>CM057456.1:941442500-946442500 GCA_016271365.2 Neoceratodus forsteri | reverse complement strand
ATAAGTTACTTGATGAGGAAGGGGACAATCCCTCTGAGGAGGAGGAGGAGGAGGAAGGGGAGTGGACAGGGCCAAAGAGGAGGATTCCTATCCCTCCCCTTTTTGATTCCAAGTCTGTGTTCTACCCGATACTGAGATGTGTAGGTCTTTTCGGCTCAGTGAGGTGCTTGGAGGCGGTGGAAGTCAACCTATCCTGTCGATGTCCTTCTCCTTTCCAAGGAGAATATCTGATGAGATATGGTATGGTGTTTCCCTTGTTTGAAAGAAAATGCTCGCAAGTGGGAAACTTCTCGTCTGGTGGATGAAGCGGTTCATAATTCTGTCAGATACACTGCTGTTGCCTATGGAAGGGCCCTGGGCTCCAACGGATTTGCATGTCAAGCAAGTGGATGCTGCACACAGAAGAGCCTTTGCTTCCAATGGTGTAACCCTGCACACTTCCTATGTCTCCTTTATTACTGCTAGAGCCTTGAACTTGGGGGGTTATGACCCTGGGCAGCTTCTTCCCCTGGATTTAGAGGAGATGAGCACGTTGCAGTTATTTTCCATGGTCTCCACCTTCTTAAGGTGTGCCATGGTGGAAAAATTTGCATATGTCGGCTTGCTTAGCCTATCATATTCGGTTGGCTATGCGAGGTGTGTGGCTTCGGCATTGAGTAGCTGGTCAGGCTTCAAGACCAGGCTGTATATCTCAGCCTTCAAGGGAGGCTTGTTGTTTATTTTGGGCCTGGATAATACTCTGAAGGATAGTCAGATTAAAGGGCCACCATCCAATGTCAAAGCAACAGTGAAGGCTGTTTTCATCTCCAGAGGGTCACAGAGGCAGCTGTCAGAGGCAGTTCTGAGGGGGTGTTTGTCCCTTTCGGAACTTTGGGAACCAGGTAAGTAAAGGAGCCTACTCTGCTTTCAAGAGTAGTAGTAGCAGAGGAACCCTAGTCCAAAGATGAAAAGCAGGCACAGGGTAAGAAGTGAGCGCCTCACACTAGACATAGATGGGTCCAGATGACATCTGATACTTGGGTTTTTGAAATTCTGGCCTTCGGTTATGCAATAGAGGTTGTTTTGACAATTCCCTCAAAGGGACGTTTTCTGCCAGTCCCAGTTATAAGGGACCTCATGAAGAAACAAGCAGTGCCCCAAACTCTGGACCACTTCTGTCATTTGGGGTTGTTGTTTCTGGCCTCCCCCCACCAGTGACCAAGGCCAGGGATTCTACTCAGTCTGTTGCTAGTTCCAAGAAGTTGGAGGGGGGGGTTCACACCTGTCCTGGATATGGGGCTTCTAAACAAGTTTGTTCACCATGCAACCTTCAGATGGAGTCCCTGTGTTAAATAATCTGAGCTGTCCAGCCGGGGAATTATATAACTTCCATTGTTCTGAGGGTTGTGGATCTCCACATTCCCATTCGACAGTCTCATCAGAGGTTCCTCTGTTTTTCAGCCTTGGGACAGCACTTCTGGTATGGAGAGTTTCATTTTGGACTGTTTTCAGCCCCTAAGGTTTTCTCGAGGGTGCTCCTAGTCCTGGTAGCTCATCTCAGACAGGAGAGACATCATGTCTTCCTCTCCTGGTCGATATGCTCTTTTGAGCATTGGCTGCACCATTGGTAAGGAAGTCAGTGATCTGGACTCTGGGAGTGTTGGAGTTCCATGGCTGAGTGGTTAATCTGAGGTAAATAGGTGGTTCAAGGAGCATGGACATGCTGAGAGGCTTCTGTTCTCCTGCTTTGAGTAGAAGAGAATCGTCTTTCCCTGTCAGTAGTCCCTTTGGTGGGAGAGTTGTACTTTCTGACCGACTGGCTAAGTCATGAAAATGTTCATCCTAGTGAGTGGATGTTGAACCCGGAGGCGTTCGACCTTCTCTGTCAAAGGTTCAGTTGTCCTCTGGTCGACCTGTTTGCCTCCAACCAGGATTCTGTTCTTCTACAGTTCTTCAGTCTCTACCAGTGTCCACAGATAGAATCGGTGGTCATCCTGTCACAAGAGTGGAATTTCGGCATTGTGTACACCTTTCCTCCCCTGCCTGTCTTCCTCAAAGTCCTTTGCAAGCAGGGCACTCAAGAGGAAGCTTTCTTCTAGTAGCTCCAGAGTGGCTCAGAAGACCGTGGTTCTTGGTCTTGGTAAACTTAGTTCCGAGTGCACCATTTTCACCTTCTAGTGTGAGGAGGACCCTTTTTCTCATAGGGCCCCTTCCTGCATCCAAGTTCGGGAGCGCTACAGCTCACAGCCTCATTCCTGAAAGGAGGAGAACTCGTGCAACTGGCCTTCTCTAAGAAAGGTGGGGGGGGGGCACCCTAATGGATGCTGGAAGAATTCGATGTCGGCAGCTTATGCTCGTGTATGGACAGCCTTGCGGCTTGGGCCAGGAACAAAATATCCAGCCTTGCAAAGCCATGGCTGGTACTGTCTTGGATTTTCTTGTAGGACGGAGAGGGTAAAGGTGGGGCCTTGAGCATCCAGAGAGGTCATGTGTCAGCCCTTGGAGTCTCCTTGGTTCTGTCCGTAGGGTCCATCTGGGAGCTTATTCATTTTCATCAGTGGGCTGTCAGCAGGGGTTGGTCTCTGTTACGATCCCTGGTTCCCCATGAGATCTGAATTCTGGTTCTGATTGCTCTCTGAGTGGAACTTTGTTTTTTCAAACCATTTTCGTCTGTACCGTTGGATGTGCTGTCTTACAGGTATGTTTTTTAGTTGACAGGTGCTCAGCCATGTGGGTTGGCAAATCCATACCTTGTCCCATGAAGAGCCTTACCTTGTCATGCTTAAGGACAAGGTGGTCCTCAGAACAGTTCCTTCTTTATTTTCCAAGTTTTCTATGGCCTTCCATGTGAACCAGGAAATCTGTCTCCTGACCTTCTGTCTGCATCCTTCTCTTCCTAAGGAGAAGGAGTAGTACAACTTAGACTGCAACGGGTCATTGGGACAATCTGTGATGACCAGCTGAGTTCCAGACATCGGATAGGCAGTTTATTTATTTATTTTATTTTATTTATTTCAGTCTTGGAATTAATACCTTTGAGCCAAAGGTTGTTTTACATATGCTCCTCGTTATATCAAAGAACAGAACAAACAGTATAGTAAGAAAATATGTAGTGATCCTAGGAGTAAAGGTAACAATAAAATAAGCACATATGGATTTAAGTTGCAAAAACTGGTATTTTGCAGATGTACAGCAGCTAGGAGTAAGTTTAACTAGCAAGGACGGGCATTGGGGATCCGGTTACAGGAGGAGAAAGATGGAGCCAAGTGGCATTGTCAGAGACAAAATGAGAGAAAGACAACAACTAGGGACATGGTCTTACAAGATAGACAGAAGCTAAGGGCCTGGGCCTAACATTGTTCTAGAGTAGGGATACAGCCAAAGGCATTGTTGGGGGGTGCATTGCCAGAAGGGGAATATTAGCAGACAAACATGGGCTGTGTCATTCAGTTTAAGAGTGCACTCCAGGAGGGCAATCAGTGCAGGAACTGATGATGCCCTCTATGGAGCAGCAAGCAGAGTTTGATGCTGGGATGGGTTAATGGGGACCTCGGGAAGGCAGGTAAGTTATAGGGTAGTAGCAAGGGTAGGATGGTAGGGTGGAGGAAGGGTGAAGTAGGGTGTGGGCGAAGAAGAGTAAACAGGCCCAAGTTGTTTTAGGCATGGCACTCACACGAGGCATTGGTGACTACTGCTTGGCGAAGTTTCTTTTTGAAGGAGCCCAGTGTCTGGTCTTTGGTAACATCACAGTGGAGTGAATTATAGAACAACGGTGCTCTGTATGCAAATGAGTGTTTCCCTTGGTTGGTACAGCAGCGAGGCACTATGAACGTGTGGTTCAGGGTGCGTCTAGTATGCGGGGTATAGTTTGGCACCCTAAACATTGACTGTACACCAGGAGGCAAGAGACCGTGGGAGGCCTTTCTCGCTATTAGGTATGATTGATAGGATAGTCTGCCTTTGAGCTGAAGCCAGTTTGCTTGCTCATGTAAGTCACGTGTGTGTCAGGCGGCGGGGGGGCACAGTCAGGAGATGGCAGGCCTTGTTAAGGGCAGTGGTGACACGGCACAGGGTGGTGTTGGAAGCAGATCCATAGATCACAAGCCCATAATCGATTACTGAGACTATTGAACTATGTATAGCAAGCTTGAGGGCTTCCGGGGTAAGGCAGTGTCTGTGTTTGTATAGTAGCCCAATATGGGTATTCACTGTTTTGATAACATTGTCAGTATGGCTGGAGAATGACAGAGGGCTATCAATTGTCACTCCTGAATACTTAAAAAGTCGAGTCTGTTCTAGGATAATGCCTGAGCTATTTCTGATTTCCAGTTCATGGGAGCAGAACCTGTATTGTGCTTTGTGAAACAACATTGTTTTTGTTTTTGTGTAGTTAAGGACTAGCTTCTGTGAGTGGAACCAGGCCTCAGTGTTGGTAAAGCTAGTCTGCAATTGATTAGCTAGGAATGTGGCATCAGTATTGCTTGAGTAACGAACTGCGTCATCTACGTAGTGTAGGATCTGACCTTGACAGGAGGCTGGGAGCTGATTTAAGAATATGGTAAAAAGTAGTGGGCCCAGGATAGTCTCTTGTGGGACACCTGAACGAACCGGTTGTTTTGCGGAGAGTGCATCACCAATCCTGACTTGTTGAGTGTGTCCGCTGAGTTAGCTGTTAAACCAATTGGCAATGTCCATGGATAAACCTAGATCAGATAATTGTTCGATAAGTTGAGAGTAATTTACAGTATCAAATGCCTTGGAAAGATCAACGAACGTTGCTCCAACTAATTGACCTTGATCCAAGGCACGATGTATATAGTTTGAAAATTTGAGCAGGGCAGTAGTAGTGCTGTGCCCTTTGCAAAACCCGTGTTGCTGACTACAATGAAGATTATACTTCTCCATGTATTCTACCAATTGATCAGACACGAGTCGCTCTAACACTTTGGAAAGTGGCGGGAGGATTGATATGGGCCTGTTGTTCCCATGCAAGGCCCTGTCTCCAGACATGTGTACTGGCATTACTAAGGCAGCTTTCCATTTTTGTGGGAACTGGGAGAGCATGAAGGAGCGGTTAAGGATCTTTGTCAAGGGGAACAGTACCTCATCAATAGGGAGGACGATTAGCTTTAGGTCAAGTGAATCCCCACTTAGCCTAGTTTTCCCAAATACTTTAAGAATGTATTTCTTTGCTTCTTCTTTGCTCACCACTTTAAAGTGGAATGGTGGGTGTGACCTCTTATTTTCTACTGACTGCGAATTGCAGGAGGAGGGGGTGAGGTCGAAGACGTTGGGGGTAGAACATGACTGAGATCTGTAAAAGCCTCATTGAAAGTGTCAGCTATGGTCTGAGGATCAACGGTTGTAGTGCCATTTATGTTAAGCATGAACGGGATCTCTTTGGGGACCTTCTCTGTCACCTCAGAGATGTTGTTCCAAAATTTGCATCTGTCTTTCCAGGAATTGGTTAAGTCCTTATAGTATTTTGCTGTTTTTGGCCCAAATTGCTCTTGTGCAGGCATTCCTTGCTGTTTTGTATGTCTATATATCCACTTGGTTGCCAGTGACCCTGGCTCAGTACCAGAGGTAATCGCGGGATTTCATTTGCTCGAGTAGGTCATGTGTAATCCAGGGATTGCTGCAACCCTTGATCTTTCTTGTTTTGTGAGGGGCATGGAGCTCGCACGCTGTGTTGAAGGTAGTAATAAAGTAATCCAAGGCCCTATCGATATTCGGGGCCGCGACGATTTGCAACCAGTCCACCTGTTGGAGCTGTGTCTTTAGAGGTTCTAGGTGCCCTCTGATGAGCACACTGCTGTTAATGGTCCGAGCTGGAGGTCTGATGTATTGTTAGACCGGGTACATAGGAAAGGCGAGTGATCACTAATTGAATCTGGTAAGACTTCAGTGTGGGTAATATGATCTGATCTGTTGGTGACTACCCAGTCTAGCAGAGTATTGGTCTCAGATTTGTAGGTCACCATAGTGGCTGACTGTAACAGCTGCGTGAAATTAGTGGTTGTTATAAGGTTGCTGTAACGGCTTGCACTGTTAGAGAACCAGTTGATGTTGAAATCACCGAGTAGTATGCTTTCTGACTTGTTACCTAGGTCTCTGATCTAGTCAAAGAGAGGGATCAGGTCCACAGTTGTTAAATTTGGTGGGATATAAATTGATGCCACTGTTAATATTTTATAGTGTGCGCCAAGCAATATTCTGGTGGCAAGGATCTGTGCATCAACCCTGGACTCAGGGAGTATTAGCACTTGACCCATGAGAGGCTGTTTGATATATATGGCACATCCACCTCCCCTTTTGGAGATTCTGTCCTTCCTAAAAACAGTATAGCCCTGTATTGTGATGGCAGTGTCGGGGGTATTAGGTTTCAGCCAGGTCTGTTGAACTGCTGTGACATCGGGGTGGTGCAGATTAGCCCATGTGGTAAGGTCATCTAATCTGTGGAGGAGGCTGCATATGTTAATGCTGGCTAGAGATAGGGCACCAGACTTGACATAGCCCATGGAGGTTGAGGGGGCTGGCCTGGATTCGGATGAATGTCACCTGAGATGAGCAGAAGTAGCAGTAGTAGGCATTTTGGGTAGGTTTTTAGGTGTCTACTATGAAGCAGGTAGAGTTATCTGCTTGTGCGAGTCTGCCAAGTCTTACAGTGTGCACAGTAGAGGCTGAAAAAAGAGGTGTCTGGAGGTGGAAGGTGGGGGACTCCTCCAGGTGCTCCCAGATTTGTAGGTAGACTGCATGTTTAGGTGGCTGAAATGTGGGAATTTAGAGCCGACACTTGTGGTTGTAATGCCATATACACGGAGCTGATTCTCGTTTATGAGAAATAGGGGGTGGCGAGTGTTGGCTTCAGTGCCCGTATCTGTAGGGTGAGTTATAGTAAGTAGGGAGAGTAAGGTGAGCACTGTGTCTGAAAGGAGGGGTTAATAGTGGAATTTATTCTAATGGAGAGGTAAAGGAATCCTGGCATTGTGGATCTAGGTATTACCCCTTTAAGAGCTTTGCTGTAGCTCTTAGGTGCTTCCCTTTTAAGGGAGAAAGTGAAGTGTAACCAAGTAGGAGGTGGGCGGGCCTCTTAGCTCTGGTAGTGTATTTAATAAAGGAAGGGGGTGGCCCAAAAATCACTAAGAAACCAGTTCAGGATAGGAAAATGCTGAAAACAGTGCAGTGAAGGATTAATCAGTTCAGCAAAAAATACAAGTCAGGCTGAGATTCAAGTCAGACTGTGCAACCCTGAGGACTGAGCAGCTGACAAGAAAAACAAGCAAGCAGCAAAGCTGCACTGTGCAGCTCACATAACTGTGCAACTGAACGAAATGTGAAGCAAAAAGATCAGGGCTTCACTACACTGTTGCTAAAGAAGAAAAGTAAGATCAGTATTTCTCTGCAGTCTTATGCCCTAGCCCAAATGTCCAGTGATTTCCGCACTGACTGCAGCATGGGGCAGGAAACCAATGTCAGTGCTCCGGGGCCGTCTGGAACCGTTCAGGTCCCACAGCGATGGGTGCCAGGCCTTCAATTAGAAAAGGGAGGAAAGCTCCAAAATCCTCTTTCCCTTATCCTGGGTCAGGGACCAGCCATTGCCTTGCGAGCCAAGGAGGAGAGCGAGCAGCAGGGACCTACTCGCCTTGTCCTAGGTGGGCGGGTTGCTTGTGGAGGGGACTGCATCCGTGGTACCAGCCTGGTGGGCTCCGATCAGCATTGCGAGCCAAGGAGGAGAGCGCGCAGCAGGTGTCTTGCCCTATCCTCCTTTGGGCTGCCAAGCAGGGACAGAAATCCTCCAGGGCTGCTCTAGCTAGGTGTGGGAGGCCCTGTTTTGTCTAGGCTTATGTCACAGCAAAGAAGAAGCCTCTGGCTCTCATCAGAGCTCACACTACCAGAGCTATGGGCCCCTTCCTGGGTGGAGTGAGGTGTAGCATCTGTCTTAAGAGTTATGTAAAGCAGCTACTAGCCCTCGAACCACATTTTCTTCGAGTACTACAGTTTGGATGTTCAGAGCTCTGCTGATGTGGCCTTTGGTCACAGCATTGTTGTAAGTGGCAGTTAGCAGATAAATTCCTTTCCTATACGTGGCTGACATATGGGACAATATTCTCCCACACGTTTTCTTGTCTGGGTACTGCTTCTTAGAACCCATCTGTAATGATTATCCATTGACAATGAGGAGTGCTACAGAAAGAAGAAATTTCTTCATACTTACCACAATTTCGTCTTTTGTTAGCTCCTGCATTGTCAATGGGGCCCGCTCGGGAGCCTCCCTCCTGTGGGAGAATATTGTCCAGTATTCCTGTACAGAGATGTCTGGTGTCTTGATATAAACACTGATATCAGCCTGTTATGGACATCTCTCTATAGTTTATGTGGTTCACCTATGTTTATATAGATATGTGTTAAAAAAAAAAAACTGTTCTGCATTAGAATATCGGTTGCTGTTACGCACATTTAGCAGATTCAAATTTGATGCTAACCTCTTTTGTTGTAGGTGAGTGCCTGCGTTGCATGCAGTTTTCTTTCCGTAAATCTGTTTTCTTTCAAGCTGCCTCAGTACTGCGGATCCTGCCAGGATGCAGAATTGGAAGATTTTCGGTCATTCACCCTCCTTCATGTGACAAGGTAGGCCACTGTTTACTGTATTTTATTCTGACCAGAGTGGCATATGTGTAGACAGCTAATTTATGTACTTTTGCTGTCAAGTCGACTGGTATGTTTTTTATTTACATATGTAGAGACACTGCTAGCACAATAGTGACTGGAGAGCTGCTGCTGTCCGAAATCCTCATAAGCCCAGCATTCTAAAGCTTTGGGCTGTGCCATTTCCCCTTGTAGGGGTGCACAATACCCAGTTGTAATGACTACCCATTGACAGTGTAGGAGCTAACAAAAAAGGAAATTACAGTAAGTATAAAGAAATTTTTTTATACTGCGTCATATGGCCTAGTTCTGTTTGTTGTTGCTCACTCAACACTGTATCTCTCTTTTCGGCCTTTCATCACCACCTTTTTTCTTCTCTGTCCCCTTTTACAGTGCCAAGCCCTGTTTTTGCTTGTTTTGTTTTATTTCCATAGTCAGTCATATATGAATCCCAGGGGCCTAAGAAACAGAAGAAGTCGTCCATGCCTGTACTATGCTGTTATTCTACCTCCTGATGTAACCTATGTGCCTGATCCTCGTGAATGTACCTTGATTATCCTGATTCTGATGTATTGTACCTTGTTAACTCCACCGGGTTGTCTGTAGACACCTGTTGCCCGTGCCTGTACTATGCTGCTTTCTACCTCCTGATGTAACCAATGTGTGTGATCTTATTGTATGTTACGCTGTTTTTGCCTGATGTTCATGTATGTACCATTGTAATCCTCCCGGGTCGCACCTGAAAATAGTCACTTGGCTGTCTAGTGTGCTGACCTGGTTAACAAAAGCAAATAAATATATAAGAAGACAGAGTCTCCCAGTGCGTTGGTGCTCCTTTGGGATAAATATGTCCATCTGGGACTGACACGAATGTTTCTGGACCTGTCTTGGAGCGGAGCATGGCATGGACCACTGTGATGCCTGCTTCTCTATGGACTTCTGCACTTTAGAGATGCACGCGATGCAGTGGTGACAGGAGCCACCCACCTTTAGAGGCAGGCATCACACTCAGGACTCCAAGGTAAGGTCCCTGGGCTCTTCCCCTGAGCCCCCTTCCCTGTACTACACGTACTGAGAGAGACCAGGCCTCTTGTTGTCCTTGTCTTACCAAGATAGGAGGCATGGTGGGAGGGATCTGTGGGACAGTCGACCCACCCCCAAAGGGGCTGGTTGTGCACCCCTCCCAATCCGGTACCCCCTTGGGGGTCCAGATGCTCCTGGTGGTGGAGTCGCAGCTATACACTGGGCCTGCACTGGTGGGTCTCCTGTGGCCGCAGCCCAGTGCTGCTTTAGCTCCTGGCACTAAGGCCAGTGCCGGCAAACAAGGCGGTGTCCCCTCCTGCTGCTGTTCACAGTTCTGGAAGAGAGAAGGTCTCTGGAGTCAGTCGTTCATTGGAGATCTTCTGGATCTTGTCCTCCGAGTGGTTAGATGATCTGGATGGTGAGGACCAGGATTATCCCAACTGGCTTCCGAGCACTGCTGAAGAAGGAGGAAACCTTTCTGGGCCTAGCTGATAGGCCTTTAGCATCTGCATTGTCGTCCGGGGTCCTTCTTGGTCTGATGCTGATCATGGTGCCACCTCTCCTCTGTTTTGTGGTACTGGGGATGGTCCCGGTGCTGATTCTGGCACTAGGGGAGAGGTCGGTGTTGGGCACAGTGCCGGGTTGGGTTCCAGCTCCGTTCTTGGTGCTGGGTCAGGTTCCAGCACGAAATCTGACTCCGGTGCCAGGGGAAGTTCTGTCGCCGCTTGCAGCACTAGCTGCCCTTGCTCCAGGTTCATGCCCTAGTGATGCCCTTAGGCCTAGCCCAAGGGGCAGAGCCCATTCTGGTGAGGTGGGGACTAGTAGGTCCCTGTCGATACTGTGCTGTTTTCCTAGAGTGGCTGGTGGCTCTGGAAGGAGTTGGAGTGTTGACACGGATGCTTTGGCCCCCTTGAAATGTATGGGCCTGTTGTAGATGGGGATAGGGGCTGCCCTGTGGGACTTCTACGGGGCTGATCTCCCCACCTAAGGGGGTTCCCCCAAGGACACCATCTGTTTCACCCCTCTATGATTGGGCATTTGCAGGTGGACGAGTTGCATAGCCTATCCCCTCAGGTGAAGTCCCCTGTTTGTTCTTGTATCCCTGACAGAGGACCTGGCCTTGTCCGCCATGATCTGCTACCTCCTCCTCATCATCTGTCTATCCCTCCTCTTCTCCCAGGCATTTTGGGTCATACAGGACCTCTGATCTGGGATCAGTTCAGGGTGTCAGCGAGTGCCTTCCCTTCATACCTGAGGGCAATGGACCATGCCATCCTCCAGCCTGAAACCCTGGCACCGCTGCCCCAAATCCAGCTCCTCTTTGTCTTCTACCATTGAGGAAGAGGACTCTTCCATCCACATCTCTGATGCTGCGTACACCCGCTACCAGCAATTCCTTTCAGAAATGTTGAGGGAGCTGTGACTGTCCCAGTTCTCTGGCTGCAGTCCTGCATGTCTGATGCTGTCCTTTCTTGGGGAGTACAGTCATGACTCCACAGTCATACCACAGTGGCCTAGGCCTTTTGTTGAGTCGTCAAGAGACATCTGGCTCCATCCCTCTGCCCCCTCTCCAGCCCCAAGAGGCAGCCAGCACATGTATTGCAGACCCCTGGGATCTCCATAAGCCGTGACACACCCCACTTCTGGGATCCAGCTCCTCGGCATCCCCTCTGGGCATAGGTGCCCAGTTCGGAACCGTCCCCGAGAGTTTGACTCAGACTGGTTTGACATCTGGGGTCGAAAAGTCTTCTCTGCCATGCGCACCATGTTATGCATTACTGCACACCAAGTGCTACAGGTGTCCTATAACAGGCACCTGTGGGCAACACTGGGTCAGCTCCTGGCATCCTTGCCTGACTGTGAGCAAACCAGACAAGCCATACGCCTTTCTACACAGGGTCTGGAGCTGACGAGACACCAAGCAAGGGTGTCTTATGATGTCAATGAGATAGCCTCCAGGCTAATGGGAACTGCAGTCTGCATCAGGTGGACGGAGTGACTGCGTCTTTCCTGGTTGTCACCCTTGGCTCGGCGTAGGGTGATTGCCTCACGATTCCAGGGGTCCCACTTCTTCTCCTGCAAGGCCAGGCGTGAACTTGCGGGGCACATTCCTGCTCCCAGGACACAGGAGCATCCACCTACCCATGACCAGTCTTGAACCTTGCCAGGCTCATGAGTGGCCCCCACCTTGCTGTGCTTTCCCCCCACAGGAGGCTGAGGGAACAACCATTTCCCTCAGGGTTTGCCTACACCACCCTTGGTGGTAAGCTTGGCACTCAGACCCGCCAGTGATGGAATGGTGAAGACTGAGTCTTGGAAGATATGAAAATGATATACTCACTGTAATTTTTGATCTTCCAGAATATCTTCATCTTTCATCACTGCAGCCCTCTACACTTCCTCCATAATGGCTGGCTACTGAGCAGTCTCTCCTTTCCTTTTCCTGCCTTGCCTCCTTCTTATTTTAGTAAAAAAAAAAGGGGTGCACTTAATGGAGCAAACCTCTTTGGGACCTTGTTCCTCCATGCCTCTTTGTCGCTCTCAAAAAAAAAAAAAAAAAAAAAGTTTAGAAAGAAAAAAAAAAAGCATGTTTTTTTCTTTTGATGCCATTTGTACCCTAACCCTCCAGTCCTTTTGGTTGTTGGGGGGGAAAAAAGGCATCAAGGACCCACTTTTTAGGTCCATATTATCTTTTTTTTTTCTTCTTCATTTGATTCTTAGTCAAAAAAACAAAGAGAGAGACAGCATCAGAGTGGAAATGGAGCAAAGGAAGCCCTTGTTTATGGGCCTCTCATTTCTTTCAGTGCGGTGGAGTCTACAGTTGCTTACTGTTGGGTAAGCTTTCCTTGTCCTTCTTGGAGACAAGGCCTTGCAAGGGAGCAGGCACTAGGGACAGGGAATGTTTTGGGAATTGTAGCCCAAGTCTCACCAGTTCAGCTTTCTTTCCCTGCAGTCACCCCTGTATTTACTAAGAACTCCATGTCCTTCTCTGAACCTCTTCTTGGGATTCTCGGTGAGTAAGGGAGTCTGGAGGATGGGAATCAGTTTTGTGATCTCATCAGTTTAGTAGGACCACTTTCTCAGTCACCTCTAGGGTTGCACCCTTACCTCCTAAGCTCCTAGATGTCTCTCATTGGCTTGGAAACCTGGCCTAGGGGTGCATTTCTTTTGAGCCCAGGCTCTGCTATTTTCAGGCCTATGGAGATCAGAGGCTCTATATTGCTCCTATATTATGTTTTGGTCATATGGGACTTCTAAACCTCTAGCCTGTTGTAGTTCTCATACCCACGGGTGGACAACTCTAGCTGGCAATGCTTTTTCAGGGCTCACAACTCTACTCCTGTTTCTGAGACTCGGGGAAGTGCTCCTTTCCCTGAAATCAACCCTTTCTAAGCTAGTCCTTGGGCATTTTGTGGACCTTGCTCCTCGCATGAGGGTCAGCTAGCCCTTAGAGAGCATAAGCAATGCTTTTTCCTCAGTTGAGAGCAAGACCGTTCTTCTGCCTCCTCTGTTTTTCTTTCTGAGAACTTTGGGTCCCTGCTGCTTGCTCGCTCACACTCTCTCCCCCCCTCCTGCTCAGCTATTCTGACCATCCTTTAACCACTACAAAGACCCTCCTGCCAACCCCATCTTCTCCTGATGGACAGTTTTTTGTTCCTTTGTTCTTTTTATATTCTATATCCTATAGGAAGCAGTATAGCACAGTGGGTTAATGCTCTGAGCTGCAGATCTGGAGACCTAGGTTTGAATCCCACAGCTGCCTAGGTGCATACTGTGTGATCCTGAGTAAGTCACTTAACTTCCTTGTGCTCCCAGGTTGCATCTGGAAACAAGTTTCTTCTTAGTGTGCTACTCCTGGTTAAACAGTGTTCCCTTTCCTTTTGTTGATCCCTTGGGTTTCCTTGCCCCAACCTTCTTTTGTCTTACCCTTGGTTTCTTCTCAGAGTTCGACTGCCAGCTGACCATCCAATCAGGCTCCCAGCTTGAAACAGTGGTGGCCACAACAGCTTCCGAAAGACTAGGAGAGACGCTCGCCCACTTCCATACCTCACGATTTGCTGTTGGCTTATTTCTGAGCTGGTCCAACAACTAAAAACAGAATTTCTCAACTCTGCTGATTACCTTACTCTGATTTCACCTTTCTTTCGACAGTTCAGATACTGTTCCTCCACACTACAGACTCTGTCTGGACACCAACAGACTGAGGTGTTTCAGATGACCTCTGAACTTTGACCCAAGGGCTGGTCACCCAACAGTCCTCCTGCACAGAATAGCACTTCCTGGGCATATTAGGCAAACGGATAGGAAACGTAAAATCCAAGTATTATCGCACTACACACAAAAATCTAGCTACAAAATAAAAAGGCTGGCTTCTACCACTATCTTATTCTTTACCTCTGCCTAAACGTTAAAATACCCCAACTACTACAACAGCTAACTATTTAGTAAATTGAGTTTAATGACAAATGACACAAACACAACAATTTTAAATAAATAGCAATTGGAAACTTGTCCAAAGTTCCTAGGATTCTCCTAAAAAAGCAGGCATAACATGGTAAGGGTCAGAATCTCCATAGAGCTCTCTCTGATAGCATGCCCAGCCTGGTGGCCATTTCATCATTTTCAGCCACATAAGACTCAGTGGAGAAGATTGACTCAGGGAAGATACAGAAGTTACGTACTTACTGTAGCTGCTGATCTTCCTGAATATTGTCCCCATTAAGCACCACATCCATCCATCATCACCCTCTGTCTAGAGCCAGAGTCTCTGGCAGCTCACTCTATAGCATGCACCATTGCCGATGCCCTGTTTTGGGGTCTTTTTCTGCCACTCCCCAGTTGTTCTCCTTGTGGAACTTTTTTGCTGTTAAAAAAAGCTGTTTTGTCTTCCCTTTCCCTTCTTGCCCAGGGTACATCCCCTTATTCCAGGTATATCCCTATTAGTTGATAAGTGTGACTTGCACCCGCTGAATACAGTCCAGTTCTAACTCCACCTGACAGTAGCCCTGTCTGTTGACGTCTACTTAAGCACCAGACTGGATCCAGCTAAAGCAGCTCCTTAGCACAAGCTACATCCCTGTTGCTTACAGGGGCTTTTACTACTGTAGTTTTTCCCCCTATTCTTGTTTGGTTAACATGTTTTTCTCCTCAGACCATGTTCTGGTGGTCCTCATGTCTGGCAGGCTCAGGGACAACAGGAGAGAATGTCATATTCCTGCTCCTTTGAGCTGAGTAACCTTGCAAGGTCACATGCACCAGTTTTTTCTGCACCTTACCCTTCTTGGGGTGGGGGCAGCTGGACTGTTTAAAAAAAAAAAAAGTCGTCTGTCTCTGTGGCGCCGAGCGATGGTTGGATCGCTTGGCACACTGGCGACCCGGGTTGACGCCTGAGCCCAGGATGACAGGAATGGAATCCGACAGGGCGGATTCTGGGTGTCCATGGGACGCTGTCCTCCCTGGGAGGGGGTCTGAGCCAGCACTGCTCCATGAGTGGCTCCTGGCGGCCTGTAGTAGCAGCGCACATGTGCGGTGCGGGTGACCACGCACCGCTGGTGCGGCCAGTCAGGATGCTGTGAGCATGCGGCCGTACAGGTAGGGTGGGGACGTGACATCTAAAAATGACTGCCTGGCTGAACCGGATGATGGCAGCCAGCCCCCCCCTGTGCACCATGAAACCATGCCTGGTGAGAAAAGGGAACGCACGCTTGGGCAAGTCTCCCCTCCCGGTCTGTGTCCCGGGAAGGGGGCTCCTGAAGGGATATGTCAGGTCGACAGGGGGCTCTGACAGTAAGGGGGGAAGATGGGGAGGGAGGGTTGGCGGCAAAGGGGCCTTGGCCGACTGAAGGAGTTGTAGGCCGAGAGGGCTAGGTGAATAAAAAGATCAAGGAAAAAAAAAAAGGTACATTTTACTGGTGGCATGCTGATTGCTTATGGGTTACTTTCTTAGCCTAACATTGCTGCCTAGATAGTGGGTGAGTCTTGAGGCTGTGGCTCAGTAACCAAGGCTACCTTATTTGTGCTACTCTAGTGTGCTCCCATTCTTTCATTTGTTGAGAGTTGGCAGTCGGGGTTTTACTGCTTTATTTTTTCTAGATTCCTTTCCAATCCCTTTGGGTTAGTTGTTCCAAAACTCCAGCTTATTTTTCTCACTTTGCTTCTCTACTGGTGAACAGAATTGAGGTTGGTGAGGGAGTTGGCAGCGGTTATTGACAGAGGCATGGCACTACGTGGGGGCATGCAGATGCTGTGCCCAGTAGCTATTGTTGGTCCCCTGGCAAAAAGATTTACCCCTGAGGGTTTCTAGTGCCTCTAACTTGGACCCATAAGTTATACTCAGTGGAGAAGATATTCAGGACGACAACAGTTACAGTAAACATCTAATTTTTATATTCTGAACTGCCTGATTTTCATACATCATAAATCCTAACCATGTACTGTAAAGCACTCATAGATAATGGCAGACCTATAATCAGAATAACAATGTTAAAATAATGCACTTAGGATTGAATATCTGGGCTTAACTGTTGACTCAGGTTTGAGTTATGAATTTCATATTCAAACCCCAAGAAATCTTACTATATTCTGACTTCTGCAGTATGGTCTCACCATAAGATTGCCCCAGAGCCAGAATGGTTAATAGAACCTATGCTAATCATGGAATGTTAGGCTCGAGCTTGATTTTCAAACCACTGTCCCTGGTAAACATTCTACAACTGTCAGATTCTTTACTCCGCTTTACACCAAGAAAACTAAGGCACCACAAAGTACTGTGCAAGTAGTGAAGATCCTTTATTGTAAACTATACTCCATTAAACAAAGCAGCCACCCTGCAGCTCAGGGACCACCTTGTCTTTACTCCGCTTGCTTAGTACAGACTCCTCGGAGAGCCCTCCATCTTTGTTGAAGATTTTATTTTTCTCATTTTTTTGAAGCAATATTTATTTTTGTTCATTTTTTAAAGCACTGTCCTTGAGTTTACAGTTAGATTAGTCTAGATTTAGTTTTATTCTGGTAAGTTTTTCGGTTTCTTCTCGGTTTGTTTAACTGGGAGGAAACTGACCGTTTATTTACATTTTAAAAGTTGAAGTTCTGTCTTTAAAACCTTACTTGGGCCGGTTAGTTCAGTTTTGAGAGAAACCGTTCTCTCAAATGGTTCTCTAAAATGGAGATGGAGCGAGGATCACAAATGTAGAAGTGGGTAGCCATCTGGGAACTAGCGACCATCGAACAGTATGGTTCACAATAAACACAGCAATAGAGTCAAGCCATACAAAGGCAAAAGTACTGGACTTTAGGAGGGCTGACCTTGCCAAAATGGGTGAGTGCCTAAGGAATGCACTAGCAAATGGGCAGGAAGGAGGTGTGGAAGAACAATGGGGAATAATAAAAACTGCCATCACAGAGGTAACAAGCCTTTGTGTGAAGCAAATAAACAAAACAAAACAATGTAAGAAACCACCATGGTTCTCAAAGGAAGTGGCAGTGAAGGTTCAAGAGAAAAAGAAAGCATTCTGGAAGTACAAGGAATCACAGAAGGAGCAGGACAGAGAACTGTATCAGTTAAAGCAAAAGGAAGCTGGGAAGGCAGTCAGAACAGCAAAGGCCCAAACCGAGGAAAAGATGGCCAACTCAGTTAAGAAGGTGGATAAAACCTTTTATAGGTACATCAGGGAGCGAAGGAAGACCAAGGGAGGGATAGTGAGGCTTAATAAAGGGGAGGGAGGGTGGGCAGAGGGTGACTGTGAAAAGGCAGAGATACTAAACAAATATTTTTGCTCAGTATTTACAAATGAAGAGGGGGAGGTACCTAAAACAAACAGTAGAAACACTCTAGATACAGAAGTTGATGCCAGCCCATTTACAGAAGAAAGGGTTCTGAAAGAACTCTTAAAACTGAAGGTGGACAAAGCAATGGGGCCTGATGGGATTCATCCCAGAATTCTAAAAGAACTAAGGGTAGAACTAGTGACACCACTGACTACCCTCTTTAACATGTCATGGGAGGATGGAGTGGTACCCGAGGACTGGAGGAGGGCAGATGTGATTCCCCTTCACAAAAGTGGGAGCAAGGCAGAAGCAGGAAACTACAGACCGGTTAGTTTAACCTCAGTGATAGGGAAAATGATGGAATCACTCTGAAGGAAAGAATTGTCGAGTATCTAGAGGCCAGAGGGCACAGGACCCAAGGCAGCATGGATTCACAGCAGGAAGGTCATGCCAGATGAATCTGATAGATTTCTTTGACTGGGTGACCAAAGTAGTAGATCAGGGAGGGGCTGTGGACATGGCCTACCTAGACTTTAGCAAGGCATTTGACACAGTCCCACATAAAAGATTAATATACAAGTTAGCCAGCCTGGGAGTGGGTCCCAAGATGACAGCCTGGGTGAAGAATTGGCTGTAGAATAGGACACAGAGAGTAAGAGTAAATGGAGTTCACTCTGAAGAAAGGGGGGTTACTAGTGGAGTACCGCAGGGTTCAGTATTAGGACCGGTCCTCTTCAATGTCTTTATAAGCGACATTGCAGAGGACTGGAAGAAAAGTATGTCTCTTTGCAGATGACACAAAGATCTGCAACAGAGTTGATGCACAAGGTGGGGTGGAAAGGATGAGAAGGACTTGGCAAGGTTAGAGGAATGGTCAAATGTATGGCAGCTTAGATTCAATGCTAAGAAGTGCAAGGTAATGCACCTGGGAAACAAAACCCAGGGAAAGAGTACACAATGGGGGTGAGATACTAACAACAACAAAAATGGAAAGGGACCTGGGGGTATCATATCAGATGACCTAAGGTGGGCAAGCAATGTGAGAGGGCAGCAAGGAGGGCTGGGGGATACTGGGATGCACAGGGAGAGGCATCACCAGTAGAAAACAGGAAGTTATTATCCCTCTGTACAGACAACTGGTGAGACCCCATCTGGAGTATTGCGTGCAGTTCTGGAGACCCCAATCTCCGCAAAAACATAGACAGGATGGAAGCTGTCCAGAGGAGGGCAACTAAAATGGTGTAGGGTCTGCACTGGAAGACATATGAAGAGAGACTTAAGGAGCTTAATATGTATAGCCTCGAGGAAAGGAGGGAGAGGGGGGACATGATAGAAACTTTCAAGTACCTCAAGGGAATCAACAAAGTCCAAGAGGGTAGCATCTTTCAAAAAAAGAGGTGTGCAAGAACAAGGGGGCACAATTTGAAGATAGAGGGGGCGGCTCAGAGGTAATTTAAGGAAGTATTTTTTCACAGAGAGGGTTGTGGATGCATGGAACGGCCTTCCAGAGGAGGTTGTGGAGTCAAAAACAGTGGTGGAATTCAAGCATGCATGGGACAGTCAGAAGGCAATTCTAGGGGGTTGGGGTAGGGAGAAGTAGGCTGCTGGTTAACTAGGATCTGCAGCTTATCCATTAGGTAGGGAAATGGGCAGACTGGGTGGGCCAAGCAGTCCTTATCTGCCGTCAAATTCTATGTTTCTGTGTTTCTACTGTGGTAGTTCTAGGTTCTCTTGTCAGTCGCTAAACCGACTACGTTTAAAAAAAAAAAAAAAATGTTAGAGAGATCCTTGTTTATTTGTGTGGACATCTGGTTCACAGAAAACCCACTTTTTAGTTTTTTTTTTTACTGGTATGTCACTACCCAAGAAAAGAACCGGCCCAACGGGTTTTCATCATTGAACAGAGCGTGGGGAACCGTTTGCTAAAGCAGATCCTCACTTGCATTGTGTTGTCTGTCTGGGGTTTTACCACCTTAAGGCAGATTGTGACACCTGTAAGAATTTTCCTCAGTTTACGCTTGATAGGCGTTTGAACTGACTGGAGGAAAAAATGTCCGAGAAGGCTGCTGACTCTGCTTCGGATAAACCTTCCTCCTCTCAGAAGGAGAAACCCAAGCAACTAGATGAACAACCCTCTGACCAAGGTGATGGTTCCTTGGATAAGAAGAGCTGCAGACACTGCCGCTGAACCGACAAGTTCTGCGAAGGAAAAACATTCGGTTAAGGTACCGCAACTGATAAATCCGTCGGTTCCTACCACAGGGGTAATAGCTAACGCTATAAGTGTTGTTCAGACGCTACAAACCAGTACCACAGTTCCAGTTCAGCAGCCCAGTTCGCAGACCTGGGTTCTTTCTTGATTCCCAGTTCACTTGAACACTTTGCCGAGGTTTATGTAGAAGGGGAGGATGATGATGATGAGGATTATGGAGAACCACTTGAACTAGAAGTATGCCCTGAGCCACACTGTTCTGACTCCCCTGAGAAGAGAACTGAGGATTTTTCATCCCACTTTGCTTTCATGAAGCAAGTGGCACAGACTCTGGACCTCTCCACCCAAGAATCCACAGATGAGGAAGAGAAACCAGACTATATGGAAATGATGGATGTACCAGCAAAAAAAAAGGCTGTTGTTGCCCATCCATAAGTCCTTGAAGAGACAGGCCTCCAAGATTTTACAGACCCCCTACTTCCATTCCCCCAGTGGACAAGAGGATGGATAGGAGGTACTGGGTGGCCAAGTCTGGACAGAATTCCTTTTTGGACACCCCAACCATGAAGGGGTGGTGCAGGCTGCTGCATGTGACAAAGCAGGGATCCCCCTGGCATCACATCCACCAAAGAAGAATTCTAGGAAAATGGATTCTATGGCCAAGAAGTCCTATTTGGGGGCCTCTTTGGCTATTAGACAAGCAGCCTACATGGCTTATGTGTCCAGATACGAAAAGATCCTCTGGAACACTGTTTTGGAGATAGCCAAGGCATGCCTTGGACCCATGGCATCAGACTTGTCCGAAGCTGCAAAAAGGGACATTGAAGCATCTAAATGCCAGTTTTGGATGACAGTGGATGCAAATGACATTGCAGCCAGGCAAATGGCAACTTCAGTGTCTCTGAGGAGATTTACTTGGCTAAGGGCCACTAATTTGTCATAGGACACACAGAAAAAGGCACTGGACTTTCTTTGTGAGTCTACATCTCTCTTCAGTGAGCAAGCTGAGGCTTACATGAAGAAGATGGATTAGTATAAAGTGGCCCATAAGAGTGCTGCTACAAAAGAGAAGGAAACAACACCAAAGAAGTACCAAGGCAAAGGGGCAGGGGTAAATCCCATTCTAGGGACATGGATATGTTGTTCTATCCAAACCAATTTAGCAGCTGCATTTCCCTTTAAGGATCGCTGGAAGCGTCTTCTAACTGGCTCCTCCCAGCCATCCGGGTGGTAAGTCCCTCGGCTCCACCCCATGACACCAGATCTTCCTTTCCGTTGGAATAAGCAGGTTCCCTCCTTACCGCTCCTGCTTTGAGTAGGTCCTGGTGCTTAAATCTTTGGATTTACTTCCTAAAATTACTTTAAAATTCATTTGAGTTTCATCTTCGTTTCGATCACGACTGCGATGGAGGACAAATCCTTGCCTAGGTTTCACCGGTGCCCTTGCGGGCAGAAGGTGTCACATTTAGACTCTAACGCCTTGTTCATCTACTGTCTGGCCCATGATCACCACCTGCAGGCCTGTGACATCTGTCAGTCGTTCCACCCGATCGTTCTGTATGACCGCGCCACCCACCTGAAGTTGGGCCATCCAGAGAAACTTTACCTGCCTGTCAAATCCAAGGAAGCCCGTTGGGTGGTCTCCGCAGCAACGGTGTCCGCTAAGCAATTAGAACAACTTAAGGCCTTCGAAGAGGAGGTGGCCCAGGCTGCTGTTCAGTCTTCTGCCTTGGCCTTTGTTCAGCTCCAGTTGGGCTCCACCTACTCGACCTCCTTCAAGGAGCTGTGCCAGTCCCTCTTTACCAAGGGAGAAGGTCTTTCTGAGTCGCACAGTTCCCGCTCACGCAAGAAGGAGTCCAAAAAGGAAAAAGAAAAGACTCATTGTCGATGCTCCTGGGACCGAGAACGTTCCCACTCTCAGGAGTCTTCGGTTTTGACTATGGTCGAAACCGCGGCCTTGGCCTCTGGCTTCACAGTAACCCTGTCGGACCAGTTGGCTGAGACACCGGCCAACGATGCGGCTGAGATTTTTCTCGACCCTGTAGGCCAGTTGTTATTGGAAGAAGCTGACAACTTTCTTTTCAGGACTTCAGTCGATCAGGGATCTTTCCACGGACGAGGGCCCCACCTCATTCATAAGCATTCTCCACCTCATCCCCGAGTCTATGGAAATGAAGCTAGAGCCCATCCAAAAGTGGGCTCGATATCCCCTTACAGAAATTCTGAACAAAGGGGACTGTCCAATGGAGGCCTTCACAGTGGCTGAGGCCATTGTTTGCTCTGCCCTGGAGCTCTGGCAGCGCCCTGCCTCTTGCTCGGCACCCTCAACCTGGATGGTCCGCAAATATACGGTGCCCACTGGTACCCTCTCAGGGTTCACAGAACATCCCTCAACTGAGGGGTTGGTGGCTGACTCCATGTTTAGGCACTCAGGCAATACTGGGGACATCGATAGACCACTGGACAAACAGTCCAAGAAACTGGACCATTCTGCCAAAAAAGCCTGTGCTGCCTTCTCACTCGGCCTCTGCCAGGTGAGCTCGGGCACCCTGATGGCACACTTCTGTCATGCCCTGTTAGGCTCCCTGGATGCGGTGATTCCTCACCGTCCTGCGGACCTTCAGACCATGATCAATCAGGTCCGGGACCAGGGTAGGGCAGTGGTGAAACATCAACTCTGGACAGCTCTGGATATTGATCCTTGTGCCTGCTCTGTGGCAGCTGTGGTTGCCATGCGCCGTAGGGGTTGGCTGCGGATCTCGACCTTCATGGCAGATACCCAGCAGAAGCTGGTGGATGTTCCCTTTTTGGAAACCGACCTATTTGGGCCTGGTGTGGAGGGCCACCTCCAGCGCATTGAGAAGTCCAGTGCCACCCTGGACTCTGTGACATTCACTCAGAAGGACCCCAAGGGCTTCAAGCAGCAGAAGCGCAAGCCCTTTTGGTCCTCCACTCCTGCGGCAAAATCAGCCCAGCATCAGTCTGGCCAGCAGGCTCAGTCCTGGTGACCTCGAGCCAAGTCCATGGCCTCAGTGGTCCAAAAGCCTAGAGGGAAGGGACCTGGTGGCTTCTCAGCCGGATCCTCCTCCAAGCGTGCTCAGTGACGGGATGGGGGTTGCCACCCTCATGCCCGCCACGCCTCCCCTTGGTCCTCCTGTGGGAGAATGGCTCCACCACTTCTTTTCCACCTGGTCCGCTGTTACCATGGATAGGTGGGTTCTGGAGGTGGTCAGTCAGGGTCTGCCTGTGGAATTCCAGCAGTACCCTCCAAGCTGATCCCGCTGCCCATGGCAGGACTTGGTATCCGCAGATACATGGTTGGCTCTTTGAGATGACATAGCCCAGCTCCTCTGCAAGGAGGTCATGGTCAGAGTTGTGAATCCTCTGGCACATCCAGGGTTTGTCTCCAGGTACTTCCTGGTGCCAAAGTGGATTGGGGGGGGGGGGTTTGCCCCATTCTAGATATGCATGACCTGAACAAATTCCTCACGTCCCGTACTTTCAGAATGGTAACTCTGTCCCAGATCATACCATCGCTGGAGCAAGACATGTGGTTTTGCTCTCTGGATCTTCAGGATGCATTCTTTCATGTCCCAATCCATCCGTCCCACCGAAGGTTCCTCCACTTCTGAGCAGAGGGAACCCTCTACAAGTTCCCAGCCATCTCCTTTGGCCTCTTCTCTGCCCCCAACGTCTTCACCAAATGCATTGCAGTGATGGCAGCTTACCTGAGGCACCGAGGGGTCCGGGTGTACCCCTACCTGGATGACTGGCTGATAGCAGGTCCCTCCAGGCTGGAGGTGGAGTGGTCCAGCAACCTGGCCCTCCAGACCTGAATTGACCTTCGCCAAGTCAGAACTTGTGCCCTCGCCAGTGATCAGCTTCATTGGGCAGAGCTTGACTCATGCCTAAACAGAACTTGACTCCCAGTGGAGAGGGCAGAGGTTCTCTCCTGCTTTGCGTAATCATTTTTGGCTGGGCACTTGCACACTGCAGGCATTTTCTGTACCTTCTGGGGTACATGGCAGCCTGCACCAGTGTGGTCCGATGGACCCGTTTGCATATGCGCACCCTACAGTGGGAGCTGGGCAGCCAGTGGTCTCAGCCTACAGGTCACTTTGACCAGCAGGTCACTCTGACCCAGAGGATGTGGGACGCTCTCCAGTGGTGGCTTGTCCCAGAGCATCTTCAGGAAGGGGTCCTGTTTGTCCGCCCTGAGCTGATGGTCATCCTGACAACCGACACCTCTCTCACAGGCTGGAGTGCCCACCTAGAGGAATACAGAGTCCACAGGCTTTGGACCCTCCTAGGAATCCTGATGCCACATCAGCCTACTGGAGCTCCAAGCAGTTTGGCTAGCCTTGACTGAATTCTCTCAGTTTGGCCGGGGTCAAGTGGTCCAGATCCAGATGGACACCACCACGACCACAGACTACCCGAACAAGCAGGGTGGGACGCACTCCTTGCCTGTGTGCAAGGAAGCTCTCCACATCTGGACCTTCATGCGCAGCCTGGAGGCAGATCTCCTAGCCATCCACATGGCAGAAGCCTCCAACCAGTTGGCGGATGCCCACAGCCAGGTGGGCGAGGCATCTCACGAGTGGTCCCTCCATCTGGAGGTAGTTCACAACCTGTTCTCCCAGTGGGACACCCCTTAGGTTGATCTGTTCGCCTCCTGGGAGAACGCAAAGCTGAGGCTGTTTTTATGCCTGCCCTCCTCAGTAGGGCTCACTGTAGGGGGATGCCTTCTCGAGGCCTTGGACCACAGGCCTCTTTTGTGCCCTCCCTCCCCTTGGTCCACAAAGTGCTTCTCAAGGTCTGGAGGGACAAGGCACAGGTGATCCTTGTGGCTTCGCACTCGCCCCGCCAGTTTTGGTACCCCGATCTCCTCTGCCTGAGCAACAGGGTCCTGAGGCATATTTCAGCCACCTGGACCTGCTCTCCATCAGCAGGAGAAGGTACTCCACCCGGACCTTCAATCCCTGCACCTGACAGCCTGGTTCCAGAGCAGCTAGAGTTCCAGACTTTGGGTCTGTCCAGAGATGTTCTCACTGTAGTTGAGGCATCTAGAAAGGAATCGACCAGGAAATGCTACACCTTCAAATTGAAGAGATTCTCAATTTGGTGTCAGGGCAAGGGGCTGGACCCTTCGACCTGTCTGGTGACTAGCATTCTAGACTACCTGTGGTCTCCCTCCCAAGGGGGACTTTGGTCGACAACCCTCAAGGTGCACCTGGCAGCCATCTCTGATTACTGTGCGTGGGTCGGTCAGCAGTCGGTGTAACAGAAGAAGGTGGTTTGGAGTGTTTTCAAAGGCCTTGACCACATTTCCCCTCCGGTGTGTGAACCATCACCACCGTGGGACTTGTTGCTGGTTTTGACAAAGCTCATGGGAAAATCATTTGAATCAATGCTCAGATATGAGACGTCTCACCTGTCGTGTAAGACCGCCTTCCTGGTGCCTATCGCATCAACCAGAAAGATCCGAGAGCTCCAGGTGCTCCGGTGGAGTCTCCTTACCTGGTCTTCCACAGGAACAGAGTTGTCCTGCACCCCAACACGAAGTCCCTTCTGAAGGCTGTGTCAAAGTTTCACCTGAACCAGGTGATGACTCTACCAGTGTTTTTTCCAAATCGCACCTTGGAGGCCGAACACAGGCTCCATACTTTGGACCTGAGGCAAATGCTCGCTTATTACAAAGAGCGCACGGCTGGAGTTTGGGGAGAGGTTCGCCAGCTGTTTGTCACCTACACTGAAGCCGCACCTGGCAGACCTGCAACCAAGTGGACGATTGGCTGGTGGATCACATCCTGCATTGATCTCTGCTATAGGTTGGCGAGTAGGGAGCCTCCCATAGGGCTAAGGGCTCATTCCAACCACCATACAGCTACATTAGTGGCTGCTTCTAGGGACGTCCCTAGCCAGGAAATCTGCAGGACTGCTACCTGGAAGTCAGCACACACCTTCATTTCCCATTACCACATCGACCTCAGTGACACTGGGATGCTGGTTTTGGGGCCTCAGTTCTCCAGTCTCTGTTCCCTAAGTAGGGGGTATGTGTCTTGCCTCTCTCCTCCTGGAGAACTGCTGGGAGTCTGCCAAATAGTGTGACTAGAAAAACATATCCACATCCCTAGAAACACAGGTTATTCACCTGTACAGTAGTTCTAGAAGTGGTATATGTTGTTCATCCGCACAGACCCACCCGACCTCCCTGGCTTCAATGCACAACCTCTGCTTCCAGTGGGAGGAGCCAGCTAGAAGTCGTTTCTAATGATCCTTAAAGGGAAAGGCAGCTGCCAAATAGTGTGGATGAAGATACATTTACCACTCCTAGAACTACTGTTGCAGGTGAGTAACCTGTGTTTATGGGCCCTTCTTTCCGGCTCAGGCATCACCAGCTTGCCAGTCTGAGAGGGGGTACTTCAGAGGCAGAGGCAGAAGGGGCAGCAGCCATGCTGGCCCCAGCACTCAGTCAAGTGCATAGACCAAGCAGACCAGCTGAGAGGCCTGCCAGGGTCACCTCCCCACTTCCAGTAGGAGGCAGGCTGGCCCACTATCTCCAGGCTTGGGAATCCATCACTACAGACAAGTTGGTCCTGGAGGTAGTGGGCCACGGGCTTGCCCTCAGTTTCAAGGTTCTTCTCAAGCTGAGGGCAAGACTTTTCAGACCTGCCAGCCTATCAGAAGCAACTCTGCTGGAGGAGGAAGTAGCAAAACTAATTCAGGAAAAAGCAGTACAGCCGGTTTCCTTGGCCCAAAAGGGAATGGGTCTCTACTCAAGATACTTCCACACTCTAAAGAAAACAGGGGAATGGCGTCCCATACTAAATATCAGACATTTGACAAAGCCAGAGTTCAAAATGGTCACCCTGGCTACCATTCTTCCTGTACTCAGGAAAGGAGATTGGCTGGCATGTTTGGACTTAAAAAGATGCCAGCTTCCATATTCCCATCAGGCAATCAAACAGAACATACCTCAGATTCAGACTGCCATCAGGCCACTACCAGTTCAAGGCCCTGCCTTTCGGCCTGACTTCTGCTCCAAGAATGTTCCCCAAGTGCCTAACAGTAGTGGTGGCACACCTAAGGAGACAAGGGGTTACAGTCTTCCCATGCCTGGACGGATTGGTGGTGGTAGGCCAGTCCCCCTAAACAGGTAAGAAAGGCACTGACCATCAGTCAGGATACCCTGTGTACACTGGGCTTCCTGGTAAACCAGAAAAAGTCAGTGCTAACACCAGTTCAACTCCTGGAGTTCACAGGGGCAGAACTAGACACTGAGAGGATGAGCCTTCCTCCCTCAGGGAAGGGTAGACAGCTTGGTGCAGCTGGCTAGGTCCTTCCAGCTGCATACCCCAGAACAGCAAGACATTTTCTCCAGCTGTTAGGTCACATGGCTGCATCAACAGCAACAGTGTCAGGGTCAAGATTTCAGATGAGGGACATTAATTTCCATCTCGGGTCTCACTGGTCTCAGAGAAGAGACTCCCTGTCAAAGATGTTACCAGTCAAAGGAACCCTGCTTCAATCTCTGCAGTGGTGGCAGGAAAAGAACAACCTCAGGGAAGGCGTGCCCTTCCTCCAGCTGCCACCAGCAGCAGTCTTGACAACAGGTGCCTCCCTCCTAGGATGGGGTGCCCACCTAGGAGAGTATACTGCTCATGGTACCTGGCTCCAGCATGAGTCTTTGATTCACATAAACCTGATGGAACTCAGGGCAGTTTATCTGGGCATTCAGTCCTTTGCTTCAATGCTGCAGGGTAAAGTGGTTCAAGTCAGGACAGACAATACAACCACAATGTACTACATCAACAAGCAAGGGGGGCACAAGGTCCCCCCCATGTACAGAGGCCATGAAAGTATGGAACCTGGCTTACTCCCTAGAGATCTCCCTCTCAGCAGTTCATCTCCCACGGAAGGAAAACGTCCTCGCAGATGCCCTCAGCAGGATCAACCAGAACCGCCACGAATGGTCACTAAACATGCAGGTCCTGCAAGTGGTATTCAGAAGGTGGGGCACTCCAGAGGTGGACCTCTTCACAACCCCAGACAATCAGGGTGGACCTCTTTGCAGCCCCAGACAATCACCAACTGCCACTGTTCTGTTGCATGCCTCCTGCACTGGGCACAGTGCCTCTAGATGCACTTCTGTTGGATTGGACAAGGGTGTTTCTGTATGCCTTCCATCCATTTCCCCTGCTGCTCAGAGTACCGAACAAGCTCAGGGTTCAGCCAGCAACAATGATCCGCACTGCTGCAGACTGGGCCAGGCAGCCTTGGTATTCCCTGCTACTGACCCGGTCAATCTCCAATCCAGTCTCCCTGCCCAGGAGGCACAACCTAATGATCTTCTCTCAGGGCAGGGTCCTCTACCCCAATATCCAATCCCTTGGACTCTGAGCTTGGCTCTTGAAAATTTAGAATATGCTGACCTACACCTCTCGGAAGGGGTGCTAGAGGTCCTCAGGGTATCTAGAAAACCCTCCACTAGAAACACTCTTCTAAATGGAAGAGGTTTTCTGTTTGGTGCCATCAGAGACAGACCACTACTAGGTGGGCTTATCAGTAGTTTTGGACTATCTGGTACACTTGCATTCCCTTGGCCTCCAGCCTTCTACTCTTAAGGTACACCTAGCAGCGGTCTCTACATACCTCTCTTCTGGAAAAGGGACATCCCTGGCTACCAACCAGGTATTCAGAAAGTTTTTCAAGGGCCTACTGCATTTGCATCCCACTCACAGGGAACCCTCTCCTGCATGGGACCTTAACATATGCATTGGCCAGCTAATGCAACCACTATTTCAACCCATGTCCTCAGCAGAGCTTAAGTATGTGACATGGAAAACAATGTTCCTAGTAGCCATCACCTCAGCCAGGAGGATCAATGAGCTCCATGCATTGTCCACAGAGCCAGATAACATAGAAGACCACAGGGACAAAGTAGTCCTTAGGATCAATAGGAAATTCCTCCCTTAGGTGGTTTCAGACTTCCACCTTAGGCAGTCCTTGACTTTACCAATCTTTTTCACTAATCATTCCAGTTCAGGGGAATGAAGACTGCATAGTCTTGATGCCAAGAGAGCTATAAGCTGCTACCTGGATCACATGAAGGGACATAGGCAGGATAGAACCCTGCTCTTCCTGACCTATGGAGAGGTGGGGAAGGGCAGACCCACCTCAAAGAGGACCATTGCCCATTGGATTGTAGCCTGTATCCAATTTTGCTACAGCAAAGTGGGTAAAGAGCCTCCAGTAGACCTCAGGGCCCACTCTACAAGGGGTACAGCTGCTTCTATAGCAGCTGTAAGAGATATCCCTTTGTTAGAAATCTGCAAAGCAGCTACCTGGAAAACAGTTCACACCTTTACCAAGTGCTAAAGCCTGGATACCCAGGCCAGAAGTGAAGCCAGGTTTGGCACAGCAGTACTGCAGAGCCTGTTTCCTAACTAGGTTCTCTACCCTACTCCAAATATACTGCTCGAGTAGTCAGCAGAAGTTAGAACACAGTAAGATTTCCTGGGGTTTGAAGAAAAAATTACTTACCATAGTAATCTTATTTCTTCCAATGGAGTCTTACTGTATTCTGAGCTCCCACCCTAACTTCCCTGCTAGAACCTATGGGCACTGCAACACAGCTGTCCATGCTGTTTGAAACCCATGGGTGTTTCTTTATTGGACTTAGTGACTTGAGTCTTAGTGTTGCCCTCATTTTTGTATAAAGGGGGATAGTTGGTGTTGGGTGTTGTTAATTGGTTATTTAATTATTGGTATAGTTTAGATAGCTTGTTATTATGTTTGCTCTGTAAGAATCTGACGGTTGTAGAATGTTAACCAGGGACAGTGGTTTGAAAACCGAGCTCGAGACTAACATATCAAGATTAGCATAGGTTCTATTAACCATTTCGGCTCCAGGGCGGTCTTATGGTGAGACCATACTGCGGAAGTCAGAATACAGTAAGATTCCCTTGGAAGAAATGAGATTACTATGGTAAGTACATTTCTAGGGACATGGATATGTTGTTCATCCACACTTTCTGGCAGGTTCCTTGCCGCTTTAAATCTTGCCGGAAGGTCTTCAAGCTGGCTCCTCCCACCCACCCGGGTGGTAAAATGCTCGGCTCCGCCCCATGACGCCAGATCTTCCTTACCGCTTGGAAGCTCAGGTTCCCTCTTTAACGCTCTGCGTGTTAGACTGGATCCTAATTCTTCAGTTTGTCCGAAAACTCGTTTTAAAATTTTCAAGACTTCGGTCTTCCTTTTCCCTTGTGGCTGCGATGGACAAATCAACTCCTGGTTTTCGGCGGTGCCCTTGTGGGCAGAAGATGTCCAGGACGGATCCGCACTCCACGTGCGTCTACTGCCTAGGCCTAGAACATGACCCGCAGGCCTGCAAGTCTTGCTGTTCGTTCTCGGCCAACGTCTTGAAGGACCCTGCTGCCCGGTTGAAGCTTGGGCACCCCGAGAAGCGCTACCCGCCGGTTAAGTCAAAAGAGGCCCGTTGGGCAGTGTCTGCGGCAGCTGGCTTGGCTGAGCAGCTCGAGCAGATGATCGCCCTCGAGGAGGCGGCGGCCCAGGCCGCATCTTCCTCCTCCTCGGTCGCGGCATTTATCCCGCTCGCCTTTGGTACCTCTTATTCGGCTTCGTTTAAGGAGCTTTGCCATTCCCTTTCCACGAAGGGTGGGGGGGCCATCGTGACATTCCTCTCGGTCCAAGAAGAAGGATCCCAAGGGTAAGTCCCATCGTCGGCGTTCGTGGGAGCGGGAGAGGTCCCCTTCCCTGGACAGCTGACCTTTGACTTCAGTCGAGGTTGCGGCTAAATCTGCTGGCTTCACGGTGTCTGTCAGGTCAGACGGCTGAGACAGCCGTCGATGCGATCAAGATTTTTCTTGACCCGTCAGACAGTTTGTCGACTGGTGAGGCTGACAACCCATCTTCGCCGGTTCCCCCGGTGGAAACTGAGGATTTACCTGCACCATCGGTGCAGCAGTCCCCGGTTAAGACATCCGAGCCGAGGGAGGAGTGGGTATCCCCTGCTCCATCCCAGGCCCACCCTCTGACACACCGAGGTTCTCGGTCTCAGTCTCGGACCTCTTCTCGGTCCAGCCAATCCCGTCGACATCGGCGGTCTTGGTCTCGGCACCGAGGTAAGCGGCGACGCCGCTCCTCCTTGTCTTCCTCCTCGGATGAGGAGAGGCTTCAGGCCAAATTGCGTCGATGCTACGAGGAGCTGATGTGGCAGCAGTTACTTTTGTCCGGGGCCAAGTCGACACTGATGCCTTCCCCGGCCATCAAGTGGCTGTCACCCAAACGGCCGAAGCAACCTCTCGCTGCAGTCGAGATGCCCATTTCTGGGCTGGTTGTTCAGCCAAAACTTGCTGCCCCACCAATTGTGGCGGAACCTCCGCCTCCACAACCGAAATCAGTGGCACCGACCAAGGACTCTCGGTCGGGTCACGGCCTGCCCCACAGGTTGTTGGTCACCCTCACTCCCGACCGTCCTCGGCAGGTGGAGGGTGGCTCAGGCCCTAGGCAACCCTTCGCGGACTCCTCGGAGTCCGATGACGACTGCTCCCTGTTCTCCAGGCAGGTTGACCTGGAGTCCTCTGGGGGCCAGTCACTGGACGAAAGGCCATCGTCCTTCATGGGTCTGCTGCAGCTCATCTCGGAGTCCACCGGGATGCAGCTCGAGCCCATGTCCAAACGGGCCATGTATCCCCTGACGGAGATACTGGACCGAGGGGATTCACCCAAGGAGGCCTTCCCCGTGGCTGAGGCCATTGTTGGCCCAGCCTTGGAGCTTTGGCAGCGGCCTGCTTCCTTTCCTGCACCCTCGGCCAGGATGGCCAGGAATTATGTGGTCCCTAACGGCTCTCTGCCTGGGTTTTTGGAACACCCCACTGCCGAGGGTTTGGTCACCGACAGTGTTTTCCGACATTCCGGGAACACTAGGGACATGGACAAGCCCCCCGACAAGGAGTCAAAAGCTGGACTATGCTGGGCGCAAGGTGTACGCTGCATCCTTCCTTGGCCTCCGCCAGGCCAGCTCAGCCGTGCTGATGGCACACTTCTCCCATGCCCTCATGGGCTTCCTGGATGAGGTGATCCCTCATCTCCCAGCCGACCTCCAGACTACAGTCCAGCAGGTCCGGGACCAGGGTAGGGCAGTGGCAAAGCAACAGATCCAGACAGCTCTGGACATAGGGGACTCCTGTGCCAGATCAGTGGCGGCCGCAGTAGCCATGCGCCGCAGGGCATGGCTGAGGATATCCACCTTTACGGCAGATACCCAGCATAAGTTGGCAGACGTCCCCTTCCTGGGGACTGACCTCTTCGGCCCTGGAGTGGAAGGCCACCTCCAGCGGATTGAAAAGTCCAATGCCACCCTGGACTCGGTCACCTCCGCCCAGAAGGACAAAGGCCACTGTCAGCAGCAGCACAAGTCCTTTCGTCCTTCTGCACCCATGGCACTTCTGGCACAACAGCACCAGCATCTGGGCCAGCAGGCTCGCACTTGGCATCCCAAACCCAAGCCCGCGGCTTCCTCCAACAGGAAGCAGGGAGGTAAAAGCCCAGGAGGTCCCTCAGCTGGTCCCCCCTCCAAGCCTGCCCAGTGACGGGTTGAGGGGCATTGCCCCCAGCCTCGTCACTCCCCCTGGGTTCCCCCAGTAGGGGACGGCTCTGCCACTTCCTTTCCACCTGGTCCGCTATCAACACGGACCGCTGGGTCTTGGAAGTGGTAGGAAAGGGCCTGCCTCTGGCGTTCGAGCAGACACCACCCTTTCGAGCCATTGCCCCTCGGGGGGCTACGGGGTCCGCAGCCTCGCTGTCGGCCCGCCGAGCCAATATTGCCCTGCTCCTCGAAAAAGAGGTGATCAGAAAGGTGGTGGATCCTCCTCCAGACCCGGGGTTTGTGTCCAGGTATTTCCTGGTCCCAAAACGGACGGGGGGCTGGCGCCCCATTCTCGACCTGCATGACCTGAACAAGATCCTAAGGTCTCTGACCTTCAGGATGGTCACTCTGGCTCAGATAATCCCATCCTTGGAACGAGGCATGTGGTTCTGTTCCCTGGACCTCCAGGACGCATTCTTTCATGTCCCAATCCGTCCGTCTCATCAGAGATTCCTCCGCTTCAGAGCAGAGGGATCCCTTTACGAGTTCTGGGCCATGCCCTTCGGCCTCTCTCTAGCTCCTAGGGTCTTCACCAAATACATGGCAGTGGTGACAGCATTCCTGCAGCACCGAAGGGTCCGGGTGTACTCCTACCTGGATGGTTGGCTGATTGCAGCCCCCTCCAGAGCGGAGGTGGAGCTGTCCAGAGATCTGGCCCTCCAGGTGTGCTCTCAGATTGGCCTCCTCATCAGTGAGGCCAAGTCGGAACTTGTGCCAAAGCAGGTGATACAATTCATCGGGGCAGAGCTCGACTCTCTACGAGCCAGAGCACGGCTCCCGGCGGACAGGGCCGAGGTTCTTTCCTCCTTTGCCAAATTATTTCTGGTTGGGCAATCGCGCCCTGCCCGGGACTTCCTGTGCCTCCTGGGCCTCATGGTGGCCTGCACCAACGTGGTCCATTGGGCCCACTGGTACATGCATCCCCTTCAATGGGGGCTGGCCAGCCAGTGGTCACAGTGTTTCGATCCGTTGGATCAGCTGGTGACAGTGACCCAGGGGATGTGGAACACTCTCCAGTGGTGGACCGTTCCGGCACATCTGCAGGAGGGCATCCTGTTTGTCCGCCCCGAGCCGACGGTCTCTCTATCGACCGATGCCTCTCTGATGGGTTGGGATGCCCATCTGGTGGAGCACAGAGCGCACGGCCTCTGGTCTCCTCGGGAGTCCCGATGCCACATTAACCTGCTGGAGCTTCGAGCAGTTCATCTAGCCCTCACCGCCTTTGCTCCGTTTTTACAGGGTCAAGTGGTTCAGGTCCAGACGGACAATACCACGACCATGTACTATCTAAACCGCCAGGGCGGGACGCACTCCATGCTTCTGTGCAAGGAAGCTCTCTGCATTTGGTCACTCGTGCGCAGCCTGGAGGTGGATCTCCTTGCCATTCACGTGGCAGGAGCCTCCAACACCCTGGCCGATGCCCTAAGCCGGATAGGGGCTGTGTCCCACGAGTGGTCTCTCCTGCCGGAGGTAGTACAAGATCTCATCTCCCACTGGGACACGCCTCAGGCAGACCTGTTTGCCTCCAGGGAGAATGCGAAGCTGAGACTGTTTCATGCCCGCCCCCTCAGCAGGGCTCGCTGCAGGGGGATGCCTTCTCGAGGCCGTGGACCCCGGGCCTCTTCTACGCCTTTCCATTTCCCTTGATCCACAAGGTGCTTCTCAAGGCGAGGAGGGACAAGGCGCAGGTGATTCTGGTAGCCCCAGACTGGCCCCTTCAGTTCTGGTATCCAGATCTCCTCAGTCTCGGCTCCAGGCTCCCGAGGCGGCTTCCAGCCCGCCCAGACCTGATCTTGGTCAATCAGGGGAAGGTATTCCATCCGGACCTTCAATCCCTGCACCTGACGGCCTGGTTCCTGAGTGGCTAGAGTTGCAGGCCTTGGGTCTTTCCGACGAGGTCCTCAACGTTGTTGAGGCGTCCCGTAAGGAGTTGACCAGAAAATGCTACGCCTTCAAATGGAAGAGATTTTCCATTTGATGTCAGGGCAAGGGCTTGGACCCTTCCTCCTGTTCCTTGGCTAGCATTCTGGACTACTTGTGGTCCCTTTTTCAGCAAGGCCTTCGGTCGACAACCCTTAAGGTGCACCTGGCAGCCATCTCTGCTTACCCGGGCGCAGGCCAGGAAGCAGTCAGTGGCGCAGGAGAAGGTGGTCGGTCGCTTTTTCAAAGGCCTTGATCACATATCCCCTCCAGTGCGAGAACCTCCACCTCCGCGGGATCTACTGCTGGTACTGGCTAAGCTCATGGGCAGGCCATTCGAACCAGTGCACAGGTGCGATATCTCCCACCTGTCGTGTAACACCGCCTTCTTGGTGGCTATCACGTCAGCCAGAAGGATGGGAGAGCTCCAGGTACTTTCCATCGAGTCTCCTTATCTGGTCTTCCACAGGGACAAGGTTGTCCTGCGCCCCCACCCGAAATTCCTTCCGAAGGTGGTGTCGGAGTTTCACCTTAACCAGGTGTTGACTCTGCCGGTGTTCTACCCCAATCACACCTCAGAGGCCGAATATAGGCTCCATACTTTGGACCCTAGAAGAGCACTCACTTATTATAAGGAGCGGGACAGCTGAAGTTTGGGGAGAGGTTCGCCAGCTGTTTGTCACCTACGCTGAAGCTGCATCTGGCAGACCTGCAGCCAAACAGACGATAAGCAGGTGTGTCACGTCCTGCATAGATCTCTGCTATAGGTTGGCGGGCGTGGAGCCTCCCAGAGGGATAAGAGCTCATTCTACCCGCCATACCGCTGCATCGGTAGCTGCTTCCAGGGACGTCCCTATCCAGGAAATCTGCAGGGCTACTACCTGGAAGTCAGCACATACCTTCATCTCCCACTACCACATTGACCTTGAGTCACGCCGGGATGCTGGTTTTGGGGCCTTGGTTCTCTAATCTTTATTCCGTAAGTAGGGGGTGTGCGCCTTGCCTCCCTCCTCCTGGAGAACTGCTAGGAGTCTGCCAGAAAGTGTGGATGAACAACATATCCATGTCCCTAGAAATACAGGTTACTCACCTGTAACAGGAGTTGTAGGAATGGTATATGTTGTTCATCCACATGACCCACCCGACCTCCCTGGCTTTGACGCACAACCTGGCTTCCAGCGGGCTAGATCTGGCGTCATGGGGCGGAGCCCAGAGTTTTACCACCCGGGTGCGTGGGAGGAGCCAGCTTGAAGACCTTCCGGCAAGATTTAAAGCGGCAAGGAACCTGCCAGAAAGTGTGGATGAACAACATATACCATTCCTAGAACTCCTGTTACAGGTGAGAAACCTGTATTTTTCTTACCAGCTTAGTAAAAACTGCACCAATGGATAGGAGCATTATATAGAATGAACTCTATATATATACTCCTACCTTCAACCAGGATATTGCTATCACAAAGCTTTCTTCTCTCCAACATTGATTAGGGTTTAATATTCTATTATACGGCCAATGAGGAGTTACTTGTCAAGGTCAAAATTCTACTTAACCAAGTTGCTCGCTTTGCCACTCAGCTACTGTCCCAAACACACACCATTGTGTACTTCATAAGAAAGCAGAGATGCTTTCATTAGAGCAAAGATTTACATTTCAAATTGGCTTGTTAGCAAAACAGATAACTCTGAACAGGGTCCCCAACAGTTTTCAGAATATTTTCAAGAAATGCATAAAATCATTTCCAACTCACTTATCTGAAAACTGTTATTTTTCAGTACCTAAAATGAAAACTGGACTTGGACAAAAGACATTATTGTTTAAACTGCCATTGTTCTTTACCTCAATAATGACTAAATTTTGATTGCCTTGGAACCATGCTATGCAGTTTTAGAAAGAAGTTGAGAACTACTTGTTTTTAGATAGTCAGTATAGCAGTGTAGGTGCTATGTGTAATCGGACCTTTTTGACTGTAAATGGTAGTTGTATGTATTGCACATGGCATTGAATGATTTTTTGAGTGTTTGATTATCCTGTACCCTAAGTATTATTTGTATATATGTACTGGTTAGGTGCAATAATCTACTGCCGGCAGGCCTTCTGAAACTCTGTAATTCACACTTGTGAATTACAGAGTTCTGTGACCCATGGGCACTGTAAAACCAGCGTGAGTCTCCCTGACATGTCCCTCGAGAACGTGTCCTTGTGCTGGCAGTCTGCTTGAGCTCCTCACTGAAAACTGCCAGAGCAACACAAACGATTCTTATGGCTCTGAGTGGGGGAAGAAAAAAAAAAAAAAAGTCTGCATTGAAAAATTTAACCTAAGTAGATTACATTTTTCTTTTGATAGGTTCACTCCTAGATCATGAATATCTGTACTGGGCGCTGTAATACACATGAGAGTAGTATTGCCCAGTTATGATTCTGAATGAAGGTAGAGTAGCTCAGGTTTTTACCCAGTTCACCCTGTAGCCAGAAACTGCTGAAAACCAGTAAATATGAAAAATAAAACATGGGGTAGCGTGGTGATTTGGATTTTATGCACGCTCTCGTTGTGTGATGCCCAGATAAACCCCTCAGCTTCACCCTTGGGTTTTATGGGGCATCACACACCTCTGGTATGCATAAAATCCTCATAAACCACACTTCTCCATGCATTATTCTATATGTAATGTGTCATTTATATTAATGTTTTGTAAATTGTGGGTTTCATTTTTTTTGTACTCTGGTCTCCCATAAAAAAACGGGCCCATGGTCTTACCAGATTAAATAAACAAATCAAAATCAAATCAATCAGTTTGTTGAGAAAAATAGTGAGAGTTTATGCAGAGTGAACATTAAGTGGTAGTGAGTTCCAGAGTACTGGAGCCTAATGTTCAAAAGCCCTCTGCTTGTCACAAGTTTGACCACGGGATGTCATCGCAAGATAGCAGCTATCAGTGGAATGACTGACTGTAGAGGGAACATAAGAGGATACTAAATTCTTCATAGACAGAGGATATAACATGTAGGGCATTATTTATTTATTTAGTTTTTATTGACCAGCTAAGCACACTAGACAGTTACATTCCTATTTTCATGTACGACACAGGAGAATTACAGAGCAAAGCAATGCGAGAGCCATATCACAAAGAAACATGAAAGAGTCCAAGGTTACAGGAAGGCAAGATGGCACACATTATGCAAAAATACAATAGCAAATGCAGATTTCAGCTGTCCGGTGGTGACCAAGATCTAGTCACTGTATCAGTGCAGTAAACAATGATAGTACAATTAAAGTATGCAATCAGATGCACTCTCTAAGTAGTGTGAGCACAGAAGAGTGTGGGGTCAACACCAGTGAGTGGGGAGGGGTGTGGACAACCAATCAAGTTAAGAGCATGTGCAGGCAGAGTCAGCCTTCAGGAAGTCAGGACAAAGCAATGGGGCCAGACGGGTTACATCCTATAATTTTAAAGGAGCTATAGGAGGTGCAGGCAGCAATGCTGGCAGCCCTGTTCAGCACATTGCTTGATACAGGGGTGGTACCAGATGACTGAAGGAGGGAAGATATAGTCCATCTTCACAAAAATGGGAGCAGGGAGGAGGCTGGAAACTATAGGCCAGTCAGCCTCACCTCAGTAGTGAGGAAAGTATGTAATCACTGCTAAAAGAAGAGATTGTGGAACACCTGGAATCCAGCTGTGCACAGGATCCAAGGCAGCATGGATTCATAGCATGTAGGTTGTGTCAAACAAATCTGATAGATTTCTTTGACTGGGTGACCAGGGAAGTGGATCGGGGAAAATGCAGTGGGTGTGGCCTACCTGGATTTCAGCAAAACCTTTGACACTGTTCCACATAAAAGGCTTCCAAACTAGGTGGGCATACTGTGGGTGGGTCACAAGGTAGTAAACTGGGTTAGAAATTGGCTGAGGGATAGAAAGCAAAGAGTGTTGGCAAACGGAGCTAAATCTGAAGAAAAGAGAGTGACCAGTGGGGTGCAACAGGGATCAATTCTATGGCCAGTCCTGTTTAATGTCTTCATAAGTGACATTGTGGAGGGGCTGGGAGGGAAGGTGTGCCTCTTTGCAGATGACACTAAGATCTGCAACAGGGTGGACACTCCAGGAGGGGTTGAAAAAATGAGATGGGACCTAGGTAAACTGAAAGAGTGGTCCTGAGTGTGGCAAAAGAGATTCAGTGCGAAGAAGTGCAAAATCATGCACTTGGGAAGAAGAAACCCGGGGGAGGTACTGACAGTTACCAAACAGGAATGGGATTTGGGAGTATTCATATCTGATGACCTAAACGTGGCCAAGCAATGTATCAGGGCTGTGGGGACAGCCAGTGGGATGCTGAAGTGCATAGGGAGGGGTATCACCAGCAGAAGAAAGGAGGTGGTGATGCCACTGTATAAAACACTGGTGAGACCACAGTTAGAGTACTGTGTCCAGTTCTGGAGGCCACATCTCTGGAAGGACATAGACACAGTGGAGACGGTTCAGAGAAGAGCAACAAAAATGGTGCAGGGTCTGCACCGGAAGTCGTATGATGAGAGACTGGTAGATCTCAATATGTATACCTTGGAGGAAAGGAGACAGATGGAAGGTATTCTAGAAACAGACAAATATCTAAAGAGCATGAATAAAGTTCAAGAGGGGAGCATCTTTCAGAAAAGGAGATGTGCAAGAACAAAGGGATATGACATGTGATTAGAAGGGGTAGGTTAAGGGGCAACATGGGGAAGTATTTTTTCACAGAAAGGTTGGTAGATGCATGGCATAGCCTCCCTGAGGAGGTGGTGGGGCAAACGCAGTGGGGGAATTCAAAAGAGCATGGGACAGGCATAAGGGAACCCTAATGACAGGGAAGAGGGGGTTAAGTTGAGGATCTAGTAGGGGTCAGCAGCTTTTGCTGTAGGTAGGATCCAATTTTACCTGGGGATCCAAAGAGAATTGATTGTGTCTTTTTAACATTGAGGACTAGCCTGTGTGAAGTAAGAAAGGATTAGATGCAGCAGAAATCAGCATTCAATTTAATAGCTCTGTTATCATCTGAGCTAGTAAACACTAAGTCTTTAGCATACAGGGTAGAATTGTATATACAGACACTATTAACCTAAATTTAATCTTGTTTGAAATTGTTAACGAATGGGTCATAAAACACATTGTCTGATAGCCACATATAGGTAGGGGCTCATTTAATAGTAAATCTGAGGAGGAGGAAGAAACAGGAAGAAAGTGGTAGAAGGCACTCTACTTAGCATTCTAAGCACCCAGTTATAGATAAGAAGTATGACATCACAACTGTGTGTAATGAGTGTGTTCTAAATTCATTATACTGAATTGCGGGATACCACACTGTTGATCCCTGCCACTATTTTAAAAATCAGAAATGCCATGTTATTTGAAGTACTGAAATAGTACTGTGCTGTACTGAGAAACACTAGCTGAAAGGCTCAGCTCTGGGTCTGAGGGTGGGGTGACATCATAACATTGACATGTCACGGACTACATACTTGCATGAGTGTTGTGGGATTGCTTTTGATTGGTCACATGGTTGTGTTTCAGCAGGGATCAAGGATGCACGCTCAGACAGGCAAGCCTTATCTGTGTTGCAGGACTGTGGGAGGCAGTGGCATACACAGGAAAGCAAGACAGAGAGCTTGATTGCAGATTAGCAGATTAACATTCCAGTCAGCCAGTCAGAGTAGGTGGCTTCAGTACTTGGTAAACCCAGGTTGTTAGATTGCTGCCTTTCTAACACAACAGAGCTAAGCAAAGGCTTTTGCTGGGGTGTTTGGGTTTTATTTCTTGAATTTCTTCACATTTTAACCTTGGGATTAGATTATAAAACAGCAGCATAAGGGCTGAGGCTGATGACAGAAAAGAAATATCTTTGTTCCGTTATTGTGGGTATACTCATAGATAGGGATGTAAATTTGTCATGGATGAGGTTTTAATGACTCATTTGTTGTTCATGAAATCATTAGTAAACAGTAGTAAATGTTGTGGCACTGTCATCATTGCTACATTCTGATGACACTAGTGAAAGTCATGGAAGTCCTGAATAAAGATCAAATATCATGGAATCAATGACGTGTGTGACTGCCATGACAAATTTACAACCCTACTCATAGATAATTTCAGTAATTTCTTCAATTAGACTTCCTAGCTATTTTGTGCTGGCTTTTAGCCATTTTTTTCTTCTAATCTGAAACTCAGTACTTAGTAAAAGAGGACAAACTCAACACTGGTGCTTTAGATGACAGTTTAAGACGGCCTCTAGCAAGAGCCAATATGGCGGCAGAATAATGGTATTGTGGGCAGGGAGAAATGTGTAAACTAGAAATTTTTGCACTAGCCACTGAGCAACCTAACTTCACTTTCTAATTGTTGTGATATACACACACACACACACACACACACTGACTAAGACATATACATATATATATTCCAGTATAACAGTCTGCACTGTCTAGCAGTGCACTGTCTACACACATTTTTACAGGTTAAAAAAAAAGACATTACGGGACTGTTTTCTTCTTTTCAGGCTCCAGGGGACATTGGAGGGTGAGAGTTGCCACCAGACAATTCGTTTACATCAACAATGACATGCATAAGGCTGGAACTGATCTAGATAGCGGAGGAATGTAGACTAGCAATTTTTGCACTAACCACTGAGCCACTTAACTAACTTTATAATTGTTGTGATACACATACGCTGACTAATACATATACACATATGTGTGTGTGTGTGTGTATATATATATATATATATATATCAGTATTACATAGCAGTGCACTGTCTACACACACAGAGAACTGGCACACACAAACACACACACACACTGCCTTTTATGGCATTTTTTATTTATACATCCAACCCTAACTTTTACTGTATTTAGGATAAGCACTGTGTTTTCCCATAACTCACTGTATTAATCTACAGCATGACTGGATAACTAAGATAATGGACCAGGTAGGTGCAGTGGATGTGACCAGTCTGGACTTCAGAAAGGCCTTCAACACTGTCCCCCATAGAAGGCTGATTAATAAACTGCACAGCCTAGGGTTGGATCCTAAAATAGTTCTGTGAGTGGAGATTTGGCTGAATGGCAGAAGTCAGAGGGTTGTGGTAAACAGGGAGTACTCTGGAGAGGGAGAGGTGATGAGCAGGGTGCTGCAGAGGTTGGTGCTGGGGCCGGGCCTCTTCGATGGCTTTATTGGGGACATTGCAAAGGGACTGGAGGGGAAGGTATGTATCTTCACAGATGGCACAAATGTATGCAATATGGTGGACACTCCAGGCGGTGTTGAAAGAATAAGGGAAGACCTTATAAAATTGGAGAAATGGTCTGAAGAATGGCAGCTGGGATTCAGTGCAAAGAAGTGCAGGATTATACACATAGGGCACAAGAACCCAGGGCCAAAGTACAAACTAGGAGAGGAGGTTCTGACAGTCATAAAGCAGGAAAGGGACCTGGGAGTTGTCATCTCAGAGGACCTAAGAGAAAGTAGGTAGTGCGATAAAGTGGCTGGAAAGGATAGCCAGATTCTTGGATGCATAGGGAGGGGTATCATGGGTAGAAAGAGGTAGGGCATCTTGCCCCTGTATAAGACACTCATGAGACCGCACCTCAAATACTGCATCCAGTTCTGGAGGCCCCATCTGAGACAGAACATAAACAGAGTAGAGGGGGTGCAGTGGAGGGCAAGTAAAAATGTTGCAGGGCCTGTGCGATAAGCCCTATGAGGAAAGATTAAAGGAGTTAAATATGTATTCGCTGGAGTAAAGGTGGTGTGGGGGGACATGACTGAGACATACAAATACACCACCGGTATAAACAGAGTACAGGCAGGAAGCATCTTTCAAAGTAAGGGGGCACAAAATGAAGTCAGAGTGCGGAAGGCTCAGGGGAAATGTGAGAAAATATTTTTTCATGGAGAGGGTGGTGGATGCCTTGAATAGTCTACCAGAGGGGGTGGTAGGGGCTAAAATGGTTACAGAATTTAAGAAGGAGTGGGATTGACACAGGGGTATCCTGGAGGCAAGGGGGAGGGACTCCAGAGTTCAGTTCGGGCATGGAGCCTCACGCTAAATAGGGATTAATAGAGCAGTCTGGGTGTTGATGTGACTCCCACCCCACCCCAGCTCAACCTCCCAATGAGCACCCCGCACCCCCAGACTCTGCCACACACCCTCACTCACCTGAGCAGGTCCCAGTGTGAAGATGCACTCTCCCATGGAAGACGCATCTTGCTGCTGGAACTGAGGACTGCTATATGAGAAATAAGGTAAGTGTGGTTCAATGTATTTCAGTGGTTTTTCATTTAAGCAATATGGCACTCCAAGGTGTGTGTTATCATGTAATAACATCACTCCTGGGATGGTTGAAGCATGAGGTGAAGCCAAGTGCTTCCACCATCCAGGAGTAACATTATTACACAATAACACACACCTTGGAGTGCCTTATTGCAATTGTACAATGGCTCGATGTTACATAAAATAAAAAAAAAAAATTCAAATGTTTTTAGTAGATTTTTATAATGTAAAAAGAGAGTATCCCTAGTAGAAAATCAATACAGTGATGTTATTGTGTAATAACATCTATGTCTCAGGCACACACTGACCAATCAGAGTCCAGGATTCTTTCTTGCCATTGTATAATTGCACTTATCTTATTTCTCATATAGCAGTTGCCAGTTCCAGTAGGAAGACGTGTCTTCCATGGGACATTCATACTGGGATCTGTTCAGGTGAGTGAAGGTATGTAAGGGCATCTGGGGTGTGTGTGGGGGGGGTGGCAGGTCCTCAGTGGGAGGTTGGGTTGGGGGTGCGTGGTTGCATCAGCGATGAACCTTTTTTTACAGATTAAAAAAAGACATTGAGGGACTGTGTTTTTCTATTCAGACTCTGAGGAACATTGGAGGGTGGGGGGGGGTTGCCACTAGACACCTCATGTAAATCAGCAATAACATACATGAGGCTGAAACTAATCTAAATAGTGGGGGAATGTAGACTAGCAATTTTTGCAGTAACCACTGAGCCACCTAACTTCACTTTCTAATTATTGTGATACACACACATGACTAAAACATATACAGTATACATATATGCATATACTGTATATTCCAGAGTAACATAGCAGTGCACTGTCTACACACATTTTTACAGATTAAAAAAAAGACAGTGAGGGACCGTTTTCTTCTTTTCAGGCTCTGAGGGACATCGGAGGGTAGGGGGGCGGGTTGCCAGTAGTCACCTCATTTAAATCAGCAATGACATGCATAAGGCTGAAACTGATCTAGATAGCGGGGGAATGTAGACTAGCAGTTTTTGCAGTAACCACTGAGCCATTTAACTGCACCTTCTAATTGTTGTGATACACACACACTGACTAATAAATACATTACACATATACACATATATATTCCAGTATAACATACAGTACAAGTCACATTAAATTGTCCCTCCAACTCACTGGTTTAGCATTTTTAAGTGAGTTGCTTAATATGTGCACTGCTCACTGCAATGAATTAACAAAAGTCTCCTAATGGTTTGCTTGTAGCTGCTATTCAGTTTCAGCTTACTGTACTTTGCAGCTCTCTGGAAATGTTTATCAATGCAGTACATGAGCAGTGCACACATTAAAGGGACACTGTCAGCTTTCAGCAGCTATACTGAACTTGTGTGACCAGTGTGTCTGTAATGACATCTATGGCAAAATAAGCTGTTCATGTGCCCCAGTATGAGTAACAGTAAGATCTGTTATCTAAGTTTTAAAAATATATACTTTAGCATGACCCAAGCACATTACCTTATTGTTTGGCCGATCCTCTGCAGCCCGGATGCCTTTCCTCAAAGTGAACGCACATTGGACATGTGCGAATTTCCTGAACAAGTGTAAGTGATAGTTGGAGCTAAAGTACATACTCGTCTGAGCATAGGAATCTTTGTAAAAGTAACGAAGAGCATTGCAAGTCTTACTTTTACCACATAAAAACAAGACCGTGATACTGAGGATGTGTGTCACATCCACAGCAACATCACACGCACGCTTAGGATCACAGTCTTGTCTTCTAAGTGGTAAAAGTAAGACTTGCAATGCTCTTTTTTATTCTTACAAAGATTTTTGTCTATCCCAAAACACTATCTAACAGCATTTGGCTATTGGGGCTAGTGCCAGTTTTGACCACAGTCCATGAACATCCACATGTGGTTACACAGATGACAGTACAGGAACAGTCAGTCAGGACCACACTCACAGTGTATATACACACACACACACACACACACACACCAGAATAGGTAACATATACAATGAGAAAAAAAATGCACAAACATACTTGTACTGCAGCACAAGATGAAACCATATCCAAACACAGCCCCTAATAAGCTAATATGAAGCACCATCAGATTATGATAACAATGGGTGCACGTGGGCACCTTTGCAGAGACCCTTCCCACATACACGTAATGAACAGTATGACTTGATATAGTTCAGAACTGATGCGTACAAAGACATATAAAAAATATATACAATTTGTGACAGCGTGGGTCTGTGTGTTGGTATACAATATAATGGGGGGGCTATCACAGATGATATGAATGACTGGAATACCTTTGTTTGCTAAATAAAACAGACAATGACCCCTAGGTTACAGATAAAGCAATGATTAGGTATTTATAATAAAAAATACTAACCCAATCCAAGGTTAAGTCTCCGATTTGTGTCATCTGAATCAGAACTGTCAGTCTCTATGTCAGAATCAGATGCAGCTTGTGCCCCCTCACATTGATTAATACTGGATACTGTGGGCTTAAATTGGTAAGTTTGATACCAATATCAACATTTAAATAACATCTTTATATTCCTCTACCTCAGACATGATGAATAGTGAGCACACAGGCACAATAAAGATTATTGAAATCCAAAGGTATAAACACACTCCCTGTAAAACAGCTAGTTTAGCTGATCTAAGTTTTCAGAAAGAAGGCATATAACTAGCACAGACAAGCAAACTCCTTTTTCAGTACTTTAGCAACATAATTTCAACAGCATGGTAAGTTTTAAGATGAAAAAATGCATATGAACAGTCCATTTCAAGCCCCCACTGTAAAAAAAAAAAAAAAAAAATGTGTTTAAGGGACCTCTAACTTATCTTCAGTGAGAGTTGGAACATTAGATTTACTACATACACATTCCATTCTGTGACATTTGACTTACTCACTGGTATAGTCCCAAGGATGTCTGCTTATCTCCTTTTAATGCTGACTGAGTTGACACGTTTATGGAGCTATGAATCTTAGAATGTCTACACTGAAAAGGACACCAAATAGTGCTTTGAAACACTGCTAGCTGAATGAAAGTGTAGTGATAACACAAAGCCTCATATGTTATCTAGTCCATTAGGAATCAGCAGCTCTCCCTCCCTCTCTCTACTGTCATAGCAAAACGACTGCAGGGCTTCTCCCCCTGCAGCCGCAAAAAATACTAGCTTTGGGTAGTTGGAAATGGGAAAGAGAATTGAACAGTTTTCCAGTTCTACCAAGCAAGCTGTTCTGTGTGTTTTGTTCATGTTAAAGGGACACTGTCAGCTTTTTATTTAATTCGGATTCCCCATAATAACTATGTTCCTGTAGCCTTTAATAAGGCTATTTATTGTATTGCAATAGAGTCCCCGATTTTCAAATTTATTGATTTTTTTCATATATAAAATATGCACAAGCCCAGAGTAACAGCCTGACATTTTAAACATAAATTTAACCAAGTTACACCACTAAGTCTTAAGCAAGATTTAGATTAGCAAGCTCAGCTCGATGTGCTGTATCTGAAACAGTGTTAAGCTTATATTTGCAAAAAATGTCTAAACTCGATCCATGCACGGGTTTAGCTGAGCTCCAGTGCCATGTTGATGAGTGAATGCATTGGATCATCAGATGACCATGCTAGGAGTCGGTCATCTGAGTTAGGTAACATTATATTAAAAAAGGCTACAGGTACATATTTAATATTGGGATTCAGAAATAAATAAAAAGCTGATCGTGTCCCTTTAAATGGGTTCTAAAGTCAGAATTTACACAAAAATATGTTGTGCAGAAGTGTTTTTTTGATTTGTAGGTGTAATCCTAGTGTGTCCTTCTCTTTGTTTGCTGTAAGGAGTTTTTCTTAAATTTGCCTGCTAGTTTTATGGCCCCTCGGGCTCTCATGTTTGCATTTTTCATTGCTCTTCTTTTGCGTACAAAGTCTCCTGTCTCGTGTGACAGTGATTTGTTTGTGCCCATTAATTCAACAAGAGCTCTATTTTTGTCACTTTTACAGCCCCAGAGCTGTGACTGTAAGTAACTCTCTTTATCAGGGAGCTATAAAAAAGGCTACATTTACAGATGGCAAACAACTTAGACTAATGATCTCGCAAGCCAATCAGTTGTGGAGACCAAGGAACACCTGACCAGGCTGGGTGACAAACTATCATCCATTTCGTCCGGCATCTCCTTCTCTGAGATCCTGCCAGTCTGGGAGAGGGGGGCAGATGGACAGAAGGTCAGAGGAGGGTAGATAGAAGAGCTAAACATCTGGCTCAAGGGCTGGTGCCAGGAAAAAGGACACAATTTTGTAGGGAACTGGCAACAGTTTTGGGAGTGAAAGTTTTTTAAATTTGATGGACTGCATCTGACTAAGGAGGGAGTAAGTGCATTGGGGCAGAAGTTTGACGTCTTTGCAGAATATTTAAACTAGCAAATGGGGAAGAGTGGTGCAGCACCCCATATGTCAAATGGGAAGAACACCCTTCCCCCCCTCAGCTAGTGGTCAAGCAGGAGGTCAGCATGTTTGCAGTTCATTTGCATCACCAGATAAGGAAAAATGTCCAGCTTCCCATACAATGCACAGGGGAAATGCCAGACCTCACCCAACAACTAACACACTGAAATCTGACCAATGGAAAATCATGTACACAAATGCTTGCAGTCTGGGAAACAAGATCCCAGACCTGCAGGCAATAATGTCAGAGGCTAAACTGGACATGGTAGCAATTAACAAGATGTAGTTTAACAGTAACCACACTTGGGAGACTTCAGTACCTGGCTATGTACTGTTCAGAAAAGACCAAGGTGCAAAAGGGGGGTGGAGGGACCCTGTATGTCAATGAAAATATCAAAGCTACAGAAATTCAGAATACACATAAGGAGCCAGAAGAACTGTGGGTCACCCTCGAAACAGGAAATGGGACAGCCATAAGAACTGGGGTTGTCTACAGGCCCCCAGACCAGGGGGAGAACATAGACACATTACTGTTAGAAGATATACAAAACATAACAGCTTAAGGGGAGGTTCTGGTAATGGGAGACTTCAGCATGCCAGATATAGATTGATCAATACCAGCAGGAACATCTGCCACAACCAGACACATGGTGAATTCTCTGCAGGGGGAAGGCCTCAAACAACTGGTACAACAACCCACAAGAGGCAAGGCTATCCTAGATCTAGTACTGACTAACAGGGAAAGGATCACAGATCTCCAGGTAGGAGGTCACCTGGGGGCCAGTGACCATCACATGGTATGGTTCAATTTGGCCACTACAACTAAATCATCCCATTCCAAGGCAAAATATGGGACTTCAGAGGAGCTGACTTTGATAAGATGGCCAACAGAGTTAAGCTAGCCCTGGCAAAAAGAAACACAGGTGAGTGGGTACAGGCAAAGTGGGAAAGCATTAAAGATGCAATACTTGAAGCAACATCCCATTGTGTTAGTGAGAAAAGGAAGCACAAAAGAAGAAGGAAACCACTTTGGTTCTCAAAAACAGTAGCAGAAAAGGTCGGAGCCAAAAGGCTGGCCTTCAGGAAATATAAGGGAACACAGCGGGATGAAGAGAGGGAGGCATACCAAACTTCCTAAGGGAAGCAGGGAAGGCAGTAAGGCAGGCAAAGGCCCAAACCGAGGAAACACTAGCACATACAGTAAAAGAAGGTGACAAGACTTTCTATAGTTACATTAGTGAAAGGAGAAAGTCCAGAGGGGGTATTGCTAAGATCAAAGGAGATAAGGGTGTGTGTGAGGAGGAGGACCATGTAAAAGCATCTATCCTAAATAGATACTTCTGCTCAGTATTTACTGAAGAGAGGGTAGGGCAGGGCCCACAGCTCAGCACCATGGACACAGGGGGGAGGGAGGTGAGCACCAGTCCATTCACAAAAGAAAGGGTCCTACAAGTGCTCGAATAAGCTCAGGGTGGACAAGGCAATGGGACCTGATGGCATACATTCCAGGGTACTAAAGGAGCTAAGGGTGGAACTAGCAGAGCCATTATCAGAACTGTTTAGTGAGTGTCTGAGCACAGGAGAGGTCCCAGAAGACTGGCAAAGGGCTCATGTGATCCTGCTGCACAAGAGTGGTAGCAGGGAGGAGGCAGAGAACTACAGACCAGTGAGTCTTACTTCAGTAGTGGGCAAGATTCCACCCCCTTCCCTGAAGTATGCCAGTTAACTATTCCAACCCTGTCATTTTTTCCTAAGCTGGTATCCCTCTTCTTGCCTTTCTCTCTCCTTTTAAGTGAACATTCTGGCTGTATCCAGTTATGAGCCTATCTGTTGTAAAGGCCCTCACACTCAAATGTTGATGTACATATGTATTTTTTTCTTCTTTATATAATATTGCATTATGTTTTACCATGTTACTGTACTATGATTTTTGTATGACCAGGTCCATCTTGCAAATGAGCCCTGCTCAGTGGTGCCCACCTGGATAAATAAAGATTTTGGTTGATTGACTGATTGAATATTATGGAGGCACTCCTTAAGGAAAGGATAGTGCAACACCTGGAATCCATAGGAGCACAGGATCCAAGACAGCATGGGTTTACAAACGGAAGGTCCTGTCAAACTAATCTCGTAGATTTCTTTGACTGGGTAACCAGAGTGGTGGACCAAGGGGGAGCAGTCGATGTCGCCTACCTTGACTTCAGCAAAGCTTTCGATACTGTTCTATATAAGATTGATTAATAAGCTGGGTAGGCTCGGGGTGGGTCTGAAGTTGGTCAACTGGGTGGCAAACTGGTTGACAGGCAGAAAACAGAGAGTGGTGGTAAATGGTATACAGTCAGAAGAGATGCAAGTCACAAGTGGGGTACCTCAGGGATTAGTTCTGGGGCCAGTCCTCTTCAATATCTTCATCAGTGACATTGCAGATGGACTGGAGGGTAAGGTTTGTCTGTTTGCAGATGACACCAAGATCTGCAACAGAGTAGATGATCCAGATGGGGTGGGCAGAATGAGAAGAGATCTGGATAAACTAGCAAAATGGTCGGAAGAGTGGCAACTGGGGTTTAATGCAAAGAAGTGCAAGATCATGCACATAGGGAAGAGAAACCCTGAAGCCACCTATAGGCTGGGAGGGGAGTTGCTGGCAGTCACAAGGGAAGAAAGAGACTCAGGATCATCATCACCGATGATCTGAAATCATCCAAGCAGACCACTAAAGCAGTAGGTAAGGCTAGGGGGATGTTAGGGTGTATTAGTAGGGGTATCACAAGTCGGAAGAGGGAGGTAATAATCCCTCTTTACAAGACACTGGTTAGGCCCCATCTGGAGTACTGCATGCAGTACTGGAGGCCACAACTTCACAAGGACATTAACCAAATTGAGGCAGTCCAGAGAGGGGCAACCAAAATGGTGCAGGGACTGCATCAGAAGACATATGAGGACAGATTAACAGAGCTCAATATGTAAACCCTAGAGCAAAGGAGGGGGAGAGGTGATATGATCAAAACATTCAAACACCTTGAGGGCATTAACAAGGTGAAAGAGTCTAACGTGTTTAAATATAAGAAAAATAGCAGGACAAGAGGACACAGCATGAGATTAGAGGGAGGCTGATTAAGGGGTAATGTGAGGAAGTTCTTTTTCACAGAAAGGGTGGTGGGGGCATGGAATGGCCTACCTCAGGAAGTGATGGATATGAATACAGTCCAAGGCTTCAGACAGGCATTGGATAGGCATAAGGGAGCAATACAGATGAGTATGAATAGATAGGCCATTGACAGAGCAAAGGCAGATGGCACATTTATAAGGCAGAAAAAGAAATGGGCAGACTGGATGGGCCTTGCGGTCCTTATCTGCTGTCAACTTCTAGGTTTCTGTGTTTCATATATTGCATTTTACGTTGCTAATTTAAAGGAGAATTGTTTTGTCTTTCCTGTGATCTGATGATTGCCTCATCCCAATGGTGCCCCCCACCGATGATGGCCCCACACACTGGTTTATCACTGCCATGTATTTCTGTACAATTGGGAACACTGATGGTATTTGTGATATTCACAAATAGCAGTAAGTGACAGCTTCTGTGTCTGGAAACTGGTTAAAATCGCACCTAACCAGTTATTTTACAGCAGTACAGGAACTCGAGTTAAAATTAGCTCAGACCCATGCCTGTAAATGATTCAACAGTCATATATCTACTAGCGTGCAAGCAAGTCACCGACAAATCTTTTAGGATCTGGCAGTGATATTATTGTGAGAGCATTAATAAAACAAAGAGTAGTACTCAGGGAAATAGTTTCATCCTTTTCTAGCAGAACCCAACCTCTTATAAAAATCCTTTTTTTCACTTCTTCAAGGGAGCCTCCTCTGGGCTGCCCTGCAATTATCTGAGCAATCACCGATTATCACATTACTGTTTGATGATAGGTCCCACTGTTTGTAATAATGTTAAACTGTATCATTGCGAAATTGATGAAATCTAAATGTTCTTTATTTCATGTGATTGCTGCTTTGCTTTAAAGAGGGGTTCTGGTCACCAGTGAAGAAATCCCAGTTGGCATCAGCAGACCCCCAATTAACTGAATTCCCAAAATAGATACGTTATCTTTATCACAGAAACATGAACATTGTCAGCAGATAAAGATCAAGGGTCCATCCGGTCTACCCATAAAAAGTTTCTACCTATCCCCCCTGACTTACCATCTTATAGGGGTATTAAGCCTCAAAGTCTACACCAAGCCACTCCCCTCCACTAGCCCCCGTGCCTCCCAAATTCGTCCATTTAGTTTTACCAGCCCCATACCGCTGCCACTGGTTTTTGAACTCGCTTACAGTCCCCACCCCCACCACGTCTGCTGGCAACCTGTTCCATGGCTCCTCCACTTCCAATTCCATGAAATTTTGTATAATTTCTGTGAAAATTTCGTAAAATTCTGTCATAAATTAGATTTCAGTTATTTCAGTGTACTTTTAAAAGAATTCATCCAAATATTACCATTGTTGGCAGGTATGCAAGTCCATACCTCCTCTAGTAGTGTAGCAAGTTGCAGATTCTTAGCTTTAAAAGGGGTTGAGTTATAGGTGGCCAAACATTTCATCAAAACTTAATTTCAGTTATTTCCATCCAATTTCAACATTTCTTATCCAAATTTCTACACAGTTTTAAGATTTAAAGAACCATAAAACATGGTGGGCCGGATATTCAGAAGGGTTGCGCATGGCGCAACCCACTGATGCGTCCCGACGCAATATTCAAATGGGGATTGTGCCTGACACAAATCCCGATGCGCCGGAGCACATCAGTAATGTATGCGGCGCAGGTAGGGGGGCGTGCCCATGCATACTCCGCACATCCCGATATTCAGCCTGGGATGTGCTGAGTCCATGCATGCACAACCCATACCTGCGCTGCACACAGGTGAGCCAAAAAAAAAAAAAGCAACAGCTGGCCACCCACAGGTGAGCTGCCGTATTGCAGGGTGCAACACGGCAGCTGCTGCACCTTCGTGGCGGCGCCCCCCCCATGCCCGATCGTGGGCATATGTTATAAAAGAAAAGTCCATTATCCCTGGTGATCCAGTGGACCGCTCACAGCCCGATCGTGAGCATATGTAATAAAAAAGTGAGGTCCAGTATCCCTGGTGGTCCAGTGGTAACCCCCTCTCCACCCGCCCACTGAGCCCTACCGCCCCTCTCCCCCCTCCGGCGGGGGCGGCAGCACCCACCTGCCCGCCGCCCGCCGACTAACACCGTGACGGTAGGGCTGTACGCCCATTGGTCCACAGCATGAGCTAATGGGCATGCAGCCTCTGTAGTAGAGAGTCCAGATATGTGAATGGATCCATTCACATATCTGGACTTGTGAGCTGATGGCAAGGCTGCATGTCCATTGGCTCACGCGTGGACCAATGGGCGACAGCCTACCATATGGTGTTAGACGGGCGGCATGGTAAAGCGCTTTGCCGCTGACCGGGAGGAGCGGGCGGGGCCCAGTGGAAGGGTGGGCAGGGGACACCGCTGGACCACCAGGATATTGACTCACTATTTTATTATATATGCTCGCGATCGGCTGGCGAAGGTCCACTGGTCCACCAGGGATATTGGACTTTTCTTTTATAACATATGCCCGTGATCGGGCTGCGAGAGGTCCACTGGACCTCCAGGGATATAGTTAACTGAATTAACATTTACCTATGCCCGTGATGAGGCTGCACGCAGTCCACTGGACTACCAGGGATATAGGACGTATACTTCTTATACACATGCCCGCGATCGGGCATTGGGGCACTTTGCCGCGATGTGCAGGGGGCGTCGGTCCCCGACGGCTGCAGCCTGGCAGGGTGATCGGCGCACCTGCATGCAAATGGGGCAATAATGACATGCAAATCGCCCCATTTGCGCCTTGCATACATTATGGCCCCATTTGCATGAACACTTTTGAATATCGCGGTTGTTGCGCCTAGTGCAATGGAACTTGCGCTAGCTCATCCCCCTGCTGCACTCTGGCCACTTGCGCTGGCGCTGTGTCACTGCGCCATGTGCACTGCGGGTGGCCAGGTGTGATATTCAATGATGCTGTGCCATGGCGCAGCTTCGTTGAATATCACCCTGTCAACGCCCCTGCGCAGCCAAGTTGCGCTGAGCCCAGGCTTGCACCACAGCCTGGCGTAGTCTGAATATCCAGCCCAGTGTGTACTGAGTTTTTTGGTTTTGAGCTTTAAAGGGGGCTGAGTTACTGGCTGCCAAAAATGTTGCCAAAATTCAAACTTCCATTGTTTCCATCTAGTTTTCAAACAACTTATCTAAATTCACCAGAATTTAAATGTTTTAACTGTTATACCACATGGATATGTGTGCCAAACTCAATATTTTTGCTTTGAAGGGGATCGAGTTATACGTAGCCAAACTTTCAGAAAGTTTAAAATAAATTATGCAAGTATGTAAACTGCAAAATTATAAGTCCTGTAAATTTAGAACTAGAGAACACAATACCATTAAATTTGACAGGTTCATAGACCATAAAAAGCAGGCTGTCAGTTTTTTAGTCTCTTGCTTAAAGGGTGTCCATGGTATAAGCTACTACAAATTACAACAACAAAAAAACTCCCTACAGTAACTTCGTATTCCATGAGTCTTTGTGAAAACTGTGGAATTTAATGATAATTTCATGGAAGACATACCCATGAATATTACCCAACCATACACCTGCCCTGCCATATAGGACAAAACAAGGCTGGTGGGAATAGTAATAAGGTTAGATTCATGGGGGATTCCATTGTAGAAGTAACAGAAAAGTTGGAGGGGCATTGCAGGATCTTCATACTAATACAGGTTAAGTTGATTTGTCTGCCTGCAGTGCAGATCAGATGAGTGTGATCCACAGCTAAGCACTGCATGCAGAGGGAGTAGTTATCAGTTGTGCACAATGTCATAGAGAATACGCGTTCTAAGGACATGAAAAGGTCACTTACAGAATTAAGAGATTTTCCCTAAGGCCCTGGACACACTACAGAACTGTTTTTGAAAACCGTTTTTAAAACCAGTTTAGCTAAACCATTTCAGTGCAGCCACACTACTCAGTAACCATTTTTGAAACTGGTTTAGTGTGGCCACACTGCTAGTGTTAAACCTGTTCTCCTTGTAACTATTTTGTGTTAAGTCCAACACACACAACTGTGCTTGCCTGGACACACTGCAGTTAGAACTGTTTTAGTTAAACCATTACAGCTTAAAACACTTTTACTCCTGGACAGACCTGCGAGTAAAACCATGCTAGCTCCAAAACGTTTTTAAAAATGGTTTTAAGACTAGGTATCTAGCAGAGTTTAAAAACACTTTTGTTAAAACGTTTTAAGGGGCTTGTAGTCTGTCTGCAAACAGTGCTAGAGGGATTTAAACCGTTTTAAGGCACTTAAACCATTTTAAGTTCCCCAGTGTGTCCAGGGCCTAAGGGAAAATACATCTAGAGGGATCTTCTCCAACGCCCTCATAGTTCCAGGGCAAGTAAGGAATGCCAGTGGCATCATTTAGACATGCTAACTTTTGCTAAGATTCTGTTGAAAGGAGGAGGGTCTTCTTTTCCTGACTAGTTGGAGAGCATTCTGGGTGAAGGAATGCCAGCATGCTGAGGATGTACTGCAGTTGTGCCAAGAGGGAGGAGTACTGGTCTTGTCAAGGGACACAAGTTTGTAGATTTAAATTAAAGGATAGGGGTTAATCGTGGAATAATATTGTGGGGTCGTAATGTCACACTATTAAGGTATCTGGTTTGAATTTTGTGGGTGTGAGCTTCTGCACTCAGAATTTTGGCGGCATTGGGATAGTGTTGTAAATTGAAAAAAACTCACTGCTTCACAATTTATTACAATACAATAACTGGTAGGGTCTGATATTAACCAGAAATCAAACCCTGCATTCTCCATATCAACCTGGTATGACATCTCATCAGCTTAATATAGAGAAAATCTATCAATCTGGTGTGACATTACACCAGCTTGATGCAGAGAAAGTAACAGCTCATCAGTCATCATGATGGAAGCCAGTAAACTGTCACACTAACTGAAAACAGCAGTGATTGCATCTGTGGCTTACATGCCCTCTCTCTCCTCCTCTCTTTTTCTATACATTCTCACTGGCTCACTCCTAGTTCTGGTTGATATCAGACCCTTACTAATATTTTAAAAAATAAGATATAGATGTGTGATTACTCTTTCTTTTTTCCTTTTTAACACACACACTTGGTGTGTTTTGCTTTTATATACGAGTCAGGTTTCATTCTTGTGGTTTATGCTGCAATAACACACCTAAGGTTTGTATAAAAACAAACAAAAGTATCACGCAGTCACCCATAAATTATACTATTGTTCTATGTGTGAACTCTGATTATAGAAAACCAGATGCAATATCAGTATCTTCAGCGAAAATTATAGTCACCATGAAATATGATTCTTATGACACCCTTTGTCTTGATGGGCTTCATAGCCTGCTCCTATCTTAACATTTTGCTGTTGTCATATGCTTTTGTGTGTAGAACACTTACGGTTTTATCTTTATTGAAAACCACATACTGGACTGTCACCTAACATGGTGTAGGCATTCATTTAGAATCCTTGAAAGTTACAGAATGAAAGTCACAGTGACCTAATTATTAATTTTATCTTCTGATGGGATTTTGTACAATCACTGCAGTATTAGTTGAGCGGTGGCCTTCATTAATTTCCAATGTGCCATTATAAGGTATTAAATACGACTGAAAATCAAGCCCCATTATTTCAATGGGGCATGCCCCGTGCTCTCCTTTGCTGGATGTCATAGCTGGGGGTGCGTGCGTGGAAATCAACCGAAAGTGGAAGGGATTGGTTGGCCACCTTGTTGGGACCAAATTACGATCTCTTCCAATTAAATGCAGGCTCAACAAAAAACTTTCAAAATTGCAGAAACGGGCAATAGCAGACATGACCTACCAAAAATGGTAAGTCATGCCTCTGCAAAAGAAAGGATGACAAAATCACTTTAAGTTAGCCACTTCTCACTACACTGCATTAGTTAGAGTGTTTATTGTAACTTCATTATTTTTAATGATTTATCCAGTTCTTGGTTGGTTCCCAGGAACTGGAGAAGGCCTCTAGCTGGCAAGGTTCCTGCCTTTGAGGCAGGGTGGGACAAATCACTTTTTGACCTGGTGGCCAGTTTGGCCACCATACCTCAAAATCTGGTGGCCAAAAATATTTTTAGGTGGCCAGTTTTTTTACGGCCGCTAGCCTATAAAATATGGTAGCCATTTTTTTAACTTGCCTTTCAGATGAGGAATTAAAGGAATAATGCCTGACAGGGTGGGAGTTATGCTGGGATAACATCCCACCTCGGGTGGTTGGGCCTGAGGCCACCGGCCGAGGGCGTCCAACACCCGAGAAGGGATGTTATCCCAGCATAACTCCCACCCTGGAGGGCATTATTCTTATTATACAATGGCTTGTTGTTTTATAATAAAAAAATAATTTTAAACAATGTTTTTGTTAGTGTGTAAACATGTTTTTGTTTCTTAAGAGAAAGAGGAGATCATCATGGTGGTGGTGGGGATCGAAATCATCCAAACAATCAGCAGGGATGTTATGCCAGGATAACATCCCTGCTGTGATAGCCAACTGACCAATCAGAAACCAGGATTCTTTCTTGCCATTGTATAATGTCTATTAACCTACATTTGGGAACATGTTTACCAGAGATTCTGATGAGAATTAGCCTGCCAGAACAGCATCAAGTATACACAGGAGGGAGAATTTATAAAGTACAAATTGAAAGTCCTGCCTGTCTAACTGACTGACCAGAACCTGCTGATTTACAAGTGAAAACAAGTCCTCTCCTAGTGCTAAGTGTACACTGCATTTTTTTTTGTTCTTGTTGACTTGTTAAAAAACCAATAAAACCTTTCAGATGTTGTGATTTCTCTTATTGTCTTGTGTGTTCTTTTTTTTGGGGGGGAGGGTACTTTTTTGTGACTTTTTTTTTTCATTACATGGCCAGACATGTTCTGCTGCCTGCTGCTATGCTGTTACCATCCCCAATCCACCACTGTAGGGTCATCATCACTAAAATTAGATTTTGAGGGCAAGGGCAGAAAATAAGTAAATGCTTCCTAAAAACTATGGCTGACAGATTGCTAACAGTATGTATATTGCTGTTACTGTCTTCTTCAAAATCGGTCCACCTCCCACATCCCACTCCAATGCAACCACTGTCTGTGTCCTTTGAACTCAACTCCTCGAGTCCAACTCCGACTCCTCATCTGTTTCTGCTTCCAAGTCCATTACATCTGATTCTGGATGTGTGACTTTATGCCCAGAAAGATGCCGCTATCCTGGTGTTGATGAGTACCAGTGATCAATCGATGGGTCTGGATTAAAGTCCGCTATTGTTGGTCCATTTAAACTGATCATCAGCAAATCGTCCATAGTGCTATCAATAAGATTGCTACGAGATATTGTTTTAATCCTATTATGAGCACTAAATCCCCTTTCGCAAGCAGCTGTACTCACTGGCATTACTCTGAAAATTGTGATCAACAACCGTAACAGACCAAATCTCTCTAAATTTTGGTGAACCTTTCTTAATACATGCTCTGTATTTTGATTTTTACAGCATTTTTGAAATCTTGCCACTCTTCCAAAACTTTTGTGTAATTTCTCTTTCAAGTTCAGCGCCTCCAGCTCTGGATCAGATAAAAGGTTGCCTGAACCGTATTGCTTTTTCAGGAATGGCATGTACATCTGGCAAAGCCCTGTGATGGATTCCTGACCAAAATTTAGAAAGAGAGGGTCATCAGGAGAAGGCCAAACAGTTGTGTCAAATACTGAAAATCATTTGTAGTCTTCCGACTGCCACATGGGCTCAAATCTGTCACATAAGAATCCAACCACACTGTTGCATATTTTCTCCTAGATCAGTGTGCAGGCATTTTCACTGGAAACAATCTCCTTGGCTGCTTGGTCTGAAGCAGTGGCCTGCCTGGTTCTTTTTTGCCTTTTATTCCTATTTTTCTGTACTACATGATGTTCACTAGCATTTTCAGTCATGCCTGGTGGAGGAGCTTGAGGAGTGCTGCTGCCATCCATACCACCAGTAAGGAGACTGCCCTCCAAACTGGCATACTCTAAAAACTGTGCCTCAGCAGGGCCTGTATTGGTCTTCAACTTCATGAGCTCCGAAATGCAGCTCTCCACCCGTGGCTGTACCTGAGGAAGAAGACCCTCTTTTTGGAAATTTTGAGAAAGTCTTCCAAGAAAAGATAGATAATCTTGTTGAAAGGCCAAGAACCACATTTTTTTGTTTTGTTTTTTTACAAAGTTCAAATGTCCTTTAGCGCTGTCTGCATCAGGAGTCCCACTGTGCTGTACTGCAGTATTCTCTAAGTGTGCAATTATTGCCGGCAGGTTGTGGAGAAGAGCTGACACAACACTGTGGTGTGAACTGACCCCGCGCACTGTGAAAATGCTGACCAGTTTTTTCAATTCAATGAAAGGGTGTTAGCAGCCTCCTCCAAGGCTCTCATTCTTCGGTGAGAAGAATGATAAAATGAATACAGGGCCCGCAAGCCATTTTCATTTTCGTGAACTTCTGGCATATGTTTTTGGGATTCCAGAATGGCCAGTTGTAAAAGATGTGCGATGCAGTGTGTAGCAATTAACCAAGGCAGGCCATTGTTTTGTAACTTTGCCGTGACTCCACCACGTTGACCTCGCATGACTGATGCACCATCAGTCGCCATCCCAGAAATCCATGGAAGAGTTTTCCACAAGGAGATGTTAAGTTTGTTAAAGAGTGAATCTAATGCTGCAGTGTATCCATCGGCATCTGCTTTCCCTAGTAGCTCGGTACCAATAAAGGAGGTATTTGGAGTACCATCTTCACCAACATAACTGATGAACACATTCACAAATTCCCTCACACTTCTGTCAGTGCTTCCGTCTATTAACAGTCCAACAGCCGGAGATTTTTTATCTCTTCAGTTGTATTTGTGCATATTACTGCTGCGATATGATTCACAAACTCGCTGCACCTCTTGTGATTTGTGTATTGTTCAATCACTTTTATATTACATTAGCGTAACAGTGAGGTATGAAACAGAAAGTCCCGAAATGGCCTATCCCTTGATGCCAGAAAGTAGGCAACATTCATCTTTTGAAAACAAAAAGCCATAGGTGTGGATTCTGGTGTCCTTTGAGCCCTTTCATCCAGAATGCATTTTACATGGGAACTGCTTGCATCATGAATTTTTATAGACCCCATTTTAAAAGTACTGCTACCAACAAAAAACACAGATGTATGATCTGCCAGATGGGGTTGCTTCCGACACACCTTGCAACTCATAGTGTTGCTTTGCTTCTCGTACTGAAGCCAGTCAAATTCCCGTGACCATTCAACCCTGAATTTGCATTTCACTGAATCTTTTTTCCTGTTGGTAGGATTTATTCTGGGCAGAGAGCTTGAGGAAGATGAACTGTCTGCATCAGAAACACTATTAGAAGTAGCAGAAACACTAGGAACCTGAACAATATCAGTAACCAGTGATGGTCTGTCAATATGGTCGGAGTCGCGGCTGTCACCCTGGCTGCCTCTTCCTCCAGAAATAGAAAAACAAACAGCAGCAGCAGCGTTACCAACTGGAGGATTTAATTTCACATGTTCCTTCTCAGCAGCAACATCGACAATGTTACTGTCAGTGTCACTGATGACTCGAATGGTTTTGTTACGTAATTCTTCCACAGCACATACATAGGTGCCGGAACGGGGGGGGGCCACTAGGGCCATGGCCCTACCACTTTCATAAGTGGCCCTATCAGTTTTTTGCAGTCATGTTAATGTATTTAATAGAGGAGAACTTAACCTTTACTTCCTTGGCCCTACCACTTTTCAAACCGTTCCGGCACCAATGAGCACATACACTGGGTTTAATAAAGCCAAAGGAAAACAAATTAGGTTGTTGTTTTTGTTTCTTTTTTTCAGACATTTTTATTACTCCAATCCCAAAACAGTATGAAAAACAACGAGTGGTTGCCGGTAATGGCAGCAGCACAGCAGCAGACAGTTTTTGGATGCCTGCCTGAGCCTGACACAACCAGGAGGACTGGCTGTAGCTGTAACTGTGAGTGGTCAGACTAGAGTGAGACTGATGGACTTGTCTGGGATGGACTGATATTTGTGGTACACAATTACCAGAGGCTGTCACTAATATGCTTGCACACAGGTTATAATAGCTATGCCTTTTTCTTTAATTGTGGCAAGCTTTAATTTTTTTCTTTTAAGTTGGTCCCCTCAAAAAAGCCTGACACAACCTCAAGAGGACTGGACGAGACAGGTGGATAGCCAAACAACAAAAGACACAGTCAATAATATGCACACAGGTAGCAGCAGCACTAGTATGGACTGTTCATTAATTGTGGCAAGCTCTAATTTTTTTTCTTTTAAATTGGTCCCCTCAAAAAAGCCTGACACAACCTCAAGAGGACTGGACGAGACAGGTGGATAGCCAAACAACAAAAGACGCAGTCAGTAATATGCAGTATGCACACAGGTAGCACTACTATGGGCGTTTCATTAATTGTGGCAAGCTTTAATTTTTTTTCTTTTAAATTGGTCCCCTCAAAAAAGCCTGACACAACCTCAAGAGGACTGGACGAGACAGATGGATAGCCAAACAACAAAAGACGCAGTCAATAATATGCACACAGGTAGCAACAGCACTAGTATGGACTGTTCATTAATTGTGGCTAGCTCTAATTTTTTGGCCCCCCAAAAAAACCTGACACAACCACTAATATGCACACAGCAGTGGTAGTCTGGACTCTGGACTTTAAATTATTGTAGCTTGTATTTTTTTCAGTTTTGGGCCCAAGAGCCCCAATCCCACCCAAAAAAGACTGAACAGCAAAATCAGATACAGATAGATTACAGCTGCTCACAGCTTCCCCTGTACCACCAAACGTCCACAAAGCAGGGTCTCTGTCGTCCCCCTCCCTTCCCCCAGTTGTCAGACTCACTCAGCAGTCAGTACAGAGCTGCAGCAATTGCAAATTAAGAAAATATTAATTTACCCACCTAATTTCAGGGCTTCCCATCCCCACAGCCAATCCCCACAACACGACCACCAAGCACCGACCCCTCCCCCCAGTCAGCACGTCGTCCCCAGGCCCAAACCCAAACTGAGAAAAGTAAGCTGCTGTTTTTTATACAGGACGGAGGACACACAGGCTCCTAAAAAACAGTATGTCTGGTACTTTTTATTTACAGGTCTGAGCCCTTAAAAGGGCTGTTGAACAACTTCAGAGCACACAGTTATGCTCTGCTGAGACAGAGCTCACAGTAAGTCTCCCTCACCTAGTCAGCGCCTGAAATGAATGGCGAAGGCGCGAGCGAATCCTTTCCCCTCCTCCCGACTCCCCCACCCACGTGAGCACCCAACAGTCCCAACTGCTCACCTCGTGATACTGACTGTGCTGCGCAGACTCGCTGAAGCCTGATGGTCTCCCCGACTCGAGTTCCGATTCCGACTCCTCCTCTGGCTCCCTCCCACCCAGACATGTCCCTCCTGCTCTCTCTTGGCGAAAAAAGGCGATCCAGCGCGATGCGATGATGGCAGCTCAGCTGAGGGATGCTGAGCTACGGCGCATGTGCGCCAGTGATCTTGACTCCAGTACTCACCAGAATGGCGGTTTTACACATATCTGGTGGATAATGTTTATTGTACGATCATGCACTCACAATCTTTATTTGTCCCACCCTGCTTTGAGGAGACACTTACATTTGTTGTAAAACGTCAATTCTGGTTACAATTACTGTTTTCTTCTAATATTTGAGCAGTTTTGAGTACCTTAACAGTCATTTCTGTTGCAGAGGAGACCCAAGCCATTTTTATTTTGTATTTTTTCATTTGATAATGTACCTTAGCCTTACTTATTGAAAATTCGGTCCTGAGGTAAAAAAACATTAGCAGTTCTGTTTTAAGGGGAACCGAACCAGAATTTAATCTTTCAGATCTCTTTTTTTTATATTCCTTGGGCTTATTTAAAATTATTTCACTGTTTCTGGGAAGTGGAAAATATTTCATACAGTTTCTCAGTGTGTGGCATGACTGACAGTCCTGACAAGAAATGAACAGGACCTACTGGTTTTAAAAATTGTACAAACTGTTTTTTCACCTTCTGGCAAGGGCAGACTGCCATGAGCTGTGCCTAGGGTTCGTGGGTCCTGACCACAATTTTTAGGGTTGTGGACAGAGCCTACAGCCCTTTTGGGATCGTTCGTACCTTACAAAAAAAAAATGGCTGATCATGAACCTTCCGTTGGACATTTGGAAGCATCCTTCTGAATGTCCAATGGAGCTTGAAACCCTCTGCTATGATTGGCCGCTTCAGAATAACAGCCGCACTATTTCGGCTGTTACTTCCGCATTCCAGGGCATGAACTGCGCATGCATGACTCGCACACGTATGCAGTTCCACTGTCGCCGTCATGTTGTGAATGGCAAAATGCCATTCACTGCAACTACGCATATGCATTTGCATTGCCGCTGCCAGCAGAAAAACCCTCCCACTGTTGCTGTCCTCCCGCGCTGACATCAGGGTCCCCAGTCCCTGTGTCAGCATTACGTAGCCCCCAGAATTCATGTGGCACACTGGGAGCCCACCCCAGTGTGCCCAAATGTACTTATTTCTTTGCCCCGTGTCAACATCGAGGTGCTTAATCCCCGTGTCAGCACTATGTGCCCCCTCCCACTGATGTGGCACACTGGGAGCCCACCCGAGTGTGCCCAGATGTTTACTTTTTCTTCCTCCCTGCCAGCATTGGGATGCCCAATCCCTGTATTGCCATTAAGTACCCACCCCCCCAACTCGTGTCCAAATGTATATATATTTTTTCCTGTAAATAAAGAAAACCTTCCCCCAACATGTTTTTTTTAACCTGTAAAAAAGAAAACGGTCCCTCGTTGTCGCCCCAGTGCCCCCTCCCCATCCCCACCCTCCCACTGTGCACACACCTCCCCTTACCCCATACTTACATACGGAAGTTGTTGCTGTCATCATCTCTGGATCGGGACAAGTCTGCACTCTTCAAAGCCGAACCGCAAACTGAAGAATCAAAGGTAAGCATGCTAAAATGGCATTCAATGGGGTTTTCAACTTAAATTGATAAATCAGCCATTTGTTTTTCATTTTGGCCCCACATTTTCAACATGGGGTTCTTGGGACCCCACCTCATGAACAGTGTCACAGTTATTTCGATACTCGGTCCTGAAAAGTGATTTCATGGTTGCTGCGCAAAATCACCTTTCAGGACCAATTAATGAAATGACAGTGCCACTGTTCTTGAGGTGGGGTCCCAAGAATCCCATGTTGCAAATCTGGAAAACTATGGTGAAAAAACTCCTATAAATGACTGCGTTATGACTGTGCATTGTGCGGTTTCTACGCATGCTTCTAACTTCGCCAATTTTTTATATTTTTACTCCAGATTTTCAACATTGCCATTTTTTCACACCTCCTTTTAACAGTACAGCTGTCATTTTTCACATACTGCCTGAAACGTGTTTTCGCACGTGTAGCATAGAATGGCACGTTTGCTCTGCGAAATCACCTTTCAGGACAAGTGAACAAAATGACACTGGCACTCTTCATGAGGAGGGGTCCCAAAATGGCCATGTTGAAAATTGGGTGCAACACCTCCAAAAAATGGCCAAGTTACACCCTGGCATTCAATAATTTCTACACACACGTCTAACTTTGGTCACTTGGCAGCTCATCACAGCCCTATTGGCTCTGGCCAGAGTTTGTTTAAACTGTGAACTCTGCAAACAAAGTTTTGCCCTAAAACACAAAAAAGACCAAGAAAAGAGAAAACTTTATAGCTTCTTAATCTGCCTTCATGTCACCTACTAAAGGCTCAGATGAGGGTCCAGCACTGCAGAATGAGCAGCAGTCTCTGTCAGAGGGGACTGAAAAGAAAGAATAAGCTGCTCAGCCATCTGATAAACATAGTAAAGATGATATAGAGCCCAGGGAGTCTGATAAGGAGAATCCTGAGCCCAGTGATAGCATGAAGAAAAGTTAAAGAACCATAGAGCAGGCACTGGAAACAGAATCTGCAAAGAAAAAAAAAAGGAAAATATCTGTGTCATTCCTTCTGAATACCAAATGCCTGTGGAGAGAGAAGAACTGTTTGTTTATTTTTGTTTATTTGAAAATTGGTGACTGGGAAAGGCACATTGAGCCGAGACTCATTTCCAAGTCTAACTTGAGGTGAACAGAGGATATAAAATACATAGCACAGACACAATTCACAGTTACAGTAAAATGCAAATCAGAGAACACGAAGCCGGATTAAATGCACAAAGAACAAATAATGCAAAAGGAACAAAATGAACATTTCACACAGTTGTATGGGAAATTGTTAGTGGGAGAGGAGGAGTCTCCGCTGATAACTGAGGGAGCCAGGGGTGGTAGTGAAGTGGAGGGAAGAAGGGCGCTGGTTCCAAAGTGAGGGAAGATGATAGGAAAAGACTGATTGTCCAGCAGAGGTGCAGGATGTGGTACAGCAAAAGTGCAAAGATCTCTGGAGCGGCGGAGCAGGAGGCAGAGGGGACAATGGAGAGAAGTGCTGAGAGATAGTTGGGAAGGGACCCAAACCAGTATTTAGACATGAAGGAGGCACAGTGAATCTGGTGACATGAGGGTAGATTATTATGGAGATGAGAAGGAAGGGAAACTGCTGGAACCAGACAGTTCCTTGAGCAAGAATTTGGCTCTCCTCCCAAGCTTTCTGAGGATTACACATCCCATTATTCCTTTATAAGGCAAATGGTAAACACCCACAACATCCTCTCCCATGAAGCTGAGGAGGAGGATGAAGAGGAGGTTGAGTTCATAGATATGATGGATCTGGCTTTGGCAAAGAACATTGCTTCTTCCCATGCACAAATCCTTCAGAAGCCACTTCCAAAATCATGTCAGCACTTAACTTAGCTGCATTCATAAGAAAATTCAAAAGAAATATCAGGGGGACAGGTAGGGCGTTGAGTACCAGTATGCCCAACCTGATTATGAGGGAGTGATTCAGGCTGCTGCATGCTTTAAGGCTAAAGTGCCTTTCTGTGCCCAACTTCCTGAAAAGCATTCCAGAAAACTGGATGTCATAGTGAAGAAAGTGTATACATCAGATTACTTGCTCCTCAGGCAAGCAGCTTACTTGGCATGCACAGCTTAGTACCAGAAGGCACCTCAGAACTCATCACTTGCACTGAGCGAGAAAGCAGTTGGTGACCTGGCACAAGACTTGGCTATATCAGCAGTGGATGTCACCAAGTACCAGTTCCACATGGCAGTGGATACTAATGGCATTGCTTCAAGAGTACTGGCCCATGCAGTATCCTTAAGAAGGTTTGCTTGACTTAGGGCTACCATCCTGTTCCAGAACACACAGGCTAAAGCCATGGATTTCTCCTTTGAGAGAAACTCCCTGTTTGGTTACAAGACAGTGGCTTAGACAGAGGCCAGACGTGGGGGTCCCAGTGCCGGCTGTGGGATTCTTCTTGTGAACTGGCCTCCGTGGCATGAGAGATTTGCTACAGAAAATCGTGGACTTCATCACTGTGAGGGTTTTGGGGTTACTCAGATCGTTATTTCTGGATGACTTCAGTGCCTGGGTTGATTATGAACTCTTGCAGTTTGGTCAAGATTTCTTCCAGTTAATGTCGTCACTTGGCCTTGCACAGGTGGTTACTGCTGTGACCCACCAACACGGTCTTGCCTTGGACCTAGTATTCTCACTGGGACTTGAGATAACTTCAAGTTTGATTTGATTAGTTGGCTAGATCACTGCACCATGGCATTCTCGTTCGGGAGGCCCCCTAGATGTCCTTCCCCCTTTGGAGATGGTGTGCTGCCACCCTTTAAAGGGGTTATCCCCAGAAGAACTGCAGGTGGCACTGGACCTCTCAGGTGTGTTGGCTGTATGTGGGACTGGATCGGAGGAATTGGTGACAGCCTATAATATGGCAGTTGCCTCGAGCCTTGACTCAGTTGTACAAAGTCCATGTACAACCCAGGTCTTCTCACGTAAGATCCCAGTGGTTTGACAGGGAGCTCAGGGAGATGAAGGCTTTGGGTTACAGGTTAGAGCATTGTTGGTGGAAATCTAAGGCTTATGGGGACAAACAGGCTCTGAACATTCACTGTGGTGAATATTAGAAGGCTGTCTCCCAAAAGAAGGTAGTATTTCTGTCCAGGGAGATTGCGGTGGGGAGGAACAGACTGATTCAGCTCTTCCGGATGTTGGACAAGCCTGTCGCCAACCAGTGGAGGTGTCTTCATTTGCACCTTGTGAAGAGTTTGCCTCAATCTTCTCTGACAGGCTGTCTTCCACCACATTTGGGATAATCTCAACTTGGCTGGTGTGGCCCAGCAGTGCCAGACTGGTTTTCTCAGGGAGCACCCCCCCTTTCTGGATTGCGTTTAGGCTGGTTTCAATGGAAGAGGGGTGTGTGAGGTAATTTCTGAGCTGCAGCCCCCTCATTGTTAACTGGACCCGAGTCCGACGTGCCTCCTAGTGAGTTATGTCAGATTTCTGGGTCCATTGTTTGCTGAGATAATCTGGTACTCCCTTTCAGAGGGATCTTTACTGAGTACATTGAAACATGCACTGGTGAGACCTCTCTCAAACATCTTTGGACCTGGACTGCTTGGCAAGTTTTAGACCAGTCTCTAATTTTCCATTTTTGGGAAAGGTTGTAGAAAAGATAGTGCTGTGCAGCTCGAGGCCCACCTCATGATCTTTAAAGTCTATGAGCCACTCCAGTCCGGATTTAAGTCTAGAAATAATACTGAGACTGAGCTGGTCAGGTTGCATAATGACCTCCTCATGGCTAAAGATAGAGTGGAATGGTCAGTTCTTGTTCTACTCTGTCTCTCACCAGCATTTGATACAGTGGACCATAGGTTGCTATTGGATCATCTTGGGGAGTACTGTGGACTCATTGGCAGAGTCATCAGCTGGTTTGAGTCCTTTCTCAGTGGCAGGATGCATAGGATGATAATGGGAAATTTTTTTGTCACTCCCGAAGCCCCTGCTCTGTGGTCTACCCCAGAGTTCGATTCTTTCACCAATGTTGTTTTCTGTATACATGCTGTCCCTGGGTGATGTAATTAGATGGCACAGCTTAGGTTTTCACTGCTATGCAGATGATACTCTGTTGTACCTGCCATTTGCACCCAGGACTCTTGGTGCGATAGGTGAGCTTATTTATGTCTGGCCGAGATCCAGGACTGGATGTTCTCTAACTGGCTATGACTCAACCTGAACAAGATGGAGGTACTAATGATTGAGCTGGGTAGATGGCAGGTTGTGGGGGGCAACAGCAGAGAAGACCGGTTTGGTTCTTGATTCCTCCAGTCTGGTGGTCTCTACCAAAGTGAAGAATCTTGGTGTCATTCTAGATGAAAGACTGACATTGGAGGCTTAGGTGTTGTCCGTAGTATGTAATGACTTTTACCATCTTTATAACATCTCCTGGGTAAAAGCTTTGATCCCATCAGAAGACCTTTGTGACCTCCAGGCTAGACTACTGTAGCGCTTTGTATCTTGGGATTAGTGGAGAAGTCCTACGATGCCTGCAGCTGGTGCAGAACCACAGCAGCCAGGTCACTGACAGGCTTACCGAGATCATGTCATGTGACCCCTGTCCTGCATGATCTGCACTGGCTGCCAGTGAAGTGGCAGATCTCCTTCCAGGTTGATTTGCTGACCTGTAAAGCCCTACATAGACTGGACCCAGCTATCTAAGTGAGCTCCTATCTCCTTATTGTCCAGTTCACCCTCACTGCTCCTCCGAGTGAAGCCCTCTAGCATTTCTCATGTTCAGGCTGAAGACTTCAGGCCACTGCACATCTGTGGTGGCTGGTCCAGCCCTTTGGAACTCGCGTCCCAGGTTTCTGAGGGAGGCTTCCTTGATGGAGACCTTTAAGTGGGGCCTAAAGACCCACCTGTTAAGGCAAGTGTTTAAGTTAATTTAACCCATTGGTCTCAGTATTTATATATTTATCCTGCCTGCAGATCCTACTTTATCTTTTGCGTTTTGTGTTTGCTCTGTTATACAGTGCTCAGAGCCTCTGGTATTGGGCAGTAAATAAATAAAACTACTACAACTACATAAAAAAGGTGGATGACTACAGAACTACCTACAGGAACAATACTGAAATGGAAATGCCTCCACTTCCTACAGAATTTATGGAAGTGGAGGTGGAGGTAGAGACAATAGTTACTACTCAAGGTCTTATGCCCCCTATGAGTATCCACCCCAAAGAGGTTGCTATAGGGCAGGGGTAGAAGGGGCACTGTGATAGGGTCAGTGGCCCTATCTGAATGTTGGAGTGTTAATCATAAGCAGTGCTGTTCGCTCAAGCCCTATTAAGCAGTGATTACAATAATAAAAGAATGAAAGCTGGGTGGCTTAATAGTAACACAGGGCTCTCCATAGCATATTTTGTTGAGGAGTCCTGGACTTTCTTGAAAAAAAAAATGGGTATCTTGACGTGAAATTTTTGGGGGTCCCCATTAAAATGAATGGAACGAGTCTGGAAAGTGCATTTCAGTGTAGTTTATTATTATCTCCATGTATTTTTTATATTTCTGAGTCAAATTCTGCATATATAATGCCAGAATTGTCCTAAATAATACTGTTTTTTTCAGCAGTGTTGCAAAAGTCCTTTATAAAGGCACCTTAGCCCTGTTGGCTGAAAAAACACAGCAGTATGATCACATTCAAATAAAATAGAATTCACCTGACCAACCTGTGTGTTCTTGTTCATTATTGGTTCACAAACAAAATGAGAAGAAAATGTACTTACAGTTTTGCAGTCAGTTCTGTTCTAACATTGGCAATTCTATTGCTGCAGTTGACTGGCCTGATTTAGTTGCCAAAACTGTGTGGCTACAAACAAAGTCGGCCATTGGGTTACAGCACAAGAAAACGTTAACATTTGTTGTTATGACTAACAGTAGTGCTGACAGTCACCTTCTGCCCAATACTTATTTTCTCTTCTCTCACATTTTTAGTTGCATTACTTATTTTTAACTAAAACAGCCCTAGGTGTCCCACCCACCCACCCACTGGAAAAGTCTTTAGACACTTAGCTGAAGAATCTCCTCCCACCCACACCCATTTTCTGACTCAGGCTAGATGACATAATGTACATGATTGTGTGGTTGCTGGTCTGACTACGTAGTGCAGATGCTTGAATTGTCTTTTTCATGTTTAACCTGGCTAGAAACCAGAGTCCTCCTTACACACCTCCTGCCCCAAACTTCTTCTAAACACCCTCCTAGTACAATCTAGTCAGTGCTGTGGCTTAGGGTGGCAAATAATTGCTAATTTTGTTATCTTCTTTTATTTTCCTCATGACTGACCTGGCATAATCCAGTGATTTCTTCTCCTACACCCTCCTGCCCATAATTTCTCCTAACACCCTCCTGCCTGTAACTTCTCCCAAACACCCTCCTGCCCATAACTTCTCCTGCCTACTCTCCTACACATGTCTTAAATTGTGTGTGTGGCAGCTAAAAAAACCTGGCTGTCTCAGAGACTGGATATACAGATAGTGACTGGAGTGATTAAAAGCCCCTCAACCCACCCACACCCTTAGGTCACAGCTCTCGCAAATCTGTCAGGTTTAAGACAGTGGCACAGTCTATCTGGTTGATGGCATGGAACACTGCATGTCTTGTTTTTCTGTGTCTTTTTCGTGGCATTCTGTGACAGTAAACTTCTTCAAACACCCTCCTGCCCATAACTTCTCCTAAACACCCTCCAGCCCATAACTTCTCCACCAAAGTCTCCTGCACATTTCTTAACTGTTTTGTGTGGTAAAATACAGTATTTGTTGATGAGAAAGAAGTCACTGTTGCAGACAGACTATGGAAAGAGCAGAGGGTTAGGGTTACATGATTGGACAATACCTCTCTTCTCTCCCCCCACTATATTAAGGACCCACCGGATGCAATATGGGCCTAATAATTATTTTATGCACCCCCCCCCCAAGTCTGAATTGTTATAGACTATGAGCCTCCCCCACAAAAAACAAAACAAGTAATTTAGCAGACAACTGGGGATAATCTGGTAACTTTAATGGCCTGCCACGCCCAATCCTGGGGAATTGAAATCATGATCCTTCCCCCACCGAACAGAGCACAGCACACATTGGCCTTGGGGCTGAAAAATACATTGACTTGCCCCCTCCCCACCCCACCCTTGTAATTGGAACAACTGTATTTTTAATACTTATCTTCTTCTCTCCTGTGCCCAAGTTCCTCCATTGTGATCTGTCTCTGGGTCACGTCAGCCATCTGTGTCTGAAACTAAAAAAAAACACAATTAAGACAATTTTAAAACATTTTTAAATAATTATTTTCTGTCCAGTCTTATGGCCTTAAATTTCTTAAGTGTTGGATGAGGGTCATAGTCTTCTAGTTCAGCTACTTCTTGGGCAATCTGCATGAGTTTGCTCACACTGTCAACCTTCAGGGAACATCTACCTTTTGTTTTTATTTGTTTTGTACAGAAAATTGTCTTTCACATGCCACTGATATAACAGGTGACACAAGTAAAATCTTGGCCATTGTGACAAAATCTGGGAATACATCTGAATAGTTCTCAATTAAGTCTTGGCAGACACTACTGAGCAAAGTCAGTCCTTTTTTAGATTTCAGAACAAGTTTGAATTGTCCGTAATCTTTCTCAGCCCTGTCTTGGTTAATAAATACTGGCAATGTTTCTTGGAAAAAAAGTGCAAACATCTTTGAGTTCCTGCAGTCCATGGTCCATTATCTTGGAGTCATCAGGGAGACACTTAGGATTTAGAAGAACATTTAAGTTATGCAGCAGCTCCATTGAAGTGGACTCAAATCTTGTGCGAATGTTTTCAGTGAGTTGCGCTGGGTATTCCTGAGATGCCGCCTGGAACTGCATTTGCAGTGCTGGCTTGTCATTCACTTTTTGATCCTGCCATGTGCCAGGACATTGATCAAGTTCCTGAAATGTCTTCTGTAGCTCTACCCCATTCTGCTCTTTAAACTGTTGCAGTCTAGTAACTGTGGCTTCTATCATGTTGCTGGCCATCGAAATGTCAACACTGTCCTGTTGCATGACTAAAGACAGTTTATTCACCACATCTAAGACAGCCATGAAAAAAGTGCATAAGATAAAGCAGACTGATTTCATGTGTGAAGGCCCTTTGCTTCTGCCGCACCTTTTGCTGCAGCATCATGCTTTAGGGCTTGTAAAAGTGCAGGGTATGATCTGTGAATTGGTTGAACTGCAGTATGCAATGACAGCCACTGAAAACTTGCAGGTTCTTTTAGGGACAGAAGGCATTGTGCCATACTGCAGAGTTGCTGTAGTATCTGTACACATTTTTAATGGTTACTTGATATTCATTTAATATGTTGCTGTTCTGACATGCTTGTCCTGCTGCCAGTGCCAGTCTGTGGGCAACACAATGGATCTGAATCAGCCTTGGGTTAACTTGCTGTCGTAACTTTGCACCCACCCCATTGTGCATTCCAGTTATGACACTGGCACCATCACTTGCCAGTGTGAAGACCTTGATAGGGTCAACTGCATTAGCAGAACACACACTTAACAGTTCTCCCACAATTTTCTCTGCCCTCCCATCAGGTATTGCAATACAGTCAGTGAAATGAATTTGGCCTGTGCATAGTGTCTGCACTTCATATAAATGTTCAGCTTTTTGTGAATGGTTACATCAGTGGTTTCATCCACTATTACCCCAAGAAACTAAGAACCTGCTAAGTGAGCTTTGATTTCTTCCTGTATGACTTCATTTGTGGAGTCTAGCATGTCGTATCTTGTATCCCAACCAGATTAGATTGTGCCACTGTCTTGCAAGGCTGGACAGCCATTTAATTCCTGTGAATGTAAAACACCACCATCAGTGCCATTCCATAAGCAACAGCCCTGTGCCCCAGCCCGAAAGATTCCATTCCTCACCTGTAGAGCTATCAGTGTTTCACACTGGTTCAGTGATTGCCCTTGTTTGTTAGGTAGTACATTAACATAGAAACATAGAATTTGACGTCAGATAAGGACTGCTTGACCCACCTAGTCTGCCTGTTTTCCTACCTAACGGATAAGCTGCGGATCCTAGTTAACTAACAGCCTACTTCCTCCTACCCCCCACTAGGATTGCATTACAGTATGTCTGTCCCATGCATTCTTGAATTCCCTCACTGTTCTTGACTCCACAACCTCCTCAGGAAGGCTGTTCCATGCATCCACAACCCTCTCTGTGAAAAAATACTTCCTCATATTACCTCTGAGCTATCCCTCCTCTATCTTCAAATTGTGCCCCCTTGTTCTTGCACATCTCTTTTTCTGAAAGATACTACCTTCTTGGACTTTGTTGATTCCCTTGAGGTACTTGAACGTTTCTATCATGTCCCCTCTCTCCCTTCTTTCCTCAAGGGTATACATATTAAGCTTCTTTAGTCTTTCTTTGTATGTCTTCTGATGCAGACCCTGCACCATTTTGGTTGCCCTCCTCTGGACAGCCTCCACTCTGTCTATGTCTTTGCAGAGATGAAGTCTCTAGAACTGCACACAGTACTCTAGATGGGGTCTCACCAACTGTCTGTACAGAGGGATAACAACTTCCTGTTTTCTACTGTTGATTCCTCTCCCTATGCATCCCAGTATCCCCCAGCCATCCTTACTGCCTTCTCACATTGCTTGCCCACCTTTAGGTTATCTGATATAATTACCCCCAGGTCCCTTTCCATTTTTACTGTTGTCAGTATCTCACCCCCATTGTGTACTCTTCTCCTGGGTTTTTGCTCCAGTGCATTACTCACGTCTTTGCGTCAAATCTAAGCTGACATACATTTGACCGTTCCTCCAACCTTGCCAAGTCCCTTCTCATCTTTTCCACTCCATCTTTTTTATCAACCCTGTTGCAGATCTTTGTGTCGTCTGCAAAGAGACATACTTTTCTTCCAGTTCCTCTGCAATGTCACTTATAAAGACGTTAAAAAGGACCGGTCCCAGTACTGAACCCTAGGGTAGTCCGATAGTAACACTACTTTCTTCACTGTGGACTCTGTTTACTGCTACCCTTTGTGTCCTGTTGTCCAGCCAATTTTTTATCCAGGCTGCCACCATGAGACCCACTCCAAGGCTGGCTAACGTGTATTAATCTTTTGTGTGGGACTGTATCAAATGCCTTGCTAAAATCTAGGTAGGCCATGTCCACATCCCCTCCCTGGTCTACTACTTTGGTCACCCAGTCAAAGAAATCTATTAGATTCATCTGACACGACCTTCCCACTTTGAATCCATGCTACCTTGGGTCCTGTGCCCCACTGGCCTCTAGGTACTCAGCAGTTCTTTCCTTCAGAAGTGATTCCATCATTTTTTCTACCACTGAGGTCAAACTAACTGGTCTGTAGTTTCCTGCCTCTGCCCTGCTCCCACTTTTGTGAAGAGGAATCATATCCACCCGCCTCCAGTCCTCAGGTATCACCCCATCCTCCCATGATTTGTTAAAGAGAGTAGTCAGCAGTGTCACTAGTTCTACCCTTAGTTCTTTTAGAATTCTTGGGTGAATCCCATCAGGCCCCACTGCTTTGTCCACCTCCAATTTTACTAGTTATTTCAGAACCCTTTCTTCTGTAAATGGATTGGTATTGACCCCGTCTCCAGAGTGTTTCTCTTGTTTGGTGTAGGTACCTCCCTCTCCTCCTCCTTTGTGAATACTGAGCAGAAATATTCATTCGGTAGCCCTGCCTTTTCAACTTTCACCCTCTCCCCACATTCCTTCCCCTTTATTAAGCCTCAGTATCCCTCCCTTGGTCTTTCTTCACTCCCTAATGTACCTATAAAAGACCTTATTCCCCCTTCCTAACAGAATTGGCTATCCTTTCCTCGGTTTGGGCCTTTGCTATTCTGACGGCCTTCCCTGCCTCTTTCTGCTTTAACTGATAAAGTTATCTGTCCTGCTCCTTCTGTGTTTCCTTATATTTCCTGAATGCTAGCCTTTTCTCCTTAACCTTCCCTGCCACCTCTTTTGAGAACTATAGCGTTATTTTCCTTCTTTGCGTTTTGTTGATCTGCTTCACACAAAAGCTTGTTGCCTCTGTGATGGCTGTTTTGATTACTCCCCATTGTTCCTCCACCCCTCTTTCTTGCCTGTTTGCTAGTGCTTTCCTGAGGCACTCTCTCATTTTCCCAAAGTCAGCCCTCTTAAAGTCTAGTACTCTTGCTTTTCTATGGCTTGACACTATGGCTGTGTTTATCGTGAAATAACCTGTTTGGTGGTCGTTTGTTCCCAGATGGCTACCCACTTCTAAATCTGAGATTCTTTCTCCATTCCCATTTGAGAGTACCAGGTCTAAGATTGCTCCCTCCCAAGTGGGTTCCAGTACTAGCCGTCTGGGGCATGCCCCTTGTAGGGCATCAAGAATGACCCTGCTCTTGGATGTGCCTGCAGCAAAGGTGCTCCAGTTAACATCTGGCATATTCAGGTCCCCCATCAACAATTTCTTCCCTTTTTCTGCCACTCTAAGGATGCCTTCTATCATTTCCTTGTCCATTCCCTCCCCCTGAGATGGGGGTCTGTATACAACCCCCAAGCGAATTGTGGTGCCATTTCCTGTCTCCAGGGTGACCCAGAGTGCCTCATCTGCTCCCTGTTTACTCTTTAGTTCTGTTGCTTTGATCTCTTCTCTTACATAGAGAACTGCTACTCCTCCTCTTTTACCCTCCCTGTCCCTCCTGTAGATTGTGTATCCTTATATGTTGTCATCCCAGTCATGGTTCTCTGTGTTCCATGCTTCTGTGACTGCCACAATATCCAGGCATCCCTCATCCATCAAGGCCACTAGCTCGAGGAGCTTGTTACACAGATGATGGGCATTGGTACTCTTCACCCTCCAATTTTTGATGGCCTTACCCCTTTTAGCCCTATCCCTGTCTTTACTGCCTTTGCCTTTTTTTGTACTTACCGCTGTCCTGCTCTCTAATGACTTGGTGTTTACCTCACTAATTACCATGTTTTTTTGGGGAGGGGAGGCTGAGATTTCCCTGCTCCTTTTCAGTGCCTCCCCCCTTGGCTAGTTTAAATGCTTGCCAATGAAGCATTTAAACCTCTCACTTAGGATCCTGGCCCTCCCCCAGACAAATGCAGACCATCGCGCCAGTATAGGCCTGCATCCCTCCAGGTGGCTCACCAGTCCCCAATGAAGCCCAGATCCTGAGCTCCACACCAGTCTTTCAGCCATTCATTGAACTCCATCGTGAGGGGTACCCTAGCATCACCCTTGCCATAGACAGGCAGCACCTCTGAGAAGGTTACCGTCTGCGCTACTTGTCTAAGGCCCCTCTCCAACTCTACAAACTCCTCTTGCACTGTTCTGATCCCATTCCTGGCCAGATCATTTGACCCTAGGTGGACAGTGACATCCAGCTTCCTCCCTCATGAAGCTGCTCCCACGATCGTGAGGATACGCTTCCTGTCCCTCCAAGTTGTGGCGCCAGACAGGCACCTTACCTCCTTCTTCCCTTCCTCCCCCACTTCTACCGCCCTCATGATTGAGTCCCCCACCAGGAGTTGTTTCCTTCCCCGTGGGGTCCCATGCCACCCTCCTGTGGGTCTGCTTTGTGGAGGTTCTGAGCATCCTCCTTGGTCTCCACTGCAGGTGCCTCCATAGAAGAACCACTATCCACCAGAACAGTGTAACAGTGTATGAATTGGGGAGAGGTACAGCTGGAGGCATGCAACTCTTCCACCACCATCTCCCTCCCTGAGCCCATCTTGATCCAGTCCCTCCTCTTTCTCGGCAACCTCTGAGGTAGCGGCAGTGGCCCTGGTGAACCCTGGTCGGGAGGAGGTTTCACAAATCCTGCCAGGTCAGCCTGGAGACAGGCAACCTCCTCCCTCAGACCAGAGAAGTGCCTGCAAATAGGGCAGCATCGCAGCACCAGAATGTCTCCCGGAACACTGCCGGCCCACAGCTGTTGCACTGCACCACTCCCATCGTGTCTTATATTGTGTCCCCTGTCCTATTTCTCTGTTTTATTTATTTTATTTATTTATTTAGACAGCAGTTTGGAAAACCTTTGAGCCATAGGCTCATTTACAAAGGTACCTTATCACAGTAAGACAAACAAAAATACACAGTATAACAGTATAACACAGTATAACAGTAACTTAAGACATAGATACAAACAAGCTGGTATAGGTAGGATTGATGCAAACAATACCAGAGTTATGTTGTCCTAGCAGCTTAGTAGTAAGCTTTGTCATTAGTATTGAGTGCGGCTTGACTAGTGGCAATTACAGCCTGGTGTTAACAAGGTGGTTCCGTAGGCGTTTTGAAGCACGATATAGTTGGAGCTTCAGAGATGGAGGGGGCAGTGTGTTGAACCAGGAGGGGCCCTAAAGCTGAAGGCTCTTTGGCCGTGAGAGGTCCTAGCTCTAGGGATAACAAGAGAGGTTTTCCCAGAGGTCCAGTATGAACTAGTGGGACAGAGCGGCAGATGGTGGTGGTCAATCCTGGCGAGGATAGCCCAAGGAGGGTCTTTTTGTAGGGTACAGGTCAGATATTTGAGCGCTCGTCAAGATCAAGTACCAGCGCTTTAGCGTACAGTAGACAGGTGTGTGTTAGCCTAGGTGCCCCAGTAATTAACCTGCAGGCCTTATTCAGAGTAGTACGAATTTTATGGAGTGCAGTCTGATCAGCAGCACCATGCACAGGCAGTCCATAGTCCACTAGGGACAGGATAGAGGAGGTGACTGCGAGTCTAAGAGCCTCCAGGGGGAGGCAGTGTTTATACCGATGTAAGATGCCCAATCGGATATTAGTGGCAGTGGCTAGGGCAGCGATGTGTCCATGGAAGGAGAGGGAGGGGTCAAAATGGATCCCTAGGTATTTATAGGAGCAAACTTGTTCGAGTGGGAAAGAGGACCCAGAGTGAATGAGGAGTTTGAAGTTGCAGGACTTGTTTTGAGGATGAGTGAAGAACATGGTTTTTGTTTTTTAGATTTATCACCAATCTATGTTCCTTGAACCAGCCCTGCTTCAGCGAAGGACTTCTGCAGCAGTCCTGGAGGGCAATAGGGTTACGACTTGAGGCAAAGATGACTGCATCATCAGCGCATAATAGAATGTTCCCGAGCAAGAGCATGAAAGGGTGTTAAGGTAAAGGGAGAATAGTAAGGGCCCAGAATGGAGCCCTGGGGAACCCCAGAAAGATGGGACAGATGTCTGAGCAGGTCCCATTAATTTTTACACGCTGTGAATGGTCAGACAGATAACTGGTGCACCAGGAAACAGGCCCAGCAGCAAAACCAGAGAGACTAAGGGCATCAAGAAGGAGGGAGTGGGAGACAGTGTCGAAAGCTTTAGAGAAGTCAATGAAGACCGCACCAGCCAGAGAACCAGTGTCTAAGGAGGAGTGGAGAAAGTTGGAGTACTCTAGGAGGGCTGTGTTGGTACTGTGGCCCGCTCGGAAGCCATGCTGCTCAGGACATAGGATATTGTAGGTGGAGAGGTACTCAGAGATTTGAGAGGCTACCACTTTTTCCAAGGCCTTGGAGAGAGGAGAGATAATGGAGATTGGCCGATAGTTTCCAGCCACAGTCCTGTAACCACCTTTAAAGATAGGGGTGACAGTGGCGACTTTCCAGGCAGTTGGAACCTTCCCCAGGCAAAGAGAGTGGTTGATGAGGCACGTGATTGGGGTAAGGACTGTGTCTAAGACCAGCCGTAGGATACACAGATCCAGGGTGTCACTGCCGCACTTATTACTCTTGAGGGCAGTGACAAGGTAAGCGCCTAAGTTCTTGGGCAGAAACACGCGGAGGAGAAAATAAGGGTGAGAAAGATTTACGGCAGGCGCTGGGGAGGAGGGTCAAAAATTTGTAGGGAGGATAGGGCTAAGGTCAGTGAATGAGGTGTTGAGGTGGTTGGCTATGAGGGCTGGGTCTGAAGAGATCACGCCATTAATGTTGATCTGGGTGGGTGGGGAGTGTGCACTCCCATTTAACTGTTTAATGTTATCCCAGAAGGTTCTGGGGTTCCCCCATGAGGCTGTGAGTGAGGACCGATAGTGCTCAGACTTGGCCTTTCTGATGGCCCGAGTGCACTTGTTTCGAGTGGCAGCATATAACTGCCTGTCACTGGGCCGGCCAGTCTCAATGGCACGGTGCCATAGGTTGTCCCTATGTTTGAGTTGGTGGATCAAAGCTGGGGTTACCCAGGGGGTATTCTGCCTTTTAGAACGGCGGGTCGACACTGGGGCAAAGATATCACAGGCATTATTAAAAGTTCGGGTAAAGAAGGAGAGAGCTGTGTCAATGTCAGGATTTGCCTGTATAGGAGACCAGTCAATTTGGGACAGAAGTTCCTTAAGTTTTGTCAGACCACCAGCTATTAGACGCCGCTGGCATGTGGACTGTGCTGTGGGTTTGGGGACTGAGGATGACCAGCGGAATAGAATGGGGGAGTGATCGCTGAGAGAGTCTGGGAGGACTTGTACATTGGGGATCTGATTAGGGCGGTTGGTGATTACCACATCAAGCAGGGTACTGGAGCCTCTCTTGGGGTTAGTCCTGGTAGGTTGGGTAACTAGTTGTGTTAGATCTATTGCAGAAAAGGAGTCACGGGTAGAGGAGGAGGAGGGGCTGAGCCAGTTGACATTTAAGTCACCCACCAGAATTTGATCAGCGGAAGGAGGTAGTGAGGAAAGGTATTCTGTAAGAGAGGCAATGGACTGTGTTTGGTTCCTGGGGGGCACGTATGCAGTAGTCAGATAAAAGGGTCCCTTTAAAGGGTCAGGGGTTAGTTTCAGTGTAAGCGCCTGGGCCCTGGAGTCAAGGATTGGAGTAGGCAGGGCTAGTACGGGGAGAGATTCCTTAACATAAATAGCGCAGCCACCGACCCATCTCCCAACACGGTTGGACCGGAAGAGGGTGAAACCAGGAAGGGAGACCAGGGAGTCAGGGGAGGATTTCGACAGCCAAGTCTCAACCAGAGCAATGGCATCAGGGTTAATTGATGTGACCAGGCATTGTAGTGAGTCAAACTTTTTTAGGAGCTACAGATATTCATGGAGACCATGCATAGGCCTGTGGTGCTAGTTGGGGAGCTCCTGGGAACCGGGCCAGGGTTTGGATGAATGTTCCCTGACAGGAGTAGTAGCATGACTAACACCCTGGCTGGGAGATGGTGAGAGGTTTTCCTACGATTGACATGGGGGGGGGATGTTAAGGGAGCAGGGGGTGGGCAGGATAGTACAGGAAGGGAAGGTAAGAATAAGAAGACACCCAGATATGCCTGAGGCTAGGGGGAGGGCAGGGAGGACCGAGACACACAGAGGTCCCAAGGGGCAAGAGAGCAGGTTCAAGAGCAAGGGGATGGAGGGGTGCCAGGGCACAGTGTGGAGTAGCAGATGGGTAAGTGGGCAAGTGCGCTGCTAGTGGGGATAGGCACAGGCAGAGCGTGAGGCAGGGCCAATACATTGTGGTGAGCAAGATCCAAGGGAAGGAGTACTGTACAGGTAGGAGTAGGAAGTAGCGAGGGAGCATAGGTCCCTCTAGTGGCCAGCAGGTATAACCTGCAAATGGGAAAGTGAGGAGATAGGTTCTGGGCAACAGGAGCGTGATGTGATGTCACGGGGTGGATCCTGGAAATTGACAGCCGTCCCTGGGTGGGTGGGTGGGGCAGACGGCGCAGAAGCGCCCGTCGGGCTAGCACCCTCTGCAGGCATCCAGACGAAGAGAAGAGGCTCTCTTTACCTCGAAAGTAATCAGGCTGGAAATTCGGCTTCCTCAGCTCCTCAGGTGAGCTGCTTGTGTTGCTTGTTTGTCCCAAGTGCCTGCCACGGTTGGCAGTGAGCTTGGGGGGGGCTGCCTCGAAAGTAATCAGGCTGGAAATTCGGATTCCTCAGCTCCTCAGGTGAGCTGCTTGTGTTGCTTGTTTGTCCCGAGTGCCTGCCGTGGTTGGCAGTGAGCTTGGGGGGGGGCTGCCTCGAAAGTAATCAGGCTGGAAATTTGGCTTCCTCAGCTCCTCAGGTGAGCTGCTTGTGTTGCTTGTTTGTCCCGAGTGCCTGCCGCGGTTGGCAGTGAGCTTGGGGGGGGTCTGCCTCGAAAGTAAACAGGCTGTATGCTTACTCTTTCTCCTCTCCTTACAACTCTCACCCTTCCTGTTTTGGGACAGCAACTTCCTGTATTTTTCAGTAGCCTCCTTCTTCCTTGCTCAGAGTCAGAACTCCAGCAGCTGGGGGGGAGAAAGAGCTACCTTTTTTTTAGGGTTGACACAACTAATGTTTCTCTATGATCCTTCCCTTCCTACTGCCAAACAGGAAGTTCCTGTTGGCAGTCAAATCCAGTGGCTATAAAAGTAGAACTATCTTAGGGTGGAGGGGTGGAATGGAGGTCAATTAGTAAGAAAAACTGTAGCTTTTTTTAGTTAGCTGCTTTCTGCTCTACAAGTAAGATTTCTGTCTTCCAAAAGCTAGCAGCAGGAAGTTGTAATTGGAGTCACCTGATTTTGTACTGCCTAAGCCACACTCCCAATTAAGCTCTCTCCCCTCCTTCTGATTTAGCAAAGTAAGTTGATACAGTACCCTTCCCAGCACATAACACACACTGACTTTCTTTCTTTTTTTTAACCCTAAATGAGACTCCTCTACTTCTAATAAAATATCTGTCTGCTTAATCTCAACAGGCACTGACTTCTGCTGAGATAGAAATATTAAATTAGTAAGAACAAGCATTTGTCAATGCCGAATGTTTGCTTGCTGGCATTGATACTGGTAGTGTAAGAGTTACAGAACTGCATAATAGGAATGGCAGTGAAGTACTGAACTGAAGCCAGCCCCACCACCACCCTGCAGAGACTGACAGGCATTGGGGTGTGCCTTTGGGTAGTCAGGAATAACAGCCACACCATTTCACCACATCCTACCCTGCAGACACCGACAAGTGTCACGGTGTACCTTGGTGTCTTTGGGCCTTATGCACGCCCCATTCCATCAGGAAATACGGTGAGATGGGTGCGGTATAGGAGAGTGGGGTGAACTTTGGGGCCGAAGAGTCCAAGGCACACCTCAGTGCCTCTCACTGGCTGCAGGGTGTGGAATGGTATGAGCATTACAGGCGAGAATCACAGGTCACACCCCTGATGCCTGTCATTCTCTACAGGGTGGGGTGTTATGGTCTGAAACCCTAACACCTCAGGCATTCATTGGTATTTTCATTCCAAATTTTCAACATTTTTTTTGTGACCCCCACCTCATGAACAGTGACAATATAAGTTTGTTAGCCGGAAGCTGCTTTTGCACAGCGACTACAGCATTTAGCACCACAGGTGCAAAAACACATTCCGAACAGGGTGTGAAAAATGACAGCTGTACTGTTCATGGGGAGGTGTAAAAAATGGCAATGTTGAAAATCTGCAGTGAAAATATATTAAAAAACTGGTGAAGTCAATGAAATGCAGGTAGAACTGCAACACACACCCGTAATGTAATTAGTTTGGGGAATTTTTTACAGCAGATTGTCAACACAGGTATTTTGGGACCTCCGATCATGAACAGTGTCATTGTGATTTTCTTTATCTGTCCCGAACAATGATTTCCCACAGCGACCACGCATTTCTGCGCCGAAAGTGTGAAAATACAATTCGCCATGTTGTGAAAAATGAAAGCTGTGCTGTTCATAAGGAAGTGTGGAAAAATGCCACAGTTGAAAATCTAGACTGAAAATATTACAAATTCAAGAACTTACGAGGGTGCGTGGAAACTTCGCAGTGGTCACTTGTAACACAGTCATTTTATGGACTTTTGTCACCAAATTTTCAACATAGCCATTTTAAGACCTCTGCTCATGAACAGTGTCACTGTGATTTTCTTAATCTGTCCCAAACATTGCTTTCGTGCACCGACCGCACCATTGTGCGCTGCATGTGCAGAAACACATTTTAGGCGAGATGTGAAAATGTGTGCTACTACTCATAAGGAAGTGTAATAAAATGGCAATCTTGAAAATCTGGCATGCAAATATTAAAAAATTTGCAAACTTACTGACGTCGTATGTAGGAACTGCACAACGTGCGCTCCTAAAACAGTCATTTTTGGAAATGTTTTCACAAAATTTTCAACATAGCCATTTTAAGACCTCTGCTCATGAACAGTGTCACTGATTTTCTCAGTCTGTCCAAAACATTGATTGCGCACACCAACTGCGCCATTGTGCGCTACATGCAGGGAAACACATTTTGGGCGATGTGAAAAATGACAGCTGTACTGCTCATAAGGAGCTGTGGTAAAATGGCAATGTTGAAAATCTGGAGTGCAAATATTAAAAATTTGTGAACTTATGAGCATGTGTAGGAACTGCGCAACACACACTCGTAAAACAGTCATTTTTATGATTTTTTTCTCCAAATTTGCAACATAGGCTTTTGAGAGCCCACCTTATGAACATTGGCACTGTTGTTTAGTCACTTGGTCCCGAAAGGTGATTTCACACAGTGACTGCGAAATCACCCTTTGGGCCCGATTAACACCATGACAGTTATAGAATTCATGAGGGGGTCCCAAAAAATCCATGTTGAAAATTTGGTGCCAAAATTCCAAAAAATGCCTGAGGTATGCATTAAAGTTGAATAAAAAATCCTATTTATTGCATTATACAGCTTACCGGCATTTCCTCAGTTCGCGGTCGGCTTTGAAGAGTGAAGACGTGTTCCTGGTCCACCGATGATCTTCACGCCGAGCTCCGAGGCAAATGTGGGTCGGGGTGGTGTGGGCGGGTAGGGTGCGCCGAGTGGTCGGCGCGGGTTGGCAGGGAGACCACCGAGGGAACTTTTTTTGTTTACAGGGTTTTGTGTTTTTTTTTGGAAGACGATGCGGGATGTTTGCCATGCTGGGGTGGGCTCCCAGCGTGGCAGCTGGAAGGCTGTTTGGGATGGTCTGGAGTCAGCGGGGGATTGGGCACCCCCGTCGACCATAACAATTTTTGCCACACTGGGTGGGCTCCCAGCGTGGCACCTCAGCTTTTGGGCGGGTGGAGCCGATGGGGATTGGGCACCCCATTGACCATACAATGTGTGTGTGGGGGGGGGGCATATGAGCACACAATATGCGTACGTGTGTGGGGGCGTTGCTCAATGAAGCGGAGCTCTCCCTTTCAACTCTATGGTGCTGCATTTCCAACTGCTGTCATAGACAGCTGCAGCGTTCATTGAAGAACTGTGGCCACACCTGCAAACACACTGCCTAAATTGGAAGACGGATGCCACACCTCCGAAAACTTGGATGATGGCACTATGTTTCTTGCACATGCGTGCAAGCAAGCTTAAAAACTGTAGCTTTTTTTAGTTAGCTGCTTTCTGCTCTAGAAGTAAGAGTTCTGTCTTCCAAAAGCTAGCAGCAGCTACGTTATCATTAACTGAGCAACTTTACTGTCATCCTTTGCCTCAGAACCTGAGATCCGTTTCTCAAATGCCACTAGCAGAGACAGTTTTTCTGCTGTTTTCTTTTCAGTGTGCACCTGCAAATGTTCTCTGTTTCTTTCACGTCTGCAGAAAGCAGACACTTGCAGATTGGTTGTGCCAGTTGTGGCAAATGGATTATTTTTGCCACCTTTTTTACACTAACTGCACTTCCCAACAATATTTCCCTCTACTTCCTCCTTAACCAGCCATGGAAATAACTTTGTCCAGCTGTCCTTCCACAACCTTAATTTCTTGCTGCTTGTAGCAGATGCAGTCTGTTCAGACTTCTTATCATTTTCAGTTTCAGCATTCACAATGTCAGCAGTCTCTTGAGATGTGCTTAATTCACACTCGGAGGATGATGATGTTTGTTCCTTGTCCTTTGGTGTGGAAGATTCTCCTCCACCAAAATAATCAATAAGGCTTCATTTGAGACATGCTGTGTGCCACTCACGAGGCTTCCCCACCCAGCTTCTTCGCTCTCCTCCTCCTCCTCCTCCTCTGAGCTGCAATGCACTCCATTGACTTGGCACTGCACAGAAGCACAAGAAGACACAGTATAAACTCTAAGCTCACTAAACCATTGGCCAAACAGTTGCGATATCCTAACTGCCTAAAATAATAAGTACATTGAAAAATTACCCTCTGTGTAATAAGACACACTGGTGCCTCCAGCAAATGTGTGCAGCCTACTGGCCGCACAGAATGCACCCACGTGCCTCCTTCTTCTCCTTGGGTGACTGGGGTGGACTGTCCAACTGTGCATTCTTTTTTAAATAATTTTAAACAGTTTTTCTTTTGTTTGTGCTCTCTCCCTGCCTCGTTTCTCCATTGACGTATCTCCAAAATGGGTCCTCTAGCTCTCGTCCTCTAAATGAACCACACACAGGCTGTTCCAAGGGGGGAACTGATCGCCCCCCATGAATATTGCTGCTGTCCTTTATCCTCCTCATTTCCCCCTCCCCACCTCACCTGGTGGTATCGCCACTCTCAAAAGCTGAAACCCCAGTTGGAAAAGGGGGAAGGAGAAAAAAATAAACAAAATTGCGCATTTCGCGCATGCGCAGTACAACAGCCACAGTCCCCCTGCCAAGTCACTTGTACCCATATGCAACAGTAAATGAGGTTTCTTCCTCCCCCTTGCTGCACACTTGAGCAGTGCCTGCCCTGCTTCTCCTGCAGTCAACCTGGCGATAGCTTCAACGCAAATACAGCTGTGCCTTCCCCCCTTCCACCCCATCTCACCCCTTTCAGTATACAATCCCTTAGGATGAGTACCCCTCCGGTCCCTTAGCTACTTTACCTTCTAATGCTCCTTCCACCAACCCAGTATTCAATCTTCCCTGCCCCTTACCCTCGCCAGTTACACCCTCTGTGACTTCTGTATCTGTACCCCCTACTTCCGCCTCACCCCTTTTCTCTGCCTTATTCCTCCCATCCCCCTTGAACCCCTTCCCAGCCTGACTACTTCCTACTGGGCTTTCCATGTTGATGTCCCCTCCTCCCCTGCTGATTTCCAACCCCTCTCCTATCCCCACTGTTGTTGATTTAGAGCCCCTATTCTCTTCTACCCTGATACTTATGCTCCTCCCATACTTTCCCCTTCCCGTAGCTTTCTCTCCTTCAGTCAAAACCCTCTCCTTCCTTACTAGTCCGCCTTCTACCCTTTTGTCCTCGCTATCTCTTCCCCTAGCTGTTGCCATCCCTCTCATGCCCCGCTTGTCCTCCCCTTCACTATGTTCCTGCTCCCCCTCTCTCTCCCCCATAGCAGAGGCTCAAATCTATTCCTAGTCGATACCCCTCCTACATCTCTTCCCCCTATTGGTTCCCTCCTCCTACTTGTTCTCCTCAGTGCCACCCCTGGTCCTTCCCTACCCACAGCCATCTGCTCTCTCTCTCTCTCTCTCCCCTGGTACTTGTTGTGGTCTCTTCCTCCCCCAACAGAAGGCCCCCTTCTACCCTTTCATTCTCGCTATCTCTTCCCCTTGCTGTTGCCATCCCTCTCATGCCCGCTTGTCTTCCCCCCTTCACTATGTTCCTGCTCTCTCTCTCTCTTTCCCATAGCAGAGGCTTGAATCTATTCCTAGTCAATACCCCTTCTACATCTCTTCCCCCTATCGGTCCCCGCCCCTTCTTGTTCTCCTCCATGCCAGCCCTGGTCTCTCCCTACCCGTAGCCATCTGCTCTCTCCCCTGCTACTCCTCGTGGTCTCTTCTTCCCCCAACAGGAGGCCCCCTCCTCACCTCGGGCACCCCCTTCCTTGTCCTCTCTTTTCTGGTAGTGCCTCTGATACTGGGGTCAGTTTCAGTCCCTAGTTGTTCTTTCTCTGTCCCCCCCTTGCCATCCATTCCCCCCCCCCAGCCAGGATGCCTACCATACTCATCTGCCCTGCCACTTAGACTCCTCCCAACCTCCAGGTCCTCCTCAAACTAGCCAGTCATCTACAGGCCATACACCCCCATCCTCCAAGCCCAGTCCAGGATCATGGCGGACCCACACCTTGTACACCTCACCACTCTTCCAAAGATGAGGAGAGGGAAATGCGGTGCCTGCCTGGTGCCATGGCTTGGAGGGACAGGAAGCAAATCCTCAGGACTGCAGAAGCAGCATCATAGGAGAGGGAACTAGATATCATTGTCCACCTCAGGACAAATGACCTAGCTAGGCATGAGATCAGTGCAGTGCAAGATGAATTTGTGGAGTTGGGGAGGGGCCTCAGACAGGTAGCAAGCACGGTAACCTTCTCAGAGGTGCTGCCAGTCTATAGCAGGGTTAAGGCTAGGGTACTGCAGACCATGCCGTTTAATGAATGATTGCAAAACTGGTGCAGAGCCCAGGGCTTTGGCTTCATTGGGGACTGGGGGTCCACCTGGAGAGATGGTGGTCTATACTGGCATGATGGTCTGCATCTGTCCATGAAGGGAAACAAGCTCATAGGTGACAGGTTTAAAGGCTTCCTTGGCAAGCTTTTAAACTAGCCAAGGGGGGAGGTGCTGATAGGAAACAGGAAAGTTCAAGCCTCCCCCCCACAAAACATGGCAGGTAGTAAGGTAAACACTGAGGTACAGAGCTTGACAGAGGGCAGGACAGGGGTAAATGGAAAAATAGACAAGGGCAATAAGAGCAGGGATGGGGTAAAAAGGATAAAGTCAACATTAAATGGAGGGCAATGAGTACCAATGCCGTAGTCTGGAAACAAGCTTCAGACCTAGTAGCCTGATGGAAGAGGAACACTTGGATATTGTGGCAGTCACAGAAACATGGTACATGGAGAACCATGACTGGGATGTCAACATACCAGGGTACACAATCTACAGAAGGGACAGGGAGGGTAAAAGAGGAGGTGGAGTAGCTCTCTACATAAGGGAAGGGATCAAAGCTACAGAACTAAAAAGTAAAGGGGGAGGACAAGAGGCACTCTGGGTCACCTTGGAGACAGGGAATGGCATCACAATCCTCACAGGGGTTGTATACAGACCCCCGTCTCAAGGGGAGGAAATGGACAACAAAATGATAGAGGACATTCTCAAAATGGTTGAACAAGAGGAGATAGTGTTGATGGGGGACCTGAATATGCCAGATGTTAACTGGACGACATGGACTGCAGCCACATCCAAGAGCAGGGTCATTCTCGATGCCCTACAGGGGGCATGCCTTAGACAGCTAGTGGTGGAACTCGCTCAGGAGGGAGCAATATTAGACCTGGTACTCTCAAATGGAGAGAGGATCACAAATTTAGAAATCAGTAGACATCTGGGAACAAGAGACCACTGCACAGTGTGCTTCACAATAAACACAACCATGGAGACAAGCCATACAAAGAAAAGGATACTGGACTTTAGAAGGGCTGACTTTGGCATAATGGGTGAATACCTGAGGAATGCATTAGCAAATGGCCAGAAAGGAGGGATGGAAGAACAATGGAGAAAATCAAAACTGCCATCATGGAGGCAACAAGCCTTTGTGTGAAACAAATAAAGAAAACAAAGCAGAATAAAAAAAACACTGTGGTTCTCAAAAGAGGTGTCAGAGAAGGTTATGGAGAAAAGGGTGCATTCAAAAAGTATAAGGAATCACAGAAGGAGCACGACAGGGAACTGTATCAATTAGAGCAGAAAGAAGTGGGGAAGGCAGAAAAGCAAAGGCCCAAACCGAGGAAAAAATAGCCAACTCAGTTAAGAAGGGGGATAAAACCTTTTATAGGTACATTAGGGAGCATAGAAAGGTTAAGGGAGGGATAGTGAAGATTAATAAAGGAGAGGGGAGGTGGGCAGAGGGGAGACAGTGAAAAGGCAGAGATACTGAATGAATACTTTTGCTCAGTATTCACAAAAGAAGAAGAGGAGGAGTTACCTAAACCAAACAATAGAAGCACTCTGGGTAGTGGGGTTGATGCCAGTCCATTTACAGAAGAAAGAGTCCTGAAAGAACTCCTAAAACTCAAGGTGGACAAAGCAATGGGGCCTGGCGATTCACCTAGAATCCTAAAGAGCTAAGGAGGACCTAGTGACACCACTAACCACACTTTTAACAAATCATGGGAAGATAGGGTGGTACCTGAGGACTGGAGGAGGGCAGATGTGATTCCCTTCACAAAAGTGGGAGCAAGACAGAAGCAGGAAACCACAGACCTATTAGTTTGACCTCAGTGGTGGGAAAATTATGGAATCACTTCTGAAAAGAAAGACTTGTTCAGTACCTAGAGGCCAGCGGGGCACGGGACCCAAAGCAGCATGGATTCACAGCAGGAAGGTCATGTCAGATGAATCTAATCGATTTCTTTGACTGGGTGACCAAAGTAATAGACCAGGGAGGGGCTGTGGATATGGCCTACCTAGACTTTAGCAAGGCATTTGACACAGTCCCGCACAAAAGATTAATAATCAAGTTAGCCAGCTTGGGAGTGGGTCCCAGGGTGGTAGCCTGGGTAGCAAACTGGCTGCACAACAGGACACAGAAGGTAATAGTGAGTGGAACACATTGTGAAGAAAGGGGGGTTACTAGTGGAGTACCTCAGGGCTCAGTAGTGGGTCCAGTCCTCTTTAACGTCTTTATAGGTGACATTGCAGAGGGTCTGGAAGGAAAGGTATGCCTCTTTGCAGATGACGCAAAGATCTGTAACTGAGTTGATGCACAAGGGCGGGTAGAAAGAATGAGAAGGGACTTGGCAAGATTGGAGGAATGGTAAGACATATGGCAACTTAGGTTCAATGCAAAGAAGTGCAAAGTAATGCACCTGGGAAATAAAAAATCCAGGAGAAGAGTACACAGTAGCAGGGGAGGTACTAACAACAACAATAATGGAAAGGGATCTGGGTGTAGTCATATCAGATGACCTAAAGGTGGGTAAGCAATGTGAGAAGTCAGGAGAACCAGGGGGATACTGGGATGCATAGGGAGGGGCATCACAAGTAGAAAAAGGGAAGTGGTTATCCCTCTGTACAGACAATTGGTGAGACCCCATCTGGAGTACTGCGTGCAGTTATGGAGACCTCATCTACACAAGGGCATAGACAGGATGGAAGCAGTCCAGAGGAGGGCAACTAAAATGGTGCAGGGTCTACATCAGAAACCATATGAAGAGAGGCTGAGAGAGCTTAATATGTATACCCTTGATGAAAGGAGGGACGGGGGGACATGATAGAAACTTTTAAGTACCTCAAGGGAATCAACAATGTCCAGGAGGGTAGCATCTTTCAGAAAAAGAGATGTGTAAGAACAAGGGGGCACAATTTAAAGTTAGAGGGGGGGAAGGCTCAGGGGTAATGTGAGGAAATTCTTTTTCACGGAGAGAGTGGTGGATGAATGGAACCACCTTCCTGCAGAGGTTGTGGGGTCTAAAACAGTGGGGGAAGGACTTCCGGTGACGTCATCGACCTGATGGCAGCGTTACCAAGGAGGCTGCCCGAGTGATCCTAACAAAACCCTCCAAACCAGTGCTATCCAACGACATCAAGTCATACAAGTCAGCTGGAGGGACTCACGAAATGCCACGAAAGAAGGGGGACAACCAATTTGCAGTCCTGGCCCACCTGCATGAAGAGCGATCGCAGGATGAGGGCTCCGAGAGCGAAGATTCGAGGGCCTCGTCCTCGTCGCGCCATGGCAGCACCGCAGCCGAGCAGGCCCCCCGCACAATCCTACAAAGACAGATGGCGCAAATGCTGGCGGAATTACGAGAGTTCCACCGGGAAATGAAATCGACGGTGTCAGCTCTCCGTTCAGATGTCGGGAAGCTAGAGCAGAGACAAGAACATAGCGAGGCTCGAATTTCATCCACGGAGGATAAGCTGGAGGGAACCGACTGCATGATCACTCAGCTACAGGAGGAAGTCAAGGCCCTGAGGGCTAGGGCTGAAGATGCAGAATGCCGAATAGAAGAAGCAATATCCGATTTCAGGCATCCCAGAGGCACGGAAGGACGGACATGATCAAATACATCCAACACCTTCTTAGGGAGCTACTAAATATACCAGAGGAGGTCACTTTGGAAATAGAGCGGCACACACTGCTGGGGTCGAGGCCTCCACCAGGGTCTCGCCCACGCACGGTGCTGGTAAAATTCCTAAGATTTCAAGACAAGGAGGCAGTTTTGAGAGCAGCCTGGAGGAAGGGGACTGTGCTCATGGGATCTCAGCGTCTGTATTTTGACAACGATTACGCACCTGAGATAATGGCGCGAAGGCGCGCCTATGCTACGACCATGAAAGCTTTGAAATTGGCCGGAATTAAATTCCGTACACTGTACCCGGCTAAGATGGTGATCCAGTTTCCCGAGGGTGCTAAGACGGTCGAGTCGGCAGAGGAGGCTATGGCGGAGCTGCGGAGGAGGCAGATTAATATCCCACAGCCCAGAACACCGAGAGGCCCAACTGTAGCATCGAAATTGGCCCAAAAGCTATGGAATACAGAACAGAAGGAAGTAAGGCGCAGGCAAGGTGCGGAGACTATAAGGGAAATAATTGGGACACTACAAGCGGAGCAACCCTTGCCGTAAGACCGACAGAGGACTGGAGCTAACGTGGACACACAGAAATGTAAAGTACCCTAGCTAATTCCTTGAAAGGATAGAAAGGGGAATTAAGATGGGGAGGGAACGAAAAAGGTAGAAGGTGGGGAACGGTCAGCAGAGTGGTCGACAGAAGATAAAAAGGGAGGATCTATGTGGGGGCGGGCGGACGGTGGGAAAGGAACTTAATCAGCCGTAAGAGGGGTTGGGGAGCCCCTTCTCTGGTATTGGAACCAGGCCACGGTAAGGGTTTAATCGATCGCACCAGGACACGACTAAGCAGCAGTCAGTAAAGGGGGTGGGGATGGGGAACTGGAAAGCAGGATAGAGAGACTTGGGAGGGGCTGGCTCCAGCACTAGTGCTAACCGAGGAAGGTGGGAATGGGAATCTAAGAAGAGGGAACAGGGAGGAGGAAAGAAAATGCTGGGCTAAGCGGGAATAAGTAAGGAGTGAGCCATGCGATGATGATCCGGATCCATGTGGGGGCACGAGCTGGAGTGTATGGACAGTCGGTAGGGTGAATTCAGTGAACAGCAGGACCAGCTTTTAAGTGACTCCCAAGGTTAGTCTATAGGGATATTGGGTTTGTAGGGAAGGGGCCTAGTTTAACTGACCGGGAGTTCGAGAGGGGGCTGAGGAGTTTCCACTAGGGGTGAGGCACAAGAGACCGGAGGATGGAGGATGGGAGGAGGGGTGACCGGGTTTCGCTATGGATGGATTATGGGATTGGGGGCCTGGCTAAAGTTGGTGCGTGCCATGAAGGGTGGCGGAAAACCTTAGAATGGCTGGGAGGATGAGGCCACTCAAGCCCCCTCACCGACCAGCCGAGATAGTCGGAGGGAAGATTAAAATGGATTCACTCTTGGGTTGGGGCCTTGGGGAAGTGGGGGGGGGTGGGTTTTGGCACTCTTTCGTAGACAAGCCAGGCTGCCCGGCTGCAATATAGAATAAGTAATGGGCCCAAAGGGCAGAGGGGCCCTCTTTCTTTTTCTTTTTCTGCTAGATATATCCCCCAAAACCCAATAATTTAAGGATCATAGGGAGGGCAGAAGAAGGTGCACGTAATTGTCACCAACCCATACCCATTCCCAACAGCACGAGTCGCGACAGCCCAGAGTGCTGGGGCAATGGCAAAATTCTTTTGCCTTGAGGTCAGATTATCTGGCCCATGGAAGTACCAGTTGCTGATGTTGAATGTTAGTCTGTTCAAATACAATACTATTGTAAGTGTAGTGTATGTTAGAGTTAATCTAAACTGTTGTTGTAATGTTTTTGTAGTGTCCTAGTCGCCAACCACAGACAACCAATCTCGGTGAGGGTGCCCCTGGGGACAGTGGACTTGGACCAACCAGGAGGTGGTGGTGGAATGGAAAATAAACACGTAGAACAAATGGGTACAGCTAAATTAAACTCCTTTCCCTAAATATTAATGGCCTTGCTTCTCCAATTAAAGGTCGAAGGTCCTGACCTTTATCAGGCAGCTCAAAAGCAGATCTGACATTCCTACAGGAAAGCGCATATGAATAGCGTGAAGCACTTAAAATTGCCAAACTTAGCAGGGTCAGATGTTCTACTCCTCTGCCAGATCGGGCAGACGCAGGGGGGTGGCCATTATGGTCTCAGCAGGAACTCCCCTGACAGTAAACGACTCGTGGACTGACCCAGAGGGTCGCATGATCCTGGTACAGGGGGTTCTGGGTGGCAAGCAGGTAACCCTGGTGAACTTATATTTCCCCCCCGGAATGGCTGTGATGCAGCTTAGGCCTTTACTAGACAAAATTATACAAAAAACCAAGAGAGTGCTAATGATGGCAGGTGACTTTAATTTTGTTATGGACCTAGTGTGGACTCCACCAATGTTAGGCCCTCTAGGGTATCAGCCACCCAGAGGTTCTTTAAAAGATTTGTGAATGAGGCGGGATGGTGCGATGCGTGGAGGAAAATCCACCCTCATTCAAGGAACTATACTTTTTATTCAGCAGTACACCACACATACACCCGCATTGACCAGGTGTATACACAGGTGGAGAATCTCGGGATGTTACATGATGTCCAAATGGGAGACATCGCCATTTCGGACCATGCCCCCCAAACATCCATATGGGATTTCGGCCTCCAGCCGAAAAGGACGATGTGGAGGCTTAACCCCTTCCATTTGCGCTCCAAGAAATTCTGTGACTTTCTCAAAGAGAGGATACAGGAGATTAGGGAAGATAACCCGGTTTCAGACTCTACCCCACTATACATTGGGACACGATTAAGACAGTGCTTAGGGGTCACTTAATAAAATTCACAGCAGAACAGGAAAGACAGCGCAAGGCACGAAGGCTGGAGCTGGAGGATACACTACACTTCCTCCAGATGGCACACAAGCAGGGGGACGCGTCGGTCCTCCCTCAATTGCAGCAGACCAGGCATGAACTGGATCTACTGATACAGCAGCAGACCGAGATGGCACTTACATTTTTACGGCAAAGATACTACGAGGTTGGGCCTAGGGCCACGCGGATGTTGGCGTATCAGGCCCGGAGGCAGAGGAAGCTGGCCACGGTCACGTCAATAATACACCCTAGGGATAATGTACGACACACTAAAACTCAGGACATTGCCGGAGCTTTTACCACATACTATCAGTCCCTGTATACCCCAGAGAAACAAGTACCTTTACATGATGTACAAGAATTCTTACGATCAATCACCTTACCACGACTCACGGAGGCCCAGGGGGAGGCTTTGGTCGCCCCGATCACGGACACGGAGCTGACATCCGTCATACGGAATACCAAAGCGCAAAAAGCCCCTGGCCCAGACGGATACGGAGCAGAATTCTACAAGGCATTTAAGGCCCAAATCCTTCCGAGCCTCCGCTCGGTTTTTAATGAAGTCCTGGAAGGGGGGCCTCCTCCCCATCCTGGGCCTATGCCACAGTGTCTGTTATCCCCAAGCAGGGTAAAAACCCACAATTGTGTGCCTCATACAGGCCTATATCTGTGCTTAATCAGGACTATAAACTTTTTATGTCAATTCTGTCCCATAGGGTGGACTGGATCCTCCCCTCACTGGTTCATAAGGATCAAACGGGGTTTGTCCGAACCCGCACCACCACGGATAACATAAGACGAACCCTCTATGTAGTGCATCAAATGCACAAGGAGGGAATCCCATCCCATCCCTGTTGGTCAGTCTGGATGCCGAGAAGGCATTCGACAGAGTTTCCTGGCAGTTTCTTTACGAAACTTTACTCACATTCGGTTTCCCTCCCGTATTAGTGAATGTCCTAAAGAACATATACTCGGCACCATACGCCTGTGTAAAGGTGAATGGACATCATTCGAGGTACTTCCCACTATACAGGGGAACGAGACAGGGCTGTCCCCTCTCACCTCTCTTGTTCGCAGCCTTCATAGAACCCCTAGCACAGAAGATCAGGGAAACACAAAACATAACTGGAGTAATCCTGGGGGGTGGAGCACCGAATTGCCCTTTACGCGGATGACATATTGCTGTATCTGCGTGAACCGGAACAGTCCCTTTTGGCAGCCAAACAAATCTTGGAGACCTTTGGTGGGGTGTCGGGGTATAAATTAAACCTTAACAAAACCGAGATGCTCCCTTTCATTACCTCCCTACCCAGAGTACTAAGGCTTTGGTCCCAGGGAAATGGGAACTCAAAAATTGAAATACCTAGGGATACACATACCCAGATCCGATCGGGAGTTTTATAACTGTAATTATGCGCCTCTAATAACACAGCTTAAAGCTGATCTGGCGGAGTTTGGGCGACACGCCCCCTGGGACTGGCACGCAGGATTGACCTCATTAAGATGGTCACCCTGCCCAGAGCGCTGTATATGTTTCAGAATATACCGCTTCTGATCCCAACACAAACATTCAAGGAAATAAACAAACATATCACTAAATTTGTCTGGGCCAACAAAAGGCCCCGTGTGGGGTTTGGGATCCTGACCCTCCCTAGAGATGAGGGGGGCATGGGTCTCCCGGATCTTCGACTTTATCAGCAGGCGGTGAATGTGATACATGTAATGTCCAGGCAAGGTAGAACTGACAGCCCACACTGGCTGGACATAGAACGAGCACTTATAGATGACACTGATTTCTGCAGAATTTTATATCAGGCCAGGGAGAACTGGCCTGTATTTCCAGGGGGACACCCTTGGATCGAGGCCGCAGTTAAAGGCTGGAGGACTATCCGGAGGGACCACCAGCTGACCAGGTTTCTTCCACTCCTATGTTCGATCTCCTCTCTAGAGGCTTTTCCTCCGAACATTACTGATGGTGGCTTTCGTAGGTGGGAGAGGGGAGGACTGAGATATCTGAGCCAAATAATGAGGCAGGGTATTATGTGGTCCTTCACAGAGATCCAAAAGGATTTTAATGTTCCGAAGGAAGATTTCTTCCGCTACCTACAGCTCAGACATTACATGAACCATCTCCCGGGGGAGATCTGGGATCCAGACCGGGTCCCATCACTGGTACAGACTCTGGAGCGATGTTCCAGGACTAGCAAACAAAACCGCCTGATCTCGATGTGCTATAGCTCCTTAAGAGCCCGGAACCGGTCCTGCATAGATAGCATCCGGAACAGATGGAGCCGGGAAATAGGCCACGAGGTGACTCCAGAAGACTGGCAGCGAGCCTGGAGGAACTCAGCCAAAATAACCAGCTCGCATGTCTGGCGGGAATTTGCATGGAAGTGCTTAATTCGCTACTTCAGAACTCCAGTAATTACTGCTCATTATAAGGCTGGGCAGGGAGCGGGATGTTAGCGCCAATGCGGCGATGAAAGGGCCGACCATACCCATGTAATGTGGAGCTGTCCTTCCCTGAGACCTTTTATGACCTCCTTGCAGCAACACCTTCAGGAGATTTTTGACCCCCAGTTCCAGCTGACAATGGAGCTGGTCCTGCTGCTGGTCCTCCCCCGGGATATGCGAGGGCCCATAACTAGGCACCTTCTCCTTGTGCTGCTCACGGCAGCCAAAAAAGCCATAACGCGACATTGGCTGACACCTGAAGTACCCACCATGCAAGAATGGTGGGTTATTTCTAAACAAATTTACACCATGGAAAAAATAACACACAGTCTAAATAATCAGGTAGAAAAATTTAACACCAGATGGGCCAAATGGCAGATATACTACATGCTGAGGGACCCGGTGTTGCGTCCCTAGAGGCGGAGGGGCAACCTTGGGGCCCCTCGCGCTCTCCTCGACACTGTCTTGGGGGGACCTGATGGCTGGATCGGGGGATGGGCTCGGGGAGCCAGGGGCTGGGATCGGGGTGCACCCTCACCGAGTGCTACACTGCAGGGACCAGACAGGGAGTTTCTATGTCGGTATAAATGACATCCAATGCCGAGCCCTCCCAGGGAGATGCGGTAACTTTCCCCCTGTGTAGGAGAGAACTACTTAACGTGATGGGCTGGGATGCCCAGGAGAGAGGCCAAAGTGAGGAGATGGAAGGCCAAGGAACCGAAATGAGTACTACGTGGATATGGACACTGTTTTTATGCAAGGACTGTTTCTCTTTCCTCCTCTCCTGACCCTCCCTTTAATTCCTGGGTTTTTATTCTTAATGAACATGGAATTATTATACTCTCACTGAGATTGATCCTTGATGACATGTACCTCAAATTAATTGCTGTTGGTATGGTTGACTTGTATGTAAATAAGTTAAAATATTAATAAAAAAGGATATTTACAAAAAAAAAATAAAACAGTGGGGGAATTCAAACATGCATGGGACAGACATAAGGCAATTATAGTGGGGGGTTGCAAGAAGTAGGCTGTTGGTTAACTAGAATCTGCAGCTTATCCAATAGGTAGGGAAATGGGCAGACTGGGTGGGCCAAGTGGTCCTTATTTGCTGTCAAAGTCTATGTTTCTATGACATGTGGCACCTGCTCCATTTTGGCCCCTTCTTATGTTACGGGCTCTTACTCCCAGGTTCTGTACCCTACTACAACTGTTAGGCCCCTATTTACTCAAATTCCTGTCCCCCACCACCACCACACTAGTCCCCCTACTGGCCCCTTACCTACCGGGGTAATTCAGTCTCAAATCTCATCCGTTAGATACTGTATTACTGTAGCAATTCTAAAGCCCCCTTGTCCGTTTTTTATCCCTTAGCTACCATACGTTTTGTTCTCAGCTCTCATATAGTTTCACTTAGCCCAGTTAGAAATCCTATTGCACTCCAAGTATCACTCAGCTCAGTTAGAGAAATAAACAGAACAAATAAATATATATTATTACAGCAATCATAACAGTATAGCTTAGTACTTAACTCAGAGAAATAAACAGAACAACTAAATCTGTATTACTACAGCACTCCTCGAAGTATCCAATCATTGCTTTGTCTCCACCCCAGAGATCCTGCTGTAATATAGGACCACAGAGGACCCTGGGCGGCAGAGTGGGCAACTCTAAAGTCTCAGCAAAGCTTCGTTGAGCTCGCTCATTCCCCCATCTCTCACTCGCTCGTTCTGTTTCTCCCGGCACTGCAGGCTGCCGTTTTGTACTGGGCTCCTGCCTGAGTTGGCACCTTTTTCTGCCCACAAAGAAATCTGCAGTAGTCCTGACAGAGCTCTGTTGAGCATGCTCACTCCCCCTTTCTCACATGCTCGTTCTGTTTCTCCTGGTGCTGCAGGCTGCCCTTTTGTACTGGGCTCCCGCCTGTGTTGGCACCTTTTTCTGCCCACAAAGAAATCCGACGCAGTCCTGACAGAGCTCTGTTGAGCTCGCTCACTCCCCCTCTCTCACTCACTCGTTCTGTTTCTCCCGGCGCTGCAGGCTGCCCTTTTATACTGGGCTCCTGCCTGCGTTGGCTCCTTTTTCTGCCCACAAAGAAATCCGCAGCAGTCCTGACAGAGCTCAGTTGAGCTTGTTCACTCCCTCCCCCACTCGCTCGATCTTAATCTGACCCAAACACTGATTTCCCACAGTGACCACGCTATTCTGCGCCAGAAGTGGAAAAACACATTTCACACAGGATGTGAAAAATGTCAGCTGTACTGTTCATAAGGAGGTGTGAAAAAATGCCAGTGTTGGAAATCTGGAATGAAGATATTACAAATTTGCAAAGTTACAAGGGTGCGTGGAAACAGTGCAACGCCTGCTTTGTAACATAGCCATTTTATAGACTTCACACAAATTCTTCTAAAGATAGGCATTTTAGGACCTCTGTGCATGAACAGCATCACTGTCATTTTCTTAATCTGTCCTGAACAGCGATTTCCCACAGCGACCATGCTATTCTGCGCCGGAAGTGCGAAAACACATTTCGGCCAGGATATGAAAAATGACAGCTGTACTGTTCATAAGGAAGTGTGAAAAATGCCAGTGTTGAAAATCTGGTGTGAAAATATTACAAATTTGCGAAGTTAATAGGGTGCATGGAAACTGCACAACGCACAGTTGTAACACAGTCATTTTATGGACTTTCGTCACCAAATTTTAAATATAGGCATTTTAGCATTGCTTCAGTTCGTGGTCGGCTTTGAAGAGTGCAGACGTGTTCCCTGTCCACCGAAGATCATCGCACTGGGCTCAGAAGGTAAGTATGGGGTGAGAGGGGTGTGTGGGGAGGCAGGGTGTGCAAAGGGTGGGCGCAGGTTGGGGGAAGGGCCACCGAACTCTACGAGGGACCATTTTCTGTTTTACAGGTGTTAAAAAAAAATACAAAAACATTGCAGGACTGTTTTTTTCTTTTCAGGGACATTTGGCACGCTGGGGTGGACTCCCAGCGTGCCGTCCTGAGTGTTTTTTGGGGGGAGCTGTGGACGGGATTAGGCACCCTCATCGGCACATACCAGTTGGGGGACCTGAGGCGTGCCACCTGAGTGTTTTTGGTGTATTATGCAGACAGGGAGTGGCCCCCTGTCAGCAAATTGAATTTGGGACTGAAGTCGACGGGGATTGGGGCCCTGTCGGCAAAGAAAGACTGTTGGGGGCACATGCTGCTGAGGGATTTTGCACCCCCCGCACACAACAAATGGGGAGGGGTTACAGGTGCCGACGGGGAGTGGGCTTCCCCATCGGCAAATGTACTGGGTCGGGGCGGCATACAGATGGCAAGGTGCCACCCTGCAATATCAGATTGCTCCCTCATTGCAGCGAAATGGCTGATGCTGCAATGACGAGGTGCCCCTGATTGCAGTAGTGATAACGTCTTAACTTGATGGCACTTCTGCAGAACCATTGTCATCAAGACACTGGGCCTGCATTGATCCACCAGTGCCAAGCCCGCAAATGCAGTGCCCCTGTTGGATGCCAGAGTGCCGCACCTCCACATCCCGCTTCTCTCCTTAGCTGCCACATAATGTGTCTTGCGCATGCACGCAAGCAAACATAAAAAGGAAGGCATGTCTATGTTAGGACCATAAATATTACCAAGCAAGATATCACATGTATCTTACTAGGGCATGTAAAATGAGGTAGCAGCCCGCAGGATCTGTGTGCTCCTGCAGTACTTGAAAGGAAGATGCCTCCTGACTAGGACATGGACTCCAGCCCTATGAGTGCTGTTGCGCACACCATTAGAGTAGCCCATCCATAGTCTTTGAAAGAAATGGGCATTTTGAGATGGAATATGAGTTTCCTAAAGCATAGCCAGGCCCAGCTTAAAGGTGGCCAAGTGGGTAAGAACTCGGGTATGCTTCAATGGAGAGTTACATCCCTTAATGCTTATTTTATTGATTGAAATGTTTCACCAGGAAAGCACACTGAACAACAAGTTGCTCGTCTCACGGTGCGACCTGGGGGAAGGGGGTACAAGTGGATGTAAACAGATATTATACATATAATTACAATTAACATACTTGAAGATTTAGGTACAGAAATTTAAACCGATAATATCACCAACACACTGATTGGCATTACAATTAAGAGACAGGTGATCATTACAATTAAACAATTAAAGTGCTTGGGGAAGGTCAAACAAGAGGGGCAGTGGAAGCCAGCTGGGGGATAGAGAAGCAAGTAAGACCGGGGGAGCCAGGACATTACCAGTAAAATCAAAAGCAAAGCCCAGTTGTGTGAGACAAATTAACACAGGTCTAGGGCAAGCTAGAGTAGCAGCTCAGACAGTACAAAAAGAACTAGTAATTAGTACAGGGCATATAGGAACAGGGGGTTCCTATTTAAGTGCATTGGAGTGGCATGGAGGGGCAGAAGAGAGGTGGAGATGAAGGATTGGTTAGGGAAGGACAAGGTGTGCCTAGAACTAACCCCCCCACCCACCAGGATGCTGAGAACCCTGCCAGGGGCAGAACTAGGGAATGACTTTGAAATGAGGGGAAAAAGAGTGGAGGGCAGGTGAAAGTGAGATGAAAACCAGGTTGGGTAGGTGTGGTGGAAGGGAAGGAAGAGGCATACTTCGAACTAAACCCATCCAGGATGCTGTGAACCCTTCCAGGGGGCAGAACCAGGCAAGGAAAATTGGTAAGAGAAGAAGGGGAAGGGGCAGATGAAGTTAAGGAGGATTAAAACAGGAGAAGCTAGAGGAGAGAAAGTTATATAAGGCAGAGGCAAGGGAGTAGGAGGAGCAGGAGTGCCTTGTTTGGGGGTCAGAAAATGATGGGTGAAACCAGACTGTCCAGATGAGTGTGGATTGGTGGGGGACCCACAATGTATGAGTGTCTGTGGATCTGAGTGAGTGGGAGGGAGGAGGGAGTAGAGAGGGGGCATGAGAGTGGGGAATTGCCATTGCCAAGATTTAAAAGTGAGTTTGGCACAATGAGCAATGTGCCTGTTGGTAAGCGTGGAAAAGGTCAGGGCATGGTAGAGGTCGCAGTGATGATTTCGGGATGGAGCTTCAAGAGCTAAGTGACCAAAGAAATTAAAGAGAGTGTCCAGTCTGGTCAGGGAGGATTTGCGAGAGGCACCATAGACTACGTCGCAGTAGTCAAAAATTGGGAGCATCATCTTCTGGACAAGTTCATGCCACGCCATAGGAGGGATGCAACTATGGTTCCTGAATAAGACACCAAGCTTGGGACGCAGTTTTTTCAGGATGGCGTCAATGTGGCCAGAGACGTTGAGGTGCTGGTCCAGCCAAACACCAAGGTATCTGAATGAGGAGGTGTCCTCAAGGATAGTCCTTTCCGGGGTATGGAAAGAGGGCATGGGATGTAGCCTAGAGAGCCTCTGCCTAGTGCCAAAGGTCATGGAGATAGTCTTCTTGGCATTTAGGAATAACCGATGTGAGGCAAACCAGAGCTGAACCTGGTGGAAATCATGCTGAAGGGTGGTTGCTAACATCGGCAGGGTATTTGCCAGAGGTAAACAGGACAGTGTCGTCGGTGTACATGTGGATAGAGGAGGAGGGGGAGCATAATGAGGGCAAGTCATTGAGGAAGATGGAGAAGAGAATGGGACCAAGTACAGAGCCCTTTTGAACTCCTGTGGTGATGGGGAGGAGGGGGAGATTGCATCCTGGATCTTAACTGATTGTGTTCTGCCTGGGAGATAAGCTCTAAATTAGTTATAGGCAGGTGTATACAGTCCAGCTGCTATAAGGGAGTCAAGAAGCAGGGAATGGGAGATTGTGTCGAAAGCCTTGGCGAGGTTGACGAAGATGGCAGAGGTGACAACGCCATTGTCCAGCCCGGTGAGGATGGAGTCAGTGAGTCTGAGAAGGGAGATGGTGGTGGAGTGGTTCTTTCAAAAACCAGATTGGAACGGGGTGAAAAAGGAGGAGTCGGAGAGGAAGGAGGTAAGTTGGGAGAGAACCAGGTGTTCTTGGAGCTTGCAGGGGTGGGGAAGAGAGAGATTGGGCGATAGTTGCCAGGGGAGGAGGGGTCACCACTCTTTGGGAGAGGGAGGAGCACTGCATGTTTCCAGGCTGAAGGGACTGATGAGGGGATGAAAAGGAGAGGTTTAGGATTATGAAGAGAGGGTAGGCAATAGCTGGAGCTGAAAGACAAAGGCATTTGGGGTCAAGGTCATCTGGTGATTTTAACATTTGGAAGGATTGAAAGAGAGAGAGAGAGAGAAGGGCTGTGTTTCATCAGGGAGACAGCAGAGAAGGAGAAGGAAGGGTGGGCATGAGAGAGGGGTTTAGTGCAAGAAGGGAAGAAGGAGGGGTTAGAGGAGAGGGACTTTAGGAGGGTTGAGGCACAGGAGGTGTAATGAGAGTTAAACTGTAAGCAACTAAGACGGTCAGACACTAATGTATTATTTATTTTAAGCATGGGGGGTGCACAGGGGGGAGAAGAGGGCATGGACCACTTTCCAGAATTTGGAGGGAGTGTTGATATTTTTAAGGAATGCTGATTTAAAATATTCCGTTTTGGCTAATCTTGTAGCTTTTTGTGCAGGCATTTCATAGCATGCGGTACTTTGTATAATTTGTAGGAAGCTGAGTGACTTTATGTTTCTTCCAAGCTTTGTCTCACTAACTGAGACGGTCAGTAATTCTGGGGTAATCCAAGGACGATGACTGCCACGTACTCTAGTGTGTTTGAATGAGGCAAATGAGTTCCAGGTAGCTAGGAATTTTTCTTTGAAGTAAGTAAGGGCTTGGTCAATGGAGGGGGCAGAGGCTATCAGGGTCCAATCAGAAATGGCTAGATCATTGAGAAGGGGGTTAAGATCTAGGGAGTTGAAGGAGCAGAGCTGTAGGATTTTGTATGGCAATTTGGGTCTATGGACCTTCCAGACTAGGAAGATTGGGTGATGATCACTGAGGGCATCCGGGAGGATGCCTGATTTTATGACTCGGTGGGGCTGAGAGGTGAGAGCCCAGTCTATCAGGAAGTGTTTTAGAGTTTTATGATTTAGGTGGGTGGTTTCAGGGATGAGATGGGAGAGATTGAGGATGATAATGTTGTTGCGTGTCTTGGAAGGAGTGGGAGACAACCAGTTTAGGTTTACATCTCTCAGAATGTATAACTATCCTTTATGTGAGAGGGAAGTTATAGAGGTAATGAGTTCAGTTGTAGCAGAGAGCTTGATTCCAGGGTTACAATAGATTCCAGCTATGAAGATAGGGGAGGAGAAAGGCAGGGCAATGTTTACCACAAGGGCTTCATAGGTGGTGGGTAAGGAGGATGAGAGAATGGTTGTGTACAGAAGTGAAGACCGGATATGCATGGCTACTCCGCCTCCTCTGCCTGATTATGGAGTAGCCTGGGATGGAGATGGAGTGGTCAGGTATTTTATTGTTTAGCCAAGTTTCAGTTAAAATTAAAATATCAGGTGTGAGGGAGATTATCATAGGTTGCAGAAAGTCAGTTTTTGTAATGAGACTGCAGATGTTTAAGTGGAGGATTTTCAGGCCATTTGGGAGGGCTGAAGGAGTACAGGAATGTTGCGTGTTAGAGGTAGATGTCCTACAGGCAGAGATGGGGCAGTGGGGCCAGGGTTAGGATGAACATTACCTGAAGTGAGTAAGAGGAGTGCGATAATGAGGAAGTGGAGATTGGGACTTTTGTGGCAGACCGTGTAGTTAGGAATTAATTTGGTGGAGTAAGGGATAGGTGAGTAGATGATTAGGAGGTGAAGGAAGGCAAGGTAACTAGGTACTGAGAATAAAGTGGCAGAGGGGAGGTGAGGGAAGTGAGTCCAGAGTATTAGAGGAGGTACTGGAGTAATAGCAAGAATAGAGGTAGGAGCTAGGAGACCAGAGGGGAAAGGTGTGTCATTTTTTTTAGTTTGGGGAGCTTGTGAAGCTGGGGTCAAAAAAGATAGAAATAAGAAACAGAAGAAGGGGAATAGTGGAAAGAGGGGAAGGCATATTGGTAGTAAGCGAAGGTACTAATAAGACTGTGTTATTTAGTTTAGCAGACAGGGAGTTATTCAATGGAGCTTAACAGAAGAAAAGTGGGAAAAGGAAACGGTAGCAGCTAGCTTTTGAGAACGCTTATAAGATTAGAGACGCCTAAAGATTGGCCAGTAAGCAATAAGCAGAAGAATAGTGGTGTAAAAAGGAAACAGATGCTGCTGGCTTGAGAAAGCCTTCAAGATAAGAGAGCTGCCTATTGATGAGCGAATAAGCAGTAAGAGGAGAAAGATAGCAGTGGCCAATGCACATTTAATAGAGGCTGGGATCGAGGTGAGTGAGCGGGTGGGACAAAATACTGGGGTCAAGGTGGGCGGGCAGGACAAAGTACAATGCTAAAGAAAGTTAGGAGAAGGATTAGTGGCTCTCAAGGTGAGCTGAGAGCAGAGGACTGCTTCTCCATGCAAGGTCCAATCACAGGCAAAGCCGTAAAATTCGGCAGCCAATAGCAGGCCAGAACTGGAAAACTAAGTCAGTCTGTATCCCAGCTTGTAGTCCTGGTGAAGACAAAGAAAGTACCTGCTTCTGGTGGCTGGTCTACGGGAAGGAGCGGTGGTGTGGCCTGGCTGGCTTTCCTGCCATCACCAGAGTTCAGTGGAGTGCCCAGTCAGGGGCTAGACCTGCACCTGGAGGGGATTGGAAAGAGGGAAGATGCTAGGATATAGGGCTTAACGATAGGAGCATTCAGAGCTAAATCGGAGGGGCGGGGTAGCAAACAAAAGAGACATGGCAGATAAGTGAGGGGGAGGAGGATTGACTGGTGCCAACAGATTCCAGGCAAAACTTAAATGTAGAAAAAAGAGAAGTTGGGGGGGCTGGAAAGGACAGAGAAATGGAGGAAGGAGGAAGAAATTAATCTGGCAGAGAAATTAAGAGGAGAGCTGAGGTGGGATAGATTTAAACAGGCAGGGAGTGCGAGAGGAAAGCTCAGCAGTGTAAGGGAGATAGATTAATCAGGCAAGGAGAGCGAGAATGGGGAGCTCAGCAGTGTAAGGGAGATAGATTAATCAGGCAAGGAGAGCGAGAATAGGGGAGCTCAGCAGTGTAAGGGAGATAGATTAATCAGGCAAGGAGAGCGAGAATAGGGGCTCAGCAGTGTAAGGGAGATAGATTAATCAGGCAAGGAGAGCGAGAATAGGGAGCTCAGCAGTGTAAGGAGATAGAGTAATCTAGGGCAGGAGAGCGAGAATAGGGAGCTCAGCAGTGTAAGGGAGATAGATTAATCAGGCAAGGAGAGCGAGAATAGGGGAGCTCAGCAGTATAAGGGAGCTAGATTAATCAGGCAAGGAGAGCGAGAATAGGGGAGCTCAGCAGTATAAGGGAGATAGAGTAATCAGGCAGGGAGAGCGAGAATAGGGGAGCTCAGCAGTGTAAGGGAGATAGATTAATCAGGCAAGGAGAGCAAGAATAGTTGAGCTCAGCAGTGTAAGGGAGATAGAGTAATCAGGCAAGGAGAGCAAGAATAGTTGAGCTCAGCAGTGTAAGGGAGATAGATTAATCAGGCAAGGAGAGCGAGAATAGGTGAGCTCAGCAGTGTAAGGGAGATAGATTAATCAGGCAAGGAGAGCGAGAATAGGGGAGCTCAGCAGTGTAAGGGAGATAGATTAATCAGGCAAGGAGAGCGAGAATAGGGGAGCTCAGCAGTGTAAGGGAGATAGAGTAATCAGGCAGGAGCGAGAATAGGGGAGCTCAGCAGTGTAAGGGAGATAGATTAATCAGGCAAGGAGAGCGAGAATAGGGGAGCTCAGCAGTGTAAGGAGATAGATTAATCAGGCAAGAGCGAGAATAGGGAGCTCAGCAGTGTAAGGGAGATAGAGTAATCAGGCAGGGAGAGCGAGAATAGGGGAGCTCAGCAGTGTAAGGGAGATAGATTAATCAGGCAAGGAGAGCGAGAATAGTTGAGCTCAGCAGTGTAAGGGAGATAGATTAATCAGGCAGGGAGAGCGAGAATAGGGTAGCTCAGCAGTGTAAGGGAGATGGAGTAATCAGGCAAGGAGAGCGAGAATAGGGGAGCTCAGCAGTGTAAGGGAGATAGATTAATCAAGCAAGGAGAGCGAGAATAGGGGAGCTCAGCAGTGTAAGGGAGATAGATTAATCAGGCAAGGAGAGCAAGAGGAGAGCTCAGCAGTGTAAGGGAGATGGATTAATCAGGCAGGGAGAGCGAGAATAGGGGAGCTCAGCAGTGTAAGGGAGATGGAGTAATCAGGCAAGGAGAGCGAGAATAGGGGAGCTCAGCAGTGTAAGGGAGATAGATTAATGAGGCAGGGAGAGCGAGAATAGGGGAGCTCAGCAGTGTAAGGGAGATAGATTAATCAGGCAAGGAGAGCGAGAATAGGGGAGCTCAGCAGTGTAAGGGAGATAGATTAATCAGGCAAGGAGAGCGAGAATAGGGGAGCTCAGCAGTGTAAGGAGATAGATTAATGAGGCAGGAGGCGAGAATGGGGAGCTCAGCAGTGTAAGGGAGATAGATTAATCAGGCAAGGAGGCGAGAATAGGGAGCTCAGCAGTATAAGGGAGCTAGATTAATCAGGCAAGGAGGCGAGAATGGGGAGCTCAGCAGTGTAAGGGAGATAGAGTAATTAGGCAGGAGGCGAGAATGGGGAGCTCAGCAGTGTAAGGAGATAGATTAATCAGGCAAGGAGGCGAGAATGGGGAGCTCAGCAGTGTAAGGGAGATAGAGTAATCAGGCAAGGAGGCGAGAATAGGGAGCTCAGCAGTGTAAGGGAGATAGATTAATGAGGCAGGGAGAGCGAGAATAGGGGAGCTCAGCAGTGTAAGGGAGATAGATTAATCAGGCAGGGAGAGCGAGAATAGGGGAGCTCAGCAGTGTAAGGGAGATAGATTAATCAGAATAGGGGAGTTCAGTAGTGGAAGGGAAAAGCATACATAGGCAGGGAAAGCATGAGAAAACACAACAGAGTAGCAGAGGCATGAAATTCGCATTAAAAAATTCTTAGCACTTTCCCACAGACCCAGCTAAATAAATTCAATACAGTTAATTCACTGAACACTTTCCCACAGTCCCAGCTAAATGCATTCCGTACAGTTCCCCGAGGTCCTTAACCCAGAGTCTTGAGTAGGTATAGTTCTCTAGCTTAAAAGTGAATTCCCTACGTTTCAGATTAAAAACATTAAAATACAGAGCTAAAGAAAGTTGGGAGAAGGATTAGCGGCACCCAGGGTGAGCCAAGAGCAGAGGACTGCTTTTCCACATATGGTCCAATCACAGGCAAAGCCATAAAATGTGGCAGCCAATAGCGGGCCAGAACTGCAAGGCAGAGCCAATCGGCATTCCAGCTTGTAGTCCTGGTGAAGGCAAAGAAAGTACCTGCTTCTGGTGGCTGGTCTGTGGGCAGGAGAGGTGGTGCGGCCGGGCTGGCTTTCCCACCACTGCCACGGAGTTCAGCAGAGTGCCCGGTCAGGGACTAGACATGCACCTGCTTCTCGTGGCTGGTCTGTGGGCGGGACAGGTGGCATTGTCAGGCTGGCTTTCCCACTGCCACGGAGTTCAGCAGAGTGCCCATTCAGGGGCTAGACCTGCATCTGCTTCTGGTGGCTGGTCTGCGGACAGGAGAAGTGGTGTGGCTGGGCTGGCTTTCCTGCCACTGCCATGGAGTTCAGCGGTGCACCGAGTCAGGGGAAAGACCTGCCCCTGCTTCAGGTGGCTGGTCTGCAGGCAGGAGAGGTGGCGCGGCTAGGCTGGCTTTCCCACCGCTGCCACAGAGTTCAGTGGAGCACCTGGTCAGGGACTAGACCTGCACCTGCTTCTGGCGGCTGTTCTGTGGGCAGGAGAGGTGGCGCGGCAGGGCTGGCTTTTCCAAGATAATCTGCCCCATAACAGTGGAGAGATTATCCACCTTGTACATGTGTGCTCCGTATTCTGATAACAATAAACTCCAAACTGGTAAACAGTTGTGAACCAACAACAACAGACAGTGAACCAGTATACTGGGAACCTTCCCCTGTGCATCCCAACCTAAAAAAGAAGGGGCAGGTAGGGGGCACACTCCACCTCGGGGGTATAAACCCTGCCACCCCCCCCGTCACTCAACAGACTGTAGTGGTTCGATGAACGTGCATAAACTCCCTGGCACTGTGTCCCGGTGAAGTTTCCAAACCTTTAATCAGATGATAACAGCCAGGCTGAAAACACTAAAGAGAGAAAAGAAAAAAAAAACAACCACCCTGCACCCTAATAGTAGGGTTATTTCCGTGGTCTCACGACAGAGAGGCACAATCTACCTAGGCTCAGAAGCATTGTCCAAGTACAAACGGGCAGTCATAAAGTATTCAATATAAGCGCACAGCCTAAAGGAAAAATAATTGTCAACAAAGGAATGTGCAGCCTGGGAGTGGCGATCTGACAAGCAAACTACAGGTTGATAGTACCCGTAGCAGTTCCAAAATGCAACCCAGATAGTCTATCAAAAGGCCGTTAAAATGCCTGGTCCCAAGCCAGCCCAATGGCGCTGAGGGCTGAGGCATTGGTCGCCTTACCTCGCAGTACGCCGGTGACCCGGGTTCGGGAATGAGCACAGGCTGCCGGGGTCAGCAGGGGAAGAGAAGGATTGTGCGTCCGAGGGACTGCTCTCCTTCTCCGGGGAGGGGGGGCCACCAGCAGTCAGTGTTGACTGGCCCCTAGCGATGGCTGGGGAACAGCACACTGATGCTTAGAAAGGGGAGGAGAGGAGGCAGACACTTGGAGAAGCACCTTGGTGTGATATTTATTCAAACTTAAAGATAGGCAAACAAATATAAATCCAAACAAAAAGCAAAAATACACTACATCTAGTAGTTTGCACAGTTCTCACCTGTCAATACAGGTATTTTATGTTTGTGTCGATATCTGGCTACTACCCTTAGGTGGCTCTTTCTATTACCATTACCAAGGCTCCACTGAAGAAGTCTCCTCAAGGAGGAGTATTTATAGTGAACACAGGGGTCACATGACCTGGCCCTTAAGCTAAACATACAAATATCTACCTCTGTGGTTTAACAATCAGGCAGGATGACCCTGGTATTAGTACAATGTAATCCGAAGAAACATGTAAGATAACTTTAACATGGATTTTATACAGGAAGCCTATTTTGTGCTGTGCATGTTTAATTACAGGGTCTGTTCATGAAAAGGGGTTACCAAAGTGTGACATGAGGGTCAAATTTTCAAATTATTTCTAGATTACATTGGTGATGCATTTCAAGATATTATGACTCAAGTATGAAAAAATAAACATATTGGGAGATAAAAGCCCCACAGATTCCTGAGATAAAAGAACTGTATTGTGGTGAGTGTAACAAGTGACACCATACACCATGGTGAATGTAGCACCTGACACAAAAATTTGTTTTAGTAGTAAAAACTTTAATAAATATGTAATGAGTTGTATTAAAACATGAGAAACAAATATTTATAAGAATTATATTACATTAATTGCAAATATGATGTTTTGCACCATGTACCGTGGTGAATGTAACAAGTGACACCACACTTATGTTTCACTTACTAAAACTATACTAAACATGCCTAACAACTAACATACTATTGTCACTGACTGACATACTACTATAGAACATGAAAAAAGTTGACAATTACATTACTGGCAAGTGTGATGCTTAACACCATATACCGTGGTGAATGTAACGAGTGACACCACACTTTTGTTTCAGTTTTACAAAGTTTATTGAACATGCCTAATGGCTAACATGCTACTAATAATAACTGACACAGTGCTACAAAACCTGGAGAAATCTGACAATAATAACAGTAGTGACAGGTGTGATGTTTGGTAACGCATACCGTGGTGAATGTAACAAGTGACACCACACTTATGTTTGACTTACTAAAACTGTACTAAACTTGCCTGACAACTAACATACTACTATTACTGACTGACATACTGTGATAAAACATGAAAAAAAAATCAACAATTACATTACTGGCAAGTGTGATGCTTAACACCATATAACGTGGTGAATGTAACAAGTGACACCACACGTTTGTTTCAAGTTATAAAGAATTTACTGGACATACCTCATGGCTATCACGCCACTACTAATAACAGACATAGTGTTACAAAACCTGGAGCAATTTGACATTAACAGTACTGGCAGGTATGATGGTTGACACCACATAACGTGGTGAATGTAACGAGTGACACCACAAAGAAAATCCATTTTAACTCTCCACCCCATATACACTGAAAAATCCCTATCACAATTTATCCCCAGCACTTTCCTTAGACATGCACTTGTCACTGAAAAATGCTCTCTGAAAATTTGCCCAACAGTCAGTGAATGATGGTAACCAAAGTCTACCTGTGGCGAATATAACTGCAACCCTCGTTGTTGCATGCAGTGCTTATCTTCATGGAATGTAGCCCTACAAATGGAGGAGCCATGTGCAAACAATGGGTTTTAAACCACAACTCTGCTCCTCCCTGTATGGTTGCTCCTTGGTTCTGATGGGCAGGTTATGACTTTGCAACTGTCACAGACTGACAGGTTAACATTGGGTCTGATGTGAACCCAAGTAGAGTGAGGGTCAAAGGTTGCTGTCCCTTATATGGGAAAGATAGATCAGGCAGAAACACAGTCACTTATCACAAGGAGGCAAACTAGGAGAGAAGCCAGAAAATCTTTTAAAGTGCTAATAGCATAATTACAGATTTGGGGGCCATGTGGGTGAATGTAATGTGCTGTGACACCAACTGTTACATTCACCACACTAAATACAAAGCTGCGTAAATTAAAAGTGGAGCATTACAATGGGCTAAAGAGTACAGATAATAAAAAACACAACTCTATATTAGTAAGTAGACTTACTTTAATAATGGAAAATAGTAAATAAAGCTTTCAAAAACAGTTAGTAAAACATGTGTTTTTGCATGTCACACTTTTTCAGGTAAAAAAAAGCAGCAAAATGGAGCGGAATACCCAATCAAAAAGAAATATGGATACCCTAGAATTCTATAGTTATGTTATTTATCTGCCCATATAGCCAGCGTTCAGATTTAGTCAAAAACATGTGCCTGACAGTTCTTGATTTTTTAAAATGTGGTATGCACTGTATGGTGGGCATTGGTAACCCCTTTTCATGAACAGACCCTACAACATAATGAGCTTTAGGCTCCTCCCATATCTCTTGGAGTGACAGCTCTACGTAATATAAAAACAGCCAGGTTAGGGCGCTGTTTTCCCTATACTGAAGGGTGCTCATCTCTCCTAGAGGTAGGTAAGTCTGGCATAAGGCATTTGGTAGAGCCTGGAATAATGGATATTTGGCTAACATGCTTGCTGCAGACACAAAAGTTCAAAAACCACTTTAAATACATAGGTACATGCAAAGTTCAAATACCAGTTTAATTTTAATACATAAGTTAGTAGTCTACGTGTTTGTGGCATATATGTTAATATTACAACTTAACCTGTATTCTGTCTGACAAGTTAATAATTAAACAAAACCAACAGCTGCTAACATTGTGAAAGAGTAGCCTGTCTGCCACTCATTTTTTGTATTTCTTAACATAGTCAGCACTGTCAGCAGGAGCAAGGAACCTTTATGCTAGTTCCTAATTTGGCTCCCACTCGGGTTGTCTCTTATTGTGCAAGTTTATTTGTTTAGGAAACAACCAAAAATAAATTTATATGCTGCATATTTAATTCTCATCTGGTTTGTTATACCGGGAAACGCTATGGGAATTATTCTATTTTCCTTATTAGCAAGGAGAATATCCCAGTAAAATCTATTAATATTGGGACATTATTATTTTAAAACCCACACAGCACAGTTATGTGGTTTCTTATTCTGCACATCATTCTAAGGCATCACATCCCTCCTTTATTTTCAAACAGGACAGACCTTCAATGTTTTATTTTTCAAATAACCATGGCTATAGCCTAATTACTTTTTTTTTTTTTTTTTATTTATTAATTTAAATGACTGGGTAGGCCCGCTGAGCCCCAGAGGTCCCTTTTTCAGGGGCGACCCCGGTAACATTGCAGGGTGGATACTACATAAAATTATGCAACACAGAATAGGTACACATCAATTACAGGTGAATTATTGCTGTAAATTGTACAAGACAGTCAAAGTGGCACAGTGATGAGATGTAAGCACCCATTTTTTGGGGTGAGAAGAAACAGGTAAAAGGGGGTGAAGTGCAGAGGTAAGTAGGGATGACCCTTGGTTAGGTTTCCTAGCTGTTGTTGGGGTAAGAGGAGAGTGGGAGAGGAATAACATGGTTCTGTGGCAGTGGCATGCACTGGGTGCAAGCATGTGGGCCTTGAGTCTAGTGCGGAAGGTTTTGGTTGTGGGGGCTTCCTGCACAGCAGGAGGAAATTTGTTCCATAGGAGTGGGGCCGAGTATGAGAAGGACTTTCCACCAGCCTCGATCCTCACTCTGGGTACCATAAGCAGGGTTCTGGTAGAGGTCTGGAGGTTCCGTGGGTTTTGCTTGGGGGCAATGAGTCCAGTGAGACTGGGTGGCAGGGATGGGCTCAGAAGCTTCTGTGCAAGGATGAGCAAACTGGTACTGGAGACGGGCGTCCAGAGAGGGCCAGTTTAGAGTTGCTATGATGTCACAGCGGTGGCTTCTGGAGTGGGCCATAGTAGCGAAGCAAGCCACCTCGTTATACAGGACCTGAAGTCTACTGATCTCGAGCCTTCCCAAGCCATGCATGACAGGGGTGGCATATGTCAGTGTAGTCAGGAGCACACTTTGGGCAATCGAGATCCTGGCTTGAGGGATAAGCTGGTCCTTAAGACGGTATAGGGAACCAAGTTTACTGTGAATAGTTTTGGTAACTTGGTCGACGTGGCTTTTTTGGGTGAAGCTTTGGTCGAGTGTGAGGCCTAGGTATTTGAGGGAGGCCACCACTTCAGTTCCATTGCCAGAGGCCGAGGTGAGTTGTAGGGCTGGTGCTCTGTCTTGGCCAAGGGATCTTGGTCCAAACAGCATGGCCTTGGTTTTAGCACTGTTGAGGACCATTTTGTTCAGTTTTAGCCAGGCCTCCAGTGATGTTCGGTCAGACTGGAGGTAGTGGCCGAGGTCATCCAAGTTTTCCAGGGAGCGATAGAGGACTGCATCATCAGCATATTGGACAACAGAGCTGCCTCCACAGTGCCCACTTAAGTCATTTGTGAAAAGGGAGAATAGGAGGGGGCCTAGAATTGATCCCTGTGGTACACCGTCTTTATGGGGGAGCGGATCAGATATGGCACTCCTCCACATGACTCTCTGAGTGCACTCTGTTAAATAACTCTCAAACCACTTGAGAGCATGGGGATCGAGGCCTAGCCTTCCTAGCTTGGAGAGCAGGAGTTTGTGGTCAACTAGGTCAAAGACCTTGGAGAGGTCGATGAATACTGCTCTCGTGGGAACCCCTTGATCAGTGGCACAGAGGACATCAGCCGAGAATTTAGTCAGGGCCGTGTCTGTGCTGCGGTTTGCTCTGAAGCCATGCTGAGTAGGAGCGAGAAGCTGATGTGTCTTGAGATAGTCCCTAATTTGTCCTATACTAGCCTTTCCTGTATTTTCGCCAGGCTACAGAGCAGGGAGATAGGCTGGTAGTTGCCAATCGGTTGTCAAGGGCCTCCCTTGTGAATAGGAACTACATGGGCCTGTTTCCACAGGTCTGGGACAACACCCTCCAGGAGGGATCGGTTTTGAGTTTGGTTAAGGATCTGGAGAGGGCAGGGACTCCTGCCTTAAGCAGGCTAGGGTTTAAACCATCAGGTCCTCCTGCTCCCTTTGGTTTCAGGGACTTCAGGAGGATGAGGACCTCTTTGACCTTGACCAACCATAGGTGGAATGCTGGTCAGTCGAGGCAGGGAGACTTCAGTGTGCAGGGCTCAGAATTTTGGAGTGCTGGCCAGTCTTGTAAGCCTCCAGGTTAGTGAAGTGGTGGTTGAGTGATGTGGCGATTTGGAGGTTGTCACTAAGAAGTTGTCCATTGACCTCAATGGGGCCAGGAACTAACTTGCTTTTGCCCGTGATCAGTTCATTGATATGGGACCAGAATAGTCTAGGGTTACCTGAGTTTTCTGAGTGCTGGGATGATCCACTTGTAGCAACTACCTTTTGCACGGAGTGTTTTCAGGGGTGCAAAGAGGTTGACTGCCTTTGTGAAAGTTTTCTGGAAGTAGTCCAGTGCCTCTTCCAGGGTAGGGAGGAGTCTTAGTGGACTCCAATCAAGATTACCTAGGTGGTCATTGAATTAGTCAGCATCAAGTTTGGAGTAGTCTCGTGTGGTGATTAACCTCAGTTGAACTTTAGGCGCACTCTTTTTCCAGACATACTATATTGGGGAATGGTCGCTCAGTGCGACAGCCATTGTGCCGGCTGACCGGATGTTGGCAGGGTTGGACACCAGAACCCAATCCAGGATGGTGTGGTTCCCCATTTTGTAGTTTGGTTCGGTAGGTTCTGATATCACTTGTGTTAGATTTACTTCTTGTAGCAGGGACTTGAGTGCCATGTTTGCATCTTGGGCCCAGCTGAGGTGAAAGTCCCCAAGGATAAGGAGTTCAGATGTGACGCTGAGAGCTAGGGCTTTTGTGATAGTCTCAAGGGACTGGAGGGCATTCTTGGGAGGGTTGTAAATACACCCAATTGTGAGGTGCTTTGACTGGCCTAGAATGACACTGATGAAGATCGACTCACTGTCTGTGCAGGTATAGTTCTGTAGGCAGATGGTCAAAGTGTTGAGTGTGTCTTTAAGAACACCTCCCCCTCTTTTGTTATCCCTGTCCTTTTAATGGGTGTTGTACCCAGAGGTTGTAACTTCATGAAGTGGGATTTGGGCCTTTAGCCAGGTTTCTGAGATGGTGAGAATGTCAGGTTTGTATAGGTCTAGCCACGCTTGTACTTCATGTATCTTGGGGCATAGACTGCAAGCATTCGTGTGTGCAATTTTCAACCCCTTGGAGGACTCCCAGTGCGGGTTCTGAGGGGAGGATATGGAGAGGTTGGAGGGTTGGGGACCAGGGTGTGGCTGTATGTCCCCTGCAAGGAGCAATAGGATAGCAAGTAGGCACATTAGTCTTGGGTTGATGGAAGGAAGTAGCCTTTAGGTACCATTATTTCTTTTATACATTTCTGAGTGCACTCCTTATACATGCCATTCTTATTTATTTTGGCATACCTTTAGTGCCTTATTCCTTTGTTTGGGCACGTTCTCTCTAGGGTTCCCCAGGAAGGAAACAGGAAATGAGAAGGATAATAAAAGCAGTGTAGGAATAAGTATAGAACATTATAGGACAGGGTTACAGTAGGTGGCCAACCCACCATAACCTGTAACAAGAATAGGTAAAGAAAAAGAGATACTACTGCGTAGTAGGTTTTAAGGAAGAAAATATAGAACAGAGAAAGAGTTCCTGGGACCCTGCCTTTTTAACTAAGGTGGAACACAAGTCCACCACAATAATCAAATGGGCAGGGTACTTCATGTGAAATTTTACCCCAGCTTTATAGAGAGTATGCTTGATATTTTATAAGCCATCTGATGCTGTTGGACCAGTGGTGTGGTATTGCAAAAAATGAAGAATGGGCAGCCGTTCCACAGAAGAGGGAGTTTGGTACGAGCCTGTTGTAAAATATGAATTTTGTCTTGGTAGTTCAAGCACCAGAGTATAATGGCTTGGGGCTTTCCCTGTGGAGGAGGTTGTGGGCGTAGTGAGCAATGAGCCCTTTCAATGGGATAACTGGAGTCCTGAATGAGTCAGAGAACTGGAAATATCCTGAAGCAGCCCCTGCACAAAGGATAGCATATTCGAGCCCTCAGCCTGTTCCAGGATGCTGACCAGGACTATTGTTTCATCAGCTGCAGGCTTCCAAATCGTCAGTCTTCAGTTCCAGTGTTGTGATCCATTTCCGCATCTCAGAGAGCTCGTGGATCTCTCGGTCCTGGATATCTTACAAGGAGCTGACACATGATTCAGCATCCCCCAGCCGGCGATTAAAGGTTTCTAAGGTAGGCTTCAAGAGTTGCAGCTCATCAACCAGCTTTGCCAGAGTAGTTTTTATTCCTGCCATGTCTGCCAAGATTAAGTCTAGTTTATCTGGTTTAGGGTCCACCTCCCGGGAATTGGGTGTGGGCGTCTTCCCAGCAGGTTGCGGTCTAGCAGGTTGCGGTGTTGCCATCTCTGTGGAGCCTGAGATGTCGGTACCAATAGCAGTTTTCATTGCAGCTGGATGAACAGTCGGGGTTTCCATATACTTTGGGAGGTGCAGATAATAAAATAAGTGAAACACCTGGCCGTTAACTATAGAAAATAGCTTTAAATTCACCCCAGGGACATGGAGCTGAGAGGAATGCTGCTACTCCGCCCGAAAGCATCACGTGACTCCCACAAGAAACTTTTAGCAAGCAGTCTACCGGGGGGGGTGGGGTGCCCATCACCAGTGTTACTCACTGACGTAAGCCAACCCAATAAGAGTATGTCGGCCCCCATACCCTCAGTTCTTTTCCCATCATTGACTAATGCATGTCGGATCTTTGGAAACTGCTGCAGCTACAGTCATCCACCATTTTTGCACCTTTTTCAACCATGTTTCTTTATTTTTATGTTTGCTTGTGCATGAAACATTATGCAGCAGCTTAGGAGAGAAGCAAGTTGTGGAGGTGCGGCACTGTGGCAGCCAACGGTGGTACTGCATTTGGGGGCTTGACACTGGTGGACCAATGCAGGCACACTGTGCTGATGACATTGGTTTCTGAAAGTGCCACCACGTTGAAACGTTTTCGCCACTGCAGTCAGGGGCTGTCTCATCATTGCAGCATCAGCTATTTTGCTGTAATGAGGGAACGACCCGTCATTGCATGGCGGTACCTTGCCGTCTGGATGCCCCCTACCAACTTCATTTGCCGAGGGGGAGCCCACTCCCTGTCAGCATACTGTAACCCCTCCCCCATTTATTGTGTTCCAAGAGGGTGCCCAGTCCCCCTGGCATCATGCACCTCCCAACAGTCTTTCTTTGCTGTGGGGCCCAATCCCAATCATTCAGTCCCCCCAGTTCAGTTTGCCGATGGGAGCCCACTCCACATAGGCATAATGTCGCTTCCTAATTTGTTGTGTGCTGAGGAGGGGTGCCCAATCTCCCTCGGCTCCCCACAACTCGGTATGTGCTGACAGAGGTGCCCAGTCCCCATCGGCTACAGCCCCCCAAAAAATTCAGGTTGCATGTGAGGCTCACCCCAGTGTGCCAAATGTCCCCTGTAAAAAAAAAAAAAAAATCCTGCAATATTTTTTTTTTTTTAACCTGTAAAACAAAAAGCGGTCCCTTTTGAGTTTGGTGGCCACCCCAACCTTACCACCCTTTGCGCACCCTGCCTCCCCATCCCCCCAACCCATACTTACCTCTGGAGCCCAGTGATGATCTTCGGTGGACCGGGAACACGTCTGCACTCTTCAAAGCTGACTGCGAACTGAAGAAATGCCGTTAAGCTGTATAATGGCATAAATAGGGTTTTTTCAACTTTGGTGCATATCTCAGACATTTTTTGGAATTGTGGCACCAGATTTTCAACATGGGGTTATTGGGACCCTTCCTCGTGAATTCAGCCACTGTCATGGCGTTATTCGGTCCTGAAAGGTGATTTTGTGGTCACTGTGCGGAGTCACCTTTTGGGACAGATTAACGAAACGACAGTGCCAGTGTTCATGAGGTGGGCTCTCAAAAAGCCTATATTACAAATTTGGTGGAAAAAATCCAAAAAATTACTGTTTTACTAGCTGCAGTATTGCATGCATGCTTGTGAGCTTTCGCAATTTGTAATATTTTCACTCCAGATTTTCAACATTGGCATTTTTCCATACCTCCTTATGAACAGTACGGCTGTCATTTTTCACATCCTGACCGAACTGTGTTTTCGCACTTCCGGCACAGAATAACATGGTCACTGTGGGAAATCAGTATTTGGGACACATTAAGAAAATCATAGTAACACTGTTCATGAGCAGAGGACCTAAAATGCCTATGTTGAAAATTTGGTGACCAAAGTACATAAAATGACTGTGTTACACGAATGTGTTGCGCAGTTTCCACATATGCTCAGAAGTGCGAGCATTTTTAATATTCCCACTACAGATTTTGAACATTGCCATCTCTTCGCACCTCCCTATGGATGGTACAGCTGTCATTCTTCACATCCTGCCTGATCTGTGTTTACATACATCTGACGCAGAATGGCACAGTCGCTGTTGGAACTCAAAGTTTGGGACACATTAACAAAATCACACTGCCACTCTTCATGAGAAGAGGTTCCAAATGCATTTGTGAGGTGGGGTCACAAAAAGGCCATGTTGAAAATTTGTAGTGCAAATACCAACAAATGCCTGGGGCGTTAGGGTTTCTAACCATAACGTCCCATCCTGTACAGGCTGACAGGCATCGGGGTGTGCCTTTGGATTGCTGACTGTAATGCTCATGCCATCCCACCCCCACCAAGGGGTGTACCTCCAGAAAGGTGGAAGCGATCCTACCCTGTACAACTGCTTGGTTAGACCACACCTCAAGTATTGCATGCAGTTTTGGAGAACACATTTAAAGAGGGATGTTACAATCCTAGAGAGGGTCCAAAGAAGGGCAACCAAAATGATCTGGGGTTTGGGAGAGAGGACCCATGAGAAGAGGCTCAGGGAGCTCAACGTGTACTCCGTGGAGAAGAGGAGGGACGGGGGCACTTGATAGAGGTCTTTAAGTACATAAAAGGGATCAATAAGGGGGGGCCCAGTCAGGGTGCACTAAAGGAAGGAGGAGGGGACAACGAGAGGAAATGGGTGTAAGCTGGAAGAGGGCAGGCTCAGATGGGAGAGGAGGAGGAGAAGGTATTTTTTTTTCTATGAAAGGGTGGTGGAGCCATAGGTGCACTGCCCAGAGAGGCTGGTAGAGGCAGAGACTGTGGCCGGGTTTAAGAGGATGGGACAGGCACAGGAGGAGGATAAATCTGACCAGGTCCAATGCAGCTGGTACATCCGTGACTAGGGACAGTATAACCCAAGGGGAGGACACCAAAATTGGCCCTCATTGCAGGGACTGAAAATTGAGCAGACTCGAAAGACCGTAAGGCCTATTCTGCTGGTATGTTAGTATAATTCTCTGGCTCATCCTTTTGTTCCACTCTTGTGTAGTGGGACCACGTCTCCTGTCCTCCAGTCCCTAGAAACCACCTCCCAGTGTCCAATGAGCAGCTGAATATATCTGCAAGTTGTCCAGCTATCACCTCTGCTACCTTCTTAAGCATTCTTGGTTGTAAGCTATCAGGTCCCATTAGATTTATTCACGTTCAACCTTCTTGGACATCCTACTCCCTGTTGTTCTAGCCATGCTACCTGACCACTTGCTTTCCAGTCTTCCGCTCTTAACCCACATCTTGATAGTGGCCTATCCTTCTCCGTAGTAAAGATGAAACAAAAATATTTGTTCAGTATCTCTGCTTTTCCTTTGTCCTGCTTCTCCCATCCTTCCTCACTTTTGAGCCCCACAATACCCTCATTAACCTTGCACTTCTCCCAGATGTATCTAAGAATGCCTTTTCCCCTTCCTTCAGTCCCATGGCAAGCCTGGGTTCAGTCTCACCCTTGGCCTCCCTCACCATCTTGCTGGCTACCTTTGTTGTACTTCTCTCCCCCATTTGGCTTCTTCTGTACTTCAAGAATGCCCTCCTTCTGGCTCTTACTGCTCTCTTTATTTTGGCCATGAACCACATTGGGCCCCTTGCCCTTTTTCCTTTGGACACTTTCTTATCTGAGCTTTCTGCCACATCAGTCATTGCCTTCTAAAATTCTTCCCATGTTTCCTCTACTCTTTCTACCAATACTATTATCCATCTGCTTCTTTCCAATAGCTCCCGATCATTCCATTGAAATCTGCCTTTTTAAAGCCCCACACACTTTCTGCATTTGCTCCCTTGGCAGCCTCTATCTGGACCTCCACTGCCACTGTTCTGTGGTGGCTGGAATGAAGTGGCTCCTGGATTACCACATTTTGGATCCTCTCACTGTGGTTGAGTGCCAGATCCAACAGAACCTCTTCCTTTGTTGAACACTAGACTAGCCGAGTTAGGAATGCCTCCTAGCATGCATACTCCAGGAGATGATTCATAGTCAAGTGCTCCCTCTTTTATCTGCCAACCTCCGTACATCCTAATTGTTGGCGGATAATAGAGGGTGGTGGATAACTGAGGGTGGCGGTTAAAGGAGGTGATGACATTTCTGGAAAATGGGTCAGGAACTCATACTGGTAGTAAGTGAGGGTGGTGGATAAAAAGGGAGGGGGGTGGACAAAGGAGGAAGCACTGCACTTGCCCTAACTGGAACTTTCCAGTCCACATCTGGCTAATTAAAGTCCACCACTACCTCCCCTGATTTGGATGTCTTCCTAGGCATCCACCCTAGTTTGAGCCCCTTGATCTTGATCCGGTGGTCTATAGACCACCCTTGTCCTGCCTGGTTTCCTGTTTCCTGTCCCTGCTAGCATTAGCAGACTTTCTAGTTTTCTTGAATCCCCTAGGCTGTCTATCTCAGTTGTCTCTGTCCCTTCTTTTACATACAGTGCTACACCTCCACCTCCACCTCTCCTGCCCTTTACTCTGTCCTTCCTGAACAGTGAGTACCCTGGTTTGGTCATGTCCTATTTAAGCAATAAGGCACGACAAGGTGTGTGTTATCGTGTAATAACGTCACTCCTGGGGTGGGTTGAAGCACGAGGCAAAGCCGAGTGCTTCCACCACCCCAGGAGTGACGTTATTACACAAGATAACACACACCTTGGAGTGCCTTATTGCAATTATACAATGGCTCGATGTCATACAAAACAAAAATAAAAATAAAAATGTTTTTAGTAGATTTTAGTGAGGCAGTATATCTTTGTTTCTGAAAAAAATGAGCCATATGAGCCATATGCTCATCCAAAAAATCAGCACAGTGATGTTATTGTGTAATATCATCACTGTCTCAGGCACACACTCATCAATCAGAGCCCAGAAAATTTTCTTGCCATTGTATAATTGCTATTAAGGGTTGCCAATGCCTGTATCACACTCACCAGGTCAATGCTCCCTTCTGTGACCATCACCTAAAGTCCTGGCATTTTGTTGCCAAGACTCCTGGCATTGGTGCACATCATTTTCCAGTATCTATCATTGCTCTCTCCTTTTTCCTTTACCCTGATTGTACTTGATTACATTGTATTGGTTGATGGGGAGAGGCCAGCAAGTACCCTTTTGTTTGTGAAAAAGGATGGGTACCTTGCCACTCTAAATCTCCCCCTCACTAGTTTAAACAAGCTGTATATTCTTTGACTAGTGTCTCCATCAGTTCACCCACAACAGAGGTAATACTGACAGGCTTGTAGTTACCCAGTTGCTCCTTGTCCCCATCCTTCTGGAACAGAACTACATCTCCTGTCCTCCAGTCTTTCTGAACCACCCTGACTGACTCGAGCTATTGAGTAGCCCTGCCAAGAAAGCAGCCAATTCTGATGCCAGTTCCCTGAGCAATCTTGGAATATCCCATCTGGCTCAAAGGCCTTATCTGTCTATTTTCAGGGCTGTTAGCCCTTTTCTGATCTTTTCACTTGCAAATATTCCCCGCCTCATTTCTGGGATACTCCCATCAGCAGCCGTTATGCTGCTTTGTGGCAAAGGCCTGCAGTCCTGTACTTTGAAAACTGAGCAGAAGTAGTCATTAAGAACAGTTGCCTTCTGCGTGTCCTCCTCTATTACCCTGATCCTTCTGTTAGCCTAATAATTCCTCCTCATGTCTTTCTTTTTTTCCTTCATACTTTATATCTAAAAAAACTGCTTTTTCTCTCACCCTTGACCCCTCCATGATACGCAGCTCTGTGTCTGCTTTTGCGTCCCTCACTGCCATCTTGGCCTGCCTTAATTTCACCTGGTACTCACTCTGTTCTTCATCCCTCTGTGTTTTCTTGTTTCTGATGAAGGCCCTTTTCTCAGCACTCACTGCCTCCCTGAACTTCCTTTATTTATATATATATATATATATATATATATATATCTGATATATAGATATATATATACAGTATATTCTTTGTTTATTCACCCCCTTCTACATGGCACCTGCCTCCTATCCTCTGGGATGCCCAAGGCTCCACCAGGCATCTCCAGGAGGCTTCAGAGGACTGACACTCCCCCCCAATCTGGCCGTGGTTCATGCCCCAGGCGTGGAGGAGGGGGATCCTGGGTCATCCCCCTCCAGTCCATTGAGGGCATCAGGCAGTCCAGCCGAGCCCCCCCCATGGAGTCTGGTCATATGGCTAAGGCCCCAGGTCCCATCTCCAGGCACATGTGTGGGGATTTTCCTTATTTCAGTGCCTCTTGCCCCAGAGGATGACAGCATACAAGGAGACAAGGGCACACAGGAACATGGCACCGCTCCAGACCTTGGCCAGTGTCCTCCCCACCTGTTCACTCTGCAATCCCACTGCACCACCACCTGTGGTTTCCCAGGTGGTGGTAAAGCAACAGGACCCACACCTCACCCTCCCACGGAGGAGTAGAGCAGTCCTCTGGGTGCTCAGTCCTCCACTCCACAGCCGGCCCTCCAGCAACCTGGGCTCACTTCCAAACCTGGGTTGCTGGTGTGTCTGCCGGTAGCTCTACCACTGTGCTGGTGGGCCAGCTTCCCTGACCTTCTTAATGAACCACATTGGTCTCTTGCACCCATTTCCATGGTGACCACCCTCAGTCATGACTTTGTTGCCTCAAGCATGGTCCCTTTAATTTCACCTCACCTTTGCATTATTATACATTGTATATTGTAGGGTGGGATTGCTGGTTATTATTTACTCTAGTTAGTTCCTGGGGGTGGTATTGTCTCAGTCACTTAGGTGCTAGAACAGGCTTTCCCAGGTAAAGACACTGTCCAGGCAACTCCCATGGCACAGTAACACCAGATCTGAGACCACCCACTTGAAGGTTTGAAGGTAAAGTATTGCAATTCTTAGAGAGCTTTACCATAGACCTAGTGGGAGGGTGTTATTAGTAAGCATAAAGTGTCATCCACTGCTGGCCCGGCAGTGGGTCATGACATTACTGTGAGCACCCTCCTCCCACCCAGCAGTGCTAGGCAGGATCCAAAGACGTGCTAACCAGCTTTCTGTTCTCCCTTCTGTCACTGTGTGTTATTGTGCCAACTTACTGTAGGTCACCCTTGCAAATGGGCACTTGTTGCTTGAGGACCGTTCTGTACCTTAATACATTATTAAAAAAATCAAGCAATCAATAAATCCATAAATGGATTGGCTCTGTAGCACTGAAGGCTGAGGCATGGATGCCTTGCCTTGTGCCACGCCGGTGACCTGGGTTTGAGAGCCTACTTGGGTTATTGGGGTTTGGCAGGGAAGAAAAGGATAGAGAGTCTGGAGGACTGCTCTCCTCTCTTAGGGAGGGAGGGTGATTGTGGATTCCTGGCATTTGGCAGCTCCCAATGGAGGCTGGGGGTTGCTGCAGCCAGGGAACACCTGAGATCGACTTGAGGCGGTGGCCAACATCATGCAGGCAGATGTGGGAGTGTGCCCATTGCATGCTGGATGTCATTGCAAATCCATGCCTCCGGGGGTATCCAAGTAGAAAGCCCCTCTTGTGCACACACAAGGAATCCCCTGATGGACTACCGCTCCCTCTGGCCTGAACAAAGCCCAGCATAAGTCAGGGTGGGGGCTCAAGGGTGATCTTAATCTCCCCCCTTGTTCCCTTCTGGGAGGGCCTTCCGTGGGGGGGAGGCAAACCATGGTCCTCCCCATCCCTGCAGCTGAGGTTGAGGCTAGGTCGTGGGAGTGTTGAGGGTCCATGAGAGGGCTGACAGGGGGATTGGGCACCATCCCCGGCACACAAGAGGTGCATAAACAAAGTAAAAAAAAAAAAAAAAATTAATTAATTCTTTCTGGGGACACCACTTTGCAAGGAGTACCCCGATCATCACTCAACAGGCTCCCCAACTCAGTGGTACTTTGACATCTTGTAAGGACCTATCATATGGCTTCCCCCTACCCCATCCTTGCTCCTGGGGGGGGATCTACTCTGATGGAAGTAAGCAATCCTGCCCCAGCAATGCTCAGCAGCATCTAATGAAAAACTCAGCAGCTTCCTGATACTTAAACCTCTTGTAGTAACCAATCATACAGTTTCCACCTGTTCTGCAAGGAGTACACTGCCAGGTATGCTACTACCATTCATAGATTCCTTCCAATGAAATTATCTCCATGTACTATTTACACTGCCACACTAATGCCAGTAAACAACAAGCATTTGTCAATGCCAAATGTTGTCACGCTGGCATTGGCTTCGGTAGTGCAGTATGGAAATACATTTCGAAGAGGATGTGAAAAATGACAGCTGTACTGTTCATAAGGAGGTGTAAAAAAATGGCAGTGTTGAAAATGTGGCATGTAAATATTGCAGATTTGTGAAGTTACAAGGGTGCATGGGAAATACGCAATGCACGCTTTTTAACACAGTCATTTTATGGACTTTCGGCACCAAAATTTCAACATAGGCATTTTAGCACCTCTGCTCATATACAGTGTCACTGTCATTTCCTCAAACTGTCCCAAAAAGTGATTTTGCACAGCACCGGACATGCAAAAACACATTTTGGGCAGGATATGTAAAATGACAGTTGTACTGTTCATCAAGAGGTGTGGAAAAATGCCAATGGTGAAAATCCAGAGTGAAAATATTACAAATGCACCATGTTATGAGCATGCGTGCAAACTGCGCAACGCACGCTCGTAACACAGTCATTTTATGCAGTATAGTCACCAAAGTTTAAACATAAGCATTTTAGGACCTCTGCTCATGAACAGTGTCACTGTCATTTTCGTAATCTGCCCCAAACACTGATTTCCCACAGCGACCGCGCTATTGTGCGCAGGAAGTGCAGAAACATATTTCGGCCAGGATGTGAAAAATGACAACTGTACTGTTCACAAGGAGGTGTAGAAAAATGACAATGTTGAAAATCTGGCATGAAAATATTGCGAATTCTCAAAGTTCTGACGTGCGTAACGGCTTGTACAACGCGTATAAATGAAACAGCCATTTTAGGATTTTTTCCACCACATTTGCAACATAGGCTTTTTGAGAGTCCACCTCTATGAACACTGCCACTGTCCTTGTGTTAATGGTCCCAAAGGTGATTCCGCAGTGACTGCGAAATCACCTTTCGGGACCGATTAATGTAACTAACAGTGCCAGAATTCATGAGGTGGGGTCCCAAAAACCCATGTTGAAAATTTGCAAAAATTCCAAAAAAATGCCCGAGATATGCATCAAAGTTGAAAAAACTATTTATTCCATTTACAGCTTACCTGCATTTCTCAGTTCGCTGTTGGCTTTGAAGAGTGCAGACGTGTACCGATCCACCAAAGATTGTCGCACCGAGCCCGGAGGTAAGTATGGTGTGGAGGGGTGGGGGAGGCAGGTGCGCAGGGGTGGTTACGGGTAGTGGGAGGGTAGGGAGACTATGAGGGACCGCTTTCTGTTTACAGGTGTTAAAGAAAAAACACATCGCAGACGGTTTTTTTTAACAGTTTTTGGGGATACAGTAGCTGACGGGGATTGGGCACCCTGTCGGCACATAGAGTGGGGGGACACTAGCTGAGGGGATTGGGCACCCCTCAACACAGAAGAAGGGGACATCATGCCAACGGGAGTGGGCTCCCCATCGGCACATTAAAGTGGGAAGGGGGATGGATGCCTGATGGGGATTGGGCACCTCTCGGCAAACAACAGAAGTGAGGGGGACACATTATGCCAACAGGGAGTGGGCTCCCCATCGGCACATACATGAGGGGCAGGATAAGCCGACCGGGGATTGAGCACCCCAAAGTCGGCAGTTTAGCGGCCACTGTACCGCCGTGTTTGTAGCTGGCGAAGCACGTAGGAAGGTCCGCTGTGTGTGATGAGCTTTACTCGCATTGCAGCGGACCTTTCCTTAGATGTGCTTGCCTGGGTGGTGTGGCGCCGGCATGCAGGCTGATTGGGGAATGAGGGACGCACCTACTGGTGCGTGCCCTGCATTCGCCCAACAGTGACCGTGCCTTCAAATCTCCACTACCGCAAGATGTTGGCTGCACAAGCGAGCCAACATAAAAATGAACTATTATAATACATGTCTGTCTCTGTGGAATTATTCTACATATTTTGTATTTGTTTATATAATTTTTTGTTGACCAGATAGGGCCCACTAGGCATAGGTGCTTGTTTACAGGGGTGACCTGGGAGCACTGGGGTACTTAAGTGACTTGCTCAGAGGCAAAAAAGTGAAGTGACCAACTCAGAGGCAATCTGCCACTTGCATGCCCAGGTATGCAAGTGGCAGATTGTGGGATTCAAACCCAGATCTGTCTGATGGATGTTCCATGCTCATTTACAGCTACAGTTTAATTATACTTTCTGTGACTCAAGGATGTATTTTACCAGCTTATCCTTCACCATTTACACAGTGTCACACTGATGCCAGTAAAAATAAATATTGTAGCAGGTGTCTTTTTAGGGACGCCTGCTGTCTCCCTCTGTCTAGCCTGGTTCTAGGTTCTGGACACCCCCCTGCCCTGTCTCATTGCCACTCTGTCTCTCTCTCTCTCTCTCTCTGACCTGGATGACAGAAGTCCAATATTTATTTCAGCATTCTTTTACTGCCCTGTAAACATAGCCACAGTGAGGCCTGGAAAAGTAAATAGATCATTTTGTAGGCTTTATGTGATTGTAACATTTTGTTGTCCCCTAGTACTATCTCTCTCTCTCTCTCTCTCTCTCTCTCTCTTCTCTTTTTTTTTTTTGAGTGGGGGAATGAGTGGTAGCCTGCCATTGCTCTGTACTTGATACCTATACACTCCAAGATTTAGAAAAGACTGCAAAGTTTGATTCAAGTCGTCGGTGTGCATGTAATTTGACTTCAGCCCCCACATAGTATCTCTCTCTCCCACCTCTTAATCTAGATAACACAATTATACTACTTATTTTACAAGCAGTTCATAGGCCGTTGTATATATATATATATACACACACACACACACACACACACACACACACACACACAGGCATGGAAAACAAAATCAGATTCTCACTAGTGTGCAAATTGTATGGTGTAGTTAAGTAATGAGTACACTTTCCCCATGTGTGTGGACAGCTTTCTTGGGTCCAGGAGTCAAACTGCAATTACTGTGAACAGTGTTAACACTTACACAACATTGTGGCAACAGTGCAGTGCCCATGTGTAGAGCACAGCCCCACATGGGTGCCGAACTCCAATGCAAGTTGGTTTCCTTTCAAACTACCCTGCAGTTCTCCAAGGCACAGTAGTCATTTCCTGATCATGTATAACTTCTAAACATTGTCTTTATTTTCTTTATGTAATTCTTTGTTAACCAGGTAAGGCCTACTAGTCATTGCTGCCCGTTTTCGTGGGCAACCTGAGAACACTGGGGAGGTTAAGTGACTTACTAACATACTAACATTCTACAAGGCCAGCAGATCAGGCCCTGTGCTCTATTGAGTCTGCTCGATGGTCAGAGCCTTCCCACAGCACCGTTGGTAATAATAATAATAATTTTATTTATATTGCGCCTTTCAATTACCAAGGCGCATTCCAGTAAAATATGGTACAAACAAGATATACAAACAGTAGTACAATAAAGAACTGTTAAAAATGGATACCACAGTTAGAACCACCATAGGCCCTTTCCCATAAAAAGGATTTGAGAGCCTGTTTAAAACTCCCCACGGTCGTACACTCCCTTGTCCGACGGGGTAGAGAATTCCAAGGGGAAGGGGCCACAAACATAAAGGCCTGAGCCCCAGCTGATTTTAATGTAACCCTAGGAATCTCTAGCAACCCCTTGTTGGATGAGCGGAGTGGCCTCACAGGGCGATAAGGAGTCAGGAGTTCTTTCAGGTAGTCAGGGCCCAGATCATGCAGGGCTTTAAAAGTCAGTAAACCGACTTTGAAGGTGATCCGCCACTGAACTGACAGCAAGTGCAGGCTCCGCAGCACCGGTGTAATAAGAGAAGATCTAGGAGTACCCGTCAGTACTCGGGCTGCGGAATTCTGCACCAGCTGCAGGCGGCGGATATCAACCCCCGGAAACCCAAGGTAAAGCGAGTTGCAGTAGTCCAGGCGTGAGGTCACAAAGGCATGGATCAGAGTTGGCAGATCGCCAGACGGAACAAGGTGCTTGATTGTGGTGATGTTTCTTAGATGACAAAAAGAAGATTTTATTACTGCTGACACCTGGGATCGCAGAGTCAGCCCCGCATCTAAGATCACCCCCAGATCTCGTACCGTTCAGAAACCAGTAGTTCGACATCCCCACACAACACCCCAGATGGGGAGCCGGCCACAGGTCCCCCTATCCGGCTATTCAGATCCAGTACCAACACCTTGGTCTTCCCAGAATTCAACTTCAACCAACTGGACCTCATCCAATCCTGGATTTCATTTAGGCAGCTATTAAATACCGAGATAGCTCCTTCCTGGTCGGGTGCAAAAGACAAGTACAGTTGGGTATCATCTGCATAACAGTGAAATCCCAACCCATATCGTCTCACAATGTCTCCGAGGGGGAAGCATGTACACCGCAAACAACATGGGGGACAATATAGAGTCCTGTGAAACCCCACAAAATAGAGAGATGGGATCAGAGGGAAAAAAAAAAAACTGACCCTGACCCCTACCCCTGGTAGCCCCCTCCCTCCCTACAAGGTCCCCCATTTCCCAGTGAGGCTCTGGGATGCACCTTCCCTCTCTATCTCTCTCAGCCTTTCTTGCACTACTCCATAGTAGTAGCAGCCACCAACTCCCTGAGCAGGGCTCCACCACCCATTCAGTGAAGTAGCACCTCCTTGTTCCTTGTGGTTTGCTCACAGTCACCCAGTATGCAAGTGGGAGATTGTGGGAAGCCACTCTGCACACTCCATTCCAAACCCTCAACCCCCCCGTCCACCATACCCATCACAGCTTGAATGCATCATAGCAGAAAACACTCACAGACGTGAGAATACACAGTCAGATCTGCAGTTCATTCCCCTGTGTACGGGTCATGTAAGTTAAGATGGGCGCCATACACGATGTGTTTCAATGTATTTCAGCCTGTCCTTCACTGTTTACACACATAGATAGCCAGACTAATGCTTTAGCACTGCATACTGTTTGATAAATCAGTAAGAGTTTCAGAAATTACAATTTTTTTGATTAATAATAAAACACGCACACTTGCTTGTTTTATTAATTTGAATGTAACACAAGTAAGAAAAAGAAATCTGAAAATACAACAGGATAGCTTTTTTGCAGTCGTACTGTAGCACATCATAGATACATAGACAGTGTCGGCAGATAAGGGCCTATGGCCCACCCAGTCTGCCCATCAGAGTTGGTACACAAAAAAAAAAAAAAAACAGAATTGTGCCTTTCCTCTATTGTTACATAAAGATTGTGCTACACTGTTACCAGGAGTTGCAACTTCGTTGCTACACAGTCTGTCCACCTTTTATCAGTTCCTTTCAGAAACAATGTGCAACACTGTAACATACTTACCTACCTTCTTGCAGCTTTTGATACTTAGTATAACATATTATTTCAGTCAAGTCAGAAACCAAGCTTCTCATAAAGTATACTGGATTTACGGGTGCTGGAGAACATTTCATTGTTCTGCTTCTTTTCTGTGCTCTCTACCTATGATATTTGCATTTCCTGAGCCCCTTCCCCAACCCAGGGACAGGATGCAATCACAGCAAATCTCCATTAAAAAGTGTGCTGCACAACACACAGTCCAATTTGCAAGTACTTGGATTTCCTGTAATTAAGCACTTGCCTTCTCCCTGTCAGATTACTTTTTGCAAGATGTTATAAAATATTATACTTTTAAGAGGAGACAAAAATGCAGGACAATCTGTCATTAATTCTGATAGGGCCACAGAAGTACTTACACCTACATAACTCTATACTCATTCGCACTAACAATGTCAAAACCAGCAAGCAAACATTCAGCATTGACAAATGCTTGTTTTATTTTCCAACCGTAGATATTTTTCCATCTTTTGATGGTTTCTCAGTCGTTTATGTCTTCTACACCAACATTGCCTACAGAGCATTCCACCAATTGTGCCCGAGGTCAACAAATCCCCATGAAGGCTGGCCACACTGCTTGTATCTACTGCCTAGGCCCAGACTACAGCGTCCAAGCTTACAAAATTTTCCAGAAGTACAACCAGGCCATCCAACGATGCCAGCGGATGCTCAAGAATTTTCTCCCAAAGCAGAAGGTCGCCTCCATGGAATGGGAGCTGATGGCCAGGAGCTTCTCTGCCTCCCCAGCCCAGTCCTCTGATTCTCACTCTTCTAAACCCGGGAACAAGGCCAGTTGGAAGCATAAGCACCAAGATAAGGACCGCAACAGAGCCCCCATCCTCCTCTTCCTGCTCACGGTTGCCGCATCATCACTTGGCCACTCGAGGGTCCTCCTCCTCTGGGGAGTTGGCCCCGATGTCCTCCCTGCATGCCCTTTGTTTCACAGGGCTACTGGTGGCCCAGCCTCACATCTCTATTACTGTCTCCAGCGGAGGCTCCTTGGGCTTAGGTTCCTTCCCCTGACCCTCAGCCCCTGCTGCTTAGACCTCTGGTAATGGATACACAGCATGGTGGCTCAGCTAGTGCTACCTCAGCCAGGGTGGGTTTGGTGGCTGCTGGGGTTTTCTCTACCCCCCCACCCGCCTCTCTTGTGTCGGACTCCTCCTCTAGGCTCTCCGCCTCTCCTTCATGGACCCATTGAGACTCCAGCTTCTCTCCTGAGCTGAGTCCCCCTCCTCTGTCACCCACCGGGCTTCTCACACACTGGCTCCTACCTCTCCTCAGCCTGCACTTGTGGGGCCATCTGCAACCTTGCCTCCAGCCCCTGTTGGGTCTTTGCTGGGATTACCCTTTCCGGTGGCAGTCGGACCTACTGTATACCCTTTTACCCCCAGCCTACGCTGGTCTACCCTCAGCTGATGCCTGCTGACCCTCAACCTATTCTTCACCAGCCTACACCTATCGGACCTTTGCCGGTCTTTCCCACACCAGCGGCCATAGGGTCCATGTTTGTGTATCCATACCCACACCAGCTGGTCCATCGCCGGTATTGTTGTATATTCAAATGCTGGTTTCCTCCCTTTGGAGTGTTCTTCAGATGCATGTCCCTACACCTCAAGGTCCAATGACACTTGCCCCCCAGCATCTGCCTACCACTCCAGCTCCTTCCAGGCCGGCCCCACCACCCCGGCATCCCCATACCATCTACACGATGACGGGGATGATAATCGCCTGGAATTGCTTTTGTCAGATGAAGGGGAAGATCCAGACTTGGAAGAAGGGGACAGGGCAACATCAGCGGGTCTTCCACCCCCCCATGGGCTCTTCAGAGGGACAAGAGACTACTAATAACATCCCTAAATCCCCTCCGGATGATCCCTTCTTCTCAGCCATTATGAGGCACATCCAGGATGCAATGGTTTTCAAAACTGAGGAGCAGGACCCAGAGCAACATCGGCTCATGACCTACCTTCGCCAGCCTGACTCACCTTCTTTGGTGGCTCCCCTTTCATTGACACATATAAAGACATTACTATGGCTGCTTGGCACAGGCCAGATTTGGTCCATGTCCCGTAAAGCCGACAGACTGTGTCACACCCCGGCTGGTAAGCCTTTCCTAGGGGAGCAAGCCTTTCCTAGGGGAGCAGTGCCACTCATGGCTGCGCTAAGCAGCCAAAGCACCTGAGCTCCCTACTACCAGACAGGAAGTCCCTTCAGCTGAACCTCTTTGGGAAACAAATGTTCACCTCCTCTACATTGATAATCCATGCCCTCAACTATCCAGCCCACATGCTACAGTAGCAAAATGCACTGTGGGATAAGGCCAGGGATGCTATCCAGTCCCTATCCAATGATTCTGCCAACAAGCAACAAGCCCTGGAGGTACTCAAATCAGCCTCTGACGTTGGTAAACATCTGCTCAAGGTGGCCTATGATGCTGTGGCTGCATTGGCTCGGGCAACATATGCCTGCGCAAGTACTCTTGGCTCCAGGAGTGTGGGTTTGCCCAAGATGTCCAGTTGTCCATTTTGAATACTCCTTTCATGGGCAACTTACTGTTTGGAGGTGATGTTGAGGAATCTTTCTATCAGAGCAAGGCTAAGAAAGCAGCTGACTAAGGACCTAGACCCTTACTACTAGAGAAGAGGGTCTGCAAGGGAAGAATTTGTGCTGCTACATACAGGAAGATCTGCATTACGGCAGCAATGGATGTGGTCAGTTACCAGAGGTGTGGGACACTTGTGTTCCGGGAACTACTATGGGGGATTGGGCACTGTCCTACATGCAGAAACCTGAATGAGCTTCTAGTTCAGCTGGAGGAGGCGAGAAGGGAAATTGCCAGACTGCACCATCAACTTTACTGGGGTACACCCCCCGTCCCCTTCCCCAGAGGCCCACTGGCCCAGGGGGATGAAAAGTGATGGGACAAAAAGGGAGCAGATAGACAAGGAATCTGAATCGACCAGCAGACATTTCTACTGAAAATCGCTTCACAACCTTGGAGAGGATACAGGGCAGAGGAAGCAAAATGTGAAGCAAACACTATGGAGGAAACAAGGCAGAATGAAGGAAAGGCTACTCAGAGACGCAAAGTAAAGCAGAAGAAAAAGAACCAAAAACAAACACTCATTCTGGGGGACTCTATGATTAGAAGATTCAAGTCCCACTTGGATGGATCTGCGGTAAAAGTCTGATGCCTCCCTGGCGCCTCAGCCAAGAGAGACACCCCAAAAATTGAGAGGGTAATAGACCAGGCAGATGAAGGAATAAATGTCTTTATCCATCAGGATCAGGGAGGAGGAAATCAAAGATTTCAACAGTTGGTTATGGGAATGGTGCATGGAAAAAGGTTACCATGTTATAGGCGACTGGGGGAGCTTCTGGGATAGAAGTCTGTTCAACTCGGATTAACTTGACTTAAACAGGCAAGGAACAAGTGCATTAGGACAGAAGTTTGAAGTTCACCTTGGGCATTTAAACTAGGCAAAGGGGAGTATTTCTCCTATCAGCAATAGTTTAGAAGATGGAAACTTAGTTGCGACTCCCCCACAATCAAAATATACTGAATCACACCACAGGTACAACCAGAATAAGCAGAAAAAGGCATCAAAGAACTGAAAAAGGGTTCAGGATAATAGGAAAAACAGGAATTTACCAAAGAAGCAACAGTTCAGCCACAAGCTTGTGGACAGGGGTGTGTGTTGATGCCAGAAGCCTGGGTAATAAGATGAGCGACCTTGAGGTATGGATGGTGGAGTCCTGTGCAGATCTTGTGGCAGTCATAGAGAACTGGGCATCTGACAACAATGCCTGGGATCTCGCAGCCCCTGGGTATGTACTCTTTAGGAAAGACAGAGGTGTTGGGGGGGTTGCACTCTATAATAGGGAGGGGATAGAGGCCACATCCTGTGAAATAAAGAGAAGGAGTGGAATCCCTGTGGGTTCAGCTTAGTTCATCCTTAGGAAAGAAAATCCAGGTTGGGGTGGCATATAGACCTCCAAACCAAGTGTAGGATAAGGAGCTTTTGGAGGGAAATACTAAAAGGAGAACTAGTGGTAGTGGTGGACCTTAACTTGCCAGATGTGGATTGGGGCTTCGTGGTGGCTAGATCATCAAGGAGTCAATCGTTTTTAGAAGCCTTACAAGATTGCTTTCTCACAGTTAGTCCCTGATCCTACTAGACAGAACAACCTCTTGGATGTAGTTCTCACTAACTCAGAAATAAATTGAGGCAGTCAGAGTTGCTGATCTGTTGGCAATTAGCAACCACAACTTGGTTTGGTTTAAAATAGCCCCAAAGGATGTCAAATCCCAGTCAAAGGCAGAAGTCCTAAATTTCAGAGGGGCAAATTTCGATAAAATGAGGGAACTAGTAAGAGAAGAACTAAGATTCATTAACATTTTGCAGTAGAAAACATTTGGGGAATGATTAAACAAACCATCACAGAGGCCACAAAGGCATGTACAAGGACAGTGACCACAAAAAACAAACACAAACGCCCCATTTGGTTCATGAGTCAAGTTAGGACAGCCGTTAGGGTCAAGAGGAAGCATTCCACAACTTCAGAATAAGAGGGGTAATGATCAATAGGAGGAAGACATACTAAACAATAAGGAGGCTAAGTTGGCAGTGAGACAAGCAAAGGCTGCTGCTGAACTTCAGCTAGCTAAATATGTCAGGGAGGGGAACAAACAGGTTTTCAGATATTTGCAAGAAAAGAGAAAGGAGGATGGAAGGGTAGCTTAAATCAGAGATGGGGCAAGGATAGCGGAAGACGACAGGCAGAAAGCCACCATTTTGAACAAATACTTCTGTTTGGTGTTCATCAAAGAACACAGTGGCCCAATGCCTGTCTGCAACATTGCAGCACATGGCAAGGGAGTGCCAAAAATGGAAACACCAAGCATTACTGCAGGCAGGGTCAGAGAGGTGCTTGAACATTTAAAAATCGACAGATTTCCTGGTTCATATGGAATACATCCAAGGATAATTAAGGAGTTAGCGAGTGAGTTAGCAGACCCCTTAGCAGACCTGATTAACCATTCTCTCCAGACAAGAGTCATACCTAATGACTGGAAAAGAGCCAACGTGGTGCCTCTGAATAAAGGTGGTAGCAGGGAAGAGGCTGGTAACTACAGGCTGATCAGCCTCACGTCCATGCTAGAAAGGCAAATGGAGACCCTGATTAAACAGGACCTAGCAGATCACTTGTATGAGCATGGTCTACAGGACAACAAACAATACAGTTTCATTACAGGCAGGTCGTGCCAGACAAACCTGATTATTTTCTTTGATTGGGTATCTAGGGAAGTGGATAGTGGTTGGCCACTGGACCTCCTCTCTTTTGACTTCAGCAAAACCTTTGGTTCAGTACCACACAAACACTTGCTGAAGAAGCTAGAGGATCTGGGCATAGCAAGCTGCATCGTTAAGTGGGTGGGAAACCGGTTGGATGGAAGGAGGCAAAGGGGTAGTGGTTAATGGGGCAATGTCAGAGGATGGAGTAGTAACAAGTGGGGTCCTGCAGAGCTCGGTCTTAGGCCCAATCCTGTTTAATGTGTTCATCAGCGATATAGGAGTAGGTATCCAGGGAAAGATTGCACTGTTCACAGACAACACTAAATTAGGGGCAGGGTTGACAGCGAAGAAGCAGTGAGCCAACAGGATGCTGGGGTGTATTGTGAGAGGAATCTCCTCCAGAAGTAGGGTGTTGATCCTGCCTCTGTACAGGGCACTATTCGGGCCAAACCTGGAGTACTATGTGCAGTACTGGCGTCCATTTCTGAAGAAGGATGTCAGATTACTGGAGGGGGGGGTACAGCGTAGGGCAACAAAGATGATCCAGTGACTAGAGGGCAAACCCTATGAGGATAGGCTGAGTGAGTTAAATATGTACTCCCTGGAGAAGAGGAGGGATTGAGGGGATATGATCGAGACCTTTAAATACTTGACAGGGATAAACAAGATAGTTACAGAAGGGGTATTTAAGCAGAGGATGGGGAGGGACATGACAGGGCATGGCCTCAGATTGGAGGGGGGAAATATAGGAGAGAGAGATGAGGAGACATTTTTTCACAGAGAGGGTGGTGGCTAAATGGAATGCTGTACCCGAGGAGGTGGGATCTTGTAAAACAGTGGGCAGTTTTAAAAGGGGATAGGAAAGGGTGGGGGGTAACTGGGAGGGGAGGGGAAGGAGGAGCAGTTGCAATTTATGGGTGCTAGCTGCATATTTGAGCAGACTTGATAGGCCACAAGGCCTGTTTCTGCTGGCAGATTCATATGTAACCCCTTTGTTCCCAGGGGTTACTAGAATCCAATTAGAATCAGTGGCCAGCAGGGACAGGCAGCTTGTGAAATGCCAGCAAAATGGATTTCATAGTGTCGCACTCTGTTTTCCAGTCTCAGCTGAGCTGGTGTGATGATGTCACTTTAGAACGGTCACAGCTGCATAAGCCACACTGGAATGCTAGCTGAGGGAGATAGCTATAGAATGTTCAGTTAGAGTGAGTCAGTCTGCAGTTGGAGTCAGTGGAGGAGGTTGCAGGTAGTGCAACCTCTCTCTTTAGCGCTGTCAGAGAGCTACCAGTAGTGTTTTTGTTTGTTTCTCACCCTAGTGTGAGCCAGTACAGCCTAGTGGTGGAAACCAAGCCAAGTGGTTTTCACAGTGCCCCATCCCAGGAGGGTTGGGGTGGATTCTAGGATTCAGGGGCAATCCCCTGGGCCAGTCTGGATTGTGTTGAAGCTGCCTGAGATTCAGCTGCTCTGTGAGTACCTGTGACTTTTGTTTGGAAAAGCCCTGGGGCACCTGAATTCCTGTGGTGAGTTTTCTCTGTCAAAGGGACTCTGTCACCAAGACTGCTTTCTGTTTAAAAGCGACTGCTAAAGTTGGGGTCTAGTGAAGAGACATTGCCAATTACAGAACTTTTAACTTTCTGACACCTCAGAGGTGTGTAATGTAGTATGTTAAATGTGAAAGACATTTCAGGATAGCATCTACAAGTTTTCTGTGAGGGTGTTATTAACCAGATGAATGGCCTAGTATAAATTTGGAAGCAAAAGGTGGGAGACCCCCTATCTGGAGTAACCATGTTTACCTCTCCGGGTTCAGTTTGGGCACCTGTGTTTTCTCTCAGTGTATTTGGCCAGTGCTTGAAGAAAATAGTTTACCCAGACGTGGGTTGGATTCCCTGTGAGCCTGTATGTGTTCTTTGGTGGTCAAGGTGCCACCAGTAATTCCTCATAAAATATGGGAAAGTCTCCTAGTACTGGCAGTGTGTGCCTAGTCAAGAGTTTGCAGTGTAATTCAGAACCAGAGTGTTCGCTGTTCAAGTCAGAACCTGAGGGTTCGCTGTGTGTGTGTGTTCTCTGTACCTCAGTAATCTGCATTGCCAGTAGCAGTAGCCCTGTGGGGATCCATCTTCGCTTTGTGATTATTCTCTGTGTATGTGAATAAAAGCCACATTCTAGAATCCCAGCCTGGTTTGGACAGTACTGTTATTGCTTCCACTGTGTCTGGATTTACTTTGGTGCACCTATCCAGAAGTACAGACCTAGCATAATTGTGGGTAAACGTTTTCTCCCAGGGACCCAGTACTAATAAACTGAGATGTAGTGAAAACCCTCATCCCTCTCGGGGGCGTCAAGTCATGATAGAGCAGCCCTACTAGTTAAACAAGAGGGGCCGGTGGGTGTGGGTTACAAAATGGAGGCACCGCTGTGGATTTGTTTGAATTTGGGAGAAAACAAGAGATGTTTGCTCAGATTGTGGCTTGTGTTTTGTCTGTCTGGCAGTTGGTAGCCCAAAATCGGAAGCTTTGCGCATAAGGGATTTGCCCAGAGCAGTGCCATCCGCATGTGCCACTGTGTGCCTGCTGTTCATGTGCTACTGTGATTGTGCCAATGTTTACCAAGGAGCTGTAAAGCCAGATTGTATGTGCCCCTTGTACTGCATCAAAAGTTGTGACAGGAAAAAGTATTGTGAACTGTGTGAAACAAAGAGACAGTTGTGCCCTGAAAGTTTCAGATGTTTGCTGTGTGAACTGGGTGAGTCGCTAGAGAAATTGCCATGACAAATGGTTCAAAATGGTGCTGCTGCCGTAGAGTTACAGTTGAAAGAAAAAAAGTTGTTTTGCAGTTTAAATTTTGCCTGCTCGACGATCGCCGTGAGGGAGAAGAGCACAAGAAGAGAGAGAGGCTCATTTGCATGGTGTTGAGTGATTGGTGAGACTGCAATCAGTCCCGCCCCCAAGCCAGTTTCAGAGTGCTGCCCAGTGTTTGAGAGAGAGAGAGAGAGAGAGTGGGGTGCGAGCTTGTTAGCCAGGAGGATCGTCGCAGTGACTGTAAACATTCTAAAAATTAAAACAACAGACTTTTCTGTGATAATTCGGTCTCAACCTGTATTCCAATCAACTGGGGAGAAAGCGTGGTGTTTGTAGGGACAATCGGCGGGTTCGTCAGACCATTTCAACCCAGAGGCCTCCCAGGATCGGCTGTAGGCCGAGATTTTCCATTGAAAAGCCAGCTACTGATTCAGTGAGTACCATTCAGCAAAACTGAGCTCAAATTGTGTGATTTTTCAAAAGCCAGCTGGATCTGTGTGTAAACAGTGTGATTGTTTTGGCAAAGAAGGACTGTGTAAAGTAAGTCAAACCCAAGCAAGAATTCTGAGCATTAGAATGTGAGCATGTATTATGGATTCAGCAACAGTGTAATTTTCTGAGCAACTAGAGAGACTGTGAGTTGTATGAGAGGCTGCAACAAACAGGCAATCCTGTTCAAGAAATACTGTGGCTTTAGTGACTTTAAGCAAATAAAACTGATTGAAAGCTAACGGTAAAGTCCTAGAAAATCATATAGATGTGCTGAGGAAGAAAAACAGTGCAGTCAGTACAGTTTGAGTAAAATTTATCAGTATGCAGTAAATTGTATGCGCAGTGGCTTGAGTCAGATACAGATTGTTGATGCGCCAGGAGTGCTGCCGCCACCATTACAAGGTGTGGCAGTAATGTAAACACAGCAGCAGAGAGTCATTTTGTGAGACTGTTCAAAGTAAAGTGAACTCAGTAATAACAGTGAACTTTTGTGTGTTTTTCTACAGTCATGGCTTTGGGAACATCCCGCTATCCGGATCATGCCTGGGCTATGATAGTTGAAGAGGTTACCAAGCTGAAAGAAACAGAGAAATGTTGCTGTGGTGGAAGTTTGTCTCCTCATGTTGTGATTCCCGGATACCCTGTGAGAGTATGCATAATGTGCCTCAAGGCTGGAAGGGATGTTTTCATGATTCCTCACTGTTAAGGGTGCTTAGAGAAGCGAGGTCTAACTAGTGCACCTAAGATTCATTTGGCTCCCACGTGGACAAAGTTTCAAGATCCTGCAAGCAGCAGCACACAACACCAGGTTGAACCTGTTGGGGGAGGCCCAGCAGAGTGTGGCACAAAAGAAGAGGGTGTAGATGTACTGCTGGAGCAGATTCCTGGTGATGTCTCCATGCCTGTGTCTCAGATGGACAGTGCAGAGGGAGAATAGGTGGATCCATGGAGAGAGGGTCCTAGTCCTAGCCTCGTGGGAGAGGACGAGGTTCAAGAAACCCTAGATTGGGTGGTGTCTACCTCCGTGCCCAGTGAAGAGTGGATTGTCTTGGGAGTGAGGACGACTGCTCACTCCTGGGCTCCGGTCCTAAGTGAGGAAGAGGAGGGGGGAGCTGTGTATCTTTATGTTGAAGGTCCTAGTCCACAGCCTCAGGCTCTTGCTTTGGAGGAACTAGAAGAAGAAGGTATTGACTCCACAGCCCTTCCCCCAGAAGGATGGATCAGGGACAAGTTCTTCGTGGCTTTGAGTATGCGACACTGGCAGAACAAGAACTGGCCGCCCCCAAGCCAGGTCGGGGGTTGCAAACTGACGAAGAGTAGTAAGGAGTAGAGACTGGTTCGTAGAAGGGCAAACGAGATCTATGGAATGTCCTTTCCTACCTTTCCTCGGAGAGTCTGGGAGGAGATTGAGAAAAACAGGAGAGCCTGGCTAGAGGAAGATGCCAGCCAGGAAATTGATCCAAGTACAACTTCCTATGTCAGGAACAAAGTGATCAGAGACAAACTGTGGTTTTGGAAGGTGGGCCGGATGCTGTTCATAGACACTGTACGATATGTGGACAAACAAGGAAACAAGACTTTCCATAATGTGAATTACGAATGCCCAGACGGGGTAATAATTCTTGCACCTGACCCATTGTGGTACTACCCTCAATGTAACCAATGTCCTGGGGATGTGCCTATGCCTACCAAGTGGAAAGCAGAGCAGTGGTAGCCAGTGTCTGCCATGCAGCCATTGCCGTACCCATGTTGTTCTACCAGTCTGGTATTCCAAGATCCAAGGGTGCCTCCAGATTCGTCAGCCTTGCAGTTTGCCTTTCCAGTTCCATCGCCTGGCCCTCCAGATGACATTGGTCCTAGATGACATCATCCCAGTTGTTTTCCTGATTCATCACCTGGGATTTCGGATGACATCAACCCAGCTGTTCCTTTCCTGTTCCAAGGTTCCATTGCCTAGATGACATCAGCTCAAGATGACATCAGCCCATCAGTTTCCAGATGTCCATCCTGTCATTTCCGGAAGATTTCTGCCCAGCTGTATCCGAAAAATGCTGCCAGGGAGAGTCTTCGGCTGGAGATCCAGGTGATGTCCATTTTTTCATTCTTCAAGGGACTGGTAAGTCCAGACTTTTCTTACTTTATTGACATTGCAATACACATCCTACACCTGGCAGACTACGGACTGTTGAACTGTCCACAAAGACTCTCCCCTTTGGGATTACAGTACTTCAAGAACTGTGCTTCACGGGGCTCTGGCCCAGAAGAGACTATTTCATGGACCTTGCCTTTGGGCACTGTTTGTCACTAGTGTGGACAGTTAGGGCCTTTCATCCCCAGAAGGTGTATTGTACATGATGTTGATGTTTTCTACTGTTTTTTTACATTTCTACTTTTTCTAAAAAAAAGATATTTTGGGGGATTCTCCAGTGTTTTGATGGTAAGAGTTACTGTTGTTGTACTGTGTGTTTTGTAGATTTGGGGTGTGCTTTGTCTCTTTTTCACATGGATCCTGGTGAAGAAAGAAGAGAAGACAAGAAGAGGATTGGAGGGACTCTTCAGAATTCCTCTGTGTTTTAAAGTGTTTTTTAAAGTACTGTGTAGCTGTTAACATGTGTTAACCTTTTTCCTTCTGCAGGTGTAGTTGTGGGAGAGTAATGCTTGTGTATAATGTTAACTCCAGTAGTTGGTTTGCAGCTGTCCATGGATGGGGGGAGGGTCCCCTGTTTCTGGTAGTTTTTTTTTGGTTAGTTAGGTTTTCCCTAGAGGGCTAGGGAAATAGACAGGCTGTGGTCCTGGCCGGCTGTAGGGGCTGCAGTGCTGGTCTATTAGGGCTATGCTCTGGACAGTTCTTCCAGGGTCACTGGTTGCCATAGTAAGATCGTAGTGTAGGAGCTGATGCATCAGCCAATGGCCTCTGGGCCCTTAGTGTTGTCTGCCTCTGTCTGGAGAAGGTAGTGCAACCTCCCTATAGTCAACACATAGGGTAGGATGGCCTGGTGCCGGTTAGGTAATGACTGGGGACAGTCATTTTCCTGGCTGAGGGTTTGTGTAACCCCCTTGTTCCCAGGGGTTACTAGAATCCCATTGGAATCAGTGGCAGACAGGGACAAGCAGCTTGTGAAATGCCAGTTAAATGGATTTCACAGTGTCACACACTGTTTTTTCAGTCTCAGCTGAGCTGGAGTGATGATGTCACTTTACAACTTTCACAGCCTCATAAGCCACACTGGAATGCTAGCTGAGGGAGATAGCTATAGAATGTTCAGTTAGAGTGAATCAGTCTGCCGTTGGAGTCAGTGGAGGAGGTTGCAGGTAGTGCAGCCTCTCTCTTTAGCTCTGTCAGAGGGCTGCCAGTAGTGTTTTTGTTTCTCAGCGTAGTGTGAGCCAGTACAGCCTAGTGGTGAAGTGGTGGAAACCAAGCCAAGTGGTTTTCATAGTGCCCCATCCCAGAAGGGATGGGGTGGATTCCAGGATTCCAGGGCAATCCCCTGGTCCAGTCTGGACTGTGTTGAAGCTATCTGAGATTCAACTGCTTTGTAAGTACCTGTCACTTTTGTTTGGAAAAGCCCTGGGGCACCTGCATTCCTGTGGTGAGTTTTCTCTGACAAAGGGACTCTGTCATCAAGACTGTTTTCTGTTTAAAAGTGTCTGCTAAAGTTGGGGTCTAGTGAAGAGACATTGCCAATTACTGAACTTTTAACTTTCTGACACCTTTAGAGGTATGCAATGTTTAGTTTAGTTTAGTTTATTGTTCTTGGAATTATTACCTTTGAGCCATGGCTCTTTTACAAAGGTTCCACGTCGATTGTGTACAAACAAGTCAAGTTACATAGGATGGCAAACAAGTTGTGTAGTGGCAATAGCCAGTATAACACAGTACCTTAATGACAAACTAGTGCAAGACAGGGAAAAAAACAAAAATACTTATCATACAACAGAACAAGCTGATTCGAGGAAAACGTTAGAGAAATGTACAAATGGAAGGGGTAAGAGGAGATGAGGGGAGCAGACATAGCGAGATTAGAGCTACTCAGATGTCTTTGTCAAGAAATGAAGCAGAGTTGGAAGATGAAAACAATAGAGCAGCCAGGAGGGAAAAAATTTAATCAAGGCAGTCACAAGAGATGGAGCTAGTATGTTAAATGTGAAAGACATTTCAAGATAGCAACTTCAAGTTTTCTGTGAGGGTGTTATTAAACAGATGAATGCCAGAGTATACATTTGGAAGCAAAAGGTGGGAGACCCCCCCATCTGGAGTAACCATGTTTACCTCTCTGGGTTCAATTTGGGCACCTGTGTTTTCTCAGTGCATTTGGCCAGTGCCTGAAGAAAATAGTTTACCCAGTCATGGGTTGGATTCTCTGTGAGCCTGTATGTGCTCTTTGGTGGCCGAAGGTGCCACCAATAATTCCTCATGAAATATGGGAAAGTCTCCTAGTACTGGCCGTGTGTGCCTAGACAAGAGTTTGCTGTGTAATTCAGAACCAGAGTGTTCGCTGTTCGTGTCAGAACCTGAGGGTTTGTTGTGTGTTTGTTCTCTGTACCTCAGTAATCTGCATTACCAGTAGGAGTAGCCCTGTGGGGGTCCATCTTCACTTTGTGATTATTCTCTGTGTATGTGAATAAAAGTCGCACTCTAGAATCCCAACCTGGTTTGGACAGTACTGTTATTGCTTCCACTGTGTCTGGATTTACTTGGGTGCCCCAGTCCCGAAGTACAGACCTAGCATAATTGTGAGCAAATGTTTTCTCCCAGGGACCCAGTACTAGTAAACTGAGCTGTAGTGACAACCCTCCATCCCTCTTGGTGGCATCAAGTGATGAGAGGAGCGGCCCTGCTAGTTAAACGGAGGGGGTCAGTGGGGGAAGTTACACGTATGTTAGTATTGATTTGAAAAGGTCAGAAGAATGGTCTAGTATCTGGCAGCTGAAATTTAACACCAAGAAATGTGATGCATATTGACAGGAATAACTCTAGAACAACCTATTTGCAAAACGGGGTCAAACTCAGTGACTCAAAAGAGGAAAGGGGTCTAGGAGTTATTATTTGCAACACCCTTAAACAAACCAGCCACTGCTACGAAGCATATAGTAGGGTCAACAAAATGCTGGGATGCACTGGGAAAGGATTTTAGAGTAGTCACAGGGAGGTGATACTTCCACTGTACACATCTATGGTGAGATTCCATTTGGAATACTATGTACAGTTTTGGAGACCATACCTTAAGAAGTATAGGGACAGGATAGAGAGCATTCAGAGAAGGGCAACCTAAATGATACAGGGACTTCGGGGACTGCTGTATGAGGAGCGGCTGGAGGCATTAAACATGTACTCACTTAACTCTAGGAGAGAAGGGGGGCTATGATAGAAACCTTTAAGTACATGAGGGGTTTAAATTCAGTACCCTACACTGAACTATTCACTAAGACTCGTAACTCAAACATGAGGGGGCATGGATGGAAACTGAGGGGTGGGAGTTTCAGGAGGAATCTTAGGAAGCACTACTTCTCAGAAAGGATTGTGGAGCCGTGGAACAAACTACCTGCGGAGGTGACAGGAGCTAGGACCATATTAGCATTACAAAGGGGTTGGGATAAGGAGTACGCTATAATCAAATCCTCAAGGGAATCTACCAGCTAGGACCCAGGATCACCTAGGATCTCTGGATCTCAAGGGCAGACTTGATGAACCTTTGGTCTCCTTTTTCCATCACCTTCCTATGTTTTTAAGCTCAAGGCCTCAAGACTAGCCATCCAATCTCTTCAGTCTTTGTGTCACTCACAGCCCAGATCTGGCCAGAGATCCTCCTTTCGTAGGACCACCGCTAGGCAGTCCCGGACGTCGGCTAAGCCCCAAGGCAATCGGAGGGTGCTGGCCCTGCCTTCCCCAGCAAAATCTTCAGAGGGTGCCCTGCATCCCCAGCTGTGGTCACCCCCACCTCCTGACTCCTTGCCCAGTCAGGTTCAAGTTAATCTTGTGCTAAAAGGATGTGACCTCAGGCAGTGCTCTGCAGAAATTCTCTGTGGTTCCCCAGTAAAATTGTAAACAAAACAGCAGTGCCCTGCTTACAGTTAGAATATACCAGGTTAAAGCAAGTTTTTTTTCTCTTTAAATATAATTTATTTTTAATTTGGAGTTCTGTTCTGAGAAGTCTGTGTGCATCCTACTTATTTGTAATGAATTCTGATGTGTATTTTTTTTTGCTACATATTTAACTGTGCTTAATAAAATGACATGTACCCTGTGCCTTGTACATGAGCCAGTGGTGTCATTTAAGTCCTTCAAACAACATGAAGTCTTGCTGTATTCTGACAGTAGCAGTGAGTCCCAACCTTCGAACTGCCCCGGAGATGAAAGAGTTAACTTTCCATGCCAGGCATGGAATGCTGAGCTCGAGCTCGGCTGAGACTCTGTCTGTTGCTGTTTAAACTCAAACCATCAGATTCTTTACTCCGCCTCACTGAACAGTCGCTCCGGAGATTTCTCCTTCTGCTTGGTTCAATTTGTTGGTTAAAGTACCGTTTTTCTCGCTTTTCGACCAAATTTAAACTGTAACCTGTCAGTTCAGTCTCTGTCTGTGGTATTTGTGAGTACTAGATTGGTTATATATTAATTCTTTTCTGTGTGGAACTTGTAAACGGTTTATCGGTTTGGTTTGAACCGATCAAGTTGTTAGAAAATCTTAAATTGTACTTTTAGAGTGTGGTTACCGGTTCTTATCGGTTCTAAAAAAACAGATTTTATTACGTTTTTTTCCACGACCCATGTCAAGGTCAGGAACCGATAAGAGGGTCTTGCCTGGCGGATTGCCATTAAAAGGGTAAGTTTGGTTAGGACTGGCACAAAGTCTGAGAAACCCAAAAGAAAAACTGGGCCCACTGGGTTTAAACACTGTAGTGTGTGTGGGGAAGTCTTTGCTAAGGCTGACCCCACACCACCTGTGTTATTGTCTGGGGTTTGACCACCTCAATGCAGACTGCCAGATTTGTCAAAATGTTCCTGCAGCTACCCTAGAAAGAGAGTTGGTAGGCTCAGGAAAGGAGGCCATAAAGTCCGCAGAACCGGATGGCCAGCCCGGTTCGGTTCAAACCGAACCAGAAGGAGTGCCCTCTGACCAGGGCGAGACTTCTTCGGGCAAAAGGAGATCCGATTCTGAGGAGACGGTTCCAGCAAAGAGAACTAGAAAGGAAAAATCAGCTGGTGTGGAGCCCAAACTTTCCTCTCCAACCACTGAAGAAATAGCCAAAGCGATCAAAATTGTCCAGTCGCTTTCCCCGGTTCCAACCGAACCGGCACCATCAGGTAAGCGTACGGTTCGGCCAGTTCCACCGGTTCAAGAGCATGATTTAAAGGAGTATTATGAACCGGAGGAGGAGGAAGAGGAGTATGAGGAAAGTGAATGTGGATTTGAAAGTCTGGATGTGCCCATTGAACCGGACATCTCCCCAGACAGACCTTCAGGAGTGTCTCCTCCTAGGCTTTCTGAGTCCCCTTCTCATTTCATGTTTTGTAAAAAAGTGGCTGAAACCCTCCAGCTCCCTATGGAGGAAGCTGTGGATGATCAAGAGGAGCCTGACTGTGTGGAAATGATGGATATCCCAGAGTCTAGGAGACTGTCTATTCCTTTGCATAAATCTTTTGGGAAACAGACAGTAAAAATTCTAAAAACTCCTCACACTATACCTCCTGTTGATAAGAGAATGGACAAGAGGTACACATTGTCAGGCTCTGATCACGGAGTTCCTTACACAACAATGCAGCCATGTTGGGGTAGTGCAGGCTGCAGCCTGTGACAAGGCAAATATTCCCTTGGCCTCACACCCCTGACAAGGACTCCAGGAGGATTGATGCCAGCAAAGAAACAGTACATGGCAGCATCCTTGGGACTCAGACAGGCAAATTATATGGCTTATGTTGCTAGATACAAGAAATCCAGATGGGATACTGTTATGGCTCTAGCAAACAGGTCCCTGGCCAGCTTGCCAAGGAGCTGGAGCAGGTGACTGCTGATGGTATTGAGGCATCTAAGGTGCAATTCCATGCTGCAGTGGACTCTAATGATGTGTCATCAAAAGTCATGCTACATGTCTGCACGCAGAATGGCTTGGCTCAGATAAATAGTCAGTCACAGGATACCCAGACTAAGGCCATGGATTTTCCTGTTGTGGGTAATTCGCTATTTGGGGAGCAGACAGAGAATTACATGAAGAAAATGGATGAGTATAGGACCACCTATAGGAGTGTACAGGCCAAGGAAAGGCAGGCCACTCCTCAAAGGCAGCCTTCCAGGGGCAGGGGCAGGCCTTTTCATAGGCCTTTTTACCAAGCCGAGGCCTCCTCTTCAGCTTACGCCCAGAGGGGGTTCTTTAGAGGGAGAGGCAGACGGGGTAAGCAGGCCTGCTTCCACCCCTCAGCCTAAAGCCCCTGCCAAGCAGGCACCTGATGGGGTGGCCAGGGCCGATTCTTAACTACCCGTAGGGGGCAGGCTGGCTTACTTTGTCCAGGACTGGAAGTCTCTGACATCAGACAAGTGGGTCCTGGAAGTAGTAAGCCAGGGACTGGTTCTCAGCTTCAAAAAAAATTTCCAAAGATGAGAATCAGATCCTTTCCACCTGCAAATCCATCAGAGGCACTTGCCCTAGAGGCAGAAGTCTCTACCCTCCTGGCTCTCAGAGCCGTGGAAAGGGTTCCACCCCTACACCAGGGCAAAGGATTGTACTCCAGGTACTTTCTTACCCCAAAAAAGACAGGAGAAGGGCGGCCCATCCTGGATCTCAGATACTTAAACAAGCACCTTTTAAAACCAAAATTCAAAATGGTGACTCTGGGAATTATTCTACCCTCTCTAAGGCCAGGGGACTGGCTAGCATCCCTGGACCTCAAGGATGCCTACTTCCATATTCTTATCAGAAGCTCCCATCGAAAGTACCTCAGGTTCAAGCTGCCCTCAGGCCATTACCAGTTCAGAGCAATGCCCTTCGGCCTCACCTCTGCTCCAAGGGTATTCACAAAATGCCTGGCAGTAGCAGTTGCCTACCTAAGAAGGCAAAAAATTGCCATCTTCCCTTACCTGGACGACTGGCTCAGAGTAGGCCAGTCTCCAGACCAAGTCAAGTTACATCTTCAGATAACTCAGCAACTGCTTACCTCTCTAGGTTTCCTTCTGAATCTTCCAAAGTCAGTTCTAGAGCCTGTCCAGCTCCTCGCCTTCATAGGCGCAGAACTGAACACAGAGGAAGCCAGAGCCTTCCTTCCTTCCTTTGGACAGGGCAAGGACCCTGGTCTCTCTGGCCTCCTCATTCATCCTGCAGGTCTCTCGCCCAGCAAGGCATTTTCTACAGCTCCTGGGGAACATGGCTGCTTCTACAGCAGTAGTGCAAGGAGCAAGATTTCAGATGAGAGACATCCAGTTCCATTTGAGAGCCTTTTGGTCTCAAAGAAAGAACCCTCTAACCAAGTTGATCCCAGTGACTCGAACCCTGATCCAAGCCCTACAGTGGTGGCAGGATCAGAGCAATCTGAGACAAGGGGTTTCCTTTGTCACTCAGTCTCACTCTTTAATCCTTACTACAGATGCATCCTTCTTGGGGTGGGGAGCTCACATGGGCGACCTCACTACCCAGGGACTGTGGTCCCCTCAGGAATCTCTGCTCCACATCAACCTATTGGAGCTCAGAGCAGTTTTTCTAGCACTTCAAGCTTTTTCCAAATCTGTTCAGAACAAAGTTGTACAGGTCAGAACAGACAACACCACTACAATGTGGTACATCAACAAGCAGGGAGGCACTTGGCCTACGGTCTTGTGCACCGAAGCAATGAAGTTGTGGTCTCTGGCTTACTCCCTGAACACCTCCCTTATGGCAGTTCTCCTCCCAGGCATGGACAATGTCCTGGCAGATGCTCTCAGCAGGATTTCCCAGGGCCATCACGAATGGTCACTGGATCCCTTGGTCCTGGAGGTAATGTTTGCCAGATGGGGCACCCTCAGATAGATCTTTTGCAGCCCCAGACAATCACCAACTTCCCCTTTTTTGCTGCAGGCCCCCAGTGTTGGGCTCAGTCCCTCTGGATGCCTTAGTTCTCAATTGGGAAGGGAAGTTTTTCTATGCTTTTCCCCCCTTCCCTCTCCTGTTCAAAGTATTAGTCAAAATCAGATCTCAATCCTGCAAAGTGATTCTGATTGCTCCAGATTGGGCTAGACAACCCTGGTATCCACTCCTACTGTCCTTAGCAGTTCATCTTCCCCTGTGTCTTCCCAGGAATCACAATCTGTTAACCTGTGATCAGGGAAGGGTTTGGTACCCGAACCTCAAATCTCTCAATCTCAAGGCCTGGCTCTTGAAGAGTTAGAGTCTGCTGATCTACACCTCTCCCAAGGTGTAATGGATATATTGAAGGCTTCTAGGAAGCCTTCCACCAGGGCTACTTACAATTCGAAATGGAAGAGGTTTTCCATATGGTGCTCTGGGAAGCATATTTCCCCAGAATCTGCTGATTTACCCACAGTCCTGGATTATATGATCCATTTGAACACTTTGGGGCTCAGACCAGCTACCCTAAAGGTGCATTTAGCAGCTGTGTCTGCTTTCATTTCAGCAGGTAAACACTCTTCTCTTTCAGCTCATCCTGTATTCTCTTAAGTTTTTTAAGGGATTGCTTCACACCAACCCTCCATTCAGGGACCCTGCCCCTGCCTGGGATCTTAATGTTTGCATTGCTCAGCTTATGCAACCTCCCTTTGAGCCCTTGTCTTCAGCAGAGCTTAAGTATTTGACTTGGAAGACTGTGTTTCTGGTAGCCATCACTTCTGCCAGACGCATAAGTGAATTACAAGCTTTGTCAGTGGAGCCTGATTTTATCTTCTTTCATAGAGATTAGGTGGTCCTCAGGACTAACAGGAAGTTCTTGCCTAAGGTGGTTTCAGATTTCTGGCGAGAGGAGGCTGCACAGCTTAGATGTGAAGAGAGCCCTTAGTTACTACATTGAGCGTACCAAGGGTCACAGGTTTGACTCCCTCCAACTGTTCCTCACTTATGGTGAGGTTGGTAAAGGGAAACCTGCCACTAAAAGATCCATTGCCAGGTGGATTGTCTCTTGTATCCAATTCTGTTATGAAAAGCTGGGTATGTTCCTCCCTCAGGCCTGAGGGCTCACTCTACCAGAGGTACAGCTGCTTCCCTGGCTGCTGCCAGGGACATCCCCATTCTAGAGATTTGTCAAGCAGCTACCTGGAAAACAGTTCACACTTTTACCAAGCATTACTCTCTGGACACCCAGGCTAAGAGTGATGCTCGGTTTGGCACAGCTGTGCTTTAGAGCCTATTTCCTAAGTAGGTTCTGTCCCTCCTCCATGGAGGTACTGCTGTGTAGTCTGCATATGTCATAATATAGCAAGACTTCATGTTGTTTGAAGAAAAAATTACTCACCTTAGTAATGTTGTTTCTTCTAATGGAGCCTTGCTATATTATGACCTCCCCGCCTGCCCCTCTCAGAACCTCTGTTTTTGGGATGTGGGTGGGCAGTGCAGTGTTGGCACTTAGCAGATGCCCACCTTGTTTTTCACCCTCCCTTTTTGGGGTGACTGGGTGTTGTGTTTTTCATTTTTTGGGTCTCCTGACTTGATAGTTAAACAAGCACCTTTTAAAACCAAAATTCAAAATGGTGACTCTGGGAATTATTCTACCCTCTCTAAGGCCAGGGGACTGGCTAGCGTCCCTGGACCTCAAGGATGCCTATTTCCATATTCTCATCAGAAGCTCCCATCGAAAGTACCACAGGTTCGAGCTGCCCTCAGGCCATTACCAATTCAGAGCAATGCCCTTTGGCCTCACCTCTGCTCCAAGGGTATTCACAAAATGCCTGGCAGTAGCAGTTGCCCACCTAAGAAGGCCAAAAATTGCCATCTTCCCTTACCTGGACGACTGGCTCATAGTAGGCCAGTCTCCAGACCAAGTCAAGTTACATCTACCGATAACTCAGCAACTGCTCACTTCTCTAGGTTTCCTCCTGAATCTTTCAAAGTCAGTTCTAGAGCCTGTCCAGCTCCTCACCTTCATAGGCGCAAAGCTGAACACAGAGGGGCCAGAGCCTTCCTTCCTTTGGACAGGGCAGGACCCTGGTCTCTCTGGCCTCCCTCATTCACCCTGCAGGTCTCTCGACCTGCAAGGCACTTTCTACAGCTCCTGGGGCACATGGCTGCTTCTACAGCAGTAGTGCAGGGAGCAAGATTTCAGATGAGGGACATCCAGTTCCATTTGAGAGCCTTTTAGTCTCAAAGGAAAGACCCTCTAACCAAATTGATCCCAGCGACTCGAACCCTGGCTCTGCAGTGGTGGCAGGACCAGAGCAATCTGAGACTAGGGGTTCCTTTTGGCCCTCAGTCTCACTCCTTAATCCTTACTACAGATGCATCCCTCTTGGGATGGGGAGCTCACATGGGTGACCTCACTACCCAGGGATTGTGGTCCCCTCAGGAATCTCTGCTCCACATCAATCTGTTGGAACTCAGAGCAGTTTTTCTAGCACTTCAAGCTTTTTCCAAATCTGTTCAGAACAAAGTTATACAGGTCAGAACAGGCAACACCACCACAATGTGGTACATCAACAAGCAAGGGGGCACTCGGTCTACAGCCTTGTGCACCGAAGCAATGAAGTTGTGGTCTCTGGCTTACTCCCTGAACACCTCCCTTATGGCAGTTCACCTCCCAGGCAAGGACAATGTCCTGGCAGATGCCCTCAGCAGGATTTCCCAGGGCCATCACGAATGGTCACTGGACCCTCTGGTCTTGGAGGTGGTATTTGCCAGAAGGGGCACCTCGCAGATAGATCTTTTTGCAGCCCCAGACAATCACCAACTTCCCCTTTTTTGCTGCAGGCCCCCAGTGTTGGGCTCAGTCCCTCTGGATGCCTTCCTTCCCAGTTGGGAAGGGAAGTTTCTCTATGTTTTTCCCCCCTTCCCTCTCCTGTTCAAAGTGCTAGTCAAAATCAGATCTCAGCTCTGCAAGATGATCCTGATTGCTCCAGACTGGACCAGACAGCCTTGGTACCCACTCCTACTATCCTTAGCAGTCCACCTTCCCCTGTGTCTTCCCAGGAATCACAACCTGTTAACCTGTGCTCAGGGGAGAGTTTGGTACCCGAACCTCAAATCTCTCAATCTCAAGGCCTGGCTCTTGAAGAGTTAGAGTTTGCTGACCTGCACCTCTCCCAAGGTGTAATGGATATCCCGAAGGCTTCTAGGAAGCCTTCCACCAGGGCTACTTATAATTCCAAATGGAAGAGGTTTTCCATATGGTGCTCTGGAAAGCATATTTCCCCAGAATCTGCTGGCTTACCCACAGTCCTGGATTATATGATCCACTTAAATACCTTGGGGCTGAGACCAGCTACCCTAAAAGTGCATCTGGCAGCTGTGTCTGCTTTCTTATCAGCAGGTAAGCCCTCTTCTCTTTCAGTTCATCCTGTATTCTCCAAGTTTTTCAAAGGATTCCTTCACACCAACCCTCCATTCAGGGACGCTGCCCCTGCCTGGGATCTTAATGTTTGCATTGCTCAGCTTATGCAACCCCCCCTTTGATCCTTTGTCTTCAGCAGAGCTTAAGTACTTGACTTGGAAAACTGTGTTTCTGGTAGCCATCACTTCTGCCAGACGCGTAAGTGAATTACAAGCCTTGTCAGTGGAGCCTGATTTTATCTCCTTTCATAGAGATAAGGTGGTCCTCAGGACTAACAGGAAGTTCTTGCCTAAGGTGGTTTCAGATTTCCACCTTAATCAAACTATATCTCTTCCAGTGTACTTCACTGACCATTCCTCCTCTGGCGAGAGGAGGCTGCACAGCTTAGATGTGAAGAGAGCCCTTAGTTACTACATAGAGCATACCAAGGGTCACAGGTTTGACTCCCTCCAACTGTTCCTCACTTATGGTGAGGTTGGTAAAGGGAAACCTGCTACTAAAAGATCCATTGCCAGGTGGATTGTCTCTTGTATACAATTTTACTATGAAAAACTGGGTAAGGTTCCTCCCTCAGGCCTGATGGCTCACTCTACCAGAGGTACAGCTGCTTCCCTGGCTCCCTCCAGGGACATTCCTATTCTAGAGATATGTCAAGCAGCTACCTGGAAAACAGTTAACACTTTTACCAAGCATTACTCCCTGGACATCCAGGCTAGGAGTGATGCTCAGTTTGGCACAGCTGTGCTTCAGAGCCTATTTCCTAAGTAGGTTCTGTCCCTCCTCCATGGAGGTACTGCTGTGTAGTCTGCATATGTCATAATATAGCAAGACTTCATGTTGTTTGAAGAAAAAATTACTCACCTTAGTAATGTTGTTTCTTCTAATGGAGTCTTGCTATAGTATTATGACCTCCATCCCTGCCTGCCCCTCTCAGAACCTTTGTTTTTGGGATGTGGGTGGGCAGTGCAGTGTTGGCACTTAGTAGATGCCCACCTTGTTGTTTCGCCCCTCCTTTTTTGGGGTGACTTGGTGTTGTGTTTTTCATTTTTGGGGTCTCCTGACTTGAGTCTTTGTTTTGGGACCAAAGAATGTGTTCTTATGTTTAGTAGCCAGTTGGCTAGTATAGGTTTACAGCTTCCACACAGGACCCTCAGTGAGTTTAGCTCGTAAAGATCTGACGGTTTGAGTTTGAAGAACAACAGACAGAGTTTCAACCGAGCTCGAGCTCAGCGTTCCATGCCTGGCATGGAAAGTTAACTCTTTCACCTCCAGAGCTGTTCGAAGGTTGGGGCTCACTGCATATGTCATAATATAGCAAGACTCCATTAGAAGAAACAACATTACTAAGATGAGTAATTTTTTCTTCTGGCATCCTGTTTAAGTAAAATCATCCAAGGAAACCATGAGTTGACCCTGAACCAGCAGGTGCTGGCATCAGTGTTCAGACAATGTGGTATACCAAAAATAGATCTGTTCGCTTCCTGAGAGAACAGCCAGCTCCCACATTTTTTTGCAGGCTCCCAGCAATGGGGGGAGTCCCAGAGGATGCTCTGGTACTGGATTGGACAGGGACATTCCTATGTGCTTTTCCTCCATGTTTACTCCTGCAGAGGGCACTCATAATGCTCAGGAGGGAGCCAGCAACAGTGATTTTGATAGCACAGGACTAGGCCAGGCAGACCTATTACTCCATGCTCCTGATCCTGTCCAGAAAGTCTCCAATTAACCTGCCACTGAGGCACAACATACTGACTCTGTCCCACGTCAGGATAACATTCCCAGGTCTCAGAACCCTGTGCCTGAAGGCATGGTTCTTGAGGAGCTAAAGTTCTTTAGCCTGAGCTTATCAGAAGAAGTAATAAGGTGGTGAAGGTTTCTAGAAGACCAGCAGCAAGAAAAACATACATCAAAATGAAGAACTTTTCTTCTGGTGCGCTCCCAAAAAGTTAATCCCTATCCAGGCTTACTTGCCTACAATTTTGGATTACTTTGTGCACCTGCAGTCCCTCGGCCTGAGGCCCTCCACCTTGAAGGTTCATTTGGCATCAGTTTCAGCTTGTACTGTACATTAACTGAGAAGGGGAAGTCTCTGGCCTCACAGCTTATCTTCAAAAGATTCTTTAAAGGCCTCAACCATATACCCCCCTGCAAAGGGCCCTGTCCCTTCCTGGGACCTAAATGTGTGCATTGCCCAGCTGATGGAAGTGCTCTTTGAGCCTATGGCTACTACTGACCTAAAATATGTCACTTGAAAAGCAATACAGTTGAAGCCACTTAAAGGGGATGCCTTAGTGGACAGCTATTCGTCCCCTTTAAGTGACTGTCTCCATTATCAGAAGTTAACAAAAAAAGGTCAGGTCAATGCAGTCCTATACAGTACAGCGCTAACGTGGAGATCCTTAACTTTCTTTCCACTAACGAGCTCCATGTGTTTCTGAATGTGACCATGGTCTGGGTTATCCCTGGAAAAAAATGCTGGTTTTGTTGGCATTGAAGATGCCCATGGGGGAAAAATCCTCAGTTAAGGTAGGAAGGACATTTTTAATCCATTCTGACGCTGACTGATTATCAGCGTCTAACCTTTCCACCTGTTCCCCCTGTTCCTTTTTGCAGACAATGTTTTGAGATTGCCACCTATCAGTAGCATCAAAATCAACATGATTCATATGCGTGGCTGTCTCAGAAGCTTTCTTTTTTAACACAGGACCTGAAATATGGGCACCCTTGCTGACAGCATTTGAAAACCACAAGTGCAGGGCTTCATCCACCTGTGTGTCCTTGCCATCATGCTTTCTTTTACAGTGGGTGTTGCTGTTAGCTTGCCATTCCTGCAACAGTTCTGCCTTTTTTGGGCTAATTTACCCTACCTGACTCTTTGAGATGTTGAAGAGCTTTGTGATCTTGGTCATTGAAGCACTTTAACTTTATCGCCAGGGGCAGGTCTATCCTTTTCGACTCTATCAGCAAGGTAAATAACAAAGACACAGCAATAGTGGGGCAATGCTTCTGTTGGGCTTTTGTAGTCAGCAGGTGTTAAGTGACTCATTGTTTCACAGTAGCACCTGACCCGGATTATCGTTAACACCTTCATTAAGGTGACGATTTACAGGTGCGGTCAATGGGAACTTAAGGGCAAACTGAGGAAAAAATTGTCCCCATAAACAGGCTTGCTGTGTCCCCTTTAAAGGTGTGAATGGCCTATTAATTAACATGGCCACTTAATTGGTGCCCAGGGGATTGTCCCCTTTAAGTGAATATCCCCATTAAGCTCATCCTGATTAAGTGGCTTCAGCTCTATTCCTAGTGGCAGTGACATCTGCTAGGAGGATGGGTGAGCTTCAAGCCCTCTGCATAGATCCAAACTACATAATCTTCCATAGGGACAAGGTAGTTCTTCGGACTGATAGGAAATTCCTCCCTAAAGTGGTGTCAGAATTCTGCCTGAACCTGTCATGTGCCTTTCCTGCATTTTTCACTGAGCTGTCCAGTACGGGAGAACAAAAACTCCACTGCCTGGGTATAAAGAGGGTCAAAGTCACTACCTGGACTGTATAGAAGATGTCGGGTACAATGGTACTCAGCTTTTTGTCACCTATGGTGAAGTGTTGAGAGGCAAACCAGCAGCCAGGAGAACCATCTCATGCTGTATAGTCTCCTGCATACAGTTCTGTCATGAGAAAGCTGGCAGATTGCTTCCCAGCGATCTGAGGACATTCTCTACAAGAGGCATTTCTGCCTCTGTGGCTGCAGCAAGGGGCATTCCCCTTCAAGAGGTTTGTAAAACAGCTATGTAGAAAACAGTACAACCTTCACAAAACATTACTCTCTGGACATGCTGTCCTGGAGAGATGCCAGCTTTTGGCACTGCTGTCCTGCAGAACATTTTTCCCAAATAAGTTCTTTAAGGGATCCATCAGTAATATTCAGAATCCCTCACCCTGCCTTCCCTTCCAAAACCTGGAAATAGGTTCAGACAATGATCCATTTTTTTCATTGGTTTGAGCATTACTTGTTACAATACCTTTACAGTTGTTGCCAAGTGGTCTGATTACAAAAGTTTTATTCATATATATATTTTGTTGTTCTGCCTTGATTTGATTACTACCTTTCAAAATGTTAGCAACATTTTTAAAATTCATTTAGCTAGTTTAGTGGTCACAGCTCCCCCTAGCATTAGAAACAAATCTAATGTTAAGCTGTTTTGGGGGGGGAAGGGGAGTGACCACAGTGCACAGTTCGAAATTTATTCTAATTCCAGATTCTGTAATTAGCACAAGTTCTGTCTCCGGGGCAACAATCCTGTGGACTGATGCAGCATGTGAATACTGTATTGCTTATGGATCCCTTAAGAAGAGACAGCATTAATATAGTGAGTATTTGCGTCTAAACTGCAACATAAAACAAAGAAACTGGTAAAGTTTCTCTTGCATAGCACCCTTCAAATAGGTCTTCATCAGGTGGTGGAGACTAAAGTGTAGTATGCAATTTAAATACAAGAAGTCATATATATATATATATATATATATATATATATATATATATATGTGTGTGTGTGTGTGTGTGTGTGTGTATACACACATATACATACAGTATATATATATATATATATATATATATATATATATATATATAATAAGACCCACTTAATTGACTGAACATTACAGCATGCCCACATGTTAAAAGTGCATAGTATAATAATTTGTGAGAATTGTACATAAAATTGTACAAGTATGACCACAAACAAAACATGCTAACATCCAAAAACAGTAAGTGTTTATGCAACTCTTAGGTATGGCACTACCTCAGTATGCTTTTTATTTATTTATTTTGAAAAGTTTTACCAGGAAATGCACACTGAGCAGCAGTTGTTCATTTCCAGGTGCATCCTGGGGGAAAGGGGAGCATCAGATATAAGTAAAGTAACATTCAGTATTACATGTTACAATAATACAATAAGAGCTTTACAGTTTGTAAGTGCTTGACACATTTTAACAGTTATCTGCAGTGGTAACATACTACATTCGGGACAGCAAAATAGGGTAGTGAATCTGATGACAATAATGTACTAATCACCATATTCTGTATACAATGAAGGAAAGTGGGTGTGATTAAGGGAATTGCAAGTAAAGGAATAGAAATCTTGTAGAAGGGGAGAAATGGCAAAAGGGCAGGATGGGGGGGGAGGGAGTTCCACCATTTGGGGAAACGTTGAGCGAAAGCAGACTGACCAACAGAGGAGGGGACTACCAGGGTCCAAGTGTCATAGGATCTAAGAGAGTGGGAGGGGAGAGGAGGGACAGAGAGAGCAGAGGAGAGGTAGGAGGGAAGAGAGCCAAACCAGAATTTGGATAGAAGTTTAGCACAGTGGGAATGATGCCTGTCATCAAGAGAGGGGAATGAGAGAGAGACTGGTAGAGGGCACAGTGGTGTTTTTGGTGGTGGGGAGTCCAAGGCAAAGTGGCAGAAGGAGTGGAGGAGGGAGTCCAGTCTTGTTAAAGAAGTCTTGGGAGCGGCACTATAGACTACATCACCATAGTTAAAAATTGGGAGGATCATTTTCTGGACCAATTCATGCTTTGCAGACAGAGGAATGCAACTCCAGTTCCTGTACAGGGCACCTAACTTGGGGTGCAGTTTTTTTAAGGATGGCATCCACATGACTAGAAAAATCGAGGTGTTGGTCAAGCCAAACCCCAGCGTATCTAAAAGAGGAGGTGGCCTCCAGGGTTGTCCCGTTTAGGGTGTGGAAGGAGGGAAGGGAGGGAAGCTGAGAGAGTCTCTGCCTTGTGCCAAAGGTCATGGAGATGGTCTTCTTGGCATTTAGGAATAGTTGATGTGAGCATAGCCAGTGCTGAATCTTTACAAAGTTGTGCTGGAGTCTGGATGCAACATCAGTGGAAGACTGGCCCGAGGTATACAGGACAGTGTCATCTGCATACATGTGGATGGAAGTAGAGCAACAGACTGAAGGTAGGTCATTCAGGAAGATTGAAAATAGGAGACAGCCAAGTACTGGAAACAGGGGAGGTACCCAAAGACTGGAGGACAGCAGATGTAGTCCCCTTATACAAAAGTGGGAACAAAGAGGAAGCGGGGAACTACAGACCAGTCAGCCTCACCTCGGTAGTGGGGAAGATCATGGAAGCACTATTGAAGGAGAGATTGGTGGAACATCTGGTTGTCAATGGACTGCAGGATCCAAGGCAGCATGGTTTCACCAGGGGGAGGTCATGTCAAACCAACCTCGTTGAATTTTTGACTTGGTGACTAGGAGGTGGATCAGGGAAGGCAGTGGACATGGCCTATCTGGACTTCAGCAAGGCCTTTGACACTGAGCCACATAGAAGACTATTACACAAACTAGGGAATATGGGTGTGGGCAGGACAGTAGTGTGGTGGGTAGGTAACTGGCTGGGTGGCAGGACACAGAGGGTGGTGGTAAATGGCTGTCACCCACAGAGGGAAGTGTGACCAGTGGGGTACCACAGGATCAGTGCTGGGACCGTCCTATTCAACATCTTCATCAGTGACATTGCGCAGGACCTAGAAGGCAGAATTTCACTGTTCGCTGATGACACAAAGCTCTGTAACACAGTAGCACACCAGAGGGTGTAGACAGAATGAGAAGGGACCTGCAGAAACTTGAAGGATGGTCAGGAGTTTGGCAGTTGAAATTCAATGCAAAGAAGTGCAAGATAATGCATATGGGGCACAAAAACCCTGGCACAATATATAAGTTGGGGGGTGAGGATATAGCATGCACCAAGCAGGAAAGGAATCTTGGGGTTACCATTTCTGATGACCTCAAGGTAGGGAAACAGTGTGGACAAGGTAGCAGGTAAAGGAATAGGATGCTGGGATGCATAGGCAGGGGCATCACCAGCAGGAAAAGGAAGGTCATGATTCCACTATACAAGACACTAGTGAGGCCCCACCTGGAGTACAGTGTACAGTTCTGAAGACCTTACCTACATAAGGACATAGACAGTGTAGAGAAGGTTCAGAGGAGGGCAACAAAGATGGTACATGGATTGCATCACAAGTCCTATGAGGACAGGTCGAAGGAATTGAATATGTACTCCCTGGAGGAGAGGAAGGAGAGAGAGGCCATGATAGAGACATACAAGTATCTTACAGGGAGGAACAGGGTGCAAGAATACACTATTTTTAAGTGAAAATAATGTTCCAGGACTAGAGGGCATGGGATGAAGTTGGAGGGAGGATGATTGAGAGGAAATGTGAGGAAGAATTTCTTCACAGAACGGGTGGTGGACAAATGGAACACCCTGCCTGAGGAAGTGGTGGGGCCGAAACAATCACGGGATTTAAGAATGCATGGGATAGACATAAAGGAATTCTGGAGGTCAGGGGTAAGGGGCAACAGAGTTCTAGGAAAGCATAAACTGAAGTTACAAACTCAAATGGGCAGACTAGGTGGGCCATAGGCCCTTATCTGCCGACACTATCTATGTATCTGTGTATCACTGAGCCCTGAGGGACTCCAGTGTTGCTGGGGGGTAGGGAGTCAGCAATCAAAACTGATTGTTTCCTATCCATATGGTAGAACCTGATCCAGTTTGTGGCAGTGTCGGAGAGCCCAACTGAAGAGAGTTTGTCCATGAGGAGGGGGTTGGAGACCATGTTGAATGCCTTTGCAAGGACAATAAAAATGGCAGATGCGATAAGACCATGATACATCCCGGAGAGGATGGAGTCAGTGAGCCTAAGTAGGGAGGTAGTAATAGAGAGCTACTTCTGGAAACCAGACTGAAAAGGGGTGAAGAAGCAGGAGTCAGTGAGGTAAGAGGAGAGTTGTGCAAGTACCAAGTGTTTCTGGAGCTTAGCGTGGATAGGGAGAAGAGATATAGATTGGTAGTTTGCTGGAGTGGAGGGGTCACCACCTTTAGGTAGTGGTAGAATAGTAGCATGTTTCCAGGTGGTTGGGACACATGTAGAAGAGAAGGAGAGGTTTAGAAGGGAAGCCAGGGGAGGAGGAGCTAGCAGGGGCAGATAGAGGAGCTTGGGATCTAGCCTGTTGGGAGAACTGCCTTTGGAGGAGTTTAGGGCTAGGAGAGCTTCACGAGTGGCAGAGGGGAGTACTGTGGAGAAGGAGGCCCGTTTGGAGGTTGCATTGATTGAGGAGGGGATGAGAGGATGAGAGGATGAGAAGAGGGAGGAAAAGGCAGTGAGGAGAGAAGGACAGAGGCAAAGGAGATAAAGTAGGAATTAAATTCAGAGGCCACTGCTTGGGGTCTGATAGGTTGGAATCACTAGTTCTGAGGACCGGTGCAGGAGGTTGAGCAGGGGAGAACAGAGCATGTACAACCTTCCAGAATTTGGATGTATGGTTTATATTTGACAGGAAGGTTTCATAGATTCATAGATTCATAGACAGTGTCGGCAGATAAGGGCCTATGGCCCACCCAGTCTGCCCATTTAAGTTTGTAAGTTCAGTTTATGTTTTCCAGGAAGTCTGTTGCCCCTTACCCCTGACCTCCAGAATTCCTTTATGTCTATCCCATGCATTCTTAAAACCTGTGATTGTTTCAGCCCCACCACTTCCTCTGGCAGGGTGTTCCACTAGTCCACCACCCGCTCTGTGAAGAAATTCTTCCTCACGCTTCCTCTGAATCGTCCCTCCTCCAACTTCATCCCATGCCTCTAGTCGTGGAACATCTTTTCGCTTAAAATAGTGCATTCCTGCACCCTGTTCCTCCCTGTAAGATACTTGTATGTCTCTATCATATCCCCTCTCCCTCCTCTCCTCCAGGGAGTACATGTTCAGTGCCTTCAACCTGTCCTCATAGGACTTGTGATGCAATCCATGCACCATCTTTGTTGCCCCTCCTCTGAACCTTCTCTACCCTGTCTATGTCCTTCGTAGGTAAGGTCTCCAGAACTGCACAGTGTACTCCAGGTGCGGCCTCACTAGTGTCTTGTATAGTGGAATTATGACCTCCCTTTTCCTGCTGGTGATGCCCTGCCTATGCATCCCAGCATCCTATTTGCTTTACCTGCTGCCTTGTGACACTGTTTCCTTGCCTTGAGGTCATCAGAGATGATAACTCCAAGATCCCTTTCCTGCTTGGTATGCTATATCCTCACCCCCAACTGATATATTGTGCCAGGTTTTGTGCCCTATATGCATTATCTTGCACTTCCTTGTATATATATATATATATATATATATATATATATATATTTGCTTGAAAATATTCTGTCCTAGCAAGCCTGATTGCATTTGTACATGCGTTACGAAGTGTATGGTAAATTTGGAAATCACCAGGTAAATTTGAGAATTTATGTGCCATCCAGGCCCAGTTGCAGGCCCATTGGCAGGCCAGTAATTCAAGAGTGGTCCAGGGGAGGTGGTTTTCACAAACTCTAGTGCGTCTAATTGGGGCATGTCGGTTCCAGATGTTGAGGAATTTTTCTTTGAAGTAACCCAAGGCTATGTCAATCGAGGTGGCATAGGGGATGGGGGACCAGTCAGTGTTAGCCAAGTCATCAAGGAGTGGGGTGAGGTCCAGGGATTTATAGGGTCTAGTTAATAGTATCCTGGGTGGGGCTTTGGATTGCTGGACTTTGCATACCATGTAAATTATGTGATGGTCACTTAAGGCATCAGGGAGGATGCCATCTGAGATTATTTGATGAGGGTGGGAGGTGAGGGGCCCAATCAATAAGTATATAGTTCTGAGTTTATGAATTTGCACAGGTAGGTTCATTTATCATCTGAGAAGTTTTGTGCGGAAATGTCGTTTCAGGCTTTATGGTGGACAGTGGACAGCCAATTTAGATTATAGTCGCCCATAAGATGAAGTTCACCTGAGGAGGTAAGTGACACAGTAGGGGCAATGAGATCAGTGATGGTAGAGGTGGGGAGGCCGGGGCGACAGCAGACCCCCTGCCACAAAGATGGGGACTCAGAGTGGGAGGGAAAGGTTTACTAGGAGTGCCCCGTAAGCAGCTGGAAAGGATGTGGATAGAATAGGGGTAAATTGGATCGATGCGGAGATGTACATGGCCACTCCACCTCCTCTTCCTGAATGGTCTTGTTGTCTGAGGGAGTAGCCAGGAATGGTGATACTGCTGTCTCAGATTTTTGAGTTGAGCCAAGATTCTATAAGAATAATTAAGTCAGGAGCAAGGGTTAAGGTGAGTGGTTGTAGCAGGGTAGTTTTTGGGAGGAGACTCCTAATATTAAGGTGAACAAGTCTAAGGCCACAAGGGAGGTCTGACAAATGTGAGGGGGCAGGACCCGGATTGAGTTCTACACCACCTTTTCTAGCATCATAGTTTTGTTATGCTTGAGTTTTTTTTATATAAAGACTTTGCCTCGACATACATTAGAGGGTGCTCTGAACTGCTAAGGGAGTTAGATGAACAACATCTAACAACCTGAACTTACCTAGGCCAGTACGAACTTGCTTTGCTCGTATGCTGTATCTGTTCCTGTATTTAGTATATCCTTGTATATTTCAAAAAAAGAGGTGTGCAAGAACAAGGGGACACAATTTGAAGATAGAAGGGGGGGCGGCTCAGAGGTAATTTAAGGAAGTATTTTTTCACAGAGAGGGTGGTGGATGTATGGAACGGCCTTCCAGAGGAGGTTGTGGAGTCACAAACAGTGGTGGAATCTAGCATGCATGGGACAGTCATAAGGCAATCTTAGGGGTGGGGTAGGAAGAAGTAGGCTGCTGGTTAACTAGGATCTGCAGCTTATCCATCAGGTAGGGAAATGGGCAGACTGGGTGGGCCAAGCGGTCCTTATCTGCCGTCAAATTCTATGTTTCTATGTAACATGGTAATGAGCGGGGGGAAGGGAATGGAAGGAAATTATATTAAATACTGCAGGCGATTGTTTCTGACTCCCTTAGCGGTTTGGAGCATCCTCTAATATATTTAGAAGCAAAGTCTTCATATAAAAAAAACTGAAGCATAACAAAACTATGGAACTACAAAAACATATTGAGGTAGTGCCCCCACCTGCTAAGTGTTGCATAAGTACTTTTAACGTTTTTGGTTAACACGTTTTGTTTGTTCTCATTGTACGGTAGTTAAATTAAATGTTATGTATGATTTGCACCAGTAATTTCACTATGCACTTTTAATTCGCGGGCATGTTGCAATATTTAATCAAGTACGTGAGTCTTATGAATTTATATGACTTATACTGTTTAAATCACTTGCTACACTTTAACCTCTGCCTCTAATGAAGCCCCATTTATAGGTCTCTATGTAGAGGAGACTACCTACATTCCTTGTTTTATGCTGCAATAAAAAGTTGAGTGTGCTACTTTGTTTCTTGTAACCTGGACTGAGCTGCATGCTTTACGGTTAGCACCTTCAGTGGCCTGGTGTGCCTGAGACTTTTTTTTTTTGGTCGGCTGTATTGTTGTCTATATCATGAGAATTACTTTTCTGTTTTTCATCAACTTGATGTAGATATTTGGTACTATGAGTCCCTGAAACTGTTATATTGTTGGCTATGTATATCTCTTTGTGGATAAGCTTTCGCTCATGATTGTTACATTTTTGACTATATCTTGAGAGCCACTTACCTTTTTGTCTTAGAGCCACTTACCTTTTTTGTCCTGCATCTTGCCATAAAGAGTCAATATTGCACATTATTCTTGTATCCCTGTGTCTGCTTTGTTGACCTTATTTTGCATCAGTTCTGGGTTATGATTTACCATTACACTTTTGACTAAATCTTCTGAACCATGTCTCTAGTTGTAGACAAACTTTTTGTAACCATTTAGTAGTAAAAGATCTTCATCGAGGACATCTCCTCCATTAGGCTACATGATTGGAACTGTAAGCTGTCAGTATCAGGACCACTCAAAAACTTGCTGGCTTGGGGCCGTCTACAGTGACGTGCTGCGTCTACGCATATATAACGTTGGCATGGGCAGCCTCATCACTCCTCAGTTCTTTCTCCAGCTGTCAATCATCCTTGTCGGACCTGCTGAAGGAAATGCCGTCAACTAAGCCATTGCTGTTTATTTTCCTTTTATTTAGCTTCCTTTCAGCACCTCTGTATGCTGGCAAAGTCAAAAGGGCTTTTTGTTTCATTCATCTCTGGGAGAGTGGGCACTGTATCTAAACAGTGCCTGTACAAATGGCTGGTACATTGTATTACATACTGTTACAGGCAGTATGATGAAGAACTTCCTGATGTTGTTCGTGGTCACTCTACAAGGGGTAGGGCCACTTCAGGTGCTTATTTCAGAAATGTCCCTGCTGCTGACATATGTGTTGCAGCCACATGGAATACTGTTCACACTGTCACTAAATATTTCAGTCTGGATATTATCTTTTGTAGACATACTGGTTTTAGTCTTATACTGCCAGGCCTTCTGTCCTGATTACATATCAGACTGGGCCATCCTTCCTGTTTTCTTTGTACTGCTTGCAAGTTGCTTCAAAGGTGTGGCCTAATAGAGAGGATATCCTCGATGAAGACAGAACAGTTATGTAACAACTTACCATAACAGTAGCTCTTCAAGAGAATCTCCTCCATTAAGCCATGCCACATCCTCCTTCCTCCCTCCTTCCTCCTTTTGATTTCAGTGAGGGTCATATCAACTGCTGTGCCTAAAACCTTACTCCATCCATCCTGTCTCCAGCCCTGTGCCTCTCCTTGTATGCCTGGTGCTGGTCTCATCTCTTGGTTCCTTATGGCTGGAGGTCCACCAAGGCTAATCTCCAGCAAGGAACTGAGGAGTAATGGGGCAACCCACATTATATATGTGTAGATGCTGTATGTCATTGTGGGCGGCCCCCCGTCTTGCAAAACGTTTCCGAGTGGTCCTGACACTGACAGCTTATAGTTCCAAAGGTGTAGGCTAATGGAGGAGATTCTCTTGAAGAACTGCTGTTATGGTAAGTTTTTACATAACCGCTGCTAGGCAGTGGTTGTGGTGCAGCAGTCTACATGGAAACCTTCTGGAGATTGTGGTGCTGTCCTATCTGCGTGTGCCTCTCTGGGAGGAGTGAAGAAGTTTCAAGGCTCCAAGAAGCACTGGCAGAGAGTCAGAAGAATGTTACTAGACTCAACATTGTATTGGCAAGGAGTCTGGGGCAATCTCTTCCACCCAGGGACCACTTAGCCAGACACCACTATCTCAGAGGTTGCCAGAAAGAAGGGGCAGTGGACCGTGGCCTACGTGGACTTCAGCAAGGCCTTTGGCACCATTCCACATAGGAGGCTGGTAAACAAGTTGGGTGACATGGGGGTGGGCAATAAGGTGGTAACCTGGGTAAGAAACTCGTTAGGAGATAGGAGGCAGAGGGTAGTGGTAAATGGAATTCATTCTGAGGAGGGGGAGAGTGATCAGTGAGGTACTGCAGGGGTCAAGTGCCAGTCCTCTTTAATGCCTTCATTAGTGACATAACAGAGGAATGGGAAGGGGAGATCTGCCTCTTTTATGGATGATGCCAAGATCTGCAACAGAGTGGACACACAGGAGGGAGTGCAAAGGATGGGGAGGGATTTAAAATGACCGGAGCAATGGTCAAAAGATTGGCAGCTAAGGTTTAATGCAAACAAAATACAAAATAGTGCACTTAGGTCACAGAAACCCAGGGGTGCAGTACAAAATCAGGGGAGAAATACTAGCAGTGACCAAGCAGAAAGGGACCTAGGGTAATCATATCACATGACCTGAAGGTGGCAAGACAGTGTGACAAAACGATCAGGAGAGCCAGTGGGATGCTGGGGTGCATAGATAGAAGAGGGAAGTGTGCCAATATATAGGCCCTTGGTAAGACCTCACATGGAGTACTGTATCTAGTTTTGAAGGTTGCATCTCAGGAAGAATGTAGACAGGGTGGAGGCTGTCCAAAGGAGGGCTACCAAGATGGTACACAGTGGTAAAAATTAAGAAAATAATCTGGTGTGGGAGGCAGAATACCAGAAACCTAAATTTGGTATTCTGTTTCAAAGTCTCATATGCCACCTATCCAAAAGAGCATGCTACAGATTAAGCTGCAGCGTGACTGAATGGAGGAGTGGTATTCCAGTCGGAATACCAGCATAATAAAAATGGCATTCTGCCTTGAAAACTGGCATGCAAGACAGGGTAGGATACCATTAAATTCGAATCCTGGTACTGGGTCTACAACAAAAGTCCTACAAAGAGCGTCTAAAGGAACTAAACATGTACACCCTGAAGGAGAAGAGGGAGAGGGGGGACGTGATCAAAACCTTTAAATACCTCACAGGGTGAATAAGGTACAAGTGGGAGTTTTTGGGGAGGAAAGAGTGATCTAGATTAGAACAAGGGGCCACAGCATGAAGCTGGGGGGAAGGGGGATGTTAAGGAGAGATGTGAAGAAATACTTCTTCACAGAAAGGGTAGTGGATGCATGGAACAGTCTTCCAGTGGAAGTAGTGGGGGAAAAAACAGTGGTGGGATTCAGAAAAGCCTGGGATAAACACAAGGGAATCATAAGGGATAGATAGGGGGTGGATGAGAAAGTGCCGTAGACCTGGAAGGGTCTACAGCATAAGCAGTGCAACAAAGATAACGGGCAGACTGGATGGGCCACGCAGCCCTTATCTGCCATCAGTTTCTGTGTTATGTAACTTTTCTTTCTTGAGGTGTTCATGATATCACAAGTGATTACCTAAGTGCTGTAGGCATCAGTTCTGGCTTGTATAATTTAGTATTTGCATTTGCTGCCTAGAATCTGCCCAGCACTGTGTGTTCTTTCTCTTAGTGGGTATACAGAAAGGTCTTCTTGTATAGAGATAGCAGCAGTGCTCAATACAGTAGTATATTGCAAAGCTTAGTTGCCCCAATGATACAGTACTGTAAGGGGACCCTTTTTAGGGCTGCAGTAGGCGTAGCCCTACAGACTTCTAATTTTTGAGAAAATGTTTGAGGGATGAATAAGGTTGATAAAGAGAGTCTCTTTAAGCTGAGTGGCAACCATAACACTAGGGGGCACAGTCTTAAGCTGGAAAGTAGGAGGTTTAGGAGGCTGGCCAGGAAGCACTTCTTCACTGAGAGGGTGGTGGACACTTGGAATGCACTGCCAGAAGAGGTCATCTCGTTGAAGACAGTGAGCAGCTTTAAGAGAGGCTGGGATAGTCATGGGGGAAAATAAGGATCATGGGTAGGGAAGGAGGACAGGACAAGCTCAAGCTGTGGACCCTGCAATGCGAGCAGGCTTGATAGACCAAATGGCCTTCTTCTGCTGGCTTCTTCATATGTTCGTATGTAAAAGGACATCTTCATTCCTTCTGACCGAACAATACGTTGGAGTTGCAACACAGTCGCCTGCACATCCATGTAGCACTCCACTCACTGCATTATTTTCAGTCTGTTGGCAGTCATGGTAGAACATGGTACACTCCACTGTATCCAAGATGGCCACCAAACTATTGCGCATGTGCGACGACCATCTTGGTCATGGCGGACTGTGCTTTGACTGCCAATTTCTTTCTTTCTTTCTTTTTCTTAATTATACATATCCCAATCCTCCCTCTCAGCACCCCCCTTCCCCACAGAAACATAAGAGTGACACTCGGGGTTCCCAGTCCCCCAGTGTCACGATCTGGACTTGAACATACAAAATTGTTGGCAGAAGGCCCACAGGTCTGTCAAGTCTGCCCGATTCTGCAGCTCTTAGTTTCATATTATTACTACAGCTGTCCCAGCCCCACCCAAACCCCTCCCTTCTTCCCCTTTCCTGGTCTTCCCCCCTCTGTGTTCTTGTCTGTACTAATCTTGCCCTTGACTCTATCTCAACCCCGCTTAATGCTATCCACTGTCCTCAGTTCGATTAACTCCTCCAGCAGTGTCTTCCATCTCACCACCACTCTCTCTGTAAAGTAGTGCCTCCTCATCTCCCTCCTGAACCTTCCCCCTTCCAACTTCAGACTGTGCCCCCTAGTGGCCCTTCCTCCCTTTAAACGGAACAATCCTCCCTCTCTGACTTTGTTTATGCCTTTCAAGTACTTAAAGGTCTCTGTCATGTCCCTTCTTTACCTTCTCTCTTCCAGCGAATACATGTTGAGCTCCCTCACTCTTTCCTCATATGGCAACTCCCCCAGTCCCATGATCATTTTCGTAGCCCTGTGCTGCACCCTCTCCAGTAATCTCACATCCTTTTTGAGCTTTGGGCACCAGTATTGCACCCAGTACTCCAAGTGTGGCCTCACCAGTGATCCATACAAGGGCAGGATGATTTCCTCCCTTCTAGAGGTGATCCCTCTGGCATTGCACCCCAGCATTCGATTTGCCCTTGCTGCAACCCTCCTACACTGTGCTGATACCTTCATGTTCCCTATGACTATTACTCCAAGGTCCCTTTCCTCCCCTGAATCTGTTACCTGCTCTCCCCTCAGCCAGTAGCAGGTCCTGTGATTTCTTGTTCTGAGGTGCATGGCCTTGCACTTCTTAGCGTTAAACCCCAACTTCCACTCCCTAGACCAGTGTTCAAGTTTAACTAGATCCTCCCTGAGTGCCTGCCTCCCTTCCTCATTGTCCACTTTTGCACAAATCTTAGTGTCATCCGCAAACAGGCTGATCTTACTCTTGACCCCCTCTGCAATGTCTCCAATGAAGACATTGAACAATACAGGGCCCAGCACTGAACCTTTTGGTACCTCACTTGTTACTGGTCTTGGCTTTGATGTTTCCCCCCTTACAGCTGCCCTCTGTTGTCTGCCCTGCAACCAGCTCTCAACCCATACGTCCAATTTCTCCCCCACCCCATGTTCCTCAGCTTGCTCATTAACCTGGACTCTAAGAATTAATTATTTATACTGGACTGGTTGTTTCGCATTATGACCAGCTTTTAATGTTTTACTGTTGTTTATTATTGTCGTTAAGTAGTTATTTGTGGGGTTGTTGATTTGGGGTTGGTATTTTGGGGTTTGTGGGTGGTATTTTTTGTTATATTGAGGGTATTATGTTTACGTTGCCTCCCAATCTGTGAGAGAGATTGGTAGGACATATTATTATTTTTGCTTATTTTGTTTTTGGTTACTTGTATTGGTGGTTTGAGTGTTAGGTTTTTGGTGTGTGCTGATAGATTAGCATTTCAGTATGTGTAGGGAGGGTCAAAAGACGGTTATGCAGTATTCCCCCACCTGTTTCAGGGAATTGCGCCCCTTTTACTGCCCTTTTTTACCAACAGAGACTTATAAACGCTGCCAATCCCTCGGGATTGCTAGGAGGCATCGGAAGGGTGGCAGGGCCGGGCCTGGTGGGGAAATGGAAAGGGGGGACGTAGTGAGGTGGTATGGACCAGGCGATGCCCTGGGGCAAAATGGTGCCAGGATAGGGGTAATCTCTGTCTTGTTCTCATACCCAAGGGTCCAGCAATTGATGCTGGTCAGGAGCCGAAGTCTTCCCCAGCATCTCATCCAACCCGGGCAGTGTTATGTAATGCTAGGTCCATCAAAAACAAGACAGCTATTATAGCTGATCTTGTTGAAACTGTCAACCTGGCATGTATCACCGAGACCTGGCTGGATGAAAATGCAGGCTCAGTATTGTCTTCTGCAGTTCCAACTGGGTTCTCGGTGATTCACCGCCCGAGGTTGGATCATAGGGTTGGGGGCATAGCCATCTTTTTTAAGACCGAACTGGGCCTTGTGGATGTTCCAGTGGGGACCATCAGATCCTTTGAGTGTATCTTGGGTGAGGGTGTAGGCTGCAGGATACTCCTCATTTACCATCCACCAGGAGATAGGGGTGCATTCCTGCAGGAGATTGCTGACTTCGTCATTGACATGGTGTTGGAGTCTCCCAGATGGATAATTCTGGGGGACTTCAATGCCTGGGTTGATGATGAACTCTCGCAGTTTGGTCAAAATCTCCTCCAGCTAATGACAGTGCTGGGCCTTACACAGGTAATTACCTCCTCTACCCATATAGGAGGCCACTCATTGGATCTGCTCTTCCTCCTGGGGATGGAGATCATTAACTTGGGGGTGGAACCAGTTAGTTGATCTGACAATCGGGTTCAGTATTGGGGTCCCCTAAATGGACCTACCCCTTTGAGGATGGTCCAATACCACCCTTTAAGGGGAGTTACCCCAGATGGTCTATTGGCGCTGCTGGACCTATTGGGATTGCTGGGTGATAGCACAAGTCCAGCGGACCTCGTACTAGCCTATAATAAGGCAGTGGGAGAGGCCTTGGACTTGATTGCTCCAGTTTGTGTTCGACCACTCACTCTTCACCCAAGGTCCTCTTGGTGTGACGGGTCCATGAAGGAGTTGAGGCAGGTTGGTCAAAGGTTGGAGAGAGCATGGCGGAAGTCCGGCCTGGATGCTGACAGGCTTAGATTGATGGAACATTATAAAGGCTATCAATCAGAAATCACCCGTAAGAAGGCAGAGTTCCTGTCCAGGGAGATTTCTGCTGCGCAGAACCGACCAGCTCAACTTTTTCGAACTGTTGACGGATTGTGCAATCCAATCTGTCTCCAGTCCGGAAGAGCTTCTTCACAAATTGAGTGTGACAGGCTAGCTCAGTTTTTCGCAGATAAGGTTGCCAGCATCAGGTCCGGAATTGGACCGGCTCTCTGTATGAGGGGTTGCAGAAGTCGATGGGAGGTGGTGAACATCCAGTCTGTCTGGACGGATTTCAGCCGACCGGAATTCATGAACATTGTGAAGATTGTCCAGACCTTGTGCCCAACCTGTTGTAGTTTGGATCCGGGCCCTACCTCCCTTTTAGTGGGTTGTGTAGATATCATGTGCCTGATCCTAGCTGAAATTGTATGAAGATCCTTGGAGAGGGGGAATCTTTCCAGATCCCCTAAAGGAGGCGGTCATTCGACCACTCCTTAAAAAAGCCCTCCTTTGGATCCCGTCAATCCAGCTAACTACTGACCTGTCTCTAACCTTCCCTTTGTGTGGAAGGTTATTGAGAAGGTGGTTGCGCTGCAACTGGATGATCACTTGGTAACGCACAATGTCTATGAAGCTCTCCATTCTGGTTTCAGGAAGAGGTATAGCACGGAGACTGCCCTTGTTTGGGTATTAAATGATCTCCTAATGGCTAGAGGTTAAAAGGCTCATACCATCTTGGTCCTTCTCGATCTCTCCGCAGCTTTTGACACTGTGGCCCATGAGGTGCTTTTGGAAACCCTGCGATTTCTCTGTGGACTGTCATGCACAGTCCTCGAATGGTTTTGATCTTTCCTTGTAGGCAGGTCTCAGAGTGTGGTCACTGGAATTTATTCCTCTGACTCCCTTCCGCTGTCCTGCAGGGTTCCATATTGGCGCCCATGCTGTTCGCAGTGTATATGTTGCTATTAGGAGATATTATCAGGTGAAACGGCTTGAGTTTTCACTGCTATGCAGATGATACTCAACTGTATATGTCCTTTGTGCCCGGACAGGATGATGCAATTCCTGTGCTAAACAGCTGCCTCACCGAGATCAAAGACTGGATGAGCTCGAGTTGGTTGAGATTAAATCCGGATAAGACTGAGGTGTTGGTGGTGGATCCGGGTTGCCGGGGGGCGGGTCTTGGAGCTGGGCTCATGTTGGGCCTATGGCTTGATGGTGTCCAGCTCACTACCTCAGATCGGGTGTGCAACCTGGGTGTTATTTTTGATGATGGCTTGGCCCTGAAGTCTCAGGTGTCAGCGGTGGTCAAATACTTATTTTACCATCTGGGGAATATCGCTCTGGTGAAACACTTGATTCCTCCGGGTGACCTTCCAACATTGATCCATGCCTTCATTACCACCCGTCTTGACTGCTGCAGTGCCCTCTACCTAGGGCTATCTGGGGTTGGCATCTGCCACCTGCAGCTAGTGCAGAATGCTGTGGCCAGGCTGTTGACTGGTACTTCCAAGACCAGTCACATTATGCCTGTGCTGCGCAAACTGCACTGGCTGCCAGTTCGGTGGCAGATCACCTACAAGGTAGGCTTGCTTACCTTTAAAGCCCTACATGAACTGGGACCCGACTACCTGAAAGATCTCCTGACTCCCTGCTCCCCCAATTGCCCTCTCCGATCCGTCAACGAAGGATTGCTAGAGATGCCCAGGGTTTGTCTTAGAACATCTGGAGCTCATGCTTTTTCATATGCAGCACCAACCCTGTGGAATTCTCTGCCTCATCGGTTAAGAGAATGCCTATCTGTCAATGGCTTTAAATCGATGCTGAAAACATATTTATTTTCTTTGGCTTTCCCTAATTAAGTGTTTACTTAATTGACTGATTTAAAAATGTTTGTATATTACTGCTTTTATTGTAATTTATATTTTGTACAGCGCCTTGACTGTGAAAGGCACTATATAAATAAAGTTTGCTACTTGCTTAACCTCCTGTGGGACACCAAGTCAAAAGCCTTGCTGAAGTCCAGGTACAGATTATCCACAGCGTGGCCTTTGTCAACCACCCTAGTGACCCAGTCAAAGAAGTTGATCAGATGAGTTTGGTACGATCTTCCCGAGACAAACCCATGCTGTCTCTCATCCTGTAGAACATTACTATCGAGAAAGGTTATCAACCTTTCCTTTAGAATGGCCTCCATCAACTTCCCCACTATGGAAGTCAAGCTTACTGGTCTGTATTTGCTCAGTCAGCCCTTGGATCCAGTTCTTAGTGTTTTTTGTTTTTTTTTGTTAAGATTCCACACCTGACTCGACCCTCCCTCTCAGCACCTCTCCCACCCCCCAAAACACAACAGTGACGTTGAGGGTGCCCAGTGTCGCCATCACAAATCTTCTGTCCTTTTTTTTTCTGCCTCCCATCTGCTACTGTGCTTGTGCAGTTATTTCAGTGTTTTTATTTTAAATATATCCTTGCTGCTCACCCTCCCCTTCCTCTCAGCATGCCCCCCCCAAAAAAACATAACACTGACACTGGGTGTGCCCAATCCCCCAGTGTCGTGATCGGGAATCCTGTGTTCTTTTTTCTTTTCTTTCTTAAACCTGAAAAAAGAAAGCTGTCCATCAATGTATTTTGCAGCCATTAGTGACCCCCCACCCAACCTTCTCACTCAACACCCAACACCCTCCCCCCAAATTCTTACTTACCCACTGGGTGGGGGTCCAGCACTGTAATCTGACCACAGACATGGCTTTACTCTTCAAAGTCAGATCACGAACTGAGGAAACAGGTACGCGGTTCAATATATTTCGATGGGGTTTTGACCTTAGTGCCATAACTTTGCCATTTTTGCGTATTTTTTGCCCCAACTTTTCAACATGCCTTCTTTGGGACCAAGCCTCATGAACAGTTGCAGTGTCATTAGTGGTTTTAAAGCGTGATTTTAAGTGCCTGTGTGCAAAATCACCTTCGGTAGGAGCTGAAAATTGTCTCTTGCCCTTGTTCAGAAGTGGGGTCATATATGCTGTGTTGAAATTTGTTGTAAAAATATTAAAAAACAGCAAAGTTATGAGCCTAAGTTGGTTTTTGCAAACGCAGACTCGTAACTTTGTTAATTTTCAGTATTTTTACCTTACGGCACTTCATGAGTGTGACAGCTGTCATTTTTCAGAATCCTGGTCAAAATGTTTTTTTTTTTTTTACATCCCCAAAGGTGATTTTGCGGTCCCTGCGTAAAATTACCTTTTGGATGGGAGTTGAAAATTTTTATGCCCTTATTCCTGAGGTGGGGTCATAAGAAGGCTACATTGAACATTTGGTGTAAAAATATTAAAAACAACCAAGTTATGAGCCTACGTTGACGTTTGCAAACACAGGCTCATAACTTTGGTAATTTTCAATATTTTTACCCCAAACTCCTCGGCTGCAACCCTGTCAGCTCTTGCCAGAGTTTGTTTCCAGTGCTGGGGATATGATACTTTCCCAAGCTGCAGCTGTACGAAATAAAATGTGACAGAGAAATATGAACCTGAGGCTAGACCATGGCAGAGCAGCAGTGCATTGTGCTACACTCTGGAAGATTGGGTTTATAGGCTAGCTGTGAAATACATAAACAAACAAAAGACATCTCACATTTGGACCATCTGGTGGGACACTGTGAGGTGAAGCACTTGAGAGAGAGAGAGGTTTAGGGTGTTCTGGCATTCATGGCCTCCTGACAGCTGACCACAGAAGAGCATTTGCATCAGCTGTGGTAACCGCAGTAAGGGTAGTGGACAGGGTTAGCTAATGGAAAACATAAAAAACAAGATAAAAAAAATTACATGAGCAGCAGAGGAAAACAGAAAAGTTGTCATGTTGGCGCATTAGCCATGCATTGAGCTGCCACCTGGGAGAAGGTGGTTTGAACCCTGGAATCCAACACTGGGACACACCGGCTAAAGGAAGCGGGAACCACAATGGTTTCAGTTGATGATGTTGGATCTGGGGCAAAAATTGAGGTAGGGAGGTTGCCAGTTTATGTTAAGATGGCAACAATCAGCTTTATAAAGAAGGACAAGATGACATAAATTGCAACAACAAAACATGGGCAACCAGTAATTAGGAACAAAGAGAATACTAGCAAATCTTAAAATCATTTCAGATGTCTTATATTTCAAAGATTTAAAAAATAATCCACAGTGAAGCTCATCAGACAAGTCCATTGTTAAAAATGAATCTAGCCCTGTTCAGATAAAATAATTAAGGCTAAATGAATCCCCAAAAGATCCAACCAGTTTATCGCATGTGGGTACGCATTGTTTTGTATGGTGGTGCTGTAGAGGGCTATAATCTGGTTCTTACCTCAGCAGTGTATACCCTCACATCTCTCTGTGTATGTCCACTGGTCTCCTGTGAAAGTTCACTGTAGTACAATGATGAGCAGAGACTGTTGAAGACCTTTGGGTGGAGATTAGAAGGTTCTTAGTGGAGGACACGCTCTTTGCATGACAGTCTGGCTCTGAGAACCCATTACAGTGTGTATCAGTGGGCAGCTCCCAGAAGAAGACAGGGTTCCTGTTAGAGGTTGGCTGTAGCAGGGAGCAATAGACCTGCTCAGCTATTCCAGTCTGTTGAGAGGATGTTAAGTCCAGCCTGTCTGCAGTCTGAGGAAGTAGATAGATGTGAGCAAGCTGTGTACTTCTTCCTTGACAGGGTATATTTCATTAGCACAACAATTTTCCAGAGGGGTTAGTCCTTGGCAGTGGTGAGGACAGCTTGGGCAGGGGCACTCCAGTTTTCTGCACTGAGTTCAGCCAGGTTTAGTACAGGAAATATCATAGTTGATGTCCATGTTGCCAAGCAACTACTGTCATGTAGATCTGGGTCTTAACTGACTGATGGTAGACAGTCAAGAGGCCCAGGCTCCGGTTGTCACTGAGATAGTCTGGTGTTCCCTTAATGAAGAACTTTTTCCCTCTGTATTAAAAGAATGCAGTGGTGATTCCTCTACTTAAGAAACCATCACCAGAGCTGGAGATTTTGGCTAGTGATATATCTGTCTCAAACCCCCTATTTTTAGGGAAGGTAATTGAGAGGGTGGTTGTGCCACAGTTGGAGAATCATATGACGCAGTATTATATTTTCATGCCTTTCAGATCCAAATTTCATATCTTGACACAGTACAGAGACTGCCTTGATAAATATGCAGAACCTGGTGAGGGAATATTTGTATATTCTTAACCTTTTAAAAGCATTTGACATCATGGACCATGGGGATTTGACAACTTGCCCTAGGTACTAGGAAGGACTCAGCATCTTGGTGTTGTGATGGTTTGAGTTCTTACTGATCAATAGTTGTCAAAGGATTACTCTGGGGACCTTTTGTTCATGGCCTTCTGCATTTCCCTGCAGTGTACCTCAAGATTTGATTCTGTCCCCTATGTTGTTTGCAGTGTATATGCTACTGCTGGGTAAGGTGGTGAGATGGGAAAACTTGGTTTTTCACTGCTATACGACCCTCTTTATACTGTACATATTTTGCAGCAAATTGAAGTGATCTTGCAGCTGTGATGAATTAATGTTTATCTAGCCTGAATGATTGGGTGTTTACCAGCTGGTTGAGCCTGAGTCCAGAAAGACTGAATTACTGATTATTGAACCAGGGTCTCAAAAGTCGGCTGTGAAGAGGGTTAGTCTCACCCTACTGTCATTGGGTAATACTACCCTCCAAGCTGTAGATCTAACTAAAAACCTTGGAATCATAATAGACCAGTCAGCTCTGGAACATTATGTGCTTCCAATATAGTCCATTGAGGGTTTTTTTCATCTCAGAAATATCACCTGGATGAAGACCTTTCTTCGATATGACAACCTGGTGACTGTAATCCAAGCCTTTGTAACATCCCAATCTAGACTGCTCTAACACTCTTTATCTCAGTCTTTCTAGAGGTCTGATGAACCATCTCCAGCTGATGTAGAATGCTGCAACTTGGTTGATATCTGGTACAAGCGTTTTCTATCATAGCACATGGTTGCTGCGTGAACTGTACTGACTACTGATTAGATGTCCTGCCACCTGTAAGATTTGCTTGATGGTATTCAAGACCAGACCCTGCACGGGTTGGGTCCTAATTGCATAACAGACCCCCTGCACCCATTAACTCTGAATCATCCTCTCCATTCTGCAGGGGAGAATCTATTGGTGGTTTGAAATCTTGGGGAACAGTGCCTTTTCTGTGGCTGCCCAATACAGGTGGAACTCTGTGAATTCAGCTTTGTCAGATCCCCTCTGCTGAGGTTTTTATATGGGTCCTTACGACTAATCTGTTCTCCCTTTCATTGTAGGGCTTATATTTAATGTGTTAGCAATGGGAGAAAGTCCGATATGTTTGATATCATGATTTGATATGTTTTATAAATATTTTTAACTGGAACTGTATGTGCAGCACTGTCAGCCGTCAGGTTAAGGCGCTATATAAAATAAAGTCTACTTAAAGTACATCTTGGCCGATATTTCCATCTTGGGGATTGTGATGACTTCACTCTCAAGGACTGTATGATGTCATCACAACCTTCGATGGAAACACAGCCTTGTTTATGGTTGCCCATATATTATTCTATATGTATTTACTCTTTAGATGATGAGAGAGAGATGGTCTGGAATCTGGCAACTTGTTTTCAATGCCAAAAAGTGCAAAGTGGTGCACATAGGGGCCAAGAACCCTAGGACAGAGTATTACATAGGAGAGGTTCAGGTAAATGTTTCTGAAGATGAAAAAGAGGAAAAGGATCTAGGAGAGATGATAACAAGTGACCTGAAGCACACCTCCCAGTGTAAGAAGGCAATGGCGAAGGCTAACAGCATGCTGGGTTGTATTGCAAGGGCATACAGTAGCAGGTGGAGCAAGGTCATTTACCACTGTACAGGTCATTGGTAATATCACATTTAGAATTGACAGTGCTTGCTGCAGAAAAGTTTAACGGTAACATGGTGTTTCTCAGCACTGGCGGTACACTGAGCGGTGTACCAAGAGGTACTGAGGAATACCTCGTTACCTGGTATGCGGTAATGCAGTACTGCCTTAAGTGCTTAATTCATCAAATCCCCTTCATAATATGTTTCAATGCGCAGGTGGCACTGTCCATGGTTACTTGCTTCTAAGTAAGTTGTAATGTGCCAGCAGGTGTCCCCACACTCCACAGTCCAGCATATGCAGACATGTTAAAGGGGAGAGGAACTTGTTTTTACATTTTTTTGGTATAACCTAACCATGTGTACTGTATATTATTAATAAAGTTTCAAAGTAAAAAGATTGTGTTTTGTGTATTTTATTCATGTTTCTACATATTCTGTCTTACAAGTGCTGATACGATTGTCACGTTCTAAAAAGGCATGACAGAGTCTGAACGGAAGTTGTTTTTTTTTTTTGCTTGTCGAGCGTGTCCCCCATACACTCACGTAATGCTGTTGCTTGTTTTACTGTAATACCGTTACAGATTTAATCAGAGTAAGGCATTAATTTATATTTGATAAAACATCACAGTTTTTGTTACACTACTAAATGATGTTAGTAAACGGATTTTAATAATGTCACATAACGAGAAGATAACAAAAACTAAGCTGGATACGAATATCTGCTGGTGTTTCAGGTAATCTCCCGATGGCTATATGCTACAAATGGCAATGCTATTTTTAACTGGAATTAATTTAACTGTAATAGTGTTGAATTGCAGATGTTTTTCCACCTCCCACATCCCAACCCTCAATTGGGTTTAGCACCTTCAGTATTTACCTTTCATCATGGTCAGAAATAAACTTTAACCGCCATCATCCTTACTGTCCATTCTTCTGTTTCTTACTTGTTTTACCTTACAGAAAGAAAAAAAAAATGACCTGCCTTTCATCTGACTCTCTTGCGGTGCTCCTGCTCCCATGTAGTACAAATCAATAAACCCGGGTTTATAGTCCCTCCCCAACCCTTCCGACTTTTGTATACAGTAGATACATTTTTATGTGGTCATTTGGTGATCAGCAGGATCCTCCACCCCCCCCCAAACACACAAACACTCTGTGTTATTCCTGACAGGTAATTAAGAAAAATGTCCCTCATCTAAGAAAAAAGTCCCTCATCTACAAAGTTTGATATATCCTGTTTATATTTGTTTCCTGTTTTGCAGCTTTTTAAAATAATATTCATGCAATTTTAATTTTTTTTTTTTACTGTAGAGGAGTGGTACCCACGATTCTCCCAATGGCCACTGTAACTCGTAAATCATTTAACTGTACTTTTTTTGTGGGGTCTTTGTATTTTCTGCATTCTAATAAAAAAGTCCATACATCGTAGAAAGAAGGCACAGCACAGCAAAAGGTGATACAACAGGCTATTTGCATTACATAACTAGCTTCTGCAATGGTGAGGTTTCTGCATGAGTATTTATTTTTTGGAGGAACAACACTGTGCAGTGGCAAAAACAACAACAACAACACACTAACGAAAAGGGGGATAAGAAATGGATTACTCCGGATGGGCATGTCCGTTTTGCTAACCAGGACGATACCATTATCATTGCAATTATGAATTAAAATGACGGTGCCATCTCCGATTCAAGCACATCTTTTAATCAATGAGCAACCACTACATGTTTACAGCATATGTCCAGCAGAAGCAAAAAAAAAACCATAAAAAACACACTAATTCAATCAGCAATTAGTCAAACAGGTCACATCACTGTTATGGCACCACGATGTATCATCATGCAATACAGTAACTCCAGCCGTCAACAAGGTTACAAGTGTCTCTTTTTCCAATTAGGCAGTGTTACTGCTGATATTTAAAATTATAGAAGAAGTCTAATTGATTTATAAAGTAATATTTCATTTACCTATAACGAAATCTAACGAAAATTTTGTACAAACATTTTTTTTGAAGTAGTGTGATCATCATCCCCCCAAAAAAAAAGAGCCAGTTACAAAATGAAATACATTTCAGAAATGGTTTGATTTTGATAAAGGCACATAAAGTATTTTGTTAGATTTAGTTATACTCAAACACTTTATAACTTTATAAATTAAGTAGACATCTTGTATCATTTTAAATATAAGTAGTAACAACTCCCTGACTGGGGAGAGAGAGACATTTGTAACCACGTTGACTCTTCTTTCAGGTACAGAAGATGCCCACATTTTCTACCTGCATCTTCGACACTACAAAATGCCAACACTTGTGGTGTAACCCATTGGTATCCCAATCCCAGAGGAAGAGAGACTGTGTTTGCGTCACCCAAAACACCGTGGGACAAAAACACTGTCCAGAGAACATACTGTATGGAAGGGAGAGAGGGTGAGAGGCTAAGAGAAAGATGCTGCATGAATCCCTCACCCCCTCTTTTGCAGTGGCAAAAAAAAAACAGCAGCAGCAACACACTAATGAAAAGAGAGATAAAAAATGGATTACTCATGATGGGCATGTCCATTTTGCTGACAACCACGGAAAAGCAATACAGGTACTTGATTATTTAGGTTTGCAGGATAATATGAAATAAGTAAATCAGACAAAATACAGCATCCGCTATTCTGCAGACATCAAAGCAGCTCATATCTCAGTACTGATTCTCACTTCCTGCTTCAAGCCACTGTCATGCTTGCCCTTGAAAATTGCACAGTTAATCATCCCTATAAATCACATTTATCATCATTATAGAGAGGCCTCCTCTGAGCATGCTCAGTATTCATCTGCCATGGGATGTCGTTTTCTATACTGCATCCAATCTTTTCAACGTTTACAAACATTGTTTTTTATAACAGTACCAGCTGTACCTATCAAGCACTGTCTGCTGAATAAAATTTGCCATATTTGCACCTGCACAAACAAGTGCACTGTTATCTGTTTTCCAAACCTGTTAAAATGTTTGCAGGCTGTGCAGTGTTGACAGTCCTCTCGAGCATCTTAATTTGGAGTCAAACCAGGGAATTAAGAGTACAGTTTGTTTTGTGATACTAAGCCTGCTCCCACTCCACCCCCCAAAAATGCAGTCATTTGATATGGTTTGAGTCTTCAGCAAACCACGGTACCTGTACATTTCTAATGGGTCTTTCTGTAAGATATTCCAAATCAGATTTAGAGTAAATGGTTCCACATTTCTAACATTAACCGTACCTAATTCAAAAACATTTATAAAGCACCTGACCATAGGGAAAACTTTAAATATTGTAATATTTAGACTCCATTCAGCTTCTAGTTCATTGATCATCAGTAGTTCCTGCACCCAACTTTTTTTATCAATTTGTACATTTGCATAAAAACAGGATCTTAGTACTTTAGATTTTGTCAGTTGCAGGTCATAATTGTAAAATTGTGACATCACGGTCTGTTACTGTGATGACCTTGCTGTACTGCATTATGCCTATTCCTTCCCTGCCCAATGGTACTGTACGTCATCAAATCAGACAAGTAATTTAGAAAAAACAGGTATCTCGTACTGTGTACTGCATCTGTGCTACCGCCTGCATAACTGATCACAGCTTGTCTGGAGAACCTCGATAGGAATGTAGCATATTAAAAAAAGGCAGGGAGCAGTGGTGTCTTGAGATTTGATATCATTAATCAAGAAGATACTATTCTTTTCACTGGCCTGCTGTTCTTTGCTATAAGCAAACACCAATGTCATAAATCTGACATGCAGCCATTAAATGTCATTGTTTTCTGCCCCACCCCTATCTCTGCAGAAAAGGAAGACTATTAGCCCATGAGGGCACTTACTGATCATACCTCCCGGTTAATTGGCCTGTGACATCTGAAGTGGTTTACATATTCTCAGATGCTCATCAGAGAGAAGGGGTGATGGCTGGTGAAGGAATGGGCTTAATCCTCTGCCTCTAACACCTGTACTATTCATGAAGTGAAATCATATCCCCCACTCATTCAATGCCTACGTGTCCACTTCCCTCCTGCTGCTCCTGTCCTAAATTAGTCAGCATCTGACCTTGCCTCCTTTCCTCTTCTAGTGCTAGACCTTGCGAAATTGTTGTGTATATGAGTTATTGTCCCTCCAGTAGCCATTACATTGCAGTCATATTGTACATATATGAATTGTTGTCATTCCACTGTTGCCATTTAGTAGCTTTCCACTACCACACGGTGTTTGTACATACCATCATTGTTTTCTAGTTTCAACTGTTTGAACTGGTTGCTCCCCTGTTTTACCCTGGCCATGCCTGGAAATGAGCTTCTGCTCAATACTCCTTTCTCAGTTACTAAATAAATAAATAAAAACCCCACACACCAGTACAAATCACCCTGAAAAACAGAATAGGTATTCCTCTTCTACCCCTCTGATATCATCATACCCCCATAGATACTACTGCAAATCACCCTGCAAAATTCAGTATTGGGTCGCATCCTCTTTTTGTTCAATATTCATACACCCTGATACCACAAGTAATCACTCAATAAAATGCAATATGGATTTCTAACTCACTTCATCTATTACTTTGGTACACCCAATACTAGTACAATTTACAGTAATCTGATCTGCACTGGTAAGGCTGCAACTGTGTGTGTGTGGTGGGGAGGGGCTGGAGATATGTCTAACCACTGAGTCATTAATATGAGAAATGCAACCGCAAACTGAAAGAGAGTAGATCGATATTAATGTCTGAATCTGCACAAATATGCCTTTATTCTATGTCAAATATAAAAGAAAAAAACAGAAAAGAACACAACATAAGGGTTTAGGTTTTCTGAAAACTACATGGACAGAGTATTAAGGACAAAAATAGCTCAGTCTGGTCTCATCCACCACCGATTTAAGAGTTTAAGTGCATAGCATGCTTAATAAATAAACTGGTTAACATCAAGTTAGTTTGATTCACATTAAAACAGAAATATCACGTGGAGGGTGCAAGGTGATGAGTGTGTGTGTGTGTGTGTGTGTGTGGGGGTGGGTGTCCGTATTGGGGGGGGGGCAGCAAAGTACACGGACGATACCACTATCAATGCAATTATGAATTAAAATGACGGTGCCATCTCCGATTCAAGCACATCTTTTAATCAATGAGCAACTAATTTTTTATCGCATATGTCCAGCAGAAGCAAAAAAAACATAAAAAGTACACTAACTCAATCAGCAAATAGTCAAACAGGTCACATCACTGCTACTCATAGGGAGGCGCTGTTTTAATTGATTTCCTATCCTCTTTAATTATGTGTTGTCATGGCACCACGATGTATCTTCATGCAACACAGTGACTCCAGCCATCAACATGGTTACAGGTGTCTCTTTTTCCAGTCAGGCAGTGTTACTGCTGATATTTAAAATTATTTAAAATTATAGAAGTCCAATTGATTTATAAAGTAACATTTTGTTTACCTGTAACGAAATCTAACTAAATATTTTGTACAAACATTTTTTTTTGAAGTTGTGTGATCATCAGCCCCCCAAAAAGCTAGTTACAAAATGAAATACATTTCAGAAATGGTTTGATTTTGATAAAGGTAAGTATTTTGTTAGATTTCGTTATAGGCAAATACATTATAACTTTATAAATTAAGTCAACATCTTCTATCATTTTAAATATAAGTAGTAACACTCCCTGACTGAAAGTGAATGGGAAAAATTAGAATTATTTTAAAATTCACTCACACTCCTCAAGTCCTCAGCACTGTTAAGATGTGAAGAAAATTATTAAGTTTCATATTATAATCAGTGAGCAGGGGAATGCTTAAAATGGGTATTGCAGATTGGATCTATCAGTGGTGCCTCTGTGATACAAAACAGAACATATAAAGCAGCAAATGGACCTCAATTAGAAAAAGACAACAGCTTCATTTGCAGCAGTACACTCTGGTGAGGGAGGAGTTCACACCAGCGGTTCGGTTTCCATGGAAACGTGTTCATCATTGTTAAGTAGATTTGTCTCAGTACTGTATGTGTCGCACACTGTTAATTAGGATCTTGTTCATGAATTGTCATTGGTGTGGAGTAGCCCTATCCCACTCCCCAACAATTGTTTTTTAAGTTGTAGGAAATATGGTGCACATGTGCCAAACTAAGATAGAAATCCTACTGCTTCATCTCCAACCATTACTTGATCTTTTACAGGGTGACTGTTATTTGTACCACTTTGACCTGAATCTAAAAATTGTTTATATGTGTCAATCACTTGCTTGGTTTGTTCCGTGGAGGTTAACACTTACTGTATGTTTAGCTCCCCCAACCCCCCAAAGCCAGTTGCTAACAATCTAAATCTCAAGATATGGTTCCAAGCCACCGACACCTAGATATATATCATTCAAAGGTTAGAGAAGTACTGTATGTCTCGTCTTATGTTGCCAACAAAATTTGTTGTGCATTCCCTCTTAAAACAAGAGTATGAGTGTTAATAGCTCGGTCATTGCAATCAAGCATTTTAATGAGGTGCTTGCCAGCTGATCTAGCACCTTATTCTCTCATGCATTGCTGTTATTAAATTATTACCCACACCAATGAGACTATAGTATGGTTGTGGGGTGTGCTTATTACATTATGTGTGGAGATGAAACGATTTCATTGGGGTGGGTGTGGGGGTTGATCTCATAATGTTTGCTTGTATTTTACCACATCAAATCCACACCATCTGAGACTGCTAAAAATGGAACTAACAGGTTTCACCTATCTTTGTTGAAAAAGTTTTAAAGGTTTTTGGGGTTAAAGTTAAATGCTAAACTCTTTTTGGAATAAATTATGCTGACCTATTCTAGTGAAATTGCTAATACAGTCATTTATGTGGAGCTTTATTCCTAAAGTTTGCTTGTTTTAATAACAAAGGTGTCAGTGTGTCTAGCAATACCAAACATTTACCAGTTGATTAATTGCTAATCAATTGTCATGTCAACCTGGCTGCAGTTAAAACATTAACACAGTAGGTGCCACACCTCTTGCCAAACTTAGTTTGTCTGTCATTTATCACTGATATAAAATCTTTTTTCCCCTCCCTCTCCCTTTTATGTGGCTGTAGTCAGTGAACACACACAATGCTGAGGAGTGCAAGTAAAATTTACAAGTATTCACAATTGTCATTTTCACTCTCGCTCCTCAATAGTTGTAACCATCTGACCTGGGAATAGATCTTTTTCATGTATTGCCACTGAATTTGTTTTCTTAATCAGACTAGATTTTACAGAGTCAGCCAATAATCTTGCTCACACAAAGTTACACAGCTTTACTGTAAGCACTCCTCATAGAACAATATTAGTATACCTTTTAAAATGCATAGAGTGGTGAATGAAATACGGTAATTGCATCCTTGTAGCACCTTCACAACAGTAGGGATGAAAATAAATCTTCATCTCAGCAACAGATGATTATTAAGATTTCCATGTGGAATCACTCTGGGCATAGAAATCTAAACTCCAGAACTGCATGAAGTGTCATAAGGTTTCGTTGCACTTCATTTCCAAACAAAGAAAAACCTTCAAATTCAACAGCAATACTAGAATTGGCATGTGGTGTGTGTTTATGTTTCACCAGAGCAGCCTACTAGCAGGTGATAAATATTTTAAAATATCTTACATATTTTTTGAAATAGCTTGAAGAACCTGAAAATGTGCACATAAAATACAGAGAAATGTCATTTAAAAAAAAAAAGTCAAAAGGGATGATTTACAGACTCCTAATATCAAAGTAAGGTACAAGGCTGATGTCATGGACTTTGGAATTGTGAAAACGATCTCAGTGTATTACATATCTGTAGTTACTTGTTTAACCCAGAGAAAATGCTCCCTTGAGCAATGCTCATTTACAAGTACTGTAGGTCCTGGTTTTAGAACAAGTAAGGAGAACCATACGATACATGAAAAAGCAATATCCTGTTTTGAGAATCAGTCTTGCTTCACAGGTTGCTCCTTGAAAAGGTGCAAGACTAGGGACAGAGACAGTTTGTATTATCAATTTTTTACACATATTTCTTTACCCAGTATAGTCAACCTGAGATTCAGACATCTACTTTTCTGTGAGCCCCCATCGAGCAGCCAAGAAGGGAGTAAGGCACAGAAGAGTTAAAGGCCAACATATATTTGCATTAGTGACTGTATTATAGTGTACTAAAGAACACCTTTATTACAATTCATCTTGTTTCTCCCACATTTTTGTGAATGACAAGTGATGTGAACTGTGTCACAGCAGAACTAGCCTGTTTTCATTTTTTTATTTATTTATTTAGTTGTTTAACCAGGTATAGCACACTAAGCTGAAAGCTTTTTTACAGGAGCAACCTGGGAGCACAAGGAGGTTAAGTAACTTGCTCAGGGTCACACAGTATGCAAGTAGAAGCTGTGGGATGCAAACCCAGGTCTGGTCTGCTGGATGTCACCAGATTTGCAGCTCAGAGCCTTAGACCACTGCGCTATACTGCCTCCTTAACAATTTTTTAATGGGGTGGGGTCTTGCAAATTTCACAAAGTACAGACTATAGTGCCTTCTGAAGCAATGGGTCCCCAGCCATCCATCCACACTATCGCTCACTCTCTTTCTTTTCATATTGTAATTGAACAACTACCTGCCTTTTCATGCCTTCAATGGAATTATTAACTGCTTAGTATATGAATGTACTCCGCAACTGAGAACTAACCTTCATGCCTTGCCCAAGAGCAGTCTGTGAGTACAGGGTGAGGGGAGAAAGGCAGTGAATGAATGTGTGGAACAGCACCTGGAATCTCATTAACTCTGCTTAGAAAATGGCTAAAGGAAAAGTCGCATTCTCATTGGCTGAAACACCCTGTCACCCGGGCTATTATTTCTTAACAACGCCCGCTCTAAAACAAGTTCCAGTTCGTGGTGCCCCCATCACTTAGGCTATTATTGGGTACCCCGAATTTTCAAATTTGCCATCTGCCATTTTTTTCCCCTATCACTTACTGAGCTAGTTGGTGAACAGCCAACCCCCTTCCCTCCCTTACGCACTGCTAAACTGAATACAAAGTAATGGGGAGAGTGCAGAAAACAGACTCTTTTTTAATTATTTTAACTAGGGACTGTTCCTGTCACAAAACTCAATAGGGAAAACTGTATTGTGCCTACTGTAGTGCTAGACATTCGACACTCGCGCTGCACTTAGAAGCGCGTGGCAACTCTGTTTCGATCTTCCGGTATTTTTCCAAAGAGACTCCATCGGCAAAGCTTGCACTGGCCAAAAAACACAAAGTAAACAAAATTCCAAGGCAGGGAAGGTGAGAGAGAACTCTCAATATCCAGCAACCTCTTCACTGCACAGGAAATCCCGGGAGAGAAGCGACAACTACCTCCATGTCAAAGGGCAGGTCCTTTTAAACATAAACAAAACACACAAAGAAAAACAGCAATGAGCGCAATTTTGGGGTAACTGCGGTGCTCTCCTGTGGCAGGTAGAACCAAAACCCGAAAAGTACACCAAATATTTTTTTTAGTGATCTTCGAAAAAACCTGGGTAGACAACAAAGCAGAAGCGGAAAATGCTAATTTAAATGGCATCAGCGCCCTCTGCTGGCACAAGCACAGGTACTATTTTACAGTAAAACTAACTTTTCACTGTTTTATAATTGACTGTATATTTATGTTTTTATTTTTTGTAAAATATTAAGCAAAAATGCCACCTATAACCCATTTTCTAAGTGTAATAATACCCTCCAGGGTGGGCATTATGGGATATAACGGACCTTCCAGGGGCTATAAGGCCCTCCTCCTGCGGTGTTGGGCTTCATTACACCCCGGGTAGTCCGTTATATCCCAATAACGCCCACCCTGTCAGGTATTATTGCTTACTCAATCCAGTGAGACTCAGAGCCATTGTTTGAGAGTTGGATGGGGGTAGGGGACATAATATATAGCTGACTTACGGTGTCTTGTTTCAGCAATCAAATTAAAATCTAGTGGTTGAAATACAAAGTGCAGTGCAAATATATTTGTTTTATGTTTTGCATTATACACAGGAGTTTGTGAGATTGACAGTCAAATATGGGATATGGATTTCCGATAATATTTTAGTTTCTCAGGTAGAAATATAAAAAAACCTTTACTACCATGAGTAGCCTCTAACAAAATCTAATACTTGAGGTGTTGCTATTGTCTTTTGGGGCTAAGGGACATGATCCTTCAAAGATGTGTTTCTTTTTTTTTTTCTTGCAGTATTTCCTGGGCACTGCTCTGTATTGGCCTAAATATGGGTCTTAATCTGATGTCGCATACATAACCTTTTGCAAAGTTGTCATGTTTATTCTGCATTATATTACACATAGAACTTCCCATTTGAATTATCTTTTTCATTCCATGCCTTATGACAATGTTATCATTTCTTCGCTGGTTGTCAGGAACAGCTGTCAGAATTGAAAATCTGTATTACGAAAAAAGACAAGTGCTGCCTCGACCCAGTATGTTTTTCTCAGATTCTGTTGCAGCATCCCAATTATGGCTCTAATTATGGCTACAAAGTATATGCATTTTTTTTATTTGTATTGTAGAGTAGTGCATCAGTTACAATTGACTTCTTTTCGCTGAATAATGTCACACATTTCCTCCATCTGAAATGCTAAGCATGTTCCATACTGCTAGCATACAATTTCTGCCCTCCCGTGTGTGAACTTACTATTCCTTTCACCCTATGGGAGTTTTCTTTTTGTGATCTATGATTTTCTTTTCTCCCAGGTATTTCTCTATGTTTGATCTCAGCTGTGCAACTGCAATGGATTTGTATAAAGTAATCTGACTTTGAGTCATAATTGCCAGTTATCGTTTGGGGCTATGGAACATGACCCTTCAAAGATTGTATTGTTCTTTTTTTACAGTATTTCCTGGGCACTATACTGTGTTAGACTAAATATGGACTGTAATCTGATGTCCCATCAATTTTTGAAAAGTTGTTTATGTTTACACTGCATTATAGTACACATAGAACTGTCCATTTTAATTATCATTTTTCATCCCATGTCTTATGACAATGTTGACATTTCCTTGCTGTGCTTGACTCCATGATGTGTGTAAAAATGTCAGGAACTTCAACCATCCTTGAAAATCTGCATTATACGAGTTGTTGGTGACAGACAATTTTTTTGTGTGTTTTTCTTACTCTAAATTGTTTTGATTTATCTTAGATACAGTAGGTATGGCTATATCAAGTACTGGTCTGTTTAACTGGTAATGGCATGAAATAATGGGAAAAACACATATTTGAAGGGTCATGACCCATAGCCCCAAAAAGACTAGTAACATACTGGGGATCATGGATAGAGATGGGGACTCAGTAAAACACCAGCTAAAGTTAATACTATAACTATGGTGAATGGGACAAAGGATGAGGAGTTAAAGTTGGGCAGGTAGGGTGAACAATCTGGGGGATTACCTGCTCGCAGAAATGTGCCGAGGTGCCCACTTCCCATCCTCCATGTCAGCCTGTGCTTCCAACATATGCATTGGCACACACACATGGTATATAGAAACATCCCTGATGTTGCACAATCTGAAAATATGCATTACCTCTACCTACCCCAATCTCCAGTCTCCATTTGTTGCCAAGCATAAAAAGTTAATTGCAGTCCCCAACACGTTTTAGAACATCACTCACCCCCCGATCCCCAACATTGCCCTGTTTAAAAAAAGTAGTAGTATATCCCCATCACATATTCTAAAACCAAACCCAGGTGACCAAGTGGCCCCACCCCAGCATTTGGGACCATAAACATCCAGTGCAGAATGAACTTCCAGTGAAACATTACACATTACAGTGGTCCCTCACAGAAAGTTCTGTCTGCACCAGCAGTGGAGGTGAGAGGATGGCTATGCTGGCTGTTTTGGGATAGGGGTAGAAACCAGGAAGGGGGGAGGGAGGAATGACACTACATGAAGGAGGGCAGTGAGAGAAGAAGTGCACTCTGTCACTTGGGTCAGGAACTAGAATTGCAATTTTATAACCGGACAACATCGTGATTTTGTGTGTGTGGGGGGTCCTTCAATAACCTGGGAAGGATGATATATAGTATAGTACTAATTATTTGTAAAAGGGGCAAAATCAGGGAATGGAGGTGGGGGGGGGGAGTTCTGAAACATGTGTAATGGGCTGAAATAAATGTGTTTACACCGTGCAATATTTGAGAATGAAGTGGTGCTTGATAGCAATCTGTATGCAGTAGAGCAGTTTGTTATGCACCTTGATCATCCATTCACAGAATGGAAGTTCAGTTACAGTATATGGAAATTGATATCTAATGAACATATAAGAATGCAGCATGTGCATTTTTCATTAGATTTTGTTTTATTATGACGATATCCTGCACCAATTTAAATTTGAAATTTACATGCCTAATCAGTAGACAGTAAAATAAATAATCCGTGAAAGAAAATGAGGGGTAAAGAACAGTTCCTGTACATTTGAAAGAACCTTCAATAATGCATTTCATTTTAGTAAGGTCAGACACAAATCAAGAACAACGACTCTATGAAAAAAAAACATTAATCAATAAAGTTATGCACTTTATATGGGAAACCATAACAGAAAATCTGCAGTGCTGTACAGTCTTTCGCAGTGCTTTGTGTGGTGCAGGGAAACAGCTGAAGTACTGTAAACTATTGAAAAAATTATGCACAATAGACAGAAGGCATCAATGTGGGTATACAGAGAGAGAAATTCTTTCAGATATTTTATTACAATGTTGAAATGACAGTGAAAGGGTGATGGAGATGTCCAATACTTTTGTTTTGGTTTACGCTATGCCGACAATCATGGTCTTTTCAAGGCAAGGTGGTGAATGGGAGCTGTCAATTTAATGTCGCTCACTAAAAATGTTTTCTTTTTGATAATATGCCAGTTTCGTACCCTCTCCTCTGGACGAAAGAATAAAGCAGTAAGGCAGGTGGGCAGTTCTTTGAAAAAGTGGCTGAAGAGGCAAATGGGGGAAATACTGCGTTTGAAATTTTCAGTACTGTACCACATTTCCTAACATATCAGAGCAAGAGCTGCCCAGCTTGCAATTAATAATTATCTAAATGCCAGCCTTTCAGAGTCCAGCTATTTTAGGGGCACAGACTAAAATGCCTTGGTCCGAGACACGCTGGCCCTTCAACCCACTGGCACATTTTCTTATTTTGTGTGTTGAACATTTTCTTAATTACCAGACTTAACAGTCCACCATCTATTATTACTGTATTTCAGACACAGTATTCCCCTGCTCGCCTCTTCAACTGCTTCTTCAAAGATCTGCCCACCTGTGTTTTACAATATTTTGATTCTTTGGCAGTAAACTAATGGGGACAGGTTTTCTTTTAGTTGGGGAAGCATTGGGGATCCGGGGTCAGTGGCCACTTGACAACCAGGGAAATTATTATTTCTTTTCTTTTTAAACTTGGGGATGGAGGGGGGTTGTATTTTTCTTTTGCAAGTAATCTGGCAGACATATCAGTGCTGGGAAAGTGGTGGAGTTCTTATACAGTAGTTTCTGAGGGTCTAAACTTCCACTTCTTGCTTTTATGCTTGCTTGCAGCCCATATTATACATTGGTGAAAATGCAAACTTCTGCCATTGGGGGAAATCAGGCTTGCACTTCTCAAGTCTTGCACTTGCCCTCTCCAATGAAAACTACCATACAGTATGTCTAATCTACACACAGACAAAAGGCTCACTTGCTCTGGGCACCGACCATGACTGTGATCCCTAGTCCCCACATATTGCACAGTAGGCTCTACGTGGTGGTGCAATTGTTTTTTACTTCTGCTGTTATATGCTCCATAACTAGTTAGCAAAACAGTGTACAAAAAATAAATGCAGCAAAAGCATGACAGTAACTTTCTCAATGTTTTAATGTGGGAAACGGCAAACGGACTGACAACACTGAGCGAGGGGCTTGGTATTCTGCCTGTTCCTTTGCCATTTTGCACATTAAAACACACTTTTGTTGCATTTATTTTGGCGTACAGTACTGTACCTCTTTGATATCTGGTTATGTCATTGTTTTGGCTACTTTGACAGAGCGCCTGGCATTTTTTTTCACAGTTTATTCTACTCCTTATACAGTACTTGGACTTTTTGCAACTGCGGAAGCCACTGCTATTTGACAGAGCTCCGAAAAAATAATAATAGAAATAATGAAGATACCAGTAAGGGGAAGGGGTGGTGGGATAGCATGCAGAGGGAGAGAGTGGGAGAGATTATTTCAATGTGCCGGGATGGGAAAAAAGGGAAGATGTAAAATTAAGATATACGATCAACAATGAACCAAGGCTGCTTATTAATTATACTTTTTCACACTGGCCCCTCCTTCTCTCGTGTCACTGTGTTCCCCAATCTACAGTGCTTTAAATAAAAATAAAGAAACAATGAAAATGTTAGTTCTAACCATAATTTTTATTTTCTTTCTAAACAAAAAAAACAATACAAAAGTAATGCAGCTCTCAATCTGGAAGTCTCTGTTTCACCATTATGGAAAAACACATTGATTGTTTTCTGAATTGCAAACAGATGCCATCTGCTGCTCATTTCGTGGGGATAAAATGCATGTTAAGTTTGGCTCACAGAATTGCTGTGATGGCTTACGTAGCCATCCTGTGGATAATTGAGGAAACGCATTTTAACATCTGTGATAATCAGGCATGCAACACTGTGGTACTCCACTGATGGCTATCTACTGCACAGCACCGAGTGGTAACAACCGTCACAAAGAGGTACCGTTAAACCTTTCTGTAGCAGGCACTGTAGGGTGAGGTACTGGCATCCATACCTTTAGAAGGACATCGACATGCCAGAAGGGGTTTTGAGGAGAGCACCCAAGATGGTAGAAGGGCTACAGGATAGGTCCTGTGAGGAGAGGCTGGGAGCCCTGGGGAAGTACTCCCTGGAGGAAAGGAGATGGGGGGGGTGGGATATAATAGAGACCTTCAAGTACATGAAGGGAATTAACAGGCTGCAAAAGGAGAGTCTCTTTTAACATGATTGAAAACAACACCACTAGGGGACACAGCCTAAAACTGATTGGGGGGGGGGAGATTCAGAAGGAATGTAAGGAAACATTTCTCTACAGAGAGGGTGGTAACCACCTGGAATGAGCTGCCAGAGGAGGTGGTATCAGCAAAGATGATGGAAGCATTCAAGAGGGCCTGGGACAAACTCAAAGGGAACCCTTGGGACCAAGGAAAGGGGGGAAGGGAGAGAGGGAGGGAGGGGCGGTTGAGGGGGCAGGGTCAGTTGTATAAGACCAGACCCTGCATCATTACTAGCAGACATGCTAGACCAGGTGGTCGTCTTGTGCTGACTCTTTTCATATGTTCATATTTCCATATGATCAAAGACTCCTGGCTTGACACAGGATTTGCTTAAAGTGATACATATTTAGTTGTAAAGATGGTGGGCAGTCATTTTAAGACCATGGCTTGATTTTGGGCAACAGGTTATTCTTACAGTTGTCCTGTACAGCATGGGGCACTACTGCTCCTTGGTCCATGTCTTCAGTGTATGCACATTAGACAGAGGTAGTAGGGGTGACATAAATGATGAGTGCTTCCTTTCTTTTCTTTTTTGTATTTATTTCAGTTGCAGATTAATACCTTTGAGCCATCCTGGCTCTTTTACAAAGGTTCCATGTCAGGTGGACGACAGACAAAAATTACTCAGGTTCCATGACAATAGGACAAGAGACAAAATTACAGAGGTAGTTTGATGAACATTGCAGGAAGACAGAATATTGACAGGCTGTACAAGCAGGCAAGTAGGCTATTACACTGACTGTATTGTAGCAGGTATAAGAAGTGCATATTGACATACAGATCAATATATTGTTAAGGCATAGAAAAGGCGTCAAGGAATCAAGCCGGAATTAGATGAAGAGTAGTTTGGGAGTAGCCTGAGGGGGCTTTGTCATAAATAGAAAAGAGGGGTGAGGGGTGGAGCAGGAGTGGGGGGACAGCCACCCGGAGGGGGCAGGAGAGAAGGAGAAGTGGTGGGGGGAATTTGGGAATAAGGCTTCTAATGGCTGTCTTTCATGAATGTTGATAAGTTACATTTTATTGTATTGTAAAATCTACAGCTAGTTGCGAGCTTGTTCTTAGAGACATAGAGACATAGAAGGTGATGGCAGATAAGGACTGTGTGTCCCACCTAGTCTGCCCTTTTCCCCTACCTAATGCAATACTGCAGACCCTAGTTGCTCTTGTTGAAGTTTTATGGTCTGCAGTGTTCATCTTATCTAGCTGGTCAAGCATAGGTCACAGGTTTAGTCAGCTGGTACTGGTTCTATAACCAGAACATACTTATGGCCCCATCTCTTACCTTCACAGAACTGCATTAGGAATTGTACTGAGACAATCTCATGTAGAATATTTTTGACATGAATTGATATGTAACTGTTTGAACTAAGAGAGAGATCCAGAGATGTATCACATGTGGTGTAATATACAATAGCAATGACCTAAACATAAGGTAAACTGTAGGTTAGTGCCCTGGAATATAACCAGTGTAAATAGCTCAATAAAATGCAATAACTTTCTCAATTGCTCAAGGAAGCTGGTTTCTTTTATGGCAATTATCCACCGAACCAGTCTGAATCACTCAAACCAGCACAGGGCTGATTCAGCTAAAATAATACAAGTTCTGGAATGCAAAAAGGTTGCAGTGCAGGTCCGCCAAAGAAATCAGGGGTGTGGTGGACAAAAGCTATGAGAAGAGGCTGGAGACCTTTAACATGTTTACCCTCAGGAAAAGGAGTTTGGGGGTGGAGGACAGGATCTCAGTTTTCTTCATATTCAAAGGTATTAACAAGATTTTCAAGGGTATCTCCATAGGCTGATAAAATATTGGACTATATGTGGTAAGCAACGGCATCAGGACCTCAGGGAAGCTTTTGCAATGAATAGTAAGCACTGGAACTTAGTGCCTCTGCCAGAGCCATCCCCTATGTTTCTTAACCCCGCTTCTCTGTGGCATGGCTAGAGAGGGGGCAGTTTCCTGGTCAGCCAAAATGCAGACTAAGGCACGTCCCACCCAGTACACTCTGAAAAACACCTGCTGGCACAGGACTAGCCATATGATACCACCATGTTATATGTCATCATTTCATGTGATGCCAGTGGTAGGATTTCCCCCCTACGTCTGGAGCCATGTGTTCCTACCAACGCAGGACCCTTCCACTGGGCCACACGGACACTCGGTACTGCTCCCACTGGCCAATATGTGACAACCTTGGCTTGAACTCTAAACCAAGACATCAGCAAGGTAACGGGCACTGCTTAGCATTATTTCACTGGAAGCCCCATAACACACATTGTGAAACTTTTTTGCAGCACTCCAAAAAGTTCAGCTCCAGTTCTGGCCATTTTAATGATGCTTATGAGGTGGCAGCAGCTAAGGCAGATGCTGGGGATAGATGTGTAGTATCTTACTGAGATGTCATGCCAGGCCGAAGGTTTCTGGATTATTTATTTATTTATTTAATAATTCAGAAATAACCTTTGAGCCAAGGCTCTTTTACAAAGGTTTCACGTCATGTGCACAGAGTACATACTTCAAGCAAGAGGGTTACATAGTTTTAGACATTTGTGACAGTATTCAACACAGCAGTCAAGAGAGGTTACAGAGAATTTAGACATTTGTGTCAGTATGTAATACAACAGTCAGGTAAGGTTTCAGAGTTTTTGGACATTTGAAGCAATGTACACCATGGTGGACATTATTGTGCGCTGCTAAGTACTAGTATAGTGCAGGGGTATAAGAGGTTAGGCAGAGGGACAGGCTGGCAAGGGTTTGGGGTAGGAGAGGGGAAGGCATCTAGGAGAGTGGGCACGGAGGCATGAGTTGAGTTCGGTGCTGATGAGGGCTCATTCTTGTGTGAGGGCGGGAGGGGTGCGGAGGGAGGGGAGGAAACAGGAGCAGCCCCTTAAAGTGATTGAGAGGCATTGTCAAGGCATGTGAGAAGTGAGGCTTCGGTCTTATTCTAAATATTGTTACTGCCAGCAGAGCCAGACCTGGGCTTCCGGAGGTTTGGTCAGCCTTTAAGGAAGCAGGTGCACACAGAGCTGGAAGTCGGATAGCGGTTAAGGTCTGATTTGAAACTGCACAGGCTATTGGAGTCACGAATGGTTTCAGGCACCTTGTTAAGCCACAGTGGGGCTCTGTAGGAGAAGGCGCACTGTCCAAGAGCTGTGCATCGGAATGGCACCACGAGGGCCCCCTGCATTCTTCTTCTGGTTTATACTCTGAGCCTCGTAAGGAAAAGATGCCAGCTACGCATGGGGGGCTTTCCCCATTAATGCTTTTTAGCCTAGGAGGCATGTGAGGAGTTTAGTCCTGCATCCAAGGGACAGCAGGTGTGTCTGTTCGTAGAGGGAGCAGGTGTAGGTCAGTCGATCCCCATTCAGGATGAGCCTGCAGGCCTTGTTGAGAGCTAAGTGTACCCTCTTGAGCACAGTAGTCAGTGGTGGAGAGGATAGAGCTTATGACTGAAAGGCGGATGGCTGCTGCGGTAAGGTATTTTCTGTGCCTGTAGAGCACACCTAGCTTGGTGTTCACTGCCTCGATCACCAGGTCAACATGTTGAGCATAGGATAAGGTGTCATCCAGGGTGACCCCTAGGTATTTGAAGGAGTGAACCTGTTCCAGGGGGCAAGGACATTGTTGGTGATGTCTATCAAATCAAATCAAACTTTATTTGTAAAAGGCGCCTTTCCAAAACCAAGGCGCCTGTACATAACATAATAAAAATCAATAAATAATTAAAACAGTGTTAAAAATTTATCCAAGGCAGCAACATTAAAAATCATTATATGCAAGGCTAAAAAGAAATGTTTTTAACGCCCCCTTAAAACTTTGGACAGTCGGGCAATGTCGCACCTGACGAGGTAGAGAATTCCACAGGGTTGGGGCCATAAAACTAAAAGATCTGGCCCCAGATGTCTTTAAACGAACCCTGGGAATCTCCAGCAATCTCTTGTCGTGGATCGGAGAGAGCAGGAGGGACAGTAGGGACAAAGGAGATCTTTCAGGTAACCAGGTCCCTGATCGTGTAGGGCCTTATAGGTCAGCAAGCTGACCCTGAAGGTGATTCGCCAGCATACTGACAGCCAGTGCAGTCCGCGGAGCACAGGTGTTATATGACTGGCCCTGGAAGAACCAGTCAATAGCCTGGCTGCCACATTCTGCACTAGCTGCAAGCGGAGAATATCAACCCCCGGTAGCCCAAGATAAAGGGCGTTGCAGTAGTCAAAGTGGGAGGTAACGAAGGCGTAGACCAAAGTAGGAGGATTGTCAGGAGGAACCAGGTGCTTCACCCGGGTGATGTTCCTCAGATAGTAAAAAGAGGCTTTGACAACTGCCAACACCTGAGATTTAAGTGTCAAACAATCATCAAACACAACGCCCAGGTTCCGCACCTGGTCTAAGGTAGTTAGCTGAACACCCCCAAGCCATTAACCCGAGGGTGATCCTGCCTACAAACCCTCCTCCCGGTGACCTGGGTCCACAACCAGCACCTCAGTTTTCTCTGGATTCAGCCGCAACCAATTCACATTCATCCAGTCTTAGATTTCGGCTAGACAGTTGTTAAAGACCGAAATGGCAGCATCTTGGCCGGGCACAAAGGACATGTACAGTTGAGTATCATCTGCATAGCAGTGAAAACTCAAACTGTACCACCTAATAATCGCTCCCAATGGCAGCATATACACCGCAAACAACATGGGCGCCAAAATGGAGCCCTGCGGCACCCCACAGGATGGGGGGAATGATGTCGAGGAAACAATCCCAGACAACACCCTCTGAGTCCTACCCTCGAGGAAAGATCGAAACCAACTGAGGACTGTACCAGACAGCCCACAGATAAACTGCAAGCGCTCCAACAGCACACCATGGTCCACGGTGTCAAATGCTGCAGAGAGATCAAGAAGGACCAAGATGGAACGGATCCTTCGATCTCTCGCTATTAGGAGGTCATTTAGTACCCGGACAAGCGCTATCTTGGTATTATGTCTCTTCCTAAATCCGGACTGGAGAGAATCATAGACATTGTGGCTGGTCAAATGATCATCCAGCTGCGACGCGACCACCTTCTCAATAACCTTACCCACGAAGGGCAGGTTAGAGACAGGCCTGTAGTTAGCCAGACAATCTGGGTCCAAGGAGGACTTCTTAAGAAGGGGCTGAACCACAGCCTTCTTCAGAGGATTTGGAAAAATCCCCCTCCTCTCCAAAGACCTCCAGACTATCTCAGCAAGGACTGGACCGATTTTATCCACACAGCCCACTAAGAGACGTGTGGGGCCCGGGTCCAAACCACAGTTGGTCGGACACAATGACTGGATGACTATCACAATGTCACTGATTGTGGGAAGGTTGAAGTCAGACCACACAAATTGGGTGCCCGACGTCTCCTGCCGACCATCACAGCTCCCATTAGGGAGGGTCAAACGGACATCAGTCCTAATTGTGGCAACCTTGTCTGAAAAGAATTGAGCAAACTCCTCACACCATTCTTGAGAAAAGGCTCTTCTGGGCTGAAGACAGATTGGAGTGCACAATCTGTCCACAGTCCGGAAAAGCTGAGCTGGTCGATTCTGTGCAGCAGCAATCTCTCTGGACAGGAATTCTGCCTTCTTACGAGAGATTGCTTATTGATAGGCTACATAATGGTCCATCAAACTAAGTTTGTCACAATCCAGGCCCGATTTCCACTAGCACCTCTGTAACCTTCATCCAGCTCTCCTCAACTCCCTCAGAGTCTTATCAAACCAAAGAGACCTGGGGCGAAGAATGAGGGGACGAACAGGAGCAATGGAATCCAGGGCCCCTACGACCACCTTATTATAGGCAAGTACCAAGTCCCCTGGATCCATGCAATCACTCGGTAAACCCGATAGGTCCAGTACCGCCATCGGGCCATCTGGGGAGACACCCCCTCAAAGGGCGGTATTGGACCATCTCCATAGGGTCTGGCCTACTATTGGTGACCTCAAAACTGAACCCAATGGTATGATGGTCAGACCACCCAACTAGTTCCATCACCAAATCGGATATCTCCATCCCCAGTAGGAACACCAAGTCCAATGAATGACCACCAATATGGGTCGAGGAGGAAATAACCTGTGTGAAGCCCAGTGAAATCATTAACTGGCGGAAGTCCTGACCAAACTGCGAGAGTTCTTCGTCGACCCAGGCATTGAAATCCCCCAGAACCAACCATCTGGAGGATCCCAATGTCAGGTCGACAAAGAAGTCTGCGACTTCCCGCAGGAAAACATTCCCGTCACCTGGTGGACGGTAAACCAGAAGTATCCTCCACCCCACACCCTTGCCCATGATACATTCAAAGGAGTTGGTAGTTCCCACTGGTACCTCCACTAGGCCCAGTTCCGATGGTGGGGAACCTTTTCTTCAGTTGGCGGCTGGATAGGAGCATGGTCTTGTTTTTTTTGTAATTGAGCAGAAGCTTGTGCTCACAGAACTGGTCTTCTGTTTTACTGAAGGAGTGCTGAAGTGCAGCCTGGAGTGGTTCAATTCGACAATTGCTGTTGAGGATGACAGCGTTATCTGCATATAGGATTAGCTTGGAGTCACAGGCTTGAGGGAGATTATTCAGAAACAGGCTGAAAAGCAGGGGTCCCAAGATGGATCCCTGGGGGACCCTAAGCATGACTTCCCTAGTGCCTGACACTGTTTGTCCTATTTTTACCTGTTGTGATCTGAGGGATAGGTAGTCTTGAAACTAGAGTGTTGCATTGGCTGCTACCCCCAGCCTTTGTAGCTGGGCCAGAAATAAGGTGTGGTTAACAGTGTCGAAGGCTTTTGTTAAGTCTATGAACACCGATCCAACTAGTTTGCCTTCATCCATATCTTTGTGAGCATAGTCTGTGAACTCCACTAGGGCTGTCATAGTACTGTGCCCCTGCCTGAACTCATACTGGTTGGGGCATTGTAGCTGGTATTTGCTGATGTAGTTCGTCAGCTGATCTGCAACAGTCTTCTCTAGGGCCTCGGATAGTGGGGAAAGAATTGAGATTGGCCTATAATTTGACACATTGGTCCTGTCCCCACTTTTGTGGACAGGAGTGACCAGCGCTTGCTTCCAGGTGGACGGGAATTGCGCCAGGGTCAGTGATTTGTTAAATAAGTTTGTAATTGGCCTAATGAGTACATCAAGAGTTAGAGATACCAGCTTCATGTCTCTTCCATCACTACCCATTCTCATCTTTCCAAGCACTTTTTTTTATATAGAATGAAGCCTCCTTTACAGTAACTCTCTTGAGGTAGAAGGCAGGGTGAGAGGTACTGGGTGCTTTGCTACCAGAGGGGTTCATGGCAGGGTGTTGGTAGTCGGGAGGGAGGACTGTACTTAGATCTGTGAAGGCAGAGATGAAGGCCACCGCGATGAGGAGGGGGTCCGAAGTAGGAGAGCTGTTAATGCGGACCAGCTGTGGGAGTTTCTTTTCTTCCTTCCCCAGGAGATTATTTATGTTTCCCCAGAACCTATTGCTGTCTCCCCAGCTTTTGTCTAGCAGTTCCTTGTGGTGATCAGCTTTCGCCCTCCGTATTAGGTGCGTGCAATGGTTTCTGGCAGCCCTGTACAGCTGGTGGTCATGGTCCTTACCGGATGCCCTTGCTTTTAACCAGAGGTTGTCCCTTTCCTTCATCCTGGCTAGGAGCTCACCTGTAATCCATCTGTCTGTGGTCCCATGCACTTTTCTCCTTTTTAGCGGCGCATACTGGTCGCAAATATAGTTGAAACTATCGGTCAAATATAGTTGAAACTATCGGTGAGGTACTTCAGGGCCCGGTCCAGATCTGGTAGTGTGTCAATGGGTGACCAGACATGGAGGGATGTGGCATTTTTAAGCAATCCTAGCTGACCTCTCGTCAGGGTCTTGCTCCGAATAGTGATGGGGGGGTCTGTTTTTGAACCTGTTTGACCATCTGAGGGTGACCAGGGAGTGGTCGCTCAGTGTGTCAGGAAGCACCCTGACCTCCGATATTCATGTTGGGGTGTTTGTGAGGATCCAGTCAATGAGCATGCTCTTCCCTGGTCTGTGGTTCCTTCTGGTTGATTCCGTGACTAGTTGTGTCAGGTATGAGCTTGTCAAGATATCCTTAAGTGGAATGGAGTTGTCGTTGTCCCAGTTTATATTGAAGTCCCCTGTGAATAGTAAATCACTGTCCTTAGGTAGTGATGCCACTGTGTCCAGAATCTTAGGTAAACCGTCCTGTGCATTTTTGGGGGGCAGATATGCTGATGCAATGGTCAGAGTCTTACCCAGCTGCCCGACCTATATTTTCACTACTAGGATCTCGTGGACAGCAGCCATTCTGGAGATGGGGAGGATGGAGCAGTGGAGGGGGTCTTTCATGTAGATAAGACAGCCACCTCCCTTCTTGCCTTACCTGTTGCTCCTGAATACCTGATATCCTGGCAGTGCTATTTCGTTGTTTTTTATTTTGCCCGTCAGCCATGTCTCAGTTAGGCAGGCTATGTCCGGTTTGTGCTGAGCTGTCCAGCCTGTAGTTGTGTAAACTTTGCTGTGAGGCTGCAAATATTCATTGTGGCTATTTTCAGGCCCTTTGTCATGAAACTCACAGACCTGGGTGACAATGGAGGGCCAGGATTTGGGTGTATATTCCCCGATAAGAGGAAGAGCATTAGGATAAGTTTCCTCACTGTGATGTAGAGGGTTATTGAGATTTGTGTCTTGCGTTTCCTTATTTTACCTTGGAAAGGCTCCTCCACTTTTGGTGGGGGGTTAGTGCAAAGTGGCAGCCTGGTGGTGCCTTGGTGTGCTGTTGTAGTCCTATGGTAGTAGTTCTGCTGGTGGACCTCCTCTGTGGCAGTTGTTCCTGGTGCTATTAGCCAGCTGCCTGTTCCGAGGCTATGGTCGGGGTAGACAGATGAGGGGCAGGAGTTCTGGAGGGTGCCTTGGCCTGCTAACCCAACTGTGACAGCTATGAGTAGGAGAGTAGTGCACCTTATGTTGGCTGGGATATTTAGTGCTTTTTGTAGGGGGGGGTGCTAGTCCCAAGGGGTGTAGCAGCACCGAGGTATTGGAGTCCCTTTAGACCTATGCCTTGGGCTAGTCGTGGGTGGCACTAGGTGTAGTAGGCATAATTAATAGAGATCGGGGCCAGGGAGTGTGGTTGGGGGCAGGGGAGGCTGTGTGCTTTCAGGGTTATAGACACCGGCTACTCTTTGAAGTTTCTAGTGCAGTGAGGAGGACCTCGGACTGCAGGGGTCAGGAGCCAAGGGGCACAGAGAGATTGGGAATAAACTAACTTTGGTATTTAAATCGTACTTCGTGGGAGGGTGCTGAGAGTTTAGGCCGCTGGACCCAAGGTACATGGTCTGCTTTGGAGAAAACTCTCCACATCGATATGTTGGAGACGAGGGCGAGCCTCTATGCCATGCAGGCTTTTCAGACCGATCTAGCCCCGGGCCACCTTCTTATCCAGACAGACAACATGTCGGTGGTCTTTTACATCAACAAGCAGGGGGGAACTCATTCGTATCCCCTCTGCAAGGAAGTCATTAGGGTATGATACTAGGCCATCGAGCACCAGCTGGTAATCTCAGCTGTGCGTGTTCGAGGCGTCCAAAACACCTTACCTGACAACCTAAGCAGATCTCGGTCCAAAGCTCATGAGTGGGAACTTCTGCAATCAGTAGCAGAAGACCTTTTCGTAAGGTGGGGTTGCCCCGAGTTAGACCTCCTAGCATCCCCACTCAACGTCAAATTGCCCAGTTTCTGCTCGCTAGATCCAGGGCCTGGTGTTTTCTGGTGAGATGCATTGTCACTTTGCTGGACAGGGAGACTCCTTTATGCTTTTCCTCCCTTCCCGCTAATTCATAGGGTCCTTCTGAAAATTGCAGTCAGAGGGAGTGGACGTGATTCTGATTGCTCCCTACTGGCCTCGACAGATTTGGTTCCATCTACTTCGGCAACTGGCAATGGAATGCCCGCTTCCTCTGAGCTTGCACTTGCTCTCCCAGAAGAGATGAACTCTAGTCCATTAGGACCTCAAGTTGCTACACCTGCATGCATGGCTCCTGGAGACTTAGCCATTACCCGGTTTGAGATTTTTCCTAGGATAGCAGAGGTCCTCGTTGCTGCCAGAAAGCACTATACTAGGGCCACCTGTGCCATGAAGTGGAAGTGGTTTTGCATCTGGGCCTCTGCCCGTCACCTTGATCCCTTTACCTGTCTGGTAAACTCTGTCCTTGAGTACCTTCTTTCTCTGTCAGACATTGGCCTTAGCTACTCTTCCATTGAGGTGCATTTGTCTGCTGTTTCTGCATATCATACTAACATACTAAAATGCCAGCAGAATAGGCCTAATGGTCTTTCGTGTCTGCTTGTTTGGTCAGCCCCCACCCTGGGTGCTGACCTTGCTGTCCCCCTCGCCTTCTCTGGCTTCTCCCTTCCCAGTTCCGGATATTCTTGCTGCATTGGAATTTGCTTCCTGAACCCTTCCCCTGTACCTGTCCCACCCCCTCTTGAACCCCTCCACTGTCTCTGCCTCCACCAGCCCCTAGGTAGTGCATTCCATGGCTCTACCACCCTCTCAGTGAAGTAGCACTCCTCCTTTCTCCCCTGAATCTTCCCTCCAGCTTCCACCCATGTCCTCTAGTGGCCCTTCCTCCTTCCTTCAAGCACCCTCACTGTTCCTCCCTATTTACCCTCTTCATGTACCTGAAGACCTCTATCATGTCCCCGGTCTCTTCTCTCTTCCAAAGTGTACATATTTAGCTCTTGAGCTTCCTCATAGGTCCTGTCCCCAAGCCCCAAATCATTTTGGTTGCCCTCCTCTGGACCCTCTCCAGGAGGTTAATGTCCCTCTTTAAGTGTGGCTCCAAAACTGCACGCAGTACTCCAGGTGCGGCCTCACCAAGCAGTTATACAGGGGAGTATCATTCCTCCTTCTGAGGTGATCCCCAGCGATGCATCCCAGCATCCTGTTGGCCTTGGCTGCTGCCCTCCTACAAGTCTCAGAGTTGTTCATCTTGACATCCACCACCACCCCCAGGTCCCTCTCAGCCATTGAGACTTGTAGTATTTCCCCAGGGTGTACACTTGGCCTGGGTTTCTGGCCCCCAGATGGAGTACCTTGCATTTCCCTGCATTAAACCTCAGCTTCCACTTTCTAGACCATCTTTCCAGAGCCTCCAGGTCCCCCTTCAGGGCCACCCTCCCCTCCTCCCCATCCACCACCGCCCCCAGTTTCGAGTCATCTGCAAAGAGACTCATCTCACTCCTGATTCCTGTCCTTGTGTCAGATACGTAGGCGTTGAACAGAAGGGGCCTAAGGACTGATCCCTGTGGGACCCCACTAATGACCCTCCTTGGGGAAGAGATTATCCCACCAACTACGACCCTCTGGGTCCAGTCCTGGAGCCAATTGCCTATCCATCGGATCATCTGGTTTCCCACCCCCATTTCTCCTAGTTTATCCAACAGGCCCCGTGAGGAACAGAGTCAAATGCCTTGCTGAAGTCCAGAAAGAGGACATCCACTGGTCTACCCAGGTCCAAGGCACTTGTCACCCAGTCATAGAACTCCACCAGGTTTGTCTGACACGATTTCCCCGGGATGAATCCATGCTGTCTATCGTCCAGGCACCCTGACCTATCCAGGGCCCCCCTAGCCACTCCTTGACAATGTCCTCCATCACCTTGCCCACCACTGATGTCAGGCTGACAGGCCTGTAGTTCCCTGCCACCTCCCTTGATCCCCCCTTGTGGATAGGCACTACATGCGCCACCTTCCAGTCTTGGGGCACCCACCCTGTCCTCAGAGAGATGGTGAAAAGCTCTGCCAGAGGTTTCGCCAGGATATCTGCAAGTTCCTTCAGCACTCTAGGATGTAATTTATCCGGCCCCGGTGCTTTCTCCGTCTTAAGGGAGCTGAGGGCTTCCCTCACTCTCTCTGCTGTGATTTCCACTTCCAGTACCTCTTCTTCCTGCTTAGCCCTCCCCCCACCTGCCAGTGATGCCCCCCCCTTCCCAGACCTGCCGATTGGTAAGGCCCTCCTCATTATCTCTGTGTCCTCCCATGTATGATGCAGTATCCCATTTTCCCTGGTGAAAACTGAGGTGAAGTACTCATTTAGTACCTCAGCCTGCTCCTCTGGTCTTGTGCCCATCTCTCCCTGATTTAATCCTGCTAATCTGCCCCTTCACCCTTCGTCTTTCCCCAATGTATCTAAAGAACCCTTTCCCTCTCCAATTTCCTGGCCAGGTTCTGCTCCTTCCTTGCCTTAGCTGCCCTCACCACTCTAGTGGCCCTTCTAGCCAACAGCTCATACTCCCCGATCCCTTTCACCCTTGAGCACTTGAATTTCTTATAGGCTGCTTTTTCCCTGCACCACCTCCTGGACCTCCCTGTCCACCAACAGGGTTTTGGGCCCCACCGCATTTTCGTCTTACTCTTGCACAGGTGCTGGTAGCATCCTGCACCCTCTCCTGATGATTTCCCACCTACTATCAGCGCCCATGTCTGACCCAATCCCATCCAAATGCTCCTTAAGGATCCTTCCCATTTTCTAAAATCCACCCCCTGAAGTCGGTTACTTCCGTCTTTGTGCAGCCTTCTACCCCTCCTAGGTCCAGGCAGAACCAGACCGTGGCATGGTCACTCCCCGCCAATGGGTCCCTTACCTCCAGGCCCCCAATCTGGTCACTGTCTGCCAGGACCACATCCAGTACCCGTGCTCTCCCTGGTCGGTTCCCTCACCTGCTGAGTTAGAACGCGCTTGAAAGACATCCAACAACCTCTGTTCCCTGGTCACAGAGGGATGTCATAGTCTCCAGTCTGTTCCTGGCATGTTTAAGTCCCCTAACACCACCACCTTTCTCTGCCCAGTCTGCAGTGTCTCCCAACATCTGCCACCAGACTGTCCTCCAGCTCCTCCGCCCAGGGCAGGGGTCTATACACCATTCCTATTTTTACTCTCTTGCCCCCTTGTTATCAAGGTGACCCAAATCGCCCCACGGTTCCCTCCGCCTCAACTCCCCTATGCCAATGCAGTTTTTACTATCATTGCTACCCTCCACCCCTTCCCCCCTGTCCTTCCTGAACATAGTGTTAACCCTCCAGGTTCAGGTCCCAGTCATGTCTTGCAGTGGCCCAAGTCTCAGTGACCGCTGCCATCCACTGCTCCCTCAGTTAACATCGCCTGGAGCTCAGGCATTTTATTGCCTAAGCTCCTGGCATTTGCAGGACTACCTTCCACCCTTTTCCTATAGTTTCATTTCCTGCCCGTGTTCCCTTGGGGATTCTGTTTTCCTGGTCTGCACTTTGCCAGTTGGTCTTTTCCTGCAATCCTCCTGGTCCCCAGGGGGTGGAGACAGAGTCCTCCTTATCGGCATCCCTTGACTGCCTTTTCTCCCATCCCACCCCTTCACAAGTTTAAACCCCACTTTTCACCAATGAACTCCTCCATTTTCAACTTAAGGATCCCTCCCTCCAAATTGAGATGTAGTCTATCTCTAGCATACAGCTCCTTATCCTCCCAGGTCTCCCCAAATCCCCCATCAACCCATGCCCTCTGGCCTCACACCACCCTGAGCCACTGGTTTATCTCCCTAATTTCTTTTGTGTTCCCCACTAGCCCTTGGCACTGGCAGGATTTCTGAGAAGGAAACTGTGCATCCTATGTCATGACAGACCGCTGAGCTCCCTGAATCTTGCCTGTATCTCTAGCTCGCTATTTCCCCAATGTCATTTGTGCCCAGGTGGACCAGTATGTCTGGGGAACCCCACAGTCCTTGCCAGCTGATATACCTCGTGCTTAGCCCTGTGCACCGTTAGTCCAGGGAAGCATCTTGTTCTAACTGGCCAGGCTTCTCCTCCCTATCCCATTTGATACCCCTGATCATAGAATCCCCAGCAGGAGCACTCTGACCACCCTTTCCTCCATTCCCCCCTTCCATGTCCCTCATCCTTTCTACCGCCCCCACCCAGCTGGCTCCTTGTTCCTCCCCTATCTGGGTGCCACATGCCACCCGTTCCTTATTTACCATGGCCACTCCCTCCCCTCCAATCCTATGCCTCTCCTCCTCCTGAGTATCCTTCTGTACCTTGTTAATTCCCCCCAAAATGTATCTGATTGTGTAACTTACGATACCGGTGCAGTTCGCACAGGCTATAGCGAGACTTGAACTCACGACCCCTATTATACAAGACCAGTGCTCTAACCGCTGAGCTATAGGGCCATATCATGCACTGATGCAGGGCAAGGCTCTTGCCCAATTGGATTTACCCCACATTTTCCCGTGTGGTATCTTACATCTGAAAACTCCCATCAGGGATCCCATCCCTCCATGTTTTTTTTTGTTTCTTTTGGAGAAACTTACTTTGCCTCCCTTCGAGCCAGCTACAGATTGTGAGCTGCAGTTTCTGTCATAGAAAGTGTTGTTTTTAGTTCCTGTTACTTCTGCTCGAAAGATTTCCAAGCTTCAGGCTCTGATGTGCAAAGCGCCTTATTTAGTATTCCACACGGACAGGGTTTCCTTGAGGACAAATCCTAAGTTTCTGCCAAAGGTGGTGTCCGAATTTACCCTCAATCAGGATATCCATCTTCCAGTTTATTATCCAGAGCACTCAAATCGAGGGGAGGCTGTACTGCATACTGTACTGCATACTGTACTCTGGATGTTCACTGGGTTCTTTGTTATTATTTGACTCGTACCCGGTGGGGCAAGCTATGCCCCTGCCAGCCATATGTGTAAATATATGATGTGTTTTAGGTGATTTCTGTGTATGTTAAAATGTCAGCGTGAAGAGAAGGGAATTTTTTTTTTAATGACTGATAGTCCCGTAACCTGCAAAACAGCTTGCTTGACAAGAAGGTAATTGCATTTCCTTACTAGCTGACCCAGAGATAATAAAATCAGCTCATATAGTTATAAACCTTAACAGGATCTTCCTTATAATTTAATTGAAGGAAGCCAGTTCAGAGCTCAGGATGTTTTAGCCAGGATCTTATCTGTATCAGTCTTCACCATTCGTCCATCACCTGTGGGTTCTGGCCGGAGGTCATGACCCCGCAGGAGCTTTATTTTTTGATGGGCGAATCGGCGCACTGTCAGCACCGCCTCGAGGCCAACGCGCTACGTGGCACTCTGCGGGTTAGGCTAATAGGTGTTGTCACCCACCTCCCGCCATAGAGGTCAATTTCGTAGAGCTGCTCTACAAGAGGCCTAGTTTTGCTGCGCGATCGACGCTGAAAAGTATCTCCGACGCCGAAAGTCTCTCTCGACTACCTACGTTCCTTCTGTCTGCTGGGCCCACTCGACGCCGCTGTGGTAAGACCGTTCCTTTCTTTATTTTGTCAGCTACGAGAGTCTTTGTTTAGCTTGTTTTACTGTAGGTCATGTCTTGGTCGGGGGGCCAGAAATCGTTGAAGACGGGGCAGCCCCCTATGTGACGGTGCCTGTGTGGCCATAAATACTCTATCACCAACCAGCATGACTGTTGCCTCGCGTGTCTTGGCCCACTTTACGACATGGATTAGTGTGACGCCTGCTTCTCCATGGACTGTCGTGTCATCGAGCAACATGCGTTGAAAGTTGAATGAGCTCTGCCGACTTTCTGGGGATGTCGGGCCAAGCCACGGTCTCTCGGCCTTTCCTCTGGGTTCCCTCTCGGTTCTATATGGACCATGGAGGAGGGGACTTCTGCTCCTAGTAGCCTTGCTGTTGCAGAAGCCCATTCCACGGTGCAGGAGGTTCAGTCTGTCTCCCCGGGGGGGCAGACGGGAGGCACTGCACTGACAATTGCCCCTTCAGGGGCGAAGCCTCCCCCGGTGTCGTTTCCTCGGGCTGGGAAGACTGGGTCGGCACTATTCTTGATGCCGTCTGTCGGAGCTATCTTGGGCCTTGGCGCTGTTCATGGCACCGTGGGCCCTGATGGCACCGTAGTCAGCGCCGGTCCGTTGCTCAGTGCCGTCTCTGCTTTTGACACCATTCGCGGCACCAATGGTGCTGACAGCACTGTGGGAGGTTCTAAGGCGCCATCTTTGACCGCTTCTCGCCTCTGCTCAGTTCACAGCACCGAGGCTGAGGACGGCGCTGTGTCTAGCTCTGGTGCCGGTTGCGGTACTAGATGACATGGCACTGTGGTGGGTGTTATTGCGGTGCTGAGGGAGCTGTTGGTGCCATACCTGACTTCGGCGCCACTTGCAGTTCTGTGGATCCGGACGGTGCCGTGGCTGGCATCAACTCTGCTTCTGCTACCGCCCTCAGTGCCATGTTTTCTTCAGGCACTGTTTGCGGTGCAGTTGGAGACGTCAGCGCCGGCTCTGGTGCAAACACCCGGACTGGTATCCCCTTTGGTCGAGATGGCAGCAGGCGCCCACGTAATGTCTGGCATTGGACTTTGGTCTCTACCTCCTCGGAGACAGAGTTGGAGTCTGATTCAGACAGGCTGTCCGACTCTTTGGAGTTGGTGGCCCACGTGGGCACCCTGGTAGTTTCTGCAACTGACTGGAGCCAGCCCCCCTTTGAGGGGCGGGCAGTTGCCCCCGTGTCCAGGGTCAAGGGTGCTGACCAGCAGGCAGTGGTGCAGGCCACTATTGCTTTGCAGCCTGGGCTCAGAGGGTTTTCTGCCCCCTCAGTTGTGGTACCCTCTTAGGTTGTGTGCCTGGATTGCCCAACTTTAGGGCCGATTGGAGCACCCACAGGAGGGGAGAGTGCTACTCCCTGGGTGGTCCCTTCAGGGACTGACCAGGATTGTCAGCTGCCTAGGCTGGTCTGTGCAAGGAGGAGGGCGCTTTCGGACTCCGAGGGGTCAGGGTTTGATGTGGCGACCCTTTTCTGGGACCCACCCGGGTTCAGGAAGGAGTCGTAAGCATGGGCCCTCATCCTTCTCTCTTGATCTCCTCGAAAGGGCCCTGGTCTTTGGAGGGTAGGGACCATCCTTTTGGAATTCCACGGTCCCGGTCACCTCACAGGGGGAATCTTCAGGGCACAGCCTAGGCAGTTCTGGTATGGTTGATCAGCTGTCAGCTGTAGTGTTTTCCGGAGCCCCTTCTACCCCTTAGTGCCCCTGGTGTGCTCTCTTGCCCGGACAGAGGACTGTCTCCTTCTGCCATTATCCTCGTCCCCACTCCTCTGTCACCTTCGCCTGCACTCCCAGGCATTCTTGGTCCTAGAGGACCTCTCTCCTGGGAGTAATTCAGGGGTGTGGCTGCTCACTTCCCTTCGTATGTCAGGGACATGGACAGACAGGTGTTTCGCCATCACCCTGAGCAGCCAACCCCTTGATCTCCGAGGTCCTCTGCTTCTTCTTCCTCCTCTTCAGGGGGAGAGGAGCCCTCTGTCCACATCTCTCCTGCTGCTACTGATCTTGCAGAGTATCAGCGTTTCCTCGCAAGGATGATGGAGAACCTGCATGTCACCCCACCCACTCAGCACAATCCGGAGCACTCAATGCGTGCCTTCCTAGGCAGTTTCAGTGCGGATACCCTTGTGGTGCCTGCCTGGCCTGCTCCTTTTCAGGAGGCATCATTGCGATTCTGGCAAAAACCCTTTTCTGGAGTCCCAGCCCCTAGGGATCTGAGCCAGAGGTATTGTGCCCCCCCACCTCTGAAATCTCCAGGTCGTATGCCTCATCCTCAGTCAGGACTGACGCTGCTGGACACTCCCGATGGGCCTCGCGTCCCCCACTATGACCTGCCCCAAGATCAAGATTCTATGGATTTTGACTTCTGGGGGAGGAGGACCTTCTACTTGGCATGGCTGCTTCTTTCAATTGCTGCACATCAGGCCCACTACGCTACCTATGATAGGTTTCTGTGGTCCAGGGTAGGTCAACTCCTAGTCTCTTTGCCTGATACGGAGGTAACCAGACAAGTCATTGCTCTCTCTGCATGTGGCCTGGAGCTAGTAAGGCACCAAGCGAGGGCATCTTATGATGCCAACAAGGTAGCTACAAGGGTCATAGGGACAGCGATCTGCACTAGGCGGTCGGCATGGCTGCATCTTTCCCGGTTGTCACCCTTGGCCTGGCATAGGGTGATTTCCTCCCCTTACCAGAGAACCCATCTTTTCTCCCGTAGGGTGAGGCGGCGTCTGTCGGGGCAACTTCCTATCCCCTCCAGGGGGTCCTCGTCTCACTCTCCCCACTCTTGGGCCTCGCCAGGCCCATAAATGTTCTCCCTCTCAGTATCTCACCCACTGAGGGCTAAAGGACTTTGTCCTTTAGGGTTTAGGGCCCCCTTCAGGGGGGCTAGGTACTCACCCACAGGTGATGAATGGTGAAGATTGACACAGATAAGATAAGAAAATTACATACCTACTGTAATTCCTGATCTTTCTGTATATCTTCACCATTCATCACAGTCCCTCCCTCCATCCCCCTGGGGCCTCAGTCTCTGGGTCCTCTCCCTTTGTGTGCCCCTCTCCCCTCCTTTCCCACGGTCAGGGGCGGGGTGACCTTAGGCACACAGGGGGATATTTACTCCCTGTCAGGAGGGGAGAGGAATCGGGGGAGGAGGCATTTTCTTCTCAATGATTCGGCTCAACCCCTTTGGGGTGGGAGTTGGTGGTTGCGCTCTCTTCTTTTCTTCTGTCCTCATATCCTACTCTGTTTTTGTCCTTAGGGACTTTTCCCTCCAATTAATTTAAGAAATTTTGTTTCTCACCTCCAGATATATGGTTTTGGGGGGGGTACACCCCTGTATCCTGTCTTCTCCAGAATAGCCGCTTCTGCTCATGTCGGAGTTTATTGCCAGTGATTCTGTGCCTTGAATTCTGGCAGTTCAACCTTCTGGCTACTCCTTCGCAGTTCCTATACAATCTGGTGACAGGTCAAAGGATCGGGGTATGTCTTCCCCCTCCCTATCTCTAATTTTTCCCTCTCTCCTTCCCTCTTCTTTCTGCTTCCAGAGATTGGGGCCCCTCCCAATCTCTGTAGATTTCTAACTCTCCTTCTGTCCTCTCAGTCATTTATTTCTCCTTTTAGTTTGTATATCCTTTCCTTTCTCTGTCCCTTGGACTTCCTTGTCCCTCCCTCCCTCCCAACCCCTTCTTACTATGGCGACTCAGAACTGGCGGTGGGGCGGAGTCGACAACACCTAACGGCCAACCCGCGAGTGCCACGCAGTGCGTCGGCCTCAAGGGCATGCCAACAGTGCGTCGACTCCGCCCATTAAAAAAAAAAAGCTCTCTTGGGGTCGTGACCTCTAGCCCGAACCCACAGGTGATGAATGGTGAAGATACACAGAAAGATCAGTAATAACGGTAGGTACGTAATTTTCATATTTGAGCAGCAAATTACCATTCTGACAGGATAATGTGAATTTTGTCTTATGGATGCGAATTGTCTACAGTGGACTTCAAAAGGCTTAAACTCTGAATGCCATATTCATGTTAATTATATGTGTCAGGATTTGATTTTTGATATTCTTGGAATTTTGGACACAGCGGAGCAGTGACATCTCCTGGCCAAACGGAGTAGTTGCTCTGACTCACCAGATAGGCAAATAGATCAGTTTCTTTAGAACTGGGATAATTGATGACACTGCAAGTTACAGAAGGTATTTAAAGCCCTCAGCTCCGGGCATGTAACACACGTTTCATGTGGACTCTCTCCTGAACACACACACACAAGCAAAACTGCCACAGCACAGAGACTAAGAACTAGAGACTGCACTTACTTTTTACGGACTTCAATTCACTACAAACTAAGGTAGAACTTTAGATAACTATCACTGTGCATTTTTTTTGGTACAGTTCCACTTTTCTTTTTGTTATGCTGCAACCAAAAAGATTATTTAAATCTTTTTAGTTGTAACTGTATGATTAGTAACTAGTAAAAACATTTTAGTTTTAAGAAAAACAGTCTGAGTGAGATTTTCTTATATTGGGTGTGTGTTTGTGGGAGGTTCAGTATTAATCTGTGGCTAAACTGTTACTGCTACGGGGTGCTATCATAAGCTATCAAATCGAACAAAAGGTCTGAAAAGGGAATGTCTGGATAAAAGATAGGAACAATACGAAAGTCTCAAAGAAGGATCTGTGGAGATTTGAACCAGGTTATTGCACGCTTTGTGGGAGAAGGCAGAATCAGGGTTGCAGCGCTACCACAAAGAGGTTGTAACACCTGGATCTTCACCCTTTGTGTAATAACTGACAAAGGGTTCTCCCTTGGCTACAGGACGTGAGACTGGTATTGTACCCTGATCCAGAGTAAAGGGAGGACCTTGGGGCTTCATGGCGAGTGTTCAGTTGTGAAGCCAGCGAGCACTATAGAGGGACTCGAAGAGGGAATCCTCTTTTTTCCCCCTCCCTGTCATGGATTACACTTAGGGGTGGGCACTGTGAGCTCAGTGGACCTGATCTTCAGAAGTGGGTTTATGACACCTGGGATCTCAGAAAATCTGATCAGTTGTTCATTGTGTTCACCCCAAAGACTTTAGGGGCGTCTGTTTCCAAACAGATTTTGTTTAAGTGGTTGGTTCACTGCATCGTTTACTGCTACCAGAAGTATGACAAACCTTTACCGGGCCCGGTTAAAGGCCATTCTACCAGGGGAATTGCTGCTTCCTTTGCATCTTTGCGTAACGTGTTAGAGGAAGATATCTGTGCAGCTGCCATCTGGAATTCAGTCCACACTTTCTTTAAGCACTACAGTTTGGACATTGCCTCCAGGTGTAGTACAGGCTTTAGCCTTGCTGTCCTGCAAGGACCACTTTCATAAGGATTCCAGCATTCTGCTTTTTTCCTGTGCCTGTCTGTCAAGGGTTATACTTGTACTGCTCAGAACGCCATTCTTATGATGTAACCTGCTGCAAGAGCTCCCCCTCAAAGTGAGATAGTACAGTTACGTAAGAACTTACCATAACAGTAGATCTTCGAGATGAGCTCTTGCTGCAGGTGTTGCTTTCCCTCCCTTCTTCCCCTTGATGTCTGATTCTACATTAGCTGCTAATTCCATATACAGTAACCCCTCGCTATAGCCAACCCCGTTATAGTGAATGCTCGGATATAACGAATGCTCTGATTGGCTCCCGCATTGACAGTTACAATCAGCTGGCTTACTCGTGTTGCTGATCGTCGCTGATTGTCACTGTCAATCATGGTAATTCCCAGAAGCATTGCATCTACAATACTAGTTCAATCACTAATTAGCACCACATTATAAGTGTGTCCAGTAGTTGTATCAATTAAGTCACCAAACAAACTGCAACCAAACTGCAAGTACAGTATGAAGCGCTCCAGATATTCCATTTCGACCAAGCATTCAGTGCTGGATAGACTTAAAAAAGGGGAAAGTTTGGCAAAGTTATCTTCAGAAATGTGCCCTGCATATCCCAACAATCTTAAAAAACTATAGGAAACACTTACTTTCTGACTTGGTTGCCGCTGACAGGGCTCTCTGGAAACAGGGTTACACTGGTTGCAGTCCCAGGATGCCGATCCAGTGAAGGTCCTCCAACTGCATAATGCAATTTCTTATGCCCGAGACCTAGCTATAAAACAAAGCACCATGCAGTGTAAGATAACATTCTTCTTTCAGGCATGTGCCGCTGAAAGTGCTCCGTGAGCACAGGGCTGCAAACATGACTGCTGTAACTGACATGAATGCACATACTGCTGAGTGCGAAGATGGAATGAATTATTTTTTTTTTTTTTGGGAGTTCATTACTTGAAAATCAAGTTTATTTTACTTGACAGTGACTAATTAAGTTTTACTGAGTGACTACATTATCCTTAGTGCTTGCAGATTGATTTAATGTGAAGCAGGCTATTGATTTAAGCAGTTCCTCACTATAACAGATTTCCTACTATAACAAGCAGCGTTGATGGCTCCCACACCATTAGTTATAGTGAGGGATTACTGTACTGTATATTCTCAATTTGAGGATCCTCCTCGATTCTGCACTCCTTTCCTGTACTGGGGTCTCCGGCACCTGGACTGAGATGTGGCTGGGGGACTGCCCCTTTTATACCATTGGCCAACGGGGGCGGTTCTCCACTATAGACTGCTAGAGGTTTTCCGTGGGGTCCTAGCGCCTGCCTGCTTCAGTGCTTATGGAGTAACCTGCTGCAAGAGCTCCTCTCGAAGATCTACTGTTACAGTATGTTCTTACGTAGCTGTACTTTTCTAGCAGTGTAGTAGCATTTTAATCTGGTGCTGTATCTTTAAATGATTAGCTTTAGGGCATTAGCTTAAATTAGATATGCAGCAGCGATTAAGTTGCAGCTGGTAAACTGCACTAGTTGGGTGCAGCTGCACTGCAAGGAGTGAGTTATTTTGTTGCTTTAAAGTAAATTTCAAAATTAATACTTCAGTCTTTTGTGCTTCATAACCCGTTACCTAAACCTTGTGATAGTCCTTTGAGCACAAAATTAAAATGTTGGAGGATGTCCAAGATGTGAGGGAAGGGGTTGTAAATTGGGCCATAGTGCTGGCCAACTGATCCCCTCCCTGGTCACTCTTACGCTCAAACATTTTGTGACATCTAAACCAGGGAGAGCTTGAGGGCACTCCCCATTAAACTTATGGGGAAGGACTTCACAAAGTTTTTACAGATGTTTAAGCAACATTTGATAAAACTCAAAGCCACCACTCAACTAATAGGGTCCCTATTAGTTCAGCAGTGGCTTTCATTTATATCAAAGTTTGCAAAAACGTTGTGAAATCCTTCCCCATAGGCTTCAGTTGGGCTGTCCCTGGTTAAATGTCCCAAAATGTCTGAGTGCGGGAGCAGGGCAGGCGGACTGGGAAGTGGAAGGGACTGGCTGGCCAGCACTATGGCCCAATTTATGATCCCTTCCTTCTTTTGCTGAATGTTCTTAAAAATTATAATTTTGTGGTGAAAGGACTATCTCAAGGTTAAGGTAACGGGTTATGAAGCTGTACACTTAATCTTTAAAATTTCCTTTAACTAGGTATTCTTGACTTTCTGTACTTCCCATGTGATCTTTGAGGCTAAGGTGGAAGACTGGGCTGTGCTTTCTGTACTTTCAATGTGATCTGAGTCAGACCTGGAAACCTATGCTTTTGATTAGATGTCGTGTCCTCACATGGGTGTACTGCAGGGCAGCTGAGATTCAAGCAGGCAGTTTAAGCTGACCTTTGTTTCTGCATGCCGGATAGGTAAGTATATATTTTATTAGCTTTTAGAGCTGTGTTTGCAGAAGTTTTGCTGATGGTTTGGTTATATACAGTATGTATGTATGTTGAAACCCCAGGAAATCTTAATGTATTCTGACAAATGCTATATGGTCTAACCATAGGACTGCCCCGGAGCTGAAATGGTTAATAGAACCTATGCTAATAGTGGAATGTTAGGCTCAAGCTTGGTTTTCAAATCACTATCCCTGGTTGCACTTCCTGCAACCGTCAGATTCTTTACTCCGCTTGCCTCAGTAAGACGTCTCCGGAGAGCCTTCTTCACTTTCACTGGGGAAATTTTATTTCTCATTTTTTTCTAAAATCTGTTGTTTATTTTCGGTTTCTGAAGCACTGTTCTTGGTTCGCAGGTAGAATTAGACAAGATTTAGTGAATACTTGGTGAGTTTCTTTGGTTCCTACTCGGTTTCTCCAACCGGGAAGGAACCAATATTGATTTGATTTTTACAGTTTATTGCCGTCCGGTAAAGCGGTTTAAAAAAAAAAAAAAGGTGTTTTTACTGGGGTAACTCTCTGTCTTTTGTTTATCTTATGTTCAGTGTCACAGACCAAGATCAAGAAACGAATGGGCCCCACAGGTTTCCAACATTGTACAGAGTGTGGGGAACCATTCACTAAGGCAGATCCTCATTTAATTTGTGTTTTTATTTGGGGTTTGACCACCTCCAAGATGACTGTGATATCTGCAAAAACTTCCTTCAGTCAACGCTTGATAGGTAACTTAAGTGACTGCAGGAGAAGATGTCCGATAAAGCTGCTGAACCGGCTAAGGACAAACCGTCCGCCGGCCAAGTTGAACCGAGAACCAGCCCTGTGACTAGGATAATGGTTCTTCTACCAAAAAGCACCCTGCAGATCCTGCTGCTAACCCGGCAACTGGGGGAAAAAGGAAAAAGAAAGAAAAGCATGTAATGGTCAAACCGCAACCAAAAGGGGTAGCAGTTCCGACTGCAGAGGAGATAGCAAATGCTATCTGGATAATTCAGGCTTTGCAACCGAGCACTCCATTTCCAGTTGGGGAGGCTCCTTCAGCTCCTCCTACACCGGTTCCCAGTTCATTGGAAATTGAACAGAAATGGTTAGCTGATGAAGAGGAGGAGGGCCTATATGAAGATGATGAGGATTATGGGGAGGTTATTGAACCAGAGCCTTCCCTGGATCCTCACCATTCTGACTCCCCTGATAAAGGACATGAGGATTTTACCTCTCATTATGCTTTTATTAAACAGATTGCTCAGTCTCTTGATATTCCTACACAGGAGTCTACTGATAAAGAGGAAGAACAGGACTATAGGGAGATGATGTATGTACCTGTCTCAAAGAGGCTGCTGGTACCTATACATAAATATCTTAAGAGGCAGGTTCATAAGATCCTGCAGACTCCTACCTCTGTGCCACCAGTAGATAAAAAGGTGGACAAAAAATATTGGGTTGCCAAAGCTGGGGGAGACTTCGTGTTTGGACACCCTAGCCATGAGGGAGTGATACAGGCTGCTGCCTGTGAAAAGGCTGGCATTCTCCTGGCTTCCCACCCGCTTGATAAAGATTCAAGGAGGATGGACACCATTGAAAAGAAGACATAGTTGGGATCCTCTCTCCTTACTAGACAGGCCTCTTATATGGCATACATAGAGAGATACCAGAGGACCTTGTGGGACACGGTTATGGAAATGACTAAATCTGTGCCAGCCCCTATGGCAACTGACTTACAAGGAGCTGCAAAGAGGGGCATCGAGGCTTCTAAGGCACAGTTCAGACTGGCTATAGATAATAATGACACTGCAGCCAGACAGACGGCTTCCTCTATTTCCCTCAGAAGATTTTCTTGGCTTAGGACTACCAACCTGACCCAAGACACGCAGTCCAAGGCTTTGGACTTCCCTTGTGAGCCCTCCTCTCTGTTTGGTGAGCAGACAGAGGCTTGCATGAAAAAAATGGATGATTACAAAACAGCCTACAAAAGTGCTGCAGCCAAGGAGAGGGCCTCCGCCCCTCAGAAAAACCAAGCAAGGGGAGCTAGAGGTAGGTGTCAATATAGGCCTTATTTTCAGCCACAGTCCTACCCCTAGTATCAACAGCAAAGGGGCTATTTCAGAGGCAGAGGCAGAAGAGGTGGAACCCGAACTAGCCCCAGTCACCAACCGGCATCCCAGCCTAAGCAGACACCCTGAGGTATCTGTCAGGGTCGCCTCCCCAGTCCAGATAAGGGGCAGATTGGCCCACTACCTCGAGGAATGGAAAACCATCACTACAGACAGATGGGTTCTGGAGGTAGTGGGCCAAAGATTGACTCTCGGTTTCAAGCTGCAACCAAGGCTGACAGCAAGAGTTTTCAGACCATCCTCTCCCTTAGAAACAAAGTTGTTAGAGGAGGAAGTACTGAATCTGCTATCCTTGGGAGCAATAGAACCAGTTCCTCTGGCACAGAGAGGAAAGGGTCTCTATTCAAGATACTTCCTCACACTGAAAAAACAGGGAAGTGGCGACCCATATTAGATCTCAGGCACTTAAACAGGCATCTGCTGAAGCCAGAGTTCAAAATGGTAACCCTGAGCACAATCCTCCCAACCCTAAGACAAGGGGATTGGTTGGCATCATTGGGCTTAAAGGATGCATACTTCCATATACCCGTAAGACAGTCCCGCAGAAAATTTCTGAGATTCAGACTGCCATCAGGTCACTACCAGTTCAAGGCATTACCTTTCGGACTTACTTCTGCTCCAAGAGTGTTCACAAAATGCTTGGCTGTGGTTGTGGCGCACCTCAGAAGGCAAGGGGTAGTAGTGTTTCCTTATCTGGATGACTGGCTAGTCATAGGCAGTTTCCACATCAGGTGAAGCAGTTTCTGGCACTGACACAGGAGCTCCTCCAGTCTTTAGGGTTCCTGGTCAATCTAAAAAAGTCAGTACTACAACCAGTGCAGCTCCTGGAATTCATAGGAGCTGAGCTGCATTCAGTGAGGGGAAATGCTTTTCTCCCACAGTCAAGAGCACATACCCTGGATCAACTGGCAGGCACCTTCAAGGCTCAAAACCTCAAGCCTGCCAGACACTTTCTACAGCTGATGGGCCATATGGCAGCTTCAACAGCTACAGTGTCAGGAGTAAGATTTCAAATGAGGGATGTCCAGTGTCACCTCAGATTGTACTGGCATCAGAAATCAGATCCATTGTCAAAACTGCTTCTAGTCACACAAACCCTCCTGCAAGCACTGCAGTGGTGGTTGGACATAGCCAACCTCAGACAGGGAATTCCTTTCCTTCAGGAGCTACCCTCCTTGGTGTTAACCACAGATGCTTCCCTACTAGGGTGGGAGCACACTGTTCACGGTACATGGCTCAAACAGGAATCACTGCTTCACATCAGCCTGCTAGAGCTCAGGGCAGTCTTCCTAGCACTTCAGACGTTCGCCAACCTGTTACAAGGAAAGGTAGTGCAGGTCAGGACAGACAACACGATCACAATGTACTACATAAACAAACAAGGGGGCACAAGGTCTACACCCCTGTGCACAGAAGCCATTAGAATATGGGGTCTCGCCTGTTCTCTGGGGGTTGTCTTGTCAGCAGTGCACCTTCCAGGGAGAGACAATGTGTTGGCAGACGCACTGAGTAGGATAAATCAGAACCACCATGAATGGGCCCTGAACAGGTAGGTGCTACAAGTGGTATTCAAGCAATGGGGCACTCCAGAGATAGACCTCGTCGCAGCCCCAGACAATTACCAGCTTCCCAAATTCTGTTGCAGACCTCCAGTCTTGGGCTCAGTCCCATGGATGCCCTCATTCTGGACTGGACAGGGAAGTTTCTATATGCCTTTGCCCCATTTCCCTTGATACTGAGGATTCTGAACAAGCTCATATCCCAGCCTGCCACAATGATCCTCATTGCTCCAGATTGGGCCAGGCAGCCATGGTATCCCTAGTCTTGGCATTGTCAGTGTCCAGACCAATCAGCCTTCCCAGGAGGCACACCGTTTTAACTTCTTCCCGGGGCAGGATTCTTTACCCTAGCCTTCAGTCCCTCAGGCTCAAGGTGTGGTTCTTGAGTACCTAGAATATGCTGATTTGCACCTTTCAGAAGGGGTTATGGAGGTCCTTAGGGTTTCTAGAAAGCCCTCCACCAGGAAGAATTACACATCCAAGTAGAAAAGATTTTCCATTTGGTGTCAAAAGAAAGGTCTGGATCACACTCAGACGGGTTTGCCAGTAGTCCTGGATTACTTGGCACACCTCCATTCCCTCGGCCTTCGGCTTTCTACACTCAAGGTACATTTGGCTGCTGTATCAGTCTATCTGTCAGCAGGTAAGGCATCATCACTGGCTTCAAACTCAGTATTTAGAAAATTCTTTAAGGGTTTGCTCCATCTGCACCCTCCACATAGGAGCCCCACCCCAGTGTGGGACCTCAACATATGTACTGCACAGCTCATGCAACCACCTTTTGAGCCTATTTCATCAGCTGACCTCAAATATGTAACTTGGAAGGCTGTCTTCCTAGTTGCAATTACCTCAGCCAGGAGGATCAGTGAGCTTCATGCCTTGTCCATAGATACTGATTATATTACATTTCACAGGGACAAGGTAGTCCTTAGGACCAATAACAAGTTCCTTCCTAAGATAGTGTCTGATTTTCATGTCAACCAGTCCATTACACTACCAGTCTTTTTCACTGATCATTTTTCTTCAGGTGAACATAGGCTGCATAGCCTGGATGTCAAAAGGGCTATCAGCTATTACCTGTAACATACAAAAGGCCACAGAAGGGATAGGACCCAGTTTTTTTTGACTTATGGGGAAGTGGGAAAAGGTAAAACAGCCACAAAGAGGTCCATAGCATGGTGGATTACGGCATGTGTTCAGTTTTGCTATAACAAGGTGGGCAAGCAACCCCCTCAGGATCTTAGGGCCCATGCTACGAGAGGAACAGCTGCATCCATAGCAGCCTCTAGAGATATCCCTTTGTTGGAAATATGTAAAGCAGCTACTTGGAAGACAGTTCACACATTCACCAAGCATTACTGCCTCGATACTCAGGCTAGGAGTGATGCCAGGTTTGGCACAGCAGTTCTGCAGAGCCTATTTCCGAAGTAGGTCCTCTGCACACCTCCAAAGGCACTGCTTGGGTAGTCTGCATTTGTCAGAATACAGTAAGATTTCCTGGGGTTTGAAGAAAACATTACTTACCATAGCAATCTTGTTTCTTCTAAGGGAATCTTACTGTATTCTGAGCTCCCATCCTCCTTCCCTGCTAGGTCCTACAGGGCACTGCATACTGTCTGTACAACTAAAGTTGGAAACCTGTGGGTTCCTAGTAGTTTATTGGGCATCTGTGACTTGAGTCTTAGTGATGCCCTCTGTTATCCAAGAGGTGTTTTTGTCCCCTAACAGGGGTTCTACTAATTGTTAGATTAGCTTTGTTAGATAGTGTCTTTTAGCTTCTGCATGCTTCGTAAGAATCTAACGCTTGCAGGAAGTGCAAGAAGGGACAGTGATTTGAAAACCAAGCTCAAGCCTAACATTCCACTATTAGCATAGGTTCTATTAACCATTTTGGCTCCGGGACAGTCCTATGGTGAGACCAGACTGCATTTGTCAGAATACAGTAAGATTCTCTTAGAAGAAACAAGAGTGCTATGATAAGTAATGTTTCTTTTTGTTGTGTAGCATCATAGTTTTGAAATACATTTTGTGTTTTTATTAGGTGTTTAAAATGTTCTTATGTGAGCAGCACTGATGCTTTTTGTGTTGCTTGCACGCATGTGCAAGAAACACTTGCATCAGCTTTCTTTAAAAGCGGGTTGTGGAGGCGTGGCAGTGTTGTGCCGAATGGCAACAGTCTGTTCTGGGGCTGATCTCTGCCGTGGCGAATAGAGGAGCATGCTGTCGATGATGGCAGTTAATGAGCATGCCACTATGCTCAAAGAGACAGACTGCTGCAATCAGGGAGCGCCCCGTCACTACACAATCAGCTGTTTTGGCTGCGGTGCATCCCTGACTGCAGCAGCCAGTTACAAGCTGCATTGTGTGGTGTCCCCTTGGCGACAACTTCTCCATCTGCCTCTCACAGTCCCCACGAAGCTGACGGAAAGCCACTGCCCCCATTCAGTGTGCCTTCCTGGTGAAACATTTCAATAAATAAATTAAATAAAAGCCAACAGGGGGTGCCCAATCCCCCTGTCGGCATGATCCCCTCCCAAGTTCATTTGCAGATGGGGTAGCCCAATCCCCATTGGCACCCCCCCATTTCTTGTGTGCCGTGGGGGGTGCCCAATCCCCCCTCATCTCATGCCTTCCCCCCCCAGCACACTGTATGGCTGATGGGGTGCCCAATCCCCATCGGCTCCACTCCCCCTTCCCCCAACAAACATCCAGGTGACACGCTGGGAGCCCATCCGAAGGCAGAATAGTCCGTGTCCCTTTTTATTTCCTAAAATAAAAACCGGACCCGTGCTGTCTGTGGCACCCTCCACCCAACCTGCTCCACCCTCTGCACACTCACCTCCCCACACCTCCCTCTCACCCCATACTTACCTCCAGAGCCTGACGCGACGATCTTCTGTGGACCAGGGACATGTCTGCACTCTTCAAAGCTGACTGCAAACTGAAGAAATGCTGGTAAGCTGTATAATGGCATAAATAGGGTTTTTCAACTTAAGTGGATATCTCCCTATTTTAGAATTTTTCACCAAATTTAACATGGGTTCTTGGATCCCCCTCCATGAACCCAGCACTGTCATTTGTTATTCGTCCCTAAAGGTGATTTCATGGTCACTGCATGGAACCACCTTTTGGGACTGAGCAATGAAATGACAGTGTCACAGTTCATGAGGTAGTCCCCCAAAAACCCTATGTTGAAAATTTGGTGAAAAAAATTCCCAAAAATGACTGTTTTACGAGCATGCATTGCGCAGTTCCTACTCATGCTCATAACTTCGAGCATTTTTAATATTTTCACTCCAGATTTTCAACATTGCCATTTTACCACTCCTCCTTATGAACAGTACAGCTGTCATTGTTCATATATCGCCCAAAATGTGTTTTCGCATATGTGGCGCACAATGGTGCGTTCGGTATACAAAATCAATGTTCGGGACAGATTAAGAAAACCATAGCGACACTGTTCATGAACAGAGGTCTTAAGATGCCTATGTTGAAAATTTGGTGACAAAAGTCCATAAAATAGCTGTGTTACGAGCATGCATTGCACAGTTTCCACGCACCCGCGTAACTTCACAAATTCGTAATATTTTCACTCCAGATTTTCGACATTGGCATTTTACCACACCTCCTTATGAACAGTATAGCTGTAATTTTTCACATCCTGGCTGAAATGTGTTTTCGCACTTCTAGCGCAGAATAAGCGGATCGCTGTGGGAAATCAGTGTTCGGGACAGATTAAGAAAATCACAGTCACTCTGTTCATGAGCAGAGGTCCCAAAATGCCTATGTTGAAAATCTAATGTAAAAATCCCCAAAATAATTACTAGTGTCGTTCATAGTTTCTATGCGTTTGACTTCACCATTTTTTTATATTTTTACTCCAGATTTTCAGTATTACCATTTTTTTACACCTCCTCATGAACAGTACAGCTGTCATTTTTCACATCCTGTTCAAAATGTGTTTTCGCACCTGTGTCACCAAATGGCGCAGTCACTGTGCAAAATCACCTTTCGGCTAAAAAACTGATAGTGTCACTGTTCATGCAGTGGGGTCACAAAAAGTCCTTGTTGATAACTTGGAGTAAAAATACCAAGAAACGCCCCGGGCATTAGGGTTTCCGACCATAACGCCCTACCCTGTAGGGACTGACAGGCATCAGGGGTGTGACTTGAGATTGTCGACAGTAATGCTCACACCATTCCACCCCTGCCCTGCAGCCAGTGACAGGTATCGAGATGCGCCTTGGACTCTTTGGTTCCAGAGTTCACCCCATTCTCCTATACTGCACCCATTTCAGCGTATTTCCTTATGGAATGAGGTGAGTGTAAAGCCCGAACACCCCAAAGCATACCTCAACACTTGTAAGTGTCTGCAGGGTTGGGTGAGGTGAAATGTTGTGACCGTTATGGGCGACGACCCAAAGGCACACCCCAATATCTGTCCATCTCTGCAGAATGGGGGTGGAGTTGGCATCAGTTCAATACATCACTGCCATTCCTATACTGCATCTGTCTAACTCCTGCACTTCCACTGCTAATGCCAGCAAGCAACATTCGGCATTGACAAATGCTTGTTGGGTTTGGATTTGCAAGCAGGGAAGTACTGTATATTGGATGGATTTCCTTTACAGTTTATGATTCTCAAACAGTGTTGCTGTGGGGGTAATTTTTTTTAGTCTACATGATTTCTTTTTGATGTTGCTGTGTTGTTTGATTTGCTGTGTGACCTTTTTGACCTAGAAGATATAAAATTGGCATGTTGACTTTTTGACCCCAACTGATTGTGCTCTCGAATAAAGCATCCCTATCTTATCTTGTGAGCAGGGGTCTATGCTATGTTAAAGTACCAAGTGGTAGGATGGGATGAGGGAGTTCAACAACCATCAGGTACAGAGACATACTATAGCGTAACCCCCCTGATGGAATTGCTGTATTGTTTAAAAAAATGTTTAGTAATGTTAGTTTTTAGCAGTGTAAGTAGTGTTATAATTTGGTACTGTATCATTAAATGTTTGACTTTGTGGTATTAGGATAAATTAGATATGCATCAGGAATTAGGTTGCAACTGGTAGGCTACGCTAGTTGGGTACGGTGGCACTGCATGGAGTTATGGTTGCATGGATCCTCCTTAAGGATATCTGTTCCATTAGGCTACATCTTTGGAACTGTAAGCCACCAGCGTCAGGACCACTCGGAAACTTTGCTAGCCGGGGGCCGCCCACAACGACGTCCAGCATCTGCGTTTCCTCAGTTCTTTCTGCCGTTGTCATTCATCCTTGGCAGACCTGCTAAAGGAAACTCCATCAACTTAGCCATTGCTGTTTATTTTAATTTTCTCAGTGTTCTTTCCTCGCCTCTGTATGCCTCTGAATTCAAAGTAGCCTTTATATTGGTATTGTAAGCATAGAGAAAAACAGTTTTATAAAGAGGACACGTGGTTTGTGTATGCTGTTTGGGCCTGTCTCACGGCATGTGGACTTATGAGATTTGGAGAATAGCTCAAGACCAGCAGACTGTAGGACCAGAGACAGCATGAGTTCACATGGGAGAGGTCCTGTCAGACCAACCTGATAGAATTCTGTGACAAAGTAAGCAAGGTGGTGGACCAGGGCCGGGCAATGGATGTGGCTTATCTAGATTTCATCAAGGCCTTCGACACCATCCTGCATAAAAGATTGATAATGAAACTGAGCAGCCTGGGGGTGGGGCCTAAAATTATAAAATGGGTGGAAAACTGGCTTCGGGATAGGAGCCAAAGAGTTCTGGTAAACAGGGTACACTCCGGAGAGGGGAGGGTGACTAGTGGGGTACCACAGGGGTCCGTATTGGGCTCTGTATTCTTCAATATTTACATTAGTGACATGGCAGAGGGACTAGGAGTTAGGATTTGCCTGTTTGCAGATGACGCAAAGATTTGCAACAGAGTGGACAGACAGGGGCTGGTGGAAAGGATGAGGGAGGACCTAGAAAAGTTAGAAGAGTGGTCAAAAAAATGGCAGCTATGATTCAACACAAAGAAGAGCAAGATTATGCACTTGGGGCACAGGAACCCGAGGGCAGTGTACACACTTGAGGGAGAGCTGCTAGAGGTCACAAGGCAAAAAAAAAAGACTTGGAACTATTATCACTGATGACTTGAAGGTGGCGAAGCAGTGTGGAAAGGCAGTGGGGAAGGCAAACCAAATGCTTGGATGCATAGGGAGGGTTATACTCCCCCTGTACAGCTCATTGGTGAGGCTGCCCCATGAGTACTATGTGCAGATCTGGAGGCCCCATCTTCGAAAGGATAGGGACAGGATGGAGACAGTGCAGAGGCGAGCAATCAGAATGGCACAGGGCCTGCATCAAAAAACCTATGAAGAGAAGCTTAAGGAATTAAACTTGTACTCACTGGAGGACAAGAGGAGGAGAGGGGATATGATTGAGGCATTCCTATATCTCAGGGGAATAAATATGGTGCAGGAGGAGAGTATTTTCTAGAGAAAAGGATGATCATCTTCTGGGGTACCTCAGCCATCAAGTCACACCGTAGGAATTTTACCGTTGGTGAAGCAGGATGCATATAGAAGATTTTCAGCAGTACATCTGGGGCCGTCCACGCCGACATCACCAACCCTATAAAGCCATGAGCAGCCCCACTCCCTTCTCAGTTCTTTCCCGCCATCTGCTTGTTCGCATGTTTCTCCGCGGAAGCTCCAACACAGTTTTGCACCATTTTTTGCCTATGACTTTTTTATACTTACTATTTTAGAACCTCTTTTTTTTAAAGAGAGTCCTTTAGTTTGTTTATTGAGAGTTAAACCTTCAACTTATTTGTTGAGAATTAATCCTTCAACTTCTCTCATCTGTCGCTCCGGAAAGAAGATTGCCTATACAGACAAACACTCCCTCTGTGTCGCTGTCTTGGGCCTGACACCCAAAGTCTTCAACTGTGAGCTCTGCAAGAGGTTTAATCAAACGACCATCAGGCGACACAAAAAGGCACTTAAAAATTTCCTCATGGAGCAACAGGTAGCCAGTTCTGGGCAGGGGTTCTCCAGGGTCTCTGCTTCCCAATTGCTGACAGGGTAAGTCCTCGGGGGGGTCACAAAAAGACCGTGATTGGGACTGCTACTCCGGGTGGTGGTCCCGCTTGCCTATGGCCTCTTCCTCTTTGTCCGGGGGTACTTCATTGACTGCGGCTGCACTGACATACAAGCCTGCTGTCCAGGTCTCTGTCCCTACCAGACCCATACTGACAGCACCTCCACCGAACCTTCAGGGCGGCTGGTCGTCTACCTCTGTATCGCCGATCCCTTTCTTGTCAATGATGGGGTTGTCATCGATGGCCCTGCCATCTAGGCCTGATGCTGCCCCAGGCTCTCTGGCTCGGGGCGCTTCAGGCTCTCAGATGTCCCTCTTGCAGGTTGTCGCTTACTATGCCATCAATCCCCCCCCCCCCGTCGACAGTCTTCTACTGTCATTGAACTCAATTAAATTTTGACCAGATTTACTTCAGTCATTATTCACCAATTGGGTGCATATAGGCCTACATCGCCTGCACAGTCAATGGTTCCATCGTCATTGACACCAACTTGCCCCCCCGGGCCATCATGGACACAGCAGTCGTCAGATCTAGAATAAGAGCAGGTCGACGTCGAGGAGGAGTACCATCCTGATCTTATTCTTCCAGATGAAGAGGATGAAGAGAAAGAACCCCCCCTCTTTTGACAGATCCACAGCTTCCTCAGTGAGCGAGGACGCTGTCAAACACACCCCTAGGTCTCCTCCAGAGGACCCTGCCTTCTTCAGTATTATGAAGCAGTTGTCCTCAGCCATGGGCTTTCATACTGAGGAAGAGGATGCCACCAGAAAGGATCTGGTGGATTTCCTTGAGATCCCAGAGTCCCCTCCTAAGATCATTCCTCCTATTTTGTCTGCTTTGAGGACTGCTACTACTGCAGCCTGGCACAGGCATGATATGGTGCCTGCCATGCCCTGCAGGGCAGATAAACTTTATCATGCCCCTCAGGGTTTTCCATATTATGCCAGGTCGCCCCTGAAAAAGGGACTTTGTTGTCTCAATGGGCCTACCCAGTCAACAAATTTCAATAAATAAAATAAATAAATGCTGCCCAGCCTAAAACAGATTTAGTGGTAATAAAGGCAGCTTATGACAGGTCTAAGGTGCCCAAGCATCTTAGCTCCTTCCCCCCAGATAAAGAGTCACACAGAATCAATCTCTGGGGCAAGAGGTTTTATGCCTTCTCCACCCTTGGGCTGAGGATTGCCAACTACCTTTACCACATGGTGAAGTACCAGAATATCAACTGGGAGAAGGGCAAGGCAGCTGCTCAGGACCTTCCAGATGGTACCCAGAAGCAGGAGGTTCAAAAATGCTTACAAACCACTGAGGAAGTTAGCAAGCATCTCTTGCGGGCCCTCTTTGATAATTTGGATACTGTTGCCAGGGATGTTGCCACAAGCATTTGCCTCCATAGGCATTCCTGGCTAAAGGTCTCAGGCTTCACTGTGGATGTCCAGCAGAAGGTGCTGAATGCCCCTTTCAATGGCTCAAAACTATTTGGCCCAGATGTCCAGGACATCATTAATGATTTACAGGCATCTGCTAGCGCTAGCAATCTGTCCGTTTGCTCTATCGTATGCAATCTAAGAGCAGGCAGCTCCCTCCTTTATGTAAGGGGCCCTACAAGCATGGAGCAGCCCCTCTGCCCAAAGGTAAACGCAGAGCCTTCGCTGCCTTACCCGTCCTCTCCACTGCTGGAGCTGTGGCCAAGTGCCCTAGAGGCAATGGATTAGCCCCAGTGGCTGGATCTGCCTCCTCTTGACTTCTTGCCACCCCCCTCTTTCCGGTCCCTGACCAAGAGCTGGTGGTTGGAGGTCGGGTCTCCCTCAATCTCAATCAGTGGAGAACCATCACTTCAGACGACTGGATTCTTATAGAAAGGGGTCACACTCTAGAGCTCATTGAGCAACCTCCAGAGACTCCCCCTCTGCCCCTTGCCTACCCCCAGCCCACCTGTCTGTCCTCCAGGAGGAGGTACAGTCCCTTCTGCACAAACAGGCCTTCGAGCCAGTGCCCAGGCACCAGAGAAAAAAAGGCTTTTATTCCAGGTTCTTCCTGGTTCCCAAGAAAACTGGAGATCTGAGGCCCATCCTAGACCTCAAGGACCTCAATCTGTATGTCCAGTACAAAATGTTCTGGATGGTAACTTTGCCAAGTCTCTTGCCCTTCTCAAGCAGGGCAACTGGATATGTTCTGCGGACATGCAGGACACTTACCTGCACATCACTGTGTTTCCTCCACACAGGAGGTTCCTCCAGATCTTGCTTCGAGAGGGCTCTTGCAGTAGGTAATCACCTTGAGGACTGCGCCCCCTGGCATCATTACCACATGGAAGCTTTAGCTAGCAGTGTCTGACGGGGGACCGCCCACCTGACGTCACTTGACGGACATCAGTGTGACACTATATGGGGGCGTCCCCACTTCTAGTTCTTTCCCCGCCGTCTCACTCACCACATCGGACCTTGCAGAGATCTAACATTGCACCAACTGCTTTCACGGATGAGTATCCATTTTCTTTCCTTCAAAAGATTGTTTCTTTAGTTTTTGTGCATGTTGTCACCGTCTTCCGTCAAGTCACATAAAAATAAGTGCACTTTGTGCGGCGCGCAGCTCCCGCACAAAGACTGTCATACCCTCTGCCTCTTCTGCCTAGGCCCAGAGCACAGGGTCGAGGATTGCAAGGCCTGTTCTATCTTCAGCCGGGCCACACAAAGTGTCACCAGCAGGCCCTTGAGGCCCATTTACTCAAGCAAAAAATTGCCATGATGGAAAAGGAGCTTCAAAAACTCTGCAGCACTTCCTCTTTCCTGACTGAGTCATCCAGGCACAAGAAGAAGAGGGAGAGACATTGGGACCAGGACAGGGCCCCTTCTCACCCAGTGCCATCCCCAGGCCCCGGGTGAGCAGCTGCCTTCTTCCTTTGGGAAGTCGACCGCTGCATTCAAGCCTGCTCTGCCTCAGGGGCAGTTCTCTGACCTACCATTGCCATTGGTCACAGTGGTCGTGGGTGCCTTGGCTACGTCTGAGGCCTCTGTCGCACTTAGGCCCCTTTCCACCAGCGGGTCTAAGTTGCCTGGTGGAGCTGATAAGCTGCTTGTCAGAATCCCTAACAAGCGCCTGGCTCAGGCTGTGTCTTTGGGCTCCAGGGATCCCAGAACCCACCCAGGTAAGATTGATAAGTTGGGCATCAGATCCTTTGACATCTGCCCGACCAATCCGGTCGATAAGTCGGGTATCGGTTTACCCGACATCCGCCTGACCGAGCTTATGTAGGGGGCTGATGAGGGCCTCAACGTTTCTCAATTTCCGGACCTCCCACAGCCCTCTCTGGTTGGGTTTCCCACCCGGTTTACCCCCAGTTCCCCTGTGGAGGAGCTTCCGCCTCCTTCCCCGGACAAGGATGGAGTAGGCCTAGGGGGTCATCCATCAGGTGGCACTTTTCCTGCATCACCTCTGGATCTCACGTTGGGGGTTCCGGTTGACCTTCAAGGACCTCCTCCGTCGTGTTTCCTAATGAGGGTCCCGATTCCAACCCTGCGTCTGCTGTCGACGTTTGACTCGGTTCTTCCTGGTCTTTTGGGGTTGGGTGTGGGAGTCCCTCACGGTCCTCCTTCAGGCCCTTTGGCTCCGCCGTCGGGGCTTCCATTGGGTTACCTGACTTCTAACCTCCAATGCACCTGGGCTACCCGCTGTCAGGATTCCAGACGCCGGGTTTTGTGTCCCCTTATCCTCCTCCTCTGGGTTACCCGACGCCAACTTATCTATCGTCTAATTACACAGCGCCCAGTTTCCCTGTGGGGTGCCAGTCAGCCTACCAGCCTTCTCCGCCCCCTCCACCTCCTCAACCTCAGGCGGACTTTCAGGCCATTTTGCAGTCATGGTGGTTCGAGACTAAGGCCCAGCTCATGTCTGAGCTGCATAGCCGCCACCCCCCCATGGGAGGTTCCCTGTGGCCCAGCGGATCAGATCTTCTCCTGCGCTGGACCCACGCCATCCACCATTGGGCCCTTCAAAAGAGCCTTCATCAGGGCGGCCATAAGGTAGAGCGCCCCCTGACGGGGAACCTTCCCGACCTTACACCCGGTTCTTTGACTCAGATCCGGACTCAGACTCCAATGGTTCTTCCTCTTATGTTTTGGGTTTCGAAACTCCTTCCCCGGATGAGCCTCAGCCTAAGGAGTCACTGAAATCTCCACCTGAGGATCTGTCCTTTGCTGACCTCCTCAAGAAAATTGTGGAGGCTTATGACTGGAAATCATATGCCCAGGACCCAAAGTGTCAAAGGCTGGCGGAACATCTAGACATGCAGAAGGCAGCTCCTGTTCTCACACCTTCTTGGCTCGAGCCGCACAAGGACTTGGCATCCACTGTATAGATGATGCCCTCCTCGATTTCAGCGATAGCTAAAAAGGCTGACTGCACTTATCAGACACCAGAGGGGAAAGACCATCTCAGTGTCCATCCCAAGGCAGACTCGGTTGCCATTGCTGCGGTCCATGATAGGTCACCCAAGCCGAGATATATGTGCACCTCCCCTCCGGATGAGTTGAGGCAGCTGGACCAGTTTGGGAGGAAGTTTTACACCTCTTCCACACTGGCCATCCACGCTTTGAACTACATAGTCCACATGTTGGTCTACCATAAATCCCCTTTTAGCCAGCTGGAGTCGGCAGTAGAAGCGCTTCCTAACTCCAAGTCCAAGTCTGTCTTGGCAGACTCCATTCGGTTTGCCAGGGTTGCCTGTAGACCTTCTTTAAGGGCCACCTACAATGCCTTGGGCTGCTCAGCAAGGGGAGAGGCCATGGTGGTCAGCTTCAGGAGATTTTCCTGGCTTAGGGTCTCTGGCCTGGCACAGGGTGTTCAGACTGCCATCCAGGATGCTCCCTTCAGGGGTTCAGTCCTCTTTGATGGTGATCCTCAGTATATCATCACCAGTTTGCAGGACAAGGGTAAGGCCCTTAGGTCAGTCCACACTATGTACCACCCTAAATTTCGTCCAGAAAGCCCTTTCAGCATCTAGCAAAGCGGCAGCCAAAGCAACAACAACCGACCAAGCATCAGCCGGAATGTCTGGCACCATCGGCTTCAGCCACCCCTCCGCAGAAAGCCCAAAGAGCCTCTGGTGCAGTTCATCCCAACCCTCTCCCTCCTCCCTTGCTTGACTGGCGGTCTGCCTTCCTTCTCCTAGTCCTTGGAGGAGCCGGTGGCAGAAGGTTCACCAGTCATCTGCCAGAGTGGCGAGCGATAACAACCGACTTATGGGTCCTTCAGTTATTTGAACAGGGCCACACCCTGGAGTTTAGGGAAAAACCTCCATGCAGGCCCCCAGTAGTGTCCCAGTATCCAAAGGTGCACATCCCTCTGTTAAAAGAGGAGAGCCAGGCTCTGTTACAAAAGGAAGCAAATAGAGCTTGTTCCGCCCAGCCAAATTGGGAAGGGATACTACTCCCACTTCTTCTTGGTCCCCAAAAAGATGGGAGACTTATGTCCCATTTTGGACCTCAGTGCCCTGAACCTGTACATAGAGTACAAACAATTTTGGATGCTGACTCTCCCAGGCCTACTGCCCCTCTTGCGCGAGGGACAGTGGCTCTGTGCTCTGGATATGCAAGATGCTTACCTGCATATCCCGATTTTTTTTCAGGCCCATCGCTGCTACCTCTGGTTCACCTTTCAGGGAGAACATTACCAGTTCAGGGCTCTCCCCTTTGGCCTGTCATTGGCACCTCGGGTATTTACCAAGTGCCTGGTGGTAGTGACAGCGGCTCTGAGACGTTGGGGCCGCTGTGCATTCCCTCTGCCTCGATGATTGGCTCTTGTCAGCCCTGTCGAAGCAGCAGCTGGAACTTTCCCTCTCTGCTACCCTGGACCTCTTTGCACAAGTTAGGATCACTGTAAATCTCTCCAAGTTCCATCTTGTTGCTTCCCAACATCTCCAGTTTATAGGGGCGGTGTTGTATACAACCCAGGGCATGGCTTTCCTCCCTCTGGACAGGGCAGACACGTTGCAGGTACAGGCTCATATGGTAGTCTCCAGCAGGCGGGTTCTGGCCAGGTCGATTCTTTGACTGCTTGGCCTTATGGCAACGGCCATCTCCACCATTCCTTTAACCAGGTTCCACATGCAAATATCTCAGTGGACGCTCATGGCACAGTGGAATCAGAGGCTGGACGACCTGGACCATGTGATCATGGTCTCCAGTTCGATGCAGCAGGATCTCTTATGGTGACAGGATCTAGTCAACCTCGCCAAAGGGGTCCCTTTCCAGTCCCCTCCTCCCTCCCAGACCCCGACTACAGATGCGTCAGGGATGGGGTGGGGTGCTCACCTGGGGAGCCACAGAACCCAGGGTCTATAGTCTCCGGCAGAATCTCATCTGCACATAAATGTGTTGGAGATGAGGTCAGTGCTGTATGCGCTTCAGGCCTTTCAGCACCTGCTTCACTAGGACACTCTATTGGTCCAGTCAGACAATATGCGTGTGGTGTGGTATCTCAATAATAAGGAGGCACTCGCTCATATCCCCTCTGCAGGAAGTCGATACGAGTGTGGAATTGGGCAGTTATGCATTGAATTTGCCTCACAGCAGTTCACGTTCCGGGCATGCAAAACATCCTAGCAGACAGTCTGAGCTGCACCAGAGACAGCGCTCGTGAGTGGGAGCTCAAGTAAGCTGTGGTTGAACACATTTTTGACTTATGGGGTCATCCAGACTTAGATCTGTTTGCATCCCCATACAACACAAAACTACCCAAGTTTTGCTCGCTCGCTCCAGGGCATGGTGTTTTTTGCTGGACAGGGAGATTTTTGTATACCTTCCCTCCCTTTCCAGTTCTGCAGAGGGTGTTGCTCAAGCTTCAGGTGGAGGGGGCACACATGGTTCTGATTGCCGCATATTGGTTTCCACTTCTTCAGCAGCTAGTAGTGGAACCTCCGGTTCCCCTGCCCCTCTGCCACACTCTCCTGACCCAGGAGATGGCAAGCTGGTCCATCCGGGGCTGAAGTACCTTCATCTTCACACATGGCACCTCAGAACTTAGCTGCTTCACGTCTTGGGTTTTCCTCCAGAGTGGCGCAGGTCCTGGTAGAGGTCAAAAAGCCTTCTACGAGAACTTTGTATGCTATGAAGTGGAGGCGTTTCTCCATATGGCCCACCTCGAAGGGTTGGGACCTCTTTTTGTGCCCCATCCCTCAAATCTTGAACTATCTCCTGCACCTATTTGACTTGGGCCTGAGCTACTCTTCCCTGAAGGTCCACCTGTCGGCTGTTTCTGCTTATCACACCTTGGTGGAAGGTAAAGCCTTCCTGAAAGGAATCCTCCACCTGAAACCCCCGGTGCGCAGTCCCGTGCCACTGTGGGACCTTAATTTAATTTTGAAGACGCTGACTTTGCCTCCTTTCGAGCCAGCTGGTTCATGTGATACGTGCTGTTTTATCATGGTAAGCACTATTTTTAGTTGCTGTCACTTCAGGCCCTGATGTGTAAGAAGCCTTATTTAATTTTTCAGAGAGACAGGGTGGCTCTGCATACAAATCCTCAGTTTTTACCCAAGGTGGTTTCCGAATATATGTTGAACCAGTCGATTCAATTGCCAGTTTACTATCCCGAACATTCCAATCGGGGGGAGGCACTTCTGCATACTTCAGATGTTCATAGAATTCCTATGTTATTACACTAACAGAACCAAGTCTGTCTAGAAAGCGGACCAGTCCGGACCAACATTTTGTATCTTTCGCGCCAAAGAGAGAAGGCGCAGCAGTTTCCAAACAGTGTTTATCCAAATGGTTGGCAAACTGTATTGTTTCCTGTTACCAGAAGTATGGTAAAACTCTCCCGGGGGAGATTAAGGGGCATTCCACCAGAAGTATGGCAGCCTCTACTGCTTGTTTCAAAAATGTGTCCGCTGCTGACATTTGTGCGAGGCTACTTGGAGTACGGTCCGCACTTTCACAAAGCATTACAGTCTAGACATTGCCTCTATGCGCAGGGCAGATTTTGGCCTAGCTATCCTCCAGGGTCTCATGTCCTAAGCTTTCTGCCTTTTCCTGCCTCCCATGTTTCAGTTTCTCCTGATTCACACTGCTTAGGACTCAGTCCTCAAGGTGATTACCTACTGCAAGAGCCCTCTCAATGTAAGATAGTACAGTTACGTAAGAACTTACTGTAACAGTAGGTAACCTTTTTCCCCGAGTTTATTTGCTGCTCTTTTTACATTAACTCTTTATGGGCTCCAGGAGCCTCTTTCTTCCATTCTCCTGTTGCGCCACCTTGGAGGTCTCCGATGGGAGAACTAGAAGGTGTGCCCGGGGACCACCCACTAGATAGTGTCACACTGATATCCATCATATGACATCGGATGGGTGGTCCCCCAGCAGACACTGCTAGCTAAAGTTTCCGTGTGGTCCTGACAGCAGGGGGCACAGTCCCCAAGGTAATTACCTACTGCAAGAACCTCTCGAAAAGATCTACTGTTACAGTAAGTTCTTACATAACTGTACTTTTTCAGGGCGAACATTACCAATTCAAAGTGCTGCCCTTTGGCTTGTCCTCTGCACCGCTGGTCCTTACTAAGTGCTTAGCAGCAGTGGCTTCGGTTCAGCCCTCAGAAGAGAGGGGCTGTACATATCTGGACAATTGGCCCCTAAAGATCCCATCCAGGGAACAGCTCCTGTGGACTCTGGAAAGAACTCTTCAGTTAATTATCTCCCTGGGCATCACGGCCAATTTGCCCAAGTTGGTTCTGATCCCGTCATAAAGGCTGCAGTACATGGCGCGGTCCTGACTCGGCTTAGGGAAAGGACTTCCTGCAACAGACCAGGGCAGAGTGCCTTATTGCCCAGGCTCAAGAAGTTCTCCACAGCCGTTATATCCCGGACATGGTGTACCTGAGATTGCTGGGGCTGATGGCGGCAGCCATCCCCACTGTTCCACTGGCCAGGCTCCACATGTGCATCCTCCAGTGGACTTTCCGAGTACAGTGGGACCAGTGCACTGATAAACTAGATCAGTTAGTGCTGGCCTTTTCCCCAGTTTGCAAAGTGCTCCACTGGTAGATGGATCCCCTGAATCTCCTGATCTCCTCTCCCCAGCAAATTCTCACCATGGATGTTTCTGGTTTAGGCTGGGGGGGGGGGGCTCATCTGGGTCCTTTTCAGACTCTGGGCTCTTGGTCCTAGATCAAAACCTCCCTACACATCAATGTCCTGGAGATGAGGGCAGTCCTGTATGCCATGCAGACCTTTCAGAATCAAATCCTCCCACATCAGCTCTTGATTCAGTCCGACGACCTCAATATCACGTTTTAAATTAACGGGGGGGGGGGCACATTCATATCACCTGTGCAGGGAAGCCTTGAGAGTGTAGTACTGGGCATTAGAACACGGCCTAATTTTCGCAACGGTTCATGTCCCATGAGTGTTAACACCCTGGCAGACCGCCTCAGCTGGACACAGTTCAGCATGCTTGAGTGGGAGCTTCTCTTATACATCGCAGAAGATCTGCTTGACAGATGGGGTTGTCCAGAGTCAGACCTTTTTGTGTCCCCACTCAGTGCAAAACTGCCCAATTTATGCTCGCTAGATCCAGGTCCTGGAGTTTTCTGGTAAGACGCGTTGTCCCTCTCCTGGAACAGGAGGTTCCTTTCCACCTTCCCTCCATTTCCTCTGATTCAGAAAGTGCTAATCCAAATGGATGGGGCCAGCATGATTCTGGTAGCTCCATTCTGGCCCCGTCAAATATGGTTCCGATTACTACAGTCACTGGCGGAGGAGCCTCTGATCCCTCTTCCTCTCTGCAGGTATCTGCTGACCCAGGCTCAGGGGACCCTGGTCCATCCCAACCTAAAGTCTCTACATTTGCATGCTTGACTCCTGAGGATGTAGCCATTGCCAGATTTGGGGTTTTCTGATAGGGTAGTGGATGTTCTAGTGGCTGCTTGGAAACCCTCCACTCATGCCACGTTTGCTATGTAGTGGAGGAGGTTTGCTATCTGGGCTGCCAAATATGATCTGGACCCTTTCAGTTGTCTGAGGAACCAGATTCTGGACTACCTGTTACTACTGTCTGATTCAGGTCTCCGGTACTCCTCCCTCAACGTGCACCTTTTGGCTGTTTCGATCTTTCATGAGCCAGTTGGTAACCGCACCATAGCTCAACTTGATGTTTTCCGTACTTTCCTGAGGGGCATCCAGCATCTGAAACCCCCAGTCCATTACCCTGTTCCAATTTGGGATTTGAATTTTGTTTCAGAGAACTTGACTCTGTCTCCTTTTGAGCCAGCTGTGACTTGAGAGATATGCTTCCTTTCTTGGAAAGCCTTATCTTTGGTTGCTTTTACCTCTGCTTGAAGGATTTCCGAGCTTCAGGCCTTCTGGTGCAAGGAGCCTTATTTGGGTTTTTCACAGAGACGGAGTGTCTTTGTGCATGGATCCTACATTTCTCCCCAAGGTGATGTCTGAGTTTACCCTCAATCAATCTATCCACCTTCCTGTTTATTTTCCTGAGCGTACCAGTCCTTCCTGGGGAATCACTGCTCCATATGTTGGATGTGCACAGAACTTTGAAATATTACCTGCTCCGAATGAAGGAATGCAGAAAGTCAAAGCAGTTGTTTGTTTCTTTCATCCCAGGAAGAGAGGACATTGAAGTTTCTAAACAATGTTTGTCCAAATGGTTGGCAAATTGTATTGTGTTCTGCTATAACAAGTATGGCAAAGAGTTGCCTGGAGCGGTTAAAGCTCATTCCACAAGAGGCATGGCTATCTCAGTGGCCTGTTTTCGTGGGGTCTCAGACGCTGACATTTGTGCAGCTGCCGCCTGGAGTACCGTCCATGCTTTTACCAAGCACTACAGTCTGGATATTGCCTCAAGAGCCCATGCAGGATTTGGTAGGACTGTGCTGCATGGCCTCCTGTCTTAAGTTTAGGGTTGGCCTTCCTCCCAAATTGTCTCCCTGCACCTGTAACTGCTTGGGACTCGTTCTTATGGTGTGACCTGATGACTGAAATACCCCCGAAGAAGATAGAACAGTTATGTAAGAACTTACCATGATAGTAGATCTTCAAGGGGATCTCAGTCATCAGGTCTGTCTTCCCTCCCACCGTCCCCCTTTTTGGGGCTCTTTACTGGAAGTGGCTGTCTGGTGTATTCAGCCTTTCTTATAGGCCTGGGTACCTCCCTCTCTCTCTCTCCCCCCCCCCAGTCCCCCATGGTTAGAACTATGCTCTGTTTGCCTCCAGGGGAAAGAACTGAGGAGGGAGCGGGACCGCTCACGCCTTTGTAGGGCTGGTGATGTCGGCATGGGTGGCCCTAGTTGTACTGCTGAAAATCTTCTGTTGGATCCTGCTTCACCAATGGTGACGTTCCTATGGTGCGACCTTATAACTGAGATCCCCTCGAAGATCTACTGTCATGGTAAGTTCTTACATAACTGTTCTTTCTAGGACTAGGGGGTAGGTTCAGGGGTAATGTGAGGAAGTTCTTCACAGAAAGGGTGGTGGACGACTGGAACAGCCTCCCAGTGGAGGTGGTGGGGGAAAATCAGTCACAGGTTTTAAGTATGCATGGGATAAACACATGGGTATCTTGGATAATGGAGGGGGTGGACTACAGTCCCCACCCAGTAGTGGCTTGGGTAGCACTGTTAGGGAGGATTTTATGAGCAGAGTAGTTGGGCCAAGAGGTCCTTATCTGCTGACAAATCTGAATTTGCCAGAGCTTCAACGAGACTACGAGGTGATGCCGTAGGTAAGCTCTAGAAAATGTCCTTGCATTGAAGGCATTAAAGCCATGGAAAAGGAAAAGGGTTGAAACTTTGCTTCTCTCTCACCATTGTCTGAGAAGTGGCTGTCAAAGTCTAAGGCTAGGATCAAGAAATGGTCATCATCGCAGGCCTCCTCTTCATCCAGCCATAAGCACAGACTCAGTTGCTGTTGAGAAAAGATACATCCTCGTCAGAGAGCCTGCTCCAGTGGCATGAACTACAGCCCCCCTTCCGACAGTCGTTGAGACACCAAGGTTGAGGCCTGGCTTAGGCACTGCCATACCTACTATGAACGGTATGATGCCATTGTCATTGGGCCCAGGCCTGTCAACGCAGATAGTCCCGACCTCCATTGCATAGTGCTGTCAACTCCCAGGCTGTGGTGGCATTATTTTCTGAAATGATTTGAGGCATTCTGCCAGAGTTGCTAGTGCAAGCAGTTATTCCGACTACCGAGCCTTCTGGGACTCAGCCCCCGTTGACAGGTTCCAGTAGCATGCTACAGATTCCTGCCTTCCAGTTACCGATGTTGTTGGTCCATTGTGTGGATGCCATCATCGATCATGCTGTCATGATGAAACGGAATATAATCCTGACCTCATGGGCTTAGAAGAGGAATATGAGCAAAAAACATTTTCTGGAGGGTTCTTCTCACTCTATTTCTACCCTCTCATCCTGTAGTGAAGACTTGGTGGTTTTTATCCTGAGATCTCCTCCTGAGGACCCATCTTTCCAAGCCATGATTCAGCAAATACAGTCTGCCATGGGCTTTGCTGTGGAAGAGCAAAGTTCCACTAAAAGGAACCTCATGGAATTTTTGGAGGTGCCTTGCTCATTCCACCTGTATATCCCGCATTAGAGGATGCTACTTTTGCTGCACAATACTCACCAAACTCGCTGGCTGCAGTTCCTAGAAAGGCTGATAAGCAGCATCCACCACCATCTGCTAAGCTTTTTAAGCTTTGTTAAGCTAACCAGCCAGAAACTGACTTCTGTGGTCATCATGGCTGCGCATGATGGGTTTAGGGCCCCCTAGACATATGAGTATGTTGCATCTTGATAAGGAATCTAGGAGGCTGGATGTGATGTGCAAACGTATTTATCCTTGGGCCTTCGGATTTCAAATTTCCAGGCCCACATGATGAAATATCAGAACAGCTTGTGGAGAGCTGCTCATACCTGATGGCTCTGCTAAGACTGCTCTGCTTAAAACATTGTCTGCTGGTGTTGAGATTAGCAAACATTTGCTGCACTTAGCATATGATGTCTCTGATGTTTCTCTCAGGGCTGCAGCTTCTGGCATTTGCATGAAGAGATATTCTTGACTTAGAGTTGCTGGCTTTTTGCCAATGATGTGTAACAGAGTTTTGAATGCTCCCTTTAAAGGGTCAGAACTGTTTAACTATGATGTTGAAGAGACTATATGGCCTTCAAACTTCAAAAGTGACTCTATGGTCTGTAAAGTCCCTGTATCCCACTCCTGCTAGAGGTCGTGCTTAGGGCTCCTTTTGTCCTCCTGCTGCCCAAGATAGTCATGCTTGCCATCAACAAGGCTGTTGAGGAGGAGGTGGTGCCCTTCTGTCACCTCTCCCTGGCACCCATGCAAAGCACCCAAAGTAATCGGTTCCAGTGGCCCTTCCGCCCCTGGTTCTGCCTGATGCTCTTCCATCTCTCCCTCCACCTCATCTGTTACCTCCAGGGGTGAGTGTGTGGGACAGGATTTCCCTGCATCTGAAATAATGGTGGGAGATCACTATAGATGAGTGAGTTCTAGAGATCATTGCAAGATGGCATGCTCTGAAGGTGTTAAAAATCCCTCCAGGTCATCCTCTGCCTCCTTCCTTTAATCCTGTGGGCCATTTGTGTCTTCTGAAGGAAGAAGTTCAGTCTTTATTCCAAAAACATGCCATGTAACAGGTTCCTCCTCAGGAGAGAAGCAAAGAGTTCTATTCCAGATACTTCCTAGTCCCTAAATGGACAGGGGATTTGCGTCCTGAATTGGATCTCGGGGATCTCAATCTGTACGTCGAATATAAAAAGTTCTGCATGGTATCTCTGCAAGCTCTGATTCCCTTTCTAGATAGGGGGATTGGCACTGTTCTCTGGACATGAAAGGTCACATACCTTTAAGTAAAGATCAGGAAATGCTTGGCAGTAGTTGCATCAGCCCTTCTCAAGGAAGGTCTGTATTTTTTCCCCTTTATGGATAACTGGCTTCTGAAGGCCAGCTCCAGGAAAGCTCTGCTACATATCCTGTTTCAGATATGTCAGTTGTTCGATGACTTAGGGGTCACAGTGACTGTGCCAAAGTCTGTGTTAACTCTGTGCCGAAGACTACAGTAAATAAGTGCGGTCTTGGACACAGAGAAGAGGTGTGCTCTCCTCCCACAGGACAGGGCAGACACTTGTCGCTCAGGCACACTTGGTATACAGAAGCCACTGTGTCTCTGAGAGGACAATGTTACGTCTCCTGGGCCTCATGGCTGTGGCTATAGTGACTATGCCACATCTTTGTATGAGGATTGTTCAGTGGACACTCGGGGGTCCATTGCGATCTGTTGATGGATGTGCTAGACCAAGTGGTTCTTGTCACGTCTCCTCTTCGCAGAGAGGAGTTGTGGTGGATGGATTGATTGCAAAAAAACCCTTAAGGGCATTGCATTCCTTGTACCAGCTCCTGTACAGATCTTCACCACAGATGCCTCAGGCATTTCAGAATCATCTCTGTCCTGGTCCTCTGTTAATTCAGATGGACAACGTCAGTGTAATATGCATTACATCAGCAAACAAGGGAGCACTCACTCCTATCCCATGTGCAGGGAAGTAATGAGGGTATGGTACTGGGCTCTGTCTCCCGGCCTTCAACTATCGGCCATGTTTCTACCTGTTACTCAAATCTTCTTGGCAGACAGGTTAAGCAGGTCGCAGTCTATGGTTCACAGATGAAAACTGCTATTCTCCGTGGTAAACAACCTCTTTGCAAGATGGGATCATCCAGAGCCGGACCTTTTTTCGTCCCCACCTAACACAAAACTGCCGTGTTTCTGCTCGGTCGCGCCAGGACTTAGAATGTTTTGATGAGATGTGTTTTCCCTCTCCTGGGAAGGGAAATTTCTATTGCAGTTCCCCCTCTCCCCCATTTCTCTAATATAAGTGGTTCTACTCAAGCTGAGGTTGGAGAGTGTCACTCTCATGGCTCCATTCTGGCCTCACCAGATATGGATTCCACACCTTCAACATCTGACGGTGGAGACTCCGGTCCCCTTACCTCTGTGTCAGGGTCTGTTGTTACAGGGCAAGGACTCTGTGGTCCATTCAGATCTGAAGTCCCTACATCTGCATGCATGGCTCCTGAAGACACAGCCATTGCACGTTTTGGGTTATCCCCTAAGGTTGCTTGTTTGTTTGTTTATTCACTTAACGGGTAAGCACACTGGAAAACTAGTTCCTTTTACAGGTGCGACCCACATAAAAAACATATATGTACAATACAAAAAACATACATATACAATACAAATATATCAGACCAAAAAATGTCTTTGTTACAAGAAAAAATAATCATAAAAAGCATTTACAATTAGATTGTAACTCAAAAAACATCCTTAATTCATTTACAAACACTTTAGCAGAATGCAACTGTCTTATATCACAAGGAACTTCATTCCAGATAAATGGAGCAATATAAGCAAAGGCTCTCTGTCCACATTTAGTTCTCATAAAAGGTATTTTGAGAACCAAACCATCTGCCCTGTGTCTGGAGAAATAACCCTCATCATAAGGCCTCAACAGATTACACAACTTTTGTGGGATTCCAGAGTTAACAATTCTATGTGTAAACTTGGCTATGTAGTAATGAATATTCAATGAAACCGGAAGCCAACCTATCTCTTTCAATATTTCACAATGATGGGACAGTTTAGGATAGTTTAAAGCAAATTTAGCAATCAATTGGAGTAAAATAGATTTCTTAGAAATTGTTGTCGCAGAAGCAGTATCAGTTATAATGGCAGCATACTTTACAATAGGAGCTAAACAATGATTGGAACTAGCTAACCTAGACTCCCTAATAAGAAACAAGCAAATTCTATATAAGGGGGCCATTCTACAATGAATTGTGGAAGTTACCCTCATAAAATGAGGTTCATAGCTTAAATTAGAATCTAATAAGACCCCAAGATACTGAAATGTATCCACTTGCTCAAACAACGATCCATCAAGGGATTTAACCTGCAGACACTGACTCACAGTTCTTAATCTCGCCGCATTTCCAAAAATCATCACTTTTGTTTTTGATTTATTTAAAATCATCTTACTAGAGATAAGAGATAATTGAAAATTGAACATTTCTTTTGTTAGGGAATCACTTAAATCACCAGCAGAGGAGCCCTGCATATATATTACTGCATCATCTGCATAAAGAGTTAAAGAAGTGTTGTTAATTACTTTCACTTGCTGATCAAAAAACAAAGAAAACAAAAGTGGTCCTAGTATGTAGCCTTGAGGGACCCCACACTTTACCATTGCAGATTCAGAAATAGCACCTCCATATTTAACCCTTTGAGACCAATTACGTAAATAGTCCCTTATCCAAGCCAAAAAGGACTGTCCTGCTCCCAAAGACCCTAATCTAGAAATTAACAATTGATGCACCTATAAGAATTGTGGATTAGTTTATATAATCCTGACGTTCTAGCATTGAGTGAAACTTGGTTGAATTCTACCGTTTTAAATTCTGAAATAAGTATTTCTGCCTATAAAGTGTTTAGAAATTATCATGTTAGCGGTAGAGGGGGAGTGGTTATGTTTTATGTTAAGGTTAATTTAGTGGTAGATGAGCATTGTATTTTTAATGATACTTTAGATTATTACTAACACATTAGCATTCAGCTGATATTGGGTTCTACCAAGAAATTAACAATTTTTTAGCTCAATCATTGTTTAGCTCCTATTGTAAATTATGCTGCCATTATAACTGATACTGCTTCTGCGACAATAATTTCTAAGAAATCTATTTTACTTGATGGTTTACTGAATCGAATACCTTGGTCAAGTCCACGAACACGGCCCCTGTCAAACAACCTTTATCCATACCATCCAGGACCGTGTTCGTGAACTCGACCAAGGCAGTCTCCGTGCTTCCACCTTTACAGAAGCCATGCTGGTTCTGAGACAACAGGCCCAACAAGTCTATGTATTCAGCCAATTGATTATAAACTATCTTCTCCTGGACTTTAGCCAGGACAGATAAGATTGAAATTGGTCTATAGTTATCAAATTCCTGATGTGAACCAGACTTAAATATGGGAGTCACCAAGGAATGTTTCCAAACATCAGGTACTATACCTGTTGAAAAAGACAAATTAAAAATAATACTAATTGGGTATGCTAGAACTGAAGCTGCATCTATCAGTAAGCGAGGACACAAACCATCAGAGCCCACTGAATTTTCCCTTTTAATTTGTCTTAATAACTTCTCAACCTCTTTAGTAGTAGTAGTCCTTAGATAAAATTTATGAATATTAGTAGACTCAATAATAGATCCTTGGTGAATCACATGAAACTGGTCACTACAGGAATTAACCGGAGCAGTAAATCTTGTATTAAACTCATTAGCTATTTCAATAGGACAAGTCAACAGATAACCATTCAATTTCATCAAACTCAATTGATCAACTTTAGGTTTTATAAGAGTATTAATTGTTTTCCAAAAAGTTCTAGCATTAGATAGACCTGCACATTGTTTTTGTTGAATAAATTCTATTTTAGCTTTTTTTATCTGAGCTTTGCATTGATTCCATAGGGCCCTATAAATATGATAACTAGACATAGAATTTCTACTTTTATATGTTTTCCAAGGCTTATCTCGTTGTCTTATAAGTTTAATTAAAGGAGGTGTTAACCACCCATGATACTTCCCATGAACCCCTTTTTTTAGCATAAGAAGCAAATTGATCCAAAACATGTGTAAACTCAGTAATAAAAAAATCTATAGCAAAATTAACATCAGGAATGGAATATAAATAAGACCAGTCTACATTACCCAACTGTAAACAAAATGTATGTAAATCAAAACTAGTGAAAGATCTTGACATCTTTATAATTGGCTTAGGTTCATTGGTGAAAAGTGGGGTTTAAACTTGTGAAGGGGGTGGGATGGGAGAAAAGGCTGTCAAGGGGGTGACAATAAAGGAGGGACTCTGTCTCCACCCCCCTGGAGACCAGGAGGATTGCAGGAAAAGGCCAACTGGCAAAATGCAGACCAGGAGAAAACAGAATCCCCATGGGAACACGAGCAGGGGAAATGGAACTATAGGGAAAGGGTGGAAGGTAGTCCTGCTAAATGCCAGGAGCTTGGGCAATAAAATGCCTGGAGCTCCAGGCGATGCTAACTGAGGAGCAGTGGATGGGCAGCGGGTCACTGAGACTTGGGGCCACCAAGACATGACTGGGACCTGAACCTGGAGGGTTACACTATGTTCAGGAAGGACAGGGGAGGGAAGGGAGGAGGGGTAGCAATGATAGTCAAAACTGTACTGGCATAGGGGAATAGAGGAGGCGGAGGGAACCGTGGAGGCGATTTGGGTCACCTTGATAACAAGGGGGAGCAGAGAGAAAAATAGAGTGGTGTATAGACCCCTGCCCTGGCGGAGAGCTGAGACAGTCCGGTGGCAGATGTTAGAGAGACACTGCAGACTGGGCAGAGGAACGGGTGGTGGTGTTGGGGATTTAAACATGCCAGGAACAGACTGGGAGACTATGACATCCTCTGTGACCACGGAACAGAGGTTGTTGGATGTCTTTCAAGACACGTCCTAACTCAGCAGGTGAGGGAACCGACCAGGAGGCATGGGTACTGGATGTGGTCCTGGCAGACAGTGACCAGATGGGGGGCCTGGAGTAAGGGACCCATTGGCGGGAGTGACCATGCCACGGTCTGGTTCTGCCTGGACCTAGGAGGGGTAGAAGGCTGCACAAAGACGGAAGTAACAGACTTCAGGGGGGCGGATTTTAAGGAAATGGGAAGGATCCTTAAGGAGCATTTGGATGGGATTGGGTCAGACATGGACGCTGATAGTAGGTGGGAAATCATCAGGAGAGGGGTGCAGGATGCTACCAGCACCTGTGCAGGAGTAAGACGAAAATGCAGTAGGGCCCAAAAACCCTGTTGGTGGACCAGGGAGGTCCAGGAGGTGGTGCGGGGAAAGAAAGCAGCCTATAAGCAATTCAAGTGCTCAAGGAGTGAAAGGGATCGAGGGGAGTATGAGCTGATGGCTAGAAGGGCCACTAGAGTGGTGAGCGCAGCTAAGGCAAGGAAGGAGCAGAACCTGGCCAGGAAGTTAGGAGAGGGAACAAGGGTTCTTTAGATACATTGAGGGAAAGCGAAGGGTGAAGGGGCAGATTAGCAGGATTAAATCAGGGAGAGATGGGCACAAGACCCGGGGGAGCAGGCTGAGGTACTAAATGAGTACTTCACCTCAGTTTTCACCAGGGAAAATGGGGGTGCTGCATCATACATGGGAGGAGACAGAGATACTTGAGGAGGGGGGGACCAGTACTGATCGGCAGGTCTGGGGAGAGGGGGAGGCATCACTGGCAGGTGTGGGGAGGGCTAAGCAGGGAGAAGAGGTACCGGAAGTGGAAATCACAGCAGAGAGAGTGAGGGAAGCCCTCAGCTCCCTTAAGACGGAGAAAGCACCGGGGCCGGATAAATTACATCCCAGAGTGCTGAAGGAACTTGCAGATGTCCTGGCGAAACCCTGGCAGAGCTTTTCACCATCTCTCTGAGGACAGGTGGGTGCCCCAAGACTGGAAGGTGGGCGCAGTGCCCTATCCACAAGGGGGATCAAGGGAGGTGGCAGGGAACTACAGGCCTGTCAGCCTGAAATCGGTGGTGGGCAAGGTGATGGAGGGCATTGTCAAGGAGAGGCTAGGGGGGGACCTGGATAAGTCAGGGTGCCTGGACGATTGACAGCATGGATTCATCCTGGGGAAATCATGTCAGACAAACCTGGTGGAGTTCTATGACTGGGTGACAAGTGCCTTGGACCTGGGTAGACCAGTGGATGTCCTCTTTCTAGACTTCAGCAAGGCATTTGACTCTGTTCCTCATGTGGGCCTGTTGGATAAGCTGGGAGAAATGGGGGTGGGGAACCAGATGATCAGATGGATAGGCAGTTGGCTCCAAGACCGGACCCAGAGGGTCGTAGTTGGTGGGATAGTCTCATCCCCAAGTAGGGTCATTAGTGGGGTCCCACAGGGATCAGTCCTTGGGCCCCTTCTGTTCAACGCCTACGTATCTGACATAAGGGCAGGAATCAGGAGTGAGATGAGTCTCTTTGCAGATGACTCGAAACTGGGGTGGTGGTGGATGGGGAGGAGGGAGGTGGCCCTACAGGGGATCTGGAGGCTCTGGAAAGATGGTCTAGAAAGTGGAAGCTGAGGTTCAATGCAGAAATGCAAGGTACTCCACCTGGGGCCCAGAAACCCAGGCCAAGTGTACACTCTGGGGAAATGCTACAAGTCTCATGGCTGAGAGGGACCTGGGGGTGGTGGTGGATGTCAAGATGAACAACTCTGAGACTTGTAGGAGGGCAGCAGCCAAGGCCAACAGGATGCTGGGATGCATCGCTAGGGGGATCACCTCCAGAAGGAGGGAAGTGATACTCCCTCTGTATAACTGCTTGGTGAGGCCGCACCTTGAGTACTGCGTGCAGATTTGGCGGCCACACTTAAAGAGGGACATTAACCTCCTGGAGAGGGTCCAGAGGAGGGCAACCAAAATGATGTGGGGCTTGGGGGACAGGACCTATGAGGAGAGGCTTGAAGAGCTAAATATGTACACATTGGAAGAGAGAAGGGACCGGGGGGACATGATAGAGGTCTTCAGGTACATGAAGAGGGTAAATAGGGGAGGAACAGTCAGGGTGCTTCGAAGGAAGGAGGAAGGGGCCACTAGAGGGCATGGGTGGAAGCTGGAGGGGGGAAGATTCAGGGGAGAAAGGAGGAGGAGGTGCTACTTCACTGAGAGGGTGGTGGAGCCTTGGAATGCACTGCCTAGGGGGCTGGTGGAGGCAGAGACAGTGGAGGGGTTCAGGAGGGGGTGGGACAGGTACAGGGGAAGGGTTCTGGAAGCAAAATCCAATGCAGCAAGAATATCCGGAACTGGGAAGGGAGAAGCCAGAGAAGGCGAGGGGGACAGCAAGGTCAGCACCCAGGGTGGGGGCTGACCAAACGAGCAGACACGAAAGACCGTTAGGCCTATTCTGCTGGCATTTTAGTATGTTAATATGTTAGTATGTTAGGTTTCTTTAATCCACCATGATTCCATATGCAAAACACAAGTTGATGGTCGCTTAAGGCATCAGAAATCAAGCCACACTTCATCATATTAATAGGCTTGTTAGATAATATCCAATCCAGTAATGTGTGATTATTGGATTTGTTATTATGACGAGTAGGCAAAGTAACCAATTGTTGTAAACCAGACTGAAACAAAACAGTATTTAGTTTAGAGACATCAGGGCCAATCCAATTTAAATTAAAGTTCCCTAAAACTATAACTTCTCCAAAAGCCCTATTATCTAATTTGTCTATTAATTCCTGGAAACCAAATTTACTACCATTGGGTGGAAGGTATACATAACAAATTGTTAATTTCGTGGTAGAACACAATATCAGCTGAATGCTAATGTGTTCGCAATAATCTAAAGTATCATTAAAAATACTATGCTCATCTACCACTAAATTATCCTTAACATAAAACATAACCCCTCCCCCTCTACCGCTAACACAATCATTTCTGAACACTTTATAGGCAGAAATATTTATTTCAGAAGTTAAAACAGTAGAATTCAACCAAGTTTCGCTCAATGCTAGAACGTCAGGATATATAAACTAATCCACGATTCAACCTCACGGAATTTAGACAGTAAACTTTGGGCATTAAAGTGCATAATTTTAAAACCTTGGGAAAACTGCATGAAATAATCACTGTCAGCCATATCATTCACAAGAGGGCCAGGGTTTGTTTCAACATTACCAGACAGAATCAACAAAAGTAAACGGTGAAACCAAATCTTTAGATAAGTATGAACGACATGTGTTCTTACCTTCTGTTTTCTAATAGAACACCCCAAATTATAGCTCATATGTTTACCACTAACCCCAAACATCATGCTACAGTTAAAAACAAACTCAGATTGTTGATTCCCAAATACAGTTGCCTGTTCATCTTCCTGTAATCTAAAATATTTTTTTGTTATATGGTAAAATATACCATCAGTGCATATCACACAAAATATATACACTGCACTTAATAAAATCCCTCTGTTAACCATGATAACACTACACTACAATACAATACAAGTAATGAATGTCCCAAGGAACAGTTCAGCAGTATTCTGTGACCCGATCAGCCCCCAGTCTGACTCCGGTCAGACTCCTCGCTCCACTTTACCATCCCACTTAGCTGCTGCCGCCGGATGGAAATGCAGGCATTTAAATATTGAAGTAGCCCCTCCTCCACCTCCCGAAGCTGCCACCAGCGGGAATAATGTGGCATTGAAATTACAAATCAAATTCAGGTGTACCAGATAAAGCAGCAAGCGGCTAAAGGCAGTGTACTGTTGCCTAGCATCCAAGTTCGTGTTTTGCACCGCCGCGCTCTGGTGATTTTAAGCTATATGCAGCAGATTCTTATAGGTGCAGGCACTAGACACAGTTCCAGGGAGATATTTCAGCTCACAGTACAGTCCACAGACAATTCAGCATGTAAGCACAACAAATTCAGTACGTGCAGAAAACTCAGTCACACAATTGGGAGGGAAGGGGAAGATGTAATCTTATACACAGACAGACCTGTAGAAACATTGTTCAGTCAGTGGCAGCAGCAATATCTTCGTTGGTCGGATGGAATATAAATGGATGAACAGTCCAGCTATAGAGCCTGCCACACTCCGGTCAGACTCCTCGCTCCACTTTACCATCCCACTTAGCCGCTGCCGCTTAGACGCTTATGTCCTGATTGTGGCTGGGAAGCCTACCAGACATGCTTATTCCCTGAAATGGAAGCGTTTCATATTATGGGCTGCTTCCTAGAATATGGACCCTTTTATATGTCCTGAGAATACAGTGTTGGAGTACTTGCTTTCCTTTTCTGACTGGCTTGCTGTATTCCTCACTTAAGGTGCATTTGGCTGCTGTATCAGCTTTCTATGCCCCTATTGATGGTCAATATGGTTGCCCAATTAGAGGTGTCCCATACATGTCTGAGAGGTATTCTTCATATGAAACCTCCTTATCATAATCCAGTCCCACCTTGGGACTTGAATTTCATTCTTGAGAAATTGATGTTGGCTTCTTTTGAACCTGCCATGAGTTGTGGCTAACGTTTCCCGTCATGGAAAACATTGTTTTTAGGTGCAATGACCTCTGCTCGAAGGATTTTCGAGTTTCAGGCTCCAATGTGTGAGCCTCCTTATTTGATTTTTCACAAAGACAGAGCCTCTTTGTGTACAAATCCTGTGTTTCTGTCAATGGTAGTATTTTAATTTACACTGAATGAAACAATATACCATCCTGTATATTATCCTGAGCATGCCAGTTAGGGTGATGCACCGTTCTATACTTTAGATTTACATAGAATACTAAGACATTATATTACTTGCACCAAGGACTGCAGAAAGTTCTCTCAGCTTTTTGTTTTGTTTGCCCTTGGGAAACGGGGCACTCCTGTGTCTAAACAATGTCTATCCAAATGGCTGGTGCATTGTATTACATTCTGTTATAGGAAGTTCTTTTATAGGAAGTATAGTAAGGAGCTTCTGATGCTGTTCATGGTCACTCCGCAAGGGGTATGGTCACTTTTTTATGCTCCTTACTGTGCTCAATTGGCCCCCATTTGCAGCATCCAGCATCCTCCCCAGCCATGTCACTCATTGTCTCTGGGTCTTACATACCTGCCTGGTACAGTGCCTCACAGTTTGCCCCCTGTGGTGGAGCTCCCTGAGGTTCCCCAAGCCTCAGGGAGAGTTTAGCTCTGATGTGGTAAGCAGCATGCTGAGTAGGCGGTGCAGGGCTTGCGAGAGGACACTGCGTCATACCACTTCACTTCAGCTGGCAATCTTTTTTTCTTGTTCTCCCTTCCTCCTGGGCACTTTGTGGGCAAGGACTGCAGTGATGTGAGCACACTTGCGTGCTCAGGTTGCAGTTAGGAAGTGCCCACCATCCCTTCAGGGGGCTCTGATTGTATTGCCACCTATGGTCACCTAGGTGGCAGTAGCGCAGCAGAGTGCATGTCCCTCCCTTCCTGGAGGAGGAGAGTGTACTCTAGGATGCTCCGTCCTCCTCCTCCTCCTCCTTCCAGCCAACACCCGATGACCTGAGAGCGCTCCCAATGCTGGGTTGCCAGTGTCACTGTTGCTTATTTCAAAAATGTCCCAGCTGCTGACATATGTGCTGCAGCCACATCAAGCACTGTTCATACTTTCAGTAAACATTACAGGCTGGACATCATCTCTTATAGACGTGCTGGCTTTGGGCTTGCTGTACTGCAAGACTTTCTGTCCTATTACATATCAGACTGTGCCTTCCTCCCAGTCTACTTTGCACTGCTTGGGAATCATTCCAAAGGTGTAGCCTAATAGAAGAGATTTTCTCAAAGATCTACAGTCTGTAAATGCTTATGTTTGTTCTTTATAGTTGGTTCTGTTGCTTTAAATGTATGTTCCTGACTTTAAATAATAATAATAATAATCTTTATTTATAACGTGCCTTTCAAAATCAAGGCGCAGTACATATTTAACATAAATTCACAATAAATAAATAACTTCCTACATTTCCTATGTGATCTGTGAGACTAAGTTGGAATCCTGGGCCATGCTTCCTTTATTTTTACACGTGATCTGAGTCAGACCTGGTAGCCTAGGAAATTGATTAGATGTCTTGTGACCTCAGATATACTGCAGTGCAGTTGATTTAGGATCAGACTAGGAGTTTGAGCTTTCCTGTGTTTGTTTCTGTATGCCAGATAGGTGAGTGGATATTTTATTAGCTTTTAGAGCAATATTTGCAGATGTTTTGCTGATTGGTTTAGAGATGTATTTACACAAGTTTCTCTTGCTGTTAAGAATTGAGCAATTATGCACAGCAGGGTGTGTGTCATGCTGGGATAACGTTATGCCTCGGGTGGCTGGGCACTGGGACGCAGACCGAATGTGTATAACACCCGAGGAGTGACCTTATCCCAGCATGACACACACCCTGGAGTGCATTATTGCTATTATGCAATGTCCATATTTTGTATAAAAAAATAAAATGAGAAAAATGCTTTTTTTTACTATGCAGTCTTTCAAGGCTCTATACTTGGGCCCCTTCTCTTTTCCTTGTTTTTAAATGATCTACCCTTCCCCTCACCCCCCTGCTGCACCATTATGTATGCAGATGATCTGGTTCTGTATGCTGCCTCTAGGTCCATGGACACTCAACAATCTCCTATTTTCCGCTTTTCAACATCTTAGCTCACCGCTAACCAACAAATCCTAAACATTACCAAGAACCAAGCTATGTTATTCGGTGCCTCTAGAAATGGCTGTGCAGAATTCCCTTACTATCAGGTCTTATGCCGTAACGGGACTGCATCTCGACAACAAACTCTATCAAATACCTTGGGGTTAGGCTGAACCCCTCTCTAGACTTCTTGTCCCACATTAATAAGGTATGCATATGTGTTAACTCTAAGATTGGTGCTGCTTATAGAGTGCGTCACTCCCTTACCCCTGCTGCTAGGATTTCCGTTGCCGGGGTTGTCCTGCTCCCAGGTCTCACTTATGCTGCCCCTATTCTTTCCCAGGCCAATGCTTGTGCTCTCCAAAGATGGTACACTACTTATAACAATATCTGTAGGTTTGCCCTAACGACCGCTCTCCTTACCCACTACTGTTTGCTCTACTTTGCCCTGCACTGGCTACCCCCTAAGTATCTGAGCTCTTATTACTTGGGTTGCTTCATTGACTTCTTAACCAGAAATCCCCGCCCTGACTCTTTGGGGGCTGTGCTCAACCTTGTAACTCACTCCCATTCTCTCAAGTCCTCCGCCTCTCCCCAACTATCAGTCCTGCTCTGCACTACTAGGATGGGTGAGCAGGCCTTCTCACACTTTACTCCCAAATTCTTGAATTCCCTACCTCCCCACCTAAAAGGCTCCTTATCTTGCTCCTCCTTCAAAAATGTACTGTTCTCTCAGCTTTATGCACTTGGGGCATGTAATTGCCCTTAATTTTTTTTGTTGTGTTCATCATTATTTCTCGGCTGTCATGTCGAAGCACTCCCAAACAAATTTTATTTATTTAGTTTTTGTTTACTGGGTAAGTGCACTAGCCAGAAAGACAATTTTCAGGCATGACCCAGGAGAATACAGAGACAAAACTTTCAAGAGAACAATAATGAATACAAAACACAAGTTACATGTGGATACATAGATACATAGACAGTGTCGGCAGATAAGGGCCTATGGCCCACCTAGTCTGCCCATTTGAGCTTGTAAGTTCAGTTTGTTTTCCTAGAAGTCTATTTCCCCTTACCCCTGACCTCTAGAATTTCTTTATGTCTATCCATGCATTCTTAAATCCGTGATTGTTTCAGTCTCACCACTTCCTCTCTAGGGTGTTCCACTTGTCCACCACCGTTCTGTGAAGAAATTCTTTCTCATGTTTCTTCTGAATCGTCCTCCCTCCAACTTCATCCCATGCCCTCTAGTCCTGAAACATCTTTTCGCTTAAAAATAGTGTTTTCCTGCACCCTGTTCCTCCCTGTAAGATACTTGTATGTCTCTATCATATCCTCTCTCCCTCCTCTCCTCCAGGAGTACATGTTCAGTTCCTTCAACCTGTCTTCATAGGATTTGTAGTGCAACCCATGCACCATCTTTGTTGCCCTCCTCTGAACCTTCTCTACCCTGTCTATGTCCTTACGTAGGTATGGTCTCCAGAACTGTACACTGTACTCCAGGTGGAGCCTCACTAGTGTCTTGTAGGCATGGAATTATGACCCTCCCTTTCCTGCTGGTGATGCCCCTGCCTATACATCCCAGCATCCTATTTGCTTTACCTGATGCCTTGTCACACTGTTTCCTCACCTTGAGGTCATCAGAGATGACAACCCCAAGATCCCTTTCCTGCTTGGTGCATGCTATATCCTCACCCCCAACTGATATATTGTGCCAGGGTTTTGTGCCCCATATGCATTATCTTGCACTTCTTTGCATTGAATTTCAACTGCCAAACCCTTGACCATTCTTCAAGTTTCTGCAGGTCCCTTCTCATTCTGTCTACACCCTCTGGTGTGTCTACTCTGTTACAGAGCTTTGTGTCATCAGCGAACAGTGAAATTCTGCCTTCTATATCCTGTGCAATGTCACTGATGAAGATGTTGAAAAGGACCGGTCCCAGCACTGATCCCTGTGGTACCCCACTGGTCACTCTTCCCTCTGTGGAGTGACAGCCATTTACCACCACCCTCTGTGTCCTGCCACCCAGCCAGTTACCTACCCACCACACTACTGTCCTGCCCACACCCATATTCCCCAGTTTGTGTAATAGTCTTCTATGAGGCACAGTGTCAAAGGCCTTGCTGAAGTCCAGATAGGCCATGTCCACTGCCTCCCCTGATCCACCTCCCTAGTCACCCAGTCAAAAATTCAATGAGGTTGGTCTGACATGACCTCCCCTGGTGAAACCATGCTGCCTTGGGTCCTGTAGTCCAGTGACAACAGATGTTCACCAATCTCTCCTTCATAGTGCTTCCATGATCTTTCCCACTACTGAGGTGAGGCTGACTGGTCTGTAGTTCCCTGCTTCCTCTTTGTTCCCACTTTTGTATAAGAGGACTACATCTGCTGTCCTCCAGTCTTTGGGTACCTCCCTGTTTCCAGTGATTGGCTGAACAGGATGGCCGGAGGTTCAGCCACCACCTCTCTTAGTTCTTTAAGGACCCTAGGGTGCACCCCATCTGGCCCCATTGCTTTGTCAACTCTTATTACTTCCAGTTCCTTCAGGACCCTTTCTCGTGTAAAGGGACTTTGTGTCCATTTCTGCACCATTCTCACCCCTTGTGCTCCCTTGCGACCCATTACCCCCCTCTTCCTTAGTAAAGACCGGGCAGAAATATCTGTTCAATATGTCAGCTTTACTGTTGTCATCCTCCACGCTGCTCCATCCTCCCCTTCAGTCTAACTATCCCTCCTTTGTCCTTCTTTTTTTCACTTATGTACCTGTAAAGGTTTTGTCCCCTTTAACCACTGATTTTGCAATGTGTTCTTCTGTCTGAGCTTTGGCTTCCCTTACTGCTTCCCTGCCTCCCTTTGTTTCTCCTGGTACTTCTCCTATCCCTTCTGCCTGTGTCTTTTGTATTGCCTGAATGCAGTCTTTTGGCTTTCACTTTCTTTACCTCTTTGGAAAACCATAATGGTCTCCTCTTTCTTTTCCTCTTGCTAACCTGCTTAATGCATAATTCTGTTGTTCTTATAATCCCCATTTTAAATACTGCCCACTGTTCCTCAATCCCTGATTCCTGTCCCATTCCCTTAATGCCTCTTTCAAGCATCTCCCCATTTTCCCAAAGTCTGCCCCTAAAATCCAGGATCGTGTTTTGTGTGGTTTGGTTCTGCTCTTTCTGTGATTTCAAACCACAATGACTGGTGAGTCACTGTTACCCAGGTGCTCCCCACTGTTACCCCCATCACACTGTCCCTGTTCTGAGCACAGGTCCAGTATTGCCTTCTGCCGAGTTGGTTCCATGACCAGTTGCTTGAGGAAGGCACCTGAAAGAGTCCAGGATAAATCTGCTCCTAGTTGATGCTGCTGTGGGATGCTTCAGTCACATCTGGTATATTGAAGTCTCCAACCAGTACTACCTCACCCTTGTCAGCCATCCTTTGGATAGCTAGCATCAACTCTATCTGTTTCTTCCTCCTGGGCTGGTGGTCTATAGACCACACCTGTCCAGATGGCTGGCCCCATTTTCCTTTCCAGCTTAACCCACAGTATCTCTCCCCATTTTGTTCCTCCTGGATCTGTGGGCCCTTATGTCATTTTTCACATACAGTGCCACTCCTCCTCCTTCCTGCCTGCTCTGTCTCTTCTGAATATATTTGTAGCCAGGTATGGCCATCTCCCAGTCATGGTTATCATTACACCAGGTTTCAGTGATGGCCACAATGTTCAGGTCTGACTGTACCATGACAGCCTCCAGATCTTCCATCTTGTTGCTAAGGCTCCTGGCATTTTGCACACATGGCTTTCCATGATTTGACCTCCTAGACTGCTTCACTGTTCTACTCCAGCCCTTCCTTGGTTGTCATTTTATCCCTGGTTCTCCTTGCTGTCTGCCCTTCTGCTGAATTTTGCCCTTTTCTGCTTATCCACCTTTTGGACACTAATCTCCAACTTTGCACACTGCTTTGAGATAGCCCTCCTCTGGTTCACTGGTTCCATTACTAGCTGTGGGGGTGAGCAAGTAGGTACCATCCTTGCTGGCCTGCTACCCCCTTGCTAGTTTAAATGCTAGTCAATGTAGCATTTAAACTTATCATTGAGTGCTTGGATTCCCCTCCAGGATGGATGCAGGCCGTCAGGCTGAACAAACCTCCATCCCTCAGATGGGTCCCAGTCACCAATGAATCCAAACCCTTCCTCACAGCACCAGTTCTTCAACCATGAGTTAAAGTTCCTGGTGCATGCACTCCTATGCTCTCCCTTGCCTCTCACAGGTAGTACTTCAGAAAGTGACAGAAGTAGCTACTTGCTTGAGACCCTCCCAGTTTCCTAAACTCTTCCTGAACTTCCTTTGGCTCCCCATTTGCCAAGTCATTAGTACCTAGGTGGATAATGACATCCAGCTCACCCTCCTGTCTTGCCTTCCCAGTGATCCCCAGTATCTTCCTTCCATCCCTCCACCTGCATGTGGCACTTGCAGGCACCTCACCTCCTGTCCTCCCTCCTGTGTTCCTAACTGGATCCTCTTATGATGGAGTCCCCACCAGGATTTGCTTCCTCCTCCTTTGGGGTCCCTGCTTTCCCCACTGAGGTCACCTCCTTGCCTAACCTCCACATCCTTTCCTTCCACTTCCTGGGTACCTCTATTTGGTTGTCCTCATTTGCCAGTGTGGCATATGAGTTCTTGAGAGGAATAGGATCTGGGATGTGCCTCTGCCTGACTGCTCTAACCCTCCCTGAGCCCACTGTCATCCAAGTGCTCCTCGTTCTCGGCATCCTTTGAGGCAGCTGCATTGGACTGGGTGGTTCCTGGACAGGGTGATGGTACTCCTGACCCAGTTTACTTCAGCTCTGAGTCTGGCTACCTCATCCCTCAGTCCCAGAGATGCATGCAGATGGGCAGCACCTCCGTGTCCAGAAGGTCTGCCCTGAATACAAGCTGCTTACAGCCACTACATTACCACTCCACATTATACTGCAATTCCACTACTTATCTGCTACTGGAAGCTCTCTTAGTTCTCTTTTATTTATTTACAGTATTAAAATCCTGTAACTGATCCTCAGATATATATTTTTAAGGAAAAAGAAACCAATAAATAAATAAATGAGTCAAAACACTTGTCGTGCTGAGGGTGGTCTTCTTCCCCTTATGCCCCTCCTACTTCACACCTCTTACTATACCCTGTGTTTAGCTCCTGTCAATCAGATTTATCAGGGCATATAATTAAGAGTTAGGAAGGGGTGGGAGGGGCAATTGCAGCAATTAAAGACAGCACAGAATTACACCACCACTATTTTTAAATTTTCAACAGCCCAAAAACAATTATAAGTAAAGACAACACAGAAAGAAAGTATAGTGTCACTACAAGCCTACAATCTAAGTTTAAAAGAAAAATACCAGTTACCAGTTACTCTGAAGCACTGAATTGAATATGTTTCCTTCCTTCACCTTCTGGCTTCTTCTGAGAAGATGAACTTCTGTTTGCTGCTTTAACTGTGACTAAACCCCACCTTCAGTTATCACGTAGCTGAGGTCAGAGGCCAGACAATTAACACCCTTCACCCAGCTACAGGACAGTCAGACAAGCCAAGATAAAATTTGCAGCAATTAAAGACAGCACAGAATTACACCACCACTAGTTTTTAAATTTTCAACAGCCCAAAAACAATTATAAGTAAAGACAACACAGAAAGAAAGTATAGTGTCACTACAAGCCTACAATCTAAGTTTAAAAGAAAAATACCAGTTACCAGTTACTCTGAAGCACTGAATTGAATATGTTTCCTTCCTTCACCTTCTGGCTTCTTCTGGCTTATACTAGAGTATAACAGTGGTAATTTTGACAAGGAATTTTAGGTAGCCAAACCAAAATACACCAGAAATACAATATTTAGGTTACATAAGGCAATACAATCAGGCAAATTAAAGCATCCAGAACACCGATTTAAAAGTAGGATGAAGTGCTAAGAGAGCGATACCAGTTTGGCAGAAGTAGATGAAGGGGGAGCAAGAGAGAGAGAGGTGAGAGGAGTAGGGGGCACCAGTGCCAAAGGTATAGGCAATGAAAGATATAGAGTTTTAGAGGAGGGAGTAGCTATGTTTGTGCTGGAAAGGGAAGGGGAAAATAGAGGATGAGAAAGTAAGAGATAAGGAAGTGAAGTTGAGAGGAAGTGCACCATGTGTGGCAGACCCCAGCACCCATGGCAACAACTGAGGGGGGGGGGGTTGCGTTAGAGAGAGTAAGGGCTAGGGTGGTTTAAAGCAGGAGCATATGTGGGAGGAGATGAGATAATGTCTAAGTTCTCTCTTAAAGGAGATATGGGACGTAGATTGATGAAGTGTTAGAGGGATTGAATTCCAGAATTGGGTGCATGACAGGCAAAGGCACGACTACCTTTTTTGGTACATTGTCTCGGGATAAGGACAGGGGCATTCTCTGCAGACCGTAATGCATAATTGGTTTGCTGGTAGGGAAGGAGACAGGCCAGAGGTTTGGGTGTACGGGATCTGATAATGTTATCAGTAATCGACCCAAGTGCATAGGACCTTAGTTCTTTAGGCGGAAGCTATCCAAGATCTGAGTAGAGAAGGCAGTGATGTTTCAGCCGCAGGGAGCTAGAGGCAAAACGACAGATGTTATTATAAGTAACATCTCACTTACGAAGACTCGAATTGCTGGCTGTCGCATATGTAGCAACCCCGTAGGTGAGAGAGGGAAGTAATATCCCATGGGCAATAGCAAGTCTAGCTGAGGGAGTGACAGCATAACTTGTCCAGTAGGCAATCCCAAGCTTAGAGTTAACCTGCTTACAAGTAGATTGAATATGGAGGTCAAAACTCAGGGATGGGTCAAGAGTGACCCCCAGATATTTGAATGAGGTTACCACCCCAACAGATGTGCCATCAAGGGAGGAGACATTAAATTGAGTTTGGGAGTGTTTGAGACTGGAGCCAAATAGCATAGCTTGGGTCTTTGATTTATTTAGAACAAGATTGTGATTTGTTAGCCACAGTTGGATAAGCTGGTAATCACAGGAGAGTTTAGAGTTAATGTCCTCCATGCTATTAGAGCTGTAATGCAGAACGATGTTATCTGCATAAAGTAAGGAGGAAGTACTAAGGAGATTAGTTGTAATGCTGTTGATAAAAATGGAGAAAAGCAGAGGACCTAAGATAGACCCTTGAGGTACACCAATGTTAATGGAGACCTTGTCTGAGAGGGTGGAGTTAAATTTCACGTATTGGGACCTATTTGTCAGATAGCTGTCAAACAATTTACAACATTTGGTGAGAAACCTAGAGAGCTTGGGGTAGCAGCTAGGATGGAATGGTCAACTAGATTGAACGCTTTGGTCATGTCAATAAAAACGGCCCTAGTGAACCTGCCAGAGTCCATAGCCACTAGGGTGTCAGACGATAGTTTGAGTAGGGCAGTTGTGGTACTATGTCCCTTGCGGAAACCATGTTGAGCGTCAGTTAGGAGGTCATGTTTCAGGAGAAAGGTAGTAGTTTGGGTGGCAACAAGTTTCAAGAATTTTACTGAGAACAGATGGGATGGCAATGGGTCTGTAATTAGATGGGTCAAGCTGGTCTACTTTTTTAAATACAGGGGTAATTCGAGCAGTTTTCCAGATATCTGGGACATTGCAGTGACACAGAGAGAGGGTAAAAATCTTAGCAAGGGGAGCAGCTATATAAGGGGCAGCCAATTTTAAGAGCTTGGGTTCCAAGTTATCAGACTCAGCCACTGCGTGCTCTGAGATGTTACTAAGGAGTCAGAGAATATCACTTTTTAAGATAGACTTGAAATGGAGAGTGAGTCCTGTGGCATTCGCTGGGGAGATAGGGTTTGATGGGGTAGTGAAAGTGGCGGTGTAATGATTAAGGTCAGCAAATTGCCTGTTAAAGAAATTGGCAGTTGTGAGGTGATTGTTGCAGTGGATGCCATTGAGAGACATGTTATTCGGGGTGGTGGACTGGCTAGATCCCAGGAAGAATTTAATATGGGACCAACATTTTTTAGGGTCCCCTGGGAGTCAGTTAGAAGGTCTCTACAGTATGAGCTTTTAGGTTGTTTGATTACTTTCTTACAGGCATTTCTCAAGGATCTGTAGGAATTAAAGTCAGCAGGAGAACCAGATTTCTTGTAATGAAGCAATGTTTTGTCCCTCTGTCATAGTTTAGATAGTAGGTCGGATTTTAACCAGCGGGTCTGTCTATTTCTAACCCACCTGGTAGCAAGTTGACAGTGGAATTCTTGTAATGCTAGGAATTTGGACAAGAAAATATTTAGAGCAGTCAGAACATCCGATGAACTATAGAGGGAGTACCGGTCAATGCAAGCGATGTCAGGCAAGAAGGCCTCCAGGTCAAAGTTAGTGTAATTAGGGAAAGTAATGAAGCGTGGCTTCATCGGATCCAGCCGACCTTTACCCCAGATACAGTAAGTGGGGGAGTGGTCTGAGATGGCATCTGCTAGGACTCCAGCGTCGACAATGTTTTCGGGGCGGTTTGTCATGATCCAGTCCTACAAGGTGCTGGTATTTGAATGAGGCGCAGTTTGGGTAGGTACAGAGATGAGCTGATGTTGGTTGAAACTCTGTAGCTTAGTCAGGGGTGTCATTAGTGTATTTCCCAGCCAGTTTATATTAATGTCTCCTAATATAAGAACTTCATTATTTCCAGAGTGAATAGCAGATTGTTCAAGTAGCTCATTCAGTCCATTCAGGCCATGGGTAGGGGGATTATATGCACAGACAATATTCAGTTTCTTTGAGCCAAGTGTGAGGAGGACATGGAGTGCCTCACAGTGGTTTAGGGAGGTGGAGAAAATTACTGAGAGCTGGATGTGTGATTTGAAGTAAATGGCTGTACCTCCCTTTTCGGGCGGTCTATCATTCCTCAAGAGATTGTAAGGTGAGTAGTTTTGTCTTTTGTTATACATCCCTGCGTGTTTGTTACTAGCTTTGTACTACTTCACCCTTGGGGATATCTGATGTTGCTGTATGAATTGTATGTTTCTTGCACCTGTTTGTAATATCTGTATCTTGTACACTCCCGGGTTGTGCCTGAAAATAGGCAAGCTTTCATGCCTAATACACTTACCTGGTAAACATATGCTAATAAATAAATACTTTTTCATTGAATTTTGAGTGTGCAAGCACATTGAGAAAAAAGTTCCTGTTTTGGGTTTGTCCAGTAGGTGGTACTGTTATGTAATGGGTTTCTGTTGTACTATCACTGAATCTATGTGCCCCCTTCCTGGCTACCTTCCTCTCTCTTCAGTTTATCTATATGTCCCGCTTTTTTCAGCTGTGTCTCTTCAGTTCATCTGCCCCCGTCCTGTTCACTTCTGTTGCGGTGAGGTTTGTTTTTTGTACTGTACTTGCTGCTCATGCTTATTCTCCCCTTGTGCTTCCATGTTTGTAGCTTCCAACCCCTCCCCTTGGTTCCATGTCTGCTGCTCATAGTCCCCCAGTACAGCCACCTGCGCTGGAGCTGAAGCCTCTGGTTAACTGGGTAAGTTAAGCATGATACAGCATGCGTTGTGCTGGCTCAAGTGGAGATTGTAAACAGCTTCAGTTTGCTTTGAAGTGAGCCGAACCCTGGAGGGAGTATTAAAAAAAATGTATCTTGTTAAAAGCCATATAAGCGATTGGCTTCACAGCTTACTCCTGTTGTTGTGAAGCCGATCGCTCTGATGGCTTTCAGTGAAAGTTTTTTTTTTTTTTTTTAATAACTGCATGCCCCCTTTTCTCTTCTGCTGCTCGGCAGAGACCATGAAACTGATAGAAATGAAGCTTTAGTTATAATTTCTTAACTTAGGTGGTTATAGTAAAAATGAGATTTGAGGAGGGTGTTGCTATTTCATGGTGAGGTGGTAGCTTGCAGATACAGGGTGGGATATTCAAAAGGGTTGAGCCCCAGCACAGTATTCAATGGGCAAGTTGCACTATGCAACTCCATGGCCGGGCACACAGTAAATGTATGCGGCGGCGTGGGGGATGCCATGCATATGCAGCATATCCCATATTCAGCCCGGGATGTGCGGCGCAGATGCCAGCACAAATCCGCTTTGTGCCGCTCAGGGGGGCGCAAAGTTGCCTGGTGAAACCAGGAACAAGTCCTGGCCACCCACAGGTGAGCTGCCGTATTGCAGTGCGCAACACGGCAGCCGCCAGCCGTGGGTGGCCACCTGCCCACCCAGAACACAGTCCACATGCCCCCTGCCCAGGGTGCGTCATCCCCCACCCGCCCATTCACAGGCATATGTATAATACCTCCCTGGTGGTCCAGTGGACCGCTTCCCAATGCCCGATCGCGGGCTCAAGTGAAAATCAACCCTGGTGGTCCAGTGGAACCCCCCACCTGCCCACTGAGGCCCCCGCCACCCAGCACCCCCCAGTCAGCAGTGGGCGGCAGCACCCCGCCCACATGCCGCCCACTAACAGCGTACAGTAGGGTCTGTACACCTGTTGGTCCACTGCGTGGGCCAATGGGCATGCAGACCATACTGTACAACTTGCAAACCCGTATGTGAATGAATGGTCATTTACATATCGGGCCTGTGTGGCATCTAATATGTCTGCATGCCGATATACGCAGAAGGGTGTTGTTGCGGAGGCCTCAGTGGGCGGGTGGGGAGGGGTACCACTGGGCCATTAGGGTGTCATTTGGTGATTCTGCCTGTGATCGGGCACTGGTGGGGGGGTTTCCACTGGAGCACCATGGTTGATTTCTACTTAAGCCCGCGATCGGGCATTAGAAAGCGGTCCTCTGGACCACCAGGGTTGCATTTCACAGATGCCCACGATCGGGTGTTGGGAAGCGGTTCACTGAACCACCAGGGATGATTTTCACTTATTAAACCCTTGCACAGGCAATGGACAGCAGTCCACTGGACCACCAGGGATAATGTTCACTTATGCCTGTGATCGGGCATTGGAAAGCAGTCCACTGGACCACCAGGCATAATGTTCACTTATGCCCATGATCAGGCATTGGAAAGCAGTCCACTGGACCACCAGGGATGATTTATACGTCTGCCTGCAATCGGGCGAACAGGAGCAGAGACCGCCATGGGGCAGCAGGGCGTCGGTCCCCGACAGCTGCAGCCTGGCAGGGCGCCAGGTGCACCGCATGCAAATTGGGCCATAATGACATGCAAATGGCCCCATTTGCCCCATTGCATGCATAATGATCTCATTTGCATGCCCACTGCTGAATATCGCAGTTGCTGCGCCTAGCACCATAGAAACATAGAATTTGACGGCAGATAAGGACCTCTTGGCCCACCCAGTCTGCTCATTTCCCTACCTACTGGATAAGCTGCATATCCTAGTTAACCAGCAGCCTACTTCTTCCCCCCCCCAGAACTGCCTTATGACTATCCCATGCATGCTTGAATTCCACCACTGATTTTGACTCCACAACCTCCTCCGGAAGGCGCTCCATGCATCCACAACCCTCTCTGAAAAAATACTTCCTTAAATTACCTCTGACGCCTCTATCTTCAAATTGTGCCTCTTGTTCTTGCACACCTCTTTTTTGAAAGATGCTACCCTCTTGGACTTTGTTGATTCTCTTGAAGTACTTGAAAGTTTCTATCATGTCCCCTCTCCCTCCTTTCCTCGAGGGCTATACATATTAAGCTCCTTAAGTCTCTCTTCATATGTCTTCCGTGCAGACCCTGCACCATTTTAGTGCCCTCCTCTGAACAGCTTCCATCCTGTCTATGTCTTTTATGAGATTAGGTCTCCAGAACTGCACACAGTACTCAGATGGGGTCTCACCAGCTGTCTGTACAGAGGGATAATAACTTCCTGTTTTCTACTGGTGATGCCTCTCCCTATGCATCCCAGTATCCCCCCAGCCCTCCTTGCTGCCCTCTCACATTGCTTGCCCATCTTTAGGTCATCTGATATGACTACCCCCAGGTCCCTCTCCATTTTTGTTGTTAGTATCTCACCCCCCATTATGTACTCTTCCCCTGGGTTTTTGTTTCCCAAGTGCATTACCTTGCACTTCTTAGCATTGAATCTAAGCTGCCATACATTTGACCATTCCTCTAACCTTGCCAAGTCCCTTCTCATCCTTTCCACCCCACCCTGTGCATCAACTCTGTTGCAGATCTTAGTGTCATCTGCAAAGAGACATACTTTTCCTTCCAGTCCTTCTGCAATGTCACTTATAAAGACATTGAAGAGGACCAGTCCTAAACCCTGCGGTACCCCACTAGTAACCCTCCTTTCTTCTGAGTGGACTCCATTTACTATTACTCTCTGTGTCCTATTCTCCAGCCAATTCTTTACCCAGGCTGTCATCTTGGGACCAACACCCAGGCTGGCTAACTTGTATATTAATCTTTTGTGTGGGACTGTGTCAAATGCCTTGCTAAAGTCTAGGTAGGCCATGTCCACAGCCCTTCCCTGATCTACTACTTTGGTCACCCAGTCAAATAAATCTATCAGATTCGTCTGGCATGACCTTCCTGCTGTGATTCCATGCTGCCTAGGGTCCTGTGCCTCTCTGGCCTCTAGATACTCGACAGTTCTTTCCTTTAGAAGTGATTCCATCATTTTCCCTATCACTGAGGTTAAACTAACAGGTCTATAGTTTCCTGCTTCTGCCTTGCTCCCACTTTTGTGAAGGGGAATCACATCTGCCCTCCTCCAGTCCTCGGGCACCACCCCATCCTCCCATGATTTGTTAAAAAGGGTAGTCAGTGGTGTCACTAGTTCTACCCTTAGTTCTTTTAGAATTCTGGGATGAATCCCATCAGGCCCCATTGCTTTGTCCACCTTCAGTTTTAAGAGTTCTTTCAGAACCCTTTCTTCTGTAAATGGGCGGTATCAACTTTTGTATCCAGCGTGTTACTACTGTTTGTTTTATGTGCCTCCCCTCTTCCTTTGTAAATACTGAGCAAAATATTTGTTTGGTATCTCTGCCTTTTCACAGTCTCCCTCTGCCCACCCTCCCACCCTTTATTAAGCCTCACTATCCCTCCCTTGGTCTTCCTTCGCCCCTGATGTACCTATAAAGGTTTTATCCCCTTCTTAACTGAGTTGGCTATCTTTTCTCGGTTTGGGCCTTTGCTGTTCTGACTGCCTTCCCAGCTTCCTTTTGCTTTAACTGATACAGTTCTCTGTCCTGCTCCTTCATGATTCCTTGTACTTCCTGAATGCTTTCTTTTCTCTTGAACCTTCACTGCCACTTCTTTGAGAACCATAGTGGTTTCTTACATCGCCTTGTTTTGTTTATTTGTTTCACACAAAGGCTCAGCCTCTGTGGTGGCAGTTTTATTATTCCCCATTGTTCTTCCACCCCTCCTTCCTGCCCATTTGCTAGTGCATTCCTTAGGCACTCACCCATTTTAGCAAAAGTCAGCCCTCCTAAAGTCCAGTACTTTGTCTTTGTATGGCTTGACTCTATTGCTGTGTTTATTAGAACTATACTGTTCGATGGTCGCTAGTTCCCAGATGGCTACCCACTTCTACATCTGTAATCCTATCTCCATCTCCATTTGAGAGAATCAAGTCTAATATTGCTCCCTCTCTAGTGGGCTCCAGTACTAGTTGTCTAAGGCATGCCCCCTGTAGGGCATCTAGAATAACTGCACTCTTCGAAGTGGCAGCTGCAACTGCACTCCAGTTAACATCCGGCGTATTCAGATCACCCATCAGCAATATCTCCCCTTTTTCTGCCATTCTAAGTATGCTTTCTATCATTTCCCTGACCATTTCCTCCCCTGAAGGTCTGTATATAACCTAATGCGTATTGTGGTGCCATTGCCTGTCTCCAAATTTACCCACAGTGCTTCTTCTCCTCCTGTTTACCCCTTTTTGTTCTGTTGCTTTTATTCCTTCCCTTATGTAAAGAACTACTCTCCTCCTCTTTACCCTCCCTGTCCCTCCTGTGGACAGTGTATCCTGGTATGTTTATGTCCCAGTCATGATTTTGTGTGTACCATGTTTCTGTGACTGCCACGATATCCAGATGTTCCTCCTCCATCAAGGCCACTAATTCAGGAAGCTTGTTACCCAGACTACGGGCATTAGTACTCATTGCTCTCCATTTTTTGATGGCTTTACCTTCTGTTGCAGCATCCCCCACTGACCGTTCTACCTCAATCTTTTTCTCATTTAGTACCCTGTTTTGTAGGGAGAGGCTGGGATTTTCCTGCTGCTTTACCAGGGCTCTAGATAAGATTTTTTTGGGATGAGTACCTGTACTCCTCATTTTGAAAGTGAGGTGAGTAAAACTAAATTCAGATGTGTACAAATGTCTTGCTAGAGTGGGCTGAGGAGTACATTTATTTAAAAAAATTTAGTTTTTTTTTTCTAGATAAGAATTTCAGGTGCCATCAATGCTCCAAATAATGTTGGCAGGTAGGAATTACTCACCAGTTTTAAAACATAGTGAGTAAAACAAAAGTGGGATTCATGCAAGTGCTGTAAAATCTGTCAAAAAACTGTTCCTTTTGAATCACCAGTTATGTTATGAAGCACTATTCTTTGGCATGTGGAGTATTTACAAATGTTGTGTGAGTACTGGTACTCAGTAAAAACATTTCTGAAGAGTATTTCCTAAAATTACATGAGTAAAATAGGCCAGTACACACTTTATCTGGAGCCCTGCCTATCGCAACCACACTTGCGCTGGTGCAGCCCCCTGCTCCCCTTCTGCCACTGCGCTGTGTGCAGAGCGGGTGCCCTCAGTGCCATATTCAACGGTGCTGAGCATGGTGCAGCACCATTGAATATCGCTTGGTCTATGCCCTTGCGCAGCCCAGTTGCGCTGCTCCCAGGCTTGTGCCCCTGCCTGGCGCAGTCTGAATATCCCACCCACAGTATATAGGCACAGTAATTTCTTTTACTTTTCTGCAGTCCTGTTGGTGCCGGACCTTCATACAGTGATATTGTGCTCAGATAACATTACTGGTAAAGATGGGCACTGACCAATCAGAGTTCAATACATTTTCTTGCCATTGTATAGTAGTAGTTTTGAAATATATTTTGTGGGGGGTTTTAGGTGTTTAAAATGCTTTTCTTATGTGTGCAGCACTAACATTTTTTATATTTGGATTTCTGAGTAGGAAATATGTTTTTCAAAGTTCTTGGAGGGGTTTCCTTTATAGTTTCTGACTCTTTAGAAGTGTTACTGGGGGTGTCGGGGAGGGTTTTTTTTTTAATTTACATTATTTCTTGTAAGTGTTACTGGGTTGTTTGTTTGTGGCCTTTTTGACCCTGCAGATGTTTAATTAACATATTAACCTTTTTGACCTCGATTGGTTGTGCTTATTAATGCAGCCCGGTCATGTCTTCTGATCAGTACTATGTGACGGGACCCTGACCTATGAGGAGCCAGAATTGGCCAGACTCCATTTATAAGACAGATTTGTATGTCAGTTAAAGGGAACAAGAAATTTGCAGCTGTTTGTAGTGTTGTTTTTCTTAGAAATTATATCCATACTTCCAAATGATCTTGATTTAAATTAACAGTGCCTGAATATAATTTGATGTGAAAAACTGTTTCAGTTATTTTCTTTTTATGGACAGCATTCTGTACAGTTCCCTTTACTGAACCAGGAGTTTAACATTTTGACTTCATATGTCACTGCATGTCAAGAATTGCTCTGATAGGTCGGCAGCTCATGATCTGAGGTCTGAAGCAATGCAGTGACTCTGTCAAAACACTAAATTATTGATTTCGTAAAGAGAACTGCACAGAATGTCCATAAAAAGAAAACTAGACAACAAGTTCTATTGAGGTACAGTTAAGTATGAATTATATCCGTTCAGAAATTACAAACAGTACAGCAGCTGCAAATTCACACAAATGCCATGTCCACTTGACTGCACCTTGCGCCTAAGCACACCTGGGGCATGGGGGCATGTTGTAACATTTGTCGCTGCACACCATTGTGAGTAACTGCTTACATACTGAGCAGCCGTGAGCTCAACACACAAGGCATAATTGCCGGTATATGTGAACTATTTAGTATACAAATACTAGTAATGTTAGACATAGACACAATGAGCCTTTTTCTGCTGGCAATTTTTAAGTTAATTGGCTAGTTAAAGGCCTAGAAAGTATTTGGAAAGTAGTTGTTATAATGGTTTTAGGTGTTTTACTGTGATAGTACTTGCTCTTTAAGAATACAGTTTTCTTGATATATTTACAATGAATCATCTGAGTGGAGAAACTTTTCAAACGGAAATGTCCTTTGATATCCCTAGGTACTTTACCCTACCCTAAAAATTGCTAGAGATATGGTCACCATCAAGTCATGTTCCTACAACTCTTATGGTTTGGAAAAAAGCCCTCAAATTATGGTAATAGACTCTGGGCAGAGGTGTGTCCGTTTTAGTACTGTCAATAGAAATTATTTTACCCACAAACATTTTGGGAGAGGCAGAGTAAGTAATCGACCGAACCCAATAGAAATGACTAGCTTTTTGATGACTCAACAAACTTAGCAATTAAGCCACTCAGTCAGTGAGTCATCTGAATGTCGTAGGAGTGAAACCAGTCACAGTTACTGTGTAGTGTGAAAATATTGCATATCTCTCTCCCATTGTGAAAAATTTTATTCTGAGATTTCATCAGCCCTTGGAACAGGAGAAACTTGTCAACCTCTTGAGTTGATTTAATTTGATTTGATTTTGATACCTGGAAGGTTCATGAGTTACAAAACTAATTTTCAATGATGACCAAGATAAATACAGAAGCACATAAATAACTTTATATTATGCAATGGCAAGAAAATTTCCTGGGCTCTGATTGGTCAGTGTGAGTCTGAGACAGTGATGTTATCCGAGCATAACAACACTGTATCGAGGGGGCGCTGTTGAGCTTGAGCCAAGTAGCAGCATTAATTTTCACAGCTCCTGAACTTGGCAGAGAAAACCACAAAAAAGTATATATTTTTCCCAAAGTCTTCTGTTGAATTTATTTCTACTACAAGTTTATTTACCAGAGAAATAATAAAAATAAAGTTTTAAAAAATCACTTTACCAAGTGCAGACACACACCTGACCTGTTTATATGTTCATCTGAAGTATTCATATCCCTACACATGACACAGAAACCCCCTGTACTGCCACATTAATTCCCTGCTAGGCTGCCACAGTTCTCCAGTATTCTCCCCAACAAACCAACTCCCACTCCACACAAACTTAAAGTTTCCTTTCCTCGTATTTTTATTTGACCCAAGAACAAAACACAAGCCGTCAGTTCCAGTGGTTCATTGGTAGCATGGAAAACAGTGCATGCATTTTTCCTTTTTTTTGCCAGACAGCATGCTGTCCTGCTATTGATGAAAGCCAGCTTCACTTTTCAACTGGGCGTGAGGCTGTTTCTGACAGAACCAATGTGTAGACTGTTAAATGGTATAAACTACCATACATTCTACTTTCCCCCACTAGAACCGGACGACTTACCGATGACGAGTCCAGGGCCACAAAACCCGAAGTGTCCACTTGGTCAGCTCATGACTTTAAGGGAAAAAAAATAAAATAAATGGCAGAAACAGTTTCACCTGGTCTCAGGGCAGGCAGCGGGACCTGGTAAAAATGGGAGGTGGGAGGGGTTACCAGGCATAACAGAAACACAACAGCAGTGTGTGCCTGTGTGTATATATGGGTGGGGGGGACCAAGAAGCCTAGACTGGTGGGTACAGGCACCGTGTAGCAGCACCACCTAGGGGAGAAATCACTTTTGTGGACTGTTTTTGTTGTCATTGTTGTTAAATAGGTATACATGCACATATGAAATTTAAATAAAAACAACACTTTTAAACATTTTTTAATTGTTTTGTTCTTTTACATAAAGGAGCCATTGTACAATAGCAATATGCACTCTAGGGTGTGTGTCATGCCAGCAATAATACCCGACAGGGTGGGTGGTATTGGACAATACCGGACCACCCAGGGGCGTAATGAGGCCTGATGCAGCATGAAGTGGGCCTTATAGCCCCTGGAAAGTCCAGTATTGCCCATTCGGCCTACCCTGGAGGGTATTATTGTGCTTAGAAAATGGGATTTCATTTTTTAATTTTTTATAAAAGTGATTTGATGAGTAAAAATACGGTAAAATATTGATAAACCTGATCAGACACAGCAGCTTGTGTAAATGGTCCCTTTACTGAATTGTCAGTAGAGGGTGCTGCTGCTTATGGGAGCTTCTTATTGCATTGGATTTACTGCCTTTATTGTTTTGACTGCTTTTCTGTGTCCCCCCCACACACACACACATACACACGTACACCTTCTCTTTTCTTCCAGGGCTTTACTTACATGGTAAAGCTAGACTTTCTTTAGATTTTATTTTACTTCTAGATAAGAGTATAATAGGGAGCGACTAGCTGAGCGGGCAGATGCATGATTGTACAGGGACCTCAAGATGGCAATCAAGCGAGCTGGCAGAGAAAAAAATGAAGTTAACCTGTAAAAACAGATACATTTCTGTGTTTTTCCCCACTGGCTTTTCTGTACTGTTAGGAATAGGCGGTACTCGGCACGGCTAATTATGGGACAGGGAGAAACAAGCTGAGGATCGGAGCAGTGGTTTTGTGAGTTGCACTCCCCATAAATGGTGAGACGCTGCTGGCTTACAGTAGCTACTTGATCGGCCAGCGTTTGGGGTACTGTGGGTCACGCTAAGCTCCATCAGATTTCAACACTTGGTATGACTTTATTCAGTTAATTTTATTGCAAATGTAAGTTTTACTAGCCAACAGAAGGCTCTGTGAGACAGTGGGGGTGGGTGGAGGGACATTGCCTGATATCTGTTCCGCTGTAAATCTCAGTTACTGCAGATAAAAAAATGGCAGTTAATTTGAAATGTGACAGTGCCCGCTAAGCGAGACAGAAAAATGGCAGCGATTTAAAATTTATACAGGGTGGTTTTAGCCAATTAGGGAGCAGGGAGGGCACTGGGATACATATGTGGGTGAAGGGGGGCACTACAGGCTGGTACTTTTAACTTATAGGGCTCTCACTGTAAGTTAATGTACCCCATGTCAGCCAATGAGTTGCTGTATTTTCTTTACCCCATTTTTTAAGCTTGGATAATGTGACTTCTCACCCCAGGAATACTCCAATATTCCTAACTCTCAAGCAATATGCCTTTAAGCCAGATCTGCCCGGAGACAGCCGGCCCAGTGGCGTGGAGGGTTGAGGCAGCGTTGCCTTACCTCCTGCCATGCCGGGACGACCCATGTTCGCTGGCGCGAGCAGGTCGCCTGGGATTTACGGGAGGGAGAGGATCGAGCATCTGGAGGACAGCTCTCCTCTCCCGCGGAGGGGTGGGATGGAGTCCGCTGCTTGACTGACCCTCAGCAGTGGCTGGGGGCTGGTGCAACGAACTCACACATGGGGCGGAGCGGAGCTAGATACCCGGCGTGCAGAAGTGCGCACGGCTCGGCCATTAACATCATTGCACGCCTTAGCGCTGTGCTCGGGCGGGGAAAAAAGAAGGAGAAAAGTGCTGACTGGCAGGATGAAGCCGGTCTCTCTGCCACACTGGGACAGCTGACACCTCAATTGGCAGAGGCTATGGCCAGTGAAGTAGCTCGTGGCGGGATGGGGGGGGGGCCGGTTGGCAAAGGATAAAATACTGAACCAAAAAAAAAAAAAGATCTGCCCGGTGAGGGAACGATATGCTAATAATGGAATCATTGGCTCATGCCACTTTTTCAAATGCTGCCACCAATCAACTGCCTACATTCTAACCCTCAGATTTCTCTCTCTGCCTGTGAAGACTAGATGCACGGAGATCCTCTCCTCATCATCTCGCTGTGAAACTTTACAAAAATACATGTAAGTATTATTCTATTTTCATTTGCTGCCCTTATCTTTTGTTAATACTTAACCATTAGGTTTATTTTATTTAAATTGCTTAATTTTCTTGGTTTCTCCTAGTTCGGGATAGCTGGTGGGGAACCAAGACTTTTTTTTTTAGTTTAAGTGGAGTTTTTCTTTCTAAAACTCCTTTATTTGTTGTAAATTATTTTATTAAAACTATTTTTTTGTAACCACTAGTATTGGTTACTGAACCTCTAATCCCAGTTCCTTTCTCTCTTTTTTCCCGGTTCTAATCGGTTCCCTTATCAGTTCTTGAACCAACTGCAACCGGTAGCTTTGTTTTAAAAAGTTTACATTTTATCGTGGTTGTGATTTGTGGGTTCTTTTGCTAAAAATGTCTGAAAAACCTAAGAAAAAGACTGGTGAACCCGGTTTCAAAAATTGCACAGAGTGTGGAAAAGTTTTGATAAGGCAGATAAACGTACTTCTTGTGTTCTCTACCTTGGTTATGATCATTTAAAGATGGATCATGAAATCTGTAAAACCTTTCCAGAAAAAATGCATGAAAAACATTTGGAAAGGCTTAAAAAGAAATTGTCTCCACCTAAGGGTCCCTCAGGATCTGATCAGCCGACACCCTCAGTGTCTGTGGGCGAAACCACAGAAGCCACAATTTCCAACCCTGATACAGGTGCAAAGGCCGTCACAAAAAGTACTACTGAACTGGCTAGCTCTCCGGTTCCCAAGAAAAAGACCAAGAAAACAAAACACACAGAACCCCCTGCTGGTCAGCCTATGGGGACTTCTGCTGTGTCTGTAAACATGCCTACTCCTCTGGAGATTGCACAGGCATTTAAGGTCTTGCAGGGTCTGCTGCCTGCTGGACAGCAGTATACAATTCAGACCCCTGCTGAATCAACCCAGTCCTCCCTGCCTGAGTGGGAAGATTATGGGGAATATGAAGAAGAGGATGAAGGAAAGCCTATAGAGCCTGACGTCTCTCCTGAGCAAGAGTCTGGCTCTCCTCCCAGGTCATCAGAGGATTATTCATCCCATTTTTCCTTTGTTAGAAAAATGGTGGATGTTCTGGATATCTCTACCACTGAGGTGATAGAGGATGAGGAGGAGACAGAGTAACTGGAAATGATGGGGTTAACACCCACCAAAAAGTTACTGCTTTCCATAAATAAGTTTTTTAAAAGGGATACGATAAAGCTCCTCCAAACACCTGGGTCTGTCCCACCTTTGGATAAAAGGCTGGACAGGAAGTACCAGCTAGACAGGAAAGGGGCTGAATTTTTATTCTCACACCCTGACCACCAGGGGGTGGTACAAGCTGCAGCCTGTGACAAGGCAAAAATACTTCTTGCTTTTCACCCACTAGAGAAGGATTTGAGAAAAATAGACAGTATGGCCAAAAAGGGCTATTTATCAGCTTCTCTGGCCATAAGATAGGCTAATTTCCAAGCATGTGTGGCCCAGTACCAAAAATCCCTCTGGCAGTCTGTCATGGCTATGGCAGACAATGCTCCTTCCAGTCTTTCAGCAGACCTTGCTGAGACTGCCAGACTTGGCTTGGAAGCTGCCAAATATCAGTTTCAGATGGCAGCAGATACCAACGACACTACTGCCAGGTGGATGGCCAATACAGTTGCTCAGAGAAGGTTTTCCTGGTTAAGATGCACAAACCTTACTCAAGACACTCAGAATAAGGCTCTGAATTTCCCAGTTGAGGGTAATTCCCTCTTTGGAACTCACACAGAAGCCTACATGAAGAAAGTGGACGAGTACAGGGCCACTTATAGAAGCAACTCTGCCAAAGAAAAGGCTCCCCCGTCCACAAGACCGTATGGAAAGGGAGGCAGGGTCAGACAATTTAATTCCAGGCCTTTTTATCAGGCTATGGCCGTACCCCAAGTACAACAGTACCCTCAGTAAGGGTACTTCAGAGGCAGGGGCAGAAGGGGCTTCAGGCGCTGTTCACATTCTCAGCCCCAGGCATAGCAGGACCCTTGTCTTGACCTCCCAGGTCGCCTCCCCATTTCTAGTAGGAGGCAGACTGACTCACTATTTCCAGGCTTGGAAACGGATCATCACATACAAGTGGGTCCTGGAAGTAGTGAGTCAGGGATTGTCCATAAGCTTCAAATCCCCTCACTCTCTAAGAACCTGAGTGTTCAAACCAGCTTCCAATGCTGAAAGAAAGCTGTTGGAAAAGGAGGTTCAAAACCTATAGTTGTCAAAAGCAGTGGAACCTCTGCCTCCACAGCAAAAGGGAAAGGGGTTTTTATTCAAGATACTTCCTCACAACAAAGAAAAATGGGCGGTGGTGACCTATCCTAGACCTAAGGGTGCTAAACAGGTACTTACTAAAGCCAAGGTTCAAAATGGTAACCTTGTCACTAATTCTGCTAGCTCTCCAAAAAGGAGATTGGCTGGCATCCCTGGACCTAAAAGATGCTTATTTCCACATCTCCATAAGGGAGTCTCCCAGAAAGTACCTCAGGTTCAGACTCCGATCAGGTCATTACAAGTTCTCAACCCTGCCATTCGGTGTCACTTCAGCTCCAAGCATTTTCACAAAGTGCCTGGCAGTGATTGTGACACACCTGCGAAGGCAAGGAGCCACAGTGTTCCCCTGTCTGGACGACTGGTTCGTGGTGGGAAAATCACCACAACAGGTAGAGGAAACATCTGCAGCTCACCCAAGGACTCTTGGAGTCTCTGGTTTTACTGGTAAATCTCAAAAAGTCAGTCCTTCTCCCTGCACAAGTGCTGCAGTTTATAGTGGCAGAATTAAATACCCAGGAAGGGCAGGGCTCACCTACAGTACCTCTGAACAGGGTAAAAAGTATTCTGCAGATGGCAGGCTCCTTCAGTCTGAACAAACCAAAAACTGCAAGACAGCTTCTACAGTTACTGGGCCACATGGCAGCTGCCACTGGCACAGTTTTAGGTTCGAGGTTTCAGGTGAGACATACAGTTCCACCTAAGAGCTCATTGGTGTCAAAGAAGGGATTCTATCTCAAAGCTGGTCCCAGTAACAAAGATGTTACTCCTGGCCTTTCAGTGGTGGAAAGAGTTAGCCAACCTCAGAGAAGGGGTTCCCTTTCAAAAGGAGCCTCTGTGAGTGAGTCTAACAGCAGATGCGTCACTACTAGGGTGGGGTGCCCACCTAGGAGATCACACTACTCATGGCATTTGGTCCAGTGCAGAGTCGCTCCAGTACATAAAGCTTCGGGAGCTCAGGGCGGTGTTCCTGGCACTCCAAGCCTTCACACCACTAGTTCAGGGAAAGGTGGTACAGGTCAGAACAGGCAATACCACCACTATGTATTATATAAACAAGCAGGGAGAAACAAAGTCAGATCCTCTCTGCACAGAAGCTATGCGAATTTAGACTCTGGCCTACTCCTTAGGAGTTTCTCTTCAGGCCATTCATCTGCCAGGCAATGACAATACCCTAGCAGATGCCCTGAGATGGCTCAACCAGGCCCATCATGAATGGACCTTACTTGTCTTTACTTAGAATTGTTTTTGGGCTGTTGAAAATTTAAAACATAGTGGTGGTGTAATTCTGTGCTGTCTTTAATTGCTGGAAATTTTATCTTGGCTTGTCTGACTGCCTTGTAGTTGGGTGAAGGGTGTTAATTGTCTGGCCTCTGACCTCAGCTACGTGATAACTGGAGGTGGGGCTTAGTCAGAGTTGAGGTAGCAAGTAGAGTTTTATTTTCTCAGAAGAAGCCAGAAGGGGAAGGAAGGAAACATATTCAATTCAGTGCTTTAGAGTAACTGGTAATTGCTATTTTTCTTTTAAACTTAGATTGTGGGCTTTTAGTGACACTGTACTTTCAAACACCATGAAGTCTTGCTATTATTAGGACCTATGCAGTTAGCCTCTGGCTCTGAACTGCCCCGGAGAGGAAACAGTTAACTCCAGAGTAATCTGGAGTTCCACAGCGCGAGGGCGCTGTTCAAAGCTCTATCTGGCCAGTTTCAAATGAAACTGCCAGATTCTTTACTCCGCTTTCACTGAACAGTCGCTCCGGAGATCAGCTCCTTCAGCTCGGTTCATTTCGCGGTTCAAGCGAGTTTATTCGGTTCATTTGAACCGGCAAAGTAGTTTATTTTACGCCTTGCGTCAAAAGCCCTATCTGGTAAAACCGTAAGTACAAGTATTTAAGTCTGTGGAAATTCATTATCGGTTCGGTCTGAACCGATCGGTTTGCTTTAAATAACGATTTATTCATTGAATGGGCTTTTAGAAGTGCGGTTTCCGGTTCTTATCGGTTCTAAAAACCTTGGATTAATCTTGGTTTTTCAAATACCCGTGACACGGTTAGGAACCGATAGGGTGTCTTGCCTGGCACGGCCGTTTAAAGGGCAAGTTTTTTGGTTAGGCTGGCATTATGTCTGAGAAACCCAAAAGAAAAACCGGCCCACTGGGTTTCAACACTGTGATGTCTGTGGGGAAGCCTTTGCCAAGGCTGACCCACACACCACTTGTGTCTATTGTCTGGGGCTGACCACCTCCTGTCAGACTGCCAGGTGTAAAAATTTCCTGCAGCCACCCTGGAAAAGAGATTGGGCTGGCTCAGGGAGCAGAGCTAAAAGTCCGCTGACCCGTATGGCCAGCCTGGTCCAGCACCCACTGGACCAGAGGAGTGCCTCTGACCAGGCGAGACTTCCTCGGGCAAAAGAAAGGCTGGTTCAGAGGAACCAGTCCCAGTAAAAAAGACAAAGAAATCAGCAGGTCTGGAGTCCAAAATTGTCTCTCCAACTGCTGCAGAGATAGCAAAAGCCATACAGATTGTTCAGTCTTTGTCTCAGGGACTTGTCGAACCCCTACAGTTGGTAAAAGGGTGGCCTGCTCGGTCCAGTGGTTCAAGATTATGATGTTGAGGATTTTATGAACCACAGGAGGGGAGGAGGAATTTGATCAGTGTATTTGTGACTGGAAGGTCTGACGTGCCCATTGAGCCGGACATTTCTCCAGACATACCCTTAGAATCTCCCTTTGCTGTCTGAGTCCCTCTCATTTTAGGTTTTATAAAAGGTGGCAGAAACCTCCAGCTCCCTTTAGAGGAGGCTGTGGATGAGCAAGAGGAGCCTGATTATGTAGAAATGATGGATATTCCAGAGTCTAGAAGGTTGTCTATTCCTTTGCATAAGTCATTTAGGAAGCAAACAACAAAGATTTTAAAAAATCCTCATTCTGTTCCTCCTGTAGATAAAAAAATGGACAGAAGGTATACTTTATCAGGCCCTGGTACAGACTTCCTCACTGAGCAGTGTAGTCATGTAGGTGTTGTTCAAGCTGCAGCCTGTGACAAGGCTAATATTCCCCTGGCCTCACATCCTCCTGATAAGGATTCCAGGAAGATTGATGCCATGGCGAAAAAACAATATATGGCAGCTTCGTTGGGACTCAGGCAGGCTAATTATATGGCTTATGTGGCTAGATATCAGAAATCTAGATGGGACACGATATTGCAGTTAGCCAAGCAGGCCCAGTGCCAGCTGGCTAGTGAGTTGGAACAAGTGGCTGCTGATGGCATTGAAGCCTCTAAAGTTCAATTTCATACTGCTGTTGATGTTAATGATGTTTCCTCTAGGGTCATGGCCACTTCTGTAGCTCTCCTAGAGGTTGGCATGGCTCAGATGCACTAATCTGTCCCAAGATACTCAGTCAAAGGCTATAGATTTTCCTGTAGTAGGAAATTCTCTGTTTGGGGATCAAACAGAAATTACATGAAAAGATGGATGAATACAGAACTACCTACAAAAGTGCCCAAGCTAGGAGAGGCATGCCACTCCACAAAGGCATGCCCCAGGGGTAGGGGCAGGCCTTACCACAGGCCTTTTATCAAGTTCAAGCCTCTTCAGCCTTTGCACAGAGGGTTTTTTCAGAGGCAGAGGTAGAGCGGGCACAGGCAGACCGTCTCCCTCCTCAGCCTAAAGCTGCTGCCAAGCAGGCACCCTGACGGGGTGCCAGGCCGGGCTCTCCTGTACCCGTGGGGGCAGGTTGGCTTATTTCAGCCAGAACTGGTTGTCCCTAACTTCGACAAATGAGTTCTGGAGGTGGTGCTAGGTCTGTTCTCAGTTTCAAACAGTTTCCAAAGATGAGAACCAGACATTTTCCACCAAAATCCTTCAGAAGCCCTTGCTTTGGAAGCAGAGGTTTCTTCTCTTCTAGGCTGCAAAGCAGTGGAAAGGGTTCCTCCTTGCCATCAGGGCAAGGGTCTGTACTCGAGATATTTCCTTACCCCGAAAAAGTCAGGAGAATGGCGGCGCATCCTAGATTCAAGGTTCCTGAACAAGCATCTTTTGAAACCAAAGTTCAAAATGTTAACTCTGGCAATGATTTTGCCTTCCCTAAGGCCAGGGGACTGGCTAGCTTCCCTGGACCTCAAGGACGCCTATTTTCATATCTTGATCAGGCCTTCTCACCGAAAGTACCTCAGGTTCGAACTACCTTCTGGCCACTACCAGTTCAGAGCAATGCCTTGCCTTACCTCTGCTCCAAGGGTTTCACAAAATGTCCTAGCTGTGGTAGTGGCTCATTTAAGAAGGCAAGGGGTTGCTCTGTTTCACCTGGACCACTGGCTCATAGTAGGTCAGTCTCCAGATCAGGTAAATCCCACTTGCAAGTCACCCAGCAGCTTCTCACTTCCTGGATTCCTGTTGAATTTTCCAAAGTCAGTTCTGGAACCAGTTCAGGTACTAACTTTCTAGGTGCAGAATTGAACACAAAGTCAGCCAGGGCATTTCTTCCTCGGAAAGAGTGGACAAACTCATTGCCCTGGCATCCTCCTTTACCCTGCGGTCTCTCGACCAGCAAGGCACTTTCTGCAACTCCTAGGCTACATGGCTGCTTCCACAGCTGTCGGCAGGGAGCAAGATTTCAGATGAGGGACATCCAGTTCCACTTGAGGTCCTACTGGTCTCAAAGGAAGGACCCCTTACCAAATTAGTCCCAGTGACTGAAAACCCTGATCCTGGCCCTTCAGTGGTGGCAGGATCAAGCAATTAACTCAGGGGTTCCTTCTTACCGCTTCTTCATTCCTCACCTCACCACGGATGCCTCCCTGTTAGGTGGGGGCTCACTTGGGCACCTTTCCACTGGAGTGTGGTCCCCAGGAATCTCTGCTCCACATCAATCTCTTGAACTCAGGAGCTGTTCTCTTAGCTCTCCAGGCTTTTCAGCTACTGTCCAGAACAAGGTAGTTCAAGTCAGGACAGACAACACCACAACAATGTGGTACATCAACAAGCAAGGGGACACTCGGTCTTCAGCCTTGTGCACGAAGCAGTGAAGTTGTGGTCTCTGGCTTACTCCTGAACACCTCCCTGATAGCGGTTCACCTTCCAGGAAGGATAACTGTCCGGATGCCCTCAGCAGGATTTCTCAGGGCCATCACGAATGGGCCCTGAATCCTCTGGTGCTGGGGTCACTCTTGCCAGATGGGGCACCCTCAGATAGATCTTTCGCAGCCCCAGACAACCACCAACTTCTGTTTTGTTGCAGGTCTCAGTGCTGGGATCAGTCCCTCTGGACGCCTTTCAGTTGGATTGAGAGGGAAGTTCCTGTATGCCTTTCCCCTTCCTCTCCTATTCAGGGTACTAGTAAAATCAGAACTCAGCCCTGCAAAGTGATTCTGATTGCTCCCAGACTGGGCCAGACAGCCCTGGTACCTCTTCTCCTGTCCCTGACATTCCACCCTCCCAGAGCCTGCCCAGGACCCACGACCTGCTGACCTGTGCACAGGGAGAGTGGTATCCGGACCTCAATTCCTCCACCTCAAGGCCTGGTTCTTGAGGAGCTAGAATTGCTGATTTACACCTTTCTAAGGTGTCCTGGATATTTTAAAGGCTTCTGGAAGCCTTCCACTAGGGCCACTTGCAAGTCTAAGTGGAAGAGGTTTTCCTTCTGGTGTTCTGAGAAAGAAATTGTACCAGAATCTGCTGACTTGGCCATTTTATTGGACTATTTGGTCCATCTAAATTCCTAGGCCTCAAACCAGCTACCTTGAAGGTTCATTTGGCAGCTGTTTCTGTTTTTGTATCTGCAGGAAACCTGTTTCCTCTCCTCTCACCCTGTGTTTTCCAAGTTTTAAGGGATTACTTCACACTAACCCTCCTTTCGGGAACCAGCTCTGCCTGGGACCTGAATGTTTGCATTGCTCAGCTAATGCAATCCCCTTTGAGCCTCTGTCTTCGGCAGATCTCAAGTTTTTAACTTGGAAGACTGTTTTTCTAGTGGCTATCACTTCTGCTAGACGTATAAGTGAATTACAAGCCCTGTCAGTGGAAAAGGATTTTATTTCTTTTCACAGAGATAAGATAGTCCTCAGGACTAACAGAAAGTTTTTACCTAAGGTGGTTTCAGATTTTCATCTCAACCAATCCATCTCTCTTCCAGTATTTTTCACTGAGCATTCCTCCTCAGGGAAGAGGAGATTGCACAGCCTGGACGTCAAAAGAACCCTAAGCTACTATTTGGAATGCACCAAGGGTCACAGGTTCGAATCCCTCCAACTCTTCCTTACCTATGGAGAAGTTGGCAAAGGGAGACCTGCCACTAAGAGGACAATTGCAAGGTGGATTGTCTCTTGTATCCAGTTCTGTTACCAAAAACTAGGTAGAGAACCTCCCTCAGGACTGAGGGCTCATTCTACCAGGGTACAGCTGCATCTCAGCGGCTGCTAGAGATATTCCATTTGGAAATTTGCCAAGCTGCTACCTGGAAAACAGTCCACACCTTTACCAAGCATTATTCCTGGATGTCCAGTCCAGGAGATGCTCGTTTGGCACAGCTGTGCTTCAGAGCCTATTCCTAAGTAGGTTCTGGCCCTCCATGGAGGTACTGCTGTATAATCTGCATAGGTCCTAATAATAGCAAGACTTCATGGTGTTTGAAGAAAATTACTCACCTTAGTAATTGCTTTTCTTCTCATGGAGTCTTGCTATATTAGGACAACCTCCTCCTACCCCTCTCAGAACTCCTACTTGAAAAGGGTTGGCAAATTGGTGCAAGCACTGTGTCATGCCATTTAGTTCTCCTAGTTTCCCTTGTTTCATTTGGGCAGGGAACTAGGTAATTCTGTTTTTGTTATAGTAGATGGCCCTCCTGGACTTGAGTTTTTGGGAGAGGGGACCTATTAGTGCTTGTCAGGGGTGATTCTAACAATAATAGGTAATATTGTTATTATTCTGTGATTGTTGTTGTGTTTTGTTGTTCTACTACTGGTAGGTAGCCAATAGCTAGTGTAGACTTTTTTCCACACAGACTTGCTATGTTAGTTTAGCTTCGAAAAGAACCTGGCAGTTTCATTTGAAACTGGCCAGATAGAGTTTTGAACAGCGCCCTCGCGCTGTGGAACTCCAGATTACTCTGGAGTTAACTGTTTCCTCTCCGGGGCAGTTCAGAGCCAGAGGCTAACTGCAAAGGTCCTAATATAGCAAGACTCCATGAAAAGAAAAGCAATTACTTAGGTGAGTAATTTTTTCTTCTTCGTTGTCTTTACTTATAATTGTTTTTGGGCTGTTGAAAATTTAAAACATAGTGGTGGTGTAATTCTGTGCTGTCTTTAATTGCTCCCCTTCCCCCAACTCTTAATTATATGCCCTGTTAAATCTGATTGACAGGAGCTAAACACAGGGTATAGTAAGGGGTGTGAAGTAGGAGGGGCATAAGGGGGAAGAAGCCCACCCTCAGCACGACCAATGTTTTGACTCATTTATTTATTTTTTGGTTTTTTTTTTTTTTTTTAAAGAAAATTATCTGAGGATCAGTGGCAGGATTTTTAGGACAGTAAATTAATAAAAAGGGAACTAGGAGAGCTTGTAGCAGACAAGTAGTGGAATTGCAGTATAACGTGGGAGTGGTGCAATGCAGTGGCTGTGGGGCAGCCATATTCAGGCAGACCTTCTGACACTGAGGTGCTGCCCTATCTGCATGCATCTCTCTGACTGCGGGATGAGGTAGCCAGACTCAGAGCGGAAGTAAACTGGGTCAGGAGTACCATCACCCCTATCCAGAGACCACCCAGTCCAATGCAACTGCCTCAAAGGATGCCGAGAACGAGGAGCACTTGGATGACAGTGGCCTCAGGAGGGAAGAGTGGTCAGGCAGAGGCACATCCCAGATCCTATTCCACTCAAGAACTCATATGCCACACTGGCAAATGAGGACAACCAAATAGAGGTACCCAGAGAAGTGGAAGGAAAGGATGTGGAGGTTAGCCAAGGAGGTGACCTCAGTGGGGAAAGCAGTGGACCCCAGAGGAGGAGGAAGCGAATCCTGGTGGGGGACTCCATCATAAGAGGGATCCAGCTAGGAACACAGGAGGGGGAGGACAGGACAGTGAGGTGCCTACCAGGTGCCACGGCATGGAGGGATGGAAGGAAGATCCTGGGGATCACTGGGAAGGCAAGACGGGAGGGTGAGCTGGATGTCATTATCCACCTAGGTACTAATGACCTGGCAAATGGGGAGCCAAAGGAAGTTCAGGAAGAGTTTAGGAAATTGGGGAGGGTCTCAAGCAAGTAGCTACTGCTGTCACTTTCTGAAGTACTACTCAAGTAGAGGCAAGGAGAGATAGGAGTGCATGCACCAGGAACTTTAACTCATGGTTGAAGGACTGGGTGCTGTGAGGAAGGGTTTGATTCATTGGTGACTGGGGACCCACCTGGAGGGATGGAGGTTTGTTCAAGCCTGACGGCCTGCATCCATCCTGAGGGGAATCCAAGACTAATGATAAGTTTAAATGCTACATTGACAAGCATTTAAACTAGCAAAGGGGTGGCAGGCCAGCAAGGAGGGTACCTACTTGCTCACCCCTTCAGCTAGCAGTGGAACCAGTGAACCAGAGGAGGGCTATCTCGCAAAGCAGTGTGCAAAAAGATGGACATTAGTGCCCAAGAGGTGGATAGGCAGAAAAGGGGCAAAATTCAGCAGAAGGGCAGACAGCAAGGAGAACCAGGAATAAAGGACAACCAAGGAAGGGGCTGGAGTAACAGTGAAACAGTCTAGGAGGTCAAATCATGGAAAGCCATGTGTGCAAATGCCAGGAGCCTTAGAAACAAGATGGAAGATCTGAGGTCTATCATGGTGCAGTCAGACTGGACATTGTGGCCATCACTGAAACCTGTGTGTAGATAACCACGACTGGGAGATGGCCATACCAGACTACAACATATTCAGAAGAGACAGAGCAGGCAGGAAGGGAGGAGGAGGGTACTGTATGTGAAATGACATAAGGGCCATAGAGATCCAGGAGGAACAAAATGAGGGAGAGATACTGTGGGTTAAGCTGGAAAGGAAAATGGAACAGCCATCCACAGGTGTGGTCTATAGACCTACAGCCCAGGAGGAAGAAACAGATAAGAGTTGATGCTAGCCATCCAAAGGATGGCAGACAAGGGTGAGGTAGTACTGGTTGGAGACTCAGTATTCCAGACGTGACTGGAGCATCCCAGCAGCAGCATCAACTAGGGCAGATTTATCCTGGACTCTTCAGGGTGCCTTCTCAAGCACCGGTCATGGAACCAACTCGCAGAAGGCAATACTGGACATTGTGCTCACAAACAGGGACAGTGTGATGGTGTAACAGTAGGGAAGCACCTGGAGAACAGTGACTACCAGTCATTGTGGTTTGAAATCACAGAAAGAGCAGAACTAAACCACAACAAAAACACGATCCTGGATTTTAGGGGCAGACTTTGGGAAAATGGGGAGATACTTGAAAGAGGCATTATGAATGGGACAGGAATCAGGGATTGAGAAACAGGGCAGTATTAAAATGGGATTACAAGAACAACAGAATTATGCATTAAGCGGTTAGCAAAAGGAAAAGGAAGAGGAGACCATTATGGTTTCCAAAGAGGTAGCAAAGAAAGTGAAAGCCAAAAAGATTGCATTCAGGCAATACAAAAAGACACAGGCAGAAGGGGACAGGAGAAGTACCAGGAGAAGCAAAGGAGGCAGGAGGTCAGTAAGGGAAGCCAAAGCTCAGACAGAAGAACACATTGCAAAATCAGTGGGTAGGGGGGACAAACTCTTTACAGGTACATAAGTGAAAAAGAAAGACAAAGGGAGGGATAGTGAGACTGAAGGGGAGGATGGGGACCCTGTGGAGGGATGACAACAGTAAAGCTGACATATTGAACAGGTATTTCTGCTCAGTCTTTACTGAGGAAGAGGAGGTAATGGGTCTAAAGGAGTACAAAGGGTGAGAATGGTGCAGAATGGACACAAGTCCCTTTACACAAGAAAGGGTCCTGAAGGAACTGGAAGTAATAAGAGTTGATAAGCAATGGGGCCAGATGGGGTGCACCCAGGGTCCTTAAAGAACTAAGAGAGGTGGTGGCTGAACCTCTGGCTATCCTGTTTAGCCGATCCTGGAAACAGGGAGGTACCCAAAGACTGGAGGACAGCAGATGTAGTCCCTTATACAAAAGCGGGAAAAGAGGAAGCAGGGAACTACAGACCAGTCAGCCTCACCTCGGTAGTAGGGAAGATCATGGAAGCACTACTGAAGGAGAGATTGGTGACATCTGGTTGTCAATGGACTACAGGACCCAAGGCAGCATGGTTTCACCAGGGAGGTCATGTGTCAGACCAAACTCGATGAATTTTTTGACTGGGTGACTAGGAGATGGATCAGGGAGAGCAGGACATGGCCTATCTGGACTTCAGCAAGGCCTTTGACACTGTGCCGATAGAAGACTATTGCCACACAAACTGGGGAATATGGTGTGGGCAGGACAGTAGTGTGGGTAGGTAACTGGCTGGGTGGCAGGACACAGAGGGTGATGGTAATGGCTCTCACTCCACAGAGGGAAGAGTGACCAGGTACCACAGGGACTAGTGCTGGGACCGTTCTTTTCAACATCTTCATCAGTGACATTGCACAGGACCTAGAAGGCAGAATTTCACTGTTCGCTGATGACACAAAGCTCTGTAACAGAGTAGACACACCAGAGGGTGTAGACAGAATGAGAAGGGACCTGCAGAAACTTGAAGAATGGTCAGGGTTTGCAGTTGAAATTCAATGCAAAGAAGTGCAAGATAATGCATATGGGGCTAAATCCCTGGCACAATATATCAGTTGGGCGTGAGGATATAGCATGAACCAAGCAGGAAAGGGATCTTGGAGTTATCATCTCTGATGACCTCAAGGTAAACAGGTGACAAGGCAGCAGGTAAAGCAAATAGGATGCTGGGATGTATAGGCAGGGCATCACCAGCAGGAAAAGGGAGGTCATAATTCGCTATACAAGACATTAGTGAGGCCCCACCTGGAGTACAGTGTACAGTTCTGGAGACCTACCTACGTAAGGACATAGACAGGGTAGAGAAGGTTCAGAGGAGGGCAACAAAGATGGTATGGATTGCATCACAAGTCCTATGAAGACAGGTTGAAGGAACTGAACATGTACTCCTGGAGGAGAGGAGGGAGAGAGGGATATGATAGAGACATACAAGTATCTCACAGGGAGGAACAGGGTGCAGGAATATACTATTTTAAGCGAAACGATGTTCCAGGACTAGAGGGCATAGGATGAAGTTGGAGGAGGACGATCTCAGAGAAAATATGAGGAAGAATTTCTTCACAGAACGGGTGGTGGATAAGTGAACACCATGCCAGAGGAAGTGGTGGGGCTGAAACAATCAAGGATTTAGAATACATGGGATAGACATAAAGGAATTCTGGAGGTCAGGGGTAAGGGGCAACAGACTTCTAGGAAAACATAAACTGAACTTACAAGCTCAAATGGGCAGACTGGGTGGGCCATAGGCCCTTATCTGCCGACACTGTCTATGTATCTATGTATGTAACAGACAGGTGATAGATGTGATTTTCAAGAGGTGGGGCACCCCAGAGATAGATCTGTTTGCATCCCACGAAAGTCACCACCTGCCATACTATTGTTGCAGACACCCAGCTCAGGGAACAGTACCCCTGGATGCTCTGATTCTGGACTGGTCAGGGAGGTACCTATGCGCGTACCCCCCCCAAAATCCCTCTGGTGTACAGGGTGCTACTCAAGCTCAGGTCCCAGTCAGCCACAGTGATCTTGATAGCCCCAGACTGGGCCAGACAGCCATGGTACTTTCTGCTGCTTTCCATGTCTGTGGCCAAACCAATATACCTTCCTCGGAGGCACAACCTGCTAACCACCAGCCAAGGTCGGCTCCTGTACCCAAACCTCAAGTCACTCAGACTCAAAGCATGGCTCTTGAGGACCTAGAGTATGCAGTCCTGCATTTCTCTGAAAGTGTTCTGGATATTTTAAGGGGATACAGGAAAACTTCCACCAAGAAAACCTACGTCTCCAAATGGAGAAGGTTCACCATGAATGTGATGCCGGCTCAGGCATGGGGTTCCAGCTGTGCTGGACTACCTTACTCATTTGCATTCATTGAGCCTGCAGCCTACTACTTTAAAAGTTCATTTAGCATCAGCGTCTGCTTACACTTCAGCTGGGAAGAATGTCTCTACGGCATCAAATTCTATCTTTAAAAGGTTCTTTAAAGGTCTGCCTCACCTGCACCCCTCTAATAGGAAACCGGTACCAACCTGGGATCTAAATGTCTGTGCTGCCAAGCTCATGGGTCCCCCTTTTGAACCCATGTCTTCAGCTCCTTTGAAATATGTTACATGGAAAACTGTTTTCCTAGAGGCAGTTACTTCTGCTAGAAGGATCAGTGAGCTCCAGGCTCTCTGTGTGGAGCAGGACTACATTTCATTCCAAAATGGTCCTGCGAACTAACAGAAAATTTCTTACAAAGGTCGTCTTGGACTTTAATTTGAACCAGTCCATCACCTTACCTGTTTTCTTTACTGAGCATTCAAGCTCTGATGAGCGTAGACCGCACAGCCTTGATGTCAAGAGAGCTCTTAGCTACTACATGACAGTGGCCAAGGCCCATAGACAAGACAGGAAACAACTGTTCTTGACTGATGGGGATGTGGGAAAAGGAAATCCAGCATCTAAGAGGTCCATTTCTCAGTGGATAGTCCAGTGTATTCAGTTTTGCTATTCAAAAGCTGGAAAGGAGGCCCCAGCAGGACTGAGAGCTGATTCTACAAGGGGTACAGCTGCTACTGTAGCAGTTTCCAGGGATGTTCCTTTGGTGGACATCTGTAAAGCAGCTACATGGAGAACAGTGTAGATCTTTACCAAGCATTAGAGCCTGGATACACGAGCTAGGGGTGATGCCAGGTTTGGCACAGCTGTCCTGCAGAGCCTATTTCCAAAGCAGGTTCTGAGCCCACCTTCAAAGGTACTGCTTCTTAGTCTGCATAAAAGTTAGGAATATTGAAGTATTCCTGGGGTAAGAAGAAAAAGTACTTACCACAGTAATCTTGTTTCTTGCAGGGGATACTCCAATATTCATACTGTAACTCCCCCAGTCTGCCTTCCCTGCTAGAACCAGTGGCCTCTCTGCCCTTCATGCTGTAATACCAGGGGTAAGTGTGCCAGACTCTGGCTTTTATATTTGGAACTGTGTTTCAGTAGTTTTTCCCCTCTTCAGGTGATTCTGACATTGGAGGGTGTTTTGTTAACGTTGTTTCCCTCCAGCTGGAGGTTTTTTGGGTGTATTATTATTATTGATAATTATTAAATTCCTCTTGGGCCCTGTCTTGTCAGGCGTTCACGAAATCTGAGGGTCAGAATGTAGGCAGTTGATAGGTGGCAGCATTTTGAAAAAGTGGCATGAGCCAGTGATTCCATCATTAGCATACCATTCCATCTCCGGGCAGATCTGGGTTAAAGGCATACTGCATAAGAGTTAGGAATATTGGAGTATCCCCTGGAAGAAACAAGATTACTGTGGTAAGTAATTTTTTCTTCAAACAACATGAAGTCTTGCTATATTATGACAGTAGCAGTTTGATCCAGCTCTAGAACTGCTCCGGAGGTGAAATGGTTAATACCATTCCAAAATAGAACTTTGAGCACGAGCTCTAAGAAGCTCTATCTGTGTAATTTCAAACCTGAACTGTCAGATTCTTTACTCGCCTCAGTGAACAGTCGCCTCGGAGATTTCTCCTTCTGCTCGGTTCATTTCGGTTTAAACAGTGTTTTCGATCCGATTCAACCGAGAATAGTTTTATTTTAACCGCAAAACCGCTCGGTCCAAGCTCTGTCTGTGGTAATCGTAAGTAATTAAAAGGTTTTGTCTGTGTGGAACTTGTAGGTTTATCGGTTCGGTTTTGAACCGATCAGCTGGGTTTAAAACTCATTAATTTTAAAGTTTAATATTTTAGAGTATGGTTCCTGGTTCTTATCGGTTCTAAAAACCGGATTTTATTACGTTTTTTTCCAATACCTGTGACACGGTTGGGAACCGATAAGGATGTCTTGCCTGGCACCGCCGCTAGGGCAAGTTTTCTGGTTAGGCTGGCATTATGTCTGAGAAACCCAAAAGAAAACCGGCCCACTGGGTTTCAACATCAGTGATGTCTGTGGGGAAGCCTTTTGCCAAGGCTGACCCACACACCACATGTGTCTATTGTCTGGGGTTTGACCACCTCCAGTCAGACTGCCAGATATGTAAGAATTCCTGCAGCCACCCTGGAAAGAGATTGGGCAGGCTCGGAAGAGAGGCTAAAAGTCCGCTGACCCGATGTACAGCCCAGTTCGGTGCCAACCGAACCGGAGGGAGTGCCTCTGACCAGGGCGAGACTTCCTCAGGCAAAGAAAAGCTGGTTCTGAGGAACCAGTTCCAGTAAAGAAACAAGAAAGTCAGCAGGTTTGGGCCCAAATCCTTCTCCAACTGCTGCAGAGATAGCAAAAGCCATACAAATTGTCCAGTCACTGTCTCAGGTTCCGTCGAACCGCCACTATCTGGCAAAGGTCAGTTCGTCCAGTTCCGTGGTTCAGGAATATGATGTTGAGGAGTTTTATGAACCAGAGGAGGGGAGGATGATTATGAACAGTATGAATGTGGCTGGGAAGGTCTGGTGTGCCCATTGAACCGGACATTTCCCCAGACAGACTTTTAGAATCTCCCTTGCTATCTGAGTCCCTATCTCATTTTATGTTTTACAAAAAAGTTGCTGAAACCCTCCTTCTTCCCTTGGAAGAAGCTGTGGATGAGCAAGAGGAGCCTGATTTTGTAGAAATGATGGATATTCCAGAGTCTAGGAGATTGTCTATTCCTTTGCATAAGTCTTTTAGGAAGCAAACAATAAAATTTTAAAAGCTCTTAATTCTGTGCCTCCTGTAGATAAAAAGATGGACAGAAGGTACATATTGTCAGGTCCTGATACAGAATTCCTTTCTCAGCAATGCAGTCATGTTGGAGTAGTTCAGGCTGCAGCCTGTGATAAAGCTAACATTCCTGGCTTCACATCCTCCTGACAAGGATTCCAGGAAGATTGATGCCATGGCGAAAAAAGTATATATGGCAGCTCTCTGGGACTCAGGCAAGTAAATTATATGGCTTATGTAGCTAGGTATCAGAAATCTAGATGGGATACTGTTATGGAATTAGCTACAAGCCCTTGCCAGCTGGCTAGCGAACTAGAACAGGTGGCTGCTGATGGCATTGAGGCTTCTAAGGTACAGTTTCATGCTGCTGTGGATGTTAATGATGTTTCCTCTAGGGTCATGGCCACATCTGTAGCTTTCAGAGGTTGGCCTGGCTCAGGTGTACTAGCCTGTCACAGGATACCCAGACTAAGGCTATGGATTTTCCTGTGGTGGAAATTCTCGTTTGGGGAGCAGACAGAGAATTACATGAAAAGATGGATGAATATAGGACTACTTACAAAAGTGCTCAAGCTAAGGAGCGTGCAATACTCCCCAGAGGCATACCCCCAGGGTAGGGGTAGGGTAGGCCTTTCACAGGCCTTTTATCAGACTCAGGCCTCCTCTGCCTATGCTCAGAGGGGTTCTTCAGAGGCAGAGGCAGACGAGGGTGGGCAGGCCTGCTCCCACCCCTCAGCCTAAAGCACCTGCTAAGCAGGCACCTGATGGGGTGCCCAGGGCCGATTCTCCTTTACCGTAGGGGCAGGCTGGCTTACTTCAGTCAGAACTGGGCTTCTTTAACCTCAGACAAGTGGGTTCTGGAAGTAGTAAGCCAGGTCTGGTTCTCAGCTTCAAAATTTCCCAAGTTGAGAACCAGATTTTTTCTACCTGCAAGTGCTTCAGAGACCCTTGCTCTAGAAGCAGAGGTCTCAACCCTGTTGGCTCTCAGAGCAGTGGAAAGGGTTCCTCCCCTGCACCAGGACAGGGGTCTGTATTCCAGATACTTTCTTACCCCAAAAAAGACAGGAGAATGGCAGCCCATATTAGACCTCAGATATCTGAACAAGCATCTTTTGAAACCAAAGTTCAAAATGGTAACTCTGGCAATGATTTTACCCTCCCTAAGGCCAGGGGACTGGTTAGCCTCCCTGGACCTCAAGGATGCCTATTTCCACGTCCTAATCAGAAGCTCCCATCGAAAGTACCTCAGATTCAACTACCCTCAGGTCATTACCAGTTCAGAGCAATGCCTTCTACCACCTCTGCCCCAAGAGTATTCACAAAATGTCTGGCAGTGCAGTGGCTCACTTAAGGAGGCAAAGGATTGCTGTTTTTCCCTATCTGGACGACTGGCTCATTGTAGGCCAGTCCCTAGAACAGGTAAAATCTCACCTGCAAGTCACCCAGCAGCTTCTCACCTCCTGGGCTTTCTACTAATCTGCCAAAGTCGGTTCTGGAACCAGTCCAGGTACTTACCTTTATAGGGGCAGAGTTGGACACAAAGCTAGCCAGAGCTTTTCTTCCCTTAGAAAGGGTGACGAATTTAGTGGCTCTGGCCTCCTCCTTCACTCTGCAGGTCTCTCTACCAGCAAGACACTTTCTGCAGCTCCTGGGGCACATGGCTGCATCCACAGCTGTTGTGCAGGGAGCAAGATTTCAGATGAGAGACATTCAGTTTCACTTGAGAACCTATTGGTCTCGGAGGAGAGACCCCCTTTCCAAGTTGGTCCCAGTGACTCGAACCTTGATCCAGGCCCTCCAGTGATGGCAGGATCAGAGCAATTTAAGATTGGGGGGTCCCCTTCATTTCCCCTGCTCACAATTTGACTCTCACTACAGATGCTTCCCTTCTGGGTTGGGGAGCCCACATGGGCGACCTTTCCACTCAGGGAATGTGGTCCCCCCAAGAATCTCTGCTCCACATGAATTTGCTGGAACTCAGAGCTGTCTTTTTAGCTCTTCAAGCATTTTCTGCATCTGTCCACAACAAGGTGATACAAGTCAGAACAGACAACACCACAACAATGTGGTACATCAACAAACGGGGCACTTGTCTCGGCCTTGTGCACCGAGGCAATGAAGTTGTGGTCTCTGGCTCATTCCCTGAACACTTCCTCATAGCAGTTCATCTTCCAGGGAAGGACAATGTCCTAGCAGATGCTCTCAGTAGGATTTCCGGGCCATCACGAATGGTCCCTAGATCCTCAAGTGCTGGGGATAGTCTTTGCCAGATGGGGCACCCCTCAGATAGATCTTTTGCAGCCCCAGACAATCACCAACTTCCTCTGTTCTGTTGCAGGCCTCCAGTGTTGGGCTCAGTTCCCTGGATGCCTCCTCCTGGATTGGGCGGGAAGTTTCTTTATGCTTCCCCTTCCTCTCCTATTCAAAGTATTAGTCAAAATCAGATCTCAGCCTTGCAGGTGATTCTGATTGCCCCGGATTGGGCCAGGCAGCCCTGGTACCCACTCCTTCTGTCACTGACAATCCATCTTCCCCTTTGCCTCCCCAGGAATCACAACCTATTAACTTGTGCCCAGGGAAGGGTTTGGTATCCGGACCTCAAATCCCTCAACCTCAAGGCCTGGCTCTTGAGGAGTTAGAGTTTGCTGATTTATACCTCTCTCAGGGTGTTCTTGAAATACTAAAGGCTTCCAGAAAGCCTTCCACTAGGGCTACTTATAGTTCTAAATGGAAAAGGTTTTCCATTTGGTGTGCTGGGGAAAATATTTCCCCAGAATTTGCTGATTTGCCCATTGTATTAGATTACATGGTCCATCTTAATTCCTTGGTCTCAGACCAGCTACCTGACAGTCCATTTGGCAGCTGTATCTGCTTTTGTTTCAGCAGGAAAGTCATCCCCTCTTTCCACTCACCCTGTGTTTTCCAAGTTTTTTAAGGGATTACTCCATACTAATCCACCCTTTCGGGAACCGGCCCCTGCCTGGGACCTTAATGTTTGTATTGCCCAGTTAATGCAACCCCCTTTTGAACCTCTGTTTTCTGCAGAGCTTAAGTATCTAACTTGGAAAACTGTTTTTCTGGTGGCTATCACTTCTGCTAGATGCATAAGTGAGTTGCAAGCCTTGTCAGTAGAAACTGACTTTATTTCTTTCCACAGGGATAAGGTAGTCCTTAGGACTAATAGGAAGTTTTTACCTAAGGTGGTTTCAGATTTTCATCTTAACCAATCTGTCTCCCTTCCAGTATTTTTCACTGATCACTCCTCTTCTGGTGAGAGGAGGTTGCACAGCCTGGATGTTAAGAGAGCTCTTAGTTACTATACAGAGCATACCAAAGGTCACAGGTTCGAATCTCTCCAACTTTTCCTTACCTATGGTGAAGTTGGGAAAGGCAAACCTGCCACTAAGAGATCAGTTGCCAGGTGGATTGTCTCTTGTATCCAATTTTGTTATCAGAAACTGGGCAGAGATCCCCCCTCTGGCTTGAGGGCTCACTCTACCAGGGGTACAGCTGCATCTTTAGCTGCTGCCAGAGACATCCCTATATTAGAGATATGCCAGGCTGCTACTTGGAAAACGGTACACATTTTCACCAAGCATTACTCCCTGGATGTCCAGGCCAGGAGAGATGCTCGGTTTGGCACAGCTGTTCTTCAGAGCCTATTCCCTAAGTAGGTTCTGCCCCTCCTCCATGAAGGTACTGCTGTGTAGTTCGTTACTATCATAATATAGCAAGACTTCATGTTGTTTGAAGAACAAATTACTCACCTTAGTAATGTTGTTTCTTCTAATGGAGTCTTGCTATATTATGACCTCCCAGCCTGCCCCTCTCAGAACTTCTACTTGGGTGGGTGCGGCACTTAGTGTGGGCACTATTTTGTGCCCTTTAGCTTTCTCCCTTTTGGGGTTTGGGGTGTGTTTTATTATACTGTTGTTTTATTCTCATGTTGTTAGAATTGTATTAGTAGTACTGGTCCCCTGACTTGAGTCTTGGGTGTTGGGACCAGTAATGGTTGTTAGTATTTAGGTAGCCATTTGGCTAGTGTAGGTTACAGCATCCACACAGACCTTAGTGAGTTTTTGCTCGTAAAGATCTGACAGTTCAGGTTTGAAATTACACAGATAGAGCTGCTTCTTAGAGCTCGTGCTCAAAGTTCTATGGTATTAACCATTTCACCTCCAGAGCAGTTCTAGAGCTGGATCAAACTGCTACTGTCATAATATAGCAAGACTCCATTAGAAGAAACAACATTACTAAGGTGAGTAATTTTTTCTTCTCGGGCATTGGATGCACTCAGCTTTTGGCCGCATGCCTAACTTCCCAAGTCATGATGTTACCCAAGCATAACACACACCCTGCCATGCATTATTGCTTAATTTATACATCAAGTACAATTGTGTACGGTACTCACTAACAAACGGTTCCTAACAAACAGAAATTAAAAATAGAAGGGGCCAGGTTGATTGACAATGGCAAGCAATTGTAACACTTGGGTGCCTTAACCATCAGTGATCCCTGACAGTTAGAAGAATGCAGTACATTCAGGGAACTAAGAATTGGTTAGTAGATAAAGGCTTGTTTTATTGTTTCTATTTATGCCCCTTGTCATGCTGCCCAGATTTCTTCAGGTCCTCACAAGGCCACCCAGTCACCCCTTATTGCAAGTTCAAGTTCAAGTTTATTGCAGGAAAACTCCATTGAACAAGCTCATTCACAAGGAGGTCCTGTGACATAAACACTTAAAGTACAAACACAGATAGGTAATAACAGTATATACATAAATGCACGTTACATGATACAGGCTGGATATACATACAAGGGTACCACATAGGGTGACCACAGGTGGTAAACATTGATATGAGACAGGGAAGCGACTTACAGGTTGCATACTGATAAATGAAACATGATAACTGGTGTGTGCAATACATATATTTTGGCAGCTAGAACAAACAACAGACTGCACCCCATTGAGCCTTGGCTTACCGCCCCAGGAAGGGATGAGGTGTGGGGCTAACCCTCGAGCTTTCTCTGGTTTGTCAATACGCAACCAGATGGCAGGTGGGGGATCATGCTGGAGCTTGGGGGACCGTCCTCTCTGGGCAGGGATACTCCTTTTTTTCCCAGCCCTCAGGAATTGTGCTGGTGAGAGCTACAAGTGTGTATGTCACCAAGTGGCATCGCATGCAGACTGTGCGACTCCTCCCACCCACCTAGTCACGACGAGCCCGACCGTCCCCTGCATCCAGGGGCAGTGTGACCTCAATGGACGGGACCCTCTTTCGCTAGGGAAGGAGAGTGTCCTTTAGGACGCTTAATCCTTCCCCACCCGGATGGCGTTGGACGACTTGTGCTCACTTCCAAGCCCAAGTCTCTGGCATTGTGAATGGTAGCTCTACCACTGTGCCGACAGGCTGCTCCTTACAGACCTGGTTTTAACTTAATTCCAAACAAACTGAAACATTTGTGAGAAGGAAGAGGAAATCACTTTAAACACTACTGTTTTTAAGGGCAGTCCTGCTTAGAAGTGATACCTTTGTTTGAGTGACAACCATTGTAAACGAGCTCTATTCAAACCAAAATGGCTGCTAATGCATTAACTTGATAAGAGATACAGAGTTAAAATGTAGCTTTTTTTTGTTTACTTGTGTGAGGAGGATCATTTTCAGAACACTTTCCATTTGGGCAAGGCTGGACTGGGTACAGGCTTTGTTCGTGTAAAGATCTTTACTGTAGGGTTAGCAGAAGCTCAGACTATCCTTGACATCCTCTTTATGATCTAGGGAGGCTATGTAACAAAATAAAACACCTGGGGACTAATACATTCAATACTTCTTACTGTTATTCTAAATCTGTAAAAGTATGCAAAACATTATTTCAGTACAGAAAATTGAGGGGCATGTAGACAAACCCTCTGCAATATTTATCTGAAATGTTTGTTAATCTACCATTTAGTAAAGGGTGGGTTGGTATCAACCATGGTTTTTGTCAGTTGCTTAAACCAGGTGACAGGTTCGGCTGTTTTTGCCCAAAGCTGCTCTGGCCTTTCCACTGAAGACCTAAATGCTGTCTCATAACTGCCATGCTGTTTACCATAACTATAACGGGCCATAACTATAGAACATGTGCAATTCCCAAGGATGGTGTCGGCTCTATCAGTTCTTTATGTTTTATCCCTAGCAAATAGCAATCTTGCCCTTAACACAGCCACCGCTTACCCAATGTACGCTAGAAGGAGTAACAAAAGAATGTTTAGCAGGCTAAGACACCACCTTAAAAAACTACTACTGCTTCTCCTACTCTGTTCGGGAAATGTTGAATTAAACCCAGGTCCACCTATTTCTCTGGACGCCCCTGCAGACCTCCCTCAATATAAAGGAATTAGCTTTCTCCATATCAATGTCTGTAGTTTGCTAAAGAAGATTGACTCTATACAGACCTGGGCTCTACATGCATCTCCTGATTTCTTCATGATGACTGAATCCTGGCTCACACCCTCAACCCTGGACAAATCTATCAACGTACCTGGATATATCATCTACCACTGTGATAGACCGACTAGAGGGGGAAGGGTTGCAATATATGTCAAAAGCAAATTCATAGTCACAGTCTTTGACCGTGCCTCAAAGGCTAAGGAATTTGAATGCCTTGCTCTAAAATTATCACTTTCCAGCGAGAAATCACTCCTTACGGCAGCATGCTACCGACCACCGTCTGGTGGCTGGGCACTTCTGCCACACCTTCAAAACCTTCTTGACTCTGCTAATACTGAGTACATTCTAATGGGGGATTTCAATCTTAATTGGAATGATGACAGCTCTAAGAAATTGAAGGATCTATGCGATGTTAATGGTCTGTTACAAATGGTGACTGCTATAACCAGACCTAACAGAAAAAACCCTGAGCGCAGCACCCTCCTGGACCTTATCCTACTAAACAAACCTCACACTATCTTGCATACTGGAGTATTCTTCAACGATATAAGAGACCATTGCACTACTGCCTGCATCAGACATCCTTCCCAAATAAAAACGTCCTCCAAATTCAAATTGAAAAGATGCCTGAAAAAGTTCTGCCAGTACACTTTCCTGAAAGATCTAAGCAACATTCGTTGGCAGGATTTCTACCTAGCCCCCACCTTTAACAAGGCATTTAACATCTTTCACAGCCTCTTACTGGAGCTAATAGACAAACACGCCCCACTAAGACCGATCAAATCAAAAAATAAAACTCCAGGCTGGTTCTCTCCCATCCTGAAGAAAGCACTTAGGGATAGGGACTACTGGTGGAAAAAGCGAGAAATCCCACCTGAGGTTGATTGGTTAGCATCTGCACACTCAGGAATGCTTGTACCAAACTAATTAGGTCAGAAAAAGCTAGGTACTTCCAAAAAGAACTAGAAGACAATAAAAACAACTCTGCCAAATTTTGGAACATCTTCAAAGAAGTCGAAGGTCAGTCCACTGTAACGCCCCTTCCAAACAAAATTTTGTCTGATGGTACCACCTATACGGACAAAGCTGATATACTAGAAAAGCTTAATGATCACTTTGCCACTGCAGGGCTTGCCTTTGACACCTCATCTATCAGCATACTTAGCCCGGCAAGAGACTACACTGTTGGCTTCATTGATAATCACAACCATAACCAACTGCATCCCACTCCCTTCAGCTTCCTCACAATTACGTTCAAGCAAGTGGAGGACCTCCTCCTTTTTCTGGATACAAAAAAGAGTGTGGGTGCAGATAATATTGAACCTTACTTCCTAAAACTTGGCCATACCTATATGACCGCCCCCATTACACACTTATTCAACACCTCTCTGATTCAAGGTGAGCTACCTGTCTTGTGGAAAACTGCCCACATCCTACCATTATTCAAGACTGGGGATCCGAGTGATCTGAACAATCACCGGCCTATTTCTGTACTATCCGTCCTTTCTAAATTACTTGAAAAAATTGTCAACATCCAACTTAGAGAACATTTGGATTCACAAAAGTTGCTAAACCCGTCTCAGTCCGGCTTCAGAGCCAAACACACTACAATATCGGCTCTTGCCAAAGTAACTACAGACTGGCAAATGGCCTTGGACTCTAAGAAGCATGTATTTGCCCTCTTCCTTGATCTAAGGCCTTCGATACCGTGGATCATACCATCATGCTTACTGCACTGAGTAACATCAGACTTGATAGTTCTGCCATTGAATGGTTCACCAGCTACCTAACCAATAGGTCACAACAAGTCAAAGCCATAGGAGATCTGTCCCCACAAAATCCTTGTTACGAGGAGTCCCAAAGGCTCCATCCTGGGCCCCATCCTCTTTGCAATATACATCAATAACCTGGACTCGCAGCTGGGCACAGCAAATGTGCACTTATTCGCAGATGATACTGTACTCTACCACAAATTTATCCTGATCTGGGCCTCATGAGTACTTACAGAAAGACTTGTCCACCCCTAATACAACCTTCTCACTCATAAGCTCCTCCTCAACGCCAAAAAGACGAAAGCAATGATTCTCTCACCAGAGTCTACTTCCGGATGTCCACATATCACACAGATCCGAACACTCTTAGATGAACCCCTTGAAGTAGTTGATACCTTTAAATACCTAGGGTTCTGGCTGGATAACAAGCTCAACTTTCTGTGCCACTTAAATGAAATCTCAAAGAAACTAAGACAGCAATTAGGTGTATTCTATTGCATTAAACACCTACTCACATTAGAAGCCAGAATGAGACTAGTACAAACTACATTCCTACCTATACTGGACTACACTGACTTCCTTTACAGTCATTGCCCATCAATGATGCTAAACAAACTGGACACCCTTTACCACCGGGCTTTAAGATTTATCTTAAATCTACCCCGTAGTATACATCACTGTCGTCTATACCAGGTTTCTGGATGGACCTCACTCTCAACTAGAAGAAAAAGGAATGCTCTCCTCTGTTTTTTTAGAGCATTATCTGATAACCTCCCTGCATACATCTCGAACATCTTCAAATGGGCTAAAGGTTCCTATGGCCTGAGACGCTTCTCCTTAATCTGCTTCCAGATTCCTAGAGTGAAAACTACCCTTGGCTCAGCAGAAATCAACTTCTCACTTCCATCACTTTGGAACACTGTGCAAAACTCATTAAAATTATCCTCACTTCCAAGCATTTTCATATTCAAAGCTCTATTAACGGATTATCTGAAGGAATCATGCAACTGTTTCAGATGCCTAAGCCTCGGGTGCCACTCTCAAATCCTACGCCTAAGTTTCTCATCCACCCCACATTCCTAACAGAAACCTAGGACCTACAAGCCTAGTTCCCTTAATCTAAGATGACCCTGCCTATTCTCTACCTTTTACCTATTCTGGCCTCCCTTTTGGCTGCCTACTCTTTCACCCCAATTTCTACCCTATTCCTTAATACCTCCTTATTTTTCATCATTTAGGTATGAGCTCTTATTCAGCGGAGACTATATGGGATTGTTGTCTCTTCTCATTTCAGTAAAGCTTATCATTATGTACCTTTGCATGTTAATTATGTTGACCGGTATGTATAGGCCCATATTGACCGGCACCTTCACAATGTTTTTTTTTTTTTTTTTTTTTGCACCGTTGTCCACCGTAATTATAATCTTATGAAGTGTACTGTATTGTATTTATGCCCAGGACCACCTTGAAAATGAGCTTGCTCAATGGTGTTTATTCCTGGTTAAATAAAGTGATTGATTGATTACCAACTGAATAAGCCCTAAATGAGTACAGTCGAGGAAAACTGAAAGTCCTCTGCCAAGAGAACCACATTAGCAGGGCAGTGTGGGACACCCGAACTTACTGATTAGCATTAGTCCCTGTCCACTTTTGCAAACTTTCATAACTTTTTTGTCCCCAGGAGACCTTTTCACTGCGCCAGGAAGAAGCACTAGCAACCTCAAAAGTGGCATAGCTCTCTGTGTTACAGGGCTCCAGCAAAAGTACACTCTTATCACAAGGGAAGCCTGCAAAATTTCAGCATTTCAAATCGGACTTCTTGACATGTTGCATTTTTCTTTGAGGATATCTCTTTCATCTGGCCACACCTATAGATCTGTAAGCCACCAGGCACTAGGACCACATGGAAAACTTTGCAAGCAGTTAGCCAGGGGCCACCCATGACGACGCCAGATGTTGGCTAGTACATACATTTTTTTAAACTCTATTTTTCACTTGATCTACGGGTGGGGGGATATACCTCTCTGTTGGCCCCAGGACATGCCATCCTGGCATCCCCCACCAGGCTGCCCGCACTGGGTGCTTTGTAGCTTGCCTCTTATAATGCGTCTCCTCTAAGGGGGTGGGTGAGGGACCAAGATTAACCTGAGGCCCTAGCCGAGATTTACATGTGGGATGTCATTCAGGAGGCAGTCCCATGCTGTTATGGAGTTCTGTGATCAGGGGGTTTCTGCTTGGTTACCCCAGAGGCGCGGACATGCACTGACAACAGTGTGGAGCAGGCATACTCCCGCACCCACTCTACAGATGTCTACCATTGTCTCCACAGTGCCAGACGAACCCAGCTGCTGAACACCTAGCCTTCACTTGGTGTCACTAGTGTGCCAGGAAACCAAACCCCTCCAGGAGGTGGAGAGTTCTCTGTCATCGAGGCACAGGTCAGGAAGCATAGAGAAAACCCAGGAGCAGTTGTAAAATTCCACAGAAGTATTTATTTGTAGTTGCAGTAACATAAAATAAAATAAACCTGTTCAAAATAACTATATACAGAAGCAAAATAAAATCTCTTGTAATCCCCCGTTGCAGCTCAGTTTAACTGTTTTATAAGGTTTTTCAACTCCAATCCTTTGCAAGCATCCTGTTCTTTGTAAATTTCAGGGCTGCTAGAACATTGAGAGCTTCCTGAGATCCCTCTAGCCTTTGCAAAAGACTGAGACTTTTGTACTCAAGTAACCTCTAGTTTTCTACAGTCATCTCAAATCATAAATATACTGTATACATATTTCAACAGTAACACCATATTTTCTAAACAAAAGAGATCCCAATATCAGTTTAATTTCCATACACTGATTTTCACATAATTTTTATATTACCAGATGTAGATATGCAAGAGAGGAAAACAGAGAGCAAGAGAAAACAGAAACACAGTGAGGCAAAGAATTGCGAGACCGTTTGGGTTGATCAAGTCCAAAGTCTCACAGGAAAATTTGGTTGCGCAACCAGACAGAGAAGAGAAAAAAGGAAAGAATACAGATCCTTGCATTTAAACACTTTCTCCAAAACAAATGGGACAGGGTCCTATTCCACCCTTTCACACTCTCCGTAGGACTCTCATCCAACCTTTCCCCAACCGACCCTCTGACCGCACTGCACTCGCTACCAAACATGGGTCAGCTTAGTATATAAATGTAGGCTGCCCTCCTCTCCTGAGGTTTTTTCCCCACAGTCACCCATACTCTAACTGCTACACAAAACGTCACTGCATTACCACTGTTATTTCTTTTCCTTAGTTAGAAGTGATCACTTTTACAGTGATTTTTGATGACCTGTATGTCGTCGAAGGAACCCTCAAAATTGTTCTGCTGTTGTGACTGCGGTGGGAAGATTTACACTAGTGACACCCATGATGTCTGTGTGTGCTGCTTAGGCCTGGATGGTGATGTGAAAGCTTGCCCTATCTGCCATAGCTTTAACTCTGCAACCTGGTGACGCCGTAAAGGAACCCTAGAAAAGTACATTCTTAAGAAAAATGTGGCCACGATGGAGAAAGAGCTCCAACAGAAGACCACCGCTGCATTACTGGCGCAGTCCTCGGTGTCCGGATCATCTAAGTCCTGGAAGAAATATTCCAGGAGCCACAAACATGAGCACCAGGACAAGAACTGGCAGAAAACATCCCTGGTACATTCCAAGTTGCCTCTTAAAACTGCAGCAGGTACAATCGCTTCTGCTTCATCAGCCGCTACGGTGGCGATGCCTCTCACTCCCCCCCCCACCAACTGTCAATACAACACCGAGGTTGGGGCTTGGCTGTGGCGCTGCAAGACCTAGTACGGCTGGTACATTGCCGTTGATGTCTGTGACACAGCCTCCCCCATCAACCCTTTCGCACCCATCGACCACAAGGGCACCAACATACCGGCCATCCTCTCTACCTTTATTTTACTTACTTATTCTCAGATTACAATACCTCTGAGCACAGACAGCTCATTTACAAAGGTTCCACATCAGTGGGGAAGGGAGACAAAACATACAAAGGTGATAGAAGTACAGTGTTTCAAAACAGTAAAATAAAATGGGCAAATATATATATGTATCAATACGCAGTTTTATCATTCTAATACAGTAGGAGGAAAGTGCAGATGAGAGGGGGAAGAATAAAGATGGGAGGGAGAAAGAAAGAAAGGAAGTGGCAGCCATAGGCCTTGTCAAGCTGGTGTGGGGGGTAGGGACAGGGTGTGAGGTGGGCAGGGAGGTAAGAAAGGGAAGTGGCAGCCATAGCTGGTGTGGGAGTGGTAGGGCGGGGGTGAGGTGGACGGGGGTAGCCAGGGTCTTGTCAAAGTGAGAAAAGGGATGGTAGCCTCAGAATTGTAGAAGTAACTGCAGAGATACAGGGTTATCCAGTTGTGAGGAGAAGATTGAATGCTAGTAGATGGGAGTCTCCGATGAAGCAGTCACAAGAACTGTTGGCCGTGAGATGTTGGTGTAACTTCAATTTGAATGGTCTCAATTTAGGTAGGGTAGTTATATCAGTATGAAGAGTATTAAACCAGTGAGGTGCTCTGTAGGCAAATGAGCGTTGCACCTGGGCTGTCCAGCATCTAGGAACATGGAGATGATGGTTGTTTGAGTGTCGCATTTGCTGTGAACTACAATGCAGGGTTAGCAGGTTTGTGGTGCCTGGTGGCAGGAGGCCAAGAAGTGCTTTTTTGGCTAAAAGACAGGTTTGGCATTGGATTTTCCCAGAGAGCTGTAGCCATCTAGTCTCAGTGTAAAGATCACAGATGTGGTTGAAACGTGTGGACCCTGTGAGTAGTCTGCATGCCTTGTTCAGAGCAATGGATATCCTGCGCAATGAAAACATGGGGGCTGCTCCATAGATTACCAGACCATAGTCTACAGTGGATATGACAGAACTATATATAGCAATTCGGAGGGCTTCTGGAGTAAGGCAGTGTTTATGTCTATGTAGGAGACTAATCTTTTTTTTTTTTTTTTTTAACTTTATTTATGTCCTTCAGCTGGGGGGTTGTGCCTTTGGTTCCCCCACTTTTTCTAGCAAGCCTTCACAGCTGCTGCCCCGAATGTGGCCAGAGCTGACACCTCCCTGCCACAGCCTTTCCAGGTCACATCACAGTGGGTACTTATGCCACCACCACGGAGACCTGTAGGGCGGGACCAGGAGGGTGCTAACTTGGGCGCGTTCATGGCAGTGCTGTCGGGGCAGCCTTCATGCTGCTGAGGGATTTATTCACTTTTCTCTCCTGCATGAAGGGACATGCAGTGACACCAGCAGAGGGAGCAGGCACACATCCGCACACGCTCCTCCAGGCGTCTGCCCATCTCCGCCCCTCTTCTGCAGCATTGGCGCACTGCCCTTCAGTCTCCACTGGGGGCCAGTAAAGTGCCGACCACTGATATCCCCCCTCCATGGAAAAGGAGAGCAGTCCTTTGGATGCTCAATCCTTCTCCAACCCTTCCAATCCCTGGCATCCTGTACTCATTCCTGAACACGGGTCGCCGGCATAGTGCGAGGTAAGGCATCTCGCACCTCAGCCCTCAGCGTCATGGGGCTGGCTCTAGAAGACCAATCTTGATGTTGACAACCCTGGTTATATTATCTGTATGTTTAGCATAGGACAGACAGCTGTCTAAGGTGACCCCCAGGTATTTGAAATGTGGTATTTGTTCAAGAGGCTTTCCAAGACAGTTTCTGATGGTAAATGTATGGGATTTGTGCTTGTTTTGGGTGCTGCTGAACATCATTACTTTGGTTTTCTTGTAGCTGAGGATCCATTTGTGTTTAGAGAACCAGGCTTCCACTTCTACAAACCCACTCTGAAGGTGCAGTTCAAGTTGCTTGGGGTTGTGGCTGCAGGGGTAGATGACCGCATTGTCTGCATAGAGGAGAATCCTTGGTGGCAGAAACAAGGTAGGTTATTAAGGAAGATGCTGAATAGAAGTGGCCCCAGGACTGAGCCCTGTGGCACTCCAGAGCAGGCGGGCTGTTGGTCAGATACGACGTTGGCTGTTTTCACCCATCGAGAGTGGTCTTTGCAATGCTTGGCCAGCTGGTTATGATTGTTCTATGATATTTGTAATCTAGAATGTGGTATGTGATGGTCTCCATCAGGCAGCTGTGCCATGCCCCCCAAGGTTCTAATGATAATAACAGGATATATGTAACTAACCAGGAGATTTATGTAAGGAAATTAACTTCCTGGAGAAGTTGCATTTTATGGCCTTGTTTATGACCTGTGCTGCTCTGAAGCTGGGAAACTAAAATATACATTTATGACTTCAGATAAGCTGATTCCTGTTGGCTGTATTTGCATCTAGGTAAGAAACTGCAGAGTTGTAAAAATCTTTGATGTGCCCTGAAAACAGGAACTGCTCAAAGATCAAAGAGAAGGAACTGGGAAATCACAGACTTATAATTTGGGAAATTAGTTGTTGCTGAAGTCACAATATTTAAAATATGTCCTGACAGGAAGATCATTGTTTGTATAATTTTTATATTCTAACAGGAGGAGCTAAATGACATCGTAGAAGGGGTGGAAACACAGAGCTTAAACTGTATTCTGTGTTTCAACTAAGACTCATTTCTTTTTTGGGCTCTTAAGAAACAAGACCTAACTAAAGCACTGTATAGAGGTAATACATTAGATTGAAAAAGTCTAATTGTATTGTGGTAGGAGTTTATGTTTTGTACGTTAACCTTTTTCTGTATGTGATTGTATGCTTTGTAAGATAGTGTTCTGTGTTTGAATTTTACATATTTTTATCCATTTTTAAGTAAACCTTTCATTTAAAAAGACTGCCTGGGTGTGTCTTTGAAGTTCTTTCTTTTGCATGTGACGTATGGAGGGTTAAGACTTGACAGCTGTTCATAAGCTTAAATGGTTTTACCAAACTGGGAAAAGGTAAGAATATATCTAAGGTCTTTTATAGAGTTTTAAGGCTTCAGTTTGGATACCTGGTTAGGTGCCCTTAGGCGAAAGGTATTTGGCATCCCCCTGAAGAGCAGATTATCTGAGCCTGTACATTTGGGTACACTAGCATAAGGGTCACAGTTTGAATCATGGGTGTAGGCAGGCATACTCCAAGCACTCCATAGTGTGAAATTTTATTTAAAGGGGTAGCAAATAGGCGCTGAACTGCTTCCTTTTTCCATGAAAACTAACAAAGAAAATACTGAACCTTTCTGTAATTTTATTCATAGGAGTCAAAACTAGAAAGACTGGTCACTAATACTCTCTTTGTATCCCAAGGACAATACAGCTTTACAGGATCTGGGCTGGTATGTGGGTGTCTTAGGGAACAAGGGAACAATGCATGGCATTTGTATTTACCCATGCATAGCAACAACCACTGTAATGAGATACAAAAGTTGTATTTATTGTGCCAAATGAGGCAACAAACACAGTCCTGGTGTACATTTGTATATTGTCTGACTACACCCCATGGGTGTGGGGGGGTAGCTCACCCTAAAAAAGGGGGGGGTAGCAGTGAGTCCACTTGGTATGCAGATCTGAAATCTCTGGCTACATCCCTGGTTTGAATCCCCCCAGAACTTGAGACTAAAGGTGATTCGGACCCACAAGCAGACAGGAGGGTTACCCTGTTCTGTTACCTGTTCACAATACTGTGCTCGGAGGTTGGCACTGTGGAAGCAGAGGGCCTGACCTGCTGAGCGTGGTTGTGACAGTCTTCAAGATAGCTTTTGAACTAAAGTGCTGTGTTAGAGGAAAGGCCAGTAGCAGTAAACTGTTGGAGGAGTAGTGAGTGAAGGACAGTATTGAATGCCTTAGTGAGGTCTGTGAAAGCACCTCCTACTAAAGTGCCCTGATCCAGAGATTGTTGAATAAAGCCAGTGAATTCCATCAGGGCTAAGATGGTTCTGTGCCCATTCCAGAACCTGGGTTGCTGCAGACATTGGATAGAGTATTTTTCAAGGTGGTCTACCAGTTGGTCAGCAATAATATGCTCAAGTTCCTTGGATATTGGTGGGAGGATAGATATGGGTCTGTAATTTATGTGATGGGTCCTGTCTCCACTCTTGTGCACCGAGGTGACTAGTGCTGATTTCCAAACTTGAGGAAACTGTGAGAGTTGTAGCGATAGATTGATGATCTTAGTGAGGGGCATCAGCACTTCCTCAGGAGTGAGAGCTATGAGCTTAAGATCCAGTGAGTGATTGCTGTGCCATGATTTACCTAACACTTTGGTAAGGTATTTCCTGGCCATTTGTGCTGAGACCATTTTGAAGTCAAAAGGAGGTGGTTTAAGGGGGTTATTAGCAGGACAGTAGGTACTGGGCGAGTCAGTATCCATGAAGAAGTCTGGAGGGAGGACACTGGATAGGTCAGTGAATGTGGTGTTGAACGTGTTTGCCATGGTTAGCGGGTCCAGGGTTGGAATTCCATCGATATTGAGCTTGGAGGGTAGATCTTAGAGTCTTTCCCGGTGACATCTTTTATGTTGCTCCAGAAGTTTTTGCTGTTTCCCCAGGTATTGGCGAGCATTTACCTATGATGTTTGGATTTCATGGTATGGATTTCATGTGTACGTGTGTTCCTCACCTTCTTATATTCCTGAACATCTGCTTGTTTGCCTGATGTCCTGACACAGTGCCGGAGGTGATCTCTGTGTTTCATCATAGCAATGAGTTCTGGTGTAATCCAGGGGTTTACAGTGCCACAAACTTTCATTTTCTTAATGGGAGCATGGGTATCACAGGCATTGTTGAATTGTTTTATGAAATAATCCAGTGCCAGGTTGATGTCATCAAAGGCATCAAGAGGGGAGCAGTCAGTGTATGGAGGTAATTTTTTAGATGTTCCAGATGTCCACGTTTTAACAATCTACTGTAGACAGTCAGAGATGGGGGCCTGCAGAATTTATTGGACCAACTGCAGGAAACGGGAGTGGTCACTCATAGAACCTGGATGTACTGCCATGTTGGAGATTCGTTGTGGGTGGCTGGGGAGTAGCAGGTCCAGAAGAGTACTTTTTCCCATATTACAGTTGGTCCTTGTTGGGGATGTAACAAGTTGGGCAAGGTGGAGCGACGAGATAGCATATTTGTGTGGAGAAGCACTAGAGGATAACAAGTTGACATTTAGGTCACCCAGTACTAAAGTTTCGGATTTGTGGTTGAGGCTACGAAGGTAGTCCATCAAGCTGTGGAAGTCTGTCCTATTGTCTTTTTGGAGGAACATAGGCAGAGATTACTGTCAAAGCTTTATTTTGGATCCCAAGCAGTACTTTAATGAACATGCTTTGATACCAGGTCCCTGCCCCCCCATTCCAGGGGGCCCATCAGTGGGCCTACTGTCAACCCCCCCACCATGATGACACAGGCTAGAACTCTGCCTCAGCCGCCCCCTAGAGTGTCGCTAGCGCACTCCCTCTTGCCCATTGACCTGCTCCCTCTTGCCCATCCACCTGCATGACAATGACCACAACTACAATCGTGATTTAATAATGCAGGATGAAGGGGAAGATGCTGAGGAGTAAACTTCACTGGCTGCTGGTCAAGTGGAGAGTTCTATTCAAGGTGGGCTTGCTCATCTATAAGGCCCAGTATGGATCAGGCCCTGGCTACCTGTCAGACCTTCTTACCCCTGCCATCGCGGTCCACTCCCTTCATTCCTCCACCAGGGGCCTCACAGTGGTTCTGAGGAACAAACTGATAACCTCGGGTGATCGTTCATTCGGGGTGGCTGGCCCTGTCCTCTGCAACTCACCCCCAAGACCTTTGAGGGAGGTACCTATGGTGGAGGCGTTCAAGAGGAGCCTAAAGACTCACCTCTTTAACCTGGCATTCCCTGCTGACATCTTTTAAATTGCCTGTTGATTCCTTTCAGAAAATCTCGCGTGATGACATTTTAATTATTTATGACATGATTTATCTTCTTTTATTGTACGGCACCCAGAGCCTCCAGGATTGGGCACTTAACAAAGAATAAATTGATTGATTACCCTGACTACCAATATGGTAGGGGTACTAGTTCTGCTGTGTCCACCTGCAGTGATGATTCAGTGGTCCACACTCCAAGGTCGCCTCCTGAGGAACCTACCTTCCTCACCGTGATGCTGCAATGGGTTTTGATCATGAGGAGCAGGACACCAGTAAGAAAAATGTGATTGATTTTCTAGAGCTGCCTAACCCCCCCCCCATTGTAGTGCAACCGCTTCTCCCCACCTTGGAAGGTGCCAGCTTCGCTGCCTGGTGTAGGCCAAATGTGATCTTAGCCATACCAAGGAACGCAGGCAAGATGTACATGCCTCTTCTGGAAAGCCCTTTTTTGCCACCCTGCCTTAGGCAGATTCGGTGGACATTAATGCTACCCATTATAGGTCAAGGGCACCTAAGCATCTCAGCTACCTCCCTCTGGATAAAGAGTACAGGAGGTTGGATGTCCTGGGGAAAAAAGACGTTTGCCTCCTCGTCATTGAGCCTTCAGATTGCCAACTACTAGACCCATATGATCAAGTACCAAAAGCCCTCTGGAGGAAGGCTAAGGCAGCTGCACAAGCCTTGCCAGAGAGCACCCCTAAACAAGAGCTTCTTATTGCTGTTACTGCTGGGGCTGATACAGGCAAGCTTGGGGCCTGAATTTTGTTTTGGAAAAGTTTACTTTGCTCTTTTTGAGCCAGGTGCGATTTGTGGCTTACGCTTTATTTCTTAGAAAGCATTATTTTTACTTGCAGTCACTTCTGCTCGAAGGATTTCAGAGCTACAGACTTTAATCTGTGAGCATCCTTATTAGATTTTTCACCAGTTGTAAGTTTTTACCAAAGGCAGTGTCTGAGTTTACTTTGCATCAGACCATCCATCTGCCAGTTTACGTTTCTGAACATGCCAATCTAGGGGAAGCATAAGTGCTCCATACTCTAGATATTTATAGAATATTCTGGTACCGTGTACACAGCACTAAGGACTGCAGACAGTCTTCATGTCTTTTTATTTAATTTGCCCCTGGGAAAGAGGCGCCCAAGTATCTAAATTGTGCATATCCAAATGGCTAGCAAACTCTATTACATTCTGTTACAGGAAGTATGGTAAAGTCCTTCCTGGAGTGATTCATGGTCATTCCACAAGGGGCACGGCCACCTCTGTTGCTTGCTTAAAAAATGTGTCTGCCGTAGGCATCTGTGCTGCTTTCACCAAACACTGCTGTTTGGGCATTGTCTCTCAAGAAAAGGCTGGCTTTGGCCTAGCTGTGCCTCAATGCCTACCTTCTTAGGCCTGTAAGCTCCAGCTTCCAAGACTGTTCCTGCTGCAGCACTGCTTGGTACTCATTCCATAGGTGTGGCCTGATGAAAGAGATCCTTGAAGAAGATAGAACAGTTATGTACTTACCGTAACAGTAGATGTTCAAGAGAATCTTTTTCATCAGGCCATGCCGATGTCCCACCTTCCTTCCCCTAATGGTCTTGAGACTCTAATTTCTGTTGTCTCCATCTCCATAATCAAATCAATCTTTATTTGCAAAAAAGTGCCTTTCTCAAAACCAAGGTGCTTGTACATATATAAAACAACATAATAAATAATCATGACAGAATCAATTAAAGTAAAATCCAACAATTTAAAACTCAATAAATTACAGCAGCAGTCTGAAAATATTGTCTACCTATAGCTCTCTGCCATGCCTGGGTTGCAAAGTACTGGGTTCTCTCCTGGTTCCTTGTAGGGAGGTCCTTCGAGCATGATCTCCAGCAGGGACTGCAGAGAGGAGGGGCCACCCACATTTAAGTAGTAGCCGATGTCTGACGTTGTCATGGGCAGTCCCTGGCTAACTGCTTGCAAAGTTTTCTGTGGTCCTAGTGCCTGGTGGCTTATAGTTCCATAGTTGTGGCCTGTTATGGTAAGTACATAACTGTTCTTTCCTCCAGCTAGATGGCAATCACTCAACACTGCTAAGAAAATGTGGCTCAGATCCACGGAGAACTGCTTGATGGCAGTGACGTGATGCGCAGTTTCTTTCCCTCATTTTCCCCTATTTGAGGTGTTTGCAGTTTTTCCAGTTCGGTTCCAGGTGGGTGTAGTGCTAGGCCAACTGACGCTGTGTCTGCCCACCTCATCAAAGTGAATCACCCAAACATGGAATTTGAAACCAAACGAAACACTGTAAGCCAGATAATGGTTAGGGAAGTGATCAGGATCTGTGGCAGTGGATCAGGGAGTCAGTATGCAAAATAAAGGATTTTTTTTTTTTTTTTTTTACATTTTTTTACCATGGAAGTGATTGTGATCTGTGGCAGTGGGCCACAGGTTATACAAAATGAAAGAGTGCTTTTTTTGAAAACCTGGGAAGTGGTCGGAGTGTGAGGAAGTGGGCAGGGCCGGATTTACATTGCCATGGGGCCTATGCACAGTAGGAACCATGCCCACCCAATGTTGTGCGACTGAACTATGTTACTCAAATGTTCTGTTAACTGTGCTGCAGTTGGCAATTTCAGTATAACGAATACTGCACAATCAGAAACTGCACTACCCCCCAACCCCAATTATACAAATGAAAAACATTATAAATCGAGGTATGGGTGAAAACTGGACCTCCAGACCCAGATTGGATAAATAACATCTGAATTGGCTGGTCCAGCCAGGATGAGTGCAAGGTGTGCAAATATTGCTGGTCCCGTCACTCTGGATGGATTGGTTGGTCATGCTTATACATATCTGGTCCATTTCTGGGCTAGCAGTCTGTTTTTTAACCCCTGCCCAGGATGTGGTGAAATGCAGACCACTGGGACAACACCACATAGATAAAAGTCAGACTGATCTGTCCAGTCAGAGTGGCTGAACCAGCAATATTCATGATATTATATTCAACACAAAAAAAAAACACCAATTAGGGTTCAGCTTAAAGTGACAAAAGTAGGGAAATGTGGTGTTAGAGATTCTAGCTCTAACTCCCCACCCCCAAGCAATAAAAGAAAAAAAAAATAAGGTTTTGGCTCTCCTGAGTCTTGCTAAATCAGTGCTGGGCTCTTACTTGGGGCTTTCAACCCTAATGCTCACCCCCTCTTCTGACAAAACAAGATCAGATGTGATCCATTTTCTTCAGGCAGAGCCCACAAGTTGTTGGCAGCATGTGGCGAGATATACTTCTGTACCTTTGAAAAATGTATCAGTATGAGGCACTGGCTTGGAGCTGTACCTTGTGCTTCAGACAGGAGGCTATTACTGGGGGGGGGGGCATTAGGGTTAAGAACCCCACAGAAGAGCCCAGCACCGATTTTGCAAGACTCAGGCAAGCCAATCCCCTAATGTTTTTTCCTTTTGCTGCTTGGGGGATGGGGAGTTAGGGTTGGAAACCCTAACACCACATTTCCCTACTTTTGTTGCTTTAAGCCAAACCTTAACTAGTACATTAACACAGTTTTTTTGCAATGAATTTTCTTTCTTTATGAGACAGTACAACCGTATCCTCATTCATGCAGATCCCTTTGGGACCTGCGTGAACACCTTTGTATGAGTCCCTCTGGGTCTGTACTTCCATGCATGTATAGATACAGAGTCCAGATGTGGAGTCCATTGGGCTGCAAAAGTGCAAGGCCCTCTGGGCCTTGCAACTCTGTGCAGATACAGATACAGACATGCAGGGCCCTCCGGGCTATGCAGCAACTGAAGAGTCCATGTGGGCGTGGAAGCACAGGACTTTGCAAGCCTTGCAGTTCTGTGTTCCTACAGATATAGACGTGCAGGTGTCCATCTGGATATAGAGGGGGCTCCGTGGTTCCGTGGTGCTAGAGATGTGCCTTTTCGATCATGTATTAAGTAAAAGCACATGTTAACAATTTGGCTTTCAAATCTTCAAAAATGGCACAGTTGTGAGCAAAAGTCTTGATTCTTTGAATACAAAGACATTCTTCTTTTGTGACTCTATATTTTGCTTTCATGAGGCAACAGTCCTCTATTGTGAGGGCTCAGGAAAGAGGATTTTTTTGGCAAACGAAACAAGATTCTGAAAAAAACTAAGTTCAAATTCTTGTTTTGTGAGGCTGCCTTGTGTTGTGAGATTTTCATGACCTTGTGAAAGCGCATGCCTTCTCACGAAAGAAGAATGTGAAAAAAAACTAAGTCCAGAATCTTGTTTCTGGAGAAGGCATCTTCTTTCGTGAGATTTTCGTGAGCTCATGGAAGAAGATGCTTTCTCGTGAAAGAAAACTCTGAAGAAAAACTAAGCTCAACATCCTCATTCATTAGACAAAATTCTTCTTTCGTGTGGCCCTATTACTCCTCTGTGAGCCTCACGAAAGAAGAAAATGAACTCATGAAACAAGACTTGGTAAGGATTTTTGGGATGTCCGAAAAAAAAATTCAAGGTCGTTTTTCGAAAAACGAAGTCCAGAATCAAATTAAACGGGTCCAGTTTAGCTAGATTTATGTGTTTGTGTGTCTCCATGGAGGCATTTTTAAGGATTTTGAAATATATTTTTTGGGGGGGGGGGGCAAGATGACTGCCATAAAAAAAAAAATTGTTATCACAAAAGAGGAATTGGGCTTCACAAAACAAGAATCCTTTTTTATATGGCCAAATTCTTCTTCCATATTAAACCTCTATCAGAAAGACCCTCCTGAGCATGCTCGGAAAATAAATTTCAAATCCTTATAACTTGGGAACGAATTAATATTTTTTCACCAAACCAATGAAAGGCACCATTTTAGGGCAAGCCATTTCCACCCTAAAATTTTTCAGAATAAAATTCCAAACCATCTTGGCTGTAGCTGAGAACAAATAAACAGCAAAAAAAACTCAATTTTTCCTAAATTTATACTATCCTGATCTCGGAATCCACACAGCTGGCTGGAACAAGACTTGCCAGTTCAGTGGAACATGCCCCCAGACCATGCATGCAAAATTATGTGCAGTTCTGTTGAATGAGGGCGAAGCTATTAATGTGCAAAGTTGGGGATTTAACATTAAACACCCCACTCAACCAACACTACTCTGTTTCAGTGTTTTGATACTATGTATTGTGCTGCTATTCTTCCATTGTTCCCTTCTCCCGAGTTACACCTGAAAATGAGCCTTGGCTCAGTGTGCCTCTCCCGGTTACCAATTTTCAAATAAAATACATAATAAATAAACTTGCACCTGGTCCAGCTGCACTGGCCACTCCAGATTTTACTTATCTTATTCTGTCCGGGTCCAGAGATCCAGTTTTCACCATGTCCCATAAATCTTTTGCATGTGAGGCCCATCGGTACACTGTTAAATAAACACCACACACACACAGATACATGCACAAAGTCCTACATAATTAAATCAGTCACAGTGCTTCATTTAAAACATTGCATCAGTTACACTTCCACACCAGACATGAGATTAAATACACTATTCAGTTAATGAGTAATAGTCATTATAACATAATATAGCCGACACTACGCAAAAACACAATGCCAATGAATGCATGCTAATTGTGTATATTTGATTTACTTTACTTGGTGTGCTACTGGTGACTGTATTTATTTAGCCCATGCATGAAATTTCATTTTTTATGTTTTACATCTCTCTCTCTGAGGTTGCGCCATGATCCCAAGACCTAGACTCTCCCTGGTTAGTGGCTACCTCTTGTCTCCATTAAACAAAACTTAGCAATATATCACCTTCTACATCTGATCAGCACTATTAACATTTAAAAAATAAATGCCTTCTGATTAAATCTACAGCTATTCTTTAGGCTGCTGCTGCTGCTGAATCCTTTTCTATATAGTATGACAGAGTCAGTATTGACTCCCAAGCAGCCACTTCCGACTTGTCTCCAGTGCCACCTGCTTCAAGTTGTACACCTCCCTCAGTCCACATTGGTGCTAACAAGATTCCCTCCCCCCCCCAGCCTCCTCCTTTGACTGTCCGATGACTGCAGCCACTCACTAGCCTGCTGTTTTCCCCTTAGCTACTTCACTAACTGTAACTCACTGTGCCACCAAGCAGCTGTTGCTCACGAACCCTCAACCCTGGGATGCCTGAGTGTGATCTTACTGGCTGCCAGCCAACTCACAGCTCATGCCTCACATGATTGCTCTCACCATGAGATGATGGACTAGAAGGTGAAAGGTGCCAAAGCTGAGGTGCTGCCTGCTTCTCCACATTAAATGGAATGCACATGCAGGAGGAGGGCACTGGCATGTGACAGTTTGGTTGTTGGTGTTGTGGGCAGGCAGTGCGCAGCTTGAACCTTGGTGATTGGAGATGCTGATGTGCAGAGTAGACCCCCACCTCCTCCTTACTTGGCTGCTGGCTCTGAGTGTGGCAGAAGAAATGCAAATTGCCGTACTAAGTGTCAGAAACAGAAATCAACAGAATTGATGTTTCAGAAGGGGGGGATTGTAAAGTGCTGTGCTAAGCGGCAGAACAGAAATCGACAGTGCCAGTGTTTTATGCGGGGGGTGGATTGTATAGTGCTGCGCTAAGCAGCAGAAAAGAATTGCATGGAAGGTGGAGAGAATGCGGGGTTAGAGAGAGAGAAGTGGACTGATTCTTGCATATACCGTATGTGCTTCAACTCCACTCACTGGGCAGAGCACAGAGCAAGCATTTGTGGTGTGTTTGAATTCATGTCACACCCCCAGACTCACTTTTTTTTCTCCTCCTCCCATTCGCTATATGTCAGCATAGCTCTCATCATGCAGCCATAATAATTAAAAAGGTCACAGTGATGGGTCCAGATAAGGAACTAAGATGCAAATCAGGCAATTTTATTGTACAGGACCCTCACCTTTGATAATGCACTATTACTGGATGAAAAATTAAGTAAACCATAATGGAGAACAGGGAGAAGGAAGTTTTGAGCACTCACAAGTCTGGAGGACAGTCCAGAAACTCTGTCACAAACTTGATTTATCCTTGCAAAAGGTACCTGGAATGCTGCTTTGTAAAGATTCAGACACTGGCCTTTCAGTATGCAAAGTCAGCTTCCGATTATTGTCTCCTGGTTTTTAAAAATACAGATGAAATTGTGGGGTGGTGTGGTCTAGTTGTTAGGGAACCAGGTCACAGATTCAAACCCCATTAAAGCTCGGTACTCGCTGTGCAACCTTGAGCAAATCACTTAACCACCCAGTGCTCCAGTCTACATTGCTGGGGAAATAAGTACAAACACGACCCCACTGAAAACGAGATGGTGCATCTCATCTCGGTTGTCTTGAGTAAATAAGATCTTACTTCAAGAGGGCTCGTGCAGTAGGAACTAACAGTTAGGGCTATAGCCATCAGACACTAGGACCACATGGAAAACCTTATTTAATTGCATTGATGTCTGTAGCCATGTCACCCAAGGTTATTTTAACTAAGGCCAGTTCACTGAAAAATCTGACCAGTTTGCCCACAATTAGCTCCATAGGTGCCAGTTCATTCAGCACTTCTGGTGAAGAATCAGGCTTTTGTCATTTGGAAGGTTAGCTCGGGGACTGTGAGGAGGGATCTGGAGAGAAATCCATTTAGCATTGTTCTTTCACGTCCCTTCGCAGAAGTTTTTGCAGATTTCATTTCAGGCCAATTTTAACAAACTGAATATCCAGCTATAGATACAATTTAAAAAGATTTAGTAGTTTTGCAGCCATGTTTTGTTTAGTGACCATGGAGCTATGAAGAAAGCTGCTGCTCCGGGCTAGCTCATCACGTGACTCCACACGGAAAACTTTAGCTAGCAGTGTCTGGTGGGGTACCACCCACCCGACATCACATGACAGATGTCATTGTGACACTATATAATGGGCAGTCCCCACACCCGCCCTCCAGTTCTTTCTCACTGTCAACCTGCGCACGTTGGACCTCGCAGAGAACGCTGCTTCAGTCAACTGCCTTTTTTGGATGAGTAATTCATCATTTTTATTTCTTTCTGTAAAATTTTGAAAGGTATGACTTTTTTTCTTGCATGTCTTCTCTGACGCCTTCCGAGTCACATAAGAACAAGTGCAATTCCTGCTGCACTCAGCTGCCTCACAAGAACAGCCATGCCCTCTGCCTGGGATCAGAACACATGACCGAGGACTGTGAGGCCTGCTGGAAATTCAACCTGGCCACACAGAAATGCTGCCAGCAGGCCCTTGAAGCCCACATTTTTAAACTAAGGATGGCTTCCATGGAGAAGGAGCTACAGAAGCTGCGGTGGTCGTCCTCCTCTCCGGGGGATTCTTCAAACTCTCATAAGAAGAAGAAGGACAAGGAGAAGCATCAGAATTTCGATTGGTCTCCTTCTCACCCATGACGTCCTTCAGGGGCCGCGGGTGACAAATGGTCTCCCATGGGTGTGGGTACTGCTGCTCCGATCAAGCCTGTCCCTGCTTGTGGGAAACAGCCTTTAGTTCCCCTGCCTGAACTGGTCTCTGTTCAGCTGGGTGCCTCCGATCCATTGGAGAGCTCCGCCACCCGTAGGCACCTCTAAACCATGGGGCCTAAGTCTTGTGGCATGGCCGATAAGTCGGTCGTCAGCTCCTCTGATGAACGGCCGGCCCCAGCTGATATGTCACACGCCAGCTCCTCTGGCATCTGCCCAGCCACTGCTCTTCCATCGGGCTCCGATTACAGGCCTGACACTGATCCTCTGGATCAGTGCACACTGCCACTCTGGCCGCAGCCCTCCCCAGAGGGTTCTCCCTCTCAGGATCCTCCTTCCCCACCTCCCCTGGTGGTGACTTCTTACTTTCCTGCACACTCTGAGCTGTAGTCGGAGAAGCGTCCGCCCAACAGACCCCTGGTGCCGAAGCCGGAACGCCATCCCCTGCACCACAGGCTCCCCCATCTGGGCCAGCTCCCCCACCCCAGACTCTGGTGGGATCCTTGGTCCACTCGTTGATGATGCCAGAACCTCTGCTGGACGTTCCCGCGCCAGACCTGACGTTACCAGGACCCTTTTTTTTTTATATACTTTCTATTTTTTCCTTTCCCTCCCAGCTCCGATATCCTCGGGAGCACCTAGGCGTCATCCCTCTGCAAGCCACCTTACTTGATCTGCCCCGTCACCCATGGGGCCTCAGTTTACCCCCTGGGCGGGGACAAGATGGGGCCCAAACACCCCGAACATTCTGGTCTCGATGGTCAAGGGGTCCAGGAAGGCGAGTGCACATCGAGGGCAAGCTCCGGTGCTCTGTCTCCCTTGGAACTGGAAGGCATTTCCCCTGTTCTGTAGGAGAGTGGCCAGTGCCCTGACGTCAAGGCATTTCCGCCGATGTCTGCAACTCCCAGCCCTTCTCTCACACTCCAGTACTTGCTATGCCTCTGGCTTCCGCCAGAACTCAGCCAAGCGCTGAGCAGGAGCCCTTCCCTTGGGAAAGGAGAGTTATCCTTTGGACGCTCAGTCCTCTCCCTTTCCTGCTGACCCCTGACTTCCCGGGCTTGTTCCCGAACCTGGCTGACCGGCATGATGCGAGGTGTGGCGTTCAGCGCCTTAACCCTCAACACCACCGGGTGGGTCACCAGGTCCTTCTAACGCTCCATCAGGGCCCCCATCATGTCATTCGGGCCCCCTTCCTGGGCCTTCACCATGTTACCCTCCATCAGGGCCCCCAGTAGGACCTTTGGCTCCTCTCTTGGGTCCTACACTGGGTTACCTACTGTCAGAGCCTCCAGCATGTTCTTCAGCTCCGCCGTTGAGCCTCTCACCAGGCCTTACAATGCCAGGCTTTCCTGTGCCTCGCTACTCTTCACCAGGGTATCTGCTGCCAGGGTATCGCACATCAGGGTATCTGTCATCAGGCTATTCACCCTACGTGACGTCGGGCTACCATTACCCGACGCAGGGCTATATGATGTTGGGGTTTCCTTTCCAAGGCTACCCGCCTGTCTGTCAGCCCCCTCCTTCACCTTCTCAGTTTCAGGTGGATTTCAAGGAGGCATTACAGTCTTGGTGGTCAGTAGTCCAATACACAGTTGGTCTTGAAACTGGACCAGTGATAACCAGCTGCGGCTTCCACGCTGGCCAGCTTGGTCCCTACTCCCAGATCCCTTTCCCCTGTGGAGTCTCACCCCTCTACTTTGAGACAGACCTCGCATCCTACCATGGTATCCGGTATCGGCGGGGGCCTTGCGTTTTCTCCACAGTAGCTTCTGCCTCCACAGGCTCTGTCTCTGGACAGAAGCCCATCGTTGGAATTGGACTCAGACTCCGATAACTTCTCTGCCTCGGGATTTCAGACCCCCTCTCCAAAGGATCCTAAACTTAAAGACTCTTCCCAAATCCCCTCCAGAGGACCCCTCTTTTTACAGAGATCCTCCAGAAGACACAGGAAGCAAATGGAGGATCAGGAGCCCAAATACGAGAGATTGGTGGAACATCTAGATATGCTGGAACTGTCCCTTCTGCTCATAACTCATTGGATTGGACCACATAAGGACCTGGCCTCCACGGTCTGGCAACAACCTTCGTTGGTGGCCACAGTCGCCAAGAAGGCAGATAGACTGTATCGAGCCCCCGAGGGTAAAGACCACCTTAGTTCAAACAACATGAAGTCTTGCTGTATTTTGACAATTGCAGTGATTCCCAACTTTTGAACTGCCCCGGAGAACAAAGAGTTAACTTTCTATGCAGGGCATAGAATGCTGAGCTCGAGCTCGGTTGAAGTCTCTGTCTGGAGTGATTCAAACCTAAACTGTCAGATTCTTTACTCTGCCTCACTGAACAGTCGCTCCGGAGATTTCTCCTTCAGCTTGGTTCAAAACTCTGTTAAAGTTTCAGTTTTCGATGGTTTTAAACTGAAAAAGTATCCGCATAGTCGGTTCAGTCTCTGCCTGTGGTGCCATGAGTACTAGATAGGAATTGTTCTGTTTTTTTCTGTGTGGAACTTGTAAAAGTGCGGCTCGGTTCAGCTGAACCGGCCATTTGATAGTGAAATTTGTGTGTTTTACGTAGTGTGTGGTTACTGGTTCTCATCGGTTCTAAACAAAAACGCGTTTTGAAACGTTTTTTTCCAACACCCGTGGCACGGTTAGGAACCGATAAGGGAGTCTTGCCTGGCGGTTGCCGAAAAAAGGGTAAGTTTGGTTAGGTTGGCCATGTCTGAGAAACCCAAGAAGAAAAATGGGCCCACTGGGTTTCAACACTGCAGTGAACGTGGGGAGGTCTTTGCTAAGGCCAACCGCCACACCACCTGTGTTTATTGTCTGGGATTTGACCACCTCAGTTCAGACTGCCAAATATGTAAAAACTTTCCCAAATCTACCCTTGAGAAGAGATTAGGTAGACTGAGGGAAAAGGAGGCCGAGAAGTCCGCTGACCCGGATGGCCAGCCTGGTTCGGTTTCGACCGAACCAGAAGGAGTACCCTCTGACCAGGGTGATACTTCTTCGAGCAAAAGGAGAGCTGATTCCGAGGGATTGGTTCTAACAAAAAGAAAACACAAAGACAAATCGACTGGTTCAGATCAAGAGGTTTATGTTCCGACCGCCAAAGAGATAGCCAGAGCGATTCAGATTGTGGAATCGCTCCATCCAGTTCCGACCAATCTGGCTCCTTCTGGCAGGGGATCGGTTTGGTTGGTTCCTCCAGTTTAAGATTATACCCTTGAAGATTTTTGTGAACTGGAATTTGAAGAGGAAGGAGAATTTGAGGATGATGATGTAAGTGAGGGTCTGGACGTGCCTGTGGAACCGGACATCTCCCCAGACAGACTTCAGGTGTTTCCCCTCCTAGGCTTTCTGAGTTCCCTTCTCACTTTATGTTTTACAGAAGGTGGCTGAAACCCTCTAGCTTCCTATGGAGGAGGCTGTGGAAGATCAAGAGGAGCCTGATTATGTAGAGATGATGGACATCCCAGAGTCCAGGAGACTGTCTATTCCCCTCCATAAATCTTTTGGGAAACGGACACAAAAAATCCTAAAGTCTCCTAACACTATACCTCCTGTGGATAGAAGAATGGACAAGAGGTATACACTTTCAGGCTCAGACACGTTCTTATATCAGCAATGCAGCCATGTTGGGGTAGTGCAGGCTGCTGCCTGTGACAAGGCAAACATTCCCTTGGCTTCACACCCCCTGACAAGGACTCTGGGAAGATTGATGCCATGGCAAAGAAACAGTACATGGCATCATCTTTGGGACTCAGGCAGGCGAATTATATGGCCCATACAGCCAGGTACCAGAAGTCCAGGTGGGACACTGTACTGGCACTGGAAAACAGGCCTCCCCCCAGCTAGCCAAGGAGCTGGAGGTGGTGGCTGCAGATGGGATTGAGGCATCTAATGTTCAGTGTCATGCTGCTGTGGACTCTAATGATTTGTCATCAAGAGTCATGGCTACATCTGTGGCTCTTCGGAGGATGGCTTGGCTCAGATGTACTAGCCTCTCGCAGGACACCCAGGCTAAGGCCATGGATTTTCCTGTAGTGGGTAATTCTCTGTTTGGGGAGCAGACAGAGAATTACATGAAAAAATGGATGAGTACAGGACCACTTGCAGGAGTGCTCAGGCCAAGGGAGGCAGGCAACTCCTCAAGGCAGCAGTCTAGGGGCAGGGGCAGGCCTTTTTAAAGGCCTTTTTACCAAACACAAGCCTCTTCTTCCTTTTCTCAGAGGGGTTCTTCAGAGGGAGAGGCAGAAGGGGAATGAGCAGGGCTGCATCCACTCCTCAGCCTAAAGCCCCTGCCAAGCAGACACCCTGATGGACCTGCCCGGGTCGACTCCCCTATTCCAGTAGGGGGCAGGCTGGCTTACTTTGTCCAGGACTGGATGTCTATTACATCAGACAAGTGGGTCGTGGAAGTAGTAAGCCAGGCACCGGTTCTCAGCTTCAAAAAATTTCCAAAGATGGGAGCCAGATCTTTTCGACCTGCAAATCTCTTGGAAACCCTTGCCCTAGAGGCAGAGGGTTCTTCTCTCCTAGCTTTAAGAGCCATAGAGAGAGTACCTACCCCACACTGGGACAAAGGACTGTACTCCAGGTACTTCCTGACCCCCAAAAAGTCAGGGGAGTGGCGACCATCCTAGACCTAAGATATCTAAACAAACATCTTTTAAAACCAAAGTTCAGGATGATAACTCCAGGAATAATCCTTCCCCCTCTAAGGCCAGGGGACTGGCTAGCCTCCCTGGACCTCAAAGATGCCTACTTTCACATTCCCATCAGGTGCTCCCACAGAAAGTACCTCAGATTTGAGTTGCCCTCAGGCCATTATCAGTTCAGAGCAATGCCCTTTGGCCTAACCTCAGCCCCAAGGGTTTTCACAAAGTGCCTGGCAGTAGTAGTTGCCTTTCTAAGAAGGCAAAAGAGTTCCATTTTTCCATATCTAGATGATTGGCTAATAGTGGGTCAGTCTCCAGACCAAGTCAAGTCTCACCTGCAAGTGACCCAGCAAGTGCTCACTTCTCTAGGATTTCTTCTCAGCCTTCCCAAGTCAGTTCTCGAACTAGTCCAGCTTCTTACCTTTATAGGGGCAGAACTGGACACACTCAGAGCAAGAGCCTTTCTTCCTCTAGAAAGGGCAAGGGTTCTTATGGAACTAGCTTCTTCCTTCAGCTTTCGGGTATCTCGACCAGCAAGGCATTTCCTCCAGCTCTTAGGCCACATGGCAGCTTCAACAGCAGTGGTCCAAGGCGCAAGATTCCAGATGAGGGATATTCTGTTCCACCTGAGAGCTTTCTGGTCTCAGAGGAAGGATTCCCTTACCAAACTGATCCCAGTGACTCTGACCTTGATCCAAGCCCTCCAGTGGTAGCAGGATCAGGACAATTTAAGACAGAGTGTTCCTTTTGTTACTCAGCCTTGTTCAGTGGTCCTTACCATGGATGCATCTCTCCTGGGCAGGGGAGCCCATCTGAGGCCCCTCATTACCCAAGGGCTGTGGTCCCCCCAAGAATTCCTTCTCCACATCAATCTTCTAGAGCGCAGAACAGTTTTTCTGGCTTTAAAAGCTTTCTCACAGTCAGTACATAACAAGGTGGTTCAAGTCAAAACAGACAATACCACCACCATGCGGTACATCAACAAGCAGGGAGGCACTCGGTCCACGGCCTTGTGCACAGAAGCCATGAAGATGTGGTCCCTGGCTTATTCCCTGCAAACCTCTCTTGTAGCAGTTCACCTTCCAGGCAAGGACAACGTGCTAGCAGATGCACTGAGCAGGATTTCTCAGGGCCATCACAAATGGTCCCTGGACCCTCAGGTGTTGAAATTGATTTTTTTCAAGGTGGAGCACTCCAGAGATAGATCTCTTTGCAGCCCCAGACAATCACCATCTCCCTCTCTTTTGTTGCCAACCTCCAGTCTTGGGCTCAGTCCCTCTGGATGCCCTGTTCCTGAATTGGGAAGGGAAGTTTCTGTATGCCTTTCCCCCCTTCCCACTCCTGTTCAAAGTTTTGGTAAAAATAAGGTCTCAACCTTGCAAGGTGATTCTGATTGCTCCAGACTGGGCCAGACAGCCCTGGTACCCCCTGTTGCTACCCCTAGCAGTCCATCTTCCCCTGTCTCTTCCCAGGAATTACAATCTGTTTACATCCTCTCAGGGAAGGATTTGGTACCCCAGTCTTCAGTTTCTCAATCTCAAAGCATGGCTGTTGAAGAGTTAGAGTTTGCAGATCTGCATCTTCCCTAAGGGGTTCTGGATATCCTCAAGGCTTCTCGAAAGCCCTCCACCAGAAAGACCTACAACTCCAAATGGAAAAGGTTCAGCATATGGTGTTCTAAGAAGCATATTTCTCCAGACACTGCTGGATTACCTACAGTTCTGGATTATATGGTCCATCTTAATGGTCTAGGCCTCAGGCCAGCTACTGTCATAGTACACTTGTCAGCTGTTTCTGCGTTTTTGCCTGTGGGGAAGGCTTTCTCACTATCTTCCCATCCTGTGTTCTGTAAATTTTTTAAAGGATTGCTTCACGCCAATTCTCCTTTTAGAGACCCTGCTCCTGCCTGGGATTTGAATGTTTGCATCTCTCAACTTATGCAACCCCCCCTTTGAGCCTATGTCTTCAGCAGAGCTTAAGTACTTGACTTGGAAAACTGTGTTCCTGGTAGCCATTACCTCTTCCAGGCGTATCAGTGAATTGCAAGCCCTGTCATTGGAACCTGATTTTATCTCATTTCACAGGGATAAAGTGGTCCTTAGAACCAATAGAAGGTTCTTGCCCAAAGTGGTTTCAGACTTCCATTTAAACCAGTCTGTGTCTCTCCCTGTTTTCTTCACTGATCATTCTTCCTCAGGAGAGAGGAGGCTACACAGTTTAGATGTCAAAAGAACCCTCAATTACTACATAGAGCGTACCAAGGATCACAGTTTTGACTCCCTCCAGTTGTTCCTCACTTATGGAGAAGTGGGAAAGGTTAAACCTGCCACCAAAAGATCTGTTGCCAGGTGGATGGTGTCTTGTATACAATTCTGTTATGAAAAACTGGGAAAAACTCCACCCTCAGGCCTGAGGGCTCATTCCACAAGAGGTACAGCTGCTTCCCTGGCTGCTGCCAGGGATATCCCTCTCTTAGAAATTTGTCAAGCAGCCACCTGGAAAACAGCCCATACCTTTACCAAGCATTACTCTCTGGATATCCAGGCTAGGAGTGATGCTCGGTTTGGCAGAGCAGTACTTCAGAGCCTATTCCCAAAGTAGGTTCTGTCCCTCCTCCTACTACTTGGTAGTCTGCAATTGTCAGAATACAGCAAGACTTCATGTTGTTTGAAGAAAAAAATAACTCGCCTTAGTAATTATGTTTCTTCTAATGGAGTCTTGCTGTATTCTGACTTCTCTCCCTCCCTGCCTCCCCTCTCAGAACCTGTTTTTTGGGAAGTGGGTGGGTAGGTGCAGTGTTGCAACCCAGGGGTGTTTTCTTGCTTGCACCCTCCTCCTTTTTGTTTGAGTGCTGATTTATTATTGTTATTTATACTAGATTGGTTTTTGTGTTTCCTGATTTGAGTCTTCCTTGGGAATCCAAAACTTTTTTCAGCCAGTTGGCTAATAAGAATTTTTACAACTTCCACATATAATTTTTAGTTTAGTTGGGCTCGTAAGAATCTGACGGTTTAGGTTTGAATCACTCCAGAGAGAGACTTCAACCGAGCTCGAGCTCAGCATTTTATGCCCTGCACAGAAAGTTAACTCTTTGTTCTTCGGGGCAGTTCAAAGTTTGGGAATCACTGCAATTGTCAGAATACAGCAAGACTCCATTAGAAGGAACAGAATTACTAAGGTGAGTAATTTTTTCATCTGTCCCATGCTTTCTTGAATTCCCCCACTGTTCTTGACTCCATGACATCCTCAAGAAGGCTGTTCCATGCATCCACAACCCTCTCCATAAAAAAAATACTTCCTCACATTACCTCTGAGACGTTCCCCCTCTATCTTCAAATTGTGCCCCCTTTTTCTTGCACATCTCTTTTTCTGAAAGATACTACCCTCTTGGACTTTGTTGATTCCCTTGAGGTACTTGAAAGTTTCTATCATGTCCTCCCTCTCCCCTTTTTTCCTCAAGGGTATACATATTAAGCTCCTTTAGTCTTTCTTCATATGTCTTCTGATGCAGACCTTGCACCATTTTGGTTTCCCTCCTCTGGACAGACTCCACTCTGTCTATGTCTTTTCAGAGATGGGGTCTCCAGAACTGCACACAGTACTCCAGATGGGATCTCACCAACTGTCTGTACAGAGGGATAACAACTTCCTGTTTTCTACTGGTGATGCCTCTCCCTATGCATCCCAGTATCCCCCCAGCCCTCCTTACTGCCTTCTCACATTGCTTGCCCACCTTTAGGTCATCTGATATAATTACCCCCAGGTCCCTTTCCATTTTTGTTGTTGTCAGTATCTCACCCCCATTGTGTAATCTTCTCCTGGGTTTTTGTTTCCCATGTGCATTACCTTGTTGTATTGTATTGTAAAAATTGTATTCTTATTCATAACAAAATAAACAAAAATAGGCTAAACTTCATTGAGTAAAAAAACTCATTTCCAAGGCGGTCCAACCTAAAATATCTAATACCTGCATTTAGAGATAAACAAAAACAAAAACAATCACAATTTGATATTGTATAAAAGAAGCCAGACAATCAAAAACATGAACATGTTTCTCAAATTACGTGGACTATACATATACACAAAGTAGTGACAATTATTATTTTTTATATAGGTAGTGTTTCTCCTGGGGCCCCCAGTTGGCCAATCTGTCCTCGCATCCCTTTTTCCTCCGGCCGCCGGCTGACCCCTAACGGTCTCCGTGGAGGGTGATCACCTTACTTGCCCCACGGCTTGCCTCCCGTGGCAGGGGGGTGGCCAACGTCCCCCACCGAATCGGATCCACGTGGTGATCCCCTCCTGGAGCTGGCACAGGTGCTCACAGTTGGCCATCAAGCCGCTGCGACTGGGTGCCCTTTTCTCCCCTGCGGTCTCGCGGCGTGCAATGACACTAGCGACTGGGTGCATGCAAGCTCCCGTGTGCACCCCTGTCAAGCATCTGCCGTGCCCCTGCCCCCATGGTATGTGGCTCCATGCTGTCTAGCCCCAGTCTCCACCAGGGGTCAGGCGGGCACTGGCTGCTGGAAACCCCTCTCCCTGGAGATGGAGAGCAGTCCGTCAGATGCTCAATCCACCTCCTCCCTGCCGACCCACGGCGACCATTGCTCATTCCTGAACACAGGTCACCGGCATGGTGCAAGATGTGGCACCCAGGGCCTCAACCCACAGCGCCACCGGGCTGGCTCAGTAGTGACAATGATAATTTATATGAATGTTAAATTTTGTTCCGTCTGATTAACAATACACAATTCACCTAAAGTCAAAATACTATATCAGGTTTCTGTTCATTATTTTCTTTTTATAAAGTGCCTTATCTAAAATCCAGCATTTCAGCTTACTCCTATATATAGAGAGAAGAACTCCTCTTTAACCAGTTTATTGACAGCACTGTTTCAATATATGTATGGACTCGCTAAGCCAATTTTTTATCATCCTGAGATTAATAGGAACACCATCTTCTCTAATTTCTAGCTGCAGAGTATTCCAGATTTTGGGACCCCTACATAAAGTAGAAGCTCTACCCATCCCTAGATTACATTTTGGGAGAACATATTGCATGTCTCTAGAAGATCACAATCCCTCTCTTTGTTCCCTAGAAACAAACATTTTCAGGATATAGCTGGGTAATTTTTTTCCTATGTATTTTACCCATAGAAATTGCTAAATGTAAGTTTCTCCTTTCCTCCAAACACCACCAATTTAGTGCCCTACACAAATCACAATGATGTGCATTTCTGTGGGCATCAAGGATGAAGCGGGCAAGCCTGTTGTACATCACATCCAGCCTTGCCAGCTCCATCCCCAATGCCCCCCCATAGACCAAATCCCCATAATCCAATACCGGCAGAATCATAGTTTCCACAATCCTGCATCATGTCTCTTTAGTTGTATAATACTTTAACTTGTAGAGCATACCCAGTTTCCTACTAAGATTTCCCAAAAAACAATCCAAATACTTGTCCCATTTTAACTTAAAATCTAGCCAAATCCCCAGATATTTATAACTTGTTACTTGTTGTACTTTCTCTCCCTTTTTGGTCCTAATATCTAGGGGTGGTTATGAAGTCGTCGGACCCCTAAAATGGACAACCTGTGTTTTCTTTACATTTATGATCAAATTCAGGGAATCAAAAAGTGTCTGCAATTCAAAGAAAGTGAGCTGTAACTTAGTATTAATACCGTCCAGGGAGCTCCCCTCCACATATATCAACATATCATCAGCATATATGTGATATCTAATTTCAGGGTCATTAAATGTTATACCATTTATGTAGATATTAAAAAGTTGGGGGCCCAGTATTGAACCTTGGGCTGCCCCTACCTTAATCGCAAATACTGTAGATTTTAATTCTCCAATTTCCACCATTTGTTCCTTATTACGATAAGAACTAAACCATTTTTGTTCTGGCCCTTTTATACCCAGATCCCTGAGCCTGGACAGGAGGACATTGTGGTTTAAAGTGTCAAAAGCCTTTGACAAATCGATAAAAATAGCCCCAACAAAGTTCCTCCTGTCCAGGCTCAACTAGATATCCTCCACCACTTTTAACAAAGCAGACTGAGTACTATGTTTTGATTGAAAACCAGACTGATACTCATTTAACAATTTACCCCCCTCTAAATAATTTAACAACTGTCTAGCTACCAACTTTTCCATTATCTCAGAGACTTGTGAAAGCAAGGAAACTGGTCTATAATTACTTATCTCCATCCTTGAACCCCCCCTTATAAACTGGGACAATTTTTGCCATCTTCCATCCTTCTGTTACAAGTGAATAATTAAATAAATAGGCCAATGGGTGTGCAATAAACGTTGCTGCAAATTTCAATAAATTAACAGGAATGTTTTCTAAACCTTTTGCCTTTGAGGCATCCATACTTAACAATTTATTTCTAACCTCATCCACCGATATGTGGCCAAAGAAAAAACTTTACATCCACTTACCATTAACTTGTTTCCCACACCCACCTTACCCATATCAATCATTGGCCCAGGACTATGCTTTTGGGTCTGCATCCCCACACTATTAAAACAGTTATTGAACATGTTGGCTACTTTTGTGCTAACAGGTACAAATTTCCCCTCACACTCAATCCTTGTTATTTGTTGCCTATTTTTGTTCCCCATAAGATTTGATACTATACCCCAACACTGCCTTGGATTTGATTTATGATTCAAATGAAGTTTCCCCTAAAATAGTCCTGTTTTACTCTTCTAAGTTCCTTGGTGTACTGGTTTCTTAGCTGTCTATAAGACAGCCAATCAATAGCCCTTCTTGATCATTTAGCTCTTACCCAACTATTATTTGTTGCTATATTTAATTTATGAAAAGAAGCATTATACCACTTAACATTTGCTGCCTTAACCTTCCTACATCTTAAAGGAGCATGTAATTACAAATATCAAGGAATTCCTGATGAAAATAAGACCAGACTTCGGACACCTCGGGGATCAGTGCCATTCTATCCCAGTTCCTACTTTCTAAGTCCATCATGAAATTCACATAATCAAAGCTTTAAAAGCTTCTCCAAGTTACAAAAGTGGGACTGTATGACACCCTCATATCCTTACGTGTAGCAAAAATAACCTGATGATCTGAAAAGGCATCCACCAAAACCCCTTTTTTTCCCATAAATTTCCAGACGGTTTGTAAATATAAGATCCAGGATTGTGGAATTCAGCAGCTGTTTCATATTCAATCTGGTTGGGTCCTCTATTATTTGAACTAATCCCAGCACCTCCTGTAATTCAATTAGGTGATGAGTGGGATTTATCTGGGCCCAGTTAACGTTAAAATCCCATAACCAAATAATCTCGTGTGTATCCCTATATTCCATACAGTACCCTTGTAGCTGAAGAAGAATCTCATTTTTAACCTTAGGTGGTTTATAAATTCTCATTAATAAAAGGGGTTTTACATATGGGCCCAGATTTTCAAACTGCGCCATTCTGAGGCGCAAGCCCCTGCGCTGCTCAAAATAGTTGAGCAGGGGTGTGGCCAGGGTGATATTCAAAGGAGTTGGCTATTGAGCGCTCCTTTGACTCACCCAACCAACACTTGCCCATGGCGCGGTGGAACTTGCGCATACCGCAGTTGCCAGAGTTGAGCATTAAACTGCGGTGGGCGCCAGGTACCATTGCGCCATGCTCAAATTTCCGATATTAAAAGGTGACGTACAAGATAGGACCATAATTTATGCAAGGAGCAGGGGGCCATTTGCATCTATTTATGGCCCCATTTGCATGCCATTAGCATGTAGGTGCCGATCCCGAGGATCTTGCGCCTGGCCGCCCTGCCAGGCAGCAGCCGTCGGGGACCGACGCACCCTACAACCCGATTGCGGGCATTACAGTTACATGAACCCCCTGCCCACATCTCCAAGCCCGATCGGGCATTACAGTTACATGAACCCCCGCCCACAGCCCGATCGCGGGCAGAGCGTGTATGAACCCCAGTGCCCGATCGCGGGCAGAGCGTGTATGAACCCCGTGCCCGATCGCGCGCCAGGCGTGTATGAACCCCCAGTGCCCGATCGCGGGCAGAGCGTGTATGAACCCCAGTGCCCGATCGCGGGCAGAATGAACCCCACCCAAATATCTCCTGGTGGCAGTGGACTGTAAAGCCGATCGCGGGCAGAATGTCACGTTACAACCCCCCACAAAACCTCTCCTGGTGTCAGTGTCCCCCCACCCACTCCACGAAAGTCTCTCACTTCGCCTCCCCGCAGGTCGGGGTAGCTACCAGCCGCCTGCTGCCGATACGGGAAGACAGACGCTTGTTGGTGAGCCACGGGCGCAGCTTCCATACAGAAGATGATAACCAGATTTGTGAATGAACATTCACAAATCTGACTGTCATGTGCGGTATGTGCTGTCACCATTGGCTGTAGCTCTGCACCACCGGGCGGCAGCCCCACCTGACAGTCAGGCGGGCGGGCGGAGGCGGGTGAGATGCTGCTGCCGCGGGGAGCAGGTGGTGGGGGAACACTAGACACCAGGGAGATGTTTGGGGGTTGTAACGTGACATTCTGCCCGCGATCGGGCTTTACGGTCCACTGACCACCAGGGAGATATTCGGCTGGGGGTTACATTCTGCCCGCGATCGGACACTGTGGGGGTTCATACACAGGGGTCAACCTTAACTTTTTTTTTGCACTAGCCAGCTGGACAAGTTGATTAAAAATTGCACTAGCCCACAGATGGTTGCACTAGCCCACAGTAATAATGGTCAATTTTGATCGGTTATACAGGAAAATGCAAGCCAAGAAATACTCTGATTATTGCATATTTATCCTGCTCCCACATTGCTTCCTGCCCCAGCAAAAAACCAAAAGATTGCAGTCCAGTCACACTCAGTGTGTACCCTTTTTTTTTTTTTTTTTACCATGTGTCCCTTGCTTCCTCTTTCTTCACTCCCTCCCTGCCAAACCAGAAATCACCATAATAGCAAATGTTCAATCAGGCAGTTCTAGCTCTGCACACACAATAGCCAACATCATCATGCACGTCACCACAGTCCCACCCTGACCTGCAGGGCAATGTACAGAATCAGGCAGAGAAAGACACTCTCATCCCCCACCCTGTGATGAACCAGAACTGCACTTCTGGTAGGTTTCTTACACTGCGAAGTGAGCCAGGGGAAGTTCAAGGATTTCTTTGGAGAGAGTTAAACAAACACAGGGGGCTTGGGATGTAAGAAACTTTGACATATCTGTTTATATATACCAGGCACAAAAATATTGATTTAACATACTCTGCCCTAACAAAAACATATTTTTCATAAGTGTCCTTTCATCAGTTAAAGGGGAGCAGTATAAAGGCATGATGCTGTACTACCTCTCTTTCTAAATAGGATGATCTATACATTCCAGGAATACCTTTTCTAACCTTTCAAATTATATATTTTACTAAGGTTTTGTTTAGTACCATACATGCTCCAAAGCATTGTTTTTAGGATGAAATGACATCAGGGCCAGCTTTAGGGTTTTGGGGGCCCCCAGCAGAATTAGTGAAGTCATGGGGCCTCTCTCCTTGGCCCACCTTTAGCCCATGTGTTTAACTGTAGCCCATAGGTGCAAGATTTTATTTGTGGTGATACTACAGGCAGGAATAAATGGGCAGACTAGGTGCGCTAAGCAGTAGTTATTTGCTGGCAAATTTTATATTTCTTTGTTTCTATGTATAGCTTTAGTATAACCAGTAGTATTTAAAACATTTTTTAGGAGGACACAGCAGTGTCAGTTCTTGGGGCTGTTCTTCCCATCCCAGCCATTGCTGCCTGTCCACCTCATATTGACTGGATCATAGCTTGTTGAGGTATTTCATGACATAACCAGAAGGATCTGCACAGTCCTTTACTGATGTTTTAAAAATATATTAAGTTATAAAAATGTTTAAAAATGAATAAGGTAAACTTCTCTGCTTGGGGGCCTCCATGAGTAGGGGCTCCCAGCAACCTCAGGGTTCGCTGGTGCCTAAAACCGGCTATGAATGACATGCTGGGTGGTACTGCATTGATGGCATTGACTGGTGTGATCTATAAAAAGGAGCTGAGAACCATATACCAGTCAGTAATGGCAGCTATGGTTCTATGGATGTCCACTTCAAAGTCTAGTCTGCAGTGGTGTGAATGGAAAGTACAGAGTGGACAGGCCACCTGGCTGGGCAGACTGTGTATACATGACAGCATTCTGTTACTGCAGTGTTGGATACAGACGCTCAGAGGGTTGGGAAATGAGGCACACTGGTCTTAATATTGTGGGGAAAAATCAAAGATAAGTTCAGCAAACTGGAAGCTAGTGACTTAACACTCCACCCTTGATCACAGCATGCACACTAGTTGAATGTCCTAACAATTGAGTGATAATGACTCACATTGAGTCTTTTGTTGGATCCCTCTCTTGAACTGCCAGATAATTGCAGCTCTTAATGAGCTGTTAATCATACCAGGCTACCTGGAACACTGAGGGAGATTAGCAAAAGGACTACAGCCTGCTAAAGTAGGAACTTTTTCAACTTCAATAGCAATGAAAAACCTGCACTAGTCAAAACGGACAAGTAGGGGGTTAGCTGCACTAGCCCTGGCCAATCTGCACTAGGTTCAGGGCTAGTAAAACAGTGTTAAGGTCGAACCCTGTTCATACATGTTCTGCCCACGATCGGGCACTGGGGGTTCATACACGTTCTGCCCGCGATCGGGCTGTGGGAGATGTGGGCGGGGGTTCATGTAACTGTAATGCCCGCGACTGGCTTCGGGAGATGGGGTTCATGTAACTGTAATGCCCGCGATCGGGCTTCAGGGATGTGTGGTGGGGGTCATGTTACTTTTTATGCCCACGATCGGGCTGGTGGGGCACAGGACCAGTTGGGGCCAGCCAGGTGGCAGCTGCTGTGTTGCGCCTGCAATACAGCAGCTCACCTGTGGTGGCCCTCAACTTGATCCTTTTTGCTCAAGGTTGTGCAGGCGCAGGTTGGGGGTTGCGATGTACAACTCTGCACAACCCGACTGAATATCGGGTTGCGAGGTTATGCATGGTTCCTCCTCCTGTTGAGCATGCATTCATTTGCATTGCTCTTTGCGCAACCTGTTGTCGGTGGAGCAACTGCCTCCTGCTGAATATCATGGAGATGATGCATAGCCAGGACTTGCGCATGCGCAACCCTGTTGCGCATGGAGCAACCCTTTTGAATATCTGGGCCATGGGATTTTAATTACAATGGGTAAAAATTATAATCCCTCCTCCATAAGAATATCCTCCTTCTTCTCAATTTCTAACTCAGAGTTTACATAAATTAATATACCTCCACCCTTCTTGTTTCTATCCTTTCTGAACATTTAATAGTGTTCCAATTCTATGGTGGCATCACTAACTCTTTGTCTTAACCACTTTTCTGTCATTACAATAATCTGTAATCTGTGGTTGCTTTTCCCTCACCCGATCTTTACTGGAGTCAGATTTCCCCTTTATACCTCTAACATTAAAGTGCACTATATTAAAATCCCCTTTGAAGTACTCATCTCCATTCCACGTATCAGATAAAGCTGGGCCTGGATTTAGGTGTATATCTCCACAGCACATCAGATGTAATATTAATAAGTGCCATAGCAGATACAACAACTTTCTTGTTGTTTTCCCTTGGGCCTATATATTAAGAGCCTACTTATTGTTCGGACTGTCATGGGAGACAACCCACACAGTGGTTGATTGTAAAACTCCCACAGTTGATCCATCCTGATACAGCGGTTAAAACAATCAAGTGTACAGAATGTGGAACTAATCCCAACAAATTCTGCCATGGATGGCCTCCACATTTGAGCATTTGTGCCCTTTACTTTAATGGGCATAGACGATTCACAGAACATCTTTTGTGTAGGTCCTACAGCAAGGCTAAATATAGCCTCCCCCCAACCAAAACCAACAGCAATACCAAAAATATCCTCATTTTTCCCTTATAACTTAAGTAGCACTTAATTTTCGGTATCAATTCCACCCTCTTCCCTAAAACACACAAATGCGTGATTACTAAATTCCCTATGATAGGTTTACAATATTAAAAATACAAGTTCAGTATTAACATTAAGGTACACACAGCGCGAAAAACACAATCTCAAATCAATTCCTAGCTAAACATGAAACTCACTTTACTCATAATAAAGGCCACATAGAAATCGACTTTGTTTCTACATACTACAAATGTATGACTTTAACTAATATTGCAGAACTTATAATTCAAGCCAAGTGTCGCGGTTAGAATTTCTCTGACGAGTGGCACTCACGCTTTCAAATGCTACTCTTTGGCTCGTGCATTAACAGCCCAAATATGCGTCCTTTTGTTCTGCAACTTTTGGACTCCCCGCTGTTCTGTCTAACCCTTTATGTGAATCCCCTTTATTAACCCTCACTCTCCTTCTCTCTCTCAGCAGAGAAACTGTCGCCCAGGCTCCCAGCTCCTAAGCCGCGGGATTCCCGGCTACCGGGCGGTCGGCACCCCTCTAGCCGACGCTCGAGACTGCAGACACAGACCCAGGGCCCTAGAGGGTACGGCAACTGCTGCAACTTTTTCGACCGCCCCCCCCCCACCTCCACTGATTATTAAATACAGTACCTCCTGCCAAAATATTAGTCCACGTCCCCTAGCGCCGTGCCCCACCAATAGAGACTTAGCTCGTGATCCCCCTCTTCTCTCTCCAGCCTACGGGATCCAACTGTCAGGACCTCGCCTTACTAAAACATATAGGCTCTCCTTGGCTGTGCCTTCACCACTAAATATTTTTAATGCTATCAAATTTGGGTCGACCTGGATTGGAAAGCTACTGATAAGCTGCATTAATCCAGCAACCCCACTGGCCCCTGGGCTAATTGAGTGGCTCCTTTTTTGAGGTACCATCATGTAGGGCCCTATATGGCTCCTTATACTGCCCCTTCTTCTGCTGATACCAGCTGCCCAGCATTGGACACCTGAACTACCATCATGTTTGGTCTACAACGGCACCTTGTGCTGTATACCACATGGCAACTTATTCTTTAATTGCCTCCGTGATTCCAAGTACCAATACCTCGAAGCCTGCTCTTGGACCACACATACCAGTAGTACTTATAACACTCCCCCACCACAAGGCCCACCTCCCACCACGCTGACTTCTGTCTCCTCTCCTCCTATTGTGGTAGGGGTACTAGCTCTTGCTACAACAGATCAGCTCTTCTATGGTGGTTACTTTCCAGTCCCTAAAAACATCAGATCTACTAGATGGGAGAAAGGCAGGAATTACAAGCTTATAATTAGCGCTCTTAGAAAAATCCTACTTATCCTCACCTGCTATGTTTGAGCGTAGAGACTCAACCCTGGCCCCAAGAAGCTGTGCTTTGCCAGCAGAACTAGCAAATTTAAAAGGAATAAGCTTCTTGCATGATAGCGTATGTAGCCTCCTTAAAAGATAACCTTAATACAAACCTGGGTAAATCATACCTCTCCTGACATACTTGTGATTTCCGAAACTTGGCTTAGACCCAGCACCACTGATAGAGAAGTAAACATACCCAACTATGCCTTGTTCAGAGCTGATAGGCATGCCAGAGGAGGAGGGGTAGCTTTCTACGTTAAAGACAAATGTTCTGCCTTCTGCTTATCCTCTGCATCTGTCGCCAGCGAATTCGAATGCCTAATTCTCAAAGTGGAAATTACACAGACTACTGCGCTCTGTGAAATAGGGTGCTACAGACCACCATCTGCTGGCCTACAGCTTGTGTCATATCTAAGTGACAAGTTGGGACAGGGGCTGCCAGAAACTATTATTTTAGGAGACCTCAACTTTGACTGGCTCTCTAACACAGCTGCCTCCCTTGCATCCTTCTGTGATGAACATGGGCTGACGCAACTTATTACTGAACCAACACACCCAAACATGAAGAACCCCAGTAAAAGTATACTTTTGGATGTGCTAATGGTGAGCAAACCTCATCTCTTCTCCCACGCTGATGTCTTCTTCTCAGACGCCAGCGATCATTGTTTTATTGTGGGAATAAGATCCACCAACAACCCAGCACCCATCAGCAAGTTCTCTATGAAGAGATCCAGGCGCAACTTCAATGAACAAGCCTACCTAAACGAGCGCCTACTCCCCTGAGTGGCAAGATTTCTACCTGGCCAAAACGACACGCCAGCTTACAATATCTTCCACAACATTATATCAAGGCCCAATAAGTATGCTCCTGATTAAAGTTCGAACTAGGACCAAAACCTGTAAATGGTTCACCCTCAGATCAAGTCCTTGCTTCTAGAAAGAGATAAGCTCTGGAAAAAAGTGCGCAGACTGAACACTGCAGAGGATTAGAACCAGTTCAGGAGACTACGAAATTTATATACCAATACAATCAGAGAATCGAAGGCCACCTTCTTCAAATCCGAACTTGACTCTGCCACAAAGAGCCCAATCAAGCTCTGAAACACAATCAATGATCTGCTAGGCCACTGCCCAGGAAATTCACTCCCTACCAAGATTACCTCTGGCAACTTGACTATAACCGAAAAGATGGATTTACTTGACGCATTCAATAACCACTTTGCTACTGCAGGCATGGCATTTGATAACTCCCCTGCAAACATACTTTGCTCCCAGACTGCCAGCCAACTGCCTGAAACTCTGATAGTTTTGCCGCCTTTCTCGCTTCAGCCTGGCCCACTAAAAGAGGTAGAGGACTTCTTGCTTCAGTTGGATACTAGAAAAAGTGCTGGGGCCGACACCCTTGACCCTTACTTCCTAAAAATTGCCTACCACGTACTAGCAATACCCGTCACCCACCTTTTTAACTTATCCCTGTCTCAGGGCACCTTGCCACCTATATGGAAGACAGCACATGTCATACCACTGTTCAAATCAGGTGACCCTGGCGATCTCAATAACTACAGGCCAATTTCCCTCCTTCCGGTCCTGTCCAAGAGAAAATTGTAAATGCACAGCTGAGTACTCACCTTGAGTCTAAGGAACTGCTTAAATCCTATGCAGTCAGATTCAGAGCTAAACATAGCACTATCTCAGCCCTCGCCAAAGTTACTAACGACTGGCAGCGTAATCTTGAGAGCAAAAACTTTATCTGTGCTGTTTTCCTTGATCTAAGCAAGGCTTTTGACACCGTCGACCATAGTCTGCTCCTCTCCTCCCTTCAAATCATAGGTGTGGACCCCTCCTCTCTGCGTTGGTTTACTGACTATCTTACAGGGCGCCTTCAACAAGTTAAAGCCGAATGAGGCCTGTCCCCCTTAAAAACTCTGCAAAGAGGGGTACCTCAAGGTTCTATATTAGGGCCCTTACTTTTTGCAATCTACATTAATAACATTGTCTACTGTATAAAAGAAGCCAACATCCATCTGTTTGCAGATGATACAGTTCTCTACGTGAGTCACCCAACACCTGAAGCTGCCTGCAATGACCTACAGTCAGAATTCAACCTTCAGCAAAGCCAACTCCTCCAAAAAGAGCTACTCCTTAATGCCAAAAAAACTAAAGCGATGGTCCTCTCCCCTTTTATCCGTACAGCTAACCCTGTGTCCAGTGGGACAGTTCCCAAATTACCACAGTTCTAGGTGAAAAACTAGAATTTGTTACAAAATTCAAGTATCTGGGAGTTTGGATAGACCAAAGACTCTGCTTCATTGAACATATCGAGGACTTGCTAAAACGACTTCGGCAAAGGCTTGGATTGTTTTATAGAATCAACCAATTTCTCACCAGAGATGCCAAGAAACAACTGGTCCAATCCATTTTCCTATCATTGGTTGATTACGCTGACTTCCTCTACAGCCAATGCCCCAACTCTTACATGGCTAAACTGGACACACTCTCACCATCGAGCACTGAGGTTTATAACGGGACACCCCTTCGACACGCATCACTGCACCCTATATGCAGCAGTGGGGTGGACATCACTAAAGTTCAGGCGCCACAGAAACGCGCACACTCTCTGGACCTATAGAGCCATCTCTAATAAGCTGCCTTACTATATCTCCTGCTGTCTTCCCCTGAGTATAATTGGGAAATACGCATTAAGAAGTTACTCAGCTATTACACTTAAAGTACCCAAAGCAAAATCCTGCTTCAGGAGGGCAGCCATAAGCTTCGTGCTACCTACCTTATGGAATGATCTACAAAAACCCCTCAAATTAAGCACTCTAATCGGTATAAATGCCTTCAAGATGCTTTATTTCCATACAATCAGAGAAGTATGTAACTGCTTCACCCACTCGGACCCAGTACCGGTGTCTGCACTGGTATATAGCCACACCTAGACCCAATTTTTAGTACTGACCCCCCAGCTTGCTCCTCACCAGCCTAATTGTTCTGTCTCTCTCTTATCCCCCTGTCTTATCAACACCAGGCCCGTCCATCCCCTTATTCTTCCTTTCCCAACTTCGGATAGGAGCTCACTACCCTGGGTTGTGACATCCTACCATGCCCTGTACTGTATAGCATTCAATCCCGGGGCTCACACGTACTCCTTTTCTCCATCCACCTTCTCTTCATCCCGTTTTACCAACTCCTTTCTGTGCACCGTGCCCTCCTAGTCTTTCTCCCCCTACCTCCCTCCCTTCCCCCCTACCTTCACCTCTACCTAGTGTATATATATATTTTTTTTCTTCCGTTACTTCCTCCTGCAACCTTAGATAAAACCTGCTTTATCTTCCTATAGACACTTCTATGTATGTAAATACCATGTAATCTGTACAATATTTGTATAATTCTAAAAACATATGAACTTCTTATTCTTCCTCTCTGTAAAGAGTATTATCTGTATTGCCTTGTAAATACCTGTGTTGACCTGTATATACAATTGTTCATGCTCCACCCAAGTCCATCTTGCAAATGAGCTTCTGCTCAACGATGAATGCCTGGTTAAATAAAGACTTGATTAATTGATTGATTGAAGCCTTTTAAGTGTCCTGCCCCTCCTGCTCTGCTGACGTGGGTGCTGATCTTCTCCCTGAGTACAGCTGAAACCAATATAGAGCTCCAGTAACTGGGAGCTCGGTAATAACAGTAGCAGTCTCTGAACAGTCACAGAATAGACGTAATTAAGTTGCAGGAAAGAGCACGGGCACACTGGTTTACATACACCGTTGTTCAGATGCTTGGCTGCAGATGATATTTCAGCAGTAGCATACCTTGTAGACATAGTAACAGCACAAGCCTTTTAAGTGTCTTTCTTTGCATTGAATCTAAGCTGCCATACATTTGACCATTCCTCCAACCTGCCAAGTCCCTTCTCATCCTTTCCACGCCATCTTGTGTATCAACCCTGTTGCAGATCTTTGTGCCGTCTGCAAAGAGACATACTTTTCCTTCCAGTTCCTCTGCATTGTCACTTATAAAGACATTAAAAAGGACAGGTCCCAGTACTGAACCCTGCGGTACCCCGCTAGTAACCCTCCTTTCCTCACTGTGAACTCCATTTACTATTACCCTTTGCGTCCTGTTGTCCAGCCAATGTTTTTATCCAGGCTACCACCTTGGGACCCACTCCAAGGCTGGCTAACTTGTATATTAGTCTTTTGTGTGGGACTGTATCAAATGCCTTGCTGAAATCTAGGTAGGCCATGTCCACAGCCCCTCCCTGGTCTAGTACTTTGGTCACCCAGTCAAAGAAATCTATTAGATTCATCTGACGTGACCTTCCCGCTCTGAATCCATGCTGCCTTGGGTCCTGTGCCCCACTGGCCTCTAGGTACTAAACAATTCTTTCCTTCAGAAGTGATTCCATCATTTTCCCTACCACTGAGGTCAAACTAACTGGTCTGTAGTTTCCTGCCTCTACTCTGCTCCCACTTTTGTGAAGAGGAATCACATCCACCCTCCTCCAGTCCTCAGGTACCACTCCATCCTCCTAAGATTTGTTAAAGAGAGTAGTCAATGGTGTCACTAGTTCTACCTTTAGTCCTTTTAGAATTATTGGGTAAATCCCATCAGGCCCCATTGCTTTGTCCACCTTCAGTTTTAGGAGTTCTTTCAGAACCCTTTCTTCTGTGAATGGACTGGTATCGACCCCCTAACCCAGAGTGTTTCTCTTGTTTGGTTTAGGTACCTCCCCCTTCTCTTCCTTTGTGAATACTGGGCAGAAATATTCATTCAGTATACCTGCTTTTTCACTGTCACCCTCTGCCCACATTCCCTTCCCTTTATTAAGCCTCAGTATCCCTCCCTTGGTCTTTCTTCGCTCCCTAATGTACCTATAAAAGGTCTTATCCCCCTTCTTAACAGAGTTGGCTATCCTGTCCTTGGTTTGGGCCTTTGCTATTCTGACTGCTTTCCCTGCCTCTTTCTGCTTTAATTGATAAAGTTCTCTGTCCGGCTCCTTCTGTGTTTCCTTATACTTCCTGAATGCTATCCTTTTCTCCTTAACCTTCTCTGCCACCTCTTTTGAGAACCATAGCATTTTTTTCCTTAGTTGTGTTTTGTTGATTTGCTTCACACAAAGGCTTGTTGCCTCTGTGATGGCCGTTTTTACTTTTTTCTCCCGGGGGGGGGGTTCAAGTCAGCCTTAGTGTCCCCACAACCTTCTGCTTTAGCCGCCGTCCTACCTGTGCCTTGCTTCTACTGAGGGCAACCACCCAATTACCCCACGGCTTTCCCCCTGTGGTGGGGCGGCGGGGGCTGACCAACTCCCCCACTGAACTGGATCCGCTCTGGTGAATTTCGGGTAGGCGCGAGGACATCTCGATGGCCATCAAGCCGCAATGACTGGGCACTCCCCCTTTTTCCTTGTTCTGGAGGCAGGGCATGCAGTGCTGACAAGGGGCGTCCTGCGCACGTGTCCACATGCAGAATGCCCAACGGCTGCCCCACCTACCACCCCGTTCTACCAGGCCAGACGTGCTAACACCCAGCCTCTGCCAGGTGTCAGGCTACACTGGTCACTGTGCCACAACCCACCCTGGGAGAGGAAAACAGTCCATTGGATGCTCTATCCACTCCCGCCCCTGCTGACCCCCAGCAACCTGAAATCGCTCCTGAACTCAGGTCACTGGCATGGCGCGAGGTGCGGCCACCAGCGCCTCAGCCCTGAGCGCCACCGGGTTGGCCCTGTGATGGCTGTTTTGATTACTCTCCATTGTTCCTCCACCCCTCCTTCTTGCCTGTTTGCTAGTGCTTTTCTCAGGCACTCTCTCATTTTCCCAAAGTCAGCCCTCCTAAAGTCCAATACTCTTGCTTTTGTATGGCTTGACTCTGTGGCTGTGTTTATCGTAAACCACACTGTTTGGTGGTCGCTTGTTCCCAGATGGCTACCCACTTCTAAATCCGAGAGTCTTTGTCCGTCCCCATTTGAAAGTACCAGGTCTAAGATTGCTCCCTCCCTAGTGGGTTCCAATACTAGCTGTCTGAGGCATGCCCTTTGTAGGGCACCAAGAATGACCCTGCTGTTGGATATGCCTGCAGCAAAGGTGCTGCAGTTAACACCTGGCATATTCAGGTCCCCCATCAACAGTATCTCCCCTTTTTCTGCCATTCTAAGGATGCCTTCTATCATTTCCTTTATCCATTCCCTCCCCCTGAGATGGGGGTCTGTATACAACCCCCATGTGGACTGTGGTGCCATTTCCTGTCTCCAGGGTGACCCAGAGTGCCTCATCTGCTCCCTGTTTCCTCTTTAGTTCTGTTGCTTTGATCCCTTCCCTTACATAGAGAGCTACTCCTCCTCATATTTTACCCTCCCTGTCCCTCCTATAGATTGCATATCTTGGTATGTTGACATCCCAGTGTACCATGTTTCTGTGACTGCCACAATATCCAGGCATCCCTCTTCCATCAAGGCCACTAGTTCAGGGAGCTTGTTACACAGACTATGGGCATTGGTACTCATCACCCTCCATTTTTTGATTCTTACCTTTTTTAGCCCCATCCCTGTCCTTACTGCCTTTGCCTTTTTTTTGCATTTATCTCAGTCCTGTTCCCTAATGACTTCTCTACCTTGGTGTTTACCTCGCTAATTACTGTGTTTTGTGGGGGGAGGCTGGGATTTCCCTGCTCCTTTTCAGTGCCTCATGCTTCGCTAGTTTAGATGCTTGCCAATGAAGCATTTAAACCTATCACCTAGGATCCTGGTTCCCCCTCTGGACAGATGCAGACCATCATGCCAGTATAGGCCTGCATCCCTCCAGGTGGCTCCCCAGTCCCCAATGAAACCCTGAGCTCAACACCAGTTTATCAACCATTCATTGAATTCTGTGGTGTGAAGTACCCTAGCATCACCCTTGCCATAGACAGGCAGAATCTCCAAGAAGGTTACCGTATGTGCTACTTGTCTAAGGCCCCTCCCCAACTCTGCAAACTCCTCTTGCGCTGCTCTGATCCCATTCCCAGCCAGGTAATTTGTCCCTAGGTGGACAATGACATCCAGTTCCCTCCCTCGTGTAGCTGCTCTCATGATCCTGAGGATTCGCTTCCTGTCCCTCCAAGCCATGGCGCCAGGCAGGCACCTTACCTCCCTCTTCCCTTCCTCCCCCACTTCTACCTCCCTAATGATTGAGTCCCCCACCAGAAGTTGTTTCCTTTCCCTGTGGGGTCCTGTGCCACCCTCCTGTGGGTCTCCTTTGTGGAGGTTCCCAGCATCCTCCTTGGTCTCCACTGCAGGTGCCTCCATAGAGGAACCACTGTCTGCCAGAACAGTGTATGAATTGTGAAGAGGTACAGCTGGAGGGATGCACCTCTGTTCCACCACCCTCTCCCTTCCCGAACCCCTCTTAGTCCAGCCGCTCCTCTTTCTTGGCAACCTCTGAGATGGCGATGGCACTGGTGGTCCCTGGGTGGGGGAGGAGGTTTCACGAATCCTAGCCAGGTCAGCCTGGAGATGGGCAAGCTCCTCCCTCAGACCAGAGAGTTGCCTGCAAACAGGACAGCATCGCAGCCTCCAGAATGTCTCCCAGAAGACTGCCGCCCCACAGCCATTGCACTGCACCACTCCCATCATGTCTTATTTTGTGTCCCCTCTCCTGTTGCTCTGTATGTTTATTCTCTCCTCTCCTTATAACTCTCACCCTTCATGTTCTTGGGCAGCAACTCCCTGTATTCTTCAGTAGTCTCCTTCTTCCTTGCTCAGAGTCAGACCTCCATCAGCTTGGGGGGGGAGAGCTACTTTTTTCCTTCAGGGTTGACAACACTAATGTTTCTCTATGATCCTTCCCTTCCTACTGCCAAACAGGAAGTTCCTGTCATCAGTCAAATCCAGTGGCTATAAAAGTAGAACCGGCTTAGGGTGGGATGGAGGGCAATTAGTAAAAAAGACTAGCTTTTTAGTCAGCTGCATTCTGCTCTAAAAGCAAGATTTCTGTCTTCCAAAAGCTAGCAGCAGGAAGTTGTACTGCCTAAGCCACCCCCTAATTAACTTCTCTCCCTTCCTACTGATTTAGCAAACTAAGTTGATACAGTACCCTTCCCCAACACAGAAACACACATTGACTTACTTTTTTGTAACCCTAAATGAGACCCCATCTACTTCTAATAAAGTATCTGTTTGCTTACTCCCAACAGGCACTGACTCCTGCTGAGATAGAAGTGTTAAATTAGTAAGAAGAACTGTAGCTTTTTTAGTCAGCTGCTTTCTGCTCTAAAAGCAAGATTTCTGTCTTCCAAAAGCTAGCAGCAGAAAGTTGTAATTGGAGTCACCTGCTTTTTTACTGCCTAAGCCACACCCCCAATTAACTTCTCTCTCCTCCTACTGATTTAGCAAACTAAGTTGATACAGTACCCTTCCCCAACACAGAAACACACACTGACTTACTTTTTTGTAACCCTAAATGAGACCCCATCTACTTCTAATAAAGTACCTGTTTGCTTAGTCCCAACAGGCACTGACTTCTGCTGAGATAAAAGTGTTAAATTAGTAAGAAAAACTGTAGCTTTTTTAGTCAGCTGCTTTCTGCTCTAAAAGCAAGATTTCTGTCTTCCAAAAGCTAGCAGCAGGCAGGTGTAGCAGTTTACAAAAAGAATACAATTAAGAGTTATAGTTATAATTTAGTCAACACCCACTCAGATGTTGAGTCTGTTTGGGTAGCAGTTGACACGCAGCAGGATGAAAAGACTTTACCTCTGGGTCTATTATAGAGCATCTAACACTAATAACACACTATCTAATGCTACACATCAACAAATTGCACAAATGTCTGAGATTGGTGATGTATTAATTATGGATGATTTTAACTATCCTGATATGGACTGGAGCAAGACTTCATTAACTGGGGTGAGTGAAAAGGATTTTGTAGACACATTACTTAGAGTAGGAGTACAACACATGACGTTTAAGCCCACTAGGGGAGGAGATGTATTGGATTTACGCATTATTAATACCAACGACTTGATAAGCAATATAAGCATTAGGGAGCATTTAAGTAACTGTGATCATAACTTAGTTGAATGTATTCTTAGGACTAAATTAGAAAAGATAGATGGAATTACAACAATTAAAAGCTATTATAGGGTCAATTTTCACAAAATGAATGGTAAACTTTCTAAATGGAATTGGGAAAATGTATTTATTAGTAGGAGTGTTGATGAAATGTAGAATCTTTTCAAAAACAAATTATTGCAGGCAGAAGAAAAGTATGTATCTAACAAAAAATGTACAACAATTGGGTGAAATTACCTGTGTGGTGCACTAGGAAGATCTTGAAGCAGAGGGGGAAAAAAAGCATACGATTTAATGAAAAAGATTCAAACTACTGATTCTGTTTTGCGCTATAAACATGAAGCGAGAAAACTAAAAAGAATGATTAGAACACAAAGGGTCAAATTAGAATTCAATATTGTATGCAGAAAAGACAGTGGCAAAAGTTTTTATGCCTATGTCAATGGTTATAAAAGGAGCAACAAGCAAGTTGGCCCAATCGTCCATGAAGTACAGGATATCACAACTCCCCTAGGAATGGTGACTCATTCACTAACTATTTTTGTTCTGTGTTCAGTGATAATGATAAGGGAACATTTAATATAGATGTTAGGAATAATGTGGGGTTTCCTGTTGAAATCAGTCCAAATGAAGTACAGGATTTACTGAGTAATCTTAAAGATAACAAATCAGCTGAGCTTGATCTCTTGCATCCAAACTTTTTAAGGGAGGTGAGATTTAATATATCCAAACCCTTAGCCTTTCTGTTAAATGCAGTATAGCGCAGTGGGTTAAGTCTCTAAGCGGCAGATCTGGAGACCTGGGTTTGAATCCCACAGCCGCCTAGGTACATACTGTGTGATCCTGAGCAAGTCAGTTAACTTCCTTGTGCTCCCAGGTCGCATCTGGAAACAAGCTTCGGCTTAGTGTGCTACTCTTGGTTAAACAGTGTTCCCTTTCTACTGGACAAGCCACAGAGGATTGGACAACAGCCACAGTTATACCACTTATTAAGAAGGGTAGCAGATCAGATCGATCCAATTACAGACCAATAAGCCTTACCTCGGTTATCTGTAAAATAGCTGAGACTTTCTTGAAAAATAAATTAGAAGAAAACCTAAAAATTATTACCTACAGGGACATTAAACAACATGGCTTCAGTCAAAATAGATCCTGTGACAAATCAGTTATGTTTCTACGATAAAGTAAATAAAAGTATATACAACAACAAACCAGCCAATGTTCTGTATTTGGATTTCCAAAAGGGCTTCAACAAAGTCCCACATGGATTACTACTAAAAAAGTTGAGTAGTATACAGTAGATATAGATACTAGGTTAATAAATTGGATAGAAAAGTGGTTGACCTCCCGTAAACAATGGGTTAGAGTAGAGTGTTACTCTGATAGTGGCAATGTGACCAGCGGGGTCCCCCAGGGATCAGTCCTGGGACCTGTGCTAGTTTCTCTATATATCAGCAACTTACATTATGACATTAACTCATTGAGTCCTGGTGGGCATTTTGGGTCAGGTTCTGTAACGGATGGTTCTGACACCATATGGCGTCTACTGGACCCAATGAGTTAAGAGTGGGGTTGTAAAATTCACAGATGATGTGAAGTTGGGTGGACCTGTGAATACAGAAGACGAGATTAAGTAACTGATGAACGACCTGGGAAAGGTGGAAAGATGGGCTAGGATGAACGGAATGCTCTCTAGTGTGGAGAAATGCTCAGTTCTTCACATTGGAAAATCTAACATAAGACATAATTAATTTTTGAATGCATCTAAGTTAAAAAAAAAAAAAAAAGTTGAAACTGAGTATGATTTCAGTATTATTATGGACAAAAACCTAAATTTTGGAGCATACAGTACAGACCTAATTAAGAAAACAAACTTTATGATCAGGAACATTAAGAGATCATTTATCAATAGATCAGCTTCATTCATATTACCTCTTTATAAAGCTTCTATCAAACCACACCTGGACTATGGCTCTCCCCTATAGAGCCCATACTTGATGAAGAAAGTGGAAAAAGTGGAGGGTGTGCAGCTCAGAGTGACAACAATGGGTGGTGGCTGGAAAGGCCTTGAGTATAAAGCAAGTCTAAAAAAGACTAAACTTATATAGCCTTGAGCAAAGACGGGCCAGAGGAGACTTGCCGTTAATGTTTAAAATCATGCATGAACCCGAGTTAATGGATGAATTAGGAACTGAGATCCAGATAAAACCAGATGGTTTGCGGACACATAAACAACAGATAAAACTAGACAATATAGTAAAAAAAAAAAGTGAGATTCAGTTTCTTTGTACAACGAACAGGTAGGTTGTGGAACCAACTACCTAGAGACATGGTAGAAAGTGAAACAATATGTACATTTAAAAGGAGACTAGACAATTTTCTCCTAGTCAAGGGATGTATTTGGACCCACTGATGCGGGTGGACGGTTAAAATAGGCATATTTGCCTTCTTCCGTTCATACCCCAGTATGAGAACCCAGTATGAGAACTTCCTGGACTGATCCCTCTCCTTCATCTTCCAAAGAAGCTACCTAGTCAACCATGGGGCAAACCCACCTTTTGCCCTCTGTGTGATCAGAGGCACACTTTTCTTAAACATGTCAAAATAACACTTAGTTAAATAATCAGCTGATTCTTTAACTCCTGATAAATTTTCTTTGCTTTCCCAATCAGAACTCATCAACCTAGCGAGGAAACAATCCTTATCCAGACTTCTTAAGCTTAAGGACTTCACTAACGGAGGTTTTGGTTTATCTTTTTTTTTTTTTTTTAAACTCTTTATCTCTTTCATGGACGGGGCATCTCTCAGAGGTGCCCATTCGATAGACACCACTACTCCCCGCCTGAAGCCTCTCTCTTGCCAGGATCCCACAGAACTGACCAGACCCCCTGATCTCCTCCCAGGGGAGGGTCCACCTCATCTACCTGGCGGCCTTCCTGATATTAGAGGGTTGGTCCGGTGGAGAGCCAGGGGAACCGGTAGAGAGATGGCCCTGCACTGGATATGTGAGTGCTGTCCCTGGAGCCCTCGTCACCTCCCCAATCCAGAGAGGGTTTTTCTCTTTGTTTCTAGGAGCGTGGACGTGCAATGCCATCCACCTGACGTCTGCCGATGTTCCTCCCCTCAGCGTGGCACTGTAAGTCCTTGTGCTACTCCCGGTCTCCACCAGGGGCTACACAGGAGCTGTGAAAGTCCCAATCCCTCCCCCAGGAAGGGAGAGCAGTCCTTCGGATGCTCAATCCCTTCCCTTCCCTGCCGACCCTCAATGATCCGAGTCCGTTCCCGAACCCAGGTTGCCGGCATGGCGTGAGGCGCCTCAACCCTCAGTTCCTCCGGGCCGGGTTTTGGTTTATTTTTATGTATCTTATGCTCACTGACTATTGGTGAGTGATTCCATATGGCATAAAGACAAAAGGAATAAGATGATAGGGACCTTAAATTGCCTATTGACATCGTCACCCACTGTTTCATTGGTTGCCATGTATATATTTAATATCCATAAATTCATTTAGAACTCTTTTAAAGTTATTCAGAGTAGGTGCCATGACTTTTGCCTCTGGTAATCCATTCCACCAGTCTACCATCCTCTGTGTAAATTCTGTTTTCTCCTGTCAGACTGAATAGGTCCCCTTGGAGTTGCAGTTCATGCCCTCTTGTTTTTTTCTCTCCTGATTTTCTCTGTAAACTCCATGTTTCCATCAAGTCTGCATTACAGAATGCTTTATATACTGTGATCATGTCTCTCCCCCCCATGTCTCCTCTCCAGTGGGTACAAAAATTAGTGGTTTTAGTCTCCCTTCATCTGTTGAATTGCTTATATTTCTGATCATCTTACTTGTTCTTAGACTTTCAGAAGGTCTTCGATAAGGTGCCTCATGATAAGCTAATTGAAAAATTGGAAATGTGGGATTGGATAGTCATATTGTCATATGGATAAGAAATTGGTTGAATGACAGAACTCAAAAAGTAAGAATAACAGGTGAACTATCTAGGTCTATTAGAGTGGAAAGTGGTGTCCCTCAGGTATCCATGCCGGGGCCCATTTTATTTTCTCTATACGTCAGTGACTTACATCATGGTGTTATTAATCAGGTAGTAAAATTTGCTGATGATATTAAAGTGGGAGGACCAGTGGGAACAATAGAGCAACAAAAAATGCTAAGAAGGGATTTGGAAAAAATTGAAGCCTGGGCTAGATTGAAAAGGAAGAAATTTAGTATAGAAAAATCAGGGGTAATGCACGTAGGAAAGGAGCATAGGAATAGGTATATATTAGATGGAAAAGAATTAGAGGAGGTGAGGAAAAAGACTGTGGGATAGTGATCGATAATAAATTGAAGTACAGTAAACAACATACTGTGGCTATACAGAAAGCCAACAATATGGTGAGGAATATAAAATGTAGTTTTATGAATAAGTCAGTAGGATGTATGGTGCCAATATATAGGTCTTATGTTAGGCCATATTTGGACTTTGGCTCACAATTATGGAGTCCATATACAAAAAAAGATATAAAGAGAGTTGAAGGGGTGCAGAGGAGATATACTAAGATGATAGGAACTTTAACTAGATATGAATATAGTGAAAGATTAAAAAGGACAGGGTTATTTTCACTAGAACAAAGAAGCATAAGAGGAGATCTAATGATGTTATTTAGAATAATAAATGATAAAGAATTAGTGAATGAAATGGGATTAGAAATGCAGGAGAAACCAAAAGGGTTGAGAGGGCACAAGAAGCAGATTAAGTTAAGAACAGTAAAAAAGAATAGTGTATACTGTTCGTTTGTAAATAGAGCAGGGAGAGTTTGGAATGCTTTGCCAGTAGAGGTGGTGAATAGTAAAACACCAATGGAATTTAAGGGAAAGATTGATAAATTGTTCTTGGGGAACAGGTTGATATGTACCCACTAAGATGGGAAACAGTTTATGTGGACCAATGGTCTTCTACTGTTCTAAACCAAGTATAAATACCAAGTATAAATTCTGTTTATCTCAGGTTTTTGGTATGGCTTATTTATTTATTTAAACATTTGCTCACCAGGTAAATTTCCCTTCCTCCACAGCAGCAGCTTCAGGATTCCCCGAGGAGGTTGCAAGGTCCATTGTGTTAAGGTGCCCTCCCCTACCCCCGAATCTCGCCAGCAGCAGCTTCAGGATTCCCCGAGGAGGTCACGAGGGCTGTTGTGTTAAGGCGCCCTCTCCCACCCCCCGAATCTCGCCAGCATCAGCTTCAGGATTCCCAGAGGAGGTCACGAGGGCCTTTGTGTTAAGGCACCCTCCCCCTCCCCCCGAATCTCACCAACAGCAGCTTTAGGATTCCCTGAAGAGGTCGTGAGGGCCGTTATGTTAAGGCGCCCTCCCCCACCCTGAATCTTGCCAGCAGCAGCTTCAGGATTCCCCGAGGAGGTCACGAGGGCCATTGGGTTAAGGCACCCTCCCCCAAATCTCGCCAGCAGCTTCAGGATTCCCAGAGGAGGTAGTGAGGGCCGTTGTGTTAAGGCGCCCTTCCCCACCCTCCGAATCTCACTAGCAGCAGCTTCAGGATTCCCTGAGGAGGTCGCAAGGGCCGTTGTGTTAAGGCACCCTCCCCCAACCCCCAAATCTCACCAGCAGCAGCTTCAGGATTCACAGAGGAGGTCGCGAGGGCCGTTGTGTTAGGGCGCCCTCCTCCCCGAATCTCGCCAGCAGCAGCTTCAAGTTCCCGAGGGAGGTCGCGAGGGCGTTGTCAAGCGCCCTCCCCACCCTACCCCCAGATCTTGCCAGCAGCAGCAGGTTCCCTGAGGAGGTCGCGAGGGCCGTTGTGTTGAGGTGCCTCCCCACCCCCGAATCTCACCAGTGCGTCGCATCCAGTGAGCTGAGGAGCTCCTCTACTAACAGCTGTGAAGGACTTGCTTGTTTGTCCCCGATGACGCAGAGCATCGACTCCCCACCTCCCCCGCCACCACCCTTGCTGAGCATTCCCTTATATAGGACTTGTGAACCAATCAGCCTACATCTCCATTAGCAGCTTATACACTCTAGCCACTAGGGGCTGCTCTAGTGCCTCTTTCTTGTCTTTCTGTTCTCCCTTAAGCTTTACACATTTAGTGTTAGGATGTTTCCTATAACCCTACTGCTGTACCATTTGCTACCCTCTGCTCAGCCCCCCTCCCTGTATTACCTCAACATACCCCCTTCTCTCCTCTGCAGTTGGCTTCAGCCTGGACTCGTGGCAGCTAGTGAACACATGGGTAGCATCTCTCTCCCCCCAGGATGCCAGGAAGAGGGCTGTGCATATGGCCTACATGCCTGCCACACTCTATGAATGCCGGCCTAGGCGCATAACGCTGGATTCACCCTTTGGTGTTTGGCAGCCCCAGCTTCTGCAACACTCGACACTGTCGTCCCCCTCCTCATTTCATCTCCTCCTCCTGGCCTCCCACAATGTACAGACCCTCCCCATTCCTACCTTCTCCTCCTCTGCGCGACTTACCCAACTTTCCCACTATAACGAAAGGAAGTGGTCCTGGAACCCTACCCTAAGGTTCCTTCTCCTCCTCCTTCTCATGTCAGTTAATGTCCATCCTAATCCAGGTCCACCAATAGTCATTATGCCTCCCCAACCTACCCCTGGTGCACTGCGCATTGTCTCCCTCAATATTTGTAGCATCTTAAAAAAATGGGACTCCTTCCAGGGTTGGGTACTACAGCATCAACCTGATGTTTTAGCCATGTGTGAAACCTGGCTCACCCCTCGGACTCCCAATTCCTCGGTATCCCTGCCCGGGTTCAGCCTCTACTGTGCTGACCGACAGGGTAAGCGTGGGGGAGGTTGCGTCCTTTACACTAAGGGCATATTACATGGTCACCTACTCCCCTCCCCTTCCCCCAGCTGGGACCAGACCCATAGGCCCTCACTGTTAAACTGACCTTGGGCCAAGCCCAAAACCCGTTACATATCACCATGGTGTACATTCCCCCTAGGGATCAAAAAACGGCTTTCCGCGCTATATTGTCATATTGCGACACACTACCATCTCATACGGAAATGATTGTGCTCGGAGATTTTAATATCAATTGGCTAAGTAAGGACGCCATCCCTCTCATCGATATCGCCACAGCCCAAGACCTTACTCAAGTGGTCACTTTCCCTACCCATCTGGACCTGTGTGCTGGATCTTCCTCCATGCTAGACCTCATCTTCTCCAGTCATCCACACAAGATCACTAGTGTCTCCATCCTACCAAATGCCCTTAGTGACCACTCCCCAGTTCTCTGCTCCTGGTCCTGTAAAGCTCCTAGATCTCCTCCCAAATTAATAGAGCAACGCAAACTTGGTCCTGGTAAACTGGCACAACTAAAAGCTCACCTCAGGGACATGGACTGGTCCTTCAGTACCAAATCCTTAAACCCTGATAGAGCCCTGGACCTCTTCATCCTGTCTTTCAATAATGTATGCAACATATTTGCCCCGTTCACTAAAAGAATGGTTAAAGGCAATCATGTGCCTTGGTTCTCTGATCACCTTAAGACCTTGTTGCGAACCAGAGACTCATTGTGGCAACTCTCCAATGAGTCCGGCCTCCCACATCATAGACATATGTATAGAATGGCTCAGAACAAGTGTACTTGGGCCGTTCGCAAAGCTAAAGCAGAATACTTTAAATCATCCTTAACCTCCTCTTGGGGCTCCGGCCGCAAGTTCTGGAACAATATTAAGGAACTATGTGGTAAGGACACTAATCCGGTTCCCACTCAGGTCATGATTGATGGGTCCTTGACCACAGACCCCACCCAGATCGGCGCAGTCTTCAACAATGCCTTCACCAACCTCAGCCATGTTCTCCCCCCGAATTTCTACGATTCTCCGGCTCCTAGCGCGCCTTCTCCCCCACTGGAGCTCCCCACTTTTATATGTGCTGTATTTCTCCTAAATCTGCAGAACTGTACCTTAAAACTGCCCTTAGCCACGCCTCCTCCAGCTCCAACTCCCTTGATTTGAAACTCCTTCGGCTCACCCTTAATGAGGTCCTTATCCCCCTCACCCACATTTTAAACCTATCCCTATCCCTATGTCTCGGTAAATTCCCCTCCAAGTGGAAATCCGCATCAATCACACCCATATTTAAATGTGGGGACCGCTCCTTTGCTACCAATTACCGTCCTATCTCCATACTTCCACCCCTCTCCAAGGCCTTAGAGAAGATTGTTTCTGATCAGCTCACTGAGCACCTCAATAAATACAACCTTCTCTGTAAACAACAACATGGTTTCCGCAAAGGGCACAGCACTACTACTGCCCTTCTTGAACTTACCACACACATTCACGCTGCGCTTGACAAAGGTCACATCACAGGTGCGATCTTCATAGACCTCACAAAGGCATTTGACACCGTCCACCATTTCCTTCTCCTAACCTCTTTGACCAACCTGGGTCTCTCTCAGGATGTCGTGGGATGGTTCTCTGACTACCTCTCGAACCGGACCGAACAGGTCAAAATTGGTAATATACCATCCATCAAATCTCCTGTCCTCTCGGGTGTTCCACAAGGGTCCATTTTGGGACCTCTTCTATTCAGTCTCTTCCTAAACTCCCTCCCCAAATCCTGCCCCTCCAACCTATTACTATACACGGATGATGCTGTCATCTTCTCCTCCAGCCCTGACCCCATCCAACTTCATGGCTCCCTCCAGTCCTCCTTCAACATTGCCGAAAGTTGGTTCTCCTCGCATCGCCTTATTATTAACTATAAAAAAAAAACAAAGTTATGCTGTTCGCACATCCGCAGAATACCAGGAAGGGGCTTTTCCCTCAAGTACTAACATCAACGCAGACTGCCCTGGAACAAGTGGACTCCTTTAAATATCTGGGCATCACCTTGGACACAGGGCTTACCTACCACAAGCATATTCACCACCTATCTAAGGCCCTCAATATTAGGCTTGGGCTTCTGAATCGCTACAAACATTGCCTTACCCTTGGTGCCCTTAGGCTCGCAGTCTCCTCCTCGGTACTCTCTCTGCTTGACTATGGCTTAGTGATTTATGGTGCATCAAGCATCTCAGCCCTGGTTAGACTTCGACTTGTCCTAAACAAGGCCTGTCATCTTGTATTGGGTTGTGATCGGCTCACCCATACCTGTTCGCTACATAATGACACCAACTGGCTTAACCTTGACAACAGAATCAGATTCCATACCTGCATTCTGGCAAAAAAAATCACCCTAGGCCTCTCCCCTCTGTCCTCGCCCCTTTAATCCCCCCTGACTTTAAGGTTAAACACACCCGTAGCTCAGACAACGATCTCCTCACGATTCCTTCCTGTTGTACCTCTCAATTCCAAAGATCCTTCAGCTATAGGGCCCCCTTGTAGATGAACAGCCTACCCTCCTCCTTGGTTTATGAACAAAGAATTTAACAATTTAAAACCCACCTTAAGGTCCACCTCCTGTCCACAAGTACCTGTGATTGTAACTGAACCTGGCCCTGTCCCTTTTCCTTACTCACTGACAACGTCCTCTGGCCTGCCTCTTCCTCATTAGTTCTCAAACTGAGTCTCCCTGAGGTTGTTATGCATTCTGTAGTTAACTGTCTTAAACTGCCCTAGCACTTGAATGTTAGCCTGACTGTTCCTTGTAACAATCTGATCTTTATACTCTGTAACAATTGCTGTAATGCTTGTCTGTACCTAATCTATGTGACGTGGAACTTTTATAAATGAGTCTTCAACTCAAAGGTATCTCTCCGAAACCTGTAATTAATAAATAAATTAATAAATAATACAATGAGCCAAGACCCATTTTCATGTACGACCCCTGGCCACATTACAATCAGCTAAGATGTTATTAATACAAAATACATGCATAATATGTGCAGGTTAAACTTAACACAATACAATATACAGAGCATCCCACTTAAACGCATAGCTGATAAATGCATAGCCCGCATAAACACATAAAATTTCAAAGTCCTGATTTTTTTCCCCCTATACTTCCAGTGTTAAACAGACCTGTTAAACACATATAAGGATCCTTTTTAAATGCATATTTTTCCCTCAGCTTTGGTGTTCAAGTGTGGACTGACTGGCCCAATTTTATTAAGACTCCCTTTAGCAGCCTTACTAATTAGCAATTAATTGTCTGTTAATGGGCTACTCTGTTTAAAATGAGGTGTTAATCACCTACTTCAACCTTTAAACCATCAAATCCAACTTAAAGATGCACCCTTCCTCACACTGAAATCAAATCAAAGCAAAGAACCCAAAAGCGTGTCACAGAAGCACTTTACATGAATCCCACAAGCACCCTCCCTCACACAGGAATCAGGCCAAAGAATGCCATAGGATGTCACAAATCACGTTATCCCAACCAAAGAAGAACTTAAATGATACTGGGATTTCTTCTCCCTACTCAGCCCCCTAGCACATACTGCAAGTTGGATTCACTATGAAAAGAATATAAGATCTGATAAATGCATAGCCCTCTTAAATACATAATTTTTGCCGGTCCCAAGGGTATGCATTTAAGAGGGCTGCACTGTACAACAAACATACAAATAGACCTACAATATATACAGATAAGCCAGAAGTATACAGAGTACTCTATATGTGGTCTAACCAATGATTTATACATGGGCATTATGATGCCTTTTTCATTTGAAAGTCCCTTCCTTTGAAGTCTGTTGGTTAATGACCAATCTGTTGCAGTGTAATTTTCTGATTTCAAATTAAGATGGGTTGGGCAATCTGTTAGTTGATGAGTTTTTATTGCTGCACGTTTACTCATTATCCTTTAGTCCAGGAAAACATCATCCTACTGTCGGTGCATTGTCAGAAAGGTTGGATTAGGGACCAGAATAGGCCCAGGATTATCACACTTAGAGGAATATAAAGTATGTTAATTAGAAATCAGTACAAACGTTACTAGTCTGTACTAACTAGTGGAAAAAAGTGCCACATTCTGGTTTTACATTATTTGTGGCCAAACTATTTGCATATCTAATCATATTGTCTTTAACAAGGACCTTACAAGGGCACTTGTACTGGCTAGGGAGATGAGTCAAATTGGTATTGTACTAACTGTGCAACAAACCTATCAAGCTTAACTTTACTATCAAGAGCAATGAAATAACAGCATGTTACTGCCACTCCAAGGAGGTGGCACCCACCACATACCAAATAAAACTGTCAAATTAACATTCAGGTTGTTGGATTAGCAGCTGCTGTGGCTCTGACCAGTTGTGGTATCTGAAGTCTGAGCCTGAATTCCAAATAAAACTATTTGCAAGCCTGCCTATAACCTCTCTGACGTTTTTTCCCTTTCTTCCTAAAGGTAGTGAAACTGAAATTTAAGTTTATTATTGTTTATATTGGCTTAAGAGCACTGGGATATTCTACCATTTACAGAAACATCCTGTTGAAAACAGCAGCAGTTATGAGATAATGTTAACGCAAGTCCAGATGACAATTTACATCACAATACACTTTGCATTAGTTATTCACTGCCAACCTTCTCAGCCCTGTCCTTTCACATGGGACTTCTTTTGGGAGATTGGGCGTCAGGAATGATGTGGACAGTGCTTTCATGTGATTCAGTGCATATTGGCTTCCAAATTATCACCATTTGCCGCTGTCCCTATTTTATATGCCTGAGGGCAGAGAGGGCACATAAACCCTGAAGAAAGGTGTCCTGCTGGCAACCAGGCCTCTTGTGGTGAAGTATCCCAGTGAAGAGATGACAATAATGTATGGTAGAACATTGTTATGACTAAAAATCTGTAGTTTTAAAGTGTTCTTGCACCCTTGATGTGACATCATGATGTTGTTATACCATCGTGGGTACGTCACATCGATGGTACTACAACATGGAATGCATTCGTGCATGCACATTACGTGAACGTTAGGTCTTCCTGATCCAGAAGAGAGCATCGGTGACTGAAAATAAATTTGAAGTAGGATCCTGCCTATCTTTCTATGATTTTTATGTGGACCATACCCTGTAAAAGATAATGTATGGTCCACTATTGGCAACTGAGCATATGTTGTTATCTCGGGGTTGCCAAGATGACCGAAACCTCTCAAGTTTCACTCTCAAGGTTTAAATGGTCGCCGTGGCAACCTCTCAGTGGGTATACATGCTTGTTACCAATAGTGAACCATACATTATCCTCTATGTAATGAGATTTTATCTAAATATTGTTTACCGGTAATATTCCCAATCCATTTTATTCTTGATTTACACTAAATATGATAAACCAGAACTATGGTACATTGGCCAGGTCTCCTTCCTGATTCCTGATTGCAATTACAGGTGCCGTCCAATCAACGTAGCATTATGGTCTTTGTTATGTCTTTTTTCTGAGTTTACTGGGGAACACCCCAAATTGATTTTTTGTTAGAGCTGGCCTAATTTCTGGTTCTATGACACTAATTCATAAGTTTCTATTGCCGGTTCCCTATTAAATTAGCCAAGATTGGATGAAATCTGTTTATGTCTAATATAATTTTCCCCGTTCATTTATTTAACAGAGAGGCGGCATGGTATAGTGGGTACCCCTTTGAGCCCTGTGCGTTAAGACCAGAATGTTTGGGAATTCATAATACTGGGTAACAGAACCCCCAAGTTGCAGAGTCTTCTAGATCAGAGCTTTTAGGTAACAGCTCTCTTGATTGTGAAACTTAACTGCTGTCATCAGTTTTTCAGAGTCTGTATTCTGTTCCTGAGCTAAAACTGTATTGGCATTGTAATGTAAAAGTATCATGAAATGAGCAAGTAATAAATATAAACACATTTAGATAACACATCAATAAATATTGTATCTGTTGAGATATGCTCATAAAGAACATTACTGATTAAAAAAGCAGGGACCCAATGCACAATTGTAATTTACTGCACCGTTATTTTGTTATCTGTCAGCAGAACAGCATTGCAAACCTTTCCCAGTGTTACTGCTCAGTGTATGGGGACCACGTGAGGAAAAGGGTGGTACAAGTGTGCAAATTTGGCACTGAACTATGCTCAGTTACTTGACGACCTCCACAACTCCAGTCGCAATCCACATTGCTGCCCCCCCCCTTCATTGTAGAAGGGGGAGGACCAGACAGAGGCAATGAATGAGTACTTCTGCTCTGAGTTCACGAAGGAAAGAGGGGGGCAGATACCCATGGGAAGGGTGGAATGGGCGGGGCAGAGGCGACTGATATCAGAATTACAGTGGACAGGGTGCTGGAGGGACTAAGGGCACTGAGGGTGGACAAGGCACCGGAGCCGGGTGGCATTTACCCTAGGGTACTTACGGAGCTAGCGGAGATCCTGGCAGGACCACTGGCAGACTTGTTCAATACATCACTGGACACAGGATGCATGCCACAGGACTTGAGGATGGCCCATGTGGTGCCCATTCGTAAAAGTGGCCCGAAGGATGATCCAGACAACTACAGACCGGTGAGTCTCACTTCAATCATGGGGAAGCTCATAGAGTCAGTCCTAAAAGAGAGGCTGGTGACCTTTCTGGAAGACAGTGGGCTCCAAGATGGCCATCAGCATGGTTTTGTATTGGGCAGATCCTGCCAGGCGAACCTAGTCTAGTATCACAGTTGAGTTACCAGGGAACTGGACAAGGGCCATGCAGTGGATGTCCTATATTTGGACTTCAGCAAGGCCTTTGACTCGGTGCCGCATGGGAGGCTGGAGGAAAAACTGGAATACATCGGGGTGGGGTCAAAAATGGTCAACTGGATCACCAACTGGCTGAGGGTAGGCAGCAAAGGGTGGTGGGGGGGGGCTCTCATCACCAAGGGACATTATGAGAGGGGTGCCCCAGGATTCAGTACTGGGACTGGTGCTGTTTGGGATATTCATAGCCGATATCTCATAGGGGATCCAGAGTAGGATCAAGCTGTTTGCAGACGATACTAAGATCAGTGCAGTGGTAGATGACATAGAGGGGTGGAGGGGGCTGCAGGAAGACCTGACCAAACTACAGGAATGGTCAGAGACATGGCAGTTGGAGTTCAACGCCAAGAAGTGCAAGGTACTGCACTTCGGAACAAGGAACTAGGGAAGGAAGTGTCAGTTGGGAGGGGTACAGTTGGAAAGCACACTGAAGGAAAAGGATCTAGGATTACTAATAATAGTGAGTATGAACCATTCAGCTCAGTGCAGGAAGGTGGCTGCAAAGGCAAACAAAATGCTTGGGTGCATAGCGAGGGGAATCTTCTCCAGACACAAAGAAGAGATCCTACCCCTGTACTGGTCACTGGTCAGGCTGCACCTGGAATACTGCGTGCAGTACTGGCGGCCATTCCTGAAGAGGGACATCAGATTGCTGGAGGGAGTGCAGCATTGGGTAACGAAGATGATACAGGGACTTGAGGGAAAATCCTATGAGGAGAGGCTGGGACAGCTGCAAATGTATGCCCTGGAAGAGAGATGGGGTAGGGGGGATATGATCGAAATCTTTAAGTACCTAAAGGGTATTAACAGGATTAATCAAGAAAAGGATTCTTCAGATCAGAAGGGGGAGGGACACGAGAGGGCATTGGCTGAGATTGGAGGAGAGGGAAGATACAGGAGGGAAATCAGGAGACACTTTTTCATGGAAAAGGTGGTAGATAAATGGAACACTCTGCCCAAGAAGGTGGTATCGTGTAGAACGGTGGGAGGATTTAGGAAAGGGTGGCACCGAGTGGGGGGGGGGTTGGTTATGAGGAGGGGAGGGCAGGGCAGCTGCAAGTTGAGGGGCTAGCTGCACAATCGAGCAGACTCGATAGACCGTGAGGCCTGTTTCTGCTGGCATTTCATATGATCGTTTGAACTACTAAAAGCAGTTCTATGGGAGAGTGCAATCTTGCGAAACAGAATCAAAGTTCTCGTGGGGGAAGCCATTTGATGGCATACAGTGTTGCTGAATTTAAAGATAAAGGGATAGCTGGGGAGGGGATCCGCTGGGCACTAGGGAAAGGGATGAAGTGCTGGGGGGCTGAGTGGACTACCAGGGATGATGACTGGATTTCTAAAGTGTTCTACACTGTCAATGGAAATCATTTACAACAACAGTAATATGCATCCTGACCAGGGCTCACTAGTACAGCTAAAGCTTTAAGAGCTAAGCCTAGTAGCATGGAGTGTTGGTGTCGTGATTGTTTCAGTGCCTCATTTCTCACAGTCGTTTGCACTGGTGTGCTAGGGGCAGTGGCATGCAAGAAGAGCTCCTTATCTGACTTGTTAACTTTGCAGCATTTGTTATTTCTTCCTGTTTAAGTAACTGTAGCAGGTAGGGGCTAATTTGTTTCTAGTGGACATTTCTCTTGATTCAGTCTTGGCTACGTCAATTCATTTAAATCAGCAATCCAGCTTTTTCCTTATTTATAGCTTCTGTGAAGGTCTGGGTGAGTGCCACTGTGCCAGTATTATGTGATAAAGAACAAGCATTTGTCAATGCCGAATGTTGGCTTGCTGGCATTGGCATTGGTAGTGCAGGAGTTAGACAGATGCATCATAGGAATGGCAGTGAAGTATTGAACTGATGCCAACCCCCCACCCTGCAGAGAGTGACAAGCATTAGGGTGTCCCTTTGGGTGTTTGGTAGTGCAGTGCGGGAAAACATGTCAGGCAGGATGTGAGAAATGACAGCTGCACAGTTCATAAGGAGGTGGAAAAAAATGCCAGTGTTGAAAATGTGGCATGTAAATGTACCAAATTTGCGAAGCTACTAGGGTGCGTGGGAAATATGCAATGCACGCTTGCAACACTGCCATTTTATGGGCGTTCGGCACCAGATTTTCAACATAGGCATTTTAACACCTCTGCTCATGTACAGTGTTACTGTTATTTCCTTAAAGTGTCCCAAGAAGTGATTTCGCACAGCGACCACGCTATTCTGCACTGGAAGTGTGAAAACACATTTTGGCACGTATATGTCAAATGACGCTGTACTTGTTCATCAAGAGGTGTGGAAAAATGGCAATGGTGAAAATCAGGCTGAAAATATCACAAAGCACATGGCATGCGGGCGCTGCGAGCAATCTGCCAATGCATGCTCGTGAACACAGTTATTTTATGGAGTATCATCACCAAATTTTCAACATAGGCATTTTAGGTCCTCTGCTCATGAACTGTGTCACTGTCATTTTCATAATCTGGCCCAAATATGATTTCCCACAGCGACTGCGCTAGCCCATGCGCCCGGAAAGTGCAGAATCACATTTCGGGCAGGATATGAGAAAATGAGAGCTGTACTGTTCACAGGGAGGTATACAAAATGACAATGCTGAAAATCCGGCAGTAAGAGAAATATTGTGAATCTTGGCAGTTACGGGCTTGCGTAGCAACTAACAACACACTAAATAAAACAGGCATTTGTTGGATTTTTCCACCAAATTTGGAACTTAGACTTTTAAGAGGCACCTCATGAACACCACCACTGTCATTTCGTTAATGGGCCCCAAAAGGTGATTTCACGCAGTGACTGCGAAATCACCTTTTGAGGCCGATAAACGCCATGACAGTGACAGAATTCATGAGGATGGATCCCAAAAACCCCATGTTGAAAATTTGGTGCAAAAAGTCCAAGAAATGCCTGAGATATGCAACAAAGTTGAAAAAACCCTATTCACTCCATTATACAGCTTACCGGCATTTCCTCCATTCGCTGTCGGCTTTGAAGAGCGCAGACTTGTTCCTGGTCCACTGAAGATCGTCGCGCCAGACTCCAGAGGTAAGTATGGGGTGGGGGGTGAGGGGAGGCAGGGTGCGCAGTGGGTGGGTGCTGGTGGGGGCGTGGACCTAGACTACGAGGGACCGTTTTCGTATTCTAGGTACAGAAAACGTTGCGGGACAGTTTTGGCACGCTGGGGTGGGCTCCCAGTGTGCCACCTAAGTAGGTTGGGGCTTAGTAGCCCGATGGGGATTGGGCACCTCATCAGCACACAACAGGAGTTAATGCGCGAAGTTGGGCACCCGATCGGCAAACAAAGCAGGACTGTTTTGGCACGCTGGGTGGGCTCCCAGCGTGCCACCTAAATCGAGTTTGGGGGTCACTAGGCGACGAGGATTGGGCACTAGTCGGCACACAACACGGAGTAATACCGAGTTGGGCACCCCGCCCAGCAAACAAAGTCGGGGGGGGGGCAAGCGAGGGAGATTAGGCATGCCCCTCGGCATTCAACAGTTAGAGGTATGCCGACAGGAGTAGGCTCCCCTGTCGGCGTGTCACTGAGGGGCGCGAACTTCATCCGCCATGCGGCGGCTTCTGCGCCATGTTTATTGAAATGTTTCACTTGGAAAGGCACATATGGGAGGCGTGTCTTTATGCCACATGACACTTGTCTCTGATTGCAGCGGCACTTTGTTTACAAGTTACGTCCACTTTACATAATGTTGGTGTCAGCGCTAGCATGCTGGCTTATTGGGGAATGAGGGCGCACCTACTGATCGCGTGCCCTGCATTCCGCCTAACAGCAACCGCGCCTCAAATCTCCACTCCCAATATGTTGACCTGCTGCATGTGCAGCAAGCCAACATAAAAGGGTGTGAATATTTTAAAAGAAACTGCTGTACTTGGTCTGTTCTTTCTTTTGCCTGGTGTCTGAGGCAAGTTTGAGTTTTCTTCTTCTTTGTGTCAGTTTCCTGCCCCCCACCACACACACACACACACACACACACAGATTTTCTCTACTTGTTTTTGCCCCGGAAAGTGTTCATTAGGAAGTTTATACTGTTTTCATGAGGATTTGTACTTCTGTGTCATCTCTTCCTTTCACAGTTTGTTTTCCTTTTTTAAGCTTGCGTGCCATTTTTATGCTCCCCCAGCCACAGGCACGCTTGCCTCATGCATGTGCAGTCCCTAGCTAGTGGTTGTGAGCATGCACTTGCTCCCACAGTTTTTAGGCATGTGCATTTGCAGTGCCATTTGCATGCCAATATTACAACTATGCATGCGTCAGCTCTCCTTCACAGTTATGTTGTATTTGTTACCAGTTCTCTACTAACGGCTGTTTCTTGAGGTATGTTTCACTGCAGCTTGCAGTACTTTTGTCACTGCTCTGTTGCTAGGTAGGTGACATGGTGGCTTCTATGCAAAGTGCACGTGTACACTACTACTCCCTCACTCCCAGCCTTTTAACCTAGTAAACTGTCCAAACAAGGGGTTCTCGGTGTATTTATGTGCTTTTGGCAAAGTTTAGCATTTATATTGGCACGTGGCTTTCCACTGACCATTCTCTTTAACAAAATGCAATACCTGCGGCTGCCACAGGATGTTGAGAAATTCTACCTCTGGCTCATTTTGCTCTTTTTATGATAGTCAAGCAAGCACAGCTTTTTTGGCCTCCAGCATCTAAACTTCTGGTGTCACGGTGGAAGGTACATCTGGCAGTTTTAATAGCAGTGGCAACATTGAGGCACAGTACCCCTGTCCCTGTTATGACTTCTGAATTATATTTTCCACGCAGAAGAAGCGCAGGCCATTCCTGCGAAGACACCCGAGGCAGGCCTCTCAGGCAAAAAATGGTCAGTCATGTGAAGATGTACCAGAGCAAGCCAAAGATGTTTTACCCAGTTTGCAGGCATCCTCAGAGTTTTTCTGGTTTTGGTTCTGATACTCAGTCAGCCAAAAATAATGCTGTTGATCAGGAATGTCATGTCTTAGCAATCTCTGAGTTGCTGGAAAACAGCAAGTAGTCTTCTGAGGAAGAGAAAAGCAAGTGGTCTTAGGGCATTTAGACATTCTCTGCTCCACTTCTGTTTGATTCTCCATTCACGTCCTTACTAGGAGCTGAATCCTGCAGAACATTAAAACTCATGGAGGGTCAATCAGTGGCAGTGCTACCAGTGAACCCAATAATTTCCACTTTCGGAAACACTCCTAAGGGTTTTCCGAGGTTTCTGTATTGCAACCAAGTGAGCAACTAGGAGTGGTCAGATGTCGATAAGAAAAGGCGGTTTACAAAATCCCCAGCTAAATGTTATCTTTTTCAAGAGGCTGTGCTACCCAAGTGGGAGATCTCACTGATCACTGATACCTTGGTGGCTAATATGGTTAGGCATACCATGATCCCTATCAAAAGAGACCTCTGCGCTCACTGATGGGAACTATAAGAATGTAGATGCTGCCTTTAAGTGAGCGTTTTCAGTAACTGAGTTGAACATTAGGGTTATGTAAGTGTCTTTCCTAGTATCCAGGACTCTGTGCAACTGGCTGTCAGCTCTTTCAGATGGTTTACCAGAGGACTCACTGGTGCCCAGCCTTCTTCCTTTCATTATGCTAGCATCATCCTTTTTGGGAGGTGCTGTTGTTGAAAACCTTTAATTTTCTGCCAGGTGCCTGAGGGACTGTCAGTATAGAAGCACAAGCAGGTCTGCTCCAAGCTGCTTTTGTAACAGTTTCCAGAGCGGGCTAGATAGGGGGCACAGGTACAGGGAGCATTGGAATAGTAATATACCATACTCTAGCTATATCTTCTTGGACTGGTCTATGACCACTGTTTCAAAATTCAGAGCTTAACAGTGACTAAAAACAGTGATTCTTCTGAGGATCCCTCACTGACTAGGCAGGTGGGGTAGTATCCTTAGTAGAAGAAAACTCTTCATAATGCTCAGTCTAATCATCTGTAAATCTGGATTATATTCTTGTTTATAATACAGTAAACTGGAAGACCCCAAAGGCTCTAGCACTGGTGCTAAGGTTGTCTCGAGGTAAAAATACCCACTCCACCAGCACCATCCCAACACACAGGAAGACCTCCACGTCAGTGCAGACATTGATGGGGCAAATCTGAAGCTGTCCATGACAGCCCTGTATTAGCCACAGATGATAGAAATAGAGTGCGGAGGAGCCACCACTCCATAAGAGCTGTTCATCGACCAAACTGTTCATTTGAAACATTACCTAGAGGCAGCTGGGGTATCAGAGACACAGGCACTAGTGGTGTGAAGAAATCTGGTGTTGTAGTCTCATGCGTCAAGCAAGATGAAGGTGAGGAAGCAGAGACCTCTGTTGCACCTAGCAGACAACAGCCTTGAGGCAGTATGATGACAGCTAGACCGTAACCTGTGTCTTAGCTTCTTTTTCTTACATGAGGTTGAGATTGAATAGTCCACAGGACCTGAATGTGAGCTGAGCTTGGACTGTTTTTTTTGCGGTTGTTGTTTTTAATGACTCTAAGATAACCGCCTTTCCTCCCAATCATGAGACTGTTCAGTACCCAAACACTTGCATAGAGAGATGTGGTGGTCCGAAATAGCCTGATTGCCAGAGGTACTTGCCTTTTTAGACTCTACCTGACATAACAGACTTCAATTTTTTTTTTTTTTTATTAATTCTTTAACCGGGTAAGGCCCACTAGTCACAACTACCTGTTTCAGGGGCAACCCGGGAGCTTTAGGCTAGTTAACTGACTTGCTCAGGGTCACACAGTATGCAAGTAGAGGTTGGGGGAATCAAACCCAGGTCTGCTGAATCAAGCTTGTTCACAGCTTGTTACTCTACCCTCTAGGCTATACTGCCTATAGCAGTTATTTACATGGAATGTTGTCCTAATGTTGTCAAACAGTGTAAGGTTTATAGGATAATTGAAGACAGTCTGAGATAAAGACTGAGTTCAAGACTGCTAAAACAATTTAACTTGAGTATACAAAGGTGAGATATAGGCACCAAACTAGACAAAAATGTTGTTTGTATGCAAATTGAAGTTCTGGTCCTAGAGGAGGAAAGCCCTGTGTTTCGACAGAGGGAAAAACTGATCTGAGGCGTTGGGGCTGATCCTACTGTATGTACTGTAGGCATGTACATGATGTCATCATTGGTCCTAGGCACTAGCAGTGTAGGAATTACAGGAGGGCTTGCCAGGGCTTTGCCCCCCCCCCACCCAGCTGTGGCGTGAGCCTTTGCAGCTCACATATCACTGCCATTGGGAAGGAGGGATGATTTTAAAGTTAGTGCTTTTATAACCCCCTTCCCGGCTCTCAAAGCTCAAGAAGTGTAATTCCAACACTGGCCGGCAACACTGCCAGCACCAAATAAATCTGGTTTCTGCAGGGCCCTGCTGACTCCAGTTCTAGCACCAAAGAGTGTGTCTCTGTGGAGAAGATTTATTCTTGAAAGATGCAGGGCACTGTTGTGCCTTATTGGCTACACGTTGAACTATATTTAGGGATGACAAGGTATGTCTGTATCACAGTATGCCCCAGCATCGGAAGACAGAGTATTGATACCTTTGGCAGTTTCCAATATAGAAGTAATATGGTTCATGGTATTCAGTAGTTTGGGGGTGGTGATTTCCTTTGGCTGACTGTCCCTTTTACTGTTTATATAATTAATGACGTCCTCTTTTTCCCATAGGGAAACTGTGGCATAATTTGCTGTTATACAGTAAAGTAGCGTTTATAACGGCAAACATGCGCATGGTTTCCCCCACTCTGCGCATGCGCCTGCTCGAGCTCCTCGATTCTCGATCGTTGTCTCCTTCCCGAACCACAAACCCAACATGGAGAGAAACTGCAACGAACACTCCGCAGTAAGTAACATAAAATAAACTTAAATGTACCACCCTCACAATATTGGGGGGGGGGGGGCAACATTTTAAATAAAAGTGAAAGCTGACCGGACACCTTGACGTAATCGGACTGTGGTGACACAGCAGCCTTTCTTTATTTTATATAATTGCTGAGATGAAAAAGATAAACCCCAAAATTATATGAAATAAAATATGGGTCTGGGTGTGTGTAAACTCGAAGTTTACACATATCCTCGGGGTTAGATGCTACACATAAACCCGTCGAGCTTCAGTCTCGGGGTTTATGTAGCATCAGACCCCTCGGGTGTGTGTACATTCTTGTTACACACCCAAACCCATACTTTATTCTCTATATAATACCTTAATAAAACTGACTGAATCAGGTAATAGTGTTCACGATTGCTTCAGTATTACATGCAACAGCTATCATACCATCTGAAATTCAAACCGTGACATCATTAATTGTATGACACCTTACCAGTGCCTAATTTTCAAATGTGAAGAGTTTTGAAAAGGAGGGAGAAGTTAATGCTAAACATACCTAATAGGCATGGAAACACCTAACTGTCAAGTCACTTAAAATAATCCTCTGCTAATCAATCTGTTGTGAAATGTGCAGTATTTAGGCTTCCACATAAATAACTGTTTGAAGTGTCTTCATACTTGAACAGTTCAGTGCACCAACCCAGTCCTGGAGGCACAATCCAATTCCAAGAAAACAAACAGGGCAGTTGTGGGTAATTGGTGCTCGCTGTGAAAACAATACCAGGCAACAACAGATGAGCTGTAGCAGCCACACACACTAGCTAAAACAATAAGGACACCGGGTTTAGTAGTGTACAGTGTTCTTACTCAAGATTTTAAAGCCAATAGCCATTACATAAGGGCTCCTTTGGATGCCTCTAATGGCAGTGGCTCTTCTAGCCGCTGCTGGTCTTTGCTTCCTGTGTTTCAATTGGAATAGAGAGGAAATTGAACAATATTATACAGTATAGCGGTATTACAGATATACATCAGTGGGCAGCAGGAAAAAAATTATGTCTAACTTGGATAAATGTGTGGTCATGCACTTTGGAAAGAGAAATAGGAGGGTGAATTATAAAATCGTTAACCATAGTCTCAGATCCACAGATTGTGAAAGGGACCTGGGGTAATAGTGTCCAGTGATCTCAGACCTGATCAACATTGTAATGAGACCATTGCCTGTCGGTTTCTCTTATGTTCTTATGTAAAGATATTGGATGATAGTGTCCATATATAATGATATTTAAACATGTGAGAAATTATGTTACCTAGTAAGATTTTATATTGCTTTTATAATTTGTTGAACAGCATTTTCCTGCTTTATTCATGTTCAGAAATACTCAGTGAGATTAGTGCAGTGAAAAGGAGTATAAAGAGATGTAAACAAGGCAATGGGAAACTCAAATAGAAACAAACAAAACAAAATCTGGTCAGATCCACCACGGCTGCACAGTGAAGTTAGTGAAGTTGTGTGGAATTGTTAAGGAGGTATGGAGAAACAACACAATGATTTGTAAGTAGTAAGATTTGTTTTAGTTTCTGTTCTAAGGAAGCCATACACATTATTAGGAAAATATATGGAGGTGTACATTTTAATGGAAGGAATAGGAAGCAATATAGGTTTACAAAAGAACCCCAGAGCACATGCCACTAGGCTATGTGTTATCCCGGATGATATTGGCTGGACAGCAACATTTTAAAGAAAACACAATTGCACATACCCCAATATTGCAAAGCATCATGGGAAACATATGCAAATCCCCATGATGGTACAGAAGTTGGCAGTACATGAAAAAGTAATGGCTGGTATATGTTCAGCCTTGGGATTATTTACACATTTTTTTTTTTTTTTTTTTTTTTAGAGAAACTGTGTTTTTGTCCATGAGGCGATGTAAGTTATATTTAAGCAATGTGTTGATGTCAGAAAGTCAGGTGTGATGATGGACTGTTAGCAGAGAAAATGTGATAGTAACTTTCAGAGGGGGTCGCTTTTGATAAGGGCAAGGTAGTTATGCTTGTGATAATGGGAATATTAGGAAAGCATGAGGTCTGTGCAGAAGTGGCGTATAAATATGCACAGTTTCATACGTATGTGTTTATAGTGCAGGCAAATGTGATATGCAGGTTTGTTTTAGAAATAGGTAAAAATGGCGATACATACAATTGATAGAAAGATAGATAATTACATAGACAGATATAGAGAGAGAGAGCAACACACACACCGACAGAAAGGCAGAATAGGAATGGCAGTGAAATATTGAAGTGACGCCAACCCCACCCCCACCCCACAGACATGGACAGGCATTGGGGTGTGCCTTTGAGTCATTGCCCATAACACTCGTGCCATTTCACCTCACCCTACCCTGCAGACACAGACAAGTATCGAGGTGTGCATTGGGGTGTTCAGACTTTACACTCACCCCATTCCATAAGAAATACGCTGAAATGGGTACAGTATAAGAGAATGGAGTGAACTTTGGGGCTGAAGAGTCAAAGGCACACCTCGATACCTGTCACTGGCAGCAGGGTGGGGATGGGGGTGGAATGGCGTGAGCATTACTGTTGACAATCCCAAGTCACACCCCTGATGCCTGTCAGTCCCTACAGGGCAGGGTGTTGTGGTCAGAAACCCTAATGCTCTGGGTGTTTTTTGGTATTTTCACTCCAGGTTTTCAGCATGGGTTTTTTGTGACCCCACCACATGAACAGTGACACTATCAGTTCATTAGCCGAAAGGTGATTTTGTATAGTAACTGTGCCATTTGACACCACAGGTGCAAAAAAACATTTTGAACAGGATGTAAAAAATGACAGCTGTACTGTTTATGAGGAGGTGTAAAAAAATGATAATGTTGAAAATCTAGAGTGAAACTGTAAAAAAAAATTGGTGAAGTCATGACACTGCTCCTGCTAATGTATACTTTTTCAAATTCCTATGCATCCCATTGTTTTCATCTCTTTTGCTGTTATGTGACTTAACCTAGCAACAGCATTTAATGCGTTACATTATAAGGACAAGTAAATGTTTTTAATACATTTACAGACAGTTACATAAACTTAATTGCCTTCACAGAATAATTTAAATTTAGTCACAGTGGTGTAGTACAAAGCAATTACTCAGACAACTTGAAAAGTATAACTACTTTATATTGTGCATTGACACCCCATAAGGACCTCCTTGAAATTGAGATGCAAATGTCACACATTTATCAGGAATATTTTACTATCCTAAATACATTTCTTGCTTCAGTAACTGCTCAGCACATCTGTTGCATGACCTACTTATTGACATTTTACAACAGCTATGCAGTGTGTTGCTGTTTACTACACCAACATCAAGAACCATAAAACAGATAACTGCCATAACTAGGAAGACAGTATAGCACAGTGGTTTAAGATTCTGAACTGCAAATCGAGAGATCTAGGTTTGAATCCCACAGCCCCCACTTGCATACTGGGTGATCCTGAGCAAGTCACTTAACTTCCATATGCCCCCAGGTTGCCCCTGTAAACAAGCTTTCAGCTTAGTGTGCCACTCCTGGTTAAACAACTGAAAGAAAACAAAACACAATATATTATTTTTCTTGCTTTATTTTGCTACCACAAGCTTTGACTAATGCATCCATCCTTAAATGTACTTTTTATAGCTTGTATGTCTGTGACCTAGGCAGAACTACACTTAAAATCTCACACATAAATAAATAAATAAGTCATCAGAATAGCATTTATTTTAGTAGTATCTTCTTCCTTTTCCGGTGCCCACGACACTATGTATATATTTATATCTTTTAACTTCAAAGCACTAAACCTATTCAAATGCACAAAACACAAGGCTTTATTCTCTTCACACATTACTGTTAAACTTCAGATCCCAGAATGGCCAAGAAATAATTTAGACTTCACTCTTGCATGCCACTGTCACACGTCCACTTCTCATGCAGACAACAATCAATTACAGAAACCCTTTTGTTTCTGTGCTATGCACTCTTACACCAGAGAGACATAAATCTTACAGAACTGCTAAAAAAACAAACTTATCAAGACTGGATTTCTTTTTTTTTTTTTTTATTACTTATTATTTTTATATCCTTTACTACCCTCCAGCTCTCCACTCAATCGGACCTCTAAGGTGCTGCAAACGTCAAGCCTACCGACCCACAAGGTCTGTCCCTGGAGTGATCAGCTCAGCTCCCCTGAGTCCCTTGATGGCCCGGATAGCCCCTCGGGCGGGGTGTGGAGAGATCCCCCCCTTACCTCCCTCAACGTTGTCCCGAGGAGTGAGCCTGCACAGCGGGGTCTGCCTTGTTCTTGTCGGCGGGTGGCGAGCTTGCACCAGAGGTCGTCACCTAGGAGGTGTGGACGGTTGTTTTCCTCCGTGTTGGTCCCCGATGCTGGCATGCAATGAGGAACAAGGAGTCAGGCGTACGCAGAGATGTACGTCCACTCCAGTCCTCTGCCAGCGCCATCTCCTGCATTGCAGCATCCCCAACCGCATTGACATCCCCCGAGTTCCACAGTAGGTGGTGGTGTAGCGACGGGGAAGCTTCCCATCCCACCTTGGAGAAGGAGGGCAAGCCATCGGGTGCTCGATCTTCTCCCTCCTGGCCGACCCCTGGCGGCCCGAATCCGCTCCCAAACCTGGGTCACCGGCATGGCGTGAGGTATGGCATCCAGCGCCTCAACCCTCAGCGCCACCGGGCTGGCCAAGACTGGATTTCTGAATTAAAACCTGTTGTTTACAGTACCTACGTAAGTAATAGTTTACTGGCTACAAATGATGCTACAGACATGACATTAACAAAATTTCTGTTTTACATGGAAAACATCCATATAATGAACTTGTCATACAGGATCTGTGACCTTCTGTCTGCATGTATCTGACAAAAGAAAAGGCACCTGCTTGATCCTTTTTTTTTCTATTTTATTTTCATGCCCAACTTGCTCATAGTGTTAGAGCCAGATATTGACATGCTTAGAATTAAAAAATAAATAAATAAATAAAAATCATGATGTCTATGTGTGTGTGTGTGTGTGGGGGGTATGCCTAGATGCAGTTTCAGGCACTCCTTAACCCTTTGCCCATGGGTGCCGAGTATACTCAGGACACTTGCAGTTTAGTGCTACCGCGGATGCCAAGTTTCCTCGTGTTTAAGAGGAACTGTTGATTGCTGCGAGTTTGGTGCCTGTTTCTGTAGTAACAGCCTTAGTGTGACACATGGCCACATGTGACCTGTCAGTCATGTCATGTGGCCATGTGTAAGGCAACCTAGCCTTTGTAGTGATGTCTACAAAAGGCATAGGTATTAGGCTGTCACACCAGTTTTGCAGTTTGTCTCTGTGAAGGCGCTTTCATTCGGTGCTCCATGAGGCAGTACTAATCGCGACCCTGAGAGTCTAAAAGAGTTGAATTCATCAATCTTATCATCACAGTATAATATAAATATAAATACGATCTTTTTTACCTCCAAAAAACACAACTAAGAAGCAGAATAGATTAAAAAAGATATTTTTCTGTCAGACTGTCAGGCGACAGCCAGAAACATGAGTTCTCCTGTTGAGGTGACTTCTGTTCTTGCGTCGTCTACTGAAATCCTTGCCGTGCCTGTGGATTTCTGAGTAGGGGTTAGTCAGCCTGCATCATTCAGTCAAAATAACAAAACAGCATATAATCAAAAGCAGTTTAGAGGAGGAAAAAAGGGTTCTGCTAGTCCTGTAAGACTAGAGTCAGAACCACAAGGTGTCTGTCTGTCTGTCTGGTATTCCTCTTGCTTCCTTGATGCAGTTGCCAATTCCATTTTTTCCACAAAATAAAATAACATCTTGCAGCATGAATAATAAAAAGGAATAGGCTTTTGTGTATTTTTCTGACTATCTGGCTGCAGTTACCACGTTTACTTTCAGTTGAAGTGGCTCAGTTTTGTGTTGTTCTGTGTGGGATACTGTCAGAACATTGCAGAGGCTTCGTTATTGCCTGGTAAAAATCTCCAATTTCAAGACTGCAGCTTTCATTTATGACAGGAAAAGCTGTCCCTATTTGCATAAAGTCACTCTGAGCAAACAAATATCTAGTCTGGTGTTTATCTTGTTGGCATTAGCCCGCAGACACTGCACTATTTACAGATTTTACTTCTGACAGGGAAAAGTGTCCCCATTTTTACAAAATCACTCGGAGCAAATAAATATCTAGTCTGGTGTTTATCTTGTTAGCATAAATCAGTAGACACAGCAATATTTATAACTTGCATTTCTGACAGGAAAAACTTTCACCGTTTGTGAAAAGTCACTTAGCAAAACTGTCCCAAACTACATGAAATAAATTGGGTCCTATAGCATACACCTATCCAGATGTTTTATTGTTTGCTGTAAGCTAAAGGACTGGGTCCCACCTTCACTTCAAAACTATGCTCCATCGCTCTGTTATGCAGGCTGACCGTTGTACATGTGTTGACCCTTCCTAATTCCTTCTGGTCAAGCCCCCTATCTCACTGCCCCATGTTTCATGCCCTAAGCACTTGTCCAAAACCCTACTAATCTTCGGATCTGGGTAGACAGCATTTCTCCTTTGCCTTGGCTGCTCCCTCTACCCTCACATATATTCTAACCTCGACTGTTTAGTTACCTCCTGGATCTCCTATTTGCTGCTTTATCTATGTTAATACTTTTCCTGTAACTTATTTCGTTAGCAGTGCTTGTTCTACTGCTATGTTGTTTATTTCCTCCATAGGATGTAACTCCTATTCATTCTCTGTTAATTATATTGTTGCCCTTGTGTTTCGTGCTCAAACTCCCTATATTCTATGTATAAGGATTTGTCTTCCCTAAGATGTAATGTTTGTTTCTCATTGTTTGACATGTTCTTACCTATTTTCATGATGTTATATACTCTCCCGGGTCGTGACTGAAAATAGTCACACTGCTGGCTAGTGCACCTACCCGGTAAACAAAAACAAAATAAAAAAAAAAAAATAAAAAAAATATATTGAACACTCCCCCATTCCTACCATCTCATGCGCCTGGTGATGAACCTCAGCTGACTGAGCTGTTAGTGGCACTTTACTTTCTCTCAGCTAAAGCACTCGGTTGTAAACACAAGGGAGTCAGCAGTACTGTTCATTTGCAGTCCATCTCGATTGTTAGAAAATTCTGTGTAAAACTGAGCCTGCCATGTCAAGAAAAAGGTTCACTGTGAGTCATGCATAGATGAAATATTTGCAGACAGTGACTCCACTGGGGTCACAAGCAGTGGCTCAGAGTCATGCTCATCAGACTCAGACACTGAATCTGGGCTACCAGAGAACTGCACAACTGGACGAGGCAGGGTCATTAAATGCAGCAAAAATGTAAAAGGACAAGGCAGGCCAATTGTAAGAGGACGAGGCAGGGTATGTAAAAATAACACCGTTGTTAGAAGTGGAAGGGGGAAAGGCAGGGAAAATAATGAGAATGTTGCAGAAAGTGCAACATGTCAAGGCAGGCAAAATAAAGATAAAACAAACCCAGCAATAATAGGTAGAGGCAGGCTAACTAAACATATGAGCAGAACTGAAAGTGGCAGTGGACGAGGCAGTCAAAACAATGTAAGAGGGCGAGGCACAGTACGTGGCATAGATCAACAAATTGCAGTTAGCGGTTGTCCATCAATGTCTACTGAAGTGCAGCAAATGGCATCAAGGGAACCAGCAGAAGTAACATTTTTAGATATTGATATGCAGACTGTTAGAGAAGAAAGCACAGACAGTGACAAAGAAGAAAGCTCAGAGAACAAATGGTTACGGGACTCAACAAGTGAAGAAGAGTCTGTCTCAGTAGAGAGGAGGGATGAGGTAGCAGGAAATGAGGCTAGGGATGCAATAAGTATCCGAGGGAGAGGAAGAGGCTATGGAAGAGGAAGAGACAGTGGACAAACCCCGAGAAATTTAGCTACAAATACTTCAGGGGCTAATCAGAGAAGTGCAGCTGAAATTATGTGGCATGAAAGTGAACAGCAGGTAGAACCTTTTGAGTTCACAGGATCACCGGGTATTAATGTCCCTTTGTCTGATAACCCTACACCACTGGAGTGTTTTAAAATCTTCTTCTCAGAGTCAGACATTGATGGTAATGACGGCATTATACATATAATTTGTACAGAAACAAACCGATATGCCGAACAGTTTCTGATGATTGAAAGTCAGTCTGAATTCTCTCGTCCTTCTTCCTGGAAACCAGTCAGTCATTCTGAGATGTATGTGTTCCTTAGTATTTTCATGTTGACTGGGCTGATGAAAAAAACACAACTATCTGATTACTGGTCCACTAGCCCATTCATCACCACACCTTTTGTGCATTCACTCATGAGCAGGGACAGGTTCTTGACCATACTAAAATTCCTACATTTTGTGGATAATGATATATGCATTGAATCACCAGACAAGCTAAGGAAAATGTGGAGTGTATTACATTTCTTACAGAACAAGTTTATGACAGCATATACCCCTGATCGCTACATCAGCATTGATGAATCGCTTCTGTTATTCAAAGGCCGGCTAGGATTCAAACAATATATGCCCTTGAAACGGTCATGATTTGGCATAAAAACCTGAATTGTGTGAAAGCTACTCAGATAATGGTGGGATGGGAGAGTATGTGTGGAATTTCATGATGTATGCCGGTAAAAACATACAAGATGTCACAGTTGACCAGACCATCACACACAATACTGTAGAAAATTTGGAACTGAATGCTCATCCACGTTCTTGTAATAATCTTGATGTAACGGCAGAGGTCAGGAATACTGCATCAACTACAATGACAGGGCAAACAACACATGACATTGTAATCAAGTTATTAGGAGAACTTGCCTGTTTGGGGTATATATTGTTCACAGACAGGTTCTACGCTACCCCTAAGCTTGTTTGACACTTACAGGACCTCAAAACCGAGTTCTTTGGAACTGTCAATAAAGCCCAATTAGGAATGCCACAACAGTTTCGAGAGACACAGCTGGATGTAGGAGATAGTATTTCACTCATTGCTGATGACTGTCCCAGAATGAGAGCCATCATGTGGCATGCAAGGCCCAAGAAAACACAAACCGTACAAATGTTGACCACTGTGCATAAGGGGGCCATGGTGTCGTGTAGCAACAAGCATGATGGAACCCCAAAGATCAAACCTGATGCTGTACTGCAGTACAATAGTAAGATGGGAGGGGTGGATGTTTATTTATTTATTGAGGAATCAGAAATACCTTTGAGTCAAAGACTCGTTTGCAAAGGTTCCACGTCACAGAAATTGGGTACATAACAGACTTTACATAACAATTCAATAAGAACACAATTCAGCAATGAATACAAGGAAACGGTGAAGGCTAACAAACAGAAGCTAAGGAAAACTAGTGCAGTTGGAGATATATGTTAAAGCTCAGAGAAAATCTTAGTGCTAGAGGCCTAGGAAGGCAGGCCAATAGCAATGGTCAGCGGGGAAGGGGAGCGGGTAGGGGTTAAGTAGCAATCACAGGTATTAGAAGCCTGGAGGTGGTACCTAAGATGTGTTTTGAAAGGGCCAATTCTGTTTTCATTTACAAGCCAGGTTGGAAGGCTGTTCATGATGGAGAGGGCTCTAAAACTGAAGGATCTTTGGAACTGTGAGGTTCGGCAGGATGGAACCACGAGGACTGGCTTGGCAGAACTTCGAGTGTGCTTAAGCTTTGGTGACGAGTGGACTAAGGGGGTGAGCCTGGGGGGAGAGGCCAAGGGTGATTTTTTTTTTGGGCCATGAGGCAGGTATGGAACTTTATCCTATTGTCAAGGTTGAGCCAGTTGGTGGTGTTATAGAGGGAGCATGTATGAATGAGATGATCACATCCCAGTAAGAGGAGACACGCTTTATTTAGTGCGAGATGAAGTCTATGTAGGGCTGAGTTGCTAGCAGCACTGTAAATAAGTATACCATAGTCGAGCAGTGAGAGGAAGGAGGAGGAGGAGACACGAGTCTAAGGGCATTTGCAGTAAGGCAGTGCTTGAAGTGGTACAGTAACCCTAGCCTAACATTAAGGGTTTTAGACGGTAGATGGATATGTTGCTGGAAGTTGAGCGCAAGGTCTAGTGTGATGTCCAGGTACTTGAAGGAGTCAACTAGCTCTAAGGGGATCCGATTGGTGGTTAGAACTGGGGGGCATTGTGCCGTCCAGGTGTTGATTGGGTGAGAGAAAAGCATAACTTTGGTCTTCTTAAAGTTGAGGATAAGGCGCTGAGCAGAGAACCAGTTCTCAGTGCAGCTAAAGGTGGATTGAAGGGAACGATGGAGTTGAGAGGGGTCAGGGTCAGAGGAAAGTAGGACAGCATCATCTGCATATAGTAACACATTACCAGGTCAGGCCATGGGGAGGGAGTTGAGGAAGAGGCTGAAAAGTAGAGGTCCTTGTATGGACCCCTGCGGGATGCCTGAGTGGACAGGCAGTCTTTCGGATAGGGTGTTACCAATTTTGACCTGCTGGAAGTGGCGAGAGAGATTGTCAGAGAACCAACCAAGGGCATCCTGGGAGAAACCAATGATGGACAGGGTGGTTAAGACGAGGGAGTGATTGACGGTGTCAAATGCCTTAGTGACGTCGATGAAAACCATGCCAGTGATATGGTCCCTGTCCAGGGCAGAGTGTATGTGTGAGGTAAACTGAAGGAGGGTGGTGGTAATGCTGTGATCTTTCCAAAAACCGTGCTGTTGCGCTCAGAGTAGGTTGTACTTTTTGAGATGGCCAGTGAACTGCTCAGAGACAATTTGCTCTGGGGCCTTGGATAGGGGAGGAAGAATGGAGATGGGGCGGTAGTTATTGACGAGAGTACAGTCTCCACTTTTAAATATAGGGGTGACGGAAGCTGATATTCACCTAGCGGGAAATATATCCTGACATAAGGAGCGGTTTAGTATATGGGTGAGGGGGTGAAGAACCTCATGCAGGGTAAGCCGCCGGAGATTCAAGTCAAGGGTGTCACTACTATAGCTGGTGCGACTTAGTATGGCTCTGCACACTTGGGGTGTAAATGCGCGAGGTGAAGGGGGGCTTTGGGGAGGGGACCTGACCAAGGCAGGACAAAGAAATTGGGGAGAGAATTGATTGAGGTTTGAGAAGGCGATATTGAAAGCAGTGGCTATACAGATAGGATCTGATGTCATGCACTCATTTATCATAATCTGGTTAGGGATCAGGTTGGGGTCTTTACCACAGATATCCTTAATGTTGTTTCAGAATTTGCAACCTGAGCCCCAAGACAGAGGTTAGGGAGGTTTTGTAATACTCTGCTTTTCCTTTGCGAAGGGCCCATGGTCATTTGTTCCAGGCCTCCCTGTACTTTTGTCTATCGGCAGGCAGGCCAGTCTCATTAGAGAGGTACCACAATGAATCTCTAGTCTGCATAAGGGCCAGGATGTGATCCAAGGCACCTGATTGCCTTTGACCATGCTTTTGGTAAGTGGGGCAAATTTGTCACATGTGGCGTTGAAAGAGAGGATGAAGAGGTCAAGGGCCTTGTTAGGGTCAAGGGTGTTCATTACGAGGGACCAATCCATATAATTGAGGTGAGATTTAAGAAGGGCAAGTTTGCCAGGGCCCAATTTGCATTGTAAGGTTATTTTGGGGGGAACTCTGGGTGCTTTGCCTGTCCAGGAGCAGAGAACAGGGGAGTGGTCACTAAGAGCATTTGGGAGAACGGTTATGCTTTTAATTTTGTGCGGGCGATTGGTGAACACAAGGTCTAGCAGGGAGGAAGTCCCTGTAAGTTGGTTAAGGGCGGGTGGGGGAAGTGACTAATTGAGTAAGATCTTGGGCAGCGGCAACATCGGCTAAGGGCTCGACGGCCTTATCTAACCAATTAATATTAAAGTCCCCGACTATGATTTTTTTCACTACTGGATGGGAGGGTGGACAGGTAGGACAATACTGAGTGGAAGACCACCTTCTGGTCCCTGGGAGGAATGTACACAGCCGTAATGAGAAGGGGGGGTTTGGGAAAGTCCCAAGGTGAGTTTAAGAGTAAGGGCCTGTGGTCCAGGAGCCAGCTGGGGGGGTGGGGAGCAACTGCCTGCATGGCGTGTCCCTGGTGTAAATAGCGCTGCCACCCCAACGCATACCCAACCTGTCAGCACGATATACATTATAACCAGAGAGTGTTATAGTCGAGTCAGGAATCTGAGGAGAGAGCCGATGTTGCTGTACCCAGCCTTGTTAGTGACCAGATGCTCAAAAACTATGCATGTGTCAGAAAAACAAGAAAATGGTAAAAAAAAATGTTTTTCCACTTAGTGGATATCTCAGTTTTCAATTATTTATGATCTACAAGCATAAAAGGTGGTAAAGGCACTCACTATCAGCATGTTGCTATGCTCATAGAACAGCTTGCAGAAGCCTACCTGTGTAATGCTACTGCAAAAGTCAGATATGTGTCGAGTGCAGAGACAGAGGTATGCCTTACAGGCAGACACTTTCCTGCTAAAATCCCTCCCACGCCAAAAAAGAAGAACCCTACTAGACTTTGCAGGGTTTCCTCTGCCAAGGCCTCACGTGCCTTGATAGCCAGTGGATCTAAATGTAAGAGAGGATTACGTGGTGGGGCATCTTAGAGTCGCTACTACTATCCTGACTGCAATGTTTCACTTTGTGTTGGAAGGTGTTTCAAATTATTCCATACAGTAAACGATTATGGGATCCCGGACAAAGAATCGTCTTCGGCTTCAGAGAAATGCAAAAAATTACAGTTCAGGACAGTAAAAAAAGCAGTTTTACTGACATTATTATTATATTCAGTGCCATTACCACCCTTACAGTAGTCCATACCTACAACACACACTTGCCTTGCTTTTTTTCATTGTTTTGACTGCCTCTGCCCTTGCCTCATCCAGTGCTGTTTCAGCATATGACATTATTTCAAAATTTGCCTGATTTTTTACATACATACATACACTACAGTGATGTAGTTAGGGGTAAAAATAAATAAATATCAGGGGAATGTTTCTCTAATTTCTTTAGATAACATCCAGACTATTAAATAAACCTTCATGTGACCTTCTGTGAGCTTTTATTCTCAAACTTTGGCTCATGAATTAAGAATAGGACACAAAAAACATTTTCGAAAAGAGTTTTATTTTAGCTAAATATGCAAGATTAGGTTATTCACTTACCATTAACAAAGGAAATAAAGAATTAGTACTGGGTATAGCTATTGACCCTAACATCATACACAGAAAATTTCATTAGAATATCTCATACACAAAAAAATTTATAAGGCTGTACTTTTAAGGTATACATTTCAGTAAAAGCGCCAACATCAGGGGTAAAAATTACTAAAAGTGACCAGCAGTTAAAGGGTTAATTATTTCCCAATCAGCTCTGATAGTCAGTTGTTCCAGCATGATAGATCCACCTCATGCCCCTCCCACATGAACCAAAAAAAAGGTGGGGGTGGATCTTTAGGAGTTTCTTGGGTGGAGGTGGGGTGGATCTTACTCCCCCCAAAAAAACAAATGCCTCCCACTCCTCAGGTTTCAGTTTATTTACCTCCCATTTAAGAAAGAAAATAGTGCCCTGCAACCATTGACTAACATGAACATGTATTTATTTGAGGGTGGAAAACATTTCTTGGAGAAGGGTAAGGCGGAGGAGACTATTTACACCTTCAATCAGTTCCACGGACAGAAAACATGACATCACTCCTTTTGTACATGCAAAACGTCTGCAGGTTCCGCCCACCGCAGCTGTAAAAAGAACAAAACCAAAAGTACCCCCTATCAGGGGTATGGATACAAAAGTATTTTCAGGTAACACAGGGAGAGTAGAAGTTGAGAATTATGGGCGTGGTGCAGTGCAGTGGCTGTGGGATGATAGTTTTTAGAGAGACCTTCTGGACACAGCCATGCTGCCCCATCTGCTCACATGTCCCAGGGTTGAGGGAAGAGTTCACTAGACTCCAGGCTAGGGAGGTGTCTTAGACAGGTAGTTTGTTTAGTGGCTTTCGCTGAGATGCTGCCTGTCAACGATGGGTGGAGGGGGGGGATTTTTGCACCAGGAGCTTCAACTCATGGCTGAAGGAATGGTGTAGAGAGGAGGGGTTTGGCTACATTGGGGACTGGGGCCCACCTGGGAGGATAAATGGCCTATACAGGAGTGATGGCCTGCATCCATCCAGAATAGAACTGCAGTCCTCAGTGGATGGTTTAACTGTTACTTTGATACACATTTAAGCTAGCCGAGGGGGGTGGCAGAATGAATCAGACAGGCAGAAACTAACCTCCCCCCACACACACACACAGACACACACACACTGGCTGAAGTAGAGAATAAGGAGAATCTGAGGGGAGAGGAATCCCCCAGAGGGGAAAGAAATCCCCCAGGGTGCAAATTAATAAAGGAAACAGGGTGGTAGAGATAAAGGGGGAAGGGAACAGGAGTATTATATAAGTGAGGGCAAAAAGTAAAAAAAAGGGAGAGCGACAGCAGCGTGGAAAAATCTGGAAGACCAATCAGGGTTTTAAATATCCAGTATCGAGCCACACTTTGCAATGCGAAACGGCTGCTCATGAGACCCATTTCTACATTGGATCGCTAAAAAATGCGATCCATTCTGTGAGCCTCCCCGTTCTTCTCAGTCGCCAGCGTACTGTAACATTTTCATCATCGTGGCCCCAATTGCCAGCAGGTTCCCAGTAGTGCTTTACAATATCGCAAAGCACTACTGGAAGCAATTGCCGGCAGATTCGGGGCCACGGCGGTGAGACTATTACAGTATACTTGGGCGGCAGCACCAAAACACCAGACAACTCCAGGGAGAAACAGCCAGTCTCTGGCTTCAAGTAGTCGTGCCTATGCTCTGACTGTGCTCCCCCCCTTCCCCACTGCTGCATATCCAGTCTGCCCCTGGTGCCTGTTCATTCTGGGTTTTGGTGCCAAGCGCAGCTGCTGGGACCATGGGAGCAGTTACCTGGAGAGCAGATTTTATAAAGATGTGTGAATGCCTCAGGGATGACCTGGCGGGGGGGGTGGCCTGAGTGGGATGGAGGAACAAAGATCGAAGCTAAAAGGGAGCATAGTAAAGGCAACAAACCACTGCATTAAACAAGTGAGCAAAAGCAAGAGGAAGAAGAGGCCACTATGATTCTCAAAAGAGGTGGCTGAAGGATAGCATTCAGAAGGTATAAGGAGGTGCAGAGGGAGAAGGATAGGGAGGTGTATCAGAAGAAACAGAGGGAAGCAGGGAAAGCAGTAATAATAATAATAATAAACTTTATTTTTAAGCACCTTTCAAATACCAGGGCGCTTTACAATAATAAACATAATTCCATAAAAACTATTACATAAATATATAATACAGCAGTTACAAGTACCAACAGTTCACTGGTAAGCCTGACCCCATAGAAAAGTTTTAATTGCCTGCTTAAAACCCCCCAAGGTCGAGCATTCCCGAAGCTGATGGGGTGGAGAATTCCAGAGGGTAGGGGCCACAAACATAAATGCATGGGTCCCAGAAGATTTCAGGGTTACCCTCGGAATCTCCAGCAACCCCTCGTCAACCGAACGGAGCTGTCACACAGGGGTGTAGGGAATCAGAAGCTCTTTCAAGTAGTGGGGACCAAGTCCGTATAGGGCTTTGTAAGTTAATAAACCTACTTTAAAGGTGATTCGCCACTGAATCGACAGCCAGTGCAGATCGTGCAGCACAGGAGTGATATGCATCCTCCAAGACTCCTCAGTCAGCAGTCGAGCAACAGCGTTCTGCACTAGCTGCAAGCGGCGGATATCAATCCCAGGAAGCCCTAAGTAAAGGGAGTTGCAATAGTCAAGGCACAAGGTCACAAAGACGAGGACCAACACAGGCAGATCGCTGGACAGAACAAGGTGTTTGACCCTGGCAATGTTCCTAAGATGATAAAAGGCAGACTTGATGACTGCTGACACCTGATAACGAGGGGTGAGCCCGTCATCAAGTACCACATCCAGGTTGTGCACCCATTCTGAGGTAAGAATCTGGGAGCCCCCCCCAGAAATAATCTAGAGGGCTGAGCAGTCCTCAACAACTCTAGCCTGCGGCCTGGGTCCATGACCATAATCTCAGTCCTTCGCGTGTTCAACTTTAGCTAGCTCGAATTCATCCAGCCCTGGATTTCAGTGAGGTAGTTATTAAATACTGAGAGAGCACTAACCTGGTCGGGAGCAAAAGACAGGTAGAGCTGGGTATCATCAGCATAACAGTGAAACCTCAGCCCATACCGTCTCCAAGGGGTGGCATATACACTGCAAACAACATGGGGGACAGCACCGAGCCCTGAGGGACCCCACAGGACAGAGGGAGGGAGTCAGAAGAAAAAATTCCGACATAACTCCCTGTGTTCTACCTGTTAGGAAAGATACAAACCACTTGAGGACTGTACCTGTCAGGCCACAGATGAACCTCAGGCACTCAAGCAGCACCCCATGGTCTACAGTGTCTAAAGCTGAGGAGAGATCAAGAAGTACCAGAATGGAGTGGTTTCTCTGATCTCTCGCCATCAGGAGATCATTGAGCACCCAAACCAGAGCAGTCAGTGCTATGCCTCTTTCGGAAACCGGACAGGAGAGGTTCATAAACATTATAGATGGTCAAATGGTTCTCCAGTTGAGTTGCTACTACTTTCTCAATAACCTTCCCTATAAAGGGAAGGTTCAAGATAGGTCTGTAGTTAGCCAGAGCGTACAGGTCCAATGAAGCTTTCTTCAGAAGGGGTGTCACCACCGCCTCCTTCAGGGAGCTTGGAAACTCAGCCGATTCCAAGGAGCACCGGACTACTGAGCCAGAACCGGGCCGATGATATCGCAACAACCCAAAATCAGGGAAGTTGGGCCGGGATCTAAACCACAGTACGTAGGGTGCATCCCCTGGACAATCCGCATAATATCCCCGAATTCCAGCAGATCAAAGGTACTCTCGGAAGGACGAGGTGTAGTGATCAAGCACCGACCAACAGCATCCCCCATAGAACGAGTCAAGAGGATCTCCGACCTGATGTCGGCCACCTTATTCCCAAAGAGTCGAGCAAGCTCATCACACTCTGTTTGTGAGAAGGCTCGACGAAGCTGCAGACAGGCTGGGTTGCACAACCTGTCCACAGTTCAGAAGAGCTGAGCTGGTAGATTCTGAGCGACAGCAATCTCCCTGGACAGGAACTCTGCCTTCTTACGGGAGATCACTGATTGGTAGGTCTGATAATGCTCCACCAAACTAAGATGGTCAACCTCTAGGGCGGATTGCAAATGTGCAAACTAAAGAGAAGACAGCCCAAGGGGTAATGAAAGGGGAACTTTTTAGGTATGTTAGTGAAAAGAAGAAGATCCAAGGGTGAGATTGTAAGGTTAAAAACGGCAAAGGGGGGTGCTGTGCAGAGGAGGACCAGAAAAAGGCAGACATCCTGAACAATACTTTTGTTCAGTGTTTTTCTGTTTTATTACTATTTATAGATTCGGATTACAACCTTTGAGCCTTCAGGCTTATTTTCAAAGGTTCCAAGTCAACATTTGGACATGACAGAATATGTGGCATACAAGTGGTTATATATAACATGGAATACAAAGAGTTACAGATAACATTGATAGATTGTTACAGAACCAACATTGGGTAAGGAAACAGGCAAGTAGCAATAATTGTAAACATAAACAAACAAAAAGTAATAATTGTAAACAAAGGGACATAAAAGCAGTTGGAGTTTCAAAGTGCTGATAGGGTGCGTGCTGCACTAAGTTAATGCGGTACATTGATTATTCAGGGTAGTGAAGTGCAGAAAAGTTTGAGGCAAGAGACGATTGACTATGGGTATAGGGTGGTAGGTAATGAGCAGCCAAAGGAGGCATTGTCACATAGGCAGCAGTGGTGCACAATAGAGAATGGTGGGGTGTAATGGGGAAGAGACAGGGGAGGTAGGGAGGTTTGGTGGTGGGGGTGGGCTAAGATGGAGAAAGGTTAAGACTTGGGGCCCACAGGAGCAGTTGCAATTGTTTTCAAGGGTGAGACAGGACCAAAGGGCCATTTTGAAAGACCCAGCTTATTGATTTCAAGGATTGGTGCTGGGAGGTCATTTAGCCACTTGTAACTGCGGAATGCTAGCGATCTTTGAGCAAAAGTGATGCGCTTGTGTGGCACCATTAACACTCCCTTGGCCATGCCTCTTGTGTTCTTGGCAGATATGGGAGGTTTAAAGAGGTTCTTGGTGGAGTCGGGTGCTAGGCCAAGGAATGATTTTTCCCCCAGCAGATAGGCCTGGAATTTTAGACGTTGTTGTAGAGTACGCCATTCAGTACAGTAAGCATGTATGGGTCCAGTAATCCACCCAGAGAGCCAGTTTACAGGCCTTGTTTAAGTGGGTCTTGATCCTCTTCATAGCAGTATCCATGCTTGCCCCATAGAGTACAAAACCATAATCAATAATGGAAAGTGTAGAGCTGCAGGTGACTATTTTCAAGGCGTCAGGAGTCACGGCATGTACGTGTCGGTAAAGTACTCCTAGTTTGATGTTAGCAGACTTGATGACATGCTCAATGTGTGAGGTGAAGGTGAGGGTATCATTGATAAGTATTCCCAGATATTTGAAGGTGGTTACCTGTTCTATGGCCTCACCTTTGTTGCTGTTGATAATCAGTGGCCCCTATTTTTTTTGTTGTGGGGTAGAATGATTAACATGTCCTTGTTTTTTTTGTAGTTAAGCAGCAGCCTGTTCTGCTCTAACAGTGTTTCCAGCATTTGGAAGTTGTATTGGAGATCGGATGTTATCTTTGATAATTCCTTGCCGGGCACAGAGATTACGGCGTCATTGGCATATAGTACTATGCGGGCCAGACAGGCGGATAGAAGGGAGTTTATGAGCAGGCTAAATAGTAGAGGGCCTAGTATAGATCCCTGGGGTACACCAAGGGTTGCTTCTTTTGGTTCTGAGAGTTGCCCACAGATTCTCACGCACTGAGTTCTGCTAGAAAGTTTGCTTGCAAACCAGTAAACTGTGTCCAGCGAGAGGCCGATGTGTAGCAAGTTGTTGAGGGGGAGTCGATGGCTTGACTGTGTCGAACGCTTTAGTGAGATCTGTAAAGATAGATCCCACTGCCATACCTGCATCCAGCGCATTGTATACTAGAGTAGTGTAGTCAGCCAGTGCGGTTAGGGTACTATGCTTCTGACGGAAGCCATGCTGTTGAGTACACAGGCGACTGTATTTATTAAGGTGTTCTGTTAATTGGTCCAATACGATCCTTTCTAAAGTCTTTGATGGGGTGGAAGTATGGATATAGGTCTGAAGTTGGGCAGACTGGGTCTGTCACTGTTTTTAAAAACAGGGGCCACGAGTGCAGATGTTAAAAATTATTGTATGCGGGAGGGCTACCTCTTCCAGAGTGAGGGCGAGCATCTTCATGTCGATTTGGTCACTGCCATTCCTGATTTTACTCAGTACATTAGTGACATATCTCAGGGTGTCAGTTGTGCTGATCTGTGTGAAGTAGAAAGGTGGTGCAGTGCTGTTCATTGGAGGTGACAGGCTAGAAGAGGGAGGCTGCTGGGGGGGGGAAGGGGGGTTGGATAGTTGCCTGGTAAAACCTTGCTAAGATCAGTGAATGCAGTGTTGAAAGCATTGACAGTGTCTCTGGTTCATGTAGAGTGCCTGTAGTTGTGGTAATCAGGTCTGTGGGGGGAATTTGGAATCTTTACAAGTAAGGTATTTCACTGCATTCCAGAAGTCCCTACCATTGTTCCACGTCTTGCCTAGTAGTTCTTTTTAGTAACCAGCTTTGGCCATTCTAATTTGTTTTATGCAATGATTTCTGGTTGTTTTATAGGCGATAAGGTCAGCTTGTTTCCCCGTAGCTTTTGCTTTATGCCACAGATTGTCTCTATGGTGCATTTGTGCTATGAGAGATTTACTGAGCCATGGCATAGGATTCCCTTTCACCTTCTTGGTCTTGAAAGGAGCGAATATGTTGCATACTTTTGTGAAGATGGAGCAGAAGTATTCCCATGCTTGGTTAACATCCCGGACTCGGTGCAACGCAGTCCAATCAGTTAACCTCAGATACTGCTTAAAAGACTCAGGTGACCCTTTCTAAGTGTGCGTTTCTTATAGAGTAGCGGGGTATGCTTGGTGAACTTATTCGACCAGGTGAACATGACCGAGGAGTGGTCACTGAGGGAGTCAGGAAGGACTGATACCTCAATGATGCGGTCGGGGGAGTTTGGTGAGTAGCCAGTCAATCAGTGTGCTCATCCCAGTTTTGTAGTTGAGCCTTGTGGCTTGTGTTACCATCTGGGTGAAGTAGAGGCCAGAGCTTTAATCTTTGGTGGTGGCTGTGTCGTTGGATATCCAGTTTGTTTTGAAGTCTCCAACCACGATTTGTTCCCAGTTCTGGCTTAGTTTCCTTTGACTGTAAGTGAACTGTGCTATCTCAGCAGTTTGCTTGCCTTGTTGTATGTATACTGTGGAAAGCACAAGCATTTTGTTCTGAAGGCCAACAGCGAGTTTAGTGGTGAGGATTTGCAGATCACTGGAGTGGGTGCTAATAGATAGCACCTGACCCTTGATAGTGTTGTGGAGGTAGACCACCCTCCACTTGGTCAGCCTATCTTACAGGGGAAGAAGAAGAAATGGGGTCATAAAAAGTAGCAAAAGCTTTGTAGGGAGGGAGGTAGACACTAGTCTGTATTTGAGGAAGAGAGTCCTGAAGGGACTCATTTATGTGAAGGTGGACAAAGCAATGGGGCCAGATGGGATGCATCCAAGAGTATTAAGGGAGCTGAGGAAAATACTGGCAGCTCCTCTAACAGTCCTATTTAACAGCTTAATGGAAACAGGAGTGGTGCTGGAGAACTGGAGGAGGGCAGATGTAGTCCCACTACACGAAAGTGTTAGCAGGGAGGAGGCTGTCAATTATAGGCCAGTCAGCCTATCTATCAGTGGTGGGAAAGCTAATGGAATCACTGCTGAAGGAAAGGACTGTGGAATATCTTGAATCCAGGGAGTTACAAGACCCAAGGCAGCATGGGTTCTTTGTGGGGGGGGTGAGGTCATGTCAAACGAATCTGATAGACTTCTTTGGCTGGGTGACAAAGACTTTAGAGCAGGGTGAAGCGGTAGATGTGGCCTACCTAGATTTCAGTAAGGCTTTCAACACCATTCCACGTAGGAGACTAGTAAACCAGCTGATAGCTTAGGGGTGGGTCCAAGGGTGGTAAACGGAATGAGAAATTGATAAAGGACAGTGGGTGGAGGGAGTGGTAAACGGAGCTAACTCCGAGGAAGGGAGGATAACCAGCAGGGTGCCTTAGAAATCGGAGCTGGGACCAGTTCTCTTTAATGTCTTTATAGTGACATTGCAGAGGAGCTGGAGAGGAAGATCTGCCTCTTTGTGGATGACACCAAGATCTGCAGTAGGTTGGACACTTTGGGGTGGGGGATGGAAAGCATGAGCAGAGACCTGAAAAAACTTGAGAAATGGTCACGGGTATGGCAGCTGGGTTTCAGTGCGAAAAAGTGCAAAATAATGCACTTGGGACACAAAAACCTAGGGGTGGAATACAAAATGGGTGGTGTGATAGTGATGACCTCCAAGCAGGAAAGAGACCTGGGGATAATCATATTGGATGACCTAAAGGTGGCCAGGCAGTGTGACAAGGCAGTCATGAGGGCTAGTGGGATGTTGAGGTGCATAGAGGAGGGGTATCACCAGCAGAAAGAGGTAGGTGGCATTGCTTGTGCATAAATTGCTAGTAAGACCCTGCCTAGAGTACTGTGTCCAGTTCTGGAGACCACATCTCTGGAAGGACATAGAGTGGAGGTGGTCTAGAGGAGGACAAATAAAATAGTGCAGGGTCTGCATCAAAAGCTCTATGAGGAGAAACTAAAGGACCTCAATATGTACACACTGGAAGGGGGAGTATGATAGAGTCCTTTAAATACCTCATGGGGTAAATAAGGTACAGGAGGGGGAAGTATTTCTCAGAAGAAAATATGCTCAAGAACAAGGGGACATGCTGCAGAGAGGGGTAGATTCAGGAGAGATGTGAAGGAAGTACTTGTTCACAGAAAGAGTGATGGATTCCTGGAACAGCCTTCCAGTGAAGGTGGTGGGGGTGAAAACAGTGGTGGGGTTCAAGACTGCTTGGGATATTCACAAGGAAATCACAGTGCAAAGGGGGGGGGGATGAGAAAGAGGTATGAATCAAATACAGTCTGTAGTAATAATGTTCTATAGATAGGGAAAAATAGGCAGACCGTGTGGGACAAGCGGTCCTTTTCTGCCATGAAATTCTGTTTCTCTGTGACAGTGAAAATGTCTATGTATGTTGTATAAATGTTTTATTTTCATTGTTTTTTGAATAATTAAAAACTATATGGGGGAAAAAAAGGAGTCACTCCTGACTTAGGATGGTGGGTGCTGCCACTTGACCTCCAACAGAAGATCATACAAGTCCCATTTAATGGGTTATATCTCTTTAGACAACTTGTGAAGAGGCTGTTAAGGAGTCTAATGAGAAGAAAACAACCCTCAAGTGTACATGTTCCTTCCAACAGAAGAAGGGGATGTGGCTTCTTTATGTCACTGATCACCATTCCATGGTAAGTGCACCCAGAAGGGCTTTCACCAGCAGATCAAACCTTAGACCTTCCAGCAGCAGCAGAAGCAAAAACCTCAGCAAAAGGCACTGGTGACAAAGGCCCTGAGTACTACCTTTTGATGGGAAGCTTTCTCTATGTCCAGCTCAACTGACTGAGGTGGATCATTAGGCAAGACAAATCTTATTTATATAGCGCTCTGTTCAAAGGCTCAGAGTGCTTTACAGTGAATAAGTACAATTAAGTGTTCTCCAGGGTGGACCTAGCCCTAACCTTTCTAGAGTCAGTCTTCTCCATAGAGCCTAACTCTTTGGTCTTGTAGGAGTGTAGGAGGGGCTGGGATCCCATGGGAGAAAATATTTTTGAGTGGGGAACAGGGAACATTCCACGCTAAAATCTTATTTTGTATTTTTCTACAAAGCTGTGTATCTCCTTCAGGATTCTGACTGGCCCCAGTCTGGACCAGATCAGTATTTATGAGCAGGGACCAGGGAAAGTTTACTATAACATTTTTTTTGTTCTAGGGACATGGATATGTTGTTCAATCCACACTTCTTGGCAGGTACCTTGCCGCTTTACGATGAGCCGGAAGGTCTTCAAGCTGGCTCCTCCCGCTCCTCCGGGTGATAAAATCCTTGGCTCCGCCCCATGACACAGATCTTCCTTATCGCATTGAAGCTCAGGTTCTCTCCTTAGCGTTTTGTAGGCCTGGATTCTGTTTCTTCGGATTTTTGTCCTAAGATTATTTTAAAACTCACTCGAGTTCGGTCTTCGTATATCAGGGCTGTAATGGAAGACAAGTCTGTCCCCAAGTTCCGCTGGTGCTCTTGCGGGCAGAAGATGTCCCGAACCAACTCTCACACCACGTGCATTTACTGCCTTGGGCAGGACCATGATCTGCAGGCTTGCGACGTGTGTCTCTCCTTCTCTGTCAGTGCTTGAGGACTGCGCTGCCCGGCTTCAGCTAGGGCAACCGGAGAAGAGGTTCCCGACGGTTAAATAGAAGGAGGTCCATTGGGTGGTGTCCGTGGCGGTGGGCTCTGCAGAACAACTGGAACAGCTTATGGCCCTTGAGAAGGAGGCGGCCCAGGCCGCAGTGAGCACCTCCTCGGCCTCGGCTTTTATTTTTCCTCCCCTTGGTTCCTCCTATTCAGCTTCCTTTCGGGAGCTTTATTAGTCCCTCTCGACTAAGGGAGAGGGTCTTTCCTGGGTCTTTTACTGCTCAATCCAAAAAACCGGATCACAAAGGTAAGTCCCAGCATCAACGTTCTTGGGAGCGGGAGAGGTCTCACTCCCCGGATCGTCTTCTCTCGACTTCGGTCGAGGTGGTGGCCTGGGTCGCTGGTTTCACGGAGTCCCCATCAGACCAGCCGGCCGAGACTCCTGTCAATGAGGTCGAAATCTTTCTTGAGCCCACCGACGGTTGTCAACTGAAGAGGCCGACATTTCTCCAGAGACACGGTCCCCCGGAACCATCTGGGGACTTATCTCTTGAGCCAAAGTCTCTGGCCAAGAACCTGAACTGGAGAATCAGCGATTCCCTGCTTCTTCCTCGAACCACAGCCGATGTCATCAGCAGTCAGTCCTCTTCCTGTCCAGGTCAGTCCGTCAGTGGTGTCAGACCTGGTCCCAACATCATGGAAATCGGCATTGCCGCTCATTCTAAATCTTCCTTCTCGGCCAAGGAGAGGCTTTGACGCAAGTTGTGCCGACTCTATGAGGACTTTATGTGGCAGCAACTTATTTTAGTGGGTGGTAAACCGGTGCCGGCTCCCACACTGGCAATTAAGTGGCTGTCGCCTGATTGGCTGAAGCCGTTGCCCATCCCTGGTTCCTCGGTCGAGGAGCCGGCCCCGGTGCCAGTTGCTCGGCCCAATCCGGCTGCTCCACCCATAGTGGTGGAACCCCCCGCCTCTTCAACCGAACACTGGGGCGCCGACCAAGGAGTCTCGGTCGGGTCAAGGCTTGCCCCAGAGGATGTCGGTCACTCTTGTCCCCGACTGTCCTCAGTGAGTGGAGAGTGGCTCAGGCAGTTGGCAGCTGTTTGCGGACTCTTTGGAGTCTGACAATTCCTCGCTGTATTCCTGGCCAGTCGACCTGGAATCTTCAGGGGGTCTATTGGTGGACGAGAGTCCATCCTTGTTCCTGGGTATCCTTCGACTCATCTCGGAGTCCACTGGGATGAAGCTTGAACCCATGCAGAAACAGGCCAAATACCCTCTCACGGAAATCCTGGACATGGGGGATTCCCCCTCGGAGGCCTTCTTGGTGGCTGAGGCCATAGTGGGCCCGGCCCTGGAGCTCTGGCAGTGGCCGGCCTCTTGTCCTGCACTTTCGGCCAGGATGGCCCGCAAGTATGCGGTCCCTACTGGCCCCCTCTCCGGTTTCACAGAGCACCCCTCGGCTGAGGGGTTGGTGACCGATAGTGTATTCTGGTGCTCCGGAAATGCTAGGGATGTGGACAAGCCCCCAGAGTCCAAAAAGCTGGACTACAATGGGAGGAAAGTCTATGCTGCCGCCTCCTAAGGCCTTCGTCAGGCTAGCTCGACTGTTCTGATGGCACAATTCTCCCATGCCATTTTGGGCTCCCTGGATGAGGTGCTTCCTCATCTCCCGGCCGACCTCCAGACCACGGTCAAGCAGGTTCGGGGTCAGGGAAGGGCGGTGTCTAAACAGCAGCTCCAAACTGCTCTGGACACTCATTTTCATCTGCACCAATGACGACAGAAACACAGACCCTAGGCCCTCTGCAGGCCCTTCCCTGGTGTAAAATGGCTGCTGTGCTCTGAAAACTAAGTAGTAGTTGAAGCAGAAACAAAACCAACCCAAAAAAGTAACAAAAAGCAAGCAAGAAATCTAATACTGATGTTCACAACACTTACTGCTGTTCTGTTCTTATTTTCCTGCACTATTGCACATCAAAACGTCAGTCTAAGATCATTCAAGATTTTCGGCCGGCAGCAGTGCTGCTCTTGAAATGTAAATGTGCGTTTGAGTCAGAGATCACGATCATGAAACAAGACTCTTTTAATCAGAATAAAAATGGTATGCTGCCTGCATTTGTGGTGTGTGTGTGTAGGGTCTGATTAAAATAGCTGGGAGAGTCCTTTTGTGACTGGGATGGGATGGGAACGTGAATCTTCTCAATGATTCCTGGCTAGCAGCAGCACATTTCTAAAATAAAAAAACTCACTCTCCCATTTGCTCAAAACCCTGTCCCCCAGAAAATAACATGCTGGCAGTTGCAGAAGAATGTTGGGCTGGTGTGTGTGTGTGTGTGTGTGTGTGTGTGTGTGTGTGTGTGTGTGTGTGTGTGTGTGAGTGACTGAATGAAATATCAGCTGGGGTGGAAGGGTCAGTTTGGGATCTATGCTACTCTTAACCGTTAGGCTGCTGACAGTATCAGAATGTTCGTATAAGGAATTCTGGACTGATATATCAGTCCAGGGCACAGCAAGTATTAGGAATACTTTAAAAGAATGCTTAGACTAGTGTGTGTGGGGGGTGGGGGGCTTGGCAGGATGAGATACCAACTTGAAGGTAAGAGTCCACTTGCAATGGCCAACATCAGCACTCAGCATAAATAAACAAAATTCCCACCTAAAACTCTTTTCCAATCCTAGCACTGGACAGCAGCAGATGCGTAATCTTTAATGCCAGCTGTTCTTTCCTTTGTGTCTCATTCGTGGGTGGTCTCTTGCTGGAGCCCTTACTGCCATCCTGCCTCTCTGCCCCATGTGCTGCCACCACCCAGATTATCAATTTAGCTCCTCTGCACATCCAAAGTATACAAAGCTTGAGGCACTGAATGATCAGTCACGATCTCTGCTGCTTGAGCAGTAGGTCGGGGTGTGGGGTGTTTGGGCACTGTTGACATAAAAATGTATGTTTTTTTGTAGTTTTGTGAGCAAGAGGTTGTCTCTTTTTAGTCAATAAAGAGCACATTTGGTATATATTTTTGTTTTTATTTAAAATTTGTTGAGCAGGAAAGGCTGGCGCTCATTTCCAGTGTTTTTTTTTTTGGGGGGGGTGTTAAGTGACTTGTTTAGGATGGCACAGTAAGTAAGTGGCAGTTGTGGAATTCAGACCTGTGTTTGCTGGTGACCAAATGTGCTTTTTTTTTTTTTTTTGGTACTAGGGTTAGTTAAAGTTTATCAAATGTGAGCACTTTGTTTTAAGGAGTTCGTTTTACTGAACTCTACGTTTTGTTTTGCTTTGCCAAGGGCAGGGTGCATTTCTAAGGTGCATTAGTTTATTTGCCTGTCCAGCCAGTCATATTTGGGGAAGTTGCTTGACAGGGCCTAAATATCATAGATGATGCCAATGCCTTTTTCTCAGGATCAAACAGCCTGGCATGTACTCAGGAGTTAGGTTCTGCAGGAAAGAATGACAATGTGACAAAAAGATGCATTTTTGATCGTTATAAAAGAATTTGCATTTGTGTATGTCTGATCATTCTATTTACAGGATGTTAAAAGACAAAAGTTCAAAAACAGGACAATTGTTGACTGTACCGACTGCCTTGCTGCTGATATGCTTGCATCCGCCGGCCCCTCAGCCCACCCTGGATATACCAGGAAATGAGACTACAGTATTTGTAAGTCTTATAATTTCTTATTCCTGGAAGCAAGAAATTCTGAATATAGTTAGTTTAGGACCTGGGGCAGGCAGCTACTGCACATGAGTTGTCTGCTCCATTAATCTGCGTTAAACCTCATCTTATTCACAGTTGACCAGTTGTATAATCCGTTTTGTCCGCACGAAGACATTGTTTTTTTCTTGGTGGCCACAGTACTACCTCTTTTGGCATTGTCGCAAACTTGCTCATGCACCATCCATTTGCCATCTGCATACTGGTGATGTAAATGTTGAGTAATGCCAACCCTAGGATGGACCCTACGGAACCCCGCTATTCACTAGTTCCTGATCAGAATTTAATCCGTTCACTCTCACAATCTGTCTTCTCTTGTTAAGCCAGGATTTGATCCACTTCACAAACTTGGTGTTAATTCTAGATTTTAACAAGGCTTTCCAGCAGCTCTGCATGTGGCACAGTATTAAAAGTCTTGATAAAGTCCAGACAGACCACATCCACTGGTCTCCCTTCATCCAGAGCTACACCAACTCTTTCAAAAAAATTTACCATGTTAGTCAAACTTGATCTTACTAATGTAAATCCATGCTGCATTTGGTTGCTCAAGTTTGGGTCAGTAATAGTGTGTTGATTATCTTGTCCCTTATCCAAGTTTCTAATATTTTACCAATAACTGATGTTAGGCTTACTGGTCTGTAGTTCTGTCTGCCCTGCTACCCTTTTTAGGGCTGAAGTGGGCGTAGCCATGCAGACCTCTTGCTATCAAAAAAGGACAGCTTCATTCCTTCCGATTGAACAACATGTTGGAGATGCAACACTGTCGCCTCCATGTCTGTGAAGCACTCCACTCTGTTGTTCATTACCAGTGCACTGCACTATTTTTCAGTGATCATGGTGAAAGGCGGCACACTCCGCCGTGTCCAAGATGGCCGCTAAACTGCATTGCACATGTGCAACTACTAGCGGATGCACAGTAGCGTTCAGCGGCCATCTTGGTCACGGCAGAGTGTGCCGTGTTCAGCCGTGAATGCTGACTTTAAAAAAATATATATAGCTATCCCCCCCACCTGACCCTCCCTCTCAGCATCCCTCCGAACCATAAGAGTGACACTGGGAGTGCCCAATCCCCCAGTGTCGGGATATCCCACCCGACCCTCCCTCTCAGCATCCTCCCCCATGAAACAGAAGAGTAAAGAGTGACACTGGAGGTGCCCAACCCCAGTGTCGAGAATTGGAACCTCAGTGCCCCCCACTCGACCCTCCTTCTCGCCACCCACTCCCCCAATCCCCAGAAACATGAGAGTGACACTGGGGACGCCCAATCCCTAAGTGTCGCAAGCAGGAGTCCTCTGTGGTTTTTTTTGTTCTTTTTAACTCTGCAAAAAGGAAACCGTCCATCAATGTCTTTTGCACCATTACTCTCCCACCACCCGACCCTTCCACTCAGCAACCACCACCCCACACACACCCCAAGCCCTTACTTACCAGTTGGGGTCCAGTGCCGTAATCCTCTTTGGACCCCAGACACATCTTCACTCTTCAAAGCCAGACCACGAACTGAGGAAACAGGTATGTGGTTCAATGTATTTCAATGGTGTTTTGAATTTTGTGCCATAACTTGTTATGAATGGGCACTACTACCACTGTTCTCCATGCATCCTGTAATTCTCTTATCTCCAGTGATATATTAAAAGGTTTTTTGTCTTTTAAATTGTTTTTTGTTTTAATTGGGTTCACCACAACATAACCTAGATAGACCATCTTAGGGTAGCTGGTTCATTCCACTGGGGTGTCAATCAGATGAGGCATACTGATGAGTCCTGGTAGGACGAAACACGTGTCTATGTCTTCTGCTGGCACCCTTTGCAAACTGTGTGAGAGGCCTTTCGGCACCATGTATTTCTGCTTAAAGTTGAACCAGCATAATATTCTGTGGTGATTTGCATATGCAGCCCAGAATGCATTGCATTGTGGGGGCATGTGTGATTTTGTGTTTCTTTGAAACTTGGCTTCCCGGCCAAATGCCCTTTGGGGTAACCTTTGCCTCAGTGCTTGCTCACAGAGGTTTTTTATCTATTAAAAATCTTGGTTACTGGGCCAGCTAGGATTGATGCCATTTCCCTTAGTGTTTTGAAGTGCAAACAATCTGGACCCTGGGATTTATTGACCTTAAGGTTTTCCAACAGTTTCAATACTTCTGACTTCTCAGCCTCTGGCACTTCATCCTGGTCCTTTATATGGACTCTGTCTTTTTCAGAGTTTTTAAAATGGAACCAAACAATCTGTTGAGGGTGTTTGCTATTTCTGTTTCATTCTCACTTCTCTTGTCATTTACCATGAGTGATCCTGCCTTCCTATCTCCATGCCTTTTGGCATTAACATAGGGTCAGGAGGCCTTGGGGTTTTGCTTTAAAGGGAAAGTGCCTTCTCTGTGAGTCTAATGTCACTCCATTATGGCTCCCCAAGGCAAACATCTTCAGATGACGTGGGACCTTTGTAAAAGAGCCTTGGCTCAAAGGTATTTGTAATCCTAGAATGAATAAATAAATAATAAAAAAAAATTCACCTAATTTTAAGCTTCTCAGTAAACACATAAATATTTAATATTAAACTCCATGTTTCTTGCATGTGCCATTTTTCCCCACAATGCCCGGGGTACCATGAGTTCTGTTCTCCCAGTGACATGAAGAGGCAAATTGGGGAACAGAGCTCAAAGCAGCCAGGACCACTCGCAGCACAGAATATGTACATTAATGGGGTGCTGTGAGAGATGAAATACAAATGTCTGTCACAGCGTCCCCATGTATTTCTGCAATGAAAGTTTGGGTTTTTTGTCTAATTAATTATCCAATATTATAAAAGCCAGATATTGCTGGTAACCAGAATCATCAGTGGACTGTGTCTGTTATGAGCTTTTATGTTCATGAACACAAAAGTGCCATCCACTTTTCATGCTCAGTTCATGAACATTCATGTGGAATTGCTGCATGCTTGGTGAATGTTTATGAGCGGACTTCATGAACTGTTTATGAACATTTACGAAGGATCATGATCATTTTAACTCCCTGGAGGCCTTGAATAATGTTTGATGATCTTCTCTGTACTGTCTAACTTGTCAAAGTCTTTCTTTAGATGTAGGTTCCAAAACTGCATATATGATTTCAAATGCTGTCCCTCCAAGGACCAGTATAGTGGCAGAATAACTCCCTTACTTGGACTGGTGAAATCCCTACTGATATAACCCAGCACCCTTTTCTCCTTCCCATATGCCTTGCACCCAAAACACAAGTTCCACCATGCTCCAGTGAATTTGAGGTGGTGCTGCTGGCAAGGGGCGACTGGCCCTACCTACAAAATCCACAAAAAATAGGAGTCAGCTGCATTCACTGGAGTGAAATGGGAAAGGTAGAGAAATACCGGTGCCAGTCCCCACACCATTTATTTGCTGAATACAACTCCAGGTACAAATAACAGTTTAAACCAGGACAAGGAAGCACAGTAACCTCAGCGCTTCATCATTAGGCTTCATAAGAGGGTGGAGACTCCTCATACAGTATGTGCTATGCTTAAATAGTCACCAGTTCGTGATCTCTGTGTTACAATCAAAGTTAATTAATTAGGTAAGTGCACGTACAAAAAAATTCGTAAGTGGTTATAAAACACAAAGTGTGAACATCGAAATCACTGTCGCTATAAAGGAATCATAACCAAATATAAAATAAGCTGAGGTACCTGCTAATTTGCTAAAATTAATGCTTCTGTGTTGCAGCTGGAGAAAGAAAGAAAGGAGAATACTACTGCCAGCATATCACAGTCTCCCGTGATCACCCTAGCCTATTGTAGTCTTATTTTTATGGGGGTCCACAGGTCAAGTCATTTTCTTGTGTGGTGTAGATTTTAAGACAGATAGAAATCTCGGTACCTAGAAGGAAAGTAGAGAGAATTACTTGTCACAAAAGCATAACAACAAGTACCACGATAATGAAATGAAAAAGTTTTTTTTTTGGGGGGGGGGGTAAAAATTAGATATGGGATTTAAATGGAAGAACAAAACAGAGCACAGCACCAATGTAACTTTTAAACCCTAGTAGTTAGGTGTCCATCAAAAAAGGTTCCATATTTAGGTATTCAGTTAACCTTTCTGGGTTGGCGGTATGTAACTGGTATGTCCAGTAGTTCTCTCTTTTCAAGAGTAGATTAGATTTACTCTGTCCCTACCTCTCCTCAGAGGCTTCACACACTCAAGCCCCATGAAATTGAAATGTTGCCTCCCAACTGGTGTGTCCAGTCTTTGGTTCAATATAGATCTTACATGTTCTTGTATGTGTTCTTTCAGCATATGGACCATCCTACATACATAATGCAGACTCCAAGAACACCCAATAATGCTCACAACGAAGGAGGTGAAACATGAGATGAAGTCTCTAATCTCCACCCTATGTTTGTTCTAGGACATTCAACTATTTTACCTTCTTTACCATACCTACAGATATTGCATCTGTGGCACTTAAAACCCTTTACGGTGCACAGGTAGCCAACTTCGTCTGGCATATGCTGGCCCACTAAACTGGCTGTGTACTGCCATGTCTCTGATGCTCCTACCCTTTTTGAATGTAACCCTTGGTCATGTGCCCATTACTTCTCCCATGTTAGCGTCACTTAATATGGGCTGGTTGCACCAAATGACGTTTCCTATCTGACCTGCTACTGCATTGGCATTTAGTGGAAAAGGTGATAGGACCCCACCCTTCTCCCACTTTCCTTTTACCAGTGAGCAAATCACCTCTGTTTTTTGGCTTTGACCTTCTGATATGCTGTCTCCAGGAACCCCTCATTATAATCCCTGTTCCTAAAGCTATGTTTTAATTCTTCTGCTTGTTACTCAAAATCTTTATCCAAGGGGCAGTTTCTTAACAGCTGACTATAGAGGATATACTTTCTTAACTTCTCGTGGTGTGAGCTATTGAATCTGAGTAGGGAGTTTGTGGAGGTATTCTTTCTGTATTCCTTTGTGACTATTCTGTCCCCAGCTTTATCTCTCGTAAGTGTAAGATCTAGGAAGTTAACGGAATTGAGTCAATGCTGAATGTAAACTTGTAAGTTATAAGGGTTTTGATCAAGCCATCATACAAATGTTTCTGCTTCTTGTACTGTACCCTCCCAAATACATAGGCAGTTGAATTGTCTCTTTATCTGAGCCAACATCTACTGTTTTTCAAAATTGTATGCACCCCTTCATTGTAAATCATGTTCTCCTCCCACAGCTCAAGAAATAAAATTGTATACAGTGGGGCCTTAGGGGCCCCTGTAGCTGTGACACAGACATGCAAATAATATTCATGCTCGAATTCAAACATTTTGTCTAAGTACAAACTCTAGAGCTTTCACAATAAAGTTCCCAGGAACTGCCTCTCGCATGTTGTTGTTTTTTTCTAAGTATCTACAGGCTTTGTATACCATCTTCATGGCGTATGGATGTGTACAAGGATTCCATGTCCACACTTAACCAGATCAAATTTTCATTCCAGACAAAATTCTGAATTTTCTGTAGGGTATCTCCAATGTCTTTTAAATACAGTGGTAACATCTGCATACGATGCTGGAGGAAAAAGTGTAAAAATGTGCCCAAATTGCTAGTCAATGAATTAACACCTGATACAATAGGCATTCCCGGTGGCCTGTTAATCATTACTTCTAATAGATTAGTTTGAAGTCTGAACTATCCATTGCTTAACCTGACACAAAATGGCTGCCCAGGAGATAATGAATTAAGATCCTTATGTACCTTTGGTAATATATAGAAAGTGGGCATTAAAGGATTTTCACACAGTAAGAAATGGAACGCCTCATTTGTTATATCCTGTTACCACCCCGTCTTGTGGTAGAGATAAATGCTCCTTCTTAAATGACAGCAAGGGGTTACCCGCCAATGTTCTGTAATATCTTTGATCATTCAAGAGGTCCATTGCTATTTATAATGTTCCCAGTCCAGGACAACGGTGATCTTCTTCGTGGGTATCTCAGTCATCGGGTCACACCATAGGAACTTCACTGTCAGTGAAACAGGATCCACACTGAAGATTTTCAGCAGTACAACTGGGGCTATCCATGCTGACGTCATCTGCCAACATCGTCAACCCTATAAAGGAGTGAGCGGCCCTGCTCCCTCAGATCTTTCCCGTCAACTTGTTCACATGGATTTCTGCGGAAGAAGCTCCGATGCAGTTTTGCACTGTTTCGCTTACAGCTTTTTCATATCTATTATTTTAGAATCTCTTTTTTAAAGAGATTCCTTTATTTTGTTTATGTAGAGAGTTAATCCTTCGACTTCTGTCTTCTGTCGCTGCAGAAAGAAGATTGCCTCTACAGACCAACACTCTCTCTCTGTCTGCTGTCTTGGGTCTGGCCATGATGTCTCCGATTGTGAGCTCTGCCAGAAGTTTAATCAAACAACCCTCAGGTGATGTAAAAATTTCCTTAAGGAATAACAGGTAGCCAGTTCTGGGCAGGGGTCCTGCTTCCCAGTCACCAGCAGGGTCATTGAGCTCCCTGGTTGCTAAGGCCAAGACAAACCCTCGGGGGGTTATAAAAGTACTGAGATTGGGACCACTCCCCTGGCAGCGGTCTCACTCCTTGACGGTCTCTTCTTCCTCGTCTGGGGATTCCTGGTTAGCTGTGGCTGCACTGACGCACAAATCTGCTGTCCAGGTCTTTGTGCCTACCAGACCCATACCAACAGCGCCTCCACCTGATATTCAGGGTGGCCAGTCGTCAATCTCTGGGTTGTCAGCCCCATTGTTGTTGACAGCCCTCCCTTCAAGGCCTGATGCTTCCCCAGGCTCTTGCCCTACAGATTCTTCGGGTTCCCAGGGTCCGTCTGGTCATTGCTCCCTGCGCTGTCGACCCCTCGATCGACCTTAATGAAATTTTGACCAGATTCACTTTGCGGTAGTCCACTAGTTAGGTGCATATGGGCCTGCATTGCCTGTGCCATCAATGGCACCTTTGTCGTCGACCCCTCCTCCGCGGCTGCAGGCCATTCCCCATGGGCCGTCGTCGGTGTCTCAAATGTCGGACCATGATCTGGAAGAGATCAACGTCAAGGAGGGGTACCATCCTGACCTTATTCTTCCTGATGAGGAAGAGGAGGAGGAAGAACCCATCACCTCAGAGAGAGCCACAGCTTCTTCAGTCAGCAAGGATTCTATGAAACACACTTCTAGGTCTCCTCCAGAGGACCCTACCTTCTTCAATATCATGAAGCAGTTGTCCTCAGCCATGGAGTTGCATACTGAGGAGGAGGATGCCACCAGAAAGGATTCATTAATTTGTTTCAAGTTGGTGGCCATGCTGGGCTAGCCGTCATAATAGCTCTTGTGCAGCAGAATTTGAATATTCATTTTTGTGTTAGTTTTTAGTTAAATTTTATTTAATTCTTTCTTTTGGTGCTTTGTGTGTAATTGCAGCAAGAAGTCATTGTACCAAGAAGTCGTGCAGCCTTGTAAAGAACTGATGTAGCGGCAGTGCGTTATTATTTTTGCTTGGACTATCTCATAACATATGGAGGACGATTGTGGAGTAGAGTCGCCTTAATGTAATTCAGCGTCTTTAACTGGCGGTCTGTTACCGGTTTGCTGCTGGTTTCATTGCCTGGACTACCCACCTTACTTTTAGTTCGGTATTTGACGTGGTTGCCGGTATTGATGCTGAAAAAAGGTTTCGGATTAACAAACGCTTTCAGATTAACATGCTGGAGATTTGATCCAGGACAGCTGCTTTGAAATTGAGGGCTGTGATTCCAGTGGGCAGTGTTGGGTGGGGAAGTTCCCTGAAGTGCCACAGATTCTAGGGTTATACCTGAACCTAGGGACCGAGCAGGAGCTGGCTAGATTTTGCTCCAGGGAGTTGGAGGTACTATCGGTGGCCATTTCTAAGAGGACTCGAGATTGGTCCAGAAGGCCTAGTTTTTGAGGTCTCTGTAGCTGCAGGTTCCGGGAGTGATCAGGCCTGTTTGTAGCGGTGGGGGGGGGGGGTCCCCTTAATTTCGACCTGCTCCTTGTTTTTACACTTGGACCTGTGTTCGTTCCCTGGTGCGAGCTGGATTTGACTTTGGGCCCATGGACTTCTGCTTGTGGAGAGACTGAATGGCTGCGGAGTGGGGGAGCCTTGAGGAAATCTTGATTTACCTGAAGGATTCTACTTGGATATATTGTGACTTTCCCCTGTGCTGGATTATGGATTAACTGCACTTTTTGGACGATGATATTAAGAACTATCTGCATCCTCTCTGTGGTTTAAAACTGATTTTTATGGTGGATCCCTGGTGGTGAGAGGACCTGGGTGTCCACATTTTCTTTGATTTATTTTGGTTCTTTTTTTTCTTTTTGTGTACTGCTTGTGTTCTTTGTGTTTTTATTTTCTTTGTGGAATATGATTTCTAGTTTAGGCAGTGAGAGCGCCTGAATTTATCTGCCCTCCTGGTCATGAGAGGACTTGGGTGTGGACCTGGACTCCTTCGAGCAGTGAGAGTGCCTGATTTTCTTTATTTCATTACTCATAATATTATTTTTACAGTTATAAGAGGAGGGGACTGAAACAACTTCTGAACTCTTTGCATGGACTTGGATTTTCAGGGCAGTGAGAGTGCCTAAATTCCCCCATCTCCTGGGCCATGAGAGGGCTTGGGGGGGCAATTGTTACAAATGGTATTTTATGAGGGAGGACTGTAGTGTTTTTCTAAAATTAAGTGCAGGAGTGACTGATGCAGCATATGTGGGATAGGGCAATATTTTTTAAAGTGGTATTTTTTTACTCTGTTAGGGTGGGTTATTTGAGTAACTTTGAGATTTGTTTTAGTCTATTTATTATTATATTATTGTGATTTATAGTTTAAGTTTGGGGATAATTGTTTTGGTTGGGGTTGGATTGGGGGGAATTTATTAGTTTTAGTTAGCTTTGTTTATTTATTAGTGGTGTAGAATGTGTTGCATACCAGCCCCCACAGTTGTGCTCTATTCATCCTCTGCTCTTCGCCCTTTCTCCACTTCTCCTCTCCAGTTTGTAACCTACCAGCGCTGTAGAACACTGGGTATTATGCATAGGAGAAGGAGGGGGCGGGGGGGTCACGAACAGTGGAGGATGAATGAGAGGGATCACCGTATTGGGGTGGTAGGATCCAGAAGACGCCCTGAGGCGAAATGGAATCCAGATCATGGTTTTCCATGTCTGGTGCCATACCCAAGGGCACTACTGATTGTGGTAGGCAGATGGCTTGGGCGGCACAGGAGGTTCGTCCAACTCGGGCGGTGATTTGTAATGCCAGGTGTATTAAGAACAAGGCTGCAATTATTGCAGACCTTGTTGAAACAGTGGACCTGGCATGCATCACCGAGACCTGGCTGGATGAAAATTCTGGCCCCATTTTGGAGACTGTGACTCCAGCTAGATACTCGGTGATACATTGCCCGAGACTGGATCACGGGGGCAGGGGGCGGTCTGTTTCAAGACCCAAGTTAACCTCACAAGAGTATTAGTTGAGGAGGCTGAGTCTTTTGAGTGTGATGTTGTAGCAGGTGTAGGCTATAGAATCGCCCTCATCTACCATCCACCTGGTGATGAGAAGCGATTCCTTCAGGAAGTAGCGAACTTCATCATCGACATGGCATTTGAGTTGCCCAGACTGATGGTTCTGGGTGACTTTAACACTTTAGTCGACAATAAACTCTTACAATTTGGTCCACACTTCCTCCAGTTAATGACATCTCTGGGCCTTACACAGGTGATTTCCACTGCTACTCATAAACACGGACACTCTCTTGACTTAATCTTCCTCCTAGGGATCGAAACATCTGACTTGGGGGTGGAACCAGTTGGGTGGTCTGATCATTACACTGTGAGATTCAGTTTTAGCACCCCCCTCGTAGGCCTACCCCTGTGGAGATGGTTAGGTACCGCCCTTTATGGGATATAAGATCTTAGTTCGAGAGGGCTCTTGCAGTAGGTAATTTATAGGACTGATGCCGGCTGGTGTCAGGACCCAACGGAAAAATTACTAGCTAGCAGACTCTGGTGGGGGATCGCTCCCACATCAGGTGACCGACATCATGCGTCGTCAGTATAAAGGTGTGGTCCCCCATACCCGCCTTCCAGTTCTTTCCCGCCATTGCTCGCGGTCAGCGCCACCAGAAAGTTCAACGCCACAGCTCTTCATCGGTAGTTTTTACAGCCTTTTTGATCTTTGACTAAATCGTCAGGCATTCATCAGTGTTTCTTGTCCCCTACACCTTCCGAGCACAAAAATAAGTGCGACTCATGCGGCGCCCTACTCCCGCACAAGGACGGCCATTCCCAGTGCCTCTTCTGTCTAGGCCTGGATCATCAGGTGGAGAAGTGCCAGCACTGCCTTAAATTCAACACCGCCACCTACAGACGGATGCAGCAGTCCTTGGAGGCCCACATACTAAAGAAGAAAATGTCCTCCATGGAGAAGAAGTTTAAAAAGCTCCGGCAGGCGTCCACTTCCCCCGAAGGCCATCGTAAGAAGAAAGACAAGGAGAAGCACCGGGATAAGGGCTCCTCATCCACCGCGTCTTCTTTGGGAGTCGCCGTGCTACAGGTAATGTCCCCTTTGGGGGACCACTCCGAGACGGCCGCCTTGGAGGCTTCCAAGGTGGTGGCCCGCCCGTCTGGCTCGCGCTCTGGCCCTTCTGGCACTTCTCTGGGCTACTGGAGGCCTCCGCCCCGTAAAGCCGCCACCGCAAGTGCCTACTGGTTCGAGCAGCTCCGGTAAGCCGGACGTCAGCTTATCTGATGCCTGCACGGAGACGGTCGATAAGTCGCCCGACCCTTCCGGGTAGCGCACGGCCCCTCTTCTGCCCGACTAGGCTGCTCCTCCTTAGCGACCTGCCTCGGGCGATGGGTCAGATAAGTCGGACATCAGCTCCTCCAGCGTCCACCCGGACTCCAATGATAAGTCGGACGTCGGCCTGCCCGATGCCCGCACGGTGGCTGAGCCGACGCCAGACCCTCTTACGTCCGCTGTTCCTGGCTCCCCGCAGCCTTTGCTGCCCTCCAGAGACCCTGGGTCTCCTCAGCCTGACTCCAGGGATTTTTAACCTCCATCACCGGGTGATGCCGAGGTTCCTGCTGGGCCGACTGACCTGACATCAGTTCCCCGGACACCGGCTCCGACACCGGTCTTGCCGACACCAGGCAACATCCCACACCCGTGTGCTGCTCCAACGCCGGACCTTCCGCCTACCGGGCCTTCTGCTCCTGGTCCACCCGTGGGCCCTCAAGCCGGGCTGTCTCCAGCAGACCCCCTGGTTCCCAGGTATCCAACGCCATCGTAACCGACGCTGTCTTACCCGGCTTTGCAGTATCTGATGCCCCAGTACCCGATGCCAGCCTATCTGACGCCACAGTACCCAGTGCCTCAATACCCGATGCCGGGTTTCCCGCCGTCAAGTTATGGATACACGCCTTACGGGTACAATCAATACCCATATCCCCCCCCCCTCCTCCTCCACCGCCCCCTTAGCCACCGGTGAACTTGAAGGAGACTCTGGCCTCCTGGTGGGCTGAGGCCAAGGTTCAGCTCACCAGAGAGGTGGAGAGTCATCTCACGACGATGGTGCCGATTCCGGCTCCTGTACGTCCGTGACGACAGACTCCCTCCCCACCTCTGGACACCAGGGCGAGCCCTCTGGTTCCAGGGCGGGGCAGGATACGCTTCCCCGAGGACCTTTCAAGGGGTCCGTTCCTCCCCCATGCCAGGAGAGGGAGTTTTCCTCTTCATCTTCTTCCTCCTCGGACACCTTGGATGACTCAGATGGTTGCTTCGAGCCGGATGACGAGCCCAGGCCTAGGACTCTTCTGAAGTCTCCTTCAGAGGATCCTTCCTTTACAGAGTTGCTGCTTAAAATCCAGGAGGTTCACAAGTGGCATTCCTTGGAGCTGGATCCACAGTGTAAGAAACTCGCTGAGCATGTGGACCTGCCTGAGACGGCTCCTATTTTGGTGCCACCCTGGATTGAGCCTCATGCCGATCTTGTTTCTGCAGGAGAAGGGGACTGCACAGAAGTCTGTGGACTCCATGTACCACCCCTGTCAAATGCAGCGCCATCCGTTTTGCAGGCGGCATCGGCAAAAGGCGAAACCCTAGGGAAAGCAGGCCAATAAACGCTGGGCCCCTCTGGCTGCCAAGCCCCCTCCACCCAAAAAAGCAGCAGGTGCTTCAGCCGCGATGCTGCCCCATACCACCTGACTCCTTTCCTCTCCCACAGCCTCTGGGCCTTCCAGAGGAACCAGTAGGAGGGAGGTTTCCCTCCACCTCTCAGGTTGGGAGAGGATGGCTTCAGATTCCTGGGTGCTCCAGCTGATCGCAGAAGGACACTCAATAGAGTTTCCTCAGAAACCCCCTCAACACCCTCCCCCAAAGTCGTTGTACTCTCTGGAACATCATATTCTGGTCCAGGAAGAGATTTCAGCACTTTTGCTGAAGGAGGCGATAGAACCCATCCCCATTCCTCTTCAGGGAACGAGGTACTATTCCCATTTCTTCCTGGTCCTGAAGAAAACAGGGGACATGAGGTCGATTCTCGACCTCAGCTCCCTGAACTTGCTCGTGAAGTAGAAGAGGTTCAGGATGCTCTCGCTGCAGAGCCTCCTGCCCCTTCTCCGGCCGGGACAGTGGCTGTGCGCTTTGGATATGCAGGATGCCTACCTGCATATCCCTATCTGCCCTTCCCACCGCAAATACCTGCATTTTGCGTTACAGGGGGACCACTACCAGTTCAGGGCCCTCCCATTTTGTCTTTCCTCGGCGCCCCGGGTGTTCACCAAATGCCTTTCGGTGGTAGCGGCCTACCTACGTACCCAGGGGATGCAGGTTTTCCCGTACCTGGACGATTGGCTCCTGGCGGCCCCGTCCAGGGAGGAAATCCTGCGCTTCCTTTCCCTTACCCAGCAGGTCTTTGCCTGCCTGGGTATTACCATCAACCAGGCCAAGTCACATCTGATCCCATCCCGGAGGCTCCAGTTTATCGGGGCGATCCTGGACACGACCTGTGGCATGGCCTTCCTGCCACCGGACAGGGTGGTCACTCTCCAGGCCCAGGTCAGCCTGTAGTCCAACCGCAGGTGGGTCAGCGCCAGGTCAATCCCTTGCCTCCTCGGGCTAATGGTGGCTGAAATTCCGATAGTCCCTCACGCTCGGCTCCACATGAGAATCTCTTAGTGGACACTTCAGTCTCAATGGGATCAGCTGGTGGACGACCTAGATCAACTTGTCCTGGTCTCCACTCCCATGGCTCGGGACTTGCAGTGGTGGATGGTTCTGGAGAACCTCTACCGGGGAGTTCCCTTCAGTCTCCCTCCCCTCTCACAGACGTTGACTACGGAAGCCTCTGGCGAGGGTTGGTGAGCCCATCTCTGTCCTCACAAGACCCAGGGCTCATGGTCCAAGCTCAAGAAGTCTCTTCACATCAATGTGCTCAAACTAAGGGCAGTACTGTATGCTCTTCAGGCTCTGCATCTGTATCTGTCTCTGTCTCCTGGTCACCTAGCTGTACAGATGGACAGTGTGTGTGTGTGGTCTGGTACATCAACAAACACGGAGGAACTCATTCCTACCCCCTTTGCAGAGAGGCGATGCGAGTCTGGGATTGGGTAGTGCAGCACAACCTTCACCTCACGACATCTCATGTCCCGGGGGTCGAGAACACGCTGGCAGACAGACTAAGCTGGTCATCTGCTCTAGCTCATGAATGGGAACTGGATCAGGGGGTCGTAGACGACATCTTCCTGTGCTGGAGAACTCCACAGGTAGACCTGTTTGCTTCCCCTCAAAACACAAAACTTCCTGTCTTCTGCTCGCTCGCTCCAGGGCGTGGCATTTTTTTGAGAGACGCTCTGTCTCTAGACTGGAAGGGCAGATTAGTCTATGCCTTTCCCCTGATTCCACTGATTACGAGGGTCTTGCAAAAACTCAGTTCGGAAGAAGCTCGAATGATTCTGATCGCTCCTTTCTGGCCCAGGCAAGTTTGGTTCTCTCTTCTGCAACAGTACTCAGAGGAACCTCCTCTTCCTCTTCCTCTGTCGCTATTTTTGCTGACCCAGGATCAGGGGACCCTGGTCCATCCAGGCCTCAAGTCCCTTCAGTTGCACGCATGGCTCCTGCAGACGTAGCTCAAACCCAATTCTGGGTCCCCCCTCCCCCCCTGAGTAGCTGAGATTCTGGTGGAGGCCAGGAAACCCTCATCCAGATCTACTTATGCCATGAAATGGAAACAGTTCTCTATTTGGGCTGCCTCCAATGATGTTGAGCCCTTCTCATGCTCTGTCGGCCGACTTCTGGATTACCTGCAACACCTCTTCGATCTGGGTCTTAGCCATTCATCCTTAAAGGTTCACATGGCGGCCATTTCAGCCTATCATTCCCCTTTGCAGACAGAACCTTTGCTCAGCTGGAGGTCTCTAAGACCTTTTTGAGAGGGGTCCTTCACTTATGACCCCCCCAATCCAGGTCCCTGCCCCTACTTGGGATCTGAATTTCATTTTAGAGAAGCTTACTCTGCCTCTTTTCGAGCAGGCAGCCACAGTGGACCTAAAGTTCCTTTCTTGGAAGACTCTCTTCCTAGTGGCCATTACTTCTGCTCGATGGATTTCCGAGCTTCAGGCCCTGATGTGTGAAATCCCGTATTTGATTTTTCACAAGGAACGTGTGGCTCTGCTTACCAACCCTAAGTTTCTCCCTAAGGTGGTAGTGGAATCAATGCTGAATCAATCCGTAGAGTTGCCTGCCTTTTTTACACAGCACTCCAATCAAGGAGAGTACCTCCTGCCTACTTTGGATGTTCACCGAATTCTGAGATACTACACCAACAGGATGAAGGATCTCAGAAAGACTGATCAACTGTTCGTCTCTTTTGCTCATAAAAGAGAAGGCAATACTGTTTCTAAGCAATGCCTGTTGAACTGGTTGGCTCATTGTATCACTTAACGTGTCAGTGGCTGACATTTGTGCAGCCGCCACTTGGACTTCTGTCCACACCTTTACGAAACATTACAGTTTGGACATTGCCTCTTGCTGTAGAGCAGGCTTCGGGTGGCTGTTTTGCAAGGCCTCCTTTCCTAAGGCCTTCACAACCAGAGGGTCTACTTCTGAGTAGCTTTCCTCCTCCTGTTTGCTTCTCCTTGTTCCAGACTGCTTGGGACTCAGTCGTATATGTAATTACCTACTGCAGGAGCCCTCTTGAAGTAAGATAGTACAGTTACGTAAGAACTTACCGTAACAGTAGATCTTTGAGAGAGGCTCTTGCAGTAGGGAATACCTTCCTGCCCTCCATCCCCTAAGCTTTTTCAGCTCCTTTTCCAGGAAGGGAAATATCCACTTCTCTCTTGTCTTGCCTTTTGGCCTTTGGTGGGAAAAAGAACTGGAAGGCGGGCAGGGGGACCGCCCTTATACTGATGCCACCCGTCGGTCACCTGACCGAGGCGGTCCCCTGCCAAGACTGCTAGATAAAATGTTTCCGTTGGTTCTGGCGGCTGGCGGCAGGCATCAGTCCTATATAATTACCCTGCAAGAGCCTCTCTCAAGATCTACTGTTATGGTAAGTTCTTACGATGTACTTTCTCATGGCCTAGCGGCGGCATTTGATCTCTCGTCCCTCTCATTGACAAGCAATGACCCAGAGACCCTCATGATGGCTTATAATGTAGCTGTCTCGGCAGCTCTGGATTCCATTGCTCCAGTCCATGTTTGCCCTAGGTCCCCCTGGTTTGATGGGACTTTGAGGGAGATGCGGAGACTTGGACGAAGGTTAGAGCGTTGCTGGCACAAGTCCGCCCTTGATGCTGACCACCTTAGATTGATGGACCATTATTAAGTCTATCAGTCCGCAATTGCCCATAAGAAGGCAGAATTCCTTTCTGGGGAGATTGCGGCTGCTCAGAATCGACCAGCTCAGCTTTTCCGAACTGTGGACAGACTGTGCAATCCAGCCTGTCTACATGTTCAGAAAGCCTTTTCCCAATTAGAGTGCAACGAGCTTGCTTGATTCTTTGCAAATAAGGTGGCTGACATCTGGGCCGTACTTCAGCCAGCACACTCTATAGGTGTTGCTTTTGATCAGTATGGCGTCACTGTACCTCAGCTTTCCTGGAGTACCTTCAGTCGACTGGAGTTCATGGATGTCATGCGGATTATCCAGAGTGTGCACCCTATGTGCTGTAGTTTGGACCCTGGACCAACTTCCCTAATTTTAGGTTGTATTGATGTCATCAGTCCAGTCCTTGTGTGGATAGTCGGGTGCTTCCTGGAATCTGGTGAGTTTCCCAGCTCCCTGAAAGAGGTGGTGGTGACACCACTCTGAAGAAAGCTACCTTGGACCCCGACTGCCACGCAAACTACAGACCTATCTCTAATCTTCCCTTTGTAGGGAAGGTGATTGAGAAAGTAGTGGCAGCTCAACTGGAGAAGCATCTGACCATCCATGGCATCTATGAACCGCTCCAGTCTGGTTTTCGCAAAAGACATAGTACCGACACAGCTCTGGTTCGGGTGATCAATGATCTCCTGATGGCGAGAGATCGGAAGAACCATGCCATCTTGGTCCTTCTGGATCTCTCTTCAGCTTTTGACATCGTGGAATATGTGGTGTTGATAGGGCACTTGAGGCATATCTCTGGACTGTCGGGAACAGTCCTCAGGTGGTTTACATCTTTTCTCACGGGTAGAACACAGAGAGTGGTGTCTGGGGTTCATTCTTCAGGCCCAATTCCTCTGTCATGTGGGGTGCCTCAGGGTTCACTGCTGTCACCCATGTTGTTCGCAGTGTATATGCTACCCATCGGAGACATTTTAAGAAGGTATGGGCTGAGGTTTCACTGCTATGCAGATGATACCCAGCTCTACCTTTCTTTTGCACCCCACCAGGATGGCGCTCTCCCGGTCTTTAATAACTGTCTGAAAGAAATGTAGGAGTGGATGAATAACAGCTGGCTGAAGTTGAACTCGAAAAAAAATGAGTTATAGGTTGTGGACCCAGGTCGTCAGATGGGGGGTCAGGTGTTGGTGCGCCTTCCGGAATTTTTCTTGGTGGCGTCTCACTCCCAACCTCTGAACAGGTGCGTAACCTGGGGGTAGTTTTTGATGATGGACTGACCCTGTGTTCTCAGGTGCCGTCTGTTGTCAAAACATCTTTTTATCATCTTAGGAATATCACCAGGATTAGGCATCTGGTTTCATCTGATGACCTTCCTACCCTGGTCCACGCCTTTGTGTCTTCATGCTTGGATTATTGCAACTCCCTTTACCTAGGGCTTTCTGTGGTTGAAATCCGTCACTTGCAGCTGGTGCAGAACGCAGTGGCCCAACTTTTGACAGGATCTGCTCGATCCTGTCATATTACTCCGGTGCTGCGCGAACTGCACTGGCTGCCAGTACAGTGGCGATCACCTTTAAAGTCGGTTTACTGACTTTCAAAGCCCTACATGGACAGGGCCTGGACTGTCTGAAAGAGTTCCTGATCCACTACTGCTCTAGTCGATCACTCTGCTCAGCCGATGAGGGGTTGTTATAGACCCCAAGGGTGAATCTGAAATCATCTGGTGCAAGAGCTTTTGCCTATGCAGCCCCACCCTTTGGAATTCTCTACCCTGTCGGTTACGGGAGTGCGCAACTGTGAAAGGATTTAAGCAGGGCTTAAAAACCTTTCTGTGGCACCAAGCCTTCTCAGCCAATTGAATGTTATGTTTTTTCTGATTTATTGTTATAGTTATGTATTTTAGCTGAATCGATGTCTGATGTTTGTATGATTTTCATCTGTTTTTATATTGTTAGGTGCCTTGGCAATTGATAAGGCGCTTTATAAATAAATTTATTATTATTATTTGATGGATTTCCTGGAGATACCAGAGTCTCCTCCCAGGATCATTCCTCCTATTTTACTTGTTTTGAGGCCTGCACTACTGCAGCCTGGCACAGGTCTGACATGGTGCCAGCTATGCCCCGCAGGGCAGATAAACTTTACCATGACCCTCAGGGGTTTCCAGATTGTGCTGACCCACCTGAAACAGATTCAAGGGTCACAAGGCAGCTCATAACCGGTCTAAGGTGTCCAAGCACCTTTGCCCGCCCCCGGACAAAGAGTCATGCAGAATTGATCTTTGGGGTAAAAGGGTTTATGCCTCCTCCACCCTGGGGTTGAGGATTGCCAGCTACCGGTCCATTATGGTAAAGTACCAAAATACCAACTGGAGGAAGGGCAAGGCCGCTGCCCGGAACTTTCCAGATGGTACCCAGAAGCAGGAGGTTTTCAGATGCTTGCAGACTGCTGAGTATGTTAGCAAGCACCACCTACCGTCCCTCTATGATATCTCAGACACTGTTGCCAGGGCTGCTGCAACTGGTATTTGCCTCTGTAGGCATTTCTGGCTGAGGATCCCTGGCTTTGCTGCTGATGTCCTACAGAAGGTGCTTAATGCTCTCTTCAATGGCTCTAAACTATTTGGGCCAGATGTCCAGGACATTATTAATGACTTACAGGTATCTGGCAGGGCTATCAAATTTGTCCACTCATTCTATCACATGCAACCTAACAGCAGACAGCACCCTCCATTTCGAAAGCCATCCAGTAGGCTAGAAGCAGCTTCTTGGCCCCAGGGCAAATGTAGAGCCTCTGCTGCCTTGCCTGCCCCTCCACCGCTGAAGCAGCGGCCAAGCGTCCTAGAGCTTATTGACCAGCCCTGGCAGCTGGATCTACCTCGGCTTGACTCCTTGCCAGATCCCCCTCTTCTGGTCCCTGACCAAGAGGTGGTGGTCAGAGGTCGGTTCTCCCTTCATCTCAATCAGTGGAGAACCATCACACGATACCTATATTCTTCAAATCATAGACAGGGGTCACACTCCGGAGCTCACCAAGCAACCCCCAGATACCCTGCCTCTGACCTCCAACTACTCCTTGGACCACCTGTCTGCTCACTGGGAGGAGATACAGTCCCTTCTAAGAAAACAGGCCATCGAGCCAGTACCCAGGCGTCAGAGAAACCAGGGATTTTATTCCAGGTTCTTCCTGTTCCTCAGAAAGACCGAGGATTTGAAGACCATCTTAGACCTAAAGGACCTCACTCTGTATATCCAGTACAAAAAGTTCCAGATGGTGACTTTGCCAGGTCTAATGCCACTTCTCAAGAGAGGTCACTGGCTGTGTTCTCTGGACATGTGGGGCACCTACCTGCACAACTCGGTGTTTCCTCCTCACAGGATGTTCCTCAGCTTTCTTTTTCAGGGGTGATCATTACCATTTCAAAGTGCTGCCATTTGGCTTGTCCTCTGCGCTGCCGGTCTTTACCAAGTGCTTAGCAGCAGTACCTGTGGCCCTTAGAAGGGAGGGGCTGTATGTTTTCCAATATCTGGATGATTGGCTGCTGAAGGCCCTTTCGAGGGAGTAGCTCCTAGAGACTTTGGCGAGAACTCTTCAGTTGTTTCTCTCTCTCTGGGCATTACAGTTAACCTGCTCAAGTTGGTCCTGGTTCCATCCCAAAGGCTGCAATATATAGGAGCGGTTCTAGATTCAGTACAGGGGAACGCTTTTCTGACACAAAACAGGGTGGAATACCTTATTGCCCAGGCTCAGGAGGTGGCCCAGATCAGTTATGTCCCTGCCAGGGTGTACTTGAGGCTGTTGGGCCTGATGGCAGCAGCCATCCCCACTGTTCCACTGGCCAGGCTCCACATGCTCATCCTCCAGTGGTACAGTGACACCAGTGAATGGACAAATTATGTCAGTGCTGGTCTGCTCCCCAGTCCACAAAGTGCTCCAGTGGTGGATGGCTCCCCTGAACCTGTTGCAAGGGATTCCATTCCAGATTTCCTCTCCACAGCAAATCTTTACCATGGCTGCACCTGTTTTTGGCGGGGGGGGACTCATCTGGGTCCCTTTCAAACTCAGGGCTTTTGGTCCCAATCAGACCCCCATATCAATATCCTGGAGATGCGGGCGGTTTTGTGTGCCATGCAGGCCTTTCAGAACCATCTCCTTCCGGGTCAGCTGCTGATCCAGTCAGACAACCTCAGCATAGTGTACTACATCAGCGGGGGGGGGGGGGACGCATTATTTCCCCCAATGCAGGGAGGCCATAAGAGTGTGGTACTGGGCGTTAGACCACAGCCTAACCCTCTCAGCGGTTCATGTCCTGGGAGTGCTAATCACTCTAGTGGAGAGCCTCAGCAGGACTCAGTCCAGTATGCACAAGTGGAAACTTCTCTCATCCAGAGTTGGACCTTTTTGCATCCCCACTCACTGCAAAACTGCCCAGTTTTTGCTCGCTCAGTCCAGGGCCTGGAGTTTTCTGGTGAGATGCGTTGCCGGCTCCTCGAGTGAAGGGTTCCTTTATGCCTTCCCTCCATTTCCTCCGATTCAGAGGGTGCTAATCAAATTGCAGATGGAGGGGGCCAGTATGATTCTGGTGGCTCCATTCTGACCTCGTCAGATATGGTTTCCATTACTACAGCAGCTGGCAGAAGAACCTCTGGTCCCTCTCCCCCTCTGCAGGAATCTGCTGACCCAGGCTGAGGGGACCCTGGTCCATCCCAACCTCAAATCCCTTCATCTGTACATTTGGCTCCTGAGAACATAGCCATCACCAGATGTGAGGTTTCCAATAGGGTAGCGGATGGCCTAGTGGCTGCCTGGAAACCCTCCATTCGAGCCACCTATGCCATGAAGTGGAAGAGGTTTTCCATCTGTGCTGGCAAGCATAATTTGGACCCTTTCACTTGTCTGGTGAACCAGATTGTGGACTGCCTGTTGTCGCTGTCGGAATCGGGTCTCCAGTGCTCCTCCCTCAAGCTGCACCTGTCGGCCATCTCAGCCTTTCATGAGCCAGAAGATGACCACACCATAGCTCAGCTGGATGTTTCCCATACTTTCTTGAGGGGCATCCTGCATGTGAAACTTTCAATCTGTTCCACTGTCCCATCTTGGGATTTAAATTTTGTTTTGGATAAATAGACCCTCTCCTTTTGAGCCAACCGGGTCCTGCAAGCTACGCTTTCTCTCCTGGAAAGTGTTATTTTTGATTGCTGTTACTTCTGCTCAAATCTCAAATGACTTCCAAGTTTCAAGCCCTCTGGTGTGAGGAGCCTTATTTGATTTTTCACAAAGATAGGGTGTCTTTGAGCACAAACCCTAAGTTCCTTCTAAGGTGGTGTCTGCGTTTACCCTCAATCGATCTATCCACCTTCAGGGCCGGTCCGGTGGTGCTGAGGGTTGAGGCGCTGGACGCCACACCTTGCACCACGCTGATGACCCGGCTTGGGAGCAAGCTCAGGTTGCCGGGGGTCGGCCAGGAAGGAGAGGATTGAGCATCCAGAGGGCAGCTCTCCTCTCCTGGGGAGGGTGGGCCCACAACTCCACAGCAGCAGTGACTCCCAGTGGAGACTGGGAGTTCATCAGTTGTGAGTCGTGCATGCAGAGGGTGGAGGCATCAGCGGATGTCCGCGAAAGGGGTGCAGGAGTGCACCAACTCACGTTCAACATCATTGCACATCCGTGCCTCCGGGGACCATCATGGCACACATGCAAAAGGAAACACCCTAGCTCCTGAAGGAGATGACGGCACACCAGCCCCAGGCCCACTGCTGGACCCCGCCTCTGGTCCCGATATCCTCTGGCCCACACCAGACCACCGAGCCAGATTAAAAGGAGCACCCAAGGTAAGTGGTGGGTGGCCCCACCTTGGGGGGGGGCACAAGCCAGGGGGTATATGGTGGTTCAGGGTGCTGGGTCAGGGTTCCACGCGTGCCTGGAGCAAGGGGTCTCAAGCTGGGCAGGACAAGCTGGGGATGCCTGAGGGAATGCTTCAGGACCGGCAACCAGAGGGGAAAAAGATGTGAAAAAAAACAATCTATCCACCTTCCAGTTTATTTTCCTGAGCATGCCAGTCCACAGGAAGTACAGCACCACACGTTAGATGTGCAGAGAACTTTGTAGTATTACCTGCTCCAAACTAAGGAATGCAGAAAGTCAAAGCAGTTGTTTGTTTCTTTCACCCCAGGTAGAGAGAGCATTCAGGTTTCTAAATAATGTTTATCTAAATGGTTGGCTAATTCTATTGTGTTCTGCTTACAACAAGTATGGCAAAGAGTTGCCTGGAGTGGTTAAAGCTTATTCTTCCAGAGGCATGGCTACCTCTGGCTTGTTTTTGTGGGATCTCAGCCACTGACATTTGTGCGTCTGCCATCTGGAGCACCGTAATACTTTCACCAAGCACCACAGTCTGGACATTGCCTCAGTAGCCCATGTAGGATTTGGAAGGGCTGTGTTGCAGGGCCTCCTGTCTTAACTTTACTGTTGACCTTCCTCCCAGACTGTTTTGCTGCACCTGTAACTGCTTGGGACTTGTTCCTACGGTGTGACCTGATGACTGAGATATCCCCGAAGAAGATAGAACAGTTATACAAGAACTTACCATAACAGTAGAACAGTTACATAAGAACTTATTGTAACAGTAGATCTTCGCGGGGATCTCAGTCATTAGGTCTGTCTTCCCTCCTATCATCCCTTTCCTGGGGCTTTCTACTGAACTGACTATCTGGTGTATCCAGACTTTTTCCTAGGCCTGGGCACCTCTCTCTCTCTCTCCCCTCAGTCCCCCATGGCTAGAGCTATGCTCCCTTTTTCTCCGGGGGAAAGAACTGACGAGATAGAGGGGTCGTTCCCACCTTTACAGGGTTGATGACTTCTGCAGATGATGTCAGCGTGGCTGGCCCCACTTGTACTGCTGAAAATCTTCCATGTGGCTCCTGCTTCACCAATGGTGAAGTTTCTGTGGTGTGACCTGATGACTGAGATCCCCTCCAAGATTTGCTGTTACGGTGAGTTTTTACGTGACTGTTCTAATCCCAGGAATCCACTAATATTATTACTTCTTGCAGTGCTCCTTTAAGACAGCACTGCCCCGGGGCCAAATGGAATGTTATGCTAATGATGGAATATTAGCTTGTGCATTCGATTCAAAAGCTGCCCAGTTCAACTGCCTATATTCTAACCCTCAGATTTCTTCTCTCCGCTGTAAAGACAAGATGCCCTGGAGATTTTCTCTCTCAAGTCGTTCCTGAAGTGACATTTGATCAAAAAAGTAAGTATTTTTTGATTATTATTCAATAGCTGCCTAGTTTAGTGTTTTGTTTATTTTTTTCCCTCAGTATTGTAAATTTTAATGTAGTTTTGTGTATTTTTGCAGTTCCTTTCGGTTTCTGGGAACCGGGAGGTAACCGACTGTTTTCTACTTTACATTGGAACTTTTATTCTGGTTCCGATCACTTTTACAGTAATTTTCTTCTAAATTGTTTATTTTTGAACCGGGCATTCTTGGTTCCCTAGGTTTATCCCTCGGTTCTGGAACCGATAGATTTAACTTTTTCTCGGTTCCTGAATCGACTGCAAACCGATAACTTTTTAAAAATGTTATCGGTTCCCAGTTCCTGTTTTCTTCCCTTTTAAACAAAAGTGTCAGATAAACCCAAGAAGAAAACAGGACCTCCTAGTTTTAACAAGTGTTCATAAGTGTTTGACAAAGCAGACAAACATGATTTATGTTTGGTCTGTCTTGGGCAACAACACTTCTCTGCTGAGTGTGAAATATGCAAGTCTTTTCCCTACTAAGACGGTTGAAAAACATAGGGAAAGACTGCAAAGAAAAATGGATGAGGGGTCCATGGGCTCTGACCAGTCCACCCCCTCTAAATCTTTGACTGAATCTTCCAGGGCCATAAAAACCACCCCGATATGGGTGAGGGTAATGGGAAGAGAGGCATTGAATGGTTGACTCTCCGGTGCCTGCCAAAAAACTTAAGAAAACTAAGCATACTGAGACCCCAGTTGGAATGCCACAAGGGGCTCCTCAAGTACCTGCTCATACACCAACACCTGATGACTTAACTCAGGCTCTGGCTTTATTGCAAGTGCTGCAGGGCCTATTACCCCTTAAGCAGCCTGTGGCTACTCCTGTAGAAAAATCATCTGTCTTTGTTACACCCTTACCCACTGAAACAGTGGATTTTGAAGATGAGTATGAGGCAGAGGAAGGTATGGAACCTGAGGTCTCCCCTGAGCAGGAGTCTGGTTCACCCGCTAGACCCACTGAGGATTATTCCTCACATTTTTCTTTTGTAAGAAAAATGGTTGAGACTCTGGACCTTGCCATGGCAGAAGAAGTCCAACATGAGGAGGAAGCTCAATACATGGAGCTTATGGGGTTATCACCCACTAAAAGGCTCTTGCTGCCTATTTACAAGTTTTTCAAAAAAGATATACTTTTAATTCTTAAAACACCTAACACTATCACACCTATTGATAAAAAGTATGTTAAGAAGCACCAATTGGAGAGGTTAGGGGCAGAGTTTTTATTTACCCACCCTGACCATGATCCGTCAGGGAATTGTGCAGCAGGCTGCCTGTGAAAGGGCTAAAACACCTCTGTCCTCTCATCCTCCTGAGAAGGACTCTAGGAAAATTGATTGCATGGCAAATAAAGGGTACCTTTCTGCCTCTCTTGCAGTCAGACAAGCCAGCTATCAGGCATACGCAGCCCTCTATCAGAAGGCTCTCTGGCAGTCCCTCCTTGATGCTGCTGAGACCAGCCCTTCCACACCAGTTTCAGAGCTAGTGGAGACCGCTAAATTAGGCTTGGAGGCTTCCAAGTATCAGTTTCAGATGTCAGCTGATATAAATGATACAGCTGCAAGGTGGATGGCAGGTACTGTGGCCATGAGGATATTTGCCTGGCTTAGAGCTACTAATGTCTCCCAGGATACCCAGAGCAAAGCCATGGACTTTCCAGTCGAGGGTAACTCATTTTGTGGAGTTCAGACTAAGGCCTACATGAAAAAGGTAGATGAATACAAAGCTACTTATCGCAGTAACTCTACCAAGGAGAAACCTTCACCCTCTACTTCTACATATGGAAGTGGAGGCAGGGATAGGGCTTCTTATAGAAGACCCTTCTGCCAGGTACAGGCTGTGCTACAGCAGCAGTACCAGCCACAGCAGGGTGGTTTCTTTAGAGCTAGAGGCAGAATCTGCCCAACCTCAGCAACAGGCAAAACAGAATCCCTGACTTTTCTCTTCAGGCTGCCTCCCCAGTTCCTGTAGGGGGCAGACTGACTCACTTCATCCAGGAATGGTTAAAGATCACCACAGACAAGTGGGTTCTGGAAGTGGTGAGTCAGGGTTTGTCCTCAAGTTTCAGATCCCTTCCTCCTTTAAGAACAAGGCTGTTCAGGACAGTTCCTTTCACAGAAAGAAAGCTGTTGGAACAGGACGTTCAGGATCTCTTCTTATCAAGGGCAATAGAGCCTGTTTCTTCCAAACAAAAAGGACAGGAGTTTTATTCAAGATATTTTGTAACACCAAAGAAAAATGGTGTGGTGACCTATACTAGACCTCAGACTGCCAAACAAATACCTGGTAAAGCCCAGGTTCAAGATGGTCACACTGGCCATGATTCTGCCAACACTACAGAGAGGAGACTGGCTAGCCTCCTTTGACCTAAAGGACACATACTTCCATACTCCTATAAGGGAGTCGCACAGAAAATATCTAAGGTTCAGACTCCCTTCAGGCCACTATCAGTTCTCAACACTATCCTTTGGTCTCACTTCAGCACCAAGAGTGTTTACCAAGTGCCTGGCAGTGGTGGTGGCACACCTAAGAAGACTGTGTGTTTCAGTTTTTCCCTACCTGGACAATTGGCTAATCATGGGAAAGTCTCACCAGCAGGTGAGAGAGTGCCTGCAGGTAACTCAGGACCTGTTGCAATCCTTGGGGTTCCTCCTCAACATCAAAAAGTCAGTCCTAACTCTTGTACAGATACTGCAGTTCATAGGTGTGGAATTGAACACCATTGTGGAAGAGCTTCCTCCCTCAAGAGAGGGCAGACAGTATTCTGCACTTGGCAAGCTTGTTTGTCCTGAACAAGCCAAAGTCAGCAAGACAGTTTCTGCAATTGTTAGGCCACATGGTCTCAGCAGCAGGCACAGTCCTGGGTGCCAGGTTCCAAATGAGAGATGTTCATTTCCACCTCAGGGCACACTGGTGCCAGAGGCGGGACTCTCTCTCAAAAACTATCCCGGTAACAAGGGAGTTACTGCAGGCACTCCAGTGGTGGATGGAACTGGACAACTTGAGGGAAGGGTCCCCTTCCTGCAGGAGTCACCATCACTGGTTCTCACAACAGATGCTTCCCTGCTAAGGTGGGGTGTTCACTTAGGGGAGCACACCACCCATGGTACATGGAAAAGTGCAGAATCACTCCAGCATATAAACCTGCTAGAGTTGAGCGCAGTTTATCTGGCCCTTCAGGCTTTCTCTCATCTGCTCCAAGGAAGGGTGGTACAAGTCAGAACAGACAATACCACAACAATGTACTACATCAACAAGTAGGGGACAAGGTCCACTACCCTTTGCACAGAGGTAATGAAAATCTGGAGCCTAGCTTACTCTCTCAATGCCTTCTTACAAGCAATCCATCTGCCTGGCAAGGACAACACGTTGGCAGATGCCTTGAGCAGGATAAACCAGGCCCATCACAAATGGACACTGAACAAGCAGGTGGTGGAAGTCCTGTTTAGGTGGTGGGGCACCCGAGAAATAGATCTGTTTGCATCCCACCAGAACCACCACCTACATCTGTATTGTTGCAGGGCCTCTGCCAAGGGAACAATTCCACTGGATGCTCTGACTCTGGATTAGAGAAAGAGGCATCTCTATGCTTTCCCTCCTTTTCTCCTGCTACTCAGGGTGTTCATCAAGCTCAGATCACAGCCAGCTTCAATGATCTTGGTTGCTCCAGACTGGGCCAGACGGCCTTGGTGCTCACTCCTGCTCTCAATGTTGGTTACCAAACCGATTCACCTACCACAAAGGTACAACCTACTGACCTCCTTCCAATGGAGGGTCATGCACCCCAACCTCAGGTCCCTCAGACTCGAGGCATGGCTCTTGAGGACTTAAGACTATGCAGGCTGGCAACCCTCGGAAGGGGTCCTGGAGGTTCTTAGAGGGTATAGGAAACCTTCTACTAAGAAAACCTATGCCTCAGAATGGAAAAGGTTCTCTGTATGGTGCATGGGTAGGGGTGTGGCACCAGCTCAAGCTGGCATACAACCTTGCTGGACTATCTGACATACTTGCATTCCCAGGGTCTGCAACCTTCAACCCTGAAAGTGCACATGGCTTCGGTATCAGCATACATTTCTGCTGGAAAGGATGCCTCTTTGGCATCAAATCTTATTTTCAGGAGATTTTTCAAGAGATTGTCTCACCTCCACAGGAGTCAGTGCCAGCCTGGGATCTGAACAGTTGCATTGTTCAGCTTATGCTTCCCCCCCTTCCAACCCTTGGTCTCTGCAGACCTCAAGTTTGTTACCTGGAAGGCAGTTTTCCTGGCGGCCATCACTTCTGCCAGGAGGATAAGTGAGCTCCTGGCCCTGTGTGTTGAAAAGGATTATATTTCTTTTCATAGGGACAGGGTAGTGTTGAGAACTAATAGGAAGTTCCTTCCCAAAGTGATCTCAGACTTCCACTTGAACCAGTCTATCACCTTGCCAGTCTTTTTCATTGAGCATTCTAGCTCAGGGGAGCATAGACTCCACAGCCTTGATGTAAAATGAGCTTTGAGTTATTACATGACTCACACCAGAGACCATAGACAGGATAAACAACAGCTTTTCCTCACCTATGGAGAGGAAGGTAAAGGGAAACATGCCACTAAAAGAACTATCTCTCAATGTATAGTTCAATATATCCAGTTTTGTTACTCAAAAGTGGGCAAGGAAGCCCCAGTTGGGCTCAGAGCTCGTTCCACAAGGGACACAGCCACCACCATTGCAGCTGCCAGGGAGGTCCCATTGCTGGAAATCTGTAAAGCAGCTGCCTGGAGGTCAGTTCACACCTTTACAAAGCATTACAGTTTGGACACCCAGTCTAGAAGTGATGCCAGGTTTGGCACAGCAATCCTACAGAGTCTTTTTCCTAAATAGATTCTGCACCAACCTCCAAAGGTACTGCTTCATAGTCTGCAAGAAGTAATAATATTAGTGGATTCCTAGGGTATTGCTCACCTGTAGTAATCTTGTTTCTTCCTAGATCCTAGGAACTATTGGACACTGATAAAAAATTTGGTAGATCCTGTTAAAAGTCAAGCAGAGATAAAATTGAAATATAATGGGGAAATATTAGAATCTGATACAGTTGCAGAGCATTTAAATAACTATTTTATTGAGCTCCCAGATTTAAAAGTAGGAATTGAAACCCATTTGGAAAAAGTTCAGCTTGTGGATCAAAATACTGACTTTGAAAATTGCCAGACACCAAAGTTCCGTTTTAAAATAGTGACTACATCCAAAGTATGTAAATTAATAAGAAACTTAAATATAAATAAAGCTTGTGGCTCTGACAAAATAGAAAATAGGTTATTAAAAGAGGCTGCCAAGTGATATCCCCAGTCCTAGGATCTTTTAACTGGAGCCTTAGGGAAGGATTGTATCCTGCATTATGGAGGAAGGCCAAAATAATTCCAATTTACAAGAGGATTCACTGGACACTTCAAACTACTCAATAGCATTGTTGTCAACAATTTCAAAATTACTGAGCTGCTTGTTCATGGGCAACTAATTACATATTTGGAGAAACATCAAAAATTACCTTTTCAGTCAGGCTTCAGACAAGGGTAGGTCCACAGCTACTGCACTCCACCGATCTTTTGACTTAGGCTGCCACCCTCTGGTGGAGGGGGAGACTGTGGGCTTAGTATATGTGGACCTATCTAAGGCATTTGATCTAGTAAATCACCATGTCTTGATCGAGAAGTTAAGATGCTTGGGAGTGGATGATGAATCATGTGGTTGGTTTACATCTTATGCAGAGGATAGAACTCAGTTTGTAACAGTAAATGGTAAAAGCTCTAGCTTGGGTACGGTCACTAGGGGGGTACCCCAGGGGTCGATCCTGGGTCCCCTTTTGTTTTTAGTATATTTGAATAATTTACCTAGAGTAATTAAAAATTCACAAATTAGATTGTATGCGGATGATACTGTCTTGATTACATCTGGTAAAAATATGGGTGAATTGGAACAAAAATTACAGAGTGATTTTTTAAATCATAAAAATATTTTACAAATATTGGTTTATTGATTAACAATAAAAAAAACCAGACTATACTTTGGTACAAAAGAAGGATAGTGTGGGTATAAACTTGACAATTAGGACACAGGATGGAAAAATATTAGAGCAAACCCTAGCACTATAAATATCTGGGGGTCATAATTGATCAAGAATTGAATTTTAACCAACATGTGACTGAACTTATAAAAAAAAATTAACTCTAAACTAGGGATTATGAGACGGATATCTAATTGTTTAACAAGGGAAATGCGACTGAGTATAATAAATCAACTACTTCTCTCTGTGATTGATTATGGTTCCCATATTTATAGACACACTTCAAAAAAACAAGAACACAATCTGGATGTTTTATATGATAAATTAGCTAGATTTGTGTTAAGATGTGACTTCGGTACCCATCATTGTGATATGTATTTAAGGTTGGGATGGAACTCTTTAGAACAGAGGGCAGAGGTTTCTTGGTTAACTCAAATAAAAGGTTTACATAAGAATAAATTACAAAATCATTTATTGTATAATTTAAAAAAACCAGAACATAGATTAAACTTACAAAATTTTGGAGCAAGAGTATATCTTGCTCCAAAATCAAAACAGATATAGCACAATGACTCTTCAGTATAAAGTTTGAAGAGTTGGAATATCCCCGGAGACTCAAGCCTGTCATTAGCAGGATACAAGTCAGCAGTAAAAGAGCTGCTTTTTAAATGTTTGTGTAACAGGTGAAATTTGTATTGAACAATTGATGAATGGATGTATTTATAAATGAAATGTTCGTATGTACTTAATTGTATGTTAATGTATCCTTATGGTATGTTTTGTGTATTATGTATATTTACATTGTACAAACACAGGGATGCCTTGTAAATAGGGATTTTCGAATCCCTAATGGCATAATTTTCTGTATAAATAAAATTTTACCTACCTACCTTCCAACGGGATCCACTAATATTATTACTTCCCCAACCTTACCTTCCCTGCTAGAATCAGTAAAGACCTCTTCGGCACTGACTGAATAATCAGCTGGAGGGGTTTGCCAGCTGTTGGCATCTTCTTGATTTTAATGTTTTTATAGCTCTGTAGGTTTGTTTTCCATTCTCAGGTGAATCTGACATTAAAAAAGGGGACTTTTTTCTCTGTGACTTAATGATTGTTAGTTGCCCCAGTTGGGGCCATTTTCTCTTGTTAATTTTAATTAGATATTAGTAGGGCCTCTTTGCAGGCTCCAAAGAAATCTGAGGGTTAGAATATAGGCAGTTGAACTGGGCAGCTTTTGAATTAAATGCACAAGCTAAGATTCCATCATTAGTATAACATTCCATTTGACTGCGAGGCAGTGCTGTCTTAAAGGAGCGCTGCAAGAAGTAATAATAATAGTGGATCCCGTTGGAAGAAACGAGATTACTACAGGTGAGTAATTTTTTCTTCTTTACCTCCCTTGTCCGCTGGCTTAATTATAATGTCTTTCCCCTCTGAAAGTTTGTTCAGTGCCTGCAGATCAGGGGTGGGAGTGTAAGATTGCTGTTCAAGATGCAATTACTAGCTCCTAGCAGATCCCTGACCTGTTTAGCAACAACCTGTTCAAAGAGCTGAATGGTATTTGTATTAGATGGACAGAAGTCCAATTTTATCTTGAACATACTTTTTCTAGTGTCCGTCAAAATCTGAAGTTGATCACCTGGAACAGTCTTAACCTCATTAATAAGTTCATTTAGCAGATCTAATGTCTCTGGGTTTTCTGTATCCAATCTGTCTTCATCTTGATAATCCATGTCGGCTTCATTGTAATCCAGGACTCCAATTAAAAGCTCAAAGTCTTCCTCATGTGATGTTTGTAACTCAGCAAGATACCCCATTGTGTCACTGTCTTCAGTGTCAGAAGCACAACTCTCAAAATGATATCTCAGCTTGATCTTTTGAAGAAAAAAAAAGCTATTTAGATATTGAGTTCATTAAATCTGGGGGTAGGCACAAAATTCAGTCCTCTAAATAGAATTTTCTCTTCTGATTCGGTAAGCTCCTGTGTTGTAAGATTTATGATCTGTAATTTTGTGCTCTTTTCTCTCTGAGTACTCTGCCACTTACTCCTGTGTTTACGTCTGCTTCTTCTACCTTGTCTTGTTTTCTTTTTGTTTTTGGGTTGCCCCTCCGGTTTCTTTTTGGAAACAAAAAAACACACTCTTTCCATTATTGTTCTCTTCAGTATCTGTAGTAGGATCACTGCTAGATTCCAGTGACTCACCCTCACCTAGTGTACTGTTCTTGTTTTTACTTCTTGGATTACTCTGTTGTCTGCTGTGCTTATCTTTTTTGGGCTGTTTGATTCTTTCTTGTGTTTGACCAATTTCCTTTTTAGCGATCTGTTATTCTTTTCTATCGTTCAATTAAAGACCCAGTTGTTATCTAATCAGCCTGATCTCTTGTAAGTTTGCTCTGTTTCCTTAACATTAGCTCTTTTTCATGTTTGGCTATTTTTTTTTTTTTTATTTTAGTGCCTTGTCCTATTTCAGTGGTATTTTCTTTTCTACCTTTCTCTGATTGTAACAAAGAAGCATTAATTCTAGCAGATTACGGGATACCTCAGAAATGATCTCTGCAATGTATAAAGACAAAGAACCTCAGTGCACAAGCATATGCTGCTTATTTTGTATGTGGTTATGATTCTTTTATAGCAGTGGTGATTTCCATGTTCACACTGTGTGTTTTGTAAACACTTATGAATGTTTCATATTGTGCACTTAATTAACTTTGTCACACACAGATCATGAACTGGTGATTACATAAGCATAGCATGTGTGAGGAGTCCCCAACCCCTTATGAAGCCTAACAGTGAAGCACTGGGGTTACTTTGCTTCCCTGTCCTGGTTTAAACTGTTACTGTATTTGTACCTGGAGTTGCATTTAGCAAATAAATGGTGTGCTGATTGGCACCGGTATTTCTCTGCCTTTTACTTATTCACTCTGGTGACTGTGGCTGGCTCCTGTTTTTTGCCCATATGCCTTGCAGGAGTAGTTTAGACTACATATTACTAATTATTACCCCTAGGTCCCTGTCCTCTCCTGAATGCTCTTCTCTACCTTTAATTCATTTATTCTGTACTCTGTTTGTTGATTTTCTGCATCTAATGTGCATCACTTTGCTTTTTTGGCATTGAATTTCAGTTGCCATATGCCTGAACACTTTTCCATTCTCTCCATGTGGAGAGGAGCATCCCTCCAGTTTTGCCTCTCCACAATTCATTCGCCACTGTGGCAGAGCATGGTTCCTCTATAGAGGCACCCACAGTGGAGACCAAGGAGGATGCTGGGTACCTCCACAATGGAGACCCACAGGAGGGTGGCACAGGACCCCACAGGGGAAGGAAACAACTCCTGGTGGGGGACTCAGTTGTTAGGGGGGCAGAACTGGGGGAGGGAGGGGAAAGGGAGGCAAGGTGACTGCCTGGTGCCATGGCTTGGAGGGACAGGAAATGAATCCTCAGGATCGTGAGAGCAGCTGCAAGGGGGAGTGAGCTGGATGTCATTATCCACCTAGAGACAAATGACCTAGCTGAGAATGGCATCAGAGCAGTGCAACAGGAGTTTGTAGAGTTGGGGAGGGACCTTAGACAAGTAGTACGCATGGTAACTTTCTCAGAAGTGCTACCTGTCTGTGGCATGCAAGAGGCTAGGATACTCCGCACCATGGGATTCAATGACTGGTTGAAAAACTGGTGCATAGCTCAGGGATTTGACTTCATTGGGGACTGGGGCTCCACCTGGAGGGATGCAGGCCTATAGAGGCATGATGGTTTGTATCTATCCAGGAGGGGAACCAGGATCCTAGGTGATAGGTTTAAATGCTTCCTTGGCAAGCATTTTAACTAGCCAAGGGGGGGGGGGTACTGAAAAGGAGAAGGGAAATCCTAGCCCCTTCCCCAAAATCAGGGTAGTTAGTGAGGTAAACACCAAGATAGAGCAGTCGATAGGGAGAAGGGCAGGGGTAAATGGAGAAAAAGACAAAGGCAGTAAGACAGGGATGGGGCAAAAGAAATAAAGCCACAAAAAATGGAGGATAATGAGTACCAATGCCCATAGTCTAGGTAAAAGCTTCCTGAAATGGTGGCCTTGATGGAAGAGGGATGCCTGGATATCATGGCAGTCACAGAAACATGGTACACAGAGAACCATGACTGGGATGTCAACATGCCAGGGTACACAATCTGTAGGAGGGACAGGGAGGGAAGAAGAGGAGGAGGAGGAGTAGCTCTCTATGTAAGGGAAGGGATCAAAGCAACAGAACTAAAGGGTAAAAGGGGGGGAGAGGAGGCACCGTGGGTCACCTTGGAGACTGGAAATGGCACCACAATCTGCATAGGGGTTGTAATCAGACCCCCGTCTCAGGGGGAGGAAATGGACAAGGAAATGATAGGAGGCATCCTTGGGATGGCAGAGAAAGGGGAGCTATTGCTGATGGGGGACCTGAATATGCCAGATGTTAACTGGAGCACCTTTGCTGCAGCCACATCCAAGAGCAGGGCCATTCTCAATGCCCTACAGGGGGCATGCCTCAGACAGCTAGTTTTGGAACCGCCTCGAGAGGGAGCAATCTTAGACCTGGTACTCTCAAATGGGGACGGAGAGAGGATCTCTGATCTTGAAGTGGGAAGCCATCTGGGAACAAGCGACCACCAAACAGTATGGTTCACGATAAACTTAGCTGTAGAGTCAAGCCATACAAAAGTGAGGGTACTGGACTTCAGGAGGGCTGATTTTGTCAAAATGGAGAGTGCCTCAGAAAAGCACTAGCAAATAGGCAAGAAGGTGGGGTGCAGCAACAATGGGAAACATCAAAACCGCCATCACAGAGGCACAAGCCTTGTGTGAAGCAAATAAACAAATCAAAATGAAAGAAAAAGCACTATGGTTCTCAAAAGAAGTGGCAGGGAAGGTAAGGGAGAAAAAGATAGCATTCAGGAAGTATAAGGAAACACAGAAGGAGCAGGACAGAGAACTGTACCAGTTAAAGCAGAAGGAAGCGGGGAAGGCAGTCCGAATAGCAAAGGCCCAAACCGAGGAAAAGATAGTCAGCTCAGTTTAGAAGGGGTATAAAACCTTTTATAGGTATATTAGGGAGCAAAGAAAGACTAAGGCAGGGATACTTAGGCTGAATGAAGAGGAAGGTGGTTGGGCAGCGAGCAACAGTGAAAAAGCAGAGATACTGAACGAATACTTCTGCTCAGTATTCACAATGGAAAAGCAGGGGGAGATACCTAATCCAGTCAATAGAAGCACTCTGGATAAGGGAGCTGATATTAGTCATTTCACAGAAGAAAGGGTTCTGAAAGAACTCTTAAAACTGAAGGTGGATAAAGCAATGGGGCCTGATGGGATTCACCCCAGAATTCTAAAAGAACTAAGGGAAGAACCAGTAACACCACTGACTACCCTTTTTAATAAATCATGGGAGGATGGTGTGGTACCTGAGGACTGGAGGAGGGCGGATGTGATTCCCCTTCACAAAAGTGGGAGCAAGACAGAGGCAAGAAACTACAGACCTGTCAGTTTGACCTCAGTGGTAGGGAAAATGATGGAATCACTTCTGAAGGAAAAAATTGTTGAGTACCTAGAGGCCAGTGGTGCACAGGACCCAAGGCAGCATGGATTCACAGCAGGAAGGTCATGTCAAACAAATCTAATTGATTTCTTTGACTGGGTGACCGAAGTAGTAGACCAGGGAGGGGCTGTGGACATCACCTATCTAGACTTTAGCAAGGCATTTGACACAGTCCCACACAAAAGATTAATAAACAAATTAGCCAGCCTGGGAGTGGGTCCCAGGGTGATTGCCTGGGTAAAACAGTGGCTGGACAATAGGAGACAGCAGGTAATAGTAAATGGAGTCCACAGTGAAGAAAGTGGGGTTACTAGTGGGGTACCACAAGGTTCAGTACTGGGGCCGGTCCTTTTTAATGTCTTTATAAGTGACATTACAGAGGGACTGGAAGGGAAAGTATGTCTCTTTGCAGATGACACAAAGATCTGCAGCAGGGTTGATACACAAGGTGGGGTTGGAAAGGATGAAAAGGACTTGTGAGGTTGGAAGAATGGTCAAATGTATGGTAGCTTAGATTCAGCATAAAGAAATGCAAAGTAATGCACCTGGGAAACAAAACCCAGAGGAAGAGTACACAGTGGGGGGTGAGATACGACAAAACAGAAATGGAAAGGGACCTGGGGAAGTCATATCAAGTGACCTAAAGGCGGGGCATCAATGTGAGAAAGCAGTAAGGAGGGCCGGGGGTACTGGGATGCATATGAGAGGCATCACGGTAGAAAACAGGAAGTTGTTGGCCCTCTATACAGACAGTTGGTAAGACCACATCTGGAGTACTATGTACAGTTCTGGAGACCCCATCTCTGCAAAGGCGTGAGACAGGGTGGAGGCTGTCCAGAGGAGGGCAACATAATGGTGCAGCATCTGCACCAGAAGACATATGAAAAGACTAAGGAGCTTAGGATGTATAGCCTCGAGGAAAGGAGGAGAGGGGACATGATAGAAACTTTCAAATACCTCAAGGAATCAACAAAGTCCAAGAGGGTAGCATCTTTCAGAAAAAGGTGTGCAAGAATAAGGGGGTACAATTTGAAGATAGAGGGGGGGACGGCTCAGAGGTAATGTGAGGAAGTATTTCTTCACAGAGAGGGTTGTAGATTCATGGAATGGCCTTCCTGAGGAGGTCATAGAGTCAAAAACAGTGGGGGAATTTAAGAATGCATGGGACAGCCATAAGGCCATTCTAGTGGCGGGTAGGAGGAAGTAGGCTGTTGGTTAACTAGGATCTGCAGCTTATCCGTTAGGTAGGGAAATGGGCAGACTAGGTGGGCCAAGAGGTCCTTATCTGCCATCAAATTCTATGTTTCTGTGTTTCTTACATAGTTTTAATCTTTTCTTCATTGTCCACTCTTCTGCAGAGTTTAGTATCGTCATTAAATTAGCTAACTTTGCCCAACCCCAATGTCATTAATGTAAATATTGAAAGGAGTTGGCCCTAAGAAGAGGCTGGGGTACCCCATTGGTTATGTTCTTTATCCTAGAGAACTTGCCATTGAGGATCAACCTCTGTGTGTGTCATGACAACCATTGCCATCTAGGGTGTGCCTTCTCTATCCCTAAGCCACCAACCTTCTTTGCCAGTCTCTCATGTGGCACTGACTAGAAGGCTTTACTGCAATCCAGATAAAGTATATCAACTACCTGACCCTTGTCAACCAAATGTCACCTTTACCTAGTTGAAAAAGTCTATCCAGTTTGTCTGACATGGTCTGCCTCCAGTAAATCCATGTTGGTTTCTATCTGTAAGCTGCTTTTCCTTTAGGAATGCAAAAAATCTGTCTTGATTATTGTCTCCAGTATTTTACCAAGGAAAACTCACCAGTCTTTAATTCCCAGGATCTTTCTTGTCCCCACTTACTACATTTTCCACCTTCTGTTCCATCTGCAGCCCATCTGTTGCAGGGGATCATTGGAGGGGGCTGTCAGGAGGGCCGCCCGATGGCCCAGCAGCAACACATCACACTGCTGTGCAGGAGACCTTGGTTTGGCAGTGAACTTGAGTTGCCACATTGGGAGGCGGGGCAGCTACCACACAGCAACAGTGTGCTTTGGTCAGGGAGAGTTGAGGGTCAGCCACATCGCCACAGTGACCTCTGTGGCTGGGCTAGCGAGCTTACTCCTTCTGCAGCATCTGCTGTATGAATGCAAAGCCAGTTAGAGTGCTGTGCTCACGTCGTCAGAGGTAGAGGGAGGGAAGGAAGATAACTCCACACCCATCTGTGACAGATTGGGCCTCTAGGGTTCCCCTGAGTCTTAGTGGCTGCTGGCAGAGGATCTTAGTCCATATGGACTGCCTAGTGGGGAAGGTCAAGCTGTACCCCCACCCTTGCAGAGTCTTTGCCACTGGGATAGACTTGGGGAAATCAGAAGGGCTACTGGTGTCTGGGGAGCTGGCGAGCACAGGCCTGAACAGTGTATATCCCATGGACCCTGGAAGAACATTAGTGAATGGGGGTGAAACCTCTATACCAAAAGAAAGAAAAGAGCTGTCAGTGAACTCCCTTAGTACACTATGGTGGATCCCACCTGGCTTTGGAGATTTGTTAACCTTTAGATTCTGTAATCCTTTGAGCACTTTGCTCATGGGTGTTCTGCTTGTCTTTAATTTCTATTAGGTCCCTCAAGTACAGAGCTTAGTCCTGAAGCTGCATATAAAGTAGATAATTTTTCTGACCTACTATATATGTGTCAAACAGTGGAGTCATTATATTTGTTATTACTTTTCAGCTATTCGTGAAATGGATGATGTTGGAGCTGGCACTGGTGGTTCGAGCGTAGAAGTAAAACAAATCTTGAAGCAGCCTGGGACACAACAAGCAAATATTCCTAAGGTTGGATATTGTCTTACTTAACATTTCTCATGCTTTCCTTTCATTGGAGACCCTGTGTTAGTGAAATTGCATTACTTTGCCCACATTTTGTTGTCTAATAGCTGGCTTTTGTTTCTAGCCATATATGTTGTTACACAAGCAGAGGATTATAACTTCCGGTCCAGGTTGCTGAAGTTGAAATCTTAAGAGGCAATGATTCTGTTTTCATGTGGATGTCCTTGCTAATAAAGAATGAATGAATGCATGCCCAATTGGGTTGTCAGAAGACTTGATGGCTGCTCAAGAACATGTCTCCTCCTTTGGGGAGAAATGACTGTCAGTAGTTGAAGAGTGGTTGCCTTCTGATGACCCCCTGGACCCAACCCTCTTTCATGTTCCAGTGCGGCCATTCAGAGGTCTATTTGTGTAGAGTACTGAGGTGCTGGCGTCAGGCCCTGTGTCCGACCACATCCTCTGATGGTAGCTTTACTGTTGTTCCTTCTCAAGTTTGAATGCCATTGGTCCCTGGGTTTGCAAGACAGCATGCTGGGCAGTGTGTCTGCTGTAGTTGTCTCTTAGCCATTTTTAGGTGATCACTCAAGATTTTAGTCGATGAGGGAGGATTGGGCTACTGTATGTGTAGCAGCAGGAAGAACACCCAGAAGATGGGGCCCCGAACCCCTTTCTGTTGGTAGCCCGGGAGGGGGACACCAGGCAGAGGAAGCTGAAGTAGGCATGAAGGAGTACAGGAAAAAATTAAAGGAAAAAGGAGTGATAAAAAAGAGGGCATGACAACTAAAGAAAATATATGAGATATAAACTGAGGTGTATCCGTTGGCTCGTCGGCGCAGCGGTTGGATTTCGCTACGATGCGCGACCCGGGTCGGAACGGACTCGGTCGCGGAGGGCCGGGCCGGGGAGAAGGATCGAGCATCTCACAACTGCCTCCTGATCCGGGGAGGTGTGGTGAGTCGCGGTGCACGGTGGACTCCTGGTGGAGACGGAGAACCCCAGCACTGGGCCTGACATCAGATAGAGGCGGGGCAGATGCTGCGTCATTACGCTCCGCCCCTCTTAAGGGAAAAATTCTGCCACCTCCGGCCTCTATGATACCCGTCCCCCGGGCTGCAATGGGCTCTCCCAAAACGCGGCTCAAAGCTTCGGTGTTCATTTGGCACCCTAAGGGCCGAGGGTGCCCGTCCCCCGCCTGGGGCAAGCCAGAGGGTACTGGGAGCACGGCTCAAGAGGGGGAGATGCCGCAGCAGGGGGGATCCGTGACCGGGTGGAAAAATCTGGCGCGGAGGAGGCACAAAAAAAAACCAAAAACTGAGGTGTATCCAAATATTATTGTTTTACTTTTCCTTAATACTTTAATAGTTCTTAACATACAACTTAACCGCATCCCATTAAATGGGAAATACTTTGTTTGTGTATTGCACTGAAATGCTACAAGTCAGTATAGTGTGTTTGAAAGAGTGAGGTCAATATGTAGAGATGTGTAAAACGTGAGCCCCTGACCTCTGTGTGATTCAATCCATGTTCAGAGTAACTTCAACTTGAAGTAAATCCATTACATAGATGTTTTGAATTGTAATACATTGGTGGGTTGTCCTTGGCTTCTGGTGTCATCAAGGCTGTGTATCTTGCCAGTGCGACTCATAATTTCCATTCCTGACACCACCCTAGTTTGTTTGGACCGGCTTATCACCTAGACACCATGTATGGACCTCCTCAGTCCTTACATTGGTCTGAAGCCTATCAGCTTTCCTATGCTCTGCTGGGTACCCATCAGGGCTCAGACACCTTATGGCTTCTCAGTCTTCCTCTACATCACCTAAAGGCTCAGATGAGGGTCCAGCCCCTTCAAAGTAAGCAGAAGGATAATGCTGCTGAAGCTGTTTCAGTGTTCAGGGTGTCTGAATGGGGGAGCCATGAATCTAGTAAAAATAGAAGAGCTTCTGAGCTGGCATTGGACTCGGTGCCTACGAAAAACCAAAAAGAAAAGCATGTTGCTGTTCCTTCTGCTAATGAAGAAAAGGAGATGCCAATGGGCAAAAATAAGAGACCCTTGTTAGGGGACATGACTAAAGCAAGGCAGTTCTTCCAGACCTTCCAAGCTATGGGGACCTTTATGAATATGCCTACCCCCCCCCCCACCAAGGCTCCAGTACATATCCCAGTGCCTGTGGAGGAGAAGACTGAACTTTACTATGAGGCAGAGGAGAAAGGAGACCCTATAGAGCCTGATGGTTCTCCTGAACAGGAGTTTGGTTCCCCTTTTTGTCCGTCAGACAGTTACATCTCACACTATTCCATTTTGAGGCAAATGGTCAATACTCTCAACATCTCATTGCAGGAAACAGCTGAAGATGAGGATGAGGTGGAGTTTCTGGACATGATGGGCTTAACCCCCGCAAAGAGGTTGCTTTTGCCTATCCACAAATCCTTCAAGAAGGTGGCTTATAAAGTACTGGCAGCATCCACCTTAGCTGCTGGCATTGACAAGAAAAGAAATATCAGGTGGACAAGCAGGGCTCTGATTACCTGTACTCCCACCCTTATCATGAGGGAGTGGTCCAGACTGCTGCCTGTGACAAGCCCAAAGCGCCCCTTTCTTCCTAACTTCCAGAATAGGATTCCAGGAAACCCGATGGTATGGGCAGAAAAGTCTATACCTCAACTTCCCTGCTCTTAAGACAGGTAGCATACAGGACCTACACAGCTCAGTACCAAAAGGCCATTTGGAGTTCTATTTGGCTATGAGTGAAAAAGCTACTGGTGATTTGGCACAGGATCTGGCAGACACAGCAAAAACTGCCATGGATGCTACCAAGTACCAGTTCCACATGGCAGTAGACACCAGCGACACTGCTTCTAGGGTCATGGCACATGCAGTGTCCCCAAGAAGGTCTGCATGGCTCAGAACTACAAACTTCTCTTAGGACACTCAAACAAAAGCAGTGTATTTCCCTTGTGAAGGAAATTCCTTGTTTGGGGACAAAACAGAGGCTTGCATGAAGAAGGTGGATGAATACAAAACTACCTACAAAAGCAATATTGAAAAAGAAAAAGCCTCCACTTCCCACAGCCTTATGCAAAGGGAGGTAGGGGCCGGGGTTACTACCCCTGCACTTACCTGGCCTATGATTTCGCCACTCAGAGAGATTCCTTCAGATGTAGAGACAGAAGGGGTCCTAGGCATGTGAATGCAACACCAGCCCCCAAAGCCCAGGTAAAACAGAACCCCTGACAAGCTTGCACAGTTTGCCCAACCATTGCCATTGAGGGGAAGGCTGATTCACTATTCCCAGGCATGGGAAAGAATTACCACAAACAGGTGGGTCCTGGAAATAGTCAGGATTTGACCTGGCAGTTCAACAAATTTTCAAAACTTCAGATTCACAAAACCTTCATCCCTCATACTCCAACAGAAAAACTCTTGTCAGAGTTATAGGTAAAAAAAAAATTGGTACAAGCAAATGTAGTGGAGAATGTCCCTCACTCACAGTGGGGGGAGGGACTTTACTCAAGATACCTGTGCTTCGTGACCCACAAGAATAATGGGGAGTGGTGGCCCATTTTAGACCTCAGATACCCGAACAAACACTTAAAAAAGGAAACGTTCAAAATGGTAACACTGGGATCAGTAATTCCATCTCTGCAGCGAGGAGACTGGTTGGGGTCACTGCATCTAAAACATGTCTACTTTCACATCCCAGTCCGGCCCACTCACAGAACGTACGTGAGATTCAGAGTAGGGAACTGCCACTACCGGTTCACAGCCCTACCCTTTGGCCTACCCTCAGCACCCAGAGTGTTCACAAAGTGTCAAGCCATTGTGGTGGTCTTTCCCTACCTAGACAGCTAGACTGTCTGAGAAAAGTCAGACCAGGAGTCCAAGTCCTCCCTTCTTCTCACCCAACGCACCCTGGAGGTCCTGGATTTCCTAATAAATGCCAAAAAGTCCCAGCAGAACTGGTTCAGGTTCTGGACTTTTATAGGTGCAGAGTTGGATGCTCCCCAAGGGAAGGTATTCTTTCTTTGAGAAAGAGCGGCAAACCTGCTAGTGCTTGCAAGGTCCTTCAAGGCAGGACAGTCCAGACCTGCAAGAGACTTCCTCTGGTTTCTGCGGCACATGGCCTCATCCACAGCAGTAGGTCCAGGTACCAGATTCCAAATGAGAGATATCCAGTACCACTTAAGGACCCATGTTCCCAAAGGTGGGATCTACTGTCAAAACTAGTGTCAATGTCAAAATGCCTGTTTAAGGCACTGGAGTGGTGGAAGGAAGAAGATAGCCTCAGAGAGGGAATTCCTTTCCTCCAGGAATCACCCATGATCAAGCTTACTACAGATCTCTTCCTCCTGGGCTGGGGTGCCCAACTGGAAGATATCACTGTAAGTGGGGTGTGGAGCCCACTGGAGTCTCAGGAGCACATAAATCTCCTAAAGCTAAGGGCAGTATATCTGGCAATGCAAGCCTTTTCCTCCCACATCAAGGGTCAGTCCATCCAGGTCAGGACAGATGAAACCACTACCATGTATTATATCAACAAATAACAAGATCTGCAGAATTGTGCACAGAAGCAGTGCAGATCTGGAATCTTGCCCATTCCCTAGAGGTGCAACTATCAGTAGTATACCTGCCAGGGAAAGACAACATCTTGGCAGATTCCCTGAGCAGAATCAGCCAGGGAAACCAAAATGGACCCTGAACAAGCAGATGCTGGCTGCCGTGTTCGGAACATGGGATATACCAGAGATAGATCTGATCGCATCCTGGGAGAAGAACCAGCTCCCTTGTTCCTTTATAGGCCTTCCCTCAGTGGGGACAGTCCCACAGGACTCCCTTATCCTCAGTTGGGCAGGACAGTTTCTTTATGCATTTCCTCTGTTCCCACTCTTCCTGAGGGTGCTGCTGAAACTGAAAAGAGACCCTGCAACAATGATCCTAATAGCTCCAGACTGGGCAGGCAGATGTAGTACTCACTTCCCTTGTTCCTCTCCATCAAATACCCCATCATCCTTCTCCTGACATACAATCTGCTGACCTTGTCTAGGGTCAAGATTACATTTCTAGATCTGAGAACCTTGCATCCAGAGTGTGGTTCTTGAAAAGTTAGAGTTTTCTGGACTAAACGTCTCTGAGAAGATGCTGGAAGTGCTTAAGGTTTCCAGAAAGCCAGCAACCAGGAGAACCTACACCTCAGAGTGGAAAAGATTTTCCCTGTGATGCTCCTCTAGGCAGCTCAGTTCATTTCAGGCAGATCACCCTGCAATCTTGGACTACCTGGTCCATCTACAGTCCCTTGGTCTCAGGCCTTTAACACTGAAGGTGCATTTGGCAGCAGTGTAAGTATATGGTTCAACTGAAGCTGGCACAGACAGGTCAGTGGCCTCACATCCCATTTTCAAAAAGTTATTTAAAGGCCTTAATCACCTGTACTCTCCAGTAAGGGAATCCTGTCCCACCATGGCACCTGAATCTCTGCATTGCCCAGCTGGTGGAGGCTCGTTTCAAGTCTGTGGTAACTGCTGATTTGAAGTATGTCACCTGGAAAACAATTTTCCTGGTGGCTGTGACATCTGCCAGAAGGGTGAGCGAACTGCAAGCCCTCTGCACAGTTCCTTATTATATCATTTTCCACAGGGACAAGGTAGTCTTAAGAACAGGCAATTCCTCCCTAAGGTGGTGTCTGAATTTCTTCTGAACCAATCAGTTACACTTCCAGTATTCTTTAGAGCAAAATGCAGTTCAGGAAAGCAAAAGCTCCACAGTATGGATGTTAAGAGAGTGCTGAGCTACTTACAGAAGAGGTAAGGTCCACTAATACTCAGTTATTTGTCACCTGTAGTCAAGTGGTAAAAGGTAAACCAACATCCAACAGAACAGTTTCTCATTGGATAATCTCCTTCCTATCAAGTCTGCTTGAGTGTGCAGCTCAGTTTAGTTCTCTGGAGCTCCCCCCAACCCCCAACTCCTCTTGGAGTCTACCATCCCCCCATACCCTCCCTCTTCCACTTCCCCGTAATGACTCCTCCCATCCTGATTTTCTTTTCACCCTATCCCACCCTCCCTTGAATCTAGCCACTGTATTTGCGAGACTACCTCCTCTGGCAACTTGTTCCACCAACACCACCCTTTCAGTGAAAAAGTGCCTCCTCATTTCCCTCTTACATCTACCCCCCACACTAGTTTCAGGCTATGCTCCATGTTGTACCCTCCTTTTCGAAATTAAGATGCCTCTGATCCAACCTGTTTTCCCTTAAGGTGCTTGACATTCTCTATTATGTCTCCCCCCTTCTATCCTCCAGGAAGTACATGTTAAGCCCTCAGCCTCTTCTCATATGTTCATAGAAACATAGAATTTGACAGATAAGGACCGCTTGGTCCACCTAGTCTGCCCATTTCCTACCTAACAGATAAGCTGCAGATCCTAGTTAACCAACAGCTTACTTCCTCCTACCCCCCGCTAGAATTACCTTATGTCTGTCCCATGCATTCTTGAATTCCTCCACTGTTTTTGACTCTATGACCTCCTCAGGAAGGCCATTCCATGTATCCACAACCCTCTCTGTGAAGAAATATTTCCTCACATTACCTCTGAGCCGTCCCCCCTCTATCTTCAAATTGTGCCCCCTTGTTTTTGCACATCTCTTTTTCTGAAAGATGCTACTCTCTTGGACTTTGTTGATTTCCCTTGAGGTATTTGAAAGTTTCTATCATGTCCCCCCTCTCCCTCCTTTCCTCAAGGCTATACACCTTTAGTTCCTTTAGTCTTTCTTCATATGTCTTCTGATGTAGACCCTGCATCATTTTTGTTGCCCTCCTCTGGCCACCTCCACCCTGTCTATGTTTTTGCGGAGATGGGGTCTCCAGAACTGTACACAGTACTCCAGATGTGGTCTTACCAACTGTTTGTACAGAGGGCCAACAACTTCCTGTTTTCTACTGATGATGCCTCTCCATATGGATCCCAGTATCCCTCCAGCCCTCCTTACTGCCTTCTCACATTGCTGGCCCACCTTTAGGTCATCTGATATGACTACCCCCAGGTCCCTTTCCATTTTTGTTGTTGTCAGTATCTCACCTCCCATTGTGTACTCTTTCCCTGGGTTTTTGTTTCCCAGGTGCATTACTGTGCACTTCTTTGCATTGAATCTAAGCTGCCATACATTTGACCATTCCTTCAACCTTGCCAAGTCCCTTTTCATCCTTTCCACCCCACCTTGTGTATCAACCCTGTTGCAGTTCTTTGTGTCATCTGCAAAGAGACATACTTTCCATTCCAGTCCCTCTGCAATGTCACTTATAAAGACATTAAAAAGGACTGGCCCCAGTACTGAACCCTCCTTTCTTCATTGTGGACTTCATTTACTATTACCCGCTGTGTCCTGTTGTCCAACTAGTGTTTTACCCAGGGACCCACTTCCAGGCAGGCTAATTTGTTTATTAATCTTTTGTGTGGGACTGTGTCAAATGCCTTGCTAAAGTCTAGGTAGGCCATGTCCACAGCCCCTCCCTGGTCTACTGCTTTGGTCACCCAGTCAAAGAAATCAATTAGATTTGTCTGACATGACCTTCCCACTGTGAATCCATGCTGCCTTGGGTCCTGTGCCCCACTGGCCTCTAGGTACTCAACATTTCTTTCCTTCAGAAGTGATTCCATCATTTTCCCTACCACTGAGGTCAAACTAACAGGTCTGTAGTTTCCTGCCTCTGTCTTGCTCCCACTTTTGTGAAGGGGAATCACATCCGCCCTCCTCCAGTCCTCAGGTACCACACCATCCTCCCATGATTTATTAAAAAGGGTAGTCATTGGTGTTACTAGTTCTTCCCTTAGTTCTTTTAGAATTCTGGGGTGAATCCCATCAGGCCCCATTGCTTTATCCACCTTCAGTTTTCAGAGTTCTTTCAGAGAACCCTTTCTTCTGTGAAAGGACTAATATCAACCCCCCTATCCAGAGTGCTTCTATTGACTGGATTAGGTATTTCCCCCTGTTTTTCCATTGTGAATACTGAGCAGAAGTATTCATTCAGTATCCCTGCTTTTTCACTGTCGCTCTCTGCCCAATCACCTTCCTCTTTGTTCAGCCTCAGTATCCCTGCCTTAGTCTTTCTTTGCTCCTAATGTACCTATAAAGTTTTATCCCCTTCTTAACCAGGGTTGTCTATCTTTTCCTCAGTTTGGGCCTTTTGCTATTCTACTGCCTTCCCGCTTCCTTCTGCTTTAACTGGTACAGTTCTCTGTCCTGCTCCTTCTGTGTTTCCTTATACTTCCTGAATGCTATCCTTTTCTCCCTTACCTTCCCCGCCACTTCTTTTGAGAACCATAGTGTTTTTTTCTTTCGTTTTGATTTGTTTATTTGCTTCACACAAAGGCTTGTTGCCTCTGTGATGGCGGTTTTGATGTTTCCCCATTGTTGCTCCACCCCACCTTCTTGCCTATTTGCTAGTGCTTTTTTGAGGCACTCTCCCATTTTGACAAAATCAGCCCTCCTGAAGTCCGGTACCTTCACTTTTGTGTGGCTTGACTCTCCAGCTAAGTTTATCATGAACCACACTGTTTGGTGGTCGCTTGTTCCCAGATGGCTACCCACTTCAAGATCAGAGATCCTGTCTCTGTCCCCATTTGAGAGTACCAGGTCTAAGATTGCTCTCTCGAGTGGGTTCAAAACTATCTGTCTGAGGAATGCCCCTGTAGGGCATCGAGAATGGCCCTGCTCTTGGATGTGGCTGCAGCAAAGGTGCTCCAGTCAACATCTGGCATATTCAGGTCCCCCATCAGCAATATCTCCCCTTTCTCTGCCATCCCAAGGATGCATTCTATCATTTCCTTGTCCATTTCCTCCTCCTGAGACGGGGGTCTGTATACTACCCCTGTGCGGATTGTGGAGGCATTTCTAGTCTCCATGGTGACCCACAGTGCCTCCTCTCCTCCCTGTTTACCCTTTAGTTCTGTTGCTTTGATCCCTTCTCTTACATAGAGAGCTACTCCTCCTCCTCCTCCTCCTCTTCTTCCCTCCCTGTCCCTCTTGTAGATTGTGTACCCTGGTATGTTGACATCCCAGTCATGGTTCTCTGTGTACCATGTTTCTGTGACTGCCACAATATCCAAGCATCCCTCTTCCATCAAGGCCACCATTTCACGGAACTTTTTACCTAGACTACGGGCATTGGTACTCATTACCCTCCATTTTTTATGGCTTTATTTCTTTTTGCCCCATCCCCATCCCTGTCCCTACTGCCTTTGTCTTTTTCTCCATTTACCCCTGCCCTTCTCCCTATCGACTGCTCTGTTTTGGTGTTTACCTCACTAAGTTCTGTCCCCCATGCTGTTGATCATTTTGGTTGCCCTCCGTTGGACCCCCTCCAGTAGTTTGATGTCCTATCTCAAATACAGGCACCAGAACTGTATACAGTATTCCAGGTGTGGCCTCTCCAGCAACCTGTACAATGGCAGAATAACTTCCTCTCTCCTAGAGGTGATTCCACTGTCAGTGCAGCCCAGCATTTTATTTGCTTTGGCTTCTGCCTTATGGCACTGTGCTGAGTGTTTCATGTCACCCCTGACCATTACTTCAAGGTCCTTTTCCTCCTCTGAGACTGTCACCTGTACACCCCCCCTTCAGCCAGTAATTGGCCCCTGGGTTCCTGGCACCCACGTGCATGACCTTGCATTTCTTAGCATTGAAATGCAACTGCCAGATGCCCAACCATTTTTCCAGCCTAGCCAGATCCTCCTTTAAATCCTGTCTCCCCTCCTCTGTGTCCACCCTCCCACAGAACTTAGTATCATCTGTGAAAAGACAGATCTTAATTTTGACCCCTCTGCTATGTCACCAAAAAAGACGTTGAACAGCACAGGTCCGAGTACGGAGTGCTGTTGGACGTCGCTGGTTACCGGTCTAGGTTTGAATAGTTCCCCCCCACCACCACCACCACCACCACTTTCTGGTTCCTGTCCCACAGCCAGATGTTGACCCACCCCAGCAGTTTTTCCCCTATTTCCAGGTTCCTCAGTTTGCTGATCAGCCTGCCATGAGGCACTGAATAAGATGCCTTGCTGAAGTCCAGGCACAGGATGTCCACTGCCTACCCCCTGTCCAGTGACCTCATAACCCAGTTGAAGAATTCAATCATGTTAGTTTGACAAGATCTCCTGCTGACAAACCCATGCTGCCTGTCATCCTGAAGATCATTTACCACAAGGAAGGAAACTAGCCTTCCTTAAACATGGTTTCTGCTGGCCCGGTGGCACAGAGGGATGAGGCACTGGTGCCTTACCTCACACCACGCTGGCGACCTGGGTTCAGGAACAGACTCGGAGCTCCGGGAGCTGGCAGGGGAAGGAGAGGATTGAGCGTCCGGAGGACTGCTCTCCTCTCCTGGGGTAGGTTGGATGGGCAGCCCTGCTCTGTCAGTGACCCCCAGTGGAGACTGTGGGGTACTACAAGCAGCGGCCCACAAGAGGGACCAGAAAAGAGTGAAAATGCATGCATGCCATCTGGATGACAGCGGCCCCCCTCCCTGTCTCCCAGCCGAGATACCTCCAGACTGCATTTCCTGCTAAATCTGCAAGGGAGCACTATGTGCGCTCCGGTCTCTCCTCCCGAGGGCCTCAGTGGGATATAGGAGAGCCCCCCAGTGAAGGGATACATCCGGGACAACCGGGGCATCGGAGCAGCTGGATGGTGGATCAGCAGAGGAGGCAATGGCAGGTCTAGGCCGACCGAAGGAGAGGACGACAGTGGGCGTGACGGAGGAGGTAAAAGAAATAATGTAAAAAAATATATAGTTTCCATTATCTTCCCCACTATGGAGGTTAGGCTAACCAGCCTGTAGTTACCCAGCTCATCCATGGGACTGCTCTTGTGGAGTGGAACTACATAAGCTGTTCTCCAGTCCTGCGGCACTTCTCCAGTGAGGTGTAAAACAGGTCCATCAGTGGGGTGGCTAGTACCCCCACCAGCTCCCTCAGGACCCTCGGGTGTACACCATCTGGGCCCGGTGTCTTGTCCACCCACAGTTCCCTTAGTCCCCTTAAGATCCTGTCTACCTCAGTCTCACCTCCATAATCCCCCCCCCCCGGGTTCCCCCCAATCCTACCCTGTGGCACAGGTCTGTCCACTTCCTTAGTGAAGACTGAGCAAAAGTACTCATTCAGTGCCTCCGCTAGATCTTCACCTTTTTTTGCTTTTCCTCCCTCCCTCTTTATCCGAACAATCGCATCCCTTTTGCTTCTTTTCTCCTTAATGTACAGGAAGAAGTCCTTTTCCCCTTCCTTAATCCCTGCACCAGCTGTAGTTCTTTCTCAGCCTTGACTGCCCGGACCCTCTCTCTGACTCCGGTTTACTCTTTTGGCCATGCCTCCTGTCCTCCTCCCTCGAGGGACACTTGTACTTCAGGAAGTCCGCCCGCTTTTTCTTCAGCTTCTCTGCTACTCTCCTGCTATACCAACTAAGCCTCTTGCACCGGGAGTTCTTTTTACAAGTCTTCATACAAGTGTCAGTGGCTTCTATTAACCCCTTCTTAATGACGGACCATTTCTTATCCATATCCATCTCTGATCAGAGCTTTGTCAAGTGCTCCTCTAGTATGTTACCCATTCTAATGAAATCCACCTTCCTGAAGTCCACCACTCTCGTTTTTGTCTTGGCTGCTTCCTTCCCCATGTTGTTGTAAAACCACACTGTGCGGTGGTCACTGCCTTCAAGGGGATCCTTCACTTCAACTCCCTGGACATGCTCCCCATCCGATAGCACTAGGTCTAGTATGGCCCCCTCCCTTGTTGGCTCTGTGACTCCCTGTGTCAGGAAACACTCCTGGATAGCATCCAGGAGGACCTGTTCCCTACAGCAGGAGATAGCAGGGGTGCTCCAATCTACTCCAGGTAGATTGTAGTCTCCTAGTATTACAGTGTTTCCTCTCCCTCCCACCCTCCTGATCTGTTCCCCCGAGTTCTTTAGCCAACACTATACTGTATGACGGAGGTCTACACACCACCCCCACACAAATCCTTCTCCCAGCGGTGTTCTGTAGTACTGCCAATAGGGCTTTGGTCATTTCCTCCTCCCCCCCTCTTCCCTGGTGCATATTACCCCATCCCTTAGGTACAATGCCACACCACCTACCCTCCTCTCATCTCTGTCCTTCCTGTGAAGTTGGTACCATGGGATCTTAAGGTCCCAGTCATGGTGCTGGGTTGCCCATGTCTCTGTGATGGCAGCTATGTCTGCCTCCCCCTCTGCCATCAGCGCCTGTAGGTCTACTGTCTTGTTTGACAGACTCCTTTCATTCAAGGACACCACCTGCCAGCACAACCCCTATCCATCAATGCTCCTGATACTTTTGGGTTTCTCCCCCACCCTGCTATCCCCTCCCTCTGCCCTCTCCTTCCTTTTGATTCCCTACTAGTGCCAAGTGCCTTGCCCTCTGCTGCCCCAGTTTAAATTTACTTTATCCATCAGGTACCGCTCCAGGTTATCTTTTTAGGACCCTTGTGCCCTCCTTACTCAGATGCAACCTGTCTGGTGCATTTAAGTCCCTGTGTTCCCATGTCCTACCCCACACTCCCACCAGCTCATACCCATTTGCCTGACACCATCCCCTAGCCATGTGCTGAATTCCTCAATCCTCAGCTTTCTGACAGTACTGACCCTCAGGACTGGCAGTACCTCTGAGAAAGCTACTGTTTTTCCCACCCTACTGCAGATCCTTCCCAGCAACTTGAACCTTTCCTGCACCACCTTTACTTCGCATCCTGCCAGATCATTGATGCTCAAATGAACCACAATGTAAGGCTTCCCCTGTTTCTGCCTCACACACTTTGGTATAATTGCTCCCACTTTCCCTGCAGTCATGCCTGGCATGCACACCACTCTCCTGCCATTTTTCCTTGTATGCTTGTTACCCCCATTGCATTCCCTTCAGTATTGAGTCCCACACTATTACAACCGTCTCCCCCTCCTTTCCTGACTCCCTCTGTCATATTGTCTATCCTGTTGCCCCTTCTTCCCATATTTCCCTCCATTTTGACAACCCCCCAGAACATCATCTCTTCCCTGTAACCCAGTCTCCCCCTTCCCCATGCTTATCCCCTGCTTTAACCTCCCTGTGTTCCGGCCTTATCACCCCCTTTGGACTCCCCTCCTGGAGATCCCCTTACCTTGACCATGCCTCCTTCTTCCCTATCCCCCTTCCCACGTTTATCTTGTCCTCCCCTTCTCCTGACTCACCTGTCCCCCTGTCCCTGTTACCTTTCTTAACTTCCCACCCCCTATCCCCTGTCCTCCTTTACTAGGTTCAGTCTCTGCCTCTCGCTGCTTGCTGATCTCCCCTTCTGCCCCCCTGATCGTCCAAACCCTGCAATACTGTAAGCCTGTTTGAGGTGTTTTTCCCACTGTCCGCAATGCCTTCTGCTATCCTCCCCTGCTCCCCCAGCCTCCCTCTTTGCCCTGTCTCCACCCCCCCCCGCATCCTCCCCTCACCACTATCCATTTCTCCCCTTCATTCCCCCTGGTCCCCATGGCGGTGGTGTTCCTTGACCCTGTGGTGTCCTCCTAGATTCCTGCCTTGGTCCCCTTGCTGTGCTGACAGGCTGCGACATCCCCTTATTCCTCCTCCACTGCCCTTCTGCCCAACCGCTTCCCCTTCTTGTTCCTAGTTCCCATAGTCTCAGCCTCTCTGTCTCTTCCCTAAGTTGCCCAAGCTGCCTGCAGACTACACATCCCTCTGCCCTCCACATTGTTCCCAGGAAGATGGCTGCACCATACCTGTTACATCTCACCAACCTCCCATGCCACCCCTGTATCCTCTATCTACTATCCCCTCCCCACCAACCTTTCTCTATGTTGTTACTCAGCCCCCCCTCCAGCTTTTTGGTTGCCACATTCTCCCCAGTTTCAGTGCTGTCCTTGGTGCCCTAACTTACCACGTACTGTACTCGGACTCTCCGAGACATGGCTAAAACCTCACATTACGAATGCTACCTACCAACTACCTGGGTACTCCACCCACCGCCTGGATAAACCTTGCAAAAAAAAAAGGTTGGTGGGTGGAGTAGCTCCGTTCGTCAAGCAACCCCAATCAGCCAACATAGTTTTCCACTCCAACCTCTCCCAATGAATGGCTTCTCACTGAACTCACTCTGGGAACTAGCAAAAAACTCTACATCGGGTGCTGCTAGAATTCCCCTACAGCCAGAACCGAGGGTCTAAACAGCTTCCTCTCTGGCCTGGGCTCCATATCCCCACACAGAGACTCAATTCTCTTGGGTGAGCTCCATCTAAACTGGCTCAGTTCCCACCAGCCTGACTATGCCTCCCTCCTAAAACAATACAACCTGGCCCAAACTATTAACCTTCCCACAAGGCAGAACCCTCGCAAGGGCACACAGACACTCCTGGATTGGATTGTAACTAACTGGGAGGACTGTGTCCTGCACGCTGGTACTATGGCCGACTCCATTAGCGATCACTCCCCTATGTACCTTCTCTAGTCATACAAACTTAAACGTCCCCCTCCCAAATACCTGTTATTCCATAATTTCACAAGCCCAAACACCTCCATCCTTCTCTCTGAGGCACGGGCACTGGACTGGTCTGCCGTTTTCTCAGAATCAGATGTGACCCAGGCAGCATCCATGCTCACTCAAGCTGTCCTGCTCTATAGGACAAGTATTTTCCAGTCACCACCAGAAGGGTGAGGGGTCGCTACTTGAGATGGGTCACGAAAGACCTCCTTACCCTCATGAAAGTCAGGGACCGTGCCTGGTCAACCTATAAAGCATCCCCATCCCCTACCCTACGGGATGATTACAGGTGTCGGAGGAACCTTTGCAAACACCTGGCCAAAGCTCCCAAACAGACACATTTTCGGGGTCTCCAGTAAACTAACCTCGGGGACCCTAAACAATTCTGGGCATCCACTGGCTCAATACTAAACCCCACCCCCAGTAAGCCTGTCCCACAGCTACACATTAATGCTGGCCTCATTACCGATCCCCAAGAAGTGGCCAAGGCCCTCAACGACAAATTGTCCGACCTCACTATGTATCTGGGCAAACTCCCAAATGGCCTGCAAAAAAACTCTGTCCCCCTGCATGCCCCCATGACATCACCTGCTGGGCCTACCTCTCAACCTCCACCTCCCCTCTTTTTCTTCAGAATACTCTCACATGCTGACATATCTAAACTCCTAAAGAGCCTCCCAAACCACGGCTCCCCTGGAGCAGATGGATTATCCCCCGTCTTCCTTAGCCTTATCTCCCCTGCCATCATCGCCCCCCTAACGTTCATTTTCAACCTCGCCCTGACCACTTCCTCCATGCCCAATACATGAAAACCATTGAAGGTCATTCCCATTTATAAAGCCGGGGACCCACAATCCACAGACAACTGTCGCCTGATCTCCATCCTTCCTCACCTAAGCAAGCTACTGGAAAAAGCCATTCTACCAACACTTTGTTCATAGGTAAATATGACCTACTATGCCAGCCAACAACATAAGCTTCTGCAAGAATCACTCCACCACCACTGCCCTCGCACTCCTAACTGACCACATCCTCACAAAAATGGACCGTGGAAATGCAGCTGGCACAGTCTTCATTGGCCTCTCCAAAGCCTTCGACCTGGTCAACCACTCGCTCCTCCTCTCCAAATTGCATCACCTTGGCTGCTCTCCAGAGGTCACCACCTGGTTCAGAAACTACCTTACAGGGCGCTCCTAGTTTGTGTGCATTGGCCCTGCCTGCTCGCCCACCCTGCCTGTCTCTACTGGTGTCCCCCAAGGCTCTATCATGGGACCCCTCCTTTTCTCCTTATTCATTAACTCCCTTCCAGCAGATAGTCTCAACTGTCACTCAGTCCTTTACGCCAACGACCTCGTGCTCTTCTTCAGCGGAAGTTCCCCACCCGCATCTCTGCAGCCCCTCACAAACTACACCGCAGCCCACAACTGGTTCTCTGACGACCTGGTCAATGCCAAAAAAACCAAAAACAATATTGTTTGGATCTAAGCCCTTCCTAATGAAATGCAAATCTAACCCACCCCTAATCATCATCACGTCCCCTGATGACCATGCCCTCGAGGACGTCAAACATTTCAGATATCTAGGAGTTGTGCTTGACCTCTCCCTTTCCTTTACAGAGCACATAAACTCCCTGGTTCTAATATTTCACCAAAAAATAGGTGCTACCTACAGATACTGACAATACCTCACCCCTGAGGCCCGCCATGCCATCATTCAGTGAAACCTGCTATCTATCCTGGATTATTGCTCTCCCATCTACTCCAGGACCGCCGCGTCCACCATGGCAAAACTGTCAGTAGTATACAGCAGTGCCTGCCGCTTCTCCCTGCTGTCTCCTTTCTCCACACACCACTGTGCACTCTACACTACACTGGGGTGGCTCCCACTACAAGCCCGCTTTGACCTTGCACTGTACAGTTTTATTGATTCTGCCATCCGTATTGGCCAGAAATCTCCTCTTGCTCCCCTTCTCACCGTCCAAACCTCACACCGCTGCCTACGCTCCTCCAGTATCCCCTCCCTGATAATCCCCTGGGTAGCCACAAACATGGGTGCTAGAGCCCTGTCTGTAGCAGCCCCCTCACTATGGAACTGCGCACCATAAACACTCACCACCAGTTCAAGACTCACCTCAAAGACTGGCTCCTGTTGGCATCCACCTGCCACTGCTTTAAGGACTAACCCCCCCATAGGTTCCAGGAGTAGGGCCAAATAGGTCCTCTTATTTACTTAAACTGTACCACCATGAGCCTTACTTTGCTTTATTTGTTGTCCCTCAACTACTGCCACCATGTATTGTCAAATGTAACAACTGTAACCTTTAACTATGTATTACCTACTCTTGTTATGTTCTTGTTATTCTGATGTTTCTACTCTGTGCCACCTTACGTGGCCCAGGTCGTGCCTGAAAACAATCCCTGGGATCAGTGCACCCACCTGGTTAACAAAGTCATAAATAAATAAAAAAATTAAAAAAAAAACTTTCCCCACTGCAGTTCTCTGCCCCTTAGTACCCTGCCCCACCATGGCCTGTGGTCCTCCCTGCAGGCATCACCTAGTCAGTCACTATACTCCTACTTCATGGTGCTCACGCTCCGGGTCGCTCATGTGAGGGGTCACATGGTCCCCTGGGAAGTATATAGTGACTCTGGCCACCCTATTGGCCTTGCTGAGTCTTGTGGCCTCCGCTTTCCATTTTATAAAGTCCCTTCCTCACCCTCCCTCTCTCGGCGTCCTCCCACTTCCCAGTCCCTGCAAAACCCTGGTAAATCAACACCACATACAATTACAAACCGTCCATTTCAACAACCTGCAGAGAAAGGAAAATCACTTAGCTGCCCAGGGCTCCATTGGTGGTCCTTCCCCTTCTGCTGCGACACACACACACTGGGAGAACTACAAAGATGGCTTCTATTTAAACTCTTGTGACTCTGGCCACCCTGTTGGCCCTGCCAAGTCACATGGCCTCTGTTTTCCATTTTACAAAGTCCCTCCCTCCCTCCTCACCCTCCTTCTTTCAGCATTCTCCCACCTCCCAGTCCCTGCAAAACCCCAGTAAATCAGCCCCACATACAATTACACACCCTCCATTTCAACAACCTGCAAAGAAAAGAAAAACACTTAGCTGCCCAGAGTTCCATTGGTGACCTCTGCGGCAGCATCAAGAGGTGTTTTCTTGCAGGAAATCTGTAAAGCAGCTACCTGGAACATAGTACACACTTTCACAAAGCACTGCTGTCTGGACGTACAGTCCAGAAGGGATGCCAGCTTTGGCACTGCTGTCTTGCAGAACCTTTTCGCTAAGTAGGTTCTATACTCAGTCACCCAAGGTCTTTAAATCATTTTGGTAGTCTTTTTTCCTAGTTTAGTGGTCACTGCTTACCCTAACTTCAGAAATAATTCTGACGTTGGAGGGCAGAGGTGAGCATGACCATACAGCAGAGTTTTAATTTTATTCCAAGATTCCATAATTAGCATAAAATTCTAGGCTCTGGGGCATCTCATTCTAGTGGAATGATTGCAGTTGTTAAGCATAGTGAGGGATCCCTTGAAAGAAACAGCATTACTACGGTGAGTAATTTTTTTCTGATTGCATATGATGTTCAGGTGCTCACAGCTGTTAAAGTTCTGGACAAATATAGGGGACTGGTATCAGAGATTACAACTAAACAAGTGGACTTGACCTCCGAACTAGTTTTACTAGCGTATTGGTCTGACATGGAGGAAATGCAGGATGGACAACGGAAGCTGGATGTTTTGGTATTCAGTACAGCCAAATTGGAAAAGCACTGGCCCTCACCACCACCACTCCCACCACCATAGCAGCATGGATTTGAAAAGATTGGTATACAAAGCTTGTGGGCCGTTCAAGGATTACGTGAGCAATCACCCCCCACAGGCTGCAGTTCCGGATGGTTCATAAACTCTCTTATTTAATATCTCAGCATAGATCAACTTAAAAGAATACAAAACATAAAACATCGAGTTTGTCATAATTCTGTTTATTGTTATTTCTCTGCTAATTTATTCTTGTAATTCATGTACTTAGAATGTTTTTTAATACACAGACTGTATAATCATTTTTGACTTAAAAATGCACTAAATCATTTGCTGTAAAAAACTGAAGATTCAAATAATGTAGTGTCATAAAATTTCAGTAAAATGTATTGGGGGGCAGAGGCAAATTTTTAATGAACCAGATTAGGTAACATACTGGTAAAGTAGGGGTGATGACGGTCAGACATTTTTTATTGTGACTGGTAGGGTTGGGCACTGGACCTGTCAGGTTTTTTCTTGCGGGGGGAGGGGGTCAGATTTTTTTTTTTAATTCCCTGACTGGCCCGGTTGAACATAGGACCTGTCCGGTTGTTGAGGGAGGGGGATAGTTTTTCTGTTCCCTGACTGGCCAGGTTGGGCACTGGACCTTACAGAAAGTGGAGTAAATGCACCCACAAACAAATAAAAAATGCGCATACCATGACGGACTTGGTGCAGCCTCCAGAGGTTTATTGCTTTAGTTAATTTCTAATTTAAGCATGCATCTCCAGACTTTTATACATGCAAATGTACTCCAGTGGCAAAGTGCTTTTCAACACAACTCAAAAGATGATTTCCATCAAAAGAACAAATTAGCAGAGACATACACATTCACAGCAAGTTCTGATATGTAACCCCAGCGGGGTTGTGGCATGTGCACTTTTTTTATTTGTCTGCGAGTGCCTTTACTTCACAGTCTGTTTGATTACAAGTTGAGGGACTGGGCCCTGTACCAGAGGATGCACTTCTCTGTCTGTGAATTTTCTGGGTGCCAGACCTTTCTGATTGGGGGGGAGGTAACACATTTTTTTTTTATTTCTTGATGGGTTGGGAGGGCAGTCCTGGGGAGGGGGACAAATTTTTTTTCTTGATTGACTGCATTGGATAATTGGACACTGGACCAATCAGGTTATTGAGGGCAGGAGGACATACTTTATTTTTTTGTTTCAAATTTCCTGACAGGTGGGTTGCATATTAAACCCATCAGGTGGTTTAAGGAGAGAGTGACATATATTTAAGCATTAAAATATGACCGGAGTTTGGTTTGCCAATAGTTACATAGAAACATAGAATGTATCAGCAGATAAGAACCACTTAGTCTGCCTATTTTTCCCTGCCTGTAATATCATTGCAGATCCCACTTTATGTCCAACCTATGCACCCACCCCACCTTCCCTTTCATTCCCTTATGTCTGTCCCATGCATTCTTGAACCCCACCACTATTTTTGGCCCCACCACCTCTGCTGGAAGACTGTTCAGGAAACCACCACCCTTTCTGTGAAGAAATGCTTCCTCACGTCTTTCCTGACTCTACCCCACTCCTGCAACTTATTGTGCACCTTTGTCCTTGAGCACTTTTTTCTGAAAAATACTTTCCTCCCATACCTTATTTAGCCCCCAGTGAGGTATTTAAAGGTCTCTTTCATAGTCCCCCTCTCTTTCAGGGTATACATCTCTTCATAAGGCTTCTGATGCAGAGAGACCCTGCACCATTTTAGTTGTCCTCCTGTGGATTGCCTGTATTCTATGTCCTTCCAGAGATGTGGTCTCCAGAACTGGACACAGTACTCTAGGTGGGGTTATTCCAACCCTCAGGTGTGTAATGAGGCCCTGAGGCATAGCCAAGGGCCTCAAGTACCTGGGGGTTGGATTAACTACTGGTAAACTAACTTCTGAGAGTACCTTAAAGGGGCACTGTCAGCTTTACCCTCTCATTTTTGTTAATAACCATGCAGTGTGCCTTCTGGCACACACCAAAGTAAATTGTAGTGCAGAATAACCCCATAGACATAAAAGTGGCAAAAAAGTACCTGTTTTATAAATATTTAACATAGTGGTCTTTTAGTCAGGCCATTCTTAAGTCGACCGACACCGGAAGCATTACCCCCATCGAGGACGCACGCCAGGACCGAGCGCACTCACAAAGTGGCATTTTATGCCAAGCCTACTTTAGTTACATGCTGCCCTTATAAACTACTAAATCGCGAACGGCTCCAGGAACTTTAAACTTAAAACCGAGCCCTATGTGGCTCGCAATTCCCTTTAAAAACTGGTGCTGTAATCCCGTGCATGTGCAATGGCGGCATGCTTTTGCACATGCACGGGATCTCCACATATCTTTACTCCTCGCATGCGCGGGATTACAGCATCAGTTTTTAAAAAGTGGATTGTGAGCCACATAGGGCTCGGTTTTAAGTTTAAAGTACCAGGAGCCGTTCGCAATTTAGTAATTTATAAAGGCAACATGTAACTAAAGTAGGCTTGGCATAAAATGCTACTTCGTGAGTGTGCTCTGTCCTGGCACACGTCCTCGATGGTGGTTATGCTTCCAGTGTCGGTCGACTTATGGACGGCCCGACTAAAAGACCACTATGTTAAATATTTATAAAACAGGTACTTTTTTTCCACTTTTATGTCTATGGGGTTATTCTGCATCACAAATTACTTTGGTGTGTGCCAGAAGGCACACTGCATGGCTATTAACAAAAACGAGGGGGTAAAGCTGACAGTGCCCCTTTAATGCTGTTATAAAACTCAACAAATATACAGAAACTTTTCTGTACGTTTTTGCTATATTGATTAGTTGTAAATATTTTTTATATAGTAACTATAATTTGCTGGTTAATGAGAAAAAATAGTCCCTTTTTGTTACTTTTTCTCTTAGTTTGCAGTCAAATCTTTTCATTGGTTTGAATTTATTCTAACACGGGACTGTCAAATGAGCACATTAGTAAAAAAAAAAATGCTTTTGGTGCTTAATATCCAAATCAACTGTCATGTTTACCCCCAACTGACCAAGTCTCCTGTGATTGTAAAATGACTAGATCCTCCTTGTTACCTTTATAGCACTGAAAAGAAATAAAGAATAACATGGTAGCCGTACACAGCAAGCCTGTGTTTCCATCGAGGGTTGAGATACCAGTGTATGGACCTCGGGTGGCTCGAGGTCCGCTCAGTATCAACCCTGGACGACAAACAGGTAATGTGGCACCATGTTTATTGTTATAGTGTATGGTTAAAAAAGTGATTATTTATTTATTTTTTTTTTTAAACGCAGTTACTTTAATGCCGGGTACAATGAGCGAAGAAGTGAAACCAGGCAGCGCGAGGGAATCGTAGCAGAAGTTAATAATAGAATGTGCACAATAAGGTTTTCAGAACGAGCACAATAACCTTATAATGTGCACAACAAGATTTTTCAGCTGCTTGAATTCTGTTCACAGTAAGCCCTTACCATACACTATAAGGTAATATGTAGCAGTAAGCATTATGTGTATGAAACATACATGCCACACCAGTAACCTAGGGACTGTGCTGTCATGCAGGTGACCTGGATTTAGGAGGGAGCTCAGGTGGCCACCTTTTTCTTTCAGTACCAAGAAGATAGTACTGGTGGGATGATGGGGCTACTTAATCACAGGAGTGACTGGAACAATTTCTTGGCGGAGGGTTTGAGGGACACATGATGATTAACTTGGCGATTACTGAATCTCCTAAAATGTATTTACTTGTTTTACTGCAGCGCTTATGTGGCAATCCTGTGTTTAAATAAAAAGAGTTAAAAGCTAATCTTTAACACAAAAAAGTTTTATTTCACATAGAACAGTATGTGCCCACTGCCTACAGTAGATAACATCTGAAATTTGTGAAATGGGTAAGGAATTTCCTGTGTCCTACTTGGCAGAGAGAGTTCAGGACCCAGGTGCTTACAGGCTGAAAACCAGCCATCCGGGAACTCTTTCAACAACCAGGACACAGTGCACCTAGATATCCATGCTTCTCAGAAATAGGAAAAAAAAAATAGATCTGGTAGACATGTTTGTAAGGTAAAAGACTTTTAACAACCTTGCCTTGCCAGTTAATGCGTGAATACATCTTGCTGTTTTTGTAGAACTCACCACCCAGCAACAAAGTGGCACAAGCTAGACATGTGAAAATAAAACTTTTAATCCCATCCTCTTACCCTTTTGTTTGTCTTGTCTAACTTTTAATTTAATAGGCCTCTGATTCTTGATGTTGATTCTCCACTATCAACCACCATACTGTACAACTCCCCCCTTCCCCATCGCTCAGGAGTGTCAACCCCACCACTTGCTGGCCCACTTTCTCCTCTATTATTGTTATTATTTTTTTGGTCAGTTTTAACTTATCTGGAGTTCAGACCAATGAGTGCAGTTATGGTCCCTGGCAGCACACAGTGGTGCATCCTCTCTCTCTCTCTCTCTCTGTGTACAAGAACAACCACCACATAGTGCTTGCTGGCTTACTCTGTCTCTGCCAGCAAACAGCCATACAGTGTCGCTCTTTCTCTCAGTCTCCAAATGACGCACTGAAATCTTCTTTGAGGATATCTCTTTCATCAGGCCACACTTTTGGAACTATACCCATGTCAGCGCTAGGACCACACTGAAACTTTTGTAAGCAATGAGCCAGGGGCCACACACAATGATATCACGCATCAGCATCTACATAAATGTGGGCGGCCCCTCCTCTCCTCAGTTCTGTTCCCACCTTCAATCAGTCTCGTCTGACCTGCCATTGGAAACGTCGATGCAAAGTGCTGTTATTTTCTCCTTTTTCCTATAAAAATAGTAATCACTTTAATAGTGATTTTTGGCAACCTGTATGCCCCCGAAAGAAGTGCCCAAGCTTTTCTGGTACTGTGAGTGCTGAGAGAAAATCTACAAGGATGACACCTGTGAAGTGTGTGTCTGCTGCCTGGGTCTTTCTCACAGCATGAAAGCCTGTGACATTTGCCTGGGGTTCAGCTCTGCTACCAGCCAATGCAGGAAGGGGGCTTTGGAGAAATTACTCCTTCAGAAGACCATGGAAGCAGTGGAGCAGCAGCTGCATGGAAAATCTGCATCGCCTGCTCTATTGACCGAATTGTGTTTGTCAAAGTCCTGGGATAAATCCTTATTGGGGGTCCACAAACACCAGGACAAGGACAAGGCTTCTCCAGCGAGATCCAGGTCAACCCTGCAGACCAGAGGTATGACCGCTACTGCAATGCCATCTGCTCCAGCCCTCCCCCCCCCCAAACCGTCAACCAGACACTAAGCTCAGGGCTTGGTGTAAGCACTACTGGGCCTATTACAGCCAGTACATTGCCATTGTCGATGGAGATTCAACCTCCATCATTGACTACTGTAGTCACAGCTGCTATTCAAAGTAGCATTGATGCACCGGTAATACTGCTGTCATTCTCAGACATGATACAGCATCTACTGGCAGGCCTACCTGCTACAGGGGGACCATTGATGGGGACTCCCACAGCTACCCTGTCAACATCGCAAGTTAATACCTTGCAGAATAAACCTCCTCTACTGCCGCTGACACCACCAGCGCAGTCACTCATTCCTGTTGATGAGAGATGCGATGATGAATGTGAATATTATCCTGATCACTTAATGGAGGAGGAGGAAGACTATGCTTTATGCTGAGGATAGCCAATATGTACATGGCAGCAGCTCCACAGTCTCCTCATGTAGTGAGGACTTTGTAGTGAACACACCTAGATCACCTCCAGAGGACCCCTCATTTATGTGCCATGATGCAGCAAATGCAAGCTGCCATGAGCTTCACATTAGAGGAGTAGGATTTCCACCAAGAAGAACCTGCTAGAGTTTCTAGAGATGCCAGACTCCCCTTCTGCTGCTGTTCCTACCCTGGTTCAAGTATTGAAGGATGCTACTTATGCAGCCTGCTATAGGCCAAGCAACATACAAGTTGTTCCCAGAAAGGCAGACAAAATGTATTCTGCCCCGTCTGGAAAACTTTATTATGCTAGCCTGCCTGAGACTGATTCAGTGGTGATCTCAGCTGCCCATGATAGCACCAGGGCACCTAGACACCTTAGTTCTCTTCCTCCTGATAAGGAGTCCAGGAGGTTGGATGTCTTGGCCAAACGCAAATATGCCTCTGCTTTGCTGGGCCTATATACCGCCAGTTACCAGGCCCATATGATAAAATATCAGAACACCCTATGAAGAAAGGCTAAGGCTGCTGCATAGGCCTTGTCTGAAGGTTCTGCTAAACAAGAGTTACTTCAAAAAGAAAGAGAGCCGGCTTGCACCTGGATGTGGCTGCAGTGCTCAAACCCTGATCAGGACAAATGAGCAACAACAAGTGAGCACCCGCAGTAAGAAAAAACACACTCAGAAACGGTATCAATTAAAAGATTTCTTACCGGTTTTATTACAATACATGCAGAACAAACACACCAAATGTACCCAGCTACAGGTGGACAACACCTGCCAGAGGCAACTATATGGCATCATGGCAGCACCAAAAACTGACATTTCGCATGTGGACTCCCAAGCGTCCTCTGAGTTATTCCAGTACACAACATTGTCCCCAATATATACAATTTAACATGCAAATCATATGCAACACATAGTGAAGGATACAAAATATTTAAAGAAACTTAGTATAGACCAGGCACAAAACTTGAGACGTATAATCGGTACTTAAAGATACCCGAGCAAATAGTACCATTCATGACATCGTGTAACTCACATTATAGGAGCTTAATAATGCAAAACCAAGCTCAGTCTTAAAAATGTATATTTTAACAGGACACAGTCCAAAATAAAAATCTAATTTTTTAGCAAGGTGCTTCACAGATTAAGCAATAATGGTCATTTCCTGGCGATTAACAACTGGCTGGGGCAGACGAGTGGCCTAAGGCAAAGTTGAGGGCCAACTGTACCTAGCTAGTCGTTAATCAAAAGGAAATGACCGTCAGTGAGGTCATTATTGTGATTATAAGTCTAATAGCGTTACAGGGAAAAAGGTACTTTTTAAGAGATCATTTATAAACCTGCGCACCACTCTGATCTGTACCAGTCATTTCTTAAGGATTAATGCCCAGAACACCAGCCAGAGTGCACATTTGCCTCATGAATAATTAATTAGACTTATGCCTAATAAACGCAAGTAAACATGGTCATGAATGGTGCCAACTATCAACACAAAGCCCCAGTATACTATTCAAAAGAAGAAGAATATACCCAACACAATCCACACACTATTGCGTTCCTGTTAGTGATCTCAATCAGGCTTTAAGAAAAATGGAACAAAATATCATCTGTTACAGAAAAGCAGACAGATTAATATTGACATTAAGGCCCAGTCCCCGCTGTGCTCCCAGTTCATAAACCTAGTAACTCTCTCTACATCCAGTCAGTTTCTGCAGATCGCCCCCTTGACCTAGTACAACTTTTTCAGTTCCAACAAAACTAATCTCATGTGTAATGTTGGGCTGACTTTTAACATATTTAACAATAGCATAGCATAGCTATCATCCCCATGTTGTAAGGCTCTTATATGTTCACCCATACGTGTTTTAACTGGCGCATGGTGTGCCCCACATAAAACACTTCACAACTACACATAAGGAAATATACAACACCACATGTGTTGCAGTTAATAAAATCTTTAATGGGAATTCTAGCACCTGTATCCAGGTGAACAGAATCTTTTGTCTGTTTGACATGTCTGCAATAAAGGCATCTACCACACTTACATGTGCCAGCTGGGGGGTGGGGACCATGTACTGCTCCTGTTACCTGGTGAGAGAAGCAAACTGGGAACTACAGTATCCCAAACAATGCTGAGTCTGCGAAACACTGCTGGTGGTCCTTTACTCACTAGCTCTCTCAATTTGGGTTCAACACTCAGAACATGCCAATTCTGTGTTATCATGTTCCCTTATTTTATCTGAGTGTGAACAGGAAGTTGTCACAAATGGGAAAATGCTGGGGACGTTCTTCTTTTTAGCGATCTTGGGGACCAGGATGCTAGCCCCCTCCATACTGTCCACTTCTTCCACTGCTTTCAAAATACACCAGTTGCTGTAACCACATTGTTTAAGCCTAAAAATCTGTTCAACCTTCTTTCTTTCGTACTCTTCCCTTTCAGTGCAGTTATGTAAAGTGTGTATTAATTTATGAATTGACCCTTTAGAATATTATGGGCCACATGCGGTGGATGGGAACTGTCGGATAATAGCAGGCTGTTGTGGTCAGTAGACTTTTGGAATAAAGTTGTACAAACATTCCCGGCTTCAAATCTGTAAATCTTCAAATCAAAATATGTAATCTCAGAGCCACTTATACAGGATTTAAATCTCAGACAACTACTGGCACTCTCTAATCATGTAACAAAGCTATTAAACTGTTCTGTAGTGCCTGTCCAGATAACTGACACATCAATAAATCGTCACCACAAATCCCTAATATGGGAAAAATGGATTTGTCACAGCATCATACAATACCTCTGATTCCCACTTATCAACAAACAGATTGACATAACTGGGGGCCATGGTGGACCCATAACTGTACCCCTAATCTGTCTATAGTATTTATTCCGAAAGATAAACACGTTCTTTTCCATGACCATCATAGCTAATTCCAATAGGTACCATGTGGGTTAAAACACCCATGAATATTCATCTCTTTGTTCTAGGTAATGTGGGGGAGAAAGGGGGTGGCAGAGAAAGTGCTGTAGACCTGGAGAGGTCTACAGTGTAAGCAGTGCAACAGAAAAAGGGCAGACTTGATGGGTTATGCGGCCCTTATCTGCCGTCAGCTTCTATGTTTCTGTTTCGCAAAGCCTCCAACCCATCTGCATGCGGTATCACTGTATATAATGACTCTACATCTGAAGTGGTAAAAAGCCAGCTCTGTTGCATATCCAAATCCTCATCAGTGTTAATGACTTCTGTAGAGTTCCTAACATATGAGGGCAAGGTTTTAACAAAAGGCTTTAATTGACTATCTAGAAAATGTGAAAGGGGTTCAGTGACCCAACCCTTCCCAGAAATGATAGGTCTACCTGGGGGATGTCTCAAATTTGTATGGATTTTTGGAAGACTATGTATAGTTTGAATCCTAGGTTGTAATACTCAGGACTCCAGATAAGGGGGGTACCGACCTGTTTTACTCACCTCATTACCGATACTCACCCAACATTTGTAAATGCCCCACACTCCAAAGAATAGTGCTTTATAACATAACTGGTGATTCAAACGGAGCATTTTTTCCCCAGATCTACAGCACTTATACCCATCCAAATTTTGTTTTCCTCACTATATTTTAAAACTGGTGAGTAAATTACTCCTACCTGCCAACATTATCTGCAGCATTGTTGGCACCTGATCAGATTCAATTCTTATTTAGAAAAAAAAGACATTGTTTTTAAAAATGTACTCCTCACTCCATTCCGTCCAGACATTTGTACACATCAGAATTTGGTTTTACTCACCTCACTTTCAAAATGAAGAGTACAAGTACTCATCCCAAAAAATTTCATCTGGAGCCCTGGTAATACTGTAAGTGCCCTCCAAGTTGCATCAGATAGATACCCTTTCAAAAAGCCATCACTTAGACATTCATCAAATTTGTGCTTTGTTGATCTTCCAGAATATCTTCACGATACATTCACAAGCCCATTCTCCATTCCCCTGCTCAGATAAGGGTCAGTACCTCTGGGCAGCTCACCCTGTGTTTTCGGGCATATGGCACCTCTTACCACTCCCTCAGGGCTAACCCCCGAGGAGATAGTCCTGTCTTCTGTGTGGGAAATGGCCTCCACTCCCTCCCCGTACTTGTGCTACAAAAAAAAAAGATTAGGGTCTCTACCATTTTTTTCTAACAGAAAAAATAAACGTGTTTTTATATATTTTCTCATCTCCCATGCTCTCACCTCTAAAGGAGGTTATTTGATACTCCCTAATTTGGTGCTTCTAATCTCCACCTTGTAGATACCTTCAGCTTCTGCCAACTGATAGCATAGCCTTGCTACAAGGCACAGCCTTCACCTCCAGTCCCAAGAAGAGGACTTTGCTAGGGTGGTTTGGTGTTCTTTTTTTCTGTATACTCAGCCAGTTATGTTGTATGCTGTCCCACACCTAGGTACTGGCCTCTTTCTTTCCTTTCTTCTTTCTCTTCACTCTTGGAGTGGCAAAAGGATAGTAGCAGCACTCTTGGTCTTCTCTAGCCACTTTAGTGTATTTATCCTGTGAGTGAACGCTGGACGGCATGCAGCGGCAGCCTGTATTTTCGCTTGTTTCTGCCTCCCTTGGATGTTGACAGAGGCCCTGTCAGGCATGCGGATGCCACCAGCATGCTTCATTGTCTCCCTTCCTGCTCCAGTATTTCCACTGTAATCAGCCATCTGGGGACACCAGGTGGCAGTGACATAGCGGAGAATGGGTCCCTCCCTCCTCGAGGAGGAGAGCATCCAAAGGGACACTCCAGCATCCTCCCTGGCCAGCCTTCTGATGACTCTGGTTCATTCTCAAACATGGGTTGTCAGCATCATGAGCAGTAGCGCTACCGCTGTGCTGGTGGGTCGGCACCCCAAGTCTGTCTGCCCAGGGCAGTAGATGACCCTGGTGGTGAGGCCAAAGCTGTATGCTCAGCCTCCCTTGGCTGACACCTCAGTATCACAACCTAGTGCCACTCCAGCTCCTGGCACCATTCGCAGTGCTGGTGCTGACCACAGTGTTTAGCAAGGAACCAACACAGGGCTGTACGGTGTCCTATTACTAAGATGGAAGTGGTTCTCTCCTCTGGCAGTGCTAGAGAAGGATGACACTATCCACGGTGACAGATGCGGTGATGGCAGTGGTTTCAGTTCTGGGTCTGGCACAAAGCAGGACGCTCGTAATTTTTTGTCCTTGATCCTGGTGCCACTTGCAACACCGGATTGGTCCCCAGGGATGGGGATGGCTCCAAGGTTTGCGCCGGACCCGACATTGGGCCTGACACAGAGGACAGCACCGGCTGCGATGACTAGGATAAACCTGTCTCCAGGCCTGCTGTCAACCCTGAGCCTGGTGCCAGAGGCAGCACTGACTCGGAGTCAATCAATGGCTGGGAGGCAGTGTTCTCCCTGGAGTCATATGCTGACACCGTCACCGGTAGGGACCGGTGCCACCCTACAGGGATTTTATGGCTCTGCTCTCCCCACCTAGGGGGAATCCCCCATGGGCACTGGCCGGGTCATTCCTAAGATGTAGGTCAACCCCCAGTCAGGAAGTCCTGCCAGGCCCTCCCCTACCCCCATGAATATTTGCTGCCTCTGGTCTTGTAACCCATGGGAATCAAGATAATCCATAATCCTTTCTTTCAGTACTGACTCCATTAATTTTCCCCACCACTAAAGTCAGTCCTCTTTCATTAACTCCTGGGTTATTCTCTCTTCAGTTTGCGCCTCTGTGTTCCTTACTGCTCTCCCTGCTTCCCTCTGTTTCCACTGCTACACCTTCCCATCCTCCTCCCTCTGCATCTCCTTATACCTTCTGAATGCTGCCCTTTTAGTCTTTACCTTTTCTGCCAACTCTTTCAGGAACCATAGTAGTCTATTTTTGCACTTGCTTTGGCTCACATGTTTGACACAGAGGTTTGTTGCCTTTACTATGTCCCCTTTTAGCTTTGCCCACTGTTCCTCCACCCCACCCAGGTCATCCCCCTGTCTGATCATCCCTGAGGCATTCACCCATCTTTGTTAAATGTGCCCTCCTTAAGTTCATTACCCTCACCCTTGTGTGGTTTGATTCTGCAGCTGTCGTCATATTGAACCACACTGTATGGTGATCACTGGTCCCCAAGTGGCCTCCCACCTTGATGTCTGCAACACTTTCCCTGTTGGTGAGTATCAGGTCCAGTGTTATCCCATCATGAGTGGGTTTGATGACTAATTGCCTGAGGAATGCCCCCTGCAGGGATTTCAGGATGTCTCTGCTTATAGTTGAAGCCACTGCTAGGAGGCTCTAGTCTACATCCAGCAGATTGAAGTCCCCCACCAGCAACACCTCCTCCTTTTCTGCCATCTTTCCAGTGGCTTCCACCAGTGCTGTATCTAATTCCTCCTCCTGTGCTGGAAGTCTATAGATCACTCCAGTGCAAATAGTGGCTCCATTCCTCATCTCCAGTGTGACCCACAGTGCCTCTGCCCCCCCCTGTATTCCTTGTATCTCTGTGGCTTTTATAATTTCCCTCACATAAAGCACCACACCCCCTCCTTTCCTTCTTACTTGCTCTTTCTTGAACAGAGTATAGCCTGATATGGCCATGTCCCAGTCGTGGTTTTTTGTGCACCATAACTTGGTAATGGTCACAGTATCTGGGTCGGCCTCTGCCATGATGGATCTCTAGGTCTGAAATCTTATTTGCTAGACTTCTAGCATTCACACACAGCCTTCCAGATTTTGTTTCTACTCTGCTTGTTACCCCCTTTTTCCCTTCTGTCCTCATTCCTTCCCCCTTCTCTTTATGATGTTCTCTTCCCCTTTCATTTCTACCACCCTGCTTCCTTTATTATTTTGCACCCTGGGGGATTCCTCCCCCCTCGGTTCTCCTTACTTTCTACTTCAGCCTGTGGGTGGGGGCAATTTCTGCCTCTCTGATTCCTTCCATCACCACCCTGGGATAGTTTTAATGTTCATTAGAGTACTGTAACATTTAAACCGTCTACTGAGGACTGCGGTTCCCTCCCGGGTGGATGCAGGCCATTACCCCTGAATAGGCCCTTATCCTCCCAGGTGGGTCCCCAGTTCCAGTGTAGCCAATCCCCTCCTCTCTGCACCATTTCTTCAGCCATGAGCTGAAGCTGCTGGTGTGGAGATCCCTGTTCTCCCCCATCATGGACCGGCAGCACCTCAGCAAAAGCCACCAAGCATGCTACCTGTCTAAGGCCCATCCCCAGCTCCCGAAACTCCCAGCCCCATCCCTGGCCAGATCATTTGTCCCCAGGTGGACAGTGACATCCAGCTCTCCCTCCTGTCCTTCTGCCCTAACAATCCTCAGGATTTGCTTTCCACCTGTCTGGGCCATGGCACCACTTAGGCACCTAACCTGCCCCCCCCATTCCTGAATCTGTCCCCCTCACAGTCGAGTCCCCCACCAGAAGTTGCTTCCTCCTATGGGCTCCTCTACAAACCTTGTAGAAGTCTCCACTATGGAGGGCTCCCACATCCTTCCTGGTCACTAACGTGGGTGCTTCCACCAGGCAGTCCCATCCTGCCAGAGCGGTGTAGGAATTATGTAGTGGTACCGGTTGAGGAATGTCCCTCTGACTCATCACTCCCTCCCTTCCAGAGCCCATCATAGTTCAGCAGTTCCTCCTCCCTGCCATCCTTTGAGGTAACGGTGGCAGACTTGGTGGCCTCTGGGGTGAGGAAGAGGTCCCCAAATCCTAGCCAACTTGGCCTGGATTCTAGCAGCCTCCTCCCTCAACCCAGAGAGGTGCATATAGACAGGGCAGCATTACAGTCTCTAGAAGTTCTGAAACTGCCTCTCCTCAACCACTGTATTGCACCATTCCCAGCATTCCTAATTCCTGTTCTCCCTGGGTTACATGGAAATACTTTTATACCCTTACCCTTGATTAGATGTTTCTAGTTTTCCCCCAATTTGTGCTTATGAACCTTGGAACCTTTACCCTAGGTAATGTCTTTTCCTTTTAACCCTCTCAACGAGTAATTCACCTTTTGCCTGACGAGTTTTCCTCCTTCATATTCCCCCTTTTCTTTCTATGCTTTTCTTATTGTGGTAGCAGCATTTTCACCTTCTCCTAACCCTTTGCTACCTGACCCTAGATAGACTGCTATTGGGGTTACCCCTTGCCCTGTCTAAATTGCTTTATACACCTACCATAGATAAGGTGTTGCTCCTATTCTCAGTTTTGACCTACCTGTGACTTTCTGCCCTTCCCAGCAGTGACTTTCATCACATTAGTGAACCGGTACCCTACATTAGTCGACCGGCAGAGTCTCCTGCGTTCTCCTGTGGATACCTGCCAGTGCCTAGGCACCACTCTTAAACCTGCTCCACTCCTGTGCTGGGACATGAACGTGTGTGGGGACATGTTAGGATCACTGCCTTTCATCCTCCCTTTGGGACCTAGCACAGGCAGGACTTCCTGCTGTGCAGCTGTGCTTCCGATTGGTGCTCTCTCCCCACTTCATGTCAGACCTCCTCATCGAAAGAGAGAGAAGCAGTTGCTGACTTGTAAAGCATGAACCCTCAAAAGCAGGTTAGTTGTTTGGGTTTAAGAAGGTCAATATCTGATTGATTGTCCCACAACTAAATACTCAAAAACATAAAAACAGTGAAAACTCCTCTATTGCAAACTTTTGCTCCTACTGCAGAGCTCTTAGCTGATTATCTCAGCTATAAAATCCTCTCTCCATTTCACTGAGTTTACTAAGTGTGCTGGACAACACAGAGTACCCCTTCCATTTGGACCTTAGTTGTTAACAATTCTGTTCTTGTTTACAGTTGTTTTTTTGTTTTGTTTGTTTTAAAGCCCTTCTTCTGTTTAACATATTTTGCAGTTAGCACACAAAAAAACACAATAAATCCCTCCAGTTCAACCTGTACAAGCTGTGAGACCCTTACACTGTTTAGCACCTTGCAGAGTCCTCCCAGTTTACCTGGGTCCCCACCTGACAGCAGCCGAAATGGCAACTTACCCCAAAGCATGCCAGATAGAACCACTTACTTCAGGATTCACTCTCCTTGCCCTCTGTTCCAGGGACAAATTAGTCAGGAGCTCAGCAGCCCAATACTGCCAGCTTAGGCCCGTTCCACACTCACAAGTCTGTACTGTTACTGCGGAGTGCAACTGTGACAGAGTCTGACAAAAACTGTGCACATCCGAATTGGTAAAGGTACCCAATCCGGTTTTGCTTCCGATCTCGAGACATGTTTGAAGGTAGTCCCAAGATCGGAAACAGGAACGTTTGGCGGCAAAAATGGTAAAAGTTATGTGCACTCACCAGTGCGGATGGGTGAGAGCATGATGTTGAATCTTCAGTCCTCCATGGCTGCGTCGGGTATCCCATGAGGGAGCGTGGCACCTCTGACCCTCCATTTATTATTTAAAATAGACATGCCCACCCTGATCCTATCACAGCAGTCCCCGAAATCCTGACCCTCTATTCTTTTAAATATGTTACCCATCCTGCCCTTATCTCAGCACGGCTTCCAGACCATAAACATCCCAGAACTCAGCCTGCATTTTGTTCAGCTAGGGTACCCTCCACACACCCAGCTTATCAGTTTTGTGTTAGCTAGGTGATGCAGGCTGTGGTGACTTCTGCACTGCAATAACTGTTCAGTGAACGTAACAGAACCCATGCAATGCCATCATGCCCGTTTCTGTTTACTGTGGCCATGGAAACGAGAGGCGGCATGCTGAGATACGTTGAGAAGTGACACACAGGATTCTGGGAGTATGTGTGTCACTTCTCTGAATATGGAGTTAGGCGGCTTTCAGAATCATTTGGAATCGTTGCTTGAGGAGCCAAGTGCAGACACAAAAAGCTGCAGAATGCACCATGAGGAAGAACACTGTGACAAGAGTGTGGACATGCGGTAACGGTAAGTGTGCAACCGTTACAGAAACCGTTATACTCCTGTGCTTGTGAGTGTGGACAGGGCCTTAGTGTCATGGCCTTAGTGTCATGGCTCAGGAGATTTAAATTCCAGTCTCCTTCCTAGCTTGAAGTTGTTGTACCTCCAGTTGGTGCTCTCTTGCTACGTCATGTCAGTCTTCTTCATCCAGAGAGAGTGGGAGAGAGAGAGAGGCAGCTGTGCATGCATCTTGATGTATATTGCTGCACATTAGGTGGGGAGGGATCTGTGCATGCATCTTGATATGCATTGCTGTACATCAGGCATCCTTCAGTCAGTATGCTGATTGCTATATATTATATTTTATTTTGTTTAATCTTTCATTATCTAAATAAAAAGATATGCTAAACTGCTTTATGAACGAGCTTCAATAATGTGTTTCTAGAAAAATAGTTTTTTTAACCAATTTTTGTATTAATTTCTGTGTAAATTATGTACATTTGTATAGAGTTGATATTATATAAAAAATGGCTTATAATTATCTTCTGTATTTGATATTTAGATAAAAAAAATGCTTGATTGATTGTTAGAGAAGGTTTAAAAACCCAAAAATTCACTAAAAATGAATTTTGAAATTTTAGGTACAGATCCCACCAGAGCCACTTAAAAACATGAAGATTTACATAGAGTTAGAAATTGTGGATAAATCATTTAAATTAGTTTTTTGTACTTGATATTCAACTAAAGAAAGGTTGTTTAAGTGATAAAGAAGGTTAAAAAACTATAAAATCCACCAAAACTGACTTTTGAGATTTAAGGTTCAGATTCCACTAGAGCCACTTTTCATGGAAAAAGGTTTTCTGTCAATTAACCAATAGGAGTAGTTAATTAAATGGTAGAGTGGCTATAAAAGGAAACACTGCATAGCATTAATCATCCCCTTAGGAAGACCACACATGTGGTCGAAGCGCTGGGTAACAGTGTTTGTTGGATGCACTTACAATGGCTGTAATTTGGAATTTTTGAAGCAGCAAGATTTACCTGTGAATCCTGACATCATACAATAAAAATTCACAGCTTTGTGGAAAGAAAAAGAAGGTTGGTGTCTGTTTTGCAACATTTTTGGCACATGAGTGCAGAGATTGCTTGGATTTTATCCTTCAGTCAGTGCCTGTTGTTGCAGATAGATCAACTCCTAGCTGCAGTGACAAGCTGTGAATTAATTGGGCAAGCCATTTGCCTTGCTGCTGGAGGCCTGGAGGTGGCAAAGCATCAGTCAAGGGTATCATACGAACTGCAGTCTGAATCGGGGGGGGGTGACATGGCTTTGCTTTTCCAGGCTGGCACTGTGACAGGGTGGAATAGGACCCTGTCCCAGTTGTTATGGAAAGAGTTTGAATGCAGGGATCTGTTCTGTTCTCTCCTTTTCTGTCTCTTCTTTGTCTGGTTGTGCAACCAAATTTTCCTGTGAGACCTAGGACTTGATCACCCCACAGTCTTGCAATTCTTTGCCTCTCACTGTCTCTCAGTCTTCCCTTGCTGTTGTCGTTTCCTCCCTTGCACATCTGCTGGTATAAAAATATATGCAAATCATTATGTGGAAATGTAATTGATATTGGGATTCCTTTGTTTAGAAATTATATAGTGTTAATTTTTGAAATGTATATAATTATAGTTTGAGATGATTGCAAAAAGCTATTGGAAACTCAAGAGGTTACCTGAGTGCATTTTTAAGCCTTTTGCAGAAGAGCTGTGGAGAAGGGGCCTCAGTTCTGGAACACTGTGTTCCTGCCTGAAATATACTAGAATATATTAGAAAAAACAGGATGCTTATTAAGAAGGAGGGTTGCAAGGACTTATAAGAGAGACAGAGCTGCAGTTGCTTGCAAAGAGGGACACAGAGATTGAAGGAAAACTCTGATGGATCTTCACTATTTTATTCTGCCTTTGTAAATAGTTATACTGAACAATTTTATTTTTTATGTTACTGCTAGTAGAAATAAATACTCTTGTTGTGAATTTTACAACTGCTCCTGGTTTTTCCTATGCTTTCTGATCTGTGCCTCGACGACAGGCACCTTTGGCCAGCATAAGTTGCTAAACTCACACTTCCAAGGGGCTAATATTTTCTCCCGAAGGGTCAGGTGAGAGCTGTTGGAGTGCCCTTCTGCCTCTGTGCCACAGGAGCACCTGCCTGACCCTGACCAGTCACGGATCCCACCAGACCATAAGGAGCCCCTGTCCTCAGGTATTGTCCCCCATGTGGAGGGCTGAGGGATTTCTGTTTCCCTCAGAGTGAGCCAGCTCCTTCCTCATAGAAAAGGGAATCTTTGTACTTACGAACATACAAAACTGCCAGCAGATACAGGCCACACGGTCTATCAAGTCTGCTTGAATGTGTAGCTAGCAGTTCATTACACTGCAGCTGCCCCCTCCCTCCTCACAGTGACCCTCCCCCTCACTTTGTCCCATTCCCTTTTAAAACTGCCCACTGACTTACAGGATACCACCTCCTCGGGCAGCGTGTTCCACATCGACACCACCCTTTCCGTGAAAAAGTGCTTCCTCATCTCCCTTCTAAATCTTCCACCCTCCAATCTCGGACCATGCCCCTTCATGTCTGTCCCTCCTCTCAATATCAGTTTTGTCAATACTCTTCATATATTTAAACGTCTCGATCATATCTCCCCTGTCCCTCCTTTCCTCCAGGGAGTACATGTTAAGCACCCTCAGTCTTCCCTCGTAGAGTTTGTCTTCCAATTCCAGGACCATCTTTAAGTATGGGCGCCAGTACTGCACACAGTACTCCAGGTGTGGCCTCACCAACAACCTGTACAGAGGCAGGATCACCTCCCCCTTCCTGGAGGTGATACCTTTAGCAATACATCCCAGCATCTTATTGGCTTTAGCTGCTGCTTTCCTGCCCTGTGCTGAGTGTTTCATTTGCCCTGTTGTTATCACCCCAATATCTTTCTTTCTTCTGTAGTGGCTATCTGTACCCCTCCCAACTGATAACTCCTCCTTGGGTTCCTTGCTCCCAAATGCATGACTTTGCATTTCTTAGCATTGAACCCCAACTGCCAAGTGTCTGACCAGCACTCAGGTTTAGCCAGATCATCCTGCAGCCCCTGCCACCCAACCGTGTCATCCACCACTGCACCTATCTTTGTGTCATCTACAAAAAGACTAATCTTGTTCTTAATGCCATGTGAGATATCTGCAATGAAAATGCCAAACAATATCGGGCGCAGTACCGCTGTGGTACCCCGCTCGTTACCTCCCTTGTAGATAAGAGTTCCCCTCCCATCACTACCCTCTGTAGTCTCCCCTGCAGCCAGTTCTTGATCCAATTCACCATCTTTGTCCCTGCTTCCTGGTCTCCCAGTTTGTTAATCAGCCTCCCATGTGGCACCGAATCGAATGCTTTGCTGAAATTCAGATACAGGACATCCACTGCATGGCCCTTGTCAAGTGCCCTAGTCACCCAGTCATAATAGTCAACCAGGTTAGTCTGGCATGATCTGCCAGAGACAAATACATGTTGCTTTCCGTCCTGGAGTCCATTCCCTTCTAGAGAGGCTGCCAACCTCTCTTTAAGGATTGTCTCCATTAACTTTCCCACAATGGATGTGAGGCTTACTGGTCTATAGTTGCCCAGTTTATCCTTGGGTCCGCTTTTGTGGAGCGGCACCATGTGAGCCATCTTCCAGTCCTGGAGTACGCACCCTGTTTCCAGAGAGGTATTGAACAAGCCTGCCCATGGCTCTTCCAGGACCTCTGCCAATTCCTTCAGTACCCCAAGGTGCACGCCATCTGGTCCTGGCACCTTGTCCACCCTCAGTGCCCTTAAACCTTCTGGTACCCTTCCCACTGTGATTTCCCCATCCTTCTTAGTAAAAACAGAGTAGAAGTATTCATTTACAGTAGTGCTTCTGCCTCTTTCTCTGCCCACCCCCTTCCTTCTTGATCCTTACTATTTGATCCTTGCAGAGTCTTCTCTCCCTTATGTGCCTGAAGAAGTCTTTTTCCCCATCCTTGATACCCTGTGCCAGCAAGCTCTCTGGAAGCCTTGGCTGCCCTGATTGCTCTGGTCACCTCTCTTGATTTCTTCCTCTCTGTCCTTCCCCTGACTGGATCTCTTGATCTACTCAGTGATGAAAGTGAACAGGAACGCACAGGAACTCAGTTCCTGTACCTTTTTTTACAACAGGACTGGAGTTCCTGTACTTCTTTCCACTGACACTGGAACTGAAATTCTTAAACCAGCAACATAATGGCAGTTTCTGGGCATGTGACCTGAAATCAGGGTTTGCATAACAACATTTGGCTTATACAACAGTGCTATTTTCCTAGAAATACTTCAATATCTCTAACTGAATCTACTAGTGTCTAACCAGATAGACATGTCTTCACACAGCTATCCTTTAGATTGAAGATCTTTATTCTGCATTTCACATTTGCCAGTGCCTGAGTTCCTGTACTTCTTGTCTGCCACTTGTACCACTGGATCTACTTGGAGCCATCAGTGGGAATCAGTGGTGAAGATTGATTCCTGGAAGATATGAAAACATAGACAGTGGAACAACTGAAGTGTATCAGTATAAAAAAGCAGACATAATAGGAATATAAGAATGTAATCAGTTGAATATACACAAAACAAATCTGTCAATGAAATGTGGGTTGCATTCAAAGACATAGTAATAGACATCAGCAATTGTTTTATATGTAAAATAAAGGAATACAACAGAAGATGAATGAGGCCCAAGTGGCTAACTCTGAAACTTACGAAAACATTACAGAAAAAAAGAAAAGACATGCAAAAAAAAATATCTTAAAAAATAAAAACGGCAGACTCATGGCTTAAATTCAAGGAAATGCAAAAACAAAACAAAAATGCCATCAAGAAGGCAAAGAAAAAATGGAAAACTCATTAGCAATAATTACAAAAAAAGATAAACAGTAACATTTTCTACAGTTGCATCAGTCACTTGAAAAAACTGGACCACGGTATTGGACCAGTACTAAGTCAGGCTACATTAATAAGCAAACCATTGGATATTGCTGAAGCAGTAAACCACAGTTTCTGTTCAAACCCCAGGAAGTCTTACTGTATTCTGACTAATGCAGTTAGCCCTTCCAGTTGAACTGCCCTGGAGATGAGAGAGTTAAAAGCCTATGTGTTAATAATGGAACATTAAATAGGCTCGAGTTCGGTTTTCAAACCACTGTCCCTGGTACATTTTATGTAACTGCCAGATTCTTTACTCCACCTGTTTGTGAAGTTGACTTGGAGATTTCTCCTTAGCTCCTTCATTTGAAGTACAGGTTTCGTCAGTTTTTATAACCACCATTTATTTTAATTCAGTTTTTCAGACCTCTTTCCTCGGTTACAGATTAGACTAGTCTAGGTTTTCATCTTTCCGTTTTTTAGTTTCTTAACAGTTTTCGCAACTGGGAGGAAACCAAAGATATCCTCTTATTTCTTAAGGTAAAAGTTTCTCTGTTTAAGTTTATTTTGGGACCGGTAGATTTTTGGTTAACAAACAAAACAAATTTGTTCTCGTTTTTTTCCCCCTTAGTCATTAAACCTGCCGTTTAACCAAATATCTTTGTTATCTGTTATCCGGGTCTAAACAACCCACTGTGGATAAGCGTTAAAAAAAAAAAGTGTGTTTGAGGTATGTCACAGAAACCCAAGAAAAGAACCGGTCCCACTGGGTTTCAGCATTGTACAGAATGCGGTGAGTTGTTTGCTAAGGCTGATCCACAACTGATTTGTGTATTCTGCCTAGGATTTGACCACCTTAAGGCAGACTGTGAAATTTGTAAAAAATGTTTTATCAGTCTACACTGAATAGGTGACTCAATAGACTGCAGGAGAGAATGGCTGAAAAGTCATCCGACACTGAAGGTCGGTCCGGTTCCACAACTCAAGAGAAATAAGTGGAACCGGAGGGGGTGCCTTCTGACCAGGGTGAAAGCTCCACTGGTAAGAGAACTGCTGATATGGGCCTTGAAACACCTGCAGCAAAAAAGAAAAGAAAAAAAGCCAGTTCAGAACCACAGAAACAAGCGATCGCAGTTCCAACCACTGAAGAAATAGCAAAAGCCATTTGCATTATCCAGGCTTTGCAGACCGGTTCAGGCAAACCAGGTCAACGTCCTCCAGCCATCACTCCAGTTCAAACACCGGGTGCTTCTCTCTCCTCCGATTCATGTGACCCTGAGGCATATTATGATCAGGAGTGGGATGATGATGAGGAAGAGGAGGAAGACTTTGATGAACCTATAGATCCTGAAGTCTTTCCTGAGCACTTGGAAGCTGAGTCCCCACCTTAACCCTCTGGTGACTCCTCCTTCCATTAAACCTTCATGAAAAAAAGCTGCAGAGGCTCTGGAGCTGCCTGCCCAAGAGACTTCTGAGGAGGAGGAGGAAGAGCCTAATTATGTTGAAATGATGGATGTGACTGCTATGAAGAGGCTTCTGATTCCTATACATAAATCCCTAAGAGCTAAACCATGAAAGTTTTACAGGCTTCCACTTCTGTACCCCCTGTGGATAAGAAGTTGGACAGGAGGTATTTGTTGGCTGGTAATGGCACTGATTTTTATTTAGCCATTGTAGTCATGAGGGAGTGGTTCAGGCTGCAGCCTGTGAAAAAGCAGGCATCCCTCTAGAGTCTCACCCTCCTGAGAAGGATTCCAGAAAGATTGACTCCATGGCAAAGAAAGAATACCTTGGTGCCTCCCTGAGCATTAGGCTTTATACATGGCCTATGTTTCCAGGTACCAGAATTCACTCTGGGAGTCCGTCCAGGAGTTGGCTAGCAAGTCTTTCTCCTCAGCTGGCAGCAGACTTGGAGGAGATTGCCAAAAATGGTATAGAGGCATTCAGGTACCAGTTTCACATGGCTGTGGATGCCAGTGATAGTGCCTGTAGAGTGATGGCCACTGCTGTCTCTCAGAGAAGGTTTACTTGGCTAAGAAGCAGGAACCTTTCCCAGGACACCCAGACTAAGGCCCTGGACTTTCCCCTAATGCAGAATTCTGTCTTTGGGGAACAGGCTGAGGCCTATATGAAGAAGATGGATGAATACAGGGTGGAATACAAGAATGCTGCAGCCAAGGAGAAGGCTGCCACTCCACAAAGATAGCAAAGTAGGGGAGGCAGGGGCATACCTTATCAGAGGCCTTTTTACCAGGCCCAGGCCTTCCCTGCCTACCATCAGCAAAGAGACTATTTTAGGGGTAGGGGCAGAAGAGGTGCTGGTCTTGGTGGACCTAGCCCTCAGCCCAAGACCCCTGCCAAGCAGACCTCCTGAAGTGATTGTCCGGGCCACCTCCCCATCCCCAGTAGGGGGCAGGCTGGCTTATTACTTCCAGGCATGGCAATCCATTATCACAGACTAGTGGGTCCTGGAAGTAATAAGTCAGGGTCTTGCTCTAAGCTTCAAGTCATTCCCAAAACCAACAGCAAGATAATTCAAGCTTGCCACCAACTCAGAAACAGCCCTGCTGGAGGCAGAGGTGTCCGCTCTACTACAAAACAGAGCAGTGGAACCTGTTCCTCTACCTTACAAGGAAAAAGGGTTGTATTCAAGGTACTTTCTAACCCTGAAGAAAAATGGGGAATGGCGACCCATTCTGGAGCTAAGATGCCTTAACAAGCACCTGACAAAACCAAAGTTCAAAATGGTCACTCTGGCTATGATTCTTCCCACTTTAAGGCAAGGGGGATTAGCTGGCATCCCTGGATCTCAAGGATGCCTACTTCCACATCCTCATCAGGCAGTCTCACAGAAAATATCTCGGGTTCAAGCTGCCATCCAGCCATTATCAGTTCAGTGCTCTGCCCTTCGGTCTGTCCTCCACCCTAAGAACCTTCACAGAGTGCCTGGCAGTAGTCGCGGCACATTTGAGAAGGGCTAGGGGGTCACTGTCTTTCCTTACCTGGATGACCGACTAGTTGTGGGACACTCACCCCAGCAGGTAGAGGAATCTGTGCTCACCACACAGGATACCCTGCAGTCCCAGGGGTTTCTGGTAAATCTCAGAAAGTCAGTTCTAAAGCCAATCCAGCTCCTGGAGTTTATAGGGGCAGAACTGGACACAGTTCAGGCAAGAGTTATTCTGCCACTGGCAAGGGTGGACAGCATAGTTCAACTGGCAGCCTCTTTCCATATGCACATCCCTCGACCAGCAAAGAATTTTCTTCAGCTCCTGGGCCATATGGCTGCAGCCACAGCTGTGATCCCAGGAGCCAGGTTTCAGGTGAGGGACATTCAGTTTCACCTCAGGTTCTTCTGGTCACAGAGAAGGGATTCCCTGTCCAAGGTGATACCAGTGACTTCCACACTACTGCAGGCTTTGCAGTGGAGGCAGGACAGGAACAGCCTCAGGGTAGGGGTCCCTTTCCTGAAGCAGTCCCCTACTGTGGTGTTGACCACAGATTCTTCCCTACTAGGGTGGGGAACTCACCTAAGGGATCCCACTACACATGGTACATGGACCAAACATTTATTTTATTATTTTAGTCTTTGGTAACTGGGTAACATGAATCTCTGCTGCACATAAACCTGTTGGAACTGCAGTCATTCGCCACAATGTTACAGGGGAAGGTGGTTCAGGTCAGAACAGACAACACCACCACGATGTACTACATAAACAAATAGGGAGGGACCAGGTCCTCTGCTCTGTGCACAAAGGCAATGAAGGTCTGAAGCCTGGCTTACTCCCCCAAGGTCTCCCTGTCAGCAGTTCACCTGCCAGGGAAGGACAATGTTTTAGCAGATGCACTCAGCAGGATCAATCAGAGCCATCGTGAATGGACTCTGAACAGGCAGATCCTATTAGCAGTATTTAGGAGATGGGGCACTCCAGAGATAGGCCTTATAGCCCCAGACAATCATCAACTACCCCAGTTCTGTTGCGGACCACCAGTTCTGGGCTCAGTGCCAATGGATGCACTGCTTCTGGACTGGACAGGCAAATTTCCGTATGCCTTCCCTCCATTCCCTCTGATCTCCAGAGTTCTAACCAAACTCAGGTGTCAGTCAGTGACAATGATTCTGATAACTTCAGACTGGGCCAGACAGCCGTGGTACTCAATGCTGCTGATCCTGTCAGTCACCAGTCTAATTTGTCTCCCCAGGAGGCACAATCTCCTGACCTCTTCCCAGGGGAGGATCCTGTACCCCAACCTCAAGTCCTGGCTCTTGAAGACCTAGAGTATGCAGGCTTGCATCTCTTTGAAGGGGTGATGGACATCCTGAGGGTCTCTAGGAAGCCTTCTACCAGGAAAACTTACACTAAAATGGAAAAGGTTCTCTTTCTGGTGTTCCCAAAGGGATACAGATCCACAGCAAGCAGGTTTTGCAGTCCTGTTGGACTATTTGGCGCACCTGCATTCTCTAGGCCTTCGACCTTCTACCCTCAATGTGCATTTGGCAGCTGTTTCTGCCTACTTCTCTGCAGGGAAGGGCCCTTCCCTGGCCTCTAATGCTATTTTCAAGAAGTTTTTTAAGGGGCTGCTTCATTTGCACCCTCCCCAGAAGGAACCTACTCCTTCTTGGGAACTGAGCATCTGCATAGCACATCTGATGCAGTGCCCTTCTGAGCCCATGTCTTCAGCAGAGCTAAAATATCTGACATGGAAGACTGTCTTTTTGGTAGCTATCACATCTGCAAAAAGAATCCGTGAGGTACAGGCCTTGTCAGTGAAACCTAACTGCATTGCACTCCACAGGGACAAGGTTGTTCTCAGGACAAATAGGAAATTCCTCCCCAAGGTAGTTTTGGACTTCCACTTAAATCAGGCCAGTACATTGCTTGTTTCTTTACTACCATTCTAGTTCAGGTGAACGCAGGTTGCATAGCCTGGATGTCAGCTACTCTTTGGATCAGACAAAGGGCCATAGGAATGAGTGTACCCAGTAGTTCCTCACCTATGGCGAAGTGGGAAAAGGCAAGCCAGCCACAAAGAGGACCATTGCAAGGTGGATTGTGGTCTGCAGTTAGTTTTGCTATGGCAAACTGGGTAAGGAGCCACTAGTGGATCTGAAGGCTCACTCCACCAGGGAGACAGCTGCTTCTATAGCAGCAGCTAGAGATGCCCCTTTGCTTGAAATCTGTAAAGCAGCTACCTGGGAAACTGTTCATACATTCACCAAGCACTACTGACTGGACACCCAGGACAGAAGTGATGCCAGGTTTGGCACAGCAGTCCTACAGAGCCTATTCCCTAAGTAGGTTCTGTGCCCACCTCCAAGGGGCACTGCTTGGTAATCTGCATTAGTAAGAATACAGTAAGACTTCCTGGGGTTTTAAGAAAAAATTACTTACCATAGTAATCTTGTTTCTTCCAAGGGAGTCTTGCTGTATTCTGACCTCCCACCCTTCCTCCCCTACTAGAATATGGGGGGCACTGCACTCCAGCTGTTATTTATAGAAAATACTGGGCCACTGGGGTGGTCATTCTTGGGCATCTGTGACTTGAGTCTTTTATATGCCCCATATTTAGGTTCTGTAGTCAGTGGACTATTTTAGTTTTTATGAAGCTTATTGGTTAGCATAGCTTAGCTATTATTGTTAGTACAGTTGCTTGTAAGAATCTGGCAGTAACATAGAATGTACCAGTGACAGTGTGTTGAAAACCGAGCTTGAGCCTGTTGAACGTTCCACTATTAGTAAACAGGCTTTTAACTCACTCATCTCTGAGGCAGTTCAACCGGAAGGGCTAACTGTGTTAGCCAGAGTACAGTAAGACTCCCTTGGAAGAAACAAGATTACTGTGGTAAGTAATTTTTTCTTCTGGTTTATTACATAGCCAAAATGTTGCACAAGATATAAGTTACACTCATTCGGATAGAATCATTATCACAGAAAGTATTATAAAAGATGAAATACACCAGCTTAGAAATAATTTGTCATCAGGCCTAGCCAGCATATTCCCATATACACTTAAAATCATGATAGATAAAATTACAAAGCCACTGTAAATGATTTACCATTCCTCTGTTGATACAACCCATGTACAGTACCATCAGACTGCAAAACTGCTGATGTAACACCTATTCATAAGCGGTTTGCCACTTAGAGGTCTTGGTGCTATACCGACACCAAGTATAGACTGGTATTCAAGACCTCTAAGTGGCAAACCAGAGCTATTAATAACTCATTCCATAGGCTTACACTATACATCGCTCCTGGCTGCCGCCTTCCCCAGCTCTGACGCCAGCCATGGCTTATTGTGGGATGCGCCGCTAGAGGCGTTGGATTCAAAATGCTGGCAGGACGGACAGCAGGATCATCCAGATAAAATATAATTGCTTCAAAAGCAGATATCTGAAATTTCTATACACTGTGCGAAAATGCTAATTGGGTAGTGCCCCACACTGAGATGTGAGGCATACAGACATGGATGTTTCCTCTTAAATCACATTAAGATAGGCACATTGTGAGTGGGCAACATATAGATTACTTCACAAGTTGTTAGGAGCTACTTATGGGCTCATGCCTTCTCAGTTCCGAAAACCCATGATATGAACCATAGTATGGATCAACTGCACTAGCCAGTTACATCACTGTTGTTGCAGAAGTGTTTTTTTTTTTTCATGCTATGTTTCTCTGACTGTTTCACGTTTCTCTGACTATGTTAGAATTTTTTGATGGGTATCCCAGTCCCTCTTACATAATTGGGTCGTAGTTCACTACATTTAGGGGTATATAGAGAAATGAGTACATCTCAACCCCTTTAGCTATCTGGTCTGGCAACTCCAGATGCATCAAGTCCCCCTTTTCTTCATCCTGGATGTAAGGAGGAGGGACATAACTAACTTAGTAGTTAACTTTCTCCTGATAGCATGGAGTTGCTCCTTTTCTTTCAGGAGTCTATGTAATTTTCCTTAGGCACTTGTGCCATCTCATTTACAAGGGGGTCTCATTCTTCACATCACCGTTATGTTTCTTGTTAGAGCTACATGCTTAGGGCTCCTGCTCTCATTTTTTATGTGACTGTCCGCCTTCTTTCTGGCTACTGGTGTGAGGTTGTGGCTCTTTACACCCACCTACCCCTTGTGTCTACTTGTATGCCTATCCTTATTCTAAGTAGATAGTTTGGGTCCTAGTTTGTTGATTCTTCTGTTCTAGGGACATGGATATGTTGTTCATCCACACTCATTGGCAGTATCCTTGCCGCTTTAAATCTTGCCGGAAGGTCTTCAAGCTTGCTCCTCCCACCCACCCGGGTGGTATAACTCTCGGCTCCGCCCCATGACGCCAGATCTTCCTTACCGCTTGGAAGCTCAGGTTCCCTCCTTAACGCTCTGCGTTTGTGACTGGTTCCTATTTCTCGTTATGGATTTAAAGATAAATTTTGCAAAAAGACTTCAGTCTTCTATCCCTCGGCTCACGATGGACCATCGACTCCCGGTTTCGGAGATGCCCATGCGGGTAGAAGATGTCTCGGACGGATCCACACTCACGTGTGTCTACTGCTTAGGCCTTGAGCCACGACCCGCGGGCTTGCGACCTGTGCTCATCTTTCTCGGCCCTCGTCCTCGAAGAACCGTGCTGCCCGATTGCAACTGGGCGTCGAAGCGTTCCCTCCGGTGAAGTCCAAGGAGGCCCGGTTGGCGGTGTCGGTGGCGGGCTCAAGCGGATGCCTCGGCGGATGGTCGCCTCGAAGAGGAGGCGCGCTGGTCGAGTCTTCCTCGCCGCGCATTTATCCCGCTCTCTGGGTTCTTCCTACACGGCTTCTTTTAAGGAGCTTTGTCTGTCCCTCTCCACTAAAGGAGAAGGGCTCATGCCTGCTGGACCTTATTCTCGGTCCAAAAGAGGGACAGGGGTAAGTCCCTCCGCAACGCTCTTGGGAGCGGGAAAGGTCCTCTCGGGCCGCCGACCGCCGGCTTCGGGTCGACCGCCGCTTCGCCACTGGCCTCACGGTGTTCCCCGCCAGGTCAGTTGACCGAGACTCCACCGGATGAAGTCGAGATTTTTCTCGACCCATTGGACGGGCTGTCGCCTTTAGCAGCCGAGATTCCCTCTCCCGGTTCCCGGGAGGAGTTGAGGATCCCGTGGGCTCGCCTGTGCCTCCGGTTCCGGGCCCTCGGATGGACCATCCGAGGCGGAAGGAGTGCGGTTCCGGCCGACACCTCCCGCACCACGACCCGGAAATTCCGGGACTCTCGGTCTGGTCTCGGACCTCTTCGCGGTCCAGCCGATCCCACCGTCATAGGGCGGTCTCGGTCTCGGCTTTGCAGCAGTGGCGGCGTCGCCGCTCTGTCGCCCTCCTCCTCGGATGAGGGAGGCTTCGGCGTGAATTACGCCGACGGTACGAGACCTTATGTTGCAACAGTTTCTCCTGGCGGAATAAGCCGACTCCGCCTTCCCCGGCCATTAAGTGGCTGTCACCGGAACGGCCGACACAACCCCGCGACTTATCCGAGGAGCCTATACCCAGGCCGGTTGTTCGGCCAAAACCAGCTGCTCCACCGATTCCGGTGGAACCTCCGCCTCCACAGCCACCAATTGGGGCTCCGACCAAGGATTCTCGGTCGGCTAAGGGTCTACCCCATCGGCTGTCAGTTACCCTCACTCCCGACCGACCTCGGCAGGTGAAGGGTGGCTCAGGCCAGAGGCAGTTCTTGAGGACTCTTCCCGAGTCCGAAGATGATTCCTCCTTTTCTCCAAGCGACTGGACTTGGAGTCTTCAGGAGGTCAGTCAATGGACGATAGCCCATCGCCCTTCCTAGACTACTTCGCTCATCTCGAGTCTACCGATGGAGCTCGAACCCGCTTCCAAACGGGCCAGGTATCCTCACGGAGATTCTGGACCGAGGGATTCTCCGACGGAGGCCTTCCGTGGCCGAGGCTACAGTGGGTCCGCACTGGAACTTTGGCAGCGCCCTGCTTCCTGCCCTGCGCCGGCCAGGATGGCCAGGAAGTATGCGGTCCTACCGGTTCCCTGTCCGGTTTTTGAACACCCCTCTGCTGAGGGTTGGTTACCGACAGCTGCGCTGGCCGGCAACGCTGGGATGTGGACAAACCAAGAAATTGGACTATGTCGGGCTTAAAAGTCTACGCTATGCCCTCTCTGCCTTCGCCAGGCCAGTTCGCGCCTCATGGCACATTTTTCTCATGCCCTGTTGGGCTCCCTGGATGAGGTCATCCTCACCTTCCCGCCGATCTGCAGACTACGGTTAGCAGGTGCGGACCAGGGCAGGCAGTGGCCAAACAGCAGCTCCAGACTGCTTTGGATATAGGGGACTCATGTGCCAGATCGGGTGGCGGCCGCAGTGGCTATGCGTCGTCGGCGGTTTGGCTGAGGATATCCACCTTTACTTGGATACCCAGCACAAGTTGGCGGATGTTCCCTTTTTGGGGACTGACCTCTTCGGCCCTGGGGTGGAAGGTCACCTGCAGAGGATCGAGAAGTCCAATGCCACCTTGGACTCGGTCCCTTCCGCTCAGAAGGACAAAGGCCGCAAACCACAGCCTAAGCCCTTTCGTCCTTCTGTGCCCCGCGCGCCTGCCCAGCAACGCCAGGGGCCAGCAGGCTCGGCCTTGGCATCCCAAACCCAAGCCGCCGGCTTCTCCCACAGGAGGCAGGGAGGAAAGGGCCCAGGAGTCCCTCGGCCGGTCCCTCCTCCAAGCCTGCCCAGTGACGGGCTGAGGGTGTCGCCCCATCCCCGCCACCTACCCTGGGTCCTCCTGGGACGGCCCGCACTTCCGCTCCGCCTGGTCCGCCTGTTACCACGGACAGGTGGGTCTTGGAGGTGGTGGGAAGAGGCCTGCCTCTGGAATTGAGCAGGCACCACCTTCAGAGCCGTCCCTCGGGGCTTCGGATCCCCAGCTCACTGGCGCCTCGTCGAGCCGACATCGCCTCCTCCTCCAGAAGGAGGTGGTAGAGAGGTGGTGGACCTCCTTCAGACCCAGGGTTTGTGTCCAGGTACTTCCTGGTTCGAACGGACGGGGGTTGGCGCCCATTCTCGACCTCCACACGACCTAAACAAGTTCCTAAGGTCTCGAACCTTCAGGATGGTCACTTGGCTCAGATAATACCATCCTTGAACGCGGGCGTGTGGTTCTGCTCTCTGACTTGCAGGACGCGCTTTTTCACGCCCCTATCCGTCCGCCTCACCAGAGATTCCTTCGCTTCCGAGCGAAGGATCCTCTTCGAGTTCCAAGCCATGCCCTTCGGCTTGTCTCCAGCTCCCAGGGTCTTCACCAAATGCATGGCGGTGGTGACAGCATTCCTGCAGCGCCAGGGGTCCGGTGTACTTACCTGGACGACTGGCTGATAGCAGCTCCCTCCAGGAAGGAGGCGGAGTGGTCCAGAGATCTGGCCTCCAGGTCTGCTCTCAACTGGGCCTCCTTATCAACGAGGCCAAGTCGGAACTCGAGCCAAGCAGGTGATTCTATTCATCGGGCAGCTCGACTCTCTTCGAGCCAGAGCTGCTCCCGCGGACAGGGCCAGGTTCTTTCCTCCTTGCCCGATCATTTCTGGTTGGGCACTGCGCCTGCCCGGGACTTCCTGCGCCTCCTGGGTCTCATGGCGGCCTGCACCAGCATGGTCCGTTGGGCCGCTGGAACATGCGTCCCTTCAGTGGGACTGGCCAGCCAGTGGTCACAACGCTGCGATCCCTTGACCAGCTTTAGTCGGTGACACAGGGATGTGGAACGCCTCCAGTGGTGGACCGCTCCAGATCATTTGCAGGAGGGCATCCTGCTCGTCCGCCTAGCCGACGGTCCTCTATCGACCGATGCCTCTCTGATGGGTTGGGGTGCCCATCTGGGGAACACCGGGCTCATGGCCTCTGGTCCCCGCGGGAGTCCCGATGCTACATCAACCTGCTGGAGCTCCGAGCGGTCCGCCTAGCTCTCACCGCCTTTGCTCCGTTCCTCCGGGGTCAAGTGGTCCGAGTCCAGACGGACAATACCACGACCATGTACTATCTGAACCGCCAGCGGGACGCGCCCATGCTTCTATGCAAGGAAGCTCTCCGCATTTGGTCACTGTGGCAGCCTGGAGGCGGATCTCCTAGCCATTCACGTGGCAGGAGCCTCAACACCCTGGCCGATGCCCTGAGCCGGATAGGGCTGCATCCCACGAGTGGTCTCTCCTGCCGGAGGTAGTACAGCATCTGTTCTCCCTTTGGGGCACACCTCAGGTGGACCTGTTTGCCTCCATGGAGAACGCCAAGCTGAGTCTGTTCCATGCCCGCCTCAGCAGGGCTCGCTGCAGGGGATGCCTTCTCAGGCAATGGACCCCGGGCCTTTTTACGCCTTTTCCTCGCTTCCTTGATCCACAAGGTGCTTCTCAAGGCGAGGAGGGACAAGGCGCAGGTGATTCTGATAGCCCCAGACTGGCCTCGCCAGTTCTGGTACCCAGATCTCCTCAGTCTCAGCTCCAGGACTCGCGCAGCTTCCAGCTCGCCCGGACCTGCTCTCAGTCAATCAGGGAAGGTGTTCCATCCGGACCTTCAATCTCTGCACCTGACGGCCTGGTTCCTGAGCGGCTAGAGTTCCAGGCCTTGGGTCTTTCCGACGAGGTCCTCAATGTAGTTGAGGCGTCCCGTATGAGTCGACCAGAAAATGTTATGCCTTCAAATGGAAAAGGTTTTCCATTTGGTGTCAGGGCAAGGGCTTGGACCCTTCCTCCTGTTCCTTGGCAAGCATCTTGACTATTTATGGTCCCTTTCTAGTCAAGGGCTTAGGTCGACGACCCTAAGGGTGTGCACCTGGCAGCCATCTCTGCTTACCGGGCGCCGGGCCGGAAGCAGTCGGTGGCGAGGAGAAGGTGGCTCACGCTCAAAGGCCTTGATCACATTTCCTCCAGTGCGGGAACCCCACCTCGTGGGATCTACTGCTGGTACTGGCAAAGCTCATGGGCAAGCCATTCAACCTATGCACAGGTGTGCTCTCTCTCACCTGTCGTGGAAGACCTCTTCTTGGTGGCTATCACGTCAGCCAGAAGGATGGGAGAGCTCCAGGCGCTTCCATCGAGTCTCCTTACCTGGTCTTCCACAGGACCAGGTTGTCCTGCGCCCCACCGAAATTCCTTCCGAAGGTGGTGTCGGAGTTTCACCTTAACCAGGTGTTGACTCTGCGGTGTTCTACCCCAATCACACCTCGGAGGCCGAGAATACAGGCTCCATACTCTGGACCTAGAAGGGCGCCGCTTATTATAAGGCGACGGGTTGAAATTGGGAGAGGTTCGCCAGCTGTTTGTCACCCACGCCGAGTCGTGCGATCTGGCAGACCTGCAGCCATGCCGATGATAAGCAGGTGGGTAACCTCCTGCATAGATCTCTCATAAGTTGGCGGGCATGGAGCCTCCCAGAGGATAAGAGCTCATTCTACCCGCCATACTGCTGCAACGGTGGCTGCTTCCAGGACGTCCCTATCCAGGAAATCTGCAGGCTGCTACCTGAAGTCAGCAAACACCTTCATTACCCACTACCACATCGACCTTGAGTCACGCCGGGATGCTGGTTTTGGGGCCTCGGTTCTCCAGTCTCTCTTTCCCAAGTAAGTATTGGGGTGTGCGTCTTGCCTCCCTCCTCCCGAGAACTGCAAGGAGTCTGCCAATGAGTGTGGATGAACAACATATCCATGTCCCTAGAAATACAGGTTACTCACCTGTAACAGGGAGTTCTAGGAATGGTATGTATTGTTCATCCCACCGACCTCATTCCTCCCGGCTTGACGCACAACCTGAGCTTCCAGCGGGCCAGATCTGGCGTCATGGGGCGGAGCCGAGAGTTATACCACCCGGGTGGGTGGGAGGAGCAAGCTTGAAGACCTTCCGGCAAGATTTAAAGCGGCAAGGATACTGCCAATGAGTGTGGATGAACAACATATACCATTCCTAGAACTCCTGTTACAGGTGAGTAACCTGTATTTTTCCTGTATCCTTTTCCCTATCCCTTTGGGCTAGAAAGTATCTAGTCCTCTCTTATTTCTCTCCACTTTATTTCTCTGCTGACGAACTGAAATGAGGTGTGTGAGGGAGATGGCAATAGTTATTGGCTAGTGAGGGCAGCATCACTTGAGGTACGCAGGTGCCGTCAGTACCCAGCGTTGGCTCCTTCTCTGCAAAAAAATTCGCTTGTGCAGTGTCCTAGTGCCTCTAATCCCAGGCTTATCAGTGGTAATCATTGGTGAAAATATTTCAGAAGAGCAACAATTACGGTAAGTATGTAATTTTCATATTTTGCTGGTCTGGCAATCTTTCCCGCATCAGGGATTTCCTAAGCCACATCATGCCCATTGAAAATAAGGCCCCTGTTTTTTGATCCATTGCATTATAAAAGTGCTTTAACCCACATAATGTCTTTTATATCATAAGAAAGTTGTTCCGGTTAATCATAATGTACCGAGACTGGTATTTTCCGGGTCCTTGAGTTCTGGAAGTCATCACATTGTTTCAGTCTATGAAAGACTGAATTCCTTATCTCAACATAGTATTGTTTTGAACACTTAAAACATTGATTGCATTGACACAGTTAAATATTAGACAGTTAAATTATCTGCCTCTGCTGGCAACTGCTCTAAACTGGCTAGTTCAAGGAAGTTTTGTCTGATGTTTAACTGCGTCTACCGAATAATGATTTTTGTTGCGCGGATATGCATTTATGCTTTTTAAAGGATCTGAGCAGAATATTTGTGGGCATAACTTGCCATCAGATTACCCACATTTACTTGAAGGTAAAATGAAATGTGTGCCAATTGGCAAATGTTTGTAATATTCCACGTTTCAGAAATTATATTTATACCTCCAGTGCTCGAAATGACCATCTGTCTGCTTGTCCCAGACTGCCAGTGTTCCTGCAGGATAGGCATTTTGTTTTCTTTACCTGTCTCTGGGACAGGCAGGCTGCTGTAGCATAGTATATGGGCATTAGGACCCCTAAAATGGAGTCGGGTTGGCTGCCACCTGTGTGGTTGGGTTGTTATGGATGGGCTGACATCAGTACATCACTCGGTATGAGCCATTCCCATCCAGCCTGATTTCACATTATGGGCTTCACTCTCACTGTGGGGTTTTCACAGGCAGACAGCCAACATGGAGGGAAGAGCACGATGGAACAAGCTGCTGATTTTGTAGAACTTGCAACTGCGTATGAACATTTTTCAATGCGCATGTGCAGTTGAAGGTCCTTTGTCGCCTCTGCTGTGTGAGCTCCCGAACAGTGTCCGTGTGTGAGAAGAGGTGGCAGCATGAGGTCAGCTCTTCTTGTAGAGCAGTTAATTTCAGCTAAAAAGCCCTTATAAGGACATGGGGAGCAGTCCCATTAAAAGGTCGTTTTCAGGACTGAACACTAGTGGGCAGCATTGTAAATTAATTCAGCAGGGAGGCAAAACAGAGCCACATAAAAGCCCTAAGGGTTGGGTCCTAAGGAGTGTGGCAAGGTAGGCCAGCTAGTGGGAGACTGGCGATTTCATGATCACAAACAGCAGCACTAATTAATGCAGTGGCAGTGAGTACAAAAACATTAATATCCAATCCCAGGGGCAGAGGCATAACGGATTAATTAAAACCCCTTTTCAGGGCTGAGCAGCAGATGAGGGGGTCAATTCAGGGTGTTATATCCTGTCCAGGACAAGGAAGCAGTCAGCAGGTCAAAGATTGTGAAATTAATTAACAAGGATACAATGACAAAGAAATTGGCTAATTAAGTTTGTCTCCGGGCTACTCTCACAAGATAATGGAGCAGAGGAGGGTTAATATAAAGCCCATTTCAGGGCTGAAGAGGGAGTTTTTAGTAAAACAAAAATAAAACAACAAGCCAGGTAAGAATTTTGTGGGACAGGCACATTTAACTTCCTACCTATCCCTTGGACAGCATCCCCAAAAAATCATTCCCAGCCCTGCATACCTGCAAATGATCCATATTCGACTGCACGCATAACATCTAAAGTGAAAACTGTGTTTTCTATCAGCTACTTACAGTTGACAACATTCCATACCATTTTAGTCTTGGGCCCAGCACTTTTGATTGTATCACCATATGGGTATAGAACTCTGAGCAGTGCACTGATAGGTCATCAGTTTGTTCTCGGAATGGTGTACCCATGCAGTGGCATAGTCTAATCTCCAAATTCATGGTTCCTGGAAGAGAACTGTATGGAATGTTGTCCACAAAAAGAAAATAAACAAAACACAATTTTTACTTGTGTGTAGTCAACTCTAGATTATTTGGGGGATGAAAATCATTATTTGGAAAATAGTAACATTACAAGCAGCTGGAAATTACCAATAATTTCTGGTTCCCTTTCAGCAGTTTCCCTTCTTTGAGCATAGAACTTCTTAGTCAGCAGAAACGTTTCTAGTAACTCTCACCCACAAGTTAATTTCCACTATCACTGCCAGCAAATTCTGTATCAGAAGAGTCTGCAGTATGGTGATCTTGCACTGCATATTTTTGAATTTCTTTTGTTGTAATTTTTAAATCAGTAGTATTTATTAATCCGCACAAAAAAGTCATGTTTATTTAGGAATAATGTGTTTCTGGCAAAAACATCAAGGCATTTTATAGAATTTCTGAACTGATATGTAGTACTGTGTTTTTTCAGAGTTCTGGCTCCCTTGTCATACCCGCCATGAGAAAGTAAAAATATTGATGTGGTGCTGTTCTGTTCACCATCAGCAGTATAAATCCAGTATGAACAAGGAAAAGATAACTTCAGTGGAAGACATTTTTACATTTGCTGTGTTTGCACACCAAATGTTTTGGGACAAGTACAATGTGAATTCGAGGGGGGCCCACTGCAGTTGAAACTGCAAGGGACGCATTGTGGTCATGATGCAACTCTCTGCTGGGTAGGCTGAAACTGCGTGTACATCAAAGGACAGAAGCTGCTCCAATAGGAAAGGGCTTCGGTCCTTTGATGTGGATGAAGCTGGGTCAGCAAACAGCTGATTGGCTTTCAAAACAGCTGCATCAAGCCCTGTTACAATAAAAAACTTCATCGATGTCTGTTGCTGATGTCCCTGTAACTCTTTCCCACCCAACCCTCCCTCTCAGCACCAGCTACCACCCCCACAAATGTAACGCTGACACTGGGGATGCCCAATCCCCCAATGTCCACTGAAATAAAGAAAGCATCCCTCGTATGTCTTTTTTTATGTTTGCTTGCGCGCATGTGCAAGAAACGTTGCAGCAGCTTGTGGAGATGTGGCACTGTTGTGGCCAGTACTGCCACTGCATTTTGGGGCTTGTGTGTTGGGCACCAATAAAGGAGGACGCTGCCCATGATACTAGTTTTAAAGCGTGCCACCACCTTGAAAGAAAATAGCTGCACCAGTCTGGGAGCACCTCATCGTAGCAGCAGCAGCTTGTCATTTCAGCTATGCAGTTTGCTGACAGAAGCTGAGGCTGCAATGGCGGCCCAGCCCCGATTAATGCGGCACAGTGTTGCTCTTCTTTGTGTGCCAAGTGGGTGCCCAATCCCCCTTGGCATCATGTGGCCCCCCAACAGTCTTTCTTTGCCGATGGGGGCCCAATCCCGTTGGCTTCAGTACCCCTCTTCCCAGTTCAGTTTACCAACGGGGGTGCCCAATCCTCCTCGACTCTTGCCCCCTGTCTGTGAGGTACAACGGGGTGCCTCTAATCCCTGTCAGCTACAGCCCCCAAACACTCAGGTGGCACACTGAGAGCCCACCCTAGCATGCCAAATGTCCTTGTAAAAAAAAAACTTCCTGTATGTTTTTCGCTTCCTTTTAAACCTGTAAAACGGAAAATGGTCCTCGTTAAGTCCGGTGGCCAATCCCCCAACCCACGCCTCCACTCTGGCACCCCACCTCCTCACCCCATTCTTACCTCCGGAGCACAGTGCGATGATCTTTGGTGGACCGGGAACACGTCTGCACTCTTCAAAGCCGACCGCGAACTGAAGAAATGCCGGTAAGGTATATTATGGCATAAATAGAGTTTTTTCAACTTTGGTGCATATCTCGGGCATTTTTGGTTATTTTGACACTAAATTTTCAACATGGGGCTATTGGGACCCCTCCTCATGAATTCAGTCACTGTCATGGCGTTATTCATTCCTGAAAGGTGATTTCGCAGTCACTGCGCAGAATCACCATTTGGGACCAATTAACAAAACAACAGTGCCACTGTTCATGAGGTAGGCTTTCAAAAAACCTATATTGCAAATTTGGTGAAACAAATCCAAAAAAATGACTGTTTTACAAGCGTGCATTGTGCAGTTTCCACGCACGCTCATAACTTTGTGAATTTGTAATATTTTAACTCCAGATTTTCAACATTAACATTTTTCCACACCTTCTTATGAACAGTACAGCTGTTTTACACATCCTGGCCAAAATGTGTTTTTTGCACTTCCGGCGGAGAATAGCGCAGTCGTTGTGGGAAATCAGTTTTTGGGATAGATTGAGAAAATGACAGTGATGCTGTTCATGAGCAGAGGTCCTAAAATGCCTGTGTTGAAAATTTGGTGATGAAAGTCCATAAAATGACTGTGTTACAAGTGTGCATTGTGCGGTTTCCACACACCCTTGTAACTTCGCAAATTTGTAATATTTTCATACCAGATTTTCAACACTGGCATTTTTTCACACCTCCTTATGAACAGTACAGCTGTCATTTTTCACATCCTGGCCGAAATGTGTTTTCGCACTTCTGGCACAGAATAGTGTGGTCGCTGTGTGGCAAACCAGTGTTTGGGACAGATTAAGATCGAGCGAGTGAGAAAGGAAGAGTGAGCTAGCTCAACTGAGCTCTGTCAGGACTGCTGTGGATTTCTTTGTGAGCGGAAAAAGGCGCCAACGCAGGCAGGAGTCCAGTACAAAAGGGCAGCCTGCAGCACCAGGAGAAACAGAATGAGCAAGTGATAGAGGGTGAGTGAGCAAGTTCAACGGAGCTCTAGCAGGACTGCTGCTGATTTCTTTGTGGGCAGAAAAAGGTGCCGATGCAGGCAGGAGCCCAGTACAAAAGGGCAGCCTGCAGCGCCAGGAGAAACAGAATGAGTGAGTGAGAGAGGGGGAGTGAGTGAGCGAGCTCAGCGGAACTCTGTCGGGACAGCTGTGAACTTCTTTGTGGGCAGAAAAAGGCGCCAACGCAGACAGGAGCCCAGTACAAAAGGGTAGCCTGCAGCGCCGGGAGAAACAAAACAAGTGAGTAAGAGAGGAGGGAGTGAGCGAGCTCAACAGAGCTCTTTCCGGACTGCTGCGGATTTCTTTGTGGGCAGAAAAAGGTGCCAACGCAGGCAGGAGCCCAGTACAAAAGGCCAGCCTGCAGCGCCAGGAGAAACAGAATGAGTGAGTGAGAGAGGGGGAGTGAGTGAGCGTGCTCAGCGGAACTCTGTCGGGACAGCTGTGAACTTCTTTGTGGGCAGAAAAAGGCGCCAACGCAGACAGGAGCCCAGTACAAAAGGGCAGCCTGCAGCACCAGGAGAAACAGAATGAGCAAGTGATAGAGGGTGAGTGAGCAAGTTCAACGGAGCTCTAGGAGGACTGCTGCTGATTTCTTTGTGGGCAGAAAAAGGTGCCGATGCAGGCAGGAGCCCAGTACAAAAGGGCAGCCTGCAGCGCCAGGAGAAACAGAACCAGTGAGTGACAGAGGGGGAGTGAGCAAGCTCAATGGAACTCTGCTAGGACTGCTACGGATTTCTTTGTGGGCAGAAAAAAGGCACCAACGCAGGCAGGAGCCCAGTACAAAAGGCCAGCCTGCAGCACCGGGAGAAATAGAATGAGCGAGTGAGAGAGGAGGCGTGAGCAAGCTCAACGGAGTTCTGCCAGGACTTTAGAGTTGCCCACCCTCCCGCCTAGGATCTTCTGTGGTCCTTTATTACAGCAGGGTCTCTGGGGTGGAGACCAGTGTTCCCATTTACCCCCAACTGTACGTGATTCATGTACGAATTATGAAATTCAAGTACATTTTTGTGTGAAGGGGTACACTGCACCCCCATAATTTTGTTTGAAGTACATGTACCCCCACAAAAATGTTAATACAAATGGTAGAATGAACCCTTATAATTTAATTTGTACCCCTGAAAATTTCTGGAGAGGGAGCAGTGCACCCCCAGCTCTGCAGCCTTAATGGGAACACTGGTGGAGACAAAGCAATGATTGGATACTTTTTAGGATTGCCGAAATAATACAGATTTAGTTGTTCTGTTTCTTTCTCTAACTGAGCTAAGTACTGAGCTGTACTGTTATGATTGCTGTAATAATACATATTTATTTGTTCTGTTTATTTCTCTAACTGAGCTGAGTAATGCTTGGAGTGCAATAGGATTTCTAACTGGGCTAAGTGATACTATATGAGAGCTGAGAACAAAAAGTATGGTAGCTGAGGGGTGAAAAACAGACAAGGAGGCTTTAGGATTGCTACAGTAATACAGTATCTAATGGATGATATTTGAGACTGAATTAACCCGGTTGGCATGGGGGCAGTGGGGGGCTAGTGTGGGGGAAGGGGCAGGAATTTGACTAAATAGGGACCTAACAGTTGTAGTAGGGTACAGAACCTGGGAGTAAGAGCCTGTAACATAAGATGGGGGCCAAAATGGGGCAGGTGCCACATGTCAGTAGGGCGGGCATCTTTGGAAGGGTGGTGGGGTGTACAGGGTGTGGGTCCGCCATGATTCTGGGCTTGGAGGATGGGGGGGAGTATGGTCTGTAGATGGCTGGGTAGTTTGAGGGAGGAACTGTGAAGGCTAGGGAGGAGTCTAAGTGGCAAGTCAGATGTGTATGGTAGGCATCCTGGCTGGGGGAATAGGGGATGGCAAGGGGATGGAGGAAGAACAGCTAGGGACTGAAAGCAACCCCAGTGTCAGAAGCACTAGCAGAAAAGAGAGGAGAAGGGAGGGGGCCTCCTGATGAGGGAGGAAGAGACCACAAGGAGTACCAGGGGAGAGAGCAGATGGCTGCGGGTAGGGAGGAACCAGAGGTGGCATGGAGGGGAACAAGTAGGAGGGGGGGGGAACTGATAGGCAGAAGAGATGTAGGAGGGTTATCGACTAGGAGTAGTTTCAAGCCTCTGCTATGGGGGAGAGAGAGGGGGAGCAGAACATACTGAAGGGGAGGACAAGCGGGGGGCATGAGAGGGATGACAACAGGTAGGGAAGAGATAGCGAGGACGAAAGGGTAGAAGGGGCTAGTAAGGAAGGAGGGGTGGTGACTGGAGGAGAGACGGCTACGGTAGGGGAAAAGATGGAGTGGATCACTATCGGGTAGAAGGGGAATGAAGCAAATCACAACAGCGGGACAGGAGAGGGGTTGGAAATCAGCAGGGAGGGAGGAGGTCGACATGGGAAGCCCAGTAGGAAGTGGTCAGGCTGGGAAGGGTTCAAGGGGATGGGAGGAATAAGGCAGAGAAAAGGGTGAGGTGGAAGTAGGGGTACAGATATAGAAGTCACAGAGGGTGCAGCTGGCGGGGTAAGGGCAGGAAGAAGCGAATACTGGGGTGGTGGAATGGACATTAGAAGGAAGGGAGGGTAAGAGTCAGGGGTACTTGTCCTGGGGGATTCTATACTGAAAGGGGTAAGATGGGGTGGAAGGGGGGAAAGGCACAGCTGTATGTGGGTTGAAGCTATCCCCAAGTTGACTGCAGGAGGGGCAGGGCAGGCACTGCTCAAGTGTGCAGCAAGGTGGAGGAAGAAACCTCATTTAGTTTTGCATGTGGGTACAAACGACTTGGCGGAGTCTGTGGAAGTAGTGAGGGGGAGGTTCGAGTAGTTGGGTAGGCAGGCAGTGTGAGGGGGTTGGGGAGTCGGTGGCATTCTCGGAGGTACTCCCAGTACCATGTGCAAGCACGGGGAGGAAGGGTAAGATTGAGGAGTTCAACAAGTGGCTGAGGGATTGGTGCCACACCAAAAATTATGGGTTAGTGACTAACTGGGGTAGGGTCTGGGGGAATAGTGACTTGTACGTGGGGGACCGGGTACACTTAAGCAGGAAGGGTAGGGGAGTATTAAAGGCAGGATTACTGGGGTATATCTCTACTAAGGTGGATTTAAACTAGTGGGGGGTGCCCAAAAGACTGAGGTTGGTAGAAAGGTCCGGTCAGGGGAGTCTAATGAGCTCACCCCCTAGATAATAGGTAAAGGTGGAGGCGTAGTAACCCTGGGAGAGGGCGGGCAGAGTGGTTTGAGTGTAATACAGAAGGTACTACCAACCGGTAAGAATAAGGAGGAGAAAGGGTGCAGACTACCGGGAGAAGGAACACAGGGCAAGGAGGAGAAGAGTGAGGAGAAGGAGGGGTATGGGTGGAAGGTGGTCTGACTAAATGGATAGAGAACTGGTTACAGGGAGGGTGCAGAGGGTGGTGGTGGAGGAGCTCTCGGCACCCAGAGCAGTGACAAGCAGGGTGCCGGAGAGGTCAGTGCTGGGCCCAGTGCTGTTTGGGCTCTTTATCTCTGATATAGCACACGGAGCGGGGAGCAGGGTTAGTCTATTCTCATATTATACCAAACTGGGGGCGGTGGTGGACGAAGAGGATGGATGGGAAAGACTGCAGGGGGACCTAACCAAACTAGAGACATGGTCGGTGGAGTGGCAGCTAGGATTCAATGCAAAGAAGTGTGAGGTGATGCACTTCAGGGCTAAGAACCAGAAGAGGGACTATTGGTTGGGGATCACAGAGGAGGAGAAGGACCTAGGGGTGTTGGTAACTGGTAGCATGAACAGCTCGGCCCAGTGCAGGAGAGCAGCAGCGAAGGCAAACAGGATGCTGGGGTGCATTGCAAAGGGGTTCACATCCAGACACAGGGATGTGATCCTACCTCTCTACAGATCATTGGTCACACCACACCTAGAGTACTGTGTGCAATACTTGAGGCCATACTTGAGGGGAGATATAAAGTTACTGGAGGGGGTGCAACGGAGGGCAACAAAAATGTTAAAAGGGATGGAAGGAAAGGAATATGAGGTTAGGCTGAAGGAGCTGAACATGTACACACTGGAGGAGAGGAGGGATGGGGGAATATGATTGAAGCATTTAAATACCTGAGGGGGTAAATAAACCTAGCATTGAGGGGGTGTTTAAACTGAGGTGTGGAAGAGACACGAGGGGGCATGGACTAAGGTTGGAAGGGGGACGTTTCAAGAGGGAAATGAGGTGCCACTACTTCTCTGAGAGGGTGGTATCTAGTTGGAATGCACTGCCAGAGGGGGTGGTAACATGTAGGACAGTCAATAGCTTTAAGGAGTGGGATAAAGCAAGAGGAAGAGTCGGGGAGGAACTGAGGGGGAGGAGGCTGGGGCAGCTGCAATCTAGGGTGCTAGCTGCACACTCGGGCAGACTTACATATACCGATGGGTGTGTTCTGCTGGCAGATTCATATGTTCGTGTGTAAAATCACAGTGACTCTGTTCAGAACTAAAATGCCTATGTTGAAAATCTGGTGACAAATGTCCATAAAATGACTGTATTACAAGTGTGCGTTGTGCAGTTTCCACGCACCCTCGTAACTTCGCAAATTTGTAGTATTTTCACTCCAGATTTTCAACATTGGCATTTTTTCAGACCTCCTTATGAACAGTATAGCTGTCATTTTTCACATCCTGCCCGAAATATGTGTTTACACATCTGGCGCAGAATACCGCAGTTACTGTGGGAAATCAATGTTTGGGACAGATTAAGAAAATCATAGTGACAGTGTTCATGAACAGAGATCACAAAATGCGTACTGTATGTTGAAAATTTGTTGAAATAATCCCACTAAGTGACTGTGTTACACGCATGCGTTGCGCAGTTTCCACGTACGCTCAGAAGTTTGAGCATTTTTAATATTTTCACTACAGATTTTCACCATTGTCATCTCTTCACACCTCCCTATGAATGGTACAGCTGTCATTCCTCATATCCTGCCCAATCTGTGTTTTCTTACATCTGGCGCACAGTGGCACGGTTGCTGTGGAAACTCAAATTTCTAGGGACATGGATATGTTGTTCATCCACACTGTCTGGCAGGTATCCTTGCCGCTTTAAATCTTGCCGGAAGGTCTTCAAGCTGGCTCCTCCCACCCACCCGGGTGGTAAAACTCTCGGCTCCGCCCCATGACACCAGATCTTCCTTACCGCTTGGAAGCTCAGGTTCCCTCCTTAACGCTCTGCGTATAAGACTGGTTCCTAATTCTTGGTTTTCGAATTTAAAAGTTTTTGCATTATAGACTTGGTCTTCTATCCCTCGCGGCTGCGATGGACCGTCGACTCCGGTTTCATGAATGCCTTGCGGCAGAAGATGTCTCGGACAGATCCGCACTCCACGTGTGTCTACTGTTTAGGCCTTGAGCACGACCCGCAGGCTTGCGACCTGTGCTCTTCCTTCTCAGCCTACGTCCTCGAAGACCGTGCTGCCCGTTTACAACTGGGGTGCCCCGAGAAACGTTTTCCTCCAGTAAAGTCAAAAGAGGCCTGGTCGGCGGTTTCCGCGGCGGCGGGCTTCGGCGGATCAGCTAGAGCAGATGATCGCCCTCAAGAGAGGCGGCGCGTCAGCTTCCCTCGACATGCATTTATCCCGCCTCCTGGGTTCCTCTTACACAGCTCCTTTAAGGAGCTTTGTCTGTCCCTCTCCACTAGAGGAGAGGACCAACGTCTGCTGGACCTTCTTCTCGGTCCACAAAGAAAGACAAGGGTAAGTCCTCCGTCGACGCTCTTGGGAGCGGAAAGGTCCCTCTCCCGAGTTTCGGCCATCGACTCTCGGTCGATCGTCTCAAGCCGCCACTGGTCTCACGGTGTCCCGTCCAGGTCAGTTGACCGAGACTCCTGCCGACGCAGTCGAGATCTTTCGACCATGGATCGGTTAGTCAATGGGTGAAGCCGAAAATCCCTCTCCCGTCTCCCCGTGGGAGTTGAGGATCCTGGCTTGCCAGTGCCTCCAGTTCCAGAGCCCTCGGGCGAACCCTCCGAGCCGAGAGAGGAGCCGGTTCCACCCGTCCCCTTCCCGCACCGTCCTCGGAAAGGCTGCGGTTCTTGGTCTCGGACTTCTTCGCGGTCCAGCTGATCCCGCTGTCATAGGCGGTCTCGGTCTCGGCACCGAGGTAAGCGGCGCCGCCGCTCATCCTCGTCCTCCTCCTCGGATGAGGGAGGCTCAATGAAGTTACGCCAACGATACGAGACCTCATGTGGCAATAGTTCCTTCTGACCGGGAATAAGCCGACGCCCATCCCTCCCGGCCATTAAGTGGCTGTCACCGGAGCGGCCGAAACAACCCCTCGTTTTACCCGAGGAGCCTGTTCCCAGGCCGGTTGTTCGGCCAAAACCAGCTGCCCCACCGATTCCGGTGGAACCTCCGCCTCCACAGCTGCTGTTTGGGGCTCCGACCAAGAACTCTCGGTCGGCTCAGGGTCTGCCCCATAGGCTGTCGGTCACCCTCACTCCCGATCGCCCTCGGCAGGTGGAGGGTGGCTCAGGCCCGAGGCAGCTCTTTGCGGACTGTTCTGAGTCCGACGACGATTCCTTCCTTTTCTCCAAGCGAGTGGACTTGGAGTCCTCTGGAGGTCAGTCACTGGACGACAGCCCTTCGTCCTTCCTGGGTTTGCTCAGGCTCATCTCGGAGTCCACCGGGATGCAGCTCGAGCCCGTATCCAAGCGGGCCAAGTATCCCCTCACGGAGATATTGGACCGAGAGGATTCCCCTATGGAGGCCTTTCCTGTGGCTGAGGCCATTGTGGGCCCGGCCTTGGAGCTCTGGCTGCGCCCTGCTTCCTGCCCTGCGCCTTCGGCCAGGATGGCCAGGAAGTATGCTGTCCCTGCCGGTTCTCTGTCCGGTTTCTCGGAACATCCCTCAGCCGAGGGGTTAGAACTCGGGGTTAAGGGTTAGAACTCTCTCACCTGTCGTGGAAGACCGCCTTCTTGGTGGCTATTACGTCAGCCAGAAGGATGGGAGAGCTCCAGGCGCTCTGCATCGAGTCTCCTTACCTGGTCTTCCACAGGGACAAGGTTGTCCTGCGCCCCCACCCGAAATTCTTTCTGAAGGTGGTGTCGGAGTTTCACCTTAATCAGGTGTTGACTCTGCCGGTGTTCTACCCCAATCACACCTCGGAGGCTGAATATAGGCTCTATACTCTGGACCCTAGAAGGGCACTCGCTTACCATAAGGAGCGCACGGCTGAAATTCGGGGAGAGGTTCGTCAGCTGTTTGTCACCTACGCTGAAGCCGCACCTGGCAGACCTGCAGCCAAGCAGACGATAGGCAGGTGGGTCACCTCCTGCATAGATCTCTGCTATAAGTTGGCGGGCATGGAGCCTCCCAGAGGGATAAGAGCTCATTCTACCCGCCATATTGCTGCATCGGTGGCTGCTTCCAGGGACGTCCCTATCCAGGAAATCTGCAGGGCTACTACCTGGAAGTCAACACACACCTTCATCACCCATTACCACATCGACCTTGAGTCACGCCGGGATGCTGGTTTTGGGGCCTCGGTTCTCCAGTCTCTATTCCCTAAGTAGGGGGTGTGCGCCTTGCCTCCCTCCTCCCAGAGAACTGCTAGGAGTCTGCCAGACAGTGTGGATGAACAACATATCCATGTCCCTAGAAATACAGGTTACTGTTACTCACCTGTAACAGGAGTTCTAGGAATGGTATATGTTGTTCATCCACACGACCCACCCGACCTCCCCGGCTTCGACGCACAACCTGAGCTTCCAGTGGGCCAGATCTGGCGTCATGCGGCGAAGCCGAGAGTTTTACCACCCGGGTGGGTGGGAGGAGTCAGCTTGAAGACCTTCCGGCAAGATTTAAAGCGGCAAGGATACCTGCCAGACAGTGTGGATGAACAACATATACCATTCCTAGAACTCCTGTTACAGGTGAGTAGCCTGTATTTTCGGGACATATTGACAAAGTCACACTGCCACTGTTCATGAGAAGAGGTCCCGGATGCTTTCATGAGGTGGGGGCCACAAAATGGCCATGTTGAAAATTTGTACTGCAAATACCAACAAATGCCTGGAGTGTTACGGTTTCTAAGCATAACGTCCCACCCTGTACAGACTGACAAGCATCAGAGGTGTGTCTTTGGATTGCCGACTGTAATGATCATGCCATTCCAACCCCACCCTGCAGCCGCTGACAGGCATCAAGCTGTGCCTTGCACTATTCAGCCCCAGAGTTCACCCCATTCTATACTGCACCCATTTCAGCTTATGTCCTTATGGAGTGGGGTGACTGTAAAGTCGAACACCGCAAGGCACACCTCAACACTTGTCAGAGTCTGCAGGATAGGGTGAGGTGAAATGGCATGAACGTTATGGGCGACAACCCAAATGCATACCCCAATGCCTGTCTGTCACTGCAGGGTGGAGGTGGGGTTGGCGTGAAGTTCAGTACTTCACTGCCATTCCTACTCTGCATCTGTCTAACTCCTGCATTTCCAATGCTAATACCAGTAAGCAAACATTCGGCATTGACGAATGCTTGCCTTTTTTTTTTTTCACTGCTTTGTTTTTTATAGTCCACAAAAAAGAAAATGGTCCATCTGTTACTGGCGCCCCTGTAACTGTCACCCCCACCCGACCCTTCCACTCGGCACCCACCCTCCCCAAACATAACACTGACACTGGGGCTGCCCATCCCCTAGTGTCGAAACCTGAAATAAAACCTTCCCTCGGCTTTTTTTGTTTGTATGTTTTAAAAAGGCCTGTAAAAAGGAAAACTGTCCATCGATGTCTGTTGTGCTGTTAGTTCCCCCCACCCGATCCTCCCTTTCAGCACCCCCCAAACAAGCCCTTACTTACCCACCAGGGGGTCCGATGCTGTAATCTTCTCTGGACCTCAGACACATCTTCACGCTTCAGAGCCAGACCGCATACTGAGCAAATAAAGTATGCGGTTCAATGTAATTCAATCGGGGTTTGAAATTAGTGGCATAACCTTGTCGTTTACACTGATACTGGGGGTGCCCAATCCCCCACTGTCCACTGAAATAAAGAAACGTCCCTCCTAATTTATTTTTTTAAAACACCCTGTAAAAAATTAAATGGTCCGTCAATGTCTGTTGCAGCCGCCACTGTAACCACCCCACCCGCCGTTTATAACACTGACACTGCGGGGTGCCCAGTCCCCCCCCCCAGTGTCCACTGAAATAAAGAAAGCATCCCTCGTATGCGTTTTTGTTTTTATAGCCTGCAAAAAAGAAAACGATCCATCGATGTCTGTTGCTTGCGCCCCTATATCTGTCACCCCCACCTGACCCTCCCACTCCAGCACCCACCACCTCCCCAACGTAACACTGACACTGGGGTGCCCAATCCCCAGTGCTCTAGAAACCTGAAATAGAAAACTTTCCCTCGGCTTTTTATGTTTGTTTTAATAAACCCTGTAAAAAAGGAAAACGTCCCTCAGTGTCTGTTGCGCCTTTAGTTTTTCCCCTCATCTGACCCTCCCACTCAGCACCCACCACCCCATACCCCCTAGCCCTTACTTATCCACTGGGGGTTCGAAGGTATAATCTTCTCTGGACCACAAATACGTCCTCACTCTTCAAAGCCAGACCTCAAACTGAGGAAATCAGGTATGTGGTTCAGTGTATTTCAATGGAGGTTTGAACTTAGTGGCATAACTTGGCCATTTTTTTAATATTTTTGCCCCAAATTTTCAACATGCCTTTTTGGGACTCCACCTCATGAACAATTACAGTGACTTCAGGCAGTTCTGTTCTGAAAGGTGATTTTGCAGTCGCTGCACAAAATCACCTTTTGGGCCAGGAGTTGAACATTTTCTCTGCCTGTGTTTATGAGGTGGGGTCATAAGAAGGCTATGTTGAAAGTTTGCAGTAAAAATATTAAAAAAATAGCAAAGTTATGAGCCTACGCTGAATTTTCCAAATGCAGGCTCATACAGTAACTTTGGTAATTTTCAATATTTTGACCCCAAATTCTCAACATAGCCATTTCTTCACAGGACCCCATGAATGTGGCAGCTGTTATTTTACAAATCCTGTCCAAAATATGTTTTCATGCACTGAAAGGTGATTTGTAGTCGCTGTGCTAAATCACCTTTCAGGCAGGAGTTGAATATTTTCTCTGCACTTGTTCATGAGGTGGGGTCACAAGAAGGCTATGTTGAAAATTTAGGCCAAAAATATTAAAAACAACAAAGATCTTACTTTGAGGGAGTTCCAGCAGTAGGTCATCACATACAGGACTGCTCCCTCTGGCATTAGGACCACACGGCAAGCTTTTCCAGCAGTGTCAGGTGGGGGACCGTCCACCAGACGTCACGTGACGGACGTCAGCGTGACCCTATATAGTTGGCAGTCCCCACACTGCCTTCCAGTTCTTTCCTGCTGTCAACCAGCGCTAGCACCTCGTGGTAAGTCCAGCATTTTGACGATTGTCATTTTCTTTATTTCCTAGCAAATTTCTGTCTGAAATTCGTGGTATATGTCTTCTCAGTCGTCGCATCTTAAGGCTAAGAAGAAGAAGGGCACCTAGTGTGTGGCGCAAATACCACACAAAGATGGCCACCGTCTCTACCCCCCTTGTCTAGGCCCAGATCACAACATCGCGGCCTGCCCCAACTTCCAGCCTTTCAACCAGGCCACACACAAGCGACACCGGCAGGCTTTAGAGGCCCATCTCCTTAAACCTAGGATCACGATCCTGGACTCAGCTTCTTCCCCTTTGGATAAACAAAAGAAGAAGAAAGACAAGGAGAGGCACAAGGAGAAGGAGCATCATGAGGATTGGGACTGATCCTCATCTAGCAAGCCTTCGACCAACAAGGCCCTTTCCCTGCCGCCGACCCTCGTGGTGACTCAGGCAGCTTCCAGGACAACCTGCAGTGCCACAGTTTTTCAACCGATTACCACTGGTAAGTCGCCCGCCTGCTTCTTCGGTGAATGCCTGGTACTTGCTGGTAAGTCGGACCCTGGCTCCTCCGGGGCTTGCCCAGCTGCCGATAGGTCAGACCCTGCCCAGAAGCAGCCTAAGGTTCACCCAGCTCTGACCGATAAGCCGGTCAAGGGTTCTACCCTCCATCATCCGGTCACTATTTTGTCTGGAGAGTCAGCCATCTCCGACGACTGTCTAGGCATTGCTCTCCCATTGGGGGTTCACGCCGCATCACTTGACTTCCAGCAGAGTGGCCTGACTTCTTCCAGTCAGCTCTCCTCCTGGGCTCTGTCCGACTGGGAGACTTCCTCTCCACCTCCCCCAATGGTTTCCCCTGACCAGCAGCCTACGCCTGGGACAGAGGAGTAGGAGGAGGAAGAAGGGCACCTAGAAGTTGTTCTTTCATCACCCATTACTAAGGCAATCCTCAGGTCCTCCTGAAGGATCCTAACCCTTCGTCAACTATTCAGACGTCGGGCCACCTCATGTCTGCTGCACCTATTCTGACGACAGCAGCACCATCAGATATCTTCTGTCAGCCCCCTCCATCAGGGCCTACCGATGGGCCTCTCATGCAGGGTCTGACATCCTTGGGGCTCATGTCAGGTACCCTCACTTCTTAAATCACGATGTTGTACCCTTTTCATCAGCTACCCCGACGACAGCCATCCCAACGTCCACTATCGTGATGTCAGGTATCTATCTTGGTTCTTCCAGGCCCTCTGGTCAAGACCTACCATTCAAAGTTTTTTCTGGCCACCAGACCTTTTACCCTCCACCGTCAGGTCCATCGATGCCCCGTTACTCCCAGGGCTATTTGCCCTGCATACCATCAGGGTTACCCATATTACCAAGGGTCCCCTCATCCTCATTTTACGGGTTTGGGAGCTCATTTTTATTCGCCTCCAACTAACCCACCTCCTCATCTTCTGCCTCCACCTCCTCCACAGCCTGACTTCCAGACGGTGATCCAGTCATGGTGGAAGGTTGTGAGGTCCCAGCTCTTTTCAGACCTGGAAAGGAGGCTCTCCACTCCGGTTGGAATACCCTCGACCCCTGACCCTTGACAGATAGTGCATGTCTCGGGTACTACCCCTCAGGACATTCCTTTGCCAGATTTTCAATGCCCGGAGGGTGAGGATCCGCCCAACTCAAATGAGGATACATCCAAATCTTCATCGGATGAGCTATCCACCCCACCTAGGGGCAAGGAGTCTCCTAAGTCTCCCCCGGAGGACCCTTCTTACGGAACTCCTCCGTATTATTTAGCAGGTCAGTAGCTGGCATATGGAGGATCTGGATCCTATGCGCCAGCATCTGGCAGAGCAGCTTGATCTAGATACAGCCACCCCATCCCAGTTCCTCCCTGGATAGCTCCTCATGAGGACCTTATGTCCACTATTTGGAAACTGCCACACGCCATCCCTGCTGTCCCAAAAAAGGCAGACAGGATCTGTTGCTCCCCTGAAGGTGTTCCCTTCCTGGACTTGCACCTAAAGGCAGATTCAATAGTAATTACTGCCTCTCATTATCCCTCAGCTAACCCCAAGCACATGAGTACGTCTCCCCCAGGACAAGGAGTCTAGGCAGATGGAGCAGTACAGCAAAAAGGTCTATTCCTTGGCCACATGTGCACTACGCTCACTGAACTATATGGCACGGATGGTGTCTTTTCAGAATGCAACTTTTGCCAAGTTGGAGGACAAGATTTCCTCTTTGGAGGATTCTGACCTGAAGACAGAAATTGCCAAGGATCTCTGTCTTTCCAAAATTTCCTGTAGGCATGCTCTTCAGGCAACCTATGACTCTGTAGACTCCGTAGTCCACTCTTTGGCTGCAGCCATTAGCCTTAGGAGGCATGCATGGCTGCGGATTTCAGGTCTTGCATCAGACGTCCAGGCAGTCATATTGGATGCCCCTTTCAGGGGATCGGTCCTCTTTGGAGGGGATACCAAGGACTTCATCATGGGCTTTCAAAACAGTGGTCAGACCCTTAAACAGTCTGCTCTATGTACAGAGCTGGTACCCCGAAGAAGCAGCCCTTTCGGCGTCAGTTCAAATGCCAAGGGAAGCAAGTGGCACCCAAGTAGCAAAATTAAAGGTGAGTAGCGGGCTCTTCCTTTTCTTCTCCACCGGCCGCCAAAGCCCAGAGACAGGCAGGAGGGTCTTTGCCCCTTCACCCCTCTGCCTCCTGGCTTACCTAGTCTTCTCTCCCCTCCCCTCCACTACAAAGCATGGAGCCAGTGGGGGGAAGATTCGCACATTATGTCCAGGCATGGGAGGACATCACCTCGGACACGTGGGTACTTCAACTCGTCTCGCAAGGACACACGCTCGAGTTCCTGGAGCTCCCTCCAGACTCTCCTCCCAGTCACTCGCACTACTCCTTACACCAAGCCCCACTGGTTGAGACGGTGCAAAAGGCTGCAATCGAACCCTTACCTGTCACCCAGAGGGTAAAGGGGTTCTACTCCCACTTCTTCCTGGTCCCAAAGAAGACGGACGACTTCAGACCAATCCTGAACCTCAGCAGTTTGAACCTCTTCATCGAGTACAAGAGGTTCCGCTTGTTGATTTTCAGAGCCTTCTGCCCCTGCTACAGCAGAACCACTGGCTCTGTGTCCTGGATATGCAGGTTACCTACCTGCATATTCCGATCTTCCTGGGCCACCACCGTTTCCTGAGATTTCATTTCCAGGGAAGCACTTTCAATTCACAGCCCTTACCCTTGTCCTGTCCTCAGCACCCAGGGTTTTTAACAAGTGCCTATCGGTGGTGGCAGCGGCCTTGCGCCGCCAGGGTATAGCGATGTTCCCGTACCTGGATGTTTGGCTAATTTCAGCTCCATCCAGGGACACCCTTCTAGGTAAGTTCTTATGTAGCTGTACTTTATGAGCCTACATTGAAACTCACAAATGCAGGCTTGTAACTTTGGTCATTTTTAATATTTTGACCCAAAATTTTAAACATAGCCATTTCTTCACAGGACCTCATGAATGTGGCAGCTGTCATTTTACAAATCCTGGCCAAAATGTGTTTACATACCTGTGGTGTGGAATTTATTTATTTATTAAAATGTTTCACCAGGAAGGCACACTGAGCGACAAGTCGCTTGTCTCACGGTGCGACCTGGGGGGAAGGGGTACAATAGGAATGAGACATTAAACATTCAAGTTATAAGTTCAACATTAACATACAGTTGTAAGGCAGGTGTTACAAACAGTGTTATGCATAATAGGTAGAAAGAGTGGACAATAATAAGTGCCGGGTTAATAAGTAAACAAGTGTTTATGTGAAAGAAAAAGGGGAAAGAGAAACTGGGTGAGGTGGGGTGGGAAGAGTCGTGTCCCTGGAGACTCCTTCTGGATGCGAGGAGCCCTGCAAGGGGACTGGTGGGACCAAAGAGTAGGGGATAAGGAAGTATCCCAGACAGACCCCTTCAGGGTGGTGAGGGAAGGGAGTAGATGAGAAATACAAGCCCCTTGGGGGAGTAGGAGGAATGATGTTCCAGTGGCGCAGAATGATGTTTTAGCCATGATCTGAAAATCTTCACCTGCCGGGTCCATTAGGTGGGGTAATAATAAGAAGGCTATGCTGAAAATGTGGTGTAAAAATACGGTAAAATGTCCAGGTTATGACTGAATATTACACTATTTCAGTGTTCATTCACAACTTTTATTTTGACTCCAAACTTTCAGCATAGCAATTTTACCAGAAAACCTCATAAACATGATGTGTAATTTTTAAATCCTGGACGAGATGTGTTTTCGCATCTCTGGTGCAAAATGACATTCTAGTCAATATACCATAAATGGTACATGTCATGTCTGTTAGACAAATTGTAAACAAGTATCTTCAAAAGTTGAGGTCAAAATAAAAAAAAAAAAAAGAGGTGCATATTAGCAGCAAATGTCTGCCATTGACAAATGCTTGTTAAATGCTGCTGGTGGTGTCCATATTTATTTAATCAAGTCATTAATTACAAAAGTAGTAATAAAAGTGTTTTTAAAATGTCTAAGGGATCAACCCAGTAGCATAGTGGAAGGTCTACCATTCCATATGCCAGCGATCTGGGTTCGGGAACAGACTCGGATCACTAGCACTCTGGCTTGGAGAGGGAGGATTGTGCATCAAAGGGACCGCTGTCCTCCTTTGTGGAGGGCAGGTCACATTTTTCCGCTGTTCCATTCCTGTCTGATGCACGCCGTGAGCCAGCATAGTGGAATCACATCAAGAAGAGGGGGAAGCTGGCTGGCACGCAAGTGGACCACCATGCATGTGCATGCACATTACTGCATGCCAGCACCTGTGGGGGGAAATACAGGAGCCTGAGGGAAGAGCTGTGGTCCACCATTATACCAGCACCCCATGCAGCTCCACCCCCCACTAATCGTGTTCCTGGGTAAGTGGTAGGTAACCAGTAAGTCCATGAGAAGTTCCATAAGTTGGCTGGGGAATTACCATTGAGCAAGTCAGGAAGGGACAAAAAGTGCTGCTGAAAAAAAAAGTCTGAGGAAGTCAAAACTACACTGATGATGAGCCACATAGCTGGATTAGTGGTGAAGGTGGACACCTTTCACTTGGGTTACTGCGGGTTCACACACTGACCCTGCTGTGCCATATGGCAGTGACAGGAGAAGAGGAGCTGTCCCAGGGATGCTCATTGTGCTACAGAGTGGGTGCCCTGAACTCCAGGTGGAATATTTGAACCCTGGTGACCAGGAGGGGTGGATAGCCATTCCGAGGGGAGCCGTGCCTTGTCTGTCCTACTCTGGATGTCGGGGTTGTCGGTGGCTTCTATTGGTGAGACGGTACAGAGGCGCTGATAACAGGCCCTTTTGCCAAGTGAAACCAACAAAGAGACCAGCACTGTCCACCAGCTTGAGTTTAAAATTGCTTTTAATGTGCAAAAAATGTTTAAACTTACAAAACACCAGCCAGCCCAACAAGGTAAGATGCTGAGGGAAACTTACAAGCCCCATCTGGTTTTGCATATGCATGCTTCCTTGGGGACATGGCGCAAAACAAAAACAAAAAAAGCTGGTGCTCAGGACCAAAACAGCTGCAACCAAATTATAATGGCTAGAAACAGAATTTCTCCTTAGGGAAAAGGTTGCACTTGTAATGAAGTGAATACCAGAGCAATCTTCAGAGTAACGCCAATAACAAAGTTTTTTGGTGCCACAGCGAACAAAACGATTCCCCAGCGCGTTGGATTACAAAATCCTTCTTCAGAGGGTGGGGCGAACATGAACTTCATTACTTAAATTGTATAGTCTTAAAGGCATCGGCAATAAGAAGTATACTGGAAGCCCCACTGCAAAAAACAATTTGAAGAGGGCAGGCATTGTGACAGTAATGGTGATAGTAATAGTGCTGTGTCTCATCCCTTGAGCCGCAGGAGCAGTGTTCTTTCTCTTCTTGGTCTGATTCTACTCAATCCCAACAAAAGAAATGGCACAGAGTGGGTAGGACTAGTAGCTTTCAATGGCAGTACACCATCGCAAATGATCAGGGATCTGGCACTAGCTGGATCGCTCCTATTGTCTATATGTACAGTTACTGTATCTCCTTTGGTTATGAGAGAGCAGTCTCTTATATTTTTATGTATGCAAAGTTGAGCAGTTCTGGCACATGAAGGACCTGAGGAAAAAAAAAGTGTGTATATATATATATATTTTTTTTTTTTTTGTATCCATATCCGACTATGTGAGATGTATAGACCTGTAGCTGAGTACTTTACAATCTGTTATTTTAAACCCAGGGGACCAAAGCCTCCTGCAGTGACCCAGTAAATATAAAGGTGCTATAAATAGCTCAATCATGCTTTTCTGCAGGATCCTGGATATACTGTGTTGCATAGACTGGGCCTGGTCCCAAACTTAGAAACTGCATAACAGTTCTTCTATTATGAAGTTGCAACAATTTGGAAAAAACATTCACCTTTAAGAAGGAAGCAAATCAAAAGTATTGATTGCCAATGGTAACCTCTGACCTACTCGAATTGAGGAAGAACAGAGAAATCTTATGGTTCAAAGCCAAAAGATTGAAGATATCAACTGACTGGCAAGCATACAAGCATTGTAGCAATCACAGTAGCACACAGAAAGCGGCTTACATGTTTGAAGGCATAATGCCAGTAATATTAATTCCAAAAAACAAAAGAAAGGAATTCACCGCTGTTGATAAGCACTCAGTTATTAGGCAGGTTGCAGATTTCAGTGAAGCAGCCAAACAAGAGATGAATTCAAGCTCATCTATGAAGAAGCCCCTTCTAAGAGCGAAATGTTAGATATATAGGATAGTGTATGGGAGCCCATACAGAACCACGCTATTCTAATACCGAGTCGTTTCCATGATGACAAGGGCCTCGCGAGCAAAGCTCGAGAGGTCCCTCTTGTCATGGGAACCACACGGTATTTCAGTAGCCGGTTGTGTATTTGGGGCTTCCATACACTTTTCTATATAGTGCATGGGAGCCCATACACAACCACGCTATTCTAATACCGAATCGTTTCCATGACGACAAGGAGCTTGCGAGGTCCCTCTTGTCATGGAAACCACACGGTATTTCAGTAGCAGGTTGTGTATTTGGGGCTTCCATACACTTTTCTATATAGTGTATGGACCCTAAAAAACGAGCCACAATGCTCCTGTGGCTCCCGATGTCAGTCCCTGCCCTTCTCCTTTGGTTGACCACCCAGTCAGCACACACATGCAGCTTGTCAACCGCCCCCTGTCCAATGAGCAGTGCCCTATGGGGGCGGTTGCATTGTGACGTGCCTACTAATGCAGAAAGAAAAGTCATTCTGCATTAGTACGCACGTCACTAGTGCAGCAGAACGACTTTTTTGAGTGCATGAAGTTCCATACACAGCTGCGTTTATCTATACACTATTTCATGCTTCATAATTTGTCTTGCTTTGATGTTTGCCATACTGCTTTGCTGCACCAGAATAAAAGCTTCTCAAGTCTTGCCTAATCACTGAATGCTCAATATTATATTCTGCTAACCTGGGCAAGTGAGTGACTTTCTTTTGCTTATTGTAGGAATCTGTGTACCTCCATAACTTACCTCCTCTTGCCATCCCCCAGTGCCCCCCACTTACTCCCTCCGTAACTTTGACTATAGAGCCTGCACCTTTAAATCTTCTTCTGGCCAAGCCGCATTCTCTTTTGCATTCACTAAACTCTGATCTTTCCTTCCAGCTCCCTATCATCTGCTCTTCCTCTTTCCTTAATTCCTTCTCTTTCTCTCTCTCTCTCTCTTTCTCTCATATCCCTCCTTTGTGACTTCTCTACTCACTCCTGTAACAGTGACCTGGCATCCTCACCCCATGCAGTCTCCCTACTAGGTACCAACTTTTCTGGATTTTTGCACATGGTCTGTGCCTAAACTAGTCCTATATGTTTGTTAATTTGGTTATAGCTAATGTATGTTTACATATTCGACTCATCTATCAACTGTATTTCACTATATTTTTTCTATAGGAAATTATCTGATTTGTTGCATATTGTAGTCAGGTTTTAGTGTACTCCATTTCCCCTACCCCCAGGATGCATCTGAAAATGAGTTGTTGGCAGCACAGTATGTCTTTCCTCGTAAAACTTTTAAATTAATGAATGAATAAAGAATGAATAAATATGAATAAATAAATAAATAATGCACACATTTGGTCAAGAAAGTAAAGACCAAGATCTAACGTAAAGAAACTGTTGATGAATTAAGCAAGTCAAAACAATGCTAGAATACACCTGTTACTTGCTGGCACTATAATCGCTTGACCCCCTTGAGAAATCATCCCAAACAGCATAATCCACAAAGACAGCAAACAAATGGCATACCTGAGAACCAGTACTTTGTTCAAGCCAGCCTCACCTTTCATTCGGTATACAGAGAAGTAAGACACAATGTACATTTCTCTAATATTTGAAGAGGGTTTATGCCCCTTTCCTGTCTCTCCAGCATCTGTCTCCTTCAGGAGCTCCTAAGACACACCTTGACCCACCTTCCTACAGTTACTGTCCTCCATCAAGAGTTGGATTCCTCCAGGCCGGGATGGGTGAGGGGGAATTACTTCTGAGTATTTTATGTCTTGTAAGGAGGCATCATATTGGTGAAGTGGGGCTCAGATGTACCGGTGTCCATCATCATGGACCCTGGGGCTGTCCCCAAACCATGGCAGGTCATCTGCAAGGATGTCAAGCGCACTTGCACACAGTGCAAGCCAGAAAACTGATGGCAGCAATATGCCACACACAACCCACTGACCACATTTGTTGTCACGCAGGTTGCAGTATCATGGCGGAGGACAGAACCTTCCCTCCCCAGAGGAGGAAAGTGTCTCCTGGGATGCTCGATCCTTCCCCCCAAGACAGGTCCCCAGTGACCCTAACTAGTTCCCAGGCCAGTTGCCACATTCTATTTCAGACTGTTAGATGAACAGAAATAAGAAAAATTCTAAGAATCTTTGTTTTTTGTTTTTTTCTTGTTTTAATTTGTTATTCGGGTAAGAACACAAGAGCATAAATGCCTCTTTTCATGGGGACCTGAAACATGTAACGTGAATACAAAACAAATCAGACATTAAATACACCTAATCAAAACACTTGCAAGTGGAGGCATCAGTATAGTACAATTTTAAACATTGTAGGTAGGTAAACATTGGATCTGAGCAGGAAGAGCATTCCATTCTTTTTCAGCTCTAAAAACAAAAGAGCGCTGGCCAGCCACTGTTCTGTATATTGAGAACTGTATGCATAAACCCTCAGATAATCTGGTAGAGTACTTTCAAATGACACTGGTGACATATTCTTTGAACTTAAGTTTAACAGGGCCTTGTCATATACACCAAAAACAAAAGTCGTAACGTTGAGTTAACTGAAAACCAGTTATAAACTGATTGTAAAGATTGCAATGGTGAGTTAGGAGAGTGTTCTCAGAAATAAAGCTACAGTCATTGCGATAAAGGGTTTGTACTCAGTATAGAGAGGAAGTACGGGCAACGGTAGACATTGGTAAGCCATAGACTGGGAAATAATTAAAGACTGGGTTAAGATTCTTTTAGAGTTTACAGAAAGATCGCTTCTGAGCCGATACATAAGGCCAAGTTTAGAATTAGAAGATCTTCGGGGTATCTCAGTCATCAGGTTACACCGAACTAACCTTCACCATCGGTGAAGAGGAATCCACATGGAAGATTTTCAGCAGTACAACTGGGGCTGCCCATGCTGTCTATGTCAGCAACCCTATATAGGTGTGACCGACCCCACTCCCTCCTCAGTTCTTTCCCGCCATTGACATTGCATGAGTCTCCACGGAAGCTTCTTTACAGTGTTTACCTTTTTCAGCCTACGGCTTTTTCTTATTACCTTGCCTAAATCTCTTTTTTTAAGAGATTTTTTTGTTTATGTCGAGAGTTAATCCGTCTTCTCCTTTCTGTTGCTGCCACTGCGGAAAGAATATTCCCTCTACAGAAGAACACTCTGTTTCTGTCTGCTGTCTTGTGCCTGATCACAACGTCTCTGACTGTAAGCTCTGACAGAAGTTTCATCAGACAACCCTCAGGTGATGCAAGAAGGCTCTCAAGAAAATTCCTGATTGAACAGCAGGTAGCCAGCTCCAGGCAGGAGTACATTAGGGACCCGGCCTCTCAGTTGCTGACTGGCTCTTCTAGCTACCAGGCCTCTAAGGCCTGAAACAAGTCCTCAGGGAAGAGTTACAAAAAAGACAGAGATCACGGCTGCTCCCTCCAGCATTGATTTTGTTCCCCGTTGGCCTCTCATTCTTCTGGGAAATCTTTGGTGGCTGCTCCGACAAAGAGGCCAGCTGTCCAGGTCTCTGTGCCTACCAGACTCATACCAACAGCTCCTGTGCCCGACACACAGGGAGCTGGGCCATCGACCTACAGGTTGTCAGCCCCTGCACTGTCGACGAGAAGCTCATCGTCAACAACCATCCCATCAAGGCCTGTCTCTTCTCCCTTCTGGGCTACAGGCTCGTCGAGTTCCCAGGACACAGCCGGAGGGTCGTTGGCTCCTGTGCCATCGAACCGCCCCCCCCATTGACGTTCACTATGGACTGGAATGAAGTACTGATTAAATTCACTAATGTACTAGTGCAGCAGCTGGGTGCCTTGAATAAGCCTCCTTCACCGCCAACCCATAGCTTCATCAAGCCGACGCCCAGTTTACGACGATCACAGGAAACTCTGCGGGCAGGCAGGTAGTAGTGAATCTAACACCTGACCCAGAAGTTGAGGAGATCGATGTTGAAGAGGAGTATCACCCTGATCTCATTCTCCCTGATGATATGGAGCATGAAGAGGAAGAGATCCTGATCTCAGACAAGTCCACAGCCTCCTCGGTCAGTGAGGACTCTGTGAAACATACTCCAAGGTCCCCTCCAGAGGATGCCACATTCTTTAATGTGATAAAGCAGGTGTCTTCTACCATGGGCTTCCAGACTGAGGAAGAGGATGTCACCAGGAAAGACCTGGTGGATTTCCTGGAGGTCCCTGAATCTCCCCCTAAGATCATTCCTCAAATGCATCCAGCATTGAAGAATGTGACCAAGGCTGCCTGGCACAGGTCAGACATGGTGCCAGCCATGCCACGCAGGGTGGACAAACTTTATAACGCCCCCCAGGGTCTCCTTTATTTTGCTGCCCAGGCGGAAACAGACTCAGTTGTCTTCAAGGCAGCTCATGACAGATCTAAGGTGCCCAAACACCATAGTTCCCTCCTCACAGATAAGGAATCCCACAGGACTGACCTCTGGGGGAAAATGGTTTATGCCTCCTCCACCTTAGGTCTGAGGATTGCAAATTATCTGTCGCACATGGTTAAATACAAAAATGCCAGCTGGAGAGAGCACAAAGCTGTAGCTCAGGCCCTCCCTGATGGAGCTCAGAAACAGGAATTGCTTCAGTGCTTACAGGCTACTGAGGATGCTAGCAAACATCTCCTTAGAGCTTTATACAATATGGCTGATGCAGTTGCCAGAGAGCTACCATTGGCATAAGCTCTCCTAGGCACTCCTGGCTTAGAGTTTCTGTTTTTGCAGCTGATGTGCTGAACAAAGTGCTTAATGCCTCTTTTAAGGGCACCAAGCTATTCGGTCTGGATGTTCAGGACCTCATAAATGATCTGCAGGCCTTGGGCACGGCCATTAAATTGGTCCATTCCCTCTACCTTACTCAGCCAAGACGCAGAGGGTGGCCTACTTTTCGTAAACAAACCAGTAGGCCTGGATTGTCTCCCTGTACCCAAGAAAAATGTAGAGCCCAGGCTCCCTTGCCCGCCCCTCCAATGCTGGAGTGGCGGTCAAGTGACCCAGACATAATGCACCAACCTCTGCGTGTGGCTCTGCCTCAGCTTGACTCCTTGCCAGATCCCCCTTTTCTGGTTCACACTGAGGAGGCAGTGGTCAGAGGTTGGTTCTCCCTCCATCTGAATCAATGGAGGACCATAACTTCAGATGCATGGATTCTGCAGATTATAGAAAAGGATCACACCTTGGAGCTTGTACAGCAGCCTCCAGATACCTCTCCTCCACCCTCCAACTATCCTCTGGCTCACTTGTCTGTTCTCCGGGAGGAAGTACAGTCTCTTCTGCACAAACGGGCCATTGAGCCATTGCCCAACTGCCAGAGAAATCAGTGGTTTTATTCCAGGTTTTTCTTGGTCCCCAGAAAGGCTGGAGATCTGAGGCCCATCTTAGATCTAAAAGAACTCAGTCTATTTGTCCAGTACAAAAACTTCCAGATGGTAACTTTGCCAGGCCTACTGCTCTTCCTCAAGACCAGGTACTGGCTTTGTTCACTGGACATGTAGGATGCTTTCCTGCACATTTCGGTCTTTCCTCCTCACAGGAGATTTCTTTGTTTTGCCTTCAGGGTGAGCATTATCAGTTAAAAGTGCTGCTCTTTGGCTTATTCTCTGCACTGTGTCTTTACCAAGTGCTTAGCAGCAGTTGTAGCAGCTCTCAGAAGAGAGGGACTATATGTATTCTCTTATCTGGATGATTGGCTTCTCAGGGCCCTATCCAGGGAACAACTTTTGATGAGTCTGGAGCATACCCTACAGCTCTTTCTCTCTGTGGACATTACTGTCAGTCAGCCCAAGTTGGTTCTAGTACCATCCCAAAGGCTGCATTATATAGGGGCGGTTCTGGATTCTGAGCAGGGAAAGGGCTTCCTGCTCCAAAACAGGGTGGAGTGCCTCATGACCCAAGCTCAGGACGTCGCTCAGAGTTCCTGCCAGGGTGTACCTCAGATTGTTGAGCCTAATGACAGCGGCCACTCCCACCATTCGGCTGACCAGGCTTCATATGCGTACCCTTCAATGGACCCACTGGGAACAGTGGGACCAACACACGGTCGCATTGGACCAACCAGTCCTGGTCTCTTCTCCTGTACGCAAGGTGCTGCAGTGGTGGATGTATCCCTTGAATCTGCTTCAAGGACTTCCCTTCCAGACTTCTTTCCCGCATCAGATCTTAACCACAGATGTTTCAAGTCTGGGCTGGGGAGCCCACCTGGGTCCCTTCCAAACTCAGGGTTCCTGATCCCAGTGGGAAGCCTCCCTGCATATCAATGTCCTTGAGATGAGAGTGGTGCTCTGTGACATGGAGACTGTTCAAGGGCATTTCGCTCCAGGCCAACTGCTGGTACAGTCGGACAATTTAAGTTTAGTATACTACATCAACAAGCAGGGCTCGACTCACTCTTACCCCATTTGTTGGAAGGCCATGAGAGTGTGGTACTGGGCGCTGGAGCACAGCACTCTCTGCAGTCCACATGCCAGGTGTCTTAACTCATTGTCTCCTAGCAGATGCCTGTAGGCGTCAGTAAAAGACACTGGTGTGTCCTAAGGATGCCTACAGAAGTCAGCTACTGACTTCCTGTGTGCCCTGGCAACGTCTGGAGAAATCACTTATATATTTTAATATATAATGTAACAGAATATAATATATATTTGACTGCATAGCACCGTTGGAAGGTAATTTTGTGCTGAACAACTTTGCCACTGATATTCTGTGTATATCATGTATACTTTAGGGGTTATTCATATTTGTTTATGGTATGGTGTGTATGGCTTATGTTGCCTGTTTTAGTGAAAAAAAATGTGTTTGCTGTTTCAACCAGCATATTATTCTTTGCATACCGCCACTGGAAAGGTAATTTTGTGCTGAATAACTTTGCCACTCATACTTTGTGTCTAGCACTTACAGTTCTTGAGCTATTAGGATTTGTTTGGGGCATGCTGATTATAGCTTGATTTTCCTTAGAAAGGCCCAGGATTTACTATTAGCAGTATACAGGAGACAAGTGGTGCAACTTCAGAGAGCTCCTGTGGTGGCACTGAGTTAAACACCCTGGCAGACAATCTCAGCAGGACTCAGTCCAGCATGCACAAATGGGAGCTTCTCTCATCCATCGCAGAAGAGCTGTTTGACAGATGGGGTCATCCAGAATTGGACCTTTTTGCGTCCCCACTCAATGCAAAACCGCCCAATTTCTGCTCACTAGATCCAGGGCCAGGTGTTTTCTGGCGAGACACGTTGTCCCTCTTTTATGTATTTTATTTTTATTTAGTTTTTGTTAACCGGGTAGGTGCACTAGCCATGAAATGACTATTTTCAGGCACGACCCGGGAGAGTACAACAATCAGAGACAGGTACATAGCATGAGTACAATAAAATTACAATAGCATAGGTCAAAACAGTTAGTAGTAATGAATACATGCAGCCCGAACAATAACAATCAATACAATTCACATAGTATTTTAGGTAGAGAAAACCTACACAGTCCAGGAAGAGATACCACAACATAGCAGCAAGAAATATTGTTAAAATTAGTCGCAACAGTGAAGATTCAAATAGGCAACGAAACAAGGCAAGGGCAAATTCCTGACTGGGCAGGATACATTATCACGGCCTCTGAAACAAGGCTCAGGTGTATGTGTGTGTGTGGGGGAGGGAGTTGGGGTAGATTAGCTGTCAAGGAGATGGTAAGGGTAAGAAGTGCTATGAGGTAGGAAGGTTATAGTTAAGCCAGGCAGCATCTGGCGGGTGAGTAGATTAGAGGGAATTAAAACAAGTGCAGGGATCAGCAAGGGATAGATGGAAGCGCAGCTCCTTTTTGAAGCTGTCATGGGATCCAGATATTCGAAGTGCTTGGGGAGAGAGTTCCAAAGCTTAGGAGCAGAATGATTGAAGGCAACAGAGCCTTTTGATGTTTTACATCTGGGTACATTGAGCAGGGATTTATCTACCGATCGCAGTCTATAGGAGGACGTTTGAGGTACCAGCAGTGTTGCAAGCGCTGAAGGGGTCTGGTTTCTGAGTATAGAGTCAATCAGGGAGCCCAGAGAGTATTGACGGCAAGCTGAGGGGGATAATCAGCCCCGGTCCCTGTACAGTTGGCAGTGGTGCTTAAGCCGTGGTGATGAGGAGGCGTATTGACAGATATTATAATAAGTCACATCCCACTTATGAAAGATGGTTTTGAGTGTGGCAGCAAAGGTCGGCATGCCATAGGTGAGGGCAGGGAGTAATATGCCTCTGGCAATAACAAATTTAGCAGAGGGCGTCAACATAAAACTGGACTTCTAAGCAACCCCTAGTTTAGCATTCACTGCCTTGCAGGCAGATTGTATATGCAGGCTGAAGTCCAGGGATTGGTCCAGAAGAATTCCGAGGTACTTAAAAGATGTAACGCATTCTATTTGTGTGCCACTGTGGTCTTGCACCAGTAGGGGAGTTTGACATGTCCTAAGTTTAGGGGGAGATCCAAGTAACATTGCTTGGGTTTTCTTAGCATTAAGTACAAGCTTATGTGCAGAAAGTCAGTTTTGAACATTAGTGAAATCTGAAGAAAAGGATGCATTTATGCTGGCGACCTTATCAGAGCTTGAATAGAGTACAAGATCATCTGCACAGAGAATAGATGAGCATGAAAGAAAAAACTCATCTATCTTATTGATAAAAAAGTGAGAAAAGAAGAGGTCCCAGAATATAGCCCTGGGGAACCCCATTATTGATGGTAGCGCCATCAGATAAAGAGGAGTTGAATTTCACAATTTGAGTTCTATTTGATAGATAGCTTCCATGCCAGGCGACAACTGGTTGTGAAAAGCTCAGACTGCAAAGAGTGGAGAGGAGCAGGGGGTGATCAACAAGATCAAAGGCCTTTGTAAGGTCTATAAAAACTGCCTCTGTCAGCTTGCCAGCGTCCATACTGGTAAGCACATCGGTAATGAATTTGAGAAGTGCTGTAGAGGTACTGTGACCTTTATGGAAGCCATGTTGTGCGTCAGAGAGAAGGCTGTACTTTGTGAGGTAGTCAACAGTTTGATTTGCAACAAGTTTTTCCAGAATTTTACTTAGGACCGATAGGATGGCTATAGGCCTGTAGTTAGTAATCTCCTTGGTATCACCTCTTTTAAGGACCGGCCGTTACACGAGCAATCTTTCAGAGGTCAGGAACTTGGCTATTAGATAGAAACAAGGTGAAAATTCTAGCCAGAAGGGAGGCTATGTATGGTGCTGCTAGTTTCAGGAGCTGAGTCTCAAGTGTATCTGATCCAGAGCTAGTGTTGTCAGAGACAGTCCGTAATAGTTTTGAGACCTCAGTCCTTGAGATTGCCTTGAAGTAGAATGGAGGATTTGTAGACATTTGTTGGGAAGGATAGCTGGGGGTAGTGGACTGTGCTGATGTTGCAAGCAGAGGCGCTGCCAGGGGAGATGGGAAGGCAGAGGTATACTGAGACAGGTCCGAGAACATTTGATTAAAGGAATTAGCAATGGTGTTGGAGTCATTGCAATGTACTCCATTTAATACCATGTCACTGGTGCTAGTTGACTGGGACACACTGAGAAAGGTCTTGGCATTGGCCCAGAATTTCCTAGGGTCCCCAGCAGAGCTTAGCAGCAGTTCTTTACAATAGGCACTCTTAGCTGTTCTGACCTGTTTTTTACAGAAATTACGTAGGGTTCCGTAGGTAGCATAGTCAGATTGTAGCTCCAAGGCTTTGTACTTTTTCCAACATTTGTTTCTAGAGCGTAGATTTTTCAGCAAGTCTTTGTGAAGCCATCTTGTTTGTTTAGTCCTCACCCTCCGTGTCACCTTGTGAGCATGCTTGTTCTGGATGGCCAGGAATTCATTAAGGAAGATACTTAGTGCAGACTCAACATTATGGGAAAGGTAAATACCAGACCAGTTTATCCTCAAGACATCATGACAAAAAGCCTCAATATCCGGGTTGGCGAAATTTGTAAAGGTGACATAGCACGGTGGAGGGGATGGAGTGAAGGAGTAACTCTGGTATTCTCCGTTAACAGCTGGTGGAGGTTATAATTTGTACCAGAGAGAGCAGCGTGCTATGGGCAGTCCCTAGCCAATTTTGGTTAAGGTCACCCAATATAATGACCTCATTATGTTTGGAGTGCAAAGAGGTCTGATCAAATAAGTCCTGCAGACCTACAGTGCCCCCATTTGGGGGATTGTAGGCCCAGACAATGTGGAGTTTCTTGGCTTCCAGTGTGAGAACAGTGTGAAGGGAGTGGGAGGTTGCTATACGCATTCCCTCCATTTCCTCTGATACAGAGGGTGCTACTCAAGTTGCAGATGGAACAGGCCAGCATGATTCTGGTAGCTCCATTCTGGTCTTGGCAGATATGGTTCACCCTACTTTAGCAGCTGTCAGAGGAGCCTCTGGTTCCTCTTCCTCTTTGCAGGAATCTGCTCACCCAGGATCAGGGGATCCTGGTCCATCCCAGCCTCAGATCCCTTCATCTGCATGCCAGGCTCCTGAGAACATAGCCATTTCCAGGTTCGGGGTCTTTAACAGGGTGGCGGACATCTTGGTGGCCTCCCGGAAGCCTTCCACTTATGCCACATGTCATGAAGTGGAAGCAGTTTGCCATCTGGGCTACCAAACACGCCCTGGACCCTTTCACCTGCTCAGTGAATCATATCCTGGACTACCTGATCTTTTTGTCCGACTCAGGCCTCTGTTGTTCCTCGCTCAAGGTCCACCTGTCTGCTGTTTCTGCCTTTCATAAGCCTGTGAGTGACCATACGATTGCTCAGCTGGATGTGTCCCATACTTTTCTTTGAGGCAGCCTACACCTGAAACCCCCAATCCGCCCCCCTGTTCCAGCTGGGAACTTGAATTTTATTTTGGAAAAGTTGATCCTGTCTCCTTTTGAGCCAGTCATGTCTTGCGATTTGTGCTTTCTCTCTTGGAAAGCACTCATTTTAGTTGCAGTTACTTCTGCTCAAAGAATTTCAGAGCTTCAGGCCCTCTGTTGCGAGGAGACTTATTTGATTTTTCACAAAGACAGGGTATCTTTGCACACAAATCCTAAGTTTCTTCCTAAGGTGGTTTCTGAGTTCACACTAAATCAGTCTATCCACCTTCCTGCTTATTTTCCTGAGCGTGCCTATCCAGGGGAAGCACTGCTCAATTCATTAAATATGAACAGAACTTTAAAGCATTATCTGCTTCAGACTAAAGAGTCCAGAAAGCATAAGCAGTTTGTTTTCTTCTCCCCGGGTAGAGAGGGCGCTTTAATTTCTAAGCAACGTTTATCCAAATGGTTGGCTAATTACATTGTGTTCTGCTACAACCGATACAGCAAAGAATTGCCTGGTGCTGTTACAGCTCATTCAACCAGAGGCATGGCTACCTCGGTGGCTTGTTTCAAGGGAGTCTCAGCCGCTGACATTTGTGTGGCTGCCATCTGGAGTATAGTCCATACTTTCACCAAGCATTGCAGTCTGGACATTGCTTCAAGAGCCAATGCAGGTTTTAGCAGGGCTGTGTGACACGGACTCCTGTCTTAAGTTTATGGAGATTCAGCCTCCCAGACTGTATGGTTACACTGATCACTGCCTGGTACTCATTCCTGCTGTGTAACCTGATGACTGAGATACCCCCGAAGAAGACAGAACAGTTACGTAAGAACTTACTGTAACAGTAGATCTTTGAGAAGATCTCAGTCATCAGGTAAATGTCCCTTCCACCATCCCCCTTCTTGAGGCTGCTGTCTAGGAACTGGCTATCTACTCTATCCAGTTTTTATCAAGTCTGGGTGCCTCCTTCTCTCCTCAGTTCCCCTGCGCAGGAGGCTTAGCTCCCTTTGTCTCCGGGAGGACTGAGGAGGGATCAGGACTGCTCACTCCTATATAGGGTTGCTGGCAACGGTTCATGGCAGTGGCATGGAGGGCCCCTGTTGTACTGTTAAAAATCTTCCATGTGAATTCCCATTCACTGACAGTGAAGTTCCTACAATGTAACCTGATAACTGAGACTTCCTCGAAGATCTTCTGTTACAGTAAGTTCTTACGTAACTGGTCTTTTTGACCAAATGATCTATGTGACCATTATATGACAATGTACTGTTAATAATTAAGCCAAGATATTGAAATTGGTTCATCTGTTCAAAAAGTTGATTCTGTCAACCAGTGGTCACCTGGGGACAGTGAGGACACTGTTTTGTGATTTAAACTGAAAAATAAAGATAAAGGATATCCTTTCTAGTACACTATGGGGCTCATTACAGGCCCTATCCAACTGTGGTGCTGTGCCAGTCTTTCTGAGGGGGTTGTCGAGTCAAACGAGACCCTACGTCTGACACCAGTTGGTGTGCCATTAACTGTTCATCATCACCTACCACTTGTTTATTGTTTTGTTCTCTTGATGTAACCAAGGCATCGGGTAAAGAGAATTCAGTTAATATCATCCTTTTAAAATTGAGTTGCTAATATGGTGTACATAATTAATAAAACATGACAGGATGATAGTCGCTATGTGATAACCATATACCCATGTGTGCTATGTGGTAGGAATAATTTATACCGATTGCCTTCAGCACCTGATGTGTGGTTATGACATGACCCACACGCTGGCTGGAGTGTCTAAATGTTGTGATAAAATGGGTAAACTGAGAGACAGTTTAAGAAGAATGGGAAAGGGTCCATGCACAGTACTTTGCACTTCCATGTGGGTGGTACTGGGTTCATACCCACTCACTCTGGGCTGGTGGAGCACTGAGACCACTGTGGAGACAGCGCTGTTTGAGGGAAGGCAGAAGCATTGTCGCCACCATAGCTCCTCCAGTGGAAGATTTTTTCAGCAGCATGATATAGCTTGTATGACAACACAATAGCCTGCTCTCTCCACCAGGGTTGGCACTGCAAGGATTATTCTCAACTTGATCAAGGTGTGCGAGACTGAACAATATCATGAAAAATGCCTCCAGAGTACATGACAGTGCTGTGTGTCCCCAAGTCCACAGTCCTGGTATTCCACCCCACTTCCTTCCATTTGCAACTGGCAAAGTTAAGTGAAGCCCCCAAAGTCAACAACCCTGGGACTTGCATGGGTGGGGATTTACCTTAGGGTGTTGCCAAAGGAAACATCTGTGTGTTGCAGGTCAGGAGCAGACCCATGAAACTGGCAAAAGTTGGTGTGTGGTACCCGATAGTAGTGGCAGAGAATAGCTGGAAGGTAGGGCGAAAATATAAGACTAAATAAAACTGCACAACTTTGATTCATTGAAAAGGAGTATTTGATGGCTCCATTGTGTCCAGTGGTGAGGGACCATTCTGGCACACCTGTGACTCAGATTCATGCCCCAAATCTGGGATGTTAGGAGCAAAGGCCAGCAGGGAGGATTTTGAACATTTCAGTGGAGGGAGGACAACACACCACATCACTTTGGCACCTGTTTCTGGTGGTGGCTTAATGGAGGTGCCATGAATGGCATGGTTGACCATGTGCCATTGGGCACTCCTCAGGCCATATGCAAGTGTATGCATCCTTAAGGGAGGAGGATTGGGCGCAAATGGAAAATATCCAGGGTGCTCGTATGGTGCCCTCTTTGCACGCTTCTCCATGCCACCTGACCATACACAGCTCTGTGCATGCTACCTCAGCCACTGTCTGAAATCTGTATGCCACTTCCTTCACTCTGGTGGCAGTGGGGGGGGGGCAGGAAAGGGTCAGACCTTGACCGAGAACCACCTGGGGATCTAATAGCATGCTTCAAGGGTACTGGGATGAGTCCGGAAGGCAAACGGAGCCAGCTTTGGATAGCCTGAAGGAGAGGAGCACCTGGGGGCCATCGAAAGGAGGTATTTTATTGTGACATTGTAATTTAAGGTTGGAAGGGACACTAGGTTGATCATGTCCTTCCCCCTGTTTCATAAGCAGGGATGGAAAAACAATGTGTAGTAATTCATAAGGATTCCCCTCCCACTCTAAAATGTAGGGTAACCATTGATTCGTTTGGTAAGTAGAAATTTGTCCAGGCTTACTTTGAATACCTGGACTGTCTTCTTATCCACTGTCTGCACTGGTAGGCTGCTCCACAGATTCACCACACTCTGGGAGAAAAAGTACCTTCGAACATTACACCTGAATTTACCACCAGTGAACTTCAGGGCAGGTCCCCATGTCCTGTTAGAGGACAGCAGATCTCACATCTCTGTCCGTTCAATCTTGTCTACATCCATGAATATGTAGAAGACTGAGATCATGCTCCCACTCAGCCCCCTTCTCTCCAGGGTGAAGATGTTAAGGGCCTCTAGCCTATACTAGGTACTATACTGGGTAGTTTAGCATGGAAAAAGGCTAGTAGCTCACTGAGGCCATCCCACCATTCTTTCAGTGGCCATCACTGTATATACCTTGCTTTATCAGATAAGTAGTTTATCTCAGTTTGAACTGATTTATGTTTTCTGCCTTAACTACATAATCAGGTAGTGCGTACCAGCAGTTCACTGTCCTTTGTGTATAAAAAGCTTTCCTTGAATCTGATTGAAAAAGCCTTTCTTGTGATTGATAGTGAAGTTCTCTTGTGTTATGGAAGTGATGTTTAAATGTCAAGGTCAGTTCAGCAAAAAGCTGCCAACTGTTTGAAGCAGAAAGAGAATATCCTTTCTTAAACATCTGCCTTTTTAGACTAAATAATTTCAGTTTAGGGAGCCGCTGTTAATAGGATAGATATTTACAATGAAGCATATTTTTGGTCACTGATTATTTTCAATTCTGTTTATATCACCAATATTGTGTGGGCTACAAACTTGGGAGCTATAATCTAACTTAGGTCTTGCATAAGGTTTGTAGAACAGTAGGCAGATACCACTAGATCTGCTAACAATAATTAGAAAAGTTAGAAACTGAACATCCTCTGCCTTTTAGGCTAAATCATTTGGGTTTAGGGAGTCACTCTTGATATGACAAATCTTTACAATGAAACATACATCTTCCATGGATCAATCTTCACCATTGATTCCCACTTACGGGTCTGGGGCCTGAGTCATTGGGACCCTGCGGGAGCAAATATTTTGACAGAGAGGGAGCTGTCTTCAGCTAGTGACAGCACACACGCGCCAGCCAGTAACCGTCACCAGCTCCCTATGCACCTCAGTTCTGCTCTTCCCGCTATTGAGACAACACTGTGGCAGCAGCACAGTGTCTTCTGTTGTCATTTCTAACTGTGTCACAGTCTCGTTTCAGTTTGCGGTGCCGTTTTTTTCATTTTATTATGTTTTGTGATGCTGAAGCCTGGAAAGAAGGGGACAAAGAAAGCTAACAAAGTCTCTCCCCCCCCCCCCGATCATGGATCGGTGCTCCTGTGGGAAACAGATGGTGATGACAGAGCAGCATAATTCCTACATGGCCTGCCTTGGTCCTTCTCACAATATGGATGAGTGCAACGCTTGCTTCTCCGTGGGCTGTCGCACCCTAGAAATCCATGTGAAGTGGGGTCGGCCAACCCCTACCTTCATAGGTAGGAATTGCACTTGTGAGGTCAAGCTAAGGACACTGGGCCTTTCCCCTGGGCCCCTTCCCAGGACCTTTGGTTCCATGGAAGTACAGACTCCTCCCCAACCTCACCCTGCTGAGGTGCCAGAGGCCCTGTTAGATGGGTCTGGTGGATGTTTGGCTCCATCTGGGCGGTTGGCTGCAAACTCCCTACAGTCCGAGTTCCCTGGGAAGCAGACATCCCTGGTGGTGAGGCTGAAGCTATATGCTCATTCTTCACTGGTGGACACTTTGGTGTTGTGGGCTGCTGCTGCTCCAGCTCCTATCACCATTCGGGTGACAACGGCGAGCAGGGTGGTGCCAGCTACGACACTGGGCCCCCTTCTGACACCATTCACAGTGTTGAGGGAAGGACCAGCATCTGGGCTGTGCTACGTGCAGTTGCAGATGTGGAGATGGTCCTTTCCCCTGGTGTCACTAGCTGTACTGAGGAGGAGGAGGAGGAGGAGGACGGCACCTTCGGCAATGGATGTGGCACCAGCCATGGTGTTGGTCCTGGCCCCAGCACCGGGCGTCATGCTAATGGCAGTGTCGTCCCTATGTGCGTCCCTGATCCCGGCATTGCTTACAGTACCTGGACTCGGGATGGCTCTGGGGTTGATGCCAGAGTCAATGATGGGCCCAGCACCAGTGGTAGCACCAGCTGCAGTGACGGGGATGAACCCATCTAAGAGCCCATCATTGACCCTGAGCCCAGCGACAGAGGCAGTGCTGGCTTGGGTCTGATGACGTCTGGGAGGCAGAGTTCTCTGTGGACCTGCTGACTGACACCATCATCAGTGGGGACTGGAGTTGTCCTGAGAGGACTGTACGGCTCCGCTCTCCCCACCTGGGGACTCTTCCACCCCTCCCCCATGGTCACTGACTGGGTTCTTCCTTAGATTTTGGATGACCCAAATGAATTAATCCTGGCCAGGTATATGTACTTATCATACTGTACCTATTATTTATTTCACTTGCAAAAACCCAATAAATGTTTGATTGAGAGATGTTGGATAACCCTGTTTGGGCAGTCCTGCCAGGCCCTCCCCTGTGTCCCAGTGCAAAGTAATGCACCTGGGAAACAAAAACCCAGGGGGAGAGTACGCAATGGGGGGGGTGAGATGCTAAAAACAACAAAAATGGAAAGGGACCTTGGGGTAGTCATATTAGATGACCTAAAGGTGGGCAAGCAATGTGAGAGGGCAGGGGATACTGGGATGCATAGGGAGAGGCATCACCAGTAGAAAACAGGAAGTTGTTATCCCTCTGTACAGACAGCTGGTGAGACCCCATCTGGAGTACTGTGTGCAGTTCTGGAGACCCAGTCTCCACAAAGGCATAAACAGGATGGAGACAGTCCAGAGGAGGGCAGCTAAAATGGTGCAGGGTCTGCACCAGAAGACATATGAAGAGAGACTTAAGGAGCTTAATATGTATAACCTCGAGGAAAGGAGGGAGAGGGGGGACATGATAGAAACTTTCAAGTACCTCAAGGGAATCAACAAAGTCCAAGTGGGTAGCATCTTTCAGAAAAAGAGGTATGCAAGAACAACGGGGCACAATTTGAAGATGGGGGGCTCAGAGGTAATGTAAGGAAGTATTTTTTCACAGAGAGGGTTGTGGATGCATGGAACGGCCTTCTGGAGAAGGTTGTGGAGTAAAAACAGTGGTGGAATTCAAGAATGCATGGGACAGTCATAAAGCAATTCTAGGGGGTTGGGGTAGGAAGAAGTAGGCTGTTGGTTAACTAGGATCTGCAGCTTATCCATTAGGTAGGGAAATGGGCAGACTGGGTGGGCCAAGCGGTCCTTATCTGCCATCAAATTCTATGTTTCTATGAGGTTCCCTGCATACCACCACAGCCCACGTAGAGGCCTTCAAGGACCCGTGTCTCATCCTCCTGCTGGGCCTCTACACTTGCTTCAGAGGTTACCTCCTGAGGGGCCACTGATGTGGGAACAGCACAAAGTGTTTGTTGGTGCCCTAGATACATTTTACAGAGATTCCAGCAGGGTCCAGTTCCAGCTGTGCCCGCCCCCCAGCACCATCAACCCTTGTGGGTAGCCCCTCCTCTTCCTCAGTGTCCTACTCAGAAGATAATGAAGCATCCATTCACCAGTCCTTAGCTGCTACGTATTCCCGGTACCAGCAATTCCTGGCGGACAGGCTGGAGGCACTTAACACTGGCTTCTGCAGGAACCATGCTCTACCAACTCTGCCTTTGGGACTCCTGGAAGTTCACAATGATGGTTCTGCTGTCATCCTTCCTTGTCCTAGAGCCTTTGTGGAGGTATCACTGGTAGCGTGGAGGAGACCCTTCTCTTGCCCCCAGCCCCTAAGGACCTTCTGGTCTGGAATTGAGCACCTATAGAATCTGCCCTTACATTTTCTACTCCACGCAGAGGGCAGAGGGAACTTGTTATCTTCAAGGTGAGACAGCTTCTCTCTCAGAAAAAGGGAAGCTTGTCACTCTGACACATAGTGGGAATCAGTTGTGAAGATCGAGTCCTGGAAGAGATGAAAATTACATACTTAACCATAATTGTTGATCTTCCAGAATATCTTCTTTATTGATTACCATGCCTCGCTCAGATAAGAGCCAGGGCCTCTGAGCATTGGCAGCACCACTATAATGTACTGGGCATCTCCCCAGTTACACTTCATCTAGGGGCCTCTGGCCTTTGTTTTTTTGTTATAAAAGAAGGAGTCAGGTACTTCTCTGGGTGCCCCCTCAAAGAAAAAAAAATGATACAAAACTGGACTGAAGGTTTTTAGGTCATTATACCACCAAAAAGGGGAAGGGGGTTATGGATGGTAGTCCCTTCCTCACTTTTCTTTCTTGTCTTCTTTCTACTTGCCTGGGGTATATCCCTTTGTGGGTGTATCCCTGTTTGTTGCTAAATGCAGCCTGTGCTCCTAAGCATTATCCTGTCTAACACCACTTGGCAGGTCACTGCATGTGGGAGATGCTTTGCCCCCTATTGGATCAGCTGGGTATGATCTTTTATTCTATGGTTTTCTGACTATGTCACACTATTTTAGTTGGTATCCCAGTTCCTCTTATGTATTTAGGCCTTAGCCCACTACCTTTGGGGGTATCTGTGAAATGAGCACATCTTGACTCCATGGGCTATCCAACCTGACAACTGCATATCCATCTTGTTTCCCCCTTTCTTCATCCCTTATGTAAAGAAGAAGGGCATTACCAACTTACACGTATAATTATCTTTTTTGATAGCATGGAGTTGCTGCCTTTTTCCAGGAGTCTGTGTATTTTATTTTTTTTCGTTAGGCTCTTTATGCCATCTCATTTACAAGGGGATCCCATTCTGGGCATCACCTTTTTTTTTTTTTGCCTTTTTGTCAGAGCCACATACTCTGGGCTGCTGCTCTCTTCTTATGCTATTACCCACCTCCTATCTTGCTAATGGTGTGAGGTTGTGGCTCTAGTGACCCTTCTACCGTTGTGCCACCTAGTGCTGCTCAAAGACTGAAAGGCAGGACTCCTCCTCAGTTGACCCTCAGAGTGGGATTGACCTAAGGGCCTTAGAAAGGACTCTGCAACTGCTGGGTCGGCTTTGCAGCTTGTGGCTCTTGAAGAAAAGGTGTTGGCAGCTGCGATGAGTAGTTTGTCAGTCTTGACGCTGCCCCAGCTGGGAACAGCATCGGAGATCGGAGAGTCCTTTTCCGAAGGCTTTCAGGAGATGTGTAGGGCCCTCCAGGGCTCCATGAAGAGTCCTACTCACAAGGATAAAAAGAAGTGCCATTAGCGCTGGTCGTGGGATTGGGATCAAACATGTTCCTCACACTCCTTTGACACCCCTGACTGCTCAACTTTGGTCAATCTCCCTTCGGTCACAGGAAAGGATGAGGAATTGATCTCCCAGTCCCTGGTGCTCCTGGTCCTCAAACAGGAGGACATGGTCTAGCTGGTGTTCCAGGCTGAGTTGCCGTGGAACAAGCCCCAGCCAGTGGTCTGGCTCTGACACCTCCCTCACCTGTGGAGTCACCTCTGTCCCTTCTGGGGATAGGAGCAGCCATGGTGCCGGCAGTCCCTTTGGAGCTGGTGGGGTCAGCGACACTGTTAATGGTGCCATTTCCAGCACCAGGGTCAGGTTGTTTGGGGCTTACTCTTGTGCTGGCACTACTGACAGTGCCTCACAGGTCTTCGGTGTCAGGATCATTCCCTTCGGGAATGGTCCCAGGGCCATTCTTGGTATTACCACTGTTCCCGAGGCCGTGGCCTACACTATTGACCTTTTGTCTGCCTCCTCTTTACTACCCTCCAGATGTGGAGGGAGTAGAGGGTGACGAGTCCAATCCTGACCTCATCTCTGATGGTGAGGATGACTCGTACTATGGTACAGAGAACCCATGGCCAGTTCCTTTTGCCGTACCTCAGGAGGATCTCTCATTTCAAGCTTTCCTCGCAAATATGAATGCTACACTGAAAATCAAGCCAGCAACCATATACCAGGCTAGGTACCTTCAACTGGAGTTTCTAGACATTCCTAATATCCCAGTCACTTTAGATCTTACTTCAAGATAGAGTTCTTGCAGCAGGTAACATCATTAGGACTATGCTGCCAGGAGTAGGACCCCACTAAAAATTCTAGCTACAGTCTAAGGCAGGGGACCACCCCCTTGATGTCGACCCCGGCCCCTATGTCACCCATGGTACAAAGGGGGTGATCTCCTGGCACCACCTCAGTTCTTTTCCTGCCGTCGTCCTGTGCATATCAGCTCCATGGACACCTCCTGCTTCCAGTCGACCGCCATTTTTGCGCTTTGCGCAGTCAACGATTTTCCAGCCAAATTACAACTTCATCGTGTATGTCTTCCCAGCCATCTTACTCTTCAGAGCGGCAGAAATCGAAGTGTGCATGCAGCAAGCAGATTCCAGCGAAAGATGACCATTCAGCCTGCTTACTCTGCCTAGGCCCAGGCCACAGGCCGGACGACTGCCCACACTTCCAAGGCTTCAACAGGAGGACCAGAATCCACCTCCTGAACACCTTGAAAGCGTACCTCCTTGAACAGCAAGTGGCTGCCATGCAGAAGACCCAGTCGGGACATAGCTTGTCTTCATCCTCAGTGAAGGACTCCTGCCCCAGAGAGAGAGAGAAGAAATCGAGCTGGAAACACCATCATCAGGATGAAGACAGGCCCAGGTCAGAACGCCATCCTAGGTCCCCACACAAGACTTCCAAGTCTGCAAGGTCAGACCCAGCCCCCACCCCATTCTCCCTGGCTATCCGACTGCCAAGCATGCACTAAGGTCTCATCAGGACAGGTGCACTCTTTGTCTAGCGGCAGGTTGGAACCTGCTGTCCTCAAGTCGTTAGTCCCTGGGTCGTCCCACAGAGCGACAGGGTCGGATGACTCCAGGAAATGCCAGGATAGTGAGCGTCAGAAGAAGTGTCACTTACCTTCCAGGCGGTCGTCAGCTGAGGCTTCGGACTGACATCAGGCCTCAACACCCTCTGACTCCACTGCGGAGCCAGACCAGATGCCACCCTCTAAGCCACTTTCTGCTCCACAGGGCCCCACTGAGTACCTGACTACAGACCAGCTGTCAGGGGACCTGACGCTTGCCTCAGGGGATGACCGAGACTGGGCGTCACCCCTTCTGCCTTCATCTCCTCCTCAGGAGCCCGACGACCAGACATCAGAGCATCTGACGCCAGAGAACACTGTCCCACCTGGGCCGACGCCAGACAAAAAAGTAACATCAGATCCAACACCAGAGGTCACCGTGCCACAAGTGCCGACACCAGGGGCCCCTAACCCGACGCCAGCACCCCAGCCAAGCTCTGTCATCCCTTTGGCTGAGGTTGGGGCTTTGTTTACTAGCTGGTAGAATACCATAAAAGGGGATCTTTTGCCTAGGCCACCGGAGCCGGCCGCCAACCCCGCAGGGACCCCAGGACCACCTAGACATCCTTCCCCCGGGCATCTGCCTCCGCCACTCCCGACGCCAGACCATCCGATGTCAGCAGATGAGGAACATGGGTTACCTGTCATCCAGATCCTTCTCCAGGGGACACACCTATACATCCTAAGAAGGATCATCTGGAGACTTCTCCTCCTATGACTCTTCAGAGGATGACCTGTCCCTGCCATCACCAGACCAAAGGAGGGACTCCCCGAGATCCCCTCCATGATACCCATCCTTCCTGGATATTTATTTTATTTAGTTTTTGTTGACCGGGTAAGTGCACTAGACAAATCTTGCCTATTTTCAGGCATGACCCGGGGGAAGGGGATACAGATGAATGCCAACTGACCTTGAACCAGATTAAGCTGTTGGTGGTATTTTTAGTGAATGAGGGAAATTTGGCCAGGACACCGGGGAAATTCTCCTACTCTTGTCAGCAGGGGGACGCTCTGGTCACGAGGATGGATCTCTCAGTCTCTGAGACACCCCGCTGCAGTACAGACCTTTCGTCCTGTGTACCTCTGTTGCTCCTGGATGATTCCTCGGATTCTCAGCCTGTTCATACCGAAGCAATGCATCTATCTCTGCCTGCGACTTTGGAGTCTTCACCTGCCATCATACCGACTACTTCTTCTGCGTCTCCGGAGAGTTCGCATTTACAGGATGTTTCTGCACTGGCTGAATCTGTTGTTCAGTCGGAAAGCAAGTCTACAGCGGCATTGTGTGGTTCTTCCGGGTCTACCACATGGAGAGTCACCGCGACTGCTGAGTCGCATTCTGGGGCCACGGAACTCGTGAATTTGGAAACTTTGGTGGAATCCTCCCGGTCTACATCTGCTCAGCCTCCTGTCTCTACTGCTGCCTTGCTCCGTTCTCAGTTTGGTTTGCCGGTTTCGAAGGACATTTCGGACCCCACCTGGACTGCTTCTGAGGCATTACAAGGGGCAGGTTGGACTCAATCTCCTTCGGGCACTTGGATACCGGATCCCTCGTGGGACGTGGACAAACATGGAGTTTTATATTCCCCCAACAGGTCTGCACCGCGTCTGAGCTCCAACGAGGTACCTCCTAGTAATGACATTTTAGTTCAGAAAGACCATAATGTTTCTTTGTCTAATGATGTTTCTAAGGTTTCATGGGGGGATATTATGGATTCTGGGGACCTTGCTTGTGCTGCTGATTCTCCACTTACATCTCAGGCTTCTGAGTTGCCCCTTATTGTTTTGTCCCAGGACCCAGAGGAATCCTCTCTATTACCTCCTACGATCCCTTCTCCCACTGCTCCTCCTAGTAGTTCTGGTCCTCCTTCCCTCCCTGTGAATTCCGTCCCTTATTCCTTTAGTTCACTGGATACAGCCGCGGAAGGTGCCTCAAATGTGCTGGTTGACACTATAGCCCCTCATTTGGAACACCCCCCTCTGCTAACAGGAGGCCTGTACTTTCCGATTTATTCAAAAACAAGCTTGAGCAAGCACCCGTAGGAATGCTTATCTGCTCAATATCGGGTGGACTCTCTGAGTTCCTGACCGCCATTATGTGGCTCGGACACTCCTGAAAGGCTCACTACACTTTCAGGCCTCAGACATCTATGCTCTGATCCACATCTCTGTGGAGGAGACTTTGATGTTAGTTTCAAGACCTCAGCTAGCTTGGACAGGTTTTGCATGCTTATACTTCTCTAAAAATTCTCCTCTCTGGACTCCTTTTGGTAATTCCCTTACTAAACCAACTGTCGTACAGTCACTATCATATTTCAGAATGAGGTGTTAGCATAAGTGATATTTATCATTGGCTACAACACCAGTGTAATGTTCTGTCCCAAGCTGTTTTGGATGACGAAGGGTTGTAGGCGGGGGTTGGAGGTTTAGGGTTAGCTTTTCAAGTAAACTCAGATGTGGTGCACTTACTTAACAGTTTTTTTGTAAGGATAGAGGGTCTGTTTTATGGTGGGCAACCTCGGGCCTGCTACAAATGTGGGCCACCACGCACTTAAGTAGTACCTCATGACTTATTGAATGCAGTTTATGTGGGGGTATGGACACCCTAGTGTTTCTTGTAAAAATATCTTTCAATGTAATTTGTGTAATGAATTGGGACATGCTTATCATCAGTGTCCCTGGGCTAGCAAAAATTGTACAGAGGGCTGGAATTCGGAGGTATTAGTTCAAAAAGCTCAGGATAAGGTTCAAGACCATCTTAATTCCTTGGGACCTGTTCCCAAACCCACAATGGTCCCCCCCCCCATGTGCCTCCTGTGGTAGATCTCCTATTTCCCTGCCAGTACGTGACTCTGCACCTGACTTAGGCAATCCCTCTCCTTCTGAGTTAATGGTAGACCCTCCCCCTCCTGCTACCCCCTTTTCCACTCCTGCTATTCCGATTCCGGATTCGGAAGGTTTTCAACCTGGCAGGCGGGTTACTAGAGCCGCTGCCCGTAAAAATTTGAAAGTTCCTGATCTTCCCCTTTCCAATGCTTTTGACTGCCTGAAAGGTGACATGGATGATACTGATGGTGACTCTGATGTATCTGCCTTATTATCTGACATTGATCTTCCTGCATCTAAACCTCCAGATGTTTCCAGAAAGAAACTCATGAAAATTAAAAAGGGGAGTAAAAAAAGGAAAAATATGGCTGTTACGGATGGTAGCAGTTGAATGACTTTTTTGGCCTGGCTACCCTCCGACTTGCATCCTTCAATGTTTGTAGCTTGAAAAGCTATAAGAGGCGGATGGTTTTCTCTCATTTTGCTGCCTCACTTCCTTTAGACATCCTTTTGTTACAAGAAACTCATGTCGCTACCTTATTTGAGGTACAACAACTTAGGCGTGGGTGGTATAAGGGCCCATCCTACTGGACTTTTGGGACTGACTCTGCTGATGGTGTAGCTATATTGTTTTTTTCACCACAGTTTTCTGTATCCCGCATCATAGATATTTTTCCTGGAAGGGCACTTATTATGGACTGCTCTATTTCTGATATTTTTTTACGTATTATTGTAATTTATGGTCCACAAACTAAAGCAGCTCATATTGCTTTATTTGATTTAATCAAGCCGTTTGTACTCGTAAACATATCATCTGGGGGATTTTAACTTTGTTCTATAGATGACTGCATGGAACAGCTCAGGGAAAAAGAGTGTATTGCGATTCCTTGGCCTTGTCATCTTTGATTAAGGATGCGGGTTTGCAGGACGCATATCGGTTTTTACATTCTGATGCGGGATACACATACCATAGGTCAGTATTCCACACTAGGGTTGACTATATTTTTGTCTCCAAACATTGTGTTGCTAATCGATTTCTTCTACGCCATACTGAAATTTCGGATCACTGCCTTTTGATAGGTACTTTTTTTATTGATTATATTTCTTTGTCCCCTGTTTCAACCTCTCCCCAATGGAAATTGAATAATTCTTTATTTTCTTCTTTTTTCGTTCAGTCTCAAGTCTGCACTATTTTTCAGGCCCATATTTCAGTTCTCTGTTTTTATGATTCCATTTGGGATTGGTGGAAAGATTCGAAGCAGGAAATCTGTTTTTTCTTTCAACACCTGGGGAAGAAGATGGCTCGGGATAAATACCTTACATACTTAACCTATCGCAATCAGTTATATAAATTGATGTCCCTTTTCTGTCTCTTCTCCTGTTGATTATTCTTCTCAAATCTCCAAGATTAAACGTCTCATGATTTCTTTCCAATATGATAGTGCCCGAACCCTAGATTTTTTTATGCGCGTAGGTACTTCCCCGTCCCCTTCTGCTAATCCATTTTTAGCATTTAAGGGCAGACTTTCCTCCACTGTCACGCATGGGTTAATGGATGAGCACGGTAATATTGTGTACACTATTCAGGAAATGTTTTCTGTTATACATTCACATTTACAACAACACTTTTGTACTATTCCCCACTCCACCCCTGATTTATCCTCTGTTTTTTCGGCTCCGGCCCCCCAGTTTTCTGCACATCAAATACCAGACCTTATTAGTCCAATTTCAAGAGATGAAGTTGCTTGTGCTATATCACATCTCAAACTGAAGGTGGCCCCTGGACCTGATGGTCTCACACATGAGTTTTATAAAATATTTCAGGAAAATTTATTAGAAATCCTAACCCAAGTCTATAATTTTATATTGAATTCTTTAGAGACAACCCCTGACTTTGGTATATCTTTTTTGAAATTCCTCTTTAAAAAAGGGGATATACACTCCATTGCTAATTGGAGACCCCTTCATCTCCTCAACACTGATTATAAATTTTATCTAAAATACTTTGTTCTCGTCTTAGGAAGATTGCTCCTGATCTCATTGATCCGGCTCAATCTGTGCTATACAGCCGGTTCTATACAATCAAACCTTTTTTCTTTCGGAGATTTTTGAAGCTCGGAATAGTAAAGGGTTATCAGGTTTTGTTTTCTCTCTGGACCAGACTAAAGCCTTCAATTCTGTATATCACAAGTATTTACTTCAGATTCTGTCACTCTATGGTATACCACAACTTTTTTTACAATGGCTCTCACACATGCTTTCCTTGGCATATTTTATTCCAATTATAAATGGATTCACGGGTAACACTCTCCTACAGATGGTAGGACTCCGTCAAGGCTGCCCATTTAGTCCCTTGTTATACACCTTTGCCTTAGATCCCATCATTCGTCAAATTAAATGGGACTCTAGTATTGTTGGACTACGCCCTCTCTGATGTATTACCTGTTAAGATTTCTGCTTATGCGGACGATGTAGTGTTATTTACATCAAATCTAGCCTCAGGTGATACTGCACTCTGAATATTTCAGTCTTTCTCTTTACTTTCAGGGGGTAGTATAAATTTGCAAAAAAGTGTCTGTGTTTCCTTGGACCCTGGGTCTACCATTGTTTCGAGGGTGAATGGTATCAGGTTTTGTACTACTCCCCAAAGAATTCTGGGACTCTGGTTTAATGTTCCGGATGGGGCCAGTTTTAATTGGGAAACACGCCTCACACTTGGTGAGTCTAAAGTCCGGATTTGGAAGACTTGGAGGCTGGGGAAAAAGAAGAGGGTCCTGGTGGTGAAGAAATTTTTACTCCCTATTTTTTTTGTTTCTTAGCCATATTTATGTCCCTCCTAAGAACTTAGAAACTAGGATTTATAGCACATTTTTTCAGATGATTTGGGGTAGTCGCCTTAATCCCATTAAACGGGCTGTGACTTATTTACCTGTCCACCAGGGTGGTCTGGGTATGATACACCCTATTGCTTTTTTTCTATCCTTTTTTCTTTTCCACTTTTTCCAAAGTTTTAGATATTCATTTTATGTTTGTGACTCATGGGTTTGCAGTGCTGTGAATCCTATAATGACTGCTTGGACTGACCTCCCCCCTTCCCTTTTCCGTGTTTCTGGGGTTCCTTCTTATGTCATAGATAGTTTCCGTACCCTGAGAGCTTGGAAGTTTAGTAAACCTTCTCTACTATTCTTGACCAGGAAACAAATATATGCTGCTTTTCTGACGGCTTCTAAGCCGGTGTTGCTTTTTCCACATTGTTCTCCAACTGGTATGTCTAGTGCTTTAAACATTCTTAAAGATAAAAGGATTCCATCACACATGTGGGATGTTTCCTGGATGTGTTGCCATGGTAAGCTACAAGTCCGGGGTAATTTAAAACACAAATCCTCACAGGAACGGTTTTGTCCTAAACCTTTTTGTGTTCAATTAGAAGAATCCATGGATCATTTTTTCTTTACCTGTGCTGATGCCTCGTCTGTTCTGGAAAACATTGGCAAACAAGTGGAAATGGCGCTTCCTGAGCAGAATTATGATCAAGTATTTATTTTGGGTGCTTTCACTGCTCCATGGCACATATTTCATCCTAGCACCTAGGGTCTTGTTTGCTATTTGTAAATATTATTTATGGCAAACCAGATGCCAGTATGTATTGCAACAAATTCCGACTGTACCTGCGGATATTATATCTTATATTGAAACTGCACTAATGTCTATTAAGGAATCTGAATATAAACAGCTTCCTCCCTCCAGGTTTCATTCTCTTTGGGTTCATTTTGATTTTTGTTAAGTTATGATTGTTACTTTCACCTTGTATAATTCATTACCTGTCATGTATATTTTTTTTTATTTGCTTATTTGTTTCTGGTTTTATGTTATACGGATTGTATATGAACTTTATGTTATTGTTATTGAGTTTGGTTTGTTTTTTATAGCTATTTGCTTGATGTTATGATTTTCTCAATAAAAAATTCCCCTACTCTTTTCGATAAGTGCCATGGGATCTTTAACATCCGCCTGAACTACCACCAATCCAGGCAGATGGGACCCCGGTTTAACGTTTCATCCGAAAGATGGCACCTCAGAAATGCAGCACCCCTCTCATGCTGCACTACAGTGTCAGTACTGGGACATTAACCCAAGTGCCAGATGTGGGAACTGAACCCACAGCCCTCTGATCTCCCGGCCTCAGAGGCGAGTGTGCTACCTACTGAGCCAGTGACACTGATATAATGAGACATATCCAGTTCTTAAACCAGTGGGAGATGGAGGAGTTGGACCCTGAGAGGCTCTGTTTGACGAAGTTCTTAGGGGCCACTGACCCAAAGCCCTTACTCATCCCACCCTTAGTGAAACCCTTCCAGGATGTTACAAAGGTAGCCTGGAAGCACCCCTCTATGACCTCGGTGGTCCCTAAAAAGCCAACTAATTGTATAGGACACCAAGGGGAGAACCACATTTGAGCGAGCAGCCTAAGATAGACTCGGTGATCCTCACAGCTGCCCATGGGAGAACCCAACAGCCGAAGCATATGAGGTCTCAGCCACCGGATAAGGAGTCCAAGACATTGGACCACTTAGGATGCAAAGTGTATTCCTCAGCCACCTGTGCAGTCAGGTCACTTAATATTTTGGCACACATGGTGACGTACCAAAAAGCACTATGGTCCAGGAACAAGGCCATGGACCTCCCCAAGACTCAACCTGACTCTGCCAACAAGACTGAACTGTTAGCAGTCCTCCAGTCCAGTGCTGATGTCAGCAAGCATGTCCTTAGGTGCTCATACTGACAATTGATATTATCTTGGTCTACCTGAGGGGGTGCCCCACTGGGAGAACAGACTGTATACTACTCCTGGGTGGAGAGACCACTCGTGCGATGCCTCACCCACATGGCTGATGGCATCTGCCAGCTGGTTGCAGACTCTGCCACCTGGCTGGCAAGGAGATTGTCCTCCAGGCTGCGCACAAGGGTCCACACATGGAGATCTTCCTTGCACAGAGGCAGGGAGTGCGTCCTACCCTGTTTGCTGAGGTAGTACATGGTTGACATCTTAAGGGCATTAACAAGGTGAAAGAGTCTAACATGTTTCAATATAAGAAAAATAGCAGCACAAGAGGACACAGCATGAGATTAGAGGGAGGCCGATTAAAGGGTAATGTGAATAAGTTCTTTTTTCACAGAAAGGGTGGTGGATGAATGGAACGGCCTACTTCAGGAAGTGGTGGATATGAATACAGTGCAGGGCTTCAAACAGGCATGGGATAGGCATAAGGGAGCAATACAGATGAGTATGAACAGATAGGCCATTGACAGAGTACAGGCCTATGGCACATTCATAAGGTAGAAAAAATGGGCAGACTGGATGGGCCTTGTGGTCCTTATCTGCCATCAATTTCTATTTCATATGACTCAGCAGACACTGCCACCGGCCCTGCAGCCACCGGAATATGCCTGAGGTGCCACTTCTGGCTGAGGGTCTCAGGATTCTGTCAGAATCTACAGGATGCCATCCTGGATACCCCTTGCCAGGGTCCAGTCCTTTTCAGTCAGGAAGCCGAAAAGCTGATAACCGGTCTACAGGACTTTGGTAAAGCAGTTTCAGAAGTCCACAAAATGTACAAATCCGAAGTGGCCACGTCCAAGCGCTGCTCCTTTCGTAGGCAGCACAGCCAACAAGAAAGGAGACAGCATCACAGAGGGGGTTACAAGAGAAAGGGTGCCCCCTGTCCTCAGGTACACAGGGACCTAAGAGCTCTAAGAACGCCAGAGCTCCATTGCCCATTCCAACAACCTCGGCATGACTTCCTGCTTCCCCCCACCCCGGCGGAGTTGCAGGGGGAAGCAGTAGGCGGAAGATTCTCCCTTTATCTCAACGGCTGGTCTAATGTCACCACAGTGGGTACTCCAGACTGTAGAGCAGGGTTATGCTCTAAAATTCAATTAGATCCCTCCAGACAACCCATCTATCCCCTCTCATTGCTCCCCATCCCATGCAGGTCTTATCAGAGCAGAAATCCAAGCCCTCCTGAGCAAGACAGCAATCCAAGCAGTGCCACCATCTGGCTATTAACAGCTCCCACAAAAGTCCAGCTATGTCACTCTCTGGAAGACACCTTTCACCTGTTCCAAGGTTTGGGGGTTACCTTGAACCTGCCCAAGTTGTCCCCCCAGCCCACCCAGAGGTTACAGTACATAGGTTCATTCCTGGACACTGTCCAAGGGAGAGCCTTCCTCCCCTCAGACAGGGCAGTTTGACTAAGGGCGCTGGCTCAGAGAGTTATCTCCACAAAACAGGTTCCAGCCAGAATGGTACTGCAGCTGCTAGGCCACATGGCAGCCGCCGTTGTAACATTTCTCTTAGCTTGTCTGCACATGAGGGTTCTCCAGTGGAACCTCAGGGTTCAGTGGGACCAGCGCTTGGATGACCTCGAGCAGCTAGTCCGAGTCTCCAAAGCAGGGTGTCAGACTCAGGAATGGTGGCTCACCCCTTCCCGGTTAGAATCTGGGGCTCCCTTCCAAGTCCCAGTCCTCGCTATATCCTGACAAACAGATGCTTCGAGACTAGGGTAGGGGGCACTTTTCAGACGTGTTGTCCTGCAGGGAGGTTCCTGTATGCCTTCTCTCCCCTCCCACTACTTCAGAGAGTGTTATTCAAGCTACAAGCGGAACAAGTTGTCATGATTCCCATAGCATCATTCTGGCCTCGACAGATCTGGTTCCTGCTGCTTCAACAGTTGGCATTGAAACCTCCAATTCCCTTGCTCCTGTCTCCTCGCTGGCTCTCACAGAAACAGGGAACTCTAGTACACCTGAATCTTCAGTTTCTGCACCTGCATGCATGGCTCCTGCAGACCTAGTCAGGGACAGATATGGGGTGTCTTCAAGGGTAGCGGAGGTACTAGTGGCCGCGAGGAAACCCTTGACTAGGGCTACATATGCCATAAAATGGAAATGCTTCTGCCTGGGGGCATCATCCCATTTTCTGGATCCTTTCACCTGCCTGGTGAATTCGGTACTGGAGTACCTTCTTTCCCTGTCTGACAAGGGTCTCAGCTATTTGTCCATAAAGGTACACCTTTCTGTACTGTCAGCCTACCATGTACCTATGAAGGGCAGGACCCTGGCGCAGTTGGACTTGTCCAAGTCCTTTTTGCACGGTATCAGGCATATCAAACCTCCCAGGCGGGACCCCATTCCCCCTTGGGACCTTTTATTTATGTTAGAAAAACTTATGTTGCCTCCCTTTGAGCCAGCCGCAAGTTGCGAACTACGCTTCCTATGTTGGAAAGTGTTGATCTTCCTGGACATAAAGTCTCCACCACTCATTCACACTAATGGGACTATGCCAGAGGTGCTAAGACCGAGCAGGAGCCAAAAATCTTCAGAAGAGCTGGCACCAAGGTTGGGCCATGCGGAAACGGCGCTGCGAGACTGGCTTGCGCTGTATAGGCTATGTCGGCCTCGACCGTCCAACCGCCGCAGTTCCTTTTTTCCCGCCATCGAGTGTGCTTCAGTGATGATGTCGCTCATCCACCAGGAGTCAAATCTTCACGTCTATATTACAGCAGCTTAGTCATTCTGTATTTGATTAAGTTTTACTGTTTATTTGTTTAAAAAACAAAAGTTTTCTTTTCTTTAACGAAGAACAGCAAAGTCCTCTTCGGCCCACCTTCGACGGAATCAACCATGAACAGGGCCGGTGACGGTAGGGAGACTTTGCATGAATGCTGTTTTAACAGCAGGGCTGGGTCCCGTCCACCGCCCTCTATGGAGGGGGGAGGGTCTGACTACAGGCGGTCCAGTACTCAGGAGGAAGGGTGGTCCTCCTGGAAGCACAAAAAGAAGCAGGCCTATTCTCAATCTTCATCAGAAACCCAGCAGCATTTGGCCTGAGTTCATCATCCCACCGGTCGAAGAAGAAACGGTACCGCTCGAGGTCGCCATCTGATACGTCTGCATGAGGATCGTTGGTTGCCGGGGACAGGAGGCCGACTCCGTCGGGATCTCCTACGGCCTCTGTTCCGGTGGCTGGCATCTTCAACTCTGTAGTCCGCCCCAGAAGTCCTCTGTAAATATTTCCATCATTGGGCATCTTATGGCAATGGGTTTAACGCGGTGTCCCGATTCTCTACAGGCTACGGGATTGACCCTGGGGCCTCGGCCTGGGGTTTGAACCCAGCGTGAGCTGGTGGTCTGCCTAGTCGCGCGGTACCCTTGGTGCCGTCGACGCCACACTCTTATGCTTTTCCCCCTCACATGGCTGCGGTGCAGGGGCCAGCTCAGATACCACCTTCTCTTACTCATGTTTTCAGACCTTCATCCTTGGGTGCTCCGGGGTTCGGATCTTCGGTCATTCGCGTGGCACCAGTTGACTCTGGTTTTGGCAGCACCGGGGCCGCCGTGGGTGCCTGGATTCTCAACTTCGATTCAGGGAGTACCTCCTCCTGCTCTTTTTCCTCCCTTTCCTTTATACACTATCCCTCCTGGGCTAGTAGGAGATGACATTGAGCCTGATCCTGATCACAGTTAGGAGACAACTTTGATGAAGATTCATCTGTCGGAGTGGGAAGTAAGCCCTCTACTTCAGCAGAGCTTTTGGTTGAGGACCTGTCCTTTAAATCTCTACTGAAGAATATGAATTCCACCCTCTCTCTCTCCAGACTTCAGAGGTTGATCTGGGGAAGCTGTTGTGCCTTAAGTATCTGCATGTCCTTCTTGACTGGGTACTGGTAAACCGTCTGGATCATGTACGCCAAGCAGGCATCTTGGCAGATTCGCTTACTGATCATTCCCCTGTCTTCTGCATCTGGAGTACTGAGGCTGCTCCATCCCCTCCACCGTCCTATGTCACCTTTACAAATTTTGCCAACCTGGATATTGAGGCTTTTTGTCATGATGTCTCGAGGATAAACTGGTCTGGTATTTGCCTTTCCCATAATGTTGAGTCTGCACTAAGTATCTTCCTTAATGAATTCCTGGCCATCCAGAACAAGCATGCCTCCTTGGTAACACGGAGGCTGAGGGGTAAACAAACAAGATGGCTTCACAAAGACTTGCTGAAAAGTCTACACTCTAGGGACAAATGCTGGAAAAAGTACAAAGCCTCGGGGCTATAATCTGACTATGCTACCTACTGAACCCTACATAATTTCTTTAAAAAACAGGCCAGAACAGCTAAGAGTGTCTATTGTAAAGAATTGCAGCTAGGCTCTGCTGAGGACCCTAGGAAATTCTGGGCCCATGTCAAGACCTTTTTCGGTGCGTCCCAGTCAACTAGCACCAGTGACATGGTATTAAATGGAGTACATTGCATTGACTCCAACACCATTGCTAATTCCTTCAGTCAAATGTTCTCGGACCTGTCTCAGTATACCTCTGCCTTCCCATCTCCCCAGGCAGCCTCTCTGCTTGCAACATCAGCACAGTCCACTACCCTCAGCTATCCTTCCCAACAAATGTCTAAAAATCCCCTTTTCTACTTCAAGGCAGTCTCAAGGACTGAGGTCTTAAAACTATTACGGGCTGTCTCTGACAACACTAGCTCTGGATCAGATACACTTGAGCTTCAGCTCCTGAAACTAGCAGCACCATACATAGCCTCCCCTCAGGCTAGAATTTTCACCTTGTCTGTCTCTCTCTCTTTAATAGCCAAGTTCCTGACCTATGGAAGATTGCTCATGTAACGTCGATCCATAAAAAAGGTGATACCAAGGAGATTACTAACTACAGTCCTATAGCCATCCTATCAGTCCTAAATAAAATTCTGGAAAAACTTGTTGCAAATCAAACCATTGACTACCTCACAAAGTACAGCCTTCTCTCTGACATACAACATGGCTTCCGTAAAGGTCACAGTACCTCTACAGCGTTTCTCAAATTAACTACCGATGTGCTTACCAGTATGGACGCTGGCCAGTGTACGGGGCAGTTTTTATAGACCTTACAAAGGTCTTTGATCTTGTTAATCACCCCCTGCTCCTCTCCACTCTTTGCAATCTGAGCTTTTCACCACCAGTTGTCGCCTGGTATGGAAGCTATCAATCAAACAGAACTCAAATTGTGAAATTCAACTCCTCTTTATCTGATGGTGCTACCATCAATGTTGGGGTTCCCCAGGGCTCTATTCTGGGACCTCTGCTTTTCTCACATTTTATCAATAAGATAGATGAGGTTTTCCTTTCATGCTCTTCTATTCTCTGTGCAGATTATCTTGTACTCTGTTCAAGCTCCAATAAGGTCGCCAACATAAATGCATCCCTTTCTTCAGATTTCACAAATGTCCAAAATTGGCTTTCTGCACATAAGCTTGTGCTTAATGCTAAGAAAACCCAAGCAATGTTACTTGTATCTGCCCCTAAATCTAGGACATGCTAAACTCCCCTATTGGTGCAAGACCACAGTGGCACACAAATAGAATGCGTTACATTTTTTAAGTACCTGGGAATTCTTCTGGACCAATCCCTGGACTTCAGCCTGCATATACAATCTGCCTGCAAGGCAGTGAATGCTAAACTGGGGGTTGCTTACAAGTCCAGTTTCATGTTGACTCCCTCTGCTAAATTTGCTATTACCAGAGGCATATTACTCCCTGCCCTTACCTACAGCATGCCAACCTTTGCTGCCACACACAAAACCATCCTTCATAAGTGGGATGTCACTTATAATAATATCTGTCAATGCGCCTCCTCGTCACCACAGCTTAAGCACCACTGCCAACTGTACAGGGACCTGGGCTGATTATCCCCCTCAGCTTGCTGTCAATACTCTCTTGGCTCCCTGATTGACTCTGTACTCAGAAGCCAGATGCCTTCAGCGCTTGCAACATTGCTGATACCTCAGACCTCCTCCTATAGACTGCGATCGGTAGATAAATCCCTGCTGAATGTACCTAGATGTAAAACATCAAAAGGCTCTGTTGCCTTCGATCACTCTGCTCCTAAGCTTTAGAACTCTCTCCCCTAAGCACTTCGAATATCTGGATCCCATGACAGCATCAAAAAGGAGCTGCGCTTACATCTATCCCTTGCTGATCTCTGCAATTGTTTTAATCCTCCCTAATCCACTCACCCACCAGATGCTGCCTGGCCTAACGTTAACCTCCCTACCTCATAACACTTCTTACCCTTTCTGTCTCCTTGAGAGCTAATCTGCCCACAACTCCCCGCCCTTCCCCCACCTGAGTCTTGTTTCAGAGGCTGTGATAATGCATCCTGCCCAGTCAGGAATTTGCCCTTGCCTTGTTTTGCTGCCTATTTGAATCTTCATTGTTGTGACTAATTTGAACAATATTTCTTTGCTGCTATGTTGTAGTATCTCTTCCTAGAATGTGTAAGTTTTCTTTGCCTAAAAATTCCATGTGAATTACATTGATTGTTATTGTCCTGGCTACATGTATTCCTTACTACTAACTGCTTTGACCTATGCTATTGTAATTTCATTGTACTCATGCTATGTACCTGTCTTTGATTGTTGGACTCTCCCAGGTCATGCCTGAAAATAGTCATTCAATGGCTAGTGCACCTACCCGGTTAACAAAAACTAAATAAATAAATAAATGTCCCAGAGATCCCTATGGAATTGACACCTCCGGTACAGCCCTTTTTCAAGACTCTCTCACAGATCGTGTGGGACAATCTGGCGCTTATTCCTTCCGTGGCCAAGTCCATATACAGGAAGTACGCTCCCCCTAAGGATCGTCCAATCCTGGTCTACGAACATATGAAATTTGCCAGCAGATAAAGGCCTAGTGGTCTGTCACGTCTACTCGAATGTGCAGCTAGCACCCCTTATTCTGCAGCTGCCCTTCCCTGCCTTGTCCCTCCCCCTTGCCCTGTCCCAGCCCCTTTTGAAGCAGTCCACTGTTCTACTGGATACCTCTTCTGCCGGTAACTCATTCCACCCAGCTACCACCCTCTCCATAAAAAAGTGTCTCCTCATCTCCCTCCTGAACCTTCCTCTCTCCAGTCTCATATCATGGCCCCGAGTGTCCCTCCACTCCCTTACTTTGAACAGCCCCTCCGTACCTGTCTTGTTTATTCCTTTCATTTACTTGAAGGTTTCAATCATATCCTCCCTGTTCCTCCTCCTCTCCTCCAGCGATTACATGTTCAACTCCCTCAGCCTCCTCTCGTATGGTAAGCCTTTGCAGATGCCATAGTGGTCTTGGCAGAAAATAACAAAGCTGACAAAGCTGTTCTCCCTCAGGAGTCTACGGCTCGTCCAGTAAATAAGGAATCTCGTAAGTTTGATACATTGGGGAAGTGAGTCTTTGTCAGGCCACACTGTATATGCTAACTACCAGGGCTATTTCTCACAATATGAGTATACCCTCTGGTATTCACTAAAAGCCACTGTGGAGATGCTTCCAGAGTCAGACGTTGCCTCAGAGCTCCTCCAAACTATCACTAAAGGTATTGAGTCCAATAATCAACAACTCAAGGTTGCTATGGACGCCTTTGACACTGCTTCTAGAGTAGCCGCAGCTGGGATATGTACCCGCCGCCACTCGTGGTTACGAACCTCGGGGTTTACAAATGATGCCCAGCAAAGAGTCATGAATTTACCATTTGATGGGGTTTATCTGTTTGACCCACAGGTGGAACAGACACTGGAGGCGACACAGAAAACCAGGATGGCTATCAAGACAGCCAGACTGGCACCTGCCGCCCCTCAACAGGGTGGAAACCACCTGCGGTTTCATAACCATCAATCCTTTTGTGGTAAAGGCAGAGGGGGCTTCAACAAGAACCAGGCTCCCCAGCCACAAAAGAAAATGCAGCAGAAGGCGCAGGGCCCGAAAGCACCTAGTGCCACCCTCTGAAATTCCTGCCCACCAAGCAAAGTTCTGGAGTATCTACTAGACCTGTCAAATACAGGGCTGCAGTATTCAACCATGAAGGTTCATCTCTGCGCGATCGCGACTTATCACAAGCCTATACACACTATGTCTATGTCTCAGTTGCCCTTGGTTAAAAGGTTCCTTAAGGGTATACTTGACACTGGGTCACCAGTCAGGAGACCGGTAGCCACTTGGGATATTAACCTTGTGCTAGACATGCTCACTTGTAAACCATTCAAGCCTCTGGCAACCTGTGAGTTGAAGTTCCTGACCTGGAAGGCCGCCTTCCTCATACCCATTACCTCCGCTCACAGAGTGTCTGAAATACATGCCTTGGTCACAGACCCTCCTTATACAGTATTTCACAAAGACAAGGTGGTTCTCAGAACTCACCCTAAATTTCTCCCCAAAGCAATCTCGGAATTCCATCTGAACCAGCCCTTGTTCCTTCTGACCTACTTTGTGAACTTCCAGAATGAAGGAGAGCATAACCTACATTCTCTGGATGTTAAAAGAGTTTTGTGGTTCTACATCGACAGAACTAAAGCTATCCGCAAGTCAAAGCAGTTCTTTGTCTCTTTCAGCATGGCCTGGCTGGGTCAGCCTGTTGCCATCAAGTGTATAGGTTCATAGATTCATAGGTATCATACGAGCATTGGAGGCCAAAGACCTATATATAGCTCGCCATTTTCCAGTGGAAAGATTTACACCTCTGAGAACCAAAATCTGCCTCTAGCGTTGTTTTAAACATATGCATACTTTCACTGTTAACCACAACTTCAGGTAGTGAATTCCAAGTACTTACAATTCTCTGACTAAACCATTTTTGTCTTTTATTTGGTTTATTAACTATGCCAGTTAATGCAAATCTATGTGCTCTAGTATTTTTATTATGTTGATGTTTAACCAGTGCTAAAATCCACATAGTTCTTCACTTTTCATTGCACTGAATATCAAATAAAGGTCTCCTCATATTCTCCTATACTGTAGTGGGTATAATTCCAAGAGCCTCAGTCTCTAACTATAGTTTTTTTCTTTCATATTTTTTATCCTTTTGGTTACCCTCCTTTGCACATTCTCTATCAGTGTAGTGCAACCTACACTCTGTGGGGCACTAAAGGACGAGCAGTATTCCAATATAGGCCTAACCAAAGTTGAATACAGGGGGATAATTGCAGGGGGGTCCCTACTTTTAATACTTCTAAATCTATACGCCATAAGTTTATTGCATCTTTTGACTGTCTCCCTACCATGCAGATCGGAAGGATAAAGTGTTTGTCACCATTATTCCCAAGTCCTTCTCTGCATCCGTTACCTGTAAGATAGTATTATTACGTTTATATGTAAAATATCTAGTTCTCTTTCCGAGGTGCATCATCTTACATTTCTCTTCGTTAAAAGATAACCTGTTCTGTTCCACCCAGTGTCCTAGTCTATTTAGTTCTCCCTGTAACATTTTAGCTGCATCCTCGTTATTGACTATAGCCCTGATTTTGCGGTCATCAGCATATTTGTAGATTCATGCTCTAGCTGATGTTTGCATTTTGTAGACAAGAATATTAAAGAGTTCTGGGCCCAACACCGACCCCTTGGGGACTCCACTGGTCACCTCCCCCCACTCAGATTGATAACCCCTAATCACCACTCTCTGCCTTCTTTTCTGTAGCCAGCTACTGACCCATTTCACTATATTTGGGTGTAATCTAATTTTTATCATCCGTTCTATCAAACTTTTGCGACAGACAGAGTCAAAAGCCTTTGTATAGTCGAGAAATACTATGTCCACTGGTAGTCCAGCATCCAAGGTGGCACTAACTGGCTCGGAAGAAATATAGCAGATTGGTGAGACATGACCTGCCCTGTACAAAACCATGCTGTCACATCAATTTGTCCCTCTGCTTTGACATGTTTCATAATCTGTTCATATATTAGTCCTTCTAATACCTTACCCAGCACCGAAGTCAAGCTTATGGGTCTGTAGTTACAGGCCTGTTTCCTATCTCCTTTCTTATAAATCGGTGTCAAATTTGCTTCCCTCCATTCATCTAATGTACTACCCTCTTTGATTGATGCATTATAGAGTTGAGTAATTGGCCTGGCTAATTCATCCGCCAATTCCTTTAAAAATCTCAGACTCAAACCATCAAGTCCCATTGATTTTTTTCCGAGTATACCTTTTGGAGTTTATTTAAAACATCATTTTGTGTAAATGACATTGGCCCAGATATTCAAACTGCACCCAAAAAGTGCGCAATAGTAGGAGCAAGCAGAAGTCCATTGTGCCATGCGCAAGAGGCACAATATTCAAAAATGGAGCAGGCCAAACTGCACCTACAACCGACGACTAAATATCGCACCACCTGCGCCATAGGCTAGGGAAGGGAAGCTGAGCAGATCTGATGCACCATAGCGCAACAAGGGATGTGCAGCTGAGCAGTCCAGAGGCACCATAGCACAACCAGGGACGCCCCCAGCAGCAGAGCAATGCAACTGCACAACCAGGGAGGTAGGAGCCCACCACCCATGCCACAGATGGGCACAGGAACACACAGCAGAACAGACATCGTCCCCCCACACCCCATGCACTGCACAACTGGGGGAGGGCTGGAATAACCACTGGCCCATGGAGACAAGCAACCAACCCACAGCTGGGCCATGGTGCCCCATCACACACCCCGGCAAGCTGTGACTGGCACACAAGGAGGGCTGACCACCCCGTGCCACACCATCCCCCCAATGCAGAGCACACTCTGCACCGTGACCCCCAGACACCCTCCCGAGGAGCAGCGACCACCACTGTAGGAAACCCCATGCATGCCACTACCCCCACTGTGACACTGCAACCCTGTGCACCACAGAACCATGCAAGGCAGCCCCACCACGAGCACCCATCAGCGGGTGGCAGCACACAGCAATGCAACAATGGCATACACAGTGCCACCACGCACAGTCCCCCCGAGGTACTGCTGAGAGACCAACCATGCGTCGGCACATGAGGTACCCCACACGGGACAGGGCTTACCCCAGACACCACCACCAGTGGTACAGCACCCTGCAGAGTATCCCAATGACACACCACGACCCAGCACTGGCCACAACAGCCAGCACAGACACCCACAGTGGTGCATGGAAGCATGCACCACACCGGATGCCACACAGTGCATGGACAGACACCCACCCATACCCAAGGGCACAACAACGCAGGGACGCAGTGGCGGGGCAACCAAGCCCCCAGCGTGGACCCATGTAAACTGTACACACAACCCTCAGTCCTCCAAGGCACTGGAGTGCCAGCCACCCTGCGCAGGCACTGTGGACCCATACACCACCATCATTTGCCCAGAGCACAAGTCACAGACAGTGGTGCACATCCCCTGCAACACACACAAGGCACAGCATGGAGGTGGGACAACAACTGTGAAGGCCACAGTGTCACCCGAGGCAGACATGCACCACACCAGTGACAGGAGGCAACCCAGCATTGTGACGGGTACAGTGGCTGCCCTGCAGGGACTGCCACCACTGACATGAACATGCAAAAGCAAGAGCACCAGGAATTGTGTGGTGCTATGTATTCAAGACAACCAATATACACAAATAAGCACCCACACAGCTTAAAAAATAAAGGCCAAACGCTCCAAAAATATTCCAGCGTTTAATATCCAAAGTGCAGCAAATGCCAAACGGAGGACAAGCAGACAAATTAACGTTTCACCTAGTCTCTGCTAGGCTTCATGCCAGCGGATCGTGCAGGTCACAGACATGCATGTGTGTCAGCTGCACAGGCCATGGATGGGCTGATAGGGGCGCCATGGACACAGAGCACGCACCATGGACCACTGCACACAGTCATCCAGTGCACAGGGAACAACACACACACACCACAGGCACTGACTGATAGCTAGCCCCACACCATAGTCACCTCCACACGGACACACACACATACCCATGACCGCACCACCCCTGACGCCATGCACACCACTGCAGCTGAGCACCTATAGCCCGCTGCAAATCAAAGACCACCACAGTATTCATATCAAAATAACTGTATTCAAAAAACATATAAAAGTTAACTATTTACAAGACTATTTACAAAATATATACAAGGTGGGGGGGAAGGCCACAAACAAGGTGGGGGTGGGTAAGAGGCAGGGGTGGACAAATGGGACGGGAAAGGAGGGGTGTGAGGGTGGGTCCAGGGGGTAGGGGATTACAGGGGCTGAGGGAACCCTAGCGGGAGCGCCGCTCCCCACTCTGGCTCCGTCTTGGTCGGTGCCTCCACAGGACCCCGGTATCGTCAATCCTGCGGAGGATGTCCAGCGACGCCCTTGCCACCTGGAGGATCTCCCGCAGCGCCTCCCTTATCTCCTGGAGATGGCGTGTACCTAGGACAAGGGAGCACAGTCAATAGGTGCGAATGTACAGCCCCATACTGCCCGTCCACTGTGCATGGCATACGGCCGTGGGACATACCTCTGTGATGGTGTGTGACCACCCACAGTGATCACGTCCACATGACCTGCCTCCCCAGGCGCATACAGCCATGCGGAACACTGCACCCACCCACCCACCGGCCAAGTCACGCACAGCACCACCGTGGCCATTTAGTGACATGGCTATGTGGTGCAAAGGCAGTGGCACAGCCATGTACCCGGTGCACGCATGGACCACCATCAACGCACTCCCAGACATGCATTGCCACTGGACAGTGTTGACTGTAACAAGTCGCGTGCATGGTAGTGGTGTCGATGGATGGTGGCCATGCCCCACTGCCCACCCTGTTATACAGCATGCAATAGTAATCATGGAGTTATGGCACTCACCTTCATTGGGCTGGTCCAGTGGGCGGTGAGGGCCCTCGCCCCACCTGGCTTCCCTCTGCTCCTCCTGCCGCCGAAGATTGCGGGCACGGCGGCGTTCCTCCGGGCCTGTGGTGCAAACATGGAGAGAGGAACATCAGTACAATCCTGTAGCAAAGTCCCCTGCCCCCCAGGCATGTGCCCTCCCACCCAGCCAGACCCACCCACCCCACACCCTGAGAACACCACCACAGCCAACCCCGACGGTCCCTCCCCATGTGCTGGACACATACAACAGTGTTACCCATATGGAAGATAAAAGTGTATTGACGTAACACCTACCTGGCCGTGGCACCGTGCCCCTCCTGGCACATGCTTGCAGGCGTGCTAGCAGCTCCAGCTCCTTCCACCGCAGGTCCCCATACCTGTGGCGGCACTGCTTAACGCTCCTCCCCCGTCCTCTGGCCTCCTCAAGCGCAGTGGCCACCTCTTCCCACACCTGGGTCCTGGACCTGTCCAGGGGTGCCTCCCCAAACAGTGGCCCATGTTGTGGCTCCACAATGGCCACTAGGTTGGCCAGCTCCATTGCCGACCACTGAGCTGCTCTCCTGCGTGCCATGCTCTCTGCTCGATTTGCCAATATGACGCTCTGCAGCGCGGCTTCCCGCGTGCAGATGCTGCGGGGTACAGTGCTGCCGGTGACAGCGCGATAGAGGTGCACCAATGCCTGATGCATGGCACCTAGGGGGCCAAGGTTGGGCACAGGGTCAAGGGTCTCTGGCGCACGGACACGCACAGCGCCATTGGAACCCCATGCGTGTAGTGCAGTTGGCTGCCTCTGTGCTACCGCCAGTAGCGGCCTACTGCGCAGTTGGCTCAGTGCGCCTATGATGGCCCAGTGCCACAGCGCCATGTAGGTTAGTGAGGTGTACTACGCATGTCACAGAACTGCGCCATTGGCTCAGCACATTCAACACAATTGTGCAAAGCGCAAAAGCGCGATATTCAGCCGTCATATGCAAATCATCTGATCAGCCATTCAATGGCGCAGCACTGCAATTTGCATCCACTTAAAGTTGCGCCTCGCCTCATTTGCATGGATTGCGCTATAAAAGTGCGACATTGGGCTGCAGTGGCCATAGTCGGTTACTGCACTCTATTGGTGAGTTGCGTGCTGTTTGGGAGTGTGGACTGTGGATTTAGGGACATGCATGGGACTGCACAGTCACAGGTAACAACTGCCATTCTTACAGGCTAAATAATGACCGAGCAAGTTGTGGGAGAGGAGGAACACAGTGGTGGGAGGAGGAGGAGGTCTAACTTTACCAAGGCCGAGACCGAAGCCCTGTTTGACGCCTACCTGGATTAGGAGCCGCTTCTCAGCGGACAGCAGGGAACACCTCAAGCCCATGCTGCTGCATGGGAGGAGGTGGCACGTGCTGTGAACCTGCATGGTAGCCACCAGTGCTCCGTGCAGGAGTGCAAGAAATAGATGGGCACGGACAGGAGAAGGATAAAGGAGAAGGTGGCTGCCATCAGGGCAGCACGAACTGCAACAGATGGGGAACAGCCGGAAGTGGTACACCTGACCCCACAGGAGGAGAGGATTGCTGGAAGCATGCAGCGTAGTGCCATTGAGGGTGTTCCAGGTGGTGGCTTCCAGACGGGTGGTGGCCCATCACTGCATGGTAAGTCATGGTCTGTCTGGGGGGCAGGGTAGGTTACATGCAGTAATGCGACTTTGCTTTCCCTTACAGATCCTGAGTGTCTGCATGGGTCAGCGGTGGTGGGCCTGTCCAGTGAGGACAGTCAGCTGGAGGAGGAGGAGGGTCCATCCACCTCCACAGGTATACGTGGCTCAGTGCGACAATGAAGTTGTTGTAACAGGTGTGGAGGAATCCCTGCCTGTGTCCCAGCGTGCCGGTGTCCACGGATGCCAGCATGCTGTGCCTGGGGCCGGTGCAGAGTCCGTCACCGATGATGATGTCGCTAATGTCATGGACAGTGACACGTGTGTGCCACGGGATGGCCACACAGCAGGACACATCGCGGCCATTGCTGTGGGTGGTGCTGCCATGGAGGCCTGCGTGTCATCACAGTCCCAGCCTGTGCTTGTCAGCACCAGTGGGGCAGCACTGGTGTTTGTTCAGGACAGTGGGACTGTTGCAGCCACTGCAGCAGCACCACTGAGCCCTGGGGAGCAGCAGCCAGAGGGGCAGCATCAGCAGTCGGCCAATGGGCTTGGGGGTACAGGGTTCAGCGGCGGCGTCTGTGGACCGCCTGTGGACATGCCCAGACCTAGTCCTGGTGCGCAGCGCCCACCCTCAAGGGGTGCTGAGCATCAGGACCGTGCACACCCTGAGGGACAGGATGCCGAGGAGGCAGATGACCTCTTGGATGAGCACACCCGCCTACTGCAAGCATCAGTCCAGCAGCAGATGTGGCTTGCGACGTCGGTGGATGCACTGTGTGTGGCTCTGGAGCAGGCAGAGTGTCGCTGCAGGGACACCACTCTGATCCTGGCAGAGATGGACCGGTTGCGGGAGGATGTGACCGCTGCCATTGACAGGCATGCACAGGCATTCACTGCTGTCATGGCCACAATGGGCACATAGTCATGTGCCCATGCATCGCAGACATCACACAGTGCACTGTCCACCCCCCATTCCCGGCATCGTGTGACACCCTCCCTGTCGACTCCGGGTTCAGCTGTGGGCATCCCAAGCACGCCTGGAGCAGGCATGTTCGGTGTGTTGCAGACCCCTGTGCGAGCACAGTCGCGGTAACGCAGTGGAACCCCTGGGGAACCATCGGTGCCACCCCATGAGGCCAGTGGTCAGCCTGTCAGTGCTGGTGGGTCTCGGCGGGGCCGGCCACGCATCCATGGTGGCCGGGGCACTGTGTTGCATGACTGACCTGTCTCCCAACGTGACTACTGTCTGGTGCTGCTCTGTGTGCTTTGTGTCTTGCAGTGGGCAGTGCACGGGTGGGTAACCGGCCCTGCACGTGGAAACACAGTCCACCTGCACACCCTCCTGGCTGCTGTACGCAGTTGCATGCACATGATGATGCCTGCATTGCGTTCTACACCAATGTGCAATGGTGCTCAGCATCTGACACACGCACATGGACAGGCAGTGGGCGTGGTGGCCTGTGGACATGTGTGTGGCTAGGGTTGGCGTTCTGGGTTGGTGTGCCTCCTGCCCTCTGTGCAAGTTTGGTGCATTGTGTATGTGTGTGTGTGTGTGTGTCCGTCTCCGTGGCATGTTAGTCCTCACCCATCCCTGGTTGTGTGTGTGCTTCTGTGCCCTGCCACTTCCCTTGACGACATGCACCCCTGGTGTGTGTGTCCATGCGTGTTTGTGGGTTGTGCCTTAGCCACTGTTGGCTGCACATGGCCCCATGACTTACCTGGGTTAGCTGAAGTGCTCCTCCGTGATGGTGTCCCAGTGCAGCTGTGCCAGCCGGATCAGTCGTGGGTCCCGTCGCCCAAGGGGGGGCTGCCCATCACCATCGTCACCGGCGTCCTCATCGTCCCCATCGCTGTCCCCCTCTTCGACCTGTATGGCTATCCCACATTCGTTGGCCATGTTGTGCAGGATGCAAGAGGCCAGGAATAGCCCACAGGCCTTTGAGGGTCTGTACTGTAGGGCACCGCCGGAGGTGTCCAGGCAACGGAAATGTGCCTTCAGCATCCCGAACACCCGCTCGATGACATTACGTGTGGTGACGTGTGCCTCATTGTAGCGTTGCTGCAATGCGGCCGAGGGCCACCGTAGGGTGTGAGCAGCCAGGGACGGAGTGGGTATCCACTGTCACCTGTGTGTAGAGGGTGGAGGTTAGTTTGGTGATCAGCATCACCCTGCCCCTGCGCCATGTAGGCCACTACCCATGTCACCTCTGGCCATGCCCCCAGGCCCTATGTGTGTCCATGTGGTTTCATACTCACCCAGTAGGTGTCCAGTGGGATGTCCCCACTCTCGAATCTGTGGCACAGTGCTGACTGGTGCCAGATGAAGGCATCGGTGCTCCCAGGGTGCGTGGCACAGACATTGATTATGCGCCCCCTGGCATCGCACACCACCTGGCAGTTGATGCTGGCATAGCCCTTGCGATTGATGTATGTGGCCCCCTCAGGGCCAGGTGGTGTGCGTATGGCCACATGGGTGCAGTCTATTGCCTCAGCACACCAGGCATACGTGCTACCCTGTGGAACTCCTGTATGTTTGCTGTGCGCTTCGCCGGTTTACTGGGGAAATGGATGTACTCCACAGCATGTGGCAGCAGTGCGCTAAGGAATTGGGTGAGGTGGCGTGACGTGGCCGACTGGGTTATGCCTGTGGTGTCCCCAGTTAGTCTCTGGAAGGTACCCGTGGCGAGCAAGCACATGCAAGTTGTCACTTTAGTCTCCACTGACAGGGCATGGCTCCGTCGTGTGGGTGCCTGCATCACATCACTGCACAGCTCACAGAGCCGCCTCAGAATTGCCCTATTCAGGCGGTACCGGCCCACTATCTCAGTATCGTTGTACAGCTCAAAGCTGGTGTGGGCCCGGTACTGGCTGTTGGGGGCATACCGCCGACGGGCCCTTCCACGGCCATGCCCCCCTGCTGCCCGCCTTCTCACCCCCCTCATAACGGCCTCCATCTGGAAGGTGGCACTGGCCATGTCCCTGGCTTGTGTTCACCTCCCCCAGCAGCTGTTCCTGTATTCCCCCGCTGTCCTCACTGCTATTTCCCTGCACCGGGAACACCTGCCTGTGGTGGCCTCTGTGCTGTGTGGCACTTCCCCCTTCTGCACTGTCTGTGGCTCCCCACACCTTCCCTGTGCCTCTGTGTTCAGGGTGCCCTTTCCTTGGCCTGCCCTGTGTGCCCCTCCTGCCCTGTCTGTGTGGCTAGGGTTCTGCCTCATGTGCCTTCCCTGTAGCGTTCTTGCGCCTCTCCCTTGCTCCTTTTTATTTTGCTCTATTTCCTTATGGCGAACTCCGCTTGCTCCCCTATTGCACATGGTACAAGTTGCTCAATATCGCACTTCGCCATTTGTGCATGGTTCCTCCCCCTTCAGTTGCGCATTCCTTCATTATCATTGCGCTGTTGCTCAGCGTGATTTCGGGGGCACAACTGCCACCTGCTGAATATCGCAGAATGGCGCAATTTTGGACTTGCGCAGATGCAACCCTATTGCGCATGGCTCAACACTTTTGAATATCTGGGCCATTGTGTCTGTTCTACTTTCATCCAGATGTGAGATATTAGGCAATTCTTTGGGTTGGTATATTGTTAGAAAACACTTATCTAATTAATTTGCTATGTCCTGTTCTTTGCAAACTAAAGAATCATCCACTTCTAAAGGCCCAATTTCTTTTTGATTTTTTTCTTAGAGATCCAAATAGCTAAAAAAGCTGTTTTTTTATTATCCTTAACAGTTGTTGCCATTTTTATTTCTGCTCGTGCTTTGGATTTTCTAATTATACTCTTACTTTTATTTGCAGCTTTTTTATATTTATCCCAGTTAGTATTTGTGGGAGAATGTTTGCATTTACTATATAATTTCTCCTTTTTTCTGATTGATGCCTTTACTGTTTTACCCCACCATGCTGGAATTTTCCCTTTATGATTATATTTTGGCAGTTCTGGCACCCAGGTGTTAACACAGTGGTCAGTTTTTTGCTTTATTTTTCACCATATTGCATTCAGTCCTAAATGCTTTAGTTCCTCTTCCCATTTCCATTCCTTCAGGTAGTTTTTGATGTGTTCATCATTTGCTCTGTTATAGCATTTTATAGTAGTTTTGCCTTTTACTTTTGGAAGTTCCAGATTGATTTCTAGCATGATCTTTTTATGGTCGCTGTCTCCAGGGGGGCCTTTAATCTTTATATTTTAAATTTTTTCCTCAAAATTACGAAGTACTACACCCAAGATGTTTACTCCCCTGGTACCTTCATTTATTTGTTGGTCCAGATTTTTTTGTATGGTCATCTCTATAAATCTATTTTCTATGCTAGTGGTACCTTCCAATTTATTCCAATTAATATTTGGAAAATTAAAATCGCCCATCAATATTTAATCAGCTTCAATATCTGTCTGTTCACGTACATGAATGAAATCTATGTTTTCTGTGGTATTTAAATTAGGTGCTCGATAACCCAAACATAGTGTTAGTGGTTGTGTGGGTAGTTGAACTTTAACCCATAATAGTTCATTATTGTGTACTACATTTCCTATAGGGTTAATTTCAATGGCCTGCAGATCATCCCTAATATATGTTACTATCCCCCCCCCCCCACGTTTACCTATTTGGTCCTTCCTAAAACTGTTGTACCCCCTAATTTCTGTATCCCAATCTCCTTGTACAAACCAAGTTTCTGTCACAGTGCATATTGTTATATTGTCATTTCTCATATAGTATTCCAGATCGTCCTTTTTATTCCTTAAACTTCTAGCATTTGTTAATAGGACTTTTAAGATCTGTGGCTTATACATTTTATTCCTTGGTTTTTGAAATCCTTCCACTTATTTGGCGTGCTAGTTCCCCTTAGTTCTTCTCTGTTCCCCCAATTACTTAAAGTCTGCGTAATAGTATCATTAAAAAGTCTAGCTAACCTGTTGCCACCCTTTCTGCTTAGATGTAATTTATCATGACTATAAATGACATTGTTCCCATCAAAAAGTTCCCACAACTTGGTGCTACTCATCCCTTGAGTCAGGCTCCACTGGCGAATCCAGTTATTCAATTTAAGTATTTGTTTGTTTATAATCCAGCTCAATGTCGGTAATGGAAGTACTTTAGAAATAATTAGCTCACAATTTGCCCTAGATGCTATTGTATTCATAACTTGTATGGCATTGAATATGTCTTCTACTGTGTTACCTCTGACATCGTTAGCACCTATAAGTGTGAGTATGATTGATCCTACTGATATTTTTTGTTAGTTATGTTACTGTGGTTAACATATCCCCGACACCTGCACCTGGGAAGCAGCTACTGATAACATTATTTTTATTATTAGTCGTTATATGGTCTGTAAACCTTATAATGGAGTCCCCCAAGATATGTATTTTCCTTTCTTTGTTTCCATTTTCCATATTCTGTGTATCCATATCTTCTATTCCTTGCGTCTCTATAATCTCTTCATTTAATTGTATCTCGCCTATGTTTTTGTTCTTGTGTGTTATTTCCCCTTGTTGTTCATTCTCAGATTCAACAGTATCATTTACTATTGCTTGTGTCTCATTTGCCCTACTTTCCTCGTCATCCATCAGCTGACTTAATGGGGCAAATTGATTCTGCAGTGGTAGTTGGAATTCCCAATGCTCTCTTACCCTTCTTAGAAATTCTACCAGAGCTCAAAGGTTGTACTGGACCTTCTTCCTCTTGCTCCCTTATTCTTTTCTTATTTACATTATAGCCAGGGTTTGATGCTGTTTCCCCTCGAGTTTCAGTATAAGTATCAGTTATTTCTTTGGCCGCTATCTGAAAGCACTTTACCTCTAACTGTAAACCCAGTACTTTAATTCGCAGCTCTTTGATTTTCACACATTGTTCACATGTTGTGTAATCTAGACCATCCATTACTGAGATTATACACTCAGTACATGTGTCACATAGCACCCCTATTTGTCCATCAGCATACATACTGTACATAGACAGTGTCTGCAGATAAGGGCCTATGGCCCACCCAGTCTGCCCATTTGAGCTTGCAAGTTCAGTTTATGTTTTCCTAGAAGTCTGTTGCCCCTTACCCCTGACCTCCAGAATTCCTTTATGTCAATCACATGCATTCTTAAATCCCGTGATTGTTTCAGCCTCCACCACTTCCTCTGGCAGGGTGTTCCACTTGTCCACCACCCGTTCTGTGAAGAAATTCTTCCTCACGTTTCCTCTGAATCGTCCTCCCTCCAACTTCATCCCATTCCCTCTAGTCCCGGAACATCTTTTTCGCTTAAAAATAGTGTATTCCTGCACCCTGTTCCTCCCTGTAAGATACTTGTATGTCTCTGTCATATCCCCTCTCTCCTTTCTCTCCTCCAGGGGAGTACATATTCAGTTCCTTCAACCTGTCCTCATAGGACTTGTGATGCAATCCATGTACCATCTTTGTTGCCCTCCTCTGAACCTTCTCTACCCTGTATATGTCCTTACGTAGCTAAGGTCTCCAAAACTGTACACTGTACTCAAGGAGGGGCCTCACTAGTGTCTTGTATAGTGGAATTATGATCTCCCTTTTCCCGCTGGTGACGTCCCTGCCTATGCATCACAGCATCCTATTTGCTTTACCTGCTGCCTTGTCACACTGTTTCCCTACCTTGAGGTCATCAGAGATGATAACCCCAAGATCCCTTTCCTGCTTGGTGCATGCTATATCCTCACCCCCCAACTGATATATTGTGCCAGGGTTTTTGTACCCCATATGCATTATCTTGCACTTCTTTGCATTGAATTTCAACTGCTAAACCCCTGACCATTCTTCAAGTTTCTGCAGGTCCCTTCTCATTCTGTCTACTCCCTCTGGTGTATCTACTCTGTTACAGAGCTTTGTGTCATCAGCGAACAGTGAAATTCTGCCTTCTAGGTCCTGCACAGTGTCACTGATGAAGATGTTGAATAGGACTGCACTGATCCCTGTGGTACCCCACTGGTCACTCTTCCCTCTGTGGAGTGACAGCCATTTACCACCACCCTCTGTGTCCTGCCGCCCAGTCAGTTACCTACCCACCACACTACTGTCTTGCCCACACCCATATTCCCCAGTTTGTGTAATAGTCTTCTATGTGACACAGTGTCAAAGGCCTTGCTGAAGCCCAGATAGGCTATGTCCACTGTCCTCCCCGATCCACCTCCCTAGTCACCCAGTCAAAAAATTCAACGAGGTTGGTCTGACATGACCTCCCCCTGGTGAAACATGCTGCCTTGGGTCCTGTAGTCCATTGACAACCAGATGTTCCACCAATCTCTCCTTCAGTAGTGCTTTCATGATCTTCCCCACTACCGAGGTGAGGCTGACTGGTCTGTAGTTCCCCACTTCCTCTTTGTTCCCACTTTAATATAAGGGGACTACATCTGCTGTCCTCCAGTCTTTGGGTACCTCCCCTGTTTCCAGTGATCGACTAAACAGGATAGCCAGAGGTTCACCCACCACCTCTCTTAGTTCTTTAAGGACCCTGGGGTGCACCCCATCTGGCCCCATTGCTTTATCAACCCTTATTACTTCCAGTTTCTTCAGGACCCTTTCTCGTGTAAAGGGACTTGTGTCCCTTTCTGCACCATTCTCACCCCTTGTACTCCCTTCAGACCCATTATCCTCCTCTTCCTCAGTAAAGACTGAGCAGAAATACCTGTTCAATATGTCAGCTTTACTGTTGTCATCTCCATGCGCTCCATCCTCCCCTTCAGTCTCACTATCCTCCCTTGCCTTTCTTTTTCACTTATGTACCTGTAAAAGGTTTTGTCCTCTACCCACTGATTTTGCAATGTGTTCTTCTGAGCTTTGGCTTCCTTACTGACCTCCTGCCTCCCTTTGCTTCTCCTGGTACTTCTCCCTATCCCCTTCTGCCTGTGTCTTTTTGTATTGCCTGAATGCAATCTTTTTGGCTTTCACTTTCTTTGCTACCTCTTTGGAAAACCATAATGGTCTCCTCTTCCTTTTCCTCTTGCTAGCCTGCTTAATGCATAATTCTGTTGCTCTTGTAATCCCCATTTTAAATACTGCTCACTGTTCCTCAACCCCTGATTCTTGCCCCATTCCCCTTAATGCCTTTTTCAAGTATCTCCTCATTTTCCCAAAGTCTGCCCCCCTAAAATCCAGGATACGTGTTTTTGTGTGGTTTGGTTCTGCTCTTTCTGTGATTTCAAACCACAATGACTGGTGGTCACTGTTCCCCACTGTTACCCCCATCACACTGTCCCTAGTTGTGAGCACAAGGTCCAGTATTGCCTTCTGCCGAGTTGGTTCCATGACCAGTTGCTTGAGGAAGGCACCCCTGAAGGGAGTCCAGGATAAATCTGCTCCTAGTTGATGCTGTTGCTAGGATGCTCCAGTCCACGTCTGGAATATTGAAGTCTCCAACCAGTACTACCTCACCCTTGTCTACCATCCTTTGGATGGCTAGCATCAGCTCCCTATCTGTTTCTTCCTTTTGGGCTGGTGGTCCATAGACCACATCTGTGCGGATGGCTGGCCTCATTTTCCTTTCCAGCTTAACCCACAGTATCTGTCCCCCATTTTGTTCATCCTGGATCTCTGTGGCCCTTATGTCATTTTTCACACACAGTGCCACTCCTCCTCCCTTCTTACCTGCCCTGTCTCTTCTGAATATGTTGTAGCCAGGTATGGCCATCTCCCAGTCGTGGTTATTATTACACCAGGTTTCAGTGATGGCCACAATGTCCAGGTCTGACTGCACCATGACAGCCTCCCCAGATCTTCCATCTTGTTGCTAAGGCTCCTGGCATTGGCACACATGGCTTTCCATGATTTGACTTCCCTAGACTGTTTCGCTGTTCTAATCCAGTCCCTTCCTTGGTTGTCCTTTATCCCTGGTTCTCCTTGCTGTCACATATGTCACACAGAGGGGTGGAATCTTAGTGCTGGGGGGACTCAATACTAAGAGGAGTTAGGTGGGGTAGCAAGGAGGAGAGGCATAGTCGCATTTGGGTGGAGGCCATGCCAGGAATGACAGCAGAAAGGGTGGGACAGTCTGTTCTGAAATATGCTAGAAGGGGTAGGGACAAGCCTCATTTAATTATACATCTTGGGACAAACGACCTGGCTGACAAGACAGTAGATACAGTCCAGAGGACGTTTGAGGAACTAGCACAACTATGTGAGGGAGCAGGAAGATTAGTAACTTTTTCAGAGATACTTCCGGTGCCAAAGGCAAGCACAACAAGGAAGCTGAGAATAGAGGAATTTACCGGATGGCTAAGAACCTGGTGTTGTGCTAAAGGGTATGGGCTGTTTGGGGGTGGGAGGGACCTGGGAGGACAGTAGTTTCTATGCCAAGGACAGACTACACTTGAGTGAGGAGGGAAAGAAAGTGTTGAAACAGAGGATGGAGGAGTACATAGAGGAAGTTGGGAATTTAAACTAGGAGTGGGGGGTGGCAGTTGAGGAAGAGATATGCAGAGACCACAGGTTGGGAAATCATATCAGCTTACCCCCCATAACAGTGACAAAGGACAAATGGCAAGTACTGTTGGTGATGCTAGGAAAGGAGGGCAGGATGGGAGTGGGGGGAAGGGTGGAAGGTGGTTACCCTTAATGCTAGGAGCCTTGGGAGGAAAACTGCAGAGTTACAGGTTCTCATGGCAGAGGGAGAGGTGGACATTGCAGCCATCACGGAAACATGGGCCACCCAATACAGTGACTGGGACCTGTCTGTACCAGGGTACAGGTTATTTCATAGGGACAGGGTGATTGGGAAGGGGGGTGGCACTATATGTGAAGGAAGGACTGAAGTGTGTAAGGGAGGAAGGGGAGGAGGGTAGTACGGAGTCACTTTGGATGCAGATCCAGGATTCCAAGAATAGGATTCTTAGAATGGGAGTGGTGTACAGGCCACCATCTCAGACGGAGGAGTTAGACAGGGAACTAGTGGGACAGATCAGGAGGACCTGCAAAGGGTAGTGTGGTGATTGTGGGGACTTCAACATGCCAGGAGTGGACTGGAGCACCCCAACAACCAGGAACAGAAGGGAGCAGGTACTGCTGGATGCCTTCCAGGACAGCTTCCTGCTGCAATGGTCAGTGAACCAACCAGGTTAGGAATACCCTTGACCTTGTGCTGGCAAATGGGACTTTGTGAGAGAACTTATAGTGGAGGAACCGCTGTCAGGAGTGACCACCACTCAGTATGGCTCACATTGGATATGGGCAAGGAAGGAGGAATCTGGCACAATAGTGCTGGACTTCAGGAGGGCCAACTTTGGGAGGATGGGGGAAGTGGTAAAAGGGTACCTGGCCAGAATTCAGTCTAGTAGGACACTAACCAGAGGTGGGAGCTCATAAAGCTGGGGATAGTGGAGGCAACCAAAACTTGCTGCAAAGCCCAGAGCAAGAAGGCTAGGGCTAAGAAACCGATCTGGTTGAGCAAGGAGGTCATGGAAAAGGTAAGGAGGAAAAGAGCTGCCTTTAGGAAGTACAAGAAAACAGGGAGGGGGGGAGGACAGGGAGGAGTACTTGACAGAATCGAAGGAGGTGACAAGGACTGTAAGGGGAGCCAAAGCATATATGGAACTCAGGCTGGCACAAGGCATTAAGAAGGGGGAGAAGGACTTCTTTAAGTACATCAGGGAAAAAGGAGCTGTAAGGACCACATAGTAAGGACTAGGAAGGAGGGGGGTTGGCTGGAAGCAGGGTGCTATAAGGCGGAAGCACTAAATGAGTACTTCTGCTCAGTATTTACTAAAGAGAAGAGGGGTGACACCCAAGGTGGGAGAAATGGCAGAAGCAGGGTGGGAAGTGGTGACAGATGGGGAAATCATGGAGAGCAGAGTTCGAGAGGGTTTGAAGGCACTGAGGGTGGACAAGGCGCCAGGCCCAGATGGCATCCACCCCAGGGTACTGAAGGAGCTGGCAGAGGTCCTTGCAGGACCTTTGGCAGACCTATTTAATGCCTCACTACATTCTGGGTGTGTACCTCAGGACTGGAGGATGGCTCATGTGGTGCCCCTCCACAAGAGTGGCCCCAAGGATGAACCGAAACTACAGATCAGTGAGCCTCACATCCATCGTGGGTAAGCTAATGGAGACCATCCTGAAGGAGAGGCTGGTGGCCTCCTAGAGGCCAAAGGACTACAGGACAGCAGACAGCATGGCTTCATATGTGGCAGATCCTGCCAAACCAACCTGGTTGAGTTCTGTGACTGGGTAACTAGGCAACTGGACAGGGGCCATGCAGTGGATGTCCTGTATCTGGACTTCAGTAAGGCATTCGACTCAGTGACACTGGGAAGGAAGTTAGCAGGCACAGGGGTGGGTGCAAAGCTGGTGAGATGGGTAGGAAACTGGCTGCAGGGAAGGCAACAGAGGGTAGTGGTGGGTGGGGAGCTCTCACACCCAAGGGCAGTGACGAGTGGTGTTCCACAGGGCTTGGTGTTGGGACCAGTGTTGTTTGGAATATTCATTGCAGACATATCATGGGACATCAAGAGCAAGATCAGTCTGTTTGCTGATGATACCAAGGTAGGCGTGGTGGTGGATGACCTAGGGGATGGCAGGGGTTGCAGGATGATCTGGCAAGCTTGAAACCTGGTCAGACACCTGGCAACTGGTTTTAATGCCAAAAGTGCAAGGTGCTGCATTTTGGGATGAAGAACCCAAGGAGGAGTTACCAGCTAGGGGAGTGCAGCTAGCCCAGACAGAGGAGGAGAAGGATCTGGGTGTGCTCATTAAGGTCAATGAACAACTCAGCACAATGTAGGAAGGCAGCTGCAAAGGCCAACAAAATGCTGGGTTGTATTGCAAGGGTATATCCTCGAGGAGGGAGGAGGTGATTCTGCCACTGTATAGGTCATTAGTTAGACCACACCTGGAGTACTGCGTGCAGTACTGGCGTCCGTATCTGAAGAGGGACATTAAGTTACTGGAGGGGGTGCAGCGCAGAGCGACAAAGATGATCAAGAGGCTGGGGGACTTATCATACGAGAGGAGGTTGAAGGAGTTGAACATGTACTCACTGGAGGAGAGGAGAGACAGGGGTGACATGATTGAAACCTTTAAATACATGAAAGGAATAAACAAGACAAGTACAGAGGGGCTGTTCAAAGTAAGGGAGGGGAGGGACATCAGGGGCCATGATATGAGACTGGAGCGAGGAAGGTTCAGGAGGGAGATGAGGAGACACTTTTTTACAGAGAGGGTGGTGGCTGGGTGGGTGGAATGCATTACCTCCTGAAGTGGTATGCAGTAGAACAGTGGACTGCTTCAAACGAGGATGGGACAGGACAAGGGGAGGGTTAATGAAGCAGAAGGGTGGAAGGGATGGGGCAGCTGCAGAATAAGGGGTGCTAGCTGCACACTCGAGCAGACTTGATAAACCTCTAGGCCTTTATCTGCTGGCAAATTTCGTATATTCGTATGTCATATCCATACTATTGTTTTTGTCACTTGCCCCTTATTTCCCCACCCATTCTGGCATGACTCGGATCCTCCATGGCCCCGGACAAGCCCCAGTTAGCCCACACTTGGCGGTCCTGTTTGCAGGAGACTGCCCGCCACCTACAAACTCGGCCAGGATTTCCGCACCCGCTCGGGCGCATCTTGGACCCTCCACGGCCCCGGACAAGCCCCAGTTAGCCCACACTTGGTGGTCCTGTTTGCAGGAGACCGCCTGCCACCTACGAACTCGGCAAGGATTTCCACACCCGCTTGGACGTGACTCGGACGCTCCATGGCCATGCCCCAGTTAGCCCACACTTAGCAGTCCTGTTTGCAGGAGACTGTCCACCACCTACAAACTCGGCAAGGATTTTCCCGCCTGCTCAGGTGCAACTCGGACCCCCCATGGCCCCAGACAAGCCCCAGTTAGCCCACACTTGGCGGTCCTGTTTGCAGGAGACCGCCCACCACCTACGAACTCGGCAAGGATTTCCCCACCCACTCTGGGGCAACTCGGACCCTCCACGGCCCCAGGTAAACCCCAGTTAGCCCACAATTGGTGATCCTGTTTGCAGGAGATCGTCTGCCCCCTACAAACCCGGTATGGTAATTCTGCCAGCCCAGCCGGTTGCCAGCGCTACTGCACAGCTGGGTACATTTTTTTGAATTTCATTTTGGCGCCTTTTCCTGCACGCCCATTGGATTGCAAATGCTCCTTTGTCTGAACAAGCAGTAGAACTAAATAGTACTTTCCTGGGCACTAGATTCATCTACCTGCTGCAGTGGAAAAGTTTAAAAGTAATTGCTGTGATTTATTTTGCCAGCCGCAAGCGATCTGCAGGTTTTCTGCTTAGTTGTGACTCAGTGCACACTTATTGCTAGGCTACAGCTGTGACCTTCTATTTAATTACTACCACAGCTAAAACACCGCCTGCCCAATCTTGGCATTTACTTATATAGCGCCAGCTTGTCAGTTTCATCTGAAATCTAAAATCTATCTGCTCACTTTACCATTTGCTCCTTATCATATATAAACACTAGGGGTGTCGGCTTATCTCTAGTGCTCATTTTCCAAACCTGTAGTTTATCTAATTCTGCACAAAGGCTGGCTGTTTTCTCATTATGTTTGCTGGCCACAATTAAACACCTAGTTTCTTCTTATATTTTTGGCTACTATTACAGATATTGACCACAATGACAAGTAATAATAATTTTCTAGTCTCTCTTGTGACCAGTCTGCTGCTCTATTCTCTTACTAGGCTATCCCTGCCCCCATGCTCTCCCAGTGGAATCAGGCAAGCAAACCAGAATGACATATTCAAGTTCTCGAACATGCTGGTTAGACCTACTGACTACCCCAATCTCACTCCACTAATGATCCCTAAATTCATCAATTATCTTGTGGCTACCTATGTAGATTATAGACTGTACTCTGGAATCATAATGAGTACTCCTTTTATGCATCACAAGCTCTGGTATCTTGTACTGCTTGCTCTGCTGCTGGCAGGAGATGTGGAATTGAACCCTGGTCCCTTACATCCCCTGCCACACAATAATGTTTCCTGGGCTACAAACTCTGGACCCCAGATAGCCTATCTGAACATTAGGAGCCTCATGCATAATTTTGTTGAGCTGGAGGCATGGGTCGCCACCTACAGCCCTGATATTCTGTGCCTATCTGAGACGTGGCTGAAACCCCTCTACCTCTGATTCATGCTGCTCTTTGCCAAGCTATAGCCTTCTCAGGAATGACAGGATATCTCCAAAGCGAGGTGGGGATGTTGCACTGTATCATAAAGCTCATCTAAATATCGTACAGAATGCCAAGCCAAATTCCTCTGCCTGTGAAAACATTCATGCACTTCTCCGATTGGGTGTAAAAAATCTACACTTAGTTGTTGGATATAACCCACCCCAGGGAGGCTTGGCTGCCTTCACTAATTTGCTCAAGGAGACGATAAAACTGGCAGGTCTAAACGAAGTGCTTATTCTCAGGGACATGAATCCAAACTGACTTGGGACAAACTCATGGCACGCTTCTATCTCTTATCCAAAGCTTCAACCTGCATCAAGTTATAACTGAGACAACAAGGATCTCTAATAAAGCAATGTCAAGCATGCTGCTAGACTGGGTGTTAACAAATAGGGCAGATAGAATTATGGATGCAGGCACTCTACCGGATGCTATATCAGATCACACCCCTACTTTTTGTGTGTGGCAGCACTCTAGCTCCCAGTCCCTGCCCCCGCGCTGCATCACTTTCAGAAACTATGCTAATCTGGATCAGGTGAAGTTCCTGTATGAAGTCTCGACCATTGACTGGTCCTATATTTCACAGTCCCAGAATGCACAATCAGCTCTTGACTACTTTCTAGACAAATTTAGTGAAGTCCAGAATAGACATACTCCCTTTGTGACCCAACGAGTGCGTGTGACACCCACAAAGTGGTTGCACAAAGATCTCCTGGCTGCTTTGCATGTCAGGGACGAGAGCTGGAAACACTTCAGAAAATCTGGTCTTACAGCTGACTACCACACCTACAGGACTCAGAGAAGTGACTGTAAAAAGCGGATCAGACTTGCTATAAGTACATATTGTAAGGGTCTTCTTCTGGAAGCATCAGATGACCCTAGGAAATTCCCGGGCACATGTTAAATCATTCTTAGGCTCAAGGAAAGATCAACTGGTGGACGAAATGGTCATAAATGGAGTTCACTGTAACAACCCTGGGACCACTGCGGAAATGTTCAATAAGCAATTCTCTGACCTGTCCAGCTTTACATCTGTCTTCCTCCAGGGTCAGTCTCCTTCTCCACCCACTCCATCGAACCCTACTCTACTTCACCCCCCCCTTTCTACTTTAAGGTGATATCCAAATCAGATGTCCTGGGTCTGCTAAATATCATTTCTGACAACACTAGCGTCAGTTTGGATGGTATAGAATCAAAACTTCTTAAACTGGCCGCACCATTTATTGCCCAGCCATTAGCAAGGATTTTCACCCTCTCTCTCTACAATAGAGTTGTCCTGGATATCTGGAAGATGGCCAAAATCACACCAGTCTATAAGAAAGGTGATAATAGGGAAATAACTAATTATCACCTGATAGCTATACTATCAGTTTTGTGCAAAATAATGGAAAAGCTAATATCAATCCGGGTCACTGAATTTTTGACCAAGTAGAACCTTCTCTCGCCGATCCAATATGGATTTTGCAAAGGTCATAGCACCACTACGGCATTGCTGCACTTTGTAAATGATACGTTAACAGCTACTGACAATAGCCACCTCACGAGGGCAGTTTTTATTGACCTTGCAAAGGCATTTGACCTTGTTGATCATTCTTTCCTTCTAGACAGTCTCTTAGCCCTTGGTTTCTCTCAGACCGCGGTGGACTGGTTCAATAGCTATCTGTATGATAGAACTCAGTCTGGTATATTCAACTCCACAGTGTCCAGCCTGATGACCTTTAACCTAGGTGTTCCCCAGGGATCCTACTTGGTCCCCTTCTCTTCTCCATTTTTATTAATAATATCTCCTCATATATCCCCGAATGCTCGGCTATCCTGTACGCGGATTACCTGGTCTTATACCGTAGTGATAAAAATATACACCATATCAACTCGGCCCTCACTACTGCTTTTAAATCTATCCACTTAAGGCTCTTCCAACACAAACTGATCCTAAATGCTGATAAAATGTTTATGATGCTGTTTGGCTTTGCATCTAAATTAAATAAAAACCGGGATCTTTTTAAGGTCACAGGACAGGGTGGAATGATTCTTGATCCAGTCCGCTCTTTCAGATATCTAGGATTACTCCTTGATGAGAACCCTAACTTTGATAAGCATATAATGAATATCTGTAAATCAGTTAATGCCAAAATTGGTGTGGCCCACAAAACAAGCTACATCCTAACACAGCGTGCCAGAGTAGCCATGGCCCGTGGGATCTTACTCCCGTCTTTATCTTACGGGGTAGTCACTTATCTAAACACATCTGCAACTCTCCTTAGGAAGTGGGATACCACTTATAACAGCATATGTAGGTATGCCTCGGCCTCTCCCAGGTCAAAACACCATTGTTTGCTCTATGTGGATCTGAACTGGCTGCCCCCCTCTGAGGCTCGTACTCTTGCTCTTGGATCACTGACCGACAAAGTCATTAGAACCAACATCCCAGTCTCGCTGGCCTCCCAATTAACTCTGCTGCCCACCTCCCATGGCCTCCACTCATCTAATAAAGCATTGCTGAAAATACCAAGATGTAAATCAAACAAAGGCACCCTTGCCTTTTCTCACTCAGCGGCCAAGCTCTGGAACTCCCTGCCTCTTTAGGTTCACCTAGCCCCTAATCATGCCCAGTTTAAAAATAAATTTCACTCCTTCCTCTTTAGTCAGGTCTCCTGTACCTGCTTCAAACCTCTGTGAACCTGTTATCTGACTCCCTCTCCCTCACATCCCCAACTGCTGAATATTACTCACTGGCTAGCTGTTCTAGCTAAGATTATAAGTACTTATGTTGTGTGTTTTGTATTTGTTTCTAACTGCCCTTTAACCCAGTGGTCTGATAGAAAGAGCATGGTATAGTCACGAAATGTATGTTACTGATATGCCTATTTTGTCATGCATGTTTGCTACTTGTGAAATCCTTGGGTCATTGATGATTTCAATACAGTCTATATGTATGTATTCTTCACTGCTCTATTCCCTACCCATTGTCAAGTCTGTAAATCGTGTATTGCTATCCCTGATTTGGCAAAATGTGTGTATTGTAAATGTATATATTCCCCAAGTATTTCTACCCACTGTAATCTCCCAGGTCGTGCCTGAAAATAGTCATGTCTTGGCTATGGTGCTTACCCGGTTAACAGAAACTAAATAAATAAATAAATTCCAAATCTGGCAATGATCTTCAAACAACATGAAGTCTTGCTATATTATAGACCTTAGCAGTTTGATCCAGCTCTAGAACTGCCCCGGAGTGAAATGGTTAAAACCATTCCAAAATAGAATTTTGGCACAAGAGCAGCTCTATCTGTGTCATTTCAAACTTGAACTGTCAGATTCTTTAGTCCGACTCAGTGAACAGTCGCTCCGGAGATTTCTCCTTCTGCTCGGTTCATTTCTCAGTTTAAAAAGTGTTTTCTCGGTTGGATTTAACCGAGAATAGTTTTATTTTAACCGCAAAACCGCTCGGTTCAAGCTCTATCTGTGGTAACCGTAAGTAAATGAAGGTTTTGTCTGTGTGGAACTTGTGTTATCGGTTCGGTTTTGAACCGATCAGTGGGTTTAAAACTCATTTAAAACTAAAAGTTACTATTTTAGAGTGCGGTTCCCGGTTCTTATCGGTTCTAAAAAACGGATTTATTACGCTTTTTTTCCAATTCCCGTGACACGTTAGGAACCGATAGGGTGTCTTTGCCTGGCACTGCCATTAAAAGGGCAAGTTTTGGTTAGGCTGGCATTATGTCTGAGAAACCCAAAGAAAAACCGGGCCCACTGGTTTTCAACACTGTGATGTTTGTGGGGAAGTCTTTGCCAAGGCTGACCCACACACCACATGTGTTTATTGTCTGGGGTTTGACCACCTCCAGTCAGACTGCCAGGTATGTAAGAATTTCCCTGCAGCCACCCTGGAAAAAAGATTGGGCAGGCTCAGGGAACGAGAGGCCAAAAAGTCCGCTGACCCGGATGGCCAGCCCGGTTCGGTGCCAACCGAACCAGAGGGAGTGCCCTCTGACCAGGGCCAGACTTCCTCAGGCAAAAGAAAAGCTGGTTCTGAGGAACCAATCCCAGTAAAGAAAACAAGAAAATCAGCAGGTCTGGAGTCCAAAATTCCTTCTCCAACTGCTGCAGAGATAGCAAAAGCCATACAAATTGTCCAGTCACTGTCTCAGGGTCCGTCCGAACCACCACTATCTGGTAAAAGGTCGGTTTGTCCGGTCCCAGTGGTTCAGGATTATGATATTGAGGAATTTTATGAACCAGAGGAGGGGAGGAGGATTATGAACAGTATGAATGTCGCTGGAAGGTCTGGTGTGTCTGAACCGGACATCTCCCAGACAGACCTTTATAATCTCCCCATGCTGTCTGAGTCCCCATCTCATTTTATGTTTTATAAAAAGTTGCTGAAACCTCCAGCTTCCTTTAAAAGAGGTTGTGGATGAGCAAGAGGAGCCTGATTTTGTAGAAATGATGGATATTCCAGAGTCTAGGAGATTGTCTATTCCTTTACATAAGTCTTTAGAAACAAACAATTAAAATTTTAAAAGCTCCTAATTCTGTGCCTCCTGTAGATAAAAGATGGACAGAAGGTATACATTGTCAGGCCCTGATACAGAATTCCTTTCTCAGCAATGCAGTCATGTAGGGGTAGTTCAGGCTGCTGCTGTGATAAAGCTAATATTCCTTGGCTTCACATCCTCCTGACAAGGATTCCAGGAAGATTGATGCCATGGCAAAAACAGTATATGGCAGCCTCTCTGGGACTCAGGCAAGCAAATTATATGGCTTATGTAGCTAGGTATCAGAAATCTAGATGGGATACTGTTATGCACTGGCCAAGCAGGCCCATGGCCAGCTGGCTAGTGAACTAGAACAGGTGGCTGCTGATGGCATTGAAGCCTCTAAGGTTCAGTTTCATGCTGCTGTGGATGTTAATGATGTTTCCTCTAGGGTCATGGCCACATCTGTAGCTTTTAGGGGTTGGCCTGGCTCAGGTGTACTAGTTTGTCACAGGATACCCAGACTAAGGCTATGGATTTTCCTGAGGTGGGAAATTCTCTGTTTGGAGAGCAGACAGAGAATTACATGAAGAAGATGGATGAATATAGGACTACTTACAAGAGTGCCCAGGCTAAGGAGCGGCAAGCCACCTCAAAGGCATGCCCCCAGGGGTAGGGGTAGGCCTTTTCATAGGCCTTCTACCAGACTCAGGCCTCCTCTGCCTATGCTCAGAGGGGGCTTTCAGAGGCAGGGGAGACGAGGGGTGGGCAGACCTGCTCCCACCCCCAGCCTAAAGCTCCTGTAAACAGGCACCCTGATGGGGTGCCCAGGGCCGATTCTCCTGTACCAGTGGGGGCAGGCTGGCTTACTTCAGTCAGAATTGGGCTTCTTTAACCTCAGACAAGTGGGTTCTGGAAGTAGTAAGCCAGGGTCTGGTTCTCAGCTTCAAAAGTTTCCCAAGTTGAGAAGCAGACATTTTCTACCTGCAAGTGCTTCAGAGACCCTCGCTCTGGAAACAGAGGTCTCATCCCTGTTAGCTCTCAGAGCAGTAGAAAGGGTTCCTCCCCTGCATCAGGGCAGGGGTCTGTATCCCAGATACTTCCTTACCCCAAAAAAGACAGGAGAATGGCGGCCCATTTTAGATCTCAGATATCTGAACAAGCATCTTCTGAAACCAAAGTTCAAAATGGTAACTCTGGCAATGATTTTACCTTCCCTAAGGCCAGGGGACTGGCTAGCCTCCCTGGACCTCAAGGATGCCTATTTCCATGTCCTGATCAGAAGATCCCATCGAAAGTACCTCAGATTCGAACTGCCCTCAGGTCATTACCAGTTCAGAGCAATGCCCTTCAGCCTTACCTCTGCTCCAAGGGTATTCACAAAGTGTCTAGCAGTGGCAGTGGCCCACTTAAGGAGGCAGAGGATTGCTGTTTTTCCCTATCTAGACGACTGGCTCATTGTAGGCCAGTCCCCAGAACAGGTAAAATCTCACCTGCAGGTCACCCAGCAGCTTCTCACCTCCCTGGGTTTTCTGCTAAACCTACCAAAGTCGGTTCTGGAACCAGTCCAGGTACTCACCTTTATAGGGGCAGAATTGGACACAAAGCTAGCCAGAGCCTTTCTTCCCAGAAAGGGTAAGGAATTTAGTGGCTCTGGCCTCTTCCTTCACTCTGCAGGTCTCGACCAGCAAGACACTTTCTGCAGCTCCTGGGGCACATGGCTGCATCCACAGCTGTTGTGCAGGGAGCCAGATTTCAGATGAGACATTCAGTTTCACTTGAGAACCTTTGGTCTCAGAGAAGAGACCCCTTCCAAGTTGGTCCCAGTGACTCAAACCTGATCCTAGCTCTCCAGTGGTGGTAGGATCAGAGCAATTTAAGAGCGGGGGTTCCCTTCATTTCCCCTTCTCACAACTTGACTCTCACTACAGATGCTTCCCTTCTGGGTTGGGGAGCCCACATGGGCGACCTTTCCACTCAGGGAGTTTGGTCCCCCCAGGAATCTCTGCTCCACATCAATTTGCTGGAACTCAGAGCTGTCTTTTTAGCTCTTCAAGCTTTTTCTGCATCTGTCCACGACAAGGTGATACAAGTCAGAACAGACAACACCACAACAATGTGGTACATCAACAAACAGGGGGCACTCGGTCTTGACGCCTTGTCTGAGGCAATAAGTTGTGGTCTCTGGCCTATTCCTTGAACACTTCCCTCATAGCAGTTCATCTTCCAGGGATGGACAATGTCCCAGCGGATGCCCTCAGCAGGATTTCCCAGGCCATGCACAATGGTCCCTGGATCCTCAAGTGCTGGGGATAGTTTTGCCAGGTGGGCATCCCTCAGATAGATCTTTTGCAGCCCCAGACAATCACAAACTTCCTCTGTTCTGTTGCAGGCCTCCAGTGCTGGGCTCAGTTCCCCTGGATGCCCTTCCTCTGATTGGGAGGGAAGTTCCTCTATGCTTTCCCCTTTCCTCTCCTATTCAAAGTACTAGTCAAAATCAGATCTCAGCCTTGCAGGGTGATTCTGATTGCCCCAGATTGGGCCAGGCAGCCCTGGTACCCACTCCTTCTGTCTCTGACAGTCCATCTTCCCTGTGCCTCCCCAGGAATCACAATCTGTTGACTTGTGCCCAGGGAAGGGTTTGGTATCCGGACCTCAATCCCTCAACCTCAAGGCCTGGCTCTTGAGGAGTTAGAGTTTGCTGATTTACACCTCTCTCAGGGTGTTCTTGAGATCCTAAAGGCTTCCAGAAAGCTCTTCACTAGGCTACTTATAGTTCTAAATGGAAAAGGTTTTCCATTTGGTGTGCTGGGAAAAATATTTCCCCAGAATCTGCTGAATTGCCCATTTTGTTAGATTACTTGGTACATCTTAATTCCTTGGGTCTCAGACCAGCTACCCTGAGAGTTCATTTGGCAGCTGTGTCTGCTTTTGTGTCAGCAGGAAAGTCATCCCCTCTTTCCTCTCATCCTGTGTTTTCCAAGTTTTTTAAGGGATTACTCCATACTTATCCTCCCTTTCGGGAACCGGCCCCTGCTTGGGACCTTAATGTTTGCATTGCCCAGTTAATGCAACCCCTTTTGAACCTCTCTGTCTTCTGCAGAGCTTAGTACCTAACTTGAAAACTGTTTTCTAGTGGCTATCACTTTTGCCAGATGCATAAGTGAATTGCAAGCCTTGTCATTGGAGACTGACTTTATTTCTTTCCACAGGGATAAGGTAGTCCTTATGACTAATAGGAAGTTTTTGCCTAAGGTGGTTTCAGATTTCCATCTTAATCAATCTATCTCCCTTCCAGTATTTTTCACTGATCACTTCTCTTCGGGTGAGAGGAGGTTGCACAGCCTGGATGTTAAGAGAGCTCTTAGTTATTATATAGAGCGTACCAAAGGTCACAGGTCTAATCCTCCAACTTTTCCTTACCTATGGTGAAGTTGGGAAAGGCAAACCTGCCACTAAGAGATCAATAGCCAGGTGGATTGTCTCTTGTATCCAGTTTTGTTATCAGAAAGTGGGCAGAGCCCCCAGTTTGAGGGCTCATTCTACCAGGGGTACAGCTCGTCTCTAGCTGCTGCCAGAGATATCCCTTTTTAGAGATTTGCCAGGTTGCTACTTGGAAAAGCGGTGCACACTTTACCAAGCATTACTCCCTGGATGTCCAGGCCAGGAGAGATGCTCGGTTTAGCACAGCTGTTCTTCAGAGCCTATTCCTAAGTAGGTTCTGCCCTCCTCCATGGAGGTACTGCTGTGTATTCTGCTAATGTCTATAATATAGCAAGACTTCATGTTGTTTGAAGAAAAATTACTCACCTTAGTAATGCTGTTTCTTCTAATGGAGTCTTGCTATATTATAGACCTCCCCAACCTGCCCTCTCAGAACCTCTACTTGGTGGGGTGCGGGCAACTTAGTGTGGGCACTACTTATGTCCTGTTAGCATTTTGTCCCTTTGGGACTTTGGGGTGTGTATGTGTCGCGTGTGTGTGTTTTATTATACTTATGTTCCATTTTCATATTATTAGAATGGTGTTAGTATTTCTGGTCCCTGACTTGAGTCTTGGGTGTTGGGACCATCAATGGTTGTTATTATTTAGGTAGCCATTTGGCTAGTGTAGGTTACAGCTTCCACACAGACCTTAGTGAGTTTGGCTCGAAAAGATCTGACAGTTCAAGTTTGAAATGACACAGATAGAGCTGCTCTCGTGACAAAATTCTATTTTGGAATGGTTTTAAGCATTTCACTCCGGGGCAGTTCTAGAGCTGGATCAAACTGCTAAGGTCTATAATATAGCAAGACTCCATTAGAAGAAACAACATTACTAAGGTGAGTAATTTTTTCTTATGGGTAACCTTTGCTTTATATGGGGCAATAATCCTCTTTATTATTATTTCAACTACTTATTTTCTATGAGTTCAAACCTTACTGGCCCTGCTTCCCACTTCCATGTCTGACAACGCTGGCCTCTGCCCGTGTCGCCTCCGCTCCGCGCTCGGCTCTGCTTGCTGGAGCCAAGCGTTTTATAGGGTTTCCTGGAGTAACGTCACCATTGCTATGGTGACGCTCTCTTTAAGTACCTCCTTGTGCAGCAGACAACACATATAGTGTGCCTTTATAAAGGCAGGCTAGCCAGTGCAAGGCAGCAAAAGTGCTTCTCCTAAATACAGAGCCCTGGTATCTGTTCAAATTCCTGTCCCCTCAGAAAGGGAGGACAGGTAAGCCTAAACACAAGTACCCCTTGTTACCAACATTCCTGAAATTGCTACGGTCTACCTGCAGCTACACACAGTTCCTTTCCAGGAAAACAGATTAAAGACAACACAGCTGCCTTCACCTGCAGTGTTACTGTGCAAACGTGGTTCAAAATAACGCTCTGCGGTTTACACGCTAGAGCTGAGCATTTTATAGGGTTTCCTGGAGTGACGTCACCATTGCTATGGTGATGCTCACTTTAATTACCTCCTTGTGTGGCAGTGTGTATTTCAGCATGGCGGGTAGCATGTCTCCACCATTGCTATTCCATGGCACAGGTTAAGCTGGAAGGCAGGGTATATGCCCATTCTACCAGAGCAGTCATGGCATCTCTGGCAGAAATACAGAACGTGCACATAGCAGACATCTGCAATGCAGCTACTTGGAGCTCTGTGTACACTTTTGTGAGGCACTGTGCTTTGGATGTCCATGCCAGACAGCATCCATCCTTTGGCAGGACAATCCTTAATGGGCTCCTGTCCTGAGTGAGCTCCTCTCTCCTGCCGCTCTTCTCGGGGGATTATTTAGCTCGGTACTCTCCCATTAGTGTGAATGAGTGGTGGAGACTTTATGTCCAGGAACATAAGAAAATTATGTACCAACTGTAATTCTTGATTAGGATCTGCAGCTTATCCGTTAGGTAGGGAAATGGGCAGACTAGGTGGGCCAAGTGGTCTTTATCTGCCATCAAATTCTATGTTTCTATGTTGATCTTCTTGGACGAAGTCGCCACCACTCATTCACGCACCCACCCTCCATCCCCCGAGCTTACTTATCTGTTTTTGGTCTTCACTCCTTCGATGGCTGGGCTGTGAAGATTGTGTGGTGTTGACCCTTTTTATACAGGTCATTCGGATTATCTTAAGTCCGACATAGGTTAGTTTCACTAGGTTAGTTTATGCTGCACCTCTTCTGTTAAAAAAAAGGTACTGAGACATCTGGAGGGTCGACGCTGAGGTAGCCTATACAGCGCGAGCCAGTCTCATGGTGCCGCTTCCACGTGGCCCTACCTTGGCTCTGGCCCTCCTGAAGATTTTTGGCTCCCGCTCGGTCCTAGCTCCTCCAGCATAGTCCCATTAGTGTGAATGAGTGGTGGAGACTTCGTTCAAGAAGATCAAGAATTATGGTAGGTACGTAATTTTCATTTTTTGGTTGCAGTTACTTCCGCTCAGAGGATTTCCGAGCTTCAGGCTCCGATGTGTAAAGAGCCTTATTTCATATTTCATAGGGACAGAGTTTCCCAGCATACCATTCCTAAGTTTCTCCCAAAGGTAGTGTCCAAGTTCACTCTTAACTAGGACATTCTACTTCCAGTTTACTACCCAGAGTACTCAAACAAGGGGGAGGCCCTGTTGCATATTCTGGATGTTCCAGAATTCTTTGTTACTATATAGATCGCACTCAGTCTTCTAGAAGGACAGACCAGTTGTTTGTCTCCTTTGCCCAACGAATGTTAGGGCCACCAGTGACTAAGCAGACATTGGCCAAATGGTTGGTCAATTGCATAGCTTTCTGCTACCAGAAGTGTGACAAACCTTTACCAAAGGTCACTCCACTAGCGGTGTTGCCACTTCCATTGCACCCCTAAGGAATGTCTCGACAGTGGATCTTTGTGTAGCTGCTACTTGGAGTTCAGTCCACATCTTCATAAAACACTACAGTCTGGACACTGCTTCACGGAGGAGAGCAGGTTTGGCCTCGCCATCCTCCAGGGACTACTCTCTTAGGAGTACCAGTGGTTTACTAGCTTACATAACCACCATCCTTCTGACCTGGATGGTATCCTTGTACTGCTTGGGACTCAGTCCTAAAGTGTTACATGTTGCAAGAGCTCTATCTTGAAGTGAGATAGTACAGTTACGTAAGAACTTACCGTAACAGTAGATCTTCAAGAAGAGCTCTTGCAGCAGGTATACTTTCCCTCCCTCCTACCCCCAGGGTTATGTAACTGTATTTTTCTCTGGGGGATGTGAGAACCTCCTCGGTTCCCCATCCTTTATGCTAGCTGGGTCTCTGGTGGGTGAACTGAGGTGGTGCGGGAGGACCGAGCCCTTTATACGATAGGTGACGCCAGGGGTGGGGCTGACATCAGGGAGGAGGTCACCCACCTTAGACTGCTAGCTAGAATTTTTCTATAGGGTCCTAGTGCCCGACAGCATAGTCCTAGTGGTGTTACCTGCTGCAAGAGCTCTTCTCGAAGATCTACTGTTACGGCAAGTTCTTACGTAACTGTACTTTCTTCCCATCCAGCCAGCTCTGGAGACACTCTGAGGTGGCTTGGAGGAGGCCTGTTACTATGGCAGCTGTCCCCAAGGAGACAGACAAGAAATACACCGTGCCTAAATGTAAACCCATGTATTTCAGTCAGTCAATAGCAGATGCAATTATTATTCTGGCTTAGAATGTCAAAGCCATAGTTCCCAAGGAGGTCACTGTGTATCCCACAAACATCGATCCATGCGAGGTAGACACAATGGGTAAGCAGGTATATGCCTTGGCTCCCCTTGGCATGAGGGATAGCTAGCTACCAAGGGCACTTTTCTAAATACAAGTATGCCCTGTGGTGCAAGGTTAAGTCTCTGCCAGAGGCTCTGCCATACACAGAAGCAAAACAAGAGATGCTGCTTGCTGTTAAACAAAGTACTAAATGTAACAGCCACCAGCTTAAAGCCTCTGTGCTTGCCTTTGATGCAGCAGTTTGCTCTGTAGCTGCAGGAGTTTGCAACAGGTGGCACTCCTGACCGCAGACTGATGACTTTGCCCCAGATCATGAATGTGGCCTTCAGTGGTACTTATCTGTTCGGACAGCAGGTAAAACAGTCATTTAAAGAGTGTAGCAAACTGAGAACTACTCTTAAGACTTCCAGGCCAGCTCCTTATAACCCACAAAGGGGCAGAGGACACAGCGCTTTTCACAACAAGCAGTCCTTTCAAGGTAGGGGTGGTGGAGCCCAAAGCAATAAATTCCACCCTCCCTATGCCCAGAAGAAAGCACAGTCAAAGGCTCAGGTGCCAAAAGCACTCAGTGCTGTCATCTGGAGCTCCAGCCCCAGGTCTGCTTGAGCTGCCCGTGGCAGATCACTCCTCCCAAGTAGGATGACGCCTAACCCAATGTTACCATCAGTGGAATCCATCACAAGGGACAAGTGGGTTCCAAGGAATATCCGCGAAAAGTGCTCCCTGGAATTGTTGGACCCCCCCCCAAGGGCAACCCTCCCAGAACGCAACTTCCCTTGTCAGCTCACATGTCAGAGCTTCTGGCACAGGAGACTTCCAGTGACGTCATCAAGTGAACAATACCAAATCTCAGTGGCTCTCTCCCTCTGAGCAGAAATCTAAATAAATCACCTTCAAAAGTGGGACAAGCTTGGCTAATACAATTGTACCTATCAATGGTGAAGATTGGCAGACAGAAAACCGAAAAAGAAGCTGCAGATTACAGTGGATTGCGTATGTCACAGCTCCCAGCCATGCTGCAACCTCAGCTCCCCAAACTAACTTCTGTTGCCGTGGCTTTACCTTCAAGACACAGAAAAACTGAATTAGACACTATATTAAAAGAACAGCCAGCATTTAGAACTGAGATGAGCTCCTCAATGCAGGATATTCGGGGTCTGATTTCTACTTTAAAAACTTGGGCGGACACAGTGGATGCTCAGTTAAACTCAGTAGATGAACACCTGGATAAAATTGAACACCAGGTAGTCCAGCTAGCCAAAACCCAAGTAGACATTGTGGCCTGTTAGGAGGATTCGGAAAACCGATCATGACGGAAAGATATACCCCTTTATGAGGGTTGCAATCTTAGAGTTTTTGCTTAACTTTTTTCACACTGCTTAGAGCTCAGCAATGGCTATCATATTGAGACAGAACGCGCTCACAGAGCCCTTAGCCCTAGGCTTTCATCACTCGCTGCTAGGCCACGATCCATTATTGTCCATTTTACCAACTGGGCCACCAAGGAACACATCCTCCAGACAGTGTGGAGAAAAAAAAAGATTTTTTTATGGACAACATGGAGTCTTTTTTGACAGCGACTTCTCTCAGGCAGTGTTGCAGATCTGCCAGGAATATATTCCCATCCTGCAACCTCTCCTTAAGCAAAATTTAAAACTCCATATCCTGTGCTACTGACTGTTCAGCTACCCATGAGACAGAACACTTACCACATGGCCTCAGAGGCTCAAAAGGACCAGCTGCAGAAAAGCATTCTTCAAGAACAGACCCTGCAGCCATTACTACTATCCTAGCAGAAGATTTGAAGATGTAGTCACCAACAGCTGTTTCTACCATTGCAAATATAGCGCAGCAGTTACAATCTCTATGAGCAGCCAGTTCTGTGACTGACACTTGAAATATTCCGGGGATTTGCTGCCAGTTCCTAGCATCATCATGTAATTCTGGGAGATTTGGTGAAGGGTGGGCTGAAGGACACTGTGGGAGGGGGGTGCGAGGGCTCAGCAGTGGAGATCTTTGATTAAAGGGACAGCAGTGGCTCATACACCGCACTGCGTGGCCCCTCTGTGGGGAATCTGCCCTCCATTATTTTGAACTCTCTTTCTAACCCATACCCTTTGCACAGTTATTCCAGCTAACCAAGTAGAGAGTTTCTCAGTTCTTGCTAAGGTCACAGGAGCAAGAGCAAGGCTTTAGGCCCATACCTGCACCTGTAATTATCTAATAGTAAGTTAGAGAATTACCCTTTAATAGGTAATTATCCAATCTATTTTTGAATTGTGTTTTATGTTCACTGGTACACATAAGGTTCATAATAAGATCATAGGAACGAGAGAAAGGCTTTAGGCCCAAGCTGTCCCGGGTTGCCAGGGAGGTAGTACTGAACTCCGAATTATCACAAATAAAGTCACATAGCGCACACAGGCTGGGGGTCGGTGGTAGGGTTGCCTGAAACCCAAGCAGGCCTTGTCTCTTAGCCCTCCTGATATACAATTTCAAGTGCTCTTCCCTTGCTCTGGCATTGTTCATTTTTACTTGATTGGAGGATGGCTCCACTCGGAGGGTTGCACTCCCTATAATTTCTAATTATTTAGCATTACATCTTCAGCTGCAAGCCTTCAGGCCCTGTCCTCTGGGAGGCAACCGTCCCCCGGACCCTCTTGTGACATGGACTGCTTCCCCAATTAGACAGTTTTGCATATCAGCAATACAGTACATGAGTCTTTCTCCTGCGGAGTGGTTACTTATTTTATGCTATCTTGGGACTTTACAATTTACTGGGGACGATATTTCTATCCCTGATTTGTATCATTCATTCCAGTTGCCCTCTACAGTAGCTGATTAACTTTGACTGTAAGATTACAGGGAGCTCTGTTGGCTCAGATAATTGCCTTCCCAGGGAGAACAGTATGGCTATCCATACTGTGACCTGACAATGCCACATAGTCTCAAACTACCTACTTGGGACATGAGGAGGGGAGAGACTCTTCAAATGCTTGGCACTTGCAGCGGATACTTATTTGTTTGTCGTTCCCTTTGTACACCCTATTTGATTATTGTATGTAATTGAGAGGGTACATTGCCATCTGTAGATCTCAGACCACCTTTCAGAGCCTTCCGGGTCTTACACAATATTATATGAAACTGTTTTGGGGTTGCCTTTTTCTCTTTACTATTCTGTTGTTTTTTTTATACCAGAATGGTTACAGTGCCCCCAGTAGTGCTCTATCAGTATATGAGACCATGATCTGTGGCTGTAAGGCATAGAATCAGTGGTTGGTCAGGCGTGGACCAGATGACCCAACACATTCCCCCATGATTCTACCTAACCATTACTCTGCCGGAGGGTGCATTTGGGACACAACAGATAACACCAGCTCCTCATCCTCTAGTTTCCACCACTAGGAGTCATTGCAGAATGAGGCATTTTATAGTGCTCGTTCTGCTTCTTACTCAGGAGGGAGCTTTATCCTCCTTGCAGGCCCAGATAAACTACAGATCTGGCTTTCCCTCCATATCTGGAGATGTGTAACCCCTAGATGGCGCTATCCCAGGGGCTACTACCCCTGCCTGATTTGCCACTAACAGGTTGAGGGGCCTGGATCCAATGGCGGGTGCCTCCACCCAGAGGTCAGGGTTTGCAATAGTTAAACTTACTTGGTCACAGCCCTCTGGGACACTGCAACCCCCCTTTCTTCCCACTAGTGGCCCACACAATATATCAGAATTACCTTCACAGTATACACTTACCCCCAGGACTAGTTCCGGCACTGGGACCTCCTGTGAAATAAGATACAGTGCAACGATCACAGTACAGTACTTTAACATAGACAAATACCTAAGGCAGTATAACTTTGCTAAAACAAGCAGCTCTGATTTATTTAGGGGGATATAACAAGGACAGGGGGAAATCAGGTTAATTAGCTTATCACTTTACTATCTACCTATGGCTCTGTGCACAGGCCTATCCCTACCAGTTACTGTCCCTGGGTACCCAAGCCCTAGTGGCTAGTCCAAACCGTGGCAGCTGGTAGGGGCCCTTTCACACAGTGAAAAGAAAAATTAGTTTAAACAGTCAGCAGTACAGTGATTCCATTTGGATTTAATGTGGCAATTCAACAGGGAGCGACCCTGAATTAGTACTCACGACCTCCAAACAAGATAGGGTCCTTCAACGTCAGCAGGGTTACTCTTGAGCTCCAGAGACTCCTCACACATTTATATGGTAAACAGTCACAGGCAAAAGTCACTTAATGGCAGCAGGATTCACTTGAGCTGCACAAGCCTCCTCACACATTTATATGGTAAAAAAGAAAGTACTATACCAGGCAGGCTGCTTCTCTATCCCGATCGCAATTACTGCACAATACCCGGGAGAACACACAGCAGATTCAGTTCCTGACAGACCGAGTGCAATTCAACAATTTCTCCAGTCTTCTACAGGGTGAGCCTGGTTTCTACTCTTCAGAGATCCTTTGATTCTTTTCACAGGACGGATTCAGTCCTAACAAGCAGTTACACAAGCTGCAGACCGGAACTCTGGGCCTTACACACGTTTTTTGACTGAAACTGTGCACTGAAGGAGCACAGGGTTTCTTTCCCCTTCACTCCCAGAGCTAAACTGAAACTCCAACAGACAAAACCGGCACTTCCTTTGAGTTCCTCCAGTTCTTGACTGGATTGGCTGTCACTCACAATAGACTGCTGCTGTTGGTCCAAAAGGCGCCAAGTCTAAACTACATCTCCCAGAGTCACTGCCCATACAATCCTCTTGTGGCTGGCTCAGATTATGAGTCCAAGTTCTGATTCGTCCAAGGCACCATTTTAGAGCTAGCTTGCCCCACACTGATTGGTCCAGTTCAGCAGTTCAAAACCAGAATGGGGAACTAGGCAGACACAGTTCTGACTGCAAAGAAAGCAGGTTAGACAAACTGTAATTTCATTATTACTGTAAATGATTTCTGGCAAACAGTTACGTCTTTCAGATAGGTTCCTTTGCACTCTAGTGACTGCAAAATGGAGTGAATTGGCAGCAGCTCGAGTGGTACTCAAACAGAGAAGCACACAGTCCCCCCATACAAACTAATTATGTCTGCAAGCAGACAGCTCTTAAAGAAACAGTACCAGAGGCTCTAAAAACACTCACTGATAAATGGCTTAAACGCCAAACACCATTCAGGCTTGGAGCATTCAAGCAAGCTCCTGGAAGTCTTTTGGGAACCCCCATTTGCAGGGGGGTTACAGATGGACTTACTAACTGGCACAATCCTCTGGATACAGTAGGGCATGGACCTAATCAAGACCCTTTCTTGGAAGTCAACAACCCCTGTACTATAGTTCCCATTAGGCCCTTAGTTCCAAAGGGGTAGTGGCTGGCAATATGGGCAACATGTTGGTCCTTCTCCCATAGATAGTTATGTACCCTACTCCCTGTTGTTGTTTTTTATACCTCTATGATGCATGTTCATACTAGCAATGTCTTATATTCAGCATATTCAGGCTAAATGGTGGGATAACATAATGTGGATGAAGACTCAACTCTGGACCCCCGTACAGGCTTGGCAGGGGGCCGAGTCTTGTTGCTCTAAACTCTGACACCTTTAAAAATGACAGTATCATCATACTTTAAACATAGTGTCCCATGATGTCAGTGGCTTAAACAATCCTGTAAAAAGATCCAAGATAATTACGCAACTGAAGAAAACTCTTCCACGTCTTATTCTTTTACAGGAAACCCACGTGTCTAGTCAGGAGCACCAGAAGTTGTCAAAGTTTGGTATGGGCCTGGTTATCACTAGTGCATATCAACAGGGCTGCAGAAGTGGGATAGCTATATTGATCCCCAAAACTTCTATATTTCAGGGACAAGCCATATATCAGGACAGGGAGGGTGAATTAGTCTAGTCACAGACACTATACAAGGTAGGCAATATATGGTGGGGAGTCTTTACCTCCCACCCAGATCAGGTGCTTCCACCCACCAAAGATTGTTTAATAAAATAATGTAATTTCACCAGATAGTTTTACTTATAGGTGGAGATTTTAATCACCTCATGGATGCAGGAAAGGACAGTACCAATCTACACCCCCCCCCCCAATGCAACCACGTTACGGAAGAATGGCAAGCAGCTTATAAAAGATTTAGGACTCATTGATGTGTGGTGCCACTGTAACCCTACTCTGAGACAATAGACATTCTATTTGGGAGCGCACCGGACTTATTCTCACTTGGACTACTTTTTCATTAGTGCAGAGCATGTCGTTTCGGTACAGCAAACGACCATCTCCCCTATTTTCCTATCAGATCACGTCCCTATATCTTTCTACATTACCATTGCTACAGACCCGCCCCAAGACAATTGTGTTTTAACAATATCCTACTTGGGGACCCACAATTTAAGGAACTTATACCCAAGATACAACACCTTCTATTTTCTGGGCATGTTAAATATAGTACTATGGTGGGGATAGCTATACTGTTTCTAAAAAGAAACAAAGAGTATGCAAACAGCAAGAATTGCAAGAAGAAATATAACTTTTTTTACTTTCTATTATAGCCTTCTCCCTGCACTTTCCAGAACCCCCACTCCATCGGAGGCAGCTTAAGTCCACCTACTTCACCTCCTTTCCTGGTACTGCGGTGGACCCCCATGGAGCTGTGGCTATACACCCCAGGTGGGTACGAGGTGGGGCCCGTACACCGTACACCCTGATGCTTCTTGTTTTCGTCAGGTCACCGGTAGTCCAGGCAGGAGGGAGCCATTAGGGTCTACACTGGCGCTCCTTCCTCTCGGCATTCTGGTGCTGTTTTTCCCTGTTCTGAATGTGGTGTGCAGTCAATGGCAAGGTGTCACCACCGACGTCCACCACATCTCAACTACTCATTCTCTGCTCTGGGCTTGCTAAATCTCCGGCTTCCGTCAGAGGACAGTCAAGCACCGAGCCAAGTCCCCCCTCCCTCCCGGAGAAGGCAAGCAGTCCTGCAAATGCTCAAGCCTTCTCCCCCCCCCCGGCCAGTCCTCCATCCTTCCAGACTCATTCCCAAACCTAGGTCGACAGCGTCATGAGCAGTAGTGCTACCGCTGTGCCAGTGGGCTTGCCAGAATTATCATTTCTACAGTCTGCCCATATGCAGGGTGATTAATCAGTATTTCCTCGGATAACCAAAGTCAAAAATAAACTTCAAGACTCATTGACCTATAAAACGGAACAAGCCCTCCTTTATGTGAAAGAGCGCTATTATGAAGTGGGATCAAGGGCCTCTAAGGTCCTTGTATACCAACTCCAGCAACAACAAACGTTAACCACAATAACAAAGATTACCCATTCAACTAGGAATATTACGCTGACTAGAACACAGGAGATTGCAAGCGGATTTAGGGACTACTATTCTGCTTTATACAAACCAGAACCAGAAGACATTCGGTACTAACTTTTTTTTTTTTTTTACAACTGTAACACTACCATTCCTGACAGAACATTATCAGGATGCATTACTTCACCCTGTCACCTTGCTGGAAGTCATGAGTGCTATAAAGAATGTCAAATTGGGTAAAAGTCCTGGACCAGATGGGTTCTTATCTGAGTTCTATAAAGCTTTTTGGGTAGAACTGCTCCCCCTTCTTAGTAATCTCTTTAGGGCAAGCCAGGAAGGTGATGGTCACCCCCACCCAGTTGGCAATATGCTAACATATCTACCATACTGAAACCTAATAAAGATCCCCTCTTATGTGATTCATATAGGCCCACATCAGTCCTAAATCAAGACTATAAATGATATGCCAGCATTATTGCCAAACACCTAGAGAGTGTCCTACCAGCACTCCTACACAAAGATCAGGCAGGATTTGTTCCCAAAAGACAGACCTCAGACAACATTACGCATACTCTGTACATACTGGAGAGAGCCCATAAGAAAATCATCCCTCTTTTACTTTTAAGTATGGGTGCACAAAAAGCATTCAAGAGAGTGTCGTGGAGATTTCTTCAGTATACTTTGAGACATTTCAACTTTCTGGAACACTTCTGTCAAATGATAATGGCACTGTGTACTACCCTCTAAGCGGTGCTTAAAAATTAATGGTACTTTCTTGGACTGCTTACCCCTGTAGAGAGGAATTTGGCAGGGCTGCCCATTATCCCCCTTACTGTTTACATGGTATGCAGAACCACTAGTGCATGCCATAAGGGAGAACCCTAATATTAAGGGGCTGACAAGCGCGGGAGCAGAGCATAAAGTTGCATTTTATGTGGATGATTTTGTGATTTATATGACTCATCCAGATATTTTTCTACCTGCCGTATTTGAGATCCTGGCAGAAATAAATGGAAGCATTAGTGGGATATAAGTTAAATAAGGACAAAACTGCAGTCCTTCAATGTAATTATAATCCTACCTCTGAGATAAGAACTGCCTTCCACTTTTGCTGGGACTGTACGATGATTAGGTATTTGGGGATTATGCTCCTCCTGGACCTCTCCCCCCTGTATGAGGTGGAGAGGTCCAGGGAGCCAATGAATGGCAGTATACAAGCAGACTTACAAAGATGGTGGCCCCTCCAAATCCCTTTAAAGGAAAACTGTCCTAATCCTAACCTTCCCACTCCCGACAGCTGTAGCCCCCAATTAAGCTTTTCCCGCGGTAAAAAAATTTTTTTTGAGCTTACTCATTTTATTTTTATTTTGTAAAGTCCCCGATCGCCAAACATGGTGGATGCTGTGCAGTTCCATTTCAGATACTGTGTGGCGCCGCACCACTCGCCCCAGTACAAAATGTATTGGGACGAACGGTGTTGCATCTATTAGTATCAAGCATCTAAGGATGTGAAACATACGTCGACGGGGGAGTGCTATTTTGTATCGTAATAAAAGTCATATTCTAGGGACATGGATATGTTGTTCATCCACACTGTCTGGCAGGTATCCTTGCCGCTTTAAATCTTGCCGGAAGGTCTTCAAGCTGGCTCCTCCCACCCACCCGGGTGGTAAAACTCTCGGCTACGCCCCATGACACCAGATCTTCTTACCGCTTGAAGCTCAGTGTCTTCCTTAACGCTTCATGAGCAAGACTGGTTCCTAATTCTTCGGTTTTCCGAATTTAAAAGTTTTTGCTTAAAAGACTTCGGTCTTCTATCCCCGCCGCGATGGACAAATCGACCCGGTTTTCGCGGTGCCCTTGTGGGCAGAAGATGTCTCAGACGGATCCGTGACTCCACGTAGGTGTATTTGTTTAGGCCCCCGAGCACGCACCCATTCTTGCGACCTGTGCTCTTCCTTCAGCCTACGCCCCGAAGACCGTGCCGCCTGCTTACAACTGGGGCGCCCGAGAAACGCTTTTCCACCAGTTAAGTTCAAGAGGCCCGGTCAGCATTTTCCCCACGGCGGCAGGCTCGTGGATCAGCTAGAGCAGATGATCGCCTCAAGAGGATGCGGCGCTGGCCGCATCTTCCTCACCGCAGCTTATTCCGCTTTCCCTGGGTTCCTCTACACAGCTTCTTTAAGGAGTTTTGTCTGTCCCTCTCCACTAGGGGAGAGGGACCAACGTCTGCTGGACCTTCTTCTTCTCGGTCCAAGAAGAAAGACAAGGGTAAGTCTTTTTGTCGACGCTCTTGGGAGCGGGAAAGGTCCCTCTCCCCGAGTTGTCGGCCATCGACTTTGGTCGATCGTTCGGCTTCCGCCACTGGTCTCACGGTGTCCCCATCAGGTCAGTTGACCGAGACTCCCATCGATGCAGTCGAGATCTTTCTCGACCCGTTGGACGGGTTGTCGACCGCGGCCGAAACCTCTCCCAGTTCCCCGTGGGAGTTGAGGATCCTGTGGCTTGCCAGTGCCTCCGGTTCCGGAGCCTTGGTGTTCCTCCAGCCGAGGGAGGGCCGGTTACACCGTCCCTCTCCGCACTGCCTTCTCGGAAAAGCCGAGGTTCTCGGTCCGACTTCTTCGCGTCCAGCCGATCCCACCATCACAGGCGGTTCCGGTCTCGCATCATGTAGCGCGCCGTCTGCCCTCTTCCTCCTCCTCGGATGAGGAGGCTTCACGCAAGTTGCGCCGACGATACGAGGATCCTCATGGCAACAGCTCCTTTGACCGGAATAAGCAGACGCCGCCGCCTTCCCCGCCATTAAGTGGTTGTCACCGAGAGGCCGAAACAACCCCTGCTTACCCGAGGAGCCTGTTGTCAGACCGTTATTCGCCGAAACCAGCTGCTCCACCGATTCGTGGAACCTCCACCTCCACAGCTCGTGTTTGGGGCTCCGACCAAGAATTCTCGGTCGGCTCAGGGTCTGCCCCATAGGCTGTCGGTCACCCTCACTCCCATCGCCTCGGCAGGTGGAGGTGGCTCAGGCCCGAGGCAGTTTTGCGGACTCTTCCGAGTCCGACGACCATTCCTCCTTCTTCTCCAAGCGATGGACTTGAGTCCTCTGGAGGTCAGTCGCTGGACGACAGCCCTTCGTCCTTCCTGGGGTTGCTCAGACTCATCTCGGAATCCACTGGGATACAGCTCGAGCCCGTATCCAAGCGGGCCAGGTATCCCCTCACGGAGATATTGGACCAAGGGGATTCCCATATGGAGGCCTTCCCTGTGGCTGAGGCCATTGTGGGCCCGGCCTTGGAGCTCTGGCAGCATCCTGCTTCCTGCCCTGCGCCTTCGGCCAGGATGGCCAGGAAGCATGCGGTCCCTACTGGTTCCCTGTCTGGTTTCTCGGAACATCCCTCGCCGAGGGTTGTTACCAACAGCGCTTCCGCGGCCGGAAACGGCTAGGGACCTTGACAAACCTCCCGACAAGGAGTCCAAGAAATTGGACTATGCCGGGCTTAAAAGTCTACGCTGCGTCCTCCCTTGGCCTTCGTCAGGCCAGCTCGGCCGTTCTGATGGCGCATTTTTCTCACGCCGTGTTGGGCTCCCTGGACGAGGTGGTCCCTCATCTCCCGGCTGACCTGCAGACCACGGTCAAGCAGGTGCGGGACCAGGGCAGGGCAGTGGCCAAGCAGCAACTTCAGACTGCTTTGGACATCGGTGATTCATGCGCCAGGTCAGTAGTGGCTATGCGCCGTCAGGCATGGCTGAGGATATCCACCTTCACAGCGGATACCCAGCACAAATTGGCGGATGTCCCCTTCTTGGGAACCGACCTCTTCGGCCCTGGAGTGGAAGGCCATCTCCAGAGGATCGAAAAGTCCAATGCCACCTTGGACTCGGTATCATCCGCCAGAGGGACAAGGGCAGAGACCTCAACCCAAGCCCTTTCGTCCATCTGCGCCCGCACGCACGCCTGCCCAGCAACACCAGGGCCAGCAGGCTCGCCATATCCCAAACCCAAGCCTGCGGCTTCCTCCTCCAGGAAGCAGGAGTGAGGCCCAGGCGGTCCCTCGGCGGTCCCTCCTCCAAGCCTGCACAGTGACAGGTTGAGGGTGTCGCCCCAACCTCGTCACCTACTCCCAGGGTTCTCTGGGGGACGGCAACGGTACTTCCTTTCCACCTGGTCTGCTGGCTACCACAGACAGGTGGGTGTTGGAGGTGGTAGGAAAGGGCCTGCCTCTGGAGTTCGAGCAGGCCCCACCCTTCAGAGCTGTCGCACTGGGGCCTCGTCCGAAGTTTTGCTGTCAGCTCGCTGAGCTGACATCGCCTCCTCCTCGAGAAGGAGGTGATAAGAGGTGGCGGACCTCCCTCAAACCCGGGTTCGTGTCCAGGTACTTCCTGGTTCTGAACGACGGGGCTGGCGCCATTTCGACCTACACGACCAACAAGTTCCTAAGGTCTCGAACCTTCAGGATGGTCACTCTGGCTCAGATAATCCCATCCTTGGAACATGACATGGTTCTGCCTCTGACCTTCAGGACGCTCTTTCACGTCCCTATCCGTCCGTCCCATCAAAGGTTCCTTCGCTTTCGAGCGGAAGGTTCCCTTTTCGAGTTCCAAGCCATGCCCTTCGGCTTATCTCCAGCTCCCAGGGTCTTCACCAAATGCATGGCAGTGGTGACAGCATTCCTGCGGCACCGTGGGGTCCGGGTTTATCCTTACCTTGATGATTGGCTGATAGCAGCCCCCTCCAGACAGGAGGTGGAGCGGTCCAGAGACCTGGCCCTCCGGGTTTGCTCTCAGGTCGGCCTCCTCATCAACGAGGCCAAGTCGGAACTCGAGCAGAAGCAGGTTATTCTTTTCATCGGGGCAGAGCTTGACTCTCTTCGAGCCAGAGCACAGCTCCCGACGGACAGGGCCGAGGTTATTTCCTCCTTTGCCCAGTCATTTCTGGTTGGGCAATTGCGCCCTGCCCAGGACTTCCTGCGCCTCCTGGGTCTCATGGTGGCCTGTACCAGCGTGGTCCGTTGGGCCCGCTGGAACATGCGCCTCCTTCAGTGGGGGCTGGCCAGCCAGTGGTCACAACGCTGTGATCCATTGGACCAGCTAGTGATGGTGACCCAGGGGATGTGGAACGCTCTCCAGTGGTGGACCGTTCCAGTTCATCTGCAGGAGGGCATCCCGTTCGTCCGCCCCGAGCCGACGGTCTCTCTATCGACCGTTGCCTCTCTGATGGGTTGGGGTGCCCATCTGGGGGAACACCGAGCGCACGGCCTCTGGTCCTCGCGGGTGTCCCGATACCACATCAACCTGCTGGAGCTCCGAGCGGTTTGCCTAGCTCTCACCGCCTTTGCTCCGTTTCTTCGGGGTCAAGTGGTCCGGGTCCAGACGGACAATACCACGACCATGTACTACCTAAACCGCCAGGGCGGGACGCGCTCCATGCTCCTATGCAAGGAAGCTCTCCGCATCTGGTCACTGTGGCGCAGCCTGAGGTGGATCTCCTAGCATTCATGTGGCAGGAGCTCCAACACCCTGGCCGATGCCCAAGCCGGATAGGGGCTGCCTCCACGAGTGGTCTCTCCTGCCGGAGGTAGTATAGATCTATTCTCCCATTGGGGCACACCTCAGGTGGACCTGTTTGCCTCAGGAGAATGCGGGGTTGAGGCTGTTCCATGCCCGCCCCTCAGCAGGGCTGTCTGCAGGGTGCCTTCTCGAGGCCGTGGACCCGGCCTCTTGTACGCCTTTTCCCCATTCCCTTGTTACACAAGGTGCTGCTCAAAGCAAGGAGGGACAAGGCGAGGTGATTCTGATAGCCCCAGACTGGCCTCCAGTTCTGGTACCCAGATCTCCTCAGCCTCAGCTCCAGGCTTCCGAGGCAGCTTCCAGCTCGCCTGACCTGCTCTCAGTCAATCAGGGAAGGTATTCCATCCCGACCTTCAATCCCTGCACCTGGACGGCCTGGTTCCTGAGTGGCTAGAGTTCCAGTCCTTGGGTCTTTCCCGACGAGGTCCTCAATGTAGTTGAGGCGTCCCTGAAGAGTCAACCAGAAAATGTTCGCCTTCAAATGGAAAAGGTTTTCCATTTGGTGTCAGGCAGGGGCCTGGACCCTTCCTCCTGTTCCTGGCGAGCATATTGGACTACCTGTGGTCCCTTTCTCAGCAAGGGCTTAGGTCGACGACCCTTAAGGTGCACCTGGCAGCCATCTCTGCTTACCGGGCGTGGGCCGGGAAGCAGTCTGTGGCGCAGGAGAAGGTGGTCTGGTGCTTTTTCAAAGGCCTTGATCACATTTCCCCTCCGGTGCGAGAACCTCCACCTCTGTGGGATCTACTGCTGGTACTGGCAATGCTCATGGGCAATCCATTCGAACCAATGCACAGGTGTGAACTCTCTCACCTGTCATGGAAGACCGCCTTCTTGGTGGCTATCACATCAGCCAGAAGGATGGGAGAGCTCCAGGCGCTTTTTCCATCGAGTCTCCTTACCTGGTCTTTGACAGGGACAAGGTTGTCCTGCACCCCCACCCGAAATTCCTTCCGAAGGTGGTGTCGGAGTTTCACCTTAACCAGGTGCTGACTCTGCCGATGTTCTACCCCAATCACACCTCGGAGGCCGAATATAGGCTCCATACTTTGGACCCTAGAAGGGCGCTCGCTTACTTTAAGGAGTGCACGGCTGAAATTCGCGGGGAGAGGTTCGCCAGCCGTTTGTCACCTATGCTGAAGCCGCATCTGGCAGACCTGCAGCCAAGCGGACGATAGGCAGGTGGGTCACCTCCTGCATAGATCTCTGCTATAAGTTGGCGGGCATGGAGCCTCCCAGAGGGATAAGAGCTCATTCTACCCACCATACTGCTGCATCGGTGGCTGCTTCCAGGGACGTCCCTATCCAGGAAATCTGCAGGGCTGCTACCTGGAAGTCAGCACACACCTTCATCACCCATTACCACATCGACCTTGAGTCACACCGGGATGCTGGTTTTGGGGCCTCGGTTCTCCAGTCTCTTTCCCAAGTAAGTATCGGGGGTGTGCGTCTTGCCTTCCTCCTCCCGGAGAACTGCTAGGAGTCTGCCAGACAGTATAGATGAACAACATATCCATGTCCCTAGAAATACAGGTTACTCACCTGTAACAGGAGTTCTAGGAATGGTATATGTTGTTCATCCACACGATCCACCCGACCTCCCCGGCTTCGACGCACTACCCGAGCTTCCAGCGGGCCAGATCTGGCGTCATGGGGCGGAGCCGAGAGTTTTACCACCCGGGTGGGTGGGAGGAGCCAGCTTGAAGACCTTCCGGCAAGATTTAAAGCGGCAAGGATACCTGCCAGACAGTGTGGATGAACAACATATACCATTCCTAGAACTCCTGTTACAGGTGAGTAACCTGTATTTTTTTAACGTGCCCCAGCGTTGGTCTTGTTTTTGTGGCAGAGTTGTAGTCGTTATTTTGTGATTTGCATTCATATTAATTTTCGGCTCCTCTCTTGGGCTCTTTAGCTGCCATTTTATGTGTGTATAGGAGACAGAGCAGGCAGTGGCCATTGCCTCTGAGTTCCTAGCATCCAATGGCATTCTGCTGAACCCCTCAAAGTCTCAACTGGAGCCCTTCCAGGAACTGCTGTTTATTGGGGCGTTTCTGGACACGACCTGAACTCAGGCTTTCCTCCCAGACAGAAGACTTCGGGCAATCTTGCAGATGACATGCTACATAATGGAACACAAGACTCTGCCAGCCCATTCCATGCAAATCATGCTGAACCCAATAGCTTCCTCAGTGTTCACAGTGCCTGTAGCAAGGCTCACATGAGGATGACTCCTTGGACACACATTACCCAGTGGTCACAGGCATAGCACGCTTGAAACTATCCCATTTAGGTGACTAAATCCTTGTTGAGGCCGCTGATGTGGTGGTCAATGGAGGAAAACATCCTCCAGGGCTTCTCCTCCCCACCGGAGTTAGAGGTGATTCTCACCATGGACACATCCCTTCTGGGGGGGGGTGGGAGGTTCACTGCCAGGGTCTCCAGACACAAGGTATACAGGACTTGTCTGAAACACTTCTGAACATCAAGATGTTGGAGATGCGTGCAGTTCTTTATGGTCTGATAGCCCAAGTGGACTTGTCGAGCTGAAAGTCAGTTCTCCTCCAGATGACAAGTCTGTCAGGTACTATATATGCAAACAAGGCAGAGCACACTCTTACCCTCTGTGCAGGCAGGCAGTGACAGTGCGCGAATGGTGCCTGAAGCAGGGGACCTTGATCCAAGCAATATATCTACCTGGAGTCCAGAACACTCTGGCAAATGAATTAAGTCTAACTGAGACAGATCCTCATAAGTAGTTACTAGCACCAGATGTCATGAGATCCCTTTTCAACAAGTGGGGCACCCCACATGTGGACCTTTTTGCATCACCACTCAACACTACACTGCCTCAGTTCTACTTCAGAATTCCAGGACATGGCATTTTCTGCCAGGATGTTTTCAGACTGCCATGGCAAAATCTGTTTTTGTACACATTCCTTCCAGTCCCTGTCATTCAAACAGTGGTGTTCAAATTGGAGGTGCATTGGGGCAAGATGTTCCTAGTGGCCCTCTGCTGGCCCCGTCAGATATGTTTCCTGTGTTGAATCAACTTTCAGTCATCAAACTGAGGGTTTTGCCACTCCAGACAGACTTATTGACCCATAGTCAGCTGGTCCTTTCCAATCTGTGCTCTCTTTACCTTTAAGCCTGGCTCCTGAAGTGATAGAAGTGAACAGGTTCAAGGTATCTCAGAGGGTCTCTAAAATACATTTGGCCATACTTAAACCTTCTACCAGAGATACATACACCACCAAGTGGAAAAGATTTTCTATTTGGTACTCCAAACCCCGGTGTACCATATCAAGGTCCGCCTGAAAAGGGTTTGGAGTACTTACTAGACCCTTCTAATGCTGGCCGTAGTATTCCACAGTTAAGGTCCACCTATGTGCTATACCAGCATAACACAAACCTGTAGGTGCCCTCTCTTTGACACAGCTGCCACAGTTTACGAGGTTCCTCGGGGGTATTCTGCTGATGTCTCCCTGGGATATCAGCCTTGTGCTGGATATGCTAACTCAAAAAAAACATTGAGCCGATTGAGACTTCTGACTTGGAAGTTTCTAACTTGGAAAACAGCATTTCTGTGGGCGTGGATATGATGCACTGTCCACACTTAGGCAGTCTTCCTTAAACTTTAAGACCAGCCAGAACGTCTTCAAGCTAAGTTCCTACCACCCACCCGGGTTGTATACTCCCCTGTTCTGCCCTGTGACGTCATATCTTCCTTAACGCTGAAAGAGTCAGGTCTCCTCCTTTGCAGCTGTGTGTGTGGTGTAGGCCAGAGTTTTTCAGCACCTTTTTCTCTAGCATTTTCAAGCTCTTTCTTCTAACTTCATTCTATCATGGAGCATGAAGAAGCTCGGTCCTGTCCCAGAGTCAAGCAATGCATCGTTTATAATAAAAACAAAAATATCCTAGATGGACCCGCACTCATCGTACTTCTACTGTCTCAAGGCAAAACATGACTCTCAGGGTTGCGACCTGTGCAAGGTGCTGTTACCCTCTTTGCTCGAGGATCGCAATGCCTGCCTCCTCCTTCATTGGCTGGATGAACAGGACCCCATGGTCCACTCCAAAGATGTGCAGGAGGCAGTGTCTATGGCCGAGAGCTCAGCCACTCAGCTCGTGGCCATGGAAGAGACAGCAGCCCAGGCTGTGGCAGTTTCTGTGGCGTCCATGTTGCCCCCTGCTGGGGGGCATTCTTCATGGGCTCCTTCCGCGACATGTGCCAGTCTCTACAAACCCTCGGGGATGGCCCTTCCCATTGAGATAAGAAAACTGTTTAAAGAATCCTGTTGTCAGTTATGGGACCAGGAACAAGCACTTTCTTTCTGCTACTGTGATTCCCTTGACCGCTTGGCGGCTGTCGAGCACTTGGCTTCGGTCAAGCCAACTTTGATCATGGATCAGGATGCTAGCTCCATGGTAACCCCATTGGGCTTGTTGGCTGTGACGCAGGCCGACCAGCTGGTCGAGATTTTTCTCAACCTAGTCGACCCACTGTCTGCAGGGATCAAGGATGACTCAATCACAAGGACTCCAGTCCTCTCGACCGGTCTCTCAAGAGGGTCAGGAGAAGCCAGTCGAGCAGACTGTCTCCTCCCATGACCTCCCTCTTCCATGGGTCGGAGAGACCTGATGCTTGTCTTCTACACAACCCTTCCTCGCCCTGAACACTTCAGTCATCGTACAAGGTCCTGATCCCGGTTGAGATTGAGGACCAAGGAATCCACGCTTTCCCATATTTGGCCCTTGGCCAGGAAGCACTGTCAGCACTGTTGTTCATCTTTGGGCAAAAAGTTGCGGCGGTGCTTTGAGGAGCTCATGTGCCAGCAGTGCATCCTTGGGCACGGTAGGCCCCTTCCTCAGATCCCAGCACTTCCCTCATCCCCAATCCAGCCCAGCCAGTCCTGTGGCGACCGGTTTCTCTGGCACCAGCCTCTCCACTGTACTGGGTGGCGCCCAAGCCCAAGCAGCCCTTACAGGGTGCTCCTACCAAAGCTGCCCATCTGGCTAGTGGCCTTCCAGGTTGACTGTCGTTAAAATCACCCACGCAAATGAGTCCAGGGTGCTTCATGGGGAGAAGTGGCTGAGGGTGGGCTTTAAGGAGTCTTCAGATTCCAAGGGGTCCTCTGTGCAGTCTTACTGGACCCTTAGCTTCAACTGTGAATCGACTGATGAATCTGCCACTGATCATGGACCAGTCTGCTTCAGGGCTCTGTTCCGTTTGATCTCTAAATCAATGGAGATCAATCAATCAACTTTATTTAATATAGTGCTTATTATCATTTTGACCCAGGGCGCTTCACAAGCGAGCAAGACCATCCAAAACAAATAAAATACATTAAATAAAATACATAACATGCCACAAATATAAATACAATTTAAATAAATGTTTAATAATTAGATCTGACTAGTAAGGAATGCTTGCTTAAATAAAAATGTCTTCAGCTCCCTTTTGAAAATCTCTAGGGTGGAACTCTCTCTCTCTCAGAGGACGAGGGAGGGAGGGAGTTCCACAGGGTTGGTGCTGTAAAAGAAAAAACGTGAGCACCCGATGTTTTTAAGCATACCCTGGGCATCTCTAACAGTCCCTTATCCACTGAACGGAGGGAACGGGTGAGGCGGTAGGGTCGCAGGAGGTGTTGCAGATAATCAGGCCCCTGATTGTGCATGGCTTTACAGGTCAGCAAAGTGACCTTGAAGGTGATTCGTCACCTAACCAGCAGCCAGTGCAGAGAGCACAGCACAGGAGTAATATGACATGATCTAGGCAACCCAGTCAATAACCTGGCTGCAGCATTCTGCACTAGCTGCAGACAGCGAAGATCCACCCCCCCCCCCGATAGCCCCAGGTATAGGGCATTGCAGTAGTCGAGTCACGATATCATGAAGGCATGGACCAGAGATGGCAGATCATCCGAGGGTATCAGGTGCTTAATCCTGGTAATGTTCCTCAGATGGTATGGCCAATACCTGAGATTTAAGTGTCAAGCCACAGTCCAGTACAGTGCCAAGATTCCTCACACTGACTGCAGTGAGGAACTGTGAGTCCCCAAGCCTAAGCCCGGAGACCTGACCAAATTGCCCACTCCACCCTGGATGACCTGGATCCACAACTAGTACTTCAGTTTTGTCTGGATTCAGCCTCAACCAGTTGGTCCTTATCCTGTCCTGGATCTCAGCAAGGCACTGATTGAACACCAAGACTGCCTCCTGCTGCCTGGGAGCAAAAGACAGGTATAGCTGTTTGTCATCTGCATAGCAGTGAAAACTCAGCCCATACTGTTGTCATAGAGGCACAGGTCAGGAAGCATAGGGAAAACCAGGAGCAGTTGTAGAATTCACCAAAAATATTTATTTACAGTAACAGTAACATAAAAAGAAATAAACTTGTTCAGAATAACTATGTACAGAGGAGAAATTCAGTAGTTTTACTTCAGTCTGTGTCCCTTTTTCTTCTAATTTTTCTTGTAGTTGCAGCTTATCTCTTACAAGTCCTTTCAACCCCATCCTTAGCAAGCATCCTGTTTTAGTAAATATCAGGCAGGAGCTGCTAGAACACTGTGTGCTTCTTGAGTTGAGGCCCCCTTATGCACAGCTTTTGCAAAAGGCTCAAAGATTTGAACTCTGGTAACCTTTAGTTTACAACAGCTTTTTGCAATCATCTCAAATTATAATTATATACATTTCAATAGTAATGCTATATATTTTCCAAACACAAGGGATCCCAATATCAGTTACACTTCCATACAATGATTTGCACGTATTTTTGTATTAGCAGATATGCAAGGGAGAAAAATAGACAGCAAGAGAAAACTGAGAAACAGTGATAGGCAAAGAACTGCAAGCTTGTTCGGGTTGATCAAGTCCGAAGTCTCACAGGAAAATTGGGTTGTGCAGCCAGACAGAGAAGAGACAGAAAAGTAAAGATCCTTGCATTTAAACACTTTTTCTAACAACTGGGACAGGGTTCTGTTCTACCCTGTCTCAACTGTCTTATAATGTCCCCTAGTGGCAGCATATACACCGCGAACAACATGGGGGCCAGGATGGAGTTCTGTAGGACCCCACAAGGCAGGGGCAGGGATGATGAGGAAAAAAACCCCAGACACCACCTGCTGCATCCTGCCTGTGAGAAAAGATTGAAACCAGTTGAGGTTTGTACCATCTAGTCCACAACAGACTCTCAGATGCTCCAACAGCACCCCATGGTCCACGATGTTAAACACTAAAGAGAGATCAAGGAAAATTGAGATAGAATGACTTCCTCGATCTCTCGCCATCAAGAGATCGTTCAGCACCCTGACTAGGGCAGTGTCAGTACTGTGCCTCTTCCGGAAACCCAACTGGAGAGGGTCGTAGATGTCGTGAGTTGTCAAATGGGCCTCCAGTTGAAGGGCCACCACCTTCTCAATAACCTTGTCCACAGAGGGAAGGTTAGAGATAAGTCTGTAGTTAGCCAGGCAGTCCAGGTCCAGTGAAGGTTTCTCCAAGAGTGGTCTCACCATCATCTCCTTCATGGGCCCAGGTAGGCCCTCCATCACTAGGGAACACCGGACTATCCTAGCCAGGACAGGACCGATGGCATCAGCACATCCTACTAAAAGGTATGTTGGGACCATATCCAAACTACAGTTGGTTGGCCTCAACTCCTGGATGACCTTCACAACATCCGTGGTGGCCAGCTGGTCGAAGTCGAGCAAGACAGGCTGAATACCCGTGATATCAGGCTCACTAATGCATGTCCCACTTGAGAGTGCCAATCGGATCTCCAACGTGATGGAGGGAATCTTATCGGCAAAAAACAGCGAACTCCTCACACCTTAACTGTGATAATGCTCCTCTGGATTGACGATCCCCTCGGAGCTGGTCCAGAAGCGAGCCAAATCCCCTTGGAGCTGGTCCAGAAGTGGGTCAAATCCCCTTGGAGCCGGTCCAGAAGCGGATCAAACACACATGGAGATCCTTGATTGGGATGATTCCACTGGAGTGGCCTTCCCTGTGGCGGATTCTATTTTGGGTCCTGCACTGGAGCTGTAGCAGCAAATGGCTTCGTGCACAGCTCCATAGGCCCACGTGGTCTCTAAGTATGCGGACTTGACTAGTTCCCGTTCCATTTTTTTGGACCATTCCTCAGCCAAAGGTTTGGTAGTGGACTCTGTCTTTCGCAAGAGGGGCAACTTTGGGGATGTGGACAAGCCCACTGACAAGGAGTCCAAGAAGCTGGATCATGCAGCCAAGGAAGTCTCTGCTGCGTCTTCCCTGGGTCTCCGTCAGGTGAGTTCTACCTTGATGATGGCCAACTTTGGTCATGTCCTTATGGGACTTGCAGTCAGTGGTAAAGATGGTCAGAGATGATGGTCATTCTTTAGCCAAGCATCAGTTACAGAATGCCTTGGACACTGGTGATTTCTGTGCCCAGTCTTTGGCAGCAGCCATTGCGATGTGCCATATGGCCTGGCTGCAGATTTCCACCTTTATGGCAGACAGCCAGCACAAACTGGCCGATGTACCCTTCCTGGGCACCAATCTTTCTGGCCCTGGGGTAGATGGGCATCTCACCAGGATTGAGAAGTCCAGTGTCACCCTCGATTAGCACCATCTCCTCCCCTCAGCTACCCTACCCCCTTCACCTTTCCTCCCCTCTACCTAATGCACCCCCCCCATCTGTCCTGACAAGGCCTGTTGGCTGACTTCAACTTACCTTGTGATGTTACCAGTAACTGACAAAGCTTGTTTTGGCTGATTTTCAATTTACTGTATGCATTCCTGTGCATGAAACTGCTTAGCATTACTCGTTTCTATTCTTTAATTCACTGTGAATGTCAACTATTGCTTCTTTTCTTATTTACAATTATTTTACCGTACCCTGTTTAGTCTGTAAACCTGTTGATCTCCTTTCTCTGTGTATACTGTTTTACCATACTTTTTGTTCTTTTAACCTGTTGTGTTATGCTGCTGACATGGAACCTTTATAAAAGAGCTCTAAGCTCAAAGGTATTTGTAATCCGAGATCTAAATAAAAAAAATCCTCACAGAAGGATCCCAAGGGTCAGAAGCTGAACAATAAGTCCTTTCAGTTTCAGCTCTTCTGTCCTAGCACCCCAAACAACAGCACTGGCAGCAGGGGCAGTCTCAGGTCTGGCAAAAGCCTAAGTTTGCCAGCCAAGGTTCCAGGAAGCCCAGAGGCAGGTGCAGCAGGGCCTCTCCGGCTGTAGATGACAGTGCCTCCTCCAAGGCTACTCAGTGATGGGTCGGGGGGGGGATCTGCCTCCCGCCTGCCAGGTCCTTGCCTCAGCTCCCCATGAGGTGTCCACTTCACCATTTCTGGCATGCCTGGTCAATCATCACCTCAGACAAATGGGAGTTGCAAGTGGTGGACAATGGGTTGCCTCTCGACTTCGAGGCTTTCCAGTCTTACCTAGCCCATGCTCCACAAGAGAGTCCATGGTGTTGTTGGACCTACTGTCTGCCCTCTCAGAAGACGTCACTCAGCTCCTTAAGAAAGGAGCCGTAGCCTGTGTCTTGGATGCCACAGCTGGCCAATGCTTTGTGTCCCGGTATTTTCTGGTCCCCAAACAGATGGGGGTTTGGCACCCTATACTTGATCTGCACAATTTCAATCAGTTTCTGAGGAAGCACAAGTTCTAGATGGTCATTCTGATCCAAATCATAACATCCCAGAAGCAGAGCATGTGGTTCTGCTCTGTGGATCTCCAAGATGCCTTCTTTGGCATTCCAGTCCATCTGTCCCACTGGCAGTACCTTTGTTCTGTGTGGGTAGGCCTTTACGAGTTCCAGGTTATGTCTTTCATCTTTCCTCACCCCCCCGGGGTCCACTCCAAGTCCGTTGCTGTAGTGGCAGTCTTCCTACGGTGCTGAGAACTCCAGGTCTGTCTGTACCTGAATGACTGGCTGATTGCCAGCTCATCTCAAGAGGCATTACAGTGGTCCAGGGACCTGGCCCTCCAGACCTGCTCAGCCTTGGGCCATCTTATCAACCCCCGGCCAAATCAAAACTCTGCCTCTCACAGGTCACCTACTTCACCGGAGCAGAGCTCGACTCTCTCCAGGCCAAGGCTCAACTCATTGTAGACCAGGCAGCGTATCTTGCCTCCTTTGCCTGATCATTTGAGGTTGGACACTTGTGCCCTGCTCTGGACTTCCTGCGGCTACTGGAGTACATGACATCGTGCAGCAGCATAGTCCGATGGACCCAGTGGTGGATGCACCCCCTGCAGTGGAAGCTGAGCTGCCAGTTGTCTCAGCGCCTAGATCACCTGGACCAGCTGGTCATGGTGACCCAACCAATGTGGGATGCCATCCATTGGTTGTTCATCCTAGAGCCTCTCGAGGAAATAGCCCCACTCATCCGACCCAGAGCAAACAGTCACCTTGATGACCAACGCATCTCTGGTGGGATGTGGAGCGTTCTTTGGGGACCACGGAGACCATGGGCTCTGTTCCCCAGGGAGTTCCGCTACTACATCAACCTGCAGGTGCTCCATGCAGTGTGCCTTGCTCTGATGGAATTTGCTCTGTTCATCTGAGGTCAGGTTGTGCATGTCCACATGGACAACACCACTACCGTGTACTATCTAGCCAAGCAGTGCAGCGCGCATTCCCCTCAGTTGTGTCGGGAGGCCCTCCACACTTGGACCATCATGTTTAGCTTGAGTACCGACCTCCTGGCAATTCATGTAGCCGGAGTCTGCAGCCAGCTAGTGGATGCCCTCAGCCAGGTGGGCAAGGTGTCTCATGAGTGGTCCCTGCATGAGGTGGGGGACCACCTGATCTTACTTCGAGTGGGAGCTCTTGCAGCAGGCTATTACAATCAGGACTATGCTGCTGGCACTAGGACCCCCCCCCCGGAAAACTTCTCAGCAAGCAATACCCAGCAGGGACCGCCCCCCTGACGTCGGCTCCACCCCGATGTCCGCCCTGATACAAAAGGGGGCAGACCCAGCTCCACCCCAGTTCTTTTCCTGCCGTGTCCCACGCATGTGAAGAGTTCCTGTTACTTGGCTTGCCAGCCCAGCAAAAAACTCTTTTTTTTTTTTTTTCGCCTTTTGAGCATTTTTACTCCACAGTTTTGATGGTTTTCTATGCCTACCAACATATGTCTTCGCCGTGCTCGATATCCTTGTCGGACCCAACATCAACAAGTGCAGTTGCAGCCACCAGATGCCATCTAAAGACAGCCACAAACAGTGCATTTTTTTGCCTTGGGCCTGAGCACGACACCACGGCCTTTTCGTCCTGCAATAAGTTCACCAGCCGAACTTGGATCCGCAGCTTGAAGGCTCTGAAGGTGTTCCTACTTGAACAGAAAATGGACCTGTACACCTCAGGGGAGAAGCAGAAAAAGAAGGATAAAACCAAGCGGTCCCACGAAAAAGACCGTAGTCTGTCCCTGCACCAGTCCAGGTCCTGGTCTCACTCCTGCTCGCGGCCTTCTCTCAAGAAAGCCCATGGTTCGACAGACTCAGGTGAGCATCCTAAATCTAAAGATCAGGCTAAGGCTGGGCCTTTGGGGGAAGAGGCCAGCGAAGCCTAAGGTGACTCCACTAAGGGTCACCATAAAGTCCTCGGAGGCGCAAGCTTCGGCACCGCCAGTCAAGAGCGTGCCTTCGGAGTCGAAGGACACTCCAGTGGCCCCGGTCGGTACCCCGTCGTCGGTCCCTTTACCAACGCTGGGTAATGGGGTGATGGATCCGGACGCAGCCGGTGAGGGGGCTGCATCTCCATCCCTTAAGTCCTCCTCCCCCTGGGGCTCAGAAGGGGTCTCTCCGTCCAAGGTCGTTGTTGCGGATATTTCATTTCCGGGGAAAGCGGCCTCCATTTTTTTGAAGGACAAGCTCCAGGATCTGTTTTCCTTCTGGTGGGGGCAGGTCCAGAAGCAGGCCCTCCCAAAGCCGGCCCCGTCACCGGTCCCGGACCCTTCGAGTGAACCACAGTCAGGAGATGCTTCTTCACCGAGGAAGACCCCCGAGAGGCTACCGCCTACACCTCCTCCTAGGGCTTATTCCCATTCACGGTCCGTAGACCATCACTGGCACTCTACCAGATCAGGTAGCCTACGTCGGGTCAGGTCTCACACCAGGAGCCATTCCCATTCTGTTAGACGGGACTGCACTTGACATCGGTCCCCTGACCGATGTTGGTCTCTGCTCCGCTGTCAGTCCCGTGACCAATATCAGTCTTCGGACCGACGTCGGTCGGTGAGTCACTGGCGCTCGAGTGGGGCTAGCCATAGGGACAGGTCTGGCTACTTGTCACCCAGTAACCCCTACTCCTCTTCTTCGTCGTCTACCTCTTCCTTATCGGGAATCGGGGGTTCCCCAGAAGAGAAGGATCAGCCCCGTTTGCCTCCTGACGATCCCACTTTCATGGATATCATGAGGCACATCCAGGCCTCCAATGAGTGGGACATGGAGGACCTGGATCCAGAACGCCGGCGATTGGTTAAATACCTGAGGCAAAAGGAGCCTAAGCCCTTGGTGGTGCCTCCTTTGGTGGACACATTCCAGGACCTCACCAGTCCAGCTTCGGTCCCGGCAGTTCCAAAGAAATTGGACAGGCTGTACAGAGCCCTGAGGGATGAACCATTTCTGGCCAAGCACCCTCAGACAGACTCTTCAGTGATCACGGCTGCTCATGACAAATCTAAGCAGCCCAAACACCTCAACTCTCAGCCTCCTGATCCGGAGTCTCATTATCTGGACCAGGTGGGCAAGAAGGTATATTCTGCCTCCACCTGTTCAATAAGGTCCCTGAACTTCCTGACGCATATGGTCCAGTACCAGAATACACACCTTGCCAGACTCCGAGAAGAAAACGGAGATCCCGGAGGTCCTAAAATCAGTCTCGGACGTAGGCACTCATGTTTTGCGTGCCTCATACGACACTGCAGATACAGCGGCCAGAGTGGCTGCATCAGGCACCATTCCTGGTTGAGGGTCTCGGGCTTTCATCAGGATCTGCAGTCCGGTATCCGGGACTTACCGTTCCAGGGTACCATTTTGTTTGGGCAGGAATCGGAGTCCCTTATCTCTCGTCTCCAAGAGTCAGGTAAATCCATCTGGTCGGTCCGCCAAATGTACCTTGGAGACCAGCGGAGACAGCGAATGCGGCCATTTTGGAAGCCCTCAGGTGGTCAAGCCCGTGGCAATCAACAGGGCCAGAGAGGAGGCTTTTGGAGGAGAGCCGACAACCAGCAGCCTTGAGACGGTTCTCCCCATGGGCCCAAGTCTTCCCAGGCCTCTCTGCCCACCCCTGGCTCTGCCCAATGGCTCTCTTCTGACCCCCCCCTCCTCCGACGGAGGTCCCAGGGGAGGTGGTAGGGGGTCGCTTCTCCCTATACTTTCATGGATGGAGCACGATCATTGTGGACAAATGTGTCCTAGACGTCATAAGGAGAGGACCCATTTTAGAGTTCACAGAGATTCCTCCAGACACTCCGCCAAGGTTCTCCAGATATCCTCCTTTTCACACCCCTCTCATAGAAGGAGAGATACAGGCCATCTTGCAAAAAAGGGTGATAGAGCCTGTCCCCCTGTGGCAGCAGGGAAAAGGGTATTATTCCCACTTCTTCTTGGTCACAAAAAAGACTCAGGACCTTTGTCACATTCTGGACCTAAGCACTCTCAATCTTTATATAGAATACAAAAGGTTCCAGATGGTTACCCTTCCAGGTCTTCTTCCTCTGCTGCACCAAGGAGACTGGCTCTGCTCCCTAGACATGCAAGATGCATACACGCATATCGGGGTCTTCCCCCATCACAGGAAGTTCCTGAGGTTCCACTTCCAGGGGGAACATTATCAGTTTTAAGTTCTTCTGTTCGGCTTCTCCTCCGCTCCTCGAGTCTTCACAAAATACTTGGCAGTAGTGGCTGCGGCTCTAAGGCGTCAGGGGCATTATGTCTTCCCTGACCTGGACAATTGGCTGCTCGAGGCCCTGTCAAGGTCATGTCTGCTTCAAGCTCTTGGAGACACCTATACACTCTTCCAAGACCTGGGGATCACTCTGAACCTTCTAAAGTCTTCCCCAGAGCCCAGCCAAAGACTCGTCTTTATCAGAGCGGTCCTGCATTCGGTCCAGGGCATGGTCTTTCTACCCCCAGAGAGGGGCGATCGCCTGTGAGGAAATAACCAGATCGGTCCCAGTAACTCCAAAGGTCCCAGCAAGGACCTTCCTCAGACTTCTGGGACACATGGCAGCGGCCATTCCAGTCACTCCTCTGGCCCTCCTCCACATGAGAATCCCAGAATGGATGCTCAGGGTGCAGTGAGATCAGTGCTCAGATGGCCTAGACCACATGGTCAGAGTCACAGAGCCAGTAAGGAGAACACTTATTTGGTGGATGGATCCACTCAATTTGGGAAAAGGGGTCCTCTTTCATCCAGAGCCCCTGAATCAGACCCTTACAACAGATGCCTCGGATTTGGGGTGAGGAGCGCACCTTGGGGCCCGCCAAATGCAGGGCATTTGGGCACCGGAGGAGCGCGGACTCCACATCAATGTCCTGGAGATGCGAGTGGTCCTCAATGCGCTACATGCCTTTCAGGAGGATCTTGTACCAGGCTCTCTTCTAATTCAGACGGACAACATGGAGTTCATCTTCTATTTCAATGAGCAAGAGGGTGCTCATTCTTACCCCCCTGTGCAGGGAGGCGATGAGAGTCTGGTATTGGGCACTTGAGTGGCACATCTCCCTGTCCACGGTGCACGTTCCAGGTGTCTTAAACGACTTGGCCGACAGTCTAAGCAGGTTGTGGTTCAAGGTGCATGAGTGGGAGCTACTGCAAGCGGATCAGCTGTTCGTCACATTGGGATATGCAGAGCTGGACCTGTTTTCGTCACCACACAATGCCAAACTGCCAGTTTTCTGCTCGCGAGAACCAGCGCCTGGTATTTTCTGGCCAGACGCGTTGTCACTTTGCTAAGCAGGGAAGTTTCTTTACGCCTTCCCTCCCTTTCCTCTTGTCCAGAGAGTTCTGTTGAAGTCATAGGCCAAGGGGGCACGAATGATTCTGATCGCCCTGCTATGGCCACAGCAGATTTGGTTCCCACTACTTCAGTGGCTGTCCATGGAACCTCCAGTTCTGCTGCCAATATGCTCACAGTTGCTGTCCCAGGATGAGGGCTCACTGGTCCATCCCAATCTCCGATCCTTACACCTTCATGCTTGACTCCTTCGGACGTAGCAAAATACAGGTATGGGGTATCTCCTGAGGTGGTGGACGTTCTTGTGTCGGCGAGAAAGCACTCCACATGCTCCACCTATGCTTTGAAGTGGAAGCGATTCTGTTTATGGGCCTCATCTCATCATCTGGATCCCATTACCTGTCCCGTGAACTTGGCTCTACAGTATCTCCTCTCCTCTCCTTATACCAGCAAAGCTTGAGTTACTCCTCCATAAAGGTGCACATGTGGGCCATCTTGGCTTATCATGCCCTTTCGGGAGACAGGGCTAAGGCCAGTTGGATGTGGCCTGCACCTTTTTACGAGGGATTCTTCACATGAGACCTCCCATTCTGGATCCTGTCCCACCCTGGGACCTCCTTTTTGTGTTGGAGAAGCTGACTCTTCCCCCGTTTGAACCCACAGCAGATTGTGAGCTGCAATATCTTTCCTGGAAGGTTTGCTTTTTAGTTGCCATTACGTCTGCTCGAAGAGTTTCTGAGCTTCAGGTTCTGATGTGTAAAGAGCCACATTTAATATTTCACAGGGAAAGGGTTTCCCTGAGGACGAACCTCAAGTTTCTTCCAAAAGTGGTCTTGGAGTTGATCCTCAACCAGTCGGTTGACTTTCCAGTTTATTTCCCTTCTCCCTCTAATAGAGGGGAAGCTCTCCTTCACACTTTGGATGTCCACAAGACGCTGAGATATTACCTGAAGCATATGGCTAATCACCATAAATTGGAGCAACTGTTCATGATATTTGCGCCACAACACTTGGGTAGATTGATGTCCAAGCAGACCATTTCCAAATGGATTGTCCACTGTGTCTGTTTCTGCTATGAGAAGCACAACAAGCCCCTTCTGAGCCCGGTTAGGGGTCACTCCACCTGAGGAGTGGCTGCTTCCTTCGCTGTGCTGCGTAACGTCTTGATTAGGGACATTTGCGCGGCTGCTACCTGGAATTCAGTGCATACTTTCATAAAGCACTACAGCTTGGACATTGCCTCCAGACGCCATGCTGGCTTCGGCCTGGCAGTCCTTCAAGGACTATTGTCTTGAGCCTCTGTGTCCAGCGTACTTTCTTCCACCTCCCAGGGTCGATTACCTCTTTGGCGAGGGACTGCTTGGGATTCAATCCTGATTGTAATAGCCTGCTCCCACTCGAAGTAAGATAGTAAAGTTATGTAAGAACTTACCGTAACAGTATATCTTCGAGAGGAGCTCTTGCTGCAGGCATTACTTTCCCGCCCTCCTTCCCCCCTCTTTTGAGGTGTGCAGAGCTTCATCTTTGAGCTTAGCCTCATTCTCCTGTCAGGACTCATTCGCGGGCCTTGCTGGGGGAACTGGGGTGGAGCTGGGTCCGTCCCCTTTTATGCCAGGGCTGACGGGGTGGAGGCAACATTGGGGGGTGGTCCCTGCTGGTTATTGCTGGCTGAGAAGTTATCCAGAGGGTCCTAGTGCCTGTGGCATAATCCTGATTATAGTAGCCTGCTGCAAGAGCTCCTCTTGAAGATCTACTGTTACGGTAAGTTCTTACGTAACTGTACTTTCTCCGAGTGGGGACTACCCTGGCAGACCTGTTTACTTCTTGAGAGAATGCAAAGCTGAGGCTGTTTTGTGTCCACTGCCCTCAGTGAGGGATACCGCTGGGGGAATGCCTTTGCTAAGCCCTGGACCCCAGGCCTCCTTGCATCTTCCTTCCCTTTTGCCTGATCCACGGAGTGTTGGTCAAGGTGCAGAGGGACAAGAAACAGATGATTCTGGTAGTCCTAGACTAGCCGTACTAGTTTTGGTACCCAAATCTCCTCAACCTCAGCAGTAGGCCTCCATGAAGAGTGCCCCTATGTCCAGATCTGCTTTCCACTCAAAAGGGGAAGGTTTTGCACCTGGACCTTCAGTCCCTGCACCTAACAGCCTGGTTCCTGAGCAGCTAGAGTTCCAGGCTTTGAGTCTCTCCAAAGAGGTTCTTCATGTTGTGAAGCCTCGTAGAAGGAGCTGACCCACCAATGCTATGCCTTCAAATGGAAGAGCTTTTCCATTTGGTGCAAGGGCAGGGAGCTAGACCCCATGGCCTGCCCTTTAGCTGGCATTCTGGACCACATATGGTCCCTTTCTGGGCCTGAGGTCAATAACCCTTAAGGTGCGCCTGGCAGCTATCTCTGCATACCAGGTGTGGGCTGGTATGCCAATGGTGGCTCAGGAGAAGGTGGTCAGGCACTTCTCTAATTGAACCATCATCACCTTTGGACTTGTTGTTCGTACTGGCAGTACTCATGGGCAAGCCATTCGAATCAATGCACAGGTGTGACAAACCTGTGCATTCCTGTTGTGGAAGACCACCTTCTTGGTGGCTGTCATCTCTGCCATGATGATTAGTGAGCTCCAGGGACTCTCGGTGGAGTCTCTGTATTTGGTGCTCCACAGGGACAAGGTTGTCCTCCACCCCAACATGAAGGTCCTCTATTGGTTGTTTTGGAGTTTCACCTTAATCAGATGATTAACCTCCTGGTGTACTTCACCAGTCCAGCCCCAGAGGCCAAGCACAGGCTCCATACTTTGGACTTGAGGTGAGCGCTCACTCCTTATAAGGAGCGCACAGCTGGAGTTTGGGAAGAGGTTTGCCAGTTCTTTGTCACCTACGCTGAAGCCACAGCTAGCAGACTGGCAGCTAAGCAGATGATTGGCAGGTGGAATGTATCCTGCATCAATATCTGCTGTATGTTGGCAGGTAGGGAGCCTCCCATAGGGCTTAGGGCTCATTCCACCAAACATACCACTGCCTCGGTGGTGGCTTCCAGGGACGTTCCTATCCAGGAGATCAGCAGGGTTGCTACCTGGAAGTCAGCAAACACCTTCATTCCCCACTGCTGCATCAACGTTAAGTCATGCTGGAATGCTGGTTTTGGGACCTCAATTCTCCAATTGCTGTTTGCCAAGTAGGGGTGTGTGCCTTACCCCTTCCTCCCAGAGGACTGCTAGGAGCCTGCCTAAGTGTGGTTAGTGCACCATATCCATGCCCCTAGAAATGAGAGTTACTCATCTGTAACTGTAGTTCTAGGAGTGGTATGTGGTGCACATCCACATGACCCATACAACCTCACCTGGCAAGTGGCACATGGATCCCTGCTTCCAGTGTACAAGATCTGACGTCACAGGGCAGAGCCGGTGAGTATACTACCTAGGTGGGTGGGAGGAGCTTAGCTTGAAGATGTTCCAACTAGTCTTAAAGGGAAAAGAAGAATGCCTAAGTGTGGATGTGCACCATATACCACTCTTAAAACTACAGTTACTGTACAGGTGAGTAACCCTAATTTCTGGTAGCTGTCACCTCTGTATACAGAGTATCTGAAATCTGGGCTTTGGTCATAGATCTTCTGTATACTGCTTTCCATAAAGAAAAGATAGTTCTCTGTACACACTCCAAGTTTCTACTTGAGGTGGTGTCTGAGTTTCATGTTAATTATGCTATTATCATGCTACCTAGTTTGCCAAGTGCTAGAATGAGTGAGAAAGGACTCTCCACTCACTTGATGTTATGAGGGTCCTTGGGTTTTACCTGGTCAGGACTAAGGACTACAGATGATCAAAACAGCTCTTTGTCTCTTTCAACCCTAATTGAAAGGGAAAGTGGGTCACAACCAAGTACATTTCAGCCTATTTTGTAAACTGCCTTGGCCACTGCTATGTTATGCTATGACTCAGGTAACACCTGAGGCAAGGTACATGCCCACCCCACCAGAGTGGTTACCACTTTCTTGGCAGAGGTACACTCTGTGCCCATTGGAGAAATTTGCCGAGCTGTAACTTGAAGCACAGTGCATACCTTTAACAAGTACCGTACCCTGGATGTCCATGCCAGGCAGCATGCCACCTTTGGCAGGATAGTTCTTAACGGATTACTATCCTGAGTGACTCCTGAACTCCAGCCTCCCTTGGCTAGGGGACTTCTCTAAGCTTGAAAAGATTGATTCTTGGGACATATTACAGAAAGGGTGATTTCCTGGTTTAAAAGTTATTTGAGTTGTAGGGAACAAAGAGCATTATTGCATGGTGTTAATGTCTCCTTTAGTTGAGATTAAAACTGGAGTTCCCTAAGGATCGATTTTGGGCCCTCTATTATTTCGCATTTTTGTTAATGATTTACCCTCAGTTATTTCTGCTGCTAGGATTTTACTTTATGCAAGTGATTTTGTATTATTGTGAGCTAGACTGTGAACAGCTAACTACAAATGTACAGGAGGAGTTTCATCTAGTGAATAAGTGACTGAGTAATAATGGTTTACTTTTAAATGTGCCTAAAACTAAATTTATGTATTTTGGAATGAGGAACTGGTTAGTTGATATACCTAGTCTCCTGGTATTAAAGAGGAACATAATGCTGAAATTGAGGTTGATTGCTTTAAATACTTACGTTTTTATTTGGATAATTTATTGTCGTATAATATTCATGTTAATTGTGTTATAATAATATTCATGTTAGTTTTGTTGTTAAAAGCGTAAATACAGGGCTGAGTTTACTCAATAGAATTAATAACAAACGTTATTTTTAATGCGCCTTTCAGATGTTCAGGTGCAGTACACAGTTAAAACAATTTAAAACCAATGCTGCAATCACTGTAAAAACATGCATTACAGTTAGAGTCTGTCATCCTCAACACCAGAAGCCCTGTTCAATAAATAAATAAATAAATAAAGGACTGTCTTTCATATAACTCAAAGAAAGTATTGGTACAGTCTTTGGTCTTATCAGAGACTGATTACGAGCTTTCGATTAATTCCTCTGCTGCAGAGACTACATTACATAGAGTAAAAATTGTGTATCATAATGCTTGTCATTTTATTTTGTCATGTCCTAGACTGACTTATCATAGTATATTATATTCTTCATTAGATTGGTTTTCCTTTGAATATCGTGTTTCAAACAACATGAAGTCTTGCTATATTCTGACAGTAGCAGTGAGTCCCAACCTTCGAACTGCCCCGGAGATGAAAGAGTTAACTTTCCATGCCAGGCATGGAACGCTGAGCTCGAGCTTGGTTGAGACTCTGTTGTTCTTCAAACTCAAACCGTCAGATTCTTTACTCCGCCTCACTGAACAGTCCCTCTGGAGATTTCTCCTTCTGCTCGGTTCATTTTGTCAGTTAAAGTACCGTTTTTCTCGGTTTTCGACCGAATTTAAACCGCAACCTGTCGGTTCAGTCTCTGTCTGTGGTATTTGTGAGTACTAGATAGGTTTTACATTAATTCTATTCTGTGTGGAACTTGTAAACGGTTTATTGGTTCGGTTTGAACCGATCAAGTTGTTTAAAAAATCTTACTCTGTGATTTAGAGTGTGGTTACTGGTTCTTATCGGTTCTAAAAAAACAGATTTTTTTACGTTTTTTTCCACGACCCGTGACACGGTTGGGAACCGATAAGAGGGTCTTACCTGGCGGATTGCCATAAATGGGTAAGTTTGGAGAGGACTGGCACTATGAGAAACCCAAAAGAAAAACCAGGCCCACTGGGTTTCAACACTGTAGTGTGTGTGGGGAAGTCTTTGCCAAGGCTGATCCCCACACCACCTGTGTTTACTGTCTGGGGTTTGACCACCTCAATGCAGACTGCCAGATTTGTAAACATTTTCCTGCAGCTACCCTGGAGAAGAGAGTTGGTAGGCTCAGGGAAAGGGAGGCCAAAAAGTCCGCTGAACCGGATGGCCAGCCCGGTTCGGTTCAAACCGAACCAGAAGGAGTGCCCTATGACCAGGGCGAGACTTCTTCGGGCCAAAGGAGATCTGACTCTGAGGAGTCGGTTCCAGCAAAAAGGACTAGAAAATCAGCTGGCGTGGAGCCAAAACTTTCCTCTCCAACCGCTGAAGAAATAGCCAAAGCGATCAAAATTGTCCAGTCGCTTTCCCCGGTTCTGACCGAACCGGTACCGTCAGGTAGGCGCTCGGTTCGGCCGGTTCCACCAGTTCAAGAGTATGATTTAGAGGAATATTATGAACTGGAGGAGGGGAAGAGGAGTATGAGAGAGGAATGGGATTTGAAAGTCTGGATGTGCCCATTGACCCGGACATCTCCCAGACAGACCTTCAGGAGTGTCTCCCCCAGGCTTTCTGAGTCCCTTCTCATTTTATGTTTTATAAAAAGTGGCTGAAACCCTCCAGCTCCCTATGGAGGAAGTTGTGGATGATCAAGAGGAGCCTGACTATGTGGAAATGATGGATATCCCAGAGTCTAGGAGACTGTCTATTCCCTTGCATAAATCTTTTGGGAAACAGACATTTAAAATTCTAAAAACTCCTCACACTATACCTCCTGTGGATAAGAGAATGGACAAGAGGTACACATTGTCAGGCTCTGATACGGAGTTCCTTACACAACAATGCAGCCATGTTGGGGTAGTGCAGGCTGCAGCCTGTGACAAGGCAAATATTCCCTTGGCTTCACACCCCCCAGACAAGGACTCCAGGAGGATTGATGCCATGGCAAAGAAACAGTACATGGCAGCATCCTTGGGACTCAGACAGGCAAATTATATGGCTTATGTTGCTAGATATCAGAAATCCAGATGGGACACTGTCATGGCTCTAGCAAACAGGTCCCTGGCCAGCTTGCCAAGGAGCTGGAGCAGGTGACTGCTGATGGTATTGAGGCATCCAAGGTGCAATTCCATGCTGCAGTGGACTCAAATGATGTGTCATCAAGAGTCATGGCTACATCTGTGGCACTTCGAAGACTGGCTTGGCTCAGATATACTAGCCTGTCACAGGATACCCAGACTAAGGCCATGGATTTTCCAGTTGTGGGTAATTCTCTGTTTGGGGAGCAGACAGAGAATTACATGAAGAAAATGGATGAGAATAGGACCACCTATAGGAGTGCACAGGCCAAGGAAAGGCAGGCCACTCCTCAAAGGCAGCTTTCCAGGGGCAGGGGCTGGCCTTTTCATAGGCCTTTTTGCCAGGCCCAGGCATCCTCTTCTGCTTATGCCCAGAGGGGGTTCTTAGAGGGAGAGGCAGATGGGGTACAAGCAGGCCTGCTTCCACCCCTCAGCCCAAAGCCCCTGCCAAGCAGGCACCCTGATGGGGTTGCCAGGGCCAATTCTCAGCTACCTGTAGTGGGCAGGCTAGCTTACTTTGTCCAGGACTGGGAGTCTCTGACATCAGACAAATGGGTCCTGGAAGTAGTAAGCCAGGGACTGGTTCTCAGCTTCAAAAAGTTTCCAAAGATGAGAACCAGATCCTTTCCACCTGCAAATCCATCAGAGGCACTTGCATTAGAGGCAGAGGTCTCTTCCCTCCTAGCTCTCAGAGCTGTGGAAAGGGTTCCACCCCTACACCAGGGCAAAGGATTGTATTCCAGGTACTTTCTTACCCCAAAAAAGACAGGAGAATGGCGGCCCATCCTGGATCTCAGATACTTAAACAAGCACCTTTTAAAACCAAACTTCAAAATGGTGACTCTGGGAATTATTCTACCCTCTCTAAGGCCAGGGGACTGGCTAGTGTCCCTGGACCTCAAGGATGCCTATTTCCATATTCTCATCAGAAGCTCCCATCGCAAGTACCTCAGGTTCGAGCTGCCCTCAGGCCATTACCAGTTCAGAGCAATGCCCTTTGGCCTCACCTCTGCGCCAGGGTATTCACAAAATGCCTGGCAGTAGTAGTTGCTTCTCTAAGAAGGCAGAAAATTGCCATCTTCCCTTACCTGGACTACTGGCTCATAGTAGGTCAGTCCCCAGACCAAGTCAGGTTACACTTACAGATAACTCAGCAACTGCTCACTTCTTTGGGTTTCCTCCTAAATCTTTCAAAGTCAGTTCTGAGCCTGTCCAGCTCCTCACCTTCATAGGTGCAGAGCTGGACACAGAGAAGGCCAGAGCCTTCCTTCCCCTGGACAGGGCAAGGACCCTGGTCTCTCTGGCCTCCTCATTCACCCTGCAGGTGTCTCGGACCAGCAAGGCATTTTCTACAGTTCCTGGGGCACATGGCTGCTTCTACAGCAGTAGTGCAGGGAACAAGATTTCAGATGAGGGACCTTCAGTTCCATTTGAGAGTCTTTTGGTCTCAAAGGAAGGACCCTCTGACCAAACTGATCCCAGTAACTCAAACCCTGATCCAGGCCCTACAGTGGTGGCAGGATCAGAACAATTTGAGACAAGGGGTTCCCTTTGTCACCCAGTCTCACTCTTTAATCCTTACTACAGATGCCTCCCTCTTGGGGTGGGGGCTCACATGGGCGACCTCACCACCCAGGGGTTGTGGTCCCCTCAGGAATCTCTGCTCCACATCAATCTGTTGGAACTCAGAGCAGTATTTCTAGCACTTCAAGCTTTTTCCAAATCTGTTCAGAACAAGGTTGTACAGGTCAGAACAGACAACACCACCACAATGTGGTACATCAACAAGCAAGGAGGCACTCAGTCTATGGCCTTGTGCACCGAAGCAATGAAGTTGTGGTCTCTGGCTTACTCCCTGAACACCTCCCTTAACGGCAGTTCACCTACCAGGAAAGGACAATGTCCTGGCAGATGCTCTCAGCAGGATTTCCCAGGGCCATCACGAATGGTCACTGGATCCCTTGGTCTTGGAAGTGATTTTTTCCAGATGGGGCACCCCGCAGATCGGTCTTTTTGCAGCCCCAGACAATCACCAACTCTCCCTTTTTTACTGCAGACCCCAGTGTTGGGCTCAGTCCCCCTGGATGCCTTAGTTCTCAATTGGGAAGGGAAGTTTCTCTATGCTTTTCCCCCCTTCCCTCTCCTGTTCAAAGTGCTAGTCAAAATCAGATCTCAACCCTGCAAGATGATGGTATCCACTCCTACTGTCCTTAGCAGTCCATCTTCCCCTGTGTCTTCCCAGGAATTACAATCTGTTAACCTGTGCTCAGGGGAAGGTTTGGTACCCGAACCTCAAATCTCTCATTCTCAAGGCCTGGCTCTTGAAGAGTTAGCGTTTGCTGATTTACACCTCTCCCAAGGTGTAATGGATATCCTGAAGGCTTCTAGAAAACCTTCCACCAGGGCTACTTATAATTCTAAATGGAAAATATTTTCCATATGGTGCTCTGGGAAGCATATTTCCTCAGAATCTGCTGATCTGCCCACAGTCCTTGATTATATGGTTCACTTAAATAGCTTGGGGCTGAGACCAGCTACACTGAAAGTGCATCTGGCAGCTGTGTCTGCTTTTATTTCAGCAGGTAAGCCCTGTTCTCTCTCAGCTCACCCTGTTTTCTCCAACCCTCCATTCAGGGACCCTGCCCCTGCCTGGGACCTCAATGTTTGCATTGCTCAGCTTATGCAACCCCCTTTTGAGCCTTTATCTTCAGCAGAGCTCAAGTACTTGACTTGGAAGACTGTTTCTGGTAGCCATCACTTCTGCCAGACATATAAGTGAATTACAAGCTTTGTCAGTGGAGCCTGATTTTATCTCCTTTCATAGAGATAAGGTGGTCCTCAGGACTAACAGGAAGTTCTTGCCTAAAGTGGTTTCAGATTTCCACCTTAATCAATCTTTGTCTCTTCCTGTGTACTTCACTGACCATTCCTCCTCTGGCGAGAGGAGACTGCACAGTTTAAATGTCAAAAGAGCCCTCAGTTACTACATAGAGCGTACAAGGGTCACTGGTTTGACTCCCTCCAACTGTTCCTCACTTATGGTGAGGTTGGTAAAGGGAAACCTGCCACTAAAAGATCCGTTGCCAGGTGGATTGTCTCCTGTATCCAATTTTGCTATGAAAAACTGGGTAAGGTTCCTCCCTCAGGCCTGAGGGCTCACTCTACCAGAGGTACAGCTGCTTCCCTGGCTGCTGCCAGGGACATCCCTATTCTAGAGATATGTCAAGCAGCTACCTGGAAAACAGTTCACACTTTTACCAAGCATTACTCCCTGGACATCCAGGCTAGGAGTGATGCTCGGTTTGGCACAGCCATGCTTCAGCACCTATTTCCTAAGTAGGTTCTGTCCCTCCTCCATGGAGGTACTGCTTTGTAGTCTACTACTGTCAGAATATAGCAAGACTTCATGTTGTTTGAAGAAAAAATTACTCACCTTAGTAATGTTGTTTCTTCTAATGGAGTCTTGCTATATTCTGACCTCCCCTGCCTGCCCCTCTCAGAACCTCTGTTTTTGGGATGTGGGTGGGCAGTGCAGTGTTGGCACTTAGTAGGTGCCCACCCTTTTTGTTTCACCCCTTCTTTTTTGGGGTGAGTGGGTGTTGTGTTTTTCATTTTTTGGGTCTCCTGACTTGAATCTTTGTTTTGGGACCAAAAATGTGTTTTATGTTTAGTAGCCAGTTGGCTAGTGTAGGTTTACAGCTTCCACACAGGACCTTAGGGAGTTTAGCTCATAAAGATCTGACGGTTTGAGTTTGAAGAACAACAGACAGAGTCTCAACCGAGCTCGAGCTCAGCGTTCCATGCCTGGCATGGAAAGTTAACTCTTTCATCTCCGGGGCAGTTTGAAGGTTGGGACTCACTGCTACTGTCAGAATATAGCAAGAATCCATTAGAAGAAACAACATTACTAAGGTGAGTAATATTTTCTTTTAGTATAGACTGATTTCATTAGGGAGATTAGGCATGGTGTGGTTAAACTTGCTTTTAAAAATTGAATATGTTTGGGTAATTCTAGGTATGCAGCTCATTCTGTTTCTGCAAATTGTCTAAAATTACCTTTATGCAGGTCATCTTTGGCACAGTAATCTTTTGTGTGTGAGGTTTTTAAAGACTGGAATTCTCTCCCATCTGCTTTGCATCAACTAATGTCGTACTGTGCTTTCAGATTCAGTTTAAAGCAGTATTGCATTGACATCTTTAAATGCAATTGTCAGTCATATTTGATGTTCGTAATTTGTATCGTCTAATATATTTTGTTTGTATTGGAATTGGTATCGTCTGTAATAATTTTTTTTAATCATCCGGGTCCTCTGTGAAAATGGGCATTTTATGCTCTTGGAGATCCCCATTACCAAATTTTAAATAAAATAAAAAATAAAGATATGAAAGTTACATACTTACCGTAACTGTTGATCTTCCTTAATATCTTCTCCATAGATTACCACGCCTGCCCACCATCAACCAGACTCACTCCAGTATTGTTATGATGGTCTTCACCCCTTTGTACTTGGTCTGGGCTGTGAAGAGACTATGTTACTGGGTTTGGTGGCCCTTCTTATACAGGCCACCAGGGTTATCTTATGCCTTTATATTACGTGCATATGTTACTCGTTAGGTTAATGCTGCTGACCTCCTCGGTAAAAAAGGTACTGAAAATATAAAAAGACAGTAACATCACAAGTAATTTAGAATATAGTTGTATGCAACATACATATGCCCACACAAGTATAAGAAACATTCGGTAACTGAAAGCATACCCTTATTAGGTAGGCTCAGGTAGGCCATATGGCAGGGTACTGTACAATGCATAGAGCTGCAAATCTTGCATCTTATCCTCCCATACCAAGGCAGAGGAATTTGAGGGGGGAACGATAGATCTGGGCTATGTCCATCAAGGGAGGGGGACCGATAAGTCAGGAAAGAAGGCCAAACGTTCTTGAAAATGTCAGCTTTCCCCAGGGCAAACTAGGAGAGGCACTCCATGGATGGTAGGTGGCCCATGGCCAGTAGTCATTCATTAAACGATGGTATGTCAGCAGTTCTCCATCTCCATAGTAAGAGCCTTTTAGCCTTAACCATGAAAATAGCTACCCATTTTAAAAGAGGATGCGTTCTAGCCACTGAAGTAGAAGGGTTCCAGGTAGGACTAGGGAGTAGTCAGGGTTTATTTTCCGTTGGGGTAATTGTTCTACCAAAATTCAGAATTTGGTCCCAGAACATGGTGGTGGCTGGGCAGGACCACAGGATATGTGATAAAGACCCTGAATCCTGCTTACATCTCTAGCAAGTGTTGCTGTCAAGGAGCCCCCAGAAGTGGAGGACTTGAGAAGCCCTGTACCACCTTTGAAGAATCTGTAATTGGGTAAGCTGCGCTTTTGTATCCCTACATGACGTGTGTGCTAGTGCACCACTGGTGGCTTGTGATATCATCCCCAAGCTCTTTGTATTTAATAAAAAGTTTCTTGTTAGAAAAGAAAATGTACAGTACTGAGGCAGTTGAGGGGCTGGCACCATTGTATACCAGCAAGTGTGGGTGGTGATTCATACACCATTCCTACTCATGCCTCCAGCACTCCAGAAAAGTTCTGTTTCACGTAGGGTCCTAGCACCTCCATCACAGATCCATTAGTGATAATCAGTGGAGAAGATATTTAGGAAGATTAACAGTTATGGTAAGTATGTAACTTTCATTTCTTGCTCTGTCAGTACTGTGCACTGAATATATTTGGTAGTTGTATATTTTTATTGTAGTTTTATGCATTCTTATTATTTGTTTTTCTTCTTTTTACTGTTTCCCATTTGGTTCCATCTTCATGTATTTTGGTTTGGTGCATCTTCTTCCTGCTGTCCATGCCTTTACATCTTAATACGTCCTTGCTTACATTGCCACCCTCTTGGAGTTGCCAGGGCTGTTTGTACTACATGAATTGACATTCCCCTTCATCTACGTTTTTCAGCTCCCATTTCACCTCTATTATAGCTATTCTGTTAATTTCCAGTTCAATGATGATGTCTTTTCGCAGAAGTCCTCTTTGTATTCTTCTGTGTTTACCAAGGTGAACCTGTGGCATCTAAGACAATTGTTTCACTGGATATTACAAAAAAAAGTTTTTGTTCTGTTAATATTGTGTTTCAGTGTCTTGACCTGTCTTCTAGATTTATTATCTGTGTACCGGCAGAAATAGGCAACACACCGGCCCACCAGTGCAGCAGTAGTGCTACAGCCTACAGCGCTGACAACCCGTGTTTGGAAGCGAACACAGTATGTCAGAGGGTGGGCGGGGGAGAATGGAAGAGTGTCCCATGGACAGCTCTCCACCTCCAGGGGGGAGGTTTATGGTTTCCTGGCATACTAATGACACCCAGTGGAGGTTGGGTGTCCAGCAGATGGAGTCGTCTGCAGACATCCATGGGACAGGTGTGGGAGCACGCCTAAACTGTGCTGACGTCACTGCACATCTACGACTCCTGGAGAAAACAAGCAGTAAAACCCCTGGTCACAGAGCACCATGAAGCCCCTGCATTGCCTCCTGAATGATGCCCCAGGCATAAGCCACAGCTGGGGCCTCTGGTAGATTTTGGTTTCTCCCCCACCCCACCCCCAAGGGGAACACCACTGTAGGGGGCAAGCTACAGGCCACCCAGTCCAGGCAGCCTGGAGAGGGATGCTGGGAGGATAAGTCCAGGTGCTAAACAGGGAGGCGTGTCTCCCTGGCCGTCATCTGGGAGATAAAAAGAGTCTGCAAAAAAAAAAAAATTTGATAACACTTCCAATATGCCTTCCTTGCTCATTTGTATCAGTGTGTGGACCTGTATCAGTCAGCATCTGATGCTTAAAAAGTTCAAGTCGCTGTTGACTTCAGCACATTGATACTGGTTGATTTTTTGCTAGTTTCCTCTCCCCTTCTTGGATGTCACCTAAATGGCCCATTCACAGCTGGCCACACTAGTGTTCAGTCTTTTTTTTTCAACACCACTTCCTCACCACCACTAGGAAGCTGGTTGTTCGTAAGAGATGTTTAGGTCTGCATATGGATCGGTCTGCTGAAATACAAATTCAGTATTCTTTTTAAGAAAGGGATTTCTGCACATGCGGCAAGGATTGCATACTAAGAAGCATAATCTCAACTGTTTTGAATATTGTAGTACAGTCTTGGGTTGTGATCCAGCAGTGAACTTGTAGCTGTGGTTAGATTTGTATTGAAATCTCTTCTTTCATGGTACCACCCCACTAAGTATACAGCCACTTGCACAACTATAGCTGAATGTCTCTTTCAAAGTAGAAAGAACGCCAGGATCGGGAGACATGCAATAAAGCTGAAGGAGGAGAAGTTTAAGAGGGATACAAGGAAGTACTACTTCACTGAAAGAGTGGTAGATGCCTGGAACAGACTGCCAGTGGACATGGTAAAGGCAAAAACAGTGGGGGCCTCAAGCATGCATGGGGAAGACATAGGAATATATTTGTAAATAGGCAGGAAGGAGAGAGGGTCACTGGAGACCAGCTGGGGTCAGCAGAAACAGACTGGACAAGGAATATCTGGACAGACTGTGTGGGCCAAACAGTCCTTTTTTGCTGACAAATTCCATGTTTCTGTGGATGCATCTTGCTCTACTTCTATAATGTTTTGGCCCCACATCAACAGTTTTAATTGCCTGGACCAGATCTTCCATGAAATTCTCTAACTTTGATGTCTCAGTCCTGAAGAATCTCCTGAACTATGGTCTCCACACTCTATTGCTCCCTTCTCGTAAATCCCTTGTGGGACAGAATGCCTTCTCCTGTCACTTTCCTAGTATCTGAAACTCTCTCCCACAAACAATTCGCTCTGCCTCCTCCAAACACTCTTTTTCCTTGTTTCCTTGCTACTCCAAGTCCACACATCTCCCACCTGCAATTGCCCATAGTTGTAATATCCCACCTCCCCCCTTTTTCTCTTTCCCCATCCGCTGCCAGTCCCTAGCTACTACACATCTCCTCACCCCCAGTGTTTTCCACTACTAAGTGTTGCCACCTCCACACTCATCCCCTTCCCCTTATTTCTAACCCTCCTTTCCCTTCCACTCCTTCCAACCCTCTTCCTCGCTATCTCCCCCTCCTGTCCCCTCCACTACTTCCATACGACTATTACACTCTTCCTCCTTCTCCACTCCTTTCTCCTCTCTGCCATATCCCCATCACTTTATTTCTTTTTTCCCCTCTCCTCTCTTTCCTGCCCAGTTTTCTCTTTAGTTGCTCCTCCCTGTTGCCCCCTCCTGTTAATCTCCTCTTCCCCCCCCATACTGCACTGATGTTGCAGCCTACGAGTGCCAGGTTATCCCACACTCCTGTTGTAGTCAATCTGTCTTGTTTAATAATGCCATAACTTTAAAGTATTTACTGTACATTGCTATGCCTTTTGCGTTATCAGATTACTGTGCTTTTTTGGCTTGTTGTTATGTACTTCCTCCCCCTCCCAGGACACATTGAGAAATGAGCCTTATGGCTCAGTATGTCTTTATGGCAAATCTCTTTAAATAAAAGAAATAAAACGGTTAGGTGGCATTTGTATGACGCTGTGGATGAGCTTGTGAGGTAGAAGAAGTTAAATACCTGGCCCTGTAGCTGTTGTCCAAGCAGAACTTGTACAGAAATATAGGTCATACCTGTGTCAGTCTTCACCATTCTTCACTGGTACGGTGTGGTAGGGCGCAGGAATATGTGGGCAATCAGATAGAAAAGAAATGTCTCACCAGTCCTTGTAGATATTTTGAATTCAATTTATTCTTTTTCAGATGTTATTACAACAGGAGAATTTCAGATTGGCAGTGTTTTTGTTCCTTTAAATATTTTCCAGCTCACACTTCCATTTAAACAGTAGATACCAGAGTAGACAAAATCTTCTGACAATTCTAAATCTTCACTTCAAAGCAGTAAGTACCACAGTTCATCATAACTCCACAGAGCACTTTTCAGCAGTTTCAGAGCATACCTCAGTCCCACAGCAAAACAGAATCTAATCTCTCATCCCACACAATCTAAATTTATACCCCAAAGGAGTCATGTGATTATTTAACTCCACCTCAGCAAAACATTTTCAAATTAATTTCATTAAACACTGCATCATTATTTAGTTTACATAACCTGAACACATCTTTGTTACTCTAACTACTTTCATGCTATCACCAGAATGAATTATAATAGTTTTAGATGTTTTGTATTCATTTTCTAGCATGAAAAGGAACTACCCTTTAACAATAGTATAAAGGAATTCAGGAGTGGCTGGCCAACTCCCAAAACAGCACCAAATGCCAAGAGTTTGGACACCAGGAACTCCCAAAACACCAACTACAAAACTATCCTCACTCCCCAAAACAACAGGAAAATGCCTCACCTCAACTAAGGAGGGTATGTAAAATTCCATCTAAATCTTTGCATCTAAAGTAAATTAACAAGCTAAATAACCTCTAACAGTGTGCTTATCCAAATGGAAAATGGGTTAACAGCACTACATTGTAAACTAAAGAAAATTGTCTACCTGAGAAATGCCACTTTGCAACACACCAGCCCTTGTACTAAGCGGCTGGATTATTAGCAGCAAAAGTTTAGAATTCAGTATCTAGAGCCCACAAACAGAAACACAGACCGAGGGGTTTCTAAATAAAATAAAACCTTTTATTTAAGAGCAAAACGAACCCCCGGTCCTGTCCTGAATACACAAAAATCCACTCTCCAATCCCTTTGGGGGGGGGTTAACACAAAAGCTAACTAAATAATTCAAGGAACACAGAAAGGAAACAAAACACATACATTTTACCTGAGGCTCCAGACTCTACAGTACTACTCCACAACATGGGGGGGAACCTTCCTCAGCAACCAGGAACAACAAAGCCAGAACAGAAATCCCCTCACTAAGGTGCACACAGCGTCCTGCGCTGGCCCCACATAGCCCCTCACCAGAACAACATTCAGTCCATCCAAACCTAGATTTTAGGGATATTTACTTTTATAATCAAATGACAAACTACTGCTTGCAAACGAAAAAACGGAATGTTATTTTAAACTGCTGCGAGCGTCGCATACGATTACTGCCAGACGTGCCCGTTTTACCGATCGTTCAAACCATGAACATGAGCATCTACTCACAAGGTCCAAACAACATAAATTCTTTTCCTGACAACCCTAAGGACCCCACCAAGGGAATAAAAGAAATCAATTCTATCAATTCCAAACTTACCTGGGGGTTCTGCCTGATTACCCTTCAAATATGATTTTCTCTCTCTTAAAGGGAAACTTCCAACAATCAAATACCAAAAGAAAATATCTAACACAAATTCTAAAGCCCCTTTTATCACAGAGGAACTCTGTGACACTCCCTCCACCTAAGAGAGGCAACCATTCCTTTGGTTGACCTACCTCTTCAAACCCATTTAAACTCAAGGGGATATTCTGGAGCTCTAGATCACCCCGAACAACAAATCTATAACAGCCCCAAGCGGCCGCAACACTATAGTCCAGCCCTGGGTTCTATCCTTCCTTCTGTTAACTACTATTACATTCCAGAAGGGAGTGCGCATTATTTCAGAACGGGAGAATTTCAGCTCGACTCTCACCTTCCCACTATTAATCTACCTTTGTAGACTTGCAAAAGCATAGTGATATCAGGGTTAGTGACAGTGCAGAGCAGTGGCAAAGAATTACCACTCTGAACACCAGAGATTATTGCAAAGAGATGCCCAAAACACAAGACAGCAAAGGGCATCTACAGCCTAACCGTGTCCCACTACAAAGGCACTCCATGGCAACCATTTCTTTTGGGTGCCCTAATACTACATGTGATATTATGAGGAAGGGAGTTTATATAACTCCAAACCACCCACACTCTTGTGCTCCATCCCCAGCTCCCATAGCAAACCAATGTTATCCCCACGCTCTATACAGTACACTACCCTGGGGTTACATTTTAAACAGAAGTAACAGAATCACCATAATAAGTGATACTTATAAGGAATTGTACTGGTATATTTCCATTTCCATTCCTACATTTACCACTTCTTAAACAGAATATATCAAAATAGAATATAAAAATAAAAATATATGAATAATATTTGGCAACCCTAATACGTCTATCAATATTGTAGCACACCATGCAGCCTTTAGTACTTTGTCTTATCCACTATTCAGACAGTTTTTTTTTTTTTTTTTTAAATACTGTACCTATGGGCATTTTAATATTTGGTAGATCACTGCTGCACCCTTTCGGCCTTGACAGGGGTCTCACTTAAAGTGAGGAGGGGGCAGGTCACAACTCTTCATTCCCAGAGTTATCATCATCATAACGGTCAGCCAATGAGCCTGCTGCTCTCAAGGCTTACCTTAAATACATCATGTGACTAGTGTCACTCAGAATCCAACCAATGGGACTAGAATCATCTGGTTTTAGGCTATTTTTGTTTTTGAAATTCAGAATTTCAATATTGTAGCCAAAAGTCCAAAAAGGCTAATAGAAAACCATGGACTACCAGGTGAACGTTACTACTGTGTTACAATAGACAGCACATACAAGACAGCAGCAAATGTACAGCTGTAATGTAATAAATATATCAATTTACTGGGTACCTATAGGGTATTTCCTTTTTCTTTCAATTTTTTTTTTTTTTTACATAGGTAATTCTGCCTGCTAGAAAAGACAGGCGGTCTTATCAGTGTCTCTGAAAGGAAAACTGACCAAATGGTGCCTGATTATAAATTTTACTTCAGACCTCTGAAATATGGGCAAGCACTAGGAATGTCCCCGTGTAAGGAAGTTCTAGCTACCATAAACATTTCTAGTGGAGCTCATATTAATTATCCAGCAGACTCATGCAAGCTGGTTCTTCTAACAGCAGTTCCTAGGCCAAAGATTTTGAATCTATACTGTAGAATGACATACTGGATGGGAGGGGAAGACTAGTGGGTTATAGTTTGAACAGGGCCTCACAAAGTCGATCAGCCTAGAGCAATTACCATCTACTACCCATACTACCTGGCAACTTCCCTTTTCTCCATGGTAACCATTTATTTAAATGGTCATCCCTCTGTATATTGTCTTTCCCATACTTTTTTATAAACCCCCGTCGTTCCCGTACATACATCGCCACCTGCAGATACATACCCGGCCAGTGGTAGTAGGGGACAAGTTGTTCCAAAAGTTTCCCATGTTCTAACTGCTTACTTCTATTAGAAATATTATTTAAAACCCCTTCTCTATACTTATAAGGTACTACCACCCTTGCCTGTGCCTGTTTAGTACGAGGGTTTGGTTTAACATGGTAGAGGGTACCTCCCTTAACCTCATACCACCATAAGGGTTTATCCCTTATAATCCCATGATTCTGAACAGCATATTTGCTCAGCTGAGTAATTTCAGGATCCCCTTTTTGTAGGAAGCCCCAATCAACCTTCAAAAATCACCTTTATCTTCATCAGTTTTAACATAAGTCCCTTCAGCAATTTTAACACGAGTCCCTTCATCAGTTTTAACATGAGTCCTTCAGCAATTTTAACATGAGTCCTTCATCAGTTTTAACATGAGTCCTTCAGCAATTATTGCCTCTTCCGACTTGATAGATAATTTCACCCATAATTCAAACCAGTCTCACCTGGGGACTTATATATATCCTGCTGTCCTTCATCCTCTATCCAATACATCCCATCAAATAGAGGTGTAAACAGGCAATTCCACACATGCAACAGTATGCTTCTCTGTCTTCACCCCAAAGTTCAAAATAGTCTCACCTGGGGACTTATCCACAGCTCTCTTTCCATCCTCTGTCAATACAGTCCATCAAATACAGGTAACACAGGGAGCTCATACAGTTGTACCAGGCTTTTCTTCCTCCAGTTTTATAGTCCTTCAGGGTTAATTACTTCTGCAAAGACTGCCAAGCTTCTCAATATTTCCAGATATCGTTGTTCAACAGTTCTCCACCTGTCTTCCATATCCTTCAACGGGAAAACATCCACGCAAATAACTGCACCTGTGCCAGTCCATAAATACACCAGGCCCTTTCTTCATCCATCAACTTTGATGCCTCTGGATCCATCATTGGACAGCACACAAAACATAACTTCTCCAGTCAGAATACTCACAACTCCAACTCTTGACCTCACTGTGTCACAGATGGCACCCACTTGGTCTTTGGTCAGACCCGCTACACAGCATCATCCCACTTCTGACACCAAATGTGGTAGGGCAGGAATATGTGGCAATCAGATAGAAAAGAAATGTCTCACCAGTCCTTGTAGATATTTTGAATTCAATTTATTCTTTTCAGATGTTATTACAACAGGAGAATTTCAGATTGGCAGTGTTTTTGTTCCTTTAAATATTTTCCAGCTCACACTTCCATTTAAACAGTAGATACCAGAGTAGACAAAATCTTCTGACAATTCTAAATCTTCACTTCAAAGCAGTAAGTACCACAGTTCATCATAACTCCACAGAGCACTTTTCAGCAGTTTCCAGAGCATACCTCCAGTCCCACAGCAAAACAGAATCTAATCTCTCATCCCACAATCTAAATTTATACCCCAAAGGAGTCATGTGATTTTTAACTCCACCTCAGCAAAACATTTTCAAATTAATTTCATTAAACACTGCATCATTATTTAGTTTACATAACCTGAACACATCTTTGTTACTCTAACTACTTTCATGCTATCACCAGAATGAATTATAATAGTTTTAGATGTTTTGTATTCATTTTCTAGCATGAAAAGGAACTACCCTTTTAACAATAGTATAAAGGAATTCAGGGAGCGGCCGGCCAACTCCCAAAACAGCACCAAATGCCAAAGAGTTTGGACACCAGGAACTCCCAAAACACCAACTACAAAAACTATCCTCACTCCCCAAAACAACAGGAAAATGCCTCACCTCAACTAAGGAGGGTATGTAAAATTCCATCTAAATCTTTGCATCTAAAGTAAATTAACAAGCTAAATAACCTCGCAACAGTGTGCTTATCCAAATGGAAAATGGGTTAACAGCACTACATTGTAAACTAAAGAAAATTGTCTACCTGAAAATGCCACTTTGCAACACACCAGCCCTTGTAATAGCGGCTGGATTATTAGCATGAGCAAAAGTTTAGAATTCGTATCTGGAGCCCTGAAACAGAAACACAATTCCGAAGTTTCTAAATAAAATAAAACCTTTTATTTAAGCGCAAAAGACGAACCCAGTCCTGTCCTGAATACACAAAATCCACTCTCCAATCCCTTTGGGGGTTAACACAAAAGCTAACTAAATAATTCAAAGAACACAGAAAGGAAACAAAACACATACATTTTACCTGAGGCTCCAGACTCTACAGTACTACTCCACAACATGTGGGAACCTTCCTCAGCAACCAGGAACAACAAAGCCAGAACAGATACCCTCACTAAAGGTGCACAGCGTCCTGCGCTGCCCCCATAACCCCTCACCAAGAACAACATTCAGTCCATCCAAACCTGATTTTAGGGCGATATTTACTTTTATAATCCAAATGACAAGCTACTGCTTGCAAACCGAAAAACTGAATGTTATTTTAAACTGCACGAGCGTGCTTACGTACCAGACGTGCCGTTTACCGATCGTTCAAACCATGAACATGAGCATCTACTCACAAGGTCCAAACAACATAAATTCTTTTCCTGACAACCCTAAGGACCCCACCAAGGGAATAAAAGAAATCAATTCTATCAATTCCAAACTTACCTGGGGGGTTCTGCCTGATTACCCTTCAAATATGATTTTTCTCTCTCTTAAAGGGGAAACTTCCCAACAATCAAATACCCAAAAGAAAATATCTAACACAAATTCTAAAGCCCCCTTTTTATCACAGAGGAACTCTGTGACATACGGGTTTTAGCCCGAGGTGCTAGGACCACACGGGAAGCTTTTTAGCTTTAGAAAGCTTTCTGTCCAGCCTGGTGGCAATGGAGGTTGAGGCGGCTACACCTCGCACCATGCCAGCAACCCGGGTTTGGGAACGAGCCCAGGTCAGCAGGGGTGAGAGAGGATGGTGTATCCGGAGGACTGCTCTCCTCTCTCGAGGAGGGAAATTCTGCCATCCCACTCACTGACTGCCCTCTGGTGGTGGCTGGAGGGGGTTCCATGTGATAATGGTGATTGCAAAACCGCGATCGCCATTAGGGCGAGTGTACATCACTGAAAATAAAAACAGCGATGTACACTACTGGGCAAACAGACATCTCTATTTGTGTGGAGGGGGGATGCGCCCTCTCCCCCCCCCCATTACTAAATATTGTCAACTCCAGGGGATGGATGTCAGGGAGGGGGTGAAACTTGTTAAAAAAAATATATATGCTCCCACTCGCAAAACGGTATGTGCCTCCCCAGCCCCGAACTCTGCACCCTCCCGACTGTAGCCAGCCACCCTCACCACCACACCACACAGCCAGTTCAACAGCTTTTCGCTGCACTACCTCCCACATAACTTCGCTCCTCTTCCATCTCCCGTCCTGTCCTTCCGTTCGCCTTCTCTTTGCCCATCACTACCCTTTCAAAGTCGCTAAGATAACGAACATTGAGCGTGAAATCGCTCGTATGTGAGTCACTTGAGTGCAGTCACTGTTATGATAGGATACCGCTGAAGGGTAGTATGGGTCAGGATGACACGTAGTTGGCTTACTTACGTCGGCAGGGAGGGGGGTTGGGGAGAAAACATGGAAAAAAGGGAGTTGTGGACTCCATGATGGCCCGATGCATCCCTGCAGCCGCTCCAACTTCTGGATTATGCTCTGGGGAGGGGAGAAAGTCAACACTCCTTTCTCTGACTCTGTTGTGGGGGTAGCCATGGGGGTTTATGGGGTTGATCCAGGTGGGGACACTCAGGTGCGGAGATGAACTCTTCTGAGGGAGGGGCCATAGCCATCCACCAGGCACCGGGGAGCATAAAAATCTATATGGAAAAAAAAGAAAGCTTTCTCCCTACTAAGAGGAGGGGCCAACGTCGAGGATGGCACCACCCTTGAGGCCAACGTATTGTGAGTCCCTCACGGGTTGGCCAGTAATCTGTGCCGGCCCCTTCAATACCTCAGTTCTGCTTTTCCCACCATTGAGGTAGCACAACTTCATGGAACAACTAATTCTTCTGTGTCGTTCCCGATACTTGGTTCTGCTCGTTTCGTTCACTCGACGCCATTCAGTATTCATTGCCATTATTGGCACTGTTTCTGCTTAGTTTGGCATTGAGTCTTTTCCTGTGTTTTATTGTTTTTGTGCACGGCCGATCATGTCAGGTTCGGGGCAAAAATGTTTGAAGGCAGGGACTGCCCCTGCTGTAATCGGTTTTCCATAACAGACCCACATGACCAGTGCTTCACCTGCCTGGGACCAAACCATGACATGGATTGATGTGACACCTGCTTCTCCATGGACTTCTGAACATTGGTCATGCGTGTGGCAAGGTTGGGCTGTGACACCCCCCATCCTTCGGTGGTCGGTGTCACACGAGGGTCGCTAAGGTAAGAACTTCGGGCCTTACCCTGGGCTGCCTCCCACTGCTATATGCACGGAGGGCAGCAGGCTTCCATTAACTCTGGTCTCACTGAGACTGGTGGCCTGGGTAGGCAGTCAGGGGGATGGTTGGCCTCCTCCGGGGGGGCCCAGTCATGGACCTCTCGTGGCCTGGTTCTCCCTCGGGGAGCTGGCCTGCCTGATGTCGAGGTCTCAGCTACATGCGGTGGCCTGCAGTGGTGGTTCATTTGGGGGTGCAGCCTCAACTCCTGGCACTGATTCCGGTGCTGGTGAGCGAGGCAGCACCGCTGTTACCGCTGAGTCCTCTCCCAACACTGCCCTCAGTGCCAGGATGGGTAGAGTGTCTGGGCATGCCTCTCTGGAGGTTATCGTAGTCTCCTCAGATTCAGAGGATGATCAGGATGAGCTGGATTGACAACTGAGTTCCTCGAAGCATCAGATGCTCCCTGGACTCAGCAGAAGGTCTTCTTCTGTGGGATCAGTTTGTAGGGACGACAACGCCCTTTCTTCTGTCAGTGCCTTTCTCAGTGCCGTTGAGAGTTCCAGTGCCTTCTCCGGCACTGTTTTGGGTGTCAGTACCGTGCTTGATGACAGTGCTGTGGTCTGTGCCATGCTTGGTGACGGTGCCACACTTGGTGACAGTACCGCGGTCAGTGAGACACTTGTTGATGGTGCTGCGCTTAGTGCTGTTTTACGGGTTAGTGCCACATTTAAGATTAACGCCCTGGTCGGCGATGATGTCTCTACAGCTTTTGTTAATGATGCCAATGTCAGTGCTGTAGTGAGTACTGGGGTGAGTGCCACTTCGGGTGATGGCGCCGCCTCTGGGGCTATCCCCATCGGGGATTCCGGCTCTGGTGCCGCGTTGGCTACCAGTGCTGAAATGGAGTTTGAGGGCGAGTCAGAGGTCAACTCTGGTGCTGGCTTCTCTCTCCCCCCTTCCCTTAGAGCAATCGCCATGGTGGGACCTCTCTCGGGGGTTAGGTCTCAGTCCTCTGGGTTTGGGGGAGGTTCAGTTGGCCTCCCATTCTGCCCCAGTGGCCTCGGTCACCCCAGGGCAGAGTCAAAGTGCTGGGCTGGGGACCCCCCTCCTTGTCTAGGGATCAGAGTCCTGCTGTGGTTGGGGACAGGGACTGCCCATCTGGGCCCGCACATCTCTGGTATCCCCTTCAGTGTCTTCTCCCCAAGGGCTTCACTTTCCTGGCTCAGAGAGGATTGAGCAGCAAACAGTAACGGGGCAGCGCAAACCTCTCACTTTGGAGGGATCCCCCACTTGTGCCCACAGCCCTGGCAGAGGGAATTCGGTCTCCCTGGACAATTCTTCCCACCCTTCTTCCTTCTCCCCCTCTTTTCCCAGGTCTTTCTGGTCCCTCGGGGCCCCTCACTTGGGAGCAGTATAGGGCAATGGCGAGTGCTTTCCCTTTAGTGCCATTGATGAGATGGTGTTTTCATCTCCTCCTTTGGCCTCGTCGCTCCCTATGCAGAGTCCATCCACATTGTTGGCTTTCTCCTCCTAGGAAGAGGACGCCACCTCATACCATTCCTCCAATGCTGATTTCTCGGAGTATCAGCGGTTCCTACCGACTATGTTGGAGGAGCTCAGCCATTCCCCTCCACCCAACACAATCCTGTACATGCAACACTGGCATTCCTAGGAGAATACAGCCAGTAATCGGTGATGATCCTTCCATGGCCTAGTCCCTTCATGGGGGAATCGTACAGCGCCTAGCAGCTTCCCGCTTCCTCTTCTGCAGCCCCACAGGACTGCCAGCACAGGTATTACACTCCCTCTGGGTCTCCAGGGTCTATGCTGCACCCCACATTGGGCTTGGAGTGACTGGATACCCCTTCTGAGCATCTGTGCCTGTCAAGAGACTGTCCTCCAGACACGGACTCCGTGGAGTTTGATCGCTGGGACAGAAGAGTTTTCTCCTCTGCTGTCCACAGCGGCTCATCAGGCATACATGCTGGCCTATGAAAGGCATCTGTTGGCTACATGGCAGCAATGCCTAATAGCAAGACAACCAGGTGGGCCATTTCCATTTCCACGTGAGGCCTGGAACTAGCGAGATACCAGGCGCGGGCATCTTATGACGCCAGCGTGGTAGCCTCCAGGATTATGGGATTTGCGGTCTGCATTAGGCGGCTGGTATGGCTGTCACCCTTGGCCTGGCATAGGGTGACTGCCTCGCCATTCTTGGGGGGCCTGCTTTTTCTCCCTCAGGGCCAGGTGAGAACTGTCGGGTGCCCTCCCTCTCCTGCAGGCAAGGAAGCTCACCCTGAGCAGTGGCAGGTCTGCCCAGACCCGCAATGGGCCCTCTCCTCTGGTGTGTTCCCCATGAGTAGCTGAAGGCTATTTTATCCTTCAGGGAGGTGCCGGTACAACTTCTTGGAGCTTGGTACTTACCCACCAGTGATGAATGGTGAAGACTGACGCAGGTAAGATATGAAAATTACATACCTACCGTAATTCTTGATCTTTCTGCCATCTTTACCATTCATCACTACTTCACCACCATCTCCTCTTGGGCCTTAGCTTCAGGAGTGCCTCTCCCTGCTTGCCAAACTAGAGGCCAGTTTTGGGTAAAGTCTCACTAGTACCTCCGGGCTCCCTGCCACCTCATGGAAGCACCAGGGGCCCACTTTCAGGGGGAAGGCATGCAGGTGCTCTTGCCGTCTTTTCCTCTGGCTCCACGGGGCCCTCTTGGCAGCTAGGAGGGGGTCCTCTCGGGGACTCTCTGCATGGGAGAACACTGCCTCATGGGCTCTCTCCATCTGGCTGCATGCCTAACTTCCTGACAGAGGTCCTTCTGCTGACTTAAGGGCTTCAGGGACCCTCCCTTCTCCATAAAGGCCTTTCAGCTTATCTCTACCCTCACAGGGGACACACTGCCGAGTTCTTTGTTAAAACAGAGTCTCCTCGGGCTCTTCCAGAAGAACTGATCCTCATGAGGTCTTCCCCTGTTATCAAATTACCACTCTGGTGGTGCTTGGTATAGGGATTGTTATCCCCTATGTCCTGAGATTCTGTCCTTTCGGCTTCGAAGGGACTTTTTGCTTGAGGTGAGCTCTGTCTTCACCTTCTGGCCACGGGGGTTGGGGGGGGACAGATTGAGATCCCGTTGCCTCCTCTCTGGTGGACCTAGGGTTGACTCTTGGTCTGTCATTTCCGTGACACCTGTCAGTATTTTGCTGGTGGGTTTTTTTGTATTTTTTTTTCTCTTCACCCTTCTGGTAAAAATCTTGTTTTCTGGATTAAGCCGTCTTGCCATAAGCTCACTTCCCAGTCTAAAAAAAAAAAAGAGGATGTGTGACACTGGAGTTCAGGCCTCCCTCTTGGTTCACCGGGGGAAGATCTGGAAACTTTGGAGTGGACACTGTGAGACACACTCACTCTCTCTCTCTCTCTCTCTCTCTCCATTTCTCTCCCCCACCGTTCTCCTTCTTTTTCTTCTACCCCCCACATTCTACCCTCTCGTACCTCCCCTAGCCTGCCTGTAGGTTGGGATCCATCTCACAGACCTTGTTAGGATCCAACCTCTCCTCTTATGGCTGGCTTATTCCCTTTTTCAGTTTATATCCTTTCCTTTTCCTGCCCCTTGGGCTCCTGTGCCCCACCCTCCTACCCTTATTTCTCTATCTCTGGTTTCCTCTCCAGCGAGCAGAACTGAGGTCTTGGAGGGGCCGACATTGGTTATTGGCCTGCCTGCGAGAATCATATAATATGCTGGCCTTGAGGGTGGCACCGTGCTCAATGTCGGCCCCTCTTCCTAGTAGGAAGAAAGCTTTTTAAAGCTAAAAAGCTTCCCGCAGAATCCTAGCACCTCTAGCTAGAACCCCTACCAGTGATGAATGGTGAAGATAAACAGGAAGATCAAGAATTATGGTAGGTACATAATTTTCATTTTTTCCATTATACCTCCCCTTACCAGCAATTGTTTTAAACCAAATTACTGTCATGGAAGTTAGTGCCCCCACCCACCTCCCACCCCTTCCCCATGTAGGTGCCTGTGGAGAGGGAGCAGACTTCTGGCGTGAAATAATGCAAGCATACATTGTACATTCATTTGAGTTCTAAAGGTTTAGATGGGACCAAACTTATATGAGACATAACATACTTAATTTTTTAATGCTCTGTGGATGCGTCTGCATGAAGAATAAGTGTGACTATACAGCTTTGAAGAATTCTTTATGCTTCAGCCAAAGTTCTCCTGACATATTGGGGAAGGGGAGGTGATATCATTTGAATATTTGAATGTGTACAAAAACATTTGATCAAGGTCATTGTATTTGTCACCTTGTTCTTGCTCTTTTTCCTCTGCGGTATTTACACAGTGTTTATAATGTTTGCTTCTTTAATTTAGGTCGTTGTAAGCTCAGAACATAAAAGTCCACTGGAGTTTCAGGAAACTGAAGAAGGTAACAATCACTGTTCTACCCATTTTATGTAAATGTTCTCAAAGGAGCTGAACTTTGAAAGACCTTTTTACACTGAAAATCCCTTTAAACAATAAGAAAATGTAAATATTGCACTATCATTATTGCCCTTTATGTCAGTGAAATGTAGCCAGCTTGCCAAGTAATTTCTTTTACTGTGTGTATACTGGCTATCAAATCTAACTGCACATGGAGTGCAGGTAGTGTCTATTGCCAGTAAAAGTACATTAGCAATTATAAACCAGACTCAGTAATGCTGTTAACCTCACCTTTATGACAGCTTCTGAATCTTTAATCTACAAAACTTATTATTGGTGCTAAGTCATGAAAAATGAGTCCTGTATTTATGCCTTCAGCTTATAAATCTTGTCACCCATGTTCACACTGCATAAAGTGTTGTAAAGAAGCTATTCTAGTAGTCAGTCAGAGATTTACAGTAGCAGTACTCTCTGGCACAATCAATCTGAGATGCTTTCACCTCACACTTCACTCTGTATAGTTTTTTTTTCCATTTTGTGCTGTAGAAAAGGTGCATATCCCTTTTCATTGTTGTAAAGCTGGTAACAGTGTACTCTACTTGTAGCTACAGTACTGTATATAGTGTTGCCTTTAATACTTTCCAAGTATACTGAATTGTATGTTTCATTTGTCTTCTGCTCTATATTCTCTCACATTCCCTTTCCTCGACACAAATGGAAATGAAGCATTTGGCTCAGGGTGACTTCATGAACTACTTGTTTAAAGAGCAACAATCATGCTCATTTTTAAAAATGTCCCTAAGCCACTCACTGGTGCTTCACCCCCTCTGGACCTACACAGTCTATGTATTTCTATTTCTAGAATCGTGGATATATTGTTCATCCACACTTATTGGCATGTCCCCTTTCCCTTTAAGGATCCACCGGAAGTCTTCAAGCTGGTTCCTCCCACTCACCTGGGGGGTATATACGTCGGCTTCGCCCCATGATGCCAGATCTTCCTTTCTGCTGGAAGATTCAGGTTGCCTCCCTCGTGCTCACACATAGTGTAGTCCCTGGCTTTCAAAACTTTGGATCTACCGAAATTAAAACTGTTCAAGTTAGCGATCGTGCTTTTGCATCTTCAATCATGGAAGAAAAATCTTCCCCTGGATTTTGCCGGTGTCCTTGTGGCCAGAAGATGTCACACACCGATCCCCATCTCACGTGCGTCTGCTGCCTAGGTGTCGGCCATGACACCTTGTCCTGCAGCTTTTGCTTAGCCTTCCATCCCAACATTCTGGATGACCGCCTGGCACACTTAAAGTTGGGAGACCAGAGAGAGAACTCTCTGGTGAAATTCAAGGAGAGGCGGTTTCTGCGCCACAGGCTCCAACGAACAATTGGAACGCATGATCGGCATTTCAAAGAAGAATTTCCTGCCACATCACCGGGCTTCTCTGCTCCTGTTGACCTAGGCTCTGCTTTTTCAGGCTCCTTCTGGGAGTTGTGCCAGTCTCTTCCACCCGGGAGAGGCGCCTGTGAGCTCGCACTCCTCCCGATTCCGTAAGCGGGAGAAGGAACCGAGTAAACCTTCATCTCGGCGAGGGCGCTCTTGGGACCAAGAGAGGTCCCAATCCCAAGGGCATGCAGTCTCGACTTTGGTCGAGATCGCTGCTTCGGCCACTGGCTTTTCGGACCTTCCGTCGGGCCAGATGACCAAAGATGCATTCGACGAGGTCGAGATTGTCATCGACCCCATTTACCCACTGTCACCGGCTCCGGCTGATGACTCCTTGGAAAGGACTCCGGTCCTTGTCTTACCCAATTAGAGATCCAGCCTTCTGGTGTTCCCATGAGGACCGGTTTCCAGACGCGGAAGTCACGGTCCGCGGTGTCTCGAGCGACCAAGTCGGCCCGCCCTATCTTGGTCAAGGTCTAAGAAGAGGCAACGCCATCGGTCGTCCTCGTCCTCCTCAGATGAGGAGAGGCTCTGGCAGAAACTCCAGCGCTACAAGGACCTCATGTGAAAAAAGCTGATCTTGTCTGGGCACAAGTCGACTCCGGCTCCTTTCCTGGCCATTACTTGGCTTTCACCTCCTAGGCCAAAGTCGACCCCTCTGGAGCCAAAATCTTTGGTTCCCCTGCCTACGGGGCTGGCAAATCCACCTCTTCAGCCTAAACCGGCCTCTCCACCCATCGTGGTGGAACTACCGCCTTAGCAGCCCATGGCAGGGGCTCCTTCGAAAGAAGACAGACTGGACACTGGGCTTCCCCGGCGTTTATCAGTCATGGTCACCCCTGACCACCCTCGGCGTGTCGAGGGTGATTTGGGGGTCAGGCCGCTGTATCCCGACTCCTCGGATTCGGTTGTCACTGGGCTTCACTCTCATCCTGGGGATGATGAGTCGTCCGTTGGCCTAGGGATGGAGGAAGGTCCTTCCCCCTTCCAAGGGATCCTTTGCCTCATCTCTGAGTCCACAGGGATGCCCCAGGAACCCATCCAGAAAAAGATGGAGTACCCTCTTACGGACATCCTTAAAAGAGGGGATACCCTGACAGAGGCCTTTCCTGTGGCCGAGGCCATCGTTTGTCCTACACTCGAACTCTGGCAGCATCCTGCCTCTTGTCCAGCACCATCTGCCCGCATGGCCCGCAAGTACATGGTTCCCATGGGGTCCCTTGCGGGGTTCACAGAGCACCCTTCGGCCGAGAGCCTGGTGACCGCCTCTGTGTTCAGGCATACTGGCAGTTCTGCTGACACTGACTGACCTCCCGGCAAAGAGTCCAAGCTCTTGGACCATTTGGCGAGGAAGGTCTATGCAGCTTCCTCCTTGGGCCTTAGTCAAGCAAGTTTGGCTGTCATCATGGCACACTTCTCTCATGCCCTCCTCAGGTCATTAGATGAAGTCCTCCCACATCTCCCCACAGACATGCAGACCATGGTCAAGCAGGTCCAAGACCAGGGCCGAGCTGTTGCCAAACAGCAGCTACAGATGGCCCTGGACACTGGGGACTCTTGTGCCTGCTCGATGGCTGCCACAGTTGCCTCTCGCCACTGGGCTTGGCTGAGGTTCTCCTCCTTCCCGGCGGATACTCAGCACAAATTAGCTGATGTGCCCTTCCTTGTGACCGACCTGTTTGACCCAGGAGTGGCCGGTCACCTTCAGCGCATAGAGCAGTCCAGTGCCACCTTGGACGCCACTTCCGCCAGGGGTTATTCGGGCAAGAACCAGCAGCAGAAGAAGAAGAGGCCCTTTTGGCACTCTTGCCCTGCAGCTCAGCATTCCTTCTTCCAAGGGGAACAGCAGCATCAGCAGCAGGCTCAAGCTTGGTGCCCTCGGCCCAAGCCTGGACCCCAACAGGCCCATAAAGGAGGCCGGGGCTCAGGTCCTGGAGCCTCTTCCTCCTCCAAGCCTGCTCAGTGACTGGGTGAGGGCTGCCACCCCATCTCCCGTCATGATAGCTCTGGGTCCTCCCATGGGGGGCCTGCTCCACCACTTCCTTTCTGCCTGGTCTTCTGTCACTTTGGACAGGTGGGTTCTCAAAGTGGTCAGTTAGGGATTGCCTCTAGAGTTCGAGCAGTAGCCTCCCAGCCGAGCCCATGCCCCTCGGGAGGCACGGATATCCGCTCAAACCCAGTCAGTTCTTCGAGACAACGTTGCTCAGCTCCTCCTCCTCAAGAAGGCAATGGTTCCCATGGCGGATCCTCCAGCAGACCCAGGCTTTGTCTCTAGGTACATCCTGGTGCTCAAGCGGATGGAGGGCTGGTGCCCTAGTCTAGATCTCCATGACCTGAATCAGCATCTCATGTCTCGCACCTTTTGGATGGTCACTCTGTCCCAGATCATTCCATCCTTGGAGCGAAACATGTGGTTTTGTTCACTGGGTCTGCAGGATGCGTTCTTTCACGTCCCAATCCGTACGTCCTATCAGCGGTTCCTCCGCTTCAGGGTCGAGGGGACCCTGTACAAGTTCCGAGCCATGCCGTTTGGCCTGTGATTGGCCCCACGGGTCTTCACCAAATGCATTGCAGTGGTGGCGGCACATCTACGGCGTCAGGAGGGGGCAAAATTTACCCCTGCCTCGACGACTGGCTTCTAGCAGGTCACTCCCTACAGGAGGTGGAGAGATCCAGGGATCTGGCTCTCCAGACCTGCTCCCAACTCGGCCTCCTAATCAATGAGGCCAGGTTGGAACTCGTGCCTTCTCAGGTGATGGGCTTCATCAGGGCAAAGCTCAACTCTTGTCAAGCCAGAGCTCGGCTTACAGCGGACAGGGTGGAGGTTCTTTCCTCCTTTGCCCAATCATTTCTTGTTGGGCAGTTGTGCCCAGCCCGGGACTTTCTGCGCCTTCTGGGTTACATGGCGGCGTGCACCTCGGTGGTCCATTAGTCCCAGTGGCACATGCACCCATAGCAGTGGGAGCTGGCCCCCCAGTGGACTCAGCACCCCGGTCAATTTGACCAGCTGGTCACTGTAACCCAGAAGATGTGGGATGCTCTCCAATGGTGGACTGCCCCAGACCGGTTGCAGGAAGGGATCCTGTTTGTCCGCCCAGAGCCAATGGTCGTTCTCACGACCAATACCTCTCTCATGGGCTGGTGAGCTCACATGGGGGACAAAAGGTCCCAAGGACTCTGGACCCCTGAGGAGTCCTGATGCCACATCAACCTGTTGGAGAACAGAGCAGTCATACTGGCACTGTCAGCTTTCGCTCCTCAGCTCCAGGGTCAAGTGGTTCAAGTCCAGACGGACAATACCACGACCATGTACTACCTCAACAAACAGGGCGGCATGCACTCCCGTCTGCTGTGCAAGGATGCGCTCCGCATCTGGACGCTCGTGGGCCGATTGGAGGTGGATCTCCTAGCCATCCATGTGGCAGGAGCCTCGAACCATCTGGCGGATGATCTTAGCCATCTAGACCAGACACCCCACAAGTGATCTCTTCATCCAGAGGTAGCTTACAGCCTGTTCTCCCACTGGGACAAACTGATGGTGGACCTGTTTGCCTCCAGGGAAAACACCAAGCTGAGGCTGTTTCATTCCCACCCCCCTCAGCAGGGTTCACTGCAGTGGGATGCCTTCTCGAGGCCGTGGACCCCAGGTCTCCTCTACACCTTCCCTCCATTTTCCTCGATCCACAAGGTGCTCCTAAAGGTGAGGAGGGACAAGGCGAAGGTGATCCTGGTAGCCCCAGACTGGCTGTGCCAGTTCTGGTATCCAGATCTCCTCAGCCTCAGCTGCAAGCCCCCAGAGCGGCTTTGTACATGCCCGGACCTGATATCACTCAATCAGGGGAAGGTATTCTGTCAGGACCTTCAATCCCTGCACCTCACAGCCTGGTACATGAGCAGCTAGAGTTCCAGGCTTTGGGTCTTTCCAAAGATGTTTACACTGTGATGGAGGCATCTAGAAAGGAATCGACCAGGAAGTGTTATGCCTTCAAATGGAAGCGGTTTTCCATTTGGTGTCAGGACAAGGGCCTGGACCCTCTGTCCTGTCCCATGGCTAACATTCTGAACTACCTTTGGTCTCTCTCCAAAGGGAGTCTACGGTCATCGACCCTTAGGGTGCACCTGGCAGCCATCTCTGCTTACTGGGCGTGGGCCGGTCAGCTCATGTTGGCGCAGGAGACAGTGGTAGGGTGCTTTTCAAAGGCCTAGATCACATATCCCCTCCCGTATGTGAATCTCCACCTCCATGGGATTTACTGCTGGTACTGGCAAAGCTCATAGGCAAGCCATTCAAACCCATGCACAAGTGTGAGTTGTCACACTTGTCGTGGAAGATGGCTTTCCTGGTGGCTATCACATCAGCCAGAAGGACAGGGGAGCTCCAGGCACCTTCGGTGGACTCCCCTTATCTGGTCTGCCACAAGGACAAAGTTGTCCTGCACCCCCACCTGAAATTCCTTCCAAAGGTGGTGTCAGAGTTTCACCTTAACCGGGTGTTGACTCTGCCAGTATACTACCCTAATTACACCTCAGAGGCTAAATACAGGATCCATACTTTGGACCTGAGACATGCTCTTTCCTATTATAAGGAGAGGACAGCGGAAATTCGGGGAGAGGTTCTCCAGCTGTTTGTCACCTACGCTGAAGCCGCTTCTGGCAGACCTGCAGCGAAGCGGACTATTGCAAGATGGATCACATCATGCATAGGTTTGTGCTATGAGTTGGCGGAAAAGGAGCTTCCCAGAGGGATAAGAGCTCATTCTACCCACCATACTGCTGCATCGGTGGCTGCTTCCAGGGACATCCCTGTCCAGGAAATCTGTCGGGCTGCTACCTGGAAGTCAGCAGACACCTTCATCATCACCCACTACTACATCGACCTTGAGTCACGCCGGGATACTGGTTTTGGGGCCTCAGTTCTCCAATCTCTGTTCCCTAAGTAGGGGGTGTGCACCTTGCCTCCCTCCTCCCAGAGAACTGCTAGGCATCTGCCAATAAGTGTGGATGAACAACATATCCACGATCCTAGAAGAACAGGTTACTCACCTATAACAGTAGTTCTAGGAGTGGTATATGTTGTTTATCCATACGGTTTCTAACCTCCCCGGCTGCGGTCACACAACACCTGGCTTCCAGTGGGCTAAGATCTGATGTCATGGGGCTGAGCTGAAGTATATACCATCTGGGTGGGTGGGAGGAGCCAGCTTGAAGACTTCCAGTGGATCTTTAAAGGGGAAAGGGGACATGCCAATAAGTGTGGTTGAACAACATATACCATTCCTAGAACTACTGTTACAGGTGAGTAACCTGTTCTTTCTGGGCTTTAGAAAATAAAGGGGAAGGGATCATAATTCTTGGCTCAAAGGTGCTGGCTACCAGATCTCTGCCCCTTCCTGGTTCTTTTTGCTGATTCCATCTCTGAAAAAAAGAAGAAGAAACTGCAGTACAGTAGAAGCCATTTATTTGTATTTATACTTGTACAATAGGGACGTCCGCTTTACTGGGATGTCCCGACAAGAACCAGTTAAGTAGCTGTGCATTTCAATGGAGATAACCTCCGTTAATGGTGACAGAGATGCCGAATGTGTGGGATGAATCTTTACTACTGCAGTCCTCCACTGCATTAATGAGACAGTGATTAGGTGTTAATGCTTATCTCTGACACCTCACACCTGACATTTTTTAAATTTATTTATTTATTGAAATGTTTCACCAGGAAGGCACATTGAACAACATGTTGCTCGTCTCCCTGTGCAACCTGGGGGGCCGGGGTACATGTCGATAAAAACAGTGTATAAGTACTACATACAGTTACAACTAACATTCATGGGGGATATGGTACAGTAGAATAGAATAACAATATTGTCAGTACGCTGGTGGATTGTCATTACAATTAAGAACAGTTAAAAACAGTATATATAAACAATTTGAACAATTAAAGTGCTAGTGTGGGAAGGAGTAAGAGAGAGCAGTGGGTCTAGCTGGAGGAAGGAGAAGACAGAGGGGGCCAGGACTATTACCAGTAACAGGTACTACGCACTGATTGAGTGAGGCAATTTAGAACCGATCGAGGGTGGGCTGAAGTAGCAGATCTGGCAGGCAATAGTTAAGCTTGGAAATATAGGGACAGGGGCAGGTTAAATAAGTGCAAAGGGGTACAAAGGAAAGATGAGAGTAGCGGAGGGAGAGGAGGGAATTTATGCCTTGGTCTGACCCCTCCAGGATGCTGAAGAATTCTGCCAGGGCCAGAGCCAGGAGAAGACATTTAAGTTAGAAGGAATAGGGAGGAGGTCAGGAAGGGAGGGGTAGATCTTCCTGAAACTAACCCCTCCAGGATGCTGAGAATCCTGCCAGGGATAGAACCAGGTGGAGACAATATGGGTGAGAAGGAAGAGGGTGGAGGGGGGAGAATAATAGAGGAATAGTACGTAGGAAAGTGGGTAGATGTGGGGAGAAAGAAGGAGAAAACATGCTAGCCCTCAGGGCACTTAGAACCCTGCAAGGAGAAGAACTTAGGCAAGGATAATTAGTCAGAGAGAAAGGGGTTGGGGGGCAGGAGTGGGACAGGGTATTGGCTTGGGGGTGGGGGTGGGTATAGAGCTTGGGAAAAGGCTCATGGGAGGGAACTTAAGGAGGATTAAAGCAGGAGCAGCTAGAGGAGAGATGGTTCTGTAAGGCCAAGACAAGGGAGAAGGAGGAGGAGGAGGAGTGCCGTATTGGGGGAGGGGGGGTAGAGAGTTCCAGCGCTTTGGGAAGTGATGGGAGAAACCAGACTGTCTGATGAGAGTGGAACAGTGGGGTACCAGTAAGGTCCGAGTATCAGTGGATTTGAGGGAGTGGGAGGGAGGAGGAGGGGTAGAGAGGGAGCATGAGAGGTATGAGAGCTAAGTGGGGAGTACCCCAAGCCAAAATTTTGAAGCGAGTTTAGCACAATGAGCAATACATCTATTTGCAAGCAGAGGAAAGGACAGGGCATGGTAGAGGTTACAGTGATGAGAACGAGGTGGGGCATCAAGGGCGAAGCAACAGAAGGAGTTAAAGAGAGAGTCCAATCTTGTCAAGGAGGATTTGGGAGCGGCATGATAGACTACATCACAGTAATCAAAAATGGGGAGTATCTTTTTCTGGACCATTTCATGCCGTCGTAGGAGGGATGCAACTAACGGTTCCTGTATTTCCTGGCTCCTGTTCACTCACTGTGGTCCTGATCTGCCCCTTTTTTCCCAAAAACTGCACTGTCTGCCAACAAAAATGCTCAGTGACATTTAGCTGTTTGAAGCACTAGATCAGCCCTCAGCCCTGCCCAAAAACTGCACCGTACTGCCTGCCAAAAATGATCCAGCTGACCTTACTGGGTTTGAAAATCACTGAAAACTGCCGTCAGCCCTTCACAAAACCCATTCTCTCCCTCTGTCTTGCTTGGACTGCTATTTGTCCTTTCCTTCTTTTTTTCTCACTTAAAATAAATATAATACCATAAGGCTACCCAGTGTGTCCATGCAAAACAAAGTGAAAGTAAAACACAGCAAGTGGTCGGGATTTAAAACCACGTGGCCTTCCGAAAATGATCCAACTGAACTTACTGGGACAACTCCAGAACAACTCCAGCAGGTGTGTATGTCTCTCCTTGCATTCAGGTAGAGGGAGTGTTAGCAACGATCACACCAGAATGCAAAACAGAGGAGAAGGGGACAGCTGCTTAATCGGGACGCAAAGCCGCCACCAGTGCATGCCTGTTAAGCAGCTTTATCTGTATTGTATCACTAATCTTAGGATTGAGAAACATTCTGAAACTTTAATCATGAATTTAGTAGTATAACAAAATCTGTTACATTACAATTATTCATGTTTTAATCAGTCTAATTGCGATCCTCTCAAGGGTGTGACACAGAAAGATACATTCAGTCTCACAAAAGGAACATTTCTCTCTCGTCTTGGTCCCAAGTATATTTTATTGAAACATTTTCAGCAAGTCTCACATGTGGTATTTGCCACTATCATATAACAGTTGCATTCAATTTTGAAAGTAAACGTAGCACAATAGATACTAATAAAGGTCATTTTAAATCTATGTGTGTTTGCACTTTGGTAAGGCAAACAGTTTACAAACAGCACAAAACACTGAAACTGCTCCTTTTCTATTAGATCATTCTTATGACTTGATACAGCAATTCCTTCTATTCATGTAGCTATTATTTAGTGAGGCAATCCCTTGGTAAATGGTGACAGATATTACACTGGTTGTAATTGCATTATGTAGTAGTAGTTATTACCCCTCCAGTTTCTTCTGTCAGGGGGTTCTGAAAGGCCCTGTCCACAGTGGGCTGTCCTTCTAGTTACCCGTCCCTGTCTGTTCTTCAGGTTTCTTCAGACTGAGCCCATACCTCACCATAATTTGCTTCTCTCCGTCTAACTTTATATACTAGTCTTTAAAGACTCATGCTCTCTTTCATATTATTTAATCAGACCTCAAACTCTGGGGCGGTCCGGTTACTTCAGTTGGGCAAGTATGCCCAGTTTTCCTATGCTTGAGGCTAGGAAAGCCAATTTCTTTTTTCTTGTATTAAGATCCTCTGTCTCTTTCCAGTCCCCCAGCAGAGCCCACCTAGGAATAATATTAATCTCCCTGCCAAATATTGTAGAACATGATTGTTCTATTTCGGATCAATATGTTACCAGCTTTGGGCGGTGAAAGAAACATCATGCGTGCTATTTTGGCCTTATCCTGCCCGTATCTGGGGCACTTCCCATCATCAATAAGAAAACATCTGGGGTCTGGATGGAGAGTAGTAGGCACATTGAAGTGTAAAGTAATGTATAAGTTTTGAGCTTTTTGTTATACTTTTTATTAGTTTACTGCAGTTGTACATGACACACAATCACCAATAGGCAGTCAATAGACAATTATTCATTCGCCTAATAGGCAATTAAAACATTTCTATGGTAACTCCATACAAATACCCCTGTTTTGTGTTACCTCACTTGGGGGGGGACTGCGTATTTTCTATGTTTTATTTTTCCCCAAAAGAAAAAGCCAGAAATATATTGGTACATCAGTACTCATACTAATAATATCCCTTACATCATAAATAGTCCAGGATTGACCCTTACAGCCATGAGCTGGGATAGCAAAAATGTTCAAATAATATCTTGCACCCTATCAAAGGATTAATCATCCCACCTTCATCGCATCGGAATAATAGGTAATAATTTGTAGTCCTCCTGCTTAGATTCAAACAATGCAGTACAGCATCAACAGTTTACCTGTTCTAACATAACAGCATATCATACTAAAAACTTGGTAACTTTATGAGCAGTTATCTAAAGGAGTAACCCCATATTTAAACTTCTCAATTAAACTTTGGCAAACTTATATAAGGTAGAGGACAGGACCAGCTGACACAGAAAACGCGTGGTGGAAACTGGATATTATGGGAATGAGGATAGAAGAGAAAGGGGACAGTTCTGTATGCTGTATGGTTCGCCATGTTGAAGTGTCCCTCATACAAACAATGCTCCTCAAATATTCTCATTTTCAACAATATGCATAACCTAAAGTGGAAATCCAAACAAACAGGCATGCCCATATCTCAGTTCAAAAATGTCCCTTCGCGGTCCGATTCCCATCGAACTATATCGATTAAAGTCAGTTTGCGGTAAATGAAAACCTCCTGATCCCCATCAGAATCGGGCAAGTCTCCCCGGGCAGAATCTTCTCAAGAAGATTTGATGCTTCCGACACATCAGCAAACTGGTATGGCTAACCTCCATATAAGGTTCGTGAGTTGGCTGACATTAGAAGAACATGGTGCACCCCCAAGGCCTGGAGGCATGCCCGAAACCCCATCAAAGCTTTTCCAGCGCATCCTCATGGCATAACTGAGATCTGGGAATAAGTGTACCCCGGTTTCCTGTCAGCTAAGCGGACTCAGATTTTTTTTCTTGTTGTGGGATGAGATCCCGCTCTGCTGACATTCTGAGCTCCAGCATGATTGTGTGGGGTACAGGGTCTCCAGATGCTGCCTGGGGCCAACCACCATGTGGCGTAATCTGGTAGGCCTTTAAAATTTCAAAGTCTGTCTCCATCTGCAAAATGTCTTTAAGTCAGTCTTTCAAAAATGTTGTGCGGTTACCTCCTTCTATCTCCTCCAGCAGGTCAAGTAAACGAATGTGGGAGGAACGGAAAGTATTTTCAGTATTTTCCAGATGCCTCCAAAGTAACCCATTTAGTTAGGTCTGAGGTGACCGCAATGGCTTTATCTGCCATTTTAACTGCCCCGTTCATTTCTTCGGCCTGCACTCCAACCTTTTGATAGACCTGTTTCAGTTCTGTATTAAAATCTTTGATTTTACAGTCCAGACCTTGTATGTCTCTGAGTAGGGCAGCATTGGTCGGCTGCAATCCTTCTTGGTCTCCCATTTTGGGCTGGAGGTCCTTGCTACTGCCCACCTTTGACTCCTTTGAGCGGGTTCCCTTCACATTCACACCCACTTTGTTTCCTCAGACCATCACTGCCAATTGTAATGACCCACTGGAACACAAATCGCACCAATTTCATTTGATCCCTGTATGTGTGCAGTTAGATCTGTGCCAGTCCTGCACTCCAGCCAGTTGTCTCTTTTGTGTTGCTGGTCACAAGGCTGTCATACCACTGGGATCATCTCTCCTAGGTTTCCATAGAGCCAGGAAGTAGACTTCTGGCACAGTAGCCCAGGCCCATCCCCTGTGGATTGTGCCAGTCTTCTTCCTGCCTCCACGGGGTAAGCAGCACCTGGCACAGGCTATCACTTGTTACAGCAAGTAGAAGTTAGGATTTCTTTTATCTCCTTTTTTTGGTTTTTCTTTATTTGATACTGATTTGTCTTGCATGTACTTGCACAATCCACCCAGGGTATTTCTGCCCTGAACTTGTGTGCATGGGTGGGACGGAGTGCTATGGAGTTCTCTGGTTTGGATCTACCCTGCACTTGGGGCTCGTAGCCATGGGACCTAGTGGCCTATAACCTCATTGCAGCCCTGGTGCCCCCCCACTGAGACAGCTGCCAGAGTTTCACCACAGTTGTCAGGAGCGACATTAGAGGCCACATGGAGTACTCAGCTGTCAGTTTTCCAGAGTGGCACCAGAGGCAACATAGCAGAGCTCTGCTGTCCGAACAGGTGCAGTCATAACAAACAAGACAGCATGGCTGCCAGGAGCAGCCTTCAGAGGTATCTCAAGAGTTGGTCACAGTACTCTGGTGCCTGGGGGTGCCAGTAAGAGTAGGTCAAGGGCTGCAAAGGTGCCTTTTAACACAAACAGGAAGGCACCATTTCTGCAAACAGAGCAATCCTCACTACCACTGTATCAGAGTGAACAGCACAAAGAGAAAGTCACGCTGCAAAAGCACATTGCATTGCAAACCACATGGCTTGTAATTCTGCAAAATCTTCCCAGTCAGCATCACTGAAGTCTGAGGCTTCCCATGTCCTTGAATTCTATTTCAGAAACTACGGCCACTCAAGCTATTGGGCACTTGGGGGATCCTGCTGCTTCTGAGTGCAGCTCACAGGGTTAGACCATGACTACCCCACCGTTCTGCTTTTTTCAAGTAACAGACACCTTGAAACAAAGGCATGCCTCAAGGGTTTACTGTGCTCTGCTGCTAGGTGAAAAGTGCATGAGGTCCTTTTCTGCAGGCTAATGCTACACATCCTACATTCAGCATGCCTCCGCATTCATAGTTACACCCCTCCTGAAGGGAGATTTATTGTATTGACAGCCCTAAGCTCCCTGGGTCAGGAAACTGGTCATAGGACTCAGTGATCATCTCTGAACCATTACTGAAGTGTGGATGGCAGTAATATTATTTGTCGAACTGAGCAACAAGCACACGGTGAGTGAGAATCACACAGTTATGCTCACTGAGCCTCTGAATCGTGACTGTGACCCAGTTACCTGATCTACCTGGCCCTGTTAACAGTGTCATCTGATGGTAAGCCTGGGGACAAGTCACATTTGTAAACTTGCAAAGGAAGGCTGTAGCAGGAGGAGAAAATTTATGAGGTGCAAGCCCCCGAGGGTCAGACATTTCAGGTGGCTGAGGAGCTCAGTGCCAGTCCTTCGTTTTTCCTGGGCCTACAGTGCAAAACATCTTTGGAGGGCCAGATATCTCGGGTGGCTGAGGTACGCACTACACTGGCTGCACAGTGCCCGGACTTTGTTGTTCCTAGGCCTACAGTGTGAACCGCCTCTGGAGGGCCAGACACCTCAGGTGGGTGAGGAGCGCACCACGTAGGCTGCACAATACTAGGACTCTGTTTCCTGGGCCTACAGAGCAGAACGCCTCTGGAGGGCAAGACAGCTCAGGTGACTGAGGAGCACAGTACGCAGGCTACACAGTGCCAGGATTCCAGCTCACCACCACCATTATCCTTGTAAGAGGCAGGGGGCACCTCAGGCTTCTTCAAATAGAATAAGAAAAGGGCCAGACTGTAGCCTCAATCTGCAGAGGAGAAAGCCACTCACACCTCCACAGGACTAAAAAGAATCAGAAGTCCCCTTCCTCGTCGGAGTCAAGCTCCGCATCGACAGAGGATGGTGCAGTCAGAAGCGAATCCTCAGACTCCAAGCAGAAATCCAGCAGACATCTTCAGCTCAGAGGTCCTTGTTCTCTTTATTAATAAGGTACTGGCTGGATTTAGCAGGACTAAGAATGCTGTCACATTGAAGAAGGAGAAGCAGGTCATCAGACTGTCCTAATCCACTCACTACAGTACAGCTTTCCCCATTCTGCCACCAAGGCCTTTCTCAAGGAGGAGAGCCAAGGACCGGACAAGATCCCTATACCATGACATGCTGACATATTCCTATCATTCTCCAGCACCAAGGCAGGTCCTTAGTTAAGCCACCTGAAAATAGACCCATTGATTTCACCCTCGAATAAGACAATGACCAGCCCAGCAGAGGGGCCAGTATCAGAGAATGGTGGATAGTCAGTTGAATAGCTCAATGTAGAAAGCATTCCATGACACAGGAGCCTCAATGAATGCAGCTACAGTGACCCTGCTGTCTGTCAGAGCCACCTTAATCTGAGTAACGTCTTTTGCATATGACTTGGTGAGGGAATATGAAAAGAACAAGGGACACCTGGACAGGCTCTAGCTCATGGATCTGGTGTCCGCTTGTTCCGCAGATTTTTTCTGATATGACTGTATGTTACTCAGCTCGGGCCTGGTTTTCTTAAACCTCAGCCCTAAGAAACCTCTGGCTCACAGTCTGGCAGGCAACTGCCCCCTCCGTGGTCCACACTTGCAAAACAAAAAAGTGGAGCCATGAACTGCCGCATCAGGCACACCAATGGTGAATGCCTACCCCATACACAAACTAAACCAAAAGCCATGGCACTCAGTATGAAGATACCATAAAATAACAAAAATGTGAGTCACACTATGCTTGGTGCTAATTTCAGGTTTTATTCCCAGCAAATGTGAAATGCTAGTGCTCACAGAATTACAGTGCAGCAGTGGGCTGCCTTGCCACTCACCCCTCCATGGTCCACCTGGAGACTTCACTGTAGAACAGAGGACTCCTGTTTCGGGCATCTCTGAAACAAACAGCACTGGATTCAGGTGGACCAGCCAGGGTCTGCCTTCCATAGTTCACAGGCAGGGACAGAAACTGGTGCAGTAAATTTAAGAAATCTTGTTTTGACCAGACCTCCTACAGAACAGTTCAGCAGAGCAGGTTTACAGTAGGCAAAGATCAGGGTTCATTCTGAAAAAGTACCGCACCAACCATGGCTGCGGCAACAGTAACTGTAACTCTGGTCTTGGGTGGCTTAACCTAATAACAAAGGATAGCAGTCCTAGAGACCACAACGGACTTCAGCCAGAGGCTATCAAGACAGTGCCATCCTAGGAACAGGACAAAGAGACCTATTCCTTCTTCTGCTCTGGCCTATTCCTTTCTGCTCTGCCTGGGAAAGCATGAATGAGAAGATTCAGAGCCTCCTAATTCAAAATGTCCTGAATCAATTTGTGTGGAGCAGGTCCTTCAAAATGAAGACTCTTGTTCCTCGTCAGAAAGGCACAACAGGAGGACTACTTGGTGCCCACTGACCTTCAGGGTTCCTTTCTACAGGTTCACATCTGAGAGGCTCTGTATCTTGCAGGCTCACAGAGAAGGAATCCAGGTGTTCTCATAGTTGGATGGCTTCTTTATCTGTGCCCCACTTCTCAATCAGGCACAATAGAGTCAGCTGCTATAATATCTCACAGTTTTGCCATCAACTGTCACATGAGCACTGCACAAACTGCTTAATTGATTATAACTCTGTGAGTAGAATTTATACTTAGCAGATTAAGCCCGGCCCAGCTGAGAAGTACCACACTTTTCTACAGCTTGTTTACCACTTTCAGCAGGTTGCAGAGCAGCCGGCTTAGCTGTTTCTGCATCTCATCAGAGCAGTGGTAACCTTGATGAACACAATGGCCTGGTCCATGATCCATATATGACAAAAACTGGTTTCTCTTCTAAGTTAGTGGTCTCCCCATGGAGACAACAAGAATCAGAAGGTTTGGAAATCTCGAAAGAAGAAATCCAGTCTGGTCTAGTAGACCAGTCAAGCTGACTGTCAATGAAGGGGTGCAGCCTGGGGCAGCTGCAGGCAATTAGAATGATGGCCACCATCAGCCTCTGGGGCTGGGGAGCACACCAGGATCAGAGATCTGCTCCAAGCAGGTGGACCCTTCTGGAGTCCCTTCTCAGCATTGACATGCTAGTAGTGTGAGCAGTTCGCCTGGTCTGCAGACTTTCTAGCATACTGTCTGTAATCAAAATGTGTTGGTATAAATGGACAGCAGAGCCACTGTGACATACTGTACATCAGTCAAGAAGGAGGAGACCCCAGGAGCGGCAGGATGCTCCACCATCTGCCCATTGTCTCGACTGAGCAGCCATACACCTAGTCAACCTCTTCGAAGGGCAAGACAATTCCAGGTGAGTGGAAATTCTCGGTGATGTTCTTTATCTAATGGTAAAGAATTGAGGTTTTCCACAGAAAACTGTCTCAACAATTATCTTGGGGTGCCTTTAGTGACTGTGTCAGCTGTTTTTCACTCATGTATCCACAATCTGTCCCCATCAGCTTGGAAATTAAAAAGGAGTAGCTCTGGGTATGAGATATTTACAGGACATGATAAACATGAGATAACTTTACAGTGCCGATCAGCTTGGAGGTATGTTTTAGCATCTGTAGAGAGTTTCACGTCTGCCTCAGTGGTAGGAGCAAGGCTGCTCAGTAAGTGTTGACTCCCACTACTTTTGTAATTCAAGGATTCAAAAAAGAGCTAATCCTGTTAACTTCTTCAGCCCTAAGAGCCCTCCCCCTGGTGGAATCAGAAGGCCCCAACATTTCTCCTCCACACATCAGATTTTTTAGGATATGTTCCGGCAATGTCCATAAATAGAGCCAGTGGATCCCCTTTAGGGTTGCCCCTGGTTTTAAATGTTGACAGTTCCTACCACAGGTTACAGTAGACTTTTTTTTTTCCTTTAAGCAGGACCTGAGTCTGTCGTCATTCTGCCTCAAGCCACCGAATGACAGGAACAGAGCCATGCCAAGAAGAAAAGGAATCACTCAAATTGGATTCTGTCCAAGGTTTAGACTTTATTTAATTATAGCCACCATAAATAACTTGTAATTTCTGATCACAGGGCATGGTCATGAGTAATGGTCAATATTAATAAGTCTCCACTTGTCCACAGTCTTTATCAGAGGTCCCGCTGTCTTCCAATTAATGGGTGGCTGTCTTATTGGCGTGTATATATGACCTGAGGCATGGCTGACATTTTTGGTTAGCTCAGATATCATTGCCGCTTCATCAGACTGTCACAGTGGGACTCTGTACTTCCATGACACAGGAGAGATCTCAAATATTATTTGCAGTGAACAGAAGTATTTAGGATGACATTCAGCAGACTCACAGCAGATCACCATAGGGGCAAGAAAACCTCAAACTGCACTATTGCAGGATTGGATACATTCAGTCATCACACATATACGATGGCAAGTGTGTAGTACCAGAACCAGTGAGAGGCTGCTTGATGTGCACGGTGACCCCAGCGTGAGCTGAACTTCCACATCTCTGACAGCTGTTGGCAGGGTGTTTTCTGGGAGTACCCTGCATGCTTTTACTAACTTTTACACCCTGGGCATTCCAGAATCAGTGTCTGCATCCTTTGATTGAACAGTTCTACAGGCTGTTTGGGGTTCTTGAGCAACTAAGTCCTTACATAGCCCACCCTTGGATATACCATTAATAGAACTGCTGTTATATATCCCAGTGGTGTGACAGCCCTGCAACCAGCAGTAGGAGAGAGAATATGAAATTAAACATCTGTACATTTTCTTTCTCTGAATGCTGGTCATAGGGCTGGAGCCTCCCCAGTCACAGTTTATGATTTACTTTTGCCTCCAGATGTATGTGAGATTTCTACTTTAGCTTACTATTTCGAGGATTGTCTAGTCTGGGATTATAGTGTTTCTGCTCTGGAACCAACTGTTACAGTCCACAGTCGGGCAGACCTGTGCTACTGTGGCAGAAATCTACTTCCTGCTTCTGTGTAAGCCTAGGAGGGAAGATCCCAATGGTGTGACAGCACTGCAACCAGCACTCAGACAAAGAAAATGTTCAGGTATTTAACTTTAATTATTTATTTATTTAGCTTTTGTTGACTGAGTAGGGTACACTAGGCATACATATTCCTATTTTCAGAAACGACCCGGGGGAGTACAGTACAACAGTTTGGACAGATATACAATCAACAAGCAACATAACAAAAGAAATACAGTTTTACATATATCAGAGGGTATCCAAAGAAGGTAGACATAATCGATGAGTAGGCATTATTAGTGAGTAAATCTTCTTTATAACATTGTGTACAGATTCACAGGCAACAGGCAGCATAACAGGTAATACAGTTTTACTTATATCTTAGGATATCCAAAGAGGGAAGACATAATCGGTGAGTGTAGTCTCACAGGTTAGGACAATACATGGTTACATGGAGATTCCACTATCAGCACAGATGTTGAGAGCAAGGGAAGAGAGGCTTATGCACTGTAGCAGGAGAGAGTGAAGAGAGTGCTTAGCTACGGCAGGAAGGATATAGAGGAAGGGAAATGGAGAGAAGGAGGGGGAAAGGGGCTGATAGGAGGCATGAAGGGATTGGCGAGAGGTGCTGAGAAGTAGTTGTTTAATTTTCTTGTTCTGTTTCATCCATAGTATTTTTCTAGGTCATTCTGCACCATGGGATGGACCAAACAGTGTGGTGCTATTTGGAAAGGGCAGTAAAAAGACTCAGTTGCTATGGCTGGTTGACAGACTATAAAACTTGTCAACTGAGTTCTGCATCAGTTGATCTGATTACATCCGGTCTTTAATGTTTGACAAATGTGTGGATAGATAAGCTGTGTTGCTCCTTTACAGAGTGCCATAGCAGAACCCTGTGGTTTCCCAGTCCAGGGCATGGCCTGAGCGCTGGCTGATTTTACCTTGATGCCTTATGGAGAAAGTACACCTGTAAAGCATCATGGGTAGCATATGCAAATCAGCATAAAGAATTACAACTAGCTGGGATTTTAGTGTTATGGTGTCAGAAAGTCTCACAAACAATCTGCAATGGCTGCAAACAGCAGACCACAGACATGTTAGGACTCATCAGTGTGTCATAGCAGTGTCTCAGCCTAGAAGGAGGGGGAACCAGCTTGATTGTATCACTGGTTTGTGTCATGGTTAGCCCCAAATGGAAAAGCATTTTAAATGGCAAAAACCAGAGTGCAAAAGTACTGATGCTAGAGTTACTCTAAAATATCATTGACTGAGAAGCCAAGTTTCAAAGTAATACACAACTGCATTTCCCCCTAATGCAAAGCATCATGGATAGCATATGCAAATCGCCATGAAAGAATTAGAACTAGCTTGGCTTTAAGTAGGACTGCATGGTGCCAAACAAAAAAAAAAAAAAACGCAATGGCTGAAAACAATAGATCACAAAGTATTTTGTCCTTGTTGGGACTCATCAGTGTGCCATAGCAGTGCATCAGCCTAGAAGGGGAACCAGCTAAGTTTTATCAGTGGTGTGGGTCATTATGTAACTTTGTAAACCTTTCTAATGTAGACTTGGATCTATCTGTCAGTGGTATTCTCTAACTCCATTTGCCCTCGCCTATGTGTCCTTGGAAGAACTATCAATTTATCCTACACTCTGAAGTCATTGGTTCTCTCTCAGTAAACTGTTAGTATCCTAATGACATCAGAATAATGCAACTTTCTGTACCTGTCATTGCATGGATTTGCACACAGAGAGGGAAGAATGATTTACTGATCCATATTAAACTCAGAAAAAACATTGTCAGTGAATGCTGATACAGTCCTGAGAGCTACAGTGGTAGCCAACACCACAAGTGATTATGGTGCGCCACCACAAAGCCTGATGTCACAGAAGCTACATTTAGTTGAATGCAGCCTTTCTGACCAGTACTGGGCTGCTGTGTGCCATGGTTGTTCATGGTGATGGCAACCAATGTGCCCATTCCTTCTGAAAAAAAATGTATTCTTTGTAAAATGGGGCTTGAATTATGCTAATCCTAATGCCATAATCCTATGGACTGAACAGATAACTTGCCAAAACAAAAACATTTTAATGGAAAGAAAGAACTTGGAAACCTTCACTAGTAGCTCAGATGGTGGCCTATACAGTGTGTTGAGCACCAAGTTAAGCCTCCACTGAGAGATTGGTGGCCTTGCTATGGGATTTGATCAGGCCACCACTCAGAGGAATCTGGCCAAGTCTGCATGAGACCCTATTGAGAAATGTCCTACCTTTCCCAGGACTACTCAAAGAGGGAAGACTTGAACTCTGAGAGTGGCCATCTTCAAATCTTTATCCACACTTTCCCCCCAAAGGAATTCCACAACCCTAGCTACAGACTCTTGAGGACGCTTTGATTTCTTTATTCTTGTTCAACTCCTAAAGTTTTGTCATATACTGCCATGGTAGTGCACTTCCTAGAGCTAGTAAAAATGTCCACCACCTTAGCAATGTAGCCTAGCTTAAAAAGCTTTTTCTCTTCAATCCCAAGCTGCCAACACCCACTTAAGAGGGTTTGGTGGAATTTGGATCTTAGCAAAGAGGGTCTACCTTCTGGAAAGTTCGAGCAGTCTCTGTCTTGCTGAGTTCAGCAGCTGCAGATACCATACTTAATGGGGCTGGTCTTGAGATATCAGAAGAAAAAAGACCCTTGCAGTTTTGAATCTTGTGCAATTGAAGGCAATGGAGGGAAGGCGTATGCCAGCTGAAAGTTCCACGGTTGTGGTAGGGCATCTATTGCCACTGCCTTGGCATCTCTGTACCAACTGAAAAATAGGTTCACCTGACAGTTGTAGTGGAATACAGAGAGGTCTTTCTGGGCTGACCAAAGGTTTGGCCTACCATGTGAAATGCTTTTGTGTTTAGGTACCAAGGGGTTCATGCCATAAAATTATTGAGGGGGCACACAACATTTTTTCCAGCCTTCCTAAATGAAAACCTTTACTTGGATGGGAATTTTAGAGGGCCGTGCCCCCTTCCTCCAATCATTCTGTGGCCAGTACTGCCTTGAGGGACCAATGAGCTGATAGGATCATTTCTCTGATCAACCACTTTGTTTAGTGATTTATAGATCTCATCAAGTGGATCTCCATGAGCAACACCAGACTGACATTTACCCACTGCAGGGTCTATCTTGATTTCAATATTTATCTGAATGTTTCTTGTGCCCCTCTGATGATCGAAATACACCTCAGTTACTGGGCTGTCTGATTTTACCTTTACTGCTTTTCCTTGTAGCTGCACTGGAACTCTACCAGAGCCTCAAACACTGCTTTCATGTCAGGCAGTTCACTGACGTGTTTCTCTCTGCTGTGGACCAGAGGTCCTGCACACTGATTGGCTCTAGGACTTCTCCATACTCAATGAGACAATCATCTGTCATCAGTACCAGCTCCTGAAAAGTAACAAGCGCCATTTCTTTTTCCAGATTCTTTGTGGCTGACCATCAGCTGAGTCTGATTTTGAGTTGATTCAGTATGGTGAGACAGGCTTAAAACTGCGGTGAAGATTGGTCACAGTTCCTCATGACCTTTAATGGTCCCTCACATAGAGCTATGCTCAGGGGACAAAATCTATCATGGCTGCAATCAGAACCAGCAGCTGCAGACATTGCCATGCTGAACCTGTCCAGCTGCTGGTAAACTTATGAACATTCAATTTTAGGAAACAAAAAGTACCATTGAGCTATTGAATTCCTTCCCCCACCAGATTAGTGGGAATACCCTGTCACCCGTACTCATCAAGTCTAAGTTTCAAAGTAGTTACAGTATCAGCTAATGCTACCTGCTCTGGAGGTATAGAGGTGTTTTCAAGTTGTCTCTTGGTTAATCAGGAGTGTTATCTTGAGACATATGACTTCTTTGCATATGAGAATTGTGAAGCAAAGCTGAGCTGTTCTGGAATGCAGAGGTGTCTCGATGATACTCTTAATTAGCCGAGGGACATCTCGAAGACACCATTTGAGCTTTGATTGAATGGTTTTTATTTTGTTTTTATTTTAATTTCACATACAGCATTCATGCCATACCTTGCCAGTTGCTGTCCTGCATTGGATTCAGTTATACGAGAATGGCAGAAGTGTTAGCTTCCTTACGTTTGGCACATTTATCTTTCTGCTGTTGGTAGTAGTGCAAGCAGCAGCTTGGGCACAGAGCTGTTGGTAGTGGTGGATTTGGTAATACAGTGATCATGGCCCAAATAGATGTGCTGTACAACACCAGCAAATGCTAATTGGGACTGAACAGCAAAACAAACAAAAAAAAGGTACGAATTTAGAACTGGTATCCAACTTAAGCAAACATGGAGTCTAATGGTTATGAAAACCTCTGTACCCTATTAGATGTCTTCATGTGCATCACTGACTCCAGTTCACTCCTATGGCTAAAAAATTAAACACTCTTTATCATCCATATATTCACCACTTGTTCCATGAAGTACTTCTTCCTGATAGTTCACTTGAAACTTCTTTCATTGCTATTGTGTGCCCTCTTGTTCTCTCATCCTTTGTTATTATGAAAATGTGTGTTTTATGTGCTGGTGTTGTGCCTTTCAGATATTGTGTTTGAGTACTGTGAACATGTATCCTCAGAGTCTCTTCTTTTCCAGTGAGAAAATCCATAGTGGTGTGCGTCTTTCCTCATACTGTAACTTATGTTCTTCAAGCCCTCAACCACCTTTGTGCTCTCCTCTGGATTTTTTTCTGTCATGTCAACGTCTTTTCTCAAATATGGGGACCAGAACTGCACACTGTACTCAAGATGGGCCTGACCAGTGGTCAGTAGAAAGGTATTACAGTATGTCTTGATCTGCCTTTTGTGTTTCATTTGATGCTACAGTTCTGCTTCACTTTCTAGTCGTTACCTTGCATTGTTGGTGCCATTTAAATGTTCATCCACTCTCTACTACTCCCTAGTCCATTTCCTTTTGGCAGTCTCTGAGCCATTTAGTTAATATATTTGTCTTTAAAGAGCTAGCAGAACCAAGTATAGCAAACAAGAAAATGTTACAAACCGACACCTTTAGACACCATGTAAATTCAGAAATCTTAAGCAAATGGAACACCATTCGGTATAATGTGAAACCACTGGAAAGAAGGGCAATTTAAGCTCTAAAGACAAATGACAGTATCACCATCAAGCCTTCTGATAAAGGAGGAGCAGTTATAATCATGAACAATACACAGTATACAACGGTGCTGGAAAAACAAGTGTCAGATACAAAATTCTGCATGCCATTTTTTTTTTTTTAGTCTTTGATAACCGGGTAGACTAGGCACAAGTGCCTGTTTTCCACCACCACCAAACCTGGGAAGAATACAGGTCAGGAACTACAGACACACAGTTCACAAATGGACACACAACGTACAAGACTGCCAGCCTGATTGATACATGTAACTCTGTCTACTCTGTATTTACTAAACAGGAATACAAAACAAAAGGGTCTTTCTCCAGCAACACCAGTAATTTGACTTATCTAAGAAGATGACGAAAATATCCACATGGGTGGTATTTGGGAAAAATGGGATAAATACTCCATAAACACATGAATTGACATAGAGCCACTATCAAACACTCACACAGCCAGACACCAGTGGCCAAGCACTTCTCCCAGAAACATAGAAATTGTCAGCTGATAAGGACCACCTGCCCATAAGCCCTTGTACTGGATTACTGCTTCCGACCCACCTGCTGCTGTACCTCTGTGGTTCCTCTATGCCTGTTGCAAGCATGTTTGAATCCATCCACAGTGCTCTCTACCACCACCTCCTGAGGCAGACCATTTCATGCATCCACCACCCTCTCTGTGAAGAAGAACTTCCTCACATTCCCTCTTAACTTCCCACTTTCCAATTTCATATCATGCCCCCTCGTTCTTGTGCCCCTCCTGTATTGGAAAATGTTTCCCCCCTGCACCTTGTTTATACCCTTGAGGTACTTGAATGTTTCTGTCATGTTTCCTCATTCCCTCCTCTCTTCCAGCGAGTACACATTGAGGTCCCTTAATCTCTCCTCCTAAGTCTTGTGTTGCAAGCCTTGTGCCATCTTAGTCGCCCTTCTCTGGACCATCTCCAGCCTGTTAATGTCCTTATGAAGGTGCAGCCCCCAGAACTGCACACAGTACTCCATGTGAGGCCTGACCATGGTTTTATATAATGGTATTACTACCTCCCTCCTTCTGCTGGTGATACTTCTGACTGTGCACCACACTATGCCACTGGCCCTCCCAGCAACCTTAGCACTCTGCTTTGACATTTTTGGGTCATTTGAAATAATAACCCCCAGGTCCATTTCCTTATTTTTGACTGTCAGCACCCCCCCCCCCCAATTCTGTAGCTTTCCGAGGGTTTTGGTGTCCCAGGTGCAGAATTTTGCACTTTTTTGAACTAAACTTCAGTTGCCAGTTCTCGGACCATTTTTCAAGCTTCCCCAGGTCCCTCCTGATTTTCTCCACCCCCTCTGGGGTATGCACTCTGTTTCAGATCTTGGTGTTATCTCCAAACAATCAGACCTTTCCCTCCAGCCCTTCACAGTGTCGCTAATGAAGATGTCGAACAGGATTGGCCCCAGGACCGATCCCTGAGACACCCCACTGGTCCCCCCCTCCCCAGACTGCACCCTATTTACCACCACCCACTGCCTTCTGTCTGTTAGCCAGTTTCTTACCCAGTTTACCACCCCACTCCCCCACCCCCATTCTTTGAAGGATCTTAAAGTTGCAGTTTTGAAAGAAACCTCAAAGACATTCATGCAAGACTTCTCTGGGAAGCAAAATTCATGAGACTTTTGGAACAGATAAACATGCACTGAACAAAAATTTGGGTTTCCTCACACATTTCCCGATCCCAAACTGAGTTTTGACATATTCCACTGCAACTCTGGGCCTTACCATTAAGAAACTGTTTTATGTATTTTTGTTTAAATCTTATTCTGTTATAGGGACATAATTGACTTAAAGGAGACATTTTATTTATTTATTTATTTAACCAACCAGGTAGACCCACTGAGACATAGCTGTCCCTTTTTCAGGGGTGACACGTAATTAATTATTTAGTTTTTGTTTACCGGGTGGGGTGCACTAGGTATACATTTGCCTTTTTCAGGCATGACCCGGGATTACATTGTATGGGTAGTACAGTACATAAAAGGCAGTATATGGTGTGCGCTCTTTCTGTATGATCATCCTAGATTACAATATGGAGGCCACGCTGGGCTAGTCGCTGCACTGTGTTTTTCCTTGTATTAGTTTGAGCTCTTTAAACGCTCTTTTATTTGTATTTTATTTTAGGTCTATTTGTTTTTTATGTTTTCTATTCGGGCCATTGATTGTGCCGTCGTTGATGATTTTTTGCGGCGGAGTGAGCCTGACAGTCCCAGTAACGATTTTGTGCTCTCCTGGTGGGAATGAACTATTTTTGTTCAGTGTGCAGTGTCCTTTGAGCAGCGTGAATGGCAGGGGATTCTGTTTTTATGGGAGAACAGTTTGCTGGAGCCTGCTCAAATTTGAGGTGGATTGTGATTGAATCTGCTGAGGATTAGATTCTGATCAGATTCTGGGTGCTGGACTAGCATTGACAAGCTTACCGGAGCATCAAGGAAGAGGAGCTGAAGGTGTTGACACTCTAGTGTGGTGAGACTACTGAAACTAAGAGAGGAGCTTGTATTAACTGGCTTCCTGAAGTGTTTGACTGCTCTTTATCTCTTGTTTGGAACCTGAGAACGTGAACTTTGGGGTGAGATGCCTAGGGTGGTTACTGCTGTTGGTTGGGTTCTCGGTGGGTTGTGCCGGTTCCAGGCCTGCTGAAGGATGGGCATGAGTAACTGATACCACCTAGACTCACTGGGAGGACCCGCTGGAAAGCGGATTCTGTGCTGGGGGCTGTTACCGTGGAGCTGACTGGGAGCAGTGATCTCCTAGAAAGGTGGTTATTTTCCCTCGTGCTGCTTGAACTTTTACTGTTTTTAGACCTGGAATTGTACTATTTCTTCTTCAGCTACTGAAAATATTACTTCACTAAAACAGGTTTACAACTTTTCTGTACTTTCTCCTAGACTCTTGGTGAGAGCAGAGTCTTGGAGTGAGCTCTGGTTCAGCTGGGGGAAATGAGAGATTCCTTAGCTCTTCAATAGAACATTTAAAGTTGGATTTAGTACTGAGGAGTGTTAGATTGTCGACACTATACCGAAAATAAGTGGTATTGAATTATATGAGGACTATATGGACTGAAATGGATTAAAGCGAACTGGAATTCCTACAGGACTTAAAGTGGATCATAATTTTAAATAATTTGTTTTTATTCTATTGATTATATTTAGGTGGAAATTATTTGTGTGTTATTTGGGGGGATCTTAGTTGTCTTCTGGCTTAAGTTTGTACTTGATTTATCTAATAGTGAGTAGGGTAGTATTTTAAATTGTTTTGTTAAGTTTTGTGAAAATTTATTTTTGGGTGTGGTCAGTGTTATTGTAAGTAGGTTTATATTATTGTTTTTGGCTGTGTAGTAGCAGCATGTGTTGGCCTTTAATCCCCATGGTGGTACGCTACTCATCCTCCTCTCTTCGTGCCCTTCGCCCTTTTTATTCCTCCTCAATTTGAGACCTACCAGGCTGTAGGGCGCTGGGAATTATGCGTAGGGAGAGGGAGGAGGGTGAGGGGTTGCGAACGGGGAGGATGGATGAGGGGGGGGGGGTCTCCGTATTAGGGTAGTTGGATCCAGAAGACACCCTGGGGCAAAATGGAACCCAGATCATGGTTTGCCGTGTCTGGTGCCCATACCCAAGGGCACTACCGAATATTGTAGGCAGATGATCTGGACAGCCTCCAAGGTTCGTCCAACTCAGGTGGTGTTGTGCAAAGCCAAGTCCCTCAGGAACAAGACTGCTATTATTGCTGATGTTGTTGGTTCGGTGGACCTGGCTTGCATCACTGAGACCTGGCTGGATAAAAATCCGGGCTCCACATTGGAGGCTATGACTCCGGCTGGATACTCGGTGATACACTGCCCGAGATTGGATCGCGGGGGGTGGGGTTGTGGTCTGTTTTAAGACAGAACTGGGCCTCACGAGTGTAGTAGTTGAGGAGGTTAAGTCCTTTGAGTGTACAGTGGTAGCAGGTGTAGGCATTTGAATCATTCTCATCTACCATCCACCCGGGGATGAGAAGTGATTCCTTCAGGAAGTGGCGGACTTTGTCGTCGACATGGCGTTTGAATCACCCAGATTGATGATTCTGGGCGATTTCAGCGCCTGGGTTGATGACGAACTCTCGCAATTTGGCCAGCACTTCCTCCAGTTAATGACATCTCTGGGCCTTACACAGGTGGTTTCCACTGCTACACATAAACTTGGACACTCCTTGGTCTTAATCTTCTTGCTAGGGATTGAAACCTCCAACATGGGGGTGGAACCAGTTGCTTGGTCAGATCACTACACCATGAGGTTCAGTTTTTGTACCCCCTTTAGAAGGCCTACCCCTGTGGAGATGGTTAGGTACCACCCTTTATGAGATATAAACTCCGAAGGCCTTGCGGCGGTGCTTGACCTATCGTCCCCTGCATTGGCGAGCAGTGATTCAGAGACCCTCGTATCAGCTTATATTTTGGCTGTTACGGTGGCTCTGGATTCTATTGCTCCAGTCCTTGTGTGCCCCCTCTCCCTTTACCCCAAATCCCCCTGGTTTGATGGGACATTGAGGGAGATGCGGTGACAGGGATGAAGGTTAGAGCATTCCTGGAGTAAGTCCGCCCTTGCTGCCGACCACCTTAGATTGATGGACCATTATTCAGTCTATCAATCTGCAAATCATGCGTAAGAAGGCAGAGTTCCTGTCCAGGGAGATTGCGGTTGCTCGGAACTGACCAGCTCACCTATTTTGAACTGTAGACAGACTGTGCAACCCAGCCTGTCTGCAAGTTCGGAAAGCTTTTTCGCAATTAGAGTGCGAGGAGCTTGCTCGATTTTTTTGCAAATAAGGTGGCCAACATCAGGGCAGATTTGCAACCAGCACCTTCTAGGAGGGTTGCAGTTGGACAGTGCGAGCTCACTGTACCTCAGTTTTCTTGGAGTTCCTTTAGTTGACCAGACTTCGTGGATGTCATGAGGATTATCCAGAGTGTGTGCCCTACATGCTGTAGTTTGGATCCTGGACCGACTTCCCTAATTTTGGACCATAGTGATATCATTAGTCCAGTCCTTGTGTGAATAGTCTGGTGCTCCTTGGAGTTGGGTGAGTTTTCCAGCTCCCTAAAAGAGGCGGTGGTGACACCGCTCTTGAAGAAAGCTACTCTGGGCCCAGACTGTTTCACTAACTACAGACCTATCTCTAACCTTCCCTTTGTTGGGAAGGTGATTGAGAAAGTAGTGGTAGCTCAACTGGAGGACCATTTAACCATCCATGACGTCTATGAACCCCTCCAGTCCAGTTTTCATAAAAGATATAGCACTGAGACAGTGCTGATTCGGGTGCTCAGTGATGTCCTGAGGGCAAGAGATCAGAAGATACGTTCCATCTTGGTTCTCCTAGATCTCTCCTCAGCTTTTGACACCGTGGATCACATGGTGTTGATAGCACACCTGAGGCATATATGTGGAATATCGGGAACCTTCCTTGGATGGTTCACCTCATTCCTCACAGGGAGATCACAAAGAGTTGTGTCCGGGGTCTTTTCCTCGGGCCCAACGTCTTTGTTCTGTGAGGTGCCTCAGGGATCAGTCCTGTCACCCATGGTATTCGCGGTGCACATGCAACCCCTCGGAGACATTGTAAGAAGGTATGGGCTGAGGTTTCACTGTTATGCAGATGATACCCAGCTATACCTGTCTTTTGCACCCAACCAGGATGGAGCTCTCTCGGTCTTTAACAGCTGTGTGAAAGAAATCCAGGAGTGGATGGATTCTAGCTGGCTGAAGATGAACTCAGAAAAGACAGCGGTATTGGTTGTGGACCTGGGTCAACAGATAGAGGGGTCGGGTGTTGGTGTGCCTTCAGGAATTTTTCTTGGTGGCGTTTCTCTCCCAACCTCTGAATGGGTGCATAACCCGGGGGTGGTCTTTGATGATAGACTGACACTGCAGTCGCAAGTGTTGGCTGTCGTCAAGACCTCTTTTTATCATCTTAGGAACATCGCCAGAGTTAGGCATCTGGTTCCGTCTGACGACCTTCCAACGTTGGTTTTGTGTCCTCGCGCTTGGACTATTGCAGTTCTCTTTACTGTGGGCTTTCGGGGGTTGAAATTTACCGCCTGCAGCTGGTGCAGAACACAGCGGCCCGGGTTTTGACAGGCTCTGGTAGATCCTGTCATATTGCCCCAGTGTTGCACGAACTGCACTGGCTGCCTATACGGTGGCCGATCACCTTTAAAGTCAGCTTACTGACTTTCAAAGCCCTTCACTGTCAGGGTCCAGCCTATCTGAAAGAACATCTGGTTCCCTACTCCCCTGGTCGATTGCTCCGCTCGGCCTATGAGGGGTTTGCGCCCACCCTTTGGAATTCTGTACCCCGTCAGTTACAGGAGTTCACCTCCATGGAACAATTTAAGAGAGGATTAAAAACTTTTCTCTGGCAAAAGGCCTTTGTGGAAAACTTGAACTGAATTCTGAATATGATTCCTTATTTAAGTTTAAGATTTTGAATTTTAATGCTTGTTTTAAACTGTTTTAAGTTGTAAGGCGCCTTGGAAATAGAAAGGTGCTGTATAAATAAAATTATTATTATTATTATAAGGCGGGGTAATGCAGTTTGCAAAGAGACAATACATAGGACAGTTGTAAGTGCAATACAATATGATAATAGGTACAGAGGTACAATAATTAGGTAATGCATTTATTACATTCAAAAAGGTGATGGTAGAGGTGCAAACATGTAATGCATTCAATACATACAGTAAGGTGATGGCACAGGCAAAAATTACAGATTTGTAAACAGGTAGAAAAAATAAATAGTCAGAATACATAATCAGGATAAGTCAGATAAGACACGGTTTTATTTATTTATTGAATTTTGTTGTCCGGGTAAACACACTGGGTCTGAGAGTCCTTTTTTAGAGGCGACCCTGGATTAATTACATGAATTATAAAACAGGAATACAATATAATGAAATACAAACAGTAGGTAGTACAATTTAGTGCAGATTCATTTACAAAGATAACTTAATGGTTAACAATAAACATACATTTAGACTACGGTATGAATTCTCATCAGTTTACATATGAGTACAGTAAATTTAAAGCAGACAGGGACAAAGTGCAGTGCTGTTGATACCAAGCAATCACATATTTGGGACATAGGTAACAAAGAACCTTTGTAAATGAACCTCTGGTTCAAAGGTATTTTGTAATCCTAGAACTTAATAAATAAAATAAATAATAAAAGATTAATCACTGCAAACATGTTGTCAACAAAACGATGCTTACTGCAAACATGTTGTCAACAAAACGATGCACTTGATAAACTGTGTTTGCAGATTTTTCTTCTCCAGAACAGAGACTATGCTTCTCCCTCTGTATAAAACGTATGTACGACCCCACCTGGATTATTGCTCCCAGAGCTGTAGCCCATATTTAAAGAGGGACACGGGTATGGTCGAAAAACCCCGGAGGACAGTTACCAAATTAATATCCAAATGTAGGGACAAACCATATAAACATAGATTAAATGACCCAGGATTGTGGCATTTTGCGGTGAGGTGCAAAAGGGGGATTATGCTGCTGATGTATAAATCCTAAAGGATAATCTGTTAATGCAGGACATTGGCCTAGTTTGTAAAGATCCTAAATATGACTTAAGGGGACATAAGAGACAGCTGGTAGATGAACTAGCTAAAACCGAACTGCGGAGGCAGGCTTATGTCCCTGGAACAATTAGACTGGGCAATCAGTTACCGGAGGATGTGATGGAGGCACCTAGCCTGAATAGCTTTAAGGCCAGATTGGACCGTTACATTAGTGATGGTAACATTAGTATCCACCACTGAGAAGTGGGGACAACATTTGTGGGCATTACTCGTCTTCTGTCCTACATCCAAAGTATTAACCAGCAATAAGAAATGGGTTTTTAAACCCTTCTTAACACCCCCCAAAAAAGAAGAGTTCATGCACTGCATTCGGAATGGAATTCCAAATAGTAGGGATAGATTTTGCAAAAGATCTACTCCCTGAAGCAGTTCAACTTTGGAACCAGAAAAAACATTCTATAAGCGGATCTAAGGGGTTGTCTATCAGGTTTATACCTTAACAGACCACGTAGGTCAGGGGAAGCATATAGGCCAATTAGCTTAAAGGAGATAGGAAATGATTTTTACATAGTTAACTGCCCTTCCATTTTCCTTTCCATGCCAGTTATGTATTCTGATATGCTTTAATGATTTTTTTATAAATAAATAATCTAGCTTTGGGGTGCCCTCAGATCTATATTGAATTCCACTCTCCTCACCAGCTACTGCTCTTAATTTTCATATCTCTAAGACATTCTATCACATCAGAAACTCTCATTCCATGCTATTACTCTGAATGGCCTGGAAAGGGAGTTTGTGATGTCATAGAATGTTAAAGCAGTATGAAAACAGAGAGCATTAACTGCTGAGGAGAGAGGGATTCAGGGTAGTTACAAAAGCAACAAAATTAGATTATTAATTTAACAAAAAAGGTCAAAAGCATATCAGAATAGTGGGTAGCCAATAAAAGAACAACTGGAAGGCCTCTAGAGGTGTAAAAACTGTTTACTATCACCTTTATAGGCCTGGCATAGTGTTGCATATTTGAGTCTGTCAGGGAGTGAAGGGACATTGGAGGGAATCTAGAACGATACAGTGATGTTCGCTGACTGAGGCACCAGCAGCAAAGCGAGCTATTGTGTGATATAAGGATTTTAGTTTTTATGTTTCAGAACATCTGATCAAGAGTAGCACTGGGGAGCCAGAGTGGAGGGTTGGTAGAAGAGTTGAAGCGGCTATACATAGGCGGGAGTCTTTAGAGAGGTAGGGGCTCAAGCAGTATAGCAGACTGACTTTTTGATGAAGCGTTTTTATGAGATATTCAATATGGGCTTTAAAGGATTCCTGGTCAAGACGAACTCCCAGATAGTTTAGGGAGTCAACCCTCTTGATATTTGTGCCGGTTGAGAGGGAGAGGGTGAGCAGGTTACCCCTTTAGGGGCCTAAGCTCTTTGGTCCAAAGAGAATGGACTTAGTCTTTTTACTGTTAAAGACCAACTTGTTTGCTAAGAGCCAGTTCTCTAGTGAGTGTGTATCCAAAGTAAGCGTTTATTAACTTCAGTGCTATTAATAGAGCTGCGGTATAGTAGAGCATCATCGACATAGAGTAATAGTTTTGCCCCGCCGCAATTTGTTGACATTTCATTAATATAAAGTGAAAATAGGAGTGAACCCTGTATAGACCCTTGGGGGACACCATCCTAGATTGGGCACCTATCAGACAGATCCTCTTCCATTTTACAAATTGAGACCTGTTTGACAGGTAGTCTGTGAACCACCTTAAAGATAAATTGTCTAGGCCCAGGGAGTTAAGCTTGGTAAGCAGTATCTGATGATCCACAAGGTCAGAGGCCTTGATTAAGTCAATAAACACTTCTGCAGTCATCATCCTATTGTCCATCCCATCCAGGATATCTGTGATCAATCGGACAAGGGCAGTATCTCTTCAATGATTTTTATGGAAGCCACACTGGAGTAGGGTAAGGAAGTAATGCTGCTCTACATAGTCTGTGATTTGGTTATAAACTAAGCTCTCTAGTATTTTGCTTAGGTTGCAAAGGATAGAGATTGGTCGGTAATTTACTGTAAGTGTTTTTGCAGCCCCCCCTTGTGTATTGGGCTTACGAGTGCCACTTTCCACACAGAAGGAACTACACCATCTTAGATGGACATATTAAAGAGTAGCATGATGGGATAAGCAATTACTGGGGCTCCCAAGCTGAGGAGTTTGAGGTCAAGCCTGTCATATCCTGCGGAGCCCGTTATTTTTAACTTGGACAGGAGTGTCAGTTCTTCTTTCTTTGTTACAAGCCTAAAATGGAAGTTGAGGCATGGGAGGTTAAAGGCAGTGACGTCGGGGGGTGTTGAGCAGGAGGGCTGTTAAGAATTCTTATAAATATCAAGGTTAGTGAAGAAAGTGTTAAACGCGATTGCCGTGTCCTTGGGACTGTGACAAGTTTTACCCCCAACATCAGTATTGCAGTTAATATCTGATGGCCATCCCTTTAACATGGAGTTAATTTGGCACCAGAATGTTTTAGGATCTTGGAGGTTATGCTCCTGCAGATTATGAAGGTAGCTCTGCTTAGCCTTTTTCAGTTTGACTTTACATGAATTGCATAACTCTCTGTACTTGTGCCAGTCATGTGAGAGATTTGAGGATTTAAACGATTTCCATGCCTTGTCACTGACTTTCATGAGTTTTTTGAGCTTTCTTGATATCCATTTCGATTGTTGTCCTCTGACATGCATTTGTCTGAGAGAGACATGTTTGTTTATCACAGAGAGGAAGTTACATGTAAAAAAAAATTCTAGTGCATCATCATAAGATGGGAGCATTCCAATTAGGTCCCAGTCTACTATAGTTAGTGAGTGGAGGAAGGAGGACAGGTTAAAGCTGGGAAAGTCCCTGGCCCAGAAGGTTCTTGGAGGGGGTTTCCAGAAGTTGTTCTTTCAAATACCGCATAAAGGGGCATGGTCACTTACAGAGTCAGAAGATATGCCTACAGCTGTGAAGTTTAAGGGCTTTGAGTCAAGGAGCCAATTGAGTATGAAGTGATTATCCATTTTCAGATTCTGTCTGGTGGGGATATTAATGAGTTGAGTGAGTTGTGCTCCTTGCAAGGCACTCTTAACTCCTCCTCGGACATCTTGAGACCAGTGTATGTTAAAATCCCCTATAAGTATTTTTTCACCACCCAATAGGTCAGCTAGGGCTTCTGTCAGTATGAGGGCATTAAGAGCCACTTTCGGAGAATTATAGATGCGGCCTGCCTGCAGAGACTTAGTCCCTCCTATTGTATTTATTTTTTTTATTTTATTTAGTTTTTGTTGACCGGGTAAGTGCACTAGACAAATCCTGCCTATTTTCAGGCACGACCCGGGGGTGGGGGATACAGATGAACTGAACTTGAACCAGATTAAGCTGTCGGTGGTATTTTTAGTGAATGAGGGAAAGTTGGCCAGGACACCGGGAAAATTCCCCTACTCTTTTCGATAAGTGCCATGGGATCTTTAACATCCACCTGAACTACCACCAATCCAGGCAGATTGGACCTCGGTTTAACGGAAGCTGGATGAATATGGCTTCGCAGTCCACATTTAATAGTCCAGGGGTGGGAACTAGGGATACCGTCAGGGAGAATTTTAGGTAAATAAGGACACCTTCCCCTTTCTTTGAAGTTCTGTCCTGCCTGAAGGTAGTGAACCCTGGGAGATCAACTTAATGGGGTAGGATGTTCACTTTGAGCCAAGTTTGTGACTGCTGTCACATCTGCAGAGTACACTTGAACGCAAGCTTCCAGTTCATATAGCTTGGATCTGAGGCTATTTATATTGAGGTGGACAATTTTTAACTCACGTGAGTTGTGCCAGAGAGCACTGGAAGGGGATCCAACTTTTATATTGCCTGGGTGTGGCCCAGGATTAAGTTCACTATCACCAGCTGGAAGCTTGAGTAAAGACTTGAGTAGGTTCAGGAGTGACTCGATAATGGGAGGTAGTGCAACAGTTTTGCATTCCTTTAAATAGCAGCTCAATTTGTAGCAATTGCCATTTCTCCATAAGCTGTGCAGAATTAGTTGGTAGGGGGTTATACTGGCAGTTATAGGATAGTATGGGGACATGGGATGGTAGGCATTGAGAGATTCAGCCCTGTCATACTTGATGGGGTTTACGAGAAAGTGATCCACTACAAGGACAATAGTTATATATAGGAGTACAGGGAATGTTTCTATAATACCCATTTCTCCCTGTTGGATTTAGAGGGGAAATATATGTATTAGGTGTAAAGGGGGGGGTGGAACCTTATTACTTTTAAGCCTTAGCTGGCTGATTCACAGGGAGGGTAAGAGGCACTCTCATAAGGGAGTAAACCTTTGGCCAGAGGACAGGAAGGACTCTAAGTACTCTGCCTGGAGATGCATAAGGAAGGAATGTAAGGAGCGAGGTACAGTGGATTTTGTTTGGTAATTCTACTGGCTGAACAGTCCAATGGAGCATCAGATGAGAGGGGGTTAGAAGAGCCCAAGGATGGAAATGTATAGGGGTGAAAAAGTAGACTGATTGGTTTCACCTGTGCTAGTGACCATAGAACGAGCATCAGCTATTGGGTGGGTGGATGGCTGGGGCGGGCAGCAAGCAGGACACAGTACTGCACTCTTGGAGCACTGCAAGAGGTAAGTCTGTTTCACTGTACCTGGAATGTAGTCCCTGTTAGAGTCCTAGGCTGAAAGGAGCGAGTTAGGGGAGGGTGCCTGTGGTCTCTCCTTCTCACACGGCCCCTAGTAGGTGCCAGCAGCGGAATAAAGGTCCGGGAATTGGGAGCTACGGGAAAGAAAGGTAGAAGGGATGTAGTTAAGTAGGCAGAAACCGCTGGTTGGCCAGGTAATATGAGCTAATTGGGGGGGAAGCGTAACACAGCACACAGACAAAGGACAGGGAATCTAAATCTTTCAGCTGCTAAAACATTGTGGAACAGGGGGAAGCACAAAGATGCAATCCGGTTCAGTACAATGAAAGTTGCTTGTTTGTGTTGCAAATGCCAAATATTTAATTGGCTCCATGAAGAACCGAGGCAGCAACTGCAGAAAAATCAGGCAGCACACCAAGGAGCTGCATTGGAAGGCCACACTAAATCCAAGCTGCAGCTATCTGATAATACAGCAATAATGTCCAAAATGCCCAAGTACAAGCTCTTAAAGCAACTTTTCCCCACTAAATTATACAGCCATGGTAATGAAGAATCACAGGATTAAAAAACAATCAACACTAGTTCGATGACCCTCTCAGAGGGATCCTGTGGTCTGTCACAGGTAATAAAGGTCCTTTAAAGATGGTGCCGAGTGTTTGGAGTGCTACAAGAGGTAAGCCTGTTTCTCTGTAGCTGGGGTGTAGTCCCTGTGGGAGTTGCAAAACAATAGGTGTAAGACTATATACAGTTGTTCAAAACATAAAATTCAACATATGACAATGAAATAATAACAATCTTGGATTACAAAAAATAGGGAGGGGAAACATTACAGCAAAATGCACTTATGGTAATTAACCGAACCGGCAGCATTACACATCCAACTGTTATCAGCCATTGATCTTTTGTTATGGTATCACTTTGAAGTAGCTCACCCCCTTCCTCTGTCCCGTCCCATGGCTTGCCTCAACATTCAGTTTGCATCATGCTCCTTCAGCACCCGCCACCCCACCCCCCAGCTCACAGTCCCGTGAGTTTCCCCTTTCAGTCACTACTAATGAAGACTGTCTGACCATGCCCCCTTACACCCCACAATTTACTCTAGCATGTCTTCTCCGCTCAGCCTCCCCTCACCCCACCATTTCTCCCTATACCTTATCGCCCTTCTTCCCCTACCCTTCACCTCCACCGCAGTACCTACCTTTCTCTCGTATTTCCTTTCTTTACCCTACTGCCAGCTATCCCCGTCCCTCTGAACTAGTGACAAGGCACTTTGTGGCTGCTTATCCCCCCCACCCTTATAAAGTGTTTTTCTTCTTATTTTAACTTGTACCTATGCTTTGAGTTATTCTGTAAGTTCTGAATCCAAGCAGTAATGTTCATTGTAATGTGCTTTTGCTTTCATCTATTGTACTTTGTTTTGCAATCTATGATGTGGAACCTTTGTAAAAGAGCTTGCACTCAAAGGTCTTTTCCGAATCACTAAATAAACATAAATAAAATTTGCATGTCTGATTGCTCGCCTTTTAATGACATGAGGCTTGTTTCTCGGTAGTCACCTGTATTGTATAAATTGCTTCCTTTACAGCCTGCCCTTTGTTCAGCAACCTGTGACCCACAAACTCTTGGATATATCCTGAAATGAAGGTTTGTTTCCCTGCACCCGAGGAAGGGAACCAACAGGTCTTGAAACCTGTTTACCTTGTGTAAAAATTCTTCATTTAGTCTAATAAAATGGTATTACCATGAGTAAAGTGTACAGATTTTAAGAAATAGTTATTTGTAACTTTCTTCTAACATATTTTTCTTTTTCCTTTTGCTCATTAGAAAGGTGTTTACGTAGATGGCCCAGTGAACTGGAGAGCTAAGTCATTGAATATCTTACCTCCTGCCATGCAGACGACCTGTGTTCAGGAACAAGCACAGGTTGGGGGTGGGAGGGAATTGAGCATCCCAGGGACTGCTCTCCTCTCCCGGGGAGGGGTGGCCAGGCATCTTGGCTATGACTTCCACTGGGTAGAGGCCCAGTACCAGTGCAGGCTCAGGCAACTTGAAGTCCGGGTCTGCAGCTGTGTAGGACGTGTGCAAATCCGTGCACACGTACCGGCGCCGTGGCAGGGGAAATGGATGCAGAAAATGGGGAAAACGGGCTATACGAAGTCCTACCCTTCTCCCCATGGCCTGTGCCGCTGCTCAGATCAGGGGAAGGGGTCTGGATTGTTGTCTAGTGGGGGGGTGGACGATGACCCCCCCTCCCTCTTGGCCCGCTGCCTGGGATGGGATCCATGGGGTATAAGTGCCCTCGATCCAACAGAGGTGTGTACTGGTCACAGAGACTGTGGGCAGGGCTGAAGTACTGTCCAGCAACCCAAAAATAAGAAATACTTTATTAAAAAAATAAAAAAAGTTTTCTATGTGACAGTTGTGTAATGGTGGGTGTGTGGAACAGCACTCTGCCTGGCAACTGAGATATCTGGTTCTGTTCCTTCCACTGCATCACATCAGCACTTGACCTCACTGAAAGTGGCATCACAGGTGACTGACCAGGCAGCTACTGAGTAGCTCTTCCTGGGCAGCTGTGATTCCACAGTCAGTGAGGTCACAGTGCTGATGACGTAATGGGAGAAACAGAGCTAGCTATGTCTGTTGCCAGACAGAGTGCTTTCCACATGTCACACCTAAAAACGTGAAGTGAAAAAAAATCTTCTAATTAACCAAAGACAAAATAAAAAAGTACCTTAGATATAAAACGTAATAGCTGACTGCTTTTAAAAACTACAGTGAAGCTCGCCAGGATCAAGCCCAGCTCTGCATAACTCTGCAGTAGAGTTACTGCAAGGAACAATCCAATTTCAGTGGGAATTAATCTCTTTTGTCATGTAGGGAAACTGTGACACTGCGCTTGATCCTAGCAGGCTGCACTGTAATATTAGTTTTAGGCAGTACACTAGCTCTTTAAAGGGACGTGTACGATTCCCTGTAAGATTATTTCAACAATTGTTGTCCATCCAGAAATTGGTTTGTAAGGATACTTTTAGCAAATGACTTTAGTAAAACACTGAAATATACTTTTTAAACCAGGATGTGGAAGCATCCATTTTGTGGACAGGAATGGTGTTGTGGTGATGTCACTGCCTCAGCAGGCGAGAACATTTGGGCTGTGCTGATTGGGGTCCTGTTACACTGTGAAGAAAACCCTGGATTTTATATTTGGCATGGTGTAACAAAAGAATCCAGAGCTTTCCCTCACAATTTGACATGATCCCTGTCCGCGGCCCGTCGGCGCAGCGGTTAGATTTCGCTTGCGGCCGGCGACCGGGTTGAGAGCGGACTTGGATTCGTCGGAGAACGACGGGAATGGAATAGGATCGGCGTCCGTAGACAGCTCTCCTTCTCGGGGGAGGGCACGCGGGTAGCGTCGCGGTGCATGAGGACCCCTGGTGGAGACCAGGGGTTCCCTACGCAGACCGCTGACTTGACAAGCTCACCGGAGGCGGGGCGGATGGCGTCATCATTACACGACCCGCCTCCCAGGAAAACGGAAAAAGGATGAGCCTGCCTGCCACAGAATGAAACCCGCTGCCAAGGCCTGCGATATGTTCCCCAGGCGGGCCCCGACCTAATCCCAGTGCCTGCGGCGCTAAGAGGGGGTGCGCCACAGGCCCCACCATAGGGGGAAAGCCACGGGGTATCGGGGGACAGCGGCCGATCTGGGGAACAGAGGCTGGCAGCCTGTGACCGGGCTGAGGATACGGTGGCAGGAGGGTTCAGGGGGTTAAAAGCATAAATAAAAAAAAAAAAAAAATGATCCCTGTCCGTAGGAGCAGTTTGTTTTAACCTGCTTCACTGCACACTGTTAGGGCTGGTGAGGCAGTGATATCTTCAGAGCACCCCTCCTGTCCACAAGAAGGATGCCTCCATATCACAGTTTTAAATATATATTTTTTTGCTGTACTAAAGACATCTGCTAAGTATAACCCAGTGGTCTACCTGCTGGATCCATGTAATAACCTTATAAATTCCTTTCCAAAGGCTATAACTTTGTATCTTACATCGAGGTTATCTCATGCAGCAGACCATCACCTGTAGAACTATAGCTGCCAGGCACTAAGACCACACAGAAACATTCTAGCTAGCAGTCTACCAGAAGGGGCCACACACCTCCGACGTCAGCCTCTGACTTCAGCCAGTCCTCTAAACGCGTGCAGCCGCCATACCCTACCTAGTTCTTTTCCACAATCAACCAACACATGTCAGACCGCTGAAACCACCGCAGTCAGTCAGCCGCCATTTTCCTGTGTTTACTGCGCTTTATTATTTTTCAATTTCTTTTAGTATTAGCATCGAAATTTCGGTGTTCTCACCTGACAGTTTATGTCTTCTCAACCTTCTTCTTCTTCTGACCGCTCCATGAAGTGTGCCTATGGCATGCAGATCCCAGACAGGGATGGCCCTTCTGCCTGCGTCTTATGCCTTGTTCCAGACCACAGTGTCTAACCCTGCAAGGCCTGCCACAAGTTCAACCTGGCTACCCACAGATGTCGCCAGAAGATCCTGGAGAACTATCTCCTTAAGCAGAAGGCCACCTTGATGGAATGGGAGCAGCAGGCCAAGAGCTCCATTGCTTTTGCAGCCCAGTCCTCGGGGTCTTCGTCATTGAAGTCCTGGGATAAGGCCTCCAGGAAGCACAAGCATCAGGATGAAGACCAGGACCGACCAAGGTCTGCCTTCTGCTCATGGCTTCACAAGAAGTCTTCGAAATGAATGGGTCTTCCTCAGGGGGGTCGACCTCCTCGGCCCCGCATGCCCTAAGTCCCTCAGTGCTACCAGTTGCCCAACTGTCCGCCCAGGTCTCCCTCGTGAGGAATGGCTCCTCAGGTCAGGGTACTTTGTTATCCTGCTCACCATCCCCTGCTGTTTCAGCTCTTATTCTCTGCGGGCATGCAGTCTGGCAGTTCAGCCATAGTCTCTTCGGCTGTCGTGGGTGCGGCGGTCACCTGTCAACCAGTGACTGCCCCTCTGACACCCATGCTCCTGGCAGTGGTCTTGTCCAATGGAACAGCTGCTGGTTCTGCTTCTCCTTCTCAGGGGCAGACGCTGCAGGAAATCAGCACCTCCTAAAGACTGGTCTCTCCTCAGCCTTCTCCCAGGGGGTCACCCTCCACTCCGGCACCCGTTTCCCCACGACTGGCTTCCATGAATCCTCCACCAGCACCTCAGCTATGGCTGGTTGACAGACTGTAAAACTTGTCAACTAAATGCTGCATCAGTGGATCTGATTACATCCAGTCTTTAATGTTTGACAAATGTGTGGATAGATAAGCAATGTTGCTCCTTTACAGAGTGCCATACCAGAACCCTGTGGTTTCCCAGGCCAGGGTGTGGCCAAAGCTCTGGCTGATTTTGCCTTGATGCCTTATGGAGAAAGTACACCTGTAAAGCATCATGGGTAGCATATACAAATCAGCATAAAGGATTACAGCTAGCTGGGGTTTTAGTGGTATGGTGTCAGAAGGTCTCACAAACAATCTGCAGAGGCTGAAAGCAGCAGACCACAGACTTGTTTAGGACTCATCAGTGTGCCATAACTGTGTATCAGCCTAGAAGCAGGTGGAACCAGCTTGATTGTATCACTGGTTTGTGTCATGGTGAGCCCCAAATGGAAAAGTATTTTAAATGACAAAAACCAGAGTGCAAATGTACTGATGCAAGAGTTACCCTAAAATAGCACTGACTAAGAAGCCAAGTTTCAAAGCAATACAAAACTGCATTTCCCCTAACGCAAAGCATCATGGGTTGCATATTCAGATCGCCATGAAAGAATTAGAACTAGCTTGGCTTTAAGTAGGACTGCATGGTGCCAAACAAACAAAAAAAAATAACGGAAAGGCTGAAAACAATAGATCACAAAGTATTTTATACTTGTTAGGACTCATCAGTGTACCATAGAGGTGCATCAGCCTAGAAGGGGAACCAGCTAGGTTTTATCAGTGGTGTGGGTCATTGCGTAGCTTTGTAAGCCTTTCTAATGCGGACTTGGATCTATCTGGCAGTGGTATTCTCTGACTCCATTTGCCCTTGCCTATGTGTCCTTGGAAGAACAGTCAATCAATCCTACACTCTGAAGCATTTGGTTATCTCCCAGTAAAATGTTAGTATCCTTATGACATCAGAATACTTCAACTTTCTGTACCTGTCATTGGATGCATTTGCACATAGAGAGGGAAGAATGATTTACGGATCCATATTAAACTCAGAAAAAACATTGTCAGTGAATGCTGATACAGTCCTGAGAGCTACAGTGGTAGCCAACACCATGAGTAATTATGGTGCACCACCACAAAGCCTGATATCACAAAAAGTTATGTTTAGTTGAATGCAGCCTTTCTGACCAGTATTGTGTTGCTGCATGCCAGACTGTGCGGCATGGTTATTCATGGCAATGACAACCACTGTGTCTATTCCTTCTGAAAAAATGATGTATTCTTTGTAAAACAGGGCTTGAATTATGCTAATCCTAATGCCACAATCCTACGGGCTGAACAGATAACATACCAAAAAAAAAAAAATTTTAATTGAAAGAAAGAACTTGGAAACCTGCACTAGTAGCCTCAGAGGGTGGCCTGCACAGTGTGTTGAACACCAAGATCTTACTTCGAGAAGGCTCTTGCAGTAGGTAATTACATACAGGACTGATGCCGGCAGGCGGCAGGACCCCAAGGAAAAATTTCTAGCTAGCGGTCCTGGCGGGGACTGCCCCACATCAGGTGACGGCGTCAGAGGCGGTATAAAGGGGCAGTCCCTGACATCCGTAACTGAGTTCTTTCCCGCCCGTTAGCTCATACGCGCCTCGCCCGGTAAAGTTCATCGCCGATCAGCCCTATGTTCGTCGTTTTTACGAAATAATTTGTTTTTCGACTAACGTCAGAGTACCATCGTCTGTGTATGTCATCCCCTACACCCTCCGAGCACACAAATTAGTGCGATTCGTGCAGCACCCAGCTACCGCACAAGGACGGCCATTCCCTGTGCCTGTTCTGCCTAGGCCCCGATCACCCAGTTGATAAGTGCCAGCACTGCCTCAGCTTCAACGCGGCTATCCGGAAAAGGTGGCAGCAATCCCTGGAAGCCCATATTCTGAAGAAGAAAATGAGTTCAGTGGAAAAAGAGCTCAAAAAACTGAGGCAGGCATCCACTTCCCCCGAAGGCCATCAGACGAAGAAGGATAAGGAGAGGCACCGGGACAAGGGCTCCTCTACTGCATATCCATCGGGAGTCGCTGGAACACAGGTAATGTCCCCTCAGGGACCGCTCCTCGGCGGCCGCCTCGGGAGTTTTCCGGCGTCGGCTCCCGTCATGGCCGCGCACTCGGGCCTTGGGGCACCTCCGGGCAATTGAGGCCTCCGCCCCTGGTTGGCTGCAGGCTCGCGGCCTACCAATGCGGGCGACTCCGGTAAGTCGGGCGTCGGCTCCTCCGACGTCCACCCGGAGAGGGCCAGTAAGACGCCAGACCCTTCGGGGTGGCGCGCGGCCTCCACTCCACCAGACCAGGCCGATCCCTCTTCTCGGCCTACCTCTGGTGATGGCTCCCATAAGCCGGATGCCAGCTCCTCCGGCGCCCGCTGGGAGCTTGCCCTCAAGCCACACGTAGGCTCGTCCGACGTCCGGCTGGCGAAGGAACCGACGACGGACCCTCCCTTGTCCGTTGTACCTGGTTCCCCGCCGCCTTCACAGCCGTCTGGGGACCCAGAGTCTCCCCAGCCCGACCCTGGGGATTTCTCCCCTCCATCCCCAGGCGATGCTGGGGAACTTCCTCCTCAGTCAGACCACCCTTCGGTTGTTGCGTCGGATCTGATGTCGGCTCCCCGGACGCCGGCTCTGATGCTGGCTCCTCTGTCATTGGTACCTCCGATGCCAGCCCCGATGCCGGTTCTCCCGAATCCTGGAGACATCCCGCTTCTGGCGGGCCATCGCCCTCGGGCCCTCAATGTGGAACCCCCCCATGGGGTCCACCCGGCTGGGCCGTCTGCTCGGCAGCCCCTAGCTCCAGGTACCCCCGTCTTTATCCGGCCTTGGCGTACCCAGGACCGCAGTATCCGGCGCCACAGTACCCGATGCTGGGTTTCTGGCGCCCGCGGTACCCGATGCCACAATACCCGGCGCGAACTGCCACAGCCGGTTTTGGATCGCTCCATACGGTTATAACCCGTATCCTTATCCTCCTCCTCCTCCTCCACCACCCTCCACGACCGCGGTGGACCTGCAGGAGACTCTGGCCTCCTGGTGGGCTGAGGCCAAGGCTCAGCTCACCAAAGAGGTCGAGAGCCGCCTTCCGATGACGGTGCCATCCCAGGTTCCCATACGTCCGAGGCGGCACACTCCCTCACCACCTCCAGATTCCAGCGTTCTTCTGTCTGGATCCAGAGAGAGGCAGGACACTCTTCCCCGGGGACTTCCCAAGGGGTCCGTTCCTCCCCGGGTCGGGAAAGGGAGCCTTTTTCCTCTTCATCTTCCTCTTCCCCCTCAGACTCCTCGGATTCTTCTGACGGGTGCTCCGAGAGAGACGACGAGCCACGCTGTCAATCGAAGCCCAGGCCAAGGATTTCTCCAAAGTCTCCTCCGGAGGATCCTTCTTTTACGGAGTTGCTTAGGAAAATCCAGGAGGTTCATCAGTGGCACTCCCTGGAACCAGATCCTCAGTGTCTGAAACTTGCTGAACATCTGGATCTGCCCGTGACAGCTCCTACCTTGGTGCCACCCTGGATAGAGCCTCACGACGACCTCGTTACCACGATATGGAAACAGCTGTCGGCTTTAGCCCCACTTCCTAGGAAGTCGAACAGGCTATATCAGGCTACAGAGGGTGTTGATTTCCTGGATTCTTACCCTCGTGCCGACTCGATCATGATTAGCGCCACTCATGGCCGGTCGGCAAACCCCAAATACCTTAGCTCGTCACCACCTGATAAGGAATCACACCTTCTGGACCAGTATGGGAGAAAGATTTACGCTTCCTCCACGCTGGGGATCAGGGCCCTGAACTATGTCGGTCATATGGGGGACTACCAGAAGGCCATTCTGACTCTGGTAGAAGCCAAATTGGACTCCCTGCCTGACTTCCAAGTCAAGCAGGAGTTGGCTGATCTTGTCCACTCTGCTCGTTCAGCCAGTCGACACATGCTTCGTGCGACATACGATGCAGTGGACACTGCTGGGCGGAGCTCAACTTCGCTAGGACTACGGCATCATGCTTGGCTGCGTGTGTCAGGGTTGGTCCTGGAAGCAATCTGCTATCAGGGAAGCACCCTTCCGAGGGTCTGTACTTTTCGGGGGTGATGTCAAGAACATCATCACCGATTTCGCGAAGAAGGGGCGGCACTTTAAGTCAGTTGATTCATATACCGTCCCCATCAACGCTCAGCATGTCCTTCATGAGGCGGAATGATAGAAGGCAAAACCCAGGGAGCGGCCACAAAGCGCCGAGACCTCCACAGCTGCTAGCCCTCCCGCCCGAAAAAGCAGTCAGTGCTTCAGCTGCAGCGCTGCCCCACACCACCAGACTCCTTCCCTCTCCCACTGCCTCCAGACTCCCCGGAGGAACCGGTAGGGGGGAGGTTTTCCCTTCACCTTCTGGGATGGGAGAGGATAACCACAGATTCTTGGGTGCTCCAGCTCATAGCAGAATGACACTCGATAGAGTTTCTTCAGAAACCACCTCGCCACCCCCCTCTGAAGTAGTCGTATTCAGAGGAACATCTTCTCTTGGTCCAGGAGGAAATTTCGGCTCTGCTGAAACAAGCAATAGAACCGTCCCCTTCATCTGCAGGGACGGTTACTATCCATTTCTTCCTGGTCCCAAAGAGACGGAGATCTCAGACCAGTTTTGGATCTCAGTTCCCTGAATCTTTTCGTAGAATACAAAAGGTTCAGGATGCTGTCTTTGCAGAGCCTTCTGCCCCTCATCCGGCCAGGTCAATGGCTGTGTGCCCTGGGTATGCAGGCTGCTTATCTGCACATTCCCATTCACCCATCTCATCGCAAATACCTTCATTTTGCGTTCCAGGGGGACCACTACCAGTTCAAGGGGCTCCCGTTTGGTCTATCCTCGGCCCCCTGAGTGTTTACCAAATGCCTGGCAGTGGCGGCGGCCCACCTGCGTACCAGGGGAGTGCAGGTTTTCCCGTACCTGGATGATTGGCTCCTGGCGGCCTCGTCCAGGGAGGAACTCCTGCATTGCCTCTCCCTTACCCAGCAGGTTTTTGCCTGCCTGGGTATTACCATCAGCCATTCCAAGTCTCTTCTGGTCCCATCCCAGAGACTACAGTTTATTGGGGTGATTCTCAATTCGACCACAGGCAAGGCCTTCCTGCCTCCGGACAGGGCATCCACCCTCCAGACTCAGATAAGTCTGCTGTCCGACTGCAGAACGGTCTCTGTGAGGTCGGTCCTTCACCTTCTCGGGCTCATGGCGGCCGCCATCCCGACGGTTCCTCGCACTCAACTCCACATGAGAATTTCTCAGTGGACTCTACGCTTCCAATGGGATCAGCTAGTGGACGACTTAGATCACCCAGTTCTGGTCTCCTCGCCGATGCTTCGAGACTTGCAGTGGTAGATGGTTCTAGAGAACCTGTTTCGGGGAGTTCCTTTCTTCGTCCTCCCCCGCCCCAGACTCTAACCACAGATGCCTTGGGCAAAGGTTGGGGAGCCCATCTAGGCCCTCATCGGACCCAGGGCTCCTGGTCAAGCTAGAACAAGCTCTCCACATCAATGTGCTTGAGGCTTCAGGCAGTGTTGTATGCTCTCCAAGCCCTTCACCAATACATCCTTCCCAGCCACCTAGCCGTCCAGACGGACAATATGTGCATGGTGTGGTACATCAACAAACAGGGGGGGACTCGGTCCTACCCTCTTTGCAGGGAGGCAATGAGGGTTTGGAATTGGGCAACACAACACGACCTTCACCTCACGGCAGTTCACGTTCCTGGAGCCGACAGCACCCTGACAGACAAGCTAAGTCGCTGTTCTGCTCTGACTCACGAGTGGGAACTGGACCAGGGGGTCCTAGACAATATCTTCCGACTTTGGGGAACACCACAGGTCGACCTGTTTGCATCCTTCTAAGCATACTTCCGTCTTCTGCTCACTCGTTCCAGGCGGGGTGCCTTTTGGAGTGACGCTCTGTCTCTAGACTGGAAGGACAGATTCGTCTATGCCTTTCCCCCAATTCCACTTATCCCACGAGTCTTGCAGAAACTAGCTTCAGAAGGAGCACGAATGATTTTGATTGCTCCTTTCTGGCCCAGGCAAGTTTGGTTCTCTCTTCTACAACAATACTTAGAGGATCCTCCTCTTCCTCTTCCTCTCTCTTGAGGTTTACTGACCCAGGATCAGGGGACCCTGGTCCATCCAGGCCTCAAATCCCCTCAACTGCATGCATGGCTCCTGCAGACTTAGCCCAATCCCATTTTGGAGTGTCTCTCAAAGTGGCGGAGATTTTGGTGGAGGCCAGAAAACCCTCCACCAGATCCACTTATGCCATGAAGTGGAAAAGATTCATTATCTGGGCTGCTTCTAAGAATGTGGAACCCTTCTCCTGTTCAGCGGGGCTTCTGCTGGAGTATCTATGTCATCTGTTTGACCTGAGTCTCAGTCATTCTTCTCTGAAGGTACACATGGCGGCCATCTTGGCATATCATGTTCCCTTCGCAGACAAAGCTTTTGCTCAATTGGAGGTCTCTAAGACCTTTCTCCGAGGGGTCTTCCATCTGAGGCCCCCCATCCATACTCCGGCTCCCCCTTGGGACTTGAACTTTGTTCTCGAGAAACTTACTCTCCCTCCCTTCGAACCTGCAGCTTCTGTGGATTTGAAGTTCCTTTCATGGAAGACTCTCTTCCAGGTGGCCATTCCTTCTGCTTGGAGAATTTCCGAGCTCCAGGCCCTGATGTGCAAAATCCCATATGTGATTTTTCACAAGGAACGAGTTGCTCTTCGCACGAATTCTAAGTTTCTCCCTAAAGTAGTAGCTGAGTCTACTCTGAATCAGTCCATAAAGTTACCTGCCTTTTTTACGCAGTACTCTAATCAAGGGGAGTATTTACTCCATACTATGGATGTTCACCGGATTCTGAGATACTACACCAACAGGACGAAGGATCTAAGAAAGACTGATCAATTGTTTGTCTCTTTTGCTCATAAAAGGGAAGGCAATGCTGTTTCCAAGTAATGCCTGTCAAAGTGGTTGGCTCATTGCATCACTTTCTGTTATGACAAATATAACATAACTCTACTGGGTCAAGTAAGAGGCCACTCCACCAGAGGAGTAGCTGCCTCAGTGGGTTGTTTCAAAAATGTGTCTGCAGCAGACATCTGTGCCGCCGCCACCTGGACTTCCATCCATACCTTCACTAAACACTACAGTTTGGATGTTGCCTCTCGCCGTAGAGCAGGCTTCCGGCTGGCTGTTCTGCAAGGCCTCTTGTCTTGAGGCTTGACACAGCTAGAACTACTTTTTGAGTAGTTTTCCTCCTCCCAGTGCCTCTCTTTGTTCCAGACTGCTTGGATTCAGTCCTATATGTAATTACTACTGCAGAGCCCTCTCAGTAAGATAGTACAGTTACGTAAGAACTTACCGTAACAGTAGATCTTCGAGAGGCTCTGCAATAAACGTCTTCTCCCTCCTCCATCCCCTAGGCTTTTCAGCTCCTTTTCCAGTGAGGGGAAATATCCGCTCCTCTCTCGTCTAGCCTTTTTGGCACGTGGTGGGAAAGAACTGGAAGGCAGGCGTCAGGGACCGCCCCTTTATACCGACGTCTCCTGACGCTGGTCACCTGACGTGGGGGGCGGTCCCTCACCAGGGACTGCTAGCTAGAAATATTTCCGTGTGGTCCTGCCGCCTGCTGGCATCAGTCCTATATGTAATTACCTACTGCAAGAGCCTCTCTCGAAGATCTACTGTTACGGTAAGTTCTTACGTAACTGTACTTTAAGCCTCCACTGAGAGATTGCTGGCCTTGCTATGGGATTTGATCAGGCCACCACTCTGAGGAATCTGGCCAAGTCTAGATGAGACCCTACTGAGAAATGTCCTACCTTTCCCAGGACTGCTCAAAGAGGGAAAACTTAAACTCTGAGAGTGGCCACCTTCAAACCCTTATCCACGCCCTCCTCCCAAAGGAATTCCACAACTCTAGCTACAGACTCTTGAGGACACTTTGATTTCTTTATTCTTGTACAACTCCCAAAGGTTTGCCATATCCTGTCATATACTGCCATGGTAGTGCACTTCCTAGAATTGGTAAAAATGTCCACCACCTTAGCAATGTAGCATGGCTTAAAAAGCTTTTCCTGTTCAAGCCCAAACTGCCAACACCCACTTAAGAGGGTCTGGTGGAACTCTGATCTTAGCAAAGAGGGTCTACCTTCTGGAAAGTTCGAGCAGTCTCTGCCATGCTGAGTTCAGCAGCTGCAGATACCATACTTAATGGGGCTGGTCTTGAGATATCAGAAGAAAAAATACCCCTGCAGCTTTGAATCTTGTGCAACCCAAGGCACTGGAGGGAAGGCATATGTCAGCTTAGAAAATGGGCTAGTAAATCCTAGCATTCTCATTGGCTAGGACAGTACGTTTAGCGGGCGGGTATTTCTCGATAGAGCCTGCTAGAAAACGAGTGCCAATCCAGGTGCCCCATTACTTGTTATATTATTGGGCACCCCGAATTAGCAAGTTCAGTAGCCACCATTGTTTCCCCCACTCGCTTAATGAGCTATTTGCGACCCGCCAACCTAAAAAACAATTACTGTACAGTAGATTGTCCAACCAGACACACAGTCACTAAAAAACACAAAATGTTAAAAAAATGCTCAAGTTACTGTTTTACAGACTGAACAAACTGCCCATACTTCGAGTCTGTTCGAGAGAGATACCATGCTGCCCACTCCCAAGAACCGGCTGATGTAGTAGAACAACGGAGCCAGCAGCACGTCTCATACCTGGACAGAAAAGGTAGCAAGTGCTGCCGCTGCTCCTTGGGCTGATCTTCCCGGCAGAACATCAAAGTAAGACCTGTCCTTGAAATCGGCTTCACCGTGAGCTGCCTCGTACTGTCCCCGCTTGCTGAACATCCCAAATGCCAGCAGCATACTATTTATTTATTTAAGAAAAAACACTTACTGACTGTTCAAGCTGTCAGGCATACCGGCTTTTCTATTTATCACTCACAGTGCCCGCAGCTCCACACAGGCTACCTGTGTAAAATAAAAGCCGTCAGTACTATCGGCTTTGAGTCAGTTGCTTCCCTTGTCCTCGCACTCCCGACAGCGCTGGCCCTTCTCTGCCTTAAATGCTGAGTTTCATAAACTTACAGGACTGTAAGAGCATGGGGACATCACATTTCACACTGCAGTAGTACGAAGAGAGAAACAAGGTTAAAAAAAAAAAAGGCTTTAAAATTTCAAGCCCAGTGAGTGTGAGTGTGTGTGTCTGTGTGTGTGGTGGGGTGAGGTTGGGGGGGGCAGCTAACCATGACAACCAGATAAAGAAGTTAACTCTGGGAGGTTCATTAAAACATCCTTAGGTTTAAGATAAAAAAAGCAGCACTCAAATGCTGCGGAGGAACTATTTTATTACAAAAAGCTAACACAACTAAGTATTTTAACATTTAAACTTATTTTTTTTTCCAAACACACAGAATATAATTGCCCATTTTCTAAGTGCAATAATACCCTCCAGGGTAGGCAGTATTAGGCAATACTGGACCTTCCAGGGGTTATAAGGCCCTCCACCGTGGCGTCGGGCCTCATTCATAATGCTGCCCACCCTGTGGGTGTGTGCTTACTAAGAGATCCTATGGTTGTCGTAGGGCGTCTGTTACCACTGCCTTGGCATCTCTGTACCAACTGAAAAATAGGTTCACCTGACAGTTGTAGTGGAATACAGAGAGGTCTGTCTGGGCCAACCAAAGGTTTGGCCTACCATGTGAAATGCTTTTGTGTTTATGTACCAAGGGGTTCATGCCATAAAATTATTGAGGGGGCACACAACATTTTTCCAGCCTTCCTAAATAAAAACCTTTACTTGGATGGGAATTTTAGAGGGACATGGCCCCCTCCCTCCATCATTCTGTGGCCTTTACTGCCTTGTGGGACCAATGAGTTGATAGGATTATTTCTCTGATCAACCACTTTGTTTAGTGATTTATTGCCCTCATCAAGTGGATCACCGTGAGCTACACCAGACTGTCATTTACCCACTGCAGGGCCTGTCTTGATCTCAACATTATCTGAATGTTTCTTGTGCCCCTCTGATGATCGAAATACACCTCAGTTACTGGGCTGTCTGATTTTACCTTTGCTGCTTTTCCTTGTAGCTGCACTGGAACTCTACCAGAGCCTCAAACACTGCTTTCATGTCAGGCAGTTCACTGATGTGTTTCTCTCTGCTGTGGACCAGAGGTCCTGCACACTGATTGAGCTCTAGGACTTCTCCATACTCAATGAGACAATCATCTGTCATCAGTACCAGCTCCTGAAAAGTAACGAGCGCCATTTCTTTTTCCAGATTCTTCATGGCTGACCATCAGCTGAGTCTGATTTTGAGTTGATTCAGTATGGTGAGACAGGCTTAAAACTGCGGTGAAGATTGGTCACAGTTCCTTATGACCTTTAATGGTCCCTCACATAGAGCTATGCTCAGGGGACGAAATCTATCATGGTTGCAATCAGAACCAGCAGCTGCAGACATTGCTATGCTGAACCTGTCCAGCTGCTGGTAAACTTATGAACATTCAGTTTTAGGAAACACAAAAGACCATTGAGCTATTGAATTCCTTCCCCCACCAGATTAGTGGGAATACCCTGTCACCCATACTCATCAAGTCTAAGTTTCAAAGTAGTTACAGTATCAGCTAATACTACCTGCTCTGGAGGTATAGTGGTGTTTTTAAGTTGTCTCTTGGCTAATCAGGAGTGTTATCTTGAGACATCTGACATCTTTGCATATGAGAATTGTGAAGCAAAGCTGAGCTGTTTTAGCATGCAGAGATGTCTCGATGATACTCTTAATTAGCCGAGGGACATCTCGAAGACACCATTTGAGCTTTGATCAAATGTTTTTATTTCAATTTCACATACAGCATTCATGCCATACCTTGCCAGTTGCTGTCCTGCATTGGATTCAGTTAAACGAGAATGGCAGAAGTGTTAGCCTCCTTACGTTTGGCACATTTCTCTTTCTGCTGTTGGCAGCAGTAGTGCAAGCAGCAGCTTGGGCATGGACCTGTTGGTAGTGGTGGAAAATAGACTCAGCCACCAGAACTGAACCTTAGTTAAGTTTTGGGGCAGTACACTGTTATTTGGTAATATAGTGATCATGGTCCAAATAGATGGGCTGTACAACACCAGCAAATGCTAATTGGGACTGAAGAGCAAAACAAACAAACAAAGGTACGAATTTAGAACTGGCATCCAACTTATGCAAACATGGAGTCTAATGGTTATGAAGACCTCTATACCCTATAAGATATCTTCATTTGCATCACTGACTCCAGTTCACTCCTGTGGCTAAAAAATTAAACAAGCTTTGTAATCCAGATACTCACTACTTGTTCCATGAAGTACTTCTTCCTGATATTTCACTTGAAACTTCTTCTTTCATTGCTATTGTGTGCCCTCTTGTTCTCTCATCCTTTGATATTATGAAAATGTGTGTTTTATTTGCTGGTGTTGTCCCTTTCAAATACTGTATTTGACTACTGTGACCATGTATCCTCAGAGTCTCTTCTTTTCCAGTGAGAAAATCCGTAGTTACGTGCATCTTTCCTCATACTGTAACTTACGTTCTTCAAGCCCTCAACCACCTTTGTGCTCTCCTTGGGATTTTTTCTGTCATGTCAACGTCTTTTCTCAAATATGGGAACCAGAACTGCACACTGTACTCAAGAGGGGCCTGACCAGTGGTCAGTACAAAGGTATTACAGTATGTCTTGATCTGCTTTTTGTGTTTCATTTGATGCTACAATTCTGCTTCACTTGCTAGTTGTTACCTTGCATTGTTGGTGCCATTTAAATGTTCATCCACTCTCTACTCCCTGGTCCGTTTCCTTTTGGTAGTCTCTGAGCCATTTGGTTGGTATTTTTGTCTTTAAAGAGCTAGCAGAACCAAGTATAGCAGACAAGAAAATGTTACAAACCGAGACCTTTAGACACCATGTAAATTCAGAAATCTTAAACAAATGAAACAACATTCGGTATAATGTGAACCCACTGGAAAAAAGGGCAATTCAAGATCTGAAGACAAATGACAGTATCACCTTCTAGCCTTCTGACAAAGGAGGAGCAGTTGTAATCATGAACAATACACAGTATACAACGTTGCTGGAAAAACAAGTGTCAGATACAAAATTCTACATGCCATTTTTTTTTAATTTTATTTTAGTCTCTGATATCCGGGTAAACTAGGCACAGGTGCCGGTTTTCCACCACCACCAAACCTGGGGAGAATACAGGTCAGGAACTACAGATACACAGTTCAGATGGACACACAACGAACAAGACTGCAATTAGCTCGGATGCAAAACATGAAGCCTGATTGATGCATGTAACTCTGTCTACTCTATTTACTAAACAGGAACACAAAACAAAAGGGTCTTTCTCATGCAACACCAGCAATTTGACTTATCAAAGAAGATGCCAAAAATCTCCACATGGGTGGTATGTGGGAGAAACGGAACAAATACTCTAAACACATGAATTGACATAGAGCCACTATCAAACACTTGGACAGCCAGACACCAGTAGCCAAGCACTTCACCTAGAAACATAGAAACATAGAAATTGTCAGCAGATAAGGACCACCTGGCCCTTCTAGTCTGTCTGTAAGCCCTTGTACTGGATTACTGCTTCTGACCCACCCGCTGCTGTAACTCTGTGGTTCCTCTATGCCTGTTCCAAGCATGCTTGAATCCATGTACAGTGCTCCTTCCCAACACCTCCTGAGGCAGACCATTCCATGCATCCACCACCCTCTCTGTGAAGAACTTCCTCATATTCCCTCTTAACCTCCCACATTCCAATTTCATGTCATGCCCCCTCATTTTTGTGCTCCTCCTGTATTGGAAAATGTCTCCCCCTGCACCTCGTTTATACCCTTGAGGTACCTGAATGTTTCTATCATGTCCCCTCTTTCCCCTCTCTCTTCCAGCGAGTACACGTTGAGGTCCCTTAATCTCTCCTCCTAAGTCTTCTGTTGCAAGCCCTGTACTATCTTAGTTGCACTTCTCTGGACCATCTCCAGCCTATTAATATCCTTATGATGGTGCAGCTTCCAAAACTGCACACAGTACTGCATGTGAGGCCTGAGCATGGTTTTATATAATGGCATCACTACCTCCCTCCCTCCTTCTGCTGGTGATACTTTTGCCTATGCAACCCAGCATGCCAGTGGCCCTACCAGCTACCTTAGCACTCTGCTTTCAGGTCGTCTGACTTAATAACCCTCAGGTCCATTTCCTCCTTTGTGACTGTCAGCACCCCCATCCTGTAGCTTTCCCCGGGGTTTCTGTGTCCCAGGTGCATCATTTTGCACTTTTTTGAATTAAACTTCAGTTGCCAGTCCTCAGACCATTTTTCAACTTCCCCAGGTCCCTCATGATTTTCTCCACCCTCTCTGGGGTATCCACTCTGTTTCAGATCTTGGTGTTATCTCCAAACAATCAGAACTTTCCTTCCAGCCCTTCTACAATGTTGCTAATGAAGACATTGAACAGGATTGGCCCCAGGACCGATCCCTGAGGCACCCCACTGATCACCCCCCGATCCCTAGACTACACCCCATTTACCACCACCCTCTGCCTCCTGTTGGTTAGCCAGTTTCTAACCCACTTTAGCACCCCCAACCCCCATTCTTTGAAGGATCTTAAAGTGGCAGTTTTGAAAGAAACCTCAAAGACATTCACACAAGACTTCTCTGGGAAGCAAAACTCATGAGACCTTTTAGAACAAATAAACATGCACTGAACAAAAATGTGGGCTTCCTCACACATTTCCAGATTCCAAACTGAGTTTTGACATTTTGTACTAAAGCTCTGGGCCTTACCATTGAGAAAGTGTTTGATGTATTTTTTTTTTAATCTTCCTCTGTTGTCGAACTCTGGAATAGGGACATAACTGACTTAAAGGAGCCATTTATTTATTTATTTAACTAACCATGTAGACCCACTGAGACATAGCTGCCCCTTTTTCAAGGGTGACACGGAATTAATTAATTTGTTTAGTTTTCATTTACCGGGTGGGGCGCACTAGGTATACATTTGCCTTTGTCAGGCATGACCCGGGAAGTTACATTGTGTGGGTAGTACAGTACATATAAGGCAGGGTAATGCAGTTTGCAAAGAGACAATACAAAGGACAGTTGTAAGTGTCATACAATATGATAATAGGTACAGAGGTACAATAGTTAGGTAATAAATTTAATACATAAAAAAGGTGATGGTAGAGGTACAAACATTAGGTAATGCTTTCAATACATACAATAAGGTAATGGCACAGGCAAAAATTACAGATTTGTAAACAGGTAGAAATAATAAATAGAATACATAATCAGTATAAGACAATGTTTTATTTATTTATTGATTGAATTTTGTTTACCGGGTAAATGCACTGGGCCTCAGGGAGTCCTTTCTTAGGGGCGACCCTGGATTAATTACATGAATTATAAAACAGGAATACAATATAATGAAATACAAACAGTAGGTAGTACAGTTTAGTGCAGATTACTTGACAAAGATAACTTAATGGTTAGCAATAAACATACATTTAGACTACAGTATGAATTCTCATCAGTTTATGTATGAGTTTACATACGAGTAGAGTAAATTTAAAGCAGACAGGGACAAATTGCAGTGCTGTTGATACCAAGCAATCCCATATTTGGGACATAGGTAACAAAGAACCTTTGTAAATGAACCTCTGGTTCAAAGGTATTTTGTAATCCTAGAACTTAATAAATAATAAAATAAATAATGATAAAAGATTAATCTGTGCAAACATGTTGTCAACAAAATGATGCTTACTGCAAACATGTTGTCAACAAAACGATGCACTTGATAAACTGTGTTTGCAGATTTTTCTTCTCCAGAACAGAGGCTATGCTTCTCCCTCTGTATAAAACGTATGTACGACCACACCTGGATTATTGCTCCCAGAGCTGTAGCCCATATTTAAAGAGGGACACGGGTATGGTTGACAAACCCCAGAGGACAGTTACCAAATTAATATCCAAATGTAGGGACAAACCATATAAACAGAGATTAAATGACCCAGGATTGTAGCATTTTGCGGTGAGGTGCAAAAGGGGGATTATGCTGCTGATGTACAAATCCTAAAGGATAATCTGTTAATGCAGGACATTGGCCTAGTTTGTAAAGATCCTAAATATGACTTAAGGGGACATAAGAGACAGCTGGTAGATGAACTAGCTAAAACCGAACTGCGGAGGCTGGCTTATGTCCCTGGAACAATTAGACTGGGCAATCAGTTACCGGAGGATGTGATGGAGGCACCTAGCCTGAATAGCTTTAAGGCCAGATTGGACCGTTACATTAGTGATGGTAACATTAGTATCCACCGCTGAGAAGTGGGGATGACATTTGTGGGCATTACCCGTCTTCTGTCCTACATCCAAAGTATTAACCGAAGTATTAATCAGCAATAAGAAATGGGTTTTTAAACCCTTCTTAACACCCCCCCACCAAAAAAAAAAGAAGAGAGTTCATGCACTGCATTTGGAATGGAATTCCAAATAGTAGGGATAGATTTTGCAAAAGATCTACTCCCTGCAGCAGTGTTAGCTTTAGGAACCAGAAGAAACATTCTACTAGAGGATCTGAGGGGTCATCTATCAGGTTTATACCTTAACAGACCATGTAGGTCAGGGGAGCATATAGGCCAATAAGCTTAAAGGAGATAGGAAATTATTTTTACATAGTTAACTGCCCTTCCATCTTCCTTTCCATGCCAGTTATGTATTCTGATATACTTTAATGATTTTTTTATAAATAAATAACCTAGCTTTGGCATGCCCTCAGATCTACATTGAGTTCCACTCTCCTCACCAGCTACTGCTCTTGATTTTCATATCTCTAAGACATTCTGTCACATCAGAAACTCTCATTCCATGCTATTACTCTGAATGGCCTGGAACGGGAGTTTGTGATGTCATAGAATGTTAAGGCAGTATGACAGCAGAGAGGATTAACTGCTGAAGAGCAAGGGATTCAGGGTAGTTACAAAAGCAACAAAGTTAGATTATTAATTTCTCAAAAAAGGTCAGAAGCATATCAGAATAATGGGTAGCCAATAAAAGAACAACCGGAGGGCCTCTAGAGGTGTAAAAACTGTTTCCTGTCACCTTTAAAGGTCAGGCATAGTGCTGCGTATTTGTGCCTGCCAGGGAGTGAAAGGCCATTGGAGGGAATCTAGAATGGTACAATGATGTTCCCTGACCGAGGCACCAGCAGCAAAGCGAGCTATTGTGTGATATAAGGATTTTAATTTTTATGTTTCAGAGCATCTGATCAAGAGTAGCACTGGGGAACCATAGAGGAGGGTTGGTAGAAGAGTTGAGGTGGATGTATGTAGGCGGGAGTCTTTAGAGAGGTAGGGGCTCAAGCGGTATAACAGACCGACTTTTTGGTGAAGCATTTTTGTGAGATATTCAATATGGGCTTTAAAGGATTCCTGGTCAAGACGAACTCCCAGATAGTTCAGGGAGTCAACCGTCTTGATATTTGTTCCATTTGAGAGGGAGAGGGTGAGCAGGTTACCCCTTTAGGGGCTTAAGCGCTTTGGTCCAAAGAGAATGGACTTGGTCTTTTTCTATTAAAGACCAACTTATTTTCTAAGAGCCAGTTCTCTAGTGAGTGTATATCTGAAGTAAGCAGTTGATTAACTTCAATGCTATTAATAGAGCTGCAGTATTATAGAGCATCATCGACACAGAGTAATAGTTTTGCCTCACCACAGTTTGTTGACATTTCATTAATATAAAGTGAAAATAGGAGTGAACTCAGTATAGACCCTTGGGGGACACCATCCCATATCGGGCACCTATCGGACAGATCCTCTTCCATTTTACAAACTGAGACCTGTTTGACAGGTAGTCTGTGAACCGCCTTAAAGATAAACTGTCTAGGCCCAGGGAGTTTAGCTTGGTAAGCAGTATCTGATGATCCACGAGGTCAGAGGCCTTGGTTAAGTCAATAAACACTGCTCCTGTCATCATCCTATTGTCCATCCAATTCAGGACATCTGTGATCAATCGGACGAGGGCAGTATCTGTTCCGTGACTTTTATGGAAGCCATACTGCAGTAGGGTAAGTAAGTAATGCTGCTCTACATAGTCTGTGATTTAGTTATAAACTAACCTCTCTAGTATTTTGCTTAGGATGCAAAGGATAGAGATTGGTCGGTAATTTACTATAAGTGTTTTTGCACCCCCCTTGTGTATTAGGGTTATGAGTGCCATTTTCCACACAAAAGGAACTACCTCCTCCGAAATAGACATATTAAAGAGTAGCATGATGGGATAAGCAATTACTGGGGCTCCCAAGCTGAGGAGCTTGGGGTCAAGCCTGTCATATCCTGCGGCGCCCATTATTTTTAACTTGAACAGGAGTGTCAGTTCTTCTTTCTTTGTTACAAGCCTAAAATGGAAGTTGGGGCATGGGAGGTTAGACCCTTAGTCCCTCCTATTGTAAGCTGAATGAATATGGATTCGCAGTTCACATTTAATAGTCCTGGGGTGGGAATTAGGGATGCTGTCAGGGAGGATTTTAGGTAAATAAGGACACCTCCCCCTTTCTTAGAAGTTCTGTCCTGCCTGATGGTAGTGAACCCTGGGAGATCAACTTAATGGAGTAGGATGTTCAGTTTGAGCCAAGTTTGTGACTGCTGTCACATCTGCAGACTACACCTGAACACAAGCTTCCAGTTCATATAGCTTGGATCTGAGGCTATTTATATTGAGGTGGACAATTTTTAACCCACGTGAGTTGTGCCAGATAGCATTGGAAGGGGATCAAACTTTTATATTGCCTGGGCGTGGCCCAGGCTTGTGTTCACTATCACCAGCCGGAAGCTTGAGTAAAGATTTGAGTAGGTTCAGGAGTGACTCGGTAATGGGAGGTAGTGCAACAGTTTCGCATTCCTTTAAATAGCAGCTTAATTTGTAGCAATTGCAATTTCTCCATAAGCTGTGCAGAATTAGTTGGTAGGGGGTTATACTCGCAGTCATAGGATAGTATGGGGACAGGGGATGGTAGGCATTGAGAGATTCAGCCCTGTCATACTTGGTGGGGTTTATGAGAACGTGATTCACTATCAGGACAATAGTTATATATAGGAGTACAGGGAATGTTCTTATAATACCCATTTCTCCCTGTTGGATTTAGAGGGGAAATATATGTATTAGGTGTAAAGAGGGGGTGGAGCCTTATTACTTTTAAGCCTTAGCTGGCTGATTCACAGGGAGGGTAAGAGGCACTCTCATAGGGGAGTAAACCTTTGGCCAGAAGACAGGAAGGAGTCTAAGTTCTCTGCCTGGAGATGCGTAAGGAAAGAATGTAAGGAGCGAAGCAGAGTAGATTTTGTTTGGTAATTCTACTGGCAGAACATTCCAATGGAGCATCAGATGAGAGGGGGTTAAAAGAGCTCAAGGGTGGAAATGTATAGGGGTGAAAAAGTAGACTGATTGGTTTCACCTGTGCTAGTAACCATGAAATGAGCATCAGCAATGGATGGGTGGATGGCTGGAGCAGGCAGCAAACAGGACACAGTGCTGCATGCTTGGAGTGCTGCAAGAGGTAAGCCTGTTTCTCTGTACCCGGGGTGTAGTCCCGATTAGAGTACTAGGCTGAAAGGAGCAAATGGGAGGAGGGTTCCTGTGGTCTCTCATTCCCTCACGGCCCCTAGTAGGTGCCAGCAGCAGAGCAGAGGTCCGGTAATTGGGAGCTTGGGGAAGAAAGGTAGAAGGGATGAGGTCAAGTAGGCAGAAACCGCTCGGCGGGCAGGGATTATGAGCTAATTGAGGGGGGAGGAGGTGTAACACAGCACACAGACAAAGGACAGGGAATCTAAATCTTTCAGCTGCTAAAGCATTGTGGAACAGGGGGAAGTACAAAGATGCAATCCAGTTCAGTACAATGAAAGTTGCTTGTTTGTGACGCAAATGTCAAGTATTTAGTTGGCTCCAGGAAGAACCGTGGCAGCAACTGCAGAAAAATCAAGCAGCAGACCAAGGGGCTGCATTGGAAGGCCACACTAAATCCAAGCTGCAGCTATCTGATAATACAGCAGTAATGTCCAAAATGCCCAAGTACAAGCTCTTAAAGCAACTTTTCCCCACTAAATTATACAGCCATGGTAATAAAGAATCACAGGATTAAAAAAAACAATCAACACTAGTTCGCCGACCCTCTCAGAGGGACCCCGTGGTCTGTCGCAGGTAATAAAGGTCCTTTAAAGATGGCGCCAAGCGCTTGGAGTGCTGCAAGAGGTAAGCCTGTTTCTCTGTACCTGGAGTGTAGTCACTGTGGGAGTTGCAAAACAATAGGTGTAAGACTATATACAGTTGTTCAAAACATAAAATTCAACATATGACAATGAATTAATAACAATCTTGGATTACAAAAACTAGGGAGGGGAAACATTACAGCAAAATGCACTTACGGTAATTAACTGAACCGGCAGCATTACACATCCAACTGTTATCAGCCATTGATCTTTTGTTATGGTATTACTTTGAAGTAGGTCACCCCCTTCCTCCCTTCTCATGATTTGCCTCATTATTCAGTTTGCATCATGCTTCTTCGGCACCCGCCACTCCATCCTCCCCCATTCCCCAACTCACAGTCCCGTGAGTTTCCCTTATAGTCGCTATTAATGTAGGCTGCCTGACCATGCCCCCTCACACCCCATTTACTCTAGCATGTCTTCTCCGCTCACCCCACCATTTCTCCCTATACTTTATCGCCCTTCTTCCCCAGCCTTCTCCTCCACCGCATTACATACCTCTCGTACCTCCTTTCTTCACCCCAGTGCCAGCTATCCCCGTCCATCTGAACTACTGACAAGGCACTTTGTGGCTACTTATTCCACCCCCCCACCCTCATAAAGTGTTATTCTTATTTTAACTAGTACCTGTTTTGAGTTATTCTGTAAGTTCTGAATCCAAGCTGTAACGTTCATTGTAATGTACTTTTGCTTTCTCCTATTGTACTTTGTTTTGCAATCTATGACGTGGAACCTTTTTAGAAGATCTTGCTCTCGAAGGTCTTTTCCGAATCACTAAATAAATAAATAAAATTTGCATGTCTGATCTCTCGCCTTTTAGTGGCATGAGGCCTATTTCCTGTTAGTCACCTGTATTGTATAAAATTGCTTCCTTTACAGCCTGCCCTTTGCTAAGCAATGTAGGACCCACAAACTCTTCTATATATCCTGAAATGATGGTTAGTTTTCCCTGTACCTGAAGAAGCGACCTGAGAGGTCTTGAAACCTGTTTACCTTGTGTAAAAATTCTTCATTTAGTCTAATAAAAAGGTATTACCCCAAGAAAAGTGTACAAATTTTAAGAAACAGTTAGTTGTAACTTTCTTCTAACGTACTTTTCTTTTTCCTTTTGCTCATTAGAAAGGTGTGTACGTAGCTGGCCCAGTGAACTGGACAGCTAAGTCATTGAATATCTTACCTCTTGCTACATGCAGGCGGCCTGTGTTCAGGAACGAGCACAGGTTGGGGGCAGGAGGGGATCGAGCATCCCAGGAACTGCTCTTCTCTCCCACGGAGGGGTGGCCAGGCATCTTGGCCTATGACTTCCACTGGGTGGAGACCCAGTGCCAGTGCAGGCTCAAGCGACTTGAAGGGCAGGTCTGCAGCTGTGTAGGATGTGTGCACCTCCATGCACACGTACCGGCGCCGTGGCAGGGGAAAAGGATGCAGAAAATAGGGAAAATGGGCTATATGAAATCCTACCCTTCTCCCCATGGCCTGTGCCGCTGCTCGATTGGGGGAAGGGTCTGGATTGTTGTCTAGTGGGGTGGGGTGGACGACACGCCTCCCTCCTGGCCTGCTGCGGGGATCCATGGGGCATAAGTGCCCTGAATCCAAGAGAGGTGTATACTGGGGGCAGGACTGAAGTGCTGCCCACCAACCCAAAAGTAAGAAATACTTTATTAAAAAAATAAAAAAAGTTTTCTATGTGACAGTTGTAGTATAATGGTGGGTGTGTGGAACAGCAGTCTGCCTGGCAACTGACATATCTGGTTCTTTTCCTTCCACTACATCATCAGCACTGTGACCTCACTGAAAGTGACATCACAGGTGACTGACCAGGCAGCTACTAAGTAGCTCTTACTGAGCAGCTGTGATTCCACAGTCAGTGAGGTCACAGTGCTGATGATGTAATGAGAGGAACAGAGCTAGATATGTCTGTTGCCAGACAGAGTGCTTTCCACACGTCACACCTAAAAACATGAAGTGAAAAAAAATCTTCTAATTAACCAAAGACAAAATAAAAAAATACCTTAGATATAAAAAGTAATAGCTGACTGCTTTTAAAAACTACAGTGAAGCTCGACAGGAGTTGATCTCTTTTCTTTTTTTTAAAAAACTTTCATTCTTTATTGTTTTTTGTTAAAAAGCTTTCACATACATATATCACAGGACTCAAAGACAGATACAGGTCATATCACATAAATAAACCAGACTATAATTTATAAGATCCATATAGTCTAAATGTAAGGGTTCAAACTAGTTCATTTAATATGGTTCTTCTATGTTTTCCCTTTTTTTTATTTTAAAACTCTCAGATTTTATTAAGGAATTTCTTTGTTCCCTATATTTTATAGACCCAGACAAACATAAGGAAAAACCTAATAAAAAGGACAAAAAAACAAAAGGAAAAAGGTCAACAACTTTACACAAATACAGGCACTTAATTTCACAATCTACCCTAATAGGGCTTAATCTCACTTATTTCATTCTAATGAGTGACTTTGTATATAGGGGGGCTTATGCCAAAAGATCCAAGAGGCTATATGTTCCCCTTTAGACTGGTATCTAGAGTTTAGGGTACAAACTCAGAGTTAACCAGGCCCATGTACAGAACCCATCTCCTCCAGACTAGATCAAACCCAGTCTGTTGTTTATTGAGCATTGCTGTCAAGGCCTCTGCTTGATATATGGAGATCATTGTCTCTTGCCATCTTTCCATGGTGGGTTCTTTGTTTGTGAGCCAAAGCTTAGTAACCACCTTCTGCCCGGCCAAAAGGGCATATTTTAATAGTCTACATGTGTTTGGATCTCTGTAGCCCCTTGGTACCTCAAACAAAAAGTACAGGGAAGCAGTCAGTTTTCTTGCTGGGTCAAATATTGACTGTAAAGCATGTTCTAACCCTTGAATATATAGGGACAGCCTCAGACACCCCCACATTATATGATGTAGAGCAGCCAAGGAGAACCCACATCCTCTCCAGCATACCGGCTCTCTATCTCCTTGAAACTTTGCCTGTATCGCTGGGGTCCTAAAGAATCTAATATGTATTTTCCAAGAGAATTCTCTCCATCCAATGAGAGATATCCCCCCCATATAATTTCTTTTGTGCCCATGTCCACACATCCGGAGGTATCAGCATGTCCATATCCCTAGACCATGTCTTTCGAATTGACTCATTGTTATCTCCCTGCCATGATAAAAGTGCCCCATACAGATAGGATATCATGTGAGCCAAAAGGGGCTCTATTTTCCACTGCCTCTTTAAAAATGTTTAATATCTGGGGTGGTGGTTTGTTTTCTTCTTTTAGTTCACTTTGCATGGTTCTGATGACGTCCCTAAGTTGAAAATACCTAAATCTGTCCTTCCAGGAAAGGCTGAACTTAGTCGCCAGTTCCTGGAAGGATCTGATCTCTGTCCCATTCATAAAATGCCAGATCAGGTGGAGGCCTCTCCTCTCCCATCCTCTAAATCCAGCATCCCAATTTGCAGGGCTGAATCCCTTGATGTAGGGGACTGAATGCATGAGGCCCCTCTACTTCCTGAGTGTTTTATCTCCTAGTACCCCATGACAAATACTCAGTGTTACCTCTGTGTAAGGGGCTCAGATTTCTTTCCAGGGAGCTATATCTTGTGTCTTTGAGCAATACTGAGTGTAAATTACCTAAACTCTCCCCTAGCAGCTCCAAATGCTTCCACTTAGTAATATAGCTTTTACTGAACCAATATATTGAAGTCCTGAGCTGTGCCGCTTGACAGTATAATTTAAAATTGGGTAAGGCCAAACCTCCTTCCCCTTTTAAAGCCTGCAGTACTGACATACGGACTCTCGGTCTGTGTGGTCCCCAAACGAACCGTGATATTCTTCTATTGAGAGTGGTGTATAAGAAATCTGGTACCTGGATTGGGAGGGTCTGAGCCAAATATAAAAATCTAGAGATAATTACCATTTTTATTGTTTGAACCTTCTGAAATAAGGGGATGGGGGAGTCCTTGCCATTTCTCCAGGTCCCTTTTAAAGTTGTCTACCATTGGGGTATAATTAAGCAAATAAAGTTGTTCATATTCCATGCATATCTGTACTCCAGGTACTTCAAATGTTTCAAGTTCCATCGAAATGGGAACTTACTTTTAGTTCCCTTAGATGGACTATACTTAGCCTGAAGCACCAGGAGTTGATCTCTTTTCTAATGCAGGGAAACTGTGAGACTGCGCTTGATCCTAGCGTTCTGCACTGTAATAATAGTTTTAGGGAGTACACTAGCTCTTTAAAAGGACGTGTACCGTTCCCTATAAGATTATTTCAACAATTGTTATAATCATCCAGAATTTGGTTTGTAAGGATACTTTTAGCAAATGACTTTAGTAAAACACTGAAAAATACTTTTTAAACCAGGATGTGGAAGCATCCATTTTGTGGACAGGAATGGTGTTGTGGTGCTATCACTGCCTCAGTAGGTGAGAACCTTTGGGCTGTACTGATTGGGGTCCTGTTACACTGTGAAGAAAACCCTGGACTTTATATTTGGCATGGTGTAACAAAAGAATCCAGAGCTTTCCCTCACAATTTGACATGATCCCTGTCTGTAGGAGCAGTTTGTTTTAATCTGCTTCACTGCACACTGTTAGGGGTTGTGAGGCAGTGACATCATCACAGCACCCTTTCTGTCCACAAAAAGGATGCGTCCGTATCACAGTTTTAAATATATGTTCTAGGGACGTGGATATGTTGTTCAGTCCACACAGTCTGTCAGGTTCCTTGCCGCTTTTATTCTTGCTGGAAGGTTTTCAAGCTGGCTCCTCCCACCCACCCGGGTGGTAAAACCCTCGTCTCTGCCCCATGACGCCAGAGGTTCCTTACCGCTTGAAAGCTCAGGTTCCCTCCTTAGTGCTCTGCGTTGTAGGCCTGGATCCTAATCCTTCGGAATTTCCAAAAATTATTTTAAAGTTTACTAGACTTACGTCTTCATCTCCCCTCACGGCTGCAATGGATAAAGCTACTCCCGGCTTCCGTTGGTACCCTTGTGGGCAGAAAATGTCTCAGTCCGACCAGCACTCCACGTGCGTCTACTGCCTGGGTCTTGCATACGATCCGCAGGCCTGCAGTCTCTGCAGATCCTTCACGGCTTCAGTTCTGGAAGACCATGCTGCCCGACTTCAACTGGGGTGCCCCGAGAAACAGTATCTGCCAGTGAAGTTGAAGGAGGCCTGTTGGGCGGTGTCAGCCGCGGAGCAGTTGATCGCCCTCGAGGAGGAGGTGGCCCAGGCTGCGTCTTCTTCCTTCTCTGCATCGGCGTTTATCCTGCTCTCCTTGGGCTCCTCCTACACTGCTTCTTTTAAGGAGCTTCATCAGTCCCTCTCCACCAAAGGAGAAGGACCCTCGGGGACTCACACAAGTAGGTCGAAGAAAAAGGAACCGAAGGGTAAGTCCCACCATCGACATTCGTGGGAGCGGGAGAGATCTCCTTTCCTGAACCTTCGTCTCTCGACTTAGGTCAAGGTTGCGGCTAAGGCTGCTGGCTTCACGGTGTCGATGCGGTCAAGATTTTTCTGTGCTGTGTTCTGGACTAAATTTTTGTTAATGTAATTTACATATGTTATGCATCAATTGGTCTTACTTTACCTGCCAGCTTAGCTAGTCTATTACAAGCCACTAGTCTAGTCTCTCGGTGATACTTAGTGCTGTGCAATCTAGTGCTGGACAAACTGTATTGTATAGTAGCTGATGTTTGACTGCTGGACCTAGCTACAGAGCAAGACTGCTACAGTTTTCCATTTCTGCCCTACTGACAAACCCTGCCCCTTCCCCCCACGCTGGTCACTCTGCTAATCATTAATTTCTCTGCCCCACTTGTAATGCTGTCTCTCTAAACACCCTACTTTCTTCTCTGCCTTACCTACAGACCCTTCCCTTACACCTCCCTGCTGCTGCTGTCCTCCTCAGACGTCCCGGTGCCAAAGCACAGACCCCCCCCCCAATTAACTCCTCGTCTAGCTCTAAATAATTGCCCTGCATTTACCACCTCTTTACCTCATGCTTTGTCCTACCCCATTGCCTGCCCCCCACTGAGTTTGCTATTGTACTCTAGCTGTATTTAATCCTCTGTGTTTCCCTCCTTCTTCCACAGACAGCTCATCTGTGGGCTTCCCAAGCTGCTCCTGTGGCCCTAGCTCTCTCCGAGCAGGCCACAGCTAACAGACCACCCGACTGACCCCCCCCCAGACAGATTCAGGTACACACTGAACCTCCGAAACTCATGGTTTTGAATGACGCTGTTTTGACTGGATGCCCAGTGGAGGAGCCAGGCACTGATTGGCAGCTTTGCTCCTTGGCTGATTTTCCACCTGGCACTTCCTGATCTCAGGGAAATCTCTTTCTGTGCTGTGTTCTGGACTGGACCACCCCCCCCCCACCTCCTCACAGTATTAAATAGACCCTAACTCCACCCCTTTCCTCAGGCTAGCAACTGATTGGTCGCTCCACTGCTGCACATTTTCATGCTATTGGCCTCCCTGTCTTCAATACCTGACTTGACCCACTTTCTCACCGCCCCTTTTTAAAGCAGTCCCACCCACAGGATCACACACATGCTCTCAACTTTTTCTCCAGCCACTCCATCTAACTCCTCTCAATTACTGCTCTACATGCCCTATTGTTAGGGACCTCACCCTAATTCGACTATATACCCTTTCAACTATAAACCAGCAAGCAGTTAAGCAGGTCAGCAACACCACACAAACTACCATGGGGTGCAACCACCTACTTCTACTCCTCACTACTTCTTTTGGCATTGCTGGTACCATATACCAATTCGGACCCCTACCTCCCCACTCTGAATCCTCACTGGGTGCAAGCTGGAAGAAAAGCATACACATGGCCACTACCACTTCCGGTAACAACAGGCTCTTTATCCTCCTGCACCTCCCATACACAGTTATTGCCAAGCCAACCTTGCAAACCGTAACCTTAACGGTTAGCTTTCCCCCTAATTTAACACAGGCGTATAGACACCTCCCCCACCTGAAGCACAGGCGACGGAAGACATGAGGGAAGATAAACATCACCCTATCTGCCAGAAAGGTTATCTTTCTGCTACTGCTACTCTCTGTCAATGTTCACCTAAACCCTGGACCAACAACCCTGAGGAGAAGGGGGGTCCATACAGTGTGTGGCCTAAAGATGGCATCGCTAAACATCTGCAGCCTAACTGCCAAATTCAACCAGCTCCAGGCTTGGATGACCATCCATGCCCCTGACATACTCTGCCTAACAAAAACCTGGCTGTCAGGTAGGATCAAAGATGGTGAGGTGGCCATCGAAGGATTCCAAGCATTTCAACTTGACAGAATAGGCAGGAAAGGTGGCGGCTGCCTCTTATATGCCAGAAACTCACTGAGTTGCTCCGTCCTCCCCATCTTCAAAGTTGTGGAGGATTATGAGCTACTAGTGGTAAAATTACAAGTCAGCCTAAAAGGCAAAACCCTTACCATCGCCACAACCTACCTGCCCCCCAAGAAAGCCAAGGAAGACCTTCCTCTTGTTATGGAAGAAATTAGTGCACTCAGAAAGGGCTCAGAACTTATCTTGACCGGTGACTTTAATATTAACTGGTTATGTAAGGAGGCAACACCCTCCAGAGACCTAATCACCTCCCACAATCTACGCAACTTGTAACTCACCCCACCAGGCAGAACTACAAGGCTGGTACCAGCACCCTCATTGACTGGGTCTTAGCTAGCTCACCGACTCGATTCTCCGAACTCCGGGTTCTCCCGGACGTGCTAAGTGACACTCCCCAATCTTTATATGGACCAATAAGCTTGTCAAAAGCCCACCCCACCTCATCGAGAGCAGGGTTCTGCGGAAAGGCAAACTTGGATCCCTCAAATTGGCCCTGTCTGCCAACAACTAGTCCCCCATCAACAAGGCACCTACGCTGGACCAGGCCCTTAGTTTTTTCACTGAGGGCTTCAATTCCATCTGTGATATCTATGCACCACGCACAAATCGGAAAATTCGGGGGCAGGTTAACGGCTGGATTGATGGCAAGCTCCTCTCCCCTCCTAAAGGAGAGGGACTGCCTCTGGGGAAAAAATCTTAAACTCTGGCAGCAAGCATGACCTACAGTGCTACAAAACAGCTAGAAATCGGTGCACCAAACTTATCAGACTCTCAAAAGCCAATTTCCATAAGACTCAGCTTAACAATGCATGGGGAGATGGAAAGAGGTTTTGGGACAACATCAAGAACATCCTTGGTAAAGATCAAAAGCAGCACCCTAAGATGCTCAACATTAATAACTCATCCTCCTCAGATCTGCTAGCCATTGCTGATGCCTTAACCAGGCCTTTACAGACCTGTCCTCAGTCCTGCGTCCAGACTACCTTCTGCCTGTGGAGGACCAAGGTTGCGCCAACCTGCTCATAACTAACCACCCAGCCTTCTACTTTAAGAAGGTGACAGTGAAGGAGGCCCCAACGATGGTCAAGAAAGTCCTAGGCAAAACCAGATTGGGGAGTGATGGGCTAGACATGAAGTTACTATCTCTCACCCTTGATATTCTTATTATGCCCATAACAATGCCATTTAATAAATCCTTGGCCCTTGCTTAATTTCCAGAGATATGGAAGCAAGCCCTGGTAACTCCAGTGCATAAGAATGGTGACAAGGCGCTGGTGTCAAACTACAGGCCAATATCTCTCCTCTCCCCACTATCCAAAGCTTTGGAAAAAATTGCGGCAAGTCAACTCACAGAATACCTCAATAAGTACAATCTGCTCTGTCCAAACCAGCATGGCTTCAGGCAAAAACACAGTACCACCACGGCACTGCTGGAATACACTGACTATGCGCACAAGGCGCTGGATGAAGGCAAATTGGTGGGGTCCATCTTCATAGACCTCACCAAAGCCTTCGACACCGTCAACCGCTGTCTACTAGTACTCCATCTCCAAAGATTGGGTGTGGCACCAAACGCTGTGAATTGGTTCAATGACTACCTAACACACAGGAGCCAGCGAGTCAAAATCGGGCAGACGTTATCCAGCTCCAGAGATGTACTGCTAGGAGTCCCTCAAGGATCAACTCTAGGGCCCCTGCTTTTCGGCCTCTTTGTAAATGACCTACCCACAGCCAGTGACACCAAACTTATTCTGTATGCAGACGATGCCATGCTGCTGAGCAGCAGCACCTCTCAGGTTGCCCTACAAACAAAACTAGAGAACTCTTTCAATAAACTCAAGGACTGGTTCAGTAGGCAAAAGCTGCTACTAAATTACAAGAAAACCAAGGCCATGCTACAATCCAGCCCCTACAACAAACACAAGCATGCTGCTCTCATAATCACCAACAAGGCTGGTGAGCAGATTGAGCAGGTGCACTTGTTCAAGTACCTTGGAGTCACTCATGATGACTCTCTCATTTATACGTACCACGTAGACTCCCTTGTCAAAGTGGTATACACAAAGATCGGGGTCCTTTATAGGCATAAGAAATCCCTCACCCCGGAAGCACTCCAAATCTCAGTCTCCAGCTCCATACTCTCCACGATAGACTATGGGCTGGTGGTCTATGGAGCTGCTACTGATACAGTGCTCAAAAGGGTCCAAATTGCACTCAGTAAGGCATGCCGCCTCACCCTGTGTGCAGATCACTACACTCATACTTGCACGTTGTATGAGTGTACAAACTGGCTTAACCTAAAAAACAGGATCAAATACCAAACTTGCCTTCTAGGAAAGAAGGCACTCCTCAGAAAAAAAACACCCTGTATAGGAAACCTGCTCGAGGCTTCTCTCTCAACACACATCACTAGACGGAGGAAGAATGGAGCACTGTCCATACCATTCCGCCGAACCTCACTAGGGCAGCGTGCTTTCTCCTATCGGGCCCCCCTCGGGATAAATGAACTCCCAATGAAATTACAAACAGCCTCTCTCATTTCAAAGTAGGCCTGAAACAGCATCTAATGTCTAACTCAAAATGCACCTGCTTCTCAGGCCCCACTTGATAGACAGGCCTACCCCCAAGGTAACACCCAGCAGGGCTACCTAGAGAACCCTGCCTCCATTCCAGCCTAGCCAAGGGCTTAAGTAAGCTATCAGTCCTCTTTAAATGCACTTGGTACTGCCTCAAACCCCCCCACACACACACACCACATACTCGACAAAGCCTCTGGAGCTGCCCCGTCACAGCCCCGTTTCACTATCCCCCACCTCTCGCTCTCTGTGGTTGGTTTCAAACCCAATCCGCCTTGTTTCACTGTCACCCAGCCTCTCGCCATATGGGATAGCGTTAAACCCTATGCAGTTACTCTGTCATAGTCTATCAACGGATTTGAAGGTTTCCAGGAGTGTGCTACCTAGGGCAACCGATTAGAAATAGCTTAGTATTCAATTACAACTGCTCAGTTTTTTTCTCCTATTTGTCTAATTGTCATGTAATCGCTCTTTAATGCCTAATGATCAGGCCTGAGGAGTTCTAGGAGTGGTATATGTTGTTCATCTACACGACTCACCCGACCTCCCCGGCTTAGACGCGCAACCTGGCTTCCAGCAGGTTAGATCTGACGTCATGGGGCAGAGCCGAGGGTTTTACCACCGGGGTGAGTGGGAGGAGCCAGCTTGAAGTCCTTCCGGCAAGAATTAAAGTGGCAAGGAACCTGCCAGACAGTGTGGATGAACAACATATACCACTCCTAGAACTCCTGTTACAGGTGAGTAACCTGTATTTTTTTTTGCCGTACTAAAGACATCTGCTAACTATAACCCAATGGTTTACCTGCTGGATCCATATAATAACCTTATAAATTCATTTCCAAAGGCTATAACTTTGTATCTTCCTTCGAGGTTATCTCATGCAGGAGACTATCACCAGTAGGACTATAGCTGCCAGGCAGTTGGACCTCACAGAAACTTTCTAGCTAGCAGTCTACCAGAAGGGGCCACATACCTCCAATATCAGCCACTGATGTCAGACAGTCCTGTAAACATGTGCAGCCCCCATACCCTCCCCAGTTCTTTCCCACAATCAACCAACGCTTGTCAGACCGCTGAAACCACCGCAGTCAATCAACCACCATTTTCCTGTGTTTACCGCGCTTTCTTATTTTTCATTTTCTTTTAGTATTAACATCAAAATTTCGGCATTCTCACTAGACAGTTTGCCTTCTCAACCTTTTTCATCTTCCGACCACTCCATGAAGTGTGCCTGTGGCATACAAATCCCAGACAAGGACAGCCATTCTGCATGCGTCTTATGCCTGGGCCCAGACCACAATGTCCAAACCTGCGAGGCCTGCCACAAGTTCAACCCGGCCACCCGCAGATGTTGCCAGAAGATCCTGGAAAACTATCTCCTTAAGCAGAAGGTCACCTTGATGGAATGGGAGCTGCAAGCCAGGAGCACCTCTGCTTTCACAGCCCAGTCCTCGGGGTCTTCGTCATCGAAGTCCTGGAATAAGGCCTCCAGGAAGCACAAGCACCAGGATGAAGACTGGGACCGAGCCCAGTCTGCCTTCTGCTCGCGTTCTCACAAGAAGTCTTCGACCAAGCATGGGTCTTCCTCGGTGATCGACCTCCTCGGCCTCGCACGCCCTAAGTCCCTCAGTGCTACCAGTTGCCCAGCTTTCTGCCCAGGTCTCCCTTGCGAGGAACAGCTCCTCAGGTCAGGGTACTTTGTATCCTGCTCCCCAGCCCCTGCTGTTTCAGCCCTTATTCTCTGCGGGCACTCAGTCAGGCAGTTCAGCCGTAGTCTCTTCGGCTGGCACGGGTGCTGCGGTCACCAGTCAACCAGTGACCACCCCTGTGACATCCATGCTCCCAGCAGTGGTCTTGTCCAATGGGACAGCTTCTGGTTCTGCTCCTCCTACTCAGGGGCAGACGCTGCAGGAACCAGCACCTGCTAAAGACCGGTCTCTCCTCAGCCTTCTCCCAGGGGGTCGCCCTCCACTCCGGCACCTGTTTCCCCACGACTGGCATCCATGGATCCTCCACCAGGACCCCAGCTATGGCTGGTTGACAGACTGTAAAACTTTTCAACTAAATGCTGCATCAGTGGATCTTAATACATTCAGTATTTAATGTTTGACAAATGTGTAAATAGATAAGCTATGTTGCTCCTTTATAGAGTGCCATAGTAGAACCCTGTGCTCTCCCAGTCCAGGGCGTGGCTAAAGCTCTGGCTGATTTTGTCTTGATGCATTTTGGAGAAAGTACATCTGTAAAACATCATGGGTAGCATATGCAAATCAGCATACAGAATTACAGCTAGCTGGAGTTTTAGTGGTATGGTGTCAGAAGGTCTCACAAACAATCTGCAAAGACTGAAAGCAGCAGACCACAGACATTTTTGGACTCAGCAGTGTGCCATAGCTGTGTATCGGCCTAGAAGGAGGGGGAACCAACTTGATTGTATCACTGGTTTGTGTCATGGTGAGCCCCAAATGGAAAAGTATTTTAAATGACAAAAACCAGAGTGCAAAAGTACTGATGCAAGGGTTACCCTAAAATAGCATTGACTGAGAAGCCAAGTTTCAAGCAAATACAAAACTGCATTTCCCCCAATGCAAACTATCATGGGTAGCACATATAAATCACCATGAAAGAATTATAGCTAGCATGGCTTTAAGTAGGACTGTATGGTGCCAAACAAACAAAAAAAAGAACGGAAAGGCTGAAAATAATAGAGCACAAAGTAGTTCGTCCTTGTTAGGACTCATCAGTGTGCCACAGCGGTAAATCGGCCTAGATGGGGAACCAGCTAGGTTTTATCAGTGGTGGGGGTCATTGCGTAGCTTTGTAAGCCTTTCTAATGCGGACTTGGATCTATCTGGCAGTGGTATTCTCTGACTCCATTTGCCCTTGCCTATGTGTCCTTGGAAGAACAATCTATCCTACACTCTGAAGTCTTTGGTTCTCTCTCAGTAAAATGTTAGTATCAGAATAATGCAACTTTCTGTACCTGTCATTGCATGGATTTACACATAGAGAGGGAAGAATGATTTACTGATCCATATTAAACTCAGAAAAAACAGTGTCAGTGAATGCTGATACAGTCCTGAGAGCTGCAGTGGTAGCCAACACCATGAGTACTTCTGGTGCGCTGCCACAAAGCCTGATATCACAAAAGCTACATTTAGTTGAATGCAGCCTTTCTGACCAATTTTGGGCTGCTGCATGCCACACTGTGCGCCATGGTTGTTCATAGTGATGGCAACCACAGTGCCTATTCCTTGTGAAAAAATGATGTATTCTTTGTAAAATGGGACTTGAATTATGCTAATCCTAATGCCATAATCCTACAGGCTGAACAGATAACTTACCAAAAAAACATTTTAATGGAAATAAAGAACTTGGAAACCTACACTAACAGCTCAGAGGGTGGCCTATACAGTGTGTTGAGTACCAAGTTAAGCCTCCACTGACAGACTGGTAGCCTTGTTATGGGATTTGATCGGGCCACCACTTAGAGGAATCTGGCCAAGTCTGGATGAGACCCTATTGAGAAATGTCCTACCTTTCTCAGGACTGCTCAAAGAGGGAAAATTTGAACTCTGAGAGTGGCCACCTTCAAACCCTTATCCGCGCCTTCCACCCAAAGGAATTCCACAACCTAGCTCAAACTCTTGAGGACGCTTTGATTTCTTTATTCTTGTACAACTCCCAAAGGTTTACCATATCCTGTCATATAATGCCACGGTAGTGCACTTCCTAGAGTTGGTAAAAATGTCCACCACCTTAGCAATGTACCCTAGCTTAAAAAGCTTTTCCTCTTCAAGCCCAAGCTGCCAACACCCACTTAAGAGGGTCTAGTGGAAATCGGATCTTAGCAAAGAGGGTCTACCTTCTGGAAAGTTTGAGCAGTCTCTCTCTTGCTGAGTTCAGCAGCTGCAGATACCATGCTTAATGGGGCTGCTTTTGAGATATCAGAAGAAAAAAGACCCCTGTAGTTTGAATCTTGTGCAACCCAAGGCACTGGAGGGAAGACATATGCCAGCTGAAAGTCCCATGGTTGTCGTAGGGCATCTATTACCACTGCTTGGGCATCTTTGTACCAACTGAAAAATAGGTTCACCTGACAGTTTTAGTGGAATACAGAGGTCTGTCTGGGCCGACCAAAGGTTTGGCCTACCATGTGAAATACTTTTGTGTTTAGGTACCAAGGGGTTCATGCCATAAAATTATTGAGGGGGCAAACAACATTTTTTCCAGCCTTCCTAAAAGAAAACCTCTACTTGGATGGGAATTTTAGAGGGACATGGCCCCCTTCCCCCATCATTCTGTGGCCAGTACTGCCTTGAGGGACCAATGAGCTAAAAGGATAATTTCTCTGATCAACCACTTTGTTTAGTGACTTATAAACCTCATCAAGTGGATCACCGTGAGCAACACCAGACTGGCATTTACCCACTGCAGGGCCTGTCTTGATTTCAACATTATCTGAATGTTTCTTGTGCCCCTCTGATGGTCAAAATACACCTCAGTTACTGGGCTGTCTGAGTTTACCTTTACTGCTTTTCTTTGTAGCTGCAATGGAACTCTACCAGAGCCTCAAACACTGCTTTCATGTCAGGCAGTTCACTGACATTTGTCTCTCTGCTGTGGACCAGAGGTCCTGCACACTGATTGGCTCTAGGACTTCTCCATACTCAATGAGACAATCATCTGTCATCAGTACCAGCTCCTGAAAAGTAACGAGCGCCATTTCTTTTTCCAGATTCTTCGTGGCTGACCATCAGCTGAGTCTGATTTTGAGTTGATTCAGTATGGTGAGACAGGCTTAAAACTGCGGTGAAGATTGGTCACAGTTCCTCATGACCTTTAAGGGTCCCTCACATAGAGCTATGCTCAGGGGACGAAATCTATCATGACTGCAATCAGAACCTGCAGATGAACATTCAATTTTAGGAAAGAAAAAAGACCATTGATCCATTGAATTCCTTCCCCCTCCAGATTAGTGGGAATACCCTGTCACCTGTACTCATCAAGTCTAAGTTTCAAATTAGTTACCGTATCAGCTAATACTACCTGCTCTGGAGGTATAGTGGTGGTTTCAAGGTGTCTGTTGGCTAATCAAGCGTGTTGTCTTGAGACATCTGACATCTTTGCATTTGAGAATTGTGAAGCAAAGCTGAGCTGTTCTGGAATGCAGAGATGTCTCGGTGATACTCTTGATTAGCCAAGGGACATCTCGAAGACATCATTTGTGCTTTGATCAAATGGTTTTTATTTTGTTTTTATTTTAATTTCACATACAGCATTCATGCCACACCTTGCCAGTTGCTCTCCTGCATTGGATTCAGTTGTACAAGAGTGGCAGAAGTGTTAGACTCCTTACGTTTGGCACATTTATCTTTCTGCTGTTGGCAGCAGTACAAGCAGCAGCTTGGGCATGGAGCTGTTGGTGGTGGTGGAAAATAGACTCAGCCACCAGAACTGAACCTTAGTTAAGTTTTGGGGCAGTACACTGTTATTTGGGAATATAGTGATCGTGGCCCAAATAGATGTGCTGTACAACACAGACAAATGCTAATTGGGACTGAAGAGCAAAACAAGCATTTGTCAATGCCGAATGTTTGCTTGCTGGCATTGGCAGTGGTAGTGTAGAAGTTACAGAGCTGCGTAATAGGAATGGCAGTGAAGTATTGAACTGAAGCCAACCCCACCACCACCCTGCAGAGAGTGACAGGCATTGGGGTGTGCCTTTGGGTCGTCAGGCATAACGGCCACGCCATTTTACCACACCCCACCCTGCAGACACTGACAAGTGTCACGGTGTTCCTTGGGGTCTTTGGCCCTTATGCGCACCCCATTCCATTAGGAAATACGGTGAGATGTGTGCGATATAGGAGAATGGGGTGAACTTTGGGGCCGAAGAGTCCAAGGCATACCTCGATGCTTCTCACTGGCTGCAGGGTGTGGAATGGTATGAGCATTACAGGCAAGAATCCCAAGTCACACCCCTGATGCCTGTCATTCTGTACAGGGTTGGACGTTATGGTTGGAAACCCTAGTATCTCAGGCATTCGCTGGTATTTTCACTCCAAATTTTCAACATTTTTTTTTTGTGACCCCACCTCATGAACAGGGGGAATATCAGTTTGTTAGCCGAAAGCTGCTTATACACAGCGACTACGGCATTTAGCACCACAGGTGCAAAAACATTCCGAACAGGATGTACAAAATGACAGCTGTACTGTTCATGGGGAGGTGTAAAAAATGGCAATGTTGCAAATCTGCAGTAAAAATATTAAAAAATGGTGAAGTCACAAGCGTATGTAGAAACTGTGCAACGCACACCCATAATATAATTAGGTTGGGGATTTTTTACAGCAGATTGTCAACTCAGGCATTTTGGTGCCTCCAATCATGAACAGTGTCACTGTGATTTTCTTTATCTGTCCCGAACAATGATTTCCCACAGCGACCACGCATCTCTGCGCTGAAAGTGTGAAAACACACTTCGGCCATGTTGTGAAAAATGACAGCTGTACTGTAAATAAGGAAATGTGGAAAAATGCCACTGGTGAAAATCTGGGCTTAAAATATTACAGTCATGAACTTACGAGGGTGCGTGGAAACTGCGCAATACTCACTCATAACACAGTCATTTTATGGACTTTTGTCACCAAATTTTCAACATAGCCATTTTAAGACCTCTGCTCATGAAAAGTGTAACTGTGATTTTCTTAATCTGTCCCAACATTTGCTTTTCGCACCAACAGCACCATTATGCTTCATGTCGCAACACATTTTAGGCATATGAAAAATGGCAGCTGTACTGTTCATAAGGAAGTGTAATAAAATGGCAATGTTGAAACTCTGGAGTGAAAATATTAAATTCGCAAACTTATGAGCACGCATAGGAACTGCGCAATGCACGCTCGTAAAACAGTCATTTTTAGGAATTTTTTCAGCAAATTTTCAACATAGCCATTTTAAGACCTCTGCTCATGAACAGTGTCACTGTGATTTTCTTAATGTGTCCCAAACATTGATTTTGCACATCGACTGCGCCATTGTGCACTACATGGGCGGAAACACATTTTGGGCAAGATGTGAAAAATAACAGCTGCACTGCTCATAAGGAGCTGTGGTAAAATGGCAATGTTGAAAATCTGGAGTGAAAATATTGAAAATTTGGCGTAACTTACGTACGTATGAGGAACTGCACAACGACGTCAGAAACAGTCATTTTTAGGAATTTTTTCACCAAATTTTCAACATAGCCATTTTAAGACCTCTGCTCATGAACAGTGTCACTTTGATTTTCTTAATTTGTCCCGTACATTGATTTCACACACCAACTGCGCCATTGTGCGCTACATGGGTGGAAACACGTTTTGGGTGAGATGTGAAAAATGACAGCTGTACTACTCATAAGAAGGTGTGGTAAAACAGTCATTTTTTGGAATTTTTCCACCAAATTTTCAAAATAGGCTTCTTGAGAGCCCACCTTATGAACACTGGCAGTGTCGTTTCATTAATCGGTCCCGAAAGGTGATTTCGGCAGTGACTTCGAAATCACCCTTCAGGCCCGAATAACGCCATAACAGTGACAGCATTCATGAGAAGGGGTCCCAAAAACCCCATGTTGAAAATTTGGTGCAAAAATTCCAAAAAATGCCTGAGATATGCAACAAAGTTGAAAAACCCCTATCTATCCCATTATACAGCTTACCAGCATTTCCTCAGTTCGCGGTCGGCTTTGAAGTGTGCAGACATGTTCCCAGTCCACCAAAGATCGTCGCGCCAGCCTCCGGAGGTAAGTATGGGGTGAGGAGGGGGGTGTGGGGAGGCAGGGTGTGCAGTGGGTGGGTGCGGGTTGTGGGGAGTGGGGCAGGAAGACTGCGTGGGACCGTTTTTTCTTTACAGGTTTAAAAAAAAAAAAAGACGACACGGGACGTTTGCCACGCTAGGGTGGGCTCCCAGCATGGCAGAAGAACGGCTGGGGGTGTGTGGAGCCGACGAGGGATTGGGCACCCCCGTCGGCTATACCACTGAGTTGCCACGCTGGGGTGGGCACCCAGTGTGGCATTAAGAAGGCTTTGAGGGGGGAGAGCAGCACAACCGACGGGGAATTGGGCACCCCGTGGCTATAGAGTGTGTGCGTGGGGGGGAGCACGCAGTATGTGTGTGTGTGGGGAGCTGCACATGAGCAGGCGACATTCTATTGCTGCTCACTGAAGCATAGCTCCCCCTTTCAACTGTATGCCACTGCATTTTGGAGCTTGTCATAGACAGCTCCAGCATGCATTGACGGACAGGGGCCGCGCCTGCCAACACACTGACTGAATTGGAAGAGGGGGTGACACACCTCCGAAAACTCGGATGATGGCACTATGTTTCTTGCACATGCGTGCAGGCAAACATTAAAAGGTACGAATTTACAACTGGTATCCAACTTATGCAAACATGGAGTCTAATGCTTATGAAGACCTCTGTTCCCTATAAGATATCTTCATATGCATCACTGACTCCAGTTCACTCCTATGGCTAAAAAATTAAACACGCTTTATAATCCACATACTCACCACTTGTTCCATGAAGTAGTTCTTCCTGATATTTTACTTGAAACTTCTTCTTTCATTGTTATTGTGTGCCCTCTTGTTATCTCATCCTTTGATATTATGAAAATGTGTGTTTTATGTGCCGGTGCTGTCCCTTTCAGATACTGTATTTGACTACTATGAGCATGTATCCTCAGAGTCTCTTCTTTTCCAGTGAGAAAATCCGTAGTCGTGTGCATCTTTCCTCATACCTTAACTTACGTTCTTCAAGCCCTGAACCACCTTTGTGCTCTCCTCTGGATTTTTTCTGTCATGTCAACGTCTTTTCTCAAATATGGGGACCAGAACTGCACACTTTACTCAGGATGGGCCTGATCAGTGGTCAATACAAAGGTATTACAGTATGTCTTGATCTGCTTTTTGTGTTCAGTTTGATGCTACAGTTCTGCTTGCCGACGGGGGTGTCCAATCCCCCATCGGCTCCTCGGCCCCCCCCCACACATCTTCTGCCATGCTGGGAGCCCACCCCAGTGTGGCAAACGTCCCAGGTCATCTTTTTTTTTTTAAACCTTTAAAATAAAACTGTCCCGCGCGCGTTTCCCAGCCCCCTCCACAACCCGCACTCCACCTACCGCGCACTCCTGCCTCCCCACACCCTCCTCACCCCATATCACCTCTGGAGCCCAGCGATGATCTTCGTGGACCGGGAACACGCCTGCACTCTTCAAAGCCGATCGCGAACTGAGGAAATGCCGTAAGCTGTATAATGGGCTAGATAGGGGTTTCAACTTTGTGCATATCTCAGTCATTTTTTTGGAATTTTGCGCAAATTTTCAACATGGGGTTTTGGACCCCTTCTCATGAATGATATCATGTCATGGCGTTCTTCGGACCCGAAGGGTGATTTCGCAGGCACTGTGCAGTCACTGCACAAAATCACCCTCAGCCTCGAATAACGCCATGACAGTGACATCATTCATGAGAAGACGTCCCAAAAAACCCATGTTGAAAATTTGGTGCAAAAATTCCAAAAAATGACTGTTTTATGAGCGTGCGTTGCACAGTTCCTACGCAGGCTCGTAAGTTCGCGAATTTTCAATATTTTCACTCCAGATTTTCAACATTGCCATTTTATCACACCTTCTTATGAGTTGTACAGCTGTCATTTTTCACATCTCACCCAAACGCAGCCTACCATGTAGCGACAATGGCGCAGTCGGTGTGCGAAATCAATGCATGGAACACATTAAGAAAACCACAGTGACACTGTTCATGAGCACAGGTCTTAAAATGGCTATGTTGAAAATTTGGTGAAAAAATTCCTAAAAATGACTGTTTTACAAGCGTGCATTGCGCAGTTCCTACGCAGGCTCGTACGTTTGCAAATTTTCAATATTTGCACTCCAGATTTTCAACATTGCCATTTTACCACACCTCCTCATGAGCAGTATGGCTGTCATTTTTCACATCCTGCCCAAATGTGTTTCTGCCCATGTCGCGCACAATGGCGCAGTCGGTGTGCAAACTCAATGTATGGGACACATTAAGAAAATCACAGTGACGCTGATCATGAGCAGAGGTCTTAAAATGGCTGTGCTGACAATTTGGTGAAAAAATTCCTAAAAATGACTGTTTTATGAGTCTGCGTTGCGCAGTTCCTACGCACGCTAGTAAGTTTGCGAATTTCAATATTTTCCTCCAGATTTTCAACATTGCCATTTTACCACACCTCCTTATGAGCACTGCAGCTGTCATTTTTCACATCTTGCCCAAAACTTGTTTCCGTCCATGTAGCGCACAGTGGCACAGTCGGTGTGAACTCAGTGTATGGGACATTAAGAAAATCACAGTGTCACTGTTCATGAGCAGAGATCTTAAAATGGCTATGTTGAAAATTTGACGAAAATTCCTACAAATAACTGTTTTCGAGCGTGCGTTGTGCAGTTCCTATGCACGCTCGTAAGTTTGCGAATTTCCAATATTTTCACTCCAGATTTTCAACATTTCCATTTTACCACACCTCCTTATGAGCAGTACAGCTGTCATTTTTCACATCCTGCCCAAAACGTCTTTTCCCCCATGTAGTGCACAGTGGCGCAGTCGGTGTGCGAAATCAATGTATGGGACACAGGAAGAAAATCATAGTGACACTGTTCATTAGCAGAGGTTTTAAAATGGCAATGTTGAAAATTTGGTGAAAAAATTCCTAAAAATGACTGTTTTACGAGCGTGCCTTGCACAGTTCCCACGCACGTTCGTAGGTTTGCGAATTTTCAATATTTCCACTCCAGATTTTCAACATTGGCATTTTACCACACTTCCTTATCAGCAGTACAGCTGTCATTTTTCACATCCTGTCCAAAATGTGTTTCCGCCTATGTAGCGCACAATTGGGGTAACAAAAAGGTCATGCTGACAATTTATTGCGCAAATACCAGCAATCGCACAGGGCATTAGGGTAAGCATCATACGTGCCAAACACCACTGCAAATACCTGCAAGAGAACGTTTGGCATTGACAAATGCTTGTTTTTTTTATTTTAGTTTTTGATAACCAGGTAAACTAGGCACAAGTGCCTGTTTTTTACCACCACCAAACCTGGGAAGAATACAGGTCAGGAACTGCAGACACACAGTTCAAATGGACACACAACGAAGAAGACTGCAGTAAGCTCAGATGCAAATCATCATGCAGCCTGACTGATACATGTAACACCATCTACTCTCAATTTACTAAACAGGAATACAAAACAAAAGGGTCTTTCTCCAGCAACACCAGCAATTTGACTTATCTAAGAAGATGCCAAAAATCTCCACATGGGTGGTATGTGGGAGAAATGGGACAAATACTCCATAAACACATGAACTGACATAGAGCCACTATCAAACGCTGACAGCCAGGCACCAGTGGTCGCGCACTTCTCCCATAAACATAGAAACATAGAAATTGTCGACAGATAAGGACCGCCTGGCTTTTCTAGTCTGCCCTTCTACTGGATTACTGTTTACGACCCACCTGCTGCTGTACCTCTGTGGTTCCTCTATGCCTGTCCCAAGCATACTTGAATCCATCCACAGTGCTCCTTACCACCAGCTCCTGAGGCATACCATTTCATGCATCCACCACCCTTTCTGTGAAGAACTTCCTCACATTCCCTCTTAACCTTCCAATTTCATGTCATGCCCCCTCGTTCTTGTGCTCCTTTTGTACTGGAAAATGTCTTCCCCCCCAACCCGCACATTGTTTATATCCTTGAGGTACTTGAATGTTTCTATCATCTCCCATTTCCCTCCTCTCTCCAGCGAGTACACATTGAGGTCCCTTAATCTCTCCTCATAAGTCTTGTGTTGCAAGCCCTGTACCACCTTAGTCACCCTTCTCTGGACCGTCTCCAGCCGGTTAATGTCCTTATGAAGGTGCAGCCTCCAGAACTGCACACAGTACTCCATGTGAGGCCTGACCATGGTTTTATATAATGGCATCACTACCTCCCTCCTTCTGCTGGTAATACTCCTGCCTGTGCACCCCAGCATGCCACTGGCCCTCCCAGCTACCTTAGCCCTCTTCTTTGACATTTTCAGGTTGTCTGAAATAATAACCCCCAGGTCTGTTTCCTCCTTTGTACTGTCAGCCCCCCCCCCAAAAATCCTGTAGCTTTCCCCAGGGTTTCTGTGTCCCGGGTGCATAATTTTGCACTTTTTTGAATTGAACTTCAGTTGCCAGTCCTCAGACCATTTTTCAGGCTTCCCCAGGTCCCTCCTGATTTTCTCCACCCCCTCTGGGGTATCCACTCTGTTTCAGATCTTGGTGTTATCTCCAAACAATCAGACCTTTCCATCCAGCCCTTCTGTAATATTGCTAATGAAGACATCGAACAGGACTGGCCCCAGGACCAATCCCTGAGGCACCCCACTGGTCACCCCTCTCTCCCCAGGCTGCACCCCATTTACCACTACCTTCTGCCTCCTGTCTGTTAGCCAGTTTCTAACACCCCCACCCCCATTCCTTGAAGGATCTTAAAGTGGCAGTTTTGAAAGAAACCTCAAAGACATTCACACAAGACTTCTCTGGGAAGCAAAACTCATGAGACCTTTTGGAACAGATAAACATGCACCGAATAAAAAATGTGGGCTTCCTCACACATTTCCAGATCCCAAACTGAGTTTTGACATATTCCACTGCAGCTCTGTGCCTTACCATTGAGAATCTGTTTTATGTATTTTTTGTTTAAATCTTCCTCTGTTGTTGAACTCTGTTGTAGGGACATAATTAACTTAAAGGAGCCATTTATTTATTTATGTATTTAACCAGGTAGACCCACTGAGACATAGCTTTCCCTTTTTCAGGGGTGACACAGAATTAATTAATTAATTAATTAATTTACTTTTTGTTTACCGGGTGGGGTGCACTAGGCATACATTTGCCTTTTTCAGGCATGACCTGGGAAGTTACATAGTATGGGTAGTACAGTACATATAAGGCAGGGTAATGCAGTTTGCAAAGAGACAATACAAAGGACAATTGTAAGTGCCATACAATATGATAATAGGTACAGAGGTACAATAATTAAGTAATACATTTAATACATTCAAAAAGATGATGGTAGAGGTGCAGACATTAGGCAATGCATTCAATACATACAGTAAGGTGATGGCACAGGCAAAAAATAAAGATTTGTAAACGGGTAGAAACAATAAATAGTCAGAATACATAATCAGGATAAGTCAGATAAGACACCATTTTATTTATTTATTGAATTTTGTTGTCCGGGTAAACCCACTGGGTCTCAGAGAGTCCTTTTTTAAGGGCGACCCTGGATTAATTACATGAATTATAAAACAGGAATACAGTATAAAGAAATACAAACAGTAGGTAGTATAATTTAGTGCAGATTACTTGACAAAGATAACTTAATGGTTAGCAATAAACATACATTTAGACTACAGTATGAATCAGTTTACATATGAGTACAGTAAATTTAAAGCAGACAGGGACAAACTGCAGTGCTGTCAATACCAAGTAATCCCATATTTGGGACATACGTAACAAAGAACCTTTGTAAATGAACCTCTGGTTCAAAGGTATTTTGTAATCCTAGAACTTAAAAAATAATAAAATAATAATAAAAGATTAATCACTGCAAACGTGTTGTCAACAAAACGATGCTTACTGCATAAACTGTGTTTGCAGATCTTTCTTCTCCAGAACAGAGTGTATGCGTTTCCCTCTGTATAAAACATATATATGACCACACCTGGATTATTGCTCTCAGAGTTCAAACCAATATTTAAAGAAGGACACAAGTGTGGTCAAAAACCCCCAGAGGCCATTTACCAAATTAATAATGGCTCGTTGGTCTAGGGGTATGATTCTCGCTTTGGGTGTGAGAGGTCCCGGGTTCAAATCCCGGACGAGCCCAAAAAATCATGTGGCTTAAATAATCTCTGTTTGATACACATTTACCTGGGGGTGGTGGTGGATGTCAAGATGAACAACTCGGAGACTTGTAGGAGGGCAGCAGCCAAGGCCAGCAGGATGCTGGGATGCATCGCTAGGGGGATCGCCTCCAGAAGGAGGGAAGTAATACTCCCTCTGTATAACTGCTTGGTGAGGCCACACCTTGAGTACTGCATGCAGTTTTGGAGGCCACACTTAAAGAGAGACATTAAACTCCTGGAGAGGGTCCAGAGGAGGGCAACCAAAATGGCTTGGGGGACAGGACCTATGAGGAGAGGCTCGAAGAGCTAAATATGTACACATTGGAAGAGAGAAGGGACCGGGGGGACATGATAGAGGTCTTCAGGTACATGAAGAGGGTAAATAGGGGAGGAACAGTCAGGGTGCTTGAAGGAAGGAGGAGGGGCCACTAGAGGGCATGGGTGGAAGCTGGAGGGAAGATTCAGGGAGAAAGGAGGAGGTGCTACTTCACTGAGAGGGTGGTGGAGCCATGGAATGCACTGCCTATGGGGCTGGTGGAGGCAGAGACGGTGAAGGGGTTCAAGAGGGGCTGGGACAAGTACAGTGGAAGGGTTCTGGAAGCAAAATCCAATGCTGCAAGAATATACGGAACTGGGAAGGGAGAAGCCAGAGAAGGCGAGGGGGGCAGCAAGGTCAGCACCCAGGGTGGGGGCTGACTAATCGAGCAGACTCGAAAGACCGTTAGGCCTATTCTGCTGGCATTTTAGTATGTTAGTATGTTAGCAATATCCAAATGTAGGGACAAACCATACGAATCAAGATTAAATTACCTAGGATTGTGGCATCTTGCAGTGAGGTGCAAAATAGAGGACTGTGTATGCGCTAGCATACACAACAAGACAGTTGCGATCGAGAGGTTTCCGTGGTAACCTGAGACCTCGAGAGCGTAGCTCGAGAGGTCCGTTACCACGGAAACCTCAAGATCGCAAAACTGCCTTGTTTGTGTATGGTTGCTCATACACAATCTTTTATAGTATATGGGCAACCATAAATACCACTCGTGAACACTCGAGGTGGGAAGCTACTTCTGTGTCTGCCGCCAAAGTGCCGCCTTCCAGGTGTTGCCGCACAAGGCCAGCTTTCCATTACATGCTGATTGGTGTTCGATCTTGTTGTGCTGCACCGTGACGCACTGGGTGCAGCACAACAAGATCATGACGCACCGAGAGAAGGACAACAACGCTGTTCCAGGCATGGATTTCCATGCGGAACAGCGTTCCACCATACACTATAGGGGGATTATGCTGCTGATGTATAAATTCCTAGAGGACGATCTCTTAACGCAGGACATTGGCCTAGTTTTTAAAGATCCTAACTATGACTTCAGGGGACATGAGAGACAGCTGGTAGATGAACTAGCTAAAACCGAACTGCAGAGGCAGGCTTATGTCCCTAGAACAATTAGACTGTGGAATCAGTTATCAGAGGATGTGATGGAGGCACCTAGCCTGAATAGCTTTAAAGCCTGAATGGATCATTACATTAGTGATTATAACATTAGTTTTCTCCACTGACAAGTGGGGGCCGACATTTGTGGGCACTGGCTTTCTGTTGCCCTACATCCAAACTATTAACTGAAGTATTATCAGCGATAACAGTTGCCTTGATTTATTTCTAAGAAATGTGTTTTTAAGCCCTTCTTAACCCAGCTCCCCCCCCCCTCCCAAGAAGAGAGTTCATGCACTGCATTTGGAATGGAATTACAAATAGTAGGGATAGATTTTGCAAAAGATCTACTCCCTGCAGCAGTGTTAGCTTTAGGAACCAGAAGAAACATTCTACTAGAGGATCTAAGGGGTCATCTATCAGGTTTATATCGTAACAGACCATGTAGGTCAGGAGGAACATATAGGCCAGTTAGCTTAAAGGAGATAGGAAATGCTTTTTACATAGTTAACTGCCCTTCCATCTTCCTTTCCATGCCAGTTATGTATTCTGATATGCTTTCATGATATTTTTTATAAATAAATAATCTAGCTTTGGGGTGCCCTCAGATCTAACGTTGAGTTCCACTCTCCTCACCAGCTACTGCTCTTGATTTTCGTATCTCTAAGACATTCTAACACATCAGGAACTCCCATTCAAACAACATGAAGTCTTGCTATATTATAGACATTAGCAGTTTGATCCAGCTCTAGAACTGCCCCGGAGTGAAATGGTTAAAACCATTCCAAAATAGAATTTTGGCACGAGAACAGCTCTATCTGTGTCATTTCAAACTTGAACTGTCAGATTCTTTACTCCGCCTCAGTGAACAGTCGCTCCGGAGATTTCTCCTTCTGCTCGGTTCATTTCTCGGTTTAAAAAGTGTTTTCTCGGTTGATTTAACCGAGAATAGTTTTATTTAACCGCAAAACCGTTCGGTTCAAGCTCTATCTGTGGTAACCGTAAGTAAATGAAGGTTTTGTCTGTGTGGAACTTGTAAGTTATCGGTTCGGTTTTGAACCGATCAGTGGGTTTAAAACTCATTTAAAACTAAAAGATCTTACTTCGAGATACAGCTCTTGCAGCAGGCTACACCATTAGGACTGAAGCCGGCAGGCGCCAGGACCCCGGAGATCTTTTCTAGCTAGCTATCTTCAGCGGGGACCGGCCCCGACATCGGCCCGCCTCCGGCGTCAGGCGTGGTATAGGCGGGGCGGTCCTCAGAATCTCCAGTTTTTTCCCCCCGTCGAAAGTGCATGCCTCAACCTACGGTTAGTTCTAGCGACGCGAAGCGTGGTTTTCCAAATTTCTCAAAAATTTGCTGTGGAAGATTTTCTACAAGAAAAAATTACTCACCTTAGTAATTGCTTTTCTTCTCATGGAGTCTTGCTATATTAGGACCTTTGCAGTATGCCCATGGCTTTTGACTGCCCCGGAGATGAAATAGTTAACTCCAGAGAAATCTGGAGTTCCACAGCGCGAGGGCGCTATTGAAAGCTCTATCTGGGTTGTTTGAACCCAAACTGTCAGGTTCTTTACGAGGCTAAACTAACATAGCAAGTCTGTGTGGAAAAGCTTCACTAGCCATTGGCTACCTACTAACAGTAGAACCACAAAAAATACAACAACAATAAAGAAAAACAGTATCACGATTATTGTTAGGATAACCCTTGACAATCACTACTAAGGCCCCTCTGCCCAAAGACTCAAGTCCAGAGAGGCCCAGCTACTAATTAACAAAAACAGAAACTATCTAGTTCCTAACCCAAGAAAGAAAAGAAGGGGGGGGGGACTAGAAGCTAAACAGGCATGACACAGTGATTGCACCAATTTGCCAACCCCATACCCAAGTAGGGATTCTGAGAGGGGTAGGAGGGAGGGTTGTCCTAATATAGCAAGACTCCATGAGAAGAAAAGCAATTACTAAGGTGAGTAATTTTTTCTTCAAACACCATGAGGTCTTGCTTATATTAGGACCTTTGCAGAGTACACAGCAGTACCCCCATGGAGGAGGGTCAGAACCTACTTAGGAAATAAGCTCTGCAGGACAGCTGTGCCAAAGCGATCTCTCCTGGACTGGACGTCCAGGGAATAATGCTAGTGAAAGTGTGGACTGTCTTCCAGGTAGCAGCTTGACAGATTTCCAAAATGGGAATATCTGTAGCAGCCGCTAGAGATGCAGCTGTACCCTGGTGGAATGAGCCCTCAGGCCTGAGGGGCTCCTTGCCCAGTTTTGATAACAGAACTGGATACAAGAGACAATCCACCTAGCAATCGACCTCTAGTAGCAGGCCTCCCCTTACCCACATCTCCATAGGTAAGGAAGAGCTGGAGGGATTCGAACCTGTGACCCTTGGTACGATCCAAATAATAGCTAAGGGCTCTTTTTACGTCCAAACTGTGCAAGCTTCTCTCACCAGAAGAGGAGTGCTCAGTAAAAAATACTGGAAGAGAGATGGATTGGTTAAGATGAAAATCTGAAACCACCTTAGGTAAAAACTTTCTGTTAGTCCTGAGGATCACTTTATCTCTGTGGAAAGAAATGAAATCCTCTTCCACTGACAAGGCTTGCAATTCACTTATACGCCTAGCAGAAGTGATAGCCACTAGAAAAACAGTTTTCCAAGTTAAGAACTTGAGATCTGCCGAATCCAGAGGCTCAAGGGAGGTTGCATTAGCTGGGCAATGCAAATATTCAAGTCCCATGCAGGGGTTGGTTCCCAAAGGGAGGATTAGTATGAAGTAACCCTTTGAAAAATTTGGCAAACACAGGGTGAGAAGAAAGAGAAACTGGTTTTTCTGCAGAAATAAAACTGAAACAGCTGCCAAATGAACCTTTAAGGTAGCTGGTTTGAGGCCTAAGGAATTTAAGTGGACCAGGTAGTCCAACAAAATAGGCAGGTCAGCTGATTCTGGGGTGATTTGCCTCTCAGAACACCAAAATGAGAATCTCTTCCATTTAGAATTATAAGTGGCTCTAGTGGAAGGCTTTCTGGAGGCCTTCAAAATATCCAAGACACCTTGAGAAAGGTGTAAATGAGCAAACTCTAACTCCTCAAGAACCAAGCCTTGAGGTGGAGGGAGTTGAGATCCGGATACCACACTCTCCCCTGTGCACAGGTCATCAGGTCGTGAGCCTGGGCAAGGTCAGGGAGGTGGAATGATAGGGACAGAAGAAGAGGGTACCAAGGCTGCCTGGCTCATCTGGAGCAATCAGAATCACCCTGCAAGGCTGAGTTCTGATTTTTACTAAAACTCTGAAGAGGAGAGGGAACGGAGGGAAAGCATAGAGGAACTTTCCCTTCCAATCCAGCTGAAAGGCATCCAGGGAGACCGACCCCAGAACTGGGGGCCTGCAGCAAAACAGGGGAAGTTTGTGATTGTCTGGGGCTGCAAAAAGATCTATCTGAGGAGTGCCCCAGCTGGCAAAGATTGACCCCAGCACTTGAGGGTTCAGAGCCCATTCTGTGATGGGCCCTGAGAAATCCTGCTGAGGGCGTCCGCCAGGACATTGTCCTTCCCTGGGAGGTGAACCTCTATCAGAGAGGTGTCTAGGGAATAGGCCAGAGACCACAACTTCATTGCTTCGTGCACAGGGCTGAAGAGCGAGTGCCCCTTGCTTAGTTGATGTACCACATTGTTGTGGTATTGTCTGTCCTGACTTGAACAACTTTGTTCTGGACAGTTTCTGAAAAACCTGGAGAGCTAGGAAGACAGCTCTGAGCTCCAGCAGATTGATGTGGAAGCAGAGATTCCTGAGGGACCAAACTCCCTGAGTTGAAAGGTCGCCCAGGTGAGCCCCCAACCCAACAGGGACGATCCGTGGTGAGGGTGAGGAGTGAGGGACAGGAAGAATGGGACCCTGAGGACAGGTTGCTCTGATCAAGCCACCACTGGAGAGCTAGGATCAGAGTCTTGGTCACTGGGACCAATTTGGTAAGGGGTCCCTCCTTTGAGACCAATAGGACCTCAAGTGGAACTGAATGTCCCTCATCTGAAATCTTGCCCTGGCACAACAGCTGTAGAGGCAGCCATGTGCCCCAGGAGTTGCAGAAAGTGCCTTGCTGGTCGAGAGACCTGCATGGAGAAAGAAGATGCCAGGGCAATGAGTTTGTCCACTCTTTCGGAGGGGAGGAATGCCCTGGCTAACTTTGTGTTCAGCTCTGCACCTATAAAAGTTAGTACCTAAACTGGTTCGAGAACTGACTTTGGAACATTCAGCAGGAACCCCAGAAAGATGAGGAGTTCCTGGGTGATTTGCAAGTGGGATTTTACCTGCTCTGATGACTGACCCACAATGAGCCAGTCGTCCAAGTAGGGAAACACAGCTATCCCTTGTCTTCTTAAGTGGGCCACTACTACAGCTAGACATTTTGTGAAAACTCTGGAGCAGAAGTGAGTCCAAGGGCATTGCCCTGAACTGGTAGTGGCCCGAGGGCAGTTCAACCTGAGGTACTTTCGTGAGAGGCCCTGATTAGAATATGAGTGAGGCTCTTGAGGTCCAGGGAAGCTAGCCAGTCCCCTGGCCTCAAGGATGGCAAAATCATTACAAAGTCAGCATTTTGAACTTTGGTTTTACAAGATGCTTGTTCAGAAATCTTAAATCCAAGATGGGCCGCCAGACTCCTGTCTTTTTGGGGTCAGGAAGTACCTTGAGTAAAGACCCTTGCTCTGGTGGCAAGGGGGACCCTTCCACTGCTTTGCAGTCCAAAGAGAGAAACCTCCGCTTTAGTGCGAGGGTTTCTAAAAGACTTGAGGGGAAGTGCCTGGCTCTCATCTTGGGAAACTGTTTGAAACTGAGAACCAAGCCTTGGCTTACCACCTCCAGAACCCATTTGTCCGAGGTTAGGGACAACCAGTTCTGGCAGAAATAAGCCAGTCTGCCCCCCACCGGTACAGGAGAGTCGGCCTCAGACACCCCGTCAGGGTGCCTGCTTGGCAGGAGCAGCTTTAGGTTGGGGAGAGGCCTGCCTGTGCCCGCCTGCCTCTGCCTCTGAAAAATCCTCTCAATGAGCAGAAGAAGCCTGGAATTGGTAAAAGGCCATTGTAAGGCCTGCCTCCCTCCCTGGGGGCATGCCTATGTTGAGTGGCATGCCTCTCCTTAGCTTGGACACTTTTGTAAGTAGTTCTGTATTCATCCATCTTTTTCATGTAATTTTCTGTTTGTTCTCCAAACAGAGAATTTCCTATAACAGGAAAATCTATAGCCTTTGACTGGGTATCTTGGGACAGATTAGTGCATCTGAGCCATGCCAACCTCACGGAGAGCTACAGAAGTGGCCATGACCCTAGAGGAAACATCATTAACATCAACAGCAGCATGAAATTGAACTTTAGAGGCTTCAGTGCCATCAGCAGCCACCTGTTCCAACTCACTAGCTAGCTGGCCATGGGCCTGCTTGGCCAACTGCAATATAGTGTCCCATCTAGATTTCTGATATCTAGCACATAAGCCATATAATTAGCCTGTCTGAGTCCCAAAGAAGCTGCCACATACTGTTTTTTTCGCCATGGCATCAATCTTCCTGGAATCCTTATCAGGAGGATGGAAGCCAGGGAATATTAGCTTGTCACAGGCTGCAGCTTGCACCACACCTACATGACTACACTGTTCAGTAAGGAAGTCTGTATTAGGGCCTGACAACGATACCTTCTGTCCATTTTTTTATCTACAGGAGGGACAGAAAAGGATTTTTAAAATCTTAGTGGTTTGCCTCCTAAATGACTTATGTAAAGGAATAGACAACCTTCTAGCCTCTGGAATATCCATCATTTCCACATAGTCAGGCTCCTCTTGCTCATCCACAGCCTCTTCTAAGGGGAGCTGGAGAGTTTCTGCTACTTTCTTATAAAATCTGAAATGAGATGGGGACTCAGACAAGAAAGGGGGAGACTCAAAGGGTCTGTCTGGAGAATGTCCAGTTCTATTGGCACTTCCAGACCTTCCCAATCACAATTACAATCATCAAAATCTTCCTCCCCCTCCTGTGGTTCATAAAAATCCCCAACATCATAATCCTGAACCACTGGACCTGAACGAGACCCCCTTTTTCCAACCAGAGAGGGTTCAACAAGTCCCTGAGACAAAGACTGGACAATCTGTATGGCTTTAGCTATTTCTACAGCAGAAGGAGAGACAAAACTGGACTCCACACTAGCTGATTTCTTTGTCCTTTTTGCTTTGACTGGTTCCTCAGGACCAGCCTTTCTTTTGCCCGAGGAAGTATCGCCCTGGTCAGAGGGCACTCCCTCTGGTCCAGCCGTAGCTGGGCCGGGCTGGCCATCCGGGTCAGCGGACTTTTTGGCCTCTCGTTCCCTGAGCCTGCCCAATCTCTTTTCCAGGGTGGCTGCAGGGAAATTCTTACATATCTGGCAGTCTGACAGGAGGTGGTCAGCCCCCAGACAATAGGACACAGTGGTGTGGGTCAGCCTTGGCAAAGGCTTCCCACAGACATCACAGTGTTGAAACCCAGTGGCCCGGTTTTTCTTTTGGGTTTCTCAGACATAGTGCCAGCCTAACCAAACTTGTCCTTTGTTTCAGGCCTTGCCAGGACAAGACACCCTTTATCGTCCCTAACTGCGTCACTGGGTATTTGAAAAAACACTTTTAATTGCAGTTTTTTAGGACCGATAAGAACCGGTACCTCACTCTAAATGCAAAGAAAACAATTTTTAAAGCAAACCGATCAGTTCAGAGCGAATCGATAATGAGTTTCCACACAGACTAAAAATTATTTTACTTTACGGTTACCAGATAGAGCTTTAAACCTAAAACTGTAATTTTTTAAACACTTTCTCGGTTAAATGAACTGATAAAATACTTTAAACCGCAAAACGAACCGAAATGAAGGAGCTGGTCTCCGGAGCGTCTGTTCAGTGAAAGCGCAGTAAAGAATCTGACAGTTTGGGTTCAAACAACCCAGATAGAGCTTTCAATAGCGCCCTCGCGCTGTGGAACTCCAGATTTCTCTGGAGTTAACTATTTCATCTCCGGGGCAGTCAAAAGCCATGGGCATACTGCAAAGGTCCTAATATAAGCAAGACTTCATGGTGTTTGAATCAACAGTTTCTTATCTGATGTCCTCTCCGACCGGCCATTCTTCGAAGTGTGCGTGAGGCAAACAAATTCCTTTTAAAGATCCGCACTCCGCGTGCGTCAGGTGCCTGGGCCCAGACCACGACATTAAGGCGTGTTCCCTCTGCCAGGGGTTCAATAGCCGCACCAGGATCCGCCGGCAGAAGGCCCTTCAAGCCTACCTCCTGGAAGAACAACTACGAGCGATGGCCTCCAAGGGAGATTCGGCACATCGGCACGCCGAGAAAAAGAAGAGATCCAAGGATCCTGCCCGGTCGCCGGTTCGGGCCTCCGAGTCCCGGAGCTCCGGGTCTCGGTCAGACCGCTCGCCTTCCAGGGCCTCTTCGCTCCCTGCTGCGGTCCCCGCTACTCAGCCCGCTCAGGCCTCTGCCGCCAGGCCGTCGTCCTCTTCATCTGCCCAGAAGGCCTTGGCGAAGTGAGCGCCACCACCACCACCACAGTCGGGCTCCGCTCCTCGGTTCGACCCGGTCTTCCTCACTTCCCCGGAGACCTTTGGGAACTCACTCCGTTGAGGAGGCGGTGGATCCGGTGTCGGCCAGACCGCCGTGGCGTTCGCCATCGTTCCTCCGAGCCGGCGTCGACCAGCCGTCGTCGGCCCCTTCTGCGCATCGGACGTCGGCGGGGGGACCGACGTCCGCGCTGCCTGAGCCAAGGGCTCCTGCACCTCTGACGACGGTCGGACAGGAGTCCCTCACTGAGGAGGATTCGGCCCAGCCCGATGACCAGGCGGGCACTCCTGGCCGCAAGGAGTCTCCCCGGGGTCCCTCACCACCGCCCGAGGCCCCCATGGAGCCGTCGCTGGGACCCAACGTCCGGCCCTCGACCTCGGAACCGACGTCGGGGCTATCCTTGGCCGAGGTGAAGGACCTCTTTACATACTGGTGGGATACTATCAGGAAGGATGTGGTACCCCCAGTCCTTCCTCCTCCACCTCCTCCTCCTCCTGTTGCTACAGCTCCAGCCCCACCTTCACCTGTGAGGTCGGCTGGCCATTCTGTCCCCAAGGAGCCTGAGACTCCTCCCAGGGGCCGGCACTCTAAAAGGAGACCTCCATCTAGATCGTCGTCCTCCGGATCGCCCAGTCCCAAGAGGTCCAGGAGGCGACGTTGGTCGCCGTCGACGGAGGTTATGGGATCATCTTATTTATCGTCCAGATCCCATCTCCGGTCTAAGCTTCCTCGCCGGACCCGTGGAGACTCAAGGTCTCCTCCAGATGATCCATCCTTCATGGATATACTCAGACATATCCAGGAGAACATGGGTTGGGAAGCAGAGGAACTTGACCCGAAAGCTCACGCCTGGTGAAGTACACCCGGCAGAGAGACCCTAAGCCTGTGGTGGTGCCACCCCTTGGTGGACACTTTGTGGAGCGTCACCAAGGCTGCGTGGAGCGTCCACATTCGCTCCAGCGGTGCCAAAGAAAGGCTGACAGGCTGTACAGGGCCCCTAAGGAGGACCAGTACCTGTCACAGCACCCTCTGGCTGACTCCTGGTGATTACTGCCTCACATGATCGGTCCCAGAGACCGCAACATTTGAGCACCCTGCCACGGACCCATAGTCCAAACAGCTGGACTCTCTGGGGGCGACCACGCCTGCTGACTTGCGCCATCAGGTCCCTGAACTACCTCACCCACATGGTGCAGTTTCAGAGCGCCTGTGGGAGCAGGGACTAGAGGCTGAGAAGCTGCGGAAGGTGAGCAGAAGGAGGAGATGCTTCAGCTCCTCCGGATGGGTTCAGGCAGTAGGAACCCAAGTTTTAAGAGCCGCATATGATTCAGCGGGACTCGTCAGCCATGGCCTGGCTGCTTCAGGTGTTGCCTCCGGAGGCACTCAGTGACCGTGTCTCGGTTTCACCCCAGGCGTCCAGAAAAATATTTTGGATGCTACCTTGAAGGTGAGGTGTTGTTTGGTAATCCGTCAGGCGTATCATGCAAACTCAAGAGGCTGGAAGCGGTCGGACAGTCAGGCGATGTACGGCCGAGCTTGGTCCTTCGTGAGGAGCCAAGGCCGTTGCCTCGTAAGCGGACTCAGAGGCAACAGCCCGTTCCGCCACACAACACAGGGGCTCTGGCTTCCGAAGGACAGGAAGCAGCCGCGGCGAGGTCAGCGTCCTTCAAGCCACCAAGCCAGCAGGTCCTTCAGCCGCCACAGCATGACTCCTTTCGGCCCCTGCCCCTCAGGATCAGCAGGACTTTTCGGTCGAAGTCGCATTCTGAACTTCCTGTCAGGTTGGCAGGCAATAACCACCAACAGGTGGGTTCTTCAGCAACTGGTCAGCAAGGCCACTTTTAGGAGTTACAGAGCAGCCACCCTCGAGGCCTCCTTTGCTTTCCCAATACTCGGGTCAGCACCCCATGACCAGTTGGCAGGGGTGATCGCTCTCTTGGACAAGGGAAGCGATTCATTCTATCCCAGGAAACCAGAGAGGACTGGGGTATTATTCTCACTTCTTCCTGGTTCCCAAAAGACAGGGATCTCAGTCCAATTCTGGACTTAAATGACCTCAATCAATCGATGAGTCTACAAAGGTTCGCATGGTGACCCTTCCGGTCTCATTCACATGCTAAAACAAGGCGCCTATTTAGCGTCCCTAGACATGCAGGATGCCTACCTGCACATCCCCATAGCTCAGGCGCATCAGAGGTTCCTGCGCTTGAGGTTCTCAGGCCACCATTTCAATTCCAAGCTCTTCCCTTCGGACTGTCATCCGGCTCCGAGGTTTTACAAAGTGCATGGCAGTGCGTGGCAGCTGCTCTAAGGAGGAAGGGCCACTATGTGTTCCCGTACCTCGACAGTTGGCTTCTCATGGCCGCCTCAGAGAGGCGCTTCTGCATGATCCAGGACACTCAGATCCTGTTCAGATCGCTGGGATCTTGATAAACCAGGAGAGTCGGTCTTGGTACCGTCGCAGAACCTGCAGTTCATAGGCGCCAGTGCTGGACAGCGGTCAGGGAGGGCTTTCCTCCCAGGCGACAGGGCGGAGCGCATCAGGTCCCTCATAGAGGACCCTGTCCGGTAAAATCAGACCGCTCCAGCCAGATTGGTCCTTCGCCTGCTCGGTCACATGGCTGCAGCCATTCCCACGGTCCCTCTTGCGCGGCTCCACATGCGCGTAATGCAGTGGATGCTCAAGGCACAGTGGGACCAGAGGCAAGACCATCTGCAGCACCCGGTCAGAATCACAAAAACAGTGATTCAGGACTGGCAATGGTGGTTAGCCCCCGGGTCGCTCTCCAAGGACGTCCCTTTTGCATCGCCGTCCCCAGAGATTACCCTCACCACGGACGCTTCAGGTCTCGGGTGGGGAGCTCACCTGGATGGGGTGAAGTCTCAGGGCGTTTGGAGTCCGCTGGAAGCTCATCTGCACATCAATGTTCTGGAGATGAGAGCGGTACTCTATGCTCTCCAGACTTTCCAGTCCATGATCCCACCGTGTACCATCCTGCTTCAGATGGACAACACGGCGGTTATAGTGTTACCTCAACAAACAAGGAGGCGCACACTCTTACCCCTTTGCAGGGAAGCCATGAGAGTGTGGGATTGGGTATCGGACACGAGCGCAAGTCTAGTCGGCGGTACACGTTCCAGGCGTGGACAACCACGATGCGGACGGCCTGAGTCGGCTCCCAGGCCAGAGTCCACAGTGGGAACTTCTTCAGGGGTAGCAGAGGACCTGTTCCTTCGATGGGGAACTCCAGAATTAGACCTATTCGCATCCCATCCAGCATAAAACTGCCCAATTTCTGCTCGCTAGATCCAGGGCCTGGAGTTTTCTGGCGAGACGCGTTGTCCATCTCCTGGGAGAACAGGTTCCTCTACGCTTTCCCTCCTTTCCCGTTGATCCACAGAGTTCTGCTCAAACTGCGCAGGGAGCGTGCGCATTTGATTCTGGTGGCCCCATTCTGGCCCAGACAAATCTGGTTCCATTGCTGGCGCAGCTGTCTAGGGAACCTCCACTCCCACTGCCGCAGTTCTCACCTTCTGTCTCAGGAGCAAGGTTCGTTATTGCATCCGGATCTGCGGTCTTTGAACCTGCACTTGGCTCCTAGAGACGTAGCCATCATCGACAAGGGGTCTATAAGAGGTTGCAGAGGCCTCTCTGCAGCCAGAAGCCGACTACTCACGCTGCCTACGCCATAGAAATGCGCCGATTCTATCTTTGGTCACGGGCTCGTGACCTTTCTCACTAGGTTGCCCTGTGAAGAGCAGTCTTGGTCACCTCCTCTCCCTTTTTCACTCGGGGTTAGCCTACTCCTCTATTAAAGAGTACACTTTTGTGCTATTTCGCCTATCACCAGCCGGTGAGTCGACGCACCATTAGCTCAACTGGGCGCTAGGAGTTCCTGAGAGGTGCTGCACCTTAGGCCTCCTATTAAAGATCTGATTCCTCCATGGGATCTCCTTTTTGTTTTGGAGCAACTCACGCTCCCTCCCTTTGAACCACCATGGATTACGAGCTCGTTTTCTGTCTTGGAAAGGCGTTGTTTTAGTTGCAGTTACTTCAGCCAGAAGGATTTCTGAGCTTCATGCCCATATGTGTAAGGAGCCTTATTTGGTTTTCACCGAGACAGAGTGTCTCTGAGCAGAATCTAAGTTTTGCCTAAGGTGGTTTCAGCTCTGACCTTAAATCAGGATATTGACCTTCCGGTCTACTTCCCGAACTATTCCAATAGAGGAGAGGCTTTGCTCCATACTCTTGATGTTCACCACAGCCTGAGGTATTACCTCAATAGAACTAAGTCCTTTCGGGCTTCGGAGCAACTTTTTGTGTCCTTCACACAGAGAATGAGAGGTCGGTCAGTGTCTAAGCAATCCTTATCCCGCTGGCTTGTGCAATGCATCTCTCATTGCTACCAATCCAAACAAAAGCCCCTCCTGGGTTCCGTCTGGGGCCATTCTACTAGGGGTGTAGCCACTTCTTTTGCAGCTCTCAAGAATGTCTCAACCTCAACTATTTGCTTCATGCTACTTGGAACTCTGTGCATACCTTTATCAGGCATTAGAGTCTGGATATCGCCTCTAGGCGAAGGGCTGGTTTCGGCCAGGCCGTGCTGCAGGGCCTCCTGTCCTGAATCGAGGTTGGGCGGCTGCTCCTCAGTTTCTTCTTTTTCCTCCTCCCGATGTGAAGGGGTCAAGCTTTACTGCTTGGGAATCAGTCCTAATGGTGTAACCTGCTGCAAGAGCTTTATCTCGAAGTAAGATAGTACAGTTACGTAAGAACTTTACCGTAACAGTAGATCTTCGAGAACAGCTCTTCGCGGAATCTCCATCCCGCCCTATCCCCCTTGGAGGAGGTCTTGGCTCGTAGTTGCTCTCTAGAGCGGAGGAGTGAGGGAGAAAAGGATGGTGAGTATTTCAGCCAGCCAGTCTGAATGATCAGACGGCAGGAATTTGAATTCTTCCGCATGGCTGGGCGGCGCGAGGAGTCAGCTTTTTCCTTGTAAGGAATTTCCCTCTTTTCTACTCAGAGTTTTCGTACTCCTTTTTGCCTTCTGGCCGGTGGATCCTTGGTCTCCCCCATGCAACCTCTGGCCGGGTCTCAGGCAGGAGAACTGGGGATTCAGGCGGGACCGCCCTCTTCTCTACCACGCCTGGCGCGGAGGCGGGCCGGCGTCAGGGCGGTCCCGCAAGATAGCTAGCTAGAAAAGATCTCCGGGGTCCCCAAGCCTGCAGCTTCAGTCCCTAATGGTGTAACCTGCTGCAAGAGCTGTTCTCGAAGATCTACTGTTACGGTAAGTTCTTACGTAACTGTACTTTACTATTTTAAGTGCGGTTCCGGTTCTTATCGGTTCTAAAAGCGGATTTATTACGGTTTTTTCCAATACCGTATTGCGGTTGAACCGATAAGTGTCTTACCTAGCACTACCGTTAAAAGACAGAGTTTTGGTTAGGCTGGCATTATGTCTGAGAAACCCAAAAGAAAACCGGGCCACTGGGTTTCAACACTGTGATGTTTGTGGGAAGTCTTTGCCAAGGCTGACCCACACACCCTATGTGTTTATTGTCTGAGTTTGACCACCTCCAGTCAGACTGCCAGATATGTAAAATTTCCCTGCAGCCACCCTGGAAAAAGATTGGGCAGGCTCAGGAGCGAGAGGCCAAAAAGTCCGCTGAACCGGATGGCCAGCCCGGTTCGGTGCCAACCGAACCAGAGGGAGTGCCCTCTGACCAGGGCCAGACTTCCTCGGACAAAAGAAAAGCTGGTTCTGAGGAACCAATTCCAGTAAAGAAAACAAGAAAATCAGCAGGTCTGGAGTCCAAAATTCCTTCTCCAACTGCTGCAGAGATAGCAATAGCCATACAAATTGTCCAGTCACTGTCTCAGGGTCCGTCGAACCACCACTATCTGGTAAAGGTCGGTTCGTCCGGTCCCAGTGGTTCAGGATTATGATATTGAGAATTTTATGAACCAGAGGAGGGGAGAGATTATGAACAGTATGAATGTGGCTGGGAAGGTCTGGGTGTGCCCATTGAACGGACATCTCCCAGACAGACCTTTAGAATCTCCCCTATGCTGTCTGAGTCCCCATCTCATTTTATGTTTTATAAAAAGTTGCTGAAACCCTCCAGCTTCCTTTAGAAGAGGCTGTGGATGAGCAAGAGAAGCCTGATTTTGTAGAAATGATGGATATTCCAGAGTCTAGGAGATTGTCTATTCCTCTACATAAGTATTTTAGGAAACAAACAATTAAAATGTTAAAAGCTCCTAATAATGTGCCTCCTGTAGATAAAAAGATGGACAGAAGGTATACATTGTCAGGCCCTGATACAGAATTCCTTTCTCAGCAATGCAGTCATGTTGGGGTAGTTCAGGCTGCTGCCTGTGATAAAGCTAATATTCCCTTGACACATCCTCCTGACAAGGATTCCAGGAAGATTGATGCCATGGCAAAAAACAGTATATGGCAGCCTCTCTGGGACTCAGGCAAGCAAATTATATGGCTTATGTAGCTAGGAATCAGAAATCTAGATGGGATACTGTTATGCAATTGGCCAAGCAGGCCCATGGCCACCTGGCTAGTGAACTAGAACAGGTGGCTGCTGATGGCATTGAAGCCTCTAAGGTTCAGTTTCATGCTGCTGTGGATGTTAATGATGTTTCCACTAGGGTCATGGCCACATCTGTAGCTTTTCGTAGGTTGGCCTGGCTCAGGTGCACTAGTTTGTCACAGGATACCCAGACTAAGGCTATGGATTTTCCTGTGGTGGGAAATTCTCTGTTTGGAGAGCAGACAGAGAATTACATGAAGAAGATGGATGAATATAGGACTACTTACAAGAGTGCCCAGGCTAAGGAGAGCAAGCCACTCCTCAAAGGCATGCCCAGGGGTAGGGGTAGGCCTTTTCACAGGCCTTTCTACCAGACTCAGGCCTCCTCTGCCTATGCTCAGAGGGGCTTCTTCAGAGGCAGGGGCAGACGAGGGGTGGGCAGACCTGCTCCCACCCCCCAGCCTAAAGCTCCTGCGAAACAGGCACCCTGATGGGGTGCCCAGGGCCGATTCTCCTGTACCAGTGGGAGGCAGGTTGGCTTACTTCAGTCAAAATTGGGCTTCTTTAACCTCAGACAAGTGGGTTCTGGAAGTAGTAAGCCAGGGTCTGGTTCTCAGCTTAAAAAGTTTCCCAAGTTGAGAAGCAGACTTTTCTACCTGCAAGTGCTTCAGAGACCCTCGCTCTGGAAACAGAGGTCTCATCCTGTTAGCTCTCAGAGCAGTAGAAAAGGTTCCTCCCTGCATCAGGGCAGGGGTCTGTATTCCAAATACTTCCTTACCCCAAAAAAGACAGGAGAATGGCGGCCCATTTTAGATCTCAGATATCTGAACAAGCATCTTTTGAAACCAAAGTTCAAAATGGTAACTCTGGTAATGATTTTACCTTCCCTAAGGCCAGGGGACTGGCTAGCCTCCCTGGACCTCAAGGATGCCTATTTCCATGTCCTAATCGGAAGATCCCATCGAAAGTACCTCAGATTCGAACTGCCCTCAGGTCATTACCAGTTCAGAGCAATGCCCTTGACCTTACCTCTGCTCCAAGGGTATTCACAAAGTGTCTAGCAGTGGCAGTGGCCCACTTAAGGAGGCAGAGGATTGCTGTTTTTCCCTATCTAAGCGACTGGCTCATTGTAGGCCAGTCCCCAGAACAGAGTAAAATCTCACCTGCAGGTTACTAGCAGCTTCTCACCTCCCTGGGTTTCTCTAAACCACAAAGTCGGTTCTGGAACCAGTCCAGGTACTCACCTTTATAGGGCAGAATTGGACACAAAGCTAGCCAGAGCCTTTCTTCCCCAGAAAGGGTAAGGAATTTAGTGGCTCTGGCCTCTTCCTTCACTCTGCAGGTCTCTCGACCAGCAAGACACTTTCTGCAGCTCCTGGGGCACATGGCTGCATCCACAGCTGTTGTGCAGGGGGCAGATTTCAGATGAGAGACATTCAGTTTCACTTGAGAACCTTTTGGTCTCAGAGAAGAGACCCTTTCCAAGTTGGTCCCAGTGACTCGAACCTTGATCCTAGCTCTCCAGTGGTGGCAGGATCAGAGCAATTAAAAGCAGGGGTCCCTTCATTTCCCTTCTCACGACTTGACTCTCACTACAGATGCTTCCCTTCTGGGTTGGGAGCCCACATGGGCGACCTTTCCACTCAGGAGTTTGGTCCCCCAGGAATCTCTGCTCACATCAATTTGCTGGAACTCAGAGCTGTCTTTTAGCTCTTCAGCTTTTCTGTATCTGTCCACGACAAGGTGATACAAGTCAGAACAGACAACACCACAACAATGTGGTACATCAACAAACAGGGGCACTCGGTCTTGGCCTTGTGCACGAGGCAATGAAGTTGTGGTCTCTGGCCTATTCTCTGAACACTTCCCTCATAGCAGTTCATCTTCCAGGAAGGACAATGTCCTAGCAGATGCCCTCAGCAGGATTTCCCAGGGCCATCACGAATGGTCCCTGGATCCTCAAGTGCTGGGGATGGTTTTGCCAGGTGGGCATCCCTCAGATAGATCTTTTGCAGCCCCAGACAATCACAAACTTCCTCTGTTCTGTTGCAGGCCTCCAGTGCTGGGCTCAGTCCCCTGGATGCCCTTCTTCTGGATTGGGAGGAAGTTCCTCTATGCTTTCCCCCTTCCTCTCCTATTCAAAGTACTAGTCAAAATCAGATCTCAGCCTTGCAGGGTGATTCTGATTGCCCGGATTAGGCCAGGCAGCCCTGGTACCCACTCCTTCTGTCTCTGACAGTCCATCTTCCCTGTGCCTCCCCAGGAATCACAATCTGTTGACTTGTGCCCAGGGAAGGGTTTGGTATCCGGACCTTAATCCCTCAACCTCAAGGCCTGGCTCTTGAGGAGTTAGGAGTTTGCTGATTTACACCTCTCTCAGGGTGTTCTTGAGATCCTAAAGGCTTCCAGAAAGCCTTCCACTAGGAGCTACTTATAGTTCTAAATGGAAAAGGTTTTCCATTTGGTGTGCTGGAAAAATATTTCCTAGAATCTGCTGAATTGCCCATTTTGTTAGATTACATGGTACATCTTAATTCCTTGGGTCTCAGACCAGCTACCCTGAGAGTTCATTTGGCAGCTGTGTCTGCTTTTGTGTCAGCAGGAAAGTCATCCCCTCTTTCCTCTCATCCTGTGTTTTCCAAGTTTTTTAAGGGATTACTCCGTACTAATCCTCCCTTTTGGGAACCGGCCCCTGCTTGGGACCTTAATGTTTGCATTGCCCAGTTAATGCAACCCCCTTTTGAACCTCTGTCTTCTGCAGAGCTTAAGTACCTAACTTGGAAAACTGTTTTTCTAGTGGCTATCACTTCTGCCAGACGCATAAGTGAATTGCAAGCCTTGTCAGTGGAGACTGACTTTATTTCTTTCCACAGGGATAAGGTAGTCCTTAGGACTAATAGGAAGTTTTTGCCTAAGGTGGTTTCAGATTTCCATCAATCTATCTCCCTTCCAGTATTTTTCACTGATCACTCCTCTTCAGGTGAGAGGAGATTGCACAGCCTGGATGTTAAGAGGCTCTTAGTTATTATATAGGCGTACAAAGGTCTGAGTTGAATCCTCCAACTTTTCCTTACCTATGGTGAAGTTGGGAAAGGCAAACCTGCCACTAAGAGATCAGTAGCCAGGTGGATTGTCTCTTGTATCCAATTTGTTATCAGAAGTGGGCAGAGCCCCCGGTTTGAGGGGCTCATTCTACCAGGGTACAGCTGCGCCTCTAGCTGCTGCCAGAGATATCCCTTTATTAGAGATTTGCCAGGCTGCTACTTGGAAAACCGTACACACTTTTACCAAGCATTACTCCCTGGATGTCCAGGCCAGGAGAGATGCTCGGTTTGGCACAGCTGTTCTTCAGAGCCTATTCCTAAGTAGGTTCTGCCCTCCTCCATGGAGTACTGCTGTTATTCTCTAATGTCTATAATATAGCAAGACTTCATGTTGTTTGAAGAAAAAATTACTCACCTTAGTAATGTTGTTTCTTCTAATGGAGTCTTGCTATATTATGAACCTCCCAACCTGCCCCTCAGAACCTCTACTTGGTGGGAGTGCGGGCAACTTAGTGTGGGCACTACTTATGTCCTGTTAGCATTTTGTCCCCTTTGGGACTTTGGGGGTGTGTATGTGATGCAGCGTGTGTGTGTTTTATTATACTTATGTTCCATTTTCATATTATTAGAATGGTGTTAGTATTTCTGGTCCCCTGACTTGAGTCTTGGGTGTTGGGACCATCAATGGTTGTTATTATTTAGGTAACCATTTGGCTAGTGTAGGTTATAGCTTCCACACAGACCTTAGTGAGTTTGGCTCGTAAAGATCTGACAGTTCAAGTTTGAAATGACACAGATAGAGCTGCTCTCGTGCCAAAATTCTATTTTGGAATGGTTTTAACCATTTCACTCCAGGGCAGTTCTAGAGCTGGATCAAACTGCTAATGTCTATAATATAGCAAGACTCCATTAGAAAAAACAACATTACTAAGGTGAGTAATTTTTTTTCTTCCATGCTATTACTCTGAATGGCCTGGTATGGGAGTTTGTGATGTCATAGAATGTTAAGGCAGTATGAAAACAGAGAGCATTAACTGCTGAGGAGAGAGGGATTCAAGGTAGTTACAAAAGCAACACAATTAGATTATTAATTTAACAAAAAAGGTCAAAAGCATATCAGAATAATGGGTAGCCAATAAAAGAACAACTGGAGGGCCTGTAGAGGTGTAAAAACTGTTTGCAATCATCTTTAAAGGCCAGGCATAGTGCTGCGTATTTGAGCCTCCCAGGGAGTGAAAGGCCATTGGAGGGAATCTAGAATGGTACAGTGATGTTCCCCGACTGAGGCACCAGCAGCAAAGCAAGCTATTGTGTGATATAAGAATTTTAATTTTTATGTTTCAGAGCATCTGATCAAGAGTGGCACTGGGGAGCCATAGAGGAGGGTTAGTAGAAGAGTTGAGGTGGCTATACATAGGCGGGAGTCTTTAGAGAGGTAGGGAATCTGAAGCGCTATAGCAGACCGACTTTTTGGTGAAGCATTTTTGTGGGATATTTAATATGGGCTTTAAAGGATTCCTGGTCAAGACGAACTCCCAGGTTGTTGAGGGAGTCTACCATCTCGATATTTGTTCTGTTTGAGAGGGAGAGGATGAGCAAGTTACCCCTTTAGGGACCTAAGCTCTTTGGTCCAAAGAGAATGGACTTAGTCTTTTTGCTATTAAGGACCAACTTGTTTGCTAAGAGCCAGTTCTCTAGTGAATGTATATCTGAAGTAAGCAGTTTATCAACTTCAGTGGTATTAATAGAGCTATGGTATAGTAGAGCATTATCGGCATAGAGTAATAGTTTTGCCCCGACACAGTTCGTTGACATTTCATTAATATAAAGTGAAAATAGGAGTGAAACCAGTATAGACCCTTGGGGGACACCATCCCATATTGGGCATCTATCGGACAGATTCTCTTCCATTTTACAAATTGAAACCTGTTTGACAGGTAGTCTATAAACCACCTTAAAGATAAATTGTCTAGGCCCAGAGAGTTTAGCTTGGTAAGCAGTATCTGATGATCCACAAGGTCAGAGGCCTTGGTTAAGTCGATAAACACTGCTCCTGTCATCATCTTATTGTCCATCCAATCCAGGATATCTGTGATTAATCGGACAAGGGCAGTATCTGTTCCGTGATTTTTATGGAAGCCATAATGGAATAGGGTAAGTAAGTAATGCTGCTCTACATAGTCTGTGATTTGGTTATAAACTAACCTCTCTAGTATTTTGCTTAGGATGCAAAGGATAGAGATTGATCGGTAATTTACTATGTTTTTGCACCCCCTCTTGTGTATTGGGGTTATGAGTGCCACCTTCCACACAGAAGGAACTACCCCCTCCCAAATGGACATATTAAAGAGTAGCATGATGGGATAAGCAATTGCTGGGGCTCCCAAGCTGAGGAGCTTGGGATCAAGCTTGTCATATCCTGCGGCGTCCGTTATTTTTTAACTTGGACAGGAGTGTCAGGTCTTCTTTCTTTGTTACAAGCCTAAAATGGAAGTTGGGGCATGGGAGGTTAAAGGCAGTGAGGTTGGGGTGTGTTGAGGAGGAGGGCTGTTAAGGATTCTTATAAATATCAAGGTTAGTGAAGAAAGTGTTAAACGCGGTTGCCGTGTCCCTGGGACTGTCACAAGTTTTACCCCCGAACATCAGTATTGCAGTTAATATCTGATGACCATCCCTTTAAGATGGAGTTAATTTGGGACCAGAATTTTTTAGGATATTGGAGGTTACACTCCTGCAGATTATGATGGTAGCTCTGCTTAGCCTCTTTCGTTCGAGTTTACATGAATTGCATAACTCTCTGTACTTGTGCCAGTCATGTGAGAGATTTAAGGATTTCCATGCCTTGTCCCTGACTTTCATGAGTTTTTTGAGCTTTCTTGATATCCATTTTGATTGTTGCCCTCTGACATGGATTTGTTTGAGTGGGGCATGTTTATTCGTCACTGAGAGGAAGTTATATGTAAAGAAATCTAGTGCGTCATCGTAAGATTGGAACATTCTAATTAGGACCCAGTGTACTATATTTAGTGAGTAGAGGAAGGAGGACAGGTTAAAGCTGGGGAAGTCTCTGGCTCAGAAGGTTCTTGGAGGGGGTTTCCGGAAGTTGTTCTTTCAAATACCGAAGAAAGGGGCATGATCACTTATAGAGTCAGCAAATATGCCCACAGCTGTGAAGTTTAAAGGTTTTGCGGCAAGGAGCCAATCGAGTATGGAGTGATTACCCATTTTCAGGTTCTGTTTGGTGGGGTATTAATGAGTTGAGTGAGTTGTGCTCCTTGTAAGGCATTCTTAACCCCTCCTCGAACATCTTGAGGCCAGTGTATGTTAAAATCCCCTATACGTATTTTTTCACCACCCAGGAGGTCAGCTAGGGCTTCTGTCAGTAATCTGAGGGCCTTAAGTGCCACTTTCAGAGAATTATAGATATGGCCTGTCTGCAGGAACTTAGTCCCTCCTATTGTAAGCTGGATGAATATGGCTTCGCAGTTCACATTTAATAATCCAGGGCTGGGAACTAGGGATGCTGTCAGGGAGGATTTTAGGTAAATAAGGACACCTCCCCCTTTCTTAGAAGTTCTGTCCTGTCTGAAGGTAGTGAACCCTGGGAGATCAACTTAATGGGGTAGGATGTTCACTTTGAGCCAAGTTTGTGACTGCTGTCACATCTGCAGAGTACACTTGCTCACAAGCTTCCGGATCATATAGCTTGGATCTGAGGCTATTTATATTGAGGTGGACAATTTTTAACCCACGTGAGTTGTGCCAGATAGCATTGGAAGGGAATCCAACTTTTATATTGCCTGGGTGTGGCCCAGGATTAAGTTCATTATCACCAGCCGGAAGCTTGAGTAAAGACTTGAGTAGGTTCAGGAGTAACTCAGTAATGGGAGGTAGTGCACAGTTTTGCATTCCTTTAAATAGCAGCTTAATTTATAGCGATTCTCATTTCTCCATAAGCTGTGCAGAATTAGTTGGTAGGGGGTTATACTGGGAGTTATAGGATAGTATGGGGACAGGGGATGGTAGGCATTGAGAGATTCAGCCCTGTCATACTTTGATGGGGTTTACGAGAAAGTGATCCACTACCAGGACAATAGTTATATACAGGAGTACAGGGAATGTTCCTATAATCCCCATTTCTCCCTGTTGGATTTAGAGGGGAAATATATGTATTATGTCAAAGGGGGGAAGGGGAACCTTATTACTTTTATGCCTTAGCTGGCTGATTAACAGGGAGGATAAGATGCACTCTCATAGGGGAGTAAACCTTTGGCCAGAGGATAGGAAGGAGTCTTAAGTTCTCTGCCTAGAGATGCGTAAAGAAGGAATGTAAGGAGCGACATATGGTGAATTTTGTTTGGTAATTCTACTGGCAGAACAGTCCAATGGAGCATCAGAAGAGAGGGGGTTAGAAGAGCCCAAGGATGGAAATGTATAGGGGTGAAAAAGTAGACTGATTGGTTTCACCTGTGCTAGTGACCATAAAACGAGCATTAGCTATTGGGTGGGTGGATGGCTGGGGCGGGCAGCAAGCAGGACACAGTACTGCACTCTTGGAGTGCTGCAAGAGGTAAGCCAGTTTCTCTGTACCTGGGGTGTGGTCCCTATTAGAGTCCTAGGCTGAAAGGAGAGAGTGGGTGGAGGGTTCCTGTGATCTCTCCTTCCCTCACGGCCCCTAGTAGGTGCCAGCAGCAGAGCAGAGGTCCAGGAACTGTTATCTAGGGAAAGAAAGGTAGAAGGGATGTGGTCAAGTAGGCAGAAACCACTGGGTGGGCAGGTAATATAAGCTAATTGGGGGGAGGTGTAACACAACACACAGACAAAGGACAGGGAATCTAAATCTTTCAGCTTCTAAAACATTGTGGAACAGAGGGAAGTACAAAGATGCAATCCGGTTCAATACAATGAAAGTTGCTTGTTTGCGACACAAATGTCAAGTATTTAGTTGGCTCCAAGAAGAACTGTGGCAGCAACTGCAGAAAAATCAAGCAGCACACCAAAGGGCTGTATTGGATGGCCACACTAAATCCAAGCTGCAGCTATCTGATAATACAGCAATAATGTCCAAAATGCCCAAGTACAAGCTCTTAAAGCAACTTTTCCCCACTAAATTATACAGCCATGGTAATAAAGAATCACAGGATTAAAAAAAAAACAATCAACACTAGTTCGCCGACCCTCTCAGAAGGACCAGGCGGTCTGTTGCAGGTAATAAAGGTCCTTTAAAGATGGCACTTAGCGCTTGGAGTGCTGCAAGAGGTAAGCCTGTTTCTCTGTACCTGGGGTGTAGTCCCTGTTGGAGTTGCAAAACTTACTTACACCAATAGGTGTAAGACTATATACAGTTTTTCAGAACATAAAATTCAACATATGACAATGAATTAATAACAATATTGGATTACAAAAACTAGGGAGGGGAAACATTACAGCAAAATGCACTTACGGTAATTAACTGAACCGGCAGCATTACACATCCAACTGTTATCAGCCATTGATCTTTTGTTATGGTATTACTTTGAAGTAGCTCACCATTTGCATGTCTGATTTCTCACCTTTTAATGACATGAGGCCTATTTTCTGGTAGTCACCTGTACTGTATAAAATTGCTTCCTTTACAGCCTGCCCTTTGTTATTTATTTATTTAGTTAGTGATTCAGAAAATACCTTTGAGCGCAAGCTCTTTTACAAAGGTTCCACGTCATAGATTGCAAAACAAAGAACAATAGGAGAAAGCAAAAGTGCGTTACAATGAACATTACAGCTTGGATTCAGAACTTACAGAATAACTCAAAACATAGGTATAAGTTAAAATAAAAAGAAAAACACTTTATGAGGGTGGGGGCAATAAGCAGCCACAGAGTGCTTTGTCAGTAATTCAGAGGGATGGGGATAGCTGGCAGTGGGGTGAAGAAAGGAGGTACGAGAGAGAGGCATGTAATGCGGTGGAGGTGACGGGTTGGGGAAGAAGGGCGATAAGGTATAGGGATAAATGCTGGGTTGAAGAGAGGCTGAGTGGAGAAGACATGCTTAAGTAAATGGTGGGGTGTGAGGGAGCATGGTCAGGCAGCCTGCATTAGCAGTGACTGTTAGGGATACTCACGGGACTGTGAGTTGGGGAGGGTGGGGTGGCAGGTGCCGAAGGAGCATGACGCAGACTGATTGCTGAGGCAAGTCATGAGAAGGGACAGAGGGAAGGGGTACCTTGAGGCCTGCCTAGTGCTTACTGGGGGGCAGAGAGAGCAGGTGTGGCTGGACTCAGGGGCAGGTGCACTTAGAGAGTGTTATTAAGTGCTGTTTGAGGTCAGTTTTGAATTGTGCCAGACAATTGGTGGCCAAGAGGTACCCAAGGAGTTCGTTCATCCACAGGGGGGCCCGGAAGGCAAATGCACATTGCATAAGTGAGGTGTGACGGAAGGGGATAGCCAAGGTCTCTTATGCAATCTAGGACCCACAAACTCTTGTATATATCCTGATGTAACCCCCCTGCAAATGGGGGTTCCCAAAAGACTTCCAGGAGCTTGCTTGAATGCTCCAAGCCTGAATGGTGTTTGGCATTTAAGCCATTTATCAGTGAGTGTTTTTAGAGCCTCTGGTACTGTCTCTTTAAGAGCTGTCTGCTTGCAGACATAATTAGTTTGTATGGAGGGACTGTGTGCTTCTCTGAGTACCACCAGCTGCTGCCAATTCACTTCATTTTGCAGTCACTAGGAGTGCAAAGGGAACCTATCTGAAAGATGTAACTGTTTGCCAGAAATTATTTAGAGTAATAATGAAATTACAGTTTGTCTAACCTGCTTTCTTTGCAGTCAGAACTGTGTCTGCTAGTTCCCATTCTAGTTTTGAACTGCTGAACTGGACCAATCAGTGTGGGGTAAGCTAGCTCTAAAATGGTGCCTTGACGAATCAGAACTTGGACTCATAATCTGAGCCAGCCACAAGAGGATTGTATGGGCAGTGACTCTGGGAGATGTAGTTTAGACTTCAGTGCCTTTTTGGACCAACAGCAGCAGTCTATTGTGAGTGACAGCCAATCCAGTCAAGAACTGGGAGGAACTCCAAGGAAGTGCCTGGTTTTTGTCGGTTGGAGTTTCAGTTGAGCTTTGGCAGTGAAGAAGGAAGGAGCCCTGTGCTTTTTCAGTGTGCAGTTTTAGTCAAAAAACATGTGTAAGGCCCAGAGTTCCGGTCTGCAGCTTGTTGGGACTGAATCCGTCCTGTGAAAAGAATCAAAGGATCTCTGAAGAGTAGAAACCAGGCTCACCCTGTAGAAGACTGGAGGAATTGCTGAAAATTACACTCGGTCTGTCAGGAACTGAATCTGCTGTGTGTTCTCCCAGGAATTGTGCAGTAATTGCGATCGGGATACAGATGCAGCCTGCCTGGTATAGTGCTTTCTTTTATATGGATGTGTGAAGAGGTTTGTGCACCTCAAGTGAGCCCTGCTGACATTGAAGGACCCTATCTTATTTGGAAGTCGTGAGTACTAATTCAGGGTCGCCTCCTGTTGAATTGCCACATTAAATCCAAATGGAATTACTGTACTGCTGACTGTTTAATTCTCCTTTCTCTGTGTGAAAGGGCCCTACCAGCTGCGGTTTGGACTAGCCACTAGGGCTTGGGTACCCAGGGACAGTAACTGATAGGGATAGGCCTGTGCACAGAGCCATAGTGAATTATTAGAGTGATAAGCTAGTTAACCTGATTTCCCCTGTCCTTGTTATATCCCCAAATAAATCAGAGCTGCTTGTTTCAGCAAAGTTATACTGCCTGAGGTATTTGTCTATGTTAAAAGTACTGTACTGTGATTGTTGCACTGTATCTCATTTCACAGGAGGTCCCAGTGCCGGAACCAGACCTGGGGGTAAGTGTATACTGTGAAGGTAATTCTGATATATTGTGTGGGCCACTAGTGGGAAGAAAGGGTTGCAGTGTCCCAGAGGGCTGTGACCAAGTTAGTTTAACTATTGCAAACCCTGACCTCTGGGTGAGGCACCCGCCATTGGATCCAGGCCCCTCAACCTGTTAGTGGCAAATCAGGCAGGGGTAGTAGCCCTGGGAGGTTTTATATCTAGGGGTTACATCTTGGAGGCTCACCGCTGGGATTGTGTGTCCTCTAGTGGCCATATTTGAACCACTGTTAAGAAAAAATGGGTACCCGGCAGAAGTGGCTGTGCACCGGCTGGTGGAGTGGTGTACTGGGAGGAGATCGACCCCCAAAATGCTATGCTTATCCTGGACATCCCCTGTATCAACACGGACACTGTGCAGGAGTACTTTCCAAGGTGGAAGCTTTACAAACCCTGTGGTGGTGGGTCGGCATGCTAATCTGCTCACCCACACTTTCCTGGCCCTAGTAGAGTTTAAGGATCCCATAGATAGCTCCAAAGTGCCACAGACCATTACCCCAGAGGAGCCCTCACTGCTTGGAGAGTGATAACTAAGGACAGTAAAGACCCGGGGAATCACCCACCACTATCTGAAACTTTTGAGGAGAAATTTGCTGAATGGTTGCTGGGAGAGGGAAAACTGTGGAGGACTTGAAGAAACTATTCTTGCCACCTGAGGTGTTCCTCCCCCAACACCCTCTCCTGCTCCAGTGCCCGTAATGGTGGCTGAACCAATGCAGACTCCTATTTCTGCACCTGCCATTAGTCACGACTCTTACCGAAGGTTGAGGATCTTCTCTGGCACCCTCCCCAACCCCCAAGGGGAGGATGACTGGGAGACCTGGATAGACTATGTTGCCCCCCAAGTGCTAGAATGGCAATGCTCGGAAGGCGAAAAGCGAAAGAGGGTTAGTGAGAGCCTCCGAGGTCCTGCCCTGGCTACCATCCGTGCTAAACGGGCCAGTAACCCTGAAGCGACTGCACAGGCCTATCTTGAGGCCTTGGAGAATGTGTATGGGAGCCCAGATTCTGATGAGGACCTATGGTGGAGAGTAAGAAATGCACAACAGTACCAAGGGGAGTTGTTGTCTGTGTATGTCTCTCGGCTGGAAAAATTGTTGCAAGAATGCCTCAGAAAGGGTAGTTTGCCAGCGATTGAACTGGACCGAACCAGACTGGACAGAATCCTTAAGTCTGCCCCTTCTCAGAACTGCTGTTGCTTCCAGTTACGCCTGGCAAATCGACTGGAATCCCACCCTCTCATGATGAGTTAATGAGAGAAATTCGAGGAGTTGAGAAAAGGCGACCTCAGGAGGTACCTGCACCAACAGCTGTGGCTACGACCCGAGTGACTGAGGGTGACCCATCAAGTGAAGTTCAGGGCAGAGGTTGACAGTCAATGAGTGCTCTGACAAGGAAAAGATATGCCACAATGGAGGCGAACTGTTGAGAGAGATCCGGGAATTCAAAACAGTCTCTTTATGAAGGCCACGCCTGCAAGTACGGGCCCTGACCTATATCCGACTGCATCTGCTATGGGGTGGGGGTACCTACCCATGTATCTCCTGCTGATAACAGCTCCAAACTCAATTCCTTGACCATGGAAGTGGAGAAACTGACGAGATGTCTCAAATGCTTATCACTACGCAGATAGAGATGGCACCCAGGTTTCCAGTTAGTAATACCCCCGCCCTGGCTCCCAGTGTGGCGCCTCGCCAGCTCAAACCCAGAAAGTATGTTTTGCTATAATTGTGGGAAAGATGGGCACATGAAAGGGAATGCCAGTCCCAAAAGACACTGACAAAGTTGCATATAGGCTACAAGGAGAGCTTCGGAGAAGAAATCAGTGGTTAAGAGGTGCACGACATGATCCCAGTGAGGGCACCAAAATGCTAATTCACGCCCTTTGTGGCAAGGTCAGTTGCCCAGGCCCCACTACCGCCTCTCCAGACTGGTCCAGAACAGTGGGTCCTCCATGGAGACCACTGTAAGGTGAATGGAGTGTCTACAAGAGCTGTATTAGACAGTGGCTCCCAAGTGACAATTATGTTCCAGGATTGGTATCAGAAGCATTTGTCAGACGTGCCCTTACAACCATTAGAAGGACTGCATGTATGGGGGTTAAGTGGAGAAGGCCTACCCCTATTCCGGTATATCCGAATTTGGCTGTCTTTCCCCACCTCCGTGGCTGGAGTGGCGAACAAGTAGAGACCCTAGCCTTAGTGTGTCCCCCACTGGACTGTATGATGGTGTCCCTTTGTTGATTGGAACAAATGCTCACACATGTTCGGAAGGCTGGCACAGTTGTGTTATGAAAAACAGGGGTCAAAGACTAGTAGAGCTTTAAGAGTTCCGGCTTTAATTAAGAAGGCCTATGAGGCACAGAGAGATGCTGAAAAAACAGAACCAGAGGAACCGGTCGGAATTGTATGGAAGAAGGATCCTGAGTCTCTGATCCTGGTGCCAAATGCCCAGTGTACCTTACAGGGAGAGGTCCGTATCAGAAAGGATGTTAAGAATAAAATATTAATGTTGGATGCACCAGGCGATGGAAAATTGCCAGAAGGGTAATGGTCCAAGTTCATAATGTGTCTGAAAGAGACATTCGAGTAAACAGAGGTTGCATCCTGGCTAATGTGCATTGTGCAGACACTGCAGTGCTACCCAGCAGCAAGAGTTCAAGGAAGAATGACAGAGTAACGCCTGACTTGTTTGATTTCGGTGACTCCCCGCTGCCAGCTGAATGGAAAGTGAGGATCAGTGAGAAGCTTGCCCAGAGAGACCAGGTGTTTTCTTTAAAGGAATGGGATGTAGGATGCGGCAAGGAGCTGAGCACAATATCCGGCTGCATGACGAAAGACCATTTCGTGAGAGGTCTCGACGCCTGGCACCTGCTGACATAGATGATGTGAGACGCATCTGCAAGAGATGTTAGCTGCTGGTGTAATACAAGAATCCAGAGCCCTTATGCTTCCCCATTGTGGTAGTGAGGAAAAGAATGGAACAGTAAGGATGTGTGTGGATTATCGCTTCTTAAACCGCGGACTATCCCTGATCAGTACACAATGCCCGCATTCAGGATGCTTTGGACTGCCTAAACGGGAGCAAGTGGTTCTCTGTGCTGGATCTCCGCAGTGGGTACTACCAGATCCCGATGGCCCCAGAGGACCGTGAGGAAGACGGCCTTTATCTGTCCGCTTGGCTTCTATGAATTCATGAGGATGCCTCAAGAGATTTCAGGTGCCCCAGCCACTTTTCAACGATTGATGGAGCGTGCAGTGGGGACATGAACTTACTAGAGTGCCTGGTATACCTAGATGATGTTATTGTGTTTGGCAGCTCGCTGGAGGAACATGAGAGCAGATTATTTAAGGTATTGGACCGACTGGAGGACTTTGGCCTTAAACTGTCCATTGATAAGTGTCAATTCTTTCAAACATCAGTAAAGTATGTGGGACATAGTATCCACCGAGGAATAGAGACCGACCCAAGTAAAGTTGGAGGCCTTGACCACCTGGCCACAGCCCAAAATCTAAAGAACTGCAAAGATTCCTGGATTCTGTGGTTATTATCGACGCTTCATCAAGGACTATTCAAGAGTGATCCCCCTTTACTTAACCTTACTCAAGGGTATCCCCAACCCACAAAATACCAAAAGTCAGGCGTCCCTCAAGACTGAAAGAGTGTATTTTCATCCGAGTGAAGTATTTGGGGCCCGCTGGACTCCTGATTATGAGACTGCTTTTCATGAGATCATATATCAACTTACCCATGCTCCAGTGCTGGCCTATGCCGATCCAAGAAAACCTTACGTCCTGCACACTGATGCTAGCTTGCAAGGGTTGGGGCTGTGTTGTACCAAGAGCACGAGAATGGCCTGAGACCAGTGGCCTTTGCCAGTAGAAGCCTGACCCCATCCGAAAAGAACTATCCTGTACATAAGTTAGAGTTCCTAGCTTTGAAGTGGGCTATTGTTGACCAATTCCATGAGTACTTGTATGGGGCTAAAATACTAGTAAACTGACAATAATCCTTTGACCTATGTGCAGACCTCAGCTAAGTTGGATGCCACTGGCCATAGGTGGCTTTCGCATTATCTACATGACTATGCTCTCGAATACGAGCAGGTCTGAACCACATAGATGCTGATGCTCTCTCCGGAGGCCTGTTCCCAGAATGATTGGGTCCGATTGGCAGAACCTGACATTCGGCACTGTGCCAGAAGTTTGACAGGGAGGAACAAATGTCCGCAGACGCAGTGGACTGCATGGTGGATTGCTTGGGAGCCTCTGAGAATTGCATACCTGCTGCTTATTGCCACTTTTCTGCAATAGACATTGGTGCACTGCCTCAGCTGGACAATGACAGTATTCGCGGCTCAATCTCATGATCCCATGATCAAAGCAGCTTTAGAAGCCTCTATGCAGGAAAAGATGTGTCCAAATTACGCCCACTGATTTGAGAACTGCACTGTTATACAAAGAAGGTCCTAAGTTGAAACTGATCAATAAACTGTTATACAGAGAAACAGTAGACAGAGGGGACAAGTAGACAAACAACAACTAGTGCTGCCCACTGCCTTCGAGACTCAGTACTGAGGTCCTTGCACAACCACATGGGGCACCTTGGTATAGACAGAACACTTGACTTGGTGAGATCCAGATTCTATTGGCCTAAGATGGGGGCTGATGTGGAGCAACACATTGAACTTGTAGTCGCTGCTTACAGAGGAAAGCTTTGCCCCAGAGGGCTGCCCCTTGTTAACATCACCACCAGTGCACCCATGGAGCTGGTCTGTATTGATTTTCTGAGTTTGGAGTCAGATCAAGAAATATCAGTAATGTGCTGGTGGTCACTGACCATTTCACGAGATATGCCCAAGCTTTCCCACCAAAGACCAGAAAGCATCCACTGTGGCCAAAGTACTTGTAGAAAACTTTTGTTCACTATGGGGCTCCACAAAGAATCCATTCTGATCAAGGAGAGACTTTGAGAGTCGCCTGATCAAAGAGATGCTTTCTCTGTGGGGAGTGCGAAAGTCCAGAACCACTCCTTACCACCCCAGGGGGACCCACAGCCTGAACGTTTCAACCGCACTTTGCTAGATATGCTAGGGCACCCTGCACCCAAAGGGACAAGCCTAGATGGAGCCAACAAATTAGCACCCTGGTACATGCTTATAACTGCACCAAAAGTGATGCCACTGGATTCTCCCCCACCGCCTGATGTTTGGAAGAAGAAGCTCGACTACCAGTAGATGTGTGTTTTGGGGTCTCTCTGATGGGGTTCAAGCTGACAACTATTTACAGTATGTGCAAAAGTTAAAGGCCCAGCTAACTCATGCGTACCAACTGGCTCAAACCATGGCTGCCAAAGAAATCTGGCCAACAAAGAAAGGTATGATAAAAGGTGAAAGCACAGGAACTCCAGGAGGGAGATCGGTATTGCTAAAGAAATCTGGGACTGCATGGCAAGCACAAGATTGCTGACAGATGGCACCATCTCCTCACATTGTAGTGGGCAAACTAGATGATCTGCCAGTGTACAAAGTAAGGCCTGAGAATAATTCAAAGATGTAAAAACAATGCATAGAAATCATTTACTGCCCATTGGACAAATCTTAATTGAGTCTGAGCCCCTAGAAGATGCCCCTCTGGACCAGTGACTAGAGCTGCTGCTAAGAAAAGATCAAGAAAGTCTGCACCTACAGAAGCAAAGTTAAAGTGTTCCCCTCCACAAGTCCCAGTTGAGCATGACTGTCAGTCCATATCGGAAGAAAGTGAGAGTGACTTTGAATACTATCCTTCTTACGAACTGAGTCAATTGTTTGGGGCAATTCCTAGTCAATACTGGAGATGAAGCTGGGCCTTCTGGACTGTCTAAGCCCCAGCTTCATCCCTGGACCAATGCTCCCAGAAAGTGAAGTGCAAAGCATCAGATCAGATGAAATGGAATCATTGTGCATGGTTGAACTGTTTGAGCTTTCAGGGAGGAAAATGATAGATTGGGGCAGACTGGTGATACACCCGAACAAGAAGAGTATTTTGAGTGCCCTGACAGTCCACTGCCAGTGTCGAAAGCTCTCCATGAAGCCAAATGTTGTGGACTCAGAAACTGTAACTCCTGGAGCTGAAAGTGCCCCAAGATCTAGCCTCTCTACCCCATGGAGACTCCCTGACAAGTGAGGACAATGCTGAAAATGAGGCTCAGAGTGCAGAGACTATAACAGTTCCCCTAGAAAGACTGGTCGAGCTGTAAAGCCTGTGGTGCACCTCAGTTATGATTCACTTGGGAGGCCTGTGGACTTGCCTCTCAATGTTGTCCATAAAGGAGTGTATGTGTCCCGAGCTCATTGCCCAAACTGAGCATCAGTGCTAACTCAAGTTACTTGTGTTGCCCTCTAGTATGGTGCCCTTGCCCATCCAGCCCCAAGGTAACTGATAGGAAGGGCACCTCTCTTCAGGTTTCATGTACAAGAGGTAATAACTTGAGTTATGGTACAATGTGTATGTAATACTGTGTAAAGAGTGACGTACTGCAATGTTTCAGAAATGTGTTCTTGGTAAAATGATATATTGACTGATGATTACATTGCGAGCCTAATGCAAATGTATACAGTTGCAGTTAAAACTTATGGGGTACTTGCTTGGCGTGGGCGTCAAGCTTTCCCAAGCAGGAAGGGTGTAACCCCCTGCAAATGGGGTTCCCAAAAGACTTCAGGAGCTTGCTTGAATGCTCCAAGCCTGAATGGTGTTTGGCATTTAAGCCATTTATCAGTGAGTGTTTTAGAGCCTCTGGTACTGTCTCTTTAAGAGCTGTCTGCTTGCAGACATAATTAGTGTATGGAGGGACTGTGTGCTTCTCTGAGTACCACTCGAGCTGCTGCTAATTCACTTCATTTTGCAGTCACTAGAGTGCAAAGGAACCTATCTGAAAGATGTAACTGTTTGCCAGAAATTATTTAGAGTAATAATGAAATTACAGTTTGTCTAACCTGCTTTCTTTGCAGTCAGAACTGTGTCTGCTAGTTCCCCATTCTAGTTTTGAACTGCTGAACTGGACCAATCAGTGTGGAGGTATTGCTCTAAAATGGTGCCTGGGCGAATCAGAACTTGGACTCATAATCTGAGCCAGCCACAAGAGGATTGTATGGGCAGTGACTCTGGGAGATGTAGTTTAGACTTCAGTGCCTTTTGGACCAACAGCAGCAGTCTATTGTAGTGACAGCCAATCCAGTCAAGAACTGGGAGGAACTCAAAGGAAGTGCCTGGTTTTGTCGGTTGGAGTTTCAGTTGAGCTTTGGCAGTGAAGAAGGAAGGAGCCCTGTGCTTTTTCAGTGTGCAGTTTTAGTCAAAAACGTGTGTAAGGCCCAGAGTTCCGGTCTGCAGCTTGTTGGGACTGAACCAGTCCTGTGAAAAGAATCAAAGGATCTCTGAAGAGTAGAAACCAGGCTCACCCTGTAGAAGACTGGAGGAATTGCTGAAAATTACACTCGGGTCTGTCAGGAACTGAATCTGCTGTGTGTTCTTCCCAGGATTGTGCAGTAATTGCGATCGGGATACAGATGCAGCCTGCCTGGTATAGTGCTTTCTTTATATGGATGTGTGAAGAGGTTTGTGCACCTCAAGTGAGCCCTGCTGACATTGAAGGACCCTATCTTATTTGGAAGTCTTGAGTACTAATTCAAGATGCTCCTGTTGAATTGCCACATTAAATCCAAATGGATTACTGTACTGCTGACTGTTTAATTCTCCTTTTCTCTGTGTGAAAGGGCCCTACCAGCTGCCACGGTTTGACTAGCCACTGGGCTTGGGTACCCAGGGACAGTAACTGATAGGGAGAGCCTGTGCACAGAGCCATAGGTAGATTATTAGAGTGATAAGCTAGTTAACCTGATTTCCCTGTCCTTGTTATATCCCTAAATAAATCAGAGCTGCTTGTTTCAGCAAAGTTATACTGCCTGAGGTATTTGTCTATGTTAAAGTACTGTACTGTGATTGTTGCACTGTATCTCATTTCACAGGAGGTCCCAGTGCCGGAACCAGACCTGGGGTAAGTGTATACTGTGAAGGTAATTCTGATATATTGTGTGGGCCACTAGTGGGAAGAAAGGGGGGTTGCAGTGTCCCAGAGGGCTGTGACCAAGTTAGTTTAACTATTGCAAACCCTGACCTCTGGGTGGAGGCACCCGCCATTGGATCCAGGCCCCTCAACCTGTTAGTGGCAAATCAGGCAGGGGTAGTAGCCCCTGGGATAGCGCCATCTAGGGGTTACACTGAAATGATGGTTAGTTTTCTCTGCACCTGAAGAAGGGACCCGAGAGATCTTGAAACCTGTTTACCTTGTGTAAGAATTCTTCATTTAGTCTAATAAAAAGGTATTACCACAAGAAAAGTGTACAAAATTTAAGAAATAGTCAGTTGTAACTTTCTTCTAATGTATTTTTCTTTTTCCTTTTACTCATTAGAAAGGTGTGTACGTAGCTGGCCCAGTAAACTGGAGAGCTAAGTCATTGACTATCTTACCTCCTGCCATGCAGACGATTTGTGTTCGGGGAACAACCACCAGTTGGGGGTGGGAGGTAATCGAGCATCCCAGGGACTGCTCTCCTCTCCTGGGAAGGGGTGGCCAGGTGTCTTGGCCTATGACTTCCACTGGGTGGAGTCCCAGTACCAGTGCAGGCTCAAGCGACTTGAAGGGCAGGTCTGCAGCTGTGTAGGATGTGTGCGCCTCCATGCACACGTACTGGCGCCGTGGCAGGGGAAAAGGATGCAGAAAATGGGGGAAACGGGCTATATGAAATCCTACCCTTCTCCCCGTGGCTTGGGTCACTTGCTCAGGTCGAGGGGGGAAGGGGGACTGGATCATTGTCTAGTGGGGGGGGAACGATGACCCCCTCCCTCTTGGCCGCTGCCGGGGGGGGGGGGTCCATGGGGTATAAGTGCCCTGGATCCAACAGAGGTGTGTACTGGTCACAGAGACTGGGGGCAGGGTTGAAGTGCTGCCAACCAACCCAAAAGTAAGAAATACTTTATTAAAAAAAATAAAAAGTTTTCTATGTGACAGTTGTGTAATGGTGGGTGTGTGGAACAGCACTCTGCCTGGCAACTGACATATCTGGTTCTGTTCCTTCCACTGCATCATCAGCACTTTGACCTCGCTGAAAGTGGCATCACAGGTAACTGACCAGGCAGCTACTGAGTAGCTCTTCCTGAGCAGCTGTGATTCCACAGTCAGTGAGGTCACAGTGCTGATGACGTAATGGGAGGAACAGAGCTAGCTATGTCTGTTGCCAGACAGAGTGCTTTCCACACGTCACACCTAAAAACGTGAAGTGAAAAGAAAAAAAATCTTCTAATTAACCAAAGACAAAATAAAAAAGTACCTTAGATATAAAATGTAATAGTTGACTGCTTTTAAAAACTACAGTGAAGCTCACCAGGATCAAGCCCAACTCTGCAGAACTCTGCAGTAGAGTTACTGCAGGGAACAATCCAATTTCAGTGGGAATTGATCTCATTTGTCATGCAGGGAAATTGTGACACTGTGCTTGATCCTAGCGGGCTGCACTGTAGTTTTAGTTTTAGGCAGTACACTAGCTCTTTAAAGGGACGTGTACGATTCCCTATAAGATTATTTCAACAATTGTTGTCATCCAGAAATTGGTTTGTAAGGATACTTTTATCAAATGACTTTAGCAAAACACTGAAAAATACTTTTTAAACCAGGATGTGGAAGCATCCATTTTGTGGACAGGAATGGTGTTGTGGTGATGTCACTGCCTCAGTAGGTGGGAACATTTGGGCTGTGCTTATTGGGGTCCTGTAACACTGTGAAGAAAACCTTGGATTTTATATTTGGCATGGTGTAACAAAATAATCCAGAGCTTTCCCTCACAATTTGACATGATCCCTGTCCGTAGGAGCAGTTTGTTTTAACCTGCTTCACAGCACACTGTTAGGGCTGGTGAGACAGTGACATCATCACGGCACCCTTCCTGTCCACAAAAAGGGTGCTTCCATATCACAATTTTAAATATATGTTTTTTTTTGCTTTACTAGAGACATCTGCTAACTATAACCCAGTGGTTTACCTGCTGGATCCATATAATAACCTTATAAATTCCTTTCCAAAGGCTATAACTTTGTATCTTATTTCGAGGTTATCTCATGCAGCAGACTATCGCCAGTAGGACTATAGCTGCCAGGCACTAGGACCACACAGAAACTTTCTAGCTAGCAGTCTGCCAGAAGGAGCCACACAACTCCCGACGTCAGCCCCTGACATCAGCCAGTCCTGTAAATGTGTCCAGCCCCCATACCCTCCCCAGTTCTTTCCCACAGTCAACCAGCACATATCAGACCACTGAAACCGCCGCAGTCAGTCAACTGCCATTTTCCTATGTTTACCGCGCTTTATTATTTTTCAATTTCTTTTAGTATTAACATCGAAATGTCGGCGTTCTCACCTGACAGTTTGTCTTCTCAACCTTCTTCATCTACCGACCACTCTACAAAGTGTGCCTGTGGCATACAGATCCCAGACAAGGACCGCCATTCTGCCTGCATCTTATGCCTGAGCCCAGACCACAACATCCAACTCTGCGAGGCCTGCCGCAAGTTCAACCCAGCCACCCACAGATGTCGCCAGAAAGATCCTGGAGAACTATCTCCTTAAGCAGAAGGTCACCTTGATGGAATGGGAGCTGCAGGCCAGGAGCTCCTCTGCTTTCACAGCCCAGTCCTCAGGATCTTCATCATCAAAGTCCTGTGATAAGGCCTCCAGGAAGCACAAGCACCAGGATGAAGATTGGGACCAACCCCGGTCTGCCTTCCGCTTATATACGAACATATACGTAATTTGCCAGCAGGTAAAGGCCTAGAGGTCTATCAAGTCTGCTCGAATGTGCAGCTAGCACCCTCATTCTGCAGCTGCCCTCCCTCCCACCCTTCCCCCCTTCATTAACCTCCCCTTGTCCTGTCCCATCCTCGCTTGAAGCAGTCCACTGTTCTACTGCATACCACTTCAGCAGGTAACGCATTCCACCCAGCCACCACCTCTCTGTAAAAAGTGTCTCCTCATCTCCCTCCTGGACCTTCCTCGCTCAGTCTCATATCTTGGCCTGGTGGCCCTCCCTCCTTACTTTTGAACAGCCCCTCTGTACCCGTCTTGTTTATTCTTTCATGTATTTGATGTTGTTTCATTCATGTCACCCCTGTCTCTCCTCTCCTCCAGTGAGTGCATGTTCAACTTCTTCAACCTCTCTCATATGATGAGTCCCCAGCCCCTTGATCATCTTTGTTGCTCTGCGCTGCACCCCCTCCAGTAACTTAATGTCCCTCTTCAGATACGGATGCCACTACTGCACGCAGTACTCCAGGTGTGGTCTAACTAATGACCTATACAGTGGCAGAATCACCTCCTCCCTCCTCGAGGATATACCCCTTTCAATACAACCCAGCATTTTGTTGGCCTTTGCAGCTGCCTTCCTACATTGCGCTGAGTAGTTCATTGACCCTGAAATGAGCACACCCAGAGCCTTCTCCTCCTCTGTCTGGGCTAGCTGCACCCCTAGCTGGTAACTCCTCCTTGGGTTCTTCATCCCAAAATGCAGCACCTTGCACTTTTGGCATTAAAGCCCAGGTTGCTAGGTGTCTGACCAGGTTTCAAGCTTTGCCAGATCATCCTGCAACCCCTGCCATCCCCCTAGGTCATCCACCACCGCGCCTACCTTGGTATCATCAGCAAACAGACTGATCTTGCTCTTGATGTCCTATGATATGTCTGCAATGAATATCCCAAGCAACACTGGTCCCAACACTGAGCCCTGTGGAACACCTCTTGTCACTGCCCTTGGGTGTGAGAGCTCCCCACCCACCACCACCTCTGTTGCCTTCCCTGCAGCCAGTTTCCTGCCCATCTCACCAGCTTTGCACCCACCCCTGTGCCTACTAACTTCCTTCCCAGCCTTCCATGCTTGGCACTGGGTCGAATGCCTTGCACAGTCCAGATACAGGACATCCTGCATGGCCCCTGTCCAGTTGCCTAGTTACCCAGTCATAGAACTCCACCAGGTTGGTTTGGCAGGAACTGCCACATATGAAGCCATGCTGTCTGCTGTCCTGTAGTCCTTGGCCTCTAGGAGGGCCACCAGCCTCTCCTTCAGGATAGTCTCCATTAGCTTACCCACTGATGGATGTGAGGCTCACTGGTCTGTAGTTTCCCGGTTCATCCTTGGGGCCACTCTTGTGGAGGGGCACCACATGAGCCATCCTCCAGTCCTGAGGTACACACCGAATGTAGTGAAGCATTAAATAGGTCTGCCAAAGGTCCTGCAAGGACCTCTGCCAGCTCCTTCAGTACCCTGGGGTGGATGCCATCTGGGCCTGGCGCCTTGTCCACCCTCAGTGCCTTCAAACCCTCTTGAACTCTGCTCTCCATGATTTCCCATCTGTCAGCACTACCCCTGCTTCTGCTATTTCTCCCACCTTGGGTGTCACCCCCTCCTTCTCTTTAGTAAATACTGAGCAGAAGTACTCATTTAGTGCTTCCACTATCGCACCCTGCTTCCACCCAACCCCTCCTTCCTAATCCTTACTATGTGGTCCTTGCAGCTCCTTTCTCCCGATGTACTTAAAGAAGTCCTCCCTTCTTAATGCCTTGTGCCAGCCTGAGTTCTGTAGATGCTTTGGCTCCCCTTACAGTCCTTGTCACCTCCTTTGATTCTCCTCAAGTACTCCTCCCTGTCCTCCCCCTCCCTGTTTTTGTACTTCCTAAAGGCAGCTCTTTTCCTCCTTACCTTTTCCATGACCTCCTTGCTCAACCAGATCGGTTTCTTAGCCCTAGCCTTCTTGCTCTGGGCTTTGCAGCAGGTTTTGGTTGCCTCCACTATCCCCAGCTTTATGAGCTCCCACCTCTGGTTAGTGTCCATACTAGATTAAATTCTGGCCAGGTACCCTTTTACCACTTCCCCCATCCTCCCAAAGTTGGCCTTCCTAAAGTCCAGCACTATTGTGCCAGATTCCACTCCTTCCTTGCCCATATCCAATGTGAGCCATACTGAGCGGTGGCACTCCATGACAGCGGTTCCTCCACTGTAAGTTCTCTCACAAAGTCCCCATTTGCCAGCGCAAGGTCAAGGGTATTCCCTAACCTGGTTGGTTCACTGACCATTCGCAGCAGGAAGCTGTCCTGGAAGGCATCCAGCAGTACCTGCTCCCTTCTGTTCCTGGTTGTTGGGGTGCTCCAGTCCACTCCTGGCATGTTGAAGTCCCCCACAATCACCACACCACCCTTCTCGCAGGTCCTCCTGATCTGTCCCGCTAGTTCCCTGTCTAACTCCTCCGTCTGAGATGGTGGCCTATACATCACTCCCATTCTAAGAGTCCTATTCTTGAATCCTGGATTTGCATCAAAGTGACTTCGTGCTACCCTCCTCCCCTTCCTCCCTTACGCACTTCAGTCCTTCCTTCACATATAGTGCCACCCCCCCCTCCTTTCCCAATCACTCTGTCCCTACGAAATAATATGTACCCTGGTACAGACAGGTCCCAGTCATTGCAGTCTCACAAGACGCCTTCAACCATGCATGGGTCTTTCTGGGGGCTGACCTCAGCCCCTGCATGCCCCAAGTCCCTCAGTGCTACCAGTTGCCCAGCTGTCCGCCCAGGTCTCCCTCATGAGGAACGGCTCCTCGGGTCTGAGTACTTTGTATCCTGCACCCCAGCCCCTGCTGTTTCAGCCCTCATTCTCTGCGGACATGCAGTCAGGCAGTTCAGCCACAGTCTCTTCATCTGGCGTGGGTGTGGCAGTCGCCAGTCAACCAGTGACCGCCCTTCCGACACCCGTGCTCCCAGAAATGGTCTTGTCCAATGGGACAGCTGCTGGTTCTGCTCCTCCTACTCAGGGGCAGATGCTGCAGGAAATCAGCACCTCCTAAAGACAGGTCTGTCTTCAGCCTTCTCTCAGCAGGTCGCCCTCCACTCCAGCACCCATTTCCCCATGACTGGTGTCCATGGATCCTCCACCAGCACCCCACCCCCCCAGCCAATGCCCGCTGGGCCTTCGCCTGTTCTCCCTCCACCGCAGCCAGTTGGACCTACGCTGGTTCTGCCTGTACCTGGCCTTCTGCAGCCAGTGCCTGCTGAGCCTGTGCCAGCCCACCTCGCCTGCCCCCATCCTGCTGCTCCTGTGGGACTAGTGCCTGGCCTGCCACAGCCTGTGCTTGTAGAACCAAAGCTTGGGTACCCTATGCCAGTGCCTGCAGGTCCAGCACCTGCCTACCCCTATCTTGTGCCAGATTATCCATACCAGGCACCTTCAGGACCTGTGCTGGGCTACCCCTACCCGACGCCGGGGGGACCAGCGCCAACCCCTGTTGGTTACCTTGGTCTGAACTCAGCCTTGTGGTTCTTCATGCAGTTGCAGGCTCCCTCTCTGAGGACACCGGCTCCAGCCTCTCTACTCCTAGTCCCTGTTAGGCCGGGCCCTAGTTCTCCTCACACACCCCTGGTGTAGGACTGATGCCAGGTCATCCAGCCGCTTGGATGGTCATTGGCCTGAAGACAAAGATGACGCAGCTGATGGGGAGGAGAGTGTCTAAATTAGAGAGTTTTCTTCTCTCCCCTTGACTCCTCATAAAGGGAACAGGCCCCAAGTAATCTTCCCAAATCCCCTCCCCCCGATGACCCTACCTATATAACCATCATGAGGCACATTCAGGACACAATAGAATGAGAGACAGAGGAGCAGTATCCTCAGAGATGTTGGTTAGCTGTCTCCCTGTGGCAGCCCGACACCCCTCCCTCCCTTAGTGGTCCCTCCTGTCTTGACTTCTATGAGGATGTCACCCTGGCTGCCTGGAACTGCCCCCACATGGTCCCGAAGAAGGTGGACAGGCTTTACCATGCCCCAGCAGTCAAGCTGTATTTTGGGAAACAGCCCAAGACCAATTAAGTCATCATCAATGCTACGCTTGACCGCACCAAGAGGCCCAAACACTTAAGCTCCCTCCCCCCCGGACATGGTGTCTCACCAGCTGGATTAGATGGTCAAGCGTGCCTTCGCCTCTGCCACTCTGGACATTCTGGCCATCAGTTACTTTTCTCATATGGTGCAGTTTCAGAATCTACTATAGGATCAGGCTAGGGAGGCTGTCCTAACCATGCCGGGTGACCCTTCCAAGCAGCAGACCCTGCAGGCCCTTAAAACGGGCTCAGACATCAGTACCCACGTTCTTGGGGCTGCCTATGATGTGGTGAATACCTCTAGCTGGACAGTGGCTGTAGGCATCTGTATGAGTCGGCACTCCTGGCTACAGGTCTCTGACTTCATCCTGGACATCCAGTCCAGCATAATGGATGCCCCTTTCAGGGGTCTCAAACTTTTTGGGGGAGCTGAGGCACTTACTACTTTCTCACCTCTGTTTGTATGTGTTCCATAAATATGCACACCACACTCCTGTGTAATTGTTACAAGTAAATATTTGTGATGCCATTGGATTGTGCATTTGAGAAAGAGTAATGTGCTCAGAGACAGCCCAGGTTCCACTTGTCTCAGCGGTGCAGCTGGTTAGCACAATTGGAACAGTATTCCTGGCGGCCTGAGTTCAAGTCCCAGCTGAGGCACTTACTTACTTTTCACCTCTGTATGTGTTCCATAAATATGCACACTGCATTCCTGTGTGATTTTTGAGGGAGATGTCTAGGATTTCATCTCCAAAGTGCAGACCTTGGGATGGGCCCTCAAATCCATCCACTCAATGTATCATACTCAGACTAAGTTAGAACAGAGGACTCCCTTACGTCACTCTTCCCACAGGCAGGTCCAACCCCCTCCCAAAGCTCAGGGCAAGTGCAAGGTGGGGGCAGCTTTCCCACCCCCTTCGCTGCCATCCATAGCACCCGAGGGGCAGCAGCAGCCTCCATAGCTGCTGCAGCCTCCATAGCTGCTGCTTCCTCCTCCTGACTCCTTGCCAGATCACCTCCCTCCCGTAGAACTTCAGTAGGTGGTAGTAGGGGGTTGCTTCTCCTTTCACCTGGAGAGGTGAACGGAGATAACCACAGACAACTGGGTGTTGCAGTTCATCGAACATGGCAACATGCTAGAATTCTTAGTGGCCTCCAGAAAACCCTCCGAGCCAGTCGTCATACCTTCCCAGTCACGTTCCCCTCATCCGGTAGGAAATTCAGGCTTTACTTCAAAAAAAGGCCTTAGAGCCAGTCACACAGCTTCAGCAGGGCAGGGAGTTCTACTCTCACTTCTTCCTGGTCCCCAAGCAGATGGGAGATCTTCGGCTGTCTGAATATACAGGATGCCTACCTGCATATCAGAGTCCCCCCCACCCCGGCTGGTACTATCTCTCGTTTCCACTTTCAGGGTGCACATTATCATTTCAGAGCTCTGCCTTTTGGTTTATCCTCAACACCCAGGGTCTTCACCAAATGCCTAGTAGTTGTGGCAGCTGCCTTGAGACAGCAGGGTTTCTACATCTTCCGGTACCTGGATGATTGGTTCTTAACCACCCCATCCAGGGACATCTCCTTTAAACCCTGGCACAGACCCGTAGTCTATTCCAGGCTTTGGCCATCACTGTCAACATGCCAAAATCCTTCCTTACTCCCTGCCAATATCTCCAGTATATATAGGCAGTGCTGCACATGGCTCAGGGAATGGCCTTCCTGCCCTCAAACAGAGCAGAGCATCTGATGGACCAGGCCCATTTTCTTTACTCCAGCTGTTATATTTCAGCCAGAGCTTTTCTACCACTTCTGAGCCTCATGGCTGCCACCATTACCATGGTTCCCTTGGCCCATCTGCACATGAGAGTCTCTCAGTGGACACTGTGGGACCAATGTGACCAATGCACGGATGCCCTGGATCAACCAATTATGATGTTGGATCTAGTCTGGAGGGTACTGTTGTGGTGGCTGGAGCCATTAAACTGCTTCGGGGATTCCCTTCTGTATTCCTCCGCCTCAGCAGGTCCTGATGACAGATGCCTCAAATCTTGGCTGGTGGTCCACCAAACTCAGGGTACATGGACCGAGGTGGAGAGGACCCTCCACATCAATGTTCTGGAGATGTGAACAGTCTTGTATGTTCTGCAGGCTTTTCAGACTCGGCTGTCCCCAGGTCTGCTCTTGATCTAGATGGATAACGTGTGTGGTTTATTACATAAACAAGCGGTGGGGGTGGGACTCATTCCTATCCCTTGTGCGGGGAAGCAATGAACAGTCTGTTACTGGGCCATAGAACACGCGCTGGAGCTCTCAGCCATCCATACCCCCAGCAACCAAAACTTCCTGGCAGGCAGCCTAAGCCAGTCTCATTCCAGAGCCCACAAGTAGATGCTTCTGACCTTGGTGGTTGTATATCTGCTAGACAGATGGTGTTGTCCTGAGTTGGACCTTTTTGCATCCCCACACAATGCAAAATTGGCACTTTTTTGCTCATTAGATCCAGGATTCTAGTGAGTCGCATTGTCCCTCTCTTGGAAGTGGAGGTTTCTCTATGCCTTTCCTCCTTTTCTGCTCCTTCAGAAGGTTTTTATCAAGCTTCAGATGGAAGGGTCCACCATGATCCTGATCGCCCCCTTCTGGCCTTGTCAGATTTGGTTCCTCTTGCTTCAACAAGTGGCCGAGGAACCTCCAGTCTCCCTGTCCCTATGCACAGGCTTGTTCTCCCATATGCAGGGCACCCTGGTCCATCCAGACCTTAAATCTCTCCATCTCCATGCGTGGCTCCTGAGGACATAGCCATCGCCTGATTTGGGGTGTCTTCTAGAGTGGCGGATGTCCTGGTGGCAGACAAGAATCCCTCTACCAGTGCCACTAATTCTATGAAATGGAAGTGCTTTGCTCTTTGGGCTGCATCGCACTAGTTGTATCCCTTCACCTGTCCAGTAGAGCATGTGCTGGAGTACCTGCTGTCCCTCTCAGACTTGGGTCTGCAGTACTTCATCATTACAGTATGTGTTTCTGCCATATCTGCATACCATGTACATGTAGAGGGTGGCTCAACTTGATGTGTCTCACATCTTCTCAAGGGTTATTCTGCATTTGAAGCCTCTCATGCATGATCCTGTCCCGGCTTGGGGACCTCAATTTTGTGTTGGAAAAGCTTACGCTGGCTCCCTTTGAACTGGCCACGTCTTGCGAGCTGCACTTTTTGTTGTGTAAAGTGTTATTTTTAGTTGCTATTACTTCTGCTCAAAGGATTTCCGAGCTTCAGGCGCTGATATGTAAGGAGCCTTATTTGATTTTTCACAAAGGCAAGGTGTCTTTGTGAACCAACCCTAACTTTCTTCCTAAGGTGGTGTCGGAGTTTACTTTGAATCAATCCATCCACCTGCCTGTCTATTTTCTGGAACATTCCAATCAGGTGGAGGCATTGCTCCACACCTTGAATGTGCATAGAATTTTGCAGTATTATACACACTGGATCAAAGACTCCAGGAAGTCCAATCAGTTGTTTGTTTTGTTTGCCCCGGGGAAAGAGGGAGCCCTGGTATCCAAATAGTGCCTATTTAAGTGGTTAGCCAACTGCATTGTCTTTTGGTACTGTAAGTACAGTAAGGAACTTCCAGGTACGGTTAAGGGCCATTCTACCAGGGGTATGACCACATTGGTAGCTTGTTTCAAAAATGTATCGGCTGCTGACATCTGCGTTGCTGCTACATGGAGCACTGTCCACACCTTCACCAAGCATTACAGTCGGGACATCGCCACTAGGCATAGGGCCAACTTCAGCTTCAGTGTTCTTCAAGGCCTACTTTCATTGGCCATCAATTTTGCTTCCACCCGAAGTGTCTTATATGTAGTTGTCAGAACTGCTTGTGACTCAGTCCTACCAGTGGTGGCCTGCTGCAAGAGATACCCTTGAAGTGAGGTAGTACAGTTAAATAAGAACTTACCGTAACAGTAGATCTTCGAGAGGATCCCTTGCAGCAAGCCCTGCTTTCCCTCCCTCCTTCCCCTTTTTTCCTGTCTCTCTCTCTCTCCGCCCTTCCATAAGGGTGAACTTTCTGCTTCTCATTTGATTATGCTATCAGGATACCACGGAGTCCTCCTCGGTTCCCCCAGATGGCATCTAGCTTTTGGTCTATGGTGGGAGAACTAAGGAGGATATGGAGGCCACCTGCCTTTATAGGATTGGCTGATGTCAGGGTCTGACGTCGAATGTGGGCGGCCCCCTCTGGTAGACCGCTGGCTAGAAAGTTTCCATGTGGTCCTAGTGCCTGGCAGTTATATTCCTACCAGTTATGGCTGCTGCAAGAGATCCTTTTGAAGATCTACTGTTACAGTAAGTTCTTACGTAACTGTACTATTTATCAACACTGAAGTTCATCTGCCATCTCTCTGCTTACTCCCCTGGCTTGTCCAGGTCTCTTTGCATTTCATTTATCACCTCCTGTGATGCAGCTACTCATACCATATTGGTGTTATTAGCAGACCTGAAAACCTAGTTACCGATGCTCACTTTCAGGTCACTTACAGTATAAATATTATGAACAATGTTAGTTGAACACAGGCTCTTGTGTGACACCATTGGAAACTTGTTTCAATGTTGATAGAGTACCATTAAAGGGCCACTGCGAGCTGTTTGGGTGATTATTTATGTAGTTACTTATAATGGTATACGTTGCCATCACTGGTCCAATAACTAGTATATAATGCCCCCGATTCTGTGATAATTATGGATTTATTGTATTTTTATAAAATAACTATTTTGAGCAACTCGCCTATCTCATCCCTTCAGACCTGGACGCATGTTCATGATAGTAATATGACACTGAGGTGCCGCTAAACTTGTACATGCACAAGTATTTAGATTTTTATTCAGAATGAGGTAATAGCATGTATTAAATTCTGTCAGTCAACTGAACTTTCCAAAGTATCTGTAACCTCAAAAACAAGCGCTCTAACATAACAAAGTAGAGTTCCGAAAACTGAAGCTGTGACTTCAGGCATGTGCATGAGCACAACCAGCTTTCTCTGGAACCCAAGGAGACAGAAAGAGCTGAAATGACATATTACAGTAGAAAGCACAAAGGTTACCATCAGAAATTTCTCTGATGGAAGCAAAATACTTTCTAAATACCAGCCAAGCACAACGGCATGGAAAAGAAAGCAGTAAGGAAAGGAAATAGAGGTGCCTCTGCCTGAAAAGCAAACAGAAGAACTAGTGCCAGCAAAAGACACGCCCTGCGTGAAGGGCATTAAACAAATGTGGCAGTTTTTTTTTTTTTTTTTTTTTAAACAACACAGACTTTTGGAAAACCTGTCTCAGCTGTGTCTTCTAGTCTCCCTTCTAAGGATGCATTTGAGGAAAAGGAGGGAGGCAGAACTAGTTTCCCAGGAGGACACTGCCGAGGAGGAGGAATTTTGTAACCACATGCAGATGAGTGACATCAGTTTTGAGGCAACTGGTTGACATGTGGGACCAGATTTTCAAAGGCCAGAGAATGATGCAGGGTGCTTGCATCAAAAACAACCGATGCAAGGAGCAGGATGTGTCAAACCTTGCACCAATTCTGATTTTCAAATGGTGCTTGCTTCGAAAACAGGTCTGCATGCGTCACAGTGGCTTGCACCAAAAAAATGCCTTCACCATGTCGGAAGGGATGTCTGCATCACTGAAGTGATGCACCATCCCCTTAATTAGGATTTTCAAAGAATGCCAGTCGTGTCTTTGTGCCTAAGATGCATGTCGCTGTTAGACCAGCCAGAGCTAGTCTGAAGGACACTAGAGCACATAAAGAGGCCTACAGCAGGTTATCAGACCTGACTATGCTACTATTAAGGGCCAGTATTCAACTGCAGAACTGGATTAGAACATTTTGTGGGCTTAGTCTTGGCCATTTTATCTGCTGTTTTATTTGACTTAACTTGTGTCATTCTCATCCTTTGCGTCATTTTTTACTCAACTTGCACCATTTTTTTGTCTCGGCTCGCACAATTTCTTTTACCCAATTTGCATCATTTTTGTTCCTTGAGTCATTTTTATGTTTGCTTGCACACAGGTGCAAGAAACATAGTGCCATCATCGGAGATTTTGGAGGTGTGTCACCTCCTCCTCCAATTCAGTCAGTGTGTTGGCAGGCGTGGCCCCTGTAAGCCAGTGCATTCTGGAGCTGTCTATGACAAGCTCCAAAATGCAGTGGCATACAGTTGAAAGGGGGAGCTATGCTTGAGTGAGCAGCGATAAGATAAGGCTGCTCACGCGCAGCTCCCCCCCCACAGACAGAAGCCCACGCTGGCGTGCGCGCCTCCCGCACGCACACGCACTGTATAGCCGACGGGGTGCCCAATCCTCGCCGGCTGTGCTGCGCTCCCCACCTCTCACCTACCTTTGAAATGCCACGCTGGTGCCCACCCCAGCGTGCAAGTAATGATATAGCCGACGGTCGGCGGCACTGTCCTAACCCCCAGTAGTAAGTGCCATGCTGGGAGCCCACCCCAGCGTGGCAAGCAATCTTAGGCCGACGTGGTGCCCAACTCGCCGGCTGAACGCACCCCCAACCGTCTCTTGTGCCACGCTGGGAGCCCACCCCAGCGTGGCAAACGCCCCTCGTCAGTCTGCTTGGTTTTTTTACCTGTAAAGAAAAACGGTCCCACGAGTCTCCCCGCCTCCCACAACCCGCACCCACCCACCGCGCACCCAGTTCCCCACACCCCTCACCCCATACTTACCTCCAGACTCCGGCGCGACGATCTTCGGTGGACCGGGAACACATCTGCACTCTTCAAAGCCGACCGCGAACTGAGGAAATGCCGGTAAGCTGTATAATGGGCTAGATAGGGGATTTCAACTTTGTTGCATATCTCAGGCATTTTTGGGAATTTTTGCACCAAATTTTCAACATGGGGTTTTTGGGACCCCTTCTCATGATTGATGTCACTGTCATGGCGTTATTCGGCCCAAAGGTGATTTCACAGTCACTGCGTGGAAATCACCCTTCGGCCTGAATAACACCATGACAGTGACATCATTCATGAGAAGGCCAAAAACCATGATAAAGTTGGTATAAAATCCAAAAATACTGTTTCTGAGTGTCGTTGCGCAGTTCCTCGCAGGCTCGTAAGTTCGCGAATTTTCAATATTTTCACTTCAGATTTTCAACATTGCCATTTTACCACACCTTCTTATGAGTAGTACAGTTGTCATTTTTCACATCTCACCCAAAATGTGTTTCCGCCCATGTAGCGCACAATGGCGCAGTCGGTTTGCAAACTCAATGTACGGGATAAATTAAAAAATCACAGTGACACTGTTCATGAGCAAAGGTTTTAAAATGGCTATGTTGAAAATTTGGTGAAAACATTCCAAAATGACTGTTTTACGTAGCGCATGGCGTATGTTCCTACGCATTGTAAGTTCGCGAATTTTCAATATTTTCAGTCCAGATTTTCAACATTGCATTTTTACCACACCTTCTTATGAGTAGTACAGCTGTCATTTTTCAAATCTCACCCAAAATGTGTTTCCACCCATGTAGCGCACAATGGCGCAGTCGGTATGCAAAATCAATGTATGGGACAAATTAAGAAAATCACACTGACACTGTTCATGAGCAGAGGTCTTAAAATGGCTATGTTGAAAATTTGGTGAAAAAATTCCTAAAAATGACTGTTTTACGAGTGTGCGTTGCGCAGTTCCTACGCAGGCTCGTAAGTTCGCGAATTTTCAATATTTTCACTTCAGATTTTCAACATTGCCATTTTACCACACCTTCTTATGAGTAGTACAGTTGTCATTTTCACATCTCACCCAAAATGTGTTTCGCTTCATGTAGCGCACAATGGCGCAGTCGGTGTGCAAACTCAATGTACGGGATAAATTAAAAATCACAGTGACACTGTTCATGAGCAGAGGTCTTAAAATGGCTATGTTGAAAATTTGGTGAAAAATTCTAAAATGACTGTTTTATTGATACGCGCTATGCAGTCCCTACGCACACTGTAAGGTTGCAACTTCAATATTACTCCATATTTTCAACATTGCCATTTTACCACACTTTCTTATGAGCAGTACAGCTGTCATTTTCACATCTCACCCAAAGCGTGTTCGCCTCATGTAGCTACAATGGGCGAGTCGGATGTAAATCAATGTGCAGGATAAATTAAGAAAATCACAGTAACACTGTTCATGAGCAAGGTCTTAAATGGCTATGTTGAAAATTTAGTGAAAAAATTCCAAAAATGACTGTTCTGAGTCGTTGTACAGTTCCTATCTGCGCACGTAAGTTCGCGAATTTTAATATTTTCACTCCAGATTTTCAACATTGCCATTTTATTACACTTCCTTATGAACAGTACAGCTGCAATTTTTCATATGTCGCCTAAAATGTGTTTCACATGTAGCGCACAATGGTGCTGTTGGTGTGCCAAAGCAATGTTTAGGACAGATTAAGAAAATCACAGTTACACTGTTCGTGAGCAGAGGTCTTAAAATGACTATGTTGAACATTTGGTGACAAAAGTCCATAAAATGACTGTGATACGAGTGAGCATTGCGCAGTTTCCACGCACCCTCGTTACTTCATGACTTTGTAATATTTTCAGTCCAGTTTTCACCAGTGACATTTTTCCACACTTCCTTATGAACAGTACAGCTGTCATTTTTCACAACATGGCTCAAGTGTGTTTTCACAGTTTCAGCGCAGAGATGCGTGGTCACTGTGGGAAATCATTGTTCGACACAGATAAAGAAAAACACAATGACACTGTTCATGATCGGAGGCACCAAAATGCCTGAGTTGACAATCTGCTGTAAAAAATCCCCAACCTAATTATATTACGGGTGTGCGTTGCACAGTTTCTATGTACGCTCGTGACTTCACCATTTTTTTTATATTTTTAATACAGATTTGCAACATCTGCTATTTTACACCTCCCATGAACAGTACAGCTGTCATTTTACATCCTCTTCAGAATGTTTTGCACCTGTGGTGCTAAATGCCGAGTCACTGTGCATAAGCAGCTTCAGCCAACAAAGTGATATTCCCTGTTCATGAGGTGGAGTCACAAAACAAACATGTTGAAGATTTGGAGTGAAAATTCAACGAATGCCTGAGGTATTAGGGTTTCCAACTATAACGCCCAACCCTGTAGAGAATGTGCATCAGGGATGTGACTTGGGATTCTTGCCTGTGATGCTCATACCATTCCACCCTGCAGTCAGAGGCGCGTCGGTATGCCTTGGACTCTTGACTAAACTTCACCCCATTCTCTATATATGCACCCATCTCACCATATTTCCGAATGAAATGGTGCGCATAAGGGCCAAAGACCCCAAGGAACACCGTGACACTTGTCAGTGTCTGCAGGGTGGGGTGTGGTGAATGGCATGGGCGTTATGCCTGACGACCCAAACGCACACCCCAATGCCTGTCACTCTCTGCAGGGTGGTGGTGGGGTTGGCTTCAGTTCAATACTTCACTGCCATTCCTATTACACAACTCTGTAACTTCTACACTACCACTGCCAATGCCAGCAAGCAAACATTCGTCATTGACAAATGCTTGTTTTGACTCAACTTGCACCATTTTTGACTCAACTTGCACTATTTATTTTGGTGCAGCTTGCTTCATTCTCATCCCTTTCGCCATTTTGTTGACGGAGTGGACATCTTGCATCAGTTTGGGGGACTTTGTCACAGAGAACACTTTTCTTGAAAAATATGGTGCACGGTATTTAGCACACCTAGATCTGACTCAAGCTGCTTGTTTGACTTAGCTTGCATGGCTCTAAGGGTCCTTTGAAAATTCGGCTCGCTGTGTCTTCATAACACTTGACACAGAAATGGATGTAGAGGTAGTAGAATTTGGCTATGCTGTGTTTGACCTCACCAAGAAAAGAGTCAGTACCCATCCATAGGGCATTTAACACTGCTACTATAAAGAGACCTGGGCGGACAGCTGGGCAACTGGTAGCACTGAGGGACTTAGGGCAGAAAGAGTAAGGATCAGATTATTAGGATCAAGAATGGCAGTGGATTGGCAGAAAAGGGGACAGAGCAGGCAGAAGTACTCAACAAGTACTTCTGTTCTGTATTTACAAGCGAGAGAAGGGCCTGTGCCTAAGGGGAAGAGTGGAGTGAGAGTAGGGGGGAGGAGGTTATGGATGGGGAGATCTCAGTGGGTAGGGTGATGGAGGGCCTTAAGTCCCTGAGGGTGGATAAGGCACCCGGGCCAGACAGAGTTCACCCTAGAGTCCTGACAGAGTTGGCAGAAGTACTGGCGGGGTCGCTGGTGGACTTATTCAACACTCCCCTGGATACTGGGTGTGTACCCAGGGACTGGAGGATGGCGTATGTGGTGCCCCTCCATAAGAGTATGCCCAGGGACAAACTAGGGAAGTACAGACCAGTGAGCCTTACCGCCATTGTAGGAAAGTTAATAAAGACTATCCTCAAGGAGAGGCTGGTGAAGTTTCTGGAGGATAATGGTTTCCGGGATGGCAAGCAGCATGGCTTTGTCTCGAGCAGATCCTGCTAGACAAACCTGGTTAACTTTTTTGATTGTGTGACGGGGGGCACTGGACAAGGGCCAAACGGTGCTCATCCTATACCTGCACTTCAGCAAGGCGTTTGACTCAGTGTCTCAAGGAAGGCTGACCAGCAAGTTGGGTAACCTCGGAGTGGGGAGGAAACTGGTTAGATGGGTTAAGAGCTGGTTACAGGATAGGAAGCCGAAGGTAGTCGTGGGGGTGAACTGTTGGAGCCCATGGCTGTAACAAGTGGGGTCTCACAGGGCTCGGTGCTGGGACCAGTGCTGTTTAACATTTTCATTGCCAACATTTCAGATGGGATAAAAAGTAAGATCATCCTATTCGCAGATGGCACTAAGATCTGTGCGAAAGTGGATGGGGGGGGATAGAGTACTCCAGGAGGATTTAGCAAGACTGGAGGGCTGGTTGAACACATGGAAATTAGGGTTCAACGTCAAGGAGTGTAAGGTCATGCACTTGGGGCCCAGAAATCCCAGGAATAGTTACTGGTTCAGGGGAGTGCAGCTATCCGCACCAACGAAGAAGGATCTGGGAGTACTAGTAACAGGGGACGTGAATCACTCAGCACAGTGCAGGAGGGCAGCAGCCAAGGCCAATAGAATGCTGGGGTGCATTGAAAGGGGAATCACCTATAGGAGAGAGGAAGTTGTTCTGCCGTTGTACAGGTCCCAGGTGAGGCCATACTTGGAGTACTGTGTGCAGTACTGGTGCCCCTACTTGAAAAAGGACATCAACCTACTGGAGGTGATGTAGCGTAGGGCAATGAAAATAATCCTGGGATTGGGAGATGGACCATATGAGGAGAGACTGAAGGTGCTCAATATGTATTCCCTTGAGGATAGAAGGGAGAGGCGATATGTTTGAAACCTTCAAGTACCTGAAGGGTACAAACAGAGTAAACATTGAGAGTATGTTCAAATTAAAAGGTGGGAGGAGAACCAGGGGGCTCAGTCTGAAATTGGAAGGAGGAAGAATCAGGAGGGAAATGAGGAGGCCTAATTTCACAGAAAGGGTGGTTACAGGATGGAATGCACTGCCAGAGGAGGTGGTATCTTTGAGGTCAGTGAGCAGCTTTAAGAGGTGGTGGGATAGGATCAAAGGGAAGGTCCAAACTCTGGGTGGAAGGGGTGTGTGTGTGTGAATGGAGCAGGAGGAAATACAGAGGGGGACAAGGGGAGGGGGGCATCTACAGTCTAAATGGCTGAAGTGCTGCACACTAGAGCGGCCTAGATAGACCTTATGGCCTTTATCTGCTAGCAATTTCATATATTCTTATGTATGTAGGGTGTAGCACACCACGACAGCCCAGACTGTAGAGACAGGAAAAGGGGGCAACAGGATGTAGTGGCCCTGACTGTGTGGGTGGGGGACAGCATGGTGCAGTAGCCCCGACTGTTTGGGCAGGAGACAGGGGTTGCATCATGGTACAGCAGCCCAAAATGTAGGACAGGGTGCAGCAGTCACACCTGTTTGGGACAAGGGATGTGAGAAGCACAGTGTAACAAAGGATCTGACTGGTGGCTGGGGGGCAGCAGGGTGCAACTGCCTCAGCTGTGGAGGCAGAAGACACGATGCAGCCAATACCCTGACTCTTGTGGCAAGTGGCAGCATGGTGCAGCAGCCCTAACTGCAGAGGCATGGAGTGCTAGAGCACAGTAGGCCACAGCAACCCCAACTGTATAGACAGGAGCAAGATGCAGCAGCCCGGGCTGTGAAGACCAGGGACAGAAGACTGCATGGTGCAAAAACCTCTACTGTGGGGCAGAACACTGGGGGGGCATTAGGGTGCAACAGCCCTGACAGTGAGATGGGGTGCACGTGGTGCAGCAGCCCTGCCCTTTTGGGACAATGGAACTAGGTAGCAGGGTGCAGCAAAAGCTCTGCCATTGGTGGCCTGGAGAAGCATGGTGCAACAGTTCTAACTGTAGAGACTGGAACAGGGGGCAACAGGTGCAGCATCCCTGACTGGGGGTGGGGGACAGAGGGCAGCAGGTTGCAGCTACCACAACTGTTTGGGCAAGGGGTAGCAGGGTGCTGCAGCCCTGATTGTTCAGGCAGGGGATGGAGGCAGCAGGATGTAGAATCTCTGACTGTGTGAGAGAAGACATTAGGCAACAGGGTGCAGCAGCCTCGAATATGGGGCAGGAGGCAGGGGCTTATGGGACAGGGGACTGCGGAGTGCAGGTACCTCAACTGTGGTGCAGAGACAGGGTGTATCGGGATGCCATATAGTGTTTCTAGTTATACACATACATGATGTATTTTCACACAGACACCATCAAAGAACTGCCCCACATTCGAGGCTGCTGCCCCCTGCTGCCCATTGCCTTCTCCCACACAGTCATGGATTCTGTACCCCACTGCCTCCACCCCCTGCCTAAACAATCAGGACTGCTGCACCCTGTTGCTCCCTTCCCGAACAGTTGTGGTTGCTTTACCCTGCTACCCTCTGTCCCCCACCCTCACAGGCAGGGATTCTGCACCTGTTTGCCCCTGTTGCTGTCTCCACAGTCAGGGCTACTGTGCTCTACTAAACCCTAGAGTCCCAGGGCCTCTGCCTCCATAGTTGTGGCTGCTCCACCCCGCTATATACTTCCAGTGCCCCAAATGGGCAGGGTTGCTGCACCATGTGCACCCTGTCCCACAGCCAAGGCTGCTGTACCCTGATGCCCACCTCTGTCCTGCCACATAGTCAAGGTTTCTAAACCTTGCTATCCTCTGTCCCTGCCACCACTGTGCCCTGCTGCACCGTAGAGCCCCTTGCCTCCACAGTTAGGGTTGTTGCACCATGCTGCTCCCTGCCACCAGAATCACATCCTTTGCTACACTGCCCAAACTGCTTCAAAAGAAAAATTGAAAAATACTTTATGCTTGTGTTATTGGGTGGGGGACAGAGGGCGGACAGCAGGGTGCAGCAGCCCCAACTGTTCAGGCAGGAGACAGGGGAGGCATCAGGGTACAGCAGTCCAAACTGTGGGGCAGGGTGCAGCAGCCACGCCTGTTTGGGGCAAGGGACATCGGCAGCAGGGTGTAGCAAAGGATCTGACTCTGGTGGCAGGAGACAGCAGGGAGAAACAGCCCCAACTGTGGAGGCAGGGGATAGGGTGCAGCAAATGCCCTGACACTTGTGGTAACTGGCAGCAAGGTGTAGCAGTCCTAACTGTGGAACATTTGGGCTGTAGGGCATAGCAGGCCACAGCAGCCTTGACTGTGTAAACAGGAGCAGGGTGTACCAGCTTTGCCTGTGGTGGCAGGCGCGGAGGACAAGATGGTGCAGAAGCCTTAACTGTGGTGCAGGATACAATGGGGCATCAAAGTACAGCGGCCTTGACTGAGGGACATGGTGCATGTGATTTAGCAGCCCTGCCCATTTGGAGCAATGGAAGTGGGTAGCAGGCGCAACAAAAGCCCCATCTCTGGTGGCCTGGAGCAGCATGGTGCAACAGCCCCAACTGTGGAGGCAGGGGACCTAGGACTCTAGGGTGTAGCAGAGCACAGCAGCCCTGACTATGGAGACAGGAACAGGGGGCAACAGGGTGCATTGGCCCTGATTGTGGGGGTGGAGGGCAGAGGGAAGCAGGGTGCAGCAACCTCAACTGTTTATGCAGGAGACAGCAGGGTGTAGCAGCCTCAAATGTGGGTCAAGAGACATGGGGGCCTGTGAGAGAGGCGAACGGGGCAGTAGAGGGCAGCTGCCTCAACTGTGAGACAGGAAGGGGCATCAAGATGCCATATAGTGTTTCTAGTTATATACATAGTTATACCTACAAGGAAAGACTTAAGAACCTTTATATATTCACTGGAGGAAGGAAGGGAGAGGGGTGATATGATAGAGACTTTCAAGTACCTTAGGGGAAGAAACAGGGTACAGATGGAAAGCATATTTCAGAGAAAACTCTACAAAGGAACAAGGGGGCATGATATGAGGCTGAGGGGTGGAAGGCTCAGGTATAATGTTAGGAAGTACTTTTTCACTGAGATGGGTGGTGGAGACGTGGAACAGCCTTCCAGCAGACGTGGTGGGTGCAAAAACAATACAGGGGTTCCAGAGTGCATGAGATAGATATAAGGGTACCCTGGAGATGTGCAGAGCAGGAGAGCCGCAGATCAAATGGGATCTGGAGCTGCAGCAGTGAGTATGGAAATGGGCAGACTAGGTGGGCCATATGGTCCTTATCTGCCGACAGATTCTGTGTTTCTGTGTTACATACATGACGTAGTTTCACACAGAAACTCTCAAAGGACTGAAAATTGTGAGTTCATACAGTACAGTGTGCCTGAAATAGCAGTGTTGTCGTTCTGACATAAAATAAAAATGTTCTTACATGAACCTATTTATGGAGGCTAGATCAAAGACAAACTACTTCTGTGAATAAACACAATTTAGATGTATTTTATATCCATTAAACAACCCTGTTTTATATAGCTAGAAAACAATGCAGAGTTTTGATGAGAAAGAACATACGAAAAAGCCAGCAGAAGAAGGTCACTTGGTCTATCAAGTCTGCTTGTATTGCAGGGTCCACAGCTTGAACTACTGTCCCTGCCCACCTCCCCACTCTTCCCATTCTCCCCACCCATGACCCTTATTTGCCCCCTATGCCTTGCCCAACATCTCTTGAAACAGCCCACTACCTTCAGACCCCTGCTGAATCAACCCAGTCCTCCCTGCTTGAGAGGGAAGGTTATGGGGAGTATGAAGAAGAGGATGAAGGAGAGCCTATGGAGCCTGAAGTCTCTCCTGAGAAAGAAATGGGCAGACTGGATGGGCCTTGCGGAACTTATCTGCCGTCAACTTCTATGTTTCTCCTCCCAGGTCATTAGAGGATTATTCATCTCATTTTTCTTTCGTTAGAAAAATGGTGGATGCTCTGGATATCTGTACCACTGAGGTGGTGATAGAGGATGATGAGGAGGAGGCAGAGTACTTGGAAATGATGGGGTTAGTACCCACCAAAAAGTTACTGCTTTCCATAAATAGGTTTTTTTTAAAGGGATGCAATAAAGCTTCTCTAAACACCTGGGTCTGTCCCACCTTTGGATAAAAGGCTGGAAAAGAAGTACCAGCTTGACAGGGAAGGGGCTGAATTTGTATTCTCACACCCTGACCACCAGTGGGTGGTACAAGCTGCAGCCAAGCTACAAGGCAAAAATACCTCTTGCTTCTCACCCACTAGAGAAGGATTCGAGAAAAATAGATAGTATGGCCAAAAAGGGCTATTTATCAACTTCTTTGGCCATAAGACAGGTTAATTTCCAAGCATATGTGGCCCAGTACCAAAAATCCCTCTGGCAGTCTGTCATGGCTATGGCAGACAATGCTTCTTCCAGTCTTTCAGCAGACCTTGCAAAGACTGCCAGATTTGGCCTGGAAGCTGCCAAATATCAGTTCTAAGGGCATGGATATGTTGTTCATCCACACTGTCTGGCAGATTCCTTGCCGCTTTAAATCTTGCTGGAAGGTCTTCAAGCTGGCTCCACCCACCCACCGGAGGTAAAACTCTCGACTCCGCCCCATGATGCCAGATCTTCCTTACCGCTTGGAAGCTCAGGTTCCCTCCTTAACGCTCTGCATGTTGACTGGATCCTAATTCTTCGGTTCGCCCGAAACTTATTCTCAAATTTTAAAGACATCGGTCAAATTACTCCCTCACAGCTGGGATGGACAAATAGACTCCCAGATTTCGGCGGTGCCCATGTGGGCAGAAAATGTCCAGGACAGATCCGCACTCCACGTGCGTCTGCTGCCCCGGCCTAGACCATGACCCGCAGGCCTGCGAGTTATGCTGTTCGTTTTCGGCCAACGTCCTGGAAGACCGCGCTGCCCGGTTACAGCTTGGGCACCCCGAGAAGCACCACCGCCGGTGAAGTCAAGGAGACCTGTTGGACGGTTACCACAAGCGGCTGGCTCAGCTGAGCAACTCGAGCAGATGATCGCCCTCGAGGAGGAGGCGGCACAGGCCGCATCATCCTCTTCCTCGGTCGCGGCATTTATCCCGCTCTCTCTGGGTACCTCCTACTCAGCTTCTTTTAAGGAGCTTTGCCAATCCCTTTCCATGAAGGGAGAGGGGCCACCGGGACATTCTTCTCGGTCCAAAAGGAAGGACTCCAAAGGTAAGTCCCACCGTCGGTGTTCGTGGGAGCGGGAGAGGTCCCCTTCCCCGGACAGTCGACACTCGACTTCGGTCGAGGTTGCGGCTAAGGCCACTGGCTTCATGGTGTCCCCGTCAGGTCAGCCGGCTGAGACACCCGTCAATGCGGTCGATTTTCTCGACCCGCCGGACGGTTGCTGACTGTGAAGCCGGCAACCTTCTTCACCAGTTCCTCCGGTGGAGACCGAGGACTTGCCTGTGCCTCCGTGCCGGAGTCCCCAGTCAAGGCTTCCGAGCCGAGGGAAGAGCTGGTATCCCCACCCTTCCCAGACCTGTCCTCGGAAACACGAGGATCTCGGTCTCGGTCTCGGACATCATCTCGGTCCAGCCGATCCCGCCAACATCGGCAGTCTGGTCTCAGCACCGAAGTAGCGGCGCCGCCGGCTCGTCCTGTCATCCTCCTCGGAAGAGGAGAGGCTTCGGTGCAAATTGCGTTGACGCTACGAGGACCTGATGTGGCAGCAGTTACTTCTGTTGGGGAATAAGCTGACGCCATCGCCTTCCCCGGCCATCAAGTGGCTGTCACCCGAGCGGCCGAAACAACCCCTCGCTGTAGTCGAGGTGCCCAAGCCTGGGCCAGTTGTTCAGCCGAAACCAGCTGTCCCACCGATTGTGGTGGAACCTCCGCCTCCACAGCTGAAATCGGGGCGCCAACCAGGAACCCTCGGTCGGTCAGGGCCTGCCCCACAGGTTGTCGGTCACCCTCACTCCCGACCGTCCTCGGCAGATGGAGGGTGGCTCAGGCCCCAGGCAGCTCTTCGCGGACTCCTCGGAGTCCGACGATGAATCCTCCCTGTTCTCCAGGCCCATTGACCTGGAGTTCTCCGGGGGGCCAGTCGATGGACGAAAGCCCATCATCCTTCATAGATCTGCTTCGGCTCATCTTGGAGTCTACCGGGATGCAGCTTGAGCCCCTATCCAAGCGGGCCAAGTATCCCCTAACGGAGATGCTGGACCATGGGGATTCACCCACAGAGGCCTTTCCGGTGGCTGAAGCCATAGTTGGCCCAGCCTTGGAGCTCTGGCAGCGGCCTGCTTCCTGTCCTTCGCCTTTGGTCAGGATGTATGCGGTCCCTACCGGCTCTTTGTCCAGTTTTTTGGAACACCCCTCCGCCAAGGGGTTGGTTACCAATAGCGTTTTCCAGCGTTCCAGGAATGCTAGGGATGTGGATAAGCCCCCCGACAAGGAGTCCAGAAAGCTGGACTATGCCGGGCACAGGTGTACGCTGCATCCTCCCTTGGCCTCTGCCAGGCCAGCTCGGCCATGCTGATGACACACTTCTCCGCGTGCCCTCATGGGCTCCTGAATGAGGTGATCCTCATCTCCCGCCGACCTGCCAACCCACGTCTCAGGCAGGTACCGGACCAGGGAAGGCGGTGGCAAACAGCAGCTCCAAACGGCTCTGGACATTGGAGACTCCTGTGCCAGATCAGTTGCGGCCGCAGTGGCCATGCGCCGCAGAGCATGGCTGAGGATATCCACCTTCACGGTGGATACCCAGCATAAACTGGCGGATGTCCCCTTCCTGGAGACCGACCTCTTCGGCCCTGGAGTGGAAGGTCACCTCCAGCAGATCGAAAAGTCTAATGCCACTCTGGACTAGGTCACCTCCGCCCAGAAGGACAAGGGCCGTCGACAACAACAGCATAAGTCCTTTCGCCCTTCTGCGTCTGCAGCATGTCCAGCCCAACAGCACCAACACCAGGGCCAGCAGGCTCACGCTTGGCACCCCAAAGCCAAGCCTTTGGCTTCCTCTAATGGGAAGCAGGGAGCAAAAGTTCCAGGAGGTCCCTCGGCCGGTCCCTCCTCTAAGCCTGCCCAGTGACTCGGTTGAGGGTGTCCCCCCCAGCCTGGCTTGCTACTCCCCCCGGTACCCCCTGGGGGACGGTCTGCCACTCTTCCAGCTGGTCTGCTGTCACCATGGGACCATTGCGCTGTTGAGGTGTAGGAAAGAGCCTGCCCTGGAGTTCAACAGGTCCCTCTTCCGAGCCGTCGCCTCGGCTACGGGTCCGCGAGTCTCTGTCGGCTCGCCAGCCGACATCGCCTGCTCCTCGAAAAAGAGGTGATCAGGAAGGTGGTGGATCCTTCTCCAGACCCGGGGTTTGTGTCCAGGTACTTCCTGGTCCCAAAACGGACGGGGGGCTGGTGCCCCATTCTCGACCTGCTTGACCTGAACAGGTTCCTAAGGTCTCGGACCTTCAGGATGGTCACTCTGGCCCAGATAATCCCATCCTTGGAACGAGGCATGTGGTTCTGTTCTCTGGACCTCCAGGATGCATTCTTTCACATCCCAATCCATCCGTCCCACCAGAGGTTCCTCCGCTTCAGGGCAGAGGGATCCCTCTACAAGTTCCGGGCCATGCCCTTCGGCCTTTCCCTATCTCCCAGGGTCTTCACCAAATGCATGGCAGTGGTGACAGCATTCCTGCGGCGCCGAAGGGTCTGGGTGTACCCCCCCTACCTGGACGACTGGCTGATTGCAGCCCCCTCCAGATCGAAGGTGGAGCGGTCCAGAGATCTGGCCCTCCAGGTTTGCTCTCAGGTTGGCTTCCTCATAAACGAGGCCAAGTTGGAACTTGTGCCAAAGCAGGTGATCCAATTCGCCGGGCAGGTTTCGACTTACAAAGCCAGAGCACGGCTTTCGCTCAGGACAGGGCTGAGGTTCTTTCCTCCTTTGCCCAATCATTTCAGGTTGGGCAATTGTGCCCTGCCTGGGACTTCCTGCGCCTCATGGCGGCCTGCACCAGCGTGGTCCATTGGTACATGCGCCCTCTTCGATGAGGGCTGGCCAGCCAATGGTTACAGCACTTTGATCTGCTGGATCAGCTAGTGACAGTGACCCAGGGGATGTGGAACGCTCTCCAGCGGTGGACCGTTCCGGCACATCTGCAGGAGGGCATCCCGTTTGTCCACCCCGAGCCGACAGTCTCTCAATCGACCGATGCCTCTTTGATGGATTGGGGTGCCCATCTGCGGGAGCACAGAGCGCACAGCCTCTGGTCCCCTCGGGATTCCCGATGCCACATCAACCTGCTGGAGCTTCGAGCAGTTCACCTAGCCCTCACCGCCTTCGCTCCATTTCTACGGGGTCAAGTGGTTCCGGTCCAGACGGACAATACCACAACCATGTACTACCTAAACTGCCAGGGCGGGACATGCTCCATGCCTCTGTGCAGGGAAGCTTTCCACATTTGGTCACTCGTGCGCAGCCTGGAGGTGGATCTCCTTGCCATCCATGTGGCAGGAGCCTCCAACACCCTGGCCAATACCCTAAGCCGGATAGGGGTTGCGTCCCACGAGTGGTCTTTCCTGCTGGAGGTAGTACAAGATCTGTTCTCCTACTGGGGCACACCTCAGGTGGACCTGTTTGCCTCCAAGGAGAATGCGAAGCCAAGACTGTTTCATGCCGCCCCCCTCAGCAGGGCTCGCTGCAGGAGGATGCCTTCTCAAGGCCGTGGACCCCAGGCCTCTTCTACGCCTTTCCCCCATTTCCTTTGATCCACAAAGTGCTTTTCAAGGCAAGGAGGGACAAGGCGCAGGTGATTCTGGTAGCCCCAGACTAGCCTTGCCAGTTCTGGTATCCAGATCTCCTCAGTCTCAGCTCCAGGCTCGCGAAGCAGCTTCCAGCCCGCCTGACCTGATCTCAGTCAATCAGGGGAAGGTATTCCATCCAGACCTTCAATCCCTGCACCTGACGGCCTGGTTTCTGAGCGGCTAGAGTTCCAGGCCTTGGTCTTTCCGACGAGGTCCTCAGCATTGTTGAGGCGTCCCGTAAGGAGTCTACCAGAAAATGCTATGCCTTCAAATGGAAGAGGTTCTCCATTTGGTGTCAGGCGAGGCCTGACCCTTCCTCCTGTTCCTTGGCCAGCATTCTGACTACCTGTGTCCCTTCTCAGCAAGGGCTTCGGCGACCACCTTACTGTGCACTGGCAGCCATCTCTGCTTCACCGGGCGCGGGCCGAAGCAGTCGGTGGCGAGGAGAAGGTGGTCGGCGTTCATGAGCCTTGGACTGTGATATCCTCTCCTGCGAAGGAACCTCCACCTGTGATCTACTGCTGGCTGGCTATGCCATGGGCAAGTGTCATTCAACCGATGCACAGGTGTGACATCTCTCACCTGTCATGGAAGACCGTCTTCTTGGTGGCTATCACGTCAGCCAGAAGGATGGGAGAGCTCCAGGCACTTTCCATGGAGTCTCCCTATCTGGTCTTCCACAAGGACAAGGTTGTCCTGCGCCCCCACCTGAAATTCCTTCCGAAGGTGGTGTTGGAGTTTCACCTTAACCAGGTGTTGACTCTGCCGGTGTTCTACCCCAATCTCACACCTTGAGACGAATATAGGCTCCATACTTTGGACCTAGAAGAGCCTGCCACTACAAGGAGCTGGATGGCTGAAGTTAGGGGAGAGGTTCGCCAGCTGTTTGTCACCCACGCTGAAGCTGCACCTGGCAGACCTGCAGCTGCAGACAATAGGCATGTGGGTCACCTCCTGCATAGATCTCTGCTATAGGTTGGCGGGCATGGAGCCTCCCAGAAGGATAAGAGCTCATTCTACCCGCCATACCACTGCATCGATGGCTGCTTCCAGGGACGTCCCTATCCAGGAAATCTGCAGGGCTGCTACCTGGAAGTCAGCACACACCTTCATCATCCACTACCTCATCAACCTTGAGTCACGCCGGGATGCTGGTTTTGGGGCCTCAGTTCTCCAATCTTTATTTCCCAAGTAGGGGGTGTGCGCCTTGCCTCCCTCCTCCTGGAGAACTGCTAGGACTCTGCCAGACAGTGTGGGTGAACAACATATCCATGTCTCGAATAGAGTTATCATTTGTAACAGGAGTTCAAGGAATGGCATATGTTGTTCATCCACACGACCCACCTGGCCTCCCCGGCTTCGACGCACAACCTGGCTTCCAGCGAGCTAGATCTGGTGTCATGGGGCGGAGCCGAGAGTTTTACCACCCGGGTGGGTGGGAGGAGCCAGCTTGAAGACCTTCCGGCAAGATTTAAAGCGGCAAGGAACCTGCCAGACAGTGTGGATGAACAACATGATGAACAACATATACCATTCCTAGAACTCCTGTTACAGGTGAGTAACCTGTATTTTCAGATGGCAACAGACACCAGTGACACTGCTGCCAGGTGGATGGCCAATATAATTGCTCAGAGAAGGTTTGCCTGGTTAAGAGCCTCAAACCTTACTCAAGATACTCAGAATAAGGCTCTGGATTTCCCAGTTGAGGGTAATTTCCTCTTTGGAACTCACACAGAAGCCTATATGAAGAAAGTGGACAAGTACAGGGCCACTTATAGAAGCAACTGTGCCAAAGAAAAGGCTCCCCTGTCCACAAGACCATAGGGAAGGGGAGGCAGGGGCAGACAGTTTCTTTCCAGGCCTATTTATCAGGCCATGGCTGTACCCCAAGTACAACAGTACCCTCAGCAAGGGTACTTAAGGGGCAGGGGCTGAAGAGGTTCCAGGCGTGGTTCCCACTCTCAGCCCCAGGCAAGGGAGAGCAGGACCCCTGACTTGTTCTCCCAGGCCACCTCCCCACTTCCAGTAAGGGGCAGACTGACTCACTGTTTCCAGGCTTGGAAACAGATCACCAGAAACAAGTGGGTCCTGGAAGTAGTGAGCCAGGGGTTGTCACTAAGCTTCAAATCCCTTCCCTCTCTAAGACCCATAGTGTTCAAAACAGCTTCCAGTGTGGAAAGAAAGCTGTTGGAATAGGAGGTTCAAAACCTGTTGTCAAAAGCAGTGGAACCTGTGCCTCCACAGCAAAAGGAAAGTGGTTTTATTTAAGATACTTCCTCACAAGAAAGAAAAATGGGGAATGGCAGCCTATCCTAGACCTAAGGGTGCTAAACAGGCATTTACTAAAGTCAAGGTTCAAAATGGTAATCTTGTCACTGATTCTGCCAGCTCTGCAAAAAGGAGATTGGCTGGCATTTCTGGACCTAAAAGATGCTTATTTCCACATCCCCATAAGGGAGTCTCACGGAAAGTAACTCAGGTTCAGACTCCCTTCAGGTCATAACCAGTTTTCAACCCTTTCATTCAGTCTCACTTAAGCTCCAAGAGTGTTCACAAAGTGCCTGGCAGTGGTTGTTGCACACCTGCGAAGGCAATGTGTTACAGTGTTCCCCTATCTGGACTATTGGGTGGTGGTGGGAAAAATCACCGCCATTGCAGTAAAGAAGAACGATTTTGCAGCTCACCCAAGGACTCTTGGAGTCTCTGGGATTTCTGGTAACTTCAAAAAGTCAGTCTTTCTCCCTGCAAAAGTGCTGCAGTTCATAGGAGCAGAACTAAATACCCGGCAGGGCAGAGCTTACCTACCTCTGGACAGGGTAAAAAGTATTCTGCAGATGGCAGGCTCCTTCAGCCTGAACAACCCCAAAACTGCAGGACAGTTTCTTCAGTTACTGGGCCACATGGCTGCTGCCACTGGCACAGTCCTGGGTTCCAGGTTCCAGATGAGAGATATCCAATTCGACCTAAGGGCTCATTGGTGTCAAAGAAAGGATTCTCTCTCAAAGTTGGTCCCAGTAATAAAAGTGTTACTCCTGGCCCTTGAGTGTTGGAGAGAGGAAGCCAACCTCAGAGAGTGAGTTCCTTTCCAAAAAAAGGCTCCATCAGTGATTCTCACAACAGATGCATTACTACTAGGGTGGGGTGCCCACCTAGATGATCACACTACTCATGGCACTTGGTCCAGTGCAGAGTTGCTCCAGCACATAAACCTGCTGGAGCTCAAGGCAGTGTTCATGGCACTCCAAGCCTTCACACAATTAGTTCAGGGAAAGGTGGTACAGATCAGAACAGACAATACCACCACTATGTATTACATAAACAAGCAGGGAGGAACAAGGTCGTATCCTCTGCACAGAAGCTATGCAAATTTGGACTCTGGCCTACTCCCTAGGAATTTCTCTTCAGGCCATTCATCTGCCAGGCAAGGACAATACCTTAGCAGATGCCCTGAGTCAGATCAACCAGGCCCATCATGAATGGACCTTGAACAGACAGGTGGTGGAAGTGATTTTCAAGAGGTGGGGAATCCTAGAGTTAGATCTCTTTGCCTCCCATGAAAGTCACCACCTGCCACAGTATTGTTGCAGACCCCCAGTTCGGGAACAGTACCCCTGGATACTTTGATTCTGGACTGGTCAGGGAGGTACCTGTATGTGGTCCCCCCCAATCCCTGCGGTGTACAGGGTGATACTCCAAGCCTCAGGCCCAGTTAGCCTCAATGATCTTGATAGCCCCAGACTGGGCCAGATAGCCATGGTACGCTCCCTGCTCTCCATGTCTTTGGCCGAACCAATACACCTTCCTCAGAGGCACAATCTGCTAAGCTCACGTCAGTGGAAATTCCTGTATCTGAACCTCATGTAACTCAGACTCAAAGCATGGCTCTTGAGGACCTAGAGTATGCAGGCCTGTATCTCTCTGAATGTTTTCCGGATATTTTAAGGGGGTACAGGAAACCCTCCACCAAGAAAATCTACACCTCTAAATGGAAAAGGTTTTCTATTTGGTGCTCCACCAGGAATATGGTGCCAGCTCAGGCAGGGGTTCCAGCTGTGCTGGACTACCTTACTCATTTGTATTCATTGGGCCTGCAGCACAATACTTTAAAAGTTCATTTAGCTTCAATGTCTGCTTACACTTCAGTTGGGAAGAATGCCTCTATGGCATCAAATTCTATCGTAAAAAATGTTCTTTAAAGGTCTGGCCTACCTGCACCCCCCCCAACAGGAAACCGGTGCCAGCCTGGAATCTAATTGTCTGTATTGCCAAGCTCATGGGTCCCCCTTTTGAACCCATGTCTTCACCTCCTTTGAAATATGTCACATGAAAAACAGTTTTCCTAGTGGCAATCATTTCTGCCAGAAGGTTCAGCGAGCTCCGGGCTCTCTGCATTGAGCAGGACTACATTTCATTCCACAGGGACAAAAGTGGTCCTGTGAACTGACAGAAAATTTCTTCCAAAGGTGATCTTGGACTTTCATTTGAACTGATCATCACCGTACCTGTTTCAATCAACATGAAGTCTTGCTGTATTCTGACATATTGCAGTGATTCCCAACCTTTGAACTGCTCCGGAGAACAAAGAGTTAACTTTCTATGCAGGGCGTAGAATGCTGAGCTCGAGCTCGGTTGAAGTCTCTGTCTGGAGTGTTTCAAACTCAGACCATCAGATTCTTTACTCCGCCTCACTGAACGGTCACTCTGGAGATTTCTCCTTCAACTCGGTTCGAAAGTCGGTTAAAGTTTCAGTTTTTGTTGTTTTTTTTAAGCCGAAAAAGTTTTCCGCATAGTTGGTTCAGTCTCGGTCTGTGGTGCCATGAGTACTAGATAGGAATTGTTCTGTTTTTCTGTGTTGAACTTGTAAAAGTGCGGCTCGGTTCGGCTGAACTGGCTGTTTGATAGTAAAATCTTGTGTTTTGTGTTTTTACTTAGTGTGTGGTTACCGGTTCTTATCGGTTCTAAAAAAAATGTATTTTAATATGTTTTTTCCAATACCCGTGACACGGTTAGGAACCGGTAAGGGAGTCTTGCCTGGCGGTTGCCATAAAAAGGGTAAGTTGGTTAGGTTGGCCATGTTTGAGAAACCCAAGAAAAAAATGGGCCCACTAGGTTTCAACACTGCAGTGATTGTGGGGAGGTCTTTGCTAAGGCCGATCCCCACACCACCTGTGTTTATTGTCTGGGGTTTGACCACCTTGATACAGACTGCCAAATATGTAAAAACTTTCCCAAATCTACCCTTGAGAAGAGATTAGGTAGACTGAGGGGAAAAGGAGTCCGAGAAGTCCGCTGACCTGAATGGCCAGCCCGGTTCGGTTCTGACCGAACCAGAAGGAGTGCCCTCTGACCAGGGCGATACTTCTTCGGGCAAAAGGAGAGCCAATTCCGAGGGATCAGTTCCAACAAAAAGAAAACGCAAATACAAATCATCCGGTTCGGATCCAGAGGTTCATGTTCTGACCGCAGAAGAGATAGCCAGAGCGATTCAGATTGTGGAGTCGCTCCGCCCGGTTCCTACCGTTCCGGCTCCTGCTGGCAGGGGTTCGGTTCGGTTGGTTCCCCCGGTTCAAGATTATACCCTCGAAGGTTTTTATGAACCTGAATTTGAAGAGGAAGGGGAATTTGAGGAGGATGATGATGATGAAAGTGAGGGTCTGGATGTGCCTATGGAACCGGACATCTCCCCAGACAGACTTTCAGGTGTTTCCTCTCCTAGGCTTTCTGAGTCCCCGTCTCACTTTATGTTCTACAGAAAGGGGGCTGAAACCCTCCAGCTTCTTATGGAGGAGGCTGTGGAACATCAAGAGGAGCCTGATTATGTAGAAATGATGGACATCCCTGAGTCCAGGAGACTGTCTGTTCCCCTCCACAAACCCTTTGGGAAGCAGACACAAAAAATTCTAAAGTCTCCTAACACTATACCTCCTGTGGATAGAAGAATGGACAAGAGGTATACACTTTCAGGCTCAGACACGGAGTTCTTATACCAGCAATGCAGCCATGTTTGGGTAGTGCAGGCTGCTGCCTGTAACAAGGCAAATATTCCCTTGGCTTCACACCCCGCAGACAAGGACTCCAGGAAGATTGATGCCATGGCAAAGAAATAGTACATGGCATCTTCTTTGGGACTCAGGCAGGTGAATTACATGGTCTATACAGCCAGGTACCAGAAGTCCAGGTGGGACACTGTACTGGCACTGGCTAAACAGGCCTCCCCCCAGCTAGTCAAGGAGCTGGAGGAGGTGGCTGCAGATGGGATTAAGGCATCTAAGGTTCAGTTTCATGCTGCTGTGGACTCTAATGATGTGTCATCAAGAGTCATGGCTACATCTGTGGCTCTTCGGAGAATGGCTTGGCTCAGATGTACTAGCCTCTCGAAGGACACCCAGGCTAAAGCCATGGATTTTCCCTGTGTGGGTAACTCTCTGTTTGGGGAGCAGACAGAGAATTACATGAAGAAAATGGATGAGTACAGGACCACTTACAGGAGTGCTCAGGCCAAGGAGAGGCAGGCAACTCCTCAAAGGCAGCAGTCTAGGGGCAGGGGCAGGCCTTTTCAAAGGCCTTTTTACCAAGCACAGGCCTCTTCTTCCTTTTCTCAGAGGGGGTTCTTCAGAGGCAGAGGCAGAAGGGGGATGAGCAGGGCTACATCCACTCCTCAGCCTAAAGCCCCTGCCAAGCAGACACCCTGATGGGCCTGCCCGGGTCGACTCTCCTATTCCAGTAGGGGACAGACTGGCTTACTTTGTCCAGGACTGGATGTCTATTACATCAGACAATTGGGTCCTGGAAGTAGTAAGCCAGGGTCTGGTTCTCAGCTTCAAAAAATTTCCAAAGATGAGAGCCAGATCTTTTCCACCTGCAAGTCTCTCGGAAACCCTTGCCCTAGAGGTAGAGGTTTCTTCTCTTCTAGCCTTAAGAGCCATAGAGAGAGTACCTACCCTACACTGGGGCAAAGGACTGTACTCCAGGTACTTCCTGACCCCAAAAAAGACAGGGGCGTGGCGACCCATCCTAGACCTAAGATATCTAAAACAAATGTAACCCCTAGATGGCGCTATCCCAGGGGCTACTACCCCTGCCTGATTTGCCACTAACAGGTTGAGGGGCCTGGATCCGATGGCGGGTGCCTCCACCCAGAGGTCAGGGTTTGCAATAGTTAAACTAACTTGGTCACAGCCCTCTGGGACACTGCAACCCCCCTTTCTTCCCACTAGTGGCCCATACAATATATCAGAATTACCTTCACAGTATACACTTACCCCCAGGACTGGTTCAGGCACTGGGACCTCCTGTAAAATAAGATACAGTGCAACAATCACAGTACAATACTTTAACATAGACAAATACCTCAGGCAGTATAACTTTGTTGAAACAAGCAGCTCTGATTTATTTAGGGATATAACAAGGACAGGGGAATCAGGTTAATTAGCTTATCACTTTACTCATCTACATTTATGGCTCTGTGCACAGGCTCTATCCTCACCAGTTACTGTCCCTGGGTACCCAAGCCCTAGTGGCTAGTCCAAACCTGGCAGCTGGTAGGGGCCCTTTCACAGAGAAAAGAAAAATTAGTTAAACAGTCAGCAGTACAGTAATTCCATTTGGATTCAATGTGGCAATTCAACAGGGAGCAACCCTGAATTAGTACTCACGACCTCCAAACAAGATAGGGTCCTTCAATGTCAGCAGGGCTACTATTGAGCTCCACAAGATTCCTCACACATTTATATGGCAAACTGCAACAGGCAAAAGTCCTTTAATGGCAGCAGGATTCACTCGAGCTACACAAGCCTCCTCACACATTTATATGGTAAACAGTCACAGGCAAAAGTCCTTAATGGCAGCAGGATTCACTTGAGCTACACAAGCCTCCTCACACATTTATATGGTAAAAAGAAAGTACTATACCAGGCAGGCTGCTTCTCTATCCCGATCGCAATTACTGCACAATACCCGGGAGAACACACAGCAGATTCAGTTCCTGACAGACCGAGTGCAATTCAGCAATTTCTCCAGTCTTCTACAGGGTGAGCCTGGTTTCTACTCTTCAGATATCCTTTGATTCTCTTCACAGGACGGATTCAGTCCTAACAAGCAGTTACACAAGCTGCAGACCGGAACTCTGGGCCTTACACACGTTTCCCGACTAAAACTGCACACCGAAAAAAGCACAGGGCTCCTTCCCTCTTCACTGCCAGAGCTCAACTGAAACTCCAACAGACAAAACCGGGCACTTCCTTTGAGTTTCTCCCAGTTCTTGGCTGGATTGGCTGTCACTCACAATAGACTGCCCTGTTGGTCCAAAAGGCGCCAAAGTCTAAACTACATCTCCCAGAGTCACTGCCCATACAATCCTCTTTGTGGCTGGCTCAGATTATGAGTCCAAGTTCTGATTCGTCCAGGCACCATTTTAGAGCTACCTTAACCCACACTGATTGGTCCAGTTCAGCAGTTCAAAACTAGAATGGGAACTAGGCAAACACAGTTCTGACTGCAAAGAAAGCAGGTTAGACAAACTGTAATTTCATTATTACTCTAAATGATTTCTGGCAAACAGTTACATCTTTCAGATAGGTTCCCTTTGCACTCCTAGTGACTGCAAAATGGAGTGAATTGGCAGCAGCTCGAGTGGTACTCAAGCAGGGAAGCACACAGTCCCCCCATACAAACTAATTATGTCTGCAAGCAGACAGCTTTTAAAGAGACAGTACCAGAGGCTCTAAAAACACTCACTGATAAGTGGCTTAAACACCAAACACCATTCAGGCTTGGAGCATTCAAGCAAGCTCCTGGAAGTCTTTTGGGAACCCCCATTTGCAGGGGGGTTACACCAATATCTTTTAAAATGGTAACTCTAGGAATAATCCTTCCCTCTCTAAGGCCAGGGGACTGGCTAGCCTCCCTGGACCTCAAAGATGTCTACTTTCACATTCCCATCAGGTGCTCACACAGAACGTACCTCAGGTTCGAGTTGCCCTCAGGCCACTATCAGTTCAGAGCAATGCCCTTTGGCCTAACCTCAGCCCCAAGGGTTTTCACAACGTGCCTGGCAGTAGTAGTTGCTTTTCTAAAAAGGCAAAAGATTTCCACTTTTTCATATCTGGACGATTGCCTAATAGTGGGTCAGTCTCCAGACCAAGTCAAGTCTCACCTGCAAGTGACCCAGCAAGTGCTCACTTCTCTAGGATTTCTTCTCAACCTTCCCAAGTCAGTTCTTGAACCAGTCCAGCTTCTTGCCTTTATAGGGGCAGAACTGGACACACTCAGAGCAAGAGCCTTTCTTCCTTTAGAAAGGGCAAGGGTTCTTATGGAACTAGCCTCTTCCTTCAGACTTCGGGTATCTCGGCCAGCAAGACATTTCCTTCAGCTGTTGGGCCACATGGCAGCTTCAGCAGCAGTGGTCCAAGGGGCAAAATTCCAGATAAGAGATATTTAGTTCCACCTGAGAGCTTTTTGGTGTCAGAGGAAGAATTCCCTTACCAAACTGATCCCAGTGACTCTGACCTTGATCCAAGCCCTCCAATGGTGGCAGGATCAGAACAATTTAAGACAAGGTGTTCCTTTTGTTACTCAGCCTTGTTCAGTGGTCCTTACCACAGACGCTTCTCTTCTGGGCTGGGGAGCCCATCTGGGGTCCATCACTGCCCAGGGGCTGTGGTCCCCCCAAGAATCCCTTCTCCATATCAATCTCCTAGAGCTCAGGGAAGTTTTTCTGGCCCTAAAAGCTTTCTCTCAGTCAGTACAGAACAAGGTGGTTCAGGTCAGAATGGACAACACCACCACCATGTGGTACATCAACAAGCAGGGAGGCACTCGGTCCACGGCCTTGTACACAGAAGCCATGAAGTTGTGGTCCCTGGCTTATTCCCTGCAAACCTCTCTGGTAGCAGTTCACCTTCCAGGGAAGGACAATGTGCTAGCAGATGCACTAAGCAGGATCTCTCAGGGCCATCACAAATGGTCCTTGGACCCTCAGGTGTTGAAAGTGATTTTTTCAAGGTGGCGCACTCCAGAAATAGACCTCTTTGCAGCCCCAGACAATCACCAACTCCCTCTCTTTTGTTGCAGACCTCCAGTCTTGGGCTCAGTCCCCCTGGACACCCTGATTCTGAATTGGGAAGGGAAGTTTCTGTATGCCCCCCCCCTTCAAAGTCTTAGTCAAAATAAAGTCTCAACCTTGCAAAGTGATTCTGATTGCTCCAGATTGGTCCAGACAGCCCTGGTACGCCCTGTTGCTGTCCCTAGCATTCCATCTTCCCCTGTCTCTTCCCAGGAATTACAACTTATTAACATCCTCTCAGGGGAGGATTTGGTACCCCAATCTTCAGTCTCTCAATCTTAAGGCATGGCTCTTGAAGAGTTAGAGTTTGCAGATCTGCATCTTTCCCAAGAGGTTCTGGATATCCCCAAGGCTTCTCGAAAGTCCTCCACCAGGAAGACTTATAACTCCAAATGGAAGAGAGTCAGCATTTGGTGTGCTAAGAAGCATATTTCTCCAGACACTGCTGGATTGCCTATGGTTCTGGATTATATGGCCAATCTAAATGGCCTAGGCCTCAGACCAGCTACTCTCAAGGTACACTTGTCAGCTGTTTCTGCATTTTTGTCTGTGGGGAAGTCTTCTTCACTATCTTCTCATTCTGTAAAGTTTTTAAAGGACTGCTTCACACCAATCCTCCTTTTAGAGACCCTGCCCCTGCCTGGGATTTGAATGTTTGCATTGTTCAACTTATGCAACCCCCTTTTGATCCTATGTCTTCAGCAGAGCTTAAGTACTTGACTTGGAAAACTGTGTTCTTGGTAGCCATCACCTCTGCTAGGCATATCAATGAATTGCAAGCCCTGTCAGTGGAACCTGATTTTATCTCATTTCACAGGGATAAAGTGGTCCTTAGAACCAACAGAAGGTTCTTGCCCAAAGTGGTTTCAGACTTCCATTTAAACCAGTCTGTGTCTCTTTCTGTTTTCTTCACTGATCATTCTTCCTCAGGAGAGAGGAGGCTACACAGTTTAGATGTTAAAAGAGCCCTTAGTTATTACATGGAGCATACCAAGGGTCACAGGTTTGACTCCCTCCAGTTGTTCCTCACTTATGGAGAAGTTGGTAAGGGCAAACTTGCAACCAAGAGATCTATTGCCAGGTGGATTGTGTCTTGTATACAATTCTACTATGAAAAACTGGGAAAAACTCCACCCTCAGGCCTGAGGGCTCATTCCACAAGAGGTACAGCTGCTTCCCTGGCTGCTGCCAGGGATATCCCTCTCTTAGAAATTTGTCAAGCAGCCACCTGGAAAACAGTCATACCTTTACCAAGCATTACTCTCTGGATATCCAGGCTAGGAGTGATGCTCGGTTTGGCACAGCAGTACTTCAGAGCCTATTCCCAAAGTAGGTTCTGTCCCCCCCTCCATGGAGGTACTGCTTGGTAGTCTGCAATATGTCAGAATACAGCAAGACTTCATGTTGTTTGAAGAAAAAATTACTCACCTTAGTAATTATGTTTCTTCTAATGGAGTCTTGCTGTATTCTGACCTCCCTCCCTGCCTCCCCTCTCAGAACCTGTTTTTGGGAAGTGGGTGGGCAGGTGCAGTGTTGCACCCCAGGGGTGTTTTTTTGTTTACACCCTCCTCCTCCTTTGTTTGGGTGCTCACTTATTACTGTTATTTGTATTAGATTGGTTTTGGGGTTTTGAGTTTCCTGACTTGAGTCTTCCTTGGAAATCCAAAACTTTTTTCTGCCAGTTGGCTAGTAGGAATTTTTACAATTTCCACATAGAATTTTTTGTTAGTTGGGCTCGTAAGAATCTGATGGTTTGAGTTTGAAACACTCCAGATAGAGACTTCAACCGAGCTCGAGCTCAGCATTCTATGCCCTGCATAGAAAGTTAACTCTGTTCTCCGGGGCAGTTCAAAGGTTTGGAATCACTGCAATATGTCAGAATACAGCAAGGCTCCATTAGAAGAAACATAATTACTAAGGTGAGTAATTGTTTCTTCTTTACTAAGCATTCAAGCTCTGGGGAGCGTAGACTGCACAGTCTTGATATCAAGAGAGCTCTTGGCTACTACATGACAGTCACCAAGGCCCATAGGCAGGACAGGAGACCACTGTTCCTGACTTGAGGGATGTGGGAAAAGGAAATCCAGCATCTAAGAGCTCCATTTCTCACTGGATAGTTCAGTGTATTCAGTTTTGCTATTCAAAAGCTAGGAAGGGAGGGCCCAGCAGGGCTGAGAGCCCATTCCACAAGGGGTACAGCTGCTACTATGGCAGCTTCCAGAGGTGTTCCTTTGGTGGACATCTGTAAAGCAACTACCTGCAGAACAGTGCACACTGCACACCTTTACCAAGCATTGTAGCCTGGATACACAGGCTAGGGGTGATGTCAGGTTTGGCACAGCTGTCCTGCAGAGTCTGTTTCCAAAGTAGGTTCTGTGCCCACCTTCAAAGGTACTGCTTCTTAGTCTGCATAAGAGTTAGGAATATTAGAGTATTCCTGGGGTGAGAAGAAAAAATTACCACAGTAATCTTGTTTCTTCCGGGGGATACTCCAATATTCATAACTCTCCCACCCTGCCTCCCCTGCTAGAACCAGTGGCCTCTGCATGCCATGTTGTATTACCAGGGGTATGTGTGCCACACTCTGACTTTTATATTTGGAACTGTGTTTTCAATGGTTTTACCCTCTTCATGTGATTCTGACATTGGGGGTTGTTATGTTAAAGTTTTTTTTTCCTCCTGTTGGAGGTTTCTGGGTGTTATAGTATTATTATTATTATTATAGATAATTATTAAATTCCTCCCAGGCCCTGTCTTGTCAGGCGTCCACGAAATCTGAGGGTTAAAATGTAGGCAGTTTATAGGTGGCAACATATGAAAAAGTGGCACAAGCCAATGATTCCATCATTAGCATGCAATTCCATCTCTTGGCAGATCTGGCTTAAAGCCATTCTGAATAAGAGTTATGAATATGGGAGTATCCCCCTGGAAGAAACAAGATTACTGTGGTAAGTAATTTTGTCTTCTTTGTATTGAAGCCAAGCTGCCAGATCCCCAGACCACCTCCCCAGCTTTTCCAGATCTTTTGCCTGTATGGTGGCACAATGGCTAAACAACCTTCCTACCTCCATTTCAGAGTTACCTAAAGTATCACTTTTCAAGAATGCCCTCAAGAAGGAACTCGCTCATGAATTCTTGTGCAGGTGCTTCTCCTAACCCACAACACTCTAGCTCAGGCCCACCCTGTCTACCCCTCTCCTCTTCTTCTCCCCGCCCACAAATGCCTGCTTATGACCTTGACTTCTGTTCTCCCCCTTCGTCTTCGACTAGTTTAGGAGTTCGGGCATTTATCTTATCAACTTATTTATTACGGGCATTCCTGCCTTGTTTGACTAACATATGTATAGGACATTGGTTTCTGGTTGTATTGACAAATTCTCATCTGAGCTGCTTGTATCCAAATCTATATGTTCCAATACTTGACGTGGAACCTTTGCAAATGAGCACTTAACTCAAAGGTTTACCAAAGCACAAATAAAATAAGATAAAAAAAAATAAAGTAAATAATCTAGTACTGGCCAGTATAATCGATGGTAGTTAGGGGAGGGCAGCTCAGTGTATACCAGTCCATGTGATGCTTTAAAATAATACAAAGTTTTCTATACATTTCTGAGTTTTTTCCCTACTTCCATTTATGTAAATGAATTCAGTGCTAATTTGCAGTCATTTCAACCATTTATACCTCTAACTCATCACACATACCTCACCCTCTCCCCCAAGCCTGCAACAGCATAAAGAAATAAATTAATAATCAACTATGAAAGTGCCTACCAAACTGCAAACACATACTATAACATACTGTAACATTTAGAACACTTGGATTAATGATTTAACAGTTTGCAAGTTTACATTGGACAGTTGAACTGGTGCCTGCTTCTTCACAAAGGCATTTACAGGACTCTCCAGATCCAACTTACCGGACTCAGCACCTGTCTGAATCTACGTGATTTTTCAATGTTCTTAGATCTCATGACCTTCAAAGTTCCTAAGACTAGTGGCCAAAGTCATTTTTTTGTTCAACCCTGCCAGCCCCAGACTTGAAGTAAGTTACTATCACAACTCCTTTACATTGTCTTATGTCAGACAACATTAAAACAAGATCTTAAACCCCTGTATACAGCAAATCAGTGCCTGTAGCTGTAATGAATACAGCATGCTACTTTGTGATAGGATTTCTTTAACACTTGAGTGAACCTCCCCCGTTTAAATGTACAACATAACCGTAACTTGTGTCTATATCCTGCTGTGTTGCAGAAGGCATGAATGGACAACCAGCACTGCTTCAGAGGAAGGTCTGCATCCAAGGCAGCCCACAAAGATCCTCCCTTTCATTCTGCTGATTGGTCGGCACTCAGCAGTCTCTGTACCATGGAGGCCCTACCTTCAGGCAGGTATTTTTCCCCACTCAGACAGAGACAGCCTCTGCCTGCAAGGCAGGCCCTGCCTTTACACAGAGATGAACCCTGCCTCTGAGGCAGGTGTTACACCTTGACTGAGACAGCCCCTACCACTAAGGCAGCAGTAGGCAAGCCCTAACTCCAAGACAGGCATTCCCCCACCACTCAGGCTCTGTCTCCAAGATGTTTTCTCTAGACAGTCAGCCCCTGACTCCAAGGCAGGCAACTCCCCCTCATGGAGGCATGGCCTGCAAAATGGGGGTAACACCTACCTTGGAAGCAGGGTCTGCCAAAGGAGGGACAATGCCTGTCTCAGAGGCAGAGTCACTCTCTGTCTAGAGCAACACCTGCCTCTGATGTAGAACCCATCTGAGTGTGGGAATGTCTGCCTCAAAGGCTGGGCCTGCCTGGTAGAGGCAGCGGGTGTCTGGTAAGCAGGGCTGTCTCAGTCAAAGTGCAGCGCCTGCCTCAGAGGCAGGGTCTGTCTCTGTATAAGGGAAATGCATGCCTTGGAGGCATTGCCCTTGTAGGGGCGATACCTGCCTTGCATCCAGAGGCCGACTGTGTCTAGGGGCAACACAAGCCTCAGAGGAACAACCTATCTGAGTGGGGGAAATGCCTGCTTTGGAGGTGTGGCCATTGTAGTAGAGGGGAAACCCTGACTCGGAGGCAGGGAATGTCTTGCCAAGCATCAATAAATCAGCAGAATGAGAGGGATGAGCTTTGTGGGCTCCTTTGGAGGCAGTGTTGGTAGCCCGTTCATGCTGCCTACACTGCCCCCCCACCATGTGACCCCTAGACATGAAATGCCTCATTTTATGTGGTTTATGCTGTCCGTAAATTTATTTATTTAGTTAGTTTTTGTTGACCGGGTAAGTGCACTAGACAAATCCTGCCTATTTTCAGGCACGACCCAGGGGAGAGGGATACAGATGAATGCCAACTGACCTTGAACCAGATTAAGCTGTTGGTGGTATTTTTAGTGAATGAGGAAAATTTGGCCAGGACACCGGGGAAATTCCCCTACTGGCTGCTGCGTGGTCAGTATGCAGGAGTCGGCGTTGGAGTTGGATGTCGGGAGTACAGGGGAGCGGGCCTCCTCCCCTGTGCTTCAATTTTCAGGGGCCATTGAAGAAGAATGTGTAGTGGCTGAGGTCACGATGGCGACTACTGTTGCAACAGAGGACCGAGTCAATTTTGTTCGGTCTGGATTACAAGCAGAGGATGGTACTTTACAAAACGGTACCTTGCAAGCATCTTTACGTGCAAAGCGGTCAGCTTTGTTGCAGGAGCTTTCTTCTCTGGATTCGGAACTTGCAGCGCTCCTGCAGGCAGTTTCAAGGCTTCCCGATGGTGGAATACTGAAGTCTGTTAAGCACCCTGTTGACGCAGAAGGTTCTGCGTCATTTTCAAGCGACTCTGTGTTACCGGAAGGTTGTGCTGGGGCTGGCAGTTTACCGAGCGTTCCCTCGGAGTGCCACAGCCCCAGCTTGTTTCTTTGGATCCCCCTGCGAGGCAGGCTACCAAACAACGTCTGGGGTATGCATCTGTTCGGGGTACGCTTCCTGGAAATCGGCAAGAGACGTCTTCGGCTGGGACTTTGGAGCCTGAGGTATTTTTCTTTTCCCCCTTCACAAAAGCCAGGTTGGAGTAAGAGACAAAGTACTTTAATGACTGGAGGGCTTTTGTCTGTGAAAGGCCGTGCCATTACATCTCAGGATTGTGGTCAGGGGGCACCTTGGTCACCCGAAAAAGCTTTAAAGGAGGCTGGTTGGGAGCAGGGAGATGGTGGTACTTGGACTCCTGACTCCCAGGACCTGACCTATTTGACAGTGCTTCAAAAGGCAGCAGATTCTGTGGCCACCAACACTGTTCTGAGCTCCAACGATCCCAGGGGGATTAATACTGAAGGGTCTCGGCTTGATGGCACTGTAGGGGGTGTATTGCCTAAAATTTTGCAAGCTCAGGTTCCTACTGTTTCTGATGCTCTGATTTCAGATCAAAAGGTGGTTTGTTCCCCTGTTCCTGTTATTTCTGTGCCCCTAGAAACAGAGGTTCCTCTCAGGATGGGACCTGCCCCTCCCTTGCTAGATGCCCTAGAGGAGGATCCTGTTCAGCCAGTTGGTTTTAAACTAGCTGATTTATTTTCATCCAAGGGAGAACCGGCCCCCCACCGAAATGCTGTTCGTTTGTTATATAAAGGTGGGTTGGTGGATCCCCAATAGGCTTTATGTGGCTAAAACGTTACTTAAAGGATCCATGAAATTTTTCTCTTCGGAGATTTTTGCCTTTATTAGTTTGGGAAATCATAATTTTGATATTAGTTTTAAACAGGTTTCCAGTTTAGATAGATTTTGGGCACAGTATGCGGCCTGCCAGGCCTCTCCTACTTGGTCTCCCTTTCAAGCTATTCCTTTAACTAAGCCTGCAGTCAGAAACAATACTATCATGTTTAAAAACGAAGCAGTTAATGTAGAGGATATTTTATTTTGGTTACGACAAAGGTGTGAGATACTTAACAAACCTACCCCCACATTGGATAGTGAGCAAATCTGGGATGGGGGATGGCGAGTTAGAGTAAAATTGTATTCGGCAAATGCTGGGCCTAGTCATTTACCTAGTTTTTTTTTATCTGGGGAAAGACAAAGGGCTCATTTTCTATGTGGGGCAGCCTAAATCTTGTTTTAAATGTGGCTCTCAAGTTCACTATAGTTCAGCCTGCGATACGGTAAAATGTAGCCATTGTTTTGACTTTGGACATACCTCTAGTGCCTGTCTAAATCTTTTCAAATGTAATCTTTGTGAACGTACAGGTCATGCCTATGGTCGTTGCCCTTGGGCATCCCATAATAGGGAAAACTGTCCTTCACATGAAGGTCTGATTTCTATGGCACAACAGGCGCAGACTAAAATTATTGCAGCCCGGGACTTGAAAATCAGCGTGCTTTCCTCTGCATCAGGGGGTTAGCTAAAGGGACTGATGAGATTAGTCTTCAGGATGCTTTGGTCACCCCCCCCCTTTGGCATTAGATCAGCCTGAGGTTGGTATTTCGTCTCCTGTCACTGAGGTTCCTGTTGTTACAGAGGGGTCCGGGGTGGTTGTTGGTAACATGCCCCCCCCACCACCACCACCACAGTCTGCTTCTGGTGCAGAGCTATCAGGTTTTGTTCAAATCCCACATAAACGGACTAGGAAAGGTTTGGCAGTGGCTGGTCGGGGTAAGGATGTTAGAGTTCGTACTTGACAGTCTGGCAACAAATTTACAGTTTTAGCCACTGACTTCTCTGATAAAGATTGGGGGGGGGGGAGACACGGATACTTCCTCTATCCGATCTAATACAGATATTGAGGGTGGTGGGGACCTGGACCCTATTGCTAAACGAACCCGACAAAGTCGTAGGAGTAAGTCGCCCATAGGCACTTAGATGGCTTCATTATCTGTTTGTATTTTAAATGTTAATAGCATTAAAGGTCATAGTAAGCTTGGGGGTGTGTTCTTAACTTTACAAGACTTTAAATGTGATATTGTTTGTCTAGTGGATACTAGATTGAAATCACACCTGGAACTTCAACAAGCTTCCCGGGCATGGACCCTTGGTCCGTCTTTTTGGTCTTCAGCTACTGATAAATGTGACGGTATTGGGATTTTATTTTCTAACTCTGCTTTTCAGGTGTCTCGGTTGGTGAATATTCAACCTGGTAGGGCTTTGTTGTTGGATTTTACATATTCTTTTGAGAGATTTAGGATAATTGTTGTTTATGCCCCTCAGACAAAAACACAACGGATGTCTCTTTTTCATTTAATTAGGCCCTTTTTGCATGCCTCTAGGTTACTCTTGTGGGTAGGTGATTTTAATTGTGGTTTACGCCAGAGGAATAGAGGGTTACAAACCCCACAATTATTCTGTGATTCTGTTGCATTGAAGGATGTTATCACCACTGCCCAGCTAGTAGATGCTTACTGGTATTGTCATGAGTCGGGGGGGGGGGGTTACTTTTTTTAAGGGACCCTTAAGGACTCATATTGATTTTGCTTTTTTATCTTAAGTTTTGACGATTCTTTCCTGTCAGACTATGGGTGTTGAGTTTTCCGATCATGCAGCCCTTAGAGTGTCCTTTTCATGGCACAAAACCCCGAGATGTAAAACAAATAGGTGGAAGCTTAATGATTCCCTTTTGGAGGATCCTTGCCTTCTAAAATTGTGGAGGAGGGAATGGGCGGCTCGGTTCTCGGTGGCTGATATCTATGAGGAACCATGTGAGTGGTGGTAAGATTCTAAAATCGGATGGAGGCAGATTTTTCAGGGGAAAACTGTAGCAAATCAGACAGCGCAATACTTAAAATATTTAGCATTAAGGCAACAATTGCAGCATCTGATTTCCTTATCAGATACTACTGATAATGATTATAGTTACCAGATTGCGGTGGTTTGTACCCAAATGAAAACCTTGCAATATGATCGGGCTAGTTTTTTGGGACAGGAGGCAAGATTTGGGACCCGGGTGACCAAAGGAGGGTTAGACCCATTTAAAGCCTGTAAAGGACAGGTGGAATCTAAGTTTATTCAGACTCTACGGTCGCCCTCAGGTGACTTGGTTACAGAGTCGGAGGCATTGGTTCAGGTTGTGGAACAACATGTTCTCTCTATGTTAGGTAGTCTACCTATTTGTGAGTCTGCGGACTCCTTTTTAGACTCTTTGCACCTCCCTTTGCTCTCTTCAGCCGAATAGGGTATGTTGTCAGGAGACATTGTAGCCTCAGAAGTGGCTCAGGCCATTGATAGTTTAAATTCAAATTCCGCTCCAGGATCAGATGGCCTTACTGCCCAGTTTTTTAAAACTTTTAAGGAGGATTTAGTTCCCACTTTGACTTTGTTATTCAATGATGTGTTGACCATAGCCTCTTTTACTAAGTCCATGAAGGAAGCCATTTTGGCCCTAATTTTTAAAAAAAGGGGATCGGGCTGATTTGCAGAATTGGAGACAACTGAGTTTATTAAATGTAGATTATAAAGTCGTGGCTAAAATTTTGTTGGCTAGATTACTAAAAATTGCTGATCGTCTCAGTCTGGCTCAGACGTGTGGCATTCCAGGTAGAAGCCAACATGATAATTTGATTCTGTTAAGAGAATTATTTGCCCTGGGTGAAAAGGGGATGGTTACGGGTTGGGTCTTGGGTTTGGACCAAGAGAAGGCCTTTGATAGGGTCTCTCAAGACTTCCTATTTTCTGTGTTGCGAGCCTTTGGGATTCCTGTTCAGTTTCTCTTGTGGCTTAAGGCTGTCTATGATGAGGCTACCATCATTCCTAATGTAAATGGTTGGTTGGGAAAACCTGTGACAATGGTACGGGGGGTAAGACAAGGGTGCCCCTTAAGCCCTCTCCTTTACAATTTTTGTATTGATACATTGATTAGGGCAATTTCCCTTTGTCCTCGTATTTTGGGGTTGGGGGAGGGCTCCTCCATTGGATCCCATCAAAATTTTAGCTTAAGCTGATGATTTGGTCTTAACTGTAGATGTCTTTACTGAGGAAGCTGCATTGGTACAGGTCCTCTATGCATATGCCTCAATTTCGGGATCTTGTGTTAATTTTAGGAAAAGTATTGGGGTACCTATTGGTCACCTTGCTCTTGCACAGTCAGGTACTTATGCAGGGATACCAATTTCTACAGCTCCCTTTAAGTATTTGGGTATTTTTTTGGGGACCGGGGATATGCACTCTTATAATTGGCAGCTAGCTTTAGGGAGGGGCACAGGTCTTGTTTCCGGCTGGAAACAGTACCAGATTGGTTAAAAAAAAAAAAAAAAAGGGTTGTGTTACTTAAGACTTTGGTGATCCCCATTTTTTTGTATCTTTGTTATGTATTTCCCCCGCCTGTGGCTTTTTTTACCAGATTATATGGGATTTTTTTTCAAGGGTTTTGGGGGGTCTCGTTTGAATCCAGTAAAACGGAGTATAACATATAGACCATACAAGGAGGGAGGGATTGGGATGATCCACCCTGTTGCTTTTTTTTATAGTTTATTTTTCAATTATAATTTTGGAAAAGCATTAAAGTCGGGGTGGTGGTTTGGAAATCTTTTCTGTTGAAATGGTTGTTGCCTTGCCTTCCAATTTGGGAATTGGGGAAAAAGGGTTGGGTTTTTCATTTTGCGGAAATTCCTCTGTATGGGAAAGAAGCTCTTAAGGTGGCCCTGTCCTGGGTTTTTTCCCACAGGATTTTTGTGCATTGTCTCGGCCAATGCTTTATGACAAAGTTTGGAGGAGGGAGGCGCAGGATGAGGTGGTTTTCCCTTTTTGCCCTCCAAATCGTTTTGAATGGATTCTTCAGCAACTCAGTAATCCCCGTTTGCCCCCCCATGTGTGGGTTATGGTTTGGTTGGGTAACTATGGGCATTTAAGTGTCAAGGGAAATCATAAACATAAAGCATTGGACGCTTGATATTGCTCTAGGGGTTGTTGTCAGGTTATTATAGAAACTCAACAGCATCTCTTTTTGGAGTGTCCTTTTGTGTTTACTTTTTGGACTTTGTTAGCAGGCTTGTGGTATGAACCTTTGATGTTACATTTATCTTATGAACAACTTATTTTCTGTGCACATGGTGCTTTGTGGCAAAAATATCATGCAGATGCTTTATTTATTGTTTTTGCTTTGATTCGTTATTATTTATGGCAGGCCAGATGTATGTTGGCTTTGCATCAAAAAATGATTATGGTACAAGAAGTGATGGAGAATATTAGAACTGCTATTCGTTTGGTTAAATTGCATGATTTCAAAATCCTTGCAGGGCCTCAGTTTTTTCATTTATGGCGCAATTGTGATCTTTTTTCAGTTAATTGTTATCCTTTTGTTTCTTTCTTATATGTGCCTTTTTTTGTTTATTTCTATGTTAATTTTTGTTGTATTTTGCTTTAGATGTTGATGTACAGGATATTATTTCTTTTATAATGAAGTCCAACTTTTCTCAATAAAATTCCCCTACTCTTTTCGATAAGTGCCATGGGATCTTTAACATCCACCTGAACTACCACCAGTCCAGGCAGATGGGACCTCAGTTTAACATCTCATCCGAAAGACGGCACCTCAGAAGTGCAGCACCGCTCTCATGCTGCACTACAGTGTCAGTACTGGGATATTAACCCAAGTGCCAGATGTGGGAACTGAACCCACAGCCCTCTGATCTCCTGGCCTCTGAGGCAAGTGTGCTACCTACTGAGCCACTGACACTGCTAAATCAATTGACTCTAGAGATTACAAGAACCTAGACTGTGTATCTTTCTCAGATTTGCTTAGAAAATACATATTATGAGTGAATAAGTTCCTTTTTTCTAACTTCCCTGAAATAGTTGTAACATTTTTGAATGCACCAAACCCTACATGTTAACAGTCTTATTTTAAAGTTTCCTTATTTTTCTGAATAGCTGCACTTTTCTTTGTTATTATTAGAGTACCAGGACCTCCCTAGTCCCTCCGCACCCAAATCTGTTCAGGTTTCCTGTGTAACAGAAGATCGAGAGAGGGAAAGAACTGGGGTCAGAGTTACGTTTGCTGCAGATAAGCCCCGCAATCTCCATGCAGCAGATCCCAATTTGAAATTTCAAGATGAAACCGAAGCATATCACAGAATCTCATCTCATGCCCACTTCACGCCACATCCAGGTACCTGCTTTGAAAAGAGTAAAAAAAACTGTAAAGTCTGCGCCTGTTATGGTGTTTATATGTATCTGACATACCCAACAGTTTATTCTGTGTGCCTGCAGGGTTAGGGAGGGGGTGGAGGTACATTCAGATAAACAACATAGTTTTTAAAAAAGATTACATTACAAACATTTTGTTTTATCATTTTTTAAGCTGATGCAAAGGAAATGTAGCAAACAGTTTACTCTAGCCTATGTTCCTCCCAAAAATTTTAATGTATCATTCAAGTGACAAAAATGCAGTAGCCAAGTTAGTCTATTTGAAGATGCAGAAATAATATTGTGGGGGATACCTTTTAATTGGACTAATTAAACATTTTTGAGACTAATTTTAGAAAGTTAGGATGTCTTTATTAGGTCAGTGGATACAAGACTAGTATTTGGATCTGAATCAATATCTAGCACAGCTACAAAAGGCACGCTTCAGTTCCAAGTCAGGGCAGCTGCCCAGCACTACGAGGCCAAACAAGCTGTAAAAAAAAAAGAGAGAGAACGGTGCACACAAACAGGCTGTTCAATTCATTGATTTATTTAAATAAATACTGTGGTACAAAAATTGTAATGTATCACAAAAGTACAAGCCCTCTCAACTCAGAGTAGGAAGGACTCCAACGCTACACTGTGCCCTTCGACTTCAAAGCAAGTATAACTCTCAGACGCTAACCTCAGAACAATGTTTTGTTAATTTAATTGAAATGTATCACCTGCAACTTTGTTAGCCAATGATTTTCCATTTTCAACTAAAAGTACCGTAGTGAAAAACAGAATTTGTCATTTTTAAGCCATCACTTTTAAGTCAATTTTTCATGAAAAACCCCACTTTGCACCAGCTTTTTGGACAAATGTCTCCATTTTGAGGCACATTTGTATACAAAACCTGCTGATTTGCTCTCAGTTTGGTGTTTAAAGTGGAAAAAATGTTTTTTAAGATTTTGCCAAATGGAATATGCCATTTTTGAAAATGGAAAATCATTATTTCTACTTTACTGTTTTTACTGCAGTACAGCATACAGACAGCACACATGCAGAATGCAGGGTTTTTTTTGTATTCAGATGTTTGTTACGCTCCTACTGACATTCCCAAACAAGATCTATCAGAATCTTGAAGCAGCGTCACCTTTGATGCGCGGTATTCTACGCACCTATGATATCTGAATATTCAAAAGATTAATACATATGTAATAAGTGGTCAGCAATTTTTCCTATGTGCTTGCCGAGTTATTATATCTTGTTATAACCCGCAGGTTATAACGATGCGCACGAGCCAAGTCAATCAAAACACAGCCACTCCCTCATTGGGTAATGCTCCATTTGTGGACAGGCTAAACAGACACAAACATGGTGCATGGTGGCTCCATCTCCTTTTTTTCGAGGAACCGACACAATGTCTTTCCAGTTCAATTTTATATTTAAATATCTGGTTGATCCTGCCATCTATATATTTTTTAAAGTCTATGTGGTTGATCATGCTCTTCGTCCTACGGGGAAACAGTTCACTTCACACATAGCCTAGCGTGATCAATCACGCCGAAACGGAACACCGCTCTGAAACTGGAGGCAAGAGAAAAAAGAAAACACCAAAAAAAGTCCCCAAAAAATAAATAAATTGGACAGAGACACATACAGTGTGTGTGTGTCTGTGCCTGTATATATGTGTGTGTGTGTTTCTCAGCGTCAGTGAGACAGGATGACAGTACAGAAATATAGGAAAAAATTGCTGACCAGCAATTATAAAAAATTAAAGATGGGGAAGTGTGCTTTTAACTTGAATGTAATGGTTGCCGATGGTGTGGGATGCTTTAATAAACCCCTTGGGCTTTGCTCTCTGGGTTTATGTAGCATCCTACACCTGGGGCAATCATTAAATTCTCATTAAGCACACTTCCCCATCCATGATTGTATATTTAATAACTGGAGGTGCTAGTACTGGGGGGGTCAAACTATATAAAACGCTGCCCACGCCTAAGCCTCCCTGATTTATTTATTAATGATCCTTTACCACGGAGCCTGCCAGGATGCACTACAGTACTGCAGAATTCTGTAGCAGAGTTACTGCAGGAAACAAGACAGTTTCAGTGGCAGGCAATCCCTTTTGTCATGCAGGAATCTGTGACACTGTGTTGCATCCAGATGGGCTCCACTGTATATGCAGATAGGCTCTGCTGATCATATTGTGAGTTTTAATTCATTTAATCTCATCACGTAATAATAATATACAAGTAGATATTCAGAAAAGGGCATGTGAATTACCTGTCTCCATAATTTGGAAGAACAAAAAGAAAAGTTGCCCTTGACTGATCCTGTGTATTGAATGTATAGCTGCCGACTCCGTGGGTGCTGAGGTACTCAAACACCCACAAAGTTGACTTAAGCACCCTCTATATTTTGAGGGAAGCCTGCAAAAAAGGATTACTAGGGAGCCTGGCCATAAGAAAAATATTACCTACTAGCAGTGAGCACCCACAAAGGTTCATAAAAGCTAGCATTCCTGATTAAAGGTTTTACATATTCATCAGGCAAAGTGTATACCACAGTGCCACTTGTTAGATTTCCTTTAACATGTTCTCTTTAATGACCCATATTAATGGATGCCCTTGATACTGTACTTATCATTAGATTAAAATAGATGCAAGAAAGTTAGTAACAGCAAAATAACGTAGTTATTTAAGGTTGGAAGGCTCTCTAGGACTATCATGATCTGACATCAGGGGGGTATCTCTTGCAGCAGGCCATCCATACCTAGGGAACTACCGCCATCAGGACCACACAGAAACTTTTCTAGCTAGCAGTCTGTCTGGGTGCTGCCCACTCCGACATCACCCTCAAACACTGGCCAACCCTATAAGAGTAGGCGGCTCCTGCTTCCTCCCAAGTTCTTTTTCCACCATCAATCAGAGCGTGTCAGACATCCAGAGACTGCCACAAGCTTCAGCTGACCGCCATTTTCTTCTGAATTTTATTTTCTCATCCTAGTTTTTTGAGTTTTCTTCCATTCTTTTTGTATGCCAGCCCGTCTTTGTCTTCCAACCAGGCTTTCAAGATGAAATGTGCTTGTGGTAAGCAGCTCCCAGAGAAGGATGGCCACTCTGCTTGTGTCCACTGCTTTGGGCCTATTCACAACACTCATGCCTACAGCATCTGCAGAGGCTTCAACCAGACCACTCAACGCCATCGCCAGCAGGCACTAGAAGAATTCCTCTTGCAGGAGAAGGTCACCAACATGGAAAGGGAGCTGCAGACCAGAAGCTCTTCCTCTTCTCTGGCCCTGTCTTCAGGTTGGCATCCCTCCTCCTCCATGGGGAAATCTAGTGGCAAGCACAAGCACCCGGACAAGGACCACATAAAACCCCAGTCCTCTTCCCACTCGCAGTCCCCGCATAAGCCTAAGGCTGCGATGTGGTCAGCCGCCTCTTCAGGGGCAGCCTCTTCTGCCTCACATGCCCTCTCTTTGAAAGAGCTACCCTTGGCAGTGCCACCTGCCAACCTCTCCTTATTGAGTGGCGGCTCTTTGGAGGCAGGATCCTCCCAGTCCCCTCCACCCCTGCTGTTCAGGCCCCTTCTGGTAACAGGACCGCAGTCAGGAGGCTTCACTGGTTCTACTCAGTCTGACGTGGGTACGATGAGCTCAGGGTCTCCTTCTATGGACCCAGAGGAATCTAAATCAGGTCTGGGATTTAATCATTGTATACAAGGCAACCAGAAGATGTTGAGGACAGACCCTCACAACTCGTGCATCTACTTCCTCGGGGCAGAACATGATGTCGCCACCGGCAGCCTGTGCAGAACTCTGTTGCCTTCATCCCTTGAAGACCACTATGCCCATCTTCTTCTCAGCCATCCAAATGGGACCCTCTGGTTCACTGCAAAGATGCCCACAAGGCAGTCTCCGCAGCTGTGGGATCTGTTGCCCAGTTTGCAGTGATAAAAAGAGCCACCAACTCAGGCTGCAGAGGGGGCCTCGTCAGTCTCTGCAGTGCTCTTGGGTAGGGCCAGTGCCAGGGCTTTGTTCTCCGGAATGTTTTGGGACATGTGTAAATTCCTACAGACCTTTGAGGTGGGCCCCTTCCATCACAGCAGGAAGAAAAAAGCTAAGAGGTCCCACCATCGTCGTGGTATTGGAAATTAGCTCACTCTTTCTGCTTCCGCGATTTCCTCAATTGTTCGACAGCCACCGAACACTCAGCTTCAGCCAAGCCTGTTTTGGTCTAGGGCCAGGCTGCTAGTTCCATGATATCACAATTGGGTTGTTGGCCACAGCACAGGCCAACCAGGTGGTTGAGCTTTTCTTGACCCAGCCAACCCACGGTTGGAAGGGGTCGAGGACAACTCGATCTCTAGGACTCGAACCTTTCGATTCTCTCTCAGGAGGGTCAGGGCAGCTGGTGGACTCGACTGTTTCCTCCCAGGAATTGCCTCCTTCTGGGGTTGTGCAGCAGAAGCCAGTCCAGGTTATCTATTCTGCCCCTCCAACTGCTTCTCCTCGTCGTTGACAACCTAGTCATCGGTCAAGGTCTCAGTCTCAGTTGAGATCATGGTCGAGGGACTCCTCATACTCCCAGTTTCATTCCTTGGGGAGGTACTGCCGCAGGCATTCCTCTTCTTCTTCGTCAACTGACAAAGAGCGGCACTGTCGTAGGCTGTGATGAGGCTATGAGGACCTGCTGTGACAACAGTGGGCCTTGGTTGGGCAGGGTAGAGCCCTACACTTGACACTGGTGATCCTTTGGTTGCCTCTAGTCCAGCCTGTTCTGATCTTGCCGAGACAGGTTTTGCCAACACCTGCCTCTTCCCCCCAATGATGGTGGAGCTACTGCCATGACAGCCATTGCAGGGAGCCCCTTCCAAAGACTCCCGTCCAGCTACTGACTTGCCAGGCCAGTTGTCACTGGAGATTTCCCATACGGATGACTCCCGAGTGGCGAGAAACGGCTGAGTACCATGTTTGAGGAGTCCTGTTGTGGCTCCGACGGGTCCTCCATGCAGTCCCCAAGGACCCCTGGCTTCAACCGGCATTCTGCCAAAGAACTAACCACTGACCATGGGCCGGTGTGTTTTGGGGATATGTTCAGACTGATCTCTGAGTCCATGGAGATCCGTCTGGAACCCATTCAGAAGAGGGCTAAACACCCTCTCACTGCAATTTTGGACTGTGACAAATCCTTGAGGGTTGCTTTCCCAATAGCAGAGGCCTTCCTGGAGCTTTGACAGCATTCAGCTTCCTGTGCAGCACCCTCTGCAAATTTGTGGTCCCTACTGGCACTTTATCCAGTTTCTCGGACCACCCCTCACCTGAGGGGTTGGTGGCCAACTTTGTTTTCTGGAAGACCGGCAACGTTGGGGATGTGGACAAGTCCCTGGACAAGAAATTCAAAATGCTCGACCATGCAGCCAAGAAGGTGTATGCTACATCCTCTCTGGGTCTCTGTCAGGTGAGTTATGCCTTGATGATAGCCAACTTTGGTAAATCCCTAATGGGAGTCCTGGACCATGTCTTCCCTCGCCTCTCTGCTGATTTTCAGATGGTGGTTAAGGTGGTCAGAGACCAGGGTCAAGCACTGGCCAAACACCAGCTCCAGACAGCCTGGTACATTGACGACTCATGTGCCCATTCCACAGCAGCAGCCGTCACAATGCTCCGCAGGGCCTGGCTGCAGATTTCCACCTTCACGGTGGATACCCAGTACAAATTGGCTGAGGTCCTCTTTTTGGGCACTAATCTCTTTAGCCTGGGGGTGGAGGGAGATCTCACTAGGCTTAAGATGTCCAGTGCCACCTTGGGTTTTGTGACCTCCTCTCAAAAGGAACAGAAAGGGAAGAAGTCCTTTCAGTTTCAGCCCTTTCAGTTGCAGCAGCAGCCCCAGCAGGGGAAACCTCAGGTTTAGTGCATTAAGACCAAGTTCCCTGTTCAGGGCCCCCAAAAAGGCAGGGGCAGGGGCAGGGGTAGGGGTAGTAGTGACCCTCTGGCAGCAGGCATCCACTAGTGTCCACTCCAAAGCTGCCCAGTGATGGGTAGGGGGATGCCTTCCTCCTGCCTGCCACCTTCCTGCCTCAGCTCCCTGTGGGGGGTGGGGCAGCTTTACCATTTCTGGCACACTTAGTCCATCATAACCTTGGACAAATGGGTGCTGGAAGTGGTGGGCAGAGGGTTGCCTCTCGACTTCGAGGCACTCCCACCATACCAACCCTACTCCCCAAGGGAGTCCATGGTGTCGCAGGACATGCTGTCCAACCTCAGGGAGGACATTGCTCAGCTCCTTGAGAAAGAAGCTGTAGCCTGTGTCCCAGATGCCATGGTAGGGCAGAGCTTCATGTCTAGGTACTTCCATGTCCCAGAAGGGACAGGGGAACTGGCACCCCATACTGGATCTTTACAATCTGAACCAGTCCCTGAAGAAGAGCAAGTTCCGGATGGCCACTCTGAACCAGATAATACCATCCCTGTAGCAAGGCATCTGGTTCTGCTCCCTGAACCTCCAGGACACCTTCTCCCATATTCCAGTCTATCCGTCCCACTGGTGGTGCCACCAGTTCCACACAGAGAGGGTTCTTTAAGAGTTCCAGGTCATGTCTTTCAGCCTCTCCTCAGCCTGCAGGACCTTCACTAAGGGCATTGCAGTGGCGGTAGTATTTCTGGGGCACCGAGGGGTTTGAGTCTACCATTACCTTGATGACTGGCTGATAAAATTCTTACAGAAATACACAAATAGTGGGGCTCAACTCACTCAAAAGGTGACCAGCACGGTGCTAAACAGCTTCTCAGAAATACCGAAGCAAAACATTAATCGAGTATAACAACGCATTGCTGTAGCACTAACCAAACAAGCACATTGCTTTCTTTTGAGAACATAAAATACTGCTTAACACATCGCAGAGTTTTCTTCTCCTTTATTAAAGTGCAAAGATGTGCTAAAAACACCAGGTCCCAAAAGCGCATAGTGCTACCCTCTGAGGTTATGGCCCTGGTTTTGCCTCAGCTGCCCGAAGCAGACTTCTCCTCTCCGGTGGGAGGGCATCTGACTCAGTTTTGCAACCAGTGGAAATCTGTCACTTCCAACAAGTGAGTCCTGAGGGTTACTTGCCACCTCAAGAACACGGAGTCTCCATTCAAGGGCTAAAGTCACTGCTCCTCAAACTGCCAAAACAGCAGCCGCTGTACCTGAAATGTCTTCCGATCTTCTGACTCTCCCTGCATTTAAACACTGATCCGATCTTTGCACGGGTACTGTCCTGCTTATGGTCCATGTTGAGAGGGGCATAGATATGGACAACAGAGACAGAGATATGTTTTCAAAGGCTAAATGAGTGAGTGAGAAAAGGAATCCTTATCCAGAGGTACCTGCCATGCAGGGAAGAGGAGTGGTTGAAGTCTTGAAAGCTGCACAAGTGACTACAGCTGCATTCCATAACTATCTTCCAGCTCTCTTTGTTTTTTTTGTTTTTTTAACAAAAAGGTAGTTTAAAAAAAATGGCACGTGTGTGTGTGTGTGTGTGTGTGTGTGTGTGTGTGTGTTGATCGGGTGTGGGGGACGACTTTGACCGGCAGACAGGATTTTCCTAGCAAAAAAAAATCTCAAAACCTTGTGGGTGAGGGGGTCAAAACAATTAATTGGGGGGGGGGGGCTATTGCAACCACTCTCTCTTTACCTTCACTTATATGGAATTCACATCTGGTCTCCGGCCAGCAGTTCTGTGCTCAAATTCCATACCCCCATCACCATTTTGTGTAAGAAACTTCACCTTCACCCCCGCAAATGTTAATTATACAATAGCATGACTGTTCAAGCCCACTTCACCTTACTTCAGAATGTCTAGTCCATCTCACGTTGCCGACAACATCATTAGCTGCCACCTCGAGAACACACAGTCTCCATCCAAGGGCTAAAGTCACTGCTCCTCAAAATGCCAAAACAGCAGCTGCTGCACCTGAAACTTCTCCCGATCCTCTGACTCTCCCTGCATTTAAACACTGCTCCAGTCCATGCACAGGTACTGTCCACTTATGGTCTATGTTGAGAGGGGCATAGACACAGACAACAGAGACAGAGATGTATTTTTGGAGGCTAAATGAGGTAGAGAGAAAGGGAGTCCTTATCCAGAGGTACCTGCCGTTTGGGGGAGAGGAGCAGTTGAATTCTTGAAAGCTGGACATGACTACATCTCCATTCCATAACTCTAATCTTCTGCCTCTTTTTTTTTTTTTTAAACAAAAAGGTAGTTAAAAAAAAAAATAAGTGTGTGTGGTGGGGGGATGTGTGTCTGTGGTGTATGTGTGGGATGGGATCGGGTGTGGGGAGCGACTTTGACTGGCAGGCAGGATCTCCCTACCAAAAAAAAACTTTGTGGAAGAGGGGCCAAAACAGTCCATGGGGGGGGGGTGCTATTACAGCCACTCTCACTTTACCTACACCTATATAGTGATTCAAATCTGGTCTCTGGCCAGAAGTTCTGTACTCAAACTCCATACCCCATCACTATTTGTATAAGAAACTTAACCTCTACGTCTCCCCCCACCCTCTGTCCGCCATTGCAGGTAGGGGGTCCCTGCTGCCACTAACATTCACTCTAGGGGTCCTTGCACACAAAAAGTTGAAACCCCTGCTCTGGAGCTAACAGACACCCCTCCAGATCAACCTCCACTTCCTTCGAGTTATCCTCTGGGACATCTGTCCCTCCTGAAGGAAGAAGTGCAGTCATTACTACAAAAACATGCTGTTGAAGTAGTTCCTCCATGGCAGAAGAACGAATGGTTCTATTCCAGATACTTCCTAGTCCCAAAGTGGACATGGAATCTGTGTCCTGTGCTAGATCTCAGAGACCTCAGCGTCTGTATAGCATACATGAAGTTTTGAATGGTATCCCTGCAAGCTCTCATTCCCCTTCTGCAGCAAGGAGACCAGCTTTGTTCTCTGGATGGAAAGTATGCTTACTTTCATATAAAGATCAGGAAAGCTAACAGGAAATACCTCCACTTTGTGCTGTAGGGGGAACATTACTAGTTCAGAGTATTGCCCTTTGGCTTGTCCGCTGCACCATGGGTCTTTACCAAATGCTTGGCAATAGTGGAAGCAGTCCTTCGCAGGGAAGGCATGTATGTGTTCCCGTATCTGGATGGCTGGCTACTGAAAGCCAGCTTCAGGCAGGTTCTATAACATGCCCGGTCTCGGATGTGGCAGTTGTTCAGTGACTTGAGGATCACAGTGAATGTGCCAAGGTAGGTGTTGAACCTTTGCCAGAGACTGCAGTACATAGGAGCAGTCTTGGACACAGAGAAGGGATGTGCTTGCCTGCCTCAGGACAAAGCAGAAAACCTGATTGCTCAAGCACAACTGATATGCGGGAGCTGTTATGTGTCTGTTAGAACAATGTTACATCTCCTGGGGCTTATGACTGCGGCCACTGTGACAGTGTCCCTCACCCGCTTACAAATTAGAATTCCCCAGTGGAGACTCAGAATCCAGTGGGATCAGTTGATGAATGAACTGGACCAAATGGTTCTCATCACGTCCCCAATTTGTAGAGCGCTGTTGTAGTGGGTTCAGTCACAAATACCTGTTAAAAAGCATTCCATTCCCTGCACCGGCTCCTGTACAGATCCTCACCACGGATGCCTCAAAGCTCCAGCTAGGGAGCTCATCTGGGCCCTTACCAGACTCAGGGGTTATGGACCTAGGTAGAGGCTAAGTTGCACATAAATGTTCTGGAAAAGAGAGCTTTCTTGTACAGTCTCCAAGTCTTTCAAGAGCATCTGTGACCCAGTCCTCTGTCAATACATACGGACAGTGCTGGTGTGAGGCATTATGTCAGCAAACAATAGGGAGGTCATTCTTAGCCACTGAGCTCAGAAGCAGTGAGAATATGGTGTTGGGCTCTGTCTCACAGCCTTCATCTGTCAGCCGTGCATCTCCCAGGGCTTGAAAATGTCTTATCAAATAGGCAAAGTGGGTTACAGTCCAAAATGCACGAGTGGAAACTGCTGACCTTAGTGGTCAATTACCTCTTCCCAAGATACTGACACTTTTTTTCACTCTATCCAGGGCCTGGAGTTTTCTGGTGAGATGCATTGTCTCTCTCTTGCAAAGGGAAATTCCTATGCACATTTCCCCCAGTTCTGCTGATACAGAGGGTACTCATCAAGCTGCGGACGTCACTAGATATGGTTTCCACTTCTACTGCAATGACAGTGGATCCTCTGGTACCGTTACCTCTGTGTTGGGGTCTATTGTCACAGGACAAGGGATACCTGGTCCATCCATACCAGAGAAGTCCCTTCATCTGCATGCATGGCTCCTGAGAGCATAGCCATAGCATGTTTTGGGGTATCCCCTGAGGTTACTGATGTTCTAGTTGTGACTAGAAAACCTTCTATCAGACATACCTATTCCTTGAAGTAGACACAGTTCACTTTGTGGGCTGCTTTCAAGAATTTATACCGATTTGCATGCCATGTAAATGCTTGCTGCCCCTTTCAGATTCTGGTCTACAGTATTCCTCACATAAGGGGCATTTGGCTGCTATATCAGCTTTTCATGTCTCTATAATAGGCGTACGGTTGCACAACTGGACGTGTCCTGTACTTTTTTTTGAGAAGTGTTCTTAATATGAAACCTCCTATCTGCAATCCAGTCCTGCCTTGGAACTTGAATTATGTTCTTGAGAAACTGACATTGGCTCCCTTTTGAGCCAGCTGTGAGTTGTAGCCTACAGTTCCTGTCATTGAAAACATTATTTTAATTGCAATTAATTCTGCGTGAAGGATTTCAGAGCTGCAAAGACAGAGCTTCCTTGCATGCAAATCCTAAGTTTCCACCAAAGGTGGTATCTGAGTTTATATTGAATCACATAATGCACTTTCCTGTCTGTTACCCTGAGTGTGCCACTCGGGGTGAGGCACTGCGACATACTTTGGATGTACATAGGATACTGAGATACTATGTGAATCACACCAAGGACTGCAGAATGTCCTCTCCTCTTTTTGTTTCATTTGCCCCGGGAAAGAGGGCACACCTGTGTCTAAACAGTGCCTGTCCAAATGACTCGCACCTTGTATTACTTTAAATAGGAAGTACAGTAGGGAACTTCTTGGTGCGGTTTGTAGGCACTCTGCAAGGGGTATGGCCACGTCTGTTGCTTGTTTCAGAAATGTTTCAGCTGCTGACATTTGTGCTGCAGCCACATGGAGCACTGTCCATATCTTCACTAAACATTATTCTGGACATTGTATCTCATAGACATTCGGGATTCAGGCTTGCTATGCTGCAAGGTCTACTATCTTGAATATATATCAGACTGTACCAGCCTTCCTCTACTGTTTTGGGACGGCTTGGAAATCGTTCCAAAGATGTGGCCTCATGGAAGAAATATCTTCAAAGATGATGGAAGTTATATACTTAATGTGACAGTAGATCTTCGAGAGAATTTATTCAGTCAGGCCATGCTGTCTGTCCCTCCATCCCTCTTCTGATTCAATGAGGGTTACATAAGATATTGTGCCTTATCCTAATATGTGCTTCATATGTCCAGCCGTATACTTCACTTTCTGTGCCTGGCCTGATCTCATCTCTTGGTTCCCCATGGGTGGAGGTCCTCCGAGTCTACTCTGCAATGGGGAACTGGGGAGATATGGAGCCGCCCGTGTTTATATAGATACTGATGCATGACATCATCGTGGGTGGCCCCCAGCCTACTAAACTTTCCATGTGGTCCTAGCACTGATGTGGGTGTGATTCCAAAGGTGTGGCCTAATAGAAGAGATTCCCTCGAAGATGTACTGTTATGGTAAGTAAGTAACTGTTCTTTTTAGCCTCTTATCTGCGCAGTTCACGCAGGACTTATGCCACTATAGCATCCTTCCCCTCAGCTTAATATGTAGAGTAGATTCAGTGTGAATGGTGGTATTTCCTTTGTTCCTATATCTTTTTCAAAATGTTCCAATAAAAATACCAGTGAAGGCCGGCCCGCTGGTGCAGCGGTAGTGCTACCACTTGTGACGCCATCGACCCGGGGTTCGGAACCATGCCCGGGGAGACATAGGACCAGCCGGGGGAGGAGGCTCAAGCGTCCAAAGACTGCTCACCTTCTCCGGGGAGGGAGGGGGATGAGGCTCGATGCTTGACTGGCCTCTGGTGAAGGCCAGAGACACAGCAAGCACCAAAGCCACTCTGAGGGGTTGGGGCATGATGGACGTCGGTATTAGCGCCTTGACATCTGGGTACACGTCACGCCCCCAAGAAGAGAGGAAAAACAACTCCCTGAGCACCGGGAAGATAGAGCGCCCGGTGCAGACCCCACAACTCTCTCCTGTCTGTCCTACCAGAGGACCCGACGAAACTAGTAGCTCGGGGTGTATGGGCCCCACCACGTCCCCGCCTGGGGGGTTAAACCAAGGCTCCGTGGGGTTTCATCCACAGGCTCCAGGTAGGTAGAGAGTAGGGGCAGACACCATAGGCGACTCCCAATGGTGCAGGGCTCAGGGAGCAAGGGGAGTATTAAATGCAAGTTAAAAAAAAAATACCAGATAATGCTTGGTAGAGCTGGCAGAGGGCTGTCTCGAGATAAATTTGGGCAGGGAAGAGGACTAGAGTCAAATTCCAGACCTTTATGTTAAAGGGGAAAAAAAGGAGGATCGGCATTGCCTGATCTTTGTTCCTATTATAGAACTGCTCACATTAGAGTATTATTCTATTGGCACTCTGCAGACAATTCCACTCAATGGTTGTACATGAAGAGGGATATGCTTCCTGTGAATATTAGTTTGGAGTTATAATTCCACTGGCAGAGGGACACAAGAATATTGCAAGGAGTTAGTCCATGGATGCAGCTGTTGGTTCAGGTTTGATATGAGCTTCAGAGATATCTACATTTATCTTAGTACTTCTGCATTTCTGCCCACTGGCATGAATCAATACCTTCCAGTTGGTGTGGGTGGATCATGGGTACTGAAATTAGGCAAAACTCAGCTCATGGTTTGTATATCAGCTGCTTTCGGGGAATACGATATATCCCTTCTCAGAACATAAATAAGAGTTCTTGCTGGAGCAGAGGGATTTTTAAAGATATCTACAGATCCGCCATTTTATCACATTCCTGCCCAAGGAAGTAAGACTTGATGAAACTCCTACCATTATTGTAAACATTTCTTGCTTTCCTAAATTTTCAGAACACAACTTACTTAATCTTGATGTTATACAGAGCAATACAGGATCGCAGGACCAAGACACGCACTACATATAACACAGAAGTGGGGGGAAGAACTCCGTATACAGATAGGGTAGAAAGACTGGACAATGGGATTCTGTGAATCTGGGAAAGTTACCTCCTCACATGTGGAAGCTTGTCATTAGATATATTTTTTTTTTTTTTTAGAACATGTGTGATAACTTCACATTTTGGGTCGGGGGAGATTCATCCTATTGGAGGGTGGCATTGTGGTAAGAGGAAAGCAACACACACACACACTCAGAGCATGCCCTAAAATTCATCAATTATAGCAGATATTGAGCAAGTTATGTCTGAAGTATTACAACACAAACTTGTTCTCACAGCTGAATTCTACCTTTTCTAGATACATGGATGTGTTGTACTATCCACACTTCTGGCAGTGCCCTTTCCCCTTTAAGGCTTGCCAGAAAGTCTTCAAGCTGGGTCCTCCCACCCACTCGGGTGATAAGTCCCTCGGCACCACCCTGTGACATCAGATCTTCCTTTCTGCTAGAAGAAGCTTCCCTCTTTACCCCTTTCCATGCTGAGTAGGCCCTTGCTTTCAAAATGTTTGCGATTGTAAATTTCTTCATGTTCAGGTGAAGTCTTCACTTCATCCATGATGGACAACTCGAAGTCAGCACCTGGATTAAAAAAATTGTGCACGTGGGCAGAAGATGTCCCGGACAGACCTACACGTCACATGTGTCTACTGCCTAGGTCACGAATAGGAGGCAGTATAGCGCAGTGGTCTAAGGCTCTGAACTGCAAATCTGGTGACATCCAGCAGACCAGACCTGGGTTTGAATCCCACAGCTTCCACTTGCATACTGTGTGGCCCTGAGCAAGTCACTTAACCTCCTTGTGCTCCCAGGTCGCTCCTGTAAAAAAGTTTCCAGCTTAGTGTGCTATACCTGGTTAAATAACTAAATAAAAAAAATAAAAGGATACGATCCCCAGGTATGTGGCCTTTGTCGAACTCCGCATCCTTCAGTTTTGGAAGACCAGCACACGCGGCTTCTACTGGGGCACCCTGATAAACAGGATCCGCCTGTTATATCAAAAGATGCCCATTGGGAAGTCTTCACAGCTGCTGGGTCTGCTGAACAACTTGCGGCTTTTGAGGAGGCTGTGGAGCATGCCTCTTTGGCTTCGGCCTTTCTACCACTTCCCTTAGGCTCCACCCTTTCAGGGGTATTTTGTGATTTGTGCCAGTTCCTTCCCACCTTTAGGCAGGGGCCCCTCTTTGGGCACTAAATCTAAATCTCCAAAAAAGGAGACTAAAAAGAAGTTTTGCGTCGATTTTGGGATCGCAAGTGCTCTCGGGTCTTGGATTCCCACGCTTCTATGGAGGTTTTGACTACGGTCAATCCTTCCGCCCTGGCTGCTGGCTCCACAGTTCCCCCGTCGGGCCAGTTGGTTGAGATGCCCATCAACCAATCTGTCGAGATATTTCTCGAACCGGTCAATCCACTGTCACCAGATAAGGCTGATACCCCCCCTCTCTAGGACTCTGGTCCTGCCATCACCTTCTAGGGAGGGTCAGACCAGCCTTCTGATCCAGTCCCTAACCCTCAGGATCCGGTGAACCCATAGGATCCTAAGCTTTTGCCAGCTCCCTCCGAGACCCGCTATCGGCAGCTCTGACAGTCGAGGTCGTGGTCCTGACCTTCGAAGCCCTGAGTCGAGCAGCCCACGTCGGCATCTGCATTATTTAAGTCAGCACAAACTTAGCTGAACTCAATAGTCACAAGATGATGCAGGGATTGATATCCATGGCCCTATATATCCTGATAGTCCTCGGCTCCAATCCAGTCTTTAATCACATAAGCCAAAACCTTGGGCACGATAGACAATGGTCTCGCTCAAGGAGGACTCTGATAACCCCCTTGGATTCACTCTGCTACCCCTCGATATATCTTCAAGGTCTTCGGAGACACGGTAATCTGTATAAACTCATGGCATATATCAATGCCCTACATTGCAAAAAATGCCCCTCAATGCCCCAAGCTCTCCCCAGCTTGCTCCACCTGCTAATACTACTGCTAGCAGGAGATGTTGAGGAAAACCCTGGCCCAACAGTAGCCAATATCCAGGTTACCACCTCTAATACTCATGGATGGAATAGCCATAAAGGGCTAAAGCTGACGCATATAAATATCAATAGTCTTAGGCCCAAAATAAATGAGCTGCAGGCCTGGGTGAGCCTCTATGCACCTGATGTCATTGCTATCACAGAGACGTAGCTTAAGCCCCACATAAGCGACCATGAAATTGGTCTACTTGGATATCGGTCCTTTAGAAACGATAGACCAAAAAAGAAAGGTGGAGGGGTCATGATCTATGTAAAATCCATCCTCAATGCCACACCCATTCTGGTAACAGTCCCTACCCACTCAGACTGTGAAGCCCTCTTTATAAAACTACTACTAGGAGGTACCAAACCACTACTAGTTGGGGCCATTTACAACCCTCCCAAATCGGCCACTGAATCACTGAAAACTCTATTAAACACCATCCCCACCCTACCCAGGGCTGAAAAAGTAATTCTGGGGGATTTCAGTATTCACTGGGGGACCCACACCAGGGATGTAATAAAAAGCTCACTGCAAGATGTGGAACTCACCCAATTAATTCAGGAACCAACTAGACTAAATACACAAACTGGCAAACATACCACTCTGGACTGGATCCTGGCCACAAACCCAGATAGATTCAAATTGGTTGGCACCTTTGCTGACTCCCAGAGTGATCACTCCCCCACGTTTGGAATATGGAAGAATAATTTCCCTATCCCCCCAACCCGTATTTTCTGGAGATTACTCTAACTTTGATCCTAGTTCCTTTCTCAAAACCCTTACTGATGTCAACTGGCAGCAAATAAAACTAGCACCTAACCTGGAAACCGCTGTAGAGTTTTTCAACAATAACTTCTTGTCTGGCGCCAACAAACATGCCCTCCAAAAAAATATCAGAATTAAAGGTCAAGAAGCCAGGTGGCTCACACGAGACCTGAGGAAACTCATGAGATACAGAGACAGGGCATGGAGTACATGTAAATCCTCGGATCAAATCACTGACTGGCAGAAGTATAGGGAACTCAGGAATAGATGTAAAGCAGAGTTAAAAAAAGCCAAACGGAAACACATTAGACATATCCAAGAAAATAATCTATCAAATCCTAAAAAATTCTGGTCTCAGATTAATGCCCTTATCAAGGGGAACAACAAACCTGAAGAGGGTGACATTATAGCAAACAGTACCCAATACTCAACCCCAGTCGAGGCTGCCAAAGCGTTCAATAAGTTCTTTACTGAACTACATACCCTCAAGTCCCCCTACCCAGGCCCAACCACACCACAAGTCCCCAATAAAAGCTGCCACAACATTCCAGACTTCCACTTTAAATTAGTTTCCAGTTTAGAAGTCCGGAAACTATTGCAGGATATTAAAACCCATGGTACAGCCGGCTATGACGGGCTGGAACCCAAACTAATCAATATTGCGGCCCCAGTTATTGCAACCCCAATCTCATGGCTAATCAACCAATTGCTCATGGAGCGAAAAGTCCCCTTCCTCTGGAAAGTGGCCCTGGTTACCCCTGTCCACAAAGGTGGTGCCAGAGACTCTGTGGAAAACTACCGTCCAGTATCCCTACTCTTAACACTAAGTAAAGTGCTGGAGAGAGTGGTGTATTCCCAGGTCATGGATTATGTGGAGAGACATAATATCTTCTCCGTGGCCCAACACGGCTTCAGAAAGAACCATGGTACTGACACTGCCCTGCTTAACCTTACCACCTATATATTCTCTGCCCTTGATAAAGGACTGCTCACCAGTGCAATCTTTATTGATCCCACCAAAGCATTTGAACTGGTAAATCACCAACTACTCCTGGCCAAACTGACACAGATCGGTCTGGATTCTCTAGTAGTACAGTGGTTTGGCGATTATCTCCTGGACAGATCCCAATTAGTTAAATGGCAGGGTGCTATATCTAACAAGATTGAAATAAGAGATGGTGTCCCTCAGGGAGCTATCCTAGGACCACTACTATTCTCCCTATTTATTAATAATCTGCCAACTTTCTGCAAAGGCCCAGAGGTCATCCTCTATGCAGATGACATTGTTATCTATAGATCAATGGAGGATCCTGACGAATTCAGCAGAATGTTATCCAAAGACCTAAAGTTCCTGAAAGAATGGCTGTCCACAAATAAACTTCTACTGAACTGAAAAAAACCAAAAGGATGCTGTTCAGGCCCAAAAACATTGCACCTAATAGATCAGATACACTAAACCTCTCTCTATCGTCCGGGGAAAAGGTGATGGTAGCAGATTCGCTAACATACCTAGGTCTCACCACAGACCAGGAACTCAACTTCAAGGCCCACATAGATCAACTATCTAAAACACTGAACCAAAGGATAGGTCTCCTGTACCAACTCAGCCCCTACCTTACCCTGGGGTCACAAGCCAAGATTGCCCTTGGTACCCTACTACCCAAACTACTGTACGGCTCCCCCCTGTGCTCCTCTCTGTTAAAAGCACTGAGATGAGTAAACTTAGGACACTATACAACAGGATCGGCAAATTTGCTGTAGGAGCACCCCAAAGAGAACACCACTGTCAGATCCTGCAAGCCCTAAAATGGCCCACCCTGGAAGGTAGACTACACTATCCATCTTTATGCCTAGCCTATAAACTCAGATTGACCACTGCTCCACCTAGCCTGGCAGAGTTACTTCAACCTAAAATAAGTAGCAGGACTTTAAGGTCATCAAACAGACAGCTTCTCAAGGTTCCCCGGACGCAGTCCTCTCAAAGGTCCAGGGCCTTCTCATCCCTCATTCCTCCCTTATGGAACACACTTCCACCTAAACTCCAAGAATGTGAATCACTTGGGGGCTTCAAAAAGGGACTTCAAACACACTTGCTGGAATTAAACCAATGCACTTGTACTCATTGAATTTCACCCTAGATTCCTGTTGCTTGCACGATCTCTGAGTATGATTGTTGACCTCACCTAATGTATACGACAAGAACTGATAATAGTCCCCTTTATATAATCTGTCCGTCTAAATGACTGTCTCCTTTCATGAACTATAATTTAACTGTATGTTGTTTAATCTAATGTAAAAGTTATATCCTGTTGTACTGTTGTGTAATTAACCCCAGGTTGCCCCTGAAAAAGGGACTATTACTGGTCTCAGCGGGCCTACCCAGTTACCAAAATTTAAATAAATAAATAAATTCCCGTTCTTGACATTTGGGCAAGCGGCATCACCGCTACTCCTCCTCTTCTTCCTTCTCAGATGAGGAGAGGCTCCATTGCAGAATGCATAAGTGCTGCGAGAAGTGTCACCATCTCATGTTCACCGGGGTTAAGCCCATTCCAGTCCCCACTCCAGCTATTAAGTGGCTCCTGCCACTGAGGCCTCATCCTACCCCAGCTTGGTCGGAACTGGCTTGGCCTCTCTCGGCTTTGTGCATTTTCAGGTGGAGCCACCGCCTAAACAACTGAAGGAGGTTCCCCCTCATAAGGATGCCTGCACAACTTCAGGGCTTCCTCATCGACTGTTGGTCACTGTGACTCCCAACAGACCCCGTAGGGTCAGCGGGAACTCAGGCGGTTGACATTTATTTGATAAGTCCTCAGAGTCTGAAGGCCCCTCCCTCCCTCCCGTCCGTTGGATGTTGAGTATGGAGAAGACTTGTCGACGGAGCATGGTCCCACTTCTTTTGCAGGCCTGCTCCATTTAATCTCAGAGTCTACAAGTTTTCAGGTGGAGCCCATCCAGAAACTGGCTAAATACCCCCTGACCAAGATTCTCGACCAGGGTGACTTCCCTGGAAAGGCCTTCCCTGTCGCCAAGGCCATTCTTGTCCCAGCTCCAGAGCTTTGGCAGTACCCTGTCTCTTGCCCTGCACCGTCGGCCTGGATGGCCTGAAAGTATGCAGTCCCTACCGGTTCCCTGTTGGGTTTTACCGAACACCCCTTGGCCGAGGGTCTGGTAGCCAACTCGATCTTTTGGTGTACCAGCAATGTCGGGGACATGCCTAAACCTCCCAACAAGGAATCCAAGAAATTGGATCATATGGATAAGAAGGTCTATGCAGCCTCAGCCTTCAGCAAGCAGGTTCAACCCTCCTAATGGCCCACTTTGCTCATGCCCTCTTGGGCACCCTTGATAAGATGCTTCCTTTTCTCACTGTGGACTTGCAGACCATGGTCAAGTAGGTCCAGGACCAGGGCCGAGTGGTGGCTAAGCAGCAGTTTCAGATAACCATGGACAATAGCGACTCCTGCGCCCGGTCAGTGGCTGCTGCAGTGGCCATGTGCTGCAGGGCTTGGCTGAGCATCTCGAGCTTCATTGCAGATACCTAGCATAAGTTGGCAGATGTCCACTTGTTCAGACCAGAGGTCGAAGGGCACCTTAGTCACATTGAGAAGTCCACTGCCACCCTGGACTCGGTGACTCCGCCCATAAGGATCCCAAGGGTTCTAAGGCTCAAAAGAAGAAGAAGCCCCTTTAGCCCCTCTCTGTTCCTGTGGCCAAGCCGTCCCAGCCCCCAGCTGGGCAGCAGGCCCAGGCTTGGTGTCCATGGCTGAAATTAGTTGCTTTGGTCATTTGGAAACCAGGAGGTTGCAGTCCCGCTGGCTCCTCAGCCAGTCCCTCCTCCAGCTCTAAGTCTATCCAGTGATGGCACGGAAGGGTGCCTCTCCCCCATGCCCGTCCTGATTCCCCTGGGTCCTCCCATGGTGGGCCAGCTCTGCCATTTCCTTTTCACCTGGTCTACTGTTACCATGGACATGTGGGTCCTGGAGGTGGTTGGTCAGGGTCTGCCTCTAGAATTCGAGGCTTACCCGCCTTGCCGAGTCCATGTCCCACAGGAGGACATGGTGTCCGCCGACATTCTGTCAGCCCTTCAAGAAGACATTGCCCAGCTCTACCAGAAAGAGGTCAAGGCTCCTGTCTCTGAGCCTCCAGTACACCCAGGGTTTGTTTATAGGCACTTTCTGGTGCCAAAACGGATGGGGGGTGGTGCCCCATCTTAGATCTGCATGACCTGAACAAATTTCTTCGACTGCGCACTTTCAGAATGGTCACTCTGTCTCAGATCATGCCATTTCTGGAGCAGAACATGTAGTTCTGCTCTCTGGATCTTCAGGACACATTCTTCCACATTCCAGTCCATCTGTCCTACTGCTAGTTCCTCCGGTTCCGTGCGGAAGGGATTCTTTACGAGTTCCAGGCCATTCCCTTCAGCCTCTCCTTGGCTCCCAGGGTCTTCACCAAGGAGTCCGGGTATACCATTAACTGGATGATTGACTCATAGCGGGTCCCTCCAGGAAAAAGATGGAGCAGTCCAGGGATCTAGTCCTCTAGATCAGCATGTCCCTTGTCCTTCTGGTCAGCAAGGCCAAGTCGGAAATTGTACCCTCGCAGGCAATTCACTTCATCAGGGCAGAGCTCGACTCTTGCAGAGCCAGGGCTGGGCTTCTGGTGGACCAGGCAGAGGCTGTCTCCTCCTTTGTATGATCATTTCGAGTTGGGCAGTTGCGCCCAGCTTGGGACTTCCTCTGCCTCTTGGGATACATGATGGCGTGCACCAGCATGGTCCATTGGGCCCGGTGGAGAATGCGCTCTCTGCAGTGAGAATTTGTCTGTCAGTGGTCTCAGCGCAAGGGCCATTTTAACCAGCCGGTCACTGTGACCCAGCTGATGTGGGACACCCTCCAACAGTGGTTAGTCCCAGGACATCTTCAGGAAGGGATCCCATATGTCCGCTCAGAGTCAACAGTCATCCTGACGACCGATGCCTCCCTGATGGGCTGGGGTGCCCATCTTGGGGACCACAGAGTCCATGGGCTTTGGACCCCTGAGGAGTCCGGATACCATATCAACCTGATGGAGCTTCAGGCAGTTCAGCTGGCACTGACAGCCTTTGCTCTGCACATCCTGGGTCAGGTCGTTCAGGTCCAGATGGACAACACCACGATCATCTACTACCTCAACAAATAGGGTGGGAGGGACTCCCTTCATCTTTACAGGGAGGCTGTCTGCATCTAAACCCTCGTGCTCAGTCTGGATATTGATCTCCTGGCCATCCATGTGGCCGGCATCTCCAACCAGCTGGCAGATGCCCTCAGCCTTGTGGATGAGGCATCTCATGAGTGGACTCTCCATCTGGAGGTGGTACACAGCCTGTTCTCCCACTGGGGAACCCCTCTGGTAGACCTGTTTGCCTTCAGGGAGAATGCAAAGCTGAGGCTGTATTGTGCCCACCCCCCTCCACAGGAAATACTGTAGGGAGATGCCTTCTCAAGGCCCTAGACCCTGGGCCTTCTCTTTGCCTTTCCTCCCTTTCCCTTGATCCACAAAGAGTTGCTCAAGGCCAGGAAGAACAAGGCATAGATGATCCTGGTGGCTCCAGACTGGTCCCACCAGTTTTGGTACCCTGATCTCCTCAGCCTCAGCAGCAGGCTCCCGAGGTGTCTCCCTCTATGCCCAGACCTGCTCTCTTGCAATAAAGGGAAGGTACTCCATCCAGACGTTTAATCCCTGCACCTGACAGCCTGGTTCCTGAGTAGTGAGAAATTCAGGCTTTGGGTCTCTCCAACGATGTCCTCACTGTGGTCGAGACATCTCGGAAGGAGTCGATCTGAAAATGCTATGACTTCACATGGAAGAGGTTTCCATTTGGTGCCAAGGCAAGGGCCTTGACCCCTTATCTTGTCCAGTGGATAGTATTCCCAACTACCTCTGGTCCCTCTCTGTTGGGCCTTCAGTCAGTGACTCTCCAGGTGCACCTGGCTGCCATCTCTGCTTACTTGGCACAGGCTGGTATGCAGTCAGTGGTGCAGGAGAAAGTGATCTGGTGCTTTTTCAAAGGCCTTGACCACATTTTCCCTCCGGTGCCTTAACCACCACCATTTTGTTACTTGTTGCTGGTATTGACTAAGCTCAAGGGCAAGTTACTTGAACCAATGCGACCACCTTCCTGGTGGTTATCACGTTAGCCAGAAGGATCATTGAGCTCCAGGTGCTCTTGGTGGAGTCTCCTTACCTGGTCTTCTACAGGGACAAGGTTGTCCTCACCTCAACCTGAAGTTCCTCCCGAAGAGAAGCAGACTGAGGTTGAAAATATGAAAAGTGAAACGCAGGAGCAAGCACTTAGGAAAGTGTTATACATTTTAGAAATTTTCCAAGGCATGGTTGAATTGACATATAAACTTAAACATTTTAAGAACTAGAGAAAACCCTAGTCTTCCACAGGGACAAGGCTGTCCTTCGCCCCAAGCTGAAGTTCCTCCTGAAGGTTGTGTCTGATTTCCACCTTAACCAGGTGATTACTCTCCCGGTATACTTCACCAGCCGCACCTTGGATGAGCGCAGGCTCCATACTTTGGACTAAGGCAAGCGCTAGCCTACTACAAGGGGCGCATGGCTAGAGTTCGGGGAAAGTTTCGCCAGTTATTTGTCACCTACACTGAAGCTGCACCTGTCAGACCGGCAGTTAAGTGGACAACAGGCAGGTGGAGTGTGTCTTGCATCAACCTCAGCTGTAGGTTGGTGGGTAGGGAACCCTCCCGTAGGGCTAAGGGTTCATTCCACTGGTCATACCACTGCCTCGGTGGCAGCTTCCAGGGATGTCCCTATCCAGAAAATATGCAGGGCTGCCACCTGGAAGTCAGCACACACCTTCATTTCCCACTACCACATCCACCTTGAGTCATGCCAGGATGCTGGTTTTGGGGCCTCAGTTCTCCAATCTCCGTTTCCTAAATAGGGGGTGTGTGCCTTGCCCCTTCCTTCCAGAGAACTGCTAGGAGTCTTCCAGAAGTGTGGCTAGTAAATCAGATCGGTGTCCCTAGAAAAACAGGTTACTCACCTGTAACAGTAGATCTTCCACTGGGTGATCTCTTGCAGGAGGTAATACACTTGGGTTATAGCCAGAGGACACTCTTCTGCATGGCAGGCTTTCCCAGCAGTTTTTGCCTAGGGGCCGCCCATAGAGTGTCATCATCACTGTGTGACTATATAAGAGTGAGCAGCCCCAGGCATTCTCAGTTCATTTTTTTGCCATCTTCAGCCCATACAGCAGCAGATCTTACTTCGAGAGGGCTCTTGCAGTAGGTATTCACATATAGGACTAAGCCGCCAGGCATCAGGACCCCACGGAAAAATTTCTAGCTAGCACTCTCTGGCAGGGGACCGCTCCCACGTCAGGTGACCGGCGACATACGACATCGGTATCGGCTTGTGAAAGTTCCTTGCGGTAGAACATCGCTCGTCAGTCATTCGTCGGTCTTCGAGTTTTCAAACTTTTCGACCTCATTTCTCTATTTTTTGTCTTTTTTCCTAATAATTGCTGTGTATGTTGTCCCTGACGCCCTCTGAATTGCATAAAAACAAGTGCGACTCATGTGGTTCCCAAGACGGCCACTCCTTGTGCCTCTTCTGTCTGGGCCCAGACCAACCCATGGAGAAGTGCCAGCACTGCCTGAAGTTCAACTCCACTACCAGCAAGAGAAGGCAGCAGTCCCTGGAAGCCCATATCCTCAAGAAGAAAATGCCCTCCATGGAAAAAAAGTTAAATAAGCTTAGGCAGGCATCTACTTCCCCAGAAGGTCATAAGAAAAAACGTGACAAGGAGAAGCACTGGGAGCGGGAATCAGCTTCCACAGCAGCTGAGACTTCGGGTGGAGTCATGGCCCTCAAGGTAACATCCCCTCTTGGGGATCGCTCCATGACGGCCATCTTGGTGGTTACCAAGAAGGCGTTGCCCCTCCCGTCTGGCTCGTGCTCGGGCCTTTTGGGAGCTTCTGGGGCAAAGGAGGCCTCCGCTCCCATTAAGGCTGCTCCTCCCTCATAGACTTCCGGTCAGAGAGGGTAGAAAATCGGCCCCACCAACGTATGCCCGGACAAGGCTGCTAAGCCGCTTACCTCGTCGGGTGAGCACCCAGCCAAAACCCCTTCCAACAAGGCCGCCTCTCCTTAGCGACCTTCCTCGGGTGAGAGTCACTGATAGAGTCGGACGCCAGTTCCAACAACATAGCCCAGCCAAGCCTGTGCAGACCCAATTGAACAGTATGGCCTTCAGGCGTGAGAGCAAGAGGGGGACAGATAGTTGGAGGGCTAGAATGGGGAACGCAATACCACCTTCTTGGGGCCAGATGGCACAATAGCATGTAAGAAAGTTAGAAGGAGGGAGGGTGGAAATGAGTTGTGGAGAGACATCCATGTACTGCTGGAATGTATTGGGTGCACCAAGTAAACCAAATGGTATGGTGGTTAACTGATAGAATTCAATAGGAGTGGCAAATGCAGTTTTATCTCTGGATTCCTTAGCTAGGGGGATTTGCCAGTAATCCTTGGTGAGATATAGGGTACTGATGTACTTGGCAGTCCCAAATCTGCACACCAAATCATCTGTCCTGGGCATAGGATAACTGTCAAATTCTGATGCTTGATTAAGTTTCCTAAAATCAAGGCAGATTCTTATATCCCCATCTTTTTTATTTACAATCACCATTGGTGATGACCAAGGACTTCTCGAATCTTCTGTGATACCCAATACTTTTATGTTTTGTATTTCCTTAACCATGTCTGCTCTTAAGCACTCTGGTAATCTGTGTGTCTTGTATGATAAGGTGAGCATTCCCTGTCACAATTACGTGCTCAACCCCTTTTACGTGGCCTGGCACTGTGATAAAAGTACTGTTAAATGTTTTTAGCAAATTACAAATTTCTGCTGTTTGTTTGGAGGTTAAGAAAACATTCACCTTTACAGCATCAGCAGTTCCCATCTGTCGTAAGCTGTATTAATATCTTCTTTATCAGTTTCTGGTAGTCTTTAGCCAAAGAGACATCCTTTTCCCCACTTTCTGCTCAGTGTTCTTTTACCCAAAGCTGCACGTCTGTAGGTAAGATGTTGATGAACTGCTCCATTGCAAGTGTGTCGATGATCTATGGGCCTGTTCTGCCCTCTGTTTGGAGCCATTTAATAAGGAGTTTCCTGAGTTGGGTGAAGGCTTGTTGAGGATTGTCAACTGAGTTGTACTTCAGAGACCGGAATCTTTGCCTGTAGGTCTCTCCTGAGACGCAATATCTTTTTAGGATTTCTCTTTTCACCAGGTCATACTTTTCTGACTGTGCAGTGTCCATATTGCTGTAGGCAAGCTGTGCTTTACCTGTCAGGTAAGGTACCAGCCTAATTGCCCTTTGCTGCTTCGGCCACTGGCAGGCTGTGGCAACACTTTCAAAAGTTATCAGGTATGCTTTAATATCATCCGAGGGACACAACTTTGTAAGTTTAATGTCCTTTAAGTTATTTGTGTTTTGTTGCTCTACTGGACCTGTACCTGTACCAGATCCTCCAGCTTTGATAGCTCTCAATGCATCCAGCCATAGCTGCTCCTGTCGCTACATCTCTTCTTTTCTCTGTACCTCTTCATGCTAAATCTCTTTTTCTCTCTGCTGCATCTCCTCTTTTCTCTGTGTCTTTTTGTTGTATAGCCCACCATTTGAAAAAGGCAGTCAGTCTTTCAGATTCTGTCACTGCCTGTTCTTCTTTTTCCATGACTAGTGCTGGCTGTACAGTCTCAGGTTGGGCTTCTGTCTCTGCTAGATTCAATGCTATTCTTCTGGTAATGACTTCTGGGCCTGCTGCTGCAGAATCCATATATTTTTGCTATACTTCCTTGGTATCAGATCTAGCACCCGTGCACAAAACTCCTGGCTTAGTGTATGCATGGCATAAATCCCACGTAGTCTGACACCATCTGTCATTGTGGCACAGGTCAGGAAGCATAGGAAGCCTAGGAGTAGTTGTAAAATTCACAAGTAACGGTTTATTATTAATAAAAGTAAAATAAAAAATAAAAATTGTTCAGTAGAACTATTTACAAAGGCAGTACAAACACAGAAAACAAAGTCCTTCATCTGAGAGGGTATCTCTAATTCCAAGTTTCAGTCTCTCAGTCTCTCCCTCTCTCTCTCTCTCTAGCAAAAGTATTGCTGCTCTTTTTAGAAGTCTTTGCCTGGGAACTTGTTAAGGAGACATCCTGTTTTTCACAAAATGTTCTTGCCAGTTACTTTGCAAAAAGAACAATGTCCCAAGCTGCCCCCCGGCTGACAGCTCTGCAAAAGAGTTTGCAAACAAGCCTGAGAAGAGCTCAAACTACATCTCAGGTTAACCCCCTAAATTCTGAATAGCTTTTTGCAATTATTTCAACAGTATAACTATATGCAGTTTCAAACCAAAGGATCCCAGTATCACTTACAGTTTCACATGTATTTTATAACCGTAGATATGCAAGGGGGGAGAAATGACAGAAACAGCAAGTGAAGGCAGAGAGATAGCGAGAGGTGGAGAATTGTGAGACCATCAGAATGATCAGTTCCTACGTCCCACGAGAACATTTGGTTGCGCAACCTGACAGACAAGAGGCAGAAAAGGAGAGAATAGAACAGATCCTTGCATTTCATTCTTTCTGCATAACAAATGGGACAGGGCAGTATTCAAAGTTGTCACACATGCTCAGTCAGCATTTCAAAATAGCTGTGTGAAATTTTCATATGGGAACCTTTTTTCATATGCCGCCATCTTGTTTTCCATTTTTCACTAAAAATTCAAATTTGGAAAACCACAAAAATTACATTGTGGAGGGTGACCAACACATGTAGCTTGCTTATTTGGACCCCTTAGCTGCATTCTGGACTTAACTGTTGAAGAAGTGCCCTTGACAAGTTGTATTTTTAGCATTATAAATCTTTTCGCATGACTCATGATATGAAAAAAGATTCCTTTTTTGTCAGGAGAATATCATTTTTTGTTTACTGGCATATTTTCTTTAGTGTCTAGTGGCACACCCACTCTCCGATCGCTGTCCCTGTAATAACAGTATTTCTAGGATTGTGGATATGTTGTTCTGTTCACATTGTTTGGCATGTCCCTTTCCCCTTTAAATCTTGCCGGATGGTCTAAAAGCTGGCTCCTCCCACCCACCCGGGTGGTATATACCTCAGCTCCACCCCTTGATGCCAGATCTTCCTTTCTGCTGGACGATTCAGGTTCCCTCCTTACTGCTTCTGCGTTGAGTAGTCCCTGGCGCTTAATCCTTCGGATAATCTAATGAAATTTAAACTTGTCAGAGTTTCTATGCATAAGTTTGCAGTAGCGACCGCGATGGAGGACAAGTTCTTGCCCGGGTTCCACCGGTGTCCCTGTGGGCAGAAGATGTCCCTTACTGACCTGCACGCCACGTGAGCTTACTGCCTGGGCCATGCCCATGATACCCAGGCCTGCGACTTTTGTCGCACGTTCCATCCTGCCGTCTTGGATGATCACCTCACACATTTGAAGCTCGGACGACTGTAAAAACAGTACCTGCCGGTCAAATCCAGAGACGCCCATCGTGTGGTCTTCATGGCTGTGGGATCCGCCGACCAGCTGGAGCAGATGAAGGCCTTCAGGGAGGAGGAGGCTCGTGCTACTGAGCAATCCTCTTCAGTCTCGGTCTTCGTCCCCCTCAAACTGGGCTCTTCCTTCTCCAGCTCCTTCAAGGAGATGTGACAGTCTCTCTCGACAAAAGGGGAGGGCCTGTCCGGCTCGCACACCTCCCACTCCCGTAAAAAGGATAAATGGTCAAGAGAGGATTCGTTGCGTCGATGTCACTCTTGGGACAGAGAGAGATCTCAGTCCCAGGAGTCTTATGTTTCAACTTTGGTCAAAATTGTGACTTCGGCCGCTGGCTTCACGGTGCCCCGTCAGGCCAGCCGGCTCAGACACGGGACGATGAGAAGGGCAAAATTGTCCTCGACCTTTTGACGAATGATGAGGCCAACAATTCTTTGTTTAGAACTCCAGTTCTGCCGGGACCTACAGAGGAGGAGGAGACCCACCCCATTGGGACTCCACCCGTGGTCTCAGTCCCTGACCTGGAGGAGCCGTGTTTCTCCCCGGCCCCTTCTGAGCACTTCCATTGGTCCTCCCGACTGTCGAAGTTGAGGTTTTGAACCTCCTCGACTGATAGGCCGAGGAAATCTCATAAGCGATGCTCCAAGAAGCGGTGCTGCCGCCATTCATCCTTGGAGGATTTGACGCAAGTTGTGTCGCCATTACAAGGACCTTATGTGGCAACAGCTAATGATTACCGATACGATGCCGACCCCGGCTTCCATTCTGGCCATCACATGGCTGTCGCCCTCTAGGCCAACTCTGACTCCTCCGGAGCCAGTCGACACCACCCCTCTGCCCGCGGAGCCAGTGAAGACCCTCCCAGCTCAGCTGAAGCTGACCTCTCCACTAATCCTGGTGGAGCCTCCATCTAAAAAGCCTCCCTCGGGGGCTCCTGCCAAGGAGGCTCGTCCCATTCTGGGCCTACCGCATAGGCTGTCTGTCACCCTCACTTCCAACCATCCACGGTGGGTCGAAAGTGACTATGGTGCTCGGCCACGCTATCTGGACTCGGGGGTCCGAGGATTCAGTCTTGAATTTGCGTCCATGCGACGACGATTCAGTGAGTCTTTTGATGGAGGAAGGTCCAGTGTCCTTCCTGGGCATCCTCCGTCTCATCTCGGAATCTATGGGGATGCCCTTGGAGCCTGTTGAAAAATGGGCCAAATATCCCCTAACTGATATCCTCAGAAATGGGGATTCTCCCTCTGAGGCCTTCCCAGTGGCTGAAGCCATAGTTTACCAGCCTTAGAGCTTTGTCTGCACCCAGTCTCCTGCCCTGTGTCTTCAGCCCAGATGGCCTGCAAGTACGCGGTTTCCATCGGCTCCTCTTCGGGGTTCACACAGCACACCTAGGCTGAGGGGCTGGTGACAGAGTCTGTGTTTTGGCGCTCGGGCAACTCAGGAGACAGGGATAGACCTCTGGACAAACAGTCCAAGAAGTTGCACCATTCGACCAGAAAGGTCTGTGCTGCCTCCTCGCTTGGTCTCCGACAGGAGAGTTCAGCCATCATTATGGCACACTTCTCCCATGCCCTCTTGGGCTCTCTGGATGAGGTGCTTCCTCATCTTCCCGTGAACCTTCAGACCACAGTCAAGCAGGTCCGTGACCAGGGTAGGGCTGTTGCTAAACAGCAACTTCAGGGCAACTCTGGACAGCAGGGATTCTTGTGCCCGTTCAATGGCGGCTGCAGTCGCCATGTGTCACAGGGCTTGGCTGAGAGTCTCAGCCTTTATGGCAGACACCCAGCACAAACTGGCAGATGTTCCTTTCCTGTGTACCAACTTGCTCAGTCCAGGAACTGAAGGCCACCTCCAGCATATTGAGAAGTCCAGTGCCACCTTGGACTCCATTACTTCCACCCAGAAGGAACCCCAGGGTTCAAAGAATCATAAAAGAAAGCCTTTTCGGCATTCTACCCCTGTGGCCGAGCAGCCCCAGTACCAATCTGGGCAGCAGCAACAGGCTCAGTCTTGGCACCCTTGACCCAAGTCAGGGGCTTCGGCAGCCTGTAAGCCCGGAGTGAAGGGCCCCGGCAGTCCCCCCGCTGGATCATCCTTCTCCATGTCTGCACAGTGACGGGATGGAGGTTGCCAGCCCCATGCCTGCCACGATCACTCTGGGTCCTCCCGTGGGGGGCCAGCTCTGCCACTTCCTTTCCTCCTGGTCAGCTGTCATAACGGACAGGTGGGTCTTAGAAGTGGTCGGCCAGGGACTGCCTCTAGAATTTGAGCAGTACCCGACAAGCTGAGCCTGTGCCCCACAGGAGGAGAAGGTATCTGCCCATACTCAGTCAGCTCTCAGAGACGACATTGCTCAACTCCTTCGCAAGGAGGTATTGGTCAGAGTCGTGGATCCCCCTGTCAACCCAGGGTTCATTTCCAGGTACTTCCTGGTCCCGTAACAGATGGGGAGCTGGTGCCCCATTCTAGAACTGCACGACCTGAATCAGTTTCTCAGGTCTCGCACTTTCAAGATGGTAACTCTGTCTCAGATCATACCATCTCTCGAGCAGAACATGTGGTTGTGCTCCCTTGATCTGCAGAACGCATCCTTTCACGTCCCAATCCATCTGCCCCACTGAAAGTTTCTCCACTTCAGGGTGGAGGGAACCCTCTACGAGTTCCAAACCATGCCATTCGGCCTGTCATCGACCCCCAGGGTCTTCACCAAATGCATAGCAGTGGTGGCAGCCTATCTTTGGCGTCAAGGGGTCAAGGTGTACCCCTGTCTCGACGATTGGCTCATAGTGGGTCCCTCCAGACTGGAGATAGAGAGGTTCAGGGATCTGGCCCTCCAAACCTGCCTCAGCCTTGGTATCCTGATCAACAAGGCCAAGTCAGAACTCATGCCCTCACAGGTGATCTGCTTCAACGAGGCAGAGTTCAACTCTTGCTGAGCCAGAGCTAGGCTCCCGGGGAACAGGGTGGAGGTTCTCTCCTCCTTTGCCAGATAATTTCTGGGACTTCCTGCAACTTCTGGGTTACATGAACAGCCTGCATCTCCGTGGTCCAATGGACCTGGTGGCATATGCACCCCTTCAATGGGAGCTGGCCAGCCAGTGGTCTCAGCAGCTAGGTCACTTCGACCAGCTGGTCACTGTAACCTGGAAAATGCCAGACGCTCTCCAGTGGTGGACTGTCGGGGAACATCTGCAGGGAGGGATTCCATTTCTCCACCCTAAGCCAACAGTCGTCCTGATGACCGACGCACCTCTCATGGGCTGGGGTGCCCACATGGGGAATCACAGAGTCCATGGGCTCTGGACCCCCAAGGAATCCCGATGCCTTAACAAGCCTGCTGGAGCTCTGAGCAATTTGGTTGGTGCTGGCTGCATTCGCTCCTTTCCTTCAAGGTCAAGTGGTTCAGGTCCAGACGGACAACACCACGACCATGTACTACCTCAAGAAACTGGGCAGAATGCATTCCTGGCCTCTGTGCAGGGAAGCGCTCTGCATCTGGACCCTCATGCACCGACTGGAGATGGATCTCCTAGCCATCCATGTGGCAGGAGCCTCAAATCAGTTGGCGGACGCCCTCAGCCTTGTGGTGAGGCGTCCCACTAGTAGTCTCTTCATCCAGAGGTAGTGCACAGTCTGTTCTTCCATTGGGGCACCCCTCAGGTGGACCTGTTCACCTCCAGGGAGAACACAAAGCTGAGGTTGTTCCATGCCCACCCCTCTCAGCAGGGCTCGCTGCAGGGGGATGCCTTCTCAAGGCCATGAACCCCAGGCCTCTTCTGTGCCTTCCCTCCACTTCCCTTTATCCACAAGGTGCTCCTCATGGTCAAGAGGGACAAGGCACAGGTTATCCTGTTCGCCCCAGACTGGCCCCGCCAGTTCTGGTATCCAGATCTCCTCAGCCTCAGCATCAGGCTCCCGAGGTGTCTTCCAGCACTCCAGACCTGCTCTCAATCAATCAGGGGAAGGTACTCCATCCGGACCTTCAATCCCTGCACCTGACAGCCTGGTTCCTGAGCGGCTAGAGTTCCAGGCTTTGGGTCTCTCCAATGATGTACTCTATAGTTGAGGCATCTAGGTAGGAGTCGACCAGGAGGTGCTATCCTTTCAAATGGAAGAGATTCTCCATTTGGTGTCAGGGCAAGGGCCTGGACCCTTCGTCCTGTCCGATGGCTAGCATCCTTGACTACCTTTGATCTCTCTCCAAAGGAGGTCTTCGGTCTACGACCCTTAAGGTGCACCTGGCAGCCATCTCTGCTTGCCGGGCACGGGCCAGTCAGCAAACGGTGGCATAGGAGAAGGTGTTCTGGTGTTTCTTTAAAGGCCTCGACCATATTTTCCCTCCGGTGCATGAACCACCACCACCACCACCGTGGGATCTACTGCTGGTACTGACAAAGCTCATGGGCAGCCATTCTAATCGATGCACAGAAAGCTATCACATCTGTCATGGAAGACCACCTTCTTGGTGGTCATCACGTCAGCCAGAAGGATTGGGGAGCTACAGGCACTCTCTGTTGAGTCTCCCTATCTGGTCTTCCACAGGAATAAGGTTGTCTTGCGCCCCAACTCAAAGTTCCATCCAACGGTTGTGTCAGAGTTTCACCTGAACCTGGTAATGACACTGCCAGTGTACTACCCCAGTTGCACCTTGGAGGCCAAGTACAGGCTCCATACTTTGGACCTGAGATGAACGCTTTCCTATTACAAGGAGCATACGGCTGAAGTTCGGGAGAGGTTCGCCAGCTGTTTGTCACCTACGCTGAAGCCGCACCTGGCAGACCTGCAGCAAAGCGGACAAGTGGCAGATGGACTACATCTTGCATTGATCTCTGATATCGGTTGGCGGGCAAAGAGCCTCCCAGAGGGATAAGAGCGTATTCCACCTGCCATACTGCTGTGTCGGTGGCTGCTTCTGGGGACGTCCCTATCCAAGATATCTGCAGGGCTGCTACCTGGAAGTCAGCAAACACCTTCATTTCCCATTACCACATCAACCTAGAGTCATGCTGGGATGCTGGTTTTGGGGCCTTAGTTCTCTAATCTCTGTTCCCTAAGTAGGGGGTGTGCGCCTTGCCTCCCTCCTCCCGGAGAACTGCTAGAAGTCTGCCAAACAGTGTGGATAGAACAACATATCCATGATCCTAGAAAAACAGGTTACTCACCTGTAACAGTAGTTCTAGGAGTGGTATATGTTGTTCATCCACACAAACCCACCCGACCTCCCCGGCTTCAACGTACAACCCCCTGCTTCCAGCGGGCAAGATCTGGTGTCGGGGCCGAGCCGAGGCATATACCACCCAAGTGGGTAGGAGGAGCCAGCTTTTAGACCATCCAGCAAGATTTAAAGGGGAAAGGGACATTCCAAACAGTGTGGATGAACAATATACACCACTCCTAGAACTACTGTTACAGGTGAGTAACCTGTTTTCCCCTGGTATCTAGTGGCACCCCCCAACCCTCCGATTGCCCTCCCCATATTTTATTTTTGTAATATTATATAAATTATATTTCTACCTGGTGTCTAGTGGCTCCCCCCATGGTCAGATTGCTGTCCCTGTAATTATGTGTTCTAATCCCAGGAACTCTTACTGCATTCTGTCATATGCAGTATGGTCTCACCATAGGACTGCCCCAGAGCTGAAATGGTTAATAGAACTTATGCAAATGAATGAATGCTAGGCTCGAACTCTGTTTTCAAACCACTGTCCCTTGAATACATTCTGTAACCATCAGATTCTTTATTCTGCTTGCCTAAGTAAGACGCCTCAGAGAGTCCTCCTTCATTTTCTGGTTTCACTTCCTCCCTTTGTTCCATTCTTCCACCCTTTCAGTGTCTCCACCCCTCTACACTCGCTCAGATCCACTGACTCTCGCACCTTATCTGTCCCTCGACGATCCACTACTATAGACCAAGCAGCTTTCTCGCTCCATCTCCCTAAACTCTGGAACTCATTTCCCCTTCAAATTCACCATTCCTCATCCCCCTCTTCCATCTCTTTTGCCCTCCATAATTTCTTCTCCCCTAACTGCACCCGTCCATAAACCCTTCCCTCATTCTCTCTGCCCTCTCCCACTCTGCCACTCAGTCTGCCCCTCTGTGCACTTAACAGCACCTTTTTGCGCTTGCACTTATCTTACGTCCAATTGTTCTGTCCCCTGCTCTTATATGATGTTGATTTAGCAAGCTGAAACTAGTTACCACATTTTGTGATATGACAATCATCTATGTATTTAAGTTCCTGATGTGTCAATATCTATGTGGAAATGTGTAATGTGACAATTGTTTATATATTTACTGTATGTACCCAAGGAGCAGTAATGGTAAGCACACGGAAGGTGGTGCTTCTCAAAGAGCAGTGTTAACTAGTGGTTAGTTGAGAGCACTCACCCCTGCTAAATTGTGTAGCCAAATTAAAATGCTTAGTCCATCATTTCATTCAAGCGTTTTATTTTTCTGGCATGCAGCAAGCATAACAGATTGCAGCCGTAGCTGCAGTCTTATGTTTCACCCACGCAGTGGGCTTCATCAGAGACTAGTGAAAGAGTGCAAAGGTGCTGTTTTTATACAAGTATATCATTGCAAACACCTAAAATGTCACAGAATTTCCACCAGTAGAGTGCAGTTTAAATAAAATTGATCAAGTCAGAATTAATTACTGTTAAACATCACAGCAATACTTTCAATTAGTTGCAAACTTGATGCTTAGGTTCTGTATAAACCACGTCAAGGCTTCCATCCTGCTAGGGTGGTTATGATATGTACATTCAGCCCTTGTTGCTGGCAACTTGTAACAAAAAGAATAAAGAACCAAACATAAATGTCAGGGTTCCGTAAAAGGCAAGCAATCATTTCATCCTACTTTTTTAGAACTGCTTTTAACATTCAAGTATACAGTATACGATACCCTTGTAAGGTCATTGGGGGGGGGGGGCAGGAAGCTAGGCTATCACACCTCATTTCTTCTTTTTCAAAAAGCGTTTCACTTCGACTTTATCATTTAATCCAGGTGGTTTCATTGCCCCAATATTTTAAATCCATCTCAGTTCACATTCATTCAATCCTTGTTCTACATCCCCACATCTGTCATCTTTAGTGATAACATTTCAAGTCCCATGCTTTAACGTGATGATTTCCCCTGTTGTTTGCTGGTTTTACATGTTTGGCCATGGCATACTCACAACTGTGATTTTTTTATGGCCACAATATGGTCATTTAATCTGAGTCTGAGTTTTCTTTTGGGAACAAGTGACCACCAAACAGTGTGGTTCATGATAAACTCAGCTACAGAGTCAAGCCATACAAAAGTGAGGGTTCTGGACTTCAGGAGGACTGACTTCGACAAGATGGGAGAGTGCCTTAGAAAAGCACTAGCAAACAGGCTAGAAGGAGGGTGGAGCAACAATGGGGAAATATCAAAACTGCCATCACAGACGTAACAAGCCTTTGTGTGAAGCAAATAAACAAATCAAAACAAAAGAAAAAGCCACTATGGTTCTCAAAAGAGGTGGCAGTGAAGGTTACTATAAGAAAACACAGAAGGAGCAGGACAGAGAACTGTACCAATTAAGGCAGAAGGAAGCAGGGAGGGTAGTCAGAATAGCAAAGGCACAAACTGAGGAAAAGATAGCTAACTCAGTTAAGAAGGGGGATAAAACCTTTTATAGGTATATCAGGGAGCGTAGAAAGACAAAGGGAGGGATAGTGAGGCTGAATATAATGGATGGTGGGTGGGCAGAGAGTGACAGTGAAAAAGCAGGGATACTGAATGAATCGTCTGTTCAGTATTACAAAAGAGGAAGTGGGGAGGTGCCAAATCCAATTAACAGAAGCACTCTGGAGAGAGGGGTGATCCCAGTCCTTTCACAGAAGAAAGGGTTTTGAAAGAACTCCTAAAACTGAAGGTGGACAAAATGGGGCCAGATGGAATTCACCCAGAATTCTAAAAGAATTAGCTAGAGAACTAGTGACACCACTGACCGCCCTTTTAACAAATCATAGGAGGATGGTGGGTACCCGAGGACTGGAAGAAGGTGGATGTTATTCCCTTCACCAAAGTGGGACCAAGACAGAGGCAGGAAACTACAGACCTGTCAGTTTGACCTCTATGGTAGGAAAGTGATGGAATCACTTCTGAAGGAAAGAATTGTTGAGCACCTAGAGGCCAGTGGGGCTGGGACCCCAAGGCAGCATGGGTTCTGCGGGAAGGTCATGTCAAGCGAATCTAATTGATTTCTTTGACTGGGTGACCAAAGTAGTAGACCAGGGAGGGGCTGTGGACATGGCCTACCTAGACTTTAGCAAGACATTTGACACAGTCCCACACAAAAGATTAGTAGTCAAATTAACCAGCCTGAGAATGGGTCCCAGGGTGGTAGCCTGGGTAAAACATTGGCTGAACAACAGGACACAGAAGGTAATTGTACATGGAGTCCACTCTGAAGAAAGGGGGGTTACTAGTGGGGTACCACAGAGTTCAGTACTGGGTCCTGTCCTTTTTAATGTCTTTATAAGTGACATTGCAGAAGGACTGGAAGGAAAAGTATGCCTCTTTGCAGATGACACAAAGATCTGCAACAGGGTTGATACACAAGGAGGCGAGAAAATGATAAGGGACTTGGCAAGGTTGGAGGAATGGTCAGAAGTATGGCAGCTTGGATTCAATGCAAAGAAGTGCAAAGTAATGCACCTGGGAAACAAAACCCAGGAAGATTACACAATGGGGAGGGAGGTAGTAACAACAACAAAAAGGAAAGGGACCTGGGGGTAATCATAATGGATGACCTTAAGTTGGCAAGCAATGTGAGAAGGCGTGTAGGGAGGGCTGGGGATACTGGGATGTGGCAGGGAGAGGCATCACCAGCAGAAAACAGGAAGTTATTATTCCTGTACAGACAGTTGGTGAGACCTCGTCTGGAGTACTGCGTCCAGTTCTGGAGACCCCATCTCCAAGAAGGACATAGACAGGATGGAGGCAGTTCAGAGGAGGGCAACTAAAATGGTGCAGGGTTTGCAAGAGAAGCCATCGAGGAGACACTAAAGAGCTTAATATGTATACCCTTGAGGAAAGGAGGGAGAGGGGACATGATAGAAATGTTTAAGTACCTCAGTGGAATCAACAAAGTCCAAGAGGGTAGCATCTTTCAGAAAAAGAGATGTGCAAGAACAATGGGACACAATCTGAAGATAAAGGGGGGATGGCTCAGGGGCAATGTGAGGAAGTATTTTTTCACAGAGGGTGGTGGACGCATGGAACAGTCTTCCTGAGGAGGTTGTGGGGTCTAAAACTGTGGGAGAATTCAAGAATGCATGGGACAGACATAAGGCAATTTTTGTGAGGGGTAGGAAGAAATAGGCTGTTGGTTAAATAGGATCTGCTGCTTATCCTCTAGGTAGGGAAATGGGCAGACTAGGTGGGCCAAGCGGTCCTTATCTGCCGTCAAAGTCTATGTTTCTATGTCCTCCCTATATAGAAGTGGCCACATGTTCACTGTAGCATGTAAACAAGTGCTTCACTTTTGCAGTTAATAATGCTTTTGATCTGGATTTTTCCCCTAGTTTTGAGGTTAGTGAATTCAGTCGTGGGTTTCGTAAAATGACATGTAGTGCAGAAGCCACATGGTTTTGAGCCCGTTCTTGCCTTGGGGAAGGGGGTTGGGGTACTAGGTTTTGGTTTGTAGCTGGCTACCAGTTTGTCCCTTTGGTTTGGGCACCTTCTGTGCGATATTCTCAGGGGCTTCTCAAAAATTGACCTTAGGGGATGTAGGCCTCTCGGGATTGGTAAATTTTTCTTTACATTCTCAATGAGTTCCTTAGTACCCCCTTCCCTCCATAGGTTATGACAAAGATGGTACTGGGTTCTGAGGTTTCAGCTCTGGAGCTTGTGCTGGGTAATAGCATTGAGGCCCTGGATGTATTATCATTCTTAGATCTGGCTGTATTTATATCAGACTCCCTGTACAGAGCTGAAACCTCAGAACCCATTACCACTTTTGTCACGACCTGGGGGAAGGGGGTACTAAGGACCTGACATGTTTCTTTGTTTTAGCTACAGGGGTACTAAGTAACTCATTGAGGTTGTAAAGAAACATTTACCAATCCCGAGAGGCCTACATCCCCTGAAGTCAATTTTTGAGAAGCCCCTGAGAATATTGTACAGCAGGGGCCCAAACCAAAGGGACAAACTGGTAGCCAGCTACCAACCAAAACTCAGTACCCCACCCCCATCCCCAAGGCAAGAATGAGCTCCAGACCATGTGGCTTCTGCACTACATGTCATTTCATGAAACCCACGACTGAATTCACTAACCTCAAAACTAGGGGAAAAATCCAGATCAAAAGCGGTATTAACTGCAATAGTGAAGCACTTGTTTACATGCTACAGTGCACATGTGGCCACTTCTATACAAGGAGGACCAAAAGAAAACTCAGACTCAGATTAAATGAGCATATCTTGGCCGTAAAAAATCACAGTTGTGAGTATGCCATGGCCAAACATGTAAAATCAACTAACAACAGGGGAAATCATCACGTTAAAGCATGGGGCTTGGAATGTATCACTAAAGATGACAGATGTGGGGATATAGAACAAAGATTGAATGAATGTGAACAGAGATGGATTTAAAATCTTGGGGCAATAAAACCACCTGGATTAAATGATAACATCGAACTTAAACACTTTTTGAAAAAGAAGAAATGAGGTGTAATAGCCTAGCCTCCACCCCCCATGACCTTACCAAGGATATTGTATATACTAAATGTTAAAAGCAGTTCTAAAAAAGCAGGATGAAATGATTGCTTGTCTTTTACGGAACCTTGGCATTTATGTTTGGTTCTTTATTCTTTTTGCCACAGGTTGCCAGGAACAAGGGCTGAATGTACATATCATAACCACCCTAGCAGGATGGAAGCCTTGACGTGGTTTATACAGAACCTAAGCATCAAGTTTGCAACTAATTGAAAGTATTACTGTGATGTTTAACAGTAATTAATTCTGACTTGATCAATTTTATTTTTACTGCACTCTACTGTTAGAAATTCTGACACTTTAATGGATTTTAGGTATTTACAATATGTACCATCTATGTTAATGCATATGTGTCCTTTTTTCCCTCTGCACCCCCACCGACCCACAGGATGCACCGTGAGACGAGCAATCACAATTGTTCAGTGTGCCTTTCTGGTGAAACTCTTCAATAAATAAATCTTTCCTGAAGATTTTATTTTCTCTTTGTTTTAAAGAACAGATTATTTATTTTCATTTTTAAAGCACTGTCTTTGGTATTACAGGTAGACTAGTATAGCTTTAATGTTGTTATAATAAGTTTTTCCGTTCCTTGCAACCGGGAAGAAACCGAGCCTTTGTTTACATTTCAAGGTAACATTTCTTTAAAAATTAACTTCTGTGGTATCCGGTTTCTTATTTACATTTATTTTGTATTATTTAACCAGGGTAACTCTCGATTACACTTTGGTCGCTGAACCAACCGCAAAAAAAAAAAGGGGGGAGGGGAGATCACAGAAGTTTTATTTAATAGTGTGTGACTCAGAGAAGCCCTTTATTTTTTTTTTATTTTATTATGTCACTGCCTCCCAAGAAAAGAACCGGCCCTACAGGGTTTCAGCATTGTACAGAGTGTGGTGAACCATTTGCAAAAGCTGGTCCACGCTTAGTTTGTGTTTTCTGCCTAGGGTTTGGCCACCTGAACGCAGACTGTGAGATCTATAAAAATTTTCCCAGTCGAGGCATGATAGGCGATTAAACCGTATGAGGGAAAAATTGTCTGATAAGGCCACTGACCCGGCCTCAGATAAGCCGACTCCTCCTCTTTCAAAAGAAACACCCAAGGAACAAGATGAACAGCCTTCTAACAAGGGTGAAGGTTTCCTTGGAAGGAAGTGAGCTGCGGAAACCACCGCTGAACCGGCAACTGTTAAAAAAAAAAAAAAAATAGAAGGAAAAGCACTCAGGGAAGGAACCGCAACCGACAAACCTAATGGTTCCTACCGCTGAGGAAATTGCTAATGCTATTAGAATAATTCAGTCGCTGCAAACTGGTATCGGTTCGGTTCCGCGACTTAGTTCACATCCTCCATTGGTTCAGACTTCAGGTTCCTTTTCAGTTCCCAGTTCTCTTGAACACTACACTGATGTTTATGGTGGTGGTGATGATAATGATGAAGAGGAGGATTATGATGAGGACTTTGGGGAGCCCCCCCCTGAACCGGATGTTTCCCCTGATCCTCAGCGCCCTGATTCCCCTGATAAGGGACCTGAGGATTTTACCTCACATTTTGCTTTCATGAAGCAAGTGGCACAAACTCTGGACTTCTCTACCCAGGAATCTAAAGAGGAGGAGGAACCAGATTACATGGAAATGTGGATGTACCAGCAACTAAGAGGTTGCTATTAACCATCCATAAGTCTCTGAAGAGACTGGCTACTAGGATTTTGCAACCCCCCACTTCTGTTCCCCCAGTGGACAAGAAGATGGATAGAAAATCCTGGGTTGCCAAGGCAGGAGCTGAATTCCTCCTTGGGCATCCCAGTCATGAAGGGATGGTACAGGCTGCTGCATATGCTAAGGCTGGCATTCCTCTAGCATCACATCCCCAGATAAAGATTCTAGGAAGATGGACTCTATGGTCAAGAAATCTTATTTGGGTTCTTCTTTGGCCATTAGGCAGACCACTTACATGGCTTATGTTTCCAGATACCAGGAAAGTCTCTGGAACACACAGTTTGGGAGATTGCTAAGGCCTGTCCTGTTCCCATGGCATCTGACCCAACGTCAGTGTCTCTGCGAAGGTTTACTTGGCTCAGGGCCACTGATCTGTCCCAGGACACCCAGGCGAAAACGCTGTATTTCCCTTGTGAGCCCACATCTCTCTTTGGTGAACAGACAGAGGCCTACATGAAAAAGATGGATGACTACAAGGTGGTTTACAAGAGTGCTGCTGCTAAGGAAAAAGCATCAACACCTCAGAAGTACCAGAGTACAGGGGATAGGGATAGAACCCACCACAACCTCCAGACTCAGGCTTTCCTAGCCTACCAGCCGCAGAGAGGGTACTTCAGAGGCAGGGGCAAAAGGGGTGGCAGTCATGCTGACTCCAGTCCCCTGCTGAGTGCACAACTAAAGCAGATCCCTTGAGGGGTCTGACAGGGTTGCCTCCCCACTTCTAGTAGGGAGCAGACTGGCTCACTACCTCCAGACTTGGAGTTCTATTACCATGGACAAGTGGTTCCTGGAGGTAGTAAGCCAGGGTTTTGCTCTCAGCTTCAAGGTCTTGCCCAAGCTGGGGGCAAGAGTTTTCAGACATGCCACCCCATCAGAAGCAATCCTGTTGGAGGCGGAGGTAGCAAAACTTTTGCAGGAGAAGGCAGTAAAACCTGTCCCCTTGACCCAAAGGAGAAAGGTACTGTACTCAAGATACTTCCTCACCCTAAAGAAAACAGGGGAGTGGCGACCCATGCTGGATCTCAGACATCTAAACAAACATTTGACAAAACCAAAGTTCTAAATGGTCACTCTAGCCACCATCCTCCCTACATTCAGGCAGGAAGTTTGGCTGGCATCTCTAGACCTAAAGGATGCCTACTTCCACATCCCTGTCAGACAATCCCACAGAAAGTACCTCAGGTTCAGATTGCCATCAGGCCATTAACAGTTCAGAGCCATGCCTTTCAGTCTGACTTCTGCTCCAAGAGTGTTTACAAAGTGCCTAGCAGCAGTGGTAGCGCACTTAAGGATGCAGGGAGTTACAGTCTTCCCATACTTGGACGACTGACTAGTAGTAGGCCAGTCACCCCAGCAGGTCAAAGATGCACTGACCACCACTCAGGATACCCTGCAGCCCTTAGGCTTCCTGATAAACCAAAAAAGGTCAGTGCTGAGGCCAGTTCAACTCCTGGAATTTATAGGAGCGGAATTGGACACATTAAGGGGAAAGGCATTCCTCCCTCAGGGAAAGTGGACAGCTTGGTACAGTTGGCCAGCTTCTTCAAGCTAAATATTCCCAGACCACAAGCCAATTTCTCCAGTTGTTAGGACATATGGTAGCATCAACAGCAACAATGCCAGGTTCCAGAAGGGGGACATCCAGTTCCATCTCAGATCTCACTTGTCACAGAAAAGAGATTCCCTGTCAAAAATGGTGCCAGTCACAGGAACCCTTCTTCAAGAACTCCAGTGGTAGCAGGAAAAGGACAACCTCAGAGAAGGTGTTCCTTTCCTTCAGCAGCCACCATCAGCAGTGCTAACAATGGATGCCTCCCTCCTAGGTTGGGGTGCCCACCTAGGGGAGCACACTGCACACAGTACTTGGCTTCAGCAGGAGTCTTTGCTTCACATAGACCTATTGGAATTCAGGGCAGTTTACCTAGGCATTCATTCCTTTGCCTCAGTGCTGCAGGGCAAGGTGGTTCAAATCAGCACAGACAACACAACCATAATGTACTGCATCAACAAGCAAGGGGGCACACAGTCATCCCCCCTGTGCACAGAGGCCATGAAAGTATGGAATTTGGTCTGCTCAACTGGGGATCTCCCTCTCAGCAGTTCATCTTTCAGGGAAGGACAGTGTCCTCACAGATGATCTCAGCAGGATCAGTCAGAATCACCACGAGTGGTAACTAAACAGGCAGATCTTGCAAGTTGTGTTCAGAAGGTGAGGCACCCCAGAGGTGGACCTCTTTGCAGCCCCAGACAGCCACCAGCTGCCACAATTCTGCTGCAGACCTCCTACAGTGGGCACAGTGCCTCTGGATGCACTCCTGATGGATTGGACAGGGAAGTTTCTGTATGCCTTCCCTCCATTTCCCCTGTTGCTCAGAGTACTGAACAAGCTCAGGGTTCAGCCAGCGACAATGATCCTCATTGCTCTAGAATGGGCCAGGCAGCCCTGGTATTCACTGCTCCTGACCCTGTCAGTATCCAGACCAATCTCCCTTCCCAGGAGGCACAACCTACTGACCTCCTCACAGGGCAGGATCCTTTACCCCAATCTCCAGTCTCAGGCTCAAGGTGTGGCTCTTGAGGCCTTGGAATATGCTGACCTACGCCTCTTTGAAGGGGTTCTAGAGGTTCTCAGAGTTTCTAGAAAACCCTCTGCTAGGAAAACTTACACCTCTAAACAGAAGAGGTTTTCTATTTGGTGCCAGCAAAAACATATAGACTGTAGCCAGGCTGGCTTGCCAGTCATTTTGGATTATCTGGCACATCTTCATTCCCTTGGCCTTAGGCCATCTACCCTTAAGGTGCACCTGGCAGCTGTATCTGCTTACCTCTCAGCGAGTAAGTGTTCATCCCTGGCTGTGAACCAGGTATTCAGAAAATTTTTCAAAGGTTTGTTAAACTTGCATCCCCCACACAGGGAGCCAACTCCTGCACTGTACCTCATTATATGCATTGGCCAGCTAATGCAGCCACCCTTTGAGCCCATATCTTCAGCAGAGCTTAAATATGTGACATGGAAAACAGTGTTCCTGATAGCTATCACCTCAGCCAGGAGAATCCATGAGCTCCAGGCCTTGTCCACAGAGCTAAATTACATTTCAGTCCACAGGGACAAGGTAGTCCTCAAGACTAACAGGAAGTTTCTCCCCAGTGTGGTGTCGGACTTTCACCTGAATCAGTCCATCACTTTGCCAGTCTTTTTCACTGACCATTCCAGTACATAAGAACATAGGCTGCATAGCCTAGATGTCAAGGGGACTATCAGCTACTACTTGGATCACACTAAGAATCATAGGCAGGATAGTACTCAGCTCTTTCTGATTTGTGGAGAGGTGAACAAGGACAAATCTGCTTCAAAGAGGACCATTGCACGCTGGATTGTTGCCTGTATTCAATTCTCCTACAGCAAAGTAGACAAAGAACCCCCTTTGGGCCTTAGGGCACACTCTACAAGAGGTACATCTGCATCTATAGCAGCTACAAGAGATATTCCTTTTTTGGAAATTTGTAAAGCAGCTACCTGAAAACTGTTCACACATTTACCAAACACTATAGTCTGGATACCAGGCCAGAAGTGATGCCATATTTGGCACAGCAGTACTGCAGAACCTGTTTCCTAAATAGGTTCTTTGCCCTCCTCCAAAGGTACTGCTTGGGTAGTCTGTATACTGTATGTCAGAATACAATAAGATTTCCTGTGGTTAGAAGAAAAATGATTTACCATAATAATCTTGTTTCTTCCAAGAGAATCTTACTGTATTCTGAGCTCCTACCCTACCTCCCCTACTAGAACCTATGGGCACTGCACTTCAGCTGTCCTTGTTGTTTGAAACTTCTGAGTTGTTTCTTGTTGGGGCATCTGTGACTTGAGTCTTAGTGATGCCCACACTCATAAATGTAAGGGGATTGTTTGTTTATAGGGGGTGCTAGCTCTTTATTGGGATAGTTTAGATACTTTGATCTTACTTCAAGAGGGCTCTTGCAGTAGTTAATCACCTTGAGGACTGCACCCCCTGGTGTCAGGACCACACGGAAACTTTAGCCGGCAGTGTCTGATGGGGGACTGCCCACCCGGTGTCACGTGACCGATGTCAGCGTGACTGTATATAGTGGGCGCTCCCCACGACCTCCTTCCAGTTCTTTCCCGCCGTCGACCTGATAACGTCAGAACTCGTGGAGATCGTATGCTGCAGTTCAACCACTGTTTGGATGAGTATCTATTTATTTCTTTATATTTTCAGTAACAAATTTTATTTTTGTGCATGTCGTCATTGTCCAACATCGAGCACAAGAACAAGTGTGCTTCATGTGGCGCGCAACTCACGCACAAGGATTCGCATTACCTTTGCCTCTTCTGCCTAGGCCCGGAGCACAAGGTCAAGGACTCTGAGGCCTGTGCCAGTTTCAACCCAGGCACACGGAAGTGCTGCCAGCAGGACCTCGCAGCTCACCTTCTGAAGCAACTAATGACCACCATGGAGAAAAAGCTCCAGAACCTTCGCGGCGCTTCATCCTCACCTTCCGAATCCAGGCACAAGAAGGAGAAGGAGAAGCATCGGGACCAGGATGGGTCCCCCTCCCGCCTGAGACCGCCTGCGGGCCACTCGGGTGACCAGTGGTCCTCTTCCTCTGGGAAGTTGGCCGTGGCCCAGCCTGCCTCGTCAAAGGAACAGTCATTGGGCCCCCCGCCGCCACTAGTTCTAGTGACCGTGGGTACCTCGGCTTCCGCTGAGGTCTCGGCTGTGCTTAGACCCATCTTTTCTGCCGGGTCTATCGCACCAAGTAGGGCTGATAAGTCACTCGTTGGGCCCTCCGATGAATGCCCAGCCCAGGCTGTTCTGTCGGGCCCTGGAGATCCCGGAGTCTGCCCAGCTTCGACTGATAAGTCAGGCGTCGGCTTGTCCAACATCCGTACAGATGTTACGGACGATAAATTGGGCGTCAGCTCGACTGACCTGGCGTCAGGGTCTGGCGAGGGCCCCGACGAATCCCAGTTGCCGGACCTTTCTCTGTCTCCCCCGGAAGGTTCTCCCCACCGGGCCTCCCGCTCCTCACTATTGGAAGTGGTCCCTCCGCCCTTCCCTATTCCAAGGGGGATCGAAGATGAAGGGCCTCCAGCTGGTAGCTTCTCACTGAGCTCATCTCCGGACCTGGAGTCAGGTGCCTCTGGCAACGCTAACGGAACCCAACCACCTGCTCCCCCATCAGGGACTCCCCTGCCTCTGCCACATCTGCCACCTGCTGGCCCGGCATCGGACCCAGTTCTTCCGGGCCCTTCAGGTGCAGGCTTTGGAGCTCCACAGGGTCCACCATCAGTCCTTATGCCGGGCCACCCTTCATCAGGCCCTCCGAGGTTACCCGACACCTCATTTTCAGGCATATAACCTTTCAGGCTATCCCCCATCAGGGTTTCACGTGCCAGGGTACATGCCTGCCTACCCTTTGCCAGGGTACCCGATGTCTCATTATCATATGACGGGTTTTGCCTCAGGCTATACACCGGCCTACCAGCCCCCGCCACCTCCTCAGCCTCCTAATGAGACTCCATCGGACTTCAAAACCATTGTCTAGTCCTGGTGGTCCAAAACCAAGGCACAGCTCATTTTTGAGCTGGACAGCCCTCGGCCTCCCAGAGAGATCCTCGGGAGCCCAGGGGTTCAACCGGTTAGGCTGGCACTGGCACCACAGCATCCCCTGACGCCAACCCCTCCAAAGGAGCCGATGTCAGGCCAGCCGCTAGAGAGGCTGCCTCTGGATTCTCATGAACCGGCTCATCCTGTTGTCCAGTCCTCAGATTCAGACCAGGATTCTGACTCTGACTCCTCCTCATCAGTGGCCACAGGCTTTCAAACCCCACCCATTGGGGAACCTCAGCCAAAGGAATCCCCCAAGTCCCCCCCCCCAGAGGACCCTTCATTCGCAAATCTGCTCCGCAAAATAGCGGATGTCCATAATTGGAAGATGGACGCAGGATCCAACATGCCAGAGACTGGCTGAACACCTGGATACGTAGGAAGCAGCTCCTATTCTTACTTCCCCCCTGGCTGGAGCTGCATGAGGACCTAACATCTACTACATGGATAATGCCCTTCTCAATCCCGGCGGTGGCCAAGAATGCGGACCATACTTATTGGATGCTAGAGGGGAAAGACCACCTAAGTACCCACCCCCAAGGCAGACTCTGATTTTTGCAGCAGCCCAGGACCAGTCTTCCAAGCCATGGCACATGAGCACCTTCCTTCCTGTCAAGGAGTCGAGGCAGCTAGACCAATTTGGAAGGAAATTCTATTCTTCTTCCACATTGGCCATGAGGGCACTGAATTATGTGGGCCACATGCTGGTCTATCAAAAATCGCTGTTCGCCCAGCTGGAACCAGCCATAGAGGCGCTACCGGAGTCAGAATCAAAGTCCATCCTTGCAGACTCCATCCAGTCCACCAAAGTGGCTTGCAGGCACTCCCTTGGGGCCACATACGACATGGTAGACTCCTCGGCTAGGGGAGCCGCTATGGCAGTTAGCTACTGATGCTTCTCATGGCTGAGGGTGTTGGGTCTGGCTTAAGATGTCCAAACGGCCATCCAAGACACCCTGTTTAGAGGCTCTGTCCTGTTTGGAGGAAATGCACACAACATCATCACTAGCTTGCAAGACAAGTTCTAGGCTCTCAGATCTGTGTATACCATGTACCAACTCAAGTTCCAGGCAAAGAAGCCTTTTCATTGGCAAGGAAAAAGGCAGACAAAAAAGTAGCAGATGGCCAGACATCAGCCCAAGGGGCAGAATACGCCAGCCACAGTCCCCGCTCCAGCAAAAGCCCTGAGAACTTCAGGTGCAGCTCTCCCCAACTCCCCCTCCCTTGCTTGACTTGCAGTCCTCCCTCCCTCCTCATGGTCCATTGGAGGAGTTGGTGGGCGGAAGATTTGCCTGTCACTTGCCAGGTTGGAGAGCAGTCACAACCGACCTATGGGTCCTTCAGCTCATAGAGCAAAGCCACACTCTGGAGTTTCTGTGGAAAACCCCCAGACAGGCCTCTGGTGCAGTCACACTATCCAAAGGCACACATCCCTCATCTTCAAGAGGAATCCAGGCTCTGTTAGAAAGAGAAGCAATAGAGCCCGTTCTATACCACCAGGAAGGAAAGGGGTATAACTCCCACTTCTTCCTGGCCCCTAAAAAGACAGGAGATCTGTGTCTGATTCTGGACCTCAGTTCTCTAAACCTGTACATAGAATACAAAAGGTTCGGAATGCTGACCCTCCCAGGTCTGCTCCCCCTCCTGCAAAAGGGACAGTGGCTATGCGCTCTGGATATGCAGGATGCCTACCTGCACATTCCAATTTTCCAGGCCCATCGTCGCTACTTCCGGTTAACCTTTCAGAGGGAACATTTCCAATTCAGTCTTTGGCACCTCAGGTTTTCACCAAGTGCCTGGCGATAGTGGCGAGGGCCCTGAGGTGTCAGGGTCACTGTTTGTTCCCCTACCTCGACAACTGGCTTCTGTCAGCCCCATCGAGGGAGCAGCTGGAATTCTCCCTCTCAGCTACCTTGGATCTTTTTACACAAGTTGAGGTCACTGTGAATTTCCCAAAATCCCAACTTGCCCCTTCACAACATCTCCAGTTTATTGGAGCAGTGATGGATACTGTCCAGGGTATGGCTTTCCTCCCTCTAGACAGGGCGGACACCTTGCAGAGGCAGGCCCGTCTGGTAGCCTCCAGCAGGAAGGTTTCAGCCAGGTCAGTTCTTTGACTGTTGGGCCTTATGGCGGTGGCAATCCCCACCATCCCTTTAGCCAGGCTCCACATGCGAATTTCACAGTGGATGCTCAGGGCACAGTGGGATCAGAGGCTGGATGATCTGGACCATATGGTCATGGTCTCCTATTCAATGTAGAGAGATCTCTTGTGGTGGTAGGATCTCTCCAATCTCACCAAGGGGATCCCCTTTCAGTCCCCTCCTCCCTCCCAGACTCTGACAACAGATGCGTCAGGGATGGGCTGGGGTGCTCAACTGGGAGCCACAAAACTCAGGACGTAGCCGCTTTGTGCTTTGGAGTTTCCTCCAGGGTGACGCAAGTCCTTGTAGAGGCTAGAAAACCTTCTACAAGGACGACCTATGCAATGAAGTGGAAACATTTTTCCATTTGGGCCACCTTGAAAGGTTGGGTCTCCTTTTCGTGTCCTGTTCCATCAGTCATGGAGTATCTCTTGCACCTATATGAATGCTTTATTTATAAAAGGCGCCTTTCCAAACCAAGGCACCCATACAATAAAACTGCACACATTTTTATAAATATCCAAATAAAATTAAAAGTAATAAATACTGTAGCAGCTTTAGTAGTTAGAAAATGCCAGGCTGAAAAGATACGTTTTCAAAGCAACTTTAAAATTTATGACTTGGGCCTGAGTTACTCGTCTTTGAGGATCCATCTGTTGGCTGTTTCTGCCTACCATTCATTGGTAGATGGTAGGACAGTAGCTCAACTGGAAGTTTCTAAAACATTCCTGAAGGAAATTCTGCACCTCAGACCCCCAGTGAACAACCCTGCACCACTTTGGGATCTTAATTTCCTGCTGGTTCCTGTGATGTGCGCTATTTGTCCTGGAAAGTGATTTTCTTAGTGGCAGTTACTTCAACATGAAGGATTTCCAAGCTTCAGTCCCTGATTTGTAAGGAACCTTATTTGATTTTTCATAGAGACTTGGTGGCTCTTCATGCCAGCCCTAAGTTCTTACCCAAGGTAGTTTCTGAGTTTACGTTAAACCAGTCTATTCAACTTCCAGTGTATTACCCCAAGCATTCTAATTGGGGAGAAGCGATTCTTCATACTTTGGCTGTATATAGAATCTTGCGCTAACACTAACAGGACAAAGTCTGTCTGGAAAATGGATCAGCTTTTCGTTTCATTTGCAACCAGGAGAGAAAGGGCGGCAGTTTCCAAACAATGCTTGTCAAAATGGCTGGCAAACTGCATTATTTTCTGTTACCAGAAGCATGGTAAAGCCCTTCCAGTGAGGTTAAGGGGCATTCCACCAGGAGTATGGGTGCCTCTACTGCTTGTTTCAGGAATGTGTCAGCCGCTGACATTTGTACTGCGGCTACCTGGAGTTCAGTCCACACTTTCGCAAAACATTACAGCCTGGACATTGCTTCTAGGCACAGGGCATGTTTTGGCCTAGCTGTGCTTCAGGGACTTCTGTCCTGACCTATCTGCATTTCACAGTTTCTTTCTGCCTCCAGTGTTTCAGCTTCTTCTGATTCACACTGCTTGGGACTCAGCCCTCAAGGTTATTACCTACTGCAAGAGCCCTCTCGAAGTAAGATAGTACATTTACATAAGAACTTACTGTAACAGTAGATCTTCGAGAGAGGCTCTTGCAGTAGGTAACCTGTTTCCCTCCCTCCATCCCCCAAATTTATGTTTTTTTCTTGCTCTTTCTTTACAAGCTCATTCAGGGCTCCAGGAGCCTCTTTTTCCCTTTCTCCTGTCGCTCCTCTTTAGACGTCTGTAGCAGGAGAACTGGAAGGCAGGCATGGGGACTGCCTACTATATAGGGTCACGCTGATGTCAGTCACGTGATATCGGGTGGGTGGTCCCCCATCAGACACTGCTGGCTAAAGTTTCCGTGTGGTCCTGACACCAGGGGGCACAGTCCTCAAGGTGATTACCTACTGCAAGAGCCTCTCTCGAAGATCTACTGTTACCATAAGTTCTTCTAACCCCAGGAAATCTTACTATATTCTGACTTTTGCAGTATGGTCTCACTGTAAGACTGCCGTGGAGCCAAAATGATAGATAGAACCTACGTTAATCATGGGATGTTAGGCTCGAGCTCGGTTTTCAAACCACTGTCCCTGGTAAACATTCTGCAACTGTCAGATTCTTTACTCCGCTTGCCTAGTACAGACGCCTCAGAGAGCCTTCCTTCATCTTTCTTGAAGATTTTATTTTCTCAGTTTTTTGAAGTAAAATTTTATTTGTTAATTTTTAAAGCACTTTCCTTGAGTTTACAGGTAGATTAGTCTAGATTTAGTGTTATTCCGTTAAGTTTTTTGGTTTCTTCTCGAGTCATTTAACCGGGAGGAAACCGATCATTTATTTGTACATTTTAAGTTTAAATTTCAGTTTTTAAACCCCATTGGACTGGTTATCTCAACTGGGCTGGAACCGGGGTAATTCCTCGGTTCTCTCTTCAGTCTCTAAACCGACCGCAAAAAAAAAGAGAAGAGTTGCAAGATATTCTTTTGTGGTTCTTGGGCCCACAAATAAACCCAACTTTTAGGGGTTTTGTTGGTTATGTCAATACCCAACAAAAGAACCAGCCCGACAGGTTTTCAGCGTTGTACAGAGTGTGGGAAACCGTTTGCTAAAGCTGATCCTCACTTAGTGTGTGTTGCCTGTCTGGGGTTTGAACACCTTGAGGCAGATTATGAAATCTGTAAGAATTTTCCTTAGTCAATGCTTGATAGGCATTTGAACTGACTGAAGTAAAAAATGTCAGAGATTGCTACTGACAAAACTTCCTCCTCTCAGAAGGAGAAACAGAAGGAACCAGTTGAACAGCCCTCTGACCAGGATGACGGTTCCTCAGGTAAAAAGAGAACCGCAGACACTATCTCTGAACCGGCAAGTTCTGCTAAGAAAAAGAGGAAGGAAAAACATCCGGTTAAGGAACCGCAACTGACGATTCCAGCGGTTCCAACTGCAGAAGCTATAGCTAGCGCTAAAAACGTTCTCCAAATGCTGCAAACCAGTACCACGGTTCCGGTTGAGCAACCCGGTTCACAGTCCTTGGTTCAGGACCTGGGTTCCTCTTCAGTTCCCAGTTCACTTGAACGATTTGCTGAAGTTTATATGGAAGGGGAGGATGACGAGGATGAGGATTATGGGGAACCTCTAGAGCCAGAAATGTCACCTGATCCTCATCGTCCTGACTCCCCTGAGAATGGAGCTGAGGATTTCTCTTCCCACTTTGCTTTTATGAAGCAAGTGGCACAGACTTTGGACCTCTCCACCCAAGAATCCACAGAGGAGGAGGAGGAAGAGGAACCAAACTATATGGATATAATGGATGTACCAGCAACAAAAAGGCTGTTGTTGCCCATCCATAAGTCCTCGAAGAGACAGGCCTCCAAGATTTTTGCAGACCCCACTTCCATCCCCCCAGTGGACAAGAGGATGGACAGGAAGTACTGGGTGGCTAAGTCTGGAACAGAATTCCTTTTTGGGCATCCTAGCCATGAGGGGGTGGTGCAGGCTGCTACATGTGATAAGGCAGGGATTCTCCTGGCATCACATCCACCAGAAAAAGATTCCAGGAAAATGGATTCCATGGCAAAGAAATCCTATTTGGGTGCTTCTGTGGCTATGAGACAAGCAACCTATATGGCTTATGTATCCAGATACCAGAAGAGCGTCTGGAACACTGTTTTGGAAATAGCCAAGGCATGCACTGGACCCATGGCATCAGACTTGTCCGAATCTGCAAAGAGGAGCATAGAAGCTTCCAAATGCGACTTTCGATGGCAGTGGATGCAAATGACATTGCTGCAAGGCAAGTGGCAACCTCGGTGTCTCTGAGGAGATTTGCCTGGCTAAGGGCCACTAATTTGTCTCCGTATACACAGGCAAAGGGTCTGGGCTTGCCTTGTCAGCCTGCATCTCTCTTTGGTGAGCAAACAGTGCCTTACATGAAGAAGATGGACGAGTACAAAGTAGCCTTCAAGAGTACTGCTGCAAAAGAGAAGGCGGCAACACCACAGAAGTACCAGGAAAAAGGGGGCAGGGGTAGATCCCACTACAGGCCCTTCTTCTAGGCCTAGGCATTAACAGCCTATCAGCCCCAAAGAGAGGGTACTTCAGCAATAGAGGCAGAAGGGACAGCAACTGGGCTGGCCCCAGCACTCAGCAAGGTATACTATTCAAGCAGACCCCCTGAGGGGTCTGAAGGGTCACCTTCCCACTCTCAGTAGGAGGTCGGCCGGCCCATTATCTCCAGACCTGGGAAACCATCACCACAGACAAGTTGTTCCTGGAGATAGTGGGCCAGAGGCTTGCCCTCAGTTTCAAGGTTTCGCCCAAACTGAGGGCAAGGCTTTTCAGACCTGACAGTCGAGCAGAGACAACTCTGTTGGAGGAGAAAGTAGCAAAGCTGATTCTGGAAAAGGCAGTAGAGCCAGTCCCCTTGGCCCAAAGGGGAAGGGGTCTCTACTCAAGATAGTTCCTCAGTCTAAAGAAAACGGGGGAGTGGTGACCCATATTGGATCTGAGACACATAAACAAACACTTGACAAAACCAAAATTCAAAATGGTCACCTTGGCTACCATTCTCCATACACTCAGAAAGGGGGATTGGCTGGCATCTCTGGACCTATGACTAGTGGTAGGCCAGTCCCTTCAGCAAGTAAGAGAAGCACTGACCACCGCTCAGGATACCCTGCATACACTAAGCTTCCTGGTAAACCAGAAACAGTCAGTGCTAACACCAGATCAGCTCCTGGAGTTCATAGGGGCGGAATTGGACACTCTGAGAGGAAGAGCCTTCCTCCCTCACAGAAGGGTTGACAGCTTGGTACAGCTGGCAAACTCTTTTCAGCTTCATACCCCCAGACCAGCAAGGCATTTTCTCCAGTTGCTAGGTCACATGGCTGCATCAACAGCAACCATGTCAGGGTCAAGATTCCAGATGAGGGACATTCAGTTCCACCTAAGGTCTCACTGGTCCCAGAGAAGAGATTCCCTGTCAGAGATGGTGCCAGTCACAGGAACCCTGCTTTAAGCTCTTCCATAGTGGCAGGAAAAGGACAACTTCAGGGAAGGAGTACCTTTTCTCCAGCTGCCACCAGCAGCAGTCTTGACAACAGATGCCTTCCTCCTAGGGTGGGGTGCCCATCTAGGAGAGCATACCATCCACGGTACCTGGCTCCAGCAGGAGTCACTGCTCCACATAAACTTGCTGGAGCTCAGGGCAGTTTATCTGGGCATTCAGTCCTTCACTTCAGTGCTGCAGGGCAAAGGGGTTCAAGTCAGGACAGACAGTACAACCACAATGTATTACATCAACAAGCAAGGGGGCACAAGGTCTTCCCACGTGTGCACAGAGGCCATGAAGGTGTGGAACCTACTTTACTCCCTGGGACTCTCCCTCTCAGTAGTTCATCACCCAGGGAAGGACAACATCCTGGCGGATGCCCAAAGCAGGATCAACCAGAATCACCATGAGTGGTCACTGAACAAGCAGATCCTGCAAGTGGTGTTCAGGAGGTGGGTCACCCCAAAGGTGGACCTCTTCACAGCCCCAGATAACCACCAACATCCACTGTTCTGCTGCAGGCCCCCTGTGCGGGGCACAGTGCCTCTGGATGCACTCCTGATGGATTGGACAGGGAAGTTTCTGTATGCCTTTCTCCCATTTCTCCTGCTGCTCAGAGTACTGAATAAGCTCAGGGTTCAACCAGCAACAATGATCCTTATTGCTGCAGACTGGGCTAAGAAGCCTTGGTACTCACTGCTACTGACCCTGTCAATATCCAAACCAATCTCCCTGCCCAGAAGGCACAACCTACTGACCTCCTCTCAGGGCAGGGTTCTGTATCCCAGTCTCCAGTCCCTCAGACTCAGAGCTTGGCTCTTGAGGATTTAGAATATGCTAACCTACACCTCTTGGAGGGGGTGCTTGATGTCCTCAGGGTGTCCAGAAAACTTTCCACCAGAAAGTCTTACTCATCTAAATGGAAGAGATTTTCTATCTGGTGCAGACAGTGACAGATAGACCACTGCCAGGCTGGCTTATCAGTAGTCTTGGACTATCTGGCACACTTGCATTCCCTGGGCCTTCGGCCTTCCACCCTTAAGGTGTATTTAGTAGATGTCTCTGCATACCGTTCTACTGGGAAAGGGGCATCCCTGGCTGCCAACCAGGTATTCAGGAAGTTCTTAAAGGACCTAATTTATTTCAATGCCCCTCACAGGGAACCCACTCCTGCATAGAACCTTAATATATGCATTGGCCAGCTAATGCAGCCACCATTCGAACCCATGTCTTCAGCAGAGCTTAAGTATGTGACATGGAAAACAGTGTTCCTGGTAGCCATCACCTCAACCAGGAGGGTCGGTGAGCTCCAGGCCTTGTCCACAGAACCAGACTACATAGCAGTTCACAGGAACAATGTGGTCCTGAGGACCAATAGGAAATTCCTCCCTAAGGTGGTAATCAGACTTTCACCTTAATTAGTCCATGACTTTGCCGGTCTTCTTCACTGATCATTCCACCTCAGGGAACGAAGACTGCAGTCTTGATGTCAAGAGAGCTATAAGCTACTACTTGGATCACACGAAGGAACACAGGTAGGATAGAACACAGCTCTTCCTGACCTGTGGAGAAGTGGGAAAGGGCAAACCCACCTCAAAGAGGACCATTGTCCATTGGATCATTGCCTGTATCCAATTTTGCTACAGCAAAGTGGGTAAACAGCCTCCTGTAGTACTCAGGGCCCACTCTACAAGGGGTACAGCTGCTTCTATAGCAGCTGCAAGAGATATCCCTTTGTTGGAAATCTGTAAAGCAGCTACCTGGAAAACAGTTCACACCTTTAGCAAACACTGCAGCCTGGATACCCAGTCCAGGAGTGATACCAGGTTTGGCACAGCAGTACTGCACAGTCGGTTTCCTACATAGGTTCTTTACCCTCTTCCAAAGGTACTGCTTGGGTAGTCTGCAGAAGTCAGAATACAGTAAGATTTCCTGGGGTTAGAAGAAAAAATTACTTACCATAGTAATCTTGTTTCTTCCAGGGGAATATTACTGTATTCTGAGCTCCCACCTTACCTCCCCTGCTAGAACCTAGGGGCACTGCAACACAGCTGTTCATGCTGTTTGAAACCTGTAGGTGTTCCTTTTTTGGGTCTAGTAAGTTGAGTCTTAGTTTTGCTCACATTTTAAAATAATGGGGAATTATTGGTGTTGGGTGTTGTTAATTTGTTATTTAATTATTAGTATAGTTTAGATAGCTTGTTATTATGCATGCTCCATAAGAATCTGATGGTTGCAGAATGTTTACCTGGGACAGTGGTTTGAAAACCGAGCTTGAGCCTAACATTTCATGATTAACATAGGTTCTATTAACCATTTCAGCTCTAGGGCAGTCTTATGGTGGGACCATACTGCAGAAGTCAGTATACAGTAAGATTCCCTCGGAAGAAACAAGATTACTATGGTAATTTTTTCTTACATAACTGTACTTTCTTATGCATGCTCCCTAAGAATCTGATAGTTGCAAAATGTATTCCAGGGACAGTGGTTTGAAAACCGAGCTCGAGCCTAGCATTCCTTCATTTGCATAGGTTGTATTAACCATTTTGGCTCCGGGGCAGTCCTATGGTGAGACCATACTGCATATGTCAGAATACAGTAGGATTCCCTTGGAGGAAACAAGATTACTATGGTAAGTAATTTTTTCTTATTTCCCTGGTGTTTTGTGGCACCCCCCACACCCGTCGATTGCCACCCCCATAAGTATTTATTTATTTCCCTGGTGTCTAGTGGCGCTGCACCCTGTCTTCACCATCCCTGTAATATTTTATTTCTAGGATCATGAATATGAATGTGAATATAAACGTCTTAGGTATCAAACCTGCATCCTTACAAAAAAAACTCTCCTTGGGCTCTCTCCTCCTGGTTTGACTGCCGTTATCCACCGTGTTAACTTCCTAGCTTCAACACGGTCCTCCTGTAAAACCAAGTTGAAGGTACCTAGGACAAGGACCTCTCATGGACAATGGGCTTTCCACTACCGTGCCCCGTCTTGGTACAGTTCCCTCCCTGCCAGTATCTCAGACACCCCCACAATCTCTTGCTTTAAAACCACCCTCTGGAACCACCTTTTCACCACTCGCAGCTGTTGCTGTTTCTAAGCTATCTTGCTCACTCTCTGACAAAGCCCCCTGTTGGCTGCTCAGATCCTTTACTTTCTCTACCCTTGGTTCCTGTTACCTCCCTGTTGACTCTGCTAAAACACACTGTATTGATATCCTATGTTTTTCTGATGTTCTAGTTATTTCCCTGAACAATGTTAACTTCACCAACCCTGTATGTGGTAAACTGTTGATCTCATTTGTCCTCCTGTATCCTCCAAAAAAAAACAAAACAAAAAAAAAAAACTGTACACTGTTTCTCTGTACTAAGTTGTCATCACTGTATTGTCTTCTCTGTGACGAGGTACCTTTGTAAACGAGCCTCTGGCTCAAAGGTTGTAAACTGATGCTTAATTAAATAAATACAATAAATAAATATGTTGTTCTATCCACACTGTTTGGCATATCCTTTCCCTTCAAGCATCTTGCCGGAAGGTCTTTCAGCTGGCTTCTCCCATTCACCCAGGTGGTATATGCCTCAGCTCCACCCCTTGACACCAGATCTTCCTTTCCGCTGGAAGATTCAGGTTCCCTTCTTACCACTCACACGTTATTGTAGTCCCCGCGGCACTTAAATCCACAGATTTACCTAAACTCTGACTCGTTAGAGTTTCTGCTAATCACTTTGCAATCTCGACCGTGATGGAGGACCCAGTTTCCACCGCTGCTCGTGTGGGCAAAAGATGTCTCGCACTGGCCCGCATGCCTCATGTGTGTGTACTGCTTGGGTGTTGGCCAATGACACCCAGGCCTGTGAAATGTGCCGCACTTTTCACCCAAATATCTTAGACGATCGTCTCGTACAACTTCAGCTGGGCAGACCGGAGAAACAGAATCCGCCGGTCAAATCGAAGGAAGCCTGTTGGGCTGTCTCTGCGCCTGCAGGGTCCGCTGAGTAGCTTGAACAGATGAAGACTTTTAAAGAGGAGAAGGCTCAGGCCGTGGATTGGTCCTCTTCTTTGTCTTTCTTCATCCCGCTCAATTTGAGCTCCACCTTCTCTGGCTCTTTTTGGGAGTTGTGTCAGTCCCTTCCCACTAAGGGTGAGGGGCCCTCGGGCACGCATGTCTCTCAGTACCGTAAAAAGGACAAGAAACCTAGGAAAACTATGTCTCATCTGTGTCGTTCTTGGGATCATGAGAGATCTCGATCCCAGGAATCTGCTGTCTTGAATTCAGTCGAGGTTGCGGCCTCGGCCACTGGTTTCATGGTACCCCCATCAGGCCGTCCGACTAAGACCCAGGACAACGATCCGGTTGAGATTATTCTCGACCCCGTCGACCCGTTGTCACTCAATGAGGCCAACAACTCTTTATTTAGGACCCCGGTCCTGCCTGCCACTGAAGAGGAGAGCAGGGAATCCCCTTGTGGTTCTGGTCCCTGACCAGGAAGAGCCACGGTTCTCCCCAGCTCCTTCCAAATTACCCCATCAGTCCCCCCAACGATCCAAGTCGAGGTCTTGGACCCCTTCGACCAACAGGCCGAAGAAGGCGCATAAGTACTCTAAGAAGCGACGACGCCGCCACTCTTCCTCAGTCTCCTCGGATGAGAAACGTAGAAACGTAGAAGTTGACGGCAGATAAGGACCGCAAGGCCCATCCAGTCTGACCATTTCTTTTTCTACCTTATAAATGTGCCATTGGCCTTTGCTCTGTCAATGGCCTATCTATTCATACTCATTTGTATTGCTCCCTTATGCCTATCCCATGCCTGTTTGAAGCCCTGCACTGTAGTCATATCCACCACTTCCTGAGGTAGGCCGTTCTATGCATCCACCACCCTTTCTTTGAAAAAGAACTTCCTTACATTGCGCCTTAATCAGCCTCCCTCTAATCTCATGCTGTGTCCTCTTGTCCTGCTGTTTTTCTTACATGGAAACATTTGTTAGACTCTTTCACCTTGTTAATGCCCTTAAGGTGTTTGAATGTTTCAGTCATATCACCTCTCTCCCTCCTTTGCTCTAGGATATACATATTAAGTGCCGTTAATCTGTCCTCATATGTATTCTGATGCAGTCCCTGCACCATTTTGGTTGCCCTTCTCTGGACTGCATCAATTTGGTTAATATCCTTGTGAGGGTGTGGCCTCCAGTACTGCACACAGTACTCCAGATGGGGCCTAACCAGTGTCTTGTAAAGAGGGATTATTACCTCCCTCTTCCGACTTGTGATACCCCTACTAATACACCCCAACATCCCCCTAGCCTTACCTACTGCTTTAGTGGTCTGCTTGGATGATTTCAGGTCATCGGTGATGATGATGCCCCAGTCTCTTTCCTCCCTTGTGACTGCCAGCAACTCCCTTCCCAGCCTATAGGTGGCTTCAGGGTTTCTCTTCCCTGTGTGCATGATCTTGCACTTCTTTGCATTAAACCCCAGTTGCTACTCTTCCAATCATTTTGCTAGTTTATCCAGATTTCTTCTCATTCTGCCCACCCCATATGGATCATCTACTCTGTTGCAGATCTTGGTGTCATCTGCAAACAGGCAAACCTTACCCTCCAGTCCATCTGCAATGTCACTCATGAAGGTATTGAAGAGGACTGGCCCCAGGACTGATCCCTGAGGTACTCCACTTGTGACTTGCATCTCTTCTGACTGTATACTGTTTATCACCACTCTCTGTTTTCTGCCCGTCAACCAGTTTGCCACCCAGTTGACCAACTTCTAACCTACCCTGAGCCTACCCAGCTTATTAATCAATCTTCTATGTGGAACAGTATTGAAAGCTTTGCTGAAGTCAAGGTAGGTGACATCAGTTGCTCCCTCTTGGTCCACCACTCTGGTTACCCAGTCGAAGAAATGTATGAAATTAGTTTGACAGGGCCTTCCTTTTGTAAACCCATGCTGTCTTGGATCCTGTGCTCCTGTGGATTCCAGGTGCTGCACTTTCCTTTCCTTAAGGAGTGCCTCCATAATCTTGCCCACTACTGAGGTAAGACTGACTGGTCTGTAGTTCCCTGCCTCCTCCGTGCTATCACTCTTGTGGAGTGGGATCACATGAGCCCTTCTCCAGTCTTCTGGGACCTCTCCTGTGCTCAGAGACTCACTAAACAGTTCTGATAATGGCTCTGCTAGTTCCACCCTTAGCTATTTTAGTACCCTGGGATGTATGCCATCAGGTTCCATTGCCTTGTCCACCCTGAGCTTATCAAGCTCTTGTAGGATCCTTTCTTTTGTGAAGGGACTAGTGCATACCACCCTCACCCCTGTGTCCATGGTGCCGAGCTGTGGGCCCTGCCCTTTCTTCCTTCTCTTCAGTAAATACTGAGCGAAGTATCTATTTAGGATAGATGCTTTTACATGGTTCTCCTCCTCACACGCCCCTTATCTCCTTTGATCTTAGCAATACCCCCTCTGGACTTTCTCCTTTCACTAATGTATCTATAGAAAGTCTTGTCACTTTCTTTTACTGTTTGTGCTAGTGTTTCCTCGGTTTGGGCCTTTGCCTACCTTACTGCCTTCCCTGCTTCCCTTAGGGAAGTTTGGTATGCCTCCCTGTCTTCATCCCGCTGTGTTCCCTTATATTTCCTGAAGGCCAGCCTTTTGCCTCTGACCTTTTCTGCTACTGTTTTTGAGAACCAACATGGTTTCCTTCTTCTTTGGCACTTCCTTTTCTCTCTAACACAATGGGATGTTGCTTGAAGTATTGCATCCTTAATGCTTGCCCACTTTGCCTGTACCCCCTCATCTGTATTTCTTTTTGCCAGGGCTAGCTTAACTCTGTTGTCCATCTTATCAAAGTCAGATCCTCTGAAGTCCCATATTTTTGCCTTGGAATGGGATGATTTAGTTCTAGTGGCCAAATTGAACCATACCATGTGATGGTCACTGGCCCCCAGGTGACCTTCTACCTGGAGATCTGTGATCCTTTCCCTGTTAGTCAGTACTAGATCTAGGATAGCCCTATCTCTTGTGGGTTGTTGCACCAGTTGTTTCAGGCCCTCCTCCTGCAGGGAATCCACCATGTGTCTAGTTCTGGCAGATGATCCTGCTGGTATTAACCAATCTGTATCTGGCATGTTGAAGTCTTCCATTATCAGAACTTCTCCTTTAGCTGTCATGTTTTGTATATCTTCTAACAGTAATGTGTCTATGTCCTCCCCTGGTCTGGAGGCCTGTAGACAACCCCAGTTCGTATGGCTGTCCCATTTCCTGTTTCCAGGGTGACCCACAGTTCTTCTGGCTCCTTATGTGTATTCTGAATTTCTGTAGCTTTGATATTTTCATTGACATACAGGGTCACTCCACCCCCTTTTTGCACCTCAGTCTCTTCTGAACAGTACAAAGCCAGGTACTGAAGTCTCCCAAGTGTGGTTACTGGTAAACCACGTCTCGCTAATTGCTACTATGTCCAGTTTAGCCTCTGTCATTATTGCAAGGAGAGGCTTCAACAGAAACTCCGTCGACGCTATGAGGACTTAATGTGGTAGCAGCTGATTATGTCTGGCCAGAAGTCGGCCCCAGTATTTACCCCGGTGGTTACTTGGCTGTCGCCCCCTAGGCCAACAACGACTCCTCAGGAGCCGGTCTGCACCGTTCCTCCTCCTTCGGAGCCAGTTAAGACTATTCCAGTTCAGTCCAAATCCACCTCTCCACCGATCCTGGTGGAGCCGCCACCTAAACAGCCTCCTTCAGGGGCTTCTGTTAAGGAGTCTCAGCATGTTCCAGGCCTTCTGCGTAGGCTTTCCATCACCCTCACTCCCGACCATCCTAGGTGGGTGAAGGGAGACTCTGGTGGCCGGCCGATCTATCCAAACTCCTCGGAGCCTGAGGGCTCCAACTTCCATTCTCACCCCCGGGACAAGGAGTCTGTCAGTAGTCTCTTGACGGAGGAAAGTCCATTTTCCTTTATGGGCATCCTCCATCGCCTCTCCAAATCCACGGGAATGCCATTAGAACCCATTCAGAAACGGGCCGAATATCCCCTCACTGACATTCTCAAATTAGGGGATTTGCCGACAGAGGCCTTCCCAGTGGCAGAGGCTATTGTCAGCCCAGCCTTGGAGCTGTTGCAGCACCCTGCCTCCTTCCCCATGCCTTCAGCCTGTATGGCCTGCAAATAGCTGTGCTCATTGGGTCCCTTTCGGGAATCACAGAGCACCCCTCTGCCGAGGGCTTGGTGACCGAATCTGTGTTCAGCCGCTCGGGTAATTTGGGAGACACTGATAGCCCCCGGACAGAGTCCAAAAAACTGGACCATTCTGCCCGGAAAGTCTATGCCACCTCTTCGCTGGGCCTTCATCAGGCAAGCTCGGCCATCATCATGGTGCACTTCTCCGATGCCCTCTTGGACTTTCTTGATGAGGTTCTATCTCACCTCCCCGCAGACCTCCAGAACATGGTCAAGCAGGTCCATGGCCAGGGTCGGGCTGTTGCGAAGCAGCAACTCCAGACGGCTTTGGACCTCGGGGACTCTTGCGCCCGCTCTGTGGCGGCCACAGTTGCCTTGCACCACATGGCATGGTTGAGGGTCTCCACCTTCATGGGGGACACTCAGCACAAGCTAATGGACATCCCTTTCCTGGGTACTGACCTTTTTGGCCCAGGTGTGGACGGTCACCTTCAATGCATCGAAAAGTCCAATGCCACCTTGGACTTTGTGACCTCTGAACAGAAGGAATCCCAGGGTTTCAAAAAGCAGAAGAAAAAGCCTTTTCTGCATTCTGCCCGTGCGGCCAAGCAGACCCATTTTCAATTGGGGCAGCATCAGCATCAGGCTCAATCTTGGTGCCCTCAGCCCGAGTCCAGGCCCCCGGCGGCCTGTAAACCCAGAGGATGGGGTTCAGGTGGTCCCCAAACTGGACCCTCTTCCTCCAAGCCTGCTCAGTTATGGGATCCCATGGGGGGTCAACTCCGCCACATCCTTTCCACCTGGTCCGCTGCTACCATGGATAGGTGGGTTTTAGAAGTGGTCGGCCAGGGACTGCCTCTTGAATTCGAGCAGTACCCAATGAACCGAGCCTGCGCCCCACAGGAGGAAATGGTGTCCGTACACACTCAGTCGGCTGTCTGAGATGACATCACCCAACTCCTCTGCAAGGAGGTGGTTGCCAGAGCCACAGAACCCCCAGTCAACCCAGGGTTCATATCCAGGTAGTTCCTGGTCCCGAAGCAGATGGGGGGCTGGCGTCCCATTCTAGATCTGCACGACCTGAACCAATTTCTCTGGTCTCGCACATTCACGATGGTAACTCTGTTCCAGATCATACCATCCCTCAAGCAGAATATGTGGTTTTGCTCTCTGGATCTCCAGGATGCATTCTTTCACATCCCAATCCATCCATCTCACTGAAGGTTCCTCCGTTTTTGGGCGAAGGGAGCCCTCTTCGAGTTCTGACCCATGCCGCCTGACCTGTCATCAGCCCCCTGGGTCTTCACCAAATGCATTGCAGTGGTGGCGGCCCATCTTCGGCGTCGAGGGGTCAGGGTGTACCCCTATCTCGACAACTGGCTCATAGCGGGTTCCTCCATACAGGAAGTGGAGAGGTCCAGGGATTTGGCCCTCCAGACCTGCATCGATCTTGGTCTCCTGGTCAACGAGACCAAGTTGGAACTCTTACCTTTGCAGGTGATATGCTTCATCAGGGCAGAGCTCAACTCTTCCTCAGCCAGAGCCAGGCTCCCGGCGGACAGGGCAGAGGTTCTCTGCTCCTCCTTTGCCCAGTTATTTCTGGTTGGGCACTTGCGCCCTGCCCGGGACTTTCTGTGCCTTCTGGGGTAATGGTGGCCTGCACCACTGTGGTCTGATGGGCCTGATGGCATATGCGCCCCCTCCAGTGGGAGCTAGCCAGCCAGTGGACCCAGCGTCATGGTCATTTTGATCAGCTGGTCACAGTGACCCAGACGATGTGGAATGCTCTCCAAAGGTGGACCATCCTAGCACATTTGCAGGAAGGGATCCTGTTTATCTGTTCTGAGCCGACAGTCGTTCTCATGACCGATACCTCTCTCACGGGCTAAGGTGCCCACATGAGGAATCACAGAACCCACAGGTTTTGGACCCCCGAGGAATTCTGATGTCATATCAACCTGCTGGAGCTCAGAGCAGTCAGACTGGTACTGCCAGCATTCACTTCGCTCCTTCAGAGTCAAGTGGTGCAAGTCCAGATGAACAATACCACAACCATGTACTGTCTCCACAAGCAGGGCAGCACGCACTCCTGGCCTCTGTGGAGGGAAGTGCTCCACATCTGGACGCTTGTGAGCCGACTGGAGGCAGATCTCTTAGCCATCCATGTGCAAACCATCTGGCGGACGCTCTCAGCCGTGTGGGCGAGATGTCCCTCTAGTGGTCTCTCCATCCAGAGGTAGTACGCAACCTGTTCTCCCACTGGGGCACATCTCAGATGAATCTGTTCACCTCCAGGGAGAACACAACTCTGAGGCTGTTTCATGCCCACCCCCCTCAGCAGGGCTCACTGCAGAGGGATGCCTTCTTGGGGTCATGGACTCCAGGCCTCTTCTGTGCCTTCCCTCCACTTTCCTTGGTTCACAAGGTGATCCTCAAGGTCAGGAGGGACAAGGCAAAGGTGATCCTAGTAGCCCCAGACTGGCCTCACCAGTTCTGGTATCCAGATCTCCTCAGCCTCAGCTCCAGTCTTCTGAGGTGTCTTCCAGTATGCCCAGACTGATATCAGTCAATAAGGGGAAGGTATTCCATCCAGACCTTCAGTCCCTGCACCTGACAGCCTGGTTTCTGAGCAGCTAGAGTTCCAGGCTTTGGGTCTCTCTGAGGATGTCCTCACAGTCGTGGAAGCATCCAGAAAGAAGTCAACCAGGAGGTGCTACACCTTCAAATGGAAAAGGTTTTCCATTTGGTGTCAGGGCAAGAGTTTAGACCCTCTGTCCTGCCCAGTGGCTAGTATCCTCGACTACCTTTGTTCTCTGTCCAAGGGGGTTTGGTCTCGACCCTCAGAGTTACACCTGCGCCATGTTCTACTTATGAGGCGGGCCAGTCAGCAGATGGCACAGAAGAAGGTGGTCTGGCTCTTTAAAGGCCTCTACCATATTTCCCCTCCGGTGCATGAAATACCACCACCATGGGATCTACTGCTGGTACTGGCAAAGCTCATGGGCAATCCATTGAAAGTGATGCACAGTTGTGAGATGTCACATTTGTCATGGAAGACCGCCTTGTTGGTGGCTATCACATCAGCCAGAAGGACTGGGGAACTACAGGTGCTCTTTGTTGAGTCTCCCTATCTGGTCTTTCACAGGGACAAGGTTGTCCTGTGCCCCCACCCAAAGTTAACCAGGTGTTGACTCTGCTGGTGTTCTATCCCAACCACACCTTGGAGGCCGAGTACAGGCTTCATACCTTGGACCTGAGACAAGCGCTCTTGTACTATAAGGAGCGGACGGCTGAAGTTCGGGGAGAGGTTCGCCAGCTGTTTGTCACCTACGCTGAAGCTGCACCTGGCAGACCTGCAGCAAAGTGGATGATTGGCAGATGGATTGTATCCTACATTGATCTCTGCTACCGGTTGGTGGGCAAGGAGCCTCCTTAGGGATAAGAGCTCACTCAACCCACCATAGCTTCATCGATGGCTGCTTCCAGGGACATCCCTATCCAGGAAATCTGCAGGGCTGCTACCTGGAAGTCAGCAAACACCTTCATCACCCACTACCACATCAACCTGGAGTTACACTGGGATGCTGGTTTTGGGGCCTCAGTTCTCCAGTCTCTGTTCCCCAAGTAAGTGTCAAGGGGGTGTGCGCCTTGCCTCCCTCCTCCCGGAGAACTGCTTGGAGTCTGCCAAACAGTGTGGATAGAACAACATATCCACGATCCTAGAAAAACAGGTTCTAGGGACATGGATATATTGTTCATCCACACTTACTGGCAGGTTCCTTGCCGCTATAAATCTTGCCAGAAGGTCTTCAAGCTGGCTTCTCCCACCCACCTGGGTGGTAAAACTCTCGGCTCTGCCCCATGACACCAGATCTTCCTTACTGCTTGGAAGCTCAGGTTCCCTCCTTTGCACTCTGCGTTTTAGGCCTGGATCCAAACTCTTCGGTTAACCCGAAACTAATTTTAAAATTTATAAGACTTTGGTCTTTATCTTCCCTCGCTGCTGCAATGGACAGATCGACTCCTGGATTTCGTCGGTGCCGCTGTGGGCAGAAGATGTCCCGGACCGATCTGCACTCCATGTGCATTTACTGCCTGGGGCTTGACCACGATTCAGAGGCCTGCTACCTGTGCAAGTCCTTTTCGGCCACGGTCTTAGAGGATCACGCTGCCAGATTGCAACTTGGGCGCCCCAAGAAACATTATTCTCCGGTCAAGTTGAAGGAGGCCCATTGGGCGGTGTCTGCGGCTGCGGGCTTGGCTGAACAGCTCAAACAGATGATCGCCCTCAAGGAGGAAGCGGCCTAGGCTACATCATCATCTTCTTCAGTTGCGGCATTTATCCCGCTCTCCTTGGGCTCCTCCTACACGGCTTCATTCAAGGAGCTTTGTCAGTCCCTCTCCACCATGGGAGAGGGGCCTTTGGGACATTCCTTTCAGTCCAAAAAGAAGGACTGTAAGGGTAAGTCCCACCATCGACATTCGTGGGAGCGGGAGAGGTCCCCTTCCCTGGATAGTCAACACTCGACTTCGGTCGAGGTTGCGGCTAAGGCCGCTGGCTTCACGGTGTCCCCGTCAGGTCAGCCGGCCGAGACACCCATCGATGCAGTAGAGATTTTTCTCGACCCGTTGGACGGGCTGTCGACTAGAGAAGCCGACAACCCTTCTTCACCAGTTCCCCCGGTGGAAACCAAGGTCTTCCCTGTGCCTCCTGTGCCGGAGTCCCCAGTTAAGGTCCCTGAACTGAGGGAGGAGCGGGTTTCCCCGCCCCCTCTCAGACCCACCCTCGGAAACACCAAAGGTCTCTGTCTCGGACCTCTTCCAGGTCCAGCTGATCCCGCCGACCATCGGCTGTCTCGGGTCTCGCACTGTAGAAAGCGCGACACCGCTCATCCTCGCCATCGTCCTCTTCGAGGATAGGCTCTGACGAAATTGCATCGGGCGCTATGAGATCTAATGAGCAGCAGCCTTTTGACGGGAATAAGCCGACTCTGTCGCCTTCCCCAGCCATTAAGTGGCTGTCACCAGAGCGGCAAACAACCCTTGTTGTAGTCGAGGAGCTGGCCAGCACTTGTTCGGCCGAAACCGGCTGCACCACCCATTGTGGTGGAACCCCCGCCTCCCCAACCTAAAACTGGGTCCCCGACCAAGAATTCTCAGTCGGGTCAGGGCTTGCCCCATCGGTTGTTGGTCACCCTCATTACCGATCGACCTCGGCAGGTGGAGGGTGGCTCAGGCACTCGGCAGCTGTTCGCAGACTCCTCGGAGTCTGACAACGACTCCTCCTTGTTCTCCAGGCCACTTGACCTGGACTCCACCGGGGGTCAGTCAGTGGACGAGAGCCCATCCTCATTCCTTGGAATGCTTCGGCTTATCTCAGAGTCCACTGGGATGAAGCTCGAACCCGTTTCAAAACAGGCCAAGTATCCCCTCACGGAGATACTGGACCGAGAGGATTCCCCCATGGAGGCCTTCCCGGTGGCTGAAGCCATTGTTGGCCTGGCCCTGGAGCTATGGCAGCGGCTGGCTTCTTGTCCAGCACCTTTGGCCAGGATGGCTCGAAAGTATGCTGTTCCCACTGGTTCACTCTCCGGTTTCTCGGAGCACCCCTCCGCGGAGGGGCTAGTGACCAACAGCATTTTCCAGCGTTGCTCGGGATGTGGACAAGCCACCCGATAAGGAGTCCAAGAAACTGGACTACTCTGAGCGGGAAGTCTATGCTGATTCTTCCCTAGGCCTTCGTCAGGCCAGCTCGGCTGTTCTGATGGCACACTTTTCACACGCCCTTTTGGGCTCCCTGGATGAGGTGATTCCTCATCTGCTGGCTGACCTTCAGATGACGGTCAAGCAGGTGCGGGATCAGGGAAGGGCGGTGGCCAAACAGCAGCTCCAGACTTCCTTGGACATTGCTGTCTCATGTGCCTAGTCAGTAGTGGCCACAGTGGCCATGCGCCACAGAGCTTGGCTGCGGATCTCCACTTTTACAGCGGACACCCAGCACAAGCTGGCAGACGTTCCCTTCTTGGGTACCGACTTGTTCGGTCCCATGATAGAGGGTCATCTGCAATGGATCGAGAAGTCCAACACCACCTTGGACTCAGTCATGTCTGCCCAGAAGGACAAAGGCTGCCAGCAGCAGTGTAAGCCCTTTCGGCCTTCAGCCCCTGCGGCACGTCCGGCCCAGCAACACCAGCATCAGGGCCAGCAGGCTCACACTTGGCATCCCAAAGCCAAGCCTGCTGCTTCCTCCAGCAGGAAGCCGGGAAGGAAAGGTCCAGGACGCTCCTCAGCCAGTCCTTCCTCCCAGCCTGCCCAGTGACGGGTTCAGGGGTGTCGCCCCCAACCTCGTCACTCCTTCCCGGGTTCCCCCGTGGGGGGACGGCTCCGCCACTTCCTTTCCACCTGGTCCGATATCACCACAGACTGCTGGGTGCTGGAAGTGGTAAGAAAGGGTCTGCCTCTGGAATTCAAGCAGTCCCCACCCTATCGAGCCGTCGCCCCACGGGGAACTACGGGGTCCGCAGCCTCTCTGTTGGCTCGTCGAGCCGACATTGCCCTGCTCCTTCAGAAGGAGGTGATCAGGGAAGTGTCAGATCCTCCATCAGACCCAGAGTTTGTGTCCAGGTACTTCCTGGTCCCAAAACGGACGGGGGGCTGGTGCCCCATTCTAGGCCTATACAACCTGAAGAAGTTCCTAAGGTCTTGAACCTTCAGGATGGTCACTCTGGCTCAGATCATTCCATCCTTGGAACAAGGTGTGTGGTTCTGTTCTCTGGACCTCCAGGATGCGTTCTTTCTCTGCCCAATCCGTCCGTCCCACCAGCGATTCCTCCACTTCAGAGCAGAGGGATCCCTTTATGAGTTCCGGGCCATGCCCTTCAGCCTCTCTCTAGCTCCCAGGGTCTTCACTAAATGCATAGCAGTGGTGACAGCATTCCTGTGGCGCCAAAGGGTCTGGGTGTACCCTTACCTGGATGACTGGCTAATTGCAGCCCCCTCCAGGCTGGAGGTGGAGCAGTCCAGGGATCTGGCCCTCCAGGTTTGCTCTCAGATTGGCCTCCTCATCAACGAGGCCAAATCGGAACTTGTGCCAATGCAGGTGATTCAGTTCATCGGGGCAGAGCTCGACTCTCTTCGAGCCAGAGCACTGCTCCCAGCGGACAGGGCCGAGGTTCTTTCCTCTTCTGCCCAGTCATTTCTGGTTGGGCAGTTGCGCCCTGCCTGGGACTTCCTGAGCCTCCTGGGCCTCATGGCGGCCTGCACCAGAGTGGTCCATTGGGCCCGTTGGCACATGCATCCCCTGCAATGGGGACTGACCCACCAGTGGTCACAACGCTCCGGTCCTCTGGACCAGCCAGTGACAGTGACCCAGGAGATGTGGAACGGCATCCAGTGGTGGCTCGTTCCAGCTCATCTGCAGGAGGGTATCCCATTCGTCTGCCCAGAGCCGATGGTCACTCTGACGACCAACACCTTTCTGATGGGTTGGGGTGCCCATCTGGGGGAGCTCAGAGCCCACGGCCTCTGGTCCCCTCAGGAGTCTCGATGCCTGATCAACCTGCTGGAGCTTTGAGCGGTCCGACTAGCCCTCACCACCTCCGCTCCGTTTGTACGGGGTCAAGTGCTCCAGGTCCAGATGGACAACACCTCGACCTTGTACTACCTAAACCGCCAGGGCGGGACATGCTCCTTGCCTCTGTGCAAGGAAGCTCTCTGCAGTTGGTCTCTCGTGAGTAGACTGGAGGCGGATCTCCTAGCCATCCATGTGGCAGAAGCCTCCAACACTCTGGCCGATGCCCTAAGGCGAATAGGTGCTGCATCTCACGAGTGGTCTCTCCTGCCGGAGGTAGTACAAGAGCTATTCTTCCACTGGGGCACACCTCAGGTGGACATGTTTGCCTCTAAGGAGAATGTGAAGCTGAGGCTGTTTCATGCTCACCCCCCTCAGCAGGGCTCACTGCAGGAGGATGCCTTCTCAAGGCCGTGGACCCCGGTCCTCTTCTACGCCTTCCCTCCTTTTCCCTTGATCCACAAGGTGCTTCTCAAGGTGAAGAGGGACAAGGCGCAGGTGATTCTGGTAGCCCCAGACTGGCCCCGCCAGTTCTGGCATCCAGATCTACTCAGCCTCAACTCCAGTCTCCCGAGGCGGCTCCCAGCACGCCCGGACCTGATCTCAGTCAACAAGGGGAAGGTACTCCACCCAGACCTTCAATCCCTGCACTTGACGGCCTGGTTCCTGAGCGGCTAGAGTTCCAGGCCTTGAGTCTTTCCGACGAGGTCCTGGACATTGTTGAGGCATCCCGTAAGGAGTCGACCAGAAAATGCTATGCCTTCAAATGGAAGAGATTCTCCATTTGGTGTCAGGATAAGGGGTTGGACCCTTCCTCTGTTCCTTGGCCAGCATTTTGGACTACCTGTGGTCCCTTTCTCAGCTAGGGCTTCAGTCGACAACCCTTAAGGTGCACCTGGCTGCCATCTCTGCTTACCGGGCGTGGGCTGGGAAGCAGTCAGTGGCGCAGGAGATGGTGGTTGGGTGCTTTTTTAAAGTCCTTGATCACATATCTCCTTCGGTGCGAGAATCTCCACCTCCATGGGATCTACTCCTGGTATTGGCTAAGCTCATGGGCAAGCCATTCGAACCGATGCACAGGTGTGATATCTCTCACCTGTCGTGGAAGACCGCCTTCTTGGTGGCTATCACATCAGTCGAAAGGATGGGAGAGCTCCAGGCGCTTTCCATTGAGTCTCCTTATCTGGTCTTCCACAGGGATAAGGTTGTCCTGTACCCCCACCCCGAAATACCTTCCAAAGGTGGTGTTGGAGTTTCACCTTAACCAGGTGTTATTTCTGCCGGTGTTCTACCCCAATCACACCTCGGAGGCCGAATATAGGCTTCATACTTTGGACCCTAGAAGAGCGCTCGCTTATTACAAGGAGCGGATGTCTGAAGTTTGGGGAGAGGTTCGCCAGCTGTTTGTCACCTACGCTGAAGCCACACCTGGCAGACCTGCAGCCAAGCGGACGATAGGCAGGTGGGTCACTTCCTGCATAGATCTCTGCTACAGGTTGGCGGGCATGGAGCCTCCCAAAGGGATAAGAGCTCATTCTACCCGCCATACCGCTGCATCAGTGGCTGCTTCCAGGGACGTCCCTATCCAGGAAATCTGCAGGGCTGCTACCTGAAAGTCAGCACACACCTTCATTACCCACTACCACATCGACCTTGAGTCACACCAAGATGCTGGTTTTGGGACCTCGGTTCTCCAGTCCTTATTTCCCAAGTAGGGGATGCGCGCCTTGCCTCCCTCCTCCTGGAGAACTGCTAGGAGTCTGCCAGTAAGTGTGGATTGAACAACATATCCATTTCCCTAGAAATACAGGTTACTCACCTGTAACAGGAGTTCTAGGAATGGTATATGTTGTTCATCCACACAACCCACCTGACCTCCCCGGCTTCGACAAACCTGGCTTCCAGCGGCTAGATCTGGCGTCATGGGGCGGAGCGAGGTTTACCACCCAGGTGGGTGGGAGGAGCCAGCGAAGACCTTCCAGCAAGATTTAAAGCGGCAAGGAACCTGCCAGTAAGTGTGGATGAACAACATATACCATTCCTAGAACTCCTGTTACAGGTGAGTCACCTGTATTTACTCACCTGTAACAGTAGTTCTAGGAGTGGTTTATGTTGTTCATCCAAACGGACCCACCCGACCTCCCCAGCTTCGACGCACAACCTAAGCTTCCAGCGGGCAAGATCTGGCATCAAAGGGCGAGCTGAAGCATGTACTACCCGGGTGGGTGGGAGGAGCCAGCTTAAAGACCTTCCGGCAAGATTCTTTTTTTTTTTAAACTTTCAATCTTTATTGAGTTTTCAATTAATTCTAACACACCAGACAATACATCAACTTAAAATAGACACCACAACAAGAAATAAATAATATCACAGACTCCGCAGTACAAATACAAAGGGCAATTTTAACATTAGATCTAAATGAGTGAATTCACATAAATCATTTCACATAAATCAATTCCATGGGGGGGATTTCTCCGAGAATCCATAAAGTGCAATATTGATATATATAATTAAAGGGGGGAGGGAGGCAAGGACCCATCAAGAGGAGAAGAGGCTAGAGGTTCAAATTATGGAATCCCCATCTATGGGACAAAATCAGATCTTACTACACCCATATACAAAATCCATCTTCTCCAAAGTAGCTCGAACTGAATCTGTCTCTTGTTAGTGATTGCAGTAAGGGCTTCTACTCGATAGATGGAAATCATAATATCATGCCAATGATTTAGTGTGGGCTGCTTGGGAGTTAACCACAACTTAGTTATGGTTTTCTGAGCAGCAAGTAGGGCATGTCTTAACAGTTTCCCCTTATTAGGATCCTTATAGTTTCTCGGAATATCAAACATGAAATATAGAGAACTCAGTCAATTGGAGTTCAGTGTCAAAAAGAGACTGTAAGGCCTGCTCCACCTCATGTAAAAAGGGAGCCAACTTTGGGCATCCCCATATCACATTATATATGGTTGCCGGTGTAAATCCGCATCCCTTCCAACAAGCTGCAGTCCGGGAGTTCTGAAAACTTCGCCTGAATAGCTGGGGTTCGGAAATACCTGATGTACATCTTCCAAGAGAATTCTCTCCAACTAATGGTAGACAGACCCCAGTACAGTCTCCTTTGTGTCCATACCCAAATCTCTTCAGTTACCTGGGAAGTCATATCCCGGGACCATTCTCTTTTGACTGATTCTGTAGTATCCCCCTTCCAGAGCAGGAGTCCTGGTACAGAGAAGAGATGAGGCAGCTCAGCTGTGCCTTACTCTCCACTGCAGCCCTAAGGGTAACTAATATCTGAGGTGGAGTATTGTCATCTTCCCCCTGGCCAAGTTGCAATGTTTTTATATAATTTCTTGTCTGAAAATACTTAAACCTATCCCTCCAGGGTATTCCATATTCAGTCACCAAGTCCTGAAAAGGTTTAATCTCCACCCCATCCAAAAACTGCCATATTAGGTGGAGTCCCCTTTTTTCCCAGCCACGGTATCCAGTGTCCCAGGCCGCCGGTTTAAACCCCTTCATATGTGGTAATGAACACATAAGGTGCCTCCATTTTCCCAGACTTCTGTCTTCTATTACCCGGAACCAGGCATTCAAGGTCACCTCCGTGTAAGGGTTCTGCTCTCCCTCCCAATAGGGTTGCGTGGAGATCTCTTAAATATCCCTCAGATAACTCCAATGTCTTCCATTTAGCTATATATCCTCTATTAAGCCAATACAGGACCGTTGTAAGCTGAGCCACCCTATGGTATAGTTTAAAGCTGGGTAAAGCTAGACCTCCCCCTGCTCTTGGTATCTGGAGAACTGACAAGCGGACTCTATAAACTCAGTGATCCTTCTATTAAGGGTGCTGTAAAAGGTCTGGATGAAAGTGGGTAGGGTTTGGGCTAAGTATAAAAACCGGAGGAGGACCACCATTTTAACCATCTGGATCCTCTGTAAAATAGAAAGGGATATGCCCTGCCATCTATCAAAATCTGCCCTAATTCTATCAATTAGTGAGGAGTAATTAAGTACAAACAGCTGACTTCTTTCAGGTCCCAATTGTACCCCTAGATACTTCAGAGACTTTAACTTCCAGCGGAAAGGGAACCGGAATCTAACCTCCTCAGAGGGTTCATAGTTAATCTGAAGTACCTCTGTTTTGGCTGTGTTAACTTCATAACCTGCCATCCTACCAAACTCCTCCAGATGGCTCCATAGCTGAGGCAAAGCCCGGTCAGGGTCCCCCAGGTATACTAACAAATCATCCACATAAAGTGCCAGTTTATGCTCTTCCCCTCCCACTACAATCCCCCTAATCTCTACCTCCCACCTGAGAGTGGCAGCCAATGGCTCCAGATACAGGGCAAAGAAAAGGGGTGAGAGGGGGCTCCTCTGCCTGGTACCCCTCAGCAAGGGAAAAGGTTCTGAAACTCTACCATTAATTTTAACATAAGTCTTAGGTCTACAATAAATACTTTTAATGGCTTTCATAAAGGACTCGGTAAGGCCAAAATGTCTTATCATTGCCCCCAGGAAGGGCCATGCCAACTGGTCAAAAGCCTTCTCCGCATCCAAGCTTAAAACCAGAAGGGGAGACCTCGACTGGGTGGCATGGTGCAGAATGTGTAGTGTTCGACAAATATTATCCTGGGTCTGCCTACCCAGCACAAAGCCCGTTTGATCATAGTCAGTAAGGGAAGGTAATTTTTCCTCTAGCCTCCGCACTAGGATTTTAGCATACATCTTGTAATCTATATTAAGGACCGATATCGGCCTGTATGACGCACATTGGGTAGCATCCTTCCCCGGCTTAAGAATGCTGGAAATCAATGCATAATTCCATGTATCAGGAAAGCAGTCTCCCAAGTGTGCCTCCTGACAAGCTTCCAAGAGCGGTCCCTGAATTTCTCCCCTAAAAAATTTAAAAAACTCAGGGGTGTATCCATCAGGGCCCAGGGCCTTGCATGATTTTAGACCCATAATCGCCTGGTTCATCTCTAAGGGGGTGATAGGAGCATCCAGTTTGATCCTGGCCTCTGGACTCAGTGTTGGTAATGTTAGTTTAGATAAATAGGCCTCCACCTGAGCATCATCTAAGGGGCATTCTGGGGTATATATTTTCTGGTACTAAGATCTAAAACCAGATAAAATATGTTCAGGTGATCTCACTAACTTGCCTGTGCTTGCTGCTCTAATCTGGACTATAGTGGTCTGCAGTGTCTGCTGTCTCAGGCAATGCACTAAAAGTCTAGTTGCCCTAGGGCCCACGTCCCCATATCACTGTTTTAGGCGCTGCAACGCCTGCTCTGTTTTAATATCTATTTGTTTTTGAATTTGTTGTTTCTGGTTCAGGATCTTAGCTAGCACTGAATCATCCCCCTTTGCATGAAGGTCCTGCGCCTCCTTGAGCTGTAATTGGAGGGTATTCATTTTAGCTCTCTGCTGCTTATGATAATGTGCTGCAAACTTAATAACCTCCCCCCAATGACTGTCTTCAGTGTATCCTATAGTATGGATCTGGAAACATCGGTGAATCATTCACCCTAACAATCTGTTGCAGTCTGAATTTGGCCATATCACTAAATTCTTTTAGGTTTAAAAAATAATTATTAAATTTCCATAGTGTTAGGTCCCTTTTATTTTCCCAGGCCAAGCTGAGGGAGAGCAGTGCGTGATCTGATAGGACCAAGGGTTCCTGCACACAGGCTGTGATCCGGTGTTGATGTTCACTGGATATTAAAAAGTAATCTATACGAGCATAGGAACCATGAGGTGGGGAAAAATGAGTATATTCCCTTCGGGTCAGCTGTACTGTATGCCAGGCATCTACCCAGCCAACTCCCTTCGTAAATCTAGAAATGGCCTTTCCCGTAGGGGTGAGTAGGAAGGTCCTCGCTCTAGTAGTATCCATCTGGTCCCATATTTGATTAAGACCCCACCACCACCACCAGGGTTCCCCGGTGATATTCTACAATCTTCTGAAGCAGGCCTCTTGTTGTCACCCTCACCATTCCCGGGGGGGGGTAAAGAGATACCAGGGTGATAGGAGCCCCCCAAGTCACCCGAGACCACAACCAGTCTGCCCTCAGGATCAGTATATTTCTCCTGCAATTTAAATTCAGATCCCCTAGGGATCAAAATGGCGGTGCCCCTTCTCTTTCCCCCCGCTATAGGAGGATGCAATTACCTGAGAAAAGCCGGACTTTCCCAGCTTTGTATGTTCGGCCCTACTCAGATGCATCTCCTAAAGGAGTACAAATGATGGATTCTGCCTTCAAAGGGTTGAAAGGACTTTATAGCGCTTCCCGGGATTGTTTAAGCCATTCACATTATGTGACACTACCTTTAGCCCATGTCTGCCCGCCATATTAAACATCTATAAGGTAACTCTATGTGTTTTAGCAGGTCCAAATCACTAATACGATCCCCCCCCCCTTGAAAAGACTCATACACAATATGTATTAATGTGCCCAAAGAAACAATTATAAAACACACATGAAAACTAGTATACAACATAACCTTTAACCTTGAACTAGTGGCCCCGTAGGATATATCCTGAAAATATACAATTAGACCGCCAAAGAAGGGGAGCCAATTAAATCGGCCCCTGGTCCCCTGGGATGTTAACTCCAGGGGCAGAGGAGACAGAGCCCCTATAGGGGTTCAGCCCTCTTGGACCCTAATAACCTGGCCAATATACGTCACCGTACCCTTAGTCTGTTTCCACACATGGGTAAATGGCCTCGAAGATGTGGGTAGGGAAGGTTCAGCGCTGTCTGACCCCATGAGGTTCAGTAGCAAAGGCAACTTCAAGAATACACCCCTCAACACATTCGTAAAAAGTATTTTACCTGTTCTCCCCCGGCATTCAAAATCTTTACAACTGATGTATCCTTTATGCCTTTAATTTACACCGGTCCCATCCAAACCACATATCCCCTGGTGCTTTTCAATATGTTAAATTATACTTTCCACTGCCCTCTCTTTCTCTACTCCATGTTATCACCTTTTATAGGGGCTATCTAATATTTATTTTAACTTAAGAACAACAACCACATTCAGACCCCACATCACAGTAAACAAAGCATGCCCCCCCCCCCCAAATCACAAGTTATTCACAGTCTGAGCTATCCCCTCGGTCTTTCCAGAGTATACATTTGACCTCCCCTGTAAATCCTCATGACAGAGTCCAGGGCTGTCCATTGAAGTAGCGACCTAAAGAGTTTTAATAGTCGACTAAACATGGCAATTGTAAAGGGCCTGTGTAGTCAGCTGCAATTCCCATTCCCCCCTTCCCGACAGATTCGAGGGCTCAGCCAGATGCTATTGCAGTCGTGTGGACCGCAGAAGGCCCTTCAGGTCGGAGGATCCAGGGGAATAGACAGTAGAGGTAGAAAATGCATAATCACTGACAGTTCCTAATTAAATGTCCGCTGCTTTCCGAGACTACCTCTGTTCCGTTTGTTGTTGGGCAGTTAACTGGCGTAGCAGTCCTTTGATGTTCTGCAAAGTGCTAGGAGTTGCTCCTCTCCCCATGCTCCTGTTGTTATGTGAGGGTACCATTTGCCTACTTTTCGAGGCTTCACAGCCTTAACTTAGTTGGCGAGATTCAGTGGGCACAGTATGGCCCTTTTCTTTTAATTCTAGGATCGCTTCCTCTGCTGTACAGTACAATTCTACCCCCAACTCCCATCTGACTCATAGATGCCCCGGGTATGGCATCTGGAACTTCACTCCGATGGATTTAAGCACATGCAAAACAAGCGCATAGGCCATACAATGCTGTTGCATCTGTGGGGGGTAGACTTGGTCGAAATAGAGGCGGGACCCATTATATTCCACGTGTTGCTGCCTCCATGCTGTTCTTAAAATCAGTTCCTTATCCTTGTAACTTGAAAATTTAGCAATAACAGATTGGGGACGGGCAGTCGGTGATGTGGGCTTAGCCGAAAGGGCTCTGTGTGCTCTTTAAATCCAGAAACTAAAGGCCTGTGGTAGGTCTAATACATGACGGAGCAAATCTGTTATGATATCTGACATGTCTCCGACCTCTGCATCCTCCAGAATGCCATAAATTCACAGATTCTCCCTCCTCGCACGGGCCTCCAAGTCCAGACATTTAGCCGCTGTGCTTTCCTGTTGCTGGGTGAGTACTTCAACAGCCTGCGTTAGCCATGCAATGTCATCCTCAGCTCCAGAGATCCTGTCTTCAGCTGTAGTGACTCAGGACTCAAGTTCGGTTACATCAGCATGTAGTTTACTAAATCCAGTCATATTCTCACTCCGGGATTGCTTTATTTCAGAGAGTAAAGTTTCAAATCGGGACCTCGATAATGTTTCCAGTTCTGCTTCAGTATCTCCGCTTGCCATGCTAAATGGGGATTCTCCGCCAGTATCAGGTGGTTTCATCTGCTGAAATCTGGTCTTCTGTGAGTTAAATCTTGTTGATTTAGAGCGGGATCTGTATTTCTGTATGCCCCCACTATTAGATTTTTTAATTTTTTATGCCAGAGATGAAGTAGTACTTGTAGCGTGGGCAATCTTTTGCCTGTGGGTTGGGGAGCTCCTCAATTAAGCCGCCATTGCATCGGTGATGTCACCGGAAGTCCTCGGCAAGATTCTTAAAGGGAAAGGATATGCCAAACAGTGTGGATGAGCAACATATCCCAATCCTAGAACTACTGTTACAGGTGAGTAACCTTTTTTTTTGGTCCCTGGTGTCCAGTGGCACTCCCAATGTTCCGATCGCCGTCCCCTTAGTATTTTGTTTGGTCCCTGGTGTCCAGTGGCCCCCCTCCACCCTCCTTTTCTCTCTCATGTTGTACTTGTAATAAAGAAAATGGTACCTTGATGACTTTTTAAAAAAAAAAACCTGTAACAAAAAAAAAGGGCCCTCGCCGAGCTGCCACAGCCCGACTTCCCACTGAGCACCCACCACACCCCTCACACGCCCTCACTCACCTGAACAAGTTCCATGCTGAAGATCCACTCTTCAATCGAAGACACATCTTACTGCTGGAATAGCCGACTGCAATATGAGAAACGAAGGTAAATGTGGTTCAATGTATTTCAATGGGGTTTTCAACTTTGATTCATAACTTAACCATTTTTGCATATTTTGACATCAAATTTTCAGCGTGGCCTGTTTGAGATTCCACCTCATGAACAATGTCAGTGGGATTCCGCACATCCGTCCCGAAAGGCAATTTCACGGTTGCTTGGTGAAATCACCTTTCAGGCGGCATTTGAAAAATTTCACAGTCCTTGTTCATGACGTGGGGTCATAAGAAGGCTATGATGAAAACTTGTGGTCACAATATGTAAAAATGACAATGTTATGCATATGCATTGAAATTTTACTACGCTTTCTCATAACTCTGGTAATTTTTTAATATTTTGACACCAAATTTTCATCATAGGCATATTTTTGCACCACCTCATGAACGTGACAGCTGTTGTTTTTCAAATTGTGGCCAAACTGTCTTTTTGCACCTGTGGCATGGAATGACATTGCGGTGGGGCAAAATCACATTTTGGCAGGGATTTAGACATTTTCAGTACTGGGTTCATGAGGTGGGGTATTAAGAAGTCTATGGTGACAATTTGGTTGCGGTTTTGTTAATATTTGAAGCGCAGGACCCAGAGGGCCCTGTGATTCTACAGCAATATAGATACTGTGAGTGCTCCCACAGGCAAATAAGGATACGATTACACTATCTCAAAAAGTATTGATGGATGGGAATGCAGGGCTCAGAGGGCCCTGCACTCCCGCAGGCAAATGAAAATGCGATTATTCTGTCGCAAAAAGTAAGGAAATTCACTGCAAAAAATGTTGTTAATGCACTAGTTAGGGTTAAAGTGACTAAACTAGAGAAATGTAGCATTAGGATTTCCAACCCTAACACCCCACCCTACAGGCAGCAACAGTAATGGGGTGTGCCTTGGTTTTGTCAACCCTAAAGATCACCCCATTATCATATACTGGACCCATCTCAGCTTATTTACACATGGAATGGGGTGAGCGTTAAGGTTGATAACCCCAGGGCACATCCCTCGTCTGCTGCTGCCTATAGGGTCGAGGTGGGGTGTTAGGGTTGGAAACCCTAATGCCATATTTCCTCACTTTTGTCACTTTAACCTTGAGTAGTGCATTAACAAAGTTTTTTTGCAATGAATTAACATGATGTTTGATATAACTTAGGAGGTCAATATCTGGTTTCCTGAATAAGCAGTCAGTATACTGAGAAACATTGGTCTTGTAATATATCCTATTTTTTATTTTATTTATTTAGTTTTTGTTGACCGGGTAAGTGCACTAGACAAATCCTGCCTATTTTCAGGCACGACCCCGGGGGGGGGTACAGATGAATGCCAACTGACCTTGAACCAGATTAAGCTATTTGTGGTATTTTTAGTGAATGAGGGAAATTTGGCTAGGACACCGGGGAAATTCCCCTACTGTGCTGCTGTTTCAGTGGCCAGATGTGGAGTATGGGCATTGTGGAGTGGCGACTGAGTGAATCATGGCTCAGTCTAGGCAAGACGTGGTGGAGAGAGCGCTGGTGAGCGCAGAGCAGTACGATGAAGACAGTTGCGATTTGTCGGCAAAATGGAGTATTTCTTTAAGTAGGATGGAGCCAGTTTCGGAAAAGAGAGCAGAGGAGACAGAACTAATCCACGAGGAGAGGGGTTCCTTTACGGCAGTACTTGCGGAGGACCCCATTCTGTCGGAGCAGCTTACAGAAGACGCGGTTCCTTTAAAACCGGCAGGAGAAGCCGGCAACGCGGAAGTGATGGCGGGCGAGGTCAGAGCAGCGATCCCAACGTTAGCGGATCTTACAAGAAGAATCCTTGATTTTGAGCAGAGGGAAGTGGATCCGGAGGTCGGGGGACTGAGAATGGAGTCAGAGGTGGATATGGGCCAGACTACTGATAAAAACGAGCAGGATGCAGGAGCGAGAGGTAATGGCTCATCTTCTAAACCCTCGCGACCTGTAAGTAAAAAGAATATGTCTAATAACTTTCCTACAATCCCAATATCTAAAGACTCAGGATTTGTTTTTAAACCCAAGGTGATGGCTGCTTCTAAGTGTGCATCTGTGACTTTTCAAACAAGACATGGGCAACAAGAGGGAGTGACTGAATTTAACTTTAAATCTGATAATAAAGCCTTTAAGACTTTTCAAAAACGGGACTTGGGTGCTGGAAAAAAAGGGGTATCTGACAGTTTGGTGACAATGGGGGAACATGATAGCTCCTGGTCACCCCAAGCTGCTTTATCAGCTGTAGGCTGGAAGCCGAAAGATCATGGAGTGTGGACACCTGATTCTTCAGGGAAGACGTTTGGGGATTGCAGACTGCCTCACCCGAATGGAAACCAGGGGTGGGGAGGGGGGACAGAATTCCTACCTCTGATATTGCTGTTGTAAAAGAAAGTAGCAAGGAAGTTCAGTTTTCTGTAGTAGGGAAGAAGACCAATTATGTGACTGCATGTAAGGATAGGAGTGTTAGTGTAAATGATATTGAGCAGACAGAAGTTAGTGGAGAGAAGCCAGAAAAAACCCTTTTATCCAGTTTATTTTCACAGTGTAAGAGGGAGGCAGCACCAAGGAGGAATGCTGTCAGGATCCGGTATAGAGGGGGTTTGAAGGAAAGACCAAACAGATATTACGTTAGTAGAACATTAATTAAAGACTCTTTGAAATTCTCTCCCAGGGACGTATTTGCTTTTATCAGTATTTCAGGAGAGGACAATTATGATATTAGCTTTCGTTCACCTGCTTTACTTGACCTTTTCTGGGAAAGATACAACCAAGTAAAGTTTTCTCCTTTATGGACACCTTTTTTTGTTATTCCTCTGTCTAAACCTTTGATAAAGTTTGTGACGGTGCTGTTTAGGAATGAGGGGATTCAGGTAGAAGACATTAAATTTTGGCTAGCACAAAAGTGTGAAGTATTAAGTGAACCAGATCCCATCTTGGATTCGGAATTATTTTGGACAGGTGGGTGGAAGTTTAAGGTGAAATTAAAACAAACAGCGACAGGGGTGGAACATATTCCTAATTCATTTATGTTAGGAAGAGATAGGGGGGTCTGCTTTTACAGCGGGCAGCCCAGGGCCTGCTATAAATGTGGATCCAAAACACATTTATCTAATGTTTGTGACCAACCAAAATGTGATAATTGTGGAGAAGTGGGTCATATCACTTTATTCTGTTCAAACACCTTAAAATGTGACTTGTGTGAAGAACTAAATCATGCTTTTAAAGATTGTCCCTGGGCGGCCCAGAATAAGCAAGCTTGTGGAGTTTCGGACCTTCTGATCCAACAAGCTCAAGATGCAGGGGTGTCTCAGCATGAGGTATCCACTAGGGTTAAAGAGGTGTTAATTCCCCAGAACAGGGGTAAACAGAAAGAGGAAGTAAAGATAGTGGACAAAGTGGTTCAGAAGCAGGAAGCTGGAGAAGGGGGGGTTGAATCTTCTCCAGCCGGTCTGTTATTCAGATGCTTTGGAAGGGAAGAGTGGGATGGGTGTGGGTGAACTTCAACCTCCAGTAGCCCCTCCATCATTAAGGAGGTCTAGTAGGATGGCGAAAACTCTGGTGCCGGTAGAAGTGGAAAGTATTGAATCAAAAAATCCGTTTGAGGAACTGTCCTGGGGAGATTCAGAGATGGATATGGGGGATACTGATTCCCAAATATCAGTCCAAGAGGGAGGGAGAGTACAGAAGGATGATTACAAAGGAAAAAAAAAAGAAGAGGAGGAAGAAATGAGAATAGTCCAGGTTGTCAGCTCCGCTTGGTAAACTATGATGGATATTACATGGGCTTCCTTAAATACCCATAGTCTGTTAAAAACCCTGAAAAGGCGTGCAGTATTTCAAGTAATAGCTGATTTGCATATATCCATTTGTTTTTTGCAGGAGACGTGGATGTTTGCTAGTAATCAAGCTAGTGCATTCACTAAGGATTGGCCGTGGGGACCCTCGTTTTGGTCCTTTGGTGAAGAAAGGGCTTATGGGATAGGAATTCTTTTTAACTCCTTTAACTTTAAGTTACATAAGTTGATAGAAGTCTGTCCTGGGAGGGTATTAATTCTAGAACGATGTTGGTTTGCTAAAAGGATTAGATTAATTAATATTTACAGCCCACAATCGAAAGCTGGGAGGGTAGCGTGTTTTTCAGACATACGACCCTTTTTAATAACAACTATTCCAATTTTTTTGGGGGGGATTTTAATTGTAATATAAAAGGGAACAGAGGTAAAGATAGGTTGGAGCAAGGGAAGAAGGTCTATTGTGATTCGGTATGTCTTAATAATATTGTGAAAACAGCAGACCTGGTAAGTTGTATGGATAGTAAGGATGGGGGTTTGTTAGGCACCTTTTTTACAAAAGGGAAAAGTTTTATGATTGATTATTTGTTTATATCGAAAAGAATCTCGTTCCATAGTCCACAGATTATTCCTATGGAATTCTCAGACCACGCTCTGATACTTTTCAAGGTTGGGGCACAGCAGGGGTTTTTTAGTCATAAAACTGTATGGAAATTGAATGCGTCAATCCTTCAAGAGACGGTAGTTTCAAATTCCATTCGCTGTATTCTGAATGCCAGGTTGTCAGTGGCCTTTTTGTACCAAGATCTTGGGGTTTGGTGGCCGGAAACTAAAAATGATTGCATTTGGTGGTTTAAAAAATATGGGGTTGGGAAGAGGAACGAAGATTTTTTTGAATATCTTAAACTCAGAAAACAGCTCCAATATATTCTGTCATGTGCGAATTCTTCTAGAGGTAACTTTTCAGAGCAGATAGCCGAAATTAAAGATCTCATGAAGAAGAGACAGTATGATAGAGTAAAATCATTGCAAGCATTAATACAGAATCATTTAAAAAAATCTGTGTTTGGAGATTCTTTCGAGCTATGTAAATCACTTAAGGAGAAGGAGACATTAGAATTTTTATTCCAAGGAGATACTAAGGTTTTTTCTATCACAGCACTAGGGGAAATTATTAAAGAGCACTTTAGGGATCTTGAACCAAAGGTTGCTCCATCATCACTTCTGATTAGCCAGTTTTTAGGGCCTAGTTTAAAAGAAAACAGGGACAATGATGGTTTGAAGGAATTAGGGCGTCCCTTTTCGAAATCTGAAATTTTGGAAGTTATTAAATCACTAAAACAGAATGTGTCCCCGGGTATAGATGGGTTATCAAATGGTTTTTATAAAGCCTTTTCATCTGAATTAGTAGAATGTCTTTGGTTAGTGTTTAATTTTTTTCTCTCAACAGGGGTGATGTTAAATTCTTTTACAGAAGGGCGTCAGACATATATCTTTAAATCTGGAGATAGGGGTAATTTTAGAAACTGGAGGCCGTTATCTCTTTTGAATTCAGATTATAAAATCTTGACTACTATAATTAACAATAGACTTAAAGGGGTCGTGGAGGGGTTGTTTCTACCGATTCAACACAGTGGGATTCCAAATAGAAGAATTCATTCAATATTGGGTTTAATTAGAGACATAATTGAGCAGGTCAAGCAAGAGGGTCGGTCGGGGGTAATTGTATCGGTGGATCTTGAGAAAGCATTTGATAGGGTCGATCATGGGTTTTTATTTTCATCTCTCGAGTGGTTTGGTATTCCACAGATTATCATACAGCTCATAAAGGGGTTATATCATAATGCGAAAATTTATCCAGTTTTGAAAGGTATTTTGGGAGAAGGTTTTATTATGAAATGTGGAGTGCGGCAGGGGTGTCCATTAAGCCCGCTTTTGTACAACTTTTCTTTAGAACCTTTAATAAGGGCAATCTGCATTTCACCCTTATGGTCAGGAATAAAGGTGCCAGGGGCTTCGAACACCTGTCTTATACAAACATTTGCTGATGATATTTGTCTATTTTTCTCTAACTATATGGATTTTTCTGGTTTCTATACAGTGTTTAAGGCTTATGCAGAGGTAGCTAATGCTAAATTGAATACACATAAATCAAAAGGGTTGTTGTTGGGTAATTATCAAAGAGAATTGTTTTCATTTAAATCGGTTGAATTTTCTCTAAAACCCTTGAAAATTTTAGAGGTAGAGTTTACGAATCAGAATTGCCCATTGGAGGTTTTGTCAGGTGTTTTAGACGCAATTTTACAGAAAGTAATGATCTGGAAAAGGTTTAAATTTTCTAAAATATAAAGGATTCAGATAATAAAGCAATTTATTTTACCTAGACTGCAGTATATAGCAGTGATTTTTCCATTACCAGTACAGCTAGAAACGAAATTATATAGCATCTGTTTCCAGATGCTATCGGGAAGCAGATTGAATCCGGTAAAGAGGGGATGCACATATCTTGACAGAAAACAAGGTGAGTTGGGGATGGTGGACCCTGTAGTATTTTGTTTCTCTCTTTTCTTCTCCTTTTCTTTAAAGAAAAGTTTAGGGTGCTCTACAGAGTTAGACAGTTTAGTATTTCGGAACCTGTTGCAAGCATACCTGAGTATGTGGAGACCTTTGGCTCCGAAATGGTCTGCAAAATTTAAGACCCCGGAGTATTTTAAGCCAGCAGCACAGAAATTATTTAAATGGAAAATCTCAAAAGACATGATTTTAAGATGTACAGCAAAGGGGTTGTACAAAGAGATCATGGTACAATTTTTTCATATAGAACCAAATTTTAAAAATTGTCCGAGTGCTAATAAAAGTAATGTGTTGGAGCAGCTAAATAATAATAGACTTCCCCCTTATATGTGGGAAAATTTATGGCTAATTATGTATGGGAAACTAAATGTAAGGAGTACGGCTAAACATAAGGCAATTGAAGAAAGAAGTTGTCCTTATCCAGATTGTGTTAATCTAGAGGAGACGATGGAGCATTTTTTTTTGAATTGTTCATTTTCCTCTAAATTATGGGTTTTTTTAGCTCGGGTATGGGATCTCTCATGGTTAGCACGAATGGATTATGATCTCCTGGTGATTGGGATTTTTCCACACTTTTTGAGTGGTTTTGAGAAAAATATGTTGAGTCTTTTTGGCTAGTCTGCGGTTTTGCTTATGGCAAACTAGAGTTCAATGGGTATTATACCAGAAGCGACCATCATTTGAGGGCTTTAGAATTTATGTAACCAAAGTTTTGAATAAAGTTTATATGGAAGAATGTCAAATATATGATGCGGGTAAAGTCAAATTTTGGTGGAGGGGATTTCTTCACTTTATTAAATATAAGTAAAAAAAAAAAAGGAGAAAAAAATAATAATAAGGGGTATGCATAGAACTGTTTAGAGATTGCTTTAGTTAATTGTGAACATTTGGAATGTATGAGTTTAAGCTTATTTTCGTTTTTATTTTTAGTTTCTTTACAGAAATATGAGAGTGTATTGGTTTGCTGTTATTTGTTGTTTGAGTTTGATTTATATGTGAATATTTAATAAAGTTACCCCTACTGTTTCGATACGTGCCATGGGATCTTTAACATCCACTTGAACTACCACCAATCCAGGCAGATGGGACCTCGGTTTAATGTCTCATCTGAAAGACGGCACCTCAGAAGTGCAGCACCCCTCTCATGCTGCACTACAGTGTCAGTACTGGGATATTAACCCAAGTGCCAGATGTGGGAACTGAACCCACAGCCCTCTGATCTCCCGGCCTCAGAGGCGAGTGTGCTACCTACTGAGCCACTGACACTGACACAGTTGGCCTATCACAATAAAATAAAAGAAATTGTGGGAAGTGTCGTCTTTGACCAGGATCTTTTGTGCTAGATTTGTCCTTCAGCTTGTCCTGGTGGTCACTTCCTTTTTTTTCGTTTTATTTTTCAGGAAGGGTCACACTGCACCTCTACCAGCATTAAAAAGCGAACAGCTTTGATTTCTCATTTTTAAGATTCAAGAAATTTAAGTAACAAAAATGACTTTCACTCTCATTGGCACTGTTTTGTCTGTGTCAGCAATCAGAACTGTGGCTTTAGTAAGGTGGCCATGCATATACATTTCATGTTGTTGTACCATAGCAGTGACGTACCTGGCACTAATGTGAGTGTAAATAAAGATGGGATCCTGAACAGTCTTCCACCATACACTGTAGCACCTCTGTACTTTAGCTAATGTAGCGGAGGCAGAGTGGAAGTCACCGAAGGACAGTGTGCTGGTTTTCCTGTTGTGGGTCTCCTAACCTGAGTTGATCATCCCTTCACTTAGTGTCTTCTAAAAATTAATTACTACAGGGTGTTTTGCTAGCAGCAGCAGAGGGACTTAAATAACACACACACTTCCCTCCCTCCCACCCCTCCACTTACCCACCTGGGGTTACCACCACTTTTATAGGCTCTAGGGGTGATTGACAGCAGATATATACTTCCTGTGGAGGCAGAAAGGGAGGGTTCACCAGAACACATAGAAGCAGCTACAGGGCACAAAGGCAACTAAGCAAGGGTGTTTCTCTACTGAAGGAAAGTAGAGAAGGGAGGAGAAAAATAGAGAGAGAGAAGGAAAAAAAATACCATAAAGCAGGAAGAACACTTTTAGACATGATGGGAGTGGTGCAGTGCAGCGGCTGTGGATGGGCAGTCTTCAGGGAGACTTTCTGGAGGCTGCAGTGCTGTCCCATCTGTAGGCACCTCTCTGGGCTGAGGGCAGAGGCTGCTCATCTCCAGGCCGAGTTGGCCAGGATTCGGGTGACCTCCTCCCCCGCCCAGGGACCACCAAATCCGCCGCCACTGCCTCAGCAATCGCCAAGGAAGAGGAGCGGCTGGACAACGGTGGACTTGGGAAGGATGAGGGCAGTGGGGAAGAGATACATAAGGAGTCAAAGCTGACAGTTTGAGTGACCACTGCGTGTTTTTTTGTGGGTGGTCTGTGAAGGGCTGTAAAACGCCCCCCCAGGGTTATTAACTATCGCCGATTATATGATTTCCAACTGCAGTCTTTCTCTGATAAGATACAGTTAATTGATTGGTCATTTCTGGATGTCATTGAGGACATCGATACAGCCTTTGAGAAATTCTGCTGACACTTTATTAACATTTGTGATAAATTACTACCAATGAAAGTTGTCAGAGTTAGAGCAGAAAATAAACCATGGTTTAATGCAGAATTGGTTAAACTTATGAATGTAAGAAATAAGATTTGGCATAGATTAAGGAAGTATAAAACTTTACAGTTACAGCAAGAAAATAAGAGACTACGTAATATATGTAAGTCAGAAGTAAGAAAAGCAAAATGTGACTATTGTAAGAGGAAACTAATCTCTGAAAATGGTAACTCCAAAGCCATTTGCAAAAGTTTAAACTGCTTAATGGATAAAGTAAAGAAACCAGATAATATCTCTGTTGTGATTAATGGACAGCTTGTAAGTGACCCAGTTAAGGTTGCTAATGAGTTTCATTCACATTTTGTTAATCTTGATAGGTACAGACCTATAGGGTAGGCTCTAAATATTGAATTGAATGAGGTTTTGATTGAGGAGAGGGCCAAGTTAAAATGTATAGGGATTCCAAAATTCTACTTTTGGTTATTATCTCCCAATGAGACACTGTCTTATATTTCGAAGATGGAGCCAAGACCAAGTATTGGAATTGACGGTGTTGACTTTAGGATATTTTTATTTTTATTTTATTAGGTTTTTGTTTACCGGGTAGGTGAGCCAGTCATAAAATGACTATTTTCAGTCACGACCTGGGAGGATTACATGAGAAAGAAAAACACAACAACATTACAAGTACTGTATGGACAAGATCGGAGAAATACATGAAAAACAAATTACAAATTGGCTGAGAAAGTATACATGGTGAAAACAAGAGAACATGTAGGGCAGAGTAAGCATATAAAACCATGACCAGCTATCTAACATATAGGGAGAGCTAGGCAACAGTTACAGTAACCTAGTGAGTACATAGTAAGTGCAAAGTTTAAGCTAATACAGTTCATTTTACATTAAAATGAGGCAGGAAAAAACAGTCATTCTTGTAAGGCAGATTGTAGTGGAAGACCGCCATCCTGTGAGAAGAAAGGATAAGGCATTTCACTGGATGTAGCAATAGGGAGTGATGCAGGTAGGGACGAAAAAGCAACCATTCGTGTTGGGAGGAGGAGGAGGAAGACAAAGAGACAGGTTAGTCATTAAGAACACAGCAGGCATGGGAGGTAGGCAGAGAGAGAAATAAATGGGGTTGAAAACTGGTGCAGGAGTTTGAAGCAAATAGGCTGGCACGGTGTTCTTTTTTAAAGAGTGCATGGGACGGCACTTGTCGAATTCCTATGGTAGGACGTTTCATTGCAGTGGGGCATAGTGGGAGAAAGCTTGGGAGCCTTTTGAGGTTCTACACCTTGGCACCTGCAGCAGGGATTTATCAGCTGAGCGTAGACCATAGGAAGGTGTTTGAGGAGACAGTAGCCTTGCAAGACTATCAGGAGATTGTGCCCTAATAACATTGTCCATTAGGGAGCCAACTAAGTGGAGTCTCAGTGCAGAAGGTGACAGCCATTTAAGGCCTGAAAAAAGCTGGCTCAGTATTGGCCCTGCAGTTGACCAAACTTTTCAACTTTTCCCTTTGTAATAATGTGTTTCCTTCTAAATGGAAATGTGGTATAGTAAGACCCATTTATAAACCTGGTAGTATGTTGAATGTTAATAATTATTGACCTATTACATTGTTGGCTCCGTTATCCAAACTTTTTGAAAGGATTGTTTCAGACCAGATTACGGAACATTTAGATAACTATAGGCTTTGGTCCACCTCTCAACATGGATTCCGGTCAGGACACAATACTGAGACTGCCTTGGTGAGGTTCACAAGCCAGGTCCATAGAGCTCCAGATGGGGGTAAAGTAGTGGCCTCGGCATTTGTGGACCTCACCAGGACATTCGATCTTGTTGATCACAGAGAATTACTGATAAGTTTACTTAAGGTTAATTTTTCTGATGAGGTGACTCTTTGGTTGAATAACTATTTATCTGACAGGATGCAGAAAACCTTAATTAAAGATATTTTATCTGTTGAGGGTAATTTGGATTGAGGGGCTCCTCAGGGGTCCGTTTTGGCACCCCTTTTGTTCTCACTTTTTATAAACTCATTACATAATGTTTGTAATAATTCTGAACTTTTATTTTATATGTGGACAATGCTGTTTTATTATGCGTAAGAGAATCTCGTCAAAAGGTTGAACAATATTTACAAAAAGATTTCAGTTTAATACACAAATGGTTTATCAGGCATAAATTAGTTCTTAACTCAAGTAAAACAAAATGTATGTTTTTTAAAAATCCTAGGACTAATGTTACATTTGATTTGTCACTATGTGACAACTATGGTAATATTATTGAAAAAGTTACTGACATAAAATATTTGGGACTTATTATTGATTCCCATTTATCATTTGAGTTACATATTACAAAATGAATTAGTAAAATACACCAAAGATTGCGAATGTTGTATCGATTAAATAAACATTTAACGTGTAATACAAGGGCTATACTTGCACATAGTTTTTTTGTTTTCAATAATTGACTATGGATTGATAATATATTATTTTTCCACAGAAAGAATGCTTGCAAAGCTCAAAACCACTTATCATAACATTATATGTTTTGTCACTAGACAGAACAAAAGGACCCATCATTGTCATTTATATAGTTATCTTGGGTGTTTGTCATTTTCTGATAGATATAGATTGCGTGTGTTCATTTTTCTTCATAAATTACATTTGAGATGGTTGCCTGTTATATTTGCTGAGCTTTTTCCTAGACAGTCTAATATAATTTCAACTGGGTCTCAGGTAGGATATAAATTTCAGATTCCATTTTTTCAAACATCAATGGCTCAGAACTCTTTACCATTTCACACTATAAAATTGTATAATGATTGCCTCAAATGATTATGATTTCTACTAACATTTCATCTTTTAAAGGCGTTATTCAAAAACTATTGTTATTTGAAGCTGAATGTCGATGTTTTAATTGACTTTGTATTATGTTGTGTTATACATTTATTGTGATTCTGTATGTCTTGTTCCATGTATTTTGTATGTATTTTGTAACTGGTCACCAGTGAAAATGGGCATATTTTGCTCACTGGTTGTACAGAATAAAAATAAACAAACAATACATCCCTCCTATGGTTCCACTCCATAACTCCTATACTGCTCTGGTAGGGTGGGACTGTCCCAGAGAGGCACCTGCAGTGGTAACCAAGGAGGATGTGGGGGTCCTGCACAGCAGACACCCCTGGGGGGAGGCAGAGGACCCCGGAGGAGGAGGAAGCAACTCCTGGCGGGGTACTCAATCATCGGAAAGGGGTAGACTTGGGGCCAAGAAGGGAGGGAGTGAGGGAGATCAAGTGCCTACCCAGTGCCACAGCTTGGAGGGATGGACAGCGCATCCTAAGGATAGCTGGGACAGCAGAATGGGAGGGTGAGCTAGACGTCATTGTCCACCTGGGGACAAATGACCTGGCAAGTGGTGAGGCTAGGGTAGTGCAGGAGCAATTCAGGGAGTTGGGGGGAGGTCTTAGGTGGCATGCACTGTAACCTTTTCAGAGGTGTTACCCATCGAGGGCAGGGGGGAGAACAGGGTACTCCACACCAAGAGATTCAATGCATAGCTCAAGGACTGGTGAGAAGCAGAGGAATTTGGCTTCATTGTGGACTGGGGTTCCACCTGGAGTGATGCAGGCCTGTACGAGGCGATGGCTTGCATCTGTCTGAGGGGGGGCCAGAATCCTCAGTGAGAGGTTTAAATGTTTCATCAGCAAGCAATTAAACTAGCCAAGGGGAGTGGCGGAAATAAGCTGGGTGAAGCAAACAGGCCACCCCCCCCAAAAAAAAAGTGGTACAGACGGCAGAGAGGACACTAAGGTTGAGAAATCACCAAAGACAACTAAAACCAAAATAGGTAAAAATGCAGAGAAAAGACAGAATGGAAATAAGGACAAGAGGGGTATAAAGGAAAGACATGGGGATAAGAGGGGAGTTACTAGGAGAGGAGACAGTAAAAACTGGAAAGCCATGTACACAAATGCCCTCAGTCTGGGAAACAAAATTCTGGACCTATTGGCCCTGGTGGCTGAGGCAGACCTGGACATTGTCGCTGTTACCGAGACATGGTTCATGGGGAACCATGATTGGGATATGACAATACCATGTAACACTCTATTCAGGAGGGACAGGGTGGTTAAAAGGGAGGAGGAGTGGCTATCTATGTCAGGGAAGGAATTAAGGCAACTGAGGTACAGGGAATGCAGGGAGAGGCAGAGGCAATGTGGATCACCCTGGAGACAGCAAAAGGTACTGCCATTCACACTGGTGTGATCTACAGACCTCCTGCACAAAGGGCAGAGTTGGACAGGGTACTTGTAGAAGCCATCCACAGAATGACAGCTAAAGGGGAGGTGCTGTTGGTAGGGGACTTCAGTCTGCCGGATGTGGATTAGAGCAACCAGGCTGCAGCCTCAGCCAGGAACAGAGACATCCTGGAAGCCCTGCAGAGGGCATGCCTAAGACAGCTAGTAGTGGAGCCCACCAGAGAGGGAGTGACTTTGGACCTGGTACTCACCAAAGGGGACAGAATTACAGATGTAAAAGTGGGGAGCCATCTAGGATCACGCGATTACAGTACGGTGTGGTTCAATGTGAAAACAGCAGAAGAGTCTAACCACACAAAAGCAAGGGTCCTGGATTTCAGGCAGACCAGCTTTGCAGAGATGGAGGAATGTCTTAGGAAATCAGTGGCAGAAAAGGAGAAAAGGGGGGAGTGGAGGAACAATGAGAAAATCTTAAGGAAGCCATAGTGGAGGCAACAAGGCATTGCATTAGGCAAGTAAGCAAAGCTAAGAGAAAGAAAAAAAAACACTATGGTTCTCAAAGGAAGTGGCCAAAGAGGTAAGGGTGAAAAGGGTGGCATTCAGGAGGCACAAGGAAACACAGTGGGAAGAAGACAGGGAACTGTATCTGGAAAAGCAGAGGGAGATGGGGAAAGCAGTCAGGAACGCAAAGGCACAGACAGAAGAAAAAATAGCCCAGGCAATAACAAAAGGGGACAAGAACTTTTTCCTGTATGTTAGTGAAAGAAAAAAGACTAAGAGTGGGATTGTGAGACTAAAAAAGAAAGGAGGGAAAGTGTACAGAGGTAGACCAAGAAAAGCAGAACTCCTGAACAAGTATTTGTGTTCAGTATTCACAGAAGAAGGACAAGGGGAGGGACCAAAGTTAGGTGATGAAAGCACCTCTGGGAGGTAGGGAGGTGGACACCAGTCCATTTAAGGAGAGAGTCTTAAAGGAACTCACTAATCTCAAAGTGGACAAGGCAATGGGGCCGGATGGGATACATCCCAGAGTATTAAGCGAACTCAAGGAGGTGCTGGCAGCACCACTGACAGACCTGTTCAACAGTTCACTGGAAACAGGTGTGGTGCCAAAGGACTGCAGGAGGGTGAATGTAGTCCCTCTCCACAAAAGTGGAAGCAGGGAGGAGGCTGGCTGTTTGCAGGACAGTCAGCCTGACCTCGTTGTGGGGAAACTAATGGAATCACTATTAAACGAAAGGTGTGTGATATATCTCAAATCTAACGGCGCACAGGATCCAAGGCAGCATGGATTTCACAGAAGGAAGATCTTGTCTAACAAACTGTTAGATTTCTTTGACTGGATGACTAGGGAGGTGGATCAAGGAGGAGCGGTGGATGTGGCCTACCTGGATTTCAGTAAGACCTTTAACACCATCCCACATAGGAAGCTAGTAAACAAGCTGGGCAGCCTGGGAGTGGATCCTAGGGTGGTAAACTGGGTAAAAAATTGGCTGAGTGATAGGACATAAAGGGTGGTGGTGAACGGAGTTTAATCCAAAGAGATGGGGGGTGACCAGTGGTGTCCAGCAGGGATCAGTGCTTGGACCAGTTCTTTTTAATGTCTTCATAAGCGACATTGCAAAGGGGCTGGAAGGGAAGGTACGTCTCCTTGCAGACGACATGAAGATCTGCAATAGGGTTGACACTCCAGGAGGGGTAGAGAAAATGAGAAGGAACCTAAGCAAACTTGAGGAGTGGTCAAGGGTGTGGCAGCTAAAATTCAGTGCACAGAAGTGCAAGATCATTCACTTGAGCCATAGAAATGTAGAGGAGAACATGATGGGGTGGGGCTACTGACGACAACTAAACAGGAAAGGGACCTGGGAGTAATCATATCTGATTATCTAAAGGTTACCAAACAATGTGAGAAGGCTGTGAGGAGAGCCAATGGAATGCTGGGTGCATAGGGAGAGGTATCTCCAGTAGAAGGAAGGAGGTGATGATACCACTTCATAGAACATTGGTGAGACCTCATCTCGAGTGCTGTGTCCAGTTCTGGAGGCCGCATCTCTGGAAGTACATAGACAGTGTAGAAACGCTTCAGAGAAGGGCAACAAAAATGGTGCAGGGGCTGCACCAAAACTCATATGAGGGGATACTGGAGGATCTCAGTATGTATTCCCTGGAGGACAAGAGAGAGAACCGAGATATGATGGAGACTTTCAGAGACCTCAAGGGTGTAAATAAGGTTCAAGAGGGTAGTATCTTTCAAAAAATAAAAGATGTTCAAGAACAAGGGGTCATGATAGAGGGGGGTAGACTTAGGGGTAACGGAGAGAGTATTTTTTCACAGAAAGGGTGGTGGATCCATGGAACAGCCTCCCGGCAGAGGCTGTAGGGGCAAAAACGGTAGGGGAATTCAAAAACGCATGGGATAGACATAAAGAAACTCTAGCGATAGGAGACAGAGGGTAAGCCACAGATCATTTAGGATCTGCGGTATATGAAACAGGTAGGGAAAATAGGCAGACTAGGTGGGTCTAGCGGTCCTTATCTGCCATCAAATTCTATGTTTCTATGTATGTCTCACCCTTTAGACATTATGCTGTCCCCATTATTCTTTAGTGATAGTTATGGTATGGACCTTGTTGTATTTTTAGCCTTCCAGTTCACCTTACAGACAGGCATGTACAGAGATGGTAATGAATGAGCAGAGCAGCATTATTACCAGTATATACAGTCTCAAGGGACTGTTGCACTGTACCGTAACCGTACTGTTTACCTGTTCTTTTATGTTGCACAGTTAATAAAAGATATATTTAAAAAAGTAATGACTAGTTGTAATCTTTGGATACACTAGACAGTGTAAGTCAATTGAGCAGTTAGCAAGTCATCACTGTGTAGTCTTGCCAGTTCATCACTTAAGACCCTGATTGGCTTGATAAGAAGAAACCTCACCTTGGATGCCACCGTACTTTAAAAAAAAAAAAAGCCAACTCCTGACAAAGTCTGCTTTATATCATCAGTGGCTTCAACTGCTGTGCCCCAATTCCTTTTTGCTTGCCCCATTGGTGTTAATACAATCAGAGTACAGTATCAGTGGAAATTGGACAGTATGTTTTTAGTTAGGGAGGGGGTGTCTGAACTAGCCAAGATAAAGGTTCTAGTCAGCCTGCCCGCACAGCAGTAGCTCTGCTGATTGTGGCACTCACGACCCATGTTTGAGAGCGAGCATGGAACTTCAGAGGGTCGGCCGGGGGGAGGTTGGATGAGAGTCCCACGGACAGCTCTCCTCCGGGGGGGTTGTCGTGGTTTCCCATGCATCTAGCAACACCCAGTGGAGGCTGGTGGGCAGCAGCCAGGCCCACTGTGCAGCTGGTAGGCAACAGCAGACCTCTGTGGGGTGGGTGTGGGAGTGCGCCCGTCCTGTTGTGACATCATTGCATGTTTGTGCCTTCGGGGACATGTATGGAAGCGAACCCCTTTGGGCCGAGCACAGTGACGCCCCCAGACCTCTGCCTGAATGAGGCCCTAGGCTGTAGCCACAGCTGGGGTCTCCGGTGGATCTGGTTCTCCTCGGCTGTAACCACCCCGGGGGGGGGGGGAGTGCCTGGCACAGGTGGCAAGTTGCAGGCCTTCCCCAGACCATGGCAGGCCTGGTGGGGGATGCCGGGTGTGGGGTCTGGGTGCAGAATAAGGGGCTACATCCCCGCTATCCCAGGGGAGACAAAGAAAGTTGAAAAATAAAGGTTCCCCCCATGGATGGGAATCAGGAGTGAGACTAACTACAAATATTTTGAGGACTTGGTGAGGGATCAGGCTAAGAAGAGACATGAGTAAAGACAGTATCGGCTCCAGGCACAGTTCCAAGAGCCAGTTTTTTTGGTTTTTTTTGTTACTTTAAGCAAATGTTTGTTTGAGAATGAGGGAGAGGTAGAGGGTGGGAATTGGCTCTGATGGGGGTGAAACACGAGGGACTTGCTGTAGCCACCTTGGAAAGGATAATTATTTTTTGTTTTTTAATTTTTAGTTAATTCCAGAATACAGGTACCACAAACAGTAAAACAAAAAAAAAAATAGCATTTTTTTTTGTAATTCCAGAATACCAAGTACCACAAATACGACAAAAAACATACTCGGTACTAAGTACCTAGTTATTCCTGGTATTCAGGAGTTAATGTTCAAGAGCTTGTACTTCATCTACATCTACAAGGTCATAAAACCCTGCTAGGTAGATTAACTGAAATACAAAAAAGGTTTCCTAACTGAAAAGCAATACAATGTGGACACCGCTTATACTGGACTTGGGTGATGTGGTCTGTGGATGGTCGGTTATAATGGATGTTTTCACCATGCCAGAACCATACATCTTACAGATGAATGTCAAGTCTGCCACTTACAGGGAATATTACTGTAACAGCCATTTTTAGCAGACAGAGATTTCAGCAGGACGTGGTTTGTAACTGCCATTCTGCCTTCAGCCTGGGTTGCTATTAAGGAGCAGGTTCATAGTTCTGTTATTCCTGCTCCCCTAAACAAAATGCTTTGATTTATTAAAATCTCGACTCTTAATGTTATTAAAATGTATAAAAATATCTCCCCCTTTGAACTCAATGGGGCTTGCACAAGCGGTGTTCATTTTGTGACATCACAAAATGGGGCTGCGTGTGTCTACGTGGGGGGGGGGGCGTGTCAGCACCTTCAAGAAGTGCCTTCGTTTTTGGCTGTGGTGGCCAGGGGGAATTTTACAAGTGAAATTACTTTTAAATACCGCAGAAAAAAAGGGAATTATGTATAGCACCACTTTTGGTATAGGTGAGCTATACATTTTGTTTTGGGGGGGGCAGAAACTAGAAACCTGCTCTTTAAGGTAATTAGGCGCTACTCAGCACCCACACTAATCTAGTTCAGCTGAGTACTGGCAGATAAATAGCCGTTTCTTGGGACGTAGTTATAGTTCACTACGCATACCTCTCAAGTGTCCCTGATTTTCAGGGATGTCCCTGATTTTGCCTCAAAATTTTACTCTGTCCCTCCTAAAATTTGTGTTTTTGTGGCGAAACAGTGGGGACTTTAAGCACAAAACAATGTCAAGCATTAAAGTTATAGACTTGTTCTTCTTTAGAAAATGCATTTTGCACTAAGCCCCATATTCTACCAGCTTTCTGGGTGGATATCTCTAATTTTGAACATGTGTCCCTAATTTTGGTCCTTTGTCCCTGATTTTTTTAAGCCTTGTCCCTGATTTATGAGGCAGGAGGTTGAGAGGTATACTAGCCACACTCTGGCAATTCCACTGGAACTGCTGATTCATCAGATGTCTTTAAGCTAAGCTCCTCCCACCACTCAGGCAGTATATCCCCTGACTCCACCCCGTGACACCAGATCTTTCTTTCCATTGAAAGAACAGTTCACCTCCTTCTCCGCTTCCACGTAGGACTTGGTGTGCCATAGGCTAACCTTTCTTTCATTGTTCTTTGAACAAATTTCTACTTTGTTTCTTGGTGCCTTTGACTCTGTGGCATGTGAAAAGATGGAGCAATGGAAGCCAGGGTTCAGATTTTTTGTGGGGTGCTGACAGAAGATGTCGGTCACTGATCTGTATGACCTGTGTGTGCGCTGCCTGGATGGGCAGCACAGCATGATTGGGTGCATCCTCTGTATGTCTGTGCTTCCTGAATCCCTCAAGGATAGGAAGATTTGGCTCACTCTGGGTTGACCTTTGGAATGGGATGCAAAGGACTGCCCTAAGGGCCATAAGAAGGCCTGAGCAGCTTGTGGCCCATGAAGCAGAAGCAGCGGCTACTGTGGTGGGTACCTCCTCGATCTTGGGGTTTCCTGCTGGGGCCATCGTCAAGGGGTAATTCACCAGAGGTTTCCAGTTTCTGTGATATTTGTTTGGCCCTTCTGACCTTGGGGGAGAGCCCTGCCCACTGTGGTTCTAAGCACAAGCACCGCCAGGGCCAGTAGTGGAACCAGGAGAGATCGAAGTCCTCCCGATCCCTCGACTCCCCCAACCTCCTCATAGTGGTCGAATGCCCTTAGGTGGAAAGGCAGGTTGAGGGCTCTTCAGCACACCCCTTCGAGCTGATTGAGTTCAGCAAGCCATGGAGATCTTCCTCACGCCTGTCGACTAGCTGTTGAATGAGGTTGAGGAGGTGCTACCAGTCCTCACTGAGGAGGGTATGAACTGGTCGATGTCCCCAACAAGCCCACTGCGGGAGTGGCCTCTACCAGTGGTCAAGCCTTTAACACCTTTCCTTGTCAACGTAGGCAGGTACTTGGTGTACCACAGTCAGTCAGAAGGTTCACCTTGATGTCGATCGTCTGGTCGATGGTCAAGGTCTTGGTTGAGGCACTCTCTTTCTCGATCCCCCCTTGGCTGTGAGGTGTCGATGCTCCTCAGGAGAGGAGAGGCACCACCACAAGATGTGCTGGTGCTATAAGGAGCTCGTCTGGTAGCAGTGGGCCATCACAGGACAGGGTAGGACCCTACCTGTAGACCTCTGGTCACCTGTCAGCCATCAGTGGTGTCCCCCATTGGTCCTTGCTGCACAGGTGCTACCCACAACTGCTTCTTCACCCCTTCAGATGGAACAGCTGCCACCGCAGCTGAAGATGGGCGCTCTGACCAAGGATGCCCGTTTGGCCACCAGCTTACCAGGCCGGCTGTCGGTGCAGATCATCCTGGGAGACAGTACCTTGGTGTTCTGTGGTGAAAAAAGGTTGAGGGCCATTTTCAAGGAGTCCTTGGATGACTCAGACCATGGGTCCATAGCCTCCTCTGGAACTCTCCTTCTCGACCGCTGTTTGGTCAAGAAGTTTTCCATCGAACATGGCTCAGTGTCTTTCAGGGTGCTTCTCCGATGTATATCGGAGTCCATGTCAGTCCCATTGGAGCCAGTTCAGAAAAGGGCTAAGTATCCCTTTACTGTTATTCTGGACCAGGACAAATCCCCAGGAGTTGCCTTTCCCATGGTTGAGGTCATTTTTGGACTGGCCCTGGAGCTGTGCAGCATCCAACATCCTGCCTGCCACCCTCTACCTACATGGTCTGCAAGTATGTGGGTCCACACATGGTCCTTTTTGGGGTTCTGGGACATCATCTCTGCGAAGGGGCTGGTGGCCGATTTAGTTTTCCATAAGTTAGGAAACCAGGGGGATGTGGACAAGCCTCCAGACAAAGAGTCCCATAAGACTGACCGTACCACTAAAAATGTGTATGCTGCAATGTCCTTGGGTCTTCGTCAGTCTAGTTATGCCATGATGTCAGCCAATTTCAGTCACTCCTTGATGGGAGCCTTTGATGCGATCCTCCCTCAGCTTCCATCTAAGCAGCAGCCAGTGGTGACAGTTATCCGAGACCAGGGTAAATCCCTGACTAACTACCAGCTCCAGATGACCTTGGGCACGGGGGATTCATGTGCCTGTACCATGGCAGCTGCCGTCTCCATGCATCGCATGGCCTGGCTGCATCTATCTGCCTTCACAGTAGACACCCAGCATAAGCTGGCCAATGTCCTGTTCTTGGACACTGACCTATTTTGCCCTTGGGTAGAGGGATGTCTCACTCATATTGAGAAGTCCAGCAGCACCCTGGATTCTGTAGCATCATCCCAGGAGGACCCGAAAAAGAAACATAACAAACAGGCTTTCTGGCACTGGTCTTTTCAGCCACAGCTTCCTTGACTGCAGCCCCAGCAGGGGCAGTGCTAGGTTGGCCACCCCAAGCCCAAGTCCAGGGTCCTAAGAAAGGGAGTGGCATGGATGGTGGTGCCTCTCTTGCTGCAGCCTCTGGTGCCACTACAAAAACTGCCCAGTGAAAGGTTGGGGGATGTCATCCCTCCACCTGTCCTGTCTATGTCTGTACTGCCTGTAGGGGGACAGCAACATCACTTCTTTCCACGTTGGTCCACTATCACAGTGGACACATGGGTGTTGGATGTAGTAGGCAGAGGGTTGCCTCTGGACTTCGAGGCTCTCCTGCCTTACTGCTGTCATGCACCTCAGAAGTCCAGGGTGTCGCTGGACATTTCTCAGTTTCTTGTGAAAGGGGCTATAGGTCGTGTCCTGGATGCCCTGGTCAGTCAGGGTTATGTGTCCAGAAACCTACTGGTCCCAAAACAGACGGGGCTGGTGAACCATACTGAATCTCCATGATCAAAACCAGTTCAGGGGGAAGCGCAAATTCTGGATGGTCTCACTCTGAATCAGCTCATTCTATCTCTGAAACATAATATGTGGCTCTACGCCCTGGACCTCTAGGATGCATTCGTCCACATCCCAGTCTGTCCATCCCACCACCGGTTATCTCCAGTTCCATGTGGAAAGGGTCCTGTAACAGTTCCAGGTAATGCCCTTTGGCCTCTTTGGTTCACAGGGTCTTCACCAGGTGCATTGCCTAGGCGTGAGGGTGTATCCCTACCAGAATGTCTGGCTGCTAACCAGCCTGTCCAAAGAGGCAATAGAGAGGTCCACAGATCTAGCTGTTCAGACCTGCTAAGACTTGGGCCTGATGGTCAACCTGGACAAGTCCAAACTGGTACCCACACAGGTGATCAAGTTCATTGGAGCAGAACTTTACTCCCTGCAGGCCAAGGCCTGCCTCCCTGCAGACCGAGCACTGGATCTTTCCTCCTTTTGCCCAGTCATTTCAGGTTGGGCTTTTATACCCTGTCTGTGATTTCCTTTGGCTGCTAGAGTACGTGGTGTCCTGCACCAGTGTGGTGTGTTGGGCCTGCTGATGGATGTGCCAGTTGCAGTGGGAGCTGGCCTGTCAGTGGTCCCAGTGTCTAGTCCACTTGCACCAGCCGGTGTGGGATGCCATCCCATGGTGGCTGATCACAGAACATCTGGAGAAAGGAATCTCATTTGCCTGCCCAGAGCCAACCATCATGCTAATAATGGACGCGTCTTTTGTGGGGTGGGGTGGGGTGTACACCTGGAAGACCACAGTGCCCATGGGTTCTGGTCACCCCAGGAGCCCCAACACCGCATAAACCTGCTGGATCTTCATGCAGTGCGGCTTACTCTGACAGAATTCGCTCCTCCAAACAAGGGTCAGGTCATGCAGGTCCAGACAGAGAATACTACGACCATGTGTTACCTGAACAAGCAGGGCGAATCACATTCCCTTCCTCTGTTTCGGGAGGCCCTCTGCATCTGGACTCTTGTGCACAGCCTGGGTGCAGATCTCCTGGCAATCCATGTCTCAGGAGTTCACAATCAGCTGGCAGATACTTTCAGCCAGGTAGGAGAGACATTGCTTGAGTGGTCCCTGATTCAGGTGGTGGTGGTCCCTGTGGAGCACTACACCGGTGGATCTGTTTGCCTCCTGGGAGAATGCCAAACTAAGCTTGTTTTGTGCCTGCCCTTCATAGTCTGGGACATTGTTGGGGGATGCCTTCATGAGGCCTTGGACCCCAGGGCCTCATGTACTCTTTCCCTCCCTTCCCCTTAATCTACAAGGTGGTGGTCAAGGCCTGGAAGAAAAAATTACCGCAGTAATCTTCTTTCTTCGGAGGGGTCCTCTAGTATCAGTAACTTTTTTGCACTTAGCTGGCTAGGTACAATTGCCCCGGAGGTGTGCCTTTAAGAGAGATTTAAATGAGCTTAGGGCCAAGCCAATCAAAAGACAAGAAGGGGTGTGAGCTGAATGAGAGCTGTTGAAGGCTTCAGAATTTTTTCAAGGAAAAACGAGGGCAAACGCCCCGGAAAAGAATCAACAGGATTCAAAAAACATGCAAATGTCCACAAAAGTGGAAATAGAAACAACAGCAACACGAGCTAAAAACTCATAAGTAAGAAACTCCAAATTTGGTAAAAGGTGACATAAACAGCCCTACTCCAACAGGTGAACTGGGGAGGAAGGGTGGAAGCTTACTGATGCTAAAGGACCCCTTGGAAGAAAGAGTACTGCGGTGAGTAATTTTTTTCTTCTTACCCCAGGAGTCCTTTAGCATCAGTAACTTTTTTGCAGTCTACCGAGCAGTACCAAGTGGGAGGTGGGCAGAGAACCTATGTAGGAAAGAGGCTCTGCAGAACTGCCCTGCCACATTTAGCATCAGATCTGGTCTGCACATCCAAACTGTAGTGTTTTCACAAAGGGGTGCACAGATTTCCAGGTAGCTACTTTGCAGACATCCAGTAGAGGAATGTACCTTGCTGCTGCAAGCGAGGCTGCAGTGCCCCTGGTGGAGTGGGCCCTGAGCCCCACTGGAGGTTGGTGACCAGCTTTCTCGTAGCAGAATCTAGTACAAGAGATCAACCAACGAGAAATAGTTCCCTTGGTAGCTGGTCTTCCTCTGCCTACATCCCCATAGATGAAGAACAACTGAGTGGAAGAGACTCTGAACTGTCTAGTATGCGCTAGGAAGTGAAAGATGGCTCTTTTGACATCCAAGCTGTGGAGCTTTTGCTCGCCAAGAGTGGATGACTCAGTAAAGAAGACAGGTAGAGTCAAATGGACTGGTTCAAGTAAAACTCTGAAACCACTTTTGGCAGAAATTTCCTGTTTGTCCTGAGCTCAACTTTATCATTGTGAGGGATGATGTAATTCGGCTCAGTGCACAGGGCCTGTAGCTCTGAAATCCTCCCGGCAGACATAATGGCTACCAGGAAAACTGTCTTCCAAGTTACAAACTTGATGGGGCCATGGACATAGGGTGGATTCGTGAGCCCATCTATGCAAAGCTTCAGGCTCCAAGGAGGAACAGGCTCACTGGTTGGAGGCTGGAGGTGCAAGAGGCCTTTGAAAAACTGTTTAAAAATGTTATAGGAAAAAAATGATTTTTTTCCCCCACTGACAGGTAGGACGAAATTGCCACCAGGTCTTGCTTGAGGGAAGACGGTTTCAAGCCTGACGCCTATATGTGTAACAGGTAGTCTAGCAGCTGAGGGTTTGAAGCTGAGAGGGGTTCGACCTTTTCGGTCTTGCACCGGAGGGAAAACCTTTTCCATTTGACTGCATAAGTCTTCTTAGTATTAAGTTTTTTAGCTATCTTCAGTATCTTAAAGACCTGTTCAGAGTACTGTGAGGATGGAAGCTCTAACTCCTTAAGAACCAGGCCTTGAGGTGAAGAGTGTGTATGTCTGGGTACTGCACTCCTGTCTGAGGAAGGGTCAGCAGGGAGTGAGTTGGAGACAGGCAAATGGGCCTGCTGCAGGACATTAAGAGAAGTAGAGGGTAACAGGCTTGCCTGGGCCAGTCCAGAGCCACTAGGATCATCAATGTAGGCTGCTGTCTGAGTTTCAGCAAAACCCTGAATATCAGGGGAAAGGGAGGAAATAAGCATTGGAACCTCCCTGACCAGTCCAGGATCATGGCATCCAGAGGAAGTGTTCCCAGAGCTGGGGGCCTGCAACAGTACTGAGGAAGCTGAAAATTGAGAGGAGAGGCAAACAGATCCACGTCTGGTGTGCCCCACTGCCTGAACACTGTGGCTAGTACTTGCTTGTTCAGTGTCCATTTGCTCTGGCCTTTACTGATGCGGCTTAGAGCATCCACCAGAGTACTGAGTTTGCCAGGGAGGTGAATAGCTGAGAGGCTGATTCCCAGGGAGAATGCTAGAGACCAGAGCTTAAGAGCTTCCAGAGTATTCCTGATCTGATACCACCCTGCTTTTTTATGTAGAACATTGCAGTGGTGTTGTCCATACGAATTTGAACTGCCTGCCCTTCTGTGCTGGGAGCGAAAGCTTTGAGAGCTAGGAAGACTAGTTCCAAAAGATTTATGTGCAACAATGACTCTTTGGGAGTCCAGTTGCCGCTTTGTGAGGCACAGGGATTCCTTACAAGTCCACCATGGCAGTAGGATAAGTAAGCAGTAAGCCACGACGAAGGTGGCATCTAATGGGGAATTAATGCATGGTTGGGACCGTTGTCGGCCGAGTGCCTACAACGGCCCAACCATGCATTAATTCCCCATTGTAACATGGCTAAACTACAGAGACCGAAAACAGCAATAATGATTGGTCAAAGGCATCACATGGCATAGTTTGGAGACAGCATTAATTTTACAATAATGCCGTCCCCAAACTGAAGTACCAGGGTGAGCCACACAGCCTGAAAAGCAGCACAGGATGAAATGCTAGTGTATCACATGGGACAGGTACTTGTCTGTCCCACCTACCCACCCAAATGCCCATGACTCTGGGCGCATGAGTGTCGGAGAATAAACACTAAGCAAGTGGTGTAATCACATCAGGTGGTAGTAGAGCAACATGGCAGTATTCCAGCAGTAATCCTGTGTTGCTAGACAGCTACGTGAATCAAGCTTGGAACTGACAAGAGTACTGTGATAAAATGCACACACCGATAAGTAGACATGTTCTGTGTCCCACCCCACCCGAATGCTGGTAACACTCGGGATCTCGATTTCTCAACTTGGGCTGTCTTCTGGTGGGCGAGTTAGCGAGCAGCTGCTGCTGTGCCTTATGCACCCGTATCAGCTGTCCATTGCAGTCCTGTGTGTGGCTCATGCTCCTGGTCTGTGTCACAGATGCCTCACATAGGCATGTCCTGCTGCTACTGTAGTTGTGTGGAACAGCGCCTAGTGTGTGATGGTTTGCCGAACCACAAAGTCCAAATATCAGGCAGCAGCCCGACCCAATGAGATGGCTGCAAACAGCTATAGAACCCCAGGCAGAAAACCAGCACACAGTACATCAAGCAGAAGGTTAAGCCCAGTAAGCATGCACGCAGAGCACAGAAACAGAGCCTCCGAAAGTGTGCAAATGAGTTAGCGAGTTTGATGCAGAAACAGAAAGAGCAGTGTACTCCTAACAACCCTACCACAAAAATAGCTGCGTAGAATCACATGAAACATCGACCGGTAGTTTAAAGAAACTGTTCAGCTCTTGTGTAGCAAATGTTATTCCAGACACATCTGTATGTAAAAAAGCATCGTTAAAATTACTGGACAGTGCAGTCAGTATTAAGCAACTAAATACAGTCTGTATAACATGTAATACAAAAGTATAAATAACTTTGTAACATTCATAACTATAGCAACACCATGTTACAAGAGCATTAAGCCACTCCGAAGGTGCCACAGCGCTCCCAACCATGCATTAATTACCCATTAGATGCCACCTTCATTGTGGCTTAATGCTTAATAAACATAAGTGTCATATTACATGTGTACCCTCTCTCCCAGTCACAAGCCAGAGTTACAAATAGTTTATTCTACAGCAAACGAATAACTGCCATGTTATTCTCAAGATGAGAATGCTGAGAGCTCAGAACAGTCATTTTATTGTCAGTAAAATTATAGTAGTGACCGAAAGCACCGCTATTGGTGGATACCATATCTAATTTTTCAGACTCGGAATGAGCAGGCATTTATTTCAGGTTCCTGCTTAAGTGATTACCCCGTTTACTGGTTCACGGTCTATTGTTTTTTTTTGTGATCAAAAACAGAAACTGGCAGCTCCCCAAACCAAGAGTTATTGGAATGTTTGAGCCTTGTATACTGCCTTTACAAAGTATGGGACAGTTCTTGCTTGGGAGGTCACCATGACAAGTAATAAGGTTCTTCACTATAGTTATGGCAACCAGAGTACCAGAAAACAGATAGTTGTTGTTGTTGTTGCTTTCCGCCTTGATATATGGAATGCTGAACCCTTGTTAGGGTAACTTTTTCACTGTACTACAGCCATGTCAACCCACCAAACAGTGATTTATATTATATCATTTAGATACAAGTTTCATTAATATTTTTAATGTTGTTTTATTTGTAGGCTCGTCGGATACAAACAAACCATTAGCGTGTCCTAAGAAGACTACCGCGGAGGTAAAACTGCTTTCTGCAGATTGAATACTTGCTACTGGCACATGTTTTGATAACCGATCTGTTGATAATGAAGGTGATATAACTCACTGGCCCAAACTGATCAGGGACAGGACTGACTCACACATAAGGGCCTCTTAAACTTGGCCTTCACATCCAAGTTTTTAAAAGTGGATTGTTACAATTTTTCAAAAGGAAAGGATTTTTTGTTAATCTTGTTTAAAAATGTTTTTGCTCTATTAACATTTTATGAATCAGACACCATTTATATAGAGAATAATGGATAGGTAAGTGTGTGTTATGGATTTTTTTTCACACACCCAAGGTGTGAGATGACCCATAAACCTCGAGAGCAAAGCTCGAGAGATCCATAACATCAAACTTACCTATCCTTTATTTTTTTTTAATTGCTGTTGTGGAGGTTTAGACTGTATTTCTAGCAACTTGAAAGAAAAAGACTTTTTTTAGCTACAGTGCAGTTTTATTTTTGAAGAAATGGAACCGTACATGAGTAAAACACAGCTGAAAATACTGCAGTTTAAATACTTTTTGTGAAACAATGGAATGCAACAGTTTTAAAGTCTTTTCTTTGGGGGAATATCATATCAACCGGATTTCAGGTTATTATGAAGTGTTACATCAACCGGATTCCAGGTTATTATTGCCTTTGGAGCACAATAACCCGAAATCCAGTTATATGCATTTTTAACAAAACAGTAATCCAGTTGATATTTATGGTCATCAGTAATTATAAAATATTAATGTAGACACCGATACAGCTCTGCATCCATCAACAGGAGTGCCATCTCTTGCATCCTTCGGGTACCAGAAAAACTCACCTTTGGTTCACAGTCCTCTCACCTGCTGGATGTAGGAGGCAGAACTCTGGTGTAATATCAAGATGCCTCAGTGTCCACATTTACATGTACAGGAAGGTAAATAGTAGAGCCAAGTCAGGGTGATCGGTGGGTGACTAGCGATATAAGTACAGATAGAAAGAGAGAAGCGCCCAAGCACCACCAAGGTACTAATTCAGTGCAATTAAATAGGCATGGGAAAAGGAACGTTCTGAAGTGAGACCTGGTATGTTTTATTGTCTTGATGTTGTTGCAAGAGAAGTCCAAAGTAGGTGGGTTCAAGCCCTGTGCCTGCTGCCACAAAGTTTTGCTGGTAGCAGATATTAATAAGAAGTGTCCCCTTGATTTCATGGCCCATAATGACATATTTCAGTTCTTATCAGACTCTAAAAGATGTTCTAAAGGTCTCTTCAGTCCAGACAGGCCAGATTGGAAAAGATGAAGTGTATTGCTCTTTGCAAGCTTTTCTCCCCCGTGCCAGGTAAGTCAACCTTTACTGAAGGTGCCTACCCTGGTACCTGCCACTCAAGAGCTGGCACCATTCTTAAAGTCATGCAAGGCATGGCTTTGGTATGGGCATGGTCCCTAGGAGCACTGGTAATGCAGTGGTTAGGACCTTTGTTGATAAACCTTATACGATATCAGACACAGACTCCTTTAATAGCAATAATATCCCAATAGGTAGGGCAGACTGGGTGGGCCAAGCGGTCATTATCTGCCGTCAAAGTCTACGTTTCTATAAAAACAGTACCAGCAGGTTTAGTGCCACTAAGCATGATACTATCCAGTGCTCCAAGTCCTGTACATTGCCCTTGGAGTCAAGGGTCACAATCCCCAGGCCCCTCTCTTAGCCTCAAACAGGAGGATTTTATGGAGTCCTTCAATTTGTAGGCCAAAACACCTAGACCAGAGGTATTCATCCCTTCCTTTCCTAGCCTTTCCACTAGCACAGAGAAGGTTTAAGGTTCCCCTACTGACATTCTTTGACCCTGATGAGTTTCTCCTTTATGGACCCTCCATTTTTATGTTTGCCAGAGGCATAGCAAACGTATTGCTATAACTCTTCGAGAGGGCTTTTGGGAGCTGGGTCCTCCTCCACCTATCAAAGCTTCAGAATCAGCAGTCTCCACCTCAGTTCTGCCTACTCTGCACTTACTCTCCCGCTACCTTCTGTTTTTACTTTAAAGTACTTACCCAATAAGAGAGGCTGGAAAATACATGGTGGAAGTTGCTTTTTTTGTGCAGCTTGTATATTCTGACTAGGAATGTTTCTTGTGCTTTTTGTACAGCTCATGTGACATTGTTGAGTGGTTAGGTTCTCTGCCTCCTGGGAAGAGCAGAGATTTTGCACAGCAGCCACATCTTGTTCCTTTATACCTCCTTTTGTCGCCACTCTGCAGCACTTGTTCTTTCTCAGACTTCCGTTCCCCATTCATTAAACATTGATGCTGCCTGGTGTGGCTTGCAGCTCAAGCCCCATAGAGACTGGATTAGTAACACCACTTAGTGGCAGTTGCTGTTGAATTGCAATACCCAGGTGTCACCCCCCCCCGGTCAGTTTCGACACAGCAGTGCGGACTCCTCCTGTATCGCTAAACCCCCCCCCCAGCAACAGTCCAACACTGGGGTGCCCATTCCTTGGTGTTGCTAAACAACCCCACCCCCATCACAGTCCAGCACTGAGGAACCCAATCCCTGTATCAGTCTTCCCCCAAACAACACAAAGTCTGAAAAAAATGAAAAATGTTCAATGTTGCTTTTCATTTTTTTTTTTTAATTTAACAAAAAAAAGCACCTCTTCATTGATGTCTCACAGCCTTCCCCTTCAACCAGCTCCCACTGACCTCCCCTTTGGGCACCCCATTCCTCACCTGCATGGGTTCGCATGAGTAACTCCTCTAAGCAACTGCTGATGCTTTCGCTAACGCACTCAACCATGAACTGAGAACAAAATAAGTCCAGTTAGTGTTTTTAATGTGTTTTTCATTTTGTACTAGTAACTTCATTGTTTATGAAGATTTTAAGCCCAAGTTTTCAACATGTTTTTTTTACCCCATCTTATGAACAAGCCAGGTGTTGTTTTTCAAATCCACCCAAACATGTTTCACAGTTGTTCCATGAAATCACCTTTGGATGGGATATAAAAAATGACACGTCTCGTTCCTAAGGTGGGGCAATAAAAAACTGTTGAAAACATTGGGTCAAAATCTCAAACAGTGAAGTTATGAAGAAATGTTGAAACTCTTCAATAATTACTCATAACTTTTGTGGATTTGTTTTGAGATTTTGACCCCACATTTTCAACATAGTCTTTTTTTTTTTTAGCCAACCTTATGAGTAAGACAGGTGTCATTTTTCAAATCCCCCAAAACATTTGAAGTCGGATAACCCTGCCAGCATCCCATTGTTTGAGCTAAATGGGGCTTTGTTCATGAGTTTGTTCAGATTTTGGCAGCTGGTTTGGGCAATTCAATCCAGCTTGTCTTTGGAACCGTTTTTTCATTTAAAGATTCAAAACAGTTGAAAACAAACCAGTTCACCCTTCCTTATATTTCACTTAATAGAAAAAATATTAGTTGTTGCTGATAGTGTACCTACCTGTAGTTTCTAGTCAAAAGTTAGCTATTTATAGTGTAGTAACCTTTGTTTCTTTCAGCACCGGATTAGGGTAGTTATTGGTTCATTCATTTATTCTTTCATTAGTTTACTGACAAAGTTTATATGAAGGGCAGCCCTGGGCCACAACTATAAGGCTGCTGTATGGTAATGGAAATTTAAAGAAACGAGAGAAAAGGGATGCTGCTGTGTCATACATTAATGACATTCAGCACGGTAGTGTTTGTATAGTTGCTGGATTTCGCAGCTCTGTTTTATAACCTACAAAGCAATGGAAACAAAGAGCGATTTTTTTTTTTTCTTTTGTAGACAGCACAGCGAGAATCTACTGAGCCGCAGCCTGTTGGAGCCATGTTAATTAACACTGAGCAGTTTGAACAAACACCAATGGAACGTCTCCTGGACCTAGTAGACAAGTACTGGAATGGCTTTAAGTCTCTTCACAGCAGCAAAACATTTTTAAGTAGGTATCCAAACAGGAACACATGTACATCAGGTTCAGTGATATAGAGTTTATCATCACTGGGAAACTAGTACTTATGGCATCTCCATTTCCAAACAGTTGCTGTTTCTTCAATGTGAAACAAAGGTGTTTTCATAGTTATAAACCAAACCTATCATAGCCTTTCTATAGTTTTTGTCTTGGAAAAATAGTTCAAGATAGGGATTTACCTTTTGGAACTAAAAAGCCCACTACTTGGTTTCCTTGTTTAGATCCGTCTAATCTAACTTGTTCTCTGCACTCTTTTTACATCCTTGTTCCTAGTTTACAGGGGTGATGTATGGATTTTGGACACATTTAGCATCCATAAGCAATTAACACATTGGGCCCCATACACAGTCACAACTACATGGGTGAAACAGGCATGCTGCTACACCACCACACATTCTGTCATGCCCAGGCCAGAGCAGACACGCTGTTGCTGGGGGCAGGAGTCCATCCCTGCAACAGTATCACTTGGCACACTTTGTAATAGTTCAGCAGAGTCATATGTCAAGTGTGTGCATGGGTTTTGCTCTCACTAACATGCTGCACTCTGACAGTCATGTGGTTCTGGGCATGGCAAAGTGCAGTTGCCTGGTGCTGTGCAGTGCCCCATGCCATGCCAACAGCACTACAGCCATAGTCATCCAACCCGCCCCCGCTATGCCTGCTTTTGGGCCTCAGAAATGTCTTCATGGAGCTTCTTCCTGATCCTCATTGTTGTGCAGAGATTGGTGCACTATGTGCCACCCCATTCCCCCACTAGAACTTTTGTTCCAATTTGCAATGCTGTGCCCCCCTCCAATAGAATTGTTTTTAAGTGTTCATCCAGGAAGGATGGCACAGTTTGGCCAGGGCCAGGCTTCTGATCTCCCAGGCCAAATAACATGTTTCTGGCTACAACTGAGCTAGCACTGAAGTGTCCAATGTACCCATTCTCTTGCCCCCAACCCCCAAAAAAATACAGATCAATGAGTCCCACCCCAATTGTCCCGGGCCAGGTGGCTTATCATCTCTCCTTGCTGGCTTGATTTCTAGGCCTCAGGCTCTGCTTACCACCCACATAGACACTACCAATCCTGCCAGATCAGAGTGCTCAGGCCCCCCAACCACCCCAGGCCCAGGAAACTCACCAACATAACCATCTCAGCTTCATGGTGGAGCCCTCTGTACTGCAATAAAGGACCCCTTAGCCTTCTCAGGGAAGGTGGATGGATGGTGCTTGTGCAACTGTAGAAAAAGAGGCTGCATATCACTTGTGATGCCAGAAACTCAGGTTCAGGAACAAGCCTGAGTTGCTGGAGGGGCGGCCGTGGGAGGATGGCTGATCATCCCATGGGTGCTCGCCTTGTCGGGGAAAGGGTGGGCTCCTGGTCTCCCGCTGTTACACTGTCACCTAGGTAACCACGGGTGGCAGTGTATGTGAGAAACCAGTGCACAGGTGGGGAGTGTCGGTACTCTAACATCGTAATGTCTGCTTACTCCTCCCGACGCTCAAGGGAAAGAGAACAAAAAAATGAGAAAAATCCCTGACCATGCAGGATGCCACCCGCCACTCTGCCACAGGTCCTGCACCACCACTTTAACTTTGCCAGAGGCACCGGGAGTCCCCCGGGCAGCCCTCTCTCTGCGGGGTCATGCACGGGGGAACATGGGAGAGAAATGGTAAGTCACAGGGAAGGTGCGTGACAGGGCTTGGTGAAGTGGTAGGGCTGAAGGGGGCCTATCAGAGTCGGGGGGGAAGTATAGTCAATAACAAAAATAAAAAGATGGTGTTCCCTGACCCTTCCTTTTATATCCTGTGGTTGTTTATTAACCAGCCAGTCCGTTGTTCCCTCCACTGGCTACTCAATACTACTGTGGTTCACATTACAGCATCAAGAACAGAAGCAGGTATTGACTGCCCCTGTAGACTGTTTCCTTCCTTCTCAGCAGTTATAACCCCTAGTTTGTTTCACATCCATGAACTTATCTAGGTTCCTTTTGAAGATTTCCACTATAGATGATTCTATCAAAGGTTCTGGAAGCCAGTTCTATCCCCCTTACTTTCTACTGTGTGTAGCTGGACCCCTGACTGTGGTATTAAAGGGTTTCGGTTGGATTTAGAAGGCATGTTATGGTATGTTATGTGCATTAGTTTTAAAGGTTAAGCCAAAATCTTTCATCAAGACTGGATCCCTGTGGGGGCCTGGTTGCAAAACAAGATGGAAGTCTTTTGAGTTAGCTCTGTGGTAGATCTGATCTCTTGGTCAGATGCCCCCAGCCCTTATTGTGTTCACTGCTTGATCCAAAGTGGCATACAGTACTGGGCACTAATCCCTTCCAGTGAAGTCATGAATTCATCTCCCCTCAGTGTATAATAAGTAAAGTATTAAATGAAACTTCTGATTCCATCTTGGGTGAAACATGTGCTTTTGGTAATGGTGAGTACAGAAAGGGACTTTTTTTTTTGTATTCTTTCCAGGACTCCTCAACGGGGTGGGTTGTACCTATGATCCCCCCCATTGGGCTATCTCTCATGGCCCCTGCCCCAGCCGCAGCCAGGGCTCGACCTCTATGCCCCACCCCTCCCTGCCACATCACGGTGAGGACTTACCCCGTTCACCGCAGAAGGCCAGGTGAGCACTGGGGGAGATGACGTGGGTGCGTCTGCTGCAATGCCAGTGGACCACCTTCACATAGACGAGGAGGAGGATTTTTCTCTTGGTTCCCCCTCCAACAACGCGGGCATGCAATGATGCCAAGGATATTCTGTGCACGCGTCTGTGCACAGCACGTCCAGCGTCAGCCCGCGTCGACCCTCCAGCAGACCACGAGCAGCACTAACCCCCAGCCACCACTAGGGGCCAGCACACCTACGTCATCCCTTCCCACCCACCCCAGAGGAGGAGAGCAGTCCCTGGGACACTCAATCCTCCTCCCTCCCAGTCGACCCCCAGCTCCTGAGGTCGCTTCCGACCCCAGGTCACTGGCATGCCACGACGTGTGGCGTCCAGTGCCTCAGCCCTCAGCACCACTGGGCCGGCCATAAAGGGACTTTTTGAACCTACCTGTTGTGAGCTCCTCCTTAGCCAATCTTAGTTGCAGTGGCCCCTTTGTTCTGCCTTAACAGCTTTGATTGCCAGCTTCCCTGCTTGCTCTAGACTCCTCAAATTGCAAACAAATACCTTGCTCTTTAACCTTGATGCAACATACAGCATCAACGTAAAACCTTATTCGGATATAACCATAAGAATGTCTGCATTACAGTAGTTCAACTTTAATAGTGGTATTGAATAGTGGAGGAATCCTGAGTGCCCCCCTGCCCAAGAAGGAGCCACTGCCTCCCATTCTTTACATCTCCTTCCCTGCATCTTATAATCAGATACTGTCTCGAAAACTTTGAGCTCCCATGTTTATAGCGGCAATGCATCCTTGTGCACTAGCCCTTTTTAAAAGCACTGTAATATTCTGTTTGCCTTGAGAAAGGCCAGCCCCAGAACCATTGTTGCCCCCCCTCTGGTCATAGTCTCCAGCCATGAGTCCATATGCCTGGTATCTGAGCACACATCACCATACTTGGCCAGTCTTTGCCAGAATTTTTCATCAGATTGAGCCACCCATAGCCCTTTCACAGCTTATGTGTGTTTGTTATGATCAGTGAGCATGTTAGCAAATGTATTGGCTTGGTCCAGCTGATTTTAGAGTAAGATGGCACTAAAAAAAGGGAAACCTGTGAGCCAAAGCTCAATTTTTTTCCTGCTGTAATTCCTGTCTTCTGACATTTGCCCCTGAAAAACGAGCACTGCAGCCCCCCCCCACCAGTACATTCTTCCTCCTCTGCCCTTTTTCACGGCGCCTTTGTCTACAAGCAGAAATACATCAACAAATTCCCAATTTCAAAATACTTCTTTCTCTAACAGGCTAATGTGGCCTCTACTGAAATCCCCTTATCCCTAACAGACCCCACAGGCTGAAAACTCTCTGCCCCTTTCTGCATTTTACTCCCTCCCTGCCTCTTTTGTCTCTACTGAACCAGCCACTTCCTCTCTCCACAGGTTAAACTGTGTTAGCCTTGTCCTCCCACCTTTCTCATTGACACCTTGTTCTCAGAAATCTTGTAGGATGCCTTGTAGTTCTCCCAGTCTATTTTCAATGTTCTCCTCAATAATGCCATCTATATATTCTTTGGTACTCTCCCTTACAGCATAATGAGACTCAGAGTCATTGCCAGGTACCTCAGCAGTATCATGGGTTGGGCATTTTCCTTTCACTTTTCCAGCTATGGCTAGGTGGTTAGGTTATGGTTCTTGAGCCAATATGCATACAGGGCAGCCATCATGATTGGACAACCAGGACTGTTGTCCTGGGCCCTGAGCTCTGGGGGGGAGGGGTCCACCAAAGAGCTGGGTGTTTTTTCCCACCTTTTTAACTGCTTTTTTGTGGGGTGAGCTGAACAGAAAGGCTGAGGAGGGTGGAGCCAGCCGAGCTAGGAAACGAGTAGGAGGAGGGAGGATGGATGGGACTGCATGTCATTGTCATGTGGTTTTGGTGCAGAGGATCAGAGAGCGTGTGCTTAAGTGAGGGAGCGCCAGCGGAGGTGGAGTGGATCATCTTCAGTGTCAGTGGCTCAGTAGGTAGCACACTCGCCTCTGAGGCCGGGAGATCAGAGGGCTGTGGGTTCAGTTCCCACATCTGGCACTTGGGGTAATATCCCAGTACTGACACTGTAGTGCAGCATCAGAGGGGTGCTGCACTTCTGAGGTGCCGTCTTTCGGATGAGACGTTAAACCGAAGTCCCATCTGCCTGGATTGGTGGTAGTTCAGGTGGATGTTAAAGATCCCATGGCACTTATCGAAAAGAGTAGGGGAAAGTTTTATTAAAACAAAAACACACTTTTTTTCCAAAACAAAAACAAATCACACAGTCATTATGATATCCATATTATCTACCCAATTCCAGTAACATTTTCCCACAGCTCTCTTGCTTTCTCTTCTCCCCATAATTTACATTCATCTTGAAAAATTTTATCTACTTCATCTTGAAACTTAAAAAAAACATCCTGTACAGTCAAATCCTTATTCTGCAAAAATCTTGAGCATCTGTTTTGCCATATAGACCATTTAAAAACTGCCAAAATAACACAGACTGTATTTTTATTAACTTTTTCCCATTCTTTTGTTAACTGACCATAGAGCAGAATCTCGTATGTCATATTTTTAAAAGCTTGCATCCCCCAATAACTGGCTACCATACCCCAAAAAGGTTTAATAAAATCATAATCAAAAAATAAATGCTGCATGCTTTCCTCTTTTGTCCCACAATCTCTTTATCCACATATTCTTTCCTCCATTCTTTTATGTTTATGGTTACCTCTCACGTTTAACTTCCCATGACTACACATCCATACTACATCTTTCATTTTTCCTAGAATTCTTTTTTCTAATGTAACAGCTAAAATTTCCTGCTCTTTTATTCCTTTTTCTACCTTAAAAACTTGTTTTTCCCAGAAATTCCTCTCCATAATTTCTTTATACATCTGTTTTCTGTTACCCCTAATTAGAGCATCCACTGTTATCCCCACTGGGTTAAATACTTCCTTCCAATTTCCATATATATTGGCCACACTTTACCTCCTACTATATTCCCTTTCTTCCCAATACATTTAATGAAAGGTACATTCCATTGCTGTGTTAACCAAGACCAAGCTTTGTTCTCACCTTTTACTAATGGTACAATAATATTTGAAAACACAAAAATATTAATATAAAAAACAATTGGATTTATCATGTTTAAACCCCCATCTTTTATGGTTCTATACGTTATCCCCCTTTTAATAGGATTTAACTTGCTACCCCACAATAACTGAAAAAAAAGACTTTGAATTTTGGATTGCATTTGAAATGGTACTGGAAAAATGTATGCTAAAAATAAAAATATTGGGACAATAAATGTTTTTAATAAGTAAATTATTTTCTCTTGTGTCATACTCCATTGTTTCCATTTATGTACTTTTATTTTTGCTATTTGATACTTTTCTTCCCAGTTTTGTTGTCTTGCATCATCCCCTTCAAATCTTATTCCCAGCACCTTAATGCTTCCTTCTGCTATCTCCAAATCTCCTCTTTTCTTTTTCTCCACTGCCCCCAACGGATAAATTCTACTTTTCCCTTTATTTATCTTAACCCCTGTATATTGGCTATACTTCTCTACTGTCTCCATTAACTTATCTCCTGAACTCTGATCTTTTACTAAAACTAAGCAATCATCTGCATAAGCACTTGTTTTATTCAGTTCCCTATTTTGCCATACAATACTTTTAATCTCTTTCTCCACCTCTAGTCTCCTCAGAAGTGGGTCTAGACAAAATGCATATAGTAGGGGACTTAATGGGCACCCTTGCCGAACCCCATTCCTCATATACATTGAAGTCCCTAGATGCCCATTAACCACAGGACAAATTTGTGCTTCCTTATATATTGCTTTTATTAAACTAATTAATTCTGTTGGAATTTTAAACTTTTCTAAGGTATCCCATACATACTGATGCTTTACAACATCAAATGCCGTTTCTTGATCCAAGGCATACAAATACCGTTGCAAAGAATCCTCCTGTCCTTTATTTATGACTTCTCTAATATAAATAAAATTCTGTTGTATGCTCCGTCCAGGAATAGCACACGTTTGAGACTGCATTATCAATTTCTCTGAAAAAGTCCTTAACCTATTATTTATTACCTTGGCTAAAAGTTTGTGATCTGAAGTCAGTAAACTAATGGGCCTCCAATTTTTAAGTTGTATTTTTTTCTCCTTTTTTATGCAAAAAAATCGTTATTCCTTTTTTCATGCTTTCTGCTAAATTGTCTCCATTCATTATACCATTGTATACTCTTGTTAAAATGGGAGCTATTTGTTTTTCCAAAATTTTATAGAACATATTCGGAATCCCATCCACCCCAGGTACCGTGTTATTTGAAAATGATTTTCTTGCCTCTTTCACTTCTTCTTCTTTAATTTCCCCCTTTATCGCCTCTGCCTCATCTTCCTCCAACTCTGGCATCTCAATTGTCAGGAAAAATCCTCACTTTTCCTACTTCTTTGTTGCTGGTATTTTTCCTTCAAAAACTCCTGTACTGTACATTTAATATTTTCTATATCTGTATGTATCCTTCCTTTTCCATCCTGTAATTTGTACATAACTCGATTTTCTATTCTTTCTTTACCACTATCATAAGGATTTGTATAATATTTTTTTCCCTGGGTACCACTTTTTTGTTCCATAATTAAAGATGTGACCCTATTATATTGGTATCCTTTCATTTTAACCTTAATTTCTTCAATTTGTTTAGATTCATCCACCTTATCTTTAACCTGCCTTGTCATAAGTTTATATAATCTAGCCCTTAATTTTAAATACTTCCCATAATTAGTTGCCTCTACTTTTTGTCCTCCTTCGATCATATATTGTTTGATTTCATTTTTAGTATCTTCCCACCATTCTGTTCCACTATCATATAATTCTATAACTGTTAACTTATCTTCCAGTATTATTTTAATCTTTTCTATACAAGTATCTTCTTGTAGCTTAGCTGTATTCGTCCTCCAATAGCCTTTTCCTATTCTCATCCTATTCCCCAAGTTAATTTCAACTTCTACTGCCACATGATCTGATGTCTCAATTGGTATACTCCTAATATCAACTACCTCCACTTTTTTTTTGTACCATCCAGAAATCTATACGAGTGGAACGTGAACTCTTGAAATATGTGTGTTCTCCTTTTTTTTCCCTTTTAACTTATATCCATCCTCCATCCCAGCTTTATCTAACATTCTTTTCAAGTGAGTCGTATCACAAAAATTTTTTGATGTTGCCCTCCCCCAGTCTGCTCTAGATAACCCACAGTTAAAGTCTCCCCCCACACCACAAGTTCTGAAGTATGCAAATAAGCCTCTATTTGATCTATTAGCATATTCCTTTCTTTTTTCCTTTGTGGATTATAAATTACAATAATTCTCACAGAATTATTTTTTAAGATAACATCAATAATCATAGCTCTTCCAGGTACCAAATCTATTACTTTTAAAATTTGAACATCATGAGAAGAGAAAGCTACCCCCACCCCTGTACACCTATCTGTCCCAAAGGACCATAAGGATGGTCCCCATGTCCAGTCTTTCTGAGTTTGTTGAATTTCATCTATAGTGTGTAACCTTGTGTCTTGGAATACATATAAGTCGCTTTTCAAGTCATATAGTATTTTAAAAGTTACCAGCCTCTTCCTTCTATTTTTAATACTATTTGTATTATGAATGAGGCATTTTAAACTTCCCATTTTGTTTTCCCCTCACGTTTACCCTGCCTCTTTAGATTTTTTCCTTTTCTTTGACACCTGCGTGTCTGTTGTGTCTCCACCTTCCTCTCCTGCACCTTCAGAAAGATCCGTGTTGGACCGATCAGAGCCCTCCTCCATAGTGGACCATTCCTTGTCTTGTAATAAGGTGTACTTATTTGTTAACTCTACACCTTCACGATCTTTTTCCAATTAAATTATCTGTTTTGCTGTACTCTTCTTTTTGTTTTTAGATCTTGTAACCATAGTAAATCCAGTTTCTTTTTCTGTCTTCCCTTCCATTTTAAAAGTCCCTGTTTTTTCTTTTGATTCTTTTTGCTCTGGTATTACCAACCCTTTAGTCCGAGGTTGTACCTTTATTCCTTTGTCCACGTCCTCTCTGATAATGGCTTCCCTTATTACCTTATCTTGCTTCTCTTTCTCTTTCTGCACCACAGCCAGGTAGACATCTTGCTCTGCTCTTTCTCCAGTTTCTGGGCTGTTATGGGAAGCCCAGGGACATTTTACAAAGGTGTGCCCTTCCTCTTCACACAAACTACATTTAACTTGGTTTGTGAATTCTGCCCCAAAATTCCCAACAACCCCACATAGGCCACACTTGACTTTACCACAGACATTACTTAAGTGACCTCGCTCTCCACATTTGTAGCAGGCCTGCACTTGGCCTGCATAAAAAACAATGCCTCTATCTTGGCCTAGAAAGAAACAGTTTGGCAAATGTTGAATTTCCCCATCTACTTGTTTAAGTGTTAGTTTATATTTCCATCCACCTGTCCACAGACCATTTTCATCCAATATCGGTTCCGGGCCCATGCATTACACCCTCTGCTTGATCCAGAAATTAATGCCGACCACATTGACGCCTTCATTTGAAATAACACAGTCACTATCATAAAAGCAGGTTTTGATAAAGAATAACTGAGAAATCCTTCCATAAGTCTGTATATTTCATTTGCTGATATAATTTCCAAAAGCGGTCCAACCCTCCTCCATGTTTAAAACTTATGTCAAATTCTGTACTTCCTGGTACATGAATAAGGCATATATTTCATATGGATAAAACTTCATTTTATTCATTAGAGTTCTTCCCAATAAAAATTCTGTTGGGCACATCCTCAGAGGCCCTCTAAATCTCAGGCATACCAGCGTTTCTTCTTTTAGCTTGCTGTGGTTTTATATCTTTGGAAATAATCTTTCTTTAGTATTCCCACCCCAGGGTTTCTCCTTCTGGCCTTCCCCTTACTCCTGCTTTTCTTTATCTGTTAATATCATTTTCTGCTCAAGCTCCATAGATGACTCTTCATTATTGCTATCAAGTCCATCAAAAATTATCTCTTTTGTTTTATCTGCCTCTGATGTTACATCTTTCTGTTTTTCGGCTTCATCCACTTTTTCCCCAAATTTACTTTCTATATCCCTTGTGTCTTCTTTTTGGTTTTTACTAATTCCTGATGTACTGGGCCTGTTTGGATCCCTCAGACCCATCATCCTTTCTTTTCCAACCTGCTTGTAATAAGGCTTCTGTTACCCATTCAGGTGTGTCTGCAAAGTCTCTAAAAGTTCTCTCTTCTGAATCTGAAACCTCCTTTTTTTCTCCTTTACTGTTTCCTAATGAGCCCTTTTTTCTGTGACTTCCTCAATATCTTCAAAATCTGTTTTTTCTTTATTTGTTTTAGCTCTTTCTTTACTTTCTGTCTTGCTTTCTACAATCCTTTTCAGGCCAAGCCGTTTCTGATTTACTTTCGCCTTTCCTTTCTGTGCTGATACTTTCACTTGTTTTTTTCCCCGTCTCAGCAGGTGCAGCTTGCTTTGATACTGCCACATCATTGCTTCTCAATTTAGCCTGATAGGAGTCCGCCTATTTTCTTTGCTTTCCACAACAGAAATATCTGGCTCTATAAGACCTCCTGTTTCTTTACTCTTTTGTTGATTATTTTCAAAAACATTTTTTTTTACTCACGCTTGCAACATCTCCTCCCTCCATCTCCACGGAAGAAGTTTTCTCTCTTAATTCCTTCTTTTTCCTTTCCAGCTCCTCACTTCAATCTTCTTGATCCATAAAAGTGTCTGAACTCATTTTCAGGCCTCTAGTGGTATACAAGACAGGGGAGGAAGCCCTCTCCTCTGCTGTCCGGCTCCAAACTGTGCTCCTCCACTCTGCTCTCAGGAAGTCAAGCCCCCTGCTGGAAGAGTAGGGGAATTTCCCCAGTGTCCTGGCCAAATTTCCCTCATTCACTAAAAATACCACCAACAGCTTAATCTGGTTCAAGGTGAGTTGGTATTCATCTGTATCCCCCTCCCCCGGGTCGTGCCTGAAAATAGGCAGGATTTGTCTAGTGCACTTACCCGGTCAACCAAAACTAAATAAATAAATCTTGGTGGTGTTGGTTAGTCACGGTGGATTTGCCCGGCCCAGCTATTGTCAACGACGTAATGGTGGTTGTTGTCACTGTCACCTCTCGGTCTCCTGTTGCTGTGCTGTCTGGATGGTCTCACCATCCATCAGAGGGGGAGTCATCGGACAGTGAGGACTCAAGCAGCCATCCGAGCCAAGCCAGAGTAGACTCAGTTTTGCCCACAGAGTAGAAAGGAGACGAGGTCCAAGGAGAGAATCTGGTAGTTTTTACATAATTTATAAAAACGGCAACAACAAGGCCAGCCAGGGGCGGGGCAGGCTAAAGCAAGCTCCAGCCAGGAGTCTGACAAATAACAGGCAGGTGCTGGCCAGGCACAGGTTCTCAGGTAGGGAGTGGTGAGTTAAGTTAAAGTTGTTGGCACAGGCCGATGCCGTGGTGGGGTGTGATTTGGGTGGGCACTCATTGGACCCCCTCGGCCCCCGGGCCATTTCCAGAAAAACACCTTTGTCTTTTAGTACATAAAAAGAATGGCTTACTTTACTGGCTGCCCGTGACCAACAAGCAGCCATCTAATTATTTATTTATTTAGTAACTATGACCCCCCCCCAACTATCCTATAAGTACATTACCAAGTACCGAGCACTAGCAAATGAAAAAAAAGGTACACAGATGTAACAAGCACCAGGCTGACAATTTATAAAACTCCCAAAAAAGAACACAGACCACAGAAGCCTGAAACATGCACACACTACTGTATTATATAAAAATGCCTGTGGAAGCAGTGGTAGTGCTACTGCTTGCGACGCCAGCAACCTGGGTTTGGTAGCGAGCCCCGGGTTGCCAGAGGGCCAGCTGCGGGGGAAGAAGGATTGAGCACCTGATGGACTGCTCTCCTTCTCCGGGGGGGGGCTACAGTCCTCGCTGCTATACCACCACCTGGGTGACCACAGGTGGTGGTACAGCAGAGGATGCAGAATGACAAGGAGGAGTGGATGTCGGCCGAGGGCTGGAGCAAAGGCACTTCTCAGCATGCCTCCATCTCATTGGTCCTCCCCGAGTGCCGATGTCTGCAGGGGCAGGAACCAGAACACAGGAAAGGAACCCATGTCTGGGCCAGGCGACGGGCTCCCGCACCAGCGACCGAGAACAGCCGGGGTGCAGCTGCAGGTGCACACTTGCCTGAGGTTTCGGAGGGGAAAGTGGGACCTCTCCGCCCCCCTGGGGTGTCATCCAGGCTGATGGGAATACTGGAGCTGGGCACTAATGGAGCAATCCTCCGGTCTTCACGGTGCAGTCTGTGTGGTGCGTTGGGTGACCCTGAGAGAAGGAACACAAATGGCGATTAAGGGGGCATGAATAGAAAGTCAAAAAAAAATGCCTGTGGAAGAACAAGTACAGTACAGATACAATAATGTTGGAGGGAGGTACAGTAGCCAGGAGGGCTGAGTGGGGCTATGATGGGATGGGAGGATAACGAGAAAAACAATACAGCCCCCAGACCCCAAGTGAATAAACATAAACTGCAGTCTCAGCTTCTGCTTCACAGCCACAACTGCTGTCTAATTCTAGTCATCAGTGAGTCATCATCACATACTATAGTTCCACAGTCCACTTCAAATTATTATAACAAGAAACCTGTCCTAGCTCCATTTCCATGCATGTTGAGACAGACAAGTGACTGAACCGCTGCCAGTAAGCTTGCCAGAATTCTCAGAGGTTAACATAATAGTTATACAGTGTGCTGGGGGGTGGGGGAAGGGTGTCAGAGTAAGCATCTTTGCCTGTCAATGGGAAGATAAGTACAGGGACGCCGTCATGGAGGGATAAACACAGAGCATCTAAAACCCTACAGCTTCTGGGGTCCTAGCGACCCCCCAGCCTTTTATGTAAAAATATTTCACAATACATTTCAATAATTCCTATTTGGGTGTCTGGTTGAGATGGCATTGTTGGGTAGACAGTTGCACACCCCCACTTCCAGCTGCAGAGTCTAATGCTAGCCAGAGTTTACCACACCCTATGTATGGGGGATAATTTTCCTTGGAGTCAGGGTTATGGATTGTGTGATAAGTCTTGGGGCTTTTGAAGATAAAACACACTTTTGTTACATCTTCCTAGGAGGAAGATGTAACAAATGTGTTTATCTTCAACAAAAAGCCCCACAACTAAAGCTGTGCGGAATATTAAATTCTGCCTGCAGAATGCCCATGGATTGACTCTTCCGATTCTGCAGAATCCACCTATTACAAAGACGCTCTCACCAATACATGGGGAAATGGTCGTGCTTTCTGGGACAATATCAAGGATGCCACAGGGAAGCAGCCAAAAACCTCTCTGGCCATGTTAATGGTTGATGGATCCTCAACCCTCGACCCCAAGGTGATCACAAACATCTTTAACACGGCTTTTTCAGACCTTAGTGCTGTTCTACTCCATGACTTTTTCGAAAACAGGGCCTACTCCCCAAATACCTCAGCCCCTCAGTCTAACCATCCCCTCTTCTACTTCAGGAGGTAAGGCTGAATGAAGCTCGCCACTATATTACTGCAGCTATCTCTAAATCTAGATCTAGTAGCGACACCCTGGACCTTAAGCTTCTGTTGCTCACCCTCGATGAGGTAATTCATCCATTAACAAAAATCCTAAACCTCTCTCTCAGCTGTGGAAAATTCCCGGACCTGTGGAAAACAGCCACCGTGACACCCGTCCATAAAAGTGGGGACAAGACGAATCACTCAAATTATCACCCTATCTCCATACTGCCCCCACTCTCTAAGGCACTCGAGCGCATTGTGGCTGATCAACTTACCGACCACTTGGATAAATACAATATACCTTGTCCACAACAACACGGCTTCCGGAAAGGTCACAGCACCACCACAGCCCTTCTTGAGTTCACTGGAGCTTTGCACAAATCCCTTGACAACGGCCTTCTCACAGGGGCCGTTTTCGTCGACCTCTCCAAGGCCTTTGATACAGTACACCAAGGACTACTAATACACCAACTACTGAATGCCGGTCTATCACCTGACTCTTCTCTCTGGTTTAAAAGCTACTTAGAAAACCGGTCACAGAGAGTAAAAATTGCGGACGCTCTTTCTAACACCCTGCCTATTCGCTCAGGTGTCCCACAGGGATCCATACTAGGCCCCCTCCTTTTTAGCTTTTTCTTAAACTCCCTCCCTTACCACTGCTCTGAGCAGATCATACTATATGCCGATGATGCTGTTGTATTCTCCACTCACAAAAATCCTGCAACTCTTCAACACAACCTTCAACTTGGTTTCAGTTCTGTAGAGACGTGGTTTCTTAATCATAAACTGGTTCTCAATGACAAGAAAACCAAATCTATGCTCTTCTGCAGCTCTCATAACCCACACAAGCTACACCACTTGGCTATCTCCACCACCCAGAGAACACTCTAGATCAGGTGAGGTCCTTCAAATACTTAAGGATACAGCTTGACCCTAATCTCTCCTATGGACTTCATGTAGATAATGTAGCTAGAGCTGCTAATACGGCTTGGTCTCCTCTACAAACACAGACCACACCTCACGCCCAGAAGCTTTGAAGGTTGCAGTCCTGAGCTCTGTGATCTCTGTAATAGACTATGGTCTCATCATTTATGGCTCGGCCACAGCCACAACCCTTAGACGCCTCTCAACTGCCTTAAATAAAGCATGTCAGCTCATCACTGGTGCTCACCGTCTCACCCACACATGTGACCTGTACACTCAGACTGTCTGGTTCCAACTATCAAACTGCATAAAGTTTCTCACCTGCTCCATGGTGAAAAAAATCTACCTTGGCCTTGCACCTTCTGGGGTCTCAACTCTGTTACAACATCGAATTAACAAATGGTACCTTAGGAGATCCACGCTACAGCTACTGAAAGTCCCCCACTATCACACTTCACAGGGACAACACTCTTTTGCTTATCGAGCGCCACTCTGGTTCAATGGCCTCAGCCCAACCATCTCCTCTGCCCCAACAATTGGTATGTTTAAAACTAGGCTCCAGGACTATCTCACTACCAACAGCTCCTGTGACTGCCCAACTTAACCTTGTTTCTCCACTTCCCTTTCTGCTCTAGTTGTCTCCCCCCTGGATTCTACCCTCACATCTTGGTATACCCAATGCTGCACTTTTCACCCTCTTCCCACCCTTCCTACATTCCTTCTCCCCCCCCTCTTCCCTCTCCCTATGACTCTGGTACTTCTTATCTGTTGTCTATTTTCTCTGACAAATGCCGCTGGCTGCCTTGTTACAATGCTACCCTTGAATTGTATTAATCTGTACTCTGTTTGCAATGTACACATTGTTGTAATGTCTGTCTTGATGTTCCCCATAATTTGTATTTCTCTGACGTGGAACCTTTGTAAAAGAACCAAGGCTCAAAGGTAATTGTAATCCTAGACTTGATGAATAAAAAAAATAAAAAAATAAACATTTAATCAAAATAAAATTTTCAGTTATTTTGAGATGATTTTAAAATTTCTTATCCAAATTTCTCCACAATATCAGGATTTAGAGAAGCTCATAGAATGTGTATATGCACCATGTTTTAACTCTCAAGCTTCAATGGGAGCTGAGTTATAGGTAGCCAAACATTTTGCCAAAATTTGGATTTCTGTAATTTTAGTATAATTTTGATAGTATTCATTGAAATGTTACAAAACTTGACAGGTATATAAGTTGTCACTACATTTGTATATGCTTATAGTTTCAGATTTCTAGCTTTAAATGGGACTGAGTTATAGCCTGCCAAACATGTTGCCAAAATTTAAATTTCAGTTAGTTCCCGCTAATTTTAAAACTACATATCCAAATTTAACTAGAGTTGAAACATTTAAACTACTATACCACATGGTCATTTCTGAAAAAAGTTCAGATTTGCAGCTTTAAATGGGATTTTATTAAAAGTAGTTAAACTTTCACAACATTTAAAAATTTAATTTTGCAAGAATGTAAACTACAAATGTATAAATCCCTGAAACTTTAAGACTAGAGAATGTAATACCATTAAATTTGGCAGGTTCTTAGACCTTGCCAGGAGACTGTGTGTGCCAATTTTATTAATTGCTTGCTGTGAGAAATTGCAAAATAACATCTGTATTTAAGTCAAATATCATGAGTCTTTGTGAAAACTGTAGAATTTCATGAAAAATTCCATACAACTGAAAATTTCTAATTTCACTCAGCTTTATCAGGGGGACTCTAATTAAAGAATAGGGATACAAGAGGTAGGTAGTGCAGGGGGTCACCAGGTTCTGGAGTTAGATGCACAGTCTCACCAAGAAAAGGACAGCTGAGCTGGGTAGCACAACAGTGGTAAACCCCCAGGTTGGAGCAAGAAAGTACAGAGTGTCTACAATTCCAACCTGAATGCAGGATATTTAAGGATCACATCCAGTAAATTTATGATCCAGGGAGCCTGGTGTACATGCAAGTCTAGGACTTAGAGATACTCAAACAGATGTAGTGGGGGAAGACAGTGTCTTGGGCAGCAGGAAAAAAGAATTCTGGCTATTCCAACAGGGTAGGTCGATAGGAAAAGAAGTAGGTGACTCACGTGTGAGGGAGTTTGTCACTGTTATGAACAAAGAGAATATCAGTGGGATCAGTAGTTCTACTGAGTCAGTGTGGCTATGCCAAAAGAGAAAGGAGGGAACAGTCACCCAGAAAGGAACAGAAGGACTGCAAAAAGCTCAGCCCAGCTTATCAAATGAAGTAGTGATATGTGCACTGTTAATGCTAAATTCCACAAAACATTCTGGATGCTTCATCTACAGTATATGCTATCATAAATATGTGAGAAAATGTTACTAATCATGTTTCTCTTCTGCAAAATTAAAACTGCTTAACCAGTTTATCCAGTTGTGTTAGACACCAGGATACACTGACTATGGACATGCATGTCAAATGTTAACTCTATGCATGCTAGAGCAGAGAAGTTACAAACATCCACATTTTTGATAGTTTTCATAAAGTTTTGCAAATATTTACATAATAAAGTTTTGAACCCCTGCAACTTAAAAATCTCTTATCTAATTCTCTCTACATTTAGAGCACATATAATTTTGAGACGATGCATCATATTGTCATGAAATCTGGCACATTGGTAGAACACCTATCATCAAGAAATCATGCCAAATTTAAGATCCCTGACCCAATAGATGGTTAAGGTATATGCAGATAAAAATGTTCATGAAATTTTGCACAAACAATAAAACAACAACATTTGAGCACCTATAATTTTGAAACTTTCCATCTGAATTTCATGTGTATACTGTATATTCCAAATTGCAGAGCTCTAGCTTCAACGGCGGCTGAGTTATTACCAAATTACTAAATTTAAAAAATTCTACGAAATTCCACAGATTCAGAATTTTCCCATTCTGCACAGCTCTACCCAAAACTCACCACAAAGCATCTAAATCCCCAGAGTTTCTGGGGGCATCCCCCAGCCTTAGGTGGTTTGGGAGACAGGGCCCATCTCCAGTTACTTGTCCTGGGCCCCAAAATTCTTAGCTGCTGCTCTGTATGCATACTCACTTTTCTTTTACTCACTGGGGTTGCCTTCTTCTGCAGTGGCTGTACTGGAGATCTTCCACCCCTCCTCGCCTTCTCTTGCATCTTCTGTACCTCTGCCATCATGGTCACATGTCTTTCCATGACCAAAACATCTGTTTGTCTTGTCACTCTTCTACTTCTTTGGTGCTATTTGAGAATCAACCAACAACACATGCTGTAGGGCCACCTTGTACTAAATGCTGCTCACTGACATCACTTACTTTTGTTCAACCCCAAAAAGGGATATGTTTCTTTACTTATGCCTTCTGGTACTGAACCAAAAATGGTTACTAGCTAACCTCTAGCTGACAGATGTGCTTCATCTTTGCTGTGCTGCTCTGTGAACCTCCTCTTTATATCCTGTTGCTCACTGTCTAGCTATCAGCTAATCCCCTGCCCCCTCTCTTGCCTTCTCAAATGCCCTGTCTTCAACTAGCCAATCCCTATTCTTCCCATCCCCCTTCCCAGCTGCCCTTGCTCCTCCTTCCCCAATCCCTCCCCATTCCTTGACACTTCTGGATGTCCAGCATCCAGAAAGCAGGTAACTCCCTGCTGCTTTCAATCAGTCAATCAATCAATCACTTTATTTAACCAGGCATAAACACCATTGAGCATTTTCAAGGTGGTCCTGGGCATTAATACAATACAGTACACTTCATAAGATTACAAATTCGGTGGACAGCGGTGCAAAAAAAAAAAACTGTGAAGGTGCTGGTCAATATGGTCATATATATATCGGTCAACATAATTAACATGCAAAGGTACATAACGATAAGCTTTACTGGAATGAGAAGAGACAAAAATCCCATATAGTCTCCGCTAAGTAAGAGCTCATACCTAAATGATAAAAAATAAGGAGATATTAAGGAATAGGGTAGAAATTGGGGTGAAAGAGTAGGCAGCCAAGAGGGAGGCCAGAATAGGTAAAAGGTAGAGAATAGGCAGGGCCATCTCGGATTAAGGGAACTAGGCTTGTAGGTCCTAGGTTTCTGTTGTTAGGAATGTGGGGTGGATGAGATACTTAGGCGTTGGATTTGAGAGTGGCACCTGGGGCTTAGGGGTCATAGGCGTCTGAAACAGTTGCATGATTCCTTCAGATAATCTGTTAATAGAGCTTTGAATGTGAAAATGCTTGGAAGTGAGGATAATTTTAATGAGTCTTGCATAGTGTTCCAAAGTGATGGAAGTGAGAAGTTGATTGCTGCTGAACCAAGGGTAGTTTTCACTCTAGGAATCTGGAAGCAGATTATGGAGAAGCGTCTCAGGCCATAGGAACCTTTAGCCCGTTGGAAGAGGTTCGAGATGTATGCAGGGAGGTTATCAGATAATGCTCTAAAAAACCAGAGGAGAGCATTCCTTTTTCTCCTAGTTGAGAGTGAGGTCCATCCCGAAACCTGGTATAGATGACAGTGATGTGTACCATGGGGTAGATTTAGGATAAATCTTAAAGCCCGGTGGTAAAGGGTGTCCAGTTTGTTTAGCATCGTTGATGGGCAATGACTGTAAAGGAAGTCAGCGTAGTCAGTATAGGTAGGAATGTGGTTTGTACTAGTCTCATTCTGGCTTCTAACGTAAGTAGGTGTTTAATGCGATAGAATAAACCTAATCGCTGTCTTAGTTTCTTCGAGGTTTCATTTAAGTGGCACAGAAAGTTGAGCTTGTTATCCAGCCAGAACCCTAGGTATTTAGAGGTATCAACTACTTCAAGGGGCTCATCTAAGAGTGCTCAGATCTGTGTGATATGTGGACATCCGGAAGTAGATTTTGGTGAGAGAATCATTGCTTTAGTCTTTTTGGCGTTGAGGAGGAGCTTATGAGTGGTATGGTTGTACTGGAGGGTGACGAAGTCTTTCTGTAAGTACTCATGGGCCAAATTCAAGGATGAATTTGTGTTATAGAGTACAGTATCAACTGCAAATAAGTGCACATTAGCTGTGCCCAGCTGCGAGTCCAGATTATTGATGTATATTGCAAAGAGGATAGGGCCCAGGATGGAGCCTTGTGGGACTCCTCGTAACAAGGATTTTTGTGGGGACAGATCTCCTATGGCTTTGACTTGTTGTAACCTATTGGTTAGGTAGCTGGTGAACCATTTAATGGCAGAACTATCAAGTCCGATGTTACTCAGTGCAGTAAGCATGATGGTATGATCCACAGTATCGAAGGCCTTACTTAGATCAAGGAAGAGGGCAAATACATGCTTCTTAGAGTCCAAGGCCATTTGCCAGTCTGTAGTTACTTTGGCAAGAGCCAATACTGTACTGTGTTTGGCTCTGAAGCTGGACTGAGCCGGGTTTAGCAACTTTTGTGAATCCAGATGTTCTCTAAGTTTGATGTTGACAATTTTTTCAAGTAATTTAGAGAGGACAGATAGTATAGAAATAGGCCGGTAGTTGTTCAGATCACTCGGATCCCCAGTCTTGAATAATGGTAGGATGTGGGCAGTTTTCCACAAGACAGGTAGCTCACCTTGAATCAGAGGTGTTGAATAAGTGTGTAATGGGGGTGGTCATATAGGTATGGCCAAGTTTTGGAAGTAGGGTTCAATATTATCTGCACCTGCACTCTTTTTTTGTATCCAGAGAAAGGAGGCGGTCCTCCACTTGCTTGAATGTAATTGTGAGGAAGCTGAAGGGGGTGGGATGCGGTTGGTTATGGTTGTGGTTATCAGTGAAGCCAACAGTGTAGTCTCTTGCCGGGCTAAGTTTGCTGATAGGTGAGGTGTCAAAGGCAAGCCCTTCAGTGGCAAAGTGATCATTAAACTTCTCTAGTATATCAGCTTTGTCCGTATAGGTGGTACCATCAGACACAATTTTGTTTGGAAGGGGTGTTGCAGTGGACTGACCTTCGACATCTTTGAGGATGTTCCAGAATTTGGCAGAGTTGTTTTTATTGTCTTCTAGTTCTTTTTGGAAGTACCTAGCTTTTTCTGACCTAATTAGCTTTGTATAAGCATTCCTAGTGGTATGGAATGCTAACCAATCAGCCTCCAGGTGGGATTTCCTCACTTTTTTCCACCAGTAGTCCCTATCCCTAAGTGCTTTCTTCAGGATGGGAGAGAACCAGCCAAGAGTTTTATTTTTTGATTTGATCAGTCTTAGTGGGGCGTGTTTGTCTATTAGCCCAGTAAGAGGCTGTGAAAGATGTTAAAGGTGGGGGCTAGATAGAAATCCTGCCAACGAATGTTGCTTAGATCTTTCAGGAAAGTGTACTGGCAGAACTTTTTCAGGCATCTTTTCAGTTTGAATTTGGAGGCCGTTTTTATTTGGGAAGGATGTCTGATGCAGGCAGTAGCGCAATGGTCGTTTATATCGTTGAAGAATACTCCAGTATGCGAGATATTGTGAGGTTTGTTTGCTAGCATAAGGTCCAGGAGGGTGCTGCGCTCAGGGTTTTTTCTGTTAGGTTTGGTTATAGCAGTCGCCATTTGTAACAGACCATTAACATCGCATAGATCTTTCAGTTTCTTAGAGCTGTCATCATTCCAATTTAGATTGAAATTCCCTATTAGAATACGCTCAGTATTAGCAGAGTCAAGAAGGCTTTGAAGGTGTGGCAGAAGTGCCCAGCCACCAGATGGCTGTCGGTAGCATGCTGCCATAAGGAGTGATTTCTTGCTGGAAAGTGATAATTTTAGAGCCAGGCATTCAAATTCCTTAGCCTTTGAGGTACAGTCAAAGACTGTGACTGTGAATTTGCTTTTGACATATATTGCAACCCCTCCCCCTCTAGTCGGTCTATCACAGCGGTAGATGATAAATCCGGGTACGTTGATAGATTTTTCCGGGGTCGAGAGTGTGAGCCAAGATTCGGTTAACAAGAAGAAATCAGGAGATGCATGTAGAGCCCAGGTCTGTATAGAGTCAGTCTTCTTTAGCAAGCTACAGACATTGATATGAAGAAAGCTAATCCCTTTATATTGAGGGAGGTCCGAAGGGGCATCCAGAGAAATAGGTGGGCCTGGGTTTAATTCAATATTTCCCAAACAGAGTAGGAGAAGCAGTAGTAGTTTTTTAAGGTGGTGTCTTAGCCTGCTAAATAGTCTTTTGTTACTCCTTCTAGCGTACATTGCTTTAGCGGTGGCTGTGTTAAGGGCAGGATTGCTATTTACTAGGGATAAAACATAGAGAACTGATAGGGCCGATACCATCCTTAGGAATTGCACGTGCTCTATAGTTATGACCTGGTGGGAGAAGGGGCATGACCATAGAGGAGACGTCCCTGATGTAGGATGCCATGGTCTAATGTGGGAGGCTATATCTTGGTAGATGATAGAGGAGGAAAACTGGCCTTTGTCCGAGTTGCAAACTGAAATTTTGGGTAGAGCATAACTTAGTAATATAAGGCAACTATAGAGAAGGATAGGCGCAGATGGCATTCTTAATGTGGAAATATTTCCTTTTACCAGTAATAAACACAGTATTTGCAACAGTTCCTTGAAAGGGCCAGGGAAATGAGTGGTTCCTGTGGGAGGATGGGGGACCATTGAAAATTAAGGCCTAGATAACCAATGAGGCGTGGCTGGCAATAGCCAGTAGGAGTGAGCTAGAAAGCCGGGGTGGGGTTTATGTGTTGGTGCAGTTTTAGCTGCCCAGGCCAGCTGATAGCTTTAAGCTTTTTTTTAGCTTCCTAAGGAGGAGGGGCCGACACGGGGGATGGCGCCACCAATGAGGCCGACGTATTGCATGGCGCTCACGGGTTGGCCACTAACTGACGCCAGCCCCTCCACCACTTCAGTTCTTCTTTTCCCCCTTTTGAGGTGCATCACCCTGTGGGAGCTGAACCACCATTTTGTCTACACATCAGAAAGTGAAAATCTGCCAAAATTCTGCCGCCGCCACTGCTAGTTGATGCCATAGGGTCTTTGAAACTGGTAAAATCATTCTTTTATTTCCTTTTCTTTAGTTGTTTTCTATGGCGCTGAGTCTGTTCCTTCATTTTAACTTTAGTTTGTCTGTGCGATTACAGTATGTCCGGTTCAGGGCCTAGTTCAAAATCAAAGGCGGGGCATGCCCCTATGCGTCAGTGCGCCTGTGGTAAGCTGATGACCATGTCGGACCGCCAGCCATGATCGCTGTCTCTCCTGCATGGGTCCCCAATACGGCATGGACAACTGCAACACTTGCTTCTCCATGGACCACTGGGTTCTCGAGGTGTGCACAGTGAAGGAGGGTCGGGATCCTCCCACCTTTGGAAGGCAGCGTTGGTCCCAGGATGCCAAGACTAGGACTTTGGGCCCTTCCCCCAGGTCTCCCTCCCGTACTATTCATACCGAGGGGGAGCTAGTTCCAATCTTGCTGAGATGGGAGGCCTGTGTGAGGAGTCGGGTGGACAGTCGGCCTCCTCTAGGGGGTCGGCTGAGCACCAGTCATGGTCCACCATCTCCTCAGAAGCCTGGACGCCCTCAGTGTCATGGTCACAGCTACACGCTGTGCCCGAGCCAACAGAGCCCTCAGCGCCACCTGTTGGTGGCGCTTCAGCTCCCAACTCCTCCCTTGTAGTCGGTAAGTGAGGCAGTGCCGCTGTCGGTGCTAGGTCCCCTCCCAGTGCCGAAAGCGGGACCAGGAGAGGGAGGATTTCGGGGGTAGCTTCTCTGTTGGTCTCCCTGATCTCTTCCGAGGAGGAGGATAATCGAGATGAGCCGGAGTGGCTACCCAACTCTCAGGAGTCCCATGGCTCTTCTATGCCTAGCCGTTCGGTCTCCAGTTTAATGGGATTGGTCGCCTCCCTAGCTGGCCCTGCCCTTGGGGCCGACTCCTCCGTGTCCTCCGGTGCCATTTGAGGTGCCAGGGACACCTCTGGCACCAATTCCAGTACCAGGGAGGAGGTCAGCACCGAGGGCTGCGCTGTTATGGAGTCCAGCGCCAGTTCTGGTTCCAGCGCTGCATGCAGTGTTGAGTTGGGATTCTGGCACCATCTCTGGTTACAACGCCATGTGTGGTGCCAGGTTGGATTCCAGAGCTGGGGTGGGTTATGCGATAGGTTCTGGCACCACCTGTGGTGCTGAGGTTATTTCAAAGCCCCTAGTCTCAGGTACTGGGGCCAACCGAGGAACAGGTCCCTGCCTCAGAAGGTAGGCCTGGGGAGGTCGAGGTTGGCACGCAGACTCTCTTCTAGTGCTGCTGGTGGCTCTGGGAGGAGTCACAGTGTGGACTCTTCACTCCTCTGCTCACCGGACCAGGTACGGTCTGCAGCATGTGGGGCTAGGGGCCACTGGCTCTGATCAACTTATCGTAAGGTCCTTGTCCATGAGCACCACTTTAGCTGCCCCTGTCTGGTTGGGCGACCTACAGTGGGTGATTTGCGCAGCCCCCCCTTCATGAGGGGTCCCCTGCACGTCCTCTTAGCCCTAGCAGAGGTCCTACTCTGGCTCACCAGACTTCTCCACCATCGGATCCTCTGCCTCCTCCCCTTCTCTACCAGGCCTCTGGGGCCCTTCGGGTCCAATGACCTGGAAGAACAGTACCTCAGAGCCCTGGACGAGGTCATTTTTAGACCTGAGCCTCCAGCCACCCCCTGACTTTAAGCTGGGCTCCTCTGCCTCCTCCTCCTCTTCCTTCCCCAAGGAGGAGGATCCCTCTGTCTACCTGTCCTTGGACGCTGATATCACCAGCTATCAGCGATTCCTTTCGGGGATGCTAGGGGAGCTCCACAGCTCCCACTTTGCAAGCCACAATCCTGACTATGTGATGCACGGTTTCCTTGGGGAGTTCAGCAATAAGAACATTGTTATCCCTCTGTGGCCTGTCCCTTTCACTGAGGCATTGCATCAGGTCTGGCAGTGTCCCTCTGCCCCTTCTCCAGCCCCGAGGGACTGTCAGCACAGGTATTACACACTCCCGGGGTCTCCAGGTACTGTGGCCCACCCATCTTCTGGAGTGGAGATCCGGAATAGCCCTTCTGGGCATCATCGCCCAAGGCACAACCGCCCCTCCAGACTCTGACTCGGCTGAGTTTTACCACTGCGGTAAAAGAGTTTTCTCAGCGGCAAGCCTCCTTTTGTGCGTCTTGACACACCAGGCACACAAGGCTGCCTATGCTAGGCACCTGTGGATGGTGCTGAAACAGCTCCTGGCAACCTTGCCTGACACGGAGGTGACCAGGCAAGCCATTTGCCTTTCTACATGGGGTCTGGAGCTAGCAAGACACCAGGAAAGGGCATCTTATGATGCCAGTGAGATAGTTTCCAGGCTGGCAGGAACTGCAGTCTACATTAAGTGGATGGCGTGGCTTCACCTTTCCAAGTTATCACCCCTGGCCCAGTGTAGGGTGATTGCCTCTCCATTCCAAGGGGTCCAGTTTTCTCCCCCAGGGTGAGGTGAAAATTGTCTGGACACCTTCCTTCTCCCAGGCAGCGGGAGTCTCAGCCTTGCCAGGCCTGTAAGGGGCCCCTTCCTGTCTGTGTTTCTCCCCCATAGGAGGCTGAGGGAAGATTCAGCCCTCAGGGAGGTGCCAGCGCCACAGTTTTGTTGCTTAGCACTTAACCCACCAGTGATGAATGGTGAAGATTGATACAGGTAAGATATGAAAATTATGTACCTACTATAATTCTTGATCTTTCTGTATATCTTCACCATTCATCACTGTTTCCCACCCATCATCTCCTCTCAGGCCCCAGTCTCCTGGGCAGTGCCTCCACCCTGCTTGCCTTCCTCCCAACTGAGGCCAATTGCAGGTACAATCTGTCTGGCACCTCAGGGTTCCCTGACCTTTCATTTGAAACACCAGGGACCCACCTTTGAGGGAAGGGCAAGCAGAGGCTCTTGCCCTCTCTGTACTAGGGGCTCCTCTGGGCACCTCATGACCTTGATGGGGACTAGGTGGACCAAGCAGTCCTTATCTGCCATCAAAGTCTATGTTTCTATGTGGAGAGCTTTTTATCCAGGGGTGCCCTCATTTTCTTGGAGGGACTTTTGGCTCTTCTGTCTATGCAGGAGATTCATGCTTGCCGTCTTTCTTGGGTCCCCATCTTTGTTGCTGGGGCTTCGGGAACCTCTGATCCTCTTCTTGGAGTCTTAGTTGCTCCATTTTACTTCTCCTCGGGTGACCCACTTCTGGGTTCCCATGGGGCAGGGTCCCCTCGAGCCTTTTTGAGATCCCTGGCCTCTTCTGGAGGCTTAAGGCCTCCGCCTTCACTGCTTTTAGAAGTTCTAGGCGTGAGGGAATCAACATCCCTCTCATGTTCTGGGACCTTCTTGTCTCCTTCTGAGGGGATCCTGCCCTGGGGTGGATCCTGTCCCAACTTCTGTTTGCAATGGGGGAGAGGGATTGAGAGATCCAATGGCCCCTTCTTTTTCTCTGGTGGACCAGGAGAGCGATTCCTTATATGGCTTGACACTGGGATCCTGTGATACTTCTCAGACCTGTAAGGTTCTGTAACCAGCTATACTTCAGCATCCTGTGGTTTCTTCTAGCATTAAGTCCTCTTGGGCCTGGGAGGCTTATCCTGCGATCTCACTCTCTCTTCTGTCTTGGGGTTCTTGTTCCACCCCTAAAATAAAAAAAAGGGAACACACAAAGCAGATGGGTCCCCCTTTTAGTCTACCAGTGGACCCCTTCTCCCCCTCCCCTTTTTGGGGGTGCAAGCTCTCTCTCACTCTCTCTATCTCCCCCCCTCTTTTCTCCATACCTTCTTTGCCTTTCTCTTTCCCCTTTCCATCTTCTTAACCCTCCCTTGGCCTGCTTGGTGGTTGGGGTCCCCTCTCCCAGACCTCCTAGTGTCCTATCCCTCCCCTTCTGGCTGGCTTATTCCTTTTTCAGTTTATATCTTTTCCTTTTGCTATCCCTTGGGCTCCCTTGCCCCACCCTCCTCTCTTTTTCTCTGTCTCTAGTTTCCCTCTCCGGCGAGCAGAACTAAAGTGGCGGAGGGGCCAGTGTAGGTTACTGGCCAACCCGCAAGCACCACACAATACATCAACCTGGAGAGTGGTGCCATCCCTGGCGTTGGCCCCTTCTCAGGAAGCTAAAAAAAGCTTTACGCTATAAGCTTCCCACAGGGTCCCTAGTGCCTCTGGCTAGAACCCGCCAGTGATGAATGATGAAGATATACAGGAAGATCAAGCATTACATTAGGTATGTAATTTTCATTTCTAGGATTGCGGATATGTTGTTCTATCCACACTGTTTGGCATGTCCTTTCCCTTTGAGATTCTTGCCGGAAGGTCTAAAATCAGGCTCCTCCCACCCACCCAAGTGGTATATACCTCGGCTCTGCCCCTTGACGCCAGATCTTCCTTTCTGCGGGAAGATTCAGGTTCCCTCCTTATCACTCATGCGTTACTGTAGACCCTTGCGAATAAATCTTCGGGTTTACTAAAACTAAAACTCATACGAGTTTCTTCTAATTGCTTCACGATCTCAACCATGATGGAGGACAAGTCCTCACCCGGTTTCTGCCGCTGCCTGTGCTGGCAAAAGATGTCTCACACTGACCCACATGCCTTGTGCGTTTATTGCCTCGGTGTCAGCCATGACACCCAAGTGTGCAAAGTGTGTCACGCCTTTCATTCAAACGCTTTGGACGATCGTCTCGCATGACTGCAGCTGGGCAGACCGGAAAAACGGAATCCGTTGGTCAAATCCAAGGAGGCCCAATGGGCAGTCTCTGCGGCTGAGCAGCTCGAATAGATGAAGATCTTCGAAGAGGAGGCAGCTCGGACCGCGGATCAGTCCTCTTCGATGTCCATTTTTGTCCCACTCAATTTGTGCTCCACTTTCTCAGGCTCATTTTGGGAGTTATGCCAATCCCTTCCCACCAAGGGAGAGGGTCCTTTGGGCACTCATGTCTCTCAGTCCCATAAAATGGACATGGAACCTAAAGAATCTTTGTCTCACCGACGACATTCCTGTGATCGTGAGAGATCTCGGTCCCAGGAATCACCTGTCTCGACTTCGGCCAAGGTTGCGACCTTGGTCGCTGGCTTCATGGTACCCCCGTCAGTCCAGCCGGCTCAGACACAGGATGATGATCCAGTTGAAATTATTCTCGACCCCGTTGACTCTTCGTCACTCGATAAGGCTGACAACTCCTTATTCAGGACCCCGGTCCTGCCTACCACTGAGGAGAAGACCTAGCTCCCTGACCATCCAACGGTCCAAGTTAAGGTCTCAGACCCTTTCAACTGACAGGCCGAAGAAGGAGGAGCATAAGCACTCTAAGAACCGGCACTGCCGCCACTCTTCCTCATCCTCCTCAGATGAGGAGAGGCTTCGACAGAAACTCTGCCGATGCTACAAGGATTTAATGTGGCAACAGCTACTTATATCCAGCCAGAAGTTGGCCCTGGCAGCCGGCCCATTGGCGCAGCAGTTGGATTTCCGCTTGCGACGCCGCGACCTGGGCGCCGGGGAGCAGACTCGGGTCACTAGAGGACTGGCTGGGGTGAAAGACTTGGCGTCCACGACTGCTTGTCTTCTCCGGGGGAAGAGGCCAGGCCCGCAGTTGCCTGACCCGAGCATGGGCTCGGGAGTCGGCAAAATCCTGTCACCAGGAAGGGCCAGCGAGACACATGGTGGATCGGCTTCCTGCGCCTTGGCGTCCAGCGACCGCACCACATCAGGGGCGAAAAGAGGAGGAAACACCAGTGTCTATCTCCTAGGTGACGGAGACCCAGCAGTGACCCTGATTGCCTGCACTTGCCTGACGTCCCCGATGGATCCGATACTAGCAAGATTCTCAGGGTGACCAAGCCCCAACCCGTACCCACCTGGGGGTACAGACAAGGCTCGATGGGGAACCACCGGGGCAGAATCGGGAAGGTTGCAGAGCAGGGAGAGACTGCTATCTGTGTCTCCTGAAACTGAGGAAGGAGGCACAAACAGCATTTCAAAAAAAAGAAGTTGGTCCCAGCTTCTACCCCAGCCATTACTTGGCTGTCACCTCCTAGGCCGATGCCTACTCCTCAGGAGCCGGTCCGCACATTCCCTCCGCCCGTGAAGTCAATCAAGACCATTCTGGCTCGTCCAAAACTGATCTCTCCACCGATTGTGGTGGAGCTGCCACTGAAGCAGCCTCCTTCTAAGGAGTCTCGGCCTGTTCTGGGCCTACCGTGTAGGCTGTCCGTCACCCTCATGCCTGATAGTCCCAGGCGGGTTTGGGGTGACTCTGGTGGCTGGCCAATTTATCCGGACCCTTTGGAATCCGAGGACTCTGACCTACATTCTCGCTCCTTGGACAAGGAATCCATCGGTTGTCTTTCTACGGGGGAAGGCCCTTCTTCCTTTATGGGCATCCTTCGCCTCATCTCCCAATCCACGGGGATGCCTTTGGAACCCATTCAGAAATGGGCTGAATATCCCCTCACTGATATCCTCAAATGAAGGGATTCACCAACGGAGGCCTTCCCAGTGGCCGAGGCTATTGTCGGCCCGGCTTTGGAGCTGTGGCAGCACCCTGCCTCCTGTCCCGCATTTTCAGCCCGCATGGCCCGCAAAGTATGCAGTGCCCATTGGGTCCCTTTCGGTATTCACAGAACATCCCTCGGCCGAGGGACTGGTGACTGGGTCTGTGTTTAGGTGCTTGGGTAATACGGGAGACACTGATAGACCTCCAGACAAAGAATCCAAAAAAAATTGGACCACTCGGCCCGGAAAGTCTATGCAGCCTCTTCGCTGGGCCTCTGCCAGGCCAGCTCAGCCGTCATCATGGTGCATTTTTCTCATGCTCTACTGGGCTCTCTCGATGAGGTGCTCCCTCACCTCCCCGCAGACCTCCAGACCACGATCAAGCAGGTCCATGACCAGGGTCGGGCGGTTGCTAAACAGCAACTCCAGATGGCCTTGGACCTTGGAGATTCCTGCGCCCGCTCGGTGGCGGCTGCAGTTGCCACGCACTGCAGGGCTTGGTTGTGGGTTTCCACCTTCATGGCAGACACCCAGCACAAGCTGACAGATGTCCCTTTTCTGGGTACTGACCTGTTCGGTCCAGGCGTGGACGGTCATCTCCAACGCATTGAACAGTCCAATGCCACCCTGAACTCTGTTACCTCTGCTCAGAAGGAATCCCAGGGTTCCAAAAATCAGAAGAAGAAGAAGCCTTTTCGGAACTCTGCCCCTGCGGCCAAGCAACCCCAATTCCAATTGGGGCAGCATCAACAGCAGCAGACTAAGTCTTGGCACCCTTGGTCCAAGTCCGGGCCCCCAGCAGCCTGTAAACCCAGAGGATGGGGTTCAGATGGTCCCCAATCTGGACCTCCTCCTTCAAGCCTGCCCAGTGACGGGATGGGGGTGGCCACCCCCATACCTGCCACACCAGCTCTGGGTCCTCCCGTGGAGGGCCGGCTCCGCCACTTCCTTTCCGCATGGTCCGCTGTTACAACAGACAGGTGGGTTTTAGAAGTGGTGAGCCAGGGTCTGCCTCTGGAATTCGAGCAGTAGCCACCAAGTCGAGCCCGCACCCCACGGGAGGAAATGACGTCTGTACTCACTCAGTCGGCTCTCCGAGATGACATCGCCCAACTCCTCTGCAAGGAGGTGGTGGCCAGAGTTGTGGACCCCCCCTCCTGCCAACCCAGGGTTCATTTCCAGGTACTTCCTGGCCCTGAAATGGATGGGGGGCTGGCGCCCCATTCTAGATCTGCACGACCTGAACCAATTTCTCAGGTCCCGCACATTCAGGATGGTAACTCTGTCTCAGATCATACCATCTCTTGAGCAGAACATGTTGTTCTGCTCTCTGGATCTTCAGGACACGTTCTTCATGTTCCGATCCGTCCATCTCACCAGAGGTTCCTCCACTTTCGAGCGGGGGAGAGCCCTCTAAGCCATGCCGTTCGGCCTGTCATCGCCCCCCCCCCCCAGTCTTCACCAAATGCACTGCAGTGGTGGCAGTCCACCTTCGACATCGAGGGGTCAGGATATACCCTTATCTCGACGACTGGCTCATAGCGGGTTCCTCCACACAGGAGGTGGAGAGGTCCAGGGATCTGGCCCTCCAGACCTGCATTGATCTTGGTCTCCTGGTCAAAAAGACCAAATCGTAACTCATGCTCTGACAGGTGATCTGCTTCATCGGGGCAGAGCTCGACTCTTGCCAAGCCAGAACCAGGCTCCCAGCAGACAGGGCAGAGGTCCTCACTTCCTTTGCCCAGTCATTTCTAGTTGGGCACTTGTGCCCTGCCCGGGGCTTCCTGCGGCTTCTAGGGTACATGGTGACCTGCACTGCCGTGGTCCAATGGGTCCGGTGGCATATGCGTCCCCTTCAGTGGGAGCTGGCCAGCCAGTGGACTCAGTGCCATGGTCATTTCGATCAGCTGGTCACGGTGACCAAGAAGATGTGGAATGCTCTCCAATGGTGGACCATCCTAACACATCTGCAGGAAAGAATACCATTTGTCTGCCCCGAGCCGACGGTCGTCCATCACGGGCTGGGGTGCCCACATGGGGAATCACAAGGTCCACGGGCTCTGGACCCCCGAGGAATCCCGATGTCATATCAACCTGCTGGAGCTCAGAGCAGTAAGACTGGCACTGTCAGCATTTGCTCAGCTCCTTCGGGGTCAAGTGGTGCAAGTCCAGATGGACAATACCACGACCATGTACTAGCTCAACAAGCAGGGCGGCACGAACTCCCGGCAGGGAAGTGCTCCTCAATCTGGACCCTTGTGAGCCAACTAGAGGCAGATCTCCTAGCCATCCATGTAGCAGGAGCCCCAAACCAACTGGCGGACGCTCTCAGCCGTGTGGGTGAGACATCTCACGAGTGGTCTCTCCATCCAGATGTAGTACACAACCTGTTCTCCCACTGGGGCAAACCTCAGGTGGATCTGTTCACCTCCAGGGAGAACATGAATCTGAGGCTGTTTCATCCCCAACCCTCTCAGCAGGGATCACTGTATTGGGATGCCTTCTCGAGGCCATGGACCCCAGGCCTCTTCTATGCCTTCCCTCCACTTCCCTTGGTTCACAAGGTGCTGCTCAAGGTCGGGAGGGACAAAGCAAGGATGATTCTGGTAGCCCAGACTGGTCCTGCCAATTCTGGTATCCAGATCTCCTCAGCCTCAGCTCCAGGCCTCCGAGGCATCTTCCAGTACACCATATCAATCAGTCAAGGGAAGGTATTCCATCCGGACCTTCAATCCATGCATCTGATGGCCTGGTTCCTGAGCGGCTAGAGTTCCAGGCTTTGGGTCTCTCCGAGGATGTACTCACAGTCATGGAAGCATCCAGAAAGGAGTCGACCAGGAGGTGCTATGCCTTCAAGTAGAAAAGGTTTTCCATTTGGTGTCAGGGCAAGGGTTTGGACCCTTTGTCCTGTCCAGTGGCTAGTATCCTTGACTACCTTTGGTATCTGTCCAAGGGGAGTCTTCGGTCCACAACCCTTAAGGTGCACCTGTCAGCCATCTCTGCTTACCGGGTGTAGGCCAGTCTGCAGATGGTGGCAGAGGAAAAGGTGGTCTGGTGCTTCTTTAAAGGCCTCGACCATATTTCTCCTTCAGTGCGTGAACCACCACCACTGTGGGATCTATTGCTGGTACTGGCAAAGCTCATGGACAAGCCATTCGAACCGATGCACCAGTGTGAGATGTCACATATGTCGTGGAAGCCCACCTTCTTGGTCGCTATCACGTCAGCCAGAAGGACTGGGGAGTTACAGGCGCTCTCTGTTAAGTCTCCATAAATGGTCTTCCACAGGGACAAGGTTGTCCTGCGCCCCAACCTGAAATTCCTTCCGAAGATGGTGTCGGAGTGTCATCGAGGCACAGGTCAGGAAGCATAGGGAAAACCAGGAGCAATTGTAGAATTCACCAAAGATATTTATTTACAGTAACATAAAAAGAAATAAACTTGTTCAGAATAACTACGTACAGAAGAGAAATACAGTAGTTTTACTTCAGTCTGTGTCCCTTTTTCTTCTAATCTTTCTTACAGTTGCAGCTTAGCTCTTATAAGTCCTTTCAACCCCCATCCTTAGGAAGCATCCTGTTTTCGTAAATATCAGGCAGGAGCTGCTAGAACACAGTGCGCTTCTTGAGTTGAGGCCCCCTTTTGCACAACTTTTACAAAAGGCTTAAATATTGAACTGTGGTAACCTCTAGCTTCCAACAGCTTTTTGCAGTCATCTCAAATTATAATTATATACATTTCAACAGTAATGCTATATATTTTGCAAACACAAGGGATCCCAATATCAGTTACATTTCCATACAATGATTTGCACATATTTTTATATCAGCAGATCTAGATTTGCAAGAGAGAAAAACAACAGCAAGAGAGAACTGAGAGACTGAGAGGCAAAGAACTGCAAGCCTGTCAGGTTGATCAAGTCTGAAGTCTCACAGGAAAATCTGGTTGCGCAACCAGACAGAGAAGAGACAGAAAAGGAAAGATCCTTGCATTTAAACACTCTCTCCATAACAAATGGGACAGGGACTATTCTACCTTATCACACGGAGTTTCACCTTAACCAGGTGTTGACTCTGCTGGTGTACTACCCCAATTACAACTCAGAGGCCGAGTACAGGGTCTATACTTTGGACCTGAGATGAGCGCGCTCTTATTATAAGGAGCAAATGGCAGGTGTTTGGAGAGAGGTTCACCAGCTGTTTGTCACCTACGCTGAAGCCGCACCTGGCAGACCTGCAGCCAAATGGACGATTGGCAGATGGATTACATCATGCATTGATCTCTGCTATAAGTTGACGGGCAAGGAGCCTCCCATAGGGTAAGAGCTCACTCTACCTGCCATACTGCTGCATTGGTGGCTGCTTTCAGGGGCGTCCCTATCCAGGAAATCTGCAGGGCTGCTACCTGGAAGTCAGCAAACACCTTCATCACCCATTGCTACATCAACCTAGAGTCACGTCAGGATGCATGTTTTGGGGCCTCACTTCTCCAATCTCTGTTCCCCAAGTAAGTATTTGGGGTGGGGGGTGCCTTGCCTCCCTCCTCCCGGAGAACTGCTAGGAGTCTGCCAAACCGTGTGGATAGAACAACATATCCACAATCCTAGAACAGGTTACTCACCTGTAACAGTAGATCTTCTACGGACTGGTCTCTTGCAGTAAGTTATTACTTATGGGAGTATCCACCAGGTGGCACTGTCACATGGCAGCTTCTTCCAGCAGTCTTCCGTGGGGGCTGCCCATACGACATCACTTCCTGTGAATGTGTATAAGAGTGGGCAGCCCCCAGTACCCTCTGTTCACTGTCTGCTTCAGCTAACACAGTCAGCTCTCTTGACCTACTGGGTTGCAGTTTTCGACTCGAACTTGAGCCGATTGTTCTACCTTCTGTTTCAGGCCTGTGACCTACTCACAGTACCCCCCCGGACTTCTTTTCTACAGCAGGCCCGGTGTTCCATTAGAGCTCCCGGTACAACTGCTGCTCCCTGGTCCAGGCACTCTTGTTCGAGGGATTCACTAGGGCTGCTGTTAACAGCTCAGCCCGATTTTGCTTCTCTCTGCCAGGCCTGTGGAGCGCTCCCAGGCCCTGGCTCTTCTACTTCCAGGACCCGGGCCTGTGCACCACTCTCTGCACCCCCGGCTTCTGCCTCTGGTCCTGGGTATGTGTACTACTTCCAGGCCCTGGCTCTTTTCCTTCCACTAGGCCGGGCCTGTGCTCCTCACAGTGCCCCCGGCCCTCCTTTCTCACAGCACCCCTGCTGCTCCCTGGCCCAGGCTCTCTTGCTGAGCCTTGGGACTTGCTCATGGCTGATCATCCAGCCAGGCCAGAACGGACCTCGGGGGGCTGCCTTAAAGGCTCCCCGGTCAAGGGCACTCGTTCCAGGCATAGGAGGGAGCAGGATTCACACTCCTCACATTCCCTCCACCTTACTCCATCGACAGTGGCTCCTACATCGTCGATGGAGCATTCCTCGTATCAGGCTGCTCCTCTCTTGACTGAGCCACCTGGGCTTGTTTTATCTTTGAGAGCCTCGTCCCATCAGCGGAGCTTGTTTCTGAACATCTCCCATCGGCGGGCTGTGTTGCCCGTCCAATGGGCGATTACTAGATTGGCCAGGGGATGCTTCCCCGTCGGCGATGCAGTGTTCTTTGCAATCCCTCTTGATGGGGCTCTTCTCCCATCAGCGGGCTTTCATTCTCAGCGTGACGGGCACTCCTCGCCGATGGGAAGCCTCTCCCATCAAGGAATGGTGTGTTTTGCATGCCTCGTCAATGGGACGGCTTCCACCATTGATAGAGAGGCTTGTTTCTGGTCTCTCATCGATAGGGATGATTCCACTGTCAATGGAGGAGCCTCTTCTCCTTCTCTTCTCGACAGGGATGCTTCACTTGGCGATAAGAGCCTCCCACCCTGGGACACCCCCTGCTCAGGGCTTTGCTCACGTGCCCCCCCCCTCCGCTTGTCCCGGTGCCTTGTTTCCACATCCTCGGGGTCTCCCCCCATCACCATTTGCACCTTTGGATACAGCTTTTCCTTGTCCTTGACCCGCTGAGAGGACCCAGCCAAGTCCTGCCCTTTGCCAGTCCCAGACCGCAGGGTCAGAATGCCTTCCCCGCTATTTGGGGTCAGTGGTTCCCGGGATGGCTCGCCCTCCTCCTAGCTCTGCCGCCCTCCATTTCTGGACTCCCCCCCCATCACACTTCCCGGCGCCATACCACTGTGCTGGAGGTCCCTAGGTTATGGGCCAGGGTCTGGCCTCGTCCTGTTCCCCTCCCTCCATCTGGTGCTTCCCGCCTGGTCCCTCCCTCCCATTTATGTGGACTCCTTTATGGGGATTCGGAATGGGAATCCTTTCATTAGGGATGTTCCTGGCGGGGACCTCTCGGACCATGGGACCTTGGTCTCCCCGTCCGTGTCCTCCTTTTAGAGCCGCCCCGCCTGAACCCGCTGATCCTTCCTGTCTCCCGGGTCCCTCCTTCATGGAGCTCATGCTGCAGATCCAGCACGCTTTTGGCTTCCCTGCTGCGGATCAGGACTCCTTTCGTTGGAACATGGCTGCCTACCTCAGCGTTCCCGAGGAGCCTGCCGTGGTTGTCCCACCTTTGATTCCTGCGTATTTTCATGCACTCTCTCATATTTGGTCTCGTCCTGCTTCCGCTCAGCCTGCCCCTTGTGGCCCTGCTCAGCTCAGCTGCTGTCTGCCATGCCCTCCCTTTCCCGTCACCTGCTCCATGCGTGCTTTGATGCAGTTGACACACCAGCCCACCTCTCGGCCTCCTGTGTCACCCTTCGGCACTTCACCTGGCTACGGGTTTCGGATTTGCCACCCAGCGTCCAGCTGTCGGTCGCCAATGTCCCTTTTTCTGGGAACTTGCTGTTTGGACCTGGTGCTCAGTCCATCCTGGATTCCCTTCAGGCTTCGGGGCATATTCTCCAGTCTGTTCAGGATCTCTATCACTCCCCTAGGTCCCACCCCTTGCCCCATGAGTGGGCCGCCCATGCCCAGCCCCTGGGGTGCCTCTCAGGACCCTGCTAGGGGCCTCCAGGGGCAACTCAGTCTGCCCTCTGCAGGCGTGCCCACCCCTCACAGAGGCAGGACCGCTTCTGTGCCTTAAACTGCTTTGGGTTTCCCACACTCCCCTCTTGTAAGCCTCGGAGGCACCCGGGGATCTCTTTACCTTTTCTTGGAGGCTTGCTCCTGGACTGGACGCTTCACTCCTCCATGCGGATCTGATAGGAACTTCTGCTACTCTCCCTGCTGGAGCCCTTCAGTTGTTCCTTCCTCTGACCATCCGGGATGTTTTTTCCCCCGGTGCTCCTCTTTCTGCTTTCTGATCCACTCTACTTGTGTTTCTACTGGATTTGACTTTATGCCAGAGCCTGTCGACCTCTGCCTCATCAGGATGCATCACTGTGCCTGGCCACCTACAGTTCTTTCTTTTTTTTTTTTTTTTTGACTTCTTTATCCTCCTACCACTTGCTGCACTGGATCCTCATTTCAGAACCCCACGCAGGCACGATCTGTCCGGGCGACCTGGTAGTCTGCTCTAGAGTGCGCACACTCCTAATACACACTTCAGGGCATCGGATTACCACCCAGGGCGGGCAAGGCTCCCCAACCTCCCCCTTTGGTCCTTGGCAGAGGCCTTTTGGCCGGAGTCTGCCGCCCGATTCTGAGATATGATACAGGGGTTCATCACCCAGATCCAGGCAGCGAGTTTCTTCAGTACGAGCCCATGACGTGAGCGTGCAATGAGGAACATTGAACCCGATGCATGCTGAGACGTGCGTCCGCTCTCGTCCTCTGCCGACGTCGTCCCCTTGCTGTTGCCTTCCCCTGCCGCACCGGCACCATCCAGGTTCCCCCAGGAGGTGGCGGTATCGCAGCAAAGATAACTTCCCACCCCTCCCGGAGAAGGAGAGCAAGCCATTGGGTGTAATCGCCTCCCCCTTGACCCCGGCAGCCAGGTCCGTTAGTGAACCCGGGTGCGCGGCGTGGAGCGTGGTGTGGCATCCAGTGTCTCAACCTCAGAGCCACCAGGCCAGCCTACAGTTCTTTCTACATCATGCTTCCTGCATGCTGTCCTCACCCACCTTTGAGCCTATCTGCCTGCACAGAAGAGGTTTGAGTTGACATTTCTACTTAATATCATACATGTTGCCCTTCCCACCTTTGGCCTATCTGCCAGAGCGGGTGTAGTTGCATTTGAAATATTTACTGTGAAGTTCGCTTCTTTGGCGTCGTGGACAGCTGGGTTACTGCTTCGTAGTCTCCCATAAGTAATGACTTACTGCAAGAGACCAGTCCATAGAAGATAGTACAGTTACAAAAGAACTTACCGTAACAGTAGATCGTCCGAGGACCGTCTCTTGCAGTGAGTCCCCTGACCTATGTCCCCCTGTCTTGTTGCCTCGAATCTGCAACTCAGGACGTTGGGTGGGATAGCTGTTCTCTGTTTTTCTGGCCCTTGTTTTCCTCAGTCCAGGCCGTGCTCACCGAAGCCGACGGTGAACAGAGAGTACTGAGGGCTACCCACTCTTATACACATCCACAGGAAGTGATGTCGTGTGGGCGGCCCCCACGGAAGACTGCTGGAAGAACCTGCCTTGTGACAGCGCCACGTGGTGGATACTCCTATAAGTAATGACTTTGCACAAGAGACGGTCCTCGGGAAGATCTACTGTTACGGTAGAAGTTCTTCGTAACTGTACACTTTCTGGGAGTGTATATGTTGCTCATCCACACGAACCCACCTGACCTCTCCGCCTTCGACGCACAACCTAAGCTTCCAGCAGGCAAGATCTGGCTCAAGGGGCGGAGCCGAGGTATATACCACCCGGGTCAGTTGGAGGAGCCAGCTTTTAGACCTTCCGGCAAGAATCTTAAAGGGAAAGGACATGCCAAACAGTGTGGATGAACAACATATACGACTCCTAGAACTACTGTTACAGGTGAGTAACCTGTTCTTCTGTGCTGCTGTACTGTATCTCTACTAATTTTTTTTTTTTTTTAACTGTCAGTTTGTACTCCTGTTGCTGCGGCCCTATCTCTGGAGGGAGCCCCCAGTCCCATCCCCACGGCGTCCACCAGCCAGCGCTGACCCTTACCCCCAGGGCTTACCCCCCCCGGTGTGGGCCAGAGGGGGGCTCCCCACCCCCGCCAAAGACTGGATCCAGTGTGGCCAGCACCGTGGCTAGCCGGGAGTGGGACCTGTGAGGTGCCTTCTTTCATCCACCGCAGCAACCTTTTCTCCTTCATTTTTCTCCCCTTGGAGATGCCACATGCAGTAACACCAATGGCGGCAGCACGCACGCTCCCATGTGTGCTCCTCCAGGCATCTGCCCCATCTCCGTCCAGATCAACAGCATCAGCATTCTGCCCCTCAGCCTCCGCTGAAAGCAGTTATCACGCCGACCATTGGCACCTCCCGGAGAAGGAGAGCAGACCCTGGGATGCTCAATCTTCTCCGACCCCGGCAGCCGCGACTTTCCCAAACATGGGTCGGCGGCGTGGCGCGAGGTGTGGTGTCCAGCGCCTCAACCTTCAGCACTACCAGGTTGGCTGTCTCTACTAATTAAAGTGGTGTTACTTCAGGATATTGTAAATAAACATGGAGAATCTGAATGAGTGGATGGTGATATGAACTTAGTAAAGGAAGTTAGTGAGCAATACAATTTTTCAGGGACTGCTTTTACTTATACCCATACACAGGCAAATAACTTTCCCCCTTCTCTATTCCTTTTCATTTCATCATCAGCACTGACCATCCAGCTGTAAGGGCAGGGTATTCAACAGTCATCTGATGCCAGTCCCTGTGAGACTCAGTATATCATGTAGCAGGTTGTGCAAACTGCGATGTGCCTGAAACCCTGTGAGCCTTAATCTGCTCATGCCCCTGTTTTCCAATTCACAGAAAACAATGGTTTTTCAGCCAGATTTCCTGTCTTTGCTTCTACTGCATTTTGAGCACATCCACCTCTGGGCCATCAGGTGGTGGATTCCAGCCCTACGGGAGTGGGCTTGTACCATAAATGCTGGCACCTGAGTGCAGCACTAGGGGGATTCTGTACTGTCAGGTTGTGCCATCCTTCAGATGAGACATTGAACCGGTGCCCCATCTGCATTTTTTGGTGGTGGTTCAGCTGGATGTTAAAAGGCCCCATGGGACTTCTTGAGAAAAGTAGGACATTTTCGCTGGTGTCCTAGCCAAATGTCCCCCATACACTAGAATGCCACCAGCAAGCTTAATCTGGTTTAATTTCAGTGTGTTTGTATCTGTATCCCCCTGAAAATAGCCACTGTTGTTGTCTCCTCATTTCCCAGTCAACAAACATGTAAATAAATAAATGTCATTATTAGGGAGAGTTAGAGAGTTGGGGTCCTCTACTAGAAGGACAGACTTGCTGACAGAGAAGAGGGCAAGCGTGTAGCTTTACCTTAAAGGTATAATTATATTTCTCTTCATACTGAAAGTGGCAGGGTAAGTGGGGGAAAAAAAAGACATTTCTAGGCCATGTTTGGGGCACTTTGAAACTTGTCTTTAAAATTGTAACAGGTAGTGTGGGGGGAAGCAAGGTTAGAAAACTAGCCCCCTAGTCGAAAGCAATAACTGACTCAGGAAGTCCCGCCTGGGAAGGTTTCACCTGATTTATAAAAGCAGACACTCCTAACGTGTCTCCACACATGCTTGTGTCACAGCACGTGCATGGAACAGCACAGGAGTGGATCAGGTGTAAGGCTGGCTTTGGCAGGCATCCACAGAAGGAAGCAGGAAGACAGTGGACTCTGCTGGTTGATTAAGATAAGGTACCTGTTCACTACTGTTCTTACATTTACTGCTGAGGTGGGTGAAGGGTCAGGGTAGGTCAAAACTGGGAATTGTTGCAACACCCTATCTAGGGTAGGTATAGAAGGGGGCATAACAAACATCTTATCAGGGGTAAGGGTACATAAGAGATGGGTGAAAGGTAAAGTGTAGACTAATACTGGGAATAGGAACAACACCCTATCTAGGGTAGGTGTGCAAAGATGCATAACAAACAACAAAAGGGGAAAAACTAAAAACACCCTATCAAGAGTAAGACTATATAAGTATTTCCAAGTAACACAGGGAGAGTAGGAACTGGGAATGCTGGGAGTGGTGCAGTACAGTGGCTGTGGAGCAGCAGTTTTCAGAGAGACCTTCTGGAGACTGCGGTGCCACCCCATCTGCATGCACCTGTTTGGGTTGAGGGAGGAGGTCACTAGGCTCCAGGCTGAGTTGGCTAGGATTCGAGGTATCTCCTTCCCCGCCAGGGGCCACCAAGTCTGCCACCGTTACCTCAGAGGCTGCAAGGGAGGAGGAGTGGCTTTACTAGGGTGGAAGTGGTGAGACAGAGGCACATTCCTCAACTGGTACCACTATGAAATTCCTACACCACTATGGCGGGGCAGGCTGCCAGTAAGAGGTACCCATGGTAGTAGCCAGGGAGAATGTGGGGGTCCTTCATAATGGAAACCCAAAGGAGGATAGTAGAGGCCATTGGAGGAGGAGGAAGAAGCAGCTTCTGACGGGGGCTTGGTTGTGAGGAGGATAGATTTGGGAATAGGAAGGGGGGAGAGGGAGGTCAGGTGCCTGTGTGGTGCCATGGCCTGGAGGGATGGGAAGCGGATCCTGGGGGTTGCCAGGGCAGCAAGACAGAAGGGAGAGCTGGATGTCATTGTCCACCTGGGGACCAATGACCTGGCTAGGAACAGGGCTGGGATAATGCAGGCGGGAGTTTAGGGAGCTGGGGAAGGGTCTTAGACTGATAGTACGCTCAGTGGCTTTCAATGAGATGCTGCCTGTTTACAGTAGGTGGAAGAGAGGGATCTGTGCACCAGGAGCTTCAACTCATGGTTGAAGGAATGGTGCAGATAGGAGGTTTCCAGCTACATTGGGGATCCACCTGGAGGGAAAAATACCTATGCAGGGGTGATGGCCTGCATCCATCCAGGAGGGTGAACAGCAGTCCTCGGTGGATGGATTAAATGTTACTTTCATGAACATTTAAACTAGCCAGGTGGGGGCAGAAGGAATTGGGGGTGAGAAGCTGCCCCACTCACAGGTTGAATTAGAGAGTAGGAGAACCCGAGAGAGGACCCCCTCCCCAGGGTGCAATTTAATAAAGGAATCAGGGTGATAGAAATGAAGGGGAAGGAACAGAAGCAATAAAAAGAGACGGGGGAAGGAGGCAGGGCAAAAAGGAAACAAGGGGCTGGTAACAAGCAGAGTGCTAACAAAATCTGGAAGGCCATATATGCAAATGCTAGAAGTCTAAGAAATAAGATTCTGGACCTAGAGGCCATCATGGCTGAGGGAGACCTGGATATTGTGGCCATTACTGAGTCATGGTGCAATGAAAACCATAACTGGGACATGGCCATACCGGGCTATAATCTGTTCAGGAAGAACAGGGTGGTAAGGAAAGGATGGGGTGTGGTGCTTTATGTGAGGGAAAGCAGATCTGCGATGGAGATACAGGGACTACAGGGGTGGGCAGAGGTACTGTGAGTCACCCTCGAGATGGGAAACAGAGCCACTATTCACAGTGGCATGATCTACAGACTTTTCTCACAGGGGGAGAAGTTGGATAAGGTACAGGTGGAAGCCATTGGCAAGATGGCAGACAAGGGGGAGGTACTGCTGGTGGGGGTCTTTAATCTGCTGGATGTAGCTTTGGAGCCTTTGGCTTCAGCTGGATGCAGAAACATCCTCAACTCCCTGCAGGAGGCATTCCTCAGATAAATAGTCAGTGAACCCACTTATGATGGGCCAACCTGGACCTGGTACTTACTAACAGGGACAGTGTTGTATACGTCGAGGTGGGAGGCCACCTGGGGACCAGTGATCTCTGTACAGTGTGGTTCAGTATAAGAACAACTGCAGAATCAAACCACACAAGGGTGAGGGTCCTGGACTTCAGGAGGGCAGATTTTATAAAGACATATGAGTACCTCAGGGACGACCTAGCGGGGGTAATGATGTGGGTGGGATGGAGGAACACTTAGCGAAGCTAAAAGGAGGCACCCTGAAGGTGAAAAACCTCTGCTTTAAGCAAGTAAACAAAAGAAAAACGAGACTGCTATAGTTCTCAGAAGAGGTGGTTGAAAAGGTAAATGCTGAAAGAGTAGCATGCAGAAGGTATAAGGAGATGCAGAGGGAGGAGGAGGAGGATAGGGAGGTATATCAAGGGAAACAGAGGAAAGCAGGCAAACCAATGAGGAGTGCAAAGGTGCAAACTGAAGAGAAAGTAGCCCAGGCAGTAACAAAGGGGTCAAGACATTTTTTAGACATGTAAGTGAAAAGTGGAAGACCACGGGAGGGATTGTAAGGTTAAAAAGGAAAGGGGGACTGTTCAGAAGGGGACCTGGAAAAGGCAGACATCCTGAACAAATACTTTTGTTCAATGTTTACAGAGGAACGAGAAGGGGAAGGGCCATAGGAAAAGTAATGGGAGCACTGGGAGCTGGGGAGGTGACCAGTAGTCCTTTTTTTTGGAGGAGAGAGTCTTAAAGGGATTCACTAATCGGGAAGTAGACAAAGTAAAGGGACCTGATGAGGGTGCATCCAAGGGTATTGAGGGAGCTCAGTGAGGTACTGGCTGTACCTCTGAAAGTCCTATTCAACAGTTCACTGGAAACGAGTGGCGTGGATATGGTATACTAGCCACACTTCTGGAAGAATTCCTCTCCCCTTTAAGACTTACCGGAAGGTCTTCAAGTTGGCTCCTCCCACCCACCCGGGTGGTATCCTCCTCAGCATCACCCCGTAACGTCAGATTGTTCTTGCTGGAAGAAGAAGAAGGTTCCCTCCATAGTGCTCTGCATTTTTGTAGGCCCTTTTGTTCTCTAGTTAAAATCCTTTGGTCTTCAAGTTGCTTCATGGTTTTCACCATTGCAGCATGATAGATTCGACTGATTCCAAGTCAGCGACCAGTTTCAGATGACGTCCGTATGGGCAGAAAATGTCACATACGGACCCTCATGCCACGTGCGTATACTGCCTAAGCCAGGAACATGACTCCCAGCCTTGCGGCCTGTACCGCACTTTACACCCATCCACTTGGAGGACCGGTACGTGTGACTTTTGCTTGGCCGTCCAGACAAGCGGGATCCTCCCATTCAGTCAAAGTACACCCATCAGGCAGTCTTCCATGGCTGTGGGGTCTGCCAAACGGTTAGTGACTTTCAAGGAAGCTGCAGCCCAGGCTGCAGTGGGTACTTCATTGGTGTCCACGCTGGTTCCCTGGGCTTTGGTGCTTCTTTTACTGGGGCATTCCGGGACTTATGATGGTACCTTCCTGCCCTCGGGGAGGGCCCTTCCCATGGATGCAAATCTTCAAAGAAGTACTCCAAGGTGAAAGCTAAGAAGTCCTATCACAGGTCATGGGACCACGAGCGCTCTCAGCCCTTGGATTCCCACACTTCTGCTTCATCAACGAATCAACTTTGGCCAATACTTACGTCCAGGCTGCTGGCCCCACAGTGTCCTGTCGGGCCTGTTGGCTGAGACATGGGCCGACTGGGCTGTCGAGATTTTTCTCGACTTAGTCAACCCATTGTAGCCGAACAAGGGGGATATTTCCCTCTCCAGGACTCCAGTCCTGCCTCTCCTGTCCCAGGGCGGGTCGGATCAGCTTCTTGAGCCGGTCCCTAACCCTCGGGATTCGAGCTTATGGAGCATCCTAAGCATCCCTCGTTGGTTCCTGTCTTCCCCCCTCCCACCACCATTCGATCCACCGGTGGTCAAGGTCGAGTAGCTCTCGCCGGGATTGCCGATCTCACTCTTGACACTCGGGGAAAGCAACGGCGCCGCTATTCCTCCTCTTCCTTCTCTTCTGGGGAGGAGCAGCTCCACCACAATTTGCAGTGGCGCTGCAAGGATCTCATGTGGCAGTAGCTCCTTTTGGATGCTGGGCCTAACCTGATGCCGGCTCCTACCCTGGTGCTCCACGACAGGTGCCACCACCTCAGCCCGAACCAGTTCTGGCTCAGCCACTCCTGGCCTCTCTGCTGATTCGGGTTGAATCCCCACCACCTAAGCCAAAGGAGGGCCCCCTAATAAGGATGCCCGTACTGCTCCCATGCTTCCACGATGGTTGTCGGTTACAGTCATTCATGCCAATGAGCCCCACAGGGTTAGCGGGGATTTGGGCGGGGGGTGGTTGGTCATTCTTTAACGAATCCTTGGAATCGGAGGCTTCCTCTGTGCATTCCCACCCTATTTGACCTAGAGTCGAGGGAGAATTTGTCGAGGGACCATGGTCCTACCTCCTTCGGGGCCATGCTCCACCTTATTTCGGAGGCTACAGGGATCCAGTTGGAGCCCGTTCAGAAACAGGCGAAGTATCCACTCATTGAAATCCATGACCAGGATGACTCCCTTGGGATCTCTTCCAGATGGCTGAAGCCATTCTTGGGCCCACATTGCAGCCTTGGCAATGCCCAGCCTCCTGCCCTATGCTGTTGGCCTGTATGGCCCACAAGTACATGGCTCCTACAAGTTCCCTCTCTGGGTTTACCAAACACCCTTCGGCTGAAGGAATGGTTGCCGATTCAGTGTTCAGGCGGGTGGGTAATGTTGGGCATGTTGACAAGCCTCCCAACAAAGAATCCAAGAAATTGGATTATGTGGCCAAGAAAGTATATGCGACTTCATCTCTCAGCCTTAAGCAGGCTAGATCGGCCTTAATGATGGCCCACTTTGTCGGGCATCCTTGGCCAGGTGCTCTCTCGGCTCCTGGCTGACCTTCAGATGACAGTCAAGCAAGTCTGGGAAAAAGGCCGTGCTGTGGCTAAACAACAGTTCCAGATGGCATGGACATTGGCGACTCCTGTGCCAGGTCCTTGGCCACCGCCGTGGCTATGCACCACAGGGCTTATCTAAGGATCTCAACCTTCATGGCAGATAGCCAGCACATGTTGGTGGATGTCCCTTTCTTGCGTACCAAGTTGTTCGGGCCAGGGATGGATGGTCATCTCACCAGGATTGAGAAGTCCAGTGCTACCCGGGACTCCGTCACCTCCGCCCAAAAGGACGTTAAGGGCTCTAAACCCCAGAAGTCTTTTCAGCCCTATTCTTCCCCTGCGGCCAAGCCATCCCAGTCACCAGGTAGGCACCAAGCAGACACAGGCGTCCACAGACCTAAGTCTGTCACTTCCGTGGTCCAGGCCCCAATTCGGGGACCCAGCGCATCCTCTGCTGGCCCTGCCTCCACCACCAAGCCTGCCTAGTGACAGGTTGGGGGGTGCCCCTTCCTGCCTGTCCGGTCTCCCCTGAGTCCTCCCGTGGGGGACCAGCTCAGCCACTTTCTTTCTGCCTAGTCCAGAGTTACCATAGACAGGTGAGTGCTAGAAGGTGTCGGCCAAGGCTTGCCTCTGGGGTTTGAGGCTCTCCTGCCAAGCCGAGTCTGCATCCCTTGGTAAGATGTGGTATCCACAGACATGTCTGCACTTCGGGAGGACATCACCTAGCTCCTCTAGAAGGAGGTGGTGGTCCATTTCCCAGACCCACCAGCCGATGATCCAGGATTTGTCTCCAGGTACTTTCTGGTTCCAAAACGGATGGGGAGCTGGCATCCCATCTTAGATCTGCACAACCTGAACAAGTTTCTGCAGTTGCGCACCTTCAGGATGATCACTCCGAACCAGATTATTCCGTCCCTGGAGCAGGACATGTGGTCCCTTTTTAAATGACTACCAGACCGCATTTCTCTCTCTCTCTCTCTCTCCTGTGTCTCTCCCGCCTCCCTCCCCCATTGGGGACAGTGTTTTCGGTCTTCTGACTAGTGGGCATGTCAGACTTAACTAAGAAGCAAACGGGACCTACAGATTTTAAAAATTGCACTAAGTGTTTTCATTTACTGGCCAAGATAGATGGCCATGATTTGTGTTTAAACTGCCTAGGTCCCAGTCACTTTCTCTCCAGTTGTGAACTCTGCATCACGTTTTGCCCCAAAACCATTAAGAAAAGGGCCAAAAAAACTGCAGGACATGACTTCTCAGTCTGCCTGTACATCACCTGAGCTTTCAGAGGCAGTCCTTTCCTCACATAATAAATCCAGGGAAAGCTCTCTAAAGATTCCTCCGACACCAGGGTTCCTGATAAGGGGATCCCTGATCAGGCCAAGCGCGAAAGACATTCAAAGCAGGTTCCAGAACTGGGACCTGCTAAAAAGAAACAAACAGAAAAACATTTTGCTGCCCCTCTTGCTGAAGAAGCAAAGAAGCCATTAGTGTACAAGACACAAATGCCCTCTCAGGAGGACATGAATAAAGCTTGGTAATTTTTCCAAGCATTCCAAGCCATGGAAACCCTAACGAGTTTACCAGTTCCTCCTCAACCTTCGCCCCCCCCCCCCGTTCAGGGGGCCAGGTGGATGATTTTTATTATGAGGAGGTGGAGGAAGAAGGGGAAATAATGGAACCAGGTTGCCCCCCTGATAATGACATTGGTTCCCCTTCCCAGGGCCTGGAGGACCATTCCTCGCATTATGCATTCATGAAACAAATGGGCAATACTCTTGCTGTCTCCACCCAGGAATCTGATGGGGATGAGGAAGAGGCTGATTTCTTGGACTTGATGGGGTTAACCCCTACTAAGAGGCTGCTGTTGCCTCTCCACAAATCCTTTAAGAAAGCAACCTGTAAATTGCTTCAATCCTCTATTTCTAGGAGCGTGGATATGTTGTTCATCCACACTCTTTGGCTTGTCCCTTTCCCCTTTAAATCTTGCTGGTAGTCTTCAAGCTGGCTCCTCCCACCCACCCGGGTGGTAAATACCTCGGCTCCACCCCATGATGCCAGATCTTCCTTTCCGCTGGAAGATACAGGTTCCCTCATGCTTTCAGAGCAATTCGTAGGCCCCGGATTCAAAGCGTCGGTTTTCGCCGAAACTTACCTTAAAACTCGTCCGAGTTAGTGATTCCGATAGTAGCACATCGGACATGGAAGATAAATCTTCACCCGGATTTCGCCAGTGTTCCTGCAGCCAGAAGATGTGTGCACGATCCCACTAACGTGTCTACTGCCTGGGTCCGGTCACTTGACGCCCGGCTGCGTTACCTGGCCTTCCATCCCAACGTCCTGGACGACCGCTTGGCATGTCTAAAATTGGGGAGACCGGAGTGAAGGAACCTGCCGGTGAAATCAAAGGAGGCAAGGTGGGTGGTTTCCCCGGCCGCTGAATCTGCTGAGCAGCTGGAGCAGATGAAGGCATTCGAGGAGAAAGCAGCTCAAGCTTTGGCCAATCAGCTTTTTCATTCCACTGAACCTTGGCTCCGCCTTTACGGGTTCCTTCAAGGAGCTGTGCCAGCCTCTCCCCACCAGGGGTGAGGCGCCCTCGGGCTCACACTCCTCCCACCCTCAGAAGAGGGATAAGGAACCGAAGTCTTCGTCAAAGTGAAGACGTTCTTGGGACCAAGAGTCTCAAGAACACGTGGTCTCGACTTCGGTCGAAATTGCATCCTCAGCTGCCGGCTTCACGGATCTTCCGTCTGGCAGAGAGAGACCAAGGAAGGGGCCGATGAGGTTGAGATTTCTCTCTACCCAATCGACCCTTTGTCGCCTACTCCGGTCGAAGATTCTTTGGAAAGGACCCTGGTCCTTGTCTTTCCAGATGAGGAGACCCAGCCTACTGGTGTCCCCATTGAGGAACCGGTTCCAGACCCTCGGTTTTCACTGAACCCAGTGTCTCCCGATCGATCAGGTCGACTTCCTCAATCTCGATCGAGGTCCAGAACCCCTTCGGCCGAAAAGCCGAAAAAGAGTCATAAGCACTCTAAAAAGAGGCATCGCCACAGATCCTCATTCTCCTCGGATGAGGAGAGGCTTCGATGGAAACTCCGTCGGTGCTATGAGGATCTTATGTGGCAACAGCTGATTCTGACTGGGCAGAAGCTGGCTCTGCCGTCTACCCCGGCCATTACTTGGCTTCCCCCTCCCAGACCGACCCCTCCAGAAGCAAAGCCTTCGGTTTCTCCACCCGTGGGGCCGGCCTGTATCCCGGCTAGGCCCATCTCGGTCTCTCCATCAATTCTCGTGGAACCACTGCCTAAGCAGCCTCAGGGAGGGGCTCCCTTGAAAGAGTACCGAACAGACACTGGGATTCCCCGGCATCTATCTATTACAGTAGTCCCCGACCGCCCCCGGCGAATCAAAGGGGACCTAGACAGGAGACCGTTGTACCATGACTCCTCAGACTCGGTCATCACTGGACTGCACTCCCATCCTGGGGATGATGAGTTCTCCATGGCAGGATTGGAGGAAGGCCCTTCCTCTTTTCAGGGCATTCTCCGCCTGGTCTCTGAGTCGACCGGAATTCCCCTGGAGCCTATCCAGAAAAAGGCGGAGTACCCTCTTACGGACATCCTCAAAAGGGGGGATACTCCGACAGAGGCCTTTCCAGTGGCCGAAGCCATTGTTGTCCCAGCCCTTGAGCTTTGGCAGTGCCCAGCTTCCTGCCCAGCACCGTCTGCCCTCATGGCCCGCAAGTACGTGGTGCCCATGGGGTCTCTGGCGGGATTCACAGAACATCCTTCCGCCGAGAGTCTGGTGACTGCTTCTGTGTTTAGATGTACTGGTAGCTCAGCTGACTCTGACCGTCCCCCGGACAAGGAGTCCAAGTATATGGACCACTCTGCCCGTAAGGTCTATGCAGCCTCTTCCTTAGGCCTTCGTCAGGCCAGTTCGGCTGTTATCATGGCACACTTCTCTCATGCCCTCCTTGGGTCATTAGACGAAGTCCTCCCTCATCTCCCGGTGAATATGCAGACCACGGTTAAGCAGGTCCGCGATCAGGGCCGTGCTGTTGCAAAACAGCAGCTCCAGATAGCCTTGGACATCGGGGATTCCTGTGCCTGCTCTTTAGCAGCCACAGTGGCCACTCGCCGCAGGGTTTGGCTGAGGCTTTCCTCCTTCCCGGCAGATACTCAGCACAAGTTAGATGACGTGCCCTTCCTAGGCACTGACCTGTTTGGTCCAGGAGTGGCCGGTCACCTTCAGCGCATCGAGCAGTCCAATGCCACCTTGGATGCTACTTCTCCAAAGGGTTCTTCGGGCAAGAACCAGCAGAAACGCAAGAAGAAGCCATTTCGGCATTCTTCCCCTGTGGTCAGGCAGCCCTCCTATCAAGGAGGTCAGCAGCAACAGCAGGCTCAAGCTTGGCACCCACGGCCCAAGCAGGGTCCTCAACAGCCCCATAAAGGAGGCCGAGGCGCAGGTCCAGGAGCCTTCTCCTCCTCTAAGCCTGCTCAGTGACGGGTTGGGGGCTGCCACTCCTACACCCATCACACCAGCTCTGGGTCCTCCCGTGGGGAGCCGGCTCCACCACTTTCTTTCCGCCTGGTCCAATATCACTTCAGACAGGTGGGTTCTCGGAGTGGTCGGTCAGGGACTGCCTCTAGAATTCGAGCAGTACCCTCTCAGCCGAGCCCGTGCCACTCGAGAGGAAAGGATCTCAGCTTACACCCAGTCAGCTCTCCAAGACGACATAGCTCAGCTCCTCCGCAAGGAGGCGGTAGTTCCAGTGCCGGATCCTCCTACAGACCCAGGCTTCATATCCAGGTACTTCCTGGTGCCCAAACGGACGGGGGTTGGCGCCCCATCCTAGATCTCCACGACCTGAATCAATATCTCAGGTCCCGCACCTTCTGGATGGTACCTCTGAACCAGATCATACCATCCCTGGAGCGAAACATGTGATTCTGTTCACTGGATCTACAGGACGCATTCTTTCATGTCCCAATCTGTCCGTCCCATCAGCGGTTCCTCTGCTTCAGGGTCGAGGGGACCCTGTACGAGTTCCGAGCCATGCCGTTCGGCCTGTCATCGGCCCCACAGGTCTTCACCAAGTGCATTGCAGTGGTGACAGCCCATCTTCGGCGTCGAGGAGTCTGAATCTACCATTATCTCGTTGACTGGCACTTGGCAGGTTCCTCCCTTCAAGATGTGGAGAGGTCCAAGGACCTGGCTCTCCGAACCTGCTCCCTACACAGCCTCCTGATCAATGAGGCCAAGTCAGAACTCGTGCCCTCTTAGGTGATGGGCTTCATCAGGGCAGAGCTTGACTCTTGTCAAGCCAGAGCTCGACTCCCGGAGGACAGGGCGGAGGTTCTCTCCTCCTTTGCCCAATCATTTCTGGTTGGGCACTTGCGCCCTGCCCGGGACTTTATGCGCCTTCTGGGTTACATGGTGGCATGCACCTCAGTGGTCCATTGGGCCCAGCTGCAGATGCGCCCCCTCCTCCTATGGGAGCTGGTCACCCAGTGGACTCAGCGTCACGGTCATTTCAATCAGCTGATCACTGTAACCCAGAAGATGTGGGATGCTCTCCAATGGTGGACCGCCCCAGACTGGTTGCAGGAAGGGATCCCATTTGTCCGCCCCGAGCCGATGGTCGTCCTTACAACCGATGCCTCTCTCATGGGCTGGGGAGCCCACATGGGGAACAACAGGGCCCACGGGTTCTGGACCCTCAAAGAGTCCCGATGCCACATCAACCTGTTGGAGCTCAGAGCAGTCAGACTGGCACTGTCAGCTTTCGCACCTCAGCTCCGGGGTCAAGTGGTTCAAGTTCAGACGGACAATACCACGACCATGTACTACCTCAACAAACAGGGCGGCATGCACTCCCATCTGCTGTGCAAGGAGGCGCTCTGCATCTAGACCCTCATAAGCGGGTTGGAGGCGGATCTCCTAGCCATTCATGTGGCAGGAGTCTCGAACCAGCTGGCGGATGCTCTCAGCCACATAGGCCAGACATCCTACAAGTGGTCTCTCCATCCAGAGGTAGCTTACAGTCTGTTCATTGGGGCAAACCATTGGTGGACCTCTTTGCCTCCAGGGAAAACAACAAGCTGAGGCTGTACCATGCCCGCCCGCCTCAGCAGGGCTCGTTGCAGTGGAATGCCTTCTCGAGGCTGTGGACCCCAGGCCTCCTCTACGCCTTCCTTCCATTCCCTTGATCCACAAGGTGTTACTCAAGGTGAGGAGGGACAAGGCATAGGTGATCCTGGTAGCCCCAGATTGGCCACGCCAGTTCTAGTACCCAGATCTCCTCAGCCTCAGCTGCAGGCCCCTGGAGCGGCTTTGTACACGCCCGGATCTGATATCACTCAACCAGGGGAAGGTCTTCTATCCGGACCTTCAATCCCTGCACCTCACAGTCTGGTACCTGAGCGGCTAGAGTTCCAGGCTTTGGGTCTTTCCAACAATGTCTACACCGTGGTGGAGGCATCTCATAAGGAATTGACCAGGAAATGTTATGCCTTCAAAGGGAAAAGGTTTTCCATTCGGTGTCAGGATAAGAGTCTGGACCCCTTATCCTGCTTTGTGGCTAACATTCTCGACTACTTTTGGTCTCTCTCCAAAGGAAGTCTGCGGTCATCGACCATTAGGGTGTACCTGGCAGCCATTTCTGCTTACTGGGCGCGGGCCGGTCAGCCGACATTGGCGCAGGAGACAGTGGTCGGGCGCTTCTTCAAAGGCCTGGACCACATATCCCCTCCAGTACATGAACCTCCACCTCCGTGGGATCTGTTGCTGATTTTAGCAAAGCTCATGGGCAAGCCTTTCGAACCCATGCACAAGTGTGACCTGTCGCACTTGTCGTGGAAGACAGCCTTCCTGGTGGCTATCACGTCTGCCAGAAGGACAGGGGAGCTCCAGGTGCTTTCAGTAGACTCCCCTTATCTGGTCTTTCACAGGGACAAAGTTGTCCTGCGCCCCCACCCGAAATTCCTTCCGAAGGTGGTGTCAGAGTTTCACCTTAACCAGGTGTTGACTTTGTTGGTATACTACCCTAACTACACCTCAGACGCCGAGTACAGGCTCCATACCTTGGACCTGAGATGTGCTCTCTCCTATTATAAGGAACGAACGGCAGAAATTCATGGAGAGGTTCGCCAGCTGTTTGTCACCTACGCTGAAGCCGCTTCTGGCAGACCTGCAGCCAAATGGACCATTGCATGGTTGATTACATCATGCATAGGTCTGTGCTATCAGTTGGCGGGCAAGGAGCCTCCCAGAGGGATAAGAGCTCATTATACCCGCCATACTGCTGCATCAGTGGCTGCTTCCAGGGACATCCCTATCCAGGAAATCTGTCGGGCTGCTACCTGGAAGTCAGCAAACATCTTCATTACCCACTACCACATCGACCTTGAGTCATGCCGGGATGCTGGTTTTGGGGCCTCGGTTCTCCAATCTCTTTCCCAAGTAGGGGGTGTGTGCCTTGCCTCACTCCTCCTGGAGAACTGCTAGGAGTCTGCCAAAGAGTGTGGATGAACAACATATCCACGCTCCTAGAAAAACAGGTTACTCACCTGTAACAGTAGTTCTAGGAGTGGTTTATGTTGTTCATCCACACACACACACACACACACACTCCCCGCTTTAGGCACAACCTTGCTTCCAGTGGGCTAAGATCTGGCGGCCATGGGGAGGTCGAGGTATTACCACCAGGGTGGGTGGGAGGAGCCAGCTTGAAGACTTCCGGCAAGATTTCAAGGGGAAAGGGACATGCCAAAGAGTGTGGATGAACAACATATACCACTCCTAGAACTACTGTTACAGGTGAGTAACCTGTTCTTCTATTCCAGGGCTTGATAAGAAAATTAAGGAGAAATACCAGCTGGACAAACGTGATGCTGAGTACCTCTACTCACACCGTAACCATGAAGGTGTAGTCCAGGCCACTGCCTGTGACAAAGACAAGGTTCCCTTCTCCTCACAACCTCCAGACAAGGGCTCCAGGAAGCTGGATGGCATGGGGAAAAAAGTGTGCACATCTGCCTTCTTGCTCCTGAGGCCAGCTGTGTATGTTGCTTACACTGCCAAGTACCAGAAAGCCCTGTGGAACTTGGTACTGGCCCTGAGCAACAAGCTGTATGGGGCCTGGACACAGGACTTTGTAGATGCAGCTAGGACTGCCCTTGATGCTACCAAATAGCTGTTCCATGTGGCAGTAGATGCTAATGATACTGCATCTAGGGTAATGGCCCAGGCTATCTCCCTAAGGAGATTTGCTTGGCTAAGGACAACTAATTTGTCCCAGGACACCCAGGCAAAAGCCATGGACTTCTCGTGCAAGAATAATTCCATTTGGTGACATGACAGAGGTATACATGAAAAAGGTGGAAGAGTACAATACCACCTACAAAAGTAATTCTGAAAAGGAAATGGCCTCTACTTCCTACAGGCCTTATGGAAGGGGAGGTCAGGGTAGGGGTTTCTACCCACGTACTTTTTATCCTATGCCCATGCCCTATGACTGCTCTCAGATGAGAGGGTACTTTAGCGGCAGGGGCAGAAGAGCTTCCAGAAGGGTCATCCAGGTTTGGACCTCTAGGGCTCATCCCAAGCAGACCCCTGATTTACGTGTCCAGGTCACCCACCCATTGTCACTAGGAGGAAGACTGACTCACTTTTTCCAGGAATAGAAAAATATCACCACAGACAAGTGGGTCCTTGAGATAGTGAGTCTCTGTCTCTCCCTGCGGTTCAAAAGTCTTCCCAGACTGCAGGTCCACAGAAGCTTTTTTCCCTCCACCCCAGAAGAAAAGATTGTGCCGGAGGTCAAAAAGTTGCTGCAGGCAAATGCAACAGAAAGAGTTCCTCCTCCTCGGTGCGGAAAAGGCCTTTATTGAAGGTACTTTCTCACTGACAAAAAAAATTGGGAGTGGCGACCCATTTTAGATCTCAAATTCCTGAACAAACATCTAAAGAAGGACAAGTTCAAGATGGTCACTGTGGCCACAGTGATCCCATCCCTGCAACAGGGAGACTGGCTTGGAACACTGGACTTAAAGGATGTGTATTTTCACATCCCAGTGGTGCCCAGTCACAAAAAATTACCTAAGGTTCAGGTTGCCCTCTGGTCGTTGTCAATTCGCAGCCTTCACCTTTGGTCTCTCATCTGCTCCAAGGGTGTTCACAAAGTGCTTGGCCATGGTGGTAGCATACCTTAGAAGACAGGGGTGATGGTTTTTCATTATCTGGACAACTGGTTAGTCTGCAGAATATCACATCACCAAGTCAAGGGCTCTCTCCAGCAAGTTTAGCGCACCTTGGAGATGTTTTGATTTCTCATAAACAAGCAAAAGTCCCAGACAAAATCAGTGCAGGTACTGGAGTTCATAGGAGTGCAGCTGAATGCTGTCCAGAGCAAGGTTTTCCTGCCTCAGAAAAGAATGGAAAGATACTGGGTCTGGCACACTCCTTTGTCCTGAGTCATCCCTGGCTGGCAAGGCATTTTCTCCAACTCCTCAGTCATATGGCCTCCACCACAGCTGTGGTACCAAGAGCCAGATTCCAAATGAATGACATTCAGTATCACTTAAGTGCCTATTGGCCCTAGAAGCGGCACCCTCTGTCAAGGCATGACCCTGTCACAAAAAGTCTACTGCAAACCTTGGACTGGTGGAAGGAAAGGGACAATCTCAGACAAGGAGTTCCCTTTCAGTTGCAGCTTCCGACATTTATTCTGACAACAGATGCCTCCCTTTTGGGGTGGGGAGCTCATCTGGATGACCTCACAGTAAGTGAAGTGTGGTCCCCTTGGGAGTCCAGGGAGCACGTAAGTCTCCTGGAACTAAGAGTGGTCTTTCTCACTGTACAGTTATTTGCCCCCCATAAAGCGTCAGTCTGTCCAAGACAGACAACACCACTACCATGTATTACATCAACAAGCAGGGAGGAACACAGTCCTCAAAACTGTGCACAGAAGCCATAAAGCTCTGGAGTCTGGCTTAATCACTGAAAGTGCAGCTATCAACTGTCTATCTTCCAGGAAAGGACAATGCCTTGGCAGACTCCCTCAACAGGATAAGCCAAGATCATCATGAATAGTCACTGAACAGACAGGTGTTAACTACAGTCTTTCAACGATGGGGCACACCAGAAATAGACCTATTCACTTTCAAAGACAAATGCCAGCTCCCTCTCTTCTGTTGCAGGTCCCCTGCAGTGGGCACAGCCCCCTTGGATGCCTCGATTCTGGACTGGTCAGGAAGGTTTCTGTATGCCTTCCCTCCATTTCCTCTGCTGTTGCAAGTCCTCCTGAAACTGAGGAACCAGCCTGCAACCATATTAATAACTCCATACTGGGCCAGACAGCCCTGGTACTCTCTGCTACTGGCTCTCTCCTCCAAGCAACCTATTTGTCTTCCCCAGAGATTCAATCTACTGACCATGTCTCAGGGAAGAGTGACCTTCCAGAACCTCAAATCATTCCACCTCAAGGCATCATTCTTGAGGAACTAGAGTACTCTGATTTCCAACTTTCATAGGAGATCCTGAATGTCCTCAGGGTTTCCAGGAAAGCTGCCACCAGGAAGACTTATGCTTCCAAATTGGAAAGATTTTCTCTGTAGTGTGCTCCTAAGCAGCTCAACCTCCTACAGAATAAACTACTTGGTGCATTTGCAGCAGGGTCGGCCTTAATTATTCTGGGCCCCTGTGCATCCCCCTGAAGGGCCCCCCCACTCCATTCCCTGTGGGCCCCCCTCGCACATCCAACATTTACACCTAACTAACCCTCCTGTGCTGTATTAATAAAGCAATAGCAGGTCTACTAGTTTAACCAGCATCTTTTAATTAGTGCCATTGACTGCATTGAATTATTTGACTTCACCATTGGAAATGAATCTGACTGAGGCTGGAGCCAGAACTTAAGTAAGTATGGTACTACTGCTGTATTCATTTCTGTAAAGACAGGGACATCATCACTGGACACTTACACCTCAGATACTCTGATTTGCAAACAAGTTAAACAATTAAACTTTTCTGGAGGTGTGAGAGAGAATAGAGAGAATTATCATAGGAATCAGTATAGCGCAGTGGTTTATGGTTCTGAGCTGCAAACCTGGAGACCTCGGTTTAAATCCCACAGCCCCCACTTGCATACTGTGTGACACTGAGCAAGTCACTTAACTTCCTTGAGCTTCCCAGATTGCACCTGTAAACAAGCTTTCAGCTTAGTGTGTCTCTCCTGGTAAAAAAATAAATAAATAAAATCACAGGGAAAGGTAAGATTGCCACCTGTCAGGTTTTTTACCTGGTGATCAGGTTTTCAGGGTCCCTATCAGGAAATCCAGTTTTACTCTGTACTGGTCAGGTTTTTGAGCCATTGTGAGCAGGGATCAACCTTAAATCATTTTTTGCAGTAGCCAGCAAGGCAAGTTGATTCAAAATTGCACTAGCCCGCAGATGGTTGCACTAGCCCTCAATTATAATGGTAAATTTTGATCACTTATACAGGAAACAATGCAAGCAAAGCGATACTCTGATTATTGGACATTTATCCTGCTCTCACATTGCTTCCAGCTCCCCAGCAGAAAAAAAGACTGCAATGCCATCTCACACAGTGAGCCCCCCATTGTTTTGTACCATGGCCTCCTCTCTTCCTCTTCTCTTTCTGCGCACACACACACACAAAATCAGTGGATATCACAACAGCAAATGTTCAATCAAGCAGTCCTAGCTCTGCACACACACACAATAGCTGACATAATCATGCACCTCACCACACTGTCACCACCACCCACAGGGCAATGAACAGTAAGGCAGGGAAAGACTCAGCCCCCACCCTATAGTCAACTGGAGTTTTGCACTTCTGGAAGTTCGTGTACTGTCTCAAGTGAGCCAGGAGCGCGTCTAAGATTTCTTTGGGGTGGGGGCTACACAAACCTAAGGGGCTTTGGAAATAGAAAACTATGATATTTTTATTTTTAAAAGCATTGATTTTAATATGCTCTGCACCAACAATAACAGATTTTTCTTTAACATTGTCCTTTCATCAGTGCAGGGAAACAGTGCACAGGCATAATGCTATACTATCTCTATTTCTATATAGCAGTGGCTCTCAAATGGTGAGGCCAGCCTCCCAGGGGAGGCCCTAGATTGTTCCAGGGGAGGCCCAGTCAAGTCTGAGAATGTACAGTATTTACATTTTTAGTTTTGGCTGTTTTGTGTGAAAAGATAAAACAAATTAAATATGGATAATTGCAGGTGAATTTCTTTAGTTATGCACAAATATTTAACCAGGAAGTCCCCATTGAGTCAAAGCTTGTTTACAGGCGTGGATATGTAAATTAATGCCTGGAGAAGGCATTTATTTATTTATTTATTTATTAGATCATCGGTTTATAGACCTTTGAGTCATACACTCATTTACAAAGGCACCTTGTCAAGAGAGCAATACATCACAGCAAACAAACAGCACAGTACATAACACTTAGATTAAAAAAAGCAACCCGTGTTACAGGCATTCACTGGTGGTACACGCATGCTGTGTCAAGGCTCATTTCTACAATAGGTATTTATATGCAAATTAGTAACTTGGAAAGGCAAACTGAATCAAGGCTAATTTCTATAGTAGGTAATTGTATGTAAATTAGTGACTGGGAAAGGCACAGAGATCCAATGCATGTTTTCAGGTGTGACCTGAGGTAAGGGTACAGGAAGTTGCTTAACAACAGGGTAAGGGAGGGAGAGATGAAGTGGCTAGGTTTGGCTGTTCCAGATAGAGAGGAAACAGAGTAACAAGGGCCCAAGAGTCAGAAAAAAGGAGTGACAAGCATAACCTGGGGTGCCAGGTCCGGGTGGAGAGCAATAAGTCGAATAAAAAGAGAATATACTCAGTCAGCTTTATTAATTTCACTTTATTCCAGGTGTACTGTGCAAAGTAGGGGTTATTTTTTTCTGTGGAAAGGCCCACGATTTTTTTCCAAATTTGAGGGAGTCTCGAAATCTATTTTATGGCTTGGGGGGAGGCTCACTATCAGAAAGTGTGAGAACTAATGCTATATAGGAAGATCCATGTACCCCAGGAATGCCTGTTTTAAGCTTTTAAATTATGTATTTTGTTATTTATTTTATTTATTTATTAGGTCTAGGATTACGATACCTTTGAGCCAGGGCTCTTTTACAAGGGTTCCATGTCAGGTTACAATTCAAAACATAAGACTTGTAAGTCAGATTACAAATTCAATGCATAAGACAAGGTTACAAAAGTGTAAGCTAAACAGAGTTACAAAGCATCTGAGAAATAAAACAAGTTTTGGAGGCTAGGTTACAAGGAGATAGCAGATGAGGTGCAGAGAGAATAAAGGACAAGAGAGAGGAAGAGTAGAGTGGGCGGAGAGCTATAGAGGAGGAGCGCAGCCAGAGGCATTGTCGTAGACGTAACATGGGGAGGTTTATTTTTGTACCATACATGATCCAAAGTTTTGTTTTTTGGATGAAATGACATGCTGGATGGGATATGGGTGACATTGTATGGATAGTGATGGCTGGCATGGTCCATTTAGAAGAGCTGGGGACCCCCCACTTGTCAGTAATGGCAACTATGGATCTGTGGATGGTCATTTCAGAGACTGGTCTGCAGTGGTATCCAGGGAAAAAGCAGAATTAAGATATTTGGAAGGGAGAGGGAAGATATGGTGAGGTTGGGATTAAACCCACCACCTGCAGGACCAACCCTGTATACCTCTTCGCATTTAGTCACTGAAATATTGGATACAGACACCCAAAATGGAGGGAAATGAGGGGCACTGGTCTTAATAATATGGGACAAATTTTTAGACAGAGACAAATTCAGAAAACTGGAAGCTAGTGACTTAACAGCACTCTACCCCTGATCACAGCCTGGACACTAGCTGAAAGTCCTAACAGTGCAGTGATAATGACTCACATTGAGTCTTTTGTGGGATCCACCTCTTGAACTGCCAGATAATTGCAGCTCTTAATGAGCTGTTAACCACACCAGGCCACCTGGAACATTGAGTGAGATTAGCATGAGGAATAGAGCCTGCTAAAGTAGACTTTTTTAACTTCATGAACAGCCATGAAAACCTGCACTAGTCAAGACGGACAAGTAGAGAGTTAGCTGCATTAGCCCTGGACAATTTGCACTAGTGTTTGGGCTAGTAAAACAATGTTAAGATCGACTCCTGATTTTGAGTGCTCACATACTTTTGAAACAGATTTTGTCATATCATTCATTGTTCCAGCTACATGTCCAGGTTACAAACAAGCTCTCTTGTCAATATAGCCCTTTGTTTGTGAAAGCAGTCAGCCTGGGAGGTGTAAAGTATGGCCATTAACACCATTAACACTTGCTTCACCTAATCTTTTCCACTTCAGCAAAGCTGCCCCCACCTTTTGTAACAGTAGCAGAGTAAGTTGTCTTCCACTTTGATTTGCTGGTAAACATTTTCATCTCTAACAAAATGTTGGCATTTTTAAATGTTTTAAATTATTTTTGCTTCCTCAAGAAAAAAGTATGGGCCCCCAAGGTGCAGGGACAGGAGAACTGCAACAGGGGTAAAAGGGCCTAATAATGTGCAGGAGGAAGAAGAGGAGCTGGAAATGAGGGAGGGAGATGAAAGGAAGCAAGCAGGGAGTAAGAGGGGTGGAATCTTAGTGCTGGGGGACTCAATACTAAGAGGAGTTAGGTGGGGTAGCAAGGCGGAGAGGCATAGTCGATTTGGGTGGAGGCCATGCCAGGAATGACAGCGGAAAGGGTGGGACAGTCTGTTCTGAAATATGCTAGAAGGGGTAGGGACATGCCTCATTTAATTATACATCTTGGGTCAAACGACCTGGCTGACAAGACAGTGGATATAGTCCAGAGGAGGTTTGAGGAACTAGCACAATTATGTGAGGGGGCAGGAAGATCAGTAACTTTTTCCGAGATACTTCCGGTGCAAAGGCAAACACAACAAGAAAGCTGAGAATAGAGGAATTTAACAGATGGCTAAGAACCTGGTGTTGTGCTAAAGGGTATGGGCTGTTGGGGGGTGGGAGGGACCTGGGAGGACAGTAGTCTCTATGCCAAGGACAGACTACACTTGAGTGAGGAGGGAAAGAAAGTGTTGAAACAGAGGATGGAAGAGTATATAGAGGAAGTTGGGAGTTTAAACTAGGAGTGGGGGGTGGCAGTTGGGGAAGGGATATGCAGAGACCACAGGTTGGGAAATCATATGATCTTACCCCCCATAACAGTGACAAAGGACAAATGGCAAGTACTGTTGGTGATGCTAGGAAAGGAGGGCAGGATGGGAGGGAAAGGGTGGAAGGTGGTTACCCTTAATGCTAGGAGCCTTGGGAGGAAAACTGCAGAGTTGCAGGTTCTCATGGCAGAGGAGAGGTGGACATTGCAGCCATCACGGAAACATGGGCCACCCAATATAATGACTGGGACCTGTCTGTACCAGGGTACAGGTTATTCATGAGGGACAGGGTGACTGAGAAAGGAGGGGGGTGGCACTATATGTGAAGGAAGGACTGAAGGTGTAAGGGAGGAAGGGGAGGAGGGTAGACAGAGTCACTTTGGTGCAAATCCAGGATTCCAAGAATAGGATTCTTAGAATGGGAGTGGTGTACAGGCCACCATCTCAGATGGAGGAGTTAGACAGGAACTAGCGGGACAGATCAGGAGGACCTCAAGAAGGGTAGTGTGGTGATTGTGGGGGACTTCAACATGCCAGAAGTGCACTGGAGCTCCCCAACAACCAGGAACAGAAGGGAGCAGGTACTGCTGGATGCCTTCCAGGACAGCTTCCTGCTGCAAATGGTCAGTGAACCAACCAGGTTAGGGATTACCCTTGACCTTGTGCTGGCAAATGGGGACTTTGTGAGAGAACTTACAGTGGAGGAACCGCTGTCGAGGAGTGACCACCACTCAGTATGGCTCACATTGGATATGGGCAAGGAAGGAGTGGAATCTGGCACAAGAGTGCTGGACTTCAGGAGGGCCGACTTTGGGAGGATGGGGGAAGTGGTAAAAGGGTACCTGGCCAGAATTCAATCTAGTGTGGATACTGACCAGAGATGGGAGCTCATAAAGCTGGGGATAGTGGAGGCAACCAAAACCTGCTGCAAAGCCCAGAGCAAGAAGGCTAGGGCTAAGAAACCGAGCTGGTTGAGCAAGGAGGTCATGGAAAAGGTAAGGAGGAAAAGAGCTGCCTTTAGGAAGTACAAGAAAACAGGGAGGGGGGAGGACAGAGAGGAGTACTTGACAGAATTAAAGGAGTGACAAGGGCAGTAAGGGAGCCAAAGCATCACGGAACTCAGGCTGGCACAAGGCATTAAGAAGGGAGAAGGACTTCTTTAAGTACATCAGGAGAAAAGGAGCTGTAAGGACCACATAGTAAGGATTAGGAAGAAGGGGGTTGGGTGGAAGCAGAGCGATGAGGCAGAAGCACTAAATGAGTACTTCTGCTCAGTATTTACTAAAGAGAAGAGGGGGTGACACCCAAGATGGGAGAAATGGCAGACGAGGGGAGGGTGACAGATGGGGAAATCATGGAGGGCAGAGTTCGAGAGGGTTTGAAGGCACTGAGGGTGGACAAGGCACCAGGCCCAGATGGCATCCACCCAGGGTACTGAAGGAGCTAGCAGAGGTCCTTGCAGGACCTTTGGCAGACCTATTTAATGCCTCACTACATCTGGGTGTGTACCTCAGGACTGGAGGATGGCTCATGTGGTGCCCTCCACAAGAGTGGCCCCAAGGATGAACGGGAAACTACAGTCCAGTGAGCCTCCACATCCATCATGGGTAATCTAATGGAGACTATCCTGAAGGAGGCTGGTGGCCCTCTAGAGGCCAAAGGACTACAGGACAGCAGACAGCGTGGCTTCATACATGGCCGATCCTGCCAAACCAACCTGGTCGAGTTCTATGACTGGGTAACTAGGCAACTGGACAGGGGCCATGCAGTGGATGTCCTGTATCTGGACTTCAGTAAGGCATTCGACTCAGTGCCACATGGAAGGCTGGAAAGGAAGTTAGTAGGCACAGGGGCAGGTGCAATGCGGTGAGATGGGTAGGAAACTGGCTGCAGGGAAGGCAACAGAGGGTGGTGGTGGGTGGGGAGCCTCACACCCAAGGGCAGTGACGGAGCGGTGTCCCACAGGGCTCGGTGTTGGGACCAGTGTTGTTTGGGATATTCATTGCAGACATATCATGGGACATCAAGAGCAAGATCAGTCTGTTTGCTGATGATACCAAGGTTGGCGCGGTGGTGGATGACCTAGGGGGATGGCAGGGGTTGCAGGATGATCTGGCAAAGCTTGAAACCTGGTCAGACACCTGGCAACTGGGCTTTAATGCCAAAAGAGCAAGGTGATGCATTTTAGGATGAAGAACCAAGGAGGACTTACCAGCTAGGGGAGTGCAATAGCAGACAGAGGAGGAGAAGGATCTGGGTATGCTCATCACAGGGTCAATGAACAACTCGGCACAGTGTAGGAAGGCAGCTGCAAAGGCCAACAAAATGCTGGGTTGTATTGCAAGGGTATATCTCGAGGAGGGAGGAGGATTCTGCCACTGTATAGGTCATTAGTTAGACCACACCTGGAGTACTGCGTGCAGTACTGGCGTCCGTATCTGAAGAGGGACATTAAGTTACTGGAGGGAGTGCAGCTTGAGGCGACAAAGATGATCAAGGTCTGGGGGACTTATCATACAAGAGGAGGTTGAAGGAGTTGAACATGTACTCACTGGAGGAGAGGAGAGACAGGGGGACATGATTGAAACCTTTAAATACATGAAAGGAATAAACAAGACAGGTACAGAGGGGCTGTTCAAAGTAAGGAGGGAGGGCCACCCAGGGGCCATGATATGAGACTGGAGCGAGGGAAGGTTCAGGAGGAGATGAGGAGACACTTTTACAGAGAGGGTGGTGTCTGGGTGGAATGTGTTACCTGCAGAAGTGGTATGCAGTAGAACAGTGGACTGCTTCAAACGAGGATGGGACAGGACAAGGGGGAGGGTTAATGAAGGGGAAGGGTGGAAGGGAAGGGCAGCTGCAGAATATGAGGTGCTAGCTGCACATTCAAGCAGACTTGATAGACCTCTAGGCCTTTATCTGCTGGCAAATTTCGTATGTTCGTAGCTAAGGCTGGCCCTGATTTGCAGGCCTTAGGCCCTCAGCTCTTAAGGTGCACTTGGCAGCCATCTCTGCCTGCATATCAGCAGGCAACGTGAAAGCAGCGGTTTCTCATCCCATTTTCAAGAGATTTTTCAAGGGTCTGATCCATTTGTATCCCCCCGTGAGGGAACCATTCCCACCATGGAATTTGAACCTATGTATAGCCAAGCTCACGGAACCTCTATTTGAGCCTATGGCCACTGCAGATATGTGTGGCACTGCGGTACTGTAGCACCTTTTCCCCAAACAGGTCCTGTACTCAGCCTCCCAAGGTACTGCTTTGTGGTCTGCAATAGTTGAGCATAATGAGGGATTTCTGAGGGTTTGAAGAAAAAATTACCATAGTAATATTGTATCTTACTTCCAGAGGGTTCCTGCAGTAGGTCATCACATATAGGACTGTGCTCCCTGGCATCAGGATGGCACGGCAGACTTTTCCAGCAGTGTCTGGCGGGGGACTGCCCAATCACCATCACGTGATGGACACCAGCGTGACCCTATATAGTGGACGGTCCCCACGACCGCCTTCCAGTTCTTTCCCGCCGTCGACCAGCGCTAGTACCTTATGGTATCATCCAGCTTTGTCGATCACCATTTTCTTGTTTTCAAATGATATTTTCAGTCCGAATTCACACTTTGTCTTTCTCCATCACTGCCTCCAAAGGCAAAGAAGAAGTGCACCAAGTGTGGGTTGCAAATTCCCCACAAAGACGGCCATCATCTCTGCCTCTTTTGTCTAGGCCCGGATCACGACATCGCAGCCTGTCCCGACTGCTAGCCTTTCAACAAGGCTACTCGCATACGATGACAACAGGCTCTGGAGGCCCATCTCCTCAAGTCTAGATTGGCTTCTCTGGAGAAGGAGATGCAAAAGATCTGGGACTCAGCTTCTTCCCCTTCAGATAAACAGAAGAAGAAAAAGATAAAGTGAGGCACAGAGAGAAGGAGCGACACGAGGACTGGGACCGATCCTCAACTAGCAAGCCTTTCGACCAGCAGGGCCATGTCCCCGCCGCCCACCCTTGTGGTGATCCAGGCAGCTTCCAGGACAACATCCAGTGCTGCCGTCTTTCAACGTATCACCACTGTTAAGTCGCCTGCTGGCTCCTCCGACGAACACCTGGTACTTGCCGGTAGGTCGAACGCCACCCTAAAGCAGCCAGTTGTCCACTCGGCTTCGACTGATAAGCTGGTCGAGGGTCCAACCCTCCAACGCCCAGTTGCTATTTTGCACAGTAAGACGCTGTCTCTGATGACCGCTCAGGCATTGCTATCCCGCTTCGGGAGCTCACGCCGTCTCACCCGTCTGGCAGAGTGTTCTGACTTCTCCCAGTCAGCCCTCCCCCGGGCCTTACCCGGCCAGGAGACTTCCTCTCCACCTCCCTCGATGGTTTTCCCTGCCCCGCAGCCTATGCCTGGGACAGTGGAGGAAGAAGGATGCCTAGAAGTAGTTCTCTTTTCACCTACTTCTATGGCACTTCCTCAGGTCCCCCTTAGGGATCCTCATCCTTCGTCAGCTAACTCTGACGTCGGGTCACCTCCCACCTGCTGCTCCACCTTTATCATCAGTAGCACTGTCAGGTACCTCACGTCAGCCCCTCCATCAGGGCCCAATGATAGGCCTCTCACACAGTGTCTGACCTCTTTGGGGCTAACGGCAAACCCCACATCGGGGGCCCCGGTTGTTCCATTTTTGTTAGCTACCCCGACATCAACTATCGTGACGTCTGGTATTTATCCTGGCCCATCCAGCCCTTTTGGTCAAGACCTACCGTCCAGGCACTTTTCTGGACATCAGGCATTTCTTCCTCCATCGTCAGGCCCATCGATGCCCCATTATTCCCAGGGCTATTTCCCTGGATACAGCAAGGATACCCATACTTCCAAGGGTACCCCCCTCCTCACTTTGCAGGTTCGGGGAGCTCATTTTTATTTGCCCCCCAGCTAACCTGCCTCCTCCTCCTGCACAGCCAGACTTCCTATCAATGATCCAGTCATGGTGGAAGGATGCGAGGTCCCAGCTCTTTTCAGACCTGGAAAGTATGCTCCCTAGTCCGGTGGTAGTGCCCCGACCCTCCCTCCCCTGCCCCTCGGCATACGGTACATGTCTCGGTACTACCCCTCAGGATATTCCTCTCCCAGACTTTGAGTGTCCAGAGGAAGAGGAGCCCCCCGACTCTGACGCTGATAAGTCCGAGTCTTCCTTTGATGAGCTATCCTCTCCTATGGACAAAGAGTCTCCTAAGTCCCCTCCAGAGGACCCTTCCTTTATGGAACTCCTCCGCATTATCCAACAGGTGAGCGGTTGGAATGCGGAGGATCTGGACCCTATGCGGAAGTGCTTGGCAGAGCATCTAGATTTAGAGGCCGACACCCCCATTCCAGTTCCTCCTTGGATAGCGCCACATGAGGACCTTACCTCCACTATTTGGAAATTGCCACACTCCATTCCTGCTGTCCCTAAAAAGGCAGACAGGATATATCGCTCCCCTGAAGGAGTTCCCTTTCTGGACTCACACCCTAAGGAAGATTCTATAGTTATTACTGCCGCTCATGATCACAGTTTACCCCAAGCACATGAGTACGTCTCCCCCAGATGAGGAGTCCAGACAGTTGGAACAGTTTGGCAAAAAGGTCTACTCCTCGGCCACTTGTGCCCTGTGCTCGTTGAATTATGTGGCATATATGGTGTCTTTTCCAAAAGCCACATTGTCCAAGTTGGAGGATAGGATTTCCTCCCTGGAGGATTCTGACCTGAAGGCGGAGATTGCTAAGGATCTCCATCTCTCCAAAATTTACTGTAGGCATGCTCTCAGGGCCACTTATGATTCTGTAGACGCAGTGGCCCACTCCTCAGCTACTGCCATTAGCCTCAGGAGGCACATTTGGCTTCGGATTTCTGGACTTTCTACAGACGTACAAACAGCCATACAGGATGCTCCTTTTAGAGGATCAGTCGTCTTTGGAGGGGACACCAAGGATTTGATCACGGGCCTCCAAGACAGTGGTCAAGCCCATAGATCGGTCCCTTCTATGTACAGGACCTGTACCCCTAAGAAGCAGCCCTTTCCGCACCAGTTCAAGTGCCAAGGGAAGCAACCGGCCCCTAAGAAACAGAACAAAAGGTGAGCCACCAGCTCTTCCTTTTCCTCTCTACCGGCCACCAAAACCCAGAGACCAGCAGGAGGGCCTTTGCCCCTCTGCCTCCCGACTCACCCAGTCTTCCCTCCCCTCCACTTCAAAATGTAAAGCCAGTAGGGGGAAGATTCGCCTTTCATGTCCAGGAGTGGGAGGATATCACCTTGGACACATGGGTCCTACAGCTCATTTCGCAAGGGCACACACTAGAGTTTCTGGAGCTCCCTCCAGACTCTCTTTCTGGTCACTCGCACTACTCCCCGCACCGAGCCCCCTTGGCTGAGGAGGAGATCAGGACTCTGGAACGAAAGGCAGCAATCAAATCCATGCCAGTCACCCAGAGAGGAAAGGGGTTTTACTCCCACTTCTTCCTGGTCCTAAAGAAGTCAGGTGACCTCAGACCAATACTGGACGTCAGCAGTCTGAACCTCTTCATGGAGTGCAAGAGGTTCTGCATGCTGACTGTTCAGAGCCTCCTGCCCCTTCTGAAGCAGAACCATTGGCTCTGTGCTCTGGACATGCAGGATGCTTACCTGCATATCCCGATCTTCCCTGGCTACCGCCGTTTCCTATAGTTTTCTTTCCAGGGGGAGCACTTCCAATTCACAGCCCCCCCCTTTGGCCTGTCGTTGGCACCCAGGATTTTTACCAAGTGTGTAGCAGTGGTGGCAGCGGCCTTACGCCGCCAGTGTATAGCGGTGTTCCCCTACCTGGACGATTGGCTACTTTCATCTTCGTCCAGAAACAGCCTTCTGAACTCCCTCTAAGTTACCCTGGACCTTTTTTCCCCAACTGGGGATCACAGTCAGTCTCTCCAAGTCATCTTTAATCCCCTCTCAGAACCTTCAATTCATAGGGGTGGTTTTTGATACAGTCCATTGCAGAGCCTTTCTCCCCTCAGACATAGCGGAGACTCTCCGAGAGCAGGTCATTCTGGTGATCTCATCCAGATCTCTTCTGGACAGAGCATTGCTACACTTGCTGAGCCTGATGGCAGCCTCTATCTCCACAGTTCCTTTAGCCATGTTGCATATGTGGATCTCCCACTGGACTCTTCGTGTCCAATGGGATCAGCGCTTGGATGATCTGGACCACCCTAATCTGGTCTCCAGAGCAGCCAAGAGGGATATGTACAATGGTGGCTAGACCCTCTGAATCTGTCCAAGGGACTTCCCTTTTGAATTCCCCCCCCCCATGGACCCTCACTGCGGATACTTCATGCCTGGGTTGGGGAGCACACCTGGAGGACCATCAAACCCAGGGTTCATGATCCCAGCCAGAGATGTCCTTGCACATCAACATTCTGGAGATGAGGGCAGTCCTTTACGCCCTTTAGGCTTTTCAGACCATCCTTTCGAGAGGAACACTGCTAATCCAGACAGACAATATGTCGGTAGTCTTGTACATCAACGAACGGGGAGGCACCCAATCATACCCCCTATGCAGGGAGGCGATGCGGGTGTGGAATTGGGCGGTCCAGCGCAACCTGTTTCTCACAGCCGTGCACATTCCAAGTGTTCACAACGTCCTGGCGGACAGCCTCAGTCGGACTTTGTCCCTCGCTCACGAATGGGAATTAAGTCAGGAGGTAGCAGATACTCTCTTCCAGAGGTTGGGTTCCCAAAAATCTATCTGTTCACCTCCCCATCCAGGGCAAAACTTCACAGCTTTTGCTCGCTCGTTCCAGAGCCTGGAGCTTTCCGGCATGATGTGTTGTCACTATGTTGGACAGTGAAGTTCTTGTATGCCTTCCCTTCCTTTCCCATTCTTCAGAGGGTAAAACTCAAACTCCAGGCAGAGGGAGCTTGAATGATCCTAATTGCTCCTCTCTGGCCAAGGTAAATTTGGTTTCCGCTAATGCAGCAGCTCTCAGTGGAACCCCCAATTCCTTTACCTCTCAGACATGACCTATTGACTCAGGATCAAGGCAGGCTGGTACATCCAGGACTCAGGACATTGCATGTTCATGTGTGGCTCCTTCAGACATAATCAGAGCTCGCTTTGGGGTCTCCCAAAAGGTCACTCAGGTCCTGGTGGAAGCCAGAAAACTCTCCACCAGATCCACCTATGCCATGAAATGGAAGCATTTTTCCATTTGGGCGACTTCCAAAGGTTTAGATCCCTTTACCTGCTCTGCTCCTCAGGTCATGGAGTACCTCCTTCACCTGTCCGATTCGGGTCTGTTGTACTCGTTCCTTAAGGTTCACTTGTCGGCCATCTCGGCCTACCACATGCCGGTGGAGGAGAAAACCGTAGCTCAGTTGGAAGTCTCTAAGACCTTTTTGAAAGGGATCCTCCACCTAAAACCTCCCATTCATAACCCCACCCCACCTTGGGATTTGAATTTTGTGTTAGAGAAGCTTACGCTTCCTCCCTTTGAACCAGAAATGAGCTGTGACATGCGTTACCTTTCTTGTAAGGTGCTATTTTTAGTTGCCATTATTTCTGCTCGTAGGATTTCCAAGCTTCAGGCCTTGATGCATAAGGAACCATATTTGATTTTCCACAAGGACCGGGCAGTCCTGTGTACTAATCCTAAATTTCTTCCCAAGGTGGATTCCAAGTTCACTTTAAATCAGACTGTTGAACTCCCGGTTTATTACCCTGCCCTTTTGAACATGGGGGAGGATCTCCTTCACACCTTGGATGTTCAAAGAATCCTCAGGTGCTACATTCATCGTACTAAGGAGTACAGAAAATCTGATCAGCTTTTCGTCTCCTTTGCCCTCAAATCTTTGGGATCAGCAGTTTCTAAACAGGGCCTTTCTAAATGGCTAGGTAACTGCATTCACTTCTGTTACCAGAAGAACAACAAACCTCTTCTGGGGGAGGTTAGAGGTCACTCTACTAGAGGAATGGCTACCTCTATGGTGTTCCTGCTGAATGTTTCTGCAGCAGAAATCTGTGCAGCAGCAACCTGGAGTTCCGTCCGTACCTTCACGAAGCATTACAGTCTGGACAGTACCTCTAGTCATAGGGCCGAGTTCAGCCTTGCCGTCTTGCAGGGCCTACTGTCTTAGGCTGGTCCTGTACTGTCTTTCTGTTGGTCCTCCTCCCGTGACTCTCTCGGTCTCTCTATGAGTGACTGCTTGGGATTCAGTCCAATATGTAATGACCTCCTGCAGGAACCCTCTCAAAGTAAGATAGTACAGTTGCTAAGACCTTACCGTAACAGTAGATCTTTGAGAGAGATTCCTGCAGTAGGTCACCTTTTCCCTTCCTCCCTCCTTCCCCCAGTTCTTTTGCATTTCTTTCAGCCACTCTGAACTGCGCTCCAGGATTTCATCCTTTCTCCTGTCTCATCCTCCTTGGATCTCTGGCGGGAGAACTGGAAGGCAGACGTAGGGACCGCCCACTGTATAGGGTCATGCTGACATCCATCACGTGACGTCAGGTGGGCGGTCCCCCACCAGACACTGCTGGAAAAGTTTGCCATGTGGTCCTGATGCCTGAGGGCGAAGTCCTATATATAATAACCTACTGCAGGAACTTCTCTCGAAGATCTACTGTTATGATAAGTTCTTACATAACTGTACTTTCTTCCAAGGGATCCCTCATTATGCTTAAATCCCCAACCTTGCCTCCCCTTCCAGAACCTGGAAATGATTAAACAAAAATCAGTTATTTTACTGTTTTCCTGCTTGAGCATTACTTGTTCATTCATTCACAACAGTTTTTGTGCCGATTCAGTCTGCCATAGCTTGGCCTGGGCGGCCAGCTTATTTTTGCCTTTCAAGGTTTTTTTGTTTGTTTTAGTAGTCTAAAATAGATTAAATTCAATGTGTGACTTCTCTCTTTATTGACTCTGAAATAAATCTGACGTTATGCTGTTGAGCACAGCACCACCTCGAGGCAGAGGTTTGAATTTCATTACGAGTTCCATAATTTACATATTCCACTCGCTCCAGGGCAGCTTCACCTGCAAGGCTCACTGCAACAGTCAAGCATAATGAGGGATCCCTTAGAAAAAACAGTATTACTATTGTAAGTAATTTTTTCTTCTGTGGTACACTTGTACGACTCAGAGGGAAATGCTCTTATTTTAGTTCCAAATACAGGATGATGAGAACGATGCTGCTTAATAAAGTTCATGCTGCCCTGTATTCTCTCTGTTTTTCAGCTCAAGCTAGACACATTTTACCTGCTGTTCAGATGTCTACAGCATCAGAAAATCGAGTCGATGACAGAAGATTACTGGAAGAGCTCAGTAGCGTCACAGAAGAGAAGCAGATTTTACAGACCCACATCAAGCAGCGGGAGCAGCAACACACTGCTGAGATTCAGAGGATGACAGTGGAGAGGAATCAGATACATAAAGACATGGTCAGACCATTTATAATATCGTTGCCTATTCATCGTATCATTTTTTAAGAGCAGCGTCCTTGAAACCTTTGAAAAACATAGTTTGACACAATGCAACATAAACTTTATCAAGCAGCATTTTTTCCATCATCCCTCATTCATGAAAAATACCAACAGTTTAATCAGATTCAATTTCAGTTGGTTTGCATCAGTATTCAATCCCCTCTCTGGAACAAGGCTGAACTTAGGCAGTATTGTCTAGCCTACCTTTACCAGTGAACCAAAAAATATGTTTCTAGGGACATGGATATGTTGTTCATCCACACTTATTGGCAGGTTCCTTTCCGCTTTAAATCTTGCCGGAAGGTCTTCAAGCTGGCTCCTCCCACCCACCCGGGTGGTAAAACTCTCGGCTCCGGCCCATGATGCCAGATCTTCCTTACCGCTTGGAAGCTCAGGTTCCCTCCTTAACGCGCTGCGTTTAAGACTGGCTCTAATTCTTCAAAGTTGAAATCAAAGTTTTTGCTAAAAGACTTGGTCTTCTTCTCCTCGTATTTCGCGATGGACCGTCGACTCCAGTTTTCGGAGGTGCCCTTGCGAACAGAAGATGTCTAGGACAGATCCACACTCCACGTCGTCTGCCCTGAGCCTTGAGCACGATCCGCGGGCCTGCAACTTGTGCTCTTCCTTTGACCTTCGTCCTGAAGACCGTGCTGCGATTACAACTGGGACGCCCGAGAAAGAATTCCACGGTGAAATCTAAAGAGGCCCGATTGGCGGTGTCCGCGGGCGGGCTCGGTGGATCAGCTCGAGCAGATGATCGCCTCGAAGAAGAGGCATAGCATGCCACCGGCTGCGGCATTTGTCCTGGGCTTCTCGTGCCTCGTACTCGGCTTCTTTTAAGGAGCTTTGTCTGACCCTCTCGACGAAAGGTGAGGGTCCAACTTCTTCGGGACCTTTTTCCAGGTCCAAAAAGAGCAAAAGTAAGTCTCTCCGTCGACGCTCTTGGGAGCGGGAAAGATCCCCCTCCCCTTGTCGACAGTCGACTTCGGTCGACCCCTCAGCTTCGGCCACTGGCTTCACGGTGTCCCGTCAGGCCAGTTGACCGAGACTCCGTCGGCGGTCGAGAATTTTCGACCCGTTAGGCGAGTTGTCGGCTGGAGAAGCTGAGAATCCCCTCTCCCGGTTCCCGGTGAGAGTTGAGGATCCGTTGGCTCGTCTGTGCCTCCGGTTCCGGAGCCTTGGTGGGATCGTCCGAGCCGAGGGGAGTGCCGAGTTCCGACACTACTCCTCGCCTTCCTCGGCCTAGTCGAGACTCTTGGTCTCAGTCTCGGACATCCTCGCGGTCCAACCGATCCCGCCGCCATAGGCGGTCTCAGTCTCAGCACCGCGGCAAACGGCGCCGCCGCTCTTCCTCTTCCTCGGACGAGGGGAGGCTTCGGCGCAAGTTGCGTCGGAAGGTACGAGGAACTCATGTGGCAACAGCTCCTTTTGACCGGGAATAAGCCGACCCAGTCGTCTTCCCTGGCCATTAAGTGGCTGTCACCGGAGCAGCCGAAACAACCCCTCGTTGTCAGTCGAGCCTGTTCTCAGGCGAGTTGTTGACCAATTCCAGCTACCCGATTCGATTGGAACCTTCGCCTCCACAGCCGTTATTTGGGGCTCCAACCAAAATTCTTGGTCGGCTCAGGACTGCCCATAGGCTGTCTGTCATCCTCACTCCGATAAACCTCGGCAGGTGGAGGGTGGCTCAGGCCGAGGCAGCTCTTTGAGGACTCTTCTGAGTCCGATGATGGTTCTTCCCTCTTCTCCAAGCGCATGGACTTGGAGTCCTCGGGAGGGCAGTCAGTGGACGATAGCCCTTCGTCCTTCTTAGGGTTGCTTCGACTCATCTCGGAGTCCACCGGGATGAAGCTTGAACCCGTTTCTAAATGGGCCAGGTATCCCCTCACGGAGATTCTGGACCGAGGGGATTCTCCTACGGAGGCCTTTCCGGTGGCCGAAGCCATAGTGGGTCTGGCCTTGGAACTTTGGCAGCATCCTGCTTCCTGCCCTGCGCCTTGGCCAGGTTGGCCAGGAAGTATCCGGTCCCCTACGTTCCCTGTCCAGTTTTGGAACACCCTTGGCGAGGGTTGGTTACTGACAGCATTTTCCGCGTGCCAAGGCATGAGGATGTGGACAAACCTCCGACAAGGAATCCAAGAAATTGGATTATGCCGGGCGAAAGTCTATGCTGCCTCCTCTCGGCCTTCATCAGGCCAGTTCGGCCGTCCTCATGGCACATTTTTCTCACGCCCTGTTGGGCTCCCTGGATGAGGTTGTCCCTCATCTTCCCGCAGATCTGCAGACTACGGTCAGGCAGGTGCGGGACCAGGGCAGGGCAGTGGCCAAACAGCAGCTCCAGACTGCGTTAGACATCGGGGACTCATGTGCCAGGTCTGTGGCGGCCGCAGTGGCCATGCATCGTCGGGCTTGGCTGAGGATATCCACCTTTACTTCGGATACCCAGCACAAGTTGGCGGATGTTCCCTTTTTGGGGACTGACCTCTTCGGCCCTGGGGTGGAAGGTCACCTGCAGAGGATCGAGAAGTCCAATGCTACCTTGGACTCAGTCTCTTCTGCTCAGAAGGACAAAGGCCGCAAGCCACAGCCTAAGCCCTTTCGTCCTTCTGCGCCCGCGGAGCGCCCGGCCCAGCAACGTCAGGGCCAGCAGGCTCGAGCTTGGTATCCCAAACTCAAGCCATCGGCTTTCTCCAACAGGAAGCAGGGAGGTAAAGCCCAGGAGGTCCCTCAGCCGGTTCCTCCTCCAAGCCTGCCCAGTGACGGGCTGAGGGGTGTCGCCCCCATCCCTGTCACCTCACCCCTGGTTTCCCCGTGGGGGGACGGCTCAGACACTTCCTTTCCGCCTGGTCCGCTGTTACCACGGACAGGTGGGTACTGGAGGTGGTGGGAAAAGGCCTACCTCTGGAATTCGAGCAGGCCCCGCCCTTCAGAGCCGTCGCACCTCGGGGGGCCTCGGGGTCCGCAGCCTCACTGGCGGCTCGTCGAGCCGACATCGCTCTCCTCCTCCAAAAGGAGGTGATCATGGAGTAGAGGACCCCCTTTAGACACGAGGTTCGTGTCCAGGTATTTCCTGGTTCCAAAGCAGACGGGGGCTGGCGCCCCATTCTCGACCTACACGACCTGAACAAGTTCCTAAGGTCTCGGACCTTCAGAATGGTCACTCTGGCGCAGATAATACCATCTCTGGAACACGGCGTGTGGTTCTGCTCTCTGGACCTACAGGGCCGCGTTCTTTCCGTCTATCCGGTCCGTCACATGGAGATTCCTCCGCTTCAGTCGAAGGATCCTCTTGAGTTCAAGCCATGCCCTCCGGCTTATCTCCAGCTCCCAGGGTCTTCACCAAATGCATGGCAGTGGTGACAGCGTTCCTCTCTGGCGCCGAGGATCGGGTGTACCCTTACCTGGGCGATTGGCTGATAGCAGCCCCTCCAGGCGGAGGTGGAGCGGTCCAGAGATCTGGCCCTCAGGTTTGCTCTCAAGTCGGCCTTCTCATCAGCGAGGCCAAGTCGAACTCAGGCAAGCAGGTGATCCTGTTCATCGGGGCAGAGCTCGACTCTCTTGAGCCAGAGCATGGCTCCGGACAGGGCCGAGGTTCTTACCTCCTTTGCCCAATCATTTCTGGTTGGGCAATGGCTCCTACCGGGACTTCCTGCGCCTCCTGGGTCTCATGGCGGCCTGTACCAGCGTGGTCCGTTGGGCACGCTGGCACATGCTCCCTTCAGTGGGGACTGGCCCAGCGGTGGTCCTGGCGCTGTTATCCATTGGACCAGCTAGTGACAGTGACCCAGGAGATGTGGAGCGCTCTCCAGTGGTGGACCGTTCCATCCCATCTGCAGGAGGGCATCCGTTTGTCCGCCCGAGCGGCGGTCTCTCTATCGACCGATGCCTCTCTGATGGGATGGGTGCCCATCTGGGGAACACCAGGCCACGGCCTCTGGTCCCGCAGGAGTCGATGCCACATCAACCTGCTGGAGCTCGAGGCGTCCACCTAGCTCTCACTGCCTTTGCTCTGTTTCTCCGGGGTCAAGTGGTCCGAGTCCAGACGGACAATACCACGACCATGTACTACCTGAACCGCCAGGGCGGGACGCGCTCCATGCTTCTATGCAAGGAAGCTCTCCGCATTTGGTTACTCGTGCGCAGCCTGGAGGCGGATCTCCTAGCCATTCATGTGGCAGGAGCCTCCAACACCCTGGCCGATGCCCTGAGCCGGATAGGGGCTGCATCTCATGAGTGGTCTCTCCTGCTGGAGGTAGTACAAGATCTGTTCTCCCACTGGGGCACACCTCAGGTGGACCTGTTTGCCTCCAAGGAGAATGCGAAGCTGAGGCTGTTTCATGCCCGGCCCCCTCAGCAGGGCTCGCTGCAGGGGGATGCCTTCTCGAGGCTGTGGACCCCGGGCCTCTTTCGCCTTTCCCCATTTCGCTTGATTCCAAGGTGCTTCTCAAGACAAGGAGGGACAAGGCGCAGGTGATTCTGATAGCCCCAGACTGGCCCATGATTACAGGTACCCAGATCTCCTCAACCTCAGCTACAGGCTCCCGAGGCAGCTTCCAGCTCGCCCGGACCTGCTCTCAGTCAATCAGGGGAAGGTGTTCCATCCGGACCTTCAATCCCTGCACCTGACGGCCTGGTTCCTGAGCGGCTAGAGTTCCAGGCCTTGGGTCTTTCCGACGAGGTCCTCGATGTTGTTGAGGCGTCCCGTAAGGAGTCGACCAGGAAATGCTATGCCTTCAAATGGAAGAGGTTTTCCATTTGGTGTCAGAGTAAGGGCTTGGACCCTTCCTCCTGTTCCTTGACAAGCATTTCGGACTATTTATGGTCCCTTTCTAGTCAAGGGCTTAGGTCGACGACCCTAAGGGTGCACCTGGCAGCCATCTCTGCTTACCGGGCGCGGGCCGGGGAGCAGTCGGTGGTGCAGGAGAAGGTGGTCTGGCGCTTTTTCAAAGGCCTTGATCACATTTCCCTCGATGCGAGAACCTCCACCTCCGTGGGATTTACTGCTGGTACTGGCAAAGCTCATGGGCAAGCCATTCAGACCAATGCACAGGTGTGAACTCTCTCACCTGTCGTGGAAACCGCCTTCTTGGTGGCTATCACGTCAGCCAGAAGGATGGGAGAACTCCAGGCGCTCTGCATTGAGTCTCCTTACCTGGTCTTCCACAGGGACAAGGTTGTCCTCGCCCCACCGAAATTCCTTCCGAAGGTGGTGTTGGAGTTTCACCTTAACCAGGTGTTGACTCTGCCGGTGTTCTACCCCAATCACCTGGGAGGCCGATACAGGCTCCATTCTTTGGACCCTAGAAGGCTCGCTTATTATAAGGGCGCGGCTGAGAATCGTGGAGAGGTTCGCCAGCTGTTTGTCACCTCGCTGAAGCCACACCTGGCAGACCTGCAGCCAAGCGGACGATAAGCAGGTGGGTCACCTCTGCATAGATCTCTGCTATAAGTTGGGCGGGCATGGAGCCTCCAGAGGATAAGAGCTCATCCTACCCGTCATACTGCTGCATCGGTGGCTGCTTCCAGGGACGTCCCTATCCAGGAAATCTGCAGGGCTGCTACCTGGAAGTCAGCACACACCTTTATTACCCATTACCACATCGACCTTGAGTCACGCCGGGATGCTGGTTTTGGGGCCTCGGTTCTCAGTCTTTATTCCCTAAGTAGGGGTGTCTTGCCTCCTCCTCCCGGAGAACTGCTAGGAGTCTGCCAATAAGTGTGGATGAACAACATATCCATGTCCCTAGAAATACAGGTTACTCACCTGTAACAGGAGTTCTAGGAATGGTATATGTTGTTCATCCACCGCGACACCGACCTCCCGGCCGTCGACGCACAACCTGAGCTTCCAGCGAGCTAGATCTGGCGTCATGGGGCGGAGCCGAGAGTTTTACCACCCGGGTGGGTGGGAGGAGCCAGCTTGAAGACCTTCCGGCAAGATTTAAAGCGGCAAGAAACCTGCCAATAAGTGTGGATGAACAACATATACCATTCCTAGAACTCCTGTTACAGGTGAGTAACCTGTATATTTCACATTAGCTCTGTATTTTTTTCTCTCAGTTATTTATCACTGTGGTCGTATGCATGAAACACGATCTTTGTTTCTTGAGAGTTCTTCAGCTCCTCTTGCTGATTCTGTACCTGAGGTCATAATATTTTGCTTGTGACATTACAGTTACTCTGATGGCAACAGGCTGCTGTCCCACAGAGGACTATTACTTTAATTTGGGAGTAAGCTCTAGGAGCAGATGAATTATAAGGGATAAATGTTATGTTTTCATGCACTTTTTCTGAGTAGTAAATAAGGGCAAGAAGAAATATATAAATGATATCTGAAATACACGCTGAATTGTGTCTAAGTATTGTTTTCCAAAGTTTTTCAACAGGTGTCAGCATGACTTTAACAAATAGCTCCTTTGGTAAAATGTGGCATATTGCACTTGAATAAGGAAAAAAAAGTGTTCTGCAGATTAAGAAACATTCCATAACAGGTCTGGCCTTTAATTTATGTGCTGCAATGCTGTGTTGTCCAGTACTGTATGTCATGGGGACTGGGAAGAGACACTTTCTTCAAAAACTGATAGAGAAGAACCCTGCTGGCCAAACAGCAACGTAATTTTACTTGTTTATTTTTTTGTAACTGCGTCAGAAATAACCTTTGTAGCCACCATGATCCACTAATGAAACAGTAGCACAGAGGCTGCAAAAGTGACATTTTACATGCTACAAGTAGAAACAAGAAAAACTTGCAATAGCTGCCAGCAATATCCCTTTTTTAAGACTGAATTTCCCAATATAATATATGGCCACCTTATTTTTTTTTCAGAGGTTTCAGACTCGTACTTAAAAAGAAAGTCCCCTTCCACCTTTTTAGGGCTGTGGGCGGAGCCTGTAGCCCTTTTGGGAATGGATCGTAGCTTACAAAACGTCCGATCGTGGAACCTTCCATTGGACATTTAAAAGTATCCTTCCAAATGTCCAACAGAGCTTGAAATCCTCCACCATGATCGGCCACTATGGAATAACAGCCGCACTATTTCAGCTGTTACTTCTGCATTCTGGTGGATGAACTGAGCATCATAACTTACTTGTCATGATTCAAGCGCTATCGTGTTGTGACTGGCAAAATGTCATTCACCATAGCACGCCACCGCCAGCACCGGAAAACAAAGTAAAAAAAAAACCAACCCTCCCAAGAGCCTCCCACTGTTGCTGTCCTCCCCGCTCCCTCCATTCCTGACTCCGCGCCATCGGGGCCTCCAATCCCTGTGTCGGCATTTTGTGGCAACCCCCCAACTCATGTGGCAGACTAGGAGCCCACCCCAGTGTGCCCAAATATTCATCATTTTCCCCCTTGCCGACATCAGGGTGCCCAATCCCCATGTCAGCATTATGTGCACCAACCCAACTCATGCGGCACACTGGGAGCCCACCCCAGTGTGTCCCTTTTTTTTTCCCTTTTCTCCCACCCACCCCCCGAACATCAGGGTGCCCAATCCCTGTGTCAGCAGCATATACCCAGCCCCCTACACTCATCTGGCACACTGGGAGCCCACTCCAGTGTGCCCAAACGTGTCTTGTTTCTTTTTCTCCTGTGAATAAAGAAAACCGTCTAGCTTCCGATTTTTTTTTCTGTAAAAGAAAACAGTCTATTGTCTCTCCAGTCCCCTCCCCATTCCCACCCTCCCACTGAGCACCCACCTCCCTGTCCCCCACCCTTTCCCATACTTACTTCCAGAGGTCGGCACTGTCTTCTTCTGTGGACCGGAACACGTGTGCACTCTTCAAAGCCGAACCGCAAGCTGAAGAATCAAAGGTAAGCGTGCTATAATGGCATTCAATGGGGTTTTCAACTTTTGTCGATAAATCAGCCATTTTTTTGAATTTTGGCCTCAAATTTTCAACATGGGGTTCTTGGGACCCCACCTCATGAAAACTGTCACTGTCATTTTGTTACTTGGTCCCGAGAGGTGATTTTCACGGTCGCTGCACAGAATCACCTTTCAGGACTGATTTATGAAATGACAGTGTCACAGTTGATGAGGTGGTGTCCCAAAAAGCCCGTTTTGCAAATTTGGTGAAAAAAATTCCAAAAAATTACTGCATTATGAGCATGCACTGCGCAGTTTCTACACACTCTCCCAACTTTGCCAGTTTTTAATATTTTTACTCCACATTTTCAACATTGCCATTTTTCACACCTCCTTCAAAACAGTGTAGCTGTCATTTTCCACATCCTGCCCAAAACATGTTTTCGCACCTCTGGCACAGAATAGCGCATTTGCTTTGTGAAATCACCTTTCGGGATGAGTGAACAAAATGACACTGTCATACTTCTTGAGGAGGGGTCCCAGAAAGGGCATGTTGAAAATTTGGTGCAACACCTCCAAAAATGGCCAGGTTACACCCGGGTGTTGAATAATTTCTACGCACATGTGTAACTTTGGTCACTTGGCAGCTCTTCACAGCCCTATCAGCTCTGGCTAGAGTTTGTTTTCTGTTTGCCAGTGTAGTGTCTAGGTATGAACAATGATTCTCTCTCTTGCTTCCTCCTAATTTCATTCTAATTTAAACTTAAATGAAGTTGCTTCACTATGTTTTGCCCTGGTGTGAAAACTTGTTTGACTCCATTGCAAAAGGCATGAATAGCAGCTGAATAACAAAACTTCACAAGCACCAGCATCCTTCCCACTACATTTTTCCAACTCGGACATGCTTTAAACAACAGAAAGCATTAGGGAACTTACCTTGAAAAGTTTGATGGCCAGCACAAGACAAGAATACAGGGACTTCAGAAGACATACAACAGAACTGACTGACAATAGCACTTATGCTGACTTTTGCGTGTATGTGTCATCAACTCCCATGATGCCTTGCATGAGTAGGGTCATGATCTTTGCAATGGTGTGAAACAGGTTTTCACATCAGAGCAGAAGAGAGTAAAGCAACTTCATTTAAATTTAAATTAGGATGAAATTAGGGGGGTATGAGAGAGGGATTCATTGTTCTAGGGATGTGGTTATGATTAATTTATCCACATTTTGGCAGTCTTCCTTTCCCTTTAAGTTCAGGTTGAACATCTTCAAGCTAAGCTCCCCCCACCCACCTGGGTGGTATTCTCTTTGGCTCTACCCTGTGACATCAGACCTGCTTTCCACTGGAGGGGTCAGGTCTCCTCCTTCACAGCTCCTGCGCATGGTGTGGGCCCACATTTTGTCCTTCATATTCAGGCAGTTTTCTACAAGTTTTCTTTGCAAATCTGTGATTCTGTGTTATTATCATGGAGTGCAACGACCAGAAATCTGGTCCCGTGTTCAAGCGGTGCGCCACTTACAACCAGAAGATGTTGTGCACCAATCTCTCAAGCCTCGTGGGTTTAGTCTCTCGGGGCTCAGCATGACCCACAAGCTTGCGGCCTGTGTCAGTCCCTGCAACCCTCATCTCCTGAGGACCATTATGCCCATTGCCTCGAGGACTGTTATTCCCGCCTTTTGATAGGCCGGTTGGATGAACAGGATCCACCAGTCCAGTCCAAGGATACCCGCAGTACTGTTTTTGCAGCAGCGAGCTCAGCATCGCAGCTTGCCACACTGAAAGAGGTGCTCTTTGCGGCTCCAGCATTGTTCCCAGTGGGTGCCAGCATCAGGGCTTCATTTACAGGTGCCTTTTGGGACTTGTGCCAGTTCCATTCTACCACTGGGGAGGGCCCTTTTTGAGGGGATAAATCGTCGAAGTCCAAGAGGACCTGTCGCTGGTCATGGGACAGGGAGTGGGCTCGTTCCTCCTGCTCCCACAATTCTGTGTCTGGCTCAGTGGCTGTCAAGTTGTCAGTTTGGCTGGCTCTTCCGGGGTACCTGCTTAGGTCACTAGCTCCATGGTGTCCCTTTCGGGCTTGCCAGCCTAGACGCAGGCTGAACAGCCGTCCAACAACTTTCTTCACCCAGTCGACCCATTGTTAGAGGAGGTCGAGGATAACTCACTCTCCAGGACTCTGGTCCTTTCATCCCTCTCTCAAGAGGGGCCAGACAAATTGGCCGATCTGGCTATCTCCCCCTGGGAGATCAACCCCTCGGGTTCCATGGCAGGAACCAGTCCGTGTCGACTGCACGGACCATTCCCCACCACCCCCCCATCCCTGTCTCTTTTCACTGGTGACACATTCGGCATCGGTTGAGGTCCAGATCAAAAACCCAATCCCATTCGAGGTTGAGGTCTCAGGACTCTTGCCATTTCTACTCTCGGCTGTCGACTAGGAAGCACCGTCAATGCTCCTTGTCCTCCTTATCTTCAGACAACAAGGGGCTCCGCCATAAGCTATGGTGGAGCTGTGAGGCATTTCTGTGGCAGCAGTGTATCCTCGGCCATGGTTGACCCTCACATCAGTCATCAGCACTCCCTTGCTCTCTGCCAGTGTGGCCCGTCCCTGTCCCGCCTGATCAGCCAAGTCGACGCCGGCCTCCGCACCTATCTTGGTGGAGCCTCCTCAGCCGTTACATGGGGCCCCGTCCAAGGCTGCTCGACCTGCCTCTGGTCTCCCCGAATGGCATCTATTAAGATCACCCACTTGGACAAGTCCCGGGTAATCCATGGGGAGCCTGGGTCGAAGGTGGTGGTCGAGGAGTCCTTGGATTCTGAGAGGTTTCCTTTGGGGCCTTACATCGTCTCATCTTGCAGTCCATGGGGATTCCCCTGGAGCTAGTCTAAAAGCGGGACAAATACCCTTTCATGGAGATCCTCAACCAGTAGGATTCCCCAGGGGTTGCCTTCCTATAGCGGAAGCCATTCCGGGTAGAGCTTTGGAAGCATCTGACTTCTTGCCCAGTGCCATCCGCCCATATGGTCCACAAGTACGGTACTCACTGGATCTCTTCCCGGGTTCTCTGACCACCCCTCGGCCGAGGAAGTGGTGGTGGACTCTGTCTTCTGCTGGACGGACAACGTTGAGGATGTTGATGAGCCTCCCGACAAGGAGTCCACAAAGCTGGACCATGCAGCTAAAAAGGTTTGTGCTGCTTCCTCCTTTGGTCTCTGACAGGCGAGCTCAGTCATCATGACAGCCAACTTTCGTCATGCCCTCATGGGGGTTCTGGACCATCTTCCAGTGGAATTACTCTCAGCAGTCAAGCTGGTCCAGGACCAGGGATGTTCTGTTGCCAAGCACCAGCTTCAGATGGCCTTGAACATTTGAGACTTCTGTGCCCGGTCAGTGGCCAGGCTTGGGCTTGGTTGAGGATTTCCACCTTTATGGCAACATAAGCTGGTGGATGTTCCTTTCTTGGGTACCAGCCTGTGTGGGTTGGGGGTGGATGGTCACCTCATCAGGACTGAGAAGTCCAGTGCCACCCTGGACTCCATTACATCCTCTCAGAAGGATCTTAAGGGTCCAAAGCCAAAATAGAAGCCCTTTTCACCCCAGTAGTCCAAGTCGCTGCAGCCCCTGTCAACGTAATCCCAGGTCTGGTGGCCTAAGTCCAAGACCAATGCCTCAGACTCCAAGAAGCCCAGAGGCCGGGGTGGTGGCACTCCTTCAGCAGCCGGAGAGTCCGCCAAGCCTGCCTAGTGATGGGTCGGGGGTGTCACCCTCTAGCCCATCCTGCCCCGGCCTCAGTTTCCCATGGGGGTTGGCTTCACCATTTCTGGCCCACCTAGTCCATCATTACTATGAACAAATGGTTGCTAGACATGGTGGACCGGGGTCTGCATCTTGACTTTGAGGCTGTCCCCCCTACCAAGCCCATTCCCCATAGGAGTCCATGGTGTCCCCAGACATGCTGTTCTGAGAAAGGAGCTGTGTCCCAGACACCATGGCCAGCCAGGGTTTTGTGTCCAGGTATTTCCTGGTCCCCAAATGGACGACGGGGGGCTAGGATCCACTCTGGATCTTCATGTTCTCAATCAGTTCCTGATGAGGCGCACGTTCCAGATGGTCACTCTGAACCAAATCATTCCATCTCTGGACCAGGGCATGTGGGTCTGCTCTCTGGACCTCCAGGACCCCTTCTTCTACATACCAGTTCATCCCATCCCACTGGCGGTTCCTTCAGTTCCACGAAGAGAGTGGACTCTACAAGTTCTAAGTCATGCCGTTTGGACTCTCCTCGGCTCCCAGGGTCTTCACTAAGTGCATTGCAGTTGTGATAGCATTCCTGAGCGCCAAAGGGTTTGAGTGTATCCATACCTGGACGACTGGCTGATTGCAGGTTCATCCCAGGAAGAAGTGGAGTGGTCCAGGGATCTGGCCCTCCAGACTTGCTCAGCCTTGTTTTTTTTTTGTTTTTTTTTAACTTTTTTCCCCCACCTTCTGTCCAGCTACCGGGGCATCTCTCAGGAGGCTCACTCGACCTTTGCTTCCACCGCCCGCCTGAACTCCCCCAACCAAGAAATCAGGTAAACTGAGTCCCCCCCCCATCCCCTCACAAGAGGAGGCAGGGTACCACGGAGTCTCGATTTGGGGTCGGGGCCAGAACTGGGCGTGTGGGCATCAGTCACTGGATGCTCGCCATCTTCTCCCTGGAGCTGGGTTTTTCTGTCCTATTGATTCCTGGAGGTGCGGACATGCAATGATGTCCAACATGTGATGTGCACTCCATCACCACGCCCGATAGGGCGTCCTACATCACAATCCCCTCATGGGGATTCCCACTTGTAGCGCTGCCCCCAGCTTCCACTGGGAGCCGCAAGGTGCAGTGAGCTGAATTTAACCATCTATAAGAGAGGAGAGCAGTCCTCCGGATGCTCAATCCTCTCCTGCCCTTGCCAACCCCCGACAGCCCGAGTCTGTTCCCGAACCTGGGTCGCTGGCATGGCGTGAGGTGTGGCATCCAGCTCCTCAGCACCACCGGGCTGACTTTGGGTCTTCTTCTTAACCTGGCCAAATCGTAACTCCACCCCTCACAGGTCATCAACTTCATCAGGACATTGCTTGACTCCCTTTGGGCCAAGACCCGACTCCCAGGAAACTATGCAGCAGACCTTACCTCCTTTGCCTGATCATTTCAGGTTTGGCACTCATGTCCTGCCTTGTACTTCCTGCAGTTGCTGGAGTACGTGGCATCCTGCGCTAGCGTGGTCCTGTGGGCCCACTGGCGGATGCGCCGCCTACAGTGGGAGCTGGCCCACCAGTGGTCTCAACACCTCTGTCATTTTGGCTAGCTGGTTACGGTGACGCAGCCAGTGTGGGATGCCATCCAGTGATGGCTTATCTCGGAACACCTACAGGAAGGAGTCCCATTTGTCCACCCAGAACCGACGGTCACTCTGATGACCGACGTGTCTCTAGCAGGATGGGAAGCACACTTGGGGAACCACAGACCCACAGGCTCTGGACCCTCAAGGAGTCCCAGTACCACATCAGCCTACTGGAGCTCCATGTAGTGCACCTTGCTCTGATGGCGTTTGCTCCATTTGTCCAGGGTCAGGTAGTACAGCTTCAGACGGACAACACCATGACCATGTACTACCTCAAAAGGCAGGGCAGAATGCATTCCCTCTGGTTGTGTCGGGAGGCTCTCCGCACCTGGACCCTTGTACGCAGCTTGGGTGCCGATCTCCTGATGATTCATGTGGTTGGAGCCTCCAACCAGCTGGCGGATGCCCTCAGCCTGGTGAACAGGGCATCTCACAAGTGGTCTCTTCACCAGGATATGATGGTTCACATGTTCTCCTGGTGGGTACTCCCCTGGTCAACCTGTTCGCCTTCTGGGAGAGCGCAAAGCAGAGGATGTTCTGTGCCCACCATCCACAGTGCAGAACACTGATGAGAGATGCTTTTGTGAGGCCCTGGACCCTGGGCCTTTTGTACGCCTTCCCTCCCTTTCCACTCATCCACAAGGTGTTGGTCAAGGTGTGGAGGGACAAGACATGGATGATCCTGGTTGGCCCGGATTGGCTTCACCAGTTCTGGTACCCAGATCTCCTGAGTCTCAATAGCAGCCTCCATGGCACTTGCCTCTGCACCCAGACCTGCTGTCTTGCCACCAGGGGAAGGTCCTACACCCGGACCTTCAATCCCTGCATCTACAGGCTTGTTCCTGAGCGGCAAGAGTTCCAGGTTTTGGGTCTCTCTAATGAGGTCCTTCTTATCATAGAAACCTCTCAGAAGCAGATTACTTACCAGTGTTATGCCTTCAAATGGAAACGCTTTTCCATTTGGTGCCAGGGCAGGGAGCTAGATCCCCTGTCCTGTGGTTAGCATCCTGGACTACCTGTGGTCCCTCTCTGTCAGGTGTGAGGTCGATGACCCTCATGGTGCACATCTCTGGATACGGGCATGGGCTAGTATGCCAATAGTGGCACAGGAAAATGTAGTCGGGTGCTTCTTTAACAGTCTTGACCACTTGTCCCTGCCAGTGCATGAACCGCCACCACCGTGTGACTTGTTGCTGGTGCTGGCAGTGCTCATGAGCAAGCCATTCAAACCAGTGCACAGATGTGACATCTCCCACCTGTTATAGAAAACCTCCTTCTTGGTGGCTATGACCTCTGCCAGAAGGATCAGAGAGTCTGCAGCGATCTCAGTGAAGTTTCCTTACTTGGTGTCCCACAGGGACAAGGTTGTCCTCCACCCCAACCCAAAGTGCCTTCCGAAGGTTGTTTTGGAGTTTCACCTTAACCAAGGAATTAACCTCCCAGTGTACTTTACCAATCCAACCTCTGAGGCTGAGGACAGGCTCCACAAGTTGGACTTGTGACAATCGCTCACTTATTATATGGAGCACATGACTGGAGTTCGGGGAGTGGTTCACCAGCTCTTTGTCACCTATGCTAGATCTACCTGGCAGACCGGCAGCTAAGTGGATGATTGGCAGGTAGATTGTCTCCTTCATTGACCTCTGCTATAGGCTGGCTGGTAGAGAGCCTTCTGTTGGGATAATGGCTCATTCCACCAGACATACTGCTGCCTAGGTGGCTTCAGGGATGTCCCTATCCAGGAGATCTGCAGGGATGCTACCTGGAAGTCAGCACATGCCATAATTTCCCATTACCACATCGACCTTGAGTCACGCTGAGATGCTGGTTTAGGGGCCTCAGTTCTCTACTTCCTGTTTCCTAAGTAGGGGTGTGCACTTTGCGCCCTCCTCCCAAAGAACTGCTAGGAGTCTGCCAAAGTGTGGCTAAGTGCACCATATCCATGTCCCAGGAAATCAGGATTACTCACCTGTGCAACCATAGATCTTCTACGGACTGGTCTCTTGCAGTAAGTCATTACTTCTGGGAGGTTCCACCAGGTGTCCCTGTCACATGGCAGCTTCTTCTAGCAGTCTTCCATGGGGGCCGTCCACACGACATCACTTCCTGTGGATGTATATAAGAGTGGGTGGCTCCGCAGTACCCTCTGTTCATTTTCTTGCCGGCTTCTGCTCACACAGTCAGCTCTTCTGACCTCCTGGGTTGCAGTCTTCGACTTGAACTTGAACCGATTTTCTTCCTTTGAATCCAGGACCTGGGACTTGCTCTCAGCAACCCTGGACTTGCATAGCAGGCCTGTGACCCACTCACAGTACCCCTGCTGCTGCCTGACTCAGGCCTTCGTGCTCAGTCTGGATCTCTCTTGGCAAAGCACATTTCTTCTACAGCAGGCCCAGTGTTCCATTAGTGCTCACGGCACACCTGCTGTCCCCCAGCCCCAGCACTTCTTGCTGGGTCCTGGGTTTTCCTCATGGCTGATCGCCACAGCTCAGCCAGGCTGGAATGGACCTTGGGGGATCACCTTCAAGGCTCCCTGGCCAAGGGCTCTTGTTCCAGGCATAGGAGGGATAGGGATTCACACTCTTCACACTCCCTCCCTTTTGCTCTGTCGACGATGGCTCCTCCGTCGTCGACAGTACCTTCCTCATCAACGGGGCTCCTCCCCCCGTCAAGTGGAGCCTGATGGGCTTTTTGTATTATCATCAGGCCTTGTTCCATCAGTGGGGCTTGTTTCTGAACGTTTTCCATCGATGGGAAGTGTTGCCTCATCGATGGCACATTCCTCATCAATGTGGATGCTTCCGCCATCGACGACACATGTTCTTTCATCTCTCTCGTCAATGGGAGCTCCTCTCCCATTGACAGAACATATTTCTTCTGTTCTGTTGTCAACTGAGCCCTTTTCTTTGTCGACGGAGCGCTCCTCTTCGACGGGGCAGCCTCTCCCGTCCGCAGGACTGCATGCCTTGCATGCCTCGTCGATGGGCCTGCTTCTCCCGTTGACGGAGAGGCTTCCTTTTGCTCCCTCATCGACGGGGCTGATTCCACTGTTGACAGAGGGGCCCTCTTCTCATTCCCTCGTCAACAGGGCTGCCTCCCTCATCGACGATGGGGGCTTCCCTGCTCGGGGCCCTCCTTCTGTGCCCCCTCACTTGTCCTTGCACCGGGTGGCATCCTCCGGGTCCCTCTCTGCCGCCCTTCACAGCGTCTTTCTCGGGCCTTTGGCCCCACTGCATGGCCCTTGCCCTGCATCCCTTGCTCCTTTCCCAGTCCTGGTCCACATGGGTAGGGTGCCTTCCCCGCTGCTCAGGGTCGGCTCCCAAGGGCTGACTGGACCCCGCCTCCTCCCTACTTTGGCTGCCCCTCCATCCCTGACCTGGCCACATGCTCCTGGGCATCACCCGTGTTGTGCTGGAGGTCCTGCAGAGCCTAGGTCACGGTCCGGCCTCATCCCATTCCCTCTCCCCATCGGCCGAGCGCTTGCACCCGGACCCGGCACTTCCCGCCTGGTCCACCCCTCCTCCCATTTCTGCAGACTCCCTTTATGGTGATTCCGGGAGGGAGGATCCCTTCTTGGAGGTTGTTCCTGGAGGGGATCCTGAGGACCTTGCTTCCCCTCGGTCCACGTCCTCCTGTCTGGAGGTCGTCCCGCTTGACCCTCGAATCCCCCCCCCCCCAGATCCATCCTTCATGGAGTTCATGCTGCAGATCTTGCATGTTTTTGCCTTCCCTGCTGTGGATCCTTTCATCGGGGCATGGCTGCCTACCTCGACATTCCTGAAGGAGCCTGCCTTGGTGGCCCCACCCTTGATTCCTGCGTATTTTAATGCACTCTCTCGTGTTTGGTTTTGTCCTGCCTCCACCCAGCCTGTCCCTGGTAGCACTGCTCAGCTGTACCGTGCCCCTCCTGACCACCCCTACTTGTCCTCCACCCCTGTGGCGGACTCAGTCGTCAGGGTGGCGGCCCATGACAGCCGCTCTCTGCCATGACCTCCCTTGCACATCACCTGCTCTGTGTGTGCTTCGATGCAGTTGATGCATCGGCCTGCCTTTTGGCCACCAGCATAGCCCTTCGCGCTTCGCCTGGCTGCTGGTTTCGGGTTTGCCGCCTGACGTCCAGCTGTCGGTCGCCATCGCCCCCTTTTCTGGGAACCTGTTGTTTGGCCCTGGTGCTCAGGCCATTCTTGATTCCCTTCTATCTTTGGGACATGCTCTTCGGTCTCTTCGGGACCTCTATCCTGCCCCCAGGTACCATCCCTGTGCCCCTGTGGTGCGGCCGTCTCGTTCCTGCCCTCCGGGGTGTCTCTGGGACCACGTAGGGCCTCCGGGGGCGTTCAGTCTGCCCCTCCACGGCATTCCTGTCCCTCACGTGGGGCAGGACACACTGCTGCGCCCTAAGCTGCTTTCATGGTGTACCCTGCCTCCCCTTGCAGGCCTCAGAGGCGCTCAGGGATCTCTTTTAATTTCTTGGAGGTTTGCTTCCGGACTGGATGCTTCACTCCTCCCTGTGGATCTGTTTGGAACTCCTCCTTCTCTCCGTCCTGGAGCCCTTCAGTTGTTCCTTCCCCTGGCCATCCGTGATGCGTTTTCCCTGGTGCTCCTTTTCTGCTATCTGATCCGCTCTACTTGTATGTTTCTGGATTTGCCTCTATGTCGGAGCCTGTCGACCTCTTTCTCATCGGGATGCATCACTGTGCCTGGCCATCTACAGTTCTATTTATGTCATGCCACATGTCTTCAACTACGGGTTTGAGTCAGGACATGGTGGTTCACTTGGTCCTTATCCCACCCCACCTCTGGGGGTGTGGTTCAAGTTGACCTCTCCTGTGGCTTACGTGTCTTTGCCTACGGGTTTGAGTTAGGACATCGTGATTACTTTGGTCCTTACCCACCCCGGCCTCTTTGCCGCTGGGGGCATGGTTCATGTTGACCTTTCATGTGCCTTTGCTTATCTGGCTTTGCCCTTCCTCTCATTTGGGTTTTACTGCTTGGAAATCTCCCATAAGTAATGACTTCCTGCAAGAGATCAGTCCATAGAAGATAGTACCGTTATGTAAGAACTTACCGTAACAATAGATCTTCCGAGGACTGTCTCTTGCAGTAAGTACCCTGTCCTCCTTCCCCTTGCCTTCTTACATCGAATCTGCAACTCTGGACGTTGGGTGGGATCGCTATTCTCTATTTGTCTGGCCCTCGTTTACCTCAGCCCAGGCCATGTTCGCCTAAGCCGGTGGTGAACAGAGGGTACTGGGGGCCGCCCACTCTTATACACATCCACAGGAAGTGATGTTGTGTGGATGGCTCCCATGGAAGACTGCTAGAAGAAGCTGCTGTGCAACAGCAATACCTGGTAGAACCTCCCAGAAGTAATGACTTACTGCAAGAGACAGTCCTCGGAAGATTTACTGTTATGGTAAGTTCTTACATAACCATACTTTCTAGGAGCGGGATATGGCACACATCCACATGACCTCCCCTGGCAAGTGGCACACGGATCCCTGCTTCCAGCGTGCAAGATCTGATGGCATGGGGCAGAGCTGAGGAGGATACCACCTGAATGGGTGGGAGGAACTTGGCTTGAAGATGCACCAGCTGAATTGAAAGGGAAAGGAAGTGTGGATGTGCACCATATACCACTCCTAGAACTATGGTTGCAAGTGAGTAACCTTCATTTCTTGGGATGTGGTTATGATGTTCTATCCACACTTCAGGCAGTGTCATTTTCCCTTAAGAGTTCACCAGAACGTCTTCAAGCTGGCTCCTCCCACCCACCCGGGTGGTAACTTCCTCTGTACCGCCCTGTAATGTCAGATCTTCCTTTCTGCTAGAAGAAGGTTCCCTTCTTACCGCTCTTGCGCTGAAGAGGCCCTTTGCTTTATTTCTTCTAACTGTAATAAAAAAACTTTGTCTTCAGGCAGTTTACTTCTTGTCACCGACATGGACAGTGCAAAGTCTGCTCCAGGGTTCCAGAAATGCGGTTAAGGGCAGAAGATGTCTCGAATGGATCCACACACCTCGTGCGTATACTGCTTGGGCCACAAGCATGATACCCAGGCTTTTGCAGCCTTTTCCACACTTTCCATCCCTACACCTTGGAGGATCGCTTAGCCTGCTTGCTCCTTGGATGTCTGAATGATCAGGACCCACCCGTGAAATCCAAGCACACCCATTGGCAGGGCTGCATGGCCGCAGGGTCCACTGAACAACCCACAGCATTTGAGGAGGCCACAGCTCAGGCTGCAGCACAGGCTTCCTCGGCTTCAGCCTTTTTGCCACACTCCTTGGGTGCCTCCTTTACTGGGGCATTTAAGAAATTCTGCTAGGCCCTTCCCACTCATGGGCAGGGTCCTTCAGGCATTAAATCTAAATACTGTAAAAAAGGAGAGAGAGAAAGAGACCAAGAAATTGTCTCACCGTAGGTCGTGGGATTGCAAGCACTCTCCAGCCTCCAATTCCCGTGCTTCATCAGAGTTTCCGACCATGGTCTGTGTTTCAGCTCTGGCCGCTGACCTCATGGTCTCCCCATCAAGCCAGTTGGTCAAGACTCAGGTCGACACCCCGGCCGAGATCTGTCTTGAACCAGTCGACCTGCTGTCTGCTGTGGAGGTCAGTACCTCCCTCTCCAGGACTCTGGGCTTACCGCTTTCTCAGGGAGAGATGGACCAGGCTTCTGTTCCGCCTCCTCTTGATCCAGAGCAACCAGACCAAGAGAGGCCTCGGCTTTCACCAGGCCCCTCTGAGACTCACCGTCAGTCCCCGCTGGCAGTTGAGGTCGAAGTTCCAATCTCAGAGTCCCAACTCAGGCAGCCGGTGTCAATCCCAACGCCACACTCCTCGCACTGCACAAGCGTGTTTCGCTATTCCTCGCCAGGATTGAAGAGGCTCAAGTTAAGGCCAGCTACAAGGGTCTCATGTGGCATCAGCTTTGGTTTACCCGAGTAAAGCCAGTTCCGGCTAACCTGGCTCTTCCTTGGCTACCATTACCAGAGCCGCAGCCGACCACACCTCGGCAGGAATTGATTCGTACGGTCCCGGTGCAGCCCCCTCTAGCCTCTCCACTGATCCTGGTGGAGCCACCACCTAAGCAGTCAATGTCTGATGCTCTTACAAATGATGCTCATCCAGGCAAGGGTTTACCCCATCGGCTGTTGGTCACCATCACCCCGGACCACCCTCACAGGGTTAGCATGGACTGAGGCAGTCGACCACTCTTTCACAATCGCAAGGGTCCTCCTTACACGCTGGACTGATGGATGTGGAGTCAGCGGGGGACCTCTTGACAGATCAAGGGCCCACGTCCTTCATGGGCCTTCTCTGTCTTATTTCTGAATCTACAGGTCTCCAGCTGGAGCCTGTTCAGAAGCGGGAATGATACCTGCTGACCGAGATGCTTGAACGGGGTGACTCTTCCCTGGAAGCCTTCCCAGTTCAGGATGCTATCCTTGGTCCTACCCTGGAACTGTGGCAGCACCCGGCCTCCTGCCCTGTGCCATCAGCCCAGATGGCCTGCAAGTATGCAGTGCCTACTGGCTCCCTGTCAAGATTCAGGGAACACCCCTCGGCTGAGGGTCTTGTGGCTCATTCCATGTTTCGGCGCACTGGCAATGTGGGGGACATTGACACCCCCCCTCCAGATAAGGAGTCAAAGAAATTGGACCATATAGCCAGGAAGATGTATGCCACCTCCTTCCTTGGCCTTCGGTAAGTGAGTTTGGCCCTCCTCATGGCCCATTTTTTGCATGCCATTATGGGTTCCCTGGACGAGGTGATTCCCCATCTCCACACGCACCTGCAGACTACCATCAAACAGGTCAGTGATCAAGGCCGAGGGGTAGCAAAACAACAGTCTAGACTGCCATGGACCTCAGCAATTCTTGTGCCCAGGCTGTGGCTGCGGCAGTTGCCATGCGCCACCGGGCTTGGCTGCACATCTCCACCATTACGGCTGACACGCAGCACAAGTTGACAGGCATTCCCTTCTTGGGTACCGACTTGTTTGGGCCCGGAGAGGAAGGGCACCTCACCAGAACTGAGAAGTCCAGTGCAGCCTTGGACTTGGTGACTTCTGCCCAAAGGGCTCTAAGCCTCAAAAGAAGAAGAAGCCTTTTTGGCCCACCTCTACCCCAGTGGCCTAATCCACCCACCCCGGCTGGACAGAAACAGGCTTGGTGCCCCTGGCTGAAATCAGTAGCCTCGGTCATCAGGAAGCCAGGAGGTAGGGATCCTGGCAGCCCTTCCTCTGGCCCCTCTTTCACTTCCAAGCCTGCCCAGTGATGGGATCATGGGTGCCTCCCTCATACCCATCCTGTTTCCCCTAGGTCCTCCCATAGAGGCCAGCTCCGCCACTTCCATTCTACCTGGTCCACTGTTACCATGGACAGGTGAGTCCTCGAGGTGGTCTGTCAGGGTCTGCCTCTAGAGTTCGAGGCATACACACACTGCCAAGCCCAAGTCCCACAGGAGGGCATAGTGTCTGTTGACATCCTGTCGGTTCTTTGGGAAGACATATCCCAGCTCCTCTGCAAGGAGGTCATGGTTCCTGTCTCGGACCCTCTAGAACACCCAGGGTTTGTCTCCAGGTACTTCCTGGTGCCAAAATGGACGGGGAGGGCTGGTGCCCCATCTTAGATCTGTATGACCTGAACAAGTTCATCAGGCTGCACACCTTCAGGGTGGTCACTCTGTCTCAGATCATACCACCTCTGGAGCACAACATGTGGTTTTGCTCCCTGGATCTTCAGGACATGTTTCTTCATGTCCCAATCCGTCCGCCTTACCACCAGTTCCGGGAGGATGGGATGCTCTACGACTTCCAAGCCATGCCATTTGGCCTGTCCTTGGCCCCTAGAGTCTTCACCAAATGCATCGCAGTGGTGGCAGCCTACCTGAGGCACTGAAGAGTCCGTGTTTCCTGGATGACTGGCTGATTGAGGGTCCCTCCAGGCAGGAGGTGTAGAGATCCAGGGACCTGGCTGTCCAGACCTGCATCTCCCTTGTCCTCCTGGTCAATGAGGCCAAGTTGGAACTTGTGCCCTCACATGTGATCAACTTCACTGGGGCGGAGCTCGACTCTTGCAGAGACAGGGTTCAACTCCAGGCAGACAGAGCGGAAGCTCTCTGCTCCTTTGCCTGATCATTTCGGGTTGAGCAGTTGTGCCCTGTTCTGGACTTCCTATGCTTCAGGGATACATGGCAGCTTGCACCAGCGAGGTCCATTGGGCCCACTGGAGATTGCGCTCTCTGCAGTGGAAGCTGGCATGCCAATGGTCTCAACACAAGGCCCACTTCAACCAGTTGGTCATCGATACCCTGCTGATGTGGGGTGCCCTCCAGTGGTGGTTAGTCCCAGAACATCTGCAGAAAGGCATCCCTTTAGTCCGCTCAGAGCGGATGGTTATCCTGACAACCAATGCCTTTCTCATGAGCTGGGGTGCCCACTTGGGGGAACACAGAGTCCACAGGCTCTGGATCCCCGAGGAGTCCCGGTGCCGCATCCACCTGCTGGAGCTTCAGGCAGCTGGGCTGGTGCTGACTGCTTTTGCGCCACACATTCGGGGACAGGTGGTCCAGGTCCAGAAGGACAACACTACGACCATGTACTACCTCAAGAAGCGGGGCAGGAAGCACTCCCTTCCTCTTTGCAGGTAAGCTCTCTGTGTGTGGACCCTTGTACGCAGCTTGGAGGATGATCTCATGACCATTCATGTGGCCGGTGTCTCCAACCAGCTCGTAGACATGCTCAGCCATGTGAGCGAGGCGTCTCACAAGTGTTCTCTCCATCCGGAGGTAGCACATAGCTAGTTCTTCCAGTGGGGTACCCCTTTGGTGGACTTGTTTGCCTCCAAGGAGAATGCAAAGGTGAGGCTGTACTGTGCCCACACCCTTAGCAGAGAATGCTGCAGGGGGATGCCTTCTTGAGGCCCTGGACCCAGGGCCTTCTCTGTGCCTTCCCTCTATTTCCCTTGATCCACAAGGTGTTGCTCAAGGTGAGGAGGGACAAGGCATGGATGATCCTTGTGTCTCCAGACTCGCCACGCCAGTGCTGGGTCCCCGATTTCCTTAGCCTCAGCAGCAGGCTACTGAGGTGTCTTACTCTCCTCCTGGACCTGCTCTCCATTAATCAGGGGAAGGTACTCCATCAGGACCTTCAATCCCTGCACCTGACAGCCTGGTTCCTGAGTAGCTAGAGTTCCAGGCTTTGGGTCTCTCCGAAGATGTCCTCACTGTGGTTAGGCATCTCGGAAGGAGACGACCTGAAAATGCTACGCCTTCAAATGGAAGAGATTCTCCATTTGGTGCCAGGGCAATAGGCTCAACCCCATATCTTGTCCGGTGGCTAGCATTCTCGACTACCTTTGCTCCCTCTCTCAGTCGGGCCTTTAATCAACTATCCTTAAGGGGCACCTGACAGGCGTCTCTGCCTACCGGGCACAGGCCGGTCAGTAGTTGATGGCGCAAGAAAAGGTGGTCTGGTGCTTTTTCAAAGGCCTTGACCACATTCCCCCTGCGGTGTGTGAACCACGACCATCTTGGAACTTGTTGCTGGTGTTGGCAAAGCTCATGGACAAGCCATTCAAACCATTGCACAAGTGTGACTTTTCTTACCTGTCATGGAAGACCACCTTCCTGGTGGCTATCACATCAGTCAGAAGGATCAGTGAGCTCCAGGCACTCTCAGTGGAATCTCCTTGCCTGGTCTTCCACAGGGATAAGGTTGTCCTTCTCCCAACCTGAAGTTCCTACTGAAGGTTGTGTCTGATTTTCACCTTAACCAGGTGATCAATCTCCCATTGTAGTTCACCAACCACACCTCGGAGGCCAAGCACAGACTCCATGCTTTGAACTTGCAGTGAGCACTCGCCAGTTACAAGGAGCGTACGGCTGGAGTTCAGGAGAGGTTCACCAGCTATTTGTCACCTACGCTGAAGCCGCACCTGGCAGACCGGCAGCTAAGTGGATGATTGGCAGGTGGATTGTATCCTGCATCGACCTCTGTGTGATAGGGTAGAATAGGACCATGTCCCATTTGTTATGGAGAATATGTTTAAATGCAAGGATCTGTCCTTTTCTGTCTCTTCTGTCTGGTTGCGCAACCCAATTTTCCTGTGAGACCTCAGACTTGATCAACTCGAACAGTCTCACAGTTCTTTGCCTCTCTCTGTTTCTCAGTTGTCTCTTGCTGTCTGTTTTTTCTCCCTTGTATATCCATATCAGCTAATAGAAAATTATGTGCAAATCAATGTATGGAATGAAACTGATAATGAGATCACTTTTGCATAGAAAATATTTAGTATTACTATTGAAATATTTATAATTTGAGATAATTGTATAAAACTAGAGGTTACTTGACTGCAAATGTTTAGGCTTTTTTTTTTTTTTTCCAAAACTGCAAAAAGGGGTCCTCAGGAAGCTCTCTGTGTTCTAGCTGATCCTGCCTGAAATTTACGAGGACAGAACATTCTGCAAAAACAGGATGCTTGCTAAGGATGGGGGTGGAAAAGACTTACATAAAAGAGCTGAGCTGAGCTGCAATGGTTTTATATAGAAATTTATTTTTGGAAGAACAAGAGAAGGATTACAGGAAAGATTTTATTTTACTTCTCTACATAGTTATTATGAACGAGTTTATTTTTTTTTATGTTACTTCTACTATAAATAAAGTTTTGGTGAATTTTACAACTGCTCCTGGGTTTTCCCTATGCTTCCTGACCTGTGCCTCGACAACAGATGGTGTCACAAGTGGGATTTAAGTTGTGCATACCCTAAGACAGGAGTTTTGTGCATGGGTACTGGACCTAGTACCAGGTAAGCACAGAGAAAGATATGGATTTTGCAGCAGCAAGTCTAAGGGTGGTTACCAAGAGAATGGCAGCCAAACTAGCAGAGACAGAAGTCCAGTCTGAGATTGTATAGCCAGCACAAGTTATGGAAAAAGAACAGGCAGTGACAGAACCTGAAAGCCTAATGGAGTTTTTCAAATGGTGGGCTATACAACAAAAAGAGATGGAGAAACAGAGAGAAAAAGAGATTCAGCTTGTAGAAGCACAGAGGAGAGAAGAGATGCAGCAACAGGAGCAGCAGATGAGAGAAGAGATGCAATGACAGGAGCAGCGATGGCTGGATACCTTACAAGCTATCGAAGGCAGAGGACCTGGCACAGATCCAGAGGAGCAACAAAATGCAAGCAACTTAAAGGCCATTAAACTTACTAAGTTGTGTCCCTCAGATGATATTGAGGCATACCTGACAACCTTTGAAAGAGCTGCCACAGCCTGCCAGTGGCCAAAGCAACAATGGACAGTCTGACTGGTACCCTGTCTGACAGGGAAAGCCCAGCTTGCCTACAGCAGTATGGACATTGCACTGCCAGAAAACTAGACCTGGTGAAAAGTGAAATCCTGAAAAGGTACGACATCTCCAGAGAGACCTACAGGCAGAGATTTCGATCTCTGTGGTACAACTTGGTTGACAATCCTCGAGAAGCCTTCACCCGACGCCATGAACTCCTGATGAAGTGGATCTAACCAGAGAGCAAAACAGTCTCACAGATCATCGACACATTTGCCATGGAGCAATTTATCAACATCTTGCCTATAGATGTGCAGCTGTGGGTAAAGGAAAACCGACCAGAGAATGGGGAAAAAGCCATTCTAGGAGCGTGGATATGTTGTTCATCCACACTCTTTGACATGTCCCTTTCCCCTTTAAATCTTGGCAGAAGTCTTCAAGCTGGCTTCTCCCACCCACCTGAGTGGTATAAACCTCGGCTCTGCCCCATGACGCCAGATCTTCCTTTCCGCTGGAAGATACAGGTTCCCTCGTGCTTCACAGCAATTCATAGGCCCTGGATTCAAAGCGTCATTTTTTACCGCAACTTACCTTAAAACTCATTCGAGTTAACGATTCCGATAGTAGCGCATCGGACATGGAGGATAAATCTGCTCCCGGATTTCGCCGGTGTTCCTGCAGCCAAAAGACGTTGCGCACCGATCCTCACCTAATATGTGTCTACTGCCTAGGTGTTGGACCTCCACCTGCACGTTCTGCTTGGCCTTCCATCCCAACATCCTGGACGACCGCTCGGCATGCCTAAAATTGTGGAGACCGGAGAAAAGGAACCTGCCGGTGAAATTGAAGGAGGTGAGGTGGGCAGTTTTCGCAGTTGCAGGATCCGCCGAGCAGTTGGAGCAAATGAAGGCTTTCGAGGAGGAAGCGGCTCAAGCTTCAGCCAGTCAGAGCTTTTTTGTTCCTCTGAACCTCGGTTCCACCTTTTCGGGCTCCTTCAAGGATTTGTGCCAGTCTCTCCCCAGCAGGGGTGAGGTGCCCTTGGGCTTACACTCCTCCCGCCATCGGAAGAGGGAGAAGGACCCTAAGTCTTCGTCCAAATGGAGATGTTCTTGGGACTGAGAAAGGTCTGAGTCCCAGGAACACGTGGTCTCGACCTCGGTCGAGATCGCATCCTCGGCCACCGGCTTCACGGTTCTTCTGTCTGGTCAAGAGATCGAGGAAGTGCCTGATGAGGTTGAGATTTCTCTCGAACTGATCAACACTATTTCGCTGACTCCGGTCGATGATTATTTAGAAAGGACTCCGGTCCTTATCTTTCCCCATGAGGAGACCCAGCCCGCTGGTGTCACTATCGAGGAAATGGTTCCGGTCCCTCGGTTTTCACCGACCCCGGTGTCTCCCGATTGACTGAGTCAGCCAACCCAATCTCGATTGAGGTCCAGAACCCCCTCAGTCAAACGACCAAAACAGAGTCATAAGCACTCCAAAAAGAGGCATCGCCGCAGATCCTCATCCTCCTCGGATGAGGAGAGGCATAGACGGAAACTCTGTTGACACTATTAGGACCTTATGTGGCAACAGCTGATTTTGACCGGGCAGAAGCCGGCTCCGCCATCCACCCCGACCATCACTTGGCTACCGCCTCCTGGGCTGACGCCGACCCCTCCGGAACCGAAGCCTTTGGTTCTCCCGCCCGCGGGACCGGCCCGTATTCCGGCTCGGCCCATTTCGGTCTCTCCACTGATTCTGGTGGAACCACCGCCTAAGCAGCCTCAGGGAGGGGCTCCCTCAAAAGAGGACCGTACAGACACCGGGCTTCCCCGACATCTGTCCATCACGGTTACCCCTGACCGCCCCCGGCAGATCGAAGGGGACATAGGTGGGAGACCATTGTACCATGACTCCTCGGACTCGGACGTCACAGGACTGCACTCCCATCCTGGGGATGATGAGTCCTCCATGGCAGGTTTAGAGGAGGGTCCTTCCTCTTTTCAAGGCATTCTCTGCCTGATCTCCGAATCCACCGGAATGCCCCTGGAGTCTATCCAGAAAAAGGTGGAGTACACCCTTACAGACGTCCTAAAAAGGAGGGATACCCCAACGGAGGCCTTTCCAGTGGCCAAAGCCATCACTGGCCCGGGTCTTGGGCTCTGGCAGTGCCCAGCTTCCTGCCCAGCACCGTCTGCCCGCATGGCCCGCAAGTATGCGGTGCCCATGGGGTCCCTGCCGAGTTTCATAGAACACCCTTCAGCCGAGAGCCTGGTGACCACTTCTGTTTTTAGACATACTGGTAGCTCGGCCAACACAGACCGACCCCCGGACAAGGAGTTCAAAAATATGGACCAATCTGCTCGCAAGGTCTACGCGGCCTCTACCTTAGGCCTTCGTCAGGCCAGTTCGGCTGTCATTATGGCACACTTCTCTCATGCCCTCCTCAGGTCATTAGATGAAGTCCTCCCTCATCTCCCAGCAGATATGCAGACCACGGTCAAACAAGTCCATGATCAGGGCTGTGCTGTTGTGAAACAGCAGTTCCAGACGGCCCTAGACATCGGGGATTCTTGTGCCCGCTCTTTAGCAGCCGCAGTGGCCACTTGCCGCAGGGCCTGGCTGAGGCTATCCTCATTCCCGGTGGATACCCAGCACAAGTTAGCTGACGTTCCCTTCCTTGGCACTGACTTGTTCGGTCCAGGAGTGGCCGGTCCCCTTCAGCATATCGAGCAGTCCAGTGCCACCTTGGATGCTACCTCTGCAAAAGGTTCTTCGGGCAAGAACCAGTAGAAAAGAAAGAAGAAGCCATTTCTGCATTCTTCCCCTACGGTCAGGCAACCCACCTATCAAGGAGGCCAGCAGCAGCAGCAGGCTCAAGCTTGGCGCCCATGGCCCAAGCAGGGTCCTCAACAGCCCCGTAAAGGAGGCCGAGGCACAGGTCCAGGAGCCTCCTCCTCCTCTAAGCCTGCTCAGTGACGGGTTGGAGGTTGCCACCCCTACACCCATCACACCAGCTCTGGGTCCTCCCGTTGGGGGCTGGCTCTGCCACTTTCATTCCGCCTGGTCCGATATCACTTCAGACAGGTGGGTTCTCAAAGTGGTCAGTCAGGGACTGCCTCTAGAGTTCAAGCAGTACCCTTCCAGCCGAGCCCACGCCCCTCAGGAGGAAAGGCTCTCAGCTTGCACTCAGTCAGCTCTTCGAGACAACATAGCTCAGCTCCCCCGCAAGGAGGCGGTAGCTCCAGTGCCAGATCCTCCTACAGACCCAGGCTTCGTGTCCAGGTATTTCCTGGTGCCCAAGCGGATGGGGGGGTTGGCGCCCCACCCTAGATCTCCACAACCTGAATCAATATCTCAGGTCCCACACCTTCTGGATGGTAACTCTGAACCAGATCATACCACCCCTGGAGCGAAACATGTGGTTCTGTTCACTGGATCTACAGGACACGTTCTTTCACGTCCCAGTCTGTCTCTCCCATCAGCGGTTCCTCTGCTTCAGGGTCGAAGGGACCTTGTATGAGTTCCGAGCCATGCAGTTCGGCCTGTCATCGGCCCCTTTGGTCTTCACCAAGTGCACTGCAGTGGTAGCAGCCCATCTTCGGCATTGAGGAGTATGAATCTACCCTTATCTCGACAGCTGGCTCTTGGCAGGATCCTCCCTTCAGGAGGTGGAGAGGTCCAAGGATCTGGCTCTCCAAACCTGCTCCCAACTTGGGCTCCTGATTAACGAGGCCAAGTCGGAACTCGTGCCTGCTCAGGTGATGGGCTTCATCAGGACAGAGCTCGACTCTTGTCAAGCCAGAGCTCGGCTCCCGGTGGACAGGGCGGAGGTTCTCTCCTCCTTTGCCTGATCATTTCTGGTTGGGCACTTGTGCCCTGCCCGGGACTTTCTGTGCCTTCTGGGTTACATGGCGGCGTGCACCTCAGTGGTCCATTGGGCCAGGTGGCACATGCACCCCTTCCAATGAGAGCTGGCTGCCCAGTGGACTCAGCACCACAGTCATTTTGACCAGCTGATCATGGTAACCCAGAAGATGTGGGATGCACTTCAGTAGTGGACTGCCGCAGAACGGTTGCAGGAAGGTATCCCGTTTGTCCGCCCTGAGCCGATGGTCGTCCTTATGACCGATGCCTCTCTCATGGACTGGGGAGCCCACATGGGGGACAACAAGATCCATGGGTTCTGGACCCACGAGGAGTCCCGATGCCACTTCAACCTGTTGGAGCTCAGAGCAGTCAGACTGTCACTGTCAGCTATCGCTCCTCAGCTCTGGGGTCAAGTGGTTCAAGTCCAGACGGACAATATCACGACCATGTACTACCTCAACAAACAGAGCGGCATTCACTCCCGTCTGCTGTGCAAGGAGGTGCTCTGCATCTGGACCCTCGTAAGTCAACTGGAGGCGGATCTCCTAGCCATTCATGTGACAGAAGTCTTGAACCAGTTGGCGGATGCTCTCAGCCGCATAGGCCAGACATCCCACGAGTGGTCTCTCCATCCAGAGGTAGCTTACAGTCTATTCTCCTACTGGGGCTAACCGTTGGTGAACCTGTTTGCCTCCAGGGAAAACAACAAACTGAGGCTCTACCATGCCCACCCCTCTCAGCAGGGCTCGCTGCAGGGGGATGCCTTCTCAAAGCCGTGGACCCCAGGCCTCCTCTGCGCCTTCCCTCCATTTCCCTTGATCCACAAGGTGCTACTCAAGGTGAGGAGGGACAAAGCGAAGGTGATCCTGGTAGTCCCAGATTGGCCGCGCCAGTTCTGGTATCCAGATCTCCTCAGCCTCAGCTGCAGGCCCCGGAGCAGCTTTGTACTCGCCCAGACCTGATATCACTGAACCAGGGGAAGGTATTCCATCCAGACCTTCAATCCCTGCACCTCACAGCCTGGTACCTGAGCGGCTATAGTTCCAGGCTCTGGGTCTTTCTGAGGATGTCTACACCGTGGTGGAGGCATCTCGTAAGGAATCGACCAGGAAATGTTATGCCTGCAAATGGAAGAGATTTTCCATTTGGTGTCAGGGTAAGAGTCTGGACCCCTTATCCTGCTCTGTGGCTAACATTTCTCGACTACCTTTGGTCTCTCTCCAAAGGGGGTCTACGGTCATCGACCCTTAGGGTGCACCTTGCAGCCATTTCTGCTTACCAGGCATGGGCCAGTCAGCCGACATTGGCGCAGGAGACAGTGGTCGGGTGCTTCTTCAAAGGACTGGGTCACATATCCCCTCCAGTGCATGAACCTCCACCTCTGGTGGATCTACAGCTGGTTTTGGCGAAGCTCATGGGCAAGCTATTTGAACCAATGCACAAGTGTGCACTCTCACATTTGTCGTGGAAGACGGCCTTCCTGGTGGCTGTCACGTCAGCCAGAAGAACAGGGGAGCTCCAAGCGTTGTTGGTGGACTCCCTATATCTGGTCTTTCACAGGGACAAAGCTGACCTGTGCCCCCACCCGAAATTCTTTCCGAAGGTGGTATCAGAGTTTCACCTTAACCAGGTCTTGACTCTGCCGGTATACTACCCTAACTACGCCTCGAAAGCCGAGTACAGGCTCCATACCTTGGACCTGAGACGTGCTCTCTCCTATTATAAGGAGCGAACGGCAGAAATTCGTGGAGAGGTTCGCCAGCTGTTTGTCACCTATGCTGAAGCCGCTTCTGGCAGACCTGCAGCCAAACGGACCATTGCTAGATGGATTTCATCAAGCATAGGTCTGTGCTATGAGTTGGCAGGCAAAGAGCCTCCCAGAGGGATAAGAGCTCATTCTACCCGCCATACTGCTGCATCGGTGGCTGCTTCCAGGGACATCCCTATCCAGGAAATCTGTCGGGCTGCTACCTGTAAGTCAGCAAACACCTTTCATTACCCACTACCACATCGACCTTGAGTCACACCGGGATGCTGGTTTTGGAGCCTCGGCTCTCCAATGTTTATTTCCCAAGTAGGGGGTGTGCGCCTTGCCTCCCTCCTCCAGGAGAACTGCTTGGAGTCTGCCAAACATTGTGGATGAACAACATATCCACGGTCCTAGAAGAACAGGTTACTCACCTGTAACAGTAGTTTTAGGAGTGGTATATGTTGTTCATCCACACGCACCCACCTGACTTCCCCGGCTTTAGGCGCACAACCTGGCTTCCAGCTGGCTAAAATCTGGTGGCATGGGGCGGAGCCGAGGTTTATACCACCCGGCTGGGTGGGAGGAGCCAGCTTGAAGACTTCCAGCAAGATTTAAAGTGGAAAGGGACATGCCAAACAGTGAGGATGAAAAACATATACCACTCCTAGAACTACTGTTACAGGTGAGTAACCTGTTCTTTCTTTGGCTGAGAACTACCAAACGGCCAGACAGTCGCCACAGCAGTAAGGTAATAGGCAAGCATCAGTATACTCCAAGCCTGATAAGAACTCTGGTCGGTGTAACAAATCTGTGCCCAAAGATGTTATCTGCTATAACTGTAATAAGCCAGGTCATTTTGCAAGAAACTGCCATAGTAAGGAGAGTAGCACTGGAGCAGATCTGTCCTTGGCAAATTGGGCCAAGTACTTAACAGATGTGAAGGTGGGGAATAAGACTATGAAGGGACTCACTGATTCAGGAATCAGACAGACCCTAGTGCATGTTAAAAGTGCTAGAACAAACTGTAAATGCTGATGCTGTAAAGGTGAATGTTTCCTTAACCTCGGAACAAACCGCAGACATTGATAATGTGCTAAAAACATTTAACAGTACTTTTACCACAGTACCATGCCAAGCAAAGGGGGTTGAGCATGTAATAGTGACAAAGAATGCTCTTCCTATTAGGCAAAAGTCATACAGGTTGCCAGAGTGGTTAAAAGCTGATGTGGTTAAGGAAATACAAAAAAATGAAAGAACTGAGTATTGTTGAGGAGTTGAGGAGTGCTTGGTCATCTCCAATAGTAACTGTAAACAAAAAAAGAAGGGGTGTTAGAATCTGCCTTGATTTCAGGAAACGTAATCAAGTGTCAGAATTTGATAGTTATCCTGTGCCCAGAATAGATGATTTGGTGGACAGACTGGGGAGTGCAAAGTATATCAGTACCTTCGATCTCACCAAGGGTTACTGGCAAATACCTTTAGCTAAAGAATCCAGAGATAAAACTGCACTTGACACCCCTATAGGATTCTATCAGTTCACCACCATGCCCTTTGGTTTACATGGTGCGCCAGCTACATTCATGTCATTTTATCCCCTCACATTGGTTATTGTGCTGCGTACCTGGATGATGTTGTGGTGTACAGTCCAGACTGGAAAAGTCACCTGGAACACCTACGAGCAGTTATCCAAGTTATCAAAAATGCAGGTCTGACTATTAATCCTACTAAATGTGCATTGGGCATGCAGGAAACCAGATATTCGGGCTATGCATTGGGAAATGGAGAAGTCAAACCAGAGATTTCTAAAATAGAAGCTGTAGCTAATAGCCCTGTACCTAAAACAAAGAAACATGTCAGATCATTCTTAGGGCTGGCTGGTTATTATTGGAGATTTGTTCCCAACTTTGCTGAATTAGCTACTCCCCTGACAGAACTCACAAAGAAACGGTACCCAAATAATGTGAAATGGACTCCAAAGTGTGATGAAGCTTTTCAAGCCATAAAGGCTGCATTATGTTCAGCTCCTGTTTTAAGAAACTCAGACTTTGAGAAACCATTTTTGTTACAAACAGATGCATCCGAGGTAGGCCTAGGTGCTGTCCTAAGTCAAAATATAGATGGGAAGGAACATCCTATTCTCTATATTATTTATTGGATTTTGTTGACCTGGTAAGCCCACTGGGCCTAGAAGTCCCTTTTTCAGGGGCGACCGGGGAGAGGGGGGATACAGATGGTAAGCAACTGAAATTGAACCAGATTAAGCTGTTGGTGATATTTTTAGTGAATGGGAGAAATTTGGCCAGGACACTGGGGAAATTCTCCTACTCTTTTTCGACAAGTGCCATGGGATCTTTAACATCCACCTGAACTACCACCAATCCAGGCAGATGGGACCTCGGTTTAACGTCCCATCTGAAAGACTGCATCTCAGAAGTGTAGCCCCCCCCTCATGCTGCACTACAGTGTCAGTATTGGGATATTCACTGCCATCTACGAGGGACTGCAGGAGGCGAGGGAGACCCGGCTACAGTGGGTCCCCCCGCACCGGGACCGACAGTGATCATGGAAAAAATCAAGAAAAGAAAAGCGGCTGTACTGAACTCTGGTAGCAGAAAGGGGCTGCAGCACGGTGGCTAGTGCTGATGAGGGTGCTTTGCTGGACTCATTCATTCTTTTTGGGGAACATGAAATTTTTGCTGGATTGTGTACCAAGTGCAGCACTGGAAGCGGAGGAGCATTTGGGCGCCAAGTTTGAACGAGCCAGCACTCTAAACTGATTGCTCCTCTGCCTGCAGTGTCACACATTAGCCAGGATTTAGGCTGTGACCAAGAGCCCTGTTGCTCATCGCTGCCATCTACGAGGGACTGCAGGAGGCGAAGGAGACCTGGCTACAGTGGATTCCTCCCCGCATCGGGACCGAAGGTGATCACGGAAAAAATCAAGAAAAGAAAAGCGGCTGTACTGAACTCTGGCAGCGGGAAGGGGCTGCAGCACGGTGGCTAGTGCTGTTGAGGGTGCTTTGCTGGACTCGGTGATTCTTTTGGGGAACATGAAATTTTTGCTGGATTGTGTACCAAGTGCAGCACTGGAAGCGGAGGAGTGTTTGGGCGCAAAGTTTGAACGCGACAGCACTCTAAACTGATTGGCTCCTCCGCCTGCAGCATCACACATCAGCCAGGATTTAGGCTGTGACCAAGAGCCCTGTTGCTCATCGCTGCCATCTACGAGGGACTGCAGGAGGCGAGGGAGACCCGGCTACAGTGAGTTCCTCCCTCCCCCACCCCCGCACTGGGACCAACGGTGATCGTGGAAAAAATCAAGAAAAGAAAAGCGGCTGTACTGAACTCTGGTAGCAGGAAGGGGCTGCAGCACGGTGGCTAGTGTTGATGAGGGTGCCTTGCTGGACTCGTTCATTTTTTCTTCCCACTCACCTGCCCGCACTGTTCCTACCTCCCCTTAAATGCTCCATAGTCCCTCCCTCTAAGCTGGGGTGAGACTTGCATTCTCCTTATTGGCTGACCCAGGCAGACATACCGCTGTAACAATCAAACTGTATACATTGTGGCTCTACCTTGTTGTACTGTAGCTTCTAACAACCTAATATTTTGATTGAGTCCCTGAGCCCTTTTCAGCATATTATTGTCTTAAAGCCTGAGCCAGTTCATGCACATAACTGCGCTGTTTGTTTCTGATTACTGAAGATATGATCAGTACCTTATTGCTTAAAGTTAGGGCTAGGTTAATCCCTATGTGCATACACAGTAATGTTGGAGCATGGGGCAGCTAATCATTGTCCTCACCAACTGAGTTAGGGTCTCAGCTAGGGTTCATGTGCTCTGGAGTGCTGTAACCTCCCTATAACTACATTCTGAGCTGTGTGTCAATCTGTGGACTTTGGGTGCTGTATATCATGTACATCTTAATGCTCGTTTCTAAACTTACTGCATGTCTTCTTTCTAGGAGCTATTGTTAGTCTGCGCTGGACACTGCATATTATGAATATTCCTATATTCGTCCATCCATTCACTACCTGCCATACCCTCAGGGGCTACTGTTAGACCGTGCCGCTCTGTTGTACCTTGCCAGTGCATGTTTGCTGCATTTAGTTTGAAAATTTACTATGTTGGGGTGCTCCTATCTGTGCTAATAAGGTTATTTGTGGGTTCGGACGACTTTGTTCTTAGTTCCACTGCTGTGTCTCTGTAGGATGTTGTGTACATTTCTGGAGAGGGCTGCCAAACATGTGGGCCCCTAAGTATCATAGGAGTGTTGTAGACTCCCACCTTCTATCAACTGTACTTTTCAGGTGGCTGCCTTTGGCAGTGTTCCTCCCTCTCTTCATTTCTGGCTGTACACCCCCATGGGACAATCTGAGACCCCATTTGGGCTACCTGATGAGAAGGATTTTACATTCTTTAACATAATAGCCAGTGACAGGCATTTTCCCCAGCCCATCTGCTGCCTTAACCTGCGGAACTTCCATTATGTTGCCACACTAGTCAGGCGCACTGGCCGCGGGCCGCCCATTAGGGTTGGCTCCCCACCTCTGAGACATGTTCTCTGGCTTCTCTTGATTATATTAGCTCTTGCAGGGACGTGGAATTGAATCCTGGTCCTCCGTGCCGAGCCCTCTACTCTCCTCTCCTGTGGGCTGGCTGGCTGGCAATGGGTTGAAAATTGCACACCTTAATGTACGTAGCCTTCTGCCCAACATAGCGGAACTCCTTGCCTGGGCCACCTATTATAAGCCTGACATCCTTGGGATTACTGAAACCTGGCTGAAACCCTCTACCCCAGACTCAGCCTGTGCGCTCCCTGGCTTCGACCATGTTAAGCACGACCGTCCAGGTAAGAAGAGGGGGGAGGGATACTGGTATACTACAGGAGTCACCTTAATCTCTCGGTGCTGGCCTGTCCACAGTCTGAGCAGGCTTTCTGTGAATTGCTGCATACAGTGCTGTTACTGGGGAATGCTAAGAAACTACACATTGTGTGTGCCTACAATCCCCCCAGTGGTGGTACAGTGGGCATATCCTTCCTTCCTTGACTCTGTCAGCACCAGGACAAGGAATAATGAACTATTAATCCTTGGGGACCTTAACCTAAACTGGCTTGGAAGCAAGACCAAGCAGCAGTATGAGACTATGCTTGCTGGTCTCTCACTGTCCCAACTGATTAACATGCCCACTAGGTGGATGTCCACTGGTGGTACTGGCACGCTTTTGGACTGGGTCATGTCCAATAGGCTGGAGAGGATCAGCTCCTCAGGTACCGTCCCTGACTCCATCTCTGACCATGCCCCTGTATATTGCATATGGAAGGTTTCTGCCCCTAAGATCCCACCTAAGATAATTCATGTTAGGGATTTCTCCAGGTTTGACCTTGGCACTTTTCAGGAGGATCTTATGATCACACACTGGTCTCCTGTGATGGAGGCCCAGTGTGCTACCTCAGCTGTCAGTCATTTTCTCAGCATATTTGGGGTGCTACAGGACAAGCATGCCCCTCTTGTCAGATGGAGAGTAAGGGGGGCAGCTACGAAATGGCTACATGGGAGCCTCCTTGCCCTTATGAGGCATAGGGACAAATGTTGGGCCAATTTCAAGACCACTATGGACCAGATCATTTTCCAGCAATACAGGAGACTTAGGAACGATTGTAAAAAGGCTATCAGGGCTGCAAAAAGCAAATTTTGCAAAGCCACATTACGGACCACAGCAAAGGACCCTAGGAGCTTCTGGAGGAATATAAAAAATATTGTGAGTGGCTCCTCCACCCGCAAGGCCCCTGAAATGCTTATTGGGGGTGCCAGCTGCAATAATCCCCTGACCATAGCAAATGCATTTAACTCTCATTTCTCGGACCTGTCTGCCTTCACCTCCTCATCCTCCTCCAATGGTAGTGACAGACCTGTCCAGGCCCCATCATCTCAGTCGTCTCCTTCTCCTCATCCTCTGTTTTACCTCAAGGCTGTAAGAGAGCATGAGATGCAGAGATTGCTCTCTGGTCTCTCACCCTTTACCAGTGCAGGTCATGATGGTATGGAACCAAAGCTTCTCTGCCTTGCGGCTACCCACGTTGCCTCTCCTGTGGCCCACATGGTCAACCTATCCCTAGCCACTGGGTTTATTCCTGACCTGTGGAAGGTGGTGAGGGTTGTCCCTATACTCAAACAGGGCAACCCTAGGATCCTAGATAACTATCGGCCGATTGCCATCCTGCCCGCTATCAGTAAGCTTCTTGAGAGAGTGGTGGCAGGGCAACTCACAGACTATATCCAGTCTCATGGACTATTGTCTCCCTCGCAGCATGGCTTCCGTAAAGGTCATAGCACAACTATGCCCTTATCACTGTCACTTCTGGGATAGAGGCTACTATGACCAGGGCAGACTTTCTGGGGCCATCTTTATTGATCTCCCTAAGGCCTTTGACCTAGTTGACCATACCTTACTATGCGCAGCTTAGGACACTGGGATTGTCCCCGCCTGCACTTAGATGGTTTCACAATTATCTCCAGGGCAGGCAGCAACTTACCAAATATAGTAAGATGCTCTCTGACTCTGCTGTTGTGCCCTCAGGGGTTCCCCAGGGGTCAGTCCTTGGTCCCCTGCTCTTCTCCATATTTGTCAATGACCTTCCCTCCTCAGCTGCCTCTTGTAAGGCTATTCTGTATGCGGATGACCTCGTTATCTTCACTCTTGCCCGGGATATCAGAGTAATTAATCACCAAACAAGTGAAGACTTCATGAGTGTCCAATCCTGGATTGCATCTCATAAGCTGGTCCTAAATCTTGGAAAGACTCAGGCCATGCTGTTTGGGTCCCAGGCTAAGTTAAAGGCCTCCTCGGTCCCTCTGTGCATCTCGGGGACTGATGGTGTTCCAGTGCTCATCACCAACTCTGTCAAATACCTTGGGGTGACACTTGACCCTCAGCTCGACCTTGATCAACACATCCAAAATGTGTGTCGGGCTGTTAACTGGAAATTGGGTCTGGTCTACAGGGCGAGGAATTATCTTACCATGGTTGCTCGACATGCACTGGCCAGAGGAGTGCTCCTCCCATCTTTATCCTATGGGCTTCCCTTGTTTGCCTGTACTACTAACGTTCACCTCACTAGGTGGACCGTAGCCTACAATAATATCTGCCGCTTTGCTCTCGCAGCCCCTCGTCTAACCCACCACTGCAGTCTGTACAGTAGGCTGAACTGGCTCTCCCTGTCCAATTACATGAACTTTGTCCTGGGCTGCTTCACGGGCAAGGTTCTGGGCTCTGACACCCCCCCTGGATTGGTGGAGCTTCTTGTGCTGGCTCCCTCCACTCCCTACTCCCTAAGATCCCTGGGTCCTGCTATTCTCAAGGTTCGTGTGACGCGCACCCAAATGGGGGATAGGGACTTTGCATCCTGTGCCCTGAAGCTCTGGAACTCTTTTTCCTGTCCAGGTCAGGTCTGCCCCTACCCAGGTGTATCTACGAGCCTCCCTATGGAAGCACTTGAAGCTCTCCTCAGTATGCGATTGTTCCAGACCTTCCTGAGTCTCTGCTCTGTACTTGAGTACAGTATCTCTTGTACCTGGCTCTGGCCCTACTGTTGTTGCATGCCTGCCTGGGTGTGGCCCTGTGTATGTTGTGTATATTCTGTATATTCTTGCTAGGTATATTGATATCAAAATCGTACTGTTATATGTTCGCATTTTATGGTGTCCACTGCTGTAATCTGAGCTATCCCACTATGCATGTTATGTTTCCTGACTTCAGCATATGTTTGTACCTTATTTGCATCAATTTATACTTTGTATGTTCTTTTATTCTTCTGTACTCTCCCGGGTCATACCTGAAAATAGGCATATGTTTTTGTCTAGTGTACTTACCTGGTTAACAAAAGCTAAATAAATAAATATTAACCCAAGTGCCAGATGTGGGAACTGAACAAACAGCCCTCTGATCTCCCGGCCTCAGAGGCGAGTGTGCTACCTGCTGAGCCACTGACACTGACATTAGTAGGAAATTGAATGACAGAGAGAAAAGGTACTCCACTATTGAAAAGGAGTGCTTAGCAGCAAAGTGGTCCATGAAGTCCCTTAAATGTTATTTACTAGGAACTGAATTTGTTCTTGTAACTGATCACAGTCCTCTCTGTTGGTTTAACCAGATGAAAGATAAAAATTCCAGGATCACATGGTGGTACCTGGCACTGCAGCCATTTAAATTCTCTGTGATTCACACATCTGGTAAAGAGAATAGCAATGCTGATTTTCTGTCATGAGGGTTCTGATGGTTGAACCCCCCCCAAAAAAAAAAACTAATGTATGAGTTTGAACTGTACTTTTTGCTGTACTGTTAAAAAAATGGATGCAAATATGCTTAATTTCTGAAAGCAGCAAATGTTATTAGAGAATAGAAAAGTGTTGGAAACGTATTTTTGCAAAACAGGTTCCCTGTTAAGGAGGGGAGTGTATGTGACAGGGTAGAATAGGACCCTGTCCTATTTGTTATGGAGAATGTGTTTAAATACAAGGATCTGTCCTTCTCTGTCTCATCTGTCTGGTTGCGCAACCCAGTTTTCCTGGGAGACCTCGGACTTGATCAACCTGAACAGTATTGCAATTCTTTGCCTCTCTCCGTCTCTCAGTTTTCTCTTGCTGTCTGTTTTTTTCTTCCTTGCATTTCCATATCAGCTAATATAAACTTATGTGCAAATCAATATATGGAATGAGTCTGATAATGGGATCACTTTTGTATAGAAAATATTTAGTATTACTATTGAAATGTGTATATATTTATAATTTGAGATAATTGTAGAAAACTAGATGTTACTTGAGTGCAAATGTTTAGGTCTTTTTTTCAAAAGCTGCAAAAAGGGGTCCTCAGGAAGCTCTCTCTGTGCTAGCAGATCCTGCCTGAAATTTACGAGGACAGAACATTATGCAAAAACAGGGTGTTTGCTAAGGATGGGGGTGGAAAAGACTTACTTAAAAGATCTGAGCTGAGCTGCAATGGTTTTATATAGAGATTTGTTTTGGAAGAACAAGAGGATTACAAGAAAGATTTTATTTTGCTTCTGTACCTAGTTATTATGAACAAGTTTATTTTTTTTATGTTACTCCTACTATAAAAGTTTTGGTGAATTTTACAACTGCTCCTGGGTTTTCCCTATGCTTCCTGACCTGTGCCTCGACACTCTGCTATAGGTTGGCAGGTAGGGAGCCTCCTGTAGTGCTAAGGGCTCATTCCACCCATCATACCACTGCCTCGGTGGCTGCTTCCAGAGACGTCCCTGTCCAGGAAATTTGCAGGGCTGCTACCTGGAGGTCAGCACTCACCTTCATTTCCCACTACCACATTGACCGTGAGTCATGCCGGGATGCTGGTTTTGGGGCCTCAGTTCTCCAATCTTTATTTCCTAAGTAGGGTGTGTGCACCTTGCCCCCTCCTCCTGGAGAACTGCTAGGAGTCTGCCTAAAGTGTGGCTAGAACATCATATCCATGTCCCTAGAAAAACAGGTTACTCACCTGAAACAGTAGATCTTACTTCAAGTGAAGAAGAAGAAGAATCAGCATTTATATAGCGCTTTTCATACACAGTGTATCCCAAAGCGCTTTACAAGCAGTGCTAGACTGGTAGTGAAGTGACTGAATGTGTGGTGTCAGTCATATTGAACATCATCACCCACATACAGCCTGGATAATTGCATGAACCGGTTTATGGGAAAGGGAATGTTGGCCAGAACACCGGGAATGTTCCCTACTCTTTGCGAAGAGTGCCCTGGGTTCTTTTACTTCCACCTGGACACCCACCAGGAAAACACCAGGTTGGGCAGAAAGGACCTCGGTTTAATGTCTCCTCCCCAGCAGTACAGCACCCCCCAATACTGCACTCAGATGCCAGCAATTTTTAGGTGCAAGTCCAATCCCAGTGTGGGACGAGAACCCACGACCTTCTGGTCCAGAGGTGGATGTGCTACCAACTGAGCCACGCTCTTGCAGCAGGCAATAACCATAAGGACTAAGCCGCCAGGACCCCATGGAAACCTTCTAGCTAGCAGTCTTCGGTTGGGGACCGCCCCCAACATCAGTTCCGCCCCGACGTCAGCCAGTGGTATAAAGGTGGTGGTCCCCAGCCCCACCTCAGTTCTTTTCCCGCCATCGACCTGTTCGCATCAACTCCTCAGATGCCTTCTGACAACAGTTTGACTGCTTTCATGCCATCAACGTTTTTTTCTTGCTTTTTGATTAAAAAGTTTTCAGATTTTATACTTTTCTGCATGCCTTCATCTCTGGCATCATCTGTTTTATCCACAGAGTGAAGAAACTCCAAGTGCACCTGCGGCAAGCAGCTGCCATTAAAGGACGACCATGAGACCTACCTTTTTTGCCTAGACCCAAACCACGACACTGCAGCCTGCGAGCACTGCAAGCGGTTTAACTCCTGGAATTGGATCTGCCGCCAGAAGGCCCTTAAGGCTCACCTCCTTGAGAATCAGCTTGCTGCCATGCTGACTTAGCCAGCGAGAAAGAGTCCTTCATCTTCTAAGGTTTCCGTCTCCTCCACCTCAAATCCGCACAAAGAGAAAAGGAAGGACTTGGAAAAACACAAGTCCAAGGACCGGGAAAAGTTCTGGGGATGCTCCTGTTCCAAGTCCCCACTCCAGAAGAAGTCTTCTTCTGGCTCCTCGTCCCACGGGGTATCGGACCACTCCTCCTGGCCTGCCCATAAGTCCTCCGGGCAGCCGAAAGCAAGGCCTTCCGCCATCATTCTGGTGTCAGGTGGGGGCAAGTCAGGGTCAGGGGCTTCAATCTCTACCCTGACGCCCCTCAAGGTGAAGGCCACACCAGTAGGGTCACCCACCACCTTAGGGGTTGGGATCGGTCAGAAGCAGGGCGGTGATGGTTCGGCTCCTGCCTGCCTGGTTCCGAGGACAGTGTCATCCAAGGCCTTGAACAAGACACCCCATCATCAGTGGTAGACGTCGGGCTCACACGAGCACTCGACTTCTCCGCCCCACAAGGGGCCCAGCCAAGCTGACAGCTGCATTCCCCCAGACTCCCATGAAGAGCCACCCACTAAGGGGACACCTTCCGGCATCGATTGGGCTCGCCCTGTCTCCGCGGCCTGTTCTCTGTCGCTGGTCAAGGTAGACCTCACCTGCCAGTGGAGGCTCACGGGCGATTAACCTTATGCCAGATGAGGCTTCTAACCACCCCATCTCACTTCCGGCTCTGCCGCCACCTCGGACGCCAGACCCCCAAACGCCAGATACTCCGATGCCAGGCAAGCTGACGCTGGCTTCTCAGTCACCAGCCGGCCCATCTGGTCCACAGTTCTCCAAGGACCAGATCCAGGAACTCTTCTCCTTCTGGTGGAACCAGATCAAAGGAGATTTGCTCCCCCACGAGAAGCCCGTGACCATGGAGCCTGAGCTGGACCAAGACAAGGACCAGAAGCCTAAACAACCATCTCCTGCTCCTTTTGACCGTAACCGGAGCCCGGACAACTGCCTTGGTATACTCCCACACAGAGGGCAGCATCACCACAAGTACTCCCACTCATCCAGCCGTCACCGGTCTCACAACTGATGTCTGTCCCACAGCCGGCTCCTGTCCCATAGTGGACATCGATCCCATAGCCAACATCACTCTAGCTCTTCATCCTCCTCTTCGGCGGACACCAACCGCAGTTCTTCATCCTCGGGCTCAGACCATTCTGAACCTAAGAGTTGCCCTTCCTCCCCAGATAATAAGGACACCCCCAGGTCGCCTCCTGACGACCCGACATTCATGGACGTCATGAGGCGCATCCAGACCTCAAACGGATGGGAGACTGAGGATCTGGATCCGGAGAGGCAGAGGTTGGCAAAGTACCTGAGGCAGAAAGATCCCAAGCTTCTAGTAGTGCCTCCTTTGGTAGATATCTTTCAGGACCTCACAAGGTTAACCTGGACGCGCTTACAGCTTGGACGTAGCTTCTAGACGAAGGGCTGGGTTTGGCCTTGCAGTTCTGCAAGGCCTTCTTTCTTGAGCTTCTAGCTGGTTCTTTTCAGCCTCCTCCCAGACTTTCCTGTTCCTTATCCCTTGATTGCTTGGGACTCGGTCCTTATGGTCATTGCCTGCTGCAAGAGCTCTCACTCAAAGTAAGATAGTACCGTCATGTAAGAACTTACCGTAACAGTAGATCTTCAAGAAGAGCTCTTGCAGCAGGTGCTGCTTTTCCTCCCTCCTTACCCCCGGCTTTCTCTCTGCCATTTAAAGTTTTTAGGCAAGAACCTGCCCGGATCTCCTTCCATCCCAGACTCTGGGTCTCCGGCAGGAGAACTGAGGTGGGTCTGGGGACCGCCGCTTTATACCATTGTCTGACGTCGAGGGGCAATCCCCCGCTGAAAACCGCTAACTAGAAGGTTTCTGTGGGGTCCTGATGCCTGGCGGCTTAGTCCTTGTTGTTATTGCCTGCTGCAAGAGCTCTTCTCGAAAACCTACTGTTACGGTAAGTTCTTACGTAACTGTACTTTCTAGGAGTGGTATATGGTGTTCATCCACACTGACCCACCCGACCTCCCCTGGCAAGTGTCACACCAGTCTTGCTTTCTGTGGGTAAGATGTGACGTTATGGGGCTGTTCAGAGGGAGTTACCTCCCAGATGGGTGGGAGGTGCCAGCTTGAAGATGTTCCGGTGAACTCTTAAAGGAAAAGGACACTGCCTGAAGTGTGGATGAACACCGTACACCACTCCTAGAACTACTGTTAATGGTGAGTAACTTGTTTTTCATGTCTACAAACTACAGAGTTATACAGAAAATAGGTTGAGGGAACTTTTCCTTTAACAGCAAACCATGAGTTTTTTTTTAGAATGTTTACCATTTGATTACACAGGTGAACCTGTCAATCAAGTATTTATTTATTTGTTTTTGATACCAGGTAGGATAAACTAGGCATACATATACCTGTTTTAAGGCATGAGCAACCTGGGAAAGTTAGAGACTAGCAGCAGGAAGAATATACAGCAGACAGTATACACAAATTGTGAGCGTATGATTATAGCACGAGCACCCAAAGCAGAAACGCTTTCAGTTCGCAAGTGAAATTTGCACTTTCAGTACCTTTTGCGCTTTTCTGTGACCAACAACAAATGTTGCAGCATTCACTTCCTGAATTAAAAAAGTGTTAGTAACTTGATTCTTAACACCTTGTGGTTTTGGTGCAAGAGGAGCACTCTAATTTACGTGATGTCAACGAACCCACTAGGTGTTAGGAATCGACCTGTTCTTAACACTTGGGAGTTGATTATTCTATACAACTCCTATACACACACTCTAGCATATGAATTCAATTTCACACCTGTTATTCCCCCACACCCCACCACACACATACTTTTAAAGCCTAGTATTCTAAAGCAGATCTTTGATTTTCACTTGTGGATTGTTGCAGGCAAAACTGTGCAAGGAGGACTAAGGTGCAGTAAGTTTTTGCATCACTTCCTGATTACTATTTTACTTTGACAGGAAATCCTAAAAGAGCATTTAGATCAGGCCTTGCAAGACAACAGCAACTTAAGAAACCACCTCATAAAAGTTGAGCAGAAAGTCCTAAACAGCAGCACTCCCAGTGCATCAGATCTACAGCTTACTGGTGAGTTAACAAGCTGACTGGGGTTACAAAGTAAGCAGTACAAGGGACGTTCAGCACACAAGTACAGTCAAATTGATAATACTGTATTATATAACTGTACAGGCATGTCAGGAAGAGTTCACAGTAGATATCTGCACGTTTCTAAGTTCATCACTAAATAGTGTTATGCAGAATTGTAACATGGGAACTAATGGTACATGAAATAGAGGCGCCGGATTGGTGAGAAATGAGCAGGTGACAGAAATCTAGTGGGTATTAATCCAACAGTAGAGCCCGCTGCTGCTATCCCTCACACAGTCACTGAAGCACAACCTCGCATACAATAATGCCCGGCACTGCAGTACCAAGTTCAAACCACTAAGCAGAATGCGCTTTCAGAACTGATACATCAATATGTCCTGCACACCCACCCACCTGAAGAACGTTGTATCCTCAGGCTACAAATACCAAAGGCAACACATAAAATAGATAATTCTACCTGCAAATCAGCGATATCTCGAGTGATTCGCATCACTCCTTGCCTTGAGGAACAATAGAGGCATAGAACCTGACGTCGGCAGAGCACGGCATCTGCAGGAAAGCGGCGTGCGGACCAGCGACATTCATAAAGTATGCAAAGTAGATAGTATTGCATACCAGTATTAGCAACAGACAGCGAGAACAGAAGAGAACGAGTGAAATAAAAACATTTTGCACGCATAGCTATTGAAATAAAACACACGATTCGAGTAATCATTCTGTTGCCTTTCGATGAGAAACCTATTAATATTTATGAAGAAAAACACCACCATAGAACTACATATGGCTGGCACAAAATCCTTAGTTCTTAATATGTTTATAACAAATCATATTTTGTTGACCAGTACAAGTATCTTTATATATAACATATTACAGGCAATAATGCAACACTATCTACTTCCACAGTGCCCATGTTACAAGAGCATTAATCCCCTCCACAGTTGGGTCTCTAGTGGTGGATTAATGCCTGGTTGGTGGTTGGAAGCACGAGGCCGCACCCCCCAACCAGGTATTAATCTACTAGTAGAGCCCTCCTCTGTCAGGGATTAATGCTTACATAGATGGCATGCTTTTTATCATCTTAGTTTTCTTTATTTCTAGTTTGCATTTTGCAGTTTCTTTTATTCTGTGTTTATGCCCCCTTCTTATCTCCAGTCCCCGACTCCATCATGATCCCTGAGGTACAGCCATGGGGGAACTCCTGCTTTACCACTGCACTGCACTACCATCTTTCATGCTGCAATGAAACAGCTTCTGATTGAAAGGTCAGATTTGGGGATTTACCTCTGAACCCACCTTGCTTGTCCGGAAGCGTGCAACCAGTAGGTGGAGTGTAGCCCAGGATGTACCAGGGTCTTTCCTGTGCAGGCACTGGGGCCATTTTCTGGTTTTCCATTCCTCTCCCCAGGGACACTGAGTGCAATGACATCAAGGGACATTCATTCGTACTGAGCACAGTGGCGTCCGATGCCCACAGAGTCCCACCCACACTCAGTCCTCCTGCCGCACTGCCACCTGTGGTCACCCAGGAGGCAGTACTGTTTTGGAGGACAGGAACCTGCCCTCCCCAGAGAAGGAGAGCATACTATTGGACATACAGTCTGTCCCCCCAATGATCTGGGCTCATTCCCAAACCCTTGTCACCAGGTGACTCGTGCAGTGACGTCAAGGGATGCTCACTTGCACTATGCACAGTGATGTCCAGTGACTGCAGAGTCCTGCCCACACTCAGTCCTCCAGCCACATTGCCACCTTTGGTCACCCGGGTGGCAGTATTGCTTTGGAGGACTGGAACCTGCCTTCTCCAGAGAAGGAGAGCATACTATTGGACATACAGTCTGTCCCCCCAATGATCTGGGCTCGTTCCCAAACCCTTGTCACCAGGTGACTCTGATCTGCAGTGACGTCAAGGGATGCTCACTCGCACTATGCACAGTGATGTCCAGTGACTGCAGAGTCCTGCCCACACTCAGTCCTCCAGCCACATCGCCACCTTTGGTCACCCGGGTGGCAGTATTGCAGTGGAGGATGAGAATCCACCCTCCCAGAGAAGGAGAGTGTACTGTTGGATGCTCGGTCCCTCTCCCCCCTCCCCCGATGATCTGAGCTCATTTCCGAACCCATGTCTCCGGGGTCATGAACAGTAGTGCTACCAGTGGTGCACATTGCATTTTGTTGTGTTCATTTGTCTGTCTTCAAGATAGTATAAGAAATCACTTTATATGTTCTGTTTTGCTTTCTTTTGTGTTTCGTCGTAGATGGTCATTGAGCATTGTGTTTTAATCAGTGCTGTTCACTTTTTCTCTCTTGTACTACAGAAAAGCTGGTGTGATCTACAGTATTTGTGCGTACTCTGGCTTTCTGGATTGTAAACATGATAGGGAACAGTTTTAAGTGTGTCGAACCCTATTCCCAGTCACAGTGGCAGGCCTTTCTCTTGTGCCCTGTTGTAATATGTACAGTGGGAGTTGCAGGCCTTCCTCGCTTGGTCTCTAATACGTCTGGCACCAAGTAGGGAAGGGGACGGGGTCACTATCCAAAAGGCCCACAGGGTCTTACACAAAGCATCCAAAACAGAGTTCAAAAAGAATTGTGGCACACAAGGCACTCATACAAAGGTAAACTGCATTTTCAGATTTTATTAACCAGCATGTGTAGTCGTAAGTGAACAAAAAAAATGACTTAAAGAGCACCGAAGAGCAGGAGAGCAAAAAAAAAACAAAACGTCCAGACCATTCACCGCAACATCAGAGCTTCAGTACAAGACAACTGGGTCATAATTTGCTGTATCACCATGCAACTGGGTCTGTGCCTAGCTGCAACTCTGTGGGCGTCGCTGTCCAGCATGTTAGAGTGCAGACCCTGTTTTCTGACCACTAACATTTAGCTAACTAATTTGCACTGCAACTCAAGGCCCAGTCCACAAAAGAAGTGGGACATATGCGATTTACACATAGCCGGGCTTCAGAGCTCTGCTGCCCAATCAGATTCCACACATGGCAGCGATATGTAGGACTGGAGGTCTGTTTGGGGGCTTTGATTTTTGGGGGCAAGGCCTGACCAGGGTACCTGGAGCCCACTTGAAACCCATGGCAAAAATGAATCCTTTCCTAGCCAGACAACGTAATATGGCTGCTCATTACCTGCTCCCCTCTTCAGTCATACCACCCTTGCAGAGTAAACCATTTTTCTTTTGATTTTTGGCACTTAAGAGTTGGGGCATGCCCACCCCCAAAAACAAGGACCTAGCTACTAAGTGGGGTCCACTTAGCCTGAGGCCCACCAGGGTTTCCCCTGTTCCCCTACAAGCCAATCTGAGACTGCCTTGTGGTAGAATTGGGCAAGACGCTTAACTTCCTGGACGTGGCACTTAGTGGACTGAAAAATGTTGTTTATTTTTTAAATAAATAAATTTTCCTGAATGAAATACATGCTTCCCACAATCCTATGCTCATGCAGAGCAGGGTATTGTGGGATGCACCAGTCTTCTAAGGACTGCCATATCCCTTTCAGGACATTTTTTTTGGTTACAAACCAAACAGCCCACGAGATTTTATTTGTTTATTTTTGGTTACTGTGTAGGTATGCCACACATAAAAAATGCCTATTTTCAGGCACAACCCAGGAGAGTACAAATACAACTACAGTCCATACAGAGTAAATGGAGTACAATAAGAGGGTGCGTTGGGTTTTCTGGATTAGGCACTCAGTTGCGGGGTGCATTTCTTGCCCCATGAGTAAATGTAACATCTTCCAAGAATCAGTCTTCTCCATAGGTTCCAGTCAGCTATCACTTCTTATATCTGGAGTATTTTTTCTTTTCTGTTTGCCAATTAGAAAATGTTCCACCTGACAGTACTGGACTGATCTGTGGAACAGCACCCATCACAAATGTGACCAAAATGCAGGAAACTGTGACATCGCTGGTAACCAAGAAAAGCCCCTCCCTGCTGCTTCATGTGAAAGAGAATAACCTGGCAGTGAGAAATGATTCTCCCTGTTTACTAATGATGTCACAGTCAGTGTGGTATCAGTGTTGATGATGTAGGGGGATGAACAGAACTAACTTTTTATTTTTAGCCTCCAGACAGAGTGCTGCTTTACACATCACTCCTGTACTGCCAGGTGGAAAATCTTCTAATTAGCAAAACAGAAAAGAAAAAATACTTCAGCTATAAGAAGTGATTGCTGACTACATCTGAAAGTTACTATTAATTCCAGGCAGTACACTATTTCTTAAACGGGTTTGAGATGGAGGTAATAGGACCCTGCAGCATCCAGAACTTTTCTGGTGGGGGCTGCTAGTGGCAGTTGCCCCCAGGCACACAAGCTGGCACGTGCCCACTAGTATATAGCAGCACCTATCTCCATTGCCTCATTTCCATTTTTTCCATTGTCGAATGCACAGTGTCTTCTCCGCGCTCCCTGTTGGGACCAGAACTTCATGGTCTATAGTGTTCTGTTCTTCAGTTTTGTATAAGAATACATTAGAGTTTTATTCTAGGATTGTGGATATGTTGTTCTATCCACACTGTTTGGCATGTCCATTCCCTTTAAGAATCTTGCCTGAAGGTCTAAAAGCTTGCTCCTCCCACCCACCCGGGTGGTATATGCCTCTGCTCCACCTCTGACGCCAGATCTTCCTTTCCGCTAGAAGATTCATGTTCCCTCCTTATCGCTGCCGCATTGAGTAGGTCCTACAAAATCTTCGATTTTCCTAAACTTAAAGTTGTTCGGAAGCCCACATCACGACCGCGATGGAGGACAAGCCTCACCCGGTTCCACCGGTGCCTTTGCAGGCAAAAGATGTCTCACATTGACCCTCATGCCTCATGCGTCTACTGCCTGGGCCATACCCATGACAACCCAGGCCTGTGACTTTTGTCACGCATTCCAACCTAATGTCCTGGACGATTGTCTCGTGCAACTTCAGCTCAGCAGACCAGAGAAGCAGAACCCGCCAGTCAAATCAAAAGAGGCTCGTTGGGCGATCTCCACAGCTGCAGGGTCTGCTGAGCAACTAGAGCAGATGAAGGCTTTCGAGAAGGAGGCAGCTCGGGCCACTCTTCATCCCGCTCAATTTGGACTCCACCTTTTCAGGCTCCTTCAAGGAGATGTGCCAGTCTCTCCCGACAAAGGGGTAGGGCCCTTCAGGCGCACGCATCTCCCGCTCCCATAAAAAGGACAAGGTGTCGAGAGAAGGTTCATCTAGTCAATGACATTCTTGGGATCAAGAGAGGCGTTGGTCCCAGGAATATGCTGTTTCGACTTCGGTCGAGATTGCTGCTGGCTTCATGGTACCTCCATCAGGCCAGCCGGCTAAGACGCGGGATGACAACCTGGTCAAGATTGTTATCAACCCCGTCGTCACTAGATGAGGCTGACAGTTCCTTATTCAGGACCCCGATCCTGACTGGACCCGTTGAAGAAGAGACCCAGCTCGCTCGGAACGTCTTCACCGTCCCTGTCCCTGACCCGGAAGAGCTGCAGTTCTCCCCGGCTCCTTCTGAGCACCCCGTCAGTCCCCCTGATGGTCAAAGTTGAGGTCTCGGATTCCTTCGACCAATAGGCTGAAGAAATCTCATAAGCGCCACTCAGGGCGCTCTAAAAAGCAGTGCCACTGCCATTCATCCTCGTCCTCCTCAGAAGAGGAAAGGCTTCGACGCAAGCTGCATCGACGCTATGAGGATTGATGTGGCAACAGTTGATGATGGCTGGTCTGAAGTAGACTCTGGCTTCCTCACCAGCCATCACTTAGCTGTCACCCTCCAGGTCGATGCCGACTCTTCCGGAGCCAGTCAACACTGTCCCTCCACCTACAGAGCAGGTGAAGACCCTCCCAACTTGGCCAAAACTGGCCTCTCTACCAATTCTGGTGGAGCGTCCACTTAAGCAGCCTCCCTCCTGGGCTCCTGCCAAGGTGTCTCGACCTGTTAAGGGCCTTCCACATAGACTCTCTGTCACCCTCACCTCCGACCGCCCCCGGTGGGTCAAAGGTGACATGGGCGGTTGGTTGATCTATCCAGACTCTGACTTGCATTTCCGTCCCTTGGATGGGGAATCCTTTGAGAGTCTCTCAACGGAGGAAGATCCCACATCCTTCATGGGCATCCTCCATCTCATCTCCGAATCTACAGGGATGCCTTTGGAGCCCATTCAAAAGCGGGCCGAATATCCCCTCACTGATATCCTCAAAAGGGGGGATTCTACTCCCACTTCTTTCCGGTACCCAAACGAACTGGAGACCTCGGTCAGATGTGAGACTTCAGAAAACTGAACCTTTCTATCCAGTACAAATGGTTTCACATGATAACCTTGACTGCCATCATGCCAATACTGAAACAGTAAGATTGGTTTTGTGCCCTAGATACGAAGGGTGCCTACCTGCATCCATCCTGCTCATTGCAGGTTTCTTCATCTCTACCTGCTAGATTAACACTATCAGTTTCAGCACTCCGGTCTGGCTTCTCCTCAGCCTGGAGTGTGTTCCCCAAATACCTAGAGGTAGTTGTAACAGCTTTAAGAGGGAAAGGGCATGTTATCTTCCCACATCTAGACTGCCCGATTCAGTCTCCAATATATGCGAGCCATCCTAGATACAGTCTCAGCCAGAACTTACTGTCCAGCCGTCTGGCATGCCACACCCTTGTCTCTGGCATCACGCATACAGACTTAGAAAGTAGTCACAGCTAGACAACTACTATGCCTTCTGGGTCAAATGCTCGCTGCTGTCCCTACAGTAGCACTCACAAGTTTTCATATGAGATCTCTGCAGTGAATCCTCCAGAATGTGTGGTCTCAAAGAAAGAAAAAAAGATTTTTTAAGGCCAATTCAGAGTCACTCACTCCCTCCCTGCTGTCAGCTCTGCCTTGATGGTCAATCGAAACCAATTTATGAACAAGGAATACCTTTTTGGTCCCTCCCTCCCTGCAGACATTCATCATGGATGCTTCCTGACAGGGGGCGTGCCCCTCGTTTCTTATCGGACCCTGGGCGCTGTGATTCACTTCTCCCTCAGCCTCACATTAATCACCTAGAGCTGAGGGTATTCCGCTTAGCCCTTCTGGCATTCCAACCTTTTTTGACTCTAGACTGTTGCTGATCCAGTCAGACAATTTTGCAGTGGTGTTCTACCTCACCAATCAAAAAAGTGCTCCAATCAGCAACCTTTTGACTAAACATTAAAGTTCCCTCCCTGCCTGACAGCTCTACGCCTTCACGCTGGGCCCCTGCGGACACTTTCATAACTTGTCTACCACTGTCCTCTCCTGTTGCCTATATTCTCTTGGCCTCCCATAAGCCAGCAACCAGAGCAATATACAATTCCAAATGGAAACACTCTCCTGGGTCGTGCCTGAAAATAGTCATTTTATGGCTAGTGCGCTTACCCGGTCAACAAAAACTAAATAAATAAATACACACAAAAATAAAACAACTTTCCTCACAGCCACACTTCCTGAAAATGGTTGACACCATGGAAGGTAGGGAGCCTAAACAGGCTAGTTACTACAGCAGTGGTGCTGTGTCTGGCCAACACTCATCTCTAGATGAGTGCTCTGACAATGGGCAGTTCTGAACCTGGATAGAAAGACTGTCCTCCTGGAGTCTCAAAAAGAAATGATCCAGATCCTACACATGCTCTTCATTGGCATCTGCACACCATTCGACCTCAGCCTCTTCTCACAAAATGCACAAAGAGAAGATGAGGCACCTGTCGAGGTCACAGCCTGATCAGTCTGCCACAAAGCATTTGGTATCTCTAGGCCAGGAGTCCCCACCATCGTCTCTGATGACACCAGGGCCTCTGGGTGTGGAGAGGAGAATAGAAGGCAAAGCAACAGAAAGCATTCCAGAGAGTATCCAGTCTGACAAGAGTAGAGGGAGGGGCTGAGCTATAGACCACATCCGCATAGTCAAAGATAGGATAATTTTGGTTAGCAGTTCCCTGCGGACTTCAGTGGGGAGGCTGTCCTTATTACGGTATGGGATGCCGAGCTTGGGGTGAAGTTTGGAGTGTATGACGTCAATGTGGACTAAGAAATCTAATTTACTATCAAGCCACACTTCAAGCGTATTTGAATGCAGGGATGACCTCCAGTTGGGTGCCATCGAGGGTGGAGAAAACTGGGGAAGACGAGAGCCTTGCTAGTTTCTGGTGGGTGCCAAAGGTCTTGGACACAGTCTTTTTGGTGTTAACTTTGAGCTGATTGGCATGGACCCAACAAAGCACATTGTGGAAATCGCTCTGGAGTGAGGCTTCAACTGCAAGCGTAGAAGAACCTGATGAGTAAATGACCATGTCGTCAGCATACATGTGTATATGCGAGGAGACGAGAGAGCCAGACCTCATCCTAACTGACAGGCATGATGATGATGACAACATCTGTGGCACTGAAACCCCTAACCCTGCTCCTGTTTTAGTGCCTCAGGAAAATCTCTCCTTTCAACATGTTTAACACCGTATGTTTTGAGACAGCAGCTAGAGACAAGGCTGGGCGCCTCTAGCTGGCATTCCTAAACATGCATAATTTACCAATCTCTATAATTTTTCCCATTCTGCCTGTGTGTTACTGTGGCCACTGTTCCCAAGCAGGCAGACAGAAAATATTTGGCCCCTAAGTCTAAACCATACCTCTCAACCTTTTGTCCCCCAAATGTGGAACATTGCCTCTCAAAATGTGGAACACTTAATCAAATCTTTACCTAGGAGGCTCAGAACACTGTTAAAATGTTTGCATTTATGTTCAGAAAGTCTGTTATTAATTGAATAATATATTTTTTGCATCATTTACTATAGACTTTTGCTTTAAAATGTTAATACTGAATGTGGAACAAGTCCTCACAATGTGGAACAGGGAGCTTTTGTGAAGTAAAATGAGGAACGTTCCTCGTAATGTGGTACAGTTGAGAGGTATGGTCTAAACCCACATATTTTACTCAGCCAATAGCCAATGCCATTATTATTTTAGCTAAGAATGACAAAGCTATAGTACCCAAGGAGGTCACTGTGCGCCCCGCTAAGAAGAAGACATGCAAATTAGACACTATGGGCCTAGCAGGTCTATGCTTCATCTCCTGTAGGTATGAGGATAGCAAGCTACCAGAGTCACTTCTCTGAGTATACTCTCTGGACTAAGCTAAAAACTCTGGCAGAAAGCCTGCCAGGTACCAAGGCCAAACAAGAAATGCTGTTCGCTGTTAAACAAGAGATCGTATCTGTCAGTCAGTTGCTCTAAGCCTCTGGATTCTTATGATGCAGCAGCCTACTTTGTGGCTGCAGGTATCTGCATCAGAAGGTATTCCTGGTTGCAGACTGCTGGCTTCACCCTAGACGTCCAACAGCAGATTATGACTGTGTGATAGCACCTATCTGTTTGGACAGCAGGTGGAGCAATCTGTTAGCCATTCCACCCACCACTCTCTGAAACTACTCCACTGGTATGTAGGTGCCACCAGCTCTCTACTGAGCCAAGCTCTTCTGGACCCCTCACTGGACCACGGTGCCCAAGCCCTGTGTATAAAACTTACCCTGGACCCCTCCAGGGCTCCTCTAACCATCACAGCTGCATATGTTCCCCCACGGAACCAAGCAATGGCCGTACAATCCCTCTCAAACTGTATTTCCAATTTTCCACCCAAAACGAAACACATCCTGGTTGGTGATCTTACTGTAAACTGGCTTGCCATTTCGGCAGCTGCTGTCAAGGACACCTTTGCAATGCTGGACCTGACCCAACTGGTTTGCCAACCCACCAGGGTAAATTCCACAAACGGCTTCCAGACCCTACTAGACATAACTATTAACCAACCGCCCACATAGAATCTCTGATCTAGTGGTCCTTCTAGACTCTCTGAGCGACCACTCCCCATCCTCTTCCTGATCATGTCACCTGCCCAAGCCTCAACCTAAGCGTATCCACTCATGGCGCCTCTGGCTAGGTGGCCTCAAAAATTAGTATCTGGCCCAGTGGGACTGGTCCCCCATATCCCAGGCCCCAAACATTGACGCGGCCCTTGATTACTTCACACTCTCATTCAACAAAGTGTGTGACATTTACGCTCCTCTTACAAAACGCAACCTGTAAAACATAATATCCTTTGGATCACACCTTTATTACGGCAACAGCTAAAGCAAAGAGATGATCTCTGGCACAGAGCTGTTGAATCTGGCTCACAGGCAGACAGGCAAGCCTACAAAGCTGCATGTAATAGGTGCACCTGGACCATATACAAGACCAAGGCTGACTATTATAAAGCCATCCTGGCCTCATTCTGGGGGAGTGTGCAGAAATTTTGGGACAACGTTAAAGAGCTAAATGGAAAATCCCGCCCCCAGCTTTGCATCACTAATGCCATCTCCACTGATCCCCAGGCCATCGCCAACTGCCTTAACTCCACCTTTTTCTGATCTTAGTGCAGTCCTCCCGAGTAACTTCTTCGAGCCTATTCCAGCTACCCCTGAGCCCAACTTGCAGTGCCACCCTTTCTACCTTAGGGTCATTACAATGCGGGAGGCCAAAACCTACCTCTCCAAAGCTCTCAGTGGCTCCAACTATTGCAAAGACTCTTTTGACATGAAAATCCTTTACCGGGTCCTTGACACTGTCCTCTCCCCATGACTGACTTCCTTAACTGCTCCCTATGTCTGGGGCAGTTCCCAACCGCCTGAAGACTACTACAATTACCCCAGTTCTAAAAAGTGGAGACAGCACCAACCCCAACAACCATCGGCCCATGTCCATCCTCCCCTGACCAACTCACCGAGTATCTGTTAGCCCACAATTTACTATGTAGGGAGCAAATGGCTTCAGATCGCCATAACACAACCACTGCCCTCATCGAATTCTCTAATTTCATTCACTTTGCCCTGAACAGAAAACATCTTGCTGGAGCCATCTTCATAGACCTCTCAAAGGCCTTGACACGTCTCCCACACTCTCCTCCTAGACACACTCCACCTTACTGGTGTATCACGCGGTCCCTCTCCTGGTTCACCAGCTACCTTACAGCTAGATCCCAATGTGTCAAGATAAACAACACCCTACCTACCACCCTGCCTGTCCACTCTGGGGTCCCCCAGGGTTCCATTTTGGGCCCTCTGCTTTTCAGCATCTACTTAAATGCCCTACCCAAATCCTGCTCCAGTAACTTACTGCTATATGCTGATGCTGCGGTCCTCTATGCCTCACACCCCAGCCCAGCCATCCTACAGTCCTCCCTCCAAGACTCGTTCAACCAGATTGAAAGCTGGTTCACCGACCACAGACTCGTGGTCAACGTCAAAAAAACAAAGGCCATGCTCTTTGCCCACTCGCAAAGCAAGGCCAAGGACGCAGAACTAAAAATCCTCTCCCATGCTCACCTCCCTCTGGAACAGGTACATACCTATAAATATCTCAGCCTTACCTTTGACACCTCCCTGTCCTTCCATGCCCATATTAACATTCTATCCTCAGCCATTAATACCTGCATCAGCCTTCTCTACGGCACAAGGACTGCCTACCACCAGAAGCACTCAGTCTGGCTGTCACCTCTTCTGTCCTCTCTCCTCGCTGACTATGGGCTCCCCATCTCAGCTGCTGACCACACCACCCTAAACAAAATTCACCTAGCTACTAACAAAGCGTGCCAACTCCTCCTAGGAGCAGATAACGCCTCATACTTGCACCCTCTACACCCTCGCCAGCATTCTCACCCTGGAGGAAAGACTACAATATCAAACTTGTCTCCTCACCAAAAATCCACCTGGGGTTGTCTCCCGGGGTCTCTGCCTCCCTATCCTCGTGCCCCCCCAGCAGCCACTTGTTCTGCCAAAACACATGGATGGATGCACCCCAGGGTCAGGCCCTCCCTAGCTCAGCAATCCTTCCCTTATAGAGCCCCTGTATGGTACAACGAACTTCCCCAGCCATTACCTCCATCCCCAAATTAGGACACTTTAAGACTACCCTAAAAAGCCACATTCTCTCTTTGCGCCACTGCAAGTGTAACTGTTAGTCCTCCTTTCTGGCCTAGCCCCTCCCAGAGTTGCCCTAGGCTGGTCCTTGACAATGTCTTCTCCTAGACAGCACCCACTAACTCAGTTTCCCAGCCTACAGATCCACTGACTTCTCAAGCAGACCAACATGCCAGCACTTGGGCTACACTGTCTATACCAATATGTACTACACCCAACTGTTATTACTGCTGAATCTGTATTCAATGCATGGTACCACTGTCCATAGCCACCAACTGTATAGGACAGTTTCATTACTGGTCACTGTATTCTGCTATATGACAATGCCCTGAGGCTGCACTTGCTCTGTAACTGTACCATTTGTGTTTACGTTCAATACCCTAGCTACTACATGTATAGGTCAACAGCCACTTTAGCTATTGTATGTAAAATACTTCTGTATAAGATGTGATTGTTATACTTCTGTCCTGTCTCATCGTATATATGATTATGTTGACGTGGAGCCTTTGGAAATGAGTCTATGACTCAAAGGGTTGTGATTCCTATAGTATGTTTAAATAAATAAAGTAGGCTAATGAAACTAGAACAACTCAGTATACCTCACAGAGGGGTAGAGGATTGGGCTTTTATAATAATAGGAAGTCTTTTCATTACAGGGTAGAGGAGGCTCTCAAAACCGATCCCAGCTAAAGAGGGATATTCTTCCTTTTTGGAATAGGACCCGGTTCCTATATGAGACGCGGACTTACCCCCCAATCCCTTGGATCACAGAGGTGGGGTGGGTTTGGAGAGAGGCACTCTCTTCACTGAATCTGGCCCCTGCCTTGATCTGGATCACCCTGTAGCTTTCCTGGAGTGGTTTGTCCCAGCGACACAAGACACTACATTCCGGAGATAGCAGGGGCAGAATTTGGTATACTTATCCCAGTTCTGGGAATGCCAGTGGACAAAGTCATTCATTGATATGCAAGCCCAGTTTGTATTAATACAATGGGGATTTTTACCACTATCTTCATATGCATGCATTACCTGGAGACTCAACCTGTAGTTGTGTGTGAGCTCTCAGGCTTCCCGTCCACAGTTACACTTTTGGTGCACAGATCACCTCACAAACCACCAGATACTTAATTACCATTGTTTCCTAAGCCATTCAAGGCACATAAACCTACAATACACATTATCTCGCTGAAAAGGGGTGTGGAATTGGAAGGAACGGACCTCAAATCGTGGGAAAGGGGTTGTTCTGAGTAGGTCGGGTTCCATCATCCCATATATGGAGGAAGCATTTGGTATGGTATTTAGGACCCCAGTGGTTACGGAGCACTTTGACCAGGGAACTAGTGCAGCCTGCTGACAGCAGCGCTAGAGCCACCCACACTCATGTTGTGTGAGCCTACCCCTTCTGGCAACTTTTTACTGAGACCTAGAGGCAGCCATCACAGAGGTGCTGGGCCCTGGGATTAGACTGAGCCCAGGGCTCTGTATTTTCTTCAGTACCCTAGACACCTAAAGGGCAGACAGGTCAATTACCTGTTAGTGGCAGCCCTGATGTGCATCACCAGGAGGTGGCTTACTCCTCAGACATGTATCTTACCTCATTGGTAGGATACAGTGATTACATTACACCATGGAGAATTACGATTAACCTAAATGACCAGGTGGAACAGTTTGTCAAGGTGGACTAAGAAGAAGATGTAAATGGTGCCTCATGTCCCCCGTACCACAGACAGCTGCATGCCAAGAAGGGGGAGGGTTGAGATATTTGGCAGCTTGGGACTGGTGGGAGGAAGATGTTAAGGGATTATGCTTGCTTTTGACCCTCAGACCAGGCTCCCCTCCCTTAACTCTGGAGCTTGAATGGAGACGCAAGCTATTTGTAATCATTAATGGATACACCTCCACCCCACTGCTGCACCAAGGAGGTTGATGACCCTAGGGTTTATCACTGTATTCTGAGCAGAGTGTCACTGTCTAACAACAAAATCACACATGACCCCACAATGCAAAGCATCATGGGCTGCATATGCAAATCACCACAGAATATTATGCTGGTTCAACTTTAAGCAGAAATGCATGGTGCTGAAAGGCCTCTCACACAGTTTGCAAAGGGTGCCAACAGAAGACATAGACACGTTTCGTGTCATTTGAATGTTCTGCACTGATTGTTATTCTGTCTTATAAGGTATTGTATTACGTTACTAAAAATGTTAATAAAACACATATATTTACAAAAAAACAGATCCCAACCACTTCAGACCTAGAAGAAAATGCAACCCAAGGTACAGGCACCGAAAGCGCTCAGTGCCACCATCTGAAGTTCAGGCCCTAGGTCCATTTGAGCTGCCTGAGGTGGACCATTTCTCCCTAGTTTGGGGGGGGGGGGGGCTCACCCAGTTCTAGCATAGGTAGGAATCCAGTGCAATTAAATCAAATCAATTTTATTTATAAAAAGGTGCCTTTCTGAAACCAAGGCGCCTGTACAATAAATACATAAAACAAAATAAATTATTCTAACAAATATATAATTCCAACAGGCAGCAATATAATAGCAGCATAGAAAATCAGACTTAACCTCAATCAATAAATGCCAGGCTGAAGAGAAAGGTTTTCAAAGCTATTTTAAAACTCTGGACGGTTAGGCAGTCTCGAACCCGATAAGGTAGAGAGTTCCACAGGGTCGGGGCAGCAAACATAAATGCCTTGCTCCAGATGTTTGCAAACGCACTTGGGAACCTCTAGCAATCCCTCATCGGAGAGGACGGTAGGGACAAAGGAGATCTTCAAGCAACCCAGTCCCTGTTCATGTAGGGCCTTATAGGTTAGCAAAGCAACCTTAAAGGTGATCCGCCACTGTATAGGCAGCCAGTGCAGACCGCAGAGCACAGGCGTCATATGACTGGTTCTTGATGCACCAGTCAATAGCCTGGCTGCTGCGTTCTGCACCAGCTGCAAGCGGCAGATATCAACCCCTGGCAGCCCTAGGTAAAGGGTGTTGCAGTAGTCAAGACAGGAGGAAACGAAGGTGTGAACCAATGTTGGAAGATTGTCGGGAGGAACCAAATGTTTTCACCGGGCGATATTTCTTAGATGGTAAAAGTTTTAACAACTGCTGACACCTGTGATTTCAGGGTAGGGTCATCAAACATAACGCATAAGTTCAGCACCTGGTTTGAGGTAGCTAGCTGAACACCTCTGAGCCATAGACCCGAGGGTGAAATTGCCAACATACCCGCCTCACGACGATCTGGGTTCACGACCAACACCTCGTTTTTTTCAGGGTTCAACCTTAGCCCGCTCACATTCATCCAGGCCTGAATTTCAGTCAGACAGCTGTTGAGCACCGAGACAGCATCATCTTGTTCTGGGACAAAAGACATGTATAGCTGAGTGCCATCGGCATAGCAGTGAAAACTGAAGCTATACCATCTAATAATCGCTCCCAATGGCAGCATATACACTGCAAACAACATGGGCACTAAGATGGATCCCTGTGGAACCCCACAGGGCAGGGAGAATGGAGCCGAGGTACAAACCCCTGACACCACTCTCTGAGTCCTACCCATGAGATAAGATTGAAACCATCTGAGGACAACCCCTGAAAGTCCGCAGATAAACCACAGGCGATCCAACAGCACACTATGGTGCACAGTATCAAATGCTGCAGAGGGATCAAGAAGGACCAAGATGGAACAGGCCCTTCGATCTCTTGCTATCAGGAGGTCATTTAGTACCCGAACAAGAGCTGTCTCAGTACTATCTCTCTTCCTGAAACCGGACTAGAGAGAATCATAGATATTGTGGCTGGTCCAATGGTCTTCCAGCTGTAGTGCCACCAACTTCTCAATAACCTTACCCAAAAAGGGAAGGTTAGAGACTGGCCTGTAGTTTGCAAGACAGTCAGGGTCCAAGGAAGGCTTTTTAAGGAGAGGCTGAACTATGGCCTCCTTAAGGGAGGCTGGAAAAACTCCCCCAAGGATAACCAGACTATCTTAGCAAGGACCGGGCTAGTGACATCAACGCAGCCAACAAGCAAGCGCGTAGGGCCCGGATCCAAATTACAGTTGGTAGGACGTAAAATCTGGATAACCATCACAATATAATTGATTTTAGGCTGAGCAAAGTTGCACTACTCAAACCGTGAGTCCGACATCTCCTGACGACCACTGCTTTTCCCTAGAGAAAGGGTCAGGTGGATATCGGACCCGATCGTGGCAACCTTATCCGAAGAATCGAATAAACTCCTCACATTGCTCTTGTGAAAAAGCATTTCTGGGCTGAAGACAGAGTGGATTGCACAGTCTGTCCACAGTCTGGAAAAGCTGTGCTGGTCGATTCCGAGTGGCAGCAATTTCCCTGGACAGGAATTCTGCCTTCTTACGGGAAATTATTGATTGATGGACCAAATAATGGTCCATCAAACTAAGCCTGTCACATACCAGGCTGGACTTCTGCCATCGCCTCTCTAGCCTTCGACCCAGTCTACTCAACTCCCTCAGGTCCCTATCAAACCAAGGGACCTAGGGCAAAGGGAGAGTGGACAAACACAGACAGGAGCAATGGAATCCAGGGCCTCTATCACTGCCTTATTATAGGCAAATACAAGATCCTCTGAATCCATGCATTCCCTCGGCATGCCCGATAGGTCCAGTACCGCCATCAGACCATCTGGGGATACACCCCTCAAAGAGCGGTACTGGACCATCTCCATAGGGGCAGGCCTCTTGGGGGGGGCCTCAAAACTGAAGCTGATGGTATGATGGTCTGACCAGCCGACTGGTTCCACTACCAAGTCGGATATCTCCATCCCCAGGAGAAACACCAAGTCCAATGAATGACCACCAATGTGGGTCGAGGAGGAAACAACCTGTGTGAGGCTAAATGAGCTCATTAACTGGAGGAAGTCCTGCCCAAGCTGCGGGAGTTCATCGTTGACCCACACATTAAAATCCCCATGGATCAGCCATCTATGGGATCCCAATGTTAGGTTGGCGATGAAGTCCACAGCTTCCCATGAGGAGAACATTCCATTAAACCATGAGGGCCATACCCTTCTAATTGATCCTCGACTAATGTATCACGAGTACCCGGGTGGAATTGCTGAAGCCAAAATTGGGCCTGCATTTCCATCCAACCAGGTCTCGGTGATACAAGCCAGGTCAGTCAAATTAACACGATCCCCAATTATGGCGGTCTTGTTTTTAATAGAACTGGCATTGCATAACACCGCCCGAGTTCGATGAGCAGCCGAGGGAGACCAAGTTTCTTGTCTGCAATAAGCAGAGCCCTTGGGTATGGGAACCAGATAGGGAGGACCCCTTTCCTGAACCCATTTCACCCCAGGGTGTCTCCTTGTCCCCACAGTCCCAATCCGCCCACTCCTCCCCATTCCCCCAACAGGCCGAGTTCCTGCCCTAACCCTCCTAGCTATTCCCAATCCCCTACACAGTCTGTACACCTCCAGGGATAAAGGGGATAGCAAAAGGGCCGAAGATCCCTCAGCCTGGAGGGGAAATACTGCCTAACCATCAACCCAGGCCAACACATTTTCCTAAAAAAATAAATAACCCAAACCAAAATAATATATAACCATATAACAAATACCAACCCCAACCGCTAAATTAAAACAAAACTATTTAAAGCAGGATGCAACAGCTTCGAAGCAGCAGCAAAAAATAGTCCAAGACCTATATTTATCTCTATTTAGGGAGCCCTCACCTCCCCAAAAGACAAAACAATTATATTTCCCAAACACTACCTCTCACATATGTTAGGGAAAAAACATTTAAATGATAAAACAATTATATTTCCCAAACAATACCTTACAAATATGTTGGGGAAAAGAAACATTTAAATAATATAAGTCTTAGTCTTTTTCACTGTCCAGATCTAAACTTTAGGCACTCTCACTGCCCTACTCTGGCCAAAACAGTAAGGAATGAGGAAAAAGTCAAACCAGATTATAGTCCAGTTGTAAGTTCAAATCTGGCTAGGCTTCCCGGGTCTTCAACAGTTTGTATGAGGAATCTCCAACCTTCTATAAAGCCAAAAAATAGAGTCGTTCCAAAACTGGGACCAATATATTCCACCATGATCTCCTCCCTCTCCAGACACCAGCAACTCCACTTTTCAGCTCTCTTCAGACACAGCCCACCGGCTGAATCCACAAAAAACCTTAGAGATAATAGGCTTAGAATCAGCCTTCAGGCAACACACTGAACCCAACCCCCAAGCGAGCGCTGGCAGCAAGAGAAGGAAAAGGAAAAAGGCCCTAGATATCAAAGTCAACAGCAAACCAAAAAACGATTCCACCACTGGCCTCCTCGATATCCACATCGAACCTGGGGTTCCTTGAAGCAGTTCCGGGCCCACAAACAGTCTGGGAGTGAGACAAGTTCCAGTTGCACACTCTCCTACGCACCAGCACCGACTCAGTGCCGCTCCCCCAACAACAGATTCGGAGCGGGCGTAAGGCAAAATGGCTCCTCACCAAAGTTCAGCCACAAATCATTAATCCTCAAGATCGAAAAGCCAGATAAACAGAATGGACAGAAAGTAATTATCCAATTTTTCCACCTCTTCCACTTCATCTGTTTCTAATAAGCCAGAGAACTCTTAAATAGAGGACCCCCAAACTAAGGAGTCACTCATAAAACTGCTGCTACCAAGCCAAAAAATGCACTGCACTAATTTACTCACTTTTTGTCCCTTACTAACTACGCTAGTCACTATATAAAATAAAATAATACAAACGTAACTTTACAAAAAAAAGAATGTGAAAAACGAAGTAAAAACGAGGTAAAATAATAAAACTACACTGCTGCTGCTCCATTGATCAGACGGTCAACCAAGCATGGTCACCCCTACGGGCAGACTTAGCTAAGTTCATAACAACTGGGTTTTAAGGATCATTCGAGAGGGGTACTCCCTGGAGTTTTTGAACCCCCACCAGACAATCTAGAGGCAATTCCCTTTGTCAGCTCATGTCAGAGTTAATAACACAGTAGACTGCGGCCTGCTGAGAAACAGGGCAGTGAAAATAGTGCCAGAGTCAGAAAAGAGCAGAGATCTTCTTCAAGAATATCTCTTTCATCAGGCCACACCTATGGAACTTATAGCTGCCAGGCACTAGGACCACATGGTAACTTTTGCAAGCAGTCAGCCAGGGGCTGCCCACGATGACCTCAGACATCAGCATTCACATAAATGAGGGCGGCCCCTCCTCGGTTCTTTTCCCACAGTCAATCTGTGCTCATCGCACCACTATGGAAATGCCACTGCAATAGCTGCAGTTTATTTATTTTACATCTACAAAAGTAATCACTTTTATAGTTATTTTTGACGACGTGCATGACATCGAAAGAACCCACAAAACTCTTCTGATACAGTGTGTGTGGAGACGAGATCTACACTGGAGACTCCCATGATGTCTGTGTCTGCTGCTTAAGCCTAGATCACATCATGAAAGCTTACGACATTTGCCGGCAGTTTAACTCTGCAACCAAGCAATGCCGAAAAGGGGCTTTGGGGAAGTTTATCCTCCAAAAGACCATCACAAGAATGGAGAAGGAGCTCCAACAAGACAACAGCATTGCCAGCCCAGTCGACCAAATCATGGTTGTCTGAATCCCAGGAAAAAGTGTCAGGAAGTCACAAGCACAAGCACTGGGACAAAGAAAAAGGAGAAAGCCTCTCTGGTATATTCCAGGTCGCCCCAGCGCTCTTCAGGTATGAACTCATCTTCTACATTGTCCACTCCAGTGTTGATGCTGATCTCCCACCCCCCTCCCCAACCATTGACACAACACCATGGTTGGGGCCTGGCGCAGGCACTGCCAGGCCGATTATGGATGGTATGTCAACATTAACGTTGAGGACTTAACCTCCCCCATCGACTCCTCTCATCACACCAATCAACCACACTGGCGCCAATGCTCAGACAGTCCTTTTTATCTTTTTCTGACATAAGTCATTTAGTGTCTGGCATCCTAGTTCCAGGGGGCCCATTAATGGGGCCTATTACTAATTTCCTCATCAACACCACAAGGTACTCCCTTGCCACAGCCATCTCCTATGCCACCAACGAGGACGACGGCGCTGTCCCTTAATTCCCATCAGCCCAGTCAATGACAAATATGAGTACAATCCTGATCTCATGATGCAGGATGAGGAGGACGAGGCTGAAGATTAAACTGAGAGCAGTATGAGACTGGTATCAGCTCTGCGAGCTCTACATGCAGTGAGACTCTGTGCTAGACCACGAGTCCCCTCCGGAGGACCTTTTTCACTACAATGCGGCAAATGCAGGCTGCCATGCATTTTGCATTAGAAGAGCAGGATATCCCTAAAAAGAACCTTCTGGAGTTCCTGGGGCTCCCAGAATTTCCTGCCATTGTTGTGCCTCCTCTGCTGCCAGCCTTAGAGGATGCTACATATGTGGCTTGGCATAGGCCAGACAATATACCAGCTGCCCCAGGAAAGCACATAAAATGTATTCTACTCCTTCTGGGAAGCCTTTCTTTGCCACACAACCTGAGGCACATTCATTGGTGATTAATGCTACCCTTGAGAAATCCAGAGCACCTAAACATTTGAGTTCCCTTCCTCCTGATAAGGAATCTAGGAGTTTGGATGTCCTAGGTAAGAGGACTTATGCCTCTACATCACTGGGCCTTCCTGTTGCTAATTACGAGGCTCATGTGATACAGTATCAGAACACCCTCAGGAGGGAGGCCAAGGCTGCAGCACAGGCCTTGCCTGGGGCACTCCAAAGCAAGAATTATTGAAAACTTTGACCATTGGAGCTGATATGGGCAAACATTTGCTACACAGCCTGTGATGTTTCTGATACTTCTGCCAGGTCTGCAGCTTCTGGCATCTGTCTCAGGAGATATTCATGGCTCAGGGTGGCAGGTTTTGCCACAGATGTCCAACAAACAATTCTCAGTGCATCATTTAGAGGGCAAAGGTTGTTTAGGCACGATGTCCAGGAGACTTTTAAAAATCTCCAAGCCGCAGGCAGAACTTTGAAGTCTGTACACTCCCTATGCCATATGCAGCCTAGGGGCAGGAGTAGGGGGTGCCTTTCACCCAGCTGGGGTTAGGGAACAGCATCCAACCCACAGACAGCAGCATAGGGGCAAAGGAGCAGGGGTCTTGCCAGTCCCTGCCACTACCCCAGATTCCCATTTAAAAGCACCTAAAGGTGGGGGAGCCAGTGGAGCCACCCACACCTGCTCCACCTGACTCCTTATATGCCCTCCAACCACCTTTATTTCCAGGGGTGGTTGTAGGGGGGGTATACTCTTCTTTCATCTGGACCAATGAAGGGAGTTGACGACAGATGCATGGGTTCTGGAGATCATAGAAAGGGGCATGCTCTGGGAACTTCTGACAGCCCTCAGATCATCCCCACCTGTGAGCAACATATCCCTCAGGGCACCTGCCCCTGTTGCTGGAGGAAGTGCAGACTTTACTGCAAAAGAGAGCCATAGAATCTGTGCCTCTGGAATGAAAGAACACAGGTTTTTACTCACAGTACTTCTTGTCCCAAAGTCGACAGGAGACCTGAGACCTAGCATAGATCTCAGGGATCTAAACCTGTTTGTAGAATACAAGTTCAGAATAGTCACTTTACAGGGTCTTCTTCTGTTACTGCAAACAAGGGATTGGCTATGCTCCCTAGATATGAAGGATGCATATCTCCATATCAAGATTCAGAAACCTCCGAAAGTACTTGAGGTTCCTGTTTCAGGGGCATTACCAATTCAGGTGTGTCCTTTGGATTGTCTTCTGCACCATGGGTCTTTACAAATGCTTGGCAGTGGTGGCAGCAGCCCTTCGAGGGAAGTTCTGTATGTTTCCCTCACCTGGATGATTAGCTATTGAAAGCCCACTCCAGGAACCAGTTCCTGAAGAGCGTTGACTCAGACAGACAATTGTCCTCGATGCTCTGGGGCTAATAGTCAACACATCTAAAATCAGTGTTGATGCCTTGCCAGCAACTGCAGTATATAGGGGCAGTCCTGGAGACAGCCCAGGGCTCAGCTTTTCTGCCTGTGGACAGGGCTGAGCACTTGATTGCCCAAGCACAATTAGTGCATGACAGTCGTTATGTCTCAGCAAGGATGTTCCTCTGTCTTCTGGGACTCATGACATGGCAGTGACTATTGTAACAGTACCACTAGCCAGGTTGCACATGGGGATTTCAATTCCACAGTGGACCCTAAGTGTCCAGTGGGACCAGCTCACAGATGACTTAGAACAGATAGTTCTAGTAATGCCCTCTATATTCAAATTGCTCAAGCTATAGATGGAACATAGCAATCTACTCAAGGGGAAGCCTTTCCTGATCCTCTCCCTTTTCCAGATCCTTACCACAGATGCCTCAGGATTGGGGGGCTCACTTGGGGCCTCTTCAAATGCAGGGCACATGGACCCAAGTGGGGTGCACTTTGCACATCAATGTTCTGGAAATGAGGGCTGTCCTGTACAGACTCCAAACCTTCCAGAACTACTTGTCCACAGGTCCTCTGCTAATACAGAGAGACAATGTCAGTGTGATGCATTACATCAACAAACAAGGGAGGACTCATTCCTATGGGGTGGTACCCGAGGACTGGAGGAGGGCAGATGTGATTCCCCTTCACAAAAGTGGGAGCAAGGCAGAAGCAGGAAACTACAGACCTGTTAGTTTAACCTCAGTGATAGGGAAAATGATGGAATCACTTCTGAAGGAAAAGAATTGTTGAGTATCTAGAGGCCAGAGGGCACAGGACCCAAGGCAGCATGGATTCTAGCGGGAAGGTCATGCCAGACAAATCTGATAGATTTCTTTGACTGGGTGACCAAAGTAGTAGATCAGGGAGGGGGCTGTGGACATGGCCTACCTAGACTTTATCAAGGCATTTGACACAGTCCACACAAAGATTAATATACAAGTAAGCCAGCCTGGGAGTGGGTCCCAAGATGACAGCCTGGTAAAGAATTGGCTGGAGAATAGGACACAGGGAGTAATAGTAAATGGAGTCCACTCTGAAGAAAGGGGGTTACTAGTGGGGTACCGCAGGGTTCAGTATGGGACCAGTCCTCTTCAATGTCTTTATAGCGACATTGCAGAGGGACTGGAAGAAAGAAATATGTCTATTTGCAGATGACACAAAGATCTGCAACAGAGTTGATGCACAGGTGGGGTGGAAAGGATGAGAAGGGACTTGGCAAGGTTGGAGGGAATGGTCAGACATATGGCAACAGATTCAATGCAAAGAGTGCAAAGTAATGCACCTGGAAACAAAACCAGGAGAAGAGTACACAATAGCAGGAGGTACTAACAACAACAAAAATGGAAAGGGACCTGGGAGTAGTCATATCAGATGATCTAAGGTGGTAAGCAATGGAGAAATCAGTAAGGAGATCCAGGGGATACTGGGATGCATAGGAAGGCATCACAAGTAGAAAAAGGAAGTGGTTATCCTTTGTACAGACAGCTGGTGAGACCCCATCTGGAGTACTGTGTGCAGTTTTGGAGACCTTATCTACAGCAGGACATAGACAGGATGGAAGTAGTCCAGGGAGGGCAACTAAAATGGTGCAGGGTCTGCTTCAGAAACCATAAGAGAGACTGAGAGATTAATATGTATACCCTTGATAAAAGGAGGGACAGGGGGACATGATAGAAACTTTTAAGTACCTCAAGGGAATCAACAAAGTCAGGAGGTAGCATCTTTCAGAAAAAGAGATGTGTAAGAACAAGGGGCATAATTGCTCTTCTGTGTCTGTTGTACAGCCAGTTTACTACCCAGTTACCACCCTGGGACCCTCCCAGGCTGGCTAACTTGATTATCAATCTTTAGCAGGACTGTGTCAAATGCCTTACTAAAGTCTAGGTAGGCCATATCACAGCCCCTCCCTGGTCTATTACTTTGGTCACCCAGTCAAAGAAATCTATTAGATTCATCTGACATGATCTTCCTGCTGTAAATCCATGCTGCTTTGGGCCCTGTGCCCGCTGACCTCTAGTTACTCAACAATTCTTTCTTTCAAGTGATTACATCATTTCCCTACTGAGGTCAAACTTACAGGTCTGTAGTTTCCTGCTTCTGCCTTGCTCCCACTTTTGTGAAGGGAATCACATCTGCCCTCCTCCAGTCCTCAGGTACCACCCCATCCTCCCATGATTTGTTAAAAACTGTGGTCAGTGGTGTTACTAGGTCCTCACTCAGTTCTTTTAGGATTCTGGGGTGAATCCCATCAGGCCCCGTTGCTTTGTCCACCTTGAGTTTTAGGAGTTCTTTCAGGACTCTCTTTCTTCTGTAAATGGACTGGTGTCAAGCCCCCCCACCCAGAGTGCTTCTATTGTCTGGTTTAGGTAACTCCTCCTCATCTTCTTTTGTGAATACTGAGCAAAAGTATTCATTCAATAATTCTGCCTTTTCACTGTCTCCCTCTGCCCACCTCCCCTCTCCCTTATTAATCTTCACTATTCCTCACTTAACCTTTCTATGCTCCCTAATGTACCTATAAAAGGTTTTATCCCCCTTCTTAACTGAATTGGCTATTTTTTCCTCGGTTTGGGCTTTTGCTTTTCTGACAGCCTTCCCCACTTCTTTCTGCTTTAATTGATACAGTTTCCAGTCGTGCTCCTTCTGTGATTCCTTATACTTTTTGAATGCAGCCTTTTTCTCCTTAACCTTCCCTGCCACCTCTTTTGAGAACCATAGTGTTTTTTTATTCCACTTTGTTTTCTTTATCTGTTTCACACAAAGGCTTGTTGCCTCTATGATGGCAGTTTTGATTTTTCTCCATTGTTCTTCCACCCCTCCTTTTTGGCCATTTGCTAGTGTATTCCTCAGGTATTCACCCATTTTGCCAAAGTCAGCCCTTCTAAAGTCCAGTATGCTTGTTTTTGTATGGCTCATCTTCATGGTTGTGCTTATTGTGAAGCACACTGTGCAGTGGTTGCTTGTTCCCAGATGTCTACTGACTTCTAAATTTGTGATCCTCTCTCCATTTGAGAGTACCAGGCCTAGTATTGCTTCCCCCCGAGTGGGTTCCAGCACTAGCTGTCTAAGGTCTGCCCCCTGCAGGGCTTCGAGAATGACCCTGCTCTTGGATGTGGCTGCAGTACATGTCATCAAGTTAACATCTGGCATATTCAGGTCCCCCAGCAACAGTATCTCCCCTTTTTCAGCCATTTTGAGAATGTCCTGTATCATTTTCTTGTCCATTTCCTCCCCTTGAGATGGGGGTCTGTATACAACCCTGTGCGGTTGTGATGCCATTCCCTGTCTCCAGTGTGACCCAGAGTGCCTCTTGGCCTCCCCTTTACTTTTTAGTTCTGTAGCTTTGATCACTTCCTATGTAAAGAGCTACTCCACCTCCTCTTTCCCTCCCTGTCCCTTCAGTAGACTGTACCTGCTATGTTGACATCCCGTCATGGTTCTCTGTGTACCATGTTTCTGACTGCCCCAATATCAATTGTTCATCTTCCATCAAGGCTACTAGCTCAGGAAGTTTGTTTCCCAGACTACGGGCATTGGTACTCATTGCCCTCCATTTAATGTTGGCTTTATCCTTTCCCCCATGCCTGCTCTTTTTGCCCTTGTCTATTTTTCCATTTACCCCGTCCTGCCCCTGTTGAGCACTGTACCTCAGTGTTTACCTTACTACCTGTCATGTTTTGTGGGGGGAGGCTTGAAATGTCCTGCCTCTTATTAGCGCCTCCCCATGGCTAGTTTAAAAGCTTGCCAAGGAAGCATTTAAACCTGTCACTTTCAGTCTTTCAGTCACCTGGCTCTGTTCACCTGTTCACTTAATCAGCATCTAGGTATCTGCTGTCCTTATCAGATTCAGACTTGCAGAATTCTTTGTTTGAAGTGCACCTGGGTGCTAAATCAGCTTTCCATGTGCCTATAGATGGTGCGTGCGGTGGCTCAGCTGGAGGGCCCATATGTTCTTGAGGGCATTCTGCATCTAAAGCCCCCTATTCAAAATCCAGTCCTGGCTTGAGTCCTAAATTTTATTTTGGAAAAGCTTACTTTGGCTCCTTTTGAGCCAGCCGCGACTTGTGTCATATGCTTTCTCTCATGGAAAATGTTATTTTTAGTTGCAATCATTTCTGTTCAGAGGGTTTCAGAACTGCATGGTCTAATGTGTGAGCCTCCTTATTTGATTATCCACAAAGACAAGGTATCTTTGCATACCAGTCCTAAGTTTCTTCCAGAGGTGGTGTCTGAGTTGACTTTAAATCAAGCCATCCACCTGCCAGTGTATTATCCAGAACATGCCAATCCCGAGGAAGCATTGCTCCATACTTAAGATGTGCATAGATTAAGCAGATACTGTACACACTGTACTAAAGGATTGTTGAAAGTCCTCACAGCTTCTTCTTTTGTTTGTCCCTAGGAAAGAGGCCCCAGTTTCTAAACAGTGCTTGTCCAAATGGCTAACAAACTATTACTTTTGTTAATGAAGTACAGTGAGGAACTTCCAGGGTGGTTCATGGTCTTTCCACAAGAGGCACGCCACTACTGTAGCTTGTTTTCAGAATGTCTGTGCTGCTGAAATTTGTGCAGCTGTCATCTGGAGAACTGTCCACACTTCTCAGTTAGTACTACAGCCTGGACATTACATAGAAACATAGACTATGATGGCAGATAAGGACCACTTGGCCCACCCAGTCTGCCCATTTCCCTACCTATTGGATAAGCTGCAGATCCTAGTTAACCAACAGCGTACTTCCTGCAACCCCCCACTAGAATTGCCTTATGTCTGTCCCATGCATGTTTGAATTCCCCCACTGTTTTAGACCCCACAGCCTCTCCAGGATGGCGGTTCCATGTGTCCACCACTCTCTCCATGAAAAATAATTTCCTCACATTACCCCTGAGCCGTCCCCCCTCTAACTTCAAATTGTGCCCCCTTGTTCTTACGCATCTCTTTTTCTAAAACATGCTACCCTCCTGGACTTTGTTGATTCCCTTGAGGTACTTAAAAGTTTCTATCATGTTCTCCCCCCGTCTCCTTTCATCAAGGGTATACATATTAAGCTCCTTTAGTCTCTCTTCATATGGTTTCTGATGTAGACCCTGCACCATTTAGTTGCCCTCCTCTGGACTGCTTCCATCCTGACTATGTCCTTGCATAGATGAGGTCTCCAAACTGCATGCAGTACTCAGATGGGGTCTCACCAGCTGTCTGTACAGAGGTAACCACTTCCCTTTTTCTACTTGTGATGCCCTCCTATGCATCCCAGTATCTCGACTCTCCTTACTGACTTCTCACATTGCTTACCCACCTTTAGATCATCTGATATGACTACCCCAGGTCCCTTTCCATTATTGTTGTTAGTACCTCCCCTGCTATTGTGTACTCTTCTCCTGGATTTTTATTTCCCAGGTGCATTACTTTGCGCTTCTTTGCATTGACTCTTAAGTTGCCGTATATCTGACCATTCCTCCAACCTTGCCAAGTCCCTTCTCATCCTTTCTACCCCCCTTGTGTATCAACTCTGTTACAGATCTTTGTGTCATCTGCAAAGAGGCATACCTTTCCTTCCAGACCCTCTGCAATGTCACCTATAAAGACTTTAAAGAGGACTGGACCCAGTACTGAGCCCTGAGGTACTCCACTAGTAGCCCCTCTTTCTTCAGAATGTGTTCCATTCACTGTTACCTTCTGTGTCCTGTTGTACAGCCAGTTTACTACCCAGGTTACCACCCTGGGACCCACTCCCAGGCTGGCTAACTTGATTATCAATCTGTTGTGCAGGACTGTATCAAATGCCTTGCTAAAGTCTAAGGGGGCCATATCCACAGCCCCTCCCTGGTCTATTACTTTGGTCACCCAGTCAAAGAAATCGATTAGATTCGTCTGACATGACCTTCCAGCTGTGAATCCATGCATCCCCCCTCAAGGTACCCTTGTGCCTGTCCCAGGCATATTTAAAAAAAACAAAACACTGAGCTTGCACCCACCACCTCCTGTGGCAGACGATTCCATGCATCCACCACCCTCTCTGTGAATAAATATTTTCTCACATTTATTCTTAATCTATCCCCCTCCAACTTCATATCCTGCCCCTTCATTCTTGTACTCCTTCTGCAATTTCTAGCTCTGCATCACACTGCTCTGCCCACCCTCAGCCAACTGGGACTAGTACTAATAGTCCCCTTCTGTCTCCCCTAGGGACTCCTGCAAGCGGCAGTGACTGACGGCCAGGCGGTTGGCGCTTCTACAGCCGCCGCCTGAGACCTCTGCGCGACTCTCCCTGCCTGAAAGGTACGGTGAAGCCGCAGCCAATCGGAACGCGAGCGCCTTTTCTAGGCGGATTCCGATTGGCTTGCCCTTACACCCTTGATTCTAAGCTGAAAACTTGCCGAAAAGGGCTGCTCTCTTGCTTACAGGGGATATTTTGGATTTTGTAAAATGTTTGTTTAACTGAAAATATGACTAAATGAGTGTAATCATTTGCCAGAAGTGTTAAGGGAGGGTGTGTTTAAAGTCATTACAGCCCTTCTTTTGTTTTGCAAAGAGCAGAAGCCAGCTAGACATAGGGGCACCCAGGAAATCGCTCCTATTGTCCTGCAAATTTCTAGCTCTGCATCACACTGCTCTGCTTGCCCTCAGCCGACTGGGACTAGTACTAATAGTCCCCCTTCTGTCTCCCCTAGGGACTCCTGCAAGCCGGCCGTAGGACGAGCGGCCACCGGGCGGTCGGCGCTTCTACAGCCGCCGCCTGAGACCTCTGCACCGACTCCCCTGCCTGGAAAGGTACGGCGAGCCGCAGCCAGTCGGAACCAGCGCCTTTTCTAGGCGGATTCATTGGTTGCCCCTACACCCTTGATTCTAAGCTGAAAACTCGCCGAAAAGGGCTGCTCTCTTGCTTACAGGGGATATTTTGGATTTTGTAAAATGTTTGTTTAACTGAAAATATGACTAAATGAGTGTAATCATTTGCCAGAAGTGTTAAGGGAGGGTGTGTCTAAAGTCATTACAGCCCTTCTTTTGTTTTTGCAAAGAGCAGAAGCCAGCTAGACATAGGGGCGCCCAAGAAATCGCTCCTATTGTCCTGCAAATTTCTAGCTCTGCATCACACTGCTCTGCCCGCCCTCAGCCGACTGGGACTAGTACTAATAGTCCCCTTCTGTCTCCTAGGGACTCCTGGCTTCGGCCGTGGGGCGAGCAGCCACCTGGCGGTCGGCGCTTCTACAGCCGCCGCCTGAGACCTCTGCACGGACTCTCCTGCCTGAAAGATGCAGTGAACCCTGATTTTACGCCACCCACCCATCTCCTCTCTGAGTGTTATTTTGTAGCCCACTAGCTCCGCCTACAGCCCTCTATTGGCCTGGCCCATATGGAATAGGCGTCTCTCCTCCTTTCCCGTTTTAGCAATAAAAAAAAATATATACTTCCATCCTTCCCACCGCCAAAAATCCTATTAACTAAGCGTGGCTTTAAGCGTGTTACTGCTAAAGATTATACCTAGCTGCCTTCATCAAATACTAAAGTCAAGAGCCTTCCGCAGTAGCACCTTTTGCACAAAATTTTGATAGCGTAAGAGATTCTGGTTGGCAGCTCTTGTGGCGGTTTACCCACTTTGTGAAAAACAAATATGGGCAGCATTATTTGGCTTTGCCTACTAGCTAATATCATTCTGATACATAATATAAATGAACTCCCTGACAGACCGACCTAATTACAGAGACATATGTTCGCCCACTGGTCCTCACACACAATAAATTTGTGTACTTATCATGCTGCCCCTGTCTGCCACTGATTAACTCAAATCGTTGTTATTACCAACAGTGGTACAGCAATTTACTACGCCTCGACTATCCCCAAACCTCTGGTACCTAAACAATGTACAGGTTACTACTACCCTGCCTGGATCCTAAGCTACCTATCCATAGGGCATAGCAAGAGGTCCATCCGACCACTGGACCCATGCGCTTTAGCCTGTAGCAAGCAGAAAAGACCCGTGCTCTAAAAATCTCCTTGTCTATCTGAAGAATTCTCCTCCTTCTACTACTGTGTGCAGGAGACATCGAATTTAATCCTGGCCCCACAAAGTTGCTTTCATCACCGTCCAAATTACTACTTTGAAAGGAATCAGCTTCTTGCATGCTAATATCTGCAGCCTTCTAAAAGTTGGATTCTGTCCAGGCTTGGATCATTCACTCCTCTCCAGACATTTTTGTGATCTCGGAATCATGGCTTCGGGCATCCACGCCGGACAGTGAGGTTAATATCCCAAATTACCTACTTTTCAGAGCAGACAGAAAGACTAGAGGAAGGGGGGCAGCAATTTATGTTAAAAATAAATTCACAGTATCCATATTAGACGCTACATCAGTGGCTGGAGGATTTGAATGCCTGTCTCTCAGAGTTGAAGCATCTCACTCAGTGGCCTTCTGCATAATTGGCTGCTACAGACCTCCTGCAGCAGGACCACAGCTCTTGACTCACCTGTCATCACAAATGGATGCAACACCCATGGAGACAGTCCTACTAGGTGACCTAAACTATGACTGGCTAACCAATGGATCCCTACCCCTAAAGCGATTCTGTGACTCACATGGGTTCACCCAACTTATATCTGAACCAACCCGTATCAACAAAAAGAATCCAAGGAGCACCCTTGGATGTGCTTCTTGTTAACAAACCTCAATACTTTTCACCGCCGGTATCCTGCCAGCTGGCGTTAGCGACCACTGTATAACAGCTGGCATCAGAACCATCACCAAGCCACTATCCACTTCAAAATTCTCTATCAAAAGATCCAAACGGAACTTGACCCAGCGGCTTATTTTAATGATCTAAAAACTCTCTGCTCTGGAGAACTTCTACCTAGCCAAATCAGTGAGTGAGGCTTATGATATTCTGCACGAAATCATAGCCAGTGCCCTTAATACCCATGCTCCCTTGATCAAAACTCGGATAAAAACAAGGACCTGCCGTTGGTTTACGCCAGAACTGAAAAAAGCCTTGCTCAAAAGAGACCAGCTATGGAAAAATGCCCGAAAATCACATGCTGATGCTGATTGGTGTCTCTTTAGGTCAGCTAGGAATGCCTGTACAAAAATGATCAGGGAAACTAAGGCTATTTATTACCAAAAGGTATTATGCTCTGCATCCACCAACCCTACCAAATTCTGGTCCACTATAAAAGAACTATCTGGACACTCACCAAGTAGTATGCTACCATCTAAAATTATGATTGACAATGTCACTGTCTCTGACAGATCTGAAATTCTCCAAGCTTTCAATAACCATTTTGCCACAGCAGGCATGGCTTTTGATAATGCACCAGTAAGCAGTCTTCATCCGCTTTCCAAAGCCCAGCTACATGAACCAATTAACATTAGTATGACTTTCTCCTTTTCCACAATCAACATAAAAGAAGTTGAAGACCTGCTGCTACGGTTGGACACTAGGAAAAGCGCAGGAGCTGATTTATTCGACCCATACTTTCTGAAAATAGCTTATCACATACTTGCCGCACCCATCTCGCACTTATTCAACCTATCCCTAACCCAAGGCTCTCTCCCCACAGAATGGAAAACTGCTCATGTTATTCCGCTTTTCAAAGCAGGGGACCCAAGTGACCTGAACAACTATAGGCCAATCTCCCTACTACCTATACTTTCGAAAATGCTGGAAAAAGTTGTGGATACACAGTTGAGATCATTCCTAGACAACTCTGCATTTTTTAACCCCATGCAGTCCGGATTTAGAGCTAAGCACAGTACTACTCTGGCACTGGCAATTATAATGATCTAGGCAACGGAACTCGATAAAAAAAATTTGTTTGTGCAGTGTTTCTAGACCTCAGCAAGGCGCTACGACGTCGCCAACCACTGCCTACTTCTTTCCACGCTAAACACCATAGGTCTGGACTCTATCTCACTGAAATGGTTCCAGGACTACCTGTCTGGTAGAGCAGCAACAAATCAAAGCTGAAGGAGAACTTTCTCCGCTCAAACCACTAAAAGAGGAGTTCCTCAGGTTCCATATTGGGCCCCTACTGTTCAATATCTACATTAATAATCTGGACTCAGGAATCAAGAAAGCCAGTATCCACCTGTTTGCTGACGATACAGTGCTCTACCTAAGTCGTGACTCTCCTGGAGCCGCATGCTCAGATCTCCAAGCCGAATTCAATACGCTACAAAACCAGCTTATCAACAAAAAACTATTGCTAAATGCAAAAAAAACTAAGGCCATGCTGTTCTCTCCATCCAGCATTGGGGCCAAATCCACACTAACTGGTACAGTTCCTCCTATAACCACCCTACTAGGTGAAAAACTTGAGTTCGTAACTAAATTCAAATACCTGGATCTATGGCTGGATAACAAACTCTCCTTTATGGAGCACATTGAAGAATTGATGAAAAACTAAGGCAGAGGCTTGGCCTATTTTATAGAATTAGACATCTCCTGACAGTAGCATCAAAAGACAGCTAGTTCATTCTACCTTTCTTCTTTAATCGACACGCTGACATCATATATGGACAATGCTCTGTTTCATACGTGCAAAACTGGATGTACTGTATCATAGAGCATTAAGATTCATTACTGGCCTCCCATCCTCCACACATCACTGCTTGTTATACACTGCAGTAGGGTGGCCTTCTCTACAATACAGGCGGCATAGAAATGCAGCTCTCTGGATACTCGTGGCACTTACCAACAAACTCCCTAACTACATTGTTGATTGTCTCCTGCTGTGTCCGCCAAGCACCTATGCCATAAGAAGCCTCTCACTAACTTCACTAACAATCCCAGAATCAATAACCACTTTGGTAGGGCAAATATGTCCATGCCTTGCCTACACTCTGAAAAGGATACAAGGTTCACTGAAACTTAGCTCTCCTATCAGTATCTCCGTGTTTAGGAACCTGTATGACAGAACATTTGCTGAAATCTGCAAATGTTTCCATAGTACATAGTAGTCCTGTTGATAGCTCACGCTCTAGCCTTACCATATGCAGCTATAAACCGAACCCCTCCCCGCCATACATAAACCTATTCAGCATTCAGCTGCCATGCTGACCACTAGAACCATAGACATTTTTCTTTTTCCTTTTCCTCCCTCTGCCACCCAAATAAGTGAACACCATGGGCTCCCCGAAGCCCTGGTCACCTCCCATGCACTGAACTTGACCGCCGGGGCCTGTAATGCTATTAACTTGTACCATCCTGTAAAGTCATGGACAAATATGCAACTCTAAATCCTATGTCATTAAAGGCTGTAATTAATGTCATGTAATCCTATGTGAATACTTGTCCCAGTGAGAGCACCAAAATGCTAATTCACGTCCTTTGTGGCAAGGTCAGTTGCCCAGGCCCCCACTACCGCCTCTCCAGACTGGTCCAGAATAGTGGGTCCTCCATGGAGACCACTGTAAAGGTGAATGGAGTGTCTACAAGAGCTGTATTAGACAGTGGCTCCCAAGTGACAATTATGTTCCAGGATTGGTATCAGAAGCATTTGTCAGACGTACCCTTACAACCATTAGAAGGACTGCATGTATGGGGGTTAAGTGAGAAGGCCTACCCCTATTCCGGGTATATCCGAATTTGGCTGTCTTTCCCCACCTCCGTGGCTGGAGTGGCCGAACAAGTAGAGACCCTAGCCTTAGTGTGTCCCCCCACTGGACTGTATGATGGTGTCCCTTTGTTGATTGGAACAAATGCTCATATGTTCGAAGGCTGGCACAGTTGTGTTATGAAAACAGGGGTCAAAGACTAGTAGAGCTTTAAGAGTTCCGGCTTTAATTAAGAAGGCCTATGAGGCACAGAGAGATGCTGAAAAACAGAACCAGAGGAACCGGTCGGAATTGTATGGAAGAAGGATCCTTGAGTCTCTGATCCTGGCGCCAAATGCCCAGTGTACCTTACAGGAGAGGTCCGTATCAGAAAGGATGTTAAGAATAAAATATTAATGTTGGATGCACCAGGCGATGGAAAATTGCCAGAGGGACTGCTGGTCGCCTAGTATTTTGCCCGCTAGAGCCCATGCTTATGCCAGAAGGGTAATGGTCCAAGTTCATATGTGTCTGAAAGAGACATTCGAGTAAACAGAGGTTGCATCCTGGCTAATGTGCATTGTGCAGACACTGCAGTGCTACCCAGCAGCAAGAGTTCAAGGAAGAATGACAGAGTAACGCCTGACTTGTTTGATTTCGCGACTCCCGCTGCCAGCTGAATGGAAAGTGAGGATCAGTGAGAAGCTTGCCCAGAGAGACCAGGTGTTTCTTTAAAGGAATGGGATGTAGGATGCGTGCAAGGAGCTGAGTACAACATCCGCTGCATGACGAAAGACCATTTCGTGAGAGGTCTCGACGCCTGGCACCTGCTGACATAGATGATGTGAGACGGCATCTGCAAGAGATGTTAGCTGCTGGTGTAATACAAGAATCCAGAAGCCCTTATGCTTCCCCATTGTGGTAGTGAGGAAAAGAATGGAACAGTAAGGATGTGTGTGGATTATCGCACTTAAACCGGCGGACTATCCTGATCAGTACACAATGCCCCGCATTCAGGATGCTTGGACTGCCTAAACGGGAGCAAGTGGTTCTCTGTGCTGGATCTCCCAGATGGGTACTACCAGATCCCGATAGGCCCCAGAGGACCGTGAGAAGACGGCCTTTATCTGTCCGGGCTTCTATGAATTCATGAGGATGCCTCAAGGATTTCAGGTGCCCCAGCCACTTTTCAACGATTGATGGAGCGTGCAGTGGGGGACATGAACTTACTAGAGTGCCTGGTATACCTAGATGATGTTATTGTGTTTGGCAGCTCACTGGAGGAACATGAGAGCAGATTATTTAAGGTATTGGACCGACTGGAGGACTTTGGCCTTAAACTGTCCATTGATAAGTGTCAATTCTTTCAAACATCAGTAAAGTATGTGGGACACATAGTATCCACCGAGGGAATAGAGACCGACCCAAGTAAAGTTGAGGCCTTGACCACCTGGCCACAGCCCAAAAAATCTAAAAGAACTGCAAAGATTCCTGGGATTCTGTGGTTATTATCGCGCTCATCAAGGACTATTCAAGAGTGATCCGCCTTTACTTAACCTTACTCAAGGGTATCCCCAACCCACAAAATACCAAAAGTCAGCGTCCCTCAAGACTGAAAGAGTGTATTTTCATCCGAGTGAAGTATTTGGGGCCCGCTGGACTCTGATTGTGAGACTGCTTTTCATGAGATCATATATCAACTTACCCATGCTCCAGTGCTGGCCTATGCCGATCCAAGAAAACCTACGTCCTGCACACTGATGCTAGCTTGCAAGGGTTGGGGGCTGTGTTGTACCAAACACGAGAATGGCCTGAGACCAGTGGCCTTTGCCAGTAGAAGCCTGACCCCATCCGAAAAGAACTATCCTGTACATAAGTTAGAGTTCCTAGCTTTGAAGTGGGCTATTGTTGACCAATTCCATGAGTACTTGTATGGGGCTAAAATACTAGTAAAACTGACAATAATCCTTTGACCTATGTGCAGACCTCAGCTAAGTTGGATGCCACTGGCCATAGGTGGCTTTCTGCATTATCTACATATGACTATGCTCTCGAATACGAGCAGGTCTGAACCACATAGATGCTGATGCTCTCTCCCGGAGGCCTGTTCCCCAGAATGATTGGGTCGATTGGCAGAACCTGACATTCGGGCACTCTGCCGGAAGTTTGACAGGGAGGAACAAATGTCCACGGATGCAGTGGACTGCATGGTGGATTGCTTGGGACCCTCTGAGAATTGCATACCTGCTGCTTATTGCAACTTTTCTGCAATAGACATTGGTGCACTGCCTCAGCTGGACAATGACAGTATTCGGCGGGCTCAATCCCGCGATCCCATGATCAAAGCAGCTTTAGAAGCCTCTATGCAGGAAAAGATGTGTCCAAATTACGCCCACTGATTTTGAGAACTGCACTGTTATACAAAGAAGGTCCTAAGTTGAAACTGATCAATAAACTGTTATACAGAGAAACAGTAGACAGAGGGGACAAGTAGACAAACAACAACTAGTGCTGCCCTGCCTTTCGAGACTCAGTACTGAGGTCCTTGCACAACCACATGGGGCACCTTGGTATAGACAGAACACTTGACTTGGTGAGATCCAGATTCTATTGGCCTAAGATGGGGCTGATGTGGAGCAACACATTCGAACTGCAAGTAACGCTGCTTACAGAGGAAAGCTTTGCCCCAGAGGGCTGCCCCCTTGTTAACATCACCACCAGTGCACCCATGGAGCTGGTCTGTATTGATTTTCTGAGTTTGGAGTCAGATCAAAGAAATATCAGTAATGTGCTGGTGGTCACTGACCATTTCACGAGATATGCCCAAGCTTTCCCACCAAAGACCAGAAAGCATCCACTGTGCCAAAGTACTTGTAGAAAACTTTTTGTTCACTATGGGGCTCCACAAAGAATCCATTCTGATCAAGGGAGAGACTTTGAGAGTCGTCTGATCAAAGAGATGCTTTCTCTGTGGGGAGTGCGAAAGTCCAGAACCACTCCTTACCACCCCAGGGGACCCACAGTCTGAACGTTTCAACCGCACTTTGCTAGATATGCTAGGCACCCTGCACCCAAAGGACAAGCCTAGATGGAGCCAACAAATTAGCACCCTGGTACATGCTTATAACTGCACCAAAGTGATGCCACTGGATTCTCCCACCGCCTGATGTTTGGAAGAGAAGCTCGACTACCAGTAGATGTGTGTTTTGGGGTCTCTCCTGATGGGGTTCAAGCTGACAACTATTTACAGTATGTGCAAAAGTTAAAGGCCCAGCTAACTCATGCGTACTAACTGGCTCAAACCATGGCTGCCAAAAGAAATCTGGCCAACAAAGAAAGGTATGATAAAAGGTGAAAGCACAGGAACCCAGGAGGGATAGCGGTATTGCTAAGAAATCTGGGACTGCATGGCAAGCACAAGATTGCTGACAGATGGCACCATCTCCCTCACATTGTAGTGGGCAAACTAGATGATCTGCCAGTGTACAAAGTAAGGCCTGAGAATAATTCAAAGATGTAAAAACAATGCATAGAAATCATTTACTGCCCATTGGACAAATCTTAATTGAGTCTGAGCCCTAGAAGATGCCCCTCTGGACCAGTGACTAGAGCTGCTGCTAAGAAAGATCAAGAAAGTCTGCACCTACAGAAGCAAAGTTAAAGTGTTCCCTCCACAAGTCCCAGTTGAGCATGACTGTCAGTCCATATCGGAAGAAAGTGAGAGTGACTTTGAATACTATCCTTCTTACGAACTGAGTCAATTGTTTCGGGCAATCCTAGTCAATACTGGAGACAAAGCTGGGCCTTCTGGACTGTCTAAGCCCCCAGCTTCATCCCTGGAGCCAATGCTCCCAGAAAGTGAAGTGCAAAGCATCAGATCAGATGAAATGGAATCATTGTGCATGGTTGAACTGTTTGAGCTTCAGGGAGGAAAATGATAGATTGGGGCAGACTGGTGATACACCGAACAAGAAGAGTATTTTGAGTGCCCTGACAGTCCACTGCCAGTGTCCGAAAGCTTCCATGCGAGCCAAATGTTGTGGACTCAGAAACTGTAACTCCTGGAGCTGAAAGTGCCCCAAGTTCTAGCCTCTCTACCCCATGGAGACTCCCTGACAAGTGAGGACAATGTTGAAATGAGGCTCAGAGTGCAGAGACTATAACAGTTCCCCTAGAAAGAACTGGTCGAGCTGTAAAGCCTGTGGTGCACCTCAGTTATGATTCCTTAGGGAGGCCTGTGGATTTGCCTCTCAATGTTGTCCATAAAGGAGTGTATGTCCCCAAGCTCATTGCCCAAACTGAGCGTCCAGTGCTAACTCCAAGTTACTTGTGTTGCCCTCTAGTATGGTGCCCTTGCCCCATCCAGCCCCAAGGTAACTGATAGGAAGGCCCTCTCTTCAGGTTTCATGTACAAGAGGTAATAACTTGAGTTATGGTACAATGTATGTAATACTGTGTAAAGTGACGTACTGCAATATTTCAGAAATGTGTTCTTGGTAAAATGATATATTGACTGATGATTACACGCATGCGAGCCTAATGCAAATGTATATGGTTGCAGTTGAAACTTATAGTACTTGCTTGACGCGGACGCTCAAGCTTTCCCAGGCTAGGAAGGGTGTAACCCCTGCAAATGGGGGTTCCCAAAGACTTCCAGGAGCTTGCTTGAATGCTCCAAGCCTGAATGGTGTTTGGCGTTTAAGCCATTTATCAATGAGTGTTTTAGAACCTCTGGTACTGTCTCTTTAAGAGCTGTCTGCTTGCAGACATAATTAGTTTGTATGGGGACTGTGTGTTTCTTTGATTGAGTACCACTCAAGCTGCTGCCAATTCACCCATTTTGCAGTCACTAGGAGTGCAAAGGGAACCTATCTGAAAGATGTAACTGTTTGCCAGAAACCATTTAGAGTGATAATGAAATTACAGTTTGTCTAACCTGCTTTCTTTTGCAGTCAGAACAGTGTCTGCCTAGTTCCCCATTCTGGTTTTGAACTGCTGAACTGGACCAATCAGTGTGGGTAAGCTAGCTCTAAAATGGTGCCTTGGGCCGAATCAGAACTTGGACTCATAATCTGAGCCAGCCACAAGAGGATTGTATGGGCAGTGACTCTGGGAGATGTAGTTTAGACTTCAGTGCCTTTTAGGACCAACAGCAGCAGTCTATTGTGGTGACAGCCAATCCAGTCAAGAACTGGGAGGAACTCAAAGGAAGTGCCCGTTTTGTCGGTTGGAGTTTCAGTTGAGCTTTGGCAGTGAAGAAGGAAGGAGCCCTGTGCTTTTCAGTGTGCAGTTTTAGTCAAACGTGTGTAAGGCCCAGAGTTCCGGTCTGCAGCTTGTGTAACTGCTTTTAGGACTGAATCCGTCCCTGGAAAAGAATCAAAGGATCTCTGAAGAGTAGAAACCAGGCTCACCCTGTAGAAGACTGGAGAAATTATTGAATTGCACTCGGTCTGTCAGGAACTGAATCTGCTGTGTGTTCTCCCGGGTATTGTGCAGTAATTGCGATCGGGATAGAGAAGCAGCCTGCCTGGTATAGTACTCTCTTTTTTTACCATATAAATGTGTGAAGAGTCTCTTTGAGCTCAAGAGTAGCCCTGCTGATATTGAAGGACCCTATCTTATTTGGAGGTCATGAGTACTAATTCAGGGTCGCTCCCTGTTGAATTGCCACATTAAATCCAAATGGAATTACTGTACTGCTGACTGTTTAATTTTCCTTTCTCTGTGTGAAAGGGCCCTACCAGCTGCCACGGTTTGGACTAGCCACTAGGGCTTGGGTACCCAGGGACAGTAACTGATAGGGATGGGCCTGTGCACAGAGCCATAGGTAGATTATTAGAGTGATAAGCTAATTAACCTGATTCCCCTGTCCTTGTTATATCCCTAAATAAATCAGAGCTGCTTGTTTCAGCAAAGTTATACTGCCTGAGGTATTTGTCTATGTTAAAGTACTGTACTGTGATTGTTGCACTGTATCTCATTTCACAGGAGGTCCCAGTGCGGAACCAGACCTGGGGGTAAGTGTATACTGTGAAGGTAATTCTGATATATTGTGTGGGCCACTAGTGGGAAGAAAGGGGGGTTGCAGTGTCCCAGAGGGCTGTGACCAAGTTAGTTTAACTATTGCAAACCCTGACCTCTGGGTGGAGGCACCCGCCATTGGATCCAGGCCCCTCAACCTGTTAGTGGCAAATCAGGCAGGGGTAGTAGCCCCTGGGATAGCGCCATCTAGGGGTTACACCATTCTTTATTCTGTGTATTATTTTGAGTCAAAGGTGAAATGTCACCTTATTATTCACCTCAATTGATAGACATAATTGTTCAGCACTAGAAAATACCTTATTTAAGATTCAGATGTCTGTAGGACTGGAGATTCAAAATTATCTACCTCTACCAGCACAAGATCAGGTGCCAAAGCAGCATGAACAGAATGACTCCCTGCTAGACCAAACATGCAAACAGCATGGACAGATTCTTCAGGGATCTCGCGACCATAAATGACACTCTCCTGGACCTCACAGGGGACTTTAAATCATTTAAACCAGCACTGGAAGAGCGTTCCAGGTGTATCTCTGATATAGAAACCCACATGAATTCCCTAGGGGATAGAGCGAACCATGTGGATTCAGAAGTGATGAGCCTGAGAAGGAAGGTCCAGATTTTGGAGGACCGGATTGAGGACCAGGAGGGCCGCAGCAGCTGGAACAACCTGGTTGTTGTTGGCCTTCCATAGTTGGCAGAAGGTTAGGATACCATTCTTTTCATTCAAAAACATCTGGAAAAAATTGCCAGTCCCTCCCTAAAGGCCACAGTACATCATGGAGCGGGCGTACAGAACACTGCGCCTGATGCCTAATCCCGGGGACAAACCCCGACCCATTATTCTGCGACTTGTTAATTTTTTTTAGACAAAACACATGTCCAGATCAAAGTCAGGGAAATCATGGAAATTTGGTGGGAGGGTAATAGTCTCTCTCTTTTTTTTTTTTTTTTGTAAATATAGCCTAGTCTCTCTGTGTTTAATGACCGTAGCTCTCAAGTTTGAGCAAAGCAGCTGGAGTATTAGGCCACAAAGTGCAAATTATTGCAGCAGAAAATAAATTTTGCATGCTATACCTTGCCATATTGCTAGTAGCAACTCCTGTGGGGGGGGACCATTTCTGACAGCCACTGAAGCTAAAAGAGAACTTCTAAAATACTTCCCCAGCTTGTTTCCAGCCCAGCAATCCCCAGCCCATTAAGGATTGTGATACACCACGGAGGTCTTTGTTTCATGCCATAGTGGATCTCAGCATTACAGTGGTAATAAGCTACTTTACGTGATTACTTGACAAAAGCACCCTTATATAATGCTGCATTGTCCCCTTCGTGAGACTTTTTCCCCTCCACCACTGTTTCTCATCCTAATCAATGAAGTACTTGAAGGCTGTGATACCAGCTGCCTAACCGCATTTACTCACCACATGGCAAAGATGGTGCCTTCTTGCTGACTCGGGTTTCCCTCCTCCTACCTGGCCTTTATTTGTTCTTTTATATTCAGACTGCTGAACACTTCACTTCTGACATTAACGCTAGCAGAGGGAGGACAAAAACTATTTAACCTGCATCTACATTTCATCATTCTGGTTGGAGTGTGCAAACCTACATGAGGATCTGCTGCTTCAAACACCATGAAGTCTTGCTATATTATAACCATAGCAGTCAGCCACTGCAGCTGAACTGCCCGGAGAGGAAGGAGTTAACTCCAGAAGATCTGAGTTCTACAAGCCTGAGGCGCTGTGCCCAAAACTCTCATCTGGCAGTTTCAAATGAAACTGTCAGATTCTTACTCCGCTTCACTGAACAGTCGCTCCGGAGATCAGCTCCTTCAGCTCGGTTCATTCTCGGTTTAAAGAGTAGTTTTGGTTCATTTGAACCGGCAAAAGTCATTATTTTACCGCATTTCGGTTCTAAAGCTCTATCTGGTAACTAAGTACAAAAATTCAAGTCTGTGTGGAGAATTAATTATCGGTTCGGTTTTGAACCCGATCGCTTAGTTTTTCTGTCTTTAAAACTGTACTGTGGGTTTTAGAGTCGGTTCCGGTTCTTATCGGTTCTAAAACGAAATTTTACTGTTTTTTTCAAATACCTGACACGGTTAGGAACCGATATGGGTGTCTTGCCTGGCACCGCCATCAAAAGGGCAAGTTTTGGTTAGGCTGGCATTATGTCTGAGAAACCCAAAAGAAAAACCGGCCCACTGGGTTTCAACACTGTGATGTTCTGTGGGGACGCCTTTGCAAGGCTGACCCACACACCACTTGTGTCTATTGTCTGGGGCTGACCACCTCCTGTCAGACTGCCAGTGTGTAAAATTTCCTGCAGCCACCCTGGAGAAGAGATTGGGCGGCTCAGGACGAGAGGCCAAGAAGTCTGCTGACCGGATGGCCAGCCGGTTCAGTACCCACTGACCAGAGGGAGTGCCCTCTGACCAGGCGAGACTTCCTCAGGCAAAGGAAGACTGGTTCAGAGGAACCAGTCCTAGTAAAAAGACAAAGAAATCAGGAGGTTTGGAGTCCAGAATTGTGTCTCCAACTGCTGCAGAGATAGCTAAAGCCATTCAGATTGTCCAGTCACTGTCTCAGGGATTTGTAGAACCACCAACAGTTGGTAAAAGGTTGGTTCGTTCAGTCCCAGTGGTTCAGGATTTTGAAGTTGAGGATTTTATGAACCACAGGAGGGAGGAGGAATTTGATCAATATATGTGTGGGAGGTCTGGACGTGCCCATCGAACCGGGCATTTCTCCAGACAGACCTTAGAATCTCCCCTATTCTGTCTGAGTCCCTTCTTTCTTTATTTTTTACAAAAGGTTGCAGAAACCTCCAGCTTCCTTTAGAGGAGGCTGTGGATGAGCAAGAGGAGCCTGATTATGTGGAAATGATGGATATTCCAGAGTCTAGGAGGTTGTCTATTCCTTTGCATAAGTCATTTAGGAAGCAAACAACAAAGATTTTAAAAATCCTCATTCTGTCCCTCCTGTAGATAAAAAATGGACAGAAGGTATACTTTTCAGGCTCGGATACAGACTTCCTTATTGAGCAGTGTAGTCATGTAGGTGTGGTACAAGCTGCAGCCTGTGACAAGGCTAATATTCCTCTGGCCTCACATCCTCCTGATAAGGATTCTAGGAAGATTGATGCCATGGCGAAGAAACAGTATATGGCAGCTTCTTTGGGACTCAGGCAGGCAAATTATATGGCTTATGTGGCTAGATATCAGAAATCTAGGTGGGACACAGTATTGCAGTTAGCCAAGCAGGCCCATGGCCAGCTGGCTAGTGAGTTGGAACAGGTGGCTGCTGATGGCATTGAAGCCTCTAAAGTTCAATTTCATACTGCTGTTGATGTTAATGATGTTTCCTCTAGGGTCATGGCCACTTCTGTAGCTTCCGTAGGTTGGCATGGCTCAGATGCACTAATCTGTCCCAAGATACTCAGTCAAAGGCTATGGATTTTCCTGTAGTGGAAATTCTCTGTTTGGGAGCAAACAGAAAATTATATGAAAAGATGGATGAATACAGAACTACCTACAAAAGTGCCCAGGCTAAGGAGAAGCATGCCATGCCACAAAGGCATGCTCCCAGAGGTAGGGGCAGACCCTTTTCCAGGCCTTTTTACCAATTTCAAGCCTCCTCTGCTGTCTCGCAGAGGGGTTTCTTCAGAGGCAGGGGTAGACGTGGCGCTAGTAGACCGTCTCCCTCCCCTCAGCCTAAGGCTGCTGCTAAGCAGGCACCCTGATGGGGTGCCCAGGGCCGATTCTCCTGTACCAGTGGGGGGCAGGTTGGCCTATTTCAGCCAGAGCTGGCTGTCCCTAACTTCGGACAGATGGGTTCTGGAGGTAATAGGCCAGGGTCTGGTTCTCAGCTTCAAATATTTTCCAAAGATGAGAGCCAGGCATTTCCCACCTGCAAGTCCTTCAGAAGCCCTTGCTTTGGAAGCAGAGGTTTCTTCTCTTCTGGTCTGCAAAGCAGTGGAAAGGGTTCCTCCTTGCCATCAGGGCAAGGGGCTTTATTCAAGATACTTTCTTACCCCAAAAAAGACAGGAGAATGGCGGCCCATTCTGGATTTAAGATACTTGAACAAGCATCTGTTGAAACCAAAGTTCAAAATGTTAACCCTGGCAATGATATTGCCTTCCCTAAGGCCAGGGGACTGGCTAGCTTCCCTGGACCTCAAGGATGCCTATTTTCATGTTCTGATCAGGCCTTCCCACCGAAAGTACCTCAGGTTCGAACTGCCCTCAGGCTACTACCAGTTCAGGGCAATGCCCTTCGGCCTTACCTCTGCGCCAAGGGTATTCACAAAATGTCTCGCTGTAGTAGTGGCTCATTTAAGAAGGCAGGGGTTGCTGTGTTTCCCTACCTGGACGACTGGCTCATTGTGGGTCAGTCTCCAGGTCAGGTGAAATCCCACTTACAAGTCACCAGCAGCTTCTCACTTCTCTGGATTTCTGCTAAACTTACCAAAGTCAGTTCTGGAACCAGTTCAGGTCCAACTTTCATAGGCGCAGAATTGAACACAAGGTTAGCCAGGGCCTTTCTTCCCTCGGAAAGGGTGGACAGACTCATCACCCTGGCATCCTCCTTTACCCTGCGGGTCTCTCGACCAGCAAGGCATTTCCTGCAACTCCTCGGACACATGGCTGCTTCCACAGCTGTTGTGCAGGGAGCAAGATTCCAGATGAGGGACATTCAGTTCCATTTGAGGGCCTATTGGTCTCAGAGGAAGGACCCCCTTACCAAATTGGTCCCAGTTACTCAATCCCTGATCCTGGCCCTACACTGGTGGCAGGATCAAAGCAATCTGAAACAAGGGTTCCTTCATTCCCATTTCTCCCTCCCTCACCCTCACCACGGATGCCTCCCTGTTAGGGTGGGGGGCTCACCTGGGCGACCTTACCACTCAGGGAGTGTGGTCTCCTCAGGAATCTCTGCTCCACATCAATCTTCTGGAACTCAGAGCTGTCTTTTTAGCTCTTCGGATCTTTTCAGATTCTGTCCAGAACAAAGTGGTTCAAGTCAGGACAGACAATACCACCACAATGTGGTACATCAACAAGCAAGGGGGCACTCGGTCTTCAGCCTTGTGCACCGAAGCAATGAAGTTGTGGTCTCTGGCTTATTCCCTGAACACCTCCCTGATAGCGGTTCATCTCCCAGGGAAGGACAATGTGCTGGCGGACGCCCTCAGCAGAATTTCTCAGGGCCATCACGAATGGGCTCTGAATCCACAAGTACTGGGGTCCGTCTTTGCCAGTTGGGGCACTCCTCAGATAGATCTTTGTGCCCCAGACAACCACCAACTTCCTCTTTTTTTGCTGCAGGCCTCCAGTACTGGGCTCAGTCCCTCTGGATGCCTTTCTGTTGGATTGGAAAGGGAAGTTCCTGTATGCTTTCCCCCCCTTTCCTCTCCTTTTCAGGGTACTAGTGAAAATCAGATCTCAACCTTGCAGAGTGATTCTGATTGCCCCAGATTGGGCCAGACAGCCCTGGTACCCTCTTGCTCCTGTCCCTGGCAGTTCACTCCTGCCCTGAGCCTGCCCAGAGTTCACGACTTACTGGCCTGTGCACAGGGGAGAGTGTGGTATCCGGACCTCAAGTCCCTCCACCTCAAGGCTTGGCTCTTGAGGAGCTAGAATTTGCTGATTTACACCTTTCTCAAGGTGTTATGGATATTTAAAGGCTTCAAGAGCCTTCCACTAGGACCACTTATAATTCTAAGTGGAAGAGGTTTTCCATCTGGTGCTCTGAGAGGCAGATTACCCCAGAATCTGCTGATCTTCCCATTCTTTGGACTATTTGGTCCATCTGAATTCTTAGGCCTTAGACCAGCTACCCTGAAGGTTCATCTGGCAGCTGTCTCTGCTTTTGTGTCAGCAGGGAAGCCTGCCTCCTTTCTTCTCACCCTGTGTTCTCCAAGTTTTTTAAAGGGTTACTTCACACTAACCCTCCCTTTCGGGAACCAGCTCCCGCCTGGGACCTGAATATTTGCATTGCTCAGTTAATGCAACCCCCCTTTGAGCCTCTGTCTTCAGCAGAACTCAAGTATTTAACTTGGAAAACTGTTTTTCTAGTAGCTATCACCTCTGCCAGACGCATAAGTGAGTTACAGGCCCTGTCAGTGGAAGAAGATTTTATCTCTTTCCACAGAGATAAGGTAGTCCTTAGGACTAATAGAAAGTTTTTGCCTAAGGTGGTTTCTGATTTCCACCTGAATCAATCTATCTCCTCCCAGTATTTTTCACTGAGCATTCTTCCTCAGGTGAGAGGAGACTGCACAGCTTGGATGTCAAAAGGGCATTAAGTTACTATCTAGGCGCACCAGAGGTCATAGGTTCGAATCCCTCCAACTGTTTCCTACCTATGGCGAGGTTGGCAAGGAAACCTGCCACTAAGAGAACAATTGCAAGGTGGATTGTCTCTTTATTCAATTTTGTTATCAGAAACTGGGTGAGTACCCCCTCAGGATTGAGGGCCCACTCCACCAGGGTTTTAGCTCGTCTCTAGCGGCTGCTAGAGACATTCCTATTCTGGAGATTTGTCAAGCTGCTACCTGGAAGACAGTTCACACCTTTACCAAGCATTATTCCCTGGATATCCAGTCCAGGAGAGATGCTCGGTTTGGCACAGCTGTGCTTCAGAGCCTATTTCTAAGTAGGTTCTGACCTCCTCCATGGAGGTACTGCTGTGTAATCTGCTATTGTTATAATATAGCAAGACTTCATGGTGTTTGAAGAAAAATTACTCACCTTAGTAATTGCTTTTCTTCTCATGGAGTCTTGCTATATTATAACCACCCCCTCCTGCCCTCTCAGAACTCCTACTTGGGTAGAGGTGGAAAATTGGTGCAAGCACTGTGTCATGCCATTTTAGTTTTCCCTAACCCTGTTTTCCTTTGGGTTAGGGATCTAGATTGTTCTTTTAGGTTGTTTTTATTGCCCCTTCTTGGACTTGAGTCTTGGGGAAGGGGTTCATATGTGCTTGTCAAGGGTGGTAAAACGAACCATAATACCATCAATCTTTGTTATTATGGTTCTGGGTGTTTCTTTGTTGTTTATATTGTTGTTATTACTACTAGTAGGTAGCCATAGGCTAGTGTAGTTTTTCCACACAGACTTTTTCCGTCCTTTGATGTTGGCATCGTAAAGATCTGACAGTTTCATTTGAAACTGCCAGATAGAGCTTTGGGCACAGCGCCCTCGCGCTGTAGAACTCCAGATCTTCTGGAGTTAACTCCTTCCTCTCCGGGGCAGTTCAGCTGCAGTGGCTGACTGCTATGGTTATAATATAGCAAGACTCCATGAGAAGAAAAGCAATTACTAAGGTGAGTAATTTTTCTTCTCGTCTCCTCTACAGACATCATTGAGGAACACTGAAGTGATGCAGGAGGATGCGGGCTGTAAGTTGATTTCTCTAATATTGGACTTTACAGACAATTTGCCTTTCATGGAACAATATATCCTTTCTAAGGGCATGGATATGATTCACTTGTTCCACTGGAATGGTCCGATTGGCTGGACATTTATTTTTTTTGGTACCTAAGGCCCAGTAACTCAGCCACCGCTCACCTGATCCCCACTCACCCCCGGAACTTACCTCCCAAGGTGATCGTTCCCAGCTTGCTCCCCAGGGTGGGGATGCCAAGCAGGTGTGCCCGGACGGAGACTGGCATCGGTTCCCAGCAGACCCCCTAACTGACTGTGTTCCTCCTTGACTTACCCCCCCCACACACACACACACAGTGGGGCTGTGAGGTTGGGCCATACCCAGTGGAGGACTGAACTCGGTCACCAACAGTCACAACGGGCATTACGCGAATGAGGAAGCAGGGTGTCATCTATGGGGCCAGCATTTTACATGCTTTATCCCCAGAAGGCGCTGCATGCAATGATGCAATGTACTGTAGTGCAGACATTCGGCACGCCTCCCTATCAGCTCATAGAAACATAGAAACATAGAAGTTGACGGCAGATAAGGACCGCAAGGCCCATCCAGTCTGCCCATTTCTTTTCTACCTTATAAATGTGCCATCGGCCTTTGCTCTGTCAGTGGCCTATCTATTCATATCATTTGTATTGCTCCTTATGCCTATCCCATGCCTGTTTGAAGCCCTGCACTGTATTCATAGCCACCACTTCTTGTGGTAAGCCATTCCATGCATCCACCACCCTTTCTGTGAAAAAGAATTTCCTCACATTCCCCTTAATCGGCCTCCTCTAATCTCATGCTGTGTCCTCTTGTCCTGCTATTTTCTTATATTTAAACATGTTAGACTCTTTCACCTTGTTTATGCCTTAAGGTGTTTGAATGCCTCGATCATATCACCTCTCTCCTCCTTTGCTCAAGGGTATACATATTGAGCTCCGTTAATCTGTCCTCATATGTCTTCTGATGCAGTCCCTGCACCATTTTGGCTGCCCTTCTCTGACTGCCTCAATTTGGTTAATGTCCTTGTGAAGGTGTGGCCTCCAATACTGCACGCAGTACTCCAGATGGGGCCTAACCAGTGTCTTGTAAAGAGGGATTATTACCTCCCTCTTACAACTTGTGATACCCCTACTAATACACCCTAACACCCCCCTAGCCTTACCTACTGCTTTAGAGGTCTGCTTGGATGATTTTAGGTCATCAGTGATGATGATGCCCAAGTCTCTTTCTTCCTTTGTGACTGCTAGCAACTCCCCTCCCAGCCTATAGGTGGCTTCAGGGTTTCTCTTCCTATGTGCATGATTTTGCACTTCTTTGCATTAAATCCCAGTTGCCACTCTTCTGACCATTCTGCTAGTTTATCCAGATCTCTTCTCATTCTGCCCACCCCATCTGGATCATCTACTCTGTTGCAGATCTTAGTGTCATCTGCAAACAGACAAGCCTTACCCTCTAGTCCATCTGCAAGGTCACTAATGAAGATGTTGAAGAGGACTGGCCCCAGGACTGATCCCTGAGGTACCCCACTTGTGACTTGCATCTCTTCTGACTGTATACCATTTACCACCACTCTCTGTTTTCTGCCTGTCAACCAGTTTGCCACCCAGTTGACCAACTTCTGACCCACCCTGAGCCCACCCAGCTTATTTATCAATCTTCTATGTGGAACAGTGTCAAAAGCGTTGCTGAAGTCAAGGTAGGCGACATCAACTGCTCCCCCTTGGTCCACCACTCTGGTTACCCAGTCAAAGAAATCTATGAGATTAGTTTGACAGGACCTTCCTTTTGTAAACCCATGCTGTCTTGGATCCTGTGCCCTATGGATTCCAGGTGTTGCACTATCCTTTCCTTAGGAGTGCCTCCATAATCTTGCCCACTACTGAGGTAAGACTGACCGGTCTGTAGTTCCCCGCCTCCTCCCTGCTACCACTCTTGTGGGCGGGATCACATGAGCCCTTCTCCAGTCTTCTGGGACCTCTCCCTGTGCTCAGAGACTCACTAAACAATTCTGCTAATGGCTCTGCTAGTTCCTCCTTTAGCTCCTTAAGTACCCTGGGATGTATGCCATCAGGTCCCATTGCCTTATCCACCCTGAGCTTAGCAGGCTCTTGTAGGACCCTTTCTTTGTGAAGGGAGTAGTGCTCACCTCCTCCCCTGTGTCCGTGATGCTGAGCTGTGGGCCCTGCCCTACCTTCTCTTCAGTAAATACTGAGCAAAAGTATCTATTTAGGATAGATGCCTTTACAGGGTCCTCCTCCTCACATGCTCCCTTTTCTCCATTAAAGCTTAGCAATACCCCCTCTGGACTTTCTCCTTTCACTAATGTATCTATAGAAAGTCTTGTCACCTTCTTTTACTGTTCGTGCTAGTGTTTCCTCAGTTTGGGACTTTGCCTGCCTTACTGCCTTACCTGCTTCCCTTAGGGCAGTTTGGTATGCCTCCCTATCTTCATCCCGCTGTGTTCCCTTATATTTCCTGAAGGCCAGCCTTTTGGCTCTGACCTTTTCTGCTACTGTATTTGAGAACCAAAGTGGTTTCCTTCTTCTTTGCACTTCCTTTTCTGTCTAACACAATGGGATGTTGCTTCAAGTATTGCATCCTTAATGCTTGCCCACTTTGCCTGTACCCCTCACCTGTGTTTCTTTTTGCCAGGGCTAGCTTAACTCTGTTGGCCATCTTATCAAAGTCAGCTCCTCTGAAGTCCCATATTTTTGCCTTGGAATGGGATGATTTAGATGTAGTAGCCAAATTGAACCATACCATGTGATGGTCACTGGCCCCAGGTGACCTTCTACCTGGAGATCTGTGATCCCTTCTTTGTTAGTCAGTACTAGATCTAGGATAGCCCTGTCTCTTGTGGGTTGCTGTACAGTTGTTTGAGGCCCTCCCCTGCAGGAATCCACTATGAGTCTAGTTCTGGCAGATGTTCCTGCTGGTATTGACCAATCTGTATCCGGCATGTTGAAGTCTCCCATTATCAGAACCTCCCTTTAGCTGTCATGTTTTGTATATCTTCTAACAGTAATGTGTCTATGTCCTCCCTCTGGTCTGGGGCCTGTAGACAACCCCAGTTCTTATGGCTGTCCCATTTCCTGTTTCCAGGGTGACCCACAGTTCTTCTGGCTCCTTATGTGTATTCTGAATTTCTGTAGCTTTGATATTTTCATTAACATACAGGGCCACTCCTCCCCTTTTTGCACCTCGGTCTCTTCTGAACAATACATAGCCAGGTACTGAAGTCTCCCAAGTGTGGTTACTGGTAAACCACGTCTCACTAATTGCTACTATGTCCAGTTTAGCCTCTGACATTATTGCCTGCAGGTCTGGGATCTTATTTCCCAGGCTGTGAGCATTTGTGTACATGATTTTCCATTGGCCAGATTTTAGTGTGTTAGTTGTTGGGTGAAGTTTGGCATTACCCCTGTGCGTCGTATGGGGAGACAAACCTTTTTTCTTACCTGGTGATGCAAATGAACGGCAAACATGCTGAATTCCTGTTTGACCACTAGCTGAGGGGGGAGGGGTGTTCTTCCCATTCGACGTATGGGGTGCTGCACCCCTCTCCCCATTTGCTAGTTTAAATATTCTGCAAAGACGTCAAACTTCTGCCCCAATGCACTGACTCCCTGTTTAGTCAGATGCAGTCCATCAAATTTAAAGAACTTTCGCTCCCAGAACTGTTGCCAGTTCCCTACAAATCTGTGTCCTTTTTCCTGGCACCAGCCCTTGAGCCACGTGTTTAGCTCCCCTATCTCCCCTTCTCTGACCTTCCGACCATCTGCTCCCCTCTCCCAGACTGGCAGGATCTCAGAGAAGGAGATGCCGGACGAAATAGATGATAGTTTGTCACCCAGCCTAGCTCAGCTCGGCCACTGCTCCTCCCGGCCTCCGACAGGGTTCGATCCAGCGCCAGTTGCTCACCCACCCTCCCCACAGAAGAGGAGAGTAGTCCACAGGATGCTCAGTCCTCCTCCTCCTCCCCTGCCAGCTCTCTGACTCCTCAGGTCAGTTCCCAAACCAAGGGCATTGGCATCCTGGTGGAAGCCCTCCATTTCATAAGCTGGGGTGGCCCTGGCTAGACATCTTTGGCTAAGCTCCTCACACTATTCGGGTAGAATATCCCCTGATTGCTCCCCGTGTCATCAGATCTTCCTTCCGCTGCAAGAACAGCTCACCTCCTTTGCAGCTTCTGCTTAGGTTTTCGAGTGCACTCAGTATAGGCCAGTATTCCTTTTTTGTTTTCAAGTGATTTCTTCACTTTATTCAATGCTTTTCCTCTCCAAGATGGAGCATGACAAACCCAGAACCAGACACAGTTTTAAACAGTGTGTTTTATACAACCAGAAAATGTTGGATACCGACCCACATGGCTCATGCATTTTACTGCCCCGCGGGGCAGAACTAGCAGCAAACTGCAGACTTTACAAGCCACTTCCTTCCTCACTCGAAGACCGATATGCTCGCCTCCTCTAGAGCCGCCCTGACGAATGGGATCCCCTGACCTGTTCCAAGGATGCCCGTGAAAGCAGTTTTGGTGGTGACTAGTTTGACTTTCCAGCTTGGATGTCTCAGGAGGTGGAGGCTCAGACCACAGCGGTCTCATTCTCAGCTCCCGTTGCTCCTGGTGGGCACCAGTGTCAGGACTTCATTCACAGGCTCATTCAGGGACATGTGCCAGCCTCTGCAGACATTGGAAGGGCCCTTCGAGAGGATAAGTCAAAAAATCAAAACAGACCTGCCGAGGTCATGGGAGAGGAAAGGGCACGCTGTTCACTCCCACAACTCCTTCAACCGCCGACAGCTGTCAAGTCTCGGTTCGCTGATCCTCCAAGGGTCAAAGGATAGGCCACTAGCTCCACAGTAACCCCATCAGGCTTGTTGGCTGAGATGCAGGTCAGCCAGCCACTTGAGATTTTCTCAACCTGTTCAACCCATTCTTGGACAAGATCAGGATGACTTCGATCTCTAGGACTCCAGTTCTTTCAGCCATCTCTCAGGAGGGGCAGGAGAAGCCAGCCAACCAGGTGTCTCCTCCCAAGATATTTACCCTTTGGGGATTCAGTGGCAGGACCAGGTCTGTGTTGAGTCACGGCCTCTCCTCTCGTGTCTCCTCACCGTCAACACGCTCATCGCTGGTCAAGGCTCCAGTCTTGGTTAAGATTGTGGTCTTGGGAATCTAGGCATTCTCGTGCTCAGCCTTCATTCAGGAAGTGCTGTTAATACTCCTGTTCCTCCTCATCCTCAGATGAGGAGAGGCTCTGTTGCAAGTTGCACCAGCACCACAAAGAACTGATGTGGCAGCAGTGGGTCCTTGGCCAAGGTCAGCCTCTTCTGCAGACACCGGTGCTCCCCTGGTCCCCTCCATTGGGGCCCGCTCCAGTTGTGCCCCGTCCAGTCAAGCCTGTGCTGACTTCTCCACTGATCCTGGTGGAACCTCTGCCCAAGCAGCCCTTACACTGGGCACTATCTAAGGCTGCACGCCCTGCTACCAGTCTTCCTGGCCAGTTGTCCATTCACATCTCCCACTCAGATAAACCCAGGGTGGTCCATAGATACAAAGGTCCGAGGGCGATGTTTGAGGAGTCTTCAGACACCAGTGGATTCTCCATGCACTTCTCTAGGACCCCACGCTTTAATTGTGAGTTGACCAAGGAACTCACTACCGACCACAGCTCTGTCTCCTTCGGGACCTTGCTCTATATCATCTCCGAGTCAATGGAGATTCCCCTGGAGCTGGTTCAGTAAAAGGCCAACTACTCCTGACGAAATCCTTCACCAGGATGATTCCCCAGAGTTGCCTTCCGGGTGACGGAGACTATTCTGGGTCCTGCATTGAAGCTTTGGCAGCATCCAGCTTCATGCCTGATGCTGTCCACCCATATGGTTTGTAAGTACATGGTCCCAATCAGATCTCTTCCCAGTTTCTTGGATCACCCCTCAGCCAAGGGGTTGGTGGTGGACTCTGTCTTTGGTAAGACGGGTAATGTCTGGGACATCAACGGGTCCCCCGACAAGGGATCCAAGAATGTGGATCATGCAGTGAAGAAGGTTTATGCTGCATCCTCTCTGGGTCTCTGATGGGTGAGCTCCGCCGTGATGATGGCCAACTTTGGCCACACCATTATGGGGGCCCTGGACCGTGTCCTTCCCCACCTTTCTGCAGACTTACAGTCAGCAGTCAGAGTGGTTCCAGATCAGGATCATGTCTTTGTCAAGCACCAGCTTCAAACAGCCTTGGACATAGCCGACTTCTGCACCCGGTCTGTGACGGTCATGGTCGCTATATGTCATAGAGCCTGACTAAGGATTTCCACCTTTACAGCAGATACCCAGCACAAATTGGTGGATGTCCCCTTCTTGGCACCAACCTTTTTGGGCTGGGAGGGAGGGACACCACTAGAATCGAGAAGTCCAATGCCATCCTGAATTCGGTCCACGTCCTCGTGTGAGGAACCAAAGGGACAGAAGCCAAAGAAAAAGACTTTTCAGTTTCAGCCTTTTCCGTCCCAGCAGCACCAACTGCAGCAACCCCAGTCAGGGCAATCTCAGGTCTGGTGAGCTAAATCTAAGTCCACCAGCCAGGGCTCCAAGAAACCCAGAGGCTGGGGTGGCGGTGCTCTTCTGGCGGCTGGCACCAGGGCCTCCTCCAAGGCTGCTCTGTGGCGTTCAGGGGAAGTCTGCCTCCCAGCCATCAAGTCCCTCGGCTCCCTGTGGTAGGTTGGCTTCGCCATTTGTGGCACGACTAGTCCGCCATCACTATGGATAAATGGATGTTAGATGTGGTGGGCTGAGGGTTGCTGTCAACTTCAAGGCTCTCCTGCCCCACTGAGTCCATGCCCCATGGGAGCCCATGGTGTCTCAGGACATGCGGTCCACCTTCAGGGAGGACATCGCTCAGCTCCTGGAGAAAGGCACTGTAGCCCATGCCCTGGGTACCACTGCTGACCAGGACTTTAAGCCTAGGTATTTCCTGGTCCTCAAATGGACGGGGGGTTGGCGCCCATGCGGATCTTCACGATCTGAACCATTTCCTGAGGAGACACAAGTTCCAGATGGTCACTGAATCAGATAATTTAATCTCTGGAACAAGGCATGTGGTTCTGCTCTCTGGACCTCCAGGACACCTTCTTTCACATCCCAGTATGTCTGTTCCACTGGTGGTACCTTCGGTTCTACAGAAGGAATTCTATATAAGTTCTAGGTCATGCCTTTTGGCCTCTCATTGACCCCAGGGTCTTCCCAAGTGCATATGCAGTGGTGACTGCATTCCTGAGGTGCCGAGGGTTCCGGTTATATCCATACCTGGATGACTAGCTGATTGCTGGTCCAGCCCAGTAGACAGTGGAGCGGTCCAGGGACCTGGCCCTTCATACTTGCTCTGCCCTGGGTCTTCTCATCGACCCAGCCAAGTCGGTACTCAGCTCCTCTCAGGTCATCCACTTCATTGGGGCAGAGTTGGACTCCCTTTGGGCCAAAGTCTGACTCTCAACAGACTGGACAGTGGATCATACCTCCTTTGCCTGATCATTTTTTAGGTTAGGCACTCGCGCCCTGCCTGTGACTTCCTGCAGATGTTGTGGTACATGGCATCCTGCACCAGTGTGGTCCAGTGGGCTCAGCGGCAGATGTGCCCCCTGCAGTGGGAGCTGGTGCTCCAGTGGTCCAGTGGTCTCAGTGCCTAGGTCACCTGCGCCAGCTGGTTATGGTGACACAGCCGATGTGGGATGCTGTCCAGTGGTGGCTTGTCCCAGAACACCTACAGAAAAGAATCCAGTTCATCCTCCCAGAGCCAGCGGTCATTCTGATGACTGAGACACGCTTCTGGTGGTATGGGGAGCCACTTGGGGAGAGCTCAAGGCCCATGGCTGGACCATCAAGGAGTCCCAATATAACATAAACCTGCTGGAGCTCCTTGCTGTGCATCGAGCTCTGACTGCGTTTGTGCCATCTGTTTGGTGACAGGACATGCAGGTCCAGATGGACAGTACTATGCCATGACCATGTACTACCTCAGCAGGCAGGGCAGAACACATTCCCTCTGGCTACATTGGTAAGCTGTCCGCAACTGGACTCTCATGCGCAGCTAGGTGCCAATCTCCTGGCGATTCATGTGGCCGGGGCTGCCAACCAGTTGTGGATGCTCTCTGCAGAGTGGACAAGGCATTTCATGAGTGGTCCCTTCATCAGGAGGTGATGGACCACCTGTTCTCCCAGTGGGACACTCCCTGGTTGACCTGCTTGCTTCCTGGGAGAGCATGAAAGCTGAGGCTTGTTCTGTACCTGCCCTCACAGTGTGGGACAGTTCTGGGAGGTGCCTTAATAGGTCTCTGGACCCCAGGCCTCCTTTATGCCATCCCTCCCTTTCCTGATTCACAGGGTGCTGGTCAAGGTGTGGAGGGACACAGTGCAGATGATCCTGGTAGCCGTGAGACTGGCCGCACCAGTACTGATACTCAAATCTCCTCAGCCTCAGTAGCAGCAAGCCTCTGTGGCAGTTGCCTATACACCCAAATCTGCTCTCTTGTCACAAGGGAAGGTCTTACACGAGACCTTCAATCCCTGTACCTGAGAGCCAAGTTCCTGAGTGGCCAGAGTTCCAGACTTTGGGTCTCTTGAAGAAGCTGTCCAGGTCATGGAAGCTTCCTGGAAGGTTCGACCCACCAGTGCTATGTCTTCAAATGGAAGTGCCAGAGTTAGACTCCCTATCCTGCCCCATGGCTAGCATTCTGGACTACCTGTGGTCCTTCTCCCAGTCGGGCCTGAGGTCAGCAACCCTCAAGGTGCACCTGGCAGCCATCTCTGCATACCAGGCATGGGTTGGTAGGCTGACAGTGCTGCAGGAGAAGGTGGTCGGGCACTTCTGTAAAATCCTTGACCACCTGTCCCTGCCGGTGCGTGAACCACCACTGCCTTGGGACTCGTAGCTAACACTGGCAGTGCTCATGGGCAGGCTATTCAAACCAGTACACAGGTGTGATATCTCTCACCTGTCATGGAAGACCCCCTTCTCGGTGGCCATCACCTCCACAAGAAGGATCAGTGAGCTTCAGGCGCTCTTGGCAGATCTCCATGTTGGTGCTCCACAGGGACAAAGTTGTCCTCTGTCCAAACCCAAAGTTCCTATTGAAGGTTGTTTTAGAGTTTCACCTTAACCAGGTGATCAATCTCCCGGTGTATTTCCCAGTCCAACCTCGGAGGCCAAACACAGACTTCATACATTGGACCCGAGTCATGCGCTTGCTTATTTTATGGAGCCCATAGCTGGAGTTCAGGGAAAGGTTCACCAGCTATTTGTCACCTACACCGAAGCCACACCTGGCAGACCGGCAGCTAAGTGGATGATTGGCAGGTGGATTGTATTCTGCATCAATCTCTGTGATAGGTTGGCTGGTAGGGAGCATACTGTAGGGCTTTTGGCTCATTCCACCAGATGTACCACTGCCTTAGTGGCTGCTTCCAAGACATCCCTATCCAGGAAATCTGTAGGACTGCCACCCCTAAAGTCAGCACACAGCTTTTCTTCCCACTGCCACATCGACCCTGAGTCACGCCAGGATGCTGGATTTGGTGCCTCAGTTCTCCACGCCCTGTTTCCAAAGTAGGTTGTGCACCTTTCCCCCTCTTCCTGCAGAACTGCTAGGAGTCTGCCGCAGTGTGGATAAGTGCACCATATCTACAGATCTTACTTCGAGAGGGTTCTTGCAGTAGGTAATTACATATAGGACTGAAGCCAGCAGGCGTCAGGACCCCACGGAAAAATTTCTAGCTAGTAGTCTCTGGTGGTGGACTGCCCCCCACGTCAGGTGACTGGCGTCATGCGGCGATCAGTATAAAGGGAGGTCCACCACACCCACTTCAGTTCTTTCCCACCGTTAGCTTTAAAGTGCCTTGCGGTTAAGTTCCACTGCTTTGTCAGTCGGTCGTCGGTAGTTTTACCACCATTTTTCTTCGATTTCTTTGAATTTTCATCAGGATTTGTGCAGTGTATGTTGTCCCCTACTCCCTCCGAGCACAAAAATAAGTGCGGCTTGTGCGGCGCCCAACTCCCGCATAAGGACGGACTTTCCCAGTGCCTCTTCTGTCTGGGCCTGGATCACCCCGTAAAGAAGTGCCAGCATTGCCTGAAATTCAACGCCGCCACCCGCAGACGGAGGCAGCAGTCCCTGGAGGCCCATATACTTAAGAAGAAAATTACCTCCATGGAGAAGGAGCTGAAGAAGCCTCGTCAGACCTCAACTTCGCCCGAGGATCACCGTAAAAAGAAGGACAAGGAGAAGCACCAGGACCGGGACTCCTCTTCGTCGGCCACCGCGACTTCGGCTGCAGTCGCCGTGCTCAAGGTAACATCCCCCCCGGGAGACCGTTCCGCGATGGCTGTCTTGGAGGCTTCCAAGACAGCGTTGACCTTCCCATCTGGCTTGCACTTAGGCCCTTTGGGAGCCTCCGGGTCAAAGGAGGCTTCCACTCCCAGCAAGGCTGCCGCCGTGCGGCCTTCCAGTGGCTCTGGTAAGCTGGACATCAGCTCCTCTGACGCCGGCCCGGAGAAGGTCGCTAAGTCGCTCGCCCCTTCAGGGCAGCGCATGGTCTCTAAGCCACCCGACAAGGCCTCCCCTCCTTCACGGCCTTCCCTGGGTGCTGGTTCCGCTAAGTCGGACGACGGCTCCTCCGACGTCCACCCGGACCCCACCGGTAAGGCGACTGTCGGCCCCTCTGACGGTCGCACGGCATTGGAGCTGATGCCAGACCCTGATGTCCAGTCCACCATCCCTGGCTCCCCGCAGCATTCGGTGCTGCCTTCCGAGGCCCCAGCGTCTCCTCAGTTAGACCACGGGGATTTTAATCCTCCTTCCCAGGGCGACACGGAGGATGCAGTCACGCTTCCGTCAGGTTTCCCTCCTGCTGGGCTGGACGACCTGACTTTGGACCCTCGGACACCAGCACCAACGCCGGCCTTGCTGACGCCGGGCGACTTCCTCTTCCTGATGCCGTCCCTACGCCGGACCCAATGCCCACTGGCCCTCCTATTCCTGGCCTGCCTTTGGGGCCGTTTCCGGGGCCTTCTGCTCTGTCGGAGCCCCTGGCACCCAGGTATACACCGTTTTATCCGACGCCATCTTACCCGGGTTCGCAGTATCCGACGCCTCAGTACTCAACGCTGGGCTTCCGCCATCGGGGTACGGATACTGCCATACGGATATCCTCAATATCCGTATCCCCTCTTCCACCATCCCCAGCCGCCAGCGGACCTGAGGGAGACTCTGGCTTCCTGGTGGGCTGAGGCTAAGGCTCAGCTTACCAAGGAAGTAGAGAGCCACCTTCTGACACCGGAACCTGTTCTGGACCACCATCGTCAAAGGTGAGAGACTCCCCCCTCCTGTTACCAGAGGTGTCCCCTCCGGTTCCAAGACGGGGTGCACGTTACCTCGGGAGCTTCCCAAGGGGTCCGTTCCTCCCCTAAGCGGGGAGGGGTCTTTGTCTCCTCCAACTTCCTCAGACGACTCCGACGGATATCTCGACTTCGATGACGAGCCACAAACTCCAGACAAGCCTCGGCCTAGGACTCCTCCGATGTCCCCTCCGGAGGATCCTTCCTTCACGGAGTTGCTACAAAAGATCCAGTCGTTGCATCAGTGGAAATCTTTGGAGCAGATCCACAGTGGCAGAAGCTGGCTGCACATCTGGATCTGCCTGAGGTCACTCCTACCTTGGTTCCACCCTGGATCGAGCCTCACATGGACCTTGTATCCACCATCTGGAAACATCCATCGGCCATAGCCCCCCTTCTGAGGAAGGCGGACAGGCTGTATCAGGCTCCAGAGGGTGTTCATTTTCTTACTTTACACCCCAAGGCTGACTCGGTCGTGATCAGCGCCGCCCATGGCCATACAGCCAACCCAAAGCATTTGAGCTTGTCTCCACCCGATAAGGAGTCCGGCCTTCTGGACCAGTATGGGAAGAAGGTTTTTGCTTCTTCCACTCTGGTTATTAGGGCCATGAACTACGTTGCGCTCATGGGGGATTACCAGAAGGCCATCCTTAGCAAGGTGGAAGCTAAATTGGACTCCCCTACTGAGTCGCAGACCAAACAGGAAGTGGTAGACCTGGTCCGTTCTGCTCGTTCGGCCAGTAGGCACATGCTACGTGCTACTTACGATGCAGTGGACGCTGCTGGATGGAGCTCAGCATTCGCCATAAGTTTGCAGCGTCATGCCTGGCTCCGAGTATCAGGTTTGGTCCCGGAAGTGCAGTCCACTATCCAGGATGCGCCCTTCAGGGGTTCGGTGGTGATGTCAAGGACATCATCACCGGCCTGTGGGAGAAGGGCACTGCTGTCAAGGAAGTTGACTCAGTGTACAGAGCCCCTCAGCCTCAGCACCGTTCCTTTCGCAGATGTGCATGGGCCAGGGTGAAACCCCAAGGAAAGTGGGCCAACAAACGTCGGGCCCTCCGCAAGCGCCCCCCCGCCCAAACGGGCAGTGGGAGCTCTAGCTGCGGCGCTACCTCTCACCTCCAGACTCCTTTCCTCTCCCACAGCCTCTGGACTTCCCAGAGGAACTGGTAGGAGGGAGGTTCTCCCTGCATCTGCCGGGTTGGGAGAGGATCACTTCTGACATTTGGGTGCTCCAGCTGATAGCGGAAGGACACTCAATACAGTTTCTTCAGAAACCTCCCAGAAAAACCCCTCCAAGGTCGTCTTACTCCCTGGAACACCTTCTTCTGGTTCGGGAAGAAATCTCCGCCCTTCTGAAGGCAGCAATAGAACCCGTCCATCCCCATCTCCAGGGAATTGGTTACTATTCTTATTTCTTCTTGGTTCCGAAGAAATCAGGCGATGTGAGGCCAATCCTAGACCTCAGCTCCCTGCACTTGTTTGTGGAGTACAAAAGGTTCAGAATGCTCACTCTGCAGGGCCTTCTGCCTCTTCTTCGGCCGGGACAGTGGCTGTGCACTCTGAACATGCAGGATGCCTACCTGCATATCCCTATCCACCCGTCCCACAGCAAATACCTTCGGTTTTCTTTTCAGGGAGACCACTACCAGTTCAAGGCCCTTCCATTTGGTCTCTCCTCAGCTCTCTGAGTATTTATCAAATGCCTTTCTGTGGTAGCGGTCCACCTTCGTACCCAGGGGTTCAGGTTTTCCCATACCTGGATGACTGGCTCCTGGCGGCCCCTTCCAGGGAGGACCTCCTGCACTCCCTTTCCCTTACCCTGCAGGTTTTCACCAGCTTGGGTATTACCATCAGCCAGGCCAAGTCCCATTTGATCCCATCCCAAAGACTCCAGTTTATCGGGGCGATCCTGGATACAACCTCCGGTATGGCCTTCCTGCCTTTGGACAGGGTGATCAGTCCTTCGCGTCCTCGGGCTCATGGGGGCTGCCATTCCGATGGTGCATCGCGCTCGGCTCCACATGAGAATCTCTCAGTGGACGCTTTAGTCTCAGTGGGATCAGTTGGTGGACGACCTAGATTGGGAGATCCTGGTCTCCTCTCCGATGGTTTGGGACTTGCAATGGTGGATGGTTCAGGAGAACCTTTGCTGGGTAGTTCCCTTCTGTCTTTCTCCCCCCTCCCAAACCCTGACAACAGACACCTTGGGTGAGGGTTGGGGAGCTCACTTGGGATCTCAACGGACCCAGGGCTCTTGGTCCAGACTCTAGCAGACTCTCCACATAAATGTGCTTGAGCTAAGGGCCATGCTGGTATGCCTTACAAGCTCTGCATCTGTATCTGCTTCCTTGTCATCTGGCTGTCCAGACCGACAACATGTGTGTAGTGTGGTACATCAACAAACGGGGAGGAACTCGTTCTACCCTCTTTGCAGGGAAGCAATGCAGGTTTGGGTTTGGGCAGTACTTCACAACCTTCACCTCATGGTGGTTCATGTTTTGGGGTTCGAGAACACGTTGACAGACCACCTCAGCTGGTCATCCACCCAACCTCATGATTGGGAACTGGATCGGGGGTAGTAGACGATGTCTTCCTACACTGGGGAACCCCTCAGGTAGACCTGTTTGCCTCTCCTCTCAACGCAAAACTTCCTGTCTTCTGCTCACTCACTCCAGAGCGCGGAGTTTTTTTGAGAGATGCTCTGTCTCTAGATTGGAAGGGCAGATTCGTCTGTGCCTTCCCCCCGATCCCGTTGATTCCGAGGGTCTTACACAAATTCTGTTCAGAAGGAGCTCACATGATCCTCATCACTTAGTTCTGGCCCAGGCAAGTTTGGTTCTCTCTTCTGCAACAGTATTCAGAGGAACCTCCACTTCCTCTTCCTCTATCGCAGCTCTTGTTGACCCAGGATCAGGGGACCCTGGTCCATCCAGGATTCAGATCCCTTAAGCTGCATGTGTGGCTCCTGCAGACATAGTTCAAACTCGGTTCGGGGTTTCGCCACAGGTGGTGGAGATTCAAGTGGAGGCCAGAAAGCCTTCCACTCATTCCACTTATGCCATGAAATGGAAAAGGTTCTCCATTTGGGCCTCTTCCAGAGCTTTCCGAGCCATTCTCCTGCCCTGTCGGAAGGCTCCCGGATTACATGAATCACCTCTTCAACCTGGGTCTCAGTCACTCCTCTTTGAAGGTTCACATGGCGGCCATTTCCGCTTGCCATGTTCCTTTTGGGGACAGATCTTTTGCGCAGCTGGAAGTCGCTAAGACCTTCCTTAAAGGGGCTCTTCATTTGAGACCCCCATTCATGCACCTGCCCCTCCTTGGGACTTGAATTTCATTCTCGAGAAGCTTACCCTGCCTCCTTTTGAGCCGGCAGCATCAGCAGACCTAAAGTTCCTCTCCTGGAAGACTCTCTTCCTGGTGGCCATTACTTCTGCTCAACGAATTTCCAAGCTTCAGGCCTTAATGTGCAAAATCCCGTACTTGATTTTCCACAAGGAACGTGTGGCTCTGCGTACCAACCCTAAGTTTCTCCCTAAAGTGGTAGCGGAATGTATGCTGAATCAATCCATGGAACTGCCAGCATTTTTTATGCAACATTCCAATCAAGGGGGAGTACCTCTTACATACTTTGGATGTTCACTGGATTCTGAGATACTACACCAACAGGACAAAGGATCTCAGAAAGACTGATCAACTGTTCGTCTCTTTTGCTCGCAAAAGAGAGGGCAATGCTGTTTCCAAGCAATGCCTTTCAAAATGGTTGGCTCATTGTATCACTTTCTAATATGACAAGTATCCCAAGACCTTGCCAGGTCAAGTCAGAGGTCACTCCACTAGGGGTGTCGCTGCCTCTGCCGCTTGTTTCAAAAATGTGTTGGCGACTGACATCTGTGGAGCCGCAACTTGGACTTCTGTCCATACCTTTATGAAACATTACAGTTTGGACATTGCCTCTCACTGCAGAGCTGGCTTCGGGTTGGCTGTTCTACAAGGTCTTCTTTCCTTAGACCTTCACAGCCAGAGGATCTGTGTATGGGTAGTTTCCTCCTCCCGTGAGCTTCTCTTTTTTCCAGACTGCTTGGGACTCAGTCCTATATGTAATTACCTACTGCAAGAGCCCTCTCGAAGTAAGATAGTACAGTTATGTCAGAACTTACCGTAACAGTAGATCTTCAGGAGAGGCTCTTGCAGTAAGTAATACCTTCCCACCCTCCATCCTCCTTAGCTTTTTCAGCTCCTTTTCCATGAGGGAAACATCCGCTTCTCTCTCGTCTTGCCTTTTGGCCTTTGGCGGGAAAGAACTGGAAGGCAGGTGTGGGGACCGCCCCTTTATACTGATGTCACATGGCGTCGATCATCTGACTGTGGTCCCCCATCAGGCTGCTGTGGGGAAATTCTTCAGTGGGTCCTGGCCTGCTGGCTTCAGTCCCTATATGTATACCTACTGCAAGATCCTCTCGAAGATCATCTGTTATGGTAAGTTCTTACGTAACTGTACTTTCTAGGAGTGGTATATGGTGCACATACACATGACCCACCTGACCTCCCCTTGCAAGTGGCACATGATTCCCTGCTTCTAGTGCGCAAGATCTGATGTAACGGGGCGAAGCCAAGGAGGATGTCACCCAGATGGGTGGGAGGAGCTTAACTTGAAGACATTCTGGCTAGAATTAAAGGGAAGGGAAGACTGCCACAGTGTGGATGCACATCATATACCACTCCTAGAACTACAGTTACAGGTGAGTAACCCTCATTTCTTCTCCTTATACCTCAAGGATTCATTTTTTCCACATTTACATCCATCAATCCCACCACCGTTACCTTTGGTTTCGAGCTGAAGGGGTCCTGTACCAGTCACAGGTTATGCCCTTTGGCCTCTCCTCAGTGTCCAGCGTCTTCACCAAATACATGCGCCAAATGCATGTAGACAGTACGCACACTCCCTTTACAGTGCAGGAGACGTGTGCTCCCTGTCATCACATATGACAGCTGGCTGAGGAGGACTGAGCCAGTTGCTGTATGGGATTCCGTGGTGCCATCAACACTGGTAAGGTGAAGGTGTGGTGATAGGGTGGGTTGGCCGGTGTCCTCGGTGCACAGGGAACCGCTAGACACCAGGGAGTGCTTACACTAGTACAGGGAGGGATTGGTGGGTGGGGGATGCCACTAGATGGTAGGTAATAAGTGTTATAATACGGGGTCAGCGATCGAAGGGTGGGGGGACCACTGGACACCAGGGACTTTATTTATTCACATAGAGCTGGTGATTGGAGGGTGGAGGGAGCACTAGGCACCAGGGACTTACTTTATTCTACTGGTGCCAGTGACTGGAGGGCAGGGGGGACACTGGATACCAGGGACTCCATTTTGTGTTACAGGGCCAGCAGTTGGGGCCAGGGGACCACTAGACAGCAGGGCAGAATGTCATTTTAACAGCAATGGAGTTTGAGAGGGGGGTGCCACTAACCATCAGGGAGCTGGTGTGCTCCCCGACCTGCCAATGTGGTTGTTGACTGCAGCGGCCCCACTGGCCATAAGGGTTGTCCAGAGTAAATCAGGCTTTTTCTCGGTGATAATTGTGCAGTGCAGGGTGGCCTGTACTATTCCCTTTGTGCAGCACTATTGCGCTGAATATTGTGCTGCACTGGAATTTGTGTCCCTTCCCTTTGCCCACTGCAGAAATTATCTTTTTGCTCCCGTGCTAAGCATTTTAGCGTGCCACACAGCCCCCTTTGAATATTGCGCTCGGGTGCAAACCCCAGGCAAACAGGGTGCAATCATTTTGCCAACCAGACAGAGCTTTGAATATGTAGCCCGTGCAGTCACCCACTTTTTCTCTGTTTAGCTGTATCTCTCAGAACTGCTGCCAGTCACTGAGTTACCGTTTGTAGTATTTATCTATGCTCAATTGACAGGGATGTGGCTCTGTCATACTGTAGATTTTGCATTTCCAATTTTATGTGCTTTATGTGTCGAGAGTGAGCTAGAGCCTTCCTGAACCTGAAATAGCAATCGAGAAAGCTAGTTCCTCAGATCTAAGTATTTATGGTACTTTTACCTTTTTTCTTTTGGTTCATATCTTGATTAAAAGAGACTTTATGTCGCACTTGATGCCTTCCCACCAGGCACCAAGACTGTTATCAATCAAACTGCTATCTCCATAGCCTGGAATAAATATTTCAGTTCCTATACAATTTCTTTATCTTCTTAAAACAAATTATTTAAATGCCTCACCCCCTGACCAGTGGACCCACATTCATGTGCACCCATGAACCTGCCTAACAAACTATGATCAGAATTTTCTATTGGTGTGAGAGATGTAGATGCTATGGGTTTGGTCTTTTTTTGTTTTGTTTTGGTTTTTTTGTTCATTCTTTTGGTAACTGAGTAATTTTTTTTGCATCTTCTGTTTATACTCCCTACCCCCGGAACTCTTAGGCTGCTTCTGCACGCCAGACACTGCTCTACTGCCCACCTGATTCCCTGTCTTCGACTGCCCCTCCACCATCCTCCTGCTGGCAGACTCCCCTGCTCTGAGCCCCCCCTGGGGTGGGGCCGCCTCCACTCTGGTGCTCTATCTAGAATTGAGTGTGCCGGCCCAGGTAGCAAAGGAACAGGTGGGAGAACGGAGACAGGTCCCAGTGTTGGGCATGTGGTGGCATGGCTTGGAGGAGAGCCATCGCCTATCTGGAAGTGGGGAATTTTTTTTCCTTTTTATTTTCCCCCTGGGAGTGCAGGCGTGCAGTGACGCCCGCAAGGCTGTTCCAAAAGCGTCTGCTGCACTGCTCCCCTTAACTACTCCATGCGCTAGCTATGCCTCCAGTCTCCACCAGAGAAACCCTGGATCCCTCCCCAGGGAAAGGAGAGCAGTCCATTGGATGCTCAATCCTACGCCCTCCTCTGCCAACCCCCAGTGCTCGAGCTTGTTCCTGAACTCGGGTCGCCAGCGTGGGGCGAGGTGTAGCATCTATCAGTGCCACTGGGCTGGCTAGGTAACTGAGTAATGCCACTAGGCTCAAGTTATGTGAACATTGAACAGCATTTAGAAAGATATTTGATCCTAAACATAAATTTCATTGTTTGTTTTTACCAAAAGAATCTATTGGATATCCATTAAGTAAACAGTCAAGATGGAAAAAAAACATTAGTGCGAACTCAAACTTATAGTCAGGGCCCCTAGTGCTCTGAGGCAGAATTTTCTGATTTCTGCGGCAGGGCTCCTAGGCTTCTGCGGCAGCATTTTCTGATTTCTGCGGCATTATTTATTCATTTCTGTGGCAGAATGCAGTCCTATCATTGGCTAAAATATGATGTGATGTCACAGATGACATCACCTGCCAAGCATAGAGGAGGAGCTTCAGGATAAACAAGATGGATACAGGAGCACGACACTATGGAAAAACTGTATATTTGAATGAAAAATTCACCAAAAAGAATGAATTCTGTGGCACTGTATGAATTCTGTGGCATGATGCAAATTCTGTGGAAAATTCCTCAACCGCAGAATCGCAGAATTCCAGGGGCCTTGCTTATAGTAAATCATTGTGCGCTATCTAGATATGATTTTTTTTATATATATATAAAGGTGTTTATCCTCCTACGACCTGACTGCATGTTTCCATCCTTCTGTCAGTCCCCGGCCACTATGCCACCCCAGTACCCTGGGCCCTGTGTCCCCCACGGATTACCCCCTGTCGCAGGGCAGAAGGAGGGATAGCCATCCTCCCCTTCACCTTCCGAGCAATATCTGGAGCAGGCCTGAGAGCACCATGAGGCCGCGGCACTGGAGTACTGCAGGGGCTTCATTAAGCTAGCAATCATTTTTCCTCTTTTCTTGTAACCCTTCCCCGTGGCTGTGAACGTGCGTGCATGAAGGTGTGCTCGCATCCCAATGCCACGTTCTTGCATCTCCCATGGTCTGGCACTGCCCCTATCCTCCACCAGGAGGCAGCCTTGGAGTGGAACGACGTGACAACCCGCCCCCGGGAGAGGAGAGCTGTCATGGGATGCTCAATCCTCTCCCTTCCCCTGCCGACCCCCAGTGGCCAGAGTTCACTCCCAAACCCCGGGTTGCTGACGTGGCGTGAGGTGTGGCATCCAGCACCTCAACCTACAGCACCACCAGGTCGGCTATCTAGATATGATTTTATGATTGTCTTTTGTGAGGCAAGAATGAATATTTATTATGTTTTTTATATCATGTTAGTTGTTATAGTTTAAATTTAGATGTTTGATGTATCTAAATTTCATGAATGTGTGTAGCTCTTGTGATTGTATGTATGTGTACCTTATGAAAATGTATGAAAACTTCAACCAGCGCTGTTTTGTGTATGGTTGCAATATTATCAATAAATCAAATCAAAGTTCAGTACAATAATAAAATCTCTTCGGGTGGCAAGCGAATGTTTGTAATAAGTATGGCCTTCTTTTTGATTTATAGCTCTACATGCATCTCATAGCCCTGCATCCATATCCATTTTTTATCACAAAGTTGGAATCGCAAAACAGTTTTTCAGTCCTAGCCCCCCTGCCATCTTTAGATAGACCACAATTAATGTCCCCTGCCAAAATCAGCTCCTAAAAGTGTACAAATAAGGCTGAACTAGAATAAAAAGATCCACCCTTGCTGTTGCAGTCTGGGTGCATAAATATTTATTATTCTTAGTCATTTGCTTTCAATACAAATGTCTAACAGGAGGGCCCTTCCCAGACATATGTCTACCAATTTGGAAACTTGTTCATTTATCCCTTTTAACAAAATGCCCACCCCATCACATTTGTTTTAGTTTTTTAGTTTATTAGTCTAGGAATTAATACCTTTGAGCCAGGGCTCTTTTACAAAGGTTCCACGTCACAAAGAACATTTAACAAAGCACGATACACATTACAGGTAAAACCAGACAGGAAAGTTACATCATAAATTTGCTATTAACAGTTTAAGGCAGTAACGTTTTTAAGTTTCATAGAAAAACAAGCTATAACAGGTTCAAGCTAGTAGACAATTTCGAGGTTAAGGAAACTCAGGAGAGGGTGATCATTAGGCGCCAAAGGAGGCCAGAGAGGAGGGAAAGGTGGTGAGCTGTAGAGTAAGTGAGAGGGACAGAAAAAAGGGGGAGTGAGTTTGGGTGGGAGACAGGAAGTAGTAGAGGTACCAGAGGGTTCATTAGTCAGGAGGAAGAGGCCTCAGATGTGAGGATGGACATGAGGAGTAGTAGTCTTTATCTAGCGCAATCACAGTTGCTAGTGGTGGTCCTCTCCAAAGGACCAAAAGGATGCCCTCCACCCATACCAGTTCTTTTTGGGGTGATTAATTTTGTCAGTTGATCCCAATCTGGTTTCTTGCAACAAATAAATGTTAAAGGGTAGATCTTTCAAAATTCAAAAGGTTAATAAACATCTCTTTGAATTAGTAATGCTATTTATATTAATAATAGTAGCAATACTACAGTGTTACACAGAAGACGTAGGAGAGAGGGGAAGGGGGAGACAACTGAAAATCATATTTAACATCCTTATTCACTTCTGTTTTCTAATTCTTCCTCTATGTACATGTGAGGTAGGTCAACTCATCCTTTTTTCTAACTTTTCTCAGTCCTAGTCTTTTCCTCAGTTTCTGAAGAAACCATACTATTTGAGGATGTAGTAGAAGAGGCTTCAGATTCAACACCTACATCTGAGTCCCCTCAGTCTTTTTGGATATATAAGACTTTGTTATCTAGGTTGGGATATCTTTCTCCACCAAGTCTTTCCAAAGCATTTTTGATTTTAGGGGTTGTGAGCTCCACTTCTTCTTGTCATCAAAGTCATTCTTGTTGGGGGGCATCACGTTTCCTTCCTCTATAATCTAAGCTGCAGGGTGAAGGTCCCTACTGTTTTTACCCATTTATTCCTGTGATAATGAGGGGGTTCAGGTTCTAATAATGTTCCAGCATCCTCCTCCTGGTCAATACAATCAACTGTCACTGTGTTTTCATTGACAGTTTCTGTTAGAAACATAGAAGTTGACGGCAGATAAGGACCGCAAGGCCCATCCAGTCTGCCCATTTTTTCTACCTTATGAATGTGCCATAGGTCTTTACAATGTTGATGGCCTATCTATTCATACTCATCTGTATTGCTCCCTTATGCCTTTCCCATGCATGTTTGAAGCCCTGCACTGTATTCATATCCACCACTTCCTGAAGTAGGCCATTCCATGCATCTGCCACCCTTTCTGTAAAAAGAACTTCCTCACATTAACCCTTAATCAACCTCCCTCTAGTCTCATGCAGTGCCCTCTTGTCCTGTTATTTTTCTTATATTGAAACATGTTAGACTCTTTCACCTTGTTAATGCTCTTAAGATGTTTGAATGTTTTGATCATATCACCTCTCTCTCTCTCTCTCTCTCTCCTTTGCTCTAGGGTACACATATTGAGCTCCATTCTTCTGTCCTCATATGTTTTCTAATGCAGTCCCTGCACCATTGTGGTCGCCCTTCTCTGGACTGCCTCCATTTTGTTAATGTTCTTGTGCAGGTGTGGCCTCCAGTACTGCATGCAGTACTCCAGGTGGGGCCTAACAAGTAAATTGTAAAGAGGGATTATTACCTTCCTCTATACGACTTGTGATACCGCTACTAATACACCCCAACATCCTCTAGCCTTACCTACCTTTAGTGGTCTGCTTGGATGATTTTAGGTCATCTGTGATGATGATGCCCAAGTCTCTTTCTTCCCTTGTGATTGCCAGCAACTCCCCTCCCAGCCTATAGGTGGCTTAATGGTTTCTCTTCCCTACGTGCATGATCTTGCACTTCTTTGCGTTAAACCCCAGTTGCCACTCTTCCGATCATTATGCCAGTTTATCCAGATCTCTTCTCGTTCTGCCCACCCCATCTGGGTCACCTACTCTGTTGCAGATCTTGGTGTCATCTGCAAACAGACAAACCTTACCCTCCAGTCCATCTGCAGTGTCACTGATGAAGATATTGAAGAGGACTGGCCCCAGGACTGATCCCTGAGGTACACCACTTGTGACTTGCATCTCTTCTGACTGTATACCATTTACCACCACTCTCTGTTTTCTGCCCGCCAACCAGTTTGCCACCCAGTTGACCAACTTCTGACCCACCCCGAGCCTACCCAACTTATTAATCTTCTATGTGGAACAGTATTGAAAGCTTTGCTGAAGTCAAGGAAGGTGACATCAACTGTACCCCCTTGGTCTGCCACTCTGGTTACCCAGTCAAAGAAATCTATGAGATTAGTTTGACAGGACCTTCCTGTTGTAAACCCATGCTGTCTTGGATCCTGTGCTCCTATGGATTCCAGGTGTTACACTATCCTTTCCTTAAGGAATGCCTCCATAATCTTGCCCACTACTGAGATAAGACTGACTGGTCTGTAGTTCCCTGCCTCCTCCCTGCTACCACTCTTGTGGAGCGGGATCACGTGAGCCCTTCACCAGTCTTCTGTGACCTCTCCTGTGCTCAGAGACTCACTAAACAGTTTTGATAATGGCTGTGCTAGTTCCACCCTTTAGTACCCTGGGATGTATGCCATCAGGTTCTATTACCTTGTCCACCCTGAGCTTAGCGAGCTCTTGTAAGACCCTTTCTTTTGTGAAGGGACTTGTGCATACCTCCCTCCCCCCTTTGTCCATGGTGCTGAGCTGTGGGCCTGCCCTAACTTTTCCTTAGTAAATACTGAGCAGAAGTATCTATTTAGGATAGATGCCTTTCCTTGGTCCTCCTCCACACACTCCCCTTTATCCTCTTTGATCTTAGCAATACCCCCTCTGGACTTTCTCCTTTCACTAATGTATCTATAGAAAGTCTTGTCCCCTTCTTTTACTGTTCGTACTAGTGTTTCCTTGGTTTGGGCCTTTGCCTGCCTTACTGCCTTCCCTGCTTCCCATAGGAAGTTTAGCATGCCTCCCTATCTTCGTCCTGCTCGTTCCTTATATTTCCTGAAGGCCAACTTTTTGGCTCTGACCTTTTCTGCTACTGTGTTTGAGAACCAAAGTGGTCTCCTCCTTCTTTTAATCTTGCTTTTCTCCCTAACACAATGGGATGTTGCTTCAAGTATTGCATCCTTAATGCTTGCCCACTTTGCCTGTACCCCCTCACCTGTATTTCTTCTTGCCAGGGCTAGCTTAACTCTGTTGGCCATCATATCAAAGTCAGCTCCTCTGAAGTCCCATATTTTGTGCCTTGGAATGGGATGATTTAGTTCTAGTGGCCAAATTGAACCATACCACGTGATGGTCACTGGCCCCCAAGTGACCTTCTACCTGGAGATCTGTGATCCTTTCTCTGTTAGTCAGTACTAGATCTAGGATAGCCCCGTCTCTTGTGGGTTGTTGTACCAGTTGTTTGAGGCCCTCAACCTGCAGGGAATCCACAATGTGTCTAGTTCTGGCGGATGTTCCTGCTGGTATTGACCAATCTGTATCTGGCATGTTGAAGTCTCAATTATCAGAACCTCCCTTTAGCTGTCATGTTTTGTATATCTTCTAACAGTAATGTGTCTAGGATGGGGGACAGACTGGCACTCTGTATTGCTGCTGCTCCTTCCTCTGGGTTCAAACTTTTGTTGTTAAACTGCTCCTGCCATTTTTTTTTTTTTTTTTACGTGATTCAGAATGTCATTTTAAACCAGTCTGTCCTAAAGATTGTGCAATGTCCATGGATAGGCACTATATGAGTGGCCAGGCTCTTCACATACTTGTACTTGTGGTAATTTGGGCGGTATTGACTCACATGTCCATAGTCCATGCATGATGTGCACATTGTCCGAGCACATGCACTACTACTGATTGGGAGATCCACACTTAAAGCTGGTTTTAATTTGTCCGGGTAAAAAGCGTCCTTTATCGCTGCCCATTTAAAAAATAGCTAGGTAGATGTAGAATGCCTTTGTCCATATGATGAAGCTTTACACAGAACCTCCAGCCACCAGTCCACACGTATTCTGTGTCCATAATGGGCTCGGGGGCCCATGATGTCACACTTTTGGCCTAACCAATACTGGATATCGAACACATTGACTCTCTCATTGTTGAATAAAGTGGTCACAGTTCTAACTGCCAGCTTGGTAAGCAGAGTAGCTTGAAATGGTATCTACAGCTCTTGAGTATTTTCATGTTTTGTCCAAAAATGTTCCAGTGCTAATGGCAAATTTAAAACTTATGTTAAAGATACAATCACCAGGTGGATCAATGCGTAAATTTCAGTTGCACAGAAATTGATATAATCCTTGAGCAATTTTCTACGCACAGGAGTCCTAGCCAGTGGCAGTTCTATACCTCCATCTTTAGCGTGGACAAACTGCATTCCTCCTTTGGGCTGGCATGCTGGATGAATTAAAGAGGTCCACCCTATGAAATCACCTAGAATATTGTTGGGGGGCCTCTCTGAGGTCTCAAGTACCCCATCTGATTTTCTGATGGCCCTTTTGTGCCCTCATTTTGCTGCCCACTGTTCCATTCACTAGTGTCATACTCTGTCTTTATTTCTCTAATTAGAGGAGCTAGCTGTTGTATCTTTTTATGGTTCATTCTGCCCTGTGGACAAGGGCTCAGTCTGTGTTGCAGGACTCCCTAAATGTGCAGATGGTTCTTGTTGTGTAGTATGGGATATGTCACATGCAGCAGTCTGTTGCTGCACAGCAGAGGGCTGGGAGTTAACTTGTTTATTGGTATTAATATTAGGTAAAGCAAGCCTACCTTGTTCTTGCAAAGCATCCTCAGTGCAACCATAACACTGTCATATGTTTCTGATATTGCGGTTGAGTGCTGTATAGGAGTCGCAATTTTGGCTCGTATTGCAGGTCATAGCATAGGAGTGACATCACTTTGATCCTGCCGCTCAGCTGCTGCATCAGCAATAGACTTGCTGACAGCATTTACCGCTCCTATCAAAGGTTCCTGTGGGTAATTGGGGAGCTGTGCATTGTCCAGCGGGGACTTTATCCACCCTGCTCCCAGTAGCATCGCTCTACTGACCAGCCCTCCTCTATGAATATACTTCAGTAACTTATCTTTGGCAGCTGTCTTTTCTTGTGTGCATGAGCTGGGGTCATTGTAGGCCGTGCAGCAGGAACCAAGACCTTCCTTGTGGGAACCGAGATGCAATTGGTGGTTTTTCTTTTAAATTACACTTTTAAACTCTAATAGTTAGCGGTTTGTTTTTATTTGAGGAACTGAACAGTGAACTGAAATTTTTTCACTTTTTTGGAACCGAACCGAATTTGAGTTTACTGTGATTGGCATGTCTGACAGACCCAAAAAGAAAACTGGACCTACAGGCTGTAAAAATTGTTTCAACCTCCTGGCTATGGCAGACTGCCACAAGTTGTGTTTGAGGTGCTTGGGTCCAGATCACCTTTTTTCTGATTGTGAGCTTTGCAACAAGTTTTGCCCTACAACTATCAAAAAAGGGCTAAAAATTAGAAGACCTTATGGCTTCTCGTTCTGCTTCCACATCACCAAAACATTCAGAAGAGAGTCTAGCCCCTCACAGTAAGCAGAAGGACAAGTCTGCTAAAGATGGCTTGGAGTCAATGGTGTCTGAATGGGGAACCCTGAAAGCAGTAAGTATAGAAGAGCCTCTGAACAGGTACCGGAGACGGTGCCTGGAAGGAAAAAACAAGTTGCACAATGGTGTTAGACTTCAGGAGGGCCAACATCGGGAGGATGAGGGAAATAGTATAGGGGTATCTGGCCAGGATCCATCCAAATATGGACACTAACCAGAAGTGGGAGGTCATTAAACTGGGAATTGAGGAGGCAACCACAACATGTACAAGGGTCTAGAGTAAGAAGGCTAGGGCCAAGAAGCCTAGCTGGGTGAGCAATGAGGTCATGGAAAAAGTAAGGAAGAAAAGGGCCACCTTTAGAAGGTATTAAAAAAAAACAGGGAGGGGAGGTGGATAGGGAGGAATACCTGAAGGAGTCAAGGGAGGTGACAAGGGTAGTCAGGGCAGCCAAGGCATCCAGGGAACTCAGGCTAGCACAGGGCATCAAAGAGTGGGAGAAAGACTTCTTCAGGTACATCAGGGAGAAAAGGAGTTGAAAGGATCAAGAGGGAAGGGGGTGGGTGGAAACAGGGGCAGAACAGGCAGAAGTGTTAAATGAGTACTTCTGCTCAGTATTTACTAAAGAGAAAGGGAGAGCAATACCAGAAGGGTACCTAGTTAGAAGAGCGCTACATTAATAGCGCCAGTCAAGAGAGCACTAGTCCGTATATCGCTACCATGGACAGCGAGCAGGGATGTACAGTGCTTACTATATGTGCTCCCCTAGTCACTGATTTTGGTGCTGCCAAAGGACAAGGGTAGTCAGATACCGGGGACTGGCCGACCTGCTCCCATGGCGTGGAGGGCTGGGACATGGAGCAGCTCAGCCAGGAGGCAGTGGAGACCAGGGCTCTAATCCTGGTCTCCTACCATTTTAGCAAAATCGGGACTTGTATTTTTTACAAGGGGCCGTGGAAGCAGTATTCCATGGACCCACGAATTTTAACTTGCCCTGTGATTTGCTCCCCCCGGAATGAGAATCCTTAAGTCTGGGGGTGCAGGGGCAGAGCCCCTAAGTTCAGGGGTGCAGAGGGCAGATCTCTACAAAATTAAAAATGACAGCATTTTTGCTGCGCTGTTGTTGCCAACTGCATTCTTGTTGGCTATGTTGTGACCCACTGCCTATCCAAAGGAGGTGGGAGGGTGAGCACGGGGAGTGGGAGGTGACAGACAGGGAAATCCCAGTGGCCAGGGTACTGGAGGGCTTGAGGGCACTGAGGGTGGACAAGGCACCTGGGTTAGATGGTACACACCCCAGGGTGCTAAAGGAGCTGGCAGAACCCTTGGCAGACCTGTTCAATGCCTCCTTGGTCTCTGGGAGTGTACTTCAAGACTGGAGGATGGCGCACATGGTACCCCTCCACAAGAGTGGCCCCAAGGATGAGCCAGGAAACTACAGACTGGTGAGCCTCACATCCATAGTGGGGAAGCTGATGGACTCAATCCTGAAGGAAAGGCTGGTTTCCCTCCTAGAGCCTAATGGGCTACAGGATGGCAGACAGCATGGGTTTGTCTCGGGAACATCCTGTCAAACCAACCTGGTGGAGTACTATGACTGGGTAACCAGGCAATTAGACAAGGGCCATGCAGTGGAAGTCCTGTACCTGGACTTCAGTAAGGCCTTTGATTCGGTGCCACATGGGAGGCTTGGAAATACGCTGGAAGGCACAGGGGCAGGGGGTGAAATGGTGGGATGGGTAGTGAACTAGCTGCAAGGGAGACATCAGAGGGTGGTGGTGGAAGGAGAACTCTCATCTCCCAGGGTGGTGACAAGTGGGGTGCCACATGGCTCTGTACTGGGACCAGTGTTGTTTGGGATCTTCATAGCAGACATCTCAATAGGCATCAAGAGCAAGATGAGTCGATTTGCAGATTACACCAAGATGGGAGCAGTAGTGGATGACTTAGGAGGGTGGCAGGGGTTGCAAGATGATCTGGCAAAATTGGAGGCCTGGTCAGACACATGACAGCTGGGATTCAATGCCAAGAAATGTAAGGTGCTACATTTCAGTGCAAAAAACCCAAGGAGGAGCTACCAGCTAGGGGAGATTCAACTAGCCAAGACCGAGGAGGAGGAGAAGGATCTGGGTGTGATTATAATGGGAGCAATGAACAACTCGGCAAAGTGTAGAAAGGCAGCTGCAAAGGCCAGCAAGATGCTGGGTTGTATTGCCAGAGGTATATTCTCCGGGGGGTAGGGGGGGTGATTCTGCCGCTCTATAGGTTACTGGTTAGACCACACCTAGAGTATAGTGTGCAGTTCTAGCAACCGTACCTGAAGAAGGACATTAGGTTACTAGAGGTGGTGCAGCACAGGGCAACAAAAATGATCCAGGGTCTAGGGGACTTACCCTATGAGAACAGGCTGAGGAAGTTGAACATGTACTTCCTGGAGGAAAGGAGGGATAGGGGGGACATTATTGAAACCTTCAAGTACATGAAATGAATAAATAAGATGGGCACTGAAGGGCTTTTCAGATTAAGGAGGGGGAGGGACACTCGTGGGCACGATCTGAAATTGGAAGGGGGATGGTTCAGGTGTGAAATGAGGAGACACTTTTTATGGAGAGGGTGGTGTCTGGGTGGAATGCATTGCCAAAGTGGTATCCTGTAGAACAGTGGGCTGCTTCAAAGAGGGATGGGACAGGGTAAGGATGGTCACTGGAGGGGATGGGAGGGAGGGGAAGCTGCAGTATAAGGGCTGCTAGCTGCACAATCGAGCAGACTTAATAGACCATAAGGCCTTTATCTACTGCCAATTTTGTATGTTTGTATGTTGCTGCCCTTCTTCCTGAGGAAGGAAAGGTGTCTTTAGTTGTCAAGACTAAAATGCCTTCAGTAGAGTACATGACAAAGGCATGGCAGTTTTCCAGGCCTTCCAGGCTGTGGGTTCACTCATGGGCATCCTTGTCTCCACTCTCCCAGTTACATTACCTACCCCGGTTCTGGAGGAGCAAGGGGCTAAATTTTACAATGATGAGGAGGAGGAGGAAGAACCTACTGAGCCTGATCATTCCCCAAAGCAGGAGTTTGGCTCTCCTCCTCGAGCCCAGGATGATTTCTCCTCACATTAATCCTTTGTGAGGCAAATGGTTAGCAACAACATTTCCACCCAGGAGACTGCTGAGGATGAGGACAAGGTGGAATTCTTGGATATCATGGAGTTAACCCAATCAAGAGGTTGCTTCTGCCTGTCCATAAGCCCCTAAAGAAGGCAGCCTGCAAGCTAATGCAAATGTCAACCTCTACCCCTGGTATTGACAAGAAAATAGAAATAAAATACCAACTGGACAAACAGGGCACTAAGTACCTTTACTCCCACTCTGACCATAATGAAGTGGTACAGGCTGCGCCCTGTGATGAGGCAAACGTCCCCCTTTCTACCCAGCCTCCAGATAAGGACTCCAGGAAGCTTGATAGCAAGGAAAGCACCACACCTCGCATCCTTTATGCTGGCGCGCTATGCGCAGCCAACCTCGTGGAACAGTGCAACTTTGGAGGCGGGGTCGCTGTTGTTCCGAATGCAGGGCATGCACATTGGGGTCATCCCTCATTCCCAATCAGCCTGCATGTGGCCCACACCATGCATACATAATGTGCAAGCACATCTAAGAAAAGGTCCACTGCAATCTGAGCAAAGCTTATCATATGCAGCGGACCCTTCCTATGTGCTTTCCACGACATTATGAGCATAGTCGGCAGCCAGTCACCAACTACTGCCGACTCGGGGTTCCTAGTCCCCTGTCAGTTAACCCTCCACGCTTTCTTTGTATGCCAACAGGGGAGCCACTTCCCCATCAGCATAACCCCCAATTGTTGAATGCGGGGTGCCCGAAATCCCTCAGCTCGCCCCCATTTCTTTGTGTGCCGAGCGGGGGTGCCCAATCCCTGTCAGCATTACTTCCCTCATCCCCCTGTTAGTGTGCCACGAGGATGCCCAATCCCCGCCAGCTACAGACATCCCTCTCAAACAGTTAGGTGGTATGCTGGGAGCCCACCCAGCGCATGTTAAATCCTCTGCAAAAAAAACTGTGCCGCAATGTTTTTTTTTCCTGTAAAATGAAACGGTCCCTCGTAGTCTCGATGCCCTCCTCCCCACCTGCACCACCCTCTGTGCACACTGCCTCCCCTCACCCCATACTTACCTGTGGAGTCCGGCGCGATGATCTTCAGTGGACCGGGAACACGTCTGCACTCTTCAAAGCTGTCCGCGAACTGAAGAAATGCCGGTAAGCTATATAATGGAATGAATAGGGTTTTTTAAACTTTAATGCATATCTCGGGCATTTTTGCGAATTTTGCCTCCAAATTATCAACATGGGGTTTTTGGGACCATTTTTCATGAATTCTTGCACTGTCATGGCGTTATTCGGTCCCGACAGGTGATTCCACAGTCACTGCGCGGAATCACCTTTTGGGACCGAGTGGGATTGGGCAGTTCAACACGACCTTCACCTTATGGCAATTCATGTTCCAGGCATCGACAACACCTTGGGAGACAAGCTGAGTCGCTCATCCGCCTGGGCCCACTAGTGGGAACTGAATCAAGGGGTCCTAGATGATATCTTCCTATGCTGGGGAACATCACAGGTAAACCTGTTCGCTTCTCCTCAAAACGCAAAGTTTCCAGTCTTCTGCTCACTCGTTCAAAAGTGAGGCATTTTCTGGAGAGGTGCTCTGTCTCTAGATTGGAAGGGCAGATTCGTCTATGCCTTTCCCCCAATTCCTTTGATCCCACGGGTCTTGCAGAAACTAGGGTCACAAGGAGCACGAATGATTCTGATAGCTTCCTTTTGGCCCAGGCAAGTTTGGTTCTCTCTTCTGCAACAATTCTCAGAGGAACCACCGCTTCCTCTTCCTCTGTCACAAGGTTTGCTGACCCAGAATCAGGGGATCCTGGTCCATCTAGGTCTCAAGTCCCTTCAGCTTCATGCATGGCTCCTGCAGACATAGCTCAGGCCCGCTTTGGAGTTTCTCCCCAGGTGGCGGAGATTCTGGTAGAGGCTAGGAAACCCTCCACCAGGTCTACCTATGCCATGAAGTGGAAAAGATTCACAATCTGGGCTGCTTCAAAAGACGTTGAGCCTTTCTCCTGCCCCGTTGGTCATCTGCTGGAGTACCTGTGCCATCTCTTTGACCTGGGTCTTAGTCACTCTTCTCTTAAAGTCCACATGGCGGCCATTTCAGCCTATCATGTTCCCTTTGCAGACAGAACGTTTGCTCAGCTGGAAGTTTCTGAGACTTTCCTTAGAGGAGTTCTCCACCTGAGAACCCCTATCCGAGTCCCCGCTCCTCCTTGGGATTTGAATTTTGTTCTTGAGAAACTTACTCTGCCTCCTTTTGAACCGGCAGCTTCCGCAGATTTGAAGTTCCTTTTCTTGGAAGACACTTTTTCTCATGGCCATTACCTCTGCTCGGAGGATTTCCGAGCTCCAGGCCCTGATGCGTAAAATTCCATACTTGATTTTTCACAAGGAACGTGTGGCTCTGCGTACCAGTCCTAAGTTTCTCCCCAAGGTGGTAGCGGAATCTACTCTGAACCAGTCCACAGAGTTACCCGCTTTCTTTACGCAGTACTCCAATCAAGGGGAGTATTTGTTACACACTATGGACGTTCACCGGATTCTGAGATACTACACTAACAGGACGAAGGATCTCAGAAAGACAGATCAATTGTTTGTCTCTTTTGCACCCAAAGGAGAAGGCAATGTTGTTTCTAAGCAATGCCTTTCTAAGTGGTTGGCTCATTGCATCACTTTCTGTTATGACACAAGTACAAGACCCTTCCGGGTCAAGTAAGAGGCCACTGCACCAGAGGAGTCGCTGCCTCAGCGGCTTGTATCTGTGCTGCTGCCACTTGGACTTCCGTCCATACCTTTACAAAGCATTACAGTTTGGATATTGCCTCTTGCTGTAGAGCAGGCTTCGGGCAGGCTGTTCTGCAAGGCCTCCTTTCTTAAAGGCTTTCACAGCTTGGGGATCTACTCTGAGTAGCTTTCCTCCTCCCGTGTGCTTCTTCTTGTTCCAGACTGCTTGGGACTCAGTCCTATATGTAATTACCTACTGCAAGAGCCCTCTCGAAGTAAGATAGTACAGTTACATAAGAACTTACCGTAACAGCAGATCTTCGAGAGAGGCTCTTGCAGTAGGTAATACCTTCCCGCCCTCCATCCCCCTAGTTTTTTCAGCTCCTTTTCCAGTTAAGTACAGTAAATATCCACTTCTCTCTCGTCCAGCCTCTTTTGGTCTTTGGCGGGAAAGAACTGGAAGGTGGGCATGAGGGACCGCCCCTTTATACCGACTTCTCCTGACGCCAGTCACCTGACGTGGGGCGGTCCTCGCTAGACTGCTAGCTAGAAATTTTTCCGTGGGGGCCTGCCGGCGTCAGTCCTATATGTAATTACCTACTGCAAGAGCCTCTCTCGAAGATCTACTGTTACGGTAAGTTCTTATGTAACTGTACTTCGGGACACATTACGAAAATGACAGTGACACTGTTCATAAGCAGAGGTCCTAAAATGCCTGTGTTGAAAATTTGGTGACAGTAGTCCATAAAATGACTGTGTTTGTGCGTTGTGCAGTTTCCACGCACTCTCATAAGTTCGCAAACTTATAATATTTTCACTCCACATTTTCAACAGTGCCATTGTTCTACACCTCCTAATGAACAGTACAGCTGTCATTTTTCATATCCTGACCAAAATCTGTTTTCGCAGTTCCGGTGCATAATAGTGCGGTTGCTGTGGAAAGCCCGTGTTCAAGACACATTATGAAAATGGCAGTGACACTGTTCATTAGCAGATATCCTAAAATACCTATGTTGAAAATTTAGGGACGAAAGTCAATGAAATTAGTGTTTTACGAGCGCGCGTTGCGCAGTTTGCATGCACACTCGTGACTTTGTGAATTTTTAATACTTTCACTCCAGCTGTTCATCATTGGCATTTTTCCATACCTCCTTATGAACTGGCTGAAATGTGTTTTCGCACGTCTGGTGCAGAATTGCACGGTCACTGTGCAAAATCACTTTTCTGGACACTTTGAGGAAATGACAATGACACTATTCATCAGCAGAGGTCCTAAAATGCCTATGTTGAAAATTTGGTGGCGAAAGTCCAGACAATGACTGTGTTGCAAGTGTGCATTACGTTGTTTCCACACACCCTTGGCTTCGATCAATCTGCAATATTTTCATGCCACAGTTTCGACTGGCATTTGTGCACACCTCATTATCAACAGTCCAACTGCCATTTTCCACAGCCTGCCCAAAACGCGTTTCCGCAGCTCTGCCGCACAGTGGCGTACTTGCTGTGCAAAATCACCTTTTGGGACACAAACTCACAGCGCTATGCCTGTCCGCCACTGCCAATGCCAGCGCGACAACATTCGGCATTGACAAATGCTTGTTCTAAGACAGGCAGCTTACATGGCATATACTGCTCCGTACCAGAAGGTTCTGTGGAGCTCCATTCTGGCTATGAGCAAGAAAGCATCTGGTGACCTGGCGCAAGATTTAGCAGACACTGCTAAAACGGCCATGGATGTCACCAGATATCACTTCCATACGGCAGTGGACGCCAGTAACACTGCCTCCAGAGTTATGTCTCATGCAGTATCCCTGAGAAGGTTTGCTTGGCTCAGATCCACCAGCCTCTCCCAGTACACTCACACAAAGGCCATGGATTTTCCCTCTGAGGGAAATTCTCTGTTTGGTGACAAGACCGAGGAAAACATGAAGAAGGAGGAAGAGTACAAAGCCACCTACAAGACTAATACTGAAAAGCAAAAGGCCTCCACTTCCAGCAGGTCTTACGGAACAGGAGGTAGGGGGATATTTTCCTGGTGGTTTCCTTGCCTAAGATTTTTCCCAGCTGAGAGGTTTCTTTAGAAGCAGAGGTAGAAGGGTCTCTAAGCATGCTGAGTCAACCCCAGCACCTAAGGCCCAGCCTAAACAGAACCCCTGACAAGTTAGTCCGGGTCACTTACCCAGTACCAGTGGGGGGAGGGGGGGAGGCTGGCTCACTTTTTCAAGAGTGGAAAAACATCATCATAGACACATAGGTCCTGGAAGTGGTGAGCCAGGAGCTCACCCTGCAGTTCAGAAGGTTTCCAAAACTGCAGGTTCACAAAAACCTTGCACCTCCCACTCCAACAGAAAAAAATCCTGCTGGAGTTGGGAGTAAGAAAGTTGTTGCAAGTGAAGGCAGCAGAAAAAGTCCCCCCATCACAGCGGGGAATGGGCCTTTACACTTTTGATACTGTGGACCATGGGGTATTGCTTGGACGCCTGAGGTCCATCTGTGGCCTGTCACATACAGTTCTCAGATGGTTTACATCTTTTCTCACTGGTAAAACCCAGAGAGTTGTGTCGGGGTTTTTTTCCTCGGGCCCATTCTCTCTGTCTTATGAGGTACCTCAGGGTTCAGTGCTTCCCCCATGTTGTTCGCAGTGTATATGCTGCCCCTCGGAGACATTGTAAGATGGTATGGGCTGAGGTTTCACTGCTATGCTGATGATACCCAGCTCTACCTGTCTCACACCCGACCAGGATAGTGCTCCCTCGGTATTTAACAACTGCCTTGTGGAAATCCAGGACTGGATGAATTAGAGTCGTCTAAAGTTGAACGCAGGAAAAACGGAGGTGATGGTGGTGGATCCGGGTCACCGGATAGAGGGGTTGAGGACTGGCCAGCTCTCTGGAATTTATCTAGGGGGCGCCCAGATCCTTACCTCTGATCAGGTGCAGGACCTGGGGGTGGTGCTCGACAATGGGCTGACCTTATGATCTCAGGTGTCAGCTGTCGTTAAGTCTTCCTTTTACCATCTTAGGAACATCACCAGGATAAAGCGCCTTGTTCCGTCCGGCAACCTGCCTACACTTGTCCATGCCTTTGTGACCTCGCGCCTTGATTACTGCAACTCCCTTTACTTAGGGCTTCCTGGGGTTGATATCTGCCGCCTGCAGCTAGTACAGAATGCGGTAGCGCGCTTGCTGACTGGAGTTTCTCAAACATCTCATATTACCCCTGTTCTGCGCAGTCTGCACTGGCTGCCGATTCAATGGCGGATCACCTTTAAGGTTGGTTTACTGACCTACAAAGCCCTACATGGACTTGGCCCTGACTACTTGAAAGAGCTTCTGATTCCCTATCACCCCGAGTGACTGATCCGTTTGGGCAGCGAGGGGTTGCTGGATATTCTGAGGGTGTCTTTGAAGTCATCTGGGGTGCATGCATTTATGTATGTTGCCCCTACCCTTTGGAATTCTCTATCTCGTCGGCTACAGGAGTGCACGACAATGGGAGGCTTTAAGCAAGCGCTTAACACTTATTTATGGTGTCTGGCTTTTAATGGCACTTAGTAAATGAACCCTGTTGTATTTTTGTCTTTTATATTGTATTCACTGTTTTATTATTTTATAATTCTTTTGTAAAGCGCTTTGAAATCTGAAAGGCGCTTTTGTGAAATAAAATTATTATAATTATTTACTCAAGGTAGTTTCTGACCCACAAGAAAAATGGAGAGTGGCAACCCATTTTAGACCTCAGATTTCCAACAAATACCTCAAAAAGGAAACGTTCAAGATGGTAGCCCTGGTTTCAGTAATTTCAACCCTTCAGCAAAGAGGCTGGCTAGGGTCTTTGGACCTGAAGGATGCCTATTTCCATATTCCAGTCAGGCCCTTTCACAGAAGATACTGAACGTTCAGAGTATGGGACAGTCACTACCAGTTCACAGCCCTCCCCTTCAGACTCTCTTCAGCTCCCGGAGTGTTCACAGAGTGCTTGGACGTGGTGGCAGCACATTTGAGAAGAAAGTGGGTGGTGGTCTTCCCTTATCTCAATGACTGGTTGGTCGCAGGGAAGTCACACCAGGAGGCTAGGGCACCTCTCCTTCTCACTCAGCATACTCTGGAGGGTCTGGGATTCGTAATAAAACACTCAAAAGTCCCAGATAGAGCCAGTTCAAGTGCTGGACTTCATAGATGCACGATTGGATGCCCTCTAAGGGATGGCCTTCCTTCCACAAGAGAGAGTGGAAAATCTGGTAAGCCTGGCAAAATCTTTCAGACTCTGCCAGCCAAGGCCTTTAAGAGACTTCCTCCAGCTGTTATGCCACATGGCCTCATCCATGGCACTAGTGGCCAGAGCCAGGTTCCAAATGAAAGACATCCAGTACCACTTAAGGGTCCCAAAGCCGAGACCCTTTTTCAAGGCTGGTGCCTGTGTCAAAGACTCTCTTAAGAGCACTAGACTGATGGAAAAAAGAGGGCAACCTCAGGGAAGGTGTGCCCTTCCTTCAGCAGTCACATACAGTAGTGCTAACTACAGATGCCTCCCTCCTGGCCTCGGGAGCTCATCTGGATGGTCTAACAGTAAGCGGAGTGTTGTCCTCCCAGGATTCCCAGGAGCACCCCAAACCTGTGGAACAGCCTATTTGCTCCACTACAGACCCTAGACTCAAACCACATATTCAAGTCCCACTACAAGTTATATCTAATGGCAACAGTAAACTGTTCCTGCTCTCCTGGATGAATGTCATGCCCATGGGTACCTGTACTGTTATTTGTCTTTGCCCTTATTCTTAACATACCAATACGATGTTCTAGGATCGTGGATATGTTGTTCATCCACACTTATTGGCATGTCCCTTTCCCCTTTAAGGATCACTGGAAGTCTTCAAGCTGGCTCCTTCCACCCACCCGGGTGGTATATACCTTGGCTCCGCCCCATGATGCCAGATCTTCCTTTCCGTTGGAAGATTCAGGTTGCTGCCCTCGTGCTCACACATTTAGTAGGCCCTGGCTTTCAAAACTTCGGATTTACCGAAATGAAAACTCATTCGAGTTAGTGATCGAGCTTTTACGTCTTCAATCATGTTAGAAAAATCTTCCCCCGGATTTCGCCGGTGTCCTTGCGGCCAGAAGATGTCGCGCACCGATCCCCATCTCACTTGCGTCTACTGCCTAGGTGTCAGCCATGACACCTCATCCTGTAGCTTTTGCCTGGCCTTCCATCCCAACGTTCTGGACGACCACCTGGCACGCTTAAAGTTGGGGAGACCGTAGAAAAGGAACCCTCTGGTGAAGTCCAAGGAGGCTAGGTGGATGGTTTCCATGGCCATGGGCTCTTCTGAACAACTGGAATGCATGCAGGTGTTCGAGGAAGAAGTGGCTCATGCCACCGATACGCAGGGCCTCTTCGTTCCTCTTAACCTAGGCTCTACTTTCTCTGGCTCCTTCTGGAAGTTGTGCCAGTCTCTTCCCACCCTGGGAGAGGCACCTGAAGGCTCACACTCCTCCCGATCCTGTAAGCGGGAGAAGGAACCGAGTAAACCTTTGTCTCGGCGAAGGCGCTCTTGGGACCGAGAGAGGTCCTGGTCCCAAGAGCATGTGGTCTTGCCTTTGGTCAAGATCGCTTCTTCGGCTGCTGGCTTTTCGGACCTTCCATCGGGCCAGATGACTGAAGATGCGGTCGACGAGGTCGAGATTGTCATCGACCCTATTGACCCACTGTCGCCAGCTCCGGATGACAACTCCTTGGAAAGGACTCCGGTTCTTGTCTTCCCAGATGAGGAGACCCAGCCCGCTGGTGTTCCCATCAAGGACCTGGTTCCGGACCCCCAGAAGTCACCGGTCCCCGGTGTCTCCAGAGCGACCGAGTCGGCCCGCCCCATCTCAGTGGAGGTCTAGAACCTCCTCGACCGACAGGCTGAGGAAGAGCCATAAGTACTCTAAGAAGAGGCGACGCCATCGGTCATCCTCGTCCTCTTCAGATGAGTAGAGGCTGTGGCGGAAACTCCAGCGATATGAGGACCTCATGTGACAACAGCTGATCTTGTCCGGGCACAAGCCTACTCCGGCTCCTTCCCCGGCCATTACTTGGCTTTCTCCTCCTAGGCCGAAGCCGACCCCTCCAGAGCCGAAATCTTTGGTTCCCCTGCCTGCGGGGCTGGCAAATCCACCTCTTCGGCCTAAACCGGTCTCTCCACCCATCGTGCCATCGTGGTGGAACCGCCACCTAAGCAGCCTGTGGGAGGGACTCCTTCAAAAGAAGACAGACAGGAAACTGGCCTTCCCCAGTGTTTATCGGTCACGGTCACCCCGGACCGCCCTCGGCATGTCGAGTGTGATTTGGGCGGCAGGCTGCTGTATCCGAACTCTTCAGATTCGGATGTCACCAGGCTTCACTCTCATCCTGGGGATGATGAGTCGTCCGTTGGCCTAGGGATGGAGGGAAGGTCCTTCCTCCTTCCAAAAGATCCTTCAACTCATCTCTGAGTCCACAGGGATGCCCATGGAACCCATCCAGAAAAAGACGGAGTACCCTCTTACGGACATCCTTAAAAGAGGGGATACCCCAACAGAGGCCTTTCCAGTGGCCGAGGCCATTGTTGGTCCGGCACTTGAACTCTGGCAGCATCCTGCCTCTTATCCAGCACTGTCTGCCTGCATGGCCCGCAAGTACGTGGTTCCCATGGGGTCCCTTGCGGGGTTCACAGAGCACCCCTCGGCCGACAGCCTGGTGACCGCCTCTGTGTTCAGACATACTGGCAGTTCTGCTGACACTGACCGACCTTCCGACAAAGAGTTCAAGCTCTTGCACCATTTGGCAAGGAAGGTCTATGCGGCTTCCTCCTTGGGCCTTTATCAGGCAAGTTTGGCCGTTGTCATGGCACACTTCTCTCATGCCCTCCTCAGGTCATTAGACGAAGTCCTCCCACATCTCCCCGCAGACATGCAGACCACGGTCAAGCAGGTCCGAAACCAGGGCCAAGCTGTTGCCAAACAGCTGCTCCAGACAGCCCGGGACATTGGGGACTCTTGTGCTCACTCGATGGCTGCCACAGTTGCCTCTCACTGCAGGGCTTAGCTGAGGCTCTCCTCCTTCCAGGCGGATACTCAGCACAAATTAGCAGGAATGGCCGGTCACCTTCAGTGCATAGAACAGTCCAATGCCACCTTGGATGCCACTTCTGCCAAGGGGTCTTGGGCAGAACCAGCAGCAGAAGAAGAAGTCCTTTCTGCACTCTTCCCTTGTGGCTCAGCAGTCGTCCTTCCAAGGGGACAGCAGCACCAGCATCATCATCAGCAGGCTCAAGCTTGGTGCCTCGGCCCAAGCCTGGACTCCAACAGGCCCGTAAAGGAGGCCAAGGCTCAGGTTCTGGAGCCTCCTCCTCCTCCTCAAGCCTGTTCAGTGATGGGGTGTGGGCTGCCACCCCTACTCCCATCATGACAGCTCTGGGTCCTCCGTGGAGAGCCAACTCCCTCCTCCTTTCCGCCTGGTCACTGTCACCGGACAGGTGGGTTCTCGAGGTGGTCGGTCAGGGACTGCCTCTAGAATTCGAGCAGTACCCTCCCAGCTGAGCCCGCGCCCCTTGGGAGGAATGGATATCTGCTCACACCCAGTCGGCTCTTCAAGATGATGTGGCTCAGCTCCTCCTCAAGGAGGCAATAGCTCCCATGGCAGATCCTCCAGCAGACCCAGGCTTTGTCTCCAGGTACTTCCTGGTGCCCAAGTGGATGGGGGGCTGGCACCCCATTCTAGATCTCCACGAGCTGAATCAATATCTCAGGTCTCGCACCTTTCAGATGGTCACTCTGTCCCAGATCATTCCATCCTTGGAGCAAAACATGTGGTTTTGTTCACTGGATCTGCAGGACGCATTCTTTCACGGCCCAATCCGTCCGTCCCATCAGCGATTCCTCCGCTTCAGGGTCGAGGGGACCCTATACGAGTTCTGAGCCATGCCGTTTGGCCTGTCATTGGCCCCATGTGTCTTCACCAAATGCATTGCAGTGGTGGTGGCCCATCTACGGTGTCGGGGGATCAGAATTTACCCCTACCTCGATGTCTGGCTTCTGGCAGGTCACTCCCTACAGGAGGTGGAGAGATCCAGGGATCTGGCCCTCCAGACCTGCTCCCAACTCGGCCTCCTAATAAACGAGGCCAAGTCGGAACTCGTGCCTTCTCAGGTGATGGGCTTCATCAGGGCAGAGCTCGACTCTTGTCAAGCCAGAGCTCGGTTCCTGGCGGACAGGGCAGAGGGTCTTTCCTCCTTTGCCCAATCATTTCTAGTTGGGCAATTGCGCCCTGCCTCAGACTTTCTGCACCTTCTGGGTTACATGGTGGCATGCACCTTGGAGGTTTGTTGGACCCGGTGGCACATGCACCCCCTCCAGTGGGAGCTGGCCACCAAGTGGACTCAGCGCCATGGTCAATTCGACCAGCTGATCACTGTAACCCAGAAGATGTGGGACGCTCTCCAATGGTGGACCGACCCAGACCGGTTGCAGGAAGGGATCCCATTTGTCCACCCCGAGCCGGTTGTCGTTCTCACGACCGATGCCTCTCTCATGGGCTGGGGAGCCCACATGGGGGACAAAAGGGCCCATGGGCTCTGGACTTCTGACTAGTCCCGATGCCACATCAACCTGTTGGAGCTCAGAGCAGTCAGACTGGCACTGTCAGCTTTCATTCCTCAGTTCTGGGGTCAAGTGGTTCAAGTCCAGACGGACAATACCACGACCATTTACTACCTCAACAAACAGTGCGGCACGCACTCCCATCTGCTTTGCAGAGAGGCACTCCGCATCTGGACCCTCGTCAGCCGTTTGGAGGCGGATCTCCTAGCCATCCATGTGGCAGGAGTCTCGAACCATCTGGCGGATGCTCTCAGCCGTCTAGGCCAGACATCCCACGAGTGGTCTCTTCATCCAGAGGTAGCTTACAGTCTGTTCTCCCACTGGGGCAGACTGATGGTGGACCTGTTTGCCTCCAGGGAAAACACCAAGCTGAGGCTGTTTCATGCCTGCCTCCCTCAGCAGGGCTCGCTGCAGGGGGACGCCTTCTCAAGGCCATGGACCCTAGGCCTCCTCTGCACCTTCCCTCCATTTCCCTTGATCCACAAGGTGTTACTCAAGGTGAGGAGGGACAAGGCGAAGGTGATTCTGGTAGCCCCAGACTGGCTGCGCCAGTTCTGGTATCCAGATCTCCTCAGCCTCAGCTGCAGGCTCCCGGAGCGGCTTTATATCCGCCCGGACCTATCACATCACTCAATCAGGGGAAGGTATTCCATCCGGACCTTCAATCCCTGCACCTCACAGCCTGGTACCTGAGCTGCTAGAGTTCCAGGCTTTGGGTCTTTCTGAAGATGTCTGCACTGTGGTGAAGGCATCTAGAAAGAATCGACCAGGAAAGGCTATGCCTTCAAATGGAAGCAGTTTTCCATTTGGTGTAAGGACCAGGGCCTGGACCCTCTGTCCTGCCCTGTGGCTAACATTCTCGACTACCTTTGGTCTCTCTCCAAAGGGGGTCTACAGTCATTGACCCTTAGGGTGCACCTGGCAGCCATCTCTGCTTACCGGGCACTGGCCGGTCAGCTGACGTTGGTGCAGGAGACAGTGGTCGGACGCTTTTTCAAAGGCCTGGATCGCATATCCCCTCCGGTGCATGAACCTCCACCTCCGTGGGATTTACTGCTGGTACTGGCAAAGCTCATTGGCAAGCCATACGAACCTATGCACAAGTGTAAGTTGTCACACTTGTCGTGGAAGACGGCCTTCCTGGTGGCTATCACGTCAGCCAGAAGGACAGGGGAGCTCCAGGTGCTTTCGGTGGACTCCCTTTATCTGGTCTTCCACAGGGATGAAAATGTCCTGTGCTCCCACCCGAAATTCCTTCCGAAGGTGTTGTCAGAGTGTCACCTTAACCAGGTGTTGACTCTGCTGGTATACTACCCTAATTACACCTCGGAGACCGAGTATAGGCTGCATAACTTGGACCTGAGACGTGCTTTCTCCTATTACAAGGAGAGGGCGGCGGAAATTCGGGGAGAGGTTCGCCAGCTGTTTGTCACCTACGCTTAAGCTGCTTCTGGCAGAGACCTGCAGCAAAGTGGACTATTGCAAGATGGATTACATCATGCATAGGTCTGTGCTTGAGTTGGCGGGCAGGAGCCTCCCCGAGGGATAAGAACTCATTCTACCCCCATACTGCTGCATAGGTGGCTGCTTCCAGGGACATCCCTATCCAGGAAATCTGTAGGGCTGCTACCTGGAAGTCAGCAAACACCTTCATCACCCACTACCACATCGACCTTGAGTCACGCCAGGATGCTGATTTTGGAGCCTCAGTTCTCCAATCTCTGTTCCCTAAATAGGGGGTGTGCGCCTTGCCTCCCTCCTCCCGGAGAACTGCTAGGAGTTTGCCAATAAGTGTGGATGAACAACATATCCACGATCCTAGAAGAACAGGTTACTCACCTGTAACAGTAGTTCTAGGAGTGGTATATGTTGTTCATCCTCACGGACCCATCCGACCTCCCCGGCTGTGGACGCACAACAGCTGGCTTCCAGTGGGCTAAGATCTGGCGTCATGGGGCGGGGCCGAGGTATATAAAACCCGGATGGTGGGAGGAGCCAGCTTGAAGACTTCCAGTGATCCTTAAAGGGGAAAGGGACATGCCAATAAGTGTGGATGAACAACATATACCACTCCTAGAACTACTGTTACAGGTGAGAACCTGTTCATTTGTGTCAAGTTGTATGAATGTGTACTTTACTCACTTGAACTGTAATCACTTTATGCTATTCATTGTACATAACTGTGTAGTTACACTTGAAAGTGTTCCAGTGCTCTGTATTGTACTTAAAACTCCTATTTGTACCTGTCCCAATTGTATTTTGTACCATCTATTTGTGCCTGTCCCCACCGGAATTTTTTTTTTTTTTATTACTGTGCTTTATGCTTTGGTCAACCCCCTTCAACCTCCCTGTTCTGCAAGCGAGCCCCAGTGTCCTCTACCCCAGTGCCCCCTGGATTACCCCCCAGGGCAGGGCCCCCGGCACTCACTCCGGGGGTGCCAATTGACGGATGTGGTGGGGACCCAGGGCCGTCATGGGTGGGGGGGGCATCACTTGCTCACCGAAGGATTTTTTCTTATGTGTGTGGAGGGCGGGTCTAGTGGATGCCGCAATGCACCATGTCATGCATCCAACCCGCCCCTCTGTGACACTGGTTGGTGCTCTGGTGGTGACAGTGTGTCCCGTGGTCACCCAGGACCACCGAAACTAGAGGCACTCTACCCCCCCTGAGGTGGACAGCATGCTACAGCCACTCAGTTCACCCCTGCCCAAGCCGGCCCTCAAATGTCCCAAGTCCATTTCCGAACCTGGGTGTCCACGTTGCAGCAGTAAATCTTTCCACTGTGCCGACGGGCCGGCTGTCCCTACTGTATTTTGTGCCATTTTCATGGCCCAGGTCATGCCTGAAAATTGTCCCTTAGATCAGTGCACTTACCCGATAAACAAACAAATAAATATAAACCTGCTGGAGCTCAGAGCAGTGTACCTTGCTCTACAGGCTTTCACTTCCCCGCATCAGGAGTCAGTCAGTCCAGGTCAGGACAGACAACACTACTGCCATGTACTACATCAACAAACAGGGAGGCACAAGATCCTCAAAGCTACTGTACGTACAGGAACAATGAAGATCTGGAATCTGGCCTATTCCCTAGAGATACAACTATCAGCAGTTCACCTGCCAGGAAAAGACAATGTCTTGGCAGATTCCCTGAGCAGGATCAGCCATGGACATCATGAATGGACCCTGAACAAGCAGGTCTTGGCCACAGTGTTCAGAAGGTGGGGTACACCAGAGAAACACCTGTTTGCATCTTGGGAGAATCACCAGCTTCACCTATTTTGTTGCAGACTACCTGAAGTGGGTTCAGTCCCATTGGATGCCCTGACTCTTGACTGGACAGGGCAGATCCGAATGCTTTTACCCTTCCCACTCTTGCAGAGGTGCTGTTGAAACTGAGGGGCAACCTGCAACTATGATGCTAATAGCCCCAGATTGGGCCAAGCAAGTTTGGTACTCCCTACTCCTGTCCCTCTCCACCAAGCATCCCATCTGCCTTCCTCTGAGACACAGTCTGCTGACCCTGTCTCAGAGCAGGATAACTCTTCAGATCTCAGGATTCTGCATCTCAAGGCATGGTTCTTGAAGAGCTAGAGTTCTTGGGCTTTAATCTTTCTGAAGTGGTTTTGGAGGTCCATAGAGTTTCCAGGAAATGAGCACCACGGAAAACCTATGCTTCTGAATGGAAAAGGTTTTCCTGTGGTGTTCTTTTAAGCAGCTCAGTCCCTTGCAAGCAGGCCTGCCCACAATCCAGGACTATCTGGTTCACCTTCAGTCCCTGGGCCTTGGCCCTCAACCCTTAAGGTTTATCGAGATGCATCTGACAGCAGTGTCAGCTTCCGTTTCAGCAGGCACAGAGAAGACAGTGGCTTCACACCCCATTTTCAAAAAGTTGTTTAAAGGGCTTCAGCACTTCCATCCCCCTGTCAGGGACCCAGTCCCTGCATGGAATTTGAACCTGTGCATTGCTAAGCTCATGGAGCTTCCCTTTGAGCCCATGGCTACTGCAAAGTATGTCACTTGGAAAACAGTTTTCCTGGTGGCCATAACTTCTGCCAGAAGGGTGTGTGAGCTGCAGACCCTCTGCACAGACCCAAATTACATCATCTTCCACAAGGTCAAGGTAGTCCTAAGGACAAATAGAAAATTCCTCCCTAAAGTGGTGTCCGAATTCCACCTGAATCGGTCTATTACCCTTCCAGTGTTCTTTACAGCAAAATCCAGCTGTGGGGAGCAGATGCTCTACAGTCTGGATGTTGAGAGGGCACTCAATTACTACCTGGACTGCACTAAGGAGGTCCGGTCCTCTCATTCTCAGCTATTTGTCACATATGGTGAAGATGGCAAAAGTAGGCTAGCATTCAAGTGAACAGTTGCTCGCAGGATCATCTCTTGTATACAGTTCTGATACAGCAAGGCTGGCAAGCTATCACCACAAGGCCTCTGGGCACATTTCACATGTGGCATGCACTTCGCCTTCATGGGCAGCTGCAAGGGACATCCCCTTGCAGGAAATTTGTAAAGCAGCTACCTGGAAAACAGTGCACACCTTCACAAGGCACTATTATTTGGACGCATGTCCAGAAGGGATGCCAGATTTGGCATTGCTGTCTTGCAGAACCTTTACCCAAAATAGGTTTTGTACCCAACCTCCCCAAGGTACTGCTTTGTAGTCTGCAGTAGTTAAGTATAGTGAGTGATTCCTGGGGTTTGAAAAAAATTACTCACCATAGTAATTCCGTTTCTTCCAAGGAATCCTCTACTATGCTTAACAAACCCACCTACCTCCCTTCCAGAACCTGGAAAAGGTTCTTCAAGAATCAGTTTTCTTTTCTTCATTTCACTTGGCGTTACTTGTTGCATTGCCTACAACAGATTTTAATGATTCTGTTAAAAATTATGGTCTGCCATGTTAAGACCCTACAGGGACTCAAAATGTTTTGTGCCATCTATTTTTGTCTAGGTTTAGCTAGTTTAGTGGTCACTGGTCCCTAGCTACAAAACTAAATCTGACATTAGAGGGCAGAATGGAGCATAAACACCGCATGAGATTTTAAGCATTCCAAGATTCTGTAATTTACATAAAATTCTTCTCTCTGGGGCAGCTCAAACCAGAAGGCTGATTTGAGTAGTTATGCATAGTGAGGATCCTTGGAAGTAACAACATTACGCTAGTGAGTCATTTTTCTTTTGAATCAGCTGTTGTATATTTGATATATACAGCAATAGTTAACAAGCTATAGCTTTTAAATCTACAGTTTGTTTGAATATTTTGCATTGCTGCACTAGGCATTGTTATGCCATTAGCACTGTGAAAGCTGCTTTCTGGTTGGTTCAGTATTCTACTGTGATAGCAGTAACATTAAAAATATCCATTTGACAACAGTAACAGCTATATTTTTGAAATGTTGCTGTTACTGATGTCACTAATTAGTTATCTTTTTATCTTGTTGTTTTACCTCCACTTCTGTTGTGTGAGTGTGTGTGTGTGTGTGTGTGTGTATATATATATATATATATACTGTATGTATATATATATATAAAATATGTATACCACGTATTATTCCTCAAGTGTCATTAGAAAAAAAAAAAACAGGGAAGAGATAAGTGGAACCAAACAAACTATATGGCAGGAAACAAAACTGAAAACAATGAAAACAAACTCTGGTCAGGTCAATCTGGCGACAAAATGATGCTATTGATGCAGCCGTAAAAGTGAGAGCCTGCTTCAGACCCAAGGAAAGCTGAAGATTTATTTGATGAATGAACAGAAGCAGATGTGCAGGGCCCTTTGGGCTGTGGGCTATCTGAAGACTACGTCCCCCTACAGAAGTGCAAGACTTGGCACATTCACTCTTTACACATTCAGTACACATTGATTCACTCTTCACACTTCACTCTTACATATTCATTTTGACACATTCACTGTTTTTGTTTATTTTGACCCCAAATTTTCAAAATAGTAATTTTATGACTGCCCTTATAAACATAACATGTAGTATTTATAGTGTATTGGCTGAAATGCCACAAGTGCGAAAAGACGTCTCATCCAGCATTTAAAAATGACACCTGTCATGCTTATAAGGTAGCATGGAAAAATAGGTATGTTGAAAATTTGAAGTTAAAATATTCAAAATTAGCAAAATTATGAGTGAACGTTGAAATACTACAGTGTTCAGTGATAACCTGGACATTTTACTATATTTGTATACCAAATTTTCAGCATAGTCTTCTTATTACCCTGCCTAATGAACCCCGTAGATAAACATTTTCAAATCCCCACCAAAATGCAGTTCCGCATCACGAAATGGCATTCTATGCCACAGGTGCAAACACATTTTGACCAGGATTTGAAAAATGACAGCCATCTTGTTCAGGAGGTGGTGTGAAAAAAGAGCTTTGTTGAAAATTTTGAGGTCAAATATTTACAATTACAAAGTTTATTTTATTTATTTATTTAAAAGTTGGTAACCAGGAGAGTACACTGAGCCGAGGCTCATTTCAGGTGCAACCTGGGGAAAAGGAGGAGAGAGCCACACAAAATACATAGAGATTAGCCATGACAGTAAGAACAATGAGATAACATTTGATGACAAAATACAAAGCCAGTGAAATTACAGTTGTAATGATTAATTAAGGAAGTACCATGGTTAAAATAAGTGCAGAGTACGTCAGGCTGTGTTGGCTGAGGAGAAAGGAGTAGAGGGAAGTAGAGAGAGAGGTATAATTTAAGGATGGGGCTGAACCCAGCAGGAGCCAGAGAAGAGAGAGTTTTCAGATAGGGATCTTTTGAGGACTGGTGTGGAAGAAGAAAGACAAATGGAAAGAGGGCGTTCCAGAGAGATCGGAGCCTATAGGTGAAGGCAGTAGAGCCAGTGCAAAAGTTATGAGGAGTAGAATAATTTCAATGTACATTCATAACTTTGTCATTTTACATATTGTGATCCCAAATTTTCAACATAACCTTTTATGACCCACCTCATGAACAATGGTGGTGAAAATTGTCAGATTCACCCAAAAGGTGATTTCGTCAAGTGACTGAAATCACCTATCAAATCTGATTTGCATAATTATACCTCCATTGGTTGTCCCAAAAAGGCCATGTTGAAAATCTGGCATGTAAATATGCAAAAATTACAAAATTATGCCTCAGAGTTGAAAGCTCCATTGGAATACACTGAACCGCCCTTACCTTAGTTTCTCACATTTCAGTCGTCGGTTCCAGGAGCAAGATGTGTCTTCGATCGGAGAGTGGATCTTCGCCCTGTGACCTGTTCAGGTCAATGAAGATGTGTGGGAGTGTACTGGAGGTGTGGGGTGGTGAGTGCTGAGTAGGAGGTCGGGTGGTAGGGGTCAGATCATTGAGGGACCGTTTTCTTTTTCACAGGTTTAAAGATAAAAAAAAAAAAAAAACATCGAGGGACAGTTTTCTCTATTACAGCTCACAGGATGGTGATCGGAGGTTGGGAGTGCTACTCGACACCAAGGAAACATATAGGTAGATAGTGATCATAGGGCAGAGCGTGCCACTAGATGAGGAAAAATTACATAAATACAAGGACAAGGATTGGAGGCCGGGGGGTGCCATTAACAACAGGAAAATTACATAAATATGGGGATAGGGATCAGAGGGTTGGGGGTCCCACTAGACACCAGAGAAACATTATACAAATACAGGGACGGCAGTTGGAGGGTGGAGGGTGCAACTAGACACAAGGAAACATTATATAAATATGGAGATGGCAGTTGGAGGGTGTGGGGGGTGCCACTAGACACCAGGGAAACATTATATATATAATGTGGACAGTGATCAGAGGGTGGAAGGTTAGGTGGTAGGGGTCAGGTCAGCAAGGGACTGTTTTCTTTTTAACAGGTTTGAAAAAGAAGAAAAAAATAACAAGGGATGGTTTTCTTATTACAGCTCACATTTTTAATTAATATGGGACAGCAATCAGAGGTGGGGAGGCCACTAGACACCAAGGAAACATTAGCTATATTGGGGACTGCTGTCAGAGGGTGGGGTGCCACTAGACACCAGGGAAACATTACAGAAATAGGGGATGGTGATCAGGAGGGTACCACTAAACACCAGGAAATGTTACTCATATAACAGGGACGCGATCGGAGGGTGAGGTGGCACCTAGCTCTGAACCCTGAAGTGAACTGGAAGTGAAAGTGGAGCAGAAAAATAGTGTGTCCGGTGGGGGGACAGCACTGTGGTCAGTGGAGAGGACTGCATGTGCTTCAACTCCACTGTGGAAGGACACAGTCTAGGTATCCAGTCATGTGCTTCCACAGTCCCCTCTCTCTACTATGTAATAGCAATACATCAGCATAGCTTTGCTATGCAGCTGTAAGAAGGAAAATTAATAATCATTTCAAAGAAATGGGGAGAAAGACTATAGGAAAAGAAAAACACGAAGCAACTGAGATATAATCAACCATCCTCTTTAGAGGAAACGTGAACACATTTCCTAGGAGGGCATCCAGGACATGTTTTTCCATAATTCAGACCAAACCTTAGTTGTTAACTTCCCATATTCCTTCAGATATAGTACCAGTCAATTGCCATCAGTCATTGCTGCTAGATCCAGTATTATGAACCTCTATCAAAGTGAACAATCCCCAAAAATCTGCTCTGCAGGAAAAACCATACCCAGGATACACCCATGCAGTTCTGTACAAGGCAGCCTCAATACCAAATCCAGTGAAAGCCAGAGCAGTGCCATGAGAGAGGGAGTCTCCTAGTGCTGACTAATGAGGACTTTGTCAGGGAGTTGGGGGGTGGAGGATCCACTGGGAGAGAGTGACCACCTCACGGTGTGGTTCTCAGTTGACATGGGCAGGGAGGCGGCAGGAATGGGGATCAGGGTGTTGGACTTCAGATGAGCCAACTTTGGTCAGATGGGAGATAGTGGCCAAGCACCTAGCCAGAATACACCGCACATGGATGCAAATCAGAAGTGGGAGGTTATCAAGCTAGGTCTCGCAGAGGCCACCAGCTCTTGTACCAGTACACAAAGCAAAAATGCTAAGTTCAAAAAACCAAGTTGGTTAAACGGAGAGGTGCTGGAGAAGGTGAGGGTGAAAAGAGCAACCTTCAGAAGGTTCAAGAGATCCAAGAGGGGGGAAGATAGGGAGGAGTACCTGAAGAATTCAAGAGAGGTGACCAGAGCAGTCAGATGAATCCTTGCACTTTGGACAACAGTGCCTCCATTTGATGTCTTCACTGGGACTAGCACAAGCAGTTGCCTCTGGAGCACATCAACATGGCCACAGTTTGGACCTTATCTTCTCATCGGGACTTATCAGTGCGGCCAAGGCTGATCCGTCAGCTGGTCAGATCATAATGTGGTGTTGTTCCTATGTGGAGCCCCTGTTTTAAGACCCTTCTGTAGAGATTGTCTGGTTCTGTCCAAAGCATAATTTGGAGCCTGCAAACTCTAGACATTAGATAGATAGATAACTTTATTTATAAAGCGACCCATCCCAGAGGCTCAGGGCGTTGTACAACATTTTTAAAAATAACATCATTATAAAAAAAAAAAAATATCCACAGTTACAGTACAGAGTAAATTAAAATAAATCCTAAACAATCAACCCAATGGGAGGGGCATAAAGGGGGACTAAGCCAGCCACCAGCATAGAAGTGTGTACCCTACCCTGGGAAAACTATCTGATGAATCAAGGACAGGATCTGAGAGTCAGAGGCTTCTGAGCGTGTCATTGATTTCTGTGAGGGATTGAGCAACTCGGTAACCAGGGCCCATAAACAGTTTAGGGACTTGGATAAAGAAATTCTGTGATAGGGAGAAAGTAAAGTAAGTTAAAAAAAAAAAAACACAACAGAAGGTAGAACCATATCAAAGAGTATGAAGAATGATGCAAGGAGTGGTGCAGTGCATTGGGTACGGAGCAACAGTGTTCAGGAGCACTTTCTTGGAACTGCGGTGCTGCCTCATTTGTAGGCATCTCTCTGGGCTGAGGGAGGAGGTTGCCATGCTCCAAGCACAGTTGGCAGGAGAGTATTGGGATCCTCTGCCCCCACCCAGGGACCACCACAACACCAGCCACTGCCGTAGAGGCTACTCAGACAGAGCCCTGGATGAACTACAGTGGGCTCAGGGAGGTTAAGGAAGTGGAGATCAGGCACACACCCCACCCGGTACAACTAAGAAACAGATGCGATGTTCTCAAGGAGGGGATATCCCTGAAAGGGAATCCAAGGTTGTGACCAGTGGGGATGGGCAGACCTGCCGGAAGGGGAGTACAGGGAGGGCCAGAGAACCCCAGGGAGAAGGAAGATTCTGCTAGTGGGAGACTCAGTAGTTCACGGTATGGATATAGGATCAGACATCAGGAGAGAGAGAGAGAGTCATGTGCCTCCCAGGAGGCACAGCTCAGAGGGAGGGGAGCGGATCCAGAGGATCGCAAAAGCCTTGGGGCTGGGCGTCATTGTCCATCTGGGGACAAATGACCTCAACCAAAGAAAGGGTGAGTCTGGAGGAGGTTCAAGAGAATTTTAGGGAGTTGGAAAGGAGCTTGGGGTGGGGGTGGGGTGGCAAACTCTGTAACGTTCTCAGAGGTGCTACCAGTCAGGGAAGGAGGGGGAAAGGAATCCGCATCAGCACCTTCAATAAATGGTTGAAAGACTGGTGCAAGGGCAACAACTTTGGCTACATTGTGGACTGGGGTACCACCTGGGAGGATGTACACTCTACAAGAAGGGTTACCTACATCCTTCTGTGGAGGGCACGCCTGTCCTCAGTGAGAGGTTTACATGCTTCCGCATAGCATTTAAACTATCCACTGTGGGGCTGTCAGGTACAGGGAGATTCAGGCAGCCTACCCCCTCAGGTTAGTGCACACACACAGCAGGATCAGGATGCCAACCCAGGAGCAGATATGCAAGGAGGGATAGGCTACATTCAAGACATAATAATATCACCACCAAAAGTTGGACCTGGACCACAAGCATCCAGTAGCGTAATAAATAGGAGGGAAAACATAAAACACTCTGGAAAAAGTAGGATGAAGCAGGGAGCGACGCCTAAGGAAGGAACAAAAAGATGCCATTCTTCATGGAGGATCATGTACACAAATGCCCTCAGTCTGGGGAACAAGGCTCCTGACCTGGTGGCAATCATGACGGAGGCTGATCTGGACATAGTGGCAATAACCGACACATGGTACACCAGTATTCACAGCTGGGACATAAGTGTGCCAGGTTATGCCCTGTTCAGAAAATATAGGGAAGGTAAAAGGGGGGAGGGGTTTCCCTCTATGTCAGAGAAAGTGTAAGGGCAACTGAAATTCTAAACAGGCATGAGCGAAAATATGGGTCACCCTTGAGCCAGGCAATGGAACTGCCATATGCACTGGGGTTGTTTACAGACCCCTGGCTCAGGCCAAGGAAATTGACAAGCAGCTGCTGGAAAACATGAACGACATGGCAACAAAGTGGAAGGTACTGCAAATGGGTGACTATAACATGCCTGAAGTGGACTGGTCCATCCCTGCAGGGGCCTCAGTGAGGACACAAGACATCGTGGACTCTCTTGAGGGGGCTGGCCTTACACAGCTAGTTCAGGGACCGAGCAATCCTGGATCTGGTGCTGACCAATGGGGACAGGGCATCAGATCTTAGGGTAGAAGGACAGTTATGGTCCAGGGACCACAATATGGTGTGGTTCAAGGTGGATACAGGGATCTAGTCAGCCCATATGAAAACAAGAGTCTTAGACTTTAGAAGGATGGACTTTACCAGAATGGGACTACAGCTAAAGGAAACCCTGCAAATGAAAGGGGTAGGTGGGAACATGGAGGAGAAATGGGCACACATCAAAGAGGCTTTACTGGGGGTAACAGAACAATGCATAAGGTCTACAGACAAGTGTAAAAGGAGAAGAAAGCTGCTTTGGTTCTTGGGGGGGGGGGGGATGGCAGAAAAAGTAAGGGCCAAGAGGCTAGCCTTCAGGAAGTATAAGAAGACACAAAGTGAGGAGGACAAGGAGCGGTACCATAAGTGCCTGAGAGAGGCAGGAAAGGCAGTAAGGAGCGCTAAAGCGCAAATGGAGGAGAGAATAGCTCAGTCAGTTAAAGTTGGGGGACAAGGCATTTTTCCAGTACATCAGTGAGAAAAGGAAGGCGGGGGGATGCAAAGCTTAGAGGGCCAGGAGGAGATAGTGGAGGAGCGGGAGAGGAGAGAGCAGTGATCCTGAATGAATATTTCTGTTCAGTCTTCACTGTGGAAGGGGATGGGCAAGGCCTACCCAGTCAGAATAGCGCTACCAGAATAGCGCATGTAAAGAGAGCGCTAGTCTGAATAGCATTGCCATGAACAGCGAGAGGGGATTGACAGCACTTGCAGTAAGCTCTCCCCAGGTCGATGTGCATGGTGCTACCACGGGACAAGGGCAGCAGAATTCTGGAGGCTGACCAAGCTGCTCCTGTGGCGTGAAGGGCTGAGGCATGGAGCTGCTTGGCCGGATGGTAGTGGAGGCCAGGGTTCTAAACCTGTTCTCCCTAGATTTGACATTTATCGGGACTTCATTTTTTTTTACAAGGGGCTGTGGAAACAGTGTTCTACAGCCCAATGATTTTCTTCTTGCCCTGTGATCTACTCCCCCTGGAGTTAGGATCTGTTAGTCCAGTTATTGCGGGGGGGGGCAGAGCCCCTCACATCGGAGGATGCAGTGAGCAGAACCCCTCGCAAAACATAAAAGTGGCGGCATTTTGACAGGCACAGTTCTTGACTGCGCTGTTTTCAGTGGCGCTATTCTGACCTAGTGCCAGTCAAGGCCCACAGTTGGACTTCAGGGGAATTAAAGATAGGGAGATAAACACCAGTCCATTCACAGAAGACAGGGTCCTAGAGGAACTGAAAAGTTAAAGGTTGACAAAGCCATGGATCCAGATAAGCATACATCCCAGGATTCTAAAGGAGCTGAGGTATGAACTGGCAGCCCCTTTGGCAGCCCTGTTCAGCGAGTCCTTAGACACTGGAGTGATCCTAGAGGACTGGAGAAGGCCAAACGTCATCCCTCTTCACAAGAGCAGTTGTAGGGAAGAAGTGGGGAACTACAGGCCATTTAGTCTAACCTCTGTAGTCGGGAAGATAATGGAGGCACTCCTCAAGGAAAGAATTGTGGAATACCTGGTAGCCAGTGGGCTGGTGGATCCCAGGCAACATGGGTTCTCTGCAGGACAATCTTGTCGAACAAATCTGATTTCTTTGACTGGGTGACAGCGGTAGACCAAGGGGCTGTAGACATTGCCTACCTCAACTACAGCAAAGCTTTGACACATGGTCCCACATAGGAGACTGGTCAACAAGCTAGGCAGCCTGGGGGTGGGACACAAAGTGGTGAACTGAATTGGCAGCTGGTTAAGGGACAGAAAACAGAGAGTAGTGGTAAATGGTTCCCAATCAGAGGAAAGGAAGGTGACCAGTGGGGTACCTCAGGGGTCAGTACTGGGGCGAGTCCTCTTCAGTGTCCTCATCGGTGACATAGCAGACAGGCTGGCGGGAAAGGTTTGCCTGTTTGTGGACAACACCAAGATCTGCAACAGGGTGGATATCCCGAAGGGGGTGGAAAGGATGAGAAGAGACCTGGACTGGTTGGAGAGATGGTCAGAGGCATTGCAGCTAAGGTTTAACACAAAGAAATGCAAAATCATTCATATGGGGAGCAGGAACCCTGGAGCGTGCTAAGGATGAGGAGCTGCTGATAGTGACTTAGGAGGAGAGACTTAGGGCCATAATCACAGATGACTTGAAAACAGTTGGGCAGACTGCCAAGTTGGTGGGAAAGGGCAGTGGGATGTTGGGATGTATTGGAAGGGGAATAACAAGCACGAGGATTGAGGTAATGGTCCACTGTACAAGACCCTGGTGAGACATCACCTTGAATACTGTGTACAGTTCTGGAGACCACACCTTCGAAAGGACATTGACAAAATAGAGACAGTGCAGAGGAGGGCGACCAAAATGGTGAGCAGATTACATCACAAGCCTTACAAGGAGAGAGTGAGGGACCTAAAATTGTACACGATGGAACAGAGGAGGGAGGGAGAGAGGTGACATAATAGAAACATTCAAGTACCTCAAGGGCAAAAACAGGGTGGAAGGGGACAACATATTTCAGCTCAACAGTAGTGCTAGGACAAGAGGACACAACATGAGATTGAAGGGTGGCCGCATAAGGATAAATATTAGGAAGTTCTTCTTCACGGAAAGGGTGGTGGATGCATGGAATAGCCTGCCCCAGGAGGTGGTAGCAGCCTGTACTGTGGTGGGTTTTAAACATGCTTGGGACAGAAAGGAATTATAGAGGTAGGAAGAAAAAGCTAAGCCAGTGACTAATAAGGGCCAGTGGTCTCTTTGTGAGCTAGCATAAACAGGCAGACTGGATGGGCCTGGAGGTCCTATCTGCCAACAGAATCTATGAATCAATAAGTAAGACAGTCATGAAACATGCAATTTTAGTTTACATCAAATGCATGGTTAAATAGAAAGGGTTTAACCCTTCTTAAAGGTTTCCACTGAGGGTGCCTTCCTCAGGTAACCTGACAGTGAATTCAACAGGGCTGGTGCGCAACGTAAAAAACCCGATCCCCTGACTGCCACAACCTAGCCCTGGGAACCAGCAGGAGGCATCTCTTGGGGAACAAAGAGAACGAGCTGGGCAGTGAAGAACCAGGAGGTCTTGCAGGTAGCCAGGTCCCCAACTGTGCACAGCTTTGTAGGTCAGTAATCAGACCTTGAAGGTAACCCTCCATCTTATTGGCAGCCAGTGCAGTCCGCGGAGAACAGGCGTAATATGGTCAGATCTTAATGCACCTGTTAATAGCTTGGCTGCCACATTCTGCACCAGCTACAGATGGCAGAGGTTGCCTCCAGGTAGCCCCAGGTATAGAGCATTGCAGTAGTCCAACCTAGATGTGACAAAGGCATGTATTAGAGCGGGAACGTCATCAACTGATATCAGGGCCCTGATCTGAGCAATGTTCCTAAGGTGATAAAAGCTGCTTTGGATGACGGACGACACCTGAGAATCAAGTGTCAGCCTGTCAAGGACCACACCCAGATCCTTAACCTGAATAGAGGGGTCAAGGGACACCTCCCAATCTGAGGCCAGGATCATTCACTAACCCTTCACCATCCTGTTGATGACCAGGATCCACCACCAATACCTCCATCTTGTCTGGGTTGAGTCGTTGCCAGTTATGAGTCATTCAGCCCTGGATCTTGTCCAAGCAATTGTTTAACACAGATGCTGCCATTTGGTTTCCAGGCACACAGGACAGGTATAGTTGGGTATCACTGGTGTAGCAATGAAAACCCAAGCTCATACTGCCTAATAGCATCTCCTAGCGGCAGCATATACACTGTGAATAGCAGAGGCAACAGAACCAAACCCTGCAGAACTCCGCAGTGTAGAGGCATCGGGTTAGACAAGAATGACCCCATTGTCACCCTCTGAACTCTACCCATGAGGTAGGACCTAAACCAGCTGATGACATTGCCAGTTAGTCCACACCAGTTCTGCAGTCGATCTAGTAACACCTCATGGTCCATGGTGTCAAATGACACAGAGAGATCAAGAAGAACAAGGATGGTACGTTCCCCCTTATCTCTCGCTATAAGGAGATTGTTCAGCACCTTCACCAGTGCAGTCTCCATGCTGTGCTCTGGTATAAATCCAGACTAGAAGCCCTGAAAAATGGAAGAGGAAGTGAGACGAGCCTCAAGCTGAATGGCCACCGCATTTTCCAAAACCTTCCCTAAAATGGGAGGTTTGAAACGGTCTGTAATTGGTGAGACATTCCAGGTCCAATGAGGGTTTCTTCAAAAGGGGTCTCACAAGGCCACTGGAAAGATCCCACTCCCCAAGGAACATCAGACGATCCCAGCAACCACAGGACCAATCAGGCCAACACAGTCGACCAAAAATCGGGTTGGACCTGGGTCTAGATCACAATGGGTTGGCCACAACCTCAACACTATCTCAACCATCTCCTCCACTCCAACTGGATCGAACTTATACCAAACAAGAGGGGTGTCCTGCCACATCACCGGTCCAACTCCACAAGCTCTTTGAGCGCCTCTGGAGGAGATCTCAGTCCTGATAGAGGACACTTCGCAAAGAACAGAGCAAAGTCTTTGCACCTTATGCTTGAACTTGCTCACCCTGTATGGAGACAGGTTGGGTGCAACAGTCTGTCCACCGTACAGAAAAGCTGGGATGGTTTGTTCCTTGCTGCAGCAATCTCCCTTGACAGAAAATCCTCTTTTTTCTGGGAGACTGCCCTTTGATAGTCACTGTAATATGACCTCAAAGCCAGTTTGTCCTCCATCAGCCCCAGCCTCCTCCAGCATCGCTCCACCCTCCAACTCTTTAACTCCCTGTGCTCCCCATCAAGTCAAGGGGCCTCCGGTGAGTGGATAAGCGCCAGACACAGATGGGTGCGATAGAGTCGGCGGCCATACCGGCCTATTATAGGCTGTCACTGCCTCCTCCACACCCACCACGGATGCAGTTTCCACACTCGATAGGTCCAGCACACCTGCAGTCCTGTTGAGGACAATCCCCGCAAAGGGTGGTATCAGACCTTCTCCGCAGAGGAAGAACCCTTGGGGGGGGGGCCCCAAACGTGAACCTCACAGTGCTATGATCCAACCCAATGACCAGATCAGTCAAGAGGTCATCGACCCCAAGACCCAGAGTGAACACCAGGTCTAAAGTCTATCCATGCGAGTGGGTCGCTGAAGTAACAAGGAGGTCACAGCCAAATAACGAGAGCCTGTCATCGACCCAGGCATTGAAATCCCACAGAATTAACTATCTGGGGGATTCATCAGAGACATACTGAAAGTCCACCCCACTCACCCTTCAAAATTCAACAATACTATTCATACTTTCAACATTTTTAATTTATTGCATCCAGTATTTTTCTCTATGTTTCGGGTATATTACCCTTCATAAGGAACTGGTTTCTACAGTAAAAAAACATACAAAAAATATTTTTTATCAAAACCCTTTCTCCATTCTGATACTAAAAACCATACAGTATATATCTTCCATAATAATTTATGCACAAAAAAGAATCGTATATTCAGTCCCCAGATTCAAAACATGCCATCACCTTATTTTAAAGCTTTCCTCTTTTGCTTTATCTGTGATATCAGGTTTTACTCCCACCACTCTTTGACTGAAAATTAGTCAACAAACTTATTGTTAAACTCCATTCTTCACATAACACATTTTTAAATACTTATTTTCACTAAATATTTGTGTATTGCTAACCTTTTTTGAGCAATTACATTTCATTTTCCCTTTGTTTGGTTCTCCACGTTGTCATTACTGTCCACAAGGGATGTGTTATTGTATACTCTAAGTCTGAATTGTTTGATTTTGAATGTATTTATATTTATATTTATTTTATTTTAAGAGTCTTCTCGCTGGGTTTGACTTGATTTTCTTCGAGGTGGGGTTGATAATTTATTCTCGTTTAGTTTTGGATTATACGTTTAATTAGATTTATTTTGGGGTTTACTTAACTTTTAAGTTTAAATATTCTGTATTATTGTTTTGGTTTAGTTGTACTGTAGCGGCATGTGTCGGCCCACAGTCACCACGGTGGTGCACTACTGATCCTCCTCTCTTCGCGCCCTCCACCCTTATCTTCCCCCTCTCCATTATGATACATATCTGGCTGGCTGTTGCCGGACGCCAGGTTACGGCTTCTTCTACCCCTCCTCCTGACTTTTCTCGCTGCTGGGTGCTCTATATGTTTCCCATATATGGCACCCCCGATATGCACTGGCCGACTACTTCTCCCGCTATTCCTGTTGCCTGCACCCTTCCCTGTCACTCCACATCATCCTGCCTGGCTGGGGAACCACAAACCCGCAGTCTCCATACGCATCCCCGGTAAAGCCGTAAGCAGTCCTTTTGGCCCTATATTCCTTCCTTAACCTTACCTGTACCAACACCCCCTGTAAACACCTCCTTGCTCTTGGCCTGCTGGTCACTGCTTAGTATAGCCTAAATCATGTTAGACTAGCTGGAACCGCCTCTATATGTCTGGAATGTACTTGTATGGTTGTTGCCTCAATTGTATTGTTGCTTCCATGTGTTATGATGTATTGTACTCTCCCGGGTCGTGCCTGAAAATAGTCACCTGCTGGCTAGTGCACCTACCCGGTAAACAAAAACTAAATAAAATAAATATCAGCATTGTAGAGTACTGGGAATTGCTCGAAGGAGAGGGAGGAGGGTGGGGGGGATGCGAACAAGGGAGGATGGACGAAGGGGCCTTCATATCAGGGTAGTTAGATCTAGAAGGCGCCCTGGGCTAAATGGAATCTAGACCGTGGTTCGCCATGTCTGGTGCCCATACCCAAGGGCACTACGGAATCTAGTAAGCAGATGGGTTTGACAGCCTCCGAGGTTCGTTCAGCTTGGGTGGTGTTATGCAATGCTAGGTCCATCAGAAACAAACCTGGCATTATTGCTGATCTTGATGGTTCAGTGGACTTAGCTTGCGTCACCAAGACCTGGCTGGATGAAAATCCAGGCCCCACGTTGGAAGCCATGACCCCGGCCGGGTACTCAGTGATGCACCGCCTGAGATTGGACCGCAGGGGTGGGGGGGTTGCAGTCTGTTTTAAGACAGAATTGGGCCTCACGAGTGTGGTAGTGTGGGAGACTGAGCCCTTTGAGTGCACAGTGGTAGCGGGTGTTGGCGTTCGAATCGTACTCATCTACCGTCCACCAGGAGATGGGAAACGGTTCTTACAGGAAGTGGCAGACTTCATTGTTGACATGTCGTTTGAGTCACCCAGATTGCTGGTTCTGGGTGACTTTAACACCTGGGCAGATGATGAACTCTCGCAATTTGGTAATCACTTCCTCCAATTAATGACTTCTTTGGGCTTTACACAGGTGGTTTCCACTGCTACCCACAAATCTGGGCACTCCTTGGACTTAATCTTTCTCCTAGGGATTGATATTTCCGATTTGGGGGTGGAACCAGTCATTTGGTCAGACCACTACACCTTGAGGTTCAATTTTAGTGCTCTCCTGAGAAGGCCTACCCCTGTGGTGATGGCAAGGTACCGCTCTTTACGGGATATTACTCCCCAAGGCCTTGCGGCAGTCCTTGGCCTCTTGTCCCCCACGTTGGCGAGCAGTAGTCCAGAGACCTTGGTGATGGCCTATAACAGGGCTGTTACGTTGGCTCTGGATACTATTGCTCCTGTTGGTATACGCCCCCTTTCCCTTCGTCCCAAGGCTCCCTGGTTTGATGGGATGTTGAGGGAGATGCAGAGACTGGGGCGAAGATTAGAACGCTGCTGGTGCAGATCCGCCCTCGATGCCGACCGCCTTAGATTGATGGACCATTATTCTATCAATCTGCAATCTCCCATAAGAAGGCAGAATTCCTGTCCAGGGAGATTGCAGCTGCTAGGAATCAACCGGCTCAGCTTTTTCGAACTGTAGACAGGCTGTGCAACCCAGCTTGTCTACAAGTTCAGAAAGCTTTTTCGCAATTAGAGTATGAGGAGCTTGCTCATTTCTTCGCTAATAAGGTGGCCGACATCAGGGCGGATCTGCATCCAGCGGCCTCTAAGGGGGATGCTGTTGAACAACATGAGTTCACAGTACCTCAGTTTTCTTGGTGTTCCTTCAGCAGACCTGATTTCGTGGATGTCATGAGGATTATCCATAGTGTGCGCCCTATGAGCTGTAGTTTGGATCCTGGACCGACCTCCCTAATATTGGGTTGTAGTGACATCATCGGTCCAATCCTTGTGCAAATAGTCTGGTGCTCCCTGGAATCAGGTGAGTTTCCTAGCTCCCTGAAAGAGGAGGTGGTGACACCTCTCTTGAAGAAAGCTACCTTGGACCCGGACTGTTTCACAAACTACAGACCCATCTCAAACCTACCTTTTATTGGGAAGGTGATTAAGAAGGTAGTGACGGTCCAGTTGGAGAACCATTTAACCATCCATGACATCTACGAACCCTTCCAGTCCGATTTTGTAAAGACATAGCACTGAGACTGCGCTTGGTTCGGTGCTTAATGATCTCTTGAGGGCGAGAGACCAGAAGAGACATTCTATTCTAGTTCTTCTTGATCTCTCGTCAGCTTTTGACACTGTGGATCACGTGGTGTTGTTAGCACGCCTGAGGCAGATTTGCAGAATTTCGGGAATCATCCTCAGATGGTTCACCTCATTCCTCACTGGGAGATCACAAAGAGTTGTGTCGTGGTTTTTCCTGGCCCAACTCCTTTGTTATGTGGGTGCCTCAGGGTTCTGTGCTATCTCCCATGTTATTCACGGTGTATATGCTGCCCTTGGAGACATTATAAGACGGTATGAGCTGAGGTTTCACTGCTATGCAGATGATACCCAGCTATACCTGTCTTTCGCTCCTGACCAGGATGGAGCTCTCCCGGTGTTTAACAACTGTCTGAAAGAAATCCAGGATTGGATGGATTCTAGTTGGCTGAAGTTGAACTCAGAAAAGACAGAGGTTTTGGTCGTGGATCCGGGCTGTCGGATAGAGGGGCCACCTGTTGGTGCACCCTCAGGAATTTTTCTTGGCGGTGTGTCACTTCTGACCTCTGAACAGGTGCGTAACCTAGGGGTTATCTTGGATGACAGGCTGACACTACAGTCACAGGTGTCAGCAGTCATCAAGACTTCCTTTTACCATCTTAGGAATATCGCTAGAGTGAAGCACCTTGTTCTGTCTGACACGTTACCAACGTTGGTCCACGCCTTCGTGTCTTCACGTTTGGACTACTGCAACTCCCTGAATTTTGGGCTTTCTGGGCTTGAAATCTGATGCCTTCAGCTAGTGCAGAAAGCAGCAGCCCGGGTTTTGACTGGGACAAGCAGGTCTTGTCATATTACTCTGGTACTGCTCGATCTGCACTGGCTTCCTGTTCGGTGGCCGATCACCTTTAAAGTCTGTTACTGGCTTTCAAAGCCCTACATGATCAGGGTCCAGCCTATCTGAAAGATCTTCCGGTTCTTTACTGCCCAGGCCAGTCGCTCCACTCGGCCGAAGAGGGGTTGCTAGAGATTCCAAGAGTGAGTCTAAATTCATCTGGTTGTAGAGCTTTTTCTTATGCTGCTCCCACTCTTTGGAATTCTCTACCCCGTCGGTTACGTCCCCTTCCATGGAGGAATTTAAGAGGGGTTTAAAAACTCATTTTTATCAAATTGCCTTCTTGGAGTATTGACTGTGTTTAAACTGCTGATTAGATTGTAGTTTTATCTGTGTTTTATATTGAATTATAATGTTTGACTTGTATTACAGTACTTGTTTTGTACAGCGCCTTGAAAATTGAAAGGTGCTTTATAAATAAAATTTATTATTATTATTATTATTTTAGTAAACCTTTTCTATGCCAAAGTACCGTAATGTTGGTATCTGGTTCCCTCTTTCAATAAAGTGTCTCGCTATAGGTGAAGTTAGATCTTTATTTCTTATGTAGCCTTTGTGTTCCCCTGTTCTTTGTTTCAGAGGCCTCTTCGTTTTACCTATATACATGAAATCACATGGGCATTTTACACCATATATGACCCCTTCAGTCTGAGAATTTATAAAGTCTTTGATCTTAAATTCCTAATTTTTACTAGTATTCCTGATGCTTTTAATTTTATACGTACTGTGGCAGTGTATACACCTGCCACAACTAAAATTCCCTCTTAATTCTTCTTTAGAAAACAACATCTGCTGTCTATTTACTTCAGGAATTTTATGTTGCGTGTATACCAGACGGTCTGACAGTGCTGTAACCTTTTTAGCCACTATTTGAGGGCCCCCCTGAAATGCCTTTTCTCCCATATTTGTTGACTTCAGCACATGCCAATGTTTATTGACTACACTCCTAATCAAACCAAATAAATCACTATATTTCAGGGACAAAATTATCTTTTTATCCATTACCTCTGTCCTATTCCTCTCCCCCATACTTGATAGCAATATGTTTCTGTCTTTTTCTAATACTTTCTCTTTTTTCAAAGTTTCTCCCCAGTGCCCCCTAGCCTCAAATCTCTGGGATATCTCCTCTGTAAATGTCACCACATCTGGTTCTTCTGTGCAGTTCCTTTTAATTCTTAAAAATTGACTGAATGGAACTGATTCCACCAGGTTTTTGGGTGGAAGCTATCTGCTCTCAGAATTGTATTCATGTCATTTTCCTGTACATTTTGGACAACAATTTCCATCTTTTGTTGTATATCAATAAATCCAAAAATGGAATTTCATTATCATCATAATTTAATGTGAATTTCAAGCACTCAGTGCAATTATTCAAAAATGTAAATTCCAGCAAATCATTTTCTTTGCTATCCCATGTAACAAAAACATTGTCAATAAAGCGGTTCCATTGCAAAATCTTGTTAAAAATTGGTTATTCTTGTAAACAAAATTTTCTTCAAACCAATTCATGAACAGGTTCACATATGAGGGTGCCTTGCTTGACCCCATTACTGTGCCCTTAATCTGAGCAAAAAAAGATTTTTCAAACTTAAAATAGTTCTGTGTAAGAACCACGTTTGCAAGCTGTAACAAAAATTTGTTTGGTGGTTTATCTTCTGTCTTAAATTTTACCAAGGCCTCCTCCAAAGCCTCACAGCCTTTTTTGTGTGGTATTGACATCTATAAGTCCTTAACATCAAATGTCACCAAAATAATAGATTTTTCAGCTAGGGTACCTTCTGTGTTAATATTCTCAATAGTATTAATCATTTGTGTGCTATCCTTCACAGATGATTTCATTTTCACCACCAAATCCCTTATATGGAAATCTACATAATACTGACAAAGGATCTAAAATAGAGCCAATGCCCGAGACTATAGGTCTTCTTGGAGGACACAAGGGGTCCTTATGTATTTTTGGAAGGGTGTAAAAGATTGGGGTAAGTGGATAATTAGCAATATAGATGATAGTTATAGCAATAACGCCACTCCTGCAGTGGGTTGAAGTACCTAAGTGAAGCCGAGTGCTTCCACCACCCCAGGAGTGACGTGATTACACGATAACACACACCTTGGAGTGCCTTATTGCAATTATACAATGGCTCGATGTTATAGAAAACAAAAATAAAAATAAAAATGTTTTTAGTAGATTTTTAGTGAGGCAGTATATCTTTGTTTCTGAAAAAAAAAAGGTACATGCTCGATAAAATCAACACAGTGATGTTATTGTGTAATATCATCACTGTCTCAGGCACACACTGACCAATCAGAGTCCAGGAAATTTTCTTGCCATTGTATAATTCTTATATAATGCATTCTGTTCCCATTCATTAATCCACCCCCATCAAAGGCTCTTAGTAACAACTCCTTAATCAAACTTCCTATTTTCTCTGTAAGGTCCTCTGTAAGTTTTAAGTAATTCTCCTTATTGTCTAACATCTGTAAACATTTGTCTCTATAGATCTGATAATCTTCCATTACTATTCTGCCACCCTTATCTGCTTTTTTGATTACTATGTTGGGATCATTTTCCAGACTCCTCAGAGCTCCATATTCTCTTGGTGTTAAGTTAAAATTAGTTCTCTTGTCTCTATTTCTTTCTTCTTTCAAAAGTGTTTCTACATCTTTACTAACTAGACAAATATATGTCTCTATAATATGTGGGATAAGACCAGGGGGAAGATATTGTGATTTAATCTGTAGCTTCTGAATGAGTGTAATTCTTTTAGTTTGTTCCTTCACATTTACTGTTTCTATAGGGCTATTGTCAAAAAAATACCTCAACCTCAGCTTTCTAAAAAAACTATTTACGTCTAGCTTTATTTCAGACTCACTAACCCTTTCATGTGGACAAAATGTCAGACTTTTATTTAACAATCATACTTCCTCGACTGTTAATTCCCTTTGTGATAAGTTAAACACTGCTATTTCACTTGTGATCTGGTTATCACCTGTGATTGTGGTTCTTTTTTTTCTCTCCTTCTTGTCCTGTACTGGTATCTGTTCTTCCTTTTCCTGATCCCCCTTCATCTGGATCTGACACTTCTCCTACATCTTTTTTTGTGAATTGGTATCCCTGTGTTCATTTCCCCATTGTCTTCTCCCCCTCCCTCTGTATCCTCTCCTCCCTAAAAAATAGTCCCCCCTTCTTCCTCTTCCTTGTTCTATATCTGTGTCACTACTCAATGTACACGTTTCCCTCTGAGTCTGGGTTATATGTATAATGCATTCTAATTTTTGTGTCCTTATTTTTCAACCAGGAATAGACCTTCCCATCCCTATAATCGCTCAAGTCCCTCTTAAATTTTGTTATCTTTAATGCTCTTATTTCATTTGTATTCATCTATCTGTTTGTTAACTCTGTCCAAAAATTATTAAGCTCCTCAACAGCTGACTGTTTTTACCTCTTCTTCTAACAATACAATTTCCTTGTGAATCTTTTCCAATCCTTTAGTAGGTGCCTCCACCAGAATAAGCATGAAATCCCTGGAGCACCTATTTCTTGCCCCATCCCATTTTTCCATAAGTTCCTCTGTGATAAACCCTAAATTAGGTTCCACTAACACTGTTAACCCTCCAGGAATCCTCTTCTGTTTTAAATACTCTTTTAATGTTAAAGCATGCCAATCCCAACCCATCTGGGGGATTCCAGCACCAGGCTAGCAACAAAGTCCCTGACCTCCTGCAGGAATTCCCTCTCCCTACCTGGTGGCTGGTAGATTAAAAGGATCCTGTAGACCACACCAGGCCCCTTCCCCACAACACGTCCACACTCTCAAATGACCCACTTGAACCCACTGGTAGCACCGAGAGGCCCAGGCTGGCCTTAACCCTTAGAAGACTGTGGATGTATATATATATATATGTCCAGAATCTATATACGTTCATACATATTCAGTTCTCAAAGGGTTAAAACAAATGGCCACTCCCCCCACCTTTGTAATCCTTCCTTGGGGTGTGTACCACAGAGCACCCGGCCGGAATCACTGCCTCTAAAATGGGGGCAGCATTATCACCGTGCCAGGTCTCTGTGATGCAAGCCATGTCTATCGAGGAAATCAAGTCTGCCATCATAGCAGTCTAATTCCTCATCGACCTGGCATTGAAAAGCCCAGCCAGGGTTGGATGAGTGGGAACTGCTGGACCAACAGCCACCTGCCCACTATCAAAGATGGAGCCCTTGAGTACGGGGACTAGCAGGGAGGACCCCTATCCAGTACCCATTTCACCCCAGGATACCTCCTAGTCCTCGCTACCTGAATTGCTGACTGTCATGGCAGTCACTTCCATGCCCCTCTGCCCAGACTTCCGACCGCACACAATCCTCCAAAGCCATGCACCTCTCATATGTCTCTGCAGGTAAAGGGGGGAGCTCAAAAAGTCAGAGATCGCGCAGCTTGGCTGCTGAGTAACTGTACCCTAGAGACTTATTCCACCGGCATATCCTGACTGTCCTAATAACTAACCAACAATCAATCAAAAACCTTAACTTTTGGCCAGCCCAGTGGCGCTGAGGTGCTGGACGCCTTACCTCGCGCTACACCAGCGACCCATGTTCGGGAATGAGCAAGGGCTGCCAAGGGTTGACAGGGTTGGAGAAGGATTGAGCATCTGAGGGACTGCTCTTCTTCTCGGGGAAGGGGGGACGCCAGTGGTTGGTGGTAGACTGGCCCCTAGCAGAGGCTAGGGGCAGTGCAGTGACGCTGCAGAAGAGGAGCGGAGATGGGGCAGATGCCTAAAGGAATGCCAGCAGACACGTACGTGCTCCCTCCCCTGGTGTCATTGCACACCCCTCTCTGCAGGGGAGAAAACAGAAAAACTGGAGTCCTCACCATGGATGATGATTGTCCCCCTCGCAGCGCCGCCGGGAGTGCACCTCCTCCAAACTGGATCCGGTCTGGTGAGCTGAGGGTCTCCCCACCCCCTCTATGAGGGGTAAATTGGGCTGAGGGGGGGGAGACTCATACCGGGTTGGTGCAGGGGGGCGTCAAATGGCAGGCGGGGACTCCAAGAGAAACATCACCAACAACAACAAAAAAAAACTCAACTTTTCCAAAACCTATACACAACTATCGCACATCTCCGCTCACCATTCACACCACCATACACACACAAATACTCACAAATAAAAACTTCCCCACCCACACCCAGTAACAAAACATTTTATATAATCCGGGATATCATGCTTGCTTGTGCTCAGGGGGCTGAGAAGGCCATGGAGCACTATAATACAGTTCTCATGGCTGCCTTAGACTCCCTGGCACCTTACCGCATTCGTCTCTTGATGTCCCATTGCAGTTCACCATGATACTGTGCTGAGCTGCATTGTTGAAGAGTAAGGGACAGAAGCTGGAGCATTCTTGGAGATGGTCATGGTCTGTGGAGGACAAGCTGGCATTGAAAACTCACTTTGGTGAGTATCAACGGGCAATTGACATGAAAAGACAGAATTCCTGACAAGATTAATTGCTGCAGGAAGGAATCAGCCAGCTCAGCTCTTTCACACCATAGATAGACTGTTAAATCCTCTGTCTGCGATCCATTAGAGCCTTTTCAGCAGATAAGTGTGAAGAGTTTGGCAAATTCTTCTCTGACAATGTGCCCTCCATTAGATCTGGCATCTCTTCAAATGGCTTGTCATGGACCGACTGTGGCCTGCCTTCTGGTAATGTTGATCTGCCTGCCTGGAGTGAGTTTCGGCCGGCTGTGGAGGATGAGGTGCTCTAGGTGGTCTGTAGTTTGCTTCCCATCTGCTGTATACTGGACCTGGGACCAACTTGGCTGCTTTTGGAATGTAGCAAATCTCTGGGTCTGGTGATCACCGAAATGATCAGTGGCTATTTGAGGGAGGGTGTTTTCCATCTGCCCTGAAAAAGGCAATGGTCAGACCCCTCCTAGAAAAACCTTCCTTGGACCCTGACATTATGGTGAATTACAGACCTGTTTCGAACCTTTCCTTTTTGGAGAAGGTTGTCAAGAAGGTAGTGGTTGACAAACTTGTGGATCACCTGGATAGTTATAACATCTATGAACCCCTCCAGTTGGGTTTTCAGTCCCACCACAGCACTGAAACCTCACCTGTTCAGGTGACCCTTGGTCTCCTCCTGGTGAGGGATCGAGGACTTTGTCCCATCTTGGTCTTTCTAACTGTCATTGGCATTTGACACATTTGACCACGGGGTGCTACTGGATCACCTGAGGACATATGTGGGTATCACCAGCACTGTTTTGCATTGACTTGAATCCTGCATAACAGGGAGAATGCAACAGATCGCCTAAGGAAATGTCTCCGGGGCTTCTGCGCTCTCCTGTGGGGTCCCTTGAGGCTCAGTCCTTGCTCCTGTGTTGTTTTCTGTGTACATGCTGCCTTTGGGGAAGATCATTAGAATGTACAGGGTTGAGTTTCACTGCTATGCAGTCCTGTCTTGTTTTTCCAGTGAGGATTATGCAACCTTGGTGTTGGAACAATGCCTTGCCAAGATAAATGACTGAATGGCCTCAAATTGGTTATGTCTCAACCCATCGAAGACAGATGTCATGGTGATTGAGCCGAGTCAATGGGGTGCCTCAGAAAAGGGAGATGCGGTAGCCCTTCCTATGTTGGGCAGCTGACCTGTTGCTGCTGTTGATGTGGTTAAGACTCCTGGTCATTTTGGATCGCTGGCTGACACTGGACCAGCAGATGTTGGCGGTGATCTGATCTGGCTTTTACCATCTTCGTAATATGGCTAGGATCTAACCATGTCGGGCTGCTGCTGACTTGGCAATGATCATTCGTGCCTTCGTTACCTCCAGGTGATTACTGCAATGCTTTGTATTTAGGGCTGTCTGGAGGTTTAATGCAACACCTGCAACTGGTCCAGAATGCCGCAGCTCAGCTGGTTGATGGGAACTTCTCAGAGGGACCACATTACACCAGTCCTGCATGCACTGCACTGGTTACCTTTGCGGTGGTGCATAACCTTCAAGATATGCCTATTAACATACAAGGCCCTGCGTGGTTTGGGACCTGACTACCTGAAAGATCTCCTGTTTTCTTACCTTCCAACCTGACCCTCTGCTCCACCAATGCTGGCCTACTTGTTTTTCCATCATCCCGTTTTAAACAATCGGGGGATAGAACTTTTGGGGTTGTGGCTCCACTGCTGTGGCACTTCTGTCTGGGAGAGTGTCTGATCTGCTAGCACAGTGGATGCCTTTAAAAGATTACTTAAAACCTACTCATCTGAGCAGGCCTTCCTCAGCTAGTGAGTTTTTAGACTGACATAGATAATATATTTAATGGTTATTATATATTTTATTATTGTTTTAAACTGTTTGGTTTTTGTTATTTTTATAATGTTATATTAAGTACAGCGCCCTGAGCCCTTGGGAATAGGCACTTTAGAAATAAACTTGCCTTGCCAATATTTTTAGCAATGTTTTAAAATCTATATTAAGCAAACTTATTTGCCTCCAATTTAGTAGATTATTTCAATATTCATTTTTAAACAATAAGGCAAGGCAATTTTATTTATATGGCACCCAATCCCTTAGACTCTGGGTGCCTTACAATAAATACAAACAAGAAGCAAATACAACAGTATATCTCTAAACAAGGCCAAAACTTAAACTGAAAAAATGTGCTTTTAGGTATTTTTTGAAAAGGACCTGTGAAGGAGCACCTCTTTCTTCCCAGGGAAGGGCGTTCCAAAGAGTAAGAACAGCCACATCAAACACCCTATCCCTAGAATATTTTAATTGGGATCTTGGTACAGATAATAGGTCTGCCTCCACTAACCAGAGTGTGTAACCAGGAGGTCTTTCAGATAGCCCTGACCCAGTCCATGCAGGGCCTTGTGTGTCAACAAGCAAACACTGAAACTAATGCACCACCGAACTGACAGCCAGTGCAGAGCACAGAGAACTGGCGTAATATGCTCAAACTGGGAGGTTCCCACAACCAGCCAGGCTGACACATTCTGGACCAGCTGGAGGCAGTGCAACTGCCTCATGGATATCCCATGGTAAAAAGCATTACAGTAGTCCAACCTTGAAGAGACAAATGTGTGAACCAGTGTAGCCAGGTCAGATGGTTCAAGATAGGGCTTAATCCAGGCGATGTTATGAAGGTGATAGAAGCCACCACGGACAACGGCTGACACCTGATGTTTTAATGTCAGTCTGGCGTCCACAATAACCCTCAGATTCCTCACCCTATCAGCAGCCCGAAAAACCACACCATCCAACAGAGGGAGGAGGAAAGTGCTACTACATGTTGTGGCTAATCTAGATCGGCCCCACCCACCAGTATTGCCTAAGCCAGCAGACCACCATCCAGTCCTTATTTCTTTAAGGCACTTGCCCAGTTCCAAAATGGCTGCAGCATTATCAGGGGCACAAGACACATACAGCTGAGTATCATCGGCATAGCAATGAAAACCCAGACCATGGCATCTGATGATCTCCCCCAGTGGCAACATGTATACGGCGAATAATATAGGGGCAAGAATCTACCCATGTGGCACGCCACAAGTAAGATCTAAACCATCGCATCACCATTCCTGACAGTCCTACATAGTGCCCCAGACATGCCAATAGCACCCCATGATCCACTGTATCAAAAGCCAAAGGGAGTTCTAGCAGGACAAGCATAGAGCATTGACCGCTATAAGGAGATCATGAAGGAGATAATAAAGCACCTTAACTAGTGCGGTCTCCATACTATGGTGAGGTCAGAAACTGGACTGGAAAGGCTCATAAATGTCATGAGTTTCCAAGTGTTGCTACAACTGCACCACCACCACCTTCTCGATCGCCTTACCTAAAAAGGGAAGATTCAAGACAGGCCTGTAATTGGAGAGGATGTCAGGATCCAAAGAAGGTTTCATGAGGAAGGGCCTCACTATCGCCTTTTTTAAGGGCAGAAGGGAACCCCCCCCTCCCCAAGAGAACACCTGATGATCTCCACCACAATTGGACTGAGTGCTTCCCAACACTGTAAAAGAAGCAAGATTGGCCCAGGATCCAATGCACAGAAGGTGGGGTGCAGTCCTGAAACAATCCGGAACACATAATTTGCAAATACTGGGTCAGACTCCACAGATAAAGACAGAGTGCCTCTATCCCCCAAAGCTGAACACAGTCGGCCACTAGTAAGCTGTTTGAAGAGATATCAAACCAGATGGTGGACACCTTGCTAGAAAGAATCAGTTAAACTCTTCACAATCATCAAGTGTGAAAGCTCTGCAAGACTGAAAATATACTGTTTTTAATAGTCTGTTGACAGTATTGAAGTGCTGAGCAGGCTGGTTCCTTCTAGCAGCAATCACTCATGACAGGAGCGCTTGTCTTTTTCAGGGTGATTACCCACTGATACTCACCATAGTGAGCTCCCAGTGCCAATTTATCCTCTTCCAGGTGGGACCTCCACTAACAGTGCTCCAACCTCTACCCCTTAGACTTCAACCTCATGACCACCTCAGACATGGTAATGGGAAGTTCTGAAGAAAATAACATTTAATTGTGTACTTCAGATAGATCTGAGCAAACATAGTCTAGTAAACTAGTAAAAAATATACGTAGTTTGGCTGGCAGGCCGCCCGTGCCTGGTGAGGTTCCTGCTTTGAGAGATTTAATAAGTAACTGTTCTTCAATCTCTACTACAGTATGTCCCCAACTAATAAATTCTCTAGATCACTAGAAAACAGTGGACACATCATTGAATCCCAAAAGGAAGAGCCCCCTCCAGTGGTGGAACATATTTAGTCACCCACTCAAAAATTGCAGCTGTCACCTGTAAAAGATTCTCTTGAGCATCAAACGCCACCTCCATAGTCCATTTCTGATCCTCTGGGTGCAACTATCAAAAATGTCACCAGAAAGCAACTTCCCCTGAGTTCCGAAACATTCTTCGACCAATATATACCATGCCCGGTTATAATGCAACTGCTTCATTTTCCCCCAAACTCTGGCAGTCTAAGCAGAAACAGTCAAACGTGAGATACAACCTTCCGAAAGCAGTTCATGCAGGTGGGATTTCAGTGTTAAGCATTTTAAATTTTTCTGGTTAAACATGTTTCCCCCAACTTTTAAGGAGATGTATCAGTCCATGTTTTGTATCTGATCGCAACTAACGCAGGAAGTCAAACATACATTTTATAGATTGGCGAAATAACAGTCCAGAAACTCAGATCTTACCAGACCAAATATACCAGACGTAAATTTAGCGATAACTGACTTTTCAAAAATGTTTGTGGAAGTCTGTGACAAACATGCCCCACCAAGGGAAAGAAGGGAAAGATTTAGTCACATGTCTTGGGTGAATGAAACATTAAGGAATATTAGAATAAAAGACAGACTATGGAGGATGGCCAACAAAGCTTTAAATAAAGAAGATTGGGAAAGTTTTAAAAAAGCAAGGAGCAAATGCAGGAGCCAGATCAGGAAAGCAAAAAAACACGACTACAAAATGAAAATAGAGGAAAGTACAGATCCATCTTCTTATTGGAACCTAATTAAATCATTAGACGGAACATCAGCCTCTAACGCTGACACAAACATCCAGGATGAAAAGGGGAAAGATCTTACGGCAACCGAGACCGCGGACCTGCTAAATAACTACTTCTGTACGTTACCAGACATAAAAATTCCAAATGAAGACTAAGGAAACTTAGCAAAGGTAATAAACAATGAACTGAATGATGAGAACAAAACTAACCAAAATCACCCACATTTTTATTTCACAGTGATTAAACAGTGTGAGGTACAGAAAGTAATACAAAACTTGAATGCAAAGAAGGCTAAAGGTCTGGATCAGATAGAAGCAAAGTTCCTGAAATATTCAGTTCAAATAATAACACCTGTCCTGACAAAAGTATTCAATATAAGTCTACTGGAAGGTATTTACCCAGAAGATTGGAAATTAGCCAAGGTAGTACCCATCTTTAAAGGGGGAGAACAGAACAATCCATCAAATTACAAACCAGTAGCACTATTGTCCATTGTGTCCAACATTTTTGAAAGATTGATTGGGAAACAAATAAACGAATACCTGGACAAATACGGGCTGTTATCCAAGCACCAATCTGGATTCAGAGCAAGGAGATCGAAGGGTACCACCCTCATGGATTTTGTTAATATAACAGTTTCTGGCTTAGATAAGGGAGTGTTCCTGGTTGCAGTATACATCGACCTCTCCAGGCCCTTTGATTTAGTAAAACACACGATGCTAATAGAAAGGCTTGAAAGGATAGGAATATCAGGAAAAGCCAAATCATGGTTTCATTTGTACTCATCCAATAAAAAGCAGCAGGTCTCTGTAAACGGTGTGCTTCCAACTCACAAATATTGAGAAGAGGTGTACCACAGGGCTTCATTTTGGGTCCTCTGTTGTTCCTAATTTACGGAACGACCTCCCCATATTACAAGGTCTGAAATAAAACTGTACGCAGATGACACTAATAATAGGAACAGCAGCTTCTCAAAGGAATTACAACAAAATTTGCAGCATGATTTTAACCGCCTCCAGGAATGGTTTGTAAATTCAAATATGGTACTAAGTGCCAAGAAAACTAAGGCAATGATGTTCAGGCACAATAGGTTGAAAAATAAAGTATAAACCAAAGTAAACATCACAACACCAAACGGTCAAACATTAACCAGCATCAATGAATATAAATATCTAGGATCAACTATAGACAGTGCACGGAAATTTGATCTACATATAAACAATACTGTCAAAAAGGTAAACAAATGATTTGGGGCCTTGAGAAGAAAAGTGTTTTTTCACCACAAAGAAACAAGGAAAACTATAGTGACACAACTTCTACTACCAGTTCTGGAATACAGAAGCATTGTATGCCAGCGTGCTACTCACACAGTGCTAAAAATGTAGATAGAACTTATAACAACTTAGCGAGATTTGTATTAGGTTGCACTTACGATCAACATCATTGTTTAATTTTACATTATAAAATGGGCAAAACATTTCCTTAATTCTGATTGGCTGAAAGCCATTTTCAGCCATGTCTTTATCAGGACATAACCATCCAGCCAGCACTAACTGTGCCAGGCTAGCCCTAGAACAGCAGTATATCAGTGCGCCACCCTGAACAGAATTTAATTGTGCCAGCTTACCGTAATAAGCGGTCGCAACACCAGTCAAACCTGACAGAAAAAAAAGGTTGGATACTCCAGATAGTTACTTTCAACTGAAAGTTTAAGAAATACTTAGAAGTTTCAAAGACAAACTTAAAAATCAATGCACCCCCACTCCCCCCCCTCCGCTTGCAGCCCCTCAGCTGGCATTGCAGCCGAACCATGACAACTGCACCTGGAGACTGTGGCACCAGCAGAGAAAACAGCAAAATACCACACACTGCATCTAATTTCCCCCCTTCCTGCTCAAGCCCTAAGCTTGTAATATTTTTTTTGTAAGTAAACTGTTACCTGTGGTTCACTGGTTCAGTGGGACTGCAATCAAGTGAGCCCAAGCACGTGCAGTGGCTTTCAAATACTGTTACAGATCCACTCCTCAAGCTTTCAAGTAAAAACCCAGATCCAATCTTTTATCTGTACTTTTTAAAATAAAAAATACTGTTATGACTGACCAACCAAAAGTTACACTGGAGATCTCGTAAGCACTGTGCGAAAAGCGCTACTTATGGCAGCTGCACTGAGACATGCTCACTGTCACTAAAAGTTGACGCTCGATGTCAGACAAACGGACGATCTGAGCATTCAAACCCACCACCAAAGAAAATGTTAGGAAAAGCACCGGTAATAGGCAGATAACCTCATAACCTGAGGAATACATAGGGAGCCCTGTACTGCCTACAAACAGTTCTGAAATTACTTTGATGAAGGGGGGACTATTTTTTGTATTTGAGGTATTGAAACCTCCATTTTTATATGTTTAACTTTTTGATTGCTCTTTTTTTTTTTTTAAACAAATACTTGGGGACCCATTAAATAACTACATTTTTATAACCAAAAACACACTCCGAGGTGTGGGTTATGATCTGATAAGAGCACTTCCCAGGTGCTAAAGGCACTTGGTGCAAGCACCTTGTGCCTTATAATGCACCTGGGGCATGCTCTTATCTGGCCATAAACCACACCTCGTCATGTGTTTTTGGTTGCGTAACCTACAGTAGGATTCCTTGGAGCTCAGGAGGCAAAAACTGAGAGGAACATTAGCCTTTAAAATGAACAAGGGAAAAACTGAACTTCTTAAATCTGATCCTGCTGAAGTACCTGGGCATACTTATAACATGAGGGAGATAAAAAATATAGTTTTTTTTATTCCTATGGCATCTAACTCCTATGGGAAAATGTAATCAAACTGGTGGGTAGCCAAGGAATGGAACATGTTACTCCCAGAAATCAGGAAAGCAACAACTATTAATTCATTTAGATCCCTTCTAAACAAGAATTTAAAGGATACTTGCACTTGTCATTGAATAAGTTGTGTTTGGAATATGTGTGTATGCTGAATTATGTATCTAGATCTGTATTGTATAGTAAAATGTCATTTGATGGAATTTGTACACCTCTTCTGTAACAAAGCAGGACAACTTCGTAAACAGGACTGCAAGGTCCTAATAGTTCTATCCTGTTTAAAAATAACGATTTATCTTGTCTTATTTTACATCTTCCTGTTGTAAAAAATCAATGTTGATTTTCCCCAGCGCCTGGTCAAATTTCCCCCATTCGCTGAAAAAACTACCAACGGCTTAATCTGGTTAAACTGCAGTTGGTTTACACTTGTGTCCAACCCCCGCACCCACTAGGTTGAGGCTGAAAATAAGTAGTATTGTCTAGCCCTTCTTTCTCTGTAAACAAAAACTAAATAATTCAATAAAAAACTAGTATAACTGATCCAGTGGCGATTGCAGACCACTTTAATTCCTTTTTTGTTAACGTAGGGAAACATCTACCAGGAAATCTGGCTCCTAGGATGTTTGCCTGGTATTGCTGAGGTGTGTTAACCTAAATTTTATTTCAGGAATTTGACTATTGCTACTGTCAAGAAGTATCTGAGAAAATCATCTAGTAAAACCAGACTGATACCGGACTCTGTAAATATGAAATTGTTTAGTCTAGCAATCGATGAATTGGCACTTCCTGTTCAAAAGTTATTTAATTTTTCGTTGCAGTATGGTGAATTGCCCAGTATCTGGAAAAAAACAAACGTTGCTCCAGTCTTTAAATCTGGGAACCACACCTCTGCCTTGAACTACAGGCTCCTCTACATTCTCGACCCTCTCTCCACGACTCTGGAAAAAATACTCAGTGATCAATTGCTGGACTATATTTCTGACAGTGATCTTTTGGTCAAGGAACAGCATGGCTTTCGGAAATGTTATAGTACAACAACTGCATTGATAGAGCTCAGGGTATTAAATAGCTGGTATAGCATAGCAAAATGCTGTGCAAAACAGGAGATAATGCTAACCATTTCCGGACATGTATAGCAGTAGACTGATAATTTTTTTTTAGTAAGTCTGTAGCACAATAAACAAAGTGAATAAAAACAATATACATTTTTTACATTTTGCTTCTCATTCTGCACTAAGTGCTATGCATTTTCACAGTTGACTAACACTTTAACGCAAAAAACTGCTAATCATTTTTTTCGGCTTATTTAATACCCTGGAGCTGACTGAGGATCTCCATGTAACCTTTGACAGAGGAGAATATGTGGATGCAGCCTTTTTAGACCTTTCTAAGGCCTTTAATTTAATAAATCATAGTCTGTTGTTGAAGCAATTAATGGAGACAAGCCTGTCGGTCGATGCGGGAAGCATGGTTCTCAGATTACCTGACTAATCATATTCATCAGGTTAGGCGTGCTGACATGTACTCAAGGACTGTATATTTGGATGCAGGAGTGCCACAGGGATCTCTACTGGGGCCTCTGTTGTTTAGTTTCTTTATAAATGATGTTCCTGGGGCCTGTGACTACTCCCAAGCAATATTAAATGCAGATGACAATGTAATTTCACTAAGGGTAAATACTTCCGCTGTGCTTGAGAAATGTTTACAGCATGACTTTAATTCCATGTGTCAGTGGTTTGTAGAGAATAACTTGGTCATTAATGTAAAAAAAAAACCAACCTAAAACTATGTTGTTTGGGAGTAGGCATGGGCTCAAGGACTGTCCTGGACTGCGCATCACCACACCAACTAGAGAGCTGATAGAACCGATCCAGATGTTTAAATATCTGGGATATATTTGCACCCTTTGTTGTCCTTTTCTGCTTATGTTAAATCGTTAGGTAAAAGCATTAATCAGTGACTGGGTTCGCTTTACCGGAACAAACACAACCTTACTAGAGAAGCAGAAAAACATTTGGTTATGAGTGTAAAGAGTCTCAATTATTGATTATGGTGCTGTGGTCTGTTCCGTGGCAAGTAATACAGTTCAACAGAGGATATGTGTAGCTTTTAATCGTACAAACCACAAGCAACACAGCTCGGGAGACACAGGCTGGAGCCACACTCAATCGGAAGTACCAGCAAGCAAAAACAAGCGGGCTCTACAGCACAAGAAGGCATAAAGCAGCTCAAATAGCAGCATCATTTTATTACATATAAAAAGTAAGCACCCCCACCCGTGCACAGGCGTCATCGTTTCACACCACCACCACCCTGGTGCTTTTCAGAGCTTTAATCGTGCCTGCAGAGTTGCACTTGACATAGACTACAGAGTGATACCCATAGATGTGTTCTCTATACCTCTTTCAACTGTTTGTCCTGTTATCATAGGGTAGCCTACCAGTTGGTATTATTCAGCCAAAAAAAAGCATAACTGGGCCATATGCCTATTGGTGTCCATAACCTCTGTAACCCAGTAGAAAAAAAAACATTTCTAAAAATATTCTACCAGAAATGTGCAGTCAGAGGTTTTAGTTACCATTAAAGCAAAGAGCACTGGGCCAGCGCTCTTTTTCGGTGTGAGCTATGAAAGCGAGGAAGTCTCTTCCTGTCGCTGTGAAATTGCTCCTCTTGCTATTTTTAAGAACCATGCTCTAGCTTATTTTCAGAATAAGCTGGTCTTCAAATCTACCTAGTCAGTCTTTTGCTGCATAATTTGTATTGTTAATTTATTGTGTATTTTGTTATTTCAGTGTTTATGACGGGGACACCGTTCGAAAAGAGTCATTGGTATTTTGTTATTTGATGTTTATGACATGGACATCTTTCAGAAAGGACAATTGGCTCAAAGGTTTTCTGAATTTAATAAACAAGCGAACAAAATAAATACTACAGGGAATAGTTTTCTCTTTTCACTCATCCTGTGTCCGTTATTGTCTCTTCAATTTTAGAACTGCAGAATCACAACCATCAGCTGAAAAGGGAAACTGACTACCTAAAACAACAGCTTCAGCATTATGACAGGATTCAGGAACTCACCGAGATGTTGCAAGAGAGTCACAGGTACAGTGACCGTCAGTGTCAGCAGTGGAAAACATGATGTCCCATTTTTAACATGATGCAAAAAAAACAAGCATTTGCCAATGGCAAATGTTCACCACTGGTACTGCTGTTGTACCAGGTCTTGCTTGTATACATTTTTACTATATATTTACCCAGTATAGAGCAGATGAGATGCAGTATCTCATTTTCAGTGGTGTCCTGCTTTGACACATTGTTACACTGTAATTACCCAGGATAGGTCAGCTGAAAGGCAATATTCTACTTTTAAGTGGGTTCCCACATTTTGACCCCAAATGTCCAACAGTCTTTTTATGACCGGACGTTATGATCAAGACAGGTGGAATTTTTTAAATCCCATCCAAAAGATGATTTCGCTGTGCGACTGTGGAAATGGGAGGGGATTTGAAAAAATTACATCTGCCATGTTCGGGTGGTGGGGTAGCACAAGGGATACGTTGAACATTAGAGGCCAAAATCTGCAAAAACTAAAGTTATGAGTAAATATTGGAACAATTTGTTTCCTAATAACTTAGTTGTTTTTTCACATTTTTACCCCAAATATTCAACATAATCTTTATATGATCAACTCCTTTTGAGCATGACAATTCAATTGTAAAACAATGGCTGAAATGTCATTTTGTACCACAAGTGTTAAAACACATTTTGGGTAGGGTTTGAGAAATGACAGCTGTCACATTAATGAAGTGGTATAAAAAAATGGCTATGTTGAAAAGTTGGGGTGAAAATATTCTTGTTTTTTTGTCACCAGACATGTCAGCTCTGGGACCTAAAAAATAATTGAAAAAGGCTGGCATTCCCCCTGTGTGCTGGTGCCCCTGAGGAAGAAATATGTCGACGCCACAACCGATGTTTTACATGCCTGGGTTGACACCATGACATGGATTCCTGCAACACGTGCTTCTCCATGGACTACTGCACCTTGGAAAACCATGCAATGAGGGGTTGCATTGCACGCGGGACTCCAGGTCCCTGGGTTCTTCCCCGAGCCTCTCCCCGGTACTTTACGTGCAAAGTGAGACCAGGCCTCCGCTGCATCTCATCTTGTGAAGACGGGAGGCCTGAGTGAAAGGTCGGCAGGACAGCTGGCCTCCTCGGGGGTTGTCAGTTGAGCACTCTTCAGAGTCCGGTGCCCATTTGGGGGCCTGGACAAGCCCATTGGCGGTACAAGAGCTACATGCCCGGCCCATGCTGGTGACTTCCTCAGTGCCGCACTTGTCTGCCACCATGACTTCTATCCTCTTAGTTTTGGCCGGTGAGCGGGACAACATTGGGCATTGCTGACTGTGTGGCTAGGTCCCCTCCTGCTGCTGCTTGCGGCACCAGGAGAGGAAGGGTCTGGGGGGTGGTCACCCTGGCGATATCCCTGTTCTCATCCTCTGGTTCGGAGGATGTGGATCGAGATGATTTTGAGTGGCACCCCGGCTCTGCAGAGCCACAAGGCCCTTCTAGACCCAGTTCAAGGCCTTTAGTGCCGGAGGATCAGGGAGTCTCCATCTTGGTGCCGACCGCTGTGCCACTTCCCTGGTATCCCATGGTGCAATGTGCGGTGCCGGGGATGCGACCGGTGCTGTCTCCAGCACTGAAGGGGTAGGTGGTGCCATGGTTGATGCCAAGTTGTGGGTCGGTGTCACTTCTGGTGCTGAATTGGGCTCTGGTGCTGTTTGCAGTATGGGACCCGACTCTGGTGCCGTCGGTGGTACTAAGGGGGGGATGTCAGTGTTGCTTGCATTGCCAAACCACTCCCCTTGCATTCCTCTGGTGCCCTGATGACTGTTAGGCCTCCTTTGAGGGTCAGGTTTTCTTCTGGTGGGGTGGGCATGGGGAAGGCCGTGTCAGCACCGCGCTCCGTGGCTGGAGTGACTAGGAGCTCAGCAAGGAGCTGTAACACTGACTCGAGCCTTCTCTCCCTACCTGACAGGAGTGAGTCTGCAGCAGGTGGGGACAAAAGCCACCCTTTGGGACCTGCATGGCTCTGATCTTTCCACCTAGAAGTTTCCCCCTAGGGCCCCTACCCTGTCCGCCCCTCTACAGTTAGGTATTCGGGAGTGGTTTAGACGTGCATCTCCTTCCCTCCCTCGGGAGAGGTCCCATGCTCGCTCTCAAAGCCCTGGCAGAAAGACTATCTTAGCCCGCCAAGATCTTCCTCCTCCTCCTCCTCTGCTTCTCCCCCCTTCTCCCAGGTATTTCTGGCCATGCAGGGCCCCTCACTTGGGAGCAATTCAGGGCCTTGGAATCTGTGTTCCCTGGTTTCCTGCATATGTGTGTGTGCATGCGTGCGTGTGTGTGTATGCATGTGTCTGTCTATCTCTTTCTCTACCTTTCTGTCACTTGGTCTGCCCAGGGGTTTTGGTCATCCCTGACCTATAATTCCCTGCCCACAATTCTTTACCTCCTCTTTTCTAGTCAGCCTTATTTTTGGTTTCCATATCCTTTCATTTTCCCTATTCTTTGGGCTACCTTGCTACGCCCTTCGCTTTTCTTGTTTCATCCTCTCCTGCGGACAGAACTGAGGGGGTAGGGGAGCCAGCATCGATTACTGGCCAGACTGTGAGTGCCACATAGTGTGTCAGCCTTGTGGGTGGTACCGTGCCCGAAGTCAGCTCCCCCCTCTGAAATCTTTAAGCTATACGCTCCCGTGGAGTTCTGTGCCTTTGGTTAGTACCCACCTGCAATGAATTGTGAAGATATCTTGGAAGATCAAGAATTACGGTGAGTACATAATTTTCATTTCCAGATGGTCACTGTGACAAGATTATACCATCCCTGGAGCAGAATATGTGGTTTTGCTCCTTTGACTTCTGGGATGCGTCTTTCCACATTCCCATCCATCGGTCCTACTGCCAGTACCTGAGGTTCTGCGTGGAAGAGGTCCTGTACCAGTTCCAGGTCATGCCCTTTGGCCTTTCTTCAGTGCCCCAGGTCTTCACCAGATGTATAGCAGTGGTGATGGACCACCTTCGGCATTTCAGGGTCAGAGTATACCTCTACCTGGACAACTGGCTGTTAGCGGTCGAGCCAAAGAGGCCGTGGAGAGATCCTCAGATCAGCTCTGCAGACTTGTCAAGATTTGGGCCTGTTGGTCAACCCAGACAAGTCCAAACTGGTACCGAAGCAGGTGATCAAATTCATTGGGGCAGAACTAGAGTCCCTGCAGGCCAAGGCCTGCCACTCTGCAGAACAGGTACTGGATCTTACCTCCTTTGCCCAATCATTTCAAGTTGATTTCTTGCAACCTGCCTGGGATTTCCTGTGCCTGATGGGGTATATGGTGTCCTGCAGCACCATGGTCCATTGGGTCTGCTGGTGGATACGCCACCTTTGGGGGGAGCTGGGTCATCAGTGGTCCCAGTGTCTATGCCACTTTGACCAGCCTGGTCATAGTAACCTTGTCGATGTCAGAACACCTGGAAGAAGAAATCCCATTTTTAGACCTTGAATCGACCATCACACTCACGATGGACGTGTCTCTGGTATGGTGGGATGAGGTGGGGAGCACACCTGGGAGACTACCATGTGTTTTGGTCACCTAGGGAGTCCCGTCACCACATAAACCTGCTGGAACTCAATACACTGCACTTGGCTCTGATGGAATTTGCTCCACTAGTCAGGAATCGGGTCGTGCAGGACTAGACGGGACAATACCACAACCATGTTCTGCTGTGTCGGGAGGCACTCCACACCTGAACCCTCGTGTGCAGCTTGGGTGCAAGCTTGGGCGCAGGTCTCCTGGCGATCCATGTCGCGGGAGAGATCAAGCAGCTAGCAGACACTCTCAGCCAAGTAGGAGAGATGTTGCACGAGTGGTTGCTGAATTAGGAAATGGTGAACCACTTGTTCTCCCTGTCGGGCACACCCTTGGTGGAACTGTTTGCCTCCTGGGACAACGCCAAACTGAGGCTTTTTTTTGCCCGCCCCCCACAGTCCTGGACACTGTTGGGGGATACCTTTGCGATGTCTTGGACCCCAGGCTTCATGTATGTCTTTCCTGTGATCCACAAGTTAGTGGCCAAGGCCCATAAGAAAAAGGCATGGTTGATCCTGATAGCTTCAGACTGGCCACAGCAGTTCTGGTGCCCAGATCTCCTCAGCAGCTGACCTCCGTGGTGACTGCCTGTCATTGAGGCACAAGTCAGGAAGCATAGGAAAAACCAGGAGCAGTTATAGAATTCACAAAAAGTGTTTATTAGTACTTGCAGTAACATAAAAAAAAACTTGTTCAGTATAACTATTTAAAAAGGCAGAATAAATAGAGATGATACATCTGAGTTTCCCTTCAATCTCTGTGACTCTCAAAACATTGAAGCTCTCTCTCTTATGAGTCTTTGCAACCCCTCTTTCTAACAAGCATCCTGTTTTTTTCTAAAATGTTCTTTTATATTTCAGGCAGTTGCAGCTAGAACACAATGTCCCAGAACCGAAGCCCCTTTTCCACAGCTTCTGCAAAAAGGCTTAAAAATTGCATTTCAGGTTAACCCCTTGAGTTCCAAATAGCTTTGCAATCATCTCAAACTATAATTATATACATTTCAACAGTAACACTATATAATTTATAAACAAAGGGATCCCAATATCAGTTACATTTCCACACAGTGATTTACATATATTTTTATACCAGCAGATATGCAGGGAGGAAAAGACAAACAGCAAGGGAAGACTGAGAGTTAGCGAGAGGCAAATAATTGTGAGACTGTCAGGGTGATCAAATCCTAGGTCTCACAGGAAAATTTGGTTGTGCAACCAGATAGACAAGAGACAGGAAAGGACAGAACAGATCCCTGCATTCAAACACTTTCTGTAACAACTGGGACAGAGTCCTATTCAACCCTGTCAAATACACCCCCCTCCTTAAGAGAGAACCTGTTTTATCAAACAGGTTTCCAAAATGTTCTATTAATTCTGTACTAACATTAGCTTCTAACTTTCAGAAATTAAGCACATGTGCAGTATCCTTTTTTCTATAACAGTACAGCAAACAGTAAAGTTTAAACTCATACATTTGTTTTTCAAGCTTCAGAACCCTCAATTCCTGATCCATATCTTGACAGAGAATCAGCATTGCTATTCTCTTTACCATATTTGTGTATCACCTTGAATTTAAATGGCTGTAGTGCCAGGTACCACCTTGTGATTCTGGAATTTTTATCTTTCATTTGGTTAAGCCAACAGAGAGGATTGTGATATGTTACAATTACGAAGTCCGTTCCTAGCAAATAAAATCTTGGTGACTCCATGGCCCACTTTGCTGCTAAACATTCCTTTTCAATGGTGGAGTACCTTTTCTCTCTGTCATGCAACTTCCTACTTATGTGCAGAATAGGATGTTCTGTCCCATCTATATTTTGACTCAGGACTACACCTAGGCCTACCTCTGATGCATCTGTTTGTAACAAAAATGGTTTCTCAAAATCTGGGCATCTTAAAACAGGGGCTGAACATAATGCAGCCTCAATGGCTTGAAATGCTTCATCACACTCTGGGGTCCATTTCACATTATTTGGGTACCGTTTTTTCATGAGTTCGGAGAGGGGAGTAGCTAACTCAGCAAAGTTGGGGACAAATCTCCGATAATAACCAGCCAGCCCTAAAAAATGACCTGACATGTTTCTTTGTTTTAGGGACAGGGCCGTTAGCTACAGCTTCTATTTTAGACATTTCTGGCTTAACTTCTCCATTTCCCAACACATAGCCCAAATATCTGGTTTCCTGCATGCCCAGTGCACACCTGGTAGGATTAATTGTCAGACCTGCATTTTTGATCGCTTGGATTACTGCTTGTAGGTTTTCCAGGTGACTTTTCCAGTCTGGACTGTACACCACTATATCATCCAAGTATGCAGCACAATAACCAGTGAGAGGGGATAAAATTACATCCATGTACCGAAGAAATGTAGCTGGCACACCATGTAAAATAAATGGCATGGTGGTGAACTGATACAATCCAACAGGAGTGGTAAATGCAGTTTTGTCTTTGGATTCTTTAGCTAAAGGGATTTGCCAGTAACTCTTGGTGAGATCGAGGGTACTGATATACTTTGCACTCACCAGTCTGTCTGCCAAATCATCTATTCTGGGCGTAGGATAACTGTCAAATTCTGACACTTGATTAAGTTTCCTAAAATCAAGGCAGATTCTAACACCCCCTTCTTTTTTGCTTACAATTAACATTGGAGATGACTAAGCACTCCTCGACTCTTCTACGATACCCAATTCTTTCATTTTTTGTATTTCCTTAACCACGTCAGCTCTTTACCACTCTGGTATCCCGTATGTCTTTTGCTTAATAGGGTGAGCATTCCTTATCCCTGTAACATGCGCAACCCTTTTACTCGGCCTGGTACTGTGGTAAAAGTAATGTTAAATGTCTTTAGCACATTATGAATGTCTGCAGTTTGTTCTGAGGTTAAGGAAACATTCACCTTTACAGCATCAGCAGTTACGCTTTATTCCAGTCTTTCATAAGCTACATCAATATCTTCTTTATCGGTTTCTGGTAAAACTAGCAAAGCAGCTTTTGATATTTTTTCAACCCATTTCTTGAGGAGGTTAGCATGGTATATCTTAGTAGGATTTTTCCTGTCGAGGTCTCAGTCTCGTAGTTAATGGTGCCAGTACATCTAAGCACTTTATAAGACCCTTGCCACCTCATTAAGTGTATTTTCTGTTGTGGGTAACAGTAGCAAAACCTTTTCACCTGGCTCAAAAACTTTCTCTTTTATCCCATGGTCATAATATAGCTTCTGCTGGTTTTGGGGCCTCTTCCTGATTACTATGGGCAATTTCAACATATTTTGCCAGCTTATTTCTTAGGGCACACATATAAGATGTTATAGATTGTTTCTGAGTGGGGTTATCTTGCCATGTTTCTTTTATCAAATTCAGTGGCCCTCTTGGCTGCCTACCATACAGCATTTCAAATGGTGAAAACCCTGTTGATGCCTGAGGCACTTCTCTGGAAGCAAAAAGTAGGTAAGGCAAGTATTGGTCCCAGTCTTTCCCTTCCCCTTTTACAAACCTTTTTAACATGTGTTTTAGGGTTTGTTTAAAATTCTCAACAAGACCGTCTGTCTGAGGGTGATGGGGGAGGTTCTTATGGCAGTAATACCTGGTAATCTGTACAGCTCCTTAAATAATGCAGCACCAAAATTACTACCCAGATCAGTAATAATTTCTTTAGGTATCTCCACTCTGCTGAAAATTTTTGCAAGCTCTGCTGCCACTTTTGAAGCTGTGACAGTACACATTGGAACTGCTTCTGGGTATCGAGTGGCATAGTTGCACACTACTAGGATAAATCTATTACCTTTTTTACTTTTGTCTAAAGGACCAACCACATCCATTGCAATTCTCTCAAAAGGCACATCTATCAAGGGTAGGGGCACCAGGGGCACCTTGTCTTTTCTAGTGACTGGGGCTACTTTCTGAAACTCTGCACAGGAATTACAGTAGGTAGCAACATCTTCATGAATTGCAGGCCAGTAAAATTTGTACGGCAATCTAGCAAGGGTGCGATCCTTCCCCGACTGACCAGCCATAGGACTATCGTGTGCTATCTGTAACAACTCTGTTCTATACTTCTGTGGTATAACTAGTTGATCTTATCTGTGTCAGTCTTCACCATTCATCATTGTTGAGTATGAGCCAGAAGATCAGGACCCTGCGGGAGCTCTTTTTTTTTTTGCAAGAAGAGGAGTTGATGTCGGGATGGCACCTCCCTCAAGGCCGACGTATTACGTGGCGCTCATGGGTTGGCCAGTAACCGTCGTCAACGCCTTCTCAGCCCCAGTTCTGCCTCTCCCACCGTCGAGTAAGGACCTCGTGTGTGAAGCCCTTCGAAAGTGCATCAGCGGCCTAGTCTGTCGGCTTCATCAGCTCGAGTTTTGCTCTGCCTCCATTCTCGGTGCCGTCCTACTGGTAAAATATTTCCTTTTATTTTGACGATGTCAAGTACCTTGTTTTATTTATTGTGTTTTCCGTCCGGTCATGTCTCATTCCAGGAAAAAGAAGAAACTTTCTAAAATGGTCGGCCTCCTGTCTGGCGTGTCCCTCTTGACGACTCTCCATCTCGGACCAGCATGGCGGTGCTTGACCTGCTTGGGCCCTAACCATATGGATCGTTGCAATGCCTGTTTCTCTATGGACCGTGGAGTTCTGGAATTACGCACGTTCAAAGTTGGACGTGCGCCGTCGACTTTCGGGGGAAAGGCTCGTACTCGGGAAGCCAAGTCCAGGATTCTTGACCCTTCCTCCGGGTCCCCTCCTGGTCCTATACGGCCCTCGGAGGAGAGGGTTTCCGCCCATCCTAGCCTTGCCTTGGCGGGAACCCCTTCCATGGTGCAGGAGTCACAGCCTGGTCCCCGGGCACGAGGCACCATCCAGGCAATCACCTCTTCGGAGGTGAAGGCTCCCCTGGCTTCATGCTCGGGGGCCCCCGGGCCCAGGCCGGCACCGTCCCTGATTCCAGCGCTGCTTGCAGCACCAGAGATCGGGGTGGCACAGGGCCAGCCTCCAGCACCATTTTTGACTCCAGCGCAGTTCGCGGTGCTGGGGATGGGAACGCGGGACCAGTTCATGGCGCCACTTGCGGTGCCACAGCTGAGAGAGATCGGGGGGCCATCTGCGTTCGGGCCCACTCTGGGGATGATGACTCGGAGGCCGACCTGGACTGGCTCCCGGAATCCTCTGATTACTCCTCGTCCAGCACTTCAGCCCCCTCCTGGAGAGCGGACGGATCTCCTTGGTACCGGGGTCGGTGGCGCTGACCAGACCTCGGGTGCCCAGGTGGGCACTACAGGGCAGCCCGAAATCGGTGACCCGTCTGCTCCCTCAGGAGGTGTACCTCCTCCTCCTCCTCCTAGGATAGTTCTAGCTAGCCCAACTTCTGGGCAGGCTGGGGCATCCCAGGCAGGGGAGGGTGCTTCACCCCCGGCTGTCTCCCAGGAGTCAATTATAGGGTGCCATTTGCCTCGGCTAGTGGTGAGGAAGAGGGCTCTCTCGGAGTCCGAGGTGTTAAGAGGACTTGATTCGGTGCAGCGGTCTCCCCTGAGAACCTGCAGAGGTTATGGGAGGAGCCGTAACGCTAGATCGGTCTTCTCCCCCAAGGTCCCTCTGGGAGGGACATCTCTGGAGGTCAGGCCACCCTTTTGGGCTCATGCGGCCCCAGTCACCTCGCAGGGGGAATTCTTCCATCGGGCTCAGCTCTGGCCATTTGAGCTCAGTTGAGCAGCCTTTGTCTGTTGGGACCATCGGGTCTCCTCCTTTGAGGTCTCCCATCCCCCTGCCCAGGCAGAGGCCATGCCCTTCCTCGGATGTGCCTGGTCCCCTTGCCTCTGCCAACCCCTCCCTCTTTCCCATGTCTCTCTGGTCCTATGGGGCCCCTTAACTGGGAACAGTTTAGGGCCAGGGCTGCACTGTACCCTGCCTACTTCTGAGCCATGGATAAACAGGTGTTCCACCACTCCCCAGTGCCGCCTGACCCTAACTCTCCAAGCTCGTCACTCCCTCGTCTTCCTCCTCTGAGGGAGAGGAGTCCTCCATACATCTTTCCCCAGCAGTCGATCTCTCTGCTTATCAACATTTCCTGTCGGGGTTGCTCGATAAGCTCCACAATTCCACCCTTGGCAAACGTAATCCCGACTGGTCGGCGCTTGCCTTCTTAAGTGAGTTCAGCGTGATCAACCTGTTGGTTCCTGCCTGGCCTGTTCCCTTCTGGGAGGTGTCGCACCAGGTCTGGCGATGTCCCTTTTCCCTAGCTCCAGCCCCAAGGGACCTTCACCAGTGGTATTGCGCCCCCTGGGGTCTCCAGGAACTCTGCGTCACCCTCCGTTGGGTGTGACGTGCCTGGACAACCCTTCTGGGCATAGAAGCCTGAGCTGTGACCGACCCCCAGAATCCGACTCAGCTGAGTTTGATTTCTGGAGCAGGAGAACCTTCTTCTTGGCACGCCTCCTGCTTTGTGTGTCAGCATATCAGGCCCACCATGCTGCCTACAATAGGCACTTGTGGTCATTGCTAGGCCAAATCCTGATTCAGAGGCAACCAGACAAGCCATTGTCCTCTCCGCGTGAGGCCTGGAGCTTGCAAGGCACCAAGCAAGGGCATTGTAAGATGCCAATGAGGTGGCTTCCAGAATAGTGGGGACAGTGATCTGCATCAGGTGGTCGGCAAGGCTTCGTCTTTCCCGGTTGTCACCCCTCGCCCAGTGTAGGGTGACTGCCTCTGCCTTCCAGAGTCCCACCTTTTCTCCCGTAGGGTGAGGCGAGAGCTTCAGGGGTGCCTTCCCTCTCCTGTGAGGAGAGCCTCACCCAGACCAATCTGAGGCCTAGCCAGACCTGCAGGGGTTCTCTCCTCCAGTTTTTTCCCCACTGGAGGCTAAGGAACACTGTCCCTTAGGGAGGTTCTGGGCCCCCTTCTGGGGGCTCGGTAGTCACCCAACAGTGATGAGTGGTGAAGATTGACACAGTTAAGATATGAAAATTACATACCTACTGTAATTCTTGATCTTTCTGTGTATCTTCACCATTCATCACTGAATCCCGCCCACTTTCCCCTCTCAGGCCTCAGTCTCTGGGCGATTCTCCTCCTCCTCCTCCTCCCTGTTTGTCTCCCTTTAGACCTTGGTCCTTTTCCAGGACTTCCAACTCCCTCCCTTTTTGGGTTGTGTTTTTTTTTCCTCTGGGGGGGCAGGCAGGGAGGATTCTGCTGTTGGGGCTCTCTCTCTCTCTCTCTGTCTCTCTCTCTCTCAGCCCAGGTAGCTCCTGGGGTTTCTGGCTCCCTCTTGAGGGAGTCTGGTGGTAGGAGGAGGCTCTGGTGATTCCCTCGGTTGTCCTCCAACTTCATTGCCACCTTGATCATTTTCTCTCCTTCTGGAGAATTTGTTTCCCCTTCTGTTTCCTCCTCTGGGGTACCCCCTTCCCCCTCCAAATAATTTTCTATCCCCGCGAGTGTCTCTCCAGGGCATTTTAGGCAGTGTCTCTGCCTCAATTATGTTTGCAGGGGTGGGAGACACCAACCCGTCCTTAGTCCCCAGGCCTGTTTCTGCCTCTGAATGAGTGCCATGCTCCAAGCCTTGGCTTTCTCTGGCTGTCTGTTGACTTGTGGCTTACCTTCTTAGGGCAGACAAGGGCAATGCCTTGAGGCAGTGTCTCCTCCACCTCCCTTCTTCTCTATCCTCCTACTCCTCCTTTCCCACCCATTCCTTTTTGCCCAGAGATTGGGGCCCTACTCTCCCAATCCCTTAGGCTTCATCCTTTCCTGTCCTCTCTTTGGCATATTCCTCCTTTTAGTTTTATATCCTTTCCTTTTTCTGTCCCTTGGGCTCCCTTGCCCATCCTCCCAACCCTCATTTTCTGTCTCTCTCTGGTGTGCAGAACTGGGACTGAGGCGTCTACGACAGTTACTGGCCAATCCTCAAGCGCCATGTAATACATCGGCCTCAAGGTCAGCGCCATCCCAATGTCAGCTCCTCCTCTTGCAAAAAAAAAAAAAAAAAAAGAGTTCCCGCGGGGTCCTGATCCTCCAGCTCACACCCCACAGTGATGAATGGTGAAGATATACAGAAAGATCATGAATTACGGTAGGCACGCAATATTTATTTTTGTCTGTTCCCGTGTCTGAGGTTTAACCCAATCTCTGTACAGTAACCCATTACATTTTTTAAACAATGGTTCACCCTGTTTTGGTTTCACCCCACGCTGCTTAAAATAACCCTGGAGAGAAACATTGTTGGCTTGTTCTGAAAGAAAATCACAGTCAGTAATCAGTTTAGTTTCAGCATTTTCGTAAGTTAATCCCTTATGTCCATCAGTCATTTGTTGCCACAGTTTCTTCAGGCATCGTCTTTCTTTCCTGGATTTCTGGATCTTGGAGCTGTGCTCAGACAAGTTCGAACCAAAATCACTGAAAGGAAAAGTGTCCCCACCATTTAAGATTTTGCTTGCCTGAGCTCTTGTTACCACTGCTGCTGAAACTGCAGGGTTCAGGTCCTCTAAGATTAACTCAGTAAATCCTGGACAGTCATTCCCAATGATCACGGGTACAGATAACTTGGGTACTACCCCCTTTTTCATTTGGTGCAACACACCCTTAATGGTCAGAGTCACTTGGGTGGTGGGAAAGTATCAAGTGTCCCCGTGGATGCAGATGACACCAGTACCTGGTCCTTTTGCACAGTGTTTTCCCAGCACGTCAACATGCACTAGGGTCTGTCTACTTCCTGAATCAGTGAGTCCCTTTGCAGTATTATCCCCCACCTTCACATGTTAAGTACTTACCCGAATTTGACAAGGACAAATCTGTTTCAGTGTCACTCTTCTTATGGCAATTTCTTGCAATATGACCTGGCTCATTACAGTTATATCAAATAATGTCTTTGGGCACAGATTTGTTACCCCCACCAGAGTTCTTATTAGTCTTTGAGTTTAAATGGGAAAAAGAGGGTCTTTTCGGTGCTTGGCTGTAACCTCGCTGCTGTGGCGTTTGCCTGGCCATTTGGTAGTTCTCAGCCAAAGAAACAGCCTTTTCCCCACTTTCTGGTCGGTTTTCCTTTACCCAAAGCTGCACATCTGTAGGCAGGATGTTGATGAATTGCTCCATTGCAAATGTGTCGATGATCTGTGGGACTGTTTTGCCCTCTGGTTGGAGCCATTTTATCAGGAGTTCTCTGTGTTGGGTGAAGGCTTCTTGAGGATTGTCGACTGAGTTGTACTTCAGAGATCGAAATCTCTGCCTGTAGGTCTCTCCTGAGATGTCACACCTTTTCAGGATTTTGCTTTTCACCAGTTCATACTTTTCTGACTGTGCAGTGTCCATATTGCTGTAGGCAAGTTGGGCTTTTCCTGTCGGGTAGGGTACCAGTCTGATTGTCCATTGCTGCTTTGGCCATTGGCAGGCTGTGGCAACTCTTTCAAAAGTTGTCAGGTATGCCTCGATATCATCCGAGGAGTACAACATAGTAAGTTTAATGGCTTTTAAGTTGCTTGTGTTTTGTTGCTCGTCTGGATCTGTGCCAGATCCTCTGCCTTTAATAGCTTGCAAGGCATCCAGCTATCGCTGCTCCTGTCGCTGCATCTCTTCTCTCCTCTGCTGCTGCTGCTGCTTCTCTCCTCTGCTGCTTCATGCTTTCAGGTTCTGTCACTGCCTGTTCATTTTCCATAACTTGTGCTGACTGTACAATCCCACTGCTACCACCATCTGTCGTCAAGGCACAAGTCAGGAAGCATAGGAAAAAAACAGGAGCAGTTGTAGAATTCACAAAAAGTGTTTATTAGTACTAGCAGTAACATAAAAAAAATGAACTTGTTCAGTTTAGCTATTTACAAAGGCAGAATAAATAGAGAAGATACATCTGAGTTTTCCTTCAATCTCTGTGACTCTCAAAACACTGAAGCTGTCTCTCTTACAAGTCTTTGCAACCCCCTTTCTAACAAGCATTCTGTTTTTTTTTCTAAAATGTTGTTGTATATTTCAGGCAGATGCAGCTAGAACACAATATCCCAGAACTGAGGCCCCTTTTCCACAGCTTCTGCAAAAGACTTAAAAATTGCATTTCAGGTTAACCCCTTGAGTTCCAAATAGCTTTGCAATCATCTCAAACTATAATTATATACATTTCAACAGTAACACTATATAATTTCTAAACAAAGGGATCCCAATATCAGTTACATTTCTGCACAATGATTTACATATATTTTTATACCAGCAGATATGCAAGGGAGGAAAAGACAAACAGCAAGGGAAGACTGAGAGAGCGAGAGGTAAATAATTGCAAGACTGTTGGGGTGATCAAATCCTAGGTCTCACAGAAAAATTTGGTTGCGTAACCAGACAGACAAGAGAAAGGAAAGGACAGAACAGATCCCTGCATTCAAACACTTTCTATAACAACTGGGACAGGGTCCTATTCAACCCTGCCACACTGCCTCTCCACCCAAATCTGCTGACCGGACATGGGAACGGTCCTGCACCTGGACCTTCACTCCATGCACTTCATGGCCTGGTTCCTGATCGACTAGGGTTCCAGGCCTTGGGTCTTTTGGTGAATATTTGCCACGTAGAGGAGGCCTCCAGAAAAGAATTGACTCGCAGATGCTGTGCCGTCAAATGGATGAGATTCTCCATTTGGTGTCAGGGCAAGGGTTTGTCCTGTGGCTAGCATGCTGGACTATCTCTGGTCCCTTTTCCAACTGGGTCTGCAACTCTAAAGGTGCACCTAAATGCCACCTCTGCTTACCGGTCACAGTTAGCCAATGGTGGCCTAGGAGAAGGTGGTTGGGCACTTTTCATGTGCCTGTACCACTTGGCCCTTCCAGTACGTGAACTGCCTCCACTGTGTGACTTACTGCTGGTTTTGGCAGTGCTTATAGGCAAACCTTTTGAGCCAGTGCACAGGTATGAGATGTCACACGTGTCATGGAAGACAGCATTCCTGGTGACCATTAGTGGCGTTTCCCTGCCTGGTCTTCCACGTGGACTGTGTCCTCCTTTGCCCCAACCCGAAGTTCCTCCTGAAGGTGGTATCACTGTTTCACCTTAACCAGGTGATCAACTTACCTTTATATTTCACCAGCCCATCTTCAGAGGCAAACCGCAGGCTCCATACCCTGGACCTACGGAGGGCGCTCTCATATTTTGTAGCATTTTTTAATTTTTTTTTATTTTAGTCTTTGGTAACCGGGTAAGGCCCACTAGGCACAAGTGTCTGTTCTCAGGGTCAACCTGGGAGCATTGGGCAGTTAAGTGACTTGCTCAGAGTCACACAGTATGTAAGTGGAGGTTGTGAGAATCAAACTCAGCTCTGCTCTGCTTGATGTACTAAGCTTGCTCACAGCTCATTACGCTAACCTCTAGGCTATACTGCCAGCCACGTGGCTGGAGTTCGGGGACAGGTTTGCTAGCTGTTTCTCACCTACGCTGAAACTGCACCTGGTGAACCAGTAGCAAAGCGGACAATTGCAAAGTGGATCACTTCTTGCATCGACCTCTGCTATAGATTGACTGATCAGGAGCCTTCTGTAGTGCTTAAGGCTCATTGAACCAGACATAATGCTGCCTTAGTGGCTGCTTCCAGGGACATTCCATACAGGAGATCTGTAGGGCTGCTACCTGGAAGTCAGCACACACCTTCATTTCCCCCTAACACATCGACCTGGAGTCATGCCAGGATGCTGGTTTTGGGACCTTGGTTCTCCAATCTCTGTTCACCAAATAGGAGTGCATGCCTTGCCCTCTCCTCCCAGAGATATGCTAAGAGTCTGCCAGAATGTGGATACGTGAACCATATCCACGCCCCTTAAAGAATAGGTTACTCATCTATAACTGTAGATCTTCCACGGAGTGGTCTTTTGCAGCAGGTAATACACTTGGGTCGTCACCAGAGGTTGCTGTGGTGCACAGCAGCTCTTCTAGCAGTCTTTTCCAAGGGCTGCCCACATATGACATCAGCTTCCTGTTTCCTATATAAGTGTGGGCGGTCCTTGGTATCCTCAGTTCATTTTCCCGCTGTCTTCAGCTCACACGCAGCAGCTAGAGCAACTTCAGACAGCAGTCATCGATGAAAATTTGAGCAAACAAAATGAATGTCCAAAGAATCTTCAAGCAAGAAAGCGATATTTCGTTTCTGCCCTTGCGGTAGGAAAATCTACCGCTTCAACAACCATACCTCTTGTGTAAGATGTCTGGGACCCACACACGACACCACTTCCTGCATACACTGTCAGGATTTCAACCAGGTAACCTGTCGTTGATGGTTGCTGGAAATTAAAAACCACTTCATGAAGCAGAAATTGTCTGTCATGGAGAATCAGGGGGCTCATCCCAAGAGCTTCCCCTCCACTGATTCTCAACGGCGGTACAGAAAGGAAAAGGAGAAGTCCTCCTCACACTCCGTGCCTAAGCACTTGTTGATGGCCACCATTACAGGTGCTCCACTGTCGGCACGATCTCGGACTGCCTCTTTGTCGACAAGGGGTTATACCCTCTCATTGATGGCACTTTCTAGCACGTTGATGGTAGTCTGTGATGAACCCTTTATGGGTTCCATCGATGGAGCTCCTGTCGATGAGGCTGTCATTTACATTGCATAATGCCCTTCCCCCAGCGGTTCCATCGGCGAGGAACCGCATTCCACTAGGGAAGCCTACTGCATTTGCTATGCTTACAGCCCCTCCACCCTCACAGGTGGGTACCCATAGGGGCCAGGCAGACAGGGATCGGGGCCCTGGACTTTACCACCCAGGGGCAAGACCTGCTCTGGCTATGCATCCAGTTCCCTCCACCATCCCCATGGTTTCCCAGAAATCCCCCATCCCACCCCCTCCCTTCTTCTTAACTGGACGTTACTATAGTAGTACAGCACATCTTGCATGCCATGTGGCATGCTGAGCCCTCCAATCCAGGAGAGCCGAGCCATCCATCCCGTTCACCTACACATCTGCCAAAAAGATTTCAGGGTGACAGGGACCCTTTACCACCCTGGTCTCCTCCCATGTACGTGGATGACTACCTATCAGATGAGCCTAAATTTCCAGCAGATTTTACCGGAGATCTAGAGGATGAGGAATTACAGGATATGGATTTCCAGCCCCAATCTCTTCTATCGGAGAGCTAATTAAATGAGGACTTATCCAGAAACGCAGCTGCCTCTCCTCCAGATGACCCATCTTTCCATGAGATGATGGTCCAAATTCAGAAAGTCATGGGATTCTCTACTACCGGACATGACAAGCAATGTAAGGATATGGCAGACTATCCAGAGTTACCAGAGGATCCAGTCTTAGTGGTATCCCCACTAATCCAAACATACCAAAATGCTATGCTTGCAGCCTGGCACCAGCCTTCTTCTGTCACGGCTATTCCTCTCAAGGTGGATCGCCTCTGCCAGGCTCCTCTGGATCACCCCTTTTTATCCACCACTCCTGAAGTGGATTCTGTAGTGATTGCTGCCGCTCATGATCGTACCAAACGACCGAAACACATGAGCTCCTTACCTCCTGATAAAGAATCCCGCAGGATAGACTATCTGGGAAAAAAGGTATTTCAATCAAGTACCATGAATCTCAGAATCCTAAATTATATGGGACATATGGTCAAATACCAGCGTACACTCTGGTCCTCTGCCATTGAATTAGTCAGTAAACTCCCTCCTTCACAGGAAAGGGAACAATTACTGGCTATAATATCTACTGGCAACTAAATTTCCCGACAACTACTTCATTCGGGATATGATGCGGTTGATACTTCTGCCCGCATGTCAGCAACCGGCATTATCTTGCTCCACCATGCTTGGCTTCACATCTCAGACTTCACACTGATGTACAGCACAGAGTAGTTAACGCCACCTTTAATGGGTCCAAACTATTCAAGCCAGGTACCCAAACATTGATAGATGATCTCCAGGCTTCAGGAAGAACCCTGCATAGGGTGCACGGTATGTACCATACTTCTCAGCCATCCTACCATCCTCAGTCCTCTTTTTATACCAAAAGAGGTGGAAAATACAGAGGCTCAAATAGAGGTGGATTCCAAGGTCATTCCCAGCCTACCAGAACCAACACCTCTGCTACCAACCCTCCTGGTGGGTCTGGTTAGCCCGCCTCCCAGTGACCTACTGGGACTCCGTCAACGCTTCCTCAACCAGGCCTCGGAAGCAGTGGGCGGTCATTTTGCCCTCCATTTGGAGGCCTGGAAAATGATCACATCGGATGAGTGGGTACTCCAGATCATTCAGAGTGGTCACACTCTAGGATTACTTTCCAGACCTCCCCTCACCCTCACTCTCCATTACCTACCCATTACCTACCCGACCATATTCCTATTCTCTAGGAGGAACTACAGGCTCTTCTTACCAGGAAGGCCGTTTACCCAGTACCCCCTACAGAACACCAAAAGGGGTTTTACTCCCACTTCTTCCTAGTACTTAAACAAACTGGAGATCTCAGACCAGTATTGGACCTCAGACAATTGAACCTATACATCTAGTACAAAAGATTCCACGTGGTCACCCTAAACTCCATCATGCTAATATTTTATTTTATTTTATTTTATTGAAATCTAGGATTACAAATACCTTTGAGCAGGAACTGCTCGTTTACAAAGGTTCCACGTCGAAGGAATGGGGGGTATACATACATACAAAGGTCAACATAATAATACATAGTTACACAATAACAAGAAGTAAGAGACTGAGGCTTAGGAAATTCCAATAATTCAAAATGTGCCAAATGTTAGGTAGCATGACATACCAGCCAAGGGCAATCTTGAAATAAGCACTGCAGGTGAGGAAGGGGTATGCAGGCAGGAAGGCCATTATCGGAGGTAGAGGGTGAGGGTAAGAGCTCTAAAGGGAGAGAGAGGAGGGATAAAAGTCAGGAAATGCCCGGGGAGGAAAGGAGAGGGGCAAGGGGTGAAGCAGGTAGAAGGGCAAGGCGGGGAGATAGCTGTCAAGACTGAAGTGGAAGGCAGTGAGCAGTGGGCCCCTGATTAGGCGAGGCAGTCCAACGACTAGTTGAAATGAGATGAAGTGGAGTTGTGTCTCTTAAAAGGGCCCAGAACAGCAGCAGTAAAGTTTCTTTGTTGAGAGTATTGTACCACTGTGGTGCTCTGTGGGCAAGGTCCTCTGGCCCATGGTAGTCCGGCATCTGGGGACAAGGAAGGTTAGTTGTTGTGAACTTCTAGTTCTCTGGGTGCTATGGTGGTCAATGAGTAGCTTTTCAATGCCGGGGCATGACCCCGAGGAGGACTTTTTTGGCTAAGAGGCAGGTTTGGTACTGTATCCGACTGATGAGAGGTAGCCATCCTGCCCGAGTGTACAGGTCACAAGTGTGTGTAAGTCAATCAGCCCTAGTTAGCAGCCTGCATGCTTTGTTGAGTGCAACTGTAATTCTGCAGAGGCAGAGGCAGAGCCATAAATTGCTAGCCCTTAATCGATGATGGAGGTGACAGAGCTGCTGATAGCCAACCGGAGAGTGTCAGGAGTCATGCAGTGTTTGTGCCTGTAGAGCAGGCCTATACAGATGTTGGTGGCTTTGGCGACAGAATCTGTGTGCCGATGGTAGGACAGTGAGCTGTCCAATGTGACACCTAGGTATTTAAAATCAGGAACGTGTTCAAGTAAGGTCCCTGTTTGGTTTAGGATGTTGAGGTCACGGGATTTGTACTTGCTCCCGGCGTTGTAGAAGGTCATAACCTTTGTTTTGCTGTAGTTCATGACCAGTTTGTGTGACTTGAACCATTCTTCGATGCACATGAATTCAAGCTGTAATTGTTTCTCAAGGAGCTCTGCGTTTTGGTGGTTGGTGAACATGACTGCGTCGTCGGCATAGAGCAGTAATTTCTGGTGGCAGACACTGGGAAGGTCATTAAGGAAGAGGCTGAAGAGTAGTGACTCCAGGATGGACCCCTGTGGGACCCCTGAAAGGACTGGTTTTTCTTCCGAGGTGACACCGTCAATCCTAACCCGCTGGACCCTCTCCCCAAGGTAGCTTGAAAACCAGAGTAGTGCTTCATTGGAGAGCCCAATGTTTGATAATTGCTAGAGTAGGAGTGGGTGGTTCACAGTATCAAAGGCTTTCATAAGGTCGATGAATACTGCCCCTACACAGTTTCCTTGATCAAGTGTGGTATGGATGAAGCCCGTGAATTCTAATAGTGCAGTGGTGGTACTGTGCCCTTTTCGGAAACCGTGTTGCTCAGGACACTGGATGTCATATTTTTCCAGGTACTTGACCAATTGGTCTGAGGCGATGCACTCCAGGGCCTTAGACAATGGAGGGAGGATGGAGATAGGTCTGTAGTTGGAGTGCAGTGATTTGTCTCCACTTTTGTGTACCGGTGTGATGGTCGCCTGTTTCCAGCGAGATGGGAACTGGGACATCCTTAGTGATAGGTTGAGAACTTTTGTCAAGGGTTCAAGGACTTCTTCAAGGACAAGTGCTAACAACTTCAGGTCAAGGGAGTCACCACTGTAGCCTGCATTGTGAATGGCCTTCCGAATATAGGTTCTGGCTTCATGCACTGGGATCTCCTTTAAGTAGAATTGTGGGGCAGGGTGTAGGAGAGGAGTAGTTGCAGGAGGGTTACTACCAGAGGGGCATCAAAGAAATTGGGAGGAGGACACTATCCAAGTTGGAGACAGCATTGTTAAGGTGTTGGTGATGGTGTACAGGTCAGTTGTTGGTGTTCCATTTATGTTGAGCATGGTGGGTGGTGACTTAGGGTCCTTGCCTGTAAGGTCTTTCAAGTTACTCAAAATTTTTCCATCACCCCAGGAGTTGGAAGAGCTTCCTTGAAGTATTTGCTTTTGGCTTTCCTAAGCCATGGGCATTCATTTCTAGCAGCTTTATATTTATGAATATCCCCAGGTTTGGATGTTGCATGGACACAGTGCCAGAGATGATCCCTATGTTTGAGTGAAGTGATTAGATCGGGGGTTATCCAAGGGTTAGCTCTGCCCCTGACCTTCAGCTTTTTGAGAGGTGCAAAGATATTGCAGGCCGCAGTGAAGTGGCTGATGAAAAGGTCTAAGGTTTGGTTTACATCAATGGCAGAGATATTGATTACATCAATGACAGAGATATTGAAACAAGGGAACTGGCTGTGTGCCCTAGATATGAAGGATGCCTACCTACATATCCCTATCCATCCTGCCCACTACAGGTTCCTTCGTTTTCACCTGTTGGGTCAACACTACCAGTTTCAGGCACTCCCGTTCGGCTTCTCGTCGGCCCCGAGTGTGTTCACCAAATGCTTAGCTGTAGTAGCAGCAGACCTACGATGGAATGGGCACTTTCTCTTCCCATACCTGGATGTTTGGCTCATCAAAGCGGACTCCAAAATTGCTCTGCTTTCCTCCCTAGAAGCAACCTCAACTCTGTTCCAAGCTCTAGGGATTACAGTCAATTGGCAGAAGTCCAATCCGACCCCTACACAATCGCTCCAATATATAGGGGCAGTTCTAGACACTGTCTCCGCCAGAGCCTATCTTCCATCCGACAGGCAAGACAAGCTTCTGTCTCTGGCATTGCACATACAAGCCCAGAAAATTGTCACAGCCAGATGCATGCTGTGCCTCCTAGGTCACATGACTGCTACCATCCCTATGGTAGCTTTCTCGCCCGTCTTCATGTGAGACCAGCCCAGTGGGTTCTCCAGAACCAATGGTCTCAAAGAACAGGAAATTTCGAAAACAAAATCAGAGTCACTCCCACGTTGCGATCTGCCCTGGTATGGTGGACGCTCCGAGCCAACCTATGTCAAAGCATGCCCTTCCATTCCCCCTCACCCACCCCAGCAGACGATGACCATGGATGAATTCCTGGAAGGGTGGGGTGCTCACCTGTACAGGGGTGTAGCCAGGGATTTCAGATCTGCACACCAAATGGACTCACTGCTACCGCCCCCCCTTGTTAGGGTGAGCTACCCCCCCGGGGTGTAGCCAGATAATATACAAATGTACACCAGGACCATGTTTGTTGCCTCATTTGGCACAATAAATACAACTTTTTGTATCTCATGACAATGATTGTTGCCATGCATGGGTAAATACAAATGCCATGCACTGTTCCCTAAGACACCCACATACCAGCCCAGAATCTGTAAAGTTGTATTGTCCTTGGGATGCAAAGAGAGTATTAGTGACCAGTCCTTCTAGTTTTGACTCCTATGAATAAAATTACAGAAAGGTTCAGTATTTTCTTTGTTAGTTTTCATGGAAAAAGGAAGCAGTTCAGAGCGTATTTGCTACCCCCTTAAATAAAATTGCACGCCATGGAGTGCTTGGAGTATGCCTGCCTACACCCATGCACCTGTATCCTTACAGGACACAAGGCAAATGGACCACTTCTATCCCTCATCCCCACATCGGTCTCCTGGAGCTGAGGGTGGTTCACTTAGCCTTCCAGGCTTTTCAATCTCACCTGTCTCCAGGACTGTTGCTGATCCAGTCAGACAACACTGCAGTAGTATTCTACCTCAATAAACAAGGAGGTACAAAGTCATGTACTCCATGCAAAGAGACTCTTGCAGTCTGGCAGGAGGCCATTCGGCAACACCTCATACTGACAGCCATCCATCTTCCAGGATGTTACAACCTCTTGGCCAACCTTCTCAGTCGCCAGTCATCTGCACATGAATGGACGCTTCATTATGAAGTACTCCACAAAATCTTTCATCTGTGAGGGACTCCGTAACTGGATCTGTTTGCCTCCCCAGGCAACCACCATCTCCCCAGATACTATTCCATTATCCTGAGCAAAAAGGGACAGTCAATAGATGCCCTGTCCCAAGCATGAACAGGACTCTTCTTATATGCTTCCACCCCCCGTCCCTCTCCTGCAACGGACTCTACTGAAATTACAACTCAAACCTGCCACCATGATTCTCATTGCTCCTCTGTGGCCTTGGCAGGTGTGGTTCCCCTTGCTTCAACAGTTCTCAGCAGAGGAGCCCGTTCTGTTGCCAATCAGACCAGATCTCTTAACTCAGAATCAAGGGATCCTTCTACATCCCAACCTGCAGGCACTACACCTTCACGCTTGGCTCCTGAGGACGCTTTCATAGCACGTTTACAAGTGTCCTCTCCTGTTGGCCAATATATTACTGGCCTCACTTAAACCAGCGACCAGGAAAACATATAATGCCAAATGGAAACACTTTTCCATATGGGCTGCTTCCCAATCATTGGATCCCTATTCCTGTCCACTGAAGAAAGTCTTGGATTACCTGGCATCGATTGCCGAGACAGGATTGAGCTGTTCCTCCATCAAACACCATTTGGCCTCTATTTCAGCCTTCCACGAACCTCTGGATGGCAGATTACTGTACCAACATCATGTAGCCAAAATGTTTCTAAGAGGAATGTTATATTCAAACAACATGAAGTCTTGTTATATTATGACAATTAGCAGTTTGGTCCTCCTCTAGAACTGCCCCAGAGATGAAAGAGTTAACTCCATACAGGATGGAGTTCTGAGCGCGAGCTCGGTTTTCAAAGCTCTATCTGGGCAGTTTCAAACTGAAACTGTCAGATTCTTTACTCCGCCTCACTGAACAGTCGCTCCGGAGATTTCTCCTTCAGCTCGGTTCATTTCTCGGTTCATTTAAGTATTCTCGGTTAAATTTAACCGAGAACAGTGTTATTTTACCGCATTTCGGTTCAAGCTCTATCTGTAACCGTAAGTACAAGGTTTTAGTCTGTGTGGAAATTGTCATTATCAGTTCGGTTTTGAACCGATCGGTTTGCTTTAAAACTCATTTTAAACATTTTAAAATATATTTAGAGTGCGGTTCCCGGTTCTTATCGGTTCTAAAAAACGGATTTCATTACGGTTTTTTCAAATACCCGTGACACGGTTAGGAACCGATAAGGGTGTCTTGCCTGGCACTGCCATTAAAAGGGCAAGTTTTGGTTAGGCTGGCATTATGTCTGAGAAACCCAAAAGAAAAACCGGGCCCACTGGGTTTCAACACTGTGATGCTTGTGGGGAAGCCTTTGCCAAGGCTGACCCACACACCACATGTGTTTATTGTCTGGGGTTTGACCACCTCCAGTCAGACTGCCAGGTATGTAAAAATTTCCCTGCAGCCACCCTGGAAAAAAGATTGGGCAGGCTCAGGGAACGAGAGGCCAAAAAGTCCGCTGACCCGGATGGCCAGCCGGTTCAGTGCCAACTGAACCAGAGAATTGCCCTCTGACCAGGCGATGCTTCCTCGGGCAAAGAAAAGCTGGTTCTGAGGAACCAGCCCAGTAAAAATCTAGAAAATCAGCAGGTCTGAGTCCAAATTTCCTCTCCAACTGCTGAGAAATAACAAAAGCCATACAAATTGTCCAGTCACTGTCTCAGGGGCCGTCCAGACCACCACTAGTTGGCAAAGGTTGGTTACGTCCGGACTGATGGTTCAAGGAGTATGATGTTGAGGAATTTTATGAACCACAGGAGGGGAGGATTATGAACAGTATGTATGTGCTGGGAGGGTCTGGATGTGCCCATTGAACTGGACATCTCTCCAGACAGACCTTTAGAATCTCCCCTATGCTGTCTGAGTCCCCATCTCATTTTATGTTTTATAAGAAAGTTGCTGAAACCCTCCTGCTTCCCTTAGAAGAGGCTGTGGATGAGCAGGAGGAGCCTGATTATGTTGAAATGATGGATATTCCAGAGTCTAGGAGATTGTCTGTTCCTTTGCATAAGTCATTTAGGAAGCAAACAATAAAAATTTTGAAAAATCCTAATTCTGTGCCTCCTGTCAATAAGAAGATGGACAGGAGGTATATCTATCAGGTCCTGATACAGACTTCCTTTCTGAGCAGTGTAGTCATGTAGGAGTAGTACAGGCTGCAGCCCTGCGACAAACTAACATTCCCTGGCTTCACATCCTCCTGACAAGGATTCAGGAAGATTGATGCCATGGCAAAAAGCAGTATATGGCAGCCTCTCTGGGACTCAGGCAGGCAAATTATATGGCCATGTGCTAGATATCAGAAATCTAGATGGGATACAGTTATGCAGTTAGCCAAGCAGGCCCATGGCCAGCTGGCTAGTGAATTAGAACAGGAGGCTGCTGATGGCATTGAAGCCTCTAAAGTTCAATTTCATGCTGCTGTGGATGTTAATGATGTTTCCTCAAGGGTCATGGCCACTTCTGTAGCTTTTCGTAGGTTGGCATGGCTCAGGTGTACTAATCTGTCACAGGACACTCAGACTAAGGCTATGGATTTTCCTGTGGTGGGGAATTCTCTGTTTGGGGAGCAGACAGAGAACTATATGAAAAAGATGGATGAATACAGAACTACCTACTAAAGTGCCCAAGCCAAGGAGGCGGAAGCCACTCCCCAGAGGCAACACACCCAGAGGTAGGGGCAGGCCCTTCCACAGGCCTTTTATCAATTCCAAGCCTCCTCTGCTTTTGCTCAGAGGGCTTTTCAGAGAGCAGAGGCAGGCGGGCGAGGTAAACCGGTCCCCACCCTCAGCCTAAGGCAACTGCCAAGCAGGCACCCTGATGGGGTGCCCAGGGTCGGTCTCCTGTACCAGTAGGGGCAGGTTGGCTTACTTCAGTCAGAACTGGTGTCCCTAACCCGGACAAATGGGTTCTGGAAGTAGTAAGCCAGGGCCTGATTCTCAGCTTCAAAATATCCCAAAGATGAGAGCCAGGCATTTTCACCTACAAGCCCCTCAAGACCCTTGCTCTGGAAGCAGAGGTCTCTACCCTGTTAACCTTCAGAGCAGTAGTTAGGGTTCCTCCCTTACACCAGGGCAAAGGTCTGTATTCCAGATACTTCCTTACCCCAAAAAAGACAGGAGAATGGCAGCCCATCTTAGATCTAAGATATCTGAACAAGCACCTTTTGAAACCAAAGTTCAAAATGCTAACTCTGGCAATGATTTTACCCTCCCTGAGGCCAGGGGACTGGTTAGCCTCCCTGGACTTCAAGGATGCTTATTTTCATGTCCTCATCAGGCCTTCTCACCGAAAGTACCCGGGGTTCAAACTGCCTCAGGCCACTACCAGTTCAGGGCAATGCCCTTGGCCTTACCTCTGCCCCAAGGGTATTCACAAAATGTCTGGCCGTGGCAGTGGCTCATTAAGGAGGCAAGGGTTGCTGTTTTCCCTTACCTGGACGACTGGCTCATTGTAGGACAGTCTCCAGAACAGGTGAAATCCCACTTACAAGTCACCCAGCAGCTTCTCACCTCCCTGGGATTCCTGCTAAATCACCAAAGTCAGTTCTAGAACCAGTTCAGGTACTCACTTTCATAGGTGCGGAATTGGACACAGAGCTGGCCAGGGCCTTCCTCCCCTTGGAAAGGGTAGAGAAGTTGATTTCCCTGGCCTCCTCTTTCACTCTGCAGGTCTCTCGACCAGCAAGACACTTTTGCAGCTCCTGGGGCACATGGCTGCCTCCACAGCCGTGGTGCAGGAGCAAGATTCCAGATGAGAGACATTCAGTTTCACTTGAGGCCTATTGGTCTCAAAGGAGGGACCCCTGCAAATTGATTCCAGTGACCCGAACCTGATCCTAGCCCTTCAGTGGTGGCAGGATCAGAGCAATTAAGACTGGGGGTCCCTTCATTCCTCTCTCCCTCCCTCACTCTCTCACGGATGCCTCCCTCCTGGGGTGGGAGCACACTTGGCGACCTCTCCACCCAGGAGTGTAGTCCCCAGGAATCTCTGCTCCACATCAATTTGCTGGAACTCAGAGCTGTCTTTTAGCTCTTCAAGCATTTTCTGCATCTGTCAGAACAAAGTAGTCCAGGTCAGAACAGACAATACCACAACAATGTGGTACATCAACAAAGCAAGGGGCACTCGGTCGTCGGCCTTGTGCACTGAGGCAATGAAGTTGTGGTCTCTGGCTCCACCTGACACCTCTCTGATAGCAGTTCACCTGCCAGGGAAAGACAATGTCCTAGCGGATGCCCTCAGCAGGATTTCTCAGGGCCATCATGAATGGTCCCTGAATCCTCAGTGCTGGGACAGTTTTGCCAGATGGGGCACCCCTCAGATAGACCTCTTAGCAGCCCAGACAACCACCAACTTCCACTGTTCTGTTGCAGGCCCCAGTGGTGGGCTCAGTCCCCTGGACGCCCTTCTCTTGGATTGGGAAGGGAAGTTTCTTTATGCTTCCCCCTTTCCTCTCTCCTATTCAAAGTGTTAGTAAAATCAGATCCCAGCCTTGCAAGGTGATTCTGATTGCACCAGACTAGGCCAGGCACCCTGTTACCCACTCCTTCTATCACTGGCAGTCCACCTTCCCTGTGTCTTTCCAGGATTCACAACCTGCTGACCTGTGCCCAGGGGAGAGTCTGGTATCGAACCTCAAATCCCTCAACCTCAAAGCTTGGCTCTTGAGGAGTTAAATTGCTGATTTGCACCTTTCTCAAGGTGTCCTTGACATCCTAAAGGCCTCTAGGAAGCCTTCCACTAGAGCCACTTACAATTCGAGTGGAAAGGTTCTCCATCTGGTGTTCTGGGAGGCGTATTGCCCCAGAATCTGCTGATTGCCCATTTTGTTGGACTACATGGTCCATCTTAATTCTTTGGGCCTCAGGCCAGCTACCTTAAGAGTTCATTTGGCAGCTGTCTCTGCTTTTATTTCAGCAGGAAAGCCTTCCTCCCTTTCGCTCACCCTGTATTTTCCAAGTTTTTAGGGGTTACTCCATACCAATCCACCTTCATTGACCCAGCCCTGCCTGGGACCTTAATGTTTGCATTGCCCAGTTAATGCAACCTCCTTTGAACCCTGTCTTCCATGAGCTTAAGTTTTTAACTTGGAAAACTGTATTTCTAGTGGCCATCACTTCTGCTAGGCGCATAAGTGAGTTACAAGCCCTTTCAGTAGAAAATGATTTTATTTCTTTTCACAGGGACAAGGTAGTCCTCAGGACTAACAGAAAGTTTTTACCTAAAGTGGTGTCGGTTCCATCTTAGCCAATCCATCTCCCTTCCAGTATTTTCACTGAGCATTCTTCCTCTGGTGAGAGGAGATTGCACAGTTTGGATATAAGAGGGCATTGAGTTACTATTTAGAGCGTACCAAGGGTCACAGGTTCGAATCCCATCAACTGTTTCTCACCTATGGTGAGGTTGGCAAAGGGAAACCTGCCACTAAGGACAATTGCCAGATGGATTGTCTCTTGTATCCAGTTTTGTTACCAGAAACTGGGTAGAGACCCCCCCCCTCTGGATTGAGGGCTCATTCTACCAGAGGTACAGCCGTGTCTCTAGCTGCTGCTAGAGACATTCCTATTTTGGAAATTTATCAGGCTGCAACCTGGAAAGCAGTACACACCTTCACCAAGCATTACTCCCTGATATCCAGGCCAGGAGAGATGCTCGATTGGCACAGCTGTGCTTCAGAGCCTATTCCCTATAGGTTCTGTCCTCCTCCATGGAGGTACTGCTGTGTAGTTCGTTAATTGTCATAATATAGCAAGACTTCATGTTGTTTGAAGAAAAATTACTCACCTTAGTAATGTTGTTTCTTCAATGGAGTCTTGCATATTATGACCACCCCACCTGCCCTCTCAGAACTTCTATTTGGTCAGAGGTGGGCAACCTAGATGCAGGCACTGTTTATGCCATTGCAGGATTTTCTTCCCTTTTGGGGTTTTTGAAGTGTTGTTTCTATTGTTAAGCGTATTTTTGCTGGCCCCTGACTTGAGTCTTTGGGTAGGGTCCATCAGTGTTGTTATTATTATTGTTGTTGTTGTTGTTATTAGGTAGCCAGTAGGCTAGTGTAGGTTACAGCTTCCACACAGACCCTTAGTGAGTTCTTGCTTGTAAAGATCTGACAGTTTCAGTTTGAAACTGCCCAGATAGAGTTTTGAAAACCGAGCTCGCGCTCAGAAGTCCATCCTGTATGGAGTTAACTCTTTCATCTCCGGGGCAGTTCTAGAGGAGGACCAAACTGCTAATTGTCATAATATAGCAAGACTCCATTAGAAGAAACAACATTACTAAGGTGAGTAATTTTTTCTATTAAGCCACCTATCAAAAGACCCACTCCTCCGTGGGATCTCAATTTTCTAATTGAAAAATTAACTCTTGAGCCCTTTGAACTGGTGGCCACTTATGACCTCCGTTTTCTTTCTTGGAAAACACTATTCTTAATGGCTGTCACATCAGCTTGGCGTATTTCAGAACTGCATGCTCTCATGTAGAGAACCTTACTTGATTTTTCACAAAGACAGGGTGGCGCTTCATACCAACCTTTCCTTCCTACCTAAGGTAGTGTCAGAACACACCTTAAACCAGTCCCTGGAGTTACCAGTATATTATCCTGAACACTCCAACCGAGGTGAACACCTCTTACAAACTCTAGATGTCCATCGTATATTACAATACTATACTAAACTAACCAAATCGATTAGAAAGACTTATCAACTTTTTGTCACCTTCATCTCAGGCAGGGAAGGTCTCCCGGTCACCAAACGGACCCTCTCTAATTGACTAGCACACTGCATAACATTTTGTTATTCAAAATACAACAAGCCATTACCAGGACCTGCCCAAGCCCATTCTACTAGAGCTATGGCCACTACTGTGGCCTGCTTTAAAGAGGCTTCCATCACGGATATCCGCAACGCAGCTACCTGGTCCACAATCCATACATTCATGAAGCATTACAACTTAAACATTGCTTCACGCCATAAGATGGCCTTTGGCCGAGCTGTCCGATAAGGCCTCCTGACATAATGACCACCCTTCTTGGGTTTACTGCTTGGGATTCATCCTGAGTGTGTTACCTGCTGCAAGGGATAGTACAGTTACGTAAGACCTTACCGTAATTGTAGATCTTTAAGGAGTGTCTCTTGCAGCAGGTACAATCCCACCCTCCGTCCCCCTTCTTCTCTGAAAGAACAAATTCTGATCCAATAACTTATGGGTTGGGATACCTATGGTACCTCATCTTCTCCTCGGTCCTCGCTTAGCTAGCTGAATCTGGTGGGGGAAACTGAGGATACCAGGGACTGGCCCGCACTTGTACAGGAAACATGAAGCTGATATCATGTGTGGGCGGCCCCTGGAAAAGACTGCTAGAAGAGCTGTCGTGCACCACAGCGACCTCTGGCGATGACCCAAGTGTATTACCTGCTGCAAGAGACACTCCTCAAAGATCTACTGTTACAGTAAGATGTTACATAACTGTACTTTCTAGGAGTGGTATATCGTTCATATCCACACAACCCACCCAGCCTCACCTGGCAAGTGGCACAGGGATTCCAGCATGTAAGATCTAACGTTATAGGGTGGTGTTGGGGGATATACCACCCAGGTGGTGGGAGGAGCTTAGCTTAAAGATGTTTGGCCAATAACATTGTTCCAGTGGAACTGCCAGAATGTGGATGTGAACCACATACCACTCCTAGAACTACGGTTACAGGTGAGTAACTTATACTTCTGGTACAAATGTGGGTCATTTTGTTGCATTGCAAACAGCCACCAATTAAAAATAATGTCCAGTCCTCTTTTAAGATACAGTTTCACAATGAATGAGCCTTAGGTTTACGTATAAGGACAATGTTGGCACGTTAAGATTGCCAGTATATGCAGTATAATGCTGCTATATCCATTCAGCAGGATGAATATGGCATTGAGATCTAGGTGTAAACTGATTCTATTACAGTAGGGATTAGATAGCATCTACAGCTGATTTTCCGTTTGTGGATTGTTGCCATTGCTTTGCATTTTGATGCACTGCACGGGTACCTACCAAGCTGGCTGTATTATTGTGTAGTTATATGTATGTCTTTATGAGCCTGGGGCCAGAGACGGGACCATGTTTTTTGCAAGGAGGGAGCTAGCATTGGCTATTGAGCATAGCACCTGCACACTTCATGTGGTGCCATGCACCAGCCAGTAACCATCACTGGTTCCTTCATGCACTGCAATTCTGTTCTTCCTGCCATTGAATACACACCGTGGGAGTGACTGCACCTCAGTGAATTAATCATCATCGAATTTAAAACTGTGTTGCTGCCTAGTTTTATTTGTGGTGCCTTCTTGCTTCATTATTTTACTTTTCCACAATGCCGAAGTTTGAGAAGAAGGATGCAAAGCAAGCCAAGAAAGTCAGGCAGCCTACCATCATGCATCCATGCCCCTGTGGGAAGCAGATGGCTGCAATGGACCAGCATCAAGTGCTCTGCAACCTGCTTTGGCCATTAGCATGATATGGATGTATGTGGTGCCTGTTTCCCAATGGACTACCATACCCATGAGATCCAATGAGGTGGGGTCACCCATCCCCTACCTTTGGAGGTAGGTGTCACATGTTTGCAGCCAATGCACGGTTGCTAGGTCTTTCCTCTGAGCCACTTCCTGAGACCTCTGGGTCCAAGGAAGTATGGGGTCCTCCTCTATCTTACCCTGCTGAGACGTTGGAGGCCCTGTTGTGAGGGTCTGGTAGACAGTTGGCTCCATCTGGATGGCTGCCTGTGAACCATCTCACAGACTGCCTGCCCTGAGCAGCAGATGTCCCCGATGGTGAAGCTGAAGCAGTAGGCTCAGTCTACACTGGTGGACACCTTGGTGTTGTCATACAGTACACCTTGTGCTGTTGTCACTGTTCACTGTGACGACAAGTCGGGCAGCACCAAATACAACACCTGGTTTCCCTCTGTCACAGTTCGCCATGTCAGAGGAGGGACTGGCACTGGGGTCATTGTGTGTCCTATTGCCGAGGTGAAGGAGGTTGTTCTTTCCTGGGAGAGGACGATGATTGATGTGCCGATGGCCATGGTGTCATTCGTGGCTCTGGAGTTGGGGATGGCTCTGATTTCGACACCAGGGCCAAGCCTGGCACAGAGTACAGTGCCAGCCACAGAGATGGGCCTGAATCCGACTCCAAGTATGTTGCCAACCTTGAGCCCAGCGGCTTGGAGTCTGGTGATGATCTGGAGACAGAGTTCTCCTTGGAGCCACTGGTCAACAGGGCCAGTGGTGAGGACTGGGGCCCTCCTACAGGGACTGTTACAGCATCGCTGTCCTCGTCTGTTGGAATTCCCCATGATCACCAACCAAGTCACTCCTGTGATGTATAAGGACCTTGTTCAGGCAACTCTGCCAGACCATCCCCTCAGGTGAGTCCCCCTGTGTAGTTTTGCAGCCCATGTAGAGGCCTTCGAGACCCTGAGTCCCCTCTGGGGCGTTACTGCTTCTTAAAAAGGTTGCCTGCTTTCATAGGCCCTGAGGGGCCACTTATGTGGGAGCAACACAGAGTGTTGGTTGATGCCTTAGATAGTTTCCACAGAGACTTCAACAGGGCCCAGTTCTGTCCCTTCTTCCTGACACCAACAGCCTTTGGGGTCAGTGCCTTATCCCTGTCAACATCCTCCTCCTCAGAGGACAACAAATTATCTTCTCACCTGTCCTCAGCTGCTGAGTACTTTGTACTAGTAATCCCTGGCAGAGGTGCTTCAGGCACTTGACACTGGTTCCAATCACAGGCTGCAGTCCAGTAGCCCTGCCATTGGGAGTCCTTGAAGTGCCCAGTGATGGCACTATTGTATCTCTTCCTGGCCTAGAGCCTTTGAGGAGGCATCACGGGTAGTATGGAGGCACCCCTACTCTTGCCGTCCAGCCCCCAGAGACCTATTACTTCAGTATTGCACACCCACAGGGTCTGCAGGTGTAGTATTTCACCCCTGTTAAGGGTTGGAAGTACTGCAGGCCCTGTTTAGATGCCTCATATGTGATCGACCTTCAGGGGCAGAGTCCGTTCAGACAGATACCTTTGGGTGGAAGGTTTTTACCTCAGCACCCACCCTCGTGCTTATGCGCACATCAGGCACCTCTCATGCTTCCAGGACACACCTGAAAACAAGCCTCGGCTTAGTGTGTCTTTCCTGGCTAAAAATTGTAAAATAAATAAAGGAAAAAAAAAACAGGCAGCCTTCAGTCCCTGTCTGTGGTTGCAGCTAGGTCAGCTGTTAGCTGCAGTACTGCAAATCAGGTTAGTTGAACAAGCCATTTGCTTTTCTGCTCAGGGCCTGGAGGTGGCTCGGCACCAATCAAGGGCATCATATGATGCCATTAAGGTGGCCTTCAGGCTAGCAGGAACTGCAGTCTGCCTCAAGCAGATGACATGGCTTCGCTTTTCCATACAGGCACCTTTGGCCCAGCATAAGGTGCTAACCTCACAGTGCCGGGGGCTCATCTCTGTTCCGTCAGGGGCAGGTGGCAGCTGTCAGGGTGTCCTTCCACTCTAGTACTACAGGAGCCCCCGCCTGGCCCTGACCGATCTCAGTCCTGCCAGACCTGTGAGGAGCCCCTCCCCTCAGGTGTTTTTCCCCATTCAGAGGGTTGAGGGTGCCTGTTTCCCTCTGGGTGAACCAGCTCATCCCTCAGAAAAGGAGGGAAGGTTTGATACTCTGACCCAAAAGTGGGAATCAATAATGAAGATTCATTCTTGGAAGATATAAAAATTACATACTTCCTTTAACTGTTGATCTTCCAGAATATCTTTACCATTGACTGCCACCATCCCCTGCTCAGACAGAACCAGGGCCTCTGAGCAAGCTCACCCTGCTGGGGCTGGCAGCACCACCCACACAGTGTTGGGCATCTCCCCAGTTAAACTCCCCCGGGGGTATCTTTTTTCCTTTATAAATGAACAAAGGAGTTGGCCACTCTTTTGGATGCCCACTCTCACAAAAAAATAAATAAAAACTGTGGTGAGGATTCTTTGAGGCCCTCGCACCAACCCCCAGAAAAAAGGAGGGAGGGTTACTGAAGGTCATCCCTGCCTCCCTTTTTTCTTTCTTGCCCTCCTCCTCCCTGCCCAGGGTATAATCCCCTCTGTGTATATCCCTATGAGTTGCTAAATGTAGCATGTGCCCCTGGGCACTATCCAGTCTAACACCACTTGGCAGCTGCACTGCATGTGGGGGGGGGTGCTACTCACCTTTTTGGATTAGCTACACTAGCCCTCACAGGGTACATCCCTGTGGTTGCAGGAGAAGTGGGTCACTTTTTGACATAATCTTTTTTCTGACTATGTCAGACTATTTTGTTTGGTATGCCACTTCTGCCTTGTGTATCTAGACTTTTAGCCCACTACCCTAGGGGTGCCTGGGGAGGTGAACACATCACGACTCATTTGGACTGTCTAGTCCTGCAACCCCAGATGCATCTACTGTAGGTTTCCCCTTTCTTCTTCCCTGAAAGTGGGACATGGTTGACTGAATTAAAATCAGTTGTCTGATAGCATGGAGTTGTCTTTTTTTTTTTTTAGGACTCTACATATCTTATTCCTGTTTTTGGTGCATTGTGCCATCTCATTTACAAGAGGGTCCCAATCCTGGGCATCCCCCCTGTGCTTCTGCTAGAGCCACATGCTCAGGGCATTTGTCCTTTTTTCTAGACCAGTATCCACTTTCTATCTAGCTAGCAGTGTGAGGCTCTGGCTGTGTAGACCCAACTACCCCTTGGGCCACCTAGTGCACCCTCTTCTTAATTTCTAAGTTGGTTGTTGGGTTTTATTTTGTTGTTTAATTTTGTTTCCTATGTCCTTTCCCTATCCTTTGGGCTAGAAAATCTCTAACCCTCTCTTATTTTTCTCCTCTTTCTCTCCTGGCAAATAGAACTAGTGTGTGAGGGAGCTGGCAACAGTTATTGGCTGGCGTACAGCCTCACGTGAGGTGTGCAGGTGCCATGCTCAGTAACTGATGTTGGCTCTCTCCCTGCAAAAAATTTGCTTCCATGGGGTCCTAGTGCCTTCAGTTCAGACACAAAAGTTGCAATCAATGGTGAAGATGTTTTGGAAGATCAACAAATCTTCCGTAGAGCAATCTTCACCATTCATCACAGATGGGTACAGCCAGAGGTGCTAGACCCCACGGGAGTGTGTAACTGTTAGAATTTTGGGGAGAGGAGCTGACGTCAGAGATGGCGCTACCCACGAGGCCAGTGCATGACGTGGCGCTCATAGAGTGGCCAGTAACCGATGCCGACTCCCTTTCCTCCTCAGTTCTGTTTTTCCTGCCATCAAGGGCTACATTCTGCTGCTCCGTGGGAGTGATTCAAACACCAGGAACTCTTACTGTATTCTGACTTCTGCAGTATGGTCTCACCATAAGACTGCCCCGGAGCCGAAATGATTAATAGAACCTATGCTAATCGTGGAATGTTAGGCTCAAGCTTGGTTTTCAAACCGCTGTTCCTAGTAAACATTCTACAACCATCAGATTCTTTACTCCACTTGCTTAGTGCAGACACCTTGGAGAGCCCTCCTTCATCTTTCTTGAATATTTTATTTTTCTTGGTTTTTTGAAGTAAATTTTTTTCTGTTCTTTTTAAAGCACTGTCCTTGAGTTTACAGGTAGATTAGTCTAGATTTAGTTTTATTCCAGTAGGTTTTTCGGTTTCTTCTCAGTTCGTTTAACTGGGAGGAAACCAAACGTTTAAAGTTGAATTTATGTATCTAAATCTTACTTGGGCCGGTTATTCTATTTCTGAGAGAAACAATGGTAACTCTCGGTTCTCTCATTGGTCACTAAACTGACCGCAAAAAAAAAAAAAGTAGAGAGATCTTTGTTTATTTGTGCGGGCTTCTGACTTTCAGAAAACCCACTTTTTATAAGTTGTTTACTGGTTATGTCACTACTCATGAAAAAGAACCGGCCCAACGGGTTTTCAGCAGTGTACAGAGTGTAGAGAACCGTTTGCTAAAGCAGATCTTCACTTAGCTTGTGTTGTCTGTCTGGGGTTTGAACACCTTAAAGCAGATTGTGAAATCTGTAAGAATTTTCCTCAGTCGATGCTTGATAGGCGTTTGAACTGACTGAAGGAAAAAAAATGTCCAAAATGACTGCTGACCCAGCTCCGGATAAACCTTCCTCCTCTCAGAAGGAGAAACCCAAGGAACCGGTTGAACAACCCTCTGACCAGAGTGATGGTTCCTCGGTTAAAAAGAGAACCACAGACACTGCCACTGAACCGGCAAGTTCTGCCAAGAAAAAAGAGAAAGGAAAAACACTCGGTTAAGGAACTGCAACCGATACACCCGTTGTTCCAACCGCAGATACAATAGCAAATGCTATAAACCTTCTTCAGGTGCTGCAAACCGGTACCGCAGTTACGGTTCAGCGGCCTGTTCACAGACCTCTGTTCAGGATCTGGGTTCCTCCTCGGTTCACTTGAACAGTTTGGTGAGGTTTATGTGGAAGGGGAGGATGAGGATGACAATGATGATGATGAAGATTATGGAGAACCTCTTGAACCAGAAGTATCCCCTGATCCTCACCATTCTGACTCCCCTGAGAAGGGAGTTGAGGATTTTTAATCCCACTTCACCTTTATGAAGCAAGTGGCATAGACTCTGGACCTCTCAACACAAGAATCTACACAGGAGGAAACCAACCATATGGAAATGATGGCTGTGCCAACAACAAAAAGGCTGTTGTTGCCCATCCATGAGTCCTTAAAGAGACAGGCCTCCAAGATTTTACAGACCCCTACTTCCATTTCCCCAGTGGACAAGAGGATGGATAGGAAGTACTGGGTGGCCAAGACTGGGGCAGAACTTATTTTTGGACACCCCAGCCATGAAGGGGTGGTGCAGGCTGCCGCATGTGATAAAGTAGGGATTCCCCTGGCATCACATCCACCAGAGAAGGAGTCTAGGAAAATGGATTCTATGGCCAACAAGTCCTATTTGGGGGCCTCTTTGACTACGAGACAAGCAACCTACATGCCTTATGTATTCAGATACCAAAAGAGCCTCTGGAACACAGTTTTGAAGCTAGCCAAGGCAGGCCCTGGACCCATGGCATCAGACTTGTCTGAAGCTGCAAAAAGGGGCATATAAGCTTCTAAATGCTAGTTTCAAATGGCAGTGGATGCAAATGATATTGCAGCTAGGGTAAATGGCAACCTCAGAGTCCCTGAGGAGATGTGCTTGACTTAATTTGTCACAGGACACGCAGACTAAGGCACTGGACATTCCTTGTGAGCCTACAACTCTCTTCGGTGAGCAAACTGAGGCTTACATGAAGAAGATGGATGAGTATAATGTGGCCTACAAGAGTTCTGCTACAAAAGAGAGGGCAGCAACACCACAGAAGTACCAAGGCAAAGGGGGCAGGGGTAGATCCCATTATAGGCCCTTCTTCCAGGCTCAGGCATCACCGGCCTTCCAGCCTCAGAGTGGTACTTCAGAGGCAGAGGCTGAAGGGACAGCAGCCGTGTTAGCCCCAGCACTCAGCCAACTACACAGTCCAAGCAGACCCCCTGAGGGGTCTACAGGGGTCTCCTCCCCACTTTCTGTAGGAGGCAGGCTGGCCCACTATCTTCAGGCTTGGAAATCCATCACCACAGATAAGTGGGTCCTGGAGGTAGTGGACAGGGGCTTGCCCTCAGTTTCAAGGTTCTTCCCAAACTGAGGGCAAGATTTTTCAGACCTGTCAACCTATCAGAAGCAACTCTGTTGGGGGGGGGGAGTAGCAAAACTAATTCAGGACAAAGCAGTAGAGCCTGTTCCCTTGGACCAAAGGGGAAGGGGTCTCTACTCAAGGTAGTTCCTCACCCTAAAGAAAACAGGAGAGTGGCGTCCCATACTAGGTCACAGACATTTGACAAAGCCAAAGTTCAAAATGGTCACCCTAGCTACCATTCTCCCTACACTCAGGAGGGGAGATTGGCTGGCATCTCTGGACTTAAAGCATGCCTACTTCCATATTCCCTTCAGGCAATCACACAGAAAGTACCTCAGGTTCAGATTGCCATCAGGCCACTACCAGTTCAGGGCCATGCCTTTCGGCCTGACTTCAGCTCCAAGGGTGATCACCAAGTGCCTAGCAATAGTGGTGGCATACGTAAGGAGACACCGGATACCCGGACGACTGGCTAGTGGTAGGCCAGTCCCCTTAGCAGGTAAGAGTGGCACTGACCATCACTCAGGATACCCTGTGTACACTGGGCTTCCTGGTAAACCAGAAAACATCTGTGCTAACACCAGTTCAACTCCTGGAGTTCATAGTAGTTGAACTAGACACTCTGAGAGGAAGAGCCTTCCTTCCTTCCTCAGGGAAGGGTAGACAGTCTGGTGCAGTTGGCAAGTTCCTTCCAGCCGCATACCCCCAGACCAGCAAGACATTTCCTCCAGCTGTTAGGGCTCATGGCTGCATCAACAGCAACAGTGTCAGGGTCCAGATTCCAGATGAGGGACATTCAGTTCCACCTCAGGTCTCACTTGTCTCAGAGAAGAGACTCTCTGTCAAAGATGGTGCCAGTCACAGGAACCCTGCTTCAAGCTGCGCAGTGGTAGCAGAAAAAGGACAACCTCAGGGAAGGCGTGCCTTGACAACAGATGCCTCCCTCCTAGGGTGGGGTGCACACCTAGGGGAGCATACCACTCACAGTACCTGGCTCCAGCAGGAGTCTCTGCTTCACATAAACCTGCTGGAACTTAGGACAGTTTGTCTGGGCATTCAGTCCTTTGCTTCAATGCTGCAGGGCAAAGTGGTTCAAGTAAGGGGGCACAAGGTCTTCCCTCTTGTGCACAGAAGCCGTGAAGGTATGGAACCTGGCTTACTCCCTAAGGATCTCCCTCTCCGCAGTTCATCTCCCAGGAAAGGACAATGTCCTGGCAGATACCCTCAGCAGGATCAACCAGAACCACCACAAGTGGTCACTAAACAGGCAGATCCTGCAAGTGGTGTTCAGAAGGTGGGGCACCCCAGAGGTGGACCTCTTCACAGCCCCAGACAATCACCAACTGCCACTGTTCTGTTGCATGCCTCCTGCACTGGGCACAGTGTCTCTAGATGCACTTCTGTTGGATTGGACAGGGAAGTTTCTGTATGCCTTCCCTCCATTTCCCCTGCTGCTCAGAGTACTGAACAAGCTCATGGTTCAGCCAGCAACAATGATCCTCATTGCTCCAGACTGGGCCAGGCAACCTTGGTATTCCCTGATACTGACCCTGTCAATCTCCAGTCCCTCAGATTCAGAGCTTGGCTCTTGAGGACTTAGAATATGCTGACCTACACCTCTCGGAAGGGGTACTAGAGGTTCTCGGGGTATCTAGAAAACCCTCCACTAGAAAGAGCTGCTGTTCTAAATAGAAGAGGTTTTCTGTTTGGTGCGGACAGAGACAGATAGACCACTGCCAGGCTGGCTTATCAGTAGTTTTGGACTACCTGGCACATTTGCATTCCCTTGGCCTTCGGCCTTCCACCCTTAAAGAACACTTAGCAGCGGTCTCTGCATACCTCTCTACTGGGAAAGGGGCATCTCTGGCCACCAACCAGGTATTCAGAAAGTTCTTCAAGGGCCTACTGCACTTGCATCCACCTCACAGGGAACCCACTCCTGCATGGGACCTTAACATATGCATTGGCCAGCTAATGCAACCACCATTTAAACCCATATCCTCAGCAGAACTTAAGTACAGTATGTGACATGGAAAACAGTGTTCCTGGTAGCCATCACCTCACCCAGGAGGATCAGTGAGCTACAGGCCTTGTCCACAGATCCAGATTATATAGCAGTCCACAGGTCCAAGGTTGTCCTTAGGACCGATAGGAAATCCTTGCCTTAGGTGGTTTCAGACTTCCACCTTAATCAGTCCATGACATTGCCAATCTTTTTCACTGATCATTCCAGTTCAGGTGAACGAAGACTGCATTGTCTTGACGTCAAGAGAGCTATAAGCTACTACTCGGATCACACAAAAGGACACAGGTAGGATAGAACTCAGCTCTTCCTGACCCATTGCCCATTGGATTGTGGCCTGTATCCAATTTTACTACAGCAAAGTGGGTAAAGAGCCTCCTGTAGGTCTCAGGGCCCACTCTACAAGGGGTACAGCTGCTTCTATAGCAGCTGCAAGAGGTATCCCTTTGTTAGAAATCTGTAAAGCAACTACCTAGAAAACAATTCACACCTTTACCAAGCACTACAGCCTGGATACCCAGGCTAGAAGTGATGCCAGGTTTGGCACAGCAGTACTGCAGAGCCTGTTTCCTAAATAGGTTCTCTACCCTCCTCCAAAGGTACTGCTTGGGTAGTCTGCAGAAGTCAGAATACAGTAAGATTTTTCTGGGGTTTGAAGAAAAAATTACTTACCATAGTAATCTTGTTTCTTCCAAGGGAATCTTACTGTATTCTGAGCTCCCACCCTTCCTCCCCTGCTAGAACCTATGGGAGCTGCAACACTGCTGCCTAGGCTGTTTGAAACCTGTGGGTATTTCTTTATTAGGCTTAGTAGCTTGAGTCTTAGTGTTGCCCACATTTTAAAATGAAGGGGATTATCTGGTGTTGGGTGTTGTTAATTGGTTATTTAATTATTTGTATAGTTTAGATAGCATGTTACTATGCTGCTCTGTAAGAATCTGACATTTGTAGAATGTTAACCAGTGACAGTGATTTGAAAACCGAGCTCGAGCCTAACGTTCTATGATTAGCATAGGTTCTAGTAACCATTTTGGTTCCAGGGCAGTCTTATGGTGAGATCATACTGCAGAAGTCAGAATATAGTAAGATTCCCTTGGAAGAACAAGATTACTATGGTAAATAATTTTTTTCATCAGAGCTATGCCATCAAGAAATTCTCAGGTCTGCACTTCTCACTCGATGCTGCTCAGTGTTAGCTCACATTGTTGTTTTTTTTTTAATTTTTTGTTCCCTAGTGCGGCACAGAGGCTTTCTGTCATTTTCATTATTATTTTTCGTCCTTGGTCATGTGTGTAAAAATGTTCTTGCAGTGGGCCTTCCCCTCTGTGCAGTGGTGTCCCTGCAGGAAGAGTATGTCATCCGCCGACAACCACAATCGTTGTTTTACCTGCCCGAGTCGGCACCGTAATATGGATACGTATGACACATGCTTCTCTATGGACTACTGCATGCTGGAGATCCACACAATGAAGTTGGGAATGGACCCCCCAACTTTCGGAGGGCGCCCATGCACCCAGACTCCAGGTCCAGGTTCTGGGCCCCTGCCCAGTACTATATGTACCGAGGGAGAGCAGTCCTTGACAGTCTTGGTCTCGCTGAGGCGAGAGACCTGTGTGAGGGGTCAGGTGGGCAATTGGCTGCTTCCAGTGGGTAAGCTAAGCACCCCTCACAGTCTGGTGCCTCTGCAGAGCTCTGGACTGCCCCCACTGGCGATGACACATCTATAGAGGATGATCTGGATTGGGTCCAATGACAGAATCAGATTACATTTTGGCAATCTGGCGACGGACTGTGAGCTGCTTGTGTGAGCTGCTGTGAATTGCGTTTGAATTTGAGCTCTGTAGGGGCTAAGTTTTATTTATTTTCTGTATGTATTGTGTTTTGCGTTTATTTTGTTTTGCAACTGTTTTTATTTTAGTGTTAAATTTCTAAGACGTGGCGCTACAGATGGAACGCCGATTTGGATTGTGGTTCAACGGACTGAAACGCTGAACTACTAATACCAGGAAATCTTTCCTAACCACTGCTAACATGGTGAAATTATTGAAGGACGGAATGGGATTTGGACAGTGGGAATTTTGGGCATTCTGTGTTCGTCTTTTCGGATGGCAAAAAACTGCAAGTGCACCTGAATAAAGCTCTATTTTATACTTTCTGCAAGATTTTGGTAGCACCGGGATTATGGGGGGTTTGTTTTCCCTTTGAAGGATATTTTTTTCCGGTCGATAGTACTGGCGTTGGGACTGCCCGATGAACTGGTGAATGGGCGAACTATTGATTTAATGAGAGTGATTTTTACAGCGTTACGATTATCCCCCCTTTTCGTGTTGAGTTTGTGAGGAACTTTAAAGGGGAACTGTGTGGTGATTCGTGTAGGGGATCTATGGGAATATTTGGACTTTCCGGAGCTGGATTGGTTTTGAAAAGACTGGCTGTAAGAAACATCTTGCCATAAGGGACGTTGGCTGTGGAAAAGCTGCTGGTGTGGTGAGAGTGCATCCAGCGGATGCTTGTGGGTTCTGTAATATAGAACAGTATCTGATGAGGTGTGTGGGGGGGGGGTCTCTTCTAATATCTTTGGGACAGGGTGGGGAGCTGGTCTCCCACGCCAGGCAGTGGTTACTCAGCGGCACTGAGGGAGCCTGGGGTGCGCTGGTGCTTTTAAACTCCCGTGGGTCGAGTCAGAGGGCCTGTCCTTCTGGGGTTGTAGTTAGGGCCATGGGCTGGTTTCAGGACTCAAATTGCCTCCTTGGGAGGGAGCCCCTTAGGTCCCTGTTTAACACACCTCTTGTGTGCTGTGTTATTGGGGATTGCCTATATTTTCCTAGACTAACAAAACTGCCAAGACTATCAGACAATTATGGCTCTGGATAAGATCTATTCCTGAGATATTATTGTTGTACTCGCTGATAAATTAGTTCTGGTGAGAGCGGAACTAAGGACTGAGCAATCTAATGTAGACATCTGTAGAGACTGCGTTATGTTTATTTGTTATATACTCTTCTTTGATTCTGGTGAGAGCAGAATCAAGGTGTGAGCAATTTATCATTGGATAGATTTAGAGTTTTGATATTATGTTCTTTTTGTTTTATCATTTGATATTTTGTTTTAGGTTCTTTTTGCTGTTCTGCTATTTAATTCCTATGGTTTAGTGAGAGCAGAGCTAGGGATTAATGTAGCATTGGTATTGCTCAGGGGAAGTGAGAGCTTTCCTGGGCTATTTAAGTTAATTTGGGGGGGGTTTATGATTAGAGTTTTGATTATTAATTTTTTTTTTCTAAAAGCTTGTTTGAATTAGATTTATGATTTTTTAAGAGCTCTGTAGTAATTGAGTACCTGTTTAAGTCTGTGTAGGATGTGCTGTTTGTCTGCCTCCACGGTTGTGCACTACTCACCCTCTGCTCTTCATGCCCTCCGTCCTTTTTTCTCTCCCCCTTTGGAATTTGGTGTTTACTAGGCTGTAGAGTGCTTGGTATACTGAAGGAGGGAGGAGGACGGGTGGTGAACAGTGGAGGATGATGGAGCAGGTAATCGAATCGGGGTCATGGGAGTCAAGAGGACGCCTGGGGGCGAAATGGAAATCAGAGCGTGGTCCGCCATGTTTGGTCTTATACATGAGGGCATGACCGAATTGAGTCGGCAGGTGGTTCGAGGCACGAGTGTTCAGTCTAACTCAAGCGGTAGTTAGCAATGCCAGGTCGGTTAAAACAAGACAGCAATTATTGCTGATCTTGTAGCGGCTGACCTGGCTTGCATTATCGAGACCTGGCTGGATGAGAATTCTGGCCCCATTTTGGAGGCTTTAGTTCCGGCCGGTACTTGGTAATACACCTCCGAGATTGGACCACGGGGAGGGGCGTCTGTTTTAAGACCAAACTCAACCTCACTAGTGTATTGGTTGGGGAGACTGAGTCATTCGAGTGTAACCCCCTGCAAATGGGGGTTCCAAAGACTTCCAGGAGCTTGTTTGAATGCTCCAAGCCTGAATGGTGTTTGGCGTTTAAGCCATTTATCAGTGAGTGTTTTAGAACCTCTGGTACTGTCTCTTTAAGAGCTGTCTGCTTGCAGACATAATTAGTTATGTATGGGGACTGTGTGTTTCTTTGAGTACACTCAAGCTGCTGCCAATTCACCCCATTTTTGCAGTCACTAGGAGTGCAAGGAACCTGTCTGAAAGATGTAACTGATTGCCAGAAATCATTTACAGTAATAATAAAATTACAGTTTGTCTAACCTGCTTTCTTTGCAGTCAGAACTGTCTGCCTAGTTCCCCATTCTGGTTTTGAACTGCTGAACTGGACCAATCAGTTAGTGGTAAACTAGCTCAAATGATGCCTTGGACGAATCAGAACTTGGGACTCATAATCTGAGCCAGCCACAAGAGGATTGTATGGCAGTGACTCTGGGAGATGTAGTTTAGACTTGGTGCCTTTTTGGACCAACAGCAGCAGTCTATTGTGAGTGACAGCCAATCCAGTCAAGAACTGGGAGGAACTCAAAGGAAGTGCCAGGTTTTTGTCTGTTGGGAGTTTCAGTTTGAGATCTGAAAGTGAAGGGAAAGAAACCCTCTGTCCTTCAGTGCACAGTTTCAGTCAAAAAACGTGTGCAAGGCCCAGAGTTCCGGCTCACATCTTGTGTAACTGCTTGTTAGGACTGAATCCACCCCAGGAAAAGAATCAAAGGATCTCTGAAGAGTAGAAACCAGGCTCACCTGTAGAAGACTGAAGAAATTGTTGAATTACACTCGGTCTGTCAGGAACTGAATCTGCTGTGTGTTCTCCTGGTTGTTATGTACGTATTGCGATTGGGATACAGATGCAGCCTGCCTGGTATAGTGCTTTTTTTTTACCACATATAAATGTGAGGAGTCTCTTGGATATCAAAAGTAGCCCTGCTGACATTGAAGGACCATATCTTCTTTGAGGTGGTAGAGTACTAATTCGGATTAGCTTCCCTGTTGAATTGCCACATTAAATCCAAAATGGAATTACTGTACTGCTGACTGTTTAATTCTCCTTTTCACTGTGTGAAAGGGCCCCTACCAGCTGCCACGTTTGACTAGCCACTAGGGCTTTGGGGTACCCAGGGACAGTAATTGGTAGGGATAGGCCTGTGCACAGAGCCATAGGTAGATAGTAAAGTGATAAGCTAATTAACCTGATTTCCCCTGTCCTTGTTATATCCCCTAAATAAATCAGAGCTGTTTGTTTCAACAAAGTTATACTGCCTGAGGTATTTGTCTATGTTAAAGTACTGTACTGTGATTGTTGCACTGTATCTTATTTTACAGGATGTCCCGGTGCCTGAACCAGCCTTGGGGTAAGTGTATACTGTGAAGGTAATTCTGCTATATTGTGTGGGCCACTAGTGGGAAGAAAGGGGGTTGCAGTGTCCCAGAGGGCTGTGACCAAGTAAGTTTAACTATTGCAACCCTGACCTCTGGGTGGAGGCACCCACTATTGGATCCAGGCCCTCAACCTGTTAGTGGCAAATCAGGCAGGGGTAGTAGCCCCTGGGATAGCGCCATCTGGGGTTACATTTTGGAGGCTCACGCTGGGATTGTGTGTCCTCTGTGGCCATATTTACAAACCACTGTTAAGGGAAAAAAATAAATAAATAAATCAAATGGGTACCCTGACAGAAGTGGCTGTGCAATCGCTGGTGGAGTGGTGTACTGGGAGGAGATCGACTTCAAAATGCTATGTTTATCCTGGACATCCCCGTGTATCAATATTGACACCTGCAGGGAGTACTTCCAAGGTGGAAGGTTTACAAAATCCTGTGGTGGTGGGTCGGCACTAATCTGCTCACCACACTTTCCTGGCCCTAGTAGAGTTTAAGGATCCCATAGATAGCTCCAAAGTACCACAGACCATTACCCCAGAGGGAGCCCTCACTGCTTGGAGAGTGATAACTAAGGACAGTAAAGACCCGGGGGGGAATGAGCCCCCACCACTATCTGAAACTTTTGAGGAGAAATTTGCTAAATGGTTGCTGGGAGAAGGGAAAACTGTGGAGGACTTGAAGAAACTATTCTTGCCACCTGGGGGTGTTCCTCCCCCAACACCCTCTCCTGCTCCAGTGCCCGTAATGGTGGCTGAACCAATGCAGACTCCTATTTCTGCACCTGCCATTAGTCACGACTCTTACCGAAGGTTGAGGATCTTCTCTGGCACCTTCCCCACCCCCCAAGGGGAGGATGACTGGGAGACCTGGATAGACTATGTTGCCCCCCAAGTGCTAGAATGGCAATGCCTGGGTCGGAGCTGAAGAGGGTTAGAGAGCCCCGAGGGTCCTGCCTCATACCATCCGCAAGCAAACGGGCCAGTAAATTCTGAAGCGACTGCACAAGCCTATCTTGAGGCCTTGGAGAATGTGTGGGAGCCCAGATTCTGATGAGGACCTATGGTGGAGAGTAAGAAATGCACAACAGTACCAAGGGAGTTGTTGTCTGTGTATGTCTCTCGGCTGGAAAAATTGTTGCAAGAATGCCTCAGAAAGGGTAGTTTGCCAGCGATTGAACTGGCCCGAACCAGACTGGACAGAATCCTTAGTCTGCCCCTCTCAGAACTGCTGTTGTTCAGTTACGCCTGGCCAATCGGACTGGAATCCCACCCTCCTATGATGAGTTAATGAGAGAAATCTGAGGAGCTTGAGAAAAGGCTACCTCGAGGGACCTGCACCAATAGCTGTGGCATGACCGAGTGACTGAGGGTGGCCCATCAAGTGAGTCAGGGGCAGAGGTTGGCAGTCAATGAGTGCTCTGATAAGGAAAAGATATGCCTACAATGGGGCGAACTGTTGAGAGATCGTGGAATTCAAAAACAGTCCCTTTATGAAGGCCACGCCTGCAAGTACGGGCCCCGACCTATATCCGACTGCATCTGCTATGGGGTGGGGATACTCCACCATGTATCTCCTGCTGATAACAGCTCGGAACTCGATTCCTTGACCATGGAAGTGGAGAAAGCTGACGAGATGTCTCCAAATGCTTATCACGCTCGCAGATGATGGCACCAAGGTTTCCAGTTAGTATACCCCGCCTTGGCTCCAGTGTGGCACCCGGCCAGCTCAAACTCCAAAAGTATGTTTTGCTATAATTGTGGGAAGGATGGGCACATGAAAAGAGAATGCCAATCCCCAAAGACACTGACAAAGTTGCATATAGGCTACAAGAGAGCCGGAGAACAAATCAGTGGTTAAGAGGTGCACGAAATGATCCTTGGTGAGGGCACCAAAAATGCTAATTACTGCCCTTTGTGGCAAGGTCAGTTGCCCAGGCCCCCCACTACGCCTTCTCGAGACTGGTCCAGAATAGTGGGTCCCTCCATGGAACCACTGTAAAGGTAAATGGAGTGTCTACAAGAGCTGTATTAACAGTGGCCCTATGACAATTATGTTTCAAGATTGGTATCAGAGCATTTGTCAGACGTACCCTTTACAACCATTAGAAGGACTGCATGTATGGGGGTTAAGTGGGAAAGCCTACCCCTATTCTGGGTATATCCGAGTTGGCTGTCTTTACCTCCGTGGCTGGGTGGCCGAACAAGTAAAGACCCTAGCCTTAGTGTGTCCCCCACTGGACTGTATGATGGTGTCCCTTTGTTGATTGGAACAAATGCTCATATGTTCAGAAGGCTGGCACATTTGTGTTATGAAAAACAGGGTCAAAGACTAGTAGAGCTTTAAGAGTCCGCTTTAATTAAGAAGGCCTATGAGGCATCAGAGAGATGCTGAAAATATGAACCAGAGGAACCGGTCGGGAATTGTATGGAAGAAGGATCCTGAGTCTCTGATCCTGGCACCAATGCCCAGATGTACCTACAGGAGAGGTCCGTGATCAGAAAGGATGTTAAGAATTAAATATTAATGTTGGATGCACCAGGCGATGGAAAATGCCAGAGGGACTGCTGTCGTTTAGTATTTGCCCGCTAGAGCCCATGCTTATGCCAGAAGGGCATGGTCCAAGTTCATAATGTGTCTGAAAGAGACATTCAGTAAATAGAGTTGCATCCTGGCTAATTGCATTGTGTAGACACTGCAGTGCTACCTAGCAGCAAGAGTTCAAGGAAGAATGACATAATAACGCCTACGACTTGTTTGATTTGGCAACTCCCCGCTGCCAGCTGAATGGAAAAGTGAGGATCAGTGAGGCTTTTGCCCAGAGAGACCAGGTGTTTTTTTAAAGGAATGTGGACGTGGGATGCGTGCAAGGGAGCTGAGCACAATATCCAAGCTGCATGATGAAAGACCATTCATTGAGAGGTCTCGACGCTTGGCACCTGCTGATATAGATGATGTGAGGCGGCATCTGCAAGAGATGTTAAGCTGTTGGTGTAATACAAGAATCAGAAGCCCTTATGCTTCCCCCATTGTGGTAGTGAGGAAAAAGAATGGGACAGTGGGTAAGTAGTGGTTATCGCACCTTAAAGCAGCGGACTATCCCTGATCAGATACCTGACCCGCATTCAAGATGCTTTGGACTGCCTAGCAAGGAGCAAGTGGTTCCCTCTGTGCTGGATCTCCGCAGTGGGTACTACCACCAGATCCGATGGCCCCAGAGGACATTGAGAAGACAGCCTTTATCTGTCCGCTTGGCTTCTATGAATTCATGAGGATGCCTCAAGGGATTTCAGGTGCCCCAGCCACTTTTCATCGCATTGATGGAGCGTGCAGTGGGGACACAGAACTTACTGAGTGCCTGGTATACCTAGATGATGTTATTGTGTCTTGCAGCTCACTGGAGGAACATGAGAGCAGATTATTTAAGGTATTGGATCGACTGGAGGACTTTGTGGCTAAACTGTCCATTGATAAGTGTCAATTCTTCAAATATCAGGTAAAAGTATGTGGGACACATAGTGTCTCACCCAGGGAATAGAGAACGAATCTAAGTAAAGTTGGAGGTCTGGACCACTCCGTGAGTTCAAAATCTAAAAGAACTGCAAAGATTCCTGGATTCTGTGGTTATATATCATTGCTCATCAAGGACTATTCAAGAGTGATCCGCCTTTACTTAACCTTACTCAAGGGTATCCCCAACCCACAAAATCAAAAGTCAGCGTCCCTCAAGACTGAAAGAGTGTTTTCATCCGAGTGAAGTATTTTGGGGCCCGCTGATCCTGATTGTGAGACTGCTTTTCATGAGATCATATATCAACTTACCCATGCTCCAGTGCTGGCCTATGCCGATCCAAGAAAACCCTAGTCCTGCACACTGATGCTAGCTTGCAAGGGTTGGGGGCTGTGTTGTACCAAGAGCACGAGAATGGCCTGAGACCAGTGGCCTTTGCCAGTAAGCCTGACCCCATCCGAAAAGAACTATCCTGTACATAAGTTAGAGTTCCTAGCTTTGAAGTGGGCTATTGTTGACCAATTCCATGAGTACTTGTATGGGGCTAAATACTAGTAAAACTAGACAATAATCCTTTGACTCATGTGCAGACCTCAGCCAAGTTGGATGCCACTGGCCACAGGTGGCTTTCTGCATTATCTACATATGACTATGCTCTGAATACTGAGCAGGTCTGAACCAGCTACCAGATGCTGTGATGCTCTCCCGGAGGCCTGTTCCCCAGAATGATTGGGTCGTCATTGGCAGAACCTGACATTCGGGCACTCTGCCGAAGTTTGACAGGAGGAACAAATGTCCACAGGGACTAGTGGACTGCATGGTGGATTGCTTCAGACCCTCTTGAGAATTGCATACCTGCTGCTTATTGCCACTTTTCTGCACAGAGTTACTGGTGCACTGGCTCAGCTGGACAATGGCTGGTATTCAAGGCGGCTCAATCTCGCGATCCTATGATCAAACTGTCAGCTTTAGAAGCCTCTATGCAGGAAAGATGTGTCCAAATTACGCCCACTGATTTGAGAACTGCACTGTTATACAAAGAAGGTCCTAAGTTGAAACTGATCAATAAACTGTTATATAGAGAAACGAGTAGACGAGGGGACAAAGTAGACAAACAACAACTGGTGCTGCCCATGCCTTCGAGACTCAGTATTGAGGTCCTGCACAACCACATGGGGCACCTTTGTATAGACAGAACACTTGACTTGGTGAGATCCAGATTCTATTGGCCTAAGATGAGGGGCTGATGTGGAGCAACACATACGTAACTTGTGGTCGCTGCTACAGAGGAAAGCTTTGCCCCAGAGGGCTGCCCCCTGTTAACATAACCACCAGTGCACCCATGGAGCTGGTCTGTATTGATTTTCTGAGTTTGGGTCAGATCAAAGAAATATCAGTAATGTGCTGGTGGTCACTGACCATTTCACGTGGATATACCCAAGCTTTCCCCACCAAAGACCGGAAAAGCATCCACTGTAGCCAAAGTACTGTGAGAAAACTTTTTGTTCACTATGGGGCTCCACAATGAATCCATTCTGATCAAGGGAGACTTGAGAGTCGTCTGATCAAAGAGATGCTTTCTGTGGGGAGGAGAAAGTCCAGAACCACTCCTTACCCCTTGTGAAGTTCCACAGCCTCGAACGCTTCAACCGCACTTTGCTAGATATGCTAGGCACCTGCACCCAAAGGACAAGCCTAGATGGAGCCAACAAATTAGCACCTGGTACATGCTTATAACTGCACCAAAATGATGCCACTGGCCTCCCCCACCGCCTGATGTTTGGAAGAGAAGTTTTACTACCGTAGATGTGTTTTGGGTCTCCTGATGGGGTTCAAGCTGACAACTATTTACAGTATGTGCAAAAGCAGCGTCTAGCTAACTCATGCGCACCAACTGGTTTCAAACCATGACAAAAGAAATCTGGCCAACAAAGAAAAGGATAAAAAGGTGAAGCACAGGAACTCCAGAGGAGATCGGTACAAGAAATCTGGGACTGCATGGCAAAACACAAGATTGCTGACAGATACTCCATCTCTCACATTGTAGTGGGCAAACTAGATGATCTGCCAGTGTACAAAGTAAGGCCTGAGAACTTCAAAAGATGTAAATACAATGCATAGAAATCATTTACTACCCATTGGACAAATCCTTGATTGAGTCTGAGCCCCAGAAGATGCCTCCTCTGACCAGTGACTAGAGCTGCTAAGAAAAGATCAAGGAAGTCTGCAACTACAGAAGCAGAGTAAGTGTTCCCCGTACAAGTCCCAGTTGAGCATGACTGTCAGTCCATATCAGAAGAAAGTGAGAGGACTTTGAATACTATCCTTACTTAACTGAGCTAATTGTTTCGGGCAATCCCTAGTCAATACTGAGACAAAGCTGGGCCTTCTCTCTGACTGTCTATGCCCCCAGCTTCATCCCTGGAGCCTAATGCTCCCAGAAAGTGAAGTGCAAAGCATGGAGTCAGATGAAATGGAATCATTGTGCATGGTTGAACTGTTTGAGCTTCAGGAGAAAATGATAGATTGGGGCAGACTGTGATACACCGAACAAGAAGAGTATTTTGAGTGCCCTGACAGTCCATGCCAGTGTCTGAAAGCTCTCCATGCGAGCCAAATGTTGTGGACCTGGAAACTGTAACCCTGGAGCTGAAAGTGCCCTAAGTTCTAGCCTCTACCCCATGGAGACTCCCCTGATAGTGAGAACAATGCTGAAAATGAGGCTCAGAGTGAGTCTGCACCTACAGTAGCTAGAGTTAGTGCCCCACAAGTCCCAGTTGAGTATGACTGTCAGTCCATATCAGAAGAAAGGAGGACTTTGAATACTATCTTCTTTTAACTGAGTCAATTGTTTCGGGCAACTTAGTCATTGAGACAGTGGGCCTTCTGACTGTCTATGCCCCCAGCTTCATCCCTGAGCCAATGCTCCAGAAAGTGAAGTGCAAAGCATCAGATCAGATGAATGAATCACAGCATGGTTGAACTGTTGAGCTTAGGAGGAATGAGATTGTGGTGACTGGTGATACACCAACAAGAGAGTTTTGAGGCCCTGACAGTCCATCCAGTGTCGAAAGCTCATGCGAGCCAAATGTTGTGGACTCAGAAACTGTAACCCTGAGCCAGTGCCCTGTTCTAGCCTCTACCCCCATGGAGACCGACAAGTGAGAATGCTGAAATGAGGCTCAGAGGCAGAGATCAACAGCCTCCAGAAAGACTGGTTGAGCTGTGCCTGTGGTGCACCTCATTATTTCCTGGCCGGCCAGTGGACCTGCCTCTCTATGTTGTCCATAAAGGAGTGTAGAGGTCTCGCTCATTGCCCAATTGAGTGTTAGTGCACCCTGTTACTTGTGTTGCTCCTCATATGGTGCCCTTGCTCTGTCCAGCCTTAAGGTAACTGATAGGGGGTCCTCTTCAGGTTTCATGTACAAGGGTTATAGGTTGGTTAGGTACAATGTGTGTTATACTGTAAAGAGTGATGATTGCAATGTTTCAGAAATGGTTCTGTAAATGATATGACGATGATTACATGTGAGCCTAATGTAAATGTATAGCATTGAAACTTATGGTACTTGTTGACGACGCCGTTTTCCCAGGTTGGGAAGGGTAACCCCCTGTGGTTTCTTGCTTCAGAGCTTGCTGAAGTTCCAAGCCTGAATGGTGTTTCATGCCAGTTTTATCAGTGAGGTTTTAGAACCTTGGTACTGTCTTTAAGAGCTGTCTGCTTGCAGACATAATTACGTATGGGGACTTGTGTGTTTTGATACCACTCGTTGCGCCATCACCCCATTTTGCAGTCACTAGAGTGCAAAGGAACCTGTCTGAAAGATGTAACTGATTGCCTGAAATTATTTATAGTAATAATAAAATTACAGTTTGTCTAATTCTGCTTTGCAGTCAGAATTGTTCGCCTAGTTCCCCATTCTGTTTTGAACTGCTAGTTGGACCAATCAGTGTGGGTTAAACTAGCTCAAATGAGCCTTGGACGAATCAGAACTTGGGACTCATAATCTGAGCCAGTTGCAAGAGGATTGTAGGGCAGTGACTTGGAGATGATTAATTTGCCTTTTTGGACCAACAGCAGTCTATTGTGAGACAGCCAATCCAGTCAAGAACTGGGAGGAACTCAAAGGATGGCCGTTTTGTCTGTTGGGAGTTCAGTTGAGATCCAGTGAAGGGAAAGAAACCCCAGGCCCTTTCAGTGCACAGCTCAGTCAAAACGTGCAAGGCCCAGAGTTCCGTCTACATCTTGTGTAACTGCTTGTTGGATTGAACTCCTTCTGTAACTGCGATCTTGAAGAGTAGAAACCAGGCTCACCCTGTAGAAGACTGAAGAAATTGTTAATTACACTGTCTGTCGGTTCTGAATTCCGTGTGTTCTCCTGTTATTGTGCAGTATTGCTATTGGGACAGATGCAGCCTGCCTGGTATAGTGTTCTTTTTACCATGTGTGTGAGAGTCTTTGATATCAAAAGTAGCCCTGCTGGCATTGAAGGACCATATCTTCTTTGAGGTCGTGAGTACTACTTGTCGCCCCTGTTGAATTGCCAATCCAATGGTTTACTGTACTGTTGACTGTTTAATTCTCCTTTCACTGTGTGAGGGGCCCCACCAGTTGTTTGTTTGACTAGCTATCAGGGCTTGGGTACTTAGGACAGTAATGGTAGGATAGGCTCTGCAGAGCTATAGGTAGATAGTAAAGGATGTTAATTAACCTGATTTCTGTCCTTGTTATATCCCCCAAATAAATCAGAGCTGTTTGTTTCAACAAAGTATACTGCCTGAGGCTTTGTCTGTTAAAGTACTGTACTGTGATTGTTGCACTGTATCTTATTTTACAGGATGTCCCGTGCCTGAACCAGCCTTTGGGGTAAGTATACTGTGAAGGTAATTTGCTATATTGTGTGGCCACTAGTGGAAGACAGGGGTTGTGGTGTCCCAGAGGGCTGTGACCAAGTAAGTTTAACTATTGCAAACCCTCGATCTCTGTGTAGGCACCTGCTTATTGATCCAGGCCTCAACCTGTTAGGTGGCAAATCAGGCTGTGTAGTATTCTGGGAGGCATTTATCTAGGGTTACACGAGTGTGCCGCTGTAACGGTGTAGGTTGTTGATAGCTTCGCAGAAGACACCAAGAGAAAGGACTGCTGTGTGACTGAACTTCTACTGGACCAAAATAGAAGAACTTTGTATTTGGACCTTTAATTTAGGTAAAAACTGACTATACAAAACAAACAAAAAAGTGTGTGTTTGGGTTAACTGAACTGAATGGGTAATTGAAAGTCATCTAGGTGTCAACTTGTGTGACTGAAAGGACTTAACTGCTGTGAGTATTAAATTACTTGTAGAAAGATCTTGGTGTAGGGGGAGTGGCTTAGCTAGAAGGAAGTTACATGAAGACTGCCTTGAAAGATTCTGCTAATAGCTTGGCAGAAGATACCAAGAGAAAGGACTGTCTGTGTGACTGAACTTCTACTGGGACTAAAATAGAAGAACTTTTGTATTTGGACCTTTAATTTAGGGTAAAACTAACATACAAAACAAACAAAAAAAGTGTGTATTTGGGGTTAACTGAACTGAATGGGTAATCGAAAAGTCATCTAGGTAAATCTCAGGTGACTGAAAGGACTTAACTGCTGTGAGGTTTAAATTACTTGTAGAAAGATCTGGTAAGTAGGGGAGTGGCTTAGCTAGAAGGAAGCTACATTTAAAGACTGCCTTGAAAGATTCTGCTAATAGCTTGGCAGAAGACACCAAGAGAAGGACTGCTGTGACTGAACTTCTACTGGGACTATATTGCCCTCCTTTCCTCCCCACCCCAAGCTAGTTCTATTTTTATAGGCACAGGATTTGACTGACAACAGGAACTTCCTGTTTAGGGGCAGGAAGTGAGTGATCACAGAACCACCAAGGACCCACCATCCTAGAAGGGCAAGAGATAGCTTCTCTCGGCCCTCTAGTTGCTGGAGGTCTGCCTCTGAACAAGTAAGGGTGGTCTACTGAGAAATATAGGACATTCTTGTCTCAGAACAGGACAATCAGGAGCTTAAAGGGCATACAGACAGAAAGTAAGGAGAGAGAAAAACAGATGAAAGAGTAAGGATTGCAAAATAGTTAAGGGTCAGAAATAAGACATGATTGAGTGGTGCAGTGCAGTGGCTGTGGAGCAGCAGTCTCCGGGAGATATTCTGAGGATGCGGTGTTGTCCCATCTGTAGCACCTCTGGGCTGAGGGAGGAGGTTGCTCATCTCAGGCTGAGTTGGCTGGATTTGTGGGACCCCTTCCATCCAGGGACCACCAGTGCCACTGCTGCTGTCCTCAGAGGTTGCCAAGAAAGAGGAGCTGTTGGACCACAGTGGCTCAGGAGGGTGGGGTGGTGGAACAGAGGCATCCTCCAGTTGTACTCTCTCTATTATCCTATGCCATTCTGGCAAAGTGTGGTTCCTCTATGGAGGTTCTACAGTGAGACCAAGAGGATGCTGGGAACTCCACAAAGGAGACCCACAGGGTGGTGGGTGGGACCCTGCAGGGAAGGAAACACCCTGTGGTGGACTCCATTGTTAGGAAGGTAGAACTGGGCAAGAAGAGGAGAGGGAAGCAAGGTGCCTGCCTGGCGCCATGGCTTGAGGGACAGGAGCGATCCTCAGGATTGCCTTGAGCAGCTGCACAGGAGGGAGGCTGATGTCATTGTCCACTCGGGTATAAATGACCTGGCTAAGAAAGGATTAGAGAGCGGCGCAGAAGAGTTGGGAGGGGCCTTAGTCAAGTAGCAGCACTGACGTAACCTTTCTCGGAGGTGCTACCCATCTGTGGTATAGGAGAGGCTAGGTGTTCCGTCACTATGGGATTCAATCTAGTGGTTGAAAACTGGTGTGGAGCCTTTGTATTTGGCTTCATTGGGGACTGGGGTCCACCTGGAGTGATGCAAGTCTCATACTGGGCATGATATGGCTGCATCTGTCCGGAGGGAACCAGGATCCTAAGTGATAGGTTTTTACTGCTTCATTGGCAAGCTTTTAAACCAGCCAAGGGGGGAGGCACTGAAGGAGCAGGAGGAACTTAGCCCCCCAAACAATCACGGTAGTAGTGTGGCAAACACCAACATGGCGTGTCGTAGGGAGAAGGCAGGGTAAATGGAGAAAGTGACAAAGAAGGACAGGATGGGGTAAAAGGGGCAGGCCATCAGGAAATGGAGGGTAATGAGTACCAATGCTCTGTAGTCTGGGCAACAAGCTCCTGAGCTGGTGGCTTTAATGGAAGAGGGATGCCTGATATCGAAGAGTAAGCAGAGAAACATGGTACACAGAGAACCATGACTGGGATGTTAATATACCAGGGTACATAACTTACAGGAGAGACGTGCAGGGGAGAAGAGGGGAGGAGTAGCTTCTCTGTAAAGGAAGGATAAAAGCAACTGAACAAAAGAGTAAACAGGGAGGAGAGGGAGGGCATCAGGGTCACCTTGGAGACTGAAAGGCACCACTATCCGCACAGGGTTGTGTACAGACCCCATGTCAGGGGAGGAATGACAAGGATATGATGGAAGGCACTCTTAGAATGGCAGAGAAAGGGGAGATACTGTTGATGGGAGACCTGAATATGCCAGGATGTTAACTGGAGCACATTTGTTGCAGCCACATCCAAGAGCAGGGCTATTCTTGATGCCCTACAGGTGGCAGTGCATTGGACAGCTAGTTTCGAACCCACTCGTGAGGGAGCAATCTTAGACCTCATACTCTCAAACGGGGGCAGTGGAGAGGATCTCAGATCTAGGAGTAGGTTGCCATCTGGGGACAAGTGACCATCAAACAGTGTGGTTCACGTTAAACCCAGCTACAGAGTCAAGTCAAACAAAAAGTGAGGGTACTGGACTTTAGGAGGGCTGACTTTTGGCAAGATGGAGAGTGCCTCAGAAAAGCACTAGCAAACAGGCTAGAAGGAGGTGTGGAGCAACAATGGGAATTATCAAAACTGCCATCACAGAGGCAACAAGCCTTTGTGTGAAGCAAATAAACAAGTCAAGAGAAAGAAAAGCCACTTATGGTTCTCAAGAGAGGTGGCTGTGAAATCAGGAAGAAAAAGATAGCATTCAGAAGTATAAGAAAACACAGAAGGAGCAGGGACAGAGAGCTGTACCAGTTAAGGCAGAGAAAGAAGCAGGGAGGGGAAGTCAGAATAGCAAAGGCCCAAACTGAGGAAAAGATAGCCAACTCAGTTAAGAAGGGGATAAAAACCTTTATAGGTACATCAGCGGCGCGAGAAAGACAAAGGGGGGGATAGTGAGGCTGAATAGAATGAATTTGGGTGGGCAGAGGGGACAGTGAAAAAGCAGAAATACTGAATGAATATTTCTGCTCAGTATTCACAAAAGAGGAGGGGAAGTGCCTAATCCAATTAACAGAAACACTCTTTGATAGGGGGTCGATCCCAGTCCTTTCACTAAGAAGAAAGGGTTCTGCAAGAACTCCTAAAACTGAAGGTGGACAAAGCAATGGGTCCTGATGGAATTCACCCCAGAATTCTAAAAGAATTAAGGAAGGAACCAAGTGAAACCACTGGCTACTCTTTTTAATAAATCATGGGAGGATGGTGGTACCCGAGGACTGGAGGAAGGCGATGTGATTCCCTTCACAAAAGTGGGACCAAGACAGAGGCAGGAAACTACAGACCTGTTGGTCTGACCTCTGTGGTAGGGGAAAGATGGAGTCACTTCTGAAGGAAAGAATAGTTGAGTACCTAGAGGTCAGTGGGAGCAGGATCCAAGGCAGCATGGGTTCACAGCGGGAAGGTCATGTCAGACTTAATCTAATAGATTCTTTGACTGGGTGACCAAAGTAGTAGACCAGGGAGGGGCTGTGACATGGCCTACCTAGACTTTAGCAAGGCATTTGACACAGTCTCACACAAAAGATTAATAGTCAAATTAACCAGCCTGGGAGTGGGTCCCAGGGTGGTAGCCTGGTAAAACATTGGCTGGACAGCAGACACAGAAGGTAATTGTAAATGGAGTCTGCTCTGAAGAAAGGGCAGTTACCAGTGGGTACCAGTGAGGTTCAGTATTGGGTCCAGTCCTTTTAATGTCTTCATCAGTGACATTGCAGAGGACTGAAGGAAAAGTATGCTCTTTTGCAGATGACACAAAGATCTGCAACAGGGTTGATACACAAGTTAGGCGTGGAAAGGATGAAAAGGGACTTGGCAAGGTTGGAGGAATGGTCAGACGACGGCAGCTAGGATTCAATGCAAAAGTGCAAATAATGCACCTGGGGAAACAAGAACCCAGGGAAGAATACACAATGGGTGGGAGGTAGTAAAATAACAAAACAGGAAAGGGACCTGGGGGTAATCATATCAGATGACCTTAAGGTTAGATGCTAAATGTGAGAAGGCAATAGGGAGGGTGGGGTATACTGGGATGTATAGGAGAGGCATCAGCAGCAGAAAACAGGAAGTTGTTATCCTCTGTACAGACAGTTGGTGAGACCCCCATCTGGAATACTGTGTCCAGTTTCTGAGACCCCATCTCCCAAGGACAGACAGGATAGAGGGCAGTCCAGAGGAGGGCAAGTAAAATGGTGCAGGGTCTGCAAGAGAAGCCAGAGGAGGAGAGACTAAAGGAGCTTAATATGTATACCTTGAGGAAAGAAGGAGAGGGGGGACATGATAGAAACTTTCAAGTACCTCATGGAATCAACAAAAGTCCAAGAGGTAGCATCTTTCAGAAAAGAGACTTGCAAGAACAAGAGGACACAATTTAAAGATAGAAGGAGGGTATGTCTAGGGGCAATGTGAGGAAGTATTATTTCAGAGAGGGTAGTGGATGCATGGAATGCCTTCCTGAGGAAGTTGTGGGGTCTAAAACTGTGGGAGAATTCAAGAATGCATGGGACAGACATAAGGCAATTCTTGTGGGGGCAGGAAGATATAGGCTGTTTGTTAACTAGGGATCTGTGCCTATCCTAGGTAGGGAAATGGGCAGACTAGATGGGCCTAGTTGGTCCTCATTCTGCCATCAAAGTCTGTGTTTCTATGTTCTCGTCTATCGTCCACCCAGTGACGGGAAACATTTCCTTCAGGAAGTGGCGGACTTCATCGCCGACATGGCATTGGAGTCACCAAGACTGATGGTTCTTGGTGACTTCAGTGCCTGGGTCGACGATGAACTCTCGCAATTTGGACAACACTTTCTCCAGTTGATGTCTTCTCTGGTCCTGACACAGGTGGTTACCTCCGCTACTTATAGACACGGCCACTCCCTTGACTTAGTCTTCCTCCTTGGGATTGAAGCTTCTGATTTGGAGGTGGATCCAGTCAGGTGGTCCGATCACTGCACTGTGGGGTTTAGTTTTTATACCCACCCTGGTAGGCCTACCCCTACGGAGATGGTCAGGTACCGCTCTTTACAAGATGTAAGTTCTCAGAGCCTAATGGCGGTTCTTGACCTATCGTCCTTCTCATTTGCTAGCAGTGATCCTGAGACTCTCATGACGGCCTATAATTTGGCCGTCTCGACAGCTTTGGATTCTATTGCCCCTGTCCCGTGTTGCGCCTCTATCCCTCTGCCTCGATCTCCCTGGTTTGATGGGACTTTGAGGGAGTTGCGGAGACTAGGTCGAAGGTTGGAGCATTGCTGGCAGAAGTCCACCCTTGATCCCGACCGACTTAGATTGTTAGAACATTATCAAGTCTACCAATCTGCAGTCTCCCATAAGAAGGCAGAATTCCTGTCCAGGGAGATTGCTGTTGCTCAGAATCGACTAGCTCAGCTTTTCCGTACAGTGGACAGACTGTGCAACCCAGCCTGTCTTCAAGTGCGGAGAGCTTTTTCGCAATTAGAGTGCAACAAAATTGCTCGATTCTTTGCAAATAAGGTGACCGACATCAGGACGTGACCCAGCCGCACACTCTATGGGCGCCTATTGATCAGTGTGAGGTTACTACACCTCGTGGTCTTGGAGTACCTTGGTTGTCCGGAGTTCATGGATGCTCACGCGGGTCATCCAGAGTGTGCGCCTACGTGCTGTGAGATTGATCCTGGACCTACTTCCCACCTTTTGAGGTATTGAGGTTATCGGGTCCCGATCCTGGCATGGTTTGTCTGGTGCTCTTGGAGTCTGAGAGTTTCCCTAGCTTTCTGAAAGAGGCGGTAGACACCTGTCTTGAAGAAAGCTTCCTGGACCCAGACTGCCATGCCAATTACAGACATGTCTCTAACCTTCCTTTTATTGGGAAGGTTATTGAGAAAGTTGTGGCTGCACAACTGGAAGACCATTTGACCATCCATGACATCTATGAACCACTCCAGTCTGGTTTTCGTAAGAGACATAGTACCGAAACAGCGCTGGTTCGGGTGCTCAATGATCTCCTGATGGCTAGAGATCAGAAGAACCGTTCCATCTTGGTCCTTCTAGATCTGTCTTCAGCTTTTGACACAGTAGACCATGAGGTGTTTTTGGGTCGTCTGAGGTTCATCTGTGGACTGTCGGGAGAACTCAGAGAGTGGTGTTGGGGGTTTATTCCTCTGACCCTACTTCTCTGTCATGTGGAGTCTCTCAGGGTTCGGTCCTCTCACCCATGTTGTTCGCGGTGTATATGCTGCCCCTCGGAGACATTGTAAGAAGGTATGGGCTGAGGTTTCACTGCTATGCTGATGATACCCAGCTCTACCTATCTTTTGCACCCGACCAGAATGGAGCTGTATCGGTCTTTAACAACTGTCTGAAAGAAATCCAAGACTGGATGGATTCCAGTTGGCTAAAGTCAAACCCAGACAAAACCGATGTGTTGGTTGTGGATCCAGGTCGTTGGATAGGGGGTGGGGAGGGTGCGCCTCAGTATTTTTCTCGGTGGCGCCTCAATCCCGACCTCTGAACGGGTGCGTAACCTGGGGTAAAATTTTGATCAAGGGGCTGACCTTGTATTTGAGGAGGTGTCGGCAGTCGCCAGAACCTCCTTTTATCATTTTAGGAATATCGCCAGGATTAGGCACCTTGTTCCGTCCAATGACCTTCCGACATTGATCCACGCCTTTGTTTCTTCTCGCTTAGATTATTGCAATTCCCTTTACCTAGGGCTTCCTGGGGTAGAAATTTGCCGCTTGCAACTGGTGCAGAACACTGCAGCCTGGCTTTTGACGGGGTCCTTGCGATCTTGTCATATTTTGCCGGTGCTGCACGAACTGCACTGGCTGCCAGTTCAGTGGCAGATCACCTATAAAGTCGGCTTTCTTTCTTTTTAAACAACATGAAGTCTTGCTTTTTGTCAGACATAATGCAGTTAACCCCAGCACTTGAACTGCCCTGGAGAGGAAAGAGTAAACTCTATGCAGAAGCATAGAACGTTGAGCTCGAGCTCGGTTTTCAAACCTCTGTCTGTGGTACTTCCCAGTGTAACCGTCAGATTCTTTACTCCGCCTAACAGTGAAGTCGCTCCAGAGATTTCCTCTGCTCGATTCGGTAAAAGTAAAGCGTTCAGTTTAAACCGCATATTTTTTTGTTATTTTCGGATTTCCAGCCTCTGTCTATGGTACAGGTAGTGTGTAGATAGGTAGTGACTGTGTTTTATTTTGGTGAAAAAGTGGAAATTGTCTTTTTCTTTGGTTTCTTCCCGGTCGGTCTAGTTTGGAACCGACTTTGTTAAATTTAATTTCTCTTTTTTGTGGGATTAGTGTGGTGTTCTGGTACCGATCAGTTTCAAAAGAACCAGACTTTTTGCTGGTTCTTTTAAAAAGCCCATGACACGGTTTGTAACCAATCGATTGTTATATTACCTGGCTTGAAAGCTGCAATAGGGTAATTTGTTAGGTTGGCCATGTCTGAGAAACCCAAGAAGAAAACTGGTCCCACTGGGTTTCAACACTGTACTGAGTGTGGGGAGGTCTTTGCTAAGGCCGACCCCCACCTCATCTGTGTTTATTGTCTGGGGTTGGACCACCTCAAGTCAGACTGCCAAATCTGTAAAAACTTTCCTAAATCCACTCGAGATAAAAGACTGAGTAAGCTGAAGGAAAGGGAGGCCGAGAAGTCCTGAGATCCAGATGGCCAACTCAGTTCGGGTTGTTTAACCTGAGGAGGTGCTCACTGACCCAGGCGATACCTCCTGGGCAAGAGGCCGACCGAGGGGTCGGTTCACAAAGAAAAAGCATTAAAGTTCGCCGGTTCGGATCCTGTATCCCACTCTCCAACTGCGGACGAAATAGCCAAAGCGATTAATATTGTCCAATCGCTTAGATCGGTTCCCTCCGAACCGGTACTGCCGGTTCAGTGGTCGGTTCGGTCGGATCCATCTCCTCCGGATTATGACCCAGATGCTTATTATGAGGAGTAGGAGGGAGACGAAGACTATCCCGGTGATGATGGTGATGATGATGACGATGAGGGGGGTCTGGATGTGCCCATTGAACCGGACATCTCCCCAGACAGGCCCTCAGGTGTCTCTCCTCCCAGGCTCTCTGAGTCCCCTTCACACTTTTTGTTCTACAAAAAGGTGGCACAAACCCTGCAGCTTCCCTTGGTTGAAGCCGCAGAGGAGGATGAAGAGCCTGATTTGTGGAAATGATGGACATCCCAGAGTCCAAAAGACTGTCTTTCCTCTTCATAAATCCTTGGGGAAACAGACACACAAAATTTTACAAACCCCTAATTCAGTACCTCCTGTGGATAAGAGAATGGACAGGAGGTATTTATCAGGCTCAGCTGCGGAGTTCCTTTATAATCATTGCAGCAATGTTGGGGTAGTGCAGGCTGCAGCCTGTGACAGGGCTAACATTCCTTTGGCTTCACACCCCGGATAAGGACTCCAGGAAAGTGGATGCCACGCCAAAAAACAGTATTTGGCATCCTCTTGGGACTCAGGCAGGCTACTTATATTTGTTCACAGCCAGGTACCAGAAATCCAGATGGGATACAGTTCTGAACTGGCTAAACAGGTCTCTCCCAGCTAGCTAAGGAGCTGGAGGTGGTGGCTGCTGATGGAATTGAGGCATCCAAAATGCAATTTCATGCTGCTGTAGACTCCAATGATGTGGCATCTAGAGTCATGGCTACATCTGTGCCTCTCAGAAGACATGCTTGGCTCAGATGTACTAGCCTTTCACATGATACCCAGACTAAGGCCATGGATTTTCCTGTAGTAGGTAACTCTCTGTTTGGGGAGCAGACAGAGGCTTACATGAAGAAAATGGATGAATACAGGACCACGTACAGGAGTGCTCAGGCCAAGGAAAGGCAGGCCACCCCACAAGCAGCAGTTCGAGAGGCAGGGGCAGGCCCTTTCAAAGGCCTTTTTACCAAGCCCAGGCCTCCTTTCCCTTCCCACAGAGGGGGTTCTTCAGAGGGAGGGGTAAGAGGGGGATGAGCAGGGCTGCTCCCTCCTCCTCCTCTCAGTCTGAGACTCCTGCCAAGAAGACACCCTGATGTGTCAGCCCGGGTCGACTCCCCATTTCCAGTAGGAGGCAGGCTGGCTTACTACTTCCAGGCCTGGAAGTCTGTGACCTCAGACAAGTGGGTCCTGGAAGTAGTAAGCCAGGGACTGGCCCTCAACTTCAAAGAATTTCCAAAAAGAGGGCCAAGTCTTTTCCACCTGCATCAGTCTCAGAAACCCTTGCCCTAGAGGCAGAGGTTTCCTCTCTTCTAGCTCTCAGAGCTATAGAGAACGTTCCTACTCAGCACAGGGGAAAAGGACTGTATTCCAGGTACTTCCTTACCCCAAAGAAAACAGGGGAGTGGCGACCTATCCTAGACCCAAGGTATCTGAACAAACACATTTCAAAGCCCAAATTCAGAATGGTAACTCTGGGAATAACCCTTCCCTCTCTAAGGCCAGGGGATTGGCTAGCATCTCTGGACCTCAAGGATGCCTACTTCCATATTCCTATCAGGTGCTCCCACCAAAAATACCTCAGGTTCGAGTTGCCTTCAGGCCATTACCAATTCAGAGCCATGCCATTTGGCCTAACATCAGCTCCAAGGGTGTTCACAAAGTGCCTTGCAATAGTGGTGGCTTACCTCAGGAGACAGGGTATCACCATCTTCCCATATCTGGATGACTGGCTTTTAGTGGGTCAGTCACCTTTACAGGTCATGTCAGCTCTTCAAACTACCCAGGACCTACTCAGCTCCCTGGGGTTTCTTCTCAATCTTCCAAAGTCTGTACTCGAACCAGTTCAGCTTCTCACCTTTATAGGCATAGAGTTGACACTGTACAAGCAAAAGCCTTCCTTCCCCTAGCAAGGGTAAAGGCCCTAGTGGATCTCGTTTCCTCCTTTCGACCTCAGGTCTCCCGCCCAGCAAGACAGTTCCTCCAGCTCCTGGGCCACATGGCAGCTTCCACAGCAGTGGTGCAGGGAGCAAGGTTCCAGATGAGGGACATTCAGTTTCATCTGAGCTCTTTTGGTCTGAAAGAAGGATTCACTACCAAACTGATTCCAGTGACTTCAGACTCTGGTCCAAGCTTCCAGTGGTGGCTGGACCAGGACAACCTCAGACAAGGGTTCCATTTCTCCTCAAGTCCCATCAGTAGTTCTAAACTATGGATGCTTCTCTCCTAGGGTGGGGAGCCCACCTGGGAGCCCTGACAGCTCAAGGGCTCTGGTCTCCACATGAGTCTCTCCTTCATATCAATCTCCTGGAACTCAGAGCAGTTTTCCTAGCCCTGCAGAGCTTCTCGGATTCAGTCAAGGGCAAGGTGGTCCAAGTCAGAATGGACAACACCACCACAATGTGGTACATCAACAAGCAGGGAGGCACTCGGTCCTCTGCCTTGTGCACAGAAGCCATGAAGCTGTGGTCTCTGGCCTATTCTCTTCAGACCTCTCTGGTAGCAGTTCATCTTCCAGGGAAGGACAATGTACTAGCAGATGCTCTGAGCAGAATTTCACAGGACACCACTGAATGGTCCCTGGATCCTCACATCCTGAAGGTCATCTTCTCCAGGTGGGGCACTCCAGAGATAGATCTCTTTGCAGCACCGGACAATCATCAACTTCCTCTGTTTTGTTGCAGACCCCAGTCCTGGGGACGGTTCCCCAGGATGCACTCTTTTTGGACTGGAAGGGCAGGTTTCTCTATGCCTTCCCTCCCTTCCCTCTGCTGTTCAGAGTTCTGATCAAGATCAGGACTCAACCCTGCACAGTGATACTGGTGGCTTCAGATTGGGCCAGACAGCCTTGGTATCCTCTACTGCTGTCCTTGTCAGTGTCGCGTCCCCTGTCTCTGCCCAGGACATACAATCTCAAGGCCTGGCTCTTGAAGAGTTAGAATATGCAGCTCTATATCTTTCTCAGGGAGTTTTGGATATTCTGAAGGTCTCCAGGAAACCTTCCACTAGAAAAACTTACAACTCCAAATGGAAAAGGTTCAGTATTTGGTGCTCTCAGAAAGGCATCCTGCCCGATTCTGCAGACATTTCCACAACCTTAGACTATCTAGGTCATCTCAATGGTTTAGGCCTTAGGCCTGCCACTCTGAAGCTTCATCTAGCAGCTGTCTCTGCATTCCTCTCAGCAGGGAAGGGCTCTTCCCTGGCATCTCATCCTGTTTTCAGAAAGTTTTTCAAAGGTCTGGTTCACATTAATCCTCCCTTTAGGGAGCCCACTCCGCCTTGGGATCTTAATGTCTGCATAGCTCAGCTAATGCAGCCACCCTTTGAACCTCTGGCTTCGGTCAATTGAAGTACTTGACCTGGAAACTGTGTTCCTGGTAGCTGTTACTCTGCCAGGCAGATTAGTGAGTTACAGGCTCTGTCAGTGGAACCTGACTTCATCTCCTTCCATAGAGACAAAGTGGTCCTAAGAACCAATAGGAGGTTCTTGCCCAAAGTGGTATTGGATTTTCATCTGAACCAGTCTATATCTCTCCCTGTGTTTTTCACTGATCATTCTTCTTCAGGTGAAAGAAGGTTACACAGTCTGGACGTTAAGAGGGCCCTTAGCTACTATATTGAGCATACTAAGGCACATAGAAATGACTGTCTTCAATTGTTTCTCACTTATGGTGAAGTGGGGAAAGGTAAACCTGCCACTAAGAGAACTATTGCCAGGTGGATTGTTTCTTGTATACAATTTTGTTATGACAAGTTGGGTAGGATGCACCCTTCAGGCCTGAGGGCTCACTCGACTAGGGGTACAGCTGCTTCTCTAGCTGCAGCCAGAGATATACCTTTGTTAGAGATCTGTAAAGCAGCCACCTGGAAAACAGTACATACTTTCACCAAGCATTACTCCCTGGACATCCAGGTTAGGAGTGATGCTAGGTTTGGTACAGCAGTACTGCAGAGCCTATTCCAAAATTAGGTTCTGCATTCTCTTCTCCATAGGGAACTGCTTGGTAGTCTGCATTATGTCGGAATACAGCAAGACTTCATGTTGTTTGAAGAAAAAATTACTCACCATAGTAATGTTGTTTGTTCTAATGGAGTCTTGCTGTATTCAGACCTCCCCCCCCCCCCCACCTCCCCTCTCAGAACCTGGTTTTGGAAAGTGAGCTGGCAGGTACAGTGTTGCACTTCAGGGGTGTACCTTGTACCCTTCCTCTTGGGTGGGGTAGATGTTATTATTTTTCTGGTGTTTTACTTAAATATTGTCACTACCTTTCCTTCTTGGGTTCTCGACTTGAGTCATTTGGGGCCCAAAAAGAAATCTTTTGCCCTTTGGCTATATTTTGAACAATTTCCATACTATAGTATATTAGTTAGTTAGCTCGTAAGAATCTGATGGTTACACTGTACCAAGTACCACAGACAGAGGTTTGAAAACCAAGCTCGAGCTCAACGTTCTATGCTTCTGCCTAGAGTTAACTCTTTCCTCCCCGGGGCAGTTCAAGTGCTGGGGCTAACTGCATTATGTCTGAATACAGCAAGACTCCATTAGAAGAAACAACATTACTATGGTGAGTAATTTTTTCTTAAAGCCCTACACGGACTAGGCCCGGACTACCTGAGAGAGCTCCTGACTCCCTACCAGCCCGGTAGATCACTCCGCTCATCTGGCGAGGGGTTGCTAGAGGTTCCAAGTGTATGTTTAAAATCTTCTAGCGCAAGAGCTTTTGAGTTCATTGCGCCTACCCTTTGGAATTCTCTACCCCGTCGGATTTGGGAGTGCTCAACTGTGGAGTCATTCAAGCAGGCTTTAAAGACCTATCTCTGGCTTCAGGCTTTTAATAATTGAGTTTGCTGTTTATTTTATGATATGTCTATGCTTTTATGGTATATGTTATGTTTTAATATGATTGGTGTTTTAAAATGTGAGGCGCCTTGGCTTTGGATAAGGCGCCATATAAATTAATTTTATTATTATTATTATCATAATATGCTCGGCCCATTCCGGTGGGCCCCTCAATGCCGCTGTCATGTACTGCTTCGGCTTCTGGTCTTTTTGTTTCAGCTGGTGGGTGAGGCAGTGCCGACAGTGCGGCTGGGTCCCCTCTTGCTGAGAGGAAGAGTCTCAGAGGTTGCTTCCTTAGAGATCCGAAAGGCAGCAAGTGTCCACCCCAGCCACCCATAAGGTGCACATCTCCAAACAGGTATGAGCACCAACAGACAAAAGCCAGCACTCCTAAGGACAAACTGATCTGAGGATGAACAGAAGTTTGAAACCAGTCAGGGAAGTTTGTGTGCACTCCGTTTGGTGTATTGTGGCAGTGAATAAACCTTTTTTGCAGTCCTTAGGAGTGCTGGCATTTGTCTGTTATTCCTTAGATATCTCCCTGATCTCCTCCTCCGCCTCAGAGGAGGACGATCGGGATGATCCTGAGTGGCTCCCTGGCTCCACAGAGTCGCAAGATCCTTCTAGGCCTAGTGCGAGGCCTTTGGAGTCAGGGGAACCAGACTGCTCTCTCGCCGGTGTCAGCCGCAGCGCCACCTCTCCAGTGTCTCTCGGTGCCACGTGCAGTGCCGGGGACACTTACAGGGCCACCTCCAGTGCCAGGGAAGGTAGCAGTGCCAAGTTGGGGGCCTGTGCCGCTTCAGGTTCTGGTGCTGTGGCCAGCACTGGACCCGATTCTGGCGCCGTTTGCGGTGCCAAGGGGGATTGCCGATGTCACCCATGGCCCCAGCTCCCCTTCCTGTTTGTTGCTATCACCAGCTAGGCCTTCTTCAAGGGCCAGATCGTCTTCTGATGGGGTGGGAGTGGGAAGGTTTAGGTCGGCACCATGCACTAGGGCTCAAGCTCCAGAGGTCTCAGCTAGGAGCCAGAGTGCTGACTCCAGCCTTTTCTCTTCCCCTGATCCAACTGAGCCTGCAGTAGCTGGGAACAGGCGCCACCCTTCGAGACCTGCACGACTCCGGCATCTCCACCAGGGGAATCCTCCCACAAGGGCCTCACCCTGTCCGCCCCTCCACAGTTGGATGTTCAGAGTTGGTCGAGGTGTGCAGCCCCCTCCCTTGGGAGGGGTCTCCTGTCTGGTCTCAGAGCCCTGGCACAGGGTCTTCTGTGGTCTGCCACAATCCTCTTCCTCTCCCTCTGCCTCCTCCACCCCTCTCCCAAGTATTTATGGTCCCTCGGGGCTGTTCACTAGGGAACAATTCAGGGAGGCAGCCAGTGCATTTCCCCAATTACCTTAGTACCCTGGACCAGGCCATTTTCCAGCCAAAGATCCCTGCACTGCTGCCCTTTGAAAGCGGCTCCTCCCCATCCCTGTCTTCCTCTTCTGAGGAACAGGACTCGTCAGTCCACCGCTCCTCTAACGCAGATAACGTCTCCTATCAGCGCTTCCTCTTGGAGATGTTGAGAGACCTACACCTGGATCACTTTGCAGCACACAGTCTTTCCTGACCGACATTGGCCATCCTCGGTGTGGAACTCCTGGACACTCCTTCCAGGCATCGTTGCCCTCAGCGTGATCACTCCCCTCACCCGGACTCAACTGAGTTCGACCGTTGGGGCCGCAGAGTCTTTTCTAGGGTGTACTCTGTCATGTGCATTGCTGCACATGAGACCTACGTGGCTACCTATGGACGATGCTGTGGCAGCTCCTAGTGTCTATGCCAGACTGAGGCAACTAGGCAAGCCATTAGCCTTTCTGCACAGGGCCTGGAGCTAGTAAGACACCAAGCAATGGCATTTTACAACACCAATGAGGTAGCTATCAGGCTGGTGGTAGCAGCGGTTTGCACCAGGCAGACAGCATGGCTTCGCGTTTCTCAGTTGTCACCCCTGGCCCAGCAAAGGGTGACTGCCTCACACTACCAGGGGGCCCATTTTGTTTCTGGTAGGGCCAGGTGTGAGCAATCAGGGTGCTTTACATCTCCCAGGCGAAGGGAGCTTCTGCCTGCCCCTGATCAGTCTCGGGTCCCACCAGACCTATAAAGGACCTCCGCCTCCCTGTGTTCCCCCCCACAGGAGTCTGAGGGAGTAACCATTTCCCTCGGGGTTGCCAACACCACCTCTGGTGGTAGCTTGGTTCTCATCCACCTGTGATGAATGGTGAAGATTGATCTATGGAAGATATGAAAATTACATACTCACTGTAATTCTTGATCTTCCAAGATATCTTCACCATTCATCACAGCTTCCCACCTACCTTCCCCTCATGACCAGGTTTCTGGGCAGTGCCTCCTCCCTGTTTGCCTTCCCCCTACTGGGGGCACTTGGATGGTGGTCAAGCAAGTAGCTTCTTACTTTATGTCTCCCAGTCCCTGGGGGAAGGTGAATTGCTTTGCATAGTGCCTTCCTTCTTTGTCTACCTCTTTAGCGAAGAGGTCTTTGACATTAATCTAAGCTGTACAAGGTTATATTTCTATTACCACCCCCTTTCCTCTATTAACAGTCTAGGGAACTTCCTTGCTGGGAATCCCAGACAGAGAGGTTTTCCCTTCGGCAAACATCCTCTTGGGGGGGGGGGGGCGGCGGCTGCTCTCCTGCTGGGTTATCTGGCTATGGGTGAACCATCTGGGGTTACTTAGCCCCTTCCCCACTCCATTAGGGCCAAGGTGATAGCCCTGCTGTGGGCCCAGTTGTTGCATTTCTCCATCTTGGTGAATTTCACCTAGCCCACCAAGTCATTTTCCTAGTGCTCCCCCCAGAGCTCCTCCTAGCAGCCAGCGCCCCCATCTACCTACCACAGGATCCGTTCTTGGTCTGGACAGAAGTACTCCTCTGCTCTCCGCTGGAGATGAGTTGGACCTAATTACCATTGCCCTGAGTGTACACGGCATGTCTCCTCTCAAAATCCCATGTTAAGTTCCATCATTAATTAGGTCCTGTCCTCGAGGTCCACATCTAGGCATGGGTGAGATCCAGTTTCTATCCTGCTTGCTTTGCTCCTGCAGAAGGGTGCTTTTCCTTCAACTTCCTGAAAATCCTCTGTATCGCTGAGCCTCCGGTTCTGGGCTGCTGTTTGTGGTTCCCTCCTTCTGGACTAGAAAGGACACAACTCACTTCTCTCCTCTCAACCAAGAAGGGATCCTGTCTTAGTCTCTCTGTCTCTTTTTCTTGCTATCGCTCTCTTTCACCATTGGCCTGCCTAGAAACTCTGTTCATTGATGACCTTGAAAGTTCTCGCTCAGAGTTCTCTTCTCTGTCTCTCTCTTCTCTCTTCTCTCTGGTTGGCTTATGGTTTAGTTTTTGCTTTCTTTCCTTTTCCTGTCCCTTGGGCTACCTTGCCCAACCCATCCCCTTCTTTCTCTATACCTTTTTTCCTCTCCTGCAGCCAGAACTGAGGAGGAAGGCAAGTCGGTTACTGGCTACTCCATGAGCGCCACATCATGTGTCGGCCTCTTGGGTGGCACTGTCTCCGGTGTCAACTTCCCTCCTTAAAATTCTTAAAGCTACATGCGCCCACGGGGTCTAGCACCTCTGGCTGTACTCACCTGTGATGAATGGTAAAGGTATCTTGGGAGATCAAGAATTATGGTGAGTATGTAATTTTCATCTCTTAGCTAGTGCTGTTTTGATGTAATTTTGTATTGTTTTGCACAGCAGTGGCTTACCACAAATATATTTAATAAAGACTACTTCACAAAGTCAGAATATGTTTGCTTTATTTTATTTTTATTTTTCTTACAGAACATTGGTTTCCACAAATGAGCGTCTTCTGCAAGAACTGGATGAGACCCGTTCACGTCATAGGACTGAAGTGAACCAACTTCACTGGAGTTACAATCAGCTAAAGAAGACCATGGAAACAGTGCCTCGCTGCACCTGTTCAGCCTCCGCAAAGTCTGGCCAGTATCACAGTAGAGCGGAGACATTTAATCTTAAGTGACTTATCCAGTATCACATTTCTGGCTTCTACAAACTCGAGTTGCAACATTTTACTAAAGAAGTGCCAAAAAAAGAGGACCAACAGCCTGCCTTCTCTATTCTCACCTTCAGTTTTATTCATCCATAATCTTGGTATTATGAACGTTTACTCTGCTGTCCACAATGCGTGATGTTCTCATTTCTTCTGCAAGGAACAGCTTGACTAATGGACTGGCGAATAGGAGGATTGACAGAAGTTCTCAGCTGATCCGTAGCTCAAAAAAATGTTCAGTCAGCTGAAACTGATGTCTAAGAAATTACTTCTTATGTGTGACAAAGGTTTGGACAGAGCAAACACTTGTATAAGGACTTTTTGAAGAACACAAATGAACTGCTACTTTGCCTGGGTAAGAAAAGAGCAGAGGAATTTCATATGTCTTTCTCACCTGATTTCATTCTTACATACTGTACATATTTGTACAGTGCTGCCCACCAGGAGGAAGCACTCTTAAAGATGTCATGCTCTCCTGTTTGACAGATTGGAGTAACTGCCATGGGATTACATTGTGTTCCTGCAGTATCCTACACACTATCACTAGCAGCAAATGATAAGAGCTTTTTATCCTGGTGGTTGGCACTGTACATACATACATATGTAGGGAGGAGAGAAGGTCAGTGATCCACTGAGTTCCTCCTTCCCATCAGCTCAGTGGGAGTACCGTTAATTCAACTTAAACTGCATCCTCTCAACTTAAACTATACAAGTCTCCCATTTGCTAATGCTGGATTATTGCAAAGCTAAAGAGGTTACATATTTACCACCCGTCTTCTGTTTTCATAAAGCCAGCAAACTGTCCTTAGAACCTTCAGGATTTCCAGGCATGTATGTATGTGTAAGAATACACTGAGAAGGCGAATAGTACTCATTGCTGTGATGACTGTATGATTTGGGATGTAAGTGATGTACAAATTATGTAGTTTGGCAAACTGAAATTGTATCAGAATGTGGTAAATAGTTTTGTAATATTTTTAGAATGTGGCAGGTAAAAAAAGGTGTAATAAATTAGATTGAATATTCTAGATAGCATTCCCAATGCCCTCACTGTTCAAACACTCGGTCACTTTCTTCTGTAGTCTGGCTCAAAATAAGTTACAGCACAATGGTTTATGTTTATTCTGTGTTAAATTATCCCATGTAAAATGTGCATAGTTTTAGCAAAATTGTATTTAACAAAAAAAAACACACAAAAGATCAAGAGATGGAGTTTGTTTAAACATGCTCTTAATTCTTGGGAGGACTGAGATTATATTTCTTAAATCAGGACCAGGGCTTCAGTTTTCAAAAATATTAACTCTTTCAACTGAGCATTTGTCAGAATGGAAAGCATATTTCAAACAACATGAAGTCTTGCTGTATTCTGACAATAGCAGTGAGTCCCCACCTTCGAACTGCCCCGGAGATGAAAGAGTTAACTTTCCATGCCAGGCATGGAACGCTGAGCTCGAGCTCGGTTGAGACTCTGTCTGTTGCTGTCTGAACGCAAACCGTCAGATTCTTTACTCCGCCTCACTGAACAGTCGCTCCGGAGATTTCTCCTTTTGCTCGGTTCAATTTGTCGGTTAAAGTACCGCTTTTCTTGGTTTTCTACCGAATTTAAACCGTAACCTGTTGGTTCAGTCTCTGTCTGTGGTATTCGTGAGTACTAGATAGGTTTATATTGTTTTCTATTCTGTGTGGAACTTGTAAACGGTTCATCAGTTCGGTTTGAACCGATCAAGTTGTTGTAAAATCTTTATCTGTACTTTTAGAGTGTGGTTACCGGTTCTTATTGGTTCTAAAAAAAACGGATTTTATTACGTTTTTTTCCACGACCCGTAACACGGTCAGGAACCGATAAGAGTGTCTTGCCTGGTGGATTGCCATTAAAAGGGTAAGTTTTGTTAGGATTGGCACAATGTCTGAGAAACCCAAAAGAAAAACCTGGGCCCACTGGGTTTCAACACTGCAGTGTGTGTGGGGAAGTCTTTGCTAAGGCTGACCCCCACACCACCTATGTTTATTGTCTGGGGTTTGACCACCTCAATGCAGACTGCCAGATTTGTAAAAATTTCCTGCAGCTACCCTAGAGAAGAGAGTTGGTAGGCTCAGGGAAAGGGAGGCCAAAAGTCCGCTGAACGGATGGCAGTAGCCAGTTGGTTCAAACGAACCAGAAGAGTGCCTCTGACCAGGGCGAGACTTCTTCGGGCAAAAGGAGAACCGATTCTGAGGAGTCGGTTCTGGCTAAGAGAACAAGAAAGGAAAAATCAGCTGGTGTGGATCCAAAAGTTTCTTCTCCAACCGCTGAGGAAATAGCCAAAGCGATAAAAATTGTGCAGTCGCTTTCCCCGGTTCCGACCGAACCGGCGCCATCAGGAAGGCGCTCAGTTCAGCCGGTTCCACAGGTTCAAGATTATGATTTAGAGGAATATTATGAACCGGAGGAGGAGGAAGAGGAGTATGATGAAAGTGAATGTGGTTTTGAAAGTCTGGATGTGCCCATTGACCCGGACATCTCCCCGGACAGACCTTCAGGAGTGTCTCCTCCTAGGCTTTCTGAGTCCCCCTCCCATTTTATGTTTTATAAGAAAGTGGCCGAAACCCTTCAGCTTCCTATGGAAGAAGCTGTGGATGACCAGGAAGAGCCTGACTATGTGGAAATGATGGATATCCCAGAGTCTAGGAGGCTGTCTATTCCCTTACACAAATCTTTTGGAAAACAGACATTTAAGATTTTAAAGACTCCTGATACTATACCTCTTGTCGATAAAAGAATAGACAAACGGTATACCCTGTCAATCTCAGATACGGAGTTCCTTACACAACAATGCAGCCATGTTGGTGTAGTGCAGGCTGCAGCCTGTGATAAGGCAAATATTCCCTTGGCTTCACACCCCCCAGACAAGGACTCTAGGAGGATTGATGCCATGGCAAAGAAACAGTACATGTCAGCATCCTTGGGACTCAGACAGGCCAACTATATGGCCTATACTGCTAGGTATCAGAAATCCAGATGGGACACTGTCATGGCTTTAGCAAAACAGGTCCCTGGCCAGCTGCCAAGGAGCTGGAGCAGGTGGCTGCTGATGGTATTGAGGCATCAAGTGCAATTCCATGCTGCAGTGGACTCCAATGATGTTTCATCTAGAGTCATGGCTACATCTGTGGCACTTAGTAGAATGGCTTGGCTCAGATGTACTAGCCTGTCACAGAATACAGGGATTTATTTAACTCTAGAAATTGATTAGCGTTTTGCTCATAAAAGTGCTAAATCTTTGTGAAAATGCACAGCTCTTGCCTCACTGTGTTTAACAAACACAGCACTTCTAGAAAATCTATATAAATACTCTCTGCACAGTTAGTATAGTCCCAAGAAAAAAACTGCTAATCAATTATTTAAAACCCTGGAATACCCAGACTAAGGCCATGGATTTTCCTGTTGTGGGTAATTCTCTGTTTGGGGAGCAAACAGAGAATTACATGAAGAAAATGGATGAATATAGGACCACCTATAGGAGTGCCCAGGCCAAGGAAAGACAAGCCACTCCTCAGAGGCGGCATCCCAGGGGCAGGGGCAGGCCTTTTCATAGGCCTTTAGGCCTTTCTACCAAGCCCAGGCCTCCTCTTCTGCTTATGCTCAGAGGGAGTTCTTTAGAGGGAGAGGCAGAAGGGGTACAAGCAGACCTGCTTCCACCCCTCAGCCTAAACCCCCTGCCAAACAGGCACCCTGATGGGATTGCCAGGGCCGATTCTCCACCACCTGTAGGGGGCAGGCTGGCTTACTTTATCCAGGACTGGAAGTCTCTAACATCAGACAAATGGGTCCTGGAAGTAGTAAGCCAGGCACTGGTTCTCAGCTTCAAAAAATGTCCAAAGCTGAGAGCCAGATCCTTTCCACCTGCAAATCCCTCAGAGGCACTTGCCCTAGAGGCAGAGGTCTCTTCCCTCCTAGCTCTCAGAGCTGTGGAAAGGGTTCCACCCTATACCAAGGCAAAGGATTGTACTCAGGTACTTCCTTACCCCCAAAGACAGGAGAATGGCTTCATCCTGGATCTCAGATACTTAAACAAGCACCTTTAAAGCAAAATTCAAAATGGTGACCCTGGGAATAATTCTACCCTCTAAGGCCAGGGACTGGCTAGTCTCCCTGGACCTCAAGGATGCCTACTTCCATATTCTCATCAGAGCTCATCAGAAAGTACCTTGGGTTCAAGCTGCCCTCAGCCATTACCAATTCAGAGCAATGCCCTTGGACTAACCTCTGCTCCAAGGGTGTTCACAAAATGCCTGGCAGTAGTAGTTGCTTCTCTAAGAAACCAAAGGATTGCCATCTTCCCATACCTAGACGACTGGCTCATAGTAGGCCAGTCCCCAGACCAGGTCAAGTTACACCTACAACTGCTCACCTCTCTAGGTTTCCTTCTGAATCTTTCAAAGTCAGTTCTAGAGCCTGTTCAGCTCCTCACCTTCATAGGTGCAGAGCTAGATACAGAAAAGGCCAGAGCCTTCCTTCCCCTGGACAAGGCAAGGACTCTTATCACACTGGCCTCTTCATTCACCGTACAGGTGTCTTGTCCAGCAAGGCATTTTCTACAGCTCCTGGGGCACATGGCTGCTTCTACAGCAGTGGTGCAGGGAGCAAGATTTCAGATGAGGGATATTCAGTTCCACTTGAGAGCCTTTTGGTCTCAGAAAAAGGACCCTCTGACCAAACTGATTCCAGTGACTCGAACCCTGATCCAGGCCTTGCAGTGGTGGCACGATCAGAACAATCTAAGACAGGGAATTCCCTTTGTCACTCAGTCCCACTCTTTAATCCTTACTACAGATGCCTCCCTCTTGGGGGCACTTGGAGACCTGACCACCCAAGGGTTGTGGTCTCCTCAGGAATCTCTGCTTCACATCAATCTGTTGGAACTCAGAGCAGTATTTCTAGCACTTCAAGCCTTTTCCAAGTCTGTTCAGAACAAAGTTATTCAGATCAGAACAGACAATACCACCACAATGTGGTATATCAACACGCAAGGAGGCACTCGGTCTACGGCCTTGTGCACAGAAGCAATGAAGTTGTGGTCTCTGGCTTATTCCCTGAACACCTCCCTCACTGCAGTACACCTCCCAGGCAAGGACAATGTCTGGCAGATGCTCTCCAGCAGGATATCTCAGGGCCATCACAAATGGTCACTGGATCCCCTGGTTTTGGAGGTGATATTCTCCAGATGGGGCACCCCACAGATAGATCTTTTTGCAGCCCCAGACAATCACCAACTTCCCCTTTTTTGCTGCAGGCCCCCAGTGTTGGGCTCAGTCCCCCTGGATGCCTTAGTTCTCAGTTGGGAAGGGAAGTTCCTGTATGCTTTTCCCCCTTTCCCTCACCTTTTCAAAGTGCCAGTCAAAATCAGGTCTCAACCCTGCAAGGTGATCCTGATTGCTCCAGATTGGGCCAGACAGCCCTGGTATCCTCTCCTATTGTCCTTAGCAGTCCACCTTCCCCTGTCTCTCCCCAGGAATTACAACCTATTAACCTGTGCTCAGGGGAGGGTTTGGTACCCGAATCTCAAATCTCTCAATCTCAAGGCCTGGCTCTTGAAGAGTTAGAATTTGCTGATTTACACCTCTCCCAAGGTGTTATGGATATTCTAAAGGCTTCTAGGAAGCCTTCCACCTCAACTACTTATAATTCCAAGTAGAAAAGATTTTCCATATGGTGCTCTGGGAAGCATGTTTCCCCAGAGTCTGCTGATCTGCCCACAGTCCTTGACTATATGGTCCATCTGAATAGCTTGGGACTCAGACCAGCTACACTAAGGGTGCATCTGGCAGCTGTCTCTGCTTTCATTTCAGCAGGTAAGCCCTCTTCTCTTTCAGCTCACCCTGTATTCTTCAAGTTTTTCAAGGGATTGCTTCATACCAATCCGCCATTCAGGGACCCTGCCCCTGCTTGGGACCCTAACGTTTGCATTGCTCAGCTTATGCAACCCCCTTTTGAGCCTTTGTCCTCAGCAGAGCTTAAGTACTTGACTTGGAAAACTGTATTCCTGGTGGCCATCACTTCTGCCAGGCGCATAAGTGAGTTACAAGCCGTGTCAGTGGAGCCTGATTTTTATCTCTTTCCATAGAGATAAGGTGGTCCTCAGGACTAACAGGAAGTTTTTGCCTAAGGTGGTTTCAGACTTCCACCTTAACCAATCTATTTCTCTTCCTGTGTACTTCACTGACCATTCCTCCTCTGGTGAGAGGAGGCTGCACAGTTTAGATGTGAAAAGAGCCCTTAGTTACTACATAGAACGTACCAAGGGTCACAGGTTTGACTCCCTCCAACTGTTCCTCACTTATGGTGAGGTTGGTAAAGGAAAACCTGCCACTAAAAGATCCATTGCCAGGTGGATTCTCTCTTGCATTTAATTTTGCTATGAAAAACTAGGTAAGGTTCCACCCTCAGGCCTGAGGGCTCACTCTACCAGAGGTACAGCTGCTTCCCTGGCTGCTGCCAGGGATATTCCTATCTTGGAGATATGTCAAGCAGCTGCCTGGAAAACAGTTCACACTTTTACCAAGCATTACTCCCTGGATATCCAGGCTAGGAGTGATGCTCGGTTTGGCAGAGCTGTGCTTCAGAGCCTATTTCCTAAGTAGGTTCTGTTCCTCCTCCATGGAGGTACTGGCAGTAGTCTTGCTGTCAGAATACAGCAAGACTTCATGTTGTTTGAAGAAAAAATTACTCACCTTAGTAATTTTGTTTCTTCTAATGGAGTCTTGCTGTATTCTGACCTCCCCCCGCCTTCCCCTCTCAGAACCTTTGTTTTTGGGATGTGGGTGAGCAGTAGCAGTGTTGGCACTCAGGAGGTGCCCCACCTTTTTTGTTATCACTCTCTTTCTTTGGGTGAGTGGGTGTTGTGCTTATTTCATTTTTTGGGTCTCCTGACTTGAGTCTTTGTTTTGGGACCAAAAAAATCTGTTTTTATGTTAGTAGCCAGTTGGCTAGTGTAGGTTTACAGCTTCCACACAGGACCTCAGTGAGTTTAGCTCGTAAAGATCTGACGGTTTGAGTTCAAACAGCAACAGACAGAGTCTCAACTGAGCTCAGCGTTCCATGCCTGGCATGGAAAGTTAACTCTTTCATCTCTGGGGCAGTTCGAAGGTTGGGACTCACTGCTATTGTCAGAATACAGCAAGACTCCATTAGAAGAAACAACATTACTAAGATGAGTAATTTTTTCCTCTTGTGCATTAGTAATGTGTGCACATTCATAGATACATAGAAGTTGTCGGCAGATAAGGACCTCTTGGTCCACCCAGTCTGCCCTATAAGTCCCTACCTAGTATGAGGCCTGATGCCCAAACTGAACTTTGAAGCACCCCTCTCTTGCTTCCAGGATACACCTGTGTCTGTCCCACTTATTCTTAAATCCCGTGACTGTTTTAGCCCCCACCACCTCCTCTGGGAGGCCATTCCTAGCGTCTACCATCCTCTCCGTGAATAAATACTTTCTCACGTTACCCCTGAGCCGTCCCTCCTCCAGTTTCATACAGTGCCTCCTTGATTTTGAGCATCTTACTATGGAAGTTGCTCCCTTCCTGTACTCTGTTTATACCAGTGAGGTATTTGAATGTCTCTATAATGCCCCCCTTCCCTCCTTACCTCCAGGGAATACATATTTAACTCCTTTAGTCTTTCCTCATAGGTCTTCCCATGCAGGCCCTACACCATTTTAGTTGCCCTCTTCTGCACCACTTCCACCCTGTCTATGTCCTTTCTCAGATGGGGCCTCCAGAACTGAACGCAGTACTCGAGGTGAAGTCTCACCAGTGCCCCATACAGGGGTAAAATGACCTCCTCTTTCTACTGGTGATATCCCTCCCTATGCATCCAAGCATTCTTCTAGCCTTTCCTACAACCTTGTCACACTGCCTAGCCTCTTTTAGGTCATCTGAGATGATAACTCCCAGGTCTCTTTCCTGCTTCGTGACTGTCATTTCTTTCCCTCCTAGTTCGTATGTTGCCCCTGGGTTCTTGTACCCTATGTGCATGATCTTGCAATTTGTTTCATTGAATACCAGCTGCCATGCTCCAGACCATTCCTCCAGTTTTTTAAGGTCCTCCCTCATTTTTTCAAACCCCCCCAGCATGTCTACCCTATTGCACACCTTCGTGTCATCCATGAGTAGGCATACCTTCCCATCCAGCCCATCCACAGTGTCTCCATTAAAAACATTGAAGAGGACCAGTTCCAACACCGACCCCTGCAGCACCCCACTCATCACCTCTCCCTCTCCAGAGTGTTCCACATTTACCACCACCCTTCGGCTCCTGCCAGTAAGCCAGTTCTCCATCCATGCTACTATTTTAGGACCCAGCTCTAGGCTACACAGCTTGTTTATCAGTCTTTTATGAGGGACAATGTCGAAGGCCTTTCTGAAGTCCAGATAGGCCATGTCCACTGCCCCACCCTGGTCCACCAGCTTAGTCACCCAGTCGAAAAACTCTGTTAGGTTTGTCTGGCAGGACCTCCATCTGGTGAATCCATGTTGTCTCTGGTCCAGCAGGCCACTCGTATCAAAGTATTCAACTAACCTAGCCTTCAGCAGTGATTCCATTACCATGCCCACTAGTGAAATTAGATTGGCCTGTAATTTCCAACCTCTTCCCTATCACCCCCCTTTGTGGGGTAGGACCAGATCTGCTCTCTTCTAGTACCCTGGTACTTTACTGTCTCTAGTGATAAGTTGAAAAGTGCCGTGAGGGGTGCAGCCAACTTTTCCCGGAGTTCCTTCAGCACCCCGGGGGTGCACTGCATCTGGACCCATCACCTTGTCCACCCTTAGTTTCTTTTGTTCACTCAGGAGTCTTTCCTCCATAAAGGGTCTTGTGTCCACTTCCCTACCCTTTGTGCCCCTGTCCTACATCTCCGGCCCTGCCCCTGCCACCTCCTCCTTGAATACTGAGCAAAAGTACCTGTTTAGTATGTCCACCTTTTGACTGTCCCCTTCTATGTGAATCCCCCTCCCCTTTCAGCTTAATTATCCCTCCCATTGTTTTGCTTTGTTCACTAATGTATGTATAGAATGTTGTGTCCGCCTTCCTAATTGTATTGGCTAAAGTCTCTTCTATTCATGCTATTCAATGAACCACTGGGCATGCCCACTCATTTTCAACTTCAAAGTATAAAAAAAGAAGCAAGACAGCTCCTTCTTTTGCAACAGTTTTACTAAAAAGTGAAGCAAAAAGGCATGCCATGGAATGTGTTATGATAGGATAACATCACGCCTTGGTGCATTGTGAGGCACCAGGCTACAGTCCGAGTGCCTTCAGCTACCCAAGAAGTGATATTATCCCAGTGACACAGACCTTGACCTGCCTATTGCAACTATTAACGGGATCCATTTAAGTCTTCACAGTCATAAGTAGGCTCTTTTGTAGGTACCAGTTTCACCTGAGAGGCTGTGCTGGAATAGCATCCTGGGTGAAACTGGCTCTCCACCAATTGGCTTTCAACGTGTTTTTCTATCCATTTTATAATGAGGTTTAAACAAAGAACTCTGCATTTTATTGGGTTCTCAGATTTCTAATTTAGTTAAAAAAAAAAAAAGACTTTCTGTGTCAATTCATGTTGTCAGTGGTAATTACAACATGGATAATGTGAACCCCAACAGGGGCTCACTGGCACAACTGTAGCTTTAATAATTGAACCAAGCAGCATGGAATGCTGGTGTCATGAGTGTTCCAGTACCTCATTTCAAGGAGTCCTTTGTAACAGTGTACTAGGAGTAGCATCACATCTGAGGAGCTCCTCATCTGACTAGAACTTACTAATTGTTGTGTTTTTCCTCCTTGTTTAAATGATGCTAGCAGGTAGGGCTGTTTATCTCTACAGGCAGTCTCTCTTAATACAATCACATCTGTGTAAAATATTTAAAAACTTGCAAGCCTGATTTTTTGTTCGTCATTTATAACTTCTGTGCTGGTCTGGGTGACTGCCACTGCCAAGATTACCTATATAGTAAGTGTATTAATGTTTTAATGTAAACATATTGTTGTACTTGGTCTGTTCTGACTTTGCCTGGTGCCTCAGGTTATTTTTTTTTTTTTTTTGCTATTTTGTGTGACTTAACCCTTCCCCCATGCGTCGTCTCTTTGCTTGGTTTCTGCGTTTTCCAGTGCGTTTAGAGTTTTTGGGTGTTTCTGAAATTCTTCCGTTCTCTGTTTTTCGCTTGTTATTCGGTTCACAGGGTGTTTTGAAAAGGGGCAGCATGAGCACCATCTTTGCAACTAATAGCCATGCATGTCTCGCGCATGTACATTTAGTTGGTTGCAAGTGCACGTTCGCTCCCATGGTGTCATGCCACGTGTACGTCACTCATTCTTTTACTGGGTAGTGGTTAGAGTTACTCAGTGCTGTTGCATATTCTCCACTATCTCTCTCTGAACTGGAAGCATTTTTGTGGCACCTTTTTACCAAACAAAGAAAGGTCACATCGACAGCTGTTGCTAGTAGCTTGTTTTTCAGCAGTTTCCAGTGTTTTTCTTCAGTGCCCCAATGCTAGAAGTATTATGTGGGGGCATCTGTACATTCTTTAGTGCTCCACATTGTCAGTGGGTAGTCATTACAACTGGGGTATTGTGCACCCCTACTAGGGGAAATGGCACAGCCCAAAGGCTGAATCAGCCTTGGAATGTTGGGCTCATGAGCATGCCGAACAGCAGCAACTCTCCAGTCTTTGCTGTGCCATCGAAGGAGAAACACCTGACAAGCTTCTCTGAAGAACAAATTTCAGTTTCTACAGACTCGTTCTCACGGCATCCGCATCAGCTGAAATGCTGTGGGTCAGCGTTCAGACGGCATGGCCAAGAGGGCAGTGCAGATGCTGCCCAGAAGTTCCAGCAATTTGAGGAGTGTTCCAGCCAGGAAGAGGGCATGGGTGACGGTCAGGCTCCCCTATGGTTGCGGCAAAGATCGGGGATGGGTCTTCCGACCCGAGTTTAGCTAAACTTTTTTTCTAGGTCTGTAAACAAAGCTGAACTCGGGGAAGTGGTTATTTTAGTCAGCTGAGGGCTAAACCTTGAAGAAAACATGATGGTCTTAGATTTGAGCAATGAAACTGGACATGCGTGTGTACATATGCATATATGCATGCCCAGTGTCATGGCTCAACTCTTAACACCATCGTGTTTACTTGGAAGTTTAACCCTCGGTTTACAAAAAGAACCACTTCCCCAAGTTCAGCCTTGTATACAGAGCCAGGAAAAAGCTTTAGCTGAACTCCAGTCCAGAAATTCATGTAAATGCTGGCAATACATCTAGAAGTGCAGGCTGGGAAAAGCCTGTGACAATGTTGTGGGTTGTGCGGGCGGTTCACATGGCAAAGTAAAACACCACAAAATGCCTGCACCACTTCGTGATCCCAGGAAAAGAGGGATTGCGGCCACAATGAAATGGGACCTAAAACAGCCAAACTGGTGTTCAGACGTGCACAATGGCAACAATCTTGCTGTTGCGCACCTCTAACAACGCCTCAGAATTGACTATGTGAACGAGACCTATGCTTGGGCTACAATTTTGCATAGCAGGTTTGGGTTACCTGGTAACAGGGAGCACCCCTAAATTAAAATTGTGCCTGTTAAGCTGCAGCTTTCAAACTGGCTAACCTGCTCCTCCCATTTCCACTGACTGTGCCTGGATTGGCGGTCATGTCTGCCACATAGTTCAGGGGTATGTTTTTTAAAGCAGGTCTCTGATTTTTTTTAACAAAAAAGAGGTGCCTCAGGTAAGTACCTGTTTTCTCTTGGGGGGTTGAGTCTGGGGGTTCTCAGGGGTTTCCCTCTGTCTTTAGGCATTGCCCCAGTTTTAGGGTGTCTGTTGTAACTGGCAGGTGCTTGTAGTTTTATTAACCAACTAAAAAAAGGAGCTTGCTGGAGCGACAGCTTTAGACTCTGGGCAAAATCAGTCTTTACAATGAATTTCAGGAGCCCTTTACTGCCCTTCAGTCCATTTGGCGGTTTTCTCAGCTCCATTGAGCCGCACAGCTCCACACCATCTTCCCGCTCGTAGCTCCATCTGTTGGGCGCGTGCACTTGTCTTTTCAGACTCCCTGGCCTCAGCACACCATTCACGCACCTGTGTTGTGCATGCACCCCTCCTCTCATAGGCTGACGTCACACAGAGTGTCATGACGTTACACACAGCATTGTGATGTCACATGTGCACCGCTGACAGCGTGCGCGCCTGTACTTCCTCAATCCTAGAAGTGGCAGCTCTGCTTTTCTCAGGGTTTTTCTTTATTGGCTAATCATTCTTTGTCTGTTGGCAGCCAGCTTGGCTGAGGACCTTGTACTGTTCCCACTTTGACTGTTTTTTCCCTTCACAATTGGAAGGGAGATTGTGGCAGCAGTCTTCTACATTTACATTTGGGAAACACTTCAACCTTTTATCCCTGGGCACCTGCAGGGCGATTTAATTTTGGCACTGTGGCTTATTGGAGACCTCTGACTTTTAAAAGATGTAAGACCTGCAATAGAGTAATGCCACCCTCTTCTCTGGGGTTCTATTGCCCCCGCTATGTTACTCAAGCTAATATGTCTCTTATGGTCCCCACCAGTCGAACCTCCAAATTTGGGTGGGGTGCACTTGGTGTATCCTTTGGCAGTGAGAATTGCGCAGATTTTTCTTACTGCTCTTAGGAAAGCATTTGGGCCCTGATGTTCTGCAGGATAATCCCATCAGACACACCCAGTGGGGGGCCCACACAGTCACGTTAAAGTGTACCATAGCAGGACAGGGCTGCTAATTTACATTTGCAGGCATACCTCAAACCTGACCATACAGAGGGTAAGGTTAGGGATATTGGGGGGGGGATCCTGACCTTAGGAAGCTACTTGATGATGAGGAGGTTGAACCTTCTGAGGAGGCGGAGGAGGAAGGGGAGTGGACAGAGCCGAAGAAAAGGATTCCTATCCCTCAGCTGTTTGATACCAAGTCTGTCCTATCTGATAACTGAGATGTGTAGGACATTACAGCTCAAGGAGATGCAATCCATAGAGGCATTGGATGTCAATCCTATCCTGTCCATCTCCTCCTCCACTCCAAAGTTTTTCCCCAAACTTTTTCACTGTGACTAAATTATTGAACAGCAATGGGTAGGTGCAGACCAAAGAAAATATCTGCTGAAACCTAAGGTACGATGTTTCCCTTTTTTGGAAGAAAATACTTGCAAGTGGGAAACCCCTCCTCTGGATAAGGCAGTTTATAATTATGCCAGGCACACCACCATTCCTATTGAAGGGTCATTGGCCTTAACGTATTTGCACAAGTGAGTGGATGCTTCATGCAGAATAGCCTTTCACCTCCAATGGCACACACCTTCACACCTCCTATGCCTCCTTTATTGTTGCCAGAGTTTTACACTTGTGGGATATGACCCTGGGCAACTTTGTTCCTCCAACTTTAAAGGGGGCAAACATTTTACAGCTGATATCTGTGGCCTCCACCTTCTTAGGTGGTGCTACAATGGAGAGTTTATGCATGTTGGCTCACTGTACTTACCACATAGTGTCTGCTATGCAAGGGGTATGGTTTTGATACTGGGTCGCTGATCAGACTTCGAAGACCAAGCTGTTTAACTTAGCCTTTGAGGGGGGGGGCTTGTTGTTTGATTCCGGCCTGGGTGATAATTTTGAGAGATGTCCAGGATTAAAAGGGCCACCTTCCAGTGTCAAAGCAACAGCAAAAGACTAAGTCAACTCCAAAATGTCAAGGAGGCAGCCAACAGCGATAGTATCGAGGGGGGTTTCATCCCTTTTGGAACTTTTGGAGGCAGTATAGCGCATTGGTTTAAGGCTCTGAGCTGCAAATCTGGTGATATCCAGCAGACCAGACCTGGGTTTGAATCCCACAGCTTCCACATACATACTGTGTGACCTTGTGCAAGTCACTTAACTTCCCTCTGTTCCCAGGTTGCACCTGTAAAAGTTTTTAGCAGTGTCAGTGGCTCAGTAGGTAGCACACTCGCCTCTGAGGCCGGGAGATCAGAGGGCTGTGGGTTCAGTTCCCACACCTGGCACTTGGGTTAATATCCCAGTACTGACACTGTAGTGCAGCATGAGAGGGGTGCTGCACTTCTGAGGTGCCGTCTTTCGGATGAGATGTTAAACCGAGGTCCCATCTGCCTGGATTGGTGGTAGTTCAGGTGGATGTTAAAGATCCCATGGCACTTATCGAAAAGAGTAGGGAATTTCCCCGGTGTCCTGGCCAAATTTCCCTCATTCACTAAAAATACCACCAACAGCTTAATCTGGTTCAAGGTCAGTTGGCATCCATCTGTATTCCCCTTCCCCCGGGTCGTGCCTGAAAATAGGCAGGATTTGTCTAGTGCACTTACCCGGTCAACAAAAGCTAAATAAATAAATAAATAAACTTTAGGAACCGGAGGAGTAAAGGAGCCTGTTCTGGTTTCAAGAGCAATAGTAGCAGAGGAGCCCTTGCCTGAAGATGCAACAGAGGCCCTGGACAAAAAGTGGGCACCTCACAATGAGGGCACACGGGTCCATCTCTGCCTTCCTTCCTTCCCTTGGAGGAAGACTGCACAATTTTTACACAAGATGGGCCCAGATAACTTCAAAAGCTTGAGTTTTGGAAATTCTGGCTTTCGGTTATGCAATAAAATTTTCAACAATTCCCCCAAAGGGGTGTTTTCTGCCATCCTGATTCCAGAGGACCTCGTGAAGAGACAAGCAGTGTCACAGACCCTGGACCACCTTACTCAAATCGGGGCAGTTGTTCCGATGCCTCTCAGTGAGCAAGGCCAGGGATTCTACTCAATCTATTTTGTAGTTCCTAAGATGTCCGGGGAAGGGGGGGCTGAGGTGTTCAGGCCTATTCTGGATCTAAAACACCTAAACAATTTTGTTCGCCATATGACCTTCAAGATGGGGTCTCTATATTCAGTCATCCGAGCTATTCAGCCGAGGATTATCTAGCTTCCATAGATCTGAGGGATGCATATCTCCACATCCCCATCTGACAGTCTCATCATAGATTCCTCAGGTTCACGATCCTGAGACAGCACTTCCAGTACAGGGCACTCTCATTTGGGCTGGCAACAGCCCCCAGGGTCTTCTTGAAGGTGCTCATCCTCCTGGTGGCTCAACTTCAGCAGGAAGGACATCATGTCCGTCCGTACCTGGATGATCTACGCCATTGGCAAGGAAGTCGGTAACCAGGGCTCTGGAGGTGTTGGAGTCCCACGACTGGGTGGTGAATCGGGAAAGGAGTTCTCTTGAGCCGTCTCAGACCCTGGAGCACCTAGGAGGTGGGTTCTGGATGGACTGGGGGGAAGTCTTCCTCTCATCAGCTAGGAAGGAGACCCTGTTGAGAGAGGTTCAGTGGCTGAGGAGCCAGTCATAGCTCATTGCATTCTTTGAATTCTGGGTCTCATGAAAGCAGCAATAGAACTAGTTCTGTGGGCTTGCCTTCACATGTGGCCCCTACAGATTGAGCTGCTGTCAGCCTGGGATCTGCCCTCGGAGGATTATCAGCCCAGAATCCCCATCCCACCATGACTGCGGCAGTCTCTGAGTTGGTGAGTGAGTTTGGAGAATCTGAGCATGGGTCACCCATGGAAGTCCCCCCAGAGTTGATTCTGACATGCAGTGCCAGCCTGTCGGGTTTGGGGGAAGTCCTGGACCGCATTCCCATTCAGGGGACTTGGTGAGTGCAGGAACAACACCTACACGTAAACGTTCTGGAGATGAGGGCTGTGCGCCCCACCGTCCTTCATTTTCAAAGTCAGGTGCAATCAAAAGCCATGAAAATAAGATCAGACAATGCCATCACAGTGGCTTACATAAACAAAGGGACATAAGGAGCTGGGAGGTGCTGAAAGAAGCCACTGATCATCTGCTGTGGGCAGAGGAGACATTTCTCTGTCAACAGTTCACCTGTCAGGGGAGTTTAATGTTCAAGCCAATTGGCTAAGCTGTGAAAATGTCCATCCAAGGGAGTGGATGTTGAACGCAGAAGAGTTTGACCTTCTGTGTCAAAGGTTTGGTCATCCTCAGATTGACCTGGTCGTCTCCAGCCACAATACTCAGGTTCAGGGGTTCTTCAGCCGCTACTGGTGTCCACAGGTGGAGGCAGTGGATGTCCTGCAACAAGCATGGAATTTCGACAGGGCAAATGCCTTCCCTCCTTTGCTGCTCCTCCCCAATGTCATACCCAAAATAAGCACTCAAGAGGAAGCTTTCTTCTAGTAGCTCCAAAATGACCTAGAAGACCATCATTCTTGGACTTAGTGAACCTAGCTCACTGTGCACCATTTCGCCTTCCAATGTGGGAGGACTTTCTCTCACGGGGCCCCATTTTGCATCCAAATCCGAAAGCAATGCAGATCATGGCTTTGCTACTGAATGGAGGAGACTTCTGAAACAGGGTTTCTCTAATAAGGTGGTGGTCACCCCAATGGCTGCCAGGAAGTATTCCATGTCAACGACTTATGCTCTCGTATGGACCACTTTTTCGGCTTTGGCCAGGGAAAAAAATATTTGGTCTTCTAAAGCTATGGTTCCACAGATTTGGGGTTTCCTACAGGAAGGAGTGTAAAAAAGTTTGGCCTTGAGCACCTTGAAAGGTCAGGTGTCAGCCCTTTGAGCCTCCTTGGGTTTTTCCCTAGGGACTAACCGGGAGGTTATTCGTCTTCTGCAGGCTGTCATCAGGAGTTGACCTCTGTTCCTATCCACTGTTCCCCAATGGAACCTGAATCTGATTCTGAATGCTCTTTGTAAGGAGTCTTTTGAACCACTTTTGTCGGTACTGTTGGACATGCTGTCTTACAAGGTGTGTTTCTTAGTTGCTGTGTGCTCAGCCAGGAGGATTAATGAGCTCCAAACTTTGTCCCACTAAGAACCATACCTTGTCATGCATAAGAACAAGGTGGTGCTCAGAACAGTCCCATCTTTCAGTCTGAAGGTCTCCACAGCCTTCCATGTGAACCAGGAAGTCTGTCTTCCACCCTTCTTGTCCACAACCTACTTACCCGAAGGAGAAGAAATTGCACAAGTTAGATTTGCGATGGGCTGTTAAGACATACCTTAGACGGACTGCTGAGTTCCAGAAATCAGATAGGTTGTTCTTCTCGGAGCAGCCAAGCAAGGACAAAGTCTCCAAGGCTACCCTAGCTAGGTGGGTAAGGGCCTGCATTGCCAAAGCTTATGTCGCAGAAAAGAAGAGGCCCCCGGCTCTCATCAAGGCTCACTCCACTAGGGCTATGGCCACCTCCTGGACAAAGAGAGGTGAGCCCTTTGTTTTAGAGTTGTGCAAGACAGCTACATGGTCCTCCGTCCACACATTCACCAAGCACTACAGATTGGATGTTCAAAGATCTTCTTTGGGGGTATCTCAGTCATCGGGTTACACCGGAGGAACCTTCGCCATCAGTGAAGGGTAATCCACACAGAACACTTTCAAGCAGTACAACTGGTGCCGCCCATTACCCTATATAGGTGTGGGCAGTCCCACTCCCTCCTCAGTTCTTTTCCGCCATCGACTTGCTTGCAGGGTCTCCACGGAAGCTTCGTCTCAGTGTTCGCGTCTTTTTCAGCCTACAGCCTTTTTCCCTCTAACTTTGACCTAAATCTCTTTTTGAGAGATTTTTCCTTTCTGTTTATATCAAGAGTTAATCCTTCATTTTCTCTTTTCCATTGCAGTAGCTGCAGAAAGAGGATTGCCTCCACAGATTAACACTTTGTTTGTGTCTGCTGTCTTGGGCCTGACCACGACGTCTCCAACTATGGGCTCTGCCAGAAGTTTACCAAACAATCCTCAGGCAATGCAAGAAGGATCTCAAAAAATTCATGGAACAACAAGTAGCCATCTCCAGGCAGGGATCCTCCAGGGCCCCGGTCGTCCAGTCGCAGACCAGCTCTTCAGGCTCCAAGGCCCGAGACAAGTCCTCGGGGGGGGTCATAAAAAAGACCAGGATCACGACTGCTCACCCGGTGGTGATCCCATTCCCCATCGGCCTCTCTTCTTTAGGGGGCTCTTCTTTGGCTGCAGCCGATCTGACAAAGAGATCAGCTGTCCAGGTGTCTGTTCTTACCAGACCCATACCAACAGCACCTCTGCCCAAAACGCAGTGCGCCCGGCTGTCGACCTCCTGGTCATCGGTCCCTCTTTCATCGACAACGGGCTTGTTGTCAATGACCATTCCATTAAGACCTGCCCCTTCTTTCAGGGCTACAGGCTCATCAGGTTCTCAGGGCACAGCTGGAGGGTCACCAGCACCTGTGCCATCGAACTCCCCCTCCATCGACGTCTGCTATTGACCTGAACGAAGTACTGGTCAAGTTCACTAATGTACTCATTCAGCAGCTGGGTGCCTTGAACAGGCTCACTTCACCAACGCCGTAGATAGCAGCTTCATTGTCACCTGTTAGTCGACCCCAGGAGACCCTCCCCCACAGGCCACCGCCAGTGAATCCAAAGCCTGACCTAGATGAAGAGGTCACCATTGAGGAGGAGTATTACCTTGAGCTTATACACCCTGATGATGTAGAGAACGAAGAGGAAGAGATTCTGAGCTCAGATAAGCCCACTGCTCCTCAGTCAGTGAGGACTCTGACATGCATACTCCTAGGTCTCCCCTTGAGGATGCCACATTTTTTAACGTGATGAAGAAGTTGCCTGCCGCCATGGGCTTCCAGACTGAGGAAGAGGATGTCACCAGGAAGCACCTGGTAGACCTCCTGGAGATCCCGGAATCTCCCCCTAAGATCATTCTTTCAATGCTCTCAGAGCTGAAGAATGCCACCACGGCAGCCTGACACAGGTCAGACATGGTGCCAGCTATGCCACGCAGGGCGGGCAAGCTTTACAATGCCCCTCAGGTTCTTCCTTATTTTGCTGCCCAGGCTGAAACTGACTCTCTAGTCATCAAGGCAGCTCATGACAGATCTAAGGTGCCTGTGCACCTTAGCTCCCTTCTCCCAGACAACAATTCCCGCAGGATTGACCTCTGGAGAAAAAGGGTTTATGCCTCCTCCACCTTGGGTCCGAAGATTGCTAATTATCTTTCACACATGGTTAAATATCAAAATTCCAACTGGAGAAAGGGTAAAGCTGCCACACAGGCCCTTCCTGATGGCTCCCAGAAGCAGGAACTGCTTTAGTGTTTCCAGACTGCTGAGGATGTTAGCAAACATCTCCTCAGGGCCCTGTATGACATGGCCGATACAGTGGCCAGAGCTGCCGCCACTGGCATATGCCTTCTTAGGCACTCCTGAATCAGGATCTCTGGATTTGCAGCTGATGTGCAAAACAAGGTACTTAATGCCTCTTACAATGACACCAAACTCTTCAGCCCTGATGTTCAGGACCTCATAAATGATCTGAAGGCCTCGAGCACAGTCATTAAATCCATCCATTCCCTCTACCACACAGCCGAGGAGTAGATAACAGACTAATTTTCATAGACAGGTCAGTAGACTAGGATTGGCTTCTTGCACCCAGGAAAAACACAGAGCCCAGGCTTCCTGCACCCTTTCAAAAGACCCAGGAAATGACAGACCAGCCTCTGTGTCTGGCTCCACCTCAGCCTGACTCCTTGCCAGACCCCCCCCCCCTTTGGTCCAGACCCAGGAGGCGGTGGTCGGAGGTCGCTTCTCTCTCCATCTGAATCAGTGGAGAACCATAACTTCAGATGCATGGATTCTGCAGATCATAGAGAATGATCACACTCTGGAACTTATTCAGCAGGCTCCAGACACCCCTCTGCCACCCTCCAGCTATCCTCCGGCTCACTTGTCTGTTCTCCGGGAGGAAGTACAGTCTTTTCTGCACAAGCAGGCCAGTGAAACCGTGCCTTTGCACCAGAAAAAACAGGGGTTTTATTCCAGGTTTTTCCTGGTCCCCAAAAAGACCGGAGATCTGAGGCCCATCTTAGATCTAAAGGAACTCAATCTTGTCCAGTACAAAAAGTTCTGGATGGTAACTTTGTCAGACCTTATGCCCCTCCTCAAGACCAGGGACTGTCTCTGTTCACTGGACATGCAGAATGCTTACCTGCACATCTCGGTCTTTCCTCCTCACAGGAGGTTCCTTCATTTTGCCTTTCATGGTGAGCATTGTCAGTACAAATTGCTGCTCTTTGGCGTATCCTGTACATTGCAAGTCTTTACCAAGTGCTTGGCAGCGGTTGCAGCAGCTCTCAGACAAGAGGGACTGCATGTCTTCCCTTATCATAATGATTTGCTTCTCAAGGCCCCATCCAGGGAACAGTGTTGCTGACTCTAGAGCATACTCTCCTGCTTTTCCACTCCCTGGGTATTACTGTCAACCTGCTCAAGTTGGTTCTAGTACCGTCCCAAAGATCGCAGTATATAGAGGTAGTTCTGAATTCTGAACAGGGGAAGGCCTTCCTACCCTACCCCAAACCAGGGCGGAGTGACTCATGACCCAAGCTCAGGAGGTCGCTCAGAGTCAGTACATTCCTGCCAGGGTGTACCTCAGACTGTTGGGCCTAATGGCAGCAGCAGTTCCTACCGTTCTGCTGGCCAAGTTTCATATGCGCACCATTCAGTGAACCCTCAGGGTACAATGGGACCAGCGCACAGACGAGTTGGGCCAACTAGTCCTGGTCTCCTCTGCAGTACATAAGGTACTGCAGTGGTGGTTGGACCCCTTCAGTCTTCTTAAGGGGTTTCCTTCCAAATGTTTTCCCCGCAACATTTCTTAACCATGGATACTTCCGGTCTGGGCTAGAGAGCACACCTGAGCCCCTTCCAAACCCAGGGCTTCTGGTTCCAGTGGGAATCCGCCCTGCATATCAATATCCTGGAGATGGGGGCCGTGTAGACATTTTAGGAGCACCTTGCTCCAGGCCAAGTGTTGGTGCAGTCAGACAGTTTGAGTGTTGTCTACTACATCAACAAGCAGGGCTGAACTCACTTGTACCCCCTTTGCAGGGAGGCTATGAGAGTGTGGTACTGGGCTCTAGAACACAGTCTGACACTCTCTGTGATCCATGTGCCAGGCATCCTAAACACCCTGGTGGACAATCTCAGCAGGACTCAGTCCAGCATGCACGAATGGGAGCTTCTCTCTTCTGTAGCAGAAGATCTGTTAGACAGATTGGGTCGTCCAGAGTTGGACCTGTTTGCATCCCCACTCAACGTAAAACTGCTCAATTTCTGCTCACTAGACCCAGGGCCTAGAGTTTTCTGGTGAGACGCGTTGTCCCTGTCTTGGAGCAGGAGGTTTCTGTATGCATTCCCTCAATTTTCCACTGATACAGAGAGTGCTGATCAAGCTACAAATGGAGGGGGACAGCATGCTTCTGATAGCGCTATTCTGGCCTTGCCAGATATGGTTTCTTCTGCTTCAGCGGCTGGCAGAGGAACCACTGATCTTACTTCGAGAGGAAGCTCTTGCAGCAGATAATTACATGTAGGACTGACACCACCTGGTGGTGGATGATGGCAAATTTCTTCTAGCACTACCTAGAGGACCGCCCTCCCAACATCAGCTCCACCCCTGACGTCCCATCCAGTATATAGGAGGCAACGGTCCCCATGTGCTCCAGTTCTTCTCTGCCATCGCACACGTTAGTTGGCTCTCGGCTAGCTCTTCGCCAGTACTGACCACAGCTTACCTCAAGTTTACCTTTTTCTCATATATTTCAAATTAATATTCTGTATGTCCACTGCACTGACTGGGCACACCAACAAGTGCTCCTGTAGGCGTCAGATCCCCTCCAAGGAAGGGCACTCTGCTTTTCTCTTCTGCTTGGGCCCAGACCACGACACTGGTGCCTTCTCCCACTGATAGGTCTTTAACAGCAAAACCCGCATTAGGTGCCACAAATCACTCCAAGCCTTCCTTGTGCAACAACAGTTAGCTGTCATGCAGCGAGACTCTTCATCTGGAGGGGATTCCCCAGATCGCTCGCCCACTAGGAAGAAGTATCACAAGGAGAAGCATCGAGAGAAACACAAGGAACTGGAGAGATCCCACTTGAGGTCCCGGTCCTCCGGGATCGCGCGCGGCCTCCAGATCAGGCTCTTCGGACTATGACTCCCACCTGATGACCCTGAAGTCTGCCATTCCCGCAACTGGGTCTGCCACTCTTTCTCTCTCTCTCTCCAAGTCCACTGGCTCTTTGGCTTCTCTTCAGCCAATCAAGGTCTGTCTCCCCCGGCTTCATTGGGGAGGTCCATGGACCCAGGAAAGTCTCCCTCCCACTTGGCCTCCATCTCTGGCGCTGACTCCTGGGAAGGGAAGCAGTCCTCCTGACATTCATCTGGTCAGGTTTCATTTTTGCCTCCAAAACATAAGTCCTCTGACCACCGTCAGCCTCCGGCGTCAGAACGGCATGTGTCAGACAAGACACACAAGTCCTTCAGCCTCCCTCAGCCTTCAGTGTCAGAAGGGCGTTCATTGGACAAGACACACAAACCAGCCTGGGAACGCCACCCCACCATTGGTTCTCCGGCTACCAACCCGCCGTCACCGGCTAAGGTTACCCCACTACCAGTGACTCTGGCCAAACCTGACGCCAGCTCCAGTGTCACTCCGTCTGTAGAGCGGACACTGGTCCATCAGCCATCTGAACCTGACAATGGCCTTCAAGACCAGGCCCCACCGTCGTCACCCATTCGGCCGCCACCGATGCCGGACCGGCCTGACGCCGGTACCGACGCTGGTACTGGGATACCGACACCTCCTAGCTTCCACAGGCTAGATATGTCCCAGGTTAAAGATCTCTTTTCCCACTGGTGGTAGACTGTGAAACCAGACCTGCTCCCCAAACTGGGTCTGGCTCCCCCTTCCTCAATCTAATTTGGTTCCTTAACCTCTGCCAAAGTATAAAGAGGCCCCACAGCCTCCCTTTGAAGATACTGGGAGACCCTATTCATCTCGCAGTCCTAGAAAGCATCCGGACAAGCGCAGGCACAGACTCTCATTCTAGGAGCTCCTCCCATTCTGCCTCGCCCTACCGACACAGGCACAAGCGAAGGAGAATACAGTCTCCTTCCCCCTCCTCTGCAGACACATATGTCGACTCAGACTCCTCTCCTCCCACTTCCAAGGTCAAGTCTCTGCCCAAGGATATGAAGGATCAACCAAAATCTCCACTGGATGACCCCAGTTTTATGGAGGTCATGTGCCACATACAGGAGAACATGGGGTGGGACACGGAGGCCCTTGACCTGGAGTACTTGAGGCTGGCAAAATATCTATGCCAAAAGGACCCCAAGCCTGTGGTCATCCCACCTTTGGTGGACACCTTCCAGGATGTTACCCAAGCCACCTGGAGGCGTCCACATTCATCCTCCGTGGTCCCCAAGAAAGTGCACCATCTTTACCGAGTGCCTAAGAACCATCCCTTTCTGGCCGAACAACCAGCTGCAGATTCAGTGGTGATTTCAGTGGCTCATGACCATTCACAGAGGCCCAAACACCTGAGCACCCAGCCGCCTGACAGGGAGTCTAAGCAGCTGGATTTGTTGGGCAGAAAGGTATACATGTCTGCCACTTGCAACACCAGGAGTCTCAACTTCCTGACCCATATGGTCCAGTTCCAGAATGCCCTGTGGGAGCAAGGGCTGGACAACCTGCAAGGCATGCCCGACTGCCCGCAAAAGGCAGAACTTGCAGAATTGCTCCAGACTGGCTCAGGTATTGGTACGCACGTTTTGTGGTCTGCGTGTGACTCTGCAGACATATCTGCAAGGGCGGCTGTCATGGGCATTTGTCTCCGGCATCACTCCTGGCTCTGGGTTTTGGGGTTCACACACCAGATGTTCAGACAAACCTTCTGGACACTCCCTTTAGAGACTCTGTTCTTGTCGGAGAAGATCATCTCCAAGTTACAAGACTCCAGTAAGGCTGTCCATACCGTGCAGTCTATGTACCGCCCAAAACAGGGACAATTTCAAAGGTCCTGTTTTCGTGGCTGAGGGGGACACCAGGCTTAGCAACCCTGCTTCCAGCCAGAGCCTCAGCAGAGAGGCTTCAGTCAAAGAGGTGGGGCCAAGGGCTCCTCAGCCTCCACCTCTCGACAGGTGAAACCAGCCCCAGCCACCTTCTACCCCCCCAAATGCCTGACTATCCATGAAACCCTCCTCTCCATGATGTCCCATCAGGACAGCAAGTGGGAGGCCACCTTTCTCTGTACACAGAAGCATGGAGAGAAATGACCTCTGACCAGTGGGTCCTCGAGCTCATGGAATACGGGCATTCCATCGAGTTCGAAGAACTTCCCCCAGACAGACCACCCATCCTACCATCCGAGGGGACACAGAGATCAAATACAACAGGAGATTCAGGCTCTGCTAGCCAAAACTGCCATAAAGCCCGTCTCTCTGGTAGAGAGAGACTCAGGCTTTTATTCCCACTTCTTCCTAGCTCCGAAGAAAGGAGGCTTACGACCCATCTCGAACCTCAGCAATCAGAATCTGTGGGTTTCCTACAAAAGATTCAGGATGGTCTTCCTCCTCAGTCTCCTTCCCATGATCTCCAGAGGAGACTGGTTGGCGTCTATGGACATGCAAGATGCATATCTGATTATCCGTATTGCCAAGGGACACAGAAGGTTCCTGACGTTCAGATTCAAAGGAAGACACTTCTAGTTTCGAGTCCTTCCCTTTAGTCTCTCCTTGGCCCCATAGTCTTCACGAAGTGCATGGCGGTGGTTGCCGCAGCACTGCGCAGGACGGGCCACTTTGTGTTCCCCTACCTGGACAATTGGCTCCTTCTGGCTCCCTGCAGGAACCTCCTTCAAGAAATGATTTGGGACACCCTCGCTCTGTATCGGTATCTGGGCATCAAGATAAATCCTGACAAATCATTTCTAACTCACACTCAAAACCTGCAGTTCATAGGGGCATCATTGAACACTGTTCAAGGGAAAGTTCGGGCTGTAGCCAGCCTCATCTTTTCAGCCTCTCTGGTACCCACCAGACTACTGCTCAGGTTGTTAGACCACATGGCAGCAGCTATAGTGTCCATTCCCTTTGCAAGATTGTGGATGAAAACAATTCAGTGGACCCTCATGGTCCAGTGGGACCAAAATTGGGATGACCTTGAAGAGCGGGTCAGAGTCACGGAGCCAGTCTGCCAGGAACTTTGTTGGTGGATGTCATCCTTGTAGCTCCTGGAGGGAGTTCCATTTCAGCTGGGAACCCCTTCACAGACAATGTCCACAGACACTTCAAATATGGGATGGGGCACGCACTTAGGGGATCACAGGACTCCAGGTTCCTGTTCCTCATCAGAGGAGAGTCTACATATAAATGTCCTTGAGTTGAGAGTGGTCCTTTATGCACTGCAGGCGCTGGACTCGGTAGTCTTTCTGGGTCACCTTCTCATCCAGATGGACAACACTTTGGTGGTCTTTTACATCAACAAACAAGGAGGTGCCCACTCTTACCCTGTCTGTCGAGAGGCCATGAGAGTTTGGAATTGGACCGTCACTCATCAACTGACCATTTCCGCTATTCACGTTCCCGGGATCCAGAACAAATTAGCGGATGCACTCAGCAGGTCAAGATCGCAGGCCCATGAATGGTCCCTCCTTCAAACCATGGCCAATGATCTGTTCACCAGGTGGGGGACTCCAGAGCTGGACCTTTTTGCGTCTCGATCCAGTGCAAAACTGCCCAATTTCTGCTCACTAGATCCAGGGCCTGGTGTTTTTTGGTGAGATACCTTCCCTCTCTTTCCACTTCTGCAGAGGATCCTCCTCAAAGCACAATCAGAAGAGACTACTATGATCCTGATCACTCCGCTGTGGCCTCATCAGATATGGTTCCCCTTGCCACAGCGTCTTTCTGCAGAACCTCCTGTACCCTTGCCAGTCTCAACCCATCTTCTCTCTCAGGACAGTGGGTTCCTGGTTCACCCGAACCTGCGTTCCCTCCACCTGCATTCCTGGCTGCTCAGGACCTAGCCAAGCTTAGGTTCAGAGTCTCTGATAAGGTGGCACATGTCCTGGTAGAGGCGAAGAAACCCTCCACAAGTGCTACTTACACTATGAAATGGAAGCATTTCTGTCTGTGGGCCACAGCGAGACATTTGGATCCATTAGTCTATCCGAGCAACACAATTCTGGAGTACCTGCTTTCCTTATCGGAGTCAGGTTTAAGTTACACCTCCATTAAGGTACACCTGGCCGCTCTTTCTGCCTACCACACCCCTGTCCAAGGCAGATCAGTGGCTTAATTGGAGGTGTCCAAAGCCTTTCTCAGAGGCACCTGGCCCCCCTACCCAGGATCATGTTCCTCCTTGGTACCTACTTTTTGTGTTGGAGTAGCTGACACTCACTCCCTTTGAGCCAGCCACAAATTGTGAGCTGCATTTTCTCTCTTGGAAAACATTGTTTTTAGTTGCTGTTACTTCTGTTCAGAGGATTTCAGAGCTTCAGGTGCTCATGTGTAGGGAGCCTTACCTGATTTTTCACAAGGATAGGGTGGACCTGTGCACTAATCCTAAGTTCTTACCTAAGGTGGTGTTGGAGCTCACATATAACCTGGCAGTTCAGCTCCCTGTGTAATACCCACATTATTCTAATAAAGGGAAGGCTCTTCTCCACACCCTGGATGTTCCTTGAGCTCTACGATTTTATTTGTCCAGGACCAAGGAGGTCAGGAAATCTGACCAGTTATTTCTGCCTTTCACTTCCAGGTCCTTAGGCTGCTCAGTCACCAGACAGATGCTTTTGTGTTGGTTGGTGAATTGCATCACTTTCTGTTACCAAAAACATGACAAAGCCCTCTCGGGCCCGGTCAAGGCTCACTCCACTAGAGCAGTAGTGTCGTCATTCACAGCTCTCAAGAGGGTATTGGCAGCAGACATTTGTGCTGCAGCTACCTGGCACACGGGTCATACCTTCATCGGGCATTAGAGTCTGAATATAGCCTCCAGACGCAGAGCAGGTTTCTGCCTTGCGGTCTTGCAGGGCTTGATCTCCTGAGGGATTCTCCCTGGCATTCTGTCCTTGCCTCTCCTTTTCCTCTTTCCAAGTAGTTGTCCTTAGTTTTATACTGCTTGGAAATCAGTCCTACATGTAATTACCTGCTACAAGGGCTTCCTCTCGAAATAGTACAGTTACTTAAGAACTTACTGTAACAGTAGATCTTCGAGAGAAGCTCTTGCAGCAGGTACAACTTTCCCATCCACCATCCCCTGAGGATTAGGCTCTTCCTGCATTGGGCATGCCAACTCCTTCTTGTCTGGCAAGGAGAGTGCAGACCATTTTCTTTCCTTTATTCCTACAGCCTCATGCAAGATCGGCTGTTTTCCGGCGTCCAAGAGCTGGAGCACGTGGGGATTGTCACCACCTATATACTGGATAGGTTGTCGGGGGTGGAGCCAGCGTTGGGAAGGCGGTCCCCTAGGTACTGCTAGAAGAAATTTGCCATGATCGTCAGTGGCGTCAGTCCTACATGCAGTTACCTACTGCAAGAGCTTCTCTCGAAGATCTACTGTTATGGTAAGTTCTTACGTAACTGTATTGTCCCTCTGCCCCTTCTCAGGAATCTGCTGACATAAGACCAGGGAACCCTGGCCCATCCCAACCTCAGGTCTCTCCATCTGCATGCCTGGCTCCTGAGAACGTAGCCATTGCCAGGTTCGGGGTCTCTAACAGGGTGGCAGACATCCTGATGACCGCTTTTAAGCCTTTCACCCATGCCACATATTCCATGAAATGGAAGCAGTCTGACATCTGGGCTGCCAAACATGCCCTAGATCCTTTCACCTGCTCGGTGAACCATATCGTGGACTACCTGATTTCTTTGTCTGACTCAGGACTCCAGTATTCCTCACTGAAGGTCCATCTTTTGACTATTTCTGCCTTTCATGAACCCATGGGTGACCGCACTATTGCTCAGCTGGCTGTCTCCCGTACTTTTCTCAGAGGCATCCTGCACCTGAAACCTCCAATCCATTCCCCTGTTCTGGCTTGGGACTTGAATTTTATTTTGGAGAAATTGACCCTGTCTCATTTTGAGCTTGTGATTTGCACTTTCTCTCTTAGAAAGTGCTATTTTTGGTTGCAATTACTTCTGCTCGCAGAATTTCAGAGCTTCAGTCCCTTTGGTACGAGGAGCCTTATTTGATTTTTCAGAAAGACAGAGTATCTTTGCGTACAAATCCAAAGTTTTACCCAAGGTGGTTTCTGAGTTCACACCAAATCAGTCTATCCACCTTCCTGTTTATTTTTCTGAGCATGCCAATCCAGGGAAGTACTGCTCGATACATTAGATGTGTGCAGAACTTTGAAGTACTATCTGCTTCGAACTAAAGAATCCAGGAAGTCTAAGCAGTTGTTTGTTTCTTTTGCCCCAGGTAGAGAGTGCGCTTCAGTTTCTAAGCAATGTTTATCCAAATGGTTGGCAAATTGCGTTATGTTCTGCTCCAATATGTACGGCAAAGAATTGTCTTGTGCTGTCAAAGCTCATTCCACCAGAGGAATGGCTGCCTCTTTGACTTGTTTCAAAGGGATCTCCACCACTGACGTTTGTGAGGCTGCCACCTAGAGTACTGTCCACACTTTCACCAAGCATTACAATCTGGACATTACCTCAAGAGCCCATGCAGGATTTGGCAGGCTGTACTACAAGGACTCCTGTCTTAAGTTTATGGAGTTCCATCCTCCCAGACTATATGTTTTACACTTGTCACTGCTTGGTACTCGCTCCTACGGTGCCCCCAAATAAGATAGAACAGTTACGTAAGAACTTACCGTAACAGTAGATCTTTGAGGGGATCTCAGTCATCAGGTATATTTCCTTCCCATCATCTCTCTTCTTGGGGCTCCTGGCTAGGAATTGACTATCTGGTGTATCCAGCTTTTGTTTTGGTCTGGGTACCTCTTTCTCTCTCCGGTCCCCCTGGCCAAAGGCCTTGTTCCCTTAGTCTCCGGGAGAAAGAACTGTGGAGGGAGTGGGGCTGCTCACACCTGTATAGGGTCAGTGACGTCGATAGTGTGGGTGGCCCCAGATGTACTGCTGAAAATCTTCCTTGTGGATTCCCCTTCATGGACAGCGAAGATTCCTACGGTGTAACCTGATTACTGAGATCCCCTCGAAGATCTGTTACGGTAAGTTCTTACGTAACTGTTCTTTCTGCTAATGCGGCTGTTGATCAGAGTTTTGCAGTCGGCAGTTAGAAGGTAAATTCCTTTTCCTGTACATGGTTGACATATGGGATAATATTCTCCCCCACCTGATTCTTTCTGCGTACTGCTTCTTAAAATCCAGTTGTAATGACTACCCACTGACAATGTGGAGCACAACAAAAAGTAGAACTTTCTTCATACTTACCGTAATTTCCTTTTCTGTTAGCTCCTACATTGTCAATGGGGCCTGCCAGGGAGCCTTTCTCCTACGGGAGAATATTGTCCGGTATGCCAGCACAGGGATGCCTGTTGTTCTGTTCTATAAACTCTGATTGTAGGTCTGTCTGGACATCCCTCTGTAGTTTACTTAAACTGTGCTTGTGTTTATATAGATATGCAAAAACACAAAATAAAAGAAAAATAGCAGTTCCACATTAGAATGTTGGTTGCTATCACGCAGATTTAACAGGTTTGAATTTGACGTTAACCAAGGGTGCCTTCTTTGTTGTAGGTGAGTGCTTATAATGCATGCAGTCTTTTTCCCTTTAATATGTCTGTTTCAGTTGATTCAGTTCTGCAGGACTTTCCAAGACACAGAGATTTAGAAGACGAGCCTCAATCACTTGCCTTTTGTCATCTGATGAGGCAGGCCACTGTTTATTGTATTTTATTCTGTTTTAAAGTCCTATCTGTGTAGAGAGCTCATTTGTGTGTTTTTTGTGTCAAGTTGAATGATATGATATTTTTTCCATATTTAGAGGCACTGCGTGGACAATAGTGATTGGAGAGTTGCTGCTGTCTGAAATGCTTATGTACCCAACATTCTAGGCTGATTCAGCCTTTGGGCTGTGCCATTTCCCCTAGTAAGGGTGCACAATGCCCCAGTTGTAATGGCTACACACTGACAATGTAGGAGCTAACAGAAGAGAAATTATGAAGACATTTCTCCTATGCGTACTTGTGTAGTACTACTCCCTCACTCTAAGCCCTTAGCAGCTAGCAAATATTTTAAATTGAGTTTTTCCGGTATATTTATGTATTTTGGGGCATTCCTATTGGCTCCATGGCATTCTGCAGACCATTTTCCTTAAAACAAAATGCATGGCCTGCCACAGTACACTGAGATATTCTTCTTATAGCTCGTGCTGTCCTCTCTGTGCTAGTCAAGCTAACACAGCTTTTTCAGCACCTGCACCCAGGGAGAAGGTACATCGGACAATCCTAATGGCAGTGGCAGAACTGAGTTACCCCTGTCCCTATTACAGTTCTGAATGATATTTTCAATGCTGATGAACTGCAGGCCGCTCCTGTCAAGACACCTGAGTTGGGCCCTTTAGGCCATGGGGCTCCACAACAGGCACATAGGCTGTACCAGAGCATACAAAAGATGCTCTACCTAATTTGCAGTCATCCCCAAATTTTTCCTAGGCTCAGTTTAAGTACTCAGCCGAATAAGAATGATGATATTGACAAAGGGCATCCTTACCCAGCGACTCTTGTTGTACTGCTGGAGGAAAGCAAGTGCATCTCCAAGGTGGAGGAAGGTAAATGGACTGAAGACTCACAGAAGTCCTCTGTTCCACTTTTGTTGGATTCTCTGTTCACAACTTTCTAGTAGCTGAATCCTGCAGAACCCTAAAGCTTTCAGAGGTTCATTCAGAGGCTTACCCTACTGATGAACCCAGTAATTTCTACTTTGGGAGATGCTCTAAAGTCTTTTCCAAGTTTTCAGCATTATTTATTGCCAAATGATCAGCCAGGAATTGTTATATGTCACTAAGAAAAAGCAGTTTGGAAAACCCCGGGCTAGATTCTCTTCTTTTCTAAAAGCAATGCTATAAAAAAAAATTTGGGAGATTGGCCCAACTGCTGATGCTTTGGTGGCCACAATCCCTAACAAACGGACTTCTGCCCTTACTGACAGAAATGATGAGAAAGTAGATGCAGCCTATCAGCACTCTGTTTCAGCCTTCTTTCCCACCTGATCCCTGACTGAATAAACAACATCCCTGGTAGTCCAGTGGTACCCTGTCCCATCAGATCCTTCTGTACCTACCGTGCATGCACTCTCACTCATTGTCATTAGGCAGTGGTCAGCTGAGGTGGTGTGAGGAGGGCTGTGCCAGTTACTGGCTGCTGAACTGCCAGTGGACCTGGAAGAGCTCATGATGGATGATTGGGGAACGGATGTTGGGAAGTGTAAGGTGTTGGCTGCCAAGTAGGTGGGCGGGGGTGGGGTTAAAAATATTATATCAGTGATCGGGTGGTGGAGGGGTGCCACTTGGCTAACAGTGTTTTTTGTTTTGTTTGTTAATCAGATCAGGCAGCAGAGGGACACCATTAGAATACCAGAGAATGTTACAACATTATCCGGGGCATTAGGGTGGTGGTTCATGTCAGTGTATGACAGAATGCTGCTGGGGAATGGCAGAGGGTTATGTACCTCTGTGCACGTGGTTAAGGGTAGGGGTTTAGAAGCGGTAAAAGCTGCTACCATGACAGCCTTTTATGGCTCCCAAAATCCACTGAATATATCACAGCACCCCGTATGCAACAAGGTTCCCTCATTTGCATGGGAGCAGTGGTGTATTTAGCGTGATTGCGCTATCCACTGAGTACTGTCCACCAGGGCCCTTTTAATATAGCTACTGTCCTGTTAGGACACACCATGCCAAGTTAGCCCAGCCCTATTTATGTTAGGGCCATGCTAACCCTCAGGATATTAGGGCCAATATCACCAAATCAGTGTGAACATGAGGGAAAGTGCTGTTTTCTTCAAGAAAGGTACTGTAAAAATCTTCTCCCCCCCCCATGTACAATGTCTTTGATCATACCTACAGTACATATGCAAGTCAGTTATATTGGTTGTTGGGAATGTCCTTTGTGTCTGTTCTTACTGTGTGGTAATGTTGTGAACTGCCTGAAATGAGGCATTGTAACACTCATGACATCAGCATTCCATGCTGCTAGGTTCAGCCAAAAAAAATAGCTACTGTAAAGTGATGCCAGATTACCCCATATTTGGGGTGTACATTACCCATGTTGTAAGTCATTTCCTTTGACAATTTTGGAGCGAACAGAAAAATAAATTTCTGTAAGTCTGATACAATTTCTTCTGTTTCTGTCCTGGATTGTTTGGCAAGCTACCCGTAGCTATGTGCAGTTTCAGCTCTAATGCTAACAAAGTGCAAAAGAGTATTTTTGTATCGAGCTCATTTTCATTTTTTATTGCAAAACTTTATTTATTGCAGTGAACATGTATTTGCTGTTTGAATTTATATCATCTATGTTTTTTATATAAACTGTGATTTTTATAATGGTAATTTATTAAATATTAGTCAGATTCAAGTTCATTTGTATGCATACTTATTTGGGAATTTTTCCTTTTTTTCTTTTCATTTTCCATCAGTGTTGCTAATGTGATCAACTGAAAGCAATGAACTGGCTCTGTGCCCAGCAGTGGTGGGATCTTGGCATGCTGACGACCAAGTTTCGCACCCTGAGCCACGGTGACAGGAGCAGAGGCTCGCAGGGAAGGTGAAAGAGCGTCTGTGAGGACCCAGAGCAATGCACTGCTACGTGAGCTGCCCCTAGTGGTGGTGGTGCTGGTATGGGTAACCATGTGCTGGTAGCTCCCCCCCCAATGCCAACACCGGTGCACTCCCATGGGAGGGAGCAGTTGCAAAATTCATCAAAACTTTATTTATAGTAGCAGTAACATAAAAAAATATATAAACTTGTTCATAAGAACTACGTACAGAGGCAAAATAAAATCGTTCCTGTAATCTCCCTAATTGCAGCTCATCTTAGCTTTTTTGTCTTTTTCAACCCCCAACTTATCAAACATCCTGTCCTTGCTAAATATTCTGTTCTAGTAAATATCAGGCAGGATGTTTCTGAGGCCTCACACATTTGCACTCAAGTAACTTTGAGTTTTCTACAATTAATATACATTTCAACAGTAATACTAAATATTTTCTAAACAGAGATCCCAATATCAACTACATTTCCATACATTGATTTGCACAAATGCTATATTAACAGATATAGATATGCAAGGGAGGAAAAACAGACAGCAAGAAAAAAAAGTGAGAGATAGTGATTCACGGTGGAGGGCTTCAAGAGAGGGTGGGACAGACACAAAAAGCAGATGTATCAGATGATGGCCTGGCCCAGGGGGGTGGGGATGGATGATAGGGGTTTCTGGAACACAAGGGTGGGGGAGGGCTTCAGTACCCAACTAGGGATCTGAGGTTTGAGCAGACTCGATAGACTGTAAGGCCTAATCTGCTGGCAAAAAATTGCGAGACTGTTCGGGCTGATCAAGTCTGAGGTCTCACAGGAAAATTTGGTTGCGCAACCAGACAGAAGAGACAAAAAAGGAAAGATCCTTGCATTTAAACACTATCTCCATAACAAATGGGACAGGTTCGGATTCTACCCTGTCACATATACCCCCCCTTCTAAGAGGGAACCTGTTTTATTGAACAGGTTTCCAAAACTTTCTATTCTCCAACAACATTTTACTGCTTTCAAAAATTAGGCACATTTGCATCCATTTTCTAACAGTGCAGCAAAAAGTGCACTTCAGACCCCTACATTTTTTTTCAACCTTCAGAATCCTCAATTCCTGATCCATGTCTTGACAGAAAATCAGCATTGCTATTCTCTTTGCCAGATTTGTGAATCACAGAGAATTTAAATGGATGTAGTGCCAGGTACCACTTTGTGACTCTGGAATTTGTATCTTTCATCTGGTTAAGCCAACAGAGAGAATTGTGGTCTGTTACAAGAACAAAATCGGTTCCTAGTAAATAAAATTTAAGAGACTCCATGGACCACTTTGCTGCTAAACACCCCTTTTCGATAGTGGACTACCTTTTCTCTCTGTCATGCAATTTCCTACTTATTTACAGAATAGGATGTTCTGTCCCATCTACATTTAGACTTAGGACAGCAACTAGGCCTACCTCGGATGCATCTGTTTGTAGCAGAAATGGTTTCTCAATGTCTTGGCTTATTAAAACAGGAGCTGAACATAATGCAGCCTTTATGGCTTGAAAAGCTTCATCACATTCTGGGGTCCATTTCACATTATTTGTGTACCGTTTCTTTGTGAGTTCAGTAAGGGGAGTAGCTAACTCAGCAAAGTTGGGAACAAATCTCCGATAATAACCAGCCAGCCTAAAAATGATCTGACGTGTTTCTTTGTTTTAGGTACAGGGCTGTTAGCTACAGCTTCTATTTTAGAAATCTCTGGTTTGACTTCTCCATTTCCCAACACATAACCCAAATATCTGGTTTCCTGCATGCCCAAAGCACATTTAGTAAGATTAATAGTCAGACCTGCATTTTTGATAGCTTGGATAACTGCTGGTTGGTGTTCCAGGTGACTTTTCCAGTCTGCACTGTATACCACATCATCATCCAGGTACGCAGCACAATGACCAATGTGAGGTGATAAAATTACATCCATATACCGCTGGAATGTAGCTGGCACACCATGTAAGCCAAAGGGCATGGTGGCAAATGCAGTTTTATCTCTGGATTCTCTAGCTACAGTATTTGCCAGTAACCCTTGGTGAGATCGAGGGTACTAATATACTTTGCACTCCCCAGTCTGGCCACCAAATCATCTATCTTGGGCATAGGATACTGTCAAATTCTGACACTTAAGTTTCCTGAAATCAAGGCAGAGTCCAACACCCCCTTCTTTTTTGTTTACAATTACCATGGGAGATGACCAAGCACTCCTCGACTCCTCTATGATACCCAATTCTTTCATGTTTTGTATTTCCTTAACCACATCAGCTCTTATACACTATGGTAAACTGTATGACTTTTGCCTAATAGGATGAGCATTCCTTGTCACTATTATGTGCTCGACCCCTTTTGCTTGGCTTGGCACCATGGTAAAAGTACTGTTAAATGTCTTTAGCACACTACGAATGTCTGCAGTTTGTTCTGAGGTTAAGGAAACATTCACTTTTACAGCATCAGCAGTTACAGTTTGTTCCAGTCTATCATAAGCTACATCAGTATCTTCCTTATCAGTTTCTGTTAAAACCAGGAAAGCAGCTTTTGGCATTTTTTCAGCCCTTTTCTTGAGGATGTTAGCATGGTATATCTTAGTAGGATTTTTCCTGTCAGGGGTCTTAACCTTGTAGTTAACAGTGCCAGTACTTCTAAGAACTTTATAAGGCCCTTGCCACTTCATTAACAGCTTAGTTTCTGTTGTGGGTAACAGTAGCAAAACCTTTTCACCTGGCTCGAAAACTTTTTCTTTTACCCCATGGTCATAATATAACTTCTGCTGGTTTTGAGCCTCTTCCTGATTACTATGGGCAATTTCAACATATTTTGCCAGCTTCTTTCTTACGGCATACATACCAGAAAATATAGATTGTTTCTGAGGAGGGTTATCTTCCTACATTTCCTTTATCACATCCAGTGGCCCTCTTGGCTGCCTACCATACAGCATTTCAAATGGTGAAAACCCTGTTGATGCCTGTGGCACTTCTCTGTAAGCAAAGAGAAGGTAAGGCAAGAAACGGTCCCAGTCTTTCCCTTCCCCTTTTACAAACCTTTTTAACATGCATTTTAGGGTTTGGTTAAAACGCTCAACAAGACCATCTGTCTGAGGGTGATGGGGGAGGTGCTTATGGCAGTGATACCTAGCAGTCTGTACAGCTCCTTAAGCAATGCAGCACCAAAATTACTACCCTGGTCAGTAATAATTTCTTTTTCTTTTTTTTTTTTTTTTTTACATTTATTCTGCTTTTTCCTGGCAGAACCCTTCTGTCGGAATCAGCCCTGGTCACGGCCCCCAAGACTCCCACCTGCTGCCCATTGCTGTTGCTGCTCCCGGTCACCCCCGGATTGCCCCCCAGAGGGCGGGGCTGTGGCACCAGTCTCCGGTATTCTGTGCCACGGGGTAGTATCTGGTAGGGAGAGCTTCTGGCGGCAGAGGCTAATTGAAGTCCCGGGGAGGGCTTCACAGAGACAGGGGTCCCACCATGTTTTTCCCTTCCTCATAGGCTGGGACGGAGACATGCAATTACGCCAGCATCTCTCCCGCCCCAGAGAGCATCGATTTTGCATCACGTACAGGGCAGCAGCCTGGCCTCTGCCAGGTGTCACTCCTGTGCGATTGCAGGTACCCCCCTTCCCCCCAGAGAAGGAGAGCAGTCCTAGGGATGCACAATCCTTTCCCCCCTGGCCGGCCCTCCGAGTAATAATTTCTTTAGGTATGCCCATTCTGCTGAAAATTTTGGCAAGCTCTGCTGCCACTTTCCGGGCTGTAACAGTACGCATTGGAACTGCTTCTGGGTATCGAGTAGCATAGTCACATACTACCAGGATAAATCTATTACCCTTTTGACTTTTGTCTAAAGGACCAACCACATCCATTACAATTCTCTCAAAAGGCACTTCTATTAAAGGTAGGGGCACCAGGGGCACCTTGTCTTTTCTAGTGACTGGGGCTGCCTTCTGACACTCGGCACAGGAATTACAATAGGTAGAAACATCTTCATGAATTCCAGGCCAGTAAAATCTATACAGCAGTTTGGCAAGGGTGCGATCCCCCCCGAGTGACCAGCCATAGGACTATCATGCGCTACCTGTAACATTATGTTCTATACTTCTGTGGTATAACCAGTTGTTCTGTCTGTTCCTGTGTCCGAGGTTTAACCCAAGCTCTGTACAGTAACCCATTACATTTTTTAAACATTGGTCCACCCTATTTCGATTTTATCCCCAGCTGCTTAAAATAACCCTGGAGAGAAACATTGTTAGCTTGTTCTGAAAGAAAATCACAATCAGTTATCAATTTAGTTTCAGCATTTTCATATTTTAACCCTTTATGTCCATCAGTCATTTGTTGCCACAGTTTTTTCAGGTTTTGTCTTTCTTTCCTGGATTTCTGGATCTTGGAGCTGTGCTCAAACAAGTCCGAATCAAAATCTTTGAAAGGAAAAGTGTCCCCACTGTCTGAAATTTTCTTTGCCTGAGCTCTTGTCACCACAGCTGCTGAAACATCAGGATTTGCTCCCTCTTTGATCTACTCAGTAAATCCTGGAAAGTCATTTCCAATAATCATAGGTACAGGTAACTTTGATACTACCCCCACCTTCATTTGGTGCAACACACCCTTAACGGTCAGAGTCACTTGGGTGATGGGATAGTATTGAGTGTCCCCATGGATGCAGATGATACCAGTACCTGGTCCCTTTGCACAGTGTTTTCCCAGCACTTTAACATGCACTAGGGTCTGTCTGCATCCCGAATCAATGAGTCCCTTCACAGTCTTATCCTTACCTTCACATCTGTCAAGTACTTGCCACAATTTGCCAAGGACAGATCTGCTTACTACGACAGTTTCTTGCAAAATGGCCTGGCTCATTACAGTTATAGCAGATAACGTCCTTAGGCACAGATTTGTTACACCCACCAGAGTTCTTATCAGGCTTGGAATTTAAATGGGTAAAAGAGTGTCTTACCAGTGCTTGGCTGTTACATCACTGCTGTGGCATCTGTCTGGCCATTTGGTAGTCCTCAACCAAAGAAACCGCTTTTTTCCCCATTCTCTGGTCGGTGTTCCTTTACCCACAGCTACACATCTGTAGGCAAGATGTTGATGAATTGCTCCATGTCAGATGTGTCAATCTGTGGGACTGTTTTGCTCTCTGCTTGGACCCATTTTATCAGGAGTTCTCTGAGTCGGGTGAAGGTTTCTCGAGGATTGTCAACTGAGTTGTACCTCAGAGATCGAAATCTCTGCCTTTAGGTCTCTCTGGAGATGTACATTTTCAGGATTTTGCTTTTCACAAGGTCATAGTTTTCTGACTGTGCAGTGTCCCTACTGCAGTGGCAAGCAGGGCTTTGTCTGTCAGGTGGGGTACCAGTCTGATTGTCTGTTGCTGCTTTGGCCACTGGCAGGCTGTGGCAACTCTTTCAAAGGTTGTCAGGTATGCCTCGATATCATCTGAGGGATACAACTTTGTAAGTTTAATGGCTTTTAAGTTGCTTGCATTTTGTTGCTCGTCTGGATCTGTGCCAGATCCTCTGCCTTCGATAGCATCCAGCCTTCGCTGCTCCCATTGCTGCATCTCTTCTCTCATCTGCTGCTTCTGTCGCTGCATTTCTTCTCTCCTCTGCTGCTTCTGTCGCTGTATCTCTTCTCTCCTCTGCGCTTCTAAACACTGAATCTCTTTTTCTCTCTGCTTCTCAGTCTCTTTTTGTTGTATAGCCCATCATTTGAAAAAGTCCATCAGGCTTTCAGGTTCTGTCACTGCCTGTTCTTTTTCCACAACTTGTGCTGGCTTTACAATCTCAGACTGGACTTCTGCTGCAGAATCCATACCTTCCTCTGTGCTTCCCTGGTACTAGGTCCAGTACCCACATACAAAACTCCTGTCTTAGGATATGCATGACTTAAGTCCCACTTCTGACACCATCTGTCATTGAGGCACAGGTCAGGAAGCATAGGGAAAACCCAGGAGCAGTTGTAAAATTCACCAAAACTTTATTTATAGTAGCAGTAACATAAAAAAATATATAAACTTGTTCATAAGAACTATGTACAGAGGCAAAATAAAATCTTTCTTGTACTCTCCCTAATTGCGGCTCATCTTAGTTTTATTATGTCTTTTTCAACCCCCACCTTAGCAAACATCCTGTCCTTACAAAGTGTTCTGTTCTCGTAAATATCAGGCAGCATGTTTCCGAGGCCCCTTTTGCAAAAAGGCATTTGCACTCAAGTAACCTCTAGTTTTAACACAAAAAGAGCTGCACTCAAGTGAGGGGTGCTCTGTGATGATAATTTCTAACACAAGAACAATCACGTCACTCCCATCCCTGTTACAACAAAATAAGGCCATACACCATATTCTCACCATAATGTCCTTTATTATGAATGGAAGCAATGGCCCATGGCCAGGAAAAGCAGCATGCCCACACAAACAGAAGTCTCTGATGTTTCAACCAAACGGTCTTTTTCAAAGATAGTGCCACCTACTGTTTAATTCCTTTAAATACCTTAAAAAGATTGTCACATGTGTAACCCAATTACACTATTAAAGTGATAATGTGCAATTAATCATATATAAACTTACTACATACCTATCATATTATTTAACCAAAAACCAAAGTGGCACATCCAAAATATTCCTTATGTCTTAACCCTACCAGTTCCCCGTTATGTTTTGTCTCCACAAAATTATAAATTTTCATGAATATTTTCTTTACATATGTGGATACTTCCATCAGGGAACTCGTATGGTAAAAAGAGAAGGAAAAAAATTGGTAAAAAAACTTCAACATTTAAATGAAGGAAAACATAGAACAGCATGTTAAAAGTGAGCACAACATAGATATCAGCAAAACATACTTCTTAGAGGACTAAATTTCTCAGAGCTATAAATAATGTCTAACTCTTGCAAGTTCAAGAAAAATCCATCTTGAATTTAGAAAAAAGACTATAAAGTATGCTCATAAAATAATTCTCCATCTCCTATAAGGTAAATGATGGAGAAAAAAGTCCCTTCTTATTACTTGCCAGTATTAATCTATGTCTTCAAACAGCTGATCTTACATAAAAGATACATTCAGATGAAGAAGATAGTAAGCATATAGCTCCAGATGTATAAGAAACAACAATTACCAGCTACAATTATTTTGCTAACATCGACAGAAACATTTATAAATATGTTAATCAGAAAGAAAATAGAAGGGGAGAAGAGGGAAGAGGAAGGAAAAAGGGGAAGGGAAAAAGGAGGGAAGGGAGAGGGGAAAGGAGGGGAAGGGGGAAGGGAAAGGGAGGGGAGAAGTGAAAAGGGGGGCCCTATGGTCTAGTCCATAGTATCAGTTAAATCCTATTGAATCATATCCATACATCAAATATCAAACACAATTAAGAGCGCTCATCTCTTTTTGAAGAAGGGTTTAAGTTCAATATGATCATTAAGACCTTGACCTCTATCAGCTCCCATTGTATATATCCAGTAGTTTTCTCTTTCACTTAGTCTATCATCTCTATTACCTCCTCTTGGACCTAAAATCACATTTTCTATTCCAATAAACAATAACTACGTTCACCTCCAGTCTTTGCATTAACCATATGTTGTGCCCAAACATAATATAAATTCTCATTTTTTATAGCCCATGGATGATCCCCCATCCTTTCTTTTAGTTTCCTCTTTGTTTTCCCAATGTAATAGGACTCACATGTACAAAAGGATAACTATATCACATAGACTGTATTACAGTTAATGGGTTGTACTATCTGGTGCATTTTGTTGTCTAAAGGATTCCTGAACGTATTGCATTCATGAATGTTTTTGCAAAATTTACAATTTCTGCATTTTTTACAACCTGCAGGAATTGAAGGCATCCAATTTCTTGGGTCCTCCAATTTCTGAGAGGAACTAACCAGCATGTCATGTAGGATCTTACTTCGAGACACAGCTCTTGCAGCAGGTTACACCATTAGGACTGAAGCCGGCAGGCATCAGGATCCCACGGAAAAATTCTAGCTAGCTATCTTCAGCGGGGACACATGACGTCGGTCCGCCTCCAACGTCCAGGCGTAGTACATAAGAAATTGGTCCTTCGATTCTCCAGTTCTTTCCTCATGACGACTTGCATGTCTCGACTCTTCGGTTCAGTCTCTAGCGTGCGACGCATGGTTAAGTTCTTTCCTACGGGAAATTCGAATTTCTACAATCAAGTTTTTCTCTGATGTCCTCTCCTACCTCCAGTCACTCCTCTAAGTGTGCTTGTGGGAAGCAGATCCCCTTCAAGGACCCTCACTCGGCCTGCGTCCGGTGCCTAGGCCCAGACCACGACACCCGGGCCTGCTCCTTTTGCCAGGGGTTTAATAACAGAACCCGGATCCGTCGCCAGAAGACCCTTCAGGCTTTTTTGCTGGAAGAAAAGATTAAGACCATGTCTTCCAAGGGGGACTTTTCGAAGAAGACCCACGAGCACTCTGAAAAACGTAGGGCGAGGGCCCCTTCCAGGTCCCCGTCTAGGGCCTCAGACTCTCGCAGCTCTGGTTCCAGGTCTGACCGCTCCTCTTCCCAGGTCAGCTCTCAGCCTCCCCCTGCTGCGGTCAAGAAGTCTTCATCCTCTTCTCAGGCCAAGAGTGCCAGACCTTCCTCGTCCTCCAGGGCCCTGGTCAAGTCTGGGGATCGCCATTATCACCGTAAGTCGGGTTCCCGCCTTTCGAACCCGGCGTCAGGTGGCTTTCCTTGCCTCCTCGCCAAGACGGAGCTTACCTCTCTGTGAAGAGACCGCGAGGACCCGCCGCCCGGTGCGCCCGTCGTCGTCCTCTCGCTACAGATCCCCGAAGCCGCCGTCGGCCAGATGACCGTTGCCGGCCAGGCCATCACATCATCGGATGCCAGTAGGGGGACCGGCGCCCGCTCCTATTGAGAAGAGAACCCCAATGCCTCCGACCGACGTCGGTCAGGAGACCATCACCGAGGAGGAATCCACTCAGCCCGAGGACCAGACGGGCAACCCCGGTCCTGTCAAGACGCCCAGGGAACCCTCGCCATTGCCCGAGCCCCCTGTGGAGCCGATGCCGGGACCCGACGACCGTCCACCGGCGCCCAGACCGTCGTCGGGCCTTTCCATGGTAGAAGTGAAGGAGCTGTTCACTTTCTGGTGGGACACCATAAGGAAGGATATGGTTCCCACTCCACCTCCTCTTCCTCCTACACCGATTACTCCCCTGGTTCCTGCGCCCCCCCTCCCCATCGGGGTCGGCAGGCCGGCTTCCTCCTCCCCGGGAGCACAGAACACCTCCAAGGGGGAGACCAAGCAAACGGAGACCTCCGTCCAAATCCTCTTCCAGGTCACCCCAGCCCTAAGAGACCCAGAAGCGCCCGACGATCGCCTTGACGGAGGACACGGGATCAGAGTTCTCAACATCCAGATCCCCATCTCCCTCTCCGTCTCTTCTCCGGATCCCGCGAGATACCAAAGTCTCCTCGGATGACCCTTCGTTCTCGGATATTATGAGACACATCCAAGAGAACATGGGATGGGATGCGGAAGAGCTAGACCCGAAGGCTATGCCTGCAAAGTATCTTGACAGAAAGAACCCCAAGCCTGTGGTGGTGCCACCTTGGTAGACACTTTCGTGGGCGTCACCAAGGCAGCGTGGAAGCGTCCACATTCGCTCCCGGCGATGCCGAAGAAAGCTGATCGCTTGTACAAGGCTCCCAGGGAAGACCAGTACTTGACTCAGCATCCTCAGGCCGACTCTCTGGTCATAATAGCCTCACATGACCGGTCCCAGAGACCACAACATCTGAGCACCCTGCCACCGGACCCAGAGTCCAAACAACTGGACGCTATGAGTAGGCGCACGTATGCTTCCGCTACCTGCGTCATCGGATCCCTGAATTACTTGACCCACATGGTGCAGTTCCAAAACACCTTGTGGGAACAGGGTCTGGATGCGGCTGAGAAACTGCCAGAAGGTAAGCAGAAGGAGGAGATGCTTCAGCTCCTTCGTACGGGTTCGGACGTGGGAACCCAAGTGCCTACGAGCAGCGTATGACTCGCGGACTCCCCGGCTAGACAGCAACTTCAGGCGTATGCCTCCGGAGACACTCTTGGCCTCCGGCTTCTGTTTTACCCCAGGCGCCCAGAAAACATCATGGGCGCCCCATTCGAGGAAAGTTTTGTTTGGTAAGCCCTCAGAAGATTGTTACAAACTCCAAGAGGCGGGAAGGCGGTGAGGTCGGTTCAGGCCATGTACCGGCCAAGCTTAGTTCCTTCGTAGGAACCAAAGCAGATTTCAGTGGAGCCGGACGCAGAGGCAACAGTCCCGCCCGCTCCGCCAACAGAGGGCTCCGGCTCGCAGAGCCAGAAACAACCCGCGAGGCCGTAGCCAGCGTACTTCCAACCGGTCCAGCCAGCGGGACCCTCAGCCGCCACAGCCTGACTCCTTTCTGGCCCCGCCCTCAGGATCAGCGGAAATCATGGTGGGGATCGCATTACCGAACTACCTGCGGGATGGCGAGCTATAACCACCGACAGGTGGGTCCTTCAGTTAGTCGGAAGAGGCCACTTTATAGAATTCGCAGAAAAGCCACCCTCGAGGCCTCCTCTGCTCTCCTGGTACCGGGTCAGCACAAGTCACTGATCTGGCAAAATACTGGCGCTCTTGCAAAGGGAGCGATAGATACGTCCTGGAGAACCAGAGAGGACAAGGATACTATTCTCACTTCTTCCTGGTTCCAAAGAAAACAGGGGACCTCCGTCCGATTCTGGACCTCAGCGACCTCAACGTGTCGGTCGCTTACAAGAGATTCCGCATGGTGACTCTTCCGGGTCTCATTCCCATGCTGAAGCAAGACACCTTCTTAGCGTCTCTAGACATGCAGGACGCATACCCGCACATCCCTATAGCTCTGGCGCACAAGAGGTTCCTGTGCTTCGAGTTTCTCGACTACCACCTTCAGTTCTGAGCCCTCCCATTTGGACTGTCATCCACACCCAGGGTTTTTACCAAATGCATGGCAGTCGTGGCAGCATCTCTAAGGAGACAGGGCCATTATGTGTTCCCGTACCTGGACGATTGGCTTCTCATGGCCGCCTCCAGAGAGGCGTTGTTACGAGCGATCCAGAACACCCAGGACCTGTTTCGATCGCTAGGCATCCTAATCAACCACGGAAGTCTCTCCTGGTACCGTCGCCAGAAGCTGCAATTTATAGGCGCAGTACTGGACACCGTTCAGGAAGAGCTTTTCTTCCACCACGACAGAAGCGGGCGCATCAGATCCCTCATCAGGGGAGCTTTTCGTCGAACAAGAACCGTCCCAGCCAGGTCGGTCCCTGGCTTCTTTCCGGACACATGGCTGCGGCCATTCCTACCGTCCCTTTCGCAAGGCTCCACATGCGGGTAACTCAGTGGATGCTCAAGGTGCAATGGGATCAAAGGCAAGACCACATGCAGCATCCGGTCAGAATCACGAACACCGTGATTCGAGACTGGCACTGGTGGCTAGCGCCTCAGGTCTAGGGTGGGGAGCACACCTGGACGGGGTGAAGTCCCAAGGTACATGGACCCCTCTGGAGGCCCACCTCCATATCAACGTCCTAGAGATGAGGGCGGTCCTTTATGCCTTGCAGGTCTTTCAGTCAGAAATCCCGTCGAGTACTCTTCTGCTTCAGACAGACAACACGGCGGTGATGTATTACCTCAACAAACAAGGAGGCGCACAATCTTACCCCCTTTGCAGGGAGGCCATGAGGGTGTGGGATTGGGTAATCCGACATGGCGCGAATCTGATCACAGTACGTGTTTCTGGGGTGGACAACACAATTGCAGATGGCCTGAGTTACTCCCAGGCCAGAGTCCATGAGTGGGAACTTCTTCAAGAGGTAGCAGAGGATCTGTTTCTTCGATGGAGAACTCCAGAGTTGGACTTGTTAGCTTCCCCATCCAACGCAAAACTGCCCAATTTTTGCTCGCTAGATCCAGGGCCTGGTGTTTTCTGGCGAGACGTTGTCCCTCTCCTGGGACAGATTCCTCTACGCTTCTCCTCCCTTCCGTTGATCCAGAGAGTTCTTCTCAAACTGCGCAGGAGCAAGCAACCATGATCCTTGGCCCCTTCTGGCCCAGACAGATCTGGTTCCCTTTACTGATTCAACTATCCGGGAACCTCCGCTCCGTTGCCGTTCAGCTCCATCTCTTGTCTCAGGAGGAAGGTTCACTGGTCACCGGACTTATGCTCATTGAACCTGCATGCATGGCTCCTAGAGACATAGCCATCTTGCGTCACGGGGTCTGCAGAGGTTGCAGAAGTTCTTTCTGCATCCAGAAAGCTGGCAAGCGCACGGCGTACACCATGAAATGGCGCGTTTTTGTTTATGAAATTGGCAAGCAGCGGCCTTTCCACATAGGTTGCCCGGTGAAGGCGGTGTTAGACTACCTGCTCTCCTTTTCCATTCGAGGCTTGCGACTCCTCTATCAAGGTGCACCTCTGTGCCATTTCAGCCTACCACCTTCCGGTGGGACAGCACAGTGGCACAATTAGATGCCTCTCGGGAATTTTTGAGAGGGTGTTACATCTTAGGCCTCCCATAAGGACCCAGTGCCTCCATGGATTTGCTCTTTGTCCTGGAACAACTCACACTTCCCCCCTTCGAACCTGCCGTGGATTGCGAGCTGCGTTTTCTGTCGTGGAAAACGCTGTTTTTGGTTGCTGTTACGTCAGCGAGAAGAGTTTCTGAGCTTCACGCTCTTATGTACAAAGAGCCTTATTTAATTTTCCACTGGGACAGAGTATCCCTGAGGATGAATCCTAAAATCTTCCCTTGTCAATCTTCACCATTCATTACTTCCTGGGTGTAAGCGGAGGCGCTCCCGTCCGGAGCTTTTTTTTTTAAAGTTGCCTAACGGCCAGCCCTCGAGGCGGCGTCATGAAGTCATGCGAAATTTGGCGTTAATGTGACAAACTCCTCCTCCAACTCAGTTCTGTTTCTCCCGCCGTCGAGGCAGCACCTGTTCGCGGTAGCTAACCGAAAGTGCGTATCCGACTCCTTTTTCTACACTCGGCGCCTGCTAAGACTGTTCCTTTTCTTTCCTTGTCTGGCGCGGGTGTATTTCGACTGTGTTTAATCTTGTTTATTTCGCGTTATGTCCGGTTCTGGGCGAAAGACGTTCTTCAAAGGCGGGCCGTGCCCCTATACGTCGGTGCTCCTGCGGCGGCATTTCTCCTCTCGGACCGGCATAGCGTCTGTCTTCGTTGCCTGGGACCCAACCACCAATATGGATTAAATGCGGCGGCTTGTTTCTCGATGGACGTCGCGTCCTCGAAGTCCTTGTGATACAAGCTCGGCAAGGCCGCCTGACTTTCGGACGGCGTCGCTCACGAGGAATCTCGGGAGAGATCGCCGGCCTTTCCCGGGTCCCCTCCCGGGCCTATACGGTCCGAGGAGGAGGGTCTCCTCTCCCTTCTTGCCGAGGCGCCTTCGCGGTGTTGGGGGCGTCGTAGCCCCCTCCGGGGCACGCAGCGCTGACACCGCCTCGGCAGTCACCTCTTGGTGCAGGCTCCCCGTGTCGAGGCCCTTGGCTGGGCCCGGCTCGAGTGGACCCTCGGCGTCGCCACGCCAGCGCCGTTTGAATCCAGCGCGTTCGCGGTGCGGTGATCCAGCGCCGTTCAGCTACACGTTCAGATCCAGCGCGCTCGCGGTGCCGGTGATCGGAAATGGCGCCCGTTCGGCAGGCGCCGCTTTGGATCCGGCGCGTTGGCGCCCCGACAATCAGCGGCGCCGTTAAGCGGCTTCACCGTTTTGGCCTTGGCGCCCGTTCGGCAGTGCCGATGAGCCTAGGCGGCGCCGCCCGGCGGTGCGCGGCACCGCCTCCCGGCGCGCCCGCGCGTCGGCGCTTCCCCTCCTCGGGCGGTGCGGTCTGCGGCCGCTGGGGGTGTGGGGTTGGGCCTTCATGCTGCCGGCGTGCTGGGGGCGAGCGGTGTCGCACTCGGTACCGGGGCCGTTCGCGGCCCCGTGGCCTCGGGGACCCCTGGGGTGGCCAGCATCGAGGTCCTGCTGGTCTCGTCCTCCTCGGAGGATGATGACTCAGATGTGGACCCATCCTGGCATCCCCATTCTTCGGAATCTGGGTCCTCGGTGGCTAGGGGTACCAGGCGGCCTGCGGGCCCTCCCTCTGTCCCCTTGCCGTCGTCTCCTGGGGTTCCTCGGCTGGGGTGGCCGAAGGTCGGGGGCAGGCGTGGGGGTGGACGGAGGCTCCTCTCTGGAGGTCGGTGACAGCTACCCCGGGGTGCGTAGCCTCCTCTGGGGTTAGGGGCGTTGCAGTCGGGAGGAGGGCCTCTCGGGAATCCGAGGGGTTGAGGGGCAGGCGTCCTGCTGCTCGGTCTTCTTTGGCCCCTCAGGGGGGTGGCCAGGAGCCGTAGCTAGAGCCCGCCCCAGGGTTCTAGAGTGTCCTGGCGGGTCTGTGTGGACTGCCCTTCTGGATCCATGCAGTCCCGGCGTCGTCACAGGGGAGTTTCTCCCCCAGGGCTCTTCCAGGTTCCGCTTCCCCAGAGTTCCGTTCTGCGGCCTGGTTTGATATCCAGGATCCCTCCTACTAGAGCTCCCTTTCCCGGATTCCAGAGCCCTCGCAGAGAGCAGTTGCCTCCTCGGAGGTGCCCCTCTCCCATCTCTCTGCCTTCACCACCCCCGCTCCCAGGCCATGTCGGTCCTACGGGTCCGTTATCCTGGGGAGCAGTTCAAAGGATTCTTGGCCTTCCCTCATATATTAGTTACATGCATGGCGGGTCTTTCGACTCTCCCCACTCCCGCCGAGGAATCCTCTGACATTCCAGTTCCCCATCATCCTCGCTCTCCTCCTCTGAGGAGAGGAACCCCTGCTCATCTGCTCCGATGCTGATTTCACAGAATATCAGCGTTTCTCCTCGAGGATGGTGAGGATCTTCGATTTCCTACGTTCGGAGACAATACCGAGCGGGTGACGTGCGTAATTCCTTGGTGAATTCAGTGCCCAGCATCTAGTGGTACCTTCTGGCCTATCCCTTCCAGGAGGCGTCTATCCGGTCCTGGCAGTTCCCTGCCGCTTCTTCCCAGCCCGGCGGACTGCCAGCATAGGTATTGTGCCCCTCTGAGTCTCTAGGTTCCTTCCCAACCCGTCCTCAGGTTTGGTATACCTGGATACTCCTTCTGGGCGCTGTTGCCTGGCGCATCGCACCGCCCAACGGATCTCGGACTCTCCAGTTCGACCGTTAGGCTAAGAGTGTTCTCTTCTTCGCGCGAGTGCATGTATTGCATCACATCAGGCTCACCACGCTGCCTACAAACCGCATCTGTGGTCGATGATGTCCCAGCTGCTGGCATCTATGCCTGACACGGAGCAAACCAGACAAGCCGTTGCCCTCTCCGCGTAGGCCTGGAGCTGGCAAGACACCAAGCAAGGGCATCTTATGACGCCAATGAGGTGGCTTCCAGGCTTGCGGGACAGCGATCTGCATCAGAAGGACGGCATGGCTTGCTCTCCAGGTTGTCACCCCAGGCCCGGCGGGTGATGCGCTCCGCCTTCCGGGACCCGTTTTTTCTCATCCAGAGCTAGGAGACTTTTACAGGGCTCCCTCCATCCTCCTCGTCCCTGGGAGGCACCTCCTCAGCTCTTCTCCCACTTAGGCTTTCTGAATAAGCCAGGGTCTTCTCCTTCTGTTTCTCACCAGCAGAGGCTGGGGGTCTTGTTCCCTCAGGGTATGGCCTCTTCCCTCCTGGGAAGAGAGATGGTCACTAGGAAGTAATGAATGGTGAAGATTGACAAGGAAGATAGGAAAATTACAGTACCTACCGTAATTCTTGATCTTCTCTTGTATCTTCACCATTCATTACTTACGCCGCCCACCATCCCCTCAGTGGCCTCTTCCTTGTGGCTTCTCCACCTCCCTCCTTCCTCTCTCTGCATTATATAAAATATAGGAAAATTGCTTCATTTTCCAAAAAAAAAAAAAAAAAATCTTCTTGGGGGTTTAAAATCCACAAAAATTATTTACTCTAAGATTCATGGGCCATCTCGCGGATTGCATTGGCGATCAGACTGCACAACTATCTCTTGCTATTCTTATGGCAAGATACCTCTGGGGTTGTTTGGCCTGGCTCAGGCTATTCAGTTTTGATCCTGCAATCCCGTGTTCAGGTAGTTGCCCTGAAATCTAATCCCCCCCCCTCTATTCTTGCCTTGCAGAGCAGAGGAACGAGTACGTCTGTTCCTTTCTCTTCTAAAAAAAAAAAAAAAATGCTGAGGGAACTCTCCCCGACTGCTATAGGCATCTTGGTATCTGGGTCATGCATCTAGTTAGTTATCTGTAAAAAAAAAAAAAAAGGAATAGGAGAAATCAAACAAGAAGGCAAATGAGAAGGTAGGCTATCCTTCTCGCTGGTTTGCTAAGTGGTTTCTCCCTTTAAGTGTCCTCCTGGACAATTTTTACAGTAGAGCTCTGCTGACCATATCCAATCTTAGCCAGCCTAAGCCTTGGCCGGCCTTAGCCAGTCAGTCTGAGTCCCGTTTCTATCTTGGAATGCCTGAAAGGCTTACATTTCCATTTCTAAACCCCTGAGCAGCGCCTCATGCTGCTGGGTTTTATTCTTCCCTCCTCGGCTGCCCTCCAGTTAAGGCCTTCCTCGCCAGGAGCCCGAGGTGGGTGTCAAGAACAATGGCATGTTGAAGATGAGGACTATGCCCTCCTGGTCTGTCTAAGCGGGTTGGTGAACCTTCTCTTCAGCTCTATCTCCGGGATTCTTGCTTCCCCTTTGAGTCGAGCCTTCAGCTACAAGCTAACTATGCTCGTTGGGCATTCTGGTCCCTTCAACATCCATCTCTCTTCTCTTTCTTCTTCTTCTTCTATTTTCTCATTTCCTTACTCATCTCTCCTCTAGAGTCGCCCAGGTAAGGAGGCCCTGCACTCCTAGGCTAGGATGTTCTTATCTCCTCTGTCCTTCCTCCATCGGCTTATTCCTTTTTCAGTTCATTCTTCCTTGCTTGCTATCCCTCGGCTATCTTGCCTCGCTATCTATATTTTCTGCTTTCATTTTGCCTCTCCGGCTCACAGAACTGAGTTGGAGGAGGGTCGATGCTACTACTGCGGCCACCCCTCGCGCATGACGTCCGCTCTCGAGGGCGGGCCATGTAGGGCAACTTTAAAAAAAAAAAAAAAAGCTCTCGTGACGTCGCCTCCGCTTACACCCAGGAAGTAATGAATGGTGAAGATACAAGAGAAGATCAAGAATTACGGTAGGTACGTAATTTTCCTTTTTTGCCTAAGGTGGTTTCTACACTCACTCTCAATCAGGATATTGACCTGCTGGTCTACTTCCCAAATTACTCTAATAGAGGAGAGGCACTGCTCCACACCCTGGATGTTCACCGCAGCTTGAGGTATTACCTCAACAGAACCAAACAGCTTCGTAGTTCGGAGCAACTTTTCGTTTCCTTTTCTGAAAGGATGATGGGCCAACCAGTATCCAAACAGTCCCTGTCTTGCTGGCTTGTCCAGTGCATCTCATACTGTTATGATATCAAACAAAAGCCCCTCCTGGGATCAGTCCGGGGTCATTCCACTAGGGGTGTGGCCACCTCCTTTGCAGCACCCCGAAACGTCTCCACCTCTGCCATATGTGCTGCAGCCACTTGGAGCTCTGTACATACATTTATCAGGCATTATAGCCTGGACATCGCTTCACGGCGAAGGGCCGGCTTCGGCCTGGCTGTGCTACAGGGTCTCCTGTCCTAGATTCAGGACCTGGAATGTAATTCCTAGTTTCCTCCTTCCAGAATGTTTGCAGCGTTACTGCTTGGGAATCAGTCCTAATGGTGTAACCTGCTGCAAGAGCTGTGTCTCGAAGTAAGATAGTACAGTTACGTAAGAACTTACCGTAACAGTAGATCTTCGAGAACAGCTCTTGCAGCAGGTACCTTCCCCCTTGGAGGAGGCATGGCTTAGGCCTTTACTAACAGGGATTTTTCCCTTTGACTTCTGACGGTGGATCCTCGGTCTCCCATTTCAATGTCAGCCTGCGGCTGGAAGTCTCCGGCGGGAGAACTGGGGAATCGGGCAGGACCGCCCCCTTATGTACTACGTCTGACGTCGGAGGCGGGACCGACGTCGGGGACGGTCCCCGCTGAAGATAGCTAGAATTTTTCCGTGGGGTCCTGATGCCTGCCAGCTTCAGTCCTAATGGTGTAACCTGCTGCAAGAGCTGTTCTCGAAGATCTACTGTTACGGTAAGTTCTTACGTAACTGTACTTTCCTTGCTCTTCTGTATGACATTCTTGGTGGTACTGTCGCAACCTCATTTAATTGACTGTCAGCCCCCGGCACGTACCAATGTTTGGTTATGATATCTCATATCCTTTGTGACCTGGTGCTGAATGTAGTTAAAAAAATTAATTATCTCTATCTGAGCTGGAGCTATGATTTTACTTTGCTCAATTAATAAAGTTTCCCTTTGTATGCAATCACAGTCATTTTGTGCTTTACTTAAACAATTTAAGCTATAACCCCTTTCAACAAATCTATCTTTCTGGATATCAAGTTCCTTTTGCAGATCCAACTCCAAGCTACAATTTCTTTTAATCCTAAGAAATTGGCTTTTTGGGATGTTCTTGATGGTCTGGCTCGGGTGACAGCTACTAGCCAATAAAATTGTATTCCTGTCTGTTATCTTTCTAAACAAACTTGTTTCTAACTTGCCTTCTACTACCTTAATTTGTAAATCAAAAAAATGGAATACAATTCTGACTCGCATTATAAGTAAATCTTAAATGCGGATTTGTACCATGTAAATAGTCAATGAACTGACATAACTCATTGCTGTCACCCTGCCACACCGTCAAGACATCATCAATGTAGCGCCTCCATGTGGCTATTTTTGGTAAAAGGGGTTACTTGCTACATTCCAAATTACTCCTTCCTCCCAGTAGCCCATGTATAATCCAGCATACAGTAGTTCAGGGCAAAACTAGCCCCATATGAGTCCCTCTTTTCTGTTGGTACATTTTTCCTTGAAAACTAAAAAAGTTTCCTTCTAGGGCAGGGGTTCTCAATTGGTGAGGCCAGCCTCCCTGGGGAGGCCCCAATCTGTTCAAGGGGAGGCTCAAGCAAGTCTTGAAAAAGTATTATATTTCAATTTTGAACTTTATAGATTTTGTGTGAAGGGATAAGGCAAACTTAAAGAGGATAATAGTAGGTGAATTTATGTATTTATTCACAAGTCTGTGACCAGGAAAGAAACATAGAAACATAGAATTTGACGGCAGATAAGGACCGCTTGGCCCACCCAGTCTGCCCATTTCCCTACCTACTGGATAAGCTGCAGATCCTAGTTAACCAGCAGCCTACTTCTTCCTACCCCCACCCCCCAGAATTGCCTTATGACTATCCCATGCATGCTTGAATTCCACCACTGATTTTGACTCCACAACCTCCTCCGAAGGCCATTCCATGCATCCACAACCCTCTCTGTGAAAAAATACTTCCTTAAATTACCTCTGAGCCGCCCCTCTATCTTCAAATTGTGCCCTCTTGTTCTTCCACACTCTTTTTGAAAGATGCTACCCTCTTGGACTTTGTTGATTCCCTTGAGGTACTTGAAAGTTTCTATCATGTCCCCCTCTCCCTCCCTTTCCTCGAGGCTATACATATTAAGCTCCCTTAAGTCTCTTCATATGTCCTCCGTGCAGACCCTGCACCATTTTAGTGCCTCCTCTGGACAGCTTCCATCCTGTCTATGTCTTTATGAGATTGGTCTCCAGAACTGCACACAGTACTCAGATGGGGTCTCACCAGCTGTCTGTACAGAGGGATAATAACTTCCTGTTTTCTACTGGTGATGCCTCCCTATGCACCCCAGTATCCCCCAGCCCTCCTTGCTGCCTCTCTCATTGCTTGCCCACCTTTAGGTTATCTGATATGACTACCCCAGGTCCCTTTCCATTTTTGTTGTTGTTAGTATCTCACCCCCATTGTGTACTCTTCCCTGGGTTTTGTTTCCCAGGTGCATTACCTTGCACTTCTTAGCATTGAATCTAAGCTGCCATACATTTGACCATTCCTCTAACTTGCCAAGTCCCTTCTCATCCTTTCCACCCACCCTGTGCATCAACTCTGTTGCAGATCTTAGTGTCATCTGCAAAGAGACATCTTTTTCCTTCCAGTCCTTCTGCAATGCTATAAAGACATTGAAGAGGACTGGTCCTAATACTGAACCCTCAAGGTACCCCGCTAGTAACCCTCCTTTCTTCTGAGTGGACTCCATTTACTATTACTCTCTGTGTCCTATTCTCCAGCCAATTCTTTACCCAGGCTGTCATCTTGGGACCCACTCCCAGGCTGGCTAACTTATATATTAATCTTTGTGTGGGACTGTGTCAATGCCTTATAAAGTCTAGGAGGCCATGTCCACAGCCCTCCCTGATCTACTACTTTGGTCACCCAGTCAAAGAAATCTATCAGATTCTGTCTGGCATGACCTTCCCACTGTGAATCCATGCTGCCTAGGGTCCTGTGCCCTTCTGGCCTCTAGATACGCAGACAATTCTTTCCTTTAGAAGTGATTCCATCATTTTCCTATCACTGAGGTTAAACTAACAGGTCTATAGTTTCCTACTTCTGCCTTGCTCCCACTTTGTGAAGGGGAATCACATCTGCCCTCCTCCAGTCCTCGGGTACCACCCCATCCTCCCATGATTTGTTAAAGAGGGTAGTCAGTGGTGTCACTAGTTCTACCCTTAGTTCTTTCAGAATTCTGGGATGAATCCCATCAGGCCCCATTGCTTTGTCCACCTTCAGTTTTAAGAGTTCTTTCAGAACCCTTTCTTCTGTAAATGGGCTGGTATCAACTTCTGTATCCAGAGTGTTACTACTGTTTGTTTTATGTACCTCACCCTCTTCCAGTACACTGAGCCATGGCTTACTTCAGGTGTACCCAGGGAAGGGAAGTGAGAGACTACAATTCAAAATGTAACTGCAAAACACTCAAGAAATACAAAATGAAAAAAAGTACAAACAAATTCAGAACAATAAGCCAACAATGTGAGGAACAATTGATCAATTAGACTGGCAGCAGAACTGTCTAAATACAAGAGTTAACCATACAGGTACTAGGAATAAGAGCAGGAGGGAGCAAAATGATCCCTAAGAAGTTGCTTAAGAGCAGGGGGAGAGGGGGAGAGGCAGAGGTCAACAAGGAAGGTTATTCCAGTTAGAGGAGAAACAGAAAAAGCAGTCTGACTCATGAAGGTAAAGCAGTAAGGGGTAACAATGGTTCGAGAGTCAAAATATTGGAGCAAGTAGGTTGTCCTGTTGGGGGGGTTACAATAAGCTTAATAATATGACAGCCAGCTATGCAAGGAGGTTTCAATTTATTCCTGATGTACTGTGAAAAGTAGGCTATTTTTGTATGGGGAGGCCCAAAAATATTTCAGTATTTTGGGGGAGGCTCAAGATCTTTTCCATGGCTTAGGGGAGGCTCACTATGACAAAGTCTGAGAACTGTTGTTCTAGGGTCATTCTAGCCAAGTCCACTAATGTTTCCGTATGTGGTCTGCTGTCATCATCTCTCTAATTTAAATAATATCTCAGGGCCCTGAGGCCCTCTCCATATGGGATATTTGTGTAAAGTTGTTCTACATCTAATGTAACCAACATACTATTCTTGTCCTACTCTAAATCTTTCATGGATCTCAGGGCATCCCCTGTATCTCTTTAAGAAATGAGGGCAATGATGACACCAGATCTTTTATATTATCATCCACCAATTGGGCTAGTGGCTCCGTAACCGATCCTATGCTAGAAATAATGGGCCTACCAGGAGGATTAATAAGTGACTTATGTACCTTTGGTAGCATGTAAAATTGAGGCACCATGGAGGAATCTATAGTCAGAAATTGTATTTCTCTCTCATTCAACAAACCTTCTTTACCTGCCCACTGTAAATAATCATCCACTTTTTTTTTTTAATTTGCATATGGAACTACTATCGACTCAGTCGTAAAATTCCAAATTCTCAAGTTGCCTATGTACTTCTCTAATACAGTATATTCACTAGTATCTTGTATGACAATGCTGCCACCTTTATCGGCGGGCTTGATTACAATTTCTTTACTCTCTTTTAAATTTCTAATAGCCTCTCTTTCCTCTGTTGATACATTACAAAAAGTTGGGACAAAATCCTCTTGTTGTAATTTTTCTATATCTCCCTCACATAGCTTCTTAAAAATTGAAACTGCAACTGGCTGTAGTGTGCAGAATGTACTTGGTTTTCTACGTAAATGGGCCATATCCCTATTGGCAGTAGCACCATTTGATTCTTGATTTTCTACCTGTATCTCATGTGCCTCCAATATCTGCAGTGCTTCAATTACTTCTTGTGTTGGTATCAGTTGTGTACTCCCACTTTTTATTACCTCACAGTTGCCTGCACTACACATTATAGACCCAGTAGTAACATCCAAATTAAATGGTATTTAAACTTAATGTTCTACACAGGTGATTCAGGTCCACTGTAGTTTGAAAAAAGTCTAAATCTGTAGTCGGAATAAAGAAGAGGCCCTTATTTGAGACCCTTTCTTCCACTTCCAATAACACTCGATTTGCACACATTTTTATATTAACAGATATAGATATGCAAGGGAGGGAAAACAGACAGCAAGAGAAAAAAGTGAGAGATAGTGAGAGGCAAAAACTTGAGACTGTTCAGGTTGATCAAGTCCGAGATCTCACAGGAAAATTTGGTTGCGCAATCAGACAGAAGAGACAGCAAAGGAAAGATCCTTGCATTTACACACTATCTCCATAACAAATGGGACAGGGTCCTATTCTACCCTGTCACACTACTATATACCCCTTTGCTAGATATGTTGTGAGGCAATGCATCAGTGCTAAACTTCGCCCTTTGTGAAGGTCTGGTGAAGTGCTGGCAAATTGGCCATTTTACCAGAACCTTTGCGAAGTTTGGAGAAGTGCCCTTCGCTGGTAAAGTATTGAACTAATTCACCTGCAGGGCCCATTCTCAAACTGTTAAAAAAAAAAAAGTTAACCCTTCCTCACTCACATTGCATCCTATCAGCTCCTCTCCCCACTATCCTAGTAGTATGAATATTGCTTCCGTCTGCCCAATCCACCTAGCACCCCAACTCCTGCCCTCTTCCCCACCTTGGGTGTACTGATTAATTTAGGTTTTGTTTTTTACTGCCATTACACTTTACCAGTGAAGTGCTGGCCTCCCCAAGTTGGCCGTTTGCCAAGGGTAAATTTCATGGAAATTTCTCAATGGACATCAACCTTTGAGAAAGGGAGAACTTCACAAAGTTTTTAAACTTCCCCACATAGCAGGTGGACTTTGCCTATTTCCTTGTCAAACAGATCACCTCCCCAACATGCTACAAACACCATCACCCTAGCCACCACTGCAGTACAAGGTGCTCTTCACTTCCCAGTGGGAGCAGGGGGGGTCTCTTAGGATGAAATTCTCCAGATCTCAGCCCTGGACGATCAGGGAAGTCTGAAGATAGCCTGACAGTGATGAACTGCGACTCTGGTGGGTAAAAAGGGTGCCTGGGAAGCTAAAGAAGTGTGGTTCCAGGGAGCCAAGGGAAGGAGCAAAAAAGGAAAAGTAAAAGTACAGCATCAGTTGTTTCTGTCTGCATGTCCCCTTACTTGTTTATTCCTTAAACTTTATTTTGTTGATTTACGCTTCATACTGGCATATTTTGGTTAAGGTAGAATGTTGGCAGGCATTAAAAATCCCACTATTTAATATGAGTGCACATAACAAAGGATAGTCTTCAAACCACAGGAATCTCTCACTTATGCTAAACAACTGCATCATTCCCCTGGAATGAGCTGCCCCAGAGCGTTAGAACTTTATGTGAATTACAGAACCTTAGAATGAAATTCAGAACTCTACTAAGTGGTTACCCTCACCCCTGCCCTCTAATGACAGATTTATTTTTTCCACCTAAGAGGACGCATCACCCCAAAGTTGCTCTTCACTCTTTTGATATCTATGGTTTACATTTTGAATATTTCTGAGTACAAGTATTTATTTTAGTTATTTTTTTATACTTTGCATTAGTTAGAGTATATTTTTTGTTTAATATCATTATTTTCTTTGGTTCCTTATCAGTTCCGCGGGGAACCGAATGAAGGCCTCTGAGGCACAGTTCCCACTTTTGTGGAACCCCATTTGTTTATTTAAAAAATATATATATGTCTATTCTTTGCAAAAACTTTGTTAATGCACGAGTTAGGGTTCAACTTAACACCATAAAAATAGGGAAATGTAGCAGTTTCTAACCCTAACTCCCCACCTCCACCTCCCAAGCAGCAAAAAGAAAAAACATTAGGGTTTTGGATCTCTGAAGTCTTGGCGAATCAGTGGTGGGGTCGTCTTTGGAGATGTCAACTGTAATGCTCACTACATTCCATGAGCAAACAACATCACACATGGCCTCCTTTCTTCACAACAGGCTGTGCACGAAGAAGGCTACAACAAATTGTGCTGGCAACCTGTGGCGAGATGTACTTCTCTACCTTTGAAGAGTGTGTCATTATGAGGCAGTGGCTTGGAGCTGTACCTTGTGCTCTCAGTTGGAGGCTACGGGCTTGGGGAAGGGGGAGCATTAGGGTTGACAACCCAAAGGAAGACCCCACCACAGACTTGCCAAGAATTTGGAGACCCAAAACCCAAATTTTTTTTTCCCTTTTGCTACTTTGGAGGTGGAGGTGGGGAGTTAGGGTTGTACCCTAACTCTACATTTCTCTATTTTTGTGGCGTTAAGTTATCCTAACAGGTGCATTAACAAAGTTTTTTGCAAGGAAATTCCCTTGTTTTTAAGGTAGTGGAATCATACAGTAGCCTCATTCAAGCAGATCCCTTTGGGACCTGTGTGAACAAGTGCAGATGTGCGGGGCCTACAGAAGTGCAGGGCCCTGCTGACTCTGCCATTCTGTGCTGCATTGGATGTCAAAAGTTACCAAGCTTATGAAAGTGCATAGAAAAAAGTCAAATTAACTTTTGTAACTGTATTCTTTTAATATTCTGACCACACATTTTCAACATAGCCTTGTTAAGAACTCATCACATGAACACGGTATGTGAAAATGTTCAAATCTCGGCCGAAACATCATTCTGTGATACAGGTGGAAAAACATATTTTTGCCAGGTTTTGAAAAATGACAGTTGTTACATGCATGAGGTGATGTGAAAAAATGATATTGTAGAATCTTTGGGGTAAAAATATTTAAATTTACCAAAGTTATGAGCTTTCATTGTAAACTTTCAATGCATGCTCATAACTTTGTTGTTTTGTAATATTTGTACCCCAGATTTTAAATATAGCCTTCTCATGACCCAACCTCAATTTCAGGGGTGGGGAAAATTTTCAAAACCTCCCCAAAAGGTGATTTTGTGCATTAACAACGTCATTCTGCACCACAGGAGTGAAAACACATTTTAGCCATGATTTTAAATGACAGTTGTCGCATTCATGCGGTGATGAGAAAAATATGGCTATGTTGAACATTGGGAGTCAGAATAGCTAACATTTATGAGCATGTGTTGCAAAATTTCCATGTACACACATAACTTTGCTACTTTTAAATATTTTGACCTCAAATTTTCAGCACTGCCTTCTTATGACCTCACCTCATGAACAAAGGCAGTGGAAATTTTTAAATCTTCCTCAAAAGGTGATTTTGCTAAGTGACCATCAAATCACCTTTCAGGCCTGATTTGCATAACTCCACTGCCATTGACCATGAGCTGGGATCCCAAAAAGGCCGTGCTGAAAATTTTGGGTCAAAATATGTAAAACTGACAAAGTTATGCATCAAAGTTAAAATCAGCATTGAAATACATTGAACCACATTTACCTTAGTTTCTCATATTGTAGTCAGCAGTTCCAGCAGCAAGACGTGTCTTCGATCAGAGAGTGGATCTTTGCCCTGGGACCTTTTCAGGACAGTGATTGTGTTTGGGGGGTGCAGGGTGGTGGTTGCTTAGTGGGAGGTCATGATGTGGTGGTTGGATCAACGAGTCACCTTTTCACTGGTTTAAAAAAAAATATTGAGAAACAGTTTTCTTTATTACAGGTAATATTAATGCGGGGACAACGATCGGAGGATGGAGGGTGCCACTAGACACCAAGAAAACAAGAACCATAAGGGGATGATGATCAGAAGGAGGGGGTGCCACTAGACACTAGGGAGAACAAGAAACATAAGGGACGGTGATCAGAGGGAGGGTGGGGGTACCACTAGGCACCAGAGAAACATAATCACACCTGTGGAAGCTGGTGTAGTGGCTGCAAACAAGCAAACATTCGGCATTGACAATTTTTTTTAAGACATTACTGAGGGGAAATCAGAAGAGAATTAAGATAGAAATGCTGCAGTTGCTAATTCCAGAACTCCAGATTATTTTTTTGTATGACTGGAAAAAGCATACAAAAAAGGATGCCATCATACAAAAAAAGAATTGGAAAACAACTTTAAGTCCAAATTTTTTTCCATCCTTTTTCATATGGACCGATTCTTTTCCTGTATGCCCATATGAACAAAGAAAATCGGGTCATGAAAAGGGATTTTTTAAATGTTAAAAAAATTATTTCTGGGTCATTTTTCCAGTAACTAAGTGCAGAATCCACCTAATGAGGTCCCAATTAGCAAGATACATGTGTTGGTGTGTGTGAAGGATGTCATTTCTGTGGGTTTTGACATTTTTTTAATGGAAACAGGATGGCATCTAGGAGAAATAAGCTTTTTTCCTCACAAAAAAGGATTCCCCTGTACAAACAGGGTCCTTTTCATATGAACCAAATTATTTTTTCATTCCAAGCAGCTATCCAAAAGATTGTACTGTGCATGCCCAGAACCAAAATTATTAAATGTAATAACTTTGGAATGGATTAATATTTATTTTCACCAAACCAGTGAAAGGTACATCTGTGGTCCAATCCCTGTATACCTTGAAAATTTCAAACCAAAATTCCAAACTGTTTGGGTGCTAGGTGATGACAACAGCAAAATAAAACAGATTTTTTTTTTCAAATTTTTTGCTATCTGGATCTCGGAATCTGCACATTCGACTGGATCAAGAAATCTACCCCCAAGACTGTGCATACAAAATTTCAGGCAAATCTGTTGAACGGTTGTTAAGATATTACAGTGCAAAGTTTGAGGTTTAACATTGAAACCCCTGCTCAACCTTAACTATAGTGGTGCTAAAGTTTAATTTTATAGTGGTTGGTCACATTTTGAAAGCCGCTTTTCGGTTCCTGACTTTAGAAATCCTGGTTCCTGTTTTTGGGGAACTGAGACAATAATTTTCTCTTTTGACTATTTAAATTGGCCGTGGTGCCTCAGGTTGTTAGTTACTGGCATGTCTGACAGATCTTAAAAGAGAACAGGACCCACCGACAGGTTTTAACATTTTTACAAATTGCTTCAAAATCCTAGCTAAGGCAGACAGCTATGAGTTGTGCTTTATGTGCCTGGATCCTGATCATGATATTACTAGTTGTGCATCGTGTATCAAGTTCTGCACCAAAACTGTCAAAAAGAGGGTTAAGAAACTTGTGGAAATTAGGGCTTCTCAGTCTGCCTCTTCATCACAACCAGGCTCTGGTGAGGGTCCAGTCCCTCATAGTAAGCAGAAGGACAGGTCTGCTAACGTTAACACAGAGGTCAGGGTATCTGACAGGGAGGCCCCTGAGTGCACTAAGTCTAAAAGGGCCACTGATCAGAGATTGGAATTGGTGCCTGCTAAGAAAAAACTGAAAAAGAATCATGTCACTGTCCCTTCTGCTGAAGAAGCAATGGAGATGCCAGTTAACAAGAGTAGAATGCCCTCCCTGGAGGATATGATTAAAGTACGGCATTTTTTTCAAACTTTCCAAGCTCTGGCAGCATTTATGATCATGACTGCCTCCCTCCCTCCCCAGGTTTCAGTACCTGTAGCAGTGCCTGTGGAAGAGGAGGCTGAGCTGTATTAGGTTACTAGCCTTTGGAAGACAGAAATCTTACTTGTAAAACAGAAAGCAGTTAACTAAAAGAAGCTACCATTTTCTTACTAATTTAACTCTTCTGTCTCAATAGGAGTCAGTGTCTGTTGAGATTAAACAGACTGATACTTTATTAGAAGTAGAAGGGTCTTATTTAGGGTTAAAAAAAGAAAAGAAAGAAAGTCAATGTGTGTTCTGTGCTGGGAAGGGTACCGTATCAACTTACTTTGCTAAGTCAGTAGGAGGAGAGAGACCTTAATTGGGGTGTGGCTTAGACAATATAAAAGTGGGTGACTCCAATTACAACTTCCTGTTGCTAGCCTTTTTTCCTTACTAATAGCCTTCCATCCCACCCTAAGCCAGTTCTACTTTTATAGCCTCTGGATTTGACTGACAACAGGAACTTCCTGTTTGGCAGTAGGAAGGGAAGGGAAGGATCTAAGAGAAACATTAGTTTTGTCAACCCTAAAGGAAAAAAAGTAGCTCGCCCCCCCCCAGCTGCTGGTGGCCTGACCCTGAGCAAGGAAGAAGGAGGCTACTGAAGAATATAGTAAGTTGCTGTCCCAGAACAGGAAGGATGAGAGTTGTGAGGAGAGGAGAGAGTGAGCATACAGAGAAACAGGAGAGGGGACACAAAATAAGACATGATAGGAGTGGTGTAGTGCAATGGCTATGGAGTGGCAGTGTTCTGGGAGACATTCTGGAGGCTGCGATGCTGCCCTATTTGTAGGCACCTCTCTGGTCTGAGGGAGGAGGTTGCCCATCTCCAGGCTGACCTGGCTAGGATTCGTGAAACCTCCTCCCACACCCAGGGACCACCATGGTCAATGCCACTACCTCAGACGTTGCCAAGAAAGAGGAGAGGCTGGACCAGGGTGGGCTCAGGGAAGAAGAGGGTGGTGGAAAAGAGTTGCATCCCTCCAGCTGTACCTCTCCACAATTCATACGCTCTTCTGGTGGATAGTGGTTCCTCTGTGGAGGCACCTGCAGTGGAGACCAAAGAGGATGCTGGCAACCTTCACAAAGAAGACCCACAGGAGGGTGGCATGGGACCCCACAGGAGAAGGAAACAACTCCTGGTGGGGGACTCAATCATTTAAGGGGTAGAAGTGGGGGAGGAAGAGGAGAGGGAGGTAAGGTGCCTGCTTGGCACCACGGCTTGGAGGGACAGTAAGCGAATCCTCAGGATTGTGGGAGCAGCTGCATGAGGGAGGGAGATGGATGTCACTGCACACCTAGAGACAAATGACTTGGCTAGGAATGGGCTCAGAGCAGTGCAAGAGGAGTTTGTAGAGATGGGGAGGGCCCTTAGACAAGTAGCGCATATGGTAACCTTCTCAGAGGTGCTGCCTGTCTATGACAAGGGTGATGCTAGGGTACTCCTCACCAGGGAATTCAATGAATGGTTGAAATACTGGTGTGGAGCTCAGGGTTTTGGCTTCACTGGGGACTGGGGAGCCACCTGGAGGGATGCAGACCAATACTGGTGTGATGGTCTGCCTCTGTCCGGGGGGGGAACCAGGATCCTAGGTGAGAGGTTTAAATGCTTCATTGGCAAGCATTTAAACTTGCCAAGGGGGGAGGCACTGAAAAGGAGCAGGGAAATCCAAGCCTCCCCCCACAAAACATGGTAATTAGGTAAACACCAAGGTAGAGAAGTCATTAGGGAGCAGGACAGAGGTAAATGTAAAAAAAGGCAAAGGCAGTAAGGACAGAGATGGGGCTAAAAGGGGTAAGGCTATCAAAAAGTGGAGGGTGATGAGTACCAATGACCGTAGTCTGTGTAACAAGCTGCCTGAACTAGTGGCCTTGATGGAAGAGGGTTGCCTGGATATTGTGGCAGTCGTAGAAACATGGTACACAGAGAACCATGACTAGGATGTCAACATACCAGGATACACAATCTACAGGAGGGACAGGGTGGGTAAAAAAGGAGGAGGAAGAGTAGCTCTCTATGTAAAAGAAGGGATCAAAGCACCAGAACTAAAGAGTAAACAGGGAGCAGATGAGGCACTCTGGGTCACCCTGGAGACAGGAAATGGCACCACAATCTGCATGGGGATTGTATACAGACCCCCATCTCAGGGGGAGGGAATGGACAAGGAAATGATAGAAGGCATTCTTAGAATGGCAAAAAAAGGGGAGATATTGTTGATAGGGGACCTGAATATGCCAGATGTTAACTGGAGCACCTTTGCTGCAGGCACATCCAAGAGCAGGGTCATTCTTCATGCCCTACAAGGGGCATGCCTCAGACAGCTAGTATTGGAACCCACTCGGAAGGGAGCAATCTTGGACCTGGTACTCTCAAATGGGGACGGAGAAAGAATCTCAGATTTAGAAGTGGCTAGCCATCTGGGAACAAGCGACCACCAAACAGTGTGGTTCACGATAAACACAGCCATACAATCAAGCCATAAAAAAGCAAGAGTATTGGACTTCAGGAGGGCTGACTTTGGGAAAATGAGAGATTGCATCAAAAAAGCACTAGCAAACAGGCAAGAAGGAGGAGTGGAGGAACAATGGGGAGTAATCAAAACAACCATCACAAAGGCATCAAGCGTTTGTGTAAAGCAAATCAACAAAACACAACAAAGGAAAAAAAATGCTATTGTTCTCAAAAGAGGTGGCAGGGAAGGTTAAGGAGAAAAGGATAGCATTCAGGAAATATAAGGAAACACAGAAGGAGCAGGACAGAGAACTTTATCAGTTAAAGCAGAAAGAGACAGGGAAGGCAGTCAGAATAGCAAAGGCCCAAACCGAGGAAAGGATAGCCAATTCTGTTAAGAAGGGGGATAAGACCTTTTATAGGTACATTAGGGAGTGAAGAAAGACCAAAGGAGGGATACTGAGGCTTAATAAAGGGGAGGGAATGTGGGCAGAGGGTGACAGTGAAAAAGCAGGGATACTGAACGAATATTTCTGCTCAGTATTCACAAAGGAAGAGGAGGGGGAGGTACCTAAACCAAACAAGAGAAACACTCTGAAGAGGGGGGTCGATACCAGTCCATTTACAGAAGAAAGGGTTCTAAAAGAACTAATAAAATTGAAGGTGGACAAAGCAATGGGGTCTGATGGGATTCACCCAAGAATTCTAAAAGAACTAAGGGTAGAGCTAGTGACACCACAGACTACTCCCTTTAATAAATCATGGGAGTATGGGGTGGTACCTGGGGACTGGAGGAGGGTGGATGTGATTCCTCTTCACAAAAGTGGGAGCAGGATAGAGGCAGGAAACTACAGACCAGTTAGTTTGACCTTAGTGGTAGGGAAAGTGATGGAATCACTTCTGAAGGAAAGAATTGTTGAATGCCTAGAGGCCAGTGGGGCACAGGACCCAAGGCAGCATGGATTTACGATGGGAAGGTCATGTCAGACGAATCTAATAGATTTTCTTGACCGGGTGACCAAAGTAGTAGGCCAGGGAGGGCTGTGGACATGACCTACCTAGATTTTAGCAAGGCATTTGACACAGTCCCACACAAAAGATTAATACACAAGTTAGCCAGCCTTGGAGTGGGTCCCAAGGTGGTAGCCTGGATAAAAAATTGGCTAGACCACAGGACGCAAAGGGTAGTAGTAAATGGAGTCCACAGTGAAGAAAGGAGGGTCACTAGCAGGGTACCGCAGGGTTCAGTACTGGGACCGGTCCTTTTAATGTCTTTATAAGTGACATTGCAGAGGAACTGGAAGGAAAGATGTCTTTGCAGATGTCACAAAGATCTGCAACAGGATTGATACACAAGATGGAGTGGAAAGGATGAGAAGGGACTTGGCAAGGTTGGAGGAATGGTCAAATGTATGGCAGCTCAGATTCAATGCAAAGAAGTGCAGGTAATGCACCTGGGAAACAAAACCCAGGGAAGAGTACACAATGGAGGGTGAGATACTGACAACAGTAAAAATGGAAAGGGACCTGGGGGTAATTATATCAGATGACCTAAAGGTGGGAAAACAATGTGACAAGGCAGTAAGGAAGACTGGGGGGATACTGGGATGCAGAGGGAGAGGCATTAATAGTAGAAAACAGGAAGTTATTATCCCTCTGTACAAACAGTTGGCGAGACCCCATGTGGAGTACTGTGTGCAGTTCTGGAGACCGCATCTCTGCAAAGACATATGTAATCCCCCTGTTACCCGGGGTTACTAGAACCCTGGTTAGATCTAGTGGCAGGCAGGGACAGGCAGCTAGTGAAACTCCAGTTAAATGGATTTCACTATGTCTTGCTCTGTTTTCAGTCTCTGCTGAGCTGGGGCTATGACATCATTTAGAATTCTGCAGCAGCATAAGACACAATGGAATGTTGCAGTTGGGAGTAGGTAGAACGTTAGGGAATTTCAAAGTCAGTCTAGAGTTGATCCTGAAGTCAGCAGTCTAGTTTTGTTTGCTGTCTGAAGTGGGCACAAGAAAAGGAAGGATGATCCTTCAGTGCCTTGAGGGAGGGTAGTCTGCAGGGCAGGCCCCTGCCTCAGCTCTGACACAGAGCTACTTTAGGGTGTGTGTGCCCACCATAAGAGAGACACAAGAACCAACTCCCAGGGGCAACCTCCTGGCCTGGGAAAAGGAAGAAGCTGCCTGATGAAGAGTGCGGGGCACTACAGTTTTGAGGAATAGAGATCTTCCGACTTTTGGACATCTGCAACAATGAGGGTGATGAAGCTTGGCAAAAGGCCAGTGTCATTCACCAAAACAGTGAGTAATTAAGTCTCTGGGGCTGTGGGTCAGTCAGGATGCCAAGTCCAGGCCTTTGGAACAGTGAGGATGTAATGACTATTGTATGTAGAGGAGTCTTCAGAGAGGAAGACAGTACTGCCTTACAAAGAATATATACAGTCTGCTACTATAGTAGCCAAGGAAGAGGCTTATGGAACAGTGAGATGTAATGACTGTTGTATGTGGGGGTCTCAAGAGAAAGACAGTTACTGCTACAAAGCCATATACAGTCTGCACTACAGTAGCAAGAATGGGTGTGTGTGTGTGTGTAAACAAAGGAATGGCTCGCATGGGTCTATGGAACAAAAGGTGGGAGACCCCCACCTGGCGTAACAGGGCTCACCTCTACGGATTCACCTTGAGACACTTGTCACCTTTCTGACAGGTATTGGCCAGTGCCTGAAGAGGGTACCCAGACATTGGGGTGGAGTAGAGGGTGGTAGTGTGCCACTAAAGAGTCCATGACATATGGAAGTTTAGGATCCAAGAATGGATTGTGTCTGTGTCATCACCTTATCTGCATTACAAGGAGTGTGGCCCCTCCAGGGTCCGCCTATGTCTTCATTCAGTTTTGTTGAATAAAGCCACACTTTAGAATCCCATCTCCTGGTATTGGACATTATGTTATTGCTTCTAGTCTCTGGATTACTTTGGGTGACCCTGTGCAGAGTGGTCAAACCTAGTCACCATGCCAAGTGACACCTTTCTCCCCAAATTTTCAGCTTTAAAAATGGAGGCACCGCATCATAGGACCCAGGCCCCTCAACCTGTCCATAGCTACACAGGCAGGGGTAGTAGCCCGCTCAGTTTAGCGCCGACTGGGGGTTGCACATAGACAGAGTGGAGGCTGTCCAGAGGATGGCAACCAAAATGGTGCAGGGTCTGCACCAGAAGACATACGAAGAAAGACTAAAGGAGCTTAATATGTATACCCTTGAGGAAAGAAGGGAGAGAGAAGACATGATAGAAACTTTTAAGTACCTCAAGGGACTCAAAGTCCAAGAGGGTGGCATCTTTCAGAAAAAGAGATGTGCAAGAACAAGGGGACACAATTTAAAGATAGAGGGGGGACGGCTCAGAGATAATGTGAGGAAGTATTTTTTCACAGAGAGGGTTGTGGATGCATGGAACAGCCTTCCTGAGGAGGTCATGGAGTCAAGAACAGTGGGGGAATTCAAGAATGTATGGGACAGACATAAGGCAGTCCTAGTGGGGGGGGTAGGAATAAGCAAACGGTTGGTTAACTAGGATCTGCAGCTTATCTTTTAGGTAGGAAAATGGGCAGACTAGGTGGGCCAAGCGGTCCTTATCTGCCATCAAATTCTATGTGTCTGTGTTTCTATTATGAGGAGGAGGAAGGAGAACCAATAGAACCTGATGGTTCCCCTGTACAACAGTTTGGTTCTCACCTTCATTCCTCAGAGGATTACATCTCACATTACTCCTTTGTGTGGCATATGGCAATTACCCTAGACCTTTCATTCCAAGAAACAGCAGATGGTAAGGTGGAATTTCTTGATATGATGGGCCTAACACCGACAAAGAGGTTGTTTCTGCCCATTCATAAGTCCCTTAAGAAGGCCATGCAAGATTCTGGCAGCCTCTACCTTCTACAGCTGGCATTGATAAAAAATTGAGACAAACTATTAGCTGGATAGTCAGGGTGCTGAATATTTGTGTATGCACCCTGACTGTGAGGGGGTGGTACAAACTGCGTCCTGTGACAAGGCCAAGGTACTCCTTTTCTCACAGCCCCTAGAAAGGGATTCCAGGAAACTAGACAGTATGGGCAAAAAAGTCTACACTTCTGCTTCTTTGCTACTGAGACAGGCAGCCTATATGGCCTACATGACTCAGTACCAAAAGGTACTCTGGAGCTCAGTAATGGCTATGAGTGAGAAAGCGGTGGATGACTTAGCTCAAGACCTGGAAGAGACAGCAAAGGCTGACATGGATGCCACCAAATACCAGTTTCATATCGCGGTGAATGCCAGTGACACTGCTTCTAGGGTCATGGCACATGTAGTGTCCTTGCGGAAGTTTGCATGGCTCAGAACTACAAGCCTTTCACAGGACACTCAGACTAAGGACATAGATTTTCCCTGTGAGGGTAATTCCTTGTTTGGGAACAAAAATAAAAGCTTACATGAAAAAGGTGAATGAGTATAAGACCTCCTGTAAAAGTAACACTGAGAAGAAGGCCTCCACTTCCCATAGGCCTTATGGATGGGGAGGTAGGGGCCAGGGGTTATTTCTTCCACACTTAATTGACCTATAATTACCTCCCCAGAGGTTTTTTTCCAGAGGCAAAATCAAAAAGGGGTGCCACTCATGTGGAAGCCACTCCAGACCCCAAGGTGCAAGCCAAACAGAACCTCTGACATGTCTGTCCAGGTCGCCCAACCATTGCCAGTGGGGGGGGGGGATTGCCTTACTATTTCCAGACATGGAAAAGCATTACCACAGACAAGTGGGTCCTGGCAATAGTGAGTCAGGGTCTCTCTCTGCAGGTCAAGAGATTCCCAAAACTGCGGACACACAAAGCCTTCCCACTGTACCCCCAGCAGAAAATATCCTTCTGGAGTGGAAGGTGAAAAGCTGCTGCAAGCAAGTAGGGAAGAGTCCCCTTCACAGTGTGGGAAGGCTGTACCCAAGATACTTCTGACCTATTTTAGACCTGAGATTTCTGAACAAACATTTGAAGAAGGAAAAGATCAAGATGGTGGCACTAGGCACTGTGATTCCATCATTGCAGCAGATACATTGGCTAGGGTCACTAGATTTGAAGTACACTTATTTTCACGTACCAGTAAGACCCTCCCACAGAAAGTATCTCAGATTCACGTTAGGAAACTGCCACTACCACAGGGGTTGCTCTTAACATTGTTTTACTAGCCCAAACACTAGTGCAAATTGACCAGGGCTAGTGCAGCTAACTCTCTACTTGCCCGTCTTGACTAGTAGAGATTTTCATGGCTGTTAAAGAAGTTAAAAAGGTCTCTACTTTAGCATTCTCTAGTCCTCATGCTAACCTCTCTCAATATTCCAGATGGCCAGGTGTGATTAACAGCTCATTAAGAGCTGCAATTATCTGGAAGTTCAAGCGAGGGATCCCACAAAAGACTCAATGTGAGTTATTATCACTCCACTGTTAAGACTTTCAGCTAGTGTCCAGGGTGTGATCAAGGGTAGAGTGCTGTTAAGTCATTAGGTTCCAGTTTTCTGAATATGTCTATGTCTGACAATTTGTCCAATATTAAGACCAGTGCCCCTCATTTCTCTACATTTTGAGTGTTTGTATCCAACATTTGAGTGACAAAATGCAAAGAGATACACAGGATTGGCCCTGCAGGTGGTGGGTTTTATCACAGCCTCACCATAACTTCCCTCTCCCTCCAAATCTCCTAACTCTGTTCTTTCCCTGGACAACACTGCAAACCAGACTCTGAAGTGACCATCCATAGATCCATAGCTGTCATTACTGGCAAGTGTAGGGGGTCCCCAGTTCTTCTAAATGGACCATGCCAGCCATCACCATCCATACAATTCCACCTGTATCCCACACAGCATGTCCTTTCAGCCTAAAAACAAAGCTTTGGATCATGTATGGTACAAAAATAAACCTTGATAAATACATAATTTGAAACCTTGAAACAGGCATTCCTGGGGTGCATATATCATCCTATACAGAAATAGAAATAGTATAGTGTTATGCCTGTGTACTGTTTCCCCTGGGGCTGATGAACAGACAGTGTTAAAGAAAAATCTGTCAGTGTTGGGGTAGAAATGTACAATCAGTTCTTTACAAATAAAAATTTCTATAGTTTTCTGTTTCAAGCCCTTAGGGTTTGTCTAGCCCCACTCCAAAGAAATTTAGATGTGCTCCTGGCTCACTTGAGACTGTACAAAAACTTTCAAAGTGCCAGTCTCCAGTTGACTATAGGTGGGAACCAAGAGTGTCTTTCTCTGCCTGACTTTGTTCTTTGCCCTGTGGGTGGTGGTGGTGACAGTGTGGTGAGGCGCATGATGATGCCAGCTTTTGTGTGCGCAGAGCTAGGACTGCTTGATTGAACATTTGCTGTTGTGATATCCTCTCTCTGTTTGGTGTGTTTGGGGAGGGGGAGAGGAAGAGTGGAGGCCATGGTACATAACAATGGGGGAAGGGGGGCTCACTGACTGTGATGGATGGCATTGCAGTCTTTTTTTCTGCTGGGGAGCTGGAAGCAATGTGGGAGCAGGGTAAATGTGCAATAATCAGAGTATTTCTTGGCTTTGCTTGCATTGTTTCCTGTATAAGCGATCAAAATTTACCATTATAATTAAGGGCTAGTGCAACCATCTGCGGGCTAGTGCAATTTTGAATCAACTTGCCCTGCTGGCTAGTGCAAAAGGTCAAGGTTGACCTCTGCACTACCAATTCACAGCCTCCACTTTGACCTTTCATCAGCTCCCAGAGTTTTCACAAAGTGCCTGGCAGTAGTAGTAGCACACTTGTGGAGGCAAGGTAGTGGTCTTTCCTTACCTTGATGACTTGTAAGTCCAGGAAAGTCACACCAGGAAGCCAAAGTCTCCTTTTGCTCACCCAGTGCACCCTAGAGGATCTGGGTTTCTGATAAATGTTTAAAGTACCAGACAGAACCTGTTTAGGTGCTGGACTTCATAGGAGCAGAAGTGGACTCGTGTCAGGGAAAGGCATTCCTCCCTTATGAGAGGGTGGCAAATTTGACAGGCCTTGCAAAGTTTTTCAGGGCAGGACAGCCAAGAGATTTCTTTCAGTTACTAGGGCACATGGCTGCCTCCACAGCAGTTGTACCAGTGCCAGGTTCCAAATGAGTGATATCCAGTACTACCTAGGGGCTCACTGGTCCCAAAGGCGGGACCCTCTCTTGAAGCTAGTACCTGTGACAAGGTACCTCACTGTAAGCGGGGTGTGGACCTCACTAGAGTCTCAGAAGCCCATAAACCTCCTGGAACTTAGGGCTGTATATTTGGCAATGCAGGACTTTTCTCCCACATCAGTCAGTCCAGAGCAGGACAGACACCACCGCCACAATGTACTATATAAATAAACTGGGAGGAACAAGATCTTCCAAGCTGTGCACAGAAGCAATGAATATCTGGAGCCTGGCATACCACTGGAGGTGCAGCTATCTGCAGTGCACCTGCCAGGGAAAGACAATGTCCTTGCAGGTTCTCTGAGCAGGATAAGTCAAGGAAACCACAGATGGACTTTGAACAAGCAGTTGCTCTATGCAGTGTTCAGAAGGCAGGACACACCAGAGACAGATCTGTTTGCTACCTGGAAAAACTACCAGCTCTCCTCTTTGTTGCAGGCCTCCCTTGGTGGGGACAGTCCCAGAGGACAACCTGGTTCTCGGCTGGACAGGGAGATTTTTTATGAGTTTTCCTCATTCTCACTCATACTGAGGGTACTGCTGAAGCTCAGAAGGGAGCAGTATTGATGATCCTAGTTGCTCCAGACTGGGCCAAGAAGATCTGGTACCTCGGCTTCTGTCCTTCTCCATCAAGCCTCCAATTATCCTCCCTCTGAGGTACAATCTACTGACCTTGCCTCAGGACAAGATAACATTCCTAGACCCAAGAACCCTGCACCTCAAAGCTTGGTGCTTGAGGAGTTAGAATTCTCTGGCCTACACCTCTCAGAAGAGGTTTTAAATGTGCTCAGTTTCCAGAAAGCCAGCAACCAGGAAAACCTATGCTTCAAAATGGAAAAGGTTTTCACTGTGGTACTCCTTCATGCAGCTTAGTCCTTTTCAGGATAGCCTTTCCAACATGTTGCATTATCTGATCTTACCAGTAGGCCTAAGGCATCAGGCGCAGGACAACACAGAAACCTTTCTAGCTAGCAGTGTACCACAGGGGTCCGCCCACCACCGACGTCACTCCGCTGATGTCGGCCTTTCCTATAAAGGCGGGCAATCCCCCACACCCTCCTGAGCTTTTTCCCGCCATTGACCTGCACACATCGGACCACTGATGCTGACGCAGCTACAGTTAACCACCATTTCCCATACTTTCACGCATCCCCCTTTTTTCTTTAATATTAACATCAGGTTTTCGGTGTTACCAACCCAGGTTTATATCTTCTCAACTTGCCTCATCTTCCAACCGTTCCTTGAAGTGTGCCTGCAGCAAACAGATTCCAGAAAAGGACAGTCAATCTGCTTGCAGCTACTGTGCCTAGGCCCCAGCTACACAACACTAAAGCCTACATGTTTCACAGAAATTTAACCAGGCCAAACAAAGATGTTGCCTGAAAATTCTGGAAAGCCATCTCCTTAAGCAGAAGCTTGTCGCAATGGAACAGGAGCAGCAGGCCAGGAGCTCTTTGGCTTCACCAGCTCAGTCCTCCAGGGCTTCCTCTTCTTCACAACCTAGAAAAAAATCTAGCATGAAGCTTAGACACTGAGATAAGGACTGGGACTGGTCTCCTGCCCGCTCTCAGTCTTCTCATAAACGCTGACCCGCGACTGGAGTCTTCTGCCCATCATGGAGGTCAGCCCCCCAGCCCCTACTCCTGCTGGGGTACCGTGGCCCTACTGCCTGCTCTTATCTCGGTGGTGGGCGGCGGTCCTTGGGGCTTGGGACTCTCCTCCTTGACTTGATCCTTACTAATAAACCCCATAAAATTCCACAAGCAGCAGTATTTCACAACAACTTAAGTGATCATAATATAGTATTATAATATCGTGGTCTGTGTCATGGGCTTGCTAAGAACAAGTCCTCCCTGTAAATTCATCTTGAAGAGGAGCTTTTTTTAATATATATATTTTTGTCACCATTTTCCCTGTTTACTCCTCATCCCCGTGCCCCAGGCATGTGCGCATGTGTGGAGGCACGCGCATGCCCCGGGGCACTTTCCCACTACACTGCCACCCTTTCCCGCCTACGCTACCCACCCGACCTCCACCTGTTGGGAACGGAACTACTGGAGGGGTGAAGATGACCACCCCATGAGAGGAGAGCTGCCTTTCGGCTGCTCAATCCTGCTCCCTCCCTCCCCATGCCGGCTCTCTGATGACCCAAAGTCATTCATGAACCCAGGTCGCCAGCATGGTATGAGGTAAGGCATCCAGTGCCTCAACCCTCTGTGCCACCAGGATGGCGTCCTGAAAAGGAGCTTTAAGAAATTTCATGTAGCTAGCTACCTACAGTATATGGCCTTCACACCATATGCTGGCAAAAATTCTATCTTACCACTAATATTTAATGAAGCAGTGGATATCTTCAATTCCACCATGCTTGGCATTAACAATAAGCATGCACCAATAATTAAATGCAGGATCAGAAAAACATCATGCCCCTGGGTTTGTTTTTTTTTGTTTCTTTCTTTCTTTATATGCCTACTTCCTCATCTTGGGGTGATCTTGATGGGTCCCCATTCTGGTCCACTGGCGGCTCCTGCGCCAGGTGCCGTGCTCGAGCTGCAACCCCTTACTTTCTCCCTCTCTCAGGCCATATTGCAGGCCCTATGGCCAGGGGGTCAGGGCCAGAGGGAGCTTCCTGGAGCATCCGGTGCAGTGCCGCAGTAGACCTTCAAGAACGCTGGAGGATTCAGCTGTTTTGTCCCGTTTTCTCCCCCCATGGCATTGGCGTGCAAGGACACCCAGGACACTGCGGCACACACTCCTAGCACTCATGTTGGATGTCTGCCCACGCCAACCCCTCCACTTCACTGCGAGTCGCACTACCTCCCTAGCCTCAGCCAGGAGCCAGCACCTTCGTGAGAGTCCCTCCACTCTCCCTGGAGGAGGAGAACCTCTAAGGGATTCTCACTCTTCCTCCCCAACTGAACCCAGGTCACCAGTGTAGCATGAGGTGTCGTATCCAGCGCATCAACCCTCAGCGCCACTGGGCCGGCATGCCCCTGGTTTACAGGAGAAATAAAACGTGCGCTATCAAGGAGGGATCATCTGTGGGTTACTGCTAGATGCTCCAAGCACCCTACTGACTGGGCGGCATTCAGAGCCCACTGAAAGACCTGCACAAAACTGATCACAGAAACGAAAGCAAATTACTACCTTAGTGCCCTTGAGAGTTCCAAGGGAAACCCAGCAAAATTCTGGGGTATTATAAAATCAGTCAAGGGACAACAATCCTCTCCATCCAGCCCCCCAAAAATTATTTGCTAAGGAATAACTACTGAAAAACTTACAATATTAGAAAAATGTAACACTTATTTCTCTATAGCAGGCCTTGCCTTCAAGGCCTAGGCCTACCCAGCTGCTAGTTTGCAGCCTGCACATAACCCATTAGATCCAAATATTATGCTCCGACCCCAGGACTCCTCCTGCATTTCTCCATTTACCTTTAAAGAAGTTGAGGACTTACTCTTACATCTTGATGTTAAAAAAAGCACAGAAGCAGATGGCTTGTACCCTCTATTCCTAAAAGTGGGCTCCCAACTTTTAATAGCACCAGTATTGCATTTATTTAATTTGTCCATCTCAAATAGTGAAGTCCCTCTGTATGGAAAACAGCCTACATATTACCACTCTTTAAGTCTGGGGACCCTGAGGACCTCAGTAACTATAGGCCTATATCCCTCCTTCCTAGTCTATCCAAGCTGCTAGAGAAACTAATTGACAGTCCGATCAAGGCCTACTTAGACAAATTAAATCTAATAAATCCACTGCAATCCAGCTTCCAGCCTCTTCATAGCACCACTACTGCTCTTGCAAAAGTATTGGATGACTGGCTTCTTGCCCTAGACCGCAGATATACCACAGGGGCAACATTCCTCAACCTGAGCAAAGCATTTGATACAGCAGATCATACGATACTGCTAGACAAGCTTAAGGAGCATGGCATGAGTGGATCTACACTAAATTGGTTCTCCAGCTATTTTTCCGTCCGTCTTCAATAAATCAAAGTTGATGGGACCTTCTCATCGCTTCTTCCTCTCTCTAGAGAAGTACCTCAAGGCTCGATCCTTGGCCCCCTCCTCTTCCTGTTATACACCAATACCCTAAGCAATAATATATCAAATGCCAAACTCCATTACTTTGCTGACAATACTGTTCTCTATACTTCTAAACCTTCTATTATGGATGTTTTCCTCAAACTCCAATCTGAATTCGACCTATTACAGCAAAACCTCCTCCATTCTAAACTATTATTAAATGCCAATAAAACCAAGGTTATGTTCTTCCAACCCAATAATTATTCCACAGTATCCAAAAATTCCACCTCCCCATTGTCTATCTTAACACTGTTAGGTGACACCCTGGAAAGGGTGGATAACTTTAAATATCTCGGTTCTCTACTGGACCAAAATCTCTCCCACTCTTCCCACGTTGAAGCTCTTGCAAAAACACTAAAGTTGAGGCTCAGTTTTCTTTATAGACATAAAGCCTTATTTTCCAAAATTCCAGGTTAAGACTGATCCAATCTACTTTTCTTCTGCTGTTAGACTATGCTGATATCCTTTATAGCCGCTGCTCGACGATACCCTACATAAATTAGATGTCCTTTACCATCGAGCCATACAATTTGTCACTAATTCCAGCCAGGACGCATCACTGTGATCTCTATGCTGAAATAGGCTGGACCTCCTTGCCACCTGAAGATTATTAAATACTTAAGTCTGGGCTTAAAGCCTTGCTCTGTGAACTACCTCCATACATCTAAAGCCTGTTTTGCCACCTCTTGTGCTCCTACGCCTTAGAAAACATTTGTATATTATGCTCAAAGTCCCTAAATTTCACACTAGCTGTGGCATGGCTGCCATCAGTCACGCTATCCCCTTGCTTGGAATAAGCTGCAGTCATCCCTCAAACTAGCCACCCTTGTCCCCCTAAATGCTTTTAAAAGCCTTGTCATCAAATTTACCCATGATGTTTGCCACTGATATTCAGCTTACATCCCCTAGCCTTGCTGCTCTGCTCACCCCCTCCTGATTCTATCTTGTAACTCCTAACTATTGCTTCCTCTAACACCTTAAATCTCCCCTCTCCTTCTATGCCTTGCCGACTGTTTCTGTGCTTGGCAATGTTTGCTTTTGTATACTTTATTAGTATGAGTTACCTTATGTGGAGTTGTCTCCGCATCTTGTATCATCAATAGACCCTGGCCTTTGACAATATTTGCACTTGGTTCCAGAACTTTTGTACTTTCTGTGCTGTTGTTACTATATATCTATATTGTAATTGTATGTCACCTGTCCACATTGGAGCTCTTTGTAAATGAGCTCGCTCAATGGAGTTTCCCTAGTAAAATAAATTTGAATTCTGTCTCCTGCTCCCCAGCCCTGAACGTTCAGGCCACTGACTTACATGAGCTCTCAGCCAGGGTAGCACATTGGGTGCCGGCCCGTGACCGCCTCCCTCCCCCAGCCACAGCACTGCCTGCATCGTACCCTCCATGGGAGCCAATGGAAGTCCTTCCAGGCAACACCTGCTGTAGGCTACTGGCATTTCTCCAAGTCCGTTTCATCTCAGCCTCGTCAGGGAGGTTCCCATCCTCCCAGCACCTGTGGATGCACCTCCCAGGCTTTCTTGGCTATGCCTGCTGGGCTGTCACCTGTTTGGCCTCAGCTGCCTCCAGTGGACATGACACCGCTCCCCATGAATGCCTGCTGGACCTCTGCGGGGTACCTGATGCCAGTTCTGCCCTGACCAACACCGCTTATCCCTACCTGGCACCAGCCTGCCTCATCCTCCAGTATATAATTACCTCCACCAGTGGATTATAATGCTCTGTTTACTACTTGGTAGGTTTCATATAAAAGCAGATGCCCTCCTTTCAGGCCCGCCATCGCATCCCCCAGCTGCACTCTTGGGATCACCCTCCTTCGGACCCCATCCGGCCTGGTCCTAGTCCTAGTGACCCTCATACATCCGGTAACAAGCCCAACACCAACTCTGGCCGATGCCTGCCTCCTGAAAGTGAGTCTGTCGAGGAGGATGAAGAGGGCTCTAACTACACAGTCTTCCTCCATTGCGGGGGTCTCATCTGAGGGTAAGGAGCCCCTAAGGTAGTCCCCAAGTCCCCTCCTGATGATCCTTCTTTCATGGACATCAGGGGGCACATTCAGGCCATCATGGGCTGTGAGACTGAGGAACAGGACCCAGAGCGACATCGGTTGGCTGTTTACCTGCGCCAACCTGATGCTGTCCCCTTGGTGGTACCTCCTTTCATTGACTCTGATGAGGATGTCACCAGAGTGGCCTGGAATCATCCTTCTTTGACTCTGGCAGTGTCCAGGAAGGCTAACCGCCTTTACCATGCCCCTGCAGGTAAATCCTTTTGGCGGAGGCAACCTAAGGCTGACTCGGTAGTCATCAATGTGGCTTACGACTGCACAAAAAAACCTAAGCACCTCAGCTCTCTTCCTCCTGACAGGGAGTCCAGACAACTGGATCACCTGGGCAAGTGGGTCTTCACCTCTTCCACCCTGGCTATTTGGGCTATTAACTATTTGGCCACATGGTTCAGATCCAGAACATCCTTTGGGACCAGGCCAGGGAGATGGTTCAGGCTTTGCCAGATGACTCATCTAAAAAGCAGCTGGCCCAGGTTCTCAAGATGGGCTTGGACGAAGAGACCCATGTCCTTTGGGATGCCTATGATGCGGTTGATGTCTTGGGCAGAGGGACAGCTGTGGGCATCTGTCTCCGGTGCCACTCTTGGCTCCAGGTGTCTGAATTTGCTTCTGATGTGCAGTCCAGCATTTTGGACATCCCTTTTTGGGGTTCCATCCTTTTTGGAGGTAATAGCCAGGACATGATTTCCTCCCTTCAGGAGTCAGGTCAAGACCTTTAGTCTGTTCACTTCTTGTATCAGACTCAGCCTAAGTCTGGCCAGCAGCCACCCTTCTGCTGCTCTTCTCGCAGACAGACCCACCTTCCGCCAAAAGTTAGGGTGTTTTAGCCTGCATCAGCCCCCTGTCAAGAACCATCAGCTGGGGCTACTCAGACTGCCCCAGCCCTTCCAGCAACTGCCCCTACTTCCTGACTCCTTGCCAGAACCCCCTTAGTAGAGACTCCAGGAGAGGCAGTCAGGGGTTGCTTCTCCCTCCACCTCTACAGGTGGCAATCGATCACCTCGGGCAGTTGGGCGCTACAACTCATAGAGCACAGCCACACTTTGGAACTCCTCAAGTGGCCTCCTGAAAATCCTCCAGGCAACTCTTTCTACTCCCCCTCCCCCCAGCTCATCTGCCTCTTGTCTGGGAGGAGATTCAGGCCCTATTACAAAAAAGCCATTGAGCTTGTCTCTTTGGCTTAGTGGGGCAGGGGTTCTACTCCTACTTCTTTCTGGTCCCCAAAAAGACCAGGGACTTCAGGACCATCCTGGACCTGAGTGACTTGAATCTGTTCATAGAATATAAATGCTTCCAGATGGTAACTCTTCAAGGTCTCTTGCCCCTCCATCAGAAGGACTGGCTCTGCTCCTTATATCTACACTATGCCTAACTGCATATCAAAATGTTTCCTTCCCATTGGCGCTTCCTCCATTTCCATTTACGGGGGGCCCATTTTCAGTTCTGAGCTCTCCCCTTTGGCCTGTCTTCAGCCCCTAAGGTTTTCACTAAGTTCCTGGTGGTGGTGGCTGCCTTGGCAGAGGCAGGGCTTTAATGCGTTTCTCTACCTGGATGAATGGCCTCCAGTGGCACCATCCTGGGAACACTTTCTCCAGACCCTGGAGCATACCTTCAACCTCTTCCAGGCCCTGGTATCACAATCAACAGCCCAAGTCCTACCTGGCACCCTGCCAATGCTGCCAGTACATAGGGGCTGTTCTGGATATGTTCCAGGGCATGGCCTTTTGCCCAGAGACAGAATGGCACGCCTGATGGAACAGGTCCATCTGGTCTCCTACAGCCATCAGGTCCCAGCCAGGGTATTCCTGTGTCTTCTGGGCCACATGACAGCAGTCCATTGCCATGGTCCCTCTTGCCCAGCTGCATGTGAGGATCCTGAGTGGACATTGCAGGTGCAATGGGACCAGTGCATTGACAACCTTGACCAACTGGTCATGGTCTCTGACCCAGTCAAATGGGTTCTGGCCTGGTGGCTGGAACTGACCAGCCTGTTTTGGGGGGGTTCCCTTTGCTATTCCTACCCCTCATCAGATCCTTATGATGGATACCTCGGGTCTTTGCTGTGAAGCCAAACTGGTAGCTCACCAGACTCAGGGCACCTGGACAGATGAAGAATAGGGACTCCACATCAATGCCCTGGAGATGTGGGCAGTTCTATATGCCCTTCAGGCCTTCCAGACTCATTTCCTGCCCGGTCCACTCTTAGTTTAGACAGACAGACATGTGTGTGGTTTATTACTTAAACATGCATGGGGGAATGCACTTCTACCCCCTGTGCAGAGAGGTGATGAGGGTTTGGTATTGGGCCATCAAGCATGGTCTGGAGCTGGCCGCCATCCATGTGCCAGGTGTCCTAAATGTCCTGGCAAATAGTCTCAGCCACTCCCGCTCCAGGGCTCATGAGTGGGAACTTCTGATCCCTGGTAGTCGAAGACCACTTCAACAAGTCGGGCCGGCCAGAGTTGGAAATTTTTGCGTCCCCACTCAACACAAAACTGACGCTTTTTTGCTTGTTAATCCTGGGCCTGGAGTTTTCTGGTGAGACACATTGTCCCACTCCTGGAAAGGGAGGATTCTCTATGCCTTCCCTCCCTTCCTGCTCCTTCAGCAGGTTCTGCTGAAGTTTCAGATGGAAGGGGCTGAAATGATCCTCAAAGCTCCCTTCTGCCCTCATCAAATTTGGTTCCCCTTACTACAACAGCTGGCTGTGAAACATCCAGTGCCCTTGCCCCTGCGCACCGGCTTGCTATCCCAGGAGCGGGGAACCTTGGTCCATTCAGTCCTCAAATCTCTGCATCTCCATGCATGGATTCTAATGACATAGCCATTGCCTGGTCTGGGGTCTCTCCAAGGGTCGCAGATGTCCTGGTGGCTGCCTGGAAGCCCTCCACTAGGGCTACCTATGCCATGAAATGGAAGCGCGTCAACCTTTGGGCCACTTCTCACCAGCAAGACCCTTTCACCTCACCAGTAGATCAGATGTTGGAGTATCTTCACTCCCTCTCTGATTCAGGATTGAGGTACTCCTTCATAAAGGTACATTTTTCTGCCTTTTCTGTGTACCATGTGCCTATCGAGGGCAGGGCTGTGGCTCAGCTCAATGCGTCTCACACCTTCCTGCAAGTCATTCTGCATCTCAAACCTCCCATTAGGACCCGGTCCTCCTGGGACCTCAATTTTATTTTAGAGAAACTCACGCTGCCTCCCTTGAACCAGCTGTGAGTTGCATGCTGCACTATCAGTCATAGAAAGTGCTCTTTAGTTGCTGATACTTCTGCCCAAGGATTTCTGAGTTTCAGACTCTCATGTGTAAGGCGCCTGATTTGTTTTTTCACAAAGACAGGTGTCTTTGCATACCAATCCTTGTTTCTTCCCAAGGTGGTGTTGGAGTTTACTTTGAATCAATCCATCCACCTTCCTGTTTATTATCCAGCGTATTTAATCAGGGGAGGCTTTGCCTCATACTTTGGATGTACATAGAATCGTATGATACAATACACACCAGACTAAGACTCAGAAAGTCTGATCAATTGTTTGTTTCGTTTGTCCCTAAGAGAGTAGGTGCTCTGGTGTCCAAACAATGTTTAAGTAGTTAGCTAATTGCATTGTTTATTGTTACCATAAGTACAGCAAGGAACTTTCGGGAGTGGTTAAGGACCATTCCACCATGGGTATGGTGACTTCTATGGCTTGCTTCAGAAATGTGTCTGCTGCAGACATCTATGCAGCCACCACTTGGAGCTCTGTCCATACCTTCACCAAACACTGCAGCCTGGACACTGCCTCTAGGCGAGGGCTAACTTCAGTTTAACCATTCTGCAGGACCTTTCTCTTGCATCTTCAGCTGCTGTCTTCCTCCTTCCAGGCTGTTTCCTTATTCTTCTGGAACTGCTTGGGACTCAGCCTGCTGCAGAGCCTTCCTTAAAGTAAGATGGTACAGTTACATAAGAACTTACTGTAACTGTAGATCTTCAGATGGGAGCTCTTGCAGCAGGCCCTAATTTTCCTTCTTACCCCCTACTCTCTGTCTGCTTTTCTCCTCTTCCATGCGAGTGAGTCTTCTGCTCTTTCTTTCCTTTATTCTGGCTCTTGGGAAATCTCCTCGGTTTCTTCTTCTGCTTCTCGCTTCGGGTCTCCGGAGGGAGAACTGAGGAGAGTGTTGGGGACCACCTGCCTTTATGGGACAGGCCGACATCAGCAGAGTGATGTCAGTGGTGGGCGGACCTCCATGGTACACTACTAGCTAGAAAGGTTTCCATGTGGTCCTGGCACCTGACAACTTAGTCCTACCAGTGTTGGCCTGCTGCAAGAGCTCCTCTTGAAGATCTTCTGTTGAGGTAAGTTCTTACATAACTGTACTGTTTAGCAGCAGTCCCTAGGCCTCCAGCCCTCAACCCTGAAGTGCATCTGGGAGCAGTTTCAGCATATGTTTCAGCTGGCAAGGATAGGCCTCTAGCCTCCCAGGCTATTTTCAAGAAGTTCTTCAAAGGCCTAATCCACTTGAATCCTCTCTTTAGGGATCCAGTCCCTCCTTGGGACTTGAGTCTGTGTATTGCACAGCTGATGGGGCACCTTTTCAGCCTATGGCAACTTCTGCCCTGAAGTATGTCACCTGGAAAACAGTCTTCCTGGTGGCACTCACATCTGCCAGGAAGGTGAGTGAGCTCCAAGCCCCGTGTACAGATCCTAACTACTGTATATTATCCTTCACAGGGACAAGATAGTCTTGAGGACCAACAGGAAATTCCTCCCCAAAGTGGTTTCCGAATTTCACCTCAACCAGTCTGTCACACTCCCCATGTTCTTTACAGAGAAATCTACACCAGGGCAGCAGAGACTCCACAGCCTGGATGTTAAGAGAGCTCTGAGATCTTACTTCGAGATACAGCTCTTGCAGCAGGTAACACCATTAGGACTGAAGCCAGCAGGCGTCAGGACCCCACGGAAATCTTCTAGCTAGCAATCTTCAGCGGGGACCGCCTCCGATGTCGGTCCTGCCCCCAACGTCAGACGTAGTACATAAGGAGGCGGTCCCGCCAGATTCCCCAGTTCTTTCCCGCCGTCGACTTGCATGTCTCGACCCTTCGGCTCATTTCTAGCACACGACGCCTGGTTAAGTTCTTCCTTTGAGAAAAAGTTTGTTTTTTCTGCTCAGTTTCTGTCTGATGTCCTCTCCAACCTCCGTTGAGGGCCATCTGTTGAAGTGCGCCTGTGGGAAGCAAATCCCGTTCAAAGACCCACATTCAGCCTGCGTCCGGTGCCTAGGCCCAGACCACGACACCCGGGCCTGCTCCTTCTGCCAGGAGTTCAATAGCCGGACCCGGATCCATCGCCAGAAGGCCCTTCAGGCGTTCCTGCTCGAGGAAAAGATTAAGGCCATGGATGCAGCCTCGAAAGGGGAATCTTCCGACAAGGTCCGGAGACACCTCGAGAAGCATAGGGAGAGAGTGAGATCCAGGTCCCCGTCTAGGGCCTCTGACTCCCGTAGCTCCGGCTCCCCGTCCAACCGCTCCCCTTCCAGGGGCCAATCTCTGCCTCCCCCTGCAGCAGTGAAGACTCCTTCGGGTTCCTCCTCTCTTCCTCAGGCCAAGACCTCCAGACCTTCTTCGTCCTCGGCCACTAAGGCCCTGTTGAGGTTGGGGGACCGTCATCACCATCACAAGTCCGGTTCCCACTATTTGGAACCGACGCCAGGTCAGTTTCTTTGCCTCCTCCTCCCCAGCGGAAGACCAAAGAACTGACTTCACTTAAGAGATCGTCGGACCCGACGCCGGCCCACCCGACGCCGGCCCACCCTACGTCGGCCAAACACCATCAGTCCCGAGAACCGACGACTCACCAGACGCCTGCCGCCGTTAGGGCTTCGCCTCCATGGACGCTCGCCAGGGACTGGACGTCTGCTCCTACTGAGAAGAGGACCCTTCGTGACGCCGCCAAGAGGCAATCACGGAGGAGGAGCTAACCCAGCCCGAGGACCAGACGGGTGAACCCGGTCCTGTCACACCCCCAGGGAACCCTCTCCGATCCTGAGATCCCTGGGAAGCCGACGCTGGAACCCGATGACTGCCATCCGGCCTTCCGGGTCCGCTGCCGGGCCCTCAGCATATCCGAGGTCAAGGAGTTGTTTACTTACTGGTGGGACACCATAAAGGGATGTGGTTTCCACACCACCTCCTCCTCCTCCTCTTCCCTCCACTCTGCGACTGCTGGCCCCGCACCCCTACTTCACCTAGGGATGCGGGCTGAGTACCTTCCCCCAGGAGCCTATGGATCCTCCTAGGGTAGACCAGAAAAAGGAGACCTCCGTCCAGATCTTCTTCAGGGTCACCCAGCCCCAAGAGACCCGAGAAATGCCGCCGTCGCCTCTGACGGAGGACATGGATCGGACTTGGATGGATCCAGATCCCTCTCTGATCAACGTCCCTACTCCGATCCACGTGAGCTTCCAAGATCTCCTCCGATGACCCATCATTTTCAGAGATTATGAGGCATATCCAGGAGAACATGAGCTGGGACGCAGAGGAACTAGACCCTGAGAGGTTACGCCTTGCCAGATATCTTCGGCAAAAAGATCCAAAGCCTGTGGTGGTGCCACCCTTGGTGGACACATTCGTGGACGTCACCAAGGCAGCGTGGAAATGTCCACACTCGCTTCCAGCAAGGCTGAAGAAAGCTGACCGCCTGTACAAGGCCCCTAGGGAGGACCAGTACTTGGCATCACATCCTCTGGCTGATTCTCTGGTCATTACAGCCTCTCATGACCGGTCCCAGAGGCCGCAACATTTGAGCACCCTGCCTCCGGACCCAGAGTCCAAGCAGCTGGACGCTATGGGCAGGCGCATGTATGCATCCACTACCTGTGCCATCAGATCCCTCAACTACTTGACCCACATGGTACAGTTTCAAAACGCCTTGTGGGAGCAGGGACTGGATCTGGCGGAAAAGATGCCAGAAGATGAGCAGAAGGAGGAGTTGCTACAACTCCTTCGTATGGGTTCGGACGTGGGAACCCAGGTGCTGTGAGCCGCGTATGATTCCGCGGACTCCTCGGCCAGAGCGGCAGCTTCAGGTGTATGCCTCCGGAGACACTCATGGCTCCGTGGCTCCGGATTCACCCCGGACATCCAGAAGAACATCCTGGATGCCTCGTTTCATGGAGAAGTTCTCTTTGGTGAGTCCTCGGAGAAGGTCCTCACCAAACTTCAAGAGGCCGGGAAGGCGGTGCGGTCTGTCCAGGCCATGTACAGACCCAAGCTTAGTTCCTTTCATAGGAACCAAAGCCGTTTTCGAGGCTGGATGCAGAGACAGCAGTCCTGCGCTGGTCCGCAACAGAGGGTCTCCTCTCCGCAGAGCCCAGGGAAGTCATCCGCGGTCAAGCCAACGACCAGCTAAGTCGGCCCAGCCCACTGGACCCTCAGCCACTACAGCATGACTCCTTCCCGGCCCTCACCCCTCAGGATCAATGGGACACCAAGGTCGGGGGCCGCATTGCAGACCACCTGCCAGGGTGGCAGTCCATAACCACCGACAGGTGGGTCCTTCAGTTGGTCGAAAGAGGCCACTTTATAGAATTTGTGGACAAGCCACCCACAAGGCCTCCTCTGCTCTCCCATTACTCGGGTCAGCACAGATCACTCATCAGGAAAGAGGTACTCGCGCTCCTGCAAAAGGGAGTGGTGAAGTATGTCCCAGAGAACCAGATAGGATCTGGATACTATTCCCACTTCTTTCTGGTTCCGAAGAAAACAGGGGACCTCCGTCCAATCCTGGACCTCAGCGACCTCAACATGTCGGTTGCCCTACAAACATTTTCGCATGGTGACCCTCCAAGGACTCATTCCCATGCTGAAAAAGGACACCTTCTTAGCGTCCCTGGACATGCAGGACGCCTCCCTGCACATCCCAGTAGCTCAAGCACACAGGAGGTTCCTACGCTTCGAGTTTCTCAGCCACCACTTTCAGTTCTGGGCTCTTCCGTTCGGACTGTCTTCAGCCCCCAGGGTCTTTACCAAGTGTATGGCAGTCGTGGCAGCGTCTCTGAGGAGACAGGGCCACTACATGTTCCCGTACCTGGACGACTGGCTTCTCATGGCCGCCTCTCCAAAGAGGCGCTATTGATGGCTATTCAGAGCACCCAGGATCTGTTCCAGTCTCTGGGCATTCTTATCAACTACCAGAAGTCTCTCCTCGTACCGTCCCAGAAGCTGCAGTTCATAGGCGCAGTTCTGGACACTGTCCAAGGGAAAGCCTTTCTTCCCGATGAAAGAGCGGAACACATCAGATCCCTCATCAGGGATCTCTCGGCTAAAAGACCGCCTGCCAGGTTGGTCCTTCGCTGTTCGGACACATGGCTGCGGCCATTCCAACCATCCTTGGCAAGGCTCACATGCGGTAACTCAGGGATGCTCAAGGTGCAGTGGGACCAAAGGCAAGACCACATGCAGCATCCGTCAGAATCACGAACGCTGTGATTCGAGACTGGTAATGGTGGTTAGACCCAGGGACACCTCTCATGGGTGTCCCGCTTACAGCACCGCTCCCTAAGGCAACTCCTTCACAGATGCCTCAGGGCTGGGGTGGGGAGCGCACCTGAACGGGGTGAGGTCCCAGGGAACATGGACCCCCCAGGAAGCCCACCTCCACATCAACGTGCTGGAGATGAGGGCGGTCCTTTACGCCCTGCAGGCCTTTCAGTCAGAAATCCGTCGAGTACCCCTTCTACTTCAGACAGACAACATGGCGGTGATGTATTACCTCAACAAACAAGGAGGTGCACACTCTACCCTTTGCAGGAAGCTATGAGGTGTGGGATTGGGTAACCGACACGCGCGAGCCTGATTGCAGTTCACGTCCCCGAGTGGACATACAATCGCAGATGGCCTGAGTCATTTCAGGCCAGAGTCCACGAGTGTGAACTTTTTTCAGGAGGTAGCAGAGGATCTGTTTCTCGATGGGGCACTCCAGAGTTGGACTTATTCGCTCCCCATCCAACACAAAACTGCCCAATTTTTGCTCGCTAGATCCAGGGCCTGGTGTTTTCTGGCGAGACGCGTTGTCCCTCTCCTGGGTGGACAGATTCCTCTACGCTTTCCCTCCCTTCCTGTTGATCCAGACAGTTCTTCTCAAACTGCGCAGGGAGCATGCAACAATGATCCTGGTAGCGCCTTTCTGGCCCAGGCAGATCTTGTTCCCCATGCTGATGCAATTGTCCCGGGAACCTCCAGTTCCGTTGCCTTTCAGCTCCCACCTATTGTCTCAAGAGGAGGGTTCACTAGTCCACCTGGACTTACGCTCACTGAACCTGCATGCATGGCTCCTAGAGACATAGCCATTATGCAACACGGGGTCTCGCAAGAGGTGGCGGAAGTCCTTTCCATGCAACCAGAAAGCCTGCAACACATCCGACATACACCATGAAGTGGCGCCTGCTTTTGCTTATGGTCAAAGGCATGGGCCTTTCCCTTTAGAATGTCCGTAAAAGGGTGCTGGAATACCTGCTTCCTATTCCATTCGGGTCTCGCCTACTCCTTCATTAAAGTGCACCTCTGCGCGATCTCTGCATACCACTTCTCAGTGGGACAGCGCACAGTGGCACAGCTTGATGCCTCTCGAGACTTCCTGAGAGGGGTGTTACACCTTAGGCCACCCATCAAGGATCCTGTTCCTCCTTGGGACCTACTCTTTGTCCTGGAACAACTCCCACTTCCCCCCTTTGAACCTGCCGTGGATTGCGAGCTGCGTTTTCTGTCGTGGAAAACGTTATTTTTAGTTGCTGTCACGTCAGCAAGGAGAGTTTCCGAGCTTCACGCTCTCAGGTGCAAGGAGCCTTATTTAATTTTCCACCAGAACAGAGTGTCTCTGAGGATGAATCCTAAATTCCTGCCTAAGGTGGTCTCTGCCCTTACTCTCAACCAGGACATCGATCTGCCTGTGTATTTCCCCAAGTACTCTAATAGAGGAGAGGCGTTGCTTCACACCCTGGATGTTCACCGCTCCTTAAGGTTCTACCTGAACAGAACTAAACAGCTTCGCAAGTCGGAGCAACTATTCGTTCTTCTGCTGAGAGGATGCTGGGCCAACCAGTCTCTAGCAGACCTTTCTCGCTGGCTTGTCCAGTGTATTTCATTTTGCTACAACAACAAGCATAAGCCCCTCCTGGTACAGTCCGGGGACACTGGCAGGGCGTGGCTATCCTTTGCAGCACTGCGCACGCCTGCACCTTGGCCATTTGTGCTGCAGCTACTTGGAGCTCAGTGACACATTTATTAGGCACTATAGCCTGGATATTACATCACGCGGAGAGCCGGTTTCGCCTGGCCATTCTACAGGGTCTCCTGTCCTAGAGTCAGGACTTGTTCAAGATCTCTCTAATTTCCTCCTCCCAGAATGCTTTCAGGTGCTATTGCTTGGAATCAGTCCTAATGTTGTTACCTGCTGCAAGAGCTGTATCTCGGTAAGAGTATTGTTATGTAAGAACTCACCGTAACAGTAGATCTTCGAGAACAGCTCTTGCAGCAGGTACCTTCCCGCCCACCTTTCCCCTTGAGGAGGTATGGCCTACCAGGCCTTGGCAGGAGCTTAAGCTCTTTTCTTCTGATGGTGGATCCTCGGTCTCCCCTTGTGATGTCATCCTGCGGCTGAGAGTCTCCAGCGGGAGAACTGGGGAATCTGGCGGGACCGCCTCCTTATGTACTACGTCTGACGTCGGGGCCGGGACCGACGTCGGAGGCGGTCCCCGCTGAAGACTGCTAGCTAGAAGATTTCATGGGGTCCTGACGCCTGCTGGCTTCAGTCCTATTGGTGTTACCTGCTGCAAGAGCTGTTCTCGAAGATCTACTGTTACGTAAGTTCTTACGTAACTGTACTTTATTGTTTTGACCACACAAAGGATTTCAGGTTCACCAAGTCACAGTTGTTTGTCACCTGTGGTGAGGTAGGCCAAGGAAAGCCAGCAACCAGGAGAACCATTCCTCGCTGGACAGTGGCCTGTATTCAATTCTGTTACAGCAAAGCTGACAGACTTCCACCTGAGGGCCTAAGGGATCACTGTACAAGGGGCACCTCTGCCTCTGTTGCAGCATCCAGAGGTGTCTCCATTTAGGAGATTTGTAAAGCAGCTACTGTAAGACAGTACACACTTTTACAGAGCACTACCATCTGGACATTCAGTCCAGGAGAAATACCAGTTTTGGTATTGCTGTCTTGCAGTACCTTTTCCCTAAATAGGTTCTGTACTCAGCCTCCCAAGGTACTGCTATGGAGTCTGCAGTTGTTAAGAATAAGTGAGGGATTCGTGAGGTTTGAAGAAGAAATTACTCAGTAGATACTAATGTTGTTTCTGTCACAGGGATCCCTCACTATGCTTAACAATCTCATCCCCTATGTCCCCTTCCAGAACCTGGAAAAGGTTCTCACAAGAAACATAGAATTTGATGGCAGATAAGGACTGCTTGGCCCACCCAGTCTGCCCATTTCCCTACCTAATGGATAAGCTGCAGATTCTAGTTAACCAACAGCCTAATTCTTCCTACCCCCAACCCTAGAATTGCCTTATGACTGTCCCAATGCATTCTTGAATTCTACCACTGTTTTGACTCCACAACCTCCTCTGCAAGGCGTTGCATGCATCCACAACCCTCTCTGTGAAAATATACTTCCTTACATTATCTCTGAGCTACCTCCTCTGTCTTCAGATTGTGCTCCCTTGTTCTTGCACACCTCTTTTCTGAAAGATGCTACCCTCTTGGACTTTGTTGATTCCCTTGGGGTACTTGAAAGTGTCTATCATGCCCCCGAGGCTATACATATTAAGCTCCTTAAGTCTCTCTCATATGTCTCTGGTGCAGACCCTGCACCATTTTGGTTGCCTCCTCTGGACTGCCTCCACCCTGTTTATGTCTTTGCGAGATTGGGTCTCCAGAACTGCACACAGTACCAGATGGGGTCTCACCCAGCTTTCTGTACAGAGGGATAACAACTTCCTGTTTTCTATTTTTTTAATTTTTTTTTTGTTAATCCTTTTTTACCTGGCACCTTGGTCTGCTTCACGTCCCAGCATCCGTCCCATCCAGCCGCCGTCTGGTCTGCCATGGTCCCGGAGAGTCCCACCATTAATTATACCCGCGACTTGCCCCCCAGGGTGGTGTGGCGGAGAGCCCCCCCCTTATACTCCCCACTGAACCAGGATCCAGTAGCCACGGTGGAGTCCCCAGGCCATGCATCTCTTGTGACGGCCATCAAACTGCCGTGACCATGCGCCATAGTTCTTCCTTTTCTCCCCCTTGTGAGAGGGGCGAGGAATGATGCCATGGGGGGGAGTGCGCACGTGTCTACATGCGCTCCCTCCCGGCGCCATGCCCCAACTCACCAGCCCTTAGGAAGGCATCAATGTGCCATCTCCCCAGCATCCGTTAGAGGTCGCCGGAATGCCGGTGCCTAGAGACCCCCCTCCCTGGAGAGGGAGAGCAGTCCTACAGATGCTCTATCCCTCCCTGCCCCGCCAACCCCCAGTGACCCGAGTCCGTTCCTGAACCCGGGTCACCGTCATGCAGTGAGGTGTGGCGTCCAGCGCCTCAACCCTTAGTGCCACTGGGCTGACCCAACTTCCTGTTTTCTACTGGTGATGCCTCTCCCTATGCATCCTAGCATCCCCGAGCCCTCCTTACTGCCCTCTCACATTGCTTGCCCACCTTTAGATCATCTGATATGACTACTTAGGTCCCTTTCCATTTTTGTTGTTGTCAGTATCTCCACCCCCATTGTGTACTCTTTCCTTGGTTTTGTTTCCCAGGTGCATTACCTTGCACTTCTTAGCACTGAATCTAAGCTGCCATACATTTGACCATTCCTCCAACCTTGCCAAGTTCCTTCTCATCCTTTCCACCCCACCTTATGATCAACTCTGTTGCAGATCTTTGTGTCGCCTGCAAAGAGACATACTTTTCCTTCCAGTCCCTCTGCAATGTCACTTATAAAGACATTGAAGAGGACCAGTCCTAGTACTGAACCCTATGGTACCCCATTAGTAACCCCTTTCTTCAGAGGGACCTGTTTCACTGTTACCCTGTGTCCTGTTCTCCATCCAGTTCTTTACCCAGGCTACCATCTTGGGACCCACTCCCAGGCTGGCTAACTTGTACTGTATATTAATCTTTTGTGTGGGACTGTGTCAAATGCCTTGCTGAAGTCTAGGTAGGCCATGTCCACAGCCCCTCCCTGATCTACTACTTTGGTCATCCAGTCAAAGAAATGTATTAGATTCGTCTGACATGACCTTCCTGCTGTGAATCCATGCTGCCTTGGGTCCTGTGCCCCTCTGGCCTCTAGGTACTCAACAATTATTTCCTTCAGAACTAATTCCATAATTTTCCCTATCACCAAGGTTAAACTAACAGGTCTGTAATTTCCTAATTCTGCCCTGCTCCCACTTTTGTGAAGTGGAATAACATTTGCGCTCCTCCAGTCCTCAGGTACCACCCCATCCTCCCATGATTTGTTAAAGAGGGTAGTCAGTGGTGTCACTAGTTCTACCCTTAGTTCTTTTAGAATTCTGGGATGAATCCCATCAGGCCCCATTGCTTTGTCCACCTTCAGTTTTAAGTGTTCTTTCAGAACCCTTTCTTCTGTGAATGGGCTGGTATCAACTCCTGTATCCAGAGTATTTCTATTGTTTGGTTTAGGTACTTCCCCCTCTTCATTTGTGAATACTGATCAAAAATATTTGTTTAGTATCTCTGCCTTTTCACAGTCATGCTCTTCCCACCTCCCCCTCCCCTTTATTAAGCCTCACTATCCCTCCTTTGGTCTTCCTTCACTCCCTGATGTATACCTATTAAAGGTTTTATCCCCCTTCTTAACAGAGTTGGCTATTTTTTTCTTGGTTTGGGCCTTTGCTGTTCTGACTGCCTTTCACGCTTCCTTTTGCTTTAACTGATACAATTCTCTGTCCTGCTCCTTCTGTGATTCCTTGTACTTCCTGAATGCTTTCTTTTTCTCTTGAACCTTCCCTACCACCTCCTTTGAGAACCATAGTGGTGTCTTACATCATTTTGTTTTGTTTATTTGCTTCACACAAAGACTTGTTGCCTCTGTGATGGCAGTTTTGATTATTCCCCATTGTTCTTCCACCCCATTTGCTAATGCATTCCTTAGGCACTCACCCATTTTGGCAAAGTCAGCCCTCCTAAAGTCCAGTACCTTTGCCTTTGTATGGCTTGACTCTATTGCTGTGTTTATCGTGAACCATACTGTTCAATGGTCGCTAGTTCTCAGATGGCTACCCACTTCTACATCTGTGATCCTCTCTCCATCTCCATTTGAGAGTACCAGGTCTAAGATTGCTCCCTCTTGAGTGGGTTCCAATACTAGTTGTCTAAGGCATGCCCCCTGTAGGGCATCTAAATAACCCCACTCTTCAAAGTGGCTGCTGCAACTGCACTCCAGTTAACATCTGGCATATTCAGATCCCCATCAGCAATATCTCCCCTTTTTCTGCCATTCTGAAGATACTTTCTATCATTTCCTTTTCCCTTTCCTCCCCCTGAGATGGGGGTCTGTATACAACCCTTTATGGATTGTGGTGCCATTGCCTGTCTCCAGATTGACTCTACAGTGCTTCCTCTCCTCCCTGTTTACCCTTTTGTTCTGTTGCTTTGATTCCTTCCCTTATGTAGAGAGCTACCTCTCCTCTTTCACCTCTCTGTCCCTCCTGTAGATAGTGTATCCTGCTATGTTTACGTCCCAGTCATGGTTCTGTGTGTACCATGTTTCTGTGACTGCCACGATATCCAGATGTTCCTCCTCCATCAAGGCCACTAATTCAGAAAGCTTGTTACCAAGACTATGGGCATTGGTACTCATTGCTCTCCATTTTTGATGGCTTTACCTCTTGTAGCAACATTCTGTCCTCATTGACTTTGCTTTCTATTTACCCCTGTCCTGCCTCCCACTGACCTTTCTACCTTGATCTTTTCCTCATTTAGTACCCTGTTTTGTAGGGGAGGCTGGGAATTCCTGCTGCTTATCAGTGCCTCCCTTGACTAGTTTAAAAGCTTGCCAATAAAGCATTTAAACTGATCGCCCAGAAGACTGTTCCTTCCTGGACAGATGCAGACCATCCTGCCAGTATAGGCTGGTATCCTCCAGGGGAACCCCAGTCCCCAATGAAGCCAAACCACTGTGCTCCACACCATTTTTTCAACCATTCATTGAATCGCATGGTGCAAAGTACCCTCACCTCACCCATGCCATAGACAGGCAGTACTTCTGAGACGTATACTATGTGTGCTACTTGTCTTAGGCTCCTCCCCAACTCTACAAACTCCTCTTGCACTGCTTTAATATCATGTTGAGCCCAGTCATTCATCCCTAGGTGGACAATGACAACCAGCTCAGTCTCCCGTGCAGCTGTTCTCGTGATCCTGAGGATGCGCTTCCTGTCCCTCTAAGCCATAGTGCCAGGCAGGCACCTTACTTCAATTTTCCCTGCTCCCCCCAGTTCTATCCCCCTAATAATTGATTCTCCCACCAGGAGCTGCTTCCTTTCCCTGTGGTGTCCTCTGCCTCCTTCCTGTGGGCCTCCCTTGTGACAGTTGTCCGCAACCTCCTTAATCTCCTCTGTGGGTGCATCCATAGGGGAACTGTGCTCCACCAGAATGGTGTATGGATTGTGGAGTGGTACAACTGACTGGGTGTGCCTCTGCTACACCACCCTCACCCTTCCTGAGCCCACTGTGGTCCAACTGCTGCGCTTTCTTGGCAATCTCTGAGGCACTGGTGATGGCCCTAGTGCTCTCTGGGTGGGAGGTTCCTTACTACTGTCCGTGGGCCTGAAGATGGGCAAACTCCTCCCTCAGGTCAGAGAGTTGCCTGCAAATAGGGCAGCATCTGAGCCTCCAGAAAGACTCCCAGAAGACTGCGGCCCCACAGCCAGTACATTGCACTACTCCCACATGTCTATCTTCCTGTTTATCCTGTGCAAGTTTTTTTTTCCTCCTTCCAGTTATTGTTTTGTTATATCAATCAATCAATCAAAATCTTTATTTATCCAGGTGGGCACCATTGAGCAAGGTTCATTTGCAAGGTGGACCTGGTCATGAATACATCAAAGTACAGTACAGAAGCAGGTATAAAAAAAGCAATAATATACAAGGAAGAAAAAGTATATACACTACGAGTACAAGGTTGAAATAAATAAAAAAAAAAACAGCATTATTTTACAATTGAAGATGTCAGCAGATGTACAGTCAACCATAGGCATATAGGGGTTATAAGCAGAGATCTTTTGAGTGAGGCAGCCGGCAACTACACATATAGGGGAAAGAGGCCATGTATGGGGTGGCAGGTTAGAGAAGTAAAGAAGGAAGAGGGATATATTACTGATGACTGGGGAAAAAATTGAGCTAAAACCACAGAAAGTGATGATGGCTGTCATGTACTTGTTTATTATGATAATGACGGAGGAGGGATAGATAATTGGGACACTACTATGGATGGGGTGGGACTTTAGCCAGGCTGGAGTGGACAGGGAAGGTTGGGTGCAGCAGGAAGAGTTACTAGGGAAAGAGTGAGAGCCAGGGGTAGAAACATGGCGAGCATCAGGATGGAAAGGGGGAGTTGCAGAATTAGTGGGCTAGCGGTGAGGAAAGCATTTGCAAGGTGTTTTCATGTAGCGATCATAGCGCGCCTTGAAGATATTCAGGCTAACAGGGCAGCTCAGCTTCAAGTTCCTTTGTAAACTGTTCCAAAATGTGAGTAAAGAGAAGCTTAGAGCAGCTTTGCTGAAATGAGTTTTGACCCTTGGAACGTGGAGGGCAATTAGGGAATAGCTCCTTAGAGCGTAGCTGCCTAACACACTCCGGGGAATACAATCTGAGACATATGAGGGGAGCTTGTTGGTCACCACTCTGAAGGCCCATAGGGTGGCGTTTCTATTCCTTCTATAGTGAAGGGAAGTCCAGCCTAACAATGAGTACAGGGAGCAGTGGTGTGTGAAAAGTGGAAGGCCAGAAATGAACCTGATAGCTCTGTGGTAGAGGGTGTCCAACTTAGCCAGTGCAGAGGCAGTGCAGTGGCTGTAGAGCAGGTCCACATAATTTATTAAAGATAGGAAGGTAGCTTGAACCAGTTGAATCTTGGCCTCCTTTGAGCGACAGGTGGTTAATTCTGTAGAACAGTCCTAATCTTTGCCTTAGTTTCTTCTGTAGTTCTTCGAGATGGTCAGCTAAGGAAAGTTTATGATCGAGCCAAACTCCTAGATATTTGAATTTAGCTACATACTCTAGTGTTTCTCCAAGAACAGTGGTAATTTATGGGATAGCTCCCCAGCAGGAATTGCTGCATGCAAGGAGGGGGAGAAGAGCATGGCTTTTGTCTTTTTCGCATTGAGCAAAAGCTTTTTGTTTATGAGCTGGTATTGTAGAAGGTTAAATTCAACTTGGAGGTCTTCACAGGCTGCTTCCGGTGTGGGATGACTCAAGTACAGTACAGTGTCGTCCGCAAATAAGTGGATGTTGGCTTTATTGATGGGGTCACTGATGTTGTTAATGTAGACTGCAAAGAGGAGGGGACCAAGGATAGAGCCCTGGGACATGCCCCTCAGCATAGGTTTTAATGGAGAAAGATCACCTTCAGCTTTAACCTGCTGTTTCCGTTCTCCAAGGTAGTCTGCAAACCAGCACATAGATTTATGGTATAGGCCTAAGGTGCTTAGGGAGGAAAGAAGCAGGCTGTGATCGACTGTGTTGAATGCCTTACTAAGATCCAAGAAAACGGCACAGACATGCTTCTTCTTGTCAAGGTCTAGGAGCCAATCATTGGTCACCTTAGCTAGGGCTATTATGGTGCTGTGCTTTGCTCTGAATCCAGACTGAACCGGGTTTAATAGGCTTCTGGATTCTAAGTATACCCCTAGCTGGCCACACACTATTTTTTCTAGTAATTTAGACAGGATGGGGAGGAGGGAGATCAGTCTGTAATTATTTAGATTGCAGGGGTCACCTGCTTTTAATAGAGGGATAACATGGGCTATTTTCCATTGGGGGGAGGCTACCCTGGGAGACTGACATGTTGAATAGGTGGGTGATTGGCACCTCAAGCACATTGTAGGCACATTTCAGATAGTATGGCTCTATGAAGTCAGAGCCTGCTCCCTTCCTGGTGTCCAGTTGCAGCAGTAGGTCTTCCACCTCTTTTAGAGAGACAGGCAGGAGGGAGAAGGCCTCCTCGGTAGAGGGGGACTCGTGGGTTGGTGGGCCCTGAGCTGTACGGAGGTCATTGGCGGTTATTGAAGGCTTCCAATATCTCCGATCGGTTAGAGATAACACTGCCACCGGCTTAATTTTTGCTGGAATGGAATTACCAGGTGTGTCCAGACATGTCTTTTAATGTTTTCCAGAGCTTTGAAGGATTTCTTGGGGCAGAGGCTAGTCCCAACGATAGTAGGCGGCCTTGGCTGCTCTGACCGACTTGGTGCACTTGTGCATGCCTCTTAAAAGACACCAATCCAAGTCATTCTTGCTTCTTCTGGCTTTTTCCATAAAGTATCCCTTTCTAACAGGGAAGCTTTGAGCTCAGGTGGAACTAACAGCAGGTGCTGCTCCTGACCAAGACTTAACCAAGCGTGAATGCTTATTTAAAGCCTCACTTAAAATATCATAAAAAATAGTATATGCCCTGTTAACCGTTATGGCTAGGAAGAATTCCTGCCATCACAGTGAATGTTTCAAGTCATGGACATAAGCAAACAAATCAAAGCTGCGTTTGCACCTCTTGATAGAGAACTTTGCCACAAACTGTAGGTTGTGCGCTGATCTAATGGTGGTGATTGTACAATGATCACTAATGTCTGAGAAAAATGTTCTGACATGAGAGAACAGGTGTGGCTTGCTAACCAAAATTACATGAGGGAGCTGTTGATAAGGTTCTTTTTATTTGGGCTAGTAGGCTCGCTAATGAGTTGCACCAGCCCTAGAGTGTCACAAAAGGATTTCAAGGGAGCTGATGCACTTGATTGCCAATTGTAGTTCAGGTCACCAAGAATAATGGTTTCCAAGGAACTGAGCACCAGTACGCAACTAAGGTGAGACAGGAGATGTGGCCCAGCAGAAGGGGGCCTGTAGCAGCCTATTACACAGAGTGCACTGGAAGGAGAAAGTTCGATATTTAGGGTCAAGCACTCGAATTCTTTGGGGGAGGATGATGCGTCTATGCATGCGGTTGAGTATTTGTCCCTTGAATAAATTGCCACCCCACCTCCTCTTGATTGCCTACCCGCTCAGAAGAGTAAATAATTTGGGATATTGATTTCATTGTCTGGGGTGGCTGGCCTAAGCCAAGTCTCAGTGATCACTAGGACATCAGGTAGGGTGTGGCTCACCCAAGCCTGGATAAGGTGAACTTTTTGCAAATTACAGGCATTAGAGGCATAAAAGGCATTCCTTTGATGCCTGCCAGGTCTGATGGAGAAGCAAAGGTGCCTAATGGTCCTGGGTTGAGTTCGACATTGCCTGGAGCACAATAGTAAAAGAAGCAGGATTCTTTTAAGGCAGGTAATTGTAATTTGTAAACACTATTTTTGGGTGATAGGAGGTGGTGTTGATGGGTATTCCTGTTCCCACTTCTGGTGTTATACTGGCCTAGTGTTGTAGCTGCTAGTGTCCTAGCAGAAATTTGCCATGAGTAGGAAGTCTCAAGTCTGGATGGGGAGTAATCTGCAGAGGCAGCTTAGAGATGTCCCACTTCCGGCAGAGACAGCTGAGAAGCCCAATAGTCCAGAATGGCTACCTGAAAGGAGCTGTTGGACGAGGACAGGGAGAAGCACAAGGGTCATTCTACTTTAGGGAGGGATGAGGGTTCCGAAGAATTGAGCTGAGCACTAGTAAAGCTAGTGACACACTGAGGAAACAGCTGTAATTTCCCATGGTAGATCTAAATGCCACAACAGCCGGCAGTAAAAGCCACTAGAAGCCTAGACCAATTGGGGATCAGGTGTCATAAGTTTAAAATCCTTTTGTTGGCTGAGAGGTGGTTTTGGCACTGAACGTACCTGTGGAGCAACTCTTTGCAGCTGAGCCAGTGAGGTGGTTCAAGGCTGCAATCCGGTGTGGCAAGATTTGTCTGTAGCTTTTTTCTGTTTCTGACCCTGCTCCACCTGTACAGAATGGAAGTGGGGTCAGGCATTCAAGTCTTGCAGCCTTAGTGGATGAGCATGGTTCGGCCTGAGAAACAGGCAGGAAAAACCCTGGGGATGGTCCTCAGAAAGAGAGGTATCCCAGGTCCACTAGAGCAGAAGAGGAAGTAGAAAATATAATGTATTTCCTCTTTAACAGAAAAGACAGCTGTTGTAGCCCTCTAGTGGCTATGTAGTATAATTTGCAAATGAGAAAAGGAAAAAAAAAATGAAATTCTTGCTCTACAAAAAATGATAGTCTCCCAGGGTCAGCAATGCTGATAAACGTCTCTAATGAAGCAAGGTAAAATGGATACCAGCAGGAAGAAGTCAGTGAGGCTGAGATCCTCCAGTCAGAGTGCTGGCACTGAAAATTCAGATGTCCAAAGGCACCAAATACCAACGATCCTGAGGGGATATACAGCTTTTGGCTGTTTCTGTAGATTTCTGGGCCCTGCAATGAACTGGAGTTCAGAAGATCCTGGGTGGCAGTTTCAACAGGGGAAGAAAGCCTCAGGGTCTGCTAATTTGCAGTAGCAGAATTGTGGGTTGTTTCCCAGGACATGCTTGTAGCTTTACCTCTGGTGGCGAGGTGTGAGCCCCAGGAGGGCACAGCACATCTGAGGGGGACAGGAAAGAAGATGGATTAAGTAGGGGCAGGCAGGGGAGGTGTGGTTAACTCAAACAAAGAAACAGGGTGGTCACTATTATATGGAAGGAGGAAGCTAAACTACAAAGTGGGTAATAGAAACAGGGAGGAGGCGTAAGTGGGTTAGAGGGCAGACAGGTGGCAAAGCGAGAGGCATGGATTGGTCTTTAAATTTAGAATGCTAGGCAGTACACTGAAAAATCTGGTCAATTTAAAACTACGGCTTTACACAGAAATCAATTCTGAAAAGGATTCAGCTGTTCGCTTCGAATAATAGACAGTGCAGTACAGGTCTAATAATTTTAAGACTCTACAGTTTTACACTCAGAATTACTAATAAAAGCATTAGGCTGTAGTTTTAAGATATTAAGGAGTGCATAAAAAGATCAACTTAAAACTCTTCAGCCTTTCGTAGAGAATTAATTCTAAAGAGGAATGTAATCACAGTGCATTCAGAGCAGGTAAATCACTTTAAACAATGGCAGTGTAACACTTGAATGGCCTAAGCTGGATTGATAGATGAGGAGAGAAACAGTGGGTACGCTTATATTGTCAGTGCAGTGTGCTGGAAAGGATATGACAGTGGTATGCAGTGTGCATCTTGCCCTTTTGAGGAAATGATGTCAGAAACCCTGGTATAAAGGAAATAGTACCGGTGGTGGGGTTAAGGGAAGGGGTTGGACCCAAACTGTTCCCTCCTGAAACAATCAGCTGAAAGCTCTGACCAACCACTACGATGAGTATTGACCTTCCTGTCAGCAAGACAACCTACACAACAATTTAACAGAGAAATTACCTTGCTAAACAAACAGAGAAAAATCAAACAGCTGAGTCAAACACAGGTAAATCTCCCCAGCCCCAATACAGCCTGGTGATTTGAGACAGTCCTCTTTATTTGTTTGAGCATTACATGTTTCATTACTTCACAACTGATAACTCTGTTTTATAGTCTGAAACTGTTTTCTGCCATAGGGTAAAGTTTTTCAGACTTTTTGGTTTATTTTATAGTTTTGGTAGTCATTTAGCTAGATTTAGTGGTCACTGCTCCCCACAGCTTGAGAAATAAATCTACCCTTCGAGGGCAAGAGTGAGTATGACCACTCAGCAGAGTTTCAAATTTCAATCTAAGGTTCTCTAATTAGCGTACAATTCTAAAGCTCCAGGGCAGCTCATTCCAGGAGGGATCACTTTGTAGGAAACAACATTACTATGGTAAGTATTTTTTCTAAGTGTCCATGGTACATGTATACATAATTATTAGTAACCCCCTCTGTGAACCTAAAACCAGCACTCTTAAATGCCATAATACTGGTTATTATACTACAACCATGTAGTATGTAAGCACTACGCATGACAGGGTATGGGATCAGGGATCACACCACGCCTGGGTGGCCAGGAGGCATGAGGCCACAGGCCAAATGCCTTCACTGTGCCCCAGGTGTGGATTAAATCTATATAACCCCATACCCTGGAGTGGGTTATTGTGCTTATTTATTTATTTTATTTATTTATTGAAATGTTTCACCAGGAGGGAACACTGAACAACAAGTTGCTCATCTCCCGGTGCGACCTGGGGAGGGGTACAATTGGAGGAAGAATTAGACATACAGTTTAACATTTAACATATCCAAGAAATTAAACATTCAATTACATTTGTAACAAGACATACAGTTACAAAATAGCATAAATAATCATACAGTCGCATTTGTGACATAACATACAGTTAAATGTATCATACCTGTGGAATATGTATTTAACTACAAGTGGCATATCTGAGGAACATAGTACAGAAATTTAAAGGGGACAGGATTTGGTTATTTCATTATTCTTATGTTGTACAAGACCTGTTTTAAATATTTATTAAAGTTTGACTGTAAAAACAAACAGTTTGTGTCTTTTTTTTTAAATATTTTAGCTGTTAATCTCTGACTAGTGCATTTACGAGAATCTGCATTCTGAAATGGCTCGAGGGACTGTGAACGGATGTTTGTAGCGAGCACGCTGCTGTGTAAGCTCATTCCAAGCTGTTGCTTTGTTTTAGCGAAACGGCGCTGCAATCTGTATACTTATCAGAGACTGATACCGGATAAATCACATCAGTCCCTTGTCACAACCTCATGATTTATGTGAATTTAATTCATTAGTGTCACAAGAGGATCGTGATAAATACAAAACTAAAGAAAGCTTAATACTGAACACAGCGTGTGTTTCAGGTAATCTCCCCTAGCCTTACATCGTAAACTACAAAGTGACTTTTATCATTAATGAATTTTATTACAGTCTTGTTTGTTGTACAGCTATTTTTATTTTCTGGATAATGCATAGATAGATTGTGTTGTGGTCCTGTGTGGGAATCAAACCCGTGGTATGTCGTGCACACCACAATGTATTGTTAACATTTTTTTACTTTGATATATTAACAAAAGGTAAATGACATAGTCTCGAGCTCCTCCTGCAGTCTCAGCAGCAGATAACCTCATAAATCCCACAGTAAGTACTGTACCTATCAGCCTAATATCTGACCTCTGAGCCCCAGCAAGATCACAAAAAGCGGGACTGATTGTCTCCTGAACGGTCTGATTGTAAACACACTACAGCACATAGGCAACATAGACTCAGAGAACATTTCACATACTACTTCACTTAGTCACAGTGTACTGTTTGCTTGCTGTACTCTAAATTCTATGAACAGATATGCAGTCTGATTTTATTCTTTTTTTTTTTTACTCACCTTGAAATTTCTGAGTACTGCGGTGCATGCCAAAATTGGAAGCGAGACAATGGCACCTTGAACCGTTGTTTTTTACAGTTATCAGTTGGTAGTGATTTGGGAAAGCATGTGCAGACGGTAGGACCCCAATCTAACACCACTTGATAGTGCTGTATTGTGTATACATAACTTGGGTAACAAGGGTCTAGTTCAGTTCTTGTATGTATTTGCAATGTGCTGATGTGAATGGCTGTTGGAATCACAACAGAGCAGCTGCAGTTTCTGGGTCACCTCACTGGAACAAGCTACCCTAAATAATTTACACAGAGCACTGCCGTTGCACTGATTCAGGCATATAATTTCCCCACCCCCACCCCCTGCAGCGGCACCGCAGCCGCAACTATTATCTTTATGTAAACCTACCTGAAGAGTGCAAATCAGAAGGAGTGAGAACAAGTGAGAACAACTGATGAAATTTTTTTTGTTTATATGGGTAGCCAACAATCTATATAAGGCAGTGAATGCACAACTATCATTAGTTGTGAAAACTGGGGAGTTCAGATTTTTTTTTTTTTTTGTTATAGGTTCTGAAACTACATGCTGATATGGAAATGTGTATGTAATTTAATTTATGAAACAAGCATTGTAAATGCCATTTTAACAATCACGATGTTCTCTAGGGACATACGCACTGGAGCTGGCTTGGCATGCAGATGGAACAACTCTCAGCACATTTGTAGTCATTGTTCCGATTTTAAAATGTGTAAAATGACACTGAGACTGTTCATTTCATAAACCACATTACATACAGCTTTACAGATGCTCATATATTCTCAAACCCCATATTCAGTACATACTGCCTTATAAAACTGGCATGAAGGCAGTTGGAGGAGCAAGTGTTTTGCCATGGATACCACTCACAGCTTGCATTGTTTATACACTCTTCATTTCAGCATCTGCATGGAAGGACTATTTTAGTAAAAAACACACACTTTTCATCACTACTTCAAATCAGACAGTAATGCAAATACTTTAAAAAATCCATAATTGTAATAATAGCAATAATGTATGACCAGGATTTAGATTAACAGTCAGTCACCCCCTTGTGGCAATATGGCACTCAGCTGTGCCTCGCCCCATATTATGCCCCAAGGGGGTGATTAACAGACTTTTAATCTAACCCCTGGTCATACATTATTGCTTAATTAATTAAGCTGAATGTTGATGAAATAATTATTTAATTAGTCTATAAATTTCATCTTAGTTTATTTTAAAAACTAAATGCATTTTTTTATGTTTGCTTGCACGCATGTGCAAGAAACATAGTGCCATAATCCGAGTTTTCGGAGGTGTGTCACCCCTCTTTCGAACAGTCAGTGTGTTGGCAGGCGTGGCCCCAGTCCGCCGAGGGACAGTAAGCTAACCTCAGGATTGTGGGAGCAGCTGCATGAGGGAGGGAGATGGATGTCACTGCACACCTAGAGACAAATGACTTGGCTAGGAATGGGCTCAGAGCAGTGCAAGAGGAGTTTGTAGAGATGGGAGGGCCCTTAGACAAGAAGCGATATGGTAACCTTCTCAGAGGTGCTGCCTGTCTATGACAAGGGAGGATGTTAGGGTACTCCTCACCAGGGAATCTAATGAATGGTTGAAATACTGGTGTGGAGCTCAGGGTTTTGGCTTCACTGGGGACTGGGAGCCACCTGGAGGGATGCAGACCAATACTGGTGTGATGGTCTGCCTCTGTCCGGGGGGGGAACCAGGATCCTAGGTGAGAGGTTTAAATGCTTCATTGGCAAGCATTTAAACTTGCCAAGGGGGGAGGCACTGAAAAGGAGCAGGGAAATCCAAGCCTCCCCCCACAAAACATGGTAATTAGGTAAACACCAAGGTAGAGAAGTCATTAGGGAGCAGGACAGAGGTAAATGTAAAAAAAGGCAAAGGCAGTAAGGACAGAGATGGGGCTAAAAGGGGTAAGGCTATCAAAAAGTGGAGGGTGATGAGTACCAATGACCGTAGTCTGTGTAACAAGCTGCCTGAACTAGTGGCCTTGATGGAAGAGGGTTGCCTGGATATTGTGGCAGTCGTAGAAACATGGTACACAGAGAACCATGACTAGATGTCAACATACCAGGATACACATCTACAGGAGGGACAGGGTGGGTAAAAAGGAGGAGGAAGAGTAGCTCTCATGTAAAGAAGGATCAAAGCACCAGAACTAAAGAGTAAACAGGAGCAGATGAGGCACTCTGGGTCACCCTGGAGACAGGAAATGGCACCACAATCTGCATGGGGATTGTATACAGACCCCATCTCAGGGGAGGGAATGGACAAGGAAATGATAGAAGGCATTCTAGAATGGCAAAAAAGGGAGATATTGTTGATAGGGGACCTGAATATGCCAGATGTTAACTGGAGCACCTTTGCTGCAGGCACATCCAAGAGCAGGGTCATTCTTCATGCCCTACAAAGGCATGCCTCAGACAGCTAGTATTGGAACCCACTGGAAGGGAGCAATCTTGGACCTGGTACTCTAAATGGGACGGAGAAAGAATCTCAGATTTAGAAGTGGCAGCCATCTGGGAACAAGCGACCACCAACAGTGTGGTTCACGTATAAACACAGCCATACAATCAAGCCTACAAAAAGCAAGAGTATTGGACTTCAGGAGGCTGACTTTGGGAAAATGAGAGATTGTGCATCAAAAAAGCACTAGCAAACAGGCAAGAAGGAGGAGTGGAGGAACAATGGGGAGTAATCAAACAACCATCACAAAGGCATCAAGCGCTTGTAAAGCAAATCAACAAAACACAACAAAGGAAAAAATGCTATTGTTCTCAAAAGAGGTGGCAGGGAAGGTTAAGGAGAAAAGGATAGCATTCAGGAAATATAAGGAAACACAGAAGGAGCAGGACAGAGAACTTTATCAGTTAAAGCAGAAAGAGACAGGGAAGGCAGTCAGAATAGCAAAGGCCCAAACCGAGGAAAGGATAGCCAATTCTGTTAAGAAGGGGGGATAAGACCTTTTATAGGTACATTAGGGAGTGAAGAAAGACCAAAGGAGGGATACTGAGGCTTAATAAACTGGAGGGAATGTGGGCAGAGGGTGACAGTGAAAAAGCAGGGATACTGAACGAATATTTCTGCTCAGTATTCACAAAGGAAGAGGAGGGGGAGGTACCTAAACCAAACAAGAGAAACACTCTGAAGACGGGGGTCGATACCAGTCCATTTACAGAAGAAAGGGTTCTAAAAGAACTAATAAAATTGAAGGTGGACAAAGCAATGGGGTCTGATGGGATTCACCCAAGAATTCTAAAAGAACTAAGGGTAGAGCTAGTGACACCACAGACTACTCCCTTTAATAAATCATGGGAGTATGGGGTGGTACCTGGGGACTGGAGGAGGGTGGATGTGATTCCTCTTCACAAAAGTGGGAGCAGGATAGAGGCAGGAAACTACAGACCAGTTAGTTTGACCTTAGTGGTAGGGAAAGTGATGGAATCACTTCTGAAGGAAAGAATTGTTGAATGCCTAGAGGCCAGTGGGGCACAGGACCCAAGGCAGCATGGATTTACGATGGAAGGTCATGTCAGACGAATCTAATAGATTTTCTGACCGGGTGACCAAAGTAGTAGGCCAGGGAGGGCTGTGGACATGACTTACCTAGATTTTAGCAAGGCATTTGACACAGTCCCACACAAAAGATTAATACACAAGTTAGCCAGCCTTGAGTGGGTCCCAAGGTGGTAGCCTGATAAAAATTGGCTAGACCACAGGACGAAGAGGTAGTAGTAAATGGAGTCCACAGTGAAGAAAGGAGGGTCACTAGCAGGGTACCGCAGGGTTCAGTACTGGGACCGGTCCTTTTTAATGTCTTTATAAGTGACATTGCAGAGGAACTGGAAGGAAAGATGTCTCTTTGCAGATGTCACAAAGATCTGCAACAGGATTGATACACAAGATGGAGTGGAAAGGATGAGAAGGGACTTGGCAAGGTTGGAGGAATGGTCAAATGTATGGCAGCTCAGATTCAATGCAAAGAAGTGTAGTAATGCACCTGGGAAACAAAACCCAGGGAAGAGTACACAATGGAGGGTGAGATACTGACAACAGTAAAATGGAAAGGACCTGGGGTAATTATATCAGATGACCTAAAGGTGGGAAACAATGTGACAAGGCAGTAAGGAAGACTGGGGGATACTGGGATGCTAGGAGAGGCATTAATAGTAGAAAACAGGAAGTTATATCCCTCTGTACAAACAGTTGGCGAGACCCCATGGGAGTACTGTGTGCAGTTCTGAGACCGTATCTCTGCAAAGACATATGTAATCCCCTGTTACCCGGGTTACTTAGAACCCTGGTTAGATCTAGTGGCAGGCAGGGACAGGCAGCTAGTGAAACTCCAGTTAAATGGATTTCACTATGTCTTGCTCTGTTTTCAGTCTCTGCTGAGCTGGGGCTATGACATCATTTAGAATTCTGCAGCAGCATAAGACACAATGGAATGTTGCAGTTGGGAGTAGGTAGAACGTTAGGGAATTTCAAAGTCAGTCTAGAGTTGATCCTTGAAGTCAGCAGTCTAGTTTTTGTTTGCTGTCTGAAGTGGGCACAAGAAAAGGAAGGATGTAGTTCCTTCAGTGCCTTGGAGGGAGGGGGTGCCCTGCAGGGGCAGGCCCCCCTGCCCTCAGCTCTGACACAGAGCTACTTTAGGGTGTGTGTGCTTCCACCATAAGAGAGACACAAGGAACCAACTCCCAGGGGCAACCTCCTGGCCTGGGAAAAGGAAGAAGCTGCCTGATGAAGAGTGCGGGGGCACTACAGTTTTTGAGGAATAGAGATTCCTTCCGACTTTTTGGACATCTGCAACAATGAGGGTGATGAAGCTTTGGCAAAAGGCCAGTGTCATTCACCAAAACAGTGAGTAATTAAGTCTCTGGGGCTGTGGGTCAGTCAGGATGCCAAGTCCAGGGCCTTTGGAACAGTGAGATGTAATGACTATTGTATGTGGGGAGTCTTCAGGGGAAAGACAGTTACTGCCTTACAAAGCCATATACAGTCTGCACTATAGTAGCCAAGGAAGAGGCTTATGGAACAGTGAGATGTAATGACTGTTGTATGTGGGGGGTCTTCAAGAGAAAGACAGTTACTGCGTTACAAAGCCATATACAGTCTGCACTACAGTAGCCAAGAATGGGTGTGTGTGTGTGTGTAAACAAAGGAATGGCTCGGTATGGGTCTATGGAACAAAAGGTGGGAGACCCCCACCTGGCGTAACAGGGCTCACCTCTACGGATTCACCTTGAGACACTTGTCACCTTTCTGACAGGTATTGGCCAGTGCCTGAAGAGGGTACCCAGACATTGGGGTGGAGTAGAGGGTGGTAGTGTGCCACTAAAGAGTCCATGACATATGGAAGTTTAGGATCCAAGAATGGATTGTGTCTCAGTGTCATCACCTATCTGCATTAAGGAGTGGCCTCCAGGGTCCGCCTATGCTTTCATTCAGTTTTGTTGAATAAAGCCACACTTTTAGAATCCCATCTCCTGGTATTGAACATTATGTTATTGCTTCTAGTCTCTGGATTACTTTGGGTGACCCTGTGCAGAGTGGTCAAACCAGTCACCATGCCAAGTGACACCTTTCTCCCCAAATTTTCAGCTTTAAAAATGGAGGCACCGCATCATAGGACCCAGGCCCTCAACCTGTCCATAGCTACACAGGCAGGGTAGTAGCCCGCTCAGTTTAAGCGCCGACTGGAGGTTGCACATAGACAGAGTGGAGGCTGTCCAGAGGATGGCAACAAAATGGTGCAGGGTCTGCACCAGAAGACATACTAAGAAAGACTAAAGGAGCTTAATATGTATACCCTTGAGGAAAGAAGGGAGAGAGAAGACATGATAGAAACTTTTAAGTACCTCAAGGGACTCAAAGTCCAAGAGGGTGGCATCTTTCAGAAAAAGAGATGTGCAAGAACAAGGGGACACAATTTAAAGATAGAGGGGGGACGGCTCAGAGATAATGTGAGGAAGTATTTTTTCACAGAGAGGGTTGTGGATGCATGGAACAGCCTTCCTGAGGAGGTCATGGAGTCAAGAACAGTGGGGAATTCAAGAATGTATGGACAGACATAAGGCAGTCCTAGTGGGGGTAGGAATAAGCAAACGGTTGGTTAACTAGGATCTGCAGCTTATCTTTAGGTAGGAAAATGGGCAGACTAGGTGGGCCAAGCGGTCCTTATCTGCCATCAAATTCTATGTGTCTGTGTTTCTATTATGAGGAGGAGGAAGGAGAACCAATAGAACCTGATGGTTCCCTGTACAACAGTTTGTTCTCACCTTCATTCCTCAGAGGATTACATCTCACATTACTCCTTTGTGGCATATGGCAATTACCCTAGACCTTTCATTCCAAGAAACAGCAGATGGTAAGGTGGAATTTCTGATATGATGGGCCTAACACCGACAAAGAGGTTGTTTCTGCCCATTCATAAGTCCCTAAGAAGGCCATGCAAGATTCTGGCAGCCTCTACCTTCTACAGCTGGCATTGATAAAAATTGAGACAAACTATTAGCTGGATAGTCAGGTGCTGAATATTTGTGTATGCACCCTGACTGTGAGGGGGTGGTACAAACTGCGTCCTGTGACAAGGCCAAGGTACTCCTTTTCTCACAGCCCCTAGAAAGGGATTCCAGGAAACTAGACAGTATGGGCAAAAAAGTCTACACTTCTGCTTCTTTGCTACTGAGACAGGCAGCCTATATGGCCTACATGACTCAGTACCAAAAGGTACTCTGGAGCTCAGTAATGGCTATGAGTGAGAAAGCGGTGGATGACTTAGCTCAAGACCTGGAAGAGACAGCAAAGGCTGACATGGATGCCACCAAATACCAGTTTCATATCGCGGTGAATGCCAGTGACACTGCTTCTAGGGTCATGGCACATGTAGTGTCCTTGCGGAAGTTTGCATGGCTCAGAACTACAAGCCTTTCACAGGACACTCAGACTAAGGACATAGATTTTCCCTGTGAGGGTAATTCCTTGTTTGGGAACAAAATAAAAGCTTACATGAAAAGGTGAATGAGTATAAGACCTCCTGTAAAAGTAACACTGAGAAGAAGGCCTCCACTTCCCATAGGCCTTATGGATGGGGAGTAGAAATAGTTATTTCTTCCACACTTAATTGACCTATAATTACCTCCCCCAGAGGTTTTTTTTCCAGAGGCAAAATCAAAAAGGTGCCACTCATGTGGAAGCCACTCCAGACCCCAAGGTGCAAGCCAAACAGAACCTCTGACATGTCTGTCCAGGTCGCCCAACCATTGCCAGTGGGGGGGGGGGATTGCCTTACTATTTCCAGACATGGAAAAGCATTACCACAGACAAGTGGGTCCTGGCAATAGTGAGTCAGGGTCTCTCTCTGCAGGTCAAGAGATTCCCAAAACTGCGGACACACAAAGCCTTCCCACCTCGTACCCCAGCAGAAAATATCCTTCTGGAGTGGAAGGTGAAAAAGCTGCTGCAAGCAAGTGCAGTGGAAAGAGTCCCCCTTCACAGTGTGGGAAGGGGTTGTACTCAAGATACTTCTGGACCTATTTTAGACCTGAGATTTCTGAACAAACATTTGAAGAAGGAAAAGATCAAGATGGTGGCACTAGGCACTGTGATTCCATCATTGCAGCAGATACATTGGCTAGGGTCACTAGATTTGAAGTACACTTATTTTCACGTACCAGTAAGACCCTCCCACAGAAAGTATCTCAGATTCACGTTAGGAAACTGCCACTACCACAGGGGTTGCTCTTAACATTGTTTTACTAGCCCAAACACTAGTGCAAATTGACCAGGGCTAGTGCAGCTAACTCTCTACTTGCCCGTCTTGGACTAGTAGAGATTTTCATGGCTGTTAAAGAAGTTAAAAGGTCTCTACTTTGCATTCTCTAGTCCTCATGCTAACCCTCTCAATATTCCAGATGGCAGGTGTGATTAACAGCTCATTAAGAGCTGCAATTATCTGGAAGTTCAAGCGAGGATCCACAAAAGACTCAATGTGAGTTATTATCACTCCACTGTTAAGACTTTCAGCTAGTGTCCAGGGTGTGATCAAGGGTAGAGTGCTGTTAAGTCATTAGGTTCCAGTTTTCTGAATATGTCTATGTCTGACAATTTGTCCAATATTAAGACCAGTGCCCCTCATTTCTCTACATTTTGAGTGTTTGTATCCAACATTTGAGTGACAAAATGCAAAGAGATACACAGGATTGGCCCTGCAGGTGGTGGGTTTTATCACAGCCTCACCATAACTTCCCTCTCCCTCCAAATCTCCTAACTCTGTTCTTTCCCTGGACAACACTGCAAACCAGACTCTGAAGTGACCATCCATAGATCCATAGCTGTCATTACTGGCAAGTGTAGGGGGTCCCCAGTTCTTCTAAATGGACCATGCCAGCCATCACCATCCATACAATTCCACCTGTATCCCACACAGCATGTCCTTTCAGCCTAAAAACAAAGCTTTGGATCATGTATGGTACAAAAATAAACCTTGATAAATACATAATTTGAAACCTTGAAACAGGCATTCCTGGGGTGCATATATCATCCTATACAGAAATAGAAATAGTATAGTGTTATGCCTGTGTACTGTTTCCCCTGGGGCTGATGAACAGACAGTGTTAAAGAAAAATCTGTCAGTGTTGGGGTAGAGCATATTACAATCAGTTCTTTTACAAATAAAAATTTCATAGTTTTCTGTTTCCCAAGCCCCTTAGGTTTGTCTAGCCCCCACTCCAAAGAAATCTTAGATGTGCTCCTGGCTCACTTGAGACTGTACAAAAACTTTCAAAAGTGCCAGTCTCCAGTTGACTATAGGTGGGAACCAAGAGTGTCTTTCTCTGCCTGACTTTGTTCTTTGCCCTGTGGGTGGTGGTGGTGACAGTGTGGTGAGGCGCATGATGATGCCAGCTTTTGTGTGCTGCAGAGCTAGGACTGCTTGATTGAACATTTGCTGTTGTGATATCCTCTCTCTGTTTGGTGTGTTTGGGGAGGGAGAGAGAAGAGTGGAGGCCATGGTACATAACAATGGGGAAGGGGCTCACTGACTGTGATGGATGGCATTGCAGTCTTTTTTCTGCTGAGGGAGCTGGAAGCAATGTGGGAGCAGGGTAAATGTGCAATAATCAGAGTATTTCTTGGCTTTGCTTGCATTGTTTCCTGTATAAGCGATCAAAATTTACCATTATAATTAAGGGCTAGTGCAACCATCTGCGGGCTAGTGCAATTTTGAATCAACTTGCCCTGCTGGCTAGTGCAAAAAAAGGTCAAGGTTGACCCCTGCACTACCAATTCACAGCCCTCCACTTTGACCTTTCATCAGCTCCCAGAGTTTTCACAAAGTGCCTGGCAGTAGTAGTAGCACACTTGTGGAGGCAAGGGGTAGTGGTCTTTCCTTACCTTGATGACTTGTAAGTCTCAGGAAAGTCACACCAGGAAGCCAAAGTCTCCCTTTTGCTCACCCAGTGCACCCTAGAGGATCTGGGTTTCCTGATAAATGTTTCAAAGTACCAGACAGAACCTGTTTAGGTGCTGGACTTCATAGGAGCAGAAGTGGACTCGTGTCAGGGAAAGGCATTCCTCCCTTATGAGAGGGTGGCAAATTTGACAGGCCTGCAAAGTTTTCAGAACGGGACAGCCAAGAGATTTCTTTCAGTTACTAGGGCACATGGCTGCCTCCACAGCAGTTGTACCAGTGCCAGGTTCCAAATGAGTGATATCCAGTACTACCTAGGGGCTCACTGGTCCCAAAGGCGGGACCCTCTCTTGAAGCTAGTACCTGTGACAAGGTACCTCACTGTAAGCGGGGTGTGGACCTCACTAGAGTCTCAGAAGCCCATAAACCTCCTGGAACTTAGGGCTGTATATTTGGCAATGCAGGACTTTTCCTCCCACATCAGTCAGTCCAGAGCAGGACAGACACCACCGCCACAATGTACTATATAAATAAACTGGGAGGAACAAGATCTTCCAAGCTGTGCACAGAAGCAATGAATATCTGGAGCCTGGCATACTCACTGGAGGTGCAGCTATCTGCAGTGCACCTGCCAGGGAAAGACAATGTCCTTGCAGGTTCTCTGAGCAGGATAAGTCAAGGAAACCACAGATGGACTTTGAACAAGCAGTTGCTCTATGCAGTGTTCAGAAGGCAGGACACACCAGAGACAGATCTGTTTGCTACCTGGAAAAACTACCAGCTCTCCCTCTTTTGTTGCAGGCCTCCCTTGGTGGGGACAGTCCCAGAGGACAACCTGGTTCTCGGCTGGACAGGGAGATTTTTTTATGAGTTTTCCTCATTCTCACTCATACTGAGGGTACTGCTGAAGCTCAGAAGGGAGCCAGTATTGATGATCCTAGTTGCTCCAGACTGGGCCAAGAAGATCTGGTACTCTCGGCTTCTGTCCTTCTCCATCAAGCCTCCAATTATCCTCCCTCTGAGGTACAATCTACTGACCTTGCCTCAGGACAAGATAACATTCCTAGACCCAAGAACCCTGCACCTCAAAGCTTGGTGCTTGAGGAGTTAGAATTCTCTGGCCTACACCTCTCAGAAGAGGTTTTAAATGTGCTCAGTTTCCAGAAAGCCAGCAACCAGGAAAACCTATGCTTCAAAATGGAAAAGGTTTTCACTGTGGTACTCCTTCATGCAGCTTAGTCCTTTTCAGGATAGCCTTTCCAACATGTTGCATTATCTGATCTTACCAGTAGGCCTAAGGCATCAGGCGCAGGACAACACAGAAACCTTTCTAGCTAGGCGTGTACCACGGGGGTCCGCCCACCTCACCGACGTCACTCCGCTGGATGTCGTGTCTTTCTCCTATAAAGGCGGCAATCCCCTCACACCCTCCTGAGCTTTTTCCCGCCCATTGACCTGCACACATCGGACTCACTGATGCTGACGCAGCTACAGTTAACCACCATTTCCCATACTTTCACGCATCCCCCTTTTTTCTTTAATATTAACATCAGGTTTTCGGTGTTACCAACCCAGGTTTATATCTTCTCAACTTGCCTCATCTTCCAACCGTTCCTTGAAGTGTGCCTGCAGCAAACAGATTCCAGAAAAGGACAGTCAATCTGCTTGCATACTGTGCCTAGGCCCTAGCCACAACACCAAAGCCTGCCGGTTTTGCCAGAAATTTAACCAGGCCAAACAAAGATGTTGCCTGAAAATTCTGGAAAGCCATCTCCTTAAGCAGAAGCTTGTCGCAATGGAACAGGAGCAGCAGGCCAGGAGCTCTTTGGCTTCACCAGCTCAGTCCTCCAGGGCTTCCTCTTCTTCACAACCTAGAAAAAAAATCTAGCATGAAGCTTAGACACTGAGATAAGGACTGGGACTGGTCTGCTTCCCGCTCTCAGTCTTCTCATAAACCGCTGACCGCGACTGAGTCTTCCGCCCATGAGAGGTCGGCCCCACCAGCCCCTACTCCTGCTGGGGTACCGGTGGCCCTACTGCCTGCTCTTATCTCGGTGGTGGGCGGCGGTTCCTTGGGGCTTGGGACTCTCCCTCCTTGACTTGATCCTTACTAATAAACCCCATAAAATTCCACAAGCAGCAGTATTTCACAACAACTTAAGTGATCATAATATAGTATTATAATATCGTGGTCTGTGTCATGGGCTTGCTAAGAACAAGTCCTCCCTGTAAATTCATCTTGAAGAGGAGCTTTTTTTAATATATATATTTTTGTCACCATTTTCCTGTTTACTCTCATCCCGTGCCCCAGGCATGTGCGCATGTGAGAGGCACGCATGCCCGGGCACTTTCCCACTACACTGCCACCCTTCCGCCCACGCTACCCAATCCGACCTCCACCTGTGGAACGGAACTACTGAGGGGTGAAGATGACCACCCCATGAGAGGAGAGCTGCCTTCGGCTGCTCAATCCTGCTCCTCCCTCCCCATGCCGGCTCTCTGATGACCCAAAGTCATTCATGAACCCAGGTCGCCAGCATGGTATGAGGTAAGGCATCCAGTGCCTCAACCCTCTGTGCCACCAGGATGGCGTCCTGAAAGGAGCTTTAAGAAATTTCATGTAGCTAGCTACCTCAGTATATGGCCTTCACACCATATGCTGGCAAAATTCTATCTTACCACTAATATTTAATGAAGCAGTGGATATCTTCAATTCCACCATGCTTGGCATTAACAATAAGCATGCACCAATAATTAAATGCAGGATCAGAAAAACATCATGCCCCTGGGTTTGTTTTTTTTTGTTTCTTTCTTTCTTTATATGCCTACTTCCTCATCTTGGGGTGATCTTGATGGGTCCCCATTCTGGTCCACTGGCGGCTCCTGCGCCAGGTGCCGTGCTCGAGCTGCAACCCCTTACTTTCTCCCTCTCTCAGGCCATATTGCAGGCCCTATGGCCAGGGGGTCAGGGCCAGAGGGAGCTTCCTGGAGCATCCGGTGCAGTGCCGCAGTAGACCTTCAAGAACGCTGGAGGATTCAGCTGTTTTGTCCCGTTTTCTCCCCCCATGGCATTGGCGTGCAAGGACACCCAGGACACTGCGGCACACACTCCTGCGTACCACATGTTGGATGTCTGCCCACGCCAACCCCTCCACTTCACTGCGAGTCGCACTACCTCCTAGCCTCAGCCAGGAGCCAGCACCTTCGTGAGAGTCCCTCCCCACTCTCCCTGGAGGAGGAGAACCCTCTAAGGGATTCTCACTCTTCCTCCCCCCAACTGAACCCAGGTCACCAGTGTAGCATGAGGTGTCGTATCCAGCGCATCAACCCTCAGCGCCACTGGGCCGGCATGCCCCTGGTTTACAGGAGAAATAAAACGTGCGCTATCAAGGAGGGATCATCTGTGGGTTACTGCTAGATGCTCCAAGCACCCTACTGACTGGTGCATTCAGAGCCCACTGAAAGACCTGCACAAAACTGATCACAGAAACGAAAGCAAATTACTACCTTAGTGCCCTTGAGAGTTCCAAAGGGAACCCAGCAAAATTCTGGGTATTATAAAATCAGTCAAGGGACAACAATCCTCTCCATCCAGCCCCAAAAATTATTTGCTAAGGAATAACTACTGAAAAACTTACAATATTAGAAAAATGTAACACTTATTTCTCTATAGCAGGCCTTGCCTTCAAGGCCTAGGCCTACCAGCTGCTAGTTTGCAGCCTGCACATAACCATTAGATCAAATATTATGCTCCGACCCCAGGACTCCTCCTGCATTTCTCCATTTACCTTTAAAGAAGTTGAGGACTTACTCTTACATCTTGATGTTAAAAAAAGCACAGAAGCAGATGGCTTGTACCCTCTATTCCTAAAAGTGGGCTCCCAACTTTTAATAGCACCAGTATTGCATTTATTTAATTTGTCCATCTCAAATAGTGAAGTCCCTCTGTATGGAAAACAGCCTACATATTACCACTCTTTAAGTCTGGGGACCCTGAGGACCTCAGTAACTATAGGCCTATATCCCTCCTTCCTAGTCTATCCAAGCTGCTAGAGAAACTAATTGACAGTCCGATCAAGGCCTACTTAGACAAATTAAATCTAATAAATCCACTGCAATCCAGCTTCCAGCCTCTTCATAGCACCACTACTGCTCTTGCAAAAGTATTGGATGACTGGCTTCTTGCCCTAGACCGCAGATATACCACAGGGGCAACATTCCTCAACCTGAGCAAAGCATTTGATACAGCAGATCATACGATACTGCTAGACAAGCTTAAGGAGCATGGCATGAGTGGATCTACACTAAATTGGTTCTCCAGCTATTTTTCCGTCCGTCTTCAATAAATCAAAGTTGATGGGACCTTCTCATCGCTTCTTCTCTCTCTGAGAGATACCTCAAGGCTCGATCCTTGGCCCCTCCTCTTCCTGTTATACACCAATACCCTAAGCAATAATATATCAAATGCCAAACTCCATTACTTTGCTGACAATACTGTTCTCTATACTTCTAAACCTTCTATTATGGATGTTTTCCTTGAACACTCAAACCAAATTCGACCTATTACAGCAAAACCTCCTCGGTTCTCAACTATTATTAAATGCCAATAAAACCAAGGTTATGTTCTTCCAACCCAATAATTATTCCACAGTATCCAAAAATTCCACCTCCCCATTGTCTATCTTAACACTGTTAGGTGACACCCTGGAAAGGGTGGATAACTTTAAATATCTCGGTTCTCTACTGGACCAAAATCTCTCCCACTCTTCCCACGTTGAAGCTCTTGCAAAAACACTAAAGTTGAGGCTCAGTTTTCTTTATAGACATAAAGCCTTATTTTCCAAAAATTCCAGGTTAAGACTGATCCAATCTACTTTTCTTCTGCTGTTAGACTATGCTGATATCCTTTATAGCCGCTGCTCGACGACTACCCTACATAAATTAGATGTCCTTTACCATCGAGCCATACAATTTGTCACTAATTCCGCAGCCAGGACGCATCACTGTGATCTCTATGCTGAAATAGGCTGGACCTCCCTTGCCACCTGAAGATTATTAAATACTTAAGTCTGGGCTTACAAAGCCTTGCTCTGTGAACTACCTCCATACATCTAAAGCCTGTTTTGCCACCTCTTGTGCTCCTACGCTCTTAGAAAACATTTGTATATTATGCTCAAAGTCCCTAAATTTCACACCAGCTGTGGCATGGCTGCCATCAGTCACGCTATCCCCCTTGCTTGGAATAAGCTGCAGTCATCCCTCAAACTAGCCACCCTTGTCCCCCTAAATGCTTTTAAAAGCCTTGTCATCAAATTTACCCATGATGTTTGCCACTGATATTCAGCTTACATCCCCTAGCCTTGCTGCTCTGCTCACCCCCTCCTGATTCTATCTTGTAACTCCTAACTATTGCTTCCTCTAACACCTTAAATCTCCCCTCTCCTTCTATGCCTTGCCGACTGTTTCTGTGCTTGGCAATGTCTGCTTTATATAGCTTCATTAGTATGAGTTACCTTGGTGGCACTGTCTCCACATCTTGTACTATCAATAGACCAATTGCACTTGACAATATTTGCACTTGGTTCCAGAACTTTTGTACTTTCTGTGCTGTTGTTACTATATATCTATATTGTAATTGTATGTCACCTGTCCACATTGGAGCTCTTTGTAAATGAGCTCGCTCAATGGAGTTTCCCTAGTAAAATAAATTTGAATTCTGTCTCCTGCTCCCCAGCCCTGAACGTTCAGGCCACTGACTTACGCAAGCTCTCAGCCAGGGGTAGCACATTGGGTGCCGGCTCCTTTACGGACGCCCCCCTCCCCCAGCCAAGGCACTGCCTGCATCGGTCCCCTCCATGGGAGCCAATGGAAGTCCTTCCAGGCAACACCTGCTGTAGGCTACTGGCATTTCTCCAAGTCCGTTTCATCTCAGCCTTCGTCAGGGAGGTTCCCATCCTCCCCAGCACCTGTGGATGCACCTCCCAGGCTTTCTTGGCCTATGCCTGCTGGGCTGTCACCTGTTTGGCCTCAGCTGCCTCCAGTGGACATGACACCGGCTCCCCCATGAATGCCTGCTGGACCTCTGCCGGGGTACCTGATGCCAGTTCTGCCCTGACCAACACCGGCTTATCCCTACCTGGCACCAGCCTGCCTCATCCTCCAGTATATAATTACCCTCCACCAGTGGATTATAATGCTCTGTTTACTACTTGGTAGGCTCTCATATAAAAGCAGATGCCCTCCCTTTCAGGCCCGCCACCGGCATCCCCCCAGCGTACCCCTGGGGATCACCCTCCTTCGGACCCCATCCGGCCTGGTCCTAGTCCTAGTGACCCTCATACATCCGGTAACAAGCCCAACACCAACTCTGGCCGATGCCTGCCTCCTGAAAGTGAGTCTGTCGAGGAGGATGAAGAGGGCTCTAACTACACAGTCTTCCTCCATTGCGGGGGTCTCATCTGAGGGTAAGGAGCCCCTAAGGTAGTCCCCAAGTCCCCTCCTGATGATCCTTCTTTCATGGACATCAGGGGGCACATTCAGGCCATCATGGGCTGTGAGACTGAGGAACAGGACCCAGAGCGACATCGGTTGGCTGTTTACCTCGCGCCAACCTGATGCTGTCCCCTTGGTGGTACCTCCTTTCATTGACTCTGATGAGGATGTCACCAGAGTGGCCTGGAATCATCCTTCTTTTGACTCTGGCAGTGTCCAGGAAGGCTAACCGCCTTTACCATGCCCCTGCAGGTAAACTTTTGGCGGAGGCAACCTAAGGCTGACTCGGTAGTCATCAATGTGGCTTACGACTGCACAAAAACCTAAGCACCTCAGCTCTCTTCCTCCTGACAGGGAGTCCAGACAACTGGATCACCTGGGCAAGTGGGTCTTCACCTCTTCCACCCTGGCTATTTGGGCTATTAACTATTTGGCCACATGGTTCAGATCCAGAACATCCTTTGGGACCAGGCCAGGGAGATGGTTCAGGCTTTGCCAGATGACTCATCTAAAAAGCAGCTGGCCCAGGTTCTCAAGATGGGCTTGGACGAAGAGACCCATGTCCTTTGGGATGCCTATGATGCGGTTGATGTCTTGGGCAGAGGGACAGCTGTGGGCATCTGTCTCCTCGTGCCACTCTTGCTCCAGGTGTCTGAATTTGCTTCTGATGTGCAGTCCAGCATTTTGGACATCCCTTTTGGGGTTCCATCCTTTTGGAGGTAATAGCCAGGACATGATTTCCTCCCTTCAGGAGTCAGGTCAAGACCTTTAGTCTGTTCACTTCTTGTATCAGACTCAGCCTAAGTCTGGCCAGCAGCCACCCTTCTGCTGCTCTTCTCGCAGACAGACCCACCCTTCCGCCAAAAGTTAGGGTAAGCGTAAGCCTGCATCAGCCCCTGCCGCAACCATCAGCTGGGGCTACTCAGACGCGTGCCCCAGCCCTTCCAGCAACTGCCCCTACTTCCTGACTCCTTGCCAGAACCCCCCCTTAGTAGAGACTCCAGGAGAGGCAGTCAGGGGTTGCTTCTCCCTCCACCTCTACAGGTGGCAATCGATCACCTCGGGCAGTTGGGCGCTACAACTCATAGAGCACAGCCACACTTTGGAACTCCTCAAGTGGCCTCCTGAAAATCCTCCAGGCAACTCTTTCTACTCCCCCTCCCCCCAGCTCATCTGCCTCTTGTCTGGGAGGAGATTCAGGCCCTATTACAAAAAAGCCATTGAGCTTGTCTCTTTGGCTTAGTGGGGCAGGGGTTCTACTCCTACTTCTTTCTGGTCCCCAAAGACCAGGGACTTCAGGACCATCCTGGACCTGAGTGACTTGAATCTGTTCATAGAATATAAATGCTTCCAGATGGTAACTCTTCAAGGTCTCTTGCCCTCCATCAGAAGGACTGGCTCTGCTCCTTATATCTACACTATGCCTAACTGCATATCAAAATGTTTCTTCCCATTGGCGCTCCTCCATTTCCATTTACGGGGGGCCCATTTTCAGTTCTGAGCTCTCCCCTTTGGCCTGTCTTCAGCCCCTAAGGTTTTCACTAAGTTCCTGGTGGTGGTGGCTGCCTTGCAGAGGCAGGGCTTTTACGTGTTTCTCTACCTGGATGAATGGCTCCTAGTGGCACCATCCCGGGAACACTTTCTCCAGACCCTGGAGCATACCTTCAACCTCTTCCAGGCCCTGGGTATCACAATCAACAGCCCGAAGTCCTACCTGGCACCCTGCCAATGCTGCCAGTACATAGGGGCTGTTCTGGATATGTTCCAGGGCATGGCCTTTTTGCCCAGAGACAGAATGGCACGCCTGATGGAACAGGTCCATCTGGTCTCCTACAGCCATCAGGTCCCAGCCAGGGTATTCCTGTGTCTTCTGGGCCACATGACAGCGGTCATTGCCATGGTCCCTCTTGCCCAGCTGCATGTGAGGATCCCTGAGTGGACATTGCAGGTGCAATGGGACCAGTGCATTGACAACCTTGACCAACTGGTCATGGTCTCTGACCCAGTCAAATGGGTTCTGGCCTGGTGGCTGGAACTGACCAGCCTGTTTTGGGGGGGTTCCCTTTGCTATTCCTACCCCTCATCAGATCCTTATGATGGATACCTCGGGTCTTTGCTGTGAAGCCAAACTGGTAGCTCACCAGACTCAGGGCACCTGGACAGATGAAGAATAGGGACTCCACATCAATGCCCTGGAGATGTGGGCAGTTCTATATGCCCTTCAGGCCTTCCAGACTCATTTCCTGCCCGGTCCACTCTTAGTTTAGACAGACAGACATGTGTGTGGTTTATTACTTAAACATGCATGGGGAATGCACTTCTACCCCTGCAGAGAGGTGATGAGGGTTTGGTATTGGGCCATCAAGCATGGTCTGGAGCTCGCCGCCATCCATGTGCCAGGTGTCCTAAATGTCCTGGCAAATAGTCTCAGCCACTCCCGCTCCAGGGCTCATGAGTGGGAACTTCTGATCCCTGGTAGTCGAAGACCACTTCAACAAGTCGGGGCGGCCAGAGTTGGAAATTTTTGCGTCCCCACTCAACACAAAACTGACGCTTTTTTGCTTGTTAATCCTGGGCCTGGAGTTTTCTGGTGAGACACTTGTCCCACCTGGAAAGGGAGGATCTCTATGCCTTCCCTCCTTCCTGCTCCTTCAGCAGGTTCTGCTGAAGTTTCAGATGGAAGGGCTGAAATGATCCTCAAAGCTCCTTCTGCCTCATCAAATTTGGTTCCCTTACTACAACAGCTGGCTGTGAAACATCCAGTGCCTTGCCCCTCGCACCGGCTTGCTATCCCAGGAGCGGGAACCTTGGTCCATTCAGTCCTCAAATCTCTGCATCTCCATGCATGGATTCTAATGACATAGCCATTGCCTGGTCTGGGGTCTCTCCAAGGGTCGCAGATGTCCTGGTGGCTGCCTGAAGCCCTCCACTAGGGCTACCTATGCCATGAAATGGAAGCCACAACCTTGGGCCACTTCTCACCAGCAAGACCCTTTCACCTCACCAGTAGATCAGATGTTGGAGTATCTTCACTCCCTCTCTGATTCAGGATTGAGGTACTCCTTCATAAAGGTACATTTTTCTGCCTTTTCTGTGTACCATGTGCCTATCGAGGGCAGGGCTGTGGCTCAGCTCAATGCGTCTGGCACCTTCCTGCAAGTCATTCTGCATCTCAAACCTCCCATTAAGGACCCGGTTCCTCCCTGGGACCTCAATTTTATTTTAGAGAAACTCGTGCTGCCTCTCTTTGAACCAGCTGTGAGTTGCATGCTGCACTATCAGTCATAGAAAGTGCTCTTTTTAGTTGCTGATACTTCTGCCCGAAGGATTTCTGAGTTTCAGACTCTCATGTGTAAGGCGCCTGATTTGTTTTTTCACAAAGACAGGGTGTCTTTGCATACCAATCCTATGTTTCTTCCCAAGGTGGTGTTGGAGTTTACTTTGAATCAATCCATCCACCTTCCTGTTTATTATCCAGCGTACTCTAATCAGGGGAGGCTTTGCCCTCATACTTTGGATGTACATAGAATCGTATGATACAATACACACCAGACTAAGACTCAGAAAGTCTGATCAATTGTTTGTTTCGTTTGTCCCTAAGAGAGTAGGTGCTCTGGTGTCCAAACAATGTTTAAGTAGTTAGCTAATTGCATTGTTTATTGTTACCATAAGTACAGCAAGGAACTTTCGGGAGTGGTTAAGGACCATTCCACCATGGGTATGGTGACTTCTATGGCTTGCTTCAGAAATGTGTCTGCTGCAGACATCTATGCAGCCACCACTTGGAGCTCTGTCCATACCTTCACCAAACACTGCAGCCTGGACACTGCCTCTAGGCGTAGGGCTAACTTCAGTTTAACCATTCTGCAGGACCTTCTCTCTTGCATCTTCAGCTGCTGTCTTCCTCCTTCCAGGCTGTTTCCTTATTCTTCTGGAACTGCTTGGGACTCAGCCTGCTGCAAGAGCCTTCCTTGAAGTAAGATGGTACAGTTACATAAGAACTTACTGTAACTGTAGATCTTCGTGAGGAGCTCTTGCAGCAGGCCCTAATTTTCCTTCTTACCCCCTACTCTCTGTCTGCTTTTCTCCTCTTCCATGCGAGTGAGTCTTCTGCTCTTTCTTTCCTTTATTCTGGCTCTTGGGAAATCTCCTGGTTTCTTCTTCTGCTTCTGCCTGGGTCTCCGGAGGGAGAACTGAGGAGAGTGTTGGGACCACCTGCCTTTATGGGACAGGCCGACATCAGCAGAGTGATGTCAGTGGTGGGCGGACCTCCATGGTACACTACTAGCTAGAAAGGTTTCCATGTGGTCCTGGCACCTGACAACTTAGTCCTACCAGTGTTGGCCTGCTGCAAGAGCTCCTCTTGAAGATCTTCTGTTGAGGTAAGTTCTTATACAATGTACTGTTTAGCAGCAGTCCCTAGGCCTCCAGCCCTCAACCCTGAAGTGCATCTGGGAGCAGTTTCAGCATATGTTTCAGCTGGCAAGGATAGGCCTCTAGCCTCCCAGGCTATTTTCAAGAAGTTCTTCAAAGGCCTAATCCACTTGAATCCTCTCTTTAGGGATCCAGTCCCTCCTTGGGACTTGAGTCTGTGTATTGCACAGCTGATGGGGGCACCTTTTCAGCCTATGGCAACTTCTGCCCTGAAGTATGTCACCTGGAAAACAGTCTTCCTGGTGGCACTCACATCTGCCAGGAAGGTGAGTGAGCTCCAAGCCCCGTGTACAGATCCTAACTACTGTATATTATCCTTCACAGGGACAAGATAGTCTTGAGGACCAACAGGAAATTCCTCCCCAAAGTGGTTTCCGAATTTCACCTCAACCAGTCTGTCACACTCCCCATGTTCTTACAGAGAAATCTACACCAGGGCAGCAGAGACTCCACAGCCTGGATGTTAAGAGAGCTCTGAGATCTTACTGAGATACAGCTCTTGCAGCAGGTAACACCATTAGGACTGAAGCCGGCAGGCGTCAGGACCCCACGGAAATCTTCTAGCTAGCAATCTTCAGCGGGGACCCTCCGATGTCGGTCCCGCCCCCAACGTCAGACGTAGTACATAAGGAGGCGGTCCCGCCAGATTCCCCAGTTCTTTCCCGCCGTCGACTTGCATGTCTCGACCCTTCGGCTCATTTCTAGCACACGACGCCTGGTTAAGTTCTTCCTTTGAGAAAAAGTTTGTTTTTTCTGCTCAGTTTCTGTCTGATGTCCTCTCCAACCTCCGCTGAGGGCCATCTGTTGAAGTGCGCCTGTGGGAAGCAAATCCTGCTCAAAGACCCACATTCAGCCTGCGCCCGTGCCTAGGCCCAGACCACGACACCCGGCCTGCTCCTTCTGCCAGGAGTTCAATAGCCGACCTGGATCCATCGCCAGAAGGCCCTTCAGGCTCCTGCTCGAGGAAAAGATTAAGGCCATGGATGCAGCCTCGAAAGGGGAATCTTCCCCAAGGTCCGGAGACACCTCGAGAAGCATAGGAGAGAGTGAGATCCAGGTCCCGCCTAGGGCCTCTGACTCCGTGAGCTCCGGCCCCGTCCAACCGCCTCCCTTCCAGGGGCCAATCTCTGCCTCCCTGCAGCAGTGAAGACTCCTTCGGTTCCTCCTCTCTCTCAGGCCAAGACCTCCAGACCTCTTCGTCCCTCGGCCACTAAGGCCCTGTTGAGGTTGGGGACCGTCATCACCATCACAAGTCCGGTTCCCACTATTTGGAACCGACGCCAGGTCAGTTTCTTTGCCTCCTCCTCCCAGCGAAGACCAAAGGAACGACTTCACTTAGAGATCGTCGGACCCGACGCCGGCCCACCCGACGCCGGCCCACCCTACGTCGGCCAAACACCATCAGTCCCGAGAACCGACGACCACCAGACGCCCGTCGCCGGTTAGGCCTTCGCCTCCATGGACGCCGGCCAGGGGACTGACGTCCGTTCCTACTGAGAAGAGGACCCCTTCGTACGTCGGCCAAGAGGCAATCACGGAGGAGGAGCTAACCCAGCCCGAGGACCAGACGGGTGAACCCGGTCCTGTCACACCCCCCAGGGAACCCTCTCCGGAACCTGAGATCCCTGGGAAGCCGACGCTGGAACCCGATGACCGGCCATCCGCGCCCGGTCCGTCGTCGGGCCTCAGCATATCCGAGGTCAAGGAGTTGTTTACTTACTGGTGGGACACCATAAAAAGGGATGTGGTTCCCACACCACCTCCTCCTCCTCCTCTTCCTCCACCTGCGACTGCGCCGGCCCCCGCACCCCCTACTTCACCTAGGGATGCGGGCCGAGTACCTTCCCCCCAGGAGCCTATGGATCCTCCTAGGGGTAGACCAGAAAAAAGGAGACCTCCGTCCAGATCTTCTTCAGGGTCACCCAGCCCCAAGAGACCCAGAAAATGCCGCCGTTCGCCTTCGACGGAGGACATGGGATCGGACTTCTCGGATGGATCCAGATCCCCCTCTCTGATCAACGTCCCTACTCCGGATCCACGTGAGCTTCCAAGATCTCCTCCGGATGACCCATCATTTTCAGAGATTATGAGGCATATCCAGGAGAACATGAGCTGGGACGCAGAGGAACTAGACCCTGAGAGGTTACGCCTTGCCAGATATCTTCGGCAAAAAGATCCAAAGCCTGTGGTGGTGCCACCCTTGGTGGACACATTCGTGGACGTCACCAAGGCAGCGTGGAAATGTCCACACTCGCTTCCAGCAAGGCTGAAGAAAGCTGACCGCCTGTACAAGGCCCCTAGGGAGGACCAGTACTTGGCATCACATCCTCTGGCTGATTCTCTGGTCATTACAGCCTCTCATGACCGGTCCCAGAGGCCGCAACATTTGAGCACCCTGCCTCCGGACCCAGAGTCCAAGCAGCTGGACGCTATGGGCAGGCGCATGTATGCATCCACTACCTGTGCCATCAGATCCCTCAACTACTTGACCCACATGGTACAGTTTCAAAACGCCTTGTGGGAGCAGGGACTGGATCTGGCGGAAAAGATGCCAGAAGATGAGCAGAAGGAGGAGTTGCTACAACTCCTTCGCACGGGTTCGGACGTGGGAACCCAGGTGCTGGTGAGCCGCGTATGATTCCGGACTCCTCGGCCAGAGCTGCAGCTTCAGGTGTATGCCTCCGGAGACACTCATGGCTGCCGGTGGTCGGATTCACCCCGGACATCCAGAAGAACATCCTGGATGCCTCGCTTCATGGAGAGAGTTCTCTTTGGTGAGTCCTCGGAGAAGGTCCTCACCAAACTTCAAGAGGCCGGGAAGGCGGTGCGGTCTGTCCAGGCCATGTACAGACCCAAGCTTAGTTCCTTTCATAGGAACCAAAGCCGTTTTCGAGGCTGGATGCAGAGACAGCAGTCCTGCGCTGGTCCGCAACAGAGGGTCTCCTTCTCCCGCAGAGCCCAGGGGAAGTCATCCGCGGGCCGAAGCCAACGACCAGCTAAGTCGGCCCAGCCCACTGGACCCTCAGCCACTACAGCATGACTCCTTCCCGGCCCTCACCCCTCAGGATCAATGGGACACCAAGGTCGGGGGCCGCATTGCAGACCACCTGCCAGGGTGGCAGTCCATAACCACCGACAGGTGGGTCCTTCAGTTGGTCGAAAGAGGCCACTTTATAGAATTTGTGGACAAGCCACCCACAAGGCCTCCTCTGCTCTCCCATTACTCGGGTCAGCACAGATCACTCATCAGGAAAGAGGTACTCGCGCTCCTGCAAAAGGGAGTGGTGAAGTATGTCCCAGAGAACCAGATAGGATCTGGATACTATTCCCACTTCTTTCTGGTTCCGAAGAAAACAGGGGACCTCCGTCCAATCCTGGACCTCAGCGACCTCAACATGTCGGTTGCCTACAAACATTTTCGCATGGTGACCCTCCAAGGACTCATTCCCATGCTGAAAAAGGACACCTTCTTAGCGTCCCTGGACATGCAGGACGCCTACCTGCACATCCCAGTAGCTCAAGCACACAGGAGGTTCCTACGCTTCGAGTTTCTCAGCCACCACTTTCAGTTCTGGGCTCTTCCGTTCGGACTGTCTTCAGCCCCCAGGGTCTTTACCAAGTGTATGGCAGTCGTGGCAGCGTCTCTGAGGAGACAGGGCCACTACATGTTCCCGTACCTGGACGACTGGCTTCTCATGGCCGCCTCCAAAGAGGCGCTATTGATGGCTATTCAGAGCACCCAGGATCTGTTCCAGTCTCTGGGCATTCTTATCAACTACCAGAAGTCTCTCCTCGTACCGTCCCAGAAGCTGCAGTTCATAGGCGCAGTTCTGGACACTGTCCAAGGGAAAGCCTTTCTTCCCGATGAAAGAGCGGAACACATCAGATCCCTCATCAGGGATCTCTCGGTGAAAAAGACCGTCCCCGCCAGGTTGGTCCTTCGCTTGCTCGGACACATGGCTGCGGCCATTCCAACCATCCCTTTGGCAAGGCTCCACATGCGGTAACTCAGTGGATGCTCAAGGTGCAGGGGACCAAAGGCAAGACCACATGCAGCATCCGTCAGAATCACGAACGCTGTGATTCGAGACTGGTAATGGTGGTTAGACCCAGGGACACTCTCTGGGTGTCCCGCTTACAGCACCCTCCCAAGGCAATCCTTCACAGATGCCTCAGGGCTGGGGTGGGGAGCGACCTGAACGGGTGAGGTCCCAGGAACATGGACCCCCAGGAAGCCCACCTCACATCAACGTGCTGGAGATGAGGGCGGTCCTTACGCCCTGCAGGCCTTTCAGTCAGAAACTCTCGAGTACCCTTCTACTTCAGACAGACAACATGGCGGTGATGTATTACCTCAACAAACAAGGAGGTGCACACTCTAACCCCCTTTGCAGGGAAGCTATGAGGGTGTGGGATTGGGTAATCCGACACGGCGCGAGCCTGATTGCAGTTCACGTTCCCGGAGTGGACACTACAATCGCAGATGGCCTGAGTCATTTCCAGGCCAGAGTCCACGAGTGTGAACTTTTTCAGGAGGTAGCAGAGGATCTGTTTCTTCGATGGGGCACTCCAGAGTTGGACTTATTCGCTCCCCCATCCAACACAAAACTGCCCAATTTTTGCTCGCTAGATCCAGGGCCTGGTGTTTTCTGGCGAGACGCGTTGTCCCTCTCCTGGGTGGACAGATTCCTCTACGCTTTCCCTCCCTTCCTGTTGATCCAGACAGTTCTTCTCAAACTGCGCAGGGAGCATGCAACAATGATCCTGGTAGCGCCTTTCTGGCCCAGGCAGATCTTGTCCTCATGCTGATGCAACTGTCCGGGAACCTCCAGTTCCGTGCCTTCAGCTCCCACCTATTGTCTCAAGAGGAGGGTTCACTAGTCCACCTGGACTTACGCCACTGAACCTGCATGCATGGCTCCTAGAGACATAGCCATTATGCACACGGGGTCTCGCAAGAGGTGGCGGAAGTCCTTTCCGCGGCCAGAAAGCCGGCAACACATGCGACATACACCATGAAGTGGCGCCGTTTTTGCTTATGGTCAAAGGCATGCGGCCTTTCCCCTTTAGAATGTCCGGTAAAAGGGGTGCTGGAATACCTGCTTTCCCTATTCCATTCGGGTCTCGCCTACTCCTTCATTAAAGTGCACCTCTGCGCGATCTCTGCATACCACTTCTCAGTGGGACAGCGCACAGTGGCACAGCTTGATGCCTCTCGAGACTTCCTGAGAGGGGTGTTACACCTTAGGCCACCCATCAAGGATCCTGTTCCTCCTTGGGACCTACTCTTTGTCCTGGAACAACTCACGCTTCCCCCCTTTGAACCTGCCGTGGATTGCGAGCTGCGTTTTCTGTCGTGGAAAACGTTATTTTTAGTTGCTGTCACGTCAGCAAGGAGAGTTTCCGAGCTTCACGCTCTCAGGTGCAAGGAGCCTTATTTAATTTTCCACCAGAACAGAGTGTCTCTGAGGATGAATCCTAAATTCCTGCCTAAGGTGGTCTCTGCCCTTACTCTCAACCAGGACATCGATCTGCCTGTGTATTTCCCCAAGTACTCTAATAGAGGAGAGGCGTTGCTTCACACCCTGGATGTTCACCGCTCCTTAAGGTTCTACCTGAACAGAACTAAACAGCTTCGCTAGTCAGAGCAACTATTCGTTTCCTTCGCTGAGAGGATGCTGGGCCAACCAGTCTCTAAGCAGACCCTTTCTCGCTGGCTTGTCCAGTGTATTTCATTTTGCTACAACAACAAGCATAAGCCCCTCCCTGGTACAGTCCGGGGACACTCGACAAGGGGGGTGGCTACCTCCTTTGCAGCACTGCGCAACGTCTGCACCTTGGCCATTTGTGCTGCAGCTACTTGGAGCTCAGTGCACACATTTATTAGGCACTATAGCCTGGATATTACATCACGGCGGAGAGCCGGTTTCGGCCTGGCCATTCTACAGGGTCTCCTGTCCTAGAGTCAGGACTTGTTCAAGATCTCTCCTAATTTCCTCCTCCCAGAATGCTTTCAGGTGCTATTGCTTGGGAATCAGTCCTAATGTTGTTACCTGCTGCAAGAGCTGTATCTCGAAGTAAGATAGTACTGTTATGTAAGAACTTACCGTAACAGTAGATCTTCGAGAACAGCTCTTGCAGCAGGTACCTTCCTGCCCACCTTTCCCCCCTTGGAGGAGGTATGGCCTACCAGGCCTTGGCAGGAGCTTAAGCTCTTTTCTTCTGATGGTGGATCCTCGGTCTCCCCTTGTGATGTCATCCTGCGGCTGAGAGTCTCCAGCGGGAGAACTGGGGAATCTGGCGGGACCGCCTCCTTATGTACTACGTCTGACGTCGGGGCCGGGACCGACGTCGGAGGCGGTCCCCGCTGAAGACTGCTAGCTAGAAGATTTCCATGGGGTCCTGACGCCTGCTGGCTTCAGTCCTAATGGTGTTACCTGCTGCAAGAGCTGTTCTCGAAGATCTACTGTTACGGTAAGTTCTTACGTAACTGTACTTTATTGTTTTGACCACACAAAGGATTTCAGGTTCACCAAGTCACAGTTGTTTGTCACCTGTGGTGAGGTAGGCCAAGGAAAGCCAGCAACCAGGAGAACCATTCCTCGCTGGACAGTGGCCTGTATTCAATTCTGTTACAGCAAAGCTGACAGACTTCCACCTGAGGGCCTAAGGGATCACTGTACAAGGGGCACCTCTGCCTCTGTTGCAGCATCCAGAGGTGTCTCCATTTAGGAGATTTGTAAAGCAGCTACTGTAAGACAGTACACACTTTTACAGAGCACTACCATCTGGACATTCAGTCCAGGAGAAATACCAGTTTTGGTATTGCTGTCTTGCAGTACCTTTTCCTAAATAGGTTCTGTACTCAGCCTCCCAAGGTACTGCTATGGAGTCTGCAGTTGTTAAGAATAAGTGAGGGATTCGTGAGGTTTGAAGAAGAAATTACTCAGTAGATACTAATGTTGTTTCTGTCACAGGGATCCCTCACTATGCTTAACAATCTCATCCCCTATGTCCCCTTCCAGAACCTGGAAAAGGTTCTCACAAGAAACATAGAATTTGATGGCAGATAAGGACTGCTTGGCCCACCCAGTCTGCCCATTTCCCTACCTAATGGATAAGCTGCAGATTCTAGTTAACCAACAGCCTAATTCTTCCTACCCCCAACCCTAGAATTGCCTTATGACTGTCCCAATGCATTCTTGAATTCTACCACTGTTTTTGACTCCACAACCTCCTCTGCAAGGCCGTTGCATGCATCCACAACCCTCTCTGTGAAAATATACTTCCTTACATTATCTCTGAGCTACCCCTCCTCTGTCTTCAGATTGTGCTCCCTTGTTCTTGCACACCTCTTTTTCTGAAAGATGCTACCCTCTTGGACTTTGTTGATTCCTTGAGGTACTTGAAAGTGTCTATCATGCCCCCGAGGCTATACATATTAAGCTCCTAAGTCTCTCTCATATGTCTCTGGTGCAGACCCTGCACCATTTTGGTTGCTCCTCCTCTGGACTGCCTCCACCCTGTTTATGTCTTTGCGAGATTGGGTCTCCAGAACTGCACACAGTACCAGATGGGGTCTCACCAGCTTTCTGTACAGAGGGATAACAACTTCCTGTTTTCAATTTTTTTAATTTTTTTTTTGTTAATCCTTTTTTACCTGGCACCTTGGTCTGCTTCACGTCCCAGCATCCGTCCCATCCAGCCGCCGTCTGGTCTGCCATGGTCCCGGAGAGTCCCACCATTAATTATACCCGCGACTTGCCCCCCAGGGTGGTGTGGCGGAGAGCCCCCCTATACTCCCACTGAACCAGGATCCAGTAGCCACGGTGGAGTCCCCAGGCCATGCATCTCTTGTGACGGCCATCAAACTGCCGTGACCATGCGCCATAGTTCTTCCTTTTCTCCCCCTGTAGAGAGGGCGAGAATGATGCTATGGGGAGGCGACGTGTCTCACATGCGCCTCCTCCCGCGCCATGCCCCAACTCACCAGCCCTTAGGAAGGCATCAATGTGCCATCTCCCAGCATCCGTTAGAGGTCGCCGGAATGCCGGTGCCTAGAGACCCCCCTCCCTGGAGAGGGAGAGCAGTCCTACAGATGCTCTATCCCTCCCTGCCCCGCCAACCCCCAGTGACCCGAGTCCGTTCCTGAACCCGGGTCACCGTCATGCAGTGAGGTGTGGCGTCCAGCGCCTCAACCCTTAGTGCCACTGGGCTGACCCAACTTCCTGTTTTCTACTGGTGATGCCTCTCCCTATGCATCCTAGCATCCCCCGAGCCCTCCTTACTGCCCTCTCACATTGCTTGCCCACCTTTAGATCATCTGATATGACTACTCTAGGTCCCTTTCCATTTTTGTTGTTGTCAGTATCTCACCCCCCATTGTGTACTCTTCCCTTGGGTTTTTGTTTCCCAGGTGCATTACCTTGCACTTCTTAGCACTGAATCTAAGCTGCCATACATTTGACCATTCCTCCAACCTTGCCAAGTTCCTTCTCATCCTTTCCACCCCACCTTGCGTATCAACTCTGTTGCAGATCTTTGTGTCGTCTGCAAAGAGACATACTTTTCCTTCCAGTCCCTCTGCAATGTCACTTATAAAGACATTGAAGAGGACCAGTCCTAGTACTGAACCCTATGGTACCCCATTAGTAACCCCCTTTCTTCAGAGGGGACTCCGTTTACTGTTACCCTGTGTCCTGTTCTCCATCCAGTTCTTTACCCAGGCTACCATCTTGGGACCCACTCCCAGGCTGGCTAACTTGTACTGTATATTAATCTTTTGTGTGGGACTGTGTCAAATGCCTTGCTGAAGTCTAGGTAGGCCATGTCCACAGCCCCTCCCTGATCTACTACTTTGGTCATCCAGTCAAAGAAATGTATTAGATTCGTCTGACATGACCTTCCTGCTGTGAATCCATGCTGCCTTGGGTCCTGTGCCCCTCTGGCCTCTAGGTACTCAACAATTATTTCCTTCAGAACTAATTCCATAATTTTCCCTATCACCAAGGTTAAACTAACAGGTCTGTAATTTCCTAATTCTGCCCTGCTCCCACTTTTTGTGAAGTGGAATAACATTTGCGCTCCTCCAGTCCTCAGGTACCACCCCATCCTCCCATGATTTGTTAAAGAGGGTAGTCAGTGGTGTCACTAGTTCTACCCTTAGTTCTTTTAGAATTCTGGGATGAATCCCATCAGGCCCCATTGCTTTGTCCACCTTCAGTTTTAAGTGTTCTTTCAGAACCCTTTCTTCTGTGAATGGGCTGGTATCAACTCCTGTATCCAGAGTATTTCTATTGTTTGGTTTAGGTACCTCCCCCTCTTCATTTGTGAATACTGATCAAAAATATTTGTTTAGTATCTCTGCCTTTTCACAGTCATGCTCTTCCCACCTCCCCTTCCCCTTTATTAAGCCTCACTATCCCTCCTTTGGTCTTCCTTCACTCCCTGATGTATACCTATTAAAGGTTTTATCCCCCTTCTTAACAGAGTTGGCTATTTTTTTCTTGGTTTGGGCCTTTGCTGTTCTGACTGCCTTTCACGCTTCCTTTTGCTTTAACTGATACAATTCTCTGTCCTGCTCCTTCTGTGATTCCTTGTACTTCCTGAATGCTTTTTTTCTCTTGAACCTTCCCTACCACCTCCTTTGAGAACCATAGTGGTGTCTTTACATCATTTTGTTTTGTTTATTTGCTTCACACAAAGACTTGTTGCCTCTGTGATGGCAGTTTTGATTATTCCCATTGTTCTTCCACCCCATTTGCTAATGCATTCCTTAGGCACTCACCCATTTTGGCAAAGTCAGCCCTCCTAAAGTCCAGTACCTTTGCCTTTGTATGGCTTGACTCTATTGCTGTGTTTATCGTGAACCATACTGTTCAATGGTCGCTAGTTCTCAGATGGCTACCCACTTCTACATCTGTGATCCTCTCTCCATCTCCATTTGAGAGTACCAGGTCTAAGATTGCTCCCTCTTGAGTGGGTTCCAATACTAGTTGTCTAAGGCATGCCCCCTGTAGGGCATCTAAATAACCCCACTCTTCAAAGTGGCTGCTGCAACTGCACTCCAGTTAACATCTGGCATATTCAGATCCCCATCAGCAATATCTCCCCTTTTTCTGCCATTCTGAAGATACTTTCTATCATTTCCTTTTCCCTTTCCTCCCCCTGAGATGGGGGTCTGTATACAACCCCTTTATGGATTGTGGTGCCATTGCCTGTCTCCAGATTGACTCACAGTGCTTCCTCTCCTCCCTGTTTACCCTTTTGTTCTGTTGCTTTGATTCCTTCCCTTATGTAGAGAGCTACTCCTCCTCTTTCACCCTCTCTGTCCCTCCTGTAGATAGTGTATCCTGCTATGTTTACGTCCCAGTCATGGTTCTGTGTGTACCATGTTTCTGTGACTGCCACGATATCCAGATGTTCCTCCTCCATCAAGGCCACTAATTCAGAAAGCTTGTTACCAAGACTATGGGCATTGGTACTCATTGCTCTCCATTTTTTGATGGCTTTACCTCTTGTAGCAACATTCCTGTCCTCATTGACTTTGCTTTCTCTATTTACCCCTGTCCTGCTCCCCACTGACCTTTCTACCTTGATCTTTTCCTCATTTAGTACCCTGTTTTGTAGGGGGAGGCTGGGAATTCCCTGCTGCTTATCAGTGCTTCCCCCTTGACTAGTTTAAAAGCTTGCCAATAAAGCATTTAAACTGATCGCCCAGAAGACTTGTTCCCTTCCTGGACAGATGCAGACCATCCTGCCAGTATAGGCTGGTATCCCTCCAGGGGGAACCCCAGTCCCCAATGAAGCCAAACCACTGTGCTCCACACCATTTTTTCAACCATTCATTGAATCGCATGGTGCAAAGTACCCTCACCTCACCCATGCCATAGACAGGCAGTACTTCTGAGACGTATACTATGTGTGCTACTTGTCTTAGGCTCCTCCCCAACTCTACAAACTCCTCTTGCACTGCTTTAATATCATGTTGAGCCCAGTCATTCATCCCTAGGTGGACAATGACAACCAGCTCAGTCTCCCGTGCAGCTGTTCTCGTGATCCTGAGGATGCGCTTCCTGTCCCTCTAAGCCATAGTGCCAGGCAGGCACCTTACTTCAATTTTCCCTGCTCCCCAGTTCTATCCCCTAATAATTGATTCTCCACCAGGAGCTGCTTCCTTTCCTGTGGTGTCCTCTGCCTCCTTCCTGTGGGCCTCCTCATGACAGTTGTCCGCAACCTCCTTAATCTCCTCTGTGGGTGCATCCATAGGGGAACTGTGCTCCACCAGAATGGTGTATGGATTGTGGAGTGGTACAACTGACTGGGTGTGCCTCTGCTACACCACCCTCACCCTTCCTGAGCCCACTGTGGTCCAACTGCTGCGCTTTCTTGGCAATCTCTGAGGCACTGGTGATGGCCCTAGTGCTCTCTGGGTGGGAGAGGTTCCCTTACTACTGTCCGGTGTGGCCTGAAGATGGGCAAACTCCTCCCTCAGGTCAGAGAGTTGCCTGCAAATAGGGCAGCATCTGAGCCTCCAGAAAGACTCCCAGAAGACTGCGGCCCCACAGCCAGTACATTGCACTACTCCCCACATGTCTATCTTCCTGTTTATCCTGTGCAAGTTTTTTTTTCCCTCCTTCCAGTTATTGTTTTGTTATATCAATCAATCAATCAAAATCTTTATTTATCCAGGTGGGCACCATTGAGCAAGGTTCATTTGCAAGGTGGACCTGGTCATGAATACATCAAAGTACAGTACAGAAGCAGGTATAAAAAAAGCAATAATATACAAGGAAGAAAAGTATATACACTATGAGTACAAGGTTGAAATAAATAAAAAAACAGCATTATTTTACAATTGAAGATGTCAGCAGATGTACAGTCAACCATAGGCATATAGGGGTTATAAGCAGAGATCTTTTGAGTGAGGCAGCCGGCAACTACACATATAGGGGAAAGAGGCCATGTATGGGGTGGCAGGTTAGAGAAGTAAAGAAGGAAGAGGGATATATTACTGATGACTGGGGAAAAAATTGAGCTAAAACCACAGAAAGTGATGATGGCTGTCATGTACTTGTTTATTATGATAATGACGGAGGAGGGATAGATAATTGGGACACTACTATGGATGGGGTGGGACTTTAGCCAGGCTGGAGTGGACAGGGAAGGGTGGGTGCAGCAGGAAGAGTTACTAGGGAAAGAGTGAGAGCCAGGGGTAGAAACATGGCGAGCATCAGGATGGAAAGGGGGAGTTGCAGAATTAGTGGGCTAGCGGTGAGGAAAGCATTTGCAAGGTGTTTTCATGTAGCGATCATAGCGCGCCTTGAAGATATTCAGGCTAACAGGGCAGCTCAGCTTCAAGTTCCTTTGTAAACTGTTCCAAAATGTGAGTAAAGAGAAGCTTAGAGCAGCTTTGCTGAAATGAGTTTTGACCCTTGGAACGTGGAGGGCAATTAGGGAATAGCTCCTTAGAGCGTAGCTGCCTAACACACCCCGGGGGAATACAATCTGAGACATATGAGGGGAGCTTGTTGGTCACCACTCTGAAGGCCCATAGGGTGGCGTTTCTATTCCTTCTATAGTGAAGGGAAGTCCAGCCTAACAATGAGTACAGGGAGCAGTGGTGTGTGAAAAGTGGAAGGCCAGAAATGAACCTGATAGCTCTGTGGTAGAGGGTGTCCAACTTAGCCAGTGCAGAGGCAGTGCAGTGGCTGTAGAGCAGGTCCACATAATTTATTAAAGATAGGAAGGTAGCTTGAACCAGTTGAATCTTGGCCTCCTTTGTGAGCAGGTGGTTAATTCTGTAGAACAGTCCTAATCTTTGCCTTAGTTTCTTCTGTAGTTCTTCGAGATGGTCAGCGAAGGAAAGTTTATGATCGAGCCAAACTCCTAGATATTTGAATTTAGCTACATACTCTAGTGTTTCTCCAAGAACAGTGGTAATTTGTGGGATAGCTCCCCCCAGCAGGAATTGCTGCATGCAAGGAGGGGGAGAAGAGCATGGCTTTTGTCTTTTTCGCATTGAGCAAAAGCTTTTTGTTTATGAGCTGGTATTGTAGAAGGTTAAATTCAGCTTGGAGGTCTTCACAGGCTGCTTCCGTGGGATGACTCAAGTACAGTACAGTGTCGTCCGCAAATAAGTGGATGTTGGCTTTTTTGATGGGGTCATTGATGTTGTTAATGTAGACTGCAAAGAGGAGGGGACCAAGGATAGAGCCCTGGGGCATGCCCCTCAGCATAGGTTTTAATGGAGAAAGATCACCTTCAGCTTTAACCTGCTGTTTCCGCTTCTCCAAGGTAGTCTGCAAACCAGCACATAGATTTATGGTCCAGGCCTAAGGTGCTTAGGGAGGAAAGAAGCAGGCTGTGATCGACTGTGTTGAATGCCTTACTAAGATCCAAGAAAACGGCACAGACATGCTTCTTCTTGTCAAGGTCTAGGAGCCAATCATTGGTCACCTTAGCTAGGGCTATTATGGTGCTGTGCTTTGCTCTGAATCCAGACTGAACCGGGTTTAATAGGCTTCTGGATTCTAAGTATACCCCTAGCTGGCCACACACTATTTTTCTAGTAATTTAGACAGGATGGGGAGGAGGGAGATCAGTCTGTAATTATTTAGATTGCAGGGGTCACCTGCTTTTAATAGAGGGATAACATGGGCTATTTTCCATTGGGGAGGCTACCCTGGGAGACTGACATGTTGAATAGGTGGGTGATTGGCACCTAAGCACATTGTAGGCACATTTCAGATAGTATGGCTCTATGAAGTCAGAGCCTGCTCCTTCCTGGTGTCCAGTTGCAGCAGTAGGTCTTCCACCCTTTTAGAGAGACAGGCAGGAGGGAGAAGGCCTCCTGTAGAGGGGACTCTGGTTGGTGGGCCCTGAGCTGTACGGAGGTCATTGGCGGTTATTGAAGGCTTCCAATATCTCCGATCGGTTAGAGATAACACTGCCACCGGGCTTAATTTTTGCTGGAATGGAATTACCAGGTGTGTCCAGACATGTCTTTTAATGTTTTCCAGAGCTTTGAAGGATTTCTTGGGGCAGAGGCTAGCTCCGAACGATAGTAGGCGGCCTTGGCTGCTCTGACCGACTTGGTGCACTTGTGCATGCTCTCTTAAAAAGACACCAATCCAAGTCATTCTTGCTTCTTCTGGCTTTTTTCCATAAAGTATCCCTTTCTAACAGGGAAGCTTTGAGCTCAGGTGGGAACCAACAGCAGGTGCTGCTCCTGACCCGCACCTTAACCAAGCGTGAATGCTTATTTAAAGCCTCACTTAAAATATCATAAAAAATAGTATATGCCCTGTTAACCGTTATGGCTAGGAAGAATTCCTGCCATCACAGTGAATGTTTCAAGTCATGGACATAAGCAAACAAATCAAAGCTGCGTTTGCACCTCTTGATAGAGAACTTTGCCACAAACTGTAGGTTGTGCGCTGATCTAATGGTGGTGATTGTACAATGATCACTAATGTCTGAGAAAAATGTTCTGACATGAGAGAACAGGTGTGGCTTGCTAACCAAAATTACATGAGGGAGCTGTTGATAAGGTTCTTTTTATTTGGGCTAGTAGGTCATCAATGAGTTGCACCAGCCCTGAGTGTCACAAAAGGATTTCAAGGAGCTGATGCACTTGATTGCCAATTGTAGTTCAGGTCACCAAGAATAATGGTTTCCAAGGAACTGAGCACCAGTACGCAACTAAGGTGAGACAGGAGATGTGGCCCAGCAGAAGGGGGCCTGTAGCAGCCTATTACACAGAGTGCACTGGAAGGAGAAAGTTCGATATTTAGGGTCAAGCACTCGAATTCTTTGGGGGAGGATGATGCGTCTATGCATGCGGTTGAGTATTTGTCCCTTGAATAAATTGCCACCCCACCTCCTCTTGATTGCCTACCCGCTCAGAAGAGTAAATAATTTGGGATATTGATTTCATTGTCTGGGGTGGCTGGCCTAAGCCAAGTCTCAGTGATCACTAGGACATCAGGTAGGGTGTGGCTCACCCAAGCCTGGATAAGGGTGAACTTTTTTAGCAAATTACAGGCATTAGGAGGCATAAAAGGCATTCCTTTGATGCCTGCCAGGTCTGATGGAGAAGCAAAGGTGCCTAATGGTCCTGGGTTGAGTTCGACATTGCCTGAGCACAATAGTAAAAGAAGCAGGATTCTTTTTAAGGCAGCGAATTGTAATTTGTAAACACTATTTTTTGGGTGATAGGGGAGGTGGTGTTGATGGGTATTCCTGTTCCCACTTCTGGTGTTATACTGGCCTAGTGTTGTAGCTGCTAGTGTCCTAGCAGAAATTTGCCATGAGTAGGAAGTCTCAAGTCTGGATGGGGGAGTAATCTGCAGAGGCAGCTTAGGAGATGTCCCACTTCCCGGCAGAGACAGCTGAGAAGCCCAATAGTCCAGAATGGCTACCTGAAAGGAGCTGTTGGACGCAGGACAGGGAGAAGCACAAGGGTCATTCTACTTTAGGGAGGGATGAGGGTTCCGAAGAATTGAGCTGAGCACTAGTAAAGCTAGTGACACACTGAGGAAACAGCTGTAATTTCCCATGGTAGATCTAAATGCCACAACAGCCGCAGTAAAAGCCATCAGAAGCCTAGACCAATTGGGGATCAGGTGTCATAAGTTTAAAATCCTTTTGTTGGCTGAGAGGTGGTTTTGGCACTGAACGTACCTGTGGAGCAACTCTTTGCAGCTGAGCCAGTGAGGTGGTTCAAGGCTGCAATCCGGTGTGGCAAGATTTGTCTGTAGCTTTCCTTTCTGTTTCTGACCCTGCTCCACCTGTACAGAATGGAAGTGGGGTCAGGCATTCAAGTCTTGCAGCCTTAGTGGATGAGCATGGTTCGGCCTGAGAAACAGGCAGGAAAAACCCTGGGGATGGTCCTCAGAAAGAGAGGTATCCCAGGTCCACTAGAGCAGAAGAGGAAGTAGAAAATATAATGTATTTCCTCTTTAACAGAAAAGACAGCTGTTGTAGCCCTCTAGTGGCTATGTAGTATAATTTGCAAATGAGAAAAGGAAAAAAAAAATGAAATTCTTGCTCTACAAAAAATGATAGTCTCCCAGGGTCAGCAATGCTGATAAACGTCTCTAATGAAGCAAGGTAAAATGGATACCAGCAGGAAGAAGTCAGTGAGGCTGAGATCCTCCAGTCAGAGTGCTGGCACTGAAAATTCAGATGTCCAAAGGCACCAAATACCAACGTACCTGAGGGGATATACAGCTTTTGGCTGTTTCTGTAGATTTCTGGGCCCTGCAATGAACTGGAGTTCAGAAGATCCTGGGTGGCAGTTTCAACAGGGGAAGAAAGCCTCAGGGTCTGCTAATTTGCAGTAGCAGAATTGTGGGTTGTTTCCCAGGACATGCTTGTAGCTTTACTCTCTGGTGGCGAGGTGTGAGCCCCAGGAGGGCACAGCACATCTGAGGGGGACAGGAAAGAAGATGGATTAAGTAGGGGCAGGCAGGGGAGGTGTGGTTAACTCAAACAAAGAAACAGGGTGGTCACTATTATATGGAAGGAGGAAGCTAAACTACAAAGTGGGTAATAGAAACAGGGAGGAGGCGTAAGTGGGTTAGAGGGCAGACAGGTGGCAAAGCGAGAGGCATGGATTGGTCTTTAAATTTAGAATGCTAGGCAGTACACTGAAAAATCTGGTCAATTTAAAACTACGGCTTTACACAGAAATCAATTCTGAAAAGGATTCAGCTGTTCGCTTCGAATAATAGACAGTGCAGTACAGGTCTAATAATTTTAAGACTCTACAGTTTTACACTCAGAATTACTAATAAAAAGCATTAGGCTGTAGTTTTAAGATATTAAGGAGTGCATAAAAAGATCAACTTAAAACTCTTCAGCCTTTCGCAGAGAATTAATTCTAAAGAGGAATGTAATCACAGTGCATTCAGAGCAGGTAAATCACTTTAAACAATGGCAGTGTAACACTGAATGGCCTAAGCTGGATTGATAGATGAGGAGAGAAACAGTGGGTACGCTTATATTGTCAGTGCAGTGTGCTGGAAAGGATATGACAGTGGTATGCAGTGTGCATCTTGCCCTTTTGAGGAAATGATGTCAGAAACCCTGGTATAAAGGAAATAGTACCGTGGGTGGGGTTAAGGGAAGGGGTTGGACCCAAACTGTTCCCTCCTGAAACAATCAGCTGAAAGCTCTGACCAACCACTACGATGAGTATTGACCTTCCTGTCAGCAAGACAACCTACACAACAATTTAACAGAGAAATTACCTTGCTAAACAAACAGAGAAAAATCAAACAGCTGAGTCAAACACAGGTAAATCTCCCCAGCCCCAATACAGCCTGGTGATTTGAGACAGTCCTCTTTATTTGTTTGAGCATTACATGTTTCATTACTTCACAACTGATAACTCTGTTTTTATAGTCTGAAACTGTTTTCTGCCATAGGGTAAAGTTTTTCAGACTTTTTGGTTTATTTTATAGTTTTGGTAGTCATTTAGCTAGATTTAGTGGTCACTGCTCCCCACAGCTTGAGAAATAAATCTACCCTTCGAGGGCAAGAGTGAGTATGACCACTCAGCAGAGTTTCAAATTTCAATCTAAGGTTCTCTAATTAGCGTACAATTCTAAAGCTCCAGGGCAGCTCATTCCAGGAGGGATCACTTTGTAGGAAACAACATTACTATGGTAAGTATTTTTTCTAAGTGTCCATGGTGCATGTATACATAATTATTAGTAACCCCCTCTGTGAACCTAAAACCAGCACTCTTAAAATGCCATAATACCTGGTTATTATACTACAACCATGTAGTATGTAAGCACTAACCTACGACAGGGTATGGGATCATAGGGATTTAACCACGCCTGGGTGGCCAGGAGGCATGAGGCCACAGGCCAAATGCCTCACTGTGCCCCAGGTGTGGATTAAATCTATATAACCCCATACCCTGGAGTGGGTTATTGTGCTTATTTATTTATTTTATTTATTTATTGAAATGTTTCACCAGGAGGGAACACTGAACAACAAGTTGCTCATCTCCCGGTGCGACCTGGGGAGGGGTACAATTGGAGGAAGAATTAGACATACAGTTTAACATTTAACATATCCAAGAAATTAAACATTCAATTACATTTGTAACAAGACATACAGTTACAAAATAGCATAAATAATCATACAGTCGCATTTATGACATAACATACAGTTAAATGTATCATACCTGTGGAATATGTATTTAACTACAAGTGGCATATCTGAGGAACATAGTACAGAAATTTAAAGGGGACAGGATTTGGTTATTTCATTATTCTTATGTTGTACAAGACCTGTTTTAAATATTTATTAAAGTTTGACTGTAAAAACAAACAGTTTGTGTCTTTTTTTTTAAATATTTTAGCTGTTAATCTCTGACTAGTGCATTTACTAGAATCTGCATTCTGAAATGGCTCGAGGGACTGTGAACGGATGTTTGTAGCGAGCACGCTGCTGTGTAAGCTCATTCCAAGCTGTTGCTTTGTTTTAGCGAAACGGCGCTGCAATCTGTATACTTATCAGAGACTGATACCGGATAAATCACATCAGTCCCTTGTCACAACCTCATGATTTATGTGAATTTAATTCATTAGTGTCACAAGAGGATCGTGATAAATACAAAACTAAAGAAAGCTTAATACTGAACACAGCGTGTGTTTCAGGTAATCTCCCCTAGCCTTACATCGTAAACTACAAAGTGACTTTTATCATTAATGAATTTTATTACAGTCTTGTTTGTTGTACAGCTATTTTTATTTTCTGGATAATGCATAGATAGATTGTGTTGTGGTCCTGTGTGGGAATCAAACCCGTGGTATGTCGTGCACACCACAATGTATTGTTAACATTTTTTTTACTTTGATATATTAACAAAAGGTAAATGACATAGTCTGAGCTCCTCCTGCAGTCTCAGCAGCAGATAACCTCATAAATCCCACAGTAAGTACTGTACCTATCAGCCTAATATCTGACCTCTGAGCCCCAGCAAGATCACAAAAAGCGGGACTGATTGTCTCCTGAACGGTCTGATTGTAAACACACTACAGCACATAGGCAACATAGACTCAGAGAACATTTCACATACTACTTCACTTAGTCACAGTGTACTGTTTGCTTGCTGTACTCTAAATTCTATGAACAGATATGCAGTCTGATTTTATTCTTTTTTTTTTTTACTCACCTTGAAATTTCTGAGTACTGCGGTGCATGCCAAAATTGGAAGCGAGACAATGGCACCTTGAACCGTTGTTTTTTACAGTTATCAGTTGGTAGTGATTTGGGAAAGCATGTGCAGACGGTAGGACCCCAATCTAACACCACTTGATAGTGCTGTATTGTGTATACATAACTTGGGTAACAAGGGTCTAGTTCAGTTCTTGTATGTATTTGCAATGTGCTGATGTGAATGGCTGTTGGAATCACAACAGAGCAGCTGCAGTTTCTGGGTCACCTCACTGGAACAAGCTACCTAAATAATTTACACAGAGCACTGCCGCTAGTAATGATTCAGGCATATACCCTCACCCCTCACTCTCTGCAGCGGCACCGCAGCCAAGAACTATTATCTTTATGTAAACCTACCTGAAGAGTGCAAATCAGAAGGAGTGAGAACAAGTGAGAACAACTGATGAAATTTTTTTGTTTATATGGGTAGCCAACAATCTATATAAGTAGTGAATGCACAACTATCATTAGTTGTGAAAACTGGGAGTTCAGATTTTTTTTTTTGTTATAGGTTCTGAAACTACATGCTGATATGGAAATGTGTATGTAATTTAATTTATGAAACAAGCATTGTAAATGCCATTTTAACAATCACGATGTTCTCTAGGGACATACGCACTGGAGCTGGCTTGGCATGCAGATGGAACAACTCTCAGCACATTTGTAGTCATTGTTCCGATTTTAAAAATGTGTAAAAATGACACGTAGACTGTTCATTTCATAAACCACATTACATACAGCTTTACAGATGCTCATATATTCTCAAACCCCATATTCAGTACATACTGCCTTATAAAACTGGCATGAAGGCAGTTGGGAGGGAAGCAAGTGTTTTGCCATGGATACCACTCACAGCTTGCATTGTTTATACACTCTTCATTTCAGCATCTGCATGGAAGGACTATTTTAGTAAAAAACACACACTTTTCATCACTACTTCAAATCAGACAGTAATGCAAATACTTTAAAAATCCATAATTATTAATAGTAATATCGTATGACCAGGATTTAGATTAATAGTCGTCACCCCTTGTGGCAATATGGCACTCAGCTGTGCCTCGCCCATATTATGCCCCAAGGGGGTGATTAACAGACTTTAATCTAACCCTGGTCATACATTATTGCTTAATTAATTAAGCTGAATGTTGATGAAATAATTATTTAATTAGTCTATAAATTTCATCTTAGTTTATTTTAAAAACTAAATGCATTTTTTTATGTTTGCTTGGACGCATGTGCAAGAAACATAGTGCCATAATCCGAGTTTTCGGAGGTGTGTACCCCCCTTTCCAATTCAGTCAGTGTGTTGGCAGGCGTGGCCCCAGTCCGCCAATGCATGCTGGAGCTGTCTATGACAGCTCCAAAATGCAGTGGCGCACAGTTGAAAGGGGAGTTACGCTTCAGTGAGCAGCGATAAGATATCGCCTGCTCATGCACAGCTCCCTACACACACACACACACACACACACACACAACACATGCATGCATACGCGTGCTGCCCCCACACGCACACACTGTATAGCCGACAGGTGCCTAACTGCCCGGCTGTGCTGCGCCCCCCAAAGTTTTCCACATGCCACGCTGGGTGCCCACCCCAGCGGTGTTATCGTGAGCTGACAGGGTGCCCAATTCCCATCAGCTCCACTGTCCTCCCCGAAGTACTGGGTGCCACGCTGGGAGCCCACCCCAGCGTGACAACTGATGCTATGGTCGACGGGGTGCCAATCCCATCGGCTTCACGCCCCCAGCCATCCTTGTGCCATGCTAGGAGCCCACCCCAGCGTGACAAACGTCCTGCATAGTCTTTATAAAACCTGAAAGCAAAACGGTCCCACGCAGTCTCCTGCCCCACAACCCGCACTCCACCCACTGCGCACCCTGCCTCCCCACACCCCTCACCCCATACTTATCTCCGGAGTCCGGCGCAACGATCTTCGGTGGACTGGGAACACGTCTGCACTCTTCAAAGCCGACCGTGAACTGAGGAAATGCCAGTAAGCTGTATAATGTTTTTTTCAACTTTGTTGCATATCTCAGGCATTTTTTGGAATTTTTGCACCAAATTTTCAACATGGGGTTTTTGGGACCCCTTCTCATGAATGATGTCACTGTCATGGCGTTAGTTCAGGTCCAAGAGTGATTTCGTAGTCACTGTGAAATCACCTTCGGCCCGATCAATGAAATGACACTGCCAGCGCTCATAAGGTGGCCTCTTAAGAAGCCTATTTTGAAATTTGGTGGAAAATTTAATATGACTGTTTTACGAGCATGCGTTGCGCAGTTCCTATGCACGCTCGTAAGTTTGCGAATTTTCAATATTTTCAATCCAGATTTTCAACATTGCCATTTTACCACACCTTCTTATGAGCAGTACAGCTGTCATTTTTCACATCTTACCCAAAACATTTTTCCACCCATGTAGCGCACAATGGCGCAGTCGGTGTGCGAAATCAATGTATGGGACACATTAAGAAAATCACAGTGACACTGTTCATGAGCAGAGGTCTTAAAATGGCTATGTTGAAAATTTGTTAAAAAAATTCCTAAAAATGACTGTTTTACGAGCGTGCTTTGCGCGGTTCCTATGCATGCTCGTAAGTTTGTGAATTTTCAATATTTTCACTCCAGATTTTCAACATTGCCATTTTATAACACTTCCTTATGAACAGTACAGCAGCAATTTTTCACGTCACCCAAAATGTGTTTTCGCACATGTAGCGCACAATGGTGAAGTCAGTGTGCGAAAGCAATGTTTGGGACAGATTTAGAAAATCATAGTTACACTTTTCATGAGCAGAGGTCTTAAAATGGCTATGTTGAAAATTTGGTGACAAAAGTCCATAAAATGACTGTGTTACGAGTAAGCATTGAGCAGTTTCCACGCACCCTCGTAAGTGCATAACTTTGTAATATTTTCAGTCCAGATTTTCACCAGTGGCATTTTTCCACACTTCCTTATGAACAGTACAGCTGTCATTTTTCACAACATGGCCGAAATGTGTTTTCACACTTTCAGCGCAGAGATGCATGGTCACTGTGGGAAATCATTGTTCGGGACAGATAAAGTAAATCACTCTCTCTGCCATGATTTCCACCTCCGCTACCTCGTCCCCCTGCTTTGCTTTATCCAACTCCTCCTTACAGCTATTGACTGTCATACATGTCACCACCCCCCGCTGGCAACACATTCCAAATAGACCCCCCCCCATCTCAGAGAAATTATGCCTCCTCATTTCCATCTTGAAACATTCGGTGGTCGCTACCTTCTAGTGAGTCCTCCATCCTTACCTCGCTCACCGCCTCCAAATTTGCCTCTCCTTTTATCCCTAATCCCTTATTCATTTAATGTATTCCCTCACATACAGTGCAACACCCACCCACATGCCATGGATGTATTGCTGTCAGCTAACAGACTAACATACTAACACACTAGGATGCCAGCAGGTTAGCATGTACTTTGTGGATCCTGATCAATTTATGCTACTATAAATATTCATTGTTAATGCTGTGATACATTACTTACTTATTTGTATATTTCCTAACAGATTTACTGCATGGATTATCACAAACTTCTATATTCATGAAACTGATTAATCTAAGGAGCAGCATATTCTTGTTTCATATAGACACCAATAATGACAAACTTTTACGTTAATAATAGAAGAATTACTGGTCCATCTTGTCTTGTTCATGGATGTATGAGTTCCTGTTCTCGCACGCCAAGTATACACTTTCATCAAATGCCAACTGGCAATATGGAACTTTATAGCAGATGGCTACATGCTCTTAAGATCCAGCATCATGATGCAAGTGTACGTAGTTTTGTCTGTAGTCAACATATTAGTGGTGAGGATTACATTACTAAAGGACATTTCGGCAATGATGGAATATTTTCTTTGGTTAAAACCAACTGTCTTAAGAAAACTTCTGTGCCTCGTGAAATTGAGAATTCAGTTATGAATGCGAGTAGTGCAACAGCCATCGTGATGAGTGTCTCAGGCAGTACCATCGATCAGAATGTGTCAGGCAAGGACACTTCTCAAAATACAGAAGAACTGAATGAGGACAAAGCAGCTGACTCTCGTTATAGAAGCAGTTTGCTATCACCAATGCAGGAGGTACACTACTTTTATATTGAATACCAAACAGTGTTCAGCAATGCAGTTTGTAGAGTGGTCCACCTGAGTTTCAATTATGTTATGCCTGCGATTGGGCGCTGTGGCACGGGCCACTTGACCATCAATGATTTGTTTATTGTATGTCTGCGATCGGGCGTTGTGGTGCATTGCCCGCTGAGTCAGGTGCAGAGGGGCTGTTCAGAGTAAGGGAGCATCCCAGTATACCCCCAGCCATCCTTACTGCCTTCTCACATTGCTTGCCCACCTTTAGGTCATCTGATATAATTACTCCTAGGTATCTTTCGATTTTTGTTGTTGTTATTATCTCACACCTCATTGTATACTGTTCCCCTGTGTTTTTGTGAATCAGATGCATTACCTTGCACTTCTTTGCATTGAATCTAAGGTTCAGCATATTTGACCATTCCTCCAACCTTGCCAAGGCCCTTTTCATTCTTTCCACCCCACCTTGTGTATCAGCTCTGTTGCAGATCTTTGTATCATCTGCAAAGAGACATACCTTACCTTCCAGGTGCTCTCCAATGTCGCCTACAAAGACATTAAAGAGGACCGGTCCCAGTACCGAACCCTGCGGCACCCTGCTAGTTACCATCCTTTGTTTACTGTGGACTCCGTTTTACTATTACCATTTGCATCCTGTTCTCCAGCCATTACAACAGTGTACTGCTTCAAAAGAGGATGGGACAGGTCAAGGGGGAGGATCAATGGAGAGGAAGGGTGGAAGGAAGGGGAAGCTGCAGAATAAGGGGTGTTTCCATGCATTTATCTGCTGTCAAATTTATTATGTTCATAAATGTATAAACAATGCTTGCTCAGAGTGAATTGATACACTACTTAAATTTGAAGACATAAGTAGCAATTCAAGCAGCACATTTGAGCAGACTTGATAGACCTCTCCTTAACAATATGTGTACTCTGTTTCATTTTATCTCAGGTCTGCACATGTAAATGTCATAACTGTCTACTTGCCCCATTATGGACTATTAAGCATCATACTATCGGTACACAAAGTTATCCTGTAAAAGTTTTACCACTTATTAAAGTAAAGAACAGGGCCTGTCAAACAGATTTGTCTGCAGATAGTCAGAAGATCAGTAAAACCTCAACCTATACAATGACAGACAACCTAATTGCAAAATATGGTATGACGAATGATCACAGTTATACTGAGAAAGAATGGTACGTTAACAAAATTGCTGACATAGACAGTCCAGATCCAAACAATATTAATCCCTCAGATGTTAGTTCTGAGTTATTGGGTATAAGCAGTGACACGACACAACATGAAGGAAATGAAATTCTGGATGCACACGATTTCCACCAGATCAATTCTGACAGTGAAGATGACTTTCAAGATGATTATTTGAATGATCCTGACTACATTCCAGTCTCATCAGATACTGATGAAGCACCGATTCAGAGTCAGACAACGATAGTCTGGGTGAATTAGACAGATTTTTCATTATCTCAAAAAAACAGTTACTGATCTTATTTAAAAAATGTATTTCACCTTTCTGCTGCAGTCCATTAGCTAAACATCCAGATATTATCAAAAAAGGTAGCTCAGTAACTGTCAAAACAGAATGCCTAGATGGACACACAATGACATGGGACTCTCAGGAGAAGCTAAACAGTGTGCCAGAGGTCAACATTTTAATGCCAGCAGCAACCTTTATTTGTGGAGGATCATACACAAATATTACAGAAATTTTACAGACAGTCAGGATAAGCACAATAACTGTTAGGCATTGTAGCAACATACAAAGAAGTGTGATTCTGCTAGCAGTTCGCTCTGTGTGGGAAGATCAAGTTAATGAAATATATCATAGTCTATCAAATAAACCACTGATCTTATCTGGACATGCACAATATGACAGTCCAGGACACTGTGCTACTCTAGGTACCAACACATTAATTGACTGTGATAGCAGTCTAATAATAGACCAGCAGTCTGTAAAGGCGACAGAAGTAAAGAATAGTTTTTGGATGGAGCCAGAGGGATTAGTCAGGAGTCTGACAAACTTGAATAATAAACATCTTACCATATCTATGTTAGCAACTGATCGGCACGTCACAGTTCAGAATATTATAAGGGACAAGTTCCCTTACATTAGACATGAGTTTGATCTTTGGGACATCGCAAAGGGATTAAAGAAAAAAATGTTTCCTGCAAGAAAGAAGCGAAATTGTGCCGGAATTTTGCCTTGGGTTAATTCGATTATAAATCATCTTTGGTGGGCAGTAGACACATGCAATAAGGACTTCAATGAACTGAAGGACATATTTACATCAGTATTATACCATATATCAAATATACACAGCTGGTTTTCTGATAACTTTCACAGGTGTGGACATCAGCCATACAATGCAGAAATAGAAGCACAGAAACCTTGGATCAGTAGCCAGTCTGCTGCACATGAAGAACTAGAGAAAATATTATGGACCGAAGGTTACTATCAGATTTTGAAAAGGTATGAATCAATTACAGACGATGCAGTTGATAGATTATTAGTTACAGTTATGCTTTTCTTAGCTTGATTTTATTTATACAGAGTTATGGTACTTTTGGAGGTTGTAATTTTCTTGTCTCTGTTCTCGTTGATACCAAGGTAACTGAAGGAATCCACACAGGGGATCTAGAGAGTTTACATTCCTTATACCTTAAGTATGTACCAAAAAGAATAAAATATGACTATGACGCATATTCTTGCCGACTACATATTGCAGCCATGGACCATAATGAGAATGTTTTTCATCCACAATCATCAAATAAAAAGGGTCAATTACAATACAAACATCAATTTTCAAAGCCTGCTGGAAGATATGTGATTAAGACAAGGAAGTCAGAAAAGACCCACTGTTTTAGAGAAAAGATATTGAGATGCATTTCTGATATACAAACTACAGGTATCTGAACCCTTGTATAGAAATATATAAACATAGACGTTGAAGGTTATGAATGTTCCATCGACCTTTGCTCTATCAATGGTCTATCTATCTATACGCATCTGTATTGCTCCATTATGCAAACCCCATGCTTGTTTAAAACCATGCACTGTATTCATATCCACCACTTCCTGAGATAGATTGTCCTATGCTTCCACCATCCTTTATGTGACAAAGTGCTTCCTCACATTACCCCTTAATTGGCCTCCATCTAATCTCATGCTGTGTCCTTTTGTCCTGCGTTTTGTCTTGTATTGAAACATGTGAAGATCTTACACCTATGTGCATGCTCTTGAGCTTCTTTGTATTAACCCCCATTTGCCACTCTTTCGACCACTCTTCTAGATTATCCAGTTCTCTTCTCCTTCTGCCGGCCCATCTGGACCATTTAACCTGTTTTTTCCTATTTCAGATGTACATGGATTAGCGATCCAATCGTTCACCAATGATGCAGTAAAGCGACATCTAGGAGAACACCATGGGGTATCTAAACCAACATTGGAAGAAGCAATGAATTCGCACCACACAAGAGTCTCATATAAGAGACTTAAAAGCACACAAATTTGATTTGAAGATGTACACAGTAAGAAAAATAAAAGGGAAAACAAACATTGTTGAGTTAGCATCACATGTAGGGCCAGATATTCAAAGCTTTGCACCGGGCAAAAAACGTTTGCGCGGGGTTAGTGTGGGATTAGCGCGGGTCTGCTGTATTCAAAAGGCTGAATAGTGCAGGCAAACTGCATTAGCGCAAGGCAAACAATAATTATATGCAAGGGGCAAAGTGAACATGAATACATGTGTAATGAGATATTCAGCGACTAGCGCTGCGCTAAGTTGTTTAGCGCGACTTAGCGTGACCCATAGCGCAGTACAAATTACCGCCCAGGAAAAGCTGGTCTTAACCCTGGGCAAACAGCTTTGTGCACTTTGCGCAGTGCTATCTCATCATTAGCATGGCTTGCGCGGCCGTAACATATCAGTATGACACTTAGATACTGCCAGACATGGATGACACATGCTGCTCACTGATGGCACCACCATGATGCCATCAGCTGCCACCAGTCCGAGCCAAGCACAGACAGTGATGGGTGATCTAACCCACAGGGGACAGCATGGTAGTGTGGCCATATAGCACACACCTGCAGACCATACGTCTGTGGTGTGCAACAGATGCCAGCACACACGCAGCACATGCAGCACTGTGGGCATGGTGGCCAGTCAGGGGAGGCTGTGTGGGTGGCCAGACCTCACCACAGCCCACGTGTGGCCACAAGGCTGGTACACATCACTCAGTGCACATGGGCCAGTAGTGGGATTACGCCACCACCTGTGTGCCTGTCAGATCCCACATGCCCCCGAGCCACCTCCATACACAACTGTACAGATGTCACAGCACACTGCCAGCCATGTACATGACACTGTGTGCATCCCATGTCACAGGTGCAGCATCTGTGGATCACACAACAGCGTGATAGTACTGTCCACTGTCAGTAATTACCTGCAAGCTGTGTCTGGCACTGTGTACAGTGCAGTGGTCATCACTGCCCTACATACCATAGGCAGTTTCGTGTCCCTCACACTACCAGCCCTCTTGCTACTGTAGTGTCTGCTGTGCACTGTAGCATGACTTACAGTGTGAAGGTTGCATGCAGCACTACCACCACCTGTGCCTATGCTGTGTGTGTCCCTTGGGGTACATGATATGCTATGCTGTGCTGTACTGTTTACATGAAGCCTGCAGCTATCATCATGCACTGCCTGACTGACCACAGGTGGAGCTGCGGTCGGACCTGGCCAGCCCTGTACCTCCAGACTGACCCACAGGTGGAGCTGTGGATCCTGCAGTAACGCTGTGCAAACTGCATGCAAATCAGGCATAATGAGATGCTAATGTGGCTGTTTGCCCACAGACTATCTAAGTAGGCTCATTTGCATGTCACTTTTGAATATGGCAAAGTTTAGCGAGGGCTAACGGTCATAACTGGCAAACCGCTTAGCTCCGCCCTAAAGCCACGCTAACGTGTTAGCACAGCGCTAACGGTTCGGGGAATATTATACAGTTTTGATCACTGTTTTTTCATGTGTGCTGCTGCCTGCAGCTGTACTGGGTCCCTGCATTTGCCAGAACACACATTGGCCACATAGTTCCTCTCTACCTACCCTCACGTCTCTGTGCACTGTGTTGTTGTTGTGGTTTGCACTTCCTGGTTGCTGTATTCAGTGCTGTTTTATTCCAGGGCTATGTTTGCCCTGCACTCCCAGCCCAGTTTGCACGGGCTCATTCCCATGCTATATTCAGAAGCTGTTTGCCCTGGGCTATTCCTTTTGAATATAGCTTGCTTTGTGCTCCAGGCTAAGTTTGCCCACCAGGCAGTGTTAATTTAGCCCAGGGGCAAACCTTTGAATATCTGGCCCGTAGTGTTTTATTTCATTTTAAGTATTGCTAATTAATAAATCCAACTATGCATTGGTGAAGTCAAAATAAATCATATCATTAATCACTAGTTAATACTACAATTTCTATATATATACACAACACTGCCATATTGAATTTCTAGTGTTTGGAGTAGTTTAATTTTCATGTTGGTACTGTTATTTAAACTCTAATGTTTCTTGACAGCGAATAACTTACTCTAATATGCAACTGGTGTTTATATATACCATTCATCTGTTTGTGGATATCCAACTTGTCATACTAAAAGAAAAATAAATTGTTAAGTTTGTATAACTATCAATTGTCGGAAAGTCTAAACGATTATTGAGTGCAAACATTTTCAACTGATAAAGTGTATAACCTTCATGTTGCTTCCAAAAATATATTATGTCACATGAATACTGAATGAAATCCTTCATATTCAATGTCTGGATAGTTTTGTCTAATTAACTTTACACAGCATGCTGGAATCACTCGCCGAGTGTGTTTTCCAAGGTGTCCATGAGTCCACAAGGTGAATTGACGATAGGCAGCAAGACGGTATGTTCTGTGGGTGGAAATAAAACGTAATCAATAGTAAGAACACACAAGGCAAGGAAGTCATGTAACACGAAGGGTGACATTCTCGGATGTGCAGTATGTATACGTCATGGGTGAGGCTAGGGTGCTCCACACCATGTGATTCAATAAACATTGTACAGATCTCGTTTTTTTGTCGTAATTGAGGACTGAGGATCCACCATGCGAGGGGTAATGAGGCTTGCCAAAAGTGAGAGTGGGGGCATAAATAGGCACAGTGAAAAATTAGGGATACTGAATGAATGCTTATACTCAATATTCGCAAAAGGAAAGTGTGAGAGAGAGAGCTAATCCAATCAATAGAATAACTCTAGATGGGGTAGGGGGTGAGGTGCTGCAATACCAGTCCTATCCCATAAGCAAGGGTTCTGAATTAGGCACTGGAAGGAAAACTATGCCTCTTTGCAAACAAAGACATGTTAAGAGAGACTCAAAGAGATTAAAATATGTATACACTTAAGGAAAAGAGGAGCAGGTGTTACATGATGAAAACTTTTACAAACCTCAAGGGACTCGACAAAGTCAAAAAGGGTAATATTTTTAAGGTAAAGGAATGTGCATGAACAAGTGAACACACTTTGAAGACGATATGAGAGGGAGGCTCAGGGACAATGTGAAGATGCACTTTCCTTACACAGATAGTGTGATGTGTGCATGTAACGGACTCCCTGAGGAGGTTGTGGTGTCAAAAACAGTGGGGGAATGAGAGAATGCATGAGACAGACATAAGACAATTCTAGTGTGATGGTTGGGGGCTAGAAAGAAATAAGCTGTTGGTTTACTAGAATTTACAGGGTAACCATTAGTTATGGAAATTTGCAGACCAGTTGGGCAATGAGTTCCTTATCTGCCATCAAATTATATATTTCTATGTTAATATATAATTTACCTGCTTGCAACTGGGCATACTAGTGACCCGCCACGAAGATACCTGCTGGCCATCAGACTAACATCAAGTGCTTCAATGTCTATGCAGATGTTGTGCACTTGTGGGTTGCTAGTTATACATGAGAGTCCATCCATTCTGTGTTGAATCACATTAATTTCTGTGCAGCATATGCTCTTCTCTTCTGTTGGCATGAGCAAGCGATTACCACATAAACACCAATTGTGATTCATAAATCTATCTGGAGTTACTTCAGACCGTATTTCTTCTCCCACTATCCCATTGCTATAATCATACACTCCTTGCTGGTTTATAACATTATCGATAACTGGTTCAAATGCATATCCTTGAACCCTGAAGTTACGTGTAAGTCCTGTTACATTATCAATGTGATGCCTGTTGACTGCATTACTTCTGTCTGGACTATTCATGATGATATCATGTGTTGCTGTTAAGATGTATATTGAAAAGGAAAAGCATGAAACAGTTTGGGTCATAAGTTCAGCAAGTTGTGAATTCATTCACCCACATGCCATATATATTGCAATAACAGTAGTAATATTTAAAAAAAAAAACTCAACAGTGGCAATAATTTCATAAGGCTCCAGGCCATAATAGCAATCATAAAACAGCTGTTTCTAATATTGGGCAAAAGGGAAAACGGTCTGTCCAAGACCTTGTTCAACAGCTTTCCTTTTAGCTGCAGCTCCTTTACTGAAAATATCAATGGCAAAATCACTGATCAGCCGGCTCAAACATCTCTGCATTTTTTTTTTTATTGAGGTGACAATTCCCTTTAGAACTTTATTACCTTATTTTTGGGGGTCACAGTCTTCTAAAACTTGAAATTAAAAGTTAAGTCCAGAGTGTAGCTCAAATTAATTAGAAAGACTATGTAATATAGTTGAGGGTATTGTGCTCACTTTTACCTATTTCCATGTAATGTAGTACAGCCAAAGTACACGCCTCCCTCCCCTTTTTGATTTGCAACAACACTGCGATCAATGGTTATACACATTCTTAATAATTAATCTGAGCTACACTGACACTAGATACAATAAGTTCAGTCTCGGTTATTCATTTTCCATAATCACCCGCAGACATGTAGCAGACATGCTCTCAGAACCCCTCAGTCCCGTCTGTGTTGTACCTCTAACAGATAAGCGCGGCTGTGCTTACCAAATGTCAGTTTCCCTGCTGTGGTAGTGAGAGATTGCAAACTGTTGATAGGTATGAGAAAGCAGAGTGGGATTTTGAGACACACTTGCTGCCTCCCCCCAACACCAACACCACCACCACCACTACCACACTACATAAGATGATTAAACCTGCCTGTCCTGAGACAGAGATTGTCAGAATTGTCCTCATTTAGCAAAGTTTACAGTATTCAATTTGCAAATGCTGTCAGCTGCAAGCAACGTGTGGGGTAGTGAGTGCAGTACAGCCTGCTGTACAATTAGGTGTGGTGTGTCAATATTCCATGTCTCTGTAAGACTGCTGTCACATAAGTACTATTGTGCTGCTCAACCACCATATAAAGACAGAGTTAGAAAACTTTTTGCTATGAATTCCTTTCTTCCGTGAAGAGCCGTGGTTAAGTTCTCGTCTCCCCGCACCTCCAGAAAATTAAAAATGCACAACAACATATTGCTTATGTGGCGCTTACTACAATGCAGCCTGCTTTAATTACAGAAATCTATATTTTACTCATTTTGTTGTCAATATGAAAAAAATAAGATCAATCTGTATATCCTAATTCACAAATCATGCGTCTGCATGTTTACTACAAGAATTATAAACTCTCCGTATCAAAATGTTACAAACTAAGATGGAGAATGAGTGCACAATATTTTGTTTATTCCCTATTTAAAATTTTATTTTTTAACTGGTTGTCTTGCCAGTAATCATAACAGGGTTACTGAGTGAGGTGATAGGTTTAAATGGAAGTTCGCTTAACAATTTATTTGGTCAATTCTCGAAAAAGAACGTGTCTTGATATGGAAAAAAAGTAGTATGTAGACTGCATCTGACCTGACTATGATATTTGCAAGCATAGTCCAACCCCGTTTATCAAATCTGATTGATGGTCACCAAAACACAGTTGTTAATTATGAGGTTGGATGAACAAGTGATCATAGGTAGATGTGCATCATTCAGCCAGGCTGCTCTGTCCTTTATAGGTTATTTTCTTCCAATAGCATTTTGTAATTATTTTGGGTCACATCCATTCCACACAACCACCCCCGCCCCTTTACAACCCCCATACACACACTCATACACAAAAAGCCCTCAGCATCAATATGGAAGTCTTATCTCACAGCTAGTATGCCATGGAGCAGTGTACGCTATAAAAAAGTAAATTGTATGTAACGGCTGCTTTTACTGTCTTTTGGCAAATGTAACCCATTAACATGTGCATAATAAAAGAATGTTGACTCGCTTTTTCCTGCTATTCATGTATAAATGCAACTTTAATTGATGTGCGGTTACTGCTCTCTAGTACCCAAAATAGTTGGAAGAAAATAAGTACACAGCATGTCTCCACAAAAACAGTTTCTTAAATGTGTAATTCTTTTACAGTAAGTTGGTCCCCAGTACAGACATATTGATGCATGAGTGATTACAGAATTTGGGGCAGGGCAAACTCTAATTTTGTATATTTTTTCAGTAATGTACACTGCATCGTGCATGTAATGTGATGTACAGCATTTGTTCGCAATGCTGCAATGTTTGTTCAAGTGGGTTAATTGGAGCCGTAACCATAATGGTCCGCAACTGAATGGTCACTTCTTCCTACGTAGACCGTTGGTGCCTGGTGGTTAGAGGAACCATGTCAATCTGCAACATATGGTAATTCTAGTTCCACAGTGCAATGAAATACTTTAAAACAAGTACTGTAATCACAAAACATTTGTAGTCAATTTTGTTTACTGACAGGAGCCGCTGAGCGGTAACTACCGTGTCCTTTACTGTTCATTAATTGGATCTCCTCATAGCGGTAGTATTGTGGTTGTCAATCAGTTATCACTAGCTGGGTATTAAATGAAACCAGAATTTTATCCTGTAATTTTGTGGTATTCTAAGTTAAAATGATGGGTTCTCATCTGTGGTCATTTGGGGGCGCCTCTCACTTATATTTGTCCTGATCTGTGTGAGAGCAAAGTGGCTGAACCATTAGGGAATATAACAAACATACAAACACACATCAGTTGCTGTATCAGGGAGAGTGACATCCCACAGCCCAATTTGACCACCAAATAGTATCAGAGATTTTTTTCTTAATGTATCACAAAGTTACAGAATACGAGTCAGGGATATTTATTTTTCCAACTAGTGATAGCTGACTGACAACCACAGTATAAAACACTACCACTGTGAGGAGGTCCAATTAATGAATGGCGAAGGTCACTGCAGGTACCGCTTAGTGACTTCTGACAGAAACCACAATTGAGATAATGAACGATCAAATGACCAGTAGTAAACAATCAGTAGGAAAGTAGCAGGGAGGTAGAGAGGGGGAAAATAAATAAGACTAGCACATGATCATGGCCATAGTTTAATAATGTAATTAATAGAAAATCAGCAAGCCTAAAATCATTATTCCAGCAGGGCAAATTCAACATACAGGCGTGTAGTTGTGCTTGGGGAGGGGCAGGATTGCAAGCTTACTTTTGTACCAGACTATCACATGGATTTTCTTAAATTGCTATGCCTTGTATGTAAAGTAACTCCACCATGAGGTAACAGTATCCAGTGTGATTCTGTTTATTTGCAGAGAGAGAATAAAACCTCTAAGGCTCCTCGAGGGGATATTCCATGGTGTTTGTTTTTTTAATGAAAAAACAAACAAAAATTAGTTGGGCCATGATCGAATTCAACGAATTTCAATGAAAATACTCAGATCATATAAATTCACATAGTACAAGACAGGTGTATGAAAATAATCTGTGATCGCACACATTGTGGCAATCTCATCAGATGATCCCAAAAAAAAAAAAATCCCTGTCATATAGACAAAATCAAGTTTGAATTTCTGTTATGCTGCAATTGTTCTTACATGCCACTATATTTAGGTTTACTGGTTAAATGAGTGAGCATTCTCGGTGTGTGTGTGTGTGTGTGTGTGTGTGTGTGTGTGTGTGTGGTATGGGTCATTAATTTTCCGTCCTTAATCTCGACCAAAGTAAACAAACTAAAAGGAAGTTATCAGAAGAACAAACCTGCAGCATATAAAATACGATGTAAATAGTGACTACTATCATCTTCTTTGTCCTCTGACTACGCTCCCAACGAGCACATATAACCATACAACTTGGTAAGAAATGGGTCAGGAAATCATTGGTTAAAAAAATGTAACAATATCTTAATTAAGATAAAATAGAGGAACATCTAAATGATTGAAAAAAATACCTAGTTCACTTCCTGGTCGCTGTCAGTTTCTGACAGCTTCTCGTGATTGTAACCCACAGCACATGAGTGAGACCTACATCATGGAATTGATGAATGACAACGTCATCATTTTACAGCCATGCTGTCTTGAACACGGAGAAAACAGGAAATGTGAAACTGACAGCTTCATTAACAGCCATTTTTCACATTCAGGTTTGTTGATTACATTAACCATAATAAAAAAAACATGGTTATTCTAATGAATAGAAGACTGACAAGCATATCTAACATAATTATTCATAGCTCACTACCAGGGAGTTCACTTATAATAACTAATTTCCTGTCCTCTTTAATGTAGCCTTGAAGTCAACTCCTTGCAGGAATGATCACAGTTAAGAGGCAGATTATTTAGCAATTATTGAATGAATGAGGTGCTGTGAGGGGACATCAAGGAGGGTATGGGGTAGAAAGGGGAAACTAGCTGGAGGAAGGAGAGGATAAAGATAGGGAGAACATTACCTGAGCAAAGTGAGCAAAAAATCAGTTGCAAGTTAACACAGGGCTAGTGCAATTTGGGAGCACCTCAGACAGAACAAAAAGTGTTAGTTATTAACTCAAGTGAACTAATTCCTTTGTATAAGTGCAGTGGGTTAGAGAGGGGGGCAGGCGAGAGATGGGGTAAGGGATAGGGTAGGGAAGGAGGAGTCATACCTGGAACTGGCCCCTTCAGAGTGTGGAGATCACTGCCAGTGGCAGAATGAGGCTTACAGTATAACATGAGTTGCATGAAGGGGGCAAATAATGCTCAGAAATGGTGATTTTAAAGGTGGCAAAGATGATATTTATTTGGCAAAAAGTAGTTCCAAAAGAGAATTTAATCCAAGGTCACTCAATGCTGTTTGACCAATTGGTTGTTCTCTTTCATGCAACCCATGTAATAACTGTCTTTAACTAAACATTCTATATTAGTCTTGGTTGCTGGTACTTTTTACTTATAGTGCATTATTCTCTCATAATGCCCTATAAGTAGCCAATTAAATTACTTGATTTTCCCTACCATAAACTCACACAGACACACACATGCCTCATATAAAGCCAGAGGCTCTGTTTTATCTGGGGCAGGGTTAGCAGCAGAGATTGATTTGTCAAGCTGGTTAGGCTATGAGGGAACTTTTTCATGATCATCAAAGAAACACCAGAAATAAAAAATCTAAATAGTGCTTGATTTTTGTTTAAATGTCTTTATGAGTATAAGAAAGGGAACACCAGTAGAACAAAACATTCAGTTATTTATGTGTTCTTTTTTTATTTGAGGGAGTTTTTTTTAGGGCCTAGTTGAAGGTTTTTATACAAGAGTAAAGGTGGCAGCCATGATTGTGATTGAAATCAAGAATGAGGGAACTGAGTCATGAATTCTGTATTTGATGTGTACAAATTCCAGATCATATGTTGTACCTTTTTACAGGGAGTATCAGCACATAAACATATGCCAATGGAATGACAACAACTAGTCAGAATACAGTATTTAACTTACCCATTTTCTGAGTTTTTTATACACCTGATAAGTGTGATGTCTATAAACCTCGAGAGTGAAGTTCAAGAGGTTATGCAGACATACTGAGAGTGTGTAAAAAAAAAAAATCTGCTTCCTGTATTTTTTATGTCCCCGCTCTCATCTGCATACACTGTTTCCATGATTAAAAAAATCAATACTAGCATTGTACTCCCTGTGTATGGTGAGGTTGCCAAGCCCTCCACCTCTCAAACCAATTAATGTATTATTTATTTGTCTGGCTGTTCCGCCATTTCTGTGATGCATTCTGTTTTAATATAAGTAGAGATTCACATCATGGTCTTCTTCAACAGCACAAATAAAGCTGCAGCTGGCAGAAGTGGAGCGTGACTTAGCATGTGAGTTTCTGTTTAATTTAAACTCGAAAGCATGGTAGACATGGCAAGATCAAACATAGGTAAACACATTAAAAAAATAAAGTAGGTTGGGGTTTTGGGTGGTTTGGTGATAACACACAAAGGGTGACAAGGATGAGCAGGGTGTTATTAAATACCTTATAACATGGGTTGCATGAAGGAGAGCAGCCAACTGGTCAAACAGCATCAGGTGACTGTGGATTAAGTTCTCTTTTTAATCCACATTTTGGTGACCTGCACTTCTTCCCTCAAAGCAAGTGATGTGATTATCCCCCCAAAATTATATCCCTACCCACAGATGCAGTATAGTGGTGGCACAGAAAATTTTGCTGATAACTGTAGTATCGTGAGTAGAAATGGAACAATTTTCAATAAGTAATTTTATACATATTAGCTTTGCATTTACTAATATGATACTTTTTATGGTTGTGGGCAGAGCCTACAGCCATCTTGCTTTCACTTGAAAAAAATGTGTTTCTGTGGAACACATCTTTGAGTTTTCAATGTATCCTTCCATTCTGCAAATCTCTATGGCAGTTAAAGAAATACTCCCTTCTTTTTGTTTAATTAGAATAATGGACACAGAACTTCAAGCTGCATTTCTCTGAGAGAAAATGTGCACACCTTCCAAACAAATCTAAATATCTTTAAAACTATTCAAGGTGCACAACAACAGCCAGTGTGAAAGTTGTTCAGGGCAAAAAGACCTTTCTCATGATGGTTGTCACTAATTATATTTTGTAAAATATGGTCTTCCAAACAACTTAATTTTTTTCTCTCTGAGTGACACAGTAGGAGTCATGCCAAACAAATGTAAGTATCCCAGAAAGTATACAAGTTACCAATATACAACCAACATGAAAGTTGTTCAGGACAAAATGGCCTTTCAAGTGAGGATAGTCACTAATCTGAATTCATTAGATTTTTTTAAATATAGCCATCTGAAAGTTGAAAATTGTGACAAAAAATGAGAATGCAGGTAATCAGATGGCCAGAGTTTAAAAAATATAATTAGTGCAGCTTAATGAATGGGCTCATTTGAAAGGCTGTTTTGTCCCAAACAACTTTCATATGATGGTTTGTGCATGACTCATATACTTTTAGAGATATTTATATTTGTTTGGCATAACTCCTATGAAAATTGAGGTACTCAGATGGCCATAGTTTTAAAAATATAATTCTTGCAGCTTAAAGGAAAACTGTCCTAATCCTAACCCTCCCACCCCCGACAGCTGTAGCCCTCGATTAAGCTTTTCCCATGGTAATTTTTTTTTTTTTTATTTTAGGGTTTGCCTACTTTATTTTTTATTTTTGTGAATTCTCAATTGTTAAACATACAGATGTTGCACCATTCCATTTCAGGTACAGGTGGTGTCAAGACTTCCTACCCCAATAAGCAGAATGTATTGGGACAAATGGCGCAGCACCACACCAGTGCCTGAAATGGAACAGCACAGCATCTGCCATGTTTGGTGATTGGGGACTTTGCAAAATGAAAATAAAGTGAGTAAACCCTAAAAAAAAATATATTTTACTGCAGGAAAAGCTTAGTCAGGGGCAACAGCTGTCGGGGGTGGGAGGGTTAGGATTAGGACAGTTTTCCTTTAATGAATAGGCTCATTTGAAAGGTGTTCTTGTCCTGAACAACTTTCATACAGGTCTATTATCTGTAAGTTGTATACTTTAAGAGATATTTACATTTGTTTAGCATAACTCCTATTGTACTTCTAAACAGCTTCAGCTTTGCAAATTACTATGCCAAGACAGGATTAGTTCCATCAAAAGAAAGCTATCCCAAGGTCAAATTTCACTGACTTGAAAGTTCATTCCCTGACACAAGCTATAAATCAAGTGAAGTTTCATTTTAAAACCCTCTGTTTGTCTATGTGCTAGCATTAGTAAATGACAGTGATTAAAAACACAAGGAAAAACAAGCTTAAAGAGCAGCTGACACCTTCAAGAGAACTTTAAGAAAACATAATATTTAGATAAAGTTCAACTTGTATTTCACATTACTTCTTTATTCCTCCTCCCCCCCCCCATTATTTGTTGCTGAGGTCATTTGCATGAAAACAGGAATTTTGCTGCTGAAGAGTTCATCTGTTTCTGTTGCGGTTTCCCTACCTGAAGTCATAATGCACTGTTTGTGACATCATAGTTACTCTCATGGCAACAGATTGTGAAGTCACAATGCAGCATTATGACTTGAAGTAGGGAGTGAGCGATAGAGGCAGATTAACTTTAAAGTAACTGCAAGGGATAAAAATCATGTATTCATGCACATTTTCTCAGTAATAAATAATGGGGAGGAGAAATCTAGAATATGTATGGAATACAAGCAGAATTTTACCTAATTATTATGTTTTCACAGTTTTCTTTGTGATGTCAGTAGCTCTTTAAGCAATACATTGAAAATAATGTTAAAAGTCTTATAAATATGAATATATATATATGTGTTAAGTAAAAAATAGGTTAGAAGACAGCCTGCCCTACTGTAATCTAAGCATTCACCAGCTGTTCCACACAGTGGTGTCAATCACATTTTACAGTGTACTGTTCAGATACATTTTTCTTAAACTCTGTGTACAGTAAGTCCATATTACTCATGAACAGTCAAACTTATATTAAACATGATATATCTGCAATTCTGTAACACATAACTAGTATATGTGTACATTCAAATCCCAAACCTAACACAGAGACCCCCTTATAATTGAGATATTGTTATCCTAATATGTCCATGTATGAACATATGTCCATATGTACCTAATCCGCCATTGTATTAAATAACAGTTCTATAAATCTAAAACCAAAACAAAACACAACTGACAGCTTCAGCTTTTATTCAGGCATAGTTAAAATAGGGATCCTTTAGAGGTATGACTATAATTTATAAAAATAGAGACATTTCAAACAGCTACACGTAAGTAATCAAATCCTGTTCCCTTTAACTCAATGGGTCATTTCTAAAATGTGCAGACAAGCATGGGGACCACTTTTTTCAAAGCATGCCACCACTGGCAGCAACCGCTTCAAGACTGCCACTACCTTCTCCTAATACAATCAGGGGAAAACTAGAAGTAGTCTACCAGCACTGAGGTCAATACGGTTAAGGCATATTTACCAGAAATTGCTGCTTAGAAAAGAATGAGAAAGCGACTGTGATGACGAGCAAATCCAAGTCGAGATCTTTAGTTTGTTAATAGTCTCCTCCTGAGTCTGATTTTTACGGTTGTGTGAGCCAAGCTCCACAGATGTTATGCCATCATCAGATTTGTAAAAGAGCACTGTTGAAGCACGTAACTGGCCCACTGTCTGATGTTCTGCCCCAGTGCTCCAGCATAGTTTCCAGTAATTCTGTTTATGTAGCCCTTCCCCTCTGTGGACCGCATAAACATACCCACTTCCTGGCGCACTACTTTTCCTTTCTGCAAGTGTGGACGTGACGGCCACCATATGCAACATGGTGGCACAGACTTCAACTGTGCATGCACAAGTATCATGCATATGTATGTAACACCCACACCACCTTTTGTTAGTTGGCACCCCCCTTAAAAGAACTACTGACAACTACATGGCATACAGTTTTCTTTTGGCAAAACTACACTCATGGTACCACTCCTAGCATTGGAATGTATACCAGGCTCATTATCTAGAGGATAGGGAGGTGGGGGTGCATACTAAAATGGACCTTTTTATTTACAGCCAGATCTAGGGGAGAGGATGCTAGGCATATGCTAGACCTAACTGCTGAGGAGTCCCAATAACGTTCACACTAGAAGCAATAAGTGGAATGTCCAAAGCAGTAACTGAGATTTTGCAGTATGGCTTTATTTACAGATGTTACTTAAAGCAAGGGTGGTCCCCCAAATGTTTATCATTGCAATACAGGCACACTCTCTTTTGCAGGATACTTTACTAGGCAGTACTGTTTTCCACAAAAAAAAAATCTCTCTCTCTCTCTCTCTCTTTTCCAAAGAGTATATCTGTGAGATGTGCCACACACTTTAAACATTTTCCACACATCTCCATTTCGAAAATGTGTATTCATGGGATGAGCTACACACTTTAACAATCCTCCTGGTGCATGGTTGTTGCCCAGGGAACACTGGAGCCCATCCACAAACCACTTAGCCCTACCTGAAACTCCAGATGGTGTTTCTCATCCTTTTCCCCAAACAGCCTGTGCCATTCCTTCAGGGTTACACCAAATGAATCTCCAACCCCCAATGAATTGCTAAAAACTCCCAACTTTAAATTTAGCACTGTTGTGTTGAAAGGGGTCCTGACCAGTGTGATCTAGCCTTATGTAGGGCACACACATCTCAGACAACTCCCTCAGAGAACAGTCTCAAATTCTGTACTTGCAGATTAGCTGTTCCTTCCTCCCAGTCATGGAAAGAACAACAGGCATCTTTCTTTCTCTGGTAACTGTCAGATTCTACTCATTGTTCTTCCTTAAGGCAGCTGTGAACTTCAGGAACCTCAGGGGATTGCCCCTTGGATCCACAAGAACTGCATTCACTGTCACTCCACCTGGAGTGAAACTAAAGAGACCTGCAGGCAAACTGAAGATTTTATCAAACTTGGGTGAGAAATACCACGGCTTACTTTGACAGAGCCCCAATGGCAGACCTCCTGCCAGTCTAACTGCCACACTTGAACTTACTGATAAATATTCTAAGCTCCCCAAGAGCAGCTGACTCTCAAATGGTTATGCTGCTGTGAGGGTTCTAAATGACATAATCATCCTTCTCTCAGGCTAGTTGAGTAAACAATGATGTCATTATGTAGAAAGCCCCTAATGACCTCCCCACCAGCTGTCTTTTTCTACCTGCCTACAAGTAGCACTAATGTGATTCTAGTAACCTGAGGGGACTAGGTTGTTACACGTAATTATGTCAGCACCACCATGTTGCACAAGGCTGACTCCTGGGCAAACTGCACATATGCGAGTATCACGCATGCGCAGTACTGTAATCGCTGCAGTATTATGTCTGACTCCTGTGCAGTGTGAGCACAGCATATTCTGTTCACTGCTCTTGCAGTTCCTAAAAGCTCTCCACAGCCATATTGTCTCTGACCAGAGACTGTTCTAACTTCCTGTCTGGATTGGTGTTAGGTACTTCGATTTTTGTCTGCGTGTATTACAGGATGTGGGCTGCACTGCATGATGGGACACATGCTAGGATAGATCTTCATGTTTTGTTCCTGTATTTTCCTTGGCAGACAAACAGATGACTGTGAAACAATGCTAGCCATACAGCACTGTTTTACAGCCTTCTGTTGGGCTGCCATGGGAACTGCACTTGATGAAGGGCCTCATGGTTTGGAACTACTTTTTGCCATGGAAGGACACCAAATAAATATTGTCTTTTCTACCCTTAAAATCACAGTTTCTGAGCATTATTTGCCCCCTTCATGCAACCCATGTTATAAGTGCAATAACCTACTCCAGGGTATGGGGTTATAGGGATTTAATCCATGCCTGGAGCCCTGTGAGGGCACTTGACCTGCGGCTTCGTGCCTCACAATGCACCACAGGTGTGGATTAAACCCCTATAACCCCAAACCCTGTTGTGGGTTATTGCTTTCTGGAGGAAGGGGGCCAATGTCAGAGATGGTACTGCCCATGAGACAGATGCATGATGTGGCGCTTGTGGACTGGCCAGTAACCAATGCCAGCCCCCCTGCCTCCTTAGTTCTGTTCTTCCCACTATTGAGGAAGGTAGTCTGTGGGAATGTTCTTCCATTTTCGACTGCATTACAGCTTTTCGGTTCTGTTCATCACTGCTAACTTAACGCTGTATAATTTATTCAACTTCCTGTCACCACACTTTCTCTCTCTCTCTCTCTATCCCCCTTTGTAAGGCACCAAGTTCTATTTTTGCTAGATTTTATTATTTTCCATCAAGTCGATCATGTCCGGCTCCCCAGGGTCTAAGAAGCTGAAGAGAACTGGAAAAAGAACGGATTCTCCCCCCATGCGTTGGTGCCCCTGTGGGAGATATATGTCCATTTGGGACTGCCATGATCACTGTTGGACTTGCCTTGATGCCAACCATGACATGGACCATTGAAATACCTGCTTTATGATGGACCTTCACACCCTAGAAATCCGCACAATGAGGCAGAGACAGGACCCCCCCCCACCTTCAGAGGCAGGGGTTGCACCAAGGACTCAAAGGTAAGGTCCTTGGACTCTTCCTCTGAGCCTCTCCCCAGTACTATATGTACCAGATAGACCAGGCCTCCACTAGTCCTTATCTTGCTGAGATGGGAGGCCTGGGGGGGTCTGTGGCACATCTGGCCCCTCAGGGGGCTGGTTGCACATCCCTCCCAGTCCAGTACCCCCTCGGGGGTCCAGACACCCCCCATGGTGGAGTCTCAACTATATGCTGGGCCTGTGCTGGTGGGTCCCTTTGGGCCATGGGCCAGTGCCAGTGAGCAGGGCAGTACCTCCCACAAGGCCAGGTCCCCTCCTGCTGCTGTTCACGGCTCCGGGAGAGGGAAGGTCTATGGAGCCAACCAACTATTGGAGATCTTCTGGATCTCATCCTCCAAGCGGTCAAATGACCAGGAGGGTTAGGACCAGGATGATCCTGAGTGACTTCCCAGTTCAGGTGAGACTAGAGACCTTTCTGGTCCTAGCCCTAGGCCTTCAGCATCCGCACTGTCATTTGGGGGTCCTTCTCATCCAGATGCCAGCCATGGATCCACCTCCTCTGTGTCCCACAGTGCCACTTATGGTGCCAGGGATGTCTCTGATGCCAATTCTGGTGCCGGAGGGGATCATGGTGCTGGGCGTGGCACTGGATTGGGTTCTGGTGCCATTTCTGGTACCAGGTCAGATTCTAGTGCCGAGTCCAATTTCTGGTGCCATTTGCGATGCCAAGGGGGGTTCTGGTACCATTCCTGGTGCTATATACCCCTTGCTCCAGGTTTCTGCTGCTGGGGATGCTTCTAGGCCTAGTTCAAGGGGAGGAGCCCTCTCAGGTGAGGTGGGGGGTTGGTAGGTCCAGGTCGGCCTTTCGCTCCATGTCTAGAGTGGCTGGGGGCTCTAGCAGGAGTCATGGTGCTGACTCAGAGCCAGCATGGTGGTGCTGAATGTTGAGGCTCTGGACACCACACCAAGTGCCACCCCGGCGACCTGGGTGCGGTGATGGACTCGGGTTGGCAGGGATCGACAGGGGAGAGGGAGGATGGAGCATCCAGAGGATAGCTCTCCTCTTCCTGGGGAGGGATCCAGGGTCACTTGGTGTCCTGATGGCCCCCAATGGAGATCAGGGGCACTGCAGGTACACCAGCCACGTAAGGGGGCAGAGTGCGGCAGATGCCAGCAGGGCAGCTGTGCACAGGCATCATTGCATGTCGCACTTTGATGGGGAAATGCAAGAAAAATCCCCATCTTCGGGGATAGGCGAAGGCTCCTCCACCCTGCTGAGCCACACTCCAGCACCAGGTTTCTCTCCTCTCCATGCCCACTGCCCAGTCGGTGCATTACATTTGATATAGAGTGCCCTAGATGGATAGGGCTGCCCCACCTTGGGAGGTGCAGAGCGGGGGGGTTGTCAGGCTGGAACATGGAGAGGAGAGAGCATCAGGTGGGAGGTAGAGCTCGCGGTGAGTGGTGGCGAGTTTCCTCAATGGTACAGAGCAGAAACAATGTCTACAAAAAAAAAATGGTTCTGACACGGGTCCTCTGGCCCCTCCGGAACTGTTAGGGCCTGTGGTAGGTGGGGATAGGGGCTGCCCTGTGGGATCAGTACGGCTCCAACCTCCCCACCTAGGGGTTCCCCCCAAGGGCACCAGCCAGATCACCCCTCTATGGTTGAGCATACCCAGGTGGACAAGATGCACAGCCCCTTCCCTCGAGGGAGGCCAGCTGTTCACTCTTGTAGACCTGGCCTGGTTCTTCGCAACATTCCTTCTCTGCATGTTCCTCCTTTTCTCATGGACATTTCTGGTCCTATGGGACCCCTGATCTGGGAGCAGTTCAGGGCTACAGCAAGTGCCTTCCTGACCTACCTAAGGTCATTGGACCAGGCCATCCTTCAGCCTGAAACCCCAGCACCACCATCCCCTGAGTTCAGCTCCTCTTCTTCTCTGTCTTCCTCCTCCTCTGGGGAAGAGGGTTCCTCGGTCCACCTCTCCTCTGTTGCTGACTACCCCCCATTATCAGCAGTTCCTTTCAGAGATGATGAGTGAGCTAGGATTGTCCCACTTTCTGACCGCAATCCTGCATGTCTGGCGCTGTCCTTCCTTAGGGAGTACAATCATGACTCCATGGTCATAGCTCTATGGTCTCATCCATTTGTAGAGGTGTCAAGAGACATTTGGCTCCATCCCTCTACCCCCTCTCCAGCCCTGAGGGATGCCCAGCATAGGTACTGCACACTCCTGGGCTCTCCATGAGCTATGCCTCACCCCTTTTCTGGGGTCCAGCTCCTAGTAACTCTCTCTCTCTCTCTCTGGGCATAGGCGCCCAGTGTGCAACTGTCCCCTGGAGTCAGACTTAGCCGAGATTGACATTTGGGGTGGTAGGGTTTTTGCAGCAGCGCACACCATGTTGTGCATTCCTGCACATCATGCACACCAGGTGTCCTATGGCAGGCACCTGTGGATGACGTTGGGTCAGCTCCTAACATCCTTGCCAGATTGTGAGGCAACCAGGCAGGCCATACACCTTTCTGCTCAGGGCCTGGAGCTGGCGAGACACCAGGCAAGGGCATCTTATGACACCAACAAGGTAGCCTCCAGACTAGTGGGAGCTGCGGTTGGCATTAGGCGGACAGTGTGGCTGCATCTTTCATGGTTTTCACCCTTGGCCTAGCGTAGGCTGATTGCCTCACATTATCAGGAGGCCCATATTTCTCCCATAGGGTCAGGTATGAACTTGCAAGGCACATTTCTGCTCCCAGACCACAGGAGCCTTCACCTAACCCTGACCAGTCTCAGGCCTCATCAGGCCCTTGAGGTTCCCCCCACCTCTTTGTGTCTCTCCAGAGGAGATTGAGGGAACAGCCCTTTCCATCCAGGTTTGCCAACACCACCATTTGGTTGTGGCTTAGTACTCAGACCCACCAGTGATGAATGGTGAAGACTGATTCTTGGAAGATATGAAAATGATGTACTCACCACAATTCTAGATCTTCCAGAATATCTTCACCATTCATTACTGCATCCCACCCACCATTCCCCTCAATGGCCAGGCTTCTGGGCAGTCTCCTCCTTCCCCTTTATTTCAGCCTTACCCCCTTTCCTTTTGTTAGAAAGTGGAAGGCATTTGAGCAAAGTCCTTCAGGATTTTTTCCCTCTACATGCCCCAATGTGGCTCTCACAAAAAAGAGAGGGCTGCATTCTCACCACAATCCCTTCCCTTCCCTTAGCCTTCCTTTGCTAAAAAAACTAGTTTTAGTGAGGACTCATTCTAGTCTACTTTTTCCACTTTTTTCTTCCAGAAGAAGAAAAGACGGGGGAGAGAGAGAGAGAAAGAGAGAACCATTAGGTCTAAGTTGGCTGTTCTAGCCTTGTCTTTTTTTTCTCCCTCTCCTCCTCCTTCAGCCTTTGAGTGTTGAGGTTTCTATAGTTTATGTTGTTGGCTAATCTTTTCTAGTCCTTCTCAGAGCAAGGCCCTTGCATGAAGATCTGGTGCTCTAAGAGCTGAGAATTTTTGGAACTTTAACCCACTTTCTTTACCAGTTCAACCTCTCACCTTGCAGTCCACCTCCTTTATTTTTTCTGTGGCCTGTTACATCTCTCTTTCTCTTAACCCTTTTTTGGGGGTGTTTTCTCCCAAGGCAGAGTCTGAAGGAAGGGAATCCTTTTTCCTGAGGATCTCTATTCCTGTTTTATGTGCTTGATGAGGACCCCCTTTTCTCGGTCTTTTTCCCTCTCAGGAGTTGCTCCTGTCTCAAGTTTTTATATCTTTTTGGCTAAGAAACTGAGCATTTTCAGGCAGTATTGAGCCGTGAGTCAGCCTTTCAGACCTTTGAAATTGGATGCTTGCTTCTCCCATATTACGTTTTGGTTAGATGGGACTCATAATCCTTACCAGTTGTGGTCCTTGTTTCCTCCAACGGACAACTATGGCTGGCAGTGTTTTCTCCCAGGGTTCGTAGGTGTTTCCCTGTTTCTGAGCTCAGAGAGGTACTCCTATCCTTGCAATCCACTTATTTAGCTGGTCCTTCACTTTTTCATGGACCAAGCTTCCTGTTTAGGGGTGAACTAGCCTCAGTGGGCGTTAGACATATCCTTGTCAGGGTTGAGAGCAAGCTGGCTCTTCTGACATCTTGTCTGTTTGTCTCTCTCTCTCTCTCTCTGCTGCCCAGTTGTCCTAGTCATCCCTTTGACCACTACAAAGACCCTCCTCCAAAAATATTTTCTCTGGTTAGTTTTTATTCATTTGTTTCTTTTATATCCTATATCCTTTTCCCTGTCCTTTGGGCTCCCGGGCACCAACCCTTCTGTTTTATTGCAGTTTCTTCCTCTCGTAAGACGAACAGAACTGAGGAAGCAGGGGGGCTGGCATCGGTTATTGGCCAGTCCATGAGCACCACATCATACATCTACCTCGTGAGCAGTGCCGTCTCCAACATGGGCCTCCTTCCTCCAAAGCTTTTAAAGGCATATGCTCCCACGATGTCCTGGTGCCTTCAGCACAGACTCACCAGTGATGAATGGCAAAGGTATTCTGGAAGAGCAAGAATTGTGGTGAGTACTTAAATTCATGACAAAATGTATTCTGTCCCCTCTGGAAAACGTTATTATGCTAACCAGCCTGAGATTGATTCAATGGTGATCACAGCTGCCCATGATAGATCCAGGGCACCTAGACACCTGAATTCCGTTTCTCCTGGTAATGAATCCAGGAGGTTGGATGTACTGGGCAAATGTACTGTACCTATGTCTCTGCCTCTGCCTCTCTGTCTCTACATATTGCCAATTACCAGGTCCATATGATTAAATACAGTACCAGAATACCCTATGGAGGAAAGCTAAGGCCGCTGCACAGACCTTGCCTGAGAGTTCTGTAGGAACAAGTTAATTAGAACTCTTGCTGCTAGTGCTGATGTGAGTAAACATCTGATCCGCACAACATATGAATATACAAAAGCTGCAAGCAGTAAAAGGCCATCCTGGTCTATCTAGGCTGCTCGAGATTGTAGCTAGCTCCCTATTCAGCAGCTACCCTTCCCTTTGCCTTGTCCAACCCCTTCTTGAAGCATTCCACTGTGTTACATGCCACCACCTCAGCAAGTAGTGCGTTCCACTTTGACACCACCCTCTCTGTAAATAATTGCCTCCTCACCTCCCTCCTGAATCTACCCTCCTCCAATCTCACGTCATGGACCCTAGTGTGTCTCCCCACCCTCCTCAATAGACCCTCTGTGTCTGTTTTGATTATCTCCTTCATGTATTTGAAGGTCTCAATCATGTCTTCTTTTCCCTCCACTCCTCCAGTGTGTACATGTTTAACTCTATTAGTCTGACCTCATATGGCAATTCCCCCAGGCCCTGAATCATCTTCGTTGATATCACATATGATATACAGTATCTGATGCCTCTGCCAGGGCTGCAGCCTCTAGCATCTGACTCAGGTGCTGCTCTTGGCTCAGGGGAGCAGGTTTTACCATTGATGTGCAGCAAACAGTTCTCAGTGCTCCATTTAGGGGACAGACACAGTCTGGCCATGATGTGGAAGAAGCTTTGAAAAACCTTCAGTCACCTGGTCCAAGGTATGGCTAGGGCAGAGGTAATTTTCGCCAATCTGCTGTCACCGAACACCGTCGGGTCTAAAGACAGCAGGGCAGAGGTACAGGGACCTTGCCAGTTCCTCTCCCAATCCTGGGTGCCCATTCAGAAGCACCCAAAGATGGTGGAGCTGGTGGATTTGCCCCCCCTGCCTCAGCATGACTCCTCATACACCCCCCACCCACCATTACCTCCAGTGGTGGTTGTAGGGAGTTGCTTGTCCCTCCATCTGGATCAATGGAGGACAGTGACTACAGGCAAATGAGTACTGGAGATTATAGAGAATGGTCATGCTTTTGAGCTTCTGGACACCCTCCAGACAATCCACCAGTTGTGACAACATACCCACCAGGGCACATGTCCCTTTTGCTAGAGGAAGTACAGACCCTGCTTCAAAAACAGGCCATAGAGCCAGTACCTCCTAGACAGGCACAATGGGGTTTTATTCCAGATACTTCTTTGTCCCAAAATGGACAGGAGAGCTGAGGCCTATTCTAGATCTCAGGGACCTAAACTTCTTCATGGAATACAAGAAGTTTTGGATGATCACTCTGCAGGGTCTTCTTCCCCTGCTGCAAAGAGGGGATTTGATATGCTCCCTGGATATTCATAGATTCATAGAAGTAGCTGACAGATAAGGATTGGGTGACCCACCTAGTCTGTCCATGAAAACCCCCAAGTAGAATCCATCTACTGAGGGGGCCCTCAAACCTGTCCCTCCCATTGCCAGTATGCCCATATACTTATCCCATACATACTTGAACTACATGGTGGTTTCCACTCCCACCACCTTTTCCGGCAAACTATTCTAGTCATTTACCACCCTCTCAGTGAAGAAGAACTTCCTCACATTACCCCAGACCCTGCCCCACAACAACTTCATAATGTGCCCCTTTGTGTTAGAAGAATATGAAGGATGCCTATCTCCATATCAAAATCAGGAAACCTCACAGGAAATATCTGAGGTTTCTGTTCCGGGGGGGGGGGGGAAGCATTACCAGAGCTGTAGGAGGTGCCCTGGGGCAAAATGGGTTCATGATAGATGTCCTCCCTGTTTTGTCCCCATACCCAAGGGCTCCACATTTGGTGGGCAGGTAACCAAAGGACTAGCCTCGTCCACCTGTCCTTCTCGGGCAGTGTTATGCAATGCCAGGTCCATTAGAAACAAGACAAGCCATTATAGCTGATCTGGTTTCTACAGTCGACCTGGCTTGCATCACCTAGACCTGGTTAGATGAAAATGCCAGACTAGTATTGGATTCAGCAGTTCCCATGGGGTTCTCGGTGATTCGCTGCCTGAGAAAGGACCATAGGGGTGGGGATGTGGCTATTTGTTTTAAGTCAGACTTGAACTTCATGGCCCTCCCAGTGGGAAAGGTGGGGTCTTTTGAATACATGGCCATTTAAGGAGCTGCATGTGCAAGTTGCAGAATCCTTCTCATCTGTCACCCCCTGGAGCATAAGAGGCAATTCCTGCAGGAAGTCACAGACTTCATCATCGGACTACAGTTGGAGTTGCCCAGATGAATAGTCTGGGAGACTTCAATGCTTGGATCGACGATGAACTTTCACCATTTGGACAAGACTTCCTCTGATTAATGCAGTCACGGCTTGACACAGGTGGTTACCTCTGCAACTCATTCACATGGCCACTCTTTGGACCTCGTTTTCTCACTGGGACTGGAGGGCACTGACCTCATAGTGGAACCAGTGGTTTGGTTGGACTACTATATCGTGAAGTTCTCATTTGAAGCTCCCCCTGATAGACCTTCCCCTATGGAGATAGTTCAAAACTGCCCTTTGAGAATTTTGACCCCAGAGGGTCTTATGGCAGTGCAGGATCTATCAGGTGTGATGAGAGCCTACGAGGAGCCGGGGAATTGGTGTCGACTTATAATAGGGTTGTCTCTGGCGCCCTTAACTACATCACACCAGTCTGTGTTCGGCCCCTCACCTCTCACCAGAGATCCCCATGGTTTGTTGGGACTCTCATGGAGCTGAAGGCAAGGGGCCAAAGATTGGAGCACTGCTGGCTGAGATCCCAGTCTGATGGGTACAAGCTTATTTTGATGTCTCATTATAGAGAGTATCAAACAGTGATTTTCCATAAGAAGGCAGAGTTCCTGTCCTGTGAAATCACTGGAGCAGTTAACAGACCAGCTCAGCTCTTCTGGACTGTCAACAGTCTGTGTAATCCAGCCTGTCTTCAGCCCATTAGTGCTTTTTCACAATCTAAGTGCGATGAGTTTGCTCTGTTGTTTGCTGATCTCCTCTATCTGATCCAGGATCCCGTCAGCATTGCCCACTGGGGGTTGCAGTGGCGAGTCAGTGTTTGTCGCGGGCATTCCGTCTGGTCTTACTTCGACTGGCTGATAGTTGATGATGTCGTTAGGGTCATCCAGGAGTTGAGGCCTACCTACTGTAGTTTGGACCCGGGTCCAACGTGCCTTTTTGTGGAGTGTGTTGAATCAATTGGCCCGGCTTTCGCGAGGATAGTCCAGTTTTCTTTAAGGAGGGGGCCTTTCTTGAGCCCTTAAGGAGGCAGTGGTGAGACCCCTCTTGAAAAACAATAATTGGACCTGGACTGCCTGGCGAACTACAGACCTGTCTCTAACCTACCCTTTTTAGGGAAGGTGGTGGCTTTATAGCTGGAGGTCCATTTGTTATCTTACAACATTTATGACCCTTTCTAGTTGGGTTTTAGGAAAAGGCCCAGTACTGAGACTGCCTTGGTTCAGGTGCTTAATGATCTTCTGGTGGCGAGGGATAGAGGAGAGCACTCCATTCTTGTTTGCCTCGATCTCTCGGCTGCTTTTGACACCGTGGATCATGGGGTGCTTTTGGATCACCTGTGGGATCGTTGTGGACTCTCTGGTGCGGTCCTCAACTGGTTACATTCTTTCCTCACCAGCAGAACACAGAGAGTGGTCTTAGGAGCTTTTTCCTCTCGATCATTGTCCCTGCTGTGTGGGGTCCCGCAGGGCTCTATTTTGTCCCCCATGTTGTTCGTGGTGTATATGCTGCCACTAGGGGACATTATAAGATGGTACAGATTAAGTTTTCATTGCTATGCTGAGGATACTCAGCTGTACCTGTCTTTCGTGCCCGGACAACAGAATGCAATCTCGATTTTCAATCAGTGCCTTGCTGAAATTCAAGACTGGATGAGTGTCAGCTGGCTGAGGTTAAATCTGGTAAGATGGAAGTGCTGGTGGTGGAACCTGGTCGCCCGAGGACTGGTGTGCAAGCTGGCTTAATCACCGGGCTGAGGCTTGGGGACTCCTACCTTCTCACCTCTTCTAAGGTGAAAAATCTTGGCGTTGTGCTGGACAGCGGCCTGGCACTTGAATCTCAGGTGTCGGCCATTGTCCAGAGTGACTTTTACCATCTCAGAAATATCACCAGGATTAGACACCTGATTCCCTCGAGTGATCTGCCATCACTAGTTCATGCCTTCATGATGTCATGACTTGATTACTGCAATTTCTTTTACCTAAGGCAGGGGTTCTCAAATGGTGAGGCCAGCCTCCTTGGGGAGGCCCCAATCTGTTCAAGGGGAGGCTCAAGCAAGTCTTGAAAAAGTATTATATTTCAATTTTGAACTTTATAGATTTTGTGTGAAGGGATAAGGCAAACTTAAAGAGGATAATAGTAGGTGAATTTATGTATTTATTCACAAGTCTGTGACCAGGGAAGAAACATAGAAACATAGAATTTGACGGCAGATGAGGACCGCTTGGCCCACCCAGTCTGCCCATTTCCCTACCTACTGGATAAGCTGCAGATCCTAGTTAACCAGCAGCCTACTTCTTCCTACCCCACCCCCAGAATTGCCTTATGACTATCCCATGCATGCTTGAATTCCACCACTGATTTTGACTCCACAACCTCCTCCGGAAGGCCATTCCATGCATCCACAACCCTCTCTGTGAAAAAATACTTCCTTAAATTACCTCTGAGCCCCCCTCTATCTTCAAATTGTGCCCTCTTGTTCTTCCACCTCTTTTTTGAAAGATGCTACCCTCTTGGACTTTGTTGATTCCCTTGAGGTACTTGAAAGTTTCTATCATGTCCCCCTCTCTCCTCCTTTCCTCGAGGCTATACATATTAAGCTCCTTAAGTCTCTCTTCATATGTCCTCCGTGCAGACCCTGCACCATTTTAGTTGCCCTCCTCTGGACAGCTTCCATCCTGTCTATGTCTTTCTGGAGATTGGGTCTCCAGAACTGCACACAGTACTCAGATGGGGTCTCACCAGCTGTCTGTACAGAGGGATAATAACTTCCTGTTTTCTACTGGTGATGCCTCTCCTATGCACCCCAGTATCCCCAGCCCTCCTTGCTGCCTTCTCACATTGCTTGCCCACCTTTAGGTTATCTGATATGACTACCCCCAGGTCCCTTTCCATTTTGTTGTTGTTAGTATCTCACCCCATTGTGTACTCTTCCCTGGGTTTTGTTTCCCAGGTGCATTACTATGCACTTCTTAGCATTGAATCTAAGCTGCCATACATTTGACCATTCCTCTAACTTGCCAAGTCCTTCTCATCCTTTCCACCCCACCCTGTGCATCAACTCTGTTGCAGATCTTAGTGTCATCTGCAAAGAGACATACTTTCCTTCCAGTCCTTCTGCAATGTAGCATAAAAGACATTGAAGAGGACTGTCCTAACTACTGAACCCTGCGGTACCCGCTAGTAACCCTCCTTTCTCTCTGAGTGGACTCCATTTACTATTACTCTCTGTGTCCTATTCTCCAGCCAATTCTTTACCAGGCTGTCATCTTGGGACCTCCCAGGCTGGCTAACTTATATATTAATCTTTGTGTGGGACTGTGTCAAATGCCTTGCTAAAGTCTAGGTAGGCCATGTCCACAGCCCTCCCTGATCTACTACTTTGGTCACCCAGTCAAATAAATCTATCAGATTCGTCTGGCATGACCTTCCACTGTGAATCCATGCTGCCTAGGGTCCTCAGCCTTCTGGCCTCTAGATCTGCGACAATTCTTTCCTTAGAAGTGATTCCATCATTTTCCTATCACTGAGGTTAAACTAACAGGTCTATAGTTTCCTACTTCTGCCTTGCTCCCACTTTTGTGAAGGGGAATCACATCTGCCCTCCTCCAGTCCTCGGTACCACCCCATCCTCCCATGATTTGTTAAAGAGGGTAGTCAGTGGTGTCACTAGTTCTACCCTTAGTTCTTTCAGAATTCTGGGATGAATCCCATCAGGCCCCATTGCTTTGTCCACCTTCAGTTTTAAGAGTTCTTTCAGAACCCTTTCTTCTGTAAATGGGCTGGTATCAACTTCTGTATCCAGAGTGTTACTACTGTTTGTTTTATGTACCTCCCCCTCTTCTTGTACACTGAGCCATGGCTTACTTCAGGTGTACCCAGGGAAGGGAAGTGAGAGACTACAATTCAAAATGTAACTGCAAAACACTCAAGAAATACAAAATGAAAAAAAGTACAAACAAATTCAGAACAATAAGCCAACAATGTGAGGAACAATTGATCAATTAGACTGGCAGCAGAACTGTCTAAATACAAGGAGTTAACCATACAGGTACTAGGAATAAGAGCAGGAGGGAGCAAAATGATCCTAAGAAGTTGCTTAAGAGCAGGGGGAGAGGGGGAGAGGCAGAGGTCAACAAGGAAGGTTATTCCAGTTAGAGGAGAAACAGAAAAAGCAGTCTGACTCATGAAGGTAAAGCAGTAAGGGGTAACAATGGTTCGAGAGTCAAAATATTGGAGCAAGTAGGTTGTCCTGTTGGGGGGGTTACAATAAGCTTAATAATATGACAGCCAGCTATGCAAGGAGGTTTCAATTTATTCCTGATGTACTGTGAAAAGTAGGCTATTTTTGTATGGGGAGGCCCAAAAATATTTCAGTATTTTGGGGGAGGCTCAAGATCTTTTCCATGGCTTAGGGGAGGCTCACTATGACAAAGTCTGAGAACTGTTGACCTAAGGCTATCAGGCTGATCTTTGCTGTATACAGCTAATGCAGAATGCGGCAACCAGGTTACTGACTGGTCTTTCGCGGTCATGTCACATTACACCTGTGCTGCACTCTCTGCACTGGCTGCCTATTAGGTGGTGGATCACCTTCAAGGTTGGGTTGCTGACCTATAAAGCCCTACATGATCTGGGGTGCGGTTACCTGCAAGACCTGGTACAGCCCTATCACCCATCTCGCCCCTTCCAGTCAGCCGAGGAGATTCTTCTGATTCCCAGGGTTCATTTGAAGTCATCTGGCACCTGGGCTTTTTCTGTCGCAGCACCTACCCTGTGGAATTTACTGCCTTGGCTACTTAGAGAGGCCCCTTTGGTTAGTGCCTTCAAGAGGGATCTAAGGACCTTTTATTTAATAAAGTTTCCCTCATTTCAACTCTTTTAATTCTTCATTTTAACCTATTCATTTTTATTTTATGTATACTTTGTTTTCTGTGATATTTTCAGGTATCTCTAAAGCACCTAGAGTCGCAATGAGGTAGAGCACTCTAACAAATTAATAAACTAAACTAAAAGTGTTGCCCTTTGGTTTGTCTTCTGTGCCACAGGTCTTTACCAAGTGCTTGGCAGTGGTGGCAGAAGCCTTTCGCAAGAAAGGCCTATATGTATTTCCTTATCTGGATGACTGGCTATTAAAAGCCCACTCTAGGTACCAATTACTGCAGACCTTAGCTCGAACCAGACAGTTTTTTTTTTAATATACTTTATTTTTATTCATTTTGCACTGTGTAATACACACAAGAAAAGATACATTCGAGTTACAGCAATCTCAAAAATTGTACAATAGCAATACAATTACAGGATTCTTGTACTATTACTAGAGTTACAACATATTATGGGGTTTCAGTATACTGAAATAGAAAGATATTCTCCTTTAAAAATTTAAGAAGAGACCAATGCAGCATGCACATGGACTAGAGAACCGATAATGTCATCCAAATAATTACCTAGGTGCCAAACACGCCTTAGCACATCTAGTGCTTTATGACTCCATGTATTATCCGATAATGTATATTCTTAAGAGGTATAGGACAATACTTATACAGGATTACCTCCTATAAGCCCTTGGGAGCTAACAAAGTTACCAATTAACAGTACTATCCCCCATCATTTAGCAATAAACTTCTAGTAGCTAATATTTAAAAAAAGAAACCATTAGTCACTTTAGTAATAAGGTGATCAGTAACTGTACCCAAAACAAGGTTAAATTACCCAGAGTGGATTTTCAATGGCCTTAGATTGACGCAACATAGAAACATAGAAACATAGAAACATAGAAGTTGACGGCAGATAAGGACCGCAAGGCCCATCCAGTCTGCCCATTTCTTTTTCTACCTTATAAATGTGCCATCGGCCTTTGCTCTGTCAGTGGCCTATCTATTCATAGTCATTTGTATTGCTCCCTTATGCCTATCCCATGCCTGTTTGAAGCCCTGCACTGTATTCATAGCCACTTCTTGTGGTAAGCCATTCCATGCATCCACCACCCTTTCTGTGAAAAAGAATTTCCTCACATTCCCCCTTAATCGGCCTCCCTCTAATCTCATGCTGTGTCCTCTTGTCCTGCTATTTTTCTTATATTTAAACATGTTAGACTCTTTCACCTTGTTTATGCCCTTAAGGTGTTTGAATGCCTCGATCATATCACCTCTCTCCCTCCTTTGCTCAAGGGTATACATATTGAGCTCCGTTAATCTGTCCTCATATGTCTTCTGATGCAGTCCCTGCACCATTTTAGTTGCCCTTCTCTGGACTGCCTCAATTTGGTTAATGTCCTTGTGAAGTGTGGCCTCCAATACTGCTGCATGAGTACTCCAGATGGGGCCCTAACCAGTGTCTTGTACAGAGGAATTGTACACTCCCTCTTCGACTTGTGATACCCCTACTAATACACCTAACACCCCCTAGCCTTACCTACTGCTTTAGAGGTCTGCTTGGATGATTTTAGGTCATCAGTGATGATGATGCCCAAGTCTCTTTCTTCCTTTGTGACTGCTAGCAACTCCCCTCCCAGCCTATAGGTGGCTTCAGGGTTTCTCTTCCCTATGTGCATGATTTTGCACTTCTTTGCATTAAATGCCAGTTGCCACTCTTCTGACCATTCTGCTAGTTTATCCAGATCTTTTCTCATTCTGCCCACCCCATCTGGATCATCTACTCTGTTGCAGATCTTGGTGTCATCTGCAAACAGACAAGCCTTACCCTCTAGTCCATCTGCAAGGTCACTAATGAAGATGTTGAAGCGGACTGGCCCCAGGACTGATCCCTGAGGTACCCCTTGTGACTTGCATCTCTTCTGACTGTATACCATTTACCACCACTCTCTGTTTTCTGCCGTCAACCAGTTTGCCACCCAGTTGACCAACTTCTGACCCACCCAAGCCTACCCAGCTTATTTATCAATCTTCTATGTGGAACAGTGTCAAAAGCTTTGCTGAAGTCAAGGTAGGTGACATCAACTGCTCCCCCTTGGTCCACCACTCTGGTTACCCAGTCAAAGAAATCTATGAGATTAGTTTGACAGGACCTTCCTTTTGTAAACCCATGCTGTCTTGGATCCTGTGCCCCTATGGATTCCAGGTGTTGCACTATCCTTTCCTTAAGGAGTGCCTCCATAATCTTGCCCACTAGGCAAGGTGCTTGCATCAAACAGGTCTGACACAAGGACACCTTGCGCCAAGGGCTGTGCCAAGTGGGAATTTAAAAGGCAGCCTGTGTCACAGTGTGCTAGCGCCATCCTTGCATCACAAAAGTGGCTGCGGCATGGCACTGGGGGTTGCGGCAGACCCAGACTGTCGCAGCCCTCGGATTCGGAATTTGAAAGAACCCCCCCAGGAACCAAGTGCCAAGTACCCTTAGACCAGCGAGGGGTAGGTCTAAGGGGACTTAGATGGCTCCTGGGGGGTCATCCTGTAGGTGCCGTGTGGCCCGCCCCATCCATCCCTGATGGGTGATCCCTGGTGGTCCGGTGGTCCCCCCTCACCCCCATCACAGTCCCCGACACCGACGTCCGTGCATCCTGCCAACTCCCCCACCCATCTCAGCACTCCCATCCCCTTCCTGTACCGATCCGGTGACTGGCACAGCCCTCCACACACCACCATGGCCAGCCGTCGAATGAGTCTGTGCGTGTACTGGTATACAGTATACTATACGCGCGCGGACTGCCCATTCGGCGGCCGCCGGATGACGTGGTGGAGGGCTGTGCTGGTTGCCGATTGGGGTAATGGGAGGGGTGGGAGTGCTGAGATGGGTGGGGGACCAGCCTACCAGGGGTGTGTTGTGGCGCTGGTGCTGTTGGCGTGGTGGTGGTTGGGGGCAGTGCCCAGTTGCCAGACCCTGTCCGCGGGTGCTGCGGACTCCCCGCAACCATTGTGGCATTCCGGGTGCGCCCATACATCAGGCACAGCACGCCTTTGCTGCACTGTAGGCGCGGGACCCTGTTCAGTGGAAATTCCGGTGCAGGGTCCCGGGCACACCGCACTCAGCACAAGCTGCCATTGTCACAGCTTGCGCCAGGGCTTTGAAATTCTGGCCCCTGGTATTAGGGAAATAGAGTTCCCATGCCTTACACAATCATTTTTATAAAACTATATATGTTTATGTAAACGTCCCAGATACAGCGCTACCCTCAGCAACATTATTTTATATGTCAAACAAGATTTTACTTAATCCTCAGTCCCCATCATCTTCTTCTTCTTCTTCTGATTCCCTAAGACGATGGACAAAGTCCTGCTTTATGGCTTCAAGCCTTTTCCCCGCTTCAGAAGGATCCATGAAAATGTATGTCTTACCCGCACAGTGGACGCGTAATTGGGCTGACAGTTGTAGGGTATGGTTGATACCCAATGCTCGAAGACCTGCTCGCACGGCATCAAAACTTTTACGCCGCTGCCGCATGGCGTAACTCAGATCCAGAAAAAAGTAAATTTTGTCCCCAGTCTCCAACTTCAATGGGCCTGCTGACTTAGCCCCATCCAACACCATGCCCCAAATATGTGCACCAGCTGTAATGACCATGATAGTGCGCGGTACTTCTGCCACAGGTTTCCTCCGAGGGTTGAGACGGTAGGTCTTTACTATTTGCCCATGTAAGTCCAAGTTTAACTGTTTGTAGATCAGGGAATGAATAAAATCTGGCAAGTCTTCACCTTCCAGTGTTTCTGGGACCCCTAATAGCCGCAGATTGCTGGCCCGCATGTTGTTCGCCAGTGATTCCAACCGGAGTTGCGTGGTCTTATTTTCGGCCAGGATCCCAGCCACGGCTGCCGCTGATGTACTCACTGAATCCACTGCAGTTTTAGACTCCAAAGCAACTGCATCTAAGTGGGATTTCATGACTGTAAAGTGAGTGCCCAGGCCATCTACCTTTCTGTCCAAGTCTCTAATAGCATGGAGGACTGCTGTAACGGAGGGTTATGAAGCTTTCCCCTCTGCTGCTAGGCTGCTGCCATGTGGCGTTTCTTGCTGGGTTCTCTGTTTGCTCGATTCTTGATGAGTTGTCTGGAATATTTTCCCCATGGTAACTAGCCCAATCAATCGTCTAAATGTTCATCAAGCAGCAGGTACTGACTTTTCACCAAAAAATTAGAAGTTTTATTGTCTGAAAGTACTTTTTTATAGGAAAATAGGCAGGAGCTCCTGTAAAGCATGTCTTCTCTGTCTGGCTGCTGGCCACGCCCCTCAACCAGACAGATTTTTGATGCTCTGGGGGTGATAGTCAACATACCAAAATCAATACTGACACCCTGCCAATGTCTGCAGCACATAGGGGCAGTTCTGGATACAGCCCAGGGTTCTGTGTTTCTGTCATTGGACAGGGCACAACGACTGATTGCAGAAGCACAACTGGTACACGACAGCCGCTATGCCACAGCAAGGACATTTCTACACCTTCTGGGCCTTAGGGTGGCAGCTGTCACAAACCCACTCAGCAAGTCAGCCCTCTACTCCCAAAGTGCCAACCTCCAAACGCAGTCTTGTGAACAGTTTAACAGAAAAAGGTAACCCTTTTGTCTGTTTTGTGGGTTTCGAATCAACCTTTGGTCTCAAGTCTTGGAGGGATTCAAACTGTGAACCTCGTGCTAGCCTACCCAATGCACAGGCTCAGATAATTCTGTCTTCGGTGGGCCAGATATCTTTGCCTATGGGCACCTAACCAGGTGTACAGAAATGAACCCTTAAAAACTGTAATGAAAGACCTCAGATTTAAAACGCTTACCTTTTTCCAGTTTGGTATCACCATTCAAGCTTATGTATAATGTCTACTTTAACCATATATACTCTACTTGTAAAGGAAAGAAATCAAAGACAGACCAAGTAAACTCTAAAAATAATTTTACTAAAATAGATAATAATATGTAAAACATACAATACAGAACTATTATATCACAAGACATACAAATCTTTTAAAAGAACAAGGGTTTAAACAGTGCAATTCCTACTACAGTGATGAGATTTGTCTCTCTTTCTAAATACCTGTTTAAAGTGCTCACAGATGTTTCTTTGTCACAGTCTAGATAGAGTGTCTCTGAAAGAAAACAGAATAATGTTTAAAAGCTGGTTTTCCTCACCTGTTTTGCATGAGGTCACCTAGCTCCTCCCTGTCAGAATATATATATAAAAAAATATCTATATAAACACAGGATGTCTTTTCCAAGTATTAAATTCTGCAACCTCAGCATAACTCATGTTCTTCAAATCACATTTCTTTGATCTTATCAGTATCCTCTCTCACACAGGTATCAAAGGAACACTTACAACTTCGCACCAGTTTGCTTAACCTGGTTTACCCCTCTAATGTCATAAACTTTTGTATGATTTCCCTCTTAACAACTACAGCTATAATTAACTTAGATAAAACAGCAGAGCCTTGATCAAGGCCTGTTCTACCCTGTAATTAGCTTCAGGCCTTCCAGGTAACACCTTGTATCTAAAACCTGTGTGTGTGTGTGTGTGTGTGTGTGTGTGTGTGTGTGTGTGTGTGATCTCACATGCTGTTTCAGCCTTTCTCATGGGGGACAGTTCATACACATTTTTTTATATTACAAAAAATGATCATACATCATTCAGAACTGGCTGTCCACGTCACAGTAGCCATTGTCACAGTGCCACCGGCTAGGCTACACATGCTGATCCCACAGTGGACTCTCAGAGTCCAATGGGACCAACTAACAGACAATCTACAGTAAACGGTTCATGTCCTCACACTTGTGCAAAGCACTCAAGTGGTGGATGGAACGCAGCAGCTTGCTCAAGGGAGTCCCATTCTTGATTCCTACCCCATATCAGATCCTCATTACAGATGCCTTGGAATCTGGATGGGGAGCCCAACTGGGACCTCTTCAGACACAAGGAACGTGGAACTATGTGGAGTGTGCTTTGCATATAAATGTCCTGGATATGAGAGCAGTCCTATACAGGCTACAATTATTCCTGGACCATTTGCCCCACGCCCTCTGTTAATACAAATGGAAAATGTCAGTGCGATGCATTACATCAACAAACAAGGGGGGACTCATTCGTACCTGCTGTGCAGGGAAGCAATGAGAGTTTGGTGTTGGTCTCTGGAACACAGTCGAGAACTATCAGCAGTTAATGTTCAGGCATCCAAAATGCCTTGGCAGACAAGCTAAGCAGGTCACAGTCCAGGGCACATGAGTGGGAACTGCTGTCCTTGGTGATAGATGACTTATTTGCAAGATGGGGTCATCCAGAGTTGGACCTTTTTTGCATCCTCACACAACGCAAAACTGCTGTGTTTATGCTTGCTTGCTCCAGGGCTGGAGTTTTCTGGTGAGACGCGTTGTCCCTCTCCTAGAAAGGAAGGTTTCTATATGCCTTTCCTTCCATTCTGCTAATTCAGAGAGTACTATTCAAGCTGAAGATGGAGGGGGCAACTCCAATCTGCTCCCCTATGGTCTTGGCTGATATGGTACCCCCTGCTGCAACAGATGACAGTGTAGCCCCTGTACCTCTGCCCCTGTACATGGGTCTACTGTTGCAGGAACAGGGAACTGTACTCAATCCAGACCTGAAGTCCCTACATCTGACTTCATGGCTCCTAAAGACATATCCATAGCTTGCTTTGAGGTCTCACAGAAAGTGGCGGATGTTTTGGTGACTGCTAGAAAACTGTCACCAGACACACCTACTCAATGAAACGGAAGCAGTTTGCTTTGTGGGCAGCTTCACATAACCTGGATCCATTTACCTGCCCAGTCAATCAGGTTCTAGAATACCTGCTGTCCTTATTAGATTCAGGTCTGCAGTGTTTCTCAATCAAAGTGCACTTGGCTGCTATATCAGTTTTCCACATGCCTGTGGATGGCTGTATGGTTGCTCAGCTGGAGGGAGCCCATATGTGCATGAGAGGCATTATACACATAAAGCCTCCCATTCGAAAGCCAGTCCTGGCTTGGGAACTGAATTTTATTTTGGAAAAGCTTACTTTGGCTCCTTTTGAGACAGCTGCAAGTTGTGGCTCACACTTTCTTTCTTGGAAAGCATTATTTCTAGTTGCAGTCTCTTCTGCTTGAAGGATTCCAGAGTTGCAGGCTCTAATGTGTGAGTCTTCTTATTTGATTTTCCACAAAGACAGGGTGTCTTTGCATACCAGTTCTTAGTTTCTGCCAAAGGTGGTGTCTGAGTTTACTTTAAATCAAACCATCCACCTACCGGTGTATTATCCAGAGCATGCCAGTCCAGCAGAAGTATTACTACATACCTTAGATGTGCACAGAATACTCAGGTACTATATACACCATACAAAGGACTGCAGAAAGTCCTTGCAGTTTTTTGTTTCATTTGCACCTGGGAAAGAGGGTGCCCTAGTTTCTAAACAGCGGTCGTCCAAATGGCTAGCACACTGTATTAGGTTCTGTTACAGAAAGTACAGTAAGGAACTTCCTGGTGTGGTTCGTGGTCATTCCGCTAGAGGCACGTCCACTTCCATAGCTTGTTTTCAAAAGGTTTCCACTGCAGAAATCTGTGCAGCTGGTACCTGGAGTACTGTCCTCACCATCACTAAGCACTACAGTCTGGACATTGTCTCTCATAGATGAGCTGGGTTTGGCATAGCTGTGCTACAATGCCTATTATCATAAGCCTGTAGGCTCCAGCCACTCAGACTGTTGACTTTTGATACTGCTTGGGACTCCTTCCAAAGGTGTGGCCTGATCAAAGCGATATCCTTGAAAAAGACAGAACAGTTATGTAAGAACTTACCAAAACAGTAGGTCTCCGAAAGAATCTCTTTCATCAGGCCATGCTGTCCACTCTCCTTCCCCCTTCAGGGTTGCGTTGCATTGCTGTTTTCATTGATGTCTTTTCCAGCACTCTGTCTCACCTGGTATGCAGAGTGCTGGGGTCTCTCTTGGTTCCATTGAGGGAGGTCCTCCAAACATGATCTTCAGTGGGGAACTGAGAAGAGGAGGGGCCGCCCACATTTATGTAGATGCTGGGGCGTGACATCACTGTGGGCAGCCCCTGGCTTGCATGTTTCCATGTGGTCCTAGTGCTGACACCGAGTATAGCTCCAAAGGTGTGACCTGAAGAGAGATTCTCTTGAAGATCTTCTGTTATGGTAAGTTCTAACCTAACTGTTCTTTCCTGTGTTCCATAGTAAAGAAACAAATCTTCTACTGTATGTGTAGAAAAGCAAATTGCTGACAAGTGGAAACCATCTGTGGATGGACTATTTACTGTACATTCTCTAAGCAACATGTTATTGTATTTATTGTGTCTTTTTTGGAGATTTTTTTTTAAATTTGCCCAACCCATTTTCTGAATGCAATAAGATGCTTCATAGTGTTGGGTATGTGTGGATACCCACACTTCCAGGGGCTGAAGGACCCCCCTGCCTGCAGCGTCTGGCCTCCTCAAGTCCCTGGGCATGTGGGTATCCACCAATACCCCACACCCTGTGAGGTGTTATTGCTTACATACACTACTTCCTGTGCAACATTCTATATCAAGTAAGGAAGAACACACGTCAAGGTGTCTGGCTGTGCTAAGATATATGGACACTTCCGGTGCATTGTGAAGCACAAGGGGCAGCCGATTCCTGTATCTAACACAATGGAAGACACGCAAGTATATTATAGATAGTCAGGAACATTGAAAATAAGCACATATTTCATAATAAATCGACCATGAGATCTGAGACTTCCAGATGTGTTGTGATAACCAGATAGTCACAGAATACTGTTGGCCAATCAGATCATTAGGATTTCTTACTGAATGTTCATCCTAAAAATGACGAAGCAGAGAAAGGTGTTAGCCCATAATAACGCCTATATATTCAAGAGTAATACTTTATATTAACTCCCTCCATGATATATTTATGTAATTTTGATTTAAACTCGCTTTTTGTTTTACTAATTAGGATGTCACATGACAGTTTATTCCAAGAATTGATTATGCTTTGGGTGTAATAAAATGTCCTGTTATTTGCGTTAACCCTTGCTGTGTGCAAACTGATATATCTGTTCAAAATTCCTATACGTTCTAATTCTGTCAGCACTCTAAGGGTTTGATTTCCACAGTATGAATTGGAACGGGTGCCCTCAAGTCCCTGATGTGATATTTTTTAAAACTTAAATGTAACCCCCCAGGCCACTTTTTAACTACAGTAAGTTAGCACAACTCCCATTAAAATCTGGAACACTGGTACCCACAGATAGGCATACCATTTACTTTACAAAAAGTTGGTACCACCCTTTGCTTTAGGATGTATACCTGGCTCATTTTCTAGAGAAAGAGAGGGGTGGGGGTACAAGAACAAAACAACATGAACCTTGTATAAAAATCACAACCCAGGTCCTGGCTGGAGGATGCTAGGCATATGCTTGATCTAAACTGCTGAGGGGCCTCCAATAAACCCAACAACCAGAAGCAATAATCGGAATGTCCAGAATAGTAACTGGGATCGTGCAGTATGACTTTATTCAACAGATGGAAATTTAAAGCAGAAGTGGACCCCCAAGGGTTGGCCTAGGCAGGACAAGTACATTTCACAAACTCTCCTTGCATGCAGTACAGTTCACGAACATGCAAAAGAACATCTTCTTCCTGATTTCCCAATGGTGCATTTAGTGGACACCTGGCCACGCACCCGAACATTTTCCTCACATGAGTGTCATTTAGTGAATCGAAGCCACACACTCAGAACTCTTCTTCATACATGGGTGCAATTAAGTGAAACTCAGCCACATGCCTAAACCTACAGCACTGGCCCTTGCTCAGGTATAACTGGTGCCCTTTACAAACCAAGAAGCCCTGCCTTGTAAGCACTTAGATGGCGTTCCTCCCACCCTTTGCACCAACCGACAGTCTCTGCCATTCTTCAGGGTTACACCATTGAAACTGCCATTTCCCACTGAAATGCTAGAGGTCCCACACTTTAAATTTGTCACTTACTGGGGTGATCAAAGAACAAACTGCACTCTCTTGGGTGAACAGTTTAACAGAAAATTCACTCTCCTGGGTGAACTACGGGCACTGACAGGTGCAATCCAGCCTCATCTATGGGGGCATACACCCCAGACTACGATTCCCCTAAAATATGTGGAGATCTTGTCTCCTAGAACAGTACTCACAACTGGTTGTCCCGTCCACTGGGCATGGAACAACAAAAAGGCATTTTCCTGGGTAGCAGATCAAACCGTCTCTCAAAGATTCCTTTCCAAGACAGCTGAAACACACACAGAACCTTCAGGGGATTGCTCCTTGAGTCCACTGAGAACAAGCAGTTCCTTCCACTTTACTGGGAGTAGAGATCAGGAAATCCTGCTGCAGAACTGGTCTCCACCACTTCACAGGAGGCTGAAAATGGCACTCCACTAGGGTGAGAAATGCCAGGCCCTCACCTCAGAACTCAACTGGCAGACCTTCTGCCACTCTCACCCCGTCACGCAAGCTCTGGCTGACAACTAACTGAACATTGTAAGCTCCCCAACGCAGCTGTCCACACAGTGTGACTTATGCTGCTGTGAGAGTTCCAAATGACCTAATCATTCTTCCTGCAAGCTAGCTGAGTAAACAATGATGTCATTATGTAAGAAGCCCCTAATGAGCTCCCTACCAGCTGCCTGCTACCTTCCTGACACTAATACTGATAGGATTCTAGTAACCCCAGGGAACTGGGTGGTTACATAAACCTCAACTCATTTAGAAGGAATGGATCCTGAATGACGTCATACATCATCATAAGATTACCTCTCAGTCATCTGTTTTTGAGTAACATCAGATTTAGTCTCTTTAGTCTGGTTTTCGCGTGTTTCATTTTTTAAGTCATAGACCATTTTCATAGCCTTACACTGAATTTTTTCCGCTCTATGTATTTTCCCACTTTTAAATGTACAGCAAAGCTGGCTGCCATAATCTAGGATGAGTCTAACATATGCTCTGTACGGAGGCATAACAACCTTGCCCCTGCGGCTACTAAAATTCCATTTAATAGTCCAAAGGACCTTGTTTGCCTTAGCAGTGACAGTGGAGCATTGTTCTTTTTGATTAAAGTTTTTAGAAATAATAATTCCAAGGTCTCTTTTACTGTCCACCTCTTTCATCACCAAATTATATAATGTACAGCTGTGTGGTATAACCTGTTTCCCTAGGCAGACTGCATTTTTGTAAATCAAACTGCATACCCCATTTGTATGCCCACGGTGATATTTTGTGTCATCTGCATATTTACTGGTCCAGTTTTGCACATCAACATTCATATCAGCTGTGAATATATGGAAAATAACTGAGTCAAGAACTGAGCCCTGGGGGACTGTGCTGGTAACATTACCTTTATTTGACAAATTACCATTTATACACGCTATCTGAGTTCCACAGTGTAGCCATTCTTTGACCCAGTTAATAATATAGCGATTTATGTTAAGTCTGAGCATCTTTTCAATTTTTTTCTGTCTGTCTATCTACAGTATCTGTCTCAATACAGGGTACACAGTGACCTGACTCTGACTATGCCCTATAGCTTCACGAGTGAAGGGGCAGGACAACATGCAAGTCCTGACCATCACAATTAATGATAAGTAGCATAGTCTGAGTCATGCAGAGTATGCCCAGTTCATACAATGCATTGTGAACTGTAAAATCTTTACATTAGTTCTTTTTATGAAGATTTAACTTTCAGTTTGATTTTGATCATCTGTTTTGAGCACAGCAGAGGCCATTGTGATGTCATCAGACTTTATACAAACTGCTCTTCTACTGAATAAGCATTCCTTCATGACCTATCCAAAGTGGGTACACATGCTGATGATACATCCAACACTGAGATACTGTACATAATTTATCTTCATTTAGAATTTATTGTTGGCTATTATAAATCACAGCATCATTTTTAGCCAATCAGGACTGTTTATTTCAAAACATTCCAGGTGCTCTTATAACCATAAGAAAGTGTCTCAAGCAGATTGTTCTAGAATTCTGATGCTCTTTGGCTCCATGACACGTACTACCATGTACAGTGGTCATACCCATGCCATTTTTGTCAAATGTCATAGGATTGTGACAGAGCCATTCACAGCTGTACGCATCATGAGTCCTGAACAGGTGTTAAGCTTATGTGCAACCATTGCCCTGTTTAGTACTGGATATGTTGTTTGGTTGGTGGACATTCCCCCAATGGGCATGGTGTGTTGGTTAAATTCTAAGCCAAGTTAAGTTGGATGACTTCTTGGAAGGACGTGGGCAGGGAGAGTATATGTGCGAGCATGTGTTGGGGGGAGTGTGTGTGCATGTATATGTCACAGTGTGTCTGCCAAACACTTTGTTGTTCTTGCTGCAAGGGATGCTGACTACCCTTTGAGGAGCTATATCCTCACCCCCTCTCCTGCACCATTCATCCTGGACAGTGACTGATCCATATTGGGGCTGTACGATATATGATGCTGGCATCAGAAAAGGTGTGCGGTATTTTCTATCACATACTGAATTTTCCACAATCTGTTGTACACAGGTTGCCGCTGGCCAGGGCATCATGGAGAGATAGGGTAGGAGGAGGCAGAGGCAGCAGAACCTTGTGAAACTGAGAACACGCACCCAAAACAGCATGAATTTCACCAGACAGTGGATGCTTGCTCAGCCACAAATTTCTTGTTTGAGTTGTTGTAACTTTTATGATGCTTTACTTACTCCTTTGGTTTATAATTGTCATGTGCTTTTCAGTGTCCACTTTTAAGGTTATTAGTAGAATCAGATATACTCTAGTGGGAATGATCAGTGCAGTAAATATGCCCTTACATGGTGAGATCGAGGAGAGATACTAAATTAGTAGGGGACGGATGGGATGTCTTGAAATAATTGATTTATTGTACACTTTTTGACTGGGATAGTACACTGCACCAGGACTCACAGAAACATAGAAGCTGTCGGCAGATAAAGACTGCAATGCCCATCCAGTCTGCCCACTTTTTCTACCTTATGAATGTGCCATAGGCCTTTACTGGGTCAATGGCCTATTTATTCATACTCATCTGTATTGCTCCCTTATGCATATCCCAAGCCTGTTTGAAGCCAGGCACTGTATTCATATCCAGCACTTCCTGAGGTAGGCCGTTCCATTCATCCACCACCCTTTCTGTGAAAAAGAACTTCCTCACATTACCCCTTAATCAGCCTCCCTCTAATCTCATGCTGTGTCCTCTTGTCCTGCTATTTTTCTTGTATTGAAACGTTAGACTTTTTCACCTTGTTAATGCCCTTAACATATCTGAAGGCTTCGATCATATCATCTCTCTCCCTCCTTTGCTCTAGGGTATACATATTGAGCTCCGTTAATTTGTCCTCATATGTTTTCTGATGCAGACCCTGCACCATTTTGGTTGCCCTTCTCTGGACTGCCTCCATTTTGTTAATGTCCTTGTGCAGGTGAGGCTTCCAGTCTGCATGCAGTACTCTAGATGTAGCCTAACCAGTGTCTTGTAAAGAAGGATCATTACCTCCCTCTTATGACTTGTGATACCCCTATTAATACACCCCTCTAGCCTTACCTACTGCCTTAGTGGTCTGCTTGGATGATTTCAGGTCATCTGTGATGATGATGCCCAAGTGTCTTTCTTCTCTTGTGATTGCCAGCAACTCTCCTCCCAACCTATAGGTAGCTTCAGGGGTTTCTCTTCCCTATGTACATGATCTTGCACTTCTTTGCGTTAAACCCCATTTGCCACTCTTCAGACCATTTTGCTATTTTTTTCAGATCTCTTCCCATTCTGCCCACCCCATCTGGATCATCTACTCTGTTGCAGATCTTGGTGTCATCTGCAAACAGGCAAACCTTACACTCCAGTCCATCTGCAATGTCACTGATGAAGATATTGAAGAGGACTGACCCCAGGACTGATCCCTGAGGTACCTCACTTGTGACTTGCATCTCTTCTGACTGTGTACCATTAACCACCACTCTGTTTTCTGCCTGCCAACCAGTTTGCCACCCAGTTGACCAACTTCTGACCCACCCTGAGCCTACCCAACTTATTAATCAATCTTCTATGTGGAACAGTATCGAAAGCTTTGCTGAAGTCAAGGTAGGCAACATCAACTGCACCCCCTTGGTCCACCGCTCTGGTTACCCAGTCAAAGAAAGCTAAGAGACATCTATGAGATATCTATAAGTGACATTGCAGAGGAACTGGAAGGAAAAGTATGTCTCTTTGCAGACGACACAAAGATCTGCAACAGGGTTGATACACAAGATGGAGTGGAAAGGATGAGAAGGGACTTGGCAAGGTTGGAGGAATGGTCAAATATATGGCAGCTCAGATTCAATGCAAAGAAGTGCAAGGTAATGCACATGGGAAACAAAAACCCAGGGGAAGAGTACACAATGGCAGGTGAGATACTGACAACAGTAAAAATGGAAAGGGACCTGGGGGTAATTATATCAGATGACCTAAAGGTGGGCAAGCAATGTGAGAAGGCAGTAAGGAAGGCTGGGGGGATACTGGGATGCATAGGAAGAGGCATCAATAGTAGAAAACAGGAAGTTGTTATCCCTCTGTACAGACAGTTGGTGAGACCCCATCTGGAGTACTGTGTGCAGTTCTGGAGACCCCATCTCTGCAAAGATATAGACAGAGTGGAGGCTGTCCAGAGGAGGGCAACCAAAATGGTGCAGGGTCTGCACCAGAAGATATCTGAAGAAAGACTAAAGGAGCTTAATATGTATACCCTTGAGGAAAGAAGGAGAGAGGGACATGATAGAAACTTTCAAGTACCTCAAGGAATCAACAAAGTCCAAGAAGGTAGCATCTTTCAAAAAGAGATATGCAAGAACAAGGGGCACAATTTGAAGATAAGGGGGACAGCTCAGAGGTAATGTGAGGAAGTATTTTTTCATGGAGAGGGTTGTGGATGCATGGAACAGCCTTCCTGAGGAGGTCGTGGAGTCAAGAACAGTGGGGGAATTCAAGAATGCATGGGACAGACATAAGGCAGTCCTAGTGGGGGGTAGGAGGAAGTAAGCTGTTGGTTAACTAGGATCTGCAGCTTATCTGTTAGGTAGGAAAATGGGCAGACTAGGTGGGCCAAGCGGTCCTTATCTGCCGTCAAATTCTATGTTTCTATGAGATTAGTTTGACAGGACCTTCCTGTTGTAAACCCATGCTGTTTTGGATCCTGTGCTCCTATGGATTCTAGGTGTCGCACTATCCTTTCCTTACGGAGTGCCTCCATAATCTTGCCCACTACTGAGGTAAGACTGACTGGTCTGTAGTTCCCTGCCTCCTCCCTGCTACCACTCTTGTGGAGCGGGATCACATGAGCCCTTCTCCAGTCTTCTGGGACCTCTCCTGTGCTCAGAGACTCACTAAACAGTTCTGCTAATCGCTCTGCTAGTTCCACCCTTAGCTCCTTTAGTACCCTGGGATGTATGCCATCAGGTCCCATTGCCTTGTCCACCCTGAGCTTAGCGAGCTCTTGTAGGATCCTTTTTTTTGTGAAGGGACTTGTGCACACCTCCTTCCCTCCTGTGCCCATGGTGCTGAGCTGTGGGCCCTGCCCTACTTTCTCCTCAGTAACTACTGAGCAGAAATATCTATTTAGGATAGATGCTTTTCCTTGGTCATCCTCCACACACTCCCCCTTATCCCCTCATTTCCAGGAGTGTCTTTTGAATTACATATTAAGCAGACCAACATGCACACTTCTGGTCCACACTCAAACATGGTCATCATTTAACTACAGACGTGGGTAATTTCATAGCAGGGTGTGGGAGCATAAACAGACACACACTGCTAAAGTCATTTTTCACATCTTTCAGACTGGGGCCCTCATAATAATAAAATCAAGGAAATGTATTGCAACAACTCATTTGAGGTTTGTCACATGAACCACAGGGTGTCACTGTTGCTCCATGTTGGGATGGCTAAAGTAAAAAGCATTCTTATGTCAAGAGACAGAAAAATCTGAACTTTCAAGTCTATCCTTAATAGAACTCACTATGTTACACATTTGCAATTGTTAAAATTTGTTACAACGTAAAATCAATGCTATTTTATAGTGTAGTGGCTCACCCTAGTTCCAGGATAGACTCTTACTATCCAACACCTTTGCCACAGGTACACACTGTGGGTATTTCTTACACTGCAGTGAGTTATGATATTAAGTGTAATGTAGAGGGATTGGGTTTTCCCTTGACTCTTTGCTAAGGATTCCATGTTATCCCACTTACTTTTTTCCTCCTTACCATCTCCATCAGAGGAACATATGAATTGCAAGCTGCTTTTCCTGCTCCCTTTGGTATAAAATTGACGTGTCAAGTGCATGTTAATGTCCATTTATAAGGTTATTTAGCATTAGTAGAATCAGATATATTAGGAATAAGTAATGCAACAGTTACGCCTTTATATGGTGAGGTCAAGGGCATATACTAAATTGCGAGGAGGTGGCTGTCTTGAAATACTTTATTGTATTTATACATTTTGGCAGGGAAGAGGGGTATGTTGTACAGCCACACAGGCAGACTGGATAGAATGCAAGGACTTCTTCTGCCAATGGTTTTTCTTGTTTCAGTGAGATGGATCAGACCTAGTGGTCCAGCCAGCCTGTCTCCTGTCCTCATGACAGTCATATCCCAAAGTTACTTCATGTATTTTTGTGAGCACAAAATATTGAAACACTACTCTCTTGTTTGAAGAGCGTAAAAAGTTCTCAGAATCCAAGACCCAGCAGGCCCCCTGACCTCACTTGTAAACCTGTTAAGCTTTGTTCCCTCACACATCTCCTGACCCCCTCTCCATTATCTGCTCCATACCAGTACCAGTTCTCCAGCCCCAGCCTTTGCCATTCAGCTGTCCTTCCCACCATTACATGGCTCGCTTTCCACAAACACATCCCCTGTCCCTCCCTCACTTATGTGCCCCATCCCCAGTACCAACTTCCCTGCCCACTACTTCCTGACAGTTCCTTCTTTCTCTCTACCATATAACATGCGCCCATCCCTCTCACTGACTTACCCACACCCCCTTTCTTCATCTCCAGCTTTCCTGGCGCCTCTCCCACCACTAATCACACATGGTAACCCTACATTCTGGCCCCAGGGACCACACAGTATGATTAAACTAATGCAGTCAGCCTTCAGTGTTGAACTGCCATGGAGAGATGGAATGTATGCAAATGATGGCATTCTAATTGGCTTGAGTCAATTTCAATCTGCTGCCCCTAGTAACTGCTGCACTCTGAGTGCTCAGATTCTGTCCTCCGTCTGGCAGTTAAGACGCCTCGGAGAGCTCTCCTCCGCTTACTCACAGATCTTTAATTGGTCGACAAGTACCGTTAACTTTTACTGTATTTTAGTTTGCTTCCCCTATAAGTTAGTGTTAGCAGTTTATTTGGGTTAATTTTATTGATTTTTCAGTTTCTCATTGGTTCCGCGGAACCATGAGGAACTGCTGCTCATTTTAGAATTTTTTTACCTCAGACTTTATATTTTATTCCATTTTCATTCCAGTTCCCTTACGGATCCGTGATGCTATATATTTATTCTTTATTTTATTTTTTTATGATGGTTCCTTTTCCTGTCAGGAACCAAGCGACCGTCGGTTTCCTTTTGATTTCAGGAACCGATTGCATTTACTTTATTTACGTTTATCAGTTCCTGGAACCGACCATTTAGTTAAATACTGTTTATTTCTGGGAATCTGACATCAGTGTCAGAAAGAAAAAGACAGGACCAACTGGGTTTTAACATTACATTAGCTTTGGACATTTGATAGCTAAAGCAGATCAACATAATTTATGTATTTACTGTTTGGGACCCAGTCACATATTTGCTAATTGTGCTGTTTGTAAGGCCTTCTGTCCTAATTTTTTAGTCCTTTTCTTGAGGGTTTTAGAAGTAATGGCTATTCCTGCACCCCCCTTCTAAGACTACTGAAGAAGTAGCCCCCTCTACATCTTCCTCAAAAAGAGACAAGAAAAGGCCTAAGGAGTCAGTGGATCCAAAATCAACAGAGAAAGCTGATTCCTCTAAATCTAAAAGACCTGTGAAACCAGCTGGTGTGCCGGTTCCAGCTAAAAGAAAACATAAAGAGAAACATGTTGCTGCACCTCCAGCCGAGAAGGCTAAGGAACTCTCATCAGACAAGTCAGCTGTGCCCTCTGCTGAGGACATTGCTAAAGCACTGCAGATTCTGCAGGCACTTCAAGCTGCTGTCCTGGTTCCTACACCAGTTCCAACACAGGCACAGACTGTCCAGGAACCAGTGTATGTTTATGACAACCCAGAACCAGAGGAGGAGGAAGGGGAACCTATTGAACCTGAGGTGTCCCCTGAGCAGGAGTTTGGTTCCCCATCTTGGGGTCCAGATGATTATACTGCATACTACTCATTTGTGAAGCAAATGATGGAGACCTTGAATCTCCCTATCAGGAAACTGAAGAAGATGAGGAAGAAGCAGATTTCCTCAAAAAGATGGGGCTAGCCCCCACTAAAAGACTGTCACTACCAATGCATAAATCTTTGAGAAAGGCAGTGCTGAAGATACTGCAAACCCCTGCTACTATCCAAGGGGTTGGTAAAAAAATTCATAAAAAGTACCAACTTGACACATCCACTGCTGCATTTCTATTTAACCACCCTGATCATGAGGGAGTGGTTCAGGCAGCAGCTTGTGACAAAGCCAGAATACCTCTGTCTTCCCATCCCCCCCGACAAAGATTTAAGAAAAATTGATAGTATGGGAGAGAAAGGGTACTTAGCAGCCTCACTATTCTTGCGGCAGGCCAATTACGTGGATTACGCAGTACAATATGAAAAGGCCTTGTGGAATACTATCCTGGCATTAACCAACAAAATCCCAGGGGAAGTGGCACTGGACCTGGTAGAGACTGCCAGGACAGGACTAGATACCACCAAATATGGCTGTGGGTGCTAATGATACCACAGCCAGGCTCATGGCCCTCACCCTTTCTATGAGGCAGTTTGCATGGCTTAGGGATTACAAACCTCACCCAGGACACACAGACCAAAGCGATGGATTTCCCCTGTGAGGGTGATCCTCTTTTTGGGGATGAGACAGAGGCCTACATGAAAAATGTGGAGGAGTACAAAGCCACCTACAGAAGCAATTCTGACAAAGAAAAACTCTCCACCTCTTACAGGTCCTAGTACAGGGGAGACAGGGGTAGGGGCTCCTACTCCCAGCCCTTTTTCCAGGTTCAGAAAATGCCAGACTACCAGCAGTCCAAAGGGTATTTCAGAGCTAGAGGCAGAAGGACCATGAGAAGGTCAGCACAAGTGCCTCAAGCTCAGGCCAGCCAAAACAGAATCCCTGATGTGCTGGTACAGGTGACCCCCCTCACCAGTGAGGCAGATTGGCTCACTTCCTCCAAGACTGGCATGCCAAAGCTGGCCTGGTTGCGCTGAGGGCTGAGGCATCCATGCCTTACCTCTCACTACCCTTGGTGACCCAGGTTCTGGGAACAACCTCTGGGTCATCGGGGTGCTGGCGCGGGGGGGGGGTGGAAGCAGGATTGAGCATTGTCTCTCCTCTCCCAGGAGGAAGGGTCACCTGTCTGTAGTCCCGCCATCACCGGATGGAGGTCTGGTGGCAGGCTTAGGTAGTAATGGAGTGACTGGTAGGGTGGGGTGTCCCACATTGCATGACATATGCATGCTTCCAGACGTGCGCACAATGCCGAGGACTTGAGGGATCAGGATCAGGTAGAAAACAGAAAAATACCTACGGGAGAAAATAAAATTGGCTTGCCATCACCACAGACAAGTGGGTCTTGGAGGTGGTGAGCCAAGGGCTGTATCTAAGCTTCAAAATCTCTCCTCAAACTGAGAGTCAGAAATTTTGCCCCAGCAACCTCGGCAGACAAAATCCTCTTGGAGTCAGAGGTAGCAAACCTGGTAACCATCAGAGCAGTAGAGCCTGTGCCCCTGCTGCAGAAGGGAAAAGGCTTCTACTCAAGACATTTCCTCACTCAGAAGAAAAATGGGGCTGGTGACCCACTCTGGATCTAAGACTCCTAAACAAACATGTATCAAAACCAAAGTTCCCAGGGGAGGGCAGTGGATGTGGCCTATCTGGACTTCAGCAAGGCTTTTGACACTGTGCCACATAGAAGGCTATTAAACAAACTGGGGAATATGGGAGTGGGTAAGACAGTAATGTGGTGGGTGGGTAATTGGCTGGGCGGCAGGACACAAAGGGTGGTGGTAAATGGCTGTCAGTCCACAGAGGGAAGAGTGACCAGTGGGGTGGGTACCACAGGGATCAGTGCTGGGACCGGTCCTATTCAATGTCTTCATCAGTGACATTGCGCAGGACCTAGAAGGTAGAATTTCCCTGTTTGCTGACGACACAAAGCTCTGTAACAGAGTGGACATGCCAGAGGGTGTAAACAGAATGAGGAGGGACCTGCAGAAGCTAGAAGAATAGTCAAGGGTTTGGCAGTCGAAATTCAATACAAAGAAGTGCAAGATAATGCATATGGGGCACAAAAACCCTGGAACAACATATCAGTTGGGGGGGGGGGTGAGGATACAGCATGCACCAAGTAGGAAAGGGACCTTGGAGTTATCATCGCTGATGACCTCAAGGTAGGGAAACAGTGTGACAAAGCAGCAGGTAAAGCAAATAGGATGCTGGGATGCATAGGCAGGGGCATCACCAGCAGGAAAAGGAGGTCATAATTCCACTATACAAGACACTAGTGAGGTTCCACCTGGAGTACAGTGTACAGTTCTGGAGACCTTACCTACGCAAGGACATAGACAGGGTAGAGAAGGTTCAGAGGAGGGTAACAAAGATAGTACAGGGATTGCATCACAAGTTCTATGAGGACAGGTTGAAGGACTTGAATATGTACTCCCTGGAGGAAAGGAGGGTGAGAGGGAATATGATAGAGACATACAAGTACCTTACAGGGAGGAACAGAGTGCAGTAATACACTATTTTCCAGCTAAAAAGATGTTCCAGGACTAGAGAGCATGGGATGAGGTTGGAGGGAGGGCAATTCAGAGGAAACGTGAGGAAGAATTTCTTCACAGAAAGGGTGGTGGACAAGTGAAACACCCTGCTAGAGGATGTGGTGGGGACTGAAACAATCATGGGATTTAAGATTGCATTGGATAAACATAAGGGAATTATGGAGGTCAGGGGTAAGGGGCAACAGACTTCTAGAAAAACGTAAAGGGAATTTACAAACTCAAATGGGTAGACTGGGTGGGCCATAGGCCCTTATCTGCCGACGGTGTCTATGTATCTAAGTGCAAAATGGTAATTTTAGCCATGATCATCCCCATGCTGCAAAAAGGAGGATTGGCTGGCATCCTTAGATCTCAAGGATGCCTACTTTCACATATCAATAAGGCCAAGCCAGAGAAAGTACCTATGGTTCAGACTGCCCTCAGGTCACTATCAGTTACAGCCATGCTTTTCATTAGCATTAACAGATGAAATCCCAGGGGAAGTGGCACTGGACCTGGCAGAGACTTCCAGGACAGCACCAGATGCCACCTAATATCAGTTCCACATGGCTGTGGGTGCTAATGATACCACAGCCAGGCTCATGGCCCTCACCCTTTCTATGAGGTGATTTTCAAGGCTTAGGGCCACAAACCTGACCCAGGACACACAGACCAAAGCAACAGATTTCCCCTGTGAGGGTGATTCTCTTTTCAGGGATAAGACAGAGGCCTATATGAAAAAGATGGAGGAGTAGTACAAAGCCACCTACATAAGCAATTCTGACAAAGAAGAAAAACCCTCCACTTTTTACAGGTCCCAGTACAGGGGAGGCAGGGGTAGGGGCTCCTACTCCCAGCCCTTTTTCCAGGCTTAGGCAATGCTGGACTACCAGCAATCCAGGGGTATTTCAGAGGTAGAGGCAGAAGGACCATGAGAAGGTCACCATAAGCGCCTCAAGCTCAGGCCCAGCCAAAACAGAATCTCTGATGGGCTGGTACAGGTTGCCTCCCCCCTACCAGTAGGAGGCAGATTGGCTAACTTCCTCCAAGATTGGCATGCCGTCACCACAGACAAGTGGATCTCCCCCCCAAAAAAGCCAGAAATGTTGCCCCAGCAACCTCAGCAGACAAAATCTTCTTCGAGGCAGAGACAGCAAACCTGGTAACCATCAGAGTGGTAGAGCCTGTGCACCTGCTGCTGAGGGGAAAAGGCTTCTACTCAAGATATTTCCTCACTTAGAAGAAAAATGGGGACTGGCAACCCATTCTGGATCTAAGAATCCTAAACAAACGTATCAAAACCAAAATTCAGGATAGTCACTTTGGCCATGATCATCCCCACACTGCAAAAAGGGGATTGGCTGGCATCCTTAGATCTCAAAGATGCCTACTTTCACATACCAATAAGGCCAAGCCACAGAAAGTACCTGAGGTTCAGACTGCCAACAGGCCACTATCAGTTCACAGCCATGCCCTTCAGTTTAACCTCCACCCCAGGGCATTCACAAAGTGCCTGGCTGTAGGTCTGGCACATCTGCAAAGGCAAGAAGTGACTGTATTCCCAGAACTGGATGACTGGCTAGTTGTGGGTCAGTCCCTGCAACATACCAGAGACTCTATGACCTTAACAAGGAGTACATTAGAGTCTCTAGGTTTTCTGATAAATGCCCAGAAGTCCCAGCTAAAGCTAGTACAGCTTCTGGACTTAACTGGAGCAGAGCTGGACACCAGGCAGAGAAGAGCTTTTCTTCCTCAGGAAAGGGTGGACAGCATCCTTCAGTTAGCAGGATCATTTCAACTGAACAGACCCAGGCCAGCAAGAGAGTTTCTATGGCTTCAGGGCCACAAGGCAGCTGCCACAGCAGTGGTTCCAGGATCCAGGTTTCAGATGAGGGACACACAGTTCCATTTACAAGCTCACTGGTCCCAAGGAAGAGATTCCCCGGCCAAATTAGTACCAATCTCAAACACCCTCCTGCAGCCCCTGCAGTGCTAGTTGGACTAAGAAAATCTCAGGGAAGGAGTTCCATTCCAAAAAGAGCAACCTTCAGTGGTGCTCACAATAGATGCTTCACTACTAGCGTGGGGTGCACACATGCTGGACCTAGCAGCTAGAGGAGTATGGTCACTTCAGGAATCACTTCTGCACATACGCCTCCTAGAGCTTAGGGCAGTGTACCTGGCTGTTCAGGAATTTGCTCCCCACTTAAAAGGAAAGGTGGTATAGGTCAGAACAGATAACACTACCACCATGTACTACATAAACAAGCAAGGGGGAACCAGGTCCACACCCCTGTGCATAGAGACCATGAAGGTGTGGAGCCCGGCCTACTCACTACAGGTGTCCCTGTCATCTGTCCGCCTCCCAGGAAAGGACACTATCCTGACAGATTCTCTCAGCAGAATCAGCCAGAACCATCACAAATGGTCCCTGAATGCACAAGTGCTCCAGTCAGTGTTCAGAAGGTGGGGCACACTGGAGATGGATCTCTTCGCCTCCTCAAACAATTACCAGCTGCCACAGTTCTGTTGCAGGCCCCCCAGCAGATGCACAGTTCCAGTGGATGCCTTAACAGTAGATTGGTCAGGCAGATTCCTATACACCTTCCCTCCCTTTCCCCTGCAGCTCAGGACTCTGATAAAGCTCAGGACACAAGTTCACAACCAGCAGCAATGATCCTGGTGGCACCAGATTGGGCAAGGCAGCCATGGTATTCACTACTGCTGACCCTATCTGCCTCACAGCCAATTCACTTGTCCCACAGGCACAATCTACTGATATCCTGTCAGGGCAGGATCCTGTTTCCCAGCCTCAGGTCCCTGAGACTGAAGGTTTGGCTCTTTAAGACCTAGAATTTGGTAGTCTAAACCTTTCAGAAGAGGTTTTGACTATGCTCAGAGGAGAAAACGTATTCCTGGAAGTGAAAAAGATTTTCAATTTGGTGTAAGGAACATTATTTCTTCCAGGGCTGGTCTTCGTCTATCCTACTGGACTACCTGACTCATCTCCACACCCTGGGCCTAAGGCCTTCTACATTGAAGGTCCATTTGGGTGCAGTCTCAGCATATATTTCAGCTGGAAAAGACAGGTACGTGGCCTCTCATCTGGTTTTTAAGAAATTTTTCAAAGGTCTCAACCACCTTCATCTTCTCCTCAGGGAGCCAGTCGCACCCTGGAATCTCAATATTTGTATAGCCAGGCTCATGGAACCCCTTTGAGCCCTTGGCAGCTGCAGACTTGAAGTACGTCACATGGAAAACTTCAGCCAGGAAAATGTGAATTGCAAGCTCTGTGCACAGATCTGAACTATATATCCTTCCACAGGGACAAGGTTGTACTCCTGACCAACAGGAAATTCCTTCCTAAAGTTGTCTCAGACTTTCGTTTGAATCAAACCATCACTTTATCAGTCTTTTTCGCTGAGAATTCTAGCTCGCCTGAGCGGAAGTTGCATAGCCTGGATGTCAAGAGGGCTTTAAGCCACTACCTTGACAGGACCAAGGCTCATAAGCCAGAATGTACCCAGCAGTTCCTCACTTATGGGAAGTCGGCAAGGGTAAATCTGCATCAAAATGAATCATTGCACGCTCGATTGTGGCCTGCATATAGTTCTGTTACAGTAAAGTGGGCAAACAAGCTCCCCTGGGCCTAAGGGCGCATTCTACCAGGGGTACAGCTGCATCAGTGGCAGCTGCAGGGATATCCCACTGTTAGAAATCTGCAAAGCAGCTACCTTTACCAAGCACTACAGTCTGGAGTTACAGTCCAGAAGTGATGCCAGATTTGGTACAGCATCCTGCAGAACCTGCTCCCTAAATAGCCCAACCTCCAAATGTATTGCTTGGTAGTCTGAATTAGTTAAATCATACTGTGTGATTCTTGGGGCTAGGAGAAAACATTACTCATCAATCTTGTTTCTTCCTGAGGATCACACAGTATGATTAAAGCTCCTACCCTGTCTCCCCTACCTGAACCTAGGGAAAATAGGGGACATACTTAGCTCTGCACCCCTGCTGCCATATGCTACATATTTATGCCTGGTTAATGTTGAAGTTTTAACCCAGTTGGGCATGTTGTGGTCCCCTTTTTATGGAAATGTGTTCTTGGGGAAGTGATTAAGGGGGGCTTAATATTTTTAGGTAGCTAGAGGGTCTTTACCCTGTTAGGCTGTGTAATGAATCTGAGCACTCAGAGTGCAGCAGTTACTAGGGGCAGCAGTTTGAAACTGGCACGAGCCAATTAGAATTCCATTATTTGCATACATTCCATCTCTCCATGGCAGTTCAACACTGAGGGCTGACTGCATTAGTTTAATCATACTGTGTAATCCCCTGGAAGAAACAAGATTACTATGGTGAGTAATTTTTTCTTACCTCCTCTTGGACCCTCTTTTCTGCATCCTACTGCAGTCATCTCCTTGGTTTAATCTGCCTGCTACTGCAGGATCTGGATCTTGTGCTACACTGCAGGTCAGGAAGAGAAGAGGGGAGCAACTAGATGGCCAGAGATTACTTGGAGCAGGGCATGCATGACATCTACTTAGTCTTGCAAGGATGGGGAACAGTTTATTGGAGTTGAACTTTTCTGTGTCAATCTTTACCATTCATCACCTTTGGGTACTGGCCAGAGGTCATGACCCCGCGGGAGCTTTTTTTTTTTTTTTTTTTGGATGGGCGGAGTTGATGCACCATTGGCGACACCCTCGAGGCCGATGCACTGAGTGGCGCTCATGGGTTGGCCATTAGGTGTTGTCGACTCCGCCCTCCCGCCAGTTCTTCGTCTCCCGCCGTCGAGATCACCTCGTGGAAGCTCTGCTGTGAGAGAGGCCTGTTGTATTTTGTGAAGCCTTCGGCTCCATGATGAGTCCGTCGACTCCGTTCTCTAATTCTTCCTGCCAGTTCAGTTTCGCTCCACTCGATGTCTCCTGAGGTTAAAGTTAGACTGTTCCCTTTTTTATTTTGTGATGTTGGGTCTTGTTTGGTGGTGTTTTTTCCATAGGTCATGTCTTGGTCGGGGGGCAAGAAATCAATGAAGATGGGACGGCCCCCCCCATGCGTCGGTGCCCATGCGGCCGTAAGTATTCCACCACTGACCAACATGACCATTGCCTCGCATGTCTTGACCCTCAACACAACATGGATTCATGCAACGCCTGCTTCTCCATGGACCGTCGTGTCATTGAACAATGCACGTGGAAAGTTGGACGAGCTCCGCTGACTTTTGGGAGACGGGCGCACACTCGTCGGGCCAAGCCACATTCTCTCAGCCTTTCCTCCGGGTCCCCTCCCGGTTCTATAAGGACAGAGGAGGAGGGGGCTTTCTGCTTCTTGTAGCCTAGCCATCATTCTACCAAACTCCACTACACTATCGGCCGACCAGAAGGGAATTGAGGTGTGACCAGGCCGCTCTGTGAGCCACTGCATGCTGAGCAACTGTGGAGTAGTAGTTGCTGTAGCAGGAGCTGCGATAAGTGTTTATTTATTTTGGAAAAGGTATGCCACCTGTTTTTTAACAGTACCTGTCCATTTGCAGCAATTACCGGGATGTCATGTGCGGCTTGTTTCTGGGTCCTCGTTGTTGCCGTCTTCATTTCTCTTTCAGGCTGGAGTGCCGGAGTGGAGGTAACCTGTCCTGAAGTGATTTTGGAAGATAGCACCGCGGGCTGTGATCAGCGGCACCAGAGACTCAGGTGTTGGGATGCCAAGGAGAATTATGTTGCACAAGCCTCCTTGGGAGAAAAGCCTTTATCCAGAGTGAAGGTCGCGATGAGTTACGCTGGAGAACAGCAACAGTAGAACAGTAGAACTCAGAACTCAATTGACCATTGAGGAAGCGAGCAAGGCTGAAGGACGTTTTAAAGATATGAAGGGAAAGTTTTAATTTTTTGAATATAACTAGGGCAGATGATAAGTTCACTGACTGCATTAATTTATTCATGTATTCAGCCGGGGTACAAAGTTAGTATTTAGTTAGGCACTTTTTTTAAGATTGTGTTTATTAGCCTCTTTTTTTTAGTTAAAAGCAAAAGAAAATAAATAATAAAACTTAATGGTAAATTTATTTTGCGCGCTCTTTTTGCAGATAATGACGTGAGCACGAGAGCAGCTCTATAATACGCATGCGCCGGAGTACCACATCAAATTTTCTTGTTTTGCGAACTGCGTGGTGACTGATGCCGGCTTTTCCTTTCCTCTCCAGTGTTGCTACCTTTTATTTTAGCTCTCTTAGTATTGTAGGCCATCGAACTGGTCTTTGACTAATCGTTGAACTAAGAAGAGCTGCTATTCATTGCTAATAATTTTTATTGGCCTGTTGAGATACTTTGATCCAGGCTGTGGAGTGGATTCGGATCGCTTGTGCTACGGGTGCTGTTCCATGAAGGTGGAGTAAGTTATGGCTCACTTTCCCCTCAATTTTAAATTTTAACTCTGTGTTCTATTGTGTTAGTGGTGCTTGCAGTATAAAAGTTAATGATAATTTCAGTGAACATAGCATATTGTGTTATACTGTTGTAATTTTCACGACGACGAGTATTGCTGATTATTTATTCTGTGTTTTATGTTTGTTTTAAGGATTAATTGGGAAGTAAAGCATCCTGTTTCATGGGTCCTGATTTGGTTGTCCTTTAAAATTAAAAGGGGGTCAGAAAGAAAACTCCCACAGAAGTTTCCGAAAGAACATTTAGTAATGGACATTTTAGAATTTAAATTGAAGAACATTGAAAGAACTGGATGAAGCCCTGTGAGGGAGCCTTTGGTGGACTATACAGATGAACGCACAGTGGCATTTGACTGAGTAGGCCTTATTTGATTTATTGAAATCTCAGGTCTGCCGGCTATTCTGGGAATTCTGCTATTTTGCGAGGTGCTGAGATCTGCATGGATTTATAATGCTCTCAGTGGAATTTACAGCAGTTCAACAGCCATTATAGGAGTATATAGGAATTCATAGGGGTTCCCTTAGCATTCTACATTCAGTATTTTGAAACTGTCGAGACTATTGGTCGAATTAACTCGCAACTACTTGCACCTATTTGTATTAACGCCTCTCTCCAGTGTGATATTATCCTGTTAGCTTTGTCCTTCATTTCCATTTTGGATTTAACTGCTTACATTTTTCAAAACTATTGCTTTCTTCAGTGTGCAGCTATTGTGGGGGTGATTTGTTGCAGGGACTATACACCCAGTTTTAATTTTATTAAATTATAGCTTTTTGGGTTGTACCTTGTGTGGAACATATAGTGGTGTTGTTGTAGTATATTTACAGGAGTTATTCTCTTTAATGTTTAATATATTTTATACTATGGCAACAGAGGTTTTGAGTTTATTACAGCTAATTTACCAGTTGTTCCCTCTTTTAAAATTTCTGATTATAAAATTGTGTTTTTATTGTTTTTAATTTGTATTTAAATTGAATCAGTCTAGTTAGCCTAATTATCCTAAAGTCCACTATAAGTGCTCAATATGGTCAAAACCAGGAAACAAAAATTAAAGTCAAAGTCAAATTTATTTAAAAAGACACCCAATCCCAAAGGCTCTGGGCGCCGCACAAAACTATACAGCATTTAATACCGTATAAATTATAAATTAAGACATAACATACATATAAAATTACTCCCCAAAAGCTTGCAAAAATAGGAAGGTCTTTGGGCGACCCTTAAAGGCCATTTTAGTGGGAGCCTCTCTAACTACAGATGGCAAAGAGTTCCAAAAAGTGAGAGCGGCGACACTAAAAGCTCGGTCCCGCGCAGATTTTTAATCTCGCTCTTGGAACTGTTAGGAGACCACCACTAGAGGAGCGGAGATTTTGGACAGAGGTGGAAGGTACCAGGAGATCTGACAACTAACCAGGGCCCTGCCCATGTAGGGCCTTATAGGTGAGAAAACCCACCTTGAAGAGTACTCTCCATCTGACAGGCAGCCAGTGCAATTCGCGCAGTATGGGAGTAATATGACAAAATTTGCTTTGCCCGGACAAAAGCCGGGCAGCAGCGTTTTGCACTAGCTGTAGTCTATGAAGTGAACCTCCAGAGACCCCAAGATAGAGGGCATTACAGTAGTCAAGCCTAGAAGTGACTAAGGCATGTATCAGGGTAGGGAGGTCCAGAGCCGGAACAAGGGGCTTAATCCTGGCAATGTTTCTAAGATGGAAAAAACAGGAATGAACCACAGAGGATATTTGAGCCTCCATGGACAGGTTCCTGTCAAAAATCACACCAAGATTTCGCACCCATGGGGAGGCCATCAATGACACAGCTCCTAGCACAAGGCCAGTCGCAGAGTCAGAGGCCATCCCATCACGAACTCTGTTTGACTCCACTACCAATACCTCAGTCTTGTCAGGGTTCAGTCGCGGCCAGCTGGAGGCCATCCAGTCATTACATAGAAACATAGAAGTTGATGGCAGATAAGGACCGCATGGCCCATCCAGTCTGCCCATTTCTTTTTCTACCTTATAAATGTGCCATCGGCCTTTGCTCAATCTCAGCCAGACAGATATTTAGCACATCTACTGCATTTGATGTTCCTGGGGCAAAGGATAAGTATAGCTGAGTGTCATCGGCATAGCAATGAAAACTCAGACCATACTTCCTAATGATCCCCAACCGGGGCAGCATGTATACTGCGAACAACATTGGGGCCAATACCGAACCCTGAGGGACTCCACATGAAAGGAGGCAGGGAGCAGATGTGAAATTACCCATCACAACCCGTTGCCTCCTATTAGTGAGAAATGACTCAAACCACTTGATGACAATGCCGGTGAGTCCACATAATTCCCTCAGGTGGAAAAGCAACACACAATGGTCCATAGTATCAAACGCTGAGGAGAGATCAAGGAGAACAAGAATTGTCTTGTTCCCTCAGTCTCTAGCCCTGAGGAGGTCATTCTGCACCTGAACTAATGCAGTTTCAGTGCTTGTCTGGCCCAAAAAGCTGACTGGAAGGGATCATACAACTCGTGGGTCATGAGATGTTCCCCCAACTGAAGCGATACCACCTTCTCAACAATCTTCCCCAAAAATGGAAGATTGGAGATAGGACGGTAATTTGCCCTAATCTCCGGGTCCAGAGAAGCTTTCTTTAAAAGGGACCTCACCAGAGCCTCCTTCAAGGCATCTGGAAAGACACCCTGACTCAAGGAACACCGGACAATCAGGGCAAACACTAGGCCAACAGTGTCAACGCATCTCATTAAGGAGCGTGTTGGCACGGGATCCAGTTCACAAAAGGTATGCTTCAAGTTGGCCACCACCTCAATAACCTCACGAACCTCCACTGGCCTAAACTCTCCCCAACTAGGCAGAGTGCTCTTAGAACACAACTGATGACCACTGGCAGCAATGAAATTACTGGCTGAAGAAACCTCCCGCTGGATCAAAGACACCCTGTCCGAGAAAAAACGAGCAAAATCCTCACAGTCCTCGTTTGAGGAAACTCTTCCAGGCTGAAGACAAGACGGATGAAGAAGTCTATCAACAGTCCAGAAGAGTGAGGCTGGTTGGCTTCTCCCCGGCAGCAATCTCCCGAGACAGAAATACTGTCTTCTTTTGGTTGATTGCCTCCTGATATGCGCAATAATGCGCACACAGGAGCAGTTTGTCAGTCTCCAGGCGGGACTTCCTCCAGCGACGCTCTAATCTCCGACCCAGCTTCTTCATTTCCCTGAGATCACCATCATACCAAGGAGACCTCAGGTACGAAGTTCTGGGTCGTACACGGATAGATGCTAGGGAGTTGATGGCGCCAGACAACACCTTATTATAGGTGTCTACCCCGGGCATCAACAGCTCCGACGCATGCATCACCCACACTAGATAAATCAACTGCTGCCATAAAACCCTCAGGGGTAAGATCACTTAAAGGGCGGCAGCGAAACATCTCAGCAGGGGAAAAATTTATGACGGGAGCCATGAACGTGAACTTCACTGTGCAATGATCAGACCAAAATACCTGATCAATTACAAGATCAACGATCTCAAGTCCAAATTAACAAATAGTAATCCCTCGACCTTGTTGGAAATACCATCTACAAAGAAAAAGGTAGGGGAAAACAGATTAAATTAACAGGAATTTGGTGTGAATCAGCAAAAGTGAATAATTTTTCAACTCCTTGTGGGAATCCATCTAATCAAGTAGAGACTCTGGATGCTCACTTGCAACTAGATATGTCAGCAGTACTTATGGCAAAAGAATCTCCTGTATATAAGACTGATGATAATCTAAGTTTAAAAACCCAGCATGCTGAGTGCTTAGAGCAGACTGGAAATTCTCCAGGCACCTCTTTATGTAAGAATGGAAACAAACTGGGCCCCTTAAAAAATGACTCAGATGGGTCACTTAGACTATGGGATAACAGTTTTCTGTCCTTAGAGAGTATGGAGACAGTTCTACCCTTGCACATACCAGACCCCAAAATAGAGAACTTATGGGGTCTGTGAAGAGTTGCAGCAGACAATTAATGGCCTTAAATCCTTGGAGAAGAAAATTAGGGATACAAACTGTGGTGAGTCGAACATAACTAGGTTGCAGAAAGGGAATTTTGACCCCCGATATCCTTTACTCCCACCCGTCTGAGCGAGGAGCTTATTATTGCCCTGCAAAATCCTAGTATTGCCCCACTTATACTAATGGAACAACTGATAGTGAATAGAGATATTATGGAGATATGAGAGCTCACATAGCTCTAAATGAGGTTAAGTTAAATCAGATCCTCAGAAGTACCGAACAAATCAGGATTCAATTGAGAATAAAGTAAAAGGGGTCACTGATCAATTAAGACCTGATTTTGGTACAATCGAGTTTCCTGCCTCATTTGGAGATATAGAGGAAAAGAAAAAGAGAAGAAATAAAAGAAAGAAAAATAGTAAAATGAATAAAAAGAATAAAGAGAAGGGAAAACAAAGGAATTGGTTATTGAAGCTGCGAATGAAATAAAAGATAGGAAATTAGGGACAGAAAGGTCCATTACTCAGGAAGAAATTATGAATAGTAAAAATAACAATAAAAGAAAAGAGTCTCTGTTGGGTACATGCCAGGATCAATTAATGAAATTTCCTCCATTAGATGAGCAAAAGATTTCTAGTTCTAACCTAGTACAACCTTCTGAACTAATGTCTCAATTAACATTATTAGAGCAACAAATGGCTGAACTGCAGCAAGATTTGTTTTGTCAAAAATCTAATGTATGTAATAGCACAGTACAGTAGGAGAAAAGAATGTTAAAGGGTGTGTCTGAGGGTACAAGAAAGGATGTAAAGCCCAATGAAGTTAGGGATGATGTTCACGAAAATGCCACCTTTGAAGAGGGACTACTGGATGATGATATGAGATGTATGCCAGTAATTAGATTCTATGGTCCAAGTGCTTGGGATAGTTTAGAGAAGGTTTGTATGGAATTCCAGGTGATAGATTATTTGAATAAGAAATTGGATATTGAGGTACTTGAGAAGGATATTGTTAAGATCAAAAAGCTAGCCATTTAGAGAGCAACAATTGTTGATCTGTATTTTTCTTCTCCAAGATTGGCAAATTACACATGGATAAATAGGCAAAACCTAAACATAGAGGAGGTTTTGCTTTTCTACCCTAATAGAATTTTAATAAGATAACTGATCCCATAAATAAAGCAACCACCAAAGTGTTGACACTGTTTGGAATGAACCCAATGGTTTATGAAACAGACAAAAAGCTGGCCCAGGCACTGTGTGATCTATTGACTAATTTTCTGGATATTCCAGTAGAAAGACTGGGTAAACTCTATGTAAAACGTGTGCATACAGGTAGTCAAATTAATATCTGTGTTAGCAAAGAGAGATTGGCTGGGCAAATAATAGACAATTCTACAAAACTGGACATGCTGGGCCTCCACATTATTGATTTAGCACTATTAAGTGAGGATAACCACCTTGATGTTCACCCCAGTTTCTGTTCAGATATTATAAATTTGCCTCTGACTAATAAATTTATGGCACTAGCAGGGTATGATTTTTGACTGCCTGCTACTGTAGATAATTTTAAATCTGCAGAGAATAATATCTGGTTTATTTCCTGGAATATAGCAGATTGGCAGTCAATTTGGGTAGATAAAGATGCCCAGTTGTTTTTAACAAACTATGAGGTAATATGCTTACAGGAAACCTGGCACAATGAGGAAGCAAATATTAGCTTGAATGGTTATGAATTTTTTAAGGTTGCAGGAATGAAAAATAAAAAACTGGGGATACACTTTGGTGGTATTATTACATTGATCATGGTTGGTGCTTTTCTAAAAACTTTGTTGTGGAGAGTCTCAGAGAATTTTATAATTGTTGAATCAAGGTAAAGGTATTCTCTTTATAAATGTATATGTTCCCCCAGAAAGTTCCTGCTAATTTACAAAAAAGCTATGGTATGAACTTTCTGACATTCTAAAAGATGTACAACAGAAATTTCCTAGGGCAGATCCATTAATGATGGGGGATTTTAATGCGTGAATTGGCTCCTACGACGGTTTAGTGGATCACCCTCTTTTCGCCCAGAATTTCTTAATGTGCGACCTTAAAGAACATCAAAGCAAGGATAAAATAACCAACAAAAATGGGAGGATGATAGAAATATCAAAAGAAACTAATATGTACCCACTTAATGGGAGATTCCCAGGAGATTCAGAGGGTAATTTCACCTTCCTTTCTTCAAGAGGTGCCTCTGTAGTTGACTTAGTCTTTTGGTCAGGGCAGTGGAGTTATGGGTCAAATTTACAAGTATTAATAAGAGCAGAAATTGACCATTTTCTGATACTTCTGACAGCACAAGCCAGCTGCAAAAAAATACCAAAAAAAAAAAAAATGAGGTACATATAAGTCAGATAAGATCATCTAGAAGGATCTTCTGGAAACTTAACTCAGAATTTAATATATCCCCGATTATATTGAATTTTATTACTCCATACTCCTAGACATTGTTACAGGTTACCTCCTGGGCTGAACTCTCAGAATTTCTTGAAATACTATATGAAGAGATAAAAATCCCCTGAAGCCATTGGGTGGGAAAAATCTAATTAGAATGGAGAAGAATTGGTTTGAGAATGAATGCAGAAGAAGTAAAGCAACCATTAGAAAACTAAGCAGAGTATATAATAAGGTGCCCTCACAAATAAAATTGGAAGAATTAAATGGAAAAAAAAAGTGTACAAAAAATTGATTGTAGTAAAGAAGAACATTTTTTATGAAAAAAATGGAGGAAAATGCTTAGAGCAGTGCAAACAAAGGATGCTAAAACTTTCTGGACTTTAGTTGCTAAAGGACAAGATGCTTTTAAAGGGAATATAGATTCCCATATTTCAGAAGAAAAATGGATACTGCATTTTAAGAAGATTTATTCTGCAAGTGAAGGAGACATATCTAGGGCTTTTTTGATAGGCTCTAATGTTATAGTTAGTCCAATCACTATGGATGAAACCTATTTGGCTATTTACACTTTAAAAAGGCAAAAGGCCCCGGGCCCTGATGGAGTCCCCTCTGAAGTTTATCTTACGGAGACTACATCATGGTGTCGCCACTTGACAGTTTTTTATAACAAATGTATCATTGAGAAGTGTTACCCTGAGTCCTGGAAAGGCGCCATTATAGTCTCACTACATAAGAAAGGGCCTTTGGATGACCCTATAATGTACAGACCTATTAGTTTACTTGATACAAATCTAAAAATTTTTCCAAAAATTATCTTACAATGGTTAATGGTTGAGGTTGATAAAACTGGAGGTATTTCCTCCTTTCAAGCAGGATTTAGGGCGAACTTCTCTACCCTCGAAAATATATTTGTATTGCATCACCTTGTTGAAAAATATATTCAAATACGTAAACAGAAGCTATATGTTTCATTTATTAACTATAGCATCGCCTTTGATAGTGTGTCAAGGGTTTGTTTATGGTAGATCCTGTTTGATACGGGGATTGACCCTAATTTAATTAATATTATTGCACAATTATATTCTAACACATGGGCCAGAGTTAGATTTGGTTTAGAAGGGCAGCTTTCGGAGGCTTTTAAAACTAACCGAGGAGTTCGTCAGGGCTGTATATTGGCCCCATTGCTTTTTGCACTTTACTTGGAGCCAATACTTACTCAATGTGATGTTTTGGATAGAAACTCACCCAAAATTAAAAAATTGTGCTGTTCCTATATTGACTTATGTCGATGATATTATAATTTTATCCTTAACAAAAGTGGATCTGCAAAGAAAATTGGATTTCTTATTTAAGGAATCCTCTACCTTACAATTATCTATTAATTTAAATAAAACAAAAATAATGATAATTGGAAGTACAAAATGTAATGGGAATTGGTTTATTGGCACTAATAAAGTGCAAGTTGTGTCAGAATATGTATATCTGGGTGTAACGATTCAGCAAAATAGTAAATGGAATAAACATATAGCAATGACAGTAGAGAAATCCAAAAGGACAGTAGCAGGCTTAAATAAATTTAACATCATGTACGGTGGAATGTCGATTCGACCATTAATTCAGTAATTGAAGCTAAAATAGAATCTCAGCTGTTGTATGGATGTGAGAGTTGGGAAGCAAAAGACCCTAATAAATTAATGAGCCCATTGTACAAATTATTAAGACATACTTTATGGGTTGGTCATTCATGCCCTGCTTCATATATTAGAGCTGAATTAGGTTTGGTTAACATTAAAGCATTATTGGATGCTAGGAAGGTTAATTTCTGGATTGGGGTCACAAATAAGGAAGTTAAAAGATGTCTATCGGAAAAGGAATTTTGGCAGGGTTTAGGATATAAATCGGGTTTTTGGCTGAACTCTATTATGTTATTGCTGAAGAAATATAATCTACTATATCTTAAAAAGGCGGTAGATAAGGGCATCTCAGTTAGTGGCAAGTACAAAAAATATATCCAAGGAAGGTTAAAAAACTATTGGAACAAAATAGATCTGAACTTGATCTCTAACTCCCATTATTCTAGATGGTTTGTCTTAAATAATTATTCTCATGAATTTAAAACATATCTAGATATCTTAACAGATCCGGAGTTACGAACAAATGTATCTCGGTATAAGTTCGAACAGTTCCCCACAATGTGTTGAATGTTAGATACAAAAAAGAAGGAATTATCTCTGAGGTTTGTGACTGTGGGAGTGGTGGCAAGAAAGACTTGCTGCATATTTTGTGGGATTGTAGATGGTATGAGAAATTATGAGTGTATTGGTTGGGACCATTTTTAAATGACGCCTACCCAGTTGATAAAATTGAACTAACAACTATTTTGATTCATACTGGAGACTCTTGGACAGTGGAAAGATTAGCCAATTACTTTCATGCCATTAACAAAGTAAAATGCAGAATCAAAATGGTACGATAAATAAGCTGGATATGAACTGTATTTAAATGAATGAGATATATTTATAGATCTTAGATTTTATTATGTTTTTATGGTATGTAAATGATTGTGAAGTTTTTTTAACCATACAATAAAATTGATTGATGATGAGCCTAGGCGTGGCAGAAACCCCTTCCACGGTGCAGGAGGCCCAGTCTGTCCCCCTCCGGGGACGGGCGGAAGGGACTGCCTTGGCAATCGCCCCTTCGGGGGTGAAGGCTCCACTGGTGTTGTACCCTTAGTTCAAAAGGCCTGGGTCGGCACTGTCCTCGATGCCATCTGTCGGTGCCATCTTGGGCCTCAGCGCCATTCGCAGTGCCATCATCAGTGCCAGTCCATTGCTCAGCGCCATTGCTGCCGTTGGCTCTGTTCGCAGTGCCAATGGTGCTCACTGTGCTGTGAAAGTCTCTACGGCGCCGTCCTTGACTGTCTCTTACCCCGGCGCAATCTGCAGTGCCGTGGTTGAGCACGGTGCCATGTCCAGCTCTGGAGCCACTTGTGGCTCCGAGCAAAGACACAGCACCATGGAGGTTTCGGATCTTGGTGCCAAGAGCGCGGTCGGGGCCATCATCGGCCCTGTCTCTGGCTTTGGCACCGCTTGCAGCGACATGGGTCAGGATGGCGCCATGGGGGTTTCCGACCTCGGCGCCATCTGCGGCACCGAGAGTGCACTCGGAGCCATTGCCGGCACTCTCTGGCCTCGGCGCTGCTTGCGGTGCCATGGGTCGGGACGACACTGTGACAGGCTCCAGCTCTGAGGATGCTGCTATCGTTGGAGCTGTGTCTTCTTCCTGCACTGTTCACAGTGCAGCTAGGGACATCGGTGCTGACTCTGGTGCAGTCTCTGGATCTGGTGCCCTTTTCAGTCAGGATGGTAGCGGGCGTCCATGCACTGTTTGGCACAGAACATCGATTTCCACCTCTTTGGAGGAGGAATCGGACTCTGAGTCAGATAGGCAGTCTGTCTCTTTGGAGTTGGCTGCTCACATGGACACCTTGGTAGTGTCCTCAACAGGCCGGATCCAGCCCCCCTCTGAGGAGTGGACAGTGGCTTCTGGGACCAGGATCGGGGTGCTGACCAGCAGGCAGTGGTGCAGGCCACCATTGCTCTGCAGCCTGGACTTGGAGGGTTTTCTGACCCCTCAGTGGTGGTACCCCCTCAAGTGGTGTGCCTGGATAGCCCAACTTTGGGGCCGATCAGAGCACCCACAGGAAGGAAGGGTGCTGCTCCCTGGATAGCCCCTTCGGGGACTGACCAGGGTTGCCAGCTGCCTAGGCTGGCTCTCTCGAGGAGGAGGGCACTTTTGGATTCTGAGGGTTCGAGGGGTATGGGCTCCAAGCGGCAACCTTTTTCTGGAGCCCACCTGGGCTCTGGGAGAAGTCGTAGTGCAGACCCTCGCCCTTCCCTTTCAGTTTCCTCAAGATGGCCCTGTTCTTTTGAGGTAGGGGACTGTCCTTCTGGACTTTCACAGCCCCGGTCACTTCACAGGGAGGATTCTTCAGGGCGCAGCCTAGGCAGTTCCAGTATGGTTGACCAGCTGTCGGCTGTGGAGTTTTCCAGAGCTACCTCTTCTCTTGTGGCTCCAGGTGCACTCTCTAGCCCAGGTGGAGGACAGCCAATTCCTGTTGTCGGCTCTGCCCTCTCTCCTCTGCCACATTCTCCTGCTCTCCCAGGTATCCTTGGTCCTAGTGGTCCTCTCTCCTGGGAGCAGTTCAGAGCTGTGGCTGCTCAATTTCCCTCTTATGTTAGGTCCATGGACAGATAGGTTGTTCAACCTCTCCCTGAGCAGCCAACCTCTGAGGTCCTCTGGCTCCTCATCCTCCTCTTCAGGAGGTGAGGAACCATCTGTCCACATCTCCCCAGCTGCTGATCTCACTGAGTATCAGTGTTTTCTCGTGTGGATGTTGGAGGACCTGCATGTCACCCCTCCCACTCAGCACAATCCAGAGCATTCGACATGCGCCTTTTTGGGCGATTTCAGTGCGGACACTCTTGTAGTGCCCCCCCGGCCTGTTCCCTTTAAGGAGATGTCGATGCACTTCTGGCAGAGACCCTTTTCTGGAGTCCCGGCCCCTAGGGATCTCCAGCACAGGTATTGTGCCCCCCTGGAGTCTCCAGGTAACCTGCCTCATCCTAGCTCAGGATTGACGCAATTGGATACTCCCGACAGGCTTCGTGCCCTGCACCGTGACCGGCCCCCAGATCAAGATTTTTTGGATTTTGACTTCTGGGGTAGGAGGACCTTTTACTCAGCATGGTTGCTTCTCTCGATATCTGCTCATCAGGCCCACTATACTACCTGTGATAGGTTCCTGTGGTCCAGGCTAGGTCAACTCCTAGCCTCGATGCCTGACACGGAGGAAACCAGACAAGCCATTGCACTCTCTGCACATGGCCTGGAGCTAGCAAGGCACCAAGCAAGGGCATCGTGTGATGCCAATGAGGTAACTACCAGGGTCGTAGGGACAGCGATCTGCACTAGGCAGATGGCATGGCTGCATCTCTCCCCATTGTCACCCTTGGCCCGGCATAGGGTGATTAACTCCACTCACCGGAGAGCCTATCTTTTCTCCTGTAGGGTGAGACGGTGTCTGTCGGGGCAACTTCCTACCACCCCGTCTCACTCTCCCCACTCTCGGGCTTCTCCAAACCCGTGAAGGTTCTCCCTCTTAGTGTGTCACCCACTGGGAGCTAAGGGACTCAGTCCCTTAGGGTTAAAGTCCCCTTCGGGGGGGGGCTCTGCACTCACCCAAAGGTGATGAATGGTGAAGATTGACACAGATATGAAAATTACGTACCTACCGTTATTCTGATCTTTCTGTGTATCTTCACCATTTATCACAACCCCACCCTCCATCCCCCTGGGGCCTCAGTTGCTGGGTCCCCCTCCCTCTCTGTGCCTCTACCTCGCCCCCCTCCTTTCTGTTAGTCAGGAGTGGGGTGACTTGGGGCACATAGGGGAATAATTCTCTCTGGGGTAGAGTGGTCAGGACGGGGGCACTCCTTCTTCAGTGCCTCAACTCCACCTCTGTTGGGTGGGGGTCAGTAGTTGCCCTCTTTTTCTGTTCCCTCTCCCCTTCCTCCTGTCACCTTGCTTTAATTTCCTTGTCCTTTGGACACAAGCTCGATTTAATTTAAGAAACTAGGTTTCTTACACCAAAAATTTCTTTTGGGGGGGTGATAATCCCTGTATCCTGTCTTTTCCTCCAGAATAGCCGATTCTGCTTCTTGGAGTTATTGCCAGTGATTCTGTGCCTTGAATTCTGGCAGTTAGGTTTTTGGCTACTCCTTCGCAGTTCCTATACAATCTGGAAACAGGTCAAGGTTCCAGGGTGTGTTCCCTTCTCCCCCATCCTTATCTCTAAATTTCTTAACCCTCCCTCCTCCTTTTTCTGCTGCCAGAGATTGGGGGCCCCTACCCAATCCCCTTAGTTTTTCAAACTTATTCTGTCCTCTCAGTCACTTATTTCTCCTTTTAGTTTATATATCTTCTCCTTTGTCTGTCCCTTGGACTTCCTTGTCCCTCCCTCCCAACCCTTTCTTATTCTACGGCGACTCAGAACTGGCAGGAAGGCAGAGTCGACAACTCTTAATGGCCAACCCGTGAGCGCCACGCTGTGCGTTGGCCTTGAGGGGGGTGATGCCGAGTGGTGCTGCCGACTCCGCCCATCCCAAAAAATAAAAAAAGGGCTCCCGCGGGGTCATGTTCTCCGGCCAGTACCCAAAGGTGAAGAATGGTGAAGATACACAGAAAGATCAGAATTATGGTAGGTACGTAATTTTCATTTTTTACCAACTTTGTTTATTCCTATTGTGCCATCTCTTCATGGTGCCATGTCCCAGCTCCTGTCCAGAGTCTCCTCCTAGTTGCTGTGGTAACTCCTTCAGATGTGATTCTTTGTCTACTGGCTTGACCATTTCTTGCTGCCCCTCTTTCAGCATACTCCAGGATGGCGTACAGGATCACCAAGCTGCAGGAAATTGGGGGTCTGCTCTTTGGAGTGCCTCACAGAGGTAGATGGAGGAAGGCCTTTCTGTCATTTTGCTTCAAACTGTCTTTTTCACCCCCAATTTTGTACCCACCCAGCTCCCTCTTCTTAAGTGTGATCTTCCAAGAATCCATCTTTACCATTCATTCACACTAATGGGTCTTAGCTGGAGGTGCTAGGACCTCGCAGCAGCAGCAAAGTCTTTTGCAGCTAGGAGGGGACCAATGTCAACTGGTGACCCACAAGGTCGACGCACAGATGTCATGCATGTGATTCAGTTAGTAACCAATGCTGGTTCCCTCCCTTTATCAGTTCTGTTTTTTTCTGCCGTAGAGAGTACACCGTGGGAGCAGCTGAAGTCTGAAACTTTGCAGAACTCAGAAACTTTGTCACCGCATCTTTTTACTTTTTTAATGCTGAACACCTTTTGGCTCTGAATTCAGCTCTGTTTTACCATTTCAGCTCCATTTTTAAAGTTCAGTATTAAATTAAAGGGACACTGTCGACCTGTTTTCCATCATATTATTTCTAGCTAAAAACCTACATTTTATGCTAGCCTGCCTTCTCTAAAATTCATTGATGTTGCTGTTTGTTTTGTCTGTCTCATTGTTTAGTAGAACTAAAATGCATGCTAATATATATTAATAAACAACTTTGTTTTGTTTCAAATCCTGAATCTGTTCTTACTGAATACTTGTTGAATGTTAGAAACACCCCCAAATAGTGCAGTCACTCATGAGACAGTAGCTTCCTAAACTCCCACTGCTTCATGAGGGGCTAGACTGTGCTGGGGGTGTTTCCAAGCCCAGGAAAAATGCAGTTGGAGCTGATCAAGGATGTAAACAAACCTGTGTTTGTGGGATAACACCAATATGTTGGGCAGTCTGTTTTTCACTTTTTAAAAAAAATAAAGTATCAGAATCAAACTACCAGCTACATCAGCAACCTTTACATAATGCTGGCAATCATAAAATGCATTTTTTAAACTAGGGGCACTTTGAGACCTAAGGGGGTTGACAGTGTCCCTTTAAGTATTTTCTATCTCATTTTATTACTTTGTCCTTCATGATGCCAAGTTCAAAGGGGAAAAAGAAGAAAGGCTGTGGGCCCCCATGTGTCTGTGCTCCTGTGGGGGGGCCCCTTCACAGCAGCATTGGGCCGGTATCCGAAATGCCACACCTGCATTAGCCCCTGACCATGACATGGGCTGGTGCAACACCTATTTTTCCATGCACAAACATGTCCTAGATTTCTGTGCATTGAATTGTGGTTGTTCACCCCCCACTTTCGAAGTCTGGCATCACACCTGTGATGCCATGCTCAGGTCTCTGGACTTTCCCCTGGGATTCTTCCTAGTACTTCTGGTGCTAAGGAAGACCAGGGATCCTTCCTGGGCTTGCCCCGTTGAGACATCGGAGGTCCAGGGGGCAGAGTCTGGTGGACAGTCGACTCCTTCTGTGGGGTCGGCTGACTACCCACCTCAGTCCACCTGTCCTGGACAGCAGATGCCCCCGGTGGTGAGGCTGAAGCTAAATGCTTTGTCAACACCAGTGGGCATCTTGGTGTCATGGCCTTGTACCACCCCCTTCTCTTGATACCATCCGTGGTAACAGTGAGCTGGGCTGCACCAGTCTTAAGGCTGGATCCCCTTCTGGCACCATTTGTGTGCCAGAACAGGAGTCAGTACCAGAACTGGCCACAACCCTAAGTACAAGGTGTTCATCATCTCATCCCCTGAGTGCCCTTGTGGCCTGGAGGAGGATGAGGACACTGACTTTGGGCTTAGGGATGGGGTGGCAGCAATGGTGCCATCCCTGCGCCTGGTTTCAAGCATGATGTCAGTGACAGTGTCACCTCAGCTGTTGTCCCTTGGCCTGGTGCTGGAGAGAGGTGCCAGGACCAGTTCTGGTGCAGTCCGCAGCACAGGTTCAGGTCCTGGTACCATCTGCAGTGCTGAATCAGTTCTAGATGCCGTTCACAGTGTTGGGTTTAGGGACAGTTCCAGAGGCTGTAGTGGCACTGGCGATGTGCTTGGCTTGGGGGACGGTGCTGGCCCTTGTGAGGGGGTGGAGCCCATCACTGAACCTGCAGCTGACAGTGCGACTGCTGTTGGAGGCAGCACCAGTCAAGGTTCTTTTTTTTTTTCCAATTACTCTTTTTATTGAAAATTTCAAACTTAACAGCAGTATGTTAACAAAAATTATGTATTCCAACCATTGTGATACATACAGGGGCAACATTTAGGTCACATATTCCTTCTTAATACAAAGAAGTACTATTAGCACTCAACACAGTAGATGTAGGGATGAGATAAAATCTAGACGAATGGGCATCAGTTTATAAACTGGACTTTAACATAGAATAATTTGTGGTGTTACATATGGGCAGTAAAAGCAAAAAAGCAAAAGCTGTTAGGCAAAAATATTAAGACTACTACTCGCTCAGAAAAATAGATCTGGGAGTTTCAATAAATGAAGATTTAACATTTGACAGCCACAGCAATTTGATAGTTAAAAAGTGCCATGAGATTCATAGGTTGCATTAAAAGAAATATAACCAGTAGGGACCAACAAGTGACCATGTCTCTTTATGGAGCACTGGTCAGACCTCATCTAGAGCATTGCAGACAGTTCTGAACACCACATAATGACCAGACAGTCAAGAAAATAGAAGGGGTACAAAGAAAGGCTACAAAATTAGTGGTGGGACTAAAGGATCTTTCATATGATCAAACATTAAAAAAAAAATATTTATACATGCTGGAATACAAAAGACTGAAAGGAGATCTCTGCCTAATGTATAAAGCTTGGGAACATGGAGAGTTATGAAATAGTTTAGGCTTAGAAGGAAAAGAAATAACATGGCGTAAGAACATATAATAAACATTTAAGAAGTGAAAAATGTAAAACAAACAAGTGCGGTATGTGGTTTACACAAAGAGTGGTTAATGTATGGAACGAATTACCACATGAAGCAGTTAAGTGTAAAACAAAGGACACATTTAGAAAGCCCTTGGATGAATACTGTACTATCAGAAAGAAATATGGATACTACCATAGAGAAACTGTAAGCCATTATAGGCAAGTTGTCTTCTTGCTTGAATGGTTCTTATGAGATGATTCCTATAACAGCAATTCTCTCCCCTTCCCCTCCCCATGCCCCCTGCATAGATTTGAGGCAGTAGCAGGGTCGGGCAAACAAATTATATACCATGCATCTAATGGGAGCATGGTAATGCCCTGTGGTCATGGGTGTCTCAATAAGATGAGGTGATGACCATTCCTCCTGTGTTACAGGAAGTAAGATGGATTGCAGCAAGTTGAAGAGATGCAGAGTCCCCATGTCTGTTGGTACTTATCAATGGTGTCAGCTGTTCTGTGGAATATTTTCTCAAAGGTGGCAAGTTGCCCAATGGTGGTGGCCTGCCAATGTGCCACTGTAGGAACTTTTTTTTTTATCTAGCTGTTTGGTCCCCATTGCCTCCTCCTGCCAAGTGGTGATGGGGACGCAGGTATTTTTTACTGGTTTTCTCCCCTGACCACCCCCCCCCGAGGCCTTGGCACTTGGCCGTGCGAGTATGTGGAGGCACACTATGCACCCCATGGTGCCAGCTCAGCCCCTTCCACCTCCCGTAGCTATTTACCATCCCTCTCTGCTATCCACTGGACCTCCACCCTGTGGGAGTGGAACTATGGGGGGGAGGGAGCACCAACCCACCCTCGGGAGAGGAGAGCTTCCCATTGGCATGCTCAATCCTGCTCTGCCTCCCACCCCCACCAAGCCAGCACCCCGATGACCCAAGGTAATTTCCGAACCTGGGTCACCGGTGTTACGCAAGGTGCGGCATCCAGCGCCTCAACCCTCAGCGCCACTGGGTTGGTACTGTAGGGACTTCTGTGGTTTGCGATTTACATAAGAGTAGTCATCTTGCCACAACACTGATGGCACTAGCCACTTAATCTTTGGTGAGTGTTTGGGTAACAGGGTAGTGGACAGACACAAAAGAAATGTTGGGGCATTTAGTCGGAATCTGTCCTATGTGATGGATCAGCACACTTGTTTCATGCCTTCCCAATAGGCTGTGGTAGCAGAGCATCCCCAGAGTACAAGTGAGGTGAGCTACCAGTTGTTTGCACCACCAGCACTAATTCTTTTGTAGGAGCCCCATTCTATGGAGGAGTATGATGCCACCCGAGTAGGGTTTTATTTTGGATAAGATGGCTTCTTCTGTATGGACATGTGTTGTATGCCCTGAAGAGGCATGCTTACCAGCTGACTTCACCTATCTGGATTCCCAGTTCTTGTTTCTATACCATTTTGGAGGGGATAGATTAACCTTGGAAGGCATCTCTAAGAAGTTGGTGTGGGAAACTGGCCCTCCCCTTTTTGAATTGAGCTCCATTGACAATCAGTGAGACTGTGGATTGCACTGATTCCTCAGTGAGTAGCAGTCTTTTGTCCATCACCATACTTCTAGCCTGTAAATACCCCTAAAAGTCCTGTTTAGGGAGATTGTATTTGATCTTCTTTGAGGACATCTCTTTCATCAGGCCACACCTTTGGAACTTATAGCCGCATGAAAACTTTTGCAAGCAGTCTGCTAGGGGCCACCCACGATGTTGTCCAGTATCAGTGTATACATATACAGTACATAAACATGGGCAGCCCCTCTTCTCCTCTGCTCTTTTCCCACTGTCTATCGGGCTCGTCGGACTGCTGTAGGAAAAATGTGCTGCTATTGCTGCCATTGTGTTTCTTATACATCCTAAAGTAATCACTTTTATAGTGATTTTTGATGACCTGCATGGTGTCGAAGGAACAATCTAAAGTTTTCCAGTACTGCGAGTGCGGAGAAAAGATCTACACCAGAGACTAACATGATGTTTGTATCTAATAGGCCTAGACCACAATGTGAAAGCCTACAAAATCTGCCAGGGGTTTAATTCCACAACCAGGCAAAGCAGAATGCGGGCTTTGGAAAAATATTTACTCCAAAAGACTGTAGAGGGAATGGAGAAGCAGCTCCACGAGAAATCCGTGTTGCCAGCTCCGTCAACCAAATTGTGGTCATCCAAATCCTAGGAAAAACTTCAGGGAGTCACAGGCAGAAGCACTGGGACAAGGAGACATCTTCCCCAGCATGCTCCTGGTCACCTCTGTGTTCTACAGGTATGGCCTCTGCTTTGACATCATCTGCTCCGTTGGCAACATCGATCACCCCCCCTCCGGCTGTTGACCTGACACCAAGGTCGGGGCTTAACTCGGGCACTATCAGGCTTATTATGGTCAGTATGTTGCCACTGACGGGGACCCAGCTTTCCCTGTTGAATTCTCTAGTCAGTCGCGCCTGCTAACCAAGGTGGTGCTGATGCTCATGCAGTCCTCTCCTTTTCAGACTTAAGTTGTCTGCTGCTTGCTCTCCTTGTTCCTGGGAGCCTGTCCAACAGGGTCAAACATACCTAACCACTTGATGATACAAGGTACTCCCTTGCCACAGAATTCTCCTATGACATTGCCAATACTTGAAACATAGAATTTGACAGCAGATAGGACCACTTGGCCTGTCCTGCAGCACCAGAGAACATACACTGCCCCACTAGTCCCTTAGTTGGCCATGTTGTCTAGTGGAGGCAGTGTATGCCGCTGGTGCTGCAGGGCTCAGATTCTAACCTGGGCAGGCGCTCTGTTTCTTTAATAGGCAGACTAGGTGGACCAAGCGGTCCTTATCTACCATCAAATTCTGTTTCTATGTTTCAAATTCTGTGTAACACCATCTTTCATTCCTGTCAAACCAGTTGACAAAGAATATGAGTATAATCCTAAGATGATGAAGCAGGAAGAAGCAGAAGACTATTCTGAGAGTCAGTATGAACACAGCACCAGCTCTAGTCTCTACTTACAGAGGACTCTGTGATGAACACACCAAGATCCCTCAAGAGGACCTCTCATTTTCACCATGATGCAGCAGATGTAATCTGAAATGAGGCTTTGCTCTAGAGAGCAGGATACTACTAAGAAAAACATGCTGGAGTTCTGGAGCTGCCAGAGTCTCCCTCTGTTGTGGTGCCTCCTCTGCTTCCAGCTTCCAGCTATGTGTGTCACATAGCAGCCTCTGCCTCCTAACTCCGATGCTGCCACATGGCCTCCACTAGGAGGCAGCCAAGGAGCAGGAAGACATTCCCCATCCATGGGAGAACAGAGCTGTCATTGGACGCTCAATCCTCTCCCTCTCCTGCTGACCCCGGCAACCAGGCTCGCTTCCAAAGCTGGGTTGCAGGTGTGGCCTGAGGCGTGGTGTCCAGCACCTCAACCCTGAGGGCCACTGGGCTGTCCCAGATTTTTCTTTTCTATGTTTCTGTGTCAGGCAAGGTCCCCTTCCCCAGAGGACATAATTGCAGCAAAGCTCTCTCCTCCATCCCAGACCAAAGGCTGCAATGCTCTGCTCTTTTCTTCCCATCCCCAACTTAGTAATAGAAAAGCTTTCTCCTCTCCCATCCCCCACCTACCCCCTTGGCAGCAATGCTCTCTTCTCCCCCAATCCACAAAATGGCAGCAATGCTCTCTCCTTTCTCACCCTAATGGCAATAATGCTCTTTCTCGTCCAACTATCCCCTTAATGGTAGTAATGCTCTCTGCAACCTACCCCCCCACCCCAGACCTAATGGCAGCAAGATTCGCTCTCCTCTCCCTTACATGATCATGCCCCGCCCCATCAGCAACTTTTCACGATCCTAGTTTTTGTAGCCCACCCACACCCATCATAGCCTCACTATATATGCCAGGAAGGAAAGGGATGGTGTTTGCAATGCTTGCCAAACAATTTCATCACTGAACATTCACACACTGAGGCTGGCCATCAGACTAGGTAAGTATAAGAGATAGGGCCAACAGTTACAGGGAGCCAAAATTTGATTCATTCACTTAATGAAGTCCCATCCTCATGTAATTATTTGATTATTTTGACTATTATATTCAAAGGTCTAGTTATGCATGCGTAAAAAAAACTTTAATGCTACATTGGTGCTCTTTGGGAAAATGGACTTGTCCCTCAATGATATTTTAGTTGAGATGCAGTGAGCTTAAAACCTGTCCTGCCCACACATCCCTCTGTCACAAACCCACTCAGCAGGTCAGGCCCTCTACTCCCAAAGTGCCAACCTCCAAGCGCAATCTTGTGAACAGTGTAACAGACAAGGTAACCCTCTTGTCTGTTTTTGTGAGTTCAGATCAACCTTTGGTCTCAAGTTCTGGAGGGATTCAAACTGTTAACCTCTTGTTAGCATACCCAATGCACAGGCTCAGATATATCTGTCTTCGGGGGGCCAGATATCTTTGCCTACGGGCAAATAACCAGGTGTACAGAGATGAACCCTTTAAAACTTTAATAAAGACCTCAGATTAAAACACTTCTCTTTCCAGTTTGGTATCACCATTCAAGCTTATGTCTATTGTCTGCTATAACAATGTACTTTTCTTACAAATAAAAAGAAGTCAAAGACAGACCAAGTAAGTTCTAAAAAGAATTTTACTAAAATAGTTAAAAATATGTAAAATGCAAAATACAGAACTCTTATATGGCAAGACATACAAATCTTTTAAAAGAAACAAGGTTTAAACAGTACAAATTCCTACTTCAGTACTTAGTCTCTAAATACTTGCTTAAAGTGCTCCAAAGATGTGTCCTTGTCAGAGTCTAGGTAAAAATGTGTGTCTGTGAAGTAAAACAGACTAAATTAAAAGCTGGCTTTTACCCCACCTCTTTTCAGGAGGTCACCTAGCTCCTCCCTGTCAGGATATGTGAAAATATATATCTTATACAAAGTATTACATTCTGCAACTTCAGCATAATTCATGTCCTTCAAATGACACTTCATTTGATCCCATGCTGTATCCTCCCTCGCACAGGCTTCACAGGGACATTTACAACCTTGCACCCCTGTGTAACAACCTAGGTTCCTCTCCAACGTCATAAACCTTCTTTATCATTTCTCTCTTAACAAAATTAACATAAATAAGTCTGTAATTAACTCAGAGAAACAGGATGCTTGATTAAAGTCTTCCATGTAACACATTGTCTCTAAAAACTGAGTGTGTGTGAACTCACATGCTGTCAACATTTTTCTTATGGCTTCCATCTCTCAGCTGAAATCTGGGGAGGGATAAGTGAGGTCACTTACAGCATTTGATTTTCAGCAGGAGACATTCAGTAATACATTTTATATTAAAAAGAAATGATACAGCACTCAGAACTGGCTGTCTACGTCACACCCTCATCCACCTTTCCACATTGTATCAATACCAATATAATATTATCCCAAAGCAACATTTAAGAATGTATCATCTGCTGAATCACTGTGATATTCTTTTCTTTATTTCTGTGTTCTCTCTTCTTTATATAGTTTCCACATTCTGCATAAATAATCTTTAGCTTTGGCTTTTCACTTTTCATAACTTGGCTTCATCTTTTTATTTAATTCAGTCTATCCAGTATTCTGTCATTCTTTGCCTGCCCCGACAATTTTGTTTACTTAGTTGTCCCTTTGCTTTCTTTTCCTATTATTCACACTTTTATCCCCCAAGCACCAGAGCTGACCCATCAGGTTAGAAACCTCCCAGACCCATCTACAGCTACCTCTTGTGCTTACCCCAAAAGGATTGCAAACTGCTCTCTACCCAAGCAAGCACTTTCCCTATGACGCTTTTAAAACAGGTAACTGCCCCCCCATCTCGGCCTCACCACCTTCCTAAATAGCTTTGAGAGTACCACTGAGTGGCCTTGTAGTTTTGAATTTGTCATTATCCAGTCCAGCATTGTACAATGATCATCTGCCTCTTCCTCCCCAAAAGTATTGTAAGGTCTCCTGTTAGACATTACTCTGCCCCTCCTGAAACAAGAAAATCCCACCCTGTATACCTAAGTCCAAAACTTACCTCATTGAGTCATTCTGTTTTTATATTGGCACACTTTTTTGTCCAACACTGTAGGATGATCCTCTACTGCTTCCTGTTACTGCTGGGCTGACATGCTGGATTCGTGCCCAGTGCGACTTTGTGTGGTCCCAGAAAGCTCTGCTAGGATAAGGGAACAAGCATTCTAGCCCATTAGCAGTGATGGGAAAGGCGTATATCATCCACCTACCTTTAACCAGAAAAGGATGCCATTATAATTAATAGGGTGACACGGGGACCATAGATCTGGGTTGGGAGGGTTTGAGAGGTTGAGATGGTTAGGGGTGAATTTTAGTTCTTACAAAGCTATAAGCAGGCAGATTTTCCATGGGCAGACCCAAATTCTGCAGCCAGTCCATAATTCTGTGGCTGGTCTTGATTTCTGCGGCAGTCACTGTGTGCAGCAGAACTGCAGAAAACAGGGGCCCTAGCTTTTACTTTGTATTTTGTGTGTAATCTCCTGGGTCGTGCCTGAAAATAAGTATTTGTTTGCTTACTGCATTTACCTGGTCAACAAAAACTAAATAAATAAATTGGCGGGACTCAATGGTGAAGATTGATTCTTGGAAGATATCAAAACTACGTACTTACCGTAATTGTTGATCTTCCAGAATATCTTCATTATTCATTCACAAGCCCCCTCACCATCTCCTGCACAGGTAAGAGCCAGGGCCTCTGGCAGCACAAAGCATTCTGCTAGGTCAAGGCAGCACTCACAGTATAGAGTGGGTGCTGTGAAATTTAAAGTGGCACAGTACTGAGAACCAGCACGCCATACACCAATAATTCAGTGAGAAATAAATTTTACTCCATTAGAGGTGTACTTACACACAGCCTTTGTGGCATAAAACACATATCAGTGATAAATATTTTAGCTCCCCACACCGTAACTAGCCTCAGTGCTTTGGGGATCTCAGACTCTTTTCTAGAGGTGTGGCTACAAACATTTCCCAGTGTGTTTAAATACATTCATTGCACAGGTGTATGTCATAAAACAAACAAGTCCAAATTAAATACTTCTTATTAATGTTATTTTTCAGTGACACAACCATTCTCCCAGCGCTCACAATCAATTGCCTTGATCCATGCCGGCTCTAAAAGTTTTCCCCTGTACTGCCTGCTTATATGTAATACATTTCTTAAAGAAATTGATATTTAAAGAAATTCTTTGGGGGAAGTTGGGAGAAATAACCATGTTGAAAGTGATCCTGAATCAATTAGTGACACAGCCTCAATATTGGATGTAATTACTGAGAATGAATTAGCAGTTTCATTTTTTTTTTCCGAATCAATTCCTGCTCCCATTTTTTTGCCTTGGCAGTTAATTTCACATCAAGATCTTTAACCAAAGGCATGTTGCTATATTGTTCAAGTTCTTGGTGCAAACTATCAAGTTCTTTTAATACTTCAGTTCTTTTATATGTGTAACCCCTGGGCGGCGCCACCCTCCAGTGTTACACCCCTGCCTACTACCCTGGACATAGGCTAAGGGGTTTGGGTTTGCTAACTTATAACATTTTTTAAACCCTTTACGCAGTGCCTCCACTAAGGGTGCTTTACGTGGGTGAGATGGTACTGGGTGTAGCCTCCTGAGCTGCCACACCACCCACAATGACCAGTTACCTTCCCCAGACATGCCCCAATACACAGTTCCCCACATTTCCACATTTGAATTCAAGCTCTCTCTAATAATATGCTCACACAGGATTTCAAACAACAACAAGATATTTATTTTGGGGGTAATAAAGGAGCTAGGAAAGGGAAACAGGAGGAGTAGAGGATATCTTACCGTATTTACACATGTACAGAGATCATTTTGGATTTTGCTGGTGAACCCTCCAGCTGGGTGGCTACATATTAATAGGCAGACATAAATCACATTTTACCATTCAACTTAAGACATCCAGAGCCCTGGCTATCTAGCTGCTGATAAATCAGATGTTAAGCATAATTATTAGTAATACCCACACTGGTACCACTCCCAAATACAGCAGAAACCCCGCAACCTCATACCATACTGGTTAAACAGATACCACAGTCCAAGATGTTGCAGGCCTGATGGAGTTGCAACTGGTCAAGGTAGCGGCTATTAGTTTGAGGTGAGGCAACTTGGAACCAGATTTTGTAAAGCAGCAAATTACTATTTACATCCACAGCAGGGATTGCCCTGCACTTTGATGAACAAAGCAGGAATTGCCCTGCACTTGCAGACTTCTGAACATTCCAGAACAAACAATGTGGATCTTACATCCAGAACATTCAGCACAATATTTGAAAGTCCCATCCAATGCAGTAAGGTGATACTTATGTCAAGCATCCTATATGCAATTCAAATGAGGTCACATCAGTACTTTATATACCAAAAGGCATCCATCCAGAGTAAGTTGGCAACAACACTTTATCAAGCATCCATACTTTGGTTACAGGCAGTTACATCCAGTACATTCTATATACCAAGAACATTATCCACAAGTGGAGTCCTATCCAGCACGCTCTAGCCATTTAACACTTATCCCAGCGCTCTTAGATGAAATTCTGTGCAGACACAGGTACATTCTACTCAAGGTGTCCTAGACATTAATATGTTTACAAGGCCTCTGTCTCATGAAGTGGCAGTGTCTTGGCAGACAGCTCCACGATGGCAGGACTCTAACCCATAGCTACACATTTATATGATTCACTAAGCCCAGCAACTTGCTGCACCTGCAACTTAGCCATTTGGACCACAGACAAGATGCATCCATTACTTGAACTAGGCAGTCTCTTATGGGGTTAGTAGCCCAGACTGATGACTTCAATACTTCACACTTAACAGCACACATTTCTTAATGGGGCATGGAGCCCCAAGATTACTTGCTTAGCTCCTCCCTCGCACCTGGGGGTATGAGGGTACTCACTCAGGTCCTCCACGGGTCTCATCCGCAATCGAAGGCATCCTGAAGACTTCTTCAGCTCTCTCACCGCTGAGGTACTTGGTCAGCAATCTCACCACTGCATGATGTCATATGGTCTGGCGCGCTCCCACGCTGCTGGACATCTGAATCTTCGGTCCACATCTTTCCCGATGTGGGAGGGAAGGCTAGGCTCTGGAGGACAGTACTGGCAACCTCAGACTAGATGTTGCAGAAAGCACAATTACTGTAACTAGTTAACTGAAGAAAATAACAAATGCCCTCTGAAGACTGAAAGGATTGAATTAAGTGACCCAGGCCTGATGGCATGGCTGGAGCCGAGCCCCTCCCCATGAGGGCTCCCAGCAAACTGGAGCCTGCTCTGCTGCTCTCTCTAAATTCTCTCTAAATCTCCAGATCTATAGATAAACTGGCAACATTGTCTCTTTATAGAGCTCCTAGCTGGACTCCTGATTGGTAGCAGGGATGGGTGACATGTCTCAAGTTGTTGAAGGACTTGTCAATCAGAACACTCAAAGCACAATTGGGTTGTGGAATTTGCGCCTAAAATAATGTCCCTGTAAGCCCCATAAGCACTTGGGTGCTTACCATGAGATGCAGTGAATGTCCCACAAGTCCTGGCTTTCTATTGCTATTTCCAATTGGCTGTACTGCTGGCAATGGCTGTAACCCTGTCCCTTATAGCAGATTAGATACAGTCCTGAATAATGTCGTGGTGCAGCTAGAAGAGTAATTATTTGCCCCACAGTCTCTGTAGCTTAAAGGCTGCACTTGTAGTTGCTGCACAGATAAAGAATGTGGCTCCTTTACTTTATTTATTTATTTTATTTATTTGAACATCAGTTTAACAACCTTTGAGCCAGAGGCTCATTTACAAAGAGTACCTCGTCACAGAGAGGACAAACAGTGCAAGCAACAAACTCAGATCAGACAAAAATTCAGAGTACAGATAGAGTCAGTCAAAATTACAGGCATATGTCAGGCACAATATACAATACGCTTACAGGTGAGTTTTGCATAGTAGACAGTATACAGTAGATACAAGAAGATTGATTCAGTAGGCAGATAAAGGTAAGGCTGAGTGTGGGACAACAGTAGAGGTGTGGGAAGAGAGTAGAAAATAAAGGTAGAGCTGGTCAGAGGTCAGAGAGCTGCTCAGCGAGCTTTGTCTGGAAGAGAAGGAGGGGCTTATGGGCAGCTACAGCTGCGTGTAGAGAGCAGGTGATTTCTAAGGCTGTTTTTAAAACAAGATAGCGAGGGGGCATCAGTGATTCCGGCAGGGAGGGTGTTATACCAGCAGGGGGCTCTGTAGGGGTAAGCTCTTTGACCTTGCGAGGTTCTCACCCTCGGTATAACCAGTGCAGTTTTGCAGGAAATACAGCTATGCACTGTGGGGTTTGCTCAGTGGATAGTGGCTGACAGACCCAGAGAGGATAGACCAAGGAGAGATTTTTTAGTTAGTAGGCAGGTTTGGTACTTGAGGCGCTCATCAAGGTTGAGAAAATTAGCCATGGAGTAATGAAGGCAGGTGTGGGTAAATCTAGGAGCCCCAGTTATGAGCCTGCAGGTCTTGTTTAAGGTGAGGTGGATCTTGTGCAGGGCAGTCGGATCAGCTGCACCATACACAGGTAAGCCATAGTCTACCAGGGATAGAACTGAGGAGGTGACTGCAAGTCGGAGGGCATCAGTGGGGAGGCAGTTTTTATGACGATAAAGGATACCCAGCCGAGTGTTAGAGGCCGAGGTAAGGGCAGAGATGTGGGCATGAAAGAGGGGCAGGGTCAAGGTTATACCTAGGTATTTATAAGAGTGAACTAGTTCAATAGGGAGTTTGGAGGTGGAGTGGACAGGAGAGGAAAGTTACTGGATTTATTTTGGGGTGGGCAAAGAGCATGGTTTTGGTTTCTTTAGATTAATTGCGAGTCTGTGCTCAGTAAACCAGGCTTCTGCGTCATTGTAGGATTCCTGAAGAGAATCCTGGAGTGAGATGGATTACTATCAGCAGCAAAGAGTACGCATCATCTGCATAAAGTAGGATTTTAACGTACATTCACTGGGCAGGGAGTTGAGAAAAGGGAAGAGCAAGGGCCCAAGAATGGAGCCCTGAGGGACTCTGGACCAGATAGGGCAGGTGCTGGAAAGTGTTCCGTTGATTTTCACACTTTGTGAGCGGACCGACAAGTAGCTGGAGCACCAGAAACAGGTCCAGTGGCAAGCCTAAGTGACTAAGGGTAGTTAGCAGGAGGGTGGGAGACAGTATCAAGGCTTTTGATAAGTCAATGAACACAGCACCTGCCAAGGAGCCAGAGTCCAGCGAGGTGTGAAGAAAGTTAGAGAACTCCAGGAGGGCTGTATTGGTGCCGTGGCCAGCTCTGAAACCATGTTGTTCAGGGCAGAGGATGCCATATTTGTCGAGGTATTCAGAGATTTGGGTGGCCACAATTTTTACTAAGGCCTTAGAGAGAGGAGAGAGGATTGAGATAGGCCGATAGTTTCCCGGGAGAGTCCTATCACCACCCTTGTGTATTGGGGTGACAGCAGCAACCTTCCAGGCAGAGGGAAATTGCCCTAGGCAGAGAGATTTGTTAAAGAGGCAGGTGATTGGTGAGATAACCTGATCCAGAACCTGACGAAGATGACTGGGATCAAGGGAGTCATTGCCAATAGTGTTACTCTTTAAGGCCTTGAGTAGGTAGGGTCTGACTTCCTGGGAAGTGACACGATGCAGGTAGAACAAGGGGCATGGGAGAGTAGGGACAGACCTGGGGGGGGTGAAGAAATTATCTGGGAGCACCGGGCTAAGGTCCGTGAAGGAGTTATTGAGGCTGTTGGCAATAAGAACAGGGTCTGAGGAGACTGAACCATTAATGTTAATAAGTGAGGTTGGGGGGAATGCGTGCCACCATTCAGCTGCTTGATATTATCCCAGAAGGTCCTGGGGTTCCCCCATGAGGAAGTGAGGGAAGCTTGATAGTGTTCAACCTTCGCTTTGCAGATGGCCCATGTACATTTGTTCCGGGCAGCAGCATAGGCCTGCCTGTCAACTGGGCAGCCTGTTTCCATGGCAATGTGCCATAGATTATCCCTATGCTTAAGAAGTTGGCGAAGGGTGGGGGTAACCCAGGGGGCTTGCCTTACTTTGGACCGGCATGCAGTTAAAGGTGCAAAAATGTCGCAAACAGAGTTGAAGGTGTGAATAAAGAAGGTAAGGGCCGTGTCAATGTCCGGAGCGTTTTGTAAAGGGGACCAGTCTATGTGGGCTAGGAGTTGCTTAAGGTCTTTCAGCCCACCAGGTCTAAGACACCGCCAACGGGTAGTTTGTGCAGTGGGCTTGGGCAAGGAGGTTGACCAATTGAAGAGAACTGGGGAGTGGTCACTAAGACAGTCCGGGAGAATTTGGATGTTGCGGATGCGGTTAGGGCGGTTTGTGAGGACCACATCCAGGTGTGTGCTAGAGCCCATTCTGGGGTTTACTCTGGTAGGTTGGGAGACTAGTTGAGTAAGGTCAATAGCTGCAAAAACGTCACAGGAGGAAGTGGATGAGGGGCTAAGCCAATTGATGTTCAAGTCCCCCACAAGGATTTGGTCGGAGGAGTGGGGTAGGGAGGTAAGATAATCAATTAAAGGGCCTAGTGCCTGAACTTGATTTTTTGGAGGTATGTACGCTGTAGTCAGGTAGATGGGACCCCTAGAGGGATCAGGAGATAGTTTTAGGGTTAGGGCCTGAGCCCTGAAGTCAAGGACAGGGGCAGGGAGGGCTAGTCCAACGAGAGGGTCTTTGACATAAATGGCACAGCCCCCACCTCGCCTACCAACACGGTCCTCCTGATAGAGGGATTAGCCAGGGAGTGAGACCAGGGAGTCAGGGGTAGAGTCTGACAGCCAGGTTTCAACTATTGCGATAACGTCAGGTTTATGAACCGCAGCCCAGCAATGGAGAGAGTCGAGTTTTTTAAGGAGGTTACATATGTTCATGGAAGCAATACGAAGTCCGGAGGATTCCATTGAGGAGCCTTTGCAAGCTGGCCCAGGATTGGGATATATGTTACCAGTCAGGAGCAGAAGGAGGAGAGCCGCCCTTGATAGAGGGTGGCAGAAGGAGAGTTCGCCGGGAGATAGGAAGAGTGGGGGTTTAGTAGCTGGGGGGATGGGTAGGGCAGCACAGGCTGGGAAGGCTAGCATGATAAGATGCCGAGGGAGCAAGGGGAAGGTGGTGCCTAGATGGGGGTGAGGTGGAGAGAGCATATTGGGTGAGTGGAGGAGGAAGGAGGTGGGGCAGAGGCACAGAAGGAGGAGAGAGCAGGAGGGCAAGTAGGGACGCTAGAGTAGTGAGGCTGCGGGTTAACAGGGACACTAGGGATAGCAGGAGACAATAGGAGGAGGTGGAGGAGGAGAGAGACAGGTAGGTAGGAGGTAAGCAGGCATGATTGGTGTGAGGGAGAACTGAAGTGAAGAAAATGGGAGAACTTAGATGATGAAGAGAAGGTGGTTGGGAGAGGATTTGGATGGGAGATGCGAAGTGGGATAGGGAGACAAACACAGGGATAGTGTAGAGTTAGCAGGCAGGAAGCAATAGGCGGGGCACAGTGATCTCTAGTGGCTATGCAGGTATAACCTGCAAATGGAAAGTGGGGACTTAGTAATTTGGCACACGGAGTGATGTAATGGGTGTGGGCCGATAAATTGAGGGCCGCCCCTGGGTGGGTGGGTGGTTGGGCGGGTGGGGCAGACGACGCAATGCGTCGTCGGGCTAGCGCCCCACAGCAGTAGTCCAAAAACAATCAGTGAGGCTGTGGGGACAGAGAATCCCGGAGTCCTTAGGCTACACTGAGGTAGCACCCCACGGCAGTCTACTGGCAAGAGTTGCAGAGCGAGCCTTTACCTGGAATGCTGCTGGCTGTGTGAAATTCAGGCTCCAGGTAGGAGCAGGAGCATCCGTTACTGCCGCGGTCAGCAGAGTACTGTGGGGGGGGAAGCCCGCCTGTAAAGGTAGGAAACAAGGAGAGGGATTAGTATGCAGCGGGAAGGGAATTTAATTCTAAATCAGACGCCACACTGTGCATGCGCAGAGTCTAAAGCCACGGCCACATGAGCGTGTATCAGGTAGCCTCTGAATCAAATTGAAATGAGATTCTTCCATAAGCGCTAGTAGAACATTGCACAAACACCTAAAATAGCTAGCCTAGGGTGCATGTTTAACAGGCTTTACGTCAAACAAAGGTACAAGCAATACAGGTCAAAATACATATTCTGTATGGCTGAGACTGATAATCAAAGTCCAAACAACAATCTCAGGTAGCACTCCACAGCAGTAGTCCGAAAACAATCAGTGAGGCCGTGGGGACAGAGAATCCTGGAGTCCTTAGGCTACACTGAGGTAGCACCCCAAGGCAGTCTACTGGCAAAAGTTGCAGAGCGAGCCTTTACCTGGAATGCTGCTGGCTGTGTGAAATTCAGGCTCAGGTAGGAGCAGGAGCGTCCGTTGCTGCCGCGGTCGGCAGAGTACTGTGGGGGGGGGGGAGTGCCCGCCTGGAATGCTGCTGGCTGTGTGAAATTCAGGCTCCAGGTAGGAGCAGGAGCGTCCGTTGCTGCCGCAGTCGGCAGAGTACTGTGGGGGGGGGGAGTGCCCGCCTGGAATGCTGCTGGCTATGTGAAATTCAGGCTCCAGGTAGGAGCAGGAGCATCCGTACTTTTTGTCGCTACTACACTTATGCAAGCTCCCCTTACAGCAGCTGACAGGCTGACATACAGAGTCCCAGATAATGGAATTGCCTGGGAAACAGTACTCATTTTAACTTTAAACACTTTTCCCCACATGCACAGTATATTCCCAACAAGCAGCAACGGTTCCATTATGTAAAACATTTTAATTCTTTACTTTTCGGCTGGAGCTGAACATAGCTACCCTGGAGGCAGCCAGATACACTGTTATGCATTATTCAGATGACCGGGGCCCTGCACAGGCATACTCAAATGAGCCCAGGTCAGAACTCCTTTAATTCCCATCTGAGCGGTTCCCCAGCAGGCTGTCCGTGGTCACCGGGTCCCAAATAGGTGGAAGGGATCACGGGACCCATGGCACAGTCCCCGAGGTGACCGCAAAACAAGCGGCTCCACATCAAAGGCGCTGCGTGCTGCTAGGCTCCGCTGCCCTGGGAGGCAGATGTGAACCCTGGTCAGCAGTTTAAGCCCCGAGGGCTGGATTTCATTTGACTGCAAGCTGGGGCACACACGAGGGCAAGCAGGACCTGGGAAGCCAGAAAAATTAGAGGCCAAGTCAGGAGAAGCCCAGAGACAGCAGGAGAAGGACAGAACAAAACGGGCTAAGGTAAACCCAGACTGGCATTTCTAGGAACCCCCATTTGCAAGGGGGTTACACTCTCCCGTGGCCACAAACCTTGGTGTCCGTGCCAAGGGTGTGCTAAGCCTGGCACACAAGGGTACCATCACACAATAACTATTAACATACGAAAACACTTTGTCTTATCTGGGCGATGGCTTCCTAGACGTCATTGGTTACCAAACATCCTGATCTAGACAATTGCATCCTATTCTAAATCAGCAAAATATTTTATTTTAACCACTGTGAGCATTCCAGATGTTACATTGTAGGGCCCCTTATATAAACAGATCTTTTAGCTTCAAAAACATAACAGGCGCACTTCTACTTTTGGCCACAAGGGACGTCCCCCCTACATATTGTCACTGAGCCAGCAGTGAACAAACAGCTTAGGCAGTTTTGGTGCCAAAATACACTCCTGAAGCTAGGCGGTGGCAGCCTTTTTAAGAGTCTCCACACATACAAAATGGGGGAGGTCCATGCTGGTTTTGGCGTGGGGCATAAAACATAATCCCAGCGGTGAGCCTCCATCATGTAACTTCTGAGGCGGTGCCACCCCCAGTGTTACACCTGCCTACTACCCTGGACATAGGCTAAGGTTTGGGTTTGCTGACTTATAACATTTTTAAAACCTTTAGCAGTGCCTCCACTCAGGGTGCTTTCGTGGGTGAGATGGTACTGGTGTAGCCCTGGTTATCCGAAGCACCAAGAGGTGTTCAACCTGCAACTCAGAGGTGAACAGACATCAGCGGAAACAAGTGCATTTTGCTGAGGTAAGAAAGGCAAGTTGACTGGACGGAACAAAGGAGGTGTGGTGCAGGACAGCAAGGGGGTGCAGAGAGTTCCAGTTGGCTACTGCAGCAAGGGAGAAAGACTTATGTGTGACAGCTAGCCACAGATTAGGTCTTAGGAGAAGAGGGAGGAGGCTGATCTGAGGGCTCAAGGAGCTTGTCTTCAGTAGATAATCTCACTAAGGCAAGGGGGGGTAAATTTGTGGACAAGCTTGTGCATGAAGCTCAAGGTGGAGAGCCTCAATTTAGATTTATAAGGCAACCAACCCAATGAACAGAGGATGTCACAGTGCTGGTGACGAGTGTTGACCCCTAAGGCAAACCTTCCCACCCTATGGTATGCCTGTGTAAGGAGAGACATTGTAGATGCATTAGTAGAGAGCAATAAGGGAGTACCATAAGTAAGGAGAGGAAGAAGAGACAAAGAGGTGATCCTTTTTTTTTATCATTTAACATTTTTTGTCCCCCCATGGACAGCCCCCATCTGACCGTTCCCCCAACCCCATCACCCAGAATTATCAGGGCTTACCTTACGCCTGGCCTGGGAGTGGTGCCTGCGGGGAGTCAGTCGCCATCCTGCCACCGGCCTTTTCCTCCATTTTACCCCAGGGGCCCCAGGGTGATGCCATGCATGTGGAAGCACGCATTAGTCCCATGGCCCCGGTAATGGCCCCTTTCCTCCCACCCCAGGCCTAGCGCCTGGCTCCTCCTGGCTGTGCTGCCCCCAGCCTCCACCAGGTGGCATCCATCAGCCGGAGGAAGCCCCTTGTACCTCCCCAGAGAGGAGAGCTTGCCTGTCAGCAGCTCCAACCAACTCCGCCCTTCTCTTCCCCCAGCCGACCTCCGACGGACCGGGCTCATTCTAGAACCTGGGTTACTGGTGTGCAGCAAGGTAAGGCATCCAGCACCTCAGCGCCAGTGGGCCGGCTGAAGAGGTGATCTTGAGGCAAGAGGTAGAGGTGAGGAAAGGGTGGATCTGATAGAGAAGACCCAGCTTCTGATAAAGAGTCATAATTAGGGTGAAGACAAATATATGATATACGCCCTGAGGTGCTCTGTGGGAAACTCTATGTGGGACAAACCATGAGATGAGGATACAGGAGCACTACAGGGCAATAAGAAGAACTGACCTGAGCCACCCAATAGGGAAGCATATTTCCAAAGTAAGGGATGTCAAAAATCACAAAGTGCAATACATGGGGTTCGCTCATGCACCCTTTAAAATAAGGGGAGGTGATAGGAATCAGATGCTGGACCAACAAGATTCGATGTAGATATTCAAATTACGAACATAAAAACTGAGAGGGGTCAATGAAGAAATGGATTGGAAACCACACATACATTAACTGCTTTCAATGTTGATATTTAAGTGCTCTGTGTGTAAAAATCAAAACAAATTATAATGAATGATGAATTAATAATTCTGAATAACTGAGGGCTTTAGAAAATAAGTCTATGATGAAATTAAGTGGTGAAATTGAGTTAATCATCCTGCTACGGCACTGTAGTAACTTCAAATGGTTTTAAATATAGTGTGTGAATGTGTAGCATCAGTGGTCTTGCTCAATATTGGCCATTTTGCTAGCTTGTTTTATGGGAATTTACCCCTAATTTGGAGTGAGTTTTTTTAAACTCCCCGCAAGCAGGCTGCACTTATTAGAGCCGGCATGCATCAAGGCAATTGCTTGTGAGCACTGGGAGAATGGTTGTGTCACTGAAAAAATAACACTAAAGTATTTAATTTGGACTTGTTTATGTTATGATGTACGCCTGTGCAATGAATCTATTTAAACACACTGGGATTGATTGTAGCCACACCTCTAGAAAAAGAGTGTGAGAGCCCTAAAGCACTGAGGCTAGTTACGGTGTGGGGCGAAATATTTATCACTGATATGTGTTTTATACCACAAATGCTGTGTGTAAGTACACCTCAGAATGGAGTAAAATTTATTTCTCACTGAATTATTTGTGTGTAGAGTGCTGGTTCTCAGTACTGTGCCTCTGCACCGCACCCTGTAGGTGCTGGCACCTTCCCTTGACTGCTGATCTCATCTGCCACGGCCCTTTATATGCGTTGTTTTGTGTTTACAATTACAAAAGAGATTCATGTACCCTGGTGCCAACCCTCACAATAAATAAACAAATACATACATAAATAAAGAAATACACAAAAGGGAAGGAAGGACACTTGTGGCCCTCTTACAACAACAACAAAAAAAAAACTGGTCAAAGCCACAACAGCTGCTAATGCATTAATATGATAGAAGATTTCTTTCTTTCTTTTTTTTTACTTCATTTCTTTATCTCTCCTGTCTGCTCTCGGAGCCCACTCCTTCCGTCCACTCATTTTTCCCCCAGTTCACCTCTGAGGGATCTGCCCCTAGAGTGCCTCCTTCTCTCCTCCTGCACGGCGGGGTCTGTCCCTCTTGGTGGTCAGATGGAACCGGAGTGGCTTTCATCCAGGGCTGCCAGGAGGTGTTTTCCGTTTTCTCCCCCTGGTTTCCCCTACCCTCTGGGACGTCGAGCACTAGGACGTACGTCCCAAGTGGTGGTGTGCTGAAGCACGCCAGAACTCTCATGCGCCATCGACATCCCCCCTCCCTGGCTCCAGCGAACGGAGCCGCCTCTATCCCCTCCTTATGTCAGTGCTTCCACCGGCTACGAGGGGTTGCAGAACGCAGACGCGTTCTTGGTCTCCCACCCCTGAGGGAGGAGAGCATCCATTGGGACGCTCAATCCTCCCTCTCCCCTGCCGACCCCTGGCCACCAGAGTCCATTCCCGAACCCGGGTCACCAGCGTAGCGCGAGGTGTGGCATCCAGCGCCTCAACCCTCAGCGCCACCGGGCCAAGATTTATTTATTTCAAAGGTTTTCGAGGAAAGACATACTGAGCTAGTAACAGCTCATTTTCAGATGTGTCTTGCGGGAAGGGGAAAGGGGAAAAGATAAGAGATACAAAATACAGAGTATAAAGTTCATAGAAATAGAATAAATACAATAAAGAGGACAATTATGTCTACATTTACACCACAATAGTGGGAAAAAAAACCATAAACATCACAGTAATGCTGTAAAAGTGTTTTAGTTCTGGACATACATATCCCCTTGAAAATGTGCACGACACACACACACACCTGTTACAACAGTTGTGCACACACATAGGGTGTGAGTGTCATTAGTAGGATACAGCAGCTGCTATATTTCACTTTCAATGGGGTCCTGCTTTTACACATTTTCCAGTGTATTTAATAGAGTTTGCACAGGTAAAATGCAGAACCTAATTTTTACTGGGGTCCTGCTTTTATACATTTGTACAATGTAGTTTCCCAGGACAGGTCAATTAACATACAGTATCTCATTTTCAGTAAGGTCCTGATTGTACCTATTGTAATACTAACAGGTCTGGGATGCCCTAAATGAATTGGCTCCATCACAGCCTGTATGTTTTCAGTGACCAGATACTGTTATCTTTCTTTGGCCAGCAGGGGGATGTGAATTGTGCTGACTGCACACTTTAGTGCCTCATATTTGCTTTGGGGGGCTATATTCAAACATGCTTGGGGCACTCTCACTTTGCTCCAAACATGTTTGAGTATAGCAAATTTAGTGAACTGTGCTAATTTGTACTAAGGAAAGGGACTTTACAAGAAGCAGCCTCACCAGCCTGATACCTTTTAATATGGGGCCATTACTCTGTGTAGTTCTGGTTTCCAGTTCTAGACTTGTCTACCTATTTCTGTTTCAAGCTGTTAGCCACTGACTAAATTGCTTTTAGCCACTGACTGCCATACCAGCAACCCGGGTTCAAGAACGGACCTGGGTCGCTTGGGGACTGGCCTGGGAGGGAGAATGCACATCTGTAGGACAGGGAGAGGAATCTAGGTGGCAGCACCATGGGACAGCATGGGAAGGGACCCCACACCTGGATGCCTAAGGTGTCTTCATGGAGGACGAGCACACACATGTCTGGGCCCAATAGAGGAGAAAGTAGGAGGAAAAGCTCTCCAACTGTAGAACAGTGATGGCCTGCCTTCTAGCAGGTCGCACACTGATGACTAGGCACCTCTGATCCAAGGTCCTGTGACACGACCACCAGAAAAGGTAGGTCCCAGAGAAGGTGGGTTTGGGGCTGGGAAGACTGGCCCTGATGGGGGCAAGTCAGGGTGCTGAAGGAGATAAACACCTTTGTCCCATGGACATAGCGGGGCGACATGCCACTCATCATGGCTGTGTACTGCATGCTGATGAATGGTAAGGGACTGCCTGTATGGAGGAGCGATGCTGAGAAGCAATGTATGAACACAGTGGGGCAACATGGTACCCATCAAGGTGGTGTACTGTGTGCTGGTGAAATGTGAGGTACTGCCTGCACTGTGGAGTGATGCTCAGAAGCACTGTATGAACACAGTGGGGTGACATGGCATCCATTACGGTGGTGTACTATGTACTGGTGAAATGTGAGGTACTGTCTGCACTGTAGAGTGATGCTCAGAAGCACTGCATCAACATAGTGGGGTGACATGGCACCCATTACATGGTACCCATGAAGGTGGTATACTGTGTGCTGGTGAAATATGAGGTACTGTCTGCACTGTAGAGTGATGCTCAGAAGCACTGCATCAACATAGTGGGGTGACATGGTACCCATTACATAGTACCCATGAAGGTGGTATACTGTGTGCTGGTGAAATGTGAGGTACTGCCTGCACTGTGGAGTGATGCTCAGAAGCACTGCATCAACATAGTGGGGTGACATGGTACACATTACATGGTACCCATGAAGGGTGGTATACTGTGTGCTGGTGAAATGTGAGGTACTGCCTGCACTGTGGAGTGATGCTCAGAAGCACTGTATGAACACAGTAAGAGACTGCTTGCAGGGAGGAGCAATGCTGAGAAGCAGTGAATGAACACAGTGGGGTGCCATGGCACCCATCAGGGTGTCGTAATGTGCACTGGTGAATGGGTAAGGTCTCCCTGCACTAAGGAACAATGCTCAGAAGCACTGCATGAACACAGTGAGGCAACACGGCACCAATCGCCGTCGAGTTCTGTGTGCTGGGTGCATGGTGAGGGATTGCCTGCACTGTGTAAGGATGCTCAGAAGCACTGTATGAACGCTCTGGTGTGACAAGGCACACAGCACGGTGGTGTACTGCTTGCTGGTGAAAGATGAAGGAATGCATGCACAAGAGAGTAATGTCAGAAACACAGCATGAACACAATGGGTGACATGGTACCCATCAAGGTGGTGTACTGTGTGCTGGTGAAAGATGAAGGAATGCATGCACAAAGGAGTAATGTCAGAAACACAGCTTGAACACAATGGGTGACATGGCACCCATCAATGTGGTTTACTGTGTGCTGGTGAAAGGTGAGGGACTGCCTGCACTGTGAAGTGATTCTCAGATGCACAGCTTGAACACAGTGGGGCAACATGGCACCAATCACGGTAGTATTTGCTCCTAAGTCTTCCCTTACCAGGTTGGATACTCTCTTCAATGCTTTCTGTCACTTTGCTCTTGATTCCCCCTCCTGCACACATCACTGTACCTTGTATCATTCTCTAGCTTTCCCTTCCCTTGCGTGCACGTGTGTCACTCACTGCGCCAAGTTCACTTCTAAATTCTGATTTGGGACTCTCCACACTTACTTCTCCTCCTTACTGTCTGCTCCACCTCTCTCCTCCTGCCCACCCAGATCCATTGATGCACACACCTAGCTATTCTTCGTCCACTCTACCTCCATAGGCCTGAAACTTTCTACTACTACTGCCAAAAGCTTTGGAACTCACTGCGCCTCCTATCAGATTTTCCTCTTACCCATTTTGATCTCCTTAGCCCTTCATAATTTATATTTCCCTAACTGCACTTGTTCTTAGCCCCTTCAACCCTCCTAACCCTGATGCATTATCCTTTAGCTCTACTTTACTTCTATTCTCCTAACTGTACTTGTTATTAGCCCACCTTTGCAACCCTCCCCACCCTTGAGCACTATCCCCTACTCTTCTATCCCTGACTTACTTCCTGTTTTCTAACTGAACCCTTCCTCTGATTACTTCCTCACATGCTACCACCTATTATACCCCCTTCTCCCCCCCTACCACAACCCACTGTGCCATTTGACTCTCTACTACCATCCACAACCTACTGTGCTGTTTCAACACTCTACTGCTGTCCACCTCCCCCCCACTGATGCTGCCCCTTTTTCCATTCCTAGTTTACCCATTTTCTTCAGCCTCCCTAGTCCTTATAACTCTCCTCCTCTCCAGTCACCCACCACATTCCACTCCTTCCCCCTTCCCCTTCTCTCTCTCTCCTCCTTTTCTGCCTGGTTCTGTCCCCCTTGCAGAGTTCTCTGTCATCCTGAAGGGGTATAGATGCTGGCTCCCTCTCTTCTACCCCTCTTCCTTTCCCCTACTTTCTAATCCTGACCCCTTACAGGGTTCTCTGCATCCTCTTATAACTGCTCTTCCTTGGGTACACAATAGCACTTCAAATCGTGTACTCAGCCTACTACTTCTAGCACTTCAAATGTGTTATCCATCCTCTGACCTTTACCCTACTGGATCACCTGCTCTTCGGTTGTTGCAATGTGTGTTATATCCGAACATGGTTTTGTTTACCCTGGCTGGTTGGTCTGGGTTATTTCTGCTCTGTAATTGTACTGCACTGGTTTGTTTTAGTAATTGTACTTGTATTGCTCTGTTATTGCTATGTGTTTGCCTGTTCTCCCAATTCTTGTACCCCCCAGGACGCTTCTGGAAACGAGCTGTTTACAGCTCATGTTGTCTTTCCTGGTGAAACATTTTCCAAATAAATAAATAGTGTACTATGTGCTGGTGAAAGGTGAGGGAATATCTGCTCTGTGGAGTGATGCTCAAAGCACTGCATGAACACTGTGGTGCAACATGGCACCCATCACAGTTGCGTACTGTGTGCTGGTGAAAGGTGAGGGACTGTCTATGCCCCAGCCTTTTTTCCATTAGTAATTTTGCAGTGTCCTCTTTCTGCTCCCCAGATCCCAGGACCCCGGTAGACATGCATGTGGAGGTGCACATGCACACCAGTACCAACTCGGCCCTTTCCACCCCACCCCTGGCAATTGCTGCTCCCCCACCCACGCTTTCCCATTGGACCACCACCGATGGGAGTGGAACTAGGGGGTGACAACCACCCTGGGAAGGAAGAACTGCTTTTCGCTGCTCAATCCCTCCCTCCCTCCTGCTGGCTCCCTGACAACCCAAGGTCATTCCTGAACACTGGTCGCTGGTGTGGCGCCAGGTAAGGCGTCCCCTGCCTCAGCCCTCAGCGCCACCAGGCCTACCTGTCTGTGCTTATTTAGCTGCTATATGAGAAATAACATGTACACTGCATTATATAGTATTTATTTACTTATACATCTAACCCTAATTTTTATTGTATTTAGAATAAGCAATCTGACACACTAACACACATGCACTGCTTCTTTGCAAACTGACTAGAAAAAGGTTAATGTGCCAGGAAAGGGTTAACACAAGCACACGCCTCTCCATGATATGAGCAGATTTAGATACCTATGTCTCTGCCTGCATGCAACATCCCTTTCTTAGAAATAGCAGGATTTTGAAGAGCTCACTTTAAGGAGGAGGTACCATCTCTGGGGTTCAAGTGTTCCTGCATTATGGCTCCCGATTAAAACCTCTTAATCTGATTTAAACCTGCTCACTGAAGACAAAAACTTTTAAAATGATCTTACCATTTTGTTATTCATCCTTGTGCCATATTTACCCACAATGCCCATTCACCCAGACTTCTTTTTCCCGTTAATGTGAATAGGGAATAGATCTCGGGTGTGGGTATGCAAGAATGAGAGCCTTGTGTTTTTAGGAAATACCGCCACCTCCTCCAGATTAAGACTTTTGCCATTTCACAAACATTTTTTTTTAGTTTCTCTCCTGGGACCGCACAGCTATCATAGCGAACTGCAACAGAAATGCTTGCTCTTAGCTCAGGCTATGCAAATTAGTGTGCCACTGTGAGAGATGCTGTTGTGCACATGAAATACAAAGTTCTCTCACAGTGCCCCTATATATTTCTGAAGTGTCATTGGTTGCTAGTCTGTTTGACAACGGTCCTCTGTGCAGTCGCTAAAAAAAAAACTGTTGCACTACTTACTTTATGCATCGCTTGTTTCCAGAGTTCAATTCTGCAACACGAGAATGAGCTTCAAGCATGCAGGAGACATCAATAAACATAAACAGACAGTGTAATGGTGCTGACCAGAAGAAGTGCCACTGAATATTAATTTCTATGTTGGAGGCAAGCAACGTAGAAAGTAAGTGCTGCAACAGTTTTTCATTTTAGTGACTGCACAGAATACATCCTTGTCAAACAGACTAGCAACCACTGACACTTCAGCAATACATGGGGACGCTGTGAAAGAACTTTGTATTTCAGGTGCACAAGAACATCTCTCACAGTGTCCCACTAATTTGAGTAACCTGAGTTGCGAGCAAGCATTCCTGGCTGCAGCTCGCTATAATAGCTGTGCAGTCCAGTAGAGAAACTAAAAAAAAAGGATAGTGGAATGGTAGAAGTCTTAATCGGGTGGGGGAGGGGTGTATTTCCTAAAAACATAAGAGGCACACCAGTACAGAGATCTCTTCCCCTATTCGCCTCTTCACATCATCAGGAAAGGAGAACTCTGGGTGGAGTAGGCATTGTGGGTAAATAAATATGGCACAAGGAAGAATAACAAAATGGCAAGATCATTTTAAAAGTCTATGTCTTTGGTAAGCAGGTTAAAAATTATGCTCAAATGATGAAGTTTTACTCAGGGAGCCATAATGCAGGAACACTGGAACCCCAGAGATGGCACCTCACCTTTAAAATACACAGTGCTCAAACATTTTACACATGAATGTGACAGATTAATGATGTCATTAGATAAGAACACAACTAGAGATAAGAAAACATTCTTAAAAAATCTAATCCTGCGTAGGTCAATTGTCACAGAAGGAATACACTGCCTTATATGGCATTTATTTACATATACATCTAACCCTAACTTTTATTGTATTTAGGATAAGCACTCTGACACTAACCACTGCTTCTTTAGCAAACTTACTAGGAAAGGTCAATGTACCAGGAAAGGGTTAACAGAGAGCCACACAGATGTACACACACACACACACACCTTTGTCTCTGCCTGCATGCAACATACCTTTCTTAAAAATGGCAGGTTTCTGAAGAGCTCACTTTAAAATAACCAGAGCTTAAACATTTTACACATAAATGTGACAGATTGATGAACTAATTAGATAAGAACACAACCAGAGGTGAGAAAACCGTCTTAAAAACTCTAGTTCTGTGTAGGTCAAATGTCACAAAAAGAATGTTATGTAAAAGGCTGGGAAAGGCTAAGATGACATGTTTATAAGCTATGAAACTGTCTTGAAAGAGTACACTATCCAGACGGAAGCTTTATCACAGAAAATAGTGCAACACTGCTCAGCTGAATGAACAGAGCAGGCATTTCAATTAGGCACAGCAGGCAATTCAATTCAACACTTCAATTAAGTGGAGTGATTGCTCAAAACCACCAATTTTTCCTAGTCTGTTCAGAATTTGGATAGCTCCCTTTTTCTATTGAGACAGCAACACATCGGCAGGGCTCCCCCCACTGCAGCAATAAAAAGACTACAAAGTGTTTTGTTATTGTTGTGTGGTGTGGGTAGGTAGTCCCTTCCTTTATTCTTTTGGTCCCCCTTCTCCCTGCCTGGGGTATATCCCCTCTTGGGCATATCCCCCTTAGTTGCTATATGCAACATGTGCCCTAGGCACTATCCAGTCTAGAGCCACTGAGCAGCTGCTCTGTATGTGAAAGAGTGCAGAGCACTTTGCTTGTATCATAGTGCCACACAGAGTACATCCATGTGCTTGCAGGGAGAAGCAGGTCATGTTCTTTTCTACCAATGTTAGATTTTTGATCAGTATACCCTTTGTTACCTCTCTCTGTGCTTTGGGCCCTTGGCCCACTCTGCCTGAAACATACCAGAGATTACCACATCTTGACCCTAGAGACGCCTATGTTCCAAATCCCTACTTTTCTCCTGCCTGTCATAGGGAAAACAGGGATATGGGTTTGGTCTCTGGTTTACTCAGTTCTTATCAGGTAGCACAGATATTCTTTTTTGGAGTACAGTGTAATTTTTCCATTTTTGGCAGAATTGCCATCTCAGTTGCAAGGGGATCCCAGTTTGAACTTCCCCTTTTGTTACATGGTTCTTCAGTCTTTAATAACAAAACTACCCCCACTAAGAATCACAATATACATCCCATTATCACAAAATATAAGATTGAGGATAAGAAATGGAGAAATTACTTGGGACTCAACCCTAATAAATCGGCTGGACCTGATGGAATTCACCCCCGTATTTTGAAGGAACTGGCATATCCCCTATCTGGTCCAATGGCTGCTTTATTTACAAAATCTCTTATAGAAGATGAGGTCTTGGAGGAATGGAGACAGACTACTGTCATTCTCATTTATAAAAATAAAGGATCTAAACATAATGTTACAAATTATAGACCTATTAGTCTAACCTCTGTCCTGAGTAAAATCGTGGAGGGTATAATTAAAAATTATATAGAGACTATTATACCACCAGACCAAACACAGCATGGATTTGTCAAATCCCATTCCTGTATGACTAACCTGCTTGAATTTTATGGTGTTTTTAGTTTGGCTTTGGATGGGGTGGAAGCTGTGGATGTGGTTCTACTGGACTTTTCAAAGGCCTTTGACAAGGTGCCCATGGTGAACTTATTGACACCATAATAGAAATGGGACTCGATAGGAATATAACTAGATGGATAGAGTCCTGGCTGTTCGAGAGGACTCAGCGAGTTTGTATAAAGGGCTATTATTCAGAATATGAACCAGTGACTAGTGGGGTCCCACAGGCTCTGTGCTGGGACCTTGTATTTTAACCTCTATATCTCTTCACTAACATTTTAATCTAATGTCTGGTTAACAAAATTTGCTGATGATACTCGTATAGGCCACAAAATCAATAAACCTGAGGATGTATGTACTTTGCAAAGCGCATTAAATGAACTTGAAAACTGGGCATTAACAAAAAACTTGTGTTCAATACTGAGAAATGCGTTGTAATGCACTTTGGGAAGGATAACTCATTTGCTACTTATTTTATGGGTAACAAAGTTCTTAAGGCTGTTGAAGATGGCGATACCTGGGAATTAGGGTCAAAAATGATTTAAAATTTGGCTTACATTGTCAACAAATTATTAATAAAGCTGGGGGTATTCTCCACTGTATTAAAAGGCATATTGTAAATACAAGTAGCAGGGTTCTTCTCCCATTGTATTCCTCGTTGGTTAGGCCTCATGTTGAGTATTGTGCTCAGTTTTGGTCACCTGGTGACAGGGGTTCCATAAATGCCCTTGAACGCATTCAGAGAAGGGCGACTAAAGGAATCAGCGAAGTTCAGGGACTGGATTACGAAAATAGACTTACAAAACTTGGACTCTATAGTCTTGAATATCGCAGACTTAGAGGGGACTTGTGTCTGGTGTATAGAGCTCTATACGATAGTACCTTATGGGAATCTTTGGGACTGGTATTTAGAGAAGTAGTTTATGAAACTAGGGCTCACCCACTACAATTATTCGTAGAACGTTGCAGAACTAAACTGAGAAGTTCTTGGTTCTCTGTTAGAATGTCTAAAATTTGGAATGCGTTGCCACTATCTGTGGTGACTAGTGAAACTATGTATTTATTTAAAACCCGAGTAGATAACTTTCTAAGAGATAAATCAATCAAGGGTTATGACTAACTTTATTGGCGAGCATTATGGACTACGGTCTTCTCAGCTCTGATCTACCTATGATACCTATGATACATCTGCCAGGGCCATTTGATCAGGGCCGCTGCCCTATGTTTTTTCCTATCACTGTCCAACTCCTGTCTGGCAGGTGGTACAAGGCTCTGGTGCAGCTACCCTTGTGCCACCTGGTAGACCCAACTCTTAGGTGCTAAGTTGGTATTCAGATTTGATTTATTTATTTTTTGTTTATTTTATTTCCTATATCTCACAGTAGTAGTCATACATATACAGGGTCAATAACATGAACAGTGCAGTACTGCTATCCTGTGGCTTAAAAACAGGATCAGAACTCAGATTTAAACTATAAGAAAACAGACTGTTTCTGCAAGGGGAAGCTGTCTTGCCTGTGAGGACAGCCTGAGACCTACAGGAACTACTCCCATACTTCCCCTTCCCAATGTACTACCAATTGTGAGAGTTCTGAATTAAGCTACCCAGATGAGATGACTGTGCAGACTTAAAGAGCTAGTAGTTCTAACCAAAAATAGCAATCAGAAAATGTTATAATTTTTTTTAATTCTTTGGTAACCAGGGGAGGCCCACTAGGCACAAGTGCCTGTTTTCAGGGTGACCCGGGAGCACTGGTGCGGTTAAGTGACTTGCTCAGAGTCAGACAGTGTGCAAGTGGAGGTTGTGGGAATCAAACCCAGGGCTGCTGGATGTACCAAGCTTATTCACAGCTCATTACTCTAACCTCTAGGCTATACTGCCAGCCCAAATTTTAAGAAGCAATCAGTTGTAACCTTTTATTTCTGAAGTAGTTTTCTTTTTTCTTTTGCTCATTAGAACATTTTGTATGTGATAGCATTATGCTGAAAGTGCAGAATAGCACTCTGCTTGGTGACTGACATATCTAGTTCTGTTCATGTGACTACATCATCAGCACTGTGACCTTACTGACAGGGTTATCACAGGTGGCTAACCTGGCAACTACCGAGTGGCTCGCTTAGAACAGCTGTGATGTCACAGTCAGTGAGGTGACAATGCTGATATGGGACTTCAGAGGAGCTGACTTTGATAAGATGGCCAACAGAGTTAAGCTAGACCTGGCAAAAATAAATACAGGTGAAGGAGGTACAGGCAAAGTGGGCAAGCATTAAGGATGCAATACTTGAAGCAACGTCCCATTGTGTTAGAGAAAAGGAAGTGCAAAGAAGAGGAAACCACTTTGGTTCTCAAAACAGTAGCAGAAAGGTCAGGCCAAAGGCTGGCCTTCCAGGAAATATAAAAGGAATGCAGCGGGATGAAGATAGGAGGCATACCAAACTTCCCTAAGGGAGCGGGGAAGGCAGTAAGGCAGGTGAAGGCCCAAACCGAGAAACACTAGCACAAACAGCAAAAGAAGGTGACAAGGCTTTCTATAGCTACATTAGTGAAAGGAGAAAGTCCAGAGGGGTATTACTAAGATCAAAGGGATAGGGGCATGTGAGGAGGACCCAGTAAAACATCTATCCTAGATAGATACTTCTGCTCAGTATTTACTGAAGAGAAGGTAGGGCAGGCGCACAGCTCAGCACCATAGACACAGGGGAGGGAGATGTACACTAGTCCCTTCACAAAGAAGGTCCTACAAGAGCTCGATAAGCTCAGGGTGGACAAGGCAATGGGACCTGATGGCATACATCCCAGAGTACTAAAGGAGCTAAGGGTGGAACTAGCAGAGCCATTATCAGAACTGGTTAGTGAGTCTCTGAGCACAGGAGAGGTCCCAGAAGACTGGAGAAGAGCTCATGTGATCCCGCTCCACAAGAGTGGTAGCAGGGAGGAGGCAGGGAACTACAGACCAGTCAGTCTTCCCTCAGTAGTGGGCAAGATTATGGAGGCATTCCTTAAGGAAAGGATAGTGCAACACCTGGAATCCATAGGAGCACAGGATCCAAGACAGAATGGGTTTACAAAGGAAGGTCCTGTCAAACTAATCTCATAGATTTCTTTGACTGGGTAACCAGAGTGGTGGACCAAGGGGGAGCAGTTGATGTCACCTACCTTGACTTCAGCAAAGCTTTCAATACTGTTCCACATAGAAGATTGATTAATAAGCTGGGTAGGCTCGGGGTGGGTCAGAAGTTGGTCAACTGGGTGGCAAACTGGTTGAAGGCAGAAAACAGAGAGTGGTGGTAAACGGTATACAGTCAGAAGAGATGCAAGTCACAAGTGGGGTACCTCAGGGATCAGTCCTGGGGCCAGTCCTCTTCAATATCTTCATCAGTGACAATGCAGAAGGACTGGAGGGTAAGGTTTGTCTTTTTGCAGATGACTCCAAGATCTTCAACAGAGTAGATGATCCAGATGGGGTGGGCAGAATGAGAAGAGATCTGGATAATCTAGCAAAATGGTCAGAACAGTAGCAACTGGAGTTTAATGCAAAGAAGTGCGAGATCATGCACATAGGGAAGAGAAACCCTGAAGCCACCTATAAGCTGGGAGGGAAGTTGCTGGCCATCACAAGGGAAGAAAGAGACTTGGGCATCATCATCACTGATGACCTGAAATCATCCAAGCAGACCACTAAAGCAGTAGGTAAGGCTAGGGGGATGTTGGGGTGTATTAGTAGGGTATCACAAGTCGGAAGAGGGAGGTAATAATCCCTCTTTACAAGACACTGGTTAGGCCCCATCTGGAGTACTGTGTGCAGTACTGGAGGCCACACCTTCACAAGGACATTAACCAAATTGAGGCAGTCCAGAGAAGGGCAACCAAAATGGTGCAGGGACTGCATCAGAAAACATATGAGGACAGATTAATGGAGCTCAACATGTATACTCTAGAGCAAAGGAGGGAGAGAGGTGATGTGATCAAAACATTCAAACACCTTAAGGGCATTAACAAGGTGAAAGAGTCTAACATGTTTCAATATAACAAAAATAGCAGGACAGGAGGACACAGCATGAGATTAGAGGGAGGCCGATTAAGGGGTAATGTGAGGAAGTTCTTTTTTACAGAAAGGGTGGTGGATGCATGGAACAGCCTATCTCAGGAAGTGGTGGATATGAATACAGTGCAGGGCTTCAAACAGGCATGGGATAGGCATAAGGGAGCAATACAGATGAGTATGAATAGATAGGCAATTGACAGAGCAAAGGCAGATGGCACATTCATAAGGCAGAAAAAGAAATGGCAGACTGGATGGGCCTTGCGGTCCTTATCTGCCGTCAACTTCTATGTTACATGACAAAAACAAACAGGAAGTAACAATGACAATTATCACAGTTCACAAACATGAATTTATATTGGAATGACATCATTGGTTTATTTACATAGGAAGCTAAATATTCAGATACAGGGAGAACCATTTACAATGACAATTTGTAAGGAAATCAGGGAATTATTTCAACAGAGCCCAAAAATATAAAACACTTGCAAAATTAAGTATAACCAGGAGAACACTCTAAAAGCTGGGAACATCTAGGGCAGAGGAGGAGCATTCCATATTCAGGCTTTGTCAAGGTTTCAGGGTGGGGGGGAGGAAAGAGGAGATTAGGGCTATGGAAGTGAAGGGACACAGAGAGGGCTGGGCCAAGAAGGCAGAGAGGTTTCTAGTTTGGGACCCTATAACACCACTATTAAAGATAAGAACTCAGACTGACAGTGGGAGACAGTTAAAGTAAGTGCAAAGGCAAGCAGTTGGAGGGGAGGAGGAGGAGAAGGAGAAGGGCCAACCCCAACATCCTCCAAACAGGGGGCCAATGGTGCCAGGACCAGAGCTACTGGGTTACCTACATACACAGGCACCATTACAAGCAAGGTGAAGCTTTAATTCTGATTTAAAATAAGGAAGGTTGTTAGTGTTAATTATATGGTCAGGGATCCCATTCATCCAGAGAGGGCCCATATATGCAAGGACCTTTGGCCAAGACAAGTTTTCGGAATGGGATGGCTAGTGAGCCTCTAGTTGATCCTGGGGTCGAATAGGTAGAGTGACTAGCTGTAGCAAGTTTTGGAGGCAGGAAGGGCTTTACTGAGTACTATTTTCTTGCCCAGAAGGCAAGTCTGATATTTATTCTGTTAGTGAGGTTAAGCCAGTTTGTTTGTTCATAGAGTGTACAGGAGTGCGTTGGGTTGTCAGCCCCCAAAGTGAGCCGACAGACTTTATTAAGGGCTATAATTTCATGCTTCAGCGCTGTGTCTGAGGCTGACTCAAGCCATAATCAATTATTAACAGGCTGGAGCTTGAGACCGTAAGATGGAGGGCAGCGGGTGTAAGATAATGCTTATGCCGGTACAGGATGCCAAGTTTGATATTTACCGCTCTTACAACCATATCTATGTGCTGAGCATAGGAGAGGGTGTCATCAGTGATGACTCCAAGGCACCTGAAGGTGTGCATCTGTTCTAAAGAGGTGGCCTTCCCTCTCTTGCAAGCTCCTCTGTATTTGACCTCCTTTCCCTCTTTAACTTTCTGGTCTTCCTGCTCCCTTCTAGTTTCTTGATTCCCCCCTCCCTTGGCACTCTTTACTTAACTTATTATGGACCCCAACTTTGCTGCTTTCATCCCCACTGCTCCTAGTCCCCTTTTCTGGGGGAGTCCTAGCTAGGTTTATTTTCCACCCTCTGGTTCCCCAGCCTGTCCCCCCCCCCTCACAGTTTACATGTTCACCTACATACACATCAAACTTCTGCCCAAGTACACTGATCTCCTCTTTTGTTAGGTGAAGGCTGAAACCAGTGAAGAGTCTTCTGTACCAGACCCCCACACACACACAGAATAGTACCCCTCTTCTTGACAGAGTCCTTTTATGCCTCTCCTCCACTTTCTGGATACTCTTGTCCTCTCTCCTGATTAGCTGGTGCCAAAAATGTGACCTTCAATTATCCATTAAATTCCTCAGTCTCCTTCCTCACCCTATCTTTCCCATTCCCCCTACTCCACACAAGGAGGACCTTGGAAAAGGCCAGAGAAGCTGAGTGTACCTTCAATCTGCCCCCTAGTCTTATGTTTCACTGTTTCAACAGGCTGGTTTACCAAATGACTGGTATCCAAGTGTACAAGCACCCCAAACTCCCCTTCCCCTACCATCCTCCCAATCCTATTCATATCCCAGATGCCTGATATACCACCTTCTCCATCCCTCAAATCATTGTGTCCCCTACTACGTGGATATTCCTTGTTTCCTTCTTCCTGTTCTGATCCCTGGATACCACCAAGTCATCCTGTTCACCCTTTCAGAGCAGCCTCCCCTGCAGGAGTTAGGTACCTTCTCCTCCTCAGTGGTGAAAAATGATTTGTAGTTAGGATTTGGTGAGTTTATTTATTTATTGAAATGTTTCTCCAGGAAGGCACACTAAACAACACGTTGCTCATGTCCTAGTGTGACCGGGGTGCAGTAGGATGTGAAATTTAGACTTACAATTAACATTTATCAGAACAGTGGAAAAACACATACATTAGCATTTAAAATGATACATACATTATACATTTGTAGAATGGCTTACAGAATTAATATGTAACATGACTGAGAATTATACATAGAGTAATATGCACTGCCCATATAGGGCAGGAAGTGTAATTGTTCAGCTATGAGTAATACCTATTTAAGTGCTGAGAAGTAAGGCATCGGGGGAGGGGGGATGAAGGAAGTGGACAGGGAGGGTCAGGATTGGCCTAGAGCTAGTCCCTCTAGGATACAGAGAACACTGCCAGGGGCTGAGGCCTGGAGGTAAAAATAAAGGGGAGGATGGATGGAGAGTGGCAGGGAAAGAGGAAACAGATTTGGTAAGTGAGTGTAGAATAAGAGGATGGGGTAGTGTTAGAGCAGGGAAGGAAAGAATCTTGCCTAATACTAATACTAATACTGACCTCTCCAGGATGCTGAGAACCCTGCCAGAGGACAGATTTTTTTTTTTGGGGGGCAAGAATTGGATAAGGAGCAGAGTGGGGCTGGAAGGGGAAGAGGCAAATAGCTCCGTACTAGACCCCTCCAGGATGCTGAGAACCCTGCCAGGGGACAAGACAAGCACGGGTGAGCTTGGAATGGGATTAGAAGGGCAGAGGTAGAAACAAGGCGGAGGGGAAACTAGAAAGTGGAAGTGCTGGGTAGAAAGGCTCTGGGGGGAGGGAGGATTTGACAGGAGCATGTTGGGCAAGTAGCAGAGCAGGCATGAAGGGGACCTTAGTTAAGGAGGGTTAAAACAGGAGCAGTTAACAGAAAGAAAGTTATGTAAGGCAGAGGCTAGGGAGTGAGGGGAGGAGGAATGTCCTATTTGCGGGGGGAGGGAATTCCAGAGTTTAGGGAAGTGATGGGAAAAGCCTGATTGACTGATAAGGGTGGTACAACTGGGGACCAGCAGAGTACGAGTGTTGGTGGATCTGAGAGAGTGGAAGGGAAGAGGGGGAGAGGAGAGGGAGCATGAGAGGTAGGGAAGAAGTTCTCCTAGCCAGTATTTAGAAGTGAGTTTGGCACAATCAGCGAGGTGTCTCTTAGCATGCAGGGGGGAAATGACAAGGCATGGTAGAGGTCACAATGATGAGTGCATGGTGGAGCATCAAGGGCAAAGTGACAGAAGGGATTAAAGAGAGAGAGAGTCCAATCTGGTCAAGGAGGATTTAGGAGTGGCACCATAGACTACTTCACAGACGTCAAAAATGGGGGGGTCATCTTCTGGAAAAGTTCACGCGTGCAGTAGGAGGATGCAACTACAGTTTCTAAATAAGGCACCAAGCTTGGGGTGCAGTTTTTCAAATGGCATCAATGTGGCCAGAGAAGCTGGTGTTGGTCCAGCTAGACACCAAGGTATCTGAAGAGGAGGTGTCCTCAAGGACTGTCCCATCAAAGGTATGGAAAGAGGGTAGGGTGGAGCCTAGAGATTCTCTGCCTAGCACCGAAGGTCATGGAGACTGTCTTTTTGACATTTAGGAATAGCTGATGTGAGGCAAACTAGAGCTGAACCTGGTGGAAGTCATGCTGACGGGAGGTTGCTACATCGATGGGGCATTTGCCAGAGGTGAACAGGACAGTGTCATTGGCATACATATGGATAGAAGATGAGGGGAAACCGACTGTGGGAAAGTCATTAAGGAAGATGATGAGGAAGTTTAAATGAGTTTCTTATGACTGCGCCCTGCCACCTCTCCCTATCCCCACCACTCTCCACAGTGGGCCTCTGAGAGAGTGGAGTTGGAGGATGTGCATGTTGTTTCCAACTCAACTGGTGACACAGCTTTGATTTTTCTTCCCGTGCTGCTGCCAGCGGTGCTTGGAGCTCTACGAATCTCCTACATATGAGCTTTGTCTCATCCTCCAGAGCATAATCTGAGAGATTAGTGCCCCACAGTCCCTGCAGCAATCTCCCCTCTGATCATGTGCTTTATACTGCCTGTTACCATTCCGTCAATATCAATTCCTCATTCCTACAATGTAATACACTCTTCCCTGCACTAAACTCTACCTGCCTTAATCCCTTTCAGCTGCTATCTTTAACACCCTTCTGTACCCTAGGTAGGATGTGTCCAAATTACAGAGTTACACAGTTGCACACTTATTCATTGCAATATTTGACTACCCCACAAAGGGTATCTCCAGGATCCCTACACAGCCTGCTTTGCCACTAAGAACTGTGCTATTAGCTACTTGTAACTGAATTTCAGAGTCCCGAGACCTGTGGTCTTCCTGTAGACACCCTACAAATTTTCCCAGTCTTACTCTGTACTCACTCAATCAGTGGGACAGTCCAATGATAGGACATTTAGGTCAGAGTCCTTTTATGCCTCTCCTCCACTTCCTGGATACTCCTGTTCTCTCTCTCTCCTGATTAGCTGGTGCCAATCATGTGACCAGTGATTACCCCTCTTGGTTATAGTCTCACAGCTTCCTGCTTACTCTGATAGCGAGCTCACAATTTAGCAGAAGTGAAGTCTACTAGAATAATTCAGGGTCAGCAGGGCAGATTCTGTGAGGAACAGCTGGAGGCCAGGTGGGAGAGGAGGACCATGACTGAAACATAGGTTTCTCAGGGATATAAACAAGGTAAAGAGTGAGGACCTATTTGTAATGCCACCTTCCTACAATGTAACACACCCTGCCCTGCACTAATCTCTACCTGCCTTACTCCCTTTCAGCTGCTCCCTTTAACACCCTACTGTACCTTAGATAGGATGTTGTCCAAATTTCAGAGCTGCACTGTTACTCATTGCAATATTAGGCTACCCCAGATATTGTATCTCTAGGATCCCTCATACAACCTGGTTTGCCACTAGGAGTTGTGCTATCAGATACCTATAACTTTCAGAGACCCCGAGGGCCTTCCTGTAAACACCCTACAGATGTTCATTTGACATACAGTATGCTTCAGTCCTGCTCTGGAGCATTCACTCATGCAGTGGGACACTCAGATAATAGAACACTTAGGTCAGAGTCCTTTTATGCCTCTCATCCATTTCCTGGTTGCTCCTGTCCTTTCTCCTGATAGGCTGTGCCAGTCATGTGGTCAGTAATATGGTATCTATTTACCCCTCTTAGTTACAGTCTTCTAGCTGCCTCACTCAGCTGTCTACTTGCTCTGATAGCAAGTTCACAGTTTACTGAGTAAAGTCTAAATACAGACAGCTGCTTTATTTCTGCCTAAACCCATACCTCTCAGCTGTCCCGATTTTGGCAGGACATCCCAATTTTGGCAACTTTTGTGTTCAGTTATGACTTTACTGCACACAGTTCTGATATTTCAGCTTTGTTGGATTAACATACCATATAAACGTGGCTGGCTGTGTGCCTCTTTGTTTCCCCCAAGCCAAGTCTTCAGTTACACAGACAGAAAATGCATGCATCAGAAGTGAACGCTTCATCAGCCAATCAGTGGACTCACTTGTACAGCTTGGTCCATCAGTATTTTTACACCCCCACCACCTTCTATTATTATTACCCCCTCTCATGTCCACTCTCATCATAAACAGTCCCATCCAGTGCTCTTGGACCTCACAGCTAAGAAGAGTTCCAGAATAGGGAACAGAGATACAATATCAGAGGAAAGAACCATATAGAGGGAGATGTGGAGGGGGAGGCGTGGCCAAAGGAGGGCTAGGGTGAGGCAGAGGATGGGAGATGTACGACCCAAGGAGAGGTACTATCAGAAGTAATACCTATATTTAATATTAGTAAGTGACAATTAACTAATGTGGAAATTGGTATTTTATCTAGAGGACTTTCTTTTGCACCAACTAGTTCAGTGAATAATTTTGAACTGGAGGGAGTTTTACAGAATTTTTTAGAACATTAAGGCTTAAAGCACAATTTGGGGACCAACAACAGGGGGATCAATACAAGCAGGATTTAACAAAAGCCCTGCATGTAAAGTCCACTTACAATCCACCAGTGAGGCTAAATCCAGTTATAGAAATATATTTGGATTCAGTGAGGAAGGAGATACAGGAACGTTTTACTACAGAACAGGAAAGGAGGCCAGTTAAGGATAATCTTACACAACAAGAAAGAAGGGTTTTGAATGAGCTTAAGAATGATGACATCATTATCATAAAAACCAAGCTGATAAAGGAGGGAGTATCGTGATTATGGATTATATACAATATAGAGATATGTGTCTAAGACTATTGGAAAATAGAAACCACTATAAGAAGCTTACATCAGATCCAACAGGAGAACTGCAAAGAGACATGCAGTACATTATAGAAGATTTGGTTCTCTCTAACAGTATAAAAGAATGGTAAGGGGAATATTTACGACAAAACACCCCAGAATTCCATTTTTTTACACAATTCCAAAAATCCATAAAGATATCAACAATTCCCCGGGTCGCCCCATAGTTTCGGGCATATCAAGTTTATTTGAACCAGTATCTAATTATATCAATTTCCATTTACAACCTCTAGTAGAAGATACTTCTACATATATCAGGGGCACTTCACATTTCATTGCAGTAATACAATATGTACAGATTAGTCCCATGGAGAAGCAGAGTCTTCTCCTAGTAACTCTTGATGTAGCAAATATTTATCCATCTATCCCCCATCTAGATGGTATAGACGCCGTGGGGAGCTTATTGGATACCACGGTGCCTTCAACTCATCCCAAGACACAAACTTTACAACTATTAGCTGACTTTATTCTCAACAAAAACTACTTCAGATTTGAAAAAGAATTTTATGAGCAAAGCAAGGGGACAGCCATGGGGTCCACCCTGGCCCCAGGGTATGCCAATGCCTGCATGTATGCTTTTGAGATGAAATATGTTTTAGATGCAAGGATCAATCCCTATTTGCTTCACATAAAGTTGTATAAAAGGTACATTGACAATTTGTTTTTCTTGTGGGTAGGCACTGAGGTAGAACTAATAACATTCCATGAGTATCTGAATAGGAGTACAGAACTTTTGAACTTTACATTAGGCAGTAGTGCAGATTCTATGCCATATCTGGATATTCACGGTTAAATTAGGGAGCAAGAATTAATAACCTCTTTGTACAGAAAAGAAACGTCTAGAAACACCATACTGCATGCACATAGCTATCATTCACATCAGCTAGTAGAGAGTATTCCATTTTTGCAGTTCTTAAGGGTCCGTATGAACTGTAGTAATAACCAGGACTATGAAATGGAGTTACAAGCAACAACAGATAGATTTGTACAGTGAGGCTGTCAGAGGCAAACACTAGAGAGGATTAGGAGATGGGTAGACAATGTGACACAAACCCAAGCATTGCAAGGAACCAATAAAATTGATTCAGATTCAAGAATAGTATGTAAAGTGCTAATTAAACACACACACTCTTACTTGCTAATAGACTTGAATTGGAGCCCTGCTAACTAGCCAGAAAGCAGGAAGAGTGGGTCTGTAGATTATGTCAGATTTGTCTGAAAACTACAGCCTCATTGGTACTGCTTGAAAATTTTTATTTGGCCATACAGGCTGTTTTATTGTACACCTTGTCCTGTTCGGAACTGTATTTCATTAAAAGTAGTGCATTTTGAAACTTTCAGCATATTTTTTGTTAGTGACCCTAAGAGCTCTTCCAGGTCATGTGGGAACTATAATACAGAGTCCTGCGGTGAGCAGGATGAGCGCACGGCATTGCGACTAAGATATCAAGCAGCGCTAAGACACGTATGCCTTAGCATGTGTCAAGTATGTCAGGAGTGCCAGGAGGATCTGATTTAAGTGGAGAAGGAATGACTACCATTTAGAAAGTTCAGTTGGAGGCTCAGAGTATAGATCAAAGTCCGATGTAAGTAGGTACTAAGGATTCATTTGTAGAGCAGTGATTAATAAGTTATAGCCCTTTGTGTGTGTTTAAGTCTGTATCACTAAACCTGCGAGTGTTTGTTTCAAGCACAATATAAGACACAACAGGTCTGTAACTAGCTAGCTCATAGCTGTGTAGCTGGTTAATACACTGGACATAGCACTGATGTACCTAGTGATCTGTTACTGACTGGGTAAGTGGCCAAGTGTCACTTGATTCAGTGTACGGAACACAGAACTAATGTGCCAAAGCACAAGTTTCCGTGACCTTATACTTAGATAAGTGGTACTGAGGGATTTACACTTTTCCCTTACAATGAATATTATGAAGGAATCATCACTCTATCTTCTGGTGAGATAGCAATGACCTGTATACTGTGTTAAAATTTCTGTTCAAGAGTCAACACAGGTTTTGAAGGATTACAATGTACTCAATGCATTGAAAATGCAAATTTAAGGAACATGATTGAAGAATTAGAACTTAATATAAAAACACTACAAACTCAAAATGCACATTTACAGCTTCAATTAACCTTATCTAAAGCCCCTCTAGTCCTAGTAAGGCACCAAATGAAATACAGGACTCTTTTAAAAGGGTTAGAGATGAAAATAGTGACAGTAATGAGAGTGGAGCCAGTTATGAACAAATGAAAGGCAAAAAAAAAAGGGAGAAGAGCTATGGAAATTAGCATTCCACTTCATAACATGTTTCAACCACTAGTAACTACAGAAGTTAGTGTTCCAGGGTCAGAATCAATTAGTAATAACAAAAGAATAAACAGTAATCTAAGACACACTCAGCCATCCAGCGAAGGGCAAAATTTAAAAACCACCCAAAAGAACATCCTAGTTACAACTGCGTTAATTCATAGTGAACAAACTAACAAGGGTATTATAATTGAAGCAGAACATGCACCTAGTATTAGATCAGCTACACCTCAAACAGTAGATAAGACAACTCAAAATAAGGGGGTAGTAACTAGAGTAGAAAAAGAAATAGAGGAAGGGAATGAAAGAATAAGCTCTATGGACGCAGCCCCCCCCCCCCCACCTCCGCTGGATATGATAAAAGGCAGTACAGAAAATTCTAACACCAGACAGGTGATTGTGCTAGGAGACTATCACCAAATATATTGATGGACAGATATGTAAACTGGATAAACACAACAGAATGTGTTCAAGTTTCAGAGGGGTATGGATAAGAGACATAGAGAGAGTAGTATTGAAAGACACAGGAAAAAAACCTCTAGTGGTGGTCCACGTGGGAACTAATGACATAAACAAATTCACCACAGATGACATTATCAATCAATCAGTCAATCAGTTTCTTTATTTATAATAAGGCGCTTTCCAAAACCAAGGCACCTGTACAATAAAACCACAAACATTAATCAAATTTAACTAAAACAATAAATACAGTGTCAGCTTAATATTCAGTAAATGTCTGACTAAAAGATATGATTTCAAAGACAACTTTAAAACTTTGGATGGTCGGACAGTCTCGCACCCGATGAGGTAGGAATTCCACAGGGTCGAGGCACAAAGCTAAATACTCTTGCCCCAGATGTTTGTAAAATGAACCTGGGAATCTCTAGCAATCCCTCATCGATGGATCGGAAAAGGCGGGAGGGACAATAGGGATGAGGGAGATCTTTCAGGTATCGGGGTCCCTGATCATGTAGGGCCTTGTAGGTTAGCAAAGCAACCTTGAAGGATATTAAGCCACTTTGGCAGCGTAGTGCAGTCCACGGGCACAGGCGTTATGACCCTGGTCCTAGGTACCAATCAAAAGCCTGGCTTCCATGTTCTGCACTAGCTGCAAGCTGCTAATATCAACTCCAGGTAGCCTAGGTAAAGGGCATTGCAGTAGTCAAGGGCGGAGGTAACAAAAGCATGGATCAAGATTGAAAGATCATCGGGAGAAACGAGATGCTTCAACCAGGTGATATTCCTAAGATGGTAAAAAGATGTTTTGACAACTGCAAACACCTGCGATTTTAGGGTCAAGCAATCGTCAATAATAATGCCAAGGTTCCACACCCAGTCTAAGGTGGTTAGTTGGACACCTCCGAGCCATAAACCCGAAGGGGAACCCACCAACACACCCGCCTCATGACGACCTGGATCCACAATCAACACCTCAGTTTTTTCTGGGTTCACCCGCAGCCAGCTCACATTCATCCAGTCCTGGATCTCGGCAAGACAGCTGTTCAAGACTGAGACAGCATCATCCTGGCCAGGCACAAAGGACAAGTATAGCTGAATATAATCTGCATAGCACTGAAAACTCAAGCCATACCGCCTAACAATCCCTCCCAATGGCAGCATATACACCACAAACAACATGGGTGCCAAGATGGATCCCTGCAGTTACATTTCCCTGGTTAACACCCTAAGAGCAACATAATCTGAAATCTGTCTATCAGAAATATTGCCTGCCCCCAGAGCATCTATGAAAATAGAAGCAACATTTAAAGAGGTCACTGAATGGCTAAGAAAGTGGGCATTAAAAACAAAAGTAACTTGAATTACACTTTGGGAAAGATTTCATAATGACCACAGCCTTTTTAGTTGGGACAGTCTACACCTAAGCAAAAGAGAAGTTATTGTCTAGGAAAAAGATTCTGTCAGTCATTGATCAGCAAAATGGGGGATCATATGTGGACCACACTTCTCCTCTAAATCATTTTACATTCTTTATGAGTATGTGGACCACACTTCTCCTCTAAATAATTTTACATTCTTTATGAGTAACGCCAGAAGCTTAAACGTAACAAAACTAACAGAATTAATGGGCAAAATAGAACAAAATTATTGATATGTTAGCCATCACAGAGACTTGGTGGGATGAAGCCTCTACCTGGCATATTGCTTTACCAGGGTTTAACATGTACTACAAGAATAGAGCAAATAAAAAGGAGAGTGTGTGCATATACATTAAAAATACAATTATGAGCAAATAACTCCTATCCAGATGGAAGATGGATTTGAGATTGAAGGATGTTGTGTCCAAATTCAACAACTCAACAACAAAACTGTTAAACTAGTTAACTTATATGGACCACCTAATGCAGATCAAGCTTACGACTCCACTTTAATGAAACTGATGTATGAGCTAACAAATAATTCTGATATCATAATTATGGGAGATCTGAATCTACTGGGTATCGATTGGCATAATTTAACCGCTACAACATCAACTGAGCATAAATTCCTTGAAATTTTCCTTAATCAGGGACTCGAACAGATAGTAACTGAGCCCACTAGAGGAATGAATATACTTGACCTCATATTAACTAATATACCAGATCATTTCAATAAAACAGAAAATGCAGAACCATTAGGAACCAGTGATCATGACACAGTTATTTTTACTTTGGATCAATTTGGGAAAAAAATCAAACAGAATATCTATAAACTGAATTATAATCATGGTAACTATGAAAAAACAAATGAGGCACTTCTAGCCTATAACTGGAATTCATTATTTTTGTAATATGCAGACTAATGAATGCTGGCAACTGTTAAAGGAAATTATCTATGATTTAGAACAACCGTACATCCCCATTAAAAAACTAGGAATCATAAGGGTAAAATACCAATGTGGTTAACACCTAACATTCAAAATCAAATTAAAAAAGAAAGCAGGTAAAATATTTAAACAGTTCTCATCTGAAACCAATAAAAATATTTATAGTGAGCTAGTTAGAAACACCAAACGTCTCATTATTAAGAGAAAACAAATAGAACTTAAACTATCTAACACAAAAGATAACACCAAGGCATTTTTGCATACATTAATTGCAATAAGACCAGTAACACTAAAATAACCTCAATAGTAAACAATGATTGAGAAATTACCAGTAAACTTGAAATAGGGAACACATTCAATAACTACTTTGGTTCAGTGTTTACAAAAAAAGACACGTATTGAAACTGTATACATACACAAGTAATTATGAGAGATAACTACTGAAGACATAAGCAATGCTGTGTATTCTCTTAAAGAAAATTAATCACCTAGTCCCGATAATATTAATACCTCTTTCATAAAACATACCCTGGAACACCTTGTTTATCCACTAAGTATAATTTTCAACAAATCATATATGAATAGTGAAGTCCCTGATGACTGGCGATAGGCAACAGTAATACCAATATACAAAAAAGGAAATAAAAATCTGGATGAAAACTACCAACCCATAAGCCTCACATCAGTAATGTGCAAAATTATGGAAAGAATACTTAAACAGAAAATTGAACATGAAATAGAAAATAATGGACTAACAGGCAATACACAACATGGATTTAAAAAGGGCAGGTCATGTACCACCAATCTGATAGCATTATATGAGAATATTAAAGACAGCATGGCTAGAAACTGTCCAGTGGATGTTATTTACCTGGACTTTCAGAAAGCCTTTGACAAAGTGTCCCACACTCTGTTAGTAAAAAAAAAATGATACAGCTTAAACTAAATAGTTACACAGTCAAGTGGGTAGAACGATGGCTAAAAGACAGGACTCAAAATGTAAGAATAGTTGATACAATCTCAAGTAACATCACAGTCTCTAGTGGAGTGCCTCAAGGATCAGTATTTGGTCCAACATTATTTAATCTGTTTATAGGAGATCTTCATCTAGGAATAACTAACCAAATAAGCAAATTTGCTAACGATACAAAACTATCATCTGAGGTGGACACAATGACTAAAATATCCAAATTCAAAGAAGATCTCAAAATATACAGCTATGGGTCTATAAAATGAAATGACCCTTAACAAAGACAAATGCTCAGTTTTACATCTTGGAAAAAAGAACCGAATATTGAGTATAACCCATTAATTTTCTTATAAAACCAACTACTATAGAAAGGGACTTGGAGTTACTGTTAACAACAAGTTTAAATGCAATAGTCAATGTAATAAAGTAACTCAGGTATGTAATAGTATCCTAGCTGCCATTAAAGGTCTTTCATTTCAGAAATAAAGAATGTATTATCAATTATATACTTCATCCATCAGACCACAAGTAGATTATACTGTATCATTTTGGGACCTATATTTGCAATATGATAAAAAGATGCTTGAGACCACAAAGAAGGGTCACTAAGCTAACACCTAAGATAAGACATCTACCCTATGAGGAAAGGATAACATTTCTTGGATTATACAATCTACAAAAGAGAAGAGACAGGAGACTTGTTACTTCTTTTAAATACTATAAATGATGAGGACCTAAGGAAACAATGTAACCTTCAATATTCTGACAAAAAAACATGGATTAAGATGCAATAACAGACAGATTAAAATCCCTAGGGTTACAACAAACAAAAGAGTAAATTATTTTACAGTAAGCTATTAAATTATTGAATTCCCTGCCACAACATATTGTAGAGTTGACATCCAGTGATATATTTAAATCAGAAATGGATAAGATCCTTATGGGACAGTCATATTTAATCTACCCCACACATGTGGGGAAAATGGTCTTAATGGGCCTAGTGCCTTCTTCCACTTTTCTTACTGAGTAATACCAAGTACCAAGTAATACAAAGCATAACCACAAGATGGGGCAATAAGATGAATATTGAACAAACATTGGTGCTTATTACAGACACATCAGAGTACAAGCAGATTATTTCAACAGCCCCCCTTTAGTGGCAGAGAAAAAAAGTGCAAACACTGAGGGATGAACTGGTACACACTAATCATCCACAGGGAAAACAACCTGCACAGAGGCAGTTACTTCTAGGTCCACTGAGTCCGGGTATGACACCTTGCGGACATCGTTCCGTTTGTGGTCATACCAGAAAAAAGAAAATATACACATATCCATTTACCAATAAAAAAATATTCCATCAGACAATTTATAACATGTGATACAGTTGAGTCGTGTGTGTGTGTGTGTATATATATATATATATATATATATATATATTGCAATGAAACAATGAATACAGGAGCACAAATCAAATATCAGAAAAAAAAAGAAACACCCTGGTGGCTGAACATTTTATTGAGGCAGGACATACAGGAGCATTACTTCGATTCTGGGGCATAGAAGTGGTTCAAACGTCAGACAGAGGTGGCAATTTTGGTTGTATATTGGAAAAAGCTGCAACAAAATGAATTTTTTGAGATGAGATCCCTGGACCCCAGAATAGGGCTCAGTAAGGATATTAATTGAAGTAGCTGTAGGAGATGAGGGTTCATTGTTGGGATATCGCTTTAGGGACAATAATCTATAGCACTGTTGAATAATGGTCTAATATAAGGTTTTGGAAAACACTACAAAAGATTAAGACAGTTGGGTTTGGTGCATCTTTTCCTGTTCAGGAAGCCTGGACGTGCTCCCTACCCCCAAACCATCCCTAACCCCATTGACTTTTATCTGTTCTCATTTTTCTTTTTTACCTTTTTTTGTCATTATCTCAGCTGACTTCACTACCTCCTCTATGACAGTGTAGTTTAGAAATAACCCTCTTTCATGATAACATAATGTAGAAGCAAGAACAGAACATGGAAATGCACTATGTATTTTAAATTGTTCAGAGACATAAGTATAACTATTAGTATAGTATTAAATAGAAGAGCCAATAATACACTGGGAATAATGGAATTGAAATTGATATAGTGAGAATATATATTGTAATTGAGAGGAGCTGCATTAGAATAACTATGGACCCTATGTTTTTTAATAGGAGCATAATGAAAATGATAAATGTTGACAGTAAGTACTGTGATACAGAAGGTTGCACCATGAAAAATGTAGGAAATAAAGCCCCAGTATTTGGTAATAAACAGTTTGCAGGAAGGAAAAGTCAGTATAAACTGTGATTGAGGGAGTTGCAGCTTTAAAAATGAAAGAAACTAAGCCCCAGTACTTAGCTATGGGAATTGCAGTATTAAAAACATAAGAAGTTAAGCCTTAGCACATGGCAGTATATAGTTTGCAGGAAGGGACATTCCAGACAGGTTAACCTGATTATTAGGGGACACTTACCTCATCAATTTAAATTGGTAGTTGAAGCATTGAAAATGCAAGAAATAAAGTCCCAATACTTGTGTAACCCCCCTGCAAATGGGGGTTCCCAAAAAGTCTTCCAGGAGCTTGCTTGAATGCTCCAAGCTTGAATAGTGTTTGGCGTTTAAGCCGTTTATCTGTGAGTGCTTTTAGAGCCTCTGGTACTGTCTCTTTAATAGCTGTCTGCTTGCAGACATAATTAGTTTGTATGGGGGGACTGTGTGTTTTCCTGCTTGAGTCCCGCTCGAGCTACTGCCAAATCGCTCTGTTTCTGCCATCGCTAAGTGGGCAGAAGGAGCACTCTTCAAAGATGTAATTGTTTGCTTGTAACCTGTTAGAGTAATAATGAAAATGCAGTTTGATTTAACCTGCTTTCTTGTAGCAAGGACAGTGCAGAGTAGCTCCCTCATGTTGGTTCTGAACTGCTGAATTGGACCAATCATGGTGGGATCCTTTAAAGGGAGCCTGCTCTGGGCTTAATCAGAACTTGACTCTCCTCTGGAGCCTGCTGTAAGGGGTTTGTATAGCAGTGACTCTGGGAAATGTAGTTTTGACTTCAGCACCTTTTTTCCACCAACAGGGGGAGTTTACTGTGAATGACTGCCAAACCAGCCAACTGAACTGGGAGGAACTCAAAGGAAATGCCCAGCTCTGCTACTGGAAAGATCAGATCAGTTTGAGCAGTGAAGAGACAAGGAGCTGGGTGCTTCTTCGGTGTGTAGTTCTAGCGTGGGAATCACGTGTAAGGCCCTAAGTTTCGTTCTGCAGCTTGTGCAAGCACCTGTTCGGACTGAATCCGACCTGTGAAGAGAATCAAGGAGGTCTGAAGAGTAGAAACCAGGTTCACCCTGTAGAAGACTGGAGAAATTGCTGAATCGCGCTCGGTCTGTCAGGAACTGAATCTGCTGTGTGTTCTCCCGGGTATTGTGCAGTAATGCGATCGGGATAGAGAAGCAGCCTGCCTGGTATACTACTTTCCTGTTACATATAAATGTGTGTAGTGCTTGTGGGGAATCGCGATTTCAAATCCTCTGTACAGTGAATTGAGTGCATGAAGCTGGAAGTAAACCCCAGTTTAATCTGGACTACATCCATTTGCTCTAAACTGCAGTAGGGTCCAGTCACAAGGACCTTGTTCATATGGTCTGCTCCTCCTGGCAATCCAGGACAATCTGCCTTCCATCCAGTTCCCAGGATAGAGTTTGTGAGTACAAAGCAGGTTGGCTCCTGCCATCTTTTTATCCAGTGCAAGTGTCATCTAATTGTTTTTTGTTTTTTTCATTTCTTCAAGATCAGAGCCAACGCTCCGGATTACAATTGGAGTATTGTGCCAGTGTTTTTCCATCACAGGGCCCGACCAGCTGCACCGATCCTGGCTAGCCCCCATCCTGGGTACCCAGTGAAAGTGACAATTTGGGACTCTGAATATGAGCACAGTACTGTGATTATTAATGTGTTTAACCTAATTAACCTGATTTCCCCCTTCCTTGTTACAGCTCCTTAAATAAATCAGGTCTGTTGGTTTCAGCAAAGTTACACTGAGGTATTCGTTTATGTTAAAGTATTGTACTGTGGTCTTTGCACTGTGTCATCTTGTTTTACAGGGGGTCCCCAGAGTCCAGTCGACAGAGCCAGTCCTGGGGGTAAGTGTACATTGTGAAGATATTCCTGATGCATTGTGTGGGCCACTAGTGGGAAGAAAGGGGGGTTATAGTGTCCCAGAGGGCTGTGACCAAGTTAGTTTAACTACTGCAAACCCTGACCTCTGGGTGGAGACACCCGCCATTGGACCCAGTCTCCTCAACCTGTTAGTAGTTAAGCAGACAGGGGTAGTAGCCCTTGGGATAGCATCACCTATGTTACATCTTGGAGGCTCACCACTGGGATTGTGTGTCCTCTACTGGCCATATTCGAACCACTGTTAAGAAAAAAATAAATAAATAAATAAATGGGTACCTGACAGAAGTGGCTGTGCACCAGTTGGTGGAGTGGTGTACTGGGAGAAGATCGACCCCAAAATGCAATACTTATCCTGGACATCCCCGGGTATCACAGGACACTGTACAGTGAGTACTTTCCAAGGTGGAAGGTGTACAAAACCCTGTGGTGGTGGGTCGACATGCCAATCTGCTCACCCACACTTTCCTGGCCCTAGTAGAGTTTAAGGATCCCATAGGTAGCTCCAAAGTGCCACAGACTATTACCCCAGAGGGAGCCCTCACTGCCTGGAGAGTGATAACTAAGGACAGTAAAGACCTGGGAGGGGGAATGAGCCCCCCCCACTATCTGAAACTTTTGAGGAGAAATTTGCTAAATGGTTGCTGGGGGAAGGGAAAACTGTGGAGGACTTGAAGAAACTATTCTTGCCACCTGGGGGTGTTCCTCCCCAACACCCTCTCCCACTCCAGTACCCGTAATGGTGGCTGAACCAATGCAGGCTCCTATTTCTGCACCTGCCATTAGTCACGACTCTTCAGAAGGTTGAAGATCTTCTCTGGCACCCTCCCTACCCCCCAAGGGGAGGATGACTGGGAGATCTGGATAGACTATGTTGCCCCTCAAGTGCTAGAATGGCAATGCTCGGAAGCCGAAAAGCAAAAGAGCGTTAGTGAGAGCCTCCGAGATCCTGCCCTGGCTACCATCCATGCTAAATGGGGCAGTAACCCTGAAGCAACTGCACAGGACTATCTTGAGGCCTTGGAGAATGTGTATGGGAGCCCAGATTCTGATGAGGACCTGTGGTGGAGAGTAAGAAATGCACAACAGTACCAAGGGGAGTTGTTATCTATGTATGTATCTCGGCTGGAAAAATTGTTGCAAGAATGCCTCAGAAAGGGTAGTTTGCCAGCAATTGAACTGGACCGAACCAGGTTGGACAGGATCCTTAAGTCTGCCCCTTCTCAGAACTGCTGTTGCTTCAGTTACGCCTGGCAAATCGACTGGAATCCCCACCCTCCTATGATGAGCTAATGAGAGAAATTCGAGGAGTTGAGAAAAGGCGACCTTGGGAGGGACTTGCACCAATAGCTGCGGCTATGACCCGAGTGACTGAGGGTGACCCATCAAGTGAAGTTCAGGGGCAGAGGTTGGCAGTTAATGAGTGCTCTGAGAAGGAAAAAGATATGCCACAATGGGGCGAACTGTTGAGAGAGTTCAGGAAATAAAAAACAGTCTCTTTATGAAGGCCGCTCCTGCAAGTACAGGCCTCGACCCTCATCCGACTGCATCGGCTATGGGGTTGGGGGGTACCCACCCAGGCATCTCCTGCTGACAACAGCTCAAAACTCGATGTCTTGACCATGGGAGTGGGGAAATTGACAAGATGTCTCCAAATGTTTATCACGCCACAGACAGAGATGGCACCAAGTTTCCAATTAGTAGTACCCCCGCCCTGGCTCCCAGTGTGATGCCTCGGCCAGCTCAAACTCCAGAAAGTATGTTTTGCTATAACTGTGGGAAGGATGGGCACATGAAGAGAGAATGCCGGTCCCCAAAAGACACAGACAAAGTTGCATATAGGCTACAAGGAGAGCTTCGGAGAACAAATCAGTGGTTAAGAGGTGCACGCAATGATCCCAGTGAGGGCCCCAAAAATGCTAACTCACATCCCTTTGTGGCAAGGTCAGTTGCCCAGGCCCTCGCTACCGCCTCTCCAGACTGGTCCAGCATAGTGTGTCCCTCCATGGAGACCACTGTAAAGGTGAATGGAGTGTCTATAAGAGCTGTATTAGACAGTGGCTCCCAAGTGACAATTATGTTCCAAGACTGGTATCAGAAGCATTTGTCTGATGTACCCTTACAACCATTGGAGGGGCTGCATGTCTGGGGGTTAAGTGAGAAGGCCTACCCCTACTCTGGATATATCCGAATTTGGCTGTCTTTTCCCACCTCTGTGGCTGGAGTGGCCGAGCAAGTAGAGACTCTGGCCTTAATGTGTCTCCCTACCGGAATGTATGACGGGGTTCCTCTACTAACTGGGACTAATGCACATATGTTTGGATGGCTGGCACAGTTGTGTTATGAAAAACAGGGGTCAAGGGCTGGTAGAGCTTTAAGAATTCCGGCCTTGATTAAGAAGGCCTATGAGGCACAGAGAGATGTTGAAAAAGTAGAACCAGAGGAACCGGTTGGAATTGTCTGGAAGAAGGATCCTGAGTCTCTGATCCTGGCGCCAAATGCCCAGTGTACCTTACAGGGAGAGGTCCGTATCAGAAAGGATGTCAAGAATAAAATATTAATGTTGGATGCACCAGGCGACGGAAAATTGCCGGAGGGACTGCTGGTCAAGCCTAGTATTTTGCCTGCTAGAGCCCATGCTTATGCCAGAAGGGTAATGGTTCAAGTTCATAATGTGTCTGACAGAGAGATTCGAGTAAATAGAGGTTGCACCCTGGCTAATGTGCATTGTGCAGACACTGCAGTGCTACCTAGTAGCAAGAGTTTGGGGAAGAATGACGGAGTAACGCCTGACTTGTTTGATTTTGGTGACTCCCCGTTGCCAGCTGAATGGAAAGTGAGGATCAGTGAGAAGCTTGCCTAGAGAGACCAGGTGTTTTCTTTAAAGGAATGGGATGTAGGATGCATGCAAGGAGCTGAGCACCATATCCGGCTGCATGATGAAAGGCCATTTCATGAGAGGTCTCAACACCTGGCACCTGCTGACATAGATAATGTGAGACAGCATCTGCAAGAGATGCTAGCTGCTGGTGTAATACAAGAATCCAGAAGCCCCTATGATTCCCCCATTGTGGTAGTGAGAAAAAAGAATGGGACAGTAAGGATGTGCATGGATTATCGCACTTTAAACCGGCGGACTACCCCTGATCAGTACACTATGCCCCGCATTCAGGATGCTTTGGACTGTCTAAACGGGAGCAAGTGGTTCTCTGTGCTGGATCTCCGCAGTGGGTACTACCAGATCCCGATGGCCCCCGAGGACCGTGAGAAGACAGCCTTTATCTGTCTGCTTGGCTTCTATGAATTCATGAGGATGCCTCAAGGGATTTCAGGTGCCCCGCCACTTTTCAAAGATTGATGGAGCATGCAGTGGGGGACATGAACTTACTAGAGTGCCTGGTATACCTAGATGATGTTATTGTGTTTGGCAGCTCACTGGAGGAACATGAGAGCAGATTATTCAAGGTGTTGGACCGACTGGAAGACTTTGGCCTTAAACTGTCCCATTGATAAGTGTCAATTCTTTCAAACATCAGTAAAGTATATGGACACATAGTATCCACGAGGAATAGAGACCAACCAAGTAAAGCTGAGGCCTTCACCACCCAGCCACGGCCCCAAAATCTAAAAGAACTGCAAAGATTCCTAGGATTCTGTGGTTATTATCGGCATTTCATCAAGGACAATTCAAGAGTGATCTGCCCTCTACTTAACCTTACTCAAAGGTATCCCTCAACCCACAAAGATACAAAAGTCAGCGTCCTCGAGACTGAAAGAGTGTATTTCATCCAAGTGAAGTATTTGGGGCCCGCTGGACTCCTGATTGTGAGCTGCTTTTCATGAGATCATATATCAACTTACCCATGCTCCACTGTTGGCCTATGCCGATCCAACAAAATCTTATGTCCTGCACACTGATGCTAGCTTGCAAGGATTGGGGGCTGTGTTGTACCAAGAGCACGAGAATGGCCTGAGACCAGTGGCCTTTGCCAGTAGAAGTCTGACCCCATCCGAAAAGAACTATCCTGTACACAAGTTAGAGTTCCTAGCTTTGAAGTGGGCCTTTGTTGACCAGTTCCACGAGTACTTGTATGGGGCTAAGATACTGGTAAAAACTGACAATAATCCTTTGACCTATGTGCAGACTTCAGCTAAATTGGATGCCACTGGCCATAGGTGGCTTTCTGCATTATCTACATACGACTATGCTGTTGAATACAGAGCAGACCTGAACCACATAGATGCTGATGCTCTCTCCCGGAGGCCTGTTCCCCAGAATGACTGGGTCAGTCTGTCAGAACCTGATAATCGAGCACTCTGCCAGAAGTTTGACAGGGAGGAACAAATGTCCACGGACGCAGTGGACTGTATGGTGGATTGTTTGGAACCATCTGAGAATTGACATACCTGCTGCTTATTGCCACTTTTCTGCAATAGACATTGGTGCACTGCCTCAGCTCGACAATGACAGTATTCGCGGGCTCAATCGAGATCCCATGATCAAATCAGCTTTAGAAGCCCTCTATGCAGGGAAAGATGTGCAAATTACATTCCGCATGATTTGAGAGCCACATTGTTATACAAAGAAGGTCCTAAGTTGAAACTGATCAATAGACTGTTATTCAGAGAAACAGTAGACAGAGTGGGACAAGTAGACAAACAACAACTAATGGTGCCCACTGCTTTTCGAGACTCAGTGCTGAGGTCCTTACACAACCACATGGGGCACCTTGGTATATACAGAACACTTGACTTGGTGAGATTCAGATTCTGTTAGCCTAAGATGGGGACTGATGTGGGACAACACATTGAACTTGTAGTCGCTGCTTACAGAGAAAGCTTTTACCCTAGAGGGCTGCCCCTTGTTAACATCCACCATTGCACCCATGGAGCTGGTCTATATTGATTTTCTGAGTTTGGAATCAGATCAAAGAAATATTAGTATGTGCTGGTGGTCACTGACCATTTTACGAGATATGTCAAGCTTTTCCCACAAGGACCAGAAGGCATCCACTGTGGCAAAAGTACTTGTAGAAAACTTTTTGTTCACTATGGGCTCCACAAAGAATCCATTCTGATCAAGGAAGAGACTTTGAGAGTCGCTCTGATCAAAGAGATGCTTTCTCTGTGGGGAGTCCGAAAGTCCAGAACCACCTTACCACCCCCAGGGGACCCACAGCCTGAGCGTTTCAACCGCACCTTGCTTCTAGATATGCTGGGCACCTCCACCCAAAGGACAAGCCTAGATGGAGCCAACAAATTAGCACCCTGGTACATGCCTACAACTGCACCAAAAGTGATGCCACTGGGTTCTCCCCCTACCGCCTGATGTTTGGAAGAAGCTCGACTACCGGTAGATGTGTGTGCTTGGGTGTCTCCTGATGGGGTTCGAGCTGACAACTATTTACAGTATGTGCAAAAGTTAAAGGCCCAGCTAAATCATGTGTACCAACTGGCTCAAACCATGGCTGCCAAAAGAAATCTGGCCATCAAAGAAAGGTATGATAAAAAGGTGAAAGCACAGGAACTCCAGGAGGAGATCAGGTATTGCTAAGAAATCTGGGACTGCATGGCAAACACAAGATTGCTGACAGATGGCACCATCTCCTTCACATTGTAGTGGGCAAACTAGATGATCTGCCTGTGTACAAAAGTAAGGCCGGAGAATAATTCAAAAGATGTTAAAACAATGCATAGAAATCATTTACTGCCCATTGGACAAATCTTGATTGAGTCTGGGCCCCCAGAAAATGCCCCCTCTGGACCAGTGACTAGAGCTGCTGCTAAGAAAAAATCAAGAAAGTCTGCACCTACAGAAGCTGAGTTAAAGTGTTCCCCTCCACAAGTCCCAGTTGAACATGACTGTCAGTCCATGTCAGAGGAAAGTGAGTGTGGTTTTGAATACTACCCTTCTTACGAACTGAGTCAATTGTTTCGGGGCAATCCCTAGTCAATTCTGGAGATGAAGCTGGGCCTTCTGGACTGTCTAAGCCCCAGCTTTGTCCCTGGAGCCAATGCTCCAGAAAGTGAAGTGCAAAGCATTAAGTCAGATGATATGGAATCATTGTGTATGGTTGAACTGTTAGAGCTTTCAGGTGAGAGAAATGATGGACGGAACAGACTGATGACATACCAGAACAAGAAGAGTGTGTTGAGTGCCCTGATAATTTACTGTCGTGTCAGAAAACTCTCCATATGAGCCAAGTGTTGTGGACTCAGAGATTGTAACTCCTGGAGCTGAAAGTGCCCCAAGTTCTAGCCTCCCTACCCCAATGGAGACTCCCCTGACAAAGTGAGGACAATGCTGAAAATGACGCTCAGAGTGCAGAGACTGAACAGTTCCCCTAGAAAGACTGGTCAAGCTGTAAAGCCTGTGGTGCACCTCAGTTATGATTCCCTAGGAGGCCTGTGGACTTGCCTCTCAATGTTGTCCATAAAGGAGTGTATGTGTCCCCGAGTTCATTGCCCAAACTGAACAATAGTGCTAACTCCAAGTTACTAGTGTTGCCCTCTAGGTATGGTGCCCCTGCCCCATCCAGCCCCAAGGTAGCTGATAGGGAAGAGCCCCCTCTCTTCGGGTTTCATGTACAAGAGGTAATAACCTGAGTTATGGTACAATGTGTGTGTAATACTGTGTAAAGAGTGACGTACTGCAAAGCTTCAGGAATGTGTTTCTGGTAAAGTGATATATTGACTGATGATTACATGTATAAGACTAATGTGATACTGATATAAATGTATATGGGTATATTGAAACTTATGAGTACTTGCCAGAAGCACTGGGACAAGGAGACATCTTCCCAGCATGCTCCTGGTCACCTCTGTGTTCTACAGGTATGGCCTCTGCTTTGACATCATCTGCTCCGTTGGCAACATCGATCACCCCCCCTCCGGCTGTTGACCTGACACCAAGGTCGGGGCTTAACTCGGGCACTATCAGGCTTATTATGGTCAGTATGTTGCCACTGACGGGGACCCAGCTTTCCCTGTTGAATTCTCTAGTCAGTCGCGCCTGCTAACCAAGGTGGTGCTGATGCTCATGCAGTCCTCTCCTTTTCAGACTTAAGTTGTCTGCTGCTTGCTCTCCTTGTTCCTGGGAGCCTGTCAACAGGGTCAAACATACCTAACCACTTGATGATACAAGGTACTCCCTTGCCACAGAATTCTCCTATGACATTGCCAATACTTGAAACATAGAATTTGACAGCAGATAAGGACCACTTGGCCTGTCCTGCAGCACCAGAGGCATACACTGCCCCCACTAGTCCACTTAGTTGGCCATGTTGTCTAGTGGAGGCAGTGTATGCCGCTGGTGCTGCAGGGCTCAGGTTCTAACCTGGGCAGGCGCTCTGTTTCTTTAATAGGCAGACTAGGTGGACCAAGCGGTCCTTATCTACCATCAAATTCTGTTTCTATGTTTCAAATTCTGTGTAACACCATCTTTCATTCCTGTCAAACCAGTTGACAAAGAATATGAGTATAATCCTAAGATGATGAAGCAGGAAGAAGCAGAAGACTATTCTGAGAGTCAGTATGAACACAGCACCAGCTCTAGTCTCTACTTACAGAGAGGACTCTGTGATGAACACACCAAGATCCCCTCAAGAGGACCTCTCATTTTTCACCATGATGCAGCAGATGTAATCTGAAATGGGCTTTGCTCTAGAAGAGCAGGATACTACTAAGAAAAACATGCTGGAGTTCTGGAGCTGCCAGAGTCTCCCTCTATTGTGGTGCCTCCTCTGCTTCCAGCTTCCAGCTATGTGTGTCACATAGCAACGCTCTTGCCTCCCTAACTCCGATGCTGCCACATGGCCTCCACTAGGAGGCAGCCAAGGAGCAGGAAGACATTCCCCCATCCATGGGAGAACAGAGCTGTCATTGGACGCTCAATCCTCTCCCTCTCCTGCTGACCCCCCGGCAACCAGAGCTCGCTTCCAAAGCTGGGTTGCAGGTGTGGCGCGAGGCGTGGTGTCCAGCACCTCAACCCTGAGGGCCACTGGGCTGTCCCGGATTTTTTCTTTTTCTATGTTTCTGTGTCAGGCAAAGGTCCCCTTCCCCCAGAGGACATAATTGCAGCAAAGCTCTCTCCTCCATCCCAGACCAAAAGGCTGCAATGCTCTGCTCTTTTCTTCCCATCCCCCCAACTTAGTAATAGAAAAGCTTTCTCCTCTCCCATCCCCCACCTACCCCCTTGGCAGCAATGCTCTCTTCTCCCCAATCCACATAATGGCAGCAATGCTCTCTCCTTTCTCACCCTAATGGCAATAATGCTCTTTCTCGTCCAACTATCCCCTTAATGGTAGTAATGCTCTCTGCAACCCTACCCCCACCCCAGACCTAATGGCAGCAAGATTACGCTCTCCTCTCCCTTACATGATCATGCCCGCCCCATCAGCAACTTTTCACGATCCTAGTTTTTGTAGCCCACCACACCCATCATAGCCTCACCATATATGCCAGGAAGGAAAGGGATGGTGTTTGCAATGCTTGCCAAACAATTTCATCACTGAACATTCACACACTGAGGCTGGCCATCAGACTAGGTAAGTATAAGAGATAGGGCCAACAGTTACAGGAGCAAAATTTGATTCATTCATAATGAAGTCCCATCCTCATGTAATTATTTGATTATTTTGACTATTATATTCAAAGGTCTAGTTATGCATGCGTAAAAACTTTAATGCTACATTGGTGCTCTTTGGGAAAATGGACTTGTCCCTCAATGATATTTTAGTTGAGATGCAGTGAGCTTAAAACCTGTCCTGCCCACACATCCCTCTGTCACAAACCCACTCAGCAGGTCAGGCCCTCTACTCCCAAAGTGCCAACCTCCAAGCGCAATCTTGTGAACAGTGTAACAGACAAGGTAACCCTCTTGTCTGTTTTTGTGAGTTCAGATCAACCTTTGGTCTCAAGTTCTGGAGGGATTCAAACTGTTAACCTCTTGTTAGCATACCCAATGCACAGGCTCAGATATATCTGTCTTGAGGGCCAGATATCTTTGCCTCGGACAAATAACCAGGTGTACAGAGATGAACCCTTTAAAACTTTAATAAAGACCTCAGATTAAAACACTTCTCTTTCCAGTTTGGTATCACCATTCAAGCTTATGTCTATTGTCTGCTATAACAATGTACTTTTCTTACAAATAAAAAGAAGTCAAAGACAGACCAAGTAAGTTCTAAAAAGAATTTTACTAAAATAGTTAAAAATATGTAAAATGCAAAATACAGAACTCTTATATGGCAAGACATACAAATCTTTTAAAAGAAACAAGGTTTAAACAGTACAAATTCCTACTTCAGTACTTAGTCTCTAAATACTTGCTTAAAGTGCTCCAAAGATGTGTCCTTGTCAGAGTCTAGGTAAAAATGTGTGTCTGTGAAGTAAAACAGACTAAATTAAAAGCTGGCTTTTACCCCACCTCTTTTCAGGAGGTCACCTAGCTCCTCCCTGTCAGGATATGTGAAATATATATCTTATACAAAGTATTACATTCTGCAACTTCAGCATAATTCATGTCCTTCAAATGACACTTCATTTGATCCCATGCTGTATCCTCCCTGCTTCCAGGCTTCACAGGGACATTTACAACCTTGCACCTGTGTAACAACCTAGGTTCCTCTCCAACGTCATAAACCTTCTTTATCATTTCTCTCTTAACAAAATTAACATAAATAAGTCTGTAATTAACTCAGAGAAACAGGATGCTTGATTAAAGTCTTCCATGTAACACATTGTCTCTAAAAACTGAGTGTGTGTGAACTCACATGCTGTCAACATTTTCTTATGGCTTCCATCTCTCAGCTGAAATCTGGGGAGGGATAAGTGAGTCACTTACAGCATTTGATTTTCAGCAGGAGACATTCAGTAATACATTTTATATTAAAAAGAAATGATACAGCACTCAGAACTGGCTGTCTACGTCACACCCTCATCCACCTTTCCACATTGTATCAATACCAATATAATATTATCCCAAAGCAACATTTAAGAATGTATCATCTGCTGAATCACTGTGATATTCTTTTCTTTATTTCTGTGTTCTCTCTTCTTTATATAGTTTCCACATTCTGCATAAATAATCTTTAGCTTTGGCTTTTCACTTTTCATAACTTGGCTTCATCTTTTTATTTAATTCAGTCTATCCAGTATTCTGTCATTCTTTGCCTGCCCCGACAATTTTGTTTACTTAGTTGTCCCTTTGCTTTCTTTTCCTATTATTCACACTTTTATCCCCAAGCACCAGAGCTGACCCATCAGGTTAGAAACCTCCCAGACCCATCTACAGCTACCTCTTGTGCTTACCCCAAAGGATTGCAAACTGCTCTCTACCAAGCAAGCACTTTCCCTATGGCGCTTTTAAAACAGGTAACTGCCCCGCCCATCTCGGCCTCACCACCTTCCTAAATAGCTTTGAGAGTACCACTGAGTGGCCTTGTAGTTTTGAATTTGTCATTATCCAGTCCAGCATTGTACAATGATCATCTGCCTCTTCCTCCCCCAAAAGTATTGTAAGGTCTCCTGTTAGACATTACTCTGCCCCCTCACGAAACAAGAAAATCCCACCCTGTATACCTAAGTCACAAAACTTACCTCATTGAGTCATTCTGTTTTTTATATTGGCACACTTTTTTGTCCAACACTGTAGGATGATCCTCTACTGCTTCCTGTTACTGCTGGGCTGACATGCTGGATTCGTGCCCAGTACGACTTTGTGTGGTCCCCAGAAAGCTCTGCTAGGATAAGGGAACAAGCATTCTAGCCCATTAGCAGTGATAGGAAAAGGCAGTGTATCATCCACCTACCTTTAACCAGAAAAGGATGCCATTATAATTAATAGGGTGACACGGGGGGCCCGCAGATCTGGGTTGGGAGGGTTTGAGAGGTTGAGATGGTTAGGGGTGAATTTTAGTTCTTACAAAGCTATAAGCAGGCAGATTTTCCATGGGCAGACCCAAATTCTGCAGCCAGTCCATAATTCTGTGGCTGGTCTTGATTTCTCCGAGCAGTCACTGTGTGCAGCAGAACTGCAGAAAACAGGGGCCTAGCTTTTACTTTGTATTTTGTGTGTAATCTCCTGGGTCGTGCCTGAAAATAAGTATTTGTTTGCTTACTGCATTTACCTGGTCAACAAAACTAAATAAATAAATTGGCGGGACTCAATGGTGAAGATTGATTCTTGGAAGATATCAAAACTACGTACCACATGGTGTTGATCTTCCAGAATATCTTCATTATTCATTCACAAGCCCCCTCACCATCTCCTGCACAGGTAAGAGCCAGGGCCTCTGGCAGCACAAAGCATTCTGCTAGGTCAAGGCAGCACTCACAGTATAGAGTGGGTGCTGTGAAATTTAAAGTGGCACAGTACTGAGAACCAGCACGCCATACACCAATAATTCAGTGAGAAATAAATTTTACTCCATTCGAGGTGTACTTACACACAGCCTTTGTGGCATAAAACACATATCAGTGATAAATATTTTAGCTCCCCACACCGTAACTAGCCTCAGTGCTTTGGGGATCTCAGACTCTTTTTCTAGAGGTGTGGCTACAAACATTTCCCAGTGTGTTTAAATACATTCATTGCACAGGTGTATGTCATAAAACAAACAAGTCCAAATTAAATACTTCTTATTAATGTTATTTTTTTCAGTGACACAACCATTCTCCCAGCGCTCACAATCAATTGCCTTGATCCATGCCGGCTCTAAAAAGTTTTCCCCTGTACTGCCTGCTTATATGTAATACATTTCTTAAAAGAAATTGATATTTAAAGAAATTCTTTGCGGGGGAAGTTGGGAGAAATAACCATGTTGAAAGTGATCCTGAATCAATTAGTGACACAGCCTCAATATTGGATGTAATTACTGAGAATGAATTAGCAGTTTCATTTTTTTTTTCCGAATCAATTCCTGCTCCCATTTTTTTGCCTTGGCAGTTAATTTCACATCAAGATCTTTAACCAAAGGCATGTTGCTATATTGTTCAAGTTCTTGGTGCAAACTATCAAGTTCTTTTAATACTTCAGTTCTTTTATATGTATGTAACCCTGGGCGCCACCCCTCAGTGCACCCCTGCCTCTACCCTGGACATAGGCTAAGGGGTTTGGGTTTGCTAACTTATAACATTTTTTAAACCCTTTGCGCAGTGCCTCCACTAAGGGTGCTTTACGTGGGTGAGATGGTACTGGGTGTAGCCTCCTGAGCTGCTACACCACCCACAATGACCAGTTACCTTCCCCAGACATGCCCCAATACACAGTTCCCCACATTTCCACATTTTGAATTCAAGGCTCTCTCTAATAATATGCTCACACAGGATTTCAAACAACAACAAGATATTTATTTTGGGGGTAATAAAGGAGCTAGGAAAGGGAAACAGGAGGAGTAGAGGATATCTTACCGTATTTACACATGTACAGAGATCATTTTGGATTTTGCTGGTGAACCCTCCAGCTGGGTGGCTACATATTAATAGGCAGACATAAATCACATTTTACCATTCAACTTAAGACATCCAGAGCCCTGGCTATCTAGCTGCTGATAAATCAGATGTTAAGCATAATTATTAGTAATACCCACACTGGTACCACTCCCAAATACAGCAGAAACCCCGCAACCTCATACCATACTGGTTAAACAGATACCACAGTCCAAGATGTTGCAGGCCTGATGGAGTTGCAACTGGTCAAGGTGGCCGGCTATTAGTTTGAGGGTGAGGGCAACTTGGAACCAGATTTTTGTAAAGCAGCAAATTACTATTTACATCCACAGCAGGGATTGCCCTGCACTTTAGCAGACAAAGCAGGAATTGCCCTGCACTTGCAGACTTCTGAACATTCCAGAACAAACAATGTGGATCTTACATCCAGAACATTCAGCACAATATTTGAAAGTCCCATCCAATGCAGTAAGGGTGATACTTATGTCAAGCATCCTATATGCAATTCAAATGAGGTCACATCCAGTACTTTATATACCAAAAGGCATCCATCCAGAGTAAGTTGGCAACAACACTTTTATCAAGCATCCCATACTTTAGTTACAGGCAGTTACATCCAGTACATTCTATATACCAAGAACATTATCCACAAGTGGAGTCCTATCCAGCACGTCTAGCCATTTAACACTTATGCCCAGCGCTCTTAGATGAAATTCTGTGCAGACACAGGTACATTCTACTCAAGGTGTCCTAGACATTAATATGTTCTAGGGCCTCCTGTCTCATGAAGTGGCAAGCGTGTCTTGGCAGACAGCTCCACGATGGCAGGACTCTAACCCATAGCTACACATTTATATGATTCACTAAGCCCAGCAACTTGCTGCACCTGCAACTTAGCCATTTGGACCACAGACAAGATGCATCCATTACTTGAACTAGGCAGTCTCTTATGGGGTTAGTAGCCCAGACTGATGACTTCAATACTTCACATTAACAGCACACATTTCTTAATGGGCATGGAGCTAAGATTACTTGTTAGCTCCTCCCTCGCACCTGGGGGTATGAGGGTACTCACTCAGGTCCTCCACGGGTCTCATCCGCAATCGAAGGCATCCTGAAGACTTCTTCAGCTCTCTCACCGCTGAGGTACTTGGTCAGCAATCTCACCACTGCATGATGTCATATGGTCTGGGCAGCGCTCTCACCGCTGCTGGACATCTGAATCTTCGGTCCACATCTTTCCCCGATGTGGGAGGGAAGGCTAGGCTCTGGAGGACAGTACTGGCAACCTCCAGACTAGATGTTGCAGAAAGCACAATTACTGTAACTAGTTAACTGAAGAAAATAACAAATGCCCTCTGAAGACTGAAAGGGATTGAATTAAGTGACCCAGGCCTGATGGCATGGCTGGAGCCCGAGCCCCTCCCCCATGAGGGGCTCCCAGCAGGCTGGAGCCTGCTCTGCTGCTCTCTCTCTAAATTTCTCTCTAAATCTCCAGATCTATAGATAAACTGGCAACATTGTCTCTTTATAGAGCTCCTAGCTGGACTCCTGATTGGTAGCAGGGATGGGGTGACATGTCTCCAAGTTGTTGAAGGACTTGTCAATCAGAACACTCAAAGCACAATTGGGTTGTGGAATTTGCGCCTAAAATAATGTCCCTGTAAGCCCCCATAAGCACTTGGGTGCTTACCCATGAGATGCAGTGAATGTCCCACAAGTCCTGGCTTTCTATTGCTATTTCCAATTGGCTGTACTGCTGGCAATGGCTGCTTAACCCACTGTCCCTTATAGCAGATTAGATACAGTCCTGAATAATGTCGTGGTGCAGCTAGAAAGAAGTAATTATTTGCCCCACAGTTCTGTAGCTTAAAGGCTGCACTTGTAGTTGCTGCACAGATAAAGAATGTGGCTCCTTTACTTTATTTATTTATTTTATTTATTTGAACATCAGTTTAACAACCTTTGAGCCAGAGGCTCATTTACAAAGGTACCTCGTCACAGAGAGGACAAACAGTGCAAGCAACAAACTCAGATCAGACAAAAATTCAGAGTACAGATAGGAGTCAGTCAAAATTACAGGCATATGTCAGGCACAATATACAATACGCTTACAGGTGAGTTTGCATAGTAGACAGTATACAGTAGATACAAGAAGATTGATTCAGTAGGCAGATAAAGGTAAGGCTGAGTGTAGGACAACAGTAGAGGTGTGGGAAGAGAGTAGAAAATAAAGGTAGAGCTGGTCAGAGGTCAGAGAGCTGCTCAGCGAGCTTTGTCTGGAAGAGAAGGAGGGGCTTATGGGCAGCTACAGCTGCGTGTGAGAGCAGGTGATTTCTAAGGCTGTTTTAAAACAAGATAGCGAGGGGGCATCAGTGATTCCGGCAGGGAGGGTGTTATACCAGCAGGGGGCTCTGTGAGGGTAAGCTCTTTGACCTTGCGAGGTTCTCACCCTCGGTATAACCAGTGCAGTTTTGCAGGAAATACAGCTATGCACTGTGGGGTTTGCTCAGTGGATAGTGGCTGACAGACCCAGAGAGGATAGACCAAGGAGAGATTTTTTAGTTAGTAGGCAGGTTTGGTACTTGAGGCGCTCATCAAGGTTGAGAAAATTAGCCATGGAGTAATGAAGGCAGGTGTGGGTAAATCTAGGAGCCCCAGTTATGAGCCTGCAGGTCTTGTTTAAGGTGAGGTGGATCTTGTGCAGGGCAGTCGGATCAGCTGCACCATACACAGGTAAGCCATAGTCTACCAGGGATAGAACTGAGGAGGTGACTGCAAGTCGGAGGGCATCAGTGGGGAGGCAGTTTTTATGACGATAAAGGATACCCAGCCGAGTGTTAGAGGCCGAGGTAAGGGCAGAGATGTGGGCATGAAAAGAGAGGGCAGGGTCAAAGGTTATACCTAGGTATTTATAAGAGTGAACTAGTTCAATAGGGAGTTTGGAGGTGGAGTGGACAGAGAGAGGAAAGTTACTGGATTTATTTTGGGGGTGGGCAAAGAGCATGGTTTTGGTTTTCTTTAGATTAATTGCGAGTCTGTGCTCAGTAAACCAGGCTTCTGCGTCATTGTAGGATTCCTGAAGAGAATCCTGGAGTGAGATGGGATTACTATCAGCAGCAAAGAGTACCGCATCATCTGCATAAAGTAGGATTTTAACGGTACATTCACTGGGCAGGGAGTTGAGAAAAAGGGAGAAGAGCAAGGGCCCAAGAATGGAGCCCTGAGGGACTCTGGACCAGATAGGGCAGGTGCTGGAAAGTGTTCCGTTGATTTTCACACTTTGTGAGCGGACCGACAAGTAGCTGGAGCACCAGGAAACAGGTCCAGTGGCAAAGCCTAAGTGACTAAGGGTAGTTAGCAGGAGGGGGTGGGAGACAGTATCAAAGGCTTTTGATAAGTCAATGAACACAGCACCTGCCAAGGAGCCAGAGTCCAGCGAGGTGTGAAGAAAGTTAGAGAACTCCAGGAGGGCTGTATTGGTGCCGTGGCCAGCTCTGAAACCATGTTGTTCAGGGCAGAGGATGCCATATTTGTCGGGGTATTCAGAGATTTGGGTGGCCACAATTTTTACTAAGGCCTTAGAGAGAGAGAGAGGATTGAGATAGGCCGATAGTTTCCGGGAGAGTCCTATCACCACCCTTGTGTATTGGGGTGACAGCAGCAACCTTCCAGGCAGAGGGATGCCCTGGGCAGAGATTTGTTAAAGAGGCAGGTGATTGGTGAGATAACCTGATCCAGAACCTGACGAAGATGACTGGGATCAAGGGAGTCATTGCCAATAGTGTTACTCTTTAAGGCCTTGAGTAGGTAGGGTCTGACTTCCTGGGAAGTGACACGATGCAGGTAGAACAAGGGGCATGGGAGAGTAGGGACAGACCTGGGGGGGGTGAAGAAATTATCTGGGAGCACCGGGCTAAGGTCCGTGAAGGAGTTATTGAGGCTGTTGGCAATAAGAACAGGGTCTGAGGAGACTGAACCATTAATGTTAATAAGTGAGGGTGGGGGGAATGCGTGCCACCATTCAGCTGCTTGATATTATCCCAGAAGGTCCTGGGGTTCCCCATGAGGAAGTGAGGGAAGCTTGATAGTGTTCAACCTTCGCTTTGCAGATGGCCCATGTACATTTGTTCAGGAGCAGCATGGGCCTGCCTGTCAACTGGGCAGCCTGTTTCCATACAATGTGCCATAGATTATCCTATGCTTAGAAGTTGGCGAAGGGTGGGGGTAACCCAGGGGGCTTGCCTTACTTTGGACCGGCATGCAGTTAAAGGTGCAAAAATGTCGCAAACAGAGTTGAAGGTGTGAATAAAGAAGGTAAGGGCCGTGTCAATGTCCGGAGCGTTTTGTAAAGGGGACCAGTCTATGTGGGCTAGGAGTTGCTTAGGTCTTTCAGCCCACCAGGTCTAAGACACCGCCAAGCGGTAGTTTGTGCAGTGGGCTTGGGCAAGGAGGTTGACCAATTGAAGAGAACTGGGAGTGGTCACTAAGACAGTCCGGGAGGAATTGGATGTGCGGATGCGGTTAGGGCGGTTTGTGAGGACCACATCCAGGTGTGTGCTAGAGCCCATTCTGGGGTTTACTCTGGTAGGTTGGAGACTAGTTGAGTAAGGTCAATAGCTGCAAAAACGTCACAGGAGGAAGTGGATGAGGCTAAGCCAATTGATGTTCAAGTCCCCCACAAAGATTTGGTCGAGGAGTAGGGGTAGGAGAGGTAGATAATCAATTAAAGGGCCTAGTGCCTGAACTTGATTTTTGGAGGTATGTACGCTGTAGTCAGGTAGATGGGACCCCTAGAGGGATCAGGAGATAGTTTTGGGTTGGGCCTGAGCCCTGAAGTCAGGACAGGGGCAGGAGGCTAGTCCAACGAGAGGGTCTTTGACATAAATGGCACAGCCCCCTCGCCTACCAACACGGTCCTCCTGATAGAGGGATTAGCCAGGGAGTGAGACCAGGAGTCAGGGGTGAGGTCTGACAGCCAGGTTTCAACTATTGCGATAACGTCAGGTTTATGAACCGCAGCCCAGCAATGGAGAAAGTCGAGTTTTAAGGAGGTTACATATGTTCATGGAAGCAATCTCAAGTCCGGAGGATTCCATTGAGGAGCCTTTGCAAGCTGGCCCAGGATTGGGATATGTTACCAGTCAGGAGCAGAAGGAGAGAGCCGCCCTTGATAGAGGGTGGCAGAAGGAGAAGTTCGCCGGGAGATAGGAAGAGTGGGGGTTTAGTAGCTGAGGGGATGGGTAGGGCAGCACAGGCTGGGAAGGCTAGCATGATAAGATGCCGAGGGAGCAAGGGGGGGGAAGGTGGTGCCTAGATGGGGGGGTGAGGTGGAGAGAGCATATTGGGTGAGTGGAGGAGGAAGGAGGTGGGGCAGAGGCACAGAAGGAGGAGAGAGCAGGAGGGCAAGTAGGGACGCTAGAGTAGTGAGGCTGCGGGTTAACAGGGACACTAGGGATAGCAGGAGACAATAGGAGGAGGTGGAGGAGGAGAGAGAGACAGGTAGGTAGGAGGTAAGCAGGCATGATTGGTGTGAGGGGAGAACTGAAGTGAAGAAAATGGGAGAACTTAGATGATAGAAGAGAAGGTGGTTGGGAGAGGATTTGGATGGGAGATGCGAGAAGTGGGATAGGGGAGACAAACACAGGGATAGTGTAGAGTTAGCAGGCAGGAAGCAATAGGCGGGGGGCACAGTGATCTCTAGTGGCTAGCAGGTATAACCTGCAAATGGGAAAGTGGGGACTTAGTAATTTGGCACACCGGAAGTGATGTAATGGGTGTGGGCCGATAAATTGAGGGCCGCCCCTGGGTGGGTGGGTGGTTGGGGCGGGTGGGGCAGACGCACGCGAATGCGCCGCCGGGCTGAAGCGCCCCGCAGCAGTAGTCCAAAACAATCAGTGAGGCTGTGGGACAGAGAATCCCGGAGTCCTTAGGGCTACACTGAGGTAGCACCCCACGGCAGTCTACTGGCAAGAGTTGCAGAGCGAGCCTTTACCTGGAATGCTGCTGGCTGTGTGAAATTCAGGCCCAGGTAGGAGCAGGAGCATCCGTTACTGCGCGGTCAGCAGAGTACTGTGGGGAAGCCCGCCTGTAAAGGTAGGAAACAAGGAGAGGGATTAGTATGCAGCGGGAGGGAATTTAATTCTAAATCAGGCGCCACACTGTGCATGCGAGAGTCTAAAGCCACGCCACATGGCGTGTATCAGGTAGCCTCTGAATCAAATTGAAATGAGATTCTTCCATAAGCGCTAGTAGAACATTGCACAAACACCTAAAATAGCTAGCCTAGGGTGCATGTTTAACAGGCTTTCACGTCAAACAAAGGTACAAGCAATACAGGTCAAAATACATATTCTGTATGGCTGAGACTGATAATCAAAGTCCAAACAACAATCTCAGGTAGCACTCCACAGCAGTAGTCCGAAAACAATCAGTGAGGCCGTGGGGACAGAGAATCCTGGAGTCCTTAGGCTACACTGAGGTAGCACCCCAAGGCAGTCTACTGGCAAAAGTTGCAGAGCGAGCCTTTACCTGGAATGCTGCTGGCTGTGTGAAATTCAGGCTCCAGGTAGGAGCAGGAGCGTCCGTTGCTGCCGCGGTCGGCAGAGTACTGCGGGGGGGAGGGGAGTGCCCACCTGGAATGCTGCTGGCTGTGTGAAATTCAGGCTCCAGGTAGGAGCAGGAGGCGTCCGTTGCTGCCCCCAGTCGGCAGAGTACTGTGGGGAGTGCCCGCCTGGAATGCTGCTGGCTATGTGAAATTCAGGCTCCAGGTAGGAGCAGGAGCATCCGTACTTTTTGTCGCTACTACACTTATGCAAGCTCCCCTTACAGCAGCTGACAGGCTGACATACAGAGTCCCAGATAATGGAATTGCCTGGGAAACAGTACTCATTTTAACTTTAAACACTTTTCCCCACATGCACAGTATATTCCCAACAAGCAGCAACGGTTCCATTATGTAAAACATTTTAATTCTTTACTTTTCGGCTGGAGCTGAACATAGCTACCTGGAGGCAGCCAGATACACTGTTATGCATTATTCAGATGACCGGGCCCTGCACAGGCATACTCAAATGAGCCCAGGTCAGAACTCCTTTAATTCCCATCTGAGCGGTTCCCCAGCAGGCTGTCCGTGGTCACGGGTCCCAAATAGGTGGAAGGGATCACGGGACCCATGGCACAGTCGGTGACCGCAAAACAAGCGGCTCCACATCAAAGGCGCTGGGTATGACTCACCTCGCTGCCCTGGGCAGGCAGAAGTGAACCCTGGTCAGCAGTTTAAGCCCCTGGAGGGCTGGATTTTCATTTGACTGCAAGCTGGGGCACACACGAGGGCAAACGGGACCTGGGAAGCCAGAAAAATTAGAGGCCCAGTCAGGAGAAGCCCAAGAGACAGCAGGAGAAGGACAGAACAAAATGGGTTAAGGTAAACCCAGACTGGCATTTCTAGGAACCCCCATTTGCAAGGAGGTTACATTCTCCCGTGGCCACAAATCTTGGTGTCCGTGCCAAGGGTGTGCCAAGCCTGGCACACAAGGGTACCATCACACAATAACTATTAACATACAAAAACACTTTGTCTTATCTGGGGGCGTATGGCTTCCTAGACATCATTGGTTACCAAACATCCTGATCTAGACAATTGCATCCTATTCTAAATCAGCAAAATATTTTATTTTAACCACTGTGAGCATTACCAGATGTTACATTGTAGGGCCCCTTATATAAACAGATCTTTTAGCTTCAAAAACATAACAGGCGCACTTCTACTTTTGGCCACAAGGGACGTCCCCCCTACATATTGTCACTGAGCCAGCAGTGAACAAACAGCTTAGGCAGTTTTGGTGCCAAAATACACTCCTGAAGCTAGGCGGTGGCAGCCTTTTTAAGAGTCTCCACACACATACAAAATGGGGGGAGGTCCATGCTGGTTTTGGCGTGGGGCATAAAACATAATCCCAGCGGTGAGCCTCCATCATGTAACTTCTGAGCGGTGCCACCCCCCAGTGTTACACCCCTGCCTACTACCCTGGACATAGGCTAAGGGGTTTGGGTTTGCTGACTTATAACATTTTTTAAAACCTTTGCGCAGTGCCTCCACTCAGGGTGCTTTACGTGGGTGAGATGGTACTGGGTGTAGCCCCTGGTTATCCGAAGCACCAAGAGGTGTTCAACCTGCAACTCAGAGGTGAACAGACATCAACGGAAACAAGTGCATTTTGCTGAGGCGGTAAGAAAGGCAAGTTGACTGGACCGGAACAAAGGAGGTGTGGTGCAGGACAGCAAGGGGGGGGTGCAGAGAGTTCCAGTTGGCTACTGCAGCAAAGGAGAAAGACTTATGTGTGACAGCTAGCCACAGATTAGGTCTTAGGAGAAGAGGGAGGGAGGCTGATCTGAGGGCTCAAGGAGCTTGTCTTCAGTAGATAATCTCACTAAGGCAAGGGGGGGTAAATTTGTGGACAAGCTTGTGCATGAAGCTCAAGGTGGAGAGCCTCAATTTAGATTTATAAGGCAACCAACCCAATGAACAGAGGATGTCACAGTGCTGGTGGCGAGTGTTGACCCTAAGGCAAACCTTCCCACCCCTATGGTATGCCTGTGTAAGGAGAGACATTGTAGATGCATTAGTAGAGAGCAATAAGGGAGTACCATAAGTAAGGAGAGGAAGAAGAGACAAAGAGGTGATCCTTTTTTTTTATCATTTAACATTTTTTGTCCCCCCATGGACAGCCCCCATCTGACCGTTCCCCCAACCCCATCACCCAGAATTATCAGGGCTTACCTTACGCCTGGCCTGGGAGTGGTGCCTGCGGGGAGTCAGTCGCCATCCTGCCACCGGCCTTTTCCTCCATTTTTACCCCAGGGGCCCCAGGAGTGGGTACGCATGCATGTGGAGGCACGCATTAGTCCCATGGCCCCGGTAATGGCCCCTTTCCTCCCACCCCAGGCCTTGCGCCTGGCTCCTCCTGGCTGTGCTGCCCCCAGCCTCCACCAGGTGGCATCCATCAGCCGGAGGAAGCCCCTTGTACCTCCCCAGAGAGGAGAGCTTGCCTGTCAGCAGCTCCAACCAACTCCGCCCTTCTCTTCCCCCATGCATCTCAAAGCTGGACCGAACTCATTCTAGAACCTGGGTTGCTGGTGTGCAGCAAGGTAAGGCATCCAGCACCTCAGCGCCAGTGGGCGGCTGAAGAGGTGATCTTGAGGCAAGAGGTAGAGGTGAGGAAAGGGTGGATCTGATAGAAAGACCCAGCTTCTGATAAAGAGTCATAATTAGGGTGAAGACAAATATGATACTCCTGAGGTGCTCTGTGGGAAACTCTATGTGGACAAACCATGAGATGAGGATACAGGAGCACTACAGGGCAATAAGAAGAACTGACCTGAGCCACCCAATAGGAAGCATATTTCCAAAGTAAGGGATGTCAAAAATCACAAAGTGCAATACATGGGGTTCGCTCATGCACCCTTTAAAATAAGGGAGGTGATAGGAATCAGATGCTGGACCAACAAGATTCGATGTAGATATTCAAATTACGAACATAAAACTGAGAGGGTCAATGAAGAAATGGATTGGAAACCACATACATTAACTGCTTTCAATGTTGATATTTAAGTGCTCTGTGTGTAAAAATCAAAACAAATTATAATGAATGATGAATTAATAATTCTGAATAACTGAGGGCTTTAGAAAATAAGTCTATGATGAAATTAAGTGGTGAAATTGAGTTAATCATCCTGCTACGGCACTGTAGTAACTTCAAATGGTTTTAAATATAGTGTGTGAATGTGTAGCATCAGTGGTCTTGCTCAATATTGGCCATTTTGCTAGCTTGTTTTATGGGAATTTACCCCTAATTTGGAGTGAGTTTTTTTAAACTCCCCGCAAGCAGGCTGCACTTATTAGAGCCGGCATGCATCAAGGCAATTGCTTGTGAGCACTGGGAGAATGGTTGTGTCACTGAAAAAATAACACTAAAGTATTTAATTTGGACTTGTTTATGTTATGATGTACGCCTGTGCAATGAATCTATTTAAACACACTGGGATTGATTGTAGCCACACCTCTAGAAAAAGAGTGTGAGAGCCCTAAAGCACTGAGGCTAGTTACGGTGTGGGGAGCCGAAATATTTATCACTGATATGTGTTTTATGCCACAAATGCTGTGTGTAAGTACACCTCGAATGGAGTAAAATTTATTTCTCACTGAATTATTTGTGTATGGAGTGCTGGTTCTCAGTACTGTGCCTCTGGCACCGCACCCTGTGAGTGCTGGCAGCACCTTCCCTTGACTGCTGATCTCATCTGCCACGGCCCTTTATGTGCGTTGTTTTTGTGTTTACGAATTACAAAAGAGATTCATGTACCCTGGTGCCAACCCTCACAATAAATAAACAAATACATACATAAATAAAGAAATACACAAAAGGGGAAGGGAAGGACACTTGTGGCCCTCTTGCCAACAACAACAAACAAAAAAACTGGTCAAAGCCACAACAGCTGCTAATGCATTAATATGATAGAAGATTTCTTTCTTTCTTTTTTTTTTTACTTCATTTCTTTATCTCTCCTGTCTGCTCTCGGAGCCCACTCCTTCCGTCCACTCATTTTCCCCAGTTCACCTCTGAGGATCTGCCCCTAGAGTGCCTCCTTCTCTCCTCCTGCAGCGGTCTGTCCCTCTTGGTGGTCAGATGGAACGGAGTGGCTTTCATCCAGGGCTGCCAGGAGGTGTTTTCCGTTTCTCCCCTGGTTTCCCCTACCCTCTGGGACGTGAGCACTAGGGCGTACGTCCCAGTGGTGGTGTGCTGAAGCACGCCAGAACTCTCATCTCCATCGACATCCCCCTCCCTGGCTCCAGCGAGCAGGGCCGCCTCTATCTCCCTTATGTCAGTGCTTCCACCCGGCTCCCGAGGGTTGCAGAGCAGGCAGCGTTCTTGGTCTCCACCCCTGAGGGAGGAGAGCATCCATTGGGAGACGCTCAATCCTCCCTCTCCCTGCTCCGACCCCTAGCCACCAGAAGTCCATTCCCGAACCAGGTACCAGCCATGTTGCTTGGTGTAACATCCAGCGCCTCAACCCCTCAAGCGCCACGGGCCAAGATTTATTTATTTCAAAGGTTTTCGAGGAAAGACATACTGAGCTAGTAACAGCTCATTTTCAGATGTGTCTTGCGGGAAGGGGAAAGGGGAAAAGATAAGAGATACAAAATACAGAGTATAAAGTTCATAGAAATAGAATAAATACAATAAAGAGGACAATTATGTCTACATTTACACCACAATAGTGGGAAAAAAAAACCATAAACATCACAGTAATGCTGTGAAAAGTGTTTTTGGTTCTGGACATACACATCTCCTTGAAAATGTGCACGACACACACACACACCTGTTACAACAGTTGTGCACACACATAGGGTGTGAGTGTCATTAGTAGGATACAGCAGCTGCTATATTTCACTTTCAATGGGGTCCTGCTTTTACACATTTTCCAGTGTATTTAATAGAGTTTGCACAGGTAAAATGCAGAACCTAATTTTTACTGGGGTCCTGCTTTTATACATTTGTACAATGTAGTTTCCCAGGACAGGTCAATTAACATGCAGTATCTCATTTTCAGTAAGGTCCTGATTGTACCTATTGTAATACTAACAGGTCTGGGATGCCCTAAATGAATTGGCTCCATCACAGCCTGTATGTTTTCAGTGACCAGATACTGTTATCTTTCTTTGGCCAGCAGGGGGATGTGAATTGTGCTGACTGCACACTTTAGTGCCTCATATTTGCTTTGGGGGGCTATATTCAAACATGCTTGGGGCACTCTCACTTTGCTCCAAACATGTTTGAGTATAGCAAATTTAGTGAACTGTGCTAATTTGTACTAAGGAAAGGGACTTTACAAGAAGCAGCCTCACCAGCCTGATACCTTTTAATATGGGGCCATTACTCTGTGTAGTTCTGGTTTCCAGTTCTAGACTTGTCTACCTATTTCTGTTTCAAGCTGTTAGCCACTGACTAAATTGCTTTTAGCCACTGACTGCCATACCAGCAACCCGGGTTCAAGAACGGACCTGGGTCGCTTGGGGACTGGCCTGGGAGGGAGAATGCACATCTGTAGGACAGGGAGAGGAATCTAGGTGGCAGCACCATGGGACAGCATGGGAAGGGACCCCACACCTGGATGCCTAAGGTGTCTTCATGGAGGACGAGCACACACATGTCTGGGCCCAATAGAGGAGAAAGTAGGAGGAAAAGCTCTCCAACTGTAGAACAGTGATGGCCTGCCTTCTAGCAGGTCGCACACTGATGACTAGGCACCTCTGATCCAAGGTCCTGTGACACGACCACCAGAAAAGTAGGTCCCAGAGAAGGTGGGTTTGGGGCTGGGAAGACTGGCAGCCTGATGGGGGCAAGTCAGGGTGCTGAGGAGATAAACACCTTTGTCCCATGGACATGTGAGGCGACATGCCACTCATCATGGCTGTGTACTGCATGCTGATGAATGGTAAGGACTGCCTGTATGGAGGAGCGATGCTGAGAAGCAATGTATGAACACAGTGGGGCAACATGGTACCCATCAAGGTGGTGTACTGTGTGCTGGTGAAATGTGAGGTACTGCCTGCACTGTGGAGTGATGCTCAGAAGCACTGTATGAACACAGTGGGGTGACATGGCATCCATTACGGTGGTGTACTATGTACTGGTGAAATGTGAGGTACTGTCTGCACTGTAGAGTGATGCTCAGAAGCACTGCATCAACATAGTGGGGTGACATGGCACCCATTACATGGTACCCATGAAGGTGGTATACTGTGTGCTGGTGAAATATGAGGTACTGTCTGCACTGTAGAGTGATGCTCAGAAGCACTGCATCAACATAGTGGGGTGACATGGTACCCATTACATGGTACCCATGAAGGTGGTATACTGTGTGCTGGTGAAATGTGAGGTACTGCCTGCACTGTGGAGTGATGCTCAGAAGCACTGCATCAACATAGTGGGGTGACATGGTACCCATTACATGGTACCCATGAAGGTGGTATACTGTGTGCTGGTGAAATGTGAGGTACTGCCTGCACTGTGGAGTGATGCTCAGAAGCACTGTATGAACACAGTAAGAGACTGCTTGCAGGGAGGAGCAATGCTGAGAAGCAGTGAATGAACACAGTGGGGTGCCATGGCACCCATCAGGGTGTCGTAATGTGCACTGGTGAATGGGTAAGGTCTCCCTGCACTAAGGAACAATGCTCAGAAGCACTGCATGAACACAGTGAGGCAACACGGCTGTCACCCGCCGAGTTCTGTGTGCTGGGTGCATGGTGAGGGATTGCCTGCACTGTGTAAGGATGCTCAGAAGCACTGTATGAACGCTCTGGTGTGACAAGGCACACAGCACGGTGGTGTACTGCTTGCTGGTGAAAGATGAAGGAATGCATGCACAAGAGAGTAATGTCAGAAACACAGCATGAACACAATGGGTGACATGGTACCCATCAAGGTGGTGTACTGTGTGCTGGTGAAAGATGAAGGAATGCATGCACAAAGGAGTAATGTCAGAAACACAGCTTGAACACAATGGGTGACATGGCACCCATCAATGTGGTTTACTGTGTGCTGGTGAAAGGTGAGGGACTGCCTGCACTGTGAAGTGATTCTCAGATGCACAGCTTGAACACAGTGGGGCAACATGGCACCAATCACGGTAGTATTGCTCCTAAGTCTTCCCTTACCAGGTTGGATACTCTCTTCAATGCTTTCTGTCACTTTGCTCTTGATTCCCCCTCCTGCACACATCACTGTACCTTGTATCATTCTCTAGCTTTCCCTTCCCTTGCGTGCACGTGTGTCACTCACTGCGCCAAGTTCACTTCTAAATTCTGATTTGGGACTCTCCACACTTACTTCTCCTCCTTACTGTCTGCTCCACCTCTCTCCTCCTGCCCACCCAGATCCATTGATGCACACACCCTAGCTATTCTTCGTCACTCTACCTCCATAGGCCTGGAAACTTTCTACTACTACTGCCAAAAGCTTTGGAACTCACTGCCGCCTCCTATCAGATTTTCCTCTTACCCATTTTTGATCTCCTTAGCCCTTCATAATTTATATTTCCCTAACTGCACTTGTTCTTAGCCCCCCTTCAACCCTCCTAACCCTGATGCATTATCCTTTAGCTCTACTTTACTTCTATTCTCCTAACTGTACTTGTTATTAGCCCACCTTTGCAACCCTCCCCACCCTTGAGCACTATCCCCTACTCTTCTATCCCTGACTTACTTCCTGTTTTCTAACTGAACCCTTCCTCTGATTACTTCCTCACATGCTACCACCTATTATACCCCCTTCTCCCAACCCCTACCACAACCCACTGTGCCATTTTGACTCTCTACTACCATCCACAACCTACTGTGCTGTTTCAACACTCTACTGCTGTCCACCTCCCCCCCACTGATGCTGCCCCTTTTTCCATTCCTAGTTTACCCATTTTCTTCAGCCTCCCTAGTCCTTATAACTCTCCTCCTCTCCAGTCACCCACCACATTCCACTCCTTCCCCCTCCCTTCTCTCTCTCTCCTCCTTTTCTGCCTGGTTCTGTCCCCCTTGCAGAGTTCTCTGTCATCCTGAAGGGGTATAGATGCTAGCTCCCTCTCTTCTACCCCTCTTCCTTTCCCCTACTTTCTAATCCTGACCCCTTACAGGGTTCTCTGCATCCTCTTATAACTGCTCTTCCTTGGGTACACAATAGCACTTCAAATCGTGTACTCAGCCTACTACTTCTAGCACTTCAAATGTGTTATCCATCCTCTGACCTTTACCCTACTGGATCACCTGCTCTTCGGTTGTTGCAATGTGTGTTATATCCGAACATGGTTTTGTTTACCCTGGCTGGTTGGTCTGGGTTATTTCTGCTCTGTAATTGTACTGCACTGGTTTGTTTTAGTAATTGTACTTGTGTAACCCCTAGATGGCGCTATCCCAGGGGCTACTACCCCTGCCTGATTTGCCACTAACAGGTTGAGGGGCCTGGATCCAATGGCGGGTGCCTCCACCCAGAGGTCAGGGTTTGCAATAGTTAAACTAACTTGGTCACAGCCCTCTGGGACACTGCAACCCCTTTCTTCCCACTAGTGGCCCACAAATATATCAGAATTACCTTCACAGTATACACTTACCCCCAGGTCTGGTTCGGCACTGGGACCTCCTGTGAAATGAGATACAGTGCAACAATCACAGTACAGTACTTTAACATAGACAAATACCTCAGGCAGTATAACTTTGCTGAAACAAGCAGCTCTGATTTATTTAGGGGGATATAACAGGACGAGGAAATCAGGTTAATTAGCTTATCACTCTAATAATCTACCTATGGCTCTGTGCACAGGCTATCCCTATCAGTTACTGTCCCTGGGTACCCAAGCCCTAGTGGCTAGTCCAAACCGTGGCAGCTGGTAGCGCTTTTCACACAGAGAAAAGGAGAATTAAACAGTCAGCAGTACAGTAATTCCATTTGGATTTAATGTGGCAATTCAACAGGGAGCAACCCTGAATTAGTACTCACGACCTCCAAATAAGATAGGGTCCTTCAATGTCAGCAGGGCTCACTTGAGGTACACAAACCTCTTCACACATCCATATAAAGAAGAGAGCACTATACCAGGCAGGCTGCATCTGTATCCGATCATAATTACTGCACAATACCGGGAGAACACACAGCAGATTCAGTTCCTGACAGACCGAGTGCAATTTTCAGCAATTCTTCCAGTCTTCTACAGGGTGAGCCTGGTTTCTACTCTTCAGAGATCCTTTGATTCTTTTCACAGGATGAGTTCAGTCCTAACAAGCTGTTACACAAGCTGCAGACCCGGAACTCTGGGCCTTACACCGTTTTTGACTAAAACTGCACACTGAAAAAGCACAGGGCTCCTTCCTTCTTCACTGCCAAAGCTCAACTGAACTCCAACCGACAAAAACCGGGCACTTCTTTGAGTTCCTCCCAGTTCTTGACTGGATTGGCTGTCTCACAATAGACTGCTGCTGTTGGTCCAAAAGGCACTGAAGTCTAAACTTCATCTCCCAGAGTCACTGCCCATACAATCCTCTTGTGGCTGGCTCAGATTATGAGTCAAGTTCTGATTCGTCAAGGCACCATTTTAGAGCTAGCTTACCCCACACTGATTGGTCCAGTTCAGCAGTTCAAAACTAGAATGGGAACTAGCAGACACAGTTCTGACTGCAAAGAAAGCAGGTTAGTCAAACTGTAATTTCATTATTACTCTAAATAATTTCTGGTAAACAGTTACATCTTTCAGATAGGTTCCTTTGCACTCCTAGTGACTGCAAAAATTAAGTGAATTGGCAGCAGCTCAGTGGTACTCAGAGAAGCACACAGTCCCCCACAAACTAATTATGTCTGCAAGCAGACAGCTCTTAAAGAGACAGTACCAGAGGCTCTAAAAACACTCACTGATAAATGGCTTAAATGCCAAACACCATTCAGGCTTGGAGCATTCAAGCAAGCTCCTGGAAGTCTTTTGGGAACCCCATTTGCAGGGGTTACACCCTTCCTGGCCTGGGAAGCTTAGCGTCAGCGTCAAGCAAGTACCATAAGTTTCAACTGCAACCATATACATTTGCATTAGGCTCGCACATGTAATCATCAGTCAATATATCATTTTACCAAGAACACATTTCTGAAACATTTGCATCGTCACTCTTTACACAGTATTACATACACATTGTACCATAACTCAAGTTATTACCTCTTGTACATGAAACCTGAAGGAGGGCCCTTCCTATCAGTTACCTTGGGGCTGGATGGGGCAAGGGCACCATACTAAGAGGACAACACAAGTAACTTGGAGTTAGCACTGATGCTCAGTTTGGGCAGTGAGCTCGGGACACATACACTCCTTTATGGACAACATTGAGAGGCAAATCCACAGGCCTCCCAAGGAATCATAACTGAGGTGCACCACAGGCTTTACAGCTCGACCAGTCTTTCTAGGGGAACTGTTACAGTCTCTGCACTCTGAGCCTCATTTTCAGCATTGTCCTCACTTGTCAGGGAGTCTCCATGGGGGTAGAGAGGCTAGAACTTGGGGCACTTTCAGCTCCAGGAGTTACAGTTTCTGAGTCCACAACATTTGGCTCACATGGAGCTTTTGGACACTGGCAGTGGACTGTCAGGGCACTCAAAATACTCTTCTTGTTCGGTTTATCACCAGTCTGCCCCAATCTATCATTTTCCTCCCTGAAAGCTCAAACAGTTCAACCATGCACAATGATTCCATTTCATCTGATCTGATGCTTTGCACTTCACTTTCTGGGAGCATTGGCTCAGGGATGAAGCTGGGGCTTAAACAGTCCAGAAGGCCCAGCTTTGTCTCCAGTATTGACTAGGGATTGCCCGAGAACAATTGACTCAGTTAGTAAGAAGGATAGTATTCAAAGTCACTCTCACTTTCTTCCGATATGGACTGACAGTCATGCTCAACTGGGACTTGTGGAGGGGAACACTTTAACTTTGCTTCTGTAGGTGCAGACTTTCTAGATCTTTCTTAGCAGCAGCTCTAGTCACTGGTCCAGAGGGGCATCTTCTAGGGGCTCAGACTCAATAAGATTTGTCAATGGGCAGTAAATGATTTCTATGCATTGTTTTTACATCTTTGAATTATTCTCAGGCCTTACTTTGTACACTGGCAGATCATCTAGTTTGCCCACTACAATGTGAGGGAGATGGTGCCATCTGTCAGCAATCTTGTGCTTGCCATACAATCCCAGATTTCTTAGCAATCCGATCTCCCTCCCGGAGTTCCTGTGCTTTCACCTTTTATCATACCTTTCTTTGTTGGCCAGATTTCTTTTGGCAGCCATGGTTTGAGCCAGTTGGTACGCATGAGTTAGCTGGGCCTTTAACTTTACATACTGTAAATAGTTGTCAGCCTGAACCCCATCAGGAGAGACCCAAAACACACATCTACTGGTAGTCGAGCTTCTCTTCCAAACATCAGGCGGTGGGGGAGAATCAGTGGCATCACTTTTGGTGCAGTTATAAGCATGTACCAGGGTGCTAATTTGTTGGCTCCATCTAGGCTTGTCCTTTGGGTGCAGGGTGCCTAGCATATCTAGCAAAGTGCGGTTGAAACGTTCAGGCTGTGGGTCCCCTTGGGGTGGTAAGAGTGGTTCTGGACTTCGCCCCCCACGAGAAAGCATCTCTTTGATCAGACGACTCTCAAAGTCTCTCCCTTGATCAGAATGGATTCTTTGTGGAGCCCTGAGTGAACAAAAAGTTTTCTACAAGTACTTTGGCCACAGTGGATGCTTTCTGGTCTTTGGTGGGGAAAGCTTGGGCATATCTCGTGAAATGGTCAGTGACCACCAGCACATTACTGATATTTCTTTGATCTGACTCCAAACTTAGAAAATCAATACAGACCAGCTCCATGGGTGCACTGGTGGTGATGTTAACAAGGGGGCAGCCCTCTGGGCAAAGCTTTCCTCTGTAAGCGCGACTACAAGTTCAAATGTGTTGCTCCACATCAGCCCCATCTTAGGCCAATGAATCTGGATCTCACCAAGTCAAGTGTTCTGTCTATACCAAGGTGCCCCATGTGGTTGTGCAGGACCTCAGTACTGAGTCTCGAAGGCAGTGGGCAGCACTAGTTGTTGTTTGTCTACTTGTCCCCCTCTGTCTACACTGTTTCTCTGTATAACAGTTTATTGATCAGTTTTCAACTTAGGACCTTCTTTGTATAACAGTGCAGTTCTCAAATCAGTGGGCGTAATTTGGACACATCTTTTCCTGCATAGAGGGCTTCTAAAGCTGCTTTGATCATGGGATCGCGGGATTGAGACCATCAGAATACTGTCATTGTCCAGCTGAGGCAGTGCAATGTCTAGTGCAGAAAAGTGGCAATAAGCAACAGGTATGCAATTCTCAGAGGCTCCCAAGCAATCCACCATGCAGTCCACTCGTCCGTGGACATTGTTCCTCCCTGTCAAACTTCGGCAGAGTGCCGAATGTCAGGTTCTGCCAATCGGACCCAATCATTCTGGGAACAGGCCTCGGGAGAGAGCATCAGCATCTATGTGGTTCAGACCTGCCAGGTATTCAGAGCATAGTCATATGTAGATAATGCAGAAAGCCACCTATGGCCAGTGGCATCCAACTTAGCTGAGGGTCTGCACATAGGTCAAAGGATTATTGTCAGTTTTACTAGTATTTTAGCCCCATACAAGTACTCATGGAATTGGTCAACAATAGCCCACTTCAAAGCTAGGAACTCTAACTTATGTACAGGATAGTTCTTTTCGGATGGGGTCAGGCTTCTACTGGCAAAGGCCACTGGTCTCAGGCCATTCTCGTGCTCTTGGTACAACACAGCCCCAACCCTTGCAAGCTAGCATCAGTGTGCAGGGCCGTAAGGTTTTCTTGGATCGGCATAAGGCCAGGACTGGGAGCATGGGTAAGTTGATATATGATCTCATGAAAAGCAGTCTCACAATCAGAGTCCAGCGGGCCCCAAATACTTCACTCGGATGAAAATACACTCTTTTCAGTCTTGAGGGCGCTGACTTTTGGTATTTTTGTGGGTTGGGATACCTTGAGTAAGGTTAAGTAAAGGCGGATCACTCTTGAATAGTCCTTGATAAAGCGCGATAATAACCACAGAATCCCAGGAATCTTTTGCAGTTCTTTTTAGATTTTGGGCTGTGGCCAGGTGGTCAAGGCCTCAACTTTACTTGGGTCGGTCTCTATTCCTCGGTGGATACTATAATGTCCCACATACTTTACTGATGTTTGAAAAAATTGACACTTATCAATGGACAGTTTAAGGCCAAAGTCCTCCAGTCGGTCCAATACCTTAAATAATCCTCTCATGTTCCTCCAGTGAGCTGCCAAACACAATAACATCATCTAGGTATACCAGGCACTCTAGTAAGTTCATGTCCCCACTGCACGCTCCATCAATCGTTGAAAAGTGGCTGGGGCACCTGAAAATCCTGGAGGCATCCTCATGAATTCATAGAAGCCAAGCGGACAGATAAAGGCTGTCTTTTCACGGTCCTCTAAAGGGCCATGGGATCTGATAGTACCCACTGCGGAGATCCAGCACAGAGAACCACTTGCTCCCGTTTAGGCAGTCAAAGCATCCTGAATACGGGGCATTGTGTACTGATCAGGGATAGTCCGCCGGTTTAAGGTGCGATAATCCACACACATCCTTACTGTTCCGATTCTTTTTCCTCACTACCACAATGGGGAAGCATAAGGGCTTCTGGATTCTTGTATTACACAGCAGCTAACATCTCTTGCAGATGCCGTCTCACATCATCTATGTCAGCAGGTGCCAGGCGTCGAGACCTCTCCACGAAATGGTCTTCCGTCATGCAGCCGGATATTGTGCTCAGCTCCTTGCACGCATCCCACATCCCATTCCTTTAAAGAAAACACCTGGTCTCTCTGGGCAAGCTTCTCACTGATCTTCACTTTCCATTCAGCTGGCAGCGGGGAGTCGCGAAATCAAACAAGTCAGGCGTTACTCTGTCATTCTTCCTTGAACTCTTGCTGCTGGGTAGCACTGCAGTGTCTGCACAATGCACATTAGCCAGGATGCAACCTCTGTTTACTCGAATGTCTCTTTCAGACACATTATGAACTTGGACCATTACCCTTCTGGCATAAGCATGGGCTCTAGCGGGCAAAATACTAAGCGACCAGCAGTCCCTCTAGCAATTTTCCATACGCCTGGTGCATCCAACATTAATATTTTATTCTGTAACATCTCCTTTCTGTTGGACCTCTCCCTGTAGGTACACTGGGCATTTAGCGCCAGGATCAGAGACTCAGGATCCTTCTTCCATACAATTCCGACCGGTTCCTCTGGTTCTGTTTTCAGCATCTCTCTGTGCCTCATAGGCCTTCTTAATTAAAGCCGAACTCTTAAAGCTCTACTAGTCTTTGACCCTGTTTTCATAACACAACTGTGCCAGCCTTCCGAACATATGAGCATTTGTTCCAATCAACAAAGGGACACCATCATACAGTCCAGGGGGGGACACACTAAGGCTAGGGTCTCTACTTGTTCGGCCACTCCAGCCACGGAGGTGGGAAAGACAGCCAAATTCGGATATACCGGAATAGGGTGAGCCTTCTCATAACCCCATACATACAGTCCTTCTAATGGTTGTAAAAGTACGTCCAACAAATGCTTCTGATACCAATCTTGGACATAATTGTCACTTAGGAGCCACTGTCTAATATAGCTCTTGTAGACACCTCGTTCACCTTTACAGTGGTCTCCATGGAGGGACCCACTATTCTGGACCAGTCTGGAGGCGGTAGTGAGGGCCTGGGCAACAGACCTTGCCACAAAGGGCGTGAATTAGCATTTTGGTGCCCTCACTGGGATCATGTCGTGCACCTCTTAACCACTGATTTCTTCTCGAAGCTCTCCTTGTAGCCTATATGCAACTTTGTCAGTGTCTTTTGGGGACTGGCATTCCCTTTTCATGTCCCATCTTTCCCACAATTATATAAACATACTTTCTGGAGTTTGAGCTGGCGAGGCGCCACACTGGGAGCCAGGGGCGGGGTATTACTAACTGGAAACCTTGGTACCATCTCTGTCTGCAGTGATAAGCATTTGGAGACATCTCGTCAGTTTCTCCACTTCCATCGTCAAAGGAATCGAGTTGCAGCTGTTATCAGCAGGAGATACATGGGTGGGTACCCCCCCCATAGCGAGATACAGTCGGATATAGGTCAGGGCCCGCATTTCAGAGCGTGGCTTCATAAAGGGACTGTTTTGAATTCCCGGATCTCTCTCAACAGTTTCGCCCCCATTGTGACATATCTTTTTCCTTGTCAGAGCACTCATTGACTGCCAACCTCTGCCCCTGAACTTCCACTTGATGGGTCACCCTCAGTCCCTCCAGGTCGTAGCCGCAGCTATTGGTGCAGGTCCTCCCGGTCGTCTTTCTCAACTCCTCGAATTTTCTCATTAACTCATCATAGGAGGGTGGGGATTCCAGTCGATCTGCCAGGTGTAACTGAAGCAACAGCAGTTCTGAGAAGGGCAGACTTAAGGATCCTGTCCAGCCTGGTTCGGTCCAGTTCAATCGCTGGCAAACTACCTTTTCTGAGGCATTCTTGCAACAATTTTCCAGCCGAGATACATACACAGACAACAACTCCCTTGGTACTGTTGTGCATCTCTTACTCTCCACCATAGGTCCTCATCAGAATCTGGGCTCCCATACACATTCTCCAAGGCCTCAAGATAGGCCTGTGCAGTCAGCTTCAGGGTTACTGGCCCGTTTGCCACGGATGGTAGCCAGGGCAGGACCTCAGGCTCTCACTAACCCTCTTTAGCTTTTCACCTTCCGAGCATTGCCATTCTAGCACGTGGGGGCAACATAGTCTATCAGGTCTCCCAGTCATCCTCCCTTGGGGGTGAGGAGGTGCCAGAGAAGTCCTCAACCTCGGTAAGATCGTGACTAATGGCAGGTGCAGAAATAGGAGTCTGCATTGGTTCAGCCACCATTACGGGCACTGGAGCAGGAGAGGGTGTTGGGGGAAGAACACTCCCAGGTGGCAAGAATAGTTTCTTCAAGTCCTCCACAGTTTTCCCCTCTCCCAGCAACCATTCAGCAAATTTCTCCTCAAAAGTTTCAGATAGTGGTGGGGGCTGATTCCCCCCCGGGTCTTTACTGTCCTTAGTTATCACTCTCCAAGCAGTGAGGGCTCCCTCTGGGGTAATGGTCTGTGGCACTTTGGAGCTATCTATGGGATCCTTAAACTCTACTAGGGCCAGGAAAGTGTGGGTGAGCAGATTAGCATGCCGACCCACCACCACAGGGTTTGTAAACCTTCCACCTTGGAAAAGTACTCCTGCACAGTGTCCGTATTGATACCAGGGGGATGTCCAGGATAAGCATAGCATCTTTTGGGGGTCGATCTCCTCCCCAGTACACCACTCCACCAGCCGTGCACAGCCACTTCTGTCGGGGTACCCATTTTTCTTAACAGTGGTTCGTAAATATGGCCACTAGAGGACACACAATCCCAGCGGTGAGCCTCAAGATGTAACCCCTAGATGGCCTATCCAGGGCTACTACCCTGCCTGATTTGCCACTCTAACAGGTTGGGGGCCTGGATCAATGGCGGGTGCCTCCACCCAGAGGTCAGGGTTTGCAATAGTTAAACTAACTTGGTCACAGCCCTCTGGGACACTGCAACCCCTTTCTTCCCACTAGTAGCCCACACAATATATCAGAATTACCTTCACAGTATACACTTACCCCAGGTCTGGTTCCGCACTGGGACCTCCTGTGAAATGAGATACAGTGCAACAATCACAGTACAGTACTTTAACATAGACAAATACCTCAAGCAGTATAACTTTGCTGAAACAAGCAGCTCTGATTTATTTAGGGGATATAACAAGGACAGGAAATCAGGTTAATTAGCTTATCACTCTAATAATCTACCTATGACTCTGTGCACAGCCTATCCTATCAGTTACTGTCCCTAGGTACCCAAACCCTAGTGGCTAGGTCCAAACCGTGGCAGCTGGTAGGGGCCTTTTCACCAGAGAAAAGGAGAATTAAACAGTCAACAGTACAGTAATTCCATTTGGATTTAATGTGGCAATTCAACAGGAGCAACCCTGAATTGGTACTCACGACCTCCAAATAAGATAGGGTCCTTCAATGTCAGCAGGAGCTCACTTGAGGTACACAAACCTCTTCACACATCCATATAAAAGAAAGTACTATACCAGGCAGGCTGCATCTGTATCCCGATCGCAATTACTGCACAATACCCGGGAGAACACACAGCAGATTCAGTTCCTGACAGACCGAGTGCAATTTTCAGCAATTCTTCCAGTCTTCTACAGGGTGAGCCTGGTTTCTACTCTTCAGAGATCCTTTGATTCTTTTCACAGGACGGATTCAGTCCTAACAAGCTGTTACACAAGCTGCAGACCTGCAGGAACTCTGGGCCTTACACACGTTTTTTGACTAAAACTGCACACTGAAAAAGCACAGGGCTCCTTCCTTCTTCACTGCCAAAGCTCAACTGAACTCCAACCGACAAAAACCGGGCACTTCCTTTGAGTTCCTCCCAGTTCTTGACTGGATTGGCTGTCACTCACAATAGACTGCTGCTGTTGGTCCAAAAAGGCACTGAAGTCTAAACTACATCTCCCAGAGTCACTGCCCTTACAATCCTCTTGTGGCTGGCTCAGATTATGAGTCAAGTTCCTGATTACGTCAAGGCACCATTTAGACTAGCTTACCCCACACAGTTGGTCCAGTTCAGCAGTTCAAAACTAGAATGGGAACTAGCAGACACAGTTCTGACTGCAAAGAAAGCAGGTTAGTCAAACTCGTAATTTCATTATTACTCTAAATAATTTCTGGTAAACAGTTACATCTTTCAGATAGGTTCCCTTTGCACTCCTAGTGACTGCAAAAATTAAGTGAATTGGCAGCAGCTCGAGTGGTACTCGAGAAAGCACACAGTCCCCCATACAAACTAATTATGTCTGCAAGCAGACAGCTCTTAAAGAGACAGTACCAGAGGCTCTAAAACACTCACTGATAAATGGCTTAAATGCCAAACACCATTCAGGCTTGGAGCATTCAAGCAAGCTCCTGGAAGTCTTTTGGGAACCCCATTTGCAGGGGGTTACACACCTTCCTAAGCCTAGAGAAAGCTTGGCGTCCGCGTCAAGCAAGTACCATAAGTTTCAACTGCAACCATATACATTTGCATTAGGCTGCACATATGTAATCATCAGTCAATATATCATTTTACCAAGAACACATTTCTGAAACATTGCAGTACGTCACTCTTTACACAGTATTACATACACATTGTACCATAACTCAAGTTATTACCTCTTGTACATGAAACCTGAAGAGGGGCCTTCCTATCAGTTACCTTAGGGGCTGGATGAGGCCAAGGGCACCATACAAAGAACAACACAAGTAACTTGGAGTTAGCACTGATGCTCAGTTTGGGCAGTGAGCTCGAGGACACATACACTCCTTTATGGACAACATTGAGGGGCAAATCCACAGGCCTCCCAAGGGAATCATAACTGAGGTGCACCACAGGCTTTACAGCTCGAGCCAGTCTTTCTGGGGAACTGTTACAGTCTCTGCACTCTGAGCCTCATTTTCAGCATTGTCCTCACTTGTCGGGGAGTCTCCATGGGGGTAGAGAGGCTAGAACTTGGGCACTTTCAGCTCCAGGAGTTACAGTTTCTGAGTCCACAACATTTGGCTCACATGGAAGCTTTTGGACACTGGCAGTGGACTGTCAGGGCACTCAAAATACTCTTCTTGTTCGGTGTATCACCAGTCTGCCCCAATCTATCATTTTCCTCCCCTGAAAGCTCAAACAGTTCAACCATGCACAATGATTCCATTTCATCTGATCTGATGCTTTGCACTTCACTTTCTGGGAGCATTGGCTCCAGGGATGAAGCTGGGGGAGAGCTTAAACAGTCCAGAAGGCCAGCTTTGTCTCCAGTATTGACTAGGGGGATTGCCCCGAAACAATTGACTCAGTTCGTAAGAAGGATAGTATTCAAAGTCACTCTCACTTTCTTCCGATATGGACTGACAGTCATGCTCAACTGGGACTTGTGGAGGGGAACACTTTAACTTTGCTTCTGTAGGTGCAGACTTTCTTGATCTTTTCTTAGCAGCAGCTCTAGTCACTGGTCCAGGGGGCATCTTCTAGGGGCTCAGACTCAATTAAGATTTGTCCAATGGGCAGTAAATGATTTCTATGCATTGTTTTACATCTTTGAATTATTCTCAGGCCTTACTTTGTACACTGGCAGATCATCTAGTTTGCCACTACAATGTGAGGAGATGGTGCCATCTGTCAGCAATCTTGTGTTACCATGCAATCCCAGATTTCTTAGCAATACCCGATCTCCTCCCGGAGTTCCTGTGCTTTCACCTTTTTATCATACCTTTCTTTGTTGCCAGATTTCTTTTGGCAGCCATGGTTTGAGCCAGTTGAGTACGCATGAGTTAGCTGGGCCTTTAACTTTTGCACATACTGTAAATAGTTGTCAGCCTGAACCCCATCAGGAGAGACCCCAAAACACACATCTACTGGTAGTGGAGCTTCTCTTTAACATCAGGCGGTGGGGGGAGAATCAGTGGCATCACTTTTAATTTTGATTATAAGCATGTACCAGGGTGCTAATTTGTTGGCTCCATCTAGGCTTGTCCTTTGGGTGCAGAGTGCCTAGCATATCTAGCAAAGTACGGTTAGAAGCGTTCAGGAATGTAGGTCCCCACAGGAAGGTGGTAAAGGATTGGTTCTGGACTTTCACTCCCCACAGAGAAAGCATCTCTTTGATCAGGCTGACTCAAAAGTCTCTCCCTTGATCAGAATGGATTCTTTGTGGAGCCCATAGTGAACAAAAAGTTTCTACAAGTACTTTGGCCACAGTGGATGCTTTCTGGTCTTTGGTGGGGAAAGCTTGGGCATATCTCGTGAAATGGTCAGTGACCACCAGCACATTACTGATATTTCTTTGATCTGACTCCAAACTTAGAAAATCAATACAGACCAGCTCCATGGGTGCACTGGTGGTGATGTTAACAAGGGGCAGCCCTCTGGGCAAAGCTTTCCTCTGTAAGCTAGCGACTACAAGGTTCGAATGTGTTGCTCCACATCAGCCCCCATCTTAGGCCAATAGAATCTGGATCTCACAAGTCAAGTGTTCTGTCTATACCAAGGTGCCCCATGTGGTTGTGCAGGACATCAGTACTGAGTCTCGAAGGCAGTGGGCAGCACTAGTTGTTGTTGTCTACTTGTCCCCTCTGTCTACTGTTTCTCTGTATAACAGTTTATTGATCAGTTTCAACTTAGGACCTTCTTTGTATATAACAGTGCAGTTCTCTCAAATCAGTGGAGATAAATTTGGACACATCTTTTCCTGCATAGAGGCTTCTAAAGCTGCTTTTGATCATGGGATCAGCAGGATTGAGCCAGCGAATACTGTCATTGTCCAGCTGAGGCAGTGCACCAATGTCTATTGCAGAAAAGTGGCAATAAGCAACAGGTATGCAATTCTCAGAGGCTCCCAAGCAATCCACCATGCAGTCCACTGCGTCCAGTGGACATTGTTCCTCCCTGTCAAACTTCCGGCGAGTGCCCGAATGTCAGGTTCTGCCTATCGACCCAATCATTCTGGGGAACAGGCCTCCGGGAGAGCATCAGCATCTATGTGGTTCAGACCTGCTCGGTATTCGAGAGCAGTCACTATGTAGATAATGCAAGAAAGCCACCTATGGCCTAGTGGCATCCAACTCAGCTGAGGTCTGCACATAGGTCAAAGGATTATTGTCAGTTTTTACTAGTATTTTAGCCCCATACAAGTACTCATGGAATTGGTCAACAATAGCCCACTTCAAAGCTAGGAACTCTAACTTATGTACAGGATAGTTCCTTTTCGGATGGGGTCAGGCTTCTACTGGCAAAAGGCCACTGGTCTCAGGCCATTCTCGTGCTCTTGGTACAACAGCAGCCCCAACCCTTGCAAGCTAGCATCAGTGTGCAGGGCCAAGGGTTTCTTGGATCGGCATAGGCCAGGACTGGAGCATGGGTAAGTTGATATATGATCTCATGAAAAGCAGTCTCACAATCAGAGTCAAGCAGACACAAATACTTCACTTTCGGATGAAAATACACTCTTTCAGTCTTGAGGGCGCTTGACTTTTGGTATTTTTTGTGGGTTGGGATACCTGAGTAAGGTTAAGTAAAGAGGTCACTCTTGAATAGTCCTTGATAAAGCGCCGATAATAACCACAGAATCCAGGAATCTTTGCAGTTCTTTTAGATTTTTGGGCTGTGCCAGGTGGTCAAGACCTCCAACTTTACTTGGGTGGTCTCTATTCCTCGGTGGATACTATGTGTCCCACATACTTTACTGATGTTTGAAAAATTGACACTTATCAATGGACAGTTTAAGGCCAAAGTCCTCCAGTCGGGTCCAATACCTTAAATAATCTGCTCTCATGTTCCTCCAGTGAGCTGCCAAACACAATAACATCATCTAGGTATACCAGGCACTCCTAGTAAGTTCATGTCCCCCACTGCACGCTCCATCAATGGTTGAAAAGTGGCTGGGGCACCTGAAATCCACAGAGGCATCCTCATTGAATTCATAGAAGCCAAGCGGACAGATAAAGGCTGTCTTTTCCACGGTCCTCTGGGCCGCCGGGATCTGATAGTACCACTGCGGAGATCCAGCACAGAGAACCACTTGCTCCCGTTTAGGCAGTCCAAAGCATCCTGAATCACCGGGGCATTGTGTACTGATCAGGGATAGTCCGCCCGTTTAAGGTGCGATAATCCACACACATCCTTACTGTTCCATTCTTTTTCCTCACTACACACACAATGGGGGAAGCATAAGGGCTTCTGGATTCTTGTATTACACCAGCAATAACATCTCTTGCAGATGCCGTCTCACATCATCTATGTCCAGCAGGGTGCCAGGCGAAGAACCTCTCACGAAATGGTCTTCCGTCATGCAGCCGGATATTGTGCTCAGCTCGCATGCCGCATCCTACATCCCATTCCTTTAAAGAAAACACCTGGTCTCTCTCTGGGCAAGCTTCTCACTGATCTTCACTTTCCATTCAGCTGGCAGCGGAGTCACGAATCAAACAAGTCAGGCTGCTACTCACTCATCGAACTCTTGCTGCTGGGTAGCACTGCAGTGTCTGCACAATGCACATTAGCCAGGATGCAACCTCTGTTTACTCGAATGTCTCTTCAGACACATTATGAACTTGGACCATACCTTCAATCATAGCATGGGCTCTAGCGGGCAAAATACTAGGCTTGACCAGCAGTCCCTCTGGCAATTTTCCATCGCCTGAGTGCATCCAACATTAATTTTATTCTTAACATCCTTTCTGATACGGACCTCTCCTGTAAGGTACACTGGGCATTTGGCGCCAGGATCAGAGACTCAGGATCCTTCTTCCATACAATTCCGACCGGTTCCTCTGGTTCTGTTTTTCAGCATCTCTCTGTGCCTCATAGGCCTTCTTAATTAAAGCGGAACTCTTAAAGCTCTACTAGTCTTTGACCCTGTTTTTCATAACACAACTGTGCCAGCCTTCCGAACATATGAGCATTTGTTCCAATCAACAAAGGGACACCATCATACAGTCCAGTGGGGACACACTAAGGCTAGGGTCTCTACTTGTTAAGCCACTCCAGCCCAGGTGGGAAAAGACAGCCAAATCGGAGATACCGGAATAAGGGGTAGCCTTCTCTAACCCCATACATGCAGTCCTTCTAATGGTTGTAAGAGTACGTCTGACAAATGTTCTGATACCAATCTTGGAACATAATTGTCACTTAGGAGCCACTGTCTAATATAGCTCTTGTAGACACTCCGTTCACCTTTACAGTGGTCTCCATGGAGGACCCACTATTCTGGACCAGTCTGGAGGCGGTAGTGGGGGCCTGGGCAAGCTGACCTTGCCACAAAGGGCGTGAATTAGCATTTTTGGTGCCCTCACTGGGATCATGTCGTGCACCTCTTAACCACTGATTTCTTCTCCGAAGCTCTCCTTGTAGCCTATAGCAACTTTTGTCATGTCTTTTGGGACTGGCATTCCTTTTCATGTCCCATCCTACAATTATAGCAAAACATACTCTGGAGTTTGGTGAGGCGAGGCGCCACACTGGGAGCCAGGGCGGGGTATTACTAACTGAAAACCTTGGTGCCATCTGTCTGCGGCGTGATAGCATTTGGAGACATCTGTCCAGTTCTCCACTTCCATCTCAAGGAATCGAGTTCGGGCTATTATCAGCAGGAATACATGGTGGTACCCCACCCCCATAGCAGATACAGTCGGATATAGGTCAGGGCCCGTGCTGCAGCATGCTTCATAAAGACTGTTTGAATTCCCGGATCTCTCTCAACAGTTCGCTTCCATTGCTGTTGCTCATATCTTTTCCTTGTCAGAGCACTCATTGACTGCCAACCTCTGCCCCTGAACTTCCTTGATGGGTCACCCTCAGTCACTTTCGGTCGGCGCCGCAGCTATTGAGTGCAGGTCCCTCCCGAGTTGATCTTTTCTCAACTCCTCGAATTTCTCTATTAACTCATCATAGGAGGTGGGGATTCCAGTCGATCTGCCAGGTGTAACTGAAGCAACAGCAGTTCTGAGAAGGGCAGACTTAAGGATCCTGTCCAGCCTGGTTCGGTCAGTTCAATCGCTGGCAAACTACCTTTTCTGAGGCATTCTTGCAACAATTTTCCACCGAGATACATACACAGACAACAACTCCCTGGTACTGTGTGCATCTCTTACTCTCCACCATAGGTCCTCATCAGAATCTGGGCTCCATACACATTCTCAGGCCTCAAGATGGCCTGTGCAGTAGCTCGGGGTTACTGGCCCGTTTGCTTGCACGGATGGTAGCCAGGGCAGGACCTGGGGCTCTCACTAACCCTCTTTACCTTTCACCTTCCGACGTGCCATCTCAGCTTGGGGGGCAACATGGTCTATCAGGTCTCCCAGTCATCCTCCCCTTAGAGTGGGGAGGGTGCCAGAGAGATCCTCAGCCTTGATGAGAGTGGTGACTAATGGCAGGTGCAGAAATAGGAGTCTGCATTGGTTCAGCCACCATTACGGGCACTGGAGCAGGAGAGGGTGTTGGGGAGGAACACTCCCAGGTGGCAAGAATAGTTTCTTCAAGTCCTCCTAGTTTTCCCTCTCTCCCAGCAACCATTCAGCAAATTTCTCCTCAAAGTTTTCAGATAGTGGTGGGGCTGATTCCCCCAGGTCTTTACTGTCCTTAATTATCACTCTCCAAGCAGTGAGAATACCCTCTGGGGTAATGGTCAGTGGCACTTTGGAGCTATCTATGGGATCCTTAAACTCTACTAGGGCCAGGAAAGTGTGGGTGAGCAGATTAGCATGCCGACCCACCACCACAGGGTTTGTAAACCTTCCACTGTGGAAAGTACTCCCTGCACAGTGTCCGTATTGATACAGGGATGTCAGGATAAGCATAGCATTTGGGGTCCATCTCCTCCCCAGTACACCACTCCACCAGCGGTGCACAGCCACTTCGTCGAGGTACCCATTTTTCTTAACAGTGTCTGTAAATATGGCCACTAGGGACACACAATCAGCGGTGAGCCTCAAGATGTAACCCCTAGATGGCGCTATCCCGGGGCTACTACCCTGCCTGTTTGCCACCACAGGGTTGGGGGCCTGGATCAATGGCGGGTGCCTCCACCCAGAGGTCAGGGTTTGCAATAGTTAAATAACTTGGTCACAGCCCTCTGGGACACTGCAACCCCTTTCTTCCCACTAGTGCCCACACAATATAATCAGAATTACCCACAGTATACTTACCCCAGGTCTGGTTCGGCACTGGGACCTCCTGTGAAATGAGATACAGTGCAACAATCACAGTACAGTACTTTAACATGAAACAAATACCTCAGGCAGTATAACTTTGCTGAAACAAGCAGCTCTGATTTATTTAGGGGGATACTAACAGGACAGGGAAATCAGGTTAATTAAGCTTATCACTCTAATAATCTACCTATGGCTCTGTGCGCGAGCCTATCCCTATCAGTTACTGTCCTGGGTACCCAAGCCCTAGTGGCTGGTCAAACACGTGGCAGCTGGTGAGGGGCCTTTTCACACAGAAAAGGAGAATTAAACAGTCAACAGTACAATAATTCCATTTGGATTTAATGTGGCAATTCAACAGGAGCAACCCTGAATTAGTACTCACGACCTCCAAATAAGATAGGGTCCTTCAATGTCAGCAGAGCGCTCATGAAGGTACACAAACCTCTTCACACATCCATATAAAAGAAAGTACTATACCAGGCAGGCTGCATCTGTATCCCGATCGCAATTACTGCACAATACCGGAAGAACACACAGCAGATTCAGTTCCTGACAGACCGAGTGCAATTTTCAGCAATTCTTCCAGTCTTCTACAGGGTGAGCCTGGTTTCTACTCTTCAGAGATCTTTGATTCTTTTCACAGGAGCAGATTCAGTCCTAACAAGCTGTTACACAAGTTGCAGACCGGAACTTGGGCCTTACACGTTTTTGACTAAAACTGCACACTGAAAAAGCACAGGGCTCCTTCCTTCTTCACTGCCAAAGCTCAACTGAACTCCAACCGACAAAACGGGCACTTCCTTTGAGTTCCTCCCAGTTCTTGACTAGATTGCTGTCCTCACAATAGACTGCTGCTGTTGGTCCAAAAAGCACTGAAGTCTAAACTACATCTCCCAAGTCACTGCCCATACAATCCTCTTGTGGCTGGCTCAGATTATGAGTCCAAGTTCTGATTCGTCCAAGGCACCATTTAGAGCTAGCTTACACCCCACACTGATTGGTCCAGTTCAGCAGTTCAAAACTAGAATGGGGAACTAGCAGACCACAATTCTGACTGCAAAAGAAGCAGGTTAGTCAAACTGTAATTTCATTATTACTCTAAATAATTTCTGGTAAACAGTTACATCTTTCAGATAGGTTCCCTTTGCACTCTAGTGACTGCAAAAATTAAGTGAATTGCAGCAGCTGGTGGTACTCAGAAACACAGTCCCCCATACAAACTAATTATGTCTGCAAGCAGACAGCTCTTAAAGACAGTACCAGGGCTCTAAAAACACTCACTGATAAATGGCAAATGCCAAACACCATTCAGGCTTGGAGCATTCAAAGCAAAACATGGAAGTCTTTGGGAACCCCCCATTTGCAGGGGTTACACCCTTCTGGCCTGGGAAAGCAGCGTCCGCGTCAAGCAAGTACCCATAAGTTTCAACTGCAACCATATACATTTGCATTAGGCTGCGCACGTGTAATCATCAGTCAATATATCATTTTACCAAGAACACATTTCTGAAACATTGCAATGAAGTCCTCTTTACAACGTATTACATACACATTGTACCATAACTCAAGTTGTACCTCTTGTACATGAAACCTGAAAAGAGAGGGCCCTTCCTATCAGTTACCTTGGGGCTGGATGGGGCAAGGGCACCATATGAGGACAGAGCACAAGTAACTTGGAGTTAGCACTGATGCTCAGTTTGGGCAGTGAGCTCGGGACACATACACTCCTTTATGGACAACATTGAGAGCAAATCCACAGGCCTCCCAAGGAATCATAACTGAGGTGCACCACAGGCTTACAGCTCGACCAGTCTTTCTAGGGAGACTGTTACAGTCTCTGCACTCTGAGCCTCATTTTCAACATTGTCCTCACTTGTCAGGGGAGTCTCCATGGGGTAGAGGCTAGAACTTGGGGCACTTTCAGCTCCAGGAGTTACAGTTTCTGAGTCCACAACATTTGGCTCCATGGAGAGCTTTGGACACTGGCAGTGGACTGTCAGGGCACTCAAAATACTCTTCTTGTTGGTGTATCCCAGTCTGCCCCAATCTATCATTTTCCTCCTGAAAGCTCAAACAGTTCAACCATGCACAATGATTCCATTTCATCTGATCTGATGCTTTGCACTTCACTTTCTGGGAGCATTGGCTCCAGGGGATGAAGCTGGGGGCTTAAACAGTCCAGAAGGCCCAGCTTTGTCTCCAGTATTGACTAGAGGATTGCCCCAAACAATTGACTCAGTTAGTAAGAAGGATAGTATTCAAAGTCACTCTCACTTTCTTCCGATATGGACTGACAGTCATGCTCAACTGGGACTTGTGGAGGAACACTTTAACTTTGCTTCTGAGTGCAGACTTTCTTGATCTTTCTTAGCAGCAGCTCTAGTCACTGGTCCAGAGGGGCATCTTCTGGGGCTCAGACTCAATTAAGATTTGTCCAATGGGCAGTAAATGATTTCTATGCATTGTTTTTACATCTTTTGAATTATTCTCAGGCCTTACTTTGTACACACTGGCAGATCATCTAGTTTGCCCACTACAATGTGAGGAGATGGTACCATCTGTCAGCAATCTTTTGTGCTTGCCATGCAATCCCAGATTTCTTAGCAATACCAGTCTCCCTCCGGAGTTCTGTGCTTTCACCTTTTATCATAACCTTTCTTTGTTGTGCCAGATTTCTTTTGGCAGCCATGGTTTGAGCCAGTTAGTGCACGCAGGAGTTAGCTGGGCCTTTAACTTTTGCACATACTGTAAATAGTTGTCAGCCTGAACCCCATCAGAGAGACCCCAAACACACATCTACTGGTAGCAGAGCTTCTCTTCCAAACATCAGGCGGTAGGGGAGAATCCAGTGGCATCACTTTTGGTGCAGTTATAAGCATGTACCAGGTGCTAATTTGTTGGCTCCATCTAGGCTTGTCCTTTGGGTGCAGTGCCTAGCATATCTAGCAAGTGCGGTTGAAACGTTCAGGCTGTGGGTCCCCCTGGGGTGGTGAGGAGTGGTTCTGGACTTCGCCTCCCCACAGAGAAAGCATCTCTTTGATCAGACGACTCTCAAAGTCTCTCCCTTGATCAGAATGGATTCTTTGTGGAGCCCCATAAGTGAACAAAAAGTTTTCTACAAGTACTTTGGCCACAGTGGATGCTTTCTGGTCTTTGGTGGGAAAGCTTGGGCATATCTCGTAAAATGGTCAGTGACCACCCAGCATTACTGATATTTCTTTGATCTGACTCCAAACTTAGAAAATCAATACAGACCAGCTCCATGGGTGCACTGGTGGTGATGTTAACAGGGGCAGCCCTCTGGGGCAAAGCTTTCCTCTGTAAGCAAGACTACAGGATTCGAATGTGTTGCTCACATCAGCCCCATCTTAGGCCAATAGAATCTGGATCTCACCAAGTCAAGTGTTCTGTCTATACAAGGTGCCCCATGTGGTTGTGCAGGACCTCAGTACTGAGTCTCGAAAGGCAGTGGGCAGCACTAGTTGTTGTTTGTCTACTTGTCCCCTCTGTCTACTGTTTCTCTGTATAACAGTTTATTGATCAGTTTCAACTTAGGACCTTCTTTGTATAACAGTGCAGTTCTCAAATCAGTGGGCGTAATTTGGACACATCTTTTCCACATAGAGGCTTCTAAAGCTGCTTTGATCATGGGATCGCGAGGATTGAGCCCGCCGAATACTGTCATTGTCCAGCTGAGGCAGTGCACCAATGTCTATGTGCAGAAAAGTGGCAATAAGCAGCAGGTATGCAATTCTCAGAGCTCCCAAACAATCCACCATGCAGTCCACTACGTCCGTGGACATTTGTTCCTCCTGTCAAACTTCGGCAGAGTGCCCGAATGTCAGGTTCTGAATCGGACCCAATCATTCTGGGGAACAGGCCTCCGGAGAGAGCATCAGCATCTATGTGGTTCAGACCTGCTCGGTATTCGAGAGAGCATAGTCATATGTAGATAATGAAAGCCACCTATGACAGTGGCATCCAACAGCTGAGGTCTGCACATAGGTCAAAGGATTGTTGTCAGTTTTACTGGTATTTTGGCCTTACAAGTACTCATAGATTGGTCAACAATAGCCCACTTCAAAGCTGGAACTCTAACTTATGTACAGGATAGTTCTTTTCGGATGGGGTCAGGCTCTCTGGCTAAAGGCCACTGGTCTCAGGCCATTCTGTGCTCTTGGTACAAACAGCCCCAACCCTTGCAAGCTAGCATCAGTGTGCAGGGCGTAAGGTTTTCTTGGATCGGCGCCAGAGCCAGGACTGGAGCATGGGTAAGTTGATATATGATCTCATGAAAAGCAGTCTCACAATCAGGAGTCAAAGCCGGGCCCCAAATACTTCCACGGATGAAAATACACTCTTTCAGTCTTGAGGGGCCTGACTTTTAGTATTTTTGTGGGTTGGGGATACCCTTGAGTAAGGTTAGAAATAGGCGGATCACTCTTGAATAGTCCTTGATAAAGCGCCGATAACCACAGAATCCAGGAATCTTTGCAGTTCTTTTAGATTTTTGGGCTGTGCCAGGTGGTCAAGGCCTCAACTTTACTTGGGTCGGTCTCTATTCCTCGGTGGATACTATGTGTCCCACATACTTTACTGATGTTTGGAAAAAATTGACACTTATCAATGGACAGTTTAAGGCCAAAGTCCTCCAGTCGGTCCAATACCTAAATAATCTGCTCTCATGTTCCTCCAGTGAGCTGCCAAACACAATAACATCATCTAGGTATACCAGGCACTCTAGTAAGTTCATGTCCCCCACTGCACGCTCCATCAATGGTTGAAAAGTGGCTGGGGCACCTGAAATCCTTGAGGCATCCTCATGAATTCATAGAAGCCAGCGGGACAGATAAAGGCTGTCTTTTCACGACCTCTGGGGCCATCGGGATCTGATAGTACCCTGCGGAGATCCAGCACAGAAGGCCACTTGCTCCCGTTTAGGCAGTCCAAAAGCATCCTGAATGCGGGGCATTGTGTACTGATCAGGGATAGTCGCGCCGGTTTAAGGTGCGATCCACACACATCCTTACTGTTCCATTCTTTTCTCACTACCACAATGGGGAAGCATAAGGGCTTCTGGATTTTGTATTACACCAGCAGCTAACATCTCTTGCAGATGCCGTCTCACATCATCTATGTCAGCAGGTGCCAGGCGTCGAGACCTCTCAATGAAATGGTCTTCCGTCATGCAGCCGGATATTGTGCTCAGCTCCTTGCACGCATCCTACATCCCATTCCTTCAAAGAAAACACCTGGTCTCTCTGGGCAAGCTTCTCACTGATCTTCACTTTCCATTCAGCTGGCAGGAAGTCGCCCGAAATCAAACAAGTCAGGCGTTACTCTGTCATTCTTCCTTGAACTCTTGCTGCTGGGTAGCACTGCAGTGTCTGCACAATGCACATTAGCCAGGATGCAACCTCTGTTTACTCGAATATCTCTTTCAGACACATTATGAACTTGGACCATTACCCTTCTGGCATAAGCATGGGCTCTAGCGGGCAAAATACTAGGCTTGACCAGCAGTCCCTCTGGCAATTTTCCATCGCCTGGTGCATCCAACATTAATATTTTATTCTTAACATCCTTTCTGATACGGACTCTCTCTCCTGTAAGGTACACTGGGCATTTGGCGCCAGGATCAGACTCAGGATCCTTCTTCCATACAATTCCGACCGGTTCCTCTGGTTCTGTTTTTCAGCAGCCTCTCTGTGCCTCATAGGCCTTCTTAATAAAGCTGAACTCTTAAAGCTCTACTGGTCTTTGACCCCTGTTTTTCATAACACAACTGTGCCAGCCTTCGAACATATGAGCATTTGTTCCAATCAACAAAGGGACACCATCATACAGTCCAGTGGGGGACACACTAAGGCTAGGGTCTCCTACGTGTTCAGCCACTCCAGCCACGGAGGTGGGAAAGACAGCAAATTCGGATATACCGGAATGGGTAGGCCTTCTCACTTAACCCCCTATACATGCAGTCCTTCTAATGGTTGTAAGGGTACGTCTGACAAATGCTTCTGATACCAATCTTGGAACATAATTGTCACTTAGGAGCCACTGTCTAATAGCTCTTATGAACCTCCGTTCACCTTTACAGTGGTCTCCATGGAGGACCCACTATTCTGGACACCAGTCTGGAGAGGCGGTAGTGGGGGGCCTGGGCAACTGACCTTGCCAAAAGGACGTGAATTAGCATTTTGGTGCCCTCACTGGGATCATGTCGTGCACCTCTTAACCACTGATTTCTTCTCGAAGCTCTCCTTGTAGCCTATATGCAACTTTGTCAGTGTCTTTTGGGGACTGGCATTCCCTTTTCATGTGCCCATCTTTCCCACAATTATAGCAAAACATACTTTCTGGAGTTTGAGCTGGCGGCGCCACTGGGAGCCAAGGCGGGATTACTAACTGGAACCTTGGTGCCATCTCTGTCTCTGGCGTGATAAGCATTTGGAGACATCGTCAGTTTCTCCACTTCCATCGTCAAGGAATCGAGTTCGGACTGTTATCAGCAGGAGATACATGGTGGTACCCACCCCCATAGCAATACAGTCGGATATAGGTCAGGGCCCGTACTTGCAGGCGTGGCCTTCATAAAGGACTGTTTTGAATTCCGGATCTCTCTCAACAGTTAGCCCCATTGTGACATATCTTTTCCTTGTCAGAGCACTCATTGACTGCCAACCTCTGCCCTGAACTTCACTTGATGGGTCACCCTCAGTCACTCGATTCGTAGCCGCAGCTATTGGTGCAGGTCCCTCCCGGTCATCTTTTCTCAACTCCTCGAATTTCTCTCATTAACTCATCACAGGAGGGTGGGATTCAGTCGATCTGCCAGGTGTAACTGAAGCAACAGCAGTTCTGAGAAGGGCAGACTTAAGGATCCGTCCAGCCTGGTTGGGTCCAGTTCAATCGCTGGCAAACTACCTTTTCTGGGCATTCTTTGCAACAATTTTTCCAGCGAGATACATACACAGACAACAACTCCCCTTGGTACTGTTGTGCATCTCTTACTCTCCACCATAGGTCCTCATCAGAATCTGGGCTCCACACATTCTCCAAGGCCTCAAGATAGGCCTGTGCAGTCGCTTCAGGGTTACTGGCCCGTTTAGCACGGATGGTAGCCAGGGCAGGACCTCGGAGGCTCTCACTAACCCTCTTTTAAGCTTTTCACCTTCGAGCATTGCCATTCTAGCAGCGGGGGCAACATAGTCTATCCAGGTCTCCCAGTCATCCTCCCTTGGGGGGTGGGAGGGTGCCAGAAGATCCTCAACCTTGGTGAAGTCGTGACTAATGGCAGGTGCAGAAATAGGGTCTGCATTGGTTCAGCCACCATTACGGGCACTGGAGCAGGAGAGGGTGTTGGGGAGGAACACTCCCAGGTGGCAGAATAGTTTCTTCAAGTCCTCCACAGTTTTCCCCTCTCCCAGCAACCATTCAGCAAATTTCTCCTCAAAGTTTCAGATAGTGGTGGGGCTGATTCCCCCAGGTCTTACTGTCCTAGTTATCACTCTCCAAGCAGTGAGGGCTCCCTCTGGGGTAATGGTCTGTGGCACTTTGGAGCTATCTATGGGATCCTTAAACTCTACTAGGGCCAGGAAAGTGTGGGTGAGCAGATTAGCATGCGACCCACCACCACAGGGTTTTGTAAACCTTCCACCTTGGAAAGTACTCCTGCACAGTGTCAGTATTGATGCAGGGGATGTCAGGATAAGCATAGCATTTTGAGGTGCGATCTCCTCCCCAGTACACCACTCCACCAGCCGGTGCACAGCCACTTCTGTCGGGTACCCATTTTTTCTTAACAGTGGTTCGTAAATATGGCCACTAGAGGACACACAATCCCAGCGGTGAGCCTCCAAGATGTAACCTAGATGGCGCTATCCCAGGGGCTACTACCCCTGCCTGATTTGCCACTAACAGGTTGAGGGCCTGGATCCAATGGCGAGGTGCCTCACCCAGAGGTCAGGGTTTGCAATAGTTAAACTAACTTGGTCACAGCCCTCTGGGACACACAACCCCTTTCTTCCCACTAGTGGCCCACACAATATATCAGAATTACCTTCACAGTATACACTTACCCCAGGTCTGGTTCGGCACTGGGACCTCCTGTGAAATGAGATACAGTGCAACAATCACAGTACAGTACTTTAACATAGACAAATACCTCCAGGCAGTATAACTTTGCTGAAACAAGCAGCTCTGATTTATTTAAGGGGATATAACAAGGACAGGGGAAATCAGGTTAATTAGCTTATCACTCTAATAATCTACCTATGGCTCTGTGCACAGGCCTATCCCTATCAGTTACTGTCCCTGGGTACCCAAGCCCTAGTGCTAGTCCAAACCGTGGCAGCTGGTAGGGCCTTTTCACACAGAGAAAAGGAGAATTAAACAGTCAGCAGTACAGTAATTCCATTTGGATTTAATGTGGCAATTCAACAAGGAGCAACCTGAATTAGTACTCACGACCTCCAAATAAGATAGGGTCCTTCAATGTCAGCAGGGCTCACTTGAGGTACACAAACCTCTTCACACATCCATAAAAAGAAAGTACTATACCAGGCAGGCTGCATCTGTATCCGATCGCATTACTGCCAATACCGGGAGAACACACAGCAGATTCAGTTCCTGACAGACCGAGTGCAATTTTCAGCAATTCTTCCAGTCTTCACAGGGTGAGCCTGGTTCTACTCTTCGAGATCCTTTGATTCTTTTCACAGGACGGATTCAGTCCTAACAAGCTGTTACACAAGCTGCAGACCGGAACTCTGGGCCTTACACCGTTTTGACTAAAACTGCACACTGAAAAGCACAGGGCTCCTTCCTTCTTCACTGCAAAGCTCAACTGAACTCCAACCCAAAAAACCGGCACTTCCTTTGAGTTCCTCCCAGTTCTTGACTGGATTGGCTGTCACTCACAATAGACTGCTGCTGTTGGTCCAAAAGGCACTGAAGTCTAAACTACATCTCCCAGAGTCACTGCCCATACAATCCTCTTGTGGCTGGCTCAGATTATGAGTCCAAGTTCTGATTCGTCCAAGGCACCATTTTAGAGCTAGCTTACCCCACACTGATTGGTCCAGTTCAGCAGTTCAAAACTAGAATGGGGAACTAGCAGACACAGTTCTGACTGCAAAGAAAGCAGGTTAGTCAAACTGTAATTTCATTATTACTCTAAATAATTTCTGGTAAACAGTTACATCTTTCAGATAGGTTCCTTGCACCCTAGTGACTGCAAAATTAAGGAATTGGCAGCAGCCTGAGTGGTACCTAGAGAAGCAATAAGAACCCCCCATACAACTAATTATGTCTGCAAGCAGACAGCTCTTAAAGAGACAGTACCAGAGGCTCTAAAAACACTCACTGATAAATGGCTTAAATGCCAAACACCATTCAGGCTTGGAGCATTCAAGCAAGCTCCTGAAGTCTTTTGGGAACCCCCATTTGCAGGGAGTTACACTTATGTACTCTATTATTGCTATGTGTTTGCCTGTTCTCCCAATTCTCTGTACCCCCAAGGACGGCTTCTGGAAGCAGAGCTGTTTACAGCTCATGTTGTCTTTCCTGGTGAAACATTTTCCAAATAAATAAATAGTGTACTATGTGCTGGTGAAAGGTGAGGAATATCTGCTCTGTGGAGTGATGCTCAGAAGCACTGCATGAACACTGTGGTGCAACATGGCACCCATCACAGTTGCGTACTGTGTGCTGGTGAAAGGTGAGGGACTGTCTATGCCCCAGCCTTTTTTTTCCATTAGTAATTTTTGCAGTGTCCCTCTTTCTGCTCCCCAGATCCCAGGACCCCGGTAGACATGCATGTGGAGGTGCACATGCACACCCGGTACCAACTCGGCCCTTTCCACCCCACCCCTGGCAATTGCTGCTGCCCCCTCCCACCTACGTTTCCCATTGGACCACCACCCGATGGGAGTGGAACTAGGGGGGTGGACAACCACCCTGGGAAGGAAGAACTGCTTTTCGGCTGCTCAATCCCACTCCCTCCCTCCTGCTGGCTCCCTGACAACCCAAGGTCATTCCTGAACACTGGTCGCTGGTGTGGCGCCAGGTAAGGCGTCCCCTGCCTCAGCCCTCAGCGCCACCAGGCCTACCTGTCTGTGCTTATTTAGCTGCTATGAGAAATAACATGTACACTGCATTATATAGTATTTTTACTTATACATCTAACCCTAATTTTTATTGTATTTAGAATAAGCAATCTGACACACTAACACACATGCACTGCTTCTTTGCAAACTGACTAGAAAAGGTTAATGTGCCAGGAAAGGTTAACACAAGCACACGCCTCTCCATGATATGAGCAGATTTAGATACCTATGTCTGCCTGCATGCAACATCCCTTTCTTAGAAATAGCAGGATTTTGAAGAGCTCACTTTAAGGAGGAGGTACCATCTCTGGGGTTCAAGTGTTCCTGCATTATGGCTCCCGATTAAAACCTCTTAATCTGATTTAAACCTGCTCACTGAAGACAAAAACTTTTAAAATGATCTTACCATTTTGTTATTCATCCTTGTGCCATATTTACCCACAATGCCCATTCCACCCAGACTTCTTTTTTCCCGTTAATGTGAATAGGGGAATAGATCTCGGTGTGGGTATGCAAGAATGGAGAGCCTCTTGTGTTTTTAGGAAATACCGCCACCTCCTCCAGATTAAGACTTTTGCCATTTCACAAACATTTTTTTTTAGTTTCTCTCCTGGGACCGCACAGCTATCATAGCGAACTGCAACAGAAATGCTTGCTCTTAGCTCAGGCTATGCAAATTAGTGTGCCACTGTGAGAGATGCTGTTGTGCACATGAAATACAAAGTTCTCACAGTGCCCTATATATTTCGAAGTGTCATTGGTTGCTAGTCTGTTTGACAAGGTCCTCTGTGCAGTCGCTAAAAAAAAAACTGTTGCACTACTTACTTTATGCATCGCTTGTTTCCAGAGTTCAATTCTGCAACACGAGAATGAGCTTCAAGCATGCAGGAGACATCAATAAACATAAACAGACAGTGTAATGGTGCTGACCAGAAGAAGTGCCACTGAATATTAATTTCTATGTTGGAGCAAGCAGCATGAAAGTAAGTGCTGCAACAGTTTTTCATTTTAGTGACTGCACAGAATACATCCTTGTCAAACAGACTAGCAACCACTGACACTTCAGCAATACATGGGGACGCTGTGAAAGAACTTTGTATTTCAGGTGCACAAGAACATCTCTCACAGTGTCCCACTAATTTGAGTAACCTGAGTTGCGAGCAAGCATTCCTGGCTGCAGCTCGCTATAATAGCTGTGCAGTCCAGTAGAGAAACTAAAAAAAAAGGATAGTGGAATGGTAGAAGTCTTAATCGGGTGGGGAGGGGTGTATTTCTAAAACATAAGAAGGCACACCAGTACAGAGATCTCTTCCCCTATTCACCTCTTCACATCATCAGGAAAGGAGAACTCTGGGTGGAGTAGGCATTGTGGGTAAATAAATATGGCACAAGGAAGAATAACAAAATGGCAAGATCATTTTAAAAGTCTATGTCTTTGGTAAGCAGGTTAAAATTATGCTCAAATGATGAAGTTTTACTCAGGGAGCCATAATGCAGGAACACTGGAACCCCAGAGATGGCACCTCACCTTTAAAATACACAGTGCTCAAACATTTTACACATGAATGTGACAGATTAATGATGTCATTAGATAAGAACACAACTAGAGATAAGAAAACATTCTTAAAAAATCTAATCCTGCGTAGGTCAATTGTCACAGAAGGAATACACTGCCTTATATGGCATTTATTTACATATACATCTAACCCTAACTTTTATTGTATTTAGGATAAGCACTCTGACACACTAACACACATGCACTGCTTCTTTAGCAAACTTACTAGGGAAAGGTCAATGTACCAGGAAAGGGTTAACAGAGAGCCACACAGATGTACACACACACACACACACCTTTGTCTCTGCCTGCATGCAACATACCTTTCTTAAAAATGGCAGGTTTCTGAAGAGCTCACTTTAAAATAACCAGAGCTTAAACATTTTAAACATAAATGTGACAGATTGATGAACTAATTAGATAAGAACACAACCAGAGGTGAAAAACCGTCTTAAAAACTCTAGTTCTGTGTAGGTCAAATGTCACAAAAAGAATGTTATGTAAAGGCTGGGAAAGGCTAAGATGACATGTTTATAAGCTATGAAACTGTCTTGAAAGAGTACACTATCCAGACGGAGCTTTATCACAGAAAATAGTGCAACACTGCTCAGCTGAATGAACAGAGCAGGCATTTCAATTAGGCACAGCAGGCAATTCAATTCAACACTTCAATTAAGTGGAGTGATTGCTCAAAACCACCAATTTTTCCTAGTCTGTTCAGAATTTGGATAGCTCCTTTTTCTATTGAGACAGCAACACATCGGCAGGCTCCCCCACTGCAGCAATAAAAAGACTACAAAGTGTTTTGTTATTGTTGTGTGGTGTGGGTAAATAGTCCTTCCTTTATTCTTTTGGTCCCCTTCTCCTGCCTGGGTATATCCTCTTGGGCATATCCCCTTAGTTGCTATATGCAACATGTGCCCTAGGCACTATCCAGTCTAGAGCCACTGAGCAGCTGCTCTGTATGTGAAAGAGTGCAGAGCACTTTGCTTGTATCATAGTGCCACACAGAGTACATCCATGTGCTTGCAGGGAGAAGCAGGTCATGTTCTTTTCTACCAATGTTAGATTTTTGATCAGTATACCCTTTGTTACCTCTCTCTGTGCTTTGGGCCTTGGCCCACTCTGCCTGAAACATACCAGAGATTACCACATCTTGACCCTAGAACGCCTATGTTCCAAATCCCTACTTTTCTCCTGCCTGTCATAGGGAAAACAGGGATATGGGTTTGGTCTCTGGTTTACTCAGTTCTTATCAGGTAGCACAGATATTCTTTTTTGGAGTACAGTGTAATTTTTCCATTTTTGGCAGAATTGCCATCTCAGTTGCAAGGGGATCCCAGTTTGAACTTCCCCTTTTGTTACATGGTTCTTCAGTCTTTAATAACAAAACTACCCCCACTAAGAATCACAATATACATCCCATTATCACAAAATATAAGATTGAGGATAAGGAAATGGAGAAATTACTTTTGGGACTCAACCCTAATAAATCGGCTGGACCTGATGGAATTCACCCCCGTATTTTGAAGGAACTGGCATATCCCCTATCTGGTCCAATGGCTGCTTTATTTACAAAATCTCTTATAGAAGATGAGGTCTTGGAGGAATGGAGACAGACTACTGTCATTCTCATTTATAAAAATAAAGGATCTAAACATAATGTTACAAATTATAGACCTATTAGTCTAACCTCTGTCCTGAGTAAAATCGTGGAGGGTATAATTAAAAATTATATAGAGACTATTATACCACCAGACCAAACACAGCATGGATTTGTCAAATCCCATTCCTGTATGACTAACCTGCTTGAATTTTATGGTGTTTTTAGTTTGGCTTTGGATGGGGGTGAAGCTGTGGATGTGGTTCTACTGGACTTTTCAAAGGCCTTTGACAAGGTGCCGCATGGTGAACTTATTGACACCATAATAGAAATGGGACTCGATAGGAATATAACTAGATGGATAGAGTCCTGGCTGTTCGAGAGGACTCAGCGAGTTTGTATAAAGGGCTATTATTCAGAATATGAACCAGTGACTAGTGGGGTCCCACAGGGCTCTGTGCTGGGACCTTGTATTTTTAACCTCTATATCTCTTCACTAACATTTTAATCTAATGTCTGGTTAACAAAATTTGCTGATGATACTCGTATAGGCCACAAAATCAATAAACCTGAGGATGTATGTACTTTGCAAAGCGCATTAAATGAACTTGAAAACTGGGCATTAACAAAAAAACTTGTGTTCAATACTGAGAAATGCGTTGTAATGCACTTTGGGAAGGATAACTCATTTGCTACTTATTTTATGGGTAACAAAGTTCTTAAGGCTGTTGAAGATGAGCGATACCTGGGAATTAGGGTCAAAAATGATTTAAAATTTGGCTTACATTGTCAACAAATTATTAATAAAGCTGGGGTATTCTCCACTGTATTAAAAGGCATATTGTAAATACAAGTAGCAGGGTTCTTCTCCCATTGTATTCCTCGTTGGTTAGGCCTCATGTTGAGTATTGTGCTCAGTTTTGGTCACCTGGTGACAGGGGTTCCATAAATGCCCTTGAACGCATTCAGAGAAGGGCGACTAAAGGAATCAGCGAAGTTCAGGGACTGGATTACGAAAATAGACTTACAAAACTTGGACTCTATAGTCTTGAATACCATGAACTTAGAGGGACTTGTGTCTGGTGTATAGAGCTCTATCGATAGTACCTTATGGGAATCTTTGGGACTGGTATTTAGAAGTAGTTTATGAAACTAGGGCTCACCCACTACAATTATTCGTAGAAACGTTGCAGAACTAAACTGAGAAGTTCTTGGTTCTCTGTTAGAATGTCTAAAATTTGAATCGTTGCCACTATCTGTGGTGACTAGTGAAACTATGTATTTATTTAAAACCCGGTAGATAACTTTCTAAGAGATAAATCAATCAGGGTTATGACTAACTTGTTAGCGAGCATTATGGACTCACGGTCTTCTCAGCTCTGATCTACCTATGATACCTATGATACATCTGCCAGGGGCCATTTGATCAGGGCGCTGCCCTATATTTTTCCTATCACTGTCCAACTCCTGTCTGGCAGGTGGTACAAGGCTCTGGTGCAGCTACCCTTGTGCCACCTGGTAGACCAACTCTTAGGTGCTAAGTTGGTATTCAGATTTGATTTATTTATTTTTGTTTATTTTATTTCCTATATCTCACAGTAGTAGTCATACATAACAGGGTCAATAACATGAACAGTGCAGTACTGCTATCCTGTGGCTTAAAACAGGATCAGAACTCAGATTTAAACTATAAGAAAACAGACTGTTTCTGCAAGGGAAGCTGTCTTGCCTGTGAGGACAGCCTGAGACCTACAGGAACTACTCCCATACTTCCCTTCCCAATGTACTACCAATTGTGAGAGTTCTGAATTAAGCTACCCAGATGAGATGACTGTGCAGACTTAAAGAGCTAGTAGTTCTAACCAAAAATAGCAATCAGAAAATGTTATAATTTTTTTAATTCTTTGTTAACCAGGAGGCCCACTAGGCACAAGTGCCTGTTTTCAGGGTGACCCGGGAGCACTGGTGCGGTTAAGTGACTTGCTCAGAGTCAGACAGTGTGCAAGTGGAGGTTGTGGGAATCAAACCCAGGGCTGCTGGATGTACCAAGCTTATTCACAGCTCATTACTCTAACCTCTAGGCTATACTGCCAGCCCAAATTTTAAGAAGCAATCAGTTGTAACCTTTTATTTCTGAAGTAGTTTTCTTTTTTCTTTTGCTCATTAGAACATTTTGTATGTGATAGCATTATGCTGAAAGTGCAGAATAGCACTCTGCTTGGTGACTGACATATCTAGTTCTGTTCATGTGACTACATCATCAGCACTGTGACCTTCTGACAGGGTTATCACAGGTGGCTAACCTGGCAACTACCGAGTGGCTCGCTTAGAACAGCTGTGATGTCACAGTCAGTGAGGTGACAATGCTGATATGGGACTTCAGAGGAGCTGACTTTGATAAGATGGCCAACAGAGTTAAGCTAGACCTGGCAAAAATAAATACAGGTGAAGGGGTACAGGCAAAGTGGGCAAGCATTAAGGATGCAATACTTGAAGCAACGTCCCATTGTGTTAGAGAGAAAAGGAAGTGCAAAAGAAGAAGGAAACCACTTTGGTTCTCAAAAACAGTAGCAGAAAAGGTCAGAGCCAAAAGGCTGGCCTTCAGGAAATATAAGGGAATGCAGCGGGATGAAGATAGGGAGGCATACCAAACTTCCCTAAGGGAAGCGGGGAAGGCAGTAAGGCAGGTGAAGGCCCAAACCGAGGAAACACTAGCACAAACAGCAAAAGAAGGTGACAAGGCTTTCTATAGCTACATTAGTGAAAGGAGAAAGTCCAGAGGGGGTATTGCTAAGATCAAAGGGGATAAGGGGGCATGTGAGGAGGAGGACCCAGTAAAAGCATCTATCCTAGATAGATACTTCTGCTCAGTATTTACTGAAGAGAAGGTAGGGCAGGGCGCACAGCTCAGCACCATAGACACAGGGGGAGGGAGATGTACACTAGTCCCTTCACAAAAGAAAGGGTCCTACAAGAGCTCGATAAGCTCAGGGTGGACAAGGCAATGGGACCTGATGGCATACATCCCAGAGTACTAAAGGAGCTAAGGGTGGAACTAGCAGAGCCATTATCAGAACTGGTTAGTGAGTCTCTGAGCACAGGAGAGGTCCCAGAAGACTGGAGAAGAGCTCATGTGATCCCGCTCCACAAGAGTGGTAGCAGGGAGGAGGCAGGGAACTACAGACCAGTCAGTCTTCCCTCAGTAGTGGGCAAGATTATGGAGGCATTCCTTAAGGAAAGGATAGTGCAACACCTGGAATCCATAGGAGCACAGGATCCAAGACAGAATGGGTTTACAAAAGGAAGGTCCTGTCAAACTAATCTCATAGATTTCTTTGACTGGGTAACCAGAGTGGTGGACCAAGGGGGAGCAGTTGATGTCACCTACCTTGACTTCAGCAAAGCTTTCAATACTGTTCCACATAGAAGATTGATTAATAAGCTGGGTAGGCTCGGGGTGGGTCAGAAGTTGGTCAACTGGGTGGCAAACTGGTTGAAGGGCAGAAAACAGAGAGTGGTGGTAAACGGTATACAGTCAGAAGAGATGCAAGTCACAAGTGGGGTACCTCAGGGATCAGTCCTGGGGCCAGTCCTCTTCAATATCTTCATCAGTGACAATGCAGAAGGACTGGAGGGTAAGGTTTGTCTTTTTGCAGATGACTCCAAGATCTTCAACAGAGTAGATGATCCAGATGGGGTGGGCAGAATGAGAAGAGATCTGGATAATCTAGCAAAATGGTCAGAACAGTAGCAACTGGAGTTTAATGCAAAGAAGTGCGAGATCATGCACATAGGGAAGAGAAACCCTGAAGCCACCTATAAGCTGGGAGGGAAGTTGCTGGCCATCACAAGGGAAGAAAGAGACTTGGGCATCATCATCACTGATGACCTGAAATCATCCAAGCAGACCACTAAAGCAGTAGGTAAGGCTAGGGGGATGTTGGGGTGTATTAGTAGGGGTATCACAAGTCGGAAGAGGGAGGTAATAATCCCTCTTTACAAGACACTGGTTAGGCCCCATCTGGAGTACTGTGTGCAGTACTGGAGGCCACACCTTCACAAGGACATTAACCAAATTGAGGCAGTCCAGAGAAGGGCAACCAAAATGGTGCAGGGACTGCATCAGAAAACATATGAGGACAGATTAATGGAGCTCAACATGTATACTCTAGAGCAAAGGAGGGAGAGAGGTGATGTGATCAAAACATTCAAACACCTTAAGGGCATTAACAAGGTGAAAGAGTCTAACATGTTTCAATATAACAAAAATAGCAGGACAGGAGGACACAGCATGAGATTAGAGGGAGGCCGATTAAGGGGTAATGTGAGGAAGTTCTTTTTTACAGAAAGGGTGGTGGATGCATGGAACAGCCTATCTCAGGAAGTGGTGGATATGAATACAGTGCAGGGCTTCAAACAGGCATGGGATAGGCATAAGGAGCAATACAGATGAGTATGAATAGATAGGCAATTGACAGAGCAAAAGGCAGATGGCACATTCATAAGGCAGAAAAAGAAATGGCAGACTGGATGGGCCTTGCGGTCCTTATCTGCCGTCAACTTCTATGTTACATGACAAAACAAACAGGAAGTAACAATGACAATTATCACAGTTCACAAACATGAATTTATATTGGAATGACATCATTGGTTTATTTACATAGGAAGCTAAATATTCAGATACAGGAGAACCATTTACAATGACAATTTGTAAGGAAATCAGGAATTATTTCAACAGAGCCCAAAATATAAACACTTGCAAAATTAAGTATAACCAGGAGAACACTCTAAAAGCTGGGAACATCTAGGGCAGAGGAGGCATTCCATATTCAGGCTTTGTCAAGGTTTCAGGGTGGGGAGGAAAGAGAGATTAGGGCTATGGAAGTGAAGGGACACAGAGAGGGCTGGGCCAAGAAGGCAGAGAGGTTTCTAGTTTGGGACCCTATAACACCACTATTAAAGATAAGAACTCAGACTGACAGTGGGAGACAGTTAAAGTAAGTGCAAAGGCAAGCAGTTGGAGGAGGAGGAGGAGAAGGGCCAACCCCAACATCCTCCAAACAGGGGGCCAATGGTGCCAGGACCAGAGCTACTGGGTTACCTACATACACAGGCACCATTACAAGCAAGGTGAAGCTTTAATTCTGATTTAAAATAAGGAAGGTTGTTAGTGTTAATTATATGGTCAGGGATCCCATTCATCCAGAGAGGGGCCCTATATGCAAAGGACCTTTGGCCAAGACAAGTTTTCCGGAATGGGATGGCTAGTGAGCCTCTAGTTGATCCTGGGGTCGAATAGGTAGAGTGACTAGCTGTAGCAAGTTTTGGAGGCAGGAAGGGGCTTTACTGAGTACTATTTTCTTGCCCAGAAGGCAAGTCTGATATTTATTCTGTTAGTGAGGTTAAGCCAGTTTGTTTGTTCATAGAGTGTACAGGAGTGCGTTGGGTTGTCAGCCCCCAAAGTGAGCCGACAGACTTTATTAAGGGCTATAATTTCATGCTTCAGCGCTGTGTCTGAGGCTGACTCAAGCCATAATCAATTATTAACAGGCTGGAGCTTGAGACCGTAAGATGGAGGGCATGGGTGTAAGATAATGCTTATGCCGGTACAGGATGCCAAGTTTGATATTTACGCTCTTACAACCATATCTATGTGCTGAGCATAGGAGAGGGTGTCATCAGTGATGACTCAAGGCACCTGAAGTGTGCATCTGTTCTAAAGAGGTGGCCTTCCTCTCTTGCAAGCTCCTCTGTATTTGACCTCCTTTCCTCTTTAACTTTCTGGTCTTCCTGCCCCTTCTAGTTCTTGATTCCCCCTCCTTGGCACTCTTTCTTAACTTATTATGGACCCCAACTTTGCTGCTTTCATCCTCACTGCTCCTAGTCCCTTTTCTGGGAGTCCTAGCTAGGTTTATTTTCCACCTCTATGGTTCCCCAGCCTGTCCCCCCTCACAGTTTACATGTTCACCTACATACACATCAAACTTCTGCCCAAGTACACTGATCTCCTCTTTTGTTAGGTGAAGGCTGAAACCAGTGAAGAGTCTTCTGTACCAGACCCCCCACACACACACAGAATAGTACCCCTCTTCTTGACAGAGTCCTTTTATGCCTCTCCTCCACTTTCTGGATACTCTTGTCCTCTCTCCTGATTAGCTGGTGCCAAAAATGTGACCTTCAATTATCCATTAAATTCCTCAGTCTCCTTCCTCACCCTATCTTTCCCTTCCCCTACTCCACACAAGGAGGACCTTGGAAAAGGCCAGAGAAGCTGAGTGTACCTTCAATCTGCCCCTAGTCTTATGTTTCACTGTTTCAACAGGCTGGTTTACCAAATGACTGGTATCCAAGTGTACAAGCTCCCAAACTCCCCTCCCTACCATCCTCCCAATCCTATTCATATCCCAGATGCCTGATATACCACCTTCTCCATCCCTCAAATCATTGTGTCCCCTACTACGTGGATATTCCTTGTTTCCTTCTTCCTGTTCTGATCCCTGGATACCACCAAGTCATCCTGTTCACCCTTTCAGAGCAGCCTCCCCTGCAGGAGTTAGGTACCTTCTCCTCCTCCAGTGGTGAAAAATGATTTGTAGTTAGGATTTGGTGAGTTTATTTATTTATTGAAATGTTTCTCCAGGAAGGCACACTAAACAACACGTTGCTCATGTCCTAGTGTGACCGGAGTGCAGTAGGATGTGAAAATTTAGACTTACAATTAACATTTATCAGAACAGTGGAAAAACACATACATTAGCATTTAAAATGATACATACATTATACATTTGTAGAATGAAACACAGAATTAATATGTAACATGACTGAGAATTATACATAGAGTAATATGCACTGCCCATATAGGGCAGGAAGTGTAATTGTTCAGCTATGAGTAATACCTATTTAAGTGCTGAGAAGTAAGGCATCGGGGGAGGGGGGATGAAGGAAGTGGACAGGGAGGGTCAGGATTGGCCTAGAGCTAGTCCCTCTAGGATACAGAGAACACTGCCAGGGGCTGAGGCCTGGAGGTAAAAATAAAAGGGGAGGGATGGATGGAGAGTGGCAGGGGAAAGAAAGGGGGAAACAGATTTGGTAAGTGGAGTGTAGAATAAGAGGATGGGGTAGTGTTAGAGCAGGGAAGGAAAGAATCTTGCCTAATACTAATACTAATACTGACCTCTCCAGGATGCTGAGAACCCTGCCAGAGGACAGATTTTTTTTTTTGGGGGCAAGAATTGGATAAGGAGCAGAGTGGGGCTGGAAGGGGAAGGGCAAATAGCTCCGTACTAGACCCCTCCAGGATGCTGAGAACCCTGCCAGGGGACAAGACAAGCGGGTGAGCTTGGAATGGGATTAGAAGGGCAGAGGTAGAAACAAGGCGGAGGGAAACTAGAAAGTGGAAGTGCTGGGTAGAAAGGCTCTGGGGAGGGAGGAGTTTGACAGGGAGCATGTTGGGCAAGTAGCAGAGCAGGCATGAAGGGACCTTAGTTAAGGAGGTTAAAACAGGAGCAGTTAACAGAAAGAAAGTTATGTAAGGCAGAGGCTAGGGAGTGAGGGAGGAGGAATGTCCTATTTGGGGAGGGAATTCCAGAGTTTAGGGAAGTGATGGGAAAAGCCTGATTGACTGATAAAGGGTGGTACAACTGGGGACCAGCAGAGTGCAGTGTTGGTGGATCTGAGAGAGTGGAAGGGAAGAGGGGAGAGAGAGGGAGCATGAGAGGAGGAAGAAGTTCTCTAGCCAGTATTTAGAAGTGAGTTTGGCACAATCAGCGAGGTGTCTCTTAGCATGCAGGGGAAATGACAAGGCATGGTAGAGGTCACAATGATGAGTGCATGGTGGAGCATCAAGGGCAAAGTGACAGAAGGGATTAAAGAGAGAGAGAGTCCAATCTGGTCAAGGAGGATTTAGGAGTGGCACCATAGACTACTTCACAGACGTCAAAAATGTGGGGGTCATCTTCTGGAAAAGTTCACGCCGTGCAGTAGGAGGGATGCAACTACAGTTTCTAAATAAGGCACCAAGCTTGGGGTGCAGTTTTTTCAAAATGGCATCAATGTGGCCAGAGAAGCTGAGGTGTTGGTCCAGCTAGACACCAAGGTATCTGAAAGAGGAGGTGTCCTCAAGGACTGTCCCATCAAAGGTATGGAAAGAGGGTAAGGGGTGGAGCCTAGAGATTCTCTGCCTAGCACCGAAGGTCATGGAGACTGTCTTTTTGACATTTAGGAATAGCTGATGTGAGGCAAACTAGAGCTGAACCTGGTGGAAGTCATGCTGACGGGAGGTTGCTACATCGATGGGGCATTTGCCAGAGGTGAACAGGACAGTGTCATTGGCATACATATGGATAGAAGATGAGGGGAAACCGACTGTGGGAAAGTCATTAAGGGAAGATGATGAGGAAGTTTAAATGAGTTTCTTATGACTAAGCCCTGCCACCTCTCCCTATCACCACTCTCCACAGTGGGCCTCTGAGAGAGTGGAGTTGGAGGATGTGCATGTTGTTTCCAACTCAACTGGTGACACAGCTTTGATTTTTCTTCCCGTGCTGCTCCAGCGGTGCTTGAGCTCTTAATCTCCTACATATGAGCTTTGTCTCATCCTCCAGAGCATAATCTAGAGATTAGTGCCCCACAGTCCCTGCAGCAATCTCCCTCTGATCATGTGCTTTATACTGCCTGTTACCATTCCGTCAATATCAATTCTCATTCCTACAATGTAATACACTCTTTCCTGCACTAAACTCTACCTGCCTTAATCCCTTTCAGCTGCTATCTTTAACACCCTTCTGTACCCTAGGTAGGATGTGTCCAAATTACAGAGTTACACAGTTGCACACTTATTCATTGCAATATTTGACTACCCCACAAAGGGTATCTCCAGGATCCCCTACACAACCTGCTTTGCCACTAAGAACTGTGCTATTAGCTACTTGTAACTGAATTTCAGAGTCCCCGGAGGGCCTGTGGTCTTCCTGTAGACACCCTACAAATTTTCCCAGTCTTACTCTTCAGTACTCACTCAATCAGTGGGACAGTCCAATGATAGGACATTTAGGTCAGAGTCCTTTTATGCCTCTCCTCCACTTCCTGGATACTCCTGTTCTCTCTCTCTCCTGATTAGCTGGTGCCAATCATGTGACCAGTGATTACCCCTCTTGGTTATAGTCTCACAGCTTCCTGCTTACTCTGATAGCGAGCTCACAATTTAGCAGAAGTGAAGTCTACTAGAATAATTCAGGGTCAGCAGGGCAGATTCTGTGAGGAACAGCTGGAGGCCAGGTGGGAGAGGAGGACCATGACTGAAACATAGGTTTCTCAGGGATATAAACAAGGTAAAGAGTGAGGACCTATTTGTAATGCCTTCCTACAATGTAACACCCTGCCCTGCACTAATCTCTACCTGCCTTACTCCTTTCAGCTGCTCCTTTAACACCCTACTGTACCTTAGATAGGATGTTGTCCAAATTTCAGAGCTGCACTGTTACTCATTGCAATATGGGCTACCCCAGATATTGTATCTCTAGGATCCCTCATACAACCTGGTTTGCCACTAGGAGTTGTGCTATCAGATACCTATAACTTTCAGAGACCCCGAGGGCCTTCCTGTAAACACCCTACAGATGTTCATTTGACATACAGTATGCTTCAGTCCTGCTCTGGAGCATTCACTCATGCAGTGGGACACTCAGATAATAGAACACTTAGGTCAGAGTCCTTTTATGCCTCTCATCCATTTCCTGGTTGCTCCTGTCCTTTCTCCTGATAGGCTGTGCCAGTCATGTGGTCAGTAATATGGTATCTATTTACCCCTCTTAGTTACAGTCTTCTAGCTGCCTCACTCAGCTGTCTACTTGCTCTGATAGCAAGTTCACAGTTTTACTGAAGTAAAGTCTAAATACAGACAGCTGCTTTATTTCTGCCTAAACCCCATACCTCTCAGCTGTCCCGATTTTGGCAGGACATCCCAATTTTTGGCAACTTTTTGTGTTCAGTTATGACTTTACTGCACACAGTTCTGATATTTCAGCTTTGTTGGATTAACATACCATATAAACGTGGCTGGCTGTGTGCCTCTTTGTTTCCCCCAAGCCAAGTCTTCAGTTACACAGACAGAAAATGCATGCATCAGAAGTGAACGCTTCATCAGCCAATCAGTGGACTCACTTGTACAGCTTGGTCCATCAGTATTTTACCCCACCACCTTCTATTATTATTACCCCTCTCATGTCCTCTCATCATAAACAGTCCCATCCAGTGCTCTTGGACCCACAGCTAAGAAGAGTTCCAGAATAGGGAACAGAGATACAATATCAGAGGAAAGAACCATATAGAGGAGATGTGGAGGGGGCGTGGCCAAGGAGGGCTAGGGTGAGGCAGAGGATGGAGATGTACGACCCAAGGAGAGGTACTATCAGAAGTAATACCTATATTTAATATTAGTAAGTGACAATTAACTAATGTGGAAATTGGTATTTTATCTAGAGGACTTTCTTTTGCACCAACTAGTTCAGTGAATAATTTTGAACTGGAGGGAGTTTTACAGAATTTTTTAGAACATTAAGGCTTAAAGCACAATTTGGGGACCAACAACAGGGGGATCAATACAAGCAGGATTTAACAAAAGCCCTGCATGTAAAGTCCACTTACAATCCACCAGTGAGGCTAAATCCAGTTATAGAAATATATTTGGATTCAGTGAGGAAGGAGATACAGGAACGTTTTACTACAGAACAGGAAAGGAGGCCAGTTAAGGATAATCTTACACAACAAGAAAGAAGGGTTTGAATGAGCTTAAGAATGATGACATCATTATCATAAAACCAAGCTGATAAAGGAGGGGGTATCGTGATTATGGATTATATACAATATAGAGATATGTGTCTAAGACTATTGGAAAATAGAAACCACTATAAGAAGCTTACATCAGATCCAACAGGAGAACTGCAAAGAGACATGCAGTACATTATAGAAGATTTGGTTCTCTCTAACAGTATAAAAGAATGGTAAGGGGAATATTTACGACAAAACACCCCAGAATTCCATTTTTTTACACAATTCAAAATCCATAAAGATATCAACAATTCCCGAATTAGCCTCATAGTTTCGAGACATATCAAGTTTATTTGAACCAGTATCTAATTATATCAATTTCCATTTACAACCTCTAGTAGAAGATACTTCTACATATATCAGGGCACTTCACATTTCATTGCAGTAATACAATATGTACAGATTAGTCCCATGGAGAAGCAGAGTCTTCTCCTAGTAACTCTTGATGTAGCAAATATTTATCCATCTATCCCCCATCTAGATGGTATAGGCAGCGTAGGGAGCTTATTGGATACCACGGTGCCTTCAACTCATCCCAAGACACAAACTTTACAACTATTAGCTGACTTTATTCTCAACAAAACTACTTCAGATTTGAAAAAGAATTTTATGAGCAAAGCAAGGGGACAGCCATGGGTCCACCCTGGCCCTAGGGTGCCAATGCCTGCATGTATGCTTTTGAGATGAAATATGTTTTAGATGCAAGGATCAATCCCTATTTGCTTCACATAAAGTTGTATAAAAGGTACATTGACAATTTGTTTTTCTTGTGGGTAGGCACTGAGGTAGAACTAATAACATTCCATGAGTATCTGAATAGGAGTACAGAACTTTTGAACTTTACATTAGGCAGTAGTGCAGATTCTATGCCATATCTGGATGTTACGGTTAAATTCAGGGAGCAAGAATTAATAACCTCTTTGTACAGAAAAGAAACGTCTAGAAACACCATACTGCATGCACATAGCTATCATTCACATCAGCTAGTAGAGAGTATTCCATTTTTGCAGTTCTTAAGGGTCCGTATGAACTGTAGTAATAACCAGGACTATGAAATGGAGTTACAAGCAACAACAGATAGATTTGTACAGTGAGGCTGTCAGAGGCAAACACTAGAGAGGATTAGGAGATGGGTGAACAATGTGACACAAACCCAAGCATTGCAAGGAACCAATAAAATTGATTCAGATTCAAGAATAGTATGTAAAGTGCTAATTAAACACACACTCTTACTTGCTAATAGACTTGAATTGGAGCCCTGCTAACTAGCCAGAAAGCAGGAAGAGTGGGTCTGTAGATTATGTCAGATTTGTCTGAAAACTACAGCCTCATTAGTACTGCTTGAAAATTTTATTTGGCCATACAGGCTGTTTTATTGTACACCTTGTCCTGTTGGAACTGTATTTCATTAAAAGTAGTGCATTTGAAACTTTCAGCATATTTTTTGTTAGTGACCCTAAGAGCTCTTCCAGGTCATGTGGGAACTATAATACAGAGTCCTGCGGTGAGCAGGATGAGCGCACGGCATTGCGCACTAAGATATGCGCTAAGACACGTGCGTCTTAGCATGTGTCAAGCATGTCAGGAGTGCCAGGAGGATCTGATTTAAGTGGGAGAAGGAATGACTACCATTTAGACAAGTTCAGTTGGAGGCTCAGAGTATAGATCAAAGTCCGATGTAAGTAGGTACTAAGGATTCATTTGTAGAGCAGTGATTAATAAGTTATAGCCCTTTGTGTGTGTTTAAGTCTGTATCACTAAACCTGCGAGTGTTTGTTTCAAGCACAATATAAGACACAACAGGTCTGTAACTAGCTAGCTCATAGCTGTGTAGCTGGTTAATACACTGGACATAGCACTGATGTACCTAGTGATCTGTTACTGACTGGGTAAGTGGCCAAGTGTCACTTGATTCAGTGGCACGGAACACAGAACTAATGTGGCAAAGCACAAGTTTCCCGTGACCTTATACTTAGATAAGTGGTACTGAGGGATTTACACTTTTCCCTTACAATGAATATTAACGAAGGAATCATCACTCTATCTTCTGGTGAGATAGCAATGACCTGTATACTGTGTTAAAATTTCTGTTCAAGAGTCAAGCACAGGTTTTGAAGGATTACAATGTACTCAATGCATTGAAAATGCAAATTTAAGGAACATGATTGAAGAATTAGAACTTAATATAAAAACACTACAAACTCAAAATGCACATTTACAGCTTCAATTAACCTTATCTAAAGCCCCCTCTAGTCCTAGTAAGGCACCAAATGAAATACATGAGGACTCTTTTAAAAAGGGTTAGAGATGAAAATAGTGACAGTAATGAGGAGTGGAGCCCAGTTATGAACAAATGAAAGGCAAAAAAAAAAGGGAGAAGAGCTATGGAAATTAGCATTCCACTTCATAACATGTTTCAACCACTAGTAACTACAGAAGTTAGTGTTCCAGGGTCAGAATCAATTAGTAATAACAAAAGAATAAACAGTAATCTAAGACACACTCAGCCATCCAGCGAAGGGCAAAATTTAAAAACCACCCAAAAGAACATCCTAGTTACAACTGCGTTAATTCATAGTGAACAAACTAACAAGGGTATTATAATTGAAGCAGAACATGCACCTAGTATTAGATCAGCTACACCTCAAACAGTAGATAAGACAACTCAAAATAAGGGGTAGTAACTAGAGTAGAAAAAGAAATAGAGAAGGAATGAAAAGAATAAGCTCTATGGAGCCAGCCCCCCACCTCCGCTGGATATGATAAAAGGCAGTACAGAAAATTCTAACACCAGACAGGTGATTGTGCTAGGAGACTATCACCAAATATATTGATGGACAGATATGTAAACTGGATAAACACAACAGAATGTGTTCAAGTTTCAGAGGGGTATGGATAAGAGACATAGAGAGAGTAGTATTGAAAGACACAGGAAAAAAACCTCTAGTGGTGGTCCACGTGGGAACTAATGACATAAACAAATTCACCACAGATGACATTATCAATCAATCAGTCAATCAGTTTCTTTATTTATAATAGGCGCCTTTCCAAAACCAAGGCACCTGTACAATAAAACCACAAACATTAATCAAATTTAACTAAAACAATAAATACAGTGTCAGCTTAATATTCAGTAAATGTCTGACTAAAAAGATATGATTTCAAGGCAACTTTAAAACTTTGGATGGTCAGGCAGTCTCACACCCGATGAGGTAGAGAATTCCACAGGGTCGGGGCCACAAAGCTAAATGCCCTTGCCCCAGATGTTTGTAAAAATGAACCCTGGGAATCTCTAGCAATCCCTCATCGATGGATCGGAAAGGGCGGGAGGGACAATAGGGATGAGGGAGATCTTTCAGGTATCGGGGTCCCTGATCATGTAGGGCCTTGTAGGTTAGCAAAGCAACCTTGAAGGATATTCGCCACTTTATTGGCAGCCAGTGCAGTCCACGGAGCACAGGCGTTATATGACTGGTCCTAGAGGTACCAATCAAAAGCCTGGCTTCCATGTTCTGCACTAGCTGCAAGCGGCGAATATCAACCCAGGTAGCCCTAGGTAAAGGGCATTGCAGTAGTCAAGGCGGGAGGTAACAAAAGCATGGATCAAGATTGAAAGATCATCGAGAAACGAGATGCTTCAACCAGGTGATATTCCTAGATGGTAAAGATGTTTTGACAACTGCAAACACCTGCGATTTTAGGGTCAAGCAATCGTCAATAATAATGCCAAGGTTCCACACCAGTCTAAGGTGGTTAGTTGGACACCTCCGAGCCATAAACCGAAGAGAACCCACCAACACACCCGCCTCATGACGACCTGGATCCACAATCAACACCTCAGTTTTTCTGGGTTCACCCGCAGCCAGCTCACATTCATCCAGTCCTGGATCTCGGCAAGACAGCTGTTCAAGACTGAGACAGCATCATCCTGGCCAGGCACAAAGGACAAGTATAGCTGAATATAATCTGCATAGCACTGAAAACTCAAGCCATACCGCCTAACAATCCCTCCCAATGGCAGCATATACACCACAAACAACATGGGTGCCAAGATGGATCCCTGCAGTTACATTTCCCTGGTTAACACCCTAAGAGCAACATAATCTGAAATCTGTCTATCAGAAATATTGCCTGCCCCCAGAGCATCTATGAAAATAGAAGCAACATTTAAAGAGGTCACTGAATGGCTAAGAAAGTGGGCATTAAAAAACAAAGTAACTTGAATTACACTTTGGGAAAGATTTCATAATGACCACAGCCTTTTTAGTTGGGACAGTCTACACCCTAAGCAAAAAGAGAAGTTATTGTCTAGGAAAAAAGATTCTGTCAGTCATTGATCAGCAAAATGGGGGATCATATGTGGACCACACTTCTCCTCTAAATCATTTTACATTCTTTATGAGTATGTGGACCACACTTCTCCTCTAAATAATTTTACATTCTTTATGAGTAACGGCAGAAGCTTAAACGTAACAAAACTAACAGAATTAATGGGCAAAATAGAACAAAATTATTGATATGTTAGCCATCACAGAGACTTGGTGGGATGAAGCCTCTACCTGGCATATTGCTTTACCAGGGTTTAACATGTACTACAAGAATAGAGCAAATAAAAAAGGAGGAGGTGTGTGCATATACATTAAAAATACAATTATGAGCAAATAACTCCCTATCCAGATGGAAGATGGATTTGAGATTGAAGGATGTTGTGTCCAAATTCAACAACTCAACAACAAAACTGTTAAACTAGTTAACTTATATGGACCACCTAATGCAGATCAAGCTTACGACTCCACTTTAATGAAACTGATGTATGAGCTAACAAATAATTCTGATATCATAATTATGGGAGATCTGAATCTACTGGGTATCGATTGGCATAATTTAACCGCTACAACATCAACTGAGCATAAATTCCTTGAAATTTTCCTTAATCAGGGACTCGAACAGATAGTAACTGAGCCCACTAGAGGAATGAATATACTTGACCTCATATTAACTAATATACCAGATCATTTCAATAAAACAGAAAATGCAGAACCATTAGGAACCAGTGATCATGACACAGTTATTTTACTTTGGATCAATTTGGGAAAAAATCAAACAGAATATCTATAAACTGAATTATAATCATGGTAACTATGAAAAAACAAATGAGCACTTCTAGCCTATAACTGGAATTCATTATTTTTGTAATATGCAGACTAATGAATGCTGGCAACTGTTAAGGAAATTATCTATGATTTAGAACAACCGTACATCCCCATTAAAAAACTAGGAATCATAAGGGTAAAATACCAATGTGGTTAACACCTAACATTCAAAATCAAATTAAAAAAAAGAGAAAGCAGGTAAAATATTTAAACAGTTCTCATCTGAAACCAATAAAAATATTTATAGTGAGCTAGTTAGAAACACCAAACGTCTCATTATTAAAGAGAGAAAACAAATAGAACTTAAACTATCTAACACAAAAGATAACACCAAGGCATTTTTTGCATACATTAATTGCAATAAGACCAGTAACACTGAAATAACCTCAATAGTAAACAATGATTGAGAAATTACCAGTAAACTTGAAATAGGGAACACATTCAATAACTACTTTGGTTCAGTGTTTACAAAAAAAGACACCGCTATTGAAACTGTGTATACATACACAAGTAATTATGAGGAGATAACTACTGAAGACATAAGCAATGCTGTGTATTCTCTTAAAGAAAATTAATCACCTAGTCCCGATAATATTAATACCTCTTTCATAAAACATACCCTGGAACACCTTGTTTATCCACTAAGTATAATTTTCAACAAATCATATATGAATAGTGAAGTCCCTGATGACTGGCGATGGCAACAATAATACCAATATACAAAAGAAATAAAAATCTGGATGAAAACTACTGTATAACTCCACATCAGTAATGTGCAAAATTATGGAAAGAATACTTAAACAGAAAATTGAACATGAAATAGAAAATAATGGACTAACAGGCAATACACAACATGGATTTAAAAGGGCAGGTCATGTACCACCAATCTGATAGCATTATATGAGAATATTAAAGACAGCATGGCTAGAAACTGTCCAGTGGATGTTATTTACCTGGACTTTCAGAAAGCCTTTGACAAAGTGTCCCACACTCTGTTAGTAAAAAAAAAAATGATACAGCTTAAACTAAATAGTTACACAGTCAAGTGGGTAGAACGATGGCTAAAAGACAGGACTCAAAATGTAAGAATAGTTGATACAATCTCAAGTAACATCACAGTCTCTAGTGGAGTGCCTCAAGGATCAGTATTTGGTCCAACATTATTTAATCTGTTTATAGGAGATCTTCATCTAGGAATAACTAACCAAATAAGCAAATTTGCTAACGATACAAAACTATCATCTGAGGTGGACACAATGACTAAAATATCCAAATTCAAAGAAGATCTCAAAAATATACAGCTATGGGTCTATAAAAATGAAATGACCCTTAACAAAGACAAATGCTCAGTTTTACATCTTGGAAAAAAGAACCCGAATATTGAGTATAACCCATGTAATTTTCTTATAAAACCAACTACTATAGAAAGGGACTTGGGAGTTACTGTTAACAACAAGTTTAAATGCAATAGTCAATGTAATAAAGTAACTCAGGTATGTAATCGTATCCTAGCTGCCATTAAAAGGTCTTTCATTTCAAGAAATAAAGAATGTATTATCCAATTATATACTTCATCCATCAGACCACAAGTAGATTATACTGTATCATTTTGGGACCTATATTTGCAATATGATAAAAAGATGCTTGAGAGACCACAAAGAAGGGTCACTAAGCTAACACCTAAGATAAGACATCTACCCTATGAGGAAAGGATAACATTTCTTGGATTATACAATCTACAAAAGAGAAGAGACAGGAGACTTGTTACTTCTTTTAAATACTATAAATGATGAGGACCTAAGGAAACAATGTAACCTTCAATATTCTGACAAAAACATGGATTAAGATGCAATAACAGACAGATTAAAATCCCTAGGTTACAACAAACAAAAGAGTAAATTATTTTACAGTAAGCTATTAAATTATTGAATTCCCTGCCACAACATATTGTAGAGTTGACATCCAGTGATATATTTAAATCAGAAATGGATAAGATCCTTATGGGACAGTCATATTTAATCTACCCACACATGTGGAAAATGATCTTTAATGGGCCTAGTGCCTTCTTCCACTTTTCTTACTGAGTAATACCAAGTACCAAGTAATACAAAGCATAACCACAAGATGGGGCAATAAGATGAATATTGAACAAACATTGGTGCTTATTACAGACACATCAGAGTACAAGCAGATTATTTCAACAGCCCCCCTTTAGTGGCAGAGAAAAAAAGTGCAAACACTGAGGGATGAACTGGTACACACTAATCATCCACAGGGAAAACAACCTGCACAGAGGCAGTTACTTCTAGGTCCATTGAGTCCGGTATGACACCTTGCGGACATCGCTCCGTTTGTGGTCATACCAGAAAAAAGAAAATATACACATATCCATTTACCAATAAAAAAATATTCCATCAGACAATTTATAACATGTGATACAGTTGGAGTCGTGTGTGTGTGTGTGTGTATATATATATATATATATATATATATATTGCAATGAAACAATGAATACAGGAGCACAAATCAAATATCAGAAAAAAAAAGAAACACCCTGGTGGCTGAACATTTTATTGAGGCAGGACATACAGGAGCATTACTTCGATTCTGGGGCATAGAAGTGGTTCAAACGTCAGACAGAGGTGGCAATTTTGGTTGTATATTGGAAAAAGCTGCAACAAAATGAATTTTTTGAGATGAGATCCCTGGACCCCAGAATAGGGCTCAGTAAGGATATTAATTGAAGTAGCTGTAGGAGATGAGGGTTCATTGTTGGGATATCGCTTTAGGGACAATAATCTATAGCACTGTTTGTAATGGTCTAATATAAGGTTTTGGAAAAACACTACAAAAAGATTAAGACAGTTGGGTTTGGTGCATCTTTTCCTGTTCCAGGGAAGCCTGGACGTGCTCCCTACCCCCAAACCATCCCTAACCCCCATTGACTTTTATCTGTTCTCATTTTTCTTTTTTACCTTTTTTTGTCATTATCTCAGCTGACTTCACTACCTCCTCTATGACAGTGTAGTTTAGAAATAACCCTCTTTCATGATAACATAATGTAGAAGCAAGAACAGAACATGGAAATGCACTATGTATTTTAAATTGTTCAGAGACATAAGTATAACTATTAGTATAGTATTAAATAGAAGAGCCAATAATACACTGGGAATAATGGAATTGAAATTGATATAGTGAGAATATATATTGTAATTGAGAGGAGCTGCATTAGAATAACTATGGACCCTATGTTTTTTAATAGGAGCATAATGAAAATGATAAATGTTGACAGTAAGTACTGTGATACAGAAGGTTGCACCATGAAAAATGTAGGAAATAAAGCCCCAGTATTTGGTAATAAACAGTTTGCAGGAAGGAAAAGTCAGTATAAACTGTGATTGAGGAGTTGCAGCTTTAAAATGAAAGAAACTAAGCCCCAGTACTTAGCTATGGGAATTGCAGTATTAAAACATAAGAAGTTAAGCCTTAGCACATGGCAGTATATAGTTTGCAGGAAGGGACATTCCAGACAGGTTAACCTGATTATTAGGGGACACTTACCTCATCAATTTAAATTGGTAGTTGAAGCATTGAAAATGCAAGAAATAAAGTCCATTTGTGTAACCCCCTGCAAATGGGGTTCCCAAAAAGTCTTCCAGGAGCTTGCTTGAATGCTCCAAGCTTGAATAGTGTTTGGTTTAGCCGTTTATCTGTGAGTGCTTTTAGAGCCTCTGGTACTGTCTCTTTAATAGCTGTCTGCTTGCAGACATAATTAGATTGTATGGGGACTGTGTGTTTTCCTGCTTGAGTCCCGCGAGCTACTGCCAATCGCTCTGTTTCTGCCATCGCTAAGTGGGCAGAAGGAGCACTCTTCAAAGATGTAATTGTTTGCTTGTAACCTGTTAGAGTAATAATGAAATGCAGTTTGATTTAACCTGCTTTCTTGTAGCAAGGACAGTGCAGAGTAGCTCCCTCATGTTGGTTCTGAACTGCTGAATTGGACCAATCATGGTGGGGATCCTTTAAAGGGAGCCTGCTCTGGGCTTAATCAGAACTTGGACTCTCCTCTGGAGCCTGCTGTAAGGGGTTTGTAAGGGCAGTGACTCTGGGAAATGTAGTTTTGACTTCAGCACCTTTTTTCCACCAACAGGGGGAGTTTACTGTGAATGACTGCCAAACCAGCCAACTGAACTGGGAGGAACTCAAAGGAAATGCCCAGCTCTGCTACTGGAAAGATCAGATCAGTTTGAGCAGTGAAGAGACAAGGAGCTGGGTGCTTCTTCGGTGTGTAGTTCTAGCGTGGGAATCACGTGTAAGGCCCTAAGTTTCGTTCTGCAGCTTGTGCAAGCACCTGTTCGGACTGAATCCGACCTGTGAAGAGAATCAAGGAGGTCTGAAGAGTAGAAACCAGGTTCACCCTGTAGAAGACTGGAGAAATTGCTGAATCGCGTCGGTCTGTCAGGAACTGAATCTGCTGTGTGTTCTCCCGGGTATTGTGCAGTAATTGCGATCGGGATAGAGAAGCAGCCTGCCTGGTATACTACTTTCCTGTTACATATAAATGTGTGTAGTGCTTGTGGGGAATCGCATTTCAAATCCTCTGTACAGTGAATTGAGTGCATGAAGCTGGAAGTAAACCCCAGTTTAATCTGGACTACATCCATTTGCTCTAAACTGCAGTAGGGTCCAGTCACAAGGACCTTGTTCACATGGTCTGCTCCTCCTGGCAATCCAGGACAATCTGCCTTCCATCCAGTTCCCAGGATAGAGTTTGTGAGTACAAAGCAGGTTGGCTCCCTGCCATCTTTTTATCGAATTGCAAGTGTCATCTAATTGTTTTTTTTTGTTTTTTTTTCATTTCTTCAAGATCAGAGCCAACCGGGCTCCGGATTACAATTTGGGTATTGTGCCAGTGTTTTTCCATCACAGGGCCCCGACCAGCTGCACCGATCCTGGCTAGCCCCCCCCCCATCCTGGGTACCCAGTGAAAGTGACAATTTGGGACTCTGAATATGAGCACAGTACTGTGATTATTAATGTGTTTAACCTAATTAACCTGATTTCCCCCTTCCTTGTTACAGCTCCTTAAATAAATCAGGTCTGTTGGTTTCAGCAAAGTTACACTGAGGTATTCGTTTATGTTAAAGTATTGTACTGTGGTCTTTGCACTGTGTCATCTTGTTTTACAGGGGGTTCCCAGAGTCCAGTCGACAGAGCCAGTCCTGGGGGTAAGTGTACATTGTGAAGATATTCCTGATGCATTGTGTGGGCCACTAGTGGGAAGAAAGGGGGTTATAGTGTCCCAGAGGGCTGTGACCAAGTTAGTTTAACTACTGCAAACCCTGACCTCTGGGTGGAGACACCCGCCATTGGACCCAGTCTCCTCAACCTGTTAGTAGTTAAGCAGACAGGGGTAGTAGCCCTTGGGATAGCATCACCTATGTTACATCTTGGAGGCTCACCACTGGGATTGTGTGTCCTCTACTGGCCATATTTACGAACCACTGTTAAGAAAAAAATAAATAAATAAATAAATGGGTACCCCGACAGAAGTGGCTGTGCACCAGTTGGTGGAGTGGTGTACTGGGGAGAAGATCGACCCCCAAAATGCAATACTTATCCTGGACATCCCCCGGGTATCAATACGGACACTGTACAGTGAGTACTTTCCAAGGTGGAAGGTGTACAAAACCCTGTGGTGGTGGGTCGACATGCTAATCTGCTCACCCACACTTTCCTGGCCCTAGTAGAGTTTAAGGATCCCATAGGTAGCTCCAAAGTGCCACAGACTATTACCCCAGAGGGAGCCCTCACTGCCTGGAGAGTGATAACTAAGGACAGTAAAGACCCGTGGGGAATGAGCCCCCCACTATCTGAAACTTTTGAGGAGAAATTTGCTGAATGGTTGCTGGGGGAAGGGAAAACTGTGGAGGACTTGAAGAAACTATTCTTGCCACCTGGGGTGTTCCTCCCCCAACACCCTCTCCCACTCCAGTACCCGTAATGGTGGCTGAACCAATGCAGGCTCCTATTTCTGCACCTGCCATTAGTCACGACTCTTACCGAAGGTTGAAGATCTTCTCTGGCACCCTCCCTACCCCCCAAGGGGAGGATGACTGGGAGATCTGGATAGACTATGTTGCCCCTCAAGTGCTAGAATGGCAATGCTCGGAAGCCGAAAAGCAAAAGAGCGTTAGTGAGAGCCTCCGAGATCCTGCCCTGGCTACCATCCATGCTAAATGGGGCAGTAACCCTGAAGCAACTGCACAGGACTATCTTGAGGCCTTGGAGAATGTGTGTAGGAGCCCAGATTCTGATGAGGACCTGTGGTGGAGAGTAAGAAATGCACAACAGTACCAAGGGAGTTGTTATCTATGTATGTATCTCGGCTGGAAAAATTGTTGCAAGAATGCCTCAGAAAGGGTAGTTTGCCAGCAATTGAACTGGACGAACCAGGTTGGACAGGATCCTTAAGTCTGCCCCTTCTCAGAACTGCTGTTGCTTCAAGTTACGCCTGGCAAATCGATGGAATCCCCACCCTCCTATGATGAGCCATAATAGAGAAATTCGAGGAGTTGAGAAAAGGCGACCTTGGGAGGGACTTGCACCAATAGCTGCGGCTATGACCCGAGTGACTGAGGGTGACCCATCAAGTGAAGTTCAGGGGCAGAGGTTGGCAGTTAATGAGTGCTCTGAGAAGGAAAAAGATATGCCACAATGGGGCGAACTGTTGAGAGAGTTCAGGGAAATAAAAAACAGTCTCTTTATGAAGGCCGCTCCTGCAAGTACAGGCCTCGACCCTCATCCGACTGCATCGGCTATGGGGGTTGGGGGTACCCACCCAGGCATCTCCTGCTGACAACAGCTCAAAACTCGATGTCTTGACCATGGGAGTGGGGAAATTGACAAGATGTCTCCAAATGTTTATCACGCCACAGACAGAGATGGCACCAAGTTTCCAATTAGTAGTACCCGCCTGGCTCCCAGTGTGATGCCTCGCCAGCTCAAACTCCAGAAAGTATGTTTTGCTATAACTGTGGGAAGGATGGGCACATGAAGAGAGAATGCCGGTCCCCAAAGACACAGACAAAGTTGCATATAGGCTACAAGGAGAGCTTGGAGAACAAATCAGTGGTTAAGAGGTGCATAATGATCCCAGTGAGGGCCCCAAAATGCTAACTCACATCCCTTTGTGGCAAGGTCAGTTGCCCAGGCCCTCTTCACGCCTCTCCAGACTGGTCCAGCATAGTGTGTCCCTCCATGGAGACCACTAAAGGTGAATGGAGTGTCTATAAGAGCTGTATTAGACAGTGGCTCCCAAGTGACAATTATGTTCCAAGACTGGTATCAGAAGCATTTGTCTGATGTACCCTTACAACCATTGGAGGGGCTGCATGTCTGGGGGTTAAGTGAGAAGGCCTACCCCTACTCTGGATATATCCGAATTTGGCTGTCTTTTCCCACCTCTGTGGCTGGAGTGGCCGAGCAAGTAGAGACTCTGGCCTTAATGTGTCTCCCTACCGGAATGTATGACGGGGTTCCTCTACTAACTGGGACTAATGCACATATGTTTGGATGGCTGGCACAGTTGTGTTATGAAAAACAGGGGTCAAGGGCTGGTAGAGCTTTAAAATTCCGGCCTTGATTAAGAAGGCCTATGAGGCACAGAGATGTTGAAAAGTAGAACCAGAGGAACCGGTTGGAATTGTCTGGAAGAAGGATCCTGAGTCTCTGATCCTGGCGCCAAATGCCCAGTGTACCTTACAGGGAGAGGTCCGTATCAGAAAGGATGTCAAGAATAAAATATTAATGTTGGATGCACCAGGCGACGGAAAATTGCCGGAGGGACTGCTGGTCAAGCCTAGTATTTTGCCTGCTAGAGCCCATGCTTATGCCAGAAGGGTAATGGTTCAAGTTCATAATGTGTCTGACAGAGAGATTCGAGTAAATAGAGGTTGCACCCTGGCTAATGTGCATTGTGCAGACACTGCAGTGCTACCCAGTAGCAAGAGTTTGGGGAAGAATGACGGAGTAACGCCTGACTTGTTTGATTTTGGTGACTCCCCGTTGCCAGCTGAATGGAAAGTGAGGATCAGTGAGAAGCTTGCCTAGAGAGACCAGGTGTTTTCTTTAAAGGAATGGGATGTAGGATGCATGCAAGGAGCTGAGCACCATATCCGGCTGCATGATGAAAGGCCATTTCATGAGAGGTCTCAACACCTGGCACCTGCTGACATAGATAATGTGAGACAGCATCTGCAAGAGATGCTAGCTGCTGGTGTAATACAAGAATCCAGAAGCCCCTATGATTCCCCATTGTGGTAGTGAGAAAAAGAATGGGACAGTAAGGATGTGCATGGTTATAGCACTTTAAACCGGCGGACTACCCCTGATCAGTACACTATGCCCCGCATTCAGGATGCTTTGGACTGTCTAAACGGGAGCAAGTGGTTCTCTGTGCTGGATCTCCGCAGTGGGTACTACCAGATCCCGATGGCCCCCGAGGACCGTGAGAAGACAGCCTTTATCTGTCTGCTTGGCTTCTATGAATTCATGAGGATGCCTCAAGGGATTTCAGGTGCCACCGCCACTTTTCAATGATTGATGGAGCATGCAGTGGGGGACATGAACTTACTAGAGTGCCTGGTGTACCTAGATGATGTTATTGTGTTTGGCAGCTCACTGGAGGAACATGAGAGCAGATTATTCAAGGTGTTGGACCGACTGGAAGACTTTGGCCTTAAACTGTCCATTGATAAGTGTCAATTCTTTCAAACATCAGTAAAGTATGTGGGACACATAGTATCCACCGAGGGAATAGAGACCAACCCAAGTAAAGCTGAGGCCTTCACCACCTGGCCACGGCCCCAAAATCTAAAAGAACTGCAAAGATTCCTAGGATTCTGTGGTTATTATCGGCATTTCATCAAGGACAATTCAAGAGTGATCTGCCCTCTACTTAACCTTACTCAAAGGTATCCCTCAACCCACAAAAGATACAAAAAGTCAGCGTCCCTCGAGACTGAAAGAGTGTATTTTCATCCAAGTGAAGTATTTGGGGCCCGCTGGACTCCTGATTGTGAGGCTGCTTTTCATGAGATCATATATCAACTTACCCATGCTCCACTGTTGGCCTATGCCGATCCAACAAAATCTTATGTCCTGCACACTGATGCTAGCTTGCAAGGATTGGGGGCTGTGTTGTACCAAGAGCACGAGAATGGCCTGAGACCAGTGGCCTTTGCCAGTAGAAGTCTGACCCCATCCGAAAAGAACTATCCTGTACACAAGTTAGAGTTCCTAGCTTTGAAGTGGGCCTTTGTTGACCAGTTCCACGAGTACTTGTATGGGGCTAAGATACTGGTAAAAACTGACAATAATCCTTTGACCTATGTGCAGACTTCAGCTAAATTGGATGCCACTGGCCATAGGTGGCTTTCTGCATTATCTACATACGACTATGCTGTTGAATACAGAGCAGACCTGAACCACATAGATGCTGATGCTCTCTCCCGGAGGCCTGTTCCCCAGAATGACTGGGTCAGTCTGTCAGAACCTGATAATCGAGCACTCTGCCAGAAGTTTGACAGGGAGGAACAAATGTCCACGGACGCAGTGGACTGTATGGTGGATTGTTTGGAACCATCTGAGAATTGCATACCTGCTGCTTATTGCCACTTTTCTGCAATAGACATTGGTGCACTGCCTCAGCTCGACAATGACAGTATTCGGCGGGCTCAATCCCGAGATCCCATGATCAAATCAGCTTTAGAAGCCCTCTATGCAGGGAAAGATGTGTCCAAATTACATTCCGCTGATTTGAGAGCCACATTGTTATACAAAGAAGGTCCTAAGTTGAAACTGATCAATAGACTGTTATTCAGAGAAACAGTAGACAGAGTGGGACAAGTAGACAAACAACAACTAATGGTGCCCACTGCTTTTCGAGACTCAGTGCTGAGGTCCTTACACAACCACATGGGGCACCTTGGTATATACAGAACACTTGACTTGGTGAGATTCAGATTCTGTTAGCCTAAGATGGGGGCTGATGTGGAGCAACACATTCGAACTTGTAGTCGCTGCTTACAGAGGAAAGCTTTACCCTAGAGGGCTGCCCCCCCTTGTTAACATCACCACCATTGCACCCATGGAGCTGGTCTATATTGATTTTCTGAGTTTGGAATCAGATCAAAGAAATATTAGTAATGTGCTGGTGGTCACTGACCATTTTACGAGATATGTCCAAGCTTTTCCCACCAAGGACCAGAAGGCATCCACTGTGGCAAAAGTACTTGTAGAAAACTTTTTTGTTCACTATGGGGCTCCACAAAGAATCCATTCTGATCAAGGAAGAGACTTTGAGAGTCGTCTGATCAAAGAGATGCTTTCTCTGTGGGGAGTGCGAAAGTCCAGAACCACCCCTTACCACCCCCAGGGGGACCCACAGCCTGAACGTTTCAACCGCACCTTGCTAGATATGCTAGGCACCCTCCACCCAAAGGACAAGCCTAGATGGAGCCAACAAATTAGCACCCTGGTACATGCCTACAACTGCACCAAAAGTGATGCCACTGGGTTCTCCCCCTACCGCCTGATGTTTGGAAGAGAAGCTCGACTACCGGTAGATGTGTGCTTTGGGGTGTCTCCTGATGGGGTTCGAGCTGACAACTATTTACAGTATGTGCAAAAGTTAAAGGCCCAGCTAAATCATGTGTACCAACTGGCTCAAACCATGGCTGCCAAAAGAAATCTGGCCATCAAAGAAAGGTATGATAAAAAGGTGAAAGCACAGGAACTCCAGGAGGGAGATCAGGTATTGCTAAGAAATCTGGGACTGCATGGCAAACACAAGATTGCTGACAGATGGCACCATCTCCTTCACATTGTAGTGGGCAAACTAGATGATCTGCCTGTGTACAAAGTAAGGCCGGAGAATAATTCAAAAGATGTTAAAACAATGCATAGAAATCATTTACTGCCCATTGGACAAATCTTGATTGAGTCTGGGCCCCAGAAAATGCCCCCTCTGGACCAGTGACTAGAGCTGCTGCTAAGAAAAAATCAAGAAAGTCTGCACCTACAGAAGCTGAGTTAAAGTGTTCCCCTCCACAAGTCCCAGTTGAACATGACTGTCAGTCCATGTCAGAGGAAAGTGAGTGTGGTTTTGAATACTACCCTTCTTACGAACTGAGTCAATTGTTTCGGGGCAATCCCCTAGTCAATTCTGGAGATGAAGCTGGGCCTTCTGGACTGTCTAAGCCCCCAGCTTTGTCCCTGGAGCCAATGCTCCCAGAAAGTGAAGTGCAAAGCATTAAGTCAGATGATATGGAATCATTGTGTATGGTTGAACTGTTAGAGCTTTCAGGTGAGGAAAATGATGGACCGGAACAGACTGATGACATACCAGAACAAGAAGAGTGTGTTGAGTGCCCTGATAATTTACTGTCAGTGTCAGAAAACTCTCCATGTGAGCCAAGTGTTGTGGACTCAGAGATTGTAACTCCTGGAGCTGAAAGTGCCCCAAGTTCTAGCCTCCCTACCCCAATGGAGACTCCCCTGACAAGTGAGGACAATGCTGAAAATGACGCTCAGAGTGCAGAGACTGTAACAGTTCCCCCTAGAAAGACTGGTCAAGCTGTAAAGCCTGTGGTGCACCTCAGTTATGATTCCCCTGGGAGGCCTGTGGACTTGCCTCTCAATGTTGTCCATAAAGGAGTGTATGTGTCCCCGAGTTCATTGCCCAAACTGAACAATAGTGCTAACTCCAAGTTACTAGTGTTGCCCTCTAGGTATGGTGCCCCTGCCCCATCCAGCCCCAAGGTAGCTGATAGGGAAGAGCCCCCTCTCTTCGGGTTTCATGTACAAGAGGTAATAACCTGAGTTATGGTACAATGTGTGTGTAATACTGTGTAAAGAGTGACGTACTGCAAAGCTTCAGGAATGTGTTTCTGGTAAAGTGATATATTGACTGATGATTACATGTATAAGACTAATGTGATACTGATATAAATGTATATGGGTATATTGAAACTTATGGGGGTACTTGCTTGACGCGGACGCCAAGCTTTCCAAGGCCAGGAAGGGTGTAACCCCCCTGGAAATGGGGGTTCCCAAAAAGTCTTCCAGGAGCTTGCTTGAATGCTCCAAGCCTGAATGGTGTTTGGCGTTTAAGCCGCTTATCTGTGAGTGCTTTTAGAGCCTCTGGTACTGTCTCTTTAAGAGCTGTCTGCTTGCAGACATAATTAGTTGTATGAGGGACTGTGTGTTTTCCTGCTTGAGTTCCGCTCGAGCTACTGCCAAATCGCTTCATTTCTGCCATTGCTAAGTGGGCAGAAGGAGCACTCTTCAAAGATGTAATTGTTTGCTTGTAACCTGTTAGAGTAATAATGAAAATGCAGTTTGATTTCACCTGCTTTCTTGTAGCAAGGACAGTGCAGAGTAGCTCCCTCATGTTGGTTCTGAACTGCTGAATTGGACCAATCATGGTGGGGATCCTTTAAAATGGAGCCTGCTCTGGGCAAATCAGAACTTGGACTCTCCTCTGGAGCCTGCTGTAAGGGGATTGTAAGGGCAGTGACTCTGGGAAATGTAGTTTTGACTTCGGCGCCTTTTTTCCACCAGCAGGGGGAGTTTACTGTGAGTGACAGCCAAACCAGCTAACTGAACTGGGAGGAACTCAAAGGAAATGCCCGGCTTTGTCTACTGGAAAGATCAGATCAGTTTGGGCCGTGAAGAGACAAGGAGCTGGGTGCTTCTTCGGTGTGTAGTTTTAGCGTGGGAATCACGTGTAAGGCCCTAAAGTTTCATTCTGCAGCTTGTGCAAGCACCTGTTCGGACTGAATCCGACCTGTGAAGAGAATCAAGGAGCTCTGAAGAGTAGAAACCAGGCTCACCCTGTAGAAGACTGGAGAAATTGCTGAATCACGTTCGGTCTGTCAGGAACTGAATCTGCTGTGTGTTCTCCCGGGTATTGTGCAGTAATTGTGATCGGGATAGAGAAGCAGCCTGCCTGGTATACTACTTTCCTGTTACATATAAATGTGTGTAGTGCTTGTGAGGAATCGCGTTTCAAATCCTCTGTACAGTGAATTGAGTGCATGAAGCTGGAAGTAAACCCCAGCTTAATCCAGACTACATCCATTTGCTCTAAACTGCAGTAGGGTCCAGTCACAAGGACCTTGTCCACATGGTCTGCTCCTCCTGGCAATCCAGGACAATCTGCCTTCCATCCAGTTCCCAGCACTGAGTTTGTGAGTACAAAGCAGGGTGGCTCCTGCCATCTGTTTATCGAATTGCAAGTGTGTCATCTAATTGTTTTTTTTTTTTCATTTCTTCAAGACCTGTGCCAACCGGCTCCGGATTACAATTTGGGTATTGTGCCAGTGTTTTTCCATCACAGGGCCCTGACCAGCTGCACCGATCCTGGCTAGCCCCCCCCCCATCCTGGGTACCCAGTGAAAGTGACAATTTGGGACTCTGAATATGAGCACAGTACTGTGATTATTAATGTGTTTAACCTAATTAACCTGATTTCCCCCTTCCTTGTTACAGCTCCTTAAATAAATCAGATCAGTTGGTTTCAGCAAAGTTACACTGGCTGAGGTATTTGTTTATGTTAAAGTATTGTACTGTGGTTTTTGCACTGTATCATCTTGTTTTGCAGGGGCTCCCCGGGGGCCAGTCGATAGAGTCAGTCCTGGGGGTAAGTGTACATTGTGAAGATATTCCTGATGCATTGTGTGGGCCACTAGTGGGAAGAAAGGGGGGGTTACAGTGTCCCAGAGGGCTGTGACCAAGTTAGTTTAACTACTGCAAACCCTGACCTTTGTGTGGAGGCACCCGCCATTGGACCTAGGCCCCTCAACCTGTTAGTAGCTAAGCAGGCAGGGGTAGTAGCCCTTGGGATAGCGCCACGTAGGGGTTACACTTGGCAAAAGAAAGTTTGCAGTAAGGGAAATTCCAGACAGGCAAGCCTAATAATCTGGAGTTAATTACCTTATTAATCTAAATCGAAAGCACATGCAGGACCACTCTCAGCAGGGATATGGGTCTGTGGTGCCGCGTCGATTCTCTCTGCGTCAGTCGCCTTTATAAAATTGTCAATGTGAATCCTTGAAAGACAACATAGGTAGGCGGCGTGGCACTTTGAAAAACATTGACAAGGTAAGCGGGAAGAATACCCCTCAGAAGATTGTTCTGTGATAAGATTGAGACCTTTTACCCTGAAATGATTATCATTTTAAAGCTTAGTCAAGACAGTTTTTTCACTGTTTAAATATAGGGCACGGTCGCATGAAAACATATTTAGAGAAACTGGAAAGAAACCTGAACCTAGAAACTCCGGACAAGGGGTAACATAATTTTTTACAGACTTTAGTTTAAGAAACACTTAGAAAAAGAGAGAGGGTTACAGAATACTCAAATATCTATAGAGATGTAAGCCGCATATGTGAGAGCACAATGTACAAATGCGGAAATGGTTGCGAGTAGGCACTGTAGTATAGGTTTTCCAGCTAATAGGTTAAGGAAAAGAAAAAAATGTACATTTAATAAAAGAGAATGGAAAGTGAGAGAAATAAACATATTGTATAGAGATTGTTTATGTTGCCATGATTTGAAGTTTTTTTCTGTTTTGGAAAGGTAAAGAAAGAATGTTAACAGTGAAAAATAAATGAAGAATAGGAAAAGAAATTGTTTGTGCTGCATTACTGCTGTATTTTGATCTTTTGCAGTGTTTTCAAAAAGTAAAGAAATAATTTCAATGGTGAAAAGGAAATGAGGGAAGTTAATGAAAAATAAAAATTGTTAAATTTACCAGAGATTGTCAACAGTCATGAGATGTTACTCTATACTCTCACAGGGATTTTCCGGTGTGCAGCAGCCTACTCCTCTAGTGGGGAAGACACTCTAAGATCTGTGTGATATGGAGATTTTTTTTTCTCTGAGTAGGTATATGGCTTTTCTGTCAATATAAGTGTCATTGATGCATCGACTTGGTATAAATCATAGTATGTCTGACATTTTAAATCATATAAGGGTTACTTGAGAAGATTCATTTTTTGTATTAGATCAGAAAAATCTCATAAAAGGAAACATAGAAATTGTGTATCATGAGGGTTATATACAAATGACGAAGTTCACTGTAGTTATTCTGTACCTGGTATTGCACATTTAAATGTTCATTTATAAATCAGAGTAATATATAGGGACTAGGTACAAGTTATGTATGAGTAGTTTTAAGAGAAGAATAGAATTTGAGAACATAATTAGTGTAGTTATAACATTGACACAGTTTGGTGTGTATTTTGGGAATAAGGAAAATGGTTATTTGCACACTTGTTTAACAGTGGCAATATTTGCATTTATATTAGGTATACCATACTGCAATACATTTAAAAAGTGGAGTACAATGTTATGAGAGCACTAACTGGAGTGAGTTGTACATTTCTTAAAGATATGTCTGTATAAATATGTTTGTGGACATCAATTCTGATATGTATATTTATGTGTTTAATAGGAGTTTAAAGGCACTTCCTGATGAAGCCTACTCGATTGCAGGTGAAAGGTTGAAAATGGGCCTTATGAAAGATGAATAAAATAATTTTATAGAAGAATACAAGTGCTGTTGACCATCATTTGTTGCACTCCCAGTCTGTTCTTTTATTGAGAGACTTTTTACAAGAGTTCCAGAGTGCCAGATAGTGGGAATTCAGATTGGAGCCACCACCAGAGCAGCATAGGAAAGACAGCTGAGAGGACAAGGAGAGATAGGGCAGTTACCTGCGTGCACACTGCCCATTGCACTGGACAAACAACAGCACTGCAGCCACCAGTGCAAAGAGGCCACAGAGAACTGTAAATTATCATTCACTCAGAGCAGCATTTTTATATTTAATAGAACAGCAACCTGCAACAAACTAACTGTTTTCCAGCAGAGAGAGAGAGAGAGAGAGAGAGAGAGCCAGCCCCAAGTCCAGCCAGCACAACAGCTATGAGCTGGATTTTCAGACTGCTAGGGCCCAGCAGGTGACACATTTCCACACACTGTGTGCCTTTTTTTTTTTTAGAGGTAATTTTTTTTTGGTGGGGAGGGGGTATGTTTTTTTCACAGATCTGACCCTGACCTTTTACATCTGAGTACCCCCAACCATACTGTACTGACATGAAGCATTGGCTTTAACCTTAAGCAGCCTGCCATCAGCACCGAGCTGAACCAACTACCTTAATTTGTAGCAGGTCTGTGTGGCAGCGTGGGGTGGGGGTGGGGGAGGAATGCTGTTATAAAGGCATTCTGTTTATTCACAGTATTACAGTACCTTTTTGTGGGAGATAGGGGGCCTTTCCTTTCTGCTGCCTCAGGAGCACCGACTGAGCTCTGCACAGGGGGCACTGTCAGTGGTGGCAAGGGCTAATTAAACTTTCCTCCTGTCCTAAGCTTTTTCAGATGTTCAGTAGCAGCTGAAAGAATGAGGGGGAATGGGGTCACTTTCATCTCTCGCTGCCTGGAAGGAGGAAGAAGAAGGAGGTGGGGAAGGCTGAAGAAGGGGGGACAAGTTGGGAGGGGTTAAAGAATGGACCCCAGCGTATGAATAAATACTTTTATTTTGCATTTTAATCTGTGTACAGACCTGATATGTATGTATAATGCTTGTTCTGTATAAATGGCAAGGCAAGGCAAACTATTTATAGAGCGCCCAATCCCGGAGGCTCTGAGCGCTTTACAAAGGACAGTAACAAAGGTAGCATAAAATCTAGTCATACATAAAAAACATACAAATCATAACCAGCAATAAATAAATTTAAATAGTCATTAAGCATCCGACGACTGCTCTCCTTCTCCGTGGGGGGTAGAGTGGTCGGCACAATGCGGACACTTAGAGGAGGCTGGGTGTACTGTGCACACTGACACCAAGCAAGCTCAGGGACGTGGTGGATGCTGGATGTCATTGCACATCCCCGCCCCTACACACCGGGCAAAAAACAAGCTGCCGGCCGCCCTAGATGAAGCCCGCCCTCTGCTTCGAGCAGCCTCCAGGACAGCTCTTCGACCTATCCCGTCGGTGGCACCCTGAAGGGTCGATGCCACAACCCTGCCCTGGGGGGTAAGCCAGGGATTATAAAAGTGGCGCGTCCAATGTGGAGGTGGAAGCGACGGTCCATGACCGGGCTGAGGTTCTGGGCAGCTGGCAGCAGCAATAAGAGAAAATAAAAAAAAATTAAAAAAAAGATTTAAATAGTCAGGTAAATCAATTTCCAAAACTAGAAATTACTTCTGATAAGTCAAATGATATCACTTGGGAAGGCCAGGACAAAAAGATGAGTCTTACGGCCCCTTTTAAAAACCTCAACTGATGGGGCCTCCCTGAGGGATGGTGGTAAAGCATTCCATAGGACTGGACCGACTACACTAAAAGCCCCATCGCCAGAGATTTTCAGCCTGGTCCTGGGAACCTCAAGGAGGCCCCTGGACAAGGAGTGGAGGGAGCACATCGAGGAGCAGGGTGTCAGGAGTTCAGCCAGGTAGTCAGGGTCTAGCCCATGTAGGGCCTTGTAGGTGAGAAGATTCACCTTGAAGATAACCCTCCAACTGACAGGCAACCAGTGCAACGACCGGAGTACAGGAGTAATATGGCTGGACCTCAAAAGACCAGTCAATAACCTGGCAGCGGCATTTCAAACTAGCTGCAGTTGGTGGAGGGTTTCTCCTGTGACTCCGAGGTAGAGTGAGTTGCAGTAGTCTAGCCTAGAGGTCATAAAGACATGTACCAGGACAGGCAGATCTTTAGATGGAATTAGAGGCTTGATCCTGGCAATGTTTCTAAGATGGTAAAAACTACTTTGGATGACAGCCAACACCTGAGCTTCTAATGTCAGTTTGTCATCCAGGATCACAAACTCTGCTGGGAGTCAACAACTGTGCTAGACCCAGATGAAGACCCGGCATCCCAGCGACATTGACACTCCCAAGACCTGGCTTGTTCACGAGTACCTCCGTCTCTTCCAGGTTAAGTTGCAGCCAACTGGAGGACATCCAGTCATTGATCTCAGCCAATCAGTTGTTTAACACTTCCACGGCAGCCAATATTCCAGGGACAAAAGACAGTTGAGTATCATCTGCATAACAGTGAAAACCCACACTGTACCATCTAATGATCTCACCCAGGGGCAGCATATACACAGCAAACAACATGGGAAACAAGATCGACCCCTGAAGAGCTCCACAAAGCAAGGACTTCAGGGTAGAAGAAAAGGTACTCATAACTACCCGCTGCTTCCTGCCTGAGAGAAAGGACTCTAACCATGACAATGCCACTGAGCCCACAAAATTTTCTGAGGCGATCAAGGAGCACCATGTGGTCTACTTTGTCAAAAGCTAAAAAAAAGGTCAAGGATTATGAAAATTGACCGTTCTCCTCTATCCCTCATCCTGAGGAGGTCATTATGGACACAAACTAGTGCCATTTCGGTGCTGTGCTTGGCCCTGAAACCAGACTGGAAAGGCTCATAGATGTCATAGGCCATAAGGTGTTCCTCGAGCTGAAGCCCCACAGTTTTCCCAACAACCTTACCCAAGAAGGGAAGGTTGGAAGTAGGGTGATAGTTCACTAGTACGTCAGGGTTGAGAGAGAGTTTCTTCAAAAGAAGCCTCACCATTGCCTCTTTTAAAGCATCAGAGAAGACCCCTTCCAGTAATGAACACCTGACAATTCCAGCGAACACTGGGCCGATGGCACCAACACATCTCATCAAGAAATGTGTCAGAGCCGGGTCCAGTTTACAATAAGTGTGCCTCAGCCCAGAGATAACCTCGATGACCTCAGCCACCTCCACTGGTCTAAACTCCTCCCAGACAGACAGAGTGCCTCTGCGATCCTCAGGATGACCACTGCAGACTACAGTGTAGTCAACTGGCGGGATTTCCTGTTGGATAGAAGACACCCTATCAGAGAAGAACCGAGCAACTCCTCGCATAAAGCAGTAGAAAATGTTTTCCGTGGCTGAAGACAGACCGGATGAAGGAGTCTGTCCACAGTCCAGAAAAGTTGAACAGGTCGATTCTTCCCTGCAGCAATTTCCCTAGAGATTGCTAAACGAATATTAAATAAAAATAAAGTCATAGAGATATAGGACCTACTATAACTGGGATTTGAACCTGGACACCCAGAATGCACCCCGAAAAAATTTATGCTAATTAAGTGCCCCTGATTTTGGTCACTTGTTCCTGATTTTCAGGGGCTCTGTCTCTGCTTTGCTCAGCCTTGGGTTGAGAGGTATACTAAGCCCAACCCATCAAGTAACAGCTATTCCCCAAGGTAACTGCAGGGGAAAGTTTCACCTGCCTTCCCTCAAACTTTTGCCAGCCCATTGTTAACTGTGCCTTTATGCCCTTACTGGAGGGCCCCAGTTTAGCCTGCAGACCCCACACTTCTAATACAGTAACTTCTAATGCAGTATCCACCTACCACTCCTGGTTACAGGCTCCTAGCTGCCTCAGTCAGCTGCCTACTTGCTCTGATAGCAACCCCACAGTTTAACAGAAGTGAAGTCTACCAAGATGATCCAGTGCTCTATGATGAATACGGCACCCATGCAAGATGGCAGCCAGGCTAGGCTGTCTTTTGCAAGCTCTGAGGGGAGCCTATTTTCCTTGTTTTTTTGCTCACCACTTATTTAATTTTACTTATTCGGGAGAATCCTTAACTCTGTGACTCTCCGCTGTTGTTCAGAGTGTTTTTATCATAAGTTTTAACATTTATTTTAGATAGAAGTAAGGAGTAGGGTATTAGCTACAGGTAGGGTTGGGCAGTTGATTTAGTGTTTAGGAGTTAGTGGGTTTTGTTTTTTAGTGAGGACTCCTGCTGAAGTGCTGTGAAAGATTGTGAAGAGTGGAGACTGGAGGAGCAGATTTCAGTATTAGCTTTTGTTATCATTGCAGCTTGCACTGTCTCCCATCCGCTAGAGTTTGTCATTGGAGTATCGGAGAGGAGCCATCTGGAATGGCAAAGCTGTGGTCATTGAGGGAAGAGCCTCCCTGAATGGTGTAGAGTTTGACATTGCCGCACTGGCTCAGACTGTGAGTCACGGCTGGAGTGCACAGTGCGAGTAATTGAAGTCTGCAGCTGAAGTGGCTGCTCCATCTACCCAGTTTTCCGAGGCTCAGCTTTAGTCCTTTGAACTTAAATAAGGAGTGTTTCCTGAATTGAGTAAGACTCTGCCAGCTATCTGAATTGTCATACAACATCGGTAAGAGTGGTGTTGGCATTTCAGGGACACTACCTTGAAGGCCTGAGGATGACAGGATAAAAGCGTCTCGGTATGCAAACGTTTTGCTGAAATTTTTTATCTATCCTGGTGCTAGTGAGAGCAGCCCTAGGGAAACTGATATCTGGCTTCCGAAATCCTCACTACATTTACGGACACCCCCCACCTTCAGCAGACTGATAACTGCATTTTACATCCTATGAAACTGTGGTGGTGAAAGCACCATTTCTTGGAGTCACCTTGCCTCAGTATAGCCGGTGAGAGCTGCACTGGGGAATCTGTTGACTACTGCAAGTCTGCTGAGACTGTTAAGGTTGTTTCCTCATGATCTGTTAGTGACAGTTTTTGCAGTAAATGTTGGACATTGCTCCTTAAATGAGCTAGTTTTCTCTCTTTGAATTCACTCTTATAGCACTTTTTGCACTGGATTCTCCTGTAAATGTTAAGTTACATATTTTAGTTTACTGTTATTGTATGTTGGTGGGGTTGGGACGATAAAATGTATTTGCATTTTGGGTTGGTTAGGGTGGGTGCGGGTTATTTTGCTTTGGGGTGGTGTATGGGCTTAGGTAGTGTATGAGTGTGGCATGTTTGTGGTTTGGCTGTTTGTTTTGTATTTATTGTGTGGATGTTGAATGCATGCTTAGGTTACATTTTTTCTTATATTAAGTTGTTTTATTAATAGTTTTAAATGTATACTTTGTTTTTTGAATAGAAATAGTAAGATGTGTTTGAGTTCCAAGCCCCTTCGTACCATCTATATGGCTGCCCTGCTGCGTGACCTCTGCCCCTTCTTGGATTCCCCCTCCCAGCTGCAGTGGTGAGACGCTGTTGGGAGGTGGGCATTAGTAGGGGTCATGTGGTAGGGTGCTGCGTGTACAGCGGAGGTGAACAGTATTAGGGTGGTTAGGAGCAGGAGGAGCCCTGAGGTCAAACGGAGCCATGAGAGAGGCCCAACATGGTTGACTCCCATCCCAGGGCTCCCATCAGACCATGTGGGCAGGTAGCTAGAGGGCCGGCAGTTTCTGCTAGTCCCCTTCGGGTTGTGCTGTGCAACGCCAGGTCAATGAGGAACAAGACTGCAATCATGGTGGACTTGGTTTCCTCTGTTGACCTGGCTTGCATCACAGAGACCTGGTTGGGGGACGATTCAGGTCCGATCTTGGAGGCGTTGGTCCCTGCTAGGTACTCGGTGATGCACTGCCTGAGGTGGCGGGGATGCAGGAGTGGGGGAGTGGCTATCTGTTTTAGATACAGCTTGAACTTCTCTGTGCACCCGGTGGGCTCTACCTTGTCACTTGAATGTGACGCAGCGTGGGGGATCCAAGTGCGGCTGCAGGATTCTCTTCGCTTATCATCCTCCAGGATGGGGGGGGGGCAGAATTCTTGCAGGAGCTAGTAGACTTCATCGCTGACAGGTTGTTGGAGTCACCTAGGTGGTTGATTCTGGTGGACTTCAACGCCTGGATCGAAAAACAAATCCTCACATTTTGGATATGACCTTCTCCAGATGATGACATCTCTGGGCCTGGCACAGGCAGTTGCCTCTGCAATCCATCACCACGGTCACACCTTGGACTAGGTATTCTCACTGGGGCTTGAAGTCACTGACCTCAGAACTGATTAGGTTGCTTGGTCCAATCATTACATGGTCGAGTTCTTGGTTGGATCCCCCCTGATTGTCCCCCCCTGTTGAGATGGTCAGCTACCGCCCTTTAAGGGGACTGTCCTCAGAGGGACTGTTGGTGGTAGTAGACTTTTCTGGCATGAGTGCTGCATGTGCAATTGGCATGGGCAAGGCAGTAGTGACCTATAATGGGGCTGTTTCCAAGGTGCTCAACGCCATTGCACGGGTCCGTATATAACCTAGGTCTTCTCGCTTGAGATCCCCATGGTTTGACAGGGCTCTCAAGGAAATGAAGACTGAGGGTCAGAATTTGGAGCATTGTTGGGGGCACTCAGTGCCAGTGCACAGGTCCGTATATGACCCAGGCCTTCTTGCTTGAGACCCCCATGGTTTGATGGGGCTCTCAAGGAAATGAAGACCGAGGATCGGAAGTTGGAGCATTGTTGGCGGAGGACCCGGTCCATGGAGGACAGACTGGCCTTGTGAAATCATTATAATGATTAGCAAGGGGCCATCGACCATAAGAAGGCAGAGTTCCTGTCCAGGGAGATTGCTACAGGGAGGAACAGACCAGCTCAGCTCAGCTCTTTTGGACTGTGGACAGACTGTTGTGTCCAGTCTGTCTACAGCTGAAAAAGGCATTTTCAATCACATTGTGTGAAGAGTTTTATCTGTTCTTCTCAGACAGGGTGTCCTCTGTTTGGGCTGGGATCATCCCAATGGGGGAACCCAGCCCTGCAGTGGTCAGCCTGACCGGAGCAGGGGCACTCCTTTTGCTTGGGGGGAGTTTGGGCTGGTAGAGGTGGCTGAGGTCGTTGAGGTGATTTTGAAGCTGCGATCCACCTTTTGTGAACTGGACCCTGACCCAACTCATCTCCTTGTGGGATGTGCTGATGCCATTGGTCCAGTGTTCACCAGGATTGTCCAGTGCTCTCTTTCAGAGCGGCTTTTCCTCAACACCTTGAAGGAGGCGTTGGTGAGGCCTCTTGTGAAGAAACTATCACTTGACCCTGACATTCTGATGAATTATAGACCTATCTACAACCTCTCGTTTTTAGGGAAAGTTGTTGGGGAAGTGGTGGCTCTGCAGCTTGAGGCACACCTCACGGCCTTTGACATCTATGAGCCATTTCAGTCTGGATTTAGGGCTAGGCATAGCACAGAGATGGCACTAGTTTGGGTGCAAAATTACCTCCTCAGGGTGAGGGATAGAGGGGAACTGTTAATTCACGTCCTCCTCGAGCTCTCATCAGCGTTTGACACCATGGACCACATCATGCTTTTGGATTGCCTTAGAGTGTATTGTGGACTCACCGGAACTGTCATCCAATGGTTTGAGTCCTATCTCTCTGATAGTGGTGATGGGGAATTTCTCCTCCTCCTCAATGCCCCTATCATGTGAAGTTCCTCAGGGTTCAATCCTTTCCCCGATACTGTTCATGGTGTACATGCTGCCCCTGGGTGAGCTCATTAGACATTACAGTCTGGGTTTCCTCTGCTATGCAGACGATACCCAGCTGTATATGTCATTTGCCCCTGGAGCGAATGGTGCAGTTGAAGTGCTAAATAAGTGCCTTGGCGAAATTCAGGACTGGATGTCCTCTAACTGGCTGAGGCTGAATCCTGACAAGACGGAGGTGCTGGTTATTAAGCCTGGTCACTGGCATAATGGGAGTGCCTCTGGGGTGGTGACAGGTTTGATCCTGGGATCTACCCCATTGATGGCATTGTCCTCAATGACAGACTGACACAGGATGCCCAGGTATCATCTGTAGTCCAAAGTGGCTTCTGCCACTTAAGGAACGTCACCCCGGATTAAGCCTTGATTTCATCAGAAGACCTGCCCTCACTAGTACATGCCTTTGTGACATCCAGGCTGGACTACTAAAACGCTCTATACTTCGGGGTCAGTGGAGGGAACCTCTGCCGACTGCTGCAGATGCAGAATGCGGTGGCCAGGTTGCTGACGGGACTGCCCAGGTCTTGTCATGTAACCTCAGTCCTGCAAGATCTGAACTGGCTGCCTGTCAGGTGAAGGGTCCTCCTCAAGGTGGGCTGGCTTACCTACAAGGCCCTGTACGACTTGGGCCCTGGCTACCTGTCTAACTTCCTTACACCTGCCATTCTGGCATGTTCCCCTCTGCTCCTCCACCGAGGGCCTCCTAGCAGTTCTGAGGGCCAGACGGAAAACCTCAAGAAACTGTTCCTTTGAGGTGGCTGGCCCAGCCCTCTGGAACTCACTTTCAAAATCTTTGAGGGAGGCCCCATCGGTGAAGGCATTTAAAAGAGGCCTGAAGACCTACCTTTTTAGAAAAGAGTTTTTATAAAGCCTTATCTGATTTTAATATTACTGATTATTTATTATGTATTTATATATTTTGGTTTTTGTCTGCTTAACCCTGCTTTTTATTACCAGTAAGGTGCCCAGAGCCCCCAGGATTGGGTGCCATAGATTAATAAAATTTTACTTACTTACACCAGGACAGATCCCGGGAGGAATGGCTGGAGGCCCTAAACATGTATTCACTGGAGGCCAGGTGGGAGGTGGGGGGATGACTGAAACAGATTTCACAGGGTACAAACCTATTTGTAAAAACCAGGCATGCAGTCACTAGGGAGAATAACCAGAGGATGGGGGAAAATTCAGGAGAAATTTGAGGAAGTTTTATTTCATTGAGATGGTGGTGGAACCAAGGAACAAACTGCCAGTGGAAATGTGGGGGCAGCTACTCTTAATGGGTTTAAACATGGTTGGGTCAGGGTATAGTCCCAATGGGGGTAGCAAGGGTTTGAGGGGTGGGGTAGCGAGGGGGAGGGATACAGCTTACCAGGGCTATAGGTCGGTGGAGTGCGGTAGTACAGTAAGGGTAGGCTCAGTTGGTCTCCTTCCACTGTCAAATTCTATGTTTCTAAATGAGGCAACTGCTTCACCTCTGCCTGAGTGCAACTCACCAATTGACAGCTATCCACTTGGTTAATTGCATGGACAGGTTTCACCTCCTTGTCCCCTAACTCAGTCCTGCACACTGTTAAATGTGCTTTTATCCCCTGTCTGAAGGGCTCAATTTAACTTACAGACCCTACACTTCTAATTTAGTATCTACTTACCCTTCCTGGTTATAGTATCATAGCTGCCTCAGACAGCTGCCTGTCTGCTTACTTTGATAGCAAGCTCACATGTAGACAGCTGCTTCACGTCTGCCTTTAAGCCCAGCTCACCCATTAACAGCTATCCCCCAGATAATTGCAGGGCCAAGTTTCACCTACCTTCCCCTGCACTCAGGCCAGCACATTAACTGTGCCTTTATGCCTTACCTCATGGGCATCTGAAGTTATACTTCAAGTGAATTGTTATGGCTTACAAGTTGATTAGAGGGGAGTGGCATTCTGGGCTCTGGCCACTGAATTAAGCATAATGCTAAATGCATAAAACTAAGCACCGCTTCATTTCTTTTACTCCAAGTCTCTTACTATGCTGTACCTGCACGTCTACTATTGGGGCAGCAAAGAGGCCCCAGTGGGTTCTGGCTTACACATTCTATTTTCCTAGCTACTCCGCTTGCCGTACCTGAAGGTCCCAGTTTAACTTGCAGACCCCACACTTCCAAGATAGCATCTACTTATCCTCCCCCCAGTTAACATCTCTTAGTAGCCTCAGACAGCTGCTTACTTGCTTGGATACCATGCTCACAGTTCTCTGCTCTTGTTCAACTACAATCTACTCTACCTTCGGCACCTTGTCTGTACTGTATTACTGCACACTGATTGTTTGCACAATTGCTGCACCTTATTATGGTTGTACTGTATAATTATGCACTGAATACTGTTTGCACAACATAGAGGATAATGCCTGATGTACAGGTGATAACCACAGTGTAATCACCTCGAGTGGTTGCTAGGGCATCAGTAAACCTCGAGAGCGCAACTTGAGAGGTTTACCATTTAGCAATCACAAGAGGTGATTACACCGTGATTATCAGCTGTACATCAGGCATTGCCATTTATAGTGTATGGGTCTTGACATGAGAAGTCCCCTCCCTGAACACAAGTAATTTAGCCTCACCTTATTAATGAATCTGCACTACGGCCATATGATCATGTAGGAAAACAATTTATTAAGATACACAGACTGAACGACAGCAGCCCGAAATAGCACCAGAGTTAAAATTTCTATCAGAGATGGTGATCGCTAGACTCAGTAACAGTAAACTGCGAAAACTGGAATGTTATTTGAATACTGTACTGAGACTAACAATCACATTCTGGGTGTGTAGAATACTGAATAACACTGGCATTCTGTTTTGTAAACCCACTGCCATGACATAGATGAGAGGAGTTTAGAAGGTTCTGATGTCATGACAGTGGAATTACAACATTGTAAACAGCTTACTTTCAGTGGGTAATAAGAGCTACTCATACACTATTGTAAATGTATTGTGCCTTTGCACCTTATTTTACTGTCTGTCTGTGCTACCTTATTTCCCGACCCTCGACTTCCAAACACATCTGAAAACCAGCTGCTACTGGCTCAGTACGTCTTTTCTGGTTAAACTTTTGAAATATATAAACTGAAGTGAAATATAAATGCAGACAACTGCTTCATATCTGTCTAAGCACAATCCATCAATCAACAGCTATCCCCCTGCTAATTGCAGGAACCTGTCTCTCCCACCCCGAACTCCGGTCAGCACACTGTTAACTACACCTTTATGTCCTGACTGAAGGTCCCAGTTTAACTTGCATATCCTACACTTCTAATTTAGTATCTACTTACTCCACCTGGTTACACTCTCCTAGCTTCCTCGGCCAGTAGCCCACTTGCTCTAAAGGCATGCTCACAGTTTATCTGAAGTGAGAATAAAGGAGGATAACAGTGTGGAAATGTATAGGGAAGAAAGTATTTGGAGTAAAACATAAATGGAATACACAGCATAAAGGAACTGAAAAGTCTCTTCTGAGACAGTGGGGAGTCAAAAAAAGAAAGGAGAGCCTGGAAGACTAAAAAATAAATGATAAACCTGGACAGGGAGCACGGCAGATGCGGCACAGGAAAATTAAATGGCTGGAAATTTGGTTACACATGTCACTGGAGTAGTGATCCATGGTGTCGTGATGTTGTAATAGCGAATCTACACTTAAACCCGAAATTTCACTGGACTGGTGATCCATGCTGTTTAATTTTCCTGAGCCAAACATTCCTCTTCTGAGCTATCCTGTGCCATATTTACCTACTCCCCCTGAAAAGAGCCACTACGCCAGCTTAAGTGTGTGGAATGAAGATAGGGAACCTGTGCAACAGAAAATTAAGAGGGAGGGAAGATTTTTGAATGACAGTGGATGACGACAGAAATAAAAAACGATCCGGCATATTCACAGGGTAAGCCACTGATTTTATTTTACAACAATTAAACACTTACACCTAGGGAAAGAAAAGCATTTATAGCTTTTAGATAAATGTTTGACTAGGCTATCACAAAAAGAAAATCTGCAAATATTAAAAAGAAAGCTGGACTCTGCTCGTATTCTTCAGCGGGTGGGATCCCACATTCATGTTCTTTCTAGTGCCCATTTTACTGAAGGATAACAATTCAATTTTTGGAAAAGAAGGAAGCTTATTTAAAAGCCTCTAATCAGGATAAATTGGATTATAGTTTGTGCAATAAGAATTAATTGATAACTCCTACAGCTGCATAATTCATGCACTTAATATTAAGAAACAAGCCATTTAAACAAATATAAGTACAAAATGTTTTGTAAGAAATTTCTGATGAAATTGAATTGCAATGTGTATGTAAGCAATTTTGGAACAATTTTGCAAAATAAAAAGTGATATTCAGCCATTATGACACACAAACTGTGCAGATACTATACAAAGTGTTAAAATACGGAAAATATTTTCAGTTTGTAGGTCATCAGGGTGTTATTTCCATAGTTTGGCATTATGGCATACCTTAAAGAGCTAGTGTACTGCCTAAAACTAATATTAGTTTTTAAAAGCAGTCAGACATTGCCTTCTATATCTCAAATAATTTTTATTTTCCTATTGGTTAATTAGAAGATTGTTTACCTGATGTTTGTAGGTGTAATGTGTGGACAACACTGTGACTGGCAGCTGACATATCTAGCTCTATCCCCCCCATCGCCAGCATTGTGACCTCACTGACTGTGATAACACTACTGCCCAGGAATAATCACCCAGTGGCTGCCAGGTCAGTCACCTGTGATGTCACTGTCAGTAAGAGCACAATGCTGATGATGTACTGGGGGAAGGGGGGGCTAGATATGTCAGCTGCCAGGCTGAGAGCTGTTCCACACATCCAGCACAATATTATCACATGGAAGACTTTCTACTGAGCAAAAGAAAAAGAAAAAAAAACTACTAAAAAATTAAAAGTTACATCTGACTACTTCTTAAAATTTATACTATTTTCTTTTGTGTCTGTTTTGGCTCCACTATCTCTTTAACCAATAGGAAAGCAGCTCACTCAGTGTTTGATGACATCACAGTGTCTCTCTGCTGCACTGACAAAGCAGTTGAATTCAAAGAAAAACAGTTCTGTTTTCATCTAAAGAGATAATTAAAAAAAGATATACTCTTAAAAGTTGTAATATAAGTTGCATACATAACGATATGCACTCAATTAACCATATTTATCCCCTTTAGTGCGCATAAGACTTTCGTAACACACACTCATGGTTTCAACACTCATGAGTTAAGGGTCCTATCCTAACATGTAGGAAAAAATATATAGGTTTCTCACCTACAGTGACACTCACCAGGACGAAACCCAATTCTGCAGCATTTTGCAGCACTCTGCAGCAGAGTTACTGTGGAAAACAATGTAATTTCAATTTCAGTTAGTCCCCTTTTGTCAGGCAGGAAACTGTGACATTCACTTCATCCTGGCAGTGTCACATTCTCCTGCATGACAAAAGGGATTATTTCCCATTGAAATTACATAGTGTACTGCAGCAACTCTACTGTAGCATGCTGCAAAATACCTTAGAAGTGGGTTTCATCCTGGCAAGCATCACTGTGTAATTGTAGTTCTAATGGTGGTAGACAGTTCATATCCACACTCTGGCAGTTCTGCTGGAGACAACTGAGTCACCGGATGCTTTCAAGCTAAGTTCCTCCCACCACCTGGTCGGTACACCTCTGGTTCCACCCTGTGATATTGGATATTTGTATGCTGGAAGCAGGGATCTGGGTGCCACTTGCCAGGGGAGGGCAGGTGGGTTGTGTGGATGTGAACTATATACAGCTATTGGATCTACAGTTATAGGTGAGTAACCTAGATTTCTAACATCATGAATACAGTTCATTATCCACACTCTAGTAGGCTCCTAGCAGTCCTCCAGGAGGAGGGGACAAGCTGCACACCCTTATTTGGCAAACAGAGACTGGAAGACTGTGGCTCCAAAAGCAGTCTCACCACAACAGTGTGTTGATACTGTAGTTGTAGAGGAAGGTGTGTGCTTTTGACCAGATTGCAGTCCTGCATATCTGCTCTATGGGGATATCCCTGGAGACAACCACTAAGCCAGCAGTATGTCTGGTGAAATGAGCCTTAAGCCCATTGGGTGATTCCGTATTAGCCAGCCTATAGCAGAGGTCAATCCAGGACATGATCCACTGGCAATCGCCTACTTAGCTGCCGGTCTGTCAAGTGTGGCTTCAGCATATGTTATAAACAGCCACCATGTGCTTCTTATAATGAGATAGTGCCCTCCACAGGTCCAGAGTATGGAGCCTGTAACTGGTGTCTTAGGCTGGGTTAGTGAATCACACCAGGAGGTTGATCACCTGATTCAGATTGAACTCTGACACTACCTTTGGGAGGAATTTTGCATTGAAGTGAAGCACAGCCATATCCTTGTGGAAGACCAGGTAGGGAGACTCCACTGAGAGCGCCTGCAGTTCTCTCACCCTTTTGGCTGACTTGATGGCCACCAAGAAGTCAGCCTTCCATGACAAGTGTGAGAACTCACACTTCTGTATAAACTCAAGTGGCTTACCCATGAGCATAGCCAGCACCAGCAGTAGGTCTCACTGAGGCAGTGGTTCATGCACCAGAGGGGACAAATGATCAAGGCTTTTGAAAAAGCACTCAACCACCTTCTCCTGTGCCACCATCAGCATACCAGCCTGCAGCCAGTATGTAGCGGTGGCTGCCAGGTGCATCTTTAGGGTCATGGTTCGTAGTCTTGACTGAGACAGGGACCAATTTGGAACATTGTGGCAGAGAAGATGAGTACTTTATATGCTTGAAATTAGGCCAGACTTCACACCATAACAATTTACCCTAGGCTGTATATTTTATTTTTCTTGTATTAGATAGACAGTCCTATGTGTCATGACTCTGTATACTTTCGCCAAGACGATTTGGTGTTCTATGTATAAGGTTTATTTGTCAAAAGTAAAAATAAATAATAAAGAGAAATAAAAAGGGTGTGAGGGGGGGACAGGGACCAAAGGTATTCGAGAATCAGAGTCACTGAGCAGGCAAAGAGGATCAAGCAACTTCCCTGACATCAATGAGAATCTCTTCCACTGGAATGCATACATTCTGCAAGTCGGCTCCTTTTGGGATGTCTCCACAGCATAGAGGACATTTTCTGAGAGGTACCAGTCTGAGAGGTGAAAGGACTGAAATCTGGGTGCAGGACCATCTTCTGTTATCTCTTCAGCAGGTTGGAGTGGAGAGGCAACCTTCACCTACACCTGCTGCGGAGGCTGAAGAGATCGGGTACCAGAATTGTATGGGCTTGTCTGGAGCTATCAGGATCATCAGCGCCTTGTCCTTTCAGGCCTTGATCATAACCTTGTGAACCAAGGAAAGAGAGGGAAGGCACACAGAAGGCCCGGGGTCAAGGGCCAAGAGAAGGCATCCTGCACCCTGCAGTGTCCTGGTCTGAGGGGGCGGGCACAGAATAGCCTCACTTTAGTTTTTACATTTTTTTTAAATGTAATTTTTATTAAAGTTTTGACAGAATACATATAGGGTAAAGAATACACAGTCAAATGAAGAGAGATAAGCAGTCAATATAATGTATACCTCATCTTGCACAAAGATAAAAAAAAAAGGGGGGGATCACTTTCCATCATATTAAACAGATGCCAACTACACAGGTTGTCTGGTGTCCATTTATTTTCCTAAATGTTCATGATCCCAAGGTGTACCTACAAGTCAGCACTACCCTTGCTACAGAAGGGCTAAATGGTTTCACCCCATGTATGGTGAAAGAAATGTCCAAAAGCTGCTATGAAGATCTCAGTTGTCCATTTTGGGTCCATAGCTGGGCCTTTGGACAGAAACTAACAGGTACTGATGATCACGGGTGAGTGTATATAGTCCATATTAGTGGTTATAATAATAATAATAATAAAATTTATTTGATTAAGTGCCTTTCAAATATTTCAAGGCGCTTTACAGTCTCATACATTTATCATAATCAGAAGACGAATATAACAATACAACAGATAAAAATAAAACGATTTAAAATACAACAGGGAAGGCCTGAATCCATAAAAATGATTTTTAAGGCCTTCTTAAAGCCATCCACAGTTGAACTTTTCGGAGCTGGCGGGCAGAGAATTCCAAAGGGTGGAGCCGAAAGCCAAACGCAGGCTCCAGAGGACTTCAAATCACGCTCGGAATCTTCCAGCAACCCTCACAGCCGAGCAGAGCTGCTGTCTCAGAGGGTGTAAGGCACCAGAAGCTCTTTCAGATAGTTGGGACCTAAACCGTGTAGGGCTTTGTAGGTCAAAAGACCCACTTTAAAGGTGATACACCACTGTATAGGCAGCCAGTGCAGAGTGCGCAGCACTGGGGTGATGTGAGATCTTCTCTAGACACCCCAGTCAACAAACGTGCTGCAGCATTCTGCACTAGCTGCAAGCAGCGGATTTCGACCCCAGCAAGCCCTAGGTACAGTGAGTTGCAGTAATCAAGACGTGATGTCACCAAGGCGTGGACCAAAACCGGCAAATCGCCAGGCGGAACCAGGTGCCTAATCCTGGAGATATTTCTGAGATGGAAAAATGAAGTCTTGACTACTGCAGACACCTGATAATGGAGGGTCAAACCAGTGTCAAGCTCCACACCCAGGTTACGCACTGCTCAGAGGTGGGGATCTGGTCTACCCCAAGAACTAATCCAGAGGGGGACCCTATCCCCTGACTCTCAGCCCTGCGACCAGGGTCCACCACCATAACCTCGGTCTTTCCCGGGTTCAACTTTAATCCACTGATATTCATCCAGTCTTGGATATCAGCGAGGCAGTTATTCAGCACCGAGATAGCACTAACCTGGTCGGGTGCAAAGGACAGGTAGAGCTGGGTATCATCGGCATAACAATGAAACCTCAGCTCATACCATCTTACAATGTCCCGGGTAGTAATATACTGCGAACAACATGGGAGAGAGCACGGACCCGAGGTACCCCACAAGAAAGAGAGACAGCCCCGGATGAATGTAAACTGGAAACCACTCTCTGAGTTCTCCCCAGGAGGTAAGATGAAAACCATCTGAGGGCAACACCTGAGAGCCCACAGATGGACCTCAGACGGTCGAGCAAAACCCCATGGTCCATAGTATCAAAAGCTGATGATAGATCAAGGAGAACCAAGATAGAACAGTGTCTCCGATCTCTCGCCATCAGGAGATCATTGAGCACCCGAACCAGAGTGGTCTCGGTGCTATGCCTCTTACGAAAACCCGACTGGAGAGGTTCGTATAAACTATGGATGGTCAAATGGTTGTCAAGTTGAGCCGCCACAACCTTTTCAATAACCTTCCCCAAAAAAGGGAGGTTAGAGATTGACGTAGTTTATAAATCATTCTGGTCTGAGGAAGCTTCAGGAGGGAGTCACCACCCTTCTTTCAGAGAGCTAGGAAACCCCATTTCAAAGAACACCAAATTATCTCGAACAAGGACCGGGCCAATAAATTCACTACATCCTAAAATCAAGGAAGTAGGGCCCGGATCCAAACTACAACAGGTTGGGCGCATCTCAGAGACAATCCTCATAGTCTCCACGAGGTCAGGAAGATCAAAGGAGCTCCAGGAAACTCCGGGCTCTGGGACAACACCCGATCAACTGCAACAACCATAGAGTGAGGCTGGGGACACTGCCTCCGAATGCCTTCCACCCTATTCGCAAAGAATCGAGCGATCTCCTCACAGTCAACCTGCGTAAAAACTCAACGGAACTGCTGACAGGCTGGGTTGCACAGTCTGTCAACAGTTCTGAAGAGCTGAGCCGGTCGATTCTGAGCGACAGAGATTTCCCTGGACAGGAATTCTGCCTTCTTACGGGAAATTTCAGTTTGATAGAGCTTGTAATGCTCTAGCAAAATACGATGGTCGGCATCCAAGGCAGTCTTCCTCCAGCGACGCTCCAACCTACGCCCTAACCTCCGGAGCCCTCTCAATGCCCCATCAAACCAAGGAGCGGCAGGACGGCGCGGAAGGGGGCGAACACGGAATGGAGCAATCTGGTCCAGGGCATCTGAGATGGCCCGATTATAGGCCACCACCACCAGCAGCTCAGGATCAGAGCACAATTCATCACACAACGAGAGGACAATAACCGCCAACAGGTCTTCAGGGACAACATCCCGTAATGGACGGTATTTGATCATCTCCACAGGGGCCGACCTACCCAGGGGGGCCACAAAGTTGAATCCAACTGAGTAATGAATTACCTTGTATGAAGTGCTTTATTTATGGAAAGAGATAACAAATACTGATGGGAAAGGAAGTGGGAGAGCAGAAAGGAAGACATAAGTAGAGGGAGGGAAGAGGAAGAAGGAGAGGGGGAGGGGTTACCTCACAGAATAAATCAGGGTGGTTGTCTAGTTGGCGTAGTGGCCATCTCTGCTATCTGGTTTCGAAAAGATTTATTTTATCAGCCAGGGTATAGATCAGTCTTTCCAAGGAGTAAATTTCCATTAGTATTTTTTCCATCCTTCTGGGTAGGAACATAGGCAGTGTGCCACCACTGGGTAATCACCTGTTTCACTGCCAAAATCATTATCAACAGCACTTTGAGGGTTTGACCCCACAGGGAGCTCCCATCATGGGGGATAGCAAGCAGAATCAATGATGGTGTCACCTCACCAGGACAGCTGAAAATATCTTCCAATTCCTGAATCACCACCTGCCAAAATTATGTAAACAGTGGGCAATCCCAAAAGATATGGATATGAATATGGTTACTTAAGGCTTGCTGACACCTTCTCCAGTAGTAGCCCTTGGCTGGGCCAGCATATTTTGCTAACTATTTCTGTGGAGTGGAAAAAACAATACCTGCATTTCCATGAAAACTCACGCCATCAAGTGCCAGGTGTCAAAAGAGCTGGCCACTGCCAACTCCTTGTTCCATTGCTGTAATATGGAGTCTGTTGTGTCTGGAGAGGACTACTGAAGGGCTTTATAGAGGTGACCAATAAGGTGAGTCTGGTCTTGCCTCTCAAATGTGATATAAGTATCCGCAGAAGCTGAGGGAGTTTTTCAGACAGTGCCGAGATGTCCTCACCTTGGTTCACCAAATAGGATTGCACCTGTAGGTACCTAAAATGGTTAGTTGGGGGGAAGCTGGGATGTGGTTTGCAAAAGGGCAAACAGGAGTATATACCTGGAGTATATCATTTGAAAGAAAAATTGCAGACAAAACTGGCTCCAATGACTCATAACTAGGTCCAATCTATTTGGTGGGTATGTAGTGTCACAGGGGATAGCCCTAAGCTGAAAGAGCTGGGATGGAGTCAGGAAGGTCCTCTGACCACCACCCATTGCCAAAATGTTTCTGCTGTATACTGTGTAAACTTTGTGAGGGATAGGCATCCCAGTGGGTTACCAAATAAAACGTAGCCCAGATAAAATATATAATTTAGGGTGAATTCTACGTGTTTCCAGTATGGTTGGTGGGCACCGGATAGCCATATGCACAGTGTCCTCGGATAAGTCGCAAGTGAATACCATCTGAGGTTAGGAAGATTGACTTCACCTTGGTCCCTGGGTAAATACAGGATGGAGAAGTAAACCCTGGGCAGGGCCTCCTGCCAAATAAATCTGGAGATAACTTTATTCCAGGATTTGATATAAATTTGATCTGGCATGATTGGAAGAGTTTGAAAAAAGTATTAAATCCTTGGAAGAATATATTGATGTATCACTTCAAGTCTACTGGAGAAATCTAACTACAAAAAAAAACCAGCGCAAATGCCCTGAGGCAAGGGTTATCCTGGAGGATATTGGCCTTACAGCAAACGTGCCTCAGGGCATTTGCGCTGTTTTTTTTTTGTAGTTCTTTTCTTTCTCTATTTTGGGGTCCCCATGGCCCAAACAAATAACATCCCCCTTAAGGGGTGGCTGGCTCCCTCTCCCTGTGCTAAGACACAGATATGGCACACTGTTGAGTCCAAATGAGGATGAAATACGTATATGTCTCTGCTGTTCTTAGCCTTTGCTGATTGCACTGTGAGGCCTTCTGGCACCATGCAATTCTGCTTAAAGTAGAGCCAGTCCAAATTCTCTCATGGGGATTTGCATACGTTTCCCATGATGCTTTGCATCATTGGAGTATATGCAATTGTGTAACTACAAATGAGTCCATTTAGCGAGGTTGTCTGTGATCTACTGGGTTAGCGGTTCAAAGTTAAACAGCTCCAGGTGTTCAAGCTGTTTAGTGAGCTTAACCCCAAGGTAACGGAGTGCCCCTTTTCTGCCACTTAAAGGGAAATGCCCTTTCTAATGTTAGAGAGGGGGTGTAGTGGTATAGAAGAACCATATTCCTCTGTGTATTTCATTAATAACCTGCCAACTCACCAAACAGTGATAGGGTATCCCAAACAGCCAGGATAAATTCCTCAGGAGATGTCAAAGAAAGCAGGACATCATCAGAACAACAAAAGCTTATAATCCCACCCCCCAATCCGAATCCCTACAATCCATGGGTTGGTTCGTGTTGCCACCGTCAGTGGTTCAAGGTACAGAACCAACAGAAGTGGCGACTGAGGGCATCCTTGCCATGTGCACCTTCCAAGTGGGAAAAGAGGAGTCAGCAAGCCATTTACTCTAAGAAAGGCTTGAGGTGAGGCATTTATTCCGTGTAGCATCTGAACATCTCCTAGGATTCCAAAGTTTGACAGGGTGGCCCACAAATGTTGAATGCCTTCTCCACATCTGCTAAGTAGTGCCACTAGTATCTGTAGAGATGTGGCATAGTCTAACAAGAGCAGAGTGCATTTGATGCTATTGGCACCTGACGGAAGTGGCAAACCCAACCTGGTCTTTGTCAATCAAGGTTGGCATAAGGTTTTCCAGTCTATTGACCCAGACCAACAGAAAAACTTTGTAGTCACAATTTAAGACGGATTTTGCCCTATATGTGGTCACATAGCAGGGATCTTTGTCTTGTTTTGATGTTGTCGAGATCACGGAGTATTGTTAAAAAGGGGGTAGGTTGCTCTCCTCCTGAATTGCCCAGAAGGCAGAAAGCACTAGAAGGAAGGAGATATCTCAAAATTCTTTATAATGTGTCCGGGTATCCATCTGGGCCCAGGCATTTCTGGGTTTTAGAGTCTCACAGGAGTCTGTGGAGCTCCTTGGCTGTTACGAGTGACAACAGTCTCATGGCAACATCTGGGTCCAGAGTTGGGAAGGGTAGCTAGATCAGGAAGGCTTGTATTCGCTCTTGTATGGTGTCCCCCTCAGCCACATATAGTGTTTGGTAATAACAAGAAAGGGTATCTTATGACATACGAATGTGCCAGCAGAAACAGACCACCTGGTCTATCTAAGTCTGCTTGAGTGTGCAGCTAGCACTCCTAGTTTGCAGCTGCCCCACCCCCCTCCCATTTGTCATCCCACTGCCACTCCCAACCCTCACTCTCCCCTGTTCCCTGTCCCATGCCCTTTTGAAACTTTTCACAGATTTACATGATACCATCCATTCTGGTAGGGCATTCCATTTTGCTACAACCCTCTCTGTGAAATAGTGCCTCCTCATTTCCTTCCTAAATATTGCCCCCTCTATTCTTAGCGCATGCCCCCTGGTGACCCTTCCCCTACTTATCTTAAAGACCCCATCTGCCCCATCCTTATTGATTCCCCTCAGATACTTGAATGTCTCTTTCATGTTCCCCCTGTCCCTTCTATCCTCCAGGGTGTACATATTCAGGTCTCTCAGCCTATTGTCATAGTCTGTCCCTTCCATTCTACGTATCATCTTTGTTGCCCTCCTCTGCAACCCCTCCAGTAGCCTGATATCATGCTTTAGGTATGGCCTCCAAAACTGCACACAATACTCTAAATGCGGCCTTACCAGCGACTGGTAGAGAGGCAAGATTACCTCTCTTTGCCTGGGCGAAAAAACCCTCGCTATGCACCCCGGCATTTTGTTCACTTTTGCAGCCACTCGTCTGCACTGGGCAGTGTTGTCCATGGTCCCTGATATCATTACTCCCTAGGTCCTTCTCCTCCTCAGTGATCCCCAGCTTAACCCCTCCCAGCCAGTATTCTGTCCTTGGGTTCTTCACTCTAAAGTGCATAACCTTACACTTCTTTGCATTGAACCCCAGCTGACACCTCTCTGACCACTCCTCTAGCCTGCTTAGGTCCTCCTGCAGCTGCGTCCATCCCTCCTCTCCATTCACCACTGCTCCAGTTTTGATGTCTTCAGCGAAAAGACTTATCTTGCTCACCACCCCATGTGCAATGTCTGATATGAAGAGCCTAAACAATACTGGCCCCAACACAGAGTCCTGTGGCACCCCACTCATCACCAGCCTTGGAGTTGAGAGCTCCCCTCTCACCACCACCCGGTGCAGCCTCCCACTCAGCCAGCTTGTAATCTAGTTCATCCTTTTTGCCCCTACCCCTACACCAGTTAGCTTCCCCCCCAAGCCGCCCATGAGGCACAGAATCGAAGGCCTTGCTGAAGTCCAAGTAAAGAACATCCACCGCATGACCCTTATCCAGCTCACCTGTCACCCAGTCATAATATTGTATCAGGTTGGTTTGACCAGACTTCCCTGAAACAAACCCATGCTGCCTCACATCCTGGAGGCCATTGTCCTCCAGGTACGACACCAGTCTTTGGTTACATTGGACTGTCTAGTGAAATTCAAGGAGCTCAGGTTGAAAAGCTGCATGATACATGCCTGTGTTCTATATGCTCAGAGTCTACAGCTAGTTTTCGAGCTCCTCGCCACCCCCTTCCCCCTTCTAATAGAGTGCTTATATCAAAGAATGCCTGGTTCACCTTCGCATCCATTATCTTTTGCAGTTCTTGTTTCATCTTGGCTATTTGAGGTGCAATGGAACTGTCGACCTGTTGCAGAAAAGACTGCAGCATGTGCAGTCTGCTACAGCTCAAGGAGTCAAGTTTCTCTCAGTCTCTTTTTCCTAGTGGAATATGCTATGAGCTCACCTCTGAGCACTGCCTTAATGTTATCCCAGAAGATGAGGCAGTAGTATCGCGTTTTCCTGAATAACACAAGGCATCAGCTCTTTTAGGGATTGTAGGAATTCAGGATCCCAAAGTAGTGCAAGATTGAACCGCCGGTGTGCCTAGGGAGAATTTAGCATATACTGGGGCATGGTCAGAGTGCAGGATTCTGCCATGTGACATATCCTTCAGTGTAGTAAAAATGTAGATGAGCCTGGCTGAAGTTTGCATTCCAGGAGCATAATGGGTATATTCCTGCCCTGTAGGAAAACAGTGTCTCCAGGCATCAGTCAATCCTATGTGGGCTAAGATATTCTGGAGGTGTTTCTATAAGGTGGTAATACAGTGTGCCCTAGGTCCAGAGGCATCTACGGTAGAGGTCAATGTAGTACTAAAGTCCTCTCCCATGATAAGCTGCCCCTGCATGAGGGGGAGCAATTTATTAAAAAATGTTGGGCTACAAAGTTCTCTGAGCCTGGTGGGAAACACAGCCCGGTTGTATCCACCACCTGATCCTATAGTTAGAAGGGAACCCCTCTAGGGATGAGGACCATTATCCCAAACCTACAGTCTCGCTCTATGGGAGGACACCACTGCTGTTGAGAATCCCCAATTCACAAATTTCGTGTGTTCTTCTGTGGAAAGGTGTGTCCTCTGGAGGAACACTATGTCAGGCCCGTCCCGCTTTCAATTGCTGTAAAACACGGTAACGTTTTGCTGGGCTGTGGATTCCATCAACATTATAAGAGACTGCTTCTGAGGGATTATAGTCATTGCCAGTTTCGCAGTTGCTAGAATGTTTTGGTGAGGTCAGGGCCCCCCCCCCCCAATAGGGTAAACAATGAAGGAGTGCAGAAAGAGCCATAGAGAAGAGGAGAAAAGTGCAAAGAAAAGACAAAGTTACAGGTGATACAAACATTATGCCAACTATGCTATGAACTATAGGCAAGGCAACTTTTATGTAAAAGATGCCCAATCCCAGAGGCTCTGGGCACCTATGAACTATAACAACAATGGCAAAACAGGAAGCACGATGGGCCAACAGTGTCTGGAGAGGAGTTCCTCCTAGTGTGCTTCCAAGGTAGGGAGAGGGCAAGTTCCTCTCCTAAGCAGGAACTGGTAGAAGTTCCTTGAGGGAAAATACATAACTGTGTTGCAGGACCCGTAACAGAAAGTCTGTTACTCTGGCATAAAATTAGTAGGCTTGTCTAGTCCATTGCACTCCACCTCCAGATACAGGACATCAAAATTTAACGGCAAAGGCTGAGAAAATGCTGGTCCCCTTGACCTCCCTAATAAGAAGGGTAAAGGGTATAGTGGGAGCAAAGTGGTGCCACTGTGGTCCTATGAGACTAATATACAGGGGGGGGGTGGTTAAGGTTGTGCTTAAGCAAAACTGTCTCCAGATGCTGAGTTGAAGCCCCATGGTTTATACCTTGAGGACTCAAAAAGTGAGGTGCTATCTTCTGTAGTTTTAGAGAAAATCCCTTCGGTCACCATCTCTCCAACTAGTTGGTCACGGAACCCCTTCCACTCACCCCCCCCGACCCATCTGCCACTGGAAGGCCACGTACACAGCATCGCATAAATTGTGCTTCCCTGCCGATAAGCACCCCCCTCTAACTACTAAGTGCTGATTTTCAGAATGTGCAAGATATAGATGGTTGATACCTCACTACCAGCAGAACTACATCAATGTTTTACAGTGTGTACCATTGTTCAGTGGAATTTGCATCATGAGGCAGGTCATGGGTGTCCAAGCCCTTCCATAAGAATGGTGGGTGGGACCCAGGGGCCCGGCCTCAGTTTTAAATGTACAGAATATATACTCAGAAAATTCAGGGTTTCCCCCTGCTAGTATTGTTCAAACTAAGGGCCCATCAGCCTTGGCAGGATCCAGGGAAAGCAAGCTACACTTGCAGCCCTCTTGCCCATCACCCACGGCAGGGCAGCAAGCCTCTTACGGTTACCCACTTGCACTATCGGAATAGAGTGCGTAGGGAGGAAGCTAGGCCATGCTGGGGTAGAAACCTTAAGAGAGCAGATGGTAGCAGTGCAGTCCACAGTCACCCTCTCCGCCTCCAGGCCCCCGGGGCAAGACATCCCCTAGCCCACCCAGGGCAGTGATTATCCAGAACTACAGCAAGTCAGAGAATTAATAAGGGCTATGCCCTGCAACACTGTAAACTCAGTCTACTGACCCATTAAAACTAGATGAACAAGAACCAGCAATAAGAAAAACTCAACTTCAACTTGAACACTTCGTGGGGAAGACTGTCTGTAGCAGGGGTGGGTGGGGGGCAGCCTTGTCTGCCTGCGGCTAGCCAGCCCATGCAGCTATGTTGTACATTGCTTGAGTGGTGTAGCAGAGCTCTGCTCATAATTCTGGTGAGCCCTACAATGTTGTAACAGTACAAGTTTTTATCCTAATGGCTCGAGGACTGGTTGGGGATATTATCTACAGATTGTGCAAGCAAAGAGGTAACAGGGGAAGCCAGTCTGCAACAGCGTTCATATTCAGTTTACAGTGATATGTGACAGGGTTGAATAAGACCTTGTCTCATTTGTTATGTAGAAAGAATTAAAAGCAAGGATATGTTCTTACCTCTCCTTTTCTGTCTCATCTGTCTGCCCAATCAAATTTTCTTGTGAGACCTCACAATTCTCCGCCTCCTGCTGTCTCCCTGCCTTCACTTGCTGTTTCTTTCTGTTCCTCTCTTTTCTTCCCCCCTTGCTTATCTGTGGTTATAAAAATGTCTGGATCTTTATGTGAAACTGGGTTCTCTGGTTTGAAAATGTATATAGTTATATTGTTGAAATGATTTCAAAAAGCTGTTTGGAATTGGGGGGAAGGAGGTTAATTGTGAGAAGCATTTTGATGTACAAAGGCACATTTGGAGAGTTGTCAACAGGAGATCAGTTCTGGGACATAATGTTCTATTTTGTTACACCTGCAAGGACAGCAAGGAAAGAAACTGACAAAGTTTTGGAACATTGTGTACTGTACCTTAACGAGCTCAGGATACATTAGTTAGTTGCCAGGAAAAGACATTGGGCCTGATTCTAAGTCGGGTTAAGCATGTTGCAAGGCGACTTGCACCAAACCCAATGGCACAAGTCACACCTTGCGACATGCGTTACACTGGTCAGGATTCTAAGAGGCAGCCTGCCCATGGCCCTTACAGCATGGCGGAAGGGGGAGTTATGGCAGCATCTGCACCTTATTCCGGAAGGGTGGCTGCCATAACCCCACTACACCATTTCAAGACCAACTGCGGCACTGCGGGGTTAGACCAACTTTTAGCTGGTCTAAGGGGCTTCCGTCCTGGCAAACCACCAGTTGCCCCCCCCGCAGTGCCAAACCCCACACACAGCCGTGCCCCATGGACCCCTCCACCACAAAGAACCCCCCAATACCGGGGTGCCACCCGTCAGCATTCAGGTCCATCGTGCCCTAACACCCCATGCCCATGCCACTCAGCCGACACCCCCCCCATGGCCCACGGAGGCTTGCAGGCATGTTTGGGGCTCAGGGGGGGCTATGTCCTGCTGTCGGTGACTTGCAGCATCCAGGTGGGGTGCACCCTTCCTGTGGCACTACCCTGGAGCTGCCGCAAGTCGCAGGGCGTAAGTGCCGGGGACCCTGCCTGTTCTGGAATATGTTGCAGGGTCCCCGGTGTAGCAGCAAATGTCGCAACTCGCATACACCTGCAAGTTGCAATATGCATCTTAGAATCGGGCCCATTATATATAAGGAGTGCAGATTTTTGAAATAGAGAGAGAGAGAGAGAAGAGAGAGAGAGAGAGATTAAAACAGAATAAAAGATACCCTCAGATGAAGGACTTTGTTTTGTTTGAATTGCCTGTATGAGAGCTATCCTGCAGAATTTTTTAATTCTATTGTTATTGATAGTAAAATGCTACTAGTGTTGCTCAGGTGGATCTGGATATCTGTCCTTTGCAGCAGGATAGTGGATCTGCCGGATACTTCAACTATCTGCCTGTGGATAAGGCCATCTGATCCCTGGTCAGATCCCGTGTTATCTGATGGGGATCCAATGCCAGATCCCTGGATCCAGCACCGGGAGCTGATGCCGGATCCCTGGATCCGTCATCGGATAACGCGGGATCAGACCCGGGATCTGACCTCCATGTTTGACCGGATCTTGGGACGGATCCAACTCGAATAGTGCCGCCATCCGCCGTATTACTGGCAGATCCACGATGGCACTATCTGAGCAACAGACAGATGGCGTCAGACTAAGTGGGATTTACACCATGCAAACTTTAAGCCAGGAGTTTTGTGCATGGGTACTAGACCTGGTACCAGGGAAGCACAGAAGACAGGTATAGATCCTGCAACAGCAAGCCCAGGAGTGATTAGCAGAAGAATGGCAGCCAAACTAGAAGCAGAAATGAAAGTGCAGACTGGAAAAAAACACCTGGAACACCTACGAGCAGTTATCCAATCTATCAAGAAGGCTGGTCTAACTATAAATCCTACCAAATGTGCATTGGGCATGCAGTAAACCAGATAGTTGGGTTATGTTTTGGAAAATGGAGAAGTAATGCCAGAGATTTCTAAATAGAAACTGTAGCTAGAGTCCTGTCCATAAAACAAAGAAACATCAGCTGGCCCTGTGGCAAACAGGTCTACCACAGGGGTGCCCCACTAGAAGAACAGGTGGTCTACAACTTCCTGATGCAGGGAACGCTCATGAGAGATGTTGCACGAGTGGTCCCTGATGTAGGGACCACTTGTGCTGTCTCTCTGACCCAGTTAAGAACATCCGCCATCACATTATTTTTGCTGCAACATGTATTGCCAGGAGATCAGCCTGTAGGCTATAGATCAGTGACCAGGTGAGGAGCACCTTCTAACACAATAGAAACAAGTGCATTTCGCCCAGCCTATTCAGGTGGAGCATGGTGGTCATGTTGTCTGTCTGAGCCACATGCACTGAAAGGAGCTCCAGCAGGTTGATACAGCATCAGGATTCCCTGGGTGACCAGAAACCGTGGAGTCTGTGGTCTCCGAGATGTGCTCCCTACCCCACCAGGGATGCATCTGTTGTCAGCATGACAGATGTCTCTGGGCAGAAAAATGTGATTCCTTACTCCAAGTTCTTGGGACACAGCCACTGCTTCATGGCATTCCACATCGACTGAGTCACCAGGACCAGGTGGCACAGATGACCTAGGTGACGAGACCACTGATGGTCCAACTCTAACTGTTGGGGGAACATCTGCCAGTGAGCTCAATGGACCACGCTGGTTGAAGCTGCCATGAACCCCAGCAGTTGCAGGAAATTCCAGGCTAGGCATGCACACCCAACTAGAAATGACTGTGCAAAAGGATATAACTTCTGATGCTCTATCTGTAAGCAGGTGGGCCCTGGCTGGAAGAGAGTCCAGTTCTGCCCTAATGAATTTTATTACCTGCGAAGGGACTAGTTTGGACTTGGCCAGGTTGACCAAGAGGCCCAAGTCCTGAAATTTCTGGAGGGTTAGATCCTTGGATTGTTCCACTATCTCCCTGGATGAGCTGGCCAGCAGCCTGTCATCCAGGTACAGGTACACCCGGACACCCCTGCACTGAAGGGAGGTCTCTACCCTTGCCATGCACCTGGAGACCATTGGCATGGATGAGAAGATAAAAGACACAACCTTGAACTGGTATAGCACCCCTTCTGCCCAGAACCGGAGGTACTGGTGATAGAACGGATGGACTAGGATGTGGACAAATGCATACTAGAGGTCCAGGGAGTAAAACAATGTTCCCTGCTCCAGAGATGGTATGATTCAGAGTGATGATCTGGAACTTGCGCTTCTGCACAAACTTGTGAAGGTCATGCAAGTCCAGTATGGGGCACCAGCCCCTTCCATCCATTTTGGCACCAGTATCCACCTGGACATGTAGCTCTATGCGGCAAGAGTGCTTGGGACCCACTCTACTGCCTCATGCTCCAGGAACTGATCAGTGTCAGTCCTGAGCACAGACAGAACAGTTATTTATCATAACAGTAGCTCTTTGACAGAATGTTCTCCATTGATCTACATCATGGAACTGTAAGTTGTTGGCATCAGGGCCATGTGAAAACTTATTTGGGACTACCCACGATGACGTTCATCATCGCCACCTATATAACATGGGCAGCCCCATCATATCTCAGTTCCCCACCACAGACAAGCTCGGAGGATCACTGAATCAACAGGGACCAAGCAACCAGGATCATACCAGACACACAGGAGAGGATATGGAAACCTAAGGTAATATGCTGAATTCCAGAATAAGAGGAGAACAAGCTAGCAAAAGCAAGCAGGATAGCCACCCCTCACACAAAATGGGGAGAAGGAGGGGGAGCTGTGGCTCAATGGAGGAGATTCTCTTGAAGATCTATTGTTACTGTAAATAACTACTGTATTCTGTCTTTGAGGATATCTGTCTCTCCATTGAGCCACATCATAGAATGATAACCCAAGCAGTACCAAAGCACCACAGGAAGAGAGAAGGATCTAAGTGCCCTGAGTAAGGAGGCCTTGTAATACAGTAAGGCCAAATCCGGCATGTCTAGAGATGATGTCCAGACTATAATGTGTAGTGAATGTATGAACAACACTCCAAGTGGCAGCAGCAGACACATTGTGAAAAGCAAAGGAAAAGCCACACCACGGGCGAAGTGAGCATGGACAGGACCAAGAAGCTGTTTACCGCACTCAACAGAAAGACATGTAGCAGGCCAACGATTTGGAAAGGCCCTGCTTTGAAATAGGGGAGCCCATCATCCTGGGGGTGGAAGTTACAAATTGCTGAGAGGATTTTCTACAATCCTTAGTACGATTAAGGCATCAACTCAATATCCAAAAGACAGCAAGCATGTGCAGATGAAGTTCCCTACTATCCTTGGGATAATAAACCAGAAGGCCAATAGTCTGATTTAGTGTTTGCTCAGAAACGGCCTTCGGCAGAAAATGAGGACTGGTATATAAGGTAACCCAATCTTTGTGGAAAATAAGAAAAGCAGACTCGGCAAACAGAGCTTGCAATTCCGAAATATGTTTGCATGTCATAGCCACAGGGGCCTGAAATGGTGAAGGGATTCAAGAGGGCATGGGACAGACATGTGAGGTTGAGTAGGGGGGAAGGGGCAGGACAGCAGAAGTGAAGATGTGTAGGGGAGGAGGAGAAGGGCAGATTGGATGGGCCGGTACAGTCCTTTTCTGCCATCAAATTCTATGATCATATGAGGAACAACAGTCCTTCAAGAGAAGAAGCACAGCTTACAAGCAGCAGCAGGCTCGAAAGGAGGTACATTAAGGGTCTCCAAAACCAAATTAGTCTCACACTGGAACACAGACTGGGGGTGCAGAAGTGGAATACCTCTGTGGAACCTGTGAGAAATCTCAAGCTGGGCCACTGTTTCGCCATTGGTTCAGCAATGTAAAACCAACACTGCAGCTAAGTGGATCTTAACTGAGGAATATCCAAGGCCCACATCCATAAAGTACAGGAGGAAGTCCATCACCAGACTGACTGGACACATTAAGGGGTCCAGCAGATGGGCAGCATGTCAAATCATAAAACGTTTTCATGTTTGTGAGTAGGTGCATCTAGTAGACTGCTTTCAGACCACCAACAGAAGAGATACAACTGCTGTGGAAACCCCAAAATGGGAGAGCTCTATGTCTTCAGGAGCTAGGCATGGACATGTAGGAATTGAAGATCTGGATACACCAGTGCACCCTGTTCTTGTGACAGAAGTGTCACAAGTGTCAATCATAGATGGAGCAAGACGGGGTTCTGCTGCCAAATGCTGAAGCAGAGGGAACCAGATATTTCTGGGCCAGTACAGGGCCACCAGAATTATGGCAGCTGACTTGGCCTGCAACTTGACCAGAACCCTCTGTATCAGCAGGAACAGAGGAAATGTGTACATGAGGCTCCCTTTCCAAGAGAGGGACAACATGTTTTGCCAAAAAAACTCCGGCCCTGGAGTGAGCGAGCAGAAAACTGGCAGTTTTGCACTGTATGGAGATTCAAAGAGGTCAATGTCTTGGTGACCCCACTTTATGAAGAGGTCACTCCTTGGAACAATACACCAACCCCCATTCATGGCAGAGAACCTGGGACCGAGTAAGACGATCTGCAATGATGTTGAGGGGATAACGGACATTGGCTCTTTCACCAGAATGCCCAACTGTATGAAGAGCTGTCTGATGTGGAACAGTGTGTAAGCAATAGCCTTCTTCGACTGGGCTTTCAGAAGTCAATTATTAATGTATAGGACATAAAGGCCCTCCCATCTGAGGATGGCTACAACTGCTTGTCATTGAGGTGCAGGTCAGGAAGCATAGGCAACCAGGAGCAGTTGCAGAATTCACCAAAAATATTTATTTACACTAGCAGTAACATAAAAAATAAACTTGTCTCAGCATAACTATTTACAAAGGCACAATAAAACAGAGAACATCCATCAGAGTTTTCCTTCAGTCTCTATGTCCCTTTTTTTCTCTTTCAAGCAATTGCAGCTTAGCTCTCTTATAAGTCTTTCCAATACCCACTCGTAACAAGCATCCTGTTCTTGTATGTTTCAGGCAGGAACTCAGTGGGCCAGATATTCAAACTGCACCCAAAAAGTGCGCAATAGCAGGAGCAAGCACAAGTCTATTGCACCCATGCGCAACAGACGCGATATTCAAAAAAGGAGCAAGCCAAATTGCGCCTACAGCCAACGTCTGAATATTGCACAACCTGCGCCATAGCGCAACTAGGGAGGGGAAGTTGAGCAGATATGATGCGCTATGGCGCAACAAGGGATGTTCAGCTGAGCAGTCCAGAGGCGCCATAGCGCAAGCAGGGAGCCCCCCAGCTGCAGAGCAATGTAACTGCACAACCAGGGAGATAGGGGGCCCACCACCCATACCACAGATGGGCACAGGAACACACAGCAGAACTGACATCGTCCCCCCACACCCCAAGCACAGCACAACTAGGGGAGGGCTGGAATAACCACCGCCCATGGATACAAGCAAACAACCCACAGCCGGGCCATGGTGCCCCATCACACCCACTGGCAAGCTGAGACTGCCACACAGGAGGCGGACCATCCTGCACACCATCCCCCAGTGCACAGCACACCCTGCACCGTGACCCCAGACACCCCCCCATGAGCAGTGACCACCACTGCAGGAAACCCCATGCATACCACCACCCCCACTGTGACACTGCAACCTTGTGCACCAAAGAACCATGCAAGCCAGCCCCACCATGAGCACCCAGCAGTGGGTGGCAGCACACGGCAATGCAACAACGGCAGACACAGTGCCACCACGCACAATCCCCCCGAGGCACAGCTGAGAGACCGACCATGTGCCGGCACAAGAGGTACCCCACATGGGACAGGGTGTGCCCCTGACACCACCACCAGTGATACAGCACCCTGCACAGTAGTCCAGTGACACACCCCGACCCACCACTGGCCACAACAGCCAGCACAGACACCCACAGTGGTGCGTGGAAGCATGCACCACACCGGATGCAACACAGTGCAGGGACAAACACCCACCCATACCCAAGGGCACAACAACACAGGGACGCAGTAACGGGGCAACCAAGCCCCCAGTGTGGGCCCATGGAAACTGTGTACACACAGCCTGCAGTCCTCCATGGCACTGGAGTGCCAGCCACCCTGCGCAGGCACTGTGGACCCGTACGCCACCATCATATGCCTGGATCACAAGTCATAGACAGTGGTGCACATCCCCTGCAACACACACAAGCCACAGCATGGAGGTGGGACAACAACCACGGAGGCAACAGTGTCACCCAAGGCAGACATGCACCACACCAGTGACAGGAGGCAACCCAGCATTGTGACGGATACAGTGGCTGCCCTGCATGGACAGCCACCACTGAAATGCCAGCAGACCCTGCAGGTCACAGACATGCATGTGTGTCAGCTGCACAGGCCATGGATGGGCTGACATGTGCACCATGGACACAGAGCATGCACCACGGACCACTGCACACAGTCATCCAGTGCACAGGGCACAACACACACACCGCAGACACTGACTGATAGCTACCCCCACACCATAGTCACTTCCCCACGGACACACACACACATACCCATGACTGCACCACCCCTGACACCATGCACACCACTGCAGCTGAGCACCTATAGCCCACTGCAAATCAGAGACCACCACAGTATTCATATCAAAAGATCTGTATTCAGCAAAAATAGAAATTATAACTATATACAATACTATATACACAGTTGGTGGGGGGTAACAAACAAGGTGGGGTGGGTAAGGGGCAGGGGTGAACAAATGGGACAGGAAAGGAGGGGTGTGAGGGTGGGTCCAGGGGGGTAGGGAATATCAGGGGCAGAGGGACACTCAATGTGAGCGTCGCTTCCCGCTCTGGCTCCGTCGCTGCCTGTGCCTCCTTAAGACCCCTGTTTCATCGATCTTGTGAAGGATCTCTAAGGATGCCCTGGCCACCTGCAGGATCTCACGCAGTGCCTCCCGGATGCCTTGGAGCTGGTATGTACCTAGGACAAGGGAGCACAGTCAATAGGTGTGAATGCACAGCCCCATACAGCCCACCCACTGTGTATGGCATATGGCCGTGGGACATACCTCTGTGATGGTGTGTGACCACCCACATAGATCACGTCCACATGAACTGCCCACCCAGACACATACAGCCATGCGGAACACTGCACACACCCACCGGCCCAGTCATGCACAGCACCACCGTGGCTGTTTACTGACATGGCTATGTGGTGCAAAGGCAGTGGCACAGCCATGTACCCGGTGCATGCATGGACCACCATCGACGCACTCCCAGACATGCTTTGCCACTGGACAGTGCTGACTGTAACAAGTTGCGTGCATGGCAGTGGTGTCGATGGATGGTGGCCATGCCCCGCTGCCCACCCTGTTACACAGCATGCAATAGTAATCATGGAGTTATGGCACTCACCTTCATCGGGCCGGTCAGGTTGGCGGTGATGGCCCTTGTCCCGCCTGGACGCTCTGTCCTCCTCCCTCCTCCGCTCCTCCCTCAGTCTGCACTGTTCATCCATGCCTGTAGGGGAAACAAGGAGAGAAGAACATCAGTACAATCCCGAAGCAAAGTCCCCCTGCCCCAAGGTGTGTGCCCACCCACCCAGCCAGACCCACCCACCCACACCCTGTAAACACTGCCACAGCCAACCCTAGACTATCCCTCCCCTATGTGCTGGACACATACAACACTGTTACCCATATGGACAATAAAAGTGCGTTGACGGAACCCCTACCTGGACATGGCACCGTGCCCCTCCTGGCACGCGACCGCAGACAGACTAGTAGCTCTGGCTCCCTCCTCCTGAGGTCCCCATAGCGGTGCCTGCACTGCTATGTGCTCCTCCTCCATCCGGTGGCCTCCTCCAGGGCAGTGGCCACCTCCTGCCACACCCGAGTCCTGGCCCTGTCCAGTGGCGCCTTCCCAAACAGAGGCCCATGGTGTGGCTCAACAATAGCCAACAGATTTGCCAACTCAATGGCTGTCCACTGAGGGGCTCTTCTGCGTGCCATCCCAAAGGCTATAGTAGGCAATATGGTGCTCTGCAGCGCGGTACCCCAGGTGCAGATGCTGCGCGGTACAACACTGCCATTCCCTATCGCGCTGTTACCGAACAGCACGATAGAGGTGCACCCATGCCTGACGCATGGCGCCAAGGGGGAAAGGTCAGGTACAGGGTCAAGGGTCTCTGGCGCAAGGCCACGCACAGCGCCATCGGACGACTATGCATGTAGCGCGATTGGTTGCCTGTGTGCCAGCGCCACAGCGGACTATCGGGCAGTTGTGCCATTGCGCCTATGAAGGCCCATTGTCACAGTGCCATGTAGTGACCTTCGCTATAGCACCCCTGGCACAATGGTGGCCATGCCCTGCATTGACCACTGCACACAGTACATCATCAGCATGGCAGACACCAGCGTCAGCAGCCTGGGCATGCGCAGTGAGGTGTACTATGCATGCCACGGAACTGCGCCATTGGCTCAGCACGTTCAACACAATTCAATCAATCAATCAATCAATCAATCAAAATCTTTATTTATTCAGGCGGACATCATTGAGCGAAGCTCATTTACAAGATGGACCTGATAGGTCAAGATCAAAATAAGGTACAGTAGCATACATAAACAAATACAGAGAAAGAGACAAAGACTTAAATATAAATAAACAGCTACAGTAATAAAAAAACGTATATACAAGCAAGGTAGCTAATGATTTTGGACCACAAAGCAAAATAATTCAGACAGGTTTGACCCAGATGACTGTAAGGTATTGGGATTGTGGAATTGGTCAGATTGTGTTGTAACTGGGTAGATAATTAAGCAAGTAGAAATGGGGGGATAAAAAAAGAAAGGGAATGGCAATGGATTTTAGGGTATATTGTAACTAAGTTTAGAAAAAGTATATAAACTGTGTATATAAAAAAAAGAGGGGGGGTAAAGGGTAAGGGGACTAGGCTTGGTGAAAGCAGTTGCATATCTCAGGAAAGAGACTTATGAAGAGCTTTTTAAAGGATGCGATAGGGATGAAGGTGTTCAACTTTAAGGTCTTCTGCAGAGAATTCCAGGTAGATGCTAAGAAGTAGCTGATTGCAGATCTCCCATGCCGAGTACAGACTTTAGGTATCTTCAAGATGATAAGGTTATTGCTTCTTAGGGCATATGATCTAGGTGTAGCCAGGGTAAAGCAATCAGAAATATAAGATGGAAGTTTGTTTGACAGAGCTTTGTAAATCCATAGTGCAGCATTTTTATTCCTTCTAAGGTGTAAGGATGTCCAGCCAACAGCATTATAAAGAGAGCAGTGATGAGTGTTGAAAGGAAGATCTGTGATGAATCTTAGAGCTCTGTGGTACAAGGTATCCAATTTACTTAAATAGGACATAGTACAGTGGCCATATAGAAATCTGCATAATCGATGAGAGATAGAAATGATGCCTGTATTAGTCTCTGTTTAGACTCTTTGGTTAGATAATGTTTGATTCTGAAGAATAGGCGAGCCTCTGTCTGAGTTTTTCAGGAGCTCCTCAACATGTTGAGTGTAATCAAGTCTATTATCAATCCATACCCTAGATATTTGAATTTATCCACAATCAAGTTTTTCTCCAAGGATGGTGGATAGTTGGGAAGAATGTTTGAAGAGAGTGGTAGAATATATATTGGTGGAAAAGAACATAGCCTTTGTCTTCTTGGCATTTAATAGTAGTTTCTTTTCAAGTAGTTGATGTTGCAGCAGGAGAATTCAGATTGTAATAACTCACAGGCCTTTGATGGTGAGGGGTTACTGACATACAAGACAGTGTCATCAGCAAAAAGGTGGACATTGGCAACAGTGAGGTTGGAATCAATGTTATTGATATAGACAGCAAAGAGGATAGGGCCCAGGATGGATCCTTGTGGTACTCCCTTTAGAAGTGGTTTTGAGGAGGATAGGACACCTTCATTTTCACCTGCTGTATTCTATCAGTGAGGTAACATCTGAACCACCAAGAGAGATTGAATCCAGGCCTAAGGAGTGCAGTGAGAAATTAGCAGCTCATGATCCACTGTATCAAAGGCTTTACTTAGGTCAGAAATACAGCACAGATGCTGTTTTTTTGTCTAACTCAGTTTGCCAATCATTTTGTTACTTTTGCTAATTCAGAAATGGTACTGTGTCTGGTCCTAAACCCAGATTGAGCAGGGTTAAGTAGGTTATTAGCATCGAGGTAGTCTCTTAGTTGGATACTCACCAGTTTTCTAACATTTTAGACAGCACAGGTAGGATGGATATAGGTCTATAATTGTTGAGATCCATGGGGTCCCCTGATTTGAGGGAAACACTTGTGCTGTTTTCCACAGTGTAGGAACAGAACCAGTGGATAAGGACAGATTAAAAAGATGAGTTAGGGAACTGCAATGGCATGTAGAGCAATTTTAAAGTAGGGGTCCAGAGAGTCTGCACCTGCACTTTCTTGGTGTCTAGATGTAGCAGTAGGTCTTCCACTTGTTTTAATAAAATGGGCTTGAAGGAGAATGAAGAGGCAGCCTTCAGACCATCGATAGACTGGAATTTAAGTTGTGACCGTAGTAGATTTGCTGGGGAGGAATCAAAAGCTAGGCCAGCCGTAATGAAATGATTATTGAATGCATCTAAGATTTCACGCTTGTCAGTGATAACAGCATTGTTAAGGTGCACTTGGGATAGCAAGGAAGTACTGGAGTCCTGCCCTAGGATCCCCTTGATGGTGCCCCAGAATCTGGCTGGGTTAAGGTAGGAGGCATCAAGCTCGGCTGTATAGAAGGCAGCTTTGGCTTCTCTCACTTTTTTGGTGCAGCTGTTTCTGGCTTTTCTGAACTGAAGCCAGTCAGACGGATCCTTGGTCTTTCTAGCCCTTTTCCAGAGTTTATCTCTAGCAAGCAGTGCAAATTTAAGATCGGCACAATTGTGCAAAGCGCAAAAGCGCGATATTCAGCCGTCATATGCTAATCATCCGATCAGCCATTCAATGGCGCAGCATCATAATTTGCATCTAATTAAAGTTGCTCCTCACCTAATTTGCATGGATTGCGCTATAAAAGTGCGACAAAATGCTGCAGTGGCCATAGTCGGTTACTGCAGTTTATTGGTGAGTTGCATGCTGTGTGGGAGTGTGGATTGTGGACTGTGGATTCAGGGACATGCATTGGACTGCACAGTCACAAGTAACCACTGCCATCCTTACAGGCTACATAATGACCGAGCAAGTTCTGGGTGAGGAGGACAACAGTGGTGGGAGGAGGAGGAGGCCCAATTTTATGACGGCTGAGACTGAGGCACTTTTGCAAGGCCTACTTGGATCAGGAGCCACTGCTCAGTGGACAGCGGGGCACCCCTCAGGCCCGTGCTGCTGCATAGGAGGAGGTGGCATGTGCCGTGAACCTGCATGGCAGCCACCAGTGCTCTGTGCAGGAGTGTAAGAAGAAGATGGGTGCTGACAGAAGGAGGGTGAAGGAGAAGGTGGCTGCCATCAGGGCGGCACGTGCTGCAACAGGCAGGGGACAGCTGGAGGTGGTGCAGCTCACACCAGCAGAGGACAGGCTTGCTGAAAGCATGCATCACAGTGCCATAGAGGGAGTTCCGGGTGGTGGCTTCCAGACGGGTGGTGGCCCATCTCTGCATGGTAAGCCATGGTCTGCCTTGGGGAGGGGCGGGTAGGTAACACGCAGTAATGTGACTTTGCTTTCCCTTATAGATCCTGAGCATCTGCATGGGTCAACATTAGTGGGCCTGTCCACTGCGAACAGTTGGCCAGAGTCAGAGTTTGGACCATCCACCTCCACAGGGTTTCTGTGGATCGGCATGACAGTGGGGCTGCCTGGCTGTCCACACTGATGTCATTGAGACAGGTGTGGAGGAAGCCCTGCCTGTGTCTCAGCGTGCTGGCGTCCATGGATGCCAGCATGCTGTGGCTGTGGCCGGGGCAGAGTCTGGCACCAGTGGTGAAGACACGACCGTCATAGGCAGTGACATGTGTGTGCCACAGGATGGACACACAGCAGGTCAGCTCGCGCCCATGGTTGTGGCTGGTGCCGCCGTGGGGGCCAGTGTGTCAGCACAGTCCCAGGCTGTGCCTGTCAGCACCAGTGGGGCAGCACCGGTGTCTGATCAGGACAGTGGGACTGTTGCGGCCACTGCAGCGGCACTACTGAGCCCTTGGGTGCAGCAACCAGAGGGGCAGCAGCAGTCGCCCACCGGGACTGGGGGTTCAGGGCTCAGCGACGGCGTCTGTGCACCGCCTGTGGACATGCCCATACCTGGTCCTGGTGTACAGCACCCACCCTCAAGGGGTGCTGAACATCAGGCCCATGCACACCCTGAGGCACAGGATGCCAAGGAGGCAGACGACCTCTTGGACGAGCATACCCGCCTACTGCGGGCATCAGTCCAGCAGCAGATGCGGCTTGCGACATCCATGGAAGCACTGTGTTTGGCTCTGGAGTGGGCAGAGGAGTGTCGCAGCAGGGACACCGAAAGGATCCTGTCACGGATGGACCATTTGTGGGAGGATGTGACCGCTGCCATTGACAGGCATGCACAGGCGTTCATTGCTGTCATGGCCACAATGGGCACACAGTCAGGTGCCCATGCGTCGCACACAACACGCAATGCGCTCTCCACTCCCTGTTCCCGGCATCATGCGACTCCCACCCTGTCGACGCCGGGTTCAGCTGTGGGCATCCCGAGCACTCCTGGTGCAGGCATGTTCGGTGTGCTGCAGACCCCTGCGCGGGCACAGTCTCGTTCGTGCAGTGGAACCCCTTGGGGACCATCGGTGCCACCCCATGAGGCCTGTGGTCAGCCTGCCAGTGCTGGCGAGTCTCGGCAGGGCCGCCCATGCATCTGAGGTGGCCGTGGCACTGTGCCGCGAGACTGACCTGTCTCCCAGCGCGGGCACTGTCTGGTGCTGCCCTGTGTGCATTGTGTGTTTCAGTGGGCAGTGCACTGTGTAACAGGGGCCCCCTGTTATGCTTAACAAAATAGGGTAACATTCCCCTTTAAAATAAAAGCAAATTCTGTTTCACCTCTTTTCTATATTCTTTTACTTATTCCAAACTATTCTGTTTCTTTTCTTGTCAGGGTGGCCAACCTGACAAACACATCTCTTTTTGCTTTACTATCCCTTTAAGTGCCCCTTTTTCATAAAACAAAATCAAACTGTCTTGCTGATTTTAAAAAACAGTTTCCTAATAGAAGCTGCTGTTTTTATCCTGTTTTAAAATGCATTTGTCCCCAAAAGTAGACTACAGTGCTGCAGAGTTGTTAAAGAGTAGTGGTACCTACAGAACAGAGTCTCTGCTGATCCAAGAAAAGCTGTTTTCTCTTGTTATTGAGCCCTATAAACAGTGGAGAGCAGAGGAAGGTAAAAGCTGCAATTTCAGCTGTCTGAAACAAACCAAACAGGCAGAAAGAGTTAAAAAAGCTCTATATGGTAGCTAATTAATTGTAATTTGAATTAAAATGACTCTCCGAGGTACAGAGAGCTGTTTTTCTTTCTGTTGTCTTAGACTGTTTTAAAAGAACAAAACAGAGTATTTCTGACAGAATTGTTTTGCTGTTATTTAAATATAAACTTTCTTCTACTTGTTAAAGCTGTACAACACAATATATTATGGATTGTGAAGTCATGAAAAAGAAATGAAAGTGATTGTTTTTACCAGAAGCTTCAGTAGGCCCTGCTTAGGAGCTGGCCAGCTTCAGAATGACAGCTTATATAGGAAGAAGGTATGATGTCACCAAAAAGGGGAGGAGTAAAATGTACCAAGGAGGAGACTATATAAACCTGTTTGATTGGCTAGGGAGAGGAGATGTGGAGGAGTGTTCAGTAGGGTTCTGGACACTGAGCAAGAAGGAGCTTGTTCAAGGAAAGCTATAGCTGTTAAAGAAGGAAGACAGACCAAGAAGAAATGATTCCTGTTTGAAGTGTGCTGGACTTAACACTTTATATTTCTTTCTGTGAAGTAACAGTGCTTTCTTTCTTTTTTTTTTTTTTTTTGAACAATTTATTTTGGACATTTATTTCTGAATTAAGAAATAAAATGATAAATGCAGTAATTTGCATTTTTTATGCACCAAAGTTCTGTCTGTGTGTCTGTTATTGATCCCACGCTTCCACACACGGGTGGGTACCCGGCCCTGCTCGCGGACACACGGTCCACCTGCACACCCTGCTGCTGTGGCTGCTGTCCACAGGTACGTGTGCATGATGATGCCTGCATTGTGCTGTACACCGAAGTGCAATGGTGCCCAGCATCTGACACACGCACATGGACAGACAGTGGACATGGTGGCCTGTGGACATGTGTGTTGCTAGGGTTGGCGTTCTGGGTCGGTGTGCCTCCTGCCCTCTGTGCACGTTTGGTGCATTGTGTGTGTGCATGTCCGTCCATGTGGTGTGTTGATCCTCACCCATCCCTGGTTGTGTTTGTGTGCTTCTGTGCCCTGCCACTTCCCTTGCCGGCATGCACCCCTGGTGTGTTTCCATGCGTGTTTGTGGGTTGTGCCTTAGCCACTGGTGGTTGCACATGGTCCCATGACTTACCTGGGTTGGCTGAAGTGCTCCTCTGTGATGGTGTCCCAGTGCAGCTGTGCCAGCCGGATCATTCGGGGGTCCCGTCAGCCAAGGGGGGACTGCCCATCACCATTGTCACCGGCGTCCCCATCGCTGTCCCCCTCTTTGACCTGTACAGCTATCCCACATTCTTTGGCCATGTTGTGCAGGATGCAACAGGCCAGGAATATCTCACAGGCCTTTGAGGGGCTGTACTGTAGGGCACCGCCAGAGGTGTCCAGGCAACGGAATCGTGCCTTCAGCATCCTGAACACCCGCTCAATGACATTGCATGTGGTGGCATGTGCCTCATTGTAGCATTGCTGCGATGGGGTCGTGGGCTGCCGGTAGGGTGTGAGCAGCCAGGGATGGAGTGGATATCCACTGTCACCTGTGTGCAGAGGGTGGAGGTTAGTTTCGTGATCAGCTTCGGCCTGTTCCAAGCCCTGTAGGCCACACCCATGGCACCTCTGGCCATGCCCCCCCAGGCCCGCGATATGTCCATTTGGTTTGCATACTCACCCACTAGGTGTCCTGTGGGGATGTCCCCACTCTCAAATCGGTGGCACAGTGCCGACTGGTGCCAGATGTATGAATCATGTGCTCCCCCAGGGTGCGTGGCACAGACATTGATGATGCGCCCACTGGCATCGCACACTACCTGGCAGTTGATGCTGGAATAGCCCTTGCGGTTCATGTATGTGGCCCTCTCTCTCTCACCGGGTGGTGTGCGTATGGCCACATGGGTGCAGTCTATTACCCTAACGCACGACAGGCATCGTGCTACCTGTGGAACTCCTGAATGTTTGCTGTGCGCTCCGCGCAGTGCTGGGGAAATGGATGTACTCCTCAGCATGTGGCAGCAGTGCACTGAGAAGTTGGGTGAGGTTGCGTGATGTGGCCGACTGGGTTATGCCTGTGGTATCCCCAGTTGGTCTCTGGAAGGTACCCGTGGCGAGCAAGCACATGCAGGCTGTTACCTTTGCCTCCACTGACAGGGCATGACTCTGTCATGTGGGTGCCTGCATCACATCACTGCACAGCTCACAGAGCCACCTCAGTATTGCCCTGTTCAGGTGGTACCGGCCCACAATCTCAGTATCTGTATACAGCTCAAAGCTGGTGCGGGCTAGGTACTGCCTGTTGGGGGCATACCACCAACGGGCCCTTCCACAGCCACGTCCCCCTACTGCCCGCCTTCTCACTCCCCCCTCATTACGGCATCCATGTGGAAGGTGGCACTGGCCATGTCCCTGGCTTGCGTTCCCCCCCCAGCAGCTGTTGCTTTGTTCCCCCCGCTGTCCTGGCTGCTACCTCCCCTGCACCGGGTACACCTGTCTGTGCTGGCCTCTGGATTGTGTGGCTCCACACACCTTCCCTGTGCCTCTGTTCTGCTGTGGTATTTCCCTTGCCTGCCCTCTTTCTGACACTCTCCCTTTCCCTGCCTCTCCCTCTGCTTCATCTGGCTTCCCTGTAGCATTCTTGCGCCTCTTCCTTGCTCCTTTTTATTCTGGCTCATTTCCGCTATGGCGCAACTTCCACTTGCTCCACTGTTGCGCATTGCTCAAGTCTTTCAATATCACACTGTGCCATTTATGCATGGTTCCTCCCCCTTTGGTTGTGCATGCCTTCATTATCATTGCGCTGTTGCTCAGCATGTTTTCGGTGGCACAACTGCCTCCTGCTGAATATCGCAGAATGGCGCAATTTCGGAGTTGAGCGAGCGCAACCCTATTGCGCTTGGCTCAACTCTTTTGAATATCTGGGCCTGTGTGCCTAAGCTCAGGCCCCATTTCCACAGCTTTTGCGAAAAGCTTAAAAATTAAACTCGGGTAACCTCTTGAGTTCCCAATAGCTGTTTGCAATCATCTCAAAATCTAATTATACACATTTCAACAGTAATGCTATATATTTTCTAAATACAGGGATCCCAATATCAGTTACATTTCCACATAATGATTTGCATATATTTTTATATCAGCAGATATGCAAGGGAGGAAAAACAGACAGCAAGGGAGGGCTGAGAGTGAGGCAAAGAATTGTGAGACTGTCAGGTTGATCAAATCCTAGATCTCACAAGAATATTTGGTTGCACAACCAGATAGACAAGAGACAGAAAAGGAGAGAATAGAACAGATCCTTGTATTTAAACACTTTCTCTGTAATAACTGGGACAGGGTCCTATTCCACCCTGTCACACTGCTGCACAGCATTTTTTAAATACATGTAGTGCAGATGACAAACTGTAAGCCCTAGAACATAAATGGCAGGTATTTTTTGTGGGACTTGCAGATCTTGATTTGGAGGCAAACATCTTTCATATCCAGGGCACACATCCAAACCCCTTACAGGAGCATAGGGAGCCAGGAGGAGAAACTGCAGAGAGACCATTTGGAACCTTTTGTATTCAAGAAACAGAATGAGGCCTCGGAGGTATGGGATGGGCCATAAATCACCAATCTATTTGAGTACTAGGAAATACCGGGAATGATGGCCCAGATTCATTTCTCCAACTGGGATGGGTTTTATGGCCCTTCTGCAGAGGAGGGTTTGACACTCCTCCACCAGGAGGGCATGATGTCCTGGAGGGCAAGGGCTTGGCAAGGGAGGATGTATGGGTGGGAAAGAGGAGTTCCAGGGCATGCCCTCACTAAACCATCTACAACACTCATCTGCTGTGATAGCACTCCATTTTGGAAGGAAGAGGAAGATGTGCCCCCCCAACCAGGATGCCCTGCTCTGCAGGACCAGAGGAAGTTGGGGAGGGGGAGTCAAAAGGTGCTGGGGGCAGCAGGGGTGCCACCAAGATTGCACCTGTGGTGACCTAGCATGGGCACCGGGAGGCAAAGTGGCCTGTGGGGAGGCTTGGGGCCGCTGAGAGCCATGCTCTGGTCCCCAGGCATAGCTTCTACTAAGGCAGGAATAGGGCCTATGGTTTAGGATTAAGGGTATTGCGAGACCTCAGGGTCATCTTAGATGTCTGGAGGTCTTGCAAGGCAGAGTCAAGATTGGAGCCAAAAAGCTGCTTACCTTTAAAGGAAGCATTAAGGACTGATTGTTCGACATCTGTGGCAAAGCCAGCAACCCTCAATCAGGAGTGGCGGCATAGAGAAATGCCAGAAGCAGCCACATGAGCAGCTGCATCAGAGGCATCATAAGCTGACTATAAGAAGTTCACACCAGCTTCCAGATCATGGGCAGTAGTCCATTGGACTACGGTTTTATCTGGACTATCAGGTAACTTATTGCCCAAGGCAGCCACAGATTTCCACAGGCTGTTATATTTAATCATATAGGCCTAATAGTTGGCAGTCCTGAGGTCAAGGGACCCTGAAGCATATGTCTACTTGCTCATGACATCCAGCTTCCTCAATTCTTTTTTGGGAGGAAGAGAGCTCATATTCTTAGGAGTCTGACACCTATCATGTACAGCCACAATAACCACAGAGTCCTTCTCAGACTGAGAGAAATAATATGGCTTATATGAAAGAGTAGGATATTGTTAATCCACCTTACAAGGCATGGCAGGCAAAGCACAAGGGTGATGCCAAGGGGTCAGAGTGGCTACCTCCAATGCCGAATGGATAGGAGGAACTATCACTGTAGGCAGAGCAGAGTCCTCCAAGAACTCATACAGTCTTCATGGAATCTTCCTCCTAGCAGGCTCAATGTAGTCCAAAAGTTAAAGCATCTATTTTCTTTTGTAAAATCTATGTTGGTCCAATAAAAGTAAGTAACATTTTATTTATATTAAGCGCCCTTCCCAAGCTCAGGGCACTTTTACAATAAGTCAAATCAGTTAAAATCACATTTCAAGACAATAAATCAGACAATCCTACAATGCAGTTATTTATTATGTACCGGTAAATGCTAGGGCAAAAAGGAAAGTTTTCTGTTGTTTTTTAAAACCTTCAACAGTTAGGCATTCTCGTATCTGACGAGGTAGAGAATTCCACAGGGTTGGTGCCATATAGGCAAAAGATCTACCTCCAGACATCTTTAGACGTACCCTGGGAATCTCTAGCAATCCCTCGTCAGAGGAGCAAAGAGAACGGGCAGGACAGTAAGGCACCAAGAGCTCTTTCAGGTAGTGAGGTCCAGAATCATGTAAGGCCTTAAAGGTCAATAATGCAACCTTGAAGGTGATCCACCACTGTATTGGCAGCCAGTGCAGATCACGCAGCACAGGTGTCATATGGCTAGATCGTGGAACTCCCATCAACAACCTGGCCGTTGTGTTCTGCACAAGCTGCAAGCGGCAGATATCCACCCCCAGCAGCCCTAGATAGAGGGCATTGCAGTAATCAAAATGGCTGGTGACAAAGGCATGGACCAAGATGGGAAGATCTTCCCATGGAACCAAGTGTTTCACCCGGGCAATGTTCCTCAGATGAAAAAAGGCAGATTTGACTACGGCCGACGACTGCATCTTCATAGTTAGGCTTTCATCAAAAATCATGCCAAGGTTATGCACTTGGCCAGAGGCAAGAAGCGGGGCCCCCCCCAAGATATAAACCCAAGGGTTTCCCAGTCCAAGCCCCTGTTGTCCTCCCTCCAGGGTCCACAACCAACACCTCAGTTTTCCCCTGAATTCAACCTAAGCCAATTAGCACTCATCCAATCCTGAATCTCCAGGAGGCAGTTGTTAAACACTGTGATGGAATCAGACTCCTGATCAGGCATAAAAGACAGATAGAGCTGAGAATCATCAGCATAAAAATGAAAACTCAGCCCTTGCCATCTTATAATGTCCCCCAATGGAAGCATATACACCGCAAATAACATAGGGGACAGCACCGACCCCTGCAGTACCCCACAGGGCAGCCAACAAGAGGCGAGGTGTAAATTCCAGACACCACTCTCTGAGATCTGACCTCCAGAAAAGATTGAAACCAGCTATGGACTGCTCCCCTCAGACCACAGAAAAACCGCAGGCGGTCGATCAATACCCCATGATCCATGGTATCAAACTACCTTTTTTTTTCTGGATCTTTTGTCACAAGGACCAATACAGCAATAAAACTAATTTTCTGTGTCCTCAGCAGTAAAACTGAGCTTGGACTGGATCTGCCGAAAGATATCCTGAGAGAGGCATCCTAAGAAGGGGACCTAGGAGTGTAATGCACACACTGCTCGCTACAGGAGGATAAAGTGGAACTGGAGTCCACCACATTGGGGGGGGAGGCAGACAGTCATCCTCTTCCTCATATTTCTCCTTCATTAAATCTGGACTGTATTCCAGTTCCTTCTGTTACTTAACAACTATGGGCAGTGAATCACCAGCAGGAGGAGGCTGAACAGGAGAAACTGTTGACGGACTAGGCGTTGCTGGAGGAAGCCCATGGCTAGGTATGGTGACTAGCACAGAGATCCCCAGCACTGTCAACAAAGTTGATGGCACTGGCAGCAGCAGCATAGTGTCTATGGTGGAGACAGCGGCAGAAGCTTTTGAAAAGGCTCAGTGTGGAGGGGTTGTGGGATGGCAGATGGACTAGGCACCGAACTTCAAGTTCAACACACAATCTCTGTGTGATGTTTATTCAAAATGCAGTAGTTAACCTTTAGCAATGGCATATCCCTTCTTCAGTACATCAGTTTGTAGCAACAGGCTATGCAAGTCTATTCTCTACACTTACCAGCACCTACTGACTCACTGATCTCTGATCTAATTTAACAGTTGAGATTCAGCATCCACCCCTCTGCAGGCCCATGTTTGCTTGGGTAGTGGGGGCTCAAATAAAAATAAAAAAAAAAGCTAAAAACAAAGAACCTCAGTGCAGAATCACTGAAAAAAGGGTTACCCCAAAGGGCACTGGCAATGAATCAAGTTTCCAAAGAAATACAACACCATACATACTTCTATAATGCAAAGCATCATGGGATATATGCAAATCATCATGACATTTCAGACTTGTTCAGTTTACAGCAATTTACATGCATTTTAAATAGCACAACTAACTTCATTTTTATCACACAGTCCCCTAGTAACTTTTTACTTTTATCAAAAACACCTAGTGCTATGGTATTTTCAACATTTACAGGTTTCATAAACGTAAGATATATACATCAAGGTATTTCATGACATAGTAGGGCTATTGCATACTAAATCCAACAACGATGAGCACAACTTGTTTTACATATGCTCAGAGGTCACCACAATAACCTCCCTGTACGAGGACCTGAGAGGGAAAAGGAAAATTTAAAGAGGACACTATAGCATAGTCAGGAAAGGGGAGGGGGAACCCACAGGTAGCCAACCTTATGGACTGGAAATTGTGAAGAATAGATTAGGCTAAGAAATAGAACTGTTGCAACAGACTTAAGAAAAGGTCGGTCCTCAAGAGCGGCAAGAGCTCCCTGTCACACACCCCCACCTTAAGAGGGAAGCATTTATTGCAGACTGCTTACTACCTTCCTGTCCCAGGAAAGAATGGCGCTTCCACTCATCCATCTTCAGAAGCTTAGTCTCAGGGTTCCTATTAACAGTAAACATTCTGTCATAAACACAATGGATATCATCATTCTTTACCCTGAGGCATTAACACATCTCTCAACAGAGACTAACACTACCTTCCCATCTCCTTTTAGGGAAAGTCTGTCATGTTTCTTAACCAAAAAATCTGGATGGCTGTAAAATCCAGTACCATAGAAACAATTCCTCTGGGGTGAGTAATTACCTGCTCCAACCCCACCAGACATGCCGGTTTTAAGCAGAGGCCCAGTCCTAGGTTCAACCCCTATATATATATATATATATACCCACTATGTCTCTTGATTCATTTCACTTGCTACAGATACAAACACCTTTTGGTGTTACCCCAACACAGGTTCCAATCTATTTTCCACCCACCTCCTCCTTGGTTGGTTTTCCCTCAGAGAAGAATAAAACACACGTACCACCTCAGACTCCTTGTCTGCCCTTGAGTACCTCTTTCTTTGACATCAGGCCCACCCCCTGACCAAACATGCTACACTTTTGCCTACAGAAAGGGACCACTGTAGAGCCACATATGGCCTTGCCTGCAACTAACTTGACCCCTCTGACTTGCACAAAGTGTCTGTGGGAATATGGAAGGAGCAACAGTAGCTTCTATTCTCCTGTTTCAACCTTTTATAACCTATGACCTCAAATCCTTGGTCATCTTATCCCCAGTCAGGTCTGTACAGAAACCTACAGGAAGCCAAGGAAGCTCCCATGCTGAATACCCTGCAATGTTAAACAGCAGGTTCCTAAACCTTTTAACTCGGGGGTGTCTTAATAAACATCCTTTTAATCATTGTGCTGTTTTCAGCCATCGGCTACCATCTAGTACCTTGTGAGCCGTGTGAAGAGTTTTCCCTTTTTTCCATGCGTGCCATTTTTTTTTCTTTAATGACCTCCATCCTCCTTAACCTTAACATACTGTAACAGTTTGGCAACATTAGCATTTTTAGCATGCAGTATACCCCAGGCAGTACTGTTAATAGATTTAGCTGTATCAATACAAGAAAAAGTCCCTTCAGCCTCATGGGCTTCTTCTTGCTTGCTTGGACTCTTCAACCCCAGCACAATATCACTAGGAGCAGTCTTATCTGGGGTCTCACATTCAAGTTCTGTACTTGCATCTCTGACCTCCAACAGGTAACATCCTGGGAAAACAGGAAACAAATGAATATCCTGCTCAGTCAGGAGGGTCCTCCTCAAACTGAACCCACACACACTCCTCCTCCGACTCCTAATCCAAACTCTCCAGCAGGGACCTCTGGAACATCTGGCATTGGTGTTCTGCCTCTCTGTGTAGTCGGTCTGCCACCAGCCATGGCCCGCTCATCCAGTGGATCATCCTTGTCAGGGTCTCCAACTCCTGGGTGTTGTCTTCGCACTTCTGTTCTGCCTCAACCCCATGGTAGTTCCTCACCCCTTTGCATCTTTTTGTCGTCTTCAGACTTGGCCTTACTCCGAGCTCCCAGGTCCAGTCCAGACAGCAGCTTATCTTCATCTGTCAGCCACGGTTCTGGTCAGAACTCCACAGACTTTCATCTCCGCATTCTCCTCTGGCAACTCCTGGTGCATTTGTCCATCAGAGATATCTGGGTGATATCCACCAGAAAACATCCCTCTCCAGCCAGTCCAGACACTTCCAGCAAGTTATCCCACTTCATTCACCAAGTCTGTGGAGGGGTTGTGAGATAACAGATGGACCAGACACTGAACTTCAAGTTCAACACACAGTCTCTGTGTGATGTTTATTCAAAATGCAGAAGATTACCTTTAGCAATGGTATATCCCTTCTAGTACATCAGTTTGTAGCAACAGACTATGCAAGTCTTTTCTCTACACTTAGCCAGCACCTACTGACTCACTTATCTCTGATATAACTTAGCAGTTGAGATTCAGCCTCTACCCCATGTGGGCTCTGTTTGCTTGGGTAGAGGGGGCTAAAAAAAAGAGAAAAGCTAAAAACAAAGAACCTCAATGCAGAATCGCTGAAAAAAGGGTTACCCCAAAGGGCATTGGCAACAAATCAAGTTTCAAAGAAATACATACTTCCATAATGCAAAGCATCATGGGATATATGCAAATCACTGTGAAATTTCAGACTTGTTCAGTTTACAGCAATTTACATGCATTTTAAATAGCACAACTAACTTAATTTTTATCATACGGTCCTCTAGTAACTTTTTACTTTTATCAAAAACACCTAGTGCCATGGTATTTTCAACATTTACAGATTTCATAAACATTAGGTATATACATCAAGGTATTTTATGACATAGTAGTGCTATTACATACTAAATCCAACAATAATGAACACAATCTGTTGTTTTACATATGCTCGGAGGTCACCACAATAACCTCCCTGTAAGAGGACCTGAGAGGGAAAATGAAAATTTAAAGAGGACACTATAGCATAGTCAAGAAAGGGGAGGGGGTGCCCATAGGTGGACAACCTTATGGACTAGAAATTGTAAAGAATAGATTAGGCTAAGAAATAGAACTGTTGCAACAGATTTAAGAAAAGATCAGTCCGCAAGAGTGGCAGGAGCTCTCTGTCACACTCAGACATCATCTGAAACATGATTTGTGCATTGACAGATCCTCATGGGACAGTGCCCAATGGTTATCAACTGTAAATCCCCTGGTGGGGGATTAGAGCCAATACCAGACCCCAACTTTGGTGTCTAAGAGACAGTTGGGGGGGGAGCAGCAGAACTGAGGGCTTAGCCTGGGATCTGACTTTGTCAAGAGACTTATGAACATATGAAATTTGCCAGCAGATAAAGGCCTAGAGGTCTATCAAGTCTGCTCAAATGTGCAGCTAGCACCCCTTATTCTGCAGCTGCCCCTCCCTTCCACCCTTCCCCTTCATTAACCCTTCCCCTTGTCCTGTCCCATCCCCTTTTGAAGCAGTCCACTGTTCTACTGGATACCACTTCTGCAGGTAACGCATTCCACCCAGCCACCACCCTCTCTGTAAAAAAGTGTCTCCTCATCTCCCTCCTGAACCTTCCTCCCTCCAGTCTCATATCATGGCCCCTGGTGTCCCTCCCCTCCCTTACTTTGAACAGCCCCTCTGTACCTGTCTTGTTTATTCCTTTCATGTATTTAAAGGTTTCAATCATGTCCCCCCTGTCCTTCAGTGAGTACATATTCAACTCCCTCAACCTCCTCTCGTATGATGTCCCCCAACCCCTTGATCATCTGTGTCACCCTGCGCTGCACCCCCTCCAGTAACTTAATGTCCCTCTTCAGATACGGGTGCCAGTACTGCACGCAGTACTCCAGGTGCCGGTCTAACTAATAACCTATACAGTGGCAGAATCACCTCCTCCCTCCTCGAGGATACACCCCTTGCAATACAACCCAGCATTTTGTTGGCCTTTGCAGCTGCCTTCCTACATTGTGCCGAGTTGTTCATTGACCCTGTAATGAGCACCCCCAGATCCTTCTCCTCCTCTGTCTGGGCTAGCTGCACTCCCCCAGCTGGTAACTTCTCCTGGGTTCTTCATCCCAAAATGCAGCACCTTGCACTTTTTGGCATTAAAGCCCAGTTGCCAGGTGTCTGACCAGGTTTCAGCTTTGCCAGATCATCCTGCAACCCCTGCCATCCCCCTAGGTCATCCACCACTGCTCCTACCTTGGTATCATCAGCAAACAGACTGATCTTGCTCTTGATGTCCCATGATATGTCTGCAATGAATATCCCAAACAACACTGGTCCCAACACCGAGCCCTGTGGAACACCACTCATCAATACCCTTGGGTGCGAGAGCTCCCCACCCACCACCACCCTCTGTTGCCTTCCCTGAAGCCAGTTTCCTACCCATCTCACCAGCTTTGTACCCACCCCTGTGCCTACTAACTTACTTCCCAGCCTTCCATGTGGTACCGAGTCGAATGCCTTACTGAAGTCCAGATACCGGACATCCACTGCATGGCCTCTGTCCAGTTGCCTAGTTACTCAGCCACAGAACTCCACCAGGCTGGTTTGGCAGGATCTGCCCTGTATGAAGCTATGCTGTCTGCTGTCCTGTAGTCCTTTGGCCTCTAGGAGGGCCACCAGCCTCTCCTTCAGGATAGTCTCCATTAGCTTACCCACGATGGATGTAAGGCTCACTGGTCTGTAGTTTCCTGGTTCATCCTTGGGGCCACTCTTGTGGAGGGGTACCACATGAGTCATCCTCCAGTCCTGAGGTACACACCCTGAATGTAGTGAGGCATTAAAATAGGTCTGCCAAAGGTCCTGCAAGGACCTCTGCCAGCTCCTCTTCAGTACCCTGGGGTGGATGCCATCTGGGCCTGGCGCCTTGTCCACCTCAGTGCCTTCAAACCCTCCTGAACTCTGCCCTCCATGATTTCCCATCTGTCACCCCTTCCCCGTTTCTGTAATTTCTCCTCTTGGGTGTCACCCCTCTTCTCTTTAGTAAATGCTGAGCAGAAGTACTCATTTAGTGCTTCTGCCTTATCCACCTCCTTCCACCAAACCCCCTCCTTCCTAATCCTTACAGCTCCTTTTCTCCCTGATGTACCTAAAGAAGTCCTTCTCCCTTCTTAAAGCCTTGTGCCAGCCTGAGTTCCGTAGATGCTTTGGCTCCCCTTACTGCCCTTGTCACCTCCTTTGATTCTGTCAAGTACTCCTCCCTGTCCTCCCCCTCCTCGTTTCTTGTACTCCCAAAGGCAGCTCTTTTCTCCTTACCTTTCCATGACCTCCTTGTTCAACCAGCTCGGTTTCTTAGCCCTAGCCTTCTTGCTCTGGGCCTTGCAGCAGGTTTTGGTTGCCTCCACTATCCCCAGCTTTATGAGCTCCCACCTCTGGTTAGTGTTCATACTAGATTGAATTCTGGCCAGGTACCCTTTTACCACTTCCCCCATCTTCCCAAAGTCAGCCCTCCTGAAGTCCAGCACTCTTGTGCCTGATTCCACTCCTTCCTTGCCCATATCCAATGTGAGCCATACTGAGTGGTGGTCACTCCCTGACAGCAGTTCCTCCACTGTAAGTTCTCTCACAAAACCCCCATTTGCCAGCACAAGGTCAAGGGTATTTCCTAACCTGGTTGGTTCACTGACCATTTGCAGCAGGAAGCTGTCCTGGAAGGCATCCAGCAGTATTTGCTCCCTTCTGTTCCTGGTTGTTGGGGTACTCCAGTCCACTCCTGGCATGTTGAAGTCCCCCACAATCACCACACTACCCTTCTCGCAGGTCCTCCTGATCTGTTCTGCTAGTTCCCTGTCTAACTTCTCCGTCTGAGATAGTGGCCTGTACACCACTCCTATTCTAAGAATCCTATTCTTGGAATCCTGGATTTGCATCCAAAGTGACTCTGTACTACCCTTCTCCCCTTCCTCCCTTACACACTTCAGTCAATCTTTTACATATAGTGCCACACCCCCTCCTTTCCCAATCACCCTGTCCCTACGAAATAACCTGTACCCTGGTACAGACAGGTCCCAGTAATTGTATTGGGTGGCCCATGTTTCTGTGATGGCTGCAATGTCCACCTCTCCCTCTGCCATGAGCACCTGTAACTCTGCAGTTTTCCTCCCAAGGCTCCTAGCATTAAGGGTACCCACCTTCCACCCTTCCCCCCCTCCCATCCTGCCCTCCTTTCCTAGCATCACCAATAGTACTTGCCATTTGTCCATTGTCACTGTTATGGGGGGTAGGCTCACATGGTTTCCCAGCCTATGGTCTCTGTATATCTCTTGCCCTATTGCCACCCCCCACTCCTAGTTTAAATTCCTGTCCTCTATGTACTCCTCCATCCTCTGTTTCAACACTTTCTTTCCCTCCTCACTCAAGTGTAGTCTGTCCTTGGCATAGAGACAACTGTCCTCCCAGGTCCCTCCCCAACCCCCCAACAGCCCATACCCTTTAGCACAACACCAGGTTCTTAGCCATCCGTTAAATTCCTCTATGCTCAGCTTTCTTGTTGTGCTTTCCTTGGGCACTGGAAAGGTGGACTTGCCTCATTTAAGAGGGGAGTGGGACCTAGCATTGGAGAGCTATCCTTTTCCCAATATGTCTGCTTTTCCTCGTCTGCATGGCAGTGCTTTCCACCAGTTTAGCAGATTTGTCTATTTCTTTGACGAATCTGCAGCCACTGCCATTGACCACTGAAACCGGTGGGTCAGCGGTGAGCTACAGGTAGAAAGAGCTGATGATAAGGGGAGAAAAAAAAAAGCAGTTTACTTTTGGAAATTATGGAATCCTTAGAATGGCAGAAAAAGGAGCGATATTGTTGATGGGGGACCTGAATATGCCAGATGTTAACTGGAGCACCTTTACTGCAGCCACATCCAAGAGCAGGGTCATTCTCGATGTCCTACAGGGGGCATGCCTCTAACAGCTAGTGTTAGAACCCACTCAGGAGAGCGCAATCTTAGACCTGGTACTCTCAAATGGGGATGGAGAGAGTATCTTAGATACAGAAGTGAGTAGCCATCTGGGAACAAGCGACCAACAAACAGTGTGATTCATAATAAACATAGCTGTAGAGTCAAGCCATACAAAAGTAAGAATGTTGGACTTTAGGTGGGCTTTCTTTGGCAAAATGGGAGAGTGCCTCAGAAAAGCACTAGCAAACAGGTAAGAAGGAGGGGTGGAGGAACAATTGGGGAAAAATAAAAACTACCATCACAGAGGTGACAAGCCTTTGTGTAAAGCAAATCAACAAAACAAAATGAAGGAAAAAGCCACTATGGTTCTCAAAAGAGGTGGCAGGGAAGGTTGAGGAGAAAAGGACAGCATTCAGGAAATATAAGGAAACACACAAAGAGCAGGACAGAGAACTACAGCAGTTAAAGCAGAAGGAGGAAGAGAAGGCAGTCAGAATAGCAAAGGCCCAAACTGAGGAAAAGATAGCCAACTCTGTTAAGAAGGGGGATAAAATCTTTAATAGGTACATTAGGGAGCGAAGAAAGAGCACTGGATGGATATGGAGGCTTAATAAAAGGGAGGGAATGTGGGCAGAGGGTGACAGTGAAAAAGCAGGGATACTGAATGAATACTTCTGCTCAGTATTCACAAAGAAGAGGAGGGTGAGGTACCTAAACCAAACAATAGAAACACTCTGGAGAGGGTGGTCGATACCAGTCCATTCACAGAAGAAAGGGTTCTGAAAAACTCTTAAAACTGAAGGTGAACAAAGCAATGGGGCCTGATAGGATTCAACCCAGAATTCTAAAAGAGCTAAGGGTAGAACTGACACCACTGACTACCCTCTTTAACAAATGGGAGGATGGGGTGGTTCCTGAGGACTGGAGGAGGGTGGATGTGATTCCACTTCACAAAAGTGGGAGCAGGGCAGAGGCAGGGAACTACAGACCTGTTAGTTTGACCTCAGTGGTAGGGAAAATTATGGAATCACTTCTGAAGAAAAGAATTGTTGTGTACCTAAAGGCCAGTGGGGCACAGGACCCAAGGCAGCATGGATTCACAGCGGGAAGATCATGTCAGACAACTCTAATAGACTTCTTTGACTGAGTGACCAAATCAGTAGACCAGGGAGGGGCTGTGGACATGGCCTACCTAGACTTTAGCAAGGCATTTGACACAGTCCCACACAAAAGATTAATATACAAGTTAGCCAGCCTTGGAATGGGTCCCAAGGTGGTAGCCTGGGTAAAAAACTGGCTGGACAACATGACGCAGAGAGTAATAGTAAATGGAGTCCACTCTGAAGAAAGGGGTGTTACTAGCGGTGTACCGCAGAGTTCAGTACTGAGACCGGTCCTCTTTTTTTTTTTTTACTTTCTTTATCTCCTTTACTTCACTGGACTCTCTCCAGCTAAGCTACTGGGCTGGCCCCAGCTGTTCCCGTCTACCTGAAGCTCTGTCTACCTTCTCCCAGGACCCACACTTGATCCTCCACCAGTACAGCCCCTCCGGATCTGAGTCCCCCAGAGACAAGGACCGCTTTACTTCCTGGCGCTCTATCTATAGTGTCTGGCCCTGGACGGACGTGGAAGATCTCCTGGGAAAAGCAGCTCTGGCTTGGTGTTGGATGTGGTGCTGAGGTACCACACAGCCCACCTTCACTTTCCAGTGAGAAGGTTTTTTTTCCTTTTATCTGCCCCCATGAAATGCAGCTGAGCATGGCAACTTAGCACCATAACTCCACCTTCCTGCTTACACTAGCGTTGCTGCGTCGAGTGCCCCTGGTCTCCACCAGAGGCTGCCTTTGAGTGATTGCTCCCCTAAGACCCTCCCCCGGAAGAGAGAGCAGTCCTCTGGATGCTCAATCTCTTCCATTGCCCGACGACCAGGGCTCGTTCTTGAACCCAGGTCACCAGCGTGGCACGAGGTGTAGCGTCCAGCACCTCAACTCTCAGCACCACTGGGCCGGCCAGGACCGGTCCTCTTTAATGTCTTTATAAGTGACATTGCGGAGGGACTGGAAGGAAAAGTATGTCTCTTTGCAGACAACACAAAGATCTGCAACAGGGTTGACACACAAAGTGGGGTGGAAAGGATGAAAAGGGACTTGGCAAGGTTGGAGGAATGGTCAAATGTATGGCAGCTTAGATTTAATGCAAAGAAGTGCAAAGCAATGCACCTGGGAAACAAAGATCCAGGGGAAGAGTACACAATGTGGGTGAGATACTAACAACAAAAATGGAAAGGGACTTGGGGGTTGTCATATCAGATGACCTAAAGGTGGGCAAGCAATGTGAGAAGGCAGCAAGGAGGGTCGAGGAGGGATACTGGGATGCATAGGAGAGGCATCACCAGTAGAAAACAGGAAGTTGTAATCCCTCTGTACAGACAGTTGATGAGACCCCATCTGGAGAACTGCATGCAGTTCTGGAGACCCAGTCGCCGCAAGGACATAGAGAGGATGGAGGCTGTCCAGAGGAGGGCAACTAAAATGGTGCAGGTCTGCACCAGAAGACATACGAAAAGAGACTACAGGAGCTTAATATGTATACCCTCGAGGAGAAGGGGGGGGACGTGATAGAAACTTTCAAGTACCTCAAGGGAATCAACAAAGTCCAAGAAGGTAGCATCTTTCAGAAAAAGAGATGTGCAAGAACAAGGGGGGACAATTTGAAGATAGAGGGGGGACGGTTCAGAGGTAATGTGAGGAAGTATTTTTTATGGAGAGGATTGTGGATGCATGGAATGGCCTTCCTGAGGAGGTCGTGGAGTCAAAAACAGTGGGAGAATTCAAGAATGCATGGGACAGACGTATGGCAATTCTAATGGGTGGGAGGAGGAAGTAGGCTGTTGGTTAACTAGGATCTGCAGCTTTTCCAATAGGTAGGGAAATGGGCAGACTAGGTGGGCCAAGCGGTCCTTATCTGCCGTCAAATTCTATGTTTCTATGTGACAACCATGAAGCCATCTGCGATGCATACTGTTTTTTTTTCTCCATAGACTTGAGTTTGAAATAAACTTCTAAGGCACGGCCGTCTCTGTGTAGCCTGATTAAAGCCCTGAGAAATGGTGCAGGCCTTCATGTCATGAAAAGTCCAAGACAGCAGATGCACACTGAGTGAGCATCATCTTTGTAAATTCTAACTGTACTGCAATGACAATAGTGGAACAGAGGTTCTTTTTCTTTCACTGGTGACATAAACAAATAAAATAAAGCAGTAGAACCGTTAGCAATACAGTATTTGATGGCATTCTTTAGCAGCAGTGTACAGATGTACTTTGTTATGGCCAGCCCCAGCTAGCAAAAATTTCCAGGTGATCCTGACGCAGATGACTTACAGTTCCATGATCTGACTCAATGGAGGACGACATCCTCAAAGAAGACAGAACAGTTACGTAAGAACTTACTACAACAATAGATCTTTGAACCTAGGGTGCTTCACAATGCCACTGGAGGAGGAGGACAGGGTAGGCAAGGCAGAGGAGGCCTTTATCTTGTCCTGAGGATGGAAGGCAACTCCGGACTTGTGGGACATCTTGCGAAAAGAAGGGCTCTGTCTGCTCCGAGGTTGCATATGATAGAGTGAGTGGACAGACTTAACAGCCCCCTAGATGCTTGTAGGTCATTAATAATGTCCTGGATGTCAGGCTCAAACAATTTGGAGCCACTGAAAGGGGCACTGAGCACCTTCCTGCTGGACATCTGCAGCAAAGCCCAAGACCCTCAGCCATGACTGCCTACGAAGGCAGATGCCTGTGGCAGCAGCCCTAGTGCCAGTGTCAGAAATATCATACAAGGCCCTGAGAAGATGCTTACTAATATCCTCAGTGCTCTGAAAGCATCTGAGAACCTTCTGTTTCTGGGAGCACTCTGGGAGGGCCTAGGCAGCTGCCTTGCGCTTCTTCCAGATGGTATTTAACCATATGTGAAAGACAGCAATCTGAAGCCCCAAGGTAAAGGAGTTACATAGAAACATAGAATTTGACGGCAGATAAAGACCGCTTGGCCCACCTAGTCTGCCCATTTTCCTACCTAACAGATAAGCTGCAGATCCTAGTTAATCAACAGCTTACTTCCTCTTACCCACCCCTAGGACTGCCTTATGCCTGTCCCATGCATTCTTGAAGTCCCCCACTGTTCTCGACTCCACGACCTCCTCAGGGAGGCTGTTCCATGCATCCACAACCCTCTCAGTGAAAAAATACTTCCTCACATTACCCCTGAGCCGTCCCTCCTCTATCTTCAAATTGTGCCCCCTTGTTCTTGCACATCTCTTTTTCTGGAAGATGCTACCCTCTTGGACTTTGTTAATTCCCCTGAGGTACTTGAAAGTTTCAGTCATGTCCCCTCTCTCCATTCTTTCCTCAAGAGTACACATATTAAGCTCCTTTAGTCTTTCTTCGTATGTCTTCTGGTGCAGACCCTGCACCATTTTGGTTGCCCTCCTCTGGACAGCCTCCACTCTGTCTATGTCTTTACGGAGATGGGGTCTCCAGAACTGCAGACAGTACTCCAGATGGGGTCTCACCAACTGTCTTGTGTACTCTCTTGTCGCAAAAGTCAAACCACCTAGATTTCCTGTCGGGGGGGGGCTAAGGTGCTTGGGCACCTTGGACCTGTTGCGGGCTGCTTTGATGACCAGCGAATCTGTCTCAGGTTTGGCAGCATAGTAAGGCAAACCCTGAGGGGTGTGATACAGCTTATCTGCCCCATGTGGTATGGCTGGGAACATGTCAGGTCTATGTCAGGCTGTAGTGGTGGCATTCCTCAAGGCTGGCAGAATGGGAGGAATGACCTTAGGAGGAGATCCTGGGATTTCCAGAAAGTCCACCAGCTCTTTCTAGTGGAATCTTCCTCCTCAGTTTGGAACCCCATTGCTGAGGAAAACTGCTTTATAACACTATAGAAGGTAGGGTCTTCAGGGGACCTGAGAGTATGCTTAACAGAGTCCTCACTCACTGAAGAGTCTGTGGATCTGTCGAGAAGGGAGGTTCTTCCTCTTCTTCCTCAGAAAGGATGAGGTCTGGATGATGCTCCTCCTCAATGTCAACCTGGTCCAACTCAAGGCCCGACGAGTGAGGGTCCAACAGCCTGAGGGGTACTGCCCGAGGAGGCTGAAGTGGCACAGATGATGACTGGTCTGTCAACGGCGCCAGAGACCCAGGTCTGTAGGAGCCCAATTAATGAATCAGGACTGTAGTGAACCAGTCCAAAATATCATTGAGGTTGACAGCAGGAGACTAGTATGTCAACGGAGGAGGGGTCGTTGGCACAGGGCATGACGAACTGTCCATCAGGGCTGGGAAACCTGAAGAGCCCAACAGCTGTGGGCTCGAGAAAGCAGCAGGCTGCGACAGAGGGGCAACTGTCGATGACCTGAGCATCAACAAACTGGGGGCCAACGACCGAAGGGTTGACGGCTGGCCTCCCTGAGAAGCGTGAGGCAATGCTGTCGGTATGGGCCTGGTAGGAGCAGGGGTCCGGGCAGCAGTGGATGTTAGTGCAGCTGAAGCCAATGGAGGAAGAGGAGGGAGGGAGAGCGCATGGGGGGGAGGAGCCACTGTCAGGGATTGGGAGCGCCACTGGGGGAGCGGGTGACTTTTCCTTGAGGACTTGTCTCGGGTCTTCGAGGCCTGGGAGCTTGACAAACCTGCTGGTGGCCAGGAAGGAGGACCCTACAGGATCCCTGCCCAGAACTGGCTACCTGTTATTCCATGAGGAATTTATTTGAGAGCCTTTTTGCGTCACCTAAGGGTGGTTTGGTTACATTTTTGGCAAGCTCACAGTTGGAGGCGTCGTGGTGAGGCCCAAGACAGCAGACACAGAGAATATGATCATCTGAAAAAGCAGTCTTCTTTCTGCAGCAGCAATGATGGAAGACAGAAGTGGAGGGAGTAACTCTCGACATAAATGAGGTAAAGGAATCTTTTATTTAAAAGAGATTGTAAAAAACTAAGCAAAAGAAAAATCAAAGGCGAAAATGGTGCGACAGTGACAGGAAAGAGCTGAGGAGGGAGGAGGGCTGCTCACACTTTTGTAGAGTAAGTGACATCGGTATGGGCAGCCCCAGTGGTACTGCTGGAAAATCTTCTGTGTAGATCCTGCTTCACCAGCGGTGAAGTTCCTACGGTGTGACCTGATGACCGAGATACCCCTGAAGATCTTGTTTCGGATGCCAGAGCTGAAAGTGCCCCTGAGGTTGCTGTGGCTGAAAGCCCTGTAGCCAAAAGGCCTTTTTTTTTTAGGCTTGGGGTCTTTCTAAGACAAAGCCACGGAATCCAGGCTGGCACAGGACTTTTCAGTGTGGGTGAGATGTCTTTCTACCCCAGAGCCAAAGAGGTCGGTGCCCAAGAATGGGTCCTTGGCCAGCTTGTTCTCGGTGTCTAGCATAAAGGTTGACAACCTCAGCCAGGCACTACGTTGCATGGACATGGCCGTGCCCAAAGACAGAGCTAGTGTTTAGTCAGCATGCAGCCCTGGCCTTTAATCTGTTGGCCAGAACCAAACAGAAAAGGTTTCCAACCATCCCAAATGGGCGGCATAACTGGCCTACCCAAGACCAAGAAAGGAGAACCTTGGATTCCTTATTGGGTGGCTTATCCATGCCCCCTGGCATTTAACTTTCAGAAAGACAGTAAAAAACCAAGCTCTCCATGAAGGGGTGGTCCGAGAACCCTGAAAGGGGACCGTGTACTTGCAACCATCAGGGCTGGGGGTACTGTGTAGGACTGTGGGTGCTGCCAAAGTTGCAGAACTGGTTCAAAAATGGCCTCAGCCATTAGTAAGGTGACCCATGAGGAACTGTGTCTCTCTCAAAGAGGTCAGTGAATGGGCATTTAGCTTACTTCTGAACTGGCTCCAAATGGACCTCCATGGGATTGGAGCAATGCTACAATGAAATCAGGCCTAAATAACTGGGTTCTGCTTGAGATCATTGACAACTCACCCGTGGAGAACGATGTCTCCTTGAACACTGCCTTGGTCCGTTTCTCGGAACCATGGCCCATCCTAGAGCCCTAGCTGACTTCCACAGACAAGCGGCTGGGCAGGCCGATTGCAGGGCAGGACTCCTAGGTGGGGGCCATGAACTGCGGCTGTGGTGAAGAGGGCTCCACCTCCAGTGAAGAAGCAGGCAACATGGTTTGCTGGGTTGCTGGAGGGGAATGACTGGAGTTCAGGGGACCGCTGATCCCAGGAGCAGAATCCTGCCCCTCCCTGCAAGAAACAATTGCTGTCACAAAAAGTCTTCGTGTTTTTACCCAAGATGGTGTCAACGTTGATCCTCCCCAGAGGACAATGAGTCTGACGAACCTCAAGACTGACGCCTGCCAGTCGAACAAGAGAGGAAACATGAGTGGTGCCTTGACCCAAAGGCTAACGGCAGCGCCTGACCACCAAAGGTTCCATGTAGATCACATGCTTAGGCAGTGAGACCATTAGGGACCTCAAATAGCCTAGAGGCACAACCACTGGTGTAAGCCCCTCCTGAGTCGGCTAGGCCAGGGACATTTAGCAAGTTGAGTCCACTTGTGTGAGGACCAACAGAACTAGGGTTTGAGAGACTGACCCAAGCTCATCAATCTCTTCTGGCAGCTGGCCGACTGGGTCAAGAAAAATCTCAGTTGACTGACTGAGTCGAGGTTACCACAGGAATATCGACCTGTCCCTCGACTGAATGGAGCCTGACCAAGGCTGAGTGGTCAGGTGAACAGAGAGTGGAAAGAGCTTGCTCTTTCCTGGTCCCAAGTTTGTCAACGATGGAGCTTCTTGTGCTGTTTGTGGTGGTGGGGGGGTGGCCTCTCCCCAGGTCTAGAGGGCTTGGAAATCATCCATAAAAGGCCTTCTGATGCTGGGCCCTGCCAGGACCAATGCCATGACTGCCCTTGCTGCTGCCTCCTCTTTTAAGGCTGCAGGCTGGGCTACAAAACTGCCCGCTGTTGAGAGTGGTTTGCAATACTTAGGCCTACTGAAGAGTAGATGAGCCCATTTCTTCAATGAAAATGGAAGTATTGCAAAAACAGCAAGGATACTGTCAAATCATAATAATGTGTCAGCAGAAAAGGACCATCCTGGTCCATCTAGTTTGTCCATTTCCCAACCGCCCCTACTTGTCTCCACTTCCCAGGGATATTTTCCCCTACCCACTAGCCAACCCCTTGTGTCTGTCCCATGCCCTCTTGAATTCCTCCACTGTTTCGGCACATACCACCTCATTAGGTAATCTGTTCCAGGGTTCCACCACCCTTTCAGTGAAATAACATCTCCTTACATTGCTCTTAAATCTTCCCCCTTCCAGTCTTAAATTATGACCCCTTGTTTTAACTCCTACTTTCCTTTTGAATAAACTACCTTCATTTACTTTATTTATTCCCTTCATATACTTAAAAGTCTCTATCATGTCACCTCTATCTCTTCTAGCCTCCAGCGGGTATAGATTTAATTCTCTCCATTTAGTCTCGTATGGTTTCTCTTGCATACCTTGCACCATCTTTGTTGCCATTCTCTGAACCCTCTCCAACCCATCTTTATCCTTTCTTAAATGAGGCCTACAGAACTGTACCGGGTGCAGACTGATCATGGCCTTATAAAAAGGCATTAACACCTCCCTGTTCCTACTTGTTAGACCCCTTCCTATGTATGCCATCATTCTATTAGCTTTATCTACTGCCTTACTACATTGGTCTCATACCTTAAGGTTGTTTGAGATTATAATCACCAGGCCCCTTTCCTGTTCTGTTTGCTTTATCAGTTCTCCCCCCAGTGAGTACTCAGCCAGTGGATTTTTACTCTACATGTGCATCACTGCACACTGCTTAGCATTGAACTTCAGCCGCCAAATGCCCAACCACTTCTCTAGGGTGCGTAGATCTCTGCTCATGGCCTCAACCCCTCCTGTTATGTCAACCCAATTATATAACATTGCATTATCTGCAAAAAGACACACTTTCCCTTCAAGTCCCACTGATATATATGTTAAAAAGGATTGGTCCCAGCACTGATCCCTGAGGAACACCGCTCATCACCCTCATTATCCTACAATGTACACCATTTACCACCACCCTCTTCTATTCTTCAGCCAGTTTTTGACCCCTCTAGCTATCTTCTGTCCCACCCCCAGGCTCTTTGTCTTAGTTACTAGCCTACGGTGAATGTCGAGGTGTTTTCCCAGGCAGTAAACACATGTGTCATGGGTGTCAGTGAGCAACATTTTTTGGTCACAGCAGTTAAGCCAATTTCTGCCATTCCAGGTTTATGACTCAACGATGGAAAGAAACTGGAAGGCACATTAGCCTAAATTTGCTGAAAACATTTCAAATAAGTTGAAGTTTGCCAAAGAAATGGCACTTGAAATTGGAATTTCTTCCACACATGCAGTGTTGTGAAGGAGCGCTGTTCCTTCCAGGGAAGAAAGATCTGACATCACAGGGTGGAGCCAGAGGGTATAACACATTGGTGGTGGGAGTAGCTTAGCTTGAAGATGTCTGGTGACTCCACTGTCTCCAGCAGAACTGCCACTGTGGATGGTGAACTGTATCCAGGGTTAGAAATGGTTATTATTCTACTGCAGCCCTTTACAAATCCCTTATTTATTCTGGCACTGCCTACAAAAAGCAGCTTGTCAGTGTGGCTTATTTGGTAGCACATCTGCCTCTGGGCCAGAAGGATGTGGGTTCTAATCCCGCACCAGAATTGGGCTCATACCATAAACAGTGGCAAAGGAGTGCAGTACTAAGGGGATGCTATACTGTTGGGGTGTGATCTGCTTCAGAGGAGATGTGAAACTGAGATCCTGTCTACCTTTTTTAGTGGTTGTTCAGGTGGACATTAGAGATCCCATGTTATTTCTCAAAAAGACTACACAAATTTCTCCAGTGTCCCAGCCAAATTTCTCCTCATTCACAAAAATACCACCATCTTAATCTGGTTCAATTTCAGTAGGTTTGCATCTGCATCTGTATCCCCCCTCCCCCCTACAAGCCTGAAGAGTCAGTATTGCAGTACTGTCTAGACCGCCTTTTCTAGCAAGCAAAAAATATGAGTCCAAGGTGCAGACTGTAGTTTGGTAGCTAGTAGAAGAGCCTGGTGAGGTCTGTACTAAAGGCCTACTGATCCCTGTGTCTTCAGAGGCAATGTCTGGAGCTGCTGGCAATTGTGTGACCTATCAATTGAAACCACAATAGTAACAGTCTGTGAGGGTACTGATTCTGTGGTAACAGAAAAATGCTCACAGCCCTCGCTCACCACACTTCTTGGGTATCTTGAGGATTCTAGAAATAGCAGGCTCAATTTTCAAAGCCCCAGGACTGCCACGAGCCCAGGTGCACAGATGAGATGGCACACTGGGCTTGCGGCAATCTCCTGGCCAACGATTGGGATTTTTGCTCCCGTGCGCCAATTGACGCAATTTAGACCAACTTTTTCTGGTCTAGCTTGCAGCAATTCCAGTGACCCATTTTACAGTGTTTGCACCAAAGTGTTGACACAAGCTGCTGTAAATCAGGTAAACTGTCGAAACTGTGTCTGATGTAACAAAATTGGGCACAGTTGCAGCAAACGAGATTCGTGCAGCTGTGTCAGAGACTAGGGTTGATGCAAGACTTAGTACAAGCCCTGGGTCACCCTTTGAAAACTGAGCCCATCTCACCTGACTTCACCAAAGGACTGGAGTGAGATGAACTATGCTGTAAAAAAGGAGGGCTGAATGATCTGAGTGACAGCTGGTTCCCTGTGATCCAGGTAGAGAGGCTGCTATGGAAGCGGCTAAGCTGCCGAGATGCTCTCCGCTTCGAGTGCTGAGTTCTGATTGTAGAATATCTCTTACAAAGGTCTGATGGAGGGAGAGGTGACCTCTTCACTAGAAGACATAGCTGTGTTCTTTCTCTTTTCCTACATGAATTTCAGGTATGGTTTCCAAGTATGAGTGAGGTTAACTGCCAAAAAAGAAACACAGTGAGAACGGCAGCCACATTGTTTTCTCCAAATGTTGATTTTGTAACAGCCTAAGGGCTGAAAAAAAGTAAATGTGACTGACACCCTGTGAATGGAACACCCTACAAAAATCCCTAAAACTGTCCAATCTTATACCATTTTCATCCTTTAAACAGCGTTGTACAGTTTTCTTCACAGAGAAATGCAGTTGCTACCGCTAGAGCTAGCTTTGTCATCTCACAATCTCCCTCCCAAAAATTCACCATATATGGCATAATCTTTGTTCTTCAGTTCTCCCTCCCAGGCAGACACCCCATCTTATGGCACCCAGTAATACCTTCCACCATCCTAGTATTACATCATGCTGTGTGTTTGCCATGGCCCCTCCACTGGGATATGTATATACTGTAAATATTAGCTTAACTTTCCTATAACCCATTTTATCATGTGAATTTTACTGTACATCACTGTGTTTATGTTTTTTTTCCCCCCTGTATGTATAACTGTTTATATAAGTGTATTGATGTATCTGTTGTGTATCAACTGTTGAACCTTGACCTTATCAGGTCCATCTTGTAAATGAGCCTTGCTCAATGATGCTCGCCTGAATAAATATTTGATTGACTGATTGACAAGACCTGTAAAGAAATTACTGTTCTGTGCTTTATGCCTCCAACTTTTCTACATCCAAAATGCATCAGTTTAATTGTTTTAATTTACAGTATGTGAACAATGGCAATCCACCACTCTTTCTTGTTGAATATATTTTTTTAATCTTGTTCTCTTAATTGCCCACTTATGGCACGTTCTTATCTGTTGCTAGTTAGTACTTGCATAGGGTTTTCACCCATATAAAGACTAAATCCCCCTCTTCTCTTCTCCCTCAAAAACCCCAGGAGAGAGTTTGATGGAACAGCTTTTTATTTACTGCCCCAGCAACTTGACTCATGTGGTTTATCTTATGCACCTGCAATTAGAACTGTACAGTACAGTTAAGCATGGGGCTTAAAGCTAGCTGCCGCCCCTTTAATTATTACAGTAATGTTGCATTCAGAGTCTATGGTAATGTGTTATGCTAATTATTTCCTGCAGGGGCAAGGAAACTCCAATTTTCTGTTTGTTGCTCAGTCCGAGTCTGTACCTCGTGCTGATGTTCATTACAGTACATTTAGCCGTTGCCTCCAATGTTCTGACAATTACTGTTTTTGCAACACAGTTTTCTCCTCTAGGTTATTAGGAATGTCTTGTGTTTTGCAATATTAACCTACATTTTAATTGCATTTGGGTACCTCCTGCTGCTCCCCTTTCCTCTCTTCCCTTCCCTTGCACTTTAGCATTTGTTGCATGACCACGCTTCAAGTTGCTAGGGTGTTCCCCCTTCCTTGGCACTACACTGACTGGTCACCAGTGTAGTCCAGATTCTTTCCTTCCCCTTCCCTGCAGTGAAGTATTCTTTTTGGCAAAAAAGAGGGGGTTTCTTACAACTGCTCCAAGGTTTAAATCAATGTTTAATTTCATGTTTAAAGGTTTTGTGCTATTTCTTCTTGTTTGAATGCCATTGCCATGCTCTTTGCTTTTCGTTCGAGTGGTACTACATTTACAGTCCCCGGGGTGATGTAGAGTACAGATAAGCATGGGGGTTAAAGCTAGCTACCACCCCTTTAATTAGAACAGTAATGTTGCATCCAGAGTCTATGGTAATGTGTTATGCTAATTATTTCCTGCAGGGCTAGGAGACCCCAATTTCCTGTTTGTTGCTCAGTCTGAGTCTGTACCTCGTGCTGAACAGTTGCTCCTGGCTTATGTCTCTGAATAAAGTAATTTTGTTTATTATTTTATGTGTCCGACTCAAGTTTGTTCGGTACCAGTAAGATGACGATTGCAGCAGAACCAGATGGGCCTGGCAAAACACAAGGAAGGTAAAGGTCCCATGGCAGACCAGTACCAAAATGCCACACAATGCAGGGTCAGCTGTTGAAGGCTCCAGCCAACTCTTGTATTTCACTGCTATTGCACGTCTTGCCTGCTGATATGGCAAAATAAAAAAAAAAAAAACTCAGCAGGTTACAAGTAAACTTTAATGAGTAAGAATTGCAGTCAGTCAGAAATAATGTTATAAAATACATATGATGGGTCAGACGTCTCCCTTTATTTTATTTGAGTACAGCCAGTGGCAAATAATAAAATGCATTAACAGCTGAAGACATAACTTTGTACAATCACTGACAGCAGTAAGACAACGATGGACTAGACACGCAACAATAAAATCCACAGCATTATATCAACGCTTTCAAGCAATATTTGTACAATGCTGTTTCAACACTTTCTATATGTGATACACATTTATTTTCTAAACAACAAAATCAACTGTGTTCTACATAACTGACAAACAAATGTACTGGCTTGGCTGTCTACAGCTACTGAGGCATAAGACATCAGTATAAGACAATTTTATAAATTTATAACATCCACGTTTCTGTCTTAGCTAAACATATTTACACAGATTTACAGAGCTCAGTAAGATCTGGGATGTAATAAACTTTTCTACTTTTATGAAACTGTGTAAAAATATATATATATTAGAAATTCATTTCCTATAAATCTATGATTCCTGTAAGACATTTATTTATTGTGTCTATTGCGTTATGCTACAGAGGAAGCAGACATTTGTCTAGTAAATGAAAAATAAGATGAGAGAGAAGGACAACGTTGTGTTCCTTTGCCATAATTAGTCTTGGAATTAGCAATTATTTTATATACTTTTTAAATAAAATTATACAATGTGACTAAAGAATCCATAAACCTTATTGACTTAGGAGCACACAACCCAGTGCTGATATTTCAGCACAACAGCACTGGGAAAAGATCCATGACATCAATTACCTGTTTATATTAAGCAGCCACAGCTGTATCAATATGCCTCAGTTCACTTACTTGTATCTGAAAACAAATGTTTCATCTGCCCTCTACTGGCCACACAGCAAAATTACAATGGTTTAATAGGACTACTTTTTTTCTCTCTTTTTTAACCTTTTTCAAGTTTGTCTTGATTTTTTTTTTATTTCTTTACTAATCCTAATGGACCCATTTCATAATCACAATAAGAGTCCAGTCCAGGGTGTGCTTTGTGCTTAGATAACTGCACTTCCTAGGTGGCGAAAACACTCGGCCTTAGGACTCATGCTTTAACCCACCAAAGATATGCTGTTATCCCAGCTCCACGCACAACCTGTCATGCCTGATTGCACTTATTACCTCCTGGGTGGCCATTTTGTGTCAGGTAAACAATGGATAGTTCAGACTTCATATGGAGTTATTGAAGGTAATGAGTTAAATAACTAATTTCTGACAGATGGCAGGGTGTTCCCACAGAGCCACAACACCTCATTATAGTGGGGCCCTGCTTCTACCCATTTATTTTGTTGGGAGAACAGAAGCACTAGTTGGTCAAGTGACTTGCTCAAGATCACACAAGTGAGTCAGTGGGTTGCGGTGACTCAGATCCAGATTCTCCAGGTTCACAATCTTGTGCTGCCCGTAGCCAACTGACTGCATGCTTTGATATGTTGAAGGTATTACAATTTTTTTTTTAAAGGACAAAAATCAGGATGGGGCATGTTAACAGTGGAGTATATTACAGGGAGAACTAGAAAATATGTTTAACACACAGCACAATCACTAGTCAGAGAGAAAGGGATATTTGTAGTGGTGGAAATTGGTGAGAACCCACAGGAACTCAAGATTGAGCAGTAAAATTAAAGGAGAAGCTCAGTAACATGAAAAATTAATGGGGAGGAACTGCTACAGTGTACACTCTACCCAAATGTAGTAAAGGCAGCCGAAACGGAAACTACTGAAGTGTCACACTGAATAGTGATGGCAATAAAACTGTAGTGCAGGACATTAAAGTGGCAAAATACTTATAAAACCTCATTTTAAACACGCATTTAAATACCTGAAATCTTTATTACAAAAATCAACAATCCCTATCAACACCTACAAAAGCATTCCTTTAAATGAAAAAAAAAAAGTAACACAACGCAAGACATGAGGAGATCTTCGTCTCTTATCTATTCTGCCATTTTAATTGGTTGTCATTTGGTTACCAGGAACATTCATTGCATAGTTGTCTTATTTTACCTCTGAGGAGCACATTCTAGACCAGGACTTTTATAACCCTTCAGAAAGGATGAGGCCTAACTGCTTACGGCGACAAGGTGTGTTCACAGGCTAAATCTGCAGTATGAAACCTGGATGCTCACACGGAGACAGCAGATCCTCTGTTAGGCCCAAGAAAGCTTTTGTTACCCAAAAGAGAAATCTGGACAGACAGGAAGTGCAAAATGGACATCTCTTTAATCTATGAACAAAGGTTCTTTTCAAGAGATGCTATTTACTACAAACAGGTGAAACAAGCATTTCTCCCCTGCCCGGACAGTTTCTGTGAAAGCCCCTAAAAACCGAAGATTGGTTTTCTATTAGGCTCTGCATGAAAATAATCTTCCTTGGGGGTAAAAAAGGAACACACCAAAAAGGATTCTGGGGCTGATTTGGGTAACCCTCACGTAGGTACCAGGTCGGTCAGTATGCCGCGGAAAGAACAGCGCAGAATAAACTATGCTGTAGAAATGGCAAAACCAATTACAGTGACAGGGGTACAATAGCGGTAGGGAATTACTGCTGCCCCTGTCAATGTATGGGTGGATTAGAAGGGGATAAAGCAGCTACAGGTGCAGTGCCTGGTCGAGCCTCTCTCATGATGGAGTAGTAAAAACACTAGCACCTGATGGAGTGGGAGACCTGGGGACCAAGGTTTGGTTCCCCATCTCCCAATCTTGGAAAATATATAAAAAAAAAATCTAACTCTCCCCCTCTCGAGTTTCTCCCTGTCCCCGAAGTCCACACCCCCCTCAGAGCTGATTACAGTATATTAAATCTGGGGGATGTGTGTGCGAGGGGCTTAGCCCTCCGGAAAACAAAAGAACTCTACTGTCGCTCCAAAGAGCGACATTGTGTGGGCAGAATTTTGTGGCGGTTGGTGTATTAACTGACCTTTTTTTGCTTTATGTTGTTTTGCTTGCAGCATTGTGTGCCGCGCTGTTATTGTATGTGGGGTTATGACCCCGAGCTGCTCACGCACATACCTCTCAAGTGTCTAGATTTTTATGGGCTGTCCCAATTTTTGGCCACTTTCTGGAGCTGGTTCTGACATCCTGATTCAGCTCCTCACAGTCCTGGTTTCTGACATGGATGCCAACAGTGACAAAACACGCCCTGTAAAGCACAACTGGACAGGCATGCATCAGACATGAGTGCACCATCAGCCAATCAGTGCACTCACTGCTTGGTCCTTCAGTGTTTCAGCACACAGTCACCCCCAACAGCCTTGTAATTACTTATTTATTTATTTCGTTTTTGTTGACCAGGTAAGTGCACTAGACAAATTCTGCCTATTTTCAGGCACGACCCGGGGGAGGGGGATACAGATGAATGCCAACTGACCTTGAACCAGATTAAGCTGTTGGTGGTATTTTTAGTGAATGAGGGAAATTTGGCCAGGACACCGGGGAAATTCCCCTACTCTTTTCGATAAGTGTCATGGGATCTTTAACATCCACCTGAACTACCACCAATCCAGGCAGATGGGACCTCGGTTTAACGTTTCATCTGAAAGACGGCACCTCAGAAGTGCAGCACTCCTCTCATGCTACACTACAGTATCAGTACTGGATATTAAGCCAAGTGCCAGATGTGGGAACTGAACCCACAGCCCTCTGATCTCCCAGCCTCAGAGGCAAGTGTGCCCCACACTTGTCCCCACTCAGGTCTGTGCTCATTCTTTGAACAATCCCCTAGGCACTCTTACACAAACAGTCAAGAGCAGTTCCAGAGAGCTGGAGAGGACATTCACATTGAAGCTGCTGATAGACCACAGTCTGAGCAGTACAGGAGAGCCAGCCAACTGAGAGGATGAAGAGGGACTCTGAGAGCACGCAGCTACCCACACCACAGCTACCAGAGCTGTAAATCACTATCCCAGCAGCTTAAGCAGTTGATTTTAATTCAATAAAATAGTTGCAAATTCACTATTAGCCAGCACAACAGCCAGCCAGTCACTAGTCCAGCCAGCACAGCAGCCAGGAGGCCATATGTATTGGACTGACATGACAATAAAGCCATAAGCAGCCTGTTAACATGAGCACAGATTTTAACCAAATGAACCTATGTGACAGCATGAGGGGTGGGCAGGGAGAAGGGAAGAATCCTGTTAGAAATATAAAGACATTCTGTTCACTGTCAGTAGTACAGTGCCTGCTTTGGCGGGGGGGATGGCTGTTAAGTTTCTTTCTGTTGCCTCAGGAGCACTGACGAAGCACTGCACAGGGGAGTGCTGTCAGTGGTGGCAAGGGCTAATTATACTCTCTTCCTGTCCTAAGTTTTTTTGGAAGCTCATAAGTAGCTAAAGAGAGGGAATGAAGGTTGCTGTCATCACTCAGTATCTGGAAGGAGGAAGAAGAAGATGGGGGGGCTGAGGACGGGAGACAAGTGGGAGGGTTAATGGATGGAGCCCAAAGAATGAATCTATAGTTTTATTTTGAATATTAATTTGTGTAGATGTGATAATATATATGTATATATATAATGAATGTTTTGTACAAAAGCCACAAATTAGGAGGGTGGTATTGGATGCACAAGATTAGCAGGTGATCAAGTTTAACAGTCAGTGCTGGCAGATAACCGGGGTTTTACTGTACATTATTTAAGTACTGGCACACTGCTGGACTTGACACAGGCAAGGCATGGTATCACTGAATTATTTTAAAGCAGTGGGGAGCATTTATTATGAACACTATGTGCTGTGATTCCCAGTGACCCCTAGGTTGCACATAGTGTTATTTAGAATAAATGCACCAGCCACTGCTTTCAAATTATTCTGTTAATGGTGACCTACGTCCTCCCATGAATATACAGATTTTATGCTAATGAGATGCCCGATTTTGATCAGTTATCCCCGATTTGCTCATTCTGAGGTCGAGAGGTATGCTTACGCAAATAGTCCAATATGCATGCACCCCAGGGTAAAAGGGGGCCTTAAAGGACACCGCTACAGATGCCCTTCGATGTTCCCCTCACTGACCAGCCTGGCTCTTGAAATAACACCTGTGGTCATCCAGGTGGCAGTAGCTGTTTAGCGCCAGCAACTCTCCACCTCCAAAGGAGAGTGTGTTCTAGGATGCTCAATTCTCCTCACCAAATAGCCAATTAATACCCTAGGCCAGGGATGAGAACCTGAGTTCTGAGTTTGAATGGAATCTCTGCCTGTGGAAACTAATTTACACAGGGTAGCTGCGTAGGGACCGAGACTACTGACCTGCACCACCTAATTACCAGGTAAACAAATGATTCAGGTTATAAATACAAATGTTTATTGCTGTACTGGGGAGGGATAGGACAGGAACTGCTAGCATGACCCAGTAAAGAAGCACAGGGGTGAAAGAAAAACACTGAAATGCTTCATTTTCAATTGATGCCAGTGTTTGCTTTCCCAATGGCAGCAAATCATGGAAGAAAACAAACATCTACTTTATTTGAAAACAAGGGTATTTCCATTTTGTTCTTGTGGTTCTTTTCAAAACTGCTGCTCTGTGTCCCGACAAGTCTACCAGTGGATAATGTACTGTACATGCTGCATGACCAATTCTAACCAATGAGAATACAAAATGTACAATCCACTGGCTTACAATTTGGTAGTCACAAAGCCACTACCAGGGTGACTAGCAATTGTGGGCCAGCTCACGTTTTCAAATCTAAATTGGTAGGTGCGTGCAGCGAGCATTTTTGAAAATCCCTTGTTTCATGAGGACTAATGTCCAAATGTTGGTTAAAAAAAGGTCACGTCAAGTCCTAGATGGTTGATAACCTCCCTTTCTGTTGTGAGTTTTGGGAAGAATGTAATGGGGCAGTATGATTGTTGTGGGTATGACTGTTCAGTAGACTTAAACACCAGAAATCACAGGACAGCTGCAACCAAACCCTGGAAGCAATAAAGACCTACCTTTTGGTACTAATGTCGAAGGAATTTTTAAAGAGAATGTGCACCTTTTAATTTCAATATGCCATCCCACCCTACCTTAACTCCTACATCACACTTTGAGGGCCATGTTTTATTTCATAGTAGGGTATTCCATACTCAGGCTGGGCAGTACCACTTTCAGGAGGTCTGGGCACTCTGTGAAGTCAGTGCCTCACTAGCTTCTGGGCCTACAGCTGTGGGAATGGTAAGACAATGACCTCACAGAGAACGCTCAGACCTCCTCAAATGACTTTTTCCAGCCTGAAAATGGAGCTCTCCTGGATTATAAGGCAAAATCAAACCTGGCTGCCCTCATCGAGTGGTTAAGCCAGTTTTGTCCACTGTGGAATTTGCAAATTGGGTTTTCAAGACAAAATTATTAAGACTAGTTTTTAGCAGGAAAGGCATTATAAAAGCAAGTCTCTCGTCCATACACAGTCCACTGAAATCTTCTGGCCAAAAACAATATTTCTGAGACATTTGGCACAATCTGTGACACTATTAGGAAGCTACTTGAAGACATACAAGTTGCAAATCCAATCAAACAAGGATCGGTATACAGCCTTGCAATAACAGTCATGCTCTGCAGCTTTTCTATACTCCAGGCCAAAGACTAAAAGCAGAGATCTTTCACATACTCCAGTGAAAGCAGAAATCTTTGCAGAAGGTAGGAATAAAAAAACTGACACAAGATGCTCTATAAACATGCTGTATAATGTATATCATTAAAGTTCCCAGAACTGATCTATCAGTGTGCAATAGTGACTTTATAAATATATGTATTTCACAATTGTTACCGTAGGAATAATGGAGTGTCAGTTCTAGTAAAGAAACATCACATTACTAACTAGAATGAGAGCTTTCACATGCCTCTGTATTTTTATATGTATTCTCAGTTGCTAATACAATCCTTTAATTGTTTTTGTTGATTCTTGTTTCTAAGTCAACTTAGTAACAAGTTCACAGCATGCTGTAACCACTGATGAGTGGCTATGATATGCCAGAATTTTCAAGCCTCTTCCTCTCTTGTTTCTGCAGAGAAGGAGGAAGATGCAAAACTGGCCACCAGTACCTCAGAAAGAGCAACAATCCAAACTCCACCAGAAACATAGAATTTGACGGCAGATAAGGACTGCTTGGCCCACCCAGTCTGCCCATTTCCCTACCTAATGGATAAGCTGCAGATCCTAGTTAACCAGCAGCCTACTTCTTTCTACCCCCAACCCCTAGAATTGCCTTATGGCTGTCCCATGCATGCTTGAATTCAACCACCTGTGATCTAAACAAGGAAGATCTGTGTGAGGAGCTTTTATTCGCAGAAAAAAAACACCTGAACATTTTGTACGTTAAAGAAATCTAGTGAGGTGGGGGGAAAGAGTCATTTTGGAGAACACAAGCAAAAAGCTGACATGCCTCTATGTACATTTAAAACCACATAAAATCACATTTTATTTGTGAACACTGCATGATTCAAAATGCAGTAAAATGGCAGCTTCTTCGAGTGTATGGCAATACATAAAATGTTAAAATACTTCATAAAACAAAATAAGGACGATGCATAGTTTTAACACAGCACTAGTTAACAAAAACTAAAAAAGTAGCTGACAGACCAAACAAAAACACCAATATTTCCATTTTCTGACTGCTTTTCTTTCAGTCCCGAGGCCAGAGAGATGATTCCAAAGTTTTTGGAAGTGTACGCTCCCTTGCCAGTCCCACCATCACAAGTGTAAGAAGAGCAGGGTGGCACTGTGCCAGAGATGGCCACATTACAAATGGGGTGTCAAAAGGGCCAACACAGATGCAAATGCATTTTTCGCTTGTCTTCCTGACTGCACCAAAACTTGGGAGTCCATTTTAACAGGGACTTGAGATTTTGAGACAGTTTCCACGATTTGTGATGGCTTGTGTTAAAAAAAAAAAAAGGTGCATGCAACATTTTGTGATATAAGTGTCACATTCTGTGTCAGAGGTGCTAGACTGTCTGCTAGGTGGTTCAAGAGCACATAATGAAGTTATTTTTGAAAATGTAAGTGAATGGACCTGGTTTGAAAATCTGGACCATGGTATGTGCCTTGGAGAGTAGTTTTTTAAAAATGCTGGGGGCTGCCATCTCTAGTGTATATCTACATTCATTGCAAAACATACAATTAAAAAAAAGTCTGAAAAATAGATGAAGGAATTGAAAAATACATCACTTTAGAATCCTGTCATGAACACAGTAATGCTAAAAAATGGTATGATGGTATATTTTGCTGACTAACTAGTACTGCAGCTTTAATGCACAAGGAAGGAGCAGTAAAACACTATTAAAAAAATATATTATTTTTTAACAATCTGCGATGTATGCAGATACAGTATTTTACAGGTTTCCCTTTCCTGTGAATGGCTGTCTTAGTGAACAGAATTTTGTCCGACTACAAGAACATCACTTAAAGAATTTGTACATTCCAAAGGGCTACAAACTAAAGTTTAAATTCTAGAAGGGTCTAATCAAACTGCTAGCTAGGAGATGCTTACAGCAAACTGTTTTATGGAAATCTGGTACCACCCCGCCGCCAAAAGGGGTATTATCAACCAAGTGGGACTACTGTAGGAATCAAATACACTGCAGCTAAGCGTTGTGAGGTTTAAAAAAAAAACACAGAGGGCTACATCAGCATGTGGCCGACAATTACAACATACAGAATATGTAAAACCCAAGTGTTAAGAAAGGGCTGATTCTTAACACCTGAGTTGGCTCTGCGACATCATGTCAGCTTGAGAGATAATAATCAGCTCATTATTAAAATGTTTCTTTTTTTTTTTGTATACTATATAGGTTATGTTGCTTTTCACAATGAATGAGGGAGTAAATGAAGACACTGTTTTTCCAGACTGGACAAAATTGTGCCAAAAAGCTACTAAGGTGAAAAAAACAAAAAACTTTTCATTGCAGTTAAAACATTTTTTATCTCAGATTAATGATTATTTAGCTAACTACTAGGCTCTTTATAGTTTTCATTCAGGTTTCAGGCTCAAATTTTCTACCCAAACAGCACTAACTTTCAAGATCCTGTTTCTAGGGCTTTAAACAAGGGGTGTGTTGTGGGATCTGTCAAAAGGTTTTGAATTTGATGTGGTCAATCACTGTTTACTTTTAACTTGTCTGTCTTCTAATGGGTTTTATTCAAATGCCACTGACTGGTTTTCATCTTATTTACATGGGTGAATTCAGTCCATTTCCTGGAATGGCACTCATCTGCTCTTCCTGTTTCTACTGGGGTCCCACAGGGGTCCATACTTGGTCCTATTTTATTTAATCTTTTTGTAGATCCACTAGCCTCTGTTGTTGATCTTAGCTCTGTCAGACAATGCTGATAAGGTCTTTTCCATGCTCACAAATCTCTTCTCTAGTCATGATCCTTCAGAGTGACTTTGATAAAGTGGTAATGGTTCTCAGATAATGAACTACTACTAAATAGCAAGAAGAGTCAAGCAGTGCTGTTTGGGCCTCGACACTCGTCTCTGACAGATTCTTATTTTTCAGTCCTTTTGAAAAACCAACCAATGGAACCTGTCACTGAATTTAAATACTTCGGTCTCATTTTTGATTCTTTACTGACCTTTAAGCCACACATTGGTAAAACTGTTTCAAAACTTCATCAATGCCTGGGATGCTTAAAATGTGCCAGACACTGCTTGTCAATCTTGGACTGCAAACACATTACTGGGCTAACAATTCTCCCTATTTTTCATTATGGCAATACTATTTATCACCGCACTCTTTATTTACATCGCCTACCTTTAAACGCTGTTTATTTTATTTACTGCATTTTATTTTTAAAATCAAACTGGGATGAGCATTGTTGCACTTTAATACATCAGCTAAACGGGCTATTTCACTCATCATCTATCACTGATAAATCAGCCAACAATCAAACCCTTATTCATTTTTCAGAAAAATTAATTGTTCCTGCTCACAAATACAGTTTCAGAGATGTGCCATAGCATGGCTTCTCCTTACCCAGATTTCATACACATTTTGGCAGAGAATGTTTCTTATATAGGCCCCCTTTTTCTCAGAACAATATGTCCCCTCAGCTTAGAAATTCCTCTACTCTTGGCAGTTTGATACACGGTCTAAAAAACTGCTGCTGCAGGAACAACCTCTTAGCAACTGCTTTATTAATTGATTTGTGTTCGTTTGTTATTAGACTTGTATTTACTTGTAATTTGTTATAATTATGACTAAGGATGTTCCATATACAAGACTTGCTTCTCATGAAACCTATCTTGTATTTCTCCAAATTTTAAATAAACAGAAACAAATGGCAGCTGTATGAGCTCACGCAAGTAACGATACTATGGTTTGGCAGATTTATGGGGACAACTCTAACAACTTTGTTCAGTCAACAGTTTGGGGTCAAAAAGTCATTCTTAAGAATTAAGAACAACTTTTTAGCCGGTCCCATCAGTGCAGCAGAAGCACTACTGCTTGCGATGCCGGCGACATGGGTTCAGGAATGAGCCCAAGGTTTTGGAGGGCCAGCGTGGTGGGGGGGAGGAGAACTGAGCATCCCACAGAGCGCTCACAGAGCGCTCTCCTCCTCCAATGGGGAGGGACGGTTCCCACGATAGATGTTCTCAGGTGCTGGTGCAGGCAGGAGCACAGTCAAGGGAGGGAAGGAGGTGCTGACTAGCTGGAGCAAGGTCGCTGACGCACACCACGCTCAAGCCCATTCTCAGCTTTGTGTCCCCATGGGGCTGGGACAGCCTTGCAGCGTCTGCAGACCCCACTGACCTGGGCTCTCCCTAGGTGACCAGAGGAAGCTGCCCAAAAGACCTGGGGCAGCCCGAGGGCCCTGCTGTCAGAGGCAAGCCATAGAAGTAACTCGGTTGACAAGGTAAGTCCCAGGAAATGGCAGGGGTGATGGGGCTGGGATGCTGCCAGGTCCTGAGTGGGCCAAAAAGTCAGTCAAAGGGAAATGAGATATATATTACAAAAAAAAAAAAATACTTTTTGAAACCACCAGCCAAACAAGGTAAACATGTAGTATAAAACAGTAGCATTAAATACATGCTAAAAATAGAAAATAAAGCTAGATTCTACAGTGAGGCTTTGCGGACTTTCATATTCATTTGACAAAGTCCCCAAAATAATAAGTGAATTTACAGGCACGTCTAAAACGGCATACTACTCCCTAAAAATATATTTGTTCTGATAAAAAAAAAAAAATAATAATAAAATGGTACCAGATCTATAATACTTGTCTAACAAAATCAAACGCGTAACATACTTTATAGTTTAGCAGCACATTAAAATATTGCAGGGTTTAAATGATCAGAAAGCTGATCTACTTTTCCACAGAAATTATCATCCATATATAGTATATGCATATATTTGGCAGTGGGGTTTCATTCCCAGCTTTTGGAGTTTTCCATGCAAGCAGAGGGTGTATGTATGCCTGTTGTTAATTATACTGCACCAACAAACAATATGAATCCTACTACCTATCCAGTGGCACTTATTGGGGGGGGGGGGGCACTAAATACGTACTCCATAAAGCAGCAGTGCCACAAATAGCACCAGACCAGAATCTATTGGGACTGCATTTCAATCCTGCCCCATTTGTTGCCGTCTGCCAAGCCATGCTGTTTTTAGCAGTTTTAAAAGAGATTAAATAAGTTACATTTAGATTTTACTTACCTTATTTTGCTTGTGATAAAGATGGTGCTGACCTTTGACCCCACCTCATTCAGCCATCCTATGCAAACTCCTTCTATTAGGAGGGTGCATGACCGAGTTGGATGTTGTGGGGTTAAATGTGGGAGCCATCTTTATTGCATGGTAAATAAGGTACGCAGAATCTAAGTAAAGTCCTTTTTGTTACATCACTTGTTTTAATTGAAGCGTTCTGTTTACAAACCGAGCAGATCCAGAGTAACAATTCAACTGATACAATTAGAGGGTCAGGAACAAGAAATGGAGACAAGTGCAGGATGCCTAGCTTGGGGTGTTGTAGTGAAAAGGAATAATGGTGCTAGGCTATCAGTAGGCAGAGTGTCTACTGTCCAGGCCATCAGCCATATCCCTCATACTTTCCACTGCTGCCTTGACCTTTCCCACACCATGGTTAGAGAACCCTCCCTGTCTGAAACAGGATTTGGGATCGCAAAGCTATTCGTCCCAGGTCCCATTTCCCTCAGTAAGGGACCAGAGATCCAAGGAGTCTTATCGCCTCCAGCACCAGGCCCCCATGTTCACTGGAACTTACCAGGTTCCCTGAGGCTACAGAATAGGATAATCTCTAGGGGTAGTGCGAGGACTGCTTCGAACCCAATCCCCAACCCTAGAAGGATGTGGAACTTCTATTGCTGCATAATGCTGCTTTTAGTGATCGCAAAGAAAAAGCTAAGAATCCTTCTGTGGACTACTGGCATTATTCCCCCACCTTCTGGTCTCCCAAGAGGCATCATACTGGAGCCAAGGAGATTGGTTGGCAAGCCACAATGAGGGGCTTAGCTGAACCCCGGCCCAGAATGAAGCAAGTCTGGAGCAGTTCTACAGCACATAAGGAAAAATTATGTATCTGAGGAATGACATTGAAGGTACTCATTTGGAACTTGAGGTGAGAGCCAGTGTAACTTAAAAGGGTAAATGACACCTGGTAAGGAACACAAGGTTTGTGCATTCATGTCTGGCAGCACAGGAGGCCTCATGCAATCTCGTATCAGTCCTCTATTTTTAGTTCACCCAATGTCTCCCACTATTTATCCTCCAGCCTCTAAATAATGGCTTCCAAAGAACTGCTCAGCATTGCAGAATTCAGCAGATGCAACAAAATGGGACAGGTGGCAATACATCCTAAGTGGGCCCCCATTCATAACAATGCTGTTTAAACAGAGAAGTAAGAGCTGTGGCATTCAGAAAACAAATCAGTCAGCTGGTTTCTGGTTTTCTAAATCAGTTATTGCAGCTACAGTTAAAATCATTACCATAATCATGCTTGTTACTCTCAGGCTCCCACCCCCCCACCCCCGAATCCTCGCCCATTATTTTTTCACAGAAAGTCTGGCTACACTGGAGCAACATTTTCTTGATGCCCCCGTCCATGGCAACAATTCTGCATTGGGTACACCATAGAAGTAAAAATGAAACATATCAAGTGTGTGTGTGTGTCCCTGATCCCCCAGCACAATCGACAGTCACTCTTATTCACGCTGTTTCTTGGCTTTCTGTTCAGTGAATCTTCCTTCCCAGTTGTTTTGCTGCATAACAAATAGAAAACCGAAGCTGCCCAGAATTTTGCACTACTTTTATTTTTTTGGGGAAAAGGGTGGACTGACTCCCCTGGACACAGCTGGTGGAGTAAAATGCAGTTTCTATTTTTCATATTGCTTTTCCACTTAAGACAAAAATCTTAAAATTGCATTTTTGCTCTGGGACATATATAGCAGTGGAAACTAAGGAATGGTTTTATTCTCACACCAGAGTTTCAAGGGAGGTCAGAAATCTGCAAAACAAAAACTCCACTGTGATGGTTATCTGAAGCATTGGAAACACACACACATACACACACACACACACACACACACGCACATGCACACATTTAGCCAACCGAAGCATCAGGAATGTAATGAAGTGGCAGTGTCCTGGAAGTACTGCTTCTGTTCCTAAAGGCATCTCTCCTGGAAACAGTCAAAGGAGGAGTCACTACTGCAGAACAACGTGGCATTTTTGTACCATGTGCATTGCGGGTACTTTATTCACATTAATTTACTCCCTTGCACTTTCTTTTCGTACGTCCCAGCATGCTTATAACCCGGGACATAACCAGTATTATCCACCAAGTCTTCTCGGCCGGCTTTGCCTTTCCCTTTTCCAGTCTGGTCGAATCTTTCCTTATGAGAACCAGTGAACTTAGAAGTGTCCGTGAGTCGTGACACAGTTGGAGATGAGACAGCTTTCTGTAGAAAAAGAACAATACAGCTTCAATATCAAAAGTTCAATACAAGTCACAAGTTGTAGACAAAAAGGATTCAGAGCTGCCTACCAAAGGAGATGGTGGACATTTAGACAGTATAGGCCTTTAAGGTGAGCTGGGACATATTTCTGCTTACTATGGGAATCACTGATTACCCCGTGTTGTATAATGGGTAAGAGAATCTCAATAATGTGGTACATGTCTGCACAACATGCTCATTTAATCTATGCTTATGAAGTTTGGGTGCCATGTTCTGATCTTAAATTACTGTGTTACTATGTGACAGACTTCTAATCTTGGAGCAGAAACCTGTTTTTTTTTTTTTTTTTTCTTCAGTTAATCTGTTTCTCCCCTACCAGTTGGTGCCCAATCTGCTGGACACCTCAGCCCCATCACCACCAAGTCCACCAGAACTTACCATCAGCCTATCTTCCCCCAGGGCTTTATACCCCGTTGGGGTTGGCATGGCTCCCTAATTCCCACCACTGTTCAGGATCCGTTTCTGGCCCACCTGGTCGGGTGTGGGGCCTGTGGGTGTCTGGCGCCATCCTGCAATGGCCCCATGACGTCCACTTTGATGCACATTGGCATATGTCACACCACCCCTGCTCTCTCTGGCAGTCCCTGATGCCTTCACTGCAGCTTCTGCTAGAGGTCAGGCAACTACCAGGCTCTACAACCCCTGCCTGTCCCCCAAGGAGGAGAGCAGTCCTTCGGACACTCGATCCACCCCCTCCTCTTGGCCAGCCCCCTGATGGCCTGAGTTCAATTCTGAACCTGAGTCATCGGCATCACAAGCGGTAGCGTTACAGCTGTGCTGGCAGGCTGGCTATAGAAATCCTGTTTTTAACTTCAAATAATCAGTTTATGTTAGCAGAAGTCATTTTTCACAGTTCCATTTCTTTTTTTTATTCACTATTAATTCTCTTATTCACTGACCGCTCTCCTCCATTAGCCCTTTGTGGCAAGGGCTGCCAACACCAGTGCGTCCTTATTTGGGGACTCCATGACTTCTCCCATGACTCACCCCCCCCCAATGTGAGGCTGTTTGGGTGGGAGGCAGGGATCTCTCTCTCTGTAGACTATATCCAGTTGGGAGGCACAGGGGACCCACAGATGGATAAATGGAGTCTAACAGCACTGTTGGACTCAATGGTGAGTCTCAGCCATTTTCCTTTTCTTCCTCCCCCATGGGTACCAGCATGCAAGGCTCCAAGTATGCACTTGCCACTGTACTGCTGCACAGGGCAGGCCAGATCCTCCCCACCTGCACTGCACTGAACTGCAGCTTCCCAGTTGTTGTCAGCAATACAGCAGGACCTCGATCCCCTCCCAGATGCTTTCCACCCACAAAGCATCCTCTAGGATGCTCAGTCCTCCTCTTAGCAGCCCTCAAAATTACCTAAACTCGGGACACAAACCTAAGTCACCGATGTTGCAAGTGGCTGCACTGCACCTGCACCTTTGGGCAGGCAATCACAACTCAATTTTTGGTACCTATTGTATGTAATCTGACATCTTTAGATTCTCTGCTACAATAATTCTTGTCCACGTAAATATTTTTACAATTGGTTTTAGTGTGACTCCGCAGTCAAGAGCAGCCCCCAGCAGTTTTTAAATATCGTCTTCCCTGTGGTTTCTCTTCAGCTGTGAAAGCTGTAATCACAGTGTTAATGTGTCATCCTGCTACAGGCATATATTCATGATGACTGACAGCACAGTACCAGTGACACAGCTTGCAGGGGGAAAGGTTGCCCCCCCCAGTGTTTTTTTTTGAACTATTATATTTTGGCCTTGATCCCCCCCTTCAAAATCATTTTTATAAATCTGTTTTCAGTTCAGTGAGTGAAGCTAAAGTGGAGGGCTTTGTTTGGTGATGCAGGGGTGTTGGGTTAGGTCTAGAGGTAAAGTGGACACAGGCACACACACCGCGTGCACTGTAAGCCTGGGCTGCCTAAGTCTGCCAGTGTAGAGTGTGTCAGTGTGAAGAGGGGCTGCTGTTCTGTCCCCTCACCGCTGCTGCCTGCCCTTCAGAATGCTTCCTGTGCCTGCGGATTCTCAGAAGGTTGGACTAACTCATAAAAGAAATCAATCTGGTAAGGAAAGAAAGTTAAACTACAAACAAAATAAACTACAAGAAATTTGGGACAGATGGGTCAGGGGTTCTAAGTAGACTGACTGGGCCCTAGTTGGATGGGCAAGGCAGTATGTATTGCAGTGAGTAGAAGAGCAAAGTTCTTTCTAGATCTTCCCCCCAAAACTGTTTCTTTTTATAAGGCAATGGTCTGGAGCTGCTACCATCCGCATCTTGTTTTCTGTCCTTATGTTTGAAGAATAAAGTGGAAAACTGCAGGCTGGAATAGCACCTGCTGTATCCATTATTTTACAACCATAAGAAAGCTAAAAAAAAATAGTCAAATGATCCCTAAATACACCAGAATGTATCAAAGCCCTGCATTTTCTGGGGGCCTAGACAGCCTCCAGGCACCTGGCCTATTTGGTTTGCTATTTCCTAAGAAAATCAGGATTTGTACTAGACTTAATCCTATCCACCAAACATTTGGTGAGTTATGCAGATCATGATACTGACAATTGAAATAACCTTTTCTATAGTTTGAACAAGCATCTAAGGACGCCTCTCAATCCTGCCATTTACTTTAACTTGCAAGGCAAGATAAATGTTAATTGAAATTTTAAAGGCACCTGTTCGCTTGGCAGGCCCACACTGACAAATCTAAGGAGGCTGGGCCAGTACTGTGCAGGGACATAACTCACCAACATTTTTTGGGGAGGGGGGAGTTTAACACAAATCTTGACAGTTTGGGGTCAAAAAGTCATTCTTAATAGACAAGTATTAGGAACAAGATTTGGCCAGCCTGTCAGTGCAGAGACAGGTACACTGATAATTCTTGTGTAGGGATGAAACACAGGTCGGTGTCTTCCGTTTTCACCTTTTGCAGTGTGTGTGTGTAAGAAACCATTTGGCACCATACACTCTTGTTCAAAGCTGTACCAGTCTAAACTCTTTTGTGGTGATTTGCATGGACTTCCCATGATGCACTGCATTAATGGGATATGTGTAATTTTACATTTCTCTTGTTAAGGTAGTCCCCTTTCCCAACTTCCCACAAGAACCTTACATGGGAAGGCGTTGCAATGGCCACTTAGAAGTGTCTGTGTATTGGTGGGTGCTAAATGTTTTCTGCCAGTACTAGGTTCAGGTGATTTTTACTCAGAATTGGGCCCTTAAAAAAGGGAAATGTAAAATTACACATATCCCATTAATGCAAAGGCTTCAAAGAAATGTAAAATTACACATCTGACTGATTCAACTTTAATTAACAGTACTTCACAGAAAGAGTGCTGGATTTCTAGAAGTCTTCCAGCAGACGTGGTGGGGTGAAAACAGTGGTGGAGTTCAAGAATGTATGGGATAGGCATAAGGGAATCTTACGGAAAGGGAAGGGAAGGGTTTGGGTGAATGAGCTGCGCATCAAGTAGGATTTGTGGCGACACTGTAATCAGGGAAAAAATGGCAGACTAAGTGGGTCAAGCAGTCAGTATCTGCCAGAAATTCTATGTTTCTAAGTGGCTGCGAAGGTAAAGGCTACAAGAGTAGCATTCAGGCGGTACGAGGAGATGCAGAGGGAGGGAAGTGGATAGAGAGGTGTACCAGGAAAGGCAGAGGACAGCAGGGAGGCAATGAGGACTGCAAAGGCACAAACTGAGAAAAGGATAGCCAAAGAGGTAACTAAAGGAGGCAAGACCTATTTTAGACACACAAGGAAAAAGAAGAAGACAAGGGGAGCACTGTGAGGTTAAGAAGGGCAGGGGGAGATTGTGCAGATGAGGATCTGAAAAAAGCAGATATCCTGGACAGATACATTTGCTCACTCCTCACAGTAGAGGGGGAGTGGATGAACCACATAAAAGCAGCAGGAACACTGGGGGAAGGTGGCTGACACAAGCCAATTCACAGAAGAAAGAGTCCTGAGAGGACTTGTGAATCTGAAAGTGGTTACGACTATGGGGCCAGACGGGGTACACCCAAGGGAGCTCGGGAAGGTACTGAATGCACCACTGACAGCCTTATACAACAATTCACTGGAAACAGTAGTTCCAACAGACTGAAGGAGGGCAGATGTAGTCCTGCCTCATAAAAGCAGCAGCAGGGAGGAGGCTGGCAACTATCGGCCAGTCAGTCTAAAGTACAGTTATGTAAGAACTTACCGTAACAGTAGAACTTCGAGAGATGCTCTTGCAGTAGGTCATTACTTGTAGGACTGCGCCCCCTGGTGTCAGGACCACATGGAACCTTTAGCTAGCAGTGTCTGACAGGGGACCACCCACCAGAGGTCACATGATCAACGTCAGCATGACACTATATAGTGGGTGGTTCCCACGTCCGCCGCCCAGTTCTCCCGCCACAGACCTCCTAGAGGTGCGACAGAAGAATGGTAAAGAGACTCCTGGAGCCAAGAAAGGCTCAAGGAAAAGGAGCTACAGACTAAAGGGGAAGAAAGGAGGGAGGGAGGGAGGGAAGAAGGTTAACTACTGCAAGAGCCTCTCTCAAAGATCTACTGTTATGGTAAGTTCTTACATAACTGTACTATCTTACTTTGAGAAGGCTCTTGCAGTAGGTAATTACTTGTAGGACTGAGTCCCAAGCAGTAAGATTCCGAGGGACAGGAAAAAAATATGGGAGGCTGGAAGAAACTTGCTGAAAAGCATTAACGATTTTATGACAGGAGTCCCTGCAGGACTGACAGTCCGAAACCAACCGTGCGCCTAGAGGCAATGTCCAAACTGTAGTGCTCAGTGAAAGTGTGGACAGAACTCCAACTGGTGACCATGTAAATTTCTGTGGCTGACACTTTTCTGAAACAGGCTGTGGAGGCAGCCATGCGCCCCCCCCCAGTAGAATGTCCTTTAACCTGCCCCGGAAGGACTTTACCATACTTCTGGAAACAAATTTCAATGCAGTGAGCCAACCATTTGGAAAGGCATTGCTTAGAAACTGCTGCACCTTCTTGCTTGGGTGCGAAAGAAACAAAAAGTTGGTTCATTTTTTGGATAACTTTTGTCCTGTTAGTGTAATAACGTAAAATTCTATGAATGTCTAATGTATGCAAAATGCCTCCCCCTGATTTGCATGCTCAGGGTAATATACTGGCAGCTGCAGAGACTGATTCAAGGTAGTCTCTGAGATAACTTTTGGGAGCAACTTAGGATTAGTGCACAGAGCCACCCGGCCTCTGAAAAATCAAATATGGCTCCATACACATCAGGGCCTGAAGCTTGGAAATCCTTCGAGCAGAAGTAACAGCAACTAAAAAGAGCGCTTTCCAGGACAAAAAGCGCATGTTACATGTACTTGCCGGTTCAAAAGGAGGCAAGGTCAATTTCTCCAAAACAAAGTTGAGGTCCCATGGTGGAGCGGGGTTACGCATCCGGGGTTTCAAATGCAGAATTCCTTTAAGAAAGTTTTAGAAACCTCCTATTGAGCCAGAGTTTTGCCCTCCACTAAAACATGGTAAACAGAAATGGCCGCCAGATGCACCTTTAATGATGAATAGCTCAAGCCAGATCAGATAGGTGAAGATACTCCATGACCTGAGGAATGGGACACGAAAAAGGTTCTCAACCCTTCAAGGTGACCCAGATGAAGAACCACTTCCATTTCAAAGAGTATGTAGTCCTGGTAGAAGGTGTTCTAGCCTCTACCAAGACCTGAGCTACCCTAGGGGAAACTCCAAATCTGGAAGCGACTATGTCTTGAGGAGCCACGCGTGTAGGTGAAGGGACTTCAGACCTGGATGGACCAGCGCGCCCCCTTCCTGAGTCAGGAGATCGTGACAAAGCATCAGAGGAACTGGAGGCTCCACTGCCAGCTGCTAAAGCAGCGGAAACCATATTTGTCGAGGCCAAAAAGGGACGGTCAGGATCATTCGAGCTCCTGCTTGAAGTTTGATCAGCACTCTCTGTAAAACTGGGAAGGTGTACAGAAACCTCCCTGTCCAACAGAGCGTCTTGCCAGAAAGCACCATGCCTGGGATCTAGCAAGCAAAACTTGGGAAGTTTTGCACTGGATGGGGCTGTGAACAGATCCACATCTGGACGATCCCACAGGTGGAAGCTGTGATCTACTGCCTCCTGCTTTAGCTCCCACTCGTGCACTCTTATCCTGGTGCGGCCCAGACTGTCTGTGAGGACGTTCTGCATGCCTGGAACGTGACTTGCCAGGAGGTGAACCCTGTGCAGGACAGCCCAATTCCAGACCCACATCGCTGCCCTGCATAGAGGATATGAGCGGGTGCCCCCCCCCCGCTTGTTGAGGTACCACACTATGCACATGTCCGACTGGACCAACAGTGTACCCTGTCGAAGAAGGTGCTAAAAAGCCTGTAGTGCATTCAGAACTGCTCTCATTTCAAGCACATTTAAGTGCAAGTGTAGTTCCGAAGGGGACCACAAGCCCTGGGTCCTGTGATTCCTGAGGTGGGCAACCCATCCCGTCCCCGATGCATCCATGGTTAGGGTTTGAGAGTGAGGAGGGGCCTTGAAAGGGACTCCTCGGATAAGATTGTTGGATATCTACCACCACTGCAGATCTTTCCGTATCGAGACGGAAACTAGGAAACAGCGGTCCAGGTCATCCGCCCTCTGGTCCCACTGAGATCTGAGAGTCCACTGCGAGATACGCATGTGGAGTCTGCCAAGGAGACCATGGGAATGGCCGCTGCCATGTGGCCAAGAAGGTGAAGGTCTGCCCTGGCCGAGATCTGTCTGTTAGAGGCTACCAGCTGGGCCTGCCTCTGCTCTGTCCAGGGGTAGTAAGGCCATACCCTGGACCATGTCCAGAACCACCTCAGTAAATTGCTGCGTTGGGAAGGGGTGATTTGGGGTAACTGACAGTGATACCCAGTCGCTCGAAAAGGTGCAGGGTAGCTGACAGAGATGCCTTCAACCCCTCCCTTGATGGGGCTGCAAGAAGCCAATCGTCAAGGTAGGGGAAGATGTCTCCTCAAGGCCCCTGCCACAACCGCGAGACACTTGGTAAAGGCATGCAGTGCTGAAGACAGGCTAAAAGGGAGGGTTTTGAACTGGTAATGCTCCCCTTGGAAAGAGAACCCGAGGAATCTGCGGTGGGGTCGAAACACTGGAATGTGCAGGTAGGCATTCTGCATGTCCAGGGTGCAAAGCCACTGTCCCTTGGACAGGAGAGGCAGCAGGCCTTGGAATGTCAGCATACGAAACCGCTTGTATTTTATGAATAGATTTAGGGTGCTGAGGTCCAGTACTGGGCGTAGATCCCCCGTCTTTTCTGGAACCAGAAAGAAGTGGGAGTAATATCCCTTCCCAATCTGGTTTGCAGGCACCGGCTCTATTGCTTCCTTTTGAAGACGAGCCATGATTTCTTCCCTTACTTGGGGAAAGTGCGCCCTCGGATAGTGGGAAAACCTGGAGGTCTGTTTTTTTTTTTCCGCAAAACTCAAGAGTGTGACCCAGCTTGATCAGCTGAATGACCCAAGCATCTGTCGTGATGGATTCCCATTCTCCCAGGTGCCTTGCGAACCTTCTGCCCACCGGTTCCTCCACATGACGAGGAGGAGGGGGGCGAGCAGCAAGTCAGGAGACGGAGGGAGTTAGGGAGGGCCACCCCTGTAGCTCTCTGGATTTTGTCTGGAAGGGTGGCTGATGCGTTAGGCGTTCTCTGCTTGAACTGGTGCCTAGGTGCCTGCTGTGGTTTTCACCTGTCGTCTGTTTTGCTGATGAAACGGACGCTTAGGTGGAGGTTTCAGACGATACATTGTATACACTGACCTCAGAACTGTGCCTTTATCTTGAAGGCTCACGATAATGTCCTGGGCATCTCCGCCAAATAGGACAGAGTCTCTGAAGGGGGCATCCTGAATGGAAGCCTGGACATCAGGTGCCAAACCAGACACCCTCAACCATATGAACCTATGTAGACTCACGGCCATGGCTGTTCCTCTGGCCAAGGAGTCCACCACATCGTAAGTGGCCCTAGGAGAGTGATGCCCAGCCACCTTAGCAGACCAGAGGGTATCCACCAGGGTGGTTTTAGATTTCAAGTCCAGAAGGGCTTCGATGATGGTCTTGAGCTGGTGAAACAAGGATTTTTGGTACACTAGCATATGTGCCACATAGTTAAGGGCACGAATGGCTAGTGTCGAAAAAGAGTAGAATTTTCTCCTGAACTGATCCAATTGTCTGGACTCCTTGTCAGGAGGGAAAGTACTGAGGTGCTTAAGCTTGGCAGGGCTGTCATGGGCCACAGTGATGACAACCAAGTCAACCTTTGGATGTACGCGAAGGTGGTCTTTGCCCTCTGGCATTCTATAAACCCGGTCTGGCTTTTTGGCCATGGCCGGAATACAGGAGGTCATCTGCCAAATAGTGGAGGACAGATCCTCGTGAGGTTCTTGCCAGGGAGGTATGAGAATCTGACTAGTTTCAGGAAAGTCCAAATGCTCAGCTAACCTCTAATGTTTGGGGTCCTGAGCATCTGATTTCCATCCTTATGCCTTCGCCATTGGTCTCAGGAGGTCCACAAAGGAGGGGTACCCCTCGGGAGGCAAATTGGGAGATTCTCTAGGGATAGATTCCTCCGGAGGAGGGGTCCTGAATCCCACACTCCCTGAAGACAACCCAGAATCCGATTCCGAATCATCAGAGTTTGAAAGTTCTCTGTTTGCAGGGTCAGGCTCCTTTCTTAAAGGAACTGCTTCTGATGTCGGAGCCTGCAGATGGCCTTTTGCCAGGCCTGATGTCGAAGCATGAGGAGTGGCTGGCGAAGCCGCCCTAGGGATATGATCTTGCCACCCAATTCCAAAGGGCGCGGCTGTCTGCTGTCCAATTCGGAGACTAGCTGAGATTTAGTCTCAGACCACCAAGACAATAAAATCTCTCTGAAATCCACCTGCGTTGAGGAGGAGATGGAGTAGGAGGTGGGGGTGGATGAAAGGCTCGACACCCCAGATGGTAGCCTGAACCCATAGCATGGGTGCCATGCACTGGGAAGCCCAGCATAGGATACTGATGGACATAGCCCGATGGCTGGAAATGATATGTGTGAAACCCTGTCGGGGATACCCGGGGTAATACGAATAACTAACCTGGAAACAGTAAGGCATTAGGCCTGATGGAGGACAGCCTGATGACGGAAACCCAGACATAAACCCTGATGGAGGATAGCCTGACTGGGGCCCTGATGGCACGAAACCAGATGGATGCCCCGATGGCTGAAAGTCTGATGGGTGAAATCCTGGCGTAGGGCCTGAAGGCCCAGTGGAGGCCCCAACAGAGGATGGCCCAACGGGGGACGCAAAGGGGCAAATGGGCATGGAGGAGGAGCAGGGTCTGGCACCCTTTACCGGGATGGCAGAGCTGATGTTAGGCCTGTGGTAGCTCCCGAGTCAGGGATTCCTGACTCAAGGTATCCGTCTGCCTGGTCCTGTAGTCCTGGGGACAATGTCGGAAGCTCCGCAGAGTAGGAGATGGGAGTTCTGTGACAGGGTAGAATAGGACCCTCTCCCAGTTGTTAAGGAGAAAGTGTTTCAATGCAAGGATCTGTTATGTTCTGTTCCTTTTCTGTCTCTTCTCTGTCTGGTTGTGCAACCAAATTTTCCTGTGAGACTTCGGACTTCAACCCAAATGGTCTCACAATTCTTTGCTTCACATTGTCTCTCTCAGTTTTCTCTTGCTGTCTGTTTTTCTCCCTTGCATATCTAGATCTGCTGATATAAAAATATGTGCAAATCGCTGTATGGAAATGTAACTGATATTGGGATCCCTTGTGTTTGGAAAATACATAGCGTTACTGTTGAAATTTATGTATTTATAATTTGAGATGACTGCAAAAAACTGTTGGAAGCTAGAGGTTACCAGAGTTCAATTTTAAGCCTTTTGCAAAAGCTGTGCAAAAGGGGGCCTCAACTCAAGAAGTACACTGTGTTCTAGCAGCTTCTGCCTGATATTTACAAAAAACATGATGCCTGCTAAGGATGTGGGTTAAAAGGACTTATAAGAGCTAAGCTGCAACTACAAGAAAGATAAGAAGAAAAAGGGACACAGACTGAAGTAAAACTACTGTATTTCTTCTCTGTACATAGTTATTCTGAACAAGTTTATTTCTTTTTCTGTTACTGCTACTGTAAATAAATATTTCTGGTGAATTCTACAACTGCTCCTGGTTTTCCCTATGCTTCCTGACCTGTGCCTCGACGACAGATGATGTTAGCCTAAGTGGGATTTAAGCTGTGCATACCCAAAGACAGGAGTTTTGTGCGCGTGGATACCGGACCTAGTACCAGGGAAGCACAGAGGAAGGTATGGATTCTGCAGCAGCAAGTCCAGGAGTGGTTACCAGGAGAATGGCAGCTAAACTAGCAGAGACAGAAGTCCAGTCTGAGATTGTACAGCCAGCACAAGTTATGGAAAAAGAACAGGCAGTGACAGAACCTGAAAGCCTGATGGACTTTTTCAAATGGTGGGCTATACAACAAAAAGCAGCAAGAAGCAGAGAGAAAAAGAGATTCAGTGTTTAGAAGCACAGATGAGAGAAGATATGCAGCGACTGGGGCAGTGATGGCTAGATGCCTTGCAGGCTAGGCTATCCAAGGCAGAGGATCTGGCACAGACCCAGGCAAGCAACTTAAAAGCCATTAAACTTTCAAAATTTGTCAGGTATGCCTCAATATCATCTGAGAGACACAATTTTGTAAGAGTTGCCAGAGCCTGCCAATGGCCAAAGCAGCAGTGGACAATCAGACTGGTACCCTACCTGACAGGAAAAGCCCAACTTGCCTACAGCAGTATGGACACTGCACAGTCAGAAAACTACAATGGTGCCGGAACGATTTGAAAAGTGGTAGGGCCAAAGATGTCAGAGGTAAATTCTCCCCTATTAAATACATTAATGTGATTGCAAAAACTGATAGGGCCACTTATGAAAGTGGTAGGGCCATGGCCCTAGTGCCACCCCCCCGTTCCAGCACCTATGGAAAACTATGACCTGGTGAAAAGCGAAATCCTGAAAAGGTATGATATTCTCTGGAGAGACATACAGGCAGAGATTTCGATCTCTGAGGTACAACTCGGTCAACAATCCTTGAGAAACCATTACCCGACTCGGACAACTCCTGATAAACTGGATCAGGAATTGAGGGTTCTGAAGGTTGAAAGCAAATGTATGAGTTTAAACTTTACTGTCTGCTGTACTGTTATATAAAAACAGATAATGTACATGTACTTAATTTCTGAAAGCAGCAGATGTTAGTAGAGAATTAATAACAGGTTTTGGAAACCTGTCTAATAAAACAAGTTCCCTCTTAAGGAGGGGGTGTATGTTATGTGACAGGGCAGAATATGTCCCAGCTGTTATGGAGAAAGTGTTTCAATGCAAGGATCTATTCTGTTCTGTTCCTTTTCTGTCTCTTCTCTGTCTGGTTGTGCAACCAAATTTTCCTGTGAGACTTCGGACTTGATCAACACGAACGGTCTCGCAATTCTTTGCCTCTCACTGTCTCTGTTTTCTCTTGCTGTTTTTTTTTTCCCCTTGCATATCTAGATCTGATGTGTAACTGATATTGGGATCCCTTGTATTTGGAAAATATATAGCTTTACTGTTGAAATATATGTATTTTATAATTTGAGATGACTGCAAAAAGCTGTTGGAAGCTAGAGGTTACCAGAGGTCAATTTTTAAGCCTTTTGTAAAAGCTGTGCAGAAGGGGGCCTCAACTCAAGAAGCACACTGTGTTCTAGCAGTTCCTGCCTAATATTTACAAAAACAGGATGCTTGCTAACGATGGGGGTTGAAAGGACTTATAAGAGCTAAGCTGCAATTGCAAGAAAGATAAAAAGAACAAGCATTTGTCAATGCCGAACGTTCGCTTGCAGGTTTTTGCAGTGGTGTTTGGCATGTATGGTGCTTTACCCTAATGCCCTGTGCGGTTGCTGGTATTTGCACAATAAATTGTCAGCATGACCTTGTTGTTACCCCCATTGTGCACTACATAGGCGGAAACACGTTTTGGGGAGGATGTGAAAAATGACAGCTGTACTGCTCATAAGGAAGTGTGGTAAAATGGCAATGTTGAAAATCTGGAGTGGAAATATTGAAAATTCGCACACCTACGAGCATGCGTGAGAACTGTGCAACGCCGCGCTAAATAAAACAGTCATTTGTAGGATTTTTCACCAAATTTTCAACATTGCCATTTAAAACCTCTGCTAATGAACAGTGTCACAGTGATTTTCTTACTGTGTCCCATACATTGATTTTGCACACCGACTGCGCCATTGTGCACTACATGGGCGGAAAGACGTCTTGGGCAGGATGTGAAAAATGACAGCTGTACTGCCTAAGGAGGTGTGGTAAAATGGCAATGTTGAAAATCTGGAGTGAAAATATTGAAAATTTGCAAACTTCATTAGCGCAAGGAACTGCACAACGAGTCATAAAACAGTCATTTTAGGAATTTGTTCACCAAATTTTCAGCACAGTCATTTTAAGACCTCTGCTCATGATCAGTGTCACTGTGATTGTCTTAATGTGTCCCATACATTAAGTTTGCATACCGACTGCGCCATTGTGAGCTACACGGGCAGAAACACATTTTGGGCAGGATATGAAAAATGACAGCTGTACTCCTCGTGAGGAGGTGTGGTAAAATGGCAATGTTGAAAATCTGGAGTGCAAATATTGAAAATTAACAAGCGTCTGACGTGGCGAGAACTGCGCAATGCACGCTATGAAACAGTCATTTTAGAATTTTTCCACCAAATTCTTTCAACTTAGCCATTTTAAGACCTCTGCTCATGGAACAGTGTCACTGTGATTTTCTTAATGTGTTCCATAATTGATTTCAGACAACGACTGCCCACTGTGCGATTATGGGCGGAAACACGCTTTGGGTAGATGTGAAAATGACAGCTGTACAACTCATAAGAAGGTGTGATAAAATGGCAATGTTGAAAATCTGGGTGAAAATATTGAAAATTCGTGAACTTACGAGCCTGCGTAGGAACTGCGTAGCATGCAGCTAAGTAAAACAGTCATTTTGGAATTTTGCATCAAATTTTCAACATGGGGTTTTGGACCCTTCTCATGAATGATGTCACTGTCATGGTGTTTCGAGGGCGAAGGGTGATTTTGCGCAGTGACTGCGCAGTGCCTGTGAAATCACCCTTCGGGCCCGAATAACGCACATGACAGTGACATCATTCATGAGAAGGTCCCAAAACCCTACGTTGAAAATTTGCAAAATTCCACAAATGACTGAGATATGCATAAGTTGAAACCCCCATGTAACCCATTATACAGCTTACGGCATTTCCTCAGTTCGCGGTCGGCTTTGAAAGTGCAGATGTGTTCCCGGTCCACAGAAGATCGTTCTGCGGAGTCCGGAGGTAAGTATGGGGTGAGGCGGGGGTGTGTGGGAGGCTGGGTGCGCAGTGGGTGGAGTGCGGGTTGTGGGAGGGAGCTGGGAGGCAGCGCCGTGGGACCGTTTTGTTTTCAGGTTTAAAAAAAAAAAAACGGCGATGGGACCTTTACCACGCTGGGGTGAGCTCAGCGTGGCAGAAGATGGCTGGGGTGGGCCGAGGAGCCGGCGGAGATTGGGCACCCGTGCGGCAAAGTAACGACGGTTTGCCACGCTGGGGTGGGCTCCCAGCGTGGCAGCAGGACGGCTTGGGGGAGGCCATGGAGCCGACGGGGTTGGGCACCCCTCGGCAAACAACATTTGCCATGCTGGGGTGGGCTCCCAGTGTGGCACCAAAGCTTTGGGGGTGGACGGCGCCGGGGGATAGCACGGACGCAGGGCGGCGTCAGTATGGCAGCGTGCTTTCCTTTGAAGCAGGGGAACACCGGTCATACTGAGCTCCTGAACCCATTGGTGCAGGACCCCATGCCTGCTCAAGGGAGCAGTGCATTGGGTAGGAAGGCACCTCCAGTGTGCTACTCTCCCAAAACATTCCTTCTTGCTTGTCATGGCATAATGACGTGGCGACACAGACTGAAGTAAAACTACTGTATTTCTCCTCTGTACATAGTTATTCTGAACAAGTTTTTCTCTTTATGTTACTGCTACTGTAAATAAATATTTTTGGTGAATTCCACAACTGTTCCTGGTTTTCCCTATGCTTCCTGACCTGTGCCTCGACGACAGGTTTACTGTGGGGGGAGCCCTGGGGCGACCCTTGCCCCCCAGCTGGGATGGAGCTGATGTCAGGTTGGGCATCGTCAGGACCACTTGGAAGGTCCGACAGACACAAGGCAGTCATGTGATCATTGGGAAGCCTGATGACCGACTTAGCGACCTTGGTCGTGCAGGAGTTGGAGACGCTGACCTCCGACTTAGCGACCCTGGCCAGGCGCTCGCTGGAGATGCCAGCAAGTGATTTATCGTCACGCCTGCCAACTTAGAACCTGTGGTAGAGTTGGGCCTAAGGACAGCGGAGGCCTCGGACGAATCCGAGGTACCCACGGTTACTGTTACCAGAGGCGGCGGGGGTGCCCCGACACCTGCTCTGTAGGAGGGAGAGCAGGCTTGGCCGCAGCACTAGTCTTCCCAAAGGAAGAGGGCCATTGCTCACCTGAGGTGCTTGAGGGCTGCTTCGGGTGAGAGGGGGACTGTTCCTGGTCCCAGTGTTTTTCCTTGTCCCTCTTCTTCTTGTGGAAGTCGGACGGTGAGGAAGAGGTGCTTTTGAAGCTCCTTTTCCATCTATGCCATTTTTAAACTTTAGAAGATGGGCTTCAAGGGACTGTTGGTGCTGTTTCCGTGTGGCCTGACTGAACTGAGAGCAGGCCTCACAAATCCTCGACGTTATGGGCCAGGCCAAGCAGAAGAGGCAGAGGAAATGCTGATCTTCATGTGGTAACTGGACGCCGCAAGAATCACACTTGTTCTTATGCAATTCTACCGAAATAGATGACATACACAAAGATGAAATCACCAATAATTTAATAGAAAAAATGGATACTTATCTGAAAATAGGATGATCAAACTGTTGCGATGAGCTTCAGAAGATATGACGTGCACAGGTCGACGGCGGGAAAGAACTGGGAGGGCAGACGTGGGGGCTGCCCACTATATAGTCTCATGCTGACGTAGGTCATGTGATGTCAGGTGGGCGGTCCCCCGTCAGACACTGCTAGCTAAAGTTTCCGTGTTGGTCCTGATGCCAGGGGGTGCAGTCCTACAAGTAATTACATACTGCAAGAGCCCACTCTAAGTAAGATCATAAGTTCTGGGAAAATAATGGAGACACTTTTAAAAGAAAGGCTAGTAGAGTATTTTGAGTCCAGCAGGTTACAACACCTGAGGAAGCACAAATGTACGGGGCAGAGGTCATGTCAAATGAATCTGACTGATTTCTTTGACTGGGTGACCACAGAAATAGATCAAGTTGGGGAGGTGGACATGGCCTACTTAGACATCAGCAAGGTCTTCGACACTGTGCCAAATAGGAGGCTAATAAAGAAACTGGGCAGTTTAGGGGTGGGGCCCAAGGTGCTTAACTAGGTATGGAATTGGTTAACGGATATGTGACAGAGGGCGGTGGTAAACAGCACTCACTCTAATGAGTTTAAGTGACCAGCAGGACTCCTTAGGGCTCAGTACTGGGATCAATCCTCTTCAATGTCTTTATAAGTGACATTGCATTAGTGCTAGAAGGGAAGGCATGCCTCTTTGCAGATAACACCAAAATCTGCAATAGGGTAGATACTCCAGAGGGGGGTGGAGAGAATGAGTAGAGACCTGAAAAAGTCTGAGAAGTGGTCAAGGGTATGGCAGCTAGGTTTCAATGCGAAAAAGTACAAAATCATGCCGCTAGGTTACAGAAACCCAGAGGCGGTGTACAGAATTGGAGAAGAGGTATTGACGGTCACTAAACAGGAAAGGGACCTTGGAGTAATCATATTCCATGAACTCAAGATGGTGAGGCAGCGCAACAAAGCACTAGACAGCGCCAGCAGGATGCTGAGCTGCAAAAGGTGGGGTATCACCAGCAGAAGTAGGGAGATGGTGTTGCCCTGTATCTGTTGTTGGTGAGACCCCCACCTGGAACACCGTGTCCAGTTCTGAAGACCACATCTCAGAAAGGACACAGGGTAGAGGCTATTCAGAGGATGGTAAGTAAAATGGTGCAGGAGCTGCTTCATGCACCCTATGAGGAGAGACTGTGGGACCTCAATATGTACACCCTGAAAGAGAGGAGGAAGAGGGGAGATATGATAGGTATGCAATAAGACACACCAGGGGTTGCAACCATGAAGGAATAACTGCACGGCTTGAGGGTGTTTTTAGGTGCAAGCTGCTGCACCAAGTGCCTTAAAACACTGGAGAACAAAGTGGTCTGGGTCATGGTGAAACCCCAAATGGTAAAGTAATTGAAAAGTCACAGAATCTCAACATGAAAGCACTGAGGCAAGGGTTGCCTGAAAAGGGGGCTGGCAATAAATCCAGGTTGCAAAGAAATGGAAAATTACACATATCCCCATAATGCAAAGCATCTTTCATGGTGATTTTCAAATACTTCCCACTATGCTTTGCATTAATTTTACATTTCTTTGAACCCTGTCTTTATTGCCAATGCCCTTTAAGGGATATCTTGCCTCAGTGCTTTTGTGCTGAGATTCCTTGACTTTTTAGAGTATCTTAAGCCTGCTGGGCCATTCAGAAACGCATGTTGGTTGTGGCTGGACTAGGCACACACCACTGCACCCTACCAGTGCACTGCCTACTTAAGGTGATGTTCCAACCTATTGCCATAAGGTACTGGGCAATAGGACACAGCCCAATACCATATGGCAGCGACAGTTGACTGATGCCAAAATTAACATTGCTAAATGTGTCCTTGTAGTTACGGGAAGGGATTGTAACTGCTGCTGAACCCATAGCCAGCTGATCCCTTCCAACTTTCCTGTTTATCTGCTCTGCCCCCACACTCAGACGTTCTGTGTCATTTCAGCAGTGACAGTGCGGTGGCACGCCCCATACAAGTCTAGGGGGAGCAGGTTTTTCAATGCTGTTTTTGTAACTTTAAGTAATCTGAGAGGGACATAAAAGCTACCGTTTAACTTATAGGGCCCCTGTAAATTGAGCGGTGGCTTTCATGTCCCTCTAGGATTGCTTAAAGTTACAAAAGACAGCACTGAAAAACTGACCTTACAGATTTGTATGGGGTGTGCCCCCATGCTCTCACTACTGAAACGTCACAAAACATCTGAGTGCGGCCGCGGGGACGAAGCAGGCAAACAGGGAAGTTGGAAGGGATCAGCTGGCTGTGGGTTCAGCCGCAGTTACTTTATCCTTCCCCAACTATAAGGACACACTTAGCAATGTTATTTTGCATCAGTCATTAACACTCGACATAAGGTATGTGGGCTCTGAATCCCAATACCTTAGATTGGAAATTTCCTTTAACAGGGATGGAGCACTGCGTCCATGTTCAACCAGAACCTCTTGTTGGTACAGGGACCACTGGACCACCAGGTAGGGGTGTGGTGCTGGGGTCAGAGAGAGGGAACCACTGGATCCTCAGGGATTCTGCCCTCTGAGGAAGCGGGTCAGCCTCCACTAGACTTCCATGGTGTTGAAAATGGGTGGGTGGATGACTGGGGGACCACTGCAACACAAGGGAAACTAAAACTTGAGGGACTCAGAAAGGTGGACACATCCAAACATGAGGTCTATCTGCATGGTATAGCTTTAGACATAGGAACATACTCCAGGTGCCGCTGTAATACTACACAGTCACACACTGGGCATCACATGCAAACCCCACTTTCGTTTCCAAAACAGTACAATTGTACATAATGTCTTTGACATGGAACAGTAGCTTCAGATGCTTTACATATACAGAACTATTTTTTATAAATGTAGATTATAACTGTGGGGGTGCAGAAGGGGTAATGGAGTGGGATTATGTTCTGTAGGCAAGGGAAACAATAAACGTTCTAAGACTAGAGGCAAAAAGTGAGAGTAAGTGAGATTGAAAAGAGAATTTCAGACTGTGGGAGCTGAAAAAATTAAAGGCTCGACCACCAACAGTAGAAAAACTGGGAGAGGGAATGAGGAGGTATGACCTGGACGAGTACAAAGGAGGGGATGGAAGATAAAGGGAAATGAGATCAGAAATGCAGGGATGCTCTCTCTCAATAGCAAGAGCCCCAGCTTCTGAAGGATAGTCACTCCTGTGAGGAGGATGCTGGGAACCTTCACAAAGGAGACCCACAGGAGGGTGGCATGGGACCCCACAGGGAAAGGAAACAACTCCTGGTGGGGGACTCAATCATTAGGGGGGTAGAAATGGGGAAGGGGAGAGGTAAGGTGCCTGCCTGGCACTATGGCTTGAGGGACAGGAAGCGAATCCTCAGGATCGTGGAGCAGCTGCACGAGGAGGGAGCTGGATGTCATTGTCCACCTAGGGACAAATGACCTGGCTAGGAATGGGATCAGAGCAGTGCAAGAGGAGTTTGTAGAGTTGGGGAGGGCCTTAGACAAGTAGCGCGTACGGTAACCTTCTCAGAGGTGCTGCCTGTCTATGGCAAGGGTGATGCTAGGGTACTCCTCACCAGGGAATTCAATGAATGGTTGAAAAACTGGTGTGGAGCTCAGGGTTTTGGCTTCATTGGGGACTGGGGAGCCACCTGAAGGGATGCAGACCTATACTGGTGCGATGGTCTGCATCTGTCGGGGGACCAGGATCCTAGGTGAGAGGTTTAAATGCTTCATTGGCAAGCATTTAAACTAGCCAAGGGGGGAGGCACTGAAAAGGAGCAGGGAAATCCCAGCCTCCCCCCACAAAACATGGTAATTAGTGAGGTAAACACCAAAGTAGAGAAGTCATTAGGGAGCAGGACAGAGGCAAATGTAAAAAAAGACAAAGGCAGTAAGGACAGGAATGGGGCTAAAAGGGGTAAGGCCATCAAAAAGTGGAGGGTGATGAGTACCAATGCCCATAGTCTGTGTAACAAGCTCCCTGAACCAGTGGCCTTGATGGAAGAGGGTTGCCTGGATATTGTGGCAGTCACAGAAACATGGTACACAGAGAACCATAACTGGGATGTCAACATACCAGGATACACAATCTACAGGAGGGACAGGGAGGGTAAAAGAGGAGGAGGAGTAGCTCTCTATGTAAAGGAAGGGATCAAAGCAACAGAACTAAAGAGTAAACAGGGAGCAGATGAAGCACTCTGGGTCACCCTGGAGACAGGAAATGGCACCACAATCCGCATGGGGGGTTGTATACAGACCCCCATCTCAGGGGAGAGAATGGACAAGGAAATGATAAGAAAGCTTCCTTAGAATGGCAGAAAAAGGGGAGATATTATTGATGGGGGACCTGAATATGCCAGATGTTAACTGGAGCACCTTTGCTGCAGGCACATCCAAGAGCAGGGTCATTCCTGATGCCCTACAGGGGGCATGCCTCAGACAGCTAGTATTGGAACCCACTCAGGAGAGAACAATCTTAGACCTGGTACTCTCAAATGGGGACGGAGAAAGAATCTTAGATTTAGAAATGGGTAGCCATCTGGGAACAAGCGACCACCAAACAGTGTGGTTCACGATAAACGCAGCCTTACAAAAGCAAGAGTATTGGACTTTAGGACGGCTGACTTTGGGAAAATGAGCGAGTGCCTCAGAAAAGCACTAGTAAACAGGCAAGAAGGAGGGTGGAGGAACAATGGGAGTAATCAAACAGCCATCACAGAGGCAACAAGCCTTTGTGTAAAGCAAATCAACAAAACACAACGAAGGAAAAACGCTATGGTTCTCAAAAGAGGTGGCAGGAAGGTTAAGGAGAAAGGATAGCATTCAGGAAATATAAGGAAACACAGAAGGAGCAGCACAGAGAACTTTATCAGTTAAAGCAGAAAGAGACTGGGAAGGCAGTCAGAATAGCAAAGGCCCAAACCTAGGAAAGGATAGCCAACTCTGTTAAGAAGGGGGATAAGACCTTTTATAGGTACGTTAGGGAGCGAAGAAAGACCAAAGGAGGGATACTGAGGCTTAATAAAGGGGAGGGAATGTGGGTAGAGGGTGACAGTGAAAAGGCAGGGATACTAAGCGAATATTTCTGCTCAGTATTCACAAAGGAAGAGGAGGGGGAGGTACTTAAACCAAACAAGAGAAACACTCTGAAGATGGCGGTCGATACCAGTCCAATTACAGAAGAAAGGGTTCTGAAAGAACTAATAAAATTGAAGGTGGACAAAGCAATGGGGCCTGATGGGATTCACCCAAGAATTCTAAAAGAACTAAGGGTAGAACTAGTGACACCGCTGACTACTCTCTTTAACAAATCATGGGAGGATGGGGTGGTACCTGAGGACTTGAGGAGGGCGGATGTGATTCCTCTTCACAAAAGTGGGAGCAGGACAGAGGTAGGAAACTACAGACCAGTTAGTTTGACCTCAGTGGTAGGGAAATTGATGGAATCACTTCTGAAGAAAAGAATTGTTGAGTAACTAGAGGACAGTGGGGCACAGGACCCAAGGCAGCATGGATTCATGATGGGAAGATCATGTCAGACGAAACAGATTTCTTTGACTGGGTGACCAAAGTAGTAGACCAGGGAGAGGCTGTGGACATGGCCTACCTAGATTTTAGCAAGGCATTTGATACAGTCCCACACAAAAGATTAATACTAAAATTAGTCAGCCTTGGAGTGGGTCCCAAAGTGGTAGCCTGGATAAAAAAATTGGCTAGACAACAGGATGCAAAGGGTACTAGTAAATGGAGTCCACAGTAAAGAAAGGAGGGTTACTAGCAGGGTACCGCAGGGTTCAGTACTGGGACCAGTCCTTTTTAATGTCTTTATAAGTGACATTGCAGAGGAACTGGAAGGAAAAGTATGTCTCTTTGCAGACGACACAAAGATCTGCAACAGGGTTGATACACAAGATGGAGTGGAAAGGATGAGAACGGACTTGGCAAGGTTGGAGGAATGGTCAAATGTATGGCAGCTCAGATTCAATGCAAAGAAGTGCAAGGTAATGCACCTGGGAAACAAAAACCTAGGGGAAGAGTACACAATGTGGGGTGAGATACTGACAATAGTAAAAATGGAAAGAGACCTGGGGGTAATTATATCAGATGACCTAAATGTGGGTAAGCAATGTGAGAAGAATGTAAGGAAGGCTGGGGGGATACTGGGATGCATAGGGAGAGGCATCAATAGTAGAAAACAGGAAGTTGTTATCTCTCTGTACAGACAGTTGGTGAGACCCCATCTGAGTACTGTGTGCAGTTCTGGAGACCTCATCTCCACAAAGACATAGACAGAGTGGAGGCTGTCCAGAGGAGGGCACCAAAATGGTGCAGGGTCTGCACCAGAAGACATAATGAAGAAAGACTAAAGGAGCTTAATATGTATACCCTTGAGGAAAGAAGGGAGAGAGGGGACATGATAGAAACTTTCAAGTACCTCAAGGGAATCAACAAAGTCCAAGAGGGTAGCATCTTTCAGAAAAAGAGATGTGCAAGAACAAGGGGGTACAATTTGAAGATAGAGGAGGGACGGCTCAGAGGTAATGTGAGGAAGTATTTTTTCACAAAGAGGGTTGTGGATACATGGAACAGCCTCCCTGAGGAGGTCGTGGAGTCGAGAACAGTGGAGGAATTCAAGAATGCATGGGACAGACATAAGGCAGTCCTAGTGGGGGGGTAGGAGGAAGTAAGCTGTTGGTTAACTAGGATCTACATCTTATCTGTTAGGTAGGAAAATGGGCAGACTAGGTGGGCCCTTATCTGCCGTCAAAGTCTATGTTTCTGTAGTTCTATGTTTAACCCTTTCTCCTTGTACCATGCACTTTTGTGACTCCACTCTGAATGTTTGACTTAGGGTGCACAATACTCCTCACATACGGGCTAAGGTAGGCCGTGAGGCCAGTCAAGTACAAACAGCTAATATTTAAATGTATCCAGTGGTTGAATGTTCATTTTAAATCCTGACAAAGATATACAACTCATTTTGCAGACTAAAAGTAAAAACAGAACTTCAGCACTGTCATAATGTTTTGGTAATGTGTACACGTACAGTACATTAATCCTTCATAGTGCATATGTCTTTGCCACTTCCATTACTCTTACCAGTAATCTCACTGAACCCTAGCCTGTTTTCTTTCTCTCGGAACCTGATGGATTAGCTTCAATGAGCACATCTTGCCTTCCCCTTTATGAAATTTACTTAAAAACAGGCTGTCATTTGACCTTCATCTGCTCTGCCTGCTTGTCTACACCATCATCTTCTGCTCGTGACATCACAACTGGCTACTGTAGAACTGATTATGATGCCGAAAGCAGGGGATTTTGTGAAAGAGAAGCAAGAGCTGATGCAGCCTGACACAGCACCCTGTTTTCATGCAAATGCCCTATGTAGGGGCAAAAGGTGAAAGTACAGCACGTACCTGGACTGTAATTTATTTTTTATTTAAATATGGGTTTAAATGTCTTCCATGTGACATCAGTTGCTCTTAAAAGCAGCAATGCATGTTTATTATGCACGCTGTTTCACTCCTGATGTCATTCTCCATGGTTTGTTTCCAGATCCATTAATACAGCACCACAGTTTTACTTTATGCTCACCGTGGCGCAGCTTTCGTGTTATAGACTTGAGTTAGCCCTGACACATGCTAGTTCAGCCGAGTAATACGAAGAATGACATTAAACTGCAGATATTCTTCTGCAGCTGTGAATACTGATGAAAACTTAGTGGCAGCCAGATTAAATGGACCCTTTGAATAAAACAAAACAAAAAAAACTTAAGAGACTCAGAATGGGGAAAAGGCCATCTTATAAGACAGGCAGAAAAAGGGCAATCTAAAATGGAATGGGAAGTTATAGGTACAGTATTTTTGCTGGATCATGAATTGCTGCGTTAACAGTTAACATGTTGCTTTATCTGTACAATTAACAAATGGGTAAAACTGTTCATAACAATGGCTGAAGCAGGAGGTTATGTAATCCCCCACCGATATTGGGGGCTTGCCAGGCTGGCACTCTAGACCCAGAGGCCTACCCAGCCATCAGCGCTGATTTTCTTCATCGCCAGTCCCTCATGGAGCTGCAGCTGTGGGACCAAACAGGCACAATGTCACCTGCCAGAAGCCCTGGGCAGGAGTCAAGCCCTGGTTCCAAACTGAGTCTTTGCCACCCCAGAACTTTGCTCCGGGGCTGGGAGCAGGAGAGAAAAGTGCCACTGATGCAGAAAAGAGTGCTCCCTGACCACAGGATAGGCAGTGGGGTTGGGAGTGAAAGAGTTGTTGATGATGAAGCGCCAGTGCACTAGTTTGCTCATGCATAACAGTGTAAAAGAGAGACAGAGTTCCGTTAAGAGAAAGGGACTCCAGGATAGGCAGTGGAGTACAGACAGACCATCTTCTGGAAGCGCCACCATGTGCAGGACAAAGTGTGTCCCAGCCCCAGGGCAGGCAGTGGGCTGGGAAAGTACAGTTACGCAAGAACTTAATGTGACAGTAGATCTTCGAGACAGGTTCCTGCAGTAGGTCATTACATGTAGAACTGCACCCTCTGGCATCAGTACCGCACGGGAAACTTTTCCAGCAGTGTCTGGCGAGGGACCACCCACCAGACATCACATGATGGATGTCAGCGTGACCCTATATAGCGGGTGGTCCCCGTGCCTGCCTTTCAGTTCTCCCGCCGGAGATCCAACTAGGATCGGTCAGGAGAACGGATGAAATCCTGGAGATCAGTTCAGAATGGCTGAAAGAAAGGCAGAAAACTGGGGGCAGGAGGGAGGGGAAAAGGTGACCTACTGCAGGAATCTCTCTCTCGGAGATCTACTGTTATGGTAAGTTCTCACGTAGCCGTACAAGCTTACTTCGAGAGGGTTCCTGCAGTAGGTCATGACATGTAGGACTGAATCCCAAGCAGTCACTCATAGAGAGACAGAGAGAGTCACGGGAGGAGAAGCAACAGAAAAACAGCACAGGACCAGCCTAAGACAATAGGCCCTACAAGACGGCAAGGCTGAACCCGGCCCTACGCTGAGGGCAATGTCCACACTGTAGTGTTTCATGACGGTACAGATGGAACTCCAGGTTGCTGCTGTGCAGATTTCTGCTGCAGAAACATTTCGCAGAAACACCATAGAGGTAGCCATACCTCTAGTAGAGTGACCTCTGACCTCCCCCGGAAGAGGTTTGTTGTACTTCTAGTAACAGAAGCGAATGCAGTTACTGAGCCATTTAGAAAGGCGCTGTTTAGAAACTGCCGCCTCCAAGGATTTGGGAGCAAAGGAGACGAAAAGCTGATCGGACTTTCTGGACTCTCAGTTCTATGAACATAACATCTGAGGATTCTATGAACATCCTAAGTGTGAAGGAGATCCCCCGCTTGAATGAACAGGGTAATAAACTGGGAGTTCAACCGTCTGATTTAAGGTGAACTCAGAAACCACCTTAGGAAGAAACTTAGGATTAGTATGCAGGACCACCCGGTCCTTGTGGAAAATCAAATAAGGCTCCTATGTATCAGGGCCTGAAGCTTGGAAATCCTATGAGCAGAAGTAATGGCAACTAAAAATAGCACCTTCCAGGGAAGGTAGCGCATGTCACAGCTCATCGCTGGTTTAAAGGGAGGAAGCGTAAGCTTCTCTAACACAAAATTCAAATCCCAAGGTGGGGTGGTGTTACGAATGGGAGGTTTGAGGTGGAGGATCCCTTTCAAAAAGGTCTTAGAGACCTCCAACTGAGCCACGGTTTTCCTTCCACCAGCACGTGGTAGGCTGAGATGGCGGACAAGTGAATCTTAAGGGACGAATAAGACAGACCCGAATCAGACAGGTGCAGGAGGTACTCCATGACCTGGGGAGCAGAGCAGGTAAAGGGGTCCCAGCCTTTAGAAGCCACTCAAATGGAAAAACGCTTCCATTTCATGGCATAGGTGGATCTGGTGGAGGGTTTCCTTGCTTCCACCAGGACCTGAGCGACCTTTTGGGAGACCCTGAAACAAGCTCTGATTATATCTGAAGGAGCCACACATGAAGATGCAGGGTCCCAAGTTCTGGATGTACCATCCTGTCTTGATCTTGATTCCACAGATCGTGCCTGAGAGGTAAAGGAATTGGGGGTTCTACTGAGAGCTGCTGCATTAGCGGAAACCAGATTTGCCTCGGCCAGAGAGGAGCTACCAGGATCATCCGAGCTCCCTCTGCCTGGAGCTTGAGAAGCACCCTCTGAAGAATGGGAAAGGGAGGGAAGACATACAAGAACTTTCCTGTCCAACATAGTGACAACGCGTCATGCCAGAAAGCTCCAGGCTCTGGAACGAACGAGCAAAAGCTGAGAAGTTTTGTGTTGGATGGGGAGGTGAACAGATTGATGTCTGGGCGGACCCCATCTCTGGAAAAGAGAGTCTGCTACCTCCTGACTTGATTCCCATTCATAAGTGAGGGACAACGTCTGGCTGAGACTGTCCGCCAGGACGTTGAGAACGCCTGGAACGTGCACGGCTGTGAGAAACAGGTCATGCTGGACTGCCCAATTCCATACCCTCATCGCCTCCCTGCAGAGGGGGTACGATCGGGTGCATCCCTGTTTGTTGATGTACCAGACTACCGACATATTGTCTGTCTGGATCAGCAGTGTTCCTCTTGATAGGATGGTCTGAAAAGCCTGAAGGGCATAATGAACCGCCCTAATCTCCAGATGAAAATAAGAAAAAACGGCGATCAACAAAGCTGCAGATTACCGTGAGGTACTAGCGCAGGTCGACAGTAGGAAATAACTGGAAGGTGGGCGCAGGGACCGCCCACTATATAGGGTCATGCTGACGTCTGTCACGTGACATCTGGTGGGTGGTCACTTGCCAGACACTGCTGAAAAAGTTTGCCGTGCGGTCCTGACACGAGAGGGCGCAGTCCTACATGTAATGACCTACTGCAGGAACCCTCTCGAAGTAAGATCAGAAAGACTTTGGTACTAAATACCATCCTGACCTCCGCAGCAGCCCACATACATGGAGAGCAGGAGCTTGACAACTAATCAGGAATGTGTGACCACTGATCACCAGCTGGCCCAAGGGCAGGCAGTGTTGCTGGGATATCAAATAAAGCCCTGTAGGTTACCAGTACAGCAGTAGAAGGTTGCACAGCACAGGAAAACAGCCACAAAAGACTCGGCAGGCCTGATAGTTTTAAGGTGCATCTGTTTTCTGAACTTTGCAACTGGATACTGAAAAACTAAATATGCCTTCTGAAAAGTGCAAGAAAAGGGGGCTTGTTGGAAAAGGGCAACCACTGTTCCAGAGTTTTTCCCATCAAGGGGTCTTCCAACACAGCAGGCCCAGGACTGTGAGGCCACTGCTTGAAAGCAGAGAGGGTAACAGCCAAAGCCCCGAAGGAGCACAGGTAAGGAGTGACTGTGACCGTACCTCTGTCTATAGTCGCTGTGGTAAGCTGATGTCAGATGGTCCTCATAGCCAAAGGGCTGGCGTCTGACCTCCCTAGATTGAGGCTTTGTTGTGCAAGAGGGGGCTGTGGTCTCCCCAGCACATCTGCATCCCTTCAGAAGGTATGACTAAGGGAACAAAAGGACTGAGAGATGATGCAGTCGTGGATCGGTGAAACAGAGCTCCGCAGAGAGGTCCAACTTAACAGATCAACTGAATCTTGATCCAGCTGGGTAAGGGGTGTGATCCAGATCAGTGTGAGAGACTGAGATGCAGCCAGGTAAGAGGTGTCACATTTCTTCACTGCTCTGCTGCACAGCTGTTCAGAGGGAATCCATCCCTCAGAGATAATCAGAACACTGAGTAACCTCTGGGTCTCTTCCCTGCAACACCATAGATAGATAGATAGGGACTTGCAGTCCTAGACATAACTGTGCCAGACAACTGACAGGCCCAGGCTAAAGACCTACAGGGGCCATCCGGCTCATTTCATCAAGATTACAAATAGGGGCTCTTTCTTTGTTTCAGAGTGTTTAACTTTTGTTTGTGCACGATTATGTTCTACGTGCATCACCGGTCCAAACTCCACACTAGCCATCACATTCACAACGAGGCGCCCGCTGCAGCCACTGAAGAGCTCTCCTATAAATCCTTGAGGGCAAAAGCCAGGTGTACCCATGTGTGAGGGAGTTACAGGACTGACAGGGGGGCTTGTGGTTAGGTTACAGTAATAGTAGTATAATACATGCATACAATATAAGTTCCCTTAATTTGAATTTTCCCATCATACCTCTAGCTCTTTCCTACCCCACCCTTTGCTTGTCAGGTTGTAGTGTGTGTGTGGATGGAGGAGATCTAAATTACTTGAGGCATAGTAGCCTTGAGTGTCAGCATCAGGTACCCCATCACCACAGAAGTCATCAACTCAGCTGTCCCTGAGCTTAATAGTGTTCTGGGGCACTACCCAAATACCACAGGAGAAGCCATGTCATTTTTCATTTGTACTCAGTTGGTCTGCAACTGCAAGAACCCAGACCATCCCCTGGAGAGGTTATGAAGAAGTGAGACCCTTGAGGGCCCTCAGTTTACATGTACCATTTACAAAGAAACATATAACGGTAAGGGCAGAAAAAGATTTTGGAGTCCATCCAGTTTGTCCAGAAAGCTATCCGGAGCTACTCTGAGGTAGCCATCCCAGCCATTTTTAAACCCAGCAATGGCTTTTGCATTTACTACTGCACTGGGTCCACCACCCTCTCTGTGAACCAATACTTCTTAGCATCTTTTCTGAACACCCCCCCATTAGCTTTAAACTATGCCCCTTGGTGGACGAACTTTCATTCAGTTGGAACAGTCCGGCATAGTCCTTTAGGGAGTAACAAGCTTGAGGAAGGAACCGCATCTGGGATGGTCACGTCCTGGTTTGTATACGTGAAATAGTCAAAAGGAAAACCGGCACCGACCAGGACTATAATCATTAAACCAGCTTATAAAATGGGAAAAAGGATTTCAAGCAATCTGATTGGTTGTTAGATATGCATTAGAAGTGTCTAATGTACGGCTAAAACTGGAAACCCCACGTACAATACACAGACCCATTTTATAAATGCAATAAGCCACTCTGGGGCTGTGTATTAGACATTTGTAACGCACGGTTAGGGGACTGAACGCTCTCGGCCTGCAGCCACGTGCCTCACTATGCCCCCTAGCCATATTTTAGAACTGTCTAACACACACTCTGTCATGTCTCATTGCTTACTTATACCTGTAATCCAATATCAGTGTATCTTTATTGTAAGTGCTCAGTGCAGGTGATTAACAGGTTCATCTGTGCAAATAAATGTCAGACATATCTATGGCGCGACAGATTTCCTTCCACCATGATGCCTACCGTGTTTCTCACAAAAATGCACTTTCTCAAAGGCTAATCATGTGTGAAAGGTGTCCCTTCTTTAAGTAGCAGCTTTTAAAGGAACAGTACCTCAAAAATCAAAAATAAGTGTAGACCAAACTGTGTACGTGTTAGTGCAATAAATAACCACATACATTATTAAAAACCACAAATACTTGAATATTTCATTTGCTCTGTCATCTGCAGCAATTTAAATCAGTAGCATCACTGGCAACAGTTATCAAGTAGCAGTTTTTAGCAGTGTGTTATAGATGCTATAACGGCACTCATTATAACAATACAGTTATTGAAGAACACAGCTAAAGATAAGTCCGTACCACCTGGGCCAGGCAAACCACCAGGTTAATGTTCAAACTTACGATTCCTAGCAAGCCAAAATATTCCATTAAAATCTTGAAACACTTCCTGGACAAAAACTGTGAGACATCTGTAGGAATAAGAGAGAATGCACACTCCAAAAATTTCACTTATCCACAACTCTGAGTTTGCACGCCAGCTAAAATCTAACTTTATTTAAGAGCTAGTACATATTGACCAGGGAAAGCCAAAAGCAATGTGAAAGGGGTTAAACAGTAAACCAGAAGGTGATGTGGTAGAGGTGTATTCATTTGTGTGTTTATTTTTTGGGGGGGGGGGTTAAACTGGTTAAAACAAGGAGGGGTGGTGGTTATGATAACTTGCTCCTCAAAAGGGAACAATATTGGATTTTTGCTCTTAGAGCAATGGAGACGCCTGGACTAAATGAAAGGCTGGAGGTCAAACCGTCTTTATAGATGGCTAACAAGTTCATGTTTGTGTATTACAATGCTGCCACTTCAATTTTCCTCTGTCTGCCATTTCTACAGTCATAACCCCCTCCCCCCCCAAAAAAATACCCTCCCTCCCAACTCTAACCCTCACTTAACCTTCAGGATTACTGTTTACCTCTTTTCACACTGTTTCCTTTTGGCTGTCCCTGTTTAATATGCACTGTACTATATCTTAAAGTTAGATTTTAGCTGGCATGCAAACTCAGAGATGTCAGCAACTGAAAGTTATGGAGTGTGAATTCTCTCTTTTTCCGACAGATGTCTCACAGTTGTTGTCCAGGAAGTGTTTCAAGATTTTAATGGACTATTTTGGCTTGCTGAGAATTGTAAGTTTGGACATTAACCTGGTGGTTTGCCTGGCCCAGGTGGTATGGCCTTATCTTTAGCTGTGTTCTCCAATAACTGTATTGTTGTAACGAGTGCTGTTATAGCATCTATAACACACTGCTAAAAACTGCTGCTTGTTAACTGTTGCCAGTGATAATACTGCTTTAAACTGCTGCAGATGACAGAGCAAATAAAATCTTTAAGTATGTGTGTTTTTTAATAATTTGCTTATTTATTGCACTAACACTTTAACACAGTGTGGTCTGCACTTACGTTTGATTCTTGAGGTACTGTCCCTTTAAGAGCTGCTGCTTAAAGAAGAGGCACTTATCAGGCATGATTAGCCTTTGAGAAAGTACATTTTTGCATAAAACACATATGGCATAATGGTGGAAGGGGGATCTGCTGCGCCATAGATATGACTGCCGTTTGTTTGCAAAGATGAATCTGTTAATCACCTGCACTGTGCACTGACGATAAAGATAAACTGATACTGGATTACAGGTATCGTACATCTTTTTTCAAGCTGGTTAAATGACTACAGTCCTGTGGTTTTGGTTGGTGCCAATTTTCCTTTTGACTGTTCCTTCAGGGAGTACATCTTAATGCTCACCAACCTGTCCATGTACAGTAAGTCTTACCTTGCTGCCCCTGTATTTCAACGCAACTCCTATAAACTAGGTATGAGTAAGACAGTTCCATTCCCTCTCCCCCAACCAGGTAGGCTGCCTTGCATTAGCTCAGATCATCCGGGTCAAACTCCCAGAGATCTGAGCTGTAGCTGCCTCACCCACACTTGCTACAGTATATACTGTAGTAGAAAAAGGTTCTGAGAAATAGAGTTCTCTGACTGGCTGCAAACATTCTAATATCCTTATGTTAATCTTTTATTAACATGCATGTAGAGCCTAACCATATGCTGAACAAGGATTAACACTGTTTAAAAAAGCAAGCAGTAAGGCACTCCCAGGGGTTATGTTAATAGTCAGGTAATCACTTTCTAGGGGCATGTAGCACTCAGCTGTGCCTCATGCCACATTAACCCATAGAGAGTGATTAACAGACCATTAACATAACCCCTGGTCATGCCTTAATGCTTAAATAACTCCACTGCAGTTTGGTCTGGCGCTGTGTTGCTCAGGTACCTCAGCTGTGTAACAGAGAGTGCTACTTTCCAGCTTATTTCAAACAAAAGCATACCACCCACCCCAATCTGTTAAATATTACTCTCTGAAAAGCAGAAGGTTTATCTTTAATGTTTACTGAAAATAAAAGGTTTGAATGTTTTAAGGTCTTCTTCTGGGATAACTGTATTAACAGTTCAGTCCTGAAAAAGATGGAAGACCTATTATGGTTGTAACATAGATTCTACTTTTATTTTTAGCAGTGCTGGAATTACATGGGTGCTTCCAGGAGCTAGCTCATCTGAAGCGAGCCCCTGTTACTCAAGCACCACTGCAATTTACTTACAATGGAAAGGGAGGCTTTGGTTAAGGTTCCCCATGGGTCATCCAAGTGTAGTTTTGGGCCGCCCACTGGCCCTTTCTTAGTGCAAAGTCAGGCAAAGCCGGCAGTCAAGGTTCAGGAGCAGACTCAAGGCATTCATCATGGTGACCAGGCTGGGAAGGTGCTGCCGATGGCTGTGCCTCCGAGCACGGAGAGCGGGCTGCACTGCATCTGCCATCACAGCAACATCAGTGGTAGCCAGGGGAAAACAATAATGGGCTGTGCAGCATCATCATGTGGTGGAGGTGGCCAGAAAATAAACTGGGAGACAAAGGTGGCCCCATTACACTAGGGCTCCTTGCCATGGAACCCACCACCTGGCCAGATCCTGGATTGCTGGGGCCTCTCCTAGAACCCTGCTGTGGTGATAGTGGGGGCACAGGATACAGTCATGGGGAACAGAATTGTGGATTACTGGACAGATGGGCCTGGGTGATTCCTCAGGGCCAGAGGAGGGCTGACAGGGAGAAAACGCAACAGTATATAATAAAAAAACAAACAATATAAATGAAAGTGTCACCCCAACACACTGATTTTCAGCATGCACTCAAGACAGCTCTCTCTCATTCAGTTTGAAGCCCACATACTGACTCCGTGACTCCCGACTGTGTTTTCTTATTCTCTGTGGAGAACAGAGCTTAGAGCTAGATGTGATGTGAGGTAATTTTAAAGAGCAGCTGACACGTATGAGGCAGGCAACTCACGCCCACTAGCATGCCTGCCCCAGGACCTAAAGTAATCTTACTTTTAATTTTTTTTGCAAAAGGATTTAGTAGCTTTATAACTTACAGTTTATTTGATTGTATTTCATAGTAGCACTGAAGCCTTGAAGTGCCTGCCGCAGCCCCACTCATATAACTGCGTTTTGATTATGCAAAGTATGGAAGGGGCTGCAGGGGTTTAGATAGTATTATAATGCTAGTGGGGGCTGTGGTGGCCTTTGCATACTACTGGAACATATAACAGGCACCTGTACATGTTAAGGAGGGGTAGTATTAATTGTTCTACACTCCTTAACATGTTCAAGTGCCTGTTATAAGTTCAGTAGCATGTAAAGGCCACCGTAGCCCCTGATAGCATTATAATGCTATCTACAGCCATGTAGCCCCCTTCCCTATTTCCAGGGCTCCAGATAAGGTGAGTACTGACCTATTTTACTCACCTTATTTTAGGAAATACTCATCAAAATTTTCTTCTAATGAGTACCATTACTCACCCAACATTTGTGAATTCTCCATACCCCATATGATAGTGCTTCATAACATAACTGGTGATTAGTTTTTTTTCCAGATTTACAGCACTCGTATGCATCCCAATGTTGTTTTACTCACTATATTTTTAAACTGGTGAGTAAATTACTCCTACCTGCCAACGTTATCTGGAGCACTGCTGGCACCTGGTCAAATCTCATCTACAAAAGAATTGCACTGTTTTTAAAAACTACTCCTCACTTCACTCCGTCCAGACATTTGTACATATCTGAATTTGGTTTTATTCGCCTCACTTTCAAAATGAGGAGTACAGTACTCATACCAAAAAATCTTATCTGGAGCCTTGCCTACTTCGCATCATCAAAATGTGGTTTTCTGGGTGGGGCTGTGGCAGGCACTGGGTGGCTTCGGTGCTACTAGGAAGTACGGTCAAGGTAACTGTAACTTAAAAAGCTACTAAATTATTTGGCAACAAAATTCAAAGGAGGGATACGTTAGATCCTGAGGCATGCAGCTACTGGACAAGAGTTGCCTGCCCCAAACAACAAAATGTGTTAGCAGCTCTTTAATGCACCATATTAGCAGGAGTTGAGGTGGTGTTATCAGGAAAGCTTATAAAATCTGCAAGCAATGAAACAGTTAAAGAATTTAATGACAAACAGTGGTTTGTCAGTTTCACTCACTACACTATACAGTCATTATTTAGGTCCTGAAAGGTTCAATGTGAATTGAACCTGACACGAAATGTGAAATCAAAAACTTGTAAATGCCTGGACTGAAAACCCACTGAACCGTAACCACAGGAATCCTCAGTTCTAGGGACATGGATATGTTGTTCATCCACACTATCTGGCAGGTTCCTTGCCGCTTTAAATCTTGCCGGAAGGTCTTCAAGCTGGCTCCTCCCTCCCACCCACCGGTAAAACTCTCGGCTCCGCCCCATGGCGTAGATCTTCCCTTACGGCTTTGAAGCTCAGGTTCCCTTCTTAACGCTCTGCGTGATAGACTGGATCCTAATTCTTGGTTCACCCGAAACTCATTTTAAAATTTTCAAGACTTCGGTCATCTTTCTCCCTTGAGGCGGCGATGGACAAATCGACTCCTGGAATTTGGCGGTGCCCTTGCAAGCAGAAGATGTCCAGGACGGACCCGCACTCCACGTGCGTCTACTGCCTCAGCCTAGAACACAACCCGCAGGTCTGCGAGTCATGCTGTTCGTTCTCGGCCAATGTCCTGGAGGATCGTGCTGCCCGGTTAAAGCTAGGGCGCCCTGAGAAGCGCTACCTGCCAGTTAAGTCGAAGGAGCCCGTTGGACGGTTACCGCGGCGGCTGGCTCGCCTGAGCAGCTCTAGCAGATGATCGCCCTCAAGGAGGAGGCGGCCCAGGCCGCATCTTCCTCCTCCTCGGTCGCGGCATTTATCCCGCTCTCTTTGGGTACCTCATATTCAGCTTCGTTCAAAGAAGGATTCTAAGAGTAAGTCCCATCGTCGGCGTTCATGGGAGCAGGAGAGGTCTCCTTCCCCGGACAGCCGACTTTGGTTGAGGTTGCGGCTGGCCGCTGGCTTCACGGCGTCCCCATCAGGCCAGCCAGCCGAGACTCCCGTCGACGCGGTCGAGATTTTTCTTGACCCGTCGGATGGGCTGTCGACTGGTGAAGCCGACAACCCTTCTTCACCGGTTCCCCCGGTGGAAACCGAGGATCTGCCTGCGCCTCCGGTGCAGCAGTCCCCAGTTAAGATGTCCGAGCCGAGGGAAGAGCGGGTGTCCCCTGCCCCTTCCCAGACCCATCCTCGGAAACACCGAGGATCTCGGTCTCAGTCTTGGACTTCTTCTCGGTCCAGCCGACATCGGTGGTCTCGGTCTCAGCACCGAGGTAAGCGGCGCCACCGCTCATCCTCGTCTTCCTCCTCGGAAGAGGAGAGGCTTCGGCGCAAATTGCGTCGATGCTACGAGGACCTGATGTGGCAGCAGTTACTTCTGTCCGGGAACAAGTTGACGCCGACGCCTTCCCCGGCCATCAAGTGGCTGCCACCCGAGCGGCCAAAACAACCCTTCATAGTCGAGATGCCCAAGCTTGGGCCAGTTGTCCTGCCAGAACCTGCTGCCCCACCGATTGTGGTGGAACCTCCGCCTCCACAACCGAAATCGGGGGTGCCGACCAAGGACTCTCAGTCGGGTCAAGGCCTGCCCCACAGGCTGTCGGTCACCCTCACTCCTGACCGTCCTCGGCAGGTGGAGGGTGGCTCAGGCCCCAGGCAGCTCTTCGCGGATTCCTCCGAGACCGACGACAACTCCTCCCTGTTCTCCAGGCCGGATGACCTGGAGTCCTCCGGGGGCCAGTCATTGGAAGAAAGCCCATCGTCCTTCATGGGTTTGCTTTGGCTCATCTCGGAATCCACCGGGATGCAGCTCGAGCCCGTATCCAAACGGGCCAAGTATCCCCTGACGGAGATACTGGACCGAGGGGATTCCCCCACAGGGGCCTTTCCGGTGGCTGAGGCCATTGTTGGCCCAGCCTTGGAGCTTTGGCAGTGGCCTGCTTCCTGCCCTGCGCCCTCGGCCAGGATGGCCAGGAAGTATGCAGTCCCTAACGGCTCTTTGCCCGGGTTTTCGGAACACCCCTCTGCCAAGGGGTTGGTCACCAACAGCGTTTTCCAGCGCTCCGGGAACGCTAGGGACGTGGACAAGCCCCCCAACAAGGAGTCCAAAAAGCTGGACTACGCCGGGCACAAGGTGTACGCTGCGTCCTTCCTTGGCCTCCGCCAGGCCAGCTCAGGCGTGCTGATGGCACACTTCTCTCACGCCCTCATGGGCTCCCTGGATGAGGTGATCCCTCATCTCCCGGCCGACCTGCAGATCACGGTCCGGCAGGTTCGGGACCAGGGTAGGGCGGTGGTGAAGCAGCAGCTCCAAACAGCTCTGGACATAGGAGACTCCTGTGCCAGATCGGTTGTGGCTGCGGTGCAAGAGCATGGCTGAGGATATCCACCTTCACAGCGGATACCCAGCACAAATTGGCGGACGTCCCCTTCTTGGGGACCAACCTCTTTGGCCCTGGAGTGGAAGGTCACCTCCAGCGGATCAAGAAGTCCAATGCCACTCTGGACTCGGTCACCTCCGCCCAGAAGGGCAAAGGCCGCCAACTGCAGCAGCACAAGTCCTTTCGTCCTTCTGCGCCTGCGGCATATCAGGCCCAACAGCACCAGCACCAAGGCCAGCAGGCTCGCGCTTGGCATCCCAAACCCAAGCCCATGGCTTCCTCTAACAGGAAGCAGGGAGGTAAAGGCCCAGGAGGTCCCTCGGCCGGTCCCTCCTCCAAGCCTGCCCAGTGATGGGTAGAGGGGTGCCGCCCCCAGCCTCGTCGCTCCCCCCTGGGTACCCCCCATGGGGGGACGGCTCCGCCACTTCCTTTCCGCCTGGTCCGCTATCACCACGGACCACTGGGTGTTGGAGGTGGTAGGAGAGGGCCTGCCTCTGGAGTTTGAGCAGGCCCCATCCTTCCGAGCCGTCGTCCCTCGAGGGGCCACGGGGTCCGCAGCCTCGCTGTCGGCCCGCCGAGCCGATATTGCCCTGCTCCTCGAAAAAGAGGTGATCAAGAAGGTGGCGGATCCTCCTCCAGACCCAGGGTTTGTGTCCAAGTATTTCCTGGTCCCAAAACGGACGGGGGGCTGGCACACCATTCTCGACCTGCACGACCTGAACAGGTTCCTAAGGTCTCGGACCTTCAGGATGGTCACTCTGGCTCAGATAATCCCATCCTTGGAATGAGGCATGTGGTTCTGTTCCCTGGACCTTCAGGACACGTTCTTTCATGTCCCAATCTGTCTGTCCCATCAGAGATTCCTCCACTTCAGAGCGGAGGGATCCCTTTACGAGTTCTGGGCCATGCCCTTCACCCTCTCCCTAGCTCCCAGGGTCTTCACCAAATGCATGGCAGTGGTGACAGCATTCCTGCGGCACCGAAGGGTCCGGGTGTACCCCTACCCGGACGACTGGCTGATTGCAGCCCCCTCCAGAGCGGAGGTGGAGCGGTCCAGAGATCTGGCCCTCCAGGTGTGCTCTCAGATTGGCCTCCTCATCAACGAGGCCAAGTCGGAACTCGTGCCAAAGCAGGTGATACTTTTCATCGGGGCAGAGCTCGACTCTCTTCGAGCCAGAGCATGGCTCCCGGCGGACAGGGCCGAGGTCCTTTCATCCTTTGCCCAATCATTTCAGGTTGGGCAATCGCACCCTACCCGGGACTTCCTGCGCCTCCTGGGCCTCATGGCGGCCTGCACCAGCGTGGTCCGTTGGGCCAGCTGGTACATGCGTCCCATTCAGTGGGGACTGGCCAGCCAATGGTCACAGCACTTTGATCCGCTGGATCAGCTAGTGACAGTGACCCAGGGGATGTGGAACGCTCTCCAGTGGTAGACCGTTCCATCACATCTGCAGGAGGGTATCCCGTTTGTCCACCCCGAGCCGACGGTCTCTCTCTCTATCGACCAATGCCTCTCTGATGGGTTGGGGTGCCCATCTGGGGGAGCACAGAGCGCACGGCCTCTGGTCCCCTCGGGAGTCTCGATGCCATATCAACCTGCTGGAGCTTCGAGTGGCTCATCTAGCCCTCACTGCCTTTGCTCCGTTTCTACGGGGTCAAGTGGTTCAGGTCCAGACGGACAATACCACGACCATGTACTACCTAAACCGCCAGGGTGGGGCAGCGCTCCATGCCTTTGTGCAGGAAGCTCTCGCATATGGTCTCGTGCAACCTGGGCGGATCTCCTCGCCATTCATGTGGCAGGAGCCTCCAATACCCTGGCCGATGCCCTAAGCCGGATAGGGGCTGCGTCCACAGTGGTCTCTCCTGCCGGAGGTAGTACAAGATCTCTTCTCCCACTGGGGCACGCCTCAGGTGGACCTGTTTGCCTCCAGGAGAATGAGAAGCTGAAACTGTTTCATGCCCGCCCCCCCCTCAGCAGGGCTTGCTGCAGGGGGGTGCCTTCTCGAGGCTGTGGACCCTGGGCCTCTTCTACGCCTTTCCCCATTTCCTTGATCCACAAGGTGTTTTCAAGGCGAGGAGGGACAAGGCGTAGGTGATTCTGGTAGCCCCAGACTGGCCCCGCCAGTTCTGGTATCCAGATCTCCTCAGTCTCAGCTCCAGGCTCCTGAGGTGGCCTCCAGCCCGCCCAGACCTGATCTCAGCCAATCAGGGGAAGGTATTCCATTTGGACCTTCAATCCCTGCACCTGACGGCCTGGTTCTAGAGCGGCTAGAGTTCCAGGCCTTGGGTCTTTCCGACGAGGTCCTCAACGTTGTTGAGGCGTCCCGTAAGGAGTCGACCAGAAAATGCTATGCCTTCAAATGGAAGAGATTCTCCATTTGGTGTCAGTGCAAGGGCCTGGACCCTTCCTCCTGTTCCTTGGCAAGCATTCTGGACTACCTGTGGTCCCTTTCTCAGCAAGGGCTTCGGTCGACGACCCTTAAGGTGCACCTGGCAGCCATCTCTGCTTACCAGGCGTGGGCCGGGAAGCAGTCGGTGGCACAGGAGAAGGTGGTCGGGCGCTTTTTCAAAGGCCTTGATCACAAATCCCCTCCGGTGCGAGAACTTCCACTTCCGTGGGATCTACTGTTGGTATTGGCTAAGCTCATGGGCAGGCCATTCGAACCGATGCACAGGTGTGACATCTCTCATCTGTCGTGGAAGACCGCCTTCTTGGTGGCTATCACGTCACCCAGAAGGATCGGAGAGCTCCAGGCACTTTCCATCGAGTCTCCTTATCTGGTCTTCCACAGGGACAAGGTTGTCCTGCGCCCCCACCCGAAATTCCTTCCAAAGGTGGTGTTGGAGTTTCACTTTAACCAGGTGTTGACTCTGCCGGTGTTCTACCCCAATCACACCTCGGAGGTCAAATATAGGCTCCGTGCTTGGACCCTAGAGCGCTCTCTTATTACAAGGCGGGCACGGCTGACGTTCGAGGGAGGGCTCGCCAGCTATTTGTCACCCTACGCTGAACCGCACCTGGAAGACCTGCAGCCAAGCAGGCGACAGGCAGGTGGGTCACCTCCTGCATAGATCTCTGCTATAGGTTGGCGGGCATGGAGCCTCCCAGAGGATAAGAGCTTATTCTACCGCCATACCGCTGCATCAGTGGCTGCTTCCAGGGACGTCCCTATCCAGGAAATCTGCAGGGCTGCTACCTGGAAGTCAGCAAACACCTTCATCACCCACTACCACTTCGACCTTGAGTCACACCGGGATGCTGGTTTTGGGGCCTCGGTTCTCCAGTCTTTATTCCCTAAGTAGGGGGTGTGCGCCTTGCCTCCCTCCTCCCGGAGAACTGCAAGATAGTGTGGATGAACAACATATCCATGTCCCTAGAAATACAGGTTACTCACCTGTAACAGGAGTTCTAGGAATGGTATATGTTGTTCATCCACACGACCCACCCGACCTCCCCGGCTTCGACGCATAACCTGGCTTCCAGCGGGCTAGATCTGGTGTCATGGGGCGGAGCCGAGAATTTCACCACCCGGGTGGGTGGGAGGAGCCAGCTTGAAGACCTTCCGGCAAGATTTAAAGTGGCAAGGAACCTGCCAGATAGTGTGGATGAACAACATATACCATTCCTAGAACTCCTGTTACAGGTGAGTAACTTGTATTTTGTGTTTAACTGCTCAGTGTTGGCCTACTACTGTTGCTACTATTATACTTGTACATACTGAGGCATAAATAGCAACACCATGGGCATTACAGCATTTAATTAGCTCAGAATGACTCTCCAAGAATTCTGTTAAATGAATTAACATTCTTAATTTTTGGTTATTTTATATGTTCAGGACTCATTAAGAAATCTGTGTAAACATTTTACAATATAGCATGGGCCTAATTTTCAAAGAAATTATGCTTTGTTCATTATCTGCAATGTAAGTACCTACAAAGTATCTTTCCTGATGGAGCTCTTGTGTGCAAAGCACTGGGCCAGCTGGGTAGCTACCTCTGGTTGCAATTTGTGGCTCAGGTAAATCTGCAATTTTGTGTTCTGACATTGTATTATATCAATGAACTTACACTTGTATAGGTAGGCTGGACTGAATAAATATGTTTCTGCATTTTGATAAGCCCTTGTAACTGCAGTGTCCATGTCCAGTTCTTTAACCACAGCTTCTGGATTGAGAGCTCTTTTTTTTTCATCCTCTACAGTTTATTTTGGGCTGGCCGATCGTGAGTGCTCAGAGTTTCATTACTGCAAGCGCAGTTTCATTTTAGCTATTTTGATGCATAATGCAGGCTTGAAAGGGGTTCATAATTAGGTGGGTGTTTCCACTTATGGAGAAAATATTTAAACACTATGCAACCACTGAGCCACCAGGAAAAGGTATCGGGGAAGACAAACGTGTGGATGGTTGGGGTACTACAGGGGCCAGGACCAGCCCCATTTATTTCAATAGGGGAAATATTCAAGGAACATGCCACAAAATAAAGAGTGCACCTCAATATAATACACATAACTGCCCAATTAGCATTTAAAGCCGGTAACTAAAATGTTTTTAACTACCTTAAAATCCCATTTTTAAAGTTTGCAACAGTACACATCACCTTATGTTTCCAGAGGCTGCCTGTCACCATCTCGCAGACATCCGCACGCTTCTGCAGCTCACATTATGCTAATATGCACTGCTGGCTAATGGCAGAGGTTGGCAGGGCACAGTACCATAACATGAGCTACAGCAGTATGCCGCTGCCTGCGAGATGGCGACTGACAGCCATCAAAAACAGAAGTTGCAGAACCCTATTATAAAGTTTAAAAATAGCATTTTTAAGGTAGTTTAAATATTTTAGTTATTGGCTTAAAAAGAGAATACGGTGATTATGTAACAGCTGGGGAGGGCTCCTTATTTTGTGGTGCTGTCCTTAACAGTCTGTCAGCTTTAGCCTCGATTTATGGCCTCAGCTAGACCTACTGTAAGCCAGTACATGTCTATATTAACGTTTGTGGGGCTGGCAGATTTACATCCACCTGTGCTCCTGCAAAATGACGGAAGGGCACTTGAGAACTGTAAGCAATTGCTACACATTTAGACAGCACACTCGGAGATAGGATACCGAAGAGGCAGTGTGCGAGATGATCACTGTGTAGGATCCATAATGGATTCATGGTGGTTTTTCAGTTTCACAGAGGGTGATGGAATCCTGGACTACTCTGCCTCTGAGGGTGTAGGGAGGAGAACTCAAGCGACCTTTAAAAGAAACCGGGATAAGCATATGAAACAAGGGGCACTTAACAGGAGCTTCTGCTGAATTAGCTGCAAACAAGCTAGAAGGGCAATAGCCTACTTTCTTGTAACACCTATGAACCTATCATTATAGCCTCCATATTACTCCTAAACTGCCTCTTTGATATGCTAACGCTGAGTGTGCTCAATGCCTAACGTCCTCTGGGGTGGCCTGGTACTTGGCTGAGACCCTAAATGCATTGCACAGAGTCCTAACAGGACAGAACATGAGCTTGTTGTTAGTCACTCTCAGCCTGTACTGATGTCACAGTGTGTATAGAAGGCGTTTTGTTTTGATAAAGACTTGTCAACCTGCCACACACAAGGATTTGCATAGCCATGGTGCCTTGCATTGAGGATAAGTGCAGGCATGTAGTTTAAACAGATGAACAGAAACCAAACCATTTGCTGCAGATTTATTTTCAGCTATTTGTCAAGAATTACCCAGCTGAGATCATGGCTGGATTAATCTGTACGCTAATTACACCATGGCGCAGGGCCCCAAGGTTCAGGAGGGCCCCCACTGTTAACTTATTTACAGCTACTTTCTTTAATTCTGACTGTACTGGACAACCGCTGACAGGCCGAATTGCCCAAAAAGCAGCCCCCTCCTTGGAGTCAGTCAGCCCCCCACCTCACTGAGTCAGCCTGGTGAATGATGCCCCCCCCCCCGCAGCTGCTCTGAGCAAGTGAGCCTCTCAGTTTCTCTGACGGCTGCTCCAGTTTCACCTCTGATCCACCCTGACCCCACCACACACACCCAATTATGTCCATCAGAGGTCCTCTGGAGGTGTGGCTACTGGGGAGCGGGAATCAGTGTGTGTATGTGCATGGCATCAGGACATGTGGCCAGGCAGTAATGAGAAGTAGAGGAGGAGAATGAGAGAGAGAGCTGTGGCAGTCAGTCGTCGGTGCCAGTGGTTGGTCTCGTCTATCAAAGAAGAAGAGTCTCTGTCTAAAGACACAAAAGTAGAGAGAGAGTCTGAGCAGGCCACTGGGGGTCACCCGGAGTCAGATTTGGCTTCAGTGCAGCGTCACGTGCTGCTGGTGTTTTTAGTGTAGTCACTAACCAGGGTCAGTCAGTGCTGCTGCTAGTTTGGCCTTTGGTTCTGCTGTGACTATGAGAAGTCCTCCCATGCCAGGCCATGCTGCAAGGCTGAGTCGTGTCACCACTGCCTGTGTGATCTTGAGAAAACAATCAAGAGGACTGACTGGACTCATCAAAGTCACATTCACATCAGTCAGGCCACACCAGGTATGTTGTGCTGACTCGTCATCTGTATGCTGCAGTGTCCAAGTCATTTGTGCTGCAGAAATAACTAGTTTTACTGCATTGGAGAAACAAACTATGCTGTGGTTGCCTCTGGTCATGGTCTGTCTGTGAGTGTTCAGTAACCTGAGTAGTGTACTGAGTCTTTAATAAGATTTGAGTTTGGCACTGAGTGGACCGTGGGATGCTAATAAGTCACCTGAGGGGAACTAACTTGTACGACTTGCTCTTGCTGGCACAGTTTTGTCTTGGTTTGATTTGAGTCATATACATTACTGGGAAGTTGCAGCAGGTTGCTCTAGGAAACTTAATCTCTGAAGTGACTGCAGTCAACACCTGCAGGTCCTGCAGGGTTCTTAAGGCTCAGTCTTTTTGGCACAACTCTGTTTAGCTGCTTTGGCATCAATGACTTGGAGTAGGGGCAAGGATGTGGCAACTCAGCATTGGCAACAAAGCAACTTTCAGGTTGACAACAAAACTATAAATGACAATGGAGACAGAGGAGAGGAGACAGTGGGAGAACAGACAGAACTGAGAACAAAGATAGCTGCACAGAGGGTGATTGTGGCAGATGCATTGAGGAGGCAAGGAGCTTGAGCATGTCTCAGGTCTGGAGCTCAAAGGAGTCTTGAGTGAGGAAATAATGGGAGGGAGCTGTGAGCCCCACTAACTGCTTCAATACATGCTTCAGTTTTTTGGTTTTGGCAGAGAGAATAGGTATTCAAAGAGGCATGTGCAAGGAGATCATGGCAGCTACAATCCCCATTTTTATTAATTTATTTATGTGGAATTTGAATTTGATATATGGGAAGGCAGGGCACACTAATGGAAGTCTAATGTCCAGGTGTGTCTTAGGGGAGGGAAAAAAAGAGGAAGAAAAGAGGGTCCATCATTATTAATAACAAAAATAGCTGCAAGGTACAGTAGTGGCAAGGGAAAAACAAGATGAGTTAAAGGTAACTAAAAAGTGAAAATTTACAAAATGTTAGTATTGTTCTGATAAAATGTTTCTTTGTGCAGTAATTGGTCATTCTGAATTGTGTTGTTTATAATCAAGGGCATGTGACCTGTCAAGTATTGTGGCATAACACATAGCATTATAAACCACATCCTGCTTGAGTACCGTGGTCGTTACTGCAGAAGAGTGGAATGTTGGCATTTAGGGGCCCCCTGGGCCACAAAATATGACTTGGAGTAGGGCCCCCACATCCATTAATCTGGCCATGGCTGAGATATAACAGTGGCTCCTGCTTCTACCTAATTTTGCAGCACAGAGACCGATCCAGCCCTCTTTCTTAAGGCTATGCACTGAGTATGTGGTATGGCTGTCAGCGTGAGTGTGCTATATAGGTTGGTGTCCTATCTGTTTCATTTGGGCCTCTGATGTTTCATATTATCATATGATCACTTCTGGGGTCATTCCAGTAAACCACATCAGCAGTCTGTGCTGATTCCTTCTGTGTTGGTGCTTTCTGTCCTGGACAACAGGGAGCTGAATGTCCTGTTCCCTCTCCCACCTCCCCCTTTTTGGAGTGATGTGATGACTGGGGGAGCTCCTCACTCTATTAGACTGCAAAGTCCTACGGAGAGGATGGACTTTCACTAAATCGGCCTCTAGACTGGAACAGTTGGGACTCTTGTAGATGTATCTGAGGACCTTTTGGTGAAAGAAGAAAATCTAATTGGAGCCTTTGGCTATTGAACTACCTCACTCATACACCTGATCATTTGCCCCATGTGCCACAGTGTGTGGGCGGGGTGGGGGGTGGGGGTGGGAGCAGAACTGCAACATGAACTGGCTTGTAGCCACATGATAAGAGCAGTGGCTGCTGGAAATCTGACTTCCCTTTATCTGTCTCCTTACAACTTGGCTCAGATGCAGTGAGAGAGTGCCAGAGTAAAAGAACCGGTCTTCAAGATGCATTCTGGCTGCTCTACTGCCCAGCCCTGTGGGAGCGGGGTGAGGAGACTTTGGTGACTCCCTTATTTTCACAGACTTTTTGGTTTTCTCTGAGGCCGGGACATATGATGACCCCAACCACTTTTCTGCCTATTGAACTACATCCCCACTTGGTGGCAGCTAGTGGAGAACCTACTTTAAATTAACTCTCATACTGCCTCAGCTGATATTTATTTTAGCTTTATAACTCTTCAGTCGACTACTGGACAATCTGCATCCCCTGCTGGCTATATTTTAGTTTTATTTTATTTGTACAGCTGAATTTAAACTATGTGTTATTTTATTCTGTCTGTATGTATGTATATATGGGGACACATGAATGACTGCAGGTTTATATTTATAGTCTGAGGGTGCACTTACTTGACTGGGGGTGTTAGGGTGGTGGTTGGGAAGTTTTCAGGATTTTTGCAGGGTCTGTAGTAACTTCTGGTATTTAAGTTTGCTGAGATATGTGTTGGGGTACCTTAGCCCCAGTGCACATCTAGTCCCTAGGACTGCTCCACCAGCTCTGTCCTTTTCAGACCACAGCTTTCTCAGATGTGGTCTTGGACTACTGCAAGGGGCTAAGGATTCTGAAAAGGCAGGGCACTGGGTGGAGATATGACTGGACTGGGTGTTGGGGTGCAACAGATTGAGAGGGATAGATTGAGTTGGTGCCCTAGATTTTGGAGGGTCACAAATCCAGATCCTCCCTGCTGCAACCCAAAGCCCAGGGAGTCCCCTAGGAGCAGGGGGCGTGTAGCAGAAGGGCCAGCTACTGTAGCTCCTCCCCTTCATGCAGTGTTGTGCAATATTAGATCCTAAGGAATAAAACAGATGTGGTATGTTTCACCAAGACCTAGTTGGGTGATGACTCTGGACCAGTCGTAGAGGAGGCTATTTCAACTAAGTTCCTGGTTGTATGCTGCCCGAGGCAGGAATGCAGGGTGGCCATGTTTTTTAGATCCTACCTGAACTTGACAGTGTACTCATTGTAGGACACAATGTCGTTTGAATGTGTGACCAATAAGGGTGATGAAGGTGTACGGTACAGGACTGATTTAATGACCTCTGGGTAGGGACCAGGAGTTCTTATGGGAAATTAAAAGTTATGTACTTACCATAACTGATGATCTTCCTGAATATATTTTCCATTGATTCCCACTTATGGGTCTGGGCTGGAGGCACTAGGACCCCATACAAGCAAATCTCTGGCCAAGGAGGCTGACAACGGCTACTGAGCAAAGCCCCTGCACACCCCTATGTGGTGCCGTGTGCTAGACGATAACTGTTGCCAGCTCCCTTACCTACCTCAGTTCTGTTCACCAGGAGAGGAACAAAGTGGGGAAAAAATAAAGAGGGCCTGACAAACTCACTAGCCCAAAAACGATAGGGAAAGAATACAGGAAAACCTAAAGGAACAATGAGATAAAAATCCGACCACCACCATCTAGACAGAAGAAAGGGGGCACACTAGGGTGGCATAGAAAGGTGGTATAAGTCATGGAGCCAGAGCCTCAAAATCACCATTAGACAGGTAGCGAGGAAGAACTAGAAACAGTCCTGTATGCGTGTGGGCGCTAACACAAAAAGCAAAAGGGGACTGGCTAAAAATGGGACCCCTCTACAACTGAGATGCACAGGTATACCACCCAGTGGAGCCAAAAGCAATTCCTGATAAGCAATTATCATGTCACCAGTGAAGGGACTGTCCAGTTGCCCCCCACCCCCAAAGGGAGGATTGGGCAGAGTGAAACAAGTGGTGCAGGTGGCATTGCAGGACTGTTTAGCTTAGAAGGAGAAGAGATGTTACCATCCCCCCAGTTATCCCTGAGCCAGCTGGACATGACAGCCAAAACATGGTCTAAGGAAACATGCCAACTAAGCAAGTAATAGGACTGACTGGCATAGCCAGAGAAAAATGAAAATTATGTACTTATCGTAATTGCTTATCTTCCACAATATCTTCTTCATTGAGTACAGCTAATGGGTCTAGCGCTGGAGGTACTAGGATCCCCCCCCCCCCGAGCACATTTTTTGGGGAGAGGAAGCCAACCCTGGCTACTGAGCATGATGTCTGCACACCCTGATATGGTGTGTACGCCAGCCAATAACTGTCTCTTGCTCCCTTACTCATCTACTCACCTCAGGACTGTTCTTCAGCCATCGAGTGCACAACACGGGAGTGAAATCACCTCAGTTTTTCCATCGCCGCTTTTTCCAAGTGCAACACAGCTTTAAATTACCTTCGCAGTGCCTTTTCTCTTTATTATTTTCTTTCAGTGATGCCACAGTCTGAGAGGAAGGAATCTACTTTGCTAAAGAAAGCTCAAAAGCCTTCCATCATGCGTTGGTGTCCCTGTGGGTAACCCATTGCTGCTCTGGAATGGTATCAGTGTGGCCTGCCTTGGCCCAGAGCATGATACGGATGTATGCAATGCCTGCTTTTCAATGGACTGCCGCACTTTAGAGATCCATGCAATGTGGTGGAGTCATCTAATCCCTATCTTTGTAGGCAGGCATCACACATGTTCGGCTAAGGCAAGGACATTAGGCTTTTCCCCTAGGCCTCTTCCTGGAACCTCTGGTTCCACTCAAGCACATTGTCCTCCCCAACCTCACCATGCTGAGGTGTCAAGAGGCCCTGGTGGTCAGCTGGCACCTTCTGGGCAACCGTCTGAGAACCCTCCATAGTCTGTCTGACTTAAGCAGCAGCTGTCCCCAGTGACAAGGCCAAAGCCATACACTCAGTTTACACCAGTGGACACCTTGGTGTCATCTTCTGGCATTACCTGTGCTGTTATTATTGTTCCAAGTTGCACTGAAGACAATGCTGGGCCCCCCTCTGACCCTGTTTGTGGTGTCAGAGGAGGGATCGGCACTGGGGCTATTGTTTGCCCTGTTGTATGGAGGTGCACAGGTGAAGTGCTTGGTAGCCAGGGCCATCTCCCTTGCTGCCAAAAATTTGGTCCTGTAGAGATCTAGTGCTTCTAGCCCAAGACCCTTTAAGTGTGAATCGATGGTGAAAAGTGATTCTTGGAGGATCTACAGTAAAAGGTTAATGTGCCGCCTCCTGCAAGCAGCAGGAATATACCCTGTTCCAAAGCCATGTCAGGTTGATCCAATCTAGTGCTTAGAACCCAACCACAGAAAAGGCTACTATCAAGTGGAGTTAGAACTGGATGGTACCCAATGGGTACAGGTTGCATTTAGCACCTAATAGGGATATGCCCTGAATATAGGTGATAGAGGAGGACTGAAAATATATTTTTTAAGTTTTCTCTTTTTTGGGGGGTTGGTCTGGAGACCTTGGTAGTGGATCTTCACCCCTGTGTTTTTAAAAACAGGCCCCACAGGGGACAGAACTGGAATAGTGGATAGAACCCAAAAAGGGCAAAGCCAGCAGCGCATGCACAGGGTGAGCTGCCCTGAGGCCAAGGCTTTGCTAGAGAATGGAATGGTGGGTGGGTGCGGTAATCAGTGGAGAAGATATTCAGGAAGATCATCGGTTATGATAGGTATGTAACTTTTATATCGTTCTATCTTCCCTGAATCAATCTCCTCCACTGATTCCCATTTATGGGACAAAGTACCAAACTTTCCAGTCTGAGAGAAGCTGGCTCTCCGTGAAGGTACTTAGGTACACTCACCCTCTGCATGGGGGAAAACACCTGAGGGTAGGGGCTCCTCACAGGTCTGGCAAGATCGGAGACTAGTCAGGGGCTCCTGTGGCACAGGAGCAGGAGTGCTCCCTGAAAGTTTCCACTTGGCCCTAGAGGAGAAGAAGTGAGACCCCTGTAAATGCGAGTTCAGCACCTTACACTGGGCCAAAGATGCCAGTTGGGAGAGGCAAGCCATGCTGTCTGTTGCACAAAGAATTCTGTTCCTACCAGTTGGGAGGCCACTTCGTTGGCATCGTAAGATATCCTCGCTTGGTGCCATGCTACCTCCAGACCCCGGTGGAAAGGTCAATGGTCTGCCTGACTGACTTGCTTCATGGCATTGCAGCCAGCAGGTTGTGCAGCCACAACTATAGGTGATGGCTGTTGTAGGTCACCATAAGGGCCTGTTTTGCAGATATACACATGAAGGCGCACGCCGAGGTGAAAATCCACCTACCCAGAGTATCTGTGTCGCTGAGTTTGCATCTGAAGGTTGGTCAAGCAAGAGGCTTTGTGGCCCTGACAGGGTCTGCAGCACCTGAAGCCTCAAGGTGGGGTGAGTCACATCATCTTCAGACCCTGAGGGTGAGCAATAATGCATGAGAAGGTCCCTGGGGATGGCAGGAGTGGCAGAGGGATGCCTCCACAGGACCCTAGACACCTCATCCATGGCTTTAGGCCATGGGGGAATGATAACCATGTCAACATGGGGAACTCCAAGGATTCCCAATGGCAGAGCTGTTGATAAGCCTGAAGATCAAATGCCTGGAGCGACTCAACCAAGAATCACTGGTACAAAGCATACTCAGCAGAAAAGGTGGGGAGAGATGACTCATTGCCTTCTAAGGAGAATGTGGCTGAAGATGAGGTTCTGCCTCCGGGGGTGGGTTGGTACCAGGGAGAAGGGCCTGAATTGGGCCCTGACTGACTCCCTATGCCAGTCCTTTATGGCACCTAGTCATGTCCAGTGCTGATCTCACCGTAGCGGCCCAGAGGGGTGTAGTAATGAGAGCATCCTCTCCATAAAATGTAGAGGCCCCTCCATAGAGGGTTGAGGTTCATGATCTCGAGCTTCAAAATTCTGGAGGGGGCCTTGTTTGAAGGGAGAACTTACCAGGATCACCTGAATGGTGTCCTCCTACATCTGAGGTATGCTCTGACTGGTGCTCTTGATAAGAAATCCCCAGGTGAGGAGAACTGAGCCATACCAGACACATCCTCATCTGTGACAATATCAGCACATGGCTCCTGCCCCGTGCCATCCTCCAACTTGCAGTCAGCGCCACCACCAGCACTGAACTCACGTTGGGCGACATCCTTGGAGATAGGACCCTCCTTATCATCGTAGCTGGCATCAACATCGACACTGGACTTGGCGCCATCTCCTTCCTTGGTGTCATGAGCAACACATGAGTCAAGGATAGGCACCTGCCAACATCAGTCTTGGCAGTGTGCTTGGAGTTTGACCTTTCCTCAGTGTTGCACATGACACCATGGTCAAGGGTGGACTCTAAGCTGGCTCTGGCACCAGCATCTGTCTCAGTGGCAGGCCTTCCCCCAACATCATGAACAGTGTCAGTGGGAGACCCTGTGCCATCTCTAGCATCACCTGCCACATCATCACTGCAAACAGTAACAACACTGTGGATGACAGTGTACGCTGAGTGTGTAGCTTCAGCTCCACCATTGGGGACATCTGCTGCTCAACACAGGCAGACTGTTGAGGGTTCTCAATTGGCCACCAAAAGGAGCCGGCTGTCCACTTGACCCAGCCACCAAGGTCTCCGATGCACTTCAGCACAATGAGGTCATGGAGAATGCTGTGCTTTCTTAGAACCAAAGATCCCAGGAAAAGGCCAAGGGGAAGGGGCTAGCAACCTTACCTTCAAAGCTCATATGCGTTGCCTGCAGCTGTAGGTGGGGATCCGGTGACCTTACTTCAACGTACAGGTTTCAAGGGTGCAATGGTCCATGGCATCTCAGGCATTCATGTTATGCTCAGGTCCAAAGCAGACCGCACAGAGTTGACGCTGGTCCATCAAAGCCATCTTTTTTCCAGAGGGCCACTGATGCATAATGGCTGGCTATTTTTCCTTCTTCTTAAACACAAGCCCCTTCCGACTTGGACTTCTGCATCGTGAATGGAAAATAATATAAACGAGTACAGCACCATAAAGAAAGAAAAAGAACAGTGATACAGTAGAATTTCAGTGATGAGTCGAACTGAGGCAATGCTCCTATGGTGTGCACTTAATAGCAGAAGAAGAGAACTGAGGTTGTGAGGGAACCTGCAACGGTTACTGGCTAGTGCGCAGTGCCACATGGGGGTGCGCAAGTGCTATATCCATTAGCCACTGTGGTAAAGATTTGCTCCCATGGGGTCCTAATGCCTCCTGTCCAGAATCATAAGTGTACATCAATGGAGAAAACTGATTTAGGGAAGATCTTGTGGAATTCATTTGTCGAACTGTTATTGAATGTCCACAATTTAACTGTGCTGCGGGATTTCAGTGTATAGGTAGATGATGAAACCTCGCAATTTGCTCAGCAGTTTGTCCAATTGATGGACTCACTGATCCTACACAGGCAGTTTCCACCCCTACCTATGAACTCGGACACCCCTTGGATCTTATCTTCTCTCTGGGGCTGCACATTTGGGGATGTCAGGGTGAATTCAGAGGGGCGGATTGATCCCCACACTGTTCAGTTTCTAGCTGAGGCCAGGACCACCCCAAAAATCTCTACCCCCTACAGAGGTGATCCAGCATCACCTAATATGCAAGTTGGAGCCTGAGAAGCTCCTCGGTGTACTGGACATCTTGGGCATGGAGACAGCATGTGGTGGATTAACAGCTACCATCACGACTGCACTGAACTTCACTGCATAAACCCATGTCTGCCCGTTGACCTCCTGCCGCAGCTTGCTATGATTTAATGACAAACTGAGGCAGCTGAAGGCAACAGGGCAGAGGCTGAAGCATTTCTGGAACAGATCCTGCTCTGTGGATGACAGGATGCCCCTGATGTCACATTACAAAGACTACTAGAGGCAGTAACTCTGAAAAAGGCAGAATTCATGTCATGGGCTACTGCTTCGGGTAAGAACAGACCAACTTAACACTTCCCCACTGTGGACAGGCTAATACATCTGTCCTCTCTACAGTCCAGAGGGGTGTCATCCCAAGATATATCTAAAGAGTGTGGTTGGTTCCCTTTAGAGAGTGTCATTCACCAATGCTGGGATCTCAGGTGGCCTGTTAGGGGCCTGCAGTAGCAGAGTGGTAAGGTACTAGGGTTTCATAGTGAGTTTCAGCCAGTTTCTTTGCAACAGGTGGTGGAGGTGATCTTGGGTTTGAGTACCACCTGCTATGACTCAGACCCTGGGCCTATGTGGCTGTTGGTGGGCTGCCATGAGGCCATGGGTCCAGTGTTTATCAGCATTATCTGATGTTCACTTTTAGAGGACTGTTTTCCCAAGGCTGTTTAAAAAGCTTTGGTAAGACTAATTCTAAATAAAAAATACAGTATTTGTACCTTAGCGTTTCTACCGTTTTTTGATGTAGTTTTTTTTGTTTTACTGTATAATTTATTGATTTATTGTTCTCCTTTGAAGTGCCCTAAACTCTTGGGATAGGGTGTTATAAAAATGACTTACCTTGGCTAAAACAAAGCTTTGACTTTATATTTTAGGTATCATATAATATTGCATTTGCCCAAGTTATGATGTCTTCTCATATTTTTTCTAACATCAAGCACTTTTTTTACATGAATATTTTTATAGCTGTATTAAGGAACTCCAAGGTGTGACACTATGCTAATGGTATCACACTTGGAATGCAGTGTGCCCTCATAATCAGTACAATATCACAGCTTGTTCTTTCTTTTCAGGGCCCGTTTCATTTGGGCCCTTTTCCTACTATTTCCCCCACTGTAATAAGGAAAAAGTGCCAATTATGTATGTTCTGTTGAGGCATCAGAACAAAAGGTCACTCATGAAAGGTCACGGAGCTGGCCCGTCTTTTTAGTGCTTGTCAACAAACTTGTTTTTCAGTGGTCCACAGTCCCTCAGGAGGAAAAAGGGCTATGTGTTCTGCTGCCTCTACAATGCACTGGTCCCAGTTATGCCCTGCAGCAACCATTCATGCAACGCAGGCCTGATATCTCACCGGGGGTAGGGGGGTGGAAGCACATGAAGATTTTACTGTTGGAGTGGATCACTGATAAACACATTTACTCATAAGGAAACACTTGTTATAATATTGCTCAGCTTGATCTCAAATTGCCCTGTAAGGTAACTAAATCAGCATTGTCCCCTTAATTTAGTGGTGGACATTGTAGGAAAAGGGCTTACTTAAATGGGCCTTTAAAAATTATGCAGTACCCCTTAAGATATATCTTGGGTTTCAAATTCACAATTCAAACCTTTGGCTCTTTTGGCCCAGACATGGCAACGTTACCTATGTAGCCGCTAGCATCACTATTTAGCAAGGCATACAGTTAGATCAGTGGTGGTAACATCTGTGCAATAGCATTGTCTTTGAAGCCTCAATGAAATACTGACAAGCTTGCCATTATCATACCGTTACGCCAGATATGATGGGTGCTTTTCCTTCAACCAGCTTGTATATCTCTTGAACGGCTTCCTCACTGCTCTTATCTTTAAAACGCTTCTTGGCAAGTTCACCAAGGGCATCCTTAAACTGATCATATGTAATTGTTCTGGAAGTCTTCGCTCTGCAAAAGAACAGTTTCTGTAAGGAAGTGATAGAGGAGTCACTCAAAACATAAACCCCATCCAAACCCTAATAATGCAACATATACAACTAAGACATATATGTCGGCACCATAAATTTCCAAACTGCTGGTGTATTCCTGTCAAAGCAATTACTGACCCAAACTTAATGTATTACATTTGAGACGCCCAGGGTTGAGATTTTATCCTGGTTAATCATATTTTCTGACTTTTACTGCATTTGTTTGCTATTGTAAGTGGTCTTGACTCAAAAGTGCCAATACAGCAGTCATACTAACTTATTGATTTGTGTTTGTTGACTGGAAACAGAGGCTAGGAAATATTTTCCTGTTTTCAGCCTCAGGGGTGGTGGTGGGGGGATAGGAAGTACTGACTGATCCTAAGCCAGATGGTGGTGGGGTGAGGGGGGCTTGAAATACTGACTGATCCTGTGTGTGTGTGTGGTGGTGGTGGGGGGGGGGCAAGGAAGTACTGACTGATCCTGCACCAGGTTAAGCTTCTGTTGATTTTTTTTTTTTTTTAGTGAATAAGGTAAATTTAACTAGGACACCAGGGAATTAACTAAGACACCAGGGAAATTCCTCTGCTCCTTTCGAGATGTACCATAGGCTCTTTAACATCCACCTGAACAACCATCAGAAGAGGTGGATGGGACCTCTGTCACATTCGAAAGCCATCTCTGATAGCACAGTGGCCCAAAACCCCATGCTGGGGCATTGGTATGGCTACTTATAGCCAAGGGGAGTGTGTGCCCCCTGCAGAGCAACTAACATCACTTCCTGCAGCATCTGTGTTCGCTAGAGGACTTAATACAATCAAGAAATGAGTAAGATTGCAGTCCAGTAGTCCATAGAAATTCTTAGTAATCTTTTATTCTTCATTCAAATTCACACCATGTATATTCAACCGGCAACAGTTTTGTAGTTTCACATCACTTCTTCAGGCCAGATACATAATACAGTGCTGACTCTAAATATAAACAAATAATCAAATCAATATCCAATATATTTATAACCTCTTAGACTTAGTTACTACACAGTACAACAGATACCTCACTCTCGCAACAAAAGAGCAGCCTTCTCTTAGGTATACTTTAATTACCTTCAAAACTTCTTTACTTTGAAAACTTTATAACCATTTTTAATTTTTAGATAATATGTCTCATTTCGCATATAATTCTAAATATAACAACACTATTATGTTGTATATAAACTGCATACCTGCTTTTAAAACTGCTTTACCACAATTAATTTCATAACATAGAATGCCACAAAATAGGGACAAATCCAGCACAAATGGTTTGATACCTTTTATTGGACCAACAATGTTACAAAAGAACAAAGCGCTTTAGCTTTCAGACCAACAAGTCCTTCTTCAGAAGCCTAATGAGAGTTAGTTAGAAAATCCCATATTATTAACACTTAGAACATGCAGAAAAAAACAGAAATAATTTTCATTGGTTTAAAACAGCCCTTCAGAAATAATTAAAGTGACATTGGAGAGCTTGAATATCTAAAATGAGATTTCAGCAGAACCAAACTTAAAGGTCAAAGGTTGTTTAGAGATAACAGCAGGCACAGAGCTCAACCCACATATATTTTATCTTGTAACAGTCTAATGATGAAACACCTTAAGACTCTCTGCTCACAGAATTACATGTCAAATGAAGGAAAACTCCCAAAGACGCAGATTTCACGAGTGAGGTAACAGTACATCACTCTGCTCAGAACTCTCTTTGTGAATAGAGCCGTTGGTAATAAGATGACCCTCGAGAAAACAACTGTATGCTAAAATGTAACATATAACCAAGTGAAAAAACAATAAAAAACATGCCCCAAAATTACAACATCAGAAATTATCTTTACATGGCACACAGAATGATGACAGTAATCAGTGTTCCACATTGCGTGAAAGTATAGAGCGGTGGTAAGGGGAGGAGCCACAGGGGGCCGGGTCACCAGGGGCAGAGCTACTGGTGGACGGAGTCAGTCGGGATGCAATAAATGCATAAAAAACAAGAAATAAGAGTAATATGATGATCTGGAGGCCTCTGTAGTATGCAGTAGCAAAAAAAGTGTGATAAAACATACTGGAGAACCTCTGCATTCTAGTTGCAGGCCAGGCAACAGTTTGTGAGAGTCTTAACATTTTGGTGAGGCCATACTACAACTCTTTACTAGTGCCTGCAAGGCCAAGATCTAATCTTCGGTTTCGCAGTCCTGCCCAATGAGCTGCAGCTTCCAAATGAGGGAAACTGTCAACATCGGGGCCCTCAATTGAGATAAGCATAAGTGCATTTAGCTCACTGGCACTTAATCTATGTCGTTCCTGCGTTTTTATTCGATTCAGTGCAGAAAACCCCCTCTCACAATCTGCAGTTGACATGGGTATTATCATTGCCAGCTCTGCCAAAGTAGATATGTTTGGATACAGGTCTACATACTTAGTAGTTAGAGCGTGCAGCACATCAGAAATAGTCTTGAAGGCCATCTTTTCCGTGAACATGAGACTACACAGAGAAGCCCATTCCAGTGCAGAAGCATCTACATCCACATCCACAACAGTAGCATACTGACCAAGAATAATCTCAAGGCTATCACTACCATACCCTTCCAACTCTTCAATATCAACTTCCTGTATCATGCTGGGGTCGAAGATACTGAACGCATCCAAAAGTTCTGTGCTTGGAAACCTTTGCTCAATTTGAGCAATTAGGGCCCTAATAAACTTGTCATGCACAGAGGTTGTGAAATGATTTAACTGTGGTTCGCTAAATGGCAAGTTCAGGCCATTATCATTCAGGAGTACTAGTTCAGGCTAAACGGAGGAGAAGTACTGACCAGGTACCAGTAGGCGTGCCCTAAGAATCTCTAAAGTGGAATGTAAATGTCTCTTTATATCAGTAAAATTCAGAGCTGATGTTTGAAAGCATTTAGATAAGATGCTAAGGTGTGGAAGTATGTCACACATCATGCATAAAATAGAGAAAAACTCCCAGTTTTCCACCATTTTTACTAGGCCCACAGCTTGGGGATCATGCATTTCAGAGGCCTCTCTATGCAAGGACGTAACAACGGATGGGAAAATCTTCCTTAGTGTGTCACATGCTGCATTATGGGACAACCACCTAACTGCTTTTGCCTGTTTAGGCTTTAAAACAGGGTTTTCCATTGCCTGCTGAATTTCTTTCAGGGCAGCCATGCGAACAGCAGAGTTTTCATAATATCTGTATAAGTGATCTAGTGTTTGATTAAACTTTTTAATGGCGTTCACTTCATTTGCTGCTGCCTTTACAGCCAAGGCCTCCCGGTGAGCCATACAGTGATTTTCAACAAGAATTGGGCTGACTTCTTTCAGCTTTTTAGTCACCCCGGTTTGCCTGCCCAGCATAACGGCTGCTCCATCACTGCCTAACCATACAAGGTGATCAACCGAGATTTGATTGTTATCAGAGAACTCCAGCATTTTTTTAACAGTTGTGTCTGCCTTTCCATCAATTAGTTCCTCAAGTCCCAGGAAAGAAACTCTGGGTTTCCCTTCTTTGCAGTACATACCATACAAAATGAGCTGCTTCATAACAGTAATATCAGTTGTTTCGTCCACTAAATATGAAAAAAATCTGGCAGCCTTCAAATCTGCAAAAAAAATCTCCTGACCACCTCACCCAGAGAGAGAACCATTTCTCTGACAGTTCGATCAGAACGATATTTAACAGCATCAGCAATATGTATATTGTCTAGGTATTTGCATCCCAATGATTTGGCGAGATCCAGCAGTGAGCCATATTTCGTTGTGTGAGGCAGCTCATTTTTTATTAGCCAGTACATGCAACGAAGGGATGCCACAAAAGCTTCTTGTTCCAGGGTCAGGGCCTGCTGCATTGCCTGCTCTGTTCCACCTTTTGAAGCTGAAATTCTGCAGTTTGCTTCCAGTTCAGAAGCAACAACGTGAACTGAACTGTTCTGATGCCTTTTTATAGCATCTTCTCTGAATGTCTTACACCCACTGAGTACCCAAACTGTTCCTGATTTGGGCATCTGTTTATGTTTTATGCAAAATGCACAAAACATGCCATCATTTTCTTTGTACTGTAACCAACAGTATTTGTTAAGCCAGCCAGTATAAAATCCTGTTGCTCTATGCTTAGAGGTGTTTTTTTCTGTATCACAGGAGGAAGTGCATGGAGTTTTTTGGACAATGACGTCGATATCAACTGGACCAACTGGCATTGTCCCAATCATCGACTCACAATTGTCATCTTGATCAGGATGTTTCCGTTTTTGAGTTAATTTGAAACCTAAGTTAGTTAGTTTCTGCATTGTGTACAATAAAGCTTTTTTTTTCCTAAGTGTTGTCGTGTGTTTATTTGTCAATACAGAACGAGAACTTGGTAATGCTGGTTGAGCCCCAAATATTTTTTCTCACACAAATATTTTTTTGCTTTCTGAATCAGGGTTCAGAACAAGTGACCACTGGCGAGACTGCACAACCTGACTAGTGGGACAGACCCCATGGTGGCACAGTTAAGGAGACCAGAATTTTTTTTTCCTCACACAAATATTTTTTTATTCCCTGAATCAAGGTTTGGAAACAAGTGACCACTGACGAAGCAAAGCTGCACAACCGGACTGGTGGGACAGAGACTGTAGACCCTCTGGTGGCAATATGTGGGCTTCTGCTAGCTTTATTTTCTTTTTTACTTTTTTGCAGCTAGTAATTCTCTCTTTTTTTATAAAGCAGCACTCAGAAGAGAAAATAATGCAAGAGCCTAGAAGGTCCTCTAAATCTCTCCCACCGCTCTCCCCTGACTCACAACCCCACTCCACAGCAATGCAGAAATATAGTATATCAGGCTCAAAAGAATAATATGGGCATACAATTTAGGTCTGTGAACAGTCAAGTTATCACACACTCTACTGGCTCTGCTGTGGCACAGTGCAGTCTGTTTTTTTCTTTTTGCAGTAATTTTCTTTTTAAGCAGCACTTGAGGCTTGAAGGGCTGTCCACCACTCCTCCCTTCACTTACAACCCCACACCACACAGATGTGTCAAGTATCAGGCTCAAAATATTCAAATAAAGTCTCTACTGGCTCTGCAGTGGTACACTTGACTAGTAATCTTCCTTTTTTTTTTTCTTTTTACAAAATTCTTTTTTTTTTCAAAGCGGCAAGAAAACCAAATTGAGAAGTGAGCTGCCTAGTACTAGTCTCTGTGAGACCACTCTCTCCCTCCGCTCCCCCCCTCACTCACGACCCCACTCCACTAATGCTGCTATTATCAGAAATGCAGGCTGAAAAATGTGCTCAAAACTAAGTCTGACAAACTGCTCAGTATTAATGCAACCGATGCTGACACTCTGAACACAAAGTCAGAGATCCACTCTCGATGCAAGACACAAGCCAAATGTAAAGCTCCAAAGTGATACAGTGATGTACCTAACTGGGACTTACCCAAAGTAAACTGCTCTGATAGGGCAAGTCAGCTGTCACTCCCTGGTTTGGCACCTTTCCTCCCGAGCAACCTGGTGACCATCGGAGAGTCGATCACATGATCTGGGACTGCCAGCACCCGAACTACGGTTGTGCAACCTCCCGTCTTTCTCGCGCATGACAAGAAGCATGGATGGGTTCTCATGCTCGCGCATGCTCCTAGCATGAGTACGAGGATTTAACGTGACAGGCAGCTTTTACCTGCACAGAAACAGTGGCGGGACTTTAAAATGAGAGGCGGCCATTTAAGATAGGGCGGCAGCCCGCCTCTCAGTTGTAATGAATGGGGAACACTGGTAATGTTTACCCAAAGTGAGTAAGTGTACCACACTGATGAAAGTATAACTGGCTGGAGATACACTCCCAACATACTCTCAACAAGCTATTATGTTCCAGAAACCTTAAGCCTTTGTTGTAATAAGATTTTATACATGATAATATCAATTGTCAGTGTAAATGCCAGCTACAAAAAAGTGCTAGTCAGGGACCCCCAAGAAATTGAGACTATGCAGCCTGATATGCACAGATTTTAATAAATTGTCAGTGTGTAATTGAAATAATACATATACAGAAACAGTCCAAGGAATCTAAACAAACATTCTAAGGAATTACCCCCAACTAACTCTCATTAGGCTTCTGAAGAAGGACTCGTTGGTCTGAAAGCTAAAGCTTTATTCTTTTTGTAACATCATTGTTGGTCCAATCAAAGGTATCAAACCATTTGTTCTGGATTCGTTCTTACTGGGACTAATACGGCATTAAACATTTCGTTTGTCAACAAAATAGGGAGGAATACAACCCACAGTAAACAATAACAGTTGTTGTGGACATCCTGAATAATAATGCATTTTGGAACATATACCCTATGCATTAATGGCCAAAGTAATAGAGGAAAAAGAAAAAAAAAAGGGGGGGGGGGGAGGCAGAGGCAAGTAAGTATAAATCTCAGCAGTGTAGATTTCTAACTTTTAATGGAATATACCCCCCCATCAAACAACCCGGTCTGTCCCGAAGCCCTAAACCTCACCTAATCTCTAAACCCCATTATGACAATCTGCTTTAAAAAAAACAAAAACAAAAGACTTCAAAATTCATAGGACAAAGGAGTCATCTTCCTGAGAAATATAAAATACCCAAGCCCTCCACTGAAGTTCAAAATGTTTTTAATTTTTCTAAGACATTCTCTGACATCAATAACACCATTCCATGTTATTCACCTGGATGACTTGGACAGCGTTGATGTCTAAATGTTTAGGCAGTATGAAAAGAGACAGCAGCAACTGCTGGGGAGAGAGGGATTCAGGGTAGTTACAAAGGTAACAAACGTAGATTATTAATTTAACAAAAAAGGTCAAAAACATATGAGAATATTGGATAGACAGTAAAACGACAAGAGAAGGACATCTTAGAGGCTTAAAAAACTGTTTCCTATCAACTTTAAAGTGGAATGCTCAGTCATTGCCTTGAAACCACTGACAGCAGAAAAAGGCCATCCAGTGTGTCTGGCCTGAGGCCTGACCTACTGTGTGATGTGAATGCCCTCCCCCATGTCATCCTCCCCCGCTGTATTTTGTAACTGTTGCTGTATTTTATTTGCCACTACTGCCTCCCTGCTGCCTTGTTGTCTTCCTGTGATACTGCTGGGATACAATCTGTCTTCAGTGCTTCACTCTGTAACACTACTGGGTTGCATCTAAAAATAGGCATTGTAATTGTCGAGTATGTTTATCTGGTCAATACAAAAATGTAATATGTCTGTCCCACCCTTGCTTGAATCCCTCCACTGATTTGGGGCAGTCACCCCTAAGACTGTCTGTTTCAGAAATCCACCACCCTCTCTGTAAAAAAATAAATTCTGAAGTCCTTTCTGAGTCTCTCTCTCTCCCGCCAGCTTATTGAGTTCCCCCTTGTGTCCCTATTTCCGCTCACTATGAGCAGTTCTCTGGTGTCCGTATCATTTATCCTGTGAAGACACCTGAAAGTTTCAATCACATCCTCCTCTTCTCCAGTGTATTTTTGAGGTCCTTGAACCTCTCCATGTAGGATTTCTCTTGCTCCTCCAGAATCATTCTTGTTGCCTCCTCAGCACTACATGCAGTACTGAAAAATTTGGCTGCACTAGGGATCTGTACAGGGGCAGGATCACCTTCCTTCCACTACTGACCCCCCAGCCTATGCACTCCAGCATCCTTTTGGCTTTCCCCACAGCTGCTGCACTGCGCTGACTGCTTTCAGCTGTCCGCTATTAAGACCCCCGAGATATCTCTCCCTCTGTCATTGTTTTTGAACACATTTCCCATCCTGTAGTCCCTCTTCATGTTCCTGACCCCTTTGTGCATAATGCTGCACTTTTTTTGCACTGAATTTTAGCTGCTAGATTTCTCCAGTCTCTTCAGATCTTTTTTCAATGCCCTTCAACTCTGTCCACTCTGCCGCAGATATTGTCATCTGCAAAACAAGCCCTCTTGGAACCCTTCCCCGACGTCACAGGAGGCAGTATAGCGCAGTGGGTTAAGACTCTGAGCTGCAGATCTGGAGACCTAGGTTTGAATCCCACAGCTGCCTAGGTGCACACAATGTGATCCTGGGCAAGTCACTTAACTTCCTTGTGCTCCCAGATTGCATCTGGAAACAAGCTTTGGCTTAGTGTGCTACTCCTGGTTAAACAATGTTCCCTTTCCCTTTATGATGAAGATGCTGAAAAGTATTGGGCCTCAGAAGCACTCTGGGTAGGGGGGTTGACACCAGTCCATTTACAGAAGAAAGAGTCCTGAAAGAACTCCTAAATCTCAAGGTGGACAAAGCAATGGGGCCTGACGGGATTCACTCCAGAATCCTAAAAGAACTAAGGGAGGACCTAATGACACCACTGACCACACTTTTTAACAAAACAAATCATGGGAGAATGGGGTGGTACCTGAGAACTAGAGGAGGGCAGGTGTGATTCCCCTTCACAAAAGTGGGAGCAAGGCAGAGGCAGGAAACTACAGACCTGTAAGTTTGACCTCAGTGGTAGGGAAAATGATGGAATCACTTCTAAAAGAAAGAATTGTTGAGTACCTAGAGGCCAGCGGGGCACAGGACACAAAGCAGCATGGTTTTACAGCAGGAAGGTCATGTCAGACGAATCTAATTGATTTCTTTGACTGGGTGACCAAAGTAATAGACCAGGGAGGGGCTGTGGATATGGCCTACCTAGACTTCAGCAAGGCATCTGACACAGTCCTGCACAAAAGACTAATAATCAAGTTAGCCAGCCTGGGAGTGGGTTCCAGGGTCGTAGCCTGGGTAGCAAACTGGCTGCACAACAGGACACAGAAGGTAATAGTGAATGGAACACATTCCGAAGAAAGGGGAGTTACTAGTGGAGTACCTCAGGGCTCAGTACTGGGTACAGTCCTCTTTAACATCTTTATAGGTGACATTGCAGAGGGTCTGGAGGAAAGGTATGCCTCTTTGCAGATGACACAAAGATCTGTAACAGAGTTGATACACAAGGGGGTTAGAAAGGATGAGAAGGGACTTGGCAAGGTTGGAGGAATGGTCAGACATATGGCAACTTAGATTCAGTGCAAAGTAATGCACCTGGGAAACAAAAACCCAGGAGAAGAGTACACAATAGCAGGGGAGGTACTAACAACAACAAAAATGGAAAGGGACTTGGGGGTAGTCATATCAGATGACCTAAAGGTGGGTAAGCAATGTGAGAAGTTAGTAAAATGAGCCAGGGGGATACTGGGATGCATAGGACGGGGCATCACAAGTAGAAAAAGGGAAGTGGTTATCCATCTGTACAGACAGTTGGTGAGACCCCATCGAGAATACTGTGTGCAGTTTTGGAGGACCCCATCTACGCAAGGACATAGACAGGATAGAAGCAGTCCAGAGGAGGGCAACTAAAATGGTGCAGGGTCTGCATCAGAAACCATATGAAGAGAGAGAGAGAGACCGAGAGAGCTTAATATGTAATACCCTTGATGAAAGGAGGAACAGGGGGGACATGATAGAAACTTTTAAGTACCTCAAGGGAATCAACAAAGTCCAGGAGGGTAGCATCTTTCAGAAAAAGAGATGTGTAAGAACAAGGGGGCACAATTTAAAGATAGAGGGGGGATGGCTCAGGGGTAATATGAGGAAATTTTTTCACGGAAAGAGTGGTGGATGCATGGAACCGCCTTCCTGGGGAGGTTGTTGGGTCTAAAACAGTGGGGGAATTCAAACATGCATGGGACAGACATAAGGCAATTGTAGTGGGGGGTTGCAGGAAGTAGGCTGTTGGTTAACTGGAATCTGCAGCTTATCCAATAGGAAGGGAAATGGGCAGACTGGGTGAGCCAAGTGGTCCTTATCTGCCGTCAAAGTCTATGTTTCTATGTAGACTAAAATCATGGGAATCCCACTGGTGACTTCCATTACCACTGAGAATTTCCCATGTAAGACTACTCGTGTTCTCCCACTCAGCCAGTTCCTGACCCATCCTGCAACCCCCAAGTCCTCCAATTTCCAAAGTCATGGGACTGGGAGGTCTTCATTAAGAAAACTGAAATGAATTAGTGTAATGTTAACTTCTTTTCTAGCTGATCCTGCACCTCCCTCCTCCGCTCACTATCCTAACTGAAGTGCTATCACATTGTCCCCCTTGTACTCAGCCACAGGGGACATCAAAGTGCTGCTGTGCTTCACATGAGTTCATGTCAGCACTGAAGCACAAGTCAGCACTGAACACTGCTGGTGCCACACTCTCTCCTTGAGTCCAGGACATCAGCCACAGGTACACTGGGATACTACTTTACTAGGGACAGAGAGTGGAAAGGGAGATGGGGTATTGCTTGCGAGTAGTTGAATTTTTTTTTTTTTTTATTTCTTTATGGCATCTCCCAATCCCACTATAGTGGTGTTGGGCTATGAACATTCCCCTTTAAAAAGGGGCTACAGTCACCAGCCCCCACCCAAAAATATGGTGGGGCTGCCCCATGGGCACAGTGGTAGGGCTACTGCTTGTGATGCCGACAAGAGGGGTAGAGAGGGTTTGAGTGGCCCAGCAGATGCCCTCTCTCTGGGGAGTCAGGCTGTGCAGTGCTGCCATGCCACAGGTCGATGTGCCTTTGGGGATGGGGAGACACTGCTGATGCCACACAGCCGTACAGTACACTCTGTGTGCACACTTACACATGGCATCACTACGGCTGGTGTCTCATTTTGAGGGGACCAGAAAATGGCCCTGATGCCTTAAGACAATGGATCCCAGTATATCTGGGTCCTACCCCACCACCTGACTATGACGCTGTTTGGTGTATATCCTCCCTACCCTGCCCTAGGTGGTAATCCAAGGCATGGATGGAAGTAGGTGAGTGCAGGCCGGTGAGGTGCGGAGGGCTGAGGTGTGACAATGGGCAACACAGGGAGTCAGGTGTTGGGAATATGGAGGGAAAAAAACAAACAAATAAAACACACACATGTCATCTGGAGGGCTCGATAACAAAATGTACCAAAAAGGTCTGCATGTTGAGCCTTTCTGTTCATTATTGCTGTGGCTATCTATTGTACATGAAAACAATCTCTGTCCCCAGTGAAATTCACATAGTGGAGGTACATTCTGAAATGAATGTCGGAAAACTTAATAATAATAACTTTATTTATAAAGTGCCTTTCCAAACCAAGGAGCTGTACATAAATAGTCTCAGCTAAAACAGCAACAGTCTTAATAAAATCCAAGCATAAATTAGCAATGATCTATACAATCCGAGCAACAAAGGCCTTTAACAAATCAACTGTCTGGGAATGCTTGTAAAAATAAATAAGCTTTAAGGGCTAACTTAAAACTTTCGATGGTCTGGCACTCTCTCTCACCTGACGAGGTAGAGAATTCCACAGGGTAGGAGCTGCATAAGCAAAGGACCGAGCACCAGATGTCTTTAAGTGCACCCTGGGAATCTCTAGCAATCCCTCGTCGGTGGATCGAAGGGGCAGGAGGGGTCAGTAGGGATGAAGGAGATCTTTCAGGTAGTGGGGTCCCTGGTCATGTAGTGCTTTATAGGTCAGTAAGTCAACCTTAAAAGTGATCCGCCGCTGTACAGGCAGCCAGTGCAGTCCGCAGAGAACGGGTGTAATGTGACTAGTCCTAGAGGTACCAGTCACAAGCTTGGCTGCCGCATTCTGTACTAACTGCAAGCGGTGGATATCAACCCCAGGAAGCCCTAGATAAAGGGCACTGCAATAGTCAAGGTGGTTCATCACAAAGGCATGGACCAGAGTTGGAAGATCGTTGGGAGGAACCAGGTGATTCACCCAAGCGATATTCCTCAGATGGTAAGATGAGAACTTGACAACAGTTGACACCTGAGATTTTAGTATCATTTTGTCATCAGAGATAACACCCAAGTTATGCACCTGATGTGAGGCCGCTAATGGAATATCCCCAAGCCGTAACCCAGTAGATAATCCAGTCAGTGTGCCCGTCGCCCAATGATCCGGGTCCACCACCAACACCTCAGTCTTGTCCAGATTTAATCTCATCCAGTCCTGGATCTTGGAGAGATGGTTGTTAAATACCGAGACTGCATCATCCTGTCCAGGCACAAAGGATAGGTACAGCTGAGTATCATCTGCATAGCAGTGAAAACTCAAGCCATACCTCCTAATAATGTCTCCTAACGGCAGCATGTACAGTAGTAGCGCCGAATTTGTTAAGAAATTTTATGAGATTCCCTATTGTTATACCTAGAGAAAGAGGCCAGTTCCTATTACAGTACTTAGGTGCCATCTGGTAGATTTTCAACTACACTATCAGATGAGACAACCCTCTCTGGGTAGCAGTGAACACACTAACAAACAAAACAAAATCCCTAACTAAAGGTTTCACAATTCTCAATAGGGATTTTTAAAAATCCTTTGACTAACTCGGTGCTACTACTACACTGCGAACAACATGGGTGCTAAAATGGAGCCCTGCGGAACCCCACAGGATAGGGGGAGGAAGGTCAGAGGAATAAATTCCCATGACCACTCTCTGAGTCCTACCCTGGAGGAAAGATCTAAACCACCCAAGGACCGTACCCGGCAGTCCACAGATGGTCCGAAGGTACTCCAATAGCACTCCATGGTCCACAGTGTTGAATGCCACAGAGAGATCAAGCAGGACCAAGAAGGAACGAGACCTCTGATCTCTCACTATTAGGAGATCAGTAAGTACCCGGACAAGTGCCGTCTCGGTACTATGTCTCTTCCTGAACCCGGACTGGAGAGAGTCGAAGACATCGTGGGTGGTAAGATGGTCATCCAGCTGCAGCGCAACCACCTTCTCGATAACCTTGCCCACAAAGGGCAGGTTTGAGACTGGTCTATAGTTGGCAGGACAGTTCGGGTCAAGGGAGTTTTTTTTTCAGGAGGGGACACACGGCCACTTCCTTAAGGGGATCAGGAAAGATCCTTTTCTCCAATGAGCACCAAACTATCTCTGCAAGGATCGGGCGGATTTCATCTATGCAGCCTAACGAAAGGCGCGTAGGGCCCGGATCCAAACTACAGCAGTTTTGCCACAAAAACTGGATGACTCTCACAATGTCAGTGACATCCAGCTGGCTGAAATCCCTCCAAACAGACTGGGCGCATGTGACGTCCCACCGACCGTCACAATGTCCATTGAAGGTGGACTGGCTGATTTTGGATCTGATGGTGGCAACCTTACCTGCAAAAAATTAAGCAAACCCCTCACACTTCTGTTGTAAAAAGGCTCCCACAGACTGAAGACAGATTGGATTGTACAATCTGTCCATAGTCCGAAAGAGCTGAGCCGGCCGATTTTGTGCAGCGGCAATCTCCTTGGACAGGAACTATGCCTTCTTGCAGGAGACTATCAACTGACAGAAAGAATAATATTCCATCAACCTAAGCCTGTAGTCACATCAAGGCCCGATTTTCGCCAGGCCCTCTCCAGCCTTCACCCCACTCTCCTCAGCTCCTTTAAGGTCCCATCAAACCATGGAGACCTTGGACAGATGGTGAGGGGGCGAACACAAACAGGAGCAAGGGAACCCAGGGCCACTGTTACTGCCGCATTATAGGCATGCACCATATCCCCCGGATCCCTGCATTCCCTCGGCACGCTCGATAGATCCAGCACTGCCATTAGGACCATCTCCATAGGGGCAGGCACACTGGGGGGAGACCCAAGACCAAACTTTATTGTGTGACGGTCTGACCATCCGACTGGTTCCACCACCAAGTCGGAGATCTTCATCCCCAGGAGGAACACCAGATCCAGTGAGTGACCCCTAATGTGAGTGGCAGAGGTGACAACCTGCGTGAGGCCCAACAAAGTCATTAGTTGGAGGAAGTCAGATCCAAATTGCGAGAGTTCATCATCGACCCAGGCATTGAAATCCCTCAGAATTAACCATCTGGGATACCCCAATACATCATCAACAATAAAGTCCACGATTTCCTGCAGAAATGCTTTCCCATCACTGAGTGGACAGTAGACGAGAAGTATTCTGCACCCCACGCCCACGATACACTCAAAGGATCTGGTGTACTCCACTGGCACCTCAATAAGACCCAGTTCGGATCTAAAACAGATGGCTACACCCCTGCCCCTTCGATCCATCCTCAGACAATGTATCACCAAGTACCCCGGTGGAACAGCCGAGCCAGTATTGGATCCGCATTATCGACCAACCAGGTCTCAGTGATACACGCCAGATCTGCTGTCCCAAGATCTGCTATAATAGCAGTTTTGTTACAAATGGACCTAGCATTACATAACACTGTCCGAGTAGGACGAACAGTCAAGGGAGACTACTCTATCTGCCTGCAATCAGCAGTGCCCTTGGGTATGGGAGTCAGACAGGGAGGACCCCAGTTCTGGTCCCATTTCATCCCAGGGCGTCTCCTTGTCCCCACCACCTCTAGCCAACTGCTTCTCTCTGTTCCCCTTCCCGATCCAGGGCCCCTCCTTATCCTCCTCCTGGTTATCCCCAGGGCACAACATCTAGTGTATGTCTTAGGTGACAATGGAGGACAAAAAAAGGGGAGAAGGTCCCAAAGTCTGGAAGGGGAATAATGCCTGACCGGCTTAACACCCTCCCAACACATTTCATACGGCAAGAAAAAATCACAATCAATAATACTAACAAAGCTAAAAATAACCACCCCTCCCTTCAACTATATACCAAAATTCAAACTTACTCACATAATTAACCAAAGTAACTCTCACAACAAATACATGGCAAAAATATAATTTAAAATAAAATAATAATAATAAGCCCACCTCCAACCAGTTGCAACCCCAATTCTAAACCTACTGAGATATAAGTCTGCAAAAATTCTGTTTCTACCCTATAAAGTAATAGTGTCCTGTATCTTCACAGTGTCCAAGTTTCCAGCTAAAAGGAGAGCTCACCACAGTTTATTGATAATTTGTAATGATAATGAAAGGTGAGAAGCGGAGAAAATGGAAAGGAGGAGCCCTCACCACCTCCTTCAACTAAATGAGCAGTCAAAAAACGTAGCACTCTCACTGCTACGATTTCCGAAACCACAGAAAAACAGAACCAAATGGAGGCCCTCTCACTGCCTCCTTAAACGATTAAACGAAAATAGCAGACCAGATTGATTTCATATATTTCAATACTTGCAGTTTGAAAATCATGTGTCCATGTCCACATCTATTTATCAGCGCAGTCTTTTGGATTCCACAAGCAGATAAAGTGCTTTATGGTACCTTACTTGAAGCCACTGCACAACCCTAAGAAAATCAGATCACGACCAGGCTGGAGGAGCAAAGCCCAAAGCCCAAGCAGTTCCTCCCACTAAGGTCTCAGGGGTACACCCGACCTTGTCAGCTACCCCAACGAGGCCACAGGTCGACCCAGAGAGCCGATGACTTTCCAGTCCACTCTCTTTGGCACCCCAAGGGAAAGCACCCAGGCCAAGGGCCCACCTCCACTAGGTCTCTTGGAGTAGTTGGTCAGTCCAATGACCGATGAGGGTAGCTCCTTCTTCGAGTTGATAGTTCCAAGATGAAAAAGTTATTAGGTCCAAAACAAAATCCGGAGATGAAAAGCTTTTCGGTCCAAAGCAAAATCCACAACAACATCACAGTCAGCACAGGTAATCTGCCCACAACTCCACACCTCCTCTCCTCGAGCCGCAAAACAGCAATCCCAGACGGGAAGCAGAATCCGGAATGCCCCAATCAATAGGCAAAACAGGGAAAGGAAAGCATGGAAATGGCAGCGTCCTGCAAAGCAAACTGTAGCCCACTACCCGGAACTGCATTAATGTCTGACGCCGAATCTAATGAGGCAGTCACGATACCAGGAGTAAGGCAAGGTGAATGAACTTGAAACAGTTAAAACAACTAAGACTTGTGGACAAACTCATAAAAGCATAAGCGGGGTTAAGATGTGATGGCGCAGAGTTACTTACACAGACTGCCAGCACAATCCTCATAAAAATACATAATACTTCACTTGTAACATCACAATCCACTGCTGTGGAAATGACTGTGATGTCAGAAGCAAGGCAGTATGACTTCTGCTGCTGAATGCACATCTAATTAGCTGAATTATAAGGGGCACCAATCTAGTTTTCATGTAAATACACTTAGTAATTAAAAAAAAAAAAAAAAAAAGAAAGAATGGCTTGAAAGTCACATTTTTTGAGAAGGTACTGCAATGACGTTCTACTACCAGTATGTTTAAATGTACAGACACTGAGTCTCATAGTCATAAGAGTGCGTTCGAGCGCTTTGGGAGAGACAGCTGTGAAGAGAAGTTGAGCACTAATAGCACACAAACAACTTGAAATTAAACTCTTATAACCATAAGAGACACAGGATATTTATTTATATTATAAAAATTATATACATGGACACAGGGTGGACACAGTGGAGGGGAGACACGAATTAAGGGAGGATCCGGCTAGGATAGAGAATTGGTCGGGCATCTGGCAGTTGGATTTCAATGCCAAGAAATGCAAGTTCATGCACCTGGGTGACAGGAACCCAGGGGCCAGCTATTGGCTGGGGGGAGTACAGGTGACAGTCTCAAAGGAGGAAAAGGACCTTGGGGTGATGTTCAGAAGAGATATGAAACACTTGGCACAGTGCTGCAAGGCAAACAGCCAAAGCAAATAAAATGCTAGCCTGCATTATCGGGGAATAACCTCTAGGAAGGAGGAAGTCATCTTGCCACTGTACAGTCACTGGTGAGGCCACACCTGGCATACCGTGTGCAATTCTGGTACCCATATCTGAAGAAGGATATCAAGCTACTGGAGGGGGGTCCAGAGGAAGGCAACCAGGATGATCCAGGGTATGGGGGGAACAAAACATATGAGGAGAGGCTGAGTGAGCTAAACATGTACACCCTTGAGGTTGGGGGGGGGGCATGATAGAGACCTTCAAGTACCTTAAGGGGGGATAAACAGGGTAAGATCAGAGGGCATCTTTCACTAAAGGAAGAAGGGTACAACAAGGGGGCTCAGCCTGAACCTAGTGGGGGGAAGCTTTAAGAAGGAAATGAGAAGGAATTTTCACGTAAAGGGTGGTGTCAGGGTGGAACGAGTTGCTAGAGGAGCAGGGATCGAAATTAACATACAGTACACAGTCTGTTCCATTTGCAAGCAAAAACAGGACACTGCATGTAATTTTCTCCCCTGCATGCACTGAATGGAGTGCATGTAGTTTGGTACTTGGTTTTCTGGCTGCAATAATAACAGGTGCCACAAGAGGCACAGGAGAAACTGGAGGGGAGCAGCTTAAACTTTCTCCCCATGGAACGTCAGTGCCGTGCAGCCACACTTTTTTCCCCATCGGATGTCAGCGCTGTGTGGCTGCGCAGCTGCTGTTTACTGAAGGTGGAGTCAAGAGGGAGCTGACACTAGCCAAACTGCCGAGGACAGCAGAAGAAATCTGACTCCAAGCAGACAACTGGCCATGGTGGCAATATGAAGAGAACAAAAGGCTAGACAGAAGGCATTCAGAAAGTCAGGAAGGTTGATTCGACATCTCCAGGTTACGAGCCTCGTCAGTGACTGGTGCTTAAGGTACTGGGGGTGGAGTACTTTCAGTGACTGCCAGCTGAGCAGTAGTGGTAGTGCCAGTCATGTGGTGGTTTCTGGGGAATGGGTTGTGAGTTCACGGGGGGGGGGTGACAGACACACTGACTGCTAGCTTCTCCAATGCTATCTCGACATTACTGTAGCACACCACTTGTGTCACTTCCTGTCACCCTCGTGGTGAAGTAACACTGAGATAGGCATGTTCATGTTTCAGAACTACACATTTGTTGAAGTGATCAGAAGTGTAGCAGGAAGGTGTCTGATTGAGTTTACCGAGTCTGTATTCTGCCCTCCTACTGATATTAGTTTATTTAGGCAGGCAGGGACAATGTTGTGCAGACGATCTAAGCCTGCATTTAAACTATGGGGGGTGGATCTCCTCCCCCAGCAGTATACAAGGGCTGAAAAAACAAGCATACAAAAAAAAAAAAAACATAACTTTGTTGTTGTTGTATTTACTGTAAACTGGGTCGACTGGAGACTTAACGCAGCAGACCAAGCAGCAAGCAATCAGAGTTGCGGTTACTGATTCACCCCTCCCTCCAAGGGCATTTTGAGACAGACTTTGTGCCAGAGAATTATAAACTAAAAAAAAAGGAATTATATTACAGAACAGCAGTTGCTGGGTGTCACAAATGCACTCCACAGGTCTGGCCCACTGCTCTCACAGCGCCAACCTCAGAGCGCAATAGTGTGAACAGGTAACAGACAGGGTAACCCTCCTGTCTGCTTTTGGGTCTGAATCGCCTTTAGTCTCAAGTTCTGGGGGGGGATTCAAACTGTGACCCTTATGTTAACATACCCAGTTACAGGCTCAGATATGTACCCTCTTCGGGACTACAGTACAATCTTTTGCCAGGGGCACCAAGCCAGGTCTCCAAAATGAACCCTTAAAACTCTATAAGAGACCTTAGGAATATTCTTACCTTTTTACTCAAGCTCAGAAACACCATCAAGCTGCTGAACAGTTGTCAGACTTAACCACCTATACGTCACGTGCAAAAAGGAACTGACAGACACCCAGGCAGACTTTCAAAGAAAAGGTTCTTTACTAAAAGATGATAAAAATATGAAAAATGTAAACACAGAACAATATATCAAAGTGCTCACAATCACATAAAAGAACAAAGGAAAACTACAAAACAAAAACTCCTACCACAATACATTTAGACCTTTGCTGTCTAAGGTATTACCTCTGGAAGTGCTTAAGTTAGATCAGAGCACTGTTTTCTTTCGGAGTCCCAAAATAATATGACATACATTTCAGACACAAGTATCAGTTTAAACTCTGTGTCTCCACACCCCTTCTGTGAGTCATCTAGCTCCTCCCTACAGAATTAAAAATCACAAACATGATTTCCTACCAGGAGGCATCCCAAATAATGTGAACATCAGCAAAAACCCATTTCCCAAATTATGAGTCTTTGATCAACCAGTTCCTTTGACGTTTACAACCCTGCAGTCCGTCACCCAGGTGTGAGATAGCCAACAGGAATCAGCTAAATGACGTCCTTTCCTGATGTAATAAAATTTGTATTTACATTCTAACTTCAAAAGCAACAGCAGCAGGTGATAAGGGCCATAAACTGTCTCTCTAGAAGGATGTTCCAATTAACTGTTTCCTTCTGGTCTGTTTAATTACATCCTGGTTTTCAGCTGCTGACACCTTGTTTAAAGGGCCAAATCTCTCAGACTGACATTTCGTACACTGACCATTTGTTCATAATACCAATATCATACAATAATCATAACCAGCTGGCCAAGCAACACAATCCTCCCCACCTAGACTGAATTTGGGGGCTCTATCCCCTGCATGGGATGAGCTCCCTAAGTCAATTCACTCCTCATATAGACACAACAAGCCATCTGTTGTTCTGACTGGTTGCTCCAGCCCTATATAAGATCATCATGTCATACCTTTGCAAGGCAAGACTCCATCTTAATAGTCTACCATTAGTTTTTCCCATCTGTGTTAGCCAAACCAGAGGGTTGTGGTCAAGTTTGTACCTCAAAATGCTGCACGTATAAGTATGGCTCTAGTTTCTTTGGGGCCCACACCATGGCAAGACACTCTTTTTCCATAGTAGAGTATACCTGCTCCCTGGGAAGTAACTTTTTACTTGGGTACACTATGGGGTGATATTTCCCTTGGTTGGATGTCTGACTCAGTACTGCCCCAATACCCACATCTAAGGCGTCAGTCTGGACTATAAAGGGTCTGCTATAGTCAGGACTTATCAATACAGGAGCACTGCACAGTGCCTCCTTCAGTCTGGTAAAGGCTTTTTCACAGGCTGGTTCCCAGGTAATTTTCATAGGCATCTTCTTCTTCTTTACCAGGTCAGATAGAGGAGCAGCCAGGGCACTGTAATTGGGTACAAATTTCCTACAGTACACTGCTGTCCCTAGAAAACGCCTGACCTGCTTCTGCATTTCTGGTCTGGGCCACGCCTTAATCACCTCTATTTTTACTTGGCTAGGCCAGAGCTGTCATGACCTACAACATGCCAGGTATGCCACTTCAGCTATGGCCACCTGGCACTTCTCAGCTTTGACAGTGAGCCCACCCTCTCTATCCTGCCCAGCACTTCCCTAAGGTGGGACAGGTGTTCCTTCCAGCTGGCACTAAAGATGGCAATGTCATCCAGGTACGCCACGGCGTACTCCTCAGCACTATTTAACACCTGGTTCACCAACCTTTGGAAAGTGGCCGGGCGTTCTTCATTCTGAAAGGCACTACTTTAAATTCAAATAAGCCTATCAGAGTGATGAAGGCTGACCTCTCCCTAGCTCTGTCAGTTAACTCTACCTGCCAGTACCCCTTTGTCAGGTCGACAGTCGTAAGGTATGTTGCCCCTCCCTACCTGTCCAGGAGTTCGTCTGTCCAGGGCATCGGGTGGGCGTCATACTTCGTGACTGCATTCAGTCCATGACAGTCCACACAGAAAAGAGTAGCGCCATCTGGCTTGGGCACAAGGACTATGGGTGAGGCCCAGGGGCTGTGGGATCTCTGGATTACTTTTAAATCCAGCATTTCCTCCACCTCCCTCCTAATGTCCTTTTGGACAGCCTCTGACACCCGATATGCTGTCTGCTGCATGTGCGTCTGTGTCCCTGTCTCTATATCGTGCGTCGCTAAGGAGGTTAGTCCAGGCTTGGCACTAAACAGTGGGGCAAAGTCTGATAAAACCTCCCTTACTTCCTGGATCTTGTCCGGGGCCAGGTGGGGTGACAATTTAACTGCCTCCACAGAGGAATCCCACTTGCTTTCTTCCAGCAAGTCCAGAAGGGGGTCTCCCTTGTCCGTCCCCTTCCCAGGACTACACACTGCAAACACCATGTCAGCCCTACTAGCATATGGCTTCAACATGTTGACATGGTACATTCTTTCTGTATGTCTTCTGTCAGGTAACTCTATTATATAGTTCACGTCATTTACCTTTATGACTACTTTGTACGGTCCTGCCCACTCAGCCTGCAGCTTGTCTTTCTGGACCAGGATAAGGATCATGACTTCCTGATCCACCGTGTACGAGTGAGCTCTGGCTTTGCAATCATACCACACTTTTTGTTTCTGTTGGGCAGCTGCCAGGTTGCTCTGAGCTGTCCCCATAAGCTCCTTCAGCCTTTCCCTAAACCTAAAGAAGTAATCCACTATGGGAGTTCCCTGGGTGGTGTGCTCACCTTCCCAGTCCTCCTGGATTAAGTCTAGGGGCCCACGTACCCGGCATCCATAGAAGAGCTCGAAGGGAGTAAACCCTGTCGACTCTTGGGGCACCTCCCTGTATGCAAACAACAGGTGGGGAAGGTCTCCCATGCTGTTCAGCAGATGCTTAGAGCACTGACTTCAGGATGCCATTAAATCTTTCCTCAAGCCCACTGGCTTGCGGGTGATACGGTGTTGTGTGTCTCTGCACCACCCCACACTTCTCCCACAAACATTTCATCAGGTCCGACATGAAGGAACCCCCTCCATCGGTGATAACCTCCTATGGAAACCCAACACGGGAGAAAATCCCAAGTAAGGCATCTGCCACTTTGTCTGTCCTCAGTGAGGATAGGGCGACTGCCTCTGGATACCGGGTGGCATAATCCACCACAGTCAGGATGAACCTCTTCCTGGAAGAGCTGGGGGTATTTAAAGGCCCCCACAATATCCACTCCCACCCTATGGAATGGCTCCTCCACTACTGGCAATGGAATTAGGGTGGCTTGGGTTTTCTTATCCGCCTTCCCTATTTCTTGGCACCGGTGACAAGACTTGCGATACTCCTTCACCTGCTGGGTGAAGTTGGGCCAACAGGAATTCTGGGCCAAGCGCTGCATAGTGCACGCAATTCCCAGATGACCAGACAAGGGAATATCATGTGCAATCTTGAGCAACTGTTCACGTTACCCCTGGGGAACGACAAGCTGCCTGCTTATCACCCCTCCCTCTGTCTTAGCATCCTGCATATACATCAGTCCATTTTCCCAATAAACCTTATGTCTCCTGTCACCTCCCTGTGCTCCATCAGAGTCTGCCCAAGCCTTCAGCTTCTCTAGACTAGGGTCACTTTTCTGAGCAGCTGCAAACTCCTTACACATTCCCAAGGCATGGGACATGTCCTCTTCAGTCTCTAAACTAGGATCCCTAGCTGTAGTGTCAGGGCACTCAGGATCACTGTCATCCCTAACCCTCTGACAATGGGTCACCCCTACTTCTGCAGAGTAACCCTCCATAGCTGTTTGGTTAACTGCTACTGTCGAAATTTCTTCCCCCTTTTCATTAGTCTCCATATCAGGAGACACAGGCTGGGGAACCAGCCTCCCAGTTGTTTCCACAGTGGCTTCTATGGGGTCCAGGGAACTACAATTTTCCCTTGCTGCTTGGCTATGGGTAACTGCACACACCATCTGCTGTTTGAGATTGTTGCCCAGGATGACGTCAAGTGCTAAAGTTTGGCTACAACCACCTGTTGCACAGTTCCCCCTGTTTCACCCCAATCTAGTAGAATATTAGCTAGTGGCAATGTTGTCTCCTTCCCAGTGAACCCCTGTACAGTTACAAATGTATTGGGTATAAGCTGAGCAGGCTCTAACAGATCCCCTTTTACCAATGTCAGGGATGCTCCTGTGTCTCTTTACCCTTGTGTCTGTACACCATTCACAGTGACTGGGTGCATGTGTTCCCTCAGGTTCACAGGCATGCTTCCAGGGATACACAAACAACCCACTTCTTTCCTAGACCCATTTTGCATATTGCTCATCCTTTTGGGACACTGTCTGGCAATATGCCCAGTTTCTTTGCAAACCCAACATTTGTTTCCTTTCTCAAAAAATGTTTTCTTTGAAACCTGGGGCTAACAGTTTCAGTGGAGGCAGTGAGGGTTTTAGCTGCACTGAAGGCACGCTTTTCCCTTTCAGCACTGCCATGCCTGCCACATATGGCCTCAGAGCAGGTCTGCTCTTGGCATAGCGGTCCAAGAGTTCAGTAGCCTCTCGCACTGTTTTGGGATCTCGGTCCTCCAGCCAGGTTTTCAGCTCTGCTGAGCACGTCCCCAAAAAACTGTTCTAACAATACAGCATTTTCAATTTTATCTATAGAATTTGCTTCAACCCCTTCCCAACAACATTTTAAACACTAACGTTGTTTCGTGGCTAGCTCCTTGTAGCTCATGTCAGGGCTTCTCCTGAACTTATGGAATTTAGCTCTGTATGCTTCTGCAGTTACTGTAAATCAAACTTTTATTAAAAGTGCAGCTTTAAGTTTGCTGTTATCATTACTGTCCTCATGGTCCATTTGACCCAATGCATCTCGAGCTTTCCCGGTAAGTAGCAGGGATAGCTGGAAACTCCAGGACCCTCTAGGAATCTTTGCCTGAATACAAACTTTTTCAAAGGAATTTAAAAAGGCATATGGCTTCAACATGTTGACATGGTACATTATTTCTGTATGTCTTCTGTCAGGTAACTATTATATAGTTCACATCATTTATCTTTATGACTACTTTGTACGGTCCTGCCCACTCAGCCTGCAGCTTGTCTTTCCGGACCAGGATAAGGATCATGACTTCCTGACCCACCATGTATGAGTGAGCTCTGGCTTTGCAATCGTACCACACTTTTTGTTTCTGTTGGGCAGCTGCCAGGTTGCTCTGGGCTGTCCCCATAAGCTTCTTTAGCCTTTCCCTAAACCTAAAGACGTAATCCACTATGGGAGTTCCCTGGGTGGCGTGCTTGCCTTCCCAGTCCTCCCGGATTAAGTCTAGGGGCCCACGTACCCGGCGTCCATAGAAGAGCTCGAAGGGGGAAAACCCTGTCGACTTTTTGGGGCACCTTCCTGTATGCAAGCAACAGGTGGGGAAGGTCTCCCATGCTGTTCAGCAAATGCTTGGAGCACTGACTTCAGGATGCCATTAAATCTTTCCTCAAGCCCACTGGCTTGTGGGTGATAAGGTGTTGTGTGCCTCTGCACCACCCCACACTTCTTCCACAAATATTTTATCAGGTCCGACATGAAGGAACCCCCTCGATCGGTAATAACCTCCTATGGAAACCCAACACGGGAGAAAATCCCAAGTAAGGCATCTGCCACTTTGTCCTCAGTGAGGACAGGGTGACTGCCTCTGGATACCGGGTGGCATAATCCACCACAGTCAGAATGAACCTCTTCCTGGAAGAGCTGGGGGTATTTAAAGGCCCCACAATATCCATTCCCACCCTATGGAATGGCTCCTCCACTATGGCAATGGAATTAGGGTGGCTTAGGTTTTCTTACCCGCCTTCCCTATTTCTTGGCACCGGTGACAAGACCTGCAATACTCCTTCACCTGCTGGGTGAAGTTGGGCCAATAGAAATTCTGGGCCAAGCGCTGCATAGTGCACGTGATTCCCAGATGACCAGACAAGGGAATATCATATCTTGAGCAACTGCTCACGTTACCACTGGGGAACGACAAGCTGCCTGCTTATCACCCCTTCCTCTGTCTTAGCATCCTACGTATACATCAGTCCATTTTCCCAATAAACCTTATGTCTCCCGTCACCTCTCTGTGCTCCATCAGAGTCTGCCCAAGCCTTCAGCTTCTCTAGACTAGGGTCACTTTTCTGAGCAGCAGCTGCATCATATCCTCCCCCTCTTTAAATTCAGCTATCAGTTTGGAATTCAATTTGTAACCCAGTCCTGCAGTTCCAGTTAAACCCAAGCCACTTACCTGCTCTGGTGCTGGTGGTTGAAGTCGTAGCTTCTCCAGTTAATGTTGACTCTGGCACTCACGCTCTTCACGGTCAGTCTCTCACTGTTCATGTTCAGCTTCTCGCTGTTTTCGCTCCCTCTTCTCTTCTTCGGCTTGCTGTTCTCGCTTCTCTTCTCTCTGGAACTCCAGCTCCATCCTCCGCAACTCCATCTGCAGCCTGATGGCTTCTTGCTCCAGAATGCTGGTGACTTTCCACTGCTGCTGTGGTCCTTGGCTTGCACTGGCCCTGCTGTCCTCCTCACCAGATCTGGACACTGCACTGGCTGCTGGCCCCTCCATGCCCAAGGTTTGGTCCTTTACGGTCACATTCTGTGACTCAACATTCTGGGCATCACTGGCCATCAGAGTGTCCACGAGGTTCTGCTTGGTGGCTCTCCCCTTGTGCAGGACTTCTCTCTCCTTGCACAACTGCTTCAGGTAGTCTGCAGTGTGCTCACTGTAGTTGGAAGCCATCTTCTTCCCTAACTATGGCTACTCTAACTTGCACTTTGAAAAAAAATAAAACAGGTACGAACTTTGAGTGTAAGCAAAATTATATTGTTCTGTTTTCTCTTTTAAAAATAAATCACTGTCTTATTTTGCAAGTTAGCTGTACAGTGTTAAGCTGACACACTGAACAGTTAAAGCTTGTGTTACCAAATTTATCGCGCACCAACCAAATCTGTCTGGCTTGCCTCCTCAGGTCAGGTACCCTCTGCTCCCCACAGTGCCAACCTCAAGTGCAACAGTGTGAACAAGTAACAGACAGGGTAACCCTCTTGTCTGTTTTTGGGTTTGAATCACCTTTAGTCTCATGTTCTGGGGGATTCAAACTGTGAACCTTATGCTAGCATACCCAATTACAGGCTCAGATATATACCCTCTTCGGGACTGCAGTACAATCTTTCGCCAGGGGCACCAAGTCAGGTCTCCAAAATGAACCCTTAAAACTCTATAAGAGACCTTAGGAATATTCTTACCTTTTTACTCAAGCTCAGTAACACCATCAAGCTGTTGAACAGTTGTCAGATTTAGACACCTAATACGTCACATGCAAAAAGGAACTGACAGACAGCCAGGCACTCTTTCAAAGAAAAGGTTCTTTACTAAAAGATGATAAAAATATGAAAAATGTAAACACAGAACAATATATCAAAGAGCTCACAATCACATAAAAGAACAAGGGCAAAGTACAAAACAAAAACTCCTACCACAATACATTTAGACATTTGCTGTCTAAAGTATTACCTCTGGAAGTGCTTAAGTTAGATCAGAGAATTGTTTTCTCTCAGCGTCCCAAAATAATATGACCTACATTTCAGACACAAGTATCCAGTTTAAACTCTGTATCTCCACATCCCTTCTGTGAGTCATCTAGCTCCTCCCCCAGAATTAAAAATCACAAACATGATTTCCTACCAGGAAACATCCCAAATAATGTGAACATCAGCAAAAACCCATTTCCCAAATTATGAGTCTTTGAGCAACCAGTTCCTTTGACGTTTACAACCCTGCAGTCTGTCAGCCAAGTATGAGATAGCCAACAGGAATCAGCTTACGTTCTTTCCTAATGTAATAAAATTCATATGTACGTTCTAACTTCAAAAGCAGCAGCAGATGATGAGGGCCATAAACTGTCTCTCTAGAAGGATGTTTCAATTAACTGTTTCCTTCTGGTCTGTTTAATTATATCCTGATTTTCAGCTGCTGACACCTTGTAATTTAAAGGGCCAAATCTCACAGACTGACATTTCATACACTGACCATTTATTTATAATACCAATAATACAATAATCATAACCAGCTGGCTAAGCGTTACACTGGGTACTTTTTTTTTGGTAGAAAGACATTTTTTTTTATTAAATATTAAAGTAAGAGATGAAACTGTCAGCAATCTGGGTTTGACACCATCCCCACAGTTTCTTTTGTGCCTAAATAAAGAACTAAGTGCTGGCTGCTCTGCTGACAACTAAATTTCTTACTTTTGGTGGGGGCAGTATATGGAAATCTTTCAAGCAAGCAACACATTCTCACTGTTACCTCTCACTCCACAGTTACAGAGATCAGCACTACTGTGCAGCACAGTTTTTATGTCTACTTGAGAAAAATCTCATACCCGTTGCCTTATAATCAGTATTTTTTTTTTAATTTTTAAAATTTTTTTTGTCTGCCAGTGTAGATGGTAACCTGCCTGGTGCGTGTAACTTTTGTCTCCACATACACCTTGGTGCAAGGAGCAGCACAAAGTTAGTTTCTCCCTGCAGTAGGTGGTCACGGTAAACACACTGGCTAGTTTCAAGGGGGGCAGGGTGATGAAGAAAATTAGGATGGGTGTTCCGGTGATGGGGAAGGAGAGTGTACTAGTGGAGGAATAGTTGACTCCAGGGGGAGTTGGGGGGGGCAGCTCCAGGGAAGTAATTTGAGCTGCACACTTGAGCAGACTTGATAGACCCTTATGGCCGGTTTCTGCTGGCAAATTTGTATGTTCGTACACATAAATCATGTTGAATACTTCTATTTTTAAAAACTGGAGGCTGAAATAAAAATCAAAATGTTTTTCTCAGTAAAAATGAGAAACCCCTGTGCAGGAAATGGACTATGCCAACTGAACATGAACCACTTAAGCAATTGGTTCGTGTTACTCATACCCTAAGAATGTGCATGAGACCATAAGAGTGGTCTCAGTGACAGTTTTAACATACATTTGTCAATCGGAGAATGTTGGCCATGATGCCAGCAAAGCTCTCCTATTCTTCTCCACCCCTTGAAAGCTCACCTGATGACTACCCAGCTTATGGATAAATGAGTCCCTCAAACAATGTGGAATGTGCTTTGGTTATGCTGTCACAGTTGTCTAGGTGTTATGTGCTTTGAACCTGACTCGACTGCATTTCCTCTGGAACTGCTCACTGTACTTGTAATTTTTTTTGTGACTGTGTATTTGACATGGAACCTTTGTGTAACTCCTGTGCCAAATTGGGGGATTACCTAAAAGATGCCCTGTTGGCATCAGGGAGATGCGTACGTCACTGGGCATGCGCATAGCCAAGGCAGCACGTGAGTGTTTTTGAAGCGCCAACCGGCAGCGAGGGAGATCCACTGGAGTCCGGTCAGAGTCATCGAGAGGAGCCGGGGTGCGTACTTGAAGGCCTGAGGTGAGTCCTCTAGTCGGGCCCAACAAGGCCCGGGGCTGGGGAGGGGAGATTGCCCCCTGGTCCCAAAAGTAATGGAAGGGGCACCCACATTGCCAGCAATGGGGCAGCGGATCCAGAGGGAGAAGAAACTGTGTGGAGGGTCGCAAGGGGCCTACCAGGCTCCAGTTCCTGTCAGAGTTGGGTGGCTGCCATAGACAGCCCATGATGACAGAAGTGGTAGTGAAGCCTCCGGTGGGGTAAGGTGGCAGATTAGACCCCTGTGCTCCTCCATGTCCACTTGAGGTATGTGCTGCTGGATTGTTTGGGGACCGCTTGTGCCGTTGGAAGAGTTGGCCCTGCCCTGTGCGAACCCTGCCTGTGGATCGGCAGGAGCAGGAGCCGTAGTGGAAAGGACTGTGTCTGTGCCTATAAAAACAGCTGACACCCACCTCCCTCTTTTCTGAAGGGAGTTGCGAAAGGTTTAGAAAAGTGTGCACCTGCTCCCACTGGTGGGAAAACGAAAAGCTGCAACCACAGGGAAGAGGTCCCACATTGGAGTCCATTTGGCTCATGAAAGACAGGAATGAGCGAGTACGGCCCAGGTTCAAATCCTGGTCTCCCAAGAGACTGTGCCGTGGCTTTAAGCTGTAGAAATGTGGGACCTGCAACAAAAACTACATGATTGCCCTCCATGGAGTTTTTGTGTGTGCAGCTTGAGCTTTTGAACTAAATAAATATGCCCAATTGCATCTCATTTCTGTTCTGGACTAAATCATTTGGAGTCCTATCTGTTATGCTGTGCTGTCTGCCTAACCAAACTGTTTTCTAGACAAGACCATCCGATCCTGTGGCCACCAGTCATGAAGGGAGGAATTTCCAGCTAGCCTGTGCCGCGACAGAAATCCAGCTGTCAACCGTGGAATCCCATACTTCAGATCTGCAAGGTATTGTGTTTATTGTGCTGCCAGTCGAGATTGCGCCCTTCCCCTTTCCCAGAGACGGTATGCAATCTAAACCCCTAGACAGGGAGGGGGGTAGCTTTCTGGAGTTTTCAATCTCTGCTTGGACTGAAAGCTGCTACCTGCTCGAAGGCAAAGCCCTAAACTGCTTGAGCAAGAGCGAGTACCAGGAAAAAAATGCTTATCTGAAAGAAATTAACAACAGTTAAAAGACAGGAAGAGAGGCTACATTTGTAAATGAGCACCTGTGCTCAAAGGTATTCTTTCACTCACTCACTCACTGAGGAAACCACAAGCACAGGAAGCTAGAATAAAGGTTCTGCCTGAGACTTGAATGTATCAACCAGGGAGAATCCATGAAACACTTTCCTTTAGGATGTAACTATTTTCTTTTTGCTTCCTTTGCAGTTTTGTTTATATTTTGTGTCCTTTGTCTTGTCTTATTTTCTATGTCTTTTTTTTCCCCCAATAAAAAAATACCCCTATTGTTCTACGATAAATGCCATGGGATCTTGAACCTCCACCTGGACACTGACCAGAGATCAGCAGAAGGGACCTTAGTGTACGCTAACATCTCATTCAACCATGACAGAGGTCAAAAAAGTAAGGTTTCATGGGCATTACAAAGTAATCAATGAACCAGGGCAAAGCAAAATGCTGCCAGTAATCCGTAGCAGGTTTTCGGACCATCACCCTACCAAGTGCATTTCTTGCATTCAAATGGGAATAAACAGCCCCCACACACAGCTTATGTTGCAACAGTACTGTACAATCACATCTGAATTCTGCCACACTGACCCCGCACTGCTTAGTCGCCTTTCAGAGAAAGACAAACTGGCTTTAACAGATACAGAGTGCCTTTGTCAGATTTTAAATGAGAACGGGTTCTTAAACTGACACTCTGAGTAATGGGGCTAAAAAGTTCATTTTGTAACCTAGGTAACACAAGTTGCTTTTGCAAGCAAAAGCAGAACTTTTTTGTTAACAGTGTATTAATCTGGGTAGCCTTTCAGTGTTCACTGATCCAAGCTGCTGAGCTGTTTAAATCAGCAAGTGAAAAGGGGAAGTGCTCAGCGACATTAGAAATACTTCAAAGGGAAAGTTTAAAAGAATCTGTGCTGCTAAGCAACGTCAACAATGTTTACTGCCCTACACTATACTTAATGCGAAGTGTCTGGGACGAAAATAGTAGGACAAAACCATCATGTTTTTTTTAACACTGAGGATTATTTATTTAGATATATATTAATAAAATAAATGACTCATGAATATGAAAACCATCTTCAAGACACTTGGCACTTGAACTAAACTTGGAAGGTCCTTGATGCAAACGGTAAAAAATTAACTTGTACTACATCCCCTTGTAAATGAGATACCATGACTCAATGACCTAGATCCTGGAGAATAAAACTCCAAATAAATAAAGCAAGTGGTGGATCCCGCAAAATAGAAGTCGTCTTTCCAGCACAAGGGCAGTGCGGCACTCTGCTGTCAGATGGAAGAGTTGGGTTTAGTAATTTGCTTGTAATCGAGAGGCCCTGGATTAAGGGAAGCCAAGAGAAAGGAAGAGTCGAGCATGTACTGGGTCTTTTTTTTGGGGGGCGGACAAGGTCATCGCTACGGCTGTAATTTTACCATTGTAATTAACTTGAAAAACAAATTTATTTTTTTGCTATGATAAATGTGGTAAAGGTCGGAGAGAGAGTAAAGAACTGCTGGTGTAGTGTTAGCCACTGCTAGACATTTGAAACACACGTTTCTGGCCAACTGACTAACATGAGCCATTTTCTCTCTCAAACTGCAAATTCTGTATCTGGGAATCACTTAAATGGTAAGGTTTGTTTTGTTATTTATTTATTTATTTTAGTCTTTGGTAACTGGGTAAGGCCCACTAGACACAAGTTTCTGTTTTCAGGGGTGACCTGGGAGCACTGGGCAGTTAAGTGATTTGTTCAGAATCACGCAGTATGCAAGTGGAGGTTGCGAGTCATCTATCTCTCTCTCTCTCTCTCTCTCTCTCTCCCCTTAAAAACTAGATAAGCCTGCCATCCATTCTCACCCCAACCACTTGCTTCTAGCTACAGTCTCCATATGGGGGTTAAATGCAGACGCTCTCCCACCATCTGTAAACACACCTAGGGAGTTCTTTCCCTACTGTAGCTCATAATATGTTCCTCTTTAGAACCCTCTATTTCTATCAGTTCTGATGCTGGCCCTGTTCTACAGGACAGGACCACACAAAACGCTAGCCCCAATATGAATATGACCACATAAAGGACGCATTGTAGAATATCAGGAGGCCATTAATTCTCCACCTCCAGACTGTAGTGCCACAGTATGACCACCTGGATAACACTAAAACCACAGATGCGCAGCTGTCAGTAACACGCTACATCATAGCCCCTACTACATGGGTCTATGAGCAGTGGACAGGCTGGCTATCCCCTCCCTCCACCTGGTAGTGATGTACCCCTAACCTACCCATGTACCATGCCAAAAAATCACGTCACATTACACAATCGCTGGCCCTAACATATCTAAAATGGCAAGCTATAAGGATCACATGGCTGCTCCTACTGATCTCAGGGAATATTCATCCCATCCCAGGCCCGATGACCTACACTGCAACAGTTCATAAGAAACAGAATGGATTAACAATAGCATCAATAAATATCTGCAGCCTGCTAGCAAAAATAGACACTCTCCAAGTCTGGGTCCAGCAGCACCAGCCAGACATTCTTGCGATAGTAGAGACCTGGCTATCACCTAGGGTGCCAGACTCTGCTATACAACTCACTGGATATGCTGTGCTCAGACTAGACAGACTCAGTAAAAGAGGAGGTGGTTGTATTACATATGTTAAAGACCACATTCAGGGCCAAGTGCTTGACCCATGTGACACCAAATGTGGGGCTCAAGTGATGGCCATAAAAGTAATACTTGGCAAGAACGGGAAAACCCTAACAATAGTCTCGGCCTATATCTCTCCCAAGGAACAAGCGAACAGTTTCAATTCTGTGATCAACTACTTCTCTGAAGGGGGACCAAACACAGAGCTGATAATGGCTGGAGACTTTAATATCAGCTGGTCCTCCACTGAAGCTGTACACTACAAGGACTCATTAGCCGCTCTCAACCTTGTGCAATTGGTAGACTCCCCCACTCGGTATAACAGTAGAACAGGCACAGGGTCAATAATCAACTGGGTGGTCACAAATCAGCCAGAAAGAAGATCCTCTATCACGGTTCTCCCCGACTCCCTCAGTGACCACTCCCCAGTAATCTATAAATGATCGAATAAGGCCCCAAAGGTGCCAGCCAGGACTATTACTGCTAGACTTCTGAAGAAAGGCAAGTTGGGAGCTCTAAGAGTACACCTCAGCCTCCAAGATTGGAGCTCTACTGACCACAAAACAGACATCAACACTGCTCTAGAATGCTTTATAAGCAAATTCAATGACGTGTGCAATGTCTACGCCCCCAACACCAAAAGAAGGATCTGTAATTTGTAGAGTTAACCCTGTCAGGAAGGATCTGTGACTATGACAGCCCCTGAATCACTCCACAGCTACTAGCCCTTATGAAAAATACAGATGACTTGTGGTACAAAGCAAGGAACTCCAGTACCCAGACAGACTACCAGAACTATACTGCTGCACGGAATAAATGCACCTGGGCTATTCGCAAGGCCAAAAACACTCACTTTAAAAATGAGCTGACAAACTCATGGGGTGATAGTAGATGGTTCTGGGAGAACATCAAGTCCCTAACCGGTAAACCTAATAAAACTCCCCCCACCTTCCCGAACATTGAGGGCCAACCTACACAGTATCACAATCGCATAGCAAATGTCTTCAACAAAGCTTTTACTGACCTCAGTGGAGTACTACCCCCTAGCTTCCTTCAACACCATTCAGATACTTGCACTAAACGAAACCTGGGAACCCAATCAAACTCCCATCCACCTTTCTACTTCAGAGCTATCACCGTTATGGAAGCAAAAAAAGTACATCCTAAAAGTGCTAGGTAATTCCAGAACTAGCTCTGATCAACTTGACCTAAAACTAGTTAGGCTCATCCTGGACATAACTCTCAAACCCCTCACCAAAATCTTAAATCTCTCCTTGGTACCAGGTGAATTACCACAGATCTGGAAAGTGGCAGTGGTTAGCCCTGTTTACAAAAGTGGTGACAGGGTTAACTGTACAAATTACCACTCAATATCTATCCTTCCTCTACTCTCCAAGGCCCTAGAGCAAATCGTAACCGACCAACTGACGGAACATCTAGACAAGCATCATTTCAATGTCAGCAACAACATGGATTGTGAAAACAACACAGTACCACAATTGCTCTAGTGGAGTTTACCAGCTTTATCCATAATGCACTAGACAGAGGGCTCTTGGTGGGGGCAACATATATTCATCTCACCAAGGCCTTCGACACCGTCAATCACAATCTGCTCCTGGATCAGCTCTCCAATACCAACCTCTCCCCTGCAACAGCAGCACAGTTCAGAAGCTACCTCTCTGAGGGGGCCCAAAAAGTGAAAATCCTGGACACCTTCTCCAAAAACCTTAGTGTTAACACAGGGGTTCCTCAAGGCTCTATCCTTGGCCCTGTACTGTTCAGCCTGTTCTTAAACTACCTCCCTCAATCGGTAAATGACCAGTTACTACTATATGTGGATGCTGCAGTCCTATATTCATGTAATGCTGACTCCTACATACTGGAAAAGCAAATGCAGGCTAATTTCACCGTGGCTAAGCACTGGTTCCTTCAATCAAAACTGCTCCTCAATTATAAAAAAAACAAGACTATGTTATTTGCATCATCACATAAACACCGCACCTACCAACTTTGCATTCATAACAATCAGACCACTTCCCTGGAGATGGTTCAAACTTTTAAATACCTAGGAGTGACACTGGACCGCACCCTCTTGTTTAACCAACACATACTGTAGACACAGTCGCAAAGTCGCCAAATGCAAAACTAGGATTATGGTACAGACACCGAAAAGGCCTGACTTCTGAGGCAATAAACACTGCTGTAAATAGCTCAGTCCTCTCAGTGATAGACTATGGTCTAGCAGTATATGGGGCTGCCTCCCAAACTGCTTTGAAACATATCAAAACAACACTAAACAAAGCGTGTTGTTTAGTCCTAGGTGAACCCGTCTCACTCACACCTGTGAGTTGTACACTCAAACGAATTGGCTCAACCTTGACAGCCACCTCCAGCATCAAGTATGCCTGCTCGCCAAGAAGTCTATGCTAGGACTTACCGCCCCAGGCCTGCAAAGTCTTCTTAGCCGACCCAATTCCATCAGATGCACTAGGGGTACAAACAACTCGGTCCTCTGCGTCCCTCTCCACAGAACCACAAAATGCCAATGATCTTACGAATACCGGGCACCACTTTGGCTTAATGTGCTTGACCTAGACATCACGAAAGAGGACAAAATAGGCCCCTTTAAAAATAAACTTCGAGTGGCCTTTGCTACAAACAGTAACTGTGACTGTGAGACCTGAATCTCTCCCCACACTCTTCCCTATTCTTTCCTGCTATCCTCATTGTGACCTGCCCCCTTGCCTTTTCCTCTCTTCTTGCCAACTAATACTCCCCTAGTAGGCTCCAGGTCCCTGCCTCAGCACTCCCCAATGAGTCTAGCCCTCCTCTATGACTAGACACTTTAGCACTTGAGAAAAAAGAACTGCTGCCCATCAAGTTCTCGCCTCCTTGTATATAGTATTAGTTAAATATTTTACAGACTACATCATCCTCTGTTCCCTACCTGATTTGCTCTATATCCTGTAGATCCTCAAGTTGTTCAGTTAAACTTCTTGTCAACCTAGCCTGCTACAAATTATGTATCTGTATATTTTCACTTATGTAATCCGTTATTGTAATTATGTAACCTCTGTAACTCGATGTACTCATGTTTTTCTAAGGCATGGTGCCTCCCTGTATCTGTTTATGTACTTGTAACCATTGTAAATGATGTCATGCTCATGTATTACTACGACAAGGAACCTCTGCAAAAGGTACTCCCTAGAAATAAATAAATAAATAAATAAAAACCCAGGTCTGGTCTGCTGATGTGCCAAGCTCGTTCACAGCTCGTTACTCTAACCTCTAGGCTATACTGCCAGGTTGTTGCTGCAGTAGCAGTCCAGTGCTAAGCATCTGAAATACAAATAGTAACAAGAAAGAAATGTGACCCAACTCAGGAAGTGCACCCATCAATAACTGTTTCAACAAGATACGCCTGCATCTGGCTGGCCCCACTGCATCAGACGCCCGTCTGGACACAGTGGGCATGATTTTTACATCGCAACAATAAGATGAGGTTTACAAAAAGGAACATGTAGAAACATGGAACCTGATCTTCCAAGGCCAGGGAATGATGCACGGCGCTTGCGTCCAGCAGCCATGACGCAAGGGGCACACTGCACCAGACCATGCACCATTCCCAAGTTTGGAATAAGGCTTCCATCTTTAGTGGGCCGCCTGTGCCAAACTGACTTGCACCGAGGGTTACGGCCATCTGCGGAAGCTGCACCATGGTGGCTGGGAACTAGCATACAGCATGGTTACATCATACCTTTTTGGGATCTGGACACCCACAAGGCCCGCCAGTGCTTAGACCAGCTTCACCTGATTTAACTGCTGTGTGCGCCGACATTGATGCGCACAGCAGGCACACTGGCTGGTCCACGGGACTCCGCACGGGCTGCAGCTGCAATGTACATCAATTCCTGTCTGTGGGACGGAGACAGTGAGTGGTGGAATGCTGTGGGTGTGTGAAAAGTGGAGAAAGTGATCACCAGTGACCAAAAGATACATAACACAGATGTACAGTTCACTTACAGTAGTACTAACCAGCAGACATGTAAAACGTGGGACATCCCAGGAGTAGGGAACCTGATGACCGGAGAAAAAGTAGTAGTATAAACAAGCACAGAGTGCAAGGATGTGTGTTGCTGTATGTCAGGACGCCTTGGAATGTACAGTATGCAGCCTTTATGAAATATGAGACAGCACTTCTGAGTGTAATGCCACGTCAGTGAATGGGAGAAGCTGCAGTGCGTGCAACCCTTGCATATAGCCAAGAGGGTGACACACCCTGCAGTCTCTGAATGTGGCACTGTCCTTGCAAAGACTATGACATGGGTGTAGACAGGGTGCTGTTGTGTCAGTACACAATGCACAGCATGACACAGCCTACCACACATGTACAGCATCGACTTCAAGCCTGCAAAGTACACACAGAGAACAAACAGCCCATAAGGAAATCACTATATATGTAACATCAGTGTATATATGAACATACTGACAGATCGTCCTGTCAGACGTATACAGTGTGCCTGCTGTCTCCATATATCTGTCACTCCTCACCATCCTATCAGGCCTACGCTGCCACCCAGATGTCACCCAATAATACAGGCACACAAGACACACATAAAAATATGACATACAGTAAGACAGTGGCACAAAACATGCCCAGGTCTGGTCCACTTGTGTCAGACTGCGAGTACTGTGCCATGATAATGTGTAAAACACAACAGAAAGTGGGTTACTAAACTAATGCCAACATCAAAACCATGAAAAGCCATGCCCAAAGAAAACCACATCATGTACACATGCATTGCACATCCCTAAGCTTCTGGATGCCTGCCTTGTTGGGGTTGAGTGGGTGGTGTTAGTAGTAGTCACCCCTGCCGACCTGTCCTCCGTCCTGCTGGTACTCACTTTGCATGGACCAAGTGATGGTTGCCACTTGTTAGGATACACAGTTTCATTACTGTCACCCAGTGCCATGAAGTAACTGTTATGCAGCCCTCAGCAGTTGCTTGCACACACTATGTACTGCATCAGTGCTGGAGGCGTGTGTGTGTGTGTCAGTGTGTGTGTGTGTGTGTGTGTGTGTGTGAGATTTGGAGGGGGTTGGGTGGCACATTTCGTATCAGAGTAAGCATCTGCACCAAGTTTTGTATGCATTTAGGCTGACTTACAAGTAGTGGTTATGCTTACAAAGGGAAGTGAAACCAAGCCTTTCATTTTGATGGGTTGTCCCAGGGGCCCTAGATAGCAATGCTGCACCTGAGTTGTGTCCACAGCACACCACCACACTGCATTAGACAGAGTAACTGGATTGTCATGGACATCTCTTAACTAAGCACGAGTGTCATCTCATGATATATATTTTTTTTAATTTACATTTTATACCCAAATTTTCACCCCATCCCCCCCCCCCCACCATCCCTGTCTCGGCCATGCGCACATGTGGAGGCATGCACACACAGTGGTTCAGGCGCCCTCCCTCTACTTGCCACCCGCCTGCCTTGCTGCTGGATCTCAACCTGAGTGCAGTGGAACTTCAATGGGTGACACAGTCCTCCCGGGAGAGGAGACTTGCCTTTTGGCTGCTCGATCCAGCTGTCTCCTCCCTCCCTCCCTCCCCCACCCGGCTTTCGATAACCTTGGTTCGTTCCCGGATCCAGGTCACCGGTGTGATATAAGGTAAGGCGTCCAGCAACTCAGCCCTCAGTGCCACCGGGCCGGTGTCTCATATCCTATGGGTCCAGAACTGCTCCACTTTGTCTCGCACTGCTAGACTCCCTATGATGTCCTGGGACACCACTTTTGGTGTTCCACAAAATGTCCATGATCCACGTACATATACAATAACACAGGCCAGAGCTGTGACAGACACAGGATGATATACCAATGGGTGCAGGCAGGAGGACATGTTGATATAAGCAACAGAGCAGCAAACAACAGAATATTCAGATAGTGCACCCTGCAGAGTCCTCTGTCACTATGGGATAGTTGTCAGGTTCTGTGGGACATATACACAGGATAGTACATGGACATTGGCATAGTCTGCTATGGGTGGTTGCATGGTCTGCCACAACTGGTGTATGACAACTGGTAGCCAAGGGCTGTAGTAATTATTGTGCAGATACTATGGTCACCATTGCAAGTGAACTGTAGCTGTCACATGTCAGAACATTTCCGTACCTCACGATATTGCCAGATCAGCGGCAGTATACTGGACTACAGCCTCTGTCATTCTTGTCTCTGCTGGTGACTGCACTATTGGCACCCAAGACTTCTGTATGACAGTTCCAGGCCAGGAGGACATCCCTGCAGGAGTGTGTACTTGCTTAGACAATAGAGCCCAATCTTGCCACCACTGTGCAAAACAGGTATACGGGCACTATATTCCAGAGACGTGGAGAGGCGCAGACATGGTTCCATGTCATTACAATGGGGACAGCAGTGACCCTGGATGTACCTCCCCACCGTTCCATCTGTTGCAGAGTCTCCCATAGCCTACATACAGTCAGGCCTGTTGTTCTTTATTGGCCGTGTCGCAGCAACTGCCAAACCCCTCCTGTATGCCATCTGTTTGACACAGGGGACCACTTTCTGCAGCTGTGGGGACTTTGTCACTGGGACCGATGTTCTTCCAAAATCTGGCACAGGGTCCCTGGTATGCCCGGCATTGTTGCGAGCGGCCTCTTGACGCAACTCACATCACATCACTTGGCTCTCTGAAAATTGAGCCCATAGACTGTGTCAACAGAAAAAGACACAGAGAAATATAAAATTTATTGGCAGAAAAGGACTGCTTGGCTCACCCAGACTGTCCAGATAGTCTACGTCTAGTTGGTCTCCAAAGACTGTAACTGGTCTCTGGCAACCTCCCCTCCTCCCTGACCATTTCCTAATATTCCTCCCATGCCTATCCCATGCATGCTTGAAGCCCCCTACTGTTTTTGCTTCCACTACTTCCGCTGGCAGTCTACTGCAGGCATCCACCACTCCTTCACTGAAGCAGTACTTTCTCACATTCCTCCTATACTACCCCCCCCACACACACACAGCCTCACTGCTTGCCCTCTGATTCAGGTGCTCTTCCTCAGTTGAAAAAGACTCCTCTCATGCACCCTGTTCACCCCTTGTTACGTACTTGTAGGTCGGTAGTATGTCCCCTCTTGTTCTTCTGTCTTCCAGGGTGTACATGTTGCAATATTTCAGTCTCTCCTTGTAGGGTTTTTGGTGCGACCCCTGCACCATTTTCACTGCCCTACTCTGGACTGCCTCCACTCTGTCTATACCTCTTCAGAGGTGCCACCTCCAGAACTGGACACAATACTCCAGGTGGGGTCTCACCAGTGAGCAATACAGTGGCAATACCACCCCCTTCCTCCAGGTGAAGATGCATAGAAACACAGACAATGACAGCAAAAAAAGTTCAACAGTCCATCCAGTCTGTCCAAGTTTCCTATTTAGCCCTGGGACCTACTGTGCTTCCAGGGTCCTAGCCCTCACCATCCTTACCCCAATTCTCCTCCCAATTTCTGCTACCCCGAGCAACTGTTATACCTTTTGTTCTGTCCCAACCATGCTTGAAATCACCAACAGTTTTAGCACCTACCACTTCAACTGGTAGGCTGCATCATGGCTCTACCACCCTTTCTGTAAAATACTTCCTTATGTCCCTCCTGAACCTCCCTCCTGTCAGTTTCCACTCATGTCCATGTGACTGCGAACTAGTATTCAAGTTAAATAGTTCCCCGCAGTTCACCTTGTTAATTCCTTTTAGGAACTTGAAGGTCTCTTATCATTTCTCCTTAAGCTAGGAGCCCCTGCACTAGCTCGCCCAACTGCACAGTCATGCAATAGATCCTTTCTTACCCATCCACTCCTGACAAATGGAAGACAGCTATCGTAGTCACTGTGCACAAAAGTGGTCCGACCGACCTTGTTGAAAACTACTGACCAATATCCATATTATGTTCTATTGTAAAAATTCAGGAAAGAATCTTATACAATCAATTATATGCCTTTCTTGAGCAAACCAATGCCCTCACCACCCATCAACATGGTTTTAGGAAGGCACACAGGACAGAGTCCGCTCTCTTGAGAGTCACTTCAGACATATTTCATGCCATGGATCAAGGTTGGGCCACTGGAGCTGTATTCATTGACCTCATGAAGGCCTTTGATCTGGTAAATCACTCACTCCTCATCTCTAAACTTTAGGCCTCGACCTCAGCATTCTCTCTTGGATCTCAACCTACTTAAATAATCGTACCCAATGTGTCAAATGAGCTGGTGCCTATTCCTTATCTCCCATCACTGATGGGGCCCCCCAGGGCTCTATCCTTGGGTTATTTTCCATCTTCATAAATGAACTGCCACAGAACTGTGGTAGGGCATCCGTACAGCTGTATGCAGATGATGCCATACTTTACAGGTCCTATAAAGATGTTTCCTCCATTAGGTCAAAACTGAAAAATGACTTTCAGTTACTGGAAGCCTGGTACATGGAGAATCGCCAAGTACTGAACGCAAAGAAAACCAAAGTTATGTTTTTCCACCATACCTCCTATGACACGTCCTCTCAGCCTCCCTTGGTAGTTAAGACCTCCTCGGGCGTGCCCCTAGAGGGGGCGGGCAAATTCAAATATCTAGGAATGACCTTGGACGAGCATTTGTCCTTTGAACTGCATGTCTCAAATGTAGTCAAGGCAACGAATCAAAAACTAGGCCTCCTATATCGTACTGTCTCCTACCTAACCCCTCATGCCTGCAAGACCATTGCCTTGGCCACCCTTCTCCCAAGACTGTTCTACGGTGCCCCCATAACCCACTCTGCCAAGACCTCTGTCATGACCAAACTCAAGCTAGCTTATCATTGAGTTGCACACTTCGCAGCCAAGGTTCCTAGACATGCACACCACTGCGATGTACTCAATGCTCTAGGCTGGCCTACCTTCGAGGCCAAAATGGACTTCCCTGTTCTACGCACAGTTTTCAAACTCTTGCACCTCCCTTCGCCTCCCATCCTCTCCAATCTCCTTACATTAAAGCCCTCCCCCAGGAACCTCAGATCCTCCCACCTTCTATCTTAACAATACCCAAAATTCTACTCGCCACTGGGAGGAGATCCTTCTCTTTTGCAGCTCTGCCTAAATGGAACAACCTTCTGCACAGCCTTCTCTCATGCCCATCTCTTCCCCTATTCAAAAGGTACCTCAAAGAAATCTTATTTCCTCCTCCCACTTGCAACTGCACCAAACTCTTCATTCGCTCTACCAGCAACTCCCCCCAGCCTCCATCCCTCTTCCTCCACCATGCCCTTCCCTACCTTGCTACTTTTACCTCACTACACCCTTCCTTCTTCATCCCCTCTCCTCCGCTCCATCTATACTCACCTACCTAATACCTTATCCTCACTCCCTCCCCCGTCTCACTTTCTCTCCACTCCTATGGCAATACTTATGTATTATATTGTGTAATATTGAAAAAATGAAATATTAAAATGTGTACACTGCCATGTGTTTACATTGTATGATATCTACGTGCACCCAAAAATCACCTGCTCTGGACCAATGATATTGTGATTTTGTCTCCATACCCACATCGGGTTGCTACTATTGATGTCTTACTTTCTGTTCCTGTACATTTGCCTGTTAAATACTATGTTACACTGTATTGTATGGAATGCCTCTGTTCCCCAGGTCGCCCCTGAAAAAGGGACATGTGTGTTTCAGTGGGCTTACCCGGTCAACAAAATTCAAATAAATAAATAAGTATCTCCCCTCTCCCTTCTGGTCTCCAGGGAGTACATGTTCAGTGAATTGAGGCACTCCTCATAGTACTTTCCCTGTTGACCATGAATTGTTTTTGATATCCTGTGCGGCACCGTCTCAGGCCTATCCCTATCCTCCCTGAGGTGAGGACTCCAGAAGTGGACACAGAACTCCAGGTGTGGCCTCACTAAAAGTCTATATGGAGAGAGTATTATCACTTCCCTTCTGCTATCAGTATCCTTCCTGATACATCCCTGCATCCTACTCACTTTGCTATATGCCTTGTTGCACTGAGTCGATTGTTTGAGGCAGTCACTGATGATAACTCAAAGGTCTCATTCCTTAGTCGTAGTGCTAAGTCCCACTCCATCCATCCAGTACTCTGTCCTGAGGTTCCTGTTCCTTAGTTGCATTACCTTGTACTTTTTGGCATTGAATTTCAACTACCGCACCTCAGACCACCCATCTATCCTTTGTAAATCACTCTGCATTTCCCAGATTCCCTCGTCGCTATCCACCCTCCCACAGAGCTTAGTGTTGTCTGCGAAGAGATGCAACCTGCCCCAGATTCCCTCGCTAATGTCAATGACGAACATGTTGAAGAGAACTGAATCCAGGACAGATCTCTGTGGTACTCCGCTCTTTATTTATTTATTTTATTTATTTAGTCATTCATAGGAATTACAACCCTCTGAGTCACAGACATATTTACAAAGGCTCCGCATCAGCATAGTCATACATTCAGAGATAGTACATTAGTGGGACATCACATTTCAGGTAATTACATATAATAGCCAAGGTGGCTGAAAGTCTATATGTGTAGTAGCTAGTGTATTGATATTATTACAGTGGAACAATTATAATACAAGTGCAGCCTCTGGGGCATTGTCGTATAGTAGTGACAGTGATCTATACAATAGTGAGACAACACAGTTTTAAGGAAGTATTTACATATAGTAGCCTGGGTGGCTGTTGACCTATACATTTAGTAGCTAGGGTATTTGTATTAGTACAGGAGGTATAGTTACAGTGTAGGTGCAGCCTCTAGGCCATTGTCATATAACAGAGACAGAGACCAGCAGCAGAGATGTCCTCTACAGTTAGTCCTATACAATTGGTGGCAATGTCAATGGGGAGCGGCCATAGTGCAGCTCTTTGCAGGTCAGTTAGGAGGATTAGCAGCTGCACTGGCATTGGCACAAGGAGAGAATGTGTTTTTTTAGGATGGTCTTGAAGTGTCCTAGATTGGGAATGGAAGTTATGACTGGGGGGAGTTCATTGTACCAGGCAGGAGCTCTATAGGGGAATGATCTCTGAGCAAGGGAGGTTCTGACCCTGGGCACGGTCCACAGATGCTTGTTGGCAGAACGAGTGGTCGCAATGCAGGAACATGAGAGTAGTGAGGCTGAGACCCCCAATGGAGTTAACCCTAGGTGGATTTTTTTTTGTGAGGAAACATGATTGATATTGTAGTCTTTCCTCAAGGGTGAAGATGTTTGTAAGGGCGTATAGGGTGCAAGTATGGGAGCGTTTGTCTGCTCCTAGGAGGAGTCGGCACACTTTATTAATGGCTATGTGAATTTTGTTTAGGGTGCTGTCCGAAGCAGAGTAGATAGAGAGCCCATAGTCAACGAGAGAGAGGACAGAAGAGGTGACAGCCAGGTTGAGAGCCTCTGGTGTCAGGCAGTCTTTGTGCCGGTATAGGAGGCCGATGCGGGTATTAATGGCTGAGGTCAGGATGTTAATGTGGGCATGGAAGGATAGGGATGTGTCAAAGGTAAGGTCGAGGTATTTATAAGTAAGTACTTGTTTCAGAGGGAGGTGAGCGTGGGAGAGGATTTTTAGTTCAGTGTCCTTGGCCTTGCTCTGCTGGTGGGCAAATAGCATAGCTTTTGTTTTTTTGATGTTGACCACAAGTCTGCAACTGGTGAACCAACTTTCGATCTGGTTGAACGAATGTTGGAGGGAGGACTGTAGGTTGTCAGGGCAGGGGTGTGCGGCGTAGAGAACTGCATCATCAGCATATAGCAGTAGGTTGCAGGAGCAGGATTTGGGTAGTGCATTTAAGTAGATACTGAAGAGTAGGGGGCCCAATATGGATCCCTGGGGTACCTCCACCTCTTCTAATTTAACACTATTGACCTCAACCCTCTGCTGCCTCCCCTTTAGCCAGTTACCTACCCAGTTTGCTATGAACTTAGCTGAACCCAGATCCTCCATCTTCTTCAACAAGCATCTGTGAGGCACCAAGTCAAAAGCCTTGCTGAAGTCGAAGTGGAGCAAATCCACAGTGTGGCTCCTATCCAATTTCCTCATCACACATCACCCAGTCAAAGAAAACTATCAGGTTACTCTGACAAGACCTCCTTACCAAGAATCCGAGCTGTTTACTATCCTCGAGACCAATGCTCTCCAGGTCATCCACAAAGTCCTCTTTGACCAGTGAATCCATCAGCTTCCCTACAAGAGGTACAACTGACAGGTCTGTAGTTCCCTGCTTGTTCCTTGTCTCTCCCTCCCCCTTCCTTATGGAATGGAACTAAGTATGCCCCCTTTAATCCTTCAGAACTACCCCTGTCCTAAGTGAGCTGTTCAACAGATCTACCAGGGGTCCAGTCAGTACTGCTGCCAGCTTCCTGAGTAACTTTGGTTGTAACCCATCCGATCCTGGGACTTTATCTATTTTTAGGCCTGCCGATGCTTTCGCTTGTAAATACTGGCTGGCTCATCCCTGGGACCTCCTTAGTGGTCACTTTGATGCCACTCTCTGGCAAGTCCCACCATCCTCCCTATTGAAAACTGAACAAAAGTAACCATTAAGGACGGCAGCCTTTTGTCTGTTCTCCTCTACCATCCTACCCCCCTGCTAGCCTTACGATTCCCCTTCTTTCTCCCTTTCCTCCCAGTATTGATCTCCTCTGCAATTCGCTGCTCTGTGTCTGCTTTTGTCTCCCTAACTGCGCTTTTTGCCTCCCTATTTTTCAGTACATACTCTCCCCGTTCTTCCTCCCCCTACTTTTCTTTGTACTTGTAGAAGAGTTTTTTCTTGGCCCTCACAGTTTCCCCTACTCTTAGCGAGAACCATAACATTCTCTTGAACCCGTTTGTTTGGTTACCCTTCTCATGCATAACTTAGATGCCATATTGCTGATGGGGACCTGACCATGCCAGATGTTAACTGGAGCACCTTTGCTGCAGCCACATCCAAGAGCAGGGCCATTCTCGATGCCCTACAGAGGGCATGCCTCAGACAGCTAGTTTTGGAACCCACTCGGGAGGGAGCAATCTTAGACCAGGTACTCTCAAATGGGGACGGAGAGAGAATCTCTGATCTTGAAGTGGGTAGCCATCTGGGAAAAGCGACCACCAAACAGTGTGGTTCACCATAAATTTAGCTGTAGAGTCAAGCCATACAAAAGTGAAGGTACTGGACTTCAGGAGGGCTGATTTTGCCAAAATGGGAGAGTGCCTCAGAAAACCACTAGCAAACATGCAAGAAGGAGAGGGTAGAGCAACAATGAGGAAACATTAAAACCACCATCACGGAGGCAACAAGCCTTTGTGTGACGTGAATAAACAAATCAAAATAAAAGAAAAAAACACTATGGTTCTCAAAAGAAGTAGCAGGGAAGGTTAGGGAGAAAAAGATAGCATTCAGGAAGTATAAAGAAACACAGAAGGAGCAGGACAGAGAACTGTACCAGTTAAAGCAGAAGGAAGCGGGGAGGGCAGTCAGAATAGCAAAGGCCCAAACCGAGGAAAAGATAGCCAACTCAATTAAGAAGGGGGATAAAATCTTTTATAGGTACATTAGGGAGCAAAGAAGACTAAGGCAGGGATACTTAGGCTGAATAAAGAGGAAGGTGGTTGGGCAGAGAGCGACAGTGAAAAAGCAGGGATACTGAATGAATACTTCTGCTCAGTATTCACAATGGAAGAGCAGGGGGAGATACCTAATCCAGTCAATAGAAGCACTCTGGATAGGGAGGTTGATATTAGTCCTTTCACAGAAGAAAGGGTTCTGAAAGAACTCTTAAAACTGAAGGTGGATAAAGCAATGGGGCCTGATGGGATTCACCCCAGAATTCTAAAAGAACTAAGGGAAGAACTAGTAACACCACTGACTACCCTTTTTAATAAATCATGGGAGGATGGTGTGGTACCTGAGGACTGGAGGAGGGCAGATGTGATTCCCCTTCACAAAGGTGGGAGCAAGACAGAGGCAGGAAACCACAGATCTGTCAGTTTGACCTCTGTGGTAGGGAAAATGATGGAATCACTTCTGAAGGAAAGAACTGTTGAATACCTAGAGGCCAGTGGGGCACAGGACCCAAGGCAGCATGGATTCACAGCAGGAAGGTCATGTCAGACAAATCTAACTTGATTTATTTGACTGGGTGACCAAAGTAGTAGACCAGGGAGGGGCTGTGGACATGGCCTACCTAGACTTTAGCAAGGCATTTGACACAGTCCTGCACAAAAGATTAATAAACAAATTATCCAGCCTGGGAGTGGGTCCCAGGGTGGTAGCCTGGGTAAAACACTGGCTGGACAACAGGACACAGTGGGTAATAGTAAATTGAGTCCACTGTGAAGGAGGTTACTAATTGGGTACCGCAGGGTTCAGTACTGGGGCAGTCCTTTTAATGTCATTATAAGTGACATTGCAGAGGGACTGGAAGGGAAAGTATGTCTTTTTGCAGATGACACAAAGATCTGCAACAGGGTTGATACACAAGGTGAGGTGGAAAGGATGAAAAGGGACTTGGCAAGGTTGGAGGAATGGTCAAATGTATGGCAGCTTTGATTCAACGCAAAGAAGTGCAAAGTAATGCACCTGGGAAACAAAAACCCAGGGGAAGAGTACACAATGGATGGTGAGATACTGACAACAACAAAAATGGAAAGGCACCTGGGGGTAGTCATATCAGACGACCTAAAGGTGGGCCAGCAATGTGAGAAGGCAGTAAGGAGGCCTGGGGGGGATATTGGGATGCATAAGGAGAGGCATCACCAGTAGAAAACAGGAAGTTGTTGGCCCTCTGTACAGACAGTTGGTAAGACCACATCTGAAGTACTGTGTACAGTTCTGGAGACCCCATCTCTGTAAAGACATAGACAGGGTGGATGCTGTCCAGAGGAGGGCAAACAAAATGGTGCAGGGTCTGCACCAGAAGACATATGAATAAAGACTAAAGGAGCTTAAGATGTATAGCCTTGAGGAAAGGAGGGATACCGGGGACATGACAGAAAGTTTCAAATACCTCAAGGGAATCAACAAAGTCCAAAAGGGTAGCATCTTTCAGAAAAAGAGAGGTGCAAGAACAAGGGGGCACAATTTGAAGATAGAGGGGGGATGGCTCAGAGGTAATGTGATGAAGTATTTCTTCACAGAGAGGGTTGTAGATGCATGGAACGGCCTTCCTGAGGAGGTCGCAGAGTCAAAAACAGTGGGGGAATTCAAGAATGCGTGGGACAGACATAAGGCAATTCTAGTGGGGGGAAGGAGGAAGTAGGCTGTTGGGTAACTAGGATCTTCAGCTTATCTGTTAGGTAGCAGGGTTTTATTTAACTCTAAAAATTGATTAGCGTTTTGCTCATAAAAGTTCTAAAACATTGTGAAAATGCATTGCACTTGCCTCACTGTGTTTAACAAACACAACACTTCTAGAAAATCTATAAAAATGCTTTCTGTACAGTTAGTATTGTCCCAAGAAAAAAACTGCTAATCAATTATTTAAAACCCTGGGTAGGGAAATGGGCAGACTAGGTGGGCCAAGTGGTCCTTATCTGCCATCAAATTCTATGTTTCTATGAAAGTGGCTCACTTTATTGCCCCCTATCTCTCTTCCACCCTGACTAAATTTCCTCTGACCAACTCTCTAAAGCCTGTTGAAGTCAGCCCTTCTAAATTCAAGGACTTCAGATCTCGATTGGGATTTTCCAGACCCAAGGGCCAATTCGAACCAAATGGAGCTGTGGTCACTGTTCCACAGTGACTCCCCTATTCTCACAGCTCCTACCACCTCCGAGCTGGTAAGCATCACATCAGGATCTGCAATCTGCCTGGTTGGTTCCTTAACTAGGTGTACCAGCAGACAGTCCTGGAAGCAAGGCCTGACTTCTGTCTCCTGACCACTGGAACATTCTAATCGATGTCTGGCAGGTTCAGATCACCCCACCTTTCCCAATGCATCCCAGCATCCCACTGGCCCTGCCCACTGCCTCGTCACACTGCCCTACCACTTTGAGGTCATCAGATATGATAACCCCAAAGCCCTTTTTCTGTTTATTGACTGACAGTAACTCACCCCATCCTATACTCATTTCTTGGCATCCTATGCCCTAGGTGCATGATTTTGCGCTTTTTGGCACTGAAGCCAAACTGCCATGCTCCTCTTGAGTTTCCCAAGATTGCTATGAATTCTTTCCACCCTGTCCTTACTGTCCGTCCTATTACACATTTTGGCATCATCTGCAAAAAGGCATACTTTATGTTTCAGTTCATATGCAATATCACTTATGAAGACACTGAAGAGGACCTTTCCCAGCACTGGGCCCTTCGGCACCCCACTGGTCACGCTCCCATCATTAGAGTTAAGTGCTGTAAACTACCAACCTCTGTCGCCTATCTGTTACCCAGTTTCTAACCCAATTCACCACTTTGTATTCCACCTCTAGGCTGCTCAATTTCTTACTCAGTCTCTTGTGCAGCAGTGTTGAAGGCCTTGCTTAAAGTCCTGATAGGCTATGTCCACTGCCCTTCCTGATCTATTTCTCTGGTCACCCCAGTCAAAGAAATCAACCATATTCGTGTGGCATGACCCCACCCCCCATGAGCCCATGCCACCTTTGGTTTTGCGGCCAACTGAATTCAAGCTACTCTACCAACCTTTCCTTTAACAGGTTTTCCATTAATTTTACCCACCACTGAAGTGAGGGGCTCACCAGCCTACAGTTACTAGCCTATTCCCACCTTTACTTATAGGGACCATGTCTGCTCTCTTCCAGTCCTCCCAAACCATGTGTGATTCCAGTGAGCTGTTGAATAAGGCCACCAGTGGGGCAGCAGGTACCTCTCTGAGTTCTTTCATTCCCCATGGGTGTATCCTGTCTGGTCCCATAGTCTTATCCACTTTCAGAACTGTAAACCCCTTCAGGACTCTTTCCTTTGGAAAACGGACTTCAGTCCGCCACCCCCTGTTCCTGCCGATCACTGGTGGTTGCCCCCCCCACTCTGAAGACAGAGCAGAAGTACCTTTTCGGGATGTCTGCTTTTTCTTGGTCCTCTTGTATGCAGTCACCCTCTGCTGCCCTCCTTGTCCTCACTGTCACCCCCTTTCTTTCCTCTTCTCACTTATGTACCTAAAGAAATTCTTATCCCCATACACTACCCTTCTGGTTATTCCTTCCTCTGTCTGCACCTTTGCCCCCCTCACTGCCTTACTTGCTTCCCTCTGTTTTACCTGGTACACCCCACTGTCTCCCTCCCTGTGTTTCCTATACCTCCTGAACTGCACCCCTTCTTCTTTCATCACCGTGGCCACTACCCTAGAATAATATAACAGTCTCTTTTACCTTTTACTTTTATTCACTTCCTTCACACAGAGGCTGACTGCCTTAATTGTGCCCTCCCTTATTTTTCCCCACTGTTCCTATACCCATCCTGCATCCCCCACTAGGCAGAATCTGAGGCTGTCTCCCATTTTCTTAAAATCAACCCTCCTAAAGTCTTGGACCCCAATCCTCATGTGGGTTGCCTCTGCTCCCCTCTTAATGTTAAACCACACTGTACAGTGTTCCCTGGTACCTTGGGGACTGTCCACCATGACGTCTGCAATGCCGTCCCAGTCTGTAAGCATCAGGTCCAGCACTACCCATCCCTAGTGGGTTCTTTGGCTAGCTTCTGGAGAAAGGCCCCTTGTAGGAAGCCAAGGATTGCCCTGCTGCTTGCTAATACTACAGCTGAAAGGCTTCAATCTACATCTGGCAGACGGAAGTCACCAACTAGCAGCAACTCCCCTTATCTGCCATCCTGATGATGTCATCCCCAAGTGCCTTATCCAACTCCTCTCCCTGTGCTGGAGGTCCATCCTCTTCCCATTTCCCTGCCTAACTCCCTGCAAGGCCTAAACTCAGGCTGGATTTAGAGATCAAGAGCCCTCAACCTCCTACTATCAAATCCCTTTATATACATCCCAGCAACCTGTCTGCCTTTCCGTACGCTTTGCTGCACTCTGCAGTACACTTGAGGCCTTGAAAGGGTAACTGACACAGATGGCAAGGATAGCCAGGGCTGGGAGCTGGGTCAGTACATGGGTGGGGCAACAGGGGAAAGGGGGGAAAGAAAATTCTACAGCATACCCCTGGCTATCACCACAGTCCTCTACGTGGTGCACTATTACAGCAGCATGCATCTTAACTTTGGACACATACGTTGGTTCAGGGTATTAAATAGCTGGTATAGCATAGCAAAATGCTACACATAATAGGGGGTTATGCTAACCATTTTCAGACATGCACAGTGATAGCCTGCTAACCAGTTTTTGGAGTGACTCCATGGCATAGGAGACTACATGAATAAAACTAATTTTTTTTAATGTTGCCAATCCATTTGTGTCAAGTGCTAGGCATTTTGTAGTTGATTAACACTTTTAAAGTGTGAAACTGCTAATTAATTTTTGTGACCTAGTAAATACCCTGCAGTTGCGCCCCAAGCCGTTTACACCATCAAACTGATGGTCTAGCTGACTTAAGACACTTGTCGTCACAGGCTGACAGGGGATCAATCATAGCCCCAACAGCCCTGCTGTTTACAGCAATGCTCAGAACATGTCTTTTGTAGGAAGATATCTTGTATCCGTCCTGCTGCCAATTGGGAGATTGTTCTCAAAATGATCCTCCCAGCGTCACGTCCACCCTGGCCTGACTGGATCTCCTTTTTCCACTCCTTCTGTGGCTTTACCACGAACTGCTCTCCTGTCCACTCCACTTCTCCCTCTACTCTGAACTAGCCCTTCCTTTGAGTCAGATGCTGTTTCCACTCTCCATCCCTAGCATCTAAATTCAGGTTGCCTGCCCTCCCCTGCTACTCCCTCCAACTTGCCTCTCCCCCTCCTTTGTCTCCATGCTTTGGAGCTTTGATTCCTTTTCCTTCAAATCTCCCATTTTCACAACCTCTGCTGAGCAGAGCTGTTTTTGCTACTCTGCTCCACCTCTGAAGCAACCTCCCTCACCTATACACTTCTGTCCTGTCTCCCAGAAAGCCCCGTTCTGTAACTTCACAGTCCACTCCTGCTCTTGTACATAGCTTGATCTTCCTCAGTGTTATGCACTGCTGTTCTCCTCCTGTAGACTACCCTGGCACCTACCACTGAACTCTTGCCCATCTGCTATTGTCCCTGGCACCCTGTACTGGTCTCTGCAGATGGCAGCAGGAGTGAAATATCCTTTTTTATTTTAAAACTGATTTTTATTGGGAACTTGACAATATAACTCACGCAACTGATACATAACAAACCTCCTGTCCAGCCCAAACTCAGAAATATATAAAAGTGAAAGGTATTCAGAAGGGAGAGGCCATAGTCCAATCAAAAGCTAATATAACAGAAACACCCAGATTGGAAAAGAACGTCCCACTCACCAATACCGTGGGGGTTCAGTTTCATGGCTCCCCCCAATAGGCCTGCCCCTACAGAGATGGTCCGGTACCACTCTTTAAGGGGAGTAACCCCAGATGGCCTGATGGCAGTGCTGGACCTATCGAGTATACCAAGTGAATGCATGGAACCAGGGAATCTGGTACTTGCCTATAAAAAGGCAGTGACAGAGGCCCTTGATTCCAAAGCTCCTGTTCGTGTTTGCCCACTCATTCTTCACCCAAGGTCCCCTTGGTTTGATGGGACCTAGAAAGAGATAAGGAGGGTGGGACGAAGGCTAGAGGGATTGCTTTCGTCAGACACAGGTGTGACAGGCTTCAAACTGATGGACCATTATATGGTCTATCAATCGGCAATCACCCGTAAGAAGGCAGAGTTCCTGTCCAGGAAGACTGTCGCTGTGCAGAATCGACAAGCTCAGCTCTTCTGGACCATGGACAGATTGTGCAGACCAATCTGTCCTCAGTCTGGTGCAGCTTTTTCACAAGAGAAGTGTGATTAGTTTGCTCCATTCTTCGCAGATAAGGTTGCCACCATCAGGTCCGGGATCTGTCAGGTCCCCTTTAGTGGGCATTGCAGAGGTCTGCAGGAGGTGGCGGATGCCCAGTTTGCCTGTTCTGACTTCAGCCAGCCGGAAATCATAGATGTCGTGAGGGTCATCCAGACTTTGCGGCCAACCAGCTGTAGTTTGGACCCGGGCCCTATGCACCTTCTTGTAGGGTGCGTGGATTTAATCGGCCCAGTCCTAGCCAAGATAGTCTGGAGGTCACTGGAGGTGGGGGGGGGTCTTCTCGGATCCCCTAAAGGAGGAGAGTATCCGACTCCTCCTTAAAAACCCTCCCTTGACCCAGACTGTCTGGCCAACTACAGACCTGTCTCTAGCCTACCCTTTTTGGGTAAGGTTACTGAGAAGGTGGTTGCTCTGCAGCTGGACGACCATTTGTCCAACCACGATATCTACGATTCTCTCCAGTTGGGATTTAGGAAGAGGCACAGTACTGAGACGGCCCTTGTTCAGGTGTTAAATGACCTCCTAATAGCGAGAGATCAGAGGACTCATTCCATCTTGGTCCTCCTTGATCTCTCGGCAGCATTTGACACTGTGGACCATGGTGTGCTGCTGCAGTGCCTGCGGTTCATCTGTGGACTATCTGGAATGGTCCTCAGATGGTTTCGATCTTTCCTCGAGGGTAGGACTCAAGAGAGTGGTGCCTGCAATTTATTCCTCAGCCCCTCTCCCCCTATCCTGCTGGGTACCGCAGGGCTCCATCTTGTCATGCATGTTGGTTGCAGTGTATATGCTGCCGTTGGGAGAGATTAGGTGGTACGGTCTGAGTTTTCACTGCTATGTAGATGATACTCAGCTGTACATGTCCTTTGTGCCTGGACAAGATGTGATTCTCTCGGTTTTTAACAACTGTCTGTCCGAGATCCAGGACTGGATGAGTGCGGGCTGGCTGTGGTTGAACCCGGCTAAAACTGAGGTGTTGGTGGTGGACCCAGATCATCAGGAGGCAGGTTTGTCGGCAGGACAACCTTCTGGGATTTGGCTCGGGGGTGCTCAGCTGACTACCTCAGATCAGGTACAGAACCTGGGCGTTATTTTTGATGATAGCTTGACCCTTAAATCCCAGGTGTCGGCTGTCGTCAAATCCTCTTTTTACCATCTGAGGAATATCACCCGGGTGAAGCATCTGGTTCCTCCTGATGATCTCCCAACGTTGGTCCATGCCTTTGTAACCTCTTGCCTTGACTACTGTAATGCCCTTTACCTAGGGCTACCAGGGGTTGATATCCGCACTTGCAGCTAGTGCAGGATGTGGCAGCCACATTGTTGACTGGTACTTCTAGAACCAGTCATATAACACCTGTGCTCCGCGAACTGCATTGGCTGTCAGTACAGTGACGGATCACTTTCAAGGTCAGGCTACTGACCTATAAAGCCCTACACAATCAGGGACCCCGTTACCTGCAAGATCTCCTTTGCCCTTACCGCCCCCTTCGTCCTCTCTGATCCACCGGCGAGGGATTGCTACAGATTCCCCGGGTTCATTTAAAGACATCGGGGGCCCAATCTTTTGCTTTGTGGCCCTGACCCTGTGGAATTCTCTACCTCGTCGGGTAAGAGACTGTCTGACCGTCCAGACTTTTAAGATGGTATTAAAAACACACCTGTTTAATATAGCATATCCAGACAGCTCCTGAATTGAATATTTAATCTGGTATACTTGGATTTTGTTGAAATTGATGTTTATGGTTTGGTACTTTCATGAATTTTAACATTTCTGATTGCTATGCGAGTTTTAAATTTTTATTTGTTTTGCTTACGTACAGCGCCTTGGTTCTGGAAAGACGGTTTTACAAATTAAGTCTCATCATCATCATCACCACCAATTTCAAATATTAACTCTTTTTATTTTCAAAATGCATCCAGACTATTTATGTCCTACATTTCGGGATTATAACCCTTCCGAAGGGAGTCTGGTTTTAAATTTCTATATATATTTTCTCTTATTCTTAAGTATCACAGCATCAGTATCGCTTTGTTGCTCCCATTAGGATGGACACGGGACTATTTTTACCATATTCTCTCTAAATTTCTTATCTAATTCATTCTCGTCTCTGTGTGCATCCTACTGGCGTTCTGAAGCTGTGCTTATTATCCGCTACAAGGGTTACAATATTTCCATCTGTATTAGTACATTCAAGATCTAGTTTACTGCATTATATATCTTGTCCATCTATTTTGTAAAGCTTTTTGTTTTAGTGCCAAAGATAATGTGATTTTTTTTTCATTGATATATTTGTATTTATGCCACACCTGTGAGTATATTTCAGAGTAGATATCAGTGATATTTTTGCTTCCTGGGGACCTTCAGTGAGGGTATCGAAATATCCCCCACTCTAGGCCACTCCGATATCCACTCACTAGGTCCAAAAGATACATATCGTAGGTCCTGATTTGCTCATTCAGAACTCATTTGAATATTCAGCCTCAGTAGCAGTACTAACTGTATTCAAATGCGAATAACTTTATTTTTTATCATATCATATTTTCTACGCCCTTCACCTTGACTGCCCCCATCTGACTGACCCCTCCAGCCCTGTCCCCCGGAATTACCAAGGCTTACCTTACGCCCGGCCCGGGAATGGTGCCTGTGGGCAGTTGGTCGCCATCCTGCCGCTGGTGATGTTTTCCCCTCCAGTTTTTCTCCCAAGGGCCCCAGGAGTGGGTACGCATGTGTGTGGAGGCACGCATTAGTCCCACGGACCCAGTAACAGCCCCTTTCCTCCCACCACATTGGCCTAGTGCCTGACTCCTCCCTAGACCTGTGCTGTCCCTAGCTTCTAGCAGGCGGCAGCCATTAGCTGGGAGTCACCACCCCACCTCCCCGGGGAGGAGAACGTGACTGTCGGCAGCTCCATCCCCCCCCCGGCCTCCGATGGCCTGGGCACGTTCCTGAACCTGGGTCGCCAATGTGCCGTGAGGTTAGGCATCCAGCACCTTAGCCCTCAGCACCACTGGGCTGGCTCAAATGTAAATAACTTCAAAACGAAAAATTATAGCATGGTACTGTGAGCACGAAAGTTGTTCAGCACAAAAATATATACAAAATGAGTAGTTTCATTTATGTCTACCTTTTATTTTTTTTTATAATTAGCAAAAAGGCAAAAGAAGGTGCAATTGTTTTTCACTTTTTCGACAAACAAATGCAAATAAAGTGAAAAATGACAGCATGGTACTGTGAGCACAAAATGTGTTCAGCACCAACATATCTACAAAATGAGTGCTGTTTCATTTACAGATACCTTTTCGTTTTTTTATAATTAGCAAAAAAAAAACACGCAGAAAATTCACTTTTTTTCCCCAACTTTCTGCAACAAACAAATGCAAATAACTTTAAATCGAAAAATGATGCCATGGTACTTTGAGCGCAAACGTTGATCAGGACAAATAAGTGGTGTTTCATTTAGACACCTTTTAGATTTTTTATAATCAGCAAAAATGGCAAGAAATTCAACCATTGAGACCATTCTACCTCTGAGTTTTCCAAACTCAGTTTCCCATCCTATTTATTTTAAATACCTCAAATTCCTCGGTTCAAAACAAACTCTACTAAACAACGATATGATACTGAAAGGTGTCCATTGTAATGACTCAGGCACCATTGCCAATGCATTTAATTCTCATTTCTCTGACCTCTCGAGCTATACAACTGCTTTCTCTTCTGATAACTCAATGCCTGGGCCACCATACTCTGAAAATACTTCCAAGACGCCCACTTCTACTTTAAAGCTATATAGTACAATGATGTCCTTAAACATCTAAACTCCATATCAGACAGCACCGCTGTCGGATCTGACTGCCTCGAACCTAAACTCCTAAAGCTGGCAGCACCTTTCATTGCAAGACCACTGTCCGTTATATTCAACTTGTCCCGGAGGGAAGGCGTAGTGCCTGAGGTATGGAAACTGGCTAAAGTCACGCCAGTGTTTAAAAATGGAGACAAAAAAGATATAGCCAACTATAGACCAATAGCAATACTGGCAGTATTAAATAAAATCCTTGAGAAGCTCATCTCAGCACAGATCTCAGAACACCTTGCCAAATACAACCTTCTGCACTCAAACCAACATGGTTTCAGAAAAGGCCATAGTACTCAAACTGCTCTGTTACAACTGACAAATGATGTTCTTCAAGCAATGGACCAGGGTCGTCAAACCGGTGCAGTATTTATCGATCTGACGAAAGTTTTCGATCTTGTTAACCACCCTCTTCTACTCACCAATCTCCACTCCCTGGGCTTCTCGTCTGGAGTCATAAACTGGTTCCATAGCTACCTATTAAACAGGTATCAAACAGTGAATTTCAACTATGCCACCTCAGAAAAAGCAGTGATAAATGTTGGTGTACCTCAGGGCTCTATCCTCGGACCCCTCCTTTTTTTCAATTTTTATTAACAATATTCCCCAAGTTATATCCTCCTGTTCATCGTTGCTGTATGCCGATGACCTTGTCCTGTACACTAGCTCAGATGATGTCCACTCCATTAATCTTAAGCTCTCTATGGACCTACAAAATATTCAATCCTGGATCTCCAATAACAAGCTCATTCTCAACCTTGGAAAGACCAAGGCTATACTCTTTGGATCCCCTATCAAACTAAAACAGTGCCGTGAATCTTTCCAGGTCAACTGGGCTGACAGCTATCCATTAGAGACGGTAATCTCTTTCAAATATCTAGGTGTCTCACTTGATGAATCCCTCACCTATGACACTTATATTACCGCCACCTGTAAGGCTGTAAATGCCAAACTGGGCTTAGCCTACAAAACAAGCTATACTCTTACCCCCACTGCTAGGACTGCCATTGCCAGAGGAATCCTGCTTCCATCACTTTCTTACGGGTCTGTAATCTATACAAATGCCTCTAAGGCAACTCTTCATAAGTGGGATACTACTTATAACAACATATGCCGTTACGCCTCTGCATCTTCTAGACTAAAACATCACTGCTTGCTGTACTCTGACCTAAATTGGCTATCCCCCACTGCTCACCATCGCCTCTCTCTTGGAAACCTTCTGGACAGTGTACTGCGATCAAGTATGCCTACCTACCTTGCCTCCCTGCTGACCCCGCAGCATGTCTCCTACGGTCTCCGATCTACTGGCCTTTCCTTGCCGAGCATTCCTAGATGTAAAACTACCAAAGGGAAATCGGGCTTCTCGCACGTAGGTCCCTCCTACTGGAACTCGCTGCCCCTAGATGTACGCCTTGCCCCTAATCATACCACCTTTAAGAAGAGGCACCGCTCCCTCCTTACAGCTTGTACTCGATGTACCTGCTTCAACCCTCCTTAGATCTTGATTCCCACTGCCATGACTGCCCTGGGTATCCCCTCTGTGTTATGAGTTGGCACCCTGCCTACTTTCAACTTCCCTTTAACCTATCCCACTATTACCTCTCTCCCCACCTCCTACCAATAATATCCTTTCAGTTGCAGGAGGCTGTTATGTTACCCAGCTACGATATGTTTTTTCTCATTTTCTGTACCTTATATTTGTGATATTATTATGATAGTTCTACACATGGGCACTTATCTCTATTTGTATAATTTATACCATTGCGTGCCTTGTACCAATATTTGTCTCAATCTTTGTTCTCACTTTCTGTTTGTGATGATTGCATATACCCTGTCACTGTATTCACTGTAACTGTATCTCACTGTCTTGTTGACCTCCCGGGTCGTGCCTGAAAATAGTCACTTTCGTGTCTAGTGTACCTACCTGGTTATCAAAAAATAAATAAATAAAAAAAAGAAGTTAACAAAATGCATTGCCAAAAAAATACCCTTCAGATAAAGCTCCTGCTTGTACATCTCTTAGGATCTTGTAGACAGCAGATACATGTCTCTCAAAGAGAAACTATGCACTTCAGCATGTACTTTCATAAATTAAGAAGTTTCAGTTATTACGATTTAGTAAAGAATACATTTTTTTATTTTCAGTGTTCTTTTCCAAAGTTTACAGCACATCTTGGTAGCCTATCTGAAAAGTCTGTATAAAAAAAATTGCCTCTCCCATTAACCCCACAATACTTTTGTTTCTGACATCATAGTGCTCGCAATGGCAGCAGACTGTGATGTCATAAACAGCAACTGTATGGTTAGCAGGGGAGAGTCAGGCACATTTTGAAAGGCTTGGTGAAATATTTGCTACATTATCTACAATATTTAGTAGACCAAAAACAGGGGGAAGTAAAAAAAAATATATAACAAATAACTAGAAAACAATAAAGTTAAAACATAATTGGTGTACATCTAGTGTTTTTAAGCTTTTTATCATAGCAGAGAGTTGCTCTTTAAGTAGTTGATTATCCTTGGTCAGTGAAATAAGTTAGCAATAACCCATGACAAGCTATGGGGTTATAGGCATTTACTGCATGCCTTGGGTGCACTGTGAGACACAAGGCCGCAGGTCACAGTACTGTCTGGTGTCACATTTTTTTGAAGATTGCCAGTCAGCCCCTTACTGGTATTAGTTGTTGACAGTTCAGAAGGAGGGTCATGACAGGGGTCTCTTGATTCTGTTGTCTTTGTGCAATTTTTTAATTGAGGACTGGCCACAGTCACTGGTGTGTCTGCTTGTTGTCGCTGCTAGCATTGTTAAATCTATTTCTTCCTGGGCCACTTTTATTCTTGAACCTCTAGTTAGTGGTTAGCAGAGTACTGGTATTTGTAGTGGTTGCAGGATCCTCTACCTCAAATGTTACTGTTCCGCCTTTTACCCTGCTTGTTCCTGTTGTTCTGAAATTTATTTCGAAACAACAGGAGAAATATGAATCTAGGTCTGTCTTTGGCCAGGCTTTTCCCTCATCTTTCTGTTTTAGAAATTTCTTAAGGCCTTCTCCAAACAGGTGGCCACCCTTAAATGGAAGTTTCTGTAATACATTTTTGGAGTCTGAATCCACCTCTTACAGTTTATTTATTTTATTTATTTTGTTTTTGTTGACCAGGTAAGTGCACTAGACAAATCCTGCCTATTTTCAGGCACGACCCAGGGGAGGGGGGGATACAGATGAATGCCAACTGACCTTGAACCAGATTAAGCTGTTGGTGGTATTTGTTTTAAGTGAATGAGGGGAAATTTGGCCAGGATACTGGGGAAATTCCCCTACTCTTTTCGATAAGTGCCATGGGATCTTTAACATCCACCTGAGCTACCACCAATCTAGGCAGATGGGACCTCGGTTTAACGTCTCATCCGGAAGACAGCACCTCAGAAGTGAAGCACCCCTCTCATGCTGCACTACAGTGTCAGTACTGGGATATTAACCCAAGTGCCAGATGTGGGAACTGAACCCACAGCCCTCTGATCTCCCGGCCTCAGAGGCGAGTGTGCTACCTACTGAACCACTGACACTGTAATCTGACATCTGGCTCTTCTGGCTACTACTACTGTTCTAGCATTTAGTCTCAGAGGGCCCCATTTTACAAGGTTGATGCAGGACTCGCATCAAGCCCTGCGTAAACTGCAAAGTTTGCCACAGCTGCACTGAAGAGTTTGCTGCAACCTATGCCAAATTTTAGTACATTTGGTGCAGTTGCACCATTTTACTCAATTTACGGCAGCTTGTGGCAAAGCTGTGGCGCAAACCTCATAAAATGGGTTCGCTACGGATCCAAAGTTAGACAGGGAGGAGCTGGTCTAACTCCGTGTTGGAAGCAAGGGACTGGCAGTAGGGCTTTTGCATTAGGCAGCCTGCAAAATCACGCTTGCCACAATGTTTGCCGCAAGTCACCACTTGCGTCCACCTCCCTGCCGCAAGTCCCGTTCTAAGCACTTTTTATCACGCCCAGAGTGTCAACTGATATGTCTCCCAGGTATTTAGCCATTTGCAGGATGCACGCTGCCAAGTTGGCTTCGGGTGACTTTTAGTTTAGTCTTTTGGCTACTTCTTCTAGCCATCTGGTCTGAGACTGTGGCACATATGATGCTGTGGTGGTGGCCCTGGCTGCCAGGCCTGCCATTTTGAGCACCTTCTTCAACACTTTTTCTAGTTTCTTGTCAGCCAGGTCTTTGAGACCAGCTGTTCATTCTGCTGGAAGGATAGTCTTTTTACTCAGTGCTGCTATCTATAGGTCCACTGAGGGTGCAGTACACCACAGCCTCAGTTTGTCATCCTGGATCGGGTACATGCAGTCCAAGGACCTGCTTTCTGGGATGCAAGCTAGATCCACTGCCTCCCATTATTTCGCTATCATTTCCTCTATGGCTGGGCAAATAGGGAAGATGTCTGCTGGCTTTTGTATGGGCTGGATCATAGGGTCCCGCTTGCTCTCAGAACACAGTGGTGATAATTTGAAGACCACAATGGTTTTAATAGATTTCATGAATTTTGGGACTGCATCACAGGAGCGTAATTTGCATCTGAGTGATGGCTCCTCAAGTACAGCTGGTTCGTCATCTTGGTTGGAACTTTCATCTGGGTCAGGCTCTCCTCAGATGTCTGGGAAAAGGCCTTCTGGGTCTGATGGTGCCAGGGCATAGGCAGGTTGTTGCCTGTATCGGTTGGATTGGTTTTTCCGACAGTCAGTGAAGAATCCTGCAGCTTGGGACTACCCAGGGTCTCCAGTTGCTGCATCATTTTCAGCATGAATGCCTGCTGACTTTCCATCATTGCTGCTGTGGCTTGCTGGATTTGCAGCATAACCTTTGTGGGATGGATTTACCATTCTGTTTTCCCAGAGGTGCCTCTCTCCACTGGTGAAGCTTCCAGTGAGGAAGACTGCTCATTGCAAGATCTGGACTCCTCTATGTTGCAGGAGGTCTGGTGTGGTAGAAGCACGACATTGCACATCAGGCATTTCCTGGATTTGGCCATCTGCAGAGACATGACAAGAGATGTGGGTATGGGAAAGTTAGTAGTTGTTACTGCCAGCAATCCTGCAGGATATGCTATGTAGTATATAAATACATATACATATGCATGAGCATGTGTCAACATTTGATCTCCCCGCCGGCGCATGATTTGGGCCATTAGGGATGAGAATCATCTCCCATATGTATAATGTGATATACCAAAAAGCCACCATATTAGTAGTGGGATGGCTAGAGGCTAGGCTTCCCTGCTGGAAACCTAAGATGGTCATTTGCTGAGTAAAGTATGCCGTTGCCAAAAGTGATGTCACAGCGTGCCTCCGGTGGTCGCAACAGCACTAGCAGGGCCTTGTGTTACTGTATTAAGTTGGGCGGAGTCTCCTTAAAGTCACTTGTGCCCGATGTACCATTCCAGGTATAGAGGGCAGACAGTAGTAGCAGTGCCTTTGTAGTGACTATTCTTGAGAAGGCACTGTATATGGGCTGCTGTCTACGCAGCTGGCCTATGCTGGAGAACTGCACATGCATGTAAGCGTCATGTATTCTTCCAGCCCTTAGCGTTACTGCACACGTTTGGCAAGATGGGTGCACCAGCCAATAGCGCTACTGCGTATGCTCTGCCAGGTAGTGCCTACACAGATGGAATGCCTAGTCCTCGCTCGGGAAAGAGGAAGGGAGGGGCTGCGCTGGTCTTGTTTCCCAACATGGCACCTCTGGCATCCTGGACTTTAGCCGGGGGGCACGCCCGGTATGGTCTGCCATTCCAGGTGTGGTTGGTGTATGTACCTGGCCAGTACCATGCTGGTGTCAAACTGGGCAGAATTCCTAATAGTCCCTCAATGATCCACTTCCAGCTGATCTGGAGAGGTATGTTTCATAGTCGCCAAGCTCACCACACATGCAGTGTGTTCTAACGTAACATTGGTCAGCAAAGCCAATTCCATTCACACAGATACTCCCAACACAGACAGAGTTATGCCCATGAGACCTCTTTGTTCTTTACTAGAATGTGGTTCTCTAGGTTCGGTAGGTGTATTTCGGCTGCTCATTGAGGGGCCAGAACAACTCATGCCTAGCACATGGTCCCTTAAACTGCTGGATGTCCCACTGAAACAGGGGAGTGTCTGCTGATTCCATCCACACTCTAGGGCTGTACACACACTCCACTTCAGTCGCTGATGTAAGGACTGCAGGAGCACTTATGCTGGAGTCACTCCCACTTGGTGGGGGGGGGGGGGCAGCCAGTGTGTACTAACATATCCAGTGCATACTTACGTATCCAATATTTAGAGGGCCAATTTTGAATTCTATGTCAGCAATTGCCGAAATGATCTCACTGCAGAAGTAGACAAGGATTGAAAGACCAGCGTAGGTAATTTCTTGTACCTGTTTAGCAAACTACCGGGGTCAGGAAAGCTGCATTCATGGCAGTGGAAAATCAGAAAATTGTTAGCTATCAACCCAGAAATTCAGAGTCTGCCAGTTACCTATTATTAGCTGAATCAGGAGCTCTCATCTTCATTTCAAAATGAATCTTGGCTGTATAAGTACTCTGCACAAACAGGAGCTCAGGTGACAATGTGGCAGCCTATTCAGATGCACAAATTAACTTACGAGCTCAGGAGCTACAGGGGCTTAGGTGGGGGAGTTGAGGTTTGCTCCCAGGTCACATGTAGATCTTTCAGTCTATCAGGAAAACATAATCCAGTCTGTAAGGAGTTGGAGTGCCATGGATAAACACATAACACAATGTCTCTTGAGAACCATCTAAATTCCCAACACTGGGGTTCTAGTTTCTGTACTATAACTTACCAATACCAGAGTGATAATTTCACTGCTGTGAGATTTGTGGTTTTCTTACACTGCCTGAAGGAGGGGTCAAAGACTGTCGTTGCCAAGGGAGCACTCATATTTTCTGCCTCCTCTATTTCTTTTCAACCTGACACATATGTTGGGGTTACCTCATAGTTGTAGGCCTTTAACCTCTGCACAGTTGTAAATTACAGTGGGCAAGGACATCACTAGCTTTAAGCTTTTTCAGGGTCTTAAATCTATTACAGGGTATCCTGACTGTCCAGATGAACTCTGTAATGGCTTTCTTCTACATGTGAAATAGCTTGTGTTGTACTGTATAACAACTGGAAGGCAGTGAGATAAATATAATTATGAACTGAGGATCGTAAAAAGAGGAATCTGATTGGCCAAGAGCTCTTTGAAGCCATGATGATATCAGGCTACATCAGCACGGCTTTAAAAAAGCTCCGGCGCCACCAGCCTCCTTGCTCTCTACTCTCTGAGAAATATTTTTTCAAAATGTACTCCTACACCACCCAAAAACTCATTCATAAAACATTTTAAAACCTGTTTCTTTTATTTATTTTTTATTTACAAAACTTCAAACTCAGTTCATAATAGCAATAAGTCACTCCAGGGTGTGGTATATCATGGGATATCGTCACATATCAGGTGGTTGGATGCACTCGGCCCCCAATCACCCGAGGAGTGACGGTATCCCATGATATACCACACCCTGTCGTGCCTTGTTGCTTAAGTAACTATGGAGATTATTCATTTTAACTGCCTCTATCCTAGCATGAAAAGAGAGTGGGAAAGGACCCACCTCACAGTATCTTTATTTGTTTGAGCAGGAGGGGGAATATATTTGGAAAGAAATATCCTCATTTATGTCACACCTGTGAGGATAAAAAGTAGCAAATATCAGTGATATTTGTTGCCACTATGGGCCTAGAGTGAAAATATCAGTGATATTCTCACTCTTGTTCCATACAGGCAATGTAGGTCCATACTGAGCGCTCTGTGTCTGAGCTGAGCTTGTGCTGGGACAACATCACTATTGAAGGTAGCCACTGAACAATCACGATGCAGGATATTTTTATTGACATTGCATAATAAAAGACATGGCATAAATCAAATATGCCACGGCCCAAAGAAAATATCACAGATAATTTCCCTCGCGCATTCTGACCTTTTTACACCACTTGCAGGATTTTAAATAACTACAAAACCGATTAGCAGTTTTACTCGTGAAAAAGCTAATCAGTTGGGATAATGCATAGCTTGTGTCTCAATTTGTTTAGCAACGTAAACTGCTCGAAAATGCATATACGTACTTTGTCGCAACTGATTACAATGAAAGTGCTGATCAATTTTTGCAGTTATTTAAAATCCTGACTTGAGGCTTTGCTACTCATGATGTCATAAGGTCAAACTGTACTTGGAAACAAATCAGTGATATTTTCACTAGGGACATGGCATATCTCTTATTTACATAATATGCATAAGCATAAATCAGTAGAAACAAAAATGCTATCTGTAGCATGGAATCCTGACTTGCTAGATACATTTTTTATCGGCTAGCAGGGAATGTTACAATGATAATCTCTACAGTGGGCTATGTCATTCTCCCCGACTCATGCTGTGCTAACTGACTCGCACAATGTGCCCTATGCACTAATGGGGCAGAGTGGCTATGCGCGGATCCCTAGGGGTCTTGTAACCAGTCCACACCCATTCGCCCCCATGCAGCCAGCCATGGATTCACCTACCAGGTGTGCAGCCCCGCCAGGTGGGTGGGGGCGTGCCCACACTCCCAACATTAACAGAGTCATGGAGGCTGGGCATGGGGGTCACAATATGCAGGGGAACCCCTGTCATAATGCCTGCGCCCCCCCCCGGGATGTCAGCTCCCTGGTTGCACAATGACAGGTGGGGACTGCTGTCCCCTTCACCATGCCGCCCCAGACTACGGACAGCGAACGGTGGTCTGGGGACGGCCAAATGAGCTCTAGTCTGATTCTTTGTTTCTGCGTGCTGCGCAGTGGCAGCCATATCTCCGCGCCCACAGGCGCAAGGGATCCACTGGTGGACCAGCCTGGTCCACGTATCTGTCCTCCACACTCCCACATGCCGGGGGTAGGGCCACGGACAGGTGGCTGGCGATCATGAATACCGCCGTGTGCACCTGTCCGTAAAGAGCTATGTGGGGCGGTGAGCGAGATTCAAGGTAACTTCACCCCATTAGTATATAGGGGCCTATGTTACAGCATGAGTTACCACATGTATACAATCAGTCCAATCTGAGCAATGCTGATGAACAGAAAGAGAACAAGAGACTGCAAACAGAGAAGGATTCGGAATCACTAACAGTAAAAAAAAAAAAAAGCCACTGCCAGAGAAACAACTGAATGACATTTCTGTGCGGTTATGGTACTGTATAAATTGCACATGTGATAGGCGACTAGCTGACTACATAATATTTTTATCTTCATTCGTGGTCAGTAACCTCTTGTACCCTCTCTTGTGACTTCACTACTCATGAGGGTCAAGAGGTCACTGACCACTCATGAAGACATAAATATCACACAGCCACCCCTCACATATCCCCTATTTACACTGACAGATCTGTTGCTATATTGTTTCTTTGCATTTGCGGCACCCTAGCGCTAAATGTTCTGTACGTGTGTATTCTCTTGTATTTGCCATACTATAATTTTTTGACAACTTAGCACTTCTGTAAATTTGTATCACATGTCTCCCACAAGTCACACCCTGAAACGAGCTTCAGCTCAGAGCTTCTTTGGCAAAAGTCATGCATAAAAACAAATGCAGAAACATTTTTCTGCAGGCCCCAGACTACATCTAAATATCAGTACCTGACAAACGCACAACTGAAATGTTCCTTTTCTAGTTGTATGATGCTGCAGCATGAAAATCAACATGCTGATCTGTAGAGCCACTGTACAGCCAGCAACCCTTGGAACAGGGGAACGGATGGGTGCTAGGCAACTCAACTCTATCCAGATACTGATCTCAAGGCAGCTGTATCCATATTACAAAAATGGGTCTGAGAAATCTTGCATTGTGACTGGTGGAGTCTATTCACATGACTGTGTAGCAGTTTAGCTTGCTGCATGGCAGTGTAAAGAAATTTTGGCATCTTAGCTATACAAAAATGAATCACCAAAGAGTTCCATAGAACTCTACAGTAACTGTGAATGTACATTCTAAAAACATAAACAGAACTACATGACTGAAAAGTGAACAATGTCGACCTGTCAGTGCAGCAGCAGTGCTATCGCTCGGGATGCCGGTGACCCGTGTTGGAGAGCAAACTCGGGTCACCTGGGGTTGATCAGGGGAAGGAGGATTGAGTGTCCCTCCAGTGGGGACTTGAGGGGGGTCACAGTCAGACCAGCAGAATATTAGCTGGAAGCTGTAATGGTGGCACATATGTGCGTGTGTGTCACTGCATAGTTGATATCCCTGTGGGAAAAATACCCACAGGACAAAAGCCTGGGTCCATCCAGAATGACGCTGGCAGTCCTGGCCGACACCTACTACCAACATGACACTACAATCACCATGCCACCATGGGATGTTCCTGGAAGGTGGGTGACAGGGCTGGAGTGTTGTGGGGTGGGGGGAGGGGCGGAGCGAAGAGCGGGGATAAAGCTTGGCAAAAAAAAATTTGAAAAATGACAGTTTACTTTTTAAACTAACTGTAAAAACTGCCCTGCTAGTTTTCCCTATCAGAAGTCCTCCCCTCCCCTCCTCCTCAGCGCAACATGCTGGAGCCAAGTTAGGGAGGGGCTCGATGTTGTGTGGTGCTCCACAGCATTGAGGCCTCCCACTATCTACAGGAGGCACTCCTGCAACAGAGAAGACAGCAACCCCCCCCCCCCCTGAGTGGAGTACGATACATCTGCAACAGCCCTGAGCTCCTCTGGGTCATGGTAGGGGAGTCTGAATCACGGCTTGAAGTTGGGTCTCCTGCATGTTAAGTCTAACATTCTGCCACTGATGCTATGGAGGCAGGCGAAGCAGAGGTTTCTTAACTGTTCTACTATTCGTGGCGTCGGACCAATGTACCGCCATAGAACAATTTATTTAAAAAAATGTTTGTGTAGTAACTGCATGATTACAAAACTTAATTTGAGCAGCAGTAATTAAATGTGCAGCAGCTGTAGAGCAGCTGTACAACCACTTCTGGATGCTCAGATGTGTAGCAAGTGACTGCAGTTTTGTGTTGCAGTTGCTGAAAATTGTGTAGTACTTTGCTACATGATACCAGGCAAAGTATTCAATGTGCACCACAACAATCACTTCCGAGTACCAGAACGGTTTCTTTACTTGCAGACAACTCTGTGACATACATTCCTTTTCTGCTCTATTCCTTATGTTGCAGTGGTTATTTTAAGCTATGCTGAAATGTCCACCCATCATCCCAAGGAAGCCTAATTTTGTCAGCTGGCCTTCGTGTCTCAGGATTATCTGTGTAAACAAATTATAAATACATACTAATAAAAGCCAGGAGTAGCTGAAGGGTCTTAACCATAATTGACTGGGGCTGTCTTAGGCTCAAGACGACAGCAGATCCAATTTAACTCATACCACAAAGGATCAACGGTAATTATAGCCGTGCTAATCGGAATGCCTAATTCTGATCAGTTGATGGGCTGCTCAGCGTGGTAGTATCCATCCCAGTGGGAAAGAGTGCCTTTGCAGGATGAAGTGTAGGCTAATGGTTAGATTAATTCCACAGGCCATAACAAGTCTACTGATGCACAGTACAAATCCCTGCTTAGCCACTGGCTAAGGGGTAGGCAAGGGCAAGTCACTAGCCTTCCTTGGGATTCAGGCCTTGTAGTTACTAAACATGGGGGAAGCAGACCTCATGACATCTCAGCAGGGCTCTACTGAGGGCAACAACCAATTCCAATTAACAAAACACAAGGGCTGTAACAGCTCTGAGTATCTGGCATGAACTATGAGCTACAGCGTACAGTATGAAAAGTTATATTCATCTTTGTAAAAGTCAAGCCAAGCAGGTAGAATCTGATAATCCAAACACTACAGTGAGTGCCTTGCTGTCGTTTTCATAAATAATCTTTCTTTAAATTGCAGAAACTTATTAAAAACAGCAGTGCAACTTAATTTTGTTCAGTAAAGACAGTTTCCAGTTAACTGTGTTTAAATGTCAGCATACCTGTAAAATTAGTTATTTTAAGTGCTTCCTTTGCTATGCACTGTACGTTTCCATATTTGCTTAATTCTGATCCCTTGTCATGCCCACTATGGCATGACTAAGCCAGTTGGGAGTGGTGTGCGTCTGCTGGGACATCTGTCTAGAACTGCCCCAGTGTGGAAAACAGATGTCAATTAACTCATAGGTCAGTAGGTAAAAAAACAAAAAAAAAAGAAGAGTAGATGCAGCAGCAGTGCTTTTCTTCAGAAATAAATGTTGGATGATTACACAAATCATTAAACATTAATGGAACTGGAGGCTCATAATGAAGTATGTCAAAGTGGATGACACAGTGCAAAGCTGAGATGCTGCTCCACATTCAAGCAGTCAAGAAGTACACTCAAAAGCCAGCCCAGTGGAACCGAGGGGTAAAGCACTGGACACTGTACCTTGCACCACGCCAGCAACCCGACTTCGCAAACAGAGTTGGGTCACTGGGGAAGGAGAGAACTGAGTATCCTACTGACAGCTCTCCTCTCCCAGGGAGGAGAGGGACCAGCCGCGCTGCTCCTACACTGCCACCATGTGGAGACGTGGTGCCAGGGCAATGAGCATGACTCACGAGGGGATGCATGGCAGCAGATGTTGTAGTGCGTGTGTACTCCGATGTACACGCACGCCCAGCATCACTGCATGTTGTCAGTCAGGGAAGAGGCCAGAAAAAAATGAGAATGGAAGCAGGCATTTTAAGCTTCGGTCATCCACTCCTGCCCACTCTGCCACTTGAGATCCTTGCCAAACTCTGGATGTGTGTTCCGGGATGGGGTGGATGGCCCTCCCTCCCTGGCCCTGCCACGGAGGGGGCAATCTTAGGAGACAGTGGGGAAGGGGGTGAGGAAAGGCACAAGAGGGGGGGACTATATGGAAGAAAAAAATAAGATGTGCAGTCAACATCAAAATTGTGTTATCAGCTGCCGATCATGGCTGATTTTTTTTTTTTTTAAACACTACTTGATGCACTGCAGCTGTCACCAAATAATCTCATTCTGCACTAATTACTTATAGCATTTGATAAGAACAGTAAATCTAAATGTGGAAACATTCACAGACCTCATGCTTGGCACCAGCAACATGCAACTCATGACAAGAGCAGTTCCTAAGTAACTGATAAATTTCTGCATTCTGAGAATGGGTGCCTTATGGACTAGTTTGCTAAATATCGCAGTCCTATCCACAATGCTTAAAGAGCCCCTGATGTTTCAGAGGAAACTGGAGAAATGTGCATTTTAGACACAGTTCTGCTACTAATTCATATCGCTTCTGCAGGTAGCATCAGGTCTTTTCTATAGAGCTTTTCTCCACAGATGGTTGGGGTGGCTGCTCAGTCCTATCCAACCTCCTCCCAATCGGCGTCTGCTGCCCCTGGCGCCTACCTGGTATGTTAATACTCCCTCAGCTTGCCCCCCGTGGTGGGGCTTGGGGGGGAGGGCCATCCTCCCCCCAGTCCACAAGTCCAGGTCAGACCCGATAGCTCAGTCAGCAGTGTGGGTTGGAGTTAAGCAGCAGCAGGCCTTCATTATGCCCTCATCATTACTTTTCCATTTTCTCCCGACTTCCTGGCACCATGGCAGCCTGGAACTGTGGGCCCTTCCACCCACCCTGACCCAAGTCTGCCTCCCAAGCATTGGCGCTTCCACCAGGCCTCCAGCTGGTGGCAGCGAAGAGCTGGAACAACACACCACCCTGATCTGGGACATGAGAGCTGCCAGACAGTCGCTCAATCCTCACCCAGCCCTCCCTACCCCTGGCAACCCAAGCTCATTCTTGAACTCGGGTCCCCAATGTGGTGAGAGCCAAAGAACCACAGTGCCTTAGCCCTCTGTGCCACTGGGCTGGCTGACATTTTGTTTTTCCTAATGATGTGGAGTAATGTGAAAACAGGATCACATCCCCCTTGAATTCAGCTGCTCTTGTTGCTTGTCTCCACCTGATTTCACAGTCCTGGGCTTGTGGCATCACAGTCTGTTGCTCTGGAAACAGAAAGGGGCAGGTTAAATATGGAGACCATCATCAAAGAGCAATGGGTGGAATTTCTTTAAGTGAATGGGCTCCAAGACAGGCAGCAGGTCATGTCAGACTTACTGGATTAAGTTCTTTCACTCTGTGACAAGAGCAATGGACAAGGCCCAGGCAGTCAGTGTGCTGTATCTAGATTTCAGTAAAGCCTTAGACTTGGCACACCATAGACAGCTTATGAAGAAGCTGGAGGATCTAAAGGTTCTGATAAAGTTAACAAGGTGAGTAGCAAATAGGTTAAGAGGAAGGACCCAGAGGGTGACTTTAAATGTGGTACATTCAGAGGCCAAGGAAGTCAGAAGTGGAGTACCACAAGAGTCGGGTACTGCGACCAGCACTGTTTAATGTGTTAACTGGTGTTATAGGGGAAGGGAGCAAGAGAAAAATCTGTCTCTATGCAGATGACACTAAACTCTATGGCAGGGTACACTCCAAGGAGGGGGGTCAAGGACATGAAGAGGGACCTACAAAAGTTGGAGGAGTGGGCCAAAGTATGGCAACTGAAGATTACTGCAAAGAAGTTCAAAGTTAGGCACATGGGCAAGGCTAACTGTAAAAGAGGTTGTTGGCTTGGGGATGAAAAAATCAGTCTGACCACTGAGGAAAGGAATTTGTGGATCATTATTAGCAACAGCCTTAAGGACCCAGTGCACCAGAGCACTTGGGAAGGCAAACATGATGCTGGCATGTATAGGGAGAGGGTTTTTCAGTAGAAAAAAAGAGGTACTATTGCCTCTCTATGGATCACTGGTGAAGCCACACCTGGAATAGTGTGTCCAGTTATGGAGCCTGCACCTCACAACGGATGAAGATGCTTAGAATCTGTCCACAGGTGGGCTACACAGACAGTACAGGGTCAGCAGGAAAATGTACAAGGACACATTAGCCAGCCTGAACATGTACTAAGGGGGAGGGAGCACGATAGAAACCTTTATTTTTTTTTTTATACTTATTTTATTAGAGACATTACAGATTCTCAGTATCTCATTTCTTTGGTTACATTTGATGTCCATTTCTTTGTGAACAATCCATGTTATTCATATTCCATATTTCTGAGTACACAGCTTTTACATATCTCTAAAAAACACTAAAGTGCATACATTTCTAGTTTTTCATAAACTACTACTTCTAAGGGACCCTTGACTAATAAACTTATGGCTGATATCTACCTAAAAAAATAGGTGTGGGGGAGGATACATACATAGAGAGCGGGAAGGAAAAGGAGGGGGGGCATTCAAAACTGTGATTCTTTGTACAAATCCCAACGTGTCCATCTATTATTATATTGACTTAATTTATGGTTGACAATAAATGTAATTCTTTCCATTGCTTGTACTTGATCCAATATTTGTAACCAATGTGGCTACGGCACAATCGCTGCAGCCATTTTTTATTATTATTGCTTTTATTACGGCAATATTTGCCACTGCCCAGAGATGGCGCCCTTCTCTGCCTTTGATTTCCGAGGGACATAGTCCTAATATGATGTTCTCTTGGCCTATATTGCTATCTAGACCAAGCAATTTACTTAGGTGAAACCTTACTACATGCCATTACGTCTGTATCTTTGGGCAGGCCCAAAAAACATGTGCCATATCTGCCTCCCCACTACCACACCCCCTCCAGCAGTCAGCTCTCAAACTCCTGTTCATTCGGGCTAACCTCTTTGGGGTCAAAAAAATATCTCACTTTAATCTTCCAGGAGAATTCTTGCCACATTGGGGATGATGTAGTCTGCCAACTATTTCTAAAAATATGGTTCCACTGTGTATTATTGAATCTTACCCTAAGCTCTTGCTCCCAACTCCTCTGTATGTGGGACGTGTTATGTGCCCTGTCCGCTATTAGATTCCAGTATAACATTGTTATTGCTCCTTTTCCATGTGTCGTACTCCAAACTGATTCAAACACTTTGGGGAAAGGTCTCTTGTCCTCATAGTGAAGACTCTTTTGTATTTTGTCATTTATATAATCCCTTAATTGGTAATAGTACAATCGGTCCCCTTCTGTCCACTGATATTGCGCTAGGGCACGCTCAAATGGTATAATTGTCATGCCCTGAAGTATTTGCCATGTGGCGTATATACCCTTCTTTGCCTGTTTTTTATACCAGTCTGAGAGTTTAGCTGGAGGGAAATTCCTATCTGTTGACCACCAGGTATATCTCCACGTATCTCTGGCCGTATATCCTCGTCTGACACCCTGAAGCCAACCTGCAAGTGTTACTTTAGCTGGGGTCAACATATCCCCTAACCCTTGGTTTTTGTTTTCCAAATCAAATAATCTGGAACCAAGCTGCATACTCCCTATCTGCTGCAACTCTATCTGTTGCCAGTGGGCTCTATAACTTTGATGTACCCATAACAAAGCTATTTTCATCTGAATTGCAGTCCGGTAGTCCGAAAGAGCTGGACAAGCCCTACCTCCTTCTCGCTTCAGTAAGAACAACGTTTGCTTGCCTATTCTAGGCTTAATGTTACCCCATATATAGGTAATGACCAGTCTTTGCCAACTTGCCATTACTTTTTGAGGTATCAAACATGGTACTGTTTGAAACAAACATAGGATTCTCGGCATATTTGTCTTAACTATTTGTAACCTTGAATGAAATGGGAAGGGTATACTATTCCATTTTTGAAGGTCTGCACGGATTTGTTTAATCAAAGAAGGGAAATTATCCTCAAATAGTGTTGTTGAAGACTTTCCTAGGTTAACTCCCAAATATTTGATAGTCTTACACTTCCATCTCATGGGATACTTGGTCTTAATCCCATCTGGTAGAGCTGCAGCCATCACTAACACCTCCGTCTTTGACCAATTAAGGGTATAACCCGATAGGGCTGAGAAGTGATCGATTTGTTTAAAAACTTGAGGCAAGGATTCATTAGGGTTCGTCAGGTAAAGCAGGACGTCATCCGCGTAAAGAGCTATTTTGTGCATGGAATCTCCTATTTTTACCCCCATGATCGTATTGTCTTTCCGAATACTCTACGTCAAAGATTCTATATATAAGTCGAAGAGCAGGGGAGAGAGAGAGGGCATCCCTGCCGAGTTCCCCTCTTCAATGTAAATGAGCCAGAAGGCGTATAGTTTTCCCAAAAAGGCTAGGAAGGGGGCTGGGAAGCCGAAGCCGGCCAGGGTACCCCAAAGGAAGGCCCATGAGACTTGGTCAAACGCTTTCTCTGCATCTAAACTCATCAAGTAAGCTGGTGTCCCTGACTTTTTTAAGTGTTCTATGATATTCACCGATCTCCTGATGTTATCTGAAGTTTGCCTTCCCAGTACAAATCCCGTTTGGTCTAAATTGATTAATTCTGGCAACAAATTTTCTAACCTTCTAGCCAGTACCCCTGTTATTATTTTGTAATCTGTGTTTAAAATAGAAATTGGTCTATACGAATTGCATAGCGTGGGGTCCCTGGCCGGCTTCGGCAACATTGAATAGATGGCTTGAGCCCACGAGGGGGTGCCTCTCACATCCTCTGACCACATCGAGTTGCATGCCTCTTTTAATAAAGGGGTAATGCTCTCTCTAAATGTCTTATAAAATTTGTTAGGGAGCCCATCAGTGCCAGGGCATTTTCCTGCCTTTAAGCGGGAAATCTCTGCCTGTATCTCTTTCTCTGAGATAGGCGTAACTAGATATTTTTGTTGTTCGGTATTTATTTTTGGTAATTGCAAAGGAGATAAATATTTTTCAATAATTTCAGGAGGTGGTTTTGCTCCTTCATTATATAGTGTTTGGTAATAATGTTTAAAGGAATCGGTTATTCCTTCAGCATGTTTTCCAATTCCTGTGTATAGGATCTAAGACTTTTGGTATGCATGCTTTAGCCTTCCATTGCCTCAGCCTGCTGGATAGGAATCTCAGTGCCCTTGGGCCCCCTTCGTAGTATCTTTGCCTTAAGCATATTAACTTCTGTTCTACATGATAATCCAAATTTCAACATATTCCTTTTTTCAACTTTTTCAGGGCCTCTCCCCTTTCCCAACTTATTTGTTGCTGCTGTTGATATTCTAATATAGCTATTTGGTCTTGTAAATAGACTCTCCTCGCCTCCCTCTTTCTTTTAATTCTGTATAAAATTTCTATGCATTTACCTCGCACTATGGCTTTTACTGTGTCCCATAAAATTGTCGGTGCTATTTCCGGGTCTCTGTTTTCCCTAACTGCTTGTTCTATAGTTGTTCTTATTATCTCCTTAGTATCATCCTTGTGCAACAAAGAAAGATTCAGTCTCCAAAAGGTATTTCGCTTAACGTGACCAAGTTTAAGCTTAAGATAAGTTGGGGCGTGATCAGATAACGTTATGTCACTGAACCAAGATTCTGTGCATATCAACATCGAGCTTTTTGATACCAAAAAATAATCTATCCTCGAATATGTTTGATGTGCTGCAGAAAAAAAAGTGTACTGTTTACTAGTTCTATGCATTTGCCTCCAAGCATCCGTTAAACCAAGTTCGCCTAACAATTTTACCACCTTATTGGCTAACCCCCTCTCTTGTCGAATCACAACCCCTTATGTGTCAATATGAGCATTAAGTTGTAGGTTTAGGTCCCCTCCTATTATCAAGTGACCATCTGCCCACTCAGTGATTTTAAGAAGGAATTCTCTATAAAATGAAAAATCTGAGCCAGGGGGGTCATATATCGAAACCAAAGAAATAACCACTCCGTCATATCTACCCTTTAAACCCACAAAACACCCCTCCTTGTCCTTTATAGTGTCCTGTACCTCAAAAGGACATTTGTTTGGGATCAAAATGACTGTACCCCTTCCTTTCTTATACAAGGATGACACATTTATTTGATACCCAAATTTCTTGAGCTTATCATGTTCTACCTGAGACAGGTGCGTCTCCTGTAACATTATGAATGACGCTTGTGATTTCCGCAGAAAAGACATAATTCTGCCTCTCTTGATTGGATGCGTCAGCCCATTTACATTAAGCGACAGTACAACTGGCTCAGATTTATCCATAGTCCATTAGCATTTTGTAAATCCTTTCATTCTTACATGCAGCTATTTTATTTCCCCCCCACCTACCAACATCCCGCCCCCCTCATATCAGCCTTATTTAGGTCCCTACCAACACTGAATATCATGAACTTTAAAGAACAAAGCCACATCCTAAGCGTGGATGTGGAGCTCCGTATTTCTTTAAAACTATAACTTCAAATTGAGTACTTCCAAAAGTGGAAACCCCCTGTATCCCGAGTGGGTTTCTATTACCAGCAGCTTCTTTCTACTGGAACGAGGAATGTTCTGTGCCACAACAAGTGCAGCTTTCCTCGCAGGGCCTGTGTAATAGTATGTTAGCACTACCAGGCTCCTAAACTATTCAAAGACCAGGAGTCACTAAACCGTGTACCCTTACCAGTGCTGATCCCCCCCCAACCCGAGAAGACACTGTATAATTTGCCTCTTATTCTGGAAAACAGCTGTACCCGCATTACAAGCTTGTAGTGAGTTTGTGTAGAGAGTAAAGAAATAGCAGTATATGTTTGTTATAAAGTATTATAGGCTTCTCTATTTTGTGAAAAGTCCCAGCTTGAGCTATGGTCCCATTAGACTGTCCATCCTTTTTTGTACAAAAGAAGGCGGGACTGATTTGTGTCTTTCTGTTGTACCATGCTAATTCAATTCACATTTTAGACCCCTGTCAGTTTACAGCTTTACTACAAACCACCTCTATGTAACCCTTTGCCATTGTTCAGCATTTATCACGAGTAAAGGGCTTAACTGAGTTCCCGATGCTTCACTTCGCCTATTCCATACTTCTGAGTATCAGCTCAGTCCTGGGAATCGCGTTGCACACCTTCTCTGCTGTCCTGTAGTTTCTTGAGCAGGGCCTTCATTGCAAGGAGGGGGAAGAATGACGTCTCTCTGCTACGACCTCTCTTCCTTTTCCCAAGCGAAACCGTCCAGTCCTGATACTCTTCTGGTGTCTTCTGGGAATCGATTTTTTCTGTCCCTTATTCTGTGCAGTCAGCAGTCCTTTCTCCGCAAGTGCCTCCCTGGCCTCTTCGGGGGAATCGTAAGTTTTAACTCCTTCGGGCCAAAATACTCTTAACTTTGCAGGGAAAGGAGTATGGAAGCGCAGACCCTTGGCTTTAAGTAACTTAATTAGCTCCGTGTATTGTGCACGTTGCCTTTGTATTTCCTGCGGGTAATCATGATCAAAGTACAGTCTATTATTTAAGTATGTGACTTCCTTTAATCTCCAGGCTCTTATTAAAATGTCCTCCTTCGTTTTGTAACTGTTGAATTTTATGATGATAGATCTTGGTCGTGCGCCTTTCTCCACTGGTTTAGGTTGAAGGGCCCTGTGCACTCTCTCAATGTTCAATTGATACCCAGCAGGTAGTTGCAAAACGTCTGTCAAGAGGTCTGAAAGAAACTCGTGCATTAGGCCTGTCTCTGAGCCTTCCGGTAAACCGCACAGCCTGATATTCTCCCTGCATGAGCGGCTCTCTAAGTCAATGCATTTCTCCTGCAGTTTCTCTGTTTGCATTATTAAGGCCTGCAGTATTTTCCCATTTTGGTAAACTCCATCTTCCGCCTGTGCAATTCGCTTCTCCGCCCCTTCCACACGTTTCTCCAGACCAGTCAATTTTTGGTCTAAATTTCTAAATTCCAGTTTTGTTTCTGCTCTCATTTCCTTAATCTCCTGAAATAACTGCTCAAAACGTGATCGGGTTAAATGCTTGTTCTCTTCCTCCGTGTCTGCAATGCTGTAGAGGAGAAGGGCTGCTGACTCGACCGTCTGGAGGGTGATCGCGATCCTCTCCCATCCTGTGCAAGTTGCTTTATTTTTAACTTGTCTCCACTGGATTTATCTCTCACACGTCCCATAGGCATCATTTTCAGTATTTTTATTAAGCAATGCAGGTATTTTTAATCTTCTCGAGGAGTTTAAGAAGGGGAGCTCGTATCACTCACTCTCTCCTGGCTCCGTGACGTCACTGGAAGTCTCACGATAGAAACCTTTAGGTATCTGAAAGGAATACACAGGTTAAAGTGTCATGATCGGTTTAAGCACAGCGTGGGGTTAGCATCTAGGGGACATGAGTGTAAGGTGGTATGAGGAAGATTCATGAAGGACACAAAAAAGTACTTTTTCACAGAAAGGGTGGTGGATACATAAAATGGACTGTCAAAGGAGGTGGTAAACACCAAGTTGGTAAATGGTTTCAAGAGAGAATGGGACAGCTATAAAGAGTTGGTGAAAACTAAGACGGTGAAGCCGTGAAGAGTTGGGGGGATAAACTACCAATGGGCATTTAGCCCATACAAGCTGGACTATAAGTCTTTTTCCACCAGGCACTTTCTATGCGTCAGTGTTATACATAACAGAACATATAGCAACATGCACTGAATGGCAAGCCATTCTTCACTTTAAAACACAGGCATAAATACTTAGATCATTTGCCAAGTAATTTGGCTGATCATGCAAATTTTAAAACAATTCTTATGGTAAGAAAGTGGCTGGCCAGAGACTTCACAAGCATCGTTAGAATTTAGAAATTCTAATGATGCCTTTGGAAATTCTGGGCATGCTTTTTCTGCCCAATAAAAAGTGGAGCCTATCCTCAGTCGTTATATGTGGCGCTAAGTGGTCCTTATGAAACCACCTTGCATATACTGTGCAGGGCCCAGCGTAAAGGCATGGCAGCCCACGTAAGCCTAGTTGTAGCCTTCTGCACTTACCCAGGTGACAGTCTGTGAAAAGCAGATGACAACAAGTGGAGCAGCATTGCGGCTGGGTGCACAAGCCCAGAGTCCTAGACAAGGGGACCCAGTGGACCACCAAGTATGGGACCAAACTGGGGCAAGGATGAGGAGTACCAATGCACCACCTGGCCTCACAACCTTCGGTGGAGCAACTGTGTGTGTGTGTGTTCCACTGCACCACCAGGCCTCACAACCTTCCGTGGAGCAACTGTGTGTGTGTGTGTGTTCCACTGCACCACCAGGCCTCACAACCTTCCGAGGAGCAACTGTGTGTGTGTTCCACTGCACCACCAGGCCTCACAACCTTCCGAGAAGCAACTGTGTGTGTGTGTGTGTTCCACTGTACCACCAGGTCTCACAACCTTCCGCGGAGCAACTGTGTGTGTGTGTGTGTGTGTGTTCCACTGGACCACCAGGGTACAACTACAGACTACTTGGGGTGGGGGAAACCACTGGAGTACCAGGGCCCATACACTTAGGCAGATTTGGGGGAGGGTGACACTTTCTAGTGGGGTGTCCTTGTGCAGAAGGAGGTGACCTGGTCACATCCCAGCACTGTGCCATGTGTCTGGCACAATGGCATGATGCAACCTGGTTGCAGGCATACGTCAGCATGCTAGTGGGTGCAAACCATTTGCACTCGCTAACAGCCAAACTTCCAATTTGTATTGTGCCTCTGTTACGGAGTGTGTGTGTGTGTTTACTCCCCCTTGCATCATGTTAATATGTTTTTATATAGAACTTCCAGGTGATACCACAATAGTGCATCCAAATTCTCTTAGGGTAATCTCAAACATTCTGTCTCATCACAAGATGCCTAGAGAGATTTGTTTTTGTCCGAGTGCTGAAATGCCTTTGGGAATAAAAATAATGTGAGAACAAGTGGCCTTCAGAGGAGGCAATACAAAATTTGTGTGGTTATCAACACAGCCACGTGACTTTTCAGCTATGCAATTCGTAACTCATACTTTTGTGTTAACAGCTGTTTTTATCAAGTGACTTTCCAGCTGTGCAATTCGTAACTCATACTTTTGTGTTAACAGCTGTTTTTATGCTACCTAGCAATGCTAGGTGGAGCTGCTTATCTCAGCATCATTGTGGCATGGTGGAGAAAAAAAGGCAGTTTGCAATAAAGGGGTGTGCCTGTAATGAAATTTTGGAGAAAAGCATGGAAAGATGCCATCATCTATACTTTACCAAAAGCAAATAAATAAATAAATAAATAAATACTTCGAACACCTATATGTTGAAATGTGACATGACGATTCACACCGGTGATGAAGTCAGTGTGCCTGTTTTCTCTCTCTCTCTCTCTCCTCTCCTCTCTCTTTCTCTCTCTCTCTCTCTGAGGCAACTGCTACTGTAAGTAAGTCTTTTGTTTAGCTATGTTTTATGCCCCAGGGAGAGCTACCTAGCTTCCAGTCTGTCTCCTCTCCTCATAATGCTGTCACAGTACAAATAAGGTTGAACTACCTGGGTCATTTAACTCCTATTGGGGTTTGATATCCAAAGTTGAAGGAAGCTGCATGGTGCCTCTACCCAGTAAAAGGTAAGTGGGCTAGGTAACTAATTAGTATGGCCCCCTGGGAAACCATACCTACTCACTGTGGCCCCACCGACTCAAGCCACCTGCTTTCCACATTGTGCAATATCACATAATACAAAATGCAATTCATAATAAATACAATGCAATGGACACAGTAGTAACTTTGAAAATGCAGAAAGGGATTTTATTGGGGACTAGGAACGAAGTATCTGGGGAAGGAAAGGGTTATTTATTTTGAATTTTGATGACTGGGTAGGCCCACTGGAACAACAAAGTCCCTTTTACTGGGGCAACCCAGAGTTAGTTACAAAATAAACAGTATAATGACATACAGTGGGGTAGGCTGACAGGACAATCAAGAACCAGGTACAATCAATGGTCAAGGAGGCGGAGTACAGTGGAACATAGCTTAGAACATAATAAGCAGTAATTCCCCCTTCTGCCAATGGTTAAGGGCTTTATCAATGCCCACCCCCTCCCTTCATGTATATTCACCCCTACTGAACTGTGCAGGTCCCTCTTACCAATTCCCCACTGGTACCTGGGACTCTAGGGAGCTCCCTGTGCTTCACTGGGTGCCCATCCATTTCATTGGTGTAGGCCCATCAACAGTTGTTTTGCATGTCATGGGCAAGTGACAAAAAAACAAACCCAAAGTAAGTGCAGTTTTTGTATTCCCAGGCCTGCCAGCCTATCTGAAATCAAATGGATGCTTGAGGTAAACAGTGCAGTTGGGTATGCCCCTGAAAAAGGGTTACCAAATTGTGCCATGAGGGTAAATTTTTCAAATTCACAGTAGATTAATTGTAATTAACTTTCAAGACACTGTGACCCTAGAGTGAAAAAGGGACCATATGATGATATAACTCTCTAACAGAGACTTGAGGAAAAGCACCTTCACTGTTGCATGGGTAACAGCGGACACTGTATAATGTTGTGCATGTAACTATATAACAATGGACTCCACACAACTGTTTAAGTTAAAACAGTACTACCTGGATCCCACACTCACAAATGTCCCATTGTGTTTTTAAAAAACAGTCCCAAAAAACAACCCCCCCAACCCCCAAAAAATCTGGATGCTTTTGCTGAAATTTTTAGGAGTATGTAAAAAATTTAATTTGCTGGGACACCACAGGTTGCATGCTCCACAACAACTTTGAATAAACCAGAATTTTTTTATGCATTTAAGACCACGGAAACAATGACTTTATTAACAAAAGACAACAACAGAAGATGAATTAAAAATAAGTGTAACTACAAGAAAATCTGCATAGAAGCAGTGGAATATACTGTGGTTTTGCATGTCAAGTTTTGCTGATAGAAATCTGTGGCATTCTGGAGTTGGCATGTTAAAAAAAAATGAGTGCACCTTGGTTTCTCAAATTACGTAACATATTTGCACTTGTGACCATCTTTTAAATTCACTGACTGTAAGTGCAGTGGCTATTTTTTTTTTTATTTAAGCACTAAATATTTGGTACCCCTTTTCATGAACTTACCTGGTTGCACAAAAAGTTCTGTTAAGTAAACTAAATACACAGATGCAAGGTCAAGGCCCTGCTTGGTTACTCACTGCTTTTCCACCAAGCAGGAAAGTCCTGGCTGGATGTACTTGCTCTCGACTGTAGTCTCTGAATCAGCTCTGACATCAATGCATGGCTCTGCATCCTCTCTGTCGGGTGGTCTCACAGAGACTCTGGTGGATCATCATGGCTCTGGCTCTATTGATTGGTTCTAGCGATCCTGGATACAGTTGTTAAGAAGCGCCTACCAAACTGACCAGTGCTACCTCAAGGCAAACTCCCCAGGCTAGTCCCCAGGTTCTAGTGACTGGTGCTGATGGCTCCTCAGACTGGCTGTGGCAGTCTCACAGATCCCAATGAAGAGCTCAGATGCAGGACGGCTTATGTGTGCAGAAAGACTCCTTCCAGCTGCTGATTTCTGTTTATCCCTCCAGTACTCTGCATACAGCGGACTCCTTCTTTTCAGCTGTGAAAGAACACTTTTCTTTCCAAAATGTCTGCACTGGATTACATAGTTCCTGCAGACGAGTGACTAGCCTTTGAACACAGGCTCTCAAAGACTCAAGCAAACAGCAGCTGTGCCTGAGCTTGGCCTCAAGCAGTCTTATGGTGTTGCAAAAGTCCTCTCTCTCTCTTCTAGAGCAGGTATCCCTCCAAATGGTCAAAACCCTCTGTCAGTGACAGGAGATGGGGTGATCTGCCTGGCTTTGTGCAACGTCCTATTGGCCTAATCACTTAGGGGTGAATTAATGAGCCATCCATGTGTCTCGCAAGTCCATCTGATTCTGCTGCAGCTCCACAAAATCTGACTGGTGGTGACTGACCTGCCCTCTGACCCAACTGCCAAGCTGATGGGGCTCAGAGGTGTAGAAGCTATCTGCTCCTTTAGGCTTCTGGGGCGCTGGCTCAAAGTTAATATTTTCAAAAAGGTTCCTGCCCTGAAATACACATTCTCTGCCCCTAGTATGTGTTGGTGTTGCTGCACGCTAGTGTCTGATGTAGTCATTGGTGAATCCTCAGTTATGCAGAGCACAACCACACCTCCTTTGTAAGTAGTAGAGCCACAATCCTGCTACATGGCAGAGCTACTTAAGTGAATGGCGCTACGTGCCAAAGATGCGTACTCCTTTCACTCCCGCTCCAGCCCCACACAGTCCAGATCATTGGGCTCAGGAGTGACAACAAAGACGGGGCTCCATGGAGCCATAACATAAGCCACACCGCGTATGTGTGTGTGTGTGTGTGTGTGTGGGCAAGGGGTTACAGTTGAACCCATTTTGATCAATGCAATGTTCTGATCTCTCTCTCTCTCTCTCTCTCTCTCTCTCTCTCTCTCCATCCATCTACATGACACACAGTTCCCTTCATCAGATGTTAACTTGTGTGGCCCCAAAAAGCTTGTGCACTGTGTCATTTTGGTACAGTACACATTAGTTCAAACAAAGGCCTGAAACTATGCAACCGAGCTACAACCTTTCTTTACAAAGAAGCTCATGAAACAGAATTTCAATTATTGTGCAATTTCCGGCGGGACAGATTTAAGTGATACTGTTGTAACACATCTCTTCACAGTACATACGGGGGGAGAGAAGTCCTCTGAATCCAAAGGACCCTACACTGTTCTCCTCAATGGCAAAACACTGGGTCACACAAGGACAAAGAGAGGATGTATCATCAGCTTTAAAGGTGACATGTAAAGAACCACTGCAGCCCACTTCTGTCCCCACATACCTTACAATGCTGCTGCGGGAGTTCGGGGCTGCAGTGGTCATCATTTTTAATCCTCTGGTTCTTTTGATATAAAGTGCTGAAAATTTCGGCCGAACGCGGAAGCGCCACGCAGTTCCCGATTGAGCAGGTGCAAGGAGTCATGGGTATTACACCCATATAGTGATGTTGCTACCACCACTGCTCTTATTATAGCAGCAGTGGCGGTTCTTTCTTATGTTTATTTTATGGTTTCTAAGGGGGCCTTGATACCTATAATGTCACTTACAGCAACAGTCTGTCTAAATCAGAAAAAAGGCAATCAGAACTCTAAATAACAACTCTGCCCCGGGGCAAGATGACTCGACGGGAGAACTTTCTAAGGTTCTAGTGGGCTGTTTTTTTACTAGACGGATGGCAGATATTGTACAATCATATCCAGGAGGCAGGGAAGTAACTTCCCAGTGTGACTAAAGGAATAATAATTTTTTATATATATATAAAAAAAAAAGAAAATGCAGGAGATACTTTAAACTGTAGACCCCTATGTTTTTTAAATATGGATCTCAAAATCCTTTCCAAAATCCCGGATTACAGACTCTGGCAAGCAGCCCACCATCTGATAGTCAAATCTCAGACCTGTTCTCAGACCTCAGATCTGACCTAGGAGGGGGAGAAGGCTGCACAAAGATGGAGGTAACTGACTTCAGGGGGGCAGATTTTAAGGAAATGGGAAGGATCCATAAAGAGCATTTGGATGTGACTGGGCCAGACATGGACGCTGACAGTAGGTGGGAAATCATCAGAAGAGAGGTGCAGGATGCTACCAGAACCTGTGCAAGAGTAAGACGAAAATGTGGTAGGGCCCAAAAACCCTGCTGGTGGACCAGGGAGGTCCAGGAGGTGGTGAGGGGAAAGAAGGCAGCCTATAGGCAATTCAAGTGCTCAAGGAGTGAAAGGGATGAGGGAGTATGAACTGATGGCTAGAAAGGCCACTAGGGTGGTGAGGGCAGCTAAGGCAAAGAAGGAGCAGAACCTGGCCAGGAAATTAGGAGAGGAACAAGGGTTCTTTAGATACACTGGGAAAAACGAAGGGTGAAGGGGCAGATTAGCAGTATTAAAACAGGGGAGAGATGGGCACAAGACCCGGGGGAGCAGGCTGAGGTACTAAATGAGTACTTCACCTCAGTTTTCACCAAGGAAAATGGGGGGGCTGCATCATACATGGGAGGAGACAGTGATACTGAGGAGGGGGGACCCTTACCGATCAGTGGGTCTGGGGAGAGAAGGCATCACTGGCAGGACGGGGGAAGGCTAAGCAGAGGGACAAGGCAGCGGAGGTGGAAATCACAGCAGTGAGTGAGGGAAGGCCTCAGGTCCCTTAAGACGGAGAAAGCACCGGGGCCGGATAAATTACATCCCAGAGTGCTGAAGGAACTGGCGTATGTCCTGGCGAAACCCCTGGCAGAACTTTTCACCATCTCTCTGAGGACAGGGTGGGTTCCCCAGGACTGGAAGGTGGTGCATATAGTACCTATCCACAAGGGGATCAAGGAGGTGGCAGGGAACTACAGGCCCGTCAGACTGACATCGGTGGTGGGCAAGGTGATGGAGGGCATTGTCAAGGAGAGGCTGGGGGGGGACCTGGAAAAGTCAGGGTGCCTGGACGATAGACAGCATGGATTCGTCCCGGGGAAATCGTGTCAAACAAACCTTGTGGAGTTCTATGTGTAAACCCCCCTACAAATGGGGGTTCCTAAAAAGCCTCCCAGGAGTTTCCTAAGTGTTCCCCCCCTGCCTGCTGGCGTTCAAGATACTGGAATGGCACTGTGAGTGCTTGCAGAGCCTCCGCATACTGTCTCTTTAAGAGCTGTCTGCTTGCAGACATAATTAATGCTTATAGAGTGGGGCTGGCGTTTCCCTGCTCGAATCCCGCCTGAGCTGCGGTGTAATCGCTCCGTTTTGCGGTCGCTAAATGCGCAAACGGAGCCCATCTGAAAGATGTAACTGTTTGCCTGTAATCACTTATAGCCTTAGTAAAACTGCAGTTTGTCTAACCTGCCTTTATTGCAGCTGGGACTCTGTGTGTGTGTTTGCCCCTCCATTTTGGACTTAAAACTGCTATGCTGGGCCAAATGGGTTTAGGAGAGCTCTAAAATGGAGACTGCTTGGACCACCCAGAATTTGGACGCTCTCTGGAACCAGTTTACAAGGGGAATATATAGCTAGTGGTTCTGGGAATTGTAGTTTGGACCTTGGCACCTTTTTGCACCAACAGAGGGAGCTCTGGAGTGATTGACAGCCGAATCCACCAACTGGACCTGGTGGAACCTAAGGGAAATGTAGTGTACTGAAGCTGGAAAGTCAGATCATTGTCACCTGTGAAAGGAGTAGGAGCTCTGTATTTCTCTGTGGTGTACAGTTTGTGCGGGAAGCGTGTGAGAGGCCTTGAAGTCGGCCTACTGCCATGGTAAGCGACAGTCGGACTGAATCCGAGTTTCTGAGAAGAAGGAGGACTGCAAAGTGGAAGCCAGGCCCACCCTGTAGAAGACTGGAGATATTGCTGAATCGCGCTCGGTCTGTCAGGAACTGAACTGCTGTGTGTGCTCCCGGGTATTTTGCAGTAATTGCGATCGGGATTGAGAAGCAGCCTGCCTGGTATAGTACTTTCTTTTTTACACATGAATGTGTGTAGAGCTTACGGGGAATCACTATTTCTTGTCCGCAGTACAGTGTGCTGTGCAGTGAAGCTGGAAGCTAACCCCAGCGTGTTTTGGACTAAATCCATTTGCATCAACTGCTTAGGGGTCCAGTCACAAGGGCCTTGCATCCATGCTTCGTTGTTTCTGGCAGTCCAGAAGAACATCCACCCTCCGGTCCTCAGCTTGGGTATTGTGAGTACAAATCAGGGTATTCCCCTGCAGCCTGTTTTCAATCACAAGTGTGTCATCTAATTCTTGTTGTTTCACTGCTTCATGGACTGAGCCATCCGGCTCCGGATTACAATTGGGTATTGTGCATATATTTTCTTCTACAGGGCCCTATCCATCTGCACCTGCCGGCCAACCCCAGGCAACGGACCTGGCTAGCCCCCCAACCTGGGTACCCAGAGTGTGGCTTTTCAGCCCCTGTATGTGTGCACAGTACTGTGATTTAATACTGCCAATTAACCTGATTTTCCCCTACCGTGTTCTATTCCCCCTAAATAAACCAGATTTGATGTTGTTGAACTTTAAACTGTCTGAGTGTCAGTACCTATAAAACAAGCATTGTATTGGGTTGTGTATGTTGATTAACCTTGTTTTACAGGGGCTCCTCAGAGACGTGCTGCCGAATCAGTCTCGAGGGTAAGTGGTACTTTATGAGTGAACAGTGTGTATATGTGGGGTATTGGGGCTGTAACTCCTGTGTACTGTGTGAGCCACTAGAGGGAATAAAAGGGTGTCTCAGTGTCCCAGAGGGCTGTGACCAAGTTAGCCTAACCACTACAAACCCTGACCTCTGGGTGGAGGCACCCGTCATAGAACCTAGGCCCCTCAACCTGTCAGCAGTCAAGCAGGCAAGGGTAGTAGCCCTTGGGATAGTGCCACCTGGGGGTTACATATGACTGAGTGTTGAGTTCTTGGACCTGGGTAGACCAGTGGATGTCCTCTTTCTAGAGTTCAGTAAGGCATTTGACTCTGTTCCTCATGGAGGCCTGTTGGATATGCTGGGAGAAATGGGGGAGGGGAACCAGATGATCAGATGGATAGGCAATTGGTTCCAGGGAGGGTCATTAGTGGGGTCCCGCAGGGATCAGTCCTTGGGCCCCACCTGTTCAACACCTACGTCTCTGACATAAGGACAGGTATCAGGAGTGAGATGAGTCTCTGCAGATGACTCAACACTGGGGATGGTGGTGGATGGGGAGAAGGGGAGGATGGCCCTACAAGGGGACCTGGAGGCTCTGGAAAGATGGTCTAGAAAGTGAAAGCTGAGGTTCAATGCAGGGAAATGCAAGGTACTTCACCTGGAGGCCAGAAACCCGGGTCAAGTGTACACCCTGGGGTGGCGGATGTCAAGATGAACAACTCGGAGACTTGTAGGAGGACAGTGGCCAAGGCCAACAGGATGCTGGAGTGCATCGCTAGGGGGATTACCTCCAGAAGGAGGGAAGAGATACTCCCTCTGTATAACTGCTTGGTGAGACCGCACCTTGAGTACTGCATGCAGTTTTGGAGGCCACACTTAAAGAGGGACATTGATCTCCTGGACAGGGTTCAGAGGAGGGCAACCAAAATGATTTGGGGCTTGGAGGACAGGACCTATGGGGAGAGGCTCGAAGAGCTAAACATGTACACATGGAAGAGAGAAGGGACCGGGGGGACATGATAGAGGTCTTCAGGTACAAGAAGGGGGTAAACAGGGGAGGAGCAGTCAGGGTGCTTCGAAGGAAGGAAGGGGGGCAACTAGAGAGCATGGGTGGAAGCTGGAGAGGGAGAGATTCAGAGGGAGAAAGGAGGAGGTGCTACTTCACTGAGAGGGTGGTGGAGCCATGGAATGCGCTGCCCAGGGGGCTGGTGGAGGCAGAGACAGTGGAGGGGTTCAAGAGGGGGTGGGACAGGGACAGGTACAGGGGAAGGGTTCTGGAAGCAAAATCCAGTGCAGCAAGAATATCCAGAACTGGGAAGGGGAAGCCAGAGAGGACGAGGGGGGGCAGCAAGGTCAGCTCCCAGGGTAGGGGCTGACCAAAACGAGTAGACACGAAAGACCGTTAGCCTTTTTCTGCTGGCATTTTAGTATGTTCAGGTATCAGGCAGATCTATGCTAGAGAATGCTCTTCTTTTTATGATAAATTATGGAAAAAAGTGTTGCAAGGAAATAGGATACCTCATCGCTTTACATAATGAAAGGCACTTGACATACAAACATATGAAATTTGCCAGCAGATAAAGGCCTAGAGGTCTATCAAGTCTGCTTGAATGTGCAGCTAGCACCCCTTCTTCTGCAGCTGCCCCTCCCTTCCACCCTTCCCCTTCATTAACCCTTCCCCTTGTCCTGTCCCATCCTCATTTGAAGCAGTCCACTGTTCTACTGCATACCACTTCAGCAGGTAATGCATTCCACCCAGCCACCACCCTCTCTGTAAAAAAGTGTCTCCTCATCTCCCTCCTGAACCTTCCTTGCTTCAGTCTCATATCATGGCCCCTGGTGGTCCTCCCCTCCCTTACTCTGAACAGCCCCTCTGTACCCGTCTTGTTTATTCCTTTCATGTATTTAAAGGTTTCAATCATGTCACCCCTGTCTCTCCTCTCTCCAGTGAGTACATGTTCAACTCCTTCAGCCTCCTCTCTCGTATGATAAGTCCCCAGCCCCATGATCATCTTTGTGCTCTATGCCTGCACCCTCCAGTAACTAATGTCCCTCTTCAGATACGGACGCCAGTACTGCATGCAGTACTCCAGGTGTGGTCTAATTAATGACCTATACAGTGGCAGAATCACCTCCACCCTCCCCGAGGATATAATCTCTGCAATACAACCCAGCATTTTGTTGGCCTTACAGCTGCCTTCCTACATTGTGCCGAGTTGTTCATTGGACCCTGTAATGAGCACACCCAGATCCTTCCTCTGTCTGGGCTAGCTGCACTCCCCCAGCTGGTAACTCCTCCTTGGGTTCTTTCATCCCAAAACGCAGCACCTTGCACTCTTTTGGCATTAAAGCCCAGTTGCCAGGTGTCTGACCAGGTTTCAAGCTTTGCCAGATCATCCTGCAAACCCTGCCATCCCCTAGGTCATCCACCACTGCGCCTACCTTGGTATCATCAGCAAACAGACTGATCTTGCTCTTGATGTCCCATGATATGTCTGCAATGAATATCCCAAACAACACTGGTCTCAACACTGAGCCCTGTGGAACACCGCTCGTCACTGCCCTTGGGTGTGAGAGCTCCCCACCACCACCACCCTCTGCTGCCTTCCCTGCAGCCAGTTTCCTACCCATCTTACCAGCTGCACCGCCCTGTGCCTACTAACTTCCTTCCCAGCCTTCCATGTGCACTGAGGTGAATGCCTTACTGAAGTCCAGATACAGGACATCCACTGCATGGCCCCTGTCCAGTTGCCTAGTTACCCAGTCCATAGAACTCGACCAGGTTGGTTTGGCAGGATCTGCCACGTATGAAGCCATGCTGTCTGATGTCCTGTAGTCCTTTGGCCTCTAGGAGGCCACCAGCCTCTCCTTCAGGACAGTCTCCATTAGCTTACCCACGATGGATGTGAGGCTCACTGGTCTGTAGTTTCCGGTTCATCATGGGGCCACTCTTGTGGAGGGGCACCACATGAACCATTCTCCAGTCCTGGGTACACCGAATGGTCGTGATGCATTAAATAGGTCTGCAAAGGTCCTGCAAGGACCTCTGCCAACTCCTTCAGTACCCTGGGTGGATGCCATCTAGGCCTGGCCTTGTCCACCCTCAGTGCCTTCAAACCCTCTCGAACTCTGCTCTCCATGATTTCCCCATCTGTCACCACTCCCCGCTTCTGCCATTTCTCCCACCTGGTGTCACCCCCTCTTCTCTTTAGTAAATACTGAGCAGAGTACTCATTTAGTGCTTCCTTATGCACCCTGCTTCCACCCAACCGCCTCCTTCCTAATCCTTACTATGTGGTTCTTACAGCTCCTTTTCTCCTGATGTACTTAAAGTCCTTCTCCCCTTCTTAATTCCTTGTGCCAGCCTGAGTTCCGTGATGCTTTCGCCCCTTACTGCCCTTGTCACCTCCTTCGATTCTGTCAAGTACTCTTCCCTGTCCTCCCCCTCCCTGTTTTCTTGTACTTCCTAAAGGCAGCTCTTTCCTCCTTACCTTTCCATGACCTCCTTGCTCAACAGATCAGTTTCTTAGCCTAGCCTTCTTGCTCTGGGCTTTGCAGCAGTTTTGGTTGCCTCCACTATCCCCAGCTTTATAGCTCCCACCTCTGGTTAGTGTCCATACTAGATTGAACTCTGGCCAGGTACCTTTACCACTTCCCCATCCTCCCAAAGTCGGCCCTCCTTAAGTCCAGCACTATTGTGCAGGTTCCCTCCTTCCTTGCCCATATCCAATGTGAGCCATACTGAGAGGTGGTCACTCCTGACATGGTTCCTCCACTGTAAGTTCTCTCACAAAGTCCCCATTTGCCAGCACAAGGTCAAGGGTATTTCCTAACCTGGTTGGTTCACTGACCATTTGCAGCAGGAAGCTGTCCTGGAGGCATCCAGCAGTACCTGCTCCCTTCTGTTCCTGGTTGTTGGGTGCTCCAGCCACTCCTGGCATGTTGAAGTCCCCCACAATCACCACACTACCCTTCTGCAGGTCCTCCTGATCTGTCCCGCTAGTTCTCTGTCTAACTCCTCCGTCTGAGATGGTGGCCTGTACACCACTCCCATTCTAAGAATCCTATTCTTGGAATCCTGGATTACACCAAAGTGACTCCGCTACCCTCCTCCTTCTTCCCTTACACACTTCAGTCCTTCCTTCACATATAGTGCCACCCCCTTTCCCAATCACCCTGTCCCTCATGAAATAATCTGTACCCTGGTACAGACAGGTCCCAGTCATTGTATTGGTGGCCCATGTTTCGTGATGACTGCAATGTCCGCCTCCTCTGCCACGAGAACCTGTAACTCTGCAGTTTTCCTCCCAAGGCTCCTAGCATTAAGGTAACCACCTTCCACCCTTCCCCCTCCCATCCTGCCCTCCTTTCCTAGCATCACCAACAGTACTTGCCATTTGTCCTTTGTCACTGTTATGGGGGTAAGTCATATGGTTTCCCAACCTGTGGTCTCTGCATATCTTCCCCAACAGTCGACCCTCCCACTCCTAGTTTAAATTCCCAACTACCTCTATGTACTCCTCCATCCTCTGTTTCAACACTTTCTTTCCCTCCTCACTCAAGTGTAGTCTGTCCTTGGCATAGAGACTACTGTCCACCCAGGTCTCTCCCACCCCCAACAGCCCATACCCTTAGCACAACACCAGGTTCTTAGCCATCCGTTAAATTCCTCTATTCTCAGCTTTCTTGTTGTGCTTGCCTTTGGCACGGGAAGTATCTCTGAAAAAGTTACTGATCTTTCTGCCCCCTCACATAATTGTGCTAGTTCCTCAAACCTCCTCTGGACTGTATCTACTGTCTTGTCAGCCAGGTCATTTGTCCCAAGATGTATAATTAAATGAGGCTTGCCCCTACCCCTTCTAGCATATTTCAGACCAGACTGTCCCACCCTTTCCAGGCAGGGTATCATCCTCATCCACATACATGAAGTTTGTGTTGCAGGCTCATGGTATCCTGCAAGTTTTTATGATCTCCATTATTCCATTACACAAGGATGCCTGCCTTACACCCCTAGTAAATGGATGGGTGGGAGAGACTCATTTTGCAAGAGAGGGGCTAGGCAAGGATGCCCAATCAGCTTCCTGCTCAGTTTTCTGTCTTGACCCCGTTCTCTGAAAACTACAGCAACAAGAGTCAATAAGGGGGCAGCCATCATGAAAGGGTTAAGACCCACAAAAACTATAGCACACGCAGATATGTGTGTTTACTGTTACATGATGCAACTTCAGTAGATTTGTCTCTACACTATTTTCATCCATTTGGGAAGGTATCTGGTTTTCAGATTAATGTAGAGAACAGTACAGCTAACTGGTGAAAGACTAGGCGCTACTACTGTATAAACAATGGTGAAGCAGAACTGGTGGGTATAAAGTTAACAAGGGACCCTTTCACAATATCAGGGATGACATTTGAGGAAGGGGATTTTGCTCAAATGAACTAGGAAGACAGGCTGGAAATTGGTAGACAAAAAAACTACCTTTTGGAAAAACTGGTCAATGGGGAAAAAGAAATCATTCTTATTATTAACATTTTCCTTATTCCCATGTTTTTATTTGTCAAATCTTCCCTTCTCTCATAGGGTTAGAAACATCCCTCTACAGTTTGTTCTTCGAAGTTTTGAGGGGAAGCAGACTGAACCCACTAAAAAGAAACATCATGTATTCACCAATTAGGTTAGGAGAATGTCCATGCTTAACTCTGTGGTGTTTTTTTTATTGTATGCGTTTCCAGTATAATATTAAACCTCTGCTTAGTCAAGTGTTTGGGCACAGAGTAAATGTGTACAATGGCTGTTGTTGTGGAAACAAGAAATTATGACATTGAAAAGTCTGTTATGGTACCCAAATATATTAGTGGGGCCTTTGTGAAGCTACACACATGGCATATTACTGCTGTACAACTACTGAGTAACAGCCAGAAACAAGTATATAACAATGTAATTCTTCTGAACTCCGTGTATTTGACAATAGTCCAGCATCAGCTGAACCTACTTTATGTTAATGAGGCAAAGCACAGACCCAAGGACACCATGAAAAATGTGGGACGTGTTATGGCTTTTCTGCCACTCCCATCTAAATGTGAAGATAATCAAAAAGTATAGAGGTTCATAAGATGTATGCTGTGGTAGACCCAGCTGTATACAACCAGAAATGATGTCCCATTTATTCTTTGTTACTTTATTAAAGGCTTTTGAAAGTTGGTTGTATATAGGTGGAAGGCACCATTATTTCAACATATAACGTATAGGGCAGGATTCTCAAAAGGGATGCACCCAGTGCATCTGAGATGCGCTGTCACATCCCGACTTGATGTGCCAACACATCACAGATGCGACACATACTGCCCATAATGATATGCACAACACTTCTGATGTAAGCAGCACACTGCTGCTGCATAATAATAACAATAGCCCCCCACCCGGCCCAGTGTCCCCCGATGGAAGCCACATACAGTGGTGGTACTGAGATGTGTGTTGAACCCCACCCCTACCCGACACCTCGCAAGCATGCCGCTTACACATGCACAAACTGAACCACCACCCCCCAACCCAAGCGTCACGTGGTCCCGCTGTCCAACCCCGCCTTGCTGGTCAAGCGGAGGCCCCACCCACTCAGGTACCCCAAGCCCACTCCGCCCACATACGCCACAGCTGCCTGCAGACAGAGCTGTCCGTGAATGACAGTTACTGTACTACTGCAAGCCCATTGGAGGGCCCTGTCAACCAGGATTGCCAACTTTTATAAACCTTTGTGGGTGCTCACTGCCAGTAGATAGTAGTTTTCCTATGGCCAGGTTCCCTAGTAATGCTTTTTTGCAGTCTTCCCTCAAAATATTGATGGTGCTTAAGTCAACTTTGTGGGTGCCTAAGCACCTCAGCACCACTGGAGTTGGCCAATGGGCTTGTAGTGAGTACTGTACTCTGTCATTCACAGCCATCTGGGGGGCAATGGGCTTGGGGAATGCAAGAAGAAGTACATGACTGGAGATGGGCTATCAAAGCCTACAACTAATCGTGTGTGGGTGGGGGGCAGGAGGAAGCAGACCACGGGGATGGTCTCCCAGTGTCCAGACTTAATTCTGGGTTGAGGTTCGAAAAGTACAAAGAAGCCAACATTGATGAAGGGCTTCAAGTGTCAGATAATTCATTAGGAGATGCTTACCAACATCAGAGATGGTTCCTAGTGTTGGATAACATTTTTAGGGGTACTCATACCAGGAATGGACTCTGTGTTTAAAATTCGGGGGTGGCCACCACTGGAGAAGGGGCTCCCAGTGGTAGATAATCCAGGGGCGGGGTTGTTATGTTTCTAGCATCAAGGATGGGCTCCTGGTATAAGCAAAGTTAGTAAAAGCAACAGCATTAACCTGTCACCACTAGGGATGTGCTCCTGGGGTCAGAACATTTTGGAAAGGTACCAACACCTGGAATCAGCTCCCTGTGTCAGAGTTTTAGTTCAGGGGTCAGGGAACATCTGCTTGTAGCTGCAAATGTGACTACAATATTGTCATAAAAGTGATCTCATGCTGTCTGATAAAGTGTAGTCCTCACCAAAGAGCTGTGAAAAACGGTATTGCAAATGTACAGCTCATAATGCAGGTATAATTTATTTTATTTAAAATTTTGGTAACCAGGAAAACCAGGACAAGGACAGACTGGGAGGGATGATGCAGGCAGTGTGGGTGTGAGAAATGCAGTCTAGGGCTGGACGGGTCCACTGACTATGAGCAGTCTCGTTTCTGAGTGTGACTGTGTGTGCGTGTGTGCTTGCGTGTGTGTGTGTGTGTGTGTGTGTGCACTGGCGAATCACAGAGTGGACTGGGGAGCTTGTCAGCTGGGGCCGATCGCCTCTGGGTCAATCAGTGTGAAGAAGAAGTAAGTACTGTACTACTGCACAGGGACTGCAGTATGGTACCTGCATTTTCAGGGCACCTGGAAGCTGGTCACGCCTGCATACAACACAAGCTGGGAGCTCCCAAGCATAAAGTTAACTAAACAGAGTGGACTGCAGCATATTCTCGAACACTGTGATGTGATGTTGCAGAGCATTTCTGCCTTTTGAACCCATGTCAGCCAGGGCACAAGTCTGTGAGTGGTGGGCAGCCCAAGCAGCACAGCTGTTACTTCTACAAGAGGGTGGTTCACTTCCAGAATGTGTGCCAAAGCTCAAACATTTTAATTCCAATACTGTTTCTGAGCTCACTATATCATTACTCACTGTAACATTCTCCAGTGCTGTAAAATGGATAACTTATGTACTGAATGAAGTTAGGAATGGCACTTGACATGATCTGCAAGTAAGCACAGTTGATGGGAGACCTTTAAATATTGTCTTGGGTAGTATACTTTTCATCTCTCGCTCTGAAATGTGGTATCCTCTATTTTTATATGCTGAGATTATAGTATGAACCTGGGCAGTCCTTGTATTGCTGCTTTTAAAATGCACTGGGCTAGCTAGAAACCTCCAGGGACATAACCTGGATGATGTCACTGACAGGTGTTGCTCCGTGTCTGGAATTATGTGTGATTATCTGTAGTGATGACGAGCAACTCTAATCTTTCTGCAATCTGCAGTTTCTGCACTGGACACTCCACTGTCTGTGTAGAGCTTTGGTTGTGGTTAGTAATTAAGATCTCGATCCTTCTATTTTGTAAACAAAAACCTTGGCCTTTTTAGGGACATAAATATTCATCAGAAAGAAAGGGGTTTTAAGTATTACCGACCATGGTGAATCTAAATCATAGCCCGTTGCGCCAATTCCACTTGGGAGGCTAAAATGAAAATTACAGTCTCCAAGTCAGACTGTTACTCCCTCATTTTTCACCAGTGCTAACTATATCATACTTTGAGTAAGCCTGCATTGTACCAGCAAACATTGGACCCGAATGGAGGACTTTAAACCTCAGTGCTGTCAGTCATTCACTTCTTTAGCAACATTAAATATATCACAGTGTGCTCTGTACCTGACCCACAGTGGATATGACCCTGTAGACAAACAGAGTACCTGCCTATGATGTTCCTGGCATAGAAACATAGACAGTGATGGCAGAAGTAGACCAGTGGTCTATCCAGTTTGCCCATAACACCCATACCCCGAGACCTTTTGTCAGTATGGGGTTTTTGTCTACACTATCCACCCCCTTGCTCCTTGACTCATTACTACCCCCCTGAGTAACTACTAATCCCGTAACTCTGGCCAAGCCATGGATGAAACTATTAATGGTTTTGTGCCAACCACAGAGAGAGAGAGAGAGACAGAGACAGCAACAGAAAGCTCTGAGCTGAGGCAGGGTGTTTCCTGCTTTAATTTTGGTAGCCATAATGCCCCTTTTAAAAGTGTGTGTGTGTGTGTGTGTGTGTGTGTTGCAAGTACATAAATAAAATTCCACAATGGTGGAAGTTGAAAAAAATTGGTAGAATTTTCTTTATTCAGTTGCAGTCATAAATGTTAAACTGGTTAAAAAAAACAGTCATAATGTGTTGTAAGTTAGTCAGAATCAATTATTCAACTGACTCCAGGGTCTAGTAAAAATGTTATTTCCTTAAAGGACGATGCCAAAGTTACTGTAATGCAAAATTCCTTCAAGTAACTGTTTAAACCCTTGGAACACATATCCACACTACATAATCTCCAGGATTCAGGAGTACTTCTACTGTAACATCACATCTCCCTTCTGTGTCTTTCGACTGTATCTGTTTCCTTCATGTAGTATTTATGCAAATAATTTCCATCTTGTTTTTAAAAGATAGTTAATAAAAGATGCACACTAATTTGTATTGTCAATATTAATTTATTTTAAATTACTCTGACCAGGATGATCACATGAGATGCAGCATCTCCTTTTTATGGAGGCCCCAGGGAGGACAGCAGCAGTCAACAAGTTAATGTGGTCCTGCAGGAATAGTTACAGACAGGCTAAGATAGACAAGGCGACATACAGCAAAGGTAAGTACATCCAAACAGTAGTCAAAGCAAGTTAAAGCGGGGTCGCAGCAAATAACAAGCACCAGCATTATTATGTAACACTATTATAGTTGGGGAGAGGGGATACTGGACCAAAACAAATGTAGGGGATTGTAAGGTACCTGAAAAGACTGAATTTAAACTCCTGCAAGCTAGAAGCATCCCTCTGCTGGAAAGCGATTTCATTCCAGGTGTGGCTGCAAATGTCAAGGCCTTTCCAACACAATCATGCTTCATCCTGGGAATTAAGACCAGACTGGAAGACCACCTTTCTGATACCTAGAGCCAGGACGCCGCTTGCCCAGAGATCTTTTTACTACAGGGCCCCACTCTGGTTCAGCTCCCTTCCTGACACCATCACTAACCTCCCCAAAATAGGTGCTTTCAAACTCGCCCTCAGGAACCACCTGCTCACTGCACAGCACTGCAGCTGTGCATAACCAGTCCTGTGCTCCTCTTCGCATATGAGCCCCTATTGTTGGCCTACCACTTTAGTACAATCTCCTTGACAATGCCCCAAGGGCTGCAAATTACCCCATCTCCCCAGCCACCAAATCCCTGGTTGCTCTATTTACTGTCTAGCTACCTCACTGTATAGGTCAATGTTATTATTACCCACCTGTAATAATTGCTGTAACTAACTGGTTTTCAGGCATAAAGCTCTGCTCCAGCCTTGGTTCATAGCCGTGTAATAAAATCCAAGCCTGAACTTACTGTTGTAAAGTACCACTCTATGATGTACTCTTGTAAATCTTGTTAATTCTACCTGCTTGTATACTTTGAAACTCGTGTAACCCTATAACTGTGTACTCTGAATCTCATGTAACTCTGTAACTATGTGCTTACCTGTTACTCCATGTACCTGTCTATGTATCTGTCTTACTTGACGATGAGCCTTTGGAAACAAGTCTTTGACTCAAAGGGTTGTAATTCTGATTATATCAATCAATCAATAAATCAATAATAAACAAAGAAGGCAAGTGCTTCTATTAAACAAAGTGGGTAGACACTGCCTGACTGTGTGAGTGGGCTAGGGGATAATCAGGTTTTTCCTTGTGTACTGCTGTACAACAAAGAAAGTTGGTGATAGTCATGTCTGCTTGAGGGACTCGGCCAGTTAACTGGTGATACAGCAGACAATGATGGGCAGAACATCCACAGAAGAGGAAGAAACTACACAACTTCTTGTGCAAATGTTTCAGGACAGCACTGTGGTTTTGTTTGCACAGCAGTACATGATGTCTCCATAGTCAATAGTCAAAAAACACAGGTTACTCACCTGTAACAATAGTTCTAGGAGTGATATATGATGTTCATCCACACTTTCTGGCAGTTGCCTTTCCTTTTAAAACTTGCCGGAAACGTCTTCAAGCTGGCTCCTCCTACCCACCCAGGTGGTAACTCCTTTGGCTCTGCCCCATGATGCCAGATCTTGCCCGCTGGAAGCAGTGTGTGTGCTGAAGCTGGGGATGTCGGGTGGGTCTGTGTGGATGAACATCATATACCACTCCTAGAACTACTGTTACGGGTGAGTAACTTGTGTTTCTATGTACATGGATATGATGTTCTATCCACACTTTCTGGCAGACTCCTAGCAGTTCTCTGGGAGGAGGGAAGGTGCACACCCCACTTAGGAAACAGAGACTGAGAACTGGAGGCTCCAAACCAGCATACCGGCATGACTCGAGGTCAATGTAGTAATGGGAAATGAAGGTGTGTGCTGACTTCCAGGTAGCAGCCCTGCAGATTTCCTGGATAAGGACATCCCTAGAAGCAGCCACCGATGCAGCGGTATGAAGGGTGGAATGAGCCCTTAGTCCTCCGGGGAGGCTCTCTACCCACCAACCTATATCAGAGATCAATGCAGGACGTGATCCAACTGCCAAGCGTCCGCTTGGCTGCAGGTCTGCCAGGAGTGGCTTCAGCGTAGGTGACAAACAGCTGGCGAACCTCTCCCCGAACTCTAACTGTGCGCTCTTTGCAATAAGTGAGCTCTTGCCTCAGGTCCAGAGTATGGAGCCTGTGTTTGGCCTCCAAGGTGTGATTCAGAAAAAATACTGGTAGAGTCATCACCTGGTCCAGGTGAAACTCCGACACAACCTTCGGGAGGAACTTCAGGTTGGAGCGCGGGACAACCTTGTCCCTGAGGAAGACCTGTAAGGAGACTCCACCAAGAGAGCCTGTAGCTCACTGATCCTTCTGGCTGACGTGATAGCCACCAGGAAGGCGGTCTTCCACGACAGGTGAGATGTCACACCTGTGCATCGGTTCAAATGGCTTGCCTATGAGCTTTGCCAAAATCAGCAACAAGTCCCACAGTGGTGGTGGTTCACGCACCGGAAGGGAAATGTGGTCAAAGCCTTTGAAAAAGCGCCACACCACCTTCTCCTGTGCCACCGACTGCTGACCAGCCCGTTCCCAATAAGCAGAGATGGCTGCCAGGTGCACCTTAAGGGCTGTCGATGTAAAACCCCTTGGGAGAGGGACCACAGGTAGTCCAAAATGCTAGCCACAGGACAGGTTGAAGGGTCCAACCCCTTGCCCTGACATCACATGGAAAATCTCTTCCATTTGAAGGCATAGCATTTTTTGGTCGATTCCTTTCTAGACGCCTCCACAACAGTGAGGACATCTTCAGAGAGACCCAAAGTCTGGAACTCTAGCCACTCAGGAACCAGGCTGTCAGGTGCAGGGATTGAAGGTCTGGGTGGAGAACCTTCCCCAGACTGACTGACAGCAGGTTTGGGCGTATGGGAAGATGTCTCGGGAGCCTGTTGCTGAGGCTGAGGAGATCGGGGTACCAAAACTGGTGGGGCCACTCCGCAGCAACCAGGATCACCTGCGACTTGTCTCTTCTGACCTTGAATAACTCCTTGTGGCTCAAGGGAAGTGGAGGGAAGGCACAGATGAGGCCTGGGGTCCACGGCCTCGAGAAGGCATCCCCCTGCAGTGTCCCCTGCTGAGGGGGGCGGGCACAAAACAGTCTCAGTTTTGCCTTCTCCTGGGAGGGGAACAGGTCCACTTGATGGGTGCCCCACTGGGAGAACAGACTGTGAACTACCTCCGGATGAAGGAACCAGAGCCCGTGGACTCTGTGTTCCCCCAGACGGGCACCCCAGTCCATGAGAGAGGCGTCCGTTGTCAGGATGACCGTCAGCTCGGGGCAGACAAACGGAATCCCTTCCTGCAGATGCTTTAGGACAAGCCACCAGTGGAGGGCATCCTCTGGGTCACAGTGACCAGCTGGTTGAAGTGACCTTTTCACTGAGACCACTGGCTGGCCAGCTCCCATTGCAGGGAGTGCATATGCCCACAGGCTCATCAGTACATGCTGGTGCAGGCCACCATGTAATCCAGAAGGCGCAGGAAGTCCCGGGCAGGGTGCAAGTGCCTAACCAGAAATGACTGGGCAAAGGAGGAGAGAACATCTGCCCTGTCTGCTGGGAGCTGAGCTCTGCCTCGATGAAGCTGATCACCTGTGAAGCCACGAGTTCCAACTTGGCCTTGTTGACCAGGAGGCCAAGGTCAATGCAGGTCTGGAGGGCCAGGTCCCTGGACCGCTCCATCTCCTGCCTGGAGGGACCTGCTATCAGCCAGTCATCCATGTAGGGGTACAATCAGACACCTCGGCACCTCAGGAAAGCTGCCACCACTGCAATTTATTTGGTGAAGACCCTGGTGGCTGAGAAGATGCTGAAAGGCATGGCTTGGAACTCATAAAGGGTTCCCTCTGCTTGGAAGTGGAGGAACCTTTAGTGGGACGGACAGATCGGGACGTGAAAGAACATGTCCTGAAGATCCAGACAGCAAAGCCACATGTTTTGCTCCAGAGATGGTATGAACTGGGACAGAGAGTTACAATCCTGAAGATGCAGGACCTGAGGAATTTGTTCAGGTTGTGCAGCTCTAGAATGGGGCACCAGACCCCCGTGTGTTTTGGCACAAGGAAAGTACCTGGAGACAAACCCTGGGTGTTCCAGGGGATCCACAACTCTGACCACGACCTCCATGCGGAGGAGTAGGTTATGTTGTCTCGAAGACACAACCGAGTGCCTGTGGATACCAAGTCCTCCTGTGGGGCGCTGGCTCGGCTTGGAGGGCACTACTTGAATTCCAGAGGCAAACCCTGACTGACCACTTTCAGAACCCACCTGTTTTCGGACCAGGCGGAAAGGAAGTGGTGGAGCCGGCACCCCACAGAAGGACCCAGCGGAGGCGTGGTGGGCACGAGGGTGGCAACCCCCATTCTGTCACTGAGCAGGCTTGGAGGAGGAGGATCCAGCTGAGGAGCCACCGGGTCCCTTCCATCCAGGCTTTCGGACCACCGAGGCCACGGAAATGGCCCGAGGTCACCAGGACTATGCCTGCTGGCCAGACTGAAGCTGGGCTGGTTTTGCTGCAGGAGTAGAGGACTAAAAGGACTTGTGCGTCTGCTGCTTAGAGCCCTTGGAGTCCTTCTGGGCAGATGTCACAGAGTCCAGGGTGGCACTGGACTTTTCAATGTGCTGAAGGTGACCATCCACACTGGGCCCAAATAGGTTGGTGCCTAACAATGGTACATCCGCCAGCTTGTGCTGGGCATCTTCCATGAAGGTTGAGATCTGCAGCCAAGCCCTACGGTGCATGGCAACTGCGGCCGCCACTGAGCGGACATGGGAATCTCCAATGTCCAGGGCCGACTGAAGTTGCTATTTGGCCGCAGCACGACCTTGGTCCCAAACCTGCTTGACTGTAGTCTGGAGGTCCGCAGGAAGATGAGGAATCCCCTCATCCAGAGAACCCAGATGGGCATGGAAGAAGTGTGCCATCACGATGGCAGAGCTCGCCTGGCAGAGGCCGAGTAAGGAGGCAGCATAGACCTTTTTAGCCAAGTGGTTCAATTTCTTGGATTTCTTATCTGACATCCTTATCTCCTTATTGACACCCCTCCCATACTGCCCGAGAGCCTAAACACGGAGTCAGCCACCAATCCCTCAGCTGAGGGATGTTCAGTGAACCCTGAAAGGGTACCGGTGAGCACCGCATATTTGCAGGTCATCCGGGCTGAGGGCGCAGGACAAGATCCGGGCACTGCCAGAGCTCCAGGGCAGGGCTGACGATGGCCTTGGCCACTGAGATAGCCTCCATCGGAGAGTCCCCTTTATACAGAATTTCTGTAAGGGGGTAGCGAGCCTGTTTTTGAACGGGCTCCAGTTTCATCCCCATGGACTCTGAGATGAGGCGGAGAATGCCATTAAACAAAGTGGGGCCTTCAACCGTCGACAGATCCCCCATCAACTCTGTATCTAGTGTATGGGAGTGCAGAGAGAAATCTTTGGTCTCTGCATAAAGCGGGTGACCACCTGAGTCACTCTCGACTCACTGCTGGTGGTCAGATATAAGAGTGGGTGACAGCCAACGGTGAAGCCCCTTAGCTGACCGAGACTCCTTGGTCGGAGCCCCGGTCGATGGCTGCTTGGGTGGTGGATTCACCATGATTGGTGGAGAAGCCAGCTTCGGCTGAGCCGAAATGGTCTGGACCGTCTCTGCTAGGGGAGGAATGATGTCAACCAGCCCCGGTTGGGGCGTCAGCCTTTCGGGCAACAGCTAAGTGATGGTCTGTGTGGTAGCTTCATCCTGGTCAGCACTAACAGCTGCACATGCCCCAGCACCCAGCACTTACAATCAGTCATTGCACCCCTAACACCTTACCTGGCATATTCCCTTGACAAGGCCCCCTGGCTGCACTGTCTCCCACCCTCGCCCACCTCCCCCCGTATCTCCACTCCTGCCCCCACCCACCTCCCGTACTCCCCCTTACCCCCTGCACCTCCTACCCCCCCGATCTCCTACCCTCACTTCTCCCCCCATCGACCCCTCCCCCCCTTGTCTTGCTCATAGCTCAAGTCTTTGTACTGGTTATTACATGTCTGTAAGTCAGTGACGTTATGTTTGTAACTAAAAATGATGACTGTCGCACACGCTGACGTGGAACCTTTGTAAAAGAGCCTCGGCTCAAAGGTATTGTAATCCTAGACTGAAATAAAAAAAAAATATATATATAAGGTCTTCGTAGCGTCAACGCAATTTGCGCTGAAGCCTCTCCTCACCCGAGGAGGACAAAGAGGAATAGCGGCGGTGCCGCTTCCCATGGTGCCAACAGTAAGACCGCCGATGTTAGTGGGATCTGCTCGACCCAGAGGAAGTAGATGACTGAGACCGAGACCTCGGCCGTCGGTGGTGCTGATGGGGGGCCTCAGAGGGAGCCAGGGGAGATCCACGGCTCCACCTGGTCTAGGTCGGTGACTGGAGGGGCCAGCTCAGCTGACTGGGCTGCCCCTTCAGTAGTCACTGGCAGGACCGGAGTCCTGAAAAAAGAGTTGTCAGCCTCTTCGGATGACAACTGGTTGAGAGGGTCGAGAAAAATCGTCGTCCGGCATCTCAGCCGACTGGCCCAATGGGGTTTCCGTGAAGCCAGGGGCCACAACTGAGGTTTCAACCGTAGTCAAAACCGAAGATTCCTGAGAGTGGAAATGCTCCCAGTCCCTGGATCGTCAACAATAAGTCTTCTCTTTATCCTTCTTGGACTCCTTCTTGTGTGAGCGGGAACTGTGCAATTTGGAAGGGCCCTGCCCTTGGTCGGGAAGGACTGGCACAGCTCCTTGAAGGAGGACAAATAAGAGGAGCCCAATTGGGGTGGAACGAAGGCCGAGGCAGAAGATGATTGAGCGGTGGCCTGGGCCACCTCCTCCTCAAAGGCCATGAGTTACTCTAACTGCTCAGCAGACCCCGCAGCTCCGGAGACCACCCAACAGGCATCCTCTGATTTGACTGGCGGATAACGTTTCTCCGAATGACCCAACTTCAGGTAGGCAGTGCGGTCCTCCAGGACCGTCGAGTGAAACGACCGACAAATGTCGCAGGCCTGCGGATCGTGATTGTGGCCCAGACAGTAGACACATGAGGGTTGGTACGTGACATCTTCTGCTCTCATGGGCACTAGCGAAATCTGGGCGAGAGTTTATCCTCCATCACGGTAGCGATCGAAGAGCAAGCTGAAGACGAAACCTGAATGAGTTTAAGTCTGGGAAGTAAATCTGAAGATTTAAGTGCCCGGGCCTTCTCAACGCTGGAGCGGTAAGGAGGGAACCTGCTTCTTCCAGCGGAAAGGAAGATCTGGTGTCATGTGGCGGAGCCAAGGGAGCTACCACCCGTGTGGTTGGGAGGAGCCAACCTGAAGACGTTTCCAGCAAGTTTTAAAGGGAAATGCAACTGCCAGAAAGTGTGGCTAGAACACCATATCCACATCCCTAGAATTATAAATAACCAAAAAAAGTTAAATAGTACTATTTGGTTCAACTCAATGAGAATATGTCTGGAAATCGATCACTTGAACAGGTTCATATGCATATATGGGTAACATTCTTGCATCTCACTGTAAATGGACTAAGTATTTTCATTATACCATTATGCAGGCAAACTCTGTAAGTCAAGGACTTTAACAGAACAAAGGACCGCTGGCCCAGCGTTGCTGATAAGGATCCTCTAACAATAACCTACCAGAAAAAGGATCCAACACTCTGTTCAGGAGGGTATAGCTATAAATAAATGGAATATTCTCAAAGCAGAACCCAAACTGTGGGACACTGTTGGGAACCCTCCAAGAATTGTGTACGCAGGACCAAAAATGTGAGACACTTGGGTACACAGTGTGCAGCCTGCACCACAGAAAAAAGTGATATGGTTGCCTCCTCCACCAATACAAGAAAATGTGACAGATACAAATATTACATTGCCATGGCAAACTCTTCCTTCCTGAATCCCAAAACAGGCATCATGGTAAATATCAAGATTTAATTAACTGCCGGCACAGTGGTAGCACTGCTACTTTCGGCGCTGGCAACCAGAGTTCTGAAACAGACTCAGGCCATTGGAGGGCTGGCCGGGGGGAGGGGACACGAAGCACCCCAAGAGACTCTCCGCTCCTCCAGGGAAGAGAGGGTTGACACCCCTGCTGCAATACCGCCACCTGGGTGACCACAGGTGGAGGTGCAACTGGGGTATGCAATGGGAGGGGAGGATGAAGGCCAAGTTCCAGAGTGCCTGCATGCTTAGTGTGCTCACACCTGGGGGGGGGGGGGCAAAATAAGGACAAATGGCACTGTCGCTGACCTGGCGATGGACCCCTGGTACCACAGCACAATAACGACTGAAACTGGGCAATCTCAGCTAGCCACCTGAGGAAGACACTTGCAGGTAGGGGTGAGTGGAATGGGCAGCTCCTCCCTTCTTCCTAGCCGGGGGGGGGGGGGTAAAACAAGGCAGTGTGAAGGAACGGCATGTGAGTAGGCACAGCCCGGCCTAGGACACCTTAGGTGTTCCTAAGAGAGAGAAAAGGAGGCAAAAATAGAGACTGTAAAAAAAAAAAAAAAAAAAAAAGATTTAATTAACTGTGATGTGACTAATGTTGTATATGGTACCTTGCAATTTGCCCATGTGGGACGTATTATGGAGGCCGAATAAAAAGTAAATTTAAAAAGAGGGTAGGGAAACAGATGACGGCAATAAGCTGAAAAAAGTACAGTTACCTAAGAACTTACCGTAACAGTAGATCTTCAATAAGAGCTCTTGCAGCAGGCTATTACTATTAGGACTGCAGCCGCAGGCCTAAGAACCCACCGGAAAAAACTTAGCTAGCAGTACCTAGCAGGGACCGCCCCTGACGTCGGCTCCGCCCTGATGCCGGTCATGCTACAAAAGGGTGGTGGATCCTGGCTCCACCTCCATTCTCCCGGCCAAGACCCACAAACGGAACTCAGCGAGAAAACTGAGTGAAGCCTGTCCTAGACATGCTGAAAAATTCTCCTTGGGGACGGAGGGCGGGAAAGCAGCACCTGCTGCAAGACCTCCTCTTGAAGATCTACTGTTACGGTAAGTTCTTAACGTGACTGTACTATCTTACTTCAAGGGGGAGCTCTTGCAGCAGGCTATAACTATTAGGACAGAATAACAAGCAGTCCCACAGCAAGAAGGTGACTAGTCCCGGGAGGTAGGATGACAGATAAAGTGATGGTAAAGCCTATGGCTGGATTCAGCAAACTAGGACAAGAGTCCCTGAAGAACCGTCAGGCCGAAACTGGCTTGGCGCCTGGAAGCAATGTCCAGACTGTAATGCATCACGAAGGCATGCACTGAATTCCAAGTAGCAGCTGCACAGATGTCTCGAAGGGAGACATTTTTTAAGGAGGCGAAGGAGGTAGAGACTCCTCTAGTGGAATGACCTCTGACCGAGCCCGGCAGAGGTTTGTTGTTCTTGTTATAGCAGTAGACTATGCAGTGTACAAGCCACTAGGAAATGGTCTGTTTTGACACCAGTTTGACCAGGTGTTGAGGCACAGGCCGCAAACAATTGCTCTGATTTGTGGTGTGCTGCTGTCTGCTTAAGGTAATACCTCAGTGCCCTGAGGACATCCAATGTGTGCAGGAGAGACTCTTCCCAATTAGTAAGGGTAGGAAAAATAAACTGGAAGTTCAACCGATTGGTTGAGGGTCAACTCCGAGACCACTTTAGGTAAGAACTTAGGATTTGTTCTGAGGGAAACTCTTTCCCGATGGAAAATAAGATAAGGCTTCTTACATATCAGGGCCTGCAGCTCGGAAACTTTTCGAGCTGAAGTAACAGCAACTAAAAAGGAAACCTTCCAGGAAAGAAAACGCAGCTCACATTCTGTTGTGGATTCAAAGCGGGGCGGGGGCAATTTCTCCAACACAAAAGGAGATCCCAGGGAGGGATAGGATTCCTGATGGGAGGTCATAGGTATAGAATGCCCTGTAAAAAGGTGCGGGCCATGTCCAACTGAGCCAGGGTCCTGGCTCCGAACAGGACATGATAAGCAGAAATGGCCCACATGTGCACCTTTATGGATGAATAACTCAAGCCTTGCTGATATAAGGAGAGGAGATATTGTAATGCTGAGTTCACTGGGCAGGAAAGGGGATCTAGATGGTGGGACGAAGCCCAAAGGTAGAATCAGTTCCATTTCTTTGCATAAGTGGAGCGGGTCGAGGGCTTCCTAGCAGAAATGAGGATGTCCGCCACCTCCTGAGTGACCCCATACCTGGATTTGACTATGCCTGCAGGAGCCAAGCATGAAGGTGTAGGGACCTGAGATCTGGATGCACCAGCCTGCCCCAGTCCTGGGATAGCAGTTGTGAGTATATTGGCAGTGGAATTGAAGGTTCTGAGGAAAACTGCTAAAGTAGTGGGAACCAAATCTGCCGGGGCCACAGCAGGGCAATCAGAATCATCTGAGCCCCCTTGGCCTGTACCTTTAGCAACACTCGCTGAAGGAGAGGGAAGGCGTAAAGAAATTTCCCTGCCCAGCAAAGGGACAACATGTCTGGCCAAAAAACATCAGGAATGCGCTCCTCTCACGAGCAAAAAACTGGCAGTTTAGCATTGTGTGGATACGCAAAGAGGTCCAGCTCTGGACAACCCTATGTGTCGAACAGCTGGCCTGCTACTAACTGTAACAGCTCTTACTCATGCGCCTTGGATAGAGACCTGCTGAGGCTGTCTGCCAAGTCATTTTGGGTGCCTGGAACATGGATGGAGGACAGCAAAATGTTATGCTCCCGTGTCCAATTACAGACTCATCGCCTCCTGCACAGGGTCTCCTGCCCAAAAAGGACGGAACCATGGAACAGGAAGTCCCTGATCCTGGACTGCAGATTGTTCTGAAAGCCGGAGCGAAGGCAGATCCCTGACGCTGCCGCCTTGGCCGTCATATCTGCAGTGTCACATGAGGCACGCAGAACATGTGTGCCTACGTCCAAGCCCAATTTCAATACCTCCAGAAGTTCCGTCTTTTGTGCGGAATCTGGCAAGGCAATTACAAGCTCCTGTCCCTTCTGCCAGAGTGCATTTTGGTACTGGACCATATGCGTGAGGAAATTAAGGGAATGGATGGAGCAGGTGGAGGCAGAACAGACTTTCTTGCCCACCTGGTCCAAGAAACGGGACTCCTGGTTGGGAGGCTGGGAGCTCAGATGCTTTGGCTGCTTTGATATGTCATGAGCAGCTGCGATCACAGTGGAATCCGCCTGAGGGTTTTCCGCCAGGAAAGGCTCATCCTTCAGGGCCCTGTATAGCCTGTCCGACTTTTTGGGAACAGCCAGGACTGAGGCTGGACGCTTCCAAGTTGTCCTGGTAAGACCTTGCAATGTGTCAACCAGAGGAGGCACTACAAGGGGTTTGAGCTCCTTCTGCCTCAGGTAACAAGCCAGTCTCCAGAGCTTTGGATCCAGGTCCTCTGTCTCCCACTCGTTAGTGGCCTGGATGTGCCTCATGACGTCCATGAAAGTGGGATCATCTGGAGGCGAGCGGGCTAGATCCCTATCATCAGGAGATCCCCCAACTCCTGAAAATGAAGAGGAAGAGGAGGAAGATCTGCTCCTGGTCCTCGAGGTGTCTGAAGTACATCCCCTGGGACTACCCTCTGAAGAGCGCTGATGACTCCTGGACCAACGCCGGTCCTGAGGCCGACAACGGCTCCCAGACCGACGACGGAGCGGGGACAGATGCCTGTCCCGGGAATGGCATCGGCTACGGGAGCGAGCCCGCCTAAATGAAGACCTGCGGCGGCTGCGGGATCTGCTCCTGGGCTTTGACTGACGACAGCTGAGTGACCTTGAGTGGTGCCATTCACGGTCTCAGACCATGACTGGGAACGTATGGCCTGAGGGGATTGAGGAATGGAGGACACGTGCTGATCCACACGGGTTTGGGCTGGTGAACAAACCCCCAGGCTCCTGGTTGTCCGGTTGGTCTGGAACCGATGCCGGTTCCAACTGAGGCAGAGGCGTGTCTTTGTGTGCCTGGCTCCACCAAAATGAGAAGCGTTCTCCCTGTTCCTCCTTGCTAAAACGAGATGCCGCCGCCCCCTGTGGGGGGATCAGAGGAGTTGAGGGGTCCCGAAGAGCTAGTGAGGAGGAACACGAGGATAAGCCTTCCGGAGTAGAGGCCCTAGGGGCCGGCATCGGCACCTTGACCAGCGCCAGCGCAATGGAAGCCCCGTCAGCCGCAGGCACTTTGACTGGTGCCAGTGTTTTAGCCGGATCCGGCGTGGTCGACTTAGGAGGGTGGGACCCAGAGGAGGCTTTAGCCTTGGTGTCCTGGTCCTTTCCAGATGGCTTCCTGGTGTCCGGTGAAGCTGCAGTCGGGCCTTCATCGGCAGGGCAGAGGCTTGTGCCAAGGAAGAGGCATTTGCTGACTCTGCCGGAGTGGAAGACACACACAGTGGCATGGCCTTCGGCTTGGATGCAGAGGAAGTACCTCCTAATGGGACAGACGTTGATATTTTGGCGGGAGCTCCAGGCCTTGATTTTTCTCAGTGCCTGGAATGCTTGGAACGGTCGGACCCACCCGAGCCGGAGGAAGAGGCCTTCCTGTGGGGAGAACGGGAGCGGTGATGGGACCGACTATGGTCCTTGTTGCGGGACTTTTGCAGCTTTTCATGACTTTTGCCCTTGTCTCCAAGGGAAGATTGAAGGACGTCCATCCCTTTCTCAAGCAGGTGGGCTTTCAAGGCCTTCAGGCGTCTAATCCTCGTCCTGCTAGTAAAGCCTTTACAGATGTCACAGGTCTTGAGGTCGTGGTCTGGTCCCAGGCAGAAGAGACACTGGTCGTGGCCATCCCTGGATGTCATTTTGCGGCCACAGGCGCACTTAGTCTTCTTGGGACCAGAGGGAATGTGACGGTAGTGAAGACAAGAGGAGGAGAACGATACTGTGAAAAAAAGAACAAATGTGGAGGAAAAACACTAGAATTCAAGAAAGAACGGAAAGTTTTGCTGGAACTGCTGTGAAAAAAACTCACTAAGAACTTCCCAACATGAGCGCGTCATGGGGGGAAGAACTCGGGTGGAGCTGGGGTCCGCCCAATTTTGTAGCATGACTGATGTCGGGGTGGGGCCAATGTCAGGGGGCGGTCCCTGCTGGGTACTGCTAGCTAAGTTTTTTCCGGTGGGGCCTAAGGCCTGCGGCAACAGTCCTAATAGCAATAGCCTGCTGCAAGAGCTCCCCATACAAGTAAGATCAACAAGTCAGCTTTGGCTATACATGTAGAAACAATGGGTTATACAAAAGAACATATACCCATTTTTGTAGATATAGAGAAGGTCAGTTTAGGCACCGGGGGTGGGGGGAGGGAGACATATGTAGGAACTGTGGGCTGTAAGAGAAGCGTTTTGGATCTATCAATTTGAGGCACTCCTCTCACAGGTTGAAATGACCAGTTAGAATCACTGTTGTAATATACTAATATATAATGTCTCCTGTTTATATTTTACAGCACATACTGCCCTTTATGCCTTCCCCAATGTTGTTCGGAAGGGCCCTGAGGCGAATACTAAGAGACCCCACACTCCTTTTGAAACCATAACATTAAGTTGCCAATCAAGGCTGAAAGTGTGTGTTTATTGTTGTATTAGAGAAGTCAGGGTGTCTCTGACTTGTGTTTGTTCACTGTCATTTGGTACTGGATCCCGAAAGGTGATTTTATGTCAGCAGCGGAATCACCTTTTGGGACCCAGTAGAAACAACAGGTGTTAATTACTCATGAGGTGGGTTCCCAAAAGTCCATGTTGAAATTTTGGTGCACAAATATGAAAAAACAGCCGAGTCACATGCACTTGTTGACATTTTCCTATGCATGTGTATAACTTTGCCAGTTTTTAATATTTTCACTCCAAATTTTCAATATACACATTTTTTAATACCACCTCATGAACAGTACAGCTGTCATTTGTCACATCCTGCCTCAAACATGTTTTCGCACCTGTGGCACAGAATTTATTTTATTTATTTATTTAGTTTTTGTTGACCGGGTAAGTGCACTAGACAAATCCTGCCTATTTTCAGGCATGACCTGGGAGGAGGGGGATACAGATGAATGCCAGCTGACCTTGAACCAGATTAAGCTGTTGGTGCTATTTTTAGTGAATGAGAGAAATTTGGACAGGACACCGGGGAAATTCCCCTACTCTTTTCGATAAGTGCCATGGGAATTTTAACATCCACCTGAACTACCACCAATCTAGGCAGATGGGACCTTGGTTTAACATCTCATCCGAAAGACGGCACCTCGGAAATGTAGCACCCCTCTCATGCTGCACTACAGTGTCGGTGCTGGAATTATTAACCCAAGTGCCAGAATGGCGCAGTCCTTGTGCAAAATCATCTTTTGGGACAGAGAAACAAAATGACAGTGCTAGTATTCATGAGCTGGGGTCCCAAAAAGCCTATGTTGACAATCTGGAGCAAAAAATACCAAAAAATGCCAGAGTTACAAGTGCTTGTTCACATTTTCCTATGCATGCATGTCACTTTGACAATTTTGACTCCAAATTTTCAACATAGCCATTTTTCCACATCATCTCATGAACACTACAGCTGTCATTTCTCGCATCATGCCCAAAACAACTTTCTGCACTTATGGTGCGAAATGGCATTTTGTGACAGATTAAGTAATTGTCACCTATGGGTTTTAGGAGGTAGGGTGATAACAAGCCTATGTTCAACATTTGGGGTCAAAATATGAAAAAAATGACAGTTATTTATGCCTGTTCGTTGCAATTTCAGTAGGCATGAAGTTTGTTTTTTTACCTGGCTTTACTGTGGTTCTGTGTACAGGGCAAGGGCAGGCTGACAAAATACATCTTTGACTTGTGCCATCCAGAGGAGAGGGAGACAGATTGCGGGAGGGCACAACAAAATGTAACAGTCCCAGAAATCCCAAATGATAATTTCTTTTTTTTTTTCCCTGCTTCAGTGTGGCAGTGGGTATAGGGCAAGCTTGCAAAATAAATCTTTGAATTGTGCCATCCAGATGGGAGAGCACGAGACTATGGGGAATGGGGGCACGAGACATTTAACAGTCCCAGAAATCCCAAATAAAACGTTGTTTTCCTGGCTTCAGTGTGGCTGTGTGTACAGGGCAAGGGCAGGCTGGCAAAATAAATCTTAGCTCTAATAAGGATACAAATAAAGTATCTGAAAAAGTAAGGAAATTCACTGCATAAAATTAGAGTGAATGCACACAGTTGAAGTAGTCAAAAGTAGGGAACACGACCGTAGGGTTCCCAAGCCTAATACCCCACTCCCACTGTGCATGCAGGAAACAAAGTTCTCAACCCCTACACCCCACTCCTGCCCTCGGCTTCCAACTCCAGTTTCAACCCCACCCCTGCATACAGGACAGGGGTCAATAGCTTAGCAGTTGAACCCTAATGCTCACACCCCATTCTTTATTCTCTACCCATCTTAGCTTACTTAGTCTTGGAATGGGGTGGGCATTAGGTTTCGAAACGCCAAGGGACACCTGTTCCTGAATGCAGGGTGGGGTTGCGGGAGGGTGTGGGGTGTAGGTAGTCGCATTTCCCTACTTTTGACACTTCAACCATAATGGTGCATTAACAGAGTTTTTTTGCAGTGAATTTATATATACACTTACATGTTTTTAAATGCCCTCTACATAAGAGGTGGTTTATAGGGGGCTACACACTATGACAAAATACCAGGAGCAGCAGGTGCAAAACGCTGGGGCTCTAGTGGGTCCTCTTGTGTGGATTTTGATCAGCTTGTATTTGCACAGTTCAAATGGACAGTCAATAAATGGAACTTTTGCAAACACACTACTCAGCAGTCTGGGATGTGTTTTTGTAAGCTAACAGAGTGCTGGATCCTTTTCCTGGTAAGTCAAGGACTTGCCAAATTAAATTGTAAATATAGCCGTCGAAGTCTGGAGCTGGCTCAACTAGCTGCGAGCACTAAATTGGTTCCAGTTATTTTGTATAATTTTGAAATTTGGGCTCAGAAACTTTCGTATTCCCTAGAAAGAATTATGAGATAAACAGATAAGATAGATAGATAGATAGATAGATAGATAGACAGACAGACAAAAGTGTTATCCATAGTAAAATATAAACAAGGGTATGTTTGATTGAGCCGAGGCTCATTTACAATGTGGTCACATATGCATAAATTTAAAACTGTTACAGAATAATACAAAAGTGTTGTAAAATTCAAATATACTTTGTAGAGTAACAGGATATACAAGTGTTTGGCAACAGGGTAAAGGCTCTTTAGCTTTAAGCTCAAGTCGTGATTTTATTTTACCCAAAATTATCTTGCCATTGGTCGGTTTTAAGGTCTGAGAAACTGCATTCCAAGCCACTGACCCTAGGTAGTAGGTTGATCTTCCTATTTCTAGGTTATTGGGGGAACCACTAGTTCCAGTTCTTGTTATAACTGAATTATATTATTGAGTTATTAATAAATATTAAGTTAATTCTGCATACTAATCAATCTACTCCAGCTTTCTATGTCAGATCTGAGTTAGGAAGAGTTAAACTGGCAAAGATTGCTGCTACGAGGACATCATCATACTGAGCTAAGATCACAGGTATGGACAAGGATAGAATACCATATAAGTGCTTGCAGGAAAAAATGTTACTGTCTAGTGAAGGTGTTGTATCTAAATGGCTTTAATATGTTCAAAATCAACTGCAGAGTATTGGGTTACTGTAGTAATGGAATCTAGCACTTAAAGGGGTGATAATTAGTAATGAATATGCAAAGTGTTTAGTTATAATGTTCTGTCCCAGCTATACAAGAATTAAATAATATTGTATGATTGAGCCATATTGGTACTGGCTAAAAGAGAATTTTTTATCCAGGCCAGAGCTGGTCTAGTTTTAACAAAAGTGTTTGAGATTAAGGTGTCAAAAGAAGCCTCTGAACCCTTAGGTGTAAACTGTGACTGTGGTTTAGCTAAGCTGGAGGATATAGCCCATATTTTATTGAGATGTCCAAAGTACTCGGATTAGGATGAAATATCTGATGCATTTTGTAACTGTTATTAAATATCTCTGGTTCTATGTACAGTATGCTCAGTCCTTAAGATAAAGAGACTGTACAACAGGTACTAAGTTTCCTCATATGTAGCACGAAAATAAGTACAATTAAATTAAAAAGTAACATATGGATACAGATATTTTGCATTTTTAGTCCCATAATGTTTTTAAGGATGTACAGATACTGAAAAATGTATATTTTATAACAGATTGCCGTTTTCCCATTAAATGCAATAGATTGTCACGACTTTTATCTTCTGGAACAATAAAATGAATGAATACTGAACAGTTTGATGAAAGGGAGTAGGAAGTGGGAGACTACTTGCTTCCTTGTGTGAGCATTGAGACGGCGTTTGGACCTGTAGAGAAAGTTGAGCTTGGGCCTTACAGTTGTCGAGATGTGATGAGTGTGCCTACTGTATGTTAAGTGACACAGCTAGCCAGATTAATAGAGATGTGAATATGCTTACTTGCTGAATAGTGTTTCATCTGATGTCATGATTACAAGTAGCAAACTTCCAGTCTCTGAGAAGCCCCAGATGATCCCACGGGAAATGAGCCTTTCAGAAATTGTCAGCTGCTGCCACTCTGATGTGAGTATCAAAGCAAGAGATTCTTCAATAACTAAATGGTGTAGGAGGCACAAATAAAAATACTGTAGACAGCTCTAGCATAGAAAATATTCACAATAGTTTATTAAAATTCCAAAATGGCATAAAATCTCGACGTTTCACCTATGGTTATAGGCTTCATCAGGAGATGCCTTTTATTACTCAAAAGGGTGCAATTCAAATTCTGTTGCTTTATACAGCACTTATGTTCTCACTTTACTCATTATACCCTGTTTATTAATTCTTCATTCCACTGCAAAGCCCTCTTTCAGGGATAATGATTTAACATACACCTCATATATCCTTCAATGGATATCAAGATTATGTTTCTCTGAGACACCCAGCCACAGTCCTCCTGCTTTCTTTTATGATTACAAGTAGATCCGCTGAACGTGTTCACAAGGTCTGGGGTCAAAACAGCATATACACAGTTTTGATTTCATTACAAAACAGGTGGTCAGGCTATCAGCACACTTGCCATGGGTAGAGTGGTCATGAACAGAACCAGGAAGCTCCTTACTGTGCTTCCTATAACAGAGAACCATACAGTTGTCCAGTCATTTGGACAGGCACTGTTTAGTCACAGGGATGCCCTCCTTATGGGGACGAATGAGACAAAAAGCTGTGAGGACTTTCTGCAGTCCTTAGTGCTACTGAGATAGGAATATAGTGTCCTATGTACATCCAGTGTCTTTAGCAATGTTTCCCTTTTGTTAGCACGTGCAGCATAATGCACAAGCAGATGAATGGTCTGATTCAATGTGAAAACAGAGACCATCTTTGGCAGAAATCTAGGAAACCTTATCCTTGTGAAGAATCAAATAAGAAGGCTCTAGGCTCGGAAATTCTATGAGCAAAAGTAATACAGTTAAAGCCACTTGTTTCGACTGTGGATAATTCGGGCGGCCGGTTTCAGTGGACAGGTTGCAAAATCAAGTTGCCATTCCCATTGATACCTATAATAGGATCTTCTGTTATAGCGAACATTGGCTGCCTTGTATTTCATCTGTTTTTTTGTCTTGGACTGGAATAATTATCAGCTTGTTGTTGACTTTTGGATGTTTAATTTTCATCAGCTTACCACCAGTTTACTTCAATTGCCACTAACTGCTTGCAGCTTCTCTAGTGCTACTTAACCTCAACATTTACGATCCCCTGAATCCTTGCTTTACGATAACGGTTTGGCGATGGCAACTGGCGGACCTAAACGCGAAGCTCTGTCTCTGGCAGAGAAGGTTGAAATGTTACACACAATCAAACATCTGCCCCGCATGAGTCAGCGTGATTTGGCTCAATACTTGGATATGCCAAAATCAACAACTGCTGATTTAATGCGGCAGAAGGAGCAGCTGATGGCAGAATGGCACTGCAATGCAAATCCTAACAGGAAAAGGAAAAGAGAAGGTAAAGATGGAGAAGTGGAGGAAGCCCTTCTCCGCTGGTTTAAAAATGCCCGTGGTCGGGATGCCCTGATCTCTGGCCCACTTCTTACTAAAAAGGCTGACCAGTTAGCAGCAGCCTTGGGACACACAAACTTCACTGCATCTGATGGATGGTTGGGTTGGTGGAAAGCACGAAATAACACTGGCTTTCGCCGGACCATGGGGAAAAACAAAGTGCTATGCAGTGCGTAGCAGATGTGCTGCCAGGATTGCTAGACAGCTATCCCTGAAATAACATTTACAATGCCGACAAGACTGGCCTTTTCTTTCGATGCCTAGACTATGGGACTTTGGCTTTCAAATCTGAAAATCTACTGGGGCAGAAAAAGGCAAAGGAGCGTGTTTCCCTATTGGCATGCTGCAACATGGATGGCAGCAATAAGCGCGAGCTGCTAGTGACTGGCAAATCTGCTGTCCCTCATTGTTTTTGAGGGGTTCACCATCTCCCAGTCACCTACAGATCCAACAAAAGAGCTTGGATGACTGGCGAGATATTCACGAAGTGGGTGAGAACATAGGACAGGCAACTGAGGCCATGAAAAACTGTCCTGAACCTGGACAATTTCAGTGGGCACCCAGCAATCCCTGGCTTAAAAAACATTAAGCTGCTGTTCCTACCACCAAATACAAAGTGCATTATCCAGCCCCTCAATCAGGGCATAATTTATTCCCTCAAGCAGCAATACGTCCGCTGCATGCGGCAGAAAGTGCTTGATGCACTTGACTCTGTCACTGAGCTTTCTGCTAGCTAGTGTATAAAAAGCATTTCAGTCCTTGACACAGTCCAGTTGTTAAAACAATTCTGTGACCATGTCACTTCCATAACAGTCCAGAACTGTTTTCATAAAGCAGGTTTCTGGAAGGATGAACTGCCATCTGACATGCCCGAGGAAACAGGACCCCGAATTTGAACCTCCTCCAGGAATGATAACAGATGAATTCACAGAGCTGTGTCACCTAGGCGATGGGCAACCGGAAAAAGAACAATCAGTGAATGACACTGAAAGTGTTGTTTCTTCCATGCGACTTATGGAGACAGAAGAGGAACCAGACGTCACAGAGGATGAGGGAGACACGGAGGAAATTAAAGTTACCCACTTTGATGTCCGTGCTGCACTGCTCACTTTGAGTAGAGCGATGGAGCAAAATAAAACGGTAGAGCCAAACTGGGATAATTTGCCTGCAATGGAGAAGATGTGGCAACCTTACTGCAAAGCCAATAGTGTCCAGAAAAAGATAACAGAATTCTTTATCGAAAGAGCTGGGTCACAGTAGGAAACCAGTACAGAATTGTGCTGCATCTTTACTTCATATGTTTTTCTATTTTCTATTTTAAAACTGGTTGCCTGGATAATTATGCTGTAGTAAAGTGCCAAAATCTCTTTTGTTTTAATCACTTACAAATGTTTTCTTCAAAAATAAAGTGTTTTTTGCATCACAAGACAGTATATTCCTTGGCTGCTTGTATATTTGGTTATTCCGTCCGATCTGTATTGCGGGCAGATCAGAAGCTGACGTATGAGCCCGCTCTAAGCGGCTTTAACTGTAGTGACAAGACAAAAGTGCTTTCCATGATAGCAAACACATGTCACAATTCACAACCAGATCAAATGAAGTCCCAGTCAATTTTTCAAGAACACAATTAAGGTCCCATGGTGGAACAGGTGTATGAATCGAGCAATGCATGTGTAAAATCCCTTTAAGAAACATACGGGACACTTCCAGTTGTGCCACTATCCTCCCGTCAATAGGGCCATGAAAAGCCAAAACAGCAGCCAGGTGCACCTTAAAAGATGAGTACTGGAGACCATATTCAGCTAAGGACAGAAAGTAGTCCAGTACAGTATTTACAGGATACATAAAATGAGAAGCACACCATATAAAGAAACCGTTCCATTTCAAAGAATAAGTATGTCTGGTGGATGGCTTTCTAGCTGCCAATAAGACATTAGTAACCTGGGAGGAACCCCAAAATGGGTGATAGCTATGTCTTTAGGAGCCAAACGGGTGTCTCCTACATCTTCAGGAGCCAAGCATGTAGATGCAGAGACCTCTGGTCTGTATGGACCAGAGACCCTGGTTCCTGAGACAGCAGATCCTAACACAGAGGGAGCTGAATAAGCAGTTCCACTGCCAAAGTCCGTAGAAGTGTAAACCAGATCTGGCAGGGCAAAAGGGTGCTACCACTATTAGTGCGGCATGCGCCACCCGCTGCTTGAGCAGTACTCTCTAAAGCTGAGGTATCAGAGGAAATGCATAAAGGAACCTCCCTTCCAGGAGAGGGACGACATGCCTTGCCAGAAAACCCCATGCCCTGGAGCATGCAAGCACAAATGTGGCAGTTTTGTGTTGTGTGGGGATGCAAAAAGTTCCACCTTGTGAAGAGGTCATTTATCACAGAGGTCAGCAGTCTACATCTGTGAGTCAGGGACTGAGACCTGTTTAGCCTGTCTATTAGGATGTTTAGGACACCTGGGAGAAAGACGGACAACAGTTGAATGTTGTGAGACACGGCCTACTACCACACTATCAGTGCCTTCCTGCACAGTGGTTAAGAGTGAGTGTCCCTTTGCTTGTTTATGTAGTGCATGACACGGCCACAGTCTGTCCAAATCAACAAGGGACCAAGGCAGATATGATTCTGAAATACCTGCAGGATAAGTAGAACGGCCTGCATCCCCAGAATATTTATAAGGAGATCTGACTTCAAACTAGATCATGTGTCCCGAGTCTTGTATGACCTAGATGGGCACCCAGGCCAGGTGAAAAAATGGGTTGCCCCTCAGTAAGTTTGGGCAAGCCATCCTCCACAGTACAGCACAGCACAGCTGAGGGAAGGTGTTACCAGAACCATGCAGTCCAACTTGTCCATCACCTGGTCCCACTAAACCCTAAGTGTCCACTGGGGAATGGCATATGGAGGCAAGCAAGGGGAATGGTTATGACAGCTGCAGCCATCAGACCCAGCACTGATCTGCCTGATGCATAATGGCTGCTACGTATCATGCAAGCCTGGGTAACCAGGGTTTCTGTCCTGTCTGTGGGCAGGAAGGCACTGCCCACTGCCGTCTCTAGCACTGCCCCAATGTACTGGAGGCCCTGACAAGGAACAAGTATGGATTTTGGTTTGTTCACCGCAACACCCAGTTCCATGAACAACTGTCTTGTTTGGGACAATGTACACAGAAGGCACAAGGCACTGATGAACCCATCATCTAGATTAGGGAAAACATACAGCCCTTCCCTCTGAAGGGCTGCCACCACTACCACCAAGCATTTGGTAAATACTTGTGGCACTGAGGATAAGCCAAAGGGCAACACTCAAACAACTGCCCTCCAGTACAGAGTGGAGGTACTGGCTGTAGCATTTATGAATACTGATATGAAGGTATGCATCTTCCATATCCCGGGCTCGGAGCTAGTCCCTTGTTTGTAACAGAGGGATGAGAACCTGAAGAGAAAGCATACAGAAGTATTTGTATTTGGTATATTTGTTCAGACCCCTAAGGTCCAATAGAGGACACAGATCCAGTATCCTCGACCTGGGCATCTTCAGTAAAAGTCTGAAACTACAAATCCTGTCAGGAGGCCCCTACCTTCCCCTCTGTCCCCACCTGGGGGGATGTCCATGGCTAAAGTGTGGCCCTGAAGACGTCTGACAGGTACAGTGGCATCCCCCAGGATGAAACCCACTTTTAAAGCACTCTGTAGTATGCTGCAGAGTGCTGCAAAATGCTGTAGAATTGGGTTTCATCCTGGCGGTGGCAGGTGCCACTGTGAGAAGGGCACATTGATAGGATGAAAAAAAAAGGGGCATTAAGGACAGATTGCTGCACCCTGGTAGCAAAACCTGACACCCACAACCAGGAATGTCTCCGACGGCAAACACCAGTGGCATCATGTGCATTGAAACACAGATGATACGGCAGTCCATCCAGTCTGCCCAAATTACCGTATCATTCACCAGTACCTACTGTCTCTGTGGGGTCTTTGTGTATACCATTCCCTCTTCTGTTCTCTGTGTTTCCACCGCCTTTTTCCTCCTGAGTAGCTACTATACCCATGACTCTATCCCAGCCATGTCTGAAGCCGTTTATGGTTCTCGCACCCACCACCTGTCCCGGCAGGCCATTCCGTGGTTCAACCACTCCTTCTGCAAAATAATACTTCCTCATACCCTTTTTAACCTTCCCCCATTAACCTCCACTTGTGACCTCATGTACTAGCTTCTCTATTTCTGGTAAATAGCTCCCCACAATCCACACTGTAAATTCCTTTCAGGAATTTGATGATTTCTGTCATATTCCCCCCTTTTTCCCTGGTTTTGAGTGAACACATGTTCAGCGAATTTAGCTGATCCTCATAGGATCTGCCCTCCTGGCCCTGAATCATCTTGATCACCCTGGGTTGTACCACCTCTAGCCTGTTTCTGTCCTTTTTTAGATGGGGACTACAGAACTGGGCAAAGTACACCAGGTGTAGCTTCACCAGTGACCTATACAGGGTAACAGAAACTCCTGCTTTCTGCAGAATGCAAACAATGTTTACCAGTGCCAAGACTGCAGTAGCAGATTTCAATAAATCAGCATGGGAGGGGCTATCAGGCAATGAAGCAATGTTAGTTAGAACAGACTTCCCAGAGGTTGTTCTGATACTTAATCATATATGTCTAATAACTTGCTATCCTAAGGTCCAACGAGGCAGAAGCATATGTCCTCTTGCCCATGACATCAAACCTCCTGGATTCCATATCAGGAGGCAAATAACTCATATGTCTAGGTGCCGTGGACCTATCATGAGCAGCTATAGTGATTAGAGTCAGTTTTAAACAGTGATGGATAGTAAGACTTGGAGGAAAGCACAAGATATTGCTTGTCAGCCTTCATGCAAGGTACTAGGCCTATGCCAAGCTGCAAGGGTAGCATCCTCCAATACAGGGTAAACAGGAGGTATTACCACAGAAGAGGTATTAGGGACCTCCAGAAATTCAAATAAATTGCACTTAGTGGAGTCTTCCTCCTCAGCAGCAAAACCCACGACACTCTGCATTTGCCTTACCTGTGCCTAAAATGAGACATCCTCAGATGGAGACCTACTGTAGGTGTGTAAACAACGTCTTCATTGCGATAGGATAAAGCAGAGTTCTAGAACCCAGACCACCCTCAAAGGGATCCATGTTCCATTCATTCCCTTCCAAATTATTCTCCATATTAAACAGGTCAGAATTATATTCCTCCTCCTTGTCATCTGGAATGACAATGGCAGGAGCAAGAGAAGCCAGCACCATAGGTGGGCACTATGAGGGAGGAACCATAAGTGCACTCTGCGAGCTGTCCATTGACAACAAGGGTTCCGACAGAGTAGGCATAGCCATGACTGTTGGTGGAAGTACCAAAATTAAATGCTGAAACAGCTCTGACACAATGGCCAGCACATGTAAGTGACAACACCCTGCAGAGGAGCTGAAGCAACTGGCATCAACGGGACCAGTACCCATTGACAGAGGCCGTAAATGGCCTATATTAGGTGTGGAAGAACCAGTGCAAGGCCCTGACTTTAGTGTCTCTTGGATGATCAGGGGGGATGTAGATGTGACCGCTGAGGTGGATGACAACAAGGACCTACCCTCTGGAGGGGGACCGAGACCTCACCGGCAAAGCAGAAGCTTTATCCTTATGCTTGTGGTGATGGCTGGACGATGAGGATTTAGAAGATTTATCCTCATCTCTGGATTTTGATGATCACATTGGTTTCAGTGTCACTGAGCGCCAGGAAGACTTCCCAGCGGAAGAGGTTGCTGTCCAGAATGGAGAAGCTGGCTTTGAGCCCACAGCCTTGGTGACGGAGTCCATGACCTTTTTAGCTATGAAGATCTCAAGGGCAGTCCCACGGTGTCTTTTCGTGGCCTAGTTTAATCCCTGGCAGATTTCATAGGCCCTCACATTGTGGGATAATCCCAAACAGCAAACACAGACAAAATGAGTGTTGTTTTTGAAGATCTTCTGGCTACATGTACAAAACCTAAACAAAAGTTATTTCGATGGCGGCATGAAACCATGACAGTTGAAAGCTACTGAAAATAAAAGCTGAGCAAACAAGGACTTTGTTCTCTGTGTGATTCAACAAGTGGTTGATGGTGGGAGAAGGAAATGAGTAATAATGAGGGCGCCCATGTTAAATAGGCATCAACTTAATTGGGGAGGGCCACTGTCTAACTAACGTTTCTGAATGGTCTGGATGCTAGCGGATTACAGTTTCAAAACTGTGGCCCAATGAAGGAGATATTCTCGATGAAGATCTGCAGTTGCACTGTGTGGGAAGTGGGTGGGCTGTACCAGTGTGGACCACAATAAGCTGGTATTGTTTCCTTGGGGGAGGGGGTGTACTACTGTAGCTTATTACCAAGCACACTCACACAAAGCCATTAGCAAATCCAGATCCAGCAATGACTCAATCGACCTCAAACTTCTGTCCCTCACCCTTAAAGAAGTACTCAGGCCATTGACCAGGATTTTTAACCTCTCTCTCTCTCTCTCTCTCTCAGCCTTAGCCAGTTCCCTGACAAGTGGAAATCTGCCAGTGTAACCCCAACACACAAAAGTGGTGTCAAAACTGCCCATGAGAATTTCCGTCCAATCTCCATCCTACCTCCCCTCTCCAAGGCCCTGGAACGTATTGTCGTAGACCAACTTACTGACTTCCTGGACAAACATAACATCCTGTGCAGGCAGCAACACAGTTTTAGAAAGGGTCATAGCACATCCTCAGCACTACTGGAATTCACCAGTGCCATCCACCACTCACTAGATTTTGGTCACCTAACTGGTTCCATCTTCATCGATTTAACAAAGGCCTTTGACACAGTCCACCACCGTCTCCTGCTTGTCCAGCTCCATAATGTGGGGCTCTCACCCAACTCCGTAAACTGATCCAAAGCTACCTAGACAACCGTACTCAAAGAGTGAAAACTGCTGATATGCTCTCAGATGCCAGACCTGTCCGCTCTGGTGTTCCCCAGGGTTCTATACTGGGCCCCCTTCTTTTTAGCTTGTTCCTGAACTCACTACCAGATTCCTGTCCAGAACATATCATACTCTACGCAGATGTTGCAGTAATCCTAGCCTCCCACCATGATCCAAAACAACTACAAGAAAACCTCCAGCTGGGTTTCACATCTGTCGAAAACTGGTTTTTAAAACACAAACATCATAAACCAGGAAAAAAAAGGCCATGATTTTCAGCAGCTCTCACAACAAAAATAAGCAGTTTCACCACTCCATTAAAGCCAAGCAAGGAGTCACTCTTGAACAAGTCCAAACCTTCAAATACCTTGGCATCACCGTCGACTCCCATCTCTCCTATGCTGCCCACATTAATACTGTGGCGAAAGCTGCAAACACCAGGCTGGGCCTAATCTTCTGTCACAGGAATCATCTAACCACTGAAGTCTTGTCAGTCTCTGTCCAGAGCTCCATTGTTAGCATTATTAACTACGGACTCATCATTTATGGCTCTGCCACTGCCACCTCTCTCAAACGTGTTTCTGCCTCCCTCAATAAGGCCTGTCAACTCATCACTGGATCCCACCGTCTCACTCATACTTGTGACCTCTACTCTCAAACTGGGTGGTTGCAACTCAACAGCTGAATAAAATATCAAACCTGCATCACAGCTAAGAAGATAATGAGGGACAGTGCTCCTCCTGGAGTCTGCTCTCTCCTTAAACCCAGACACAACAGCATCAAAACCAGGAGGTCTAAACCTCAATTCCTGCAAATCCCCCATTGTCGCACAACCCAAGGCCAAAGGTCCTTTGCATACAGGGCACCCAGCTGGCTAAACAGTCTCAGTAGTGACATCTCTGCCTCACCCACACTGGGTGCTTTCAAGTCCAAGCTTCGCCTCTCTCTTCTTGCCTCCAGCTTCTGTGACTGCCCTGACTAAGCCGTACTCCCACCTAGCTGCCCCTTGCTTCCGCTGCCTGTTGTGCCCTCCTCCAAGCACTTTACTATCACCTCTGCCCCTCTGTTGTACTTACATCTGTCTACCCTTGACAATGTCCCCTGGGCTGCCATAAACCTGCCCCTGTACCCCCGCCCTCTCCTTCCCCAGGCGCCTGCCCACCTCCCTCCCTCCTTACTCCTCTCCCTCCTGCTTCTCCCCCCTTCTTTTCTCCCTCAACTCCTCATGCCCCGTGATCTTCTTTCCCCTACCCCTCCTTCTGTCCTACCTCTGTCATTCCCCCTTCCCCCCTTGTGTCTCATGTATTTACCCTGTAATAGCATATTATGACTTTCGGGTGTACTGATTGTTAATACTGTGTTTGATGCTGTATTTGTATTTGTTAATACTGTATTTGATGCTGTATTTGTTAATACTGTGTTTGATGCTGTATTTGTGTTTGTTAATACTGTGTTTGATGCTGTATTTGTATTTAATACTGTATTTGATGCTGTATTTGCATTTGTTAATACTGTATTTGATGCTGTATTTGTATTTGTTAATACTGTGTTTGGTGCTGTATTTGTATTTGTTAATTATGTATTTGATGCTGTATTTGTATTTGTTAATACTGTGTTTGATGCTGTACACCTGTACTCACTGACGTGGAACCTTTGTAAAAGAGCCTCGGCTCTAAGGTACTTTGTAATCCCAGACTCAAATAAATAAAAATAAATAAATAAAAACACCTAATTTTCCTTGGGTGGAGGTACCGTGCAAATTAAAACTAGCTATCTTTGGGTAATAAATTGTAGCAAATCCTCACAGGAGTTATTGACCCAGGCCCCTCAACCTTATCTGAGCCCATAAGGAAGGGGTAGTACTGACACCAAAGGGAACTTGGCACATTTACTATTACAATGCAGTATAACAGCATTCACAATCAGAGGGAGATTGGCTGAGGAGGTGACTGCAGGATGTACTGGATACTGTCCGAGGGTTGGGGAAGGTGTAATGGGGTGGGGGTTCCACTAGACACCAGGGAAGATTGTAAATATATTAAGAGTCTGGGACTGGGCAGACAGAGAAGAGTGGGATCAGTGATGCAAAGGGAAGAAGGGTATGTCTTGAAGTACAGTGGGGGGGCAATATGGGAATAGGGATACAGCAGGACTAGATATTTGGAAACATTTCGGGGACCTATAATCAGGCTGGGTGAGCAGGTGAGATAAGTGCACAGTAAGAAAGGGGGATATTCGAAAACATGTTGGGGGTCTGAGACCAGGCACAAGAGTGAAGTATGATCGGGGGACACGGTGGGAAGAAAAGAGGGATATCTTGAAATATATGTGGGGTGCAGGCTGGGCGTGGGAGTGAAGGCAGATCAGGGCACACTTTGGGAAGAAGATGGATATACCAAAATATCTGTCTGTCTGGGAACACAGTGGGAAGGGGAGGTAAATACTGAAATATTCTGATGGTCTGGACCGAGCGGCAAAAGTGTAGTGAGGTTGAATTGAGGATACAGCAGTCAGGGTATCTGGTAATATCTGGGGTTCAGGACTGGGGTGGGGGAAGCAGAGTGTGACAGGAGTACAGAAGGCATGAAAGGAGATTTTTTTGTTTGTCTGCAGGGCAGAACTCTGCAAGCCGTCTTGCTATCACTTGACGGAAAAAAAGGGCACATCAGACTCAGAACGAAGCAAACATTTTGGAGTTGATGCACAATCAATCTGCTAGGTGAAGCATTTCACTTCATTAAAGAAAACCCACGCTGAGTGCTCCTATACGCATATGGGACTTCAGACCCGAGTTCAGCTAAAGGTTGCTTTTGGTAGTTTCAACGCAGCTGAACTCGGGCAAGAGGCTCTTTTTGCAAACTGAGGACTAAAAACTGCAGAAAACATGATTTCAGAGTCGAACCATGATACTGGGCATGCGCATATGCATATACTTGTGTGGCTGCATATACCTATGCATGTACTTGTGTGGTTGCATATACCTATGCATATACTTGTGTGGTTGCATATACCTATGCATATACTTGTGTGGTTGCATATACATATGCATACAAGCATGCCCAGTGTCACTGCTCAACTATGAGACCGTGCTTTCTGCAATTTTCAGCCCTCAATTTGCAAAAATAGCAATTTGCCCAACTTCAGCTGTGTTTAAACTATCAAAAGCAACCTTTAGCTAAACTTGGGTCTGAAGACCCATCCACGAGTCTTCTGGTGCTGCAGCTGTGAGCGCGCTCAGACATCAGAGTGCATACAGGAGCGCTCAGCGTGACACTTGTCACTGCACAACATTATTTTACATTCATTGACAATCAGTAAAAAAGCCATTGCTACCTATAACAGAAATTGTCTCCCATAACTTCCCAACTCTACTTTTTTTTTTTAAAGTCTGCTAATTTGCACGCCCCCTCCCTGTACCCTGTCAACATGACAGATGTGCAGCTGCCTGAGCTGTCAATATCATGTCAATTAATTAACAGGTTGGCATTAAATGGCTCAAGCAAAAGAGCACACGCACCGTCACCACATTGCGAGCACTAAGGGACACTTGTCACTGCACAGCATTATTCTACATTCATTGACAGTCGGTAAATCAGCCACTGTGACCTGTAACTGAATTTGTCTCCCATAACTTCCATCCTCTACTTTTGTAAAAAAAAGTTTGCTTATCAGCTTGCTCCTTCCCTATACCCCTTCAGCATGACAGATGTGTAGCTGCTCAAGCTGTCAATATCATGTCAATTAACAGGCTGGTATTTGGGTGAGACAGAGAGCAGTGTGCCACACGAATGTCTCAAACCCTCCTCCCTCCCATTTCACATGCACATCCAGCATGGCCTGTGGCATGGGTTAAGTAAATGAGAGTTAAAAAACAAACAAAAAAAAATCTACACCATACAGTGGGTGGTTTCTCTCATTTCCACATGCAGAGGACACTGTAGGACATCCCCAGAGGGACAGACTGAGCTTGGGCTACGAGTGCTACAACCTGAAATATGCAGCTGGGGAGGTCCTACAGTGTCCTCTGCATGTGGAAATGAGAGAAACCACCCACTGTATGGTGTAGATACTCTTCTTCACCCAAAACACACAGCCACCTCCTCATGCTCCGTAGAAGAGAATGACAATGCCACAAAAAAACTTAGGCAGTACAATTAGATACAAAATATTACAGTTGGTAATGGAGGTACTCATACCCGGTGGAGGAAATGGGGGGGAACCTGGGGGGAAACTCAGTTCCCCGAGTGTACTTAAAAGTCTGACGAAGTTCCAGGATCAAAATGAGGAAGGACTACACCTGTGTAAAATGTTTCCCCATAAAGACATACAACTGCCCAAAGTATAAAAAAAAAAAAATCACACCTGTTTTGGGTATAGTATGTTCGATCCTATGTCAAAGTTGGTGGGTTCCCCAGTTAATTTTTTTCATTTCTAACACTGCTCATACCTCTCAACGTTTTGTCACTAAATTGTTGGACAGTAGTCTTCATAAAGTGTGACATCTTTAACCGTGGAGGGAGATACAAGAGCAAAACACTGGAAAATCAGTACCGTTATTTGTCCCAAGTATACTTATGATTAAGCAAAACAGAATATTAACTACTTTTTAAGTCTTGAGTGTACAGCACCTAACTTGTTTTGGAAGCACCCTGTGATACAGATGTGTAGAAGCAATTTTCAGGGGAAACTGAGGAACCTTGTAATCTTAGCAGTGTTGCAGCTGGTGATGGTGGAGGACTATGGATCATGCAGATTAATTAGCATGGTATTGTTGCGATGTTTAAAGAGCAACTTTCTAGCTGGTGCCTCCAAGAAGCACAAATATCCATACCTGCCCCAAATTAAATCCTGCAAAAATTCTGTTCAAAAATGTCCCATTTTTGGAAGGGAAAGGGATCAATCTGCTCTGTGAGCTCTGCCTGGCCGATCTTCTTCCACTTCGGTGCCTGTGCTCGAATGATCTGCCCCAAGCGCTACCGCGTTCTGTGACATCACTGTTTGAGTGGCGGGGGACGGCGTCTACTGACTTGAATGGGGCAGTTTTAAAGAGGTAAATTTGGGTAGTTTAGATGACCAGTCATAATAAATCATGGCCACCACTTAAATAACAAGGCCCTTGTTATTTAAGTGGTGGCCATGATTTATTATGACTGATCATCTAAACTACCCAAATTGACCTTTTTAAAACTGCCCCATTCAATTCAGTGGACGCTAGCCCCCACACTACTCAAACAGTGATGTCACAAAATGTGGTAGCGCGGGGGCAGATCTAGGGCAGATCAGTCGAGGCACAGGTACCAGGAAGTGGAAGGGATCGGTGCAGCAGAGCTCCATGGAGCAAAAATACGATCCCTTCCCTTCCAAAATGGGGGTGTTTTTGAAAAAAAAATTTTCAGGATTTAATTTGGGGCCAGGTAAGGGCTTTTTTGTGTTTCTTGGGGGGCGATTTAGGAATGAGCAAGATAGTTGCTCTTTAATTTGTTTAAATGGGGGGGGGCGCTAATTTAAACTAGTTTTTTATGACTGCATAGCTGAACTATGCATGACGTCTTGCTATTAATTACACAGAGAGAGAAGGGAGCTTCGGAAGCACATCACCGGATTCCAAATGAGGCACATTTTGGAGTTGAAACACAATCACTCCCCTACTTAAAGCACGTTGTTGATTTTTTTTTTTTTAACAGAAGTCCTTCAAGAAATGCAGTGCTTTAATTTATACAGTCTGATCTGGATGTTTTTGTTGAAGTGTGGTGTGATACATTTTAGGGGTGCAACTACAGAGCTATTGTTCAAATACACATACAGTAGGTTTAGGCACAACATCACCTGGTTATCAATTTTTGCTAGTACATTGTGAATACACTGATGAGTGACTATTGTTATACTGTTTATGGTGAATTGAGGGAGGCAGATTTGCAAATGTGTCTGAGGGAGTAGGTTTGTGTTGCTGCTGCTGTAAAGCTGTGGATATCCCCATATACAATAGAATAATAGTCACACATTGGTGTATGCATGATTTACCATCAGAGGTCAACCCATGCAAAGCATTGATAACCAGGTGGTGTTACACTTACACCTATGCATACTGGACAAAACTGCTCTGCAGTTACACCACTAAAATGTATCACATCCCACTTTAACAACAAAACCAGCCAAAATACACTGGGCTGGATATTCAAACTGCGGTATTTTGTGGCGTAAGCCCTTGCACTGCACAAAAAAGTTGCGCAGGGGTGTGGCCGGGGAGATATTTAAAGGAGTTGAGCTATTGAGCAACTCCTTTGAATATCACCCCCGCCACAGCCACTGTGCATGGCGCAGTGGAACTGGCGCACCGCAATGGTCAGAGTGGAGCATTCAAGTTGGCGGTGGCGCAAGTACCATTGCGCTTACGCCAATTTCCATATTCAAAAGGTGACATGCAAATGGGGACATAATTCATGCAAGGCGCGGGGGGGCCATTTGCATCTATTTATGGCCCCATTTGCATGCCATTAGCATGCAGGTGCGCCGATCCCCGAGGACTTGCGCCTGGCACCCTGCCAGGCAGCAGCCATCGGAGACTGACGCCCACTGCAGCCCTATTGCGAGCAAAAGTGTAAAAAATCCCCCCACCCCCCGACTGGCCCGATCGCGGGCAAAAGCGTAACAATCCCCTCTCCCCGACTGGCCCGATCGCGGGCATAAGGTTAATAACCCCCACACTATGCCGATCGCGGGCATAAGCTTAAATAAACCCCCCACTAGCCCGATGTGGGCAGCACAGAGTTCAACCCCCCAAGGACATATCCCTGGTGGTCCAGTGGACCGCTAAGCCCGATCGCGGGCTGCAAATGTGGCAACACCCCAAAGACCATATCCCTGGTGATCTAGTGTCCCCCACCCACCCACAGTCCCATCTCCCCGCTCCCCTCTGGCAGCCGGCAGCATCCCACCCACCTGCCCGCTGCCCGCCTCCGATTGACTGCCCAGTATGGCTGCATGCCCATTGGTGCAGAGCAAGAGCCAATGGGCGGCAGCCCATACCGACAAAGGCAGTCCAGATATGTGAATGAATTCACATATCTGGACTGCCTTGTACGTACAGGCTGCACGCTCATTGGCTCTTGCTCTGCACCAAAGGGCGGCAGCCCTACTGGAGCAGTCGTGAAGTGGGTGGGATGCTGCCGGGGAGCGGGGGTGGGCTTTGTGGTGGTGGGGTAGGGGACACTAGATCACCAGGGATATGGTCTTGGGGTGTTGCCATTTTGCAGCCCACGATCGGGCTTAGCGTCCACTGACCATCAGGGATCTGTTCTTGGGGGTTGCAACATTTGCAGCCCACGATCGGGCATAGCGGTCCACTGGACCACCAGGGATCTGTTCTTGGGGGTTGGATTCTGTGCTGCCCGCGATCGGGCTGGTGGGGTTTATTAGCTTATGCCCGGATCGGGCTAGTGGGGGGTTATTAACCTTATGCCCGCGATCAGGCCAGTCGGGGAGGGGGATTTTACGCTTTTGCCCGCGATCGGGCCAGTCGGGTGGGGTGGGGGATTTACACTTTGCCCGCGATCGGGCTGCAGAGGGGGCACAGGAGGTTGAGGGCCAGCCACAAGTGGCAGCTGCCATGTTGCGCCCGCAATGCGGCAGCTCACCTGTGGGTGGCCCTCGGATTCTTCCATTTTTTGGCTCAAAGTTGTGCAGGTGCAGGTTGGGGTTGCGCCTGATAACCTCTGCACAGCCCGCTGAATATCGGGCTGTGCAGTTTATGCATGGTTCCTCCCCCTCCAGTTCAGCATGCATTCATTTGCATTGTGCTGTTGCTCAGCTTGCCTTGGGGGGCGCAACTGCCTCCTGCTGAATATGGCAGAATGGCGCAATTTTGGACTTGCGCAGGCGCAACCTATTGCGCATGGCGCAACCCTTTTGAATATCCAGCCCAGTATGTCTATTAAAGCATTACATTTTTGAAGGTCTTCTGTAAAACAAAGAAACAACAACAAACAAAAAAAAACAGACTTTGTGTCAGGTTGAAGCATAGCTGCCATGCTGGCTCTGACTAGAGTTTGTTTAAATACCTGGTTGAGCAGTTGGTAGTGTCCTGTAATTGAATTAAATAAGACTACAGGTGTTTCACACAATTATGGGAGGAGGTTGTGACTCCTGTGATCTTGTGCCATGTGATTACAGTTTCATGAAAACATGTTATGCAATACTGTAAAAGCCTGCTTACACATGTGTGACTGGTTATCTTTGCAACAGTTATAACTTTTTTCTACAATAACTATAAAAGCATCACCTGTGTGTAATGATCTGATGAATCTGATAATACTGTTTACACTGCCACATTTTCATCGCAGCGACCCAAGCACTCGGGCTGCTGGCGCTGCAGTGCAAATGTGACAGTATGGATGTGACACTTGGGACAGCTGGTTCTGATTAACCTATGCTTTTTGTAATATAAAAATGTGTTACTGAATGTCTCTCATGAAAGATGCTGACAGTCTGTGGAATGACAACCCCCCTCCCAGGTTTTAACTAATAGGTGCTACCTGGAAGGCCAAGAGATAATTACAGGCTAGAAGAGACTTAAGATTTAGGATCCTCTTTTCATGTGACTAATTGCAGCTTGCCAGATGCCAAGATAGATCATAAACTTTTATAACATTCAGAGGAAACACAGTAAAATTCACATGGTGATACAAAGCACATTGCACCTCCATGAGATCTGGCAAAGAGACATAACAAGTCCCTTTGATGTCCTGGAAAGGGGAAGCTGATCATAAGATCAAAGAAAATCACATGAGAAAATGAGCTGTGCTGAGATCACAGAATTTACCTTCTGGAAAAGACATCCTGTTTTGCATAGATATATAAATATTTTTATATTCTGACAGGGAGGAGCTAGGTGACCTCATGCAAAGAGGTTGGCAAAGCCAGTTTTTAAACAGTATTCTGTTTTCCATTTACACACAAATGTTTGGACTCTGAAAAAGAAACATCTACAGCACTGTGAGATAAGAATACCTTAGAAAAGACAATTCTAAGAGTACTGTGGTAGGAGATTTTGGCTGCACTTTTAAATCTGTTTTGTTTAAATGATTTGTACGTTTTGTGATATATGGTTCTGTATTTACATTTTACATTTTTTTATCTATTTTGAAGTAAACCTCTACTTTAGAGACTGCTTGTTGTCCCTTTGAATTTCTTTTTCTTGACTAGGGAAGCATACATGGTTAAAACTGACACGGCACAAAGCTTACTGGTTTTACCAAACTGGGAAAGGTAAGAATTTATTCTGAGGTCTTTAATATAGTTTTAAGGGTTCATTTTGTATGCCTGGTTAGGTGCCCATAGGCAGAAGATATCTGGCCCCACCAAAGAGTAGAATTACCTGAGCCTGTACCTTGGGTACGCTAACAAGAGGTTCATAGTTTGAATCCCTCCAAGACTTGAGACCAAAGGTTGATTCAAACCCACAAAACAGACATGAGGGTTACCCTGTTTCTGTTAACTGTTCACAAGACTGCGTTCGGAGGTTGGCACTTTGGGAGTAGAGGGCTGACCTGCTGAGTGAGTTTGTGACAATGGACACTTAGCGGATCATGATAAGTTGATGCCCAATCCTCTCCCGGTGTTGCAGCCGAGTTGCTGGTGTGTTTTGATGTAAGTGGTATAAGCTGCCATGAGGACTGGCATCACCGTTCGCATCGTCGCAGCACGCATGCTACTTTCATGCTCCGCAGTGACTTCCATCCACTGGTACCACCTGCAGCTTCCAGCACTGAGACCCAAATCACTATCGCTGCAGCCCTGTTGATGAAAGTAAAAACATAACAGAGCAGTTGAACAGCAGGGATCTGTGCACAAAGTCAGGAGATGGGGGTTACGGAGACTCCTCTCCCAGTGTTCGGTGCATCACCTCCAGAAGAGTGTGATATCAGCAGTCAGCGCATCACCAAACACTAGCTCACACCTTGGACTGAAGGCCCCTATCCAGTGCAGCTTGCACTGGTGCTGAAAGTGGTCATACAGACGTGCATGTTGCACTGGCACGAGGAATGGTCAACCAGAGCAGAGAGCTGCAGCCTTACCATGGCTCTATAAGCAGCCCTACAGACATAACAAGTATCACAAACTGAGTACAGTAACTTCTTCACTAGAACTCATGGGCCAGATCAAAGAGTCACTCTATAAAGACACAAACTTTTTTTCACTCAGATGTCAGGATTTGGAACAGGCTGCCAGATAACCTGTTGTATGCAGATGACATTCATTTAGTACAGACTGGATACATTTTTAGGAAGAACTTTGAGCAAAGTTTGAAAACCTAACTTAGCTTGATGGTACATACATTTTACATACTTCTCTTCTCCGTCATTTAACACAGATGGCTTTTGCACAAAGCAGGATCTTTGTCCTAAAAATCCTTCTGCTCCTACTGTACTTATTACCTACCTGAAATTATCCTCCTCCTCCGCTTACGTTGTCCCAGTTGGTCACCAAGGAAATGACTGTGGAGTCACAAACAGAGGGTTAGGAATTCCAAGTGGGTAATACGTTGCAGTAGCAGAAGGATTCCAAGGGACAAAGATTGTGTTTTCATGTAAATTTCCTGTTGAAATCCCTCTACAAATTACCATGACACGTGGTACACTGGCTATATGAGAAATGTTCCTCCAGGTACCATATGTCCCATAGTATACTGGTCTATTGTTAATGTCCCCGAAGTATCAGAAAACCCACAGTATACTAGTCTACTGTGACATTTTCCCCGTAGGTACAATACTATCCATGGATACTGCTCTTTGTAACTCTCCCCCAGGTACCATATAACCTGTAAAGTACGGACTCCTCTCATTATGGTCCGCTGTGCTTCATTTGCCTAAGAGTTTGTTACTAGTCAATATGTTTTAATATTGATTTAATGTTTTTTGTTGTAGCTCTGTTCTACTCTGCTGACCTTTGACTTCCCTCCTACTCTCCTCTTGCTACCCTTTTGTTTGTCTCAGCTCCTCTGATTTATCTTCTCTTCTCAACATGCTTGCTATACTTACCCCCAAGCTCTGCCCTTCTCCCTTTTCCTCGTTTTATCTTGCTCCCACCATTTCCTGTGCCTTGCCTTCCCATCCTCCTCCATTTCCATATCCTCAGATCCACTAATACTAGTCTCTTCCAGCCCCTTGGATCACCTCACAGCCTGCTGGAGGCTACTCTCCTAACCCACATCTCCCATTACTTTCCCCAGCCCTTCACAAAAAAGGGTTCATGTAAGCCAATCATTATCTTGCTGTTCCTGGTGGCATTTGATGATGAATGTAACCCTGGTCCAGGGTCCCTCCCTCCCTTCCCTTCCCTTCTTTCCCCATCCCCAAAGGGCTGAGGGTTCTACAGGCAACATCCACAACTTCCTCTCTAAATGTAATCGACTAAGACTGTGGTCCCTAAATCTTCAGTTAAGTATATATTACTTGTCAATATGCTTTGATAATAACTGGTTAGGATCAATATCAACCAGAAGCCTAACGTTGCATTCTCTGTGTCTGTACTACACCAGTATGACTGCACACAGAACAGTTACTTACCGTAACAGTAACTCTTAAAAAAAACTCTTCCACTGAGCCACAACATGGAACTGTAAGCTGTAGGTGTCAGGACCACCCAGAAATCTTTTGTTGGCTGAGGCCACCCACGTTAACATGTATCGTCGGTACCTATATAATGCTGGCATCCCCAGTACGCCTCAGTTCCCTGCCAAAGACCAGCTTGGAGGATCATAGGATCAGCAGTGACTAAAATACCCGGACCAAACCCAGGCACACAGGAGAGGATATGGAAAACCTGAATTCAGATGCCATATTTATTTATTTATTTGGAAAATGGTTCACCGGGAAAGACAACATGAACTGCAAGCAGCTTATTTCCAGAAGTGTGATTATAAAATGTTTAGAAACAATAAGCCTGTTTGTAGTTGTTTTACAATTCACTGTTTGTATGCATTGTTGTTATATTATTGCAGCAGGACAGGTTGCTTTAAGTATTTATGTCACAATCACAACCGAGGAAATACTAGCACAAACAGTAAAAGAAGGTGACATGACTTTCTATAGATACATTAGTGATAGGAGAAAGTCCAGAGGGGGTATTGCTAAGATCAAAGGAGATAAGGGTGTGTATGAGGAGGAGGACCATGTAAAAGCATCTATCCTAAATTGATACTTCTGCTTAGTATTTACTGAAGAGAACGTAGGGCAGGGCCCACAGCTCAGCACCATGGACACAGGAGGGAGGGAGGTGAGCACCAGTTCCTTCACAAAAGAAGGGGTCCTACAAGAGCTTGATAAGCTCAGGGTGGACAAGGCAATGGGACCTGATGGCATACATCCCAGGGTACTAAAGGAGCTAAGGGTGGAACAAGCGGAGCCATTATCAGAACTGTTTAGTAAGTCTCTGAACACAGGAGAGGTCCCAAAAGACTGGAGAAGGGCTCATGTGATTCCGCTCCACAAGAGTGGTAGCAGGGAGGAGGCAGGGAACTACAGAACAGTCAGTCTTACCTCAGTAGTGGGCAAGATTAAGGAGGCACTCCTTAAGGAAAGGATAGTGGGAGCACAGGATCCAAGACAACATGGATTTACAAAAGGAAGGTCCTGTCAAACTAATCTCATAAATTTCTTTGACTGGGTAACCAGAGTGGTGGACCAAGGGGAAGCAGTTGATGTCACCTACCTTGACTTCAGCAAAGCTTTTGATACTGTTCCACATAGAAGATTGATTAATAAGCTGGGTAGGCTCGGGGTGGGTCAGAAGTTGGTCAACTGGGTGGCAAAACTGGTTGACTGGCAGAAAACAGAGTGGTGGCAAATGGTATACAGTCAGAAGAGATGCAAGTTACAAGTGGGGTACCTCAGGGATCAGTCCTGGGGCCAGTCCTCTTCAATATCTTCATCAGTGACATTGCAGATGGACTGGAGGGTAAGGTTTGTCTGTTTGCAGATGACACCAAGATCTGCAACAGAGTAGATGATCCAGATGGGGTGGACAGAATGAGAAGAGATCTGAATAAACTAGCAAAATGGTCGGAAGAGTGGCAACTGGGGTTTAATGCAAAGAGGTGCAAAATCATGCACATAAGGAAAAGAAACCCTGAAGCCACCTATAGGCTGGGAGGGGAGTTGCTGGCAGTCACAAGGGAATAAAGAGACTTGGACAACATCATCATCACTGATGACCTGAAATCATCCAAGCAGACCACTAAAGCAGTAGGTAAGCCTGGGGGGATATTAGGGTGTATTAGTAGGGGTATCACAAGTCGGAAGAGAGAGGTAATAATCCCTCTTTACAAGACACTGGTTGGGTCCCATCTGGAGTACTGCGTGCAGTACTGGAGGCCACACCTTCACAAGGACATTAACCAAATTGAGGCAGCCCTGAGAAGGGCAACCAAAAAATGGTGCAGGGACTGCATAAGAAAACATATGAGGATGGATTAACGGAGCTCAATATGTATACCCTAGAGCAAAGGAGGGAGAGAGGTGATATGATCGAAATATTCAAACACCTTAAGGGCATCAACAAGGTGAAAGAATCTAACATGTTTCAATATAAGAAAAATAGCAGGACAAGAGGACACAGCATGAAATTAGAGGGAGGCTGATTAACGGGTAATGTGAGGAAGTTCTTTTTCACAGAAAGGCTGGTGGATGCATGGAAGGGCCTACCTCAGGAAGTGGTGGATACGAACACAGTGCAGGGCTTCAAACAGGCATGGGATAGGCATAAGGGAGGAATACAGATGAGTATGAATAGATAGGCCATTGACAGAACAAAGGCCGATGGCACATTTATAAGGTAGAAAAAGAAATGGGCAGACTGGATGGGCCTTGCAGTCCTTATCTGCTATCAACTTCTATGTTTCTGTCATTTAATTCTTTGCACAGAGGTATTTATGGTGAATGTGTTTAATATTTGCATATAAAAATACTTCACTACTGCTGTTACCACGCCCCCTACCAACGGGTTTGTGTGACCCGAAGCGCTGGGGCAAGTAGCAGTCTCCATTACGTTCTTGGACCACACACTGTTTCTAAATTGAATTAAATCTGTGAAGCTTAATTTTCGGAGTCTGTGGTCTTTCCTGCTTCATGAGTGCTCTCTTATTTGGAAGTTGTTGGAGTTGACTGGGCTCGTCAGCTCCTGGAGGCGCACCACACCACATTCCTTGTGTTCGCATGTTTTTTGGATTCTTCATTTCCAGAAGTGTCCGGGGTGGGGTTACATTGTTGGGGGAGCAGCAAACATATAATATTTCAGGAGGAGTGCAAAATAACACAGGAACAATACAGTGCAGTGCAAATTACAAACATGACAGAGTGGTAGTGGTAGCCGAGTGACCCAGACCAATCGGTCAGGGAACAATCCTAGATTGAACAAACTGAGAGCAGTGAGCAAATGACAATACAGGAATAATACAATACAGAGGCAATGAGTACAGTGGAATAATAATAACAAACCAGTGCTGAGCCAAATGACCAAGAACAACTGGACATGGCAAGAATTCTAGAATGAAAAAACGGTGTTGCAGCAATCTGAGAGCGGAGACCCCCAGTGGAGGCAGACCCAGCAGAAGTGCCATGGGAATAGGCTGGGCATGAGGTATGAGGTGCTTAGGGGCCCTTGGGGGGCAGGAATGAGACCAGTGGGGTGAAGGGAGGGTGAGGAGAGGGGGGGGGGGCAGCCTAGTGATGAGTTCCCCTTCAGGATGCGGAGAAACCCTGCAAGGGAAACAGGCCAAGATAGTAGGGGAGAGGGGATAAAGGGAGGAGGTGGAGAAGGAAGGGAGGGAATAGGAGGAATGGAGGGTGAAAGACTAGGTGGTGAGGGATGGAGAGCAAAGGAGTAGGTGGTGAGAGGATCGAGAGGAGAGCGCTAGCTAACCTAATCCCAATCTGGTCCCTTCAGGACTGAAGAACTCTGCAAGGGAAGAGGATTAGGGAGCAGGGGAAAGGGGGGGGAGAGGGGCCAGGACCTACTTTCCATGTATGCATAGAGCCTTGCAAGGGGGTCGGGACATGGGCAGAAAGGACAGGAGGGGGGAGGGCAGGCAGAGGAGAGAGGGAGAGTTCAAACATAGGCTAGGGGAGATGAGTAGGGGATAAGAACTCAGGTGGGGGGATGGGAAGGGGTAACAAAGTAACAGGTAAGGAAGAGGAGAACAGTTAAGTAAGAAAGAAGGAGAATACACCCTAGGAGGAGGGTACTATGGGTTTAGACACAAGTGCAGTTGGAGGAGTAGAAATTGTGTAGGGCTAAAGAGATTGAGTTTGAGGACAAGGAGAGCCAGACAGGAGGTGGCAGGGAGTTCCAAAACTTGGGGAAATGATAGGAGAAAGCTTCCTGTCCAATGGAGGTAAGAGTGACAAGGGATTACTAGAGTGTGAGCATCAGTGGATCTGAGTGGGCGGGAGCAGGAGCAGAGACAGAGCTAGAGAGGTAGGATGGGAGAGTACCAAACCAATATTTAGATGTCAACTTGGCACAGTGGGAGAGATGCCTGCACTCCAGGGAGGGGAACACATCTTACATGTGTGCCCTAAGAAAGAAGCTGACAAAATATGTTGAAATTGCCCACAGTAATCAGGAAGAGGGCCAAAAACCAGCAGAAGGTATTTTTTGATCATGGGCTAAAAGAAAACATTTTTGAGCCAGGTGGAAAGGTTTTGCTACTGTTACCCACAGAAGAAAATAAACTGTTAATGAAGTGGCAAGGGCCTTATAGAGTGCTTAGATGTACTGGCGCCGTTAACTATGAGATTTAGACCCCAGACAGGAAAAATCCTACTACGATATACCATGCTAACCTCCTCAAGAAATGGGTTGAAAAAATGCCAATAGCTACTATGCTAGCTTTACCAGAAACTGATAAAGAAGATATTGATGTAGCTTATGATAGACTGGAACAAACTGTAACTGCTGATGCTGTAAAGGTGAATGTTTCCTTAACCTCAGAACAAACTACAGAAATCTGTAATGTGCTAAAGACATTTGACAGTACTGTTACCACAGTACCAGGCCGAGCAAAAAGGGGTCGATCACATAATAGTGCTAAGGAATGCTCGCCCTATTAGGCAAAAGACATACAGGTTACCAGAGTGGTTAAGAGGTGACATGGTTAAGAAAATACAAAAAATGAAAGAACTGGGTATCATAGAGGAGTCGAGGAGTGCTTGGTCATCTCCAGTGGTAACTGTAAACAAAAAAGAAGGGGGTGTTAGAATCTGTCTTGATTTTAGGAAACTTAATCAAGTGACAGAATTTGACAGTTATCCTATGCCCAGAATAGATGATTTGGTGGACAGACTAGGAAGTGCAAAGTATATCAGTACCCTCGATCTCACCAAGTGTTACCGGCAAATACCTTTAGCTAAAGAATCCAGAAACAAAACTGCATTTGCCATTCCTGTCGGATTCTATCAGTTCACTACCATGCCATTTGGTTTACGTGGTGCGCCAGCTACATTCCAGCAGTACATGGATGTAATTTTATCCCCTCACACTGGTTATTGTGCTGCATACCTGGTTGATGGCGTGGTGTACAGTCCAGACTGGAAAAGCCACCTGGAACACCTACGAGCAGTTGTCCAAGCTATCAAAAATGCAAGTCTGGCTATTAAACCTACCAAATATGCATCGTGCATGCAGGAAACCAGATATTTGGGCTATATGTTCGGAAATGGAGAAATTAAGCCAGAAATTTCTATAACTGAAGCTGTAGCTAATAGCCCTGTTCCTAAAACAAAGAAATATGTCAGGTAATTTTTAGAGAAAATCAGTGAGACAGCAGTGAGCAGCCTCAACACAGGCAAGCCATACTTCGGGATGCATAAAAAGGGTAGCACACTGGTAATAGGCCAGAGAGGAAATCTTGTTCAACTCATCGTACCCAATAGTGCCATATGAAGTCTGAACCATCCATTGATTCTCCTGATACAAAATGGCTGCCCAGGGTATAGTGAGTTACCATTCCCTTGCTATAAGTTCTATCAGAGTGGCAGCAGAACCCTGTGCAAAAGAAGTTACAGAGTAGGCATGGCTGTCAGAGCAATTGACTTCTACATGCAAATGTTAAAGTGACTGAAAGCACTGATGTGTTGAAGCCTGTTAACCTTGACCTTGTGAGATCACCCTCTGGGACAAGAAAATGTTAGTTTCTATACTCATTAAATGTCCACACTCTCCTTAGCAGGGACACCAGCTGGAGAGGAAAAATAGAATATACTCCATCAATTCAGCTCCCAGCCTAAGTATCTTTATAACTCCTCCCTGCTTTTCAACTTCTATGATAACGTCTTTCATTCTGATTTGTTTTACACTGTTTGTAGTGACCCTGTATGACCCAAGCATTGAGTTATACAACTCATTAAAATGAGTTACAACACTTTCTGTCTCTTTGCTACCAACTCACCCACTTGTACTTACCATTGCTCCCTCTCAATCCTCTCTCTCCCTTCATGTTGACAGTCCAACTGTGCTTGCTTCCTTTATCTCAAAACACTGGTCTGGGTCCCTCCCCTTCTACCTGTCTTCATGTCTCTCCTCACCTGCACCCCCCACCCCGCCTCTGCCCTTTCATCTTGCTCATCTCCCCGACCCCCTTTTTATGACTTTGGCTCTATCCATGGACTGAATCGGCTTATTGTAATTTGTAGCATTTGTCACTCTCTCTCCAACAGGCACTATGCACTTTATGCTGGCATTGCTGCAGCCCTACAAGCTGACTCCGTGATCCCTTCATTTTGTCATGATATTGTAACTTGCTTACTCTGCATTCTGTTATCGCAGTTTATAATTTTGTCATTGTAAATGTCGCCATTGTAACTTTTTATACAACTTGATGTAACTTGGTCATTCTGTACTCCTCCCGAGCTGTACCTGGAAATGAGGCGTGTCTCAGTGTGCCCTTCCCGGTTACCAATTTTTAAATAAATAAATTAAATAAATTAAAATAGTATCAGCATCATCCCAACACTTTCAGAATAGTATATGAGCCAACTTTGTATTTAACAGGCTGGAACCACATAGGAAGGCACCTAATACAGAGAAGAAGGAAGGTTCATAGCCGGAGCTCATTTAGAAAAAAAATAAAACATTTATGAAGGCACAGATTGGCTTAATTTATTTTTCGATTCGGTAAAAAAATACAGGTTACTCACCTGTAACAGGAGTTCTAGGAATGGTATATGTTGTTCATCCACACTTATTGGCAGGTTCCTTGCCGCTTTAAATCTTGCCGGAAGGTCTTCAAGCTGGTTCCTCCCACCCACCCGGGTGGTAAAACTCTCGGCTCATACATGGCGTAGATCTGGCCAGCTGGAAGCTCGGGTTGTCGCGTCGAGCTGAGGGAGGTCGGGTGGGTCATGTGGATGAACAACATATACCATTCCTAGAACTCTTCATAGGTGAGTAACCTGTTCTCTAGGGACATGGATATGTTGTTCATCCACACTTATTGGCAGACTCCTAGCAGTTCTCCGGGAGGAGGGAGGCAAGGTCACACACCTACTTAGGAAATAAAGACTGGAGAACCGAGGCCCCAAAACCAGCATCCCGTGTGACTCAAGGTCGATGTGGTAATGGGTAATAAAGGTGTGTGCTGACTTCCAGGTAGCAGCCCTGCAGATTTCCTGGATAGGGGCGTCCTGGAAGCAGCCACCGATGCAGCAGTATGGCCGGGTAGAATGAGCTCTTATCCTCTGGGAGCTCCATGCCCGCCAACTTATGGCAGCGATCTATGCAGGGAGGTGACCCACCTGCCTATGTCAGCTTGGCCTTGGGTCTGCCAGGTGCGGCCTTCAGCGTGGGTGACAAACAGCTGGGCGAAGACCTCTCCCGAATTTCAGCCGTCAAGCTCCTTATAATAGCGAGTGCCCTTCTAGGGTCAGAGTATGGAGCCTATATGTTGACCTCCGAGGTGTGATTGGGGTAGAACATCGGCAGAGTCAGCACCTGGTTAAGGTGAAACTCCGACATCACCTTAGGAAGGAATTTGGGTGGGGGCGCAGGACAACCTGTCCCTGTGGAAGACCAGGTAAGGAGACTCGATGCAAGCGCCTGGAGCTCTCCCATCCTTCTGGCTGGCGTGATAGCCACCAAGAAGGCGGTCTTCCACGACGGGTGAGAGATCACACCTGTGCATTGGTTCCGAATGGCTTGCCCATGAGCTTTGCCAGTACCAGCGATAAATCCCACGGAGGTGGGTTCCTGCCGCGAGGAAATGTGATCAAGGCCTTTGAAAAGCGCCCGACCACCTTTCCTGCGCCACGACTGCTCCCGGCCCGGCGCCCGGTAAGCAGAATGGCTGCCAGGTGCACCTTTAGAATTAGTCGACCTAAGCCCTTGACTAGAAAGGGACCATAAATAGTCCAAAATGCTTGCCACAGAACAGGAGGAAGGGTCCAAGCCCTTGCCTGACACCAAATGGAGAATTTCTTCCATTTGAAGGCGTAGCATTTTCTGGTCGACTCATAAGGGATGCCTCAACAACACTGAGGACCTCGTCGGAAAGACCCAAGGCCTGGAACTCTAGCAGCTCAGGAACCAGGCCGTCAGGTGCAGGGATTGAAGGTCCGGATGGAACACCTTCCTCTGATTGACTGAGAGCAGGTCCGGGCGAGCTGGAAGCTGCCTCGGGAGCTGAGGCTGAGGAGATCTGGGTACCAGAACTGGCGGGGCCAGTCTGGGGCTATCAGGATCACCTGCGCCTTGTCCCTCCTTGCTTTAAGAAGCACCTTGTGAATCAAGGGAAAGGCGTAGAAGAGGCCCGGGGTCCACAGCCTCGAGAAGGCATCCCTCTGCAGCGAGCCCTGCTGAGGGGGGCGGGCATGAAACAGCCTCAGCTTCATGTTCTCCCTGGAGGCAAACAGGTCCACCTGAGGTGTGCCCCAGTGGGAGAACAGATCTTGTACTACCTCCGGCAGGAGAGACCACTCACGAGATGCAGCCCCTATCTGGCTCAGGGCATCGGCCAGGGTGTTGGAGGCTCCTGCCACATGAATGGCTAGGAGATCCGCCTCCAGGCTGCCTGCAGTGACCAAATGCGGAGAGGCTTCCTTGCATGAAAGCATGGGCAGCGTCCGCCCTGGCGAGTTCAGGTAGTACATGGTGCGTGGTATTGTCGTCTGGACTCAGACCACTTGACCCGGAGAAGCAGAGCAAAGGCGGTGAGAGCTAGGCGGACCGCTCGGGCTCAGCAGGTTGATGTGGCGTAAGGGGACTCCCAGGGACCAGAGGCCATGCACTACCAGTGTTCCCCAGATGGGCACCCCAACCCATCAGAGAGGCGTGATTACTGGATAGAGACAAGATCCGGCAAGAGGCGGACAAGCGGGATGCCCTCCTGCAGATGGAATGGAGCGGTCCACCACTGGAGGCGTTCCACATCTCCTGGGTCACTATCACTAGCTGGTCAAGGGATGCTAGCGTTGTGACCACTGGCTGGCCAGTCCCCACTGAAGGGGCGCATGTGCCAGCGGGCCCAGCGGACCACGCTGGTACAGGCGACATGAGTCCCAGAGAGGCGCAGGAAGTCCCAGGCAGGCGCGGGTTGCCCAACCAGAAATGACTGGGCAAAGGAGGTAGAACCTCGGCCCTGTCCACCAGGGCAGTGCTCTGGCTCGAGAGGTCGAGCTCTGCCCGATGAACAGGATCACCTGCTTCAGCTCGAGTTCGACTTGGCCTCGTTGATGAGAAGGCCAACGAGAGCAAACCTGGAGGCCAGATCTCTGGACGCTCCACCTCCATCTGGAGGAGGCTGCTATCAACTTCGTCCAGGTAAGGGTACACCGGACCCCTCAGCGCCTGAGAATGCTGTCACCACTGCCATGCATTTGGTGAAGACCCTGGGAGCTGGAGATAACCCGAAGGGCATGGCTCGAGGAACTCAAGAGGGATCCCTCCATCGAGAAAGTGGAGGAATCTCCGATGTGACGGACGGATAGGGGCGTGAAGAGCAGCGTCCTGTAGGTCCAGAGAACAGAACCACCACGCGTGTTCCAGAGATGGTATTATCTGCGCCAGAGTGACCATTCTGAAGGTTCGAGACCTTAGGAACTTGTTCAGGTGGTAATGCGCGAGAATGGGGCACCAGTCCCCGTCGTTTGGAACAGGAAATACCTGGACCGAACCCCAGATCTGAAGGGGGTCCTCCACCTCCGTGATCACCTCCTTTTGGAGGAGGAGGGGAAGCGATGTCGGCTCGGCAAGCCACCAGTGGGCTGCAGACCCGAGGCCCAGGTGCGGCGGCTCCTGAAGGGCAGAGGCCTAGCTCAGATTCCAGAGATAGAGCCTTTTCCCACCACCTCAGTACCCACCTGTCCGTGGTAACAGCGGACCAGGCGGAAGGAAGAGTCTGAGCCATCCCCTCGAGAACCAGGGTGAGGTGACAGGGATGGAGGCGGACACCCTCAGCCCGACACTGGGCAGGCTTGGAGGAGGGACCGGCCAAGGGACCTCCTGGGCCTTACCTCCCTGCTTCCTGTTGGAGGGAAGCCAACTAGGTTTGGGATACCAAGGTCGAGCCTGCTGGCCCCTGGCGTTGCTGGGCGGAGCGCGCTCTTGGCGCAGAAGGGCCGAAGGCTTGAGCGCTTGGCTTGACCTTTGTCCTTCTGAGCGGAAGAGACTGAGTCAAGGTAGCACTGGACTTCTCGATCTCTGCAGGTGACCTTCCACCCCAGGGGCCGAGGTCAGTCCCAAAAGGAAACATCCACAACATGTGCTGGGTATCCGAGGTAAAGGTGGATATCCACAGCCAAGCCCGACGACGCTTATGGCCACTGCGGCCGCCACAGAACCTGGCACATGGTCCCGATGTCTAGCATGATCTGGAGCTGCTGTTTGGCCACTGCCCTGCCCTGGTCCGCACCTGCCTGACGTAGTCTGCAGCTCTGCGGGAAGATGAGGACAACCTCATCCAGGGGCCCAACAGGCGTGACAAAAAATATGCCATGAGGGCGGCGAACTGGCCTGGCGAGAGCCGAGAGGGCGCCTAGCATAGACTTTCGCCCGGCATAATCCAATTTCTTGGATTCCTTGTCGGAGGATTATCACATCCCTGGCATCCCGGCCGCGCGAGCGCTGTCGGTAACCAACCCCTCGGCGAGGGTGTTCAAAAAAAAACGGACGAGAACGGTAGGGACACACCAGACTTCCTGGCCAACCTGGCTGAAGGCGCAGGGGCAGGAAGCAGGGCAGCTGCCAAGTTCAGGCCCGGACCCACTGTGAGCCCGGCGGCCACCGGAAGGCCTCCGTGGGAGAATCCCTCGGTCCAGAATCTCCGTGAGGGGATACCTGGCCGTTTAAAGCAGGAGTTCGAGGCTTCATCCCGGTGGACTCCGAGATGAGTCGAAGCAACCCTAAGAAGGACAAAACTATCGACCATTGACTGCCCTCCGAGGACTCCAAGTCCATCGCTTGGAGAAGAGGAGGAACCATCATCGGACTCAGAAAACTGCCGCAGACTGACCACCCTCCACCTGCGAGGTTTATCGGGAGTGAGGGGTGACAGACAACCTATGGGGCCAAACCAAAAGCCGACCGAGAATTTTTGGTGGAGCCCCAACTAATGGCTGTGGAGGCGGAGGTTCCCACCAGAATCGGTGGGGCAGCTGGAATTGGCGGAACAACCGGCCTGAGAACAGGCTCCTCGACTACAATGAGGGTTGTTTGGCTGCTCAGTGACAACCACTTAATGGCGGGGGAAGGCGACTGGGTCGGCTTATTCCCGGTCAAAAGGACTCTGTTGCCATAAGTTCCTCATACCTCATGGCGCCAACTTGCGAAGCCTCCCTCGTCCGAGGAAGAGGAAGAAGCGGCGCAGCTTTGCCGCGGTGTGCGAGGACCGAACCGCCTATGGCGGGCGGGATCGGTGGACCCGCGAGGATGTCCGAACCGAGACCGAGAGTCTCGACTAGGCCGAGGAGAAGTGTCGGGAAATCGGCACTCCAGCCGGCTCGGACGATCCCACGAAGGCTCCAGACGGAGGCACAGATGAGCCCGGCGGGATCCTCAACTCCATGGAGGATCGGGAGAGGATTCTCAGCTTCTCCAGCCGACAACCCGTCCTAGCAGGTCGAGAAAAATCTCGACGCGTCGGCAGGAGTCCCGATCAACTGGCCTGGCGGGGACACCGTGAAGCCAGTGGCCGAAGCTGAGGGGCCGACCGAAGTCGACTGTTGACAAGGGGAGGGGGATCTTTCCCGCTCCCAAGAGAGTAGATGGAGAGACTTACTTTTGCTCTTTTTGGACCTGGAAAAAGGTCCCGAAGAAGTTGAATCCTCACCCTTAATTAGGAAGGTCAGACAAAGCTCATAAAAAGAAGCCGAGTCACGAGGCACGAGAGAGAGCGGAACAAATGCAGAGCCGAGGTAGAGCGGCCGCGCCGCCTCCTCTTCGAGGCCGATCATCTGCTCTAGCTGATCCGCCCGGAGCCGTCGCCGCGGACACATGTCAGGCCTCTTTAGATTTCACGGTGGAATTCTTTTCTCGGGCGCCCCAGTTGTGTCGGGCATGCGGTCTTCAGGGCGTGGGCGAAAGGAAGAGCACAAGTCTCAGGCCTGCGGGTGGTGCTCAAGGGCCTGGGCAGTAGGCTTACGTGAAGTGCGGATCCGTCCCTAGACATCTTCTGTCCGCAGGGCACCTCTGAAAACAGAGTCGATTTGTCCATCGCAGCCGCGAGGAGAAGAAGACCGAAGTCTTTTTAGCAAAAAACCTTTTGATTTCGAACTTTCGAAGAATTAGGAACCAGTCTTTAATCGCAGAACGTTAAGGAGGGAACCTGAGCTTCCAAGCAGTAAGGAAGATCTGGCGTCATGGGGCGGAGCTGAGAGTTTTACCACCCAGGTGGGTGGGAGGAGCCAGCTTGAAGACCTTCCGGCAAGATTTAAAGCAGTAAGGAACCTGCCAATAAGTGTGGATGAACAACATATCCATGTCCCTAGAACTATTATTTATATGTAAGCCCCCAAAATGGGCTTACTTTTTCTGGTGCTACTACCCATCCTTCTCTCTGACGGGTCAGTGACTCTGTAGGGATTTGGACCTAGGTGGTTCTTTGCGGCTCCAGCTGCCTCACTGGTGTTGTCCCGGCCTTGGAGGGCGGGCTGGATGCCGTTGGACGTATGTTTTGGAATGGTGTCGGTCCCAGGTGGCTGCCGTGGCAACGGGACCATGAACTTTGTAAATAAAACTAGCGGCCGTGCCTTGTGGTGCATGGGCGGCTGACGATCTACAAACTGAGCAGAATGGCTTCTCTGGGTCCAGGGTCCAGTCATTTCTCGGGTCAGCCGGGCTCGGGACCACATTGAGAAACAAATAAAAATGTAAATAGTTTTGCAGTCTGTGCTTTTGAGCATACGTGGCCACCTTGGGGGAAGAGAGAATGGAGCATCTGCTCTGTAGTTTGGCACCGGCTGGTGCTGGTAAGGGCGCTGTTTGCAGAAATGGTAAATACTTTAAAACGGGACTACAGGTCCCAGAGGGCACTGGGAATCATGGCTGTTTTGGTGGCTTGGAGGAGGTCCAGGATTGGACTGGTGATTTTGGCGGGTGGCTCTGGCACCCTTAGGGACTAAATAAAAGGGTCTGCTTGGCACCAGTTAGGGGATCTCTCAGAGAGAAGATAGAGAGTGAAGGGTCTGGGCGGGGTGATTGCCCACTCGGCCATTACGATTGCAGTTTTTCTTTTGTGCAGTGTGTGCCACGGATGTTGGGACGGACACCGCAGAGCTGTTAGTTGTTAAGCCCCTTGTTTGCGGCCCTGGTGGGGAGCTGCTAAGGGACCTGTGGAGAAGCGCAGCCGCCCCTGTCCAGAAAGTTTGAGGTGGTCAGACTAGGAGAAGGAGAGAAGCCTGCAAATCAAATATGTGGTATGGAGTATGTACGCTGGCCCTTAGGACCAATGGCTCAGAGTGGGACCGATGGAAGATGAAGGGAAGAAGGAGATGGCACTGTTGAGGTGAGGAGATCTGGGGGGTCCTGGCTCTACCCCTGGTCCCAGGGACTGATTTGCCATCGCAAGTTATACAGAAACTGGTAATAGGGGTGCCAGTAGGTTCTGAGGGGTCTGGAGACAGCCCCCTGGTTCCATTTAGCCCTGCTCAAAGACTTTTCTAGTTTTGGGCCGGTGTACGAATTGATGCTGCTCAGTGTTTGAGGGCCTGATTCGGCAATCAGCTAAGCTGCCTGTGTTTGGACTGTTTGGCTGATTAGGCGGTAGGTAGCAGCCAGGACTAATTTATTTTTATTTTATTTAATTCTAGGATTACAAGTAACTTTGAGCCAAGGCTCTTTTACAAAGGTTTCACATCAGATTGAGTACAGCACAACAAAGTTTCAACAGTACAAGGTACAACAGAAATGTAAGCGGTATAACAGTAGGTCTGGCAGCGATGACAGGTTAATCAGGTTAAGAGCAGTTTCTAGTGGTGGGTGTAGATAATTGTGGCAAGAATATGAACAGTAATAACTTGCATGTTTAACAGCTATGCATTCAGATGCAGGAGAGGTGCATACATATTTGGTAGGGCATTAACATTCAAGGTCATAGGAGAGCAACAGATACAAGACATGGTTAGGACATGGGGTGGGGTGGGGGTAAGCTGCCGAAAGGCATTGTCAACATATACAGAAGTTCAGGCAAGGAGTTGGAGGGGGGAGAAAGGGTGGAGGAGGGGAGAGGTGGAAGTGCTTGTTGTGATGCCACGGTAAGGACAGGGGCGGCAGCTAGGCTGGCAGAGTGCGGCAGTCACAGGTACTGGAGGCAGACAGAGTGAGATGGAGCCTAGATTTGAAAGGACCAATCTTGGGGGTGGAGGAGATATCCATGCTGAGGTTATTTAACCTATATGGCGCCCTGCAGGCAAATGATCATTGGTCCAGCGAGGTACGGCACCTAGGAATCAGCAGCATTTGACAATCAGATCCCCTCGTATGGTGCAGGTTTCGACTAGGGCTGAGAAGGGCTTGGACACCAGGGGGAGCCAGACCCAGGGTTATCTTCTTTGCCATGATGCAGGTTTGATATTTAATCTGGTTTGACAGGTTCAGCCAGCCAGTTTGGGCGCAGAGGTCGCAGGTGTGTGTAAGGCGATGAGCACCAGTTATGAGCTGACATGCTTTGTTTAGAGTGGTTGTGATGCATCTTAGGGCTGTAGAGGTGGCAGAGCCACAGATTAAGAGGCCATAGTTGATGACAGAGACTACTGAGCTTAGGACAGCGATCCTGAGGGCCTCAGGGGTTAAGTTTGCCCTATGTCTGTGGAGGAGACCAAGTTGTATGTTAGCCTCCTTGGCTACGCTGTCTACATGGGCTCCATAGGAGAGGTTATTGTCAAGAGAGATTCCCGAGGTATTTAAATGAAGGTACCTCTTCAATAGGCACTCCAAGGTAATTCGTAATGGTCAGAGGATGCAGCCTGCTCTTGTCATGAGAGTTAATGAACAGCATGGTTTTTGTTTTTTTATAGTTACGGATGAGTTTTTGTTTGCAGAACCAGTTCTCTATGGCTGTGAACCACAGTTGGAGCTTATGCTGTAGGGATAGTGGGTCCTTATGAGTGGCATGGATTACGGCATCATCGGTGTACAGGATGAGTTTTTCTGGGCATGATATGGGGAGGTTATTTAGAAATAGGCTGAAGAGAAGGGGTCCCAGTATGGATCTCTGGGGGGACTCCAAAGCGGACTGGTAGTGCGTTGGAGAGGACACCTCCAATTTTCACTCTCTGCGATCTGTTCTCCAGGTAACTTCTTAACCAGGTTGCGGAGTCAGGGGAGAGCCTGGCAATTTGTAGCTCTTCCAGGAGCAGGTGGTGGTGAATGGTATCGAAGGCCTTAGTTAGGTCTATGAAGATGGAACTGGCTAGGTGGCCATTATCCAGGGAGCTGTGGATGGCTCCAGTGAATTCCAGGAGGGCTGCTGTGGTGCTGTGCCCTTTCCTGAAACCATGCTGCTGGGGGCACAGGATTCTGTAATTGTCCAGATAATCTGTGAGCTGGTCAGCAACTATGCATTCTATGGCCTTGGATAATGGGGGCAGTATGAAGATTGGTTGGTAGTTTCCAGAATTGGTCCAATCTCCTGATTAATGTATCGGTGTAACAGTGGCTGATTTTCATCTGTCCAGGAACTGGTTCTGGCTGAGGGAGAGGTTGAAAATCTTAGTTAGCGGGCTAATCACCTCATCGAGAGTGAGGGACAGGAGTTTCAGGTCAAGGGTGTCCCCACTGTGTCGTGTTTTTGTGATAGCATTAGCAATGTACTTCTGGGCTTCTTTCATCTTGACAGATTTGAAGTTGAAGGGAGGAAGTGCTGGGGGGAGTGTAGTAGTAGCAGGTTTACAGGGGAGCTGGTTTCATTGAAGAAATCGGTGGGGAGCACACTGCTGAGGTCCGTGAAGGCAGAGTTGAAGGCGTTGGCTATAGCAGTTGGGTCGAAGGTAATTTTCCCATCAGTGACTAGCATAGTAGGGGAGGATTTTGATAGTTTCCCGGTTACTTCTTTGATGTTATTCCAGAAGGCTTTACCATTACTCCAGGTGCTGGTGAGTGCTTCCTTGTAATAAGTGCTTTTTTGCAGTCGTATAGACCGTGTGCAGGCATTTCGGACATGTTTGTAGTTCTGGAGGTTAGCTTGATTGCCGGATTCCTGGGCTAGGAGCCAGAGGTGGTTCCTTACTTTTAGTTGTGCTATTAGGTCGGTGGTAAGCCATGGACTGAAGCTGGCTTTGGCTTTGCATTTTTAGGGGGAGGGCGTAGGTGTCGTAGGTGAGGCAGCATTAAAGGTAGAAATGAAGAAATCCAGGGCTGAGTTAATATCAGATGCTTTAAAAATAGGAGACCAATCTTGTTGCCTGAGGAGTGATTTGAATAGATGCAGCTTGCCATGGGGTAGGATTCTGCTGGAAGTGACTGCTGGGGGGGGGGGTTGCAGAATTTGTTAGTCCATTCACAGATGACAGGGGAACGGTCACTAAACGAGTCAGGCAGAATGGAGATATTGGTTATCCGGGCGGGGTGGCTGGTAAGAACCCAGTCCAGGAGGGAGCTGGTACCTGTTCTATAGTTGCGTTGGGTTGGGGAGGTGACCAGTTGTGTGAGGTTTATGGAGGCAAGGGCATCCTTGAGGCTCCCGGTGTCAGGGGAGGGCCAGTTAATGATAAAGTCACCAAGCATGATTAACTCAGATCCAGAGGGTTGTGTATGAGTGAAATCCAGTATGGCACTGACTCCTTTTGCTTGCTCTTTTGGTGGGATGTATATTGCTGCTACTGTGAGGACTTTTTTGTGTGCTCCTAGGTAGATACCAATGGGAAGGATCTGTGCAGTCGAGTCCGGGGAGTCTAGGGACGGCTCGTGAGGCCCTCCTTAAGGTAAATGGCACATCCCCTTCCTTTTTTTGCCTTACAATCTATCCTGAAGACATTGTAACAATGTAGGGTGATTGCCTGGTCCGGGATTTTCTGTGATAGCCAGCTTTCCACAATAGCAATGACATCTGATTTGTACTGGCAGGAGAAGATCTGAAGGCATCAAGCTTCGGGAGAAGGCTGCAGATATTTATGGAAACAAGTGAGAGTGACCAAAGAGTGTTTAACTTGGTTGTTTGGGCCATGAGAAATTGGGCCAGGGTTCGGGTGGATGTTACCTGACAGGAGTAGCAGGAGGAGCAGTAGCTTCAGTGTGCACCAAAGCAGGTCCCTGGTAGTGAGTTTCCGTGAGTGCTTCATTTTGGTGGGTGAAGGAAGATGATGGAGCTGGTCCCAGAGTGATTTCTCATGTAACAAGCGAGGGATGGGGCTGACATAGGAATTGGCCAACTGTTATGGGTGTGAGATCTTAGCCACTCAGGGTTGAAAGGGGGGGGAAGGGGTGCATGGTAAGGCTTGTGGAGTGCATAAGTGGTAGTGGACCAAGTCAAAGTGGTAACTGAGTGGTGGGGTGGAGTGGGGTAACAGGCTCCAGGGAGGTAGAAAAGGAGAACAGATGCCAGAAGGGCAAGTAGAGTTAAGGTGGGGCAGGACATGGTTGGGGGGGGAAGAGGGGGAGGCACAGGAAGCAAGGCAGCCAACAGAGGAGGTGTTTGAGGGATAGGTAAAGTAGGAGTTAGGAGTTAAGCAGAGATGCAGAGGGGGGGAATAGAAAGAGGCAGTGCTGAGAGATGAGCAAGGGCCTAAGAAGTGGGTGGTACTAACAGGCGGCCCAACTGGCGATGACACAGGGAGAAGCCACTGAACGGGGAGGGTTTTAACGGCTATATAATAAACCCCAAGCAGGGGCGGGTTGGACGGGCGAAAAACTATGGCTTTTCACCATGCGTTTCAATGGGCGCAGAGGCCCCGGAACGCACAGAAAGCTGAGAGGAGGGCTGGACCAATCAGAGGCAGAAGCGTACGTCCCCAGTCCAATCAATGGCTGCAGCAGAGAGCGTGGCCAATCGGAGCTTGAGCCGGATTCACCGTTCGGGTCTGTGGGCTTACCCAGCTTGCAGAGCTCCTGGGCGGCTGCTGTGTTGATGTGGGCACACGGCTGGCTTCTCGAGCTGCGGCCGCTAAGGCGACATTGAAACAAGCCCGAGGAGGGGGGTGGAGATCTGAGAAAGAGAGAGAGAGAGGGAGGTAGTTAAAAGGGTTGTGATTAAGGAGAGTGACGCAGGTGTCAGGTCGGGGCAGGGAGACAGAGGGATAGCAGACACCGAGGATTAATTAAGCAAGTGAAAGAGAGAGCCGAGAGACAGGGGGGTGGGGTGGGCAGCCTGAATAATCAGCCCTGGCGCCACAAGAAATTAGGTGTTAGAGAGTGTTAGCTAGGAGGAGAGCGGAGGGGGAACACAGGTAGCTGTCTGTAATTAAAGATGTTTATATTTTTATCCCAAGTTGGGGTTACAGGAAGGAGGTTGGTAGCAGGTGAAACAAGCATCTGTCAATGCCGAATGTTGCTTGCTTGTATGTGCTGTTTAGGTATTTGGAAGTCAGTGGAGTGCAAATATTAAAAATTTGCAAACTTACAAGCGTCCGTAGGAACAGCACAACGCACGCTCGTGAAACAGTCATTTTTAAGGAGTTTGTGACCAAATTTTCAACATAGCCATTTTAAGACCTCTGCTCATTAACAGTGTCACTGTGATTTTCTTAATGTTTCCCTACAGTGATTTTGTACACCAACTGCGCCATTGTGCGCTACATGGGCGGAAACACATTTTAGGCGAAATGTGAAAAATGACAGCTGTACTGCTCATAAGGAGGTGTGGTAAAATGACAATGTTGAAAATTTGGAGTGAAAATATTGAAAATTTGCGAACTTACGGAGCGCAAGGAGGAACTGTGCAACGTGATGTCAGAACAGTTTTTTGATGCCACTAAATTTTCAACATAGTCTTTTGAGAGCCCACCTTATGAACACTGGCAGTGTTGTTTCATTAATCGGTGACGAAAGGTGATTTCGCACAGTGACTGCGAAATCACCCTTTGGGTCCAATTAATGCCACGACAGTGAGAGCATTCATGAGAAGGGGTCCCAAAAACCCCATGTTGAAAATTTGGTGCAAAAATTCCAAAAAATGCCTGAGATATGCAGCAAAGTTGAAAAAACCCTATTTGTTACATTACAGCTTACCGGCATTCCCTCAGTTCACGGTCAGCTTTGAAGAGTGCAGACGTGTCCCCGTCCACCGAAGATTGTCGGCCAGAGTCTGGAGGAGTAAGTATGGGGTGAGGGGGTGTGGGGAGGCAGGGTGCACATTGGGTGGGCGGGTGGGGGGCCAGAGACAGTGCGGGACCGTTTTAGTGTTTCAGGTTTTTTTTTTTTTTTTTTTAAAAAGGAGGATGACGCTGGACGCTTGCCACGCTGGTGTGGGCTCCCAACGTGCGGCACAAGGACGGCTGTTTGGGGCCTGAGTCGATAGGGACTGGGCACCCCTGGCCGGTGACAGAGATCTGTTGCCACGCTGCGGGTGGGCCTCAGCGTGGCATCCCATACTCTGGGGACGACAGTGGAGCCAACGGGGATTGGGCACCCCTGGCGGGCTATACATCGTGTAGCCACGCTGGGGTGGGCACCCAGCGTGGCACAGTGTGTGTGGGAGGCAGCACGCAGCGGCGGGGGGTGTGTGTGTGTGTGTGTGTGTGTGTAGGGGAGTGCGCATGAGCATGCGATATTTTATCACTGCTCACTGAAGCATAGCTCCCCCTTTCAACTGTACGCCACTGTATTTTGGACTGCTGTCATAGACAGCTCCAGCAGGCACTGGAGAACTGCGGCCGCGCCTGCAAACACACTGACTGAATTGGAAGAGGGCTGCCACACCTCAGAAAACTCGGATGATGGCACTATGTTTCTTCCACATGCGTGCAAGAAACATAAAAATAGCCGAGGTAGATGGGTGAGAGAGAGATTAGGACACACAGCAGAATAAAGTACAGGCAATACAATCAGAATAACTAGAATTAATGCAACAAAATACAGGATAGGCTAGGCAGTAGTACAAGCAAAAAAAAAAAAATTAAACTATGGCTTTTCACCATGCATTTTAATGGGCGCAGAGGCCCCGGAACGCACAGAAAGCTGAGAGGGGGGCTGGACCAATCAGAGGCAGAAGCGTACGTCCACAGTCCAATCAATGGCTGCAGCAGAGAGTGCTGGCCAATCAGAGCTTGAGCCGGATTCACCAGTCGGGTCCGTGGGCTTACCCGGCTTGCGGAGCTCCTGGGCCGCTGCTGTGTTGGTGTGGGCACGCGGCTGGCTTCTCAAGCTGCGGCCGCTCCGGAGGTGCTGAAACAAGCCCGAGGAGGGGGCTGGAGATTCGGCTTGTGGAGCTCCTGGGCGGATGCTGTGTTGGTGTGGGTGCACGGCTGACTTCTCGAGCCGCAGCCGCTCCGGCGGTGCTGAAACAAGCCCAAGGAGGGGGCTGGAGATCTGGCATGCGGAGCTCCTGGGCAGCTGCTGTGTTGGTGTGGGCACGCGGCTGGCTTCTCGAGCTGTGGCCGCTCTGGTGGCGCTGAAACAAGCCTGAGGAGGGGGCTGGAGATCCAGCATGTGGAGCTCCTGGGCGGCTGCTGTGTTGGTGTGGGCGCGTGGCTGGCTTCTTGAGCTGCGACTGCTCCAGCGGCGCTGAAACAAGCCGGAGGAGCACTTTATGCTCAAATGTGACCTTTTTGATCCAGAGTGAACCCAAGCTTATAATGTGACCTCTCAGCCTACAGCAACTGTTTGCTTGTTATTTTGTTCCATGGAGTGACTGTTCCTTTTCATTAACTGTTCATTAAATGGGATCCTCTGTTCCTGCAGTTTGGGGTGTTGCCTTATTGTTTGGAAGCACCGTTTTGCTGCTAACAAGAAGCTTGCCTCCATAGCCAGCCCTCAGGTGTGTGTGTTCTAGGGTGTGTATCCAAGTATCCGGTGGACCGGGAGGAAGACGTTGGGAGGGCTGCCTGGTGAAGACTGCCGACAAAGGTCTATGAGGCAAAGATGGCAAGGCCAAGCCGGTGAAAATCAGCATTTTTTGCTCTCCAGTCGACCAGTCAGCACCCAGAGGTCCGAGGGTACCCCATCTCCATCAGGTCTGGTAAGCCCAGCCAACCAGGTATGTGGGCTCTTTATGCTGTGTAGTGCCCCCCCTCCATTGGACATTCACCACCGTAACCCCAGACATGGTGGGAGGGGGGCTTACATATATTTGTAAGAAACTACATTTGTGGTGTCTGTGTGTAACCCCCTTGTTATCCGGGGTTACTAGAACCCCAGTAAGACCGAGTGGTAGGCAGGGAAGGCAGCTTGTGAAACTCCAGTTAAATGGGTTTCACACTGTCTCACTCTGTTCTCAGTCACAGCTGAGACTTGAGAGATGACATCACCATAGAACTGTCGCAGCTGCATAAGCCACATTGGAATCTGCAGCTCAGGGAGAGAGTTTAGAACTTTGGGAGTTTTCAAAGGCAGTCTCTGTTTACCTTTTGTTGGAGAAGGAGGTGTGATCCTGTTTACCTTTTGAAAGTGGTGGAGACCGCTGTCCAGGTCTCAGTGCCCCCTCCCTCCGGGGTGGAAGAAAAGTCCCTCTGTGGATTCCAGGGGCAATCCCCTATTTCCACTATAGAAGAAAGCTGCCTGTTTACAGTTTCTGTTCTTGTATAACAGTGGAGGATGTGATACTTCGCCTGTGGGGCACCTGCAACGAAAGGGTGAGTGTTTTGCTCCATTTGAAGGGGCAAACCAATTGTTTCATCAGTTTGGAAATATAAAAGAAAGCTAGGATGTGGACTGCTATTTTGGGAGGACTATTTTACTAGGACAAACAAATGGAGCAGTCAAAAAGTCTAAAGTTTTAATGGATTTTAAGTAATGCTGTAGAGGGGGTGCTTCAGGTCATCCACCGCTTAATCTACATTTTCACAGTTTAAGTTTATGTTTGTCCAGAGAAATGGCCGGGTATGGGCTGTGGGAGCTGAAGCTGGGAACACCCCCCATCTTTAGTGACCAGGTCCACCTCTACGGATTTCTTCTGTGATTTGCTACTTGCCTCATGCGCCTGGCCAGTGATGAGGTGGGTACCCAGACTTGGGTCGCAACTTTGGAAAATCTCTCTAGGAGTCACAGACTCTAAGTGATGTGGGGAGCCACAGGATGGGAAGATATACTCCTTGTTTGATAGGAGTCCAAAGGAAGTAAGAAATCAAATCTCTCTAGGAGTCGCAGACTCTAAGTGGTGTGGGGAGCCACAGTTTGGGAAATATACTCCTTGTTTGATGGGAGTCACCCAAGTAAAGTTGGGTTCATTCTTCAAATGGACCGTCAGTCAAGTGGCCGCAGGGAGCCGGCCAGTCGGGCTGTGTATCCAAAGCGCATGCAAGTCCGGGCTGAGTGCCTGGTGGGTCCAGAGCCAGACAATAGTAAAATGGGTTCATTCTTTCAAGTGGACCGCCTTTTAGTCTCTATCTGCATATACAGTGAACATAGCCCCTTGGGGGACCATCAATGCTTTGTCATGTGTCAGCTAGTTTTGAATAAAGCCACATTGAAAAATCCCAATCCTGGTTCTGAACATTACAGTTATTGCTTCCTGTAGTTGGATTTACTTGGGTGCCCCTGTGCAGAGTAGCCAAACCTAGGTCCCTTGTGCCAGGTAACCTCATCCTCCCCAAACCCAGGTCCCCACCAGGTATTGCTGCCAACGCCAACAGCATGCCACCTGTCGATTTTAGTAAAAAGGCAGGGGTGAGGGGTTACAAATATGGAAGCACCGCTTTGGATTTGTTCGGGAAGGAAGGTGCTTGGGCAAGTGGGCTAGCATTTTGGCTATCTGGCAGTGGGTAGCCCAAAAAGTTGAAGCAATTTCCCTAGTGTGTTGCTGTGTGCTGTGAATCTTGTGCTGCTGTTTAAAAAATGCCAACTGTTTACCAAGGAGCTGTAAAGCCAAAGAGTGTGCCCTTGTCCTGCATCATCAAAATTGTTTACAGCGTTTTTGTCAGCTTTTAAAGTGAATTCTGTGAGGAAAAGTGTGGAAAACTAGGGGTAGCAACAGAGAAATTATGCCCTGGACATTGGAAATGCTTTCTGTGCAAAGCGAGAGACTGCAGAGTTAATGGTAATGTTACATGGTTGAAATGGGCTCCGCGCCGTGGAGTCAGTTGGAAAAAAAAGTGTGTGCATTTTACAGTTTAAATTTGCCTGCTCGACGATCGGGCTGCGAGGAGAGGGAGCTCCTCATGAGAAGAAGAGAGGCTCATTTGCATGGCGCCGTGTGGGTTGGTCAGTTTGCCATTAGTCCCCGCCCCCCTCAGCCAGTCTCTTCTGTGACTGCTTCAGCATCCGAGAGGGAGACAGAGAGAAAAGTAGTACTGGCAGTGGAGGAGCGCCGTAAGATTCAAAGCGCCAGAAACAGTTCAAAAGTGACTTTAAGTTTAAAATCGGGCTCAACCCGCAAATCGATCGTGGGATTAGTGAAGTTTGTGGTTAAAACAACGATTGCGGAGACTGCCCGCCCGTTTGCATTCCGAGGCCTTCAAAATCTGGCTGCAGGTCGTTTTACCCCATCGCAGCAAGTTGCTACAATAACAGTGAGTAAACAATAAAAAAAATGCTCAATCAGTGATTTTCAGTAATGCCATATAAAATGTGAGTGCAGCTGTATAGTCGCTTTGCAAGTAGCGACTGTGTGATGTCCTGCTGGCAAGTGCAAGTCTGTAAAGCCATTGAATGTGTGCATGGAAGTGAAAATAGCTTCAGTTTAAAGTTTGCAGCCAGAGAGAGACTGTGAGTTGTAAAAAAAGTGCAACACTAGTAGAAGCAGGCAATCCTGTGCTGAAACCTGAAGTTTTTAAGGGACTGTAATTAAATGAACGTTGCCAGCAAGTGAAAAGTCCAAGGAAAATCCTGTAAATGTGTGAAAAGCCAGATCAGAGCAAGTTGTGCAGTTTGAGTAAAAGTTATCAGTTACTGATGTAAATCGGGTGTGCAGTGGCTTGACCCAGAGTCTAAATGTTGATGCACAGGAGTGCTGCCGCCGCCATTACAGGGTGGGGTAGTAAAGTAAACATGGCAGCAGAGGAGCCATTTTAAAAGCTACAGAGGTGTTCATTTAAAGTGGGACTTTCAGTTACAGTGAACTTTGTTTATTTTTCTGCAGTTATGGCCTCAGGACCAGCTCGTTACCGGATCATGCCCGGGTTGCAGTAACAGCAGCAGTAAATAGACTGAGAGATATTGAAAAGTGGTGCTATGGAGGGCAACTGCCTCCTGATGTGGCAATTCCTAATTATCCAGTGCGTGTATGCCAGATGTGCTTGAGTGCTGGAAGGATGTCTTCTGATTCCTCACTGTGCTGAATGTCTTCAAAATATGGCTTGTATAAAGCGCCTCAATCTGTTTGGCTCCCACATGGACAAAAATTCAGGAATCTGCAGTTGGCAGCACAGCATCAGGCAGAGCCTGTGGAGGAAGGTCCCTCGGGGGAGTGTGGCACAAAGTTAGAGGGTGCAGAATTAGAGACTGAATCTGAAATTGAAGTTTTGGATGCTGGATCTCAGAAAGAAAGTTCGGATAAAGCATCAATAGACCCCTGGGTGGGGGGGCCTAGCCCAAGTCTCTCAGGTGAAGATGAGATGCGGGAGGCCTTTGAATGGGAGGTGTCGACCTCCGCTCCTAGTGATGAATGGATAGTCTCGGGGTGAGAACGACTGCTCACTCCTGGGCTCAGATCCTCAGTGAAAAGGAAGATGAGGGGGAACCTATGTGGCCTTGTGAGAAAGGAACGGGTACATAGCCTCAAGATCTTGCCTCGGAGGAATGTGTTGAAGAAGGTGGTGATGCCACTGCCCTGGCTTTACAAGAAGAAGAAGTCAGGGATCCGTTTTTAATTTCTTTGAGGATGCGAAGCTGGCAGAACCAGGACTGGCCACCCCTAAGCCAGGCCAGCGGTCTCAGATTGACCAAAGCAAGTAAAGAGGAGAGACTGGTTCGTAGAAAGGCCAATGAAATCTATGGTATGACCTTTCCTACCTTTCCTCGGAGAGTCTGGGAGGAGATTGAGAACTGCAGGAAACCTGGATCTGGGATGAAGCAATGAAACATGTGCATCCTGGGGCCAACCAGCATGTAAAAATAGACTGTTCCACCTAAAAGTATACACAGTGGAAGAGAGGCAGGACACTGTTTATGGACAGAGTGAGAATAGTGGATGGAGAGGGACGGAAGTCTCCCACTGTGTGAATTATGTTCGCCAGACGGGTAATAATTCAAGCCCTGACCCCGGTACTATTGGCCTCGTGCAAGGGACCTCCCAGTAATTAAGCCCGTGCCTACAAAATGGAGAGTCGAGCAGTGGTAGTCAATACTGCCACATCTAGACTGTGAAGTGCCCTTATTGATCTGCCAATATGAATAACCAAGAACTCCGGTGCTCCACATTCTTCAGTCTACAGTGTACTGTCTTGTTCAGCAACCATCTACTGGCCCACCAGATGACTTCAGATCCAGAGAGGACACCAGCCCAGCTGTTTCCTGCTCATCGCCTGGTAATCGGATGACGTCGGACCAGCTGTTTTTCTTTTTGTTCCTGTTCTAAGGTTCCTTCTCCAGAGATGACATCAGGCCAGCTGTTTCCAGATGTGCCTTCCTGTGTTCCCGGAAGATGTCTGCCCAGCTGTATCAGAAGAAATGCTGCCAGGGAGAGTCTTCGTCCAGGGACAAGGTTGGTGCTGCTTGTATACTTCCAAGAGGCTGGTAAGTCCGAAAAACCTTTTTCTATCTTTTATGACATTGCAGTACACACCCTACACTACAGACTTCAAATGTGTGAACTGTCCAAGAAGACTCCCTCTTCGGTCTTTGGCCTTTAGAACTATGCTTCACGGGGCTCCGGCCCAGGAGAGACTCTTATTGGACTAGCCTTCGGGCCTTGTGGTCACTAGTTGGGACTTTTAGGTCACTCCATCCCCCCAAATGTGTATTGTAACTAATGTCATTATTGTACTCTAATGTAAATACTGTTTTTCTACCTTTTTCTAAAAACCTTTTGGGATTGTTCAGTGTTTTTTCTGGATGGTAGGGGTTGTTGTTGTTTAGGTAGACTGTGTATGCAGATTAGGAGTGTGTTTTGTTTTGTCTTTTTCTTACAGGTGTTCCTGGGAAGACAGAAGAGAAGACAAGAAGAGGAGGAGGGGCTCATCGGAGTTCCTCGTCAGTGCTTTATTGTGTAGAATTTAAAGTACTGTGTTGTTATTGCTATGGTTGTTACTGTGTTAACCCTTTTCCTTCCACAGGTGTGATTGTGGGGGTAGGGAGGAAGTATTTCTTGGTATTCTAATGGTTGTGAGTTGCAGGTTGCCCAAGGTCGGGAGGTCCCCGGGTTTTGTTTTGTTTGGGATGTATGTTAGAGGCAGATAGGTTTTCCCTAGAGGGTTGGGGGGATAGACAGGCTGTGGTCCCTCAGTGGCCATAGGGACTGCAGTACTGGATCTATCAGGGCTATGCTCTGACGGTTCTACCAGAGCCACTAGGTGTCCATAGTACGTGGATAGAGTAGAGGCTGATATGTCAGCTACAGGCCCTCTAGGCCCTTAGTGTTGCCTGCCTGTGCTTGCACATGGTGGGAGGGCCTGAGTCACCCCTCCGCGGGTAGCACATAGAGGTGGGATGGCCTGGGCCGGGTGCATAATGACTGGGGACAGTCATTTTCCTGGTCAAGGGCGAGTGTAACCCCCTTGTTATCCGGGGTTACTAGAATCCCAGTAAGACTGAGTGGTAGGCAGGGAAGGCAGCTTGTAAAACTCCAGTTAAATGGGTTTCACACTGTCTCACTCTGTTCTCAGTCACAGCTGAGACTTGAGAGATGACATCACCATAGAACTGTTGCAGCTGCATAAGCCACATTGGAATCTGTAGCTCAGGGAGTGAGTTTAGAACTTTGGGAGTTTTCAAAGGCAGTCTCTGTTTACCTTTTGTTGGAGAAGGAGGTGTGATCCTGTTTACCTTTTGAAAGTGGTGGAGACCGCTGTCCAGATCTCAGTGCCCCCTTCCTCCGGGGGTGGTGGTGGTGGAAGAAAAGTCCCTCTGTGGATTCCAGGGGCAATCCCCTATTTCCACTATAGAAGAAAGCTGCCTGTTTACAGTTTCTGTTCTTGTATAACAGTGGAGGATGTGATACTTCGCCTGTGGGGCACCTGCAACGAAAGGGTGAGTGTTTTGCTCCATTTGAAGGGGCAAACCAAATGTTTCATCAGTTTGGAAATATAAAAGAAAGCTAGGATGTGGACTGCTATTTTGGGAGGACTATTTTACTAGGACAAACAAATGGAGCAGTCAAAAAGTCTAAAGTTTTAATGGATTTCAAGTAATGCTGTAGAGGGGGTGCTTCAGGTCATCCACCATTTAATCTACATTTTCACAGTTTAAGTTTATGTTTGTCCAGAGAAATGGCCGGGTATGGGCTGTGGGAGCTGGAGCTGGGAACACCCCCCATCTTTAGTGACCAGGTCCACCTCTACGGATTTCTTCAGTGATTTGCTACTTGCTTCATGCGCCTGGCCAGTGATGAGGTGGGTACCCAGACGTGGGTTGCAACTTTGGAAAATCTCTCTAGGAGTCGCAGACTCTAAGTGGTGTGGGGAGCCACAGGATGGGAAGATATACTCCTTGTTTGATAAGAGTCCAAAGGAAGTAAGAAATCAAATCTCTCTAGGAGTCGCAGACTCTAAGTGGTGTGGGGAGCCACAGTTTGGGAAATATACTCCTTGTTTGATGGGAGTCACTCCAAGTAAAGTTAGGTTCATTCTTCAAATGGACCGTCAGTCAAGTGGCCGGCAGGGGAGCCCGGCCAGTCAGGCTGTGTATCCAAAGCGCATGCAAGTTTGGGCTGAGTGCCTGGTGGGTCCAGAGCCAGACAATAGTAAAAATGGGTTCATTTTTCAAGTGGACCGCCTTTAGTCTCTATCTGCATATACAGTGAACGTAGCCCCTTGGGGGACCATCAATGCTTTGTCATGTGTCAGCTAGTTTTGAATAAAGCCACACTGAAAATCCCAATCCTGGTTCTGGACATTACAGTGATTGCTTCCTGTAGTTGGATTACTTGGGTGCCCCTGTGCAGAGTAGCCAAACCTAGGTCCCTTGTGCCAGGTAACCTCATCCTCCCCGAACCCAGGTCCCCACCAGGTACTGCTGCCAACGCCAACAGCATGCCACCTGTCGTTTTAGTAAAAAGGCAGGGGGGAAGGGTTACATGTGCCTGCAGTGTTCATATGTAATATATTTATATTCACAGTGTTCAGTAATCACTTGGAATAGACTGCCAGAGCAAGTAGTATCTAATCTATCTACTGATACGGGAATAACCTTCAAGCTCAGACTCATAGTAACACAGCAATTTAAGGTTGGAAGGAAACCATGGTCCCTCATATCTACGGTTACAAGTAACTAACCTCTATTTTTAATAGTCTGTAACAATTTATTACAGGTTATACTGACTCCCATATGCTATACAAAAGCAAAAACAGCAAAAATACAAAAATTATAATGAGTCAGTAAACTGGCTATTAAGTTATGGAAATGTTATTGACTGTTTCCTTAATAGAAAATGCATAGGCCAGAGCAGGGTTTATGATTTACAAGACATTGTATTTGTAGCATACTGTAAATGTAAGCGACACTGTTGTGTTTTCAGCCTGGTACCCATGGCAATCCAAGCAAATAAAACCACCTTGATCTCTTTTGGAACACTATTTAAACTTGACGATGTGCAAAGCACTTGTGATAAATACTGGGGTTTATGGAGATGCCTTTATAACTGTTCTCGTGGAGGGAAAAACAATTGTGAATGAATCACCGTCTGTTTTATGGCCAAATAAATGTTTAATCCACAGTGTGTGGCACTGTGCATGACATCTCTTGGCATGTATAAGAGTTGATTCATTGGTTCTTAGAATATTTGACAAACGTTTATGTCATTTTAACAACAGAGTATTTCAATCCCAGAACTGGTGCTGCCTTCAGTTAACCCCTTAATAATAATACGATAATTTTATCTGTGACTGCCCTGCAGTCTCAGGTCATAATGGTTCTGTCTCAAATGTCATCTGTAATTAGCCCAGCAAGGTGTGCCCGCTCTGCTGGTTTATGAGACAGGGCTGTGTGAATGCGGTGTTCTCCCTAGGCTGTTCGTACTCTTAAGTTTGAATTTTACTAGCTGTGGCACCCAGTTTAAAACTTTAATTATTTCCAGCAAAAAAAAAAAAAAAAGTGCAAGTTTTCTCCCTGCGTATACAGGAAGTTGTCAAGTAACAACAATCATTTTTTTTTCCATGTAGAGGATGACTTTAAAGCCCAGTAATTCACCACAGTGTGTGACTATAAGATACCGAGTTTGAATATGATCCAGATACAGACATAATATTTAAAGGGCATCAGTCATGCTCAGTGTCCAAAAACCTCCCTATGTACCCATATGAAGTCTACTGTACCTTGAAATAGTCCTATTTTCACAGTTTTTGTTTTGTTGTGTTTAGTAGGAGGAGGGATCATAATTATAGCTCCAGAGCTTGGTTGCGCAATTCCTTCCTCTGCTTGGTTGCAGTTCATGAAAACTCTGCCCCTGTGCCACCCCCACACTCAGACGCAATACCCAACTTCCAAGTCTAAGTTTGACAGCACAGGTGCACGCACCATTGAAAACTAACTGGGGGGGGCTAACATGGCTGCTGCAATATGGAAGGGGAAGGGATTGATTGGCCAAACTCCTTGGGACTAAAATTATGATCCGTTCCCCTAACTAAACATAGCAACAAAAAAATTGTGAAAAAGGACTATTTAAGTCTTTACAATACAAGGTAGGCTACAACTGGGGGGAGATTTAAAGCACCAAACGGGTGCTGTTTGAGGGAAAAGAGACTATTGGTCTATCAAGTTCCTTCCACCTGCTGGCCCGGTGGTGCTGAGGGTTGAAGCGCTGGACGCCACACCTCGTACCACGCTCCGGCACCCAGTTCGAAACGAGTCTGGGCTACAATAACAGGGGAGAGAAGAGAAGATCAAGCATCTGGAGGACAGCTCTCCTCTCTCTGGGGAGGGATCCAGGGCATGCCCAGCACAGCAGCGGCCCGTGGTGGAAGCCAGAGGCACTGCAAACGCTTAGGGCAGAAGTAGAGAGACAGAGTTGCTGCGGACGTTGGCAGATGTCATTGCACATCCGACCTCAGGTGGAGGGAGGAGGAGCAACACCACGCATAAGGAAAAAAAAACCTTCCCATTTGTAGGCAAAGGCAGGTCTAGGGGCTCTGGCACCATGTCCAATTCCAGGCCCAGACATCCTCTCGGTCTCCTCTCACCTGTCCCCACCAGATACTATAGATAAGAGTACCGGGTGGAGTGGCGGTCCTTGCTCCCGGGGGACTCGGATCCGGGGAGGAGGGCTCTGGTGATGTGGCAAGAAGGAGAAAACATACTGAGAGAAACGGCGGGCTTCAGGATGACGGGACAAGCCGGTAAACCAAACGACCAAGCTGGAGAAAGCCTAATAGGGAGGGCACAGAAAGAAAGCTGGGGGAAAAAAAGTTCCTTCTACCTACCAGCTCAGTGGGAATATCCTGTCGTCCCATTTTTCTTCAACGTAGCTGTCGGTAACACTTTCTAATTTTAATTCCTGCTTATGAAGTGATGGGGGGAACAGGGACAGTTCTACTACTAGTATTCAGTTCACATCCACACTTAGGCAGTCTTCCACTGGGCATGCTTAGTCACCAGAACAGTTTTCAAGATTGGTTCCTACTATCACCCTACAATGTGATCCTCCATCTCTGCCCTCAGATCCACATGCTGAAACAGGAATCAGAAGCAAGCCTTGCCAAAGGTCAGGTGGGTTGTCCCTACAATGTGATCCTCCATCTCTGCCCTCAGATCCACATGCTGGAGCAGGAATCAGAAGCAAGCCTTGCCCAAGGTCAGGTGGGTTGTCCCTATAATGTGATCCTCCATCTCTACCCTCAGATCCGCATGCTGGAGCAGGAATCAGAAATGAGCCTTACCAGGGGAGGTCAGGTGGGTCATCCCTAGAATGTGATTATCCGTCTCTGCCCCCTTTGCCCTCAGATCCCCATGCTGGAACAGGAATCAGAAGTGAGCCTTGCCAGGGGAGGTCAGGTGGGTCATCCTACAGTGAGATCCTCCATCTCTGCCCCCTTTGCGCTCAGATCCACATGCTGGAAGAGAAATCAGAAGCTAGCCTTGCCAGGGGAGGTCAGGTGGGTCGTCCCTACAATGAGATCCTCCGTCTCTGCCCCCTTTGCCCTCAGATCCACATGCTGGAAGAGGAATCAGAAGTGAGCCTTGCCAGGGGAGGCCAGGTGCGTCATGTGGATGTGAAATGAATATTAGTAGCAGAACTACAGTTATAAGTAAATAACCTCTATTTGTAACTACCTAGCTTCAGTTCACTATCCACACTTAGGTGATAGGGAAAATGATGGAATCACTTCTGAAGAAAAGAACTATTGAGTACCTAGAGGCCAGAGGGCACAGGACGCAAGGCAGCATGGATTTACAGCGGGAAGGTCATGTCAGATGAATCTAATAAGATTTCTTTGACTAGGTGACCAAAGTAGTAGATAAGGGAGGGGTTGTGGACATGGCCTACCTAGACTTTAGCAAGGCATTTGACACAGTCCCACACAAAAGATTAATATACATGTTAGCCAGCCTGGGAGTGGGTCCCAAGATGGTAGCCTGGGTAAAGAATTGGCTGGAGAACAGGACACAGAGGTTAATAGTACACGGAGTCCACTCTGAAGAAAGAGGGGTTACTAGTGGGGTACCGCAGGGTTCAGTACCAGGACCGGTCCTCTTCAATGTCTTTATAAACGACACTGCAGAGGGACTGGAAGGAAAAGTATGTCTCTTTGCAGACGCCACAAAGATCTGCAACAGAGTTGATACACAAGGTGGGGTGGAAAGGATAAGAAGGGACTTGGCAAGGTTGGAGGAATGGTCAAATATATGGCAGCTTAGATTCAATGCTAAGAAGTGCAAAGTAATGCACCTGGGAAACAAAAACCCAGTGGAAGAGTATACAATGGGGAGTGAGATACTAACAACAACAAAAGTGGAAAGAGACCTGGGGTAGTCATATCAGATGACCTAAAGGTGGCCAAGCAATGTGAGAGGGCAGTAAGGAGGGCTGGGGGGATACTGGGATGCATAGGGAGAGGCATCACCAGTAGAAAACAGGAAGTTGTTATCGCTCTGTACAGACAGCTGGTGAGACCCCATCTGGAGTACTGCATGCAGTTCCGGAGACCTAATCTCCGCAGACACAAACAGGATGGAGGCAGTCCAGAGGAGGGCAACTAAAATGATGCAGGGTCTGCACTGGAAGACATATGAAGAGAGACTTTAAGGAGCTCAATATGTATAGCCTCAAGGAAAGGAGGGAGTCGGGGACATGATAGAAACTTTCAAGTACCTCAAAGGAATCAGCAAAGTCCAAGAGGGTAGCATCTTTCAGAAAACGAGGTTTGCAAGAACAATCTGAAGATAGAGGGGGGGGACGTCTCAGAGGTAATGTAAGGAAGTATTTTTTCACAGAGACAGTTGTGGATGCATGGAACAGCCTTCCGGAGGAGGTTGTGGAGTCAAAAACAGTGGTGTAATTCAAGAATGCATGGGACAGTCATAAGGCAATTCTAGGGGGTGGGGGTAGGAAGAAGTAGGCTGTTGGTTAACTATGATCTGCAGCTTATCCATTAGGTAGGGAGATGGGCAAACTGGGTGGGCCAAGCAGTCCTTATCTGCCGTCAAATTCTATGTTTCTATGTTCTATGTTTCTGTGTAGGCAGACTCCTACCAGTCCACAGAAGGTGGTGTAAGGTGCACACTCCACATCAGGCAACCAGAGACTGGAGGACAGAGGACCCAAATGGAGCATCATGGTGACTAAGCAAGTCAGTGCTGCAAATGGAGATGACTGCCTGCACACTGGAGCAAATAGCAGTCCTACATTTTCAAAATTAGTAATGTACAGTACCTGGCAGCAGCAACAGAGGCAGCAGCATGTCTAGTGGAGTGAGATCTCAACCCCGCAGATGGCTCCTTCCTGCCAGTCTGTAACACAGAGTGATGCAGGAGGTGATCCATCACTTAACCATCTGTCTGGCTACCAGTATGCCTACAGCAGCTCCAGCATATATGACAAACAGCTGACGAGTCTCACCATGAATTCCGACATACACTCCAGATACAAGAGAAGGGCCCTGCAGACATTAAGCATGTGCAAGGTCCGCTCAGCCTCTGAACTGTAGGTTTCAGAAAGAAGGTCAGTAGCAGAAGTCCTGATTTTCATAAAACTCAGACTACCTTGGTCAGGAATTTTACGTAAGTGATGGAACAACCCTGTCCTCGTGGAAAATCAGATAAAGTGAGAGATCACACTTGCCCATAGGTTTGAATGCTTCATGCAGAGTCCAACAGATCCAGTACCTCCACCCCAGCAATAGTAGTCAGAGTGCAGGAAAATGATGATCGCCTATGTGCTGCTTTAAGTCAGTGAGAGGGTTTCTTGCTCTTGCTGCAGCATACCTATTGGTCTACCAATCACTTAAAAAGCAACCGATACCCTACTAGGAGCAGGTAACTCATGGCAGGAGGTAGAGTGCATTACAGTAATCCAGCCTAGATGTTACAAACACATGTACCAGTGTTGGCAGGTCTTCAGGGGGAACAAGAGACTTAACCTGGCTGATGTCTGAGATGGTAAAAGCTACTCTGGACTACAACTGACACCTAAGCCTCAAATGTCAGCGGGTCATCCAGAATGATTCCTAAATGTTCACCATGGCGGATGCCAACAGCCCAGAAGATCCGGGCCGAAGCCCAATTTCTCCCATGGCTACCTCTGCACCCCTCCTCTAACCCGGCTCAGTCACCAGTACCTCAGTCTTGTCTGTGTTAAGTCTCAGTCAACTCAAAACCATTCAACTCTGAATCTCAGCAAGAAATAAATTAAGCATATCGACAGTGCCAGGCTTCCCAGGTGCAAATCACAAATACAACTGGGTGTCACTCGGACAGCAGTGAAAACCCAGACTGTACTGTCAAATGATCCCTCCCAGAGGCAATATGTACACTGCAAACAGCACAGGTGAGACGACCAAACCTTGGGGCATGACACAGAGCTGGGGCATTGACGAAAATGATAAAGTTCCCATCACCACCCTCTGTCTCCCATCCCTTTGGTAGGACTCGCGCCAGCAGATGATGGTGTGGTGAGACCTCCGTAATCCCTCAGATGATCCAACAACAACCCATGGTCCACCATATCAAATGCTGAGGAGAGATCAAGGAAGACGAGAACTGACCATTCACTCCATCCTTCACCCTGAGGAGATCATTATGCACACTGACCAATGCCGTCTCGGAGCTATGCCTAGATCTGAAACCAGACTGGAGTGACTCACAAATGTCATGAGCTAGAAGGTGGGCCTCAAGCTGCAGTGCCACAACCTTCTCAATAACCTTGCCTAAAAAAGGTAGGTTAAAGACAGGACGATACTTCACTAGACTGTCTGGTCCAAAGATAGTTTCTTCAGCAAGGGCTGAACCAATGCCTCTTTCACAGCAACCAGAAAGACCCACTCAAATAAGGAACACCAAATGATTCCAGCAAACACCAGACCCAGTGACCGCGACCGCATGCAACTCACTAGCAGCTGCATAGGGCCTGGGTATAGTTCACAAAGAGTGGGCTGCAACTCTGAGATAACCTCGCAGACCTCTTCTACCGTAGTCAGCCGAAACTCGCCCATGGCAGCTGAGCACAACTGTAAGTTGCAGGCTCGAATTGACCCTGCCGGGTTGTAACAGCCCACTTGGTGAGGTCTGGACCTGAATAAAGGAGAATAATTGTGCAAACTCCTCACGCTTAGCTACTGAAGCCACTTACCAGCTGCAAACAGGTTGGATTTAATATCCTGTCCACAGTACAGAAAAGTTGAGCTGGTCGATTCTTCCCAGCCACAATCTCCCTAGACAGGAATGCTGCCTTCTTACGTGAGACTGCCCTTTGATATTCACCAGGATGAATTTTCAAAACCAGTTTGTTCTGCTTGGTCTGAGACCTCCTCCCATATCACTGTAAACCTCTGATCCCTAGTCTTCATATTTCTCATTTCAAGCCAGCCGCCAAGCAACTGCCACAGCCTTCCCAATAAAACTATGTTTCTAGATGCAAAGTACGGAAGGGGCTGCAGGGCTGTAGACAGCCTTATAATGCAACGTGGGGCAGCAGCAGCAGCATTTAGATAATAGTTGTACTCTTTACAGGCACCTGTACAAGTTGGAGGGACAGTATTACACGTACAGTATATACCCTCCTTAACATATCCATCTGCCTATAAAAAGAACAAGTATCGTCTAAAGGCTGCTGCTGCCCCCGATCACATTATAAGGCTATCATTAGCCCTGCAACCCCTTCCCTACTTCGTATTTTAATGACGGTTTTGTGGGTGGGGCTGTGGCACGCGCTCAACGCTGACTTGAAACAAACAAGTTAGACTGGGGTTAAAGTAAGTTACATTGCTAAACAATCCATGGCTATAAAAATTCGGTTTATGGCTAATTTAGGACCTGGGGCAGGCAGCTCACGGTCGCAACTTGCTTGCCGCAATGAATATAAGGTATCAGCAGCTCTTTAAAGGAAACAATCAGTTTTTGTGTGTGTGACTCTCATCACATGTTTTAAAGGCATATTGTAGCAGTGTGACTCGAGCTGCTGGGAACGGTCACAGATGGATCGTTAGGTGTCAGAGTTCCAAATAAAACTGGCTTCATTCAGCAAATAACAGAAGAGGGGCCTTTTCTCAGCAGTTTACACACACAGTAAGGCAAACAAAGGAAGCTTTCTTCAGCCAAAATAAATAAATATCCAACTGGTTTTAAATGTCTTTTCCCTGTCAAGCACTTGGCTCTCTATCCTACAGGTTCTGTCTCTACTTTCAGCCTTTCAGGATTGCAGCTTCGCTATTCAAAATGCAGCTTTCCTTCTGCATAATCAGCTTCCCTGTCCTATAGCTGCCTAACTAGTTAAATAAGCTGAGCTTCAGCTCCCTCAACACCCCTGCATGCAACCTTGTCTGGCCCCATTGCTTTGTCCACTTTCAGATTTGCAAGCTCCTTCAGGATTCTCTCTTCCGAAAAATGATTATAGTGTCCACCTCCCCCTCCAAAGCTCCTGTTACTTTTCTGTGGCCCTTACCCATGTCCTTCCTCTGTGAACACTGAACAAAAGTATTTATTCAGGATGTCTGCCTTTCCCAGGTTCCCCTCTGCACAGTCCCCCCTTCTTTTCCCTTTTTAACCTTACAATCCCTCTCTTGGGCCTCCTCTTTTCACTTACATACATAAAAATGTCTTGTCCCATATTTTACTGCCTGGGCTGTTCTCTTTTCAGTTTGCACCCTCATGCTCCTTACTGCTTTCCCTGCTTCCCTCTGTTTCCCCGATGCACCTCCCTATCCTCCTCCCTCTGCATCTCCTTATACCTTGTGAATGCTACCCTTTTAGCATTTACCTTTTCAGCCACCTCTTTCAAGAACCAAAGCAGTCTCTTTTTCTTCTTGCTTTTGCTTACCTGCTGGACGCAGAGTCTTTCTTCCTTTACTATGGCCCTTTTTGCTTTCCCCCACTATTCCTCCACACCATCCAGTCATCCCAGAGACATTCACCCATCTCTTTAAAATCTGCCCTCCTGAAGTCCAGGACCCTCACCTTTGTGTAGTTCAATTCCACAGTCGTCTTTAAACTGAACCACACTGTACAGTGATTGCTGGTCCCCAGGTGGCCTTCCACATTGATCTCTGCAATACTGTTCCTGTTGGTGAGTACCAGGTCCATTATTATCCCATCAAGAGTGGGTTCACTGACTAGTTGCCTGAGGAACAATAACTTATGAAAGCATCCAGTTCTTTCACCCCAGATGGGATTTGATACCATAATCTCAAGTCAACAGGGAAAGTACTTTATTCACTAGGCCATCTGGGCAGCAGTAACAGTAGTACAGGGCCACTAGTGTTCTGCGGCACTTTGTCCCGATTTCTGCTGAGGGGCTCCTAGGTTGCTACGGCAGCATTTCTGATTTCTGTAGCATAATTTATTCATTTCTGTGGCAGAATACAGTCCTGTCATTGGCTAAAATATGGTGTGATGTCATCAATGACATCACATGCCGAGCACAGAGATGGGGCTTCAGGATAAATTAGATGGGGAAGGGAGCCAGGCACCATGGAAAAACTGTAAATTTGAATGAAAATTCACCAAGAACAGGGAATTCTGCGGCACTACATCTATTCTGTGGCACTGATTCGGTTGGCAGTATAGCCTAGAGGTTAGAGGAATGAGGTGTGAACGAGCCTGATACACGCAGCAGACCAGACCTGAGTTTGATTCTCACAACCTCCACTTGCATACTGTGTGACTCTGAGCAAGTCACTTAACCACGCAGTGCTCCCAGGTGGCCCCTGAAAACAGTCACTTGTGCCTAGTGGACCTTACCCGGTTACCAAAGACTAAAATAAAATAAATAAATGATGCAAATTCTGTAGAAAATTCTGCGGCTGTGGAATCTCAGAACTCCAGGGGCCTTGTAGTACGGACATAGCAAGCTATCTTTCTTCACTACTATCTGACACAGTTGTCCAGGGTAGGAAAAAGAATGAATACAACACAGTTGGCTCCTGTCCACCAAATTTCAGACAACTCACTAGGGAACCATTGCCTGAAGAATCTTTCTACCCAGGGAACCTTTGGCTGACCGATGAACATCCAAACAATAGTGCTGCATGAAAGTATGGATGGAAGCCCAAGCAGCAGCTCCACAGATGTCCGCTGGTGAAACCATAGTTATCTCTGCTCAGAATGCAGTCACTGTTCTGATTCAGAGCCCTTTCAGACCCTCTGGGATCGGTTTATCTACTTTGACATATGCCAATCTAATGCAGAAGGTGCTGTTTTTCCTTTCAAAAACATGAACAGTAGGTAGTCTGTCTCCAACCCTCAGGTCGCATCAGGTAGCATTACATCTGTGAAGACTGAGGGTATGACATGCCCCTTCCGCTGAATGAGGCTCACAGCCATTCACAGGACTACTTTGTCTGGGAAAAATCTGCAATGATTCCCTGCAATTAAGAGTTGCCAACTCACTGACTTGTCTAGCAGAAACCATAGTGGATGCCAGCCTCAGTGCAACGGTAGAGCTACCGCTATGACAGAGACAACCTGGTTCAGGAATGAACCAGGGCTGTTGGGAGGGCCGGCCGGGGGGGGGGAAGGGGAGGCCTGAGCATTCCATGGACTGCTCTCCTATGGAAAGGATGGCTACCATTCCTGCTACAATACTGACACATTGGTGACCACGGGTGGCAGTGCAGCGGAGCGTTAACAGACTGGGAGGGGGTGACATTGGTCTGGGGACCCACGCTCTGTGTCCACTTCACATGCGCAGATGCACTGCTCTCTCCGTTTGCATGCCGATGTCGCCAGGGGTTCACCACCAGCAGGGAAAAAGCTCTACCCTGGTGCTGGCTTTGGGCAGGGCCCTGGTATGTCCGAGGTGGTCCTCGCCACCACCGCAAGCAGCATGACGAGGTGCGCAACCGGGGGTGTAGCCGGCCACCCCCTACCCCTGCCTGGAGGGTGAACTGAGGCTCCGTGGAGGTAGGACGGTGATTCGAGGACAAAAACAATAAATTAGGGGGAAAAAAAAACAACATAGTGCTCAAGAAAACTACCTTTAGGGTTTGGTGGAAACCAGTTTGTGCAATGCGCTCAAAAGGTAATTCTATTAGCCTTTCCAAAACCAGATTAAGGTCCCATTTGTGAACAGTATCCTTAACTCCCCTTTCTATTCAATGCCTGGATGGCTCCTTCCTCTCCACTGTGGAGGATTTCAAATAGCTAGGCATCACCCTAGATTCTGTCCTTGATTTTTCTCTTCGTATCTCCCTGGTTTGCTTGCAAGGCAGTTAACTCCAGATTTAAGTTTGTGTACTGGGCCAGATGCTCCTTCAGACTCACCCATCTCCTAGGGAGTCCTCCTCCCTCATCTCCAATACGGACAACTGGCCTTTCTCATGCCCCCAAAGCTGCTCTTCACAAGTGGGAGCTGACCTATAATAACATCATTGCTTCTCATTGTCATCCTCTCACCTAACCTGCCACTGCTCCCTGTATGCTTATTTGGACTCTCTCCCTCTGCTTCCCAGTCTTACTCCCTAGGCTGCTTTACTGAATTAGGATCCTCATCCCCTACCCCACCCATAACCACCCCCTTCTCGCCTCACCAATTCTACTCTCTCAGATCTTCTAATGCATCCCTTTTCTACGTTCCCAAATGCTCCACCAAGAAGGGTAACAGGCCTTCTTCATCTTTGCCCCGAAGTTCTGGAATGCTCTCCCACTAAGTGTCCACAGCCTTCTCTCACATCTGCTCTTCAAAGAAGCACTCTGGAAACACTTAACAGGTTCATCCACATGCCTGCCCTGATCACATTCAGACACTGCTCTTGAACTATGTACTATGAGCTACCTCTCTAATTTGCCTCATGCTGTTGCTGTATTTGTGTATTTCCCTCACTTTTGTGTTCAGCAGGGTAACTCTCCCCTCAGAGATACTTACCTCGTGTACATTAATTTTGAGTTCGATCAGGTAAACCCTCCCTTCCAGGTTATTTGCTTGAGGTATGTTATTTTTATTGTGCTCCAGCCAGAGCCTCATCCTTTTGGTACATGTAACTGTAATATGCTCTGTTTTCATGTTTTCAGCTGTAGATTGTACTGCTGTTGCATTGCTTGCCAGGCCCACTGGCTTCTATTTTCCTGTTTTTGGTTGTTTGTCTCCTCTATATTCTCCCTGGTAGTACCTATAAGTAGACATTTATTGCCTAGTGCACCCTACCCGGTAAACAAAAAACGAAAAACAAATACATAAACTCTGGGCTTTTGTAGGGAAGCAGACTTCTTACGTCTTACCACATGGACATGTGCCTTCACAGGAACTCTGATTTTCTTCCAGGGTTGTAGCCAACAAGGTTGAAGCCTGAACCTTTAAGGTAGCCAGGGCCAGACCGATATCCAGACCTTCCTGTGAAAATTCAAGGACATCTGGCACTTCATATTTTATAATGAACCCTAGTAGTTAAGGCCTTCCTAACCCTATTAAAACTGTTCACTATTTCAACACGTTTGCCTCTCAGCTGTCAGGTCCTGGAGTTGAGCATTTTTAGGTCCTGGTGCCATAGAGGGCCCTGCCGCAGCAGGTATGGCCTGTCTGGAAGCCGAAGTCATAGTTCCATTCACAGCTCCATTAGGTCTGAGAACCAAGGTCTTCTGGACCAATAGGGTGCAATCAGAAGCATGTGAGACCTTCCTGTCTGGCCTTCTGAACTACTTTGAACAGCAGAGCCAGAGAAGGGAATGCGTAAGAATTTGGCCTCGATCATGTGAATGACATGTCATTAACCTTCCACAATACCCGATCCCATGTCTGGGAACAGGTTTTCAACAGACAATTTTTCCTTGTTGGAGACAGAGCCACGACTGGATTGCCTTATGTTCTGCAAAGCCATGCAAAACACCTCCTGGTGTAACTGCCATTCTAACTGGGAAAAGATCTCCCAGCTCAGCCAATCTGCCCTCCACATTCTCCACCTCTGGGAGGTGGACTGCTTCTACAGAGATGAATCTGGACTCCACCCAGTTCAGCAGTGAAAAAAATTTATTTGCTGTCCCTCATCTCCAATATGGACATCTGGCCTTTCTCATTCCCCCAATGCTGCCCTTCACAAGTGAGAGCTGACCTATAATAACATCATTGCTTCTCACTGCCATCCTCTCACCTAACCCACCACTGCTCCCTGTATGCTTATTTGGACTGACTCTCACTCTCTGCTTCCCAGTCTTACTCCCAAGTCTTACCACATGAATGTGTGCTCCACATGAACTCTGCCCTTCTTCCAGGGGTATAGCCAACAAGCCTGAAGCCTGAACCTTTAAGGTAGCCAGGGCCAGACCCATACACACCTTCCTGTAAAAATTCAAGGACATCAGGCACTTCAGCCTTTAGAGTACTTATTCCATTCTTAAAGGTCCAGTTTGTGAATAAACACCATATTCTATAATGAAACCCAGCAGTCGAGGCCTTCCTAACCCTATTAAAGCTGTCCACTTTTTTCACAGAATATGTTAAGGCACATTTTTGCCTCTCAGCTGCCAGGTCCTAGAGTTGAGCATTCTTAGGTCCTTAGAAACTGTCACAAAGCTCCAAGTCCCTCCCTAGTGTCTTATGTATGCTACTGCAGTGTGGCTGTCTAACTTAATTGGCACTGACTTTCCTTTTATCAGCTGATCAGAGTGGAACAGAGCTTTTTTGATCATCCTGGTCTCCAAAACATTGATACTCATCTTACACTCCACCAGCGACCATTGGCTCTGCACCCACCTGGTGCCTACAGATGGCCCCAGCCTGTTTAAATCACTTTAGGTGCCTGAAGGTTGAGGCATTTTCCCTTCATTGAGAGTTCTGTCCCAGAGCCACCAGTAACGTTTTTCCTACAGCCATGCTAGACGGAACCTTCTGACCTCTCAAGGAGAGGGGATGAGTATGGCAGTCTATCCGATTGAGCATTTTTTCGTATTAATGGCACAATCTCACAAAAAAAAAAAAGATTCCTTCATATGAAAAATGAATGTGAAAAAAACCAAGTCCCAATTCTTTTTTCATATGAAGGAATCTTTTTTTGTGAGGTTGTGTCGTTCATATGAAAAAAGAACCCTTCATATGAAAAAAGAATGTAAAAAAAAAGTCCAAATTCTTTTTCCGTATGAAGGGATCTTTTTTCATGAGGCTGTGTCATTCAAGGAAAGAAAAAACAAAACCTTCATATAAAAAAGAATGTGAAAACATACGAAGTCCAAATTCTTTTTTCGTATGAAGGGATATTTTTTTTTTCATGTGTTGTCATTCATACGAAAAAGGATCCCTTTATATGAAAAAAGAATGTGAAAAAGAAACTAAGCCCAGATTTTTGTCATCTGAAGGGATCTTTCTTCATATGGCCCAATTCCTTTTTCGTAAAGTCATACAAAAAAAATTTGAGTCACGAAAAAAGATTTATAAATGTATAAAATAACACATTTCTAGGTCATATTTCCAAAAACTAACTCCAGCCTAATGGAGTCCAGATTAGCAAGATAAATGTGTTGATATCTCCGTAGGATATGATTTTTATGGGTTACAAAACTTTTTTTTTTTGAAGGAAACAAAGACGGAAATAAGAGGGTGATCATGTGAAAAAAAAAAAATTAATGAAAAAAGATTACCCCCCCATGTAAAAGGATCTTTTTTCGTATGGACCAAATTCCTTTTTCATTCTAAACAGCTATCTAAAAAATTGTACTGAGCATACTAAGAACCAAAATTTTAAATCCTCATAACTCTGGACTGGGTTCATATTTTTTCACCAAACCAGCAAAAGGCACCACTCTGGCCCAAGCCCTTTCTACTTTGAAAATTTTAGACCAAATTTCCAAACCATCTGGGTGCTAGGCAGTGACATAAAAAAAAAAAAAAAAAAAGAAAAAAACGCCAACCTTTTTCCACGTTTCTTGCTATCTGCAGCTTGGAATCTGTGTATCCAACTGGAATGAAATTTGGCATGTCAAGAGATCTTGCCCCACAAGACCCCACATGCAAAATTTCATGCAAATACGCTGAACGGGGGCAAAGCTACTGAAGTGCAAATTTGGGGGTTTAACATAGGAATGCCTACTCAACCCTAACTATGGTGGCTCTACCACGCCACTATAATGCAATCTGTAATGTAGCTTTTTCAAAATAAAAAATGTCCCCTTTTGCGATCGTGAAATTGTATCCTTATTCATCCGGGTCCTTTTGCAAATGGAATAAACAGAATAGTGGAGATATTTCAAGACTCATTTTTCATGCCAACCCACTTCTCCTGACGTACTATGTTGCCCTGTCAGGCCATGCTCAACAATTTTAGTATTTACAGTGCACTCTTGATTATCCAAAACTTGATTAACCGAATCTCCGCATTATCCAAAACAACTGCGTGTCCCCCTTGATTTGGCTGAACTGCACGATTAGCATGATTGCATGAACTCATTAGAACTCACTTTGTATCACAGTCAATTCTGTGTCACAATTATCACCTGATTAGCGGTTATCTCAACTTGCAAAAACTACTTCATTCATTCAGTTTAACTGAGTCGCTAAATTATCTTCTTGTTAGCGACTTGTTAAGCTGTAAAGTTAAAGCAGGTTTGCTAATCGGCATGCAGATGAACAGACAGTGGCGTTGTGATGGCTACCAAATGAAAACGGTGTGTGCTCGATATCCACCAGAAGCTGCGAGTGCTTGAGTTTCTTGAAAACGGGGATCGCATTGTTGATGTTGCTGCTAGATTTCAAATCGGTAATGCCACAGTATGCGACATTAGAGCTGCCAGAGATAAGCTTCGGCAGTATGCTTCAACTATGGATTGTCCCGATGGTACCTGCCACAGAAAAGCTAGGAAAGAGAGCAAAGATGAGGTTCTCGACAAGGCACTCTATCTGTGGTTTGTGCAGCACAGATTGAAAGGAACACCTATCTCTGGACCGATACTGAAGCAAAAAGCAGTAACATTTCACAGAAATCTAAATGGCACGGATGACAGCTTCGGAGCTAGCGAGGGATGGCTGAGCCGATTTAAGAAACAACATGGCATTCGTCAATTTTCCATGGCTGGTGAGATGTTTTCAGCTTCTAGTGAGAGCACTGCCCCATTCAGAAAAAAGCTACATGAACTTACGTCTGCAGAGGGGTTGACCGAAGCACAAATTTACAATGCAGACGAAACAGGTGCTTACTGGAAAATGATGCCAGAAAAGACACTAGCCAGCTGGTCTGAGAAGTCAGCACCTGGTTACAGAAAACAAACAAATAAAGGATAACTGTTTTAGGTTGCGTGAATGCCACTGGTGGCCACCATCTTAAGCTTCTGATGATTGGGAAATCTCTTCATCCACACTGTTTTAAACATGTCAATATGCAAACTCTGCTTGTAAGCTGCAAAGCACAGAGCAATGCACGGATGAATGCAACAATATTTAAGGAATGGTTCCACTCTGAATTTGTTCCTTCTGCATGTAATCATTTAAGATGCCAAAACCTATCACAGCATGCCTTATTGCTGCTAGACAATGCTGGAGCCCACCCGGATCCTGATCAGCTAATTTCATCAGATGGTAGTGTTCGCTGTCTTTATCTGCCACCCAACACAACCTCACAGCTGCAGCCGATGGACCAGGGGATTTTAGCAACATTAAAAAAAAGTATACCGTGCTAAACTCATGTCCAAAGTGCTTGCTGAAGAGAATGACCAGATCTCCCTAACCGATGCCATAAAAAAATTAATAAAAAATGCTTGCCATCTCCTGGCAGAATCATGGTCTGAGATTAGGTAGGAGGCAGGAGACAATAGCAAGGTGCTGGGAAAAATCACAGGTGCTTCATGAGCTGCAGTCTGAGCCCGTTTTGATTCCGCAACAAATTGATGCAAACAATGCTCTAGAGTTAACAGCACAGCAAACAGATTTTGCATCAGATGCTGTACAAGAGTGGGCAAAGTGTGATGAACTTGATGACGGCTATGGGGAACTATGAGATGACGACATCATGAACATTGCCCAAAACATACCTGACAGCATAGAGGAGACAGAGGATGAGGAAGAAGATGGAAGGTACAGTTACGTAAGAACTTACCGTAACAGTAGATCTTCGAGAGAGGTTCTTGCAGTAGGCAACTACAAATATGGCTAAAGCTGGCAGGCATCAGGACCCCACAGAAAAATTTCTACCTAGCAGTCTCTGGCAGTGGACCGCCCCCACGTCAGGTGACAGACGTCGGTATAAAGGGGTGGTCCCACATGCCCGCCTTCCAGTTCTTTCCTGCCAAAGACCAAAAAAGGTAAGACGAGAGAGAAGCGGATGTTTCCATCACTGGAAAAGGAGCTGAAAAAGCTTAGGGGAATGGAGGGCGGGAAGGTATTACCTACTGCATGAGCCTCTCTCGAAGATCTACTGTTACGGTAAGTTCTTACGTAACTGTACTATCTTACTTCGAGAGGGCTCTTGCAGTAGGTACTTACAAATAGGACTGAGTCCCAAGCACTTTGGAACAAGCAGCAAATGGGAGAAGGAAAACTACCCAAAAGTAGACCCTCTGGCTGTGAAGGTCTTAGGAAAGAAGACGTTGCAGAACAGCCAACCCAAAGCCCGCTCTACGTCGAGAGGCAATGTCCAAACTGTAGTGTTTCATAAAAGTATGGACAGAAGTCCAAATAGCAGCTGCACAGATGTCTGCCGCTGACACATTCTTGAAACAAGCAGCAACAACCCCTCTGGTGGAGTGGCCTCTGACTTGACCCGGCAGGGTCTTGTTGTACTTGTCATAACAGAAAGTGATACAATGAGCCAACCATTTAGATGGGCATTGCTTAGAAACAGCACTGCCTTCTCTTTTACGAGCAAAAGAGACAAACAATTGATCCGTCTTTCTGGGATCCTTCGTCCTGGTGGTGTAGTATCTCAGAATGCGGTGAACATCCAAAGTATGGAAGAGGAACTCCCCTTGATTAGAGTGCTGTGTGAAGAAAGCAGGCAGCTCTATGAATTGATTCAGCGTAGATTCCGCTACCACCTTGGGGAGAAACTTAGGGTTGGTATGCAGAGCCACACGTTCTTTGTGAAAAATCAAATAAGGGATTTTGCACATCAGGGCCTGGAGCTCGGAAATCTTTCGAGCAGAAGTAATGGCCACTAGGAAGAGAGTCTTCCAAGAAAGGAACTTAAGGTCTGTGGAGGCTGCCGGCTCGAAAGGGGCAAAGTAAACTTCTCAAGGATAAAATTCAAATCCAAAGGAGGGGCAGGAACCCAGACTGGGGGTCTCAAGTGAAAGACCCCTCTAAGGAAAGTCTTGGAGACTTCCAGTTGCGAAAAAGTCCTGTCCCCAAAAGGAACATGGTAAGCAGAGATGGCCGACGAATGACTGAGACCCAGATCAAAGAGGTGTCGCAAGTAATCCAAGAGCCACCCAACAGAGCATGAGAAAGGCTCAAAATCTTTGGAAACAGCCCAAATAGCAAACCGTTTCCATTTCATGCTATAGGCAGATCTAGTGGAGGGCTTCCTGGCCTCCACCAGAATCTCAACCACCAGTGGGGAAACCCCGAACCGGGCCAGAACTACATCTGCAGGAGCCATGCATGCAACTGAAGGGACTTGAGGCCTGGATGGACCAGGGTCAGCAAAGATGCAACAGAGGAAGAGGAAGCGGAGGTACCTCTGAAAACTGTTGCAGAAGAGAGAACCAAATTTGCCTGGGCCAGAAAGGAGCGATTAGGATCATGTGTGCTCCTTCTGAGCTGAGTTTCTGTAAGACCCTCGGAATCAAGAGGATCGAGGGAAGGCATAGACGAATCTGCCCTTCGAATCTAGAGACAGAGTGTCTCTCCAAAAAATACTGCACTCTGGAGCGAGCAAGCAGAAGTCGGGAAGTTTTGCGTTGTGAGGAGACACGAACAGGTCTACCTGTGGTGTTTCCCAATGCAAGAAGATACTGTCTGCTACCTCCTGATCTAGTTCCCACTTGTGAGCGCGAGCAGACGACCAACTGAGGTGGTCTGCCAGCGTGTTCTGGACCCCCAGGATGTGAATGGCCGTGAGGTGAAGGTTGTGCTGCACTGCCCAATCCCAAACCCACATCGCCTCCCTGCAGAAAGGGTAGGAACAAGTTTCTCCCTGTTTGCTGATGTACCAGACTACGTACATATTGTCCGTCTGGACAGTCAGATGACCAGGAAGCAGATAAAGATGCAGAGCCTGAAGAGCATAAAGCACAGCCCAAAGCTCGAGCACACTGATGTGGAGAGATTTTTTAAGCTTGGACCAGGAGCCCTGGGTCCTGTGAGGCCCGAGATGGGCTCCCCAACCCTCGCCAGAGGCGTCTGCAGTCAGCGTCTGGGAGGGGGAGAAAGACAGAAGGGAACTCCCCGGCAAAGGTTCTCCTGAACCATCCACCATTGCAAGGCCTGAGCCATAGGATTGGAGTCCAGAACTAGTTGATCTAGGTTGTCCACCAGCTGATCCCACTGAGACCGAAGCGTCCACTGAGAGATTCTCACGTGGAGCCGAGTGCAAGGGACTGTCGGAACAGCAGCTGCCATGAGTCCGAGGAGGCGAAGGACCAACCTGGCGTTGACCCGCCTGCGGCTGGACAATAGGCTAACCTGAGCCTGGAGTGAGGCCGCCCTGTCCAGTGGCAGGAATGCAATGCCGGAGGTCGTGTCCAGGATTGCCCCGATAAACTGAAGCCTCTGGGACGGGATCAGGTGGGACTTGGCCTGGTTGACGGTAACACCCAGACAGGCAAAAACCTACAGGGTAAGGGAAAGGAAGCGCAGGAGTTCCTCCCTGGATGAGGCTGCCAGGAGCCAATGGTCCAGGTACGGGAAAACCTGCACCCCCTGGGTACGCAGGAAGGCTGCTACCACTGAAAGGCATTTGGTGAAAACTCTGGGCACCAAGGAAAGACCAAATGGCAGGGCCTTGAACTGGAAGTGGTCCCCATGGAACGCAAAACACAGGTATTTGCAGTGGGAAGGGCGAATACTGATATGCAGGTAAGCATCCTACATGTCCAGTGCACACAGCCACTGTCCCGGTCGAAGACGGGGCAGGAGACTCTGCAGGGAGACCATCCTGAACCTTTTGTACTCCACAAACACATTCAGGGAGCTGAGGTCGAGAATCAGCCTCACCTCTCCTGACTTTTTCGGGACCAGGAAGAAATGGGAGTAGTAACCCGTTCCCTGAAGATGGGGAGGAACGGGCTCTATCGCCTTCTTCAGAAGAAGAGAGGATATTTCCTCCTGGACCAGGAGAAGATGTTCTGGGGAGTAAGACGACCTGGGGGGGGGGGTTTCGAGGAGGTTTCCGAAGAAACTCTATTGAGTGTCCTTCTGCGATCAGCTGGAGCACCCAAGTGTCGGTAGTGATCCTCTCCAAACCTGGTAGATGGAGGGAGAATCTCCCTCCTACCGGTTCCTCTGGAAGGCCCAGAGGCTGTGGGAGAGGAAAGGAGTCAGGAGGTGTGGGGTAGCATCGCGGCTGAAGCCCCCACTGCTTTTTTGGGTGGGGGGCCTTGGCAGCCGGAGGGGCCCAACGCTTGTTGGCCCACTTTCCCTGAGGTTTCGCCTTTTGCTGAGAACGCCTGCAAAAGGGACGACGTCGAGCCTGAGGGGGCCTGTACAAGGAGTCAACCAACTTAAATGCAGTACCCTTCTCCTGCAGATCGGTGATGATGTCCTTGACATCGCCACCGAACAGCACTGAACCCCTGAAGGACACATCCTGGATAGCAGACTGCACCTCTGCGACCAAACCTGACACCTGGAGCCAGGCATGACGCTGCAAACCGATGGCAAAAGCCGAGCTCCGACCAGCAGCGTCCACTGCGTCGTACATGGCACGAAGCATGTGCCGACTGGCCAAACGTGCAGACTGGACTAGATCTGCCACTTCCTGCTTCGTCTGAGACTCAGGAAGGGAGTCCAATTTAGTCTCCACCTCGCTAAGGATCGCCTTCTGGTAATCCCCCATATGACCGACATAATTCAGGGCCCTAATACCCAGAGTGGAAGAAGTGTAGACCTTCTTCCCATACTGGTCCAGAAGGCAGGATTCCTTGTCGGGTGGTGATGAACTCAAGTGTTTGGGGTTAGCAGTCCGGCCGTGAGCTGCGCTAATCACGACCGAATCGGCTCGAGGGTGTGAATTTAAAGAGTCAACACCCTCCGGAGCCGATAAAGCCTGTCTGACTTCCTGGGAAGGGGGGCTAATGCCGACGGTTGCTTCCAAATGGTGGAAACAAGGTCGGCATGAGGCTCAATCCAGGGTGGCACCAGGGTCGGAGCGGTCTTGGGCAGATCCAGGTGCGCAGTGAGTTTCATATGCTGTGGATCTGGCTCCAGGGAGTGCCACTGATGAACTGCCTGGATTTTGCGCAGCAACTCTGAAGGAAGGACCGGGAGACTTGGGAGGAGTCCTAGGCCTGGGCTTGTCCGGAGTGTGGGGCTCATCGTCTGGGTTGGAACGACCATCGGAGTCATCCGAGGTGTCCGAGGAGGATGAAGAGGAAGAGACTCCTCCTCGGGCAGGGAGGAGCGGACCTTGGGGAAGCCCTCAGGAAGCGTGTCCTGCCCTGCGCTGGAACCAGAGGCTCACCCCTGGCATCAGAGGTGGGGGTCTCTACGTCTCCGGCGTGAGGGGCCCAGAACCGGACGGCATCGGAGACAGCTCTCTACCTCTCTGGTGAGCTGAGCCTTGGCCTCAGCCCACCAGGAAGCCAGAGCCTCCTTCAAGTCCATCGGCGGCTGAAGGGGCGGTGGACGAGGAGGAGGAGGAGTGGGATACGGATACTGAGGGTATCCATACTGCGTGCTCCGTATCACGACAGTGGGAAGCCCGGCATTGGGTACTGGGGCACCGTGTACTGCGGCGTCGGATAGGCCGGCGTCGGATACTGGGGTGCTGGATACTGTGGGCCTGGGTATGACGGCGTTGGATAGGACAAGGTTGGATACTCAGGCACTGGGAGGTCTGCGGGAGCAGAAGGCCCTGGAATCGGCCCAGCGGGCGGGCCCGGAACGGGAGGCCGGCACAGGGGCACCGTCCGGCAGTGGGATATTGTCGGGCGTCGGGTAGGCCAGTGTCGGCACCGGCATCCGAGGATCCGGCGTCGGGTCATCTGGCCTAGTGTGAGGGAGACTTGACGGCAACATACCCACCTCCTCCGTGTCACCTGGGGAAGAAGGGTTACCATCCCCGGGATCCAGCAGAGGAGACGCAGGTGCCTCGGAGTGCAATGAGCGTTGCAGCGAGGTCGGGACGACGGATAGGCCCGAAGGGTCCGGCGTCGACTCTAACGTCGAGTGGACATCGAAGGAGCCAACGTCCGTCTTATTGACGGGATCCAGGCGGACGTCGGAGGACAGGTCTGTAGTTTCCTGCCTCTGTCTTGCTCCCACTTTTGTGAAGGGGAATCACAACCGCCCTCCTCCAGTCCTCAGGTACCACACCATCTTCCCATGATTTATTAAAAAGGGTAGTCAGTGGTGTTACTAGTTCTTCCCCTTAGTTCTTTTAAAATTCTGGGGGTGAATCCCATCAGGCCCCATTGCTTTATCCACCTTCAGTTTTAAGAGTTCTTTCAGAACCCTTTCTTCTGTGAAAGGACTAATATCAACCCCTATCCAGAGTGCTTCTATTGACCAGATTAGGTATTTTTCCTGCTTTTCCACTGTGAATACTGAGCAGAAGTATTCGTTCCAGTATCCCTGCTTTTCATGTCGCTCTCTGCCCAACCACCTTCCTCTTTGTTCAGCCTCAGTATCCCTGCCTTAGTCTTTCTTTGCTCCTAATGTACTACAAATGTTTATCCCCCTTCTTAACAAGTTGGCTATCTTTTTCCTCGTGTTTGGGCCTTTGCTATTCTGACTGCCTTACCGCTTCCTTCTGCTTTAACTGGTACAGTTCTCTGTCCTGCTCCTTCTGTGTTTCCTTATACTTCCTGAATACTATCTTTTTCCTTACTTCCCCATACTTCTTTTGAGAACCATAGTGTTTTTTCTTTCGTTTTGATTTGTTTGTTTGCTTCACACAAAGACTTGCTGCCTCTGTGATGGCGGTTTTGATGTTCCCACTGTTGCTCCACCCACCTTCTTGCCTGTTTGCTAGTGCTTTTCTAAGGCACTCTCCCATTTGACAAAATCAGCCCTCCTGAAGTCCAGTACCTTCACTTTGTGTGAGCGACTCTACAGCTAAGTTTATAAATGAACCATACTGTTTGGTGGTGCTTTTCCCCAGATGGCTACCCACTTAAAATCAGAGATCCTCTCCATCCCCATTTGAGAGTACCAGGTCCAGATTGCTCTCTCCGAGTGGAGAAACTAGCTGTCTGAGGCATGCCCCTGTAAGGCATCGAGAATGGCCCTGCTCTTGGATGTGGCTGCAGCAAAGGTGCGCCAGTTAACATCTGGCATATTCAGGTCCCCCATGAGCAATATCTCCCCTTTCTCTGCCATCCCAAGGATGCCTTCTATCATTTCCTTGTCCATTTCCTCCCCCTGAGATGGGAGTCTGTATACAACCCCTGTGTGGATTGTGGAGCCATTTCCACTCTCCAGGGTGACCCACAGTGCCTCCTCTCCTCCCTGTTTACCCCTTAGTTCTGTTGCTTTTATCCCTACCCTTACATGAGAGCTACTCCTCCTCCTCTTCTTCCCTCCCTGTCCCTCCTGTAGATTGTGTGCCCTGGTATGTTGACATCCCAGTCATGGTTCTCTGTGTACCACATTTCTGTGACTGCCACAATATCCAGGCATCCCTCTTCCATCAAGGCCACCATTTCAGGGAGCTTTTTACCTAGACTACAGGCATTGGTACTCACTACCCTCCATTTTTTTATGGCTTTATTTCTTTTTGCCCCATCCCTGTCCCTACTGCCTTTGTCTTTTTCTCCATTTACCCCTGCCCTTCTCCCCATCGACTGCTCTATCTTGGTGTTTGCCTCACTAATTACCCTGATTTTTGGGGGGGGGCTAGGATTTCCCATCTCCTCTTCAGTGCCTCCCCCCTTGGCTAGTTTAAATGCTTGCCATTGAAGCATTTAAACCTATCACCTAGGATCCTGGTTCCCCTCCAGGATAGATGCAGACCATCACGCCTGTATAGGCCTGCATCCCTCCAGGTGGAGCCCCAGTCCCCAATGAAGCCAAATCCCTGAGCTCTGTACTAGCTTTTCAACCAGTCATTGAATCCCATGGTGCAGAGTGCCCTAGCCTCATCCATGCCATAGACAGTTAGCACTTCCGAGAAAGTTACCGTGTGTGCTACTTGTCTAAGGCCCCTGCCCAACTCCACAAAATCCTGTTGCACTGCTCTGATCCCATTCTCAGCCAGGTCATTCATCCCTAGGTGGATAATGACATCCAGCTCCCTCCCCCTTGCCGCTGCTCCTACGATCCTGAGGATTCGTCTCCTGTCCCTCAAGCCTTGGGCTGGGCAGGCACCTGCCCTCCATTTCCCTCCCTCCCAGTTCTACCCCCTAACAATTGGGTCCCCATGGGAGTTGTTTCCTTCCCTGTGGGGTCCTGGGCCCACACAGGGGACATATATCAGCAGCTGAAGGTGGGCTGGCGAAATTGTGAAATGTAGGAAAAGGCGGTGAAACTACTGCAAAGCAGTGAACTTAACATGATGCAATACGAGCTAACAGCGGGGAAGGAACTGGAGCGGGCGTGGGGACCGCCCTTTATACTGGCGTGCGCTGACATGCGGTCACCTGGCGTGGGGCAGTCCCATGAGAGACTGCTAGCTAGAAATTTTTCCATGGGGTCCTGACGCCTGCTGGCTTCAGTCCTATTTGTAATTACCTACTGCAAAAGCCCTCGTGAAGTAAGATCTTAAGTTCTTTCTGTACTGGTACCGACGACAGGGGAAGCTGTTGAAGCTTTCAACAAATGTTTACACTGGCTTGAAAGCCAAAAGAACACTGACTACCTTCAGACCTTACTGCTATGTAAGTTGAGAATGCAAGTTGTGGAAAAAATGAACAAAGGCAAAAAACAGTCTACCATAACTGAATTTTTTAGTGTTCGATAAGTTCACGTCACTGATGCTGCTGCTGTTAATGCTGTGAACACTGTCTATGTTACCACTGCTGCTTAATGTGTTTGTGAATTTTATGCACCTGCACTTAGTCACTTTAAATTGTATGTCTCGATTTTAAATTCTGGCTCAAAATGATTTTCTGCAATTAAATTACTACTGTTTATATACTATATTGTTTGTGTCATGACTTTTTTGGGTCCGTAACAGTAATGACGCTACACTGCACTGATTTTGCATCTGCTACACATGCCTCTCCCGATTATCCAAATGTTGTATTATCTGAAGAAAACTGATGCCCCCCCCCCCGCAATTCGGATAATCGGGGTTGCACTGTATTTGCAAATATTAAAATAACAAATGCTGAGCAATGCCAGTCGCCAACGGAAGCAAACATCCCATGACATGCACGTGAACTCCTAGTGAGGAAAGGCTCCCTGGCCTGTCTCTAGGTGTCACCTGTGGGACAGAATACTGCACCATACCTTCCCAGGCTTGGAGTGGTGGTGTGCGACACTGCCCCGACCCTCGTGCTGCCCAGCCAGATCCCTGACTTGTCCCTGAACTTCAGATGCTGGGACGGGAACACAGCATGCTACCTCCTGGATCAACATCCGGCCTTGCACACAACATTTCTTCATAACTTTTAAGTAATTCTATCAACCATAATAAGATGTAATCAATAACTCCAACAAAAATGTGTACAACACAATTATTCATTTAACAGGTCTGTTCTTTCAACAAGTCTACATGTAAGCAATAATACCCAACAGGGTGGGCGGTATTGGGAAATACTAGACCACCTAGGGGCATAATGAGGCCCAACGCGACAGGCGGAGAGCCTTATAGCCCCGGAAGGTCTCATATTTCCCAATACCACCCACCCTGGAGGGGATTATTGCGCTTAGAAAATGGGCCACTGTGTTATATATGTTTGGGGAAAAATAATTTTTATGTTAACATGTTGAATCTCTTATGTCTTTCATTCATTTTGTGGTAAAGTAGTTCCTCCACCTGCATTTTTTTTTTTTTGAGATTAGGATTTTTGTCCTAGTTGAGCCTCTGTAGTTTTGTATATGGAACTGGTAGGTTTATATGGTTACCCCCTCCACTCCATGAGGACTACAGAGACATACACTAATACAAGTTTGTTTTGCTGGTTTTTAAATTGTATTTATCTATCTGCAACCCTCCTAACTTGCCTGCGTAAAAATGCACTGTTCTAATACGGCTTCTGCTACACCTGCGTGTCAGCTTCTTCGAGGGATCACAGAAGCGCTCTCTGCAAGAGGCAGGCTGTATTTTTGCTAACCTCACCCCTCGAAAACAGTGTTTTCCTTCGCCTCATTATTTCACCTTTATCTAATCTTCTTGGATTGTCAGAGATCTACAGTAGTTTGATTTTTTACACAGGCTGCAGGACTTTTGTGCCGATGGCTGCAGTCTCACTGAATTAGGTGAGAACTGCTCAGACAAAGCCAGATATGCATTGGTGGCAGTCCTAATGCTTTGTTGTTTGCGGTTTATTTATAAAATTCAAGCTTTCAATCTCTCCTTCCACGCTCCTCAGATTAACTGATGACTGGCATAGGTAAGCGATAAGCAGGGGCTTACTTTTGAAGGGTAGAGAGAGAGAGAGAGAGAGAGAGAGAGAGAGAGAGGGAAAGACAGAGCATGCTCCTCCAATACTGCCACTGTGTGTGACAGGAGCAGAAGTGCTTTGTGACTCGCTGTTTCTGTTGAACTGAATTTCAGCTTTTACAGACAAGTATTTTTCTGAAAAGTGTGTTGCTTTTTTGAACGTTTTGACTTTTAATCTTGCCAGGGAGCTATGGGAAAATTGGCTGCTAGTACTGCTACTTCACGACTTCGACATGCCAGCGCCAGTAGTGTAAACAGAAAGGTTTCTTTTGGTAGTGTGGCAAAACTGGCAGTTCAATTAAACTGACAGTTGAGTGTGATGGGAGGCCAGCACGACTGAGCGTTTTTTCCAGACAGGCATGGTAGTGCTGTGACAGCCTACTGCAATCTGAAGTTAACAGGCAGTTTATGTTTTTTACCCCACTCAAGAAAAACACAAAGAAGTATGTCAGTGGAAGCTTTCGGTGAGTGGCGGTGGAGCCAGAGCATGTCGGGGAAAAAAGATTATAGCAGTCAGTCGGGTCAAGGTTTGGTGATCAGCCACCTTTTTTTAACTTCAGCTTTTATACTGAGCCTTTAAACTATAAATTGTAAATTAGAAATTAGAGGAGTACAAGATATCGGGAGAACAGCTGGGGGACTGGGGTCGGGTCTCAGCTCTCGCTAAGTGAGGGAAAAAAAATGGCAGGCATTTTAAATTGAAAATTGTTCTGACAGCTCGATACTGGTGATGAGGTTGGTGGGGACTGGCACTTTTAATACCCGAGCTCCACTGTCTGATAGATGCCCACCTTGCCAGGGCTATCGGCCAATCAGAGCACAGGAATTTCTTAGCCCATTTTCTAAATTATTATATTCCACTTTTCTGGGTATGATTCTATTTTTTGTTTTGTTTGTAAATGGGTTGATTCATTTTACCAGTTATTCATTTCAGAGGGCTTCTCCATACCGTTAAGGCACAAATAAATCTGTATAAAATAAGGTATTCAGTTAACAGGTCTATGCTATTGTCAAGTATTTGTTTACGTTCGCCCAGTGTAATAACTTAAAGAGCACCTTTCCTAGTCACGTTAAATGCCCAACAGGAGCCTTACCTGCCCCAATTTTCAGTGGTACAGAAAGTATAATTTTATTATTGCCAGAATTCGAGAGGAAAGGGATCGTAATTTGGCTCCATGGAGCCGAGAGCCTGATCCCTTCCACATCCCAATTTGCAGACACACACCCCGCGCTCTCACATTTTGTGATGTAATAGTACGGAGAGTGCAAAGGCACACTCCATAGAGTTGTATAGGGACCTGTTTTTAAGGGTTTTTTACATTTTTAGGGTGTCAACTTCAACAAATCAAGGCCACTGTTCAACGAACAAGTACCTCAGTGGTGAGTAGCCCAGTAGGGAGGTTTCAGCAGTTCCTACTGCTGGATCAAAGGGCCACCATGAGTCAGCAGGCCTGCTGGCTGCAGCTTTATTGACCCTGTCCCCTCATGCTCAGAACAGTAAAAACAATTACAAATAACTGCTGTTGTGCGAGGAATAATTTGATCAGACTAAGTTGTCACTGAATAAAACAATAAGCCACAAGCATCAAACAGCTTCTCCCTGACTGACATGGACCCTACCTGTTATCCCGCAGAGGCGAAACATTGGAAGGTTTAGGTGGGTACAGCAGAGTATATCCAGGGAAGGTCCTTCCTACCTGTTAATCAGTTAGAGTGTCGATGTGGTGATGGTGATTACCCTACTGTTACTGCTGCCAGGATGAACAACGGGAAATTACCTGGTTTATTTCTTACCGTATTTACCTTTTTTAGTCATATCCATTCTGACATAATATTCATGTTTCCTAGCTGCCTCTCTGTCATTTAGGGAACACAATATGGGAGAAAAAAAATGATTGTTTGTACATAAGGATTAAACTGGGCAACAACCCAAAGGAACTCTGTCCCATTTACTCTAACAAAATGAGAGTCTTTTTTGGACACCTTTCTCCCATTTCCACCCTGACTAGCTCACCTCCTGTTCCTTCGAGGGCTGGCCATACAGCAGTGAGGTCCCTGAGTTAGGCCCCCATCATACCAGGATCTGGTGGAGAGGAGAATCGACCAGTTAGCACCCAATGACTCATTTTTCCCAGTCTTTATCCTGATGTCAGGGTATTTCTGAACACACTCTTGTTGAAATGGATGTTACCGCATTCAGTAAGGAGTCCCCACCACCATCGCCACATATGATGTTTCATGCATGCTCAGGCTCACAGAGCATCTGTGGAAAAATGCACCATGTAGGTCAACTCTCTTGGCCTACTGCAGAATAATCGGATGCAAAAGTAGGTCCAGCCAGGAGTTACAGGGCTCAAGCAAGCATACGACTGAAATAGCTTGAGTCACATGACAACTCAGTTTTGATATGATTCCAGTAGATCTGGCATGCTTTGCTGCCAGTCATAAACTAATTCCTATATTTAAGCCATTGTTCACTGTTTGACAGTAGCTATCAGGCTAAAACACAGATCTGGGACACGTTTCCTGGTATTTCTACACCCAATGTCATATTTAAAATTTTTGCACCAGTGAACATAATCACCCAAACATCTACATCAACAAAATGACCTATGGGTTTCCACACTTGTTTTTGAGTTACATGGTATCACTTAATGCCTCATACTGGAAACATTCAGTGAGGTATTGGATTATTTTTATTAGTAGTAAACATCAGATATTTCAGGTATGGGGGATGGAGCTCACTGGTGAATTGTGCAGACACGGGTGAGAGGAGCTCTGCAGTCTGAGAAGGAAAATCAGCAAATTATTGAACTTTCCTGCCTGAAATTTTGAAGTTTAGATGGCAGATTCAAACTTAGCTGGAAATTTCACATTGAATACATATATATATATATATATATTTTGTTTTTGTAAGAATGGTTTGGAGTAACAGGGGAGCAACAGCTAGAGAAGGAGCTTACCAGAAGACGCCTTAGTCACACGGGATGGGGGAACAGCAACCCCCGGTCCTGAGCACAGATCCTGCACAATCAACTTTTAAATTTTTTATTTAGTGTACTTTTTTCCTCCTTCCCAGAATGGGCCCCCATCAGCTCTCCCCCTGCTCCCACCACCGTCACTCACTTTCTTCAGGGATGTATCTCCTCCTGGTGTTAATCTCTGGTTTACCCCCCCCCCCAGGTGGGGTCTCTGGCTCCCTTGATCTTCTAGGTCATTGTCTGGGGTGGGCTTTAGTCAAGCTGCGCAGAAGGTTCTCCCTGCCCACCGGATTAAGATGTGCACATGGAGGCATACATGCACTGGTCAAGCCAACATCCCTTTCCCTGATCCGACGGAGCCAACTGTACCTCCCTCTGTAGTCACCCAGGGCAGTAGCGTAGCGGCAGCCATAACCCCCCCAAGCTGGCCGCCCCAATGACCCAGGCTTGAACCTGGTCGCCAGCCGCCGCAGGCAGTAATGCTGCCGCTGTTCTGGTGGGCTGGCCCCTGCACAGCCATCTAATGCAGAGCTGCTAAATGCCATACAGAGCATCAATACGAAACTTGAGGAACTGGTGAGCAAGGCACTGGTCCTGGATGCCAACGTCACTGGTTTTCAGAAGGAAGCTATGTCGGCTACGGACACAGAAAGCAAGGCACTTACCACAGCTGCTGGCCTTACCAAGGAAAATCTAGTGCTCAAACTCCAGTTGGAACTTTTGCAGAACCATGCCAGGGTGCAGAACATCAGTTGTTGGACTTCTGGAGGTCACGGAGAAGGGGGATCTAAAAACATGTCTGCAAAGATGGCTAAATGAAACACTACAACTGGAAGCGGTACATGTTAAGGCTTAAAGGCATAACCCCGCCGTGCCATGGCTGATGGCCTCCCCCCGGCCAGAACTGTTAACGGCAGTCTTGGCTGATGTCTCAGACTGAGATGAGGTTTTACAGGCAGCGAGGACAGCGGCTGAAGTGGACTGGAATGGGACACTGCTTTGGATTTTCCCCAACTTGAGCTACGCTACTAGGTTCAAACATAAAGCTTTTGACAGTGTGAGATCTCATCTCAGAAGTCTTGGTGTGCAACATGTTTTAATGCTACCAGCCCACATTAAAATTATCTGTGGGGACAAGACTTTCCTTCACATGGACCCCATAGCAGCGGGGAAACTAGAAGTCAAAACTGCGAGGGAATTTACCTCCCGCTGTGAAGCAGTGATTCCGACTCGGACAGCTAGAGACAAGAATGACCTTAAATCCCTGTTTTGTTGCAAAAGAGGGTAGGGACGACTCAAAGAGTCAGATATTCACCATAGTGTGCTTTCTTTTGAGACTGCTATGTGCATGGAGTCTGTAATAACTGTAACCTTTCACTTTTACTTTTTTATTATTAACTAGTTGAAGATATAGACTCCAACTTCATCTCCTTCTTAAGCTTTAAAATGGTGACCCACTATGACACAGCTAGCTCCCAGGAAGAACCCTCTGTAACAAAGCAGGCCCTTCAGTAGTGTCTTCCTTCCTGACATTGCAAACATCTTCACTGTTGGCATGTTCAGGTCGGACAAGTGTTAATGGCACCTGTTGAAGTTTTTGGCACCTTTAGTTATGAACAGAAACTCCACCTTTTGGATGTAGTGTCAATTTTAAAAGTGTTGCATGGTAATTTTGTTATTCCTTTTCACTAATTAATGTTAAGTGTAGTGCCTGATTTGTGTTTCCAGCATGTTGTAATCTCAGTTGCAGAACAATTCTGTTGTTATACAATATGTATTTAAATTCGGCTGCTCCCGTGGTGTGGAGGGCTGAGGCATAGAGCAGCTTGGCCAGGCAGCAGTAGAGACCAAGGTTCTAATCCTAGTCTCCTTAGACTGGTGGCAGTATAGCGCAGTGGTTTAAGGCTCTGAGCTGCAAACGTGGAGACCTGGGTTTGAATCCCACTTGCATACTGTGTGACCCTGAGCAAGTCACTTAACTTCCTTGTGCTCCCAGATCGCACCTGTAAACATGCTTCAGCTTAGTGCGACTCTCCTGGTTAAAAAATAAAAACTGTTTGTTCTCTGTGCTCCCAGGCCGCACCTGTAAACAAGCTTTAGCTTAGTGTCTCTCCCCTGGTTAAAAAAGGAAAAATATTTGTTCTCTGCAGTTGCTAATCAGCTCCCCATGTCATACTTATGTTTAGCAGAAATCTTATGGTATAGAGACTTTTAAATCCATTTAAGATGGATGCGTAATTTTACCTATTTGTCTCCAAACTGGGACTTGGTCTCGTTCTCGGCAGCATTGCTACTTGGACTATCTGATTTATTCCCCCACTGTGAAGTAACAAAGTTCTGGGGAGCATCTAATCCTGCCATTAAAGTTTGTATTATCCATCTTTATAAATTTCAGAAACTGTATGATTCCACTACATTAAATCAATAAAAATATAAGTTTAAAATAAAAACAACTATTTCAGGTGTAAACATGAGTGCTAAAGAAAAAAATCAACAAGGACACAGTATTTTTCTCGATGGGGCGATGCCTGCTGGAGTTGAGAGGCACCAGTGAGGGACTTGAGTGGGTGGGACAGGGAGGGGGGGCTTGTACTGTATGACTCGGGGGTCACCAGATGCCAGAGAAATACTGAATCCATACCTGGCAGGCGACTGGAAATGGGGGGATCACTGGACACTAGGGAAATATTGGTTACTCACCTGTAACCATAGTTCTACTAGTACTATATAGTTCTCATCCACACTCTGGCAGCTACAGTAGCTGGAGACAGCAGTTACAATGTATCTTCATGCTAAGCTCCTCCCACCACCTGTGGTGACATTCTCTAGCTCCACCCCATCAATGTCAGCTCTTACGTGCTATAAACACGGATCCGTGTGTTACCTGTCAGGGGAGGCCAGGTGGGCTTTGTAGATGTGAACTGTATACCACTAGTAGTATTACAGTTACACATGAGTAATCTTTGTTTCTACCATCGTGGATACAGCTCACTATCCACACTCTGGCAGACTCCTAGCAGTCCTCCAGGAGTAGGGGGAAGGCATGCACCCCTATTTGATAAAAAGAGATTGGAGAACCAAGGCCCCAAAAGCAGCATCACAATAGGCATTTTTACATTCATACTTACCTGGAGCGTTGCTGTCTGAATCAACATCCTCGCGCCGTTCACACTGCTACCCTCTTCTTTTTACACGCTGCAGCTGTGCGTTGCCGGTGGCCTTCTCATGTTTTGGAAGTACTTCTGGCGGAGGAGTCTGTGAACAGGTGTGGCACCGGTGCAGGTGAAGCAGCGTTTTTATATGTTTGCAAAAAATGCCTGCTCTGGTGCACTCCGCTCCACATTCCCAACAAACCAGGTAACACAATTTGCTGCAACGGAGTGGCTTGCAACACGCCAATAGCTCTTTATGCTGCTGGATCTGTACAGGTGCAACTCATCTGCATCGCTGGCACCAGTGAAGATCCGGTAGTGTAAAAGCCCTAACGACTCAACATGCTGATGCTGCTGTGGGAGACAAATGTGTATGTTTTTAGCACAGGTTGCAGCCCAGTCAGCCGGCCCAGTGGTGCAGAGCGCTGAGGTGCTGGATGCCTTACCTCGCATCACGCCAGTGAATCGGGTTCGGGAATGGACTCAGGTTGTCGGGGAGCCGGCACAGGGGGAAGGTGAGAGGAGGATTGAGCAGCCATAGGACAGCTCTCCTCTTTCCTCTCTCGGGGTGGTCGTCACCACCCCCCGTAGTTCCGCTGCCACCAGGTGGAGGTCCAGTGGCTAGCATAGGCGGGAGGGAGCGGCAAGTTGCAGGAGGGTGTCTCAAGTCGTGCCATGCGCATGCCTCCACATGCCCAGTCGAGAATGGGGATAGGTGAAAGATGGGGAGGAAAAACACAAAAAATGTTTATAGAGAAAAAAAAAAGGTTGCAACCCAGCATATCTCCTCAATGGGGATATCCCTGGAAGCAGCCACAGAGGCCATGGCATGTCTGGTTCAATGAACTCTCAGCCCCTTGGGCAACTCCTTAACCAGCCAACCTGTAGCAGGGGTCAATGCAGGAGGTGATCCATGTGGAAACTGTCCACTTTGTTGCTGCTCTACCAGGTGCAGTTTCACTGTATATGACAAACAGCTGGTGAGCCCTGCCACTAACTCCCACCATACGCTCCTTACAATAGGATAGGTCCACATGTCCAAGGTGTGACGCCTGCGATCGGCATCTGAGTTCAGGTTATTAAACAACAACAACAAAAAAAAAAACAGGAAGTAAATCACCTAGTTAAGACGGGACTCTAACTCAACCTTTGGGAGGAATTGTGTGTGTTGGGCAAAGGACGACCTTGTCCTTGTGGACAATCAGATAGTGAGACTCCAACAAGAGTGCCTGGAGCTCACTCACCCTTCTGGCTGATGTAATAGCAAACAAGAAAGCAGTCTTCACAATATATGTGACATATCATATTTGTGTACAGGCTCTGACGGTTTGTCCATAAACATAGCCTGTACCAGCAGTAGGTCCCACAGAGAAGGTGGTTCATGCACTGAAGGGAACATGCAACCCAGGCCTCTGAAAAGCACCTGACCACTTTTCTACTGTACCACCGTTGGCATACCAGCCAGTGCATGGTATGCAGAGATGGCTGCTAAGTGCACCTTTAGGGTTGTGGCATGTAGTACCAACTGAGAAAGGGAACAAAGGAAACTGAGAATCAATGCTACGGGGCAGGCAAGAGTATCAAGATCCTCCCCTTGGTACCAGAGTAAGAACCTCTTCCATTTGACCACATACATCCTGAGAGTGAACTCCTTTTTGAATGCCTCCACCACATGGAGAACTTCTTCCAAGGGGCCCAAGACCCAGAACTCTAACCCCTTAGGAACCAAGCCGAGAGGTGCAGGGACTAAAGGTCCAGGTGTAGGATTGTACCCTTTTGTTTCGACAGTAGGTTGGGGTGGAGAGGCGTATCCACGGGGACCTGATGATGAGGCTGAGGAGATCCTTGTACCAGAACTGTCTGGGCCAGTCTGGAGCAATCAAGATCATCAGCATTTTGTCCTTCCAGCCCTTGATCACCACTTCATGAATCAATGGGTAGGGTCCAGGACCAAAAGAAGGGATCCTCCTGCAGCTCCCTCGTCTTGAGGGGATGGGCGTAGCACAGCCTCAGTTTTCTGTTCTCCAAAGAGGCAAAGAGGTGTACCAGGGATATGCTCTACTAGTCTACCACATCCTTATGCAGAGACCACTCATGTAACAACTATCTGACCAAGCTGAGAATGTCCGCCTGCTGTTTGTTTTCTCTGGCAACATGGATTGCCAGGAGATTGGCCTGGAGGCTGTGCAGCAGTGAGGAAGTGCAGAGAACTTACTGACAAGGGAAAAGAATACATCCCGCCCAATTTGTTTAGGTAGAACATGGTGGTCGTGTTGTCTATCTGGACCTCAATGACCTGACCCTGAATCAATGGAGCGAATTCTGTCAGAGCCACATGCACTGCACGGAGCTCCTGCTCAAGTGGCATCAGGACTCACAGGTGTGTTCCTCATACCACCAGAGATGCGTTCTTCATGAGGGTGACAGATGGCTCCAGACAAAGGGAATTCCTTCCTCCATGTTCTGGGAACACAGACACAATCTGAAGGCATCCCACATCTGCTGGTTCATCCAGACCGACTTATCTATCTGACCATGGCACTGTGACTACTGGCGACCCAGCTCCCACTAGAGGGTGTGCATTTGCCAGTGTGCCTAATGGACTGTGCTGGTTGAAGTTGCCATGTACCCCAACAGCCAGAGGAGTCCCCAAACTGGGCACAATTACCAAACCTGAAATGACCAGGCAAAGGAGGTAAGCCATGATACCCTTTCCACAGGAAGGCAGGCCCTGGCCTGAAGAGAATCCAGTTCCACCCTGATGAACTTGATCACCTGCGTGAGAACCAGTTCTGACTTGGTCAGGTTGACCAGCAGGCCCAAATCTTGAATGGTCTAGAGGGCCAGATCTCTGGACCTCTCCACTGCCTCCCTGTAGTTGCCTGCTATGAGCCAGTCATCCAGATATGGATACACCTGACTCTTCTGCATTGGAGGAAGGATGTCACCACTGTGAGGCACCTGGTGAAGACTCTTGGCACGGATGTCAGGCCAAAAGGCATGACCCTGAACTGGAACAATACCACTTCCACCCTAAACCAGAGGTAACAGTAGTGGGATTGACTGGAATGTGGAAGAATATTTCCTGCAGATCTAAGGAGCAGAACCATTCCAATTGCTCTATGGATGGTATGATATGTCTCAGAGTAACCATATGGAACTTTATTTTTGCACAGATTTGTTCAGGTCATGCAAATCCAATATGAAGCACCAGACTCTGCCCCCCCATCTGCTTTACCACCAGACAGTATACGAAGATGTATCCCTGCATAGCCAGGGTATCCTGAACTGACTATGGCTTTGTATGCCAGGAGCTGAGCAATCACATTCCTAAGCACAAGCAGCCTGCACCCAGGCACTCTGGACTCCCGAGAAGCCAGGGGTTGGTCCTGCAGGACAGACTCGGAATCCAGAGGCAACCTTTTGCCTACCACTTCTAGAACTCGCCTATCCGTAGCAATGGCCTACCACTACAGCAAGAAGTGATGGAGTTGACCCCAGACCAGGAGCTGAGGCTGGGACAGGAATGAGAACAGAACAAAGCAACTCATCATGTAGCAGCATTGCAGCAAGAAAACAATCTTTATTTATGAAACACTATTCCAATAAGACCATAGCATTGAACATAAAATCATCAAACATCAGTTCAACAGAATTATAAACATAAAAACAGATTATGAAACAGCAGGACTTTACATATTTGAGAATGCTAAGTCAAATAAACTTGAAGGGGGATCTGGTCTGCTGGGCAGCAAATTCATCCTCCCCCACCCCATTTTCTTGCCTTGAACACTGAAGTAACTTGTGCTGAGTGTCCACCATAAAGGTGCACAGCAACAGCCACGCCCAATGGTACATGGACACAGCTGATGCCACTGAGCATGTACAGGAGTCACCCAGGTCCAAGAGTATCTGGAGCTGGTGTTTAGCCAGCATGGAGCCCTGGTCTCTTAAGAGCTTTCACGACAACTTGTTTGTTGGCCAGGAGCAAGAGGTGCATTTCCCCAATGATGCTGAACAAGGAATAGCCAGTGAGCTATCATCATGGCACAGCTGGCCTGTCAGAGACCCAGAGAGCAGGCTGCACAGACCTTCTTGGCTGCATGATCCAATTTCTTGGACTCCTTTTGTCAGGCGGCTTCCCTACATCATTCTGGCACTCTGACTTCTGCAAGGCAAGTGAGACACCAGGCCCTTTGCAAAGGGGTGCTCCTAGACACCCCCACTCCGATTGGTACAGCACCCTTGCAGACCATAAGACCATAAAGGTAGAGGGTACTGGGCAGGCTGCTGGGTGATGCCACAGGTCAAAAGTCAGACCCACCATGGCTTCAGCCATGGAGAAGGCCACCCCCAGGAAATCGTTCCTGTCCAGGATGTTGGTGAATGGGTATTTAGCCCACTTCTGAACTGACTCAAAAGGGACCTCCATGGACTCTGACATTAGGTGGAGCAAAGCCACAAAAGAGGTTGAACCCAACTGGGATAAACAACTGTCGAAGGAGATGCAGTGGAACTGGAGAGTCCAAGTCGAGTCCATGGAGGACTTGCCTTCCAAGTTCGAATGGTCCTCGAAAACTACCCTAGTTTGATTCTTGGGGATGTAGACCACCCTAGATTCTTGTGTGACCATGACGAACAGCCGACTGGGCAGACTGGTGGCCAGGTGGGACTTCTTGATTGGGCCCCAACCTGCGGTTGTGCTCCTCCACCGGTGGAGGAGATCTGGATGCAGCAAGTTTGCAGAGCCACCAGCTGAGGGGGCAGCTCAGGGGAGTCTCACCGCACTGCGGGACAGGGATCTGCCCTGACCTGTAATAGACCACTGTTGCTAAAGAATGTCCTCACAGTGTTGAAAAAGGTCAATGTTGATCTTTATTTGAGGATGACATGTCTGACTGGTGCCAGAATCAATGTTGACTGGTCGCGCAAGATCGGGAACGTGAGTGGTGCCTCGACCCGAGTGGTGTCTCAACCACAGATTTCCATTTCATTTTTATTTGTTATATTTGTTAGAAGATGAGCAATACAGCCCATTTTCACAAGCAACAAGTATTGAAATATTCAATATTAATATAAAAAGGACAATTACAAAGTTATTTAATGCAATAATACAAACTGTAATCACAATAAATACAAAATCACACATGCCCACACAATGCAAAGCATACGGGCTGCATATGCAAATCACCACAAAATGTTATGCTGGTTCAACTTTAAGCAGAATTGCATGGTGCCAAAAGGCCTCTCGCACAGTTTGCAAAGGGTGCTAACAGATGACATAGACACGTGTTTTGTCCTACCAGGACTCATCAGTATGTCTTGTCTGTTTGACACCCCAGTGGAATGAACCAGTTACCCTAAGACGATCTGTCTGGGTTATGTTGTGGTGAGCCCATTAAAATAAGAAACTATTTAAAAGACAAAGAACCTCTGTGCGCAAACACTGAGGCAAGGGTTACCCCAAAGGGCATTTGGCTGGGAAGCCAAGTTTCAAGAAAATACAAAATCACACATGCCCACACAATGCAAAGCATCATGGGCTGAAGGTACCATTCCATTCTGAAATTATTCAATCGCAGTCTCTGTATTTGGTAAAATAAAGTTCTAATGAATTCTAGAGTCTTTTGTGTCACTAGAAGGAGAGGAAACCAAACAATCTGCATCAGTACTATACTATACAGGATCTTTTTTTTTTTTTTTTTCTGGCCAGCTGTCTCATTCAGTCCATCCCTTGCCAACCCATCCCCCAGGACTTGCCCTCCACTCTCCCGAGTATGCATCTTGGCATACCCTTATCATCATACCAGTGTATAACTGATTCTGTTATTGATACATTTTACTGCCAGGGTGACAGCCCTACAAATGTGTTACAAAAAAACAAAGAGGAGGGATAACGTCCAACTTGAATGAAGTTAAATGAGTAAACTGGAATCTTTGATGTCCTGAAATGAAGTCCTGGTACCAAGATGTTGCAACTAGGATGCATCAGTACCCCACTGCCTGCTGAGACAGAACTGATCTCCCCTCCCAATTCTTCAATTTGTCACATAAATGGAAGCCATACCCCCAGCATTTTATCCATCTGAAGACGGAGGTCAGCAGTAATTTTTTCAATTCGATATACAGTACAGTTTTGATCACAGAAATCGACTCCTCTAGTGCAAGGGAAATCTGGGTCAACCATCTTTTAATTACTGCCTTACCCGCAGCTGCCAAGAGGATGCTCTAAAATGATTTTTGACAATCTGATCGTTTACCTTTGGGAACTTTACTGAGAATCAAATGCTCAAAACCTGGTGTACTGGGTATCCCTGCCATCTGGCCATATTTCTGCCCTATCTCAGTAATAAAGGACTGAACCTGGGGACAATTCCCAAAGATATGGTAGGAAGTACCCTCCACACCACACCCCCTCCAACAGCGGTCAGTGTTTCCTCTTGCATAATGCTTAGTCCTAGATGGAGTGAGGAAAGAGCAACTTACAATCTTCAATCTAAATTGTGTCCAATTATTGGAAGCTGAGGTGCAGCATACCTCCTCTCAGATATGCTTCCAGTCTTGAGGTTTGAGGCTTAACCCTGACTCCCTCTCCCATGCCAGTTGAAATGAAGGTGGTGGCACTTCTCTATGGTGTGTAAAGGTTTGGATGTGCACTGAAGTATGTTTTTTTCACAGTTGTACATCTGCCGTGTGTTCAATAATCTGAAATACTGAGTGTGGATCTAACTGCACCTCTCTCAGTCAACTGCCTGTCCTAAGAAATGACACTACCTGGAGGTATCGGAAGAGATCAGTTCAGCGTAGTATGAACTCTGTTTGCATTTGTGCAAATGTCTTGGGTACCCCTTCCCACACAAACTGTGGGAAGCGGATAAGACCAAGACTCTTCCATCTAGAAAATGTAATATCCAGTCAAGAAGGAGGGAAATCCAAACATCTATCTACGTGAGTAAAATAAGTTAGAGAACTATCAATTTTAAGCTCCTGCCGTACCGCTTGCCAGGTCCGATATAGCTGCTGTAACCATGAGTTTGTTGCTGCTGATGAAATCAGTCTCTCTCCATCACAGCATCAGACATCTCCAATGGGTGGCAACCCTGATTGCTGCAGAGTTCCTGTGAGGCCCAGACATTCTCTGAATAGTTTCTCTTATAGTTAATCCAAGAAAGGAGTTGAGCAATCTTACAGCAAATTTTGAAACTGAGGAGCCCCAACCCCACCTTGATCTCTAGGCCTCTGTAGTCAGCCCAACATATTCTAGCTGTTTTTCTTACCCCAAATAAACTGATGCAGTGCTTTATTTAATTTGATCCACTCTGTTTGGGGAATCTTAAGGGGGAGTGTCTGGAAAAGGAATAAGAACCTAGGTAAAACACTCAAACATATGGAATCCACCTTCTTAGCATAGATAAAGGGAGCCAGTCCCACCTCTTGAGGTCTGTTAATATCTCATTTATAAGTCTACCATAATTTGCCTGATAGTCTCTTTAAGCCTACTGGAATGTGTATCCCCAGACAATGAGTTTGAGAGGTAACCGATTTAAAGGGAATTCATTTCTTAAGTGGGAGCATGATGGTGCAACTAATAAGAACCACTCCTGTTTTCCTTTATATCACATCATATTGAGAAGGTACAAATGGGGTTTCTCAAATAAGTGTCATCTGTGTATAACAATACCTTATTTTCTTCCCCTCTGATTTTAATACCTACCAGGTTTGGATGAGACCTCACCAGTGCTGCTAACAGTTCTATACTAAGTGCAGACAGCAAGGGTGACAGTGGGCATCCTTGCCTGGTATCTTGGCGTATAGATAGGGAACCTGATATGGTGCCATTAACCTTGACCCTGGCTGTGGGTTCCAACTACAAACCCTGAATCCAATGACACAGGCAGTCCCTAAATCCACATTTTGTCAGGGTTGCAAAAGAAAGTTCCAGCTCAGCCGATCAAAGGCCTTTTTGGCATCGATCGTGATGGCAATTTGTTGTTCTTTGGCCCTTTTCCCTTCATAAAAGATAGTGAGACAGTGTCTTATATTATCTACCAGGTGCCAAACGAGTACAAACATAGGCTGACCTGAATGAACTAATTTTTGGAAGACCCTGTTCACCCTTTGGGCAAAAACCTTTGAGAGTATTTCAGAGTCAACATTTAGTAAAGAAATAGGATGACATGACTTGCAGCGGTCCGGGCTGTTTACCGGGTTCGTGAATTACTGCTATAAAAGCTGATTGCCATGAGCATGGCATATCTCCTGGACCCTCACCAGCACTAAAAACTTTTGTTAGCAGAGGTACGATTTGTTGTCGATAAGACTGATAACATTTGAACATTAAACCCATCTGGGCCAGGTGATTTTCCTGTGTACAAATCAGTGATTACCCTCTCTATTTTGTGTGGTGTTATGGGGGCATCTATCATGTTTTTCTTCACTTCCGTCAAGCTGGGAAGTATTACCTGGTTTAGCTAATTTATTTAAGAGTTTCGCCAGGAAGACATACAGCGCATAGTGCTAGTTTCCAGATGCGTCCAGGGGAATGGGAAAATAAGGCAGTACAGACAGAATACAGGATGGCAACATAAAATAAGCATATAAAATAGCATAAAAAAAATGTACAGTAATGCAGAGATGCAAGCTGAGGATACAGTGATTACAGTAATGCATGACAATGACAACCAGTAAATTGTACAGAATATAAGTGCTTGATATAATAGGTCATAGTTGTAATCCCACAGCAAGACAAGGAGGGGAACCCGCGTAGGATTTGCAAGGGAGTGGGGTAGCACAGTACAAGCAAAGTTTAGGTACAGTGGCATCCCCCAGGATGAAACCCAATTTTGCAGCATTTTGCAGCACTCTGCAGAATGTTGCAGCAGCTGTACTGAATAAAGCAATGTAATTTCAATGGCAATTAGTCCCTTTTGTCATTCAGGAAAATGTGACACTGCCAGGATGAAGTGAATGCCACAGTTTCTGCATGACAAAGGACTAAACCATTAATACTACTATTCAACAATTCTGACATACAGCAGAGTGCTTTAAAAGTGGGGTTCATCCTGGGGAATGCCACTGTAGGTTTAGCTAGGGGAGAGGGCAGAAATCTTGGATTCTATCCCCAAGTGCCTGTCCAGTATTATCTTTTTGGTAGAGAAACTGGTAATAGAGTTGGAAAGGGGATGCAATTTCTTTGGAAGTATAGGCCACCAGGCCCCCCCTTTCCGAGCACTACAAACTCTTTTAACACAACAATTTACTTGTGCTTTACATGGGCAGAAAGCCAGCAGATGCACTGCCCTGCTGCCGTGCTCGAAATATTTTTGGTTTAGTTATTATAAATTACCCTCTGTTTTAATGTAAGTCAGGGCTCCCAAGTCGTGACGTACCTGCTGCAATTTATTAAAGATCTCCAAGTTGCCCGATTGCTTATACTGCCTCTCCAACACTCTGAGCCTTGTTTCAAGGTTGGTTTGCCCTTCTGTCTGTTGCCTTTTTATGTGGGAAGCGAAAGAAATAATGGCCCTCCTCCCCGAGTTTAGCCTTTACTGCATCCCACACCCACATCTCCTTAGTGTCTGCCCGTTTATGGTCATTCAGGTACTCCTGTATCGTGTCCCTAATTAGTTGTTTGAACTCCTCTCTAGCATGCAGGGAAGCGTTTACTCTCCAAAAAGTGGCTTTCCTCCAATCTCCCATTTGATGCTACAACGTAACAGCTGCAGGATCACAATTCACATTAGGGTGGAGTGTGCAAGTCTTCAATTTATGAAACTCTATTTTACTACACAAAAAATAATCAGTTCTGGAATATGACCTGTGTAAATTCAAACAGACAGTGAAGTGTCAATCTAGATTTTCAGGCCAACAGTCTACAAAAAAAAAACAAAAACAAAAACATACATCATGTAAATCCAGCCCCCTTGGGTTAACAGTATGAGAAGCTGCAGTGCTATACAAGATGGACTTTGAAGATGCCACCATCTCATTTGCTTTGCAATCCTACAGCTAATGAAGAGCTGGTGCTAAAGGAGGGGTACTACAAAACAGGAGGATTTCATGTTCTCCGAGTTATAAAGGGACAACACCTACTGTATGTGGAGCTGGCAGTTTCAGTATGGAAAAGGGGAGCAGCTGATGTATTACTTTAGAAAACAGGGAAAGTCTGTTCTTAAATCTGATTGGCTAAGCCACTCATTTAGGTGGGCATCTATCAGACAACAATGCCCACCTAAAATGAGTGCCAGTCCAGGATGTGCCATCACCCAAAAATATCCCTTAGCCTCATACCTTGCACGGGTCACCGCGAACACTCGGGACTGGAGCTGAGCAGCATGCCGAGGGAGATTCAAAATGCCCAGTAGCACTCAGTAACGGACCGAAGCTAAACAGTAAAATGACTGAATTATTCTCTTAATCCCTACAGCCACAGAACGCTTACTGTGCTCAGTACTGCACCCCTCCCAAAAAAAACCACAGAAAAACAACCCAATATAACTATTCCTGCAGACTTGTGTTTATTTTTTTGTTTTGCTGTCAGTTCTGTTCACCTCCATCGATGTGTCGACGTAACCCACCGAATACTCTTGGTAGTTCCCTAAGGCAGCAGCCTGCCCGATATAAACAGGTTACTCACCTGTAACAGTAGTTCTAGGAGTGGTATATGTTGTTCATCCACACTATTTGGCATGTCCCTTTCCCTTTAAGGATCGCCCGGAAGGTCTTTAAGCTGGCTCCTCCCACCCAGCCGGGTGGTATATCCCTCGGCGCCGCCCCATGATGCCAGATCTTAGCTCACTGGAAGCCAGGTTTTGTGCGTCTGCAGCTGGGGAGGTTGGGTGGGTCCGTGTGGATGAACAACATATACCACTCCTAGAACTACTGTTACAGGTGAGTAACCTGTTTTTATAGGAGCGTGGATATGTTGTTCATTCACACTATTTGGCAGACTCCTAGCAGTTCTCCAGGAGGAGGGAGGCAATGTGCACACTCCCACTGATACTCACTTGGGGAAAAAGAGATTGGAGAACTGAGGTCCCAAAACTAGCATCTCAGTGTGACTGAAGGTCGATGTGGTAATGGATAATGAAGGTGTTTGCTGACTTCCAGGTAGCAGCCCGACAGATTTCCTGGACAGGGATGTCCCTGGAAGCAGCCACCGATTCAGCGGTATGGTGGGTAGAATGAGCTCTTGTCCCTCTGGGAGGCTCCAATGCCTGCCAACTCATAGCACAGACTTATGCAAGATGTAATCCACCTTACAATAGTCCATTTTGCTGCAGGTCTGCCAGAAGCGGCTTCAGCGTAGGTGACAAACAGCTGGCGAACCTCTCCCCGAATTTCCGCTGTCCTCTCCTTACAACAGGAGAGGGCTCGTCTCAGGTCAGGAGTTGGAGCCTGTATTCGGCCTCCGAGTGTAATTAGGGTAGTGTACTGGCAGAGTTAACACCTGGTTAAGATGAAACTCTGACACCACCTTCAGAAGGAATTTCAGGTGGGGGCGTAGGACAACCATGTCCCTGTGGAAGACCAGATAAGGGGAGTCCACCAAAAGCGCCTGGCGCTCCCCTGTTCTTCTGGCAGACATGATAGCCACCAGGAAGGCCATCTTCCACGACAAGTGTGACAACGCACACTTGTTCACTGGTTCAAATGGCTTGCCCATGAGCTTTGCCAGTACCAGCAGTAGATCCCACAGAAGTGGAGGTTCACACACCAGAGGGGATATGTGATCCAGGCCTTTGAAAAAGCGCCCAACCACTGTCTCCTGCACCAGCGCTGGCTGATCAGACCGCGCCTGGTAAGCAGAGATGGCTGCCAGGTGCACCCTAAGGGTCGATGACTGAAGACCCCTTTGGAGAGAGACCAAAGGTAGTCGAGAGTGTTAGCCACTGGACAGGACAGAGGGTCCAGGCCCTTGCCCAGACACCAAATGGAAAATCTTTTCCATTTGAAGGCATAACATTTCCTGGTAGAGTCCTTTCTGGATGCCTCCACCACAGTGAGGACATCCTTGGAAAGACCCAAAGCCTGGAACTCTAGCCGCTCAGGAACCAGGCTGTGATGTGCAGGGATTGAAGGTCCGGATGTTATAACTTCCACTGATTGAGAGAGATCAGGTCTGGGTGTGCTGGAAGCCGCTCTGGGGGCCTGCAGCTGAGGCTGAGGAGATCTGGATACCAGAACTGGCGCGGCCAGTCTGGGGCTACCCAGAATCACCTTTGCCTTGTCCCTCCTCACCTTGAGGAGCACCTTGTGGATCAAGGGAAATGGAGGGAAGCCGTAGAAGAGGCCTGGGGTCCACGGCCTCAAGAAGGCATCCACCTGCAGCGAGCCCTGCTGAGGGGGGCAGGCATGAAACAGCCTCAGCTTGGTGTTGGCCCTGGAGGAAAACAGGTCCACCATCGGTTTGCCCCAGTGGGAGAACAGGCTGTAAGCTACCTCTGGATGGAGAGACCACTCGTGGGATGTCTCACCCAAGCGGCTGACAGCATCCGCCAGATGGTTTGAGGCTCCTGCCACATAAATGGCTAGGAGATCTGCCTCCAGACGGCTGACAAGGGTCCAGATCGGAGCACCTCCTGCAAAGCAAGCGAGATGCGTGCAGCTGTTTGTTGTGTGCTTTGTAGTCGTGGTATTGTCCGTCTGGACTTGAACCACTTGACCGAGCTGAAGAGCAAAAGCTGACAGTGCTAGTCTGACTGCTCTGAGCTCCAACAGGTTGATGTAGTATCGGGACTCCTCGGGGGTCCAGAACCCATGGGCCCTTTTGTCCCCCATATGGGCTCCCCAGCCCATAAGAGAGGCATCAGCCATGAGGAGAGCCATCGGCTCGGGGCGTACAAATGGGATCCCTTCCTGCAACCGGTCTGGGGCTGGCCTCCATTGCAGAGTGTCCCACATCTTCTGGGATACAGTGATCAGCTGGTCGAAATGACCATGGCGCTGACTCCACTGGACGGCCAGCTCCCATTGGAGGGGGCACATGTGCCACCGGGCCAAACAGACCACGGAGGTGCACACCGCCATGTAACCCAGAAGGCGCAGAAAGTCCCGGGCAGTGCACAATTGCCCAACCAGAAATGATTGGGCAAAGGAGGAGAGAACCTCCACCCTGACCACTGGGAGCCGAGCTCTGGCTTGACAAGAGTCGAGCTCTGCCCTGATGAAGCACGTTACTTGGGAAGGCATGAGTTCCGACTTGGCCTTGTTGATCATTAGGCCGAGTTGGGAGCAGGTTTGGAGGGCCAGGTCCCTGGACCTTTCCACCTCCTGCCGGGTGGGATCTGCTAAGAGCCAGTCGTCGAGGTAGGGGTAAATTCTGACCCCCACCCCGATGCCTGAGATGGGCTGCTACCAATGCGATGCATTTGAAGACCCGTGGGACCAATGACAGGCCGAACGGCATGGCTCAGAACTCGTATAGGGTCCCTTCGGCTCTGAAGCGGAGGAACCGCCAATGAATCAGACGGATTGGGACGTAAAAGAACACGTCCTGCAGATTCAGTGAACAGAACCACATGTTTCGCTCCAAGGATGGTATGATCTGGGACAGAGTGACCATTCGAAAGGTGCGTGACCTGAAATACTGATTTAGGTCATGCAGATCTAGAATGGGGTGCCAGCCCCCCATCCGCTTGGGCACCAGGAAGTACCTGGAGATAAAGCCTGGGTCTTCTGGAGAATCCGCCACTGGAGCTACTACCTCCTTGAGGAGGAGCTGAGTGATGTTGTCTCAGAGAGCCGACTGAGTATGGACGGATACTCTTTCCTCCCGTGGGGCGCGGGCTCGGCTTGGGGGGTACTGCTCGAATTCCAGAGGCAGTCCCTGACCTACCACCTCCAAGACCCACCTGTCCGTGATGATAATGGACCAGGCGGAAAGGAAGTGGCGAAGCCGGCCCCCCATTGGGAGGACCCAGAGCTGGAGTGACGGGAGAGGGGGTGGCAGCCCCTGCTCCATCACTGAGCAGGCTTGGAGGAGGAGGATCCAGGACCTGAACCTCAACCTCCTTTACGGACCTGGGAGGGCCCAGGCTTGGGCTAGGGACACCAGGCTTGAGCCTGCTGCTGCCCTTCTTGAAAGAAGGGTTGCTGGGCCGCAGGGGAAGAGTGCCGGAAAGACTTCTTCTTCCAAGGTGGCATTGGACTGCTCAGTATGCTGAAGGTGACCGGCCACACCTGGGCTGAAAAGATCGGTGCCCAGGAAAGGCACATCAACTAGTTTGTGCTGAGTATCTGCCAGGAAAGAGGAGAGTCTCAGCCAAGCCCTGCGGCGAGAGGCAACTTCAGCTGCCAACGAGCAGGCACAAGAGTCCCCAATGTCTAGGGCCTTCTGAAGCTGCTGTTTGGCAACAGGCCGGCCCTGGTCCCGGACTTGCTTGACCATGGTCTGCATATCTGCAGTGAGGTGTGGAAGGACTTCATCCAAAAACCCCTAGAGGGCATGGGAGAAGTGTGCCATGATGACGGCTGAACTTGCCTGACAGAGGCCTAAAGATGAGGCCGCATAGAGCTTTCGAGCCGAATGATCCAAGTTTTTGGATTCTTTCTCGGGAGGTTGGTCAGTGTTGGCAGAACTGCCAGTACGCCTGAACACAGAGGCAGTCACCAGGCTCTCGGCTGAAGAGTGCTCTGTGAACCCCACAAGGAACTCCATGGGCACCATGCGGGCAGATGGAGCTGGACAGGAGGCAGGGCGCTGCCAAAGTTCTGAGGCCAGGCCAAGGCCTCCGTCGGGGTATCCCCTCTCTTGAGGATGTCCATGAGAGGGTACTCCACCTTTTTCTGGATAGGTTCCATGGGCATCCCTGTAGACTCAGAGATGAGGCAAAGAATGCCCTGAAAGGATGAAGGACCTTCCTCTGTCTCTATCCCACCAGTCGATTTGTCATCCCAGGGATGACAATGTAGGCTGGCCTCATCCGAATCCGAGGAATCTGGAAACAACAGTCGACCACCCAGGTCACCTTATTTTACGAGGCGGTCTGGGTGACAGTGACTCAAAAGACGCTGGAGAAGCCCGATGTCTGGTCTATCTTCCTTAGAAGGAGCCCCTCCCAAAGGCTGCTTGGGCGGTGGTTCCACCACGATCAGTGGAGAGACCGGTTTAGGCTGAACCGGAGGTTTTGCCGGCTCCGTGGGTGGGGGAGCCGACTTAATCGGCTCCAAATGAGTTGGCTTCGGCCTGGCAGGTGAAAGCCAAGTAATGGCCAGGGTAGAAGCTGGGGTCAGCTCGTGCCCAGACAAAATCAGCTGTTGCCACAGGAGGTCCTTGTAGCACTGATGGAGTTTCCACCGGAGCCTCTCCTCATCTGAGGAGGACGAGGACGACCGATGGTGTCGCCTCTTTTTTGGGCGCTTGTGGCTCTTCCTTGGCCTGTCAGTTGAGGGGGTCCTAGACGGGCCGATTCGGTCGCTCAGGAGACATCAGTAGTGGGACCGGTGATTTCCCAGGGTCACGGGCCACTTCCTCGATAGGATTCCCAGCGGGCTGGGTCTCCTCATCGGGAAAAGAAAGGACCGGAGTCCGACCGAGAGAATCATCGACCGGAGTTGGCGACAGTGGGTCGATCGGGTCAATGATTATGTCAACCTCGTCGATCGACACTTCGGTCGACTGGCCAGATGGCAAAGCTGAGAAGCCAGCAGCTGAAGAAGCAATTTCGCTTGAAGTCGAAACTGCCAGTTCCTGGGACTGAGATCTCTCCCAATCCCAAGAAGGTCTTCGTCGAGACGAAGACAATCCCAGGTCCTTTTCCTGCTTATGGGACTGAGAGGTGTGTGTGCCCGCAGGACCCTCTCCCTTAGTCAGGAGAGACTGGCACAACTCTTGGAAGGAACCCGAGAAGGTGGAGCCCAGGGTGGAACAAAGGAGCTCAGAGAGGAAGATTCCACAGCATGAGCCGCTTCCTCCTCGAAGGCTTGCATGCATTCCAATTGCTTGGCAGATCCCGTGCCCATGGAAACTGCCCACCGAACCTCCTTTGATTTCACCAAAGGGTTCCATTTTTCTGGACTCCCCAACTTCAGGTGTGCGAGATGGTCATCAAGGATGTTAGGGTGAAATGCAAGACAAAAATCGCACTTTGAGTTCTCATGGTCGACACCCAAGCAACAGACGCACATGGTGTGGGGATCGGTGCTTTTCTGGATGCATGAACACCGGCGAAATCCAAGGGAAGACTTGTCTTCCATAATCGAAGTTAAGCAGTCGCGATCGCTAACGCGAACTAGATGGATTTTCAGAATAACCGAAGATTTTGAAGCCAGGGCCTATAAAATGCAGAAGCATGAAGGAGGCAACCTGAATCTTCCAGCGGAAAGGAAGATCTGGCATCATGGGGCAGAGCCGAGGGATATACCACCCGGGTGAGTGGGATGAGCCAGCTTGAAGACCTTCCGGCGATCCTTAAAGGGAAAGGGACATGCCAAATAGTGTGGATGAACAACACATCCACGATCCTAGAACAGACCGATATCTATCCTATTCAAATCCAAAAGCAACTGGCTGTTGGAAAAAAAAAAAAGAAGCGTGTGCTTCTGGGAATGTCCATAAGAACAAGGACCAGTGAGACTGTCTGAATTTAAAGTGACAGGCAATCATCTTTTTATGCTCTGACCCCTAAAAAAAAAAAAAAAAAAAAAAGGGGGGGTGGGAGAAATGTCCAATTATGTGAATTCAAACTACAGGAGCATTCTTCAGGGTGGTTTTCCAGGGACTATTTTTTGTCCATCAGTTTAAAATGTTAAATAAAATAATACATTTTTTGCAAACTTTAAAACCTGTGTTGTTCTGTGATTTCTAACTTGCTTACCATTTTCTAAGCACAATAATACCCTCTAAGGTGGGCGGTATGGGCTATACCTGCCTTCCAGGGGCTATAAGGCCCTCCACCTGTGGCACGGGCCTCATTATGTCCCTGGGTGGGGGGAGTATAGCCCAATTCCACCCACACTGTCAGGGAATTGTTGCTTACTTAAAGGACAAACAGTAGGTGTGCAAAAACATGAAAAGGTGAGTGAAGGAATCAGCCAAGACACAGGGCTTCTATAATTGTGCCAAAGACATTCCTCAACCTGCAAAGGAGAATGAACCTTTAAGTCTCTTTGTTTAGCAGTCATCCAAACACAAAAGCTGATGCCATTCAAAATTGGTTCCATGTATGCCAAGCTGAATCAATACAGCAGGTAAACTCACTCTCGGAAGCACCCTTTACTTTAAAGGGCAGGTATTTACTTCAATATAAAGTTCAGAAACATACTCTATAGTCACCTTTTACATTTTACTAGTGGGCATCTTTCTTATAAATTTCCCATGTCTTTCCCAAGTTTTGCAGTACATTCCTGCTAAGTTATCTATGGCGTCAGGATTTTCTGACTTCATGGGGAACTTACTATACTATCATCATGTTTGTCATGACTCAGAAGTCACACACATAACAAATCGGAAATATCTGAAACACAGATAACAGGCTGAAGGCAGTCCAGTGCTCCAGATAAGGTGTGTACACAGCCCCTATTTTTGCTTAAGGGAATGGTATTTACGAGTCATTTTTCCAGTGATTCACATATGTTGGTTTCGTGTGCTTCTGGGCTGCCTGACCATCTGTGTCCTTTTATTTTGGTTCCACTCATCCAAAAATGCCTGGTGCTGGAGTTCCTTTTGTTTTTTTGAGACCATCCACCTCCTCCCCTCTCCCCCTGGTATGCCATTAGTCTACTGACTGGACCGGCACTCAGCACTGCCAAAAAAGAAAACCTTTTTATTCTTCACTGTTGCTCATGCCTGCACTTGAACAAGCCCTCGTGCCCATGCTCTCATCCCTCCCTCTGTAACGTACAGGCGAGTTAGCAGTTTTCTTGATGAGAACACAGGAGTGAGTGGCACACACTGCAGAAGAGAACCTGAACAAGGACAGGCAGGCAGGCAATCGAGTGAGCAGCAAAGTGGTCCAAGTGGTGCACTGTATGTCGGCAGGATTCAGAAGGCGTGAATCCAGCAGATCCCTGGACAACAGAAGCAAAGGGGGACAGGTGTTGCCAGGATAAACTACCTGTCTGGTGGTATGTAAGAGGCCTCTCGGCTCCATTTATTTCACTAGGATGGATTTTGAGAAGGGACGTGCGGGAGAAGACGGTGTGCATCTTGCACTAATTAGGAACTGTTTTAAAAACATTACAATTAAATAAACAGTTACTGCATTCTGGGATAAGGAAGTGTATTATGAAGTACTCTCCTGTTTGAGTTTCAGCAGGTCAACTAGAGGTCATGGTATTGCTATAGGCACCAAGTAGTCCCTTGGACCTCATCCTCTTTACCTTGGTCAGCCCTCTGATGTCCCAGAGTTCACTCCTGAACCCCGGTCATCAGTGATGCGAGCAGCAGCACTACAGCTGCACCAGCTGGCTGGCTTTTGATCTGCAGTATGGCATCCTTGTGATGCATTACATTGTCTGACTGTAAAGTCTGAGGTTTGCATACGAAATATAGCAGGCAGTGGTATGAATGGCACTGGTCCATGGAAAGTACAGTTATGTAAGAACTTACCGTAATGGTAGATCTTTGAGAGAGGCTCTTGTAGTAGGTAATTACTTGTAGGACTGCTCCCCCTGGCATCAGGACCACATGGAAACTTTAGCTAGCAGTGTCTGACAGGGGACCGTCCACCTGACGTCAAATGACCGACGTCAGCGTGACACTTTATAGTGGGCAGTCCCCACGTCCGCCCTCCAGTTCTCCTGCCAGAGACCTCCAAGAGGTGTGACAGAAGGATAGGAAAGAGGCTCCTGGAGCCAAGCAAAGGCTCGAGGAAAAGGAGCTACAGACTAAAAGGGGAAGTGAAGGAGGGAGGGGAAAAAGGTTATCTACTGCAAGAGCATCTCTCAAAGATCTACTGTTATGGTAAGTTCTTAAGTAACTGTACTATCTTACTTCGAGAGGGCTCTTGCAGTAGGTACTTATTGTAGGACTGAGTCCCAAGCAGTAAGAGTCTGAGGGATAGGAAGAAACACGGGAGGTTGGAAGAAATCTGCTGAAAAGCAGTAAGAGCTTCAGGACAGGAGTCCCTGGAGGATAGCCAATCTGAAACCAGCCCTGCACCTAGATGCCAAACTGTAGTGTTTAGTGAAAGTATGGACAGAACTCCAAGTGGCGGCCATGCAAATTTCAGCGGCTGACACATTTCTGAAACAGGCTGTAGAAGCAGCCATGCCCTGGTAGAATGTCCTTTAACCTGCCTCGGAAGGACTCTGACATACTTCTAGTAACAAAAACCAATGCAGTGGGCCAACCATTTGGAAAGGCACCTTCTTGTTTGGGTGTGAAAAAAACAAAAAGTTGGTCCATTTTCCGGACAGCTTTTGTCCCGTTAGTGTAATAACGTAAAATTCTGTGAACATCTAATGTATGCAGAATTGCCTCCCCTGATTAGCATGCTCAGGGTAATAGACCGATAGTTGAAGAGACTGATTCAGTGGGGTCTCTGAGACAACTTTTGGGTGAAACTTAGGATTAGTACGCAGAGCGACCCGGTTTCTGTGAAAAATCAAATAAGGCTCCTTTCACATCAGGGCCTGAAGCTTGGAAATTCTTCGAGCAGAAGCAACAGCAACTAAAAAGAGTGCTTTTGAGGACAAAAAGCGTATGTCATACGTACTTGCTGATTCAAAAGGAGGCAAAGTCAATTTCTCCAAGATGAAGCTGAGGTTCCACAGTGGAGCAGGGTTACGCACTAGGGGTTCAAAGGCAGAATTCCTTTTAAGAAGGTTTTGGAAACCTCCAATTGAGCCAGAGTTTTGCCCTCCATCATGATGTGGTAGGCAGAAATGGCTGCCAGATGCACCTTCAGAGAGGAATAACTCAGGTCCAGGTCAGACAGGTGAAGGAGATACTCCACAACCTGAGGAACAGGACACGAAAAAGATTCCCAACCCTTCGAGGTGGCCCAGATGGAGATGCGTTTCCATTTCATAGCGTATGTCGCTCTGGTAGAAGGCTTTCTGGCCTCTACCAGGACCTGAGCTACCCTAGTGGAAACTCCAAATCTGGAAGCAACTATGTCTTGACGAGCCACGTGTGAAGGTGAAGGGACTTCAGACCTGGATGAACCAGTGTGCCCCCTTCCTGGTCAAGAGCTTTTGACAGAGCAGCAGGGGAACCAGAGGCTCCACTGCCAGCTACTGAAGAAGCGGAAATCATATTTGTCGAGGCCAAAAAGGGGCAATCAGGATCATCTGAACCTCCCTCCACTTGAAGCTTGATCAGCACTCTCTGCAGAACTGGGAAGGGAGGAAAAGCGTACAGAAACCTCCCTGTCCAACAAAGTGACAGCGGTCTCGTCAGAAAGCACCATGCATGGGATCGAGCGAGCAAAACTTAGGAAGTTTTGCGTTGGATGGGGCTGCGAACAGATCCACATCTGGACAACCCCACAGGTCAAAGATATGATTTATTATGTCCTGCTTTAGCTTCCACTCGTGCGCTCTTAGCCCGATGCAGCTGAGACCGTCTGCGAAGACGTTCTGCACACCTGGAGCGTAGACTGCCAGGAGGTGAATCCTGTGCAGGACAACCCAATTCCAGAATCGCATTGTTTCCCTGCATAGAGGATACGAGCGGGTGAACCCCTTCTTGTTGAGGTACCACACTACACACATATTGTCGGACTGGATCAACAGCGTATCCTGACGAAGCAGGTGGTGAAAAGCCTATAGTGCATTCAGAACTGCTCTCACTTTGAGCACATTGATGTGCAAGTGTCGTTCCGAAGGGGGCCACAAGCCATGGGTCCTGTGATTCCCTAGGTGGGCACCCCATCCCATCCCTGATGTGTCCATGGTCAGGGTTTGGGAGTGAGGAGGAGCATGGAAAGGGACTCCTCGGATAAGGTTGTCGGAGTTCTGCCGCCACAGCAGATCTCTCTCTGCATCGGGCCAGAGACCATGACACTGCAGTCCAGGCCATCCTCCCTCTGGTCCCATTGAGATCTGAGAGTCCACTGTGAAATGCACATGTGGAGTCTGCCCAAAGGGCCCATGGGGATGGCCACTGCCATGAGGCCAAGAAAGCAAAGAACTGCCCTGGCCGAGATCTGTCTTGTTGGAGGCTACCAGCTGGGCCTGCCTCTGCCCTGTCCAGGGGTAGGAAGGCCATACCCTGGACCGTGTCCAGAACCGCCCCAATGCATTGCAGGAGCTGGGTAGGAGCGAGCTGTGATTTGGGGTAGTTGACAGTCATACCCAGTTGCTCGAAAAGGTGCAGGGTAGCCGAAGGGGAAGCCTCCAAACCCTCCCTTGACGGGGCTGCATGTAGCCAATCGTCGAGCTAGGGAAAGACAGAATGCCCCTGCCTCCTCAAGGCCCCCGGTACAACAGCAAGACACTTGGTAAAGACACGCAGTGCTGAAGACAGGCCAAAGGGGAGGGCTTTGAACTGGTAATGTTCCCCTTGAAAAAGGAACCTGAGGTGGGGTCGAAAGACTGGAATGTGCAAGTATGCATCCTGCATGTCCAGGGTGCAAAGCCACTGTTCCTTGGACAAAAGAGGCAGCAGGCCTTGAAGCATCAGCATCTGAAACCACTTGCATTCGATGAAAAGGTTTAGGGCACTGAGGTCCAGTATCGGGCACAGATCCCCCATCTTTTTTGGAACCAGAAAGAAGTGGGAGTAGTATCCCTTCCTGATCTGGTCTGCAGGCACTGGCTCTATTGCTTCTTTTCCAAGAAGAGCCATGATTGCTTCCCTTAACAGGGGAATATGCGCCCTTGGATAGTGGGAAAACCCCAGAGGTCTGCTTGGGTTTTTTTTGCGAAACTCGAAAGTGTGACCAAGCTAGATCAGCTCAATGAGCCAGGCATCTGTTGTGATGGATTCCCAGTCTCCCAGGTGCCTTGCGAACCTTCTGCCACGGTTTCTCTGAGAAATGAGGAGGAGGGTGCGCGGGCAGTGAGTCAGGAGATGGTGGGAGGGCCACCCTGTAGCTCTCTGGGTTTTAGCTCGAGGAGGTGGCGGCAGTGTTAGGAGCCCTTCGTTTGAACTGATGCCTAGGTGCTTGCTGTGGTTTCATCTGGCGGCTGTTTTGCCGACAAAAGGTACACTTAGGCTGAGGTTTCGGGCAATACATAGTATGCACCGACCTGAGGGCAGTACCCTTATCCTGAAGGCTCGTGATAATATCCTGGGCATCTCCGCCAGACAGGACAGAGCCTCTGAAGGGGGTATCCTGAATGGCAGCCTGGACATCAGGTGCCAGACTGGACACCCTTAACCAAGCGAACCTGTGAAGACTCACTGCCATGGCTGTTCCTCTGGCAGGAGTCGTCCACTGCATTGTAGGTGGTCCTAAGGGAGTGACGTCCGGCCACCTTAGCAGACCGGAGGGTATCCACCAAGGCAGTTTTACACTCCGAGTCCAGGAGTGCCTTGACTATGGGCTCGAGCTGGCAGAACAAAGATTTTTGGTATACTAGCATGTGTGCCACGTAATTAAGGGCACGAATGGCTAGTATTGAAGAAGAGTAAAACTTTCTACCGAAATGGTCCAATTGTCTGGACTCCTTGTCAGAAGGGAAAGTACTGAGGTGCTTAGGCTTAGCGGACCTATCGTGGGCCACAGCAGAACCACTTTTGCCAGTGTATGGAACTCCATACACAATTACATTCCACCATTCACTATAAAGAACCTGTGTCACTAGCACTACAACTGCATAGGTAGCAGTAGTGGTTCTAGCCACTACTGGTTACCAGGGCACAGCTTAGGTACAACAGATGCCAGCCATGGCAGTGATATATTATTACTATAGGGAAGCTCTGCACCATATGGGGCACCAATCTGGGTACAACATTTCCTTTGCCGGGGCATGTGCCCCGGGGTTGTATAACCCCCACTGACGGGTAGGCACAAGGAAAAATAATAATAATAATAAGCTTTATTTCTATGCACCTTTCAAGAACCAAGGCGCCTAACAAAGTTTAAAAATACATCGAACAGCTCAGTGTCTTAAAAATCTAAAAACCACTATAAAAACAACTGATACAGTTAGAAGAAAGAAATTAACCACCAAATGCTTGACACCACAAATATGTTTTCATGGCCTGTTTAAATCCCTCCACTGTCGCGCACTCCTGTAACTGACGGGGTTGAGAATTCCAGAGGGTAGGGGCCGCATCCATAAATGCCTGGGTCCCAGAAGATTTTAAGCACACCCTCGGGATCTCTAGCAACCCCTCGTCAGCTGAGTGGCGTGATCGCCCAGGGCAGTAAGGGCCCAGGAGCTCTTTCAGGTAGTCCGGGCCCAGTCCGTGTACGGCTTTAAAAGTCAGAAGACTGACTTTAAAGGTGATCCGCCACTGTACTGGCTGCCAGTGCAGTCCAAGCAGCACCAGCGAAATATGACTGGACCGAGAAGTTCCCGTCAAAAGCCGGGCCGCTGCATTCTGCACCAGCTGCAGGTGGCGGATATCCACCCCAGGTAGCACTAGATAAAGGGAATTGCAATAATCCAAGCGCGAGGACACAAAGGCATGGATCAGCATAGGAAAGTCGCTGGACGGAACAAGGTGCTTGATCCTGGAGATATTCCTCAGGTGATAAAAAGAGGACTTGACAATGGCAGACACCTGCAAATGCAGAGTTAGCCCTTTATCAAAGATTACCCCCAGAGGACTTCCGGTGACATCACCGTAATGGTGAGAGGCTGAAACTCAAGAGCTCCCCAGCAATTACCCCCTAATCGTTTCTAATCCTCTAAAACAGGTTTACTTTTTTAACAAGCAATCGTATACACTGGAAGCTCAGGATGGCAGGAAAACCCCCGAAAACAAAGGGCTTCAGGCAAATGCATTCGGGAGGTAAAATGAGACAAACGTTGCTGAGCAGATCACAAGAAGGCCTGGCGGCCCTACCAGCACGAAGACGCTACCCCTCCGACTCCTCCATAGACCTAGATCCGGAAGAACTGGACTCCACAGAGAGTACGAAGCACACCTTACAAAAGATACTGTCTACAGTGAACAAAATCGACAGTGACTTAGCAGACCTGAGGCAGGACATGCGTCTCCTAGATAAAAAAGTTTCCAAGAATGACGCTCGTCTGGAAGAACTGGCGGAAACACAGGAAAGTAATGACCGCTTGCTACTATACCTTATGCAGAGAGACCGGGAAACAAGTGCTAAACTTGAGGACCTGGAGAACAGGTCTTGGCGCAACAACTTTAGAATTCATGGGCTAGTGGAAGGAGCAGAGAAAGGGTTTGCCACGGCAGCAGATTTCATCCAACAGGTATTAAGATCCACGTTCGAAATCCCAACAGACCTTGATCTAACGATCGACCGGGCACACAGATCTTTAGTGCCCAAGCCAACAGACCCAGCAGCAACGCCTAGGTCGTTCGTGATTAGAATGTTGCATTTTCAAACAAAGGAATGGATACTAAGGGAAGCGTGGAGACATAGAGACTTAAAATACAAAGACGTGGCAATTTACTTTGATCAAGACTTCTCGACGACCCTTCAGATGGAAAGACAGCAAGTCAGAGGAATAATCAAACAAGGAGCTAAGAAAGAAAAAGGAAATCAAGGTGCAATTACAATATCCAGCCAGATTGAAGGTATTGGAGGAAAATGGCACAAAGATCTTTCCCACGCTGCTCGATGTTGTCCCTTATTTGAAGAACTTAGAAATTGTGGTACCGGACCTAGCGTATGAAATGTTGGAAAAAAAATCGAGGGCAAGTGCTTGGAATGTAGTCGCCAGGGGCAAGAGCAAGAACAGAGGGGCATTTACTTCATTTTCAAAATCAACACTGGGGGACATTGGGAAATTAATGCAGAGAGCCGAGAAAAGAAGCAAACCAGCAGATTCGAGTAGAGGGGACTCCTCACTAACGAAGGACTGAGGGCAATTACGGGGTTGATCTTGGTATTTGTGTTTCTTGCTTCCTCTCCTCAAACACTAGAGAGAGATGCAGTGAAGTCTGAGAACACTGAGGGGGACTCTGAGCAAAGTGGAACAATGGACCGGTTGAACTAAATAATGAAAGCTCTCAGGGTGGGAGGAGGATGTGGGAGGGGGAAAGGGAAGTGTTACACTAATGCTCAAGATGATGCAGAAGGGTTGATTCGAGATGGAAAGGCCTACATATGGCTAAGGTTTAGAGAGAGGGGAGACAGAATGATATCCTGGTAGGGAGCAGACAATAACTCTCAGGCTTTTAATTTTTTATATAAGGGGAGAGGGGGAAGAGAGAGGGAAAGCAGGAGAGAAGGGGGGCCTTTAATTTTGAGTAATAAATAATGATCACCATCCTAGGGTTAAATAAGCAGGGTTGGACTAAGAGCAATAAGCATTGGAGCAATTAAAAGGATTCTTAGTAATGGATAACAGTCTGGGGGGGTGGGATATCGTGGGGGGAGAGGGAAGAATATAGTTTTCTCTCACCAAAGGGAAAGTTGTTAGCAAGTCGCATTTAGGAGGGTATTTGCTACAACATCCCCGTAAACATCTTTGGGGCATAATAATTAGTCACGGAGGTGACTGCAAGTTTCCTTGGAAGTCAAAGGTTGAAAAACTAAAGCAAGTTACATAGTTAAATTAGCTTATTACCATATACAAATGTTGTGTTTAATATTGTACAAGTTAGAAGAAGAAGAAGAATCAGCGTTTATATAGCACTTTTCATACACCCAAAGTGCTTTACAAGCAATGCTAGACTGGTAGGGAAGTCACTGAATGTGTGGTGGTGGCCATATCGCACATCATCACCCACACACAGCCAGGATAATTGCATGAACTGGTTTATGGGAAGAGGAATGTTGGCCAGGAAGAGTGCCCTGGGTTCTTTTACTTCCACCTGGACACCCACCAGGACAACACTAGGATGGGCAGAAGGGACCTCGGTTTAATGTCTCATCCGAAGGACAGCACACCCCAGCAGTACAGCACCCCCCAATACTGCACTCGGATGCCAGCGATTTTTAGGTGCAAGTCCAATCCCGGTGTGGGACGAGAACACACGACCTTCTGGTCCAGAGGCGGATGTGCTACCAACTGAGCCACGCCAAGTTATAAGTGTTTTTTTGACGTGGACTCTTTCTGTTCAACAAAGGGAAGCAAGGTGAGATCCTGGACATTTTAGAAAAGGGAGGGAGGATTACGTGGCAGCCTGGCCCAGTCTCTGATATTTGGATCACTGGCTAAATCTAATACCTGAATATGGCATCTCTGAATATAGTCTCTTACAATGTTAATGGTATTAATTCGCCTGTGAAAAGAACTAAATTACTTATGGAACTGAATAGATCGGGCTGCGACCTGGCTCTCCTTCAAGAGACCCATCTCTCGGATTTAGAGCATTTAAAACTCAGGAGAGCTTGGGTAGGGAGAGTGGAAGCTGCTTCTTGTGATGGGGCTAAGAAAGCAGGGGTAACAGTTTTGCTGAAAAGAAATTGTCCCATAATGATACAAGAGGTGCAAAAAGCTTTTGAAGGGAGATATATCAGGGTTACGGGATTGGTTCAGGATCAAGTGATACACATAGTTAACATATATGCTCCTAACATAGGAACGGACAAATTCCATCTAGAAATTTTCCAGAAGATTGTGGACCTCCCCATTGGAATATTGATATTGGGTGGGGACTTTAATGCTGTCCCCGCACAACAAGATCGCTCAGGGGGGCCAGCAAGCTCTCCAAGATCAGTAGACAAAAAGCTAAAAGCCAGGTTAGAAGAAAGTGGGTTGGTGGATGTGTGGAGATACCAGCATGTGGGGGAAAAAGATTATACTTGTTATTCTGCAGCCAACAGATCTTATTCACAGATAGATCTCTTACTGACCTACAAGGCCAATATTCATTACTTTACATTCTCTAAGATAGGTTCATTTACCTTATCGGACCACGCTCCAATTATTGCTAAAATAATATGGGGGGCAGACACCAGACATACAAGTTGGAGACTGAATGTCTCAGTACTTAATGAAAAAATGGTAGTAAAGCAAATTGAGCAAACCATTGGTAGTCTAGTCATAGACTCTCCGATCTCAGATAGCTCCCCACTTTTATGGTGGGACACAATGAAGGCGGTAGTAAGGGGGCAATTAATTAGTTTGGCCTCAGCCAAAAAAAAACTTAGAGAAAAGGGTTATTAGAAATCATAGATGCTCTGGAAAGAGCACATAAAACCAACCTAAGGGAAAAGGAGAAGGAACTTTAAAAGAGTTAATTAAAAAGGGAGGAACTGAGGGTGATAGATAATGAAAAAGCTGAAGGGATTCTAAGATTTACGAACCAAAAGTATTATGAGGGAGGGGGGAAGGCAATCAAACTGTTGGCACTTTGATTAAGAAAAGAACAAGCGAACAGATATATCCCCTTTACATTAGATAAAAATAAGGAAAAGAGAAAGAGGGTGAAACCAAATGAGATAGCCACAGCATTTAAAGAATACTATAAGTCACTGTATACAGAAAATAGAAACCCACAGGAAGTTAAAAGGGAAACAGTAGATTTTTTTAAAGGCCTTGGAGATCCCCAAACTAACCTCAGAAATGCAGAAAGAGCTGTCAGCCCCAATAACAGAGAAGGAGGTACAAGGGGTTATTGTAAACCTTCCAACCGGTAAATCACCGAGTCCTGATGGACTTCCCGCCAAATTTTTTAAAAAGCTAAAAAATACTTTAGTCCCAAAACTGACTACTGTCATAAATGCGATCTTGGAGGAGAATAAAATTCCATCTTCCTGGCAGGATGCAATTATTACAGTAATCCCTAAACAAGGTAAGCCCCCTATGTATTGTGAGTCATTCCGACCCATATCCCTGTTAAACCAAGACTTTAAAATATTGACAAAGATCCTGGCCAATCGAGTACAGAAACATATTGGGACCCTAATTCATCCAGACCAAACGGGCTTTATTCCCCGTAGACACCTATCTGATAATATTAGAAGACTCCTCAACATAATTAGTAATGAGAGCAAATTGTCTTCATCACAAGTGGCGATTTTTTTGGATGCTGAAAAAGCCTTCAATCGGCTGAATTGGGTATATTTACAAGAGGTACTTCTACATATGGGTTTTGAAGGTTCATTCATGCAGTGGATTATGGCTGCATATCAAAACCCTAAGACCCGGGTTCGAGTCAATGGCACAATATCAGAGGGGTTTACAATTGAAAGGGGCACTAGGCAGGGCTGCCCATTATCCCCTCTATTGATTGCCATTGTGATGGAACCCTTGGCCCAAGCAATTAGAACAAGAAAAGATATTAAGGGTATCCAGGTAGGGGGGGGACAGTAAATAAAATATCCTTATACGCAGACGACACGCTGATTTATTTTCAGACCCGGAAACATCTATTCCCCCTGTGTTGGAATTACTTACACAATTTGGCAGAATGTCAGGTTTTAAAATTAACAAAGATAAATCCAAAATCTTGCCACTTGGGGGAACCCCATCCACAACACTCCACGGAAAGATCCCATTTAAATGGGTGAAGGAGAAAATTAGGTATTTAGGAATACAGATTCCAACCAAGATTTCCAAATTATACCACCTGAATTATGGGTTACTTCAAAGGAAGGTCTTTGAAGACATTAACAGATGGCAAACACTTCCTCTGACCTTTACAAATAAGATTGATATGGTCAAAGTTAATGTGCTTCCCAGATTTTTATTATTTACAAATTTGCCTATCCCTTTTCCCACATAAAGACTGGAAGGAACTTAAACACAAACTCACCAGATTCATCCAGGCGGGGAGAAAGCCAAGGAAGAGATGGGAGCTTCTCACGGTAGACAAGGGCAAAGGGGGGAGAGGAATACCCAACTTTCATAATTACTATAGAGCAGCACAAGTTCTTCCAATCCTAAAAATATTAAATGCGGATGATAGTGGGGGCTGGTACTTAATGGAAACAGAGGCCCACCCTACGGTGCCTTTGAAGGTATTACCATGGATAGCCACACAAGCTGATGTTAAATTAATTAAGAATAGATGGACTAAACAAACAATAAAACTCTGGACAGACACACGGCAATGGCGGGAAATTCCGAATCCGGTCTGGGAATATATCCCTCTAAATCACCTCCCTAAGTTCCCCACTAGCCAAGGGGATAGCTGCTTTCACAGGTGGAAAAGGAAAGGGGTTAAATAATCTTACTCAGTTCATAGAGAGAGATGGGGTCAAATCATTTACTGATCTACAGAGAGAATATAACCTCCCAAAAACAGATTTTTTTAAATACCTGCAATGCAGGCACTACATTACCACCATAGTAGGGGAAGAGGCATTAAAAGCCCGTCCACATCCTCCAATAATAGCTACTCACCAAAAAAGTTATTTGGCAGATCATAAAGGGTACATCTCACTCATATACAAGGCTCTACAAGAGGATGTAGGGAAGGTACATGTGGCCAAAATAGAGAATGAGTGGCAAAAGGAGTTGAATATAATAATACCTGGGGCAGAATTTGGGAGGGAATCCCTAAAACTACAAGCTCTCCTGGGTGGAAAGAATTCAAGTGGAAGGTTACCTCTAGATATTTTATCACTCCGGTAATCTCTGCACATTATACCAATCCACCTACGGATCTTTGTTGGAGGGGTTGTGGAAACAGAGGCACATATATACACATTTTTTGGGAATGCCCCCAGATCAAAGACTTCTGGCAGAAAGTCATACAGACTTTACAAAACAATTTCCAACTACAAGAAAATCTCACAGCAGTTAATATATTACTAACTCTAACCCCAAAGGAAATTAAAACAAGGAACCAAAAATACTTATTTTATATTTTGGTAACCGCAGCTCTTAAGGTTATCACTCAACAGTGGTTAAAAAAAAAAAATTTACTGACTAAAGACATGTGGAGAAGTAATATTAAGAAAATTAAAGTCATGGAGGAGGTCACAGCCCAGTTAAATTTAAGAGTGGATCAATATAATGCTAGGTGGTTACCAAACTATGATTATATTGAGGACACCGAAGGAACCTCAGTTCTAGATCAGCTTCTTCAGAACTGATGGGTATAATCTGAGGGATGGGTCGTATATCAATAGTAAAAAGGCAGGGGCAAGGAAATTTAGAAGCAATATGAGAATTAAGTAAGGAAGTTATGACTCGAAAGAGAGGTTGGACGGTTAAGAGTTAAATCCACGTCGAATAGAAAGTTGTTAAGTCGAAGGGATATAAGGTAGACGTTTACCTTTTAGAGTTGTAATATAATAATATTATAGTTTTAAGTACCAGAAAAGAAAATATCAACTGAAGGCAGTTCATTGGAAAGCAACTGATGTAAAAAGTAAGAAAAACTGTAAAGTATGAATAAGTTGATTAATTGCTATAATATGTCCATGTACTTGGAATGGAATTCTGCTGAATGTGTACTGGAATGATAAACTATAAATAAAAAATTAACTAAGTTAAAAAAAAAATAGATTACCCCCAGGTTCTGCACCTGTTCAGGGGTCAGGAGTGATGAGCCCCCAAAGTAAAGCCCAGAGGGCAAACCAACCCCAGGCCCCCCTATCCGACACGCCGGATCCACAACCAGCACCTCAGTCTTATCCGAGTTCAACTTCAGCCAACTCGAATCCATCCACTCCTGGATTTCTGCGAGGCAGTTATTGAAGACAGAGAGAGCTCCATCCTGGTCAGGTGCAAAAGAAAGGCAGAGCTGGGTATCATCAGCATAGCAGTGAAACCTCAGCCCACACCTTCTTACAATGTCTCAGAGGGGCTGCATGTACACTGCGAACAACATGGAGGACAACACCGAACCCTGAAGAACCCCACAAGATAGAGAAATTGGGTCTGAGGAATAAACCCCAGACACCACTCTCTGAGTTCTTCCAGTGAGGTAGGATGTAAACCATCTGAGGACTACACCAGATAATCCACAGATGAACCTTAGATGATCAAGTAGGACCCCAGGGTCCACAGTGTCAAATGCTGATGAGAGATCTAGAAGAACCAAGATGGAACGGCTCTTCCGATCCGTAGTCATCAGGAGATCATTGAGCACCCGAACCAGCACTGTCTCAGTACTATGCCTCTTTCAAAAACCAGACTGGAGGGGTTCATAGATATGGATGGTCAAATGGTTCTCCAGCTGTACGGCCACTACTTTCTTAATCACCTTCCCTAAAAAGGGAAGATTTGAGATTGGTTTGCAGTTCACATGGCAGTTGGGGTCCAAAGAATCTTTCTTCAAGAGGGGTGTTACCACCGCCTCCTTCAGGGAACTGGGAAACTCACCTGTTTCAAACGAGCACCAGACTATCCGTGCATGGACTGGACCAATGGAATCAATACAACCCAAAATCAGGGAAGTTGGTCCAGGGTCCAAACTACAGCACGTACAGTGCCTTCAGAAAGTATTCACCCCCCTTGGATTTTGTCACATTTTGTGATGTTGCAAACTCAAATTAAAATACATTTATATGGGATTTTTTTGCCACGTATCTACACAAATTACTCTATAATGTCAAGGTGGAATGAAACTTCTGGAATTTTTTGTACATGTAATTTAAAATAAAAACCTGAAATGTCTTGATTTGATAAGTATTCACCCCCCTTTGCTATGACACTCCAAATTGAGCTCAGGTGCATCCAATTTCCTTGTGAGATCACTCTAAAACCTGAATGGAGTCCACCTGTGGTCAGTTCAAATGGTTGACATGATTTCAGAGGAAATACACCTGTCTATGTAAGGTCCCACTGTTGACAGTGCATGTCAGAGCAGAAACTCTACCATGAAGACCAAGGAGCTGTCTGTAGAACTCCATGATAGAATTGTGAGGAGGCATAGATCTGGGGAGGGGTATAAAAACATTTCTAGGGTGTTGAAAGTTCCCAGGAGCACAGTTAAGTCCATCATTAGGAAATGGAAAGATTACGGAACCACCCAGACTCTTCCTAGAGCAGGATGTCCTCCCAAACTGAGCAACTGGGCAAGAAGGACCTTGGTCAGGAAGTGACCAAGAACCCAATGACCACCCTGACAGAACTACAGAGTTCCATGGCTGAGATGGGAGAACCTGTCCAGAGGACATCAGTCTCTGCAGCACTTCACAGATGTAGCCTCTATGGGAGAGTGGCAAGATGGAAGCCACTCCTGAGAAAAGGCCACATAATAGCATGCCTGGAGTTTGCAAGAAGGCACGTGGCAGACTCTGAGACCATGTGGCAAAAGATTCTCTGGTCTGATGAAACAAAAATTTAACTCTTTGGCCTGAATGCAAAGTGCTATGCCTGGCGCAAACCGAACACAGCTCATCACTGTAACACCATCCCTACCATGAAGCATGGTGGTGGCAGCATCATGTTATGGGGATGCTTTTCAGCGGCAGGGACTGGGCACTTGTCAGGATAGAGGGAACAATGAATGGAGCCAAATACAGGCACATCCTTGAGGAACCTGCATCAGTCTGCAATAGACCTTGGACTGGGCGAGATTACGTTCAACAGGACAACGACCCCAAGCATACAGCCAAAGCAACACTGGAGTGGCTTCAGAACAAGAAGGTGAATGTCCTTGAGTGGCCCAGCCAAAGCTCCAGACTTGAATCCCACTGAGAATCTGTGGAAAGACTTAAAGATTGCAGTTCACCGCACTCCCCATCCAACTTGACAGAGCTTGAGCAAATCTGCAAGGAAGAATGGGCGAAAATCCCCATATCCAGATGTGCAAAGCTGATATAGACATATCCAAGAAGACTCAAAGCTGTAATTGCTGCCAAAGGCGCTTCTACAAAGTATTGACTCAGGGGGGTGAATACTTAAGTAAACAAGATATTTCAATTTTTAATGTTTCCTAAATATTTGTTACACAATAAAAATATTTTTGGCCCTTTAAATTGTTGAGTATACTGTGGGAATCAAGGGAGGAAAAAATCATTTCAGTGCATTAAAAATTCTGGTCGCAACACAACAAAATGTGACAAAATCAAGGGGGGGGGATGAATACTTTCTGAAGGCACTGTATGGCGCGCACTCTGGACAATCCGCATGACATCCATGAACTCCGGTCGGTCGAAGGTACTCCAAGAAAGCTGAGGAGCAGCAGCCACGCACTGATCCAGAGCAACACCTTAGAGTATGCTGGATGGAGTGCCGCCCTGATGTCAGCCACCTTATTTGCAAAGAATCGAAAAGTTCATCGCACTCCCCACGGCGGAAAGGCTGTTCATCGCATGGCGCAAGACTCTGACAATCCGCATGACATCCATGAACTCTGGTCGGTCGAAGGTACTCCAGGAAAGCTGAGGAGCAGCAACCATGTGCTGATCCAGAGCAACATCCTTACAGTGTGCTGGATGTAGCGCTGCCCTGATGTTAGCCACCTTATTTGCAAAGAATCGAGCAAGTTCATCACACTCTACTTGCGGAAAGGCTTTTTGAACTTGTAGGCAGGCTGGGTTGTACAGTCTGTCTACAGTGCAGCCGCAATCTCCTCAGACAGGAACTCTGCCTTCTTACGGGTGATTGCAGATTGACAGGCTTGATAATGCTACATCAATTTAAGGTGGTCGACATCAAGAGAGGATCTCCGCCAGCAACGCTCTAACCTTCGTCCTACTCACCGCATCTCCCTCAAGGTCCCATCAAACCATGGGGACCAAGGGGGAAGGGAGAGAGGACGAACACGGACAGGAGCAACAACATCCAGGGCCACCAAAACAGCTGTATTATAGGCTACCACAAAGGCCTCTGGGTCGCCGTTTGCCACTGGAAGGGACGATAGGTCAAGTACCGCCACCAGGCCTTCAGAGCTAACATCTCGTAAAGGGCAATACCTGACCATCTTCACAGGGTAGGCCTACGAAGGGGGGCGCTAAAACTAAACCCCACGGTGTAATGGTCGGACCATCAAACTGTGATAAAGAAGGTGGGAAATCTTACAACAGAAGTAGTTATGGTGGATAAGAAGGGTCCAGAGGAGAAACTGCAGAATAGATGCCAGGCCAAAGCATAATTTTATGTAACTGGTAAAAGAAATCCTGTACTGTGATTGGTGGGATTCAGTCACATGACTTAAGTACAGCCATATAAGTCAGTAAAAATGTAATTTCTTTTGTGTTTCTCTGTTTTTTTTTGGTTTTTTTTTTTTACTTTCTTTTTATCCCCTCCTTCGCCCTGTCATTCCACTCCTTTGGGCTTGCTCATGCTACCCACCCGACATACCAAGTCTGCCCCTAGAGTATCCACGGGTGACTCCTACCTTTCCTCCTGTCTTTTTCATGGAGCGCCTGGCACAGCGGGGTCTGCCCGTGGTTCCTGGACTGGGCAGCTGGAGTGGCCATCATCTAGGCCTGCCGAGGTTGGTTTCCGTTTTTCTGTGCTTCCCGTCCCCGAGGGCGTCAGCTCGGGCAAGTGCATGCTTATGCATGCCTGTCAAGTGCCTAACAACGTCCTCCCCTCCCCAACTCCAGCCCTTCTGAAGCCGCCAGTGCCCCGTGAGAGCCGGTACTCATCCAGTCCCCAGGGATGCTGGGTGCGTACAGCACCCCTGGTAACCCACCCCGAAGGAGGAGAGCACCCGTTGGGACGCTCAATCCTCCATCCCCCTGCCGACCCACGACGACCTGAGTCAGTACCTGAACCCGGGTCGCTGGCGTGGTGCGAAGTGTGGCATCCAGCGCCTCAACCCTCAGCGCCACCGGGCCGACCTTCTCTGTCTTTTTAAGACACTTCATACTATTTTATTTGTAATTTTTGACCATGAAAGGTACACTAAGTTGAGATATCTTGTTTCCATGTGTGTCCTGGGAGTGGGTTACATGGACCTGTTTTATTAACACAGGAAATGTTACCCATGACGCCGGGAAAGCCCCTCAACTCTTCTTCAGTAAGTGCTATGGAAATTTTAACTTTCACCTCGACAGTGACTAGAGACAGGCAGAGGGGACCACACTTTAACATCTCACTGGAAGCATGACACCTCAGCTGTGTGCACCCCCGGTACTGTACTACAGTGTCAGCTACTATTAATTACCCCAAGTGCCTGGTGCGGGTGGCTGGAACCCCACAACCTTCTCACCTCCTGGACTCAGAAATGAGTGTACTACCTACTGAGCCATTAACACAACTCATATGTGCTAAAATACACTCCAAGTGGTGCTGTTATGCAATAATAACCAAGCTTCCCAGGTATTTAGATGCACACAGCTTTGCCTTGTGCCAGAGTCACAATCACTCACAATGTGCAGTTAATTACAGCACAACAGCTTACCCTGCTGTGTTACTGCTTATGTATTCATCCCTGTATAGTAGTTGTCCACTGACATTTCTGTTCTTTACAGATGTCATTTGTTTGTTTGTTTATTTATTTCAAACAATTTTTCTCCCTGGGTGCTTGGTTGGGACCTCCTTCCACATCTGCCAAACTCTGATGCCTGCCTGCCGAGACTGCTATACCTGTCCGGGCCCCCCGAGACCCACTTGTGTCACACTGCTGTGCTGCCCCCCGCTTACCCCCTCAAGGCTGGAACATCTTCAGTTTTTCGGCATTTCTTCCCTACTGTCCATCTGGCCACGCGCAGCAGAGGTGAAGACCTGGATGTTCCCCATTGGCAACCAGTGGATGCAGTCTGGCACTGAGCATAGTGGGCGGGCAGAGGCTTCATCTGTCCAATCCATCCCATTTTTTTCCCACCCTCTCTCAGGAACGTGTCATCTCTGTGGGTGCCAGCATGTCGACACATCCCCATGCCCCGACACTCACTGCAACATCCCCATCGAACACTATGCCCTGCATGACCACCTATACAGATGGCAGTGGATCAGCAGACAAGGAGGAAGAAAACAGTGATAATAAAAAAATATGGGTACTGACCTGTAACTGCAGTTCTACTAGAGGTATACAGTTCACATCAACACTCTGGCACTCTTCCTGCAAATAACTGAGTTATCAGAAGTCTCAAGCTAAGTTCCTCCCATCACCCAGGTGGTACATCCTCTGGCTCTGCCCCATGACATTAGATCTTTGTATGCTGGAAGCAGGGATCTGGGTGCCATTTGCCAGGGGAGGTCAGGTGGACTGTGTGGACATGAGCTGTATATCACTAGTAGAACTACAGTTGCAGACTTTTTTTTTGTATTATCTGTTTTTCCGCCTACCCTGGCCCCCCCCAGCCCACCACTCCTTTGGGCTGCACATGCCCTGATGCATGTCAATCTCGGCCCCACTGCCAGCTCCCGCCACCTGGATCCCACATTACCTGTGCCCGGAGGGTTCCAGCTTATCCCTGCTGGGAAGCCCCCTTCCCCCAAAGGTGGGGCATGGGTGAGAGGAGTAGCGGTCTCTGATCCCTCTAGAACTACAGGTACAGGGGGCAGGAGTGGAGCGCCTTGGGAACTGCAGGGTCATGGGATGACTAGCCATCATCTGGCTGGCTGGGACAAGCATTTTCCATTTTCTGTCCCACGCACCTCCCAAACTAATGCATGCAGCTGCAGCAGCGTCTTGGAGTGGGGATGTCTGGCAGCATGTGGTCACCCACGGTGCCAAGCCCTCACCAGAAGCCACTGTAGGAGTGGCGCAGCCCAACCCCCAGGGAAGGAAGCATCCAAAGGATACTCTGAACTCCCTCCGTGCTGGCCTCCGCTTCTGACATCCAGACTCGGGCCGCAAACCCAGGTCGATGTACCATCACTCTGCGCCATGTAGCCTGTTATTAACCCATATTTTTTAATGTGGATACTGTTCACATCCATCCTTTGGCAGACTCCTAGCAGTCCTCCAGGAGACAGGGCAAGGTGTGCACCCCTATCTGGTGCACAGAGACTGGAGGATCGAGGACCCAAAAGCAGCATCCATATGACTCACAATGTTGATGCTGTAATGGGATATGAAGATGTACATTTTACTCCATGTTGCAGCCCTGCATATCTCTGCAATGAAGATGTCTCTGGAAGTAGCAACTGAAGCAGCAGTATGTCTTGTGGAATCGACCTTGCACCTTAAGCCTCTTGGGCAACCGCCTACCGGCCACTCTATAGCAGAGGTCTAGCAGGATGTAATCCACCTTGCAATCGTCCACTCTGCTGCCCGACTGCAGCTTCAGCATATGTAACAAAGAGCTGGCGAGCCTCACCCCGAACTCCAACCATGTGCGCTTTGAAATACGAGAGTGCCCTCTGCAGATCCAGAGTATGTAGCCTGCAATTTGTCTCCTAGGTCGGGTTGATAAAAGTATACCAGAAGGTTGATCACCTGGTTAAGTTGAAATTCCCACACAACCTTCGGGAGGAACTTCAGGAGGGGGTGAAGGACGGCCTTGTCCTTGTGGAAGACCAGGTAAGGAGACTCCACTGAGAGCACTTGGAGCTCACTGATCCTCCTGGTTGATGTAATGGCCACACAGCAGTCAGTCTTCCATGAGAGATGTGACACCTCACACCTGTGCATTTGCTCAAACAGCTTGCCCATGAGCACTGACATCACCAGCAGTAGGTCCCATGGAGGCAGAGATTCTCGCACCTGAGGGGACAAGTGATCCAGACCTCTGAAAAAGCTACTATCTTCTCTCCTTGGCCACAGTTTGTAAACCAACCCACGTCAGATATGCAGATATTTTTCAACTCAATTAGTTTTTATTAGGGAATGTAACCACTGAGGCATCAGCATGTTATAACTTAGGCTCTGTCACATTCAGATCTTTATGCTGTTTTTTTTTATTTATTTTAAATTTGTTAACTAGGTAAGGACACTGGGCAAAGCCCTTTTTCAGGTCCGACCTGAAAGACAAGTCAACAGTAAACATACAAAAACATAACTAACAATGTAACTACCAATTACATACATCAACAGATAACAAATAACATTTACATTTAACCTTAAATCCCATTACCAAAGTAATACATCTAAGGGAAAGGGATAAATCATTCCATAAACGAGCAGCAGATAATGTAAAAGATCGAAAACTGAGATGTCCCCTGTTAACAATGGCCCTCAAAACAAGTCCTTGACTTGAACGCAAGTTAACTTGAGAATCCCTGATTTCTACCAATTCAGATAAAGGGAAATAATTACTAGCATAAATGGCATGATGTATCAAATTACCAAGTGCATAGGCAAATTTTAATTTGGGAGATAGCCAACCCAAGGAGGAATGTAAGACACAATGATGTGTCATTCATGGCACATCAAGAACAAATTGACAAATATTATTATAAGCCACATTCAAAACCCTCCCCCCCTTACTCCCAAACCAAAATATAAAGAAAAAACATAATCAAAATGAGGTAACAAGGTGCCCATAGCAATAGCTTTACGAGATTCCAATGACAAGTAAGCCTTAAATTTGTATAACAAGCCCACTTTTGAGTTAATAGTCCTACTAACAGCCTTTACCTGTGGAAAAAATCCTAAGCAAGGATCCAGAAGAACTCCTAAATACTTGAATTCGCTAAACTGTTCTAATGTGTCACCACATCTATCAAGCATGTATAAGCAAGGATTTAACTTTAAACGAGGAGTGCTCCTAAATACCATGCACTTGTTCTTTTTTACATTCAGAATCACTTGATTATTTAACAACCAGTAACCACGTTTATCAAAGTGATTTTGTAAACCAACATTAACCAACTCAATATTCGAATACTGGTTATACAAAATCAAATCATCTGCATAGAGAAGACAATGACTAGCTGAAAAAATAGAGGGGATTTGATTTATAAATATTGAAAATAACAGGGGGCCAAGAATGGACCCCTGTGGACCACCTCTAGGGTTTAACCGTAGATCAGATATGGAAGGCTCAACAAACACTTGTTGAGATCTTCCTTCTATAAAAACTCTTAAGAAAGGATACCACCAAACTAGAAAAACCCATACTTTTAAGTTTAGAACAAAGCACAACATAGTTTATTAAATCAAAAGGCCGGATCAGGTCCACGAACACCACCCCCGTAAGACAACCTCTATCACATCCAAGGAGGATGGTGTTCGTGAACCTGACCAAAGCAGTACCCGTACTCCTTCCTTTCCTAAACCCATGCTGTTCCAAGCAAAGCAAACCTCTTAATTCCAAAAAATCATTCAACTGTTTAACCACCAACTTTTCTAACATTTTACTTAAGGGATTCAATATAGAGATGGGACGGAAATCATCCACTGTATCTGCTCCAGCCTTTTCCGGAATAGGCACCACCCTTGCAACCTTCCAAGATGATGGAAAACTACCAATCGACAAACATAAATTAAATAAAGTACATAAGAGGTTCTGCAATGAAAGGTGCAACCAATTTCACAAACCTTATATCCAACCCATTTCCACAATCACCAAACGTATTGGGTAATTGATACGAACATACGAAATTTGCCAGCAGATAAAGGCCTAGAGGTCTATCAAGTCTGCTCGAATGTGCAGCTAGCACCCCTTATTCTGCAGCTGCCCCTCCCTTCCACCCTTCCCCTTCATTAACCCTCCCCCTTGTCCTGTCCCATCCTCGTTTGAAGCAGTCCACTGCTCTACTGCATACCACTTCAGGAGGTAACGCATTCCACCCAGCCACCACCCTCTCTGTAAAAAAGTGTCTCCTCATCTCCCTCCTGAACCTTCCTCGCTCCAGTCTCATATCATGGCCTCTGGTGGCCCTCTCCTCCTTACTTTGAACAGCCCTCTGTACCCATCTTGTTTATTCCTTTCATGTATTTAAAGGTTTCAACTATGTCACCCCTGTCTCCTCTCCTCCAGTGAGTACATGTTCAACTCCTTCAACCTCCTCTCAGATGATAAGTCCCCCAGCCCCTTGATCATCTTTGTCACCTGCGCTGCACCCTCCAGTAACTTAATGTCCTCTTCAGATACGGACGCCAGTACTGCACGTAGTACTCCAGTGTGGTCTAACTAACGACCTATACAGTGGCAGAATCACCTCCTCCCTCCTCGAGATATACCCTTGCAATACAACCCAGCATTTTGTTGGCCTTGCAGCTGCCTTCCCACATTGTGCCGAAAGTTGTTCATTGACCCTGTAATGAGCACACCCAGATCCTTCTCCTCCTCTGTCTGGACTAGCTGCACTCCCCTAGCTGATAACTCCTCCTTGGGTTCTTCATCCCAAAATGCAGCACCTTGCACTTTTTGGCATTAAAGCCCAGTTGCCAGGTGTCTGACCAGGTTTCAAGCCTTGCCAGATCATCCTGCAACCCTTGCCATCCCCCTAGGTCATCCACCACCGCGCCTACCTTGGTATCATCAGCAAACAGACTGAATATAACAGACTTGATATAATAATCTTAAAACTTCAGATGAATTTTATACAGCTAAACTAAAAACCAGGTGGATCTTCAGATAGGTTAGCCAGTGATGGTGCATTTAAATTAGTATCACAATTACCAGCATCACTATCACGTCCTAAAGCATCAAAAATAAGATCATCTGTATTAGTAAATTTAGCATTCACCAAATTTGCAATTTGAAAAGAATCAGTGATCAAACCATCAGAAGAATTTAAATGGAAAATGTTTTTCCTATCTTTAGGGATAACAAAGAATTTAAAGCTCCCCAAAAATGCTTAGAATCAGAGGAAGCTACCTCAATCCTGTGTTTAAAATAATCAATTTTAGCCTGTTTAATTTTACTACAGGCCAAATTCCTGGCAAATCGATAGGCCTGCAATAAGGCCTCAGTGGAAGAATGCTTATAAGCTATCCAAGCCAAATGCTTTTGTTTCATAAGCAATCCCTCTGATGGCTGCCAGGTGGACTCTTGAGAGTCGTTGCTCGCAGTCCCAACATGGAGAGGGACCACAGGCAATCAAAGATGTTCGCCATACAGCAAGCAAGAGCGTGATCGTTCCCAATTCCACAATCGACAACAGCATTTGTGTTTTCTGCTGCGGTGAGAAGGGCTCTCCTCATAGGTCTGGAGGGCTAGATGCATTTCTCTGAACTCAGAGAATGACCCCCACCCCCGACATAGCCCCAGGTGGGAACAAGGATGAAGAATTCACCGCAGCCACCACTTCTTCCATGACTGCAAGCTCAGGAGCCAAGCTAGCAGCTGCCAAGGTCTTTTTGCTGTCTTTCAGGTGACCAAGGGCCAATCAAGCCTTCCGGTCTTTGATGGGATGCTGGCAAAATGGCCTGGCATAAACTATATCCTTCAACATCATGTTGATCACCCAGGCAGTAAAAGCATGTGTCGTGCAGGTCTATGGCAAACATTTTCAGCCTGCACTGGGTACAGAACTTGAACCCTCTTTTCTTGCTCTCCATCATCAATCGCGATCCTGAAGCAGAGCCTGAAGACTTGCAGAGCAAATTTAATTAAAATACTGACTTGAAAAGCTGAAGATTCACCTGCTTGAACTCGAAATCCTTCAATGCTGCACAGCAGTACAAAAGGAGACCTGTCAATTTCAGTGGAAAGAAAGATCTAACATCATGGGGTAGAGATGGAGGATACATCACCCAGGATGTCGGAAGAGCTTAGGTTGAAGAATTCCGATGAATCAACTATCTCGGAGAATACTGCCAGAATGTGGCTGTGAACTGTATCTGCATTGTTAGATAAATGTGTGTTGTTGTTGTTTTTTTTTTTTGCAATCCTCTTTTTCTCCCTGGCCAGTCTCTATCCCCTTCCTCCTCCTCTGGTGATCACCTGTCCCCATCCACCGTTAACTGTATTGCAGCTGTCTACTTTCACGGTTCTCCCTCTTTTGCAGGTATCTTCTGGTGCGTGGGGGGAATTGGGGGGGTAACCATCACTCCCCAGTGGCTTAGTCAGGATCCAGGGCAGGCAGTGGGCTCCATGAGATGCAGCCCCACTGTGCCAGACTGTCTAGAGGAGGTCCTGGCTGTTTTACTCCCCTATTTCCTACCATCCCCTGCATGGCACAAGGAATAAATAGCCATTTATTATCCTTGAACGCATGCACGCAGCTTTCCTTCATGATAAAACAAGCTCCCTGGCCCATCCACGAAGGTGGATTCTGCGTCAAGACATCTGCTGCAACCCTCATCAGCTGAGATGCAACCCCAACCTGGCCTACCTTCAGATGCAGTTCCCCAAGCTCGTTCCCAAGCTCATGACAGCATGGGCCAGTGAAACAGCTTAAAATATGTATTTTTTAACAAAAAAAATATAAATTAGCCAAAGTGTATTAGAAAAAAGACTGCATTTAAAGTAGGAAACTAGAAAGACTTTCCAAGTATTAGAAATGGTTTCCTGTCACTGATACTTGAAATAGTTTCTTATCATATTTAAAAGTTTAGGTTTTGGTTCTGCAAGTGCTTGAGGTATAGAAGGTTCTCAGTTTTCCTAACTTTACAGATAAAACGAACAGCAAGCACTAACTGTCAGGTCTGAACACACAGGAATGAATGGTGCATGATTCTGGCCTTTCTTATAATGATAAAGTACCACGATCACAAAGAAACAAACAAAAAAACAAGGTAAGAAAGAATGCCACCTAAGGGGGGGGGGTGTATGGCCACCAGGCTGGGTGCGCTGTCGGCTGCTCTGGCAGCCTAGTGTTTTTACTCCTTTTTAGTTTTGTTTGTTCCGTTTATTAGTTTCTGCTACCATCGTTGATGATTTTACAAATTTGTCTATTCTTTTCTGTCTCTCCCCGAATTTCCCTACTGCTGCTTTTCCTCCAGAGTTCTGCTGGAGTGGAAATTGGTAGGAATGTACCAGTCCCATGGCGATACTGGGGCAATTTTCAGGACCGTCTCGTAGTGGGCACTGGGGCCGTCTCGTCCCGGTCCAGTTACCACCCCTGCACACTCGGTTTGCCAGGCTTATGTTTTTTTTCACCCTATGGACTCTGTGGGACCTTTTACTGTTTACTGTTGAGCATTCTTTTCCTGAACCCCTGGACACGGGTTTACAGCTGTTGACGTCTGTGGTTTTATGTTTGGCCTGGGTACCAGCCAACAAAGATTCAGGGGAGGGGGGGATTGTGGAGAAGGGGGCCTGTGAATATACAAGAGAAGATTGCGGATTACTGGCAGTGGATTCTTTTTCCCCGGAATGTTTGCAGTCTGGATCGAGGTCACCAGGTCGGTGGGTACAAGAGGAATCAGCTTCAATTTGGAGCAGCGAGTTGGTGGTCCTGATCCTGTGGGTGGGCTGACTGTGGGTGTGCGGCTGTGTGGGGGTCCTGGGCCCTATTTCGCCGGGTAGTCGAAGACTTGGGCAGTGTCCTCTTGGGACTCTCCACGGGGCCTACTGGTTGGTAGGTGGGTTTGGGCAGGGACCCGTAGCAGTGGCTATAGGCTTACAGACTGGCCTCCCAGCTGGATTTTTTGGGGCCCACTCCAGCTTCAGAGCAACCAACCATTGAGGAAGAACTATCTTGGACTCCCCCTCCTTCAAGCAAGTTCAGACTTTTTCATATTTACCATTTAATCTCTGTTTAAGAAGGCAGTGTGAGTGCCCTCCTGTCTTTCAATCCCGGGGCAGTGAGAATGTTACGGGATAGTAAAGTACTTGGACATATCTTTCCAGCAAGTCCCCTTGCAGTGAGAGTGTCTTGAGGGCCGGGGAAATCACTGAGACATTTACCATCTGTCTGCCCAGGAAGTGAGAGTCCCTGGGGTTTTTTTGGTCTCCTCTGGTGGTGAGAGGCCCATTGGGGACTGGAAAAACTTGATTTCTCCTGTTATTTGATTTTCATGCAGTATTTTTTGTTCTCCACTACAATTTGAATGATTCTCTGGCTGTAAAATGTCTGGCTTCTTGATCCACCCAAACCTATTGTCCTGGATTCAATGACTGTGGTATTTTATTTATTTTACATATTTATTTTAGTATATTTGTTGTTACTGGGGTGGAGTTTTAAGTTTGCTTTGTTGATTATATATTTTATATTGTTAGCTCATGATAGTTTTCTTGGTGGTATATTTTGTTTTTTTCTCCCCCAAGTGAGAGCTGAGGGAGTATTATATTTTATTTAATTACTGTTAATTTTCTTTTTCATTTTACTTTATTAGTATACCTTAGTTGAATTAATTGATTGGAGTTGCTTTGTTACTGTTCTTTCTGTAGGTAGGTGTATCTTTTATTGTGGTTACCAAAATGTGCAGGAGGCCTGCCCCCAGGGTCGTGTGCTATTCATCCTCTGTCCTTCGTGCCTTCCGCCCTTTCCAGTTTACAACATCAGCGCTGTAGAGCACTGGGTATTGCCACCACCGGGGTGAGGGGTTGGGGGTGCGAACGGTGGAGGGTGAATGAGCAGAGCCACCGCATTGGGGTCTTAAAATCCAGAAGACGCCCTGGGGTGAAATGGAATCCAGATCATGGCTCCCCATGCTTGGTTTCCATTCCCAAGGGCACCACCAATACTGGTGGACAGGCAGTTTAGGTGGCCCTGGAAGTCCATCCAACTCGAGCGGTGTTATGCAATGCCAGGTCCATTAAAAACAAGGCTGCAATTATTGCAGATCTTGTTGGGACAGTGGACCTGGCATGCATCACTGAGACCTGGCTGGATGAGAACTCTGGCCCTATACTGGAGGCCGCAATTCCAGCTGGGTACTCAGTGATACACTACTCGAGACTGGATCACCGGTTGGAGGGGGCGGTTTGCAGTCTGTTTCAAGACCAAACTGGGCCTCATGAGTGTACCAGTTGAGGAGACTGAGTCATTTGAACGCACGGTAGTAGCAGGTGTAAGTTGTAGGATCGCCCTCATCTACAGCGGTGCTTGACCTATCGGTCCTTCCAGTGGCAAACAATGACCCTCAGGCCTTGGTGATGGCCTATAACAAGACCATTTTTGCGGCCCTGGATGTCGTCGCTCCTGTCCGAGTTCGTCCTCTCTCCCTTCGCCCTCGGTCCCCTTGGTTTGATGGGACTTTGAGGGAGATGCGGTGATTAGGATGAAGGTTAGAGCGTCGCTGGTGGAAATCCGCCCTGGATGCTGACCACCTTAGATTGATGGATCATCATCAAGTCTATCAATCTGTAACCACCCGTAAGAAGGCAGAGTTCCTGTCTGGGGAGATTGTGGCTGCTCAGAATTGGTCAGCTCAGCTCTTTCGAACTGTAGACAGACTGTGCAACTCAGCCAGTCTGCAGATTCGAAGAGCTTTTATGCAAGTAGAGTGCGATGAGCTTGCTCGATTCTTTGCAGCTAAGGTAGCTGACATCAGGGCGGAGCTCCAACCAGCACACTCTATGGGCGTTGCTTTGGATCGGCACTCGGTCGCTGTCCCTCAGTTTTCATGGAGTACCTTCAACTGGCCAGAATTCATGGATGTCATGCGGATTGTCCAGAGTATGTGCCCTACGTACTGTAGTTTGGACTCAGGACCAACTACCCTGATTATGGGCTGTAGTGAAATCACTGGCCCGATTCTAGCACGGATAGTCTGGTGCTCCTTGGAAACAGGTGACTTTCCTAGCTCCCTGAAGGAGGCAGTGGTGACACCCCTCTTGAAGAAAGCTTCCATTGACCCAGATTGCCATGCTAACTACAGATCAATCTCAAACCTTCCGTTTACGGGGAAGGTGATTGAGAATGTAGTGACCCTACAACTGGAGAACCATTTGACCATCCACGACATCTATGAACCTCTCCAATCCGGTTTTCAAAAGAGGCACAGTACTGAGACAGCGCTGGTTCGGGTGCTCAATGATCTCCTGATAGCAAGGGATCAGAAAAACCATTTCATCCTGGTTCTTCTTGAGCTCTCATCAGTATTTGACACTGTGGACCATGGGGTCCTTCTCAGTCACCTGAGATTCATATGTGGCCTGTCAGGTACAGTCCTCAGGTGGTTTACATCTTTCCTTACTGGAAGAATTCAGAGGGTGGTGTTGGAGATTCATTCTTCTGAGCCAGTTCCTCTGTAATGTGGGGTTCCTCAGGGTTCGGTGTTGTCCCCCAAGTTGTTCGCAGTGTACATGCTACCCCTCAGAGACATTGCAAGAAGGTATGGGCTGAGGTTTCACTGCTATGCTGATGATACCCAGCTCTACCTCTCTTTTGCACCTGACCAGGATAGAGCTCTTTTGGTATTTAACAACTGCCTCACTGAAATCCAGGATTGCATGAATTCAAGCTGGCTGAGGTTGAACTTGGAAAAGACTGAGGTGCTGGTTGTGGACCGGGGTGCCGGACAGGGGTGCTGGAGGCAGGTTCGCCTTCAGGAATTTTCCTTGGGGGGCCTACCACTCCCTACCTCTGAACGGGTGCGAAACCTGGGGGTGATCTTTGATGAAGGGCTGACACTGCGATCGCAGGTGTCGGCAGTCGTCAAATCCTCTTTTTACCATCTGAGGAACATCTCCAGAGTTAAGCACCTTGTTCCGTCTGGTGATCTCCCCACACTGGTCCACACCTTTGTGTCCTCACGCCTGGATTATTGCAATTCTCTTCACCTAGGGCGGATATCCGCCGCCTGCAACTGGTGCAGAATGCAGCAGCCCGGTCATTGACGGGGACTCCCCGGTCCTGTCATATCTCTCCAGTGCTGCGCGAACTGCACTTGCTGCCAGTACAGTGGCGGATCACCTTTAAAGTTGGACTTCTGACTTATAAAGCCCTACACGGACAGGGCCCGGACTACCTGAAAGAGCTTCTGGTTCCTTACTGCCCTGGGCGATCACTCCACTTGGCTGATGAGGGGTTGCTAGAGATTCCCAGGGTTTGTTTAAAATCTTCTGGGGCCCGAGCATTCATGCACGCAGCACTAACCCTTTGGAATTCTCTACCCCGCCAGTTACGGGAGTGCACGACCGTAGAGGGATTTAAACAGGCTCTCAAAACTTATTTATGGAGTCAAGCATATTCTGAATGATCCAACTTTGCCTTTTACCTGCATTTTACTGTCTTTATAATGTTTATATTTATGATGCATTTGTTTATTTAATTGTTTTGCAAAGTGCCTTGGTTTGTTGAAAGGCGCATTATAAATAAAGAATTATTAAAGTGCCCCCCACCAACTGATCAAGTACTACAGACCAATGGGCTAACCCGAGCAGCCTCACGTACTTACCACTACATTAGTGCAGGGTGCTGCAATGTACTGCCCTCTGTGACTGTACTCAGTCCCGAGAGGACAGAGGGACCAGTAAACAAAAGATCGGAGCTTATAAAAACTCTAAGATGCACTGCAAGCTACTAAATCTCCCACTGCTGCAGCCCAGCTCTAGCATCAGCTGCAGGGGGTTCTTGGATTTCTGGTTACACTACAGCTAATGTCAGCTCCGAAGTCAGCAGCCTCAGCATGCTGTAATCTACTATACTGTATCCACACTTGGGTATGGGTCCTTAGTGCTCACTTTTCCCCTTTAATAAGACACATATATGGCAAACCTATTCCTATATCCAACTGACACAGCAAAAAAGTGACATCATGAGGCCACAGCTGCAAACTAAAGAAGAGACTACAAGACCGACAGAAATGTCAAAACTGAATACGCTGGCCAGCTTGGTGGCACAGAGGGTTGAGGTGCTGGACGCCACACCTCGTGCCACGCTGGTGACCAGGGTTCGGGAACGACCTCGGATCATCGGGGTGCCAGCATGTTGGGGGGCAGAGCAGGCTCGAGCATACTGATGGGCAGCTCTCCTTTTCCGAGGTTGGGTTGGCGCCCCCCCCCATAGTTCCGCTCCCACTGGGTGGAGGTCCGGTGGGTAGCACAGGTGGAGAGGGGGCGGAAAAAAGTTACAGGAGGTGGAAGGGGCTGATCTGGTGCCATGAGGTGCGTGCATGCCTCCACACACTCGCACAGCCATGTGCCAGGGCCTCGGAGGCAAGGGGAGAAAACCTGCAAAATACCTATGTGTCCCCACCGCCAAGTTGGCGGGAGGAGGCAACAGGGACCAAACAGTTAAATTAACAAAACAAAAAAATGAACACACTGTTCATGCTACAGTACTATTTATACTTTTGTTTACAAAACTATTCACGTTAAGGTGACTTCCTCCCATTGTAGTATCTGAAATTCTAACTCAATGAAACAAGAGCACTGACATGTCGGCACATCAAAGCCAAACATTAATGCTTTTTGAACTTGCAATTAGCGATGTCTTACGCCAGCAACGCATAACTCTACTGAGTCAGTAATATCCTGTGATAAAGAGAAGTACCTACTTGACTTTTGTGAAGACAATATCTACGTCTGTGATGGTCACGTTCTTCCCATCTATCACGTGACAGTCTCTGCAAAGTTTTGACCAGTTTTTCCCATTCATGTCTTTTCCTAGGCTTCGAGTTTCTCCATGTATGGCAAACTTCCTGAATGCCTCTTCCAGGGCACTGAGTTCAGCCGGTGCTGTGGCCCCCTCGTGTGTACCATTAGACACGGAGGGCGGCCTTCTGGGACTCTTCTCCTTTGTGTGATTGCTCAGGGACCTGGCTGGGGTTGTAGGCTTAGTTGATTTGGCTTTGCCGTCAACCATTTTGCTGGCTTTGCTGTCAGTCATTTTGCTGGAAAACAAAGAAGGAAGTGCATTGCTCTGAAAAAATTCTTTGCAAATGTCAAAATCATCTCAAACTTCATTCTGTGAAAACAGAAATATAAAAGAGAGCTTCACTGTTATGCAGTAGTTTTTGGTGGTGGGGGTTACTGCTAAGTGTTTCAGCTGCCGCTCGCTAAATAGCATTTTGTTATTCACTTCTGGATTTGGCTGTTTTTTTCTGGGTTTCAAATCACCAGAATGTAATGCTGATGGCTGCAGTGTGTGTGCACGTCTAACTAAATGAAATGCTTGGGTTTTGCTACAGATTTGGGGATTTCACTACAAAATGTCAGTAGCAATTAGCCAAAAAAAAAAAAAAAAAGTTTTTAGATTTCCAGCTTAATACCCTAACTGCTCAATTACTGGCTGCAACCCTGCGTCCAGGGCAGGCTCCTTCTCCTGCCTCTTTGGTTATGGTCCACCCCAACTGGCATACACCTCAGCACCCTACTCCCAAGCCAGGACTAACTTTAGGATATGGTGGACCCCCTGCAAGACTGGTTATATTCCCTGTCCAACCCACCTTGGCCACATGTGTTTTATACTATTCCACAATCTCACCATTTTCTTTTTCAGCAAGAAAATGGTACAACTTTATGAGGGTTTCATGGGGAAACAGCAATGTTAGCACTGGGGGTCCCTCTACCTACCTTATTCAGTTCTGTGTGTCTACCTCTGACAAGTTGAGCTTTACCTTAGTAATAAACTATCTAATGACATTACGATGCCATATGGGGCTCCAAACACACAGTGATGCCCTCTAGTGCTGTTTTTTCTTTAATCAGTCTTTTTGTCTTCCTCATCTTCCCGACGGCACCTCTCCCCTCCACCCACCACCAACCTTCTCATGAACTTACTGGTTATCCACTACTTGCCTAGGACAGTGATAGCGGTGGGTGGCCTGCCATATTGGTTGTGTGTGGGCCTGCGGGGATGCCAGCACAACTGCAGACCAGTGCTTTTCCCGCCAGCTCCTGTTTTTTTTCCCCTCCAAAGGGTACCAGCATGTAATGATGCCTGGCACTTTGCCGCTGTCCTTCTCTCCATCTAGGTGCTTCCACTGTGCTGCCACCTCATCACCGCCAGGTGGTAGTTATGCAGCGGGCTGCAGCAGCCCCTGTCCCGGAGGGAGAAGAGCTGTCCTTAGGATGCTGAATCCTCCCTCTGTCAGCCAGGCCCCCGAATTATCCAAGTCCATTCCGGAACCTGAATTGCCGGCATAGCAATCAGTGATGCTACTGCTGTGCTACCGGGGCCTCCTTTAGTGTTTTAAAAAGACTGAAAAAACACATATAAAGTCATTTTTAGAACTGGCATACTACACTGGCTCTAGTATGGAGCCCCATGAGCAGCAGGGGGCGCTCAGCAACCACAGGAATCGCTAAGAACCAACATGGCTATACTCTACGGCACAGACCTTTTGTTGTTATTAAGCTACAGTACATGTCAATTCGCTCTGGTCAATGTGCTCCACGACAACTTGTGCCCTACTATTAGCTTCGGCTTCTATCAGCCCCCTGGACAAATCGTTCCCAGACAATTTTGCCCCCCATATAAATTTAATAAAATAAACTCCAGGTGAACGCAGTTCAAGAATTAATTGTGCAGATAGTCAACTCACACTAGAGCCGATAGTAGGGCACAAGGTGTCGCGGAACAAAGAGACCAGAGCAAATTGACATGTCACCTTGTTACTATGCCTCCGAAGAATGTGTGGAGTTAGGGTTCTAAACTCAACTTTTCTGCTTTGTCTGCCAGCCCTCTAACTAGCACAGTTTAAAAATATTGACTTAGAAGTAGAGGACTAGTGACTTTATACAAAGCACCTCCAAGGAGATGTATTTAGAATATTCTGTTACAAGAGACAGCAATTCAGCAGAAAGTCTATCAGCAGCAATACATCTATGTATCCAAAATAATGTTCAAGATAATCTAATTAATCCATTATTTTAATCATCAATCATGTCCAGACTGCTTAAATGAGGTAACTGACGCTCATGAGTTAGTGTGAGAGACGGATACCACACAGACACTAAACTTAAGTTCAACGAGATCTCCAGCACATAAAGGAGACAAACCTCATAAATGTCTGCTAACCAGACAATTTCTCATGTATGCTTCAGTTACAGTATGTAACCGACCTCAAAAACAAAAGCAGTCATTAATTATATTGTGTTTCAATGCTGCATCTTTCATGCAACACCACTGGCAATGGCAAAAAAGACACACTGTTTCCTCAGAGAATTTTGCCGCACCTTCAAATATCTGGGAAATAAACAGATCATCCCCTATATATGTTTCATTATTATACTCAGCTGCTTAGAGCACGGAACCTGTGTTTTGAAGCTGGGAATCTGAATGCCTGTCCTGACAGGCAGGACCTGATTTTTTGGACCCACTGCATCCACTGCCCACTTTGGATGCAGATTACTGCAGCATGAATCCAACGTTGGGGACAGCTGTCATTTTCAAACAAGGTTAGCTAGACTATCAGTCTATGGGCTAGGCTGACTTAGACACTGACAGACACTGGCACGGGGTGGGGGGGTAGCTGTGAAAGAGGCTGACTGTGGCCCCACAAAAGACCCCAGACCACCCCCCAAAAGCAGCAAGGCACCCATTACTGCAGATCCATGACAGCACGGCAATACATGGCAAACAGTATGGTGAATGTGGTGAGAGATGGGGTTGACCTGATGGACACAAAGGACTTTGTTTCTGTGGGCCTTCGTCTGTCTTTCAAAATCCAGTCCAGGCACCATGTAACCAGTGCAGTCCTCTTGAGAATTTGTCAACAGTGCAGAATCATTGTGGTGAAACATTTTGGTGGTAGCAATTAGCTATGTCCAGCTTTTCTCAGTTATTTGTTTAGTTAGACATTTTGGTCCACAAAAGCACACTGAACAAAAAGTAGTTTCCAGGTGCGACCTGGGTCTGGGGAGGGGGCTTAACACAGGGATGCAAGGATAATGAAGGTAGGACCTGTGCTGCAGAGCAATACAGTTAACAATGCAACATGCACACATATAACATGCAGACACGGGTGCATGATACAGTTTGCAGACAATTCGTGAGACAAAGTGCATGGTTGTACATATACATATACATATACATATACATATACATATACATATACATATACATATACATAAGGACTGGCCTACTATGGTAAACATATAATGTGTTCACACATGGGTGCATGATACAGCTTGCAGATAAAATACATGAACAGTGAGCGAGAACTGGTACTTTGGAAAACCAAGCTCAAGGGAACCAGCATTCAGGAACGATGGAACATAACCTTATAAACATATGAACTGCTTAAACCAAGAATAATCCCTCAGATTTAGAAGTTCAACAATAAAAGCCATAAACTACTGCGGATGATAGGGGTTCCAGCATATGCTGGTTAACAGGGCACAGAGGGGGCTGTAACAGTTGCACCAACACAAGCTACTGCACATGTTGTTCCTATGCAGGTAGCTCCACATCACACGGAGCACCAACCGCAGTACAGCAACATTTTTTTTTGTTACCAGGCACATGCCCTGGCATGCCTTCGTGCACAGCAGGCACTGCTTGAAGCAATTAAGGAGACAAAGATGGCATAAAGGAAGAGTAAAATGCAAGGGGCATGTGAAAGGCAACCAAGCTAGCAAAGTACCAGAGACGTGGTCGCTCTGGTTCTGAAAGAACCCAATCCAACACCTTCAAAATATTCTGTAAAAAGTTTTTTTATTTTCTTTTGAGTCCTTATTAAACTTGCCCCAACGTTTCACCTACTGCCTTCGTCTGGGGGTTACATTCAAAAGAAAATAAAAAAACGTTTTAAAGAATATTTGGAAGGTGTTGGATCGGGTTCTTTCAGAACCCGAGCGACCACGTCTCTGTTTGGTACTTTGATAGTCTGTATCCAGTTACCCACAATTCAAAGAAAAATCAAAGAATAAGCGATTACCCTCAAGACCCACCCTGAGTTGAACAAAACTACCAAGACAAACTTAGGGAGCGCAAATACACAATTGGGGAGAACCAGCGGCAGGAGAACAGACAGCACTTCAGATCAAACCCCATAATTAAAAATTCTTCAGATATGTAATCAGAAAGAGGAAAAGCACAATGTACTTTCAGTCCACTAGGATCAGGACTAGGGTAATAATTACAAGTGGTGAACAGGAGGCAGAATGACTGAATGCATGCTTGCCACAGTATTCACAGAGGAAAATGACAGTGTGATACTGAACAGTAAAATGTTATTTATGTGGGAATAAACAGACACTCTACATGACCTATAGGAACACCAAAAAAAAAGTTGAAAAAATGCTAAAGCTAGTAAATGTAAACAAGACACTGGAGCCTGATGGAATGCATCGAGCAATCCTGACTGAGCAAGCAAATTTGTAGTTTGTTTTTTATCAGAGCCTTTAAAGCCCTAGACTGACCAGCTACTAAGGGAACTTGATGGATCCCTTCAAAGTAGCTTAAGTTAGCTTAAATGGCAATACCCGTACTCTGGATTTGGTTGCAACTTTTGGGACTTAGATAACAGAATTTGAAAATATCTTTCAAGACTTACTCAGATTGCTTCAGATAGCGACCATATTTTTTCAGATTCAGAACTGAACATTCAAGATTATGGTTTATGAAATGGATTACAACATGAGGAGCTTCCTTTCTGTTTCCTGCACACCGTTTGTGCAACCCATATTCTGCGGCACCATCTACCGTAAATTCAGGCCCACCAATTCAGATTTGAATTCCTCTGCCCCAGACTGTAAAGCAATGTAAGTTGCACCATCAGATATTGTAGAATTCAGGTCGAAATGTTTAATAAACCAGTAACTGGTCTCCCACTTTGAATAAATCAAATACAGTACACAGACTCCTGCTCTGCTACAGATGTCAGTTGATCCATCGACTAGCAGACATACAAACTGAAGAGCTTTCACCTGTGGTTTGGTGGGGCAGCAGGTGACATATGCCACGACCCCCCATGAGTGGTACTTAAACAGCACGTGCCTACATCCTTTAAACACTCGGTTCTAGTTGCTGCATCCACGTAGCTGCCAGCTCTCCCACCCACCCTGCTCGTCCTACTACTACTTTAACTGCAGCCAGCCTACATAAGGAATGGTGCTACAACCATTTTGGCATCAAAGTCTTGAAATCCTTTTGGCAAGTAAATGTATGGTCACTGCAGGGCTCTGGGGATAGGGTACAAGGTGGGGGCCTAGACTGGGTGGGGGAGCTGGGTGGCCGGATTGAGTGGTGAGGACCAGGAGATGCCCTGGTGAAATGGGTCCCAGAACAAGGTTTGCCTTGCCTGGTACCCATACCCAAGGGCTCTGCTGTCAGCAGATCGGTAGCTCAGCTGGCCTTGGTATCTCATCCAGCTCGAGTGGTGTTGTGTAATGCCAGGTCCATTAAAAATAAGATGGCTATTATTGACGATCTTGTTGGGTCAATGGACCTGGCTTGCATCACTAAGACCTGGTTGGATAAAAATGCTGGCTCCATATTAGAGGCAGCGATTCCAGCTGGGTTCTCAGTGATATACCGCTCGAGGCTGGATCACAGGGGTGAGGGGGTAGCAATCTGTTTTAGATCGGCATTGGGCCTTGTAGCTGTGCCAGTTGAGAAGACCGGGTCCTTTGAGTATATAGTGTTTGCAAGTGTGGGGTGCAGGATCATTCTGGTCTACCATCCACCAGGTGGCGAAAAGCAGTTCCTGCAGGATGTCACGAACTTCGCTGTCGATGTGGTGTTGGAGTCTCCCAGATTGATGGTGCTGCTCGACTTCAATGCCTGGACCGATGACGAACTCTCGCAGTTTGGTCAGGACTTACTCAAACTTATGAATTCATTGGGCTTCACACAAACAGTTGCCTCTGCGACCCATAATCACAGCCACTCTCTGGATCTGGTCTTCCTCCTTGGGATAGACACCTCCGACTTGGTGGTGGAACCAGTGGTATGGTCGGACCACCACACTATAAGGTTCAATTTCCAGGCTCCTCCTATAGGCCTGCCCCTGTGGAGATGGTCCTGTACCGCCCTTTGAGGGTGTGACTCCAGATGGCCTATTGGCACAGCTGGACCTATCGAGACTACCGGCTGCAAGTGAAGGTCCACAGAACCTGCTACAGGCTTATAACAGGGCTGTGGCGGGGGTTCTGGATGCTATAGCTCTTGTCCAGGTTTGTTCTCTCACCCTTCGTCCTCGATCTCCTTGGTTTGATGGGACCTTGGGGGAGCTGAGGAGAGTAGGATGAAAGTTGGAAAGGTGCTGGTGGAAATCGTGCCTTGATGCCGACAGACTTAGACTGATGGACAATTACAGGGACTATCAATCGGCAATCTCTCGTAAGAAGGCAGAGTTCCTGTCCAGGGAGACTGCCGCAGCTTGGAAGTGACCAGTTCAGCTCTTTCGAACTGTGGACAGACTGTGCAATCCAGCCTGTCTGCAAGTTTGAAGAGCATTTTCACAAGAAAAGTGTGAGGAGTTTGTTCACTTCTTTGCTGATAAGGTTGCTGACATCAGGTCCAGGATCTGATTAGCTCGCTCTATGGGGAGTAGTGGCGGTCGGTGTGAGGTTGCTACTCCTCAGTGTAGCTGGACAGACTTTGACCGGCTCAAAATTGTGGATGTCATGCAGATTGTCCAGGGTATGCAGCCAACCTGCTGTAGTTTGGACCCAGGCCCAACGCGCCTCTTAATGGGGTGAACTGATGTCATCAGCCCGGTCCTAGTGGAGATGGTCTGGCGCTCGTTAGAGTCAGGTGAGTTTCTGGACTCCCTGAAGGAGGCAGTGGTGATGCCCCTCCTTAAGAAAACTTTTCTCAACCCGGACTGCCATGCCAACTACAGACCAGTCTCCAACCTCCCCTTTGTGGGGAAGTTTATAGAGAAGGTGGTTGCGCTGAAACTGGAGAATCATTTTACCATCCATGTTATCTATGATCCTCTCCAGTTTGGATTTCGGAAGAGGCATAGCACCGAGACTGCCCTTGTTCGGGTGCTCAATGATCTCCTGGTTGCGAGAGATCAGAAGAGCCATTCTGTCTTGGTCCTTTTGCTCTCTCGGCAGCTTTTGACACCATGGACCATGGAGTGTTGCTGGAGTGTCTGCGGTTCATCTGTGGCCTGTCTGAAACAGTCCTCAGGTGGTTCCACTCCTTCCTCACTGGCAGATCCCAGAGGGTGATGTCGGGGATTTATTCCTCCGATTCATGCTCTGTACCATGTGGGGTACTGCAGGGCTCTGTGCTATCCCCCATGTTGTTTGTGGTGTACATGCTGCTGCCGGGGGACATTGTAAGAAGGTATGGGCTAGGGTTTCACTGCTATGCAGATGACACCCAGCTCTACCTGTCCTTTGTGCCCAATCAGGATAGTGCAGTCTCAGTGTTTAACAACTGCCTCACCGAGATACAGGACTGGATGAATGCCAGCTGGCTGAATCCGAATCCTGACAAGACCAAGGTGTTGGTGGTGGATCTGGGTTGTAGGACAGAGAGGCTGGTGGCTGGTTGTCCCTCCGGGCTCTGGCTCGGGGGGAGGTCAGCTGCTGACCTCTGCATGAGCGCACAATCTGGGTGTAATATTTGATGACCTAATGCTTCGTTCACAGGTGTCAGTCATCATCAAGTCTTCTGTTTACCATCTGAGGAATATTGCCCGGATTAAGCACCTTGTTCCGTCCGGTGACCTTCCAATGTTGATCCTCGCACCTGTGGCCTCCCACCTTGAGTACTGTAACTCCCTGCACCTAGAGCTTCCGGGGGCTGATATCCATCACCTGCAGCTGGTGCAGAATGCTGCGGCCAGGTTGTTGTATGGGCTGTCTCGGTCCAGTCATATTACACCAGTGCTGCACACACTGCACTGGCTGCCAGTTCAGTGGCAGATCACCTTCAAGGTTGGTTTGCTGACCTATAATGCCCTACACGGACAGGGTCCAAGTTGCCTACAAGAGCTTCTGCATCCTTATTGCCCCCTCTGACCTCTCCACTCTGCCAGCGAGGGACTGCTAGAGGTTCCCAGGGTACGGTTGAAGACATCTGAGTAGCAGGCGTTTATGTTTGCGGCCCCTACCCGTGGAATTCTCTACCTCATCAGATACGAGCGTGCCTGACAGTGGAGCGCTTCAAGACCGCATTAAAAACTAACTTGTTTGGGCTGGCCTTCTGTGATAATATTTAAGGTATATACTGTACTGTCATGATTGATGTTTTTATCTGAGTATTTATATATTTTATTGTTAGGGCACTATGAGCTCTGGAACAGCACCTTTTTATAAATAAAGCTGATTGATTGATTGACAAGACACTTTGGTGAAGCAGGGCAGCCTCAAACCCTTAGATAGTATCTTGTTCATAGTACCAAACCTGATTTGTCGCTTTTAGGCTCTGCCAGACCTTAAGATCCTCCAGTTGCCACCCCATGACACGTCATCCAGTATGTCACTCTGACATCATAGATTTAAAATTCTTTTTGTCTTGAGCTGGGTTGGAAAACTGGACTGATCTGGACTTCTGACAAATGCATCTGTTTTCCTTTTGTCCCAAGACCTAAGCCCAACAGGAATGTCTAGTTTAGCAAGCTACTTACTGACATCATACCGGGGACCTAAGAGGATAAATGACCTCCCTACCTCCCTTATCGAAAGCAGCAAGTTTGGCCCATTTAAAAATGGGCTCCACTCCTACCTAGCCCATGAAAATGACTGCTGCTGCCCTGTATAGACTTGAGCTACCCTAGTATAACACTACAGTTCACTCCGTCTCTCCCTTGTATGGTCACATCCCATCACCCCCTTCCACGGACCATCCCCCCCAACCCAATCCCTCCTACCCCCAACTACTACGGCTGTCTGCTGAACCCTAGACAAAGCCTTCTCTGGCTGCGAGTACACCAACACATTGTACTTAGGTAACCCAGGAGATTTCTGGCTTTAAGATGTATACTGTACCTGCTAAAACACTGTACCACACTCATGGACTGCTGTTTTCTTCCCAGTACTTCTGTAACTGAAATTGCCATATAACCTCTACTGTACTTACTGTCTTGCCTGCCTGTAACTGTCTGTAACCAATGTATTGTACCGTACTGTATTTTGTTGACTTGGAACCTTTGTAAAGGAGCTCCTCTGCTCAAATGTATTAATCTGAAACTTAAATAAATAAAGACACATTCTAAAATGAACCCATAAATTGTCCAGGGGACCTGACATCATAATGGATAGTACAGACAGAAAATTTCCCTCAGAGCCAGTGGGTCTGCTCTGATAAGAATCTTGAACTTTCTTCCCAGAAATATCAGAACTGTCTTTGTAGCTGCTACACTCCAACTGATACTCATGCAGAAATAATTGAATACAAATATAGAAAAAAGAAAATACAGTGAGATATCCATAGCAAACTGCTACAGTCGTCATTCCCCATTTTTCTTGTGGATCACGAAGTATCTTATAAACAGGCCCTTTCTCCACTGTGACATAGGGACCTTTTCTTCTAGTTCTGCTTGCAGCAGTTTCTTTACTTCCAGTTCCGGCAGAATTTTTCTGTTGGTGAATGGGCTAGAAAGTTTTTTGGTCTCTGCAACTTTGGAAACCATTTGAATTGCAGACCCAGTCCCTGATCCACTATCTCTAGGACCCACTTGTCACTGGCAATTTGTACTCATTCCTGATAGCAGTGCGTCAGTCTTCCTCCCACTATCAATGGTTGACTGACGACCTAGAAAGGACTCTCAGGGGTTTTGTTTTGGCTGTGACTTGGGGGCTGGTAATGCCACATATCTGGCGACCCTCCTACCTCTGCTTCTGTAGTAACCCCTTTGGGGCTGGTAATCATAAGGGATGTAGAATCTTAGGCAGCAGAAATCTACCCCTTCCGCAGGGCCTGTAGGAAGTGGATGCCTTTTCCTTTTCAGTGTTAAATGGTCTTGTACGCATCCACTTTTTTCATGTATGCTTCCATTTTGCCACCAAATAAGGAAACTCCCTCAAAGGAGAAATCAATGGCTTTAGTCTGGGTGTCCTTCGAAAGGATGGCAACCCTTAGCCAGACACACCTTCTCAATGCCACTGCTCAGGCTAAGACTTGTGATGCAGAGTCACTGGTCTTAAAATCCATATGGAACTGACATTTAGTGGCATATAGGGCTGACTCTGCCTGTGTTCTCCTCCTCCAGGGAAGGAGGGTAGTCAGCTCCGCTGCTATACTGCCACCTGGGTGACCACAGTGCAGCTGGAGCAGCTTGTGGGTGGAAAGATGCTGACACATGCCACAACACACACTATGGAGTACATGCATGCTTGGCGCACACTTGCCATCAGTATTCTGGGGAGTTCAGGAGAAAAATATGGAAAAACCTTGAGCGGCTTGGTAAAGCCAAGCTACTTGCAGACCCCGCACCTAACTGCCAAGGTGTGGCCTCCCATACCAGATCCTTCTGTGGCAGGGCACAGGGTGACCCTGTCACCCCCACCTTATCACTCAGTGCCAGCACTGCATTCCACAGTGCTTTCTGGTACTGAGCTGTATATACGAAATAAGCCACCTGCCTCAGGAGCCGAGAAGCTGTTGTACAACATTTTTGGCCATAGTATCCAGTTTCCTGGAATCCTTCTCAGAAGGCTGTGCGGAGAAGGGCCCTTTGACCTTCTCACAAGCAGCAGCTTGGATGACTCCTTCATGATCAGGATGAGCACAAGGGTATTCCATGTGACAGGAAGATCCTGCCACTCTTGAGGACCGACCTTTTCTTAAATCTGTTGCAACAATTCTTCTATTTCTTGGCCTAATTTATCCTTTCTGATTTCTAGTTCATAAGGTTGGCCACCTACAGACGCCCCCTCCCCTTTCTTGACTATGCTATAGTGTCCTCTTTAATTTTCCTTTTCCCTCTCAGGTCCTCATACAGGAAGGTTATTGTGCTGACCTCCGAGCTGATGTAAAACAACAGGCTGTGTTCCTCATTGTTGGAATTAGTATGCAATAGCACTATGTCATAAAATACCTTGATGTATTTATTATGCCTTATGTGTATGAAACCTGTAAATGTTGAAAATACCATGGTACTAGGTGTTTTTGATAAAGGTATAAAGTTATTAGGTGACTGTATTATAGGATTAAGTTACCAGGGTAGATACATCAGAAAACCCCCATTGTGTTGTTAAAATGCATGTAAACTGCAGATTGTTTGAGAAGCCCTTTGGCGCCATGCATTCCTGCTTTAAGCCAAACCAGCCTAAAATGTCATGATGATTTGCATATGCATCCCATGATGCTTTGAATTATAGGGGTATGTGTGATGTTGGGTTTCTTTGAAACTTGGCTTTATTGTCAATGCCCTTTGAGGCAACCCTTACTTCAGTGCTTTTGCACTGAGGTTCTTTGTCTTTAGCTTGTTTTGGGGGTTTTCTTTTTCTTTGCTCCCCATCACCCAAACACACAAGACCAACATAGGGAATGAAATAATGTTCACTAAAGAGATAGATCAGTAGGTGCTGACTAAGTGCAGAGGAAGGACATGCATAGTCTGTTGCAGCAAACTGATGTACTGAAGAAGGGATATGCCATTGCTTAAGGTTATTGCCCTGTGTTTTAAATAAACATCACACAGAGACAGTGTGCAGAACCTGAAGTTCTGTGTCTGGTCCATCTGTTATACCATAAACCCTCCACATTCCACCCCGTGTCTGCCCACCTGATATTTCTTTTCAACTTCAGGTTCCATAGGGCTGCCTTCTTCCTCCTCCTCTTAATACATATCCTCCTCCACAGGCAAATGGTCTGGGCCCAGAGCCTGGGGGCGACAGTTACTGAGGAATTTTCCATAACCTGGAATGAATGGAAAAATTGCCATGCTTTGGCCACTTTGAATACATTTGTCTTTGATTCACTGCGTGCTTCTTTTCCTTTGCAGGAGGAGTGGCATGGACATGCTTTTCTTTTTTGGGTGTTTTTAGCAGGCACTGGCTCCAGTACCTGCTCTGAGGTTCTTTTATTTGTGTTTTTGCCATTACTAGAATCAGCGCCCCCCCCCCAGACACCTCAGTATCCTTACCATGCTTATCTGTTGGCTGAGCAGCTTTATCTTTTTTTTTATCTGTTCCTTTGACGTGGACTGCTGCTGTTTATGAGGAGAAGAACCCTCTGATGCATTCTTCCCAACATCACTAAGAACTCTTAAATTCTTCTCTTTTTAAAGTCCTTTTTTGGGGCAAAACTTTATAGAGCTCACAACTGATAATATTGTGAACTGTACCCAGGGACTTTAAACAAAGCTCACGGCAGTCTGCCCTTGCCTGGAGCTGAAAACAATGTACACAATTTTTACTGCCTGTTGGTCCTGTTCGCTGTTTAAATTTATTGATCACGCCAATCACTGAAAGACCTTGTTTAAACAATTATTCAGTTACCAATACACAAGCACATGATTAAAATTATTGTAAAATTATTTTTCTCCCCTCACAGATAGTAAGGACCGTTAGAAACAAAAAGGAAAGAGGGAGGTGGTATTGGCTGTGGACAGATCGCTGGTAAGACCCCACCTAGAGTACTGTGCCCAGTTCTGCAGATAACATCTCCGGAAGGCCATAGACAGAGTGGAGGTGGTCCAGACAAGGGCAACTAAAATGATGCAGGGTCTGCATCAGAAGCCCTATGAGGAGAAACAGGAGGTAGAGGGGGGGATATGATAGAGATCTTTAAATACCTGATGGGGTAAATAAGGTACAGGAGGGAAGTATTTGTCTCAAAAAATGTGCTCAAGGACAATGGGGCATCATACAAAGCTGGAGGGGGGTAGATTCAGGAGAGATGGCAAAAAGATTAATATACAAGTTAGCCAGCCTGGGAGTGGGTCCCAAGATGACAGCCTGGGTAAAGAATTGGCTGGAGAATAGGACACAGAGAGTAATAGTAAATGGAGTCCACTCTGAAGAAAGGGGGGTTACTAGTGGGGTACCGCAGGGTTCTGTATTAGGACTGGTCCTCCTCAATGTCTTTATGCTTGGCATTGCAGAGGGACTGGAAGGAAAAGTATGTCTCTTTGCAGATGACACAGATCTGCAACAGAGTTGATGCACAAGGTGGGGTGGAAAGGATGAGAAGGGACTTGGCAAGGTTAGAGGAATGGTCAAATGTATGGCAGCTTAGATTCAATGCTAAGAAGTGCAAGGTAATGCACCTGGGAAACAAAACCCAGGGAAGAGTACACAATAGGCGCTAGATACTAACAACAACAAAATGGAAAGGGACCTGGGGTAGTCATATCAGATGACCTAAAGGTGGGCAAGCAATGTGAGAGGGCAGAGAAGGCTGGGGGATACTGGGATGCATAGGGAGAGGCATCACCAGTAGAAAACAGGAAGTTATTATCACTCTGTACAGACAGCTGGTGAGACCCCATCTGGAGTACTGCGTGCAGTTCTGGTGACCAATCTCCATAAAGACATAGACAGGATGGAAGCTGTCCAAGGAGGGCAACTAAAATGGTGCAGGGTCTGCATCGGAAGACATATGAAGAGAGACTTAGGAGCTTAATATGTATAGCCTCGAGGAAAGGAGGGAGAGGGGGACATGATAGAAGCTAAGTACCTCAAGGAATCAACAAAGTCCAAGAGGGTAGCATCTTTCAAAAAAAGAGGTGTGCAAGAACAAGGGGGCACAATTTGAAGATGGGGGGGGTGGCTCAGAGGTAATTTAAGGAAGTATTTTTTCACAGAGAGGGTTGTGGATGCATGGAACGGCCTTCCGGAGGAGGATGTGGAGTCAAAAACAGTGGTGGAATTCAAGCATGCATGGGACAGTCATAAGGCAATTCTAGGGGGTGGGGGTAGGAAGAAGTAGGCTGCTGGTTAACTAGGATCTGCAGCTTATCCATTAGGTAGGGAAATGGGCAGACTGGGTGGGCCAAGCAGTCCTTATCTGCCGTCAAATTCTATGTTTCTATGTTTCACCAAAAGAGTGGTGGACTCTTGGAACAGTCTTCCAGCGCAGGGTTTTAAATAACTGCAAAATTGATTAGCACTTTCATTGTAATCAATTGTGACAAAGTACGTATATGCATCTTCTAGCAGTTTACGTTGCTAAATGAATTGAGACATGAGCTATGCATTATCCCAACTGATTAGCAGTTTTACTCTTGAAAGTACTAATCAATTTTGCAGTTATTTAAAAACCCTGCAGCGGATGGTAGGTGTGAAAAGAGTGGTGGGGTCCAAGAATGCATGGGACAGACATAAGAGAATCTTAAAGAAAGGGAAGGGGGTTGGATGAATAGGCCAAAGATCAAGTAGGATCTGCGGTAATACTGTAGGCAGGGGGAAAAATGGGCAGACTAGGGAGGCCAAATGGTCCTTATCTGCCAGAAAAGTCTATGTTTTGGGGGTTTGATAATTAAGACAAAAAGGCGGTTTGGTTCTCCAAAAATGGGAACTGAGTGTAAACTTGCCAGAAAACCACACAAGTAGTGAGCCTTGTGGTGTATAATGTTCATATATATATATATATATATATATATATATATATATTTTTTTTTAATTGCTTTGGTTCCCTACTGGAGGGAACCACATTTCAAATGTGGCAACGTTTCCTGGAACAGATGGGGACTCGGAGAAACTGTAAAATATAATAAAAATAAAAACAAACACCCTAACTAATGCAGAGTATCAAGAAACTAACTTGTTAAAAAAAAAAAAAATAATAATATTAAGTAAGACTTTGCTGACCAAAAGGCTGGAGCTGTACTTCGGGATGACTGCTCTCTTCAAGCGGAGCAACAAATCTGACGTTGGTTCACTAGGAGGCGCATGACCACAGTGCACAGTTTGAACCTGTATTGTAAGTTCTAAAAATCAGCATAAAGTTTTCTCCGGGGCATCACACTTTGGCAGGATGATGCTCAGGGATGCTGGTTTTCCATTTTCAGGAAACACGGAGAGAAAAACAGATTCCTGATAGGCCAGCGGAATTTTGTCACCAAAACAGTACTAGCGTTTGTTCTCACAGTGTCTCTGATTTGCAGTCATTAAAAGCAGCGTGCCAGCTGCCTTCGTGTTGCAGTTCCTGCTTGCTACTGTCCCGCTACCCCCAACTCAGACCTGCTACCAGAACTAACAACAATTAAGAAGATGCTTGTTTGCTGCTCTCCATCCAGAAACAATATTCTAGTAAATTAAAGATGCATTCTATTTGCCGCCATCTGATATCGGTGATCCACCGTAGGCATGGTATTTTGGACATGGCTGCATCATACAGTTCTGTAGAACTGCAGTTGTTTTTAAGAAAAGACTTAGATATTGGAAAAGTTAAATGCAGCCATTCCCTTACTTGAGTTAATCTGCCGCACCAATTCCAATACTGAGAGAACCAAAGTTGTCGCCTACTCTCTGATTTTCTAAACTTAAAAGTAATACAGTGCTTAAATTATCTTGTAGTTCTTTTTTTTCTATAATCTGAAATTTCACAATTCAAATGGCATGTGGAGTCACACAACTATTAAAACGGGAATGCACCAAACTACTGTTGGTAGTCTAGGATGATAAATAATAAATAATAATACTTTGAGTGTTTTAAGACGCATCTCTGCATCCACGATGCACCTGGCAGTTCCAGCATAGAAGGCCCTTGCTGCACATAAAAAACTCCCCCTACTTAAGTAAAACAAAAGGACACCACTTTTTAGCATAACATCGAAAGGATGCACATCTGAACAGTTATGTACAAAAAAAAAAAAAAAAAAGACTTAATTGGGATGGGTCCAAAGAAGGTGTACCGGACCCGACTAAACATGGAAACCACAATATTTTCAGTGCCATGGTGGACTGTGAGTGTAACCAACATCGTAGCACTTAAGGAGGGGGACATACAGTAAATTGGATAAACCTCCTTAAGATTTCAGGTTCACTGACAGTATTTGGGCCACTGTTGTGCTTCAGGTTGTCTTTTGCTGCCGCCTGTGTTTAACCCAGCCTCCAAGGAATTTTTGGGTTCAGTCTCAGTGTGGTTAATAGAGACAATTACCGCTAACTCTGATTGCCAAACAAAGTGGCCCCTCGACACAAACCCTAGATCAGCTGTGCAAATAGGTAAGAGATGAGTTTTTTGCCTTCCATACCCTGTCCACCCCGGGTGGAGGCACCCTCGAGATACCGCCAGTAGAACCCCCTGCTGTACTAGACTGCACAGAACTCTCTAAGAAGCCTCAAAATTCTTGAGAAATTGGTGACAGCTTACAGAGGGAGAGGCAAAATATAATTCTTCCTCTGACACTAACAGGCAGCCTACACTTATGAACACTGCCCCTGACTCTGATTCACCACTGACTTTTCAGCTTCCCCAGGTAACAGTGAAACACAAGCTGTTGAAGTGCTGCCCTCCACAGAACAACTCCATGATAAAAACACATAAACAGCAGCCGCTGGATTAGGCACAAAAAGAGCATCCCCACTTTATCTCTCAAGTAAGGAAACAGCTTCTGTAAAATGGAACCAATGTGGGCTTCTCAGAAACTGTAAATATATTTACATATATAGATTTATTTATACACACACACACACACACACATATATATATATATATATATGGGGTAGCTGCCTCCCTCTCCCTGGGCTAAGACATAGATATGGCACACTGATGAGTCCAAATGAGGATGAAACGTGTGTATGTGTCTGCTGTTCTCTTTGCTGATTGCACTGTGATGCCTTCTAGCACCATGCCAGTCTGCTTAAAGTTGAGCCTGTCCAAATTCTCTAATGGGGATTTGCATATGTTTCCCATGCTGCTTTGCATTATTGGGGTGTGTGCAATTGTGTTTTCTTTAAAATTTGGCTGTATGGCCAATATCCTCTGGGATAACCCATGCCGCAGGGCATTTGCTCTGGGGTTCTTTTGTAGTTCTTTTCCTTCTCTATTTTGGGCTCCCCATGATCCAAACCAATAACATCCCCCTTAAGGGGTGGCTGGCTCCCTCTCCCTGGGCTAAGACACAGATATGGCACACTGATGAGTCCAAATGAGGACGAAACACATGTATGCGTCTGCTGTTCTTATCCTTTGCTGACTGCACTGTGAGGCCTTCTGGCACCATGCAGTTCTGCTTAAAGTTGAGCCAGTCTAACCTCTCTCATGGGGATTTGCATGTTTCCAATGCTGCTTTGCATTACTGAGGTATGTGCAATTGTGTTTTCTATATACATATAATAAATATATGCATCATTATATTCATATATTTATTCACAATAAGTGCTTTAAAATTTGAAAATGATTCTGATTCAGTATTGGTACTACTGCATGCTGCTGTTGCTACTTCTGCACTGCTAGCTTCTAAAATATCCGTGACGGCGAAAGTTTGTATTAAAAGATGGTCAGACCTGAAATGAGAGGAAAAGGTAAGTCAAAATTAAATACAGCTGTTCTGAGCTCAGAGGCTAATTTACTGTGCTGACTCTATACTGAGGGAAACAAAGTTGTTGTGGTCTACTCTCTAGTATGCATTTCTTATCTTACTAATACAGTCCCTACCTTATACTACTCTCCATTTCCCCAGCTATAAATCTGAACAGGTCAAGGTTCAATTAAAATGACTTTTGGAGTCGGACTCAAGTTATCATCCTTTGTCAATGCATGTATGATTACTGACAAAATGTATGCATTAAAAGATGTCTTTTCATTTGCTGTACTGTATTGTTAGTGTGGGGGGGGGGCAAAGCTGCTGGTATTTACTAGTTTTTAACTGTAAAACTAAATACAGACCTGAAACGAAACTAGGTATGTGTGGAGCCATGTTGGGCGTGTGTGTGTGTGTGTACATTGGGGACGGGGCTGTGTGTGTGTGGCTAAGAGTGTGTGTGTACACTGGGGAGGGGCTGTGTGTGTGCTAGGTGTGTGCTGATGTGTACATTGGGAGGGGCTGTGTGTATGTACATTGGGAGGGGCTGTGTGTGTGTGTATGTGTGCAGAGGTGGTCTTGCCATGTTGATGGGGCCAGGCTGACATCTTACCATATAGTTGGTTTGCAGCAGTGTGGCGCTGGGAAGCTGGTGGGCTTACATCATTGTGAGGGGATCTTTCAATCAACCTCCACCCCCATCCAATATGTTAGAAGGTCCCCAGTGGACCAACTTGGATGGGAGTGGTCTAACAGCACCATGTGGTTGCCACAAGGTAGCTCCCACTTTTCACCTGTGGGATTGCACCCCCCCCCGGGGTCAGCACGCAGTGCCCCTGCCGATGAAGCATCAACGTGCTTCATGACCCGCCAGCCCAGGGCAGGGAGTCCGGCTTGCTCTTAAACACAGGTCTCCCACCAGCCTGGAGCACTTAGCACTTTTTTTTCTTTTTTTTAATTTGTGGAGCTTTACTTTTATTTAAAAAAAATTTTACTTTAAGATGGGTGGGTGGGTGAGTTGGGCTGCTGGTTATGTGTGCTGCGCAAGTCTGCGTTTTGAAACAGCACAGTGGGAGTCTGCAATAACTGGGTTGATCTCTGGTGCTGTGTGTGTGTGTGTTGTGATACACGAGGCTGCAGGACACAGGCCTGGACAGTTGCATGTGTGTGTGTGTGTGTGTGTGTGTAACTTGCCAGTCTGGGGTGGCTCTGTATGAGTTTTGTGTGGCTAGAGGAATGCAGAGGTGTGCGGGGAGCTTGCCACTGTGAAGTGGGGGCCTGGACATAGGTGAAGCTGGCCATGTGGTTGGGCATGGGGTGAGCAGTGTGTAGCTGGGAAGTTGAAGTAGTAGGCCTGCTGAACTGGGTGCTGCATGGAGATCTTTCAGCTAACCTGGTTGGGGGGGGCAGCTAAAAGCACTGTCTGGTCACCATCAACATCAATCATCTGAGCTGAGCTGTGGAAGTAATATTTCTTGTGGGCGGGTTCTGTGTAGCTGACAGACATCCAGCAGTAACAAAATGTATTATGCTGTATTAGCACATGCAGTTATAGTCCAGAACCTTGGCCAGGAATGTTTGAGGGCTGTCTGTATAAATTGGGGGGGCTGGCTATCTTGGTGTGTGGGGGTGTGTGCTTCTGTTGGGGGCATGTTGATGCACGGTTAGCTGCGTTGGTGTGTGGGAAGCTGGTTGTGCTCATTTTGAGCGAGCTGGTTATGTTGAATGGGAGCAGGCCTTGTTCAGTAGGAGCTGGCCATGTTGGTGCAGAGGTTGTCCGTGTTGGTGAGGGGGATGGGAAAGCTGGATGCACAAGCCAAACAACAATCCTTGTCTCCCTGATTCAGTAAAAAAACAAAACACAAAACACTAGTCTCCCCCAACAACAGTCAAAGTGGTGACCAAGATCAGTAGCAGTTCCCAAAGTGGAGCAGCCTGCACGCTTCTTCATTCTGGTAAGTAGGAATGAAATGACGTCCTCCTATAGTAGTAACATGTGACTGGTCAACTGAAAAGAGGATATCATTTCATTCACACAGGAGGATGAGACACTATAATCTTTTGGTGGTTGGAGATGAGGGTGCGTTAGTGGCAAACTGGGCTGCCATGACAAGGCCCTCCCCCCACTGACCCACAAAAACGCACAAGTATGTACCATTTTGGGGGGGGGCAACAGGTTGAGATGCTGCAAGATGGCTGGTGCGTCCGGAGCTAGATGGGATGGAAGAGGTGCAAATGTGTGGTGGAGGGGAGCTGTGTGTGTGTGTGTGTGTGTGTGTGGTGGGGGGGCTGGCCATGCTGGGACGGACTAGGTTTATGAGTGGGGAGATGTTGGTGTTGGGGAGGCAGGTGTGTGAGATGGGGTGAAAAGTTTAATTAGCATCTGAGCTGCGACATGAAAATTAAGAGGCTCCCTTTTCATGGAGACCAAGTAAGAAAGTAACCAATTTACTATGAGTAGAAAGACATTTAATATTTGCCAAGAGGGTGGGTGGTGGTGCCCTGAATTCTGTTAATTTGTTGATGTGCGGCATACACCAGTAGCACCACTGGGAAAAGTGACTGGAATTTAGTGAGTGACAATGGGTTTGAGAAAGTTATTTCTGGATTTGTTTCATCTTTGGGAGATGTGTCTCTCTCCATTAGCAGGCTCCCCACTAATCACTTGTAGATTTTCTTTAGGGGGTGCACTTTATTTTCATAGAACCTAATTCAGGCAGCTAGACGTCAGACAGGACTGAACTGTGGGAGTCCACCTTGGTGTCTAGTGGTTCTGCTTAATTCACGTCTGAGCTCTGATCAATGAAGAGACCCAGAAATGTGTTACCTGGACAGGTGGGGCAGGGGCATCGAGGGATGGGGGCTATATTGTCACACCTGAGGGATGAAGGCTGCAGTGCTTCTGCTGCCATCACACCTGAGGGATGAAGGCTGCAGTGCTTCTGCTGCCATCACACCTGAGGGATGGGGCTGTAGCGCTGCTGCTGCTGCCATCACACTCTGGGGATGGGGGCCGTAGTGCTGTTGCCATCAGACCTGAGGGTGGGGTTGTAGTGATGCTGCTAACATCACACCTTGAACCTATTAAAAGAACTTTAAATAGGTACAAGGATAGATGTACAATCGTAGAGGTCAGCATTGCTAAAATGCACATTAAAAGAGTTAAAAACTTTGTTAAATAAAGTTTACAAAACAAAACAGTGACAAAAATGGATTTTGGCATTGCAGACTCTGGTGACAGTATCAGTTTTTTAAATCTGCAAAATGGAATCTGCCTTTTCTCAGTCATAGTAAACCAGCATCCCTGATGCTACTGTAAATATTAACTGGTGGATTTCTGTTTGAAGTGCTTGTCTGTGCATTTGTTTCCTCTTTTGGCCCTTCCTTCCTAAGGTACTTTTATTCTAAGGGAACCTCGTTCTTCTGACACCTCTAGGGCTGGAACCCTCCTCAAGCGGGTCTGTGTCATTATGGCACCTCAGAAGGATAGTAGTCCCTGTTGTAGGAACAAAAGGAGCATATGCCACACTTACAATCATGCTACACAAGCCTTCTACATGCCACTTATCAGAGTACCTCAGTGCAGTCCTTCAAATCATTTGCCTCTCACCATCATTCCAATCGTTCTAAACCCTACCAGTCCTTTCCTGTGTTCCTTTAAGTATTCCCACATATGAAGCCCAACTGCCCAACGAACCCAGCGTTATAAGTATCTTTTCGAAAAACCTGCTTAAGAGATTTTGCACATGCCTGTATGAAATGTTTTACACCATGGGTGTTCACATAGATCCAAGATTAAGGCAATTTTTGTCTACAAATTGACAAGTCTTTCAAAATATGTAAAACTAAAATCATGTTTTGCTACAGTGAGAACAGTATCAAATATGTCAGATAACCTCTGAGGAGGTTTTCGTGGAGAAAGTGCTATTTTTTAGTGCATGTCACATGAACAGTGGAGTGATTATGGACATGAAGGGAATCAAGTTTGTACATCTGAACGCAAAAGTAAGGTCCCCATCATAAAGCTTCTCACGATTTTTGGTAGACACTGCAAAACATTTTGGGCAGGATTTTCACCATACGCTGCCGAGGTGTTGTACATTTCTCCCACATCTCAGCACAACGTGCAGATAAGTTATACCACCTAAAAGGTGCCACTTTGGGGTCTGCTTGTGTCAAAAGAAACTGATGCACCCACCACTTTTTTTTTCCTTCTTTTTACACATGCTGCTACAAAGCAGTGAAACTATTTTTTTTTAGAAAAACATTCAAAGTCATTTTTGCACATCTGGAATGATGCAAACATAGCTCAAACTGGATCTGCATCACCCACTTTGAAAATCCTCTTTATCTTTTTCAAAAGGACCTATGGATACTTTTCTTTCCGTGAATTCTGAAAAGTGTGTTTATGCTTCAATTTAACATTTTCTTTAGCAGACCCCACCACCCCCAGTGGCCTGATGATGAAAGTCCATGACTCTGTCCCACTGCTACACACAGCCACACTCACACACTGTTCAGGTCATGGGTAGGGGTGAGATTCTGGGACTGTGGGTGGGTTTCACTGGGTTAATTTTGTACTTGTGCTTGCTAAATAGTCTCTAACTTTGACAGACTGTCATTGTCTGTTTGCTAAATCTGCAGAGAGCTGTCCCTTCCCTTGCTTTGACTGCCAGTGCTTGGGACTTGCTGTCTGTCTGTGCTGACTGCTCAGTCCTGCACCAGTGGCCTTATGATGAGAGTCCATAACTCTATCCTGCAGTCACACTCACATTCTGCTCTGCTGCAGGCAGCAGCTGTGCTTCTAGAGCCTCAGCTGCCTTTATCTTTTAGTACCTTCCCCTTTTTATGGCTGAATGGGCACAGCCACGCTGACATATTGCTATAATGTAGAAGAGAGAATGGATGGTGGAAGCATGTGACTGGATACCTTCACTCTGTCCTTCCACAGTGGTGCGGTCACTGCTGTTCTGTTGTTTCTCCACTGCCCCTCCGCTGCTGCACTAGCCGCCCACCTCCGCGAGCGCACTATTTTCTTGCTGCCCGTTACTTCTGCTTCACATCCGCTGTTGTGGTCAAAGAAAAAGAGCCTGCCATGCCCAAGATGGCCACCGTGAGTTCAGTGCGCATGCGCGAGTATTGCAGTCATGATGGCCCCCCCCCGCGCAGTACTGGGAAGAGCTGGTGCAGGTCACACCCGCCGTCACCAACTTCAGTGATTTTAAAGCAGCATATAGTTGATGGATGACTCCTGGCACTGGGTGGCCTTGCTGTGGTAGCAAGTGATTGTGGGCCCCCCCCCCCGCAATACGGCAGAGAAATGGTGCAGGTCCCACCTGCCCCCACTGACTTCAGTGACAGCTGCAACAACACCAGGTAAACGTATAGCTGCCATTTGGGCTCAGACCCGAGTCTATTTAAACTGTTGTGTCTTTTGCGGTCTGCCCAGTTACAGTAATTTACTCTTTGCTCTGAGCTTGTACACTGTAGAAAGCTCTCTGTCTGGCCTGCATGGAGGACACCAACAGCCAGGCCCCACTCTGTGCACACTGTTCAGCTAACCACTCCTTGAGAGCGCACATGCATGAGAGACGGACAGAGAGAGAGAAGCTGTCTTTTTTTTGTCTGGTGATAAACTAGCATTGGCTGGTACCGTGTGTATATGGTATGAAGGTGGCTATGTATCTAGTGATACTGGATACCAGTCCAATGTTGGGAGCTGTAAGTCACTTGTAAGGGATGCAAAAATCATCTACTCAATAGAACAAAAGGCTGTGAAGGGAGAACAAAGCTAGCAGCCCAGTGAGAGGAGACGTTCTTCGCTCTTTCCTGACTTCCGCTAGAAAGGTTGCTCTTTCAACATTAAAGTGCATTTTTTAGTGACTTTGGCACTACTATTTCACAATCATTTAAAAGAAGATAGTGTATTTTATTGAAATACCGATTCTAGCAATATGGTGAACCCAAGAAATGGTCCAAAAACTCTTCCACCCCAGGGCCATTGAAACCACCTTCCACCACTCGATCGCCATTCGTGCTGGGGGGGGCACCGACCATGCTGAAGACCCTACAAACTGCATTAATGCACTAACCAGGACTGTAAAAAACATGGGCAAAAAAAAATGGACAGTTATGTGGAAAGGTTAATGACGGTAGAGAACACAGTGGAAGCTATTCCATCTGGAATAAAGCAGACAAAAAAATCTGCAGGGAAGACGCTGGTGGTAAGGACAAATACTGTTAAAGAGCAAAGCATGGTGATGTTTTAGAGCGAACAGCTCAAGAACCTGGTTCGAGCTACCAACATCAGGATATTAGGACTGCCTCAAGATCTAGAAGGGAATAACGCAGGGACACAGAGAGAGATTGCTCACTGGAACTCTTGGTCTTGTGTTCACATCAGTGGTTGTTCATGCCTACTGCATTACTCTGCGGTGGGCCTGGAACATGGCTGAAGGACCCAGGACTCTCCTGATGCTGACCGAATCAGAAGCAATGAAAAGCAAAATACCGAGGGCTGCTTGGGAGCAAAGCCCGATTCAAGGGAATGGCCGAAGAATTTTATTCTTCCCTGATTACTCACTCACATCACACGCCCATCGCAAAGAATTCGAGGGAGCTGTATCAAAATAGAAAGAACTGAACTTTCTGCTCATACTGAGTTTTTCCACCTGCCTGCAACGTTCACTTCAAGGAGAAAATATATTATATTACGGATCTCCATGCCGGGGGGCTCCGTGTGGCCAAACTAACTGCTACTACTGAAAGTTTACAGACGGAACATTCCTCTGAGGAGTAGGCTGAGGGATTGATTTAATGCTGCCGAGTCCTCGTGTGAGTATGTTCCTTTTGAAAGCGAGAGGAGTCTGGACTGTGAGATTCTAGTCAACAAACTAATGTGTGAACACTGTATTAGGACTTTTAAATATGTTCAAAGCTTCTCTCATTTCACTTCCATTTCACTCCATACAATTGTCCTCTTACCTATTACAGCTTTTCCCACTAAAGTGAGGATTATACTGTTCAATATGAGGCTAAATGCACGTTTCTCTGTATGCATATGCTGTATGGGTTCTAAGGTTTTGAGCCTCTTTACCTGTTGGCAAGTCATATACATGAGGCCATCAGGGTTGAGCTACTAAGCTTTAGGATGCGTTTGTTTGAAAACTGGTACCAGGAGAGGTACACTGAGCCAAGACTTTTTTCCAGGTGTGACCTGGGGGACCGGAAAGGTGTAAGAACTGTGGCACAATATAGAGCAACAAGACAGCTGAGCAACATATGGTGCAAAACAGTACGAATTAGAATAAACACTAAAACGCATATGCAGATAATAAAGTGCAGCACAGCTCAATGAGAACGCCTCACAAGTGCATAAACAGAAGTAAGTGGCTACATTACATGGCAGGCAAGAATGCTGGCAATAGGAGATTGGCCTGAGGGGCACGTTGACTGTCTGACTTTGAAAAGGAGGCAGAACTATAGAGGAGTAAAAGTCTGACCAAGGCAGGAGCGGGGATCCAGCTGGCTGCTATCAGGATGGTTAAGGCTCACCCATGGAGGTGTCAGAAGGAAGGGTAACACAAACAGGTGGGGAAGGATTTAAGTTTCAGGTGGTGCCTGAGGGAGCCAGGGGATGGGGAGTACTGAAGGGTGGAGGATAGTTTGTTCCAGAGTGAGGGAAGTCGAAAGGAGAAGGCAGACTGCCCAGCAGAGGAGAGGTGTGAGGGGTATCAAAAGTGTGATTGTCCCTGGAGTGGAGGGAACAGGAAGCAGGGAGGAGCAGGGACAGCAGAGAGGAGAAGTAAGAGGGAAGGGAAACAAACCAGTATTTGGATATAAAAGAGGTACAGTGAGCCTGGTGACAAGAAGGCAGAGCATGGATGGATAGGGAAGAATACAGTGAACAATGATGGGTGCGAGAAGAGCTTTTAGTAAAACAGCAAAAGGAGTTGCAGAGGGTGTCCAGTCTGGCAACGAAAGTAGAAGGTGAGGGAAGCAGGAGGTGCAATGCCATAGATGTCATCAACATAGTCAAAGACAGGGAGCACCATTTTGGTAACAAGCTCCCTGCGGACATGCAGAGATAAACAATCTTTGTTATGGTACAGGGCACCAAGCTTGGGATGGAGTTCTGCGCAGATGGCACTGATGTGGGCTGAGAAGTCAAGCTTACTGTCTAGCTAAACTCCAAGGTACTTGCATGTGTTGTTTCTTTTTTTTTTTTTTTTAACTTCTATATGGTGATGTTTATTTATTTAATTAATTTTTGTTAACCAGGTAGGTGCACTAGCCATAAAATGACTATTTTCAGGCAAGACCCGGGAGAATACAACAAAGTATAAAAGACAACATTACATGAGTGCAGGACAATTTCAAGTATGGTAGGTCAGAAACAGTAACAATGATTTAACATAAGTGTTCAAAAACATTACAAGAGGTAACAACGACTTAACATAAGTATTCACAAACATTACAAGGGGTAAGGATACCAAGAACAGTATTAAAACATACTAGAGCAAGGAACAGCTAGTATAGGGATATGATACAGCAAAAATTGGTGTGGCAAAAAAAGGGGGAAGTCAGTGAAGGAAGAAGACAGGTGAGGGTAAGCGCTTTAAACAATAAGCATAGAGAAGCAAGGTAGACCATAGTTAGAGGGGGGAATGGTTGCTAAGTGGGAAGGAGTGGTGCTGTACAACAAAATGGCGATAGGTATGGTTTGTGCAATGCTTGGTGAGAATGCCCTTGGTGGAGTCCAAGGAAGCTCGGGAAGCTGAAACAGCACAGGATGCAAAGCACCATCTCTAAGCTTTTCCTTGCACACGCACCTCCCCCTAGACTGCTTCATCAATCAACATTCGACCATCCCGACTCAGAAGGCTCTCCCCGACGATCCTTATCTACTGAGCACCAGTAAGGTACATTTGTTGTAAGTTAGTGTTCATTTTACTATGCCCTAGTTAAATAATCCACTTTATATTAAATTGCCCAGATAAGTGCTATATTTAATTAAGCTCACAGACTAGCCTAAAAAATTTACGTTCTGATTAGATGTTGCTGCGAACAGTGGAATCTTATCTGAGGCACTAACTGCACTTATAACTTCATTGAGTTAACGGAGCAGTGTAATGGATTTTTGGGGGGATAATACCTCTCAAGTGGTACCACTAACAACTGTGCCTCAACTATCCTGCTATTATGACTGCTATAAGCCTTGAATTACATCTATGACTTGTTTTTGACTGCAGTTTTATTAGCTGTATTATGCTATAACATTCAATAAAATAAATACAAAAAAGAAAAGGCTGTAAACTCAACAGACAAGGCCAGATTGAGATTGAAAAGGCTCCCACACCCACCCCAGGTATTGTGGGCTGGGGGCCTTTGAGTAACTCCCAAGTACTGTCTAGAGTGACCTACCACTGCCTTCCTAGTCAAATTGGTTCCTGGTCCCATTACAGACACCACCACCAGCAACACTTAGCTCGAGTCCCCACCCCCAGTCTATAGTAGGTTGTGCAGCTGAATCCTGCTGGTTTGCATCCTTGATAGCTGCCTTGGCTTCCTACTACAGGAGGAGTCTTTTATACCCTCCTTATAGTCATTGCCATTACATAAATCTCCTATGTTTTTCCTCACATGATTAATATGGCATTCTATACAGTTGAAACTGTAAACCCTTTTCACTCACATACTTTTTCATTAGGTGCTAGCTAGTGCTCAGATAACAGCAGTAAACACACTGGGAGGAATATGATATGTATTTATGCCTACCAGTCAGACTCCTGTTAGGGCAGGCTGGCCTAACAGATCATAGACTTATTGAGTGCCACACAGGCACGTGGATGCACTGGCACGGCTTTTTTCTCCTGCCTCCCACTCTCACTCTCAGCACTCCACACTGCTTTGCATCTGACCACCGCACAGCCGGTGACCACACAGAAACATAGACTTTGACGGCAGATAAGGACCGCTTGCCCATCTAGTCTGCCCATTTCCCTACCTGCAGGATAGGCAGCAGATCCTAGTTAACCAACAGCCTATTTCTTGACGCACAACTGACGCACAGCTTGGCCCAGCAACCCTGACATAAGTCTCGAGTCCTGTCTTTTCTCTCTCTCTCTCTCTCTCCCTCTCCCTCTGAGATGAAAAGAAGCACAGTTTTTAAAGCAATCCAGGTTACCAAATAAATGACTGCAGGCTCCAAGTTCTGCAAAAAGAGGCAATTCACCAGCCCGCTGGCACAGCAGAAAGATTCACTGCTGCAACGCCGGCGTCCTGGGTTCGGGGAAGGACTCCGGCGTCGAAGGGCCCGCCAGGAAGAGAAGGTTGGGGCATCCACTGATTGCTCGCCTTCTCTCGAGGGGAGGGTGGGATGGAGGACCGGTGCCTACTGACCCCTGGCGGAGACCGGGGGTACAGCAGTGCACCTGGTCCCGCTAGCTAAGAAGTGTGACAGACACTGGCATCTGCCTTGCGTCCTGGACGTCATGCTCCTGTGGGAGAAAATGGGAAATGACGCACTGGTCGGTCAGGTGACGGCTCCCTGGATCCTCACCGCCAGAGTTCCCGAGCCCTCATCAACCACCTCAGCAGCACCCAAAACCATATGGAAGGCCGGTAAGGCTCATTCCCTGCAAAGGTAGGGGACCTGCCCAATGAAGGGATACCCTGGGACTAGCTGCAATGTGGGGCTGTGGGGGTAGGGGGCTACCGGGGCAGGAAGGTCTGTGTGGGGCCCGAAAAAAAAAGAGGCAATTCTTTATTCAAGCACAAGGCAGAGCACCAAACTAGAAGCACCTAACCCCAGTGCTTCGGCCCCACAATTAGGCCTTCATCAGGGGTGTGTCCCCACACATAACATCAATACCCATTTAAACACCCATCTTAAAGTGACATACACAGCAATTTTATTTATATTAATATTTATAACTGATTTCTTGCACATGTTATATGTTAATCAAATCTTTTAAATTAATTGTTGTGTATGTCACTTTAAGACAGGGAAACACACCCTGATGAAGGTCTAATTGTGAGGCCAAAGTGCTGGGGTTAGATGTTTCCTGTTTGGTGCTTTGCCTTATGCAAGCAATAATACCCAACAGGGTGGGCGGTACAGAGCAATACTGGACCACCCAGGAGCGTAATGAGGCCCGAAGTTGAGGCAGAGGGCCTTATAGTCCCTGGAAGGTCCAGTATTGTCCATATTGCCCACCCTGGAAGGTATTATTGCACTTAGAAAATATGCATTGTGAAAAAAAATGTTTACTAACAAAATGTTTTTACAAAACTGGTTTAAAATGAGTGTTGTAATAAAATAGTTCCTCCGCCTGTATTATATATATGATGTGCCTTTTTTGAGCTGGTTCTCATGCCCCCAACACTGGCACAGATCCTGATTCTACAGAAAGTTGAATGTCACACACACATGCTTTTTTTGGTATTCTGACATTGGTCCCTCCCGTGTTGAATGTCGTTCGGGCAGTCAACATAGAGTGCTGCTGATCATCTCTCCCCCCAACAACACCAGCACAACAAACACTTTCAGGAGCTTCAATTTAGCTTTTTATTTTTCACAGTCCAGGTTTGTAAAACTTGCACGGCACAAGCTATCATATTTTGCAGACATGCAGGATTCCTTTGTCTGATACAAGGAATGTAAAAATTAAAGAAATTTAGAGTTATTTCGGTCAGCTCGGTGTATACAGCAGGAGTTCTGACGCTACAGAATGAACTGGCCAGAAGCATTACCAGGAAGGAATGGTCAAGCTTTATGTGTTGCGGTGTCTGTTGCGGGCAGACTGTTTACCTGTTTGCCGAGTGACTGCTGACTGGGGGGAAAAACTATAATGCGATTGGTGCTTCTCCCTACGTTTCTATGTGTGTGTTTCTTTTTTTTTTCGTTATTATGTGGACTTCTGTGTAGAAGTGGTAGCGGGGTTGGCTGAAGCGGTGAGCTTTATGCCAGCGATGTGGAGAGGTGCCGCAGGCAGGGCGAGTAGGGAAGCTGCTTCACTCTCAGAGCTGTGCCTAATATTACAGATTCAGCCTGTCCATCTGAACGTGTTTTATTTGTAATTAGAGACTGGGAGAATGGGGAAAAGGTGGTGAGTCTCACTCAGTGTAAAAAAAAAAAAAAAAAGTTGTGTTGGATGGGGAGCTCTATCTCTCGATTAGTGAGAAAAAAATGGCGGCGACTGCAAACTGAATTGGGGTGTTTTTGCCAATCAGCAAGCAGAGTGGGCACAAGGATACTTCAATGGGAAAATGGGCAGTTGGGATGGTACTTTTTATTTCCTGGGCATTTATTGAAAGTTAGTGTACGCCCCTGGAATGGGTACCAACCAACAGGAACTCAGGAACTAAAAAGTCCATTTCCTAAGCTTGAATAGAGAATTGCCTCTTTATGCAGAACTTGCAGCCGGTGGTCATTTATGTGGTAACATGGAGTGCTTTAAAAAACTGTGCTTCTGTTTGATTTGGACATGAGCAAAACCTCTTTTTAAGCACCTTGGAACAATCTCTGAGATGCACCTGCCTTCCTGTGTCTCATCTCTCTCTCTCTCCCCCTGTCTCTGCAGCTCGGCCTGCAGCCGAGCCACTGCTCGCTGCACATGTTTCTCTCTAGTCCCTCCTCCTCACACACAGCCCGAGACTGCTGGCCTCTCCAGTTGCTCTTGACTGCGAGACTGTCTCAGGCAGGCAGGGACACATCTCCAGTGGCTCTCATCTCTCATCAATTAGTGCCCACTGACATTCACAACAGTCAGTCTGACTCGACAATTCGATTCCCTTCCCACCAGCACTGCAACAACTCTGCAAAACTCCTTCAAGGGCACGACTGACCCCTCACCTCTCCCACATGTTTTGCTCCAATAATGGCAGCCTATGCCATGCCTGCGCACAGTCACAACTGCTTTTCCACTGTCTCCTAGCAACAGACAGTCACACACTGGAGCTAAGAAAATTTTTATTTTATGATTTTATGTGTGTGTGCGGGGGGTGGGAGTAGGCACAATGAAAAAATAAAAAAGGAATGTTTGTTAACAGAAAGTGAAGCCCCGAGCCCCAGGACACTGCTCATCTGCCCTTCAGTTAATCCAGTCCTGTCAACAGAAATAAAGTCAAGAGTTACCACGAGTTAATTTCCTCAATAGTGTGACCAATTCCACTGCCCAGTACTGCCTCTAGTAATGCAGTCCATGCTTCCTCTTTACCACTTTGTTTATCATTCAAAATAAAAAAAAAGTACTGTAAATTGCTGAGACATGAATTACATAACATGAATCCTAAGATAAAAAAAAGGACTTTGCTATGCATCACGTTTACTAAACGTGTGAAAATGACGTAATGCAGAAAGAGGCCATTCCAAGTTTTTTTTCCATGAACTTTGAATCTATGAGCACATAATGTTACAATACACTACTGAAACATGCAACATGTATACCAACATATTATGACATAAATCAGCAGTTGTATATGCCAAGTCATAGCAACATTTTAAATTAAAGTGATTTTCCGAGACTATGGTCGGTTTTACGAACATACGAATGTGCCAGCAGAAACAGACCACCCGGTCTGAGTCTGCTCGAGTGTGCAGCTAGCACCCCTAGTTTGCAGCTGCCCCCCCCCCCATTTGTCATCCCACTGCCACCCGCACCTCCCCCACCCTCACTCTCCTGTTCCCTGTCCCATGCCCTTTTGAAGCTGTTCACAGATTTATAGATACCACCCATTCTGGTACAGCGTTCCATTTGCTACCACCCTCTCTGTGAAATAGTGTCTCCTCATTTCCTTCCTAAATCTTCCCCCCTCTATTCTTAGTGCATGCCCCCTGGTGACCCTTCCCCTCCTTAACTTAAAGACCCCATCTGCCCCATCCTTATTGATTCCTCTCAGATACCTGAATGTCTCTATCATGTCACCCCTGTCCCTTCTATCCTCCAGGGTGTACATATTCAGGTCTCTCAGCCTGCTGTCATAGTCTGTTCCTTCCATTCCACATATCATCTTTGTTGCCCTCCTCTACACCCCCTCCAGTAGCCTGATATCACGCTTTAGGTATGGCTTCCAAAACTGCACACAATACTCTAAGTGCGGCCTTACCAGCGACCTGTAGACAGGCAAGATCACCTCTCTTCGCCTGGACGAAAAAACTCCTTGCTATGCACCCCAGCATTTTGTTCGCTTTTGCAGCCACTCTCCTGCACTGGGCAGTGTTGTCCATGGTCCCTGTTATCGTTACACCTAGGTCCTTCTCCTTCTCAGTGATCCCTAGCTTAACCCCTCCCAGCCAGTATTCTCTCCTTGGATTCTTCACCCCAAAGTTTATAACCTTACACTTCTTTGCATTGAACCCCAGCTGCTACCTCTCTGACCACTCCTCTAGCTTGCTTAGGTCCCCATGCAGCTGCTTCCATCCCTACTCTCCATTCACCACTGCTCCGATTTTGGTGTCATCAGCGAACAGATTTATCTTGCTCACCACCCCATGTGCAACGTCTGATATGAAGAGCCCGAACAATACTGGCCCCAACACAGAGCCCTGTGGCACCCCATTCATCACCGGCCTTGGAGTTGAGAGCTCCCCTCTCACCACCACCCGTTGCAGCCTCCCACTCAGCCAGCTTGTAATCCAGTTAATCATTTTTTCCCCTACCCCTACACCAGTTAGCTTCCCCCCCAAGCCGCCCGTGAGGCACAGAATCGAAGGCCTTGCTGAAGTCCAAGTAAAAGAACATCCACCACACGACCCTTATCCAGTTCACCTGTCACCCAGTCATAATATTGTATCAGGTTGGTTTGACAAGACTTCCCTGAAACAAACCCATGCTGCCTCGCATCCTGGAGGCCATTGTCCTCCAGGTATGACACCAGTCTTTCCTTTAGTATTGTCTCCATGAGTTTGCACACTATGGAGGTGAGACCTACAGGGCAATAATTACCCAGTTCATCCCTTGGTCCGCTCTTGTGTAATGGTACTACATGTGCCATCCTCCAGTCCAGTGGCACACATCCCAACTCCAGTGAGGTGCTGTACAGAACCGCCAGAGGCTCCGCCAGCACCTCCGCCATCTCCCTCAGTACCCTGGGGTGGATACCATCCGGCCCTGGTGCCTTGTCTACCTTCAGTGCCCTCAGTCCCTGTAGGACTCTACTTGCCTTAATTCTTCCATCTGTTGCCTCCTCTCCCCCTGTCCCCACCTTCCCAGCCCATAGTGGTAGCGGTCCCCCCTATTCTTCCGTGAACACTGAGCAAAAGTATTCATTCAGTGCTTGCTCCTCGCCCTTTTCTGTCCACTCCCCACCCCTTTTTATCCTCACTATTGTTTCCTTGCACTTCCTTTTCTCCCTGATGTATCTTATGCTGGTGAAGTTCATTCTGTGCCAGTTTTAGTCTTATATTCCATTTACTTAAAGATGGAAGGGATCGTAGTTCGGCCTTGACAAGGTGTTCAGCTGATCCCTTTCACTTCCCGATTCCTCTGGCACGTCCCCATGCTCAGGCACATTGTGACGTGAAGCAAGGGAGAGCGCAGGGGCGAGCCCCACTGAAGTCAGTGGGGGCAGAGTTTGATGACTTTTTATTAAGTAATGATGGCCAGTTGGAGATTAATGAAGGCCACCGCTCGACTAACAAGGCTCTTATTTATTTACTGAAAAGTTTCACCAAGAATTAGTTAATCGAACGGTGCCTTTGTTAATCTCCAACTGGCCATCAATAGTAAATAAAAGATCATCAAAATCTGCCCCCATTGACTTCAGTGGGGCTTGCCCCTGTGCTCTCCCTTGATTCATGTCACAACGTTCCTGAGCGCAGGGGCATGCCAGAGGAATTGGGAAGTGAAAGGGACTGGCTTGTCACCTTGTCGGGACAAACTACGATCCCTTCCATCTAAATAAAGGAACGGAATATAAGACTAAAACTGGCACATAATGAATTTCGATAGCGTAAGGTACAAATAATGTAAGACCAACCAAAATTAAATAAAATTTTGTTAAATCACTTTAACAAAATCAGAAATGGTGTTGGAGCCAAATGCCAGAAAACAGGGGAAAGCGTACTGTATAAAAGCAGCATGCCTACATTCCTGGCACCTTCGCATGCCACTTACTGACATTCTGGGATTCCAGCATCCCAGACTGTCAGCAAGCAGTGAGCTGGAAATGCCAGCATGCCACCTTTACACAGACTCACCCCCCCCCACCACCACTGCCACGTACATTCTGTGTCCCTGAGCAAGTAACTTCACTCCCTGCGAAGTTACTTCAACCCTCTCTGCATATTACCGGGTGACACAAATAATACTAAAGGAGGGGTTTGAATCAGGGGTAGACCTAGAAATGTTGGGGAGGGGTCTGCACATTTTTAGTGAGGTCCAAGGAGAAACATCCTCTAATTTGGTGTAATATGGGGATTACACCTGCCCTGTTCCCCAGGATACGGCATTGCCTGAATGGAAGTGGGCACCCTGAAATCCCAAATTCAGTGATGGACAGGACTGCCACTGTATTTTAACAATCATATCTTTGCAGGGCACATGATGGTAAATCCCATGGACTGCATACAGGTTGGTTTGGGGGACAACTCAATTTTAAAATAATTGAATCTGCCAAGAATTAAGTAATTTTGTTTTAAGTATCAAACAAACATAAAAATAACTGCAAAATACTTTTTGTTCGAAAGCAAAAACAAGGATGGAATAGGTTAGCTGACAGTTGTTATCTTTGTCTTCAGAACAAGGACAAGCTGATGAGCCCACAAAGGCTCAGCAATGAACATCTTAATGGTGGTGGAGACACAGTGTTCATGCCACTAATTTCTTAAACCCACATTTCACTTTAGCCAGGTCTTTTACTGTAGTTCTGGCGGTCAAAACACTGTCCCCCACCTTACATAAAAAACTGCAGGACACACTGTAGATCTAAAAAATCTATTCTGAAAGTCTGAAACTGTTGAGCGTTTTCCTGAAGGACCAGTGAAGGGATGCAGCTATTTCTGACATGCGGGTCCAGTGCCGGAAATGGCACCTACACTGGCATGCCAACACTTGATTCTGTCATGCTGGTTCCAGGAACGACTCCAACCACTACTGCAGAATAACAGAAGTTTTTACTTCACAAAACACAATGCAAATCGTTCCCCCAACCCATAAAGTTTGCCACAGCACAATGGAAGAGAACAAGTAAGACACCAGAGAATATACAACACCCCCACCCAACACAAACATATACACTCAAAAATGCAGCAAAACAACACAGTCAACTGCTGCACATGCCAGTGATCTGAAGTTCATGGCCAACTTGTACCAGGGTCGCAAACCTTAATGGGTGCCTGCTGAGGTCTACCTGACTGACGGAGATAAGCAATTTCGGGCTATAGCTGTATCTCAACAACAAAATAATGCAAAAAAAGAAAAAAACTTGTTCTTTGGCAGCAGTGATGAGCTGCAGCGGTCACTGTTTGGCAAGCCTCCTCCCCTTACCTTCACACAAAGTCTACTGCACTGTCTGCAGCTCTTCAGCAAGTCACCCACAGAGAAGCGGCCTCTATTGTTGTACCCACTGCTGCTGCAAGCCTAATTATTCCGAAGTTAAATTCACGTTTTGTTGCAGTTGTTAAAAACAGTGATGCAAACTCTGTTCTCACTCCCTTGTCCTTCCTCTGTCCCCGTCTGTCAGTCAATGTGTCTCCACCACCACCACCACCACCCACCTCAACAGGCTCTCTCAGGCAACAATTTAATGAAGAAAGACTCAGTCCCATGACGGCAAGGGTACATCCACTGCCAGAAACACTAAAATGCTCCAGACAACAGAAAAGAGGAGGGTGAGCGGCGCACCTTGTTTATGTGCAAATTATCCTGAAGTGCAAATTCGAGCAGTGCAAAAAAGACCTCTGCAAAAGCAGAGTAGGGTCAGCACCAAAGTAAACCCATAAGGGGAACCACATATGGTCTAGCCCTGTTTTCCAGAATACATGCTGCAAAATAATTGTGGTAAGCAGAAGGAAACCTCTCAAGCGGTCTAACCTCAAAAAAAACACTTTTTACTAAACACTTGCTATTCTAAAAAACACTGTATCATGTGAAAACAGAACATGTGTGCAAATAAGCAATTATTAGCAATGTGAACGCCAAAAAGCAGCATAAACAGTGAGATACAGGCTTACCAGTCCGACAATAGATACAGCTATGTCCTTCAGAACTCCATACTCTGGACACCTCTCCATGTAATCCATCACAGGCTGCTATTCAAAAGTACTGTAGTATACCTCCATAGAAGAGAGGCACACTAAAATAAAATAAAATAATCCGAAGACTGTCTTTCCTATGCTGGAAAACAAGATAGCCCATATGTGGTTCCCCTTATGGTTTTACTTTGGTGCTGATCCTACCCTGCTTTTGCAGAGGTGTTATTTGCACTACTAAAATGCTCCAGGTTGCACAAACTTGAATCGGTACACTTCCGACACAGACATACAACACTGAATTGCTCACACATATTTAGTATTTTTGTTCTGGGTCCCCATACTACCGAATGAGTACCGGACCTCTGCAATGAGCTGCACAGTGACAGGTGCTCCAGCCTGCCTTCCAGGGCCAGAGTACATTACATTTTGTAAATGTGCCCATTCCAAACAAGTCCAAAGCAAGGATGCTTATCTTTAATTGATCCTTAAGCCGAGTGACAGCTACTTAATATTCATTCATTCAAAAATCACCAAACTTGTTTCCAACCCACTAAGCACTATAAACGTTTGCAGTGTAATAGCGTTAAAGAAAGATTAATACCAGAGTGAGAGAGATGCTGAAGGTATGAACCCATTGATGAAGCATCAATTACATTCGAGTTGTACCTGAATGAGTGTGCATCAATGACTTGTGAAGGCTGCAATGCCTCTGTTGGCAGCTAGTCCCCTTCAACTTCTACAGCGAGACCAACCAAACATCCTACAACAGTCAAGCCACTGTGCAACCTTCAGAAGAAAAGAGAAGAAGACAAATGCAGGAACTGATGCAGGCAGTTTTCACACCAATTTGAAGAATGCTGTTAGACCAACACAGGCAAATGATGGAGATGGAGAGAGGGAAAGAGTACGGGAGGAACGAGAGATGGAAGAACGTTTAAGAAAAGAAGAAGCAGAGGAGAATGTCCTGTTCTTTCAAAACACGCTTAAGGTACTGTCCAGTCACTGTGCTCCTCATCAGTGCACACCTCAGCAGCAGGCAAAGTTACACACATGTGGGCCAAATGGCAGTCATATAGTGTCACCATGCCTCCTGCAGTCCCTCATGTGTCCCACAATGTCAATGTGGTCCACATGCAAAATAATCAGGTGGGTAGCCAGGCCTCAAACCTGCAGTATGTGGGTGCAGCTAACCAGCCAACATCATTACAGAAGAACTCCTGAGTGATGATTTCACTTAGACCAACCTGTAGCAGTCAGTTTTGGATAGATCATGTAATGTTATGCATGTCAGCAATAAGGCATGACAGGGTGTGCATTATAGTGGCTTGACGACCCATTTCTTGGAACTTTGTTGGAACCTGGGGAGACTTCTGGGAACGAAGGTTCTTTATGTACAATGGTCTGCCTCTCACAAAGGAATGAGTAAGTGCATTGAGCCAGAAATGTGACGTGAGCATCGGGTATTTAAACTAGGAGAGGGGAAGCGGGTGGCAAGAACCCTAACAAAGATGGGCATTTAGCCATAAATCCATTGAAAAAAGAAATTAGAATGGAATACAAAGAGGGACCAGAAAGAACACAAGGAGGGGTCAACAGATTCTAACGGAAGTGGATCACAGTAGCATACCTACTAAAAAGGGTCTAGAAGACAAGCAAAGGGTCGGGGGGAGACCCCACCTGGAGTACTGTGTGCAGTTCTGGAGACCCAATCTCCGCATAGACATAGACAGGATGGAAGCTGTCCAGAGGAGGACAACTAAAATGGTGCAGGGTCTGCATCGGAAGACATATGAAGAGAGACTTAAGGAGCTTAATATGTATAGCCTCGAGGAAAGGAGGGACAGGGGGGACATGATAGAAACTTTCAAGTACCTCAAGGGAATCAACAAAGTCCAAGAGGGTAGCATCTTTCAAAAAAAGAGGTTTTCAAGAACAAGGGGGCACAATTTGAAGATGGGGGTGGCTCAGAGGTAATTTAAGGAAGTATTTTTTCACAGAGAGGGTTGTGGATGCATGGAACGGCCTTCCAGAGGAGGTTGTGGAGTCAAAATCAGTGGTGGAATTCAAGCATGCATGGGACAGTCATAAGGCAATTCTAGGGTGTGGGGGTAAGAAGAAGTAGGCTGCTGGTTAACTAGGATCTGCAGCTTATCCAGTAGGTAGGGAAATGGGCAGACTGGGTGGGCCAAGCGGTCCTTATCTGCCGTCAAATTCTATGTTTCTATGTATGGGAAAGGAGAGCTATACAGGAAGCATTTACTTTCGCTTTTCAAAAAAAAAAAAGCTCTCTACAGCAGTATGAAAGATAAATGCTTTCAATAGTGCAGTAGATGTCGTTGTCAAACAGTGAAAGTAAATGCAGCATGATCAAAGTCTTGTTTTCGCGGGACACTTTTGGAAAGTCACGGTGGAAGGGCACTTTGCTGTCACCAACAGCTAGCTCCAGTAGTGTGGTCAGTGGTCACATGCTGGGAAAAGGGAAACTCCACAGTTGAGAATGTTTATATGATCCCCCCCCCCCAGTCATGTGTCATTTTTAAAATATCATTAAGCCACTCCATTACTTTCAATGGGAACTTTTATAACCTGATTCAGGATATGTATCTGGGATTATTTATAAAACTACTGCCCAATTTATTTAGGTGAAAAAACTTGTTGCCAGGAAGCCTTTTTTTTTTTTTGTCTTTGCTGCGACTTCTTGAGGTCTCTTACTGCATGCACAGAATATGGCAGTGATCTTGGATCAGGGCTTAAAGGGACACGGTCAACTCTTTTTGCATCACATTAGTTCTTGTTGAAACCCCACATTTTATAATTGCTTACCTTCTTTAAAATGAATTCATGTTGCTGGTTGTTTTATCTGCTTCCTTTCTCAGTGAAACTACAATGCGTGGTAATGGACTAACACCCTACCTTGTTTTATTTCAAATTCTTGATCAACTCTTGAGCATTATGAACACCCCCAAACAGTGCAGCCACTCATGATGCAATAGTCTCCTCTCCTCCCACTGCATCAGGAGTGGCTCTGTGCTTGGGGTGTACCCAAGTCCAGAAAAGATGAAGTGGAAGTTGATCAAGGAATGTAAACAAACACATTTTTGTGTGGTGGCACCATTATGGTTTGCAGTCTATTTTTCACTTTTTAAAACAAAAAAGGAATTGTAATCAATTAAAGGAGAAGTACCGGCAGAGGTGAAGCCCCGACCACTGCACAGATCAGGGCTTCACCTCACAGTTCCCCCCTGCAGACACCATATTAAACAAAGAGTTTTTTTACCTGAGTGCTCGCGAAAAGTGCCTCAACCTCCAGCGCGGCCGGCATGTTTAAATATGGCGCTCCTCACCCCCCTTCCCGCTTCGCACTGCAAATACCATGATATAATGACGTGGCACTGCCCCTTCCTTATTGGTGCCCTTATGTACGGAGATTTAATAATCTCCGTATCTCCTGTGCCCAGCTCTATATCTGCAGAATTTGCCTAAATGCAATGCAAGTGCCTGGCTTGATCACTCAACAAGAAAGGTATCTGTAACCCATTTTCTAATCCACTATAATGCACACAATAAAATGCACTCCTACTTACACGTACATATATTTGCTGTTTGTTAATTTCTGCAGTTTGTTCTTGTAATTAAAATAGATACCCATTTTCTAAGCACAAAAATACCCTAGGCTTGATAGTATGGGCTATAACAGAACATCCAGGAGCTATAAGGTCCTCCACTTGTAGGCCTCATTATGCCCCTAGGCAGTTGGGTATAACCCAATACCGCAGACCCTGTCTGGTATAATCGCTTGCATAACCCAACACTGGCCCTCAATAGTGCTTTTAGAAGTAAAACAATTCCACTACTTAATCCTAAAGCTGCCTCAGAAGGAAGTCATTTGTTTAAAAAACACACATGGCACAAACTGGCATTCTTTTTGTCCATAGCTCTCACAGCAGAGAGCACTATCAGGGGCTGACAGGCTCCTTTGGAAGCAGTACTTTCATCTAGCTCACTCCACGACTCTCACAAGAAGAGCAGTCTTAGCATCAGGGGAGCTCAGGAGAGGCAGCAGCGATCAGTGGCAACAACAGCCCACCACCTGAGTGACAAACACAGCATGGCAGCAACAGCAGCCGCGAACAGCAAGCCATCACAACGCAGCTGAAGGGTCGGAACTTGTTACATGAACAAGGGGCACATAAACCCCTACTCGGCTCCCTTCAGCAGCATTCTTTCCCTCTGCAGCTCTCACAGCAGACAGCTCTATGAGGGGTTGACAGGCTCCTTTGGAAGCAGTACTTTTGTCTAGCTCACTCCATGGCACTCATAAGGAGAACAATCTGAGCATCAAGGGAGAGGCAGCGGCAACAACAGCCCACCATCTGAGAGAAAACACAGTGTGGCAGCAACAGCAGCTACAAACAGCACGCCATCACAGTGCAGCTGAAGGGGAGGAGCTTGTGACACCAGCAAGGGGCACATAAACCCCTGCTCGGCTCCCTTCAGCAGCATTCTTTTTGTCCGCAGCTCTCACAGCAGAGAGCACTATCAGGGGCTGACAGGCTCCTTTGGACACAGTACTTTCGTCCAGCTCATTCCATGGCTCTCACAAGGAGCGCAATCTGAGCATTAGGGGAGGCTCAGGAGAGGCAGTGGAAGACTATTAATTGTCACCCACCCACCCTAAGCTTGTTTTATTTTTATAGTCACAGGACTAACAAAGACATACCTGCTGCCTTCAAGCAGCAAGAGAACACTCATAGTCAACAGACGCTACACCCAAAAAGGTAAAGCTCCACCTGCTGGTGGGGGACCAGAAAGGGCATAGCCAGTACAGGACAGACCTCAAAGCAGGGAAAATAAGAGGGCAAAACTGACCATCGTCACAGGGATAACTAGACGCCATCGAATGCAGGGATGGATTTTGTTAGCTACAGAATCTGTGGGGCCCGCCATGAAAGATGGACCTTGTGGAGGTCAAGAAACTGTCCCACCTGCTGGATGTTAGGGAACCTCAAGGATCAGCTCAGGGCAGCCTGGGCTGAAATAACATATCTCAGGAACAAACTGGCCAGTTATACTCCACCGCCAACCTGCCTGTACCGGCCACTCGGGCCCCTCCCCCAGAGGAGAACTGGACCTGGAGGCTGGCAGATAGCTAAGGGAAAAAGTGGGAGACATGGGCACAAAAAACAGCAGTTCAACCAAAATGTCCGGCAGCACATCCAAACTGAAAATAGATACACGCCCTTTGCCTCAATGCCAAACGGCAAGGCAGATGATGTGGAGGTGCACAACAAAGCAGTGATTTAGACCAATGTCAAGTTACGAAATGTAAAACAAAATGTCAAACCCAAAAAGAGGAACCTTTTCATCGCTGGGGACTCCATCATTAAGTAAGTGGAGCCTCGTTTAAGAGACAGCACAAACACAAGGGTAAAGGTCAGATGTCTCAGAGGATCATCAACTTGGAGGGACAATGACCACATCACAAAAATTGTACAAAAGGAAGTTAAAGGAGTAGTCCACCCACAGTGTGCAAAAAACATATGTAGAGTGTTTTGATATGTACGTTAAATCCTAGTGTGTCCTTCACTCTGTCTGCTATTAGGAGTTTTTCCTAAATTAACTTGCTAGCTGTATGGTAGTTTTACGACCCCTGGGGATCTCCATAACAAATAGTTTTATTGGCTTTCTTTCTCCCAGGATGCCCCCTGTCTCATGTGACAGTGATGCAGCCATGCCTTTAGATTTAGCATGTGTACTGCTTTAAAATTAGTTTAGCAATAGCAGAACCTTGTAAGTGTTCTTATCCAGGGAGCACAAATGTCAACCGTTAGTTTAGCAGATACCTGAGAGCAAGCTAACTGGGGTTTCTGTAAGACAACAGCTACTAAATAGCTCTAATTCACTATTTTTTGTTTTCTCTCTGCATCAGGTCTAGCTAGCAGGAGTGTTTTAACATCAAAAACACAAATAATCAGCATTCATTCTAGGAACCAAATTTGGTGGGTCAAATGACCCACTGGCCACTGAAAAGGTGGGTAATTTCAGGAAAAATGTGGGTCATACATGACTTTTCTTTAAAAATTTGTATACAGAATGTTAACTAACGCGGCATCAGAGATGTATTAAAAAAAATGGCTGTTACTAGCATAATGTAACAGTGTCATAAGCTGATGAACTATTACAGCAAGTGCAGATCAACGTGGGAGGTGTGAGTTGTGACTCAGAAAATAAATGGCATTTACATGATGTCAGAGGTGGATAGCAGTTTACAAGAAGGCATTGACATCTCTGTCACTGCCGGGCATCAATCAAGATGAGGCCTGAGGTAGCAGCCAGACGTCTTGCATCCATCCAGTAGTAGTGTCTGTTCGCAATGTGGTAAACTGTGAATTTTTGCCAGCAAAAAAAAAAAAAAAGGAAAAGCACCACCCTTGCACTCTTGTGAGAGAGAGTGAGAGAGAGAGGGAGAGAGAGAGAGAGAGAGAGAGAGATAGTAATCATTTTGGAAGAATACACAGAGGCATTAATAAACAGCCCTAGTTAGAGTCCTGATAGCAGTCACAGATCTAAGGTCATGGCTATATTAAGAAATAACCTACCAAATAATTATTAGTTTAATGAAGCACGATAACAAGAGGGATAAATTAAAATATTTGAAATTGTTTTTGAGATCTTTGAGGTCATGGTAAGTATAGAGTAGTAAATTGTCAGTACACACACTACAGTCACAGTTCGATTATGTGCTGAACTTTAAGTCAGTCAGTGCAGTCCACATGCTGAAATAACCTTTGTTTTTTTCCCTCCAAATAGTGATTGCAGAAAGAAAATCAAATTCAGCCTGGCAAGGTCCCTCAACCGCAACAGTCATTAGATCACTGACTCTAGTAGCAGACAGTCTGTTTCTCATGCTGGTTTTTACAATGTTCTGGGCACTGAAGCCCCTCTCACAGTCTGCTGTATGGACAGGGGCAGTTAATGCCAATGTAGCCAGTGTCAAAAGATTTGGGAAGTCTGACTTATGATATTTGTTTATGAACCCCCAAAGTGTTTGCATGTTGTCCCTCGGGTATCCCTCTCTCACAACAAGTGGCTTCAGCAGTTCCCATTCTGCTTTGGTGCAGTCTGCATCCACAAGTGGTGGTGCCACCGTCTCAAACTGTTTATGTCTCTGCTCTTGACCGCAGTGATCAAGCAGCACGTGAATCTGTTCATTTCCGTCAGGTTTCAAGTTCGTCTTTAGAAAGGCTGCTGACAGGCCTAAGACCCAGTATTCCAAAAGCAGCCAACCTGTTTCTGTCATACCCAGGGAATCTGTCTTTTAAATTTGCAACAAACTGGTCAATGAAATGGTCCTTGATTGAAAGGTTTTTGCCTCCCATTAGTATGTGATGCCCCTTGAACACCAGCCTTCCCTCCTCATCTTCCTGGATAGCCTTCTCCACTTCATGTAGATACATTTTTTTCCTTTGTTTCGGATTTTATTTTTTCTAAATCAGAGAAACACTTCTCCAGACTGACATGGACCATCGAGCTGTCCAGATCTCTTATCTGAAACACTACACTAAGCTGGGTAATTACAGCAAGTACATCCATTAGCATATAGGTTGTCATTATAAAGTCATATGTGGACATTTTTAAGGCATAACCTTTTGCTCTAGCATCCGTCTCATTGCAGAAAAAAGTGTATGATGAACGGTCTCAGCCGCTTTGTAAACTGCTGTCCACCTCACATCATGGACCTCCTTCACTTTTAGAGTTGGCTCCTCCAGCATTTCTTGTATTTGTTTTAGTTTGTAAACTCTTTTGGCTGATCTTTTAAAATGGCAGAAAATACCAGTTAACACCTCTTGGTACTCTTTTAGGTAGGGGACAGAGTCTGCTGCTTGTGAACTACATACCGCAACCCTATGAACAACACAATGTATATTTACTAGCATTGGGTTTTCACGCAGCATGTGCCTAGTGACTCCCTCATCAGTCCCTGTCATGACTTTTGCTCGTCCTTCCCAATCCATTACTTTTTCATGCTGATTTTTTCCTGGCTAGGAATTGCTTTAATTCTTTAGCTATCCCTGCTCCAGTGGCATCAGAGAGCTGTAAGTTCTCTAGAGAATGAGTAGATGGAACAAAACTTTCAGGATCAAGCACTCTTGCATACAGTACTAGTTTTTTGGCGACAGTGATGTCTGTGCTCTCTTCACAAATGAATGTGATGTATGGGCTATTTTCTAATTTTTTACTTGTTTCCTGCCTAATTACCAAGGCTATGCATTCAAGGATGTCATTGGTTGTAGTTTCTGATGAATACAAGGCACTCTTGGCCACAGACAGTTTGTCAACAAAAGGACAATCTAAACTAGACAAAAATTCCATTAAACTTGTATATTTATGAACTGGCAGGTTTTCTTTGGCCATCCAATAAACGCTCTTCATGACCACTAGAATAGCTTGTTCTTTTTCAGATATAGCCTTTCTGAATGCATGCTGTAAATCTCCCTGCATATTTTCGGCTGCCATAGCATCTCTGTGGTCTGCAGAGTCAGCATGCCTAGTCAGGGTGCTTGTCCTGAAATTGTCAGTGCCAGAAGTCAGAGTATTTTGTTTCTTTTCTTTCTACTGATGTACACAGCACAAGTCATCACATTTTTTTCTGAATTATATCTCAACCACCTGTACATTGTGAGCCAGCAGCCCTGAAAATTACATTTAATACTGGCCACATGGGACTGGCTGTAGGTAGGTAGTTCACAAGCAGCAGACTCAAAATCAAGTTGTGACTGGCTAGCCCTGTCAGGTGACGGTCCCAACTGTGTGTCTGCTACAGTGACGGGCAACATAGCCGTCTCCGACAGAACTGGCACCTGATTGCTCCCATTTGAATTTTTAGAAGACCCTGATCCTGATGTAGCAGTACATAGTCTCTTAGGTGAAGAAGACCTGAAAAATGTTTTAATGTTCACTTGATTTTTTGCCATGACTAGACTGTTATTTTTATAAGCAAGCAGCTGTAGCCTTGTTTAGTATTCTAGTTCTTATGAGGAGGGCGACTGAGGAAGTAAAAGAATTATATAATGACAAATAATGGGGTTGGTGTGCTTCACTGACAAAACGTTTTAATAAAAACTATTTATTATGACAAAAGTGTCGGAGTCTTATTTTATTTGCACTACACAAGACATATGCAAGTAGTGAGTAGGGAATTCAGAACACACTGAAGTGGTCAGTCACTCTCACTTATTTTTTTCAGTCCCACCCACCCTGACCCTGCTTTTCCTAATATTAAAGTTTCTTAATCTGCTCCAGTGTCTTTTTTTTATTGCAGAATTTATTTTTTGGACTGTTCCTTTTAATAATGCAGCTCTCTGGCTCTCCCTATCTGACTGCAATGTGAACAAACAGGATACTTTAAATGATGTCTATATGTGCCTTTGCCTGCAGGGAAATTTATCTGAGACAGAGCCCTACCCCTTGCTTTTTAATTCAAGTTCACTAGTTCTTCACTCTTAATAAATTTATTTTCCTGCCTGCATAAAGCTACCAACTTTCTGCGACCTAAAACTGGGACAGTCCATCCTGACCATGACCCTCCCCCCAACGTGTCACTCCCACGGGCACAGCCACAGACAACGCTGCACACAATCAATTACAAGCTGCTGCTTGCTCTGGCCATGCCGCCCACAGTAACACCAGCAGCAAACATCCAGATTAAAACAGTACATCATTCTGTTGCAGCAAGTTTCAAATCATGATGTTCAGAAAGTTCATTTGAAGCAAACCTGCGTTAAATTGTGATCAGACATTCAAGCTGCATGTGTTGCTCCTCCTGACAGTCCTGTACAACCTGTTTAAACTCACCTCAATTGCTGAGCAAACTTCACTTCAGTGACTCCCACCACCACACCAGATTGTTTTCACACACTTCCCTATAGCTGATAAGGTTCGGGTACCTTAGTTCACTGCTGGTCTCTACTCTGTCTGGAGTCCCTCCCAGCTGCTGGCAAGCAGACATCCACATGTGCTTGTCTGCACTACTACCTAGTCTAACCTATGGGAAGGAACATGCTTTTCTGTGCTCCCCACTGACATGCATGCAGTGCAACACAGGCACAGGGATTGAAGTTGCAAACTGCTGCCCGAGCAGCGTCACGGTGGTGCTGAAATAACTGTCACTCACAGATTAGCAGTCAGCCAAAAAAAAAAAAGGGACAAAACTGGGACAAGTAAGCAAAAACCAGGACAAATGTGACATTTTACAAAACTTTTGGGGGCACTGGGACATCCTGTCTAAAACAGGGACTGTTGGTAGCTTTATGCCTGCAGCAAACTACTGAGAGATCAGAAGTTCAAGATTCTGCCCACTTCTTGTCCTTGATTTTTTTCTGCTGCGTTTCCTGCCTGGATGTCCCCCACACTCTGGCTTAAATCACAGTCAGTAGCTGCTATTTATTTATTGATTATGAATCTGCAGCTTGACTCAGAGCAAACACACACACTCAGTTATAATTATTTATTTGACATTTTTGTAGGAAGAGGTGAAATTCAGACAGATATTGCTCAATCAAGCTGTGTAATCAGATGGAGACTAGTATCACAGCGTAGGTGAAAACGACACAGCCCTGAGCACCCTACTTATACACAACCCCTCACACACTGCTTTATATAATCCCTGTTTTATTTTCAGTAAGTCTGTCTGCCAGTTGTGAACAAAACTAGACAGCCCCCCTCACACTCTTTGCTTCAATTTCTACCTGTCCTGTGCCTTTTTAACCTGCTTTGGCTTTCCTGCTGCCAGCTTAGGTGAGATAAAAAGAACAACCCTCTCTCCCCCCACACACAGATCTGAGTCTAATTTTTCCCTTTCAGTTCTAAAAGCTATTTTTTCTGCCTTAGTAGGTAGCTAAGATCAGATGGCAGAGGCCCCACAGCTCTGCCTTACTGTTTCAGCTATCAATACGTTTTAGTAAGTTCAATAGTGATATTTCCGCAAAATAATCCACAGTCTAGTCTTTGAGACTCCCACAGCTAAAATATCAGCTGTAATTTGCACTCGTTTTTAAATCGTAATCAGCGATTACAGCAACGGTACTATAGCTCTTCTTAAGAACTACAAGCAGCTCACTCCACGACAGTGACTCCTAAGTAACTGCGCAACAAGGGGGAAAACTGTGTGGTTTTGGTAGCTCTGCTCTGCACCATGTGATGTGTCTCAGTGCACATCACATGGTTACAACAGAAGCGCCGGCCCCTTGTATCCAGATCAGCCATTCGGTGGCTGAATACTGCCAGAAACACCCGGCCCCAAATCTGCTCAAGTTGCCACTCAAATTGAGTGGAGCGCTCACTCTCCAGACATCAAACGTCTTGTTTACCCCCCCAAAAAAAAAAACATGCTGTGTCTATTTCTTAACTGCTGCTGCAAAGGGAATTAAAGTATTTGTGGGAACAGCTGCTGATCACCAACCTGGCGCAGCTCGGAGTGCAGACACAAATTATCTTTCGATCGGAACAGATAAAGGTTACACGCTGACATAGCCCAGCAAAATAAGTACTTAGAAAATACATCTTTTCTGTGTGTTCCCTTCCGATCGAGAGATAATTAGCAATTATACTGTACTGTGTAGTGTCTGCACTCAGAGATGCGCCGGGTTGGTGATCAGCAGCTGTTTCTGCATACTTTGATTCCCTTTGCAGCAAATTTAAGAAATAGAGACGGCACGTTTTTTGTGGTGGGGGTAAACAAGAAGTTTGATGTCTGGAGAGTGAGTGTTCCACTCAATTTGCAGCAAATTTAACTAAGGGGCATTTTTAAGTCCCCAGGCCATTAACTTTTCCTTCAGCGATTTCTTCTCAGCATGGGTCTCTAAAACCTGACACGCCCAGGGGCCGTTCCAGAACCGGAGCCTTTAGTCCCTCCTCTTCTCCAGCATGGACTCTGTAAACTCGACATGCCCCCATGGGCCGGGGCATTCCTGAGCTGGCAAGCAAGCCTTTAGTCCCTCCCCTTCTCCAGCAACAACACATCTTCGCTCCTGCTTGTGTCTGTGCAAGCGCGCCCCACACATGCCCGCCCAGGATTCTTAAAGCTACAGGTGCGGCAAAAGACCCAAGCCACAGTATTATGACGGGTCGGGCCACATGTGAGGCGCGCCAATGGCGCAATCCCACGGCCTGAAATGAACACTGAATAATGAATTAGAGCTACTGTATTTAGCAGCTGTTTTCTAACAGAAACCCCAGTTAGATTGCTTTCAGGTATCTGCTAAACTAACTGTTGACATTTGTGCTCCCTGGATAAGAACATTTACAAAGCTCTGCTGTTGCTAAACTAATTTTAAAGCAGTACACATGCTAAATCTAAGGGCATGGCTACATCACTGTCACATGAGACAGGGGGCATCGTAGGAGAAAGAAAGCCAATAAAACTATTTTTTATGGAAATCCCCAGGGGTCGTAAAACTACCATACAGCTAGCAGGCAATTTAGGAAAAACTCCAAATAGCAGACAGAGGGAAGGACACACTAGGACAACATACATATCAAAACACTCTACATAACATATGTTTTTTTGCACATTCTGGGTGGACTACTCCTTTAAGGGCTCAGACATCCTGGTCCACATATGGACAAATGATCTGGCTTGCGGATCACTGGATGAGACAAAAGAGCACCTGACCTGCCTAGGGGAAAAGTTGTCTTCTGTTTCGTCCAGCTTAGCCTTTTCAGAGGTGTTGCCTGTTTGGGAAAAGGAGGGCAACAATCAGAAAATCAGGGAAAAGGAGATCAACTAATTTAATTTGTGACTGAAGGAGTGATGCCTCATAAAAGGATTCCACTTCATTGGCGACTGGAAAGACTTCTGGGAAAGGGAGTACTTCCACTTAGATGGTCTACACCTAACAAAACAAGGGGTTCGGGCGTTCAGTCAGAAATTTGATGTTCACACTGGTAGTTTAAACTGATAAGTGGGGAGAAAGAACCCACACCTGTGCCCTATTGCAGGAATCTGGTTACCTCTCCCCCATGACTAGGGAGCATTACTTCGAGACTAAACACGGAGAGGAAAGTTAAGGACAAGGGATACGAAACTGTGTTAGGAAATACCAGCACAAATAGGAGTAGAAGGGTGAGGAAAGCTAAAACTAAGGAGGGTAGGTATGCAAACAAATATGTTAACCAGACATGGAAAGCAATGTCCATCAACACACGTAGTCTGGCAAATAAGATCTTGGACCTCATATCCACAATTTTGGATGCCGACCATGACAATGGGTTGCTGTGACTGAGACTTGGTTCAATGACAGTCATGACTGGGATACAGTAATCCTGGGCTACAACCTATTCAGAAGAGACCAGAAAGGGAAAAAAGGGGGTAGGGTAGCAATTTATGTGAAGGAGGGAATAAAGGGGACGGAGCTCCATGGAGCCCAGAATGAAGCAGAGGTCCTGCGAATCACTATCGGGGCTGGTAGCAAGGCTCCCACAAGGGTGGGAGTCATGTACAGGTTGCCAGCAGAGGAGGAATAGAGGGACACAGATATCCTGGAAACTATCCTAAGTATGTCTGAAAAAGGGGAGATCGTGCTGGTGGGAGACTTTAATCTACTGGACGTAGACTGGAGTGCCTACACAGCAGCATCAGTAAGGAGCCGCAACTTCTTAATGGCACTATGTGAGGCAGGCATTGAGCAGTTACTAAAGACACCTACACAGGAGAGGGCAATCCTTGACCTGGTACTTACTAACAGCAACCGGATCTCAGGCGTAGAGGTGGGTACCCACCTGGCTTCTAGTGATTATCACATGGAATGGCACACAGTGAATAAAGTTGACGAGGCTGGTCATACAAAGCAGAAAGTCCTAGACTTCAGGAAGGCAGATTTTTACTTCATGGGAGCATACCTAAAGGACAATCTAGAATGCAGGACAAATGGAGGGGGTGGGTGGAAAAGTGTTGGACCAGATTAAAGCAGGCAATATCCACTGCCATGGCACATTGTATCAGGCAGATCAGCAAGACAAAGAAAAAAAGACCTCCACTTTGGTTCTCAAGAGAAGTAGCAGCCTGAGTTAAGGAAAAGGGGAAGGCCTTCAGAACATACAAGGACTCAGGTAGTGACCACGATAGACAGGCATACAGGGAGAAGCTGAGGGAGACAGGAAAAGCTATAAGGGCCGAAAAGGCCCAAACAGAAGTAAGGATAGCACAGGGGGTCACCAAAGGAGACAAAACCTTCTACAGGTACATTGGGGAGAGGAGTAAAAAACAAAGGGGGAATCGTAAGACTGAAGAAAGAGAATGGCACACAAGCAGAAGGTGACAAGGAGAAGGCGGAAATCCTAAATATGTACTTCTGCCCGGTCTTTACACAGGAGGAACACAGCACCAGACCAGCATCAACCAGAAAGGAAGTCACCACTGAGGGAGTGGACACAAGTCCATTCACAGAACAAAGAGTCCTGGAAGAGCTCAACACGCTGCGAGTGGACAAAGCAATGGAACCCGACAGAATGCATCCAATGATACTCAAGGAACTTGGAAAGGAATTAGTGGCTCCACTAGCCACGCTCTTCAGCAAATCTCTGGAAAGCGGGGTAGTCCCAGAGGACTGGAAAAGTACTACAGCGGTGCCACTGCACAAAAGTGGGAGCAGGGACGAGGCTGGAAACTACCGTCCAGTCAGCCTCACCTCGATAGTGGGTAAGATGATGGAATCCCTTCTAAAAAAGCAAATTCTGTCTTTTCTAGAAGCAAGCAGGCAGGTGGACCCAAAACACCACGGCTTTACTGAGGAAAGGTCAAGCCAAACCAACCTAGTGGAATTCTTTGACTGGGTCACTAAAACAGTGGATCAGGAGGGCACAGTCGATGTGGTCTATCTGAACTTCAGAAAGGCCTCTGACGGTCCCTCACAGAAGATTGATTAACAAACTTGAGCACATGGGCGTGGGCCACAAAATAACAAACTGGGTGAGAAGCTGGGTAAACGGGAGAACGCAGAGTGTATTGGTCAATGAAGCATTGTCAGGGGAAGGGATGGTGACAAGTGGGGTCCTGCAGGGGTCAATGCTGGGATCAATCTTGTTCAATGTGTATATCAGCAACATTGCTGATGGTCTGTTCGATGACGACACGAAGCTCTGTGGTAGAGTCGATACACCAGGGGGGTTACAGAAAAAGGATCTGTTAAGATTGGAAAGATGGTCATGAGACTGGCAGTTGAAGTTTAATGCGAAAAAATGCAAGGTGATGCACATGGGGAAGCGGAACCCAGGGACAGAGTACCATCTGGGAGGGAAGAAGCTAACAGTTACAAAGCAGAAGCACGACCTGGGAATCATCATCTCTGATGACTTAAAGATGGGGGAGCAATGTGAGAAGACGGCACAGAAGGCGAGTGGCCTCTTGGGCTGTACAGGGAGAGGCATCACTAGCAGGAGGTATGAGGTGATAATGCCACTATATAGGTCCCTGGTGAGGTCCCACCTGGAGTACTGTGTCCAGTTCTGGAGGCCCCACCTCAAAAAGGATGTTGACATGTTTCAGACAGTGCAGAGAAGGGCAACGAAGATGATTCATGGCCTCCACCATAAGACGTACAACGAAAGACTAAGGGGAACTAAACCTCTTCTCCCTGGAACAAAGAAGGGGGGGCATGATTGAGACCTTCAAGTACTTAAAGGGTATCAACAACATACAATCACAGGACCGCTTCCAGATTAGTAGTTGTAGTAGGACAAGAGGGCATGATATACGATTTGGGGGGGGTAGGTTTCAGAGTAATAGTATAAAGTTATTTTTTACCGAGACAGTGGTGGACCCATGGATTGGACTGTCTCGAGGGGAGTGGTGGAGGCAAAGACGGTCAAGCAGTTTAAAACAGCATGGGACAGACATGTCAGTAAGTAAACAAGCGATTCCAAGTAGGAGGGGTAGGAAAAAAAAATGGGCAGACTAGTGGGACCTCATGGTCCCCATCTGCCGGCACATTCTATGTATCTATGTACATATATCTTATAAAATACCATTTAAGATCATAATAAAATTCAAAAAAATATATATATTTTTTTAAATTTGCGATATATATACCCAGCATTGTCTAACTGAGATGCGGCATCTGAATTTCAATGGGGTCCTGCTTTTACCAATTTTACAGCTGGGTGAACTGTAGCAAGAGAGGCCAAATCACTTGTTAAAAGTCATACAGTGAGTCTGTGAATACTGACAGATTTAAACCTGGCTCTTCTGATTAACAATCTGAAGCCCTGACCACCCATTACCACTGGTAACCCAACTTGTTTCCCATTTCAAAAACAGAGCCCACAGAGACAGACTGTATACCTTTAAGAGACAACTGCCTTTCTCAGTGCTGCCCAAATCAGGACGGAGCAGCAGAACAGGTTGAGACAATGGATGACCTTTTCTTTTCCAAAAGCCAAACATCAGTAGTGCATTTAAAGCAAGGCACTCGCTGTATTACATCATTTGGGAACTGATTGTGCCTTAAAAATTCGACAAAAACTTTATCCATGTGATCATGAAACAACATGAGCACAGACGTCTTCCACTTACAAACATATTTCAGAGTGTATTTGTTTATAAATCTAGATACTCAACTGTTTAAGAGTCAAGTTTCAAGTCACCATTTACAAACCCATCATATATACACACGGTCAGTGTCAGCATCTAGCTATTTTCTACAGTATTTTAAAAAATCCTTAATTATTTGCTGGAATACAATAGGCTTGAACCTCTGGCTTCAACTGAAGACTTACCTGGTGTACACAAACATAAGAAAAATAAAGCACTGCACATCACAAAGACTGTTTTGAACTCTATAGACAAGGGAAAGTGATCAGTGAGTGACTGTGAAGGCAAGGAAACGAGTGTTACTTCCTTGAGAATGTAGCATACTAAGAAAAAGAAACCTCACTGCAAAAGCACAGAGGCTGCAGTTAGGCACAGAGCCCACCAACAGTCAAGTCAAGCTTTACGAAAACAACCCATAACATACACACATCCTCACCCTGATGCAATGCATCATGGGCAACTGCGGCATAAAGTAACATGAAGATCAAGGGCTGGGCTTTCAAAACATTTGTGCTTGTAATTTGGTTTCTCTGGCCTCTGCACAAAGTCTCCAGAGGCATCAATGTTACAGATTCTGGCAATGTCCCTAGAAATTCTAGGAAAGGGAAATCTTCTGCCACACAGGTGTCTTAATATTTGGAACAGCAAGCAAACTGCCTGTGCAAGGACCCATTAAACATACATTAGACCTGCCTGTGCAAGTACACACTAAACAAACATTAGAACTGCCTGTGCAAGTACACACTAAACAAACATTAGAACTGCCTGTGCAAGGACTCACTTAACAAACATCAGAACTGCCTGTGCCAGCATCAACTAAACAAACATTAGAAACATAATATACAGTACATTATTTTAATAAGCAAAACCTGGGTGGAGGGACTAATAAACCCAGGCTGAGTGGAAGCATCAATGCTGAACTCCTGCTTTATTGTCGGTCCTACCTGTTTTAGCTACATTTTTTTAAGTAGACTGTTGGACAGTCTAAAGCAAGGGTTCTTAAATGGTTAGGCCAGCCTCCCTTGGGAGGCCCCAACCTGTTCCAGGGTAGGCTCAAGCAAGTCTGAAAAAGTACTGTATTTAAATTTTGGGTTTTATATATTTTGTGTGAAGAGATGAAGCAAACTGAAAGAGGATAATAATAGTAGGTGAATTTTATGTATTTATTTACTAATAGATGACAAGGATGGTGAATGAGCCAAGGCTCATTTCAGGTGTACCCGGGGAAGGGTAGGGAAGGAATACATTTAAAAAGGTAACTGCAAAACAATTAAGAAATATAGAATGAGCAATAGTGCAAATAAATATGAACAAAAAATTAATAATGTTTGTAACACGGCTCACCGCAGACCAGCAGAATGGAGCCTCCGGATTCGCCGAAGTGGCACAGCTGACTGAAACCGAGCGGATATTAACCCACAGCTAACACCCGATCAGTCAGTACCAACTGTCGCCATGGAGGCACCAGAAGGTAACCCGCCCGCTCCGTCACCACCCCTCCGCCACCCGGGTATATTGAAACCACAGCCTGAGGGCACATGCGGCACCGGTCTCCCACCCGCCACAGGGACACCCGGCCCGCAAGGAACGGCAGATGATGTCATGCTCACCAGGCGATGCACAGCCGCCGCCCCCCACCACACGAACAAATGTGCTTGGCAGGCACCGACAGGTGAGCGGCTAATGTGTGCGCACTTGGCAAATCAGCTGCTCTGTGATTGCTCAGATTCCCCGCCCCGCACCTGATCGGGACCATGCTGGGCTGAGCCCTGTGGCCAGTTCTGGTGACTGCTGTCACTGGGAGTGTCATACACCGTCTCAGGCAGCGAACTGTCCCTCTGCCCCTTGGGTCGCTGGCAGCGAGGTGCACACACCGGCAACATAGGCTCGTCGCCGCCACAACAAGCCTATGTTACAAGCGCATTAATCACCTCCAGAGTCAGGCTCTACCGGTGATTAATGCCCACTGTGGGGTTGGAACCCTCGGGCTTCGCCCTCGTGCACCACTCCCCCCCAGCAGGCATTAATCCACTGGTAGAGCCCTCCTCTGTTGGTGATTAATGCTTACGTTGTGATAATTGATCAATCTGTAAAGTGATGGCAGAACAGCCCAAATACAAGTGTTGAGCATAGAAGTGCTAAGAGCAATAGAAAGAAGGAGCAAAGTAATCCCCAAGATGTTGCTTAGGAGCAGAGAAGGGGGAGGAGAGGAAAAGTATGTAGGAAGGTTATTTCATATAGAGAGGAAACAGGAAGTAGTCTGACCCATGAAGGTACTGCAACAAGGGGTAACAATGGTTCAAGAATGAAAAAAGCAGAGCAAGTAGGCTGGCCTGTGTGTGTGTGTGGGGTGGGGGATTACAGTAAGCTGAATAATAATATTTATTTATTTTATTTATTTGTTATTCAGATAACACCTTTGAGCACAGGAGATCTTTTTCAAAAGTTCCAAGTCAGTATAAGCCAAAGAACTGAATGTGAGCCAAGTACTCAAAGGGGTTTCAATTTATTCATGGTATACTACGCAAAGTACAGTATGTTATTTTCCTTTGGGGAGGCCCAAGATCATTTCAATTTTAGGGGGAGGCTCAAAATCTTTTTCATGGATTTGGGGAGGCTCACTGTGACAAAGTCTGAGAACTGCTGGTCTAAAGCTTGGGAAAACAACAGCACTTTCAGATGACAGCAAACAGAGCAAAAGACAAAACTGGCCAGGCAGCCCTGCTATGCAGTCTTGTAGTGGAGTGAAGGAAGCAGCAGTATTTATTTGTCAGCGTACAGTTTTTTTTTCAGCAATAACATTTGTCTGTGAAAAATATCAAGACACCTATTTTTCTTTTCATTTTCTTTCATTCCCGAACAAAGATACAGGATTTTGAAGTTGATAAACATTCCCAGTCCCATGTCATGCTGTTTACCATTAGAAACATGTGGCAGCTCCATCCTAATGCATCCACAACATGAATCTAGTATACATTCAACAGGTAATCTCAGTGGAAGAGAATTTTAAAAACTGCAACTTGTGTCATTAATTATGAAATTAGCTATAGAAGCATTTTTTTTAATATCTGAGAAAATTAAAAAAAGACTGAGGATGAATCTAAGGATGCCAGAATATACATTTTTGCTGAAAAAACAACTATATGATGTCATTCTCTGCCGACTAACAGATGCTGCTGCTACAAGTCCTACGACCAGAAAGGATGCACAAGTCTTGTCCAGTCATGTGTTGAGGGTTTAAAAGGTGAAATTGGCAATGCCATGAAGGGACCCGACTCTGCTGCCCATTTTTTCGATCTGCTGGTCAAAGAAAATCAGCACTTACACGTCAGACTGGAAACCTAGGAAAGCAAATGCATGCTGCAAATTTAGAATTATATGGTTTCGAGAGGCAGTAAAGGATGATACTTCACTTTTCTATTTAAAAGGCTGAGTTGGTGAGTTACATAGGCTGCAGCAGGAAGCTAGAAACATAGAAACATAGAATTTGAGGGAAGATAAGGACCGCTTGGCCCACCTAGTCTGCCCATTTCCCCTACCTGATAGATAAGCTGCAGATTCTAGTTAATCAACAGCTTACTTCCTCCTACCCCCCACTAGAATTGCCTTAAGATGAAGGTCGTCTTTTTCAGAAGGCCTACTGAATAGTAGATGAACTGGTAAACTGCCCCTCTCAGATTCTTGAAATGTTTCCCACCATTAATAACAATACCAGGGCCTACTGTGCTAGCGCTTTTATGCTGCTATTCAGAAATGCTTGGTTGAGCGATCTTTTTCATAGCATGCAATTAAAGTTTGAAACTCTTTTCCTAGGTACATACTACAATCAAACTACTGTATTTACTTAGCTTTAAATATGGACCGAAGCAGCATTACACAGGGACTGAAGCAAACAGCTAATGTCATGTCATAATACAACTGTTTAACCTAGTTTTATGTTTTTACACTAGATTCCATATTGGTTTCTACAGATTTGATCGACAGCTTCTCTTAATTTGTTGTCCTTCTGCATTTCTGCATTAGTGGTTGCCTGTATAACAAGGACGTCTTTGAAAATGGACACATGTTGTTAAAAGGTATTCCTGTAAAAATAAAGGATAGTACCTCTGGAGGCGGACCTTTCGCACACCACGATTTTGGTTATTCAAACTCCGGCACACGAAATTGCTTACTTCAGTCTCATTGTTTAAATGGCCGGGCATGATACGCTGGACGCTGTTGTTTTTTTTCCTTCTCTGACATTTCTTTTGCCATGCACCAGAGGCACAACCATTTTTGATGGGGTTCGCTGGTTGAGAAAGGCTAACATCATCTGCACTGTACTTCTTCCTGCAAAGCTATGGGTGCCCTTTTTTTTTTTTGGTTAGACTAAAGTATATTTGAAACAGCAATGGAGGTGCCGGGAAGAGGGCTTTGGAGAGCTCTGGGGACATAAAGGTTTCCAGAGAGGGACACTGATAATGGGAAAGAAGCAACTTGAGATTACTAGTATAAACCTTTCTCTTGTTTCGTCAGTTTCTGATTGACAATAACCTTGTTTTGAGAGTTGTTTTGTCCATCTGCTGAGCTGATCTGTTCAGTTTTATTACCTGCTTTCCTGTCTACAGTGCCTATACTTTCGACACAAAATTACACATACCCCAATAAAGGGCCAATGGTTTTCCAGGTTTACAAACAGCCAGTTCCATTTGACAAAATCTTGAAACCTGATTTTTCTGGGGGTCCCTCCCCAAACTGAGGGCAAATCAACATGTTTTGCACAAAACTTTGGCTCGAAGTGGGGGTTCCTGCTTGTGTGATGTAAAGCTGTTTGCTTGATAAAGAGTAAAAATATAGTTTTATCAAAAAAAAAAAAAAAAAAACGACTCCCCAAGTGCTGGTTTAAAAAATACATTCCCTCCCAGTTTTCTATTTTTGTTATTTCAAGTGATGAAGATCACACTGCTATTCCTTGTGGATGATTTAAATTCCATTTTTGTCTCCACTGAAAACAGAAAATTATTGGCCTGACCAATAATGCAAAGCATCATGGGAAACATATTTAATCACCATGAATGGAGTGCATGATGCCAAGTGGCCCCTTGAATAATCTGCAAATGATGTACTGATAGATTTTATAATTATTTTAGTGCAGCAAAATTCACTTTATTTTACTCTGATTATGGCACCTCAACTTGCAAAGTTATGGGACTACTTGACTTTAATCTCTTCCAGATTTTATCTTTTGGTAACCGGGTAAGGCCCATTACATACAAATGCCTGTTTTCAGGGGTGACCCAGGAGCACTGGGGTGGTTAAGTGGCTTGCTCATGAAACGTCAGAGATGTTACATAGCATCTGGTTTCCCTTGTTATTTGAGCACACTTTTTGGTTTATTCTAGCTGGAGTTAAAGAGCTGTGGGTTTTCCATCATCCCACCTACCAAGCTTCCCCTCGGTTAAGCTTTTAATGTATGTTGCAGCGTTTTCTCGTGCGCAACATTATTTTCTTTAAAATTCGCAACCTGGAAGTATGGCGTGCGGGGAAGCTCCATTATTTAGGCGCGGTGACGCACTGCTTGCTTCAGTACTTTTGTACTGATGGAGCAGTGCACACCGCACCTTAACAGATAATGAGCCCCCCCATGCACACCATACCCGGGTTGCTAATTTTGTGTTAAAATAATGTATGTTGAGGAGCGAGAAAAACGCCACAACATACATTAAAAGCTTAACCGGAGAGTAACCTTGGCTGGGGCGGGATGGTGGAATAACGACAGCTTTTCTTTAATTAGATATAATACTTTGTTATATTGCCCTTGGGCACACTGTAACACCAAACTTTCTTATTTTTTACAATCTCAGTGGGTTTGTTTTGTAACCCATCATATGAGGTAAAGAACTGCTGGGAGACGCTTCTTTTTTCTGGTTTATTAAGAGAGTTAATATGGTCAAACAATATCTCATTTTTGGATTTTGCCCTTGTTAGTCCTCCCTACCTCCCCTTGATCTGCCCCCTTATGCACTATTCCCATGTGCCTGTCCCATCCACTTCTGAACCCTACCAGTTTTAGCCCCAACGACCTCCTCGAGAAACTTGTTCCAGTTTGCTGCCACTCTTTCAGTAAAAAAGTACTCCCTAACATCCTTCTTTAACCCCCCTTCCTGTTTCAGAGTTACCCCTGGTATTACCAATCACTATGAACAACTCACTGCCGTCAAACTTGTCTATTCTGCAGAGGTACCTGAATGTCTCAATTATGTCTTCCCTCTTTTTACTGTCCTGCAGACAGTACACGTTTAGGACCTCCAAGTGCTTCTCACAGGACCTACCCTGTTGCCCAGTGTCATTTCAAAGGCTTGTCTCTGCATTGCCTCTAACCTGTCCCTGCCCTTCCTGAAGTGTGGACTCCAAACTGCACACAATACTTTAAGTGAAGGTGAATTGGAGGTCTATACAGGACCTGTACTATTTCTCACATTAGCTAGTGATCCCTCTCCATGTGCACTCCAGCATCAGATATGATTTACAGTCCTGCTGCATTGAGTCAATATCTTCTTGTCCTGCTGCACTGAGTTAATACCCTCATGCTCTGCTGCACTGTGTAGATACCTTCATGTCCTGCTGCATTGAGTCAATACCTTCATGTCCTGCTGCACTGAGTTGATACCTTCATGTCCTGCTGCATTGAGTCGATACCTTCATGTCCTGCTGCACTGAGTCGATACCTTCATGTTCTGCTGCACTGAGTCGATACCTTCATGTTCTGCTGCACTGGGTCGATACCTTCATGCCCTGCTGCACTGAGTCGATACCTTCATGTCCTGCTGCATTGAGTCGATACCTTCATGTCCTGCTGCATTGAGTCGATACCTTCATATCCTGCTGCACTGAGTCGATACCGTCATGTTCTGCTGCATTCAGTCGATACCTTCATGTCCTGCTGCATTCAGTCGATACCTTCATGTCCTGCTGCATTGAGTCGATACCTTCATATCCTGCTGCACTGAGTCGATACCTTCATGTTCGCCATTATTAACACTCCCTGGTCCCTTTCCTCTAATGTGCCCGCTACTACACCCCCATTCACTCTATACTCTGTTCCTGGACCCTATGTTCATTACCTTGCACTTTTTTTGTTCTACATTTCAGCTGTCACACTCTCGACCACCTCTCCAGATTTTCCAGCGGTTTCTTTATGGCCCTTATCCCCTCCTTGGTGTCCACTTTCCCAGAGACCCTGGTGCCATCTGCGTAAAGGCATATCTTTCCCTGACCCCCCCCCCCCCCACCATGACAAAGAAATATATTACAGAGACAATTTCTGGGGCACCCTGTTCACAACTGCTCTTTCCCCTGAGGGTTCTCCATTTAGGGTCACCCTCCGGGTAAAGTCTACATACAAGACTTCAACTGCCTGACCCCTATCCGTGGTTTTTGACACCCAATTGAAGAATTCAACCAGGTGCATTCGTCATGACCTCCCCCTAGTAAATCCATACTGTCAGGACTCCTGCAGGCCACTGGTCTTCAGATACTCCATTATCCTTTCCTTAATTATAGGCTCCAGTAGTTTCCCCACAATACAGACATCACACTGACTGGTCTATAGTTGCCTGGCTCCTTCCGACTCCCACTTTTATACAGGGGAACCACATTCACTGACCTCCAATCCTCTGGCATTTCTCCTGGGTCCAAAGAGCAGTTATGGAGATCTGTCAGCAGAAATGCAACCCATCTGGGTCCACTGATTTATTCACATTCAGTGCTTGAAGTCCTTTTAGTGCTCTCTCCTCAGTTATGGGTTTCTCGTTGAGCCCTGTTAGCGATCCCCTGCTGGCTGCTATGCTGCAGCCTGGCAGAGGGCCCCTGTCATCCATGAATACTGAAAAGAAATCATCTAGTAGAGTCATAGAGACATAGACATGACAGCAGAAAAAGACCAATGGTCCATCCGGGCTGCTTGCAGTCCCTTCTCAAACCCTGGGACCTATTGCCCATACAGGGTAGTAGCCCTCACTATCCATTCCCCTGCTCCTCTTCCTATTGCTGCAGCCCTGAGTAATCAATGTGCTCTTCATTCTGTCCTAGTCGTGCTTGAAACCATTTACAGTGTTGGTGCCCACCACCTCGACTGGAAGACTGTTCCACGCCTCCCCCACCCCTTCTGAAAAATAAAATGTTCTCACATCCCTCTTGTACCTCCCTCCCTCCCGTTAGTTTCCAGTCTTGCCCCTGTGTTCTTGAATTGTACCTGTAGGAGGGCAGTGGCAAGGGCAAATAGGATGCTGGGATGCATCACCAGGGGGGATTACCTCTGGAAAGGCAGAAGTGATCCACTGTACAACTGCTTGGTTAGGCCACACCTCGAGTATTGTGTACAATTTTGGAGACCACATTTAAAGAGGGACATTACACTCCTAGAGAGGGTCCAAAGGAGGGCAACCAAAATGATCTGGGGCCTGGGGGAGAGGACCTATGAAGAAAGGCTCAAGGAACTCGACATGTACACCCTGGAGGAGAGGAGGGACGGTGGGGACATGACAGAGGTCTTTAAGTACATGAAAGGGATCAATAAAGGAGGCTCAGTCAGGGTGCTCCAAAGAAAGGAGGGTGGGGCAACGAGAGGTCACGGGTGTAAGCTGGAAGGGGGCAAGCTCAGAGGGGACAGGAGGAGATGTTATTTCACTGAAAGGGTGGTGGAGCCATGGAATGCACTTCCCAGGGAGCTGGTAGAGGTGGAGACTGTGGACAAGTTTAAGAGGGGATGGGACAGGTACAGGGGGAGGGTAAATCTGACCAGGCCCAATACAGGTGGAACATCTGGGACTGGGGACAATATAACACAAGGGGGAGGGAGGGGGAGACACCAAAATCGACCGACTCGACAGGACCGTTACGCCTATTCTGCTGGCATTTTAGTATGTTAGTATGTAAACAGTTCCTCGCAGTTCACCTTGTTTATTCCTTTCAGGAACCTGAAGGTCTCTATCATATCACTCCTCTCTCCTCTCTCATCTGCTCTACAGCAAGTACATGTTCAGTGCCTTAAGCCGATCCCTGTAAGAGCCGCCCTGTCAGCCCTAAATCGCCCTGATCTCCATTCACTGTACCGTCTTTAGCCTATCCTTATCTTTCATGAGGGGAGGACTCCAGAACTGGGCACAGCACTCCAGGTGTGACCTCCCCAATGATCTATAAAGAGGTAGCAATACGTCTTTCCTTCTATTGTAAATTCCCCTTCTGATACATCCCAGCATACTATTTGCCTTACTATAGGTTTTAATGCACTGGCTTGACTGTTTAAGGAAGTCACTAATGATGACTCCTAGGGCCCTTTCCTCAGCTGTTGCTGCACCCAGATCCTCCATCTTCTTCAGCAATCTACCGTGAGGCAGAAGTTGAAGTAGAGTAACTCCATAGTGTGGCCCCAATCCAGTACTCTTGTCACTCAAAGAAAACTGTCTGGCTGGTCTGACAAGACCTCCCTGCAACGAACCCATGCTATTTACTATCCTGGAGTCCATTGCTCTCCAGGTAGTCCACAAAGTCCTCTCTGACTAGTGACTCCATCAGTTTACCCACAGAGGTAAGACTGACATGTCTGTAGTTCCCCGCTTGCTCCTCATTCCCAACCCACCCCCAAGGAGTGAAACTACGTCCACTACCCTTCAGACTTTCTGAATGAGCTACTGAATATCCCTACCAGGGGTTCAGCCAGTTCTGCTGCCAGGTCCTTGAATACCCTTGGATGTATTCCATTGGCCCCAAGGCCTTATCTATCTTTAGGGTTGCCAGCCATTTCCGGGTCCTACTGACAGCAGTGTGGTTCCTCCCACGCCAAATGACCCCTAGCATGCCAGCAATCTGAGTCCCCTCAGTATCCACCCAAGCATGTTAGTTCCTCCCTCTAAATGGCGGGGAGGCCCCCTGCAGGGACAAGCCAGCAAATCAGAGGGAAGATGGAGGTTCCAGGTGTCTTTCCGCTCCATGAGGAAGCTCCAGCTGTCTTTCCCCTCTTCGACTGTCAGAGGAGATCCCCGGCAGGGACAAGCCAGCCCAGAGGACGGATGGCTGTATGTGGACTCCAGTGGGTCTGGAAAAGCGAGGGTGAGTCTGGCAGGTAGAGGGGGAGTGGCACTGGCAACCCGAAGGAGGGGGTGCCAGTAGCTTCCAGTACTTCTGCCTTCACTGTTTTGTAATATTACATGTTATTATTTGCAGAAAATAATGAATCAATTGGGATTCCAGAGGTTTTCACCACTGGTAGTTTTCCTCTCGTTAGTGTCAGTGACTATAAAATGTACTGGTAGCACTTTCCACATAACAATGGCTACAGGCATTTCACATGATATTGGATGCTGCAGCTCTCTGGAATGAACATGACAGACCTATGGTCTTTTTATCTAGTATTTCCTATGTTACTGTGTTATGTAGTGTAGTTTGTAATTTGGTGTTACTTGTGTTTTTAGTCTGATGTGAGTGTAGAATGCGGGGAAAGTTCTCAAAATGTTCTGAAACAGCTAATATTCTCAGCTTTTTGTATCTTTCATTTGTCATGGTCTGTGAGAGATGACAGTGTTTATTTGTAAGTTAATACTTACAATAAACAACATGAAAACAATTCAAGCTTATGGTATAAGAGACTCAGAGCATGAGGTGTGGGTGAGAAGACCCCAAAGCGAAAGTTATTGGTTCTGTCTGCCCAAACCTCACTGGTGCAGACTCTTATTTATCATCTATTTATTTTAATTCTGATGATCGGGTAGGCCCACCGAGTCTTACTTACAAGTCCATTTGTCAGAGGCGACCCAAAAATAGTTACACAGTTGAATAAACTATTTCACAGTAATTACAGTGCAGGATAACATCATACTACAATAGGTGGGTGAAAGAGAAAGAAGGAAAAGAAGGCCTACCTATGAAGAACAAAAGTTAGTTACAATTCAACTGCAAGTGGTAGTAACATTCGGTTCCAGTGGTATCAACATTCAGTATCAAGTAACAGAAAGCATAGGTTCAGTAGGCAACACAACAAGCAAGTACTGCACGAAAAAAGAACAAACAACACAATCTACCCCAAGTTAGGAAGATCATACCACTAGGGTCATTCTTAGGATTACCGATAGTGACATATCACCATCTGCACTTACACTGGTTCAACTGAAGTAAGTAGTCTTTGGTGCTCTTTTTAGTGCAAGGGTAGGCAGTTTCGAGTCTCACAACATAGTGAATTCCACTTGAAAGGACCTACAAACAAGAAGGATCTCTATCCGGGTCCAGACCGTACTCTAGCGATTTCCAGTAAGGGGCTAGCAGCACAGTGCAGGGACCTCACATGCTGCTTAAACACTATTTATTGATTTAGTTTTTGTTAACCGGGTAGGTACACTAGACAGGAACTCTTTTTCAGGCATGGCTCAGGAGATTACAACAATGGGAAGAGCATACATTATAACATGTGTAGAAAAACTGTACTGATCTGATTGGCTGAAAGTACCTCTGAACCTTGTGATTACTGACCCAAAATTACATGCCTGAACTACTTACACCCATTCAACCCCTACAACATAAACATAGAAAACTAATCATTACATTCCCACATTCTAACAGGAGCTGTCACTTTAGACTCGTCACTTCACCAGCAGGTAGTAAAAGTGAAAAAACATCTGCACAGAATGGCAAATGGTCTTTTTGGCCTACCTGTATCTCAAAAACATTTTTCCAGAGGCTTTTCTACAGATTGCACTGCTGTAGACACTACTGAAATAAGAGACTGCACTTTGATCAAGGAGATAGAAGAATCAGCTATTCACTGTACCCACAGTGCCCCACTATGTAAATCAGTATACAGGCTTGTATATATCTGTACTCACTAGAGAAATAGTAGACTACATCTCTCAGTAAAGAAATCTTGTCAGCTATATACTCTACGTACAATGCCTCATTTTGAAAATAAACATCTGAGAGCTTATACTGTTGTAACCATTACAAAATAGGAGACTGTACCTCCCAGTAAAAAAAGGAAGACAACCTCATATTATACTCACAATGCATTGCTACGCAGATCTATATATTAGGTGATATACTGCAGTCACCACTGCAAAAACAGAAGACTGCACCTCTGAATAAAAAAAAATTAAAGTCAGCTTTATAATCTACCGAGAGTTCCTTGTTGCTGTATGTTAATTAGCATATTAGCTGTTATACTGCTGTAACCATTACCAAAATAAGAGTTAGCTGATTTAACAAAAAGGGACTACTTTGCATCTAAATGCACTAGAAAGCAGTACTTTTTATATTTTTTTAACAGTTTTAATAATTTTTCTACACATAACTGTGATAATAGACTTTAGGGATGTATAATTATGGGATAATAATTGCAGTTTACTATCGTGTGTTTAAAGGCACACTTGAGTCATGCAATTATTCCCCTATAATTACACACCCTGGCATGTCTTATTGCATACGTATGCCCGTGATGCTTGGGGATGTAGTCAGCTTAGCAAGGTGAGGCAGTGCAATGGGTAAACCAGCCATGCTTCAAATGAGGGCCATCCTAGAATTGTGAGAACTCCACAGTTGTGATCCCTACGGGAACATCATCTGCAAATCAACAAATTTTGTAATACAGGGTTTTGAGCATGCTCAGTTCTGAGTCTCACATGGCCTGTAGGACAGGAGCACCATAGAAGAGTACGGGCATGAAGGTGCTGCTTATAATGGCAAGGCGAGCCTCCTTTGACAAGTAGGGTAAAAGCCTGTTAAGGAGGCCCAGATTCTGATGAAGTTTTCTGATGACTGCACCCTCATGGGGGCCAAATGTCATGTCTTGGTCTAGTAAGACACCAAGATATTTCAATGACATCACCACTTCAAGGGGAGTGCTGCCAGTAGTAGACAACCTAAGCCGGTGTTGTCTCTCGACACCTAGCCTCCTATGTCCAAACAGCATAACTTTGGTCTTTTTCAAATTAAGGACATGTCTGTTTGACAATCACCAGGTTTCAGGCTGCCAAAAGTCCCTCTACAGGTTGCCATTTACCTAAGCAATATGCGCAAAGAACCTGTACAGGACTGCTTCATCAACATGGAGTTGCAGCAAGGCCCCTCTGCAATTACTCGGTATATCATTGATAAATTAGGAGAAACAGAAGGGGACCAAGGATAGAACCTAGGAAACTACATCCGTATAACCTGAAAATCTGATAAACCACCATGCCACCTGACACACTGTTTTCTACTGGTGAGTGAGGTAGTTATTTAGCTAGCAGTAGGAGAGGTACTCCAATCCAAGTGACCTTAGTTTAGACAGGAGGAGGTCATGCTTGACTAAGCTGAACGCATTGGTAAGACTGCACCTGTAGCCGAGCCATTCTCCAGAGCATTTAGCATGAGGTCACACGTACCAGTCAGGGGTGTGCAAATCCCATTGCCCCCTGTCCGAGGCAAGTAAAATTTCCTTGAAAGGCAAGTACAAAAAGAGAGCTAATTTCATTGTAATGAATTGGGGGGCAAGTGAAAATTCTGCTACAGTCATGCCTGGGCAAGTCCTAAAAATTTTGATCTGAACACCTCTGGTACCAGTGCAGTGTTGGTACAATGATTTTTATGAAAACTATGCTGGACACTCATGAGGGAGTTGTTCTACTCCAGGCAGGCCTGCATCTGGCCATACAAAATTCTCTCCTGCACCTTAGCTAGGATGCAGAGACCAACGAGAGATATCCCTCGGGGACCCTATTAAGTTATTGTGAATCACTCAAGTAGTTTTAAGTATTTTTGTTTATGTTTCAAAAGTTTCTTTAGCTGTCCTTCCCTGAGCTCTGAAGTGTAGTGCTTCTTTTCTAAATGCTCCTGCACAACAGACCACTGTACGGAGGACAAGAGGTACAATGGTTCTGTGTGCTGAATGGTTGAAATTACATTAATAATTTACATTAGTTCATAAAAGATTTGTGCATCTGCATGGCATAGAAAACGTTTTTTTTAGTCTGATGTATTCATATTAGGGGTACAGAAAAATTGCAGTTATGTAAGAACTTACCATAACAGCAGATCTTCGAGAGAGGTTCCTGCAGTAGGTCTTCACATATAGGACTGTGCCCCTGGCGTCCGTGGTGAGAATTTGGGTTGGAACTGAAGGATGGAAAGAAATTCCCTTCGATAGGTTTGACAGATCCTGCCACTAGCAAAGATCTCTCTGAAGACTGTTGGAGATCATGACCTTTTGGTTCATGTCATCCGTCCTCTGGTCCCATTGAACTCAAAGAGACCATTGGGTGACCCTCATGTGAAGCCTGGCCATTGGAACTGCTGAAATGGCAGCTGCAATCAGTCCCAAGTGACAGAGCACAGAGTGTGCTGGGATCCATCGGGCCTGGGCCACGAGAGTGGCCTGAGAAGCTAAGGTCTCGGCCCAATCCGATAGCAGAAAAGCCTTGCCCTGAACTGTGTCCAGTACAGCTCCAATGAACTGGAGTCTCTGGGATGGTACTAGCTGGGACTTGGGAAAATTGACTGTTATACCCAGGAAAGCAAACAAGTTCAGAGTGAAAGAGAAAGAGACTCTTTCAGGCTGGTAGGAGAGGGTGCTGCGAGGAGCCAGTCGTCGAGGTACGGGAAGACATAAATGCCCTGAAGGCGTAAAAATGCCGCCACCACCGCTAGGCAGTTGGTGAACACTCTGGGGGCCGAAGAGAGGCCAAATGGGAGTGCTCTGAATTGGAAATGCTTCTCCATAAAGACAAAACGGAGAAAGCGGCGGTGGGCCGGGAGGATAGGAATATGCAGGTAAGCATCCTGCATGTCCAGGGAGCACAGCCACGAATTTGGGTGGAGCAGGGGAAGGAAACACAGAAGTTGACAGTAGATAAGGACCGCAAGGCCCATCCAGTCTGCCCATTTCTTTTTCTACCTTATAAAATGTGCCATTGGCCTTTGCTCTGTCAGTGGTCTATCTATTCATACTCATCTGTATTGCTTCTTTATGCCTATCCCATGCCTGTTTGAAGCCCTGCACTGTATTCATAGCCACCACTTCCTGAGGTAGGCCGTTCCATGCATCCACCACCCTTTCTGTGAAAAAGTATTTCCTCACATTCCCCCTTAATCGGCCTCCCTCTAATCTCATGCTCTGTCCTCTTGTCCTGCTGTTTTCTTATATTTAAACATATTAGACTCTTTCACCTTGTTAATGCCCTTAAGGTGTTTGAATGTCTCGATCATATCCCTCTCCTCCTTTGCTCAAGGGTATACATATTGAGCTCGGTTAATCTGTCCTCATATATCTTCTGATGCAGTCCCTGCACCATTTTGGTTGCCTTCTCTGGACTGCCTCAATTTGGTTAATGTCCTTGTGAAGGTTTGGCCTCAGTACCATACATGAGTACTCCAGATGGGGCCTAACAGTGTCTTGTAAAGAGGATTATTACCTCTCTCTTACAACTTGTGATACCCTACTTATACATCCTAACATCCCCTAGCCTTACCTACTGCTTTAGAGGTCTGCTTGGATGATTTCAGGTCATCAGTGATGATGCCCAAGTCTCTTTCTTCCTTTGTGACTGCAGCAACTCCTCCCAGCCTATAGGTGGCTTCAGGGTTTCTCTTCCCTATGTGCATGATCTTGCACTTCTTTGCATTAAATCCCAGTTGCCACTCTTCTGACCATTTTGCTAGTTTATCCAGATCTCTTCTCATTCTGCCCACCCCATCTGGATCATCTACTCTGTTGCAGATCTTGGTGTCATCTGCAAACAGACAAGCCTTGCTTAGGAGCCCCTGAAGAGTCAACATACGAAACTTCTTGTACTCGATGAAGATGTTTAATGTGCTGAGGTCCAGGATCGGTCTCAGGTCGCCCGTTTTCTTCGGTACCAGAAAGAAGTGGGAGTAGAATCCCCTTCCTATTTGGTTTGTTGGGACGGGTTCTACGGCCCTCTTTAGAAGAAGTACCTGAATTTCCCGAGAGACAATGGGGACCTGATCCCAAGGATAGAAGGACCATCCCGGAGGTTGAGGGGATGGAATCTCGCTGAATTCTATCGAGTGACCTCACTGGATGAGCTGAAGCACCCAAGCTTATGTGGTTATGAACCTCCAACCGTCCAGGTGCAGGCCGAACCTCCCTCTGACCGGTTCCTCCTGTGTTACTGGAGGGAGCGGAAGGAGGGGAAAGGAGTCAGGATGCCGAGGGGAGGGAAGCTTTTGCCCCAGAGGCCTGTTTGGGAAATCTGGCCTGTAGGTTTTGAGCTCCAGATCCAGGGGTGAGTTTCTTTGCATGGTGCTTAGCCTGGGATTTGTTCCACCTTCTTTGGTGGTGAAAAGGCTTCTTTTTCTGGCCCATCTTGTATATAAGGAACGGACATCCATGAGAACTTCGCACTCCTGCAGCCCAGTAATGATATCTTTAGCGTCGCCGCCAAAGAGGATGGAACCCCTAAAAGGGGCGTCCAGAAGAGAGGACTGTACATCCTGTGCCAGTCCTGCTATACGAAGCCAGGAGAGGCGGCAGAGACAGATCCCCGAGGCTGCCGCTCTAGCCACCAAGTACACAGAGTCGTAAGTCGCCCATAGGGCGTGATGACACGAGGATTTCCCCATCCTAACTTTATCCAATAACTTCTTTCTCAGGGTTTCATCCTGAACCTCTTGGAGGTCCCTTTCCAGATCCAAAAGAGAAGCTTTCTGAAAGGCGACCATATGCGAGACCTAATTAAGGAAACGTACTGCACAAGAGGAAGAAGAGTAGATTTAACACCCAAATTGATCAAGCTGGCGTGAGTCCTTATCAGGAGGCGAAGAGCTCAAGTGTTTGGGCTGGGCTGAACGGTCGTGAGCGGCCGTGATGACCATGGAATCAGCCTTAGGGTGGGAGTTAAGGTGAGAGATCCCTTCCGGAGGGTAATAGGTGCAGTCGGCTTTACGCGAAACTGCCGGTATGGAGGACAGCTGTTGTCAAATTGTGGTCACAAGGTCCTCATGGGGTCCTGTCCATGGGGGAATGGGGATAGGGTCTGAAGTGGCCAGATCGAGGTGTTCCGCAAGGCGTTTTCTTTGCGGGTCTACCTTTTTGGTCGGCCAGCCGCCTAAATGGAATGTAGCAAATCTCTGAAACAGGGGTCCTCTAGTGGAGACTTGGGAGAGTCTTTAGGGCGAATCTCTATGGGAGACCTAGAGTCCGACGGATCCGTGTCAGACTCGGTGTCAGAGGGCTCGGAACCGCTAGGAACAGAAGGGTCTGGTTCCATGATGCCAACAGTTAAGGAGCCCGAATATCTGGTCCGAGGAGGGGGTGGAGAGGTGACCCTGAGAGTGGGTGCTTCTCCCACCAACTGTCTTATCTCTGACAGAAGTTGCGTTCTGGTGTCCTTCCACCAAAGGGGAACGGACTCGCGGTCCGGTACTGGAGGTGGAGGAAGAGAGGGCTGGAAGCATGGATACCCAGGATACTGAGGGTATTGCCAGGACGGGTAATAGAAAGAGTACCCGGGATAACTCGGCGTGGGGTGCCCTGGGGTGGGACACCCTGGCATCGGATAGGATGGTGTTGGGTAACCCGGCGTCGGGTTACCCAGCATTGGAAGGCCCGGCGACGGAGGCACATGGCCCGGCGTCTTATACGGAGTAGTCAACGGAGGGCCGCCCGGAGGCTGGAAGGAGAGTTCAGAGTCTGGGAACCCAGCCGAATGGCCCGCAGGGGGCAGTGCTGTAGCGCCAGCAGATGGCGCTGGATCTGGGAGCACGCCCAAAGTACCAGAGGGTGGAGGCACCATGGCAGGATCCCCAGCCAGCAGCGGACTCCTGTCTGGGGATGGCGGAAGGTCTGGTGAGGGGGGGGAAGCTTGAGGGGCCCCTGATGGCAGGTCCGAATGCGATCTAGCTAATGCAAAAAGCAAAGGATCGGTGGGCGAGTCCCTGGGGTGAAGAACCCTCACAGGACGATGGTCGACTCTATCCCTCTGTTCGTCGGGGGTCCAACTGGAGCCCGATGGGAGAAGTGGATGGATCCGGGCAGATGTCGGAGGCGGCGTCCGATACGCAGATCGGCCGAGCTAGAGGCGCTGGAGGCCGCCGCCAGACTGATCGGCCCGAGGCCGTGCCCGCCGCTGGAGGCCAGGGTGTCTTACCAGCAGGACAAGGCGAAGAGATACAACCTCCAAGGAGGCTACACGCTGCCACCTCAACTCAGTAGGAGGGAGAAGGGGCCCGGCCCAAGGAGGTGGACAGGCCACCCGAAGAAGTACTCACAGTTGCAGGCCTCTCGTGTGGCGACGGACTCCGGTCCCGGTGCTTCTCTTTGCTTTTCTTCTTCTTAGGGGCCGGCGACGACGACTTTTCCCTCAGTTTTTGGAGCTCCTTTTCCATAGACGCCAAGCGTCGGGTCAGAAGATGGGCCTCGAGGGACCGTTTGCGCCTGGTTCTGGTCGCCTGGTTGAAGGCCTGGCAGATGGAACACTCCTGGACATCGTGTTTAGAACCCAGGCAAAGGAGGCAGCGGGAATGGTCGTCCCCGTGTGGGATTTGAGTGCCGCACTTAGAGCACTTTTTCTTCTGTCTAGAAGACATCAAATTGAAGAAAAACTTTGAGAGAAATATTAATTAGAGGCGAAGAAAACTTTGACAAAATACAACCCGGACGTTGCATTGCTGTTCAAACACGAGCCGAACGTTACTGAGGCGATGGTGGGAAAGAATTGGAGAGCGGGCGCGGGACCGCCCCTTTTATAGTCGGGCTGATGTCATGTTGCTGGATGACTGCTATCTACAAGTTTGCCGTGTGGACCTGATGCCATGGGGCTCAGTCCTATATGTGAAGACCTACTGCAGGAACCCTGTCCAAGTAAGATCTTAGGTTTTGCATCCAGAAGGCTTGACTTTGCCCACTGTCCAAGAGCACCACCCACAGCTGCTCAGTCCAGCAACGCTCAGTCACTCAAAGCCCAAGATCACAGCTCTGCTGCTCCCAGTCCCCAAGGGACTTTTTAGAGAGACCAGGCAGCACTCAGGGAAGATCCAGCACTTCTCCTTTGTGTCTCCCAATCACACTGCATGACTTAGGCTGCTGTGCCGCTAATAAGGGATTATTAAATTCTAGCTCTCTGCCAGGACCTGACAGCAGAGAGAACACAAACAGCCTTCCAGTGTAGTCGAACACTCTCCAACACCCCATTACGATCTTGCCTGCCCCTACTGACACTACAAACGGGCCGGGTGATAAGGACTATGTCACTCATGTTGTTGGTGCCAAGTAGCACAAGCAAAACAGCAATAAGTCATGCCAAAGGATTTTTAAAATAACAGAAGCACCATTTTACTTCACTCCTAATCCCGAGGACTGCTATAGGGGCACCTTGTCAAGCCTTGGAACATTTGGAGTCAATCAGAAGGCAGCCAGGGCTCCCTAGATGGTGACAGCCAACCAGAGGATATCATGTTGTGTAGTGGACAAGAGGAAGTCCACCATAAGGATTTTGGAATCTGTAGTTTCCAGGGAAAAAGTCCAGGTAAACAGACCAATCACAGGGTTCCTCTGTCCCCATGTAACTGTTTCAGTTCACAGACACCGCATCTTGGTGACTGGGATGTCTGCAGCTTCCAGCAACCTTTACAGAGAGAGTGAAATGATGAGAGCCCTTCTCCTCAACCCCAAAGGTGAGCAAAGTCATTGGAGTTTCCAGTCGGGGACTCTGAAGCAGGCTCCGAGTTGCAGGACTGAAGTACCTGCCCTGGACTTTAGCGTTAAAGGGACATGGTCAGCCTTTTTTTTACATCATATTATTTCTAGCTAAAACCCTGCATTTTATGATTGCTTATCTTCTCTAAACTCTGTTGATGTTGCTGGTTGTTTTATCTGCTTCCTTTCTTAGTAGAACCGAAATGCATACTAATGGTGTAATTATAGCCAATTTGTTTGCTGTCATATTCTTGATCTATTCTTACTGCATACTTCCTGAACATTAGAATCCCCCCCCCCAAAAAAAAGTGCAGCCACTTAAGACAAAATGGTCTCCTTTCCTCACACTGGATCATAAATGGCTAGAGGTTGTTGGGGTAGGGGTGTGGGAGTCCAAAGACCAGGAAAGATACAGTGGGAGTTGATCACAGAATGTAAACAAACTTGTAACACGGCATAAAAAAGAAAAACAAAATGAAGCACTCAGATAGGTGCAAACACACCATGTGGTACAGTAGAAACCGTGGTCTAATACCATAGTAAATCATGGTTTGTAGTGTAATACTTTGGCAATCCACTACAGCTAAGAAGCAGTATACAAGTTAAAGCAATATACAAAATAGCTTGCAGTGTGTAGTTGTCCCAACTTGTATTTACTAAGAATTTTCCTGGCACAGGATGTTTGACTTTTTCAAGATTGTTCTATGTTGTAACTACAACAGAAGTTCATGAGTTACTAAAGATTGTACATTTAAACTCCACATATACTGTTAATTATGCTGCAGCAATATTTCTGTAGAAGTGAACAGTTACATAGTTACCATCCCTTCTGATCTACTGCTTTCTAAGCAACTGTGGGTGCAATGCATTGTGGATGACTGAATAACATTATCTGGCCTAGCCTTGTCTTGGTGAATACACAGTGGTAAAGATGAGCATGCAGCTTCTATAACCGAAAGCAAAAATAACAGACACTGAGATAAACAAAGCAAAATTAAAGAGAGAGGATACTTCTGTGGGTGAAAAGAAAAATAAATTGAGAGAAACAAAAGAAATCAAAAACAGACTAACAATAGTAGTCAAAACAAGTATTTGAAAGGTGAAAGCAGTAAGCGTTATGTTGTTCTATGTCCTGCTGAGTTAGGTAGTTTAGAGGGAAAAAGTGAAAATAATATTCCATAAAATAGTAGTTGTTCAATAAAGTGTTTTTCAGATTGGCTTAGTTCAGTACATTTGGAGAAAAGGTGCTTGTGGTACTAGGATTGTGTGACAGCCACCTATTGGTCTGCAAAGGAACTGGAGGAAGAAAACTAAAATGTACCATAGCACACTCCCATCATGCAGTGCAGCCCATATCTTCTAATACATAGAGAGGAAAATCAAAGCACCTAGAATAGAAAGTGAATTGCAAGTTTTTGGAAAGTTGTAAAATATGTTTTGATGTTAGAAAGCTTAAAGGTTGTAATGAAAGTTATTTTAACAAAATGAAATAGCAGCCACGATATTTTCAATAGGTGTGTTCCAATTGTTTTCAAGTATATGTAGATCATGTTTAATAGCTCAATTTATAGTATTCTGAAAGTAAATCAGTGTGATTGTACTCATTTATTCAAAGACTATTAGTCATACACTCATTGCCATGTTACAAGCGGATTAAGCCACTCGAAAGGATGGGTCTACAGTGGAATTAATCCATGGTTGGTTGGTTGGACCCACTCGGCCTTCGGCCTCGTGGTCCAACCCCCCCAACCATGGATTAATACCACAGTAAACCCATGCTTTCTCATGGCTTAATCCTTACATGTTTGTATGTGGTAACAAAAGTATGGTGGGCAGCCTGTTTTTCAGTTTTTAAAAGAAGAAAGGAAATCAGAATCAAACTACCAGCTACGTCAGCAATCACTACAGAATGTGAACAATCAAAACATTTGTTTTTTAAACTAGGGATACTTTGAGGCCTAAGGGAGTTGACAGTGGCCCTTTAACAGCAGGGCTTGCTCTGCAAAAGGCTCCAATCATGTGTGAGCGAAGTCAGCCTGCTTTTCTCATACCCCTGCTGCAAGAATAAGTCATCACAGCCCTAAGTGGTTGCCTGCCATTGAATAGGTGAAGAAAAAGCCCGGAGTAGGGTGAAGAGGATCAATGCAGAACTTCAGGATTTAGCAAAGCCCACACCCTTAATCCCCAAATGTCAGCTGGGTCTGCTGTACCTTTAATCAAACCTACAGAATTGACATGGAAGACAACCCACATAGACTGCTGCACAGCTGCATTGTAAAGGTTATCAGTACAGATCAGGGTCTAGTCCTGCTACATCTTATTGTGAGTTAGGCATTTAACTAGCTGGACTGGGAAAGACCTGCGTGATTTTGTAAAAGCCCAGAGACAGGACATGTCTGCAACCTAAGATATTTTGAGTTTCAACTTGTTTAATATTATTTAATATTGGGACTGTTAGTTGGGACACATGTCACCCTCGTAATGCTGTATATCCATCAGTACTGTACCATTCTCAACCACCAAGTCTGCAACCTCTTAGTGTGCACAGACTGTGGGAGCTTCCAGAAGGAACTCTGGGTTATTTAAATATAATGTGCAACATAAGACAGGAGGCATTGTAAGAGAAAAAAATTCAGACATAGAGATCCCAGAGGCCATCAAACTTGTAGTCAAATTTAGAAAAAAACTCTTGACAGCAAACTAAGGAAAGGACAAACTAGGGCTACACCCAGAAATCCAAACTCTCTGCACAACACATGTTTTTTTTGTGAAGTCTGACCTTCAACATCCACCAGGCTGCACACTCACAGAAAACCGTAGTTAACACATTAAAAAACAAATTTCAAGGCAAAGTAATATATACGCAGCCTGTAGTTAATACATTCAACAACACATACCAAGGTAAAGTAGTACATATGCAGCCATACTGAGTAATGTTATGATCTGACTTAATAGGTATAATCCCATTCAGTCGCTTGTAAAAATTATAAACTATCTCCATGCTGAAACCTCATGCTGTGATCCTCTCCTAAGATGGTCCCAAACATCGTACCATAGAGATCATAGGTAACAAAAACTAGAGGGGATGCCACATGAGAAAATGGGGGCTTTCAAGCCATCATATACAAGTAGCCAATATGATCTCTATCAGCTATCATGCAAATGACTGGAGGAGGTCCCGTAAGGACCGCTCCAGTTTATAATACATAAGAGCTCTATGTGTCACACTTAAAGATGTCTATGGGGCATATTATTGGTTATCTGCGATATCCCCCCCCCCCAGTTTGTGAACATTAATACAAACTGATGTCTCATAGGTGTAAAAATCTTTGTAATATACAAAGCAATATTAATAGTAATGTATTATAATAAACAGCTCAGTCCACTCCACTGAACTTTCTCTTCAATTGCTGTACTTCAGCTAAGGCAATACCTACAGACCAGGTAATGAAGAGAAGATCTGAATGTACCGGCCTTTTGTGAGCAGTATTTTGGGGGTGGCTGCAGAGCTGGACTTTACATTTCTGTATGTATGCCAACAATCTTACTATAAAGATTAATTACTATTATATTTATTTAAAACTAGTGAGTTAGCTTAGGTAGAATAAGTTTCAGTACCTTGTGGTTTGTTTAAATAATTTAAAAGAGAGAGAAGTGGTCCTCCCTCCCCTTGTAAATTGTGCCATAGTGGTCTACACATAGCCCTTGTTAGAGGAGGTGTACCAATTCAAGAGAACGCTCAGAGGGCTGATATGATAGCCAGAGAGAAAGTTTAAAACTTAATAGGAACATTTGAAAAACTTAGGATAGAGTGTGTCTTGGCCCAGGAGATACCTTGAAAGTGGTGCCATGCTTATGTTTGTTTAACTTGAAATCCATCAACTAAAAACAGTTTAGCTAATAAATAGGAAAACAGGAAAAGAAAAACACAGTTTGAATGTGCAGGTCCTTTTGGGTAGCACGGGGGGGGGGTTGTGTGCTCAAGTTACTGTATGTAACCAGCAGCTTCCCTATAATTAATTATTTATGCATTCATTTATTTATCCCAAGAGATACCGCATCTTATTTTCATGGGGTCTCGGGGGAGGACAGCAGCAGCAGTCAACAGGTTAATATAGTGCAACAGAATAGTTACATGCTGGCTAAAATATTCATAAGAATGAAAAGCTGTGAAGGTAAATCTATCCAAACAGTAATCAAGGCAGGCTAACAAAGTGGAGTCACAGCAAACAAAGGGCCTGAGCATTGTTATGTAACATGATCGTGGTTGGGGAGATGGGGAGTCTGGACCAAAACTTATACAGGGAGTTCTAAGGTGGTTGGAAAGGTTAGAGCTCGCTACTTGCAAGCTAAAAGCATTCCTGAGATGGAGAGGGAGTTTGCTCCAGGTACCTGGTGTTGTAAATGCAATGGCCTTCTAGCAAGTTTCTGCTTCATTCTGGGGATTGAGAAGTATGTATTACTTCTGAATGGAGTGAACAGGCACTGCCTGAGTGTGTGAGGTGAATTAGAAGATAATCAAAAGGTTACTATAATGAATAATTCTCATCAAATTTATTTTAAAAAATACTGAGTGAACCCAGGTAGAACTTGAACACAGAAACTGTTGGCAGATAAGGACCTCTTGGCCCACCTAGTCTGCCCATGTTCCCCTACCTGCTGTAATACTGCAGACCCTACTTGGTCTTCGGCTTTAACCTCCCATTCCAAAACAATAAAATTCCCTTATGCATATCCCATGTGCTGCTGAATCCCATCACAGTTTCTGCTCCAACCACCTCCACTGGGAGGTTGTTCTACGCATCCACCACTCCTTCTGTGAAGAGATGCTTCCTCACGTTTCCCCTGAATCTACCCCCTCCAGCTTCACAGTATGACCCCTTGATCTTGATCACCTTTTTTCCTGAAAAATGCTTCTCATTTGTACCCTACTTATACCCGGGAGGTATCTGAAAGTCCATCATATCCGCTCACTCTCTTTCTTCCAGGGTATACATATTGAGGTCCCGTAGCCTCTCCTCATAGGGCTTCTGATGCAGGCCCAGCACCATTTAGTTGCCCTCCTCTGGACCACTTCTGTTCTGCCTATGTCCTTTCGAAGATGTGGTCTCCCGAACAGAACACAGTACTCTAGGTGAGGTCTCACCAATATTTTATAAAGCGGTATAAACACCTCTCTCTTTCTGCTGGTGATACCCCTCCCTACACACCCTAGTATCCCATCTGCTCTCCCCACTGCCTTGTCACAATGTTTGACCGCATTCAGGTCATCAGAAATAATTGCCCCCAGGCCTATTTCCTGTTTGGCGGTAGTCAGTACCACTCCCCCCGTCGTGTACACTGCCCCTGGGTTTCTGTGCCCTAAGTGCATGATTTTGCACTTCTTCACATTGAATCACATTGAATGTGTACTGTCCCTTGTAATTTGTTTAAATTTTGATTATAAAAGTAGCACAGCAAGTTCACATTTAATGGCTCAATATCCAAGATGGGGTATCCATGTTTGTGTTACAATAGCTGCATGTTTGTGTTGAATCTTTCTGTTGGTTTGTTTTTTTTGTTGTTGTTTGTTTTTTGTTTTTTTTCCCCTCCTTCGTGCTCCACAACCCACCACTCCTTCAAGCTTAACAAGGTCTCTTCCAATCCACCCTGTCCCTTCCTAAGCATCCAACCTCACATGGCAGCCACCCCAGAGGGTAACCCGGACGTAACCCTTCACCGGGTGGGTCCCCCTCCTCCAAGGGGGAAAGCACCAGGAGGGGAGACCAGCATAACTACTTGGCCCCAGGGTGCTGCTGAGGTGGAGTGGCTCCTCCTGGGCACTGGTGGCATCGGTGGATCAGCAGCCGTCATCCGGTCGATCGTGGAGCGGTTTCCAGTTTTCTGTGTTGTTCCCTCCTTGTGTTGCTTCTGCAGTGCTCCTGGTCTCCACCAGAGGTCGCTGCAGAGCGACGCCATCCCACTACCCACCCCAGGAGAGGACAGCAGTCCTGCGGACGCTCAATCCTTTCCTTCCCCTGCCAGCCCCCGGCGTCCTGAATCTGTTCCCGAACCCGGGTCGCCGGCGTGGTTCAAGGTAAGGCGCCAGCGCTTCAGCCCTCTGCACCACCGGGCTGGCCGTTTTTTATGTTTTTGTTTCATCTTTGAGCGCTAACAAAAGTTTCCATGCTTCATTTTTAAATACATCTTAAACAGGAATCCTGCAAAAATCTGACAGTAAAGTATCAGCTTTTCCACTAAAAAATGCATTGTAGTTATTTATTTATTGAAAACTTCGGAGACTGCATTTGAACACATGTGCTCATTTACAAAGGTTCCACGTCAAATACATAGTCACAAAAAACATTACAAAAAGCAGATCCAGTCAAACTGCAGTAAAGTCAGACTCCAAGCACTTAAGGCAGACCAATTACATACAGTTTTGAAAAAATCAATACAGATCACTTTGTAAAAAGTGACAGGTTATGTACAGTGAGAAACCAGATAAAACTGTTTAACAGTTATAATTCCATTGGACTACAAAGGCAGTCGGGAAAGACCTCTCAAACTGATTAAACTTGTGGAGATTCAACAGTGTATCAGGCAATTTGTTTAACCAGTTGGTGGTTTTAGAACATGGTGAGAAAAATGTAAGCATTCAGATTGGCTGAGAGATCAGTATAGGAGTGCAATTTTAAGACCATAATACACTCCTGTACTTCTTTCAAACCAAGAGCCTCTGTACCACATCAAATCACTACACTACAGAATACAGTGCCTAAAGTGCCAGTCACTATTTACAGTTCTGGGATTCCCTTACTGTTGAAAGGGACTACTTTATCAATCTTGCAATAACTTTACTGTTCTATTTGCACTTTCAGTGTATCATATTTTTCGCATAAAAATTAGACATTTCTTCTCATCCTGTTATGAGTGCAATGGGCCACTTCAAGGGTGTCTAATTATGGGAGAATAATGATACTTCGCTCAGGTGTTCAAAGGTTCTCAGCATAGGCACCTCATGTACAATTTCCCCATAATTACACACCCTGGCGTTTCGTACTGCATACTTATCCAACTGTTGCTTTACAAACTCTGAGGACCCAGATTCACTCAGCTCTTCAGAAGATGCATACTCTGTCTGGGCCAGCACCACCAGCAAGTGCAACAGATAAGCAGCCAAACGGAACAAAGAATCCAACGTACACAACATATCTTCTTCTGAGATTAAGGCTATGTTCCATAAACAACACTCTGTGCACCAAGAGATTTTGAGGATCCCTTAAGGAATCAGAAAGAACAGAGAGTAGGGATCAAAAGTGCGAAAACATACCATGTAAGCTTGAAAGAGTATCTATCACCTTCTGGGATAAAGACACAGCCCTATCAACTGCAGTCTATTCCAGCTGGCTACTTCCTGTTGGGCAATCCAAACCTTGTAGCTACATTCTGGTCAGCACTTACCTAGCTGCGATTCTAAGAGGGCTTTCCCTTACACTTTATTTCTTCTGACTTTTATTTCTTCTGAGGTTCCTGCTTAATATCTACATCTATAGCCATTAGAGGTTCCCAATACCTTCAGCCACAGAAGACCCTTCCACCTGCTGACAGGAAGGCTGGGAAGTGCCAGACAGTATCAGAGAGGCATTCTCTGCAGTCTATTTGGGGGAGAGAGCACAAATAATACAGGCGTACAAGAACTGAGATAGCCATGTCAGAAAACTGAGAAAGCCTCGGTGCAGGAGCTGAATTAGTGGTTTGAACAAGAGTCTTTGCAGTAGTATGTTGACTGGACTGTGTTCCCAGAGGTCTCAGAGTGTACAAGGCCTCCTCATCAAGTACGTTAGATCAGGAGCCGAAGAAGAGGTGGGAGGGAGGCTTTGACCACCTTCTCCAGAGAGTCTGAGAATATTATGATTGAGCAAGACAGAGAGATACAGCTTGAGCAAATATTCACAACTAACCTGTGCTGCCACAGAGGGGTTCTGACTCCGTCAGACCTCGAGAGAGAAGCTCAAGAGCCCAATGTAATCAAAGTCCAAGGTGGCAGCACAGGCTGGTTGGTGGGCATACGGTTGCCAAACCAGCATTTTTTATTATAGTGAATAGGTTTTTGGTTTCGTGGGTTGTTTTTTTTTTTTAAACAAAAGTATTTTCATAGCGCTCTGCAGCAGCAGCAAACATGCCAGGGGTTTCAGTCAAGAACCTGAACTGATTACTGTGCAGGCAGCAGCACCACTGTGAAAATACTGGCTGTCTCAAAGACTTCCAATCAGCTGGAACATTACTGAACCACAGAAGGGTGTACCCGCGTTCCATTACATTTGAACAGTTATACAACAAGGTTTCAGCTGGCATGGAAATCCATGCAGAACAAACCCTCACTATGCACTCTAAATGGCTGTATAAGCAAGCCAAAGAAAGTTTAACTGCATTACAAACAGAGCTGCAGCAGCACTGCAAGACCCCTAAGTTTGAAGGACTAGATACTGCATTAAAGCTAGAAATACAAACATTTGAAAAAGAAGTAGAGGAAAGGATATGTCAAAGTTCAAAAGGGACAGAAGGGACTATAAGAAGGGAAGGGTTTTCTCATGGGAAAACCCCCTTCAGATCTCAAAGTAGGGGCAGGTCTCAAACCAAAGAAATTTATTAGAAAAAACTCTAAAGTAAATCAAAAGACAAGAGATCAGAGCAACTGTAGTGACACAAGAAGAGTCCATTTTTTATTGACAGAGGAACAGCGACACACAGATCCAACCAAAAGGAAGAGGAAGTAGAAAAGGAGAATGGGGGGCAAAGGGCCAGGTGGGGTCCACTTGGCCCTGAGGAGTTTAGCGAGAAGCAAATTGAACAAAGGACAGTAATTAATAGATCTAATCAAGATTGTGACAGGGTTGGGATAAGACCCTGTCCTATTTATTATGCAGACAAAAGTTAAAAGCAAGAATCTATTTTTCTCCTTTCCTATTATGTCCCTTGTCTATCTGACTGTGCAATCAGATTTTCCTTGTGGAACCTTGGAACTGGCCACTCCAATGGTCCCATAACCCCCCATTATCTCCCTTCCTTTACTTGCTGTTTCTGTTCCCCCTTGTTTCTCTGTGGTTACAAAATATATGAATTATGTGATACTCAGATCTCTTGAATTGCAAATGTATATAATTATAGTCTTGAAATGAATGCAGAAAGCTATTTGGGTTTATCTAGAACACAGAGGGTTAATCTTGAGGTGCATTTTGACCTCCACAAGCTGGTTTGCAGAGTTGTCAGCAGGAAAACCAGCTCTGTCCAGAATGTCTAACTGGCTGCATCTGTTAAGAAGACTGGATGTACTGGTCACAACAAAGAAACTGGTAAAGTCTGGTACATTGTGTGAAAACAGGAGATAAAGCTGAATGAGAACAGGATGCTGAATTTAACTGCCAGATGAAAACTTCCTATAAAAAGAGAGCAGTAGTTGTTTAGAGACTGAGATTTAGATTTAGAGATGCCCTCAGATGAAAGACTTTGTTTTGTTTGAACAGCCTGTATAAGAGCTATCCTGCACATAGAGAATACTCAATGGGCAACTATGCAGAACCAGTGTGTTCTGCCACAGAGGATTCTGATTCCCTCTGACCTCGAGAGGTCCATAGGAATCAGAATCCCGAGGTGGCAAAGCACACTGGTTGTATAGAGGTGCTCATCCTGTATTTTTAATAGTGTATAGTACTGTGTGAAATATGTGTTTTGTGAGTTCTTTTGCTTTCAAAATGAAACTGGCTCATACAGTCTCTAGAGGTTCTAGAATGCTGTTCTACCACAGTAGGGTAGAACAACATTTCATGACATTGGAACTGCGGTAGGACAGCACTTTGAAAGGGATGTAATTCTATACAGAACAACACTCCACTATACACTATAATTTTTTTTTATTGTTGCTGATAATAAAATGCTATTTGTAAATGTTATAACTTCTCCTGGTCTGCGTATGCTTCCTGACTTACGCCTCTACAACAAATATCTAACAACAGATGAAATCAATTTACTGTGAAAATGACTCTCCTTCATCCCCACTATAACCACTAATTATTTTCAACATGTAGCAGACTTGTTCCAGGTATTTCATAAAACTGACAACCAGAGAGCAAATCAGCAAGTTAACATGGGGTTCTGTTCCCCCACTGAATTACACAACCTTAACTGGGAACCTGATTTGAACTTGGACACAGCACTTCAGCTTTTGCAGGAAGAAGAACTGAATACTGCTTTAAGTAGTGAGCACAATACAAGTGCGGTTATTTCTGATGAAGAGAACATGCTAATGTCATTGTCAAATGAAAATGTTGACCACAGCATGTATTTATTAGGGGAAACTAAAATAGGGTCTACTGGAGTAGATGAAGGGTTAATCTACAGTGCTGAGAGCTACAATTTGTTTCTGCCCAGATCAAATGCAACACCCCAAAGTAAAGGTTTTCAGATACGTGGTATGGGGAGACATTAACAAACTTAGGCAGATTCCCACTTTGCCACCATTCCACAACTTGTCTGCAGGTAAAAGAAATGAATAATGTTGTGAATGAACCCGCAGACGAGGGTAGAAATGGGGGATTCAGAATGTTGAACAATATACTGCAGAGATTTACAAACAGTTGGGTGATGAGTCATGTTACAAGCGCTTAACATACAATCCTACAAGTGCTTTTGATACTGGATGATAAAACTGACAGTTTTTGCTCAAGGCTTTATAAAATCAGAATGAAATAAATTACCTGAAAACTGATCATCCAGTTGGTTCTATGTTTTATACTCTCCCTAAGGTCCACAAGTCTGTGAGTGACCCTCCTGGGCGACCCATAGTCTCAGGCAGTGGGGTCACTCAGTGGGGGTCCCTCCAGATTTGTGGTCCATTTTCTCGAAATGCTAGTCCCACAGGCCCAGAGTTACATCAGAGATACTGCTGACTTAATAACCAGACTAGAAGGTGTGAATGGTCACCGGCATATTGCTTGCTTACTATAAATATAGTGACTCTGTATACCTGCACTGATCACAAGCAAGGCATTAAACAGTAGAAGAGACCATCCAGAAAAAATAATCTTTTCCAGAGTCTTTGCAGTTCCTTTATCTTCACTCTACTTTCCTTTGTTCTGCCTCACAATTGTTTCCAATTTGATCATAAATTCTACTTATAAGATCAAGCAATGGCTATGGTGCCTCTCTGGCACCCTCTTGTGCCAACATTTTCTTGTCAGCATGGCAGTCACAAGTAGTGCATCATGACAGTAACCCCCACCTCAGACACACTGTCCAAGGGTAGTTTTTTCGATGACACCATGTGTCTGAGGTGGGGGTACACAACAGATTCCACCTTTTCTGGAATGGCTAAATATAAATACCTTGAATGTGAGATGCATGTACAAAACTGATCCAATGGAAACTAAATACCTAAATATCAAACTAGGTCTTAGTTCAGAGAACAAAGTGAATTGCTTCCTCTACAGGAAGGAGAGTGTGGGAAATGTCCTTCTTAAAACAGAAAGCTCCCATCCTTGGAGCCTGGTTGAGAGCATCCCTTAGGGTCAATTTCGGAGAATTAAAAGGAACGCCACAGAGATGGACACTTACAACAGAAGAGGCCAGGATGCGCTTGATCACATTTTCAGGAAAGGGGATATTCAGCCAAAGTAATACAGACAGCACTAAATAAAGCAGATACTGTAAACAGGTAGACTTTATTGAAAATAAAACAAAAAAATACTTCACAGGAACAATAAAATCACAACATTTGGGGATTTTAACCCATAAGCAAATGAACTACACAAGATTATCAGGGACAGGTGGCAAATACTGATAAGAGATCCAGAAAAAGGCTCATTATTTGAGAGAAATCCAAGAGTCACATTTCGCAGTGGGAAAATTATGAGGGATCGATTAATGCACAGCCCTTTTGTTGATCAAACAGCGTTAAACTGAGGAATCAGTCTGTTTTTCTTTTACAAGTAGGTGGTGCAATATCTGTAAATTTGCAATAAAGGAAAATTCTTTGAGCACCCTGTCACAAAGGTAAAATACCAATTGAATCATTATGTTGACTGCTGTACACCATTTACAGTCTATGATGGTAGGTGCCCATGGGTCCAAAATGCATCAGGCAGGCATGTTATGGGTGTTTTGATATTGTTTTTGTCTTTTTAATAAATTGACAATGGAGCTCTTTATATATTAGCGTGGTGTCCATTCATTTGCAAGATGGTGCGTACCCAACTTTCTTTTGTTTCTCGTTGTGAGTACCACCAGCCCAGTGCGTACATTTTTTCGTGTTCCCTGTACATCTATGTGGGCAGGACTACAGGTTTTTAACTTACACTTGTTGGTACTGGCTATACAGAGGGAACAAGATACATTGTATTCTGTAAAGTACTGATAAAATTAAGAAAGCATAGCATTACACCAGTTTGTTTGGGGAGCAGGAAAGCCCAGATAAAATAGTCAGATCTTCAAAGATCAAAGGACCGGGGGGGGGGGGGGATAGAACTTCCAAATCTTAAATTATATTATCAAATGGCCCAACTTGTACCTTAGATTGCCTATATAAAGCAAGATCCAGACAATACATGGGTAGTCCAAGAACTTAGAAGTAATCTCTGCTCAAATCCTCTAGAGGTTTCTGAAACTCAGTTTGAAATTTAAATAAGTTAAATGCCACAAATCCATGGGCTCAACAATTATACACAGTATGGTGAGTAGTCAAAAAAGACCTGGGTATTACGGGATCTATAACATCCTGCATCCCGATAACACAATGTCACAGATTCACCTCACCCAAAACAGACACCACTTTTTCTTGGTGGAAAAGCCAAGGGCTTAACTTTTCACAGTTTCTCCAGCGAGCCACCATTAAGTCCTTCAGGGAAATTAGGGAAGCATTTCAGCTAAAAACAATAGACTTCTACCACCATTTACAAGCGGTCTCATTTCTTTGATCAGGAAATCATTTGCAAGAAGTACGGAAAGACCCTCATCCTCTATCGTTAACCATTACACCGGCAGCAGAGGGAGCAGTTAGAAATATATTTCTACATTGGTATGGGTCTACATAACGAACAAAGCATATCCACCACCTTCTTACCAATTAGCATGGGAGAGGGAAGCAGAAGTAACCTTGGGATCTAAGGTCTGGAAGTCCATATGGGAAGGAGTATTTGAACATCGGCATCTAATAACTGGAGGGAGTTCCGATGGAAAACCCTGAGCAGGTTCTTTCTTACCCCTACTAGAACAAAACACTACACACAAGACAGATTGGATAGATGCTGGAGGGGATGTTGGAATGAGGGTGCCCATTATCATATCTTTTGGAGATGCCCAGTTCTGCAACTGCCCAGTTCTGATGTACACATTGAACATTTGATACGAGGTAAACTATCTGGAGGGAGACAATCAAATTGCCAAAATCCTTTATAGGAGAACTGCTGGCAGCAGTCATTAAAGCGATTACAAGGAAGTGGCTGCTACCTGAACCACCCTCACTGCAGGATTGGGTAAAGAAATGTCAGTAAAGAATCTACTGTACAGAAAAACTTACGGCAGATCTACAACTGCAGATGGAAAATTCAAATGAGCTTGGCTCCCATTTACGAAATATATAGAAGAAACTGAAGGAGTGTCGATCCTCTCGCAACAGGCTCAGGGGTACTAATTGTACAGTTAAAGGGAGTAGCCACCTGGGGTAGATCCTTTAACCATCAGGAGAGATGTCAGTTGGTAGTAAATACTGCATATTCGCGAGATGCAAGGACTTCATAACATGGGTACCTATTTATTGCCTAAGCCACACATAAGTTTCTATTTTTTTTTCTAGTTTCTACATAGTTCAATGTTACAGTTCATAATTGTTATTTTAATGAGGAAAGGATTACCTTTTTTCCTATCTGGTGAAAAGCAAAGGATATATTATCTCGGCAAGGAAATTATTATGATAAACTTCTAAAAGAAAACATGGAAAATAATAAAGTCACAATAAGGTCTTAAATAATAATAATGACATCCGGAGTAACAGGATGCCTGCTGTCTAGTTCGGAGACCAACTGAGTTTTTGTCGCCATACACCATGAATTTAGAATTTCCCTAAAGTTCACCTGAGGTTGAGGAGGAGGTGGAGTGGGAGGAGGAGGAGGTGGTTGAGTAAACATAGATCCAGGCCCATGTCCCCCAAAACTAGGAGATGGGTAATGGTGTGAGTGGCCTGATGAAGGGTAAGAACCAGGGTAGCCTTAATAGTAATAGACCAACGAAAAAGGATCCGGCGTCGGGGCAGACGGTGGGTAACCCAACGGAGGATAAACGGGTGTCAGAAAGCCTGATATCAGACCGTAGTGAGGGTAACCAGCGATGGGCTTGACGGAGGGTATCCAGACGGCTGCCCTGATAGAGTGTATGTTGAAGGGTGCCCAGCCGGGGGATAGCACAATGACGGCCCCAACGGGGGATAGCCTGACAGCGGCCCTGATGGAGGGAGGCCTGACGGTCCTGCAAGAAGCCCCAAAGGACCTACGAGCCCAGAAGGGTGAGGCCCGAAGGATGCCCCAAGGGAGGAATGCTTGTAGGAAGTCCCGATGGGGCAAGGTCTGATGGCGGTCCCGGCGGAGATAAGGGAACCTGTGGGTGTTGAGGAATGGGATCTGATGTCACAATAAGTAGCGTTGGATCCACCGTATGGCCTGTCGGCACTCTGTCATCAGGTAAAACTTGTGAAGGGTGGTCGTCTGTCGGGGCCTCCAGGCCCAGTGACAGCAGAGAAAGCTCTGACGGATCAGACGATGGGGGTTCACCATGAAGAGAGCCCCTAGGAAAATCCGACGAGCCCGCTGCCACTGTAACCAGTGGTGGTGGGGGGACCAAAGCCTGTTCTGTAGGCAGGAGCACAGGCCTGGTCACGGCGAGGGCCGGTCCTCCATCAAAGGGCTCGTGGGCGGCTTCGTTGGAAGAAGGGACTACTCCTGTTCCCTATGTTTCTCCTTATCCCTCTTCTTCTTGTGAGGGTCCCCGGGAGAGGAAGAAGCTCTTTTAAGCTTTTTCAACTCTTGTTCCACAGAAGCCATTTTTTCCTTCAGGATATGGGCCTTGGGAGACTGTTGGCATAGTTTCCGAGTGGCTTGGTTAAAATGGGTACAGGCCTTGCACTCCTCGACTTTGTGGTTAGGCCCTAGGCAGAAGAGGCAAAGGGAATGTTGATCTTCGTGCAGTAGTTGGATGCCACAGGATCCGCACTTGTTTTTATGCAGATCCGCTGGAGAAGAGGACGACATACAAACTATTTAAATTGAGAAAAATAAGTAAACGAATATTCATCCGGGCATTCAAACTGCTGCTACAAGCTTTAGTCAGTCAGATGTGTGCAGGTCAACGGCGGGAAAGAACTGGAGTGTGGACGTGGGGACCGCCCACTATATAGTGTCATGCTGATGTCAGTCATGTGACGTCCGGTAGGCAGTCCCCCATCAGACAATGCTAGCAAAAGTTTCTGTGTGGTCCTGACACCAGGAGGCGCAGTCTTACAAGTGACTACCTACTGCAAGAGGCCTCTCGAAGTAAGATCTATTTTTACATATCAGTTTCTGTCTGCAAAGGAAAAGAAAAGCAAGGGTAGTTCTTTACATGAATGTGCCCCGGCATAATGTGACCAGTACAAGCTGCAATTACTAGCAATACATGGCAGAAAGTCAACACTGAAAAGCTTTATCCCTTCACTCTGCCGTGTAAAAAACACACATTTTTAAGTTGATAACAAAACTGTTATATCCATGAAGCTGTACTGTTAATAAGTACCTTATTTAAAAGGGTAAAACAAGTCCAGAATGATTCAGAAATTGGGGGGGGGGGGGTCCCGGTGGGAGGTGCCACACCTGTTTTACTTGGAACTCAATCTGCTGAACTATGTTTACTAGATTTCTGATGATCATGAGAAACTCCCCTGCTGTGGCTCTCTAGAGTCTCACTGCTGCCAAACACTCCATCTGTCATGCTGTGTTGGTTCCTTAAGTCTCAACTCCGCTGTCATCCTTTCTAAATGGTGTAATTGGCGTACTCTATTATGCCACTCTGTGGCCATGGGAGGGCGCTCTTTTAGCCAATGGGCAATGATGAACTTCAGTGTGGCTACAATTAAATTAGGTGCTACTGGTCTTACTCCAGATGGAAAAACTACTGTGGGGCACTCCATTACAAATCCGTAAAAGCATCCATAATGTTTTTGCCTAAAGTAGTAGTGATATGGTGTAGTATGGTTGTCCAAAATGGAAGGATCTCAGGGCATCTCCAAAAGATGAGACAATGGGATCCTACCCTCCACATATTCTCCAGCAATCAATCTGTAAGTACAATTAAAATGTGCAGTGATAGTAGGGGTTCAAAAATAATGAACCACCACCTTCCAAAAAAACTCCCTCCAAGTGAGGGAAGAAGTAGCCTTCCACCCCTTTTTTTCTGCCTGTTCCAATATGCCTCTGTAATGGTACAGGTGGCATCCGTCTCCCATGCCTCCCTAATATGAATGAGGAAGTCTAATCTGCTAGTCATCAACATTTTGTATATTTGAGAGGTATACCTCAGAGTCACCACCCAGCAAAGAAAGTCATACCACATATTCATAGCTCTGCATAATGAAGGTTTGTTATCTCCTGAATGAATGCAATACCTGACTTGCACATACTGGAAGTATGTATGAGGCAAACCAAATTTTTGCTGCAGAGTCTGAAAAGACATGCAATAACCATTTTCTACTGTCTGGGAAAACTTAGTAAGTTCTTTCCTTTCCCAAGTAGCATACCCCTTGTCTAGTCAAGAGGGATGAAAATCTGGGTGGTATATGATTAGGGAAGTGGGGGCAAGTCGATCTGTTGCTTTGAGCGTTTGTCTTTATTTAACATTCTGTCTGTTTGACCCAGACATTTGGAATATCTCTACTATACAGCAGAGTGACTGGCATTAAGGCCAGGGTGAAGAGCGGCCATCCCCCTGTCCCCTCATTCTCAATTTCATACAAGCCAGAACACGACTTTTGGTTTGCCCAAGTACAGCCAGCCATCATCAGACTGGCTAAATAGTATTGCTTGAAATTTGACAGTGCTGGGCCTCCCTGCTATCAGGAAAGTAACAGGATCTTTTTGCTAATATGTGCTTTGCGACCTATACAATAGGTATTTACCTTTTTTTAATTGGTTACTACTGGTGAATGTGAGTTGATGTTATTTACAATGCTGGAAAACAATCCGAAAGGACCATAGTTTATTTATTAACTTCTGCCACGGGGGGAAAAAAAACTCACTATAAAAACAACTTGGTTGCCTGGGGTACCAGGAAAGAGGACTATATAACATTGAAAAGAAGACAAATTCTGATAGGAAAACACTTCAGTAACAACAATTGGGTACACATTACCAAACACTGAAAAAACAGGATTCCAAGTATTTTGTATTTAGTCCTTCCACACTTCAAAACTTTTCCCACAAAGAACCACCACCCTGTCCTGCTCTAAGAATTTTAGCCAACAATACTGGGCACAGTTTCAGGCACAGAGTTTGTATTTCCTATTAATGTGTATCTAGCCCCTTTAATTTCCAGTCAATACTGACATACCGTAAAGTCTCTCAGGCAGGCAAAATGTTACCTGATTCTGCAGAAGAAACCCACTGATGCGTTACAAAGTGTTCACGTATTCCTCCCAGTATTTTTAAACACACATACACATTAGCACAAGGGCTGGTCCCAGCTTTTAAATAACCTGCCCACCTGTAAAAACACTGCTTGCCATAAGAGGTACACTGAAAAGAAAGCCGGTTTATCACGTCTAGTTCAACAGGACCAATGACAATGCAGGGATTGGACCAAACTGTATGAAACCAACGTTACTCTACCAGACCACAATTTGCTAGAGCTGCTTCCTTAAAGGATAAAAATGGCATGCACTATTTTAAAACTGTTTTTTTTCTAGAAAAGAAAACCGCGATGTAAGAAGTGATGTTGTTCATCAGATTACACAGTACTTCTTCCTACTGTCCCAAAACTACCAAGTAAAAACAAAAGGCCTCCAAAAAACACAAAAAAGGAGCCAGGAGGAAGGGGATACGGCAGAATTCCTGAGCAAGATGAAGGAGGCCAACAAGGTAACGAGGAAGGCAAAATCTGACACTGAACTGAAACTAGCTGAGAAAATGAAGTTGGGGACAAAATATCCTTCTGGTATTTATTAATTATTTATTTCAAACATTTCATGGGACAAGATGTTTTTCCGGCATTTATTATTGTACTTATCACTGCACTCTCTATCCCCACCCCCATACTCCCCTTCCCTCCTGTCACCTGCACCACTGTATTTCCTTCATCTCTAAATACTGGTTTAAGACAATTCCTCATATCTTTCCATTCTCATCTCCCCACTCCATCCACCTCATACTCCCGTCATTCCAGGGATCCCATTCCTTCTCCCTCCCTCACCCTCAATCCTTCGCCAGACAACTGGCCTTCTCCTAATGCTTTAGGAAAGTACAGTTACGTAAGAACTTACCGTAACAGTAGATCTTCGAGAGGAGCTATAACCATTAGGACTAATGCACATGAGCCTTGGACCCACCAGAAAAATCTTAGCTAGTAGTACCGAGCAGGGATTCGCCGACGTCAGCTCCATCCTGACGCCGGCTCAGACATAAGGAGGCGGACCCCAGCTCCACCACAGTTCCCCCGCCAAGACCCGCGAACGAGCCCTAATGAGTAAAAGAAGTGAAGCCTGTAGATGATGTGCTGAACACCTCACCCAGGGGATGGAGGACAGGAAAGCAGCGCCTACTGCAAGAGGTCTTCTCAAAGATATACTGTTACGGTAAGTTCTTACGTAACTGTACTATCTTACTTCGAATGGGAGCTCTTGCAGCAGGCTATAACCATTAGATCTGAATCCCAAGCAGTCCTGCACCAAGGAGGTGCCTTACCTCAGGAGAAGGAAGGATGGTAATAAAGCTGACAACACAGCAAGTCAGGACACAAGTCCCTGAAGGACTGCCAAGCCAAAACCGGCACGGCATCTGGATGCAATGTCCAGGCTACAGTGATTCACAAATGTGTGCTCAGAATTCCAGGTGGCTGCTGCACAGATGTCTCTTATAGAGACATTCTTCAAGGTGGCAAATTAAGCTGAGACTCCCCTGGTGGAGTGACGCCTAACTGGGCTCGGATGGGGTTTGTTGTGCTTCTCATAGCAAAACATAATACAGTGGACAAGCCACTTAGAAATCATCTGTTTAGACACCAGTTTGCTCAAGTGTTGTGGCGCGAAGGCCACAAACAGTTGCTCCAATTTACGGTGTGTAGCTGTGCACTTGAGGTAGTACCTCAGCACCCTGTGAATGTCCACTGTGTGTAGGAGAGCTTCTCCCCGATTAGAAGCAGAAGAAAAATAAACTGGAAGGTCAACCAACTGGTTGAGGGTCAACTCCAAGACCACTTTAGGAACGTACTTAGGATTTGTTCTGAGGGAAACCCTTTCCCTGTGAAAAACCAAATAAGGCTCTTTACACATCAGAACTTGGAGCTCGGAAACTCTTCGAGCTGAGGTAACAGCAACTAAGAAAAAAACCTTCTAGGAAAGGTAATGCAGCTCACAGTCAGCCGCTGGTTCAAAAGGGTAGAGAGTGAGCTTCTCCAACACAAACAGGAGGTCCCAGGGAGGGACAGGATCCCTAATGGAAGGTCTCATATGCAGAGTACCCTGTAAAAAGGTGCGGGCCACGTCCAGTTGGGCTAAGGTTCTGTCCCCCAAGAGAACATGATATACAGAAATGGCCCACATGTGCATCTTTATCGAACAGTAGCTCAAACCTTGTTGGTATAAGGAGAGGAGATACTGTAATGCTGAGTTCACCAGACAGGTAAGGGGGGGTCCAGATGGTGAGACGACGCCCATAAGCAGAAACACTTCCACTTCATAGCATAAGTGGAGCGAGCAGAGAGCTTCCTCGCCAAAACGAGGATATCCGCCACCTCCTGGAAGACCCCATACCTGGATTTTGCTACGTCTGCGGAAGCCAAGCATGAAGGTGCAAAGACCTGAGTTCTGGATGGACCAGCGTGCCCTAATCCTGGGACTGCAACCGCGAGCATACTGGCAGTGGAACTGGAGGTTCCGAGGACAACCGCTTGAAGTAGTGGGAACCAAATCTGCTGAGGCCACAATGGGGCAAATCATCTGAGCCCCCTTGGCCTGTATCTTCAGCAGTACTCTCTGAATGAGAAGGGAGGGAGGGAAGGCGTAAAAGAACCTCCCTGCCCAACAAAGGGACAATGCATCTGGCCAGAAAGCACCAGGTGCAAGCTCTCGTGAGCAGAAAGTTAGCAGTTTGGCGTTGCACGGGGACGCAAAGAGGTCCAGCTCTGGACAACCCCATGTGTCGAAGAGCTGGTCCGCTACAGACTGTAGCAACTCACACTCATGTGCCTTGGACTGAAACCTGCTTAGGCTGTCTGCCAAGTAATTTAGGATGCCTGGAATGTGCACTGAAGAAAGAAAGATGTGACACAGTGCCCAGTACCAGACTCTCATCGCCTCCCTGCAAAGGGGGTAGGAGTGCATTCCCCCTTCCTTGTTGATGTAAAAGAAGACCGCCATGTTGTCTGTCTGAACTAGGAGAGAGCCTGGGACAAGGTCCTCTTGGAAGGCATGAAGCGCACGGAGGACTGCTCGCATCTCCAGGACATTGATGTTGAGGTCGCACTCCTCTGGGGTCCAGACCCCTTGCATTTGGTGGGCCCCTAGATGCGCCCCCCATCCCAAATCTGATGCATCTGTCGTTAGGGTTTGATTTGGGGGCTCCTGACGGAAAGGGACCCTTTTCTCTAGATTGAGAGTGTCCAGCCACCAAAGTAGTGTCCTCTTGACCGGCTCTGCAACTCTGACCATGTGGTCTAGCTTGTATGAGCATTGACCCCACTGCACCCCGAGCATCCTCTGTAGGATTCTCATGTGGAGGCAGGCCAAAGGAGTGACAGGGATGGCCACTGCCATGTGTCCCAGAAGTCTGAGGAAGGTCCTGGCCTGGACCTGAGGGGTTACTAGGACTGATCTGGCTATCTCCTGCAGGCGACTGCCCCTCTCTGGAGGGAGAAAAGCCATGCCCTGGACTGAGCCCTGGACCACCCCTATGAAGATGAGTCTTTGGCTGGGCTCCGGGGAAGACTTTGGAAGGTTCAGGGTGATCCCCACCTCTTGGAACACAGTATAGGTGTCTCCAAGTGCCTGAAGGAGGTGCATCCTTGACGGGGCCGCAAGCCAGCCAACTGTTGAGGTAAAGGAAGATGTAATGCCCCTGGCACCTTAGAGCCACAGCTATCACTGCCAAACATTTGGTGAAGACTCGAGGAGCGGAGGAGAGGTCGAACGGAAGAACCAGAAACTGATAATGCTCCCCCTGGAAGTGGAACCTCAGGTGCTTCCTGTGAGGGGGAAAAACCCTGATGTGCATGTACGCATCTTGCATGTCTAGGAAGCAGAATCAGGCTCCCTGATGCAGCAGAGGAATAAGACCTAGAAGGGTCACCATCCTGAACCTTCGGTACTCTATATAGTTGTTTAAGGAGCTGAGGTCCAGGATGGGCCGAAGATCTTGTGTCTTTTTTGGAACTAGGAAAAAATGGGAGTAATAGCCCTTTCCCCGGTGCTGCAGAGGAACTGATTCTATTGCCCTTTTTCACAAGAGGGCCTGAATCTCTCCTTCTATAAGGGGTATGTGAGAAGGAGAATATCTTGAGGACCTTGGTGGAGTGTCTGGGGGAATTTTGGTGAACTCCAGCGTATGTCCCCTCCATATAATGTCTAGGACCCACTGGTCCGCTGTAATAGAGCTCCAACCCTTCAGATGAAGGGAGAAGCGACCCCCAACTGCCTCCCCTGGAACCTACTCTGGAGGAGGGGAGTCAGAAGGAAGTCATTGGGCAAAGCCAGGAGTGGGCAGAGAGGCTTGGGAGGACTTGGGGCCTCGAAAAGGAGCGCCTCCAGGTTGTTGGTTGCCGACTTTCCTTTTGAAGCCACCTTTCTGGCCCTGTTGGTTTCCATGGGCTTGAACAACTGAGGGCTTATGAAATGGCCGTAGTCTCATGTGTTTCTGGTCCCCTCTGTACATCTGCCTAATGGACCAGATAGATTTGCCCGACTCCTGGAGATGAGAGATAAGACACTCCATCTCCTGCCCAAAAAGAATGGAACCCTGGAACGGGAGGTCCCAGATTCTGGACTGCAAATCCTGGTGAAAACCTGAGACTCTCAACCAGGCATGGCGCCGGAGGCAGACACCTGACACTGCCGCTCTGGCCGCCGTATTGGCAGTGTTGATGACGCACAGAGAACATGCATGCCTACGTCCGAGCCCGATTTTAATATGTCCAGAAGCTCCGTCTTTAGTGCGGAGTCTGGCAAGGCACTGGCTAGCTCCTGCCCTCTCTCCCATAATGCATTCTGGTACTGGACCATATGTGTGAGGAAGTTAAGGGATCTAATGGAGCAGGTGGAGGCAGAGTAGACCTTCTTGCCCACCTGGTCCAAGTATCGGGATTCTAGGTCAGGAGGCTGGGGGCTTAGGTGCTTAGGGCTGCTCAGACTTGTCGTGGCAGCCAGACGACCAATGAGTTCGCTTGAGGGGGTCTCCACCAGGAAAGGCTCATCCCTAGGGGCTCTATACAGCCTATCGGACTTCTTTGGAACAGCCGGGACTAAGGCTGGATGCTTCCAAGTTATCCTGGTTAGATCTTGGAAGGTGTCCACTAAAGGAGGCACCACCAGAGGCTTGGGCTCCTTTTGCCTCAAGTAATGGGCCAGTCAACAGCGTTCCAGATCCAGGTCCTCCATCTCTCATTCACTGGAGACCTGGATGTGCCTTATCATGACATCCATAAAGGTTGGATCGTCAGGAGGCAAGCGGGCTGGTCATTTTTCTCCAGGGAACCCCCAAGAGGGACGAGGAACAGAAGAAGAAGACGACCTGCTACTGGGCCTATAATAGCCTAAGCTGCGTCTAGGACCCCCCCCCCCGGCTCGAGCGTCGTTGGCTACCGGATTGACGTCGGTCCGAGGACCACCGATGGCTATGGGACCAACGACAGAGCAACGACCGACATCAGCTTGGGGACCAGCATGGAAGCGGGCCCGCCTGGGAGAGCGGGATCAGCTCCTGGGCTGCCCAATCGAGAAGGGGGCTGATGATGGTCCACAGACCTGGACCAGGAATGAGCCTTCGAGGGCGGGTGAGGCAGTGGCCGCTCATGGGTCTTCTTTGGAGAAGGAGCAGGAAGGCCCTCGGGTTCAAGGTTGCCTGGCCGGTCGGGAACTGGTGTCAGGTCCAGCTTCAGCAGAGTCTCCTCTTTTTCCACCTGACTCCACCAAAAGGAGAAGAGTTCTTGCAGCTCCTCTTTGTTAAAAACAGTGGCTGCTGTTCCCAGGAAGGGATCCGGAGAAGCCGGAGGATCCAGGAGGGCATGAGTAGGGGAGTCCCCCGAAGAGCCCTGCGGAGTGGAAGATCTGGGGGTCGCTGGAACGTTAGTGGGTGCCCCCTCCATGGGAGTGTCTTTCACTGGAGGAACCTCCACTGGCATCAGGACCGACGCCGGTTTTGCTGGAGGCGAAGTCTTGGTGTCTTTATCACCCGGCGGCTTGCCCGAACCTGGCGAAGCCAAGACCTTCTTGGGCAGGGCCAAGGCTTCTGCCAAAGAGGCCTTGGTCCTACGAAGCGGCGCCACACTGGGCTTCACCAGTAGATAGTCCCACCTTGACCGGCGTCATTTTTTTGGCGGGAAGGCTCGGTTTCTTGGGGTCCCTAAGGTGTTCTCCTGAGCCTGAGGAAGAAAAGGCTTTTCGGGGTGGGGGTGGGGGAACGGGACCAATGATGGGACCGAGAATGGTCCTCGTCCCGGGAGCACTTACGGGGCTTGTCTTGGTGTTTACCCTTGTCCCCCGAGATGTGCAGGACATCCATTTGCTTTTTCCAAAAGGTAGGCTTTGAGGGCGTTCAGGCATCAAATTCTCATCCTGCTGGTGAAGCCTCTACAAGAGTTGCAGGCAGCACTGTCATGGTCTGGACCCAGTCAGAAGACGCACTTGGAGTGGCTGTCCTTTGATGGTATCTGGCGGCCACAATCGCACTTGTTCCTCTTCAGCCCGGACGAACATACCGACGATGAAGACGACATACGCCGTACTGAATGTCGAAAAAGGCAGAAGAACGGTCGATTTCCAATGAGAAATCGGAAATTTGAGCTGGAAACTGCTGGATAGCAAAGAACTTCCCCAACATGAGCGGGTCGTGGCAGGAAAAGAACTGGGGTGGAGTCAGGGTCCGCCCCCTTATGTACCGTGACCGATGTTGAGGTGGAGCTGTCAGGGAGTGGTTCCTGTTGGGTACTGTTAGCTAAGATTTTTCCAGTGGGTTCTAAGGCCTGCGGCATTGGTCCTAATGGTTACAGCCTTCTGCAAGAGCTCCCACTCAAAGTAAGATCTTTTTCTCCTCTTCAATCCATCTCTCACCTTCCCCAACTTCCCTTAAGAATCAGCTTAAACTCATGCCCTCCCCTCCCTGTGTCTATCAACTCCCCACCGGACCTGCTTTATCCCCTTTCCTCCAGTGCATGCCCCCTCCCTGGGGCTGATCTTACTTCTTGGAATATTCTTAGCACTGAGTGTTCCGATGGTTTGTTGACTGCATCTGTGAATGTTTAGCGTATCATGCTCCAGTCAGCTGCTGCATATGATGTGCCTTCTCGCCATGTTTGCACTATTTTTCTTTGCACTTTGCTTGTATTGCTCAATCCAATTGTTATTGTTTGACTGTATCCTTCCCACTACCTCCGGTCACACCTGGAAACGAGCCTTGGTTCAGTGTGCCTTTCCCGGCCACCAAATTTTTAAATAAATAAATAAAATTATTTATTTCAAACATTTCACCAATTAAGACATACTGAGCTTGTACAAGCTCATTTCCAGACGTGTCCTTGGGGGGATAGGGGAAGTAAGTAGTACAAGATGAACAGTAAAAATACACGGTGTCAGGTGCAGCAGTAATAAAGCAAGTACAGTAAAATGCATACAATAAATGGAAATCAAAAAATGTACCCCTGCACAGTCATAGTTACGAGATATAATGCACATTAAGAAACAAGTGCTAAACAGTGCAGGAAGCAATGCAGATAAGTAGCAGATTAATACCACCCAGACTACAGGGTGTGGCTAACTAAGCAGGGCCAGAGGTATACTCAGGAAACAAAATATACCAAAATAGATATTATACAGTGGCATGAATAGATCTAGCTTCTTAATTGGTCAGACTGCCCTAGAGACAGTGATGTTGTCTGACACTAGCATCACTGTATCTAAGGCAGACACAAACATGACCTGGTCACATAAAGACAGCATGTTAAGAGATCACAACTCACATGACTGTCAGTAACCCTTTCCCTTACAGCAAGACATAGTGCCCCTCCACACATGCATACACAAACTCTTTTGTGTTTTTTCATACTAAGTAACTTTTAAGTGTTGTACAAAACAGAGCGCACTGCAGATTCTCCAGTCAGCTTTTACGCCCCCCCTTCCCGAACGGAGTGGTGGTTTCAGTGAACTGCAGAAACTGAAACTGCTGATCTCGTGATCAGAGGTCGCGAGTAAAACTCGTGAAGACCGACCACTGCTGCACATCACCGAGTTCCTTTCCCTCTCACCTCTGAAACTCTGGTCCCACACCACAAATTAAGCCATAATTTTCCAGAGAGGCTTCTTGGTCCCCCTCCTGTCGATGATGAGATCAGAGTGCATGAGCATTACAACAGCGCTGCACTCATTAGTGACTTGATGACTGCTCTCAGTAACAGCCACAGTAAACACACAAAGGAAACAAAAACTGCTACAGCAACTGGGCGGTCAGGCGGAGAGCACAACTCACAAAACAAGTCACTTCTGACAGAGACACACAGAGAGGTGGGCAGAAGGGTAGAAAACTGAACAAGCACAAACACAGCCAACAGCACCACCAAATGGGCAAACCATTAATTGCAGACTTCTTTTTCAGTTAATATACCTACTCTAACAAACAATCTAATAAAAATATATTTTAAACTTACTTTATAACTTTTGTTTTGATTAGCAAATGAGCCATTGTGTAATAGCATTAAGGCACTTCAGGGTGCATGTTATTGTGTAATAATGTAATTTCTTGGGTGTTGAATGCACTCGGCCTACAGCCTCAACCACCACATGACATTATTACACAACAACACAAAGATTGTCATGCCTTTTTGCTTAATTATGACACAGATAGCCTTGGGGTGAGAGGAAGCCTTGGGGTGAGAGGAAGCTACTCACAGCTGGGGAGGACAAAGGGGGAGTCAACAACACAGGAGTAGGAAATACAAGGAGGATGTCAGCAACAGGGAAGGAGGTAATACAAGGGTTACTGGTCAGAAACACTTGCAGGATGGGGTGGCAAAGTCCTGCAGAAAGGCTTTAAAGGAAAAGGAGGAGGAGGCTGAGTGGATGGACAGGAAGAGGTAGGACCAGAGTTTAGGAAGGTATCACACAAGTCTGTGCCGTCTGCAACAGCTAAAATGGAACTTTAGTCAACCTACCTGGATTTCTCTAAAAGGTTCTCAACTTCAATGTAGAATTACTTTCAGGAGGATTTTCCCTAACGAATTCTGTTGAAGACATTCAAACATTTGTCCCTGAGGAGTTGTAATCATTAATTTATGTGGAGTACGAGATTGTACGCTGAAAGTGTACTCTGAATCCTCTGAGTTAGTCCCCATAAAACAACGAATAAAATTTCACGGGGATGAATTTTTGAATGCCTTCAACAGAATTTGTTAGGGAAAATCCTCTTGTAACTAATTCTTCATTAAATTTTAGAATGTTTTAGAGCTCGCCATCCAAAGTTCTGTTTTAGCTGTTGCAGATGGTGCTGACTTAACATGGAACAGTTTAGGAAAACAGTATGAGAAGGCAACTTGACTTTTGGAAGTATTCCTGTAGGAGAGAGAGAGAGATAGGGAAGCAGTGTTCCAGAGGGGTTAGAAGGAAGGAGGGGGGGATGAAAAGAGGGTACACTGACAAAGGAGGTGGGGGAGTGAGCCACATCAAAATCGGGAGGTGAAGGTGGCACAGTTAATGAGGTGTCTGGCTTTGCGGGAAGAGAGGAAGAAGTAGAGACAGCAGTGGTGAGTATAGGGGGAGCAGTCCAAGACAATGTGGCACAAAGAGTGGAAGATAGGGTCCACTCTGGTAAGGGAGGACTTGGAAGCTGCACTGTAGATAACGTTGCCATAGTCGAAGATGGGAAGGAACATCTTTGTGACTAGCTCTCTGCGGGCAAGGAGAGGGATGCTTGCTTTATTTCCATGCAACACACCCAGTTTCGGGTGAAGCTTGTGGTGGATGATATCAATGTGCTCTGAGAAGTTGAGATGCCAGTACAGCCAGACCTCAAGGTACTAAATGAAAGGATATCGGCAAGCATAGTACCATCAACGGTTTGGAAAGAGTGGAGAGAGACTCTGGCAAGCCTCTGTTGGGTACCAGAGGTCATGGAGACCATTTTCTTGGCACTGAGGGACAGAAGGTTTGTATTGACCCAGTGCTGCACATTATCAAAGTCCTGTTGGAGATGGGCAGTCAAGTCAGTAGCAGAGCAGCCAGAGGCTAACAGCACAGTGCCATCTGTGTACGTATAGATGGATGCAAAGGAACAGGCAGAGGGGTCATTTAGGAAAATGGAAAAGAGTAAGGGGCCCAGGACAGACCCCTGGCGGATGCCAGAGCAGATAGGCAGTGGAGGGAAGAGGGAGTTTCCAATACAGACAGCTTGTGACCTGCCCTCAAGGTAGGAGCAAAATCAGCTGATTGAAGAGTCAGAGAGCCCCACCGTCTTACATTTGTCCAGGAGAAAGGGGTGAGACACAGTGTCAAAGGCTTTGGCCAGGTCAGCAAAGATGGCAGAGGTAATCTGGCCCTGGTCCATACTGGACAGGATGGAGTCAGTGAGATGGCGGAAAGGGGGAGGTGGATGCGGAGTAGGACTTCCTGAAACTAAACTGGAAAGGAGTGAAAAAGGAGAAGCCCTTGAGGAACGGGGTATATAACAGAGAAGCATAAAAATAAGGAGGGAATAGTCAGGTTAAAGAAAGGATGGGAGGAGGACAAAGAAAAGGCAGACATACTGTACATACTGAACCAGTTTTTCTGTTCAGCATTTACTGTAGCAGATACAGGTCTGCTACTGGACTGTGCCATCAAGGCAAGATGGGAAGGTGTAAATGAGGATTCATCTTGCACAGGCAATGGTGTTAAATTTGCAAACTGTGTAGAAAATTGGCAGGTCTATGGTTTCAGACACGCTGCATACCAAAGCACTAAAAGAGATGGTATCCATTTAAAATATCGAAACTCGGTTTCCTGAGTTTCATTTGCCAGACACCGAAATCCTGAACACGGTTGCTCAACACCCCAAATTTACCTGCAGCGGACTTTGTTCTAAAAGTAATGGGAGTGCGGGAGGGGGGGGAACTTCCCAGAAACATTAAATAAATAAAATGTTCACTTGTTGGGCAACTGTGTTCAGGATTTTGATGTCAGGCAAATTAAACTCAGGGAAACAAAATTTTGGTATTCCATAATATATGCAAAGAGATGGGACAGGTCCCACCTATGCCATTGGCAGAGTTCTTCAACAGCTCACTGAAGATGAGGGAGGTTTCTAGGGATTGGCAGAAAGCTAATGCAGTATACCTGCTCAACAGCAAGAGTAGGGACGAACTGGGGAACTGCAGACCTGTCAATCTGACAACCGTAGTGAGAAAGCTGCTAAAAACTTCTTTTTATTTCTTCTCCATATCCATTTTATGCCTTCCTTACCGTTACTGTACTTGAGGATATAACTTGTTTATTCGGGATATGCCCTATTTATTTAGGGATATTTCCTGTTTATTCAGGGATATACCCTGCTTATTCAGGGATATGCCCTGTTCAGTCAAGTGCCGGCATACAGTTGGCAGGGAATTTTCTGCCCTCATTTCACCTTCGTCCTCCCTCCTCCTCTTTGGTGTAGGACACGCCCTACAGTCTCAGCAATGTAGCATACCCCTGTGGAAAGAGTAAGCTCCCTGGCCCACCTGCAAGGGTCGCTAGATACTCGAGCCTACCACCAGCCCTTCTCAGCAGAGGCAAGCTGCCCTCCAGCAGCTGCCTGCAGCCTGGCCTGCCTCCCAACATGGCAACCAAACTCGCTCACAAACACTGGTCATCTGCCCAGCAGCACAACGCGCTGCCACTGACCGGGCCATCGAAATAGCCAGTTGCTAGAAACTTTAACAAAGGAGAGACTAGGGAGTTTCCTGGAGGTGAATGGACTTCAGAATAGCAGACAGCATTGGTTCACAGGTGGAAGATTGCATCTAAGAAACCTAATCGACTTCTTTAATTGGATGACGAAGGTGGTGGATGACAAGGGATTGGCAGCTGACATACTGTATCTTGATTTCAACAAAGCCTTTGACTCTGTCCCACACAGCCGACTGGTTAAGAAGATGGGAGAAGTAGAAGTCAGAGATATAAAAAAAAAAAAAAAATCACAAAATGGGTACACAATTGGCTGATTACCAGATCTCAGAGGTTTGTGCTTAATGGAGAATACTCTGAGGTTGGAGGATTCACCAGTCAGGTGCCACAGGGATTAGTCCTGGGACCGGTCCTCTTCAACATTTTTATCTGCAATACTGGAGTAGGGTTACAGAGGAAGATCTGCCTGTTCATGGCTGACAGACATCTGTGGAAGACTGGATAATGGGCAAGGATAAGAAGTATTACGAAAGACTTGCAGAGACTGAAGAAGTGGTCAAGGGTGTGGAAGTTAAAATTCCATGGCAAAAAAGCAAGGTAATGCATATAGGTGTGAAACATCTGAAAACAGAATACAGAAGGATGGGTATAGTGGAAAGTGCAACTGAGGAGAGGGATCTGGGGCTATAATATTGAAAATCTGTGACAACTACAGCACAGTGCAACAAGGCAGTGGGGAAGGCCAATAGGGTGATGGGTTGTATAGAAGGGGGACCAGCAGTAGGAAGAGTGAGATGCTTCTATCACTGTACAGGTCACTGGGTGCATCTTCACCTGGAGTACTGTGTGACACAAATGAATAAGTATTAGCAGCGATAAGGAGCATACTGATAAATGTAAATACTATCCTTTAGACTTTGCCTCTCAAATAATGTTTATAATGGAGAGTCCTGAATAATTAGTAGTTTTGTAATACAAGTCAGGCATCAAGGAGGGATTAGCGACTTCCGGTGACGTCACGGATACTATGGCTGCCTAGTTCGAGTGGCCCCCCCGAGTGATCCCATCAACCGCCCTCCAAAGTTCACAAATCCAGTACCATCCTTCAAAGTCTTTCGCCGGAGGGTACCGAGAATGTCCAGGAAACGTGAGGAAGCAAGTTTTCGGTGCTGGCACAGCACGAAGAGGAGAGATCGGCCGATGAGGGGTCAGGCAGTGAGGACTCTCGGGCCTCGGGTTCCTCGCGCCGGAGCAGCACGCACCCAGGTCAGGCCCTGCATATTATTCTACAGAAACAAATGGCCCAGGTGCTGGCCAAGTTAAGGGATTTCAGGAAGGAAATGAAATCGACTGCAACGGCGTTGCGCACCAACATTGATAAACTAGAGAAGCGCCAGGAGTGGGGGAGGGCCGCAGATAGCTGCAACGGAGGACCGGATGGTGGATATAGAGCAAGCCGTGGTGCAGATTCATAAAGAGCTGAAAGCTCTGCAGGCCCGAGCAGAAGATGCCGAGTGTAGGAGCAGGAGAAACAACTTAAGGCTGTCAGGGGTCCCAGAGAGCTCTGAAGGGTCGGAAATGATCCCCTATCTACAGAAGATATTAAAAGAGCTGCTTCAGCTACCAGCCACAGTTACTCTGGAGCTCGAGAGAGCACATCGCACCCTGGGCCCGAGACCCCCGCCGGGATCCCGCCCCCGCACTATCTTAATCCACTTACTCAGATACCAAGAGAAGGAAGCCGTCCTGCACACTGCCTGGAAGTTGGGGAAAGTACTCCTGGAAGAACACCGCCTGTATTTTGATAACGACTACTCCCCAGAGATAATGGCGCGAAGACGAGCCTACGCCCCTGCCATGAGAGCACTGAAGCTGGCGGGAATCAAGTTTCGCACGCCGTATCCCTCTAAGATGGTGGTCCTCTTCCCCGAAGGCGCACGCATGTTTGAGACGGCCGAGGAGGCTGTGGTGGAGCTTCAGAGCAGGAACCTGGAAATACCTCAGATCAACATTGGCAGGGAACCCTCGGTCTCATCCAAACTGGCCCAGAAAATGTGGAGCAGTGGCCAGAGGAACGCGCGGCGCAGGCAGGGCCTGGAGGCTCTCCAGAAGATTGTGGGCACCTTACAAGCATCTCAGCCGCCACAGAGAAGCAGCGACAGCAGAAGGATTGAAGTGAACACTTGAAACTGCCGTAAGTATTTTTCTTTTCACGCTGGCCTCGAGAGGGATATATTTAGAAGCAAGGCAGCAACAAGATTACCACTGATGATCAAGATAGCCGGGGGTAGGGAGGAGGGAGATTATGCGGATAGGGAGGGGGGAGGTGGGAGCTACCCAGACATTGAGGCCTGTTTTAGGCCAGAAGGGCCCCCGAGACAAGTGTGACTCTGCAGTCCCATTATGTGATGGTTGAGGCGGGGAGGGCATGGGAGGGAATGGAGGGGTGGGATCCACCCTGTCAGTGGCCTCCGTTGGTTCCAAGGTAATTTAGAGCTGTAGAGGAGGCAGGTTCAGCTTCAGGACTGAGGACCCTCGGGAAATATGGCTCGAAAGGCGGAGAGTGGGTGAACAGGGAGCTGGACCCGCGGGGAGGATGGATGGGATACTGGACTGGGTTTGGGGATGAGGTCTGCCTCCTGGGACTCTTGAAATCCTGCCAAAATGGGATGACATAGATGCGAGCCCCTTATGGATGGCAGGAGAGACCTCTTCCGGACCCAGTCGGCCTTGTCTGAGAAGCTGCTGGGCAAAGCGGTCCAGTGTTCTGGGAGTACAGGGAACGGAAGGGTAGGGGAAACGATAACGCTGTAGAGTCACCCTGGAATAAAAGTCTTGGCAAACAGTACATTTACACTCCTGGAACTGATACTGAAAATAAAAGGCAAATAAACACTTGATACGAGACTTTTACAGCTGCCTTTTGGCGGGGGGGGGGGGGGAAGGTTTGAAGATTGGGCTACTGTGAAGGACAGACTACGCTGCCGGTGAGTGGAGGGGTCCTTATTCCCCGTCCGCACTCAGGGTGGGACCTTCTCCTGACTGGCAAGTCGGTGCTCCCCCGGTTGGGGATGGGGGTTTGATTGGGGATGAATGGGCGTCCTCGAAGGGGGTGGTGACCCGGATCGCCCACTCCTGGACTCTGAGGCCTTGCGTGCAGGTCCCTTCCTACATCCTGCCGGGGGTGGCTGGGCTAGGGGACCCACTCACTCTGTGCGAACCTAGGGCCCTCGTGGGGGAGGGGGGTGGCCCCCGGATTCCAGACCAACATCACGGGGTGCCTGGGCGGTACCTGGTGGTCGTGCCCCTTCTCCGCCCTTGCATTTAGAGGCTGAGAGATATGGTGGCCCGACACACCCCCCAATAGGCAGCAATGGGTAGGTAAACACCCCTACCCGACAGACCATATAAGGTCTGGTAGGTACCTCTGAGGGGTTGGACTGAGAGGCCTTGGAGGGACGGTGCTCACCCACCATGTATTGGTTTGTCCCTAACCCTACAGGCACTAGTATACGGTGCTAGAATACCCTATATCCCTTGCTGGGATGTGGGGGCCATGTCTCCCCTTTGCCAGTATGGAACCAGGGGAACTCAGGCTGATCTCTCCTATACACCCCGGGATGGATATCTTTCCCTCTAAAAAGAATACTCCCTCTCTCACTATACTTTAAGAGGGATCATAGGGGGGCCATATGGCACCTAGGCCAGTCACCTATTCCACTTTCCCTTTCCCTTGGCACAAAGTGCTACAGCTCAGGGCTCTGGGCAATTGGTAAGGGTTTCCTTACCACGAGATCAGGTTTTCTGATCTGTGGAAGTACGCGTTGTGAGTTAAGTATGTTTGCAATACTAAATGGTTGTTGTATGTTAAGTATTGTTATTCATAAATATGATTTGTTGTTGAGTGGTTATTGTTGTTATGTCATAATCACCAGGTCTGAGTCATTGGGAGCGGCGAGGGTGTGGTCCAGGGGTGGTGGACCCGGGGCCCTTGGGGGGCGGGTGAGCAGGGATTATACCTCATATATTCATGAGTCGTAATGAGTTCCCCCAGAGTTAAATTGGTGTCATTTGACGTCAGTGGTCTGGTATCACCTATAAAGTGATCCAGGACTCTGTCATTTGTTAAACGCTCTAAGGCAGATTTAACGTATTTACAGGAGACTCACATGACCCACTCCGAACATGCCAAACTGGCTAAACTGAGCAAGGGCCAGACCTTCTTTTCTTCGGCCAGGGCGGGCAGACGGAGGGGAGTTGCAATAATTGTTTCTCCTAGTATCCCTTTCAAGGCAGAGTACAGCTGGGCTGACCCAGAAGGCCGTATGGTTCTAGTACAGGGCGCAATAAACAACAAGTTAGTAACTCTGGTAAACATATATTTACCCCCAGGTACCCTGAAGTCACAAATGAAACCTCTGCTGGATAGGATTATACAGAAGACCAAGGGAGTCCTCATGATGGCCGGTGATTTTAATCTTACCATCGACCCTAATCTGGACTCCTCGAATATCAGACCCCCCAAAATGTCGGCAACCCAAAGGTATTTTAAGAAATTCATAGGAGAAGCGGGCTGGTGTGACGTATGGAGGAAGCTCCATCCGCAATCCCGGAATTACACTTACTATTCCCCAGTGCACCGTACATACACTAGGATTGACCAAGTATACACACAGGTTGAACACCTGGGTTTATTACACGAGGTGCAGATAGGGGACATCTCCCTCTCTGACCATGCCCCCCAGTCTTCCCTGTGGGACTTCGACCTCCAGCCCAAAAAGACACTTTGGCGGCTTAATCCATACTATCTGCGCTCTAAACAATTCGGGGAATTTCTTGTAGAGAAAATTCAAGAGATAAAAACAGACAACCCAATTGCGGACTCACATCCCTCAATCTATTGGGACACGGTTAAGTCCGTGCTTAGGGGCCATATCATAAAATACACGGCGGAACAGGAACGACAGTGCAGGGTGCAAAGGCTTAGACTAAAGGACACCCTCCATTTTCTGCAGATGGCACATAAACAGGGGGACTCATCGATCCTCCCCCAACTGCAGCAAACCAGGTAGGAGTTGGACAGGCTTATATACCAGCAAACAGAGATAGCCTTAACCTTTTTACGTCAGAAGTTTTATGAGGTGGGGCCGAGAGCAACGCGGTTATTAGCTTATCAAATCTGGAAACAAAAAAAGGCCGCCACAATTCTATCAATATACCACCCTAGTCGAGGCCACCGCCTAACCAGGGCGCATGATATTGCGGAGGCCTTCACCGCATATTATAAAACGTTATACACCCCGGAGAGTATGGCCTTCCCGCAGCACATATCGGAATTCCTTCAGTCAACTGCCCTGCCGCGACTCACAGAGGAACAGAGCGAAGCCCTGGTAGTCCCGATCTCCGAGAGTGAGCTAGGCCAAGCTATCGGTAATGCCAAATCTTTGAAAGCCCCTGGCCCTGATGGCTATGGCGCGGAATTTTATAAAGTAGTCAGGTTATGTGTCTCTTCTAACCTCCTGGGCGTTTTTAACGCTGTGTTGGAGGGAGACCCCCATCATGGTCATATGCCTCGATTTCTATAATCCCCAAAGCCAATAAGGACCCACAATTTTGCTCTTTGTACAGGCCCATCTCGGTACTTAATCAAGGCTATAAATTATTTATGAACACATTAACCCATAGGGTGGACCAGGTACTTCCACAACTATTTCATAAAGACCAAACGGGCTTTGTCCGGTCCCGCACCACTGCAGATAGTATAAGGCGAACTCTCCACCTTGTCCACCATGTACAAAGTTCGGGAATTCCAACCCTGCTGGCCAGTCTAGACGCCGAAAAGGCGTTTGACAGGGTGGCATGGCCATTTCTATACGCAACCCTACATAATTTTGGTTTTCCCCCCGCCTTACTTGCAGCACTTAAAAACATTTACGCTTCCCCACAGGCCTGTGTTAAAATAAACGGACGCCATTCTGCCTATTTCCCTTTGCACAGGGGGACGAGACAGGGGTGCCCCTTTTCCCCCTCTTCTGTTTGCAGCCTTTATCGAGCCGTTAGCCCAGAAAATAAGGGAGGACAGGAGAATAGAGGGAGTGGAATTAGGGAGGGGTCGAACATAAAATAGCCCTATATGCTGATGACATCCTCTTTTACTTGCGTAACCCTGATCAGTCCCTTTCTTTAATCAAACAAACCTTAGAAGACTTTGGACTAGTCTCAGGTTACAAACTGAATCTCACCAAAACGGAACTGCTCACCTTCCATTATGTCCCTGGGCCTGGAGTACAGGAGGTTGTTCCAGGCAGATGGAACCTGGAGAAATTAAGGTACCTGGGGGGTCTCCATTCCTAAGAACCCCCGAGATTTCTATAAATATAATTACTCTCCTTTTGTGCTCCAGGCTAAGAGTGACCTGGCCTCCTGGACGACGCTCCCTTTGGGCCTAGCTCGGAGGATCAACCTGGTAAGGTTGATTGTTTTACCAAGAGCCCTATACCTATTTCAAAACATCCCAATTCACTTACCTTTAACGACATACAAGGAAATAAACCGTCACGTTTCTAAATTTATTTGGGCTAGCAGCAAGCCAAGAGTCTGTCTGAAAATCCTTATGCTGCCTCGAGACACAGGTGGCTTAGGCCTTCCAGATCTGAGGCTTTACCAGCAGGCTATCTGTGTGATGCACGTGATGGCAAGACAAAACCAGGGGTACTCCCCACACTGGCTGGATATAGAGCGAGGATTGATAGATGATTACACCTTCCACCGAATTATTTATCACCCTACAATAGCTGGAACCTCACATAGCCACGTGAACCCCTGGATAGCGGCATTACTGCCGGGATGGCAAGGAGTTAGGAAAATCTACCAACTAGGCCCTTTTCTACCCCTTATATGCCCGATTCCCAGCTTGGGTGACTTTGGGCCAAATAATTTGGATATTGGCTTTCGGCAATGGGAGGTAAGCGGGCTGAAATACCTCGCGCAGTTAGTTTCCATGGGGATTATGCGGTCATACACGGAAATTCAAAGGAAGTACAGTTTGCCACATCGAGACTTTCTCCGATATTTGCAGATTAGACATTACGTAAATGGCTTGCCCCGGCGGGTGTGGGAGCAAGAGGGACACCCATTATTAATACAGAAACAAATGACACTTAATGGGGCCCCAAACCAGGGCCATTTGATATCACAATATTACCAGGCCTTAAATCTGCATAACGACGCCCAAATAGGGAAGGTAACGGAGCAATAGGTCAAGGAATCCGGCTATCAGATTACATCCCAGGACTGGCGGAGAGCCTGGAGATACACGGCAAGACTCTCAAGCTCGCATATCTGGCGGGAATTCGCATGGAAATGCCTAATCAGATACTTCAGAACCCCTGTGATAACCAGCCACTTTAAACTTAACCACCCATCTAGCTGCTGGCGCCTTTGCGGCCAGGATAGGGCAGATCACACACATATAATGTGGCGATGCCGGCCCTACAACCATATTTCACACATTTGCAGACCCACCTTCAGGAGCTGCTAGACCCCCAGCTTTATCTATCTATGGAGATGTTTCTATTCTCTGTGCTACCTGACCATCTCTCTGGCCCAGTCACTAGATATTTGGTTTTGATACTTCTAGCCGCAGCAAAGAAAACTATTACCAAGCTGTGGTTGACACCAAAGACTCCTACGATTCAGGATTGGTGGGAAACTACTACACAGATTTATGTTATGGAAAAAATAACATAGCCTAAATGACCAAAAAGAAAAATTCACCAGCAGATGGATCAGGTGGCAGATAAACTACATGTTAAAAGACCCCACCTTCACGCCCTAAAGGTGTAACAGAATATGAAGTCCCCCCTCCCCCCCCTTATGGGTCTGTGTTAGGGGGACAGGGGGATAGATGAATAAGGGGCCCTGGGGTCCGCCTCTCGGGACCACACCATCTGACAATGGGAGTCTCGATGTAGGGCAATACTCGCTACTGTAAGAGCCAGATATTATGGCGTACAGAAGGTACGTATGTGGAATCCAGCAGATCCTGCTGTTCACGAAACCCTGGAAGTTTAGCGGAACCAGCCACAGAAGAAGTTTGGAAGTCAAGCCACTATCTGGGCAGGTAAGAGAACCGTATATTGACCTCTGCTGCCCCCTTTTTTCTTGGACTTCACCTATTAAGGACATTGCTGTGGTAAACATGGTCCTATGGACTGTACCCAAGCTGACTGTGATATGATGGTTACAAATGTATTTAACTACTCTGATCTGGTTGATTTGTATGTAAATAAGTTATAAAATCTAAATAAAGAAGATAATTAAAAAAAAAAGGGATTAGCTAGTTCCACACCGGGTATGATGGACATCGTTCTCCCCAGGTTCATCTTGTAGTGTGAAGGGGATTGGTTTGGGTGGGATGGGGGTTCAGTGCTGTTATTTAGTGTCGTTATATATAATGGAATGGTCAGATATGACTGGAGTGGGGAGGAAGATAGGGGAACTGGAGAGAAGGGGGAGGGGTGCAAGGGGAATTAATTAAAAAAAAGGTGGTTCAGAAGGTCTTTCATTTGGCCGAGTCTGGTATTAGAATGATTTTATATAAAGTTTATGTAAAATTTCTGCTCATGGTTCATATTATTATTATTAGGGTGCTTGAGAGGGTTAAGTAAGACTGACTTGCACACATTTCATGTTCACCTCTTACTTCTGTATTTCTCTTTCGATGTACAGTAACTGTGTAGCTCCATTAAGTGTATGACCTGGAATTTGAACAGAGCAACAGACAGAGTGACAATGAGAAAAATAGCAATTTATATTAAAAGGCATCAACTGGGATGTATCTATGTTTTTACAAGAAACCGACTTTCAAGAATGGAACTTCAGATATCTTCTACATGTAGTTGGTGGATGGGGGACACTGTTTAAAACTGATTCTAGAGAGGTGGCTATTATATTTAAATGAAATTTCTCAGAAAAAGTGATAGATAAACACACAGATATAAGTGGCAGATATATTATTATAAAAAGAAAAAAAAACAACAATTGTAAACTTTGATTTGTGTTTATGTCCCTAATCATGATAATCCAACATGTTTTACAAATCTTTTCTTCAAAATGGCTATCTTTTGTACTTTTTAGTAAGCAAAATTAATTTGACTCTGTCACATATGGATATGTTGATAGGTTTGAGCAAAATAAAAAACAAAGCTGTTGAAAACCTTCAGGTCCTACTTGTAGAATTTAACTCAATAGATGCATTTAGATATTATTTTACAAATATAGAAAAGCATTCTTTTTTCAAATGCGTATAGAACATGTTCGAGAACTAATACCTGCTTTCCCATACTACACAAAATATCGTAACTGGTTTATGGAAACATACATATTTCTGCTCACACACCACTTATATCAGTAGTTGAACAGGGGAAATGGAGGTAAAGGAAAATGTCTGGAGGATAGATGGGTATTTGCCTAAGGACATTAATTATCTTACTTTAATCAGAAACAAAATTCAGGATGATATGTATCCTAATGTAACCCCTAGGTGGCGCTATCCCAAGGGCTACTACCCCTGCCTGCTTGGCTAGTAGCAGGTTAAGGGGCCTGGGTACGGAAACAGATGCCTCCACCCGGAGGTCAGGGTTGTCAGTGGTCTAGCTAACCTGGGCACAGCCCCCCAGGATACTGTAACCCCTCCCTTTCCCTTCCTGTGGCCTGAACAATTTACAATAATCACTTTCACAATTACCCTTATTCACCATGCAATTACCCACACTGTTTGCACTTACCACCAGGGCAGGTTCTTCTAGCTCGACCCTGGGGACCCCCTGTAAAACAAGGTTATGCACAGCAAATAGCAACAGTATAGTATTCTTGGCACAAACTGGAACCACAGTCAAGTTAAATGCAAAAAGAGTTAGATCTGATTTATTCAGGGGACTTAAACAAGGGAAGGGCATAATCAGGTTGATTTGCTTAAAGGCTATATCAATCAGACAGTTATGCATGTACTTCAGAGTGCCTACACAGTCACACACTCTGGGTACCAAGGTAGGAAGGCAATTGAGGCTAGCCACGAACGTTGCCAGGGGTAGGCCGCCCGCAGCTGGTTGGGGGCCCTGTGATGGAAGAAAGCAACATGCTCAACACACACTATTTGTAATCCGGAGCCGGAGGGCTCAGTTCGTGACAGAAAAGACAAAAAAGCAGTCAGATGACAACACTTTAGATTTAGCTGTTGTTGAAGGGAGCTACCCTGATGTTTACTCACGATGCCCAATACAGGACACAGGCAGGACGAAGTCGAGACAGCAGGTTGTTGAACGGGAGCGCCAGGAGAAGCAGGGCCCACACGAATCATAGAGGTGTTGTTCCTGTTCAAAGGGTGAGCAGGGGGCTGATCCCCAGGCAGGTCTCTCGTCAATTGGCTTTCTCTGTGCAGCGGGTAGTCTGGCTGGGCCAGTGTAGCAAAGCCCAGGCCCAAAGGAGATGAATATGGATTCAGTCCTCTCGTGAGAGCTGGATGTAGTCTCCAGCAAGCAGAACACAGTTCAGCACACAGTTGGGAACAGTGGGGAACCAAATCACGACCCACTAACAGCACACAGCACATTTACATGTAAGAAATTCTACTGTACCAGGCAGTTTGCTATCCGGTCACAATTACAGAGTCTCTGCACAAACCGGGAGTTCAAAGGTGGCTGGAAATCCAGACAGGCCAATCACATTCAGCAAATCTTTGGTCTTCTTCAGGTTAAAGCCTGGTCACAGTTATGCGGCTTAAATTGTCCTCACAATTCGGATTCAGTCTGAAAAAAGCACAAGTTCCCCCTCAGGCAGGCATGCAGGCCAAACTCAGGCCTTTCCACAGTTCTCCTGAGCGAATTACACAGGGGCTGCTGCTTAAATCACTCAAGCTGTTACCACTTTCACTTCCCAATTCAGACTGACTGAACTGCAAACAGTCTGGGACTTTCCCCAGGATCCAAAAGGTTCGGTTGGCTGATCTGTCTGTCAGTCACAACAAGGGCTCCCCCTCCAGATCTGTCTTGGCGCCAAAATGTAAAAGCTGCAATTCCTACAGAAGTTTGCTCCCACAAAGCCCCCTGGGGACAGGCTCCATTTTAGAGTCCCCAAAGGTACTGATTGACCCATTTCAGCAGTCCAGGACCAAGACGATGGAAACAAACAGAACTGTCCATGCTACAAAGAAGGCAGGTTAGAACAAACTGCAATATTATTAATACTCTAACAAATGATCAACAAACAAGTACATCTTCTAACAGAGCTCCCTCTCAGATTAATTATGACTGCAATCCAGGCAGCTCTTAAAGAGACAGTACACAGAAGCTATGCAGGCACTCTCTGGAAATACTTAACTGCTGTGAGGTTTAAATTACTTGTAGAAAGATCTGGTAAGTAGGGGGGGTGGCTTAGCTAGAAGGAAGCTACACTTAAAGACTGCCTTAGAAAGTTTCTGCTAATAGCTTGGCAGAAGCACCAAGAGAAAGGACTGCTGTGTGACTGAACTTCTCTGCTGGGACTATATTGCCCTCCTTCCCTCTCCTCCACCCCCCCACTCAAAGCTAGTTCTATTTTTATAGGCACAGGATTTGACTGACAACAGGAACTTCCTGTTTAGGGGCAGGAAGTGAGTGATCACAGAACCGCCAAGGACCCACCATCCTAGAAGGGCAAGAGTAGCTCTCCGGACCCATCTAGCTGCTGGAGGTCTGCCTCTGAGCAAGTAAGTGGTCTACTGAGAAATATAGGATATTCTTGTCTCAGAACAGGACAATCACGAGCTTAAAGGGCACACAGGCAGAAAGTAAGGAGAGAGAGAAAAAAAAAACAGAAGCAAGAGTAAGGATTGCAAACAGTTAAGGGGCCAGAAATAAGACATGATTGGAGTGGTGCAGTGCAGTGGCTGTGGAGCAGCAGTCTTCCGGGAGATGTTCTGGAGGATGCGGTGTTGTCCCATCTGCAGGCACCTCTCTGGGCTGAGGGAGGAGGTTGCTCATTTCCAGGCTGAGTTGGCCAGGATTTGTGGGACCTCCTCTTCCATCCAGGGACCACCAGTGCCACTGCCGTTGCCTCAGAGGTTGCCAAGAAAGAGGAGCGGTTGGACCACAGTGGGCTCAGGGAGGGTGAGGGTGGTGGAACAGAGGTGCATCCCCTCCAGTTGTACCTCTCCACAATTCCTATGCCATTCTAGCAAAGTGTGGTTCCTCTATGGAGGCACCCACAGTGGAGACCAAGGAGGATGCTGGGAACCTCCACAAAGGAGACCCACAGGAGGGTGGCAGGGGACCCTGCAGGGGAAGGAAACAACTCCTGGTGGGGGACTCCATTGTTAGGAAGGTAGAACTGGGGGAGGAAGGAGAGAGGGAGGTAAGGTGCCTGCCTGGTGCCATGGCTTGGAGGGACAGGGAGTGAATCCTCAGGATTGCTGGAGCAGCTGCACAGGGGAGGGAGCTGGATGTCATTGTCCACCTAGGGACAAATGACCTGGCTAAGAAAGGGATTAGAGAAGTGCAGGAAGAGTTTGTGGAATTGGGAGGGGCCTTAGTCAAGCAGTACCCACGGTAACCTTCCTCGAGGTGCTACCCATCTATGGCATAGGAGAGGTTAGGAAGTTCTAATTCATGAGTTCAATCAGTGGTTGAAAAACTGGTGTGGAGCTCAGGATTTGGCTTCATTGGGGACTGGGGGTCCACCTGGAGTGATGCAAGCCTATACTGGCATGATGGGCTGCATCTGTCCAGGAGGGAACCAGGATCCTAGGTGATAGGTTTAAATGCTTCATTGGCAAGCTTTTAAACTAGCCAAGGGAGGCACTGGAAAGGAGCAGGAAAATCCTAGCCCCCAAATAATCATGTAGTAGTGTGGCAAACACCAACATAGAGGTGTCGATAGGAAGGGCAGGGTAAATGGAGAAAGTGACAAAGGCAAGAAGGACAGGGATGGGGCAAAAGGGAGTAAGGCCATCAGGAAATGGAGGGTAATGAGTACCAATGCCCACAGTCTGGGCAACAAGCTCCCTGAGCTGATGGCCTTAATGGAAGAGGGATGCCTGGATATCGTAGCAGTCACAGAAACATGGTACACAGAGAACCATGACTGGGATGTTAACATACCAGGGTACATAACCTACAGGAGAGACAGGCAGGGGAGAAGAGGGGGAGGAGTAGCTCTCTATGTAAAGGAAGGGATAAAAGCAACTGAACAAAAGAGTAAACAGGGAGGAGAGGAGGCACTGTGGGTCACCTTGGAGACTGGAAAGGGCACCACAATCCTCACAGGGGTTTGTACAGACCCCCATGTCGGGAAGGAATGGACAAGGATATGATAGAAGGCATTCTAAGAATGGCAGAGAAAGGGAGATACTGTTGATGGGATACCTGAATATGCCAGATGTTAACTGGAGCACATCTGCTGCAGCCACATCCAAGAACGAGGCCACGTGCGATGCCCTACAGGTGGCAGGCATTAGACAGCTAGTTTGGAACCCACTCGTGAGGGGCAATCTTAGACCTCATACTCTCAAACGGGGCAGTGAGAGGATCTCAGATCTAGAAGTGGGTTGCCATCTGGGGACAAGTGACCACCAAACAGTGTGGCTCACTTTAAACTCAGCTACAGAGTCAAGCCATACAAAAGTGAGGGTACTGGACTTTAGGAGGCTGACTTTGGCAAGATGGGAGAGTGACTCAGAAAGCACTAGCAAACAGGCTAGAAGGAGGTGTGGAGCAACAATGGGAATTATCAAAACTGCCATCACAGAGGCAACAAGCCTTTGTGAAGCAAATAAACAAATCAAAACAAAAGAAAAAGCCACTATGGTTCTCAAAAGAGGTGGCTGTGAAAGTCAGGAAGAAAAAGATAGCATTCCGGAAGTATAAGGAAACACAGAAGGAGCAGGACAGACTGCTGTACCAGTTAAGGCAGAAGGAAGCAGGGAGGGAAGTCAGAATAGCAAAGGCCCAAACTGAGGAAAAGATAGCCAACTCAGTTAAGAAGGGGGATAAAACCTTTCATAGGTACATCAGCGAGCATAGAAAGACAAAGGGAGGGATAGTGAGGCTGAATAGAATGAACGGTGGGTGGGCAGAGGAGGACAGTGAAAAGGCAGGAATACTGAACAAATATTTCTGCTCAGTATTCACAAAAGAGGAGGGGGAAGTGCCTAATCCAATTAACAGAAGCACTCTTGATAGGGGGGTTGATCCCAGTCCTTTCACAGAAGAAAGGGTTCTGCAAGAACTCCTAAAACTGAAGGTGGACAAAGCAATGGGTCCTGATGGAATTCACCCCAGAATTCTAAATGAATTAAGGGGAACTAGTGAAACCACTGGCTACTCTTTTTAATAAATCATGGGAGGATGGTGTGGTACCCGAGGACTGGAGGAAGGCGGATGTGATTCCCCTTCACAAAAGTGGGAGCAAGACAAAGGCAGGAAACTACAGACCTGTCAGTCTGACCTCTGTGGTAGGGAAAGTGATGGAGTCACTTCTAAAGGAAAGAATAGTTGAGTACCTAGAGGCCAGTGGAGCACAGGACCCAAGGCAGCATGGGTTCACAGCGGGAAGGTCATGTCAGACGAATCTAATAGATTTCTTTGACTGGGTGACCAAAAGTAGTAGACCAGGGAGGGGCTGTGGACATGGCCTACCTAGACTTTAGCAAGGCATTTGACACAGTCCCACACAAAAGATTAATAGTCAAATTAACCAGCCTGGGAGTGGGACCCAGGGTGGTAGCCTGGGTAAAACATTGGCTGGACAACAGGACACAGAAGGTAATTGTAAATGGAGTCCACTCTGAAGAAAGGGGGGTTACTAGTGGGGTACCGCAGGGTTCAGTATTGGGTCCAGTCCTTTTAATGTCTTCATCAGTGACATTGCAGAGGGACTGAAGAAAAGTATGCCTTTTGCAGATGACACAAAGATCTGCAACAGGGTTGATACACAAGGAGGCGTGGAAAGGATGAAAGGGACATGGCAAGGTTGGAGGAATGGTCAGAAGTATGGCAGCTAGGTTCAATGCAAAGAAGTGCAAATAATGCACCTGAAACAAGAACCCAGGGAAGAATACACAATGGGTGGGGAGGTAGTAACAACAACAAAAAGGAAAGGGACCTGGGGGTAATCATATCAGATGACCTTAAGGTTAGCAAGCAATGTGAGAAGGCAGTAGGGAGGGAGGGCTGGGGTATACTGGGATGTATAGGGAGAGGCATCATCAGCAGAAAACAGGAAGTTGTTATCCCTCTGTACAGACAGGTGGTGAGACCCCATCTGGAGTACTGTGTCCAGTTCTGGAGACCCCATCTCCGCAAGGACATAGACAGGATAGAGGCAGTCCAGAGGAGGGCAACTAAAATGGTGCAGGGTCTGCAAGAGAAGCCGTATGAGGAGAGACCAAAGGAGCTTAATATGTATACTCTTGAGGAAAGAAGGGAGGGGGACATGATAGAAACTTTAAGTACCTCAGTGGAATCAACAAAGTCCAAGAGGGTAGCATCTTTCAGAAAAGAGACTTGCAAGAATAAGGGACACAATTTAAAGATAGAAGGAGGCGGTTCCAGGGCAATGTGAGGAAGTATTATTTCACAGAGAGGGTAGTGGATGCATGGAACAGCCTTCCTGAGGAGGTTAATGGGGTCTAAAACTGTGGGAGAATTCAAGAATGCATGGGACAGACATAAGGCAGTTCTTGTGGAGGGTAGGAAGAAATAGGCTGTTGGTTAACTAGGATCTGCGGCCTATCCTGTAGGTAGGGAAATGGGCAGACTAGATGGGCCTAGCGGTCCTTATCTGCCGTCAAAGTCTATGTTTCTATATACATTTAAACTGCTAAAATGCAGGACACCAGCCTGGCAGTGAGCATTTAAGCAAGCTCAAGGAAGACTTTTTGGGAACCCCCATTTGTAGGAGGGGGGGTTACACTAATAAACTAGAAGAAACCAGTTTTGGGATTTTCTGGAATGCTTTTGAAACGGTTGTTTTTTTTTGGGGGGGGGGGGGTAACCCAGACATATTATAACAGTACTGAAAAAGGCAATTACTTCAGCAAAAGTATCACAACTAGCACAGGCGCAGACTATATTCAGTCAGGGAAAACGCAAAAATAAGCAGGAAACTGGTGGCAGCAAAGAAAAAATTACAACTCAAATAAACAGCATAAAAGCAAAGAAGCCCGCGGCCACTTTCCCTGGCGCTTCAGGTCTAATCATGACCTTTCTCAAGCCTGAGAAAGGGTCACGATTTAGATCAGCGCCGGAGAAAGTGGCCACGGCCCCTGCATGCAGTTTATTGAGTTGGAAATTTTCTTTGCTGCAATTTTGTTTCTCTTATAATTTTGAGCTGACACCGTTGTTAGCCGTGCGCTTCTCTTTTGTGTTCTTATTATATTCAGTCAGGGGATGAAACAAATTTATACGTAATGGTTAAAGTACAAAACGAATATAACAACAGCCAAACAGGCTTTGTCGGCATTATTAAGATCAAGGGCTTAATCAAAAAACATAGAGGTTGACGGCAGACAAGGACCGCAAGGCCCATCCAGTCTGCCCATTTCTTTTTCTACCTTATAAATGTGCCATCGGCCTTTGCTTTGACAGTCGCCTATCTATTCATACTCATCTGTTTTGCTCCCTCATGCCTATCCCATGCCTGTTTGAAGCCCTGCACTGTATTCATAGCCACCATTTCCTGAGGTAGGCCGTTCCATGCATCCACCACTCTTTCTGTGAAAAATAATTTCCTCACATTCCCCCTTAATTGGCCTCCCTCTAATCTCATGCTGTGTCCTCTTAGAAACATAGAATTTGACAGCAGATAAGGACCGCTTGGCCCACCCAGTCTGCCCATTTCCCTACCCCAAACAATTGTATTCTCTTAATAATATTAGTATAAGAGAGTCAGTTGTGGAAAAAGATCTGGGAATATTAGTAAACAACAAACTGTCATCTGCCGATCATTTTAACAAAGTGGCTAACCAAGCTAATATGCTTCTTCGTAGAATAAACAATACATTTGTTATGAAATCTGAAGAACGCATTGTCTCTTTATAAATCACATATCAGACCATATATGGATTATGGATCTCCCTTTTGGAATACTTACTTGATTACAGATATAACTAAGATAGAGCAGGTGCAGAGATGGGCAACAAAAATTGTACCACATCTTTCTTATTTAGATTACGAAACTAGGCTTCAGAAAACTGGATTGTATTCATTAAGTCTTAGAAGAACAAGAGGCGATTTACTTCAACTTTTCAAGATTGTGCATTCCAAAATTTTAATGGAACTATGTGGATTATCATTTACAGGAAGGAAAATTGTAGCAAGAAATCATAATATGCAAATAGAAATTGATTGAACCAAAACAAACAAAAGACAGCACTTTTTCACAGTCAGAGCTCCAAGAATTTGGAACTCTTTACCACATGACATTGTTGAATGTGACAGTATTAATAATTTTAAAACAAAACTAGACAAATGGCTTCTAAAATAATACATAATAACATGACATGGTACAGTGATCCACAAGGTGTGGAGGACAATCTCGATGGGCCTTGGCCTTCTTTTGTCCATTAACCGAGTAATGGATAAGCTGCAGATTCCAGTTAACCAGCAGCCTACTTCTTTCTACCCGCACCCCCCTAGAATTGCCTTATGGCTGTCCCATGCATGCTTGAATTCAACCAAGAACTGTTTAGTGAGTCTCTGAGCACAGGAGAGGTCCCAGAAGACTGGAGAAGGGCTCTTGTGATCCCGCTCCACAAGAGTGGTAGCAGGGAGGAGGCAGGGAACTACAGACCAGTCAGAACTGTTCTGCTATTTTTCTTATATTTAAACATGTTAGACTCTTTCACCTTGTTAATGCCCTTAAGGTGTTTGAATGTTTCAATCATATCACCTCTCTCCCTCCTTTGCTCAAGGGTATACATATTGAGCTCCGTTAATCTGTCCTCATATGTCTTCTGATGCAGTCCCTGCACCATTTTGGTTGCCCTTCTCTGGAATGCCTCAATTTGTTTAATGTCCTTGTGAAGGTGTGGCCTCCAGTACTACACACAGTACTCCAGATGGGGCCTAACCAGTGTCTTGTAAAGAGGGATTATTACCTCCCTCTTCCAATTTGTGATACCCCCTACTAATACACCTTAACATCCCCCTAACCTTACCTACTGCTTTAGAGGTCTGCTTGTATGATTTCAGGTCATCGGTGATGATGATGCCCAAGTCTCTTTCTTCCTTTGTGACTGCCAGCAACTCCCCTCCCAGCCTATAGGTGGCTTCAGGGTTTCTCTTCCCTATGTGCATGATCTTGCACTTCTTTGCATTAAATCCCAGTTGCCACTCTTCTGACCATTTTGCTAGTTTATCTAGATCTCTTCTCATTCTGCCCACCCCATCTGGATCATCTACTCTGTTGCAGATCTTGGTGTCATCTGCAAACAGACAAGCCTTACCCTCTCGTCCATCTGCAATGTCACTAATGAAGATATTAAAGAGGACTGGCCCCAGGACTGATCCCTGAGGTACCCCACTTGTGACTTGCATCTCTTCTGACTGTATATCATTTGCCACCACTCTCTGTTTTCTGCCCGTCAACCAGTTTGCCACCCAGTTGATCAACTTCTGACCCACCCTGAGCCTACCCAGCTTATTTATCAATCTTCTATGTGGAACAGCGTCGAAAGCTTTGCTGAAGTCAAGGTAGGCGACATCAACTGCTCCCCCTTGGTCCACCACTGTGGTTACCCAGTCAAAGAAATCTATTTATTTATTTTTTATTTATCAAGTCTAGGATTACAAATACCTTTGAGCCATGGCTCTTTTACAAAGGTTCCACGTCAGAGAAATACAAATTATGGGGAACATCAAGACAGGCATTACAACAATGTGAACATTGCAAACAGAGTACAGATTAATACAGTTCAAGGGTAGCATTGTAACAAGGCAGCCAGCGGCATTTGTCAGAGTAAATAGACAACAGATAAGAAGTGCCAGAGTCATAGGGAGAGGGAAGAGGGTGGGGGAGAAGGAATGTAGGAAGAGGTGGCAAGAGGGTGAAAAGTACAGCATTGGGTATACCAAGATGTGAGGGTAGAATCCAGTGAGGGGGACAACTAGAGCAGAATGGGAAGTGGAGAAACAAGGTTAAGTTGGGCAGTCACAGGAGCTGTTGGTAGTGAGACAGTCCCGGAGCCTAGTTTTAAACATACCAATAGTTGGGGCAGAGGAGATGGTTGGGTTGAGGCCATTGAACCAGAGTGGCGCTCGATAAGCAAAAGAGCGTTGTCCCTGTGAAGTGTGACAGTGGGGGACTTTCAGTAGCTGTAGCGTGGATCTCCTAAGGCACCATTTGTTAATTTGGTGTTGTAACAGAGTTGAGACCCCAGAAGGTGCAAGGCCAAGGTAGATTTTTTTCACCATGGGGCAGGTGAGAAACTTTATGCGGTTTGATAGCTGGAGCCAGCCGGTCTGAGTGTACAGGTCACATGTGTGGGTGAGATGGTGAGCACCAGTGATGAGCCGACATGCTTTATTTAAGGTAGTTGAGAGGCATCTAAGGGTTGTGGTTGTGGCCGAGTCATAAATGATGAGACCATAGTCTATTACAGAGATCACAGAGCTCAGGACTGCAACCTTCAAAGCTTCTGGCGTGAGGTGTGGTCTGTGTTTGTAGAGGAGACCAAGCCATGTATTAGCAGCTCTAGCTACATTATCTACATGAAGTCCATAGGAGATTAGGGTCAAGCTGTAACCCTAAGTATTTGAAAGACCCCACCTGATCTAGAGTGTTTCCCTGGGTGGTGGAGATAGCCAAGTGGTGTAGCTTGTGTGGGTTATGAGAGCTGCAGAAGAGCATAGATTTGGTTTTCTTGTCATTGAGGACCAGTTTATGATTAAAAAACCATGTCTCTACAGAACTGAAACCAAGTTGAAGGTTGTGTTGAAGAGTTGCAGGATCTTTGTGAGTGGACAATACAACAGCATCATCGGCATATAGTATGATCTGCTCAGAGCAGTGGTAAGCGAGGGAGTTTAAGAAAAGGCTAAAAAGGAGGGGTCCCAGTATGGACCCTGTGGGACACCCGAGCAAACAGGCAGAGTGTTAGAAAGAGCGTCCGCAATTTTTACTCTCTGTGACCGGTTTTCTAAGTAGCTTTTAAACCAGAGAGAAGAGTCAGGTGATAGCCCGGCACTCAGTAGTTTGTGTATTAATAATCCATGGTGTACTGTATAGAAGGCCTTGGAGAGGTCGACGAAAACGGCCCCTGTGAGAAGGCCGTTGTCAAGGGATTTGTGCAAAGCTCCAGTGAACTCAAGAAGGGCTGTGGTGGTGCTGTGACCTTTCCGGAAGCCGTGAAATCTAAGAAATCAAAGAAATCTATGAGATTAGTTTGACAGGACCTTCCTTTTGTAAACCCATGCTGTCTTGGATCCTGTGCCCCTATGGATTCCAGGTGTTGCACTATATTTTCCTTAAGGAGTGCCTCCATAATCTTGCCCACTACTGAGGTAAGACTGACTGGTCTGTAGTTCCCTGCCTCCTCCCTGCTACCACTCTTGTGGAGCGGGATCACATGAGCCCTTCTCCAGTCTTCTGGGACCTCTCCTGTGCTCAGAGACTCACTAAACAGTTCTGCTAATGGCTCTGCTAGTTCCACCCTTAGCTCCTTAAGTACCCTGTGATGTATACCATCCGGTCTCATTGCCTTGTCCACCCTGAGCTTAGCGAGCTCTTGTAGGACCCTTTCTTTTGTGAAAGGAGTGCTGCTCACCCCCCTTCCCCTGTGTCCATGGTGTGAAGCTGTGGGCCCTGCCCTACCTTCTCTTCAGTAAATACTGAGCAAAAGTATCTATTTAGGATAGATGCTTTAACAGGGCCCTCCTCCTCCTCACATGCCCCCTTTTCTCCTTTGAGCTTAGCAATACCCCCTCTGGACTTTCTCCTTTCACTAATGTATCTATAGAAAGTCTTGTCACCTTCTTTTACTGTTCGTGCTAGTGTTTCCTCAGTTTGGGACTTTGCCTGCCTTACTGCCTTACTGCCTTCCCTGCTTCCCTTAGGGCAGTTTGGTATGCCTCCCTATCTTCATCCCGCTGTGTTCCCTTATATTTCCTGAAGGCCAGCCTTTTGGCTCTGACCTTTTCTGCTACTGTATTTGAGAACCAAAGTGGTTTCCTTCTTCTTTTGCACTTCCTTTCTCACTAGCACAATGGGATGTTGCTTCAAGTATTGCATCCTTAATGCTTGCCCACTTTGCCTGTACCCCCTCACCTGTGTTTCTTTTTGCCAGGGCTAGCTTAACTCTGTTGGCCATCTTATCAAAGTCAGCTAATCTGAAGTCCCATATTTTTGCCTTGGAATGGGATGATTTAGATGTAGTGACCAAATTGAACCATACCATGTGATGGTCACTGGCCACCAGGTGACCTTCTACTTGGAGATGTGTGATCCCTTCCCTGTTAGTCAGTACTAGATCTTGGATAGCCATGTCTCTTGTGGGTTGTTGTACCAGTTGTTTGAGGCCCTCCCCCTGCAGGGAATCCACCATATGTCTAGTTCTGGCAGATGTTCCTCCTGGTATTGACCAATCTGTATCTGGCATGTTGAAGTCTCCCATTATCAGAACCTCCCCTTTAGCTGTCATGTTTTGTATATCTTCTAACAGTAATGTGTCTATGTCCTCCCCCTGCTCTGGGGGCCTGTAGACAACCCTGGTTCTTATGGCTGTCCCATTTCCTGTTTCCAGGGTGACCCACAGTTCTTCTGGCTCCTTATGTGTATTCTGAATTTCTGTAGCTTTGATATTTTCATTGACATACAGGGCCACTCCACCCCCCCCTTTTGCACCTCGGTCTCTTCTGAACAGTACATAGCCAGGTACTGAAGTCTCCCAAGTGTGGTTACTGGTAAACCACGTCTCACTAATTGCTACTATGTCCAGTTTAGCCTCTGACATTAGTGCCTACAGGTCTGGGATCTTATTTCCCAGGCTGTGAGCATTTGTGTACATGATTTTCCACTGGCCAGATTTCGGTGTGTTAGTTGTTGGGTGAGGTTTGGCATTTCCCCTGTGCGTCATATGGGGAGGCGGACCTTTTTTCTTACCTGGTGATGCAAATGAACTGCAAACATGCTGAATCCCTGTTTGACCACTAGCTGAGGGGGGAAGGGTGTTCTTCCCAATATTACCTTACAGAGGAGAGACCTGACAAACCTTTAGTATTGCAGCTTAGGGCAGAAAAAACAATTGCAGCAGTAAATCAGATTAAAAACAAGGAGGGGTGCTCTGCTGTCAGCATCGTCAAATTTGTAAGATGTTTGAAACTTTCAATAGAGAATTATATACTCCAGATATTAATTCAACAGAGGAAGAAATTAGATTAGTTCTAGAACCTTTGTTGTTGTCCGCAATCTCAGATGTACTTAGATGATATAGATAGGGACATTGACGGACATTCGGGAGAGTGCTGTAATTAAGGCCACAAAGACTTTAAAAACCTGAAATCCCTAGGACTGGACTGGATAATAGGAGAGTTTTACAAAGAATTCAGCTCAGAGCTAGCCCCTGTTCTGTCACTTTTATTTGATCAGTTCCACAGTACGGGGACGTTGCCATCATCCTTCAATTATGCCTGGATAGCTCTCTTTTTTACATATATATCTTTAAGAAAAAAAATAAAAGGCAAACAGGTATACATTTGTCATAATACAATTACATCTATAATAACACTAAGATTGAGAATACATCACTTGACATTCAAATCCCTTTTCTTTGTTAACACTTTCGTATATTCTTTATTTCAGTAAGGTTATCCCTTTCTGGCTAGGCTATCTCTCATCTTGAAACCTGACAAAAAACCAGAGGAATGTAAGTCATACCATCCAATTTCATTATTAAATAATTATAAAATCTTTGCTAAAATGTTAGCCAACAGACTGGCAATGGTGATAAAAACTCCAGTGCACAAGGCTCAGACAGGCTTCATCAAAGGATGAAAGCCCCACCACAAATATTAGGAAAGCACTTGATTTGCTATTGGCTGCAAATAACGGGACACAGTTTTGTTGACGCTGGATGCTGAAAAGGCCTTTGACGGGGTCTCCTGGAAATTTCTGATGAAGACCCTGTCAAAGACCAGAGCAGGCCCAATGTATAAAAAAATGGCTAAATATAATATACAGCACCCCAGTGGCATGGCTTCAGACAAATTCAGTAGTTTCAGATCTGACTGAATTGCGGCGTGGTACAAGGCAAAGTTGCCCGATCTCACCTGTGCTTTATATGACGTACAGGGAGTCTTTAGCGCAAGCTGTATGGAGGAGTGAAAGTATTAGGGGTATTACCAGAGGTACTGAAGAGAATAAAATACTACAATATGCCGATTATACCCTTTTTTAATAATATCTCTGAAGGGTTACAACCACTATGAGAATTTTAGAAACATTTCATAATTTAGCTAGATGCTAGATAAACTCAGAGGCAATGTCTTTGAGCAGAGACCCATCGTACTCTTCCCCCCAGTTTTTAAAACTTGGTAAGTATACAAAGAGTATTAATATTTAGGGGTTAACATCTCACTGAGCCATCTGACTGAACCCCACAGAGCTGCTGCAACTGAACCTAACACCACGACTTGTGAAAAATAAGGAAGATTTAAATAGGTGGTCCTTTTTGCCACCAACTCTGATAAGGAGCGTTAATGAGACAGAGATGTAAATTTTTTTGTTTCAGGCCCTCCCTATCAGAGTCTCAACCTCTTTTTTCAAGGACTGGGAAAGGAATTTTGAGATTTTTTTTTTTTTTATGGAAAGGGAAAAGGATTATACGGCTCCAAACGGTATGCAGGTCTCCAAGTTCCAAACTTGTATTGGTATTACACTGCTTGCCATCTTTATTTTGGTTTAAGGAAATTGTAAACTTGCCGCAATGGGTTAGGATAGTGCAATCAATTTTTAATAAAGGGCCTTCAGAATATATACTTTATACTGACTCAACTTAGAAAAAGAGCAGATACTGTATTTCATACAACAAGCTATACTGCAGAAATGTGGAAGGATTTGCATAAGATCAGGGGCCACTTAAATACTATTTCTTATTTTACTCCTCTGTGGCAAAATAACAAAATTCCAGCTTTGAAAATAAATGCGAATATGAGAATACGGAAACAGAAGGAATAATATTTCTAGGTCATTTACTTAATATCATGCTAATGACATTTGCAGGGTTCTGAATAGCTGGTATCGCATCGCACTTTGTGATGCGAACCGGCTTCACATGTGACCCGTTTCTACTTCTGGATCGCAAAAAAAAAAAAAAAAAAAGCGCTCCGTTCTGTGAGGATCCTCAGCCGTCAAAACTAACAGTCTCACCGCCACAGCCCCAATTCCAGCAGTACCTCCGGTAGTGCTTTGTGATACTGCAAAGCACTACTGGGATCATCGTCAGCATAAGGCCCCGGCGTAGACCGTTAGCATACTATCGGCACAGTGAGACTAGTTAACATGCATCAGAAGGAAAACAAATGCATGATTTTCATTTAGGCGTGCCCCCCATCACCTTGCCCGCACATCAGAACAGATGTGCTTTACTTAGCTGCATGCTTTATTTGTTTGAACTTCAGTATCGCTAGCCAGGCATGCGAGGTGATTCCCACCCCCCCTCTTTTTGTCCTACCCTGCACACCAATAGCGTTATGGATCAGAAGCAAAGAAGCATGAAGTAACCAGGAGATTCACTTGCCACAGACATTAGTAGTGGGGAGGAGACACCATTGTGAGACAGTCAGATTGGTGCTGCAGCTGCTTATCTCTGCCAACTGGCCTACCACACACCTTGGCTTCTCTTCCCCTTAGATCATCCCCCCCCCCCAATGTGGCTGCCTCAGCACTACAGTGGCAAGTTAGGAGCCCTGCGCTAGTCACCATTTTAGAGCAGCTTGCTTCTGAGGGCGACAGACGATCAGATATGAAAGGACTGTGGAATGAGTGATGTCCTGCATGACTCCATGGGTTCCGTGATAATGCTGAGTCATATTATGCCTGACATACTGGTGAGCTGAGGCTGTAAAATGCTGTTATTCTCCTGTGAGTGAAGCAGGGTAAGGGAGAAAGGTAAAGAGGGGCTGTGGTGTGATTTAAGAGACCTTTAGCCTTTCACTTTTAGCAAAACCCTCCTTTCTCCCGGTTTCAGTTTGCCCTTTCATTATCTCAAAAATCTCACTTTCCTGTGTCAGTGTGTTTAGCTTAACTCTCTTTCTGCCTGTCAATGTTCTGTTAGTGACCCTGCCAGGACCTTTGGCCCTGAAGGGCTATACTGTTATCTTTAATGCAGTACAGATGTTGGCAATCTAAATTATTAGGGTTTGTATGTGTCATGGTGTGCATGTATCCGGAGGTGCTAGATGCTAATAATTTGTCAATCTGTGGAGTGCTGACTGAGCTGAGCCTTAGTGTTATAAAAAAAGCAGACAACCTATGGGTTGTGGGAATCAAACCCAGGTCTGTTGGGGGGGTCTCTATTCTTTGGAAACTAGGTATGGCCAACTAGACTGTGCTTATTTTCAGGGCGAGGTTAAGTGACTTGCTCAGAGTCACGCAGTATGCAAGTGGAGGTTGTGGGAATCAAACCCAGGGTCACTGCATGTACCAAGCTCATTCACAGCTCATTGCTCTAATCCTAGGCTATACTGCCAATTGGGCTTGCACCTGTGTATTGAAACGGATCACGCAAAGACAAAACTCATTTTAATGAGAATTTTTATTCAGGATAAAATATATTTTTTTTAAAAGTGTATATAATATACACATTTTTAGCAATTGTACTTTTATTAATCAAATTGCGGCAAGTGCTATGCATCTTCAAAATTGATTAGCACTTTCACGCGCAAAACTTCTAATCAATTTTTCGTAGCTTATTTAAAACCTTGCATTTGACACAGTGAAACAAATGGACATTATTTAACAGATTTACAGATTGGAAGTTTCCTGATCAAAAGAATGGGTAGTGAAAAATCACCAGATGCATCCCCATTAAGAGGTAATTTGGTGCTCACAAGAAACACAAATTTAAAAAAAGTTTTTAGCAAGATTTATACTTTCATTTTATGGAATGATGGGTAACTACATGGCCAAAGCTACAAAATCCTTGGAATAAGCAACTGAATGCAAACCTCTATGAAGAAAATTGGAAACAAATATTACAAATACTTGTTAATTTAAAAAAAGTTAACTTATGCCAAATGCAATTTATTATAATACACAGACTATATCTTGCACCAGTGTATTTAAGTTTAACCAAGCTCTACAGGATATACGTACGAAATGTAAACTAGAAAAGGAAGCCTTAATTCTTATGTCTGTAAACTGTGATAAATCACAAATATTCTGGAACAAGATGATTGTATACAATACTGGCTCATACTTATCCCTTTGATCCTGGCATTACTTATTAAGAACAGCGTACAGGAATTTTGATTTGTATCACTAAATAAGGTAGCACCACATATGAGCGAGTATTATTGAGTGCATCAATATGAGCGACTCAATAATACCACTCCCATGTACAGCGAGTAGTGAAAAAGAGCTATGAATAGAGAAAGCAAGTGTAGCATTCAGGGACATGTGCTACACTCACGAGGAAAGGTGATAAAATAATTATTTGGCCAAGCCCTGCTGAGCTGGCCGTGTGGTGTAGTGGTTGAGCTATTACCCCTGGAGCATGACATGCTGGGTTTGGATCCTGGTGCAGGTAATTTTTTTGCTCCCAGGGGGAGTTTCTATTGTTTTCTAAGTCTGCTTCCCCTGGAGTTGAGAATCTTTATGTTGGGGGGTGTTTGCCCCGCAAAAAAAAGGGGTGCACTTCATGTTTTTAGAGGACATTTGCTGTTTGCGGCGGTCTCTCTAATGTGAAGTCGCCCTTTTGCTGTGGGCGATTTTTTTTGTCGCTCTAGTGAGTGGTGCGATAAGGGACTTGCCGTTATCACATAAAACCCTAAATAAAGCAAAATTAATTTACTTAATGTTGATTAATGCAGGAAACTTATTTTGCTTAGCTGGAAGACCACTGAAACTCTAAATTATGTTCATTAGATTTATCTATTACTAGATACTGTAAAATTAGAACAAATGAACTATATTTCAGAAAATAAAGTACAGGTGTTTTCGGAGATATGGAATCGATTTTTAGAGGCATTGGGCAATAGATAGGGACAATTTTTTTAAGCTTCCTTCTTTCCAGGGATCTTACAATAATATATATATGTAATTATATGTATATTATAGTGGCACAGCAGTGCCACTTATAGTTAGGGTTGAGGAGCCATTTACATGTTAAACCCCAAATTTTGCACCTTAATAACTTTACAACCGTTCAACGGATTTGCCTGAAATACGCCCTGTGATCTGCCAAGTTTCGTACCGGTCGCATATACGGCTGCGGAGTTATTAAGCGTGGTCTGCGCGCGCATTTATGCTTTTCAGGAATTTTACTGTCATCTCTACAAGTCACATGGTTTGAGCAACCGGTCCGAAATCTTCAGGGAATGTGCGGCCGGGGTTCCCGATGTGTCTTTTGAAGATTTTGTAAAAAAATATTAAACGGTTCAAAAGTTATTCAAAAAACAAGTTCTCATTATAAGTCAATGGGAAAAGTTAACTAAAAGTTCGACAGTGTCGCAAATGCAGTTTTTACTTTCGAAAATGGCCCTTTTACTGTCGCAGATCCGCCATTTTGTTTTCAGTTAGCGATCAGAAAAATGCTTGGCATTTAAAATTGGGACCCTCTAGCAACCTAATTCTTTTTGTATTCACCTAGTAGGACCCTGAGGATGCTACTAGCCATGTCTTTATTTTGGGATAAAACACCCCAGAAATATGTTTTTCAAATTTCTGGAAAAAGTACTTTCACAAAGTACTGTCGCACTTGTGACACTGTCAAATGAATTTGCGAAAGCTTTCGCAAACTTCGACAGTACTCTTCTAGGTTGTGGGAAAATGACAGCAATTATTTGGCGCCCTGATGCAAAAGAACGGTTTGGTGTTTTGGCCTGAAATTTGGAAGGAAACAGCCGACATCTCACAGATGTGCCTTTCAGTGTTTCGTTGAAAAAATATTACATGGCGGCAAAGTTACGGCACCACAAAGTTGACGCTTTTTCCCATAGGATAACATTACGGCATCCGACGCATTACAGGAATCCTTTGGCGCCCTGCTGCAAAATAATGGTTTGGTCTTTTGGCTGAAATTTGGAGGGGACACAGCCAACATCCCACAGATGTGCCTTTTTGTGGTTTGGTGAAAACATATTACAGGGAGCCAAAGTTATGGCACTCTGAACTTCTCTTTTTTTCCCCATAGGATAACATTAAGGCGCTTGCCACGCTTTTCAGGTCCCGTATCTCGGAAATGGTGCGAGATAAGGACTTTTTGTCACAAAAATGCTTAGCCCCCTAACTAGCCAGGAAAGTCATAAATCATATGACTTTTAAATTTTTTTTCTACGTCGTATGGTTCCTGAGATATAAGCAATTTAGTATTCCAACTCCTCATTTTCTGCTCCGAGAACCATTATTATGCATACATTCTTTGTACTCACTGTCTTTCTTTAGGCAGCTTTTGGGAAAACCAGCCTGTGCACTTATATTACTGTTAATGTTACCATTTTCGCTTGTGGTTCCGTTCCCGTTTCACTTACCGTTCACGTCTACACCACCATGTGCGTTACCCTTTGCGTTTTCATTTGCGCTTGCTTTTGCATTGTTTTTAACATTTCTGTCTACACTACTGTTTCTCTTTCTGTTTCGCTTTGTGTCACCATGTGCATTACTATTTGCATTTGCGGGCACAATGTTACTATGTGACAAGACGGGCTCCGCGCTCCCGCCGCCGCACTACATTTACTATTTCTCATTATCATTCTCAAAAAGAAGGGAAATTAGAGGCAAAAACTATGTTTAATGCATTAGTTAGGGTTGTTTCACACCCGACAAAAGCGAGAAATTGATTATTGAAAGGTTTGAAAAGCATGGACCCCCTGCCAACACCTAGCGGCATTGGGGTGCGCATAGGGTTGTCAGTCCTAACTCTCACCCCATTCTCCTACACCTCTGCTTTTTCACACATGTGATGGGGTGAGAATTATGGCCGACAACCCTAATGCGCACCCCGATGCCGGTTGGGGGTGTGGGCAGGGGGGTCCAAGGGGGGCTTTCAACCCTAACACAGAATTTCCTCGCTTTTGTCGGTGTGGAACAACCCTAACTAATGCATTAAACTGAGTTTTTTGCCTCTAATATATATACATATATATATATGTGTGTAATTGTTTCTGGAACAGAGAAGAAATGGAATCATAAGAGAAATAGTGTATAACCTTATCCTACTGACTCCCCTTCAGTCAACGACTATATGATCATGGGCTCTCACATGTGTCCTTGTCACCCATTTATGGGTGAGAAGCAAGGTACAAGAAATAGAGCCTTCTGAACCCAGAAAAAAAATGCTCTCTCTCGTGACCATCGACTGAAGTTCTGGCATTTTGTTGCCAAGACTCCTTCGTTGGTGCACAACATCTTCCAACATTTATTCCTGCCTCCTCTTTTTCCCTTTACCCAGAGTCTTTCAGGCTATCACTGGATATCCCAATTTTGTCTTTGAGGAGTGAACTCAGATAACATGTTAACTGTACTGGGGTTAACATTAAGTATATTTTGAAAAGTGGATTCATACCACCCACAGAATGTATCTACCCTATCTGATAGAATACTGTGGATAAAAAAGAAACTCCAGTATACCACTAAATGGCTCCTTATCCTCTCTACACCTTCATCCCCATTTCCTCTCCATAAAAACAAAACTAACATCTTTCTTTCTTACCACCTCAAAAGTCCTAAAAACAAACCAGCCTTAACCACTGCCATCACCTTATCTCGGCCCAGGCAAAATTCCATATCCACCAAAACGGGATTTCAGGTTCATACCACACTGCTCTCAGTCCATACCCATGGAGTCCTTATCTAAACAATACCAGAAATCAGCAGCTTAACTTGCTATCCATCTGGTTGTTTGAAAGGCAATTAGCTTACTGTAAAGCCTGCACTGGCTGCTAAAAAATATATATATAATTAAATCCTTTTGTGGCCGGCCTGATGGTCCAACCACAGTGTGTTGCGATGTTGTGCTGGTGACACTAGTTTAGAGCCAAGCTCAGGCTGAGACAACTGCCGCAGGGCAGTGTGCCTCAGTTGGGGAGGGTTTGCAGTGGGGTCCAACACCACAGCCACCCCTGTGGCAGGGCCAGGGAGCTATCTATCAATAGCAGGAACGCTGTGTGCATTCCAGGCCGTGGCGTGGCCCTCACCAGGGGGAGGAGGGAGGGAGAGGCATGGGTAACAAAAACAGTGAAAATACCCCCCCCATCCAAATGACAGGGGAACATATGAAAAGGTTATAACCCCAGTTGCAGGGTATATCCCTGGGGCAACAGCTGGGGAAGAGGACAGAAATCTGTACAAAATATTTAACTCTTTCTGTGCATGCTGCGGACCTGTATGTATTTTGATACAAGAGATAACGTTAGTATTCGCTTTTACTATAGTACTAAAGGTTTTGTTTGTTTTTAAGGTGCCTGTTTGTGGACACTGACAATTAGCTTTGCTCAGTTGTCTCCCTTTTTAATAACTGAATAAACTGATTGATGAGTGATGAAGTGTAGTTAATGTAGCTGCCAATTCAAATCAGCCTAGTGGCACAGTGTCAGCATAATACGCTGTAACCTTGGTGATTGGGGTTTGTGTGCAAGCCCAGAATCCCGCACTCCACTCCACTCCACCACCAGAGCATGCCTCCTGCCAGAGCAGGGCTAATGACACATCTCAGAATGGGCCCTTCTGTGTCCCTACCAAAGTGGAGATGATGCTGCAGCCCCGAGCAGGCCAGCCTATGTTCCAAGGTGAGGGACGATGCTGCAGTTCTACCCAGGCCCTTCTTTACCCAGGCCGGGGGGGGGGGGGTGACTGTGGCTCTAAATGGACCCTTCCGTATCACTTACAGAGGGGCACTGGTGAGGCCAACCTGAGCAAGCCCTTCTGTATCCCCGACAGCTGGGCTGAAACTGTGGGCCTTAAAGGGCCCATCTTAATCCATGCTACAATGAGGGGGGGAGCACCTTGGCCTACATAGATACATCAGCTGCAGGATACTAATGTAAATGTAATTTATTGTGAAAAGTTAGATCTGCAGGGATACAACATGGATGCCACCTTATGATGAAAAGGAGGAAGCAGGGAAGTCCAGTGGTCTTTTGCACTGCCTGTTAAAGTGGCAGACAGCCCAACAGACCAATGAGAGGAAACAGTAACAGCTAACCATGCAATAATACACGACAGGGTGTATGACTATGGGTCAATAATCACACACCTCTTGAGGGTGTTGACAGGCATGAGGCTCATGCGCCGAGTAAGCATTGAGCCACGACGGAGGTGTGCTCTAATGCTGGATTGATGCATTGGGGGGGAGGTGCGTGGGCCGAGGGCTACCACCCGACTTTTTGTAACTTTAGATACATTGACAATTGTAACACCACTATTTATCTTAAGGAATCTATCCTTAGTGATTTTGTGTAAAACACCCATACTCTTCAAAAATAGTACATCAGATAAACTTGTGAAACCATAATCAGTTACCCAAGACAACAATGTTCACATATCAAAAGGCAAGGTACTATAAAACAAAAGAAACCTGAAGAGAAACTGTACACAAAATGAAGTGATTTTTTTTTTGAGGGGAGCAGAATTCTTGGATGAGAAAGGCATACTGAGCCGAAGCTCATTTCCAGATGTGACCTGGGAGCACAGGGAGGTTAAGTGACTTGCTCAGGGTGACACAGTACATAAATGCAGTTATGGGATTCAAACCCAAGTCTGATGGGTCTCCTGATTCACAGCATGATGCTCTAACCTCTAGGCTATACTGCCCCCTTTTATCCACCAATAAGAATCAAACTGTTTTGGCACATCTACACCTCATCTGAATGTAGTTTAAATAATATAATATGGGGAGGGCCTGATGTACTGGGACAGCAAGATACTAAGGGGACAAACCACTCCAAAAACAAAAATAAAGTGACGTAGTAAAATGTATTTATTTAGAAGTTTTCATCAGGAAAGCATAATGAGGTAAGAACAGCTACTTTCCAGATGCATCCTCGGAAGACGGCACCACGGAGTACAAAAGGCAAGGGGCAAGGCAAGGCAAATTTTATTTTTATGGCACCCAACCCCAGAAGCTCTGGGCACTGTACAATTAAAACATAGCAAACACGTTAAGTAAATAAACACAGTACAATACATATAACGATAAATAAATTCCAGCAATAATATAAAAACAGACCCCCCAAATAGGGGCCTGGACTAAAAAAGGTACTAAGACATTCACGGGCCACTTATCTTAAAACTGGGTGTCTGGGAAAGCCTGGCTGAACAAGCAAGTCTTGAGGCAGGTCTGAAAAACCTCGACTAAAGGGGCCTCTCGAACAGCTGGTGGAAGTGCATTTCACAGGATGGGGCCAGCAACACTAAATGCTCTGTCACTGGCAGTTTTTTAACCTCATCCTTGGAATCGCAAGGAGACCCTTTGAGGAGGATCGGAGTGAGCGGACCGAGGCAGCAGGTGTAAGAAGGTCCAACAGGTACAGTACAATAAAAGTGTTCCAAACACAAAGCGTTAAGTGCAAATAACAGGGAACCAGTACAAACACCCCGCAAATAAGTGCAAGTGAAACAGTACTAAAACATCCCAAGGATACATACAGGCCAGCCACAAGAAAACAGTTAACTGAACAATTGTTATGACTTACAAGAGTGGGCAGGGCTTGTACATAGTAAAAGTAAAGTCTGACCAGAAGGCGTGACAATTAAAGCTGTGGGGATAGGAATAATAGGAGAGGGGTTAGAGCAGGAACAGCTGGGAAGGTGAAGGACAGACCAAAGACTGAGAAGGCAGCCTGACCAGCAAAGGGTTTTAACTGGGGCTGAGTTTCTGAAATGGTAGGAGGAGAGAAGGAACTTAACTACTAGGAGAGGGACCCAAACTAGACTTTGTAGATTAGGGAGGCATATTATCAGAAAACTGTGCAGATTAGGGAGGCATATTACCAGAGGAGTCTACCCTATAGAGAGGGGAGAGATGGAGGAAGGAGGGAGTTAAGGCAACAGTGGGGAGTGTGGGGAGGAAAGAAGGGGTCAAGTCTATCAAGGGTGCATTTGGAAGCAACACTATATAATACACACCTGTAGCCGAATACCGTGAGGATCTTTTTACAACAGTCTCCTAGCAGATAGGGAGTGCAATACTGGATTTGTTCCTGTACAGTGCACAAAGTTTTAGGAGCATCTTTCATGCCCTTTAACCAATTGTCCCCAAGAACCCACAAGGACCTTTACCTGTCCACAAGTTGCATGCTGCTAAATCCCGAATTTGTCATACCCTCGATCTTGGAAGGGAAGGGATCGTAATTCAGCTCCTCGGAGCCACGGGCTCCCTTCCACCTTCCTATACTGAGTCTGCCCCCGCACTCATATTTCATGATGCCAGAGTCTGGGGGTGCTTTCCATAGGCTTATATGGGTCTGCCTGTTAACTATTAGACTATTTTTAATATTTTAGAGGGACGATTCGACCGAATCAAGGCCACCACTCAACTAACAATGGCTTTGTTAGGGGAGCTGTGGCCTTGGTTTGTTCAAATCATCCCTCTAAAATACTAAAAGCAGTAGTTACGAAAATGGCCCCATATAAGCATATGAAGCATGACCCCGCGCTCTCGAGACACTTACCTCACAAACTCTGCATGTGCTGGAGCGGGGCTCAGTATAGGGAAGTTACAAGGGATCAGGCTCTCTCACCACCATGGAGCCTAAATGTGATTCCTTCCCATCCAAAATTCTGTATTTGGCAGCAGGCAAGTTTGGGGCAGGTAAGGATCCTTGTACGGGTCCTCGTGTTAGCATCAGAAAAGATGCTCTTTAAGGTGGAGTTTCTTATAGATGGCATCAACATGGCAAGAGATGTTGAGGGGATGATTCACCCAAACACTCAGGTATATTTCAGAGAACTAACTCCGTCCGATTGTGGTCCAGCCAAGCTCACTAAAGTGTACTAGGAGCCAGCAATGAAGAGGTTAACATGTAAACTGGTCATCATTATGTTACTTTTACTGGCAGAAGATGTACAATCCGGGCTAACCTAATATACAAAATATGGATATTTCTGATCCTGATCCCGCTGGTTTAAGCAAACTGGGCTTCAGATTGCATTTATGAACAGATGTAAGCCTGCTAGCAAAACCGGTAGAATTACAGGTTTGGCTGAACATATACACATGCCAGACATCTTAGCAGACAGCAAGACATGCTTTGAGATTAATATAGGAGGATGTAATTTGTTCTGTAAGGATATTCTAAATGAGGGTTGGGAGACATCTATATAAAGGAAGAACTGGAGACTGCTGTGACAGATTCACTGTCACTACCCACTCTCAAATGTGAATGGACATTGGTACACTTATATGGTATGTGTATATAATCCTCCTACGGGGGAAGCAGGACTTCAGGAAATGTCTCAAGCACTCAGTAAGGGTGGACCCGGGGAATTAGTTGTGCAGGGGAGGAACATTTAAACAAGGCAGTGGCATTAAATAATATTTATACAGCAGTTTTACATGATTTGAAGTTGAATCAAATTACAAACTCCCCGACTATGTTAAATAAGCACACTCTCCTAGGCTACGTTATCGTCAGAAGGACTGACAAAATGCATTTGGCAGGTCAGTTCCCAGATGCCCTGACTGATCATGCTTCCATTTTTTTTGTATGTGTGTATTGGAGCAACAAGGCACCAGAAAGGCATTCTAAAATAACCGAGTTCTGTAATTCCTCAGACTTTATCTTATCTGACTTTTCACAAGATTTGCATGCAGCAGACAAGTAGACAAAAAGTACATAGATGCTATTCCAGATTTCAACCTAGCCCTGGACTTCTCTAAAAATTAAAATGAATTAACCATAATCACGTTTCCTTCCCTATGTGGAGCATAAAAGGACTGAAAATATTTTTTTATCTTTAACTAAAGGATATCTTTTATTTTATTTTTTTATTCCTTATCAGTAAAAACATTACAGACAGTTTCCTTGTAAGAGCATATTACACAGTCACGTGAGGCACAGTAAGTATGCAAATCGCAGCACTTGCGTATGATACTAGAAGGTGGGGTACTGCAAACTTCACAACCTTACATGATAATAAGCCATTCTGAGCTAATATGCAGTCAGCACTTGGGTTGAATAAAAATAAATTAAAATGCAAATAGTCTGCAACTGGTTTACCATTTAAGACTCATGATATCCACAAAACTACAGGTATTATCCTTTTTCACATTGAAACACAAAGCTCCAGCTAGACTGGAGCCATAGGAAACTGCGGAACAAATATCACAGCTGTTCCAGCAACAAGAAAATGTCCAGGATTATAGTGTCCACACTGTGACGGGTACTTAAACAGCACAGTAATCGCAACATCTTACTAAAAAGGCAAAGACTCACCATGTATTGGGGATGTGATAGCAAGTTGCATCATACATGTATTCGAGCCAGCTCGGCTGTATGGGAACAGTTCCAAAATCATGAGAAGAAGCACAAAACTGCCCTCTTCATCTGTGCCATTTTATTTTATCTGTCCCGCTCACATATAACAAGGGTAGTACCAGTTATGAAAATAGTGAGCGGCAGATTTTAATATAGCATGCTAAAAGCTCTCTCACCCCTGTACTTACAGAACATTTGCAATATTTAGGATAAAAATAAAACAGTGTGACCATACCTGGTCATGGATTTCACTGGATACAGCAAGTTGAACATTAGGGAAAAAGCAACATTGCAGCGTAACTGCACTATAGAGTCCTAAGTCTCTTCCTTTGATGAATCTTTCGGGTCGTCCTCTGTGGTCGCCTCACGATTGTCCTCCCTCTGTCCTCTTCTAACTCCTCCAAGAGCTTCAGCACATCTCTGGGGTAGGAAAAAGAGTAAGGTTTGTTACAGACTGGGAGAAGCAGTCTGGTGGTTGGGGGGGGGGTGGGTACCAAGGAAATGGGCTTTGCCCTGTGCATAGTTCTTGTTGTACTCCAAAGGCTTTACATCTTTGGCTTGTCACACAAGACCAGTCCTGGAAGACGAGAATCTCTTTATTGTCCACCATTACTGAGGTTCTTGTAGCCGCAAGGAACACTCTCGCCTTGTCCCGTATAGAAAGGAAAACTATCAGCATGCTTCTGGGGTGTTCCAAATGGGTGACCGCCTGCCACTGGGAGATCTGGTATGCCATTTTCAGGCCTGGCATCTCATCAGGGTGGTTTGGTGTGGAGCCATTGGCTCCATGAATGCCAGAATACTGTCTCCCTCCATACTTTCAGACAAAACCAGAACTCTGACGTTCTTAGCAGGCGGTTACATTTTCCGAATTTTCCAGCCTGATCTGAAGATGCACATTTTCTTTTTCTAGGTTAGCATGATATACTGTCTTATTAATGTTATTTGCCATCACATTCACAGATTCCTTATTCTGTTCCACTGTGGCTAGCCTGGATGGAACTGGGTCTAACTTTTTGTCCATCTTGGCAATGGATGAACATAACTGAGCAACGGTCTTTCTGAGGGCCTCAAGGACTGCTCCCAGTCTGTTCTCCCCTACATCAGAGCCCGAGGTTTTAGCTTTGTCAGCAGGGCTGTCACGTCGCTGGAAGAGGTCTTGTGCATTCTGGTTCTGTGCAGTGGCTTTTCCAGGGCTTCCCCATGGTGGAAGTTCAGCAAATTCAGAGTCTCTTCAGCCATTGTTCAGTCCTGTTGAGTAAATTGAATTTCTCTGCAATTTGTAAAGATTAAGAAGGTTTTGTTCTGGCTTAGTGCGGGAGGTATGCAAAAGTGCTGCCGCTCAGCCAGACTGCTAGTTCTGCCCCCCAAACTGTTTTGGTGCTGGCGCATTTTAAGAAACCCTCTCATACAATTGTAGCCCAAGGGGAACAATTTTGAATGATACCAATGCTTACGTTAAATTCTGAGATTTAGTATGGTTTGGTAGGTTTTAAAGTTTTTACTTCTAACAAGAAAGTTTTCAAATCCCACACCAACTGGATCTTAAGACGACTGCAAACGCGCTACATGATGATGTCATCAAAGCAAAACACCTCCGCGTATATAAGTGAATCCTATGGAGGCTTACAATTAATCTTCGCAACAACCATTATATGTTTACCTTATCATGTTTTATTTACACTACTGTACAAGTTAAATATCAAGAAAGAGAAAGAATTACAGGCAGACACAAAAGGTTAATTTCGAGGACCTTAATAAATTTTGGAAAAACACATACAGAAAATGAATAACCTATTTAAAACTACTAAGACAGAAAAGATCCTGGTTGAGAGTACAGAATATACTGATCCCTTGGCTACTGCGGATCTCTTTAGTTCAACATTTACTAAACCAGACAATATATCGATAACTTCACTAACTATAAGAGGCTAGTTCATAATGATCCCGCAACATTACAAAGACCTAAGTGTCTCCTTAAGCAACAGTTGTTAAGGAAGTTAACAAATGCACACAACAACAAACAGATGCTCTGGGCACAAGCAGGATGCATACTACCGCAACTACTATGCAACGAGAACAACAAAAAGCAGGAGACTCACCAACCCATAAGGACTGTAGACGAACACACCGAAATCTGACCAATGGAAAATCATGTACACAAATGCTCGCCAGTCTGAGAAACAAGATCCCAGACCTGCAGGCAATGATGACAGAGGCTAACCTAGACATAGTAGCTATTAGCGAGACATGGTTTACCAGTAACCACACTTAGGAGACTTCAGTACCTGGCTATGTACTGTTCAGAAGAGACCGAGGTGCAAAACCGGAGGAGGGTGGAGTGTCCCTTTATGTCAATGAAAATATCAAAGCTACAGAAATTCAGAATACACATAAGGAGCCAGAAGAACTGTGGGTCACCCTGGAAACAGGAAATGGGACAGCCATACGAACTGGGGTTGTGCACAGGCCTCCAGACCAGGGGGGAGGACATAGACACGTTACTGTTAGAAGATATACAAAACATGACAGCTAAAGGGGAGGTTCTGATAATGGGAGACTTCAACATCCCAGATACAGATTGGTCAATACCAGCAGGGACATCTGCCAGAACTAGACACATGGTGGATTTCCTGCAGGGGGAGGGCCTCAAACAACTGGTACAACAACCCACTAGAGACAGGGCTATCCTAGATCTAGTACTGACTAATAGGAACAGGATCACAGATCTCCAGGTTGAAGGTCACCTGGTGGCCAGTGACCATCACATGGTATGGTTCAATTTGGCCACTGGAACAAAATCATCCCATTCCAAGGCAAAAAATATGGGACTTCAGAGGAGCTGACTTTGATAAGATGGCCAACAGAGATAAGCTAGCCCTGGCAAAAAGAAATACAGGTAAGGGGGTACAGGCAAAGTGGGCAAGCATTAAATATGCAATACTTGAAGCAACATCCCATTGTGTTAGTGAGAAAAGGAAGTGCAAAAGAAGAAGGAAACCACTTTGGTTCTCAAGCACAGTAGCAGAAAAGGTCAGAGCCAAAAGGCTAGCCTTCAGGAAATATAAGGGGACGCAGCAGGATGAAGATAAGGAGGCATACCAAACTTCCCTAAGGGAAGCAGGGAAGGCAGTAAGGCAGGCAAAGGCCCAAACCGAGGAAACACTAGTACTAACAGTAAAGAAGGTGACAAGACTTCATAGATACATTAGTGAAAGGAGAAAGTCCAGAGGGGGTATTGCTAAGATCAAAGGGGATAAGGGGGCATGTGAGGAGGAGGACCATGTAAAAGCATCTATCCTAAATAGATACTTCTGCTCAGTATTTACTGAAGAGAAGGTTGGGCAGGGCCCATAGCTCTGCACCATGGACACAGGGTGAAGAAGGTGTGCACTAACTAGTCCCTTCACAAAAGTAAGGGTCCTACAAGAGCTCGATAAGCTCAGGGTGGACAAGGCAATGGGACCTGATGGCATACATCCCAGGGTACTAAAGGAGCTAAGGGTGGAACTAGCAGAGCCATTATCAGAACTGTTTAGTGAGCCTCTGAGCACAGCAGAGGTCCCAGAAGACTGGAGAAGGGCTCATGTGATCCCGCTCCACAAGAGTGGTAGCAGGGAGGAGGCAGGGAAACTACAGACCAGTCAGTCTTACCTCAGTAGTGGGAAAGATTATGGAGACACTCCTTAAGGAAAGGATAGTGCAACACCTGGAATCCACAGGAGCACATGATCCAAGACAACATGGGTTTACAAAAGGAAGGCCCTGTCAAACTAATCTCATAGATTTCTTTGATTGGGTAACCAGAGTGGTGGACCAAGGTGGAGCAGTTGATGTTGCCTACCTTGACTTCAGCAAAGTGTTTGATACTGTTCCACACAGAAGATTGATTGCTAAGCTGGGTAGGTGCGGGGTGGGTCAGACGTTGGTCAAGTGGGTGGCAAACTGGTTGACTGGCAGAAAACAGAGAGTGGTGGTAAACGGTATACAGTCAGAAGAGATGCAAGTCACAAGTGGGGTACCTCAGGGACCTCAGGGATCAGTCCTGGGGCCAGTCCTCTGCAATATCTTCATCAGTGACACTGCAGATGGACTGGAGGGTAAGGTTTGCCTGTTTGCAGATGACACCAAGATCTGCAACAGAGTAGATGATCCAGATGGGGTGGGCAGAATGAGAAGAGATCTGGATAAACTAGCAAAATAGTCAGAAGAGTGGCAACTGGGGTTTAATGCAAAGAAGTGCAAGATCATGCACATAGGGAAGAGAAACCCTGAAGCCACCTATAGGCTGGGAGGGGAGTTGCTGGCAGTCACAAGGGAAGAAAGAGACTTGGGAGTCATCATCACCGATGACCTGAAATCATCCAAGCAGACCTCTAAAGCAGTAGGTAAGGCTAGAAGGATGTTGGGGTGTATTTGTAGGGGTATCACAAGTCAGAAGAGAGAGGTAATAATCCCTCTTTACAAGACACTGGTTAGGCCGCATCTGGAGTACTGCGTGTAGTACTGGAGGCCACACCTTCACAAGGACATTAACCAAATTGAGGCAGTCCAGAAAAGGGCAACCAAAATGGTGCAGGGACTGCATCAGAAAACATATGAGGACAGATTAACTGAACTCAATATGTATACCCTAGAGCAAAGGAGGGAGAGAGATAATATGACTGAAACTTTCAAACACCTTAAGGGCATTAACAAGGTGAAAGAGTCTAGCATGTTTCAATATAAGAAAAATAGCAGGACAAGAGGACACAGCATGAGATTAGAGGGAGGTCGATTAAGGGGTAATGTGTTCTTTTTCACAGAAAGGGTGGTGGATGCATGGAACGGCCTACCTCAGTTAGTGGTGGATATGAATACAGCGCAGGGCTTCAAACAGGCATGGGATGGGTATAAGGGAGCAGTACAGATGAGTATGAATAGATAGGCCATTGACAGAGCAAAGGCCTATGGCACATTCATAAGGAAGAAAAAGAAATGGGCAAACTGGATGGGCCTTGTGGTCCGTATCTGCTGTCAACTTCTATGTTTCTATGTATGATCATAAAATGAAGATGAAACAGTAATTCTCAGCAGCAAAAGATTTTATTTAGGTGCAAAATGTGGCTATACGCACTCAGCAGTGCTCCCACTGGCCAATGCCTGCATGTAGCTCTTTCTCAAGGGAAAAAGAGAAAGCTGGTGTACATAAGTCTGTCATCTGAGAAACTTTGAGAAAGCACCATGCGCAGATGTACAATGCTGGATTAACCAGTGGGAGCACTTTCTGCATGTATACAGCCACATTTAGCACCTTAAAGGAAAACTCCACTCTTATATCTTCTAAATGTTATTTGTTTCCAGGTCAACAGACAACTCTTTTCATGTAGCTGTTAAGGATGTATGCAAATGTTTTAGTCTGTTTTTACAGTTTATACTAGGCCCTGTGATTGCCCTGGGAGTCTCCATTTCATGGTTGTTGAAATCTCATTGTCCCTGAGAGCTGCATTAGCATGTGAGAACATGATGTGTAATCATCCTTAAACTCCCCAGTATGCCTGCCTACTTAATTAATCTTAAAAGAAACAAGCTGCAAAAAGGTGTGGAATACCACATTTACCTTCAGTGAGCTTTGCAAACTGTCTCGAGTTATAATGCAGATTTTTTTCCCTTTAAACTTTCCTCAGTTTACAAGTTTCCAAGGAGTTTTTGCAGGGTATTTGTTCTTTCAGCATATAAATACATGGTATAAATGGGTGATCTGACATCATGTTCTCATATCATACCCCCTCGTTCTTGTACTCCTCCTATATTGGAAGATGTATCTCCCCTGCACCTTGTTTATGTCCTTAAAGAGATTTACCACTCTCAGCAGGTGCACCCAATATATGGGTGCCTTACCTCAGGAAAATACTGTAACTGCACAGATGCCCCCAAATAATCCAGTATATAAAATGCTATAACGCTCGTAAAAATGTATATATATTTGTTTTCAATTGTTTAACCAGGAATAGCACACTAAGCTGAAAGCTTGTTTACAGGTGCGACCTGGAAGCACAGGGAAGTTAAGTGACTTTGCTCAGGGTCACAGAGTATATGCAAGTGGGAGCTGTGGGACTAAAACCCAGGTCTCCAGATTTGCAGCTCAGAGCCTTAAACAACTGTGCTATACTGCCTCCCCAAAATAGTTATATCATGTGCCCAGGACTTCCCGGCCTGAAGAGCTTCCCATGCTCCGCCCCCTTCGCCCACCCAAGTTATGACACGGTGCTAAGGAGGGCGCGGGGACGGGCTCCATTATAGTCAATGGGCAGCAGCTTTCCCATCGTTTTTTTTATACTGTAATGGTCACTTGGTGATGAAACATGGGCACTGGTCAACTAACAAGGCCCTTGTTAGTTGACCAATGCCCACATTTCATCACCGCGACCATAACAAAACAATCAGAAAGCTGCTGCCCAGCTGGACCAGAGGCACTGAGGGTTGAGGAGCTGGACGCCTCATCTTGCACCACGCCGGTGACCTGGGTTTGGGAACGAGCCTGGACCGTGGGGGTCGGCAAGAGGGAGAGAGGATCGAGTGTCCAGAGGACTGCTCTCCTCTCTTGGGCGGAGGGTCCCACATTGTCCCACTCACTGATTGCCCTCTAATGGTGACTGGCGGGTATACAGGTTGGAAAGGCGTGCTCCGATGTGGTTGCATCGGTGGTGGTGGGGGGGAGATGGGAGAAATAGGAAGGAAAAGGAGCCTGTCAGGGCTCCATGACAGTCCGCCACGCTAAGGGCAGACTCCGGCTTCTGGACTGGGTCCCTGGGGAGAGGGTGCCACCTCCCCAGTCCTGCCACAGGGGGCAAGCCATGAGGGAAGCGGTGCTCGGGGAGCATAAATAATTAAATTGAAAAGAAAGCTGCTGTCTATTGACTATACTGGAGCACATCCTCGTGCTCTGCATAACATCACGTCATAACTTGGCTGAGCACGGGGGCGGTGTGTGGGCAGCTCTTCAGACCAGGAAGTCCTGGGCATCCCGTATAACTATTTTTACAAGCATTACAGCATTTTATCTACTGGATTATTTGAGGGCATCTATGTAGTTACAGTATTTTCCTGAGGTAAGGCACCTATATATTGAGTGCACATGCTTTTTAATTTAATTTGGTGGATCTCTTTAAAGTACTTGAATGTTTCTATCATGTCACCCTGATCCCTCCTTTCCTACAGCGAGTACATATTGAGGTCCTTTAATCTCTCCTCATATGTTTTCTGATGCAAGCCCTGTGCCACCTTTGTCGCCCTTCACTGGACCGTCTCCACCCTGTCGATGTTCTTACGAAGATGCGGCCTCCAGAACTGCACACAAGTCTCCAGGTGAGGCCTCACCAGTGTTTTATACAATGGCATCAACACCTCCCACCTTCTGCCAGTGATACCTCTGCCTATGCACCCCAGCATGCCACTGGCCCTCCCTGCCGCCTTTTTACTCTGCTTAGAGACCTTTAGGTCATCTGAAATGATAAGCCCCATGTCCCTTTCTTCCTTAGTGATGGTCAGCAATTCCCCCCCCAAATCCTGTAGCTTTCCCCAGGGTTCCTTCCTCTTAGGTGCATTATTTTGCACTTCTCTGAATTGAACCTCAGTTGCGACATATCAGACCATTTTTCAAGTTTCCCCAGGTCCCTCCTCATTTTCTCCACCATTTGTGGTGTATCCACCCTGTTGCAGATCTTAGTGACATCTGCAAATAGGCAGACCTTTCCCTCCAGCCCTTCTGCAATGTCACTAATAAAGACATTAAACAAGACTGGCCCAAGGACCGATCCCCGCTGGTCACCCTCTCTCCCCAGACTGGATCCCATTTACCACCACCCTCTGCCTTCTGTCTGTTAGCCAGTTTCTAACCCAGTTTACCACCTTGTGCCCCATACCCAGACTACCCATCTTGTTAATCAGCCGTTTATGTGGGACGGTGATGAAGGCCTTGCTGAAATCGAGGTAGGCAACGTCCACCTCCCAATATACTTCCTTCGTCATCCAGCCAAAAAAATATATCAGATTCATCTGACATGACCTTCCCGCTGTGAATCCATGCTGTCTCGGATCCTGTGCCACTATTCTTTCTTTAAGCAGTGCCTCCATGATCTTCCCCACTACTGAGGTGAGGCTGACCAGCCTGTAGTTCCCTGCCTCTTCTTTACTACCACTTTTGTGCAGAGGGACTACATCTGCCCTCTTCCAGTCCTCCAGAACCACTCCTGTGCTGACTGACTCAGTGAACATGGCTGCCAGAGATGCTGCTAGCTCCCTTAATATCCTTGAGTGTATGCCATCTGGCCCCATTGCTTTGTTCACCTTTAGTTTTGTGAACTCCTCCAGGACTCTCTCCTTTGTGAATGGACTTATGTTTACCTCCCCCCCCCACCACCTTCGTGTCTGTCATCCAGCTGTGGCCCCTGACCCTCCCTCCTTCAGTGAATACTGGACAGAAGTATTTGTTCAGTATTTCCACTTTTTGCAGGTCTCCCTCCTTACACTCCCCTGTTTTTCCTCTGAGCCTTACAATCCCCTCCCTGGTTTTCCTTCTTTCACTTATGTATCTAAAGAATGTCTTGTGCCCTTTCTTCACCATCTGCACTAGTCTTTCCCCGGTCTGTGCCTTTGCGCTCCTTACAGCCTTCCCCGCTTCCCTTAGATTCCTTAGGTACACCACCCTGTCCTCCCTTTGAGACTCCTTATATTTCCTGAAACCTGCCCTTTTGGCCCTTACCTTGTCTACCACCTCTCTAGAGAACCATAGTGGTTCTCTTACCCTTGTTTACCATCTTGATGCATTGGTTTGTCACCTTCTCTATGGCTCTATTCTGGTGCTCCCACTGCTCCTCAACTCCCCCTCCTGTCTGCCTCCTTGCCAGGGCCTCTCTGATACACCTCCCCATTTTAGCAAAATCCACCCTCCTAAAATCTAAGACCTTTGCCTTAGTGTGACCAGACTGTGTCTCTGTCCAATTGCTAAACCACACTATGTGGTGGTCGCTGGATCCCAGCTGACCTTCCACCTGGACATCAGTGATTCTGCCCCCACTGGTCAGTACTATGTCCAGAATTGCCCTGTCTCTGGTGGGATCGATCACCAGCTGTCTGATGCCTACCCCCTGTAGGGAATCTAGGCTGTCTCGGCGCCTGGCTGAAGCAGCTGCTGGGATGGTCCAATCAACGTCTGGGATATTGAAATCACCCAGCGGTATAGGAATACCTCACCCTTTGTTGCCAACTCCTGTACTTGATCCACTAGATCCCTATCCACCTCCTTTCCCTGTGCTGGAGCAGTGTCTGTTGTATGCAGGACTCAAACATGGTTCAACAATAACCATGACTGGCATACGACAATACCAGGAAACTGTCTATTTTAGAAAGACAGAACTGCTAGAAAAAGGGGGAGGCACAGGTATGTATGTAAGAGAGGGAATAAAAGCTACTATGACTCAAAATGACAATACTGAAAGAGAGTCACTTTGGGTCACTCTAGAGGCAAACAATGGAGCAGCAACTTGGGTAAGAGTGTTCTACTTGCCGCCAGCGACAAGTGTGGAGGGGGACAAGGATATATTAGAAAACATACACAAAATGAGTGACAAAAGGGAGGTGCTTGTACTGGGTGACTTCAATTTACTTGACATTAACTGGGATACACATACAGTGAGTTCAACCAGAATCAAGGACTTTTTAGAGGCCCTGCATGTATCGGGCCAGAAACAGCTTGTAAAGGACAAAACAAGGGGGGGGGAAGTGGTCTTTGACCTGCTACTAACAAACAGGGACAGTATCACAGAGGTACAGGTTGGGAGCCACCTGGGAACCAGTGACCACTGTACGGTGTAGTTCCAGGTCAAGACAAAAACAGACACAAAGCACTCCAAAACAAAAGTCATGGACATCAGACGAGCAGACTTTACAAAAATGAAGCAATGTCTTAAGCTGAGTCTGGCTAAAATTACGTGGGAGATAGATGTTGACAACTACTGCATACAGCTCAAAAGAGAAATACTAAATACTACAAACCACTGCATAAGAAGGATGAGCAAAGCTAAAAAGAAAAGAAAGCCACTTTGGTTTTCTAAAGTAGTAGCCACTAAGGTCAGGGAGAAAAGAATGACTTTCAGGAAATACAAACAAACCGGATCTGACAAGGACAGAGAAGAATACAAGGAGACACAGAAGGAAGCAAACAAAGTGATCAGGACAGCAAATGCAGAAACTGAGAAGAGGCTAGCCAAGGAAGTCAAAAAGGGTGACAAAACATTCTATAGATATGTCAGTGAAAAGAGAAAGACATCAGGAGGTATTGTTAGACTCAAAAGGGTGGATAGGGAGATCACAGAAAATGACAAGGATAAGACTGAAATCCTCAACAGTTACTTATGCTCTGTATTCACCAAGGAGGAGGAAGGATGCAGACCCAGCAATGCAACACACAACAAGGAAGGAGTCGGAATACAATCGGCTCCCTTTACAAAAGAAAGGGTCCTAAAGGAACTAGAGAAACTCAATACAAACAAGGCCATGGGACCAGATGAAATTCACCCTAGATTATTAAGAGAACTAAGGCATGAGCTGGCAGCACCCCTGGCTGAACTTTTCAGCCTATCATTCAAGCTGGGGGAGGTCCCCCAAGACTGGAGGAAGGCAACAGTTATTCCTCTGCACAAAAGCAGAAGCAGGGAAAGTGCAAACAACTGCAGACCAGTAAGCCCAATCTCAATTGTAGGCAAAATAATGGAAACCCAGCTCAAGGAGAGGATTATATCCTTTCTAAAAGGAAACAAATTAGACACAAAACAGCATAGCTTTACAAAAAGAAGGTCATGCCAAACCAATCTAATAGACTTCTTTAACTGGGTGACTAAAATAATAGACCAGGCAGGAGCAGTAGACGTAGTATACCTAGATTTCAGCAAAGCCTTCGACTTGATCCCACACAGAAGGCCACTCAACAAACTGGACAGAGTGGGAGTAGGATAGCAAGTAGTGAAATGGGTAAGGAACTGGCTTACTGGAAGGACACAGAGGATACTAGTAAATGGCTCACTTTCAGAAGGAGGAGGAGTAGATAGTGGAGTGCCACAAGGATCAGTACTCGGTTCGATTCTATTCAATATTTTTATTAGTGACATAACTGAGGGACTAGAGGGGAAGGTGAGCATATTCACAGACGACACAAAAATAACCAATAGGGTAGACACTCCAGGAGCGGTTGAAAAGATGAAGGCTGACCTTAAGGCTCTGGAAAAATGGTCAGAAACATGGCAACTAAAGTTTAATGCAAAAAAAATACAAGGTCATGCACCTTGGAAGGGCCAGCCCAGGCGAGGACTACTACCTGGGAGGAGTACAACTGGAATCTTTCAAACAGGAAAGGGATCTGGGAATAATTATAACTGGAGGACCTAAAGATGCCCAAACAGTGCGAGAAAGTGGCACCACAGGCAAATGGCATTTTGGGCTGCATGGGGGGGGGGGGATCACCAGCAGAAAAAAGAAGGTCATCCTGCCACTCTACAGATCTCTGGTGAGGCCACACCTGGAGTACAGCGTACAGTTCTGGAGAACACACCTAAAAAAAGATATCAACAAACTGGAGACAGTGCAAAGGAGAACTGCAAACATGATATACAGCCTGCAGAACAAAACCTATGAAGAGCATCTTCAAAACCTGAACATGTACTTCCTGGAGCAGCGGAGGGAGAGGGGAGACATGATTAAGCCCTATAAGTTCCTAAATGGAATAAACAAGGTGCAGGTTCAGGAACTGTTCCAAGTCAGAAAGCACACAAGAACTAGAGGGCACAACATGCAGCTGGAGGTGGGCAAATTCGGAGGTAACACACGCAAGTTTTTCTTTACCGAGAGGGTGATGGATGCATGGAACAGCCTTCCTCAGGTAGTGGTGGGGGCAAAAACAGTGGTAGGCTTCAAGAACACTTGGGACAGGTACAAAGGCACCACCACACTGACTAGCAGTTAAGGGAAGGGGTAGGCCTATGGGCAGACTAGATGAACCGTATGGTCTCCTTGTGCCGTCACTTTCTGTGTTTCTATGTTAAATCGTTAAGAGATGTGTTAGAATACATGGTTTCTTCCAATTCACCGAATAGTGACAAAGCGAAAGGACTGTTGCTGTCTGTACGTCAGTTTAACTTTGTAGCTCTTTCTCACGTAATTGGACATCTTGTCACATGTTATTCTCTTTCAAAACATTTCCAAAGGAAAAATCTTGATTTCTCCACTGTGTTACCAATGGTCATGAGTACTAAAGAGGCTGTAAGGTATTTAATTGAAAACCCAGGTCTATCAGAGAGACAATTTTTCTATACTGATCTTGAAGGCAATAAATACAAAGGTGAAACTCTTCGACATTCACACTCAGAGACCAGCTTTTAACAACTTAAAACGCAAATACATCAGTGCTTTAACTGATTAACTGGACAGATGTTTTCCCCCAAGAAACCTTAGTCCTAGTAAGCCATTTCTCCAGTTTTGAACTCAAATGACCTGCAGTATCAAAACAACAGCCTGATGCAGTACGTATGGTGAAGAGTCTCTGGATAGAATTCTGAAGCACTTCCACTTTTCTGACCTAGCTACAGAATCTGCAAAAAGGGAATTCCTTTTACTAAAACAGATCATGGTCTCAAATGATTGCTACTGATCTCTGTCATTCCAACAGTTTGCTGAAGTTGTACTGAAACAGCATCCAGGAGTCCGAAAACCTGCATCAGATTGCACTGGTCATACTTGTGGCTACTGCAGAATGTGAATGTGGCTTCAGTACTCGCAACCGAATAAAATCCAAATTCAGGAACTCTCTGAACAATAAAAACTTATTACTTAATGATACTCTCAGAACTGGGTCACAGTAGAGGAGCTGTAGATTTTGAAAGAACTAAAGAGTTAGGCCTTAGGCTATTCACTCACCAGACCAAGGGGGACTATCTAAGTTTAAGGGAGGGAGGTTTTAGCTCAGTATTTTGTGTAGTTATTCATTTGGCTGCTGTTTCACTGACAGTCTATCCTGCTGTGTTTACAGTAGCTTCTCTTTTATTTTTACACTACTGTTGTTACTGTCAGACAAGCTGAACCTCACATCCTCAGAGTCTGTCATCTGGGAGGACTCAGAAGCCCAAAAAGGAAGAAAAGAAAGACCAGAAGAGACAATTGTAAGTACAATGTTTATTAACACTCACACACATCAACAAATGAAATATCAGGTTTTTTTTTTTTTTTTAGGGAAATCCCCCAAAATGCCTCCCTTCCCCCAAAACATTTTGGTTCTCCCTCATTTGGTAGTTTGGGGGGGGGGATTCACCCCTGGACCCGAAACCAAATTTTAAGCCCTGATCACCATACAGTGTGGTTCAACATAAACATAGAATTTGATGGCAGATAAGGGCCGCTTGGCCCACCCAGTCTGCCCATTTCCCTACCTAATGGATAAGCTGCAGATCCTAGTTAATCAGCAGCCTACTTCTTCCTACCCCCAACCCCTAGAATTGCCTTATGACTGTCCCATGCATGCTTGAATTCCACCACTGTTTTTGACTCCACAACCTCCTCCGGAAGGCCGTTCCCTGCATCCACAACCCTCTCTGTGAAAAATACTTCTTACATTACCTCTGAGCCGCCCGCCCCATCTACAAATTGTAGCCCCTTGTTCTTGCACACCTTTTTTGAAAGATGCTACCCTCTTGGACTTTGTTGATTCCTTGAGGTACTTGAAAGTTTCTATCATGTCCCCCCTCTCCTCCTTTCCTCAAGGCTATACATATTAAGCTCCTTTAGTCTCTCTTCATATGTCTTCCAGTGCAGACCCTGTACCATTTTAGTTGCCCTCCTCTGGACAGCTTCCATCTTGTCTATGTCCTTGCGGAGATGGGGTCTCCAGAACTGCACGCAGTACTCCAGATGGGGCCTCACCAGCTGTCTGTACAAAGGGATAACATCTTCCTGTTTTCTATTGGTGATGCCTCTCCCTATGCATCCCAGTATCCCCCCAGCCTTCCTAACTGCCCTCTCACATTGCTTGCCCACCTTTAAGTCATCTGATATGTACCCCCAGGTCCCTTTCCATTTTTGTTGTTGTTAGTATCTCACCCCCCATTGTGTACTCTTCCCCTAGGTTTTTGTTTCCCAGGTGCATTACCTTGCACTTCTTAGCATTAAATCTAAGCTGCCACACATTTGACCATTCCTCTAACCTTGCCAAGTCCCTTCTCATCCTTTCCACCCCACCTTGTGCATCAACTCTGTTGCAGATCTTTGTGTCATCTGTAAAGAGACATACTTTTCCTTCCAGTCCCTTTGCAATGTCGCTTACAAAGACACTGAAGAGGACCAGTCCTAATACTGAATTCTCGGCACCCACTAGTAACCCCCTTCTTCAGAGTGGACTCCATTTACTATTACCCTCTGTGTCCTATTCTCCAGCCAATTCTTTACCCAGGCTATCATCTTGGGACCCACTCCCAGGCTGGCTAACTTGTATATTTATCTTCGTGTGGGACTGAGTCAAATGCCTTGCTAAAGTCTAGGTAGACCATGTCCACAGCCCCTTCCTGATCTACTACTTTGGTCACCCAGTCAAAGAAATCTATTAGATTCGTCTGGCATGACCTTCCTGCTGTGAATCCATGCTGCCTTGGGTCCTGTGCCCCTCTGGCCTCTAGGTACTCGACAAGTCTTTCCTTCAGAAGTGATTCCATCATTTTCCCTATCAGGAACAGAGGCAAGCCACACGAGGACAAGGGTCATGTACTTCACGAAAAGAAATGGGAAACTGCCTCCAAAATTGTCTGGGGGGTGGGGTGGGGAATTGCCAGAGAGGTATAGAGGCACAGTAGGGAAAAATAAGAGGAGTCATATTTAAAGCAACTATCCTCTGCATGAAGGAAGTGAGCAAAAGGAAAAGGAGACCATTATGTTTCTTCAAGGAAGTGCAAGGGTGTTGAAACTAAAAGGGGTGGTATTCAAGAGGTGTATGGAAATACAGAGGGAGGAGAACATGGTAGTATACTTTATTTATTTTATTTAGAAAATATTTCACCAGGAAAGACAACATGAGCTGTAAACAACTCATTTCCAGAAGCTTCTGGGGAGAGTTACAAGAATTGGGAGAACAGGCAAACACACAGCAATAACATATAGAATAAAGTATGGGTCGGGGTGTGAAACGAGGTTTTACACACTCCCGAGTTGTGGGATGCTACATAAACCCCGAGGGCGAAGCCCGAAGCATTTGTGAAAAGCATCCCACAATGAGGGTGTGTGTAAAATCGCGTTTGACACCTGACCCATTTTTTATTTTATATAATTGCTGGGTTTCCCTTTTTCGCCTCAGCAATTATATGAAATAAACAGCTCCCAGTGTATCCTACGGTCAGTTTCATTTCAGTCCAGTGCCAATATTTTCATCTTTTAAAAGTGTTTTTTTCCCATTCTGCAGGTTTTTGTGTGTTTCCAGGGTATATGAGGTGAAAAACGAAAAGAAACGGACTTACCACCGAGGTCTTGCGGCGGTTCTGTTTCAGGTGACATGAAAGCAGTGAGCGGTCTCAACTGGCCGCACTGCTGCCTGAGCATGCGCAGAGCAAGGGAAATCATGCGCATGTTTGCCATTATAAACACTCCTTTATAACGGCAAATTACGCCATGATTTCCCTATGGCAAAAAAGGGAGACCCATTTATTATAGAGCAATACAAGTACAATTACTAAAACAAAACAGTGTAGTACAATTACAGAGCATAAACAACCCAGACCAACTGGCCAGGGTAAACAAAACCAGTTTCGGATACAACACACACATTGCAACAACCCAAGAGCAGGTGATCCAGTAGGGTAAAGGTTAGAGGATGGATAACTCATTTGAAGTGCTAGAAGTAGTAGGCTGAACACACAATTCGAAGTGCTACTGCATACCCAAGGGAGGACAGTTATAAGGCAAGTGGGAAAGTAGACAGGAGAGGGGTAGAAAGTGGGGGGGATGGAAGAAGGAGAGAGAGAGGGACAGCCAAGATCTAAGAAGATGGGGTGGACGGCAGTAGAGTGCTGAAATAGTACAGTAGGTTGTGGATGGAAGTAGAGAGTCAAAATGGCACAGTAGGTTGTGGTAGGGGGTGGGAGAAGGGGGTATAATAGTTGGTAGCACGTGAGGAAGTAATCAGAGGAAGGGTTCAGTTAGAAAACAGGAGGTGGTTAGGAGAATAGAAGTAAAGTAGAGCTAAAGGATAATGCACCAGGGTTGGGAGGGTTGAAGGGGAGCTAAGAACAAGTGCATTTAGGGGAACAGAAATTATGAAGGGCTACGGAGATTGAAAATGGGGAAGAGGAAAATCTGACAGGAGATGGCAGTGAGTTCCAAAGCTTTGGGCAACGGCAGGAGAAAGCTTCCTGGCCTATGGAGGTGGAGTGACGAGGAATAGCTAGAGTGCGTGCATCAGTGCATCTGAGAGGACGGGAGGAGGGAGGTGGAGCAGAGAGTAAGGAGGAGAGGTAAGAGGGGAGAGTCCCAAACCAGAATTTAGAAGTGAATTTGGCGCAGTGAGAGAGACAGAGAGAGAGATGCCTGCATGCAAGGGAAGGGAAAGCTAGAGAATGATACAAGGTACAGTGATGTGTGCGGGAAGGGGAATCAAGAACAAAGTGATAGAAAGCACTGAAGAGAGTATCCAACCTGGTAAGGGAAGACTTAGGAGCAGCACTGTAGACTATGTCGCAATAGTCAAAAATAGGGAGTATCATTTTTCTTTTTTTTTAAATCACTTTTTACCCACTCCTACGACCTGCAGACCCAACCCTTCGGGACCGCCAAGGAGTCATCCTCCTGCCTCACTCGGCCTACCCAGACTTACCTCGCTGTCTCCATGTAGATGTGGATTCCCCCCCAAATGGGGGCCGAGGTGGGGCGGGCAAGCACCCTGATACTTATATCTCGTCGGACCTGGAGGTAGTTGGGCAGGCAAAGGCACACTGGAGGCACGCTCCGGGTGCTCCTTCTTCCTGGGATCTGCAGGTATTTTTTCCCTTTTCTGTGTGGGGGAGTGGCACGCACCCTACGCCAAGGCATCACTGCCGGCATCGCCACTCCCCCGTCCCTCTACATCTGCTCTGCGCTTGCTGTGCCACTGGCCTCCGCCAGAGGCCAGTCAAGCAGCGAGCACAGACTCCCTCCCGGAAGAGAGAGCCGCCCCTCCAGACACTCAATCCTTCCTCCCTCCTCCCCGCCGACCGACAGCCCAGGCTCGCCCCGAACCCGGTCACCGGTGCATGTCACAAGCGTGGCGCGAGCAGCTCAACCCTCAGCGACCCCGGGCCTGAGTATCATTTTCTGAACAAGATCACGCCTAACCGGTAGTGGTAAAGAACTATGGTTTCTGTAAAGGGCGCCGAGCTTGGGGCACAGTTTTTTCAGGATGGCATCGATATGTACAGAAAAGTTAATGTGTTGGTCAAGCCAGACACCCAGGTATTTGAAAGAAGTGGTGTCCTCTAGTGTTGTCCCATCAAGGGTGTGGAAGGAGGGAAGGGAGGTCAGCCTACAGAGTCTCTGCCTAGTGCCAAAGCTCATGGAGACTGTCTTCTTGGCACTGAGGAAGAGTTGGTGTGAGCTTAGCCAGCGTTGAACATTATTAAAGTCAAGCTGTAGTCTGGAAGTCACATCAGAGAGAGACTGGCCAGAGATGAACAAGACCGTGTCATCAGCATACATACGGATAGAGAATGAGGAGCATGCTGACGGTAGGTCATTTAGAAAAACTGAGAATAAGAGTGGGCCAATTACGGAGCCTTGAAGCACACCAGTAGAGATGGGTAGTGAAGGGGACGTAGAGTCAGCTATTTTAACAGACTGAGTTCTGCCTACCAAGTAGGCTCTGAAGCAGTTGCATGCAGACAGAGACAAGCCAGCTGACAAGAGAGTTTCGAGGAGAAGGGAGTGGGAAACTGTGTTGAAAGCCTTGGCAAGGTTGACAAAGATAGCAGAAGTAATGTGACCTCTATCCACGGCAGAAGGGATAGAGTCAGTGAGTCTAAGTAGGGAAGTGGTTGTGGAGTGATTCTTCCGAAAACCAGATTGGAAGGGAGTGAAGGAGTCATTAAGAAAAGAGGAGAGTTGGGAGAGAACAATGTCTTCCTGAAGTTTAGCCAGGGTGGGTAGAAGTGAGATGGGGCAGTAATTCCCAGGAGATGAGAGTTCACCTCCCTTTGGTAGGGGGAGAGCTGTAGCATGTTTCCAGGCTTCAGGGATAGTCACAGTGTGGAAAGACAGGTTGAGGAGATCAGCGAGAGAGAGAGAGGGAAATAGCAGGAGCGGACAGGTACAGCAGCTTAGGGGCAAGACCATCAGGGGAATTGCCCTTAGTTGGGTTGATAGAGAGAAGTGCCTTTAAGGTGTCATTGGGAGAGATGGGTGAAAAGGCAAAACTCTCCGCTAATTGGTGGTGTTGGGAAGAATCGGAAGAGAGGGAAGAGGTAGTAGGTTGGGGTGGGATGGAAGCTAACAGGGTGGAGGCACAGGAAATAAAGTAGGAACTGAATTCCACTGCTACTGTAGGATGGTCAGCAGTGAATTGGTTGTTTATTTTGAAAAGTGGGGATGGGGGTTTAGTTTGGGGAGAGGAAAGTGAGTGAGCTATTTTCCAAAACTTTGATGGGTTGTTTATGTTAGTATTAAAGGTGGACCGGAAATATTCCGCTTTGGACAGGCGGATGGCTTTGGTACAAGCATTTCGGAGTGCCCGGTAGATAGCGTAGTCACAAGGGAGTTTAGAGGATTCGTGGGTTTTCCATACCAAGCAAAGCAGAAGAAAGCAGGTAAGGCGGTTAGGGGAGCAAAGGCACAAACATAAGAACGGACTGCGGGAGGGGGTCATTAAAAGGTAAAATACTTATTTCAGCTACATAAGTGAGAAGAGGAAAGCAAGGGGAGGGATAGCGCGGTTCAGAAAGGAAGAAGGGGAGAATGTGCAGAAGATGACCAAGAAAAAACTGACATCTTAAACAGGTACTTCTACTCATTCTTCACAGTGGAGGGCGGAGGGAATGGACTACCAGGGATAAGAAGCTGTAATCGGTGAGGGAAGTGGACATGACTCCATTTTCAAAAGAAAGAGTCCTGAACAAACCTGTAGCTCTGAAGGTGGATAAAGATATGGGACCAGATGGGATACACCACAGGATACTAAAACAACTCAAGGAAGTGTTAGCTGCCCCACTGACAGTCCTGTTCAACAGTTCACTGGAAATAAGTACGGTTCTGGAGGACTGGAGGAGGGCTAATGTGGTCTCTCTACAAGAGCGGCAGAAGGGAGGAGACTAGCAACTATAGGTTGGCCAAACTTACTTCAGTGGTGGGAAAATTAATGGACACCCTACTGGAAGAAAGACTGGCTGAGTATCTAGAATCCAATGGACTGCAGAACCACAGGCAGTATGGATTCAAGGGGGCAAGCTCATGCAAAATGAATCTGACAGATTTCGTTAACTGGGTGAGCAGGGAAATAGATCAGGGAAGAGCTGTTGCCGGGGACATGGCCCGTCTGGACTTTAGCAAGGCCTTCGACACTGTGCCTCACATGAGGCTGATTAAGATGCTGACCAGCCTAGACGTGGGATCCTAAGTGGTAAACTGGGTTAGAAACTGGTCAACAAATAGGAGACAGAGAATGGTGGTTAACAACACCCACTCTAATGATGGAAGAGTGACCAGTGGGGTGCCACAAGGCTCAGTACTGGGACTGGTCCTCTTCAATGTCTTCCTGAGTGACACTGCAGATGAACTGGGAGGGAAGGCATGCTTTTTTGCAGATGACACCAAAATCTGCAATAGGGTGGACACTCAGGAGGGGGTGGAGAGGATGTGCAGGGATCTTGGGTAACTCGAGGACTGATCTAAAGCACAACAGTTGTGATTCAATGCCAAAAAGTGCAAAATCATGCACCTACGGCACAGGAACCCAGGAGCTGAGTATAGGATTGGGGCGAGGTACTGACAGTCACTAAGCAGGAAAGGTACCTTGGGGTTATCATATCTGATGACCTCAAAGTAGTAGGGCAGTGTGGCAAAGCAGTGGGTAGGGCCAGTGGGATGCCGCGATGCATAGGGAGAGGCATCTCCAGCAGGAGAAGGGAGGTGGTATTGCCACTGTATCACTCACTGGTGAGACCCCACCTTGAGTACTGTGTCCAGTTTTGTAGGCCATACCTCAGAAAGGACACAGAAAGGGTGGAGGCAGTTCAGAGAAGGACAAATAAAATGGCGCAGGGGTTGCACAAATAGCCATACGAGGCAAGACTGAGGGATGTCAACACATACACCCTGGAAGAGAGCACATGACAGAGACCTACAAGTACCTCACAGGGGTGAACAGAGTGCAGAAGGGAAGTATATTCAAATGAAAAAGAGCACCAGGACCAGATAGCATGTGATGAAGCTGGACAGGAGGAAGTTTAAGAGGGATGTGAGGAAGTACTGCTCACTGAAAGAGTGATGGATGCCTGGAACAGACTGCCAGCATAAGTGGTAGAGGTGAAAATAGTAGGGGCTGTCAAGCATGTGTGGGATGGACATAGGGGTGTTTTAGAAAAAAGGGAGTACTGAGGGTAGTCAGAGACCAGTTAGGGTCCGCAGAGACAGAATAGCAAACACAACAGAAAGTTGGCCACACCATGAGCCCGCAGGTGCTCTAAGCCAATTTACAGGAAAATACCCCTGCAGTGACTGGAAAAAGTTAAACTGACCTGAAAGCCCTGCTATCTCTCATGCCCCCCCCCCCCACTTAAAGAAGCAGTGTACTTCACGCTGCACATTTTGAAACTTTAGCTTTTTTAGTCCATAGAGATCACCCTTTATACCCTTTCCCCAACATTTTATCATGTGCTTTGGCATTCTTTTTTATTCTCAAACTAAATTTAACATTGTGTTCCTTTGAATGGCTATGCCCTGGTTTTCATCAGTATTGTTAGCTGTTTCTGAACACCCGTTGTCCCAGAAGGTCAGGGAGCAGTGTCTGTTTTAAGCCTGCTGACCGTAGTCACATAAAATAGATACGCATGTATTCATTACAAGTCTTTACCAGAAAGGGCCTACTGAGCTGTAAGCAGCTCATTTATATAGGTGCCCTGGGATAAAGGGCACAGGGGAAACAGCAGCAACATACAAAATAATGTTCAGATGACTATACACAGCAAGGTTCCGGTTCCATCAAGGGGCTGAGATGACATCATATGGGCCTCGATTGTGAAGCTTGAAAAGTTCATGTCATCACAACTCCAAACTGGAAACATCATCAGAGTTGGGCATAGTCATAACTATCTTTTTTAAATGTTTTTTGTGACATTTAACAATAATAATATTTACTTGTTAATAACATGTGCTTCCCAAACACTGACTTCTATGTGAAAGTGTTTCCATTTCAATAGCTTAAGTGCTTTCACAGAGAAGCCAGAGGCTGGGGAGCAGCAGTTTTAAACAAATAAATAATTCTTTAGTACAAACTGTTATAAATATGCTTTCAACTATGTGTCTATTAGTGGCAGCCTGTGTATGGAATCTGCTATTTAAATTATTAATGTGGCTAACAAAACAAAGCAGGGAGTGGGTGGCCGGGAGTTACTTGTTTACAATGTGAAGTTCAAGCACAAGTACAGTAATTGGGGCAGCTGCAGTTAATCACAGGCATGCTGGTGGAATAGCCTGAAGAGTATGCAGTTTAAAAAAAAAAAATCCGCTGTGTATAGTTTCGACAACCATACACAACAACTCACACACAACAGAAAGAACAATCCATGGGCGACCATGCACAAGAAGGCTGGGTTTCCATCAAGAGGTCTTGATGATATCAGGGGGACCTCGAGAACATAGCCCCAGAGGTTCCTTATGTCATTAGAACCCCAAGATAGAAACACAGCCAAGTTGGCCTGCCCACCGGCATAGCAGTTGGATTTCCGCTTGCGGTGCCAGTGACCTGGGTTAGGGAATGGACCTGGGTCGTCGGAGGGCCAGCCGGGGGGAGAAGGATAGAGCGTCCCATGGACAGCTCTCCTTCTTCAGGGGGAAGGGAGGATAGGGTAATGTCTGGCACAATGAGGACCCCTGGCTGAGGCTGGGAGTCACTCACGCTACTGGCGCTCAGCAACAGAGAGGCGGGTGGACACTGGCATCACTGCACGTCCCCGCCTCCAAGAAAACCAGGAAAAAAAGAGTAGGCTGGTGGGTCCGTTGTCTGAGTGAAGCCCTCCCTGGGGCTTCGATTAGCTGTCATCGCCGCATCCCCGACTAGATACTTGTCCCATGGCATGGATGAGGGGAACGATGCCACAGCCCCACCCTCCGGGGGGTAAGCCGGGGGTGACTGGGGATAAGCGGCAGTAGATGGCAGTGGAAGTCCCAGGGACCATGACATGGGCTGATGGCTGACAAGTGGACCCACCAGAATAAAAATGAAAATATAAAAAAAAAAAAAGAAACACAACCAAATTGTAGATGGTTGCACATGCTGTCCTTGCATAGCAGGTAGTTTGAAAGAAAAAAAAAAGCTGTTTTTGTTTTCTTCCCAAGAAATCTTCAGTTTGTTTATTTAAAAAAAAAAAAACACTGACTCAGCTGCTGAAAACCAAGTTGGGTGAAGAATGGATTTCTGTTATTTTAAATGATGAAAACAACAGAGGCTTTTTGTGCTGGAGGAGGGGCTGGGTTCTGTTTGTGTGGGGAAAATAAAGTAAAATGGCAGGTGGCACAGATTTCCATTATAACGTTGACCACACAATCTAATAAAAGTTTTAGCTCAGTCCGTTCTGGTATCAGTCACTGATTATGGTCTCCCTCTGTATTCGACAGCCACTGATCGCTTGTTAAAAAGAGTTAATACACTGATCACTTTATTAGGTCTAGACCACAGCACACACATCACTGCACACTGCAACATTGTTTTTGTTTCAACAAGTTTTAAACTTTTTTTATTCAGCAAGGTGAATTTTTTTCCCTTAGATTATTTCTGGATTCTCCACAGTTCATTTCACAAGGCTACTGAAGGACGTTCTTATCATGTTACTGTAAAATCTTCATTAGGGCAGAAATCATTCTTGTTCAGGATAATCAAATCATGGACTATTCTTCCAAATTCCTTCCACAGCAATGCATCGCACAATGTGTTTAGGAAAGTGTTAAAAAATACTGTACCGATAACTCTGTAAATGTTGTTTTGTGCACTTACTATTTACTGTATTGCCATTTGCACTTCCAGGTCCCCTTTGAAAATGGGCATCTAATGCCCTTGAGTCTACCCGATTGCGAAATTATTTTAAAACAAGTTAAATAAAGCTGTTTGTAGCACTGGCCTGTTAGCGCAGTAGTAGCACTACCGCTTATGACTCAAGTGTGGAATCAAGCACAGGCCACTGGGAGCCAGCTGAGAAGGAGGACTGAGTGTTCCAGTGGACACTCTCCCCCTCTGGGGAGAGAGGGCTGCGCCACCCACTACAACACTTTCAACTGGATAACTACAGGTGGCTATACGGCAGGTGTGCAATGTTGGGAGGAGCACAGCCTGGCCTGGTCCTGCACACACACACAAGAGGGAATTCACTAAAGCTAGCAGGGTGGAGATTCAAAAAGGACGTCCGGAAGCATTTCTCCATGAAAAGGGTGGTGGATATGTGGAATAAGAGACCAAAAGAAGTGGCACTGACCAAAGCAATCGCTAGTTTCAAGCCCAGATGGGACGGGCAGGTGGGTTTAGTTAGAAAAAAGGAGGGATGCAGTAAATAAGGGGAGGATTTCTACTAGGGGAAGGCCAAATACTTAGGTGGGGTGGGCAGACTGGCTGGGCCAAGAGCCTTTTTCTGCTGTTGATGCCTATGTATCTATGTATCTCTTAGAACCTGGAGTCCACAGCATCTCACGAGGTAACCAGTAAGCTGGAAAATCCCCAAAGCGAGCAGACTGACTGCCCCACTCACTCGAGCTCGGTCCTCACACAAGGGGGAATTTACTAAAGCTAGCAGGGTGGAGATTCAAAAAGGACGTACGGAAGCATTTCTCCACGAAAAGGGTGATGGATACGTGGACTATAAAAATTGGCTGTTATACCACAGAAGAATACAATAACATTCTATTAACTTTAACCTGTGGTACAGTGGATTTACAGATGAGATGGAAATCTATGCACACAAAAGAGCAACTGACGCCTGGGAGACTGTTTGACAACTTAATATTTAGATAAAACTCCATTATATTTCATATCTTTTTCATGTTTCTCTGTCCCTTGTTCATCCTCACTAAGAATAGTTGCATGTAAACAAGGGTTTTGTCCATTAGACCTCATCCGTTATGGTTGCATATTTCCCACCCGAAGTCGTAATTCTCTGCTTCTCACATCACAGTCCCTTCCTTGGCAGCAGGTTGTGATGTCACAGAGAGAGGATTATGACTGCAAGTGAGGAATAAGCAGCAAAGACAGAGGAATCTTCATGTAAGGATCCTTAATAATAAAGAACAAGAAGAAGATTAATATTCAAATTATTTATATTATGAATATTTTCCTTAATACTATGTTTTTCAGAGTTTTCCAAGAGGCATCAGTTGCTCTTTAAGAGACAGCCATATACTGTTTGTTTTTTTCCTTTTTTACCTCTGACCCCCAATGCACAATCACTTTAGGATTTATAAACAGTCCAATTTCTGTACACAAACATTTTAAATATTTATTTTATTTTTTTATTTTATTTAAACAGCAGTTTGGAAAACCTTTGAGCCATAGGCTCATTTACAAAGGTACCTTGTCACAGTAAGACAAACCAAAATACACAGTATAGCAGTACAACACATAAGTATAACAGTAAAATTAAGACATAGATACAGACAAGCTGGTACAGGTAGGATGGATGCAAACAATACCAGAGTTATGTCGTCCTTAGCAGCTTAGTAATAAGCTTTGTCATAAGTATTGAGTACGGCTTTGACTAGTGGCAGTTACAGCATCGGGTGTTAATAAGGTGGTTCTTAAGAAGTTTTGAAGCACGATATAGTTGGAGCTTCGGAGATGGAGGGGGTGTGTTGAACCAGGAGGGGCCCTAAAGCTGAAGGCTCTTTGGCCGTGAGAGGTCCTAGCTCTAGGATAACAAGAGAGGTTTTCCCAGAGGTCCGAGTATGAACTAGTGGGACAGAGGCGATGTATGGTGGTGGTCAATCCTGGTGGGAAAGCCAAGGAGGGTCTTTTTGTAAGGTACAGGTAAGATATTTGAGGCGCTCATCGAGGTCAGTACCAGGCGCTTTTGCATACAGTAGACAGGTGTGTGTCATCCTAGGTGCTCCAGTAATTAACCTGCAGGCCTTATTCAAGAGTAGTCACGAATTTATGGAGTGCAGTCTGATCAGCAGCACCATACACCGGCAGTCCATAGTCCACTAGGGACAGGATAGAGGAGGTGATCAAGAGTCGAAGAGCCTCCAGGGGAGGCAGTGTTTATACCGATGTAAGATGCCCAATCGGATATTAGTGGCAGTGGCTAGGCAGCGATGTGTCCATGGAAGGAGAGGGAGGGGTCAAAATGGATCCCTAGGTATTTACAGGAGCAAACTTGTTCGAGTGGGAATGAGGACCCAGAGTGAATGAGGAGTTTGAAGTTGCAGGACTTGTTTTGGGGATGAGTGAAGAACATGGTTTTTGTTTTTTAAGATTTATCGCAATCTATGTTCCTTGAACCAGCCCTCGGCTTCAGTGAAGGACTTCTGCAGCGAGTCCTGGAGGGCAGTAGGGTATTCTTGAGGCAAAGATGACTGCATCATCAGCGTACAACAGAATGTTCCCCAGCAAGAGCGTGGAAGGGTGTTAAGGTAAAGGGAGAATAGTAAGGGGCCCAGAATGGAGCCCTGGGGAACCCCAGAAAGATGGGACAGATGTCTGAGTAGGTCCCATTAATTTTACACGCCTGTGAGCGGTCAGACAGATAACTGGTGCACCAGGAGATAGGGCCCAGCAGCAAAACCAGAGACTAAGGGCATCAAGAAGGAGGGGTGGGAGACAGTGTCGAAAGCTTCGAGAGGTCAATGAAGACAGCACCAGCCAGAGAACCAGTGTCTAAGGAGGAGGAGAAAGTTGGAGAACTCTAGGAGGGCTGTGTTGGTACTGTGGCCCGCTCGGAAGCCATGCTGCTCAGGACAAAGGACATTGTAGGTGGAGAGGTAGTCAGAGATTTGAGAGGCCACCACTTTTCCAAGGCCTTGGAGAGAGGAGAGAATGGAGATCGGTGGGATAGTTACTAGCCACAGTCCTATCACCACCACCTTTAAAGATAGGGGTGACAGTGGCGACTTTCCAGGCAGTTGGAACCTTCCCAGGCAAAGAGAGTGGTTGATGAGGCATGTGATCGGGTAAGGACTGTGTCTAAGACCAGCCGTGGTACACGGATCCGAGGTGTCACTGCCTTACTAATACTCTTGAGGGCAGTGACAGAGTGCGCCTAGTTCTTGGGCAGAAACACGGCGGAGGAGAAAATAAGTGAGAAAGATTTCGGCAGGTGCTGGGGAGGAGGGTCAAAAAATTTGTAGGGAGGATAGGGCTAAGGTCAGTGAATGAGGTGTTGAGGTGGTTGGCTATGAGGGCTGGGTCTGAGGAGATCACACCATTAATGTTGATCTGGGTGGGTGGGGGAGTGTGCACTCCCATTTAACTGTTTAATGTTATCCCAGAAGGTTCTGGGATTCCCCCATGAGGCAGTGAGTGAGGACCGATAGTGCTCAGACTTGGCCTTTCTGATGGCCCGAGTGCACTTGTTTCGGGCGGCAGCATATAACCGCCTGTCATTGGGCCGGCCAGTCTCAATGGCACAGTGCCATAGGTTGTCCCTATGTTTGAGCTGGTGGATCAAAGCTGGGGTAACCCAGGGGGCATTCTTCCTTTTAGAACGGCGGGTCAACACTGGGGCAAAGATATCACAGGCATTATTAAAAGTTTGGGTAAAGAAGGAGAGGCTGTGTCGATGTCAGGAGTTGCCTGTATGGGAGACCAGTCAATTTGGGACAGAAGTTCCTTAAGTTTTATCAGTCCACCAGGTATTAGCGCCGCCGGCATGTGGACTGTGCTATGGGTTTGGGACTGAGGTTGACCAGTGGAATAGAATGGGGGAGTGATCGCTGAGAGAGTCTGGGAGGACTTGTACATTGGGGATCCGATTAGGGGCGGTTGGTGAGTCCACATCAAGCAGGGTACTGGAGCCTCTCTTGGGGTTAGTCCTGGTAGGGTGGGTAACTAGTTGCGTTAGGTCTATTGCAGAAAAGGAGTCTCGGTAGAGGAGGAGGAGGGGCTGAGCCAGTTGACATTTAAGTCACCCACCAGAATTTGATCAGCGGAAGGAGGTAGAGAGGTAAGGTATTCTGTAAGAGAGGCAATGGCCTGCGTTTGGTCCCTGGGGGGCACGTATGCAGTAGTCAGATAAAGGGGTTCCTTTAAAGGGTCAGGGGTTAGTTTCAGCGTAAGCGCCTGGGCCCTGGAGTCAAGGATGGGAGTGGGCAGGGCTAGTACGGGGAGAGATTCCTTGACATAAATAGCGCAGCCGCCGCCCCATCTCCCAACACGGTCGGACCGGAAAAGGGTGAAACCAGGAAGGGAGACTAGGGAGTCAGGGGAGGATTTGACAGCCAAGTCTCAACCAGGGTGATGACATCAGGGTTAATTGATGTGACCAGGCATTGTAGTGAGTCAAACTTTTTTAGGAGGCTACAGATATTCATGGAGACCATGCATAGGCCTGTGGTGCGAGTTGGGGAGCTCCTGGGAACCGGGCCAGGGTTTGAATGAATGTTCCTGACAGGAGTAGGGATGACTAACACCTGGCTGGGAGATGGTGAGAGGTTTTCCTACAATTGACATGAGAGGGAGGGAGGGAGGGAGGCTAAGGGAGCAGGGGTGGGCAGGGAGGTACAGGAGGGGAAGCAAGAATAAGAAGACACCCAGATGTGCCGAGGTGGAAGAAAGCTAGGGAGGGGCAGGGGACGGGGACACAAGAGGTCCCAAGGGGCAGGAGAGGAGGTTCAGGAGCAAGGGAGGGGGTGCCAGGGCACAGTGTGGACTAGCAGATGGGTAAGTGGGAAGTGCACTGCTAGTGGGGATAGGCACAGGCAGAGCGTGAGGCAGAGGCCAATACATTGTGGTGAGCAAGATCCCAGGGAAGTAGTGCTGTACAGGTAGGAGTAGGAAGCAGTGAGGGAGCATAGGTCCCTCTAGTGGCCAGCAGGTATAACCTGCAAATGGGAAAGTGGGGAGATAGGTTCTGGGCAACAGGACGTGATATCACCGGATGTGATGTCACGGGGTGGATCCTTAAATTGACAGCCGCCCCTGGGTGGGAGGGTGGTTGGGTGGGCGGGCAGACAGCGTGAGCGCCGGCTGGCTAGCACCCTCTGCAGGCGCCCAGACGTAAGAGAAGAGGCTCTCTTTACCTCGAAAAGTTATCAGGCTGGAGATTTGGCTTCTCAGCTACTCAGGTGAGCTGCTTGTGCTTCAGTTGCTTGATTGTCCCGAGTGCCTAGCTTGGGGGGGGAGCTGCCTCGAAAGTTATCAGGCTGGAGATTTGGCTTCCTCAGCTACTCAGGTGAGCTGCTTGTGCTTCAGTTGCTTGATTGTCCCGAGTGCCTAGCTTGGTGGGGAGCTGCCTCGAAAGTTATCAGGCTGGAGATTTGGCTTCCTCAGCTACTCAGGTGAGCTGCTTGTGCTTCAGTTGCTTGATTGTCCCGAGTGCCTAGCTTGGGGGAGCTGCCTCGAAGTTAGGCTGGAGATTCGGCTTCCTCAGCTACTCAGGTGAGCTGCTTGTGCTTCAGTTGCTTGACTGTCCCGGTGCCTAGCTTGGGGTGGGGGAGCTGCTACTCCCGAAGTTATCAGGCTGGAGATTTGGCTTCCTCAGCTACTCAGGTGAGCTGCTTGTGCTTGGGTTGCTTGATTGTCCGAGTGCCTAGCTTGGGGGGGGGAGCTGCCTCGAAAGTTATCAGGCTGGAGATTTGGCTTCCTCAGCTACTCAGGTGAGCTGCTTGTGCTTCAGTTGCTTGATTGTCCCGAGTGCCTAGCTTGGGGGGGGAGCTGCCTCGAAAGTTATCAGGCTGGAGATTTGGCTTCCTCAGCTACTCAGGTGAGCTGCTTGTGCCGATGATTGTACTGATGAATGGATAGTGCTTGTGGTATTCGCGTGTCCTCTAGTTCGGATGCTGGGGATCCAATGGTACATGTGGGCAAGCCAAGAATTTTTCACCTAGAGCCAAGCCAGAGCCGAGTCAGGGGTCTGGCTTGACTCTAGGAGCAAAAACAGGAGCCGAGCCCTGGCTACTGTTGGCTGTCTGCTCCATAGGAATGGCACATTTCAGACACTACACTAACTGCTGAGGCTGATAAAAATGCTTACCTTGACCATAACTGACTCGGCTTGACCTTGTCTCTCAATTTCTTATGGAGATTGAGCTGAGCCAGGCACTAAACTTGAGCCAGGCTCGAGACGGCTCTGGCTCGCCCACCTCTATCCAATGGGTAGTATACTGGGGATCAGAGGGGGAGATGATGGGGATCCAAGGGTAGGAAATGGACAAACCAAAGCAGATTCTAGCTTGGCTCGACCTCTATCAGCAGTTGAGAGCCAAGGTCAAACCGAGCCAGTTATGATCAAAGCACGCATTTCTGTCAGCCTGAGATGTTAGTGCAGTGGCCAGAACATTCAACTCCTCTCGTGCAAACTCATGAGGCACACTGTCAGTACTGTAGAGGACAGCCTGTAGCAGCCAGGGCTCAGCTTATGTTTTGGTTCACAGAGTCACGCCAGACTCCTGGCTCGGCTCTAGGTGCAAAATTCCCGCCTTGCCCGCCTCTACTGACGATCAGATTTTTGTATACAAGGGTCATATTTTCAAATTCAAGAGTTAAATTTTTGGACCTGAGGGTCAGACACTTGGGATCTGGCCATCATATCCCTCAGACAAGATCTGACTGGATCCCATGGTTCTGAGCAGAGCCATACCTGGGATCCGAGCTAAGATGATCCACATTCAGGTGCCACCAACTTCCAATGGCATCCGAAATTCAAAAGAAGTGGTGGTATCTAATAGTATCACACTTCAGCAGATACTAACTACACACAACTAAATACTGTACAATGCTAATAAATGCAACGTACAAGGAACATACTACACTGTGGCGCAAAATTGTGCAGTTACTGGTCCCTGTAAATGTAACCATATATTGATATGGCAAAGTATACAGATACTGTACTGCCAATATGTCTACATTAAATTATTCAAATCATGAGACATAAACATACTTTATTTTTGTGACATCATTCTCATGTTTCATCTCGTCACTGTCATGCACTCCATTTCTTACTAGTTTGTATTCTCCCAGGTCCTTCCAGAAAATAGGCAGATATTTGTCTAGTACACCCTACCTGGTTAATAACTAAATAAGTAAATAATAGGAGCTTCTCTCTTTTCTGCATAACACACACACACACACACACACGTGACCTCGCCTCGGTTAGTGCCTCTCTTAGTACAAACAAGCTGTTTGTGCCCTGAAAAGCGCCATACCCGCACACACCGCAGCTGCAGCGCTGAGCAATCTGGTTCAGGGTTCACCGCTGTCTCCATCCATGTCCCAACTGTCTTCTTGCTGATTCGGTCTACCTGAACTACTAGCTCAATGACAGACGGCGTCTGATCGGATGACAACAACCGCAAAAAAAATCAACTGCCGGCCGACACCAATGACGTGTGTCTTCCTTTTAAATGCATCTTGAAAGCGAAAGTGACTGAACTCCTACATAGAATTTGACGGCAGATATGGACCGCTTGGCCACGCAGTCTGCCCATTTCCTACCTGATGGATAAGCTGCAGATTCTACTTAATCAACAACTTACTTCCTACAATGGCAAGGCTCCCCGCAAACTCAAGATTGTCAAACAACCCAAACGCAAAACGGTGGCATTCCATTGTACCACTTGTACATATGTGCATCATCGCACGAAAAGCACATTGCTCCCAGACCAGTTTGGCCTTTTCCATGTAATCCCAGGGCAACTGTCCTGAGTTTTCTTGTAGATTACATTGTTTTCGATGGAAGCAAAACTGCTGTTTTTGTGTATAACCAATGAAAGTCCATGGGAACACTTTCTCTGCAGATGGCTTAATTTCCCTGGGAATCCCTGTAGCTCTGGGAGCCCCGAATGTACCAATCATTACATACTGCCCATGCCCATTACATGCTAGTTGCACAATCGAGCAAACTCGGTAGACCATAAGGCCTGTTTCTGATGGCATTTCGTATGCCCGGTCAAATGTCATAACCAACAGTATGTAAACAATAACACAAGAGGCTGAGGTTCCCCTGGCTGCTGGACGACACCATATATAATGCACTGAGCCACGCACGGCACCACAGTTTGAAAATACTGAAACTCAACACGGTCAGACTCCTCTGTAATAATCTAAGCCATGTGTGTGTTTATTTTTTTCTTGCGGCCTAGTAATTTCTAACTACACTGGGTAAAGCTGTCCACTTACTGCTTCTCTCGCCGCCGCCTCCTCACCAGACACTTGCTGCTTCGGTATTTTTTTTTTTGCTATAACATTGAAAACGCTACCTTGGACCCAAAGTTTTCTCCCGCCTCTGGGGCCCGCCCCTTCCCGCTGATTCGGTCGTCCCTGGCGTTCTGGAACCCGCCTTCCGCCGCTTCCAGCTATGATTGGCTAGAGCCGACGCCAGCCGTGCAAACCCTGACAGTTTTCTTCTCTGTCCTCGCGCTTGCTGTAAACGCTAATGCATTATAGCATGAAGGGTCTCTGGCTTTGCCCTTAAATGGTTGTTTATAATCAGGAGTCAGACCTTCTGTTTCAGTCGTCATCTTTAACTAGTTTAAATAGTTCTTGGGCTTGGGACATTGAATCCGTTACCAGCGTAAGAGGATTCGTTTTACTATATTAGCAATAAACCATCAGGCTGTACGAACAGTGATCGTTTATGGTACTCTGCCAAAAGCTGCTGCCTCATATCTTACCTGCAAATCAAAACCACGTCCCGGTATTGTGCTTTACCCTAAGAGCACTTTAATTTATGGTATGGTTCTCGGCGTTAGGTGCTGTGCAAACGTTGATTTGATCTTGTCTTTTCCATTCAGTGCTTCGCAGTTCTTGACAACGACATTTACGTGCTCTCCTCGTTAGGTCATCTTTAGCTATGAGCTACTTTAAGAAGCATTATGTAACCGAGTCCACTCCCATCACATGCACCCCCTGGCAGGCAGTGCAGTTCTACCTGCAGGGTCTCGGGGCAAGTAGAGTAGCACTGCCTGCCAGGGGGTGCAGCTCTACCTGTGTGGTCGCAGGGCAGGCCAGGCACGCTGAACCAGTCGGGAGCCCCTCGAGACAGGTGCCCTGCCACCGCTCATTGCCGATGTAGGGCGAGCGGATTAGCGTCAATTGCATTTATATATTCGTCCAAGTGTATGGATCTGCGCGGCTAATAACCTAAATCTACTGAGATAAGAGTCTCTAGTTTCCAGTGATGCCCCAGTAAGAAATTACAATCGCTATAATAACATTGAATATACAAGAACACATTACAAATACAATCAAATCCTGTGACAGTAGTAAATTTCCCAACTAGGTAAAGTTTCCTTAGTTTTGCTTTTCCCAAAACATGGTTAACTAAACTCTGTGCAACACTACAACGGTAATGACGAAACTGCGTCCAGTAAACTTAAAAAAAAAAAAAAAACTTTCCGTTGATATCTGGGGTTGCGTGTTTCATGTATGTGCCATCAGAGAAGCACAGCAGGTTAGCGTAACAACGTCAGCGATCAGCGGCTTTAGATTTGGTACAATAGGCTTACAGTTAGTGTACAGTACTTACTCATCCAACGGGCTACTGGTGCCTGTGGGCTTCGTGGAGATTAGCAGTACTTGAAGGGCGTCCTAGACTGCATGCAAGGGTGGTGGTCTCTACGGATTGTGGACTACCATCTCTTCAGTGGCATTAGGGTTTGGTGAAAATAACTCCGTTGGTCACCCCTTTAGGAAAGCTCAGAAAACTGGCATGTACACTCATAATCTAGTTAGGAACCTGACAGATTTAGTTATCATCAAATAGTTTAAAAGTTCGAGGACTTCAAATCTTGAAGTTTACACAATTGTACCATTTCATGAAATGTCATGATTGCTTATGACCTGGCTGCCCTTATAGCTAGAAACCAGAATACTGACATTGGTATTGGCATATTTAGGTGGTACAGGCAACTGTCGAATTTGGTGACATCTGGTTAAGTAGTTTAAAAGTTACAGGGGAGCATGCTTTTGCAGCTTACTCATTGGTGCAAACTCACTAAGATGTCAGAAATATTTGGCTATTTATAACTGGACAGTATACCTGCAAGTGGACAAGCATACATGTTGTTTGTGGTACTGTCTCGAAATCTACCAAATATGATGAATTTCTATTAAGTACTATTAAAGATACCTAGACAATCTCCTAGCTACTTATTGGCAGTATTTCATGAAAACTTTCTAAACTTTGCAAAACTTCACAAAATCAGTTATTCCATCTAAATTCCTCTAGAGGAATTTTGATTTTGCATAGCATGAATGGGCAAAGAAAGGACTTCATCACTTCCCCTTGTACCCAGGAGATGACACTGTTCCCAGCCCTTCCTTGACTTTGCACAACCTGATGTGAGGCAACAGCAGTCATACTTCCCCATCTACGAATAAGCCTGCACACAAGATGCCATAGCCTCCTTCAAAAACAAGATGATGGTGACAAAAAGACAAAACGCTGGCTGCACACTCCATCTGTGAGGAAAGAGCTGGGACGTCTGTAGAACTGTAGATAAAGTGCTGATTAAAAACCAGTACTCAAGAAGAACACAACCACCACCCCCAAATGGTATAATTGACTTTGCTTACTGACACAATGAGTTTGTGCAGCCCCGTACTGTGGTTAGTGGAATTTGATAACAAGGCTGTTTTTTTCCCACAACTCACACTTTATTACTTATTTCAAGTTGCTTTTAATTTTGTTCCTTAATGTACCCATTTTATAAATGCAACAGCATGCTCCAGAGTTTTTGGGTTGGCGATTTAATAACCTATGCCCAGGTGATTGAAGACACGTGGCTGCGTCTCATGCCTCATTACCAACTGGGAGCATGGGTTATTATACAACCCACACCATATCCTGTCTCATTGCTTAGACGAGGGCCTCGAGGCACCCCTTCCAAACCCATTGAGGCAAAAGTTCTGGCCATAAAATACTGAACTGTGAAACATCATTAAGTTTGAATCCCACACAGACACTAGCTCAAACTGAGTAGAAGCAGGACCCCACTGTAAACAGGAAGTTGTATTTTAATCCATATGTAAAACATCTCCTTTACAAGGAGGTCCAGAGGGACAGCAGCAGGTTCAGCTACACACATAGAACAACCAAGTGGGGGGCTGCTGATAGAAAGTGACAGTAGATTAAATCCTAGTGGCCCATCCAGTCTACCTCCTCACACCTAATACTTAGGGCCTTGTGACCATCCCTCCCCTTTGCCACTGGCCCAGTCCCTCTTACTAAGGCCACATGCCTGTTTCCACCCTGTATGAAGTTAGAATCATTATTCCTAAACAGCACCATCTAAATCGCACTGCAGGAACTGCGTAACGCCTGAATAGCGACAGGGGTAGAATAGCGAATATCAGCTACTGCTATCCCTGTAGCTATCTAGGCATTATTGGATGCAGATAAGTTGGAAAGAAAAAAATGCAGAAGCTGGCTGAGCTTCTCCTGTGGCAGAAAGGGTTAAAGCAGAAGCAGCTCAGTCAGCATAGATTGGGAGACCAGGGTTCTGTTTCTGGTCTCCTGAAGCATACCTTCTTTGTGTTCTCCCCATCTCAGGTATCTTTTTTTTTTATTGGGGACAGCATGGAAATAAAACTGAACCCCCTCCCCAAGTTTCTAATTTTCCTGTGATCTGCCCCCGTAGCTAGTTGTATTCATAACTGGGGTGCAGGGCTCCTTACACAAAATAAAGTGCAAGTCATGTTTTTGCAGTTATCTATTTTCTCCTCCTGGAGCCCTCTGCGTCCCTTCTGGCGTCCCCCGCACCCAGCACTGGGTATGAGACCCCCTCCCCTAGACCCCACGACTTACCCTTCATGGCAGGGGGTGGGGAGTGACTCGACCCACCCGACTGGATTTAATGTTTGGGGAGGTGCCTTCCCGGGCCGTCGCGGAGGGGACCATCGTCATCCTCACAGAGGACTCCCATTTTCCCTCTTTTCCTTCCCCCGAGGTCTAGGCATGCAATGGCACCAGCGGTGGCGGTGCGCACACTCTCGTGTGCATCCTCGCCAAGCGCCTGCCGCAGACTCTTGCCCACAGATTCAATGCTGGCGTGCCATTTCATAGCCTCTGCTAGGTGGCAGGCAATCGCCGAGCACTGCGATCCCCCCCCTTCCCGGAGAAGGAGAGCAGTCCTGGCGATGCTCAATCTCTCTCCTCCCTACCAACCCACGGCGCCCCATGTCCGTTCCCAAACACGTGACGCCGGCGTGACGCGAGGTAAGGCGTCCAGCGCCTCAACCCTCAGCGCCATCGGGCAGGCGTAAGTCATGTATTTTAACAATGGTAGCGGTCATCGGTGTGGTTTCCAACTGCTACCATTGGCACTGCATGGTGTTACAGCATTTTGAACTGGCACTGTATTTGACAGTGCTGTTTACACTGTGCTGTTCTTGACAGCGCTGTTGTTCCTGATGCGATTCTAACCTAGTGCCATTTCACTCCATCTTGAAACTACCCATTAATTTGGCTTTCAGCACTTCCTCAGGCAGTTTGTACCGCTTGCCCACCACTCATTCAGCGAAACAGTGCCTGTACACTTCCTTCCTAAATCTTTCTCCAGCCAGTTTCATTGACTTTCTCCTCTTACTAGTGTTCATGCTCAAGACAAATATGTCCTTGTAATTGTCTCTGTTTATCCTGTGTGGGTACGTATAAGTTTCTATCAAGTCCCTCCCCCTAGTCTCAGGGTGTACATGTTGAGGCCTTGCAGCCTCTCCCCGTATATCATTTCCCCATGCCCAGGATCATTTTAGCCGTCCATCACTGCACTGCCTCTACCTTCTTGCAGTCCTTGCCTAGGTTTGGATTCCAGAACCTTGCACGGTATTCCAGGTGGGATCTTACTAATGATCTGTACAGTGGGAGGATCACCTACTAGCTTTTGCTGCTAATTCCCCTCCCTATGGACCCCTAGCATCCAACTACATTCCCCATGGTCTTGTTGCAGTATGGCGTTGATTTCAGATTTTTCTAATTTTTTTTTATAATGTGCAACCCCAGCAGAAAGTGTGCATAGATTTGTGGCTGTGGCAGCGGGGTAACTTTCAACATAATCATACTTATTAAACTTTTCCGTTAACCTGTTGCCACACAGTTTGGGCAAATCCTTTTGCTCCAGTATGGGCAAACCTTCTAAAGAACAGACATCAGGAGTGTCCACAAAGGAAACATCTCCTTCTAAGGCCATTATCGAGAGGATGAGTGCTGAACAAAATGGCTGTTCAGACGACTAAGGCCCCAAAGATTAACTGCAGGCCCCTGGCCAAAAAAAAAATCAAGAGGTTCATTGTCACAGTTTCTTCCATGAATGAAAAATTAGATGGCATGCCTGATTGTCTGCACACTAGAAACAGCTGGGGAGGCTTTAAAGGAAAACAGTGAGCCCTAACAGCCCTACACCCAAATGGGTGGTCTGGTCCCAATTTGTATTTTGTCTTCAAAACATTTTTTTTTATTTTGACATAATGTTTATTGTGGTATACTAGCATATACAACGGGCAAAGGAATCCCTGTGTCCTGATTGGCTGAGACTTGGTTCTAGCCATGGTAGTAAGAAAGTACTACCGATGGCTAAAACAAGTCCCTGCCAACCAGGGCAACTCATAGAATTCATAAGCCACCCATTTCCTAATTTCCATCACAAACAAGGCTGCAGCCTTTATATATATATATATATATATATATATATACATGTGTGTGTATTTATGCAATGGGGTGGACATATATTCAGTGTGATAAATGCATTTATCTGAGTCACTGTATTGTATGTATAAATAAATGTATACATACAGTGACCATTTATACACACAATTACTATATCACAAATCTTTTTAGAATTCATTTAGAATGTTCGGTCTCAGAAGCAGCATTAACCATATTCAAATGGGAATAACTTTAAAATGAAAAAACATAGCATGTTACTGTGAGCAAAAAAATTGTTTAGCACAAAATTATCTACAAAATGAGTGGTGTTTCATGTATAGATACCATATAGATTTTTTACAATTAGCAAAAAAGCAGAAGAAAATGTAATTTTTTTGTTCACTTTTTTGACAAACAAATGTGAATAACTTTAAAACAAAAAATGATAGCATGGTACTGTGAGCATGAAAAATGTTCATCACAAAAATATGTACAAGATAAGCAGTGTTTTATTTATAGATACATTTTAGGTTTTTTTTTATAATTAGCAAAAAACAGCATCAAATTTAAATTTATTTTCCCTTTTTTGACAAATAAATGTGAATAAGTTTAAAATGAACAAGGTAGCGTGGTACTGTGAGCATGACATTTGTTCAGGAAGAAGTTTTCTACAAAATGAGTGGTGTTTCATTTAATAGAGACCACTATGCTAGGCGGGCATACTCCAGGAAAGTTAACCAAAAGTCCCAGAAATTATCATTTAAAATAAAGATAAACAATCAAAACCAAATGTTCCTGCACTGATAGAAAGCATCCCTATTACATAAATGAAATATACAATGGTGAGCTGTCGGATAAATGATTTATCTACACTTGTGCTGTTTGACCTCAGACACCTCATTCGTGGCTTATGCCACTCGTGAGGTTACCCAAGGTCAAACAGCACTTGTGTAGATAAATCATTTATCTGACAGCTCACCATTGTATATCCCATATATATGTATATGTATATGTATATAAATATATATATGTAATAGATAAACCACTCTGAGGTGTGTGGTCGCACTCTGATATATGCACGCTTTGGTGTGCATCAACCACCAAAGGCATGCTTATATCAGAGCATGACTGCACACCTCAGAGTGATTTATCTATCTTATAAAATGTCAAAATTGTTTTGGAGGGGGTTAAAAGTGCAGGTGTACGGTCATGCTCTGATATATGCACAGTCATGTGATGATCAATATCCAATCAATCCCAAGCAATTTCCCTACCCATTTTATAAATATATATATATATATATATGTAAAACTTCAATTAGGCCCAAAAATAAAAGTCCATTAAACTAAAGTAAGTAAATAATTAATGTTATTTACATTTATGAGCCCCCCCCCCCTTACTCAGATATACAAATTTAAAAACTCATGTACTATTCAGAGTTTTCATTGCTGGTGTTTCTTTGATGACCATGAAAAATCCTCCTATCCCTACCACTTTGCCAGAGAACTCCCTGCTCCTTACCTGGCAACAGATAAAATTGAGGTTCTGGTTCCACTTCAGGCCTGTGTGTGTCTTTGTTTGAATGCCAGTTGAACTCTGAAGAGTTTTGAATTCATGTAGTCAAGTTACCATTCTGTGTGTGTGTGGGGAGGGGGGTGGGGGGGCAGCATTCTACTACTGGAATAATGCAGAGCTTTGAATTCTTCTATTCCATGGTACACACTCACACAATGTATTGAGTGTGAAGAAAGACAAATGACTGACAGGTGAAAAACATCTGTGGAAGGACTATTTTACATTATTTAGCAACATTCTAGTATTTTTATTGTGATTGAAAACTTTTAGAATGTTCTTTTTTTGAAAGTTGCCATGAGCCCATTTTATATAAGCAATAAAACATGGCTGGGTGTTGGTAGTACTGAGATATCAGCACACCCAGCGGCTGAAGGCCGCAACCTCGTGCCTCACTACGCCTCTGGATGTGCAGGTATCTCAGTACTACCAAAACCCAGCCATGTCTTATTGCTTACTTGAATCAGGCTAATTTTGTTGACTTCCCAGCTGACATTTTCTGTAACTACAAATCCCAGAATCCCCTTCAGCTGACATCAGGGCATGGCTGCAGGAGTGGGAGATTCAATAGCCTGCAATGCATGTTAGAGATTTTAAAAGCTCAGATCAGATATTTGCCTGTCCCCCTGGTCTCCTAGGGCTAAGTACCATCCCCTGTGACTGTACTTAGCCCTGGGAGGACAGTGGGAGCAGCAACTAAAAGATCAGAACTAATAAAAACTCTAACATGCACTGCAGGCTATTGAATCTACCACTGCTGCAACCCTGCTCTTATAGCAGCTGCAGGGGATTCTGGGATTTGTAGGTACAGAAAATACTAGCTTGGAAGTCAACAAAATCAGTCTGATACACTCTCTTATACACTGCAGTAAACAGTAAGTGAAAAAAAATGTTTTTGCGCACAAAGTGTGAATTGGGATCAGCCCTGCACTTGGGTGGAGGGCTCTTAATGTTGACTCTTCTCCTTTAAATCAGAGGTGGGGAGAGTCTCAATGTCAAATGAACTCGACTGCTGCAATGCAGGCTTTGATGCTCTCAAATGAATCATCTCCTTAAGGTCTGGGTTGAGACTGGAGAACCAGGCATGTTTGCTAACATTTGGTTCATGGAGCTCCTGGAAGGGTTCCAAGGCAACCACCCAGTGCATTTTTTGATGGGCTGGTTCAGAGAGTTGTTTGCTCCATCCTGATTTAGGGGTGGAAGGTTTTCCCCTCCAAGAAGGCATATTACATCTCTTTGAGGGGTCAAGCCCCTGAAGGAGACCTACCATGCATACTTGTCTGATGGGACTGGCATTAGAGGCCACTTGCTGAAATTAGTGCATACAAACAAAAGGCCCAGTTACTTGGGATGGGAATACCATCTTGTTTTTCCTCAGATGTCAGCTATGCCACCGGTCAGAGTAGAAGGAAGTTTGATAGGGTTAGGCATAATCACTGGAAGCATACACAGGCGAGGCAAAACGTAGGGGTGCACTCTGCTCCATTGCTACATGGTCTCCCTGGCCTTTATCTTATGCTGCTATATGTTAGTGTTCCCTTGTCTTTTTGTGCTTTATGGGTCCCATATTCAAAGGCTAGTGCTGGCATGAACAAGGTTAGTGCCTGCACTAACCTGTGCTTGCACCAGTGCCCTGGGTGGGGTCATATCCAGAGGCCCCCAGAGCACTGCCCATGCCCAGTAGTGTGATCATGCTAACCATACTGCTGCATCTACACAAATGTTGGGGCCCCTCATGGATATTGATGCAGTGGTATTTTCAAAGGTTTGTGGTGGCATGAACAAGGTTAGTGCCTGCCTAACCTGTGCTTACACCAGTGCCCTGGGTGGGGTCATATCAGAGGCCCCCAGAGCACTGCCCATGCCCAGTAGTGTGATCATGCTAACCATACTGCTGCATCTACACAAATGTTGGGGCCCCTCATGGATATTGATGCAGTGGTATTTTCAAAGGTTTGTGGTGGCATGAACAAGGTTAGTGCCTGCACTAACCTGTGCTTGCACCAGTGCCCTGGGTGGGGTCATATCCAGAGGCCCCCAGAGCACTGCCCATGCCCAGTAGTGTGATCATGCTAACCATACTGCTGCATCTACACAAATGTTGGGGCCCCTCATGGATATTGATGCAGTGGTATTTTCAAAGGTTTGTGGTGGCACTAAATAGCCCCCAGAGCAGTGCTGTTAACCACCACTGAAAACTATGCCTTGTGGCAGCACTAAGGCCGTATCCCACCCCCCAAAGGCAGGGCGGCTATACTGCAGCTGCCCACCCCTGTGTCAAGTGGTCCCCCTTACCCCTGAACACCCATGCCATGTGTTTTAACCATATCATTGATGGTCTAGTGGTCCCTCCCCCCAATCACCCATGCTGTAGTGTTATTTCATAGCACTGGTAGTCTACTGTTTCCCCCACTCCCAGTCACCCATCCTGAAGTTTATATTCATATCCCTGGTAGTCTAGTGGACGCCCCAACCAATTGCCAACTCCACCAGCCCACTTACTTAGGATCCTTGCCCCATACACTTCAACACCCAGATCACAACTCACCAGTGAGACGGGAGCAGTGCAGCGGCTGGCACAGCCCTCCGTTCTCCGCAGCCAGCCACCATCTGACACAGAGTGTGATCATGCTTTGTGATTGCGCCCTGTGACTGTCAGATGGTGACCATCTAATAAGGTAAGCAGAGGGCTGTCCTGGCTGCTGCACTGCTCCCATCTTACCAGTGAGGTGTGATCAGAGTGTGGGAGAGGTGTAGGGCAGGGGTCCTAAGCAGATGGGTGGGTGGGGATTGGCAATCAGTTGAATGGTTACACTAGACTACCAGGGAAATTGAGTTGTGGGGGGAACCACTAGACTGCCAGGGCTATGAAATAACACTACAGCATGGGGAGTGGGGAAACACTAGACTACCAGGGCTATGAAATAACACTACAGCATGGGGAGTGGGGAAACACTAGACTGCCAGGGCTATGAAATAACACTACAGCATGGGGAGTGGGGAAACACTAGACTGCCAGGGCTATGAACAACACCACAGCATGGGGAGTGGGAAACACTAGACTGCCAGGGCTATGAAATAACACTACAGCATGGGGAGTGGGGAAACACTAGACTACCAGGGCTATGAAATAACACTACAGCATGGGGAGTGGGGAAACACTAGACTGCCAGGGCTATGAAATAACACTACAGCATGGGGAGTGGGGAACACTAGACTACCAGGGCTATGAAATAACACTACAGCATGGGGAGTGGGGAAACACTAGACTACCAGGGCTATGAAATAACACTACAGCATGGGGAGTGGGGAAACACTAGACTACCAGGACTATGAAATAACACTACAGCATGGGGAGTGGGGAAACACTAGACTACCAGGGCTATGAAATAACACTACAGCATGGGGAGTGGGGAAACACTAGACTACCAGGGCTATGAACTAACACTACAGCATGGGGAGTGGGAAACACTAGACTACCAGGGCTATGAAATAACACTACAGCATGGGGAGTGGGGAAACACTAGACTACCAGGGCTATGAAATAACACTACAGCATGGGTGATCAGGGGAAGGGGACCGTTGGACACCAGGGATATGTTACCACTGCTGCCCTGCATCGGTGCCAGGGGTCTGCTGTGCCCATGTGAATGAACTCATAATGGGCATGCAGACGGCCCTTAGTGCCTTGCACGCCCACTGAGCTCATTTTTGTGCTTGGGCTGAATATAATTCACAGAAGCCCTGACACTGTCCTGTTCAGGCAGTACTGTCTCTTGTGGGCCATATGCAGCCTTGTTCCCTCTTGGCATAGTTCATATCCACTTAGCGCTGCACCAACATGGCCTGATATTCAGTTAGTTAGCTCACTCCATCAGCACCCTTACTGGCTGAATAGTGCTCAGCGCTAGTCATGCACTATCACAAGTGCAGGGCAACAGGTTGCACTGCGCTTGCAGCCAGTTCTGAATATGGGGACCTATATGTTTTTGTTTAAATGTGGTTGTGCTATATAGTTTAATGAAAGAAGTAGACCACACTGGCAGATTTCATGTTTTGTGTGCCACTCTTCTGGTTTTGTTGACAGTGAGAGGTTTTCCCTCTACCGACATCACGTTGATTAAGACTACAAGGTTTGCCTTTTCACAGATCCCAGATACGTTAGTAAATGGGCTGATCATTTTGCAGCTTTCTGCCACTGCCAAGACCATTTCAACATGGGAGGACAACCTGGGATGATTAGGATGATAACCAAGACCTTTTCTTCTTTGAAACTTTCAGTCGTGTTCCTTTTCCTTTCGTACTATTTGAACCGTCTAACTGTGAGTAACTCTGCAGAGCTGAAGGGCTTGGGAGCCTGTTTAATTGGACTTCCTAACTAAGATTCTCAGTGCACTTATATTAAATTTTTTTTTTACTGTTTACCATGAATTTATCTTTATTACTAAGTTATTGTCATTTTAGAACCATATGTTGGGTGTCTGTATGATTGCTTTAGTAAAGTTACCTAGCTGACATAATCAGAGCACAGTATATTTTTATTTCATGTTGTATGGTACTTATGAACTAATTATTTGCGTGCTCTATCTGAGCTACCAAATATTTCTGTTCTGGAGTACTTTTTGCAACTGCATAGCATAGTTATGCGAGTCCGTATACAGTAGCTATCAGTAGGAGGGGAAAATCAAAACCAGAACAGTTGTACACTATGTTCTCTGTCCAAGTCAACTCACATTATAAAATAGTTGAAGTTCACATTTATCGAAACAGGAAAGCCCTGTGCACATATGCCAGTTTTCATCTTCATCATCCCCTTCAAAGTAGAATTTTGACATGCAATAATAGCTGCATAGAATGTACATTGTACATCATTGTACTTTACAATAAACAATAAATAAAGATTTGTTTCTAAGACAGTACAATATTATTGAAAACATTTTCAAGAACCGGAGTTCTCAAGGGCCACCTGATGACCTTATAGGTAAGGATGCATGCTCCCATGTTGGTGACCCGGATTCAGAAGGGAGGCTAGGTAGCCGGTTGGATGACCCCACTGGCTGGGGAGATACTGTCACGTAGCAGTAATCCCAGCCGAGGAGGGATGGTTTCAGGTTCCCTCATTCTAGTGCACCCTGTGGTGGGCCAGGGAGCTTGCCTCTCCCCAGTGGTACGCTAGTAGTGTGCAAGATCTAATGCGGTGTGGCCTAAGGGAGGTGGATGGGGCCACTGGAGACAAAGGAAAAAGGCAACCCCACTGGCTGGTTGAAGCTCCAGCTCACTGCAGGCCCTGCACCAACTACTGAGCTCTGACTCAGCTATATCTGGATGAAGACACTGGGAGTCACTGAGGCATGATCTTTGGAGGAATCGATAGAACCAGGTAAGTGCCAGGGATGTTGGGTGATGGGGCTGGGTGGGCAGGAAGCAGAAGGGGGCTGGGGGAGACAGCATAAATACAGGGTGGGAAAAAAAGAACCATTGTTCTATAGGTAATGTTTCAAAGCCTTTTTAAAATAACAGTACTGAAGACTGGACAATTTGCTACAGTATATGGAAGCAAATTCCAATGTTTGATGTCCCTGAAGTCAAAGGATGATTGTTCAGCTTTTGTTTTTCTTAGGGAAAGCATTTTGGTGCCCTTTTTTGTGACCTGGTATATAAGCTACCATTGTTTTTTGCAAACGTCATCAACAGTTTAAGCATCTGCTCTAGTACTTCATCACTGTTTAAAATCTCCATGACCAAGTGCATATACATTAGTTAGTAAAGTTCCAGAGTTCCAAAGAACAGTGAAATACCTGCGCTCAAGGATTGAGGGTGGTGCTCTATCACAGGGTGGCTAGCCCACAAGGTAGAGTTCCAAAGAAAGCGCTCCAAACCAAACCAAATGACAAAAAGCAATTGCAATTCAACTGATTGTTGACATTTAATAATCCACCTTTGTGAAAGCCCCTAGCGACCCGGCTCAGTGCCTTCAAGGGGGTGTAGTGAACATATGGGGATTCATGGATACTTATATACAAAACAAGGCTTATGACACTTGTGTACACAGAAAGCCCTTGACCATACTGAATTACGGTGCAACACCTTCAAACTTCCACTAAACCTGGACAAATGCACTGTCATGCATCTGGGCAAACAAAATCCCAAGCAGCCCTACTTGTTAGGAAATAATTGACTGAAAATAATAACAGAGGAAAAGGATTTAGGTGTAATCATCACAAATGATCTTCAGTTTAAAACTCACTGCAATGAAATTATCAGAAGGGCAAACAATGTGTTAAACTGCATCTTGAGGCATATTGCCAGCAGGGACAGGGGGGTTCTGCTGCCGTTGTTTGGATTACTGGTGAGACCTATTCTGGAGTACAGGGCACAGGTCTGGTCTCCATACCATATAAATGAGATTGAAAGAATAGAGAGTATACAAGAGACTGAGACAGAGACAGGGAGACAGGGAGAATGAAAAAGCAGCCACAGCTTCCTTGAATCAAGGAGGTTATTTTCTAGACTACACTGAACTGAATTATTACTTTTTGGACTTGTGTAAGTAACTAGTATTGATTCTGTTGTTGGGGTGGACTTTTTTTAGTTTAACTTTAATTTGCCAGGGAGGAACTGTAGCTGTGAGATAGTTGCAGTCAGTTGTGACTAGACCTGTTACTTAGCCTTTGTGAAATAGGTGTCTGAAAGGAAGGAAGGCACTCCCCGGGGTGGAGGGTAAGAGTTGTAGGTGATTGTTTCTGGATGGCATAGGTTTACTAACACCCACCCTTCCCCTCACCCCACCTGCCCCAAGTGCATAACTTCCTTTATTGCAGGGGCTCTGACATCACTTCCCCAAAACTGTTAACAACATACACCTGTTCATATCCTTAAAGGCACAGCACACTGAACAGGGGGTAGAGACACTCACAAACTTGCACACACTAAAACAAGAACAAAAAACCAAAAAGCATCTGTAACTGGAAGGGACACAGACATGTGGGGAGTGATGCAATGCACTGGCTGTGGAGCAACAATCTTTCAGGAGACATTCTGGAGACTGCGTTGCTGCCCTATTTGCAGGCACCTCTCTGGCCTGAGGGAGGAGGTTCGTCTCCATGCTCACCTGGCAAGGATTCGGGAAACCTGCTGTCCCACCCAGGGACCACCCAGGCCACCGCCACTACCTCAGAGGTTGCCAAGAAAGAGGAGTGGTTGGACCACAGTGGGCTCAGGGAGGGTGAGAGTGGTGAAACAGAGGCGCATCCCTCCAGTTGTGCCTCTCCACAATTCATTCACCACTCTAGCGAAACAAGGTTCCTTTATGGAGGCACCTGCAGTGGAGACCAAGGAGGATGCTGGGAACCTCTACAATGGAGACCCACAGGAGGGTGGCCCAGGACCCAACAGGGGAAGGAAACAACTCCTGGTAGGGGACTCAATTGTTAGGGGTGTAGAACTGGGGGAAGGAGGGGAAAGGAAGGTAAGGTGCCTGCCCGGTGCCAAGGCTTGGAGGGACAGGAAATGAATCCTCAGGATCATGGGAGCAGTGGCAAAGGGGAGGGAGCTGGGTTTCATTATCCACCTAGGGACGAATGACCTGGCTGAGAATGGGATCAGAGCAGTGCAACAGGAGTTTGTGGAGTTGGAGAGGGGCCTTAAACAAGTGGCACACACGGTAACTTTCTCGGAAGTGCTACTTTTCTATGGCATGCATGAGGCTAGGGCACTCCACACCATGGGATTCAATGACTGGTTGAAAAGCTGGTGCAGAGCTCAGGGATTTGGCTTCATTGGGGACTGGGGCTCCACCTGGAGGGATGCAGGCCTATAGAGGCGCAATGGTCTGCATCTATCCTGGAAGGGAACCAGGATCCTAGGTGATAGGTTTAAATGCTTCAATGGCAAGCATTTAAGCTAGCCAAGGGGGGAGGCACTGAAGAGGAGAAGGGAAATCCTAGCCCCCCCAAAAAATCAGGGTAATTAGTGAGGTAAACACCAAGATAGAGCAGTTGATAGGGAGAAGGGCAGGGGTAAATGGAGAAAAAGACAAAGGCAGTAGGGACAGGGATGGGGCAAAAAGAAATAAAGCCTTAAAAAATGGAGGGTAGTGAGTACCAACGCCGGTAGTCTAGGTAAAAAGCTCCCTGAAATGGTGGCCTTGATGGAAGAGGGATGCCTGGATATTGTGGCAGTCACGGAAACATGGTACATGGAGAACCATGACTGGGATGTCAACATACCAGGGTACACAATCTACAGGAGGGACAGGGAGGGAAGAAGAAGAGGAGTAGGAGTAGCTCTCTATGTAAGGGAAGGGATCAAAGCAACAGAACTAAAGGGTAAACAGGGAGGAGAGGAGGCACTGTGGGTCACCCTGGAGACTGGAAATGGCTCCACAATCCACACAGGGATTGTATATAGACCCCCGTCTCAGGGGGAGGAAATGGACAAGGAAATGATAGAAGGCATCCTTGGGATGGCAGAGAAAGGGGAGATATTGCTGATGGGGGACCTGAATATGCCAGATGTTGACTGGAGCACCTTTGCTGCAGCCACATCCAAGAGCAGGGCCATTATTGATGCCCTACGGGGGGCATGCCTCAGACAGCTAGTTTTGGAACCAACTCAGGAGAGAGCAGTCTTAGAACTGGTACTTTCAAATGGGGACAGAGAGAGGATCTCTGATCCTGAAGTGGGTAGCCATCTGGGAACAAGCGACCACCAAACAATGTGGTTCACAATAAACTTAGCTGTAGAGTCAAGCCACACAAAAGTGAAGGTACCGGACTTCAGCAGGGCTGATTTTGTCAAAATGGGAGAGTGCCTCAGAAAAGCACTAGCAAACAGGCAAGATGGTGGGGTGGAGCAACAATGGGGAAACATCAAAACCGCCATCACAGAGGCAACAAGCCTTTGTGTGAAGCAAATAAACAAATCAAAATGAAAGAAAGAAAAAAACACTATGGTTCTCAAAAGAAGTAGGGGGAAGGTAGAGAAAAAAGATCCTGAAGTATAAGGAAACACAGAAGGAGCAGGACAGAGAACTGTACCAGTTAAAGCAGAAGGAAGTGGGTAAGGCAGTCAGAATAGCAAAGGCTCAAACCGAGGAAAAGATAGCCAACTTGTTAAAAGGGGATAAAACCTTTATAGGTACATTAGGGAGCAAATAAAGACTAAGGCAGGGATACTGAGGTTGAACAAAGAGGAAGGTGGTTGGGCAGAGAGCAACAGTGAAAAAGCAGGGATACTGAACAAATACTTCTGCTCAGTATTCACAATGGAAAAGAGGGGAATACCTAATCCAGTCAATAGAAGCACTCTGGATAGGGGGGTTGATATTAGTCCTTTCACAGAAGAAAGGGTTCTGAAAGAACTCTTAAAACTGAAGGTGGATAAAGCAATGGGGCCTAATGGGATTCACTCCAGAATTCTAAAAGAACTACGGGAAGAACTAGTAACACCACTGACTACCCTTTTTAATAAATCATGTGAGGATGGTGTGGTACCTGAGGACTGGAGGAAGGCGGATGTGATTCCCCTTCACAAAAGTGGGAGCAAGACAAAGGCAGGAAACTACAGACCTGTCAGTTTGACCTCAGTGGTAGGGAAAATGATGGAATCACTTCTGAAGGAAAGAATTGTTAAGTACCTAGAGGCCAGTGGGGCACAGGACCCAAGGCAGCATGGATTCACAGCGGGAAGGTCATGTCAGACAAATCTAATTGATTTCTCTGACTGGGTGACCAAAGCAGTAGACCAGGGAGGGGCTGTGGACATGGCCTACCTAGACTTTAGCAAGGCATTTGACACAGTCCCGCACAAAAGATTAATAAATTAGCCAGCCTGGGAGTGGGTCCCAAGGTGGTAGCCTGGGTTAAACACTGGTTGGACAACAGAACACAGCAGGTAATAGTAAATGGAGTCCACAGCGAAGAAAGGAGGGCTACTAGTGGGGTACTGCAGGGTTCAGTACTGGGGCCGGTCCTTTTTAATGTTTTTATAAGTGACATTGCAGAGGGACTGGAAGGGAAAGTATGTCTCTTTGCAGATGACACAGAGATCTGCAACAGGGTTGATACACAAGGTGGGGTGGAAAGGATGAAAAGGGACTTGGCAAGGTTGGAGGAATGGTCAGATGTATGGCAACTTAGATTCAATGCAAAGAAGTGCAAAGTAATGCACCTGGGAAATAAAACCCAGGGGAAGAGTACACGGTGGGGGGGGGGAAGGTGAGATACTGACAACAACAAAAATGGAAAGGGACCTGGAGGTAGTCATATCAGACAACCTAAAGGTGGGCTAGCAATGTGAGAAGGCAGTAAGGAGGGCTGGGAGGATACTAGGATGCATAGGGAGAGGCATCACCAGTAGAAAACAAGAAGTTGTTGGCCCTCTGTACAGACAGTTGGTAAGACCACATCTGGAGTACTGTGTACAGTTCTGGAGACCCCATCTCCCAAAGACATAGACAGGGTGGAGGCTGTCCAGAGGAGGGTAACCAAATGATGCAGGGTCTGCATCAGAAGACATATGAAGAAAGACTAAAGGAACTAAAGATGTATAGCCTTGAGGAAAGGAGGAGAGGGGGACATGATAGAAACTTTCAAATACCTCAAGGAATCAACAAAGTTCAAGAGGGTAGCATCTTTCAGAAAAAGAGATGTGCAAAAACAAGGGGGCACAATTTGAAGATAGAGTGGGGATGGCTCAGAGGTAATGTGAGGAAATATTTCTTCACAGAGAGGATTGTGGATACATGGAACAGCCTTCCTGAGGAGGTCGTAGAGTCAAAAACAGTGGGGGAATTCAAGAATGCACAGGACAGACATAAAGAAATTCTAGTGGGGAGTAGGAGGAAATAGGCTGTTGGTAAACTAGGACCTGCAGCTTATCCGTTAGGTAGGGAAATGGGCAGACTAGATGGGCCAAGTGGTCCTTATCTGCCGTCAAATTCTATGTTTCTGTGTTTCTAAAGGAGAGCAACAAAATCAATAAGGGGCATGGAGGAGAAAGAATACCACCAGAGACTTAAAGAATTGGGGTTGTATTCACTGGAATACAGGAGATGGGGGGAACATGTGCATGTTGTTTAGAGCACTTACTGACCATGACTTGTGGGAGAGACTAGGTTTGGAATTCCATGACCAACAATACTCCACCAGGGCACATACACTTCAGATAAAAAGTGAAAATTGCAGAACTTGGAGAAGGAAAATGTGGTACAATCAAAGGGTGGTGGCATCTTGGAATGCACTGCCTTAAGAGGTGGTGGGTAGCCCTTCAATGGAAAGTTTCAAACTGAATCTAGATGCTTTCAAGAAACCAGTTTCTTTTTAGTTTAACTGGCAAGCACCATGGATGCAAGTCGTTTTCGCTCCGTATTTACCCATGATACCTATGAGTACAAAACAATTTAACCAATCACCAAACAGTAATAATTCAGTACTTTAAATTCTATGCTTAGTGAGAACTTTTAACTTGTATTTCAATTGTAATTTATATCACTCCTCTTTTGCAAAACAGAAAACAACAGTAGTGGAGCAAATCAATAGAGACATAAACAAACAGGGCTAAAAGTTAATGCAAGTAATTGTATTGCTAGAAAGCAGCCAAGGGGGATCACCTAAACGGGATACACCATGTGACTATATATTAATTTATTATTATAATGGCTATCTTAGCTTAAATAAACTTGCATAAATTTAACTTTGCTCTCAGTACAAGCGTGTACAGATATGAAACAGAAAGAAGGAAGAGGTAAAAAGAAGAAAAACAGGGATTAATTCCAGGCCATCTGTTCAAGAAAAGCATCCAGGCACACTGTACCAGAAACAAAGTGCAGCTAAGGAGGTCCTGTAGAGAAGCAAATAAAAATCTTTTCATTAAAATGAATGTAATAATAAACTACTAAGGATAAGAGGGAAAAAAAGGTGCGGGGAAGAGGAATGGTTGGGTATGGGGGGAAGGGGGAGAAGAAGGAAGGAAGGGGAAGAGGGGAGGGAAGCAGGAGCAAGAATGGGAGAGAGATTAAAGGGGAACATTTATAAATCAATGTGGGGAAAATTAAGATGGTGCTACGACAATGATCTTTTATATTTCAAAAAAAAGGTTTACGATCCCGTCTTTCATTTAGGCCCTTAGGTCTAACTGTGTCAGCCCTCAATATCCAGTAGCTCTCCTCTGTAACAACAGGTTAGGTCTATCCCCACCTCTTATGGGGGCCTGCACACATTCAAAGCCCATAAACCTAAAGGAACTTGGATCTGAGTTATGCACCTGCAAAAAATGCCTGCCAACTGGTGTTTCAGTTTTTTGGTTTAAATAGAACATATATGTTCTTGTATTCATTCTTTTAAAGTTCTTACTGTTTTTCCAATAAAATACAGATGGCAGTTACACCACAGAATATAGACTACAAAGGTAGTTGTACCTGGCACAAATTCATTTATGCTGATTTTCACATTATTAGGTAACAGTAGTGCTTTGCCTAATTGATATATTGGCATACGTTGCATTTTTTGCATGATTTGCTCCACTACTGTTGTTTTCTGTTTTGCAAAAGAGGAGTGCTATAAATTACAATTGAAATGCAAGTTAAACATTATGATTAAGCATAGAATTTAAAATACTGAATGAATGTATTATTACTGTTTGGTGACTGGCTCAATTGTTTTGCGCTCATGATGTCATAAGCCTTGTTTTGTATTTAAGTATCCATGAATCCCCGTATGTTCACTATGTCCTTTTGAAGGCACTGAGCCGAGGTTCTAGATGCTCTCACAAAGGTGGATTATTAAATTTCAATACTTATTTGAATTGCAATTACTTTTTGTCATTTGGTTTGGTTTGGAGCGCTTTCTTTGGAACCCCTACATTAGTTAGTATTTGTCTTGATTCAAGCGGCAGCCACCCTGTTTTCCTTATATAATAAGCAATAACGTATTCTGCTGTGTTCTTGGAGGGCAAATCTACAAGGTTTGTTCACTAATATAGCAATTTGTACTGTTTTTTTTTCTTCAGCACCAGAGTAGATTGTCAGGCCATAATCTAGTACAGGAAAAAAAACAACATTGCTTACCACTAATCATTAGATTTCTTCAGTGAAATTTATTATATTTTTATAAGGCATTCCTAATTGTTGGTTTACTACACCCACCATAGAATCTATATGTTCAGCATATGGCAAACTCCTGTCTAAAGGCTAGGCCAAGATAATGGAAGGACCTACCCTGCTCAATCAGATCACTTGGCTGGCAGTATAGCCTAGAGGTTAGAGTAACAAGCTGTGAATGAGCTTGGTACATCCAGTAGACCTGGGTTTGATTTATCCAACCTCCACTTGAATACTGTGTGACTCTGAGCAAGTCACTTAACCAGCCCAAAACTCCCTGCCCACCCCTGAAAACAGGCAGTTGTGCCTAATGGGCCTTACCTGGTTAACAAAGAATAAATAAATAAATCAGATCATAGGTTCATAGGTGTAGATACAAGTCAAGCGACTACTAGAGCCATATAAGACCAAGTCAAGCGACTACTAGAGCCATAGAAGACTTGCCACTTTTAAGTGGAGGCATTCCCTAGTCTTTTCTCCCCTAAATTTATCCAACCAATTTTTAAAGGCAGCCATGCTAGGGGGTTCAACCACTTCATTCGGGAGATTATTCCAGTTGTCCACCACTCTCTGGTTGAACCACAAACCTCTCCTTGTGGTTTTGTACATTTCTCCTCTAATCTGCTACTGGTGCTTTCTAGTTGCTCTACTTGTTTCTGTTTTTTTAGTTAGGCCGGAGGATTCCCAGAGTGTCCCATCTTGAAATGCCCTATAAACAAAGCATAGATCACCTCTCTGCTTTCTATAGACTAATGAATACAGTCCCAATTCCAACAATCTTTCCATATAACTTTTATCTTTCACTGTTCTAATCCTTCTAGTCATCCTCCTCCATACTCTCTCAATCAGTTTTGTGCAACACACTGTTTGGGGAGTGGAGAACGGTGTTCCATACTTTAAAATGGGTCTGACCATGGACCTGTAAAGTGGCAACAGCACCTCACTTCGTCTGCTCTTAATGTTCCTTAGAATATTGCCCATTACCTAGTTGCTTTTTTTGTTGCTTCTTTGTTGTGTGTATCAAAGCTAAGGTTGTCTGTAATAATGACCCCAAGTCCCTTTCATTTTCAGTACTAACAATAACTCTACTATTTATAGTATACTGAGCTTGAATATTATTACTCCCAAAATGCATGACTTTACATTTCATTTCATTAAAGGGACAGTGTCAACCTGCTTTTCATCATATTATTTCTAGTTGAAACCCACATTTTATGATTGCTTACCCTCCCTAAAATTCACTGATGTTGCTGTTTGTTTTGTCTGTCTCCTTGTTTAGTAGAACTGAAATGCATGGCAATGTATATTTATAAACAACCTTGTTTTTGTTTACAATCCTGTTTCTGTTCTTACAGCATACTTTCTGAGCATAAGAAACACACCCAAACAGTGCAGTCACTCATAAACCAGTAGCCTCCTGAACTCCCACTGCATCATGAGGGGCTAGACTGTTTTGTGGGTGTTCCCAAGGCCAGGAAAGATTCATTTGGAGTCGATCAAGGAATGTAAACAAACCTGTTTTGGTGTGATAACACCAGTATGTTGGGCAGTCTGTTTTTTAGTTTTTTTTAAAGAAAATAAGAGTCAGAATCAAACTACCAGCTACATTAACAATCATTACAGAATTTTGGCAATCATAAAATATGTTTTTTAAACTAGGGACACTTTGAGACCTAAATGGGTTGACAGTGTCCCTTTAAAACTCAGTTTATTTTTACGTGCCCATTTCTCTAACTCGGTAATTTGCATTTGAAGGTTATTGATTTAGTCAGGATTATTAGCAATTGCTCCTATCTTAGTGTCATCAGCATATTTCCTTAGCCAGGCTCCCCCAGAGACTTGCATACTCAATACAAAGGTTGAGAACAATAGGGGACCCAAGATCAACCCCTGGGGCACCCCGCTGGTCACCTTCTCCCAGTCTGACATATGTCCCCTGTATCGGGACTCTCTGTAATCTATCCATCAGCCATGACTGTATCCACTTAATTAAACATGGATCCACTCCTATTTTCATTAATGTATTAAAAAGGTTCTCATGAGAGACAGAGTCAAAAGCCTTTGAGTAGTCCAGATATACTACATCCGCTGGGAGTCCCTGGTCCAAAGCCTGGCTGACAGGCTCAAAGAAGTCCATCAGATTACTCGTACAGGACCTCCCTTTGGTAAATCTGTGCTGGGTGACGTCTATTGAACCTTTATGCATCAGATTATCTTCCAGAAATTACTTTACAAATTTCTCCATAATTTTCCCTATAATGGATGTGATGCGAATAGGTCTATAATTGTGAACTATTGCCTTATCCCCATTCTCATATATTGGTGTAATCTGAGCCAACCTCCACTCGTCTACTACTCTACCTTGTAACAATGATCTATTGAACAACAGTGCCAAGGGTCCTGCCAGCTCTTTCGCCACGTTTTTTTAGTATAAAGGGGTGACTATCATCCGGTTCACAATATTTATGTTTATCCAATAGATTTAATGTATCATATACCTGTTTTTGAGAAATAATGTAATCTGTAAGTTCCATTGTGCTACAGTTCCTAATGGTGACAGAATCCCACCTATCTTGTCCTTGATATACACTAAGAAAGTACGAGTTAAAATTGGAAGCTATTTCATTTTCGTTTTCTACTATTTTATCCCCTTTCTTAATGTTTGAAATCTGCCCATACCCATATCTCAGACTTCCTACATAACTATGCAATTTCTTGCAACTGTCTCGTTTGTTTTGCTCTAAGCCTAATTCTGCTCTTGCTTTGGCCTTTTTAATAGCCCATTTACATTTCTTAACCAAGGTTTTATATTTCAACTCCCTCTCTTGTGATGGATTAGCTTTATACGCTTTATAGGTCTTATTTATTTATTTATTATTTTTTAAAGTCGGATTTACAACCTTTGAGTCAGGGACTCATTCACAAAGGCACCTCGTTGCAGGGAAGGTAGACATGGTTACAGTGTGAGATACAACAAAAAGAACACAATATAACAGTGGTTTATGGGATAAAGTTACATGCAGTAAATAGCAATCCTATAAAGTATAACAATAGTAGAAGTCACAACTCTGGTCATACTGGGGAAATACCTAAGTGGAAGGTGGGGGGACAGGGGTGAGGAAATGAAAAAAAAGGGGGGGAGAGGAAGCAGTCCAATGGACATTATTAACTTTAGTTTTTAATAACTTATCTATTTTTTTTTTTTGTGAACCATCTAGTAATTCTACCATGTTTGTTGTACTTATTTACCAGGGGCACACATCTGTCTACACATGATAATATTTTAGTTTTAATAATATTCCATGTCTCCTCCAGGTTGCAGTTGTTTAGTTTATCCTTCCAATCCCCATTTTCTAAGAAGTGTTTTGCACCCTTTATATCAATTTTGTTATAGTTTCTAACTCTAGTTGTTCCAGATATTTTATTTGTCTCTTCTGACAATGAACCTATGACCATGTTATGGTCACTAAAGCTTAGTGGTTGTAAAATCTTGACATTTCTCAATATTCCCTCAATATTACTCAACATTAAGGCCAAGATATTATTAACCTTTGTACTATCTGTAACATACTGTTCCAAGCTATTCAATAAACATATATTTATAAATCTATTTTCATCCTGACTGTGACCATTTAAAAGGTTTCAGTTAATGGCTGGAAAATTAAAATCCCCCATCAAGATACAATTATCAGTCATATTATAATTTTCTAATTTATCCATGAATAGAATATTCTCTTGTTCTGATAAACTTTGTGATCGGTAGCACAAACCCAATGTTATTTCCTTTGTATTTGTTTTAAACTTAATCCACATCTGTTCTACCTTTGAGTTATCATCATCATCAGCTATAGTAATATCATATGCCTTTAGGTGTGAGGATATATAAATTCCCCAACCCCCCTCCTCTTCTATCTTCACAGACTTTGTAGAAAACGTCATAGCCTAGGATTGGCCCCACCCAGTCCCCTTGTTTAAGACAAGTTTCTGTGATACCACAGATGTCTAGTTTATATTTTGACACAATGGGCTGGATATTCAAAAGGGTTGCGTCATGTGCAATAGGGTTGCGCCTGCGCAAGTCCAAAATTGCGCCATTCTGCCATATTCAGCAGGAGGCAGTTGCGCCCCCCCAAGTCAAGCTGAGCAACAGCGCAATGCTAATGAAGGCATGCTGAACTGGAGGGGGAGGAACCATGCATAAACTGCACAGCCCAATATTCAGCGGCGTAGGTGAAGTTGTGCAGGCACAACCCCGACCTGCGCCTGCACAACTTTGAGCAAAGAAAAAGGAGAATAGGGCCACCCACAGGTGAGCTGCCGCATTGCAGGGTGCAACACAGCAGCTGCCACCTGTGGGTGGCCTCAACCTACTCCCCTGTGCCCCCTCAGCCCAATCGCGGTAACCCCACCCCGACTGGCCCGACTGCAAAGGAAGTTCATACATCCCCCACCCCCAACTGGCCTGATCGCAGGGCAGCAGTTCAAACATCCCCCACCCCACTGGCCCGATCGCAGGCATAAGTGAAAAGGACCCACCCCCACTAGCCCGGACGCGGGTGGAAAAGTTCAAACCCCCCAGAACATATCCCTGGTGGTCCAGTGGACCTCAAGCCCGATCAGGCAGAAAAGGTTCAACCCCCAAGGACCACCTACCCTGGTGATCTAGTGGCCCCTCACCCCACCCACCCACCCACGGAGCCCCACCACCCTGGAGGTACAAGTCCTAATTGTTTTTTTTGACAAGCAGGCAGGTCTGGTATCAAGCTCTAAGATGGAGAGGAAGCCATCCAGTTTCAGAGTAGAGGACACAGGTGTGGGTAGAAGATTCGGCCCCTAGGGTCAGCTGGCAGGCCTTGTTTAGTAGGGTTTTTATTCTGTTGAGTGTAGTATCGGTGCCTGCTCCATATATTGGTAGGCCGTAGTCAACTGATGCTAGGACAGAGCTGCTCGTGGCTTGTTGTAGTGTGTCAGGTGTCACAGAGTGCCTGTGGCGATATAGCACTCCACGTTTCATGTTGGCGGTCTTGACCACCTGGTCAATATGACTGGAGAAGCTAAGAGTGTCATCAAAGAGAATTCCCAGATATTTAAAGGAGTAAACTTGCTTTAATGCTTCTCCATTAAGATTCTGTATAAGCATGGGGTGGAACTTCTTTTTGTTCTGTGGGACAGTGAACAGCATGCTCTTAGTTTTTTGTGGTTAAGCAACAGTTTTTTTTATCGCAGAACCAGGATTCAAGCTTGTGGAAGCTGTTGAGGAGTTGAGAAGTGATGGTTGACTGATCCCTGCCTGGGGCAGAAATTACGACATCATCTGCATAAAGTACGATGTGTGCCAGGCAAGCTGAGGGTAGGGTGTTGATGTAGAGACTGAAAAGGAGTGGCCCAAGGATTGACCCTTGGGGGACTCCAAGGCTTACCTCCCTGGGAGCTGAGAGTGAGTCACCAATTCTGACACGCTGAGTCCGATGGGTGAGGTAACTGCCAAATCATGCCACTGTGTCTGGTGACAGGCCTGTTGAGAGCAGGCTATTAAGAAGGAGGTGGTGGTTAACAGAGTCGAAAGCCTTCATGAGGTCTATGAATATTGACCCCACTGCCATCCCTTTGTCTAAGGCGTCATATAATTGGGAAGTGTATTCTACTAGGTCTGTAAAGGTAAAGGTAGAGTGGTGTTTCCGGAAGCCATGCTGTTGGGGGCACATTAGGTTGTGCTTCTTGAGGAACTCTGTGAGTTGGTCGGAGACCACCCTCTCTAGGACTTTGGAGGGGGGAAGGAGGATAGATATTAGCCTGTAGTTGGAGGTGTTGGTTCTGTCTCCTGTTTTGAAGACAGGTGTGACCAAGACCATTTTCCAGATATCGGGGAACACACCCTACCTGAGTGAGGCATTAAAAACCATTGTGAGTGGGTTGGCAAGCTCATTTAGGACAAGGGCGACCAGCTTCATATCAACTTGGTCACTTCCCAGCCTAGACTTTCCAAGGATGCACTTGACATACTTGATTGTCTCAGCCCTAGTGACTTGTTTAAAGTAGAACAGTGGTGGCTCAGTTCTTGACATTGAGGGAGACGCCTGATTGGAGGATGGCACTGTAATTGGATTGAGATAATCGGCTGATAGCACACCTGTGAGATCTGTAAAGGCAATGTTGAACTTGTTGGCTTTGTCAACGGGTTCCTGGAGTGTCTCTGCAGTGGTTGTTATCAGGTCTGGTGGAACTCTGGGGGCCCTGCCCGTAAGGGTTTCATGGAGTTCCAGAATTCCTTACCTGAGCCCCAGCTCTTGGTAAGAAGGTCTTTATAGTGCATGGCTTTGGCTGATTGGATGAGCCTGGTGCAATAGTTTCTTGCTGCCCTGTATGCAGCAACATCGGATTGTTTCCCAGATGACTTGGCCTTATGCCACAGGTTGTCACGGTTACGCATTAGATTGATTAGTGAGCTGGAGAGCCATGGATTATGGGTTCCTTTCACTTTTTTAGTTTTGAAAGGTATAAATATGTCATAGGCTTGATTGAAGGTCATGACTGGGCAGTTCAAGGCTTGGTTGCCATCAGTGGCTCTGTCAAGTGGTGTCCAGTTGATCTGTTAGATAGCGCTTGAAGGTGTCCAGTAGCCCAGATCTCAGGGCCCTATTTCTGGAGACCTTGAGTGGGCATTTGGAGAACTTGTTGGCTCAGATGAACTGGACTGGGGAGTGGTCACTGAGGCTGTCTGGCAGGACAGATACTTCAGATATGTGCTCAGGGTGGGAAGAGAGGAGCTAGTCAATGAGTGTACTGGTTCCAGTTTTGTAGTTAAGACGGGTGGCATGAGTGACCAGCTGGGTGAGGTACAGACTGGAGATGGGATCTCTTGTCTGGGTTTCTTTCTGGGAGTGCCAGTTGATGTTAAAGTCTCCAACAATGACCTGTTCCCAATTTGTGCCCAGCAGTTGCCGATTGTTTACAAATAGCTTGAGGCCAGCTGCATGCTTATCTGGAGGTACGTACATCGTGGTGAACAGTAGGACCTTATTTTGTTGTCCTATGGAGAGTTTTAGATTAAGGATTTGGGCCTCACTAGAGTGCAGGCTGTTGTCCACTGTCAGAACTTTAATGTCATTTATAACATAGACAAGGCAACCACCACCATGCTTGGTTAGCCTGTCCTGTCTGAAAGTGTTATAGTCATCTATCGAGATGGAGGCATCCAAGTTTTTTGCAGAGAGCCAGGTCTCAGTGAGAGCTATAATGTCTGGTCTAATCATCTCCACCCAAGCCTGGAACTGGGGGAACTTGTGGAGGAGGCTATGGATGTTAAGGGAGATGATCTTGAAGTGTCCATTTCCTTCAGAGGTCCTTCGGCAGGGGGGGACCCGGGTTAGGGTGACCAACACCTGACAGGAGTAGTATCAGGAGTATCACTTTACGAAGGAAGCAGGACCATGTGTTCTTGAATAAGGGACTAGGCTTTGTCTCCTATCGCATGTTGTCCATAGTAAATGCTATGTAATAGCAGCTGCATACCAGAGCAGCGATGTGGATTGCCTAGGGATCCTGCTTCATATTATTTTGAGGGGTAGTGTGGGGGTTTGAAGCCAATGGTGCTCAGTAAATGTACCCTTTCTTTTTTTTTTTAATTTCTTTTTATTAAAAATTTTTCCACATACATACATAATGGAAGTTTCATTATTTCTATAGGCAGTATAGAAAATAACCTCTTTTACATAGGCTTCAGTGTTGCAATTTCTGTTATAAAATTATTGAGTATAATTTTCAAAGGACAGTACATTGTATAATACTGACTGGAAAATCTATTCTCACCTTATATATAATATGTTTAGATAAAATTAGGCTAATAATAGGGGACACAAGCATTATACTATTCTCAGGTTTAGCCCGGCCTTTAGTAATGTTTATACTTAACTTTAGTACTTTATGGACAAAAGTCTGGTTCTTCTGTAGATATATAATGGATCCAGATCCTCCACTTCAACATGTATGATGTGGCCCCTCCCAGCTGCTCAGCATTGAAGCTCTCTGTTTTATAGATTTCTGACATTATTTTTCTCCAATACTGAACAGTTGGGATCTGAGCCCTCATCCAACGCCTGGTGATAGCCTTCTTGGCTGCAATGTAACATATAGGTAATATAGTTTGTCCCCAGAGGGGAGCATGGTCTGGATAAACTCCCATAAGAAATTGTTCAGCTGTGAGTTCTATAGGTTCCATAAACAAGGTTGTTAGCTCATTTTGGAGTGTTAGCCAAAAGGGCATAAGGCACGGATATGACCAAAACACATGACTTGATGTGGCGGTAAGGCATCTGCATTGCCTCCAACATTTCCCATATTCCTCCGGAAGGTATTTCATTAGTGTCAACGGGGCCCTAAAATATCTGGAGCGGCATTTCCATGCAAATTCCCTCCAGTAGGGGGAGGTGATGGATTTTATTTCAGTTAGAGAGGATCTAAACCAGACTTCTGTGGGTATTTCAATTTGGAGATCTTTATTCCACGAGCCTAATATGGAACCTATGGAAGTAGGAAGCCCATTCCAGAGCTTTCGGTATATAAGGCCTATTATGTGGGATCCCAGGTTTCTGTTATTTGCTTCTATGAAAAGTTTTAATAATTCTGGCATTGGGACAGGTAAGGCAGGTGATAATGTGGTGTTTCGGAGGATGTGGTTTCAGATCTGAAAATATCAAAACCTTTCTGTATTCTTTAGGGGAAATAAGGATTGGAGTCTATCAAACAGGATGATTCCCTCCGGAGTGAGGAACTAGTAGATATGGGATATACCGATATCTCACCACAGTGTGAAGGTACGATCCATATAGATATGGGTAAACTTGTCATCTTGGGATATTAACTTACAATATTCGTATATTTTTAAGCTAGGCCCTGATTTTCTAATCTGCTTTCAAATTTTATATGTCTGAGATGTTATTCCTGTTAGAACTGAGGGACTAAGGGACCTATCATCTGACGAAAAGAGGATCTTCTTAATATCATATAGATCATTGATCTCAAATTCTATGGTTTTCATTGGAGAGTTATAGGAATCGGTCAGCCATAGGATTAAAGTTCTTAAGAACGCTGATTGGGCGTATAGATGGAAATCTGGAAGATTCAATCCTCCCTGGGATAAAGATAGTTTTGGGATGGATACTTTAATTCTGGGATGGTTCTTTCCCCATATAAAGTTCAGTAAGATTCTGTTCCAGGATGTGAAGTAGAATTTTGAGGGGAAGAAGGGAATGGTCTGGAGTAAGTATAGTATCCAAGGGAGGACGTTGATGCGGATTATTGAGATTCTCTGGTGTAGTGGAGTATATACTGAGGTCCACCTATCTAAGTCAGCCTGAATCTGTACTGTTAGGGGTTCATAATTAATCACTTCTAGAACTTCCAGATCGATGGGAAGGTGGAGGCCTAAGTATTTTGTTTTAGAGGCTCGCCATCTGAATGGGAAGGTCTTTTTTAGCTGAGAAGATGAAGAGAAATTAAACGCTAAGATTTCTGTTTTGTTTATATTTAGTTTAAAATCAGATCATTTTTCAAACTGGGATAATATCTTCCATGTTGAGGGGATGGATTGCGAAGGGGACAGCAGGATTAACATTACATCATCTACAAACATTCCTATTTTGTATTCTTGTTGACCTATCGGGATCCCTTCTACTGAGGGGGTATTGCGAAGAAAGGACTCCAGGGGTTCTAAAAACATGGCAAAAAGGTAAGGGAACAATAGGCAACCCTGTCTTGTCCCCCTCCCTAAAGAAAAGGGCTGGGATAGTGAGCCATTAAGTCGGACATAGGCCTTAGGGGACCTGTATATTTTTGTTAAGCATGCTATGAATTGTGGGGGGAAATGAAAAATTTTAAGGGTTTCCCATAAGAAGGGCCATGACACACGATCAAACGCCTTTTCCGCGTCTAAACTTATAAATACCAAGGGAATTTGTCTGGTATGTACATATTCCTGTAGTAGAAGAGCACTACGGATATTATCAGATGTGTTCCTACTTTTAATAAAACCAGATTGGTTAGGGTGTATAATTTGGGGAACTATCATTTCAAGTCTGGTTGAGAGAATAGCCATATATATTTTGTAATCAACATTTAGTATTGAAATTGGACGATACGATCCCGGATCTGAGAGGTCTTTGTTAGGTTTTATTATCGGGGCCATAGTTGCAAAGTCCCGGGGGGGGGGCACAGACCACCCTGGGAGATCTCATTAAAGACAGCATGAAGTTTTGGGATCAAATCTTTTTTGAATTTCTTGTACCACTCTGCAATATAACCGTCTGGTCCTGGGCACTTCCCTATTTTTAGTTTTTTGATGGATTCTTCTATCTCCAATATCGAGATTGGAGACTCTAAAGACTTAATTTGGGGGGAAGAGAGAGTGGGAAGGTTCGCCTGTTTTAAAAACTGTATCACTTCAGACTGGGGGAAGAAGATGGGGGGGGAGTATAAGTTGGAAAAATATTCTATGAAGGCCTTTTGAATATGTTCCTCAGTATAGTGAGTTTGTCTGGAGGTAACATTTCTAAGTCTTAGAATGGTTGATGTAGCCTTTCTAGCTCTTATTTTGTGGGCCAAATATTTGATACTCCTAGGCCCTCCCTCATGGACCGTTTGGTGGAGATAGTGCAGAGACTGTTGAACCTTGTTGTCAATAATTTGCTGGAGTGCTGCTTTCGTATTTCTTATTAAAAGTTGTACTTCAGTGTCTCCCTCCCGATATAGCATCTGGTAGTTTTTTAATAGGGTCGACAATCTATGGTATTCAGATTCTCTCTCCCTATTTTTCCTGGACGCGTAGGATATCAGTTCTCCCCGAATGGTGGCCTTCATTGCATCCCATTGTATGGTTTGGGGTATAGCTGGGTCTGAATTTTCCGTGAAGAAGTGGGAAATCTTAGAGGAAAGGCTTTCCATATATTCCTTGTCTGACAGTATAGCAGGATTAAGTCTCCAGAGAGCACTCTTTTTCTTCCTCCCCAGGTCCAGAGAGATGATCAAGGGATGATGGTCTGATATTAGTTTGGAGCCAATGCTAATGTCTTGAATTAAAGATAGATGTTCACATGTTGTGAGAATGTAGTCGAGTCTAGAGTGAGTTTTAAATCTTGGGGAGTAGTAAGTAAAATCTGGGCTAGAAGGGAATATCCGACGCCAGGCATCAATCAAACCTAAGTGTTCAATGGTAGACCTGAATTGTCTGGCAGTCTTGTTGTTTCTATAATTTTGAGGATTTGAACAATCTATGTGAGGGGTCAGTGTCAGATTCAGGTCTCCCCCCATGATCAATTGACCCTGGAGGAGATCAAGCAATGTGGATATGAATCCTCTATATACTGGGAAATTAGATTGGGGGGCAAATAAACACTGGCTAGCGTTACTTTCTTACCATATAGTAACCCTCAAATTATTACATAATGACCCTGAGCATCTATGTGAGTTTGCTGGATCTCCAGGGAGGTATTCCGGGGAATAAGAATTGCTGATCCTCTTTTCCTCCCTCTGGGATGGGACGAGGCCACCACCCTGTATCTGCCCCCCCCCAATTCAGCTTGAGATGCTCTGTTTCGGAGAGGTGGGTCTCTTGCAGGAAAATTAGGTCTGTGGATTGTTTAGATAAATATTGCATGAGCCTTGCACGTTTGATTAGATCATGTATCCCATTAATGTTATGGGATATTATTTTAATAGGATTTAACGTACCCATTTTCTTTGAGCTTTAAGGGTTAATTTTGTGTTTCTTTTTTCCCACCAGGGTGAAGATGAGGAGTATCGTGTGAACCATGTTACCTCTTTCTTGAAGTAATTCTATAGCAGTGAAGCCAACAATACATAAATGATATACATCAGTTTCAATAAAACATGTTTATAATACACTGTTCCATTGTATGTGTGGTTTTTTTTCACCCCCCCCCCAATTGACATCTCTTAGGGTGCCTTAGAACACAGTTTATCTCATGACCATAAACTTGGTCTGTAAACAAAGTTAAACATAACCAACTAGTTACGTGTTCCACAAACCCCAGATTGACAGAGGGGATTGTAGGTCCCCTAGCTGGCCCTTCCCTTTCTCTCCAGTCATTAACCCCATGGCAGGTAAGCAGTGTGAGTAGAAGGGCTAGTTTGGTGAAGTATGCCATTTAGGGCGAGTATTATGGGATGAAATAGCTTGTGGTGTCAATATGCAAATTGGCGGGAGGCTAGTGTGTTCACAGGATCAAATGTCAGCTGATTGTGAAGTCAGCTGTTCCTGGATCAATATGCTGCAAATAGCTTTTAGTTCAAGCAGCTCAGTAGGAATGGAAATTGTTAGAAATTGTTTGCTGCTCTGTTAGCTTGTATCTGCAAGGGGAGGAGATCAACTATGGACTTTGAAGTAGAAAGGAGATGATCCGAGCAATAAGGGCTTGTTCTCACACACATTTAAGGGAGAGATTATATTAGAAGTAGGTTTGGGGGTGGGTGTCTTAAGAAGAAGGGAGAACTGTGATATAATTAGTGGGGGTGGACAGAAATTGCAGTCTGATCCAATGCCAGTAAAGGAACGGGTGGTGGGCGGAGTTAAGATGTATTTAATTAAGGCTGGGGGGGGAGGGCCTTATATATATATATATATATATATATATATATATGTATGCATATAAGTCAAAACATATTAGAATATAGGACATACACTGAAAGGAAAACAGGAGGCCATCCCATGATATAAAAAACTGCTTCCCATCACCCCTTAAAAACATAAACATCATAAAGAAATGTACAATTTATGCAGATTAAACAAAGGATTATAAAAACAATCTGCTTCTTTTAGGTTATTCCAAAGCATATATATGTGCTGGTGAAATCTGACACCCAATACCCTTGTGGAGAGAAGCAGGATGAGTTCAAAAAAACTGGTTGAGAATTCATCTTGTGCTTGGGATTTTCTCATTGCTGAGGTTGGGATATCTGGTAAGATGGAATTGATCCTCTGTTAATTTAAAGACTTTCCTTCCTGCCTAGTGTGTTGCTATTGCTGCTCATGCATGGAATGACCTGACTGTTGTGGCTTCTTGTACATTGGTTGTCTTTTTTTTGTTAACTCTATTTATGCACCTTTGAACCGAGGCATCTCTCAGAGGTGCCTGTTCGACTCAACCCTGCTACTCCCCACCGTGACTCCCAGCCTCGGCCATCCCCTTCCATCTGAGAGATTTCCCAGCCTCCCAGATCACCCCCTGGGGAAGGGTCTGCCACTCCTACCTCGGCATCATCTTTCTATAATTAGAGGGTCCATCTCGCTCCGGAATGCGGCCGTGGATCACCGTGGTGGTTGTCCAGTGTTGGGGATGTGAGGGTAGGTCCCTGAGGTCCTCATCGCCTTTTCAGCATGCCGAGGATTTTCTTGTTTAGTCCCTCCCCAGGCATGGGTCATGCAATGCCACCCACCCAGCTATGTGAGTGCTCATGCTCATGTCCAGAAGGCAGACGCCCAAAGTCTTCCCCTGCCTTTGCGTGGTCCGACGTCTGAAGTACACCCGGCTTCCACTGAGTGTCACTAATTGCGCGGGACAGGTCCCCCTTCCCCTCCCAGGAAAGGAGAGCAGTCCTCCGGATGCTCAATCCTCTCCTCCCCCGCCGACCTCCAGCAGCCCGGGCTCGTTCCTGAACCCAGGTCACCGGTATGGCATCCAGCGCCTCAACCCTCAGCGCCACCGGGCCGGTCCATACAGTGGTTGACTGTTTGGAAAGTGGTCCGTAGTTCCTCAATCAATTCACTATTCTTGTGTAGACCATAGAACAGAAGTAGATTCCCCTCTTATTCTTCTTCTATGAAGACTTTGCACAGAAGAAAGTGAGCTCTGGAAGAAAGCCAAAGTATCACAGCTCCTTTGCAGATGTTTCCATGCCAATTGGCTGCTGGGATGGCTGGGATCCTTGATGTTATTGTTCAGGCAGCTGTAGTAGGCATAGATGTGTTGGTGGCACCGAGGGGTCTCCTGTTGCCTATCTGGTGGTGACTTTCTGCTGCTGCCAAAGTCCCTCTCTCCCCTGTAACTCCTGCCTCCAGTCAATAAGTGACTTGTGTTGATTTGGGGCCCTCAGTCCATACTTACACCCCCCCACCACTGTAGCCTGACCCCCACCCCAGCCTGTCTGACCCCAAATGAGGGACGCAGTATAGCACAGTGGTTTAAGGCTGAGCTCAAAGCTTCCCTGTTAGAAAGGGATACTTTATGGAAAAAAGCCAGAAGAAGCCAGAACGACTCAGATTGGTGTCTTTTTAAGAGAGCACATAACAAGTGCACCAAGTTGGTCAGAGCAGCCAAGGCCGCCTACTATAGTTTGAAGCTAGCTTCTGCCTCAGGAAATCCTTCAAAGCTCTGGAAAACATTAAAAGACATGTCTGGACACACACCTGGTAATTCCATTCCAGCAAAAATTAAGTCCGGTGGCAGCGTTATCGCTAACCAATCGGAGATATTGGAAGCCCTCAATAACCATTTTGCAATGGCAGGGCTAGCATTTTATACTTCTCCTGCCAATGACCTCCGCACAGCTCAGGGCACACCAACCCACGATTCCCCCTCTACCGAGGAGGCCTTCTCCCTCCTGCCTGTCTCTCTAAAAGAGGTGGAAGACCTACTGCTGCAATTGGACACCAGGAAGGGGAGCAGGCTCCGACTTCATAGAGCCATACTATCTGAAATGTGCCTACCATGTGCTTGAGGTGCCAATCACCCACCTGTTCAACATGTCACTCTCCCAGAGTAGCCTCCCCCATCAATGGAAAATAGCCAATGTCATCCCTCTATTAAAAGCAGGTGACCCCTGCGATCTAAATAATTACAGACCGATCTCCCTCCTCCCCATCCTGTCTAAATTACTAGAAAAAATAGTGTGTGGCCAGCTAGGGGGTATACTTAGAATCCAGAAGCCTATTAAACCCGGTTCAGTCTGGATTCAGAGCACAGCACCGTAACAGCCCTAGCTAAGGTGACCCATGATTGGCTCCTAGACCTTGACAAGTAGAAGCATGCTTGTGCTGTTTTCTTGGATCTGAGTAAGGTATTCGACACAGTCGATCACAGCCTGCTTCTTTTCTCCCTAAGCACCTTAGGCCTGGACCATAAATCCTTGTGCTGGTTTGCAGACTACCTCAGAGAACGGAAACAGCAGGTGAAAGCTGAAGGTGATCTTTCTCCATTAAAACCTATGCTGAGGGGTGTGCCCCAGGGCTCTATCCTTGGTCCCCTCCTCTTTGCAGTCTACATTAACAACATCAATGACCCCATCAAAAAAGCCAACATCCACTTATTTGCGGACGACACTGTACTGTACTTGAGTCATCCCACACTGGTAGCAGCCTGTGAAGACCTCCAAGCTGAATTTAACCTTCTACAATACCAGCTCATAAACAAAAAACTTTTGCTCAATGTGAAAAAGACAAATGCCATTCTCTTCTCCCCCTCCTTGCATGTTGCAGTTCCTGCTGGAGGGGGGCTACCCCATAAATTACCACTGTTCTTGGACAAACACTAGAGTATGTAGCTAAATTCAAATATCTAGGAGTTTGGCTCGATCACAAACTTTCCTTCGCCAACCATCTCGAAGATCTACAAAAGAAACTAAGGCAAAGATTAGGACTATTCTACAGAATTAACCACCTGCTCACAAAGTAGGCCAAGATTCAACTGGTTCAAGCTACCTTCCTATCTTTAATAGATTACGCGGACCTGCTCTACAGCCACTGCACTGCCTCTTCACTGGCTAAGTTGGACACCCTCTACCACAGAACTATCAGGTTCATTACTGGCCTTCCACTTTCCACACACCACTGCTCCCTGTACTCATCGTTAGGCTGGACTTACCTTCACTATAGAAGGAATAGAAACGCCGCCCTATGGGCCTTCAGAGCGGTGACCAACAAGCTCCCCTCATATGTCTCAGATTGTATTCCCCGGAGTGTGTTAGACACCTACGCTCTAAGGAGCTATTCCCTAATTGCCCTCCAAGTTCCAAGGGTCAAAACTCGTTTCAGCAAAGCTGCTCTAAGCTTCTCTTTACCCACAATGTGGAACGGTTTACAAAGAAACTTGAAGCTGAGCTGCCCTGTTAGCCTGAATATCTTCAAGGCGCTCTACGATCGCTACGATGAAAGCACCTTGTAAATGTTTTCCTCGCTGCTAGCCCACTAATTCCGCAACTCCCCCTTTCCATCCTGACGCTCGCCATGTTTCTTCCCCGGCTCTCACTCTTTCCCTATTAACTTTTCCTGCTGCACCCACCCTTCCCTGTCCACTCCAGCCTGGCTAAAGTCCCACCCCATCCATAGTAGTGTCCCAATTATCTACCCCTCCTCCATCATTATCGTAATAAACAAGTACACGACAGCCATCGTCACTTTCTGTGGTTTTAGCTCAATTTTTCCCCCAGTCATCGGTAATATATCCCTCCTCTTCTTTACCTCTCTAACCCGCCATCCCGTACATGGCCTCTTTCCCCTATATGTGTAGTAGCTGGCTGTCTCACTCAAAAGATCTCTGCTTATAACCCCTGTATGCCTATGGTTGATTGCACATCTGCTGACTTCTTCAGTTGTAAAATAATGCTGTTTTTTTTTATTTATTTCAACCTTGTATTGTACTGTATACACTGTATATACTTTTTCTTCCTTGTATATTATTGCTTTTTGTATACCTGCTTCTGTACTGTACTTTGATGTATTCATGACCAGGTCCACCTTACAAATGAGCCTTGCTCAATGGTGCCCGCCTGGATAAATAAAGATTTTGATTGATTGATTGATTGAAGGCTCTGAGCTGCAAATCTGGAGACCTGGATTTGAAGCCCACAGCCCCCGCTTGCATACTGTGTGACCCTGAGCAAGTCATTTAATTTCCTTGTGCTCCCAGGTCGCACCTGTAAACAAGCTTTCAGCTTAGTGTGCTACTCCTGGTTAAACAATTGGATAAAAAAAAAATGAAGATAGCAGTAGTGGACCTCTTCTTCTGAATCCTGATTGTGGCAAATCAACTTAAAATAAAAAAATTTTTTATTACTGTACTGTATTTCTCAGTGTAGTGCTTCCATCTGATGACTTGATAATACCATTACCCCCCCCACTCCCAGAAGCCCTGGTTCCCCCTAACCTGACTGGTGGGGTGGCTGAACTAAAGAAAACCCTTGTATTTTAGCAGCCACCAGACACCTTAATGTACTGTGTCTAGCAGCGGCCAAACCTGGAGCTTACTTTAGACTGCCCATCAGTCAGGTCAGGGAGAACTGGATCTTCTAGGAGAGGAAGATAGAAAGGCTGAACCTGTACAATAGAGCAGATGGGGATGGAGTTGTCATCAGATGTCTTAGTTTTAGTTGTAGATTGCTAAGGGCTGAGGGTTGGGACAATGGGGGGGGTACCAGAGTTTTTTGCTGAGAACCCTGGTCAAAGACTCGACTCATGGGTGAGGAGGGCTGGGGTTATGGATTGGGGGAAGATGGTTATAGCACTTGCAGTCAGTGTACTGTATTAGCTGTCTCAGAATGGCACCTTGTTGGAGATAAAGGGAAGTAATCATGTTGGACTTACTAGTAGCCAGTGCAGCAGTTAAAGTTGTGGCCAGACCAGACTAGAGAATCTGCAGTGCAGTCTCTTAGCAATGGCACCACCACCTACCAACAGCCGCTTGAACACCCCAGGAATCCCAGTCATCCCAGCAGCTGCCAGCCATGACAGTAAGGTAAGAAGAAGAGGTGGGAGGCAGGGATAAAGAAAGTCTTTTGCATATATGTCCTGAGTGGTGGGAGTCAGAGTCAGATGCTGAACGGAACTGGGATCTGAAGTGTCGAAATTCTTATTTCAGCAAACAGATCGGATTCTTGAGAATCTGAGCAACCCTAGAGAGTACAGGGAAATTATTAAGTTTCATTTTAGACACAAAAGCATTGATTTCTTTTGGGCATTTGGCACTAACATCATACTAATTAACAATCTTTGTGTACGATTAAAATTCCCTTATAAGTGATCCATTGGAGTAGCCAGGTCCTTATTCTTAGCAGTGGCCACAGCATCATCTGCATATGAGAACTATAGAGTCCCCACGCACTTCAGGCAAATTGCTCACAAATATGCCAAACAAAAGTGGCTTTAAGATAGATTCTTGAGGACTTCCATAGTTATGGGCATGTATTGTGAGAAAATATTATTAATCATCACTTTCTCAACTCTTTTAGTTAAATAACGTTTAACCATGCCAGTGCTTGAGCTTGAAAAAACCAACAATCAAACAACAGCATTCAAAGTGCTTAAGAGTAAGCTGCGGAACAATAAATCAAAGTCCTTAGATAGATCAGTATAACCCACCCCTGCCCAGTTCTGTCTTCCAAGGTACCATGAAGAAGTTTTTCTAGCTTAATTAACGTTTAATCAATCAACCATTTATTTTTAGTTTAATAGTACCTTACCCCAGGGGCTCAAGGCACTGCACACAAAAGTACAACTAAGAACAGTATTAAAACAGAGACCATAATTAAGCATGGACACACTACACATTTAAAAGCAAGCCTAGATTGTCAAAAATGTGTAGCCTGGATCATAAAAAGCCAAGGAGAACAAATATGTTTTACAGAGCCTTGTGGAAGGCTTCCACTGAGAAGATATAGCTCAGCTGATGGGGAAGAGAGCTCCACAGCCGAGGAGCAGCTACAGCAAAAGCTTTGTCCTCTGATGACTAAACATGGTCATGGGGCCTCTAAAGGATTCTCTCTGGCAGAGCAGAGGGGGCAAGGCTGAGTACATGGGAACACGAGATCGTTGATGTAGCCAGGACTGATACCATGCAGGGCCTTGAATATCATCAAGCAAATCATGAAGGAAGTTCAGCACCTAACTAGAAGTCAGTGCATTTCATACAGCATAGGCATGACATGACAAAAACTATTGTGTCAGATATCAGCCTTGCATTGCTCTGCACTATCTGGAGATGGTGCACCAAACCTCCCAAAAGCCCAAGATAAAGAGCATTACAGTAGCTGAGGTGGCATGTCACGAAGCATGTGCCACAGTCAACAGGTTGTCACAGTAAAAATAAATCTGTAACTGGGTGATAATTCTCGAATGGAAAAAAAAAACCCACATCTAACTGCTGCTTTTGCTGCCACATGGAATTCCAGTGGCAGTTTCTCATCTACTGTAACACCCAAATTTTAGCCCTATCCTCAGCTTGGATAATGGTGCCACCCAAAGATGGAAGGGTGGTCCCATTCCTCTTCATTGTTGTCTTATAAGATCCTGGTTCTATTAGTAACAGCTCCAGATTACATGGATTGAGACTTAGCCACCTGTTTGCCATCTAATTGTTCAGTCCAGACATACATCAGTTTATCACAGTGATAGAGTCCTCGTGATCTTGTGTGAAAGAGAGACACAACTGGATATCATTTGCATAGCAGGGAATCCTGACGCTGTACTGTCTCACAATCTCCACCAAGGGCAGCATTTACACTGTGAATAACATCAGGGAGAAGATCAAGCATGTAGAATTCCACAGGGCTCTGTAGTGACCCTTGAAGAAAATGACCCCCCCCGGGGTCACCCATGGAACCCTTCCAGCAGGAAATGACTCAAACCAATGCAGCACTGTTCTGGTGTGTCCTCCATATTTCCCCAGAAGATTAGTCAAAACCCAAGTTCCAAGGTGTCAAAAACCAAAGAAAGAGTAAGAAGCATCACCACAGAGTATTATCCTTGGGGTCCTTCACAAGGGCAGTCTCCTTGCTGTGTCAAGATGTAAAACCCAATTGGGAGGGCTTGTACTGTAGCTATCATAATGCAACAGCTGAGACTCCATTTGCAGCACTATCACCTTCTGAAGTACCTTCCCTAGAAAAAGGGGGGGGGGGTTACAGATAGGCCTGTAGTTAGCCAGTACCTTCAGGACCAAACATGGTTTCTTGATGATATGAACCATCACCACATTCCTCAATGTGGCAGGGAAATATCCCTCCAAAAGAGAACCCTAGATGATCTCAGCTACCACAGTTCACTTTATTGAAAAAAGAATGTATAAAATCACATTGATTGTTACAAACATTAAAACAGGCCTTCATCACAGCATATACTGTATTGTACATCACTGTACAATATATAACCTTGATTTATAGTTGCATATTTAATGCACATATACATACCCAACTAGCATATCCCTTTGTTATAAACAAATTGTGCACATTTCGTTAGTGCAAAAATTACAAGTTCACTCAAAGAATAAATCATTTTTGCAGTCCATACTTCAACAGAAGCAGATATTATAAATGTATTTGCAATTGAGTAAATCCAATTCCTCCTTTCTTCATCAAATCTGGAGCATTCTCGTAACACATGCCTAGTTGTTCATTTTACATCAGGGTTACAACTGCAGCTATTAATTGCTGTAATAGAGGCATACAAACTGCTCATTCCTGAAGATTTACTGAGTATACCACAGCACAATTTATATAGTGTTTTCCTATAATCTACATTTTAACAGAAGGAAATATAAAAATTATAGTACTGCTCCTTTCTCCACAGCTTTAATATATTTTTTAACAGAACATTCAGATAACATAATTATCCTTTGTTGAATAGTACTCAGACAGCCTAATAATTTAATTCTGTAATTCTTGCCAGTGAGAATTCTGCTGAGTTTAAAAAATTTTTTTTACATTCTCTGGTTTTGTAGTCTCTTTACCCACCTTTTTATGGTTATATAGACCTTTTATGATGTTATTTGAGTCAAAACCTTGATGCCGGCTTAATAGTTTAAACTCTAAATATAATTTATTATTTTATTTTATTACAGGTTTCGTTTGTTTTAGTATAACACTACTTGTTTATTTAAGATAGGTTTGTCTTAAGTTAAGTTAGTTTTGTTAGTTATTGGTTATTTAAGATGTGTTGGATGGCCCTTACGACGGTCAGACACTATTCTCCCGCTCTGCTCCAGAGCCTCCATCCTTTTCACTGTCCCCATCTGTCTGCTGATGTCTTTAATAGGTGTCGTGCAGCGGGGATAGTGAGAAGGCATTTGAGGGATGGTTGGACTGGACAGAGTGGGAGATTGGAAAGGAGTGGGCAGATAGGGGTAGTTGGGACGAGGAGACGCCCTGGGGCGAAATGGGATCAGGAGAGGGGTCCTGCCTGCCTGATTCCCATACCCAAGGGCTCCGCAGATTGTGGGCAGGTACTGCACTCCTCTCCGGAAACCCATCCAACCCGGGCAGTGCTATGTAATGCCAGGTCCATTAGGAACAAGACTGCAATTAGTGCAGATCTTGTTGCAACATCTGACCTGGCATGTATCACCGAGACCTGGCTGGATGAGAACGCAGGTCTATATTAGACTCTGCTGCTCGGCTGGGTTCTCGGTGATGCATCGCCGAGATTGGATCGTAGGGGCAGGGAGTAGCCATCTTTTTAGAACAGATCTGAATCTTGTGGATGTGCCAGTGGGTAACACTAGATCCTTTGAGTGTATCCAGGCAGCAGGTGCAGGGTTTGGATTCTCCTCATCTACCGTCCACCGGTGATGGTGGAGAATTCCTGAAGGGATCGTCAGACTTCATCGTCGACATGGCATTGGAGTCGCCCAGATGGTTAATACTGGGTGACTTCAATGCCTGGGTCGAATCGATGAACTCTCTAGATTTTGGAAAGAATTTTCTCCAACTTATGACTATGTTGGGCCTGTCACAGGTAGTTACCTCTGCTACCCATATAGGAGGTCACTCATTGGATCTAGTGTTCCTACTGGATTTGGATATCACGCATTTGGGGGTGGAACCGAATATGTGGACAGACCATCACACCATAAGATTCAGCTTTGGGGCACCCCCTAATAGGCCTGCCTCTACGGAGATGGTTCAGTATCGCTCTTTAAGGGGAGTTACCCCAGAGGGTCTATTAGCGGTACTGGACCTATCGGGTATTTCTGCATGAGCATGGGTCCAGAGACCTTGTTCTTGCCTATAATAAGGTGGTGAGCGAGGCCCTGGACCTAGTTGCTCCTGTCCATGTTCGCCCACTCACTCAGCGCCCTAAGACTCTATGGTTTGATGAGTCTTTGAAGGAATCGAGGAGAGTGGGGCAAAGGCTAGAGAGGGCCTGGCGGAAGTCCGGCCTGGATGCTGACAGACTTAGGTTGATGGATCATTACGGTATCTATCAATCAGCAATCACCCGTAAGAAGGCAGAATTCCTGTCCGGGAAGATTGCTGCTGTGCGAAACCAACCAGCTCAACTCTTTCGGACTGTCGACAGACTGTGCAATCCACTCTGTCTACAGTCTGGAAGAGATTTTTCACAAATAAAGTGTGATGAGCTTGCTCGGTTTTCACGAATAAGATTGCCCGGCATTAGGTGCGGATATCGATGAGCTCACTCTTCAAGGGTTTGCGGTGATTGAGGAAACAAACACCTGTGTTACCTGGTGTGACTTTGGTAAGCCAGAATTCATGGATATTGTGAGGATTGTCCATTCTGTACGTCCAACCAGCTGTAGTTTGGATCCGGGCCCTACGTCACTATTATTAGGTTGCGTAGATACTATCTGCCTGATCCTTGCTGAAATTGTCTGGAAATCTTTGGAGCAGGGGATCTTTCCTGATCCCTAAAGGAGGCAGTCATTCGACCACTCCTGAAAAAGCCTTCACTGAATCCGGACTGTCCAGCTAACTACAGACCTGTCTCTAACCTGCCCTTTTTGGGTAAGGTTATTGAAAAGGTGGTTGCGCTACAACTGGATGACCATCTTACAAATCACAATATCTATGATACTCTTCAATCCGGATTTAGGAAAAGACATAGTACTGAGACTGCTCTTGTCCGGGTTCTAAATGATCTCCTGATTGCGAGAGATCGAAAGGCTCATACTATTCTAGTCCTTCTTGATCTCCCTGCAGCATTTGATACTGTGGACCATGGTGTGCTTCTGGAATGCCTGCGGCTTTATTGTGGACTGTCTGGTACAGTTCTGCATTGGTTTCGATCTTTCCTCACGGGTCGGAGACAGAGGGTTATCACCGGAATTTATTCCTCTGATGTCATCTTCCTGTCCTATGGGGTACCACAGGGTTCCATTTTTGGCACCCATGTTGTTCGCTGTTTATATGTTGCCATTGGGAGACATTATTAGGCGATACAGTCTTGGTTTTCACTGCTATGCAGATGATACCCAGCTGTATCTGTCCTTTAGTCCCGGACAGGAAGATGCATTCTCCATACTTAACAACTGTCTATCCGAGATCAAGGACTGGATGAGTGCTAGCTGGCTGAGGTTAAACCCGGATAAGACTGAGGTGTTGGCGGTGGACCCAGGTCGCCTTGAGGTGGGTTGCAGGGCTGGGCATCCTTCGGGCATATGGATTGATGGTGCCCAGCTCCCAACCTCAGACCGGGTGCGTAATCTGGGCGTTATTATTGACGACGGTTTGACCCTAAAATCGCAGGTGTCATCCTTTGTCAAATCTTCCTTTTACCATCTTAGGAATATCGCCCGGGTGAAACACCTAGTTCCTCTGGCTGACCTTCCTATACTGGTCCATGCCTTTGTGACCTCTTGCCTTGATTACTGCAATGCCCTGTACCTAGGGCTACCGAGGGTTGATATCCGCCACTTGCAGCTGGTGCAGAACGCAGCAGCCAGGCTTTTGACTGGGACATCCAGAAGCAGTCATATTATGCCTGTGCTGCGCGGACTGCACTGGCTGCCGGTTCAGTGGCGGATCACCTTCAAGGTCGGCTTACTGGCCTATAAAGCCCTACACGAACAGGGACCGCGGTACCTGCAAGATCTCCTTATTCCCTACTGTCCCTCTCGCTCACTCCGATCCACCGACGAGGGATTGGTAGAGATTCCCAGGGTACATTTAAAAACATCTGGGGCACATGCATTTTCTTACGCTGCCCCCACCCTGTGGAATTCTCTACCTCGTCGGATACATAGCTGCCTGACCGTCGAGAGTTTTAAGTCGGAGTTAAAAACGTATTTATTCCGAAAAGCATATGGAGAGTGATCTTATTGTGATTTTACTGTGAATTTTATTGTGATTTTATTGTTATTATTGTTATTTTTGTCATAGTTTGTAAATTCTAATGTTTGCTTAATTGTACAGCGCTTTGGCTTTGAAAAGCGCTTAAAAATAAAATTTACTTACTTACTTACTAGTTATTATTATATATTATGCTGTAGCATATAATGTCCACATGCTTTCCAATCCATGTTTGGTCAGCAATTTATTTCATCTGCCAAACCAGGTATATTCGAATTTACTATTTATACTCTCAGTCCAGCACTATAGGGAAGTCTGTGGTCTTCCATATTAATTATTCTTGCCCAATAGTTAATACTCCTTTTTGTGTCATAAATTCAAGTGGCATAACCTTGGCTGCATATCTGAGAGCAGCAGTGGGAGAGTCTCTAGGCAGTCCCAGCACTGCACTTAGAAAACAGTTATGAGCTTTTCAAACTTATGCGATATCAATTGTACACCCCATATCTTTGCCCTATAAAGTAGATAGGAGTTAACTTTCGCCTCAAAGGTTCTTCTTAACGCAGTAAAGGAATTATCAATGAAACTTCTGGCAAAATGAAAGACTGCATTGGAAGTAGTCATAACATTTTTTTTTTGGTTTTCTGCGTGAACTTTCCAAGACTTTTTTAATCTAAAGTAATTCACAAATAACAATATTTGTCCACTTCTGTGATAGATACACTTCCGAAGTTCCATTTTTTAGGCACAAATTTTTTTTGCCATCAAAAGACGTGATAAGGTTTTTTTCTATATTTTCTACATCTGTTTTCTTAAAATGTTCCACAACAGCTAGCAGAGCACTTTTAAGCCCTAAAGAGGTTATGGAGTTTAAAACAGTATCATCTGCATAAATTAATTGCTTAACATCTTGATGATTAATTTGTGGCTGAAATGTATCTATAGGCACTAAAGCTTTAACAATAGTTTCAATGTATAAATTAAATAACAGGTGGGGGGGACAAAATATACCTCTGTTTTACACCTTTTCTTATTGAGATAGGCTGAGACATGTTACCATTGTTTAGATAGTCTTACATTTGCAGTTTTTCTGGTATGTAACATAATAAATAACAAAGTAATCTCTTGGGATTGTTTAACTCAGTAAATTTTTTCCATAATATATTTCTGTTGGCAACATTTAAATTTCTCCCTGTATATTTATCAGTAAAATAAAACAATGTGAATATATAATTCATGGTACTGCAGTGTTTTCTAAACCCTGCTGGAAGGTGGATAAGAGCTGGTTGTCTTTGACCCAATTTTCAAGAACTCTTGGAATATATCTTGTGTAAATCTTGGCAGCTATACACAATAATGTGATTGGATGGTAGCACTTGGGATCTGCCCCTTCCCCCTTTGTAAAAATTGACACGATCAAACCAGTATTTAGATTTAAGGAATTATTGATGTTGATGAACAGGGGTGCCAAAATCTCTGGCTACCACACAGGGTTTGCTTGAAATAATTCAGCTGTAACTTGATTTTTGCCTGGAGCTTTATTTCCTTTTTTTTGTTCTAAGATTAACATGATTACCATATTTTTTGTAATTGGTCACAAGGGTTCCAATTCTTTCAAGTAATCAACTCCTTTTAAAGTATAATTAGGTTCAGTAAACTCCTGGCCATCCCTGGTCCCATGCAGCTCAGTAAAATGAGCCACCCAAACTAGGGTACTAATTGGTGAGTCTACTGTACTGTATGTCCAACTGTCTAGTTTTAGGAAGATAGCCTCTTGTAATTCAGCCCATAGCAAATGTTTACATTGTTGCTTTTAGTTTTCAGTAGGCTTTGATACTCTTTCTTAAGATTAGTAAGCCCTCTTTTAAAAGATTTAGATGAATGTCTGGCTGATCCGTCAGTGCAGTGGTAGTGCTGCCACTCACAACGCTGCAATCCCAGCTTCAGTAGCAAGCCTGAGTAATCAGGGGCCAGCTGAGGGGGAAGGGTAGGAGAATCAAGTATCCCAGAGGATGCTCTCCTCTTCCGGGGAAGGAGGGAGACCACTGCTGCCATTTAAGCGCCCGCCAGGTGCAGACCTGCATGCATTACAGGGTGGGAGGAGTGCTGACTGGCTGGGAATGGCATCTTGCACTACATGCAGAGACCAGCTCTCAGGTTTTACTTCCATGGAGAGGTGAGAAAATGGAAAAAGAGCCCTCAGCCAAGCAGAATGACAGCCCTGCTTTCCTGCAGACCACACACCTGCCAACCTGTCTCTCTCCTGGCAACACTAAATGAAGATTTCATGGGACATGGCTACGCCTGAGGATCCCATCATGGGGAGTAAGCCACAAAGGAAATGCAGAAAAGGTATGTCCCCAGAGGAAAGCAGGGTGATGGTGTTGGGGAGATGCAGAAGCCTGAAAGTGGGACCAGATGTCAGCTGAGAGGCCACACAAACAGAAAGAAAAAAAAGGATATAGATGGATTTTTGCTAGACAATTTCCTAGTCTGATATAAAGTTCTTCTCATTTCTCTACATTCTGCTTCAAACCATGGCTTTTTTGCCATGAATTTATTATGTTTAGCCAATTCTTGCAAAGAAATTAACTTCAGGAATAATCCATCTACAGTATAATATGTTCATACTTTCTAATGACATTTGCATAACTGCTACCAGAATCATCACTGCAAATATGTATTGATATAAATGCATTTTTTAAATCCATCATGAAAGTACCATTCAGTAAAATGTTTACCTTCTGATGGAGTATTGGGGTCATAGAAACATAGAAGTATACTTTCCTCTGGAAGTCATTCCAACAAGGTCATCCACCTTATCTTGTTAGAATTAAGTGCTATAATGTCCTTGACTGGCTCTTGGTTTAATGAATTGGCTTGATAAATTAATTCAGTATTTTGAGGCACATAGTAAATATTAATGGAAAATTATTGCTATCCGACAAATGCATAATTTTCATTTCCTTCATTAAATTAGAATTATAAGCAGCAATTGTAAAAATATAAGGGGTTGTCCCTCCTGTATGAGTGGGGAATATTATTCCACCATTACGGTTCTTTGGGACACAACCATTTTACAATCTGCAAGTACATTCCTACATAAAGTTCAGCACTAGTTTTTACTATTATTCACTTTTGTATTAACCACGTGTGTTATTGGAATATTGTAAACATCATCACTGGACCTGTGATTTGTTTTTAACTCTGATTCACAACCTAATCTAGCACTGACATCTCCAACTAAAATTATTGGGACATCCTTGTAACGATCATGTGTTTGGGAAATTATACCTTTGAACAATTTGAATAAATTTACTTTCCTCTCCTTTGTCAAGTTTTGGGGTATGTATATTTTAAAGATGATCAAGACTGTTTTTGTTAAATTATCAAGCTCAATTCCTAAGCAAAAATCAGAGCTAGTATCTAGACATTTAGCAGAATAGTTCAATTCAGTAGAGACGAGAGTCATTAAACTACCTGCTGGTCTTCTAAAATTATATTTCTTAGTTGCTGGGTGTTCAATTATTTTGTATCCTGGTATATTACATTCCTTTAAATTAGAAACCAGTGTCTCTTAAAATATTGTAACCCACATGCCAATTTGGGGGTTATCAAAATAATGCCCTGTTGGCATCAGGAGGCTGTATTCATGCTGCCAGGCCAGCCGGAGGGCAGGGCTTGTGCAGCACGTGAATGATTTTCAAGCACCAACTAGCATGCAGTGAATCCATTAGGGGATTCGAGAGGAGTTGTCAAGAAGCAGGGAGCAGTTGTAGCCAGCTCCTGGGCCCTGCAGGGAGGGCCTGCAGTCAGGGCCGGGTAAGCCTAGGGCCAGGGTTTGGAGATTGCTCCCCAGCCCCCCAAAACAGGAGGGATCCCACAGTCCACCAGTGGGAAGACCAGAGGTAAATCTCTGCAGCCTGGTTATGACACTACTCTTCCTTTCCAAACTAACTTAGGCGTCAGGCAAGGTTGCCTTCTGGCACCTACTTTATTTTTAATAGCATACCAAAAAGTCTCTCCAATCCTGATTACCATGCCCCACAAATCCTGGAGCAAAGAACTGATTGTCTCACATATATGGGATGATATAGTACTTATATCAACTTCTGCACTAGGACTAAAAAGAAAGCTGGAACACTTTACGGGTTTATGCAAGGATAAAATGCTAAAGATAAACTTAAATAAAACTAAGATTGTCGTCTTCGGGAATAAATCTAAAATATCACCTAAATTCTGGGTAGAGGAGGACAAAATAGAAGTGGTAGACCACTATGACTAATTAGGAGTTAGATTTACACAAAATGTGACATGGAGTAAACATATTAAATTAATTCAAAGTAAAATGAATACTGCTGCCATTGCTCTCAAAATGTTTAATGCAAGGATGGGCAAAACTGCGGTCAAGGGCATACTGAGGGTAATTAATGCAAAAATAAAGGCAAGCATATTATATGCTTCTGAAATTTGGGGCTTAACCAACTTATTAGCTGTAGAAACTATTCTTAATAAACTATACAGATATATCCTTATGGTGCCACCTGGGATTCCATCCTGTATCCTTAAATTAGATTTGGGACAACATTCTATGCTCTCATTACTTAGAGTGAGACAGATTATGTTTCTCTTAAAGACTTTTCTCCTCCCGGACACTCGGTTACCCAGAATTTGTCTGAAGGAGGAAATAACATTTCCAACAATGGGATATGTCCATCCATCCATTCAGTTAATTAAAAAAACTATCTTTCCCTCAGGCTTGGGATATCTTCCGTACAATATATACACAAGCCCATGGGAGGAAATAGTTACTTCTATCAAGACTAGATTAAGGGATATGGATTCAAATAGATTATTTACCCAACTCTCTGCACTAAAATTACATAATTGGTATAGACAGATCAAGATCTCATGGGGTTATAAATGTCATTTCTCTAAATTAACTAATCCCAAAATGCGTAGAATATTCACCAGATTTAGATTGGAGGTCTATAACACCCAATACATCCATCACAGACAAAACAAGTCCAATGTTATGGACCCTTACTGTAAATGTAGCTATAACAATTATGAGGGCCTCAAACATGTGGTCCTGATTTGCCCCCTTTATGAAAAAAAACAGGAAGCAATGGCTGGGGGATATAATAGGTGATCTTGGTCTCCCCCCTGGTAATATAGTGTTGCATTTTTTTTGACTTCCCAGGATCCTAATGTTCTACAGAAACTTGCTAGATTTCTGATGACAACTCATCTGTAATTAATTAACTTTTGTAAGGAACAGTCTCTATGTTATTAACTGCCTTCAAGTAATGCTAGCCTATCTTATGCTGCTAATGAAATTGAAAGCAGTATTGTACTGTACTGAGCAATTCTGTGATTTTAATATCTTTTATAACACGGGGTAGGGAAACACAGGTACCTGATTGGTGCACAGCCATCAGGTGACCATTGATTAAACCACGATATATGCACAGCAAGTAGTGAACAGTCCCCCCTGAGGGATCAGTCAGCCTTCCTGATCTCATTATTGAGCCACAAATTCAGTCTGAGTGGCAGCTATTAATTTACTCGCTAAGAGAGCGAGAGTGGAAGCCTGGCTACACTGTTGAAATATGGTGCACTGTTGTATGTCTGTGTGACCGTATCTGTGCCATGTTGTGAAATATTACATTTATTTGCCCCTCCCCAGTGTCCACCTTCCCACCCACCTGCCCCGAGGGCTCTGAGACCTGCACCAAGAAAGCAGAAGTCGTGATTTCCCTGTGTAGAAAGAGAGAGAGAGAGACTGTGCGGCGAAACTTTGGGGACAGAGAGAGAGAGAAAAAACAGACAACCTTCGGTAACGAGAAACGTGTGAGTGAGTTTGTTTCCCTAGGAGTATGTGTGCTGTCTGCTCCCTGTTCCAGTGTGTCTGTCTCTAAACACAATGATTGCATGCCCTTCACTCCCCGTTGTAATGCTCAAGTCAGCTCTGCCTCAGTTTTCTGTGTCTCTCTGTGTTCGCCTCGCACGTAATTTTATTTCACTAATCTCCCCAAAATCATCATGCTGCTGTGTAGTGGGAGAGAGAGAGAGACTCGCTGAAAAGTGCATACTATATCTCTCCCCTTGCTGTCGACTCTACCAAGAGCTGTGGTCAAATTCTGTTGATGAAATGCATCCACTTCAGTAGCTTCCTCATGAGAAATGGACATTTTAGTAATCAGGGAGTAGTGAGGAGAGAAGTGCTGGAGTATAGTACAGAAACAGCACAGTGTCTCTCTCTCTAGCATACACCTGGAAGACACACAGAGGCAGACCAAGGAGAGACATGACAGGCACTGTGTGAAGTGAGACAGAGACAGTGGTAGCAGGCAGTTGCTGCAGTCTTCTGGCTCTCTCGCTCACTCGCTCTCCGGTTGTTCCAGTGTCCTGTCCCTCCAGTTCCTGGCATGTGTACAGTTATCGTGCATGTTCAGTTATTGCGAGCGACAATGGAATGTCAGTCTGCACAGTTCAGTGGCACAATTCCTACTAGCGGCACAGTTGAGCCTTACTGATGACTTCTTTAGTGCTGCAGATATTTCTCCCCGCCGATGTGGTTGGTAGCCATGGTTTGTTCTGTAGCAAGTTGCCTATGCCAGGAAGGGAGATATGGAATAGGGACAGCGAGAGATGTGAAATTTGTTGCCCTCATCCCCCCATGGGAGACAGACTGTGTGTGTGTGTCTCTGTGTCCATGCAGCTTGCTGGTGCTAAAGTTCTGTATGCTGCAGACAAAGACTCACACGCACACAGATACAAGACATTGCAGCAGCTGTGGAACATTGTCTGTCTCTCATAGTCCTTTTCTCTCTCTCTCCGTCTCTCTCTGTAGCACAATTCAGCACTGTCAGCACCACAGTAGTTGAAGTGGTGGCAGAACACATTAAAAAGTTCCTATAATTTCATGAGTTAATTATGCTTTCCTCATGTTTTTTTCCACTCTGGTGACACCCCATGTTATAAGCGCAATAACCCACTCCAGGGTGTGCAGCACCCAGGGCGTTGATCAATCCCCAATAACCGCACACCCTGTCATGGGTTATTGCTTACTTATATTTTATGTGGGTTTTTTATGTCTTGCACATTGTAATGGCTAATGCTGATGAATAAAACATTTTGTATTTGTACTTGCCTGGTTATAGAGGGAAGATTTTGTGGAGTCTGTCCGGCTCAGTTCTGGTAGAGTCTGCAAGGAGTAACTGCCATGAGAGGGACCGGAGTATTGAGGTGGCAGCAACGTTCTGGAGGGACTGCGGTGGCAGAACAGCTCCTGTGCCTGTATGTCCACTTGAGTTTTGGAAGGGCTGCTGTGGAGAAGTCATTGAGGAGGTGCTGTGCCCAGAATGAAGGTGAAAGCCTGCCCGAACCTGCCTGTGGATCGGTGAGGTGCGAGCAACTTCTGGGAGAAAGGACTGTGCCCAAAAGTGCCATCACAGCCCTGGAGGAAGTAAAGGTCAAAGGTATGGTTTGCACCCTGCTCCCTCTGCCGGGGATTACTGTGAAAAGTGACTGCCTGAGGTTACTTGAGGGTACCGAAGTAAAAGGGGCCCTTTACAGCTCGCAAATAGAAACTGTTGTGTGAACAATCCAGGTTCAAATCCAGTGTCCCCCTCTACATTTGGTGTCACAGCATTTGCCATTGTCTGAGGATCTAAAAATGAACTGTAAATACTTGTTGGAGTATCCCTGGAGCTTAGATGTGGCTTGAGCCTTCCGGTTTAAAATAAACATGCTGTTTGTTTCATCACAAGTTCTTTCTGGGCCAAGTTATTATGCCAGGAACTTATGTGTTATGCTATCTTTTCCCAAGTGTGTTTCAGGAGTAAATCAGCCAGATGGGATCCCAGGTCATGCAGGGTGAGAAAGATGCCACCAGGAATTGCCTCGATGGAGCTCATGCCATCACAAGGAATCCCTACATCAAAGAACTAAGGTACTGTGTGTCTCTCTGCTAATAAAAGTTTACTGTACCCTCCCTCTTTCTCAGAGACAATATACCATCAAAACTCCTAAACAGGGAAGGGAGGGGGGTAGCCTCTGGAATGTGTCATCAGTGGATTGGGAGTAGCTGCCTGCCTGCCAGAACTAATTGAACTGTACCCCACTCGCCCCTCCCACCCCGGCAGGAGTGAGTGAAATTCTTCTCTGAACTGTGAAACTGTGTGCTAAGTGATTTCTATGCAGCAAAACAGGGAGATGTGGTTACAGTCTTAATATGCCATGAGTTTTAACAAATTCTAACCATGCATTATCAATTATTTTGGATTTTAGACCAGTTTAATATAGAAATGGTGGTATTGTTTCCGTCTATAGACTTACTTATATCTGCAGGTCATTGTCTAGTATCCAAATTAACCACAGTGTGATTACAAGTTTTACAAAATGTTGCCACCTTCTCAATTCTGTACCACTACCCTCTGCTTCTATATCAGGGATCAGCATCATATATCAGAAGATTTACAGTACCTCCCCTGTGGAGCACTACAGTCCCATATCTCTCCTCTGCTTCTTTGCCAAAATACAAGAATGGCTCATCTTTAACCAGGTTCTTCACTTCCTTGCGCAGAGACACCTGTTGTCACATAGGCAATATGGCTTCAGGAGGCATCATAGAGCAGACACTGCCCTTGGTAAACTGACCTTGGACATTCTGGAAGCCATGGATAAAGGGCTGCTAACTGGTGCAGTCTTCATAGACCTCACAAAAGCTTTTGACTTGGTTCACCATAGTCTTCTGCTAACAAAGTTCAAGCTGTTTTGTCTCGATGAACTCTAGCTCCCAACTGGTCAGGTGGAAGGGCTCACATTCCTCAAAAAAAACAAAACTATCTCGGATGGTGTCCCCCAAGAGACAGTAGTGGCACACAAGGCTTGCAGGTAATAAACAATCAAGCCATTTATTATGGCAAAAGTGCAACGAAGTACCACAGTCTTACAGCAACCTGCTGAGCCAACACAATGGGTTACTTACTACCTGCAAGTCTTGTGTGCCACTACTGTCTCTTGGCTCCATAGTTTTTGGGGTTGGCTGCCCTGTTTGTGGTGAGCACTGGTCCTGCATTGCGTGGTTGTGAACACACCCATCTAGATTTCTGGTGTCCCCCAAGGCTCCATATTGGGTCCCCTGCTAATGCTCATTGTTTGTAAATGATAAGCCAGGGAACTGCGTGTGTGTGTGTGTGTGTGGGGGTGAACCTACCGCTGTATGCCAATAGTGCCGTCCTCCATAGAAGCTCTAATGATCCCAGCTGTCTCAATGCACAGACTGCTGGAGATCTAAAACTAGACAACTGGTTTGTGGCCAGTAAGGTAGTCCTTAATGTGAAAAAGACCAAGGCAATCTTGTTTGGCCCTTGAAATTTAGGTTTGTCCAGACAACACCTATTTCCTCTGTCGACTTCCCCTGAAGCACTTATAGAAGTAATGGAGTCCACCAACTACCTGGGTGTATATCTGAACCAGGAACTTTCTTATAGAACCCATACCGACCATGTTGCTAAGAGCCTTCACAAAAAAATTGGCTTACTTTACCGCCTTGGCAATTTCCTAATTAGTGACTCACGGCTTTTCATTGCTACCAGTACTCTCCTTCCCCTCATGCAATACGATGCCCCATCATGCAATCCCTGAGGTGCTATAAGTTCAACAAGCTCAGAGTACTCTACAATAAAATTAGTCTTTTTGCCTTCCGAGCCCCACCCAGGGGGCACCATTGCAGTGTGCTGCATTCACTGAACTGGCCTTCATTGGAGGGACGGTTAGAGTACCCTCTCCTCTACCTTGCCTTTGAACTTGTCAAGGGTCCCTCTCCTCCTCCTAGTCTATGCAACATGCTAAAAATTAAATCCACAAGGTGGATACTGAGTTCTTCCAGTACTACCCCATTAGAGGTACCTAGAGTTTGATTCTTTGTGGGAAAGAGGTAATTTGCCACCTCAGCACCTTACCTCTGGAATGCTCTATCTTCTACCCTTCAGGACTGCTCCTCACTTGGTGGATTTAAGAACGGGCTCAAACTTGTCCTGCTGGAGTGCAGCCTCCACTCTTGCAATCAGTGATACTTACTTGGGTTATTGTAACTGACTTTGTTTGCGTACTCTGGTTCATATTGACACCCTACTGACTTATGCTTCCCTACCTTGCGTAGTTGAAGATTGTGATTAATGCTTCATCCTGTATTGTTACTCTATGTTTGGCCATGTGTATTATTTCACTGATCACGTCTTTTGACTAGGTGATGCAGGACTGTTATCTGAACATGTATTTTGACAGTGTACTGCCTAATTGCTATATATCATTAATTCCAGGTCACCCCTGAAAAAGGGAACGCTATGTCTCAGTGGGCCTATCTGGTTAACTAACTAACTAACTAACTGACTGACTGACTGACTAACTAACTAACTAACTAACTAACTAACTAACTGTCAGAGGAATCCAATTCAGAGCTCTCCAGCACTCTACTGTTGTTTATTCTATGGCCCTTCTGAGCCCTACCCCTAATATACTTTCTTTTGTTATTGAAGGAATTCTCAGAACCATTTCCTAACTTGCAAATTATTTCAATAGGTTTGATATACCATGTCATCCTTTATTTCCTAAGTGTATTCTTGTCTCCCTGAACTTGTATTTCACCCCTTGTGTTAAACATAAAAGTTGGTTGTTTTACCTAATTAATCTTTTTTTTTATTCTTTTTACCTACAGTAGTTTCCAGCTTGACTCCAATTTGCTTGAATTCTGCCTTGTTCCCAGTAGCATACAGCCATGAAGCCATGAAGCATTATGACTTGAAAGTGATGCAAACCCATCCCTTATATTCACCACAAGAATATCAATAAACTGTTTGAATGTCATTCCATTTAATTTTATTACCCAATACGCCTCTCAGCAAATCATATACTGACACCTTCAGTGATATCTTTGTTTCATTTTTGGATCTTGGAAGGTCTCTTAAATAAAGTGCTGGCAACATAAAGCTCTTCTCAATAAGTGCTTCCTTGATTTCTGTAATACTACTGGCAGTGTCATTTCTTGCTGATTTGTTATTTACATCACATTCTGAATCTGAGGCATTTGTTTCTCCTGATAATCTTCTATTTCTGTTTTCTTGTTTTCTCTCATTTTTCTGTCCCTTCTGAGCTAGCTGGTCATGTTTTTTAGGCAATAGAGTCATTTTAAGACCCTTTTCTGCACCCTCACCTCACGCAGACGGTAGTTTGCTAAGTTTTTGTTGTCTTCTCTTTATATACCTCCTTTCCATCCTTAACATTTCATTGAGGCCTAGCTTCCTTTTGTATTACTATACTTTTTCCCCCTAGAAGTAGTGTTTTTCCTCTTGGGTTTCCTTTTCTTCTTCCCTAGCAGGGTTACCATGTTGTCTATTTCAAATACCTGTAGAAAATTGAAAAAAAAAACAGGGGAATCGCCAAAACTTTTCTTATACTTAGGATGTCGTTCATGGAGCTGGCCTGGTTTCGGTAAGATAAATTCCAAAAACAGAGTAGAGTTCCCCAGATGAAGCATTTTTATGTGAAATGCTGGACTGGAATTAAATGAAAAAAGAAAAATAAAAGATTACAAGAAAGGCTATTATGTGTATGGGCATTTTCTGCCTGAGCAGGCTAAGCACCTGATGTGACATTTTTGGTATTTCAAATACCTCACTTTGTGCTATCTTTTCTGTTGTTTCCTTGATTATACTCAATATTTTTTGTCTTGATTTGTTCAGGTCCTAACTCTTTTAATTGTACATTACTAGGTTACCTGACGTAGTCAGGATAGACTTATTGGGGTTACTATAACTGAGTCTTTCGAATCCAGAAGAAGCATACTGCTTATGTTAGCACTGCAGTTACTGTGTGAGGACAACTACATGCCCATCACAGTAAATGGGGACCTAACATGCAGGTAGCACCCTACCTTACAGTTCACAAAACCCTCTCCTCCTAACACCAATGAAAACTGAGTTACAATAGATCAACTGGCCCAGTCCTAACAAACCGTGTTCACTCCCAAACTCACTGTGCCACTGGATGTGGGGGGTGACTGGTTGCTCATAACCATGGTAGTGAGCAACATGGATTCATCCACATCCTAACTATGGTACTGCCGGTTCAACCTTTAGAGCCATGCAGCATTTTTTTCTCTCTCTCATCTGCCCACCCCACCTTAGCACATACACAGACAGGACAGGCAGCCACTTCTCTGTCCCCACTTGATACAGGGGGACATAACATAACAGAGCTGCATTCAGTGAGTGCCTCTCCAGTTCCTCAAGCCACCACTGGTGGGTACTTTTCTGGTGCCAGTGTACCAAAGTAGCTGCAGTCTGGAGCCGCTCCTTTGACCTTTGATCCCCCTCAGTAGAGAGGGAAGTACACAAACTTGCTGCAATTATCAAGCGCTCCAGTCCCCCAAGCCACCATCAGGGACCACTCATTCAGTCCCTTAGATATAAGGGGATAAACACAATCGAGCTGCAGCTGACAGCTGCTCCACCTGTTTGAACCATGATTGGCACTGGCGGCCATTCCATCAGTCCCTCTTGGTATAGGAGACATACACAAAAGAGTCACGGCCCATGACTGGTAGTCAGTCCACCCTTCAGTGGAGTAGCTCCTGCAGTAGACACCAATGGTTATAGTCTTGGACATTTGACACAGCAGCCCAGCACTACCATCTGAGACACGTCTTGGAGCATGGCAGGCAGTCACACTCCTTAACATGGTACCACAGTGGAGTAGCTTCTTGGAGTGAGGCACGGAGACAGTCTCAGTTCCCAACACATCAGCGCAGCCCTACCAGCAGAGCAGCATCTTAGCAGCAGCCAGCGTTGTCAGAGGAAAGTTTACAGTAAAGCAGACTCCAACCCAACTACTACTGAGACTGCCCAGCTCAATTTTGTTTATTCTACAAAATCTATGGTATGGAATGATTTAGATGTACAGACTTTTCTGATGACAGATCCACTCCTAGTGTGGGGAGGAAGGGGGAGGGGGAATCAAGCAACTGGGTCCAGGAGAAGGCCACACATGGGGGGGGGGCTAAATCAGCAGCCTCAAATAAGTGCTTTCTGTGAGGTAACCATTAGGGGCAGCTGTGTGGGGATAACTGAGACTACAGGGCAGCACTGTGGGTTTACTCTTGAGAGCAAAGGGCAGATGTGTGGAGCAAGTGAGGCTAGAGGGTAGCTGTGTAAGTTAGCTGTGGCGGCACAGGGCAGCTATGTAGGGTAACTAAGGACAGAGTGCAGCTTTATGGGTTAACTTTTGAGAGCAGATGTGTGGGGCAATTGAGGCTAGAGGATAGCTATATAAGTTAACTGTGGGGCACAGGGCAGCTGTGTGTGGTAACTGAGGATAGAGGGCAGCTTTCTGAGGTGACTGAAGGGCACAGCACAGCTGTGTATGGTAACTGCGGAGGATGAAGTCAGCTGAGTGGAGGGCTCATCCAATTTGAGGGCTCATCCAATGCCATTTGTGAGATGAGGTTTCACAGCACCGGATGGGGTATCCTTACTGCAGAGACTGCCCAAGAGATGAACACAAAAGTTTGAAGCTGGAGGAAGGGAGGACAGGATGCTGTGGGAATACCAGCAGAGGTACATGAAGTGTGCAACACTAGAAATACAGTAGAACATAACCAGAACCATGACTAGACAGATAACCTTTCCCTTGACAACTCTGCAAGGGGGAGTGGGACAGTGTTTTCTTGCTATTTGTCCAGTGCTGGTTCTGATTAAATGCTGCTGTATTTTTAGTGTTGCACACTCCACATGATAGTCTCAGGCCATATTAAACATTTGGTTGGGCCCTAGTTAATAAAGGATATTATACCTGACCACCTGCATCTTGGTTATGTGTTTTGTGTGACTTTGTGGTGCTAGCCTTTCCATCGATACTCTGCCCTGTGTTCCTGTACACATGCACTTGTTACTATGCATCTGAATGTATAAAAATGCATTAACTAAGTTGCAGCATTTAGCAACCTGTCTCACAACCAGTAAAACTTTTACCAACAAGTTATTTACATGTGTAAGGGGTGGTGGTGGGGGTGGGGTAGCACAATGTTATAAACAGGGTATCAGGTTAGCGGAAGGATGTGGAGAGGTGCTCCTCAGTTGTGAAGGAATGGTGCAATATAAGATGGTCTACTAGGTGCAATGGGGGTTACTGTATGTGTCCTTTTTTATATATTTTAATTACATTGATAGTTTCTTATGAAAAAAGGGAATGGTTTACCTAAAACTGAATTATATTTCTGTCCTGTGATTGGCATCATGGGATGGGGTAATAATACAACTGCGTAGCATTTTGAACAATGTGGAGGTCACAGACGGTAAAGTTTGAGATATGCCCAACTAGAGAGAGAGAGAGAGAGAGAGAGAGTGTAGATTTCAACATAAAAGTCATTCAAGTAGTAGTAGTAGTCTATTGTTTAACTTAATAGCCATTACGAAAATCTAATAAAATACATAACAATACACAAATTGATTCAATGAAACATATCAAAATCGAGCTATACAGCATGTACATAATGGTCATTAAACAGCTTCAGTCAACAAATATAAACTACATTTGTCAGGTATATCCTAGAATAACCACCCCCCAAAACTTTTATTGTGATAATACACAGCTACATGCAGCATTATAAGACACCTGGGAAAACCAGGTTTACAGAGGTGAAATGTATTAGAAAATGCTATCTAACTAGCATGTAAACCAGAAAAAATACCTGGTAATCCTGAATCCTACTGAAAGAGAGCCATTGAGGACAAAATGAAATGCTATGTCCCCTCTCAGGATCCAAAATTCTGAACAAGCATAATTCAACCAGTTGGTATCCCAAGCTGAGATGATAAATTTCAGGATCTGCATTCACCTGTCTCTCTGTTTATGTTGTTTTGTTTGCTATTTTCCCACTGTCATCTTGCTGAGAACATGGTGTGACACTTGGCCAGCTGGTTATGATTATTGAATGCTATTTGTAATATACAAATATAATATGTGATTGTCTCACAGAAGACAGCCTGTGCTCCATGGGTGCCCCGGCCCCCAGGTTTCAGTGAAGCTACAGAATGTAACTGACCAGGAAATCACTGTAATGTAATTAACTTCCTTGAGAAATTGCATTTTATGGCCTTTTTGTGACCTGTTGCTGCTTTGAAGTCGAGAAGCTAAATACACAGTTTATTACAGGACATGACATCATTTAGCCGATTCCTGTCAGGCTATCTCACACCTGGGTGATGGGATTGCAGGGTTGTAAACTTCAAAGGAACTGGTGGATCAAAGACTCATAATTTGAGAAATGAGTTTTTGCTGATGTCACCTTATTTAATATGCCTCCTGATAGGATATCATGTTTGTATTTTTTTTATATTCTAAAAGGAGGAGCTAGATGATTCACAGAAGGGGTGTGGAGAGACAGAGTTTAAATTAATACTTGTGTCTGATCTGTTTGTCATATTATTTTGGGACTCTAGAGAGACACAGTTCTCTAACTGCACTTAAAGAGGTAATGCATTAGATAGAAAAGATCTAACTGTATGTTGGTAGGAATTTGTTCTGTAGTTTTCCTTGTTTGTCTTTTATGTGATTGTGATGCTCTTTGATATATTGTTCTGTGTTTACATTTTCATATTTTTATTATCTTTTAGTAAAATCTTTATTTGAAAGATACTGCCTGGGTGTGTCTTCCAAGTTCTTTTTTGCATGTGATGTATACGTAGTTAAGTTTGACAGCTGCTATGAAGGGCTTGATGGTGTTACCAAACTGGAAAAGGGTAAGAATATACTTAAGGTCTCTTATAGAGTTTTAAGGGTTCATTTTAGAAGCCTGGCTTGGTGCCTCAGTGAAAGATTATACCGCAAATCCTCGAAGAGGGTACGTATCTGAGCCTGTACATTGGGTACGCTAGCATAAGGTTCACAGTTTGAATCCCCCCAGAACTTGAGACTAAAGGTGATTCAGATCCAAAGGCAGACAGGAAGGTTACCCTGTCTGTTACCCGTTCACACTATTGCGCTCTGAGGTTGGCACTGTGGGAGCAGAGGGCCTGAGCTGCTGAGTGCGTTTGTGACAGATTTGGTTAGCAGTGGTGTGATAAATTTGGTAACATAAGCTTTAACTGTTCAGTGTGTCAGCTTAATACTGTACAGCTCACTTGCAAAATAAAGCAGTGATTTATTTTTTAAAAAAGAAAACAGAACTATATCATTTTGCTTACAGTCAAGTTCCTACCTGTTTTATTTTTTTTTCAAAGTGCAAGTTAGAGTAGCCATAGTTGGGGAAGAAGATGGCTTCCAACTACAGCGAGCACACTGCAGACTACTTGAGGCAGTTGTGCCAGGATAGAGGAGTCCTGCACGACGGGTGAGCCACCAAGCAGAACCTCGTGGATGCCCTGATGGCAGCAGATGCCCAGAGCATTGAGTCACAGACTGTAACTGTAAAGGACCAAACCTTGGGCATGGAGGGGCCAGCGGCCAGTGCAGTGTCCAGATCTGGTGAGGAGGGCAGCAGAGCCAGTGCAAGTGAAGGGCCACAGCAGCAGGGGAAGGTCACCAGCATTCTGGAGCCAGAAGCAATCAGGCTGCAGGTTGAGTTGCGCAGAATGGAGCTGGAGTTCCAGAGAGATGCTGAGCGAGAACGGTGAGAGGCGGAGTGAGAGAAATGAGCCGCAGAGGAGAAGAGGGAGTGAGAACAGCAAAAGGTGGACCGTGAAAAGCGTGAGCACCAGAGGCAACATGAACTGGAGAAGCTATGACTTCAACCACCAGTACCAGAGCAGGTAAGTGGCTTGGGTTTAACTGGAACTACAGGACTGGGTTACAAATTGAATTCCAAATTGATAGCTGAATTTAAAGAGGGGGAGGATATTGATGCCTTTTTAAATTCCTTTGAAAAAGTTTGTATTCAGGTAAATATTCTTAGAGGGTTGGGAGCTTCCAGCTATCCTTGCTACTTACCGGGAAATCTTGAGATGCATTGGGTCAAATGGACAATGAGGACAGTAATGATTACAGCAAACTTAAAGCTGCACTTTTAAAAAAGTTTGATTTAACTGCAGAAGCATACAGAGCTAAATTCTGCAAGCTCAGGAGAAGCCCTGACATGAGTTATGAGGAGCTAGCCATGAGACAATGTCAGTGTTTAAAATGTTGGTGGGAAGGAAGTGAAGCAAGCTCTGTAGAAAAAATTGAAAATGCTATATTGTTGGAACAGTTTTTTGGGCATGCCCAGCAGAGCTGAAAACCTGGCTGGAGGACCAAGATCCCAAAACAGTGCAAGAGGCTGCTGAACTCTCGGACTGCTATACCAAGAGCAGACCTGCTCTGAGAGCGAATGGGGCTGGCGTGGCAGTGCAGAAAGGGAAAATCACCTTCAGGGCAGCTAAAACCCTCACTGCCTCCACCGAAACCAGCTAGCCCCAGGTTTCAAAGAAAAGATTTCTCTGAGAAATGAAACGAATGTTGGGTTTGTAAAGAAACTGGGCATATTGCCAGACAGTGTCCCAAAAGTTCAAGCAATATGCAAAATGGGGCTAGGAAAGAAGTGGGTTGTTTGTGTGTCCCTCAAAGAATGCCTGTGAACATAAGGGAACACATGCACCCAGTCACGGTGAATGGTGTACAGACACAAAGGTTAAGGGACACAGGGGCATCCCTGACATAGGTAAAAGGGGATCTGGCAGAACCTGGTCAGCTTATACCCAATGCATTCATAACTGTACAAGGCTTCACTGGGGAGGAGAAAACATTGCCACTCACTAGTGTTCTCCTAGACTGGGGTGAATCAGGAGGACTGTGCAACAGGTGGCTGTAGCCAAAACTTTAGCAGTTGATGCCATCCTTGGCAACAATCTCAAACAGGGCATGGTGTGTGCAGTTACCCATAGCCAAGCAGCAAGGGGAAATTGTAGTTTCCTGGACCCCATAGAAGCCATTGTGGAAACCACTGGGAGGCTGGTTCCCCAGCCTGTGTCTCCTGATATGGAGACTAATGAAAAGGGGGTAGAAATTTCCCCAGTAGCAGTTAACAACACAGCTACGGAGGGTTACTCTGAAGAAGGAGGGGTGACCCATTGTCGGAGGGTTAGGGATGACAGTAATCCTGAGTGCCCTGATGCTAGTGCTAGGGACCCTAGTTTAGAGGCTGAAGGGGACCTGTCCCATGCCTTGGGAATGTGTCAGGAGTTTGCAGCTGCTCAGAAAAGTGACCCTAGTCTAGAGAAGCTGAGGGCTTGGGCAGACTCTGATGGAGCACAGGGAGGTGACGGTAAACATAAGGTTTATTGGGAAAATGGACTGATGTATACTCAGGCTGTAAAGACAGAGGAAGGGGTGATAGGCAGGCAGCATGTCATTCCCCAGGGGTATCATGAGCAGTTGCTCAAGATTGCATATGATGTTCCCTTGTCTGGTCATCTGGGAATCACACGCACTATGCAGCGATTGGCCCAGAATTTCTATTGGCCCAACTTCACTCAGCAGGTGAAGGAGTATTGCAGGTTGTGTCACCAGTACCAAGAAATAGGGAAGGCAGGTAAGAAAACCCAAGTCAAACTAATTCCATTTCCCATAGTGGAGAAGCCATTCCAAAGGGTGGGAATGGATATTGTGGGGCCTTTAAATACCCCCAGCTCCTCCGGGAAGAGGTTCATCCTGACTGTGGTGGATTATGCCACCCAGTTTGCTGAACAGCATGGGAGGGACTGGGAGAAATACCTTCCCCGCCTGTTGTTTGCATGCAAGGAGGTGTCCCAAGAGTCAACAGGATTTTCCCCCTTCGAGCTCTTATATGGACGCTGGGTAGGTGGTCCCCTAGACTTGATCTGGGAGGACTGGGAAGGCAAGCATGCCACCCAGGGAACTCCCATAGTGGATTACATCCTTAGGTTTAGGGAAAGGCTGAAGGAGCTTATGGGGATAGCCCAGAGCAACCTGACAGCTGCCCAACTGAAGCAAAAAGTGTGGTACAACCGCAGAGCCAGAGCTCGCTCGTACACGGTGGGTCAGGAAGTTATGGTCCTTATCCCGGTCCAGAAAGACAAGCTGCAGGCTGAGTGGGCAGGACCATAGAAAGTAGTTAGAAAGGTAAATGATGTGAACTATATCATAGAGTTACCTGACTGAAGACATACAGAAAGAATGTACAATGTCAACATGATGAAGTCATATGCTAATAGGGCTGACATGGTGTTTTCAGTATGTAGTCCTGGGGAGGGGACGGACAAAGGAGATCCGCTTCTGGACTTGCTGGAAGAAAGCAAGTGGGAGTCCTCTGTGGAGGCAGTTAAATTGTCTCCCCAGCTGGCCCCGGACAAGATCCAGGAAGTAAGGGAGGTTTTAGCAGACTTTGCCCCACTGTTTAGCGCCAAGCCTGGACAAACCTCCTTAGCAATGCACAATGTAGAGACAGGGACACAGACGCCCATACAGCAGACAGCATATCGGGTGTCAGAGGCTGTCCAAAAGGACATTAGGAGGGAGGTAGAGGAAATGCTGGATTTAGGTGTAATCCAGAGATCTCACAGCCCCTGGGCCACACCTGTAGTGCTTGTGCCTAAGCCAGATGGCTCTACTCATTTCTGCGTGGACTGTCTTGGACTGAATGCAGTCACAAAGTCAGACGCCCACCCAATGCCCTGGACAGATGAACTCCTGGGCATGTTGTAGGCCAGAGACAGCTATGTCCCAACCAAGTAAAAATAGAGGTGATCAAGGCATGGCCCAGACCAGAAATGCAGAAGCAGGTCAGGAGTTTTCTAGGGTCAGCTGGGTACTATAGGAAATTTGTATCCAATTACAGTGCCCTGGCTGCTCCCCTATCTGACCTGGTAAAGAAAACGATGCCTAAGAAAATTACCGGGGAACCAGCCTGTGAAAAAGCCTTTACCAGACTGAAGGAGGCACTGTACAGTGCTCCTGTATTGACAAGTCCTGACTATAGCAGACCCTTTATAGTCCAGACTGATGCCTCAGACATGGGTATTGGAGCAGTACCGAGTCAGACATCCAACCAAGGGAAAGTTCACCCTGTTGTGTACCTGAGTAAAAAGTTACTTCCCAGGGAGCAGGCTTACTCTACTGTGGAAAAAGAGTGTCTTGCCATAGTGTGGGCCCTAAAGAAGTTAGAGCCATACTTATATGGGCAACATTTTGAGGTACAAATGGATCACAACCCCCTCGTTTGGCTGACCCAAATGGGAAAAACTAATGGTAGACTATTAAGATAGAGTCTTGCCTTGCAAGGGTATGACATGACGATCTTACATAGGGCTGGAGCGACCAATCAGAACACAGATGGCCTGTCACATCTATATGAGGAGTGAACTGACTTGGGAAGCTCATCCCATGCAGGGGATAGAGCCCCCAAATTCAGTCTAAGTGGGGAGGATTGTGATGTTTGGCTAGCTGGTTATGATTATTGAATGCTATTTGTAATATAAAAATATAGTATGTGTTTGTCTCACATAAGACAGCCTGTGCTCCATGGGTGCCCCCCCCAGGTTTCAGTGAAGCTACAGGATGTAACTGACCAGGAGATCACTGTAATGTAATTAACTTCCTTGAGAAATTGCATTTTATGGCCTTTTTATGACCTGTTGCTGCTTTGAAGTTGAGAAGCTAAATACACAGTTTATTACAGGACATGACATCATTTAGCCGATTCCTGTCAGGCTATCTCACACCTGACTGATGGAATTGCAGGGTTGTAAACTTCAAAGGAACTGGTGGATCAAAGACTCATAATTTGAGAAATGAGTTTTTGCTGATGTCACCTTATTTAATATACCCCCTGATAGGACATCATGTTTGTATTTTTTTTATATTCTAAAAGGAGGCTCTAGATGACTCACAGAAGGGGTGTGGAGAGACACAGTTTAAACTAATACGTGTGTCTGATCTGTTTGTCATATTATTTTGGGACTCTAGAGAGACACAGTTCTCTAACTGCACTTAAAGAGGTAATACAGTACATTAGAAAAGATCTAACTGTATGTTGGTAGGAGTTTGTTCTGTAGTTTTCCTTGTTTTTCTTTTATGTGATTGTGATGCTTTTTGATACATGGTTCTGTGTTTACATTTTCATATTTTTATCATCTTTTAGTAAAATCTTTATTTGAAAGATACTGCCTGGGTGTGTCTTCCAAGTTCTTTTTGCATGTGATGTATATGTGGTTAAGTTTGACAGCTGTTCTGAAGGGCTTGATGGTGTTACCAAACTGGAAAAAGGTAAGAATGTACCTAAGGTCTCTTATAGAGTTTTAAGAGTTCATTTTGGAAGCCTGGTGAAAGATTGTACCGCAAATCCCCAAAGAGGGTTCGTATCTGAGCCTGTACATTGGGTACGCTAGCATAAGGTTCATAGTTTGAATCTCCCTAGAACTTGAGATGAAAGGTGATTCGGACCCAAAAGCAGACAGGAGGGTTACCCTGTCTGTTACCTGTTCGCACTATTGCGCTCTGAGGTTTGCACTGTGGGAGCAGAGGGCCTGACCTGCTGAGTGCGTTTGTGACACAGGGAACCGCTTTGACAAAGCACAAAGCTTCCAACTGCCTAATCTGTTCTAATAGCAGATTTTCAGGGCTCTGGCCATTTGGGGATGATGACCATTGGGGTAGCGATGGACCCTGTATTCTCACAATTTCCTTATTGCTTATGAGATCAACTTGCGATCCAGGTGTTATAAAATAACTAGTAATCTTTCTGGGGCCCAAATCTACTATATATTCAATTTTTTTCTGTTTAGATATTCTCTTCATTTTACGGGGATTTGTAGAGGTTTTACTTTTAATTCCCATGATTATTATTAGAAATCTTACTTATAGCAAGAATTTATACAATATAACTCTTCAGATGGACCCTTGCAATGAAAATATGCAACCATAGTGATCTACACTATGTAATCAAATACTGGTTATAGGCCCTGATTAAAATAGATTATTAAATAAGTATATTATTTTATATCCAACTCTCATTTCACCTGTCTCTTTAAGCCGTGAACAACACCTTTAAGAAAACAGTCATGACTTCCGCTTGGCTCCTGATCTTTAAGATAGTCTTGGAGAGTTCCTATTGAAGGCATTGAATGATGCGTTCAGAATTATAGACTCTTTGATAGCTTAGTACAAAAAAAGGAACTCTTAAGTAACTTGGAGCACTTTTCAAACTCCAAAACCTTTTATAATAGGTGCATATCTTCTTTAATTGCAGTATTACCCAAGCTATGGAAACAGGCTCTAGTGATTCCCATACACAAGGGAGGGTCAACAGAGCCCATTGAGAACTACAGGCCTATCTCTTTGCTGTGTGTCATAGCAAAAGTACAGGAGAAGCTAGTCTACTCCCTAACTCTGAGATTACCTAGAAATCCACCGGGCAATCTCACTGTTACAGCACGGCTTCAGGGCCAAGCATGGGACGGACACTGCGCTAACTAAATTCTCAGCAGAAGTACTGAGCAATAATGATGGAGGGGTCAGCACAGGGGCAGTCTTCATTGACCTATCTAAAGCATTCGACTTGGTAAACCACAACCTCCTACTACAAAAAATGCGCTCACTTGGCCTTGACACCCACTCACTGGGATGGTTCAAGAGTTATCTCTCTGGACGCACCCAGAGGGTCAAGTGGGAGGATAAAGTCTCCAAGCTAGCTCCACTCAAAGAAGGGGTACCTCAAGGGTCAATCCTCAGCCCCCTTCTCTTTACACTGTTCATAAATGATCTGCATAAACACTGCGGGAGTGGCAGCGCTATCCAGTACGCAGATGATGCGGTCATTTACAGAGCTTCCCCTAATTTACCAGAGTTGGAGACAGCCCTCCCAAGAAGACATCCATCAGATGGAGGACTGGCTCACTCTGAACAAAATGGTTTTAAACACCAACAAAACGAAGGTAATGCTCTTTGGCCCTAGATCCCTGGGAACTGAGAGGTCACATCTCCTACAACTCCAGTCCAGGGGGGGTGTAAAACTTGAGGTGGTCACCTCCACCAAATACCTTGGCCTTACCCTGGACCAAGGCTTCACTAAAATCACGTGAACCAAATCACCAAAGCCATCTTTGGGAAACTTGGAATCCTCTATAGACTAAAGGACCAGATTATCCCGGAAGCTAGGGTAGCCACTGCCACTAAGCGTACTCCTCCCAAAGCTCTATACGCTGCCCCAGATTCTCCAGGGCATGGCCGTGACGGAGTTAGGGAAGGCTGCAGACCTTGTACAACAAGATAGTCCGCTTTGCCACCATGTCACCGAGGACTCACCACTCACGAGGCCCAATCTAGGCTCAGGTGGCCGTCTCTGGAGCTCGCCTCTCCTACCCAACCCTCTGCCTTACATTCAAGCTACTGGGTCCCACATCTCCCCCCAGCCTGAATGGTTTCGTCATGGTGAAACCCAACCCACGGTGCCTGCGCTCATCAGGCCAAACTCTCCTCGTGGTTACCAAGACTAGGACTAAGCCGGTCTAGGTCCCTTGCGCACGCCGCCTTCCATCTGGAACAACCTCCCTTGGAGGTATGGGAGGCCGAGTCCATCACCAGCTCCGGACAAAGCTTAAGGGACACCTGCTCAACAGGAGCACATGTCTTGCCACAGGACCTGACCACGTACAGCTACCCTGGTAGCTCAATAGACCCTGCCACACTTCGCCATCCTGGCAGCATAACGGACCTCCCCTAAAGATGGGGTGCACTTATGTCCCAACTTATCCCTTCCAATTTGCCCACAAAGAAGCTAACCCTAGGTCTTAGCTACTGCTCGCTTTACCAGAGCACTTTTAATCTAATCACTAACTTGTGATGTATAATGGTCTCATTATGTAACCTCTATGTCCTTACAGCCTGCATGTCTTCCACTACCTGCTGCCCGTAAACCTATGTATTCTTACTGTTAAAAACTTTACAATCACCTGACTGTACTGATCTGTTACCTGTAAATTGTTGTTTCACCCGGGTCGCCCCTGAAAAAGGGACCTCCGGGGCCCAGCGAGCCTACCTGGTCATCAAAATTCAATAAATAATAAATAAATATTAAAAAAAATCAGAGAAAGGATAGAAAGAACACTGCAACAATGCTCTCATCAAGGTGCACAGTTTGCTCTGCTCAAACTATGTGTTACTTTGTTTAAACATGTCTCTATATTTCCTTGTAATCTCTCGGGTCGCACCTGAAAATAGGCATCTGTTTTTGTCTAGTGTGCTTACCTGGTTAACAAAAACTAAGTAAATAAATAAAACGAACTCTCCGAGTGGTTGTATTTAAATTTGTTTGAAGCTACCACAGGAACCTGGGCTGCTAACACTCCACCAACAGTGGGGTAGGGCCTAGGTCCAGAATACAATAAACAGGTCACAGTGAAGACATTACCTGAGATACCTCCTGATCCAATACTGGCTGAAACACCATCCAAAATGTTAAAGTGCGTCCAAGCCAACAGTCTCCCTGAGAGACTGATGTTTTGATGGGAGTATGCTCTGCTGAGGAAATAAGACCTGAACTCCTTGCACTTATTTATGGAAACAGCCCTTTTGAATAGCAAACAGGCAGGATGTAAAAGTCTGTCCACAGTGCGAAAGAGCTGGGATGGTCTATTCTTCCCCACTGCAATTGACACTGACAGGAACTTTGTCTTTTTCTGGATGGTTGCCCTCTGATACACCCCAAAATGGGACCTTAGAGCCAGCCAGTCCTCCATTGAGTGCAGTCTCAACCAGGTATGCTCCAATCTCCACCCCAACGCCTTCAACCACCTCATCTCATTCCTGTACTACTGCGAGTTTGGCAGGAGAAAAACTGACAAACACGGACTTGTGCAAGGATATTGATGGGTTAAGAGAGCCTTGTTATAACCCTCCATGGTCATATTAAATTCTTCGGCATAGGCAGTCACCGTGCTAGAGATGTTCAGCACCACCAGGAACTTGTTTCAAACCAAATTGTGTTTTGGGCAGTATTAAATCCATCTGCTGTACTGTATTAGGGAGGAGAAAAACATAGGTCCCAAAGCTGGAATTTCACTGCAAAATGATCTGACCAAGCTATCTGATCAGCCTTGACATTTGCCAGTGCAAAGACTAGGTCAAAGTTGTAGCCATGTTCTTGGGCCGCAGACAAAATAAACTGCATTAGGGTTGGAGCTAACATCATCTGAGGGAATATAGTAGCAAAGTCCAATACTCCAGTGTCGATCCAGGCATGGAATTCCCCCAGGATTCCAATGATTCCAATGCCAAACTAATGATGACAGCTACAAATTTCTGCAAGAATGCACTCTCATTCCTCAGAGTCTGATTGACAAAGAGAATTCTGTACCCCATGCCTGTATTGCTCCAAACTGCCACACCTTCAAACGATTTGGCCTCCGTCATTGAAAATGTGGTGAAAGCCAGCTCAGACTTAAAGCAGATACAGTTGTACTTGTGCTGCGTTTTTTTCCTAAATCCATGTTGAGAAGTTTAACTTGTACTTACTAATATATTCTACAATTTGATCACATTGCTAATTACCAAAACAGGGTTGATATTGCTGGATCATTTAAGGGGCCTAAGAGTTTACAATGAGGTGAAGCTGAAGAATTTAGTCACTATGGCATGTTTGCAGTGGCAACAGCTTCTACCCCGCAACCTGTCCTTAATAATTTTAGTTATTAACTAAAGCACTTCTGGGCAACACATAGAGATGCACGAGCAGCTTAAACTTTCTGCAGCTACCACTACCTCTTACATCCGACCTCTTATTACTAATTCATTCAATGCCCCTCAGGGTACATAAACTAGCTACAAGAACGGTGGTTATAAAAACATCTTCTTTCCATTAGGTTCTCCCAGACTTCTGAACTTCCACTATTGCACCCCGTCAGCAGATAGTGACTCACTGAAACCCTCCTCTGACCTCCTTGGCCAGTCACTGTCTATCTAATATAAGGCTGTATAGTGATATGCCATAGGGTATATCTAATATCTATATACTATAGCAAGCAATCAAGCAAGCAAACTTTTATTTATAAAGTGCCCATTCCTGTAGGCTCTGGGCACTGTACATAATAAAACAACATAAACTAACATAAGGACAGAAATAGTAAAATAAAATACAAAATAACAACAGAATTAAAATTAAAGATTACAAATTAAGGTGCCATAAGTAATGAAGTCTATTTAAAGATAATTATAAATATAAACAGCCAGTAGATTAAAGAAGATCGAAAGCTTCCTTAAAAAGATGGGATTTCAGACCCGTCTTAAAGGTTTCCAGTGAATGAATGACTTTGGGAGTGAATTCCACAGGGTCGAGTCAGCTACGTTGAAGGCCCTCTCACCAGAGGATTTCTACTGAACCCTGGTAACTGCAAGGAAGTCCACCTTAGAGGAACGGAGGGGGGAGGGCTAATGAGGAAACAGAAGGTCACGCAGATAACTAGGGCCCAGTCTGTGTAGGGCTTTGTAGATCAGCAAACCGACGTTGAAGGAAATCTGACACCTCACCAGCAGCCAGTGCAAATCGTGCAAGACCGGGGTCATATGGTAGGACCTAGGAAGGCCCATCAGCAACCTGACCGCAGCACTCTGAACTAGCTGCAGGTGATGCAGAGTCCCTCTATTCAGCCCAAGGTAAAGGGTGTTACTGTAATAGAGCCTGAATGTCACAAAAGCATGCACCAATGAGGGCAAATCAGGTGGGATAAAAAGTTTAATACAGGTGAAATTCCTCAGATGGTAGAAGCCATTTCAGGCCATGGATGACATCTGAGCCTCCCGTGTCAGTTCACTATCCACAATATCTATACACTAGTTGCAGGACGTCTCACTGAAAATCATGCAACTGCTATATCCATATATCTTCTGCTACCTGTATCAGTAATCACTATACTAGATTGCATTATCATTATACAAACATGCGCGCATACAAAAATGCCAGCAGATACAGGCCATATGGTCTATCTAGTCTGTTTGAATGCACAGCTCCCAGTCTATTCTACTGCACCTGCCCCCTCCCAACCCTTACCCATCCTTCTGATTTAACGCCCCCGTCTGCCAATTACACAGTAACTGGTGCAGTTGCTTGGCTCCTCTTTTTTCGACCACTCACCTTGTCATATGTGCTGCCATCCCACATGTTGGCTCTGCTGTCTTGTCTGCTCTTGGTAACTTGCAATTATGCATGAGTAATGGGGTGGTAGAGCAACACCTGGTGACTGCAGTCTCAGTCTGACTGAAGTTGACCTTTCTGTTAAGCAGTCACACTTTGCTCACTGCACAACAAAGTGCACAGAAAAGTACACGTCAACACCGTCATGAAGGAAGTTGCAACACTCAACATGGCACAGGGTGAGATCAGAGATTGTATTTAACAAAAACTAGAGAGCTCTTCAAGTGACCCCACCAGTCATTTGCACAATAGCCCTACAAAGATTGTATAGGTTACCTGCATATGGCGACGTGAAAGCACTCATTTTCCACATGATGTCTCCTCTACTTTTTGTTAAATAAGATCTCTTTGGGTCAGATATAATGCTTCATGATACCCCTCGTCTCTCATACTGTTTTCAGGTGCAGTGAAATGGGAACCTGCCGGGGGGGGGGAGTTGGGTAATAAGGAGGCTATGTTGAAAATGTAGGGTGCATCGCCGGGCCAGTGGCACTGAGGGTTGAGATGCTGGACACCAGACCTTGCGCCACACCATTGACCGGTGTTCAGGAGCAAGTGCAGGCCGCTGGGGGTCGGCAGGGGAGGAGAAGGATTGAATGTCCCAGGGACAGCTCTCCTTCTCCGGGGAGAGGGGCGACCAATTGTTGGTGCATGCCTGGCTCCTTGCAGTGGCTGGTGGCTGGCACACCGATGCTGCAGACAGTGGGTCAGAGGCGGGGCAGACACCTGATGGGGTGCATGCATGGAAGCGTGCCTGGCACCATCGCTGGCATCCTTGCACATTCCGCCCCAGAAGGGGAGAAAACTGGAGGACAAATCTCTTGGTGGATGATGGAGGGAGCTCACAAGTCCCACCACTGAATAGTCATGGCGCCGACCCCTGTACTGGATCCAGTCTTGGTGGGGGTGGGTCCCCCCACCGACCCCATCGGTGGGGTAAACCCTGGGGGTAGCTGCTCGGCATCAGCTGGCGGATGTCGGGGCAGTGCTGGGGCTCCCTCCAGATAGAGAGGGCACTGGAGCAGGAATACAAATAATTAAAGAAAAATGTGGGGTGCAAATATTTAAGATTTCTGCAGTTACTAGCATGCTTACTGAAATTGCAACAAGTGGACATAACTTTGTCTGGTGAGAGGAAAAGCATGCCTGAACTATGTTTTGACAAGCTGTCATATTTAGAACAGCATTTGAATACAGAAGCTTGGGTAATAAGAAGGCCGTGTTGAAAATGTGGGGTACATCGTTGGTTGGGTGATGTTGAAGGTTGAGGTGCGGATGCCACACCTCACGCCATGCTGGCGACACATGTTCGTGAGTGAGCGCAGGTCACTGGGGGTTGGCAGGGGAGGAGAAGGATTGATCATTCCAGGGACAGCTCTCCTTTTCCAGGGAGAGGGTCAACCAGTTGTCAGTGCATGCCTAGTGGTGTCTGGGGGCTGGCACACCGACGCTGCAGACATCAGGTCTGAGGGGGGGCAGATGCCTGACAGGGTGCACGTAGGGGAGCATGCGTGGCACCATCACCGGTGTCCTTGCACACTCCGTCCCTGAAGTGGAGAAACCAAGAGGAAAAAAGCTCACAGCGGAGTAACTAGGAGGAAAAAAGCTCACAGCGGATGATGGAGGGAGCTCGCTGGTCCCACCTCCAAATAGTCACGGTGCCAACCACTGTACTGGATCCAGTCTTGGTGGGAGTGGGGGTGGGAGTGGGCCCTGCCCCCGCCCGGGGTGGCCCCCACCAAGGGTGGGCCGCTCCCCCCCACCAGAGGGGGGTAAGCCCTGGGGGTAGCCGGTCGGTGTCGGCTGGTGGATGTCGGAGGGTGGGGCTGGGGCTCCCTCCAGATAGAGGGGGCACTGGAGCAGGAGTACAAATAATTTTAAAAATTAAAAAAAAAATGGGTGCAAATATTTAAGATTTCTGCAGTTACTAGCATGCGTACCGAAATTGCAACAAGTGACCATAACTTTGTCATTTGTTCGTATTTTGACCCTAAATGTGGAACATAGTCTTCTTATCACCCCACCTCAGGAACTCTGTAGGTGAAAATTTTCAAATCTGTGGAAAACGGTATTCCATGCCACAGGCGTGAAAACACATTATGGGCAACATGTGAAAAATAACAGCTGTACTGGTCATGAGGTGGTGTGTTAAAAAGGCTATATTGAAAATTTAGTGAAAATATTGAAAATGTCCAAAGTTACATGCTGCGTAGAAAATATTGAACTACCGGGTGTAACTCAGCCATTTTTTGGAGTTGTTTCACCAAGTTTTTAACATGGCCTTTTTGGGATCCCACCTCATGAAGAGTGCCACTGTCATTCTGCACACTTATCCTGAAAGGTGATTTCACAGCACGACCGTGTCATTCTGCGCCACAGATATGAAAACACATTTCAGGCAGGATGTGAAAAATGACAGCTGTATTGTTCATAAGGTGGTGTGAAAAAAATGGCAATGTTGAAAATCTGGAGTGAAAATATTAAAAATTGGCGAAGTTAGGAGTGTGCATAGAAACTGCACAATGCACACTTGTAAGCAGTCACAAGAACTGTTGGCCATGAGATGTTGGCGTAACTTCAATTTGAATGGTCCCAATTTAGGTAGGGTAGTTATATCACTATGAAGAGTATTAAACCAGTGAGGTGCTCTGTAGGCAAATGAGCGTTACTCCTGGGCTGTCCAGCATCTAGGAACATGGAGATGATGGTTGTTCGAGCTTCGCATATGCTGTGAACTACAATGGGGGCTTAGCAGGTTTGCGGTGCCTGGTGGCAGGAGGCCGAGAAGTCTTTTTTTGGCTAAAAGACAGGTTTGGTATTGGATACTCCCGGAGAGCTGTAGCCAACCAGTCTCAGCGTAAAGATCACAGGTGTGGGTGAAAGGTGTGGACACCGTGAGTAGTCTGCATGCCTTGTTCAGAGCAATGGATATCCTGCGCAACAAAGACATCGGGGCTGCTCCATCTTCAGTTTGCCGGTCGGCTTTCAACAGTGCATACGTGTCCCAGTCCTCAGAAGATGACAACGCTAACTCTGGAGGTAAGTATGGGGTAAGGGGGGGACGGGGAGGTGGGTGCTCAGTGGGAGGGTGGGGATGGGGAGAGGGAGGGGACTGAGGAGACAATGAGGGACCATTTATTTTTACAGATTAAAAAAAAAGGTCGGGGGATGGTTTTCTTTATTTACAGGTAAAAAAATAGAAATTTGGCACACTGGGGGTGGATTCCCAGTGTGCCACATGAGTTGGGGGGGGTAGATGATGCCGACACGGGGATTAGACACCCCGATGTCAGCATGGGAACGGGGAACGGAGGGTGCGGGGTGGACAGCACACAATGGGAGGGAGTGGGAGGGTTAACATTTTATTTATTTGCTCCCTTAGTGCCTCTTGGCCCCTGTTCATTAATATTTTACTTGGGGCCATTGCACACACAAATAGGACTGCTGCCAGCTGCACAGAGCAGCTTTCACTTTCAGTGCTCCTTCAATGTGCAAGAGGGAGAGGGGGAGGAGCCGACTGCAGCAGCTCGCCCAGGAGCTGTACGGCGATCGGCAACCCACCTCAGCATGCGGTTGTTTGTTTTACTTTTTTTCTGCTCCGCTGGTACCCTTTAGCAAAACCGGGGATGACGGGACCAGCAGGAGCACTCAAGGACCCCCTGGATCTGGGGAGCAAGACGCCACAAATGGAGGTGGCATCTGGTAAGCCCCCAGCTGTGAGGGGAAGGGTTACAGTTAGATGCCTGGGGCTGGGATGGGAGCGGGGAGATCAGCAGCAGTGAGGGCAGGGGGAGGGTTTAATGAAAGACGCTGGAACAGTGGGGGAATGGAGGGTGCATGTGGGGCGGACTGCAGCAGTGGGAGGGAGTGTGAGGGTCTGCAGAAGTGCAATGCCGGCTATGCAAATGAGAGGAATGAAGCGCACTCTCTCATTGGTGCGGTTCATTTCTCTCAAGTGTGAGCCTGCTCCTTGCTATGAAATTCTGATGGCCATCACACTCGGCTTCAGTGGTCACTGGTGTGTCAGGGCCGTGCCCACTGTACAGTCTGTCTGTCTGTTTGTCTCTCTCTCTTTCTCTCATTACATTACATTATATTATTCATCTCCTACACCAGCTCTGGACACAGCACTTTCTACAAGGATTAGAGCTGTCATTTTCCCATACACCCTAATGGAGGTCACTTTCTGCCCTCACCCAGCTCAGTGTGCGACTAGTAAAGAAAGCTCTGTTTATTATTTACATGTATTTGGTTGCTCAGTGGTAGCACATCTCACTGCACCTTCGGGAGTGACCTCAATTATTTTTCATCCTGGATTGGAAGATAACAGGCCTGTCTTGTAGATGTGTGAAGCGGTGAGGGTGAGCATTTGTGAGTGCACACAAGGGTGTGTAGGTGCGTGTATGTTTGTGAGTGCACACAAGGGTGTGCATGAGTGTTTGTATGTGCGCACATGCGTGTAGAGACAGCAACACCTGCTTCTGCATTACCTTAATATATAAGGTTTAATTTTTTTATTCTATTATCATAACGTAAGCATGTAAGTCTCATAGTCTTTAAGCCCCCCCCCACCTTGATATATGAGGCCCTCTACAAAAACATCAGGTTAGCAACGGAAGCCTATCTCCAATGCCCCTCCAAAAAACTCAGTCTTGCACTGAGAACCAATCATTTATGTCAATATACAGACCCCCTTCCAAAAGAAGATTGCAGCATGATCTGCCATCAGGTTTCTGAGATAGAAGACAACACAAATCAGGGCTTTAAGTTTCTAGCATACCTATGTGAGCCTCCTATGGGAGCTTACTAGTAGTGCCCTAATAAAATGCTGCCATGGGGGTTGGGACTGCCTGCAGGCAGGTGGGTCCCAGATCCCAGATAGTATAAAAGGGTGATGCTGGCACCAAAAACAGGAAGGGGAGGAGAGGAAAAGGCCCATGGAAGAAGAGCCCCCGGGGAAGGAGGGGGTTGAGGTTTAGGGCTGCGGTGGGTTGTTTGCCACCCCGGCTCACCGCCCTTAGCGTTTTGGTGTGTGATGGGGTTCTCATGGCCATGGTAGTGTTCCGCTTGGTTGCTGCAGGAGACAGGGATGCCACACTGTGGGAGGTTGGGAGCTTGGGCCTGAGGAGAAGAGGAGCCTGCATTCATGATTCCTGGCACTGGGGCAGATAGGCGTGGAGGTTCCCCGTAACATTTGGCCCAGTTGGTTGCCACAGGGTCCTGGGTGCACAAGTCAGTGGTGGCAGCCTGGTTAGTTGGGGTGCAGTGGTGGCTGCCTGTTTATCTTCAGCCTGATTCAGCCTTAGGAAGATTGCTGGCACCATCAGTTGGAGCCTGATTCGGCTCCTAGGGAGAAGGTAGCAGTGACGGTCTCTGGATCAAATATTTGTTGCTGAAATATAAGCATGGCCTGTGCTATGTGAAAAGCCCTCCAGTTGAACTGTTTCCCCACACTCCATGGAGTGGCCTTTTCATACTCCAATTAAATTTGTTTTCTGCACTTTTACATGTTTGTGGACAATTAACTTAATCGGTGGGGATCTCTGTGATTTGCTAACCACATGTAACCCCCCTACAAATGGGGGTTCCCAAAAGTCTTCCTTGGGCTTGCCTAAATCAATCAATCAATCAATCAATCAATCAATCAATCAAAATCTTTATTTATCCAGGCGGGCACCATTGAGCAAGGCTCATTTGCAAGGTGGACCTGGTTATGAATACATCAAAGTACAGTACAGAAGCAGGAATACAAAAAGCAATAATATACAAGGAAGAAAAAGTATATACAGTGTATACAGTACAGTACAAGGTTGAAATAAATAAAAAAAAAGCATTATTTTACAATTGAAGAAGTCAGCAGATGTACAATCAACCATAGGCATACAGGGGTTATAAGCAGAGATCTTTTGAGTGAGGCAGCCAGCAACTACACATATAGGGGAAAGAGGCCATGTATGGGGTGGCAGGTTAGAGAGGTAAAGAAGAGGAGGGATATAGTACCAACGACTGGGGAAAAAATTGAGCTAAAACCACAGAAAGTGACGATGGCTGTTATGTACTTGTTTATTATGATATGACGGAGGAGGGGTAGATAATTGGGACACTACTATGGATGGGGTGGGACTTTAGCCAGGCTGGAGTGTACAGGGAAGGGTGGGTGCAGCAGGAAGAGTTAATAGGGAAAGAGTGAGAGCCAGTGGTAGAAACATGGCGAGTGTCAGGATGGAAAGGGGGAGTTGTGGAATTAGTGGGCTAGCGGTGAGGAAAACATTTGCAAGGTGCTTTCATGTAGTGATCATAGAGCGCCTTGAAGATATTCAGGCTAACAGGACAGCTCAGCTTCAAGTTCCTTTGTAAACCATTCCACAATGTGGGTAAAGAGAAGCTTAGAGCAGCTTTGCCGAATGAGTGTTGACCCTTGGAACTTGGAGGGCAATTAGGAATAGCTCCTAGAGCGTAGGGTGCCTCAACACACACTCCGGGAATACAGACTGAGACATGAGGGGAGTTTTGTTGGTCATTTGAAGGCCCATAGGGTGACGTTTCTATTCCTCCCATAGTGAAGGGAAGTCCAGCCTAACGATGAGTACAGGGAGCAGTGGTGTGTAGAAGGTGGAAGGCCAGTAATGAACCTGATAGCTCTGTGGTAGAGGGTGTCCAACTTAGCCAGTGCAGAGGCACTGCAGTGGCTGTAGAGTAGGTATGCGTAATCTATTAAAGATAGGAAGGTAGCTTGAACCAGTTGAATCTTGGCCTCCTTTGTGAGCAGGTGGTTAATTCTGTAGAATAATCCTAATCTTTGCCTTAGTTTCTTCTGTAGTTCTTCGCGATGGTCGGCAAAGGAAAGTTTATGATCGAGCCAAACTCCTAGATATTTGAATTTGGCTACATACTCTAGTGTTTGTCCAAGAACAGTGGTAATTTGTGAGGTAGCCCCCCCCAGCAGGAATTGCCGCATGCAAGGAAGGGGAGAAGAGCATGGCTTTTGTCTTTTTCGCATTGAGCAAAAGCTTTTTGTTTATGAGTTGGTATTGTAGTAGGTTAAATTCAGCTTGGAGGTCTTCACAGGCTGCTTCCGGCATGGGACGACTCAAGTACAGTACAGTGTCGTCCGCGAATAAGTGGATGTTGGCTTTTTTTTGATGGGGTCATTGATGTAGTTAATGTAGACTGCAAAGAGGAGGGGACCAAGAATAGAGCCCTGGGGCACGCCTCTCAGCATAGGTTTTAATGGAGAAAGATCACCTTCAGCTTTAACCTGCTGTTTCCGTTCTCCAAGGTAGTCTGCAAACCAGCACACAGATTTATGGTCCAGGCCTAAGGTGCTTAGGGAGGAAAGAAGCAGGCTGTGATCGACTGTGCCGAATGCCTTACTGAGATCCACCGCCAGGCTGGCATTCTGTGTCCTAGTCATTTAAAAGTGTCTGCATGCGAGTGCCCTGTTAGCCTTCGTGCCTGTCTCTTTAAGAGCTGCCTATTTCGTAGAGTATAATTAATCTGGATAGGAGCCGAGTAGTTTCAGGTTCGAGTCCTGCCTGGGCTGCTGTATTATTGCTCCATTCTGCCATTGCTAATTGCGCAGAAGGAGCTTTATTTAGAACTGTAACTGTTTACTGATTATCTGCTTTGTTAGTAAAGATATCGTAGTTTGTCTAAACTGCCTTCCTTTGCAGCATGGACATTTCTGTTAATCACCACCATCTTGGTTCTGGACTGCTAGTTTGGACCAATCAGTACCTTTGGTGACCCTAAAATGGAGTCTGTCCCCGGGGTATTATGGGAGTGAATTTCTGTAGGAATTGTAGTTTTTGCCCTTTGGCGCCTAAATAGACCTAGAGGGGAAGCTCTAGCTGTGACAGACAGATGAATCAATGAATCAGACCTTTTGGATCTCTGGGAAAGTCCCAAGTTGCCTGCAGCAGTGAGTCAGTCTGGAGTTAGAGTTGAAAGAGTGAACAGCTCGAGTGATTCGAGCAGCTGCTCCTGCGTGGTGTGCAGGGGAAATTGGCAGGAAGGCTATGTTTTGACCTGGCTGCTACCATCTTCATAAGTGAAGAGACTTTGAGCCTGATAACTGACTTCTTCCGAATTTGCAGCTTTTGTGATCAGATCCTGTTTTTGTGACAAATTGAATCCTCCTGAAGTGGACCGAAGATCTGCCTCAGTGCGATCGGCCTGTCAGGACTTGAGACTGCCGCAGAGTGTACGGTTTGTACGGAGACACTGTGAATTGCAAACGGACTGTCATCTGAACTGTGGTAGTTACTTTGCTTTTACTATAAGTGTACTGAATGCTGATAGTGGGTCATGATTTGGTTCCCCACTGCTTGAATGTGTCACGCTTGCTGGAAGCTGTATCCAGCACTTACCAGACTGTCTCCGAACTGTTCACCCGGTCTGGGCCTTGCCACGTCGGCCCAGACAGCTGCTCACGCCGCAGAGAAACAACCGATGAGAGACCCGCCTGGGGAATTGGCTCCCTGCTCAACACCAATGAACAGGATCTGCATCACGGTGCTTCGTGTGTGCCCTGCTTCTCCTGGCAATCTAGCACTTCATCCTGAGGTCTTCATTTCGTCCATCCTGCATCCTGTACCGGGTAGCATGAGTAAACACCAGGGTAGCTCCCTGCAACAAAGCTCAAAGCAAAGTGTGTCAACTGATTGAATTGTTGTTGCTAATCATTTTGGGACTGAGCCATCCGGCTCTGGATTACCAATTGTGGGTTAAAGTGCATGCATATTTTCTTTCCATCACAGGGCCCCAACCGGCTGCAATGCCGGTCTACCCCAGACAACACTTCAGCCTAGCTGTAGTTCCAACTGGGTACCCAGAGTGTGTGTGACTGTGTTACAGGGACCTTTGAGTGCATGCCTTATAGCCTGAATTATTCAGATCTCGAATCAACCACCAGCTTCTGCCCCCTTCCTTGTTACTGCCCCTTAAAATAAATCAGATCTAAATCTTTTTGCACTTAAACTGGTTGTGATGTGCCTCTGTACAAACAGCATTGAAATACTGTTGGTTGTTTTGCTAAATCTTATTTTACAGAGCTGGTCTCCAGGGCCGAGCCAGCTGGACCAGCCCTGGTGGTAAGCGAAACAAGTGTGGGGTTAAAACTGTTGTCAGGGGCAAATTGCAATTGTGTATTCTGTGAATCATTTAGGCCACTAGAGGGAAAAGAGGGGGGGTAACAGTGTCCCGGAGGGCTGTACCCAGGTCAGCTACGCTACCACAAACCCTGTCCTCTGGGTGGAGGCACCCGTTTCTAGTACCCAGGCCCCTCAACCTGCATCTGATCACGCAGGCAGGGGTAGTATCCCTTGGGATAGCGCCACCTAGTGGTTACATCTTGGAGGCACTGCTAGGATTTGCACCTTCTAGTGGTCAAAAGTGGGTACTAAAACTTCACGCTTAAAATTTGCAACAAAATGGAGGTGCTTGCCACGCCTAAGTTTAAGATTGCCCCCCATAAGCTGTTAGTGCACTGTATGATGGGGTGGAGCGAGGCTGAGGGGGGTAGACCCTCAACAAGCCATTTTGTTAATGGACATCCCGTTAGGGACCACTAATGCAACTATTATAGAGACTGCTGAGCAAGTTAAGTGTTTGGGGAAGGTTGAGGTGAAAGGGAGGGACTCGGATCTGTTTGATCAAACCATGATGGTCCTCCTCTCCTGTAGCCTCCCCATAGATCCTGAGAGAGTGCCCCTTGTTATTTTGCTGGACAGGTCCCAGAGAGGGTGGCGGGTCATACATTTGCATAGTGATCTGGCTGCTCCTGGGGGATCCCCAAGTATAGAGGGGTTTAAAGACAAATTGCTTAGACTGCTAGCCACTGAGGGGCGATCTGCCAAGGAGTTAGTGAAGATGTTAGATCTTTCTGAAGACACCACTCACTTGCAGAGCCCTATAGCATCTCCTGCTACCCCTAGAGCTTCTCCTGTGGTAATCTCTCCTATTGTGATACCCTCAGTACACCTGGACTCTTACCGCAGACTGAGACTCTTCTTGGGTATGGTCCTGGTGCCCGTGGGGGAGGACGACCTGGAAACATGGATGGACTATGCCACCCCCCTGGTCCAGGAGTGGCAGTGCTCTGAGGGAGAGAAAAGAAAGACGCTCATGGAGAGCTTGAGGGGCCCTACATTGGAGGCCATCTGCTTTCTTCATTCCACCAGTCCAGAGACAACTGCTGCTGAGTACCTTTCTGCCCTGGAGGGGGTCTTTGGTAGAACTGAGTCGGGGGATGACCTAATGTGGAAAATTAAATCTGCTAAACAATGGAAGAACGAGAAGCTATCCATGTTTGTTACCAGAATTGAGCGGGCTCTGCAGAAGGCCCATAGAAAAGGGGGAGTGCCTGCCAGTGAACTGAATCGAGTCCGATTAGAGCATGTTTTGAAATCCACCAAGTACTCTAGTGTGATGATGTTGAAACTGAAGTTGTAAGATAGGAGGGCAAATCCTCCTGAATATTGCTACCTTATAAAAGAGATTCATGAAGTGGAAAATGATGAAGAGGGGTGGGAGCCCTATGCTGGGGTTGCCCGTATTGGTCAGACCCCTGATCGAAGTGATGAGTCTGAACTGCAACAAATGAGAGAACTGATTAAAGAACTGAAAGAGATAAGAGTCAGCCAACAAGCCACTGAGGCGGCAAAAGATGTAAATTCTTGTCAAGTGCCTCTCAAACAAAAGAGTGAGATCCCGCCTGGAGGGGTTGGGGTGCATGTCATTTCCTTTGAAACCCGGATGGAGAGTAGTCTGATAGAAGAAGTACAAGAGTTGAGAGCCCTGGTAGGAGACCTCATTAGGGCCACTCAAGTAGCTGACTCCTGGAGAGGCTCAGAAAGCAGGGAAAGTGAACCCCAGATCAGAGAGGAACCTTGGGACTTGCCTACCACATTTAAACAGGGGAGTGGTTCCCCTTCTCCAAGAGATTGTAAAAAACTCATCTTTTGTTACCACTGTGGGGAAGACGGGCATACCTGGCCCAACTGCAGCTCACCCGAGAATCTGAGAAATGTCACTACAAGGCTACTGGCTTTAGTTTGGCAAAGACGTATAAGACCTCAGACTGGGCCTTCGTGAAAAGACTTACTCTTCTAAGACTGCTATCAAACAGATGACTAAGTCCCCTTCACCTGATTGGTCCGAGGTGGTAGACCTGTCAATGGAGACCACTGTAACAGTGAATGGTGTATCTGCAAGGGCTGTGCTTGACAGCGGATCACAAGTGACCATAGTGTTTCAAGATTGGTACTGAAAACACCTGCCTGATGTGCCCCTGCAGGCCCTGGAGGGTCTGCATGTGTGGGGTTTAAGCGAGAAGTCCTACCCATACTTGGGATATATTAGGATCTGGCTGTCTTTCTCTACTGTGGTGGCTGGAGTGGATGAACAAGTCGAGACGCTAGCTCTGGTGTGCCCTCCTATGGGACTGTGTGATGGGGTTCCCTTGCTCATTGGAACCAACGCCCACATGTTTGGAAAACTAGTGCAGTTGTGTCAAGAGAAACAAGGGCAACAGATTGGGCAGGCCCTGAGAATTCCAGCCTTGATAAACAGAGCCTGTGACCTGCAAAAACAGACTACAGACACAGACAGAGGTGAGCCAGTGGGGATAGTGTATAAGAAAGATCTCGATTCTCTGGTACTACCACCCAATGCTCAGTACACCATTCATGGAGAAGTTCGCCTTAGAAAGGATGTGAAAAATAAAATATTGATGCTGGATGCACCCGATGAAGGGAAGTTGCCAGAGGGGTTATTGGTTAAACTAAATATCTTACCTGCCCGTGCCCATGCCTATGCATGGCGAGTGAAGATCCAAGTTCGGAATGTGTCTGATCGAGAGATTCGAGTGAACAGGGGGCGTACGTTAGCTATGGTACACTGTGTGGACACTGCAGTACTACCCAGCAACAAATATTCCAGCGAAAAGGAGGAGGTGACCCCAGACCTATTTGACTTTGGTGATTCCCCATTGTCTACTGAATGGAAGACTCGACTCAGAAGAAAACTTGCCCAGAGGGACCAAGTGTTTTCCCTAAAGGAATGGAATGTGGTGTGCATCCATGGTGCTGAGCATACTATCAGGCTTCATGACGACAAACCATTCAGAGAGTGGTCCCGCCGCCTCGCCCCAGCTGATATAGACGATGTTTGGAGACACCTACAGGAGATGCTAGCCGTTGGCATTATTCAAGAGTCAAGAAGCCCCTATACATCTCCCATCGTAGTCATGCACAAGAAGAATGGGTCTGTGAGGATGTGTGTAGATTATCGGACCCTAAATTGATGGACTGTACCAGATCAATACACCATGCCCCGCATACAGGATGCCCTGGATTGCCTGAATGGGAGTCAGTGGTTTTCAGTACTTGATCTATGAAGTGGGTATTATCGAATCCTGATGGCCCCAGAGGACCATGAGAAAACAGCCTTCATTTGTCCCTTGGGGTTCTATGAATTTCTGAGGATGTCTCAGGGGATTTCAGGTGCCCACACTACTTTCCAGAGATTGATGGAACATGCAGTCGGAGACATGAATCTGTTAGAATGTCTAGTATACTTGGATGATGTCATCATCTTCGGATGTACCCTAGAAGAACATGAGACCAGATTATTTAAAGTTCTTGACCACCTGGAAGAATTCGGCCTCAAACTATCAATAGACAAGTGTCAGTTTTTCCAAACATCTGTAAAATATGTGGGAAATGTAGTGTGAGCCGAGGGGATACAGACAGACCCCAGTAAAGTAGAGTCCCTGACCACCTGGCCCCAGCCAACTAACTTAAAAGAACTGCAGTGTTTCTTGGGGTTCTGTGGCTATTATCAGTGGTTCATTAAAGACTATTCAAAGGTAATTCGGCCACTTCTCAATCTCACTCAAGGTTATCTTCCTACCAACGCAGGTACAAGAAGGGATCCATCAAGGAAGAAGAAAAGGTATATTTCCAAACAGGTAAACCATTTGGAGCCTGTTGGACCCCTGAGTGCAAGGCAGCATTCTTTGATATCATCTATCAGCTTACTCACGCCCCAGTACTTGCCTATGCTGACCCTACCAAGCCATATGTCCTGCATACAGATGCCAGCATGAAGGGACTTGGGACTGTGTTGTATCAAGATTGTGAAGGTGGCCTGAGACTTTTGGCCTTCGCCAGTTGAAGTGTGATACCATCTGAGCAAAATTATCCTGTTCATAAGTTGGAGTTTCTCGCTTTAAAGTGGGCCATAGTCAACCAATTTTATGAGTACCTCTATGGGGCCAAAATATTGGTAAAGTCTGATAACAACTCCTTAATGTATGTACAGACCTCAGCAAAGCTGAATGCCACTGGGCTTTCTGCCCTGTCAACTTACAATTATGCGGTTGAATACCGGCCTGGACTGAAACATATCAATGCTGGTGCTCTTTCATGGTGGCCAAGCCCCCAAGACAACTGGGTGAGGCTGTCAGAACACTCTATTAAAGCATTGTGCCACAAATTTGACAAAGACGAGTAGCCATCTGCAGATACAGTGGATTGTCTGGTGGACTGTTTGGAGCCCCCTGATACTTGCATAACTGCAGCCTATTGTAATTTTTCTGCATTGGAGCAGTGCCTTGCCCCAGTTTGATAGTGACAGCATTCAGTGGGCTTAATCCCAAGACCCCATGATTCAGCCCGCACTTGATGCCCTTCATGTGGGGAAAGATGTGTCTAAACAATGTTCTACTGACTTACGAACTGCATTACTATTTAAGGAAGGCCCCCGACTAAAGTTGCGAGACCAGTTACTCTATCTAGAGACAGTAGATCGGCATGGTCAGTTGGACAAGCAGCAATTAGTACTCCCCATGGCTTTCAAGCAGCTAGTATTGATGTCCTTACACAATCACATCGGACATCTCGGTATTGACTGGACCCTCGATTTGGTGAGGTCTCGATTCTACTAGCCCAAAATGGGGGCTGATGTTGAACACCATGTCAAAACTTGTAGTCGGCGCCTTCAGAGAAAAGCTTTGCCCCAGAAAGCCGCTCCTCTTGTTAACATTTCAACCAGTGTCCCCATGGAACTGGTTTGCATACACTTTCTGTGTCTGGAGCCTGATCAGAAGAACATTGGCAATGTACTGGTAGTAACTGATCACTTTACCCGATATGCACAAGCTTTCCCGACCAAGGATCAGAAGGCCTCTATGGTGGCCAAGGTGCTAGTAGAAAAGTTCTTTGTCCATTATGATGTGCCCCAATGTATCCATTCCAATCAAGGAAGGGACTTTGAAAGCAGATTGATTAAGGAGATGCTCTCCCTGTGGGGGGTACGAAAGTCTAGAACCATTCCTTACCACCCCCAAGGGGACCCCAGCCTGAATGCTTTAACAGAATTCTCCTGGACATGTTGGGCACTCTTCATCCTAAAGACAAGCCTAAATGGAGCCAGCAGATTAGCACCTTGGTACACGCTTACAATTGCACCAAAAGTGATGCTACTGGGTTATATCCCTATCGCCTTATGTTCGGTAGGGAAGCCCGGTTGCCCATAGATGTCTGCTTTGGAGTCTCCCTGGATGGGATCAGAGCTGAGAACTATTTACAATATGTGCAGAAACTGAAAGCTGAATTGAACCATGCGTACCAAGTGGCTCAAACAATGGCTGCCAAACGAAACCTTGCTAACAAAGAGAGATATGATCGATGGGTAAAAGCTTAGGAGTTGTTGCCTGGTGATCGAGTGCTATTATGTAACTTGGGATTGCAATGGCAAGCATAAAATCGCTGACAGATGGCACCATTTTCCACATGTGATAGTTAGCAAGTTGGATGATTTATGTGTGTACATAGTGTGCCCTGAGAATGATTCTAAAGCTGTCAAGACCATGCACTGGAACCACTTCTTGCCCATTGGCCAAATGATCATTGATGCTGAACCATCAGACATTGCCCCTCCTGGGCTGGTGACTCGTGCTACTGCTGAAAAGAGATAGAGTCACCCTGCCCCAGTTGTTCCAGAACCAAGGCCTTCCCCCCGGCAGGCCCAGAATGATAGTGACTGTCAGTCCACCTCTGATGATAGTGAGTGTGACAATTCTTATTACCCCTCCTATGAACTGAGTCAATTGTTTCAAGGTAACCGTATGTATAATCATGGGGATGGAGCTGGGCCTTCAGGACTGCTTAAACCTCCAGCTACTTCCCTGGAGCCAATGCCCCCTGAAAGTGAGGTGCAGAGTATTACATCTGAAGTAGCAGATTCGTTGTGTCTAGTAAAACTATTTGAACTACCCGAGGAGAAATGTGACGTAGTGAGTCTCTCTGGTGACATACCAGCCCTTGAAGAATCCTATGAAAGTGTTGACAGCACCCCTCCAATGCCACAAAGTCCAATTGTGTCAGAGTATCCTCAGGATGAGCAACCTGGGCCCTCTTCAGAAGATAATAATGAGCAAAGTATTGTGGAAACAGAATCTACAGAGCAAGGAGCTGACAGTGCTCCCCATCTGGACATTTCAGCCAGTGCAGAGGCATCCCTCACTACAAGAGAAGAAACCATTGCCAGTGTTGACCACACAGAGCCTGTGCCTGTTCCCCCCAGAAAATCTGGATGAGCTGTCAAACCAGTAATGCGCCTCAGCTATGATTCCCCTGGGAGGCCTGTGGATTTGCCTCTCAATGTTGTTCATAAGGGTGTTTACATCTCAAAGAGCTCATTGCCCAAACTGAACCTGTCTGCTACTTCTAGGTTAATTGCTCTTCCCTCAGGACATGGTGCCCCTGCCCCATCTAGCACTAAGTTAGCTGATAGGAATGGGTCCTCATCTGTATTGTTTAAAGTGCAAGAAACTATTACATGAATAAGTATAGTAATGCTATTGCATAGATCATAGTAGAATCAGTATTGAATGTATGAAAAATGCAAAGCTGTTGTCATTATGAATATAGTATATGTGTAGAGAATACTGAATAAGTATAGTAATGTGATAAGTTTATGTTTTACTGATGCATCAGTCAATTATCTTGTCTTGTGTAGTAAGGTCACGTATATCACGTATAGTATATTGTCTTCTCCCATGGTATTAACGTATAGACTTGACACGGACACCAAGTTCTTTCCAGGCGGGGAAGGGTGTTACCCCCCCTTATAAATGGGTGTTCCCAAAAGTCTTCCTTGGGCTTGCCTAAATGCCCACTGTCAGGCTGGCGTTCTGTGTTCTAGCCATTTAAAAGTGTCTGCATACAAGTGCCCTGTTAGCCTCCATGCCTGTCTCTTTAAGAACTGCCTTATTTCATAGAGTATAATTAATCTGGGTAGGGGCCGAGTAGTTTCAGGCTTGAGTCCTGCCTGGGCTGCTGTATCATTGCTCCATTCTGCTAATTGCGCAGAGGGAGCTTTATTTAGAACTGCGACTGTTTACTGATTATCTACTTTGATAGTAAAGATATCATAGTTTGTCTAACATGACTTCCTTTGCAGCGTGGACATTTCTGTTAATCACCACCATCTTGATTCTGGACTGCTAGTTTGGACCAATCAATATCTTTGGGGACCCTAAAATGGAGTCTGTCCCCAGGGGTCTTATGGGAGTAAATTTCTGTAGGAATTGTAGTTTTTGCCCTTTGGCACGTAGATGGACCTGGAGGGGGAGCGCTAGCTGCAACAGACAGACGAATCAATGAATAAAACCTTTTGGATCTCTGGGAAGGTCCCAAGCTGCCTGCAGCAGTGAGTCAGTCTGGAGTTAGAGTTGAAAGAGTAAACAGCTCGAGCGATTCGAGCAGCTGCTCCCATGTGGTGCGCAGGGGAAATCGGAGGGAAGACTGTGTTTTGGCCTGCCTGCTACCGTCTTCATAAATGAAGAACCTTGAGCCTGATAATAGGCTTCTTCCAAATTTGCAGCTTTTCGATCGGATCCTGGTTTTGTGACAAATTGAATCCTCCTGAAGTGGACCGAAGATTTGCCTCAGTGCGATCGGCCTGTCAGGACTTGAGACTGCCACAGAGTGTACAGTTTGCACAGAGATACTGTGAATTGCAACCGGACTGTCATCCAAACTGTAGTATTTACCTTGCTTTTACTATAAGTGTGCTGAATGCTGATAGTGGGTTGTGATTTAGTTCCCCACTGCTTGAATGTGTCACGCTTGCTGGAAGCTGTATCCAGCACTTACCAGACTATCTCCGAACTGTTCACCTGGTCTGGGCCTTGCCACATCGGCCCAGACAGCCACTCGTGCCGCAGAGAAACAATCGATGAGAGACCCGCCTGGGGATTTGGCTTCCTGCTCAACACCAACGAACAGTATTGGCACCATGGTGCTTCATGTGGGCCCTGCTTCTCCTGGCAATCTAGCACTTCATCCTGAGGTCTTCATTTCTTCCATCCTGCATCCTGTACTGGGTAGCATGAGTAAACACCAGGGTAGCTTCCTGCAACAAAGCTCAAAGCAAATTGTGTCAACTGATTTAATTGTTGTTGCTAATCATTTTGGGACTGAGCCATCCGGCTCTGGATTACCAATTGTGGGTTAAAGTGCATGCATGTTTTCTTTCCATCACAGGGTCCCAACCAGCTGCAATGCCGGTCTACCCCGGACAACACTTCAGCCTAGCCGTAGTTCCAACTGGGTACCCAGAGTGTGTGTGACTGTGTTACAGGGACCTTTGAGTGCATGCCTTATAGCCTGAATTATTCAAATCTCAAATCAACCACCAGCTTCTGCCCCCTTCCTTGTTACTGCCCCTTAAATAAATCAGATCTAAATCTTTTTGCACTGAAACTGGTTGTAGTGTACCTCTGTACGAACAACATTGAAATACTGTTGGTTGTTTTGCTAAATCTTATTTCACAGGGGTCTCCAGGGCCAAGCCAGCTGAACCAGCCTTGGTAGTAAGTGCAACAAGTGTGGGGTTAAAACTGTTGTCAGGGGCAAATTGCAACTGTGTATTCTGTGAATCATTTAGTCCACTAGAGGGAAAAGAGGGGGGGTAACAGTGTCCCGGAGGGCTGTACCCAGGTCAGCTACACTACCACAAACCCTGTCCTCCGGGTGGAGGCACCCGTTTCTAGTACCCAGGCCCCTCAACTTGCATCTGATCATGCAGGCAAGGGTAGTATCCCTTGGGATAGCGCCACCTAAGGGTTACACACAAATGGCCCTATAGCTGTTAGCACCCTCTGAAGACACTGTTGGCACCCACTGGACCATCTTCTGAACCAGGTAAATGAGTAAATTCTTGAGACTGTGTTGCTGGCTGTGAGTACCCCCTTCCCTGAAGTATTACCTGGCATATACCTAGACACTGGGAGAGGGACTTACAAAGTGGGGTCTCACCTGGGATTTATTTGGGGTGTTTGAGCAGACCTGGGCTGATTTTTGGGGGGCTGCAGTGTTGGAGTGTGTTTAAGTCCTGTAGCAGTGGGATTCCTTTTCTGAAAGCCCACCATCTTGGACTGTGACTTTTGGTGCCTTTAGGAAGTGGTGCCATGTGGTCTGGGCTGAGAAACTGGTCATGCATATGTTAATGTATGCATGAGAGTGAGAGAGCTTCTCTGATTGGCTGAAACTTCTGGAGCTGGGGTGAGTGGGTAGCTGGAGAGTTGGAGGGAGCGCCCTTTTGCAGTGAAGGACAGAGTGTAGTATCTGTGCCACAGTTTTGCAATCGAGGCAAACTTCTTTGATGAACTAAAAAGCAGTCCAGGAAGTCATTGTGAGCCATGGTGGAGGCACCTCTGAAATCTGCTAAGGAAGTGATTGTCCCAGTATCTCTGTCATCCTGGCTATGGGATGTCATGGAAAAGAGTGGCTAATGGGACAAGTGCAGCAACTGCAACAGCTCTGGACTGATGTGAGGGGCCTGCTACTATGTTTGAATTGCTCCCAGGAAATGTCCCCACCCACCTCTCACACCCCTGCAGCTGTATATTCCCTTCTGGGGGTGGCCTGCACCCTCCACCTCACTCAGCTCAACAGCCACAGAGACCAACATGTAGACATGGGAGGAAGTCGACAAAGTGCTGAGTGAAGTGACACCTGTGGAGAAAGGCCCCATACATCTGCCCAGCCCTTCCCCACCGTCAGATCCTGGTCCTCCCAGTGGCAGAGGAAGAGGCCGTGGTTGCACATCTGCACCCAAAGCTAAAGGCCTTAAAAAGCCTGATGTGGCCCCTGCAGCAGCAGTGATCCCCAAATGGAACCTGGAGGCTGACCTGGAACTGAGTACGACAGAAAAGCCTGATGTAGAAATAGAGGAGGCAATGTCTGATGATGGACCCACCACAGAGGGCGAGACTTTAGAAGGGACATGTGCCGTGGTGGCCTCTCCATGTGTCACACTGACCTCCCTAATCTATGAGGACCTAGTCATAGTGTGAGACATCCCAAAGCCTTACTGGTTCCCTATGTTCTGATACCCCGATACGGTGCCGTTCTTGGCCGACTCCTGCAGGAAGTGGTGCAAAGAGATGGACAACTTCAGACCCTCAGACCTCCGTGTCCTGAAGTACAATTCCTTAAGTTGGTTGCCGCAAGGGAAAGCACCTAGGACCAGTGTCTGCAGTATCCCTGACTGGTCCCAGACTGAACGCTGGGTCCTCTACAGGATAAGCAAGGAGTACCCTGGAGAGGATTATCCCTACCTTTGTGAATGCCTCTGCAAAGTTATTGAGGAACTGTGAAAGAACTGGGTATATCAAGATGCCCTAGGTTAAGTGAGGTTGCGTTGGAAGGTGAGCCCTTTAGATCAATTATCACATTAACAGATGGCCATCAGGCATGCCAAATCTATGTGTGTCTCCATGGTATGGACTGGTGTTATGCTGTTCAAGACTTTTGCCCTGGTACAGGATGCAAAAGGCCTCAGAACCAAGTATTATGTCATCAGTGAGGCTTTGTTTGGAGAGGAAATCACAAAACCTGACCCTTAGTACTATTTTGCCAGCGCCAACACCCAGAAGACATAGGTTTCCTGCTCCCTAGTGCCCACCATATACTACAAAACTACATTGCTGTTGTTGACCACCCCTCCGTAGAGACACCTTTCCGCTGGACTGCAGTACCGCCGCTTATTTGATTAGATCAACCCCTTTGTTTGTTTAGGAAAAATAATGTGTTGACATATTCAGCTTGGTTGTTAAAATGTTAATCAATTAGTTAAGTGTTTTTCTGCAAGCTGTTTCTACAGTATGTACTTGTCAGAACTGAGCATCTCACAGACTTAAAAAGACTTTAAAATGGACTGTAGTTGCCTGTTCATGTCATAGCACCATGGTGCTGCAGTACATTAACAGTAAGAGAGTGTGTGGTGGGTGTCTGAATGTATGTAGCTGGGTGTAAGGTGTGTGTGTGTGTGTGTGTGTGTGTATGAAGCGAGTAAGAATAAAAGGGGGAGTGAATGATTAGCCTGCCTGCAGTATGTTCATTGGCATTAAAATAAGGTTTACAATGTTGCTTGTTGTTTAGGTACCCCTTGCTTGTGTGCTCTGTTGTTGGTAAATTGTTTACAGTTTCATGCCAGTGAAAATTTGGAAGAAATCAGAAGTCCCCTGATGGTGGCAGCAGTGTGAGGCGGTTAGTGTACAGTCAGTGTGGTCAAGGGGGGGGATGCCCCCGCTGTAGTACATGGCAATATATCCATGGGAAGCAGTGGGTGGCTCGCCAGTGCCCCTAGGTAGTGGAGTAGACTGTATAATTGGTAGGTTGTCTATTCCTGGGTTAAGGGATTGGTTTCTTACCATTTTGGCTGTGCTGCCAGCTTTGCCTGGTAGTGCCTGAGGGTAGGAAATTGTGCATATCTACCCACGGGTGGCTACTGGGGCAACTGGCCAGGCGTTCACCAGGAGGTGAACATTTTGTGTGTGGGGAGGGGGGAGTGTAAGTCCCCTATGGGAGCTTAATAGTAGTGCCCTATTAATATGCTGCTGTGGAGTTTGGGACCTCCTGCAGGAAGGTGGGGCCTGGTTGCCAGGTAGTATAAAAGAGAGGGATTGGCACCAAAAAGAGAAAGGGGAGGAGAGGGAAAGGCCTGTAGAAGAAGAACACCCAAGGAAGGATTGGCCAGTTTTCAGCTGTGAGGGCCGAGATTCTGGGCTGGGGTGGGGCATTTGCTACCCTGGCCCACCACCCTTGGAGTTTCAATGTGTAGCGGGGTTGTCATGGCCGTGGTTGTGTTCTACTTGGTCGCTGCAGGGGTTGGGGACTCCATGCCACGGGAGGTTGGGAGCTAGGGCCAGAGGAGTAGAGAAGCCTACATTCATGATCCCTGGTTCTGGAGCAGGTAGGCATGGAGGTTCCCCATATCATTTGGCCTGGTTAGCTGCCACAGGATCCTGGATGTGCAAATTGCTGGTGGGAACCCAATTCATTGGAGGTGCAGTGGTGGCATCCTACATCCCAATCACCGGTTTGGGACTTGTTCAGTGTCTGGCTGGGCAGCAGAAATTCAATGGCTCTGAATGTTGGCATTGTGCCGAGGAGTCGAGACCGCCAGGAGCAGCTTGGTTTTATGTGCAGTGTCCATGGAGTGCTCATAGTGTCAGCGTGGTACTAGAGTGATCTGTGACCCACCTTAGTAAATGACTTGAAATGTGTGCAGGAGGGAGAACGGAATTGGCCTGTTCATCTTCGATCTGATTCAGCCTTAGGAAGACGGCTGGCACCATCAGTTGGAGCCTGATTCGACTCCTAGGGAGAAGGTAGCAGTGACGATCTTTGGATCAAATATTTGCTGCTGAAATATAAGCATGGCCTATGCTATGTGAAAAGCCCACCAGTTGAACTGTTTCCCCACGCTCCATGGAGTGGCCGTTTTATACTCCAGTTAAATTTGTTTTTTACACTTTTATGTGTTTGTGGACAATGAAATTAATCAGTTGGGCTCTCTGTGATTTGTTAACCACAAATGCCCTTACAGCTGTTGGCACCTTCTGAAGACACTGTCAGGCACACCCTGCACCATCTTCTGAACCAGGTAAATGAGTCACTTCTTGAGATCGTGTTTCTGGTTGTGAATACTTCCTCCCCTGAAGTACCACCTGGCATACCCTTAGACACCAGGAGGGGGACTTACACCTATATGGTTTGGGCCCTGGCTATTCGAGTGACCTCCTGACTCCTGTCCACCCCGTGTGCTCACTCTGCTCCTCCACTGAGGGTGTTCTGGCAGTTTCAAGGCCCTGGCTGAAAACTTCAGGAGATCATGTGTTTGACGTGGCCGAACCGGCCCTTTAGAGCTCACTCCCAAGATCCTTGAGGGAGGCTCTGTTGGTGGAGGCATTCAAGCAAGGTCTGAAGGTACATCTTTTCAGAAAAGCATTTAGGACCCAGCTATAGCCTTAAACTTTACTGCTGAATTTTTTTCACTAGGATTTGTTTATTTATTTTTATTGTATATAATTCTGTTGCGACCTATCACTTTTTGTTTATTTAAAATTGTTGTGTTGTATTATTTATTGCACTCTACCTTTTGTGCAGTGCCCAGAGCCTCTGGGATTGGGTGCTAAAGAAATAACTATTTACTTACTTAACTACGGGCACAAGATTGAGCTCTCATAATAGAAGATCTGCATGTTTGCATTATGTATTTTTTTTTACTGAAATCTGAACTTCCCATGGTCATGCCTATAGAAGAAGGCCATCTGCACAGGCAGGAAGGCATACAATACATACATACACAGTCACATACTGAGTTTTGGCCCAATAACCCGGGACAGGCATGGGTCTTGGAGGGAGGAGCACCAGTTCCAAGGCAATCTGACTAATTTGCCACACTGACCCAGCAGCCAATTTATCTTGGCCTTTGCTGGCCACAATGACTATAATAGGTGAGTCATGTAGTGCACTGAACTGGGTGGGATAGTTCGGGCAGTGGCGCTGGTTTGTGGTATGTTGCAGGTGCTATGGGTTTCAGCTCGCCAGAAGATGAGGCAGGAGGCAAACTTCGGATGAAGGACTGGTTAACTGAAGGCAATACAAAGGAAGGAGAAGCACACGAAAATGTATGTACACAGATAACCCTAAATGAATAAGGCTCTGGGATTCTACAGTTCTGTTAAAATCCAGCTGATCTGCAGTTCTGTACTCCACTTCTCAGTCCCTCTATTGCTGATCACTCTAAATTCTTATGTGGCTCTCTTGCTTAAAATCACTTCTAAATTCTTAAATGGTTCTATTGCTTACATTACTCTAAATTCTTTAGTGACTCTATTACATAAATCACTCTAGATTTGGCTCTCTTGCTTAAATCCCTTCCAAATTGTTAAATGGGTTTATTGCTTACATTACTATAAATTGTGAAACGGCTCGATTGCTTAACTCACTCTAAAGTATTAAATGACTCTATTGCTTAAATTACTCTAAATTCTTAAGTGACTCTATTGCTTAAATCACTAAATTCTTAAGAAGCTCTGTTGCTTATATAACTCAATTCTTAAATAGCTTTCTTGCTTAAATCACTTCTAAATTTTTAAATGGTTCTATTGCTTAAGTCACTCTAAATTCTTATACTGCTCTATTGCTTAAGTCACTCTATGACAGATTTTAAAGAGAAATCCGTGCCTGCAGGCACTACCGTCAGTGTCAATACAGAAAGTCATGGGCACCTAATTTCAGAAGGTTAGTGCTGCGCTAACCAGAATAGTGCGTGGTAAACTGAAACAGGAGGTGCCATTTTCAGAGCCAGAGACACTGCCGTGCTAAGTCAACAATGTGAATGCACAAAAGTGATGTATTCATCGCACAGAATAAGGACTGATACCTGAATATAATGTGCAATGTCATTTTCACCCCCCACCAATGTGCAAATGGCACCAATGCGCAGCATTAAATAAGGACTACAAGAGGCTGCCTTTATGAGTGTACAACTGCAACACAGTCAGCAGACCAGCAGGGAAGCCACGCAGAACAGCAAGATGACACTAGGTGTGATAGTTGTCAGGCTGCAGCAGACACATACCATGGCAAGAGGCCATGCTAGGCCATTTGGTCTGCACTGCTGCCAACCACCTGTATCAGTCAAGAAACACATTCAGGGACCTTCTCCATGAACAAATAGTAGGCAGATAAAGGCTAGACAAGGCAATGTTAAACAACTAGTGTGAGCTGTGGCATGAGGACCTAGAGGCACTTACATTGAGGAGCCGCACTGAGCACCATGGTGTTATCGCCTACATCTGTACTGTGCCCTGTCTTGCTGTGTGAGTGCCATGTTATTGTTAATGCCTGTGCTGTGCTCAGGTGTGCTGTGGTCTGCTGGGAAATATGGTATTTTTAGCGCTCTGTGCTGCACTCAGGGGTGCTGGGTACATTAGTATTTTCAGTGCTTTGTGCACCATGGCTGCATGCTGTCCGTGCTCTGTTCTGTGGTCAGTGTATTTAGCAACTTTGTGCGTGCACTATTAGGCTGCACTACAACTGCATAGACCTTACCTTATCCCTATGTGCTATTCATACATGCAGTCATACTTCTGCATGTTGGTTTACACACTCTTTAAAAATGGGGGCCTTTGTGTACTATCACGAGTGGATGCACTATTGCAGGTGGAATTCCAGAACTGAACAGTACCAATCAAGCCTAGAAGCTACAGAAGACTTGGCAAGAATTAATGAAGAAAGGATATGGGTCAGGGTGCTAGACACACAATGGTGCACAAGCTCAAGCACAGGTGGGAATTGCAGGGCTTCTCCATTAAAACAACAATCCACAGCAAGGTGTTTAAACAGGCAGCCCTTAAAGGGCACCTAAGCCGGAGAAAGACAAATCGTAAAGAACAACTAATAAGACCATCCTGGCAGCTGCCTTAGCCAGAAGCTGAGACATCATGGAATCCTTGTAGGTGGCAGGCCTCAAGCAGTTGGTTCAGGAGCCCTCCAGGGGCAAGGTGATCTTAGACCTTGTGCTGACCAATGGGGTTCCACATCATAACGGCAAAGAAAGAAAAGCGCTGTACAGTTCAGCAAGTGCACAACACCGAAAAAAACATGCCACCCATGCACTACAGCAACCCCAACAACAGCGAGTAGTAGAGCACACTATACGGGCCGATATTTCCTGACATTTTATGTGGGGGGCTGTGCCACCCACACTCCCCCATTGGGGGTCACAGCCCTCCACACCCCCCCTTCCTTAAGATAATCAACTCTGAGAGGGGGCCTGACACTGGGGTAGGGAGTTAACTTGGGATGGGACTATTCAGGGGGAAGGGACAGGGGACCATGGAGCGCAGTTCCGGGGATCGGGAGACAAAAAAACCTAACACCCAAACCAGTAAAAATATATTTTTGCACCTGATGAGCTCCAAACCTTGGTCCTATTGCATTGGAGGCAGTGACTCAAGCCATAGCACCAAGTGGCCAGCTGGGAACTGCCAAACCAAACCACCTCCCATATGTTTCTGCTCTATAGCTCCCTCTACCATTCACTTAATTCCTCACTTGCTGTTCTTCCCTTTCACATTAGCTCATGCCACACCTCGCTATCCTGTTACAGTAGCTCATTTGACAGGCGGTCAAACTGAATCATTCATACTGAGTCGCTCAGTTTGACTCGCCCATATCACTGGATACTGACCAATGGAGATAGGATAAAGGAAGTCAGGGTGGATGGGCACCTAGGGTCCAGTGAACACCATACAGTGTGGTTCAGTATCAGTACAGTGTCACAGGAGAGTCACACAAAGACAAGGGTCCTGGATTTCAGGAGGGTGGACTTTGCTAAGATGTGGAGGTGGATCAAAGAAGCCCTGGCAGGAAGGGATCCAGGGGGAGGGGTTGAGGAGCAGTGGGCACACCTAAAAGAAGCCATAGTGGAGGTGAGAAATCAGTGCATTCGGCTGAGTAACAAGAGAAAAAGAAGGAATAAACCACTATGGTTCACAAAGGAGGTGGGTCAAGCGGTCCTTATCTGCCGTCAAATTCAATGTTTCTATGTTTCTAAGGAGGTGGCAGAGAAAGTGAAGGACAAAAAGGGGACTTTCAGAAAATACAAGGAGACTTAGAAGGTTGAGGATAGGGTGGTGTACCTAGAGAGACAGAAGGAGGCAGGGAAAGCAGTTAGGAGCACGAAGGCGCAAACAGAAGAGATTAGAACAGACAATAAGGAGGGGGAACAAGACATTTTATAGATACATTAGCAATAAAAGGAAGGCTAGGGGAGGGATTGTAAGGCTTAAAGGGGAGGAAGGGGTGTGCATAGAGGGTAACCTAGAAAAAGCATCGATACTGAATGATTACTTCTGTTTGGTATTCACAGTAGAGGGGGAGGGACAGGGACCACAGCTAGGCAGCAGAAACATTGGGGGGAGAGAGGTAAACACCAGTCCTTTTACAGCAGATAGGATCCTGGAGTAACTCACGAAATTGAGGGTGGACAAAGCGATGGGACCAGATGATATACACCCCAGGATATTAAAGGAATTAAGAACGGTGCTAGCAGCACCACTGGCAGCCCTGTTAGTGAGTCGCTTGATACAAAGATGGTTCCAGAGGACTGGAAGGGGGCAAAATGTAGTCCCTCTTCACATGAATGGTAGCAGGGAGGAGGCAGGAAACTATAGGCTGGTCAGCCTCTCTTAAGTAGTGGTTAAGATTATGGAGGCACTGCTTAAGGAAAGAAATGTGAAATACTTGGAAACCATGGGAGAACAGGATCCAAGGCGGCATGGTTTCACAGCAGGAAGGTCATGTCAAACAAATCTGATTGACTTTTTTGACTAGGTGACAAAGGAGGTGGATCAGGAAGGAGCAGTAGATTTTGCCTACCTTGATTTCAGTAAGGCCTTCGACACCGTACCCTACAGAAGGCTGGTGAACAAGCTAGGGAGCCTGGGGGTGAGCCACAAAGTGGAAAACTGGCTTAGAAACTGGTTGAGGGACAGGAAGCAGAGGGTGGTAGTAAATGGGATCAAATCCAAGAAAAAGAGGGTGACCAGTGGGGTGCCTCAGGGATCAGTCCTGGGGCCAGTCCTTTTCAATGTCTTCATCATTGACACTGTTGAAGGGCTAGAGGGGAAAGTTTGCCTATTTGCAGATGATACCAAGATCTGCAACAGGGTAGACACTCCAGGGGGTTGAAAGAATGAGGAGGAATCTGGGAAAGCTGGAAAAATGTTCAAATATGTAGCAGTTGAAATTTAATGCAAAAAAGTGCTGTATTTCCAAGCATCAGCCAGGACATTATGAAGGTAAGTGTGCCCATTCCATACTGCCATCAATTTAGCTGGTACTAGCAGCTAGTGCTGTACCTTCCAAATGCGCAAGGCCACCACACCTTATTGAAGGCCTTACATCACACATGGGGTGCGGTATGAGAGGTCTGGAAATAGGGAGATTTTCTTGTCCCCATATCTCAAGTGGTGCAGTATTTTAGCCATACTGAGGATGCAATCCCAATTGCCCACTTTCTTACACACCACGAGCAGGGTGCAAGGTGCAAGGTGCAGAGATGATCGCAGTGGTCTGTTGTGGAGTCAGCCTGTAGACTTTCTCAAAGGAGAGTGCAAGACTGAAATCAGTCATTCCCAAAATCTGTAGCAGCATTGATTTCATAAAGTCCAAGGGATCTTCACTCCAGCAGCCTTGGGGAGTTCAAAAATATGCACATTCTGCTCTCTGGCCTGATTTTCTAGTTTGAAATTTGAAGTTTATTTATTTTTTAACAGGACTGGGTACTAGGCAGCAGCCTGGTTTCAGGACTGTCCTGTGTGTTTAGGCATACAAAGTTACAGTAAAACAGAAACAGAAACACAGAAACGTAGAATTTGATGGCAGATAAGGACTGCTGGGCCCATCCAGTCTGCCCATTTCTCCCTACCTACACTATTACCAGGCACGGGGTCATACTGTCACAAGACAGAATGCCGCAGCAAAGTACAGCACTGTCAGTACAACACAGTATATTGCCAGCAGCATTTCTCTGTATTTTGGGGGGGAGCCTCTCTTAAAATAATAAACCTGGGGGCTTGTACTTAAATCGCACAAAGTTGCGAAAAAAAGTACCAGGATTCAATACCTGGTCTGCAGACACACCGCCTCCATTGCTGCCTGTGGCTCATTCTCTCAAGCCACTGCAGCTGCTCAATGGATCCTCCTTGCAGCAGAGAATGTATCCTCTGCTAGAGAACAGCGACAGGGTGCACAACTGTGCATAGACCATTTCGCGGTTTTGCACCCTGTTGCTATTCCCACCCATGCTGTCTGTGTTGCGCGTTTGTAATATACACCATCTTACATACTGCGAACTGACCCAGTAGGCTATTACCACAGACTGTGCCTGTTCTACAGCTCTTTCTCCCTCCCTTCCTTTCCACTATGATTTCCTTGTGCTTATCCCATGCATTCTTGAACCTCAGCAATGTTTTACCTGCACCACCTCTACCAAAAGGTTGTTCCAGGAATCCATTACTCTTTTCGTGACGAAGTACTTCTTGACATATCTCCTGACTCAAACCCCCTCCAGCTTTATTGCATGTCCCCTAGTTCTTGAAAACTTTTTCTTCTGAAAAATACTCCCCTCCTGTACCTTATTTACCCCTGTGAGTTATTTAAAGGTCTCTATCATATCCCCCTCTCCCTCCTCTGTTCTGGGGTGTACATATTGATGTCCTTTGGTCCTTCCTTGTAGAGAGCCCTATTGTTGGCCAGCCAGTTTGATCTATCCCATCCCATCCCATCCCTCATGCCAGTTTCCCTGTCCCCTTGCAGGGCTTCAGCATCCCGAAGAGGAGAAGACCTTTAGCTGCCGCTTCACACAGTACCCTTGTGACTATACAATCACAATTAAATTGGCTGGCTATAGCACTTTACAGTCTAAGGTTCACTCATGCTAATTTATAGTAAAGCACTTTACTTGTAGTGTTCCTTTGATTTCTCTCAAATCAAATGTATATAGTAAAGCCTAAGCCTGTTTTGCACTGCTTATCTGTAATGTATAGCCTACTCTGAGAGTGTGTATGTGACTGTCTCTTTGTTACACTGCTGTATACTGTATGTTCTAAATTCAAGTTGTTTGCTACTGTATTATTATTACCTCTCTCCATTCTGATGGATTATACTGTATGTTTTCTGTATTCACTCTGTAACTGTAATGTTTACTGTTCCCTCCTTTGTATCCCCCTCTCCCCAGGACACATCTGGAAATGAACTATTACAGCTCATGATGTCCTTCCTGGTGAAACTTTTTCAAATAAAATTAAACAAATAACCCCATACCCTGGAGTGGATTACTGCACTTATAACATGGATTATGCTTAAAAAAAGGAGAAAACAGCAGAAAGGAGTAGTCCCCAACAAATAATCCATATCTGAGTGGTTTTATGCACATACAAATGTCACAAATACCATACTGGCATGATTTCTGACATTTGCTGTGCATAATACAGTGATCTGAAGGAGCAGCAACCGCAACTGTGCTGCCTCTGCTGTGTGGCTGCAGCGCATTTCTCCCTCCCCACATGGTTAAGCAAGCTGTTGGGGGGGGGGCTGTGTCTCTCCTGATGCACCTCTGTAAAACATTGTCAGGATCACCAGCAGAAGACTGAAATAAGCAATCAGGTTCCCTGACACAGAAGAACTTTGGAGAAACATTGCTCTCTTGTACCAATTTGCAAAGGGCTACTCGGTCTGTCACCGGCTCAGCGTATGCAGCCGACTGCATTACTGTTTGGAGACACATCGCTGTTTCCCACATTTCATTCTCAAGGTGCTCACTATGCTGTGGGGCATGGGAGGAGGCAGCCAGACACCAGCAGCCAAACAAGGACCTACCCTCTTACCTTCCTCTGTCTGACGGCATTGCAGCCTGCTGCTCGCTCTCTGATACAGTCACTTTTTTGTTATTTAAATAGGGAGAAACCTCCTTTCTGTTGTTTTCTCCTTGTTTTAAGCATGACCCATGCTATAAGTGCAACAGCCCACTCCAGGGTATAGGGTTATGGGGATTTAATGCACAGCTGGGTTTCTATGAGGACACTCAGCCTGCGGCCTCATGCCTCACAATGCACCCAGCCATATATTAAATCCCCATAACCCCATACTCTGTCACGGATTATTGCTTACTTGTTGTTTGCCACTCCCCCATTACACAGCAGTGACAATACATACCCCAGTTTGAGTACTAACACATATCCAAGCATAAATGTCAGCTATGCCTCAGTTCTTCTGTTCTCCCTCAGTAATATTAATCTAGCACTCTTTTGAAAGCCTGAACAGTGCTACAGTAGCTCCCAACACCTCACTGGCTAGATTATTCTTTGTTCTGACCACCCTCTATGTAAAGTAATCCTTTCCCATCATCTTCACATCCTTTCATCCTGGCAACGGTAATGATAGAGGGGAACCGACACCTCCTGTGGTCAATGGAAGCACAAACCAACAACCACAAGCTGCACGCTCACAGGACAGTGCTGCCATCATATGCAAAAACTTGAACAGTCACAGAAGGACAGCACACTACAGGATACAAAAATGCATGAAGTTAATTAAGACAGGAAGACACATGTATAAAAGTGATGAACTGACAGAACGCCACAAAACACCGGGGTTTGTCATGGTATTTTGTACCTGCATCTTCCTGTCTCAGTAAACATCACTGCATTTTGGTATCATGTAGTGCTCTGTAAGTTTTTTTCCACAGGGATTTCCATTTCAAAGCAATGGAAAGAAAATAGCAATCTGTTTTACACAATAAGACATAAAACCTAATTGTAATGAAAGAAAGATGTTTTATTGAATTGTTACTGTAAATTCATAGCTTTGTTAAATGTTCTCATCAGGAGAGGAAGCAAGGTTAGGTTCAACATGTGTCTCACAACAAGTGTGTGCAAAATGAGACCTAAAAAAAAAAACACTTATAGTTAAAGTGACACACAAGAAATAAAAGTGGCATACTGCCCAGGAGACAACTTTGAAGTTGAGATTTCATGAAGGTAAATAGTGAGGGGGATTCCCATTTCTGTTGTTGCTAATCATGTCAGTCTTTTAGGTTTCAAATGATTCTTCATGGTAAAAAGGGTTAGAACAGAAAAATAGGAGTCTATGCTTGATTGGTTTTCTGTCCTAAGTGCACAATACAAATGTGTGCAGACAGGTTACGTACATCTGGGGTGGCCATTGGAGACTTGCAGTTCTACTAACAGTGCTCCCAACTGCACTGCCCTTCAATGCCCTGACTGTGAGTGAACATGCAAAGCTGTGCTTGCAGTCAGAGCTGGGGGTAGGGAGGAGGCATGTCAGGGGCTGGGCTGGTACAACTTGGCATGCATTGATTAAACCATTTGTGCTCTGCTGGTCCAATGTTAAGGAGGGCTTAGGTAACGCCAGCCAGAGGGCTGCCATAACCAGTGTGCCCGTTACCAAAATCTAGAGGCCCCAGTTGGGCCCCACTGATACTGCCTCCTGTCCTCTTTAGTGCCATGGAGGGCTGTGGTGATCAGGACACTTGTGGACATGTTTTGTTTTAAAAATTGTAGGCAGGTATGTGAAAGGGATATGGCAGTCCTTATGCAGGCTGCCAAATCTGATGATCCCCTGCTGTCACGAAGCAGGGGGTCCACTTTGTTACAGGGCCAGGCTGTTGGAAGCCCTATGTCCTTCTGCCAGTTGGCCCCCTTCCCTGGCTGAATCTATGTGTCCTTGCACTGGGCCAGCTTTGGGCGGTGAATCCTGATCTTGTGCGTTGGTCTGGGAACAGCTTTGCAGCAAGTAAATCAGAGACAAAGAGATAAGTGGGCTCAATGCAAGGCTCAAGGACTGGTGCCACACAAAGGGGCACCGCTTCGTTGAAAACTGGGTCAACTTCTGGGAAAAGGAGTTCTTTAAATTCGATGGCCTCCACCTGACTAAAGAGGAAGTCAGAGCACTGGGCCAGAAATTTAACGTCCACGTAGGACATTTAAACTAGCGGGAGGGGAGATGATGGTAGCTCTAGGAGAAGCACACATACAGTCTGCTGTCTCTCCTCCTCCAGCTAGCACCAAATCTGCACACTCCAGGATAGCAAAAGCAGATAGACAGGAGCATAAAACCCTTTCTTGCTTTGGTGTTGACCATCACAATGGAAAGGGAGGAACCATAAATGGAAAACTACAAAGGGACGAACAATAAGATCAAGGGAGGCATGACAAACAAAGCAATACAGCAAGAGTGGTCAGCACTATGTCTCAATGCATGCAGTCTAGCTAACAAGATGTCTGACCTCACTGCCACAACAGCTGAGGCAGGACTAAATTGGGTGGCCGTGACCAAAACCTGGTTCACAAATAATCATGGTTGGGAGGTGACTATTCTGGGGTACAACTTGTTTAGGAGAGATAGGACTGGGAAAAAGGGAGGAGGGATAGCTATTTATGTTAAGGATATCATCAATGCTACAGAAATACAGCAGGCACCAGGGGAAACAGAGGATCTATGGATCATAATAGGGTCCAGAAGCCGGAAACCCATTCAGGTAGGAATAATCTACAGACCCCCAGATCAGGAGGAAGCCAGGGATAAGGAAATCCTGGAAACCATCCTCCAGATGTCAGGGAAAGGGGACATGGTGCTGGTGGGGGATTTCTATCTGCCGAACATAGACTGGAATACCCACACAGCAGCATCACAGAAGAGCAGGGAATTCCTAGTCACACTACAGGAAGCAGGCCTAAGTCAACCAGTGACATCACCCACAAGGGGTAACACGGTTCTAGATCTGATATTCACAAATAGTGACAGGGTTACGGGTGTCAAAGTAGGGAACCACCTGGGCAGCAGTGATCATAACACGGTATGGATCAGGGCAAAAAGGACTGTAGACTCCACACACTCCAAACTGAAGGTCCTTGACTTCAGGAGGGCAGATTTCTCAAACGTGATGGTCTGCCTAAGAGACAACCTTAGTAACTTGACAGACGGGAGCGTTGAGGAATATTGGACAAGGTCGAAGGATGCAATAACCATGGTCACATTACAGTGTGCCCATCAGGTTAGTAAGAACAAAAGGAGGAAAAACCCACTATGGTTTTCCAAGGAGGTGGCAACTGTGGTGAAAGAAAAGTGCATAGCCTTCAGAAAGTACAAGGAGTCGGGGAATGAGGCAGACAAAACAGAATATAAACAGAAACTAAAAGAGACAGGGAAAGTGATAAGAAATGCAAAGGCTCAAACAGAGGTTAGGATAGCTCAGTAAGTAAAAAAGGATAATTTGCGTTTGACACAGTCCCTCACAAAATATTAATAATCAAATTAACCAGCCTGGGAGTGGGTCCCAGGGTGGTAGCCTGGGTAAAACATTGGCTGGATAACAGGACACAGAAGATAATTGTAAATGAAGTCCACTCTGAAGAAAGGTCACTAGTGGGGTTCCGCAGGGTTCAGTACTGGGTCCAGTCCTTTTTAATGTCTTTATAAGTGACATTGCAGAAGGACTGGAAGGAAAAGTATGCCTCTTTGCAGATGACACAAAGATCTGCAACAGGGTTGACACAAGGAGGCGTGGAAAGGATGAGAAGGGACTTGGCAAGGTTGGAGGAATGGTCAGAAGTATGGCAGCTTGGATTCAATGCAAAGAAGTGTAAAACAATGCACCTGCAAAACAAAAACCCAGGGGAAGATTACACAATGGAGGGGGGAGGTAGTAACAACAACAAAAATAGAAAGGGACCTGGGGGTAATCATATCAGATGAACTTAAGGTTAGCAAGCAATGTGAGAAAGCAGTAGGGAGGGCTGGGGGAGGGGGGGTACTGGGATGTATAGGGAGAGGCATCACCAGCAGGAAACAGGAAGATGAGGAGGTACCTGAGGGATGCCCTAGCAGAGATGGGGGATCTGAGAGGAGCGGAGCAGCAGTGGGTAGTGATAAGGCAGGCAATAGACAGAGCTACCAAATTATTTGTTAGACTGATTAGCAGGAGGCAGGGAGGGCAGTCAAAAGGCCAAAGGCGTTAGTGGAAGAAAACTTAGCTGGGTCGATAAAAGACAGAGATAAAGCATTCTTTAGGTACATAGGGGAAAAGAAGAAAACTAAGGGGGATAATCAGGTTAAGGGGGGGACCCTGTGTAGGATGACCTTACAAAGGCAGGCATGCTTAACAAGTACTTCTGCTCAGTATTCACTGAGGAGGAGAGAGGAAAGGGGCTGGTACTGAAGGACAGGAGCAATGGGGGGGGGGAGTGGACACCAGCCCCTTCTCGGTAGATCAGGTCCCATAGGGGCTAAATAACCTTTGGGTGGACAAGGCAATGGGACTGGATGGGGTGCATCCCAGAGTGCTAAGAGGGCTCAGGGAGGAGCTGGCTGCACCTCTGATGGTGTTGTTCAACCTATCATTGTATACTGGGGAGGTACCTAGTGATTGGAAAAGAGCAAATGTGGTTCCATTCCAGAAAGGTGGTGGTGATAAGGAGGAGGTTGGTAACTACAGGCCAGTTATCCTGACGTTAGTGGTGGGTAAGATGATGGAGTTGTTACTGAAGGAGAGAATAATTGGATACGTGGAAAACTCTGGCCTGTTGCACCCTGGGCAGCATGGTTTCACGACAGGAAGGTCCTGCCAGACCAACCTGATTGAGTTTTTTCACTGGGTGACCATGGTGGTCGACCAGGGAAGGGTGGTGGACATGGCCTATCTGGACTTCATGAAGGTCTTTGACATTGTCCATCACAGAAGATTGATAAACAAACTAAGCAGCCTTGGGGTGGGTCATAAGATAGCAACATGGGATGAAAACTGGATAACTGGCAGGAACCAACGGGTGCTGGTAAACGAGGTATATTCAGGAGTGGGAATAGTGATGACTGGAGTTCCACAGGGCTTGGTGCTGGGACCAGTCCTCTTCAATGTCTTCATTGGTGACATTATGGAGGGGCTGGAGGGGAAGGCATGCTTATTTGCAGATGTTTCCAAGATATGCAATAGAGTGGATGAACTGGGGGGGGTGGATAAGAAGAGGAGGGACCTTAAAAGGTTAGAGTAATGGTCTAAGGTTTGGCAACTTGGGTTCAGTGTGAAAAGGTGCAAGATTATGCACATAGGAAGCAGAAACCCAGGAGCGATATATGAACTTGGAGGAGTACAACTGGCAGTCACGAAGCAAGAGAGGGACCTGGAAATTGTTATTATAGATGACCTAAAGGTGGCTAGACAATGCAATGCTGCAGTGGAGAAGCCTAGCCATATGCTTGGCTGCATAGGGAGGGGTATTACCAGTAGAAAGAGGGAGGTCCTGTTGCCCCTTTACAAGACACCAGTAAGGCCTCATCTTGAATACAATGTTCAGTTTTGGCGGCCTCATCTAAAGTGGGAAATAAACAGACTAGAGGTGGTGCAAAGGAGGGCTACAAAAATGATGAGGGGTCTGCATAGGATATTCTATGAGGAGAGGCTGAGGGAACTGAATATGCATTCTTTGGAGGCAAGGAGGGAGAGGGGTGAGATGATCGAGACTTTAAATATCACAAGGGCATAAATAGGGTACAAGAGGGAGAGTGTTTTTCAAAGGAAGAGTTGCCAAAGGATGAGGGGTCATGGCTGGAAGCTAGAGGGGGGGCAGTTCAAGGGTAACATAAGGAAGTACTTCTTCATGGAGAGGGTGGTGGACACTTGGAATGGTCTACTGGAGTAGGTGGTAGGGATAGACACAATTACTAGCTTTAAGAATGAGTGGGACAGACACAAGGGGATTCTGGTACATAGGGGAGGGGTTTCCAGAGTAGGGGTTAGACTGGGGATCTCTAGTTAGGTGGGGCTTGACTGGGATGGCTAGGTAGGCCTTGAGGTCCTTCTTTGCTGACATCTTATATGTATGTATGTATGCTCTGCCCCTGGTGCCTACAGAACAGCACCCCTCGAACACAGAGCCTTAAAAAAAAGGCAAGCTCCTGGTTCTTGAAAATGAAAAATATATTCACTTTTACAGAATATAATGTAGGACTGTATCTCATTACAGAGCCTCTACATTACAGGAAAATTGACGGTATAAGAAAAAGCATATTTCACAGAGTCAGCATAGCTGCAGAAAACGGAACTGTGAGGCACTGTCAAAAAACATGTTTGTGTGTTTCTTTGTGACAATGTACACACTTGTCTGCACAAGAGAAATTTGAAACACCTGATAAACTGACATAAAGAAGCCATGTTATGGTAGAGCAACCATTTTCTTTTAAATGTGTTTAGTGGGACACGTTCAATAATGCCACCTGGAAGCATTCCCACTAGACCAGGGCAATGCCTTTTGTGTTGACTTACCTCGAGAGCGGAGCATCAACCAATACGCTGTTTGGTGAGCTAGAACAAAATGTCCTTTCCCTTGTGAAAAATTGTGGCAGGTGGTGACAGCCATTTACTCCATTCTCTAGCACCCCTGAGCATAGTCAGGAAATGGCAGCAGAAACTAACACGGGCCTCTCATCTTTGGCAGGAAAGAGGAGAGACTACAGCATTTTCATCAGCCATCTGTGCAAATTATTTTAAACACAACCAAGTAACAACACACAGGAAAGTACACAACTGGGATTTGGAAACACTAAAGAACAAATTAAGCACCAGCTACATGCAATTTCACTGTCTAAATATTGGCATGGGATAAAAATCCATGGATGACTTAAGGGCCCAGAAGATAATGAATTTGTGGAGGAGTTTGAGAGTGTGTTAAACAAAAGTGCATTCTGTTTAATGCTGGTATTTTTTAAGAAAGCAAAAGAGAAAGAATGTGAAAAACCCTAAACTGTTGTGAAAGAAACTGATATGAAACTGTTCACTGTTATGTCTCAAAGGGACTTGAATGATATAAAATCAAAATAAAGCAAATATTAACAACATTTCAAGTGGAATTGAAAATATGGAAAAGCAAGTTTGACAAGGTGGAACAGATTACAACGAGCGTTGGCCAGCACTAAATATTCACTTGCTTGTATTTGCTGTGTAGTCATTTGGCATCAGTTAAAGTTACCACATTAATAACACAAGTTATCATAAAGAAATTTGCCGTGATTAGGAAATGAAGAGGTTTACACATAACATTGTTGCCTTCTGAGATTGTGACTTATACGCCTTGTGACTGCTCAAGGACAAAGTGAATAGAAGAAGAAAGGCAGAGAGTGATCAGAATTAGGGAGGAAATTCAGTATTCTAATGCTTTGCTAGGTGAAGAAGTGGCACGCCCCCCAAGGCCCCATCACAGTTCAGAATGATACCAATTTATTCACATGCTTTACAAGCAAACTTAATCAGCTTGATTCCTGGAGTATGCCTGTTGAGTCCAAACCACAGGTAAGCAGAGTAACACAGCTCCTTACTTAAAGTGATAAATGAGTGCAGGAACATGTTAGGGCATTAGTTCTCAGACTTTGTCATAGTGAGCCTCCCTTCAAGTCATGGAAAAGTTCTTGACTGCCTCCACAAATAGTGAGCCTCCCCATAGAAGAATAGCATGCTTTGCACAGTACATCAGGAATAAACTGAAACTCCTTTGAGTAGTTGGCTCTCATTTTATTCAGCTTATTGTAGCCCCCCTCTCCATATCCCCCTTCACAGCCCACCCTTCTTGCTCCACTATTTTGCCTTTCAAACCATTGTTACCATTTGTTGCAACATCTTCATGGATCAAACTGCTTTCTCTGTCTGTTTCCCCTCTATCTGGATAACCTTCCTACCCACCTCTGCCTCCCCCTTGTTACCCTACCCTTAAGCATCTTCTCAGGGATCCTTTTACTCTGTTCTGCTCTTGCTCCTAGTACTTTTCTGCTTAATCTTTGTATTTGGGCTGTTCTGTCACCAGTCTAACAGTTCAGTGTTGCCTTTCATCATTTGTTCCTTGTTCCTATTTGTTTGCATTATTTTTCATTGTGTATTGCTTGATTGTTTTGCAGTTGCCTTTTGAATTGTATTCACTCCCTACCTTTTCTTGGGTACACCTGAACTGAGCCTTAGCTCAGAGTACTTTTCCGGGTCACCGATATGTCAATAAATACATATATTCACCTATTATTATCCTCTTCACACAAAATATAAAAAACTCAAAATTTAATCACAGGACTTTTTCAGACTTGCTTGAGCCTCCCCTGGTACCTCCCTAGGGAGGCTGGCCTCAGCATTTGAGAAACCTTGTGTTAAGGCATATGTTTTACCGGCTTTTTACTACAGTATGTGAATACATTAATTCCATGAGTTGCAAGCACTACATCATGGATATGCTAAATTACATGGGTTGTGCAACATCTCTGCAAATCCCTGAGAAACAAAGTTCTAAATGGTAGCACATACGAAAGTAATAAACAGTAGCACATGTGGAATGAAAAGCAGAGGTAAGACTTCAAGTAGGAATTAGAAGTTGTACCAGAAAACCCTCAACCTTAAATTTTCATGACTTGTGTTTGGGAGAGGACTTGAAAGGGAAAAGGAGGAGGAGAAGGGTGGAGAGTGGATGGAATTAGGGAGGAGATTCAGAATTCTGGAGCTGTAATAGCTGGAGGAGAGGCATTTCCCCAAAAGACCTCTCACAACTCAGACTGACATCAATAGGCTGGAATGCTTTGTAAGCAAACATTGATTTAGCTCCTTCTCCTCAACTCCGAACTTGAGATTTTTTAAAAGCCGAGTGCTTACTGAAAATAGAGAAATAAGACTGTGTAGCATTTTAGTTTATAGGACACTTTGTGTTTGTTTGAGCAGCTTACAGCCATTATTTTAAAGCTTGTGTGGAACTTGCAGCCTCCTGTCTAGAGTGTAATTGTTGTTTAGAAGAGTTTAGAATTCTGCCTTTCTCTCTTCTCTGCCCCTTCCTCTCCACTCCATTCTCTTTCTCTCTCTCTCTCTCGGCCCTGTTGTAATTAGATTTTTAGTCACTTACCTCAGCACCATTTAATCCGCTGCCAACTCTCTTCTCTCTTCTCAGCCCCCCCCCACTTAAGCTGGGCATTCCACCCATGGAGCAGCTCCCCACCCACCAGTAACTGAAAAGGTACAGAGCTACAGGACTTGCCAGGACACTGTGCTTCTGCCTCTGCCTTTGTCTGGCATTCAAATTTGGTGCCTTTCTGCTGCTGCCTGACTCAGCTCCTGCTATTTGCCAGAAGTCCGAATTAATTCAGTTTAGAGTTTATGCAGTTGGAGCTGAATTCCGATGAACTAATTTCTGTACTCAGAGCTCTTAATTTGTTTAATCTCAGATAACTTAATTTGTGTAATTCACAAGCATTTCTAAACAAAGCCGTATGCTGTCTGAGAAGTGGTGCTTAAATTATTAATTTAGCTTCTTCTCCTCAACTCTGTGTTTGTCCCTGTCACCGCTTTGTGCTCTCCACCACCCACCCTCCCTATCTGGACATTGACTTTTATAGCAACACTGCATGTTGTAATTGGTTAACTATCTATCCACTTTTCCTTTGTCTCATAATGCAGTCCTACCACTAGAGGGATGCTACTATTCTAAACTCAATTAAGACCCATCCATATTCATTAAAATACTCATAACCTACATATCACTAGAGGGGCACTACTATTTTAAACATCAAATAAGACCCATCCATATTCATTCAAATACTTATAACCTCTCCTTCAAGAGCCCCAAAGATAGCTTGGTTCTCCTTATCGGACTATGCAAGCACAGTCCACCCCTTCCCCTCCCTTTGCCTGTGTTCCACCCGACTACTCTCCCTTTGTTTCAGCCACTACATATAATTTCTTTTCATCTCCTTAGGCTGCTGAAATTGCCTCCCTCCCTCAAACTGCAGCAGGATGCCAGAGCAGCTTACAGAAGGTAGAGATTCCCTCTTTTGCCATTACTTGTCGGCAGAGCTGCATTGTGCTAGCCTGAGAATTCATCATCTAGCAAAAACAGGCACAGTCTGTACCACTCATGCTCAGGTATTTGCTACCCCCCCAAACCACCTTGGCACTACTTACCATCAGGTACTTGCTGCTCCCCTCTGCCCCTCCCCCTTATATACACTGTGGGTGACATTACTGACCCCCCTTTTAATACACCAGCCTCCCCTATCTTGCTTGGTCACTCACTCAATCATGGGGCCCCTTAATTGTCTAGCCCTGCTTGTAATCCTACTAGCTGCCATACATCTCCCAAGTCATGAAGGCCTCAAGTCCTCATCAATTCACCCTCTATCTCTCTGGAGAGCCATACCACAAGCCACTGAAACTGTACGTGATATACCAACCCACTTTGTTAGACCCACCAAGCCAGGCAGATGCTCAACCCACCACCTTAACTCTCCCACCCTCCCTCTCCTACCACACCTCTCCATGTCCCTTTTCATTACTAAGGCCAGCAAGTCCTCTAAGCATAGACCGACTACCCTTCTTAAGCTGTTTAGGCACTTCCTATTCTGGAATGCCCTGCTTCTTCTACTGATGTCAGGCAACATACACCCTAACCCGGGGCCTGTGTAACAGCCTCACTGCTGTGTCAGTAGCCCTGGTGTTCTCACACTGGCTTCTGTCAATATTCGGAGCCTACTACCCAAAATTGATCTTCTACAAGTATGGGTATCACAGCACAAACCAGATGTGCTAGCAGTGGTCGAAACCAGGCTCTCCCAAAGTACCAGACACTGCCATCTCCCTGGATGGCTACACCCTATTTAGAGAGGATAGACTTGGAAAAAGGGGAGGGGTGTGTGCCATTTACCTGAAAGACTCGCTACAGGGTCTCGCCCTTCTGAAAATAGTTTCAGGGAACAGTGACCAGGCCCTTGCAGTTAAAGTAGTTCTAGGTCATCAGGGCAAAGCACTCACTCTTCTTTCAGTCTATATCCCCCCCACATGACCATGCCACTAGCTTAAATATGGTGCTTGAATACCTCTCCAATTTGCCCAGTCACTCTGAGGTTTTAGCGCTAGGAGACTTTAATGTTAACTGGCTTGCTCTGGAAGCTGACCCGTACAAAGATGCATTCACAGCCATTGGTACCACCCAATTGGTGACTACCCCTACCAGAATCAGCTATATGACTGGCCATAGCTCACTGCTTGACCTGATTTTCACAAATCGCATGGAGAGGTTTACTGGCACTGAGGTCCTCTCTGATGTGCTCAGTGACCACTCTCCTGTTATCTGTCATTGATCAAATAGGTCCCCCAAACAACCTGCAAAAGAGACTTACCAACATGTCCTTAAGAAAGGGCAGCTCAAACAGCTTCAGGCCTATCTCCTACAATGTGACTGGTCACCAATGGACTCAGCAATAAGTGTTAATCAAGCCCTGGAACACTTTATTACTCTTTTCAACACTGCCTGTGATATCTTCACCCCCATTAGAAAATAGAAGGTTAAGGGCGTGAGAAACCCATGGATCACTTCCTCCCTCCTAAACCTAATGGCCACAAGAGACTATCTTTGGCACAAAGCTCGTGCAGTGGGTAAACAAGCAGACTGGCAACTCTACAAAGCTGCAAGGAATGACTGTATGCGTGAGACTTGCCTAGCCAAAACCACATATTTTAAAGAAGCGCTCTCAAATTCCTGGGATGACAGCAGGAAATTTTGGGATAATCTCAAAGACCTCACTGGCAAACTTAACAAATCCCCTCCCTCCATGCTCAGTGTAAATGGCGAAACTATCCAGGACCCTAAGCGAATAGCTGATACATTTAATGTTGCCTTTATTGACCTTGGTGGCGTTCTCCCCTCTCACTTCTTTGAGGAACCGACCAGCATGGCTGACTCTAAGAAGGCTGCCTCAACCCCGAACATCCCCTCCCCTTCTACTTTAAGAGAGTCACCCTGAAGGAAGCCAAAAAGTACATACTGAGGGTGCTTAGGAAGTCTAGATAAATCAGTGACTCTCTTGACCTTAAAATATTACACCTTACCCTTAATGTAGTCCTATCACCACTCACTAAACTACTGAATCTGCCTCTTTGTCTTGGACAGTTCCCCCATCGGTGGAAAGCGGCAGTGGTGACACCCGTTCATAAGAGTGGAGACAGGGCCTTGCACTCAAATTACCACCTGATTTCCATCCTTCCACCCCTCTCCAAAGCACTCAAACATATTGTCTCTGACCAGTTATCTGACTACTTGGCCAAATATGACATCCATTGCCCACAGCAACATGGATTTAGGAAGGGTCACAGTACCACCTCTCCCCTCCTAGAGTATACAGACTTCCTTTATAAGGTACTAGACTGGGGTCACCTAGTGGGGTCAATATAGATTGATCTCACTAAGGCTTTTGTCACGATTAACCATACTGTCCTGCTTGAGTCACTCCCTGCCCTTAGACTCTCAAATGCAGTAACAATCTGGTTCAAAAAACTACTTGAAGGCAGATCACAGCAGGTCAAAATCCATGGTACCCTATCTGTTAGCCATCTGATGCACTCGGGAGTCCCTCAAGGCTCCATACGTGGTCCCTTACTTTTTAGCCTCTTTCTTAATACCCTCCCCCAAGTCTGTACCAACAACATTCTTCTCTATGCTGACGATGCTGTGTTATTTGCTAGTCAGCCTGACACACTCCCCCTTGTCAGCAGCCTACAGCACAGCTTCACTGCGGTTGAGGCCTGGTTTGCCCAACATAAACTAATAATGAACTACAAGAAAACTAAGGTAATGCTTTTTGCCAGTCTACACAATAAGAATAAATCAGCCTAACTAACCATTTTAAATAACCACAACTTGTTCCTTGAGCAGGTTCATAACTTTAAATACTTAGGGATAACCCTTTTTTTTTTTTTACTCTTTTTCCCTTCGGTCGCCAAGCCCGGGGAACTCTCTCAGATGTCCCTTGGCTGCTCTCACCCTGCCTGAGACTCCTCCACCCAGGGTCCCCTCCCAGAGCTCTGCTTCACAGCTCTGACTTGACCTGACAGTGACCCCCCTGGCTTGTACCACCCCCAAGGCGGGACCACCTCCACTACTATGGCACTCCTTGAAATCCAGTTGCTGCAGGAGTCAGGCTCTGGAACGGAGGATTGGGACCCTGGTGGGCAGAGTCTGATGGTGGGCATGGGGCCTAGGGCATCATCGCCCTCCCAAGGCTTGGGGTGTTTCCTTGTTTGTGATGGTGAGGGCCACCCCAACCCTCCCATGGGGAGTGCAAATGTGCAGTGATGTCCAGGTAGGGATGCGCATGCTCCAGCCAACATCTGCCATGCTCCACCTCCTAATTGCTAGCTGGAAGCTGGCTTGGTACTGCCCAGCCACTGCTAGGAGGCACCCTGTTGCCAACCCCTGCATCCCTCCCTCTCCAGGAGAAGGTGAACTGCCCATGGATGCTCTTTCTCTTCCCCTGCTGACCCCCAGTGGCCCAAGCTTGCTCCCAAACATGGGTCGCCAGAGTGGCGCAAGGTGTGGCATTGAGTGCCTCAACCCTTAGCGCCACTGGGCCAGCCTGGGATAACTCTTGACAGCACACTGTCTTATACTGAGCATGTCAACATAATCTCTAAGGTAGTAAACACAAGAATAGGGCTCCTATATAGGCACAGGCACTGCATGACTCCTGAAGCACTCCGGTTAGCTGTCACAAGCTCGATCCTCTCCATAATTGATTATGGACTTGTCATTTATGGTTCTGAAACAGACACAACCCTCGAAAGGATTTGTATTGCACTTAACAAATCATGTCGCTTGGTCTCTGGTGCTCACAGACACACATACACATGTGACTTGTATGCCAAAACCAATTGGCTACACCTCAAGGGCAGGATCACATATCAGACCTGCCTGCTGGCAAAAAAAATCAGCCTCGGACTAATGCCACCAACCACCCAACATCTTCTTACATGTGTGCCTAACCCTCACAGTACAAGAAGTGTGTCCAGTCACACATACTAAGTTCAGTTCTGCTGCACAACACAAGGGCAACGATCTTTTATGTTAAGAGCCCCCAGCTGGGTAAATAGCCTCCCCTCAGACATCCTGGATGAACCCAAGCTTGGTCCATTCAAGTACAAACTCCGCCAACACCTTACAACACTTAGCAGCTGTGACTGCCCCACCTAGCTGCCCCCCCGGTAAGTCTTACCCTGACCTCCCATTAGATCTATCACTCCCCCCACCACCCCCATTAACCTCCAACCCACCACTCCTTCTATAATCACCTCTACATCCACTCAAGTAATGACTTTTGTGACCCACTTTCTACCCACTGCACCTAGCTCCCCCCTCCCAACCTTCACTCATCTCTTGTCTCTGTTGCCACTGGTGGGGCCACTGCTACATCCCAACCCCCTTTTCTCCACTCTGGTACAGACAAAGTCAATTTGCTGACTGTTTTAATATTGCTACAATATAAGTTGTGGTACCTACCGGTAACTCATCGCCTCTCCCCTAACCAACATTTTCAACCTGTCTCTATGCCATGGCATATTACCTAATATATGGAAAATAGCCAAAGTCACCCCAATCCCAAAAAAGGGTGACTCTAAGGAAATAAATAACTACTGCCCCATTGCAATTCTCTCTGTACTTAGCAAACTCTTGGAAAAACTAGTGTCCACCCAATCCATAGAATATCTCCAAAGATACAACCTTCTATCTAGCTCACAGCATGGCTTCCACAAAGGACATAGCACCTCCACCGCCCTCCTCAAACTCACCAATGACATATATGCCTCCATGGACTCGGGCCTCCTAACAGGTGCAGTCTTCACTGACCTAACTAAGGCATTTGACCTGGTCAACCATACCATTCTTCTTACTAAACTATGCTCCCTAGGCTTCACCACCGATGCAGTGGCCTGGTTTGAAAGCTACCTGTCTGGCAGAAAACAAGCTGTAGTGTTTAACTCTGCCATATCAGATCTTTCCACTTTTAACGTCGGAGTGCCCCAGGGCTCAATCCTTGGGCCCTTACTTTTCTCTATCTTTATTAATGACATCCCACTCCTTGCACCCAACTGTTCATCTCTGCTCTATGCTGATGATCTAGTTATTTACCACAGTGCCAGAACTGTTTTCGGCTTAATCCACCCTCTCACCGTTGATTTTGCTAATATTCAATCCTGGCTCACTGAAAACAAACTTATTCTCAACTCTAGTAAAACTTACTCCATGCTCTTCGGCTCCTCTGCCAGACTTAAAGTGAATCAAAATGCCCTAATTATCCCTTGCGTGGATGATTCTTCACTGATTAGCACCAACTCCTTTAAATACCTGGGTGTTACTCTCGATCAATCCCTTGACTTTGACCTACACATTGCAACCACCTGTAAGTCAGTTAACGCCAAAATAGGTAGTGCCTACCAAACTAGATATGCCCTTACCTCATCTGCTAGACTTGCTGTGGCCCAAGGCTTTCTTCTCCCAGCCCTTGCATATGGCTCAGTCACCTACCTCTTTGCCTCCAAATCATCCCTCCATAAGTGGGACACCACCTACAACAGCATCTGCCGCTATGCTTCCGCATCTCCACATTTCAAGCATCATTGCCAGCTCTATAGTGACCTAAAATGGCTGTGCCCCTCTGCTCACAGACTCCAGGCCTTCGGCTCATTAATTGACAGTATTGTCAGATCTGGCCTCCCCCTATCCCTTTCATCCCTACTGGACACACACAGCCTCTCTCCTATGGACTGCGTTCGACTGACCAAGCCCTCTTTCACATACCCAGACACAGAACCAATATGGATGCATGTGCCTTTTCTAACGTGGCTCCAAAATACTGGAATTCCATACCCCAAGCTATTCGACAAGCAGCCTCCCATACCACTTTTAAGTCACTTCACAAAGAACACTTATGTTTTATCAACCCCTGCACTTGCTTTAATCCGCTTTAGCTCTACTCTTCTTCCCCTGCTCTGTTTCAATCCTCTTGGTCCTCTCCCTCCCTCTCTCCCTCGCTCTCTCTCATCTTTTTTCTCTCTGCCTCTCCCGCTCTCTCTCTCTCCCTCCCCCCCACTGCTCTCCCTTCCTGTCCTCCCAGTTCAACCACCTCTTTATTACTTGATGTATTGTCTCTATGAATGCCCGCTATTGCAATGCCTATGTTCTTACTTTACTTTATTTTGTGATCCCTGTCCTACTGTGCTGTATTTTCATCATACTGTGTAAACCTATTCGTGTTTGTTGCCAAAATGTTTGTCTCCCCGTACCTGAAGTTTTGACTTGATTCTGTACTGTACTGCTTTCATGTGCTGCGTCACATACACAATTTTGTATTTCTAAAATGTGCTCTCCCGGGTCGTGCCTGAAAATAGGCATCCTTGTGCCTAGTGCACTTACCTGGTTACCAAAAAGCAAATAAATAAATAAATAAATAAATAAACTCTATATATTTTTGTTTTGTAAGATCGATTGTTCTTGTGGACTCATCAGCCGGTATTGCTACCGACTGCTCTGTTACACAGAAAGTTATCCTACTGACAGCACTAATGCTGCCACAATTACCTACTGTTTGTACCAACTGTAACTATATTTTATATTGTTAGCTCTACTGTATGTAATGTTTCTTGTCAAATTGTCACTGTGTTAATCAATTGTCCTTTTGTTGTTGACTGCTATTCCCACCTGATGTGGAACCTTTGTAAAAGAGTCTCTGGCTCAAAGGTACTTGAAATCAGATAAATAAATAAATAAATTTAAATTAAATTAAATTAAATTAAATTAAATTAAATAAAAACCAAACTGTTTATCAGGGCCAGACTAGCAACTAAATGTATCTTGGACACTTTGTGTGTTTACCCCGATTTGTTGGGGACTTTAGGAGCCCACCAGACCACCCCAAATTATGCCCAGAGGCAGTGCCCCATGGGGGATCAGGTGGCAAAACTCCTCTGCACTTATAAAGGCTTTTGGTTTTATGGGGTAAACATCTGGCTATTCTAGCTCATTTCCTGATCACAAATATTCTAACAAACCTCACTCTTTTACTATTTTTTATGTTTTTTTCTGCATGTACAAGAATATGAATATGGTTTTCTATCTTGCTACACTATCCCCCAGAGGAAGGAGGACAGGGAGGTATACAAAGTGAAATAGAGGGAAGTAGGAAAGGTGGTGAGGGGAGTAAAGTTGAAGATGAAGGGATAGCCAAAGGGCTACTAAGGGGTATAACAATTTCTTCAGATATGTGAGTGAGAAGAAGAAAGCAAGAGGGGATAGTGAATATTAGGATGGCAGAAGAGGGAGACTGTGCGGAAGAGAAGCAAGAAAAAGCTGCCATCCTAAACATGTACTCCTTCTCTGTCTTCACAGTGGGGGTGAGGGTAGACCACAAGGGAGTAGCAGAAACAGAGGAGAGGGGAGAGGAGGTGGACACAAACGAGTCCTGAAGGGACTTGTAGCTCTGAAAGTGGGCAAGGTGATGGGACTGGATGGGAGAGAACTCAGAGAGGTATTAGCTGCCAACTAACAGCCTTGTTCAACAGTCATTTGGAATCAGGCTTGGTTCCAGAAGACTGGAGAAGAGCTGACATGGTCCCTCTGCATAAGAACGGCAGCAGGAAGGAAGCTAGCAACTATAGACTGGTCAGTCTTACTTCAGTGGGGGGGGACATTAATGGAAACCCTCCTAAAGGAAAGACTGGTAGAGTATCCTTAATCTAATGGCCTACAAGACCACAGGAAGCATGGATTCATGGGGGGAAGGTCATGCCAGATGAATGCAATGGATTTCTTTGATTGGGTGACCAGGAAAATAGATCAAGGGAGGGCAGTGAACATAGCTTATCTTGACCTTGAGAAGGTCTTCGACACTGTACTGCACATGAGACTGACAAAGAACTGGGCAGCCTAGGGGTGGGATCCAAAGTGGTAAACTGGGTTAGACACTGGTTGATGGATAGGAGGCAGAGGGTGGTGGTTAATGGCACTCACTCTAATGATGGGAGAGTGACCAGCGGGGTGCTACAGGGCTCAGTACTGGGAATGATCTTCATTAATGTCTTCATAAGTGACATTGTAGAAGAACTGGAAGGGAAGGTATGCCTTTTTTGCAGAGGATATGAAAATCTGCAACAATGTAGACATTCAGGAAGGGGTGGAGAGAATGCACAGGGATCTTGGGAAACAAGAGGAATGGTCAAGAGCACAGCAGTTAGCGTTCAATGCCAAAAAGTACAAAATCATGCACCTAGGGCATAGGAACCAAGGAGCTGAATATAGGATGGGGGTTACTGACAGTCACTAGGTAGGAAAGGGACCTTGGGGTTATCATAACTGATGACCTCAAAGTGGCAGGGCAGTGTGACAAAGCAGTGGGTAGGGTTAGTGGGATGCTAGGGTGCAGTGGTTGGGGTATCTCAGCAGAAGGAGGGAGGATGTGTTGCCACTGTAGCAATCACTGGTGGGACCCCACCTGAAGTACTGTAGCCATTTTTGGAGGCCACACCTCAAAAAGAACATAGACAGGGTAGAGACAGTTCAGAGAAGGGCAACTAAAATGATGCAGGGTTGCACGAGAAGCTCTATAAGGAGAGACTGCGGGATCTCACATGTACACCCTGGAAGAGAGGAGAGTGAGAAAGGACATGATAGAGACCTACAAGTACCTCACAGGAGAGAACGCAGTGCAGAAGGGGGAGGGTCTCTTTTGAATGTGAAAGAGCGCCAGGACCAGGGGGCATGCGATGAAGCTGGGGAGGGGGGATGTTTATAAGGTATGTAAGAAAGTTCTACTTCACTGAAAGGGTGGTAGAAGCCTGGAACAGACTGCCAGCAGAAGCGGTGGAGGTGAAAATAGTGGGGAACTTCAAGCATACATGGGATAGACATGGATATATATATTAATAAATAAGCAGGGGGGAGGGGCAGGGTCACTGGAGACTAGACAGGTTCTGCAGAGGTAGATTAGGCAGGGAAAATCTAAATAGACTGGGTGGGCCAAGTGGTCCTTTTCTGCCAACAAATTCTATGTTTCTATGTTTCCTTTAAAAAGGAATTTGGGCTTCTGTGGCTTTCCCATGTGATGTTTAGCTTGGAAAAACACATATGTAGCAGTTCCAGAAAATGTAGTCCCAAAAATCAAGATATCTGAAAAAGTTTCCAAAGTCACATTACATACATATATATATATATTTTATTTATTTGTATTATTCTATAAGCAAAACTTACAAAACTTGACCCACAATGATATACATGATACACAGACATGAATAATTCAGTCTTATCTTAGGATGCTTTATTATATTGCTGTTTTATGCCTCATATGGGGTGTATTATGAGATCCCTAGTTACATCCCAGACTGTACCCACAGAGTTTACACGTGCAGAGTAGTACTACCACAGAGATGGGGTCTAGAGTGGTAGTAAAATAAAAAAGAATGCCCAGAGTGTAAACAGGCTATACTGAAGCCTTTGGGGTCACATATACGTTAAGTACTTTATCTCGTGTCCTTTTTTTAAAAAAACAAACAAAAATGATACCCTTTTTGTTAGTTACAAAACTATGCATAAATGCATGTAACTATAATCTGTGCCCCCATAAACTCTAACTGAAATGAAAAAAAAAAAAAAAAAAACTATGCAAAAGTCCATGTAATATAGTCCGTGGTGGTTATCAGCTGCCTGTCAGAGTTGAGAGTCTCTAGGAGCAGCACAAGGCAGAAGCCATGTTATCTAAAATAAACTGTGCGATTCAGAGACCTTGCAGGCTATGAAGTCACTCAGTAAATGTCTGAACAGAGAACAGAGAATTCGATACAAGTACAAGTTTTTTTTAATTTTTTTTATAAATCTTTTCATTGTGAGTGCAGAACAGCTTACAGTACATCCATATTTAAGCAATAAGGCACAACAGGGTGTGATATATCGTGGGATATCGTCACGCCTCGGGTGGTTGGGCCCGAGGCCACCGGCCGAGGGCGTCCAACACCCGAGAAGGGATGTTATCCCAGCATAACTCCCACCCTGGAGGGCATTATTCCTATTATACAATGGCTTGTTGTTTTATAATAAAAAAATAATTTTAAAGAATGTTTTTGTTATTTTTGTTTCTTAAGAGAAAGAGGAGATCATCATGCTGGTAATCATCCATATGATCCATATCATGAGCAGGTATGTTATGCCAGGATAACATCCCTGCTGTGACAGCCAACTGACCAATCAGAAGCCAGGATTCTTTCTTGCCATTGTATAATAATATATAATTATTGATACATATCATGGGCTATGATACAGAGCATCAAAGGGTTTCATATCCATACAGTGACTAACAGTAAGAGGGTCAGATGTCTGGCTAAGTGGGCATAGTAAATTTCATACACAGTTAAAAAGAGACAAGGAGACAAGACGCGTTGGGTATGCACTCCATTGCAGTGACCTGGGAGTAATGGATACCATTATATGGAAGAGGATTGTGGAACAATAGGGCCAGGTTTAAATACAAGTACAAGTTAAATGTCAAGATATGACATCTCCTTATCCCGTTTGTGGTTGCCAAGCTTCTAACCCCCAAACCCATTACTCACAGTTCTTCTCTCAAGCTTCACATTCAGTCTGGATCCTGGTGATCAGCTTGTTCCTGCATGCCAGAGTCTGCTTTAATCCTGAGCAAAACCCCAGCATCTTTTGAGTCGCTACACAAATATTCTTCTCCCAAAAACTCAGTCCTGACTTTTGCTGAGCACTGCAATATGTGAGAGACACCAAGAGATAGAAGCATTGTCCTGATGGCATCAAATCCTGGTAGCAAAGCTGAGATCTGGGTAGAGAGATAGTCTGTCCCATATGTTATCCGTCCGTTTCCTGACTGCAGCTAATATCAAGTCCCATTCATATCGCCCCATTAAAGTTATTATGAGAGTCCATGGAGTATTTTCATTACCCACATTTTACAGTGTGCTATTTGGAAGGCTCGGAATACCGTGAGGTCGGCTCAGGTGCAAAGTTGCACCCAACCAATACTCCGCAAATGCAGCGGAAGAGTTTCACCTTGGTTACTTTGGACAGTCTCAGAAGACATAAATTCACAACCTGATTTGGTTTTTGGGGGCCTCCAAATAGTAGTGAAGAGTTTTGTTTTCTTTTATTAGTCCAGTGGATGTTGTTGCTGCTTTGAGAGCTGAGATGGTGGCCTCTTTCACTTTGGCCAGAGCTGACAATGCATCGGCCTCACAAAGGACCATCCAGGAGTTGAAGTCCTCTACTTTTTGATCCAGTACTAAGACATGCTAGCTTAGTGCTTGGATTGTTCATAGCAAGTACCACATTAATGGCACTGCAGCACTGGTATCTGGAGGCGCGCCGCGCCGCGCCACTGCTATACTGCTACCATTAGACCTGGCCTGCTGCCCACTCCCTCCTCTTCCCACCACTGTTTTCAAGGATTACCCATTCTGGAAATACTGTGAGGCGTTCACCACATGATATAAGAGCTTCAAGGTAACTTAATAAACAGTTCATACACCTCAAAAAAATTTTTTAAAGTTAGTTATAGTAATTTGAAAGTTCTCTAAAGGACAGCCTGGGAAACACATATCTACTCTTGATGGCTACTGGCCACACCTCCCAAGTCACAACACACATCGACCTAAAACTTCTTAATTTTTGTTCGGAACCACCTATGTTACATCAGTATTATATCAATAACAGATTTAATTTGAATCTGATACTTTAAAATTGCTCCAGCAGGAAACTGTTGGTATGTGTACATGTATATTTTATTTTGACACTGTTTTTTGTTAAACATTTGCAGCCGGAGCCTCCTACTAATTTATCATGGTTCCATGGCAGCACCACGAAACCTAATGCAGCATGGTAGCAAACAGAGTATACAAAACTGCTGAAGTCAAAACCATGCTTGTCAATAACGGTGAAACACAAAACAGTGTAAGTGAATATTGTTATCGAAGTAGTGAGCCATGGTGGTGTGGTGTTGTAATTGTGCATCTCCATGCAAACCAAACATTAATTAGAGTGTTGATTCATGCTGGCATTGTGTAATAATAGTAAACCTATATTTAAGCAACATACCACGACAGGGTGTGGGTTATGATAGGATTTACCACGCCTAGTGTGTTGTTTGGTCATGAGGCCGCAGGCCGTGTGAGCAAAACACACCAGGCATGGGTAAATCCTAGCATTACCCACAGCCTGGAGTGGTATATTGTGATTATAAAATGTCCTCCTTTACTGTGTATAACAAAAAATGAAAGAAAAATAGTTTTTTTTTGCTAATTTATATAATTTTTATGGAATTTATTGTTGCGCTACTAAAAAATAGTTCTCTGTTGCCAGGTAGAATAATCTCCCTCTGCCCAATGGTTAGATGACAGAACATGTGAGGCAATGATCCCTCCCCCCTCAATCTTATGTTTAGAGGAAGATAGAGAGAGGGTGTGTGACTTTATTTTTTTTTCTTTTACTGAGTGTGACAGTCTCACAGTTCTTTGTAGCTCTTCAGAGATAGCGCTGCACGTGCTGAGGTTGCTGCTTTCTGCTTCCGGGTTTGCAGTAACTTCAGCTGCGGTTTTCAGTTTTATGTTGACATTTTGCAGTCGGGAGGATTTTTTTCTTAGAGTTAATGAGAGATTTCTCACTGGATTTGTATTGTGATTAGAATTTATGGGGAATAGATAGAAACATACAAACACAGAAGTTGACAGAAGATAAGGACCGCAAGGCCCATCCAGTTTGCTCATTTTTTTCCTACCTTATGAATGTGCCATAGGCCTTTACTCTGTCAATGGCCTATCTATTCATACTCATCTGTATTGCTCCCTTATGCCTATCCCATACCTGTCTGAAGCCCTGCACTGTATTCATATCCACCACTTCCTGAGGTACAGTAGGCCGTTGCATGCATCCACCACCCTTTCTGTGAAAAAAAGAACTTCCTCACATTACCCCTTAATCGGCCTCCCTCTAATCTCATGCTGTGTCCTCTTGTACTGCTGTTTTTCTTATATTGAAACATGTTAGACTCTTTCACCTTGTTAATGCCCTTAAGGTGTTTGAATGTTTCGATCATATCACTTCTCTCTCTCTCTCTCTCTCTCTCCTTTGCTCTAGGGTATACATATTGAGCTCTGTTAATTTGTCCTCATATGTTTTCTGATGCAGTCCCTGCACCGTTTTGGTTGCCCTTCTATGGACTGCCTCAGTTTGGTTAATGTCGTTGTGAAGGTGTGGCCTCCAGTACTGCACACATTACTCCAGATGGGGCCTAACCAGTGTCTTGTAAAGAGGGATTATTACCTCCCTCTTACGACTTGAGATACCCCTACTAATACACCCCAACATCCCCCCTAGCCTTACCTACTGCTTTAGTGGTCTGCTTGGATGATTTCAGGTCATCTGTGATGATGATGCCAGAGTCTCTTTCTTCCCTTGTGACTGCCAGCAACTCCCCTCCCAACCTATAGGTGGCTTCAGGGTTTCTCTTCCCTATGTCCTTGATCTTGCACTTCTTTGCGTTAAACCCCAGTTGCCACTCTTTCAATCATTTTGCCAGTTTATCCAGATCTCTTCTCATTCTGCCCACCCCATCTGGATCATCTACTCTGTTGCAGATCATGGTGTCATCTGCAAACAGACTAGTTTTCAAGTTTAACTTTCCGATTAGGACATGTGACTGTTCCGCTCCGCTTGGGGGAATTTCCCTTTTTAATTGCTGTTTCTTTCTTTTTTTTCTGAAATACAAGTTATGAGGAACAGAGACAGAGAGATTGTGGGACTTCAGTGAAGACACAGTTTGCAAATGGAGCAGAAAGAAAGCGGGAGTTGATTGGAGAGAGACCGAGAAGTGAGGTGGCAATGTTTAGAGTGGAACATCAGAACTGTGTGTGAATGAGAACCTCGTCTTCTTTAGCAGTCCTTCATAGTCAGAGTGATTTCACAGGGGGTCCTGATGTGGTTGATTGGCAGCTGGCACCTCTTCCTGTTGGTACTGTTGCAGATTTACAATGGGCAAGAGGTGCTAGCTGACCAATCAGAGGCTGACATTTTTGGACCCTATTGTATAATCACCGTTTTGTGCTTCGCTACTATTGACAGGCGTGGTTTTGACTTCGGCGGTTTTGTACACATTGTTTTCTACTGTGCTGCATTAGGTTTCGTGGAGTTGATACGGAACCATTTTCCATTAGTGACTTGTACCTCTCAACCTGAGAACAGGAATCTTAGGATCCAGAGCCTGATTTCAGCAGGGGTTGCTCCCAATTCTCACTCTGTTAGTGTCTGCCTATGAGTTTGAATGTCCAAATTTTTTCCTACTCCTCCTACTCAAGTCTGCTCCTACTCTGACTATTTGTTTTTAAAGCAAAAACATGATTTGGTTGGTGCCAACAAGGCTAGTCTTGCTTTTTTATGTTTATTTCTGTAGCAGGCCTTAGTTTCTCACCAGTCTCACTATTATAACTGTAGTTGTAGAAGGACTACATTCAACAGCAGTTTTACAGATTTTTTGAATGCAGTGCCCACTGCCTACAGTGAGGGTTTGATACAGCAGCACTACTTTTCAGTAATGCTCCCTACACTGTACACAGTGGTTCATAGCCACCCAACACCAGGCAATTAGTTTCAATCCACCAGCAACTAACTCACTTAAGCCTCCCCCCATATCACCATGTTTATTTTTAGATGTCAACAGCATAGCTCTTAGCATCTATTGTAGTTATGCATATTCTTTTGTGTATTTCAGTCAAGTTTAAGGTTACATTCAGCGTGAGCACTTTGGCTGCACAATGTCATTGATGATGTCAGTGTAAGGCTTTCAGGTCTAGGCGTAGGGTTTCAGACCTAAACAAGCCTGGGTTTGATCCTCTGTATTGCACATTTTTTCTCACTACTTTTGTTGTATGAGAGGAATTGTTAGATATGATTGCTGATGTGAAGGGTTTCAGCAGAGTTAAATAGCAGACTTTCATATGATTGAACTTAGTTCTACAATATGTTGCAGTCAATTAAATTAGGCTTGTCTAGGCTTGAATACAATTCAAATCACCTATTTAGCAGGTTGTGACATAATCTCTCCATCATGCTGTCTACTTTTACTGTATATGCCCGGGGTCTCAGGCAACATCTGCTGACTAATGTAATAAAATATCTTTGGTTGCTACCTGATGTGGTACTCATGTACCTATATTATGACTACTATGATCTACCTATTACCAAGCTTGTACCACCAGTGAATTCCTGTAACACTGGTTGTTTTTTTAATCTAAGCGTTATGTACTGTAACTGTACTGTTTTGTTTGCTGTGATGTATTTCTCTCTTGACAAGGTGCCTTTGTAAATGAGTCTTTGACTCAAAGGTCTGTAAACTGATGATCTAATAAATAAATAAATAAAATAAAATTATCACCACTTTTCTCTGTAGTTCAGTGGCACACTGAATGTGTGTTTGCCTTAATAAGCAAAGGATCAGTGGTTCAAGTTCTGGCACGAATGTAAACACTTTTTCTCAATTCTTTTTATAAGATAGAAATTCGGTTGAGTAGCAATTCATGGTGGTATAAAGTGGAATAGTAAATTATATGAGAAGAAAATTTAGCCAAGAACAACAATTTGTGAAAGGAAATCACCTGCTGGAATTAGATCCCAGTCACTTGTTTTGCAGGTGTGACATAACCTCTACATCATAGTAACTGCAATTTGCCTACTGATAGTTCAGTAGCACAATGAATGTGCATTTGCTTAGGATACAAAGAAGCAGTGGCTCAAATCTGAGCAGGGACTCAAAGATCAATGTAAAAACACTGTTCTTATGTTTGGTACTTTTATTACGGCCTGTATATTAAAATCTCCACTCTGACCATAAATTTACACATCTCATTTCTTTTTTTATTTTATTAAAACAGAAATTTCATGTCCCCACATGCTTATCTAAATGAAATTGGTTGTACTTCTCTTTTCAGTGATGACCACGATGTTTCACTCAGTTTATTGCATCATTGAAAGACTGATGTGTCATGCTCAAGACAGTTGCAAGAAAGAACAAGCATTTGTCAATGCCGAATGTTTGCTTGCCGGCATTAGCAGTGGAAGTGCAGGAGTTAGACAGATGCAGTATAGGAATGGCATTGAAGTACTGAACTGACGCCAGCTCCACCCTCACCCTGCAGAGATGAACAGGCATTGGGATGTGCCTTTGGGTCGTCGCCCATGACAGTCATGACATTTCACCTCACCCTACCCTTCAGACACTGACAAGTGTTGAGGTGTGCCTTGGGGTGTTTGGGCTTTACATTCACCTCATTCCATAAGGAAATACACTGAAATGGATGCAGTATGGGAGAATGGGGTGAACTCTGGGGCCAAAGGGTCCAAAGCACACCTCAATGCCTGTCACTGGCTGCAGGGTGGGGGTGGGGGTGGAGTGCTATTAGCAATACTGTCAACAGTCCCAAGTCACACCCCAGACGCCTGTCAGTCCCTACGGGGTAGGGCGTTATGGTCAAAAACCCTAATACCCTTGGGCGTTTCTTGGTATTTTTACTCCAGGTTTTCAACATGGGCTTTTTGTGACCCTACCACATGAACAGTGACACTATCAGTTCGTTAGCCGAAAGGTGATTTTGCACAGCGACTGCGCCATTTGGCGCCACCGGCACGAAAACACATTTTGAACAGGATGTGGAAAATGACAGCTGTACTGTTCATGAGGAGGTGTAAAAAATGGCATTGTTGAAAATCTGGAATGAAAATATAAAAAACTGGTGAAGTCACGAGCATGCGTAGAAACTGCACAACGTACACCTGTAATGTAATTAGTCTGAGGATTTTTTACAGTAGATTTTCAACATAGGCATTTTGGGACCTCCGTTCATGAACAGTGTCGCTGTGATTTTCTTAATCTGTCCCGAACACTGATTTCCCACAGCGACCGCGTAATTCTGCGCTGGAAGTGCAAAAACACATTTTGACCAGGGTGTGAATAATGACAGCTGTACTGTTCATAAGGAGGTGTGGAAAAATGTCAATGTTGAAAATCTGGACTGAAAATATTACAAATTCATGAACTTATGAAGGTGCGTGGAAATTGCGCAATGCACACTCGTAACACAGTCATTTTATGGACTTTTGTCACCAAATTTTCCATATAGCCATTTTAACACCTCTTCTCATGAACAGTGTCACCGTGATTTTCTTAATCTGTCCTGAACAATGATTTCGCATACGGACCGTGCCATTGTGCGCTACATGTGTGAAAACACATTTTGGGCAAGATGTGAAAAATGACAGCTGTACTGTTCATAAGGAGGTGTGGTAAAATGGCAATGTTGAAAATATTAAAAATTCTCAAAATTACAAGCATGCATAGGAACTTTTTTTTTTTAATTGTTTAACCAGGAGTGGCACACTAAGCTGAAAGCTTGTTTACAGGTGCGACCTGGGAGCACAGGGAAGTTAAGTGACTTGCTCAGGGTCACATAGCATGCAAATGGAGGCTGTGGAATTCAAACCCAGATTTCCAGATTTGCAGCTCAGAGCCTTAAACCACTGTGCTATACTACCTCCCTTAACTGCACAACGCACGCTCATAAAACAGTCATTTTCAGGAATTGTTTCACCAAATTTTCAACATAGGGTTTTTGGGGGCCTACCTCATGAACTGTGACACAGTCGTTTCATTAATCAGTCCTGAAAGGTGGTTCCGCGCAGTGACCGCGAAATCACCTTTTGGGACAGAATAACAAAATGACAGTGACTGAGTTCATGAGGTGGGGTCCCAAGAACTATGTTGAAAATGTGGTGAAAAAATTCCCCAAAATGGCCGCGATATGCACCAAAGTTGAACAAAACCCATTTATGCCATTATACAGCTTACCAGCATTTCTTCAGTTAGCGGTTGGCTTTGAAGAGTGCAGATGTGTTCCCGGTCCACGAAGATCATCGCGCCAGCCTCGGAGTAAGTATGGGGTGAGGTGGGGGTGTGGGGAGGTGGGGGTACACAGAGGGTGGAGTGCGGGTTGAGGGAGGGAAGAGTCAACGAGGGACCGTTTTTCTTGTAAGGTGTTTTTTTTTTTACAAAGATGACGCAGGACTTTTGCCACATTGGGGTGGGCTCCCAGCATGACACCTAGAAGTCTGTTGGGGGCAGTGGAGCTGACGGGGGATTGGGCACCCCCGTCAGCCATATGGACTTTTGCCACGCTGGGGTGGGCTCCCAGCATGGCACCTGGAAGTCTGTTTGGGGGGACAGTGGAGCCAACGGGGGTTTGGGCACCCCTGTCAGCCATACAGACTTTTGTCATGCTGGGGTGGGCCCCCAGCGTGACACCTGGAAGTCTGTTTGGGGGGGCAGTGGAGCCAACGGGGGATTGGGCACCCCCATCACCATACAGACTTCTACCATGTTGGAGTGGGCTCCCAGTGTGGCACCTGGAAGTCTGTTTGGAAGGGCAGTGGAGCCAACGGGGGACTGGGTACCCCCATTGGCCATACGGGGTGGGGAGCACATGAGCATGCTGGGGTGGGCTCCCAATGTGCTACTTGGGTGTTTGCTTGGGGGGACACTGGAGCCAACTGGAATCACAAGAGAAAAATGGAGCTGTCTATGACAGCAGTTCAGATGCAGTGCTGATGTGTAGGCAATTTGCATATTGCCCACGGCAGTATGCAAATTGTCTGCCGACGGCAGTGTGGAAATTGCCTACATGTTACCACCGCTGATTGTGGCAGTCTTTTACTTTGAACTATATGCCACTGCATCTGAACTGCTGTCATAGACAGCTCATACATTTATTGGTGTGGTGGAGCCGTGCTTGCAAAAAGGAGCAGGGCATTGGAAGTGGGGGTGGCACACCTATGAAAACTCGTATGGTAGCACTATGTTTCTTGCACATGCATACAAGCAAACATAAACACTCAATACAAGCATGAGTTTATTAAGGGTGTATGCAGCTCAAGTCTTCCTTGTAACCCTATAATTTGCTATTGTACTTTATACTTGGATGTCACGGAGTCTGCGACCTTACATTGTTTTCCTTTTACTTAGATGCAGTTGGGTTACAACATTTCCACACTCATTTTTCGCATTCACCCTTGCCTCCAGGTAAAAAATTTGCTTTGTTTAATAAATACTCTCCCCTGAGTGAAACTGAAAGGCTGAGCTTGGCTGCTAAGTTTGAAAAAATCCCCCGCTGCTTACAATTTCAGCCTGCCAGAGATTGTTGACGGCCCTCTCATGCCCCAATACTTGGATGTCATGAATTCTGAAATTCTGAGTTTGGCAATCAGGGAAACGCTTCTAATATGCACAGCTAAAAGAAGAAATTCCTTTTTTTACATGCAGTATAACACAGCAGCTCAGACCACAGCAATGATATATTTTCACCTGCAGGCAACAGTAAGCATCCCAGCACTCAAAAATGAAAGCCAAATTCAAGGTATCAGACTCCGTAACATCTGAATAGTGGGGCATGAGAGGACCGCCAACAATCTCTGGCATGCTGAAATTGTTGAATTTTGGGACCTGCAAGCAGTGGAGGGTTTTTCAAACTTTGCAGGCGAACCTAATAGATTTCTTTGACTGGGTGACCAAAGTAGTAGACCAGGGAGGGGCTGTGGATATGGCCTACCTAGATTTTAGCAAGGCATTCGACACAGTCTCACACAAAAGATTAATATACAAGTTAGCCAGCCTTGGAGTGGGTCCCAAGGTGGTAACCTGGATAAAAAACTGGCTGGACAACAGGACTCAAAGGGTAATAGTAAACGGAGTCCACAGTGAAGAAAGGAAGGTAATTAGCGGGGTACCGCAGGGTTTGGTACTGGGACTGGTCCTCTTTAATATCTTTATAACTGACATTGGGGAGCACCTGGAAGGAAAGGTATGCCTCTTTGCAGATGACACAAAGATCTGCAACAGGGTTGATACACAAGGTGGGGTAGAAAGAATGAAAAGGGACTTGGCAAGGTTGGAGGAATGATCAAATAGGTTGCAGCTCAGATTCAATGCAAAAAAGTGCAAGGTAATGCATCTGGGAAACAAAAACCCAGGGGAAGAGTACACAATGGGTGGTGAGTTAATAACAACAACAAAAATTGAAAGAGACCTAGGAGTAATTATATTAGAGGACCTAAAGGTGGGCAAGCAATGTGAGAAGGCAGTAAGGAGGGCTGGGGGGATACTGGGATGCAGAGGGAGAGGCATCAACAGTAGAAAACAGGAAGTTGTTATCCATCTGTACAGACAGTTAGTGAGACCCCATCTGGAGTACTGTGTGCAATTCTGGAGACCCCATCTCCACAAAAACATAGACAGAGTGGAGGCTGTTCAGAGGTGTAACAAAATGGTGCAAGGTCTGCACCAGAAGACATACGAGGAGAGACTAAAGCAGCTTAATATGTATACCTTTGAGGAAATGAGGGAGAGGGGGGACATGGTAGAAACTTTCAAGTATCTCAAGGGAATTAACAAGGTACAAGAGGGTAATATCTTTCCGAAGAAGAGATGTGCAAGAACAAGGGGCACAATTTGAAGATAGAGTGGGGACGACTCAGAGGTAATGTTATAAAGTATTTTTTCACAGAGACAGTTGTGGATGCATGGAACAGCCTTTCTGAGGAGGTTGTGGAGTCAGGAACAGTGGGAGAATTCAAGAATGCATGGGACAGGCATAAGGCAATTCTAGTGGGGGCAGGAGGAAGTAAGCTGTTGATTAACTAGAATCTGCAGCTTATCCATCAGGTAGGGAAATGGGCAGACTGGGTGGGCCAAGCTGTCCTTATCTGCCATAAAATTCTATGTTTCTATGTTTCTATGCAGTCAAGCTCTGCCTTCCAATTTCACTTTGAGGAGAGGGGGTGTTTTGCGAAACAACACAATCTTTTTACCTGCAGGCAAGGTGAGTGCCAAGAAAAGAGTGTTAGGTACCATAGCCTGACTGCTTCTAGGTAACACAGATAAAAAAACTGAAAGTTCAATATGCAGTAGTACTTCAAAATGAGAGGTGGGCAAAGGGCTGAAAATTGTGGGTGTCTGCAAGACTACATTGTCAAGATCATGGTTTTCTTTTTTTTTTCCTTTCAACTATACACACATAGATAATCAAATATAAAGCAGAATACAACAGCACATTATGGGGCTTCAGGGGAGACTCAAGCTGCATTCACCCTTAATAAACTCATGCGTTTATTGAGTTTTTCTTTCTTGTAAGTGCCTAAAGAATAACACATTATTCCTTCAATGACACAATAAGCTGAGTGAAACAGAGTGACCAACATTGAAAAGAGAAGTACGACCTGTTTAATTTAAATAAACATGTGGGGGCATGTAATTAAAATTTTAATTAAAAAGAAGACATGAGAAGTGTAAATTTATGTTCGTAGTGAAGATTTTAATAAACAGGCTGTAATATAAGTACTAAACATAAGAACAGTATTTTTTTTCAATTACCGTTAATCTTTAAGCATTTTTTTCAAATTATTTAAGAAGTAAATTGAGCTAAGAACAATTTGTGAAGGTAAATCAGCTGCTAAGATTAGAGCCCTAGTTGCCTGTTTTATAGGCAGTAATATGACCTCTACACCATAGGAAATGCGACTCACTGTAGCTCAGTGGCACACTGAATGTGCATTTGCTTAACAGGTGAAGAATCAGTGGTTTAAATTCAAATAGACATAGTCTGACCCCTGGTAGGGACTTAAATACTTTTTTCAACTTTTTTGCAAGCTGGAAAGTCAGTTGAGTAATGATTCATGGTGGTGTGGAGTTGGAATAGTAAATTATATGGGAAGTACCTTTAGCTAAGAATAACAATTTGGGAAGGTAAATTGCCTGCTTCGATTAGATCCCCCCTCTCCTGTTTTGCAGATGTGACACATAATCTCTATATCAAGGGAACTGCAACTCATTCACCTATAGTTCAGTGGCACACTGAATGTGTGTGTTTGCTTAGCAAAAAATCAGTGGTTCAGATATAGGTAGACATTGTTCAAATCCAGGCAGGGACTTTATTTTTTTTTTTTTCCAGATTTTTTTGCAAGCTGGAAACTCACTTGAGGATCCCACAGTTGCCTGTTTTGCAGGTTGTGAGATAATGTCTACACAACAGCTTAATACATATAGCCTCGAGGAAAGGAGGAAGGGGGGGGGCATGATAGAAACATTCAAGTACCTCAAGGGAATCAACAAAGTCCAAGAGGGTAGCATCTTTCAGGAAAAGAGATGTGCAAGAACAAGGGGGCAGAATTTGAAGATTGGGGGGGGGGGGATGGCTCAGGGACCATGTGAGGAAGTATTTTTTCACAGAGAGGGTGATGGATGCATGGAACATCCTTCCAGAGGTGGTAGTGGGGTAAAAATAGTGGGGGAATTCAAGAATGTATGGGACAGGCATAAGGCAATTCTAGTGAGGGGTAGGAGGAAGTAGGCTGTTGGTTAACTAGGATCTGCAGCTTATCCAAAAGGTAGGGAAATGGGCAGACTGGGTGGGCCAAGCGGTCCTGCAGTCAAAGTCTATGTTTCTATGTAACAGGAAGTGCAATATGTTTACCTGTAACTCAGTGGTACACCAAATATGTGTTTGCTTAGCAGGCAAAGTATCAACAGTCCAACCCCTGGCAGGGATTTAAACATTTGCTTAAATAGTTTTCTGTAAAATGGAAACTCATTTAAGTTGTGATTCACTGTGGTATGCAGTTGTAATAGTAACTTGTATGAGAAGTACATTTAGCTAAGAACAGTCTGTGAAGGTATATTGCCTGCTGGGATAAGATCCCCAGTTGCCTGTTTTGCAGGTTGTAACATAACTCTATGCTATAGAAATTGCAACTCACTTACCCAGAGCTCAGTGGCACACTGAATGCATGTTTGCTTAAGCAGCCAAAGAATCAGTGGTCCAAATCCTGGCATGGCCTTAAACATCTTTCAAGCCCCAGGAATCTCTCATTATGCTTAACAATTGCCTTTCAGCCTGGCAGGTTGAAGTGCCCTGGAGCGCGTGAATGGAATTTAGAATGCAGTTTGAACTGCTACCCGCTAGGTGTCGCTGTGTTCCATGGCCTAATATTAGATCATTTACTCCGCCTGCAAAAGCAGGTCACCCCAAAGAGTTCTCTTCAAGCAACTCGCTACAAGTCACGATGAGGGTCATTGGGCATGTTGTTTCTTTTCTAAAATAACTCTGCCCTCTCCTATTTAAATCTTAGTGTTTCTGGAGTTTATTATTAGTTATTTTTACATTTATTGTTGGCACTTTTTCTCCTCAGCAGTTCCTGCAGTTGGAGAACTGTGACTTCACAGCAGCTTCTCTAGAGAAGTGTGGGGGGGGGGGGGTGGTGGTTAAATCTTCATTAGCCCTTCTGTAGGAATAGTTTTGGTGGTTATCACTATTCTACTTTGAGAACTGAGATGCAAACTGCGAGGGAGGGACTCTGAAAAAAAAAAAACAAGAAACAACTGCTGGTTGAGTTCATTTAAATTAAATTAATTATTTTATGATTAATGTTGCTATTTGGCTTCACTTCCTGCTTTGGATGCCTTTGACTTTACGTGTATTTGTGAACCACAACAGGGTGTTTGGTCAGTTACTTTTAGTGTCATATGTGCATACCTCTCAACCTCTCAGCATTAAAAATCATAGCACTGACCTTCAAAAATCATAGCAAAGGACCAGAATGTGTAGAGCTTCCTTGTTTTAAACAATAATATGTCTACAGATAGTGGGCCACATATAGTTAGTGATAAGGAATGTTTCTATCAACTTAGTTCAATGATTTAATAGTTTGTGTGCCCAGAAATAGCTCTAACATTATTAAAAACATCAGTAAACCTATGTGGACCAAGGGTAAATTTGAGTGCGAAAATCATAGCGCTATGTAAAATTCATAGCAGTTGAGAGGTATACATATGTGCCTCTGTTTATGTATCTGCCATTTTCAAAAACTGTCACAGGTACCACTGGTCATTCAACACTGTTAAATATGTCTTTATTTGCTGCTTCCCTGTCACCTAACAATGCAGGAGAGGGTCCTTCGCAAGACCCCAAGACCCTATAAGGACCTCTCTGAAAATCAAAAACATTCTCCAGATCAGGGTTCCTGAATCAGTAACTACTAAAAAGAAACAACAATTAAAGCATTTCACTGTTCCTCCTGCTGAAAGGCAAAAGGAGACACCAGTGGACAAAATTAAATACAAAGGAAAAATGGTCACTGCCTCTCCTGCTGAAAGGCAAAAGGAGACACCAGTGGACAAAATTAAATACAAAGGAAAAAAGGTCACTGCTCCTCCTGCTGAAAAGTATAAGGAGATGCCAGTGGATGAGGTTAAACTGCCCTCACATGAGGACATGGCAAGGGCTTTAAAAGTTTTCCAGGCTTTCCCAACTATGGCAGCCAGAATGGGTTTAAAGATTCCTCCCCAGCCTCTGGCCCCTTCCCCTGCCCCGGGAGACCGAGGCGATAACTTATATCACAAGAAGTATGAGGACGAGGGGGAAATCATAGACTTGGACGATTCCCCCTGTAAGGATTTCAAATCCCATCCATGGGACCAGGAAGACATTTCCTCCCACTGTGCCTACATGAGACAAATGGTAAATATTCTGGCTCTTCCAATACAAGGGACAGATGAGGAAGAAGAGGAGGCTAATTATCTAGATATGATGGGGATAACTCCCACAAACAGGTAGCTCTTACCAGTGCACAAGCCACTAAAGAGCACAACCTGTAAAATGCTCCAGTCGCCTACGTCCATCCCAGGAGTGGTCAAGAAAATAGACAGGAAGTACCAGCTGGACAAACACAGTGCTGAGTACCTCTCTATACATCCGGATCATGAGGGCGTATTCCAGGCGGCTGCATGAGACAAAGCCAGGATCCTCCTTTCCTCCCAGCCCTTGGACAAGGACTCCAGAAAGCTGGACAGTATGGGGAAGAAAATGTGTACAACGTCCTCCCTGCAACTTAGACAGGCTGCATACATGGCCTACGCAGTCCAGTACTTACATCTGGATCTTTTCTACTCGACTTGGCAACAGTGTAAAGAATTCAAGGGGGTTAAAAAGCATCTCCGAACTTATCAATTGCCATTTGCCTTGCTTTTTCCTGCATGCTTAAGAGTTCAAGTTGTGGGGAAAATTTACCTTTTTAACAAACCAGCAGATGCACATCGTTTGTTAGACAAACTGGGTAAAGAAAAAAGTACACTGGCTGCTGAAAATGACTCCAAGGTCGCTGACCTTTCTGAAGATGATGACTCTTGAACTATTCCAGGTTATTTGTTAAATTAATCATTCTCTGCCTCTGAAGTGGTGCTTTGTTGAGTTGCAGGGTCTCTGGAATCTGGGCAGTTACCTAGAATCATATCTATTTTCTTCTGGACTAACACAGAGGACACATACTTTGATGTTTATACCAGGCTCCGAGTTTTGAGAGACTTCATATGAACTAGTTATTAAAAAGTTTTATGCTTATTGTATCTCTCTCACTACATGTCCATTTTCCGGTCTCCCTTTTGTTTGGGCCTTTTGCATTGGTTATCCTTAATGTGCTGATAGAGCTCTGGAAGCTCAGGTTTGGCTCAGCTCTGCGTATGCTGCCCATGGTGTACATCTCCAGTTCGTTTTACAATACTGTATATAACAGCCCACTTACTTTCTTTGGGGTTGGTTGGGTTATGTGTTTTAGAATTTCTGACTTTAGTGTTTTAATGTTTCCTGTTTTATTGTATACATGGGGCCTGTGACTGGGGCCGCGTCATGTCCGTACCACATACTCCCATTATCCAATAAATAACTTGGCAATACAGCTGTATTTTTTATGGCTATGGTGCTTCAGCACTACAGTATGATATCCTGACTATATCTAATACTTAAAGCCAAAGCCTTTGTGGCATAGCTTACAATATTCTCCCTGGCTCTTGAACTTGGGAGGTGTTACTTGCCACTTGAGTCCTTGAAATATTGTTACTTTCCCCTAGTGAGTAAGAAGGACAGGCATTCAATGTTCCTAATTGTAATGGCATATGGCCTATGTTTTAATTATGTATTTACTTGTGTAATGTCCTGTATGCATTCTATGAAATCTATAAATACAAAAAAAAAAAAGAAAGCACTTTGGAATACAGTTCTGACCTGTGTGAACAAATACAGGGGGGTCAGGATTTGGCAAACACTGATAGAACTGCCCTGGAGGCCACCAGATACCAATATCACATGGCAGTGGAGTTCAATGAAACTGCTTCCAGGTCCATGGCCCCATGCCGTCTCCCTTAAGAGATTTGCATGGGTAAGGACAACTAACTTTTCTCATGACGCCCAAATGAAGACTATGGATTTCCCACGTGAGAATAACTCCCTCTTTGGTGACAAAGCAGACGCCTACATGAAAAAGGTTCAAGAGTACAAAACTGCCTACAGAAGCAATACAGAAAAGGAAAAGAAAAATCCTCTATGTCTTACAGGCCACAAGGAAAGGGAGTTCGGGGTAGAGCTCATTACAGAAGACCTTACTACCCCATGCCCATGCCCTATGACTACTCTCATTCAAGAGGTTACTTCAGGGGCAGAGGGAGAAGAGCTTCCAGAAGGACTGATCAGGCTTCGTCCTCTAGGGCTCAGCCAAAACAGAATCCCTGATATGTATGTCCAGGTCGCCAACACATTACCAGAAGGAGAAAGGCTGCTTCATTTCTTTCAGGGCTGAACAAACATCAGCACAGACAAGTGAGTCCTGGAACTAATGGGCCAAGTTCTTGCTTTGCAATTCAGAATGCTTCCAAAATTGTCTGTACGTAGACTTTTTCCCCCTCCAACTCCAGCAGAAAAAATCCTGATAGAACTGAAGGTCAACAAGCTCCTGCAAGCAAATGCGGTAGAAAAAGTGCCTCTACCCCGGTGGGCAAAGGGCCTTTACTCAAGGTGCTTCCTCTCACAGAAGAAAAACGGAGAGTGGCAACTCATTCTGGACCTTAAATTTTTAAACAAGCATCTGACAAGAGACAAATTCAAAATGGTCACCCTGTCCACAGTTATCCCATCCCTTGAACAGGAGGACTGGTTGGCATCACTGGACCTGAAGGACATGTATTTTCACATCCCAATCAGACCCAGCCACAGAAAGTACCTGTGGTTCAGGCTCTCCTCAGGTCACTGTCTGTTCACAGCCCTTCCCTTTGGCCTGTCTTCTGCCCCCAGCGTGTTCACAAAGTGCTTGGCCATCATAGTGGTCAGTCTCATGAGAAAAGGGGCTATCATTTTTCCATGTCTAGATGACTGGTTGGTCATGGGAAAGTCACACCAACAGGCCAAAGATTCCCTCCTTGTATCTCAGAGCTCTTTAGAGGGACAGGGATTCATCATGAATGGGCAAAAGTCTCATACAGAACAGTAGATACTGGAGTTCATAGACGCAGAACTGGACTCTATAAGGCAAAGCTTTCCTACCCCAGGAGAGGGTAAGAAACCTTGTAGACTTGGCAAATTCCTTTGCCATAGGTCAGCCAAGACCAGCAAGACACTTTCTGTAGCTAATAGGCCATATGGCCTCCACCACAGCAGTGGTTCCAGGATAATGATTCCAGATAAGGGACATTCAGTACCATTTGTGAGAGTGGTCCCAAAAGTGTCAGCCCCTCTCCAAGCTGGTGCCGGTCACAAAGACCCTGTTACAAGCTCTGGAGTGGTGGAAAGACAAGGACAACCTCAGAGAAGGTGTACCTTTTCAGGCACAGACCCCCACAACTGTTCTGACAACGGATGCTTCTATGTTAAGCTGGGGTGCCACCTAGGAGACCTCACAGTAAGTGGGGTATGGTCTCAACAGTACTTCAGGGAGCACATAAGCCTACTGGAGCTAAGAACAGTACTCCTAGCTCTTCAGTCATTTGCACCTCAAGTCATGGGTCAGTCCATTCAGGTCAGGACAGACAACACTACCACCACCACCATGTACTACATCAACAAACAAGGAGGCACAAGGTCCTCAAAGCTGTGCACAGAGGCAATGAAACTCTGGAGTCTAGCCTGCTCATTGGATGTACAACTGTCAGCAATCCACCTTCCAGGGAAGGGCAACGTCCTGGCGGACTCTCTCAGCAGTATCAGCAAGACCTATCACGAGTGGTCCCTAAACAGACAGGTACTGTCCACAATCGTCAGGAGGTGGGGCATGCCCCAAACAGACCTGTTCACCTCCAAAGACAATTTTTAGCTCTCCCTCTACTGTTGCAGGTCTCCAGCAGTGGGAATAGTTCCCATGGGGGCTCTGTTTCTAGACAGGACAGGGACGTTTCTGTACGCCTTCCCCCCATTCCCTCTGTTGTTTTGTGTCCTTCTGAAACTGAGAAGTCAACCTACAACCATGATTCCAATAGCAGCAGGCTGGGCCATACTGCCTTGGTACTCTCACCTGCTGGCCCTGCCGGTCAAGAAACCCATAGGTCTTCCCCTGAGACACAACCTACTGAGAACATCTCAGGGTAAAATAACATTTCTGAACCTCAGATCTCTGCAACTCAGAGCCTGGCTCTTGAGGAGTTAGAATATTCTGATTATCGTTTATCGGACCAAGTTCTCCAGGTCCTAAAATTCTCATGAAACCAGCTACTAGGAAAATGTATGCACCCAAATGGAAAAGGTTCTCCCTATGGTGTGCTTCTAAGCATCTCATTCCTCTTCAGGGTGACCTGCCTAGAATATTGAACTACCTCCTGCACCTGCAAACCTTAGGTCTCAGGTTTGCTGCACTAAGGGTGCACTTAGCAGCGATTTCCGCCTATACGTCAGCAGGTAAGCAGAGAACAGTGGCCTCTCACCCCATTTTTAAGCGATTCTTTAAGGGTCTCCTTCACCTGTATCCCCCAGTTAGGGAACCTGTACCTCCCTGGGATCTAAATATTTGTATATCCAAGCTCATGCAACCCCCTTTTGAGCCAATGAACACTACAGATTTGAAATATGTCACATGGAAGATGGTCTTCCTGGTAGCCATCACTTCAGCCAGAGGGGTATGTGAGTTACAAGCCCTCTGCACTGACCCTAACTACAGGGGTCACGCTTAACTTTTTTTTTGTACTGGTCCACCCAGGCAAGTGATGCCCCAGCTGCACTGGCCCCCAGAGATTGCATTAGCCCCAGCATAACATTCACAAATTTATGAAAGGAAGGACACAGTGACATCGGACCCAGTCACCAGTTCCTGCACCAGCAGACCAGATTCAAACACCACCTGAGAACACCAGTTAGCCTGATCAGATTGATGCAACCACCTGAGTGAGCCAGGAGGTCTGGTGGCTGGCAGTGAGTGGGCCCCAGAAATAAAACCTGATTTTGCTGACTGATGTCTCAGGTTAATATTCAGTCCAATTCTCTTGCTATCCCAAGCCACGATGTCAGGAAAGCTGGCAGTGCTCGGGCGCTAGCAGTGAGTGGCTCCTGCCCTTACCCCCACCCCCAACATTAAGGAGCACTGGGCCCAGTCACCAGTTACTACACTAGCAGGCCAGAAAATCCCCAGCATCACCCAGCTGAGCAAACTAAACCACCATCACCTGCACACATGTAGCCAGCATGTAACACTGCACCTGAATCATTCGGCTCCCGGCTGCACCACACGCTAAGCGGGCCTTTTGCACTCCTCCCTTATGCACCAACTGAATTACTCCTCATAGCTGCAGCATGTATAGAGGGGCTTTTTTGCAGTCCAGCGACTCCCTCCCTCTCATGTTGGCACCCTCCCACCTCCTGATAATCACTCATCAATAAATTACCACCAGATACCAAGCAGCACATGGAATGCTGTTCCTCAGCTTTCCAGCCCCTCCCCCCCATCCTACACACTCAGTACTCTACAGGAACCTCCACCCCGGAAGCTGTAACACACAGATTTGAAGCAAGCTTAGCACTGAATTTAACTGACTTTCTGATGTTGATCAGGTCCTGTATAAACACCACTGCTCAGGCTGCTTCACCACAAAAAACATAGATTTTTTCACAGAGCAGCTCAGCTGGTGTGGGGGGTGGCGGCGGCAGGGGGCCGTCACAGTTCTGACATTTACTGCTGTACTAAATGTAAAGTGGTACCTTAATTCCTACGGTGTTTAGACAGAATTGAATTCCCCCTTAACTGTGACTCAACGTGTAGTACGCAACAAGTCACAGTCAAAGATGAGGGAAATTCACTTCTGACTAAACACCTTAGGAATCAGGATACCAGTTTACATTTAGGACAGCAGTAAGTGTTAGAACCGTGACGGACCTCCACTGCCACCCCCCCCCCGAGCTGCTTCATCAAAAAGATCAATTTGCAGGAACCAGTGGCATTACTCAAACTGTTGCCCACACAAAAGGCGACCAGTGGCCCAGACGATGCAGCCTGCAAATAGCCGACTTGATGTTTTCTATTGGCTTACTGTGTTTTGGGGCAGCTGGGCAGCACACTCTCCATCCTGGTGGCAGCAGTCACTCACGTATTTGAGATCGCACCTCTCTCGTTGTATTGTCTACAGGCATATGGCAAATTCATGAGTGGAGATGATCTAGGTGGGGATAGGCTGAAGACAGGTGCCAAACGTTTCTCCAATCAGAAGGCCCCCCGTGGCAGTTGCTAGGCTGCAAAACAGCATATTTGGATGAGAAAGGGAACCAAAAAAAAAAAAGGAACCATGTTTTTTTTCTTTTAGGGGCATTTTCTTAAAGGGCCAGGTTTACAAAAACAGGCTAGATTGCACTAGCCAAGCTGGAAAAGTCAAGGGGACATTGCACTGGCCCGAATCAATTTGCATTATGCCCCGGGCCAGTAATATAATGTAAAGATCGACCCCTGTAACTACATCATTTTCCTCAGAGATAAGGTAGTCCTTAGAACTAAAAGAAAATTCCTCCCTAAAGTGGTGTCTGAGTTTCATTTGAACCAGTCCATTACCCTACCCTACCCAACTTGTGTTCTTTACAGAGACGTCCAGTACTGGTGAACAGAGATTCAATTCTGCTGCTCTAAAGAGGGCAAGCAGCCACCTCAGGGTCTCAGGGCTCATTCCATGCGTGGCACTGCTGCCTCTCTGGCAGCACTTAGGGAAATCCCCTTACTGAAAATCAGTAAAGCAGCTACAAGGAAAACAGTCCACACCTTTACAAAGCACTATTGTCTGGATATACAGTCCAGAAGGGATGCCAGGTTTGGCACCGCTGTTCTGCAGTGTCTTTCCCCCAAATAGGTACTGTACCCAGCCTTTCAAGGTACTCCTTTGTAGTCTGCAATTTTTTTAAGCATAATGAGGGATTCCTGGGGCTTGAAAAAAAATTATCTACCATAGTAATATTGTTTCTTCCAGGGGATCCTTCATTATGCTTCAATCTCCTACCCTACCTTTCTTCCAGAACCAGAAAAACATTTATCAATAATCAGTTGATTGTTCTTTGTTTAATTGCTTGATCATTACTGTTGTTCATTCACAAATCACAAAATTATTTTTTTTTATGTTAGCCTCATTGGTCTGACATACTCGGTCCTCTGGACCATGTTTTTCTTTTGATGCCCTTAGGGCTTTCATTGTTTGACATAGGGTAGTTTATTATAGTGAGTGAGTGGGCTCCTTGGTTCAGGCTAGGAAAGATCTAACATTAGGCTGCAGAACGCAGTGACACCTAGAGGGCAGCAGTTCAAACTGCATTCTGAATTCCATTCATGTGCTCTGGGGCACTTCAACCTGCCAGACTGAAATGCAATTATTAGGCATAATGAAGGATCCCCTGGAAGAAACAATATTACTATGGTAAGTCATTTTTATGTTGGCTTGCGTGCCAGCTAACATATTACAGTAGTAGCAGATTTGGAGGTGCGGTCACTATGGGCGAATTCAGGGCACGCATCAGTAGGTGCGTCCCTCATTCCCCAATAAGGCAGCTGCAGGCACTGACACCAGCAACACATAAACTGGACCCCAGATCAAAGAAAAGGACTGCTGCAATGAGAGCCAAGCTCGTCATGCAGCAGCGTGCCTTTCCTAGTGAGGCAGTTCAATAAATATGGCGGCATTGACTGCCGCCATGCAGAGCGCCAACTTCAGGGGTGCCCAATCCCCCTGTCGGCATGTCCCGGCCCACTTCATTTACCAATGGGGGAGCCCACTCCCCGTCGGAATAATGCCCCCTTCCTTCCATTTCATGTGTGTGCTGAGGGGGTGCCTAATCCCCCTCGGCATCATGCACCCCCAACAGTCTTTCATTGCCGATGGTTGGCCCCAATCCCCGTCGGCTTTAGTCCCCCCTTCCCAGTTTAATTTGCCTTTGGAGTCCACTCCCTGTCGGCATAATGTCTTCCCCATTTGTTGTGTACCAAGGGATGCCCAATCCCTCGACTCTTGTCCCCCTTCACATGTGCTGACAGGGTGCCCAATCCCCATCGGCTACAGCACCCCCTCAAAACACTCAGGTGGCATGCTGGGGGCCCACCCAAGCATGCCAATCCCTGTTAAAAAAAAAACCTGTCCCAAGAATGTTTTTTTTTTAAACCTGTAAATCAGAAAACGGTCCCCCGCCTGTCCTGCCCCTCCCTCAACCTGCACCCACCTTCTGTGTACCCTCCCCACACCCCTCACCCCATACTTACCTCCAGAGCCCGGCACGACAATCTTCGGTGGACCGGGAACACGTTTGCACTCTTCAAAGCCGACCACGAACTGAAGAAATACCAGTAAGCTGTATAATGGCATAAATAGAGTTTTTTCAACTTTGGTGCATATCTCGGCCATTTTTGTGAATCTTGGCACCAAATTTTCAGCATGGGGTTATTGGGATCCCTCCTCATGAATTCAGTCACTGTCATGGCGTTATTCGGTCCCGAAAGGTGATTTCACAGTCACTGCCCGGAATCACCTTTTGGGACTGATTAATGAAGTGACAGTGCCACTGTTCATGAGAGGGGCTCTCAAAAAGCCTATGTTGCAAATTTGGTGACAAATATCAAAAAAATGGCTGTTTTACAAGCGTGCATTGCGCAGTTTCCACGCATGCTCGTAACTTTGTGAATTTGTAATATTTTCACTCCAGATTTCCAACACTGACATTTTCCCATACCTCCTTATGAACAGTACAGCTGTCATTTGACATAATATCCTGGCTGAAATGTGTTTTCACACGTCCGGCGCAGAATTGTGCAGTCGCTGTGCGAAATCAGTTTTCGGGACAGTTTGACAAAATGACAGTGACACTGTTCATGAGCAGAGGTCCTAAAATGCCTATGTTGAAAATTAGTTGATGAAAGTCCATAAAGTGACTGTGTTATAAGCATGTGTTGCGCAGTTTCCATGCACCCTTGTAACTTCGCAAATTGGCAATATTTTCATGCCAGATTTTCAAAACTGGCACTTTTTCATACCTCCTTATGAACAGTACAGCTGTCATTTTTCACATCCTGCCTGAAATGTGTTTTCACATCTGTGGCGTACAATGACGTGGTGGCTGTGGTAGATCAACTTTTGGGACAGATTAAGAAAATCACAGTGCCACTGTTCATGAGGGGAGGTCCCAAAATGCCTATGTTGAAAATGTGGTTTAAAAAAACCCCAAAATAATTGGGCTACGGATGTGCGTTGCACAGTTTCTATGCATGCTCATGACTTCACCAATTTTTCATATATTTGCTCCAGATTTTCAACGTTGCAATTTTTTTACACCTCCTCATGAACAATACAGTTGTCATTTTTCACATCTTGCACAAAATGTGTTTACGTATCTGTGACGCCAAATGGCACAGCCACTGTGCAAAATCACCTTTCAGCTAGCAAACTGATACTGCTGCTGTTCATGAGGTGGGGTCACAAAAAGCCCATGTTGATAATTTGGAGTGAAAATACCAACACTCGCCTGCGGCATTAGGGTTTCCAACTGTTACACCCCACCCTGTAGAGACTGACAGGCATCAGGAGTGTGACTTGGGATCATCAGCTGTAATGCTCCCACCATTCCACCCCCAACCCCACCCTGCAGCCACTGACAGGCATCGAGGTGTGCCTTGGAGTGTTCAGCCACAAAGTTCACCCCATTCTCCTATACTGCACCCACCTCAGCGTATTTCCTTATGGAATGGGGTAAGTATAATGCCCAAGGATCCCAAAGCACACCATGACACTTGTCAGTCTCTACAGGGTAGGGTGAGGTAAAATGGCATGAGCGTTATAGCTGACGACCCAAAGGCACACCCCAACGCCTGTCAGTCTCTGCAGGGTGGGTGTGGGGTTGGTGTCAGTTCAATACTTCACTGCCACTCCTATTATGCGTTTCTAACTCCTGCACTACCAATGCCAATGCCAGCGAGACAACATTCGGCATTGACAAATGCTTGTTTTCTTTTGTGAGATGGAAACTCATTTTAGTGGTGATTCATAATGGTCTGGAGTGGAATAGTAAATTATAAAAGAAGTAAATTTGGTTAAGAACAACAAATTGTGCAGGCAAATTGCTTGCTGGGATTAGATCCCCATTCGCTTGTTTTGCAGGTTGTGACTTGATATCTACACCACAGGAATTGCAGTTCCCTTACCTGTAGCTTAGTAGCACACTAAATGTGTATTTGCCAAGCAGGGAGAGGATCAGTGGTTTGAAACCAGATACAGTATATCGTATTAAATACATAGTCATTTCACACGTTACAGACTTTCATTTGGCACCTTTTGTATCATTGGTACTTTGTTTTTTATTGTGATGGTCTGGGTTGGACACTGGACCCGTTAGGTAGTTTGGGAGTGAGAAACAGAGCTTTCTTATTCTCTGACAGGCTGGGCTGGGCTTGTGATTTGTCATGTTGTTGAGGGGAGGGGGACAGATTTTTTGTATCCCCTGATGGGCCAGGTTCGGCATCAGACCTGCCAGGTAGTTTGGGGGTGGGCGGCAGATTCATTTTATTCCCTGACTGACTGGGTTAGGCTTGAGATTCATCAGACTGTTGAGGGGAGGGGGGAAAGATTATTTTTTATTCCCTGATGGTCCATGTTTGGCCCTGGACTTATCAGGTAGTTGGGGAGAGGAGGAGGAGGGACAGATTTATTATTTTTTTAATTCTCTAACAGATCCTGTAGTGGACCCATTAGGTAGTTGGGGGAGGAGAGGCCAGTGTTTTTTTTTATTCCTTGATGAGCTGGGTTGGGCACTGACCCATCAGGTAGTTTGTGGGAGGGGAACAGATTTTGCTTTATTCCCTGGTGGGCCATGTTGAGCACCGGACCATTCTGCTTTATGCATGGCAGTGGTAGGAGCAGCAGCTTCAGTCCAGGCAACCATGAGATCATGCAGGCAAATAAATTAATTCATTCAAGTGGCACTTACTACTTTTTTTATTTTCTGTTGCACATACAGGAAAACATCTTGGCTAAGGAGTACAGTTCTTTTTCCAGAATGTGCAAAAATGTAGTAGTAGCTACGGTGCAAATGTGCAAAACTTAAGCAGCAAAACAAAACAAAAAGTGTCACCGCTGATACAGCGGCATCCAAGGTGATCAGAATAAAGACAGGCATGGTAGGAGCAGCAGTGCGGCAGAAGTCCCAAGCCTCCTGTGCAGTGCCTGAGACCCTCGCTGTGACCTGAGTGGATGGGCATGGGGACCGCAGGGTTTTATTACCCCTCCTATCCCGCCTTCCGCTCACCGCTTTGTTGTTGCTCCTCCTTGTCTCTGTTTGGCTTAATACACTGGCCAGGTTGGGTATGGGATCCATCCGGTAGTTGGAGGGAGGGGGACAGATTTTTTAATTTCCTGACAAGCCAGATTGGGCACTGAATCTGTCAGGCTGTTGGGGGAGGGGGACATTTTTTTTATTCCCTGATGGACTAGGTTGGGTACTGGACCAGTCAGGTAGTTGGGGGGCAGTTTTTTTTTTTAATTCCCTGATTGATCAGGTTTGGCAATGGATATATCCAGTTGGGGGATGGGACATATTTGTTTTATTAACCAACATAATACTTGACCAACCACCGGGGTGCGATTGAACTGACTGTAAGTTCTCATTGGGATCAAAGTCAGGAAGTGTTTTGTAGCTATCCCATTGAAATGCATTGGTGGAACTAGGATATGCCTTTTTATGGCTGTCAATGAGTGAACTGCATCTTGCTATTGCTCCTTACCGCTGTCTGTCACACTTTGCTAATCTTCTGTTGGCTGCAAGGAGAAGAGTGCATGAGACCTTCTTGAGCAAGTGGCAGCTCTCTCTCGTGAATGTGCAGCGACCTAGGTGATACACTGAAGACGTCCTTGGGTTGTTTAGCCTAGACCCTCCCACTGTGATGACAAGAATGTCACTTAATGAGCTCAGAGAGGAAGTACTAATAAAATCTGTGTTTGCACAACTTTGTGAATGGAAAGCTAACCTTCATTTTTTTTTCTGAAAAAAAAATGAAACTGTCCATACAAAACTTGGATGATTCATGCTACTAAATTATTGCAATGTAAAAGGATAAAAGAACAGGATAGCTGTGGCACCAGTTGATGCTTGTAAGATGCTTGAAAGAACTAGGAAGTATGTCTCTCAGTCACTCTGTATAATAAAAAAACAGCTGAGTTTCAAGTCAAGGTCAGGGACTGGGAAAACAAAGGTGGGAATCACATAGGGAAGCAAGAGGTTGCTTAGGTGAGACAATCTGCAAAACACTTAGTCAAAATGACATTATGTCCCAAAGTGTTTTACAAGGCACAGGAGTTCCACATTGGTAACACAGGGCATGCATAATAGAATAGAATTTCTGGTGCCCAAGTGAGCACAACAGAATAAAATAAAATCTATCCCCCTTTCCCAACTACCTGATGGGTCTGAAGAGCAGCCCGGCCAGTCAGGGAACAAAAACAAAATAAAACTGCCCTCCTCTCTTAACTGCCAGATGGGTCCAGTGTCTAGCCCAACTGCATGGGTCCCCTATATTCAAAACACAAATAGCGTGGGCAAACTAGATTAGCACCGCACTAAATTCTAATGTATGCACTGGGCAAAGTGTGTTTGCGTAACTTTGCGTGACACGTAGCGTGGTGCAAATTACTGCCCAGAAAAAAGGTAGTCTTAACTCTGGGCAAAACAAGGATAAGGGCATGGACACAGCAGCAACAGGCAACAAGGCTGCATGCAACAACAGCAGCATGATGCACCTGATGACTGCAGCCAATGAGGAGGCAGAGAGGGCAGACGGCCACCATGGGCCACTTCATATGCCATGGAAGAGACGTGCTGCTCACAGATGGCACCAACCACGTCTCCATCATCTGGCACTGGTCCCAACTATGCCAGGCATTTGAGGGTGCCCCAGTGTGGACACCTTGTCAGTGTGGCCATGCAGCACACACCACCAGTCCCCCCATAGGGGGTATACCAACACAATCCAGCACACATATGCAGCACTGAGGGGATGGAGGGTATTGAGGGGAGGGTGTACAGCTGCCCAGGATGCACCACATAGTAGGTGCCACCACATGGCTTGGGCCTCCACACAGTGTACATGTTCCAGTGACAGGTATGCCCCTGACATCGGTGAGCCTGTATTATGTTATGTGTCTGCCCCCCCGGCACATACCGCACACCTGTACATACACCCCGTCACACACGGTCAGCCATGTATATGTTACTGTGAGATTCCCATGCCATTGGCACAGTGTATGTGGGTCACAGGACAGTATGTCAGTGGTGTCCACTGTCAGAACACACCTGCCAGCTGGGCCTGTCACTGTGTGGATAGCAGTGGTCACTGATACCTGACACACCGCAGGCATTGCTGTGTCCCTCACAATACCAGCTACTATGGTACTATAGCATCTGATACACACCTTAGCAGACACAACAATATGTCAATAACATGCAGCACAATCACCCGTGCCTGTGGTGCTAGTCCCCTGGGGCACAATAGTTTGTGCTGCTGTGTACAGACTCAGCCTACAGCTACCATCCTGTAGTTCCAGACTGACATACAGGTGGTGCCGTGTGCAAACCCAGCCTGCAGACACCGACCTGTTGCTCCAGTCTGACCTACAGGTGGAGCTGTGTGCACCCTGAAATAGCCTGGGCAATCCACACATGGTAATGCATGCAAATCAGGCCATAATAACATGCTAATGTGGCCGTTTGCCCTCAGACTGCCTAAGTAGGCTCATTTGCATATCAGTTTTGAATATAGCAAACTTTTGCCCCATGTTAATGTGTTTACCCAGGGCAAACGTGTTAGCACTGGACAAACATGTTTGCCCTGAGCAAACCTGTCATAACATAACACTGTTCTGCAGTATATGGCCTGCAATGTTGTTTGCAGTTGTTGTACACCACTGTTTTGCTAGAACCCACATTGGTCACATAGTTCACCTTTGCCTTACTCCACTTGTGCACCGGACTGCTGTTGCAGTTTGCACTAACCCGTTGCTATATTTAGAGTTGTCTTATTTGCTGGGCTATTTTTACACTGCACTCACAGCCCTGTTTGCACACCTTCGTTTGCCAGCTATGTTCAGTATTGTTTGCCCCTGGGCTAGTCTTTTGAATATTGTGTGCTATTAGCTGTGGGCCAAATTTGGACAACGGGCAGTGCTATTTTTGGCCCCGGGCAACATTTTGAATATTGAGCCCCATTTCTGTAAAACTGTGATGCTGGGACAAAACACAGGGGAAGAAAATGGCCTCATGGAGCTGCCAGGTGACATTAAGAATAGAGACAAAACTATTCTTTTAGTGCTAAGGCCATCTTTTGATAATACATCAATTTGAGCCCTGCAGTATTGACTTGTTCCAAAGTAGAAGAAAAAAAAATGATGAAGATATTAGCAATAAAGAAATAAATAACATGAACAAGGAGGAAAATACAAATACAGCTGAGAAAAAAATGCATTGAGGAAATTAAAGGAGAACTCTGAAACTGAGATTAAGTCAGTGGTCAAGGGGCTGTAGTCATGTGGGGACAAGCACCATACAATGCTGAAATGAAGAAACAGTTGGGGGATCACAACTGTTTGCAAAAGCTGCCACAAGACCCTAGTAAAATAATTCAGAACAGAATATCAGAGGAGCTGAGAAGTGAGGAAATGAGAACCTGGCTTACAAAAATGGCATTAGAATTCCAAACATACAATATCCAAGGAAGCCAGTTATCTTCTGTTAAAAATTCTTTAAAATACTGGCTGCTCCCCTAATTGGGACACCAATAGTTTCTGGCAATGGGTCCATAATAGAATCCACATCCCACTTTGTATACTTTTTCATCAAACAAAAAAATAACTGAATTACCAGCTTACAGTATTTAAGGGACAATACCAAGGCCCTCAACTACATCAAAGGAGTAAGAATTGATCTATGAGAATTGATCTAACTCTCATATTGGCAACCACTGCCATGAAAACATTGTATAAGGGATGATACATGACAGGGTGTGCGGTTATAGGGGAATAATGTACACTTTGGATGGTTTTTAGGTGCAAGGCAAAGCCAAGTGCTACAGCTACCCAAGGTGCATTATTCCCTTATGACAACACACCATGGATTGTGCTATCCAAGTTATAAAATGAGTTTTATTTGTTAAAAAAATGTTGCTTATGTGACTTGTGTGATTGTCAGAAAATAATCACAGTCATGTGATGCCTTTCGACCAATTAAGTTACAGGCTTTTCATGGTCCATGTTATAAATGCCAATATTTCACCACAGCGGAGGAGTGATGTCATATCTAAAGCCCTGGGTAACAGAAATGGAGATCTCATGCCAACATCACACTTCATTGTTTAATCCAGCAGAATTGCTATTGGAAAATAATTACTCTCTGTAAATCAATCCTATTGATACGTCAATACTATTCTCAAATAAAGGGTATGCTGATGGGCATAACCTTAGCTCCTACACTGGCCAATCTATATGTCAGCCACAAGGAAGAACAGAATATCTTTGATGCATCACAAAATAGATTCCTCAGCAAAATAAACATATGGAAAATGTTTATAGATGATACTTTAATTTTGTGGAATGTTTATGTCACAGGAAGAACTACTTCACTTGATTTAATATATAAACAGTACAAGTGATCATTTTAAATTCCAAGTTTGAATTCAGCCACAATGAGGTCTGTTTGCCAGACTTAAAAATCTGTATAGTTGGAGAAAGTCTCCAAATAGGATTGTGTAAAAAATAAAACAAAACAGCAAAAGTTGAGTGTACTCCTGTGGAGGAAAAAGAATAATGCTTACTACTTCCAAATATTGCAGAAATTCCACCTTGTGCTGAATAAAGTGTGTGTATAGCCACACTAGCCAAATGTCTACCAAACAAGGATGAGTATTTGAGTCGAGTATGAATGCAAAAAAAATTATTTTATGGCAAAGGCAAGGTAGTAGCAAGAAGAAAGTCAGTCAGACACTGACCACTCTCGCCCCAGCGCTTCGGGTTCCAGCAACCCTGCCTCGGGGGATGTGGCTAACAGCAGTCTCATCACTCTTATATACCAGCATACAATAAATACTCATGAGAATTAAATTCAAATGCCCCAATCACCAGTGTACAAGTATATAATTATAGTGAAGCATGCAAAGTTACAAAAAGTGACATATTAAAAACATCATACCAGTTGCACTGAAGATATTAATAGGCTGCTAATTATGCTTATTAAGTGCTCCTCTATTTAATATGCACAGTCAGTAGCAAAAATTAATTTACATGAATCCATCAGGTACATAATTTAAACCCATTTGAATCTATATTGAAGTACTTTTGCAGATGTTTACTTGATCTTTTGCTCACACTATTTTTGTCTCTCTTTCAGACCATCCTCACTCTTGAGAAATGGATGCACAGTGTGGATCCACTGGCAGTGACTCTGAAATTAGTCCAGATCCACCTGTTTGTTTTTAGTACTTAACCCTCTTCCCTGACCCCCCATATGCCCCCAACCCCACTCCTCCATCCCATTTCCCTCTCTTCCCATTTATTATTCCTCCTGTGACACTGCATTTTGATTTTCAGACAGTAGTGCTGTGTTTCTATATGCATTAATAGAAATGGGTTTAAATTAGGGTTGTCAGAACTAGTCCTAAAAGATTAGAACCCTTTTAGAACCCAGGGGTTTGAGTTCTAGTTTAGAACTAGAACACCCATTGGTTCTAAGTATTAAGGGTTCTAATTACTAAATAAAATGTTTTTTTGTTCAAATATTTCAAAACAGCAGAAGCCAGCCTGGAAAACAAACTAATTACTGGGGATTACATCCTAAAATGATTTAGAGAGAGAGAGATAATATGAGAATGTGATGTTTAAATGCATGGAATTGTGACGCTTGCCATTTGCATTTTGAAAGGCAGAATGTGTTTCTCTTCTCTGCATGTGCTATGAGGGCAGGACTTTCATTATGTTTTTCTTCTCTCGGTATCTTTATCTGTTCTTTCTCTCTAGTCTTATACACACAAAGTTTGAATTCTAAATTCTGTGCAGCACAAGTTGTGCATTAGAAAAAGGGCAAGGTGCTCTGGGAGTCCTAGGATTCCAGTTACCTTGGTGGTACAGCTGGTTGCACAGCTGTAATGGCATCCTGGGTGGCCTGGGTTCAAATCTCAGCTAAGGCACTTATTTCTTTCTTCTGTTTGTTTGGGTTCCATAAAAGTGCACACTGCACCCTGTGAATGGAAATGTAATTATCTGTGAAGAACCAAGTCAGTATTAGAGAAAGAGTAAGGTGCTTCTGGGAGTCTTACAATTCCAGTCACCTTGGTGGCGCAGTTGGTAGCTCAACTGGAATGGTTTCCAGGCAGCTTGGGTTCAAATCCCAGCTAAGGCACTTATTTCTTTCTCTTTTCTGCTTGTTTGGGTTCCACAAACGTGCACACCGCACCCTTGTGAATGAAAATTGAAATGCAATCCTGAGAATGGCTGGCAACCATCCCAGATCACCAATAAACAACATTCTTGTGGGTCAGGTTCTGAGATTAAAGAGAAATAGTTAAACCTCAGAACAATTTGAAACTGGAGCCATTGATATGCCTTCCAAGTTCCTATACACTACAGAATGCATACAAGAGAGCCAGAAACAGTATTAGAGATGAACTCTTACAAATAAAGGAAAATTCAAACACCACTGAACATGTTTTAACATTTAGTACATCGTATAATCATGTGGCCTAGAAGGCTGGAAACATCATTAAAAGAATTTTAGAAAATCTTTTCGGTGGAGTCTGGCATCTGTCCAGTAGCCAACACATTATAAGAATGACATTCAGAAAGGGATGGAAGAGAAAGCACCAGGGAGTGCATTCAATGTTATATTCCCAAATAACCAATAAATCCTGGTGCCCAAAACCACTGAAAGGGAATTACACAGATGTGGCTGTTTGCTGCCAGCTTTAAACCATACTGGGGCCACAGAATATTTGCAGCTAGCCCCATATATACAGGCAATGCATATGGGATCTCCCAAATGACCAAAGTTGGGTCTCACCACAGATTCATGAAACAATGTTTACCCATAGTCTGAGTCTACCAGAGCCATAACCTGTTGACATACCACTAAAGCTGGGAATGTGTCCGGGATTCTGGCCTGGGAATCAGTAGTGTGGGTGGTAGCGATGCATTCTGTAGAGTCACAGTCCATGCGGTCACAAAACTTGTGGAGCTGCTCATTTTATCACAACAAAAGCACACAACATTAGTAGCAGGTCTATGACCTGCACTCCCTCCCCTCATTTTGGGTATCTAGAGATTGTGTTCTTGGGAGTGGTGGATTTATAGTAGACCACTGATTTGTTGCTTTTGAGTGTGGAAAGGTAAGCACAATTTTGCCACTTGACCAGCAGCAGTATGCTTAGTCCCATCCTTCCAATGTCCCTACTTCTCTTTTGTGTGGGCTTCTTCTCCATAGGTCACCATGCCAGCTGAGATTCATTATGGGTACTGTTCTTCTTTGTTGTCTCTGGTCTTTTGGCCTCCCAGTAGTTCTCTGTGACTTTGACTGCAGCGGCCAGAGTGGTCTGTTCATGTATGTTCACCCAGTCACATACTCAATCTGTCAAAATGTTCTGGTACTGTTCCAGCACAAGTAAGTCCAGGATGTTCTTTTTAGAATGCACCACTGGCTTTGGCCACTGAGTAGCCAAGTGTTTGAGCTTTTGTGCCACCACTCTGGGTTGTGAAGCTCAAGGTACAACATTTTTACTTTTAGTTCTCTTTGGCCACTCTGACACTGTCAAGGACAGCCAGCTTTACATCTCTGCAATTTCTGGTGGTATTGTCACCAATGCTCCTGCAGTCAGCCTGGGCTTCTCTGGTCAGGGATGGTATGCTGTGAGTGGCTCAACATTCTCATGGCCAGAACTATACTTGCAACTTGTTTTGAAGTAGTAAGATAAGCCTCCAGATCATACTCAGGCCCTATTTTTGTTAACCGGGGCTGGGGTCCTACAGTAGCAGGGTCATCCTGGAGATGGAGCTGGGCCCCATACCTTATTGTTCTTTTTGCATTTTCAGCACCTACGTCATAAACTCATGCAGTGTTTGTTGTTACTGTGCCATCCAGTCTGTCTGGACACAAGCTTGTTGTGCAAGCTGCTGGTCTCTCTGAGCCTGCACTTTTGTCTGCTGTTGGTCCCTCTGGGCCTGCAGTTGTTCCTTTTGGGCCATCTGGTCTATCTGGATCTGGGCTTATTGCACCTACTGTACATCTGTGCATGAGGAGTTTGCTGCTCCTCCAGCCACTTCAGGACTCTGTTTCCATCCTGCTCCTTTCTGAATAAGGGTGAGTTCTATCCTACCTCTACCACCACGTGTGACAGGGAAGTGGAAGGGAGATTCTCAGGGAAGTATTCACAGACAGCAAATTTACCAAGCCAGTTTAAATGAAATAGAAGTCCACTTTACTTCTGCCCAAACTGACATAAAAATGCTTATGTTCAGCGTCTTTCAGGATAGCCTCTTTCTTTTCAGTCATCAGTCTCCCTGATGTTCGATCTTCTCTTTGCCCCCTCTCCTCTTCCTGGACTCCCTTTGTTTTCTCTCAGGTGTTCCCTGTAAGCAGGCCCTTTCTCTTAAGGAAGAACCAACAGCTCCTGCAGGCAGTGTAAGCCTGGAGTCTTAAAGAGCCAATCCTATATCAGTGAGGTTTTGACTCAAATTCCCCCCTTGGCCCCTGCTAATACTTGTATTGAATGTGTGGGAGGTTGTAATGGGTGTAGGGGGCATAGGGAACATACACCCCATCACAATACTAACTTGTTTAACCACACAAGATCAGAAACATGATGTGCTAAAGATCAGTTTATAATCTGGAACACAAAAAAGGTTCTCTATATGCTAACATGCCCCTGTGGCCAAAATTACATTTATCATGCAAAGAGAATGTGGAAACTCTGGGTGGCAAAGCATAAAGCAGCCATTAGGAATAATTACCCTAAGTACAGTATGGCTAAGCATTTCAAGGAAGCAGCACATGGCCTAATGGGGAACTAATCAGGATCAAATGTGTCAGAATGGATTCAGGAGATGGGGCCTTGGTTTGTTGGAAACACATGGCCGAAAACCAATAGGACTTAATGAAGGCTATTCTCTCTCATGATTTTAATTACTATCATTGTTTGCCATAGGAAGCTAGAATTTGCTGGTAAAATGAACTAAAGATACAGTAGATATTTTAATACACACTGACGGTGCTTTCTAATGCATAAAATTGGAAGAGGCTACTGCCTGCAATAATGAGACTATTTGGGTCATTGCATTGCATCAGAAAAAGTAACTGCATAAGGTTAAGAGCTTGACCAGGAAAGACTGAAGCCTTACCCTTGGGATTAATTTTACATGTTGGTCGGTAGCACTGTCAGCCTGCTCCAGGTAAGAATTTTTTTGAATTGGTCTTTATTTTCCTGACTGCCCCACGTTGGCCCCCATCTGCTCTGCCACTGCCCAGCTCCATGACCGTCGAGCTCCAGAATGGAGGTACTGTAGGTCATGCTGGAGAAAAGGAATGGGTCCTGTTATCCATAAAGCAGTGATATACAGACCTCCAGCACAAATGGAAGAAGTGGATGGGGAAATCATGAAAGCAATCTAAAGGCTGGCTCATAAGGGAGAGTTGTTTCTAATGGGAGACTTCAACCTACCTGACATGGATTGGAGACTCCCAGCAGCAGCAAGTTCTAGGAGCAGTGACATCCTAGAATCCTTGCAGGTGGTGTTCCTTAAGCAACTGGTAATGGAACACACTCGTGGGGAAGCAGTGTCATCGAGGCACAGGTCAGGAAGCATAGGAAAAACCAGGAGCAATTGTAGAATTCACAAAAAGTGTTTATTAGTACTAGCAGTAACATAAAAAAAAAATTGTTCAGAATAACTATTTACAAAGGCAGAATATTTATTTATTTTATTTGTTTTTGTTAACCAGGTAAGCACACTAGACAACGAGTGCCTATTTTCAGGTGCGACCCGGGAGGTTACAGTACAATGAACAATAGTACAATTACAGGGTGACATACAGGCCCACAACTACAAGTGGGCCAGGATGGGGTACAGTAGACAGCACAATGTATAGACAAGGAACAATCACCCACACACAGGTGGGAACAGCATAAGGACAATAATACATGTACTGATCAACAAACTAGAGAGCGACTACAGGCTCAAAAGCGAAAGTGCATATTGAAGTAGTAATGGGAAGGGGTAGGAAGCAAGAATTAGCAGTGGGCAATATAGGGCTAGAACCAGGGGGAACCACTAGGCAGGGGCAAGCACTGCAGCAGGGGAAGGACTGGCTGGTCCAGGGACTGGCCCCAGTGGGCGGGTCTGGAGATGGCGAGGGGACCACCTCTGGAGCCACGAGGGTGGGGATCCGAGACAGCATGGTGGGGAAGAGGTGCACCGGGGAAACGTGGGGCAGGGAGCTGGAAGAGGGCAGGGGGAGGAATAGGTGCAGGGAGTAGAGAGGTTGGGGCCGAGCCCAACGAGGTGGAAGAGGAGTCAGGCAGCCAGGGTGACAACTACACGCTTCCATAGGGCGGTGGAGGCCCTTGAGGAATTTACAGAGGGACGTTTGAAGCCAGAATGTGAAGGGCAGCACGCACAGGGGAAGGAATGGAGTTCCAAAATCTGGGGCGAAGACGGAGAGGCCCGATCCCCAGTGAGGGAGCGGGTCCGGGGACTTTGCAGGCGGTAGCGAGTTGGGCCTAAGCTGATAGGGCCGGAGTGCAGGGTAGTAAGGGAGGAAAGTGCAGGGGAGGGCAGTATGGACAATGCTGTCTACCATGCTACCAAAACAAAAGCTCGTGTTTGTCAGGGGAAGCCACTCCAGGCGGGCATAGAGGGCACACCGATGCATAAGGCAATGGGCCGAGAGGGCAAAGCGACAGACATTGTTATATGCCGTGGTCCATTTTGTTAGGGAGGCCTTCAGGACAGGCATGAACCCAACAAGCCCATAACAGAGCGTAGGTAGGAGGATCCCCCTGGCTATGGTGAGCCGAGCGGCAGGAGTGAGGCAGTCCTTGGCCCTATAGGCTAGGCCAAGCTTACAGTTTGATGCCTTGCAAATGTTTCGGATATGCTCGGTGAAGTCAAGCTGGGGGTCAAGGGTCACTCCTAGATACCTGGCGGAGTTCAAGACAGGCAGGAGAGAGCCGTTCCCCCCAATTATGGTGAGGGGCACGAAGCAATTTTTGCCGCTGACCCGAATACCATGGCATGTGTTTTGTCGAGATTAACGGTAAGCTTACATCCCAAGAGCCAGCCTTGGATCTGCCCAAAATCAGAATTGAGTTGGGAGTTGGCGGTAGCGGGGTTCTGGGCGCTAGAAAGTAATACCAGATCATCCGCATATAGAGTGGTAGACCCGAAGGTCGTGACTGAGGGGAGTTCATTTACACAGAGGGAGAACAGAATGGGCCCGAGAACAGACCCTTGGGGTACTCCACATTTAACTGGTTAGAGGCCCGAGAGGGCAAGGTTAAAACAGGAGTATTGTTGTCTCCCCTCAAGGTAGCTGGTGAACCATTCGAGTGCTCGGAGGGAGGAGCCTTGCCCAAGTAGGGTGCAGAGAAGGAGATTATGGTCAACTCAGTCAAAGGCCTTTGAGAGGTTGACAAATATGGCCCCAGTCAGTTTTCCTGCGTCGGTGGCAGTTCTGACCAGGGAGGTGACCGTGGCGAGAGAGGTGGAGGTACTGTCCCCCTTCCTGAAGCCATGCTGGGCAGGAGAGAGAACTGCATACTCCTGCAGGTAGTGGGAGCTTTGGTCAGCTACAGCTTTCTCAAGTACCTTGCTGATAGCAGGGAGTATAGCGATGGGGCAGTAGTTATTTAATTCCTTGGGATCCCCATGCTTAAACACCGGGATAACCTTAGCCACCTTCCATATCTCAGGTACAATTCCGGAGGTGAGGGAAGAGTTGAAAATGTGGGCACGGCCGAGCTAGGTAGGGCGCCCCTAGACTCAGAAGCTTAGGTTCTAGGAGATCGAAACCCGCCCCCGAATGGTGAGAGAGCCCGGCTAGGAGGGTTAGAGTTTCTCTGGCCGAGACTTGCCTCAGGTAAAAAGGAGGCCAAGGGGAGGAGGACCTGAGGGTCCCTAGTGGGGGAAGGAAGGTGAGGGGGGGCTGGCAGTTCAGAGAACAGGCGGTTGAACGCTGAGGCGATTGTCAAGGGGTTGTTGCAGTTGACCCCCTCTAGGTTCATGTCAACGTCCGAATGCTTGGCGGACACACCCACCAAGCTTTTAATGTTTTTCCAGAAACTCCAGGGGTTGTACGCTGACTTGAGCAAGGCAGATTTACAGAACTCACTCTTGGCGGTGCATATGGCAGCCTAACAAGAGTTCCACTGTCGTCGATATTCAAGGAGATCTCGTGGGTCACTGGAAATTTTGTATTTGATCCAGCACTTGTCTCTCTGTTTCATGAGAGCAAGTAGTCCACCATGCAGCCACTCGGTGACAGTGCCCCAACCCTTCTTTTAGTGAGGGGAGCGTGCTTGTCCTGCAGGGGGATGAGAATCGATAGGAAGTGGTCTAAAGCAATGGTAGGGTCACTGGTGCTAAGTACCCTGGCCCAGTCAGTACGATGTAGGTCATCCAGGTAGTCATCAGGAATAAGTTTGGAATAATCCCTGACCTGAATCAATCTACTAGGAATGTTTGGGGTAGTGGATCCCCATACGCAGTAGATGGGTGAGTGGTCAGAGATCGCGTCCAGGAGAGTACCAGATTGCAGGATTTTATCCGGACGATTACTCAGTAACCAGTCGATTAGCGAGCCCTTGTCCCCCTGGGTGGAGATACGAGTGGGTCCGGAGATGGTCTGACAAAGGGCAAGGCAGGGCAGAAGCGGCTCAAATTGCTTGATATCTGGCCCCAACCAGTTGAGGTTGAGATCCCCCAGGATAAGGACCTCATTTGACCCAACAGTGCCTTTTAAGTGGTCAAGCAGGAAGGAGAGTCCAGGTAACCCACCCTTGGGAGGGTTATAGGCACAGGCCAGGTGCAACTTTTTGGAGTTCGAGAAGCAAAGGGGTGAATGAATTCACAACCAGAGGGGTTGGACTGGGATAGGGATAGCAGGGATCATTTAGGTGCACCCTGAAGTACAAGAGTACCCCCCACGTTTGTTTCCAGCCCTGTCCCACCTGATTAGGCTGTAACCAGGAATGTCACATGCGGAGTCGGGAGTGCCAGGCTTCAGCCAGGTTTCCGAGAGTCCCAGGATGTCAGGCTCATACAGGGACACCCAGGCAGTCAGTTCCGCCAGGTTGTGTAGGATACTCCGGATATTTAAATGTGCTATTTTTATGCCTTTTTTCAGCAGCCAGGTGGGGAGCTGCTTGTGTAAGGGGGGGGGGCTGGATGCCCAGCGTAGAAGGGTGAGGAGACTGGCAGCATGGGAGGAGCCATGGTCTGGTACAACTAAGCTGTGGGATTACCCAGGCTTGAGAGCAGTCCAGGGAGACCAAATGACTGTTTGTCAGATTAGGAGCCTGGCAGAGCCCAAGGCACAGTGTCCAGCAACCTGAGAGTAAGAAGAGGGTCTGGGGTAAGGGAGTCAAGGGAGGGCTATGTGGTTATGCAGGCACACTGAGAGTCCAGTACCTTATAGAACAAACAGCAGTAAACCTGGGGGGGAACCTGGCTCAAGTAACACAAAAAAGGGGAGAGGAGAGGAGAAGGTGCCTAGGCCAATCAGGGGAGACTTCAGGATCATGCTAAGAGGAGAGGAGAGAGAGAGAGAGAGGGAAGGAGAAAAAGCCCTCTAGTGGCTGATAGGATAAATTTGAGCACGTGATGCTAGCTGCAGCTATATATACACTGCTCCACAAGGGGGTGGTGGGGGGTGGGGCAGCCGGCAAAGCCGGCCGGGCTAGCACTCTTAAAGGTGAGGGCCATGTGGGGCAGCGTGGACAGACAAAGGCGGTGTGGCAACTTCACCGCAACAACAGCAGGAGCAGCAGGAACCACCGGCAAGCACAGCCGCTAAGTTGGATATTGCAATGTCTTAGAAGAAAGCGAGTTGGAACCAGCTCATTTACGGCAGGTAAACCCTCAAGACTGTAGTTACCTGCAGTAGCCCTCGGCAGGAGACTGCGCCTCGGGGGGTGAAGGAGAGCAGCAGCGGCGACCCGGTTGGCAGCTTAAATCCTTCCAGCCCTGTTAAAAGAAGAAAAGAGCAGGTGAGCATGCCTTAAATACTCAGGGGAGCGGGAAGGGTGGGGGGCAGTTCGGACATAGACAGTGCAGGAAAGGGAACGGCGGGGGGGGCTTAGGGAGAAAAATTAGACATTGGACTCAGCAGCAAATTACGGTCAGGCTAGCTAGATACCCTCCGCAGACAACATTATATCAGGTAGAAGGCAGTTAAACACAGTGCAGTTGGCAAATGGAAAGCTGGTAATAGGCATATACAATAAAGGAAATGTAACATAAATAGAAAGCTGGTAAAAGGCATATAAAATAAAGTAAAAACCAACAAAATAAACCTATCAGCACATGTGTGCCGGTAGAAATACAGAAGATTACTTAAGGTCACAGTCCTTGTTCAGTCCTTGTTCACTAGCCCTCTTCACACGCTAACTCACTCTTAAAGGTGAGGGCCACGTGGGGCAGTGTGGACAGACAAAGGTGGCGTGGCAACTTCACCGCAACAACGGCAGGAGTAGCAGGAACCACCGGCAAGCACAGCCGCTAAGTTGGATATTGCAATGTCTTAGGAGAAAGTGAGTTGGAACCAGCTCCTTTACGGCAGGTAAACCCTCAAGACTGTAGTTACCTGCAGTAGCCCTTGGTAGGAGACCGCGCCTTGGGGGGTGGGGGGAGCAGCAGCGACCGGTGAGCAGCTTAAATCCTCACAGCCCTGCAGTAGCCCTCGTGAGGAACCGCACCTTGGGGGGTGGGGGGGAGCAGCAGCGGTGACCCGGTAGGCAGCTTAAATCCTCATGGCCCTGATAAACAGAAGATCCATCTGAGTTTTCCTTCAATCTCTGTGTGTCTCTCAAAACATTGCAGCTCTCTATCTTACATGCCTTTGCAATCCCCCTCCTTAACAAGCTTCCTGTCTTTTTCTAAAATGTTCTTGTGTGTTTCAGACAGGTGCAGCATGAACACAATATCCCATAACTGAGGCCCCTTCTCCACAGCTTCTGAAAAAGGGCTTAAAAACTGCTCTTGCCCTTGAGTTTCCAATAGCTTTTTGCAATCATCTCAAACTATAATTATATACATTTCAACTGTAACACTATATAATTTCTAAACAAAGGGATCCCAATATCAGTTACATTTCTACATAATGATTTGCATATATTTTTATACCAGCAGATATGCAAGGAAGGAAAAGATAGAAACAGCAAGGGAAGACTGAGAGACAGTGAGAGGCAGAGAACTGCGAGACTGTCGGGGTGATCAAATCCTAGGTTTCACAGGAAAATTTGGTTGTACAACCAGACAGACAAGAGACAGGAAAGGAAAGAACAGAACAGATCCCTGCATTCAAACTCTTTATAACAACTGGGACAATGTCCTATTCAACTCTGTCACATACACCCACCTCCTTAAGAGGGAACCTGTTTTATCAAACAGGTTTCCAAAATGTTCTATTAATTCTCTAACATTAGCTTCTAACTTTCAGAAATGAAGCACATGTGCAGTATCCTTTTTTTCCTATAACAGTACAGCAAACAATCAAGATTAAACTCATACATTTGTTTTTCAACCTTCAGAACCCTCAATTCCATCCATATCTTGGTAGAAAATCAGCATTGCTATTCTCTTTACCAGATTTGTGTATCACCTTGAATTTAAATGGCTGTAGTGCCAAGTACTACCTTGTAATTCTGGAATTTTTATCTTTCATTTGGGTAATCCTGGATGCAGCATCGTCAAGGAGCAGGGAGATACTAGGTGCACTTCAGGAAGTATTTCTTCAGCAGCTAGTCAGGGAGCTGACAAGAGGCAACAACCTAATGGATGTGGTCTTGACAAATGGGGAGTGTGTGGATGAGGTGCAGGTGGGAGAAGCCTTGGGCAACAGCGACCACAGCACGGTAATGTTCAGGGTCAGGAAGGGAGACAAGTAAAACCAGTACTACAGTCATGGACTTCAGACGCACAGACTTTGACAAGATAAGAAGTATAGTAAGGGAGACAATGGACGGTACAGAGAATATAGGGGCAGTGGAGGAGTTATAGCAGCTATCAAGGAAGGGGTACTGAAAGCTGCAGAAATGTGCATAAAAAAGGTTAGGAAGAACAAAAGGGGGAGAAGACCACTTTGGTTTACAAAGGTGGTTGCATGGGCAGTCAGGGAAAAGAGGAGGGCTTTCAGAAAATTTAAGAGGACACTCAGCAAGAAAGATAAGGAAGAGTATAGGGAAAAGAGGAGTATGGCAGGGAAGAAGATCAGAAGGGAAAAAGCAGATACTGAGGAGAAAATAGCAAAAAAATGCCAAAAGAGGGGATAAAACCTTTTTCAGATCTATAAGGGAGAAGAGAATGGCAAGACAGGGGATTACTAGGCTGAGGGGGGAAGGAGAAATAAAATTGGAAAGGGACTGTTAAAAAGAAGAGTTATTAAACAAGTACTTTAGCTTGGTATTCACAGAGGAGGAGAATGGTAGGGGACCTGCGCTAAAGTCGAATGGGAAGGAGGGCAAATGGGTGGATCTAAGCCCATTCACTGTGTATAGGGCAGAGTTAGATAGATTGAGGGTGGACAAGACAATGGGGCCTGATGGGTTACACCCCAGGGTGATGAGGGAATTGAAGGAGGAGTGGGCCACACCCTTGACAAGGCTCTTCAACTTGTCCCTGGATATTGGGAGAGTGCTAGAAAACTGGAAGAGGGCAGACTTTGTGCCTTTACGCAAAGGAGGTAGTAAGGAGGTTAAGGGGAACTACTGACCTGTCAGCCTCACGTCAGTGGTGGGGAAGGTAATGGAGGCATTAATCAAGAGAGGGTGGTGGATTACCTGGAGGAGAGTGGCTTGCAGGACAGCAGACAGCATGGCTTCATGAAGGGGAAGTCTTGTCAGACAAACCAAATTCAGTTCTTTGACTGGGTAACTCAGTTGATTGACCAGTGAGGGCAGTGGACGTGGCCTACCTGGACTTCAGTAAGGCCTTTGACACTGTCCCCCATAGAAGGCTGGTGAGCAAGATGGAAAGCCTGGGGTTGGGTGGGAAAATAACAAGTTGGGTGGAGGCCTGGCTGTCAGGAAGAACTCAGAGGGTGGCACTAAACGGGGTGCACTCTGGGACAGCAAGGATGAAGAGTGGAGTGCCACAGGGGTCAGTTTTGGGTCTGCTTCTCTTCAGTATCTACATCAGTGATATTGCTGAGGGTTTGGGGGTGTGTGCCTATTTGCTGATGATACAAAAATAATGCAATAGGGTGGACACCCCGGGGGGGTGGAGGACTTGAGGGAGGACTTAAAGATGCTTGAAAAATGGTCTGAGACATGGCAGCTGAAATTTATTGCCAAGGAGTGCATTGTGATGCACTTGGGGAGTGGGAACAGAAGAGCAGGGCACACCCTAGGTGGGCAGGAAATTAAAGTAACAGAACAGGAGAGGGATCTGGGTATCACAGTCTCCTCAAACCTTAAGGTAGGAATCCAATATAGCAGGGTGGTGGGAAAGGCCAGTGGAATGTTGGCATGTATAGGCAGGGGCATTACTAGCAGAAAGAGGGAGGTAATAATTCCCCTTTACAAAACCATGGTGAGGCCACACCTGGAGTATGGGGTTCAGTTCTGGAGGCCATATCTTCACAAGGATATGGATGCATTGGAGAGAGTTCAGAGAAGGGCAACCAAGATGCTGCAGGGTATGCAGGGAAAGTCATACGAGCAGAGGTGTAAGGAGCTGGATCTGTACATACTAGAGACAAGGAGGGAAAGGGGAGACATGATTGAAACTTTTAAATATGTAAAGGGGTGTATTAAAGTGGGAGAAGAGGATTTACTTAAAAGGAAGGAGAGGGTCAAAACTAGAGGGCACAGCCTCAGACTGTAAGGAAAAAGATACGGGGCAATGTGAGAGGGCGTTTCTTCACGGAGTGGGTGGTGGAGCCCTGAAACAGACTACCAGACAGAGTCGTGGGGCCTAAATCAGTGGCAGAATTTAAGAGGGCATGGGACAAGGATCTGGGGCTGAGTATCAGGGAGGGCGGGGGCTGGCAGGGAAGGAGAGGTGTAGGGGGAAAAACAAAAGGGCAGACTAGATGGGCCAGTATGGTCCTTTTCTGCCATCAAGCTTCTATGATTCTATGAACAGAGGGGATTGTGATCTGTTATAAGTAAAAAGTCAGTTCCTAGCAAATAAAACTTAAGGGACTCCATGGCCCACTTTGCTGCTAAACATTCCTTTACAATGGTGGAGTACATTTTCTCTCTGTCATGCAACTTCCTACTTATGTACAGAATTGGATGTTCCGTCCCATCTATATTTTGACTCAGGACTGCACCTAAACCTACCTCTGATGCATCTGTTTGTAACAAAAATGGTTTCTCAAAGTCTGGGCTTCTTAAAACAGGGGCTGAACATAATGCAGCCTTAATGGCCTGAAAAGCTTCATCACACTCTGGAATCCATTTCACATTATTCAGGTACCATTTTTTTCGTGAGTTCTGTGAGGGGAGTAGCTAATTCTGCAAAGTTGGGAACAAATCTCCAATAATAACCAGCTAGCCCTAAAAATGACCTGACATGTTTCTTGGTTTTAGGGACAGGGCTGTTAGCTACAGCTTCTATCTTAGAAACCTCGGACTTGACTTCTCCATTTCCCAAAACAGTCCAAATATCTGGTTTCCTGCACGCCCAATTCACACTTAGTAGGATTAATTGTCAGACCTGCCTTTTTGATTGTTTGGATACCTGCTCGTAGGTGTTCCAGGTGGTTTTCCAGTCTGGACTATATACCACAACATCATCCAGGTATGCAGCACAATAACCAGTATGAGGGGATAGATAAAATTACATCCATGTAACACTGGAATGTAGTGGGAGTGCCATGTAAACCAAAGGGCATGGTGGTGAACTGATAGAATCCTATGGGGTGGCAAATTCAGTTTTGTCTCTGGATTCTTTAGCTAGGGGGATTTGCCAGTAACCCTTGGTGATATACTTTGTACTCCCCAGTCTGCCCACCAAATCATCTATTCTGGGTATTTGATAATTGTCAAATTCTGACACCTGACAAAGTTTCCTAAAATCAAAGCAGATTCTACCACCCCCTTCTTTGTTGTTTACAATTACCATTGGAGGTAACCAAGCACTCCACGACTCTTCTATAATACCCGATTCTTTAATTTTTTGTATTTCCTTAACCACATCAGCTCTTAACTGCTCTGGTAACCTTTATGTCTTTTGCCTTGTAAGGCGAGCATTCCTTGGCACTATTACATGCTCGACCCCTTTTGCTCGGCCTGGTACTGTGGTAAAAGTACTGTTAAAGGGGACAAGAATTGAGCATTTGAGCATTTTGAATGCATTTGGAGACGCAGTGGAGTTACATTTCACCAGACAACCTATGTTTTATTGTAAAATTATTACTAATTAAAAATGTCATGCTCAATGGTGTCTACCCATGTGTTTATTTTCTGTGTGCCATTTTCTGTTGTTCAGTGTGAGATGCAGGAAGTAATATTTAGGTGACGTATTTTAATGGTTCATTTCCATGACGTCCGTTTTGTGAACGTGTGCAGTAGCATTTCATCATCACAAAATCTTTAATGGTGGGTTTTTATCAATTGAGATGTAGATTATATGAATTAGGTTTTGTTTTTATGTAATTTAAATGCTTTGTTATTCTAGGTTACTGAAATCGCGGCTGTGTGCCACGCCTCCCCCCCCCACCGAGTCTCAGTGATCAAATATAAATGATGATGTTCATGCAACAGCTCTGATTCATGTTGAATCGCTGCTGACATTTTGTAATATTCAAAGCCCACAGTGAGTTTCTCCACTCCTGGTTAGTGCCTCTTGCCACTCTGAAATAGCTAAACGTTATGGATTTAATTTGAAAGCACGTCTTGTTGTGTGTTTCAAATGTATCTTGCAGCCCGTGGCGTGTCAGTTTTTTCCTGAACAGTATGACTGCAGCATATATCTGCATCTGTCTGCATAACCACATGTCCAAACTGATTTCTATGCTCATGAACCTGTTTATGTAAAATGAGCCTAATGTACTCTAAAAAAAATAAATTCACAACAGAGTGGAAAAATGTATTGTTCCCTATTACAGGAACAAATCCACAACCCTATACACTGAAGACTAACATCTTTGCCATTTCACTACTGTCTCCATTAGATAACCTTGTAACATTTTGGCCTCTTATTATAAAATCCACAGAACGAGCCCATGTAAACAACTAGAAGGCAGTGGGGAAAAAATGCCACATTTTTAACCGACAGCTACTGTTGGTCTTTGTATGTGCTGAAGCATCTCATTAAGATTCTGGGTACTTGCCTCTGGAAGTTTATTATTGTGGGTCTTTTTTTTGTATCTATCTCCAATACTCTAATGGTTGCTATACCATGTGTGTCAATGCTTGCTCGTTAGCGCTTCTTCATCGTCACCTCTTGCACACACCCCCCTCACAGACCCATGACCAGGTCAGGATGGTCAGTCCGTTGATCTCACCTGGCTCATTGTGGTGATTCCCCGTGAGGTGCTCAAGACCTGGGTTTGAATCCCACAGCTTCCACTTGCATACTGTGTGACCCTGAGCAAGTCACTTAACCTCCTTGTGCTTCCAGGTCGCTCCTGTAAAAAAGCTTCCAGCTTAGTGTGCTATACCTGGTTAAACAACTAAAAAAGAAAAAAAAAAAAAACTACAGTAATGATTCAGGTGCAATACAGTGCCAGTGTCAGGGGCCATAGTGTTCTGTTTTTTTAGGAAAGTAGAGCCCTACATGGATACGAACATACGAACATATAAAATTTGCCAGCAGATAAAGGCCTAGAGGTCTATCAAGTCTGCTCAAATGTGCAGCAAGCACCCCTTACATAAGATACATAAGATAAATGTTGATTTAACTGTTTTGGAAACCATACAAAAAAAACCCCAACAACAATAAATAAAGAATATGAAGATTGAAATGCGCTTCCTAATTGGAGCTTTGAACCCACAACCATGTGCTCCAAAGGCCAAAAGAAACCCATCATCCATCATCTCAGCTTTATAAGTGCTATGCTATGTTTTCTCTTATCTCAATAAATAGTATCAGAACATCCCAGATTATACATACTGTATGAAAGGTTGCTCGGTGACTTGTTCATTAAACTTTTGATGCAGAGGCTTGTGTGCTCTCTTCCAATATATTTTTGGTTGCTTATTCTTTTTTGATACACTGCTGACGTCTCTGCATCTTTGCTTGGTGTCTCCCAAACAGTGGCAGCTCCAGCTTTTGTTGGTTACCAGGGCACTGGGTGGGTGCTACAGTTTGCAGCCAGGGCACATATAGAAACATGAATTGAAAGTATGCATGCATATTCACACATGCCTGCCTCTTGGGGTATTTAATCAAATGATGAATGTTACGTCTCTGGAAAAAAAATGCCATTTCCATTTCATTTTTTTTGATGGGAGATGGCCTTGCTTCTCCTGGCTTGGGGGGGGGCTGCTTCCACTGGTGGGAAAAGTAGGGTCACCCAAGCCATGAGAAGTAGGTCATCCTCACCCAAGCCAAAAGATGCAGGGCCATTTCCCTGAGCCTGAAGACGCATATCCATCTCCCCAAGATAGGAGAAGCAGGGCCATCTCCCCCCAGCCAGGAGAAGTAGGGCCATCCACCTCCAAGCCAGGGGAAGCAAGGCCATTCCCCAACCGGGAGAAGCAGAGCCATCACCCCACAGCCAGGAGAAGCAGGGCCATCCCCTCAAGGCAGGAGAATCTGGGCCATCGCCCTGAGTTAAGAGAAATAGGGCCACACACACTCACGCTGAGCCAGGAGAAGCAAGGCCAGTCCCTCTTCCCCCCTATTCCGAGCCAGGAGAAGCAAGGCCATCCTCCTAAGGCAGGAGAAGCAGGACCACCCCCCTGAGCCAGGAGAAACAGGGCCATCCTCCCCCAAGCCAAGAGAAACAGAGCCTTCCCCTCCAAGCCAGGAGAAGCAGTGCAATGCCCCCAAGGCAGGAGAAGCGGGGCCATCCCCACAAGGCAGGAGAAGCAGGGCCACCCTCCCCTCCCCGGATTTTTACTTGAGGGGCTATCTCTGTGATGTAGCTACTGACTGGGCAGGGTGGCTAGCTGCTGTTGCTCTCCCCGATTACAAACTAGACTATGCTCTGATCTTTCGTGAAACAAGCCAGCAGAGTACCGCTGTTTTTAAGGTTGGCCATACTGATGGGTCGGGGGGTGCTGTTGTCTGCAAGCAATAATATAATAATAATAATAATGTCTTTATTTTTAAGGCGCCTTTCAAAAACCAAGGCGCCATACAAATAAGATCAAACAAGTCAAGTAAACATTTAAAACCAAACAAACATCACCATACTAATACAAATCAGCAATGCCAATGCAGTTCTGGTTAGCATGGAAGTAGATGGCCTGGCAGCTCCTGATTCATGCAGGTGACCGTGAGGCAGCACTGCTTTTTGTTTTTTTTCACTGTCTGTCCTTGGCCTCATCAGTAGCACCATTGTGCAGTCCTGAGGTGCACGATTAGTCTGCACCTGTCATGGGAGTAGCCAGGACTTAGCTTTATAGGCACAGGGCTTCATTTAGATTCAAACACTCTGAACAAATATGCCTTAAAGCAGCAGTACAACCTAATCAGGAAGTGATCCATTTCCAGTTATGGATATCTAGAGTAAATTTGACGGCTGCATATAGAACTGCTCCGTTCAATGTGGCGGGTGGCATAAATTTAAAGTAAAACAAATGGTAACTGAGCAAGTTATGGAGTGATAGTATAATGTCGACGGGAAAGGGTATCAGGTATATGCTCAGCAGAGCATAGGGAATAAAAGATAAAAAAAAGAGCAGTTTTTTTCACATAGTACTGCTGCTTTAACTCAAATGGCCATGGATACAAACGTAACCCAAAGAGCATATAGCTAAGTTTGTGTCCTCACTGTTTGAAACCCTGTCTACTCCACTGTCTTTATGAACATACTGTACGAGCATACAAATTTGCCAGCAGAAACAGACCACCCTGTCTATCTAAGTCTGCTCGAGTGTGCAGCTATCACCCCTAGTTCACAGCTGCCCCACCCCCTTCCCTTTGTCATCCCACTGCCGACTCCCCACTTCCCCCACCCTCACTCTCCCGTGTTCCCTGTCCCATGCCCTTTTAAAGCTGTTCACAGATTCACACAATACCACCCATTCTGGCAGTGCATTCCATGTTGCCACCACCCTCTCTGTGAAGTAGTGTCTCCTCATCTCCCTCCTAATTCTTCCCCCCTCTATTCTTAGCCCATGCCCCCTGGTGTCCCTTCCCCTCCTTAGCTTAAAGACCCCATCTTCCCCATCCTTATTGATTCCCCTCAGATACTTGAATGTCTCTATCATGTCCCTCCTGTCCCTTCTGTCTTCCAGGGTGTACATATTCAGGTCTCCCAGCCTGCTCTCATAGTGTCACCCCTCCATTCCACAAATCATCTTCGTTGCCCTCCTCAGTACCCCCTCCAGTAACCTTACATCACGCTTCAGGTATGGCCTCCAAAACTGCACACAATACTCCAAGTGTGGCCTTACTAGTGACCTGTAGAGGGGCAAGACTAGCTCTCTTCGCCTGGATGAAAACCCCCTTGCTATGCACCCCAGTATTTTGTTTGCTTTTGCAGCTGCTGTCCTGCACTGGGCAGTGTTATTCATTGTGTCTTTTACCATTGCCCATAGGTCCTTCTCCTACTCAATGATCCCCAGCTTAACACCTCCCAGCCAGTATTCTTTTTTTGGGTTCTTCGCCCCGAAATACATAACCTTTCATTTCTTTGCACTGAACCCCATCTGCCACGTCTCTGACAACTCCTCCAGCTTGCCTAGGTCCCCCTGCAGCTGCTTCCATCCCTCAATTCCATCTACCACTGCTCCCATTTTGGTGTCATCTGTGAACAGACTTACCTTGCTCACCACCCCAGGCGCAATGTCTGATATGAAAAGCCCAAATAATACTGGTCCTAGCATAGAGCCCTGTGGTACCCGGCTCATCACTGGCCTTGAAGTTGAGAGCTTCCCTTCCACTATCACCTGTTGTAGCCTCCCACTCAACCAGCTTGTAATCCAGTTTGTCATTTTTGCCCATAATCCTACACCAGTTAACTTTTCCCCAAGTAGCCCATGAGGTACCGAATCGAAGGCCTTGCTGAAGTCCAAGTAAAGAACATCCACCGCATGACCCTTATCCAACTCATCTGTCACCCAGTCATAATATTATATCATGTTGGTTTGACAAGACTTCCCTGAAATGAACCCATGCTGCCTCACATCCTGGAGGCCATTGTCCTACAGGTACGACACCAGTCTTTCCTTTATTATCATTTTCATGAGATTGTACACTATGGAGGTGAGACTTACCGGGCGATAATAACCCAGTTCATCCCTCGGTTCGCTCTTGTGTAATGGCAGTACATGTGCCATCCTCCAGTCTAGCGGCACACATCCTGACTCCAGTGAGGTGCTGTACAGATCCGCCAGTGGCTCCACCAATACCTCCACCATCTCTCTCAGCACCCTTGGGTGGACACCATCTGGCCCTGGTGCCTTGTTTACCCTCAGTGCCCTCAGTTCCTCTAGGACTCTACCTCCCTCTATTCTTCCATCTGTTGCCTCCTCTCCCCTGTTCCCACCCTCCCAGCCCATGGTGGTAGCAGTCCCCTCTTTTCTTCCATGAACACTGAGCAAAAGTATTTGTTCAGTGCTTCTGCCTTTTCCTCCCACTTTTCCATCAAGTCCCCACCCTTTTTTATCCTCACTATTGTCTCCTTGCACTTCCTTTTCTCCCTGATATATCTAAAAAAAGTCTCCTCCCCCCACACTTTAATTCCCTGCACTAATCTCAGCTCCATCTGAGCCTTGGCTGCTCTCACTTTTCTGGTCACCTCCTTGGACCATCTTGCAGACTCCTCCCTGTCCCCTTCCTTTCCCATTCTCCTATACCTGTGGTGTGCCTCTTATTTTTCCCTCACCACCTCCATATAACTGTTCACTGTGACACTCGGCTCTAGAGGTCATCTGTTATAATTTAAAATCCTCAATACAGTAGTATCCTAGGTGTGTATGACTGCTCATTCACAATCCTCTATATTAACCTCTAATGTGGGATGGTGTCGCTGACGCTGCTGAAATCTAAGTAATCCATATACACCGATCCTCCCCTGTTTATTTCCATAGTCATCCAGACAATGAAATATAACAGATGTGTCTGACAAGATCTTCTCATCTGGAGACAAGCTTAGGCTTAGTGTGCAACTCATGGTTAAAAGATGTTCCCTTCCCTTTGTTAATCCATGCTGTGTTGTAACCTGTGCTCCGCTGGATTCAATAATTATCACATGCCTTTCTTTTTTTCTATCATTATATCCATTAATTTCACTATGACTAAAGTTAGGCAGACTGACATGTAGTATCCAGTCTCCTCACTGTTCACAATTTAGTGGTGAGGGACTATATTTGCCCTTTTACAGTACATTGGAACCATCCTGGTCACGGTCTATTTGTTGAATATGTCAGTCAGTGTTGATACCAGGCATTCTCTAAATTCCAATAATATTATGGGAATTGTTCAATACGTCACCATATATTTTGTTGAAAGAAGGCCAGATGGTGGTGAACTGGCTGAGGGACAGAACACAGAGGGTGGTTGCTGGAGGGGAGTTATCTGGCACCAGAGAGATAACCATTGGGTTCCTGCTGGAGAACGGACACTGCAGAATGGATACAGGACATACAGTGAGATATGGAAAACCTGAGTAGGTGGCCCAGGATATAGAGAATACTGGATGGACAACTTTGCAGAACCAGTGTGTTCTGTCACAAAGGGGTTCTGATTCCCTCTGACCTCGAGAGCGAAGCTTGATAGGTCTATGTGAATCAGAATCCCGAGGTAGCAAAATACACTGGTTGTGCATAGAGGTGCTCATCCTGTATTTTTTATAGTGTATAATACTGTGTGAAATATGTGTTTTGAGAGTTCTTTTGCTTTCAAAATGAAACTGAGTCATGCAGTCTCTAGAGGTTCTAGAATGCTGTTCTACCACAGTAAGGTAGAATCACATTCCATGACCTTGGAACTGTGGTAGAACAGCATTTTGAAAGGGATGGAATTCTATACAGAACAACACTCAACTATACACTATATGGCAGTTTTGCATCAATGACAAGATGTGCAAATGTTTGCATATTGTCACCAATAATCCTTGTACATCGCCCTACCTGGGTGGAGTCAGATTATCTGCATCACATGAGGAGAAGGGTCGACATCATAAAATAATTAGTTTGAGTAAATCTAATAGGGATTAAGACTTAGTTTACTGTTCTCAAAACATTTTATAACTGAGATACTTTTTTTTGTATTAAAGGATATATCTCACGTTTGGATTTAATATTTGCAGATCGAAACATTACATTAATTGGGTAACTGTACTAGTGTGCCATCACTCCCTAGCACGGATAATAAACTAGATAATATTAACACTCATCCTGGCCAGTTTTGTATGGTTCCTGGATGCCATAATACTTCAGTCCGAAACTGTACACTTTCCTTCCACCACTTGCCATTAAGTAATAAGCTACTGTTAGACAGGTGACTTGAAAGTATGAGAAGAACGAATCCACCAATAACAGAGAGCAGCTATGTCTGTAACCATCATTTTCTTCAAACAGACTATGTCACCAAAGGTCATTTTGATTCTGAGGAAAGTTTTCAATGAAAAAGACAAACAGACTGAAACCCAATGCAGATCCATCTGTGTTTTCATTTCCATCTGTGGAAGTTATTGGAAGTGCCTCAACTACGTCATCGTGTAGAAAGAAACTGATTAATCACATTGTGCAGTCAAGTATTCAGCAAAGTCCTAAAGAAATTGACTTCAATGTCGAGGTATGTGTCTATTAAATATATTTTTATAAATCAACAGACATACATAACCGGGAGAGTGTTATTAGCACTTATTACATGGTAAGAGGATTTATAAGGCTCTTGAATCCCAGATGTATGGTTTTAGCATTATTTTGTGTGGAGTGTCCACAATCATGTTCACATTATGAGTTACATTTTTGTTTTATGCGCAATAGGACTACATAGTGACTAAATCACCAGTGAATGTTGACAACAGTCCGTTAGTCGAAGAAGATCTTCAATTCCACACACTAACATCCGTGAGTCAGGATCAAACATCGACAGAAGGACTAACAGCGTATGTCATTTCTGATCAAACAACTTTGGATGTTCTGATTACAAAGGTATATGTATTTATTCTATTACGTATTCTAGTTATATATATCTGTGATCTGTTGGGGTTTTATTTTATTTATTTGTGGTGGCAATTTCTCCACCTGCCCCCCCCCCCCGTTGGCTTTTCTTACCTTACATACGTGTTCTGTCTGCCGTCCGTCCTGCACTATCATCCATATGTCAGGACATCACCACTCCCCCTCCCCAAATGGCTTACCACCCGTGTCAGGGAGCACCTCAACCTCCCCACCATGATCTGATCCAGTATTGGTGATGATGCCATCTGAACATCCCACTCACACATCGAACACGGGCCACCGGAGTGGTAGGAGGTTAGGCATCACTGCCTCAGCCATCCATGCCACTGGGCCGACTTTTGTGATCTGTGTTTTTAGTAACTTAATAAGACTACTTAAAGGGTCTTTGATCTAGGACTCAGTATAGAAATACCCTGTCAATTGTTTTGGAGGGCCTGGTGGATATATTAACTAATAAATACTAGAAGTATCCCCATGATGTCAGATATATTATTGTTCAAAATTCATATACGTTATAATTCTGTCGACAGCCTAATGTTTGAATGCTGAAATATTCATTTACACCAATGTTCATTACATGAAGGTTAATAGCTCTTATTTAACAAATAAATGCTAATGTATGTGAGAATTGTTACCCTGAATCATCTATTTCACCTTACTCTCATGTGGAAGCATGCTGCTGTCATTGTCACACCCAAGAACACAGCAAGAATAACAGTTTTACTACTAAGACAAACCAAGGATGTAGGGGTCCAAGTTAATACTTCTGTTTCTAAACCTAGAATGAAAGACAAAGGTACAAACTGTGGCAAACTATTTGAAAGTGTTGATAATAAAAAAAAACCAAAAACAGAATTCTTGGACTTTGACCGATGATTTGCTGATCAGGCATTCTCAACATCATGACCACCCGTACCCTACAACAAAGGCAAATATAATGTAGAATGTCACCACAGAACTCCAACTACATCAAGCAGAATTGTCTACTGAGTTGCAAGACACATACTGTAACTCATGGTTTCATGACAATGCAACCTCTGATTTGAATGAATCAGTAGACACAGATGTGCAAATGTGTTCAGACATGGAGTCTGATCGGGAAGAGATGGACCCGTCAGATCCTGATTATGTGCCACACGAAGAAGATAGAGTATCGTCTGCATCAGAAGATGAATCGGATATAAATGACAAAACAATTCCCGAATATTTCATAGTATCTACTGAGAAATTGGTGGAATTGTTTGTAATATGTCCATGAGCTGATTGCCAAACACCATTAACTGACAAACCGTCCCTAACACAAAGAGGTAAAATGATAACAGTTAGGACAGAATGCCTTGCAGGACATTGTGAGACATGGTATTCGCAACCACAAGTACGTGGAATACCATCATTAAATTTCTTACTACCTTCCGCTGTCTTCAGCTGTGGTGGATCATATAGTGAAATACAAGAAATATTTGAGACATTGTCAATTGCGTTCCTAAGTATTAGTGTTTCAATGTTCAGTGGTCAGTCATCTTACTGGCCGTATCACAGTTGTGGTCTGTCAATCAAAAGGAAATTTGGACGAAAATGAATGGTAAGGATCTAGTGTTGACAGGGGATGGCAGATGTGACAGCCCAGGTCACTACGCAACACTAGGCATGTACACTATGATGGAGATTGAAAGTAAATTGGTAATAGTACAACAGTCATTTAAAGTTACAGAAGTAAAAACAGCTTTTGGATAGAACCAGAGGGTATGAAGCGTTGCCTAAATAATCTGATGGACAATAACTTACATGTCTCAGTGCTAACTACGGATTGCCATTATTCAATTCATAAAATAATGAAAAATAAATACCCAAGCGTGAGACAGGAATTTGACCTCTGGCACATTGTTAAAGGATTGAAGAAAAAATTGAGAGCAAGTTCAAAAAAAAATAAAAATAATGCGGTGAGATTGGCCAGTGGATTACTGCTATTGGGAATCACCTGTGGTAGTCTGCTGCTACATGCCACAAGGATCCCGATGATTTAAAAGATAGGTTAATTTCCATACTGAATCACATAAGCAATTGGCTTCATTGGCTGACGGGGATAACGTTCCATATGTGTGAGCACCCTCCATACGATGAAGAGGAGGTCAGGAGATGACCACGGATTAAGATGAATACACCAGCCCATAAGGAGTTGGAAAGACACATTTAAGACCGCAAGCTCATGAAGGACCTCACAAAGGTACTGAAAAAAGTCAATAATATGAAAATATCATTAAGTGTATGCACTTTTTTACAAGAATGGCATCTTTGCTTGGGAAAAAGTAATCATTAATTTTTTTTTGTTTGTATTCCAGGTTACTGAAGGAATTCATACGGGTGAAGGGCAAAGTCTTCATTCCTTATATTTGAAATATGCATCAAAAAGGAGAAAATATGACATGCAGTCATATGTTAGCCATCTAAGGTTGGCAGCTATGGATCACAATGAGAATATAGTTCATCATCAAGCTCAACGTCTAGATGGACTTCAATACAAACATCAGTTTTCTAAAGCACCTGGTCAATATGTGATTAAAGATCATGTGCAACGGTTTTTGTATATTTTTAATGAAAGCTTTAAAAGCTGAAATTCAAGTCCTTGTGTCATGATTAATGCTTCCTGAAACTTTCATGCTGCTTGGTTTTGTGGGTTTCTTTAAATCAGCATTTGTTAACTTGCTCTACAGTGGCTGAAATCAGTGGAGTTATTTCTGTCCTCTCAGTCAAACTTAGAGTGCGATGACATCATTTTGGAGTAGATTGCTGTTTCAGATTCCCAATCAGAGCAGCACTCTGTAGAGTTTATGGTTTGTTGAGCTCTCCAGGTTCCTTACAAACCCAGTCTCTGGTTTGTGTTTAGATAGATCAGCTTAAAATATATTATTCTCTTCTTTTACAAAGCTGATCATTTCAGTTCCAATGCTGAATTGAAGTAGTGGAAATATTTTTCTGTGAGAAATCAGCTTGTCTGTACACAGCTCTGTTCTTTTTAATCAAACCTCAATTTTTTTTCTAACTATATAACACAGGGCTGTTTATTGAATATAAAAAAAATCAAAATTTTGTTCATTCACAGGAACAGTTTGTCTTTGATGTAGCCTTCATAAATACAGTCATGTAAGAACGTTTTTTTTTCATGTTAGATTGACAGACAGGTGCTTGTCACACTCTGCTACAGTATTTCAAGCTCGTGTACTGTCAGAACTCACAAATTTAAGCTCTTTGGTGGTTTCTTTGTGAAAATACATCATGTACGTGTACAACTAGAACCAATATGTGGCATCCTGATGCACTGCGTCTCTGCCCCACAGTTGAGGCAGCAGCAGTCTACTGCCACCAGTCCCCTACCCACAAGCCCCCCACCTTCTGCTCCACATCTGAGGCTGCTGCACCCTGCTGCCCACTGTCTTCTCCCACACAGTCATGGATTGTGCACCCTGCTGCCTCCATCCACTGCCTAAAGAATCAGGACTACTGCACCCTGCTGCTCCCTGCCCAAACAATTGGCGTTGCTGCACCCTGCTGCCCTATCTCCCCTGCTATCACAGTTAGAGAAGCTGCACCTGTTGCCCCCTGTTCCTGTCTCCACAGTCAAGGTTGCTGTGCTGCACTAGGCCCTAAAGTGATATGTTCCCTGCCTCCATGGGCAGGGCTGCTGCACCACGTGTACCCCATCTCACAGTCAGGGCTGCTGTACCCTGATGCCCCATGTGTCCTGCCCCACAGTCAAGGCTTCTGCACCATACTGTTTTCTAACACCTATCACCACAGACAGGGCCGCTGCACCCTACTCCTTTCTACACAGTTGTGGTTGCTGTGACCTGCTGTGCCCTAGAGCCCCATGCCTCTGCAGTTAGGGCTGCTGCATCATGCAGCCACTTGCCACAAGATTCAGGGCATTTGCTGCACCTGTTGCATGCCTCCACAGTTGAGGCAGTTGCACCTTGCTGTCCCCCTGCCACCAGAGTCAGATCATTTACTACACTCTACTGAGACAGGAACAGGGGGCAACATGTGCAGTGTCCCTGACTGTGAGGGTGAGAGAGAAAGAGAAAGAGAGAGAGAGAGAGAGAGAGAGAGAGAGAGAGAGGAGCAGGGTGCAGCAATCCCAACTGTTTGGGAAGGGTGCAGCACAAGAGTAAGGGAATTTGCTGCACTCTGTCCCCTACCTGTGGAGGCAAGGGGCTGTGTGGTGCAGCAGGACACAACGGTGGCAGGGGACAAAGGACAGCATGGTGCAGAAGCCTTGACTGTGGGGCAGGACATAGGTGGGCATCAGGATACAGCAGCCCTGACAGTGGTACAGGGAGTACATTGTGCTGCAGCCTAGCCAATTTGGGGCAATGGAAATGTGTAGCAGGGCTCAGCAGCCCCAAATGTGGATGCAGGTGGCATGAGACTCTAGGGTGTAGCACAGCAGCCCTGACTGTGGAGATGGGGACAGGGGACAACAGGGTGCCATGGCCCTGACTGTGAGCGTGGGAAAAGAGGGCAGCAGGGTGTAGCAGCCCTGAATGTTTGGGCAGGAGATAGGGGTGGCATCAGGATACAGCAGCCCAAACTGTGGGACAGGGTGCAGCAGCCATGCCTGTCTGGGACAAGGGATGGGGGCAGCAGGGTATAGCAAAGGATCTGACTCTGGTGGCAGGGGACATCTGGGTGCAACTGCCTCAACTGTGGAGGCATGCAACAGGGCACAGCAAATGCCCTGCATCTTGTGGCAAGTGGCAGCATGGTGCAGCAGCCCAAACTGCAGCGGCATGGGGAACTAGAGCACAGCAGGCCATGGCAACCACAACTGTGTAGAAAGGAGCAGGGTGCAGCAGCCCTCTCTCTGGTGACAAGAGATAGAGGACAGCATGATGCAGAAGTCTTGACTGTGGTGCAGAACACAGGGGGCATCAGGTACAGCAGCCCTGACTATGAGATGGGGTACAGATGGTAGCAGCCCTGCCCATTTTGGGCAATGGAAGTGGGTAGCAGTGTGTAGCAAGCCCCACCTCTGGTGGCTAAGGCAGCATGGTACAGCAGCCCCAGCTGTAGAGGCAGGGACCTGGCACACTAGGGCTTACCATGGCACAGCAGCCCTGACTGTGGAGACAGGGACATGGGTCAACAGGTGCAGCTTCCCTAACTGTGAGGGTGAGGGAGAGAGGGCAGCAGGGTGCATCATCCTCAGCTGTCTGGACAGGGGGTGTCAGGATGCAGCAGCCCTGATTCTCTAGGCAGGGAATGGTGGCAGCAGCGTGCACAATCCCTGAATGTGTGGGAGAAGATAGTGGGCAGCAGGATGCAGCAGTCTTGCATGTGAAGCAGAAGGCAGGTGGCTTGTGGGGCAGAGACAGGTGGCAGTAGATTGCAGCTGCCTCAATTGTGGGATAGAGACACGGTGCATCGGGATGTCACATAGTGTTTCTAGTTGTACACGTACATGCTATATTTTCACGCAGAAACTACCAAAGAACTGAAATTTGTGAGCTCAGACAGGTGCCTGTCACACTCTGCTACAGTATTTCAAGCACATGTACTGTTTGTCAATCTGACATAAAAATATTTTCTTACGTGAACATATTTATGAAGGCTACATCAAAGACAAACTCTTTCATGAATGAACAAAATTTAGAATTATTTTATATTCATTAAATAGACCTGTGCTATATGGTTAGAATAAAAATCAGATTTTTGATTAGGAAGAACTGAAAGCTGTGATACAGGCAAGCTGATTTCTCAAAGAGAAAGATTTCCAGTGCTTCAATTCAGCATTGAAACTGAAATGATCAGCTTTTTATCAGATGCTAATGATATGTTTTAAGCTGATCTATTTAAACACAAAACAGAGACTGGGTTTATAAGAAACTTGGAGAGTTCAGCAAACTATTAACTATACAAAGTACTGCTCTGATTGGGAATCTGAAACAGTAAGCTACTCCAAAATGATGTCATCGCACTCTAAGTTTGACTGAGAGGACAGAAATAACTCCACTGTTTTCAGCCACTGTAGAGCAAGTTAACAAATGCTGATTTAAAGAAAACCATACAACCAAACAGCATGACATTTTCAGGAAACACTAATCGTGACACAGGGACTTGAATGTCAGCTATTCAAGCTTTTATAAAAAATATGTAAAAACCGTTGCACATGATCTTTAAATGACGGATGCATAGAAAGACTTATACATTTCGACAATCACTACTATCTATAGCGCCCGACTTGATAGATGATGGTACATGTGAAATTATACTGTGGTGTAGGGCATAATTCATAACAGGGATATGCATTGCTAAGCTGTCAGATAAATGATTTATCTACATGAGTGCTGTTTGACTCATGAGTGACTTAAACCATGAATAAGGTGTCAGAGGTAAAACAGCAGAAGCACAGCTATACCCTGGTGGAGACCGGTCCATCCCACAACCCGATTATCCACCCTGAAAGTCCAGGGCAACACACTCTTAGCCCTCTTAGTAACCTGATCCCCTGCTCATTCATTAATAGCTCAGTGGCCTGCCTGTCATGGAGGAGAGAGGAGGGCTGTGGGGGTGTGACTTTGCATCCAGTGATTTGGCATACACTATACCACCAGGGATACTAATTTTAATTCATTGATTGTGGAAATGGAGGGAGGGTTCCTAGACCACCACGGAGAATTTTTTTATTACATAGTAATTTACTGAATATGATGGTCGGTGGGGGATCGGGTTACTAAAAGGGCTAAGGGCATATTGCACTGAACCGGCTGGGTGGGTAATCGGGTTTCAGGAGGGACCTATAGTCATCAGGGATTACTTTGTTGGCTGTTTTTTTTATTTTAAAATGGGGCCATTAGTGCGGGTGACCAGGTTGCGGGAGGGACCTCTAATCAACAGGGATTACTTGGGGCACTGGCAACTGGGCTTTTTTTTTTTTTAATGGGGCAGGTGATTGGCTGGTGTGAGGGACCGCCAGCCACCAATGATTTTAATTGTGGAATTTGGGCAAGGTTTGTGAGTGGGGGCAGTTCTGGACACCAAGCATTACTTTTTTGAGCTTCTAGATATATATTCTGGTCCAGATATTCAAACTGCGCCCAAAAAGTGCGCAATAGCAGGAGCAAGCGCAAGTCTATTGCGCCCATGCGCAAGAGATGCGATATTTAAAAATGGAGCAGGCCAAATTGCACCTACAGCCGACGACTGACTATCACACCACCTGCGCCATAGCGCAACTAGGGAGGGGAAGCTGAGCAGATCTGATGCGCCATAGCGCAACAAGGGATGTTCAGCTGAGCAGTCCAGAGGCACCATAGTGCAACCAGGGAGCCCCCAGCTGCAGAGCAATGTAACAGCACAATCAGGGAGGTAGGGGCCCACCACCCATGCCACAGATGGGCACAGGAACACACAGCAGAACAGACATCGTTCCCCCACACCCCAAGCACACCACAACTGGGGGAGGGCTGGAATAACCACTGGCCCATGGAGACCAGCAACCAACCCACAGCCTGGCCATGGTGCCCCAGCACACCAACCAGCAAGCTGTGACTGGCACACAAGGAGGGCAGATCACCCCGTGCCACACCATCCCCCCCCAGTGCAGAGCACACCCTGCACCGTGACCCCCAGACACCCCCCCATGAGCAGTGACCACCACTGCAGGAAACCCCATGCATGCCACCACCCCCACTGTGTCAATGCAACCCTGTGCACCACAGATCCATGCAAGGCAGCCCCACCACGAGCACCCATCAGTGGGTTGCAGCACACGGCAATGCAACAATGGCAGACACATTGCCACCACGCACAGTCCCCCCGAGCTACTGCTGAGAGACCAACCATGCATCGGCACAAGAGGTACCCCACATGGGACAGGGCGTGCCCTTGACACCACCACCAGTGGTACAGCACCCTGCACAGTATTCCAGTGACACACCCCGACCCACCACTGGGCACAACAGCCAGCACAGACACCCACAGTGGTGTGTGGAAGCATGCACCACACTGGATGCCACACAGTGTATGGACAGACACCCACCCATACCCAAGGGCACACCAACACAGGGACACAGTGGTGGGGCAACCAAGCCCCCATTGTGGGCCCATGTAAGCTGTGTACACACAACCCACAGTCCTCCATGGCACCCTGTGCAGGCACTGTGGACCTGTATACCACCAGTAGCTGCCCGGAGCACAAGTCACAGACAGTGGGGCACATCCCCTGCAACACACACAAGGCACAGCATGGAGGTGGGACAATGACTGTGGTGCCCACAGTGCCACCCAAGCCAGGTATGCACACCAGTGACAGGGGCAACCTAGCAAAGTGACGGGTACAGTGGCCGCCCTGCAGGGACTGCCACCACTGGCATGCCAGTGGACTGTGCAGGTCACAGACATGCATGTGTGTCAGCTGCACAGGCCATGGACGGGCTGATGGGTGTGCCATGGACACAGAGCACGCGCCATGGACCACTGCACAGTCATCCAGTGCACAGGGAACAACACACACACACCACAGACACTGACTGATAGCTACCCCCACACCATAGTCACCTCCACACGGACACACACACATACCCATGACTGCACCACCCCTGACACCATGCACACCACTGCAGCTGAGCACCTATAGCCCGCTGCAAATAAGAGACCACCACAGTATTCATATCAAAATCAAATGTATTGGAAAAATATAATGGTCAACTATGTACAAGAATAAAAACTATATACAAGCTTGGGGGGGCCACAAACAAGGTGGGGGTGGGTAGGGGGCAGGGGTGGACAAATGGGATGGGATAGGAAGGTGTGAGGGTGGGTCCAGGGGGGTAGGGGAAGTCAGGGACTGAGGGATTCCTAGCAGGACCGCCGTTCAGGACTTCGTGACCTCCGGCCTCTGTGCCTCCTCAGTACCCCCGTCGTGTCCAGTCTCCTGAGTATGTCCAGGGATTCCCAGGCCAGCTGTAGGATCACCCGCATGGCGTCCCGTATGTCCCTGAGATGGAGGGTACCTAGGACAAGGGAGCACAGTCAATAGGTGTGAATGCACAACCTCATACAGCCCGCCCACTGTACATGGCATTCAGCCATGGGACATACCACTGTGATGGTGTGTGACCACCCACAGTGATCACATCCACAGGACCTGCCCACCCAGGTGCATAAAGCCATGTGGAACGCTGCACACATCCACCGGCCAAGTCACGCACAGCACCACCGTGACCGTTTAGTGACATGGCTATGTGGTGCAAAGGCAGTGGCACAGCCATGCACCTGGTGCATGCATGGACCATCATTGACACACACCCAGACATGCATTGCCACTGGACAGTGTTGACTGTAACAAGTTGCATGCATGGCAGTGGTGTCGATGAATGGTGGCCATGCCCCGCTGCCCACCCTGTCACACAGCATGCAATAGCAATCATGGATGTATGGCACTCACCCTCATTGGGCTGGTCAGGTGGGCGGTGATGGCCCTCCCCCCACCTGGCTGCACTGTCCTCCCCCCTCCGCCGCTCTTCCCGCAACCTGTGGAGTTCATCCGGGCCTGTGGGGAAAAAAAGGAGAGAAGAACATCAGTACAGTCCCGAAGCAAAGTCCCCCTGCTCCAAGGTGTGTGCCCTCCCACCCAGCCAGACCTACCCACCCCACACCCTGTGAACACCGCCACAGCCAACCCCATACGGTCCCTCCCCTATGTGCTGGACACATACACCACTGTGACCCATATGGACGATAAAAGTGTGTTGACGGAACCCCTACCTGGACGTGGCACCGTGCCCCTCCTGGCACGTGCCCGCAGTCGTGACAGTAGCCCCAGCTCCCTCCTCTGCAGGTCACCATAGCGGTGCCTGCACTGCTCTGCACTCCTCACCCATCTGGTGGCCTCTTCCAGGGCAGTGGCCACCTCCTGCCACACCTGGGTCTTGGCCCTGCCCAGGGGAGCCTCCCCGAAGAGAGGCCCATGGTGTGGCTCAACAATTGCCACCAGATTTGCAAGCTCAATGGCTGACCACTGCACTGCCCATCTGCATGCCATCCTTGCAATTATAGTAGGCAATATGGTGCTCTGCAGTGCGGTTCCCCACGTGCAGATGCTGCGCAGTACGGTGCTGCCATTCCCTATCGCGCTGTTACCGAACAGCGCGATAGAGGTGCACCCATGCCTGATGCCTGGTGCCTGGGGGCAAAGGTCGGGCACAGGGTCAAGGGTCTCTGGCGCATGGCCACGCACAGCACCATTGGAAGACAATGCATGCAGCACGATTGGCTGCCTGTGTGCCAGCACCATAGCGGACTACCGAGCAGTTGGGCCATTGTGCCTATGATGGCCCATTGCCACAGTGCCATGTAGTGACCATCGCTATAGTGCCACTGGCACAATGGTGGCTGTGCCCTGCATTGCCTACCATGCACAGCACATCATCAGCGTGGCGGATGCCTGCGTCAGCAACCTGGGCATGCGCAGTGAGGTGTACTATGCATGTCGCAGGACTGCGCCATTGGCTCAGCACATTCAACACAATTGTGCAAAGCGCAACAGTGCGATATTCAGCCGTCATATGCAGATCATCTAATCAGCCATTCAATGGCGCAGCACTGCAATTTGCATCCACTTAAAGTTGCTCCTCGCCTCATTTGCATGGATTGCGCTATAAAAGTGCGACAATGTGCTGCAGTGGCCATAGTCAGTTACTGCAGTTTATTGGTGAGTTGCATGCTGTTTGGGAGTGTGGACTGTGGATTCAGGGACATGCATGGGACTGCACAGTCACAGGTAACAACTGCCATTCTTACAGGCTACATAATGACTGAGCAGGTTGTTGGAGAGGAGGAAAACAGTGGTGGGAGGAGGAGGAGGAGGCCGAACTTTACAAAGGCTGAAACCGAGGCCCTGTTCGAGGCCTACCTGGATCAGGAGCCACTTCTAAGTGGATGTCAGGGAACCCCTCAAACCCATGCTGCTGCATGGGAGGAGGGGGCATGTGCCGTGAACCTGCATGGCAGCCACCAGCGCTCCGTTCAGGAGTGTAAGAAGAAGATGGGCACGGACAGGAGGAGGGTAAAGGAAAAGGTGGCTGCCATCAGGGCAGCACATGCTGCAACAAGTGGGGGACAGCCGGAGGTGGTACCACTGACCCCAGCGGAGGAGAGGCTTGCTGGAAGCATGCAGCGCAGTGCCATTGAGGGTGTTCCGGGTGGTGGCTTCCAGACGGGTGGTGGCCCATCACTGCATGGTAAGTAATGGTCTGCCTATGGGGGGGGCAGGGTAGGTCACATGCAGTAACGCGACTTTGCTTTCCCTTACAGATCCTGAGCATCTGCATGGGTCAGTGGTGGTGGACCTGTCCACTGTGGACAGTCAGATGGAGTCGGAGGTGAGACCATCCACCTCCTCAGGTATATGTGGATCATTGCGACAGTGGGGTCGCCTGGCTGTCCACACTGATGTCATTGTAACAGGTGTGGAGGAAGCTCTGCCTGTGTCCCAGCATGCTGGCATCCACGGATGCCAGCACGCTGTGGCTGTGGCCGGGGCAGAGTCCAGCACCAGTGATGATGACACGACCATCATGGGCAGTGACATGTGTGTGCCATGGGATGGCCACACAGCAGGGCAGTTCACGCCCATGGATGTGGGTGGTGCCACCATGGAGGCCTGCGTGTCAGCACAGTCCCAGGCTGTGCCTGTCAGCACCAGTGGGGCAGCACTGGTGTCTGTTCAGGAGAGTGGGACTGTTGCGGCCACTGCAGCGGCACCACTGAGCCCTGGGGAGCGGCAGCCAGAGGGGCAGCATCAGCAGTCACCCAATGGGCTTGGGGGTACAGGGTTCAGCGGCGGCATCTGTGCACCACCTGTGGACATGCCCAGACCTGGTCCTGGTGCGCAGCACCCACCCTCAAGGGGTGCTGAACATCGGGGCCTTGCACACCCTGAGGGACAGGATGCCGAGGAGGCTGATGACCTCTTGGACGAGCACACCCGCCTACTGCGAGCATCAGTCCAGCAGCAGATGCGGCTTGCAAAGTCCGTGGATGCACTGCGTGTGGCTTTGGAGTGGGCAGGGGAGCGTCACAGCAGGGACACCGCATTGATCCTGGCAGGGATGAACCGTTTGCGGGAGGATGTGACCACTGCCATTGACGGGCATGCACAGGCATTCATTGCTGTCATGGCCACAATGGGTACACAGTCAGGTGCCCATGCATCGCGGTCACCACACAGTGCACTATCCACCCCCCATTCCCGGCATCATGAGACTCCCACCCTGTCAACGCCGGGTTCAGCTGTGGGCATCCCGAGCACTCCTGGTGCAGGCACATTCGGTGTGCTGCAGACCCCTGCACGAGCACGGTCATGTTCACGCAGTGGAACCCCTGGGGGACCATCGGTGCCACCCCATGAGGCCAGTGGTCAGCCTGCCAGTGCTGGCGGGTCTCGGCAGGGCCGCCCACGCATCCGTGGCAGCCGTGGCACTGTGTCACGTGACTGACCTGTCTCCCAGTGCGGTTACTGTCCGGTGCTGCCCTGTGTGCATTGTGTGTTTCAGTGGGCAGTGCACAGGTGGGTACCCGGCCCTGCACGCGGACACACAGTCCACCTGCACATCCTCCCGGCTGCTGTCCGTAGTTGCGTGTGCATGATGATGCCTGCATTGTGCTGTACACCAATGTGCAATGGTGCTCAGCATCTGACACACGCACATGGACAGGCAGTGGGTGTGGTGGCCTGTGGACATGTGTGTTGCTAGGGTGTGCGTTCTGGGTCGGTGTGCCTTCTGCCCTCTGTGCACGTTTGTTGCATTGTGTGTGAGCGTGTGTGTGTGTCCTTCAGCATGGCATGTTAATCCTCACCCATCCCTGGTTGTGTGTGTGCTTCTGTGCCCTGCCACTTCCCTTGATGGCATGCACCCCTGGTGTGTGTCCATGCGTGTTTGTAGGTTGTGCCTTGGCCACTGGTGGTTGCGCATAGCCCCATGACTTACCTGGGTTGGCTGAAGTGCTCCTCCGTGATGGTGTCCCGGTGCAGCTGTGCCAGCCGGAGCAGTCGGGGGTCCCATCGGCCAAGGGGGGGCTGCCCATCACCATCGTCACCGGCGTCCCCATCGCTGTCCCCTTCTTCGACCTGTATGGCTAGCCCACATTCATTGGCCATGTTGTGCAGGATGCAACCGGCCAGGAATAGCCTGCAGGCCTTTGAGGGGCTGTAGTGTAGGGCACCACCAGAGGTGTCCAGGCAATGGAAACGTGCCTTCTGCATCCCGAACACCCGCTCGATGACATTATGTGTGGTGGCATGTGCCTCATTGTAGTGTTGCTGCGATGGGGTCGCGGGCCGCCGGTAGGGTGTGAGCAGCCAGGGACAGAGTGGGTATCCACTGTCACCTGTGTGTAGAGGGCAGAGGTTAGTTTTGTGATCAGCATCGCCCTGCCACAGGCCATGTAGGCCACCTCTAGCCATGCCCCCCCAGGCCCTATGATTGTCCATGTGGTTTGCATACTCACCCACTAGGTTCCAGTGGGGATGTCCCCGCTCTCGAATCTGTGGCACAGTGCTGACTGGTGCCAGATGAAAGAATCGTGTGCTCCCCCAGGGTGCGTGGCACAGACATTGATGATGCACCCCCTGGCATCGCACACCACCTGGCAGTTGATGCTGGCATAGCCCTTGCGATTTATGTATGCGGCCCCCCGGGCCAGGTGTAAAGCGAGGCCACATGGGTGCAGTCTATTGCCCCTAGCACACCAGGCATACGTACTACCCTGTGGAACTCCTGTATGTTTGGTGTGTGCTCTGCCGCTGTGCTGGGGAAATGGATGTAGTCGGCAGCATGTGGCAGCAGTGCGCTGAGGAACTGGGTGAGGTGGCGTGACGTGGCCAACTGGGTTATGCCTGTGGTGTCCCCAGTTGGTCTCTGGAAGGTACCCATGGCGAGCAAGCACATGCAGGCTGTTACCTTAGTCTCCACTGACAGGGCATGGCTCCGTCGTGTGGGTGCCTGCATCACATCACTGCACAGCTCACAGAGCCGCCTCAGAATTGCCCTATTCAGGTGGTACTGGCCCACAATCTCAGTATCAGTGTACAGCTCAAAGCTGGTGTGGGCTCAGTACTGTCTGTTGGGGCATACCACCAACAGGTCCTTCCACGGCCATGCCCCCCTGCCGCCCGCCTTCTCACCCCCCTCATTACGGCCTCCATGTGGAAGGTGGCACTGGCCATGTCCCTGGCTTGTGTTCACCCCCCCCGGCAGCTGTTGCTGTATTCCCCCCGCTGTCCTGGCTGCTACCTCCCCTGCACCGGATACACCTGCCTGTGCTGGCCTCTGTGCTGTGTGGCTCCCCACACCTTCCCTGTGCCTGGCTGTTCAGACTGCCCTTTCCGTGGCCTGCCCTGTTTGTGCCTCCTGCCCTGTCTGTCTGCCTCTGCTTCTGACACGTGGCTTCCCTGTAGCGTTCTTGCACCTCTCCCTTGCTCCCTTTTATTTTGGCTCATTTCCACTATGGCGCAACTTCCGCTTGCTCCACTATTGTGCCTGGCGCAACTTGTTGAATATCACACTGCGCCATTTATGCATGGTTCCTCCCCCTTCAGTTGCGCATGCCTTCATTATCATTGTGCTGTTGCTCAGCATGATTTTGGGGGAGCAACTGCCTCCTGCTGAATATCGCAGAATGGTGCAATTTCGGACTTGTGCAGGTGCAACCCTATTGCGCATGGCTCAACTCTTTTGAATATCTGGGCCTCTGTTTACTTGTACAGTATGACATTCAAATACAGATTAAATTGCAATTGTAACTGAAATAAGAATGTAAAAACTGTCATTGAGTTTTTCCTGTGTTTACCCATGTTAGGCATGAAAATATGCAAGCGACACCCATCTTACAGAGAAGGTTCCACCAGAGAATTAGGTACATACTATAGGTCATCACCATGGAATTGATAGACCATCTATAGAGGAAACATATCAAAATACTGCACCCACTTTGCAATCAAAAAGAAATGGATACAAAAGTGAAATTGGCTGACTGTGTTGTACGTTATAAACTTTGTGATATTTAAAATTTCTGACCAAACAATACAATGATTTATAAGCAATACTGGTTGACTGAAGGTGTACATGTAATTGTAGTTACCAATGCGTTTGAGCAAGGTTACAAATACTTATGGCAGTTTGCTGTGGAAAGCATCATGTCTTTTTCTGAATGTAGCAGTCAAAACTATTAAAAGGGGAGCTCTAAACATCTGTATTAAGAGAGCAGAGCTCTAGTTGTCTCTCCACTGACATCAACTCCAAAGATGGAAACAGTGCCATAAGTTGTGGATGGTCACTAAACCACAGTTTTATATAGTATATTAGGGCCCTCTTTTTTTCTTTTGTGGTTTTTAATTTTTAAAGTTAACTTCATTTAATGTGGTTCTATTCCTTCTCACCCCAACTTCTGTGTGATTCACCATTATTCCACAAATTTTTAAGCTGAGACCACTTAGCATGCACCAATTAGCTGGCAGGTCTAGGCATAAAAGTTGTTGTACTGCTGGCATGCCATCAGAGTGATAGTCTTGCAACTTTTTTTTCCTTCAAACTGCCTAACAGACAAAAATTTCCAGCAGTTTATGAAATATATCCTAAATCAAGGGCTCCAATATACCATGTGTGAATTGTCTGTTCCTGTAGATATACAATAATCAAGCATTCTTCCAGATACAATAAGCACACAAAAATAATATGTTTTAAACAATTTATTGGAACAACGATCACAATAGAATAAGCATTTATTCATTCATTACATATTAGTAATTAATTTGCAACAATCTAAAAACCAAAAGCACTATACTAGAAATGTACCATAAGGTATATATTCATGTGCATATATTTAAATGTGATTGTCTCTGTTAAAAACATCAAATAAATATTTTTTGTTAAACTTAAAGCACGTGTGAGTTGTATTACTTCATATGGAGGATATATAACCACGAATGAGTTCCTTAAACAAAAAAATAAATGAATTAATTCCAATGGTATATAATGCTGTGATAAAACTAAATGAGTTCTTCACCAAACTCATGAAATCCTTCATAAACAACATCAGGGTATACACTCCTTATTCTAGAAACAACATATGCAGGAATAATTCTTCTAATATGCCTTCCAAGGTATCCATATGTCCACAATGTGTATTGCCTGTAAGAAACTAGTCTGAATTGTCTGAAAACAAGAAAATATAAATAATTGAAAATGCAGTCAGACCATTACTAAATATCCAACAGTTTAACAGTTGATAAAACATAATTTATTTTCATAACAGTGATAGCATAAGGTGAAGTTACAATATGCATGTTGGATACTTCAGTTTCCATGATATGCAGTTGAAGGTACAGGGGTGCATGGGTGGGATGCAAGTAACAGCATGTGACTGAAACCACTAGATAATTGTACAGAAAGTAGTGATCAGATATGTACTTACAACCAAATAATAAACAAAGAGACTGTATTGTAATAAAAAAAGAAACAAATTAAAAAGAATGACATTTTAGCCATTTGCATATCAAGTAGACCCTGATTTCTTAGGTATTCCATCTCCTGTTGCCTACCCCTCCACAGAGCCATTCACTTGTACTTTTGCTCTCCCTCTACCACCACCTCTGGAATACGTTTTCACACCCAGTACTCTGCTGTCATCGTTATTGCCCTATATATAACAAATGAGAGTTCTATTTGCATACTGATCTGTGTGATTATGTTTGTGCCAAGCTGGCACTTTTAATGCCCAGGCTCTGTTGCCTGATAGACGCCCACCTTGCCAGGACTATCAGCCAATCAGAGCCCGGGATTTCTGAAGCCCATTTTCTAAATAGAGGATAATGTATGACCAACAGTTAACAACCATGCTGTATACATGTTGAGAGGTTGGCATGGCATTATGATAGATCTCGAGAATGCAGAGTAAGCTCAGCGAGGTTGTTAACTGTTGGTCATACATTATCTTGTATAGTGTATGGCACACAACCGGGTTCCTTTTAAAAAAAGTAATTCAGTTATTGCCATTGAAAAAACACATGTACCGATAGTGCCTTTGTGCTGGCACCAGTCCCTATCTCACAGACTAAATGTTGTCCTCTCTTCACTCGCGGTTCACATCTCACAGCCACGGTTATTCCCTGAATTGCGGCTCATAACTAATGCGAATGCACAAGTGCATTCCATGCTGTTGTACCATCGATATGACGTCTTCATCGTGGTACAACAGCATGTAGACATCAGGATGATGGTACAACAAGGCTTTTTACTGAAATCAGTGAACAATAAGCACGGTCCATACACTATACCGCTATTATATGAAACTTCACTGATTGTATCTTACCATACCTGCTGGGTATTGGGTGTTGAACCCTTGTCCCTCTCACATCACTATTAGCTAACATAGCAACCTCAGGTGCATCAACATCAATGCAGATGTTATGAAAAGATGGGTTGAATGAAATGCATTCATAATCCAGTATTCTATGTTGTGCTGCATTTAGCTTGTGGCAACATAGACATTCTCTTCTTTGTTCATCACATCACAATTTTGGCATGAACACCCATCCAAATTCAGACGCTTATTGGTATGAACTTCACTAACATCGATACCATCCTCGTCTGAACTACTATCACCTCCTGGATCTAGAAGTGAATTAATCTGGTCCAGCACTGGTTCATACGCATACCCTGTCACTTGAGAAAGACTGAATGGAGTTGTGCACTCATCACTGTCACTACAGATTGACTCATCAGATGTTGATATGTTATCATTATCAGACATTCCAGCGACACAGCATTAACGACCTAGATTTGAAGAAAAAAAAAAAGGTATGAAATAAATATTCTATAGTACATATATTGAAGGTTCTTACAAACCTATATTTGATATGCACTACACAATTAACACCACAACAGTGTAACAGTAATCTATGTATAACTACTTCTCTCTAGTAACCACTCCAAACAAACCTATTACTTAAATCTGCTGCTGTACCCTTCAAGTGCTTGAAGGGGATCAACAAAGCTAGTGCTGATGGGTTATTTAAGTGGAGGAAAGGAAGGGACAAGAGAGGGCATGGGCTAAGATTAGTTGTGGGGGGAGATTTCGAGAGATGAGGAGACACTACTACACAAAAAGAGTAGTGTCGAGATGGAACACCCTTCCTGATGTGGTGATTTCCTGTAAGACGGTAAGTAGTTTTAAGAGGGCACTGGACAGGTCAAGGGGGAGGGCCTGGGGAGATAAGGCCGAGAATGACCTGGAAGTTGGGGGGGGCAGCTGCAATATAAGGGTACTAGCTGCACACTCAGGCAGACTCACTACACTATGAGGCCTGTTTCTGCTGACAGATTTGTATGTTCGTAACTCTTTGATTCCCCTATTTTTGACCCAAGCATGCTTGAATCCATCAACAGTGCTTGCTCCCACCACCTTGTGAGGCAGGACCATTCCATGCATCCACCACCATCTCTTTGAAGAATTTCCTCACATTCTCTCTTTATCTCCCACCTTCCAATTCCATGTCATACTCCCCATACGTCATTGAAAGTTAAATTTAAGTATTGTGGGTACATTTATTAATAACTTACATATTTTTTATTTCATAATTTATTCTTTGGTAAGCAAGTAATGCCCACTAAGCACAGGTGCTTGTTTTCAGGGGCAACCAGGAAAAAAACGGGGTGGTTAAGTGACATAGCATACAAAAGGAAAAGGGTGATGGCGGGGGTGGAGATGGTGGATCACCAGAGTATTGTACCATGGCAGGGACCAGGAGACAAGGGCAGGCAACTGCAGCCCCCTGCCTTTGGGAAGGCACTGCTAAGGTCCCAGCTAAGCAAAGTTTTCCAACTGCAGTAAGCAGCTCTGATTGTGGAGCTGTTTCCAGTGCAAACATACTGTAATATTCCACTAAACTGGCACTCAAGATGAGACACCATCACTAATGTAGGGCCAGTGGTGTTGTGGCACCTTGATTTAAGGGTGCTCCTATTGCCTCTGATTATGGTCCAACCACGAGCTCTCCCACAAACCCGGGATAGCACACGTGCTAAGTACGGTACATTACAGTTACATCTAAACCATGATAGCACAGGTGCTAACCTTTCTATTTTTAATAAATAATGATATTATTTTCACAAATTATATAATGTATGTAAGTTTGATCATTTGGCATTGTGCACGTCACTGCTGTTATGGATGTTGATATCCTTGCAAGCACTAACACTATCATTAAATACGGTCACCATACTCAGTGTCATACATGTATGCACCACAGCCTGATGAGCTGCATATGCGATAGCACACAGCAGGGTGCATGCAATATTGTCATGATAGTCTAGCGGCACCCTCATCAACCATTTTTAAGGTTACTCATGTTTACATGGTAGTTTACTGGCCCACTGTGCTCCTGATCACCAATCCCTCATGTTCCCCATATACATATAGTAGTCTCGTGACCTCTGCCCCCCCCATCCTATCACCAACAACCCACATAATCACCTACTGAGGGCCACAGGCACACACCACTCCTCACCCCGACCACCACTCATTATTATGGCAGTGGCAGCCAGCACAGCCCTCTATTCACCTCCTGTGCGACACATAGTTCGACAGTCACAGAGCATGATCTCGCTATTGGATGTGCTCCATGATGTCTGTGCCAGCCGAATCTCCACTGTAACAATAAGTATCACTTGGGTCAAGGGGTGGGTGGGTGGGAAGGGGTCCTGGCTAGTGGCCAGGTGTGGAGGTGATGAACAGATGGAGTGATGGAGGACAGCTGTACTACTAGTGTTATACAGGTGATACAAAAGATTCATGATCGGGGGCAGGGGGACCATAATGACTTAACAGGGAGGTACGGGTAACATTAAGGACAGATGATGGACTGCTAGACTACCATGGCAGTTTCACATTCAGACCACTGGGTGCTATCGCAAGCGAAGGATGGGTGATGTAGGGGGCACTGTCAGACAACCATGGCTGGGTTAACCACCTACATTATGCATCATTGCTAGAGGGTGAGCAGGATGCATTGGTCATGCATACAGCACTGAATATGAGGGATGTTCTTAATGAGCGAGTTTTAATGCTTCCAGCAACAGCAACATTTGTATAAGCAGCAAAATGCACAACTGCAAAACCGCAAATGTATATACATTATGACAAAATCCATCACCAAATAAAATCTAACCTGTGAAAAAATTCACACTGGATATTTGTATAAAGGAGTCTCTGAATTAAAACTACCTGTGACTGACATCTACCTGCCTGCAGATTGTGTGTTGTCATTGTAGTCTTCTGTTTTTTTCTAGCTGTGTGAAAAACATTATCTGTTGAGTGTTATAAAGAGAGAAGTATTGACCCTGAGGGATAAACTATGACAATCTATAGTTATGTCTATTGGTAGTCAGTAGTTCTCCTGAGGAGTCAAGGTTTTCCAGTTATTTACCCCAAATATTCTGGTCAGAACACCACAGCTACCATCATTAGGTGCTCATATCAGCCCTGACACCACATGGAGGACCATCCTCCCAACCACTGAATCACCCTTCCAGGAACCGGACCAGGTCTCACTCTCAAGCTGTCTATCCTCCATGCTGCTGGGAACCATTCAAGCCCCAGCCACTCCCAAGTTGAGAAACCTCCCTTGGGATACACCACCCCACAGCCCAGCCTCTTCCCCAAGTCAACCTCTCTGCATCTGGACCAGAATCTAGCCCCATAGCACACAACCTCCATGTAGATGGATTACCCCCCCCCAATCCCTAGTCTATCCTCCCCACAGCAGGTGACTGTCTCCTCAGCTGTCCCCCCAGCCAACAACTGTATCTACTCCTGGACCCATGCTATGCCTTATACCACCTCACTAGCATGACCGCCTGCCCTGCATATGGACCTCACTTCTACCCCAAAGACTGCCCCCTCCCACACAGCTGGATCACCATACCATGACCTTCACCAGCACCCCCGGCAGATAACCCTCCCTGCACCTATAGCTTTCCTAACCACAGACCAGCCCTCACACCCAAAACACACTGAGCACCCTCACAGGAGCTGGACCCTCCCCTACTCCCCAGAACAGCCTCTCACCCAGATGACCACCACACCTGGAGCTGGATCAACCCCAAACCACCATTTCAGCCTATGGACTATCCCCCCTAGCTCGACTACTCTTCCAGTCCCTGGATCAGCCTTCAGTGCATCTCACTGCAGGTGGAATACCCATACATTCCCTGTAGCTGGACTGCCTTTCCAGAGCCAGGATCAGTCTTCCCAAAACCAAGCACCCTCCCTAGACCACACCAAAGCTCCCACTATTCTTGCAGCGTGATACCCCCCAATACCATTTCCACTCATGGAACATCCCCCTCCCCAACACCTAACCAAGCTTATCTTTTGGGAGATGGTCATCAGTCCTTATACCCCCACAGACCCCCCATAACAGATGCACTTCTGTTTTATGTCTTTCACATCACCTTCATGGTATGGTATGGTAGCACTTTTACATGACTAAGCAATTCTGAGGTGCTGAGTGAAATGAGAGACACTGTAGAGGTATGGGATCACCCACTGCAGCTGGATGCCCCCTACCCTAACAGCTGGAGCAGAGTTGAAGAAAATACTAGCTGTGTGCTCCCCAACCACTATCTGCAGTTTGGGATGGGGGGAAGGAGGAGACAGAACATATTTGTGGTTTTAACAACACAGAACTGCTGCTTCAGTGGTACTAACGATACCTGGCCTGGAACCATATTTTGAGGGGGCCAGGAAAGATAAAAAATTGTCTATATGCGATCTCAGGGCAAAACAACATTATAGATGTCAAGATAATACCTCATACAAACCAGTGCCAACCCCAGGAGTCAATGTGCTTTTGCCATACCAAAGCCGACCTCCATCCAGGTAGTTACAAACCCTTCCAACCCCAGCCTTACACAAGCTGGGCAACCTCTCTGGAGCTACACCACCCTACATCACAGCCTCTTCCCTCAGGTGACCAGCCTCCATGCATCTGGACCAGCATCCAGCCCAATGCCATGCAAACTCCAAGCAGCTGATTAACCCCAAGTCTCCAGACTACCCCCCCACAAATGAATGTCTCTGTGACTGTGCTTCCAAGCACACAAACTAGCACCCACCCAGTCAACCACTGCATCTACAGCTGGACCCACCCCGTGCACTTGACCAGCTCCCTAGCACAACCATCCACCCTGCATCTGATAATTTTCACCCCTGTGACTGCATGTTCCTCACCCGCACCCACCAGCAGACAACCATCTCAGCAGCTAGACCTTTCCTGACCATGGGTCAGCCCCCCTCCCCTGATCACCCTAACAGTAGCTGGACCCCCACTCCCATCCCCAGACCAGCCTCTCACCCCAGATGATCACCCTCCCTGTAGCTGGACACATCCAATCCACCATTTCTGCCTATGGACTAGCCACATCCCATGCAGATGGAACACTCATCAAGACCCCAGACCAGCCTCCAATAAATCTTTCCACCTGGAACACCCCCACCCTTACTGCAGCTGGACCACCTTTCCAGCACCAGCATTCTCCAAGCTCAGTACCCTCCCTAGACTACTCCACAGCTCCCACTCTCATTGCAGTTGCTCCCACCCCCTTACCATCCCCACCCATGGAATGCCCCCCCCCCGCTAACCTGTACTGGAGCTGGTTATCCAGTCCAGACTCCCCAGCTGTACAATTCTGCTTTCATTTCTGAGTTCACAGCAGCTTCTAGGTGTGGCAGCACCTTTCACAGGAGGGACACAGCAATTCATCTTATGGGCCCAAACAAGAGACACTGAAGAGGTATGGGGCCACTCACTCACTACAGCTGGATGCCCCCAACATCTGGAGCACAGTTATAGAAAAGTCTACCAGTGTGCTACCCAGCCCCTATTCGTAGTTTAGTGCAAGACTGGGAATAGAATACCTGCATGTTTCTTCAGCTGCTGGTGCTGCTGCGATGGTACGAATGCTCTCTGGTCATGATGGGCTGCATGCAGTTTTGGAGCAAAACATCACTAAAAAATGTAAGCTGAAACCACATGTAACACAGCGGCAACCCGTGGAGACAACGTGATTTTGCCATCCAAAAGTTGGTGCCGTGCTTTACGTACCTCAGAACAGGGTGTTGCCATGCTTGTCTTTCTTTTGGAGTGATCTGTGAGCAAGACAACTGATGAAAACCATGTAATCTCGGATCACTCCCAGTAACTGACTCCTCCGGCAAGATGGCGGATGCACGGCCACCCTCTAGTTAATATATAGAACTCAATGGTCCCCCCGACAAAACCAACCCCACCAAACACACCTAAAGTAAATATTTGCACAACACCACATTAACTGGAATGGTAAGGAAAGTATGTCATATTCTGCATATTTTGTGCCTGCAACTAACACCTCCAGTTCTCTCTCAGGATACACCAGTAACTGCACCTTATTTGCAATGGTGTCCTTCCCACCAAGCACCATTACAAACAGCACAACATACAAACAACTCTTTACATCTACTTAGAAATCCATTCTCACAATTTACAAGAAAAGGGGGTGACTTTCAAATACACATAGGTGTAACTGAGAGTATGAAATAATGAAAAAGATTATCAGTCAAAATTAATGATTATCAGTAACTGACATTATTATTGAAAAAAAAATCTCAGCAGTCATTTCATTTTCCTGTGTATGAACTAGTTGACTCTTTACACTAAAACTGAGTGCAATAAGCATACAACATTGATGATGATTGAAAAAGATTAAAAAACAAAACAAAACAAAACAAAAACACACACGTTCATATGCATTGGTTAGAAAAAAAGGTGTAGAGCCTGTGAGGAATCACCACTCAGGGACGAGTCAATCACCTGAAGTTGAGTGATGGAATACATTCTACTAAATTCGGATGACAGGTAGAGGACGAATGATGCCATCATCAGTGGTTAGACACAAACTGTATGTAATGAACAATAATTTTAAAGCAGGAATAATAATTAATCAGAAGATGGGCTAACCAGAAAATTGCAAAATGAAAAACTGTATTATCCAATACATCAGCTAACTGAGATGATGCATCTCAATTTTATAAACAGATGGTGGTGGAATACTGAATAAGTAAAATAGATGGTGATGACTGGGAGGATGGGGGGTTGGGGGTTGTTAAAAGATATGAAGTAATTCATGTGTTGTGAGCCTCGCAGTACTTTCATACTCGAGAAGTCTGTAAAACACAGTATCCCAGTTGAGGCACAATTTATGGAATGTTGCACAGCTTATGAACCAGCATGCACAAATAATCACACATAGCAGCCTCACTAAGATATTGTGCTCACCTCGTCAGGTAAAATTGCAATGAGTGCCGCTGAGACGTTCAAGGGACCGAGCCACTGCGAATTACGTGGGTATTCAACACTCACCACCATGAATCATTTTAAGACAATAAGCTCAAATTAAATTTCCTGACCACTTCATTTTATCTCACTACGAGGATGAACTGTACCATTGTGTAACTTATTTATGCATCCCAAATCACATGCATATAGGCTTACTGCTAGAGCCTGATAACTAAAAAAGTCACAATAACAGGAGCTGTTGCATGAGTTTTCTGGAAGAATGTACCGCTTCAATGGATGTATAATAACACTGTACAATCTTTTTTTTAAACATTTAGATACTCATCGAAGTCAACCCCAATACATCTGCGCCTGGTATTCCCCACTCCGCTCAAAGTAATACACACCAGGACTTCTGCGCGAGTCTAACAGGACTCAGACTGCTGTCAGAATTCAACAGTGACACTCCAGCACGCCAACCATAACATGATGTTATGAACTATGCACCAGTGAACTCTCGGTGAACAAGGATACAGAAAAATCAAACACACATTGCCGGCCACAACGGTAAAATTTTATTTAAAGTGAACCACAGATAAAGCACAACTCAACAGTGGCAGAACAGTTTGTGAGAGTGATAACTGCCAAAGGCTACAGAAAAATAGATATATGTGGCATTGTTAGGGATCAAACACAATTCCTGTCCCCTTTAATGTCTCTAGCAAGTTACGACTTTCTGCTGCTTGTTCGGGGGTTAAGGAAACATTCATGTTTACAGCATCAGCAGTTACAGTTTGTTCTGGTCTACATCAGTATCTTCTTTATCAGTTTCTGGCAAAACTAGCAAAGCAGCTTTTGGCATTTTTTCAACCCACTTCTTGAGGAGGTTAGCATGGTATATCTAAGAAGGATTTTTCCTATCAGGGGTCTCAGTCTTATAGTTAACAGTGCCAGGACCTCTAAGCACTCTATAAGGCCCTTACCACTTCATTAACAGTTTATTTTTTGTTGTGGGTAACAGTAGCAGAACCTTTTCACCTGGCTCAAAAATTTTTTATTTTAGCTCGTGGTTATAATATACCTTCTGCTGGTTATGGGCCTCTTCCCGATTACTATGGGTGATTTCAACATATTTTGCCAGCTTCTTTCTCAGGGCACACATATGAGATATTATAGATTATTTCTGAGTGGGGTTATCTTCCCACATTTCTTTTATCACATCCAGTGGCCCTCTTGGCTGCCTACCATACAGCATTTCAAATGGTGAAAACCCTGTTGATGCCTGTGGCACTTCTCTGTAAGCAAAAAGTAAGTAAGGCAAGTATTGGTCCCAATCTTTCGCTTCCCCTTTTACAAACCTTTTTAACACGCGTTTTACATAAGAACATACGAACATATGAAACTGCCAGCAGATACAGGATGTATGGTCTATCTAGTCTGCTCAAGTGCGCAGCACTTCAGCCCATTAGACTGCAGCTGCCACTCCTCCCATTAACTCTTCCCTTCCCCAACATCCCCCCGGTATGTACTTTTCCCTTGAACTTGTCCCACCCCCTCTTGAAGCACCCCACAGTCTGCACTGATACAAGTTGCTCAGGCAGTGCATTCCACCATGTTACCACTCTTTCAGTGAAGTAGTGCCTCCTCCTCTCCCTCCTGAATCTACCCACTTTAACTTCAGGGAGTGCCCTCTGGTATCTCTTCAGTTCTGGAGAGTGAACCCACCCTGGAAGCCTACTCTGTTCATCCCCTTCGGGTATTTGAAGGTCTTGATCATGTCCCCTCTCTCTCTTCTATCCTCCAGGGTATACATGTTGAGCTCTTTTAGTCTTTCCTCATAAGTTCTATCCCCCAACCCCTGGATCATTTTTGTTTCACTTCGCTGCACTGCCTCCAGTTATTTTATATCCCTTTTAAAGTATGGGCGCCAGAACTGCATGCAGTACTCCAAGTGTGGCCTCACCAGGGACCTGTCAGGGGCAATATGACTTTGCTATGTCTGGATGTAATCCCCATTGCTATGCACCCTAGCATCCTGTTAGCCTTAGCCACTGCCTTCCTACACTGGGCTGAGTGGTTTAATTCCCTGGTCACCAGCTCCCCCAGATCCTTCTCCTCATCGGATGTGGACAGTTCGATACCATCCATCCAGTAGCTGTATCCTGGGTTTTTGGCTCCGAAATGCATCGCCTTGCACTTCTTGGCATTGAACCAAGCTGCCAGGTGTATGACCACTCCTCGAGTCTTGCTGTCCTCCTGCACTTGCCACACCTCCTCCCATCCACCTCAGCACAGATCTTGGTGTCATCGGCAAAGAGACTGATCTTATTCTTGATCCCAACTGCTATGCCTGCAATGAAAATGTTAAACAGGACTGGTCCCAGTACTGATCCCTGTGGGACACCACTTGTCACTGCCCTGGGCTCCGATTCTTCTTCCCCCACAACTACCCTCTGTTGCCTGTCCCTCAGCCAGTTTTCTATCCATCGGGCTAGCTTCCACCCTATACCAAGACTCCTCAATTTGCAGGACAACCTTCCATGTGGCACTGAATCGAAGGCCTTGCTGAAATCCAGGTAGACTACATCTACCACATGGCTCTCGTCTAGTGCCCTCGTGACTTAGTCAAAAAAATCAACCAATTGTCTGACAGGATCTGCCAGCAATGAACCCGTGCTGTCTGTCATCTTGCGGATCATTATCCACAAGAAAATGCACCAGCTTTTCTTTGAGGATAGATTCCATCAGTTTCCCCACAATTGCGGTGAGGCTCACTGGTCTGTAGTTCTCTGGTTTGTCCTTGGGCCCACTTTTGTGGAGGGGTACCATGTGTGCCTCCCTCCAATCTCTGGGCACACATCCCGTATTTAGTGAGGTGTTGAACAGATCAGCCCGTGGCTCTGCCAGCTCCTTTAGCACCCCGGGATGTGCCCCGTCTGACCCAGGTGCCTTGTCTACCCTCAGGGACCTAAGGCCCTCCAGCACCCTTTCCACCATGATGACCCCTTCCATGGTTGTCTCACCCCCATGCCTGTGCCCCCTTTCCCTGCAGGAACGGGCCCATCCCTCTCCCTTGAGAACACTGAACAGAAGTACTCATTAAGTACTTCTGCCTTCTCAGCCCCCTTATCTACCCAACCACTGCCTTTCCTGATCCTAACTATTTGATCCTTGAACTTCCTCTTTTCCCTGATATACCTGAAGAAATCATTTTCCCCTTCCTTAATCCCCTGTGCTAATTTCCTTTCCCTGGCTGTCTTTGCAGTCCTGACCACTCTGCTCACTTCCCTGGATTTCCTCACGCAGTTCTCCCTATCCTCTGCCCTGTTGGTTCTCTTGTAGATTCGGAAGGCCCTTCTCTTATCCCTCACCTTCTCCATTACCTCTGTGGTCATCCAGCTTGGATGCTTGGTCCTTGGTTTCTTTTGCTGACTCTTGACACAAGCTTTAGTGGATTCAATCAGCTCTAGTTTTATGATTGTCCATTTCTGCTCTGCGTCCATGTCACGGTGGATGCCACCTATGTGTGTTCTCATTAATTGCCCCATCCTGCCAAAGTCTGCCTTTCTGAAGTCCAGGACCTTTGTTTTTGTATTGTGGATATCTCTACCCAAACTGATAGAGAACCACACTGTGTGGTGATCGCTACCAGCCAGTGGTTCCTCCACCCTTACATCTGTGACCTGTTCTCCATCCTCCAGCACCAGGTCTAGAATATTTCCTTCCCTTGTTGGCACTGTCATCTTTTGGGTTAGGAAGCCATCCTGGATTGCTTCCAGGAGGATCTGCTCCCTGGTGCATGTGGTGGCTGAGATGCTCCAATCCATCCCTGGTAAATTGAAGTCTCCCACCACCACAGTGCTCCCTTTGCCACCGAGTCTCCTTAGCTGCTCCCCTAGCTCCCTATCCATGTCCTCTTTCTGGGTTGGGGGCCTATAAACAACCCCCAATTGGACCCAAGCCTCCTTTGGGGCATGAGGTTGATTCGAAAAAACTTCTGACCTACCTTCTTCCCCCCCCGACACATCCAGTCCCTTCCCTTATGTAAATGGCTACTCCCCCCCTTACCTTTTTCTCTGTCCCTCCTGAATAATTTAAATCCTGGGATGGTCAAGTCCCAGTCATGGTTTTGGGTTGCCATGTCTCAGTGATGGCTGCTATGTCCACCTCTTCTTCTGCCAGTAGTGCCTGCAGCTCTGCCATCTTATTCCCCAGGCTCTTAGCATTTAGTAATACCACCCTCCACCCTGACTCTCTCCCAGCTGCCCCTTACTCTCTCCCCCCCTCATCCTAGACAAAGTAGATCCCTATAATTGTTATGGGGGAGGTCCTCTGGACCTCCTCTCCTGATTCACTCCACCTCCCCAGTGTTAGGGTTTCTTTAAAATGCTCAACAAGACTGTCTGTCTGAGAGTGATAGGGGGAGGTTCTTATGACAGTTTTACCTAGTAGTCTGTACAGCTCCTTAAGTAATGCAGCATTAAAATTACTACCCTGATCAGTAATAATTTCTATAGGTATGCCCACTCTGCTGCAAATTTTTGAGAGCTCTGCTGCCACTTTTGAAACTGTGACAGTATGCATTGGAACTGCTTCTATGTATCGAGTAACATAGTCGCATACTACCAGGATAAATCTATTGCCCTTTTTTCTTGTGTCTAAAACATTAGTTCTCACACTCTGTGATAGTGAGCCTCCCCCAAGCCATGGAACAGATTCAAGCCTCCCTCATCTTGGGCCTCCCCGTAGAAAAAAAAAATCATACTTTTGCACAGTACACCAGGAATCAAGCAGGACTAATAATGTTGACGGAATATATTCTTTTTTATTCGACTTATTGTTCTCCACCCCCAACCCCACACCCCAGGTGATCCTTGTCACTCCACTATTCTGACTCTTGGACCCTTATTACCCTGCTTCTTCTCTATCTGGAACAACTAACCTAGCCACATCATCTCTCCCCCCCTTACACTGTTAGCAACTTCTTTTACCCTTATCGAGGTCACACCTGAAACATGTATTGGCTCAGTGTGCCTTTCCCAGATACCCATTTACATATAAATAAATACCTACTGTAGAAACAAGCCTCAACTCAGTGTGTAACTTTCCCAGTCACTAATTTGCACATAACACCTACGGTTGAAACAAGCCTTGATTCAGTGTGGCTTTTCCAGTCACTAATTTGCATATAAACACCTACTACAGAAACAAGCCTTGACCCAGTGTGCCTTCTTAATCACCAATTTATATGTAAATACACACCTACAGTATAAACAAGCTTTGTCTCATGGACTTTCCTGGTCACCAATTTGCGTATAAGTAAAGAAATTCACCTGCCATTATCCATATTTAGTTTGCTTCATCCCTTCACACAAAACATCCAAAACTTAAAATTTAACTACTGTACATTCTCAAACTTGACTGGCCTCCTCTGGAACAGTATGGGGCCTCCCTTGGGAGGCTGGCCTCCCCATTTGAGAACTACTGGTCTAAAGGGCCAACTACATCCATTGCAATTCTCACCAAAGGCACATCTATCAAAGGTAGAGGCACCAGGGGCACCTTGTCTTTTTTAGCAACTGGGGCTGCTTTCTGACACTCAGCACAGGAATTACAATAGGCAGCAACATCTTCATGAATTTCAGGCCAGTAAAATCTAGCAAGGGTGCGACCCATCCCTGAGTGACCAGCCATAGGACTATTGTGTTATCTTTAACAACTCAGTTCTATACTTCTGTGGTATGACCAACTGTTCTGTCTGTTCCTGTGTCTGAGGTTTAACCTAAACTCTGTACAGTAACCCATTACGTTTTTTAAACATTAGTTCACCCTGTTTTGGTTTCACCCCCAGCTGCTTAAAATAACCCCAGAGAGAAACATTGTTAGCTTACTCGGAAATAAAATCACAATCAGTGATCAGTTTAGTTTCAGCATTTTCATATGTTAACCCCTTATGTTCATCAGTCATTTGTTGCCACAGTTTCTTCAGGCATCGTCTTTCCTGGATTTCCAGATCTTGAAACTGTGCTCAAACAAGTCCAAATCAAAGTCACTGAAAGGAAAAATGTCCCCATCATTTGAGATTTTCTTTGCTTGAGCTCTTGTTACCACTGCTGCTGAAACTGCAGGGTTCAGTTCCTCTGAGATTAACTCAGTAAATCCTGGACAGTCATTTCCAATAATCATGGGTACAGGTAACTTAGGTACTACTCCCACTTTCATTTGGTGCGACACATCCTTAATGGTCAGAGTCACTTGGGTGGTGGGATAGTATCGAGTGTGCCCTTGAACGCAGATGACACCAGTACCTGGTCCTTTTGCACAACGTTTTCTAGGCACTTCAGCATGCACTAGGGTCTGTCTGCTTCCCAAATCAATTAGTCCATTTATAGTCTTATCCCTCACCTTCACATCTGTTAAATACTTGCCCCAATTTGCCAAGGAGAAATCTGCTCCAGTGTCACTCTTCCTACGGTAATTTCTTGCAATATGACCTGGCTTATTACAGTTATTGCAAATAATGTCTTTGAGCACACATTTGTTACCCCCACAAGAGTTGTTATCAGACTTGGAGTTTAAATGGCAAAAAAAAAAAAAAAAGAGCATCTTACCAGTGCTTTATCTGTAACCTTGCTGCTGTGGCGACTGTCTAGCCATTGGCAGGCTGTGGCAACTCTTTCAAAAGTTGTCAGTATGCCTCGATATTATCCGAGGGACACAACTTTGTAAGTTTAATGACTTTTAAGTTGCTTGTGTTTTGTTGCTCATCTGGATCTGTGCCAGATCCTCTGCCTTTGATAGCTTGCAAGGCATCCAGCCATCACTGCTCCTGTCACTGCATCTCTTCTCTCATCTGCTGCTTCTCTTCTCTGCTGCTCCTATCACTGCATCTCTTCTCTCCTCTGTTTCTCCATCTCTTTTTGTTGTATAGCCCACCATTTGAGAAAGGCATTGTACCTTCGTTCTTGGTAATTTCATTGACAACATTATTAGATTGGCCACTCCCTCCACCCTCGTCCCCCCCCAAATCCTGGCCCCCCATCCTATCAGCTGAGATCAAGAAAGGCCCTCGATCGGATTGTCCCAAGAACTTGCTCCCTCATGGGGGACCAAGCCATCTCCTTTTTCGCCCCAAAACTCTGGAACTCGTTCCCAGTCCTTACCCAGTCCGCCCCCTCACATTCCCGCTTCAAATCCTCACTCTGGCACTTCCTGTACCCCTCCTCCGCCTGCTCCTGTACCCCCTAGCTTCACCCTACCTTCTCACGTACCTTGAGCTCCCAGGGTCCCACTGCTCCCTCATCCTCCGAACTCAGTTCAGACCCTTCACCCCCTCCATCCTCTCTCCTCACTCCTCCCTCCCACTTGGCTGCTCCCATTTTCTCACCCAGCTTCTCCTTATCCCCACCTGCTTTTCCTCCCATGCACTTACTCTGATAGCACTAACTTAGCTCATTAATGTAACAAATTTCTCGCTTTTTCCTAAGTCGACTCCATAATAGTGCGCACTCTGTGTCCCCAATCTTTACTCCAATTGCTATCTTGCTTCCTCTTTCCATCAGGTTATGTCTGTTGTTTTATTGCTTGCTACTGTTGCACTTTACTGCTAGCTGCCTATCGATTACCTATTAATCCTGTTTTTGCTCAACTGTATGTAAACTATTAATCCTGTTGTTGCTCAACTGAATGTAAGTGTCTCCTGTCTGCTACTACCTATGTAACCCTCCCGGGTCGCACCTGAAAATAGGCACTTGATTGTCTAGTGTGCCCTACCCGGTTAACAAAAACAAACAAATAAATAAATAAAGGCAGTCAGGCTTTCAGGTTCTGTCACTGCCTGTTCTTTTTCCATAACTTGCGCTGGCTGTACAGTCTCAGCTTGGACTTCTGTCTCTGCTAGTTTGGCTGCCATTCTCCTGGTAACCACTCCTGGACTTGCTGCTGCAAAATCCATACCTTTCTCTATGCTTCCCTGGTATTAGGTCCAGTACCCATGCACAACACTCCTGGTTTAGAGTATGCACGGCATAAATCCCACTTAGGCTGACACCATCTGTCATTGAGACACAGGTCAGGAAGCATAGGAAAAACCAGGAGCAGTTGTAGGATTCACAAAAAGTGTTTATTAGTACTAGCAGTAACATAAAAAATAAAATTGTTCAGATTAACTATTTACAAAGGCAGAGTAAACAGAGAAGATCCATCTGAGTTTTCCTTCAGTCTCTGTGTGTCTCTCAAAACATTTCAGCTCTCTCTCTTATAAGTCTTTGCAACCCCCCTCCTTAACAAGCATCCTGTTTTTTTTTTCTAAAATGTTCTTGTATGTTTCAGGCAGGTGCAGCAAGAACACAATGTCCCAGAACTGAGGCCCCTTCTCCACAGCTTCTGAAAAAGGACTTAAAAATGGCTCTCAGGTTAACCCCTTGAGTTCCCAATAGCTTTTTTCAATCATCTTAAACTATAGTTATATACATTTCAACAGTAACATTATATAATTTCTAATCAAAGAGATCCCAATATCAGTTACATTTCCACATAATGATTTGCATATATTTTTATACCAGCAGATATGCAAGAGAGGAAAAGACAGAAACAGCAAGGGAAGACTGAGAGACAGTGAGAGGCAGAGAACTGTGAGACTGTTGGGGTGATCAAATCCTAGGTCTCACAGGAAAATTTGGTTGTGCAACCAGACGGACAAGAGACAGGAAAGGAAAGAACAGAACAGATCCCTGCATTCAAACTCTCCATAACAACTGGGACAGGGTCCTATTCAACCCTGTCTCAAGCAGTACTGAACCTAGTGCTGATGAATGGGGACTATGTTGCTGATGTCACATTGGGGGACCACCTGAGGACCAGTGACCATCATACGGTGTGGTTTAGCATAAAAACTGGGTTTGCACTGAACTTCACAAGGATGAAGGTGATGGACTTCAGGAAGGCTGTTTTCAAGACAATGGGAGAATGCCTTAGGGACTCTCTGGCAGGGATAGGGATGCTAGGTGGAGTCGTGGACCAGTGGGCAAAAATTAAAGAGGGCATGAAAAGAGCTATGAATCTCTGTGTCAGGCAGGTCTGCAAGGGCAGGAGGAATAGAAGACCACTATTGTTCTCTAGAGAGCTAGCGGAAACAGTAAGAGCACAAAAACTAGGATTTAAAAAATACAAAAAGACACAAAAAGAGGAGGATAGGTTAATTTACCAGGAGAAACAAAGGGAGACAGGGAAGGCAATGAGGAAAGCAAAGGCACAAACAGAGGAGAATATTGCCCAGTCAATAGAAAAAAGGGAATAAAGCCTTCTTTAGATATATTAGCGAGAAGAGAAAGATCAACAGGGGGATAACAAGCATAAAGGATGAAGGGGGGGGATCTGTGAGGAAGGGGACCAAGAGAAGGCGGACATAATGAACAGATACTTTTGTTCAGTATTCACAAAAGAAAGCGTAGGTGATGGGACAAAGATAATCAACAGGGGCAGAATTGGTAGGGAGATGGACACTGGTCCTTTCGCAGAGGAGGATGTCCTCAGAGTACTAGCAAAACCAAAATTTGACAAGGCAATGGGACTGGATGGGGTTCGCCCGAGGATACTGAAGGAGCTCAGAGAGGCACTGGCGGCACCGCTGCCAGTTTTGTTAAACTTATCGCTGGATACAAGGGTGGTTCCGAGGGACTTGAGAAGGCTGGATGTGGTCTCACTTCACAAAAGTGGGAACAGGGAGGAGGCAGTAAATTATAGACCCATCAGCCTGACTTCGGTAGTGGGCAAGGTTATGGAATCACTATTAAAGGAAAGGATAGAGGAATACCTTGCAACAAGTGGATTACAGGATCAAGGGCAACATGGTTTCACAGTGGGGCAGTCTTGTCGGACAAAGCTGATCAAGTTCTTTGACTGGGTGACCAGGGAAGTGGATCAGGATGGAGCAGTAGACGTGGCATACTTGGATTTCAGGAAGGCCTTCAACACCGTTCCACATAGAAGACTGGTGAACAAGCTGGCCTGTCTAGGAGTGGGGCTGAAAATAGTAAACTGGGTAAGAAGTTGGTTGAGCAGCAGGAGTCAGAGGGTGGTGGTAAATGGAGTCCACTCGGGAGAAGGCAGGGTGACAAGCGGGGTGTCTCAGGAGTCACTAATAGGCCTGGTCCTCTTCAGTGTCTTTATCAGTGACATTGCAGAATGGCTAGAAGGGAAAGTGTGCCTGTTCATGGATGACACAAAAATCTGCAACAGGGTGGACACACCGGGGAGGGGTTGGAAAAAATGAGAAATGATTTACAGAAGTTAGAAGAATGATCAAGTGTTTGGCAGCTGGGTGTCAATGCTAAAAAGTCCAAAATCATACACTTGGGGCTCAGAAACCAGGGGGGCTACATACCAATTGGCAGAGGAGGTACTGGGAACCACCAAACAGGAAAGGGACCTGGTGGTAATTATTTCTGATGACCTGAAGGTAGCCAAGCAGAGTGGAAAGACAGTGGGAAAGGCTAGTAGAATGCTGGGGTGCTTAGGGAGGGGTATCACCAGTAGGAATAAGGAGGTAGTGTTGCCCCTGTACAAGTCACTGGTAAGATCACACCTCGAGTACTGTGTCCAGTTCTGGAGGCCCCACCTCTGGAAGGACAGGGACAGGGTGGATGCGGTACAGAGGTGGGCAACCAAAATGGTACAGGGACTGCATTAGAAGCCCTACGAGGAGAGACTAAGAGAACTGAATACGTACTCGCTGGAGGAAAGAAGGGTAATGGGGCATTTGACAGAAACATTCAAATACACAACAGGTATTAATAAGGTACAGGAAAGTAGCATTTTCTGCAGAAAGAAAGACTTGAGGACAAGGGGTCACGCTATGATGCTGGGGGTCTCAGAGGTGATGTGAGGAAATATCTCTTCACAGAGAGGCTGGTGGAGGCATGAAACAGCATCCCAGTTGAGGTGGTTGGTAACAAAACAGTCTCAGGATTAAAGCATGCATAGGATAGATACAAGAGGACCTTGGAAGGAACACAAGGCGTGGGGATGAGTGGAGATTGTATAAGGGCTGAGGTGGGACAGTAGGCAGGGAAAATGGGCAGACTGGATGGCCCAAAGGGGTCTTTATCTGCCAACAACATCTATGTTTCCATATTTGCTTACCCTGTGGGAAACCTCCCATAGTAGGGCCTTCATGGATAGGCCTATTCCCCCTCTGGTCTTCTCTGAATTCAGTGGTTGAGGAGCTCCTTTCATGCTGAGCAGGTGGGCGCAAGGAGCCCGAGCATGCTGGCCTCCTTCTGCCAGTGCTTGGGGGGTAAGGAGTTTCTTTATTCTCCCACCCCAAGATGCTTGGCTGTGAACATGCAGCATGAATTGTGCAATGGGTGTGCACTCTGTGAAGCCTATGTATCTCCCCTCCCACTGCCATCCCTGACTGGCTTGTGCCTCCTGGGCACTCTGAGGTTGTGCTCGTGCAGTGTGGAGTGATCATGCACCCACCCTAGGAAGAGAACATAATGTGGGAAACTCTGCCATCCTCCCTCGCTGGTTCTCCAGTATCCAAGCTGTGTTCCCAAACTAGGATTGTGGATGTCATAAGGAGAATCTTGCACCTACGCCAATAGGCGGGCCTTCCCGTATGAAATATAAAAAAGTAAACCTACTGCTCTAACTTGAATTTATAAAATTGATAGGGATTCCAGACCAGAATAGGGAAACTTCATAAGTTTTTTGCCTAGTGTAATATAGATGTGGCATAATGTTCATGGGGCATACCTCTGAGATACATTGGAGCCAACCAGGATGCAATGCAATACTGCAGCATGCTGCAGTAGAGTTACTGCAGGAAACCAGGCAATTTCAGGCAGCATTTTCCTTTTGTCATGTAGTAACTCAAGACTCAGCATTGCAACCTTTCTGGCTCCACTGTTAGAAAATATTTGTGACATATTCCTCTCAGTTGGTCAGAAAGGGAAAAAGTATTTTCACAAAGGCTGTTTGAGTTTATGGATGTCTCAGGCTACAGTACATTTCAAAAACCCCTCTGGTGAGCAGATTTCTCTCTGGCAATGGGCACAGAATTAACTTTGAGTAGTAGCCTGAGAGCTTCTCCTTATCATGTGAAAGGGATTGTCTATAGGAATCTAAGCTTCTGCAAGGCCCCCTTTCAGTACTGGGGCCTTGTCCAAACCATAGAGGCACCTGAGGTTACAGTGCGGAGCCTCAAATACACAACCATTGTCTGGAGTTATGTATACCAGACTCAAAAGCAGCTTGGGCATGCTTCCCGAGCTTCTCAAGTAAAGGGGACAAAGGGAGGCAACCCTTGTGACTGACAGGATGATGCAATAGGTGGATAGACCCCTTGAGAGGTTTAACCTGGGCACACAGATCTCAGGCCTGGCAGATTCAGTTTGGGAGAAGAATATAATAGAGGTCTACTGCAAAAAAAGGCAATGTTCTGTTTCTACTGTCTCTCAGGCCTTAGCGGCAACTTGGGTCTTCTTCAAGGATATCTCCCTCCATTAAGCCACATCAGGGAACTGTAAGCTGGTGGTGTCGTGACCACCTGGAAAGCTTTTACTAGCTAGGAGCCACCTCATTAACGTGTGCATCATTGCCGCCATATATATTTTTTAACCTATTTTACTCTAGTCGTGGCATGGGGACCTCTCTCAGGCATCATCTCCTGTGTCTGCCCGCCTGAGATCCACTGTAAGTCTATGCCCCTTCTCTCTCCACCCCTCCCGTTGCCAGTACCTCTGGTTTAACCCGTCCAGGGAGGGTAGCCCGACCACTTACTTGGGCTCCTTGAAAGACAGACTCTGGCACGGGAGGGGGCCGGATGAGGAGCGATGAGGGCCAGCCCCAGTCAGATCCGGCACTGGGCATGGAGGAGATGTGCTGTCGCCTATCCCCACTTGCCGGGTTTTTTTCCAATTTTCTTCCCACCTTCCTCATGCAGTGTACTTCCCGGCCATGCACGGAAACCCAGCCAGCTTCGTGCACGCTGTAATGTGCTTTGCCTGTGTGTCTGCTACACCCTGGTCTCCACCAGGTGTCGCCAGAGCTCCGGACAACCCCAAGCCTTCCCTCCAGAACAGGAGAGCAGCCAGCCGGGTGCTTGATCTGATCCCTCCCCTGCCAACCCCCGGCACCCGAGCTCGCTCCTGAACTCGGGTTGCCAGCGTAGCACGAGGTGTGGCATCCAGCGCCTCAACCCTCAGCGCCACCAGGCTGGCCCTATTGCCACCTATATAATGTGGGTGGCTCCATAATGCCTCAGTTTTTTCTCCTCTGTCAACTGCTCACTGGTCCACCATTGCTGAAGAATGCTGTTGAGCTTTACAAAGTATCGCTAATGCTTCTGCTTCTCTGTTTGTGATTTTAAATTAGTTAATCATTTATGCCACCAGTGAAAGAAAAGGAACCACTGTTCTGTTATTGTCATTGTGGTGAAGTTACATCTACAAAGACGACATGCTGACCACTCCATGTGAATTCGCTGCTTAAACCTTGCTCACAACATGAAGACCTGCAGCATTTGCCAGCTTTAATGAGGCCAACAGTAATGTGGAAGAGGCAAAGTACTCGTGGGCAGAGAAACTTCAGACTATAAATTGCAAGTGCAAGATAAATTTAATTGTGCAACATAACACAGACATGAACCCAAGGCCCCAGCGCTTCAACCCAAAACGGGGTTTTCACCAGGTGTCGGGTCTGACTGTTAACAGACACACCTCATTTTAAACAAGTGATTTAAAATGACATACAAAAATAAAGAAAAGAGCGTTACATCAATTCCATGTAAGGTACAAAATGCTTGCCAAGAAAACTTATTAAATTCATGTAAAAAAACACATTATTAAATATCAGCCACGTAACCATTGGTTTTGTAATTCGTTCACATCAATTGCTTAATGGATGGATATAAGTGGACTTCTTACTCCCCCCCCAATTAAACTTAAAATTACAACTTTTATTACCATTTATTTCCAGTCCACTTATATCCATTCCACCCCCACACACACACTCATTTTTACATTTTTGAACCCTTTTCTACTGGTCCTATGTGGACCCTTTCAGCCTTCTTCCAGAACTGTTTTGATTGTTTGGAACTCCTCCTTTTGCTACTTGCACAAACTTTTTGTGCATTTACATGCTTCACAAGGTCATGACCTCCCATCTTATATTCATCTCTGAATTATACCGCACAAAATACATACAGCACTTTAAGACATTAAAGCTAACATAAGTAAAGCAATCAAAGGGCAGTGACGGCTCCCTAGCGCTTCAAACCAATGCACATTCTTCATCAGGGGCCTTCTGATGAAGAACCAGCATAGGCCTGAAGCGCTTGGGGACTGTTATTTTCCTCTAAGACTGTTGGAATAAATGCAGCAGTATTTCTACACCACACCTGATTGCTTTATTTATGTTACCAAAGTAAGGGCACTGCGCCGTGTTTGTGCTTTGCTTTTGTTTGGTGTTAACGGGCCTTAACATGAGGGCATTCCTTTCTCTGTGCTTTTCCTAGGTGTGGAGGAAAGAACTGCCAGTCACTTTTAAAAAGCATGTTTGAAACCAGCCCAGGGTCGCAGATGGCTAAGGCACCTAGCTCCATACCTGTCCTACGCAGGTGACCCAAGTTTGGGAACGAGCTGGGGTCATCCGGGGAAGGGGAGAGCTGGAAGCAGAACTGAGTGGCCATCAGGCAGCTCTCCTCTCCTGGGCTGCGGAGGCTGGTCTTCCCAATGCCTATTTGCCATCGAATGGAGGCTCAGTGGGAGTGCCATGCAGATGTGGGGCCAGGTGCTAGGCCAGGTTGGGTGGAGCAGAGCCGCTGGTTCTGGCACACACATGCGCCTCCACGCACATGCACAACCACGTTTGCTATGGCTCTGGGGAGAGTTAAGGGAGGAAAGCAGGAGGAAAAAGGATGGGCAAAGCAACAGTGTATGATGGCTGCTGACCACACCTCCACCCGCCATGTCACCAGGCGGCCTGAGGCAAGGAAACTGGATAATGTGCTTTTGGGGTGGGGGTGGATGGACCTGCATCTCCTGACCCCGTCACAGGGAGTATTCTGGGGGGTGCCCTCGCCACCGGGATCCTGGGAGATATTGGACAGTGGATGGGAGAGGCAGCCAGCAGAAGGGAGCCTCCCATGCCATGGCCCCAGGGGGTACAAATAGAATATGAAAAAAAATATGATTGTGATCATTTGCACACCTCTCTGCTGTGGAGAAATCTGAAATACTGTACCTGGTAAACTCACCTAAAGAAACCACATAACAGGTAGGAAACCTGTTTTTTTTTAATATGTTTTGTGTCCTGGGTTCAATACTGCCATCTGGCATTCCTGCTGCAGTGCAAAGGCAGTGCTTTTTACTCAGTGAATTGAAAATATGGGAGGGAGCCATTAACTCTTGTTAGGAAACCATGGCAGACCACAGAGATGAAAATCTTTATCTCTCCTTATAGCTATGTATGTATGAATTTGCTAAAAGGCCAGTAAAGAGGAAACAGTAACAGTACTGGAACCAATATATAACAAATAGAAAAACAAATGTTTCTATCTGTTACAGAGCTGTAACTCCATCAATGGAGTCCAATGACATCATAAACCTTGAGAGAGAAGCCATCGGTGCATTCTCTGGGGTGCTACCAGTACCATGTGCAAGTACAGGGGGAAAAAAAGGATTGAGGCATTAAATGGGTGGCTGAGGGATTGGTGCTGAACCAGGGAATATGGACTGGTGTCAGACTGGGGCAGGATTTGGGACAACAGCGACCTATGTGCAGGGGACAGGTTACATTTGAGCAAGGAGGGGAAGCGCGTACTCAAACAGGGAATGTGGGGTATATTTCAACAAGGGTGGATTTAAATTAGGAAGGGGGTGACGAGGAGACCACTGTTAGAAACAATGTCTGGAAAGGGGAGCTTAGGATGCTCACCCCCCTAGTTAGAGGTGAAGGCAGTGAGGAGGGGGCACAGAGAGGGCCAAAGGGGAGAAGAGGAATGGAATGGTAAGGTTGGGGAGGCAACAGGCTGGAAGGTGGTCTCACTGAACGCAAGAAGCCTAAGGTACAGAACTGCGGAGTTACAGGCTCTCTTGGTGGTGGAATTGGTGGACATAGCGGCCATCATGGAAACATGGGCCACCCAGTACCAGGACTGAGATATGATGATCCCAGTGTACAGGCTATTCAGAAAGGATAGGACCAAGGGGAAAGGGGGGTGGCGATCTATGTGAGGGAGGGGATTAAGTGTGGAAGGGAGGAAGGGGAGGAGGGGAGGACTGAATCTCTGTGGATGCAGTTCCAGGATGTGAGGAATAGGACACTGAGGATGGGGGTAGTGTACAGGCCACCATCACAGGGTTGTGACCTGGACCGGGAACAGGCAGATCAAATTTGAAGGGTAAGCAGGAAGGGAAGCATGGTGGTGGTGGGGGATTTCAACCCACTGGGGGTGGATTGAAGTACACCTGCCACCATGAGTGCAAGAGAGGGGGTCCTGTTGGAAGCTTTTCAAGACAGCTTCTTGACACAGCTGGTACAGGGGCCAACACAGCTGGAAAGGACTTTGGATCTTGTACTGGATAATGAGGAAGCTGTGAGGAACCTAGAAGTGGGGGAACCGCTTGCTGGGAGTGACTACTACTCGGTGTGGTTCATGCTAAACATGGGGAGGGACACAGGGGGCATGGGTATAAGGGTGGCTGAGTTTAGGGGGGCGGACTTTAGGATGATGGGAGAAATTCTGAGCAAGCACCTGGCAGATATCAAAGAACACATGGATGCAGATCAGAAATGGAACATAATTAGGGGAGTGTTGGCGGAGGCGTCAGAGACCTGTACTAGGGAAAAAAAAACAGAGCAGGGCAAAGAAACCCAGTTGGCTGTCACTGGAGGTCAGGGAAGGGGTGAAAGCCAAGAGGGTGGCATTTCAGAAGTATAGGAAAATGGGGAGGGGAGAAGATAAAGATGTATACAGGAAAAAGTCTAGGGAGGTCACCAGACTGGTCATGGGGGCCAAAGAATCTAGAGAGCTGAGATTGGTGCAGGGGATCAAAAGAGGATAAAAGACTTTTTCCGTTACACAGGAGAGAAAAGGAGAAGCAAAGACCAGCTTGTGAGAATCAAGAAGGATGGGAGGTGGGTGGAGAAAGGAGTGGAGCTGGCAGAGACACTAAACAAGTACTCCTGCTCTGTGTTCATGCAGGAGAAGGGGCGCAAATACCTCAGGCAAGTGGGGGGGGATGGGTAAGGGGGGGAGGATGACAGATGTAGGGATTACAGAGGACAGGGTGCTGGAGGGGTTGAGGGCATTAAGAGTAGACAAAGCACCTGGGCCAGACGGCATTCACCCTAGAGTACTGAGGGAGCTGGCAGAGGTCCTTGCGGATCCATTGGCAGACCTGTTCAATACCTCCCTGGACACAGGATGTGTACCACAGGACTGGAGGATGGCCCATGTGGTGCCAATCCATAAAAGTGGGCCAAAGGATGAACCAGGGAACTACAGGCCAGTGAGCCTCACCTCAATCGTGGGCAAATTCATGGAGATCATCCCAAAGGAGAGACATGTGAGCATCTTGGAGGCAAATGGTATCCATGACGACCAGCAACATGGGTCTGTCATGGGCAGATTGTGCCAGACAAACCTGGTAGAGTTCTATGACTGGATGATGTGGGAACTGGACAAGGGCCATACTGTGGACGTTCTGTACTTGGACTTCAGTAATGCCTTTTATTCAGTGCCACATGGGAGATGGGGGGGGCTGGAGTATGTGGGGGTAGGACCAAAAATGATGACCTGGATCAGGAACTGGCTGAAGGGGAGACAGCAAAGGGCGGGATACCACAGGGATCCATGCTGGGACCAGTACTGTATGGGATTTTCATTGCAGATATCTTGAATGGGATCTGGAGCAGAATCAGTCTATTTGCAGATGATACCAAGATGGGAGCTGTGGTAGATGACACAGAGGGGAGGAAGGAGTTGCAGGAGGACCTGAATAAGCTGCAGGAGTGGGGAGATAAATTGCAGATGGGGTTAAATGCCAAGAAGTGCAAGGTTCTGCATTTCGGAGCCCGGAATCAGGGGAGGAATTATCACTTAAATGGGGTTAATTTGGGTTGCTCCACAGAAGAGAAGGACCTAGGGGTGATCATAACAGTGAGCATGAACAGCTCTGTTCAATGCAGAAGAGTGGCGGCAAAAGCCAAAAGCCAACAAAATGTTGGGGTGTATAGCTAGAGGGATCTCCTCCTGAAGTAGGGAGGTTATCCTGCCCCTGTATAGGCCACTGATCAGGCCCCACCTATAGTACTGCATGCAATACTGGCACCCGTTCCTGAAGAAGGACATCAGATTGTTGGAGGGGGTACAGTGTAGAGCTACAAAGATGATCCAGGGATTGGAGGGCAAGCCATACGAGGAAAGGCTGGGGGAGTTGAATATGTACTCTCTGGAAGAGAGGAGGGACAGGGGAGATATGATTGAGACCTCTAGTACCTGAAGGAAGTAAACAAGACTAATACAGAGAGGATTTTCCAGAGGAGAAAGGGGAGGGACACAAGAAGACACCAACCGAGATTGGAGGGGGATAGATTCAGGAGAGAGAGAGATGAGGAAACATTTTTTCAAGGAAAGAGTGATGGACAAGTGGAACTCCTTGCCAGGTGAGGTAGTGGCCTGCAAGATGGTAGACAGCTTCAAGAGGGGTTGGGATAGGGGAAGGGGGGGATAGCATGGGGGGGAAGGGAGGGGCAGCAGCATTATAAGGTGCTAGCTGTGCACTAGAGCAGACTCGATAGATCGTGAGGCCTGTTTCTGCTGGTATGTTCGTAAGCTCAAGAGGTTTATGATTTCATGAGACTCTGGAGATGGAGTTACTTGCTCTGTAACAGATAAAGAGCCATCTGCTGTTTTTTTTTTTTTTTTTGTAATACATGGCTCTGTATCAGTTTAAAACAGCCACTGTATCCGCAAATTACCTACCCCTGCTTTCACTCACCGTCTATGGCTCTCTCACTCTGTTAACTGCTCACTTATGTCAGACACAGCCGTCCACCACCCCTACACAGCCGTTTAAATCACACAGCCATCCACCACCTTACTGGATACATGCTCAAAATGACAGGATTTTCAGTTTAAAAGAGAATATTTAATAAATAGGGTAGGGCAAAAGTGGATGAAAATAAAAAGGCTAGCCACGATCACTCTCTCTGTGGCTCCAGTCACAGTTAAAAATAACAATTTGAAGTAGTGACTGGAGCACATGGGAAAATAATCATATCATCACTCTAATGTCATCTTGATGGTATTATGAATTCCTGATGTCAGAACAATGTTATTATGAGTTTTCTAGGCTGCAGCTTTATAATGGTGAAATGAGGTTACCCATGTATTACAAGCAGCTTCTACAGGAGAAATGGCTGTGAAGTTCAATGCCGCTGTCCTTTAAGTTAACTTAGTTTGAGGTATGGCGTTACTGTAACTGATAACTATTGTATCTGATATTCCTGCTCCATGCACAGGAAACGATGCATGGAGCAGGAATACTAGATATGATAGCTGAATGGGTGGAGAGCTATCTCAAGAATAGGAAATGGTATTTGTATAGAGTCTGACTGGTGCAGGGTGAGTAGTGGTGTACTCCACTGATCAGTACTGGGCACTGTTCTGTTCAACCTGTACATGAAAGGAGTAAATGCTGGGGTAAAAAGCTGGGTATCAAACTTTGCAGCTTGTGGTGACAGATGAAGATGCAACACGTGTGCAAAGATACACAGTGTACCTGTGGGCAGCAGAATGGGGTATTCTATTATTTTTCTGAAAATTATGTTTATCGATCCTTTTCATTTATTATATGCAAACAAAGCCACCATCAATAATGATACAGAGTACAACAGGTCAACCAGATTCATATAATTAAATAAAAAAAAAAAAACATTAACGTAGCAGTACATTCATCTTTAATAAAGGTTATGCAGATACATTTGTTATATAAGATATTGCAGAATTGGTCATGTCCCAAAAATTCCCAGTTAATGTAAATTATACAGTGAACAAGAAAATGCTTAATGCTGATTGGTTAGTTTAGGTCTTTAGCCATGGGTAAAACTTGCAATAACTCATGGGTAAAGATCCAGCTAACCTCAGCACAGAAGTACATAAACTAAATTACTACACATCCGAATGCGTAAATTAAAATCTGCTGCCATTTTTTAATTGCCTGTTAGTGAGAAAACCCCTACCCATCTAATGGTGTCTGAGCTTGTAGTCTAATCACAAAACTGCACCAATGGTGGTGCTGAACTGCCAGAATCTACCAACACTATATGAGTGCATGCATGCATGCACACACGTACACGCATGCAGACAAACACACCCATGATCTGTTTACCTTTTTCTTATCTTACCCAAACCCATTCTACAAAACATCACCACTGACTCAAAACGCTCCAGGTGTCACTCTCCTCTCAGCCACTCTTGTTCTATCAGTCATCTTTCTTTCCCAGCCATCAACCAAAAACCAGCAATAACCCCAATGGCAAGAAAATAAAGAACATCTAAAACCTCAAAATGCAGCTGCAGCTGACAAGGCCAGCACGTGGCAATCATTGAGCCATGACCACACCCAGCAGCAACTGTCACTGTTCCCTTCATCGGCCTGTTCTGTGCTCCTCAGCAGGGAAAAAAAATCCCTATGCAACATGTAAAGAAATACAGTGTGAAATCAATTCAACAACTTTAAATGAAAACACAACTACTCCTATGAGTAAAACTCAGGTGGGTGGGGAAGGGAGCAACCTCTCCAAGGTAATTCCTGTGCTGGATAAGCTATTTTATATAGTTAGGAAAGATATATCCATTAACTGGGGCTGGCAGTATACCCTACAGCTTAGAGTAACGGGATGTGAATGAGCATGGTACATCCAGCAGATGTGGGTTTGATTGCCACAACCTCTATGTGCATACTGTGTGACCCTGTAAAAGACACTTAACCTCTTCCAGTTCTCCTGGGTTGCCCCTGAAAACAGGGCTTGTGCCTATTGGGTGTTACCAATGAATTATGAAAAAAACACTTCTAAAAAGACAAACTTTGCACATCTTTCTAAAAGACATTCTTAACTAAAGAACCCATGATATAATCACAATAAGGCACTGCAGGGTGTGGGTAATTGGGGTTTTTACCCATTTCTTGTGTGGTTACAGTCACTCAACTTTTGGCCTCGTGACACACCATGCAAGGCATGTGTAAATCCCCCCAAAACCCATGCCCTGTCATCCCTTATTTATTTATTATACTATGGACAAAGAAAATATAACCAAGCATGGTTACAGTAATGGCGAGGACAATGGAAGGGCTAGAATATCACAGCACTTTGGTGCTTGATTTGTGCTGGTCTTAAAGGGAACATACACTATGTTGTTTATACATTTTTTAACATAACTGTAAATTTGGGCATGTGTGACATCTGTTTAATCACCTCAGTGGATAGTTGTGTTTGTTTTGCAGTAGTCTTATTTTTCCTTATTTAGGGCCTAATATTAATGCAGATTTCTTCCTGCCCAGTGCTCATTTTCTAATTACCTAGCAGTTCCAGAACCAGTGGCATCAGTTGAGCCAAAGACTACAATGAAGTGGAATCCAGTGACTGGAACCTCAGGGTCTAAATGACAGCTTAGATATAATTCCTTTCCTTTGAAATATTACTGTTTATTCTGTCAATGTCAGTTATTGTTATCAGAACAAATTTATCATTTATATCTTACAGATTGATTTGTATTTCAAGTATCTGTATCTATTGCCATTTCTGATGTTTGTTTTTCCTTTTATTTAGGGTTGTCTTACATTCTTCCATTGGGTGGATCCAACTTCTGGATATTGTGGTTCACCATGCGTGTCTAGCATCCTCAGTCACTGCTCTATGTGCCAGAAGTTAGTGCCAGACTAACCTCATTCAATTTTTGACTGGGTGACAAGGGAGGTGGATGGGGGGGCAGTGGATGTGGCCAATCTGGACTTCAGTAAGGCCTTTAACACTGTGCCCTATAGGAGGCTGTTAAACAAGCTGGCAGTATGGGTGTGAGTAGGATAGTAGTGCGGTGGGTGGGAAACTGGCTGGATGGCAGGACACAGAAGGTGGTGGTAAATGGCTGTCACTCTGCAGAGGGAAGGGTGACCAGTGGGGTGCTGCAGGGGTCAGTGCTGGGTCCAGTCCTCTTAAACATCTTTATCAGTGAAATTACATATAACATAGAAGGGAGAATTTCCCTGTGGACATGCCAGAGGGACTGGATAGAATAAGGAGAGACCTGCAGAAGCTTGAGGAATGGTCAAGGGTGTGGCAGTTGAGATTTAATGCAAAAAAGTGCAGAATAATGCACATGGGGCACACAAACCCTGGAACAACATATCAGCTGGGGGGAGGATATAGCATGCTCCAAGCAGGAAAGGGACCTAGGGGTTATCATCTCTGATGACCTAAAGGTTGGGAGTTAGTGCAACAAGGCGGGTAAAGCAAATAGGATGCTAGGATGGCTAGGATGCATAGGCAGAGGCATCACCAAAATGAAAAGGGAGGTCATAATTCCACTGTATAAGACATTAGTGAGGCCAAACCTGGAGTACAGTGTCCTGTTATAGAGGTCTTACCTATGTAAGGATATAGACAGGGTGGAAAAGGTTTAGAGGAGGGCAACCAAGATGGTACAGGATTTGCATCACAAGTTTTACAAGGACAGTCTGAAGGACTTGAATATGCACTCCCTGGAGGACAGGAAGGAGAGGGGGGATATGATAGAGACATACAAGTACCTCACAGGGAGGAACAAGGTGCAGGAAAACATTATTTTTCAGGGGAAGAGATTTTCCAGGACTAGGGGTCATGGGATGAAATTGGAGGGAGGAAGGTTCATACAGTAGGTAATGTGAGGAAGTATTTCTTCACAGAAAGGATAGTAGACAAGTGGAACCTGTTGACAAGTAGACAAGTTGTAGACAAGTTGTGTCAGAGGAGGTGGGGGGGGGGGCTGAAACAATTACGGATTTCAAGAATGCATGGGATAGGCATCAGAGGATCCTAGCAGTTGGTGGAAAGGGACAACTCAGTTCAAGAGAAGCTTGAAGAGGCAAAATTATATACGCAATTGGGCAGACTAGGAGGCCAAAGGCCCTTATGTGCTGTCAGTATTTATGTATCTCTGTATCTATATTACTTTAGGGCTTCTTCATTTCTGGTTTCATAACTCATTTTGTCAGCTATACAGTATATATATATACATATTTTCATCACTTAGAGTTTACCTTTATATTTACTTGTACCTATTTTTACGTGGTCTGCAATAATTATTGTAGAACATTAATTCTAGTGACCAGGATCCTTTGCATCTCCTTGTGTGTGTTTATCTATATTGTCAGTGATTATATCCATGCCCTGTTGCTGTTTTAATTACCATAGTTTCTTTTGGTCGCATGTCACTTTCACTGTCATGTTTTGATTCATTAAAGTTATTTTTCTTCATTTTGGTGATATTTTTTACTATTACTATATTTTCACTATGACTATCACTTTTTGCTGGGAGCTTTCGATTTTTAAACTTTGAAGAGAGTCCGCAACATGCTTTTTGGCCAGGTTTCAGATCATTATTGGGCATATTAAAAGACTCAGTTGGAATATATGTGATGAACTATCTTTTTAAACTGTATTGTAATATGCCTTTAAAATGGCCTGTATAAAAGAGTTGCTGTTTGAGCTTGGCCTCACCCCCCTGAAGAAGCATCATATTGAGAGTGTGAAGCGCTGGGGTTTGGGCTGCCTGTCTAGGTCTACATGTCACAATAATAAATTTTCTCAGCAGTTCATGGTGTATTAAAACTGATTTCTTCCCCATTAGTGTAATGGTTTGTGCTTTCACTGTGCTTTTTTCTTCATCAGTGCCTGCTCCTGCTGCAAACACATATTTGCTGTTGTGTTCTTATTTTCTTTTGCTGTCTCAGGCACATCCCTTGCATTGCCACCTTTGCGGCCATTCACAGATAGTAAAATTGGGCCCTTACCAGGTCCAAGGTTTTGTCATACATGAGATTTCCCTTGTTCTCATGCAAGGCTTACAGAGCCATTCCTCTGAATTTGATTGGTTGTACTGATTGCTTTCTTAAGGAAAAGAGTCAGTTCTTAGCTTATTAGGGACAGCAGGCCATCTTTCAACTTGCTCCAGTCCCACAGTAGTGGAGATATCTCCTTGTGAGTAGACCTGACATGGGTCTCTTACTTCTCTTTCTCCAACACATGGATGATGTCTCTCAGGAAGGGGTCAGTCCATATGTTTTCTGCAAATCCAACTGGTTGAGCTGTGGCAGGCCTGTGAGATTCAATTGAGACAGGTAGGCCTATAGTACTGGAATAGCATTTGTGTTAAGTCTGAATTGTCTACTGCTCTGTCTGGATTAGCATGAGTTGATTGGTCATCTACCTCAGATTGCTGGCACATTGCCTACATGCTGGATGTGAGAACATGTGTCCAGCAGTCCCTTTGCTTAGAGTTTGGATGGGGGCACTGTGACAATGCATCTGCATCAATGTTTTTCAAGTCTGGGCAACACTGAAGGCTAAAATCATATGTGATGCTGATAGCTATTGGTGTCCTACAGTATCCAACATTACTGACATGAGTATGCATACGACGGGGTTGTTGTCAGTTCTCACAAGGACTTTTGTTCTGTAGAGTTAATTGCTAAATTTGGCCACTACAGTACACTTCAATGGAAGGAATTCCAGTTTGTGCAGGGGGTAGTTATTGTTGGAGCCAGTCAGGCATTGGTGGTGAAGGCTACTGGTCTTGTACCATTCTCGTGTTTCTGGGACAGTAGTACAACACATCCATTCATGCTTGTGTCAGTGCACAAGGTGTAGGGAATTATGTGATTAGCAAAAATCAGCACTGGGATCTGAGTCAGGCATCTGTTGATTACTTGGAAAGCTTATTCACATTTGTAATCCCACATGGGTCCAAACATGTCTGACACTGAGTAATAATCAATCTTTGGCTTGATCATTTCAAATCATCCAGGTACAAAAGGACTTCCAGGAGGTCTATGTTTCCCACTGCTTTCTACATCAATCTTCAGACCTTGGAATGTTGCTGGGACACCAGAGATCTCTTGTGTCTTCCTCTCAAACTTGTGGGACCCCAAATTTGTCCTCCTCCACACTGGACTCTGGTGGCAGCCACTACATAGCTCAAGAAGAGAAAATTACTTGCTCCCAGTCAAACAGTCTAAGGCATCTTCCACTCAGGGCATGGTGTACTGATGAGGTGTCATCCATTTCTCTAGGGTTCAATAGCTGATGCACATCCTGACTGAGTGATTCTTCCTTTTGGTCATAACAGTGGGTGAGGCATAGGGACTTATGTACTCTTCAATTATCCTACTGCCAACAGGTCCTGCAAGTGTTTGTGGATGCCTTCGACATGTGCAGTAGCCAATCTTCTCAGTTCCTCTCTGAATGTTCGGGCATCAGTCAGACAAATTTGGTGTCCTCTGCATTGGCACAGCCTACATCCCATTCATGGAGTAGCCCTCCTTGCAAACTGTCTTTCTGGAGCACATCGATGATCACCACCTGATAATGCACATCTTGAGAGAACTCAGCAAGTCTAGTTACAGCACACTGTGCCTGTGGAGATAACACTAAGGCCTCTCTCTTTATCCATAAAAAGAGAATACTGGTTGGGCAACCATGCACAACCAGCCTGTGCTGCACAGAGGGGCTCTGATTATATCAGACCTCAAAAGTGAAGCTCAAAAGGTCTGATGTAATCAGAAGCATGAGGTGGCAGCACAAGCTGGTTGGGCATGTGGTTGCCCAATCAGTATTTTTTATAGTGTATTTTTTTATTGAAAACAAAAGTGTTTTCACAGTGCTCCATGGCAACAGCAAACATGCTAGTGGTTTCAGTTCACAACTTGAACTGATTGCTGTGCACGTGGCAGTGCTGTGTAAAACACCAACTGCCACAAGGATGTCTGACCAGCTGGAATGTTGTTGTACCACAGAAGGGTTCAACCATGTTCTCTGACCTTTGAATTGTGGTACAACAGTATTTCAGCTGGCATGGAAATCTATGCATAACAACTCTCACTATACACTATATGACACTTACAGGTTCATCTCAGGTGCCAGGCTTCCTTTTTTCCTACTTTAAATACACATAGAAGAGCTGGGTGTAGATAGGCAAAGATTTCAAGTATTTTGGGCCCCCCATTTCTTTGAAAAGCTGAGTCACCCTTCTAAACATGCTGGCATTAGTCCCCATAAGGAGTGGTATGTGATCATACATTTGTGGATCTGGCAACACAAGAGTTAGGGCCTCAATAGTTTGGCTGACCCCCATGATAGCTCGTGGAAGTTACAGTTTCACTGTGTTGTACCCCTCATATGGGTAATTAGCATCGCTCAACCCCTACACGGCAAATCCTTCTTGGGGGCAAATAGGCATATGTCTCAGAAACATTTAGTAAACCGACTTCAAAATTATAGTCACTTGTGACCAGCTGTCCAAGATGGCATGGCATGAGTGTCCTTCAGTTTTCAATGGTACGTCTGGAGATGGCACTGTGAGTCTTTTTGGCTACTATTGCTCCATTTGGCTTCTTGGGGGCATTTGAGAAAGAGTATGACTGAGGAAGAAGCTACCATCAACATGAGGCTGGGCAGCACCTTCACCAGGTCCCTCCACATTTTCCCTGGTTTGTTAAAGCATAAATCAGTGTCTGGATTAAAAGTAGTGGATTCTCCGGTCGGTCACAATGCACTGTGAAATATCCATCTTCCACATCTGTAGCAAGAAATAGCTATTTCTAAGGGGCTGACAAAAGTAACTTCGGAGTTCACAGTATGCCTTTCTTCCTCAAATGGAACACGCTGAGGTGAAAGTCCTGGGGTCAGTGTCTGACTTGAGGATGGGAAGGCCTAAGTACTTTCATCTGGGGAGTGACTGCCTGACAATCAGTCATTTGAGCCTTCAATTACTTAAATAGCTTTTGCAAATCAAGGTGCACAAAATACTGTTTTCCATAGCTGTGGGTAGTCCTAGCATTTGCACCTCGGCCACTGGTCCTTTTAATGCACTCCCAGATCATGTAGGCCTGGTCCCATGTTTTGTCCTATCACTAGTTGCAGGGCCCACACCCTTAGGTTGCGTCTAAACCAACTACAAAGCATCCTTTTACTCTCTGAACAGGTTTCCTAACTCCTGGCTTTCTGGCTGCCCCCTTGGCACTGCAACAACCGCAGTCTGTGCGTTAGGCATCAACACATGGTGTGAATGCTTCCTTGCCTTTTGCTCTTCCTCCTTTCTGATCTCCTTCATCAATTGACAGAAGAATGTGGGTTGTTCTTCTGGTCTCCCAGATGAAGTCTGATCACCAACATATCAGTATAATAGGCTCCCCTCAGGACCTGATCAGCTGTGACTTGGTTCAGGTTCTCATCAGGTGTCCCTCATTTATGGCATACTGAACTCTCTGGAGCAGCCTCACCAGTCGAGTCAAATATATGTGACCCCTATATGTGTCCACATTTGTAGCATGGGTATACATAAGGTATCTATGGGTTCGGGGAAGGATGAGGCTACTTGGCACAAGAGACCTAGGTTTGGCTACTCTGCACAGGGGAACCCAAGTAAATCCAACTACAGGAAGCAATAACTGTAATGTCCAAAACCAGAATTGGGATTTTTCAGTGTGGCTTTATTTATTAACTCACTGAACATAAACAAAGCTCTGATGGTCCTCACAGGGCTACATAACTGTAATGCAGATTAGAGGTTAAACACAGCGGTCCATTTGAGGAATGAACACTACAACAGTTGTCTGGCTTTGGACCCACCAGGCACTCAGCCGGACTTTGCATGCGCATTGGATACACAGCCCGACTGGCCCGGCTCCCCTGCCGGCCACTCGACTGACGGTCCACTTGGCAATGAACCCAAACTCTACTTGGAAAGACATCCCATCAAACAAGGAGGCTCCCAAACTGTGGCTCCCCACACCACTTGAAGTCTGCGACTCCTAGAGAGATTTTGTTTACTTCCAATTCGAAACTCCCATCAAACAGGGAGACTCCCATCAAACAAGGAGTATGTTCCCATCCTGTGGCTCCCCACACCACTTAGAGTCTACGACTCCTAGAGAGATTTTCAAGTTGCACCCACGCCTGGGCACCCACCCCATCACTGGCCAAGCGATGAGCAAGTAGCAAAACACAGAAGAAACTGTGAGAGGTGGACCTGGTTACTAAAGATGGGATCTATCCACCTCCAGCTCCCACAGCCCATACCCGGCCATTTCTCTGGACACACAGAACTTTAGACTTTAAAACTGTAGATTGACGGTGGATGACCTGAAGCACCCCCTCTACAATGAACTTTAACACTTTAAACAGATGACTGCTCTATTTGTTTGTCCTAGTTGACATAGTTCTCCCAAATAGCAGTCCCCAATACTTGAAATCCAACTGAAGAAAAGAAGTTGTTTGCCCCTTCCAATGAGGCTAAACACTCACCCATTCATTGCAGGTGCCCCACAGGCAAAGAAATGTAACCTTTGCTGTTATACATGAACAGACTGAACTTAAATTAAAACAGGCAGCTTTCTTCCCCAGGTGGGAGAAGGGGATTGCCCCTGGAACCCACAAATAACTTTTTCTCACCCCCAGAGGGAGCGGGGTAAACAGACACTACTGGTGTCCTTCTTGTTTGCTTAAGGACAAACTGAAGACTGACTTTGAATTCCCAAGATTCTAACTTACTCTGAGCTGAAGATTCCAAATGTGGCTCATGCAGCTGTGACAATTCTATAATGATGTCATCCCTCTAGTCTCAGCTGTGACTGAGGACAGAGTGAGACAGTGTGAAACCCATTTAACTGGAGTTTCACAAGCTGCCTTCCCTGCCTACCACTAGGTCTTACTGGGATTCTAGTAACCCCGGGTAACAAAGGGGTTACACTCGCCCTTGACCAGGAAAATGACTGTCCCCAGTCATTATGCACTGACCTTAGGCCATCCCACCCTATGTGTTACCCGGAGTGGGGTGATCAGGCCCCTCCTACCATGTGCAAGCACAGGTAGGCAACACTAAGGGCCTAGAGGCCTCATAACCCATATATCAGCTGCCTACTCTATCCACTTACTATGGACACCTAGTGGCTCTGGTAGAACTGTCCAGAGCATAGCCCTGATAGATCAGCACTGCAGCCCCTACTGCAGGTCAGGGCCACAGCCTGTCCATCCCCCCTAACCCTCTAGGGGAAACCTATCTGCCTCTAACATAACATCCCAAACAAAAACAAAACCCGGGGACCTCCCCGACCTTGGGCAACCTGCAACTACAACATTAGGAACACAAACAGTACTTTTATTTCTACACATAAGCACTGAAACGAGGAACTTCGATGAGCCCCTCCTCCTCTTCTTGTCTTCTCTTCTGTCTTCCAGGAACACCTGTAAGAAAAGACAAAAACAAAACAAAAAAAACACACCCTAATCTGCATTTACGATCTACCTAAACAACAACAGTGACAAAAACAGCAACAACAACCCTTACCATACAGGAAAACAGAACACTAAACAATCCCAAAAAGAAAAAATATATATATTTTTTTTTTAGAAAAGTAGAAAAGACAGTATATACATTAAGTACAGAAATGACATTGATAACAATACACCTTTTGGGGGGATGGAATGCCCTAAATGTCCCACTAGTGACTACAAGGCCCGAAGGCCAGTCCATTAAAGAGTCTCTCCTGGGCCGGAGCCCCGTGAACATAGTCTTTTAAGGCCATAATCCTGAAGGGGAGAGTCTTTGTGGACAATTCACACACTGTTTGAAGTCTGTAGTGTAAGGTGTGTATTGCAATGTCATAAAGATAGAATAAAAAAGATTGTGACTCACCAGCCTCTTGAAGTATTCGAACTAAGCAAACCTGGTCCCTTCCGAAAACTCTCCCTGGCAGCATTTCTTCTGATACAGCTGGGCGGACATCTTCCGGGAACCCACAGGAGTGCACATCTGGAAACAGCTGGGCTGATGTCATAACTGGAGAAGGAACCTTAGAACAGGAACAAAAAGAGAAACAGCTGGTCCGACGTCATCCGATTACCAGGCGATGTACAGGCAAACAGCTGGGCTGGTGTCCTCTCTGGATCTGAAGTCATCTGGTGGTAGCAGTAGATGGTTATTGATTAGGGCAGTACACTGTGGACTGAAGAATGTGGAGCACCTGATTTGCTGTTTATTCATATTGGCAGTTCAATAAGGTTACTTCACAGTGTAGATGTGGTAGTATTGACTACCACTGCTTGGCTCTCCATTTTGTAGGCACGGGCTTAATTACTGGGAGGTCCTTGCACTGAGGCCAATAGTAGAGGGGGGTCAGGGGCTTGAATTATTACTCCATCTGGACGCACATAATTCACGCGGTGGGAGACTTCGCGTCCCTCTCCATCCACTATTCTCACTCTGTCCATAAACAGTGTCCTGCCTCTCTTCCACTGTGTATACTTTTCGTGGAACAGTCTATTCTTTACATGCTGGTTAGCCCCAGGATGCACATGTTTCATTGCTTCATCCCAGATCCAGGATTTCCTGCAGTTCTCAATCTCCTCCCAGACTCTCTGAGGAAAGGTAGGAAAGGTCATACCAAAGATTTCATTGGCCTTTCTACGAACCAGTCTCTCCTCTTTACTTGCTTTGGTCAATCTGAGACCTCTGGCCTGGCTTGGGGGTGGCCAGTCCTGGTTCTGCCAGCTTCGCATCCTCAACGAAATTAAAAACGGATCCCTGACTTCTTCTTCTTCTGGTGAAGCCAGGGCAGTGGCATCACCACCTTCTTGAACACATTCCTCCGAGGCAAGATCTTGAGGCTGTCTCCCGTTCCTATCTCACAAGGCCACTTAGGTTCCTCCTCATCTTCCTATTCACTGAGGATCTGAGCCCAGGAGTGAGCAGTAGTTCTCACCCCCGAGACTATCCATTCATCACTAGGAGCGGAGGTCGACACCTCCCATTCAACAGCCTCCCGCATCTCATCTTCACCTTCGAGACTTGGGCTAGGCCCCCACCCAGGGGTCTATTGATGCTTTATCTGAACTTGCCTTCTGAGATCCAGCATCCAAAACTTCAACTTCAGATTCAGTCTCTAATTCTCACTCTAACTTTGTACCACTCTCCCTGGAGGACCTTCCTCCACAGGCTCCGCCTGATGCTGTGTGCTGCCAACTGCAGATTCTTGAAGTTGTGTCCATGTGGGAGCCAAACGAATTTGAGGCGCTTTATACAAGCCATATTTTTGTAGACAACCAGCACAGTGAGGAATCATGAAGACATCCTTCCAGCACTAAAGCACATCTGGCATACACGCACTGGATAATTAGGAATTGCCACATCAGGAGGGAGTTGCCCTCTATAGCACCAATTTTCAATGTCTCTCAATCTATTTACTGCTGCTGTTACTGCAACCCGGGCATGATCCGAGTAACGAGCTGGTCCTGAGGCCATAACTGCAGAAAAACAAACAAAAGTTCACTGTAACTGAAAGTCCCACTTTAAATGAACACACTGTAGCTTCAAAATGGCTCCTCTGCTGCTGTGTTTACTTTACTACCCCACCCTGTAATGGCGGCGGCAGCAGTCCTGTGCATCAACATTCAGACTCTGGGTCAAGCCCACTGCGCACCCGATTTACATCAGCTACTAATAACTTTTATTTAAACTGCACAACTTGCTCTTTTCTGGCTGTTCTCACATTTACAGGATTTTCCTTGGACTTTTTCACATGCTGGCAACATTTATTTAATCACAGTCCCTTTTAAAACTTCAGGTTTCAGCACAGGATTGCCTGCTTTTACTAGTGTTGCACTTCTTTTACAACCCACCGTTCTCTCTCTGGCTGCAAACTTTAAACTGAGGCTACTTTCATTGCTATGCACACATTTAATGGCTTTACAGACTTGCACTTGCCAGCAGGATATCACACAATCGCTACTTGCAAAGCGACTATACAGCTGCACTCACATTTTATATGGCATTCTCTGAAAATCACTGATTTGAGCAGTTTTAAATCGTTTACTCACTGTTATGGTAGCAGATTGCTGCGATGGAGGAAAACGGCCTGCAGCCAGATTTTTGAAGGCCTCGGATTTCAAACGGGAGGGCAGTCTCCGCGATCGTAGTATTAATCACAATTCACTGATCCCACGACCGAAGTGGGTTGAGCCCGATTTGAACTAGAAAGTCACTTTTCACTGTTTACAGCGCTTGAACACTTCATGAACGCCCTCCACTGCCAGTACACGACTACTCTCTGTCTCCTCTCGAATGCTGAAGCAGACTCTGAAGAGCTGGCTGAGGGGCGGGACTAATGGCAAACTGACCAACCCACAACGCCATGCAAATGAGCCTCTTCTTCTCATGGCCTCTTCCTCACGGCGATCGGCCGAGCAGGCAAATTTAAACTGAAAAGATGCACTTTTTTTTTTTTTTTTCAACTGACTCTACAGCGGGAGCCCATTTCAACCATGTAACATTGCCATTAACTCTGCAGTCTCTAGTATTGCAGAAAGCATTTCCAACGTCCAGGGCATAATTCTCTGTTGCTACCCTAGTTTTCCACACTTTTCTTCACAGAACTTTATTTTAAAACTGACAAACGCTGTAAACTATGTTGATGCAGGACAAGGACACACACTTTGGCTTTACAGCTCCTTGGTAAACAGTTGGCATTTTTTAAACAGCAGCTCAAGATTCACAGCACACAGCACACACTAGGGAAATTGCTTCAACTTCTTTTTGAGCTACCGACTGCCAGATAGCCAAAACGCTAGCCTACTTGCCCAAGCACCTTCCTTCCCAAACAAATCCAAAGCGGTGCCTCCATTTTTGTAACCCCCCTCTATGTGTCCACATTTGTAGCATGGGTATAAATAGGGTATCTACAGGTTCGGGGAAGGATGAGGCTACTTGGCACAAGAGACCTAGGTTTGACTACTCTGCACAGGGGCACCCAAGTAAATCCAACTACAAGAAGCAATAACTGTAATGTCCAAAACCAGAATTGGGATTTTTCAGTGTGGCTTTATTTATTAACTCACTGAACGTAAACAAAGCTCTGTATGGTCCCCCACAGGGCTACATAACTGTAATGCAGATTAGAGGTTAAACACAACGGTCCATTTGAGGAATGAACACTACAACAGTTGTCTGGCTTTGGACCCACCAGGCACTCAGCCCGGACTTTGCATGCGCATTGGATACACAGCCCGACTGGCCCGGCTCCCCTGCCGACCACTCGACTGACGGTCCACTTGGCAATGAACCCAAACTCTACTTGGAAAGACATCCCATCAAACAAGGAGGCTCCCAAACTGTGGCTCCCCACACCACTTGAAGTCTCGACTCCTAGAGATTTTGTTTCATACTTCCAATTGAACTTCCATCAAACAGGAGACTCCCATCAAACAAGGAGTATGTTCCCATCCTGTGGCTCCCCACACCACTTAGAGTCTACGACTCCTAGAGAGATTTTCAAGTTGCGACCCACGTCTGGGTACCCACCCCATCACTGGCCAAGCGCATGAGGCAAGTAGCAAAAACACAGAAGAAATCCGTAGAGGTGGACCTGGTTACTAAAGATGGGGATCTATCCACCTCCAGCTCCCACAGCCCATACCCGGCCATTTCTCTGGACACAGAGAACTTTAGACTTTAAAACTGTAGATTGATGGTGGATGACCTGAAGCACCCCCTCTACAATGAACTTTAACACTTTAAACAGATGACTGCTCTATTTGTTTGTCCTAGTTGACATAGTTCTCCCAAATAGCAGTCCCCAATACTTGAAATCCAACTGAAGAAAAGAAGTTGTTTGCCCTTCCAATGAGGCGAAACACTACCCATTCGTTGCAGGTGCCCCACAGGCGTAAGAAATGTAACCTTTGCTGTTATACATGAACAGACTGAACTTAAATTAAAACAGGCAGCTTTCTTCCCAAGGTGGGAGAAGGGGATTGCCCCTGGAACCCACAAAGAACTTTTCCTCACCTCCCCAGAGGGAGGAGGGTAAACAGACACTACTGGTGTCCTTCTTGTTTGCTTAAGGACAAACTGAAGACTGACTTTGAATTCCCAAGATTCTAACTTACTCTGAGCTGAAGATTCCAAATGTGGCTCATGCAGCTGTGACAATTCTATTATGATGTCATCCCTCTAGTCTCAGCTGTGACTGAGGACAGAGTGAGACAGTGTGAAACCCATTTAACTGGAGTTTCACAAGCTGCCTTCCCTGCCTACCACTAGGTCTTACTGGGATTCTAGTAACCCCGGGTAACAAAGGGGTTACATATACAGAAAGCTTCTCCCCTTCTCTTTCTTCAGCTGTTACACAGAAACACAGAATCTATTGGCAGAAAAAGGCCTGTTAGCCCATCATGTCTGCCCAGGCCTACCTATCTAATGAGGAATAACAGAGTCCTAGAGGCTCTTCAGTCTCTCCCTTTGTGGTGGGGTTTCACAGAGACCACCTCCTCTGGCCCTCTATTCCACCTCTTACCACCCTCTCTGTGAAAAAGTTTGCAACCACACAGGTCTTCCCACTCTCAGACCCCCCCAAATATAATCTCCAAGGTAGATAAACAATCTAACAGTGTGGCATTAGGGTGGGGGGTTTATAAAAACCAAAAGGTGTCCACTGCAGGTCCTTGCAATCCCTTCCTTAGCCATTTATTTTTCTTCCCAACTGAACATTGCCAACTATTTTCCATCTGGGTGGCTCGTCCATCCAAGTCTCATGATCATCCTCCCTGGCAGGGATTGGTTTAGTCCCAAAGGTAGCTTGCAACCATTTGTAGGAATTAGTCTCAAGTGGGGATTCAGTGCCATCTCCAGTACGTACCCCAGGGCAAGGACCATATCAGCTGGAGTAGAAGTCAACTAGGCATCTACTTTTGAACAAGTGTAACACCTCTTCCTTTTAGCCAAGGAGGGCTGTTGTTACTAGCCTCCTGGAAGGTACAGGGAGCTCTCTGAGTGAGTAGAGTCTGCCACGTAAAGGACTGAGGCCCATTTGGAAACAGCAGATAGGTGGGAGGAGCACAAGTGTTGGATAAGGGGCATTTAGGTGCCATATCATGTGAGAAGGGGGTAAGGTAAAGCCCCAGTGGCAATGGGCCAAGGCCTACAGAAGTAGAAAGACCCTGAGGGTGTCCCCACAAGGGTGGCTCCCCAATGGCTTTAAGACCTAAGGTAGGATCCCTGAAGAGGTGCCATTCCAGCAGAGTGAGTATGAGCATGAGTGTGATGGGTTCCTTCAGGAAGTAGCCTCATTAACAGGTAAGGAGTAGTCACCCCAATGGCAGTGGGGTAGGGTAAAGCAAGGCATCATAGTCTCATGGGCCTTTGGGCTAGGATCCCAGTGCAATGCCTGTTGTGAGAGGACAAAGGGATGTTGTAGTCCCTCATCTGTGGGTAAGTGGAGCACTGGAGGATGCAGTTAGCAAGAACATGTGTGAGCAGAGGAAATTCCTGACACTCTGAAAAGTTAGCCAGAAGCAGTGTTATCCAAAAGAGTACAGTAGCTGAAAGTCTGAAGTGGACTTTATGTAATTATAGTGGTGGGCTGAAAAGACTGTGTCACCTGTGCAATGAAAGACTGTTACCTCAGAAGAATAGCAGGAAAGATAAGCTGCATTTTCTGAAAGCCTGAAGTGTTTTTCTGTTTTATTTTTTTATATTGATTTTTCCACCCCTTAGTGCTGCTTGCCCCAATCTTCCTTGGTTACCCACCATCCCAGGGACTTACCTGGGGGAGAATCCCCACAGATATTCCCCCTGTGGCAGGGACAGGGGTGAGGGCCATCCTTCCTCCCTTCAAGCATAATCCAGATGGCCCTTCAGGGCCTTGTAGGTGGTGCCAGGGCTGTGGCAACCAAGGGGTTAGCCTGCCACGATTGCACTTGTTTTTCCTGCTTTTCTTCCCAGCCAGGTGGCATGCACTGAAGCAGATGTACATGCACGTGCAGGTGCATATGTACTACGTGTCTGCTGCCAGTCATTTCCCTTCTGAGCTGCCCCCACTACCAAGCTACCACACTGCCATTTGGTGGCAGTGTAGGAGTGGTGTAGCTGGTCCCCCCTCCCTGGGTAAGGAGAGTAGTCAGGCGGATGCTCAATCTACTCCCTCCCCAGCCAGCCCCCAGCGACTGAGTCCATTCCTGAACCTGGGTTGCTGATGTGGTGGTAGGTGTGGCATCCAGCGCCTCAACCCTCTGCACCACTGGACCGGCTCTTGAAGTATCTTTCTTTTTTGAAAGTTGGAGAAAGTTGTTGGTGTAATTGGTTGGGCTGCAGGCATGGCCATTGTTCTCTGAAATCTCCACATCATAGTTTCCTGGGGGTAACATTATTGTGTGCAATCAGTGTATTGTAAAAAATCACCCCAGGTTGGGATACTGCACAAAAGAACCTTTTTGTTGGGGCATTCATAAACCTGAACCCTGGTTGGTCCCCTCAGTACAAAGGGATGTGTTCCCAGAGGGCCCTGGTATGGCACCATGGCACTTGGCAGAACAGTGAACATTTCTTTTACACATTGTACAGCGCTTCCTTCTGGCTTCAGAAAGGCTTGTATATTTTTCCCTCCAATTCAGAATGCTCTTTCAGCACGTGAGAAACAGCTGATTGACTTGTTCTAGTTACTATAGTCCAAGGGGCAGCCTCTCCCTCATGGCCACTTTAGCGGGTATCTTTTGGTGGTCCATCCATCTCCTGATGATGCTCTACTAGCACACTTAAGCTTTCCTTGGTGATGTTGAAAACCTTTACCCACACTTTCACTTTCAAAGGACCTTCACAGTCTCTGCCGCACTCTGTATATGTCTGATACTGTTCCACTTCTCGGATTCCATGAACTAATATAGTTTTGACTGGGTCCACATTTTACCTCTTGCATCAATCAAATAACTTCTGTCAGTTCATTTTTCATTCAGGGGTGGGGTACAATTTGTAAAATACAGTTCAAAGTTTCAGTGTGCTATTGTGATAAGAGAGTGGCATCCCAGTGGTGCCTTGAATTTTTAACTGCTCTCCCGCAAGGTGTGATGCAGCCTTTGCTACAACAGTAGATGGCTTTACATTTTGAGCTTTGAGGAGAATGGGCCCAGGTCCATTCATGATCTTTTCTGGCATGGTATCTCTACCTATGGGGCTCTTCTCACACAGTGGGTACAAGGGTGCTGTCCTCCCAGGAAATAAACAGTACTCTAAGCTAATACTGCAAAGAATAGTTACTTACCATAACAGTAGCTCTTTAAGAGAATCTCCTCCATTGAGTCACATCATGGAACTGTAAGCTGTTAGCATAAGGACCAACCAGACACTTTTGCTAGCTGGGCTCCCCCCCCATGTCAATGTGCATCATTGCTGCCTATATAATTTGGGTGGTTCCATTATGCCTCAGTTCCCCGCTGGAGACAAGCTTGGAGGATCATTGAACCAGGAGGGACCAAAGCAACCAGGACCAAACCAGGCATACAGGAGAGGGTATGAAAACATGAGTAATCATGCCAAATGCAGACATAAGAGGACAACCAGCTTGTGAGAGCAGGCAGGAAGACCACCCACCACAGAAAAGGGGGGAAGGAGGGAGGGACAGCTGTATCTCAATGGAGGAGATTCTTTCAAAAATCTACTGTTATGGTAAGTAACTATTCTATCTTCTTTGAGAATATCTCCCTCCACTGAACCACATCATGGAACAATTCCCAAGCAGTACCAAAGCACTGATGGAGGAAGGAGGGATCTAAACACCCTAAATAAGGAGGTCTTGCAGGACAGTAAAGCCAAATCTGGCATGTCTACGAGAGACAGTGTCCAGACTATAATGTTTAGTGACTATATGAACATTAGTCCCAGTGGCAGGAGCACAGATGTCAGCAATGAACACACTGTGAAAACAAGCCACCGAAGTAGACACCCCATGAGTGGAGTGGGCATGGACAGGACCAGGAAGCTCCTTACTGCACTTCTCTTGGCATAAATGAATGCAGCTGGCCAAGCACTTGGAAAGTCCCTGCTTAGAAGTAGGGGAGCTTCTGGGTGTGAAAGTCACAAACAGTTGAGAGGATTTTCTACAATCCTTATGTAAGAGCAAGACACCAACACAATGTCCAACAAATGTCAAGCATGTGCAGATGACATTCCTCACTTTCCATGGAAGACAAAAAGTAAACCAAAAGCTCAGTAGTCTGATTTAGTGTTCACTCAGAAATGATCTTCAGCAGAACAAGAAGAATGATGTGTAAGGTAACCTGATCCTTGTGGAAAACAAGATAAGGAGGCTCTGTAACCAGATCTTACAGTTCCAAAATACTGTATGTCTAGCAGACGTCATAGCCACGATGTAAAATGTCTTCCCAGATAGGAAGCACAGCTCATAAGTGGCAACAGGCTCAAAAGTAGGCACAGTAAGGATCTCCAGAACCAAATTAAAGTCCCACACCAAAACCAGATCATGGATCGAGGTGCAGAAGGAGAATATCTATGAGAAACCTGCAAGAAATTTCAAGCTGGGACACTATTTTGCCATCAGTGAGGGCATGAAACACTGACAACACAGCCAAGGTAACCTTTATGGAGGAATACCCAAGGCCCACATCTGTAAGAAATGGGAGGTAGCCTATAACCTGACTGACTGGACATGTAAAGGGGTTCAGCTGATTGGCAACACACCAAAGCACAAAATGTTTCAATTTTTGTGAGTAGTGTATCTAGCAGATAGCTTTCAAACGCCAGTAGAACAGCTGCAACTGCTGTGAAAACCCCAAAGAGTGAGAGTTGTACGTCCTCAGGAGCCAGGCGTGGATGTGCAAGGATCAAAGATCTAGATGCACCACAGAGCCCTGCTCCTGCGACAGAAGTCCTTTTCATAAAGGGAGAGAGACAGGGGGTTCCACTGCCAATTGCTGAAGCAGAGGGAAACATATTTGTCTGAGCCAGTACAGGGCCACCAGAATCAGGGTGGCTGGCTCAGCCCACAACTTGACCAGGACCCTCTGTATCAGAGAGAACTAAGGAAATGTATACATAAACCACTCTTTGCAAAAGAGGGACAACTCATTCCACCAAAAAACTCCAGGGTCTGCAGTGAGCAAGCAGAAAAGCAGCAGTTTTGCATTGTATGGAGACATAAAGAGGTCAATATCTCTGTGACCCCACTTTATGAAGAGGTCACCCATGATGGAGTCCAGCAGCTCCCATTCATGGCAGAAAGGCTATGATTAGCTGAGACCATCCGCAAGGTTGTTGAGGGTTCTGGGCAGAAAGATGGCTGACAGGAGCATGTCATGTTGCACAGCGCAGTGCCAGACTCTCATTGCTTCTCTACAGAGAGGACACTAGTGGACCCCACCTTGGCAGTTTATGTAGTACATCACTGAGATGTCCATACAAATCAACTGTTTGTGACCAGCAAGGACTGTAGCAAACTTCTGTAGGTCAAGCAGAACAGTCCTCATCTCCAGAATGTTGCTGTGCAGAACCATGCCTAAGGAAGACCACTGACCCTGAGTCTGGCAGAGGTAAAGATGGGCACCCCATCTGGCACCTGAGGGGTCCATCGCCATCACAAACAGAGGAAATGGATGGAGAAAGGGTGATCCTGTCTCTAGGTTAGAGTGGTCCAACCACCAGAGCAGGAAATGGTGAAGCAGAGGGGTCACTTTTATGAGACACTTTAGCTTGTCTGTATGCTGAGCCCACTAGGCATGGAGGAACCATTGTGGAATCCTCATATGCAGATGCACCAGTGCCACAGTCAGAACAGCAGCAGCCATGTGGCCTGTTAGCCATCATAGACATCTGGTTGAGACACAGCCACTGGAAGAGATCAGCTGAGCCTGGGCAACAAGTGTCCTAGCATGGTCAGAAGAAGAAAAATCCGACCCAACCCTGTGTACAAAACTGCTCCAAGGTACTGGAGGTACTGGCATGAAGTGAGTACTGACTTCAGCTTATTCACCATAATGCCTAACTGCTCAAAGAGCTGTCTGGTGTGGAAAAGTGTGCAAAAATAGCCTCCTTTGACAGGGCTTTCAGAAGCCAATCATCGATGCATGGGAAGACATAGAGGTCTTCCCTTCTGAGGGTGGCTGAAATTGCTGCAAAGTATTTGGTAAAGACATGTGGGACAGACAATAAACCAAAGCGCAAGACACAAAACTGACAGTGTGAGCCCTGGAGCATAAACTGCAGGAATTTTTTGTATGACTTGTGTATTTTGATATAGAGGTAAGCATCCTTCAGAGCAGAGGGAGGAGGGACTGCGGAGAGACCAATAGGAAACTTTCATATTCAATAAACACATTGAGGCCCCTGAGGTGTAGGATGGGCCTTAAATCACTGGTCCACATTTGTGCTAGGTAGTAACAGGAATAATAGCCATGATTCAGTTCTGCAACTAGGACAGGTTATATGGCCCCTTTGTGGAAAAATGTTTGAACCTCTTCCAGCAGGAGGGCCAGATGTTCTGGTGGGTAACAGTTTGACAAAGGAGGATGCACAGGAGGAACAGTGAACAAGGACATGTCTTCACTGAACCACCTTCAGCACTCAAGCATCTAATGTGCATTCTCACCACTTTGGAAGGAAGATGGAGATGCCACCCCCATGTGGATGTCCTGATCTACAGGGGTCAGGAGACATGGAGGGGAGTTAGAAGGTACTGGGAGCAACAGGGCTCCTGCCAAGACCTGCACCTTTGGTGACCCTCTTATAGGTATTGGGAGGAAAAAGGGGCCTGTAGGAAGGCCTGGGGCTGCTGAGAGCTATGGTCAGGTCCCTGGGAATCGCCTGTACCAGGGCTAGCATACACCCTATAAAAAGAGCCCTGGCACTACCTCAAAGTTTAGGTTTAAGGGTGCTGCAGGTCCGCAGGGTCATTTTTGATGTTTGGGAGTCCTGCAAGGCAGACTCAACATCACAGCCAAAAGGCTGCTTACTTTTATAGGGAGAATTAGAGGGGAACTGTCATCAACAGGGTTTCTTAATGTCTGAAAGACCATAAACAACTATTTTGAGTGAGCAATTGTATTTATCTGTGAGTCTTTGCAGTTCAGAGTTATTCATATGTAAATCAGCCTGTAATTAAGGGCTGGGGGCAGCCATATGTTTTAGGCTCCTGACAGGAAATGATTTCACTGGGGATCTTGGCCCTCCATTGACTGTAGGTTAAATAGGAAATTGTCTGTTTTATTAAGTGTGTTTTAAGGTGTTATTACAACATTTTCTACATTTATAATACTTGTTTTATATGTGCATTGAAACAGGTGAATTATCACCTTTACATTTCAACTGTTTGTAAAAATAATCCATCTTTAGGATTGCTTTAACCTGTAGGCTATACTACCAGCTGATTATCAAAAACTACACATCTCAAGGCTGACTCTGTGGTGCCAACAGGTATTGAGGCCCCATATCAGGATTTCTAAACCCTGTTTGTGTTCATGTCAGTGCAGATTTCTGGGGCTGCCACAGCACCAACTTCTGTCTTTTTCCATTCCCTGTCTTACAGCCTTTTCTCTTATAATTTCGGGTGTGAACTAAGGCTACAAGATGCAAATGTGGCTATGTACCTACTGGCCTGGCATCATGGGGCCAGCCTTGAAAAGTGTAGTTTTTGATTATCAGCTGGCAGTACAGTCTAGAGGTTAAAGCAAAGATCTGTGAACAAGCTTTGTTCATCCAGCAGAATGGATTTTGATTCCATCATGCTGTACTTGTATATTGTGTGACCAGAGTAGGTCATTTAACCTCCCTGTGCTCCCAAAACACACCCCTGCAGCTGTGTGCCTTCCCTGGACAAAGACAGTAAAAACAATCTGAGCATGTGTTATGATTCTGAAAATATTATGCTCTTTCTATCCAGATTTGACTTGGGGAGAAAAAAAAGTAGGATGGATTACTTGTTTATTAATTGCAAAAACACATAGATGGACAACACAGTTAAAACATGCATAACCTGAAATGCATTATTAAAAGAGTATTTTGCTTCTTTTGATGAAGTTAAAAGTACAACAGTTTCTTACTGAAACACTTTGGATGGAATGGGATTTTCTACCGTAAAGGAAAAAAACCAAGCTGGTTGATCCTGCCGCCCATATCCTTCTAACGTGTCTTACACTCTGCAGCTATGCTGATGGACCACGTGTGTGTGGGTGTGTGTGTGTGTGTGTGTGTGTGTATAAGTATCTCTGACAGAAGTGCTGCACTAACTGAACTGTGCTGAAAGGGAAATAAATGTCACCATTAAATAAAATAATATAATATGTGGGTGGATGGGTGTAAAAACCAGAATTTTGCACACAACCTTGGTGTGGGATGCTTTTATAAACCACTCAGACTTTGCCATCGGGGTTAATGTAGCATCCCACACATCGGGTGTGTGTAAAATTATGGTTACACATACACACCCATGTATTATTCTATATTTTAATAATGCAGTTCAGATTATGCTTTTTTTTTAAACAATGTAGTCCATCCATGTGTTTTTGCAAATAATAAACAATTAATGATGGAATATTTTTTCAAGTCAAATCTGGATAGAAAGAGCAAAATATTTTCAGAATCATAACACATGATCAGATTGTTTTTACTGTCTTTGTTCAGAAAAGGCACACAGCTACAGCTTGTTTCTGGGTGTGTTTTGGGAGCACAGGGAGGTTAAGTGACTTACTCTGGTCACATAATATACAAGTAGAGCATGTTGGAATCAAACCCCATTCTGCTGGATGAATGCAACTTGCTCACAGCTCTTTGCTTTAACCTCTAGGTTGTACTGCTAGCTGTTAATTAAAAACTACACATTTCAAGACTAGCCCCATGATGCCATACCAATAGGTACATAGCCACATTTGCATCTTGTAAACCTGAGTTCACACCTGAAATTGTAAGAGAAAAGGCTGTAAGAGAGGGAATGGAATAAGACCAAAGTTAGTGCTGTGGCAGCCCCAGAAATATGCACTGACATGAACACAGCCAGGGTTTAGAAATCCTGTTATAGTATGGGGCCCCAGTACCTGCTAGCACCACAGAGCCAGCCTTGAGATGTGTAGTTTTTAACGATCAGCTGGCTGTATAGCCTAGAGGTTAAAGCAATCATAAAGATGGATTATTTTTACAAACAGTTTGAAATGTAAGGATGATAACTTGCTAGTTTCAATGCACATATAAAACAATTATAAATTTGGAAAGTAGCTGGTTCCGTCGTGCCAGGTGATAGGGGATCACCTGGCACAGTGGTGACCCAGGTTCATGCCTGAGCCTGGGATGTCAGGAGTGGAGGCCAGCAGGGAGGGCTCAAGAGTGTCCTTTGGATGCTCTCCTCCCAGGGGGAGAGTTCCAGAGGGCATTGCCCTGGAGTGGCTCCTTGTGGCTGGATTTGACCTTGCACTTTGTGGTGTGGATGCCACGCACTGCCAGCGCAAGTTCCCAAGGATGTTGCGATGTGCCTTCCAGGGGTGGGGCAACAGAAAAAGTGGAAAATGGCCACCAGTGCTGGTCGGATGACGGCGGTCTGCACCCATAGCTGTGAAGCCCCCAAAATCTACCTCAGCACCGACCAAGATGTGAAGGGATGCTGATAACAGCACCTCAATCTCCCCTCCTGAATCCCCCACCATGGGAAGGGGTCCCCTGTGATGAAGGGATATGTTGGGACAGTCAGCAATGGAGGAGACTGATGATAGGTCGGGGGAGTGGCGAAAGGGTGAGACTTGGCAGCCAGAAGGAGAGGGTGGCTGGTTTGGAAGTAGGGGGCTTAAACAGAGAATGCAAAAAAAATGTAGAAAATGTTGTAATAACACCTTAAAACACACTTAATAAAACAGATGATTTCCTATTTAACCTACAGTGAATGGAGGGCCAAGATCCTTGGTGAGATAATTTTCTCTCAGGAGTCTAAAACATATGTCTGCCCCCAGCCCTTAATTACAGACTGATTTACATGTGACTAACTCTGGACTGCAAAGACTCACAGATAGACACAATGGCTCGCTCAAATTAGCTTTTTATGGTCTTTCAGACACTAAGAAATCCTGAAGATGACAGTTCCCCTTTAACTCATTTGCTCCCGGTGGCCATTTTGGGTCACATCCAGCAATGGATGGTTCCGACGCCATATGGTGCCTATGGGAACAAATGAGTCAGCAACATGCAACCAGGAGTGGTGGTGCAGGCAAATGCTGGAAGCAGCCATGTGAACAGCAGCATCAGAGACATCATAAGTGGACTGTATGAGGTGCTTACCAGCCTTCAGACCATGGGCAACAGTTTGTTAAACTACAGTTTTATCCAGCCAGTCAGACAGCTTTTCAGCCATGGCAGCCATCAACTTCCACAGGCTGTTACATAGCAACATAAGCATATGTCCACTTGCTCATGACATCCAGTTTTCTAAATTCTTCATCAGGGGAAAGAGAGTTCATATGCTTAGGAGCTTTAGATCTCTCATGTGCAGCCATGATAACCACAGCGTTCATCTCAGGTTGAGAGGAATAATATGGCTTATCAGAAGGGCAGGTTATTGTTTATCCACCTTACAAGGCACAGCAGACAAAGCACAAGGTCAGTAACAAGCAGCCTGAGTGGCATCCTGTAATGCCAAATGGACAGGAGGAACAATCACAATAGGCAGAGCAGACACCTCCAAGAATTTATGAAGAGTCTTCTTGGAGTAATCTTCCTCCTTGGCTGTAAAACCCAGCCTAGAATGAACCTTCCAAAGGAAAGCCTGAAAGGAAGCATCCTCAGGAGGAACCTAGGAGTGTAATTCACACTGTCTGCACTACAGGAAGAGAAAGTGGAACTGGAGCCTACAGCATCGGGGAGGGGGGGCAAACTGTCATCCTTTTCCTCATATTTCTCCTCCATAAAATCAGGATTATACTCCAGTTCCTCCCTATCTACAGTAGTGGGCAGCGGGTCAATGACAGGAGGAGGCTGAACAGGAGGAACCATTGATGGACTAGGCATCGACAAAGAAAGCCCCTGGCTAGATATGGTGACCGACATAGGGAATTCTGGCACTGATGACAAAAATCAGCAGCAGTGGTCCTGGTGGTGGTGATGGGTTTAGTGTGGATGGAGGAGCCAGTGGCAGAAGCTTTTGAAAAAGTTCAGACATAGTGTGAAACAGCATCTGCACGTCGATGGGACTGTGCCCAACAGCAGAATGTGCTATGAATCCTCCGATGGTGGATTAGAACCACTGCCAGATCCCAACTTAGGTGTCTGAAAGATGGTCGGTGGGGTGGGGGGGTAGTAGAACCTGAGGGCTTAGCCAGGGATCTGACTTCTCCCATAGACTATCACAAAATGAAAAGACTCCATCCTCCTACTCCTAAAAGCGAGGCTAGCATCTGGGTATTTGTTCCAACAATAACTTAAACAATGCAAGTCAGAGCATCTTATGACTAGAAAGAACATCATAAAACACACTCAAAAGAAGCAGTCCACAGAAAAACAGATTCAAAAGCAGCTGAAAAACAGTTTGAGATTTATTTCAATAAATCTGTTTCGTTAAAATATGGAGCATATTTCCAAATGGTGCACACCAAAAAGAAATGGCTCAAAATTGTATTTGCTGAGCTTGTTGCCAGAAAATGCAAGTTACATACTAAGAATTCTCAGACACTGCATATATATTGACATAAATATGCAATAAAATGCTTGTTCACAGTGTTGGTAAAACTTAAGTGCATTTGCAAGTTATCCAGTAATCAGACCTTTTCATTAGCATAGCAGAGGCAGCAGGGTCACAGTTAAAAAGTACACATTTCAGTGCAGGCTTAAGGTGCCATTTATAAAGTACAGAAAAGGTTCTGGTCCTGCTGAGTAAATGGTCTATGGATTTTTTCCAGAGACTTACCTCATTTAAAGGGGTAGCACAGTCAAAATTTGCAAAAACATATACTGTGCAGAGTGTTTTGATTTGTGTGTGTAGTCCGGGTGTGTCCTTCCCTTTGTTTGCTAGTAAGAGGTTTTTCTAAATTAGCCTGCTAGTCATATGGTAGTTTTATGGCCCCTGGGGATCTCCATCTTAGCAAGATTTATTGCTCTTTTTTTTCCAGAAGTGCCTCTTGTCCCATGTGACAGTGATACGTCCGGGACCACTGATTCAGCAAGTACTAGCGATAGGAGCCTGATGCACTGGACTCCACTAAATAGCTCTAATTCAGTATTTTTGTTGTCTACGTGTGTTAGATCTATCCAGCAGGAGCAAATGTTTTGCTTTTAAAACTTTTCATTTCATCAAACTGCACACAGCCGTAAAAAGCACACAACTCACCCCAGATCATCAATGCTGTAATTAGTAAAGAGTCTAGCTACTCTCTAACAGAATAACCCACTCAATTAGCTCTCAAGTATTTGCTAAATTGTAAATGTAGCCATTAGTGCTCACTGGATAAGGAAAGTTGCTCAATACCGCAGCTCTGCTGTTGTAAACTGACTCTAAACCAGTGGTTGCTGAATCCATGGTCCCGGATACATCACTGTCACATGGGACAGGAGGGATTGTAGGAAAAAGAAGAGCAATGAATCAAGATGGAGATCCCTAGAGGTCATAAAACTACTGTAAAACTAGCAGGCTAATTTAGAACAAAACTCCTAACAGCAGACAAAGGGAAGGACACACTAGGACTACACACACAAATCAAAACATTAGTCTGCACAACATATATTTTTACAAATTCTGACTGTACCACTCCTTTAAGAAGAGAGCGTGACCTAGCAGGAGAGGTATCCTTTTTCCAATGCCTCTGCATTTTCTTATGTTCATGGTGGTGTTTATCTGACAGTTTAGCAGACTTGTCCTTTTTCTTTGTCGATTCAGCAGAGAGCAGTGGGTTGACAGTGAACTGTAGGGAAAAGCAGCAGGGTGACAATAGTGAAGCCATTTGTGTTGCATGCTGTTTGTCCCCCATAGCCTCGAGTTTCAAATAAACTTCCAAGGTCTTCTTGTGATGTCTCCATATAGCCTGGTTAAAGCCCTGGCAAATGCTGCAGGCCTTCACATCGTGAGAAATGCCTAGACAGTGGGTGCACACGGAGTGAGCATTCTCCTTGTACATTTTGAGTTTACCGCAAGGAACAGCAGTTCCTTTTCTTTTGTCAGCAGCATAAATGTTTAATTCAATTAAAATAACAGCCATGGAAGCATAAGTGATACTTGCAAAGTTAGGTGGTGTTCCTCTGCAGTGGTGGAATAATGAGCGGTTGACTGCGGGAGAAAGAACTGAGTCATGATAGGGTCATCCACATTATATAGGCGACGATGATGCACATCGATGGGGGTGGCCTCAGCTAGCAAAAGTTTCTGGGTAGTCCTGATGCTGACGGCTTACAGTTCCATTATGTGGTTCAATGGCATGAGATATCGTCGAAGATCAATAATTGCAATATACTGAACTCTGAATAACTGAAACCACTGAACAAATGCAATAATAAAACCTGCTGGTGCAAGTCACAGGAGTAACTGGTTTATGGGGGGAAGGGGGACAGGATGAAGAAAACAAATACAATACTGAATTGAATGCACAACCTGTACAGCGATACTCCCATGTTCCACCCTACAAATGCACCAGCTTAACCCTTTACCGGGTTCACCCAGTCAAAGGTGAAACTAAATAGAGCGCTGCAAAAAAGAGCACAACCAAAAGGGTGAGTGTCAATGCGGTGACATGACATTGTATCACCATGCAGACATGACCACAGGAATTGCAGGAGCAGAATTGGCTCCTGCCTTTGTGATTTTATGCAGGAAGCTTTGCCCCCTTCACCCCCCCAGTAATAATATATATAAAGAACTCCAGCCAGCACATGTTGGGGGGAAGGCAAAAACTAAGTAACAGTGGCAACCCCTCTCAACACGCTCACAGTAACAGACGTCGAGATATCCTGGGCGCTGTAAAGACTCATGCACAAATGCTGATGCCCATATTCCAACATCCTCTTCTCGGCACCCTCTTGACGGGATACATCCTTTACCCCCAGTCCTTAGGAGCAGCAACAGCTGTGACATTAGTTGGGGCCCAGCAGGAAGATGTAACATTGGATACCTTTGTTTTAAGCCAATCTATTTGTTATCCACAAGAAAGAATACATGATGCAAACAAACATGGAAATAAAAGTACAACAACAACATCCTAGGCCTTCACCTGGGCTTTGCAGTAAGGTACAATCCTGCCCAGGACTTAATAAGCCCAATGCTAACTAAACTATCTAAATTGCTTGTTGCAGGTTCAGTATTCACAGAGCTGGGATCATCCAGTGCTTTGACTAATGCAGATCCAAGTGCCCCTGATTTTCTGCCCCAGCACCGCCTCTCGTTGTTGCCTGCAGGGGTCAGAGGAAATGCCCATGCAGGCAGCTGGCGTGGGCAGTGGCTGAAGTTGGGAAGATATCTGCTACTGCTCCCAGGAGGGAGTCTAAGTTAAGGCCACTATTGGGTGAAGTTACAGCTATAAATGGGGTTGATCTTTATGGTGATTCAGAAGTAGCTTGCCAGCAATTTGCTAACAGGATAAAAATAGACACACGCCCAGTGTGTTCTGTTTAGGCATAAAAAGAATTAGTGGTAAAATCTGCCTTTGGAAGAGCAAACACTACCAGTACCTAAAGATTTAGGTGCAGCTGACTAGGTCCTTGGGGGCTTGCTCAAAAACTGGGAATGGTCCAAACCAGAGTTCTTGTCCTGATTTTACAGTCACAGATCAATGAGACATAGCAGGGTGTGGCTTCGACACACATATATTACAATCAGCATTAACACTTTAAAGCAATATAATTGCTCTTCAGTTGAGAGTGCATTGTCTAAACTCAATGAAAAATTAAATCCAGTAATATTCCATTCCAGCTGGCAAAGGAGTATAAGCTTTTTGTGTCTTTTTTTCAGTATTTTAGGTATAGTAACATTGATCAATCACATTTTTATACAAATCCAACTCTTAAAAACCTCACAACTAAAATGGACGGGTGATGATTCCTGGAATAGGGACATACCTGGATGCAAGCACTTCAGTAAGGAATGCTTTTATAGATGTGGTGGAGGAGTGGTGATGTACATAGCTGAGGAAATCATGGTGGAGGAGATGGATTGGATGAGGGGGAACAACCAGAGCATGTTTGGGTGAAATTATTACCAAGATGTGGTAAAAAGATTATGCTGGGTGTGATGTATCGAGCACCGTCACAAGAGGATTGTCTGAATAGCAAAATGTTGGCGTTCCTAGAAAATATGGATCCTGAAGAAAACACCATTATTTTAGGTGATTTTAATATGCCCAGCATTGATTGGGTAGCATGGGAGGGCACTTCAAGATGGGAAAAGGAATTCCAGCAGGGTATTGATACATTAGGGTTCATTAGGGTTGGAACAGTATGTGATGACACCAACAAGAGAAAAAAAAGGATTCTTGATCTCTTGTTAAGCAGCATGGGGGATAATATCTCTAGCTGTTCAGTACTGCCTCCACTTGGAACAAGTGATCATATGATGGTCAGTTTGTATATAACTACTGAAGTGCAGGAAGTACAGGGTCTTACAAAGGAGAAATGTTTTGCAAAGGCAAACTTCCAAGCTATGCGCACTGAGATGAAAGAGTGGGAATGGACTATTGCATTTATAAACTTAACACATGAGGAAATGTGGAAAAGGCTGGTTAAACAAAACTGAAGGACTAGAGGATATGTATGCCCCTGCAAAGAATAAATATAGAAAGACTAGGAAAAGAAACCCGTGGATGACCAAATATATCATTGGATTACTTAAAAAAAAAAAAGAAATATAGCTTATATATCAGTGAAAAAGTCTGGAAATGAGACAGAGTCTCTAGTCCGAGAAACTAAATCCAGCATCAGAAAGGCAAAGGCTGACTATGAGGTGGCATTAGCCAATAGAACTAAAAATTACTATAAAGCTTTCTATACGCATGTTAACAATATGAGAGGTAACAAAGTGCAGGAGGAGCCACTAGAGGACATACGTCGGAACTTGGTAACAGATGATACACAAGTAGCTAACTTGCTAACTGAGTATTTTAGCTCTGTATTTAGTGATAAAGTAGATCTTGACCTCAAGGGTATAAACAGTGTGCAGGGGGGAGACATTTTCCAGTACCCTCACCCACTCATCCCCTCTCTTTCGACCCACTCATACCATTGGCCACTGGCCCCTGTCCCCCTCTCTCTTTTCATCCCTGTCTGACAATGGCACCTTCCAGCTGGCCTTCTCTTGACTCCTTCCGACCAAGTATACCGTTTCACCTTGGATTCTGTAAATAAGCTAGCCAGTGTTGTTCTACTTTAACATGTTGACTGCACTAGTTATGTACAAGTAATCTGTATGTTATGACTGTTAACATTGTTGTATATTAACCTCCATCCTCCGACGTGGAACTTTTGTAAACGAGCAGTTCCTGCTCAAAGGTACTTGTAATCCTAGAGTTTAATAAATAAATAAATAATACAGGAGGAGCACAAGAATGAGGGGGCATGACATGAAATTGGAAGGTGGGAGGTTAAGAGGGAATGTGAGGAAGTTCTTTTTCACCAAGAGGGTGATGAACGCATGGAATGGTCTGCCTCAGGTGGTGGTGGGAGCAAGCACTGTGGATGGATTCAAGCATGTTTGGGACAGGCCTAGGGGAACCATAGAGGTACAGCAGCGGGTGGGTTGGAAGTAGTAATCCAGTAAAAGGGCTTACGGGCAGACTAGATGGGCCAGGCAGTCCTTATCTGCCGATAAGTTCTGTGTTTCTATATAGTCAAGGGGGATCAACAGCTATAAAACTGGATACAAATGACATAAGAGGAAGACTTCAGAGGATAAATGCAAATGAATCACAGGGACTGGATGGATTACATCCTAGGTGATTAAGGAACTGGTAAATGAGCTAGCGGGACTGGGCACGATGATTTTTCAAGAATCCCTAGACAGAAGGGCAATGGTTTCTTCCTGGAGAGAGGCTGTTATAACACCTATTTTTAAAAGGGGAACCAGGGAAAATCTGCAAAAATTACAGACCAGTCAGTTTGATGTCTGTGTTGGGAAAAATGTTAGAAGGAGTTATTGAAGATCAGATTGAGGACTTTGTTACCAAACAGGGTTTGGTGGATAAAACTCAACATGGGTTCACTGAAGGGGTATCTACTCAAACCAATATTCTGGAATTTTACAACAAGGTCAGCATGGCATTAGAAGAGGGAAAAGCAGTGGACCTGGTTTTCCTGGACCTAAGTAAGGCATTTGACAAGGTCCCTCATGATCTGCTTCTGCAAGTTTTACATAACATAGGTTAAACCACACACTGGTTAAACGGGTTAAATCATGGTTTTCAGGAAGAAAGCAATGAGTAGGTATAAGAGGGTATCTGTCCAGTTGGACAGATGTTATGAGTGGGGTACCACAAGGTTCGGTCCTGGGACGCTGTCTGTTCAAGTTATATGCCTCATCTGTCCCAGTAACTGATGGTACATGGCTAATTACGTTTGCCGATTATATCAAGGGTGGCTGACACTATAGAGGATGCAAATAAAATGCAAGAGGCATTAATAAGGATTGAGCTGTGGGATAAAAATACCAGACTTGAACTAAGTATAGAGAAATGTATAGCTATGCACTTGGGGAGAAATAACAGGTGCTACAAATATTCATTGGCAGACATGAATCTTAGAGAAACTAAGAAGGAGAATGACCTAGGTATACTGGTATCTGGCAATTTTGAAACAGAAAATATTGCAGCACCATAGCTAAATGGGTTAATTCCATGTTGGGAAGCGTAAGGAGAAATAGCAGGAGCAGGTATAGGAGTGTGATATTGCCTATGCATACATCCCTGGTGAGATTGGGTCTGGAGTTCTGTGCACAGTTTTGGTTCCCGTACGATAAAACTGAGATTAAGACACTGGAGAGGGTACAGCACAGAGCAACCAAAGTGATAAACATGGCGATTCACCTGAGTTATGAAGAAAGATTAAACAAACTGGGGTTGTACTCCCTAGAGTACAGAAGATTAAGGGGGGACCTATGCCTGATCTATAAGGCTTTCACTAACAATGATTTATGGGACCACTTGAATTTAAGGATAAGAGACACCAGATGTAATACCAGAGCTCACGTCTTGCAGTTAAAGGGAGAAACTTGCTATACCAGGAAGAGGGCATCATGGTTTAGTCAAAGGGTGGTCAGCCTTTGGAATTCATTACCAGTTAAGGTGGTGGGCAGTGAAAGTATGGAAATATTCAAAAGAAAGCTAGATGATCGCTGCAATAGGGGAAATATCAAGGGTTACTCTTTAAATGGACAAGCTGTTACGGGCATTGCCTATTTGGCTCAAGTAAATCTATGAAATCTACTGTACGACACTATATCCAAAATGTAGCTCATTACATAGTAAGTTAGAAATTCACAGCAATTAAAGTTTAGTGCTTACTGAACTGTGTGAGTTCTTCTATTACTGTGTTCTTGTTCAGAGTGTTTGGCACATATTTGGGTAATTAAACATATTTTCTTTTTTTTTTTCCATCTATTTTTTTGTGCCTGGCCAGCTACACATCCCCAGGGATATAACCTATTCACAGGGACATACCATGGTCAGGCCAAACCCAGTTGTCAGGTAGACAGCTGATGGGTTGTTCCTCCCTTTTAGTTTCTTTCCTTCTTCCTCCACTGGTGGGGGGTGATGCCTCTAGTGGCCTTGCTCAACAATGCATCTAGTGGCCTCGCTCAAGTGCAGTTCCCCCTATGGCAGAAGCAAGCTGCCTGGCTCAGCCGCAAGGTTCACTGTGGTGGCAGAACCCATTGCCAACTCTCCCTGACCAAGACAAACTGCTGAAAAGTAGCTGTCTCGGCCATGGTCCACCTCCCGACCTGACTTCCTGGACTCGCTTCTGAACATGGGTTATCAGCATGGTAGCACAATACACTGCTGCTGGGCCATTGAGGTGGCCTGTTTTTGGTTGATTACTGTATTTAGATCACTCTGTTCTAGTTTACTCACCGGCCCTGTGATGTACTGACGTTTTACCTACTGGACACACTTTATTGTACTGTACTGTGTTTGTATTTGTGTATTGCTTGCTTTCTCCCCTGTACTTTTTTCCCCGGAGCACCTCTGGGGATGAGCTGTTCTTAGCGCAGTAGGTCTTTCCTGGTGAAATTTTTCTAGATAAAAAAAAAAAACCAAAGTCCACTCTGTGCTAACTATGCTACAACACAATTTCTAGTGCTTTAGTGCTTAATTCTTAAAATTAACCTGACGTTTCACCCACTAGGGCTTGTTCTGGACACACTGTAATAAAACAAAAACCTTAATAAATGCTTGGGTTTGGATTGTTTCTATTACATCATTACTGTCCCCTGCCTTCCTCCCACTTCCTCAGATCCTCTGACACTCGCACATTGCTAGTCCCCGATCATACCACCCACATTGGCCAATCAGGCTTCTCCCATTGCTTCCCCAGAATCTTGAACTCCCTCCCACCTCAAATACGACACTCCTCCTCCTCCCACTCCTTTGCCTCATGTAACTTTCTCTTTGCTAGCTGCTCCTGCTACAGTCATCCTTAACGTCTTCCCCTATGAGCCTGCTTCAGCTTTACGCCTACCTCCTTCCTGAAAAACCCTCCCACTACATCCTCCCCCAGCACCCCTTCCTTTCCACATTACTCCCACCCCCAGTTCCCTCCTCTGTACACCAGCTTACCCTCGCGACCACTCACTATTGCCTGGCCTAGGCCCCTGGCAGGGTTCTCTGCATCCTGAAGGGGTCCAGAATCTAGGCAAACACCTTCCTCGCCTCTTACTCCCACCCCATTCTTTCTTGAAATGGCTGGGGTTCAGCCCTTCTCTCCCACCTCCCTTTCTCTCTCTTAGTCCTTCTGAAGCCTACTCCCCATTGCTGCCTACTTCCTTCCTGTCATGCTCTACCTCTGCTTTGTGCAGGCAGAGTCCACAGCATACTAGAGGGGCCAGGCCCCAGCAGACTCTTCTCTTTCCCCTCTCTTCCTGACATGCTCTAACTCCCACTGCCTACAACCTGCTTCCTTCCTGTTCATGCTTGACCTCCACCTGTTGCAGGCAGGGTTCTCAGCATTCTGGAGGGGTCAGGCCCTGGCAGACCCTTCTCCTCCACCCTTTGCCTTCCTCCTCCAAATCCCCCTTTCCACCCCCTGCTCTCTGCCTATATGCCCCACCCACCCACCTCCCCTCCTTCCTAGCCATAGTTATTGGCTAACCCCTAATCTCTAATGCACTTATAGTCAACCTTGCACTTTTGTTACACCTTGCAAATTTTGTTCTATCTGTGTCTCCTCACAATATTGCCTTAGTTTAACCTCCTTGTATTCTATCCAGCCATTTTCTAACTACAGCTGCAAACGAATGCGAGTTTAATAACAAACAGTACCAACAACAGCAGTGTAAGAACTTCCTCACCCAGCGCTTCGACTTCAAACAAGTCTTCCTCAGGGGTGTGGTTACAAATCAAAACGTCATTCCTTAAATACACCTCTTAATCCATAATACATGAGATAATACATCCAATCATCAACTTAAAGGAACATATGAAATAAAACAGTGTTTTAGTTACCAAGTATATTATCAAAAAAAGGAAAATAAAATGAACTAAACTAGTTACAATTTCTACCTGGTTTGCACTTACAAAAATGACAGTATGTATAATAACAAATACAAATTCTACTGAAGGCTGCCAAAGGCGCTCTCCAAATATTAGTTTGTTTATGCCTGTAAGTGAAATAAAGTCCATTTCTATCAATATTTGTAAAGGACAATGTCTTATTATCTTGCGCTTTTTCAGGTAGAAGAAAGTTATCTAAAAGAGAAGGAAAGAAGGCAGAGGTTATATAAATCTTTTTATCTCTACATTTGAAAAAATCCAAGTCAGAATAAATTACTTTCTCAAAAAAGGCTTAAGATCTTTCATAAGCAATCTTTCAAAATTATCGGAAACAGCCTTATTATTATTATTATCAATTTCAGCATTTACCTCTGAGCCGTGTCAAAAAATCTCTTTCTCAGAAAAGGCTTAAGATCCCATCTTTCATTTAGACCTGAGGAAGACTTGTTTGAAGTCGAAGCGCCAAGTGAGGGAGTTCTTACACTGCTGTTGTTGGTACTCTTTGTTATTAAACTCGCATTCGTTTGCAACTGGCGTTCAAGTAATTTTTTCACAAGGAGAGACCCGAGTGACACCAGTCTAGGAATTTGCTATTTACTACGAGCTGGCAGCTCGTTGTGGTGAGCACCGAATGGACTTTGACGAGTCGCAGCAGTACCTTTTGTGTTTGTCATTTTCTAACTACAAAGCTATGTCCCACCAAGTGTTTGCCAAAGATATTTGTGCTATCGTATCTATCTAGTTCAAGACTGTTAGCATTGTATCCATCTAGTTCATACCTGTTAGCATTCCTCCTTTTCAGTACTTCTGTATAGTCTGCTCACTTTATTGAATGAAATCAAATTGTATATCTGCAATGTGTACCAAATCTCTGTATATTATCCTCTTGTTCCCCTACCCACCAGGTCGCACAGGGAGATGAGCAACTTGTTGCTCAGTGTGCCTTCCTGGTGAAACATTTCAATAAATAAATAAAACACCAGTACTGAGCAATTATACCTGATACACGATTTTCTTGGCCACTGTAATTTATATTTATCTGAACTTTAATGAATCCTGGCTGTCTAAATACAAGATAAACACCATCATGATATTACATTCTGTTGAAACAGATAAAAGTAGATCGTTCTCCAGATTCTGATAAGCTGGAACCTAAACTACTTAAAGCAGCTACCCCGGCAATTGTCCTCCCAGTTACTATGCTACTAAATAGGTATTTCTGAGAAGGGATTATCCCGAACAAATGGAAAGTGGCTGTGGTTGTCCCTGTACATGAGGGAGGATCATGTGAGCCTGTTGAGAATTATCAGCCTGTATCTATCCTCTGCCCTTTGGTGAGGGTACAAAAGAGGCTGGTTTATAACCAACTCCAGGAATACATTGAACAGCACCACTTCCTGTTTGACAAACAACATGGCTTTAGGAAATTCCACAGTACAGTGACAGCACTTGTAAAAATTTACAACTGATATACTGAATGCCTTGGACAAAAGGGTCTATGACAGAAGCAATCTTCACTGACCTTACCAAAATATTTGATTTAGCTAATCACGGGATGCTTCTTAATAAACTAGCACTACTGGGGTTAAACAATCACTCCATCTGTTGGTTCAACAACTACCTAACTGATTTGTCACAGGAGGTTAAATGGAAAGGTGCTCACTCAAAGCTGCCTTACCATCGTTGATGGTGTTCCCCAGGGCTGTATACTAGGCCCGCTACTCTCTTCAATGTATATCAATGATATTGACAAAAACTGTGGAGATTGGAACCTGCTGTTATATGTTGATGATGCAGTACTATATTGGAGTGATGCTGATGTCAGCACAGTTGCTTTGAGGCTCTCTGCTAACTTAACTGTGCTTGAAAAATGGTTTGCTACCAACATGTTGGTGATGAATGAAAGAAAAACCAAGGCAGTCTCATTTGGGCCCAAACATCTAGGTGCAACTATGCAACACTTGCTCACTCTATCCACCTCCTCTGGAGCCCTAGTTGAAGGGGTCGACAAGGTAAAATATCTTGGTGTCTACAATGACCAAGATCTCATGTTTAAACCTTATGTGGGCCACATCACAAAAACCATACACCAGAAACCTGGCCTGTTGTACCATTTGGGAAACTATCTGCTGATTTGAAACTTGCCATTACAAGTGGTACCTTACTCCCTACATTGGTCTATGCTGCCTCTGTAGTACAGTTCCTTAGGACCTCTGAGACCAATAAATTGACGGTCCTATCTAATAAGATCTGCCACTTTGCATCTGGGTCTCCCCCTAGGAGGCACCACTATGAGGTTCTTTTCTTGCTGAACTGGCCTACCCCTGAAGACAGATTTATTTATCCCCTTCTTTCCCTCACCTTCAAACTAACCAAGACCTATACCCCCAAGCTTTCACGGTCTGCTGACCCCTAAATCCTTGAGGCGAACACTGCGTTCCTCAAATTGCAATCTACCTGAAATCCCCAGGGTGTGGACCACCTTTGGTAAACGGTCCTTTTCCCACTCTACACCATATTACTGGAACTCCCTTCCTGATATACTACTAAGCTCCACCTTCCTAGGAGGCTTTAAAAAATAGCTCAAAACCTACCTCCTAGAGCGCTGTCAACGCAGCTGTTACCCATGATTCTATTTTACCTCCTCTAGGCTATCTTAACTACTTCCTTGTCTAGCAACACATTCTATGCTGTATTGTCTGCTGGTGAATTAATGTTTCTCCCAAATATGTTATATATCAGGATCATTGATTGTTACACATGTACTGTCCTATTTAAAAGGTATGACTTGCTGTATGTAGCTAAACCTAATGTCCTTGTTTGTAATTCTACTATTGTCCAAATCCTAAACTGTGGTTTGATATACATTATTTTGCAATTTTTAACTGTATAGAACTATTTCCTATTGTCCTTGTTTGCAGTTGTACTACTGACTATGCCCTGATGTTTGTGTGTAAGTCCCCATCCCGATGTCTAGGGGTATTTCAGATGATACTTTAGGGGAGGGGGGCACTTGCAGCCAGAAACATAGTCCCAGAAACTAAAATTGTTACCTGGGTTACAATGAGAGGTCTTCTGGGGGTGCAGGCATTTCTCAGCAGTGGGGGTAACAGCAGCTGCAGGGGCAAGCTTAGTTAATTCAATCAAAAGTGCAGTAATGAAGTTAATTGTCCGCTTAGGGGTAAAAGAAGAAAAAAAAGATTTAATTGTGCTAATTTGCTCAAGTCACTCTATGGAGCGTGGGGTGGAATTCAAACGGTGGGTAACATTCAGGGCACAAAGCCCAATACAGTCTGCAGCCAAACTTTTGTTTCCCAAAAGCTTTTCTCTACGGTGCTTCCCACAGAACCGAAGGGCTCTGCGAATCCTGGCAGTAGCACTCACAGGGGCTGAAACACAGGCCACAAAACAATCTTCCCTCCCAACTCTCTCCTGCACAGACTGTACTCACTTCACATTTTCACTTTACCAACCAGCCTTTTGGTCACCACAACCCAGCTACAGACTTAAAAAGTAGCGGTACACTGCCTGCACCAGTGGTTCAAATCTGGAGTTCTCCACTTGGATGGTTTGTCCTACAAATAAAGACCCAACAAGAACTGGCCAAGTACCCACTTGCTGAAGCCAGTGCAAAGCTCTGAGCCTCCCAGGGCAACATAGCACACCCACAGGGCCCTGGTGATCCTGGAGACCCACAGCACTTTCCCATCTTCAGCTACATGAGTTACAGGACCCGCTCCTGGCCAGACTGCAGTGCCACCAGAAAGGGAGACAGGCTGCCACCACTGATCTTTCTATAGAATGGGCTGCCACCACCACACTACCCTAATGGCCTGGCACACCAGGACTCCACTTGTTCTCGCCCACTGATAAAGATGCCATCAACCCAATTGCTCCACCCTGCCCCTACGCCAATGCCGGAGATCACGAGGTGGGCCACCACTTGACTTCCCAGGCTCCAGCTCCCTAGATGGCACAGGCGGTCCCATTCATGAGCTCCAGCTTCCTCAGATGGATTCCCACACCACTACATTTACTGTCGGTCTTCAAGGGTGGTAGGCTGGGGTGGCAAGTGGTCCAGACCCAGACCCAAACCTCAGCCCTCACAGCTGAACACTCAAATGGGCCTCCTCCTCTCTCTTCCTCATCTCCCCGGACTCTCTCTCATGCCAAAAAAACTCCCCCTTTTAAATCCTCAGGGCTGAGGCCCCCCCCAGCAGGCAGGGCCCCAGCTCCAGACACCATGGCTACATTAATTAACTAGCAAGCTCCCAAGTGGGGCTTACATGTGTATTTGCTTGTGATTATTGCTTGTAACTAATTCCGGGTTGCCCTTGAAAAAGGGACCCTTGGTCTCAGTGGGCCTACCCGGTTACCAAAATTCCATACGTACAGTACATACATACATGAATAAATAAACAAACATAATTTATAAATGTTCTCATGTAAACAGGTGTCTTTCCTCCACAGCATCCAGTGCATCTATTACTTTATTCAAAATAGCATATTAGGATGCTTATTCACTCTTGAGCCACCTACTCTCTCTTGTGCACGGCTTTGCTTGTCTGACTACATGTAGGTCTACGAAACATGGGTGTAATATTACAGTATGTAAGTTTTCAGACACGTAAGCAACAGGAGAAAAACCAGGGGAGGGATTGTAGGGCTAAGGAGGGAAGGGGAAGAGTGTGTGGAGGGGGACCACGAAAAAGCAGGCATCCTGAACAAATATTTTTGTTTAGTGTTCATGAATGAAGGGGAAGGTGAGGGACCACAGTTAAGTGACAGGAGCATCGAAGGAAGGGAGGCGGACACTAGTCCATTTAAAGAGGAGAGAGTCCTGAAGGAACTCGTAAATCTGAAAGTGGACAAGGCAATGGGACCAGATGGGATACATCCAAGGATATTGAAGGAGCTCAGAGAGGTGCTGGCTGCACCTCTGACAGTCCTGTTCAACCACTCACTGGAAGCGGGAGTTGTCCCGAGGACTGGAGGAGAACAAACGTAGTCCCACTTCACAAAAGTGGTATCAGGGAGGAAGCTGAAAATTACAGGCCAGTCAGCTTGACCTCAGTGGTGGGGAAATTAATGGACGACTGCTGAAGGAAAATATTGTGGAATATCTTGATACCAACAACTTACAGGATCCAAGGCAGCATGCATTCACCAGGGGGAGGCAAAGCCAAACAAATCTGAAGGATTTCTTTGGCTGGGTGATCAGGGAAGTAGAGCAGGGTGGAGCAGTGGATGTGGCCTACCTAGATTTCAGTAAGGCCTTCGACATCATTCCATATAGGAGACTAGTAAACAAGCTGGGCAGCCTGGGATTTGGGCCAAAAGTGGTAAACTGGGTAAGGAACTGGTTGGGGGATAGGCATCAGAGGGTGTTGGTAAATGGAGTTCACTCCGAGGGAAGGAGGGTGACCAGTGGGGTGCCACACGGATCAGTACTGGGACCTGTCCTCTTTAATGTGTTTATTAGTGACACTGCAGAGGGACTAGAAGGAAAGCTGTGCCTTTTTTCCGATGACACTAAAATCTGCAATAAGGTAGACACTCCGGGGGTGGGGGATTGAAAATGACTAGGAATCTAGGTAAGCTTGAGGAGTGGTCAAGAATGTGGCAACTAAGTTTCAATGAGAAAAAAGTGCAAACTCATGCACTTAGGGCACAGAAACCCAGGGATGGAGTACAAGATTGGGGGAGTGGTGCTGACGACTACCAAGCATGAAAGAGACCTGGGGGGTAATCATATCTGATGACCTAAAGGTGGCCAAACAGTGTGACAAGGCTGTGGGGAGAGCCAGTGGGGTGCTAGGATGCATGGGGAGGGGTAGCACCAGCAGAAAGAGGGAGGTGGTGATACCTCTGTATAAATCATTGGTGGGACCGCACCTGGAGTACTGTGTCCAGTTCTGGAGACCACATATCTGGAAGGACACACACAGAGTAAAGGTGGTCCAGAGAAGGTCAACAAAAATGATGCAGGGTCTGCACCAGAGACCATATGAGGAGAGAGAGAGAGACTAAAGGATCTCAATATGTACACCCTGGAGGAAAGGAGGGATAAGATAGAGACTTTCAAATACTTCATGGGCATAAATAAGGTACAAGAGGGAAGCATTTTTCAGACAACAAGATGCTCAAGAATAAGGGTACATGCTATGAAGCTGGGAGGGGCAGACTCAGAAGAAATGTAAGGAAGTACTTCTTCACACAGAAAGTAGTGGATGCCTGGGAGGGCCTTCCAGTGGAGGTGATGGGGGTGAAAGCTGTGGCGGGATTCAAGAACACATAGGATAGGCATAAGTGAACCTTAGTCATTAGGGAAGGGAGGGAGGGCTAAGCCAGAGAGCAAGTAGAGTCTATGGTATCACAGTAGGTAGGGAAAATGGGCAGACTGGGTGGGCCAAGTGGTCCTTATCTGCCGTCAAATTCTGTTTCTGTATAGTGAGCTAAAGATATGGCCTTAATATACTTAGGTCAGCAATCATGGAATAGTAAATCAAATTGTACCTCATACTTGAAAAGGAACCATCATCTGGTAAAAAGTACAAATAAAATGTTATCATGATTCCATTTTAAAAGTATTCTTCTGTTATTTTTGTATGTAAGCCTTCCTGTGTGCCCATGGCATGAGGCAGGCATACCAAAGTGTGTGATGTCAGCAGGTATTGGAATGTCAACATAATTACTAGGCAACTGCCCATGCAGCTAAAAGCTGCCTTTGAACCACGGATACATTCAGATGCTCCCTGGCTGTGCTAGGTAAGTAATAGCACACAACGGGGTGTGGGTTATACTCTGCTAAATGCATGCCTAGGGGCGTAGTGACACAACACAAATTTTTTAAGTTTTACAATTAAAATATGGATTTAAACTGATATTTTTCATATACCAGAAAAAGTAGTTCCATGTTTTTAAACTTGGCAATTAACTTGGAGGTGGGGAAAATAATAAAATGAGCTGTAACCACAAATAAAACAAACTGTAGCAATGAATAAAACTGTTCACTTTGTGTCAGGCATGAAGAAGTTTATTTTTTATTTGACAGGCATAAAGAAATGTATTTTTCCTTTTTGTTTTGCCTGGATAGAAGTTTATAAGGTTCAGTGATGCTTCAGCAAATGAGCAATTTGCCAAGTTGAAGAGCTGTGAGAACACTGATGCTTCTGTGGTAAAACTGTGGAATCAGGCTACGCAGGTGAGGGGAGAGGTACAAGACTCACTCAGGTGCAGGGCAGCTCCTCTGTGGGTAATGGCTTTGATGGTTCTTCTCCTAACAGGATCTCACTCCACTTTTTTATTGTTTTTAATTTTGAGCCACCTGGAGCTCAACCCCCATTCACCCCTGAGCCCCCTCCTCACCCCACCCGGGACTTACCTCATCAGAGATGATGATACCCCTGGATTGCCCCCTAGGGCGGGGCTGCTTCATCGGTGTGATTCTCATGACAATGGAGTAAGGGTGCTGGTGGGAAATCCCACTGACCTTGCCTCTCTGGCTTGCCCCCAGAGCGGGGCACAGAGACAAACCGGCTGTGGTGGAGGATGTAATAGGTCAGCTAAGGGAGAGTCCCAGTGGGTGATCAGGGCTGGGAGGCAGCGGGGCATCATAGAAGGCGGCTGCATTTTTCTCTTTTTTTTTGAAGGAGGAGGCGTGACATCCAATGATGCCAACGTCCGCACACCTCCTAAGTAATCTAGGCATCGGTCGCTGCGAGACACCAGTCTCCGCTAGGGGTCCAACTTGCACTGGACAAACAGCCTCACCCCCCCCCCGTAGAAGGAGAGCCATCCCTAGGATGCTCAATCCTTCTCCCCCTGCTTGGCCTTCCAACTTCCCAGGACCATTCCCGAATCTGGGACATTGGGGTCGTAGATGAACACCGTGCCACTATTCCGGTGGGCCGGCCCCCTCACTCCACTTTCTGTTATCCACTAGTGAAGCAGACCAGTAACTTCGGAGACTAGCCTCAAACTTGTGGCCTATTATGGCCATGATCTCCCTGGCTTCCAGACCAGCTTGTGAAAGGAGGAGAATTGCATGGAGTGTAGAGAATGCTTGGTATATCTTTGAGACAGGGAAGCCTCCTTGCTCACCCCAGCATCGTGGATGTCAAAACATTAAGTCCCATTGACTCTTGGAATACCTTATTGAGAAATTATCTACTGTAGTGTTGCTCAGATAGCATCCTACAAACTAGGATACTGACAGATACCCCTCATTTGGCCAGATAGTTGCTGTGGTAGGATAGCAGTGCTATCTGACCAAGGATCCTACCCTCTAGGATCCAGTGCATGGATCCTACAAATGTGGATCCTGTGGATTCTAGCAACAAATGTCATGGATCCTGTGAATCCTAGCAACAGATCCAGCTCAGATCCTAACTGTTTCACCTAGGATCCCTGGATCTGACCAAGGATCCATTGCAATCTGACCCTGGATCCTAATTATCTGACCTAGGATCCCCGAATCTGACCTAGGATCCCTGGATCTGACTAGGATCCATTGCAATCTGACCCTGGATCCTAACTATCTGACCTAGGATCCATTGCAATCTGACCCTGAATCCTAACTATCTGACCTAGGATCCCCGAATCTGACCTAGGATCCATTGCTATCTGATCCCGGATACTAATTATCTGACCTAGGATCCCTGGATCTGACCTAAGATCTCTGGATCCTAACTAGGATTCATCACTATCTGACCCTGGATCCTACATCTGTCTTTGGTAGGATTTCTGGTAGGATCCAAGGTAGGATACCAGCACTATCTGACAGACAGTGGTAGGATCCACAAAAACACTATCTGAGCAAAACTGAAATTGTCTAAGTATTGCTGTGGCATTTGTGACAGTAGAAAGCAGTGGTGTCTGCTGGCAACTTGCACAAATATTTTTCAAATGTCTTTACAGGACAGTGTTGGTTTCCTGGGAGTTCATACAGGAAAATCCTGTTCATACAGGAAACCCCTATGTTCTGCTTTGTTTACTTCCTGGACATCAGTGTAGTTTTCATGTGCTTATTGAATCTGAATGTCATGAATTTCCTGCCAGTCTCATCAGTCATCACCTCAAATGAGTTGGGCTTTAAGTACCTGAGGCTTTGCCTCTTGCACTGGGTGAAGCTGAGTTGCATGTCAAGCCAGACGTGCCTAACAAGCCCCAGTGTGGTGAATGGGGAGAGAGGAAGTGGCAATCTCAGTTTCTCAAAGTCAGGAGCTGATAGTGGGCAATGGTGAGAAGCCTTATTTTTGTGCTGCTTTCAATACTGCTTCAGTACTGACACAAAACCGGTATTGCTTGAAGTAAAGCTCGAGTCCATGATAATGTTGGCTTTGCGGCCATGGCAAGGGAGTTCAGATGCCTCTTGAGGCCTGTTCATAGCGCAGTGTAACTTGCAATCGAATACTTGACTCCGTCAGTGCTGCGGACCTCTGCATAGAATCCCTGAGTGTGGAGTTCATAGTGTTAGCATTTACAGTTTGCCACTCGATTTATACTCCCTTCTCTGTGCATCAGTGCATGAACATGGACATGGACAGTGCAGACATTTTTTATTGTTTTTCCTGCTTCGTGAGCTGTATGCTGTCAAGCTTTTCAGTGCTGTGTCATAGGTGGTGGGTACTGAGGTAATTTTTCTTTGTTTTTTTTTGTTTTGTTTTGCAGAAGACTCAGAATTATTTATGTCCAGCAGTAGTGGATCATCTTCCTTTAACATCTCTTGGACTTGAATGTTGAAGTTTGGACTAGTCCACTGGCATGGTGCTAGTGTTACAGCTTGCATCGATGATGACCTAGGTTCGGGAATGAGCCTGGAGCATCAGCGGATCAGCCAGGGGAGGAGGATTGAGCATCCCGTGGGCTGCTCTCCTCCTCTGAGTTGGGTGGGTGTAGGTTGTCGGCCATAGTCCAACTCCTGGCTGTGGCTAAGAGTCGGTGTGCCAGATGCCTCAGCAAGCACTGGGATTGGTGACTTTGGTGGACATCTGCATGCACACACACAGCAGCAGTATGTGTGGCATGCCTCGGACATCACTGCATGCCTGATACTGCTAGAGGAAAGGCAAGAAGAAGAGAGCAAAACCCCCTCCATCCTTCTGTAAACAATAATGCCGGGGACTCTCCACCTCCTACGCTGAATGGTGCCCAGAACGACCAACCGGGGGCAACAAAGTAGATTTTGGTCTCTCTCTCCCACTGTCCCCCAGGGGAAGTCCTTCCACTGGGGGCAAGCTGCAGGCCATGCATCTGAGCAGGTAGGTCTGGGGGGATACTGGGGTGGGAGTGTGAGGGGGTCCCAGGAGCTGATAAGAGGTTATTCCCATCAGCTCAGAGGTGAACAAATGTTAAAAAAAAAAATAAAAAAAACCACAAACAAAATGATGTCTAAGTTGACACAGAGGTAATTGGACATTTACTTTTTAAAAACTGTTTAATGAGTGCCACTCGGTAAAAATCAAGATGGTGGATCAGGAGGTGTGAGTGTGAAGGAGGTGCCAGGCTGACACAGTGCTAGGTCAGGTTAGTGTGTCAGTGGGTGCTAATACATACTAATTTCCATGCTGTACTAAAATAAATGCATACCCAGAAACTGCTCTCAGCCAATCAGAAAGCTAAATACTGCTTTGAAACTTGGCTTCCTGCCAGTGCCCTTTGGGGTAATCATTGCCTCAGTGCTTCTGCACTGAGGTTCTTTGTCTTTTAGCTTGTTTTAAATTTTCAATACCTATTTTATAATGAATGATACAGGTTTATGCATATAAACTTACACGAGTGTACCTTACAGTGAATCATACTGCTACTACAGTGTCTAATGCTTTACATGACTACTAGAGCCTGTGTGGCTGGCTGTTTGTGTTTGTCTCTGTCAGTAGTTTAGTTTTTGTGGTTTTTCATGTGTTTCTGCTTGGAGGAACTGGACCATTCTTGGACATAACATCTATGAACATTTCCTGGACTAAGAAACTGCAAAACATCACCAGCAGGTATTGGCATTCTCATCATAAATCAACTTTTTTGGAAGCCATCAAAAGCAAAAGTAAGGTCAGTAATTCTGTTATACATGCTCTGAGTTGTGAAGTGCTGCATTGAATCCACATTTCCGTCTGACTTGTTCTTAAAGGGTGTGTGCTTGTCTTTGAGGTCTATTCCCAACCATTTTGGAGAACAAAGGGAAGATACTAACAAAGGATTTTTACATCCTGCATATGCCCCAGGCCAATGTTCATCACCTTCAGGAATGTAACACAGTCTGGGTCTTTGATCTACAGTAACAACAGTTTTCTGGTCCCCAGTAGCTCACCATGAGTCACTCCGGAACACTCACCCTTGCTACAGAAAACATTTGCAGTCTCCTGCCAAAACTTGATGCCCTGCAAATATTTGTAAATCAGCACAACCCAGACACCCCTGCCGTTGTTGAAACCTGGCTCTCTCCTAAAATCTCAGACATGGCTATTACCCTGCCAGGGTACAACATTTTCTGACTTGACAGAATCGCTAAAAGAGGCGGTGGCTGTGCCTTATATCTCAAAGACTCTCTCCAAGGCCATTCTCTAAAAACACCTGTGTCTGACTCATCCTCCCAGATTCTCACTGTCAAAGTTCTACTAGGGGCCCATAATAAAGCCCTATCAATTGCAGCAGTTTACATACCCCCTAAAGAACAAGGAAAAGGCCTCAACTCAGTCCTTGACCTCATCCAATTCCAACCACCTGACTCTGAGACAATCCTCATGGGTGACTTCAATATCAACTGGCTTGCTCCAGAATCAGGGGGCTTCATAGATGCTATCTCTTCAGCAAACCTTGCTCAACTGGTTGCCTCCCCCACTAGGCAAAATTACAAAACAGGCAAATGTACTCTCCTAGACTGGATATTGACCAGTCACCCATCCTGCATCTCAAACGTCTCTGTCCTTCCTGACACTCTAAGGGACCATTCCCCTGTAATCTGCGTCTGGACAAATAAATTTACCATGACCCCCCGCCAAATTAATCAACAGCAGAGTCCTTCCACGTGGGCAGTTGAAACACCTAAAATCCCACCTAAGACTGCAAGATTGGTCCCCAATCTTCCACGCTCCGATGTCAACACTGTCCTTGACCTCTTCATCAAAACCTTTAATGCTGCCTGTGACTCTCATGCCCCTTTCAAAAAGCTGAAAGTCAAAGGCCTGTGCAATCCCTAGCTCTCCTCTGAACTACTAGCACAACTAAAATCCAGGGACCGTCTCTGGGCACGGGGTCAGGAAACTGGAAAGCAAATCGACATACACAATTATAAACAAGCTCATAATAACTGCACAAAATTAGTCCTCCAACAGAAAAGTACCTACTATGAGGATGCTCTGACAAACACTTGGGGCAAGGGGAATTCATTTTGGAACAATATTAAAGAAATTACAGGAAAGCAGACAAAAACCTCACCCACTATGCTGGTCGTAGATGGTATCACAATACTGGACCCGACTGCCATAGCAAATTCATTCAACTCAGCTTTCACTGACCTCAGCTCTGTTCTTCCACCTGACAATTTCAACAAAGCCGACCACCAAACTCTCCTCTCAAGTCCCACCCTCTCTCCAAACCGGCCTCCATTCTACTTCAAATCAGTCAAACCGTATGAAGCTCGCAACTACATCAGTAAAGCTATTGCTAGGTCCAGGTCAAGTGGGGACTCCCTTGACCTCAAGCTGCTTGGCCTCACCCTTGACGAGGTGCTCCAACCATTAACAAAAATCTTCAACCTCTCCCTCTCTCTCTGCCAGTTCCCTGACAGATGGAAATCTGCCTCTGTCACACCGGTCCACAAGAGTGGGGACAGGGCCCTCCAGGTGAACTATCAGCCCATCTCCATACTACCCTGGGTCTCCAAGGCCATAGAGTGTATAGTATCGGACCAGCTTACAGAATACCTTGATAAATGCGATGTCCTGTGTGCTTAACAGCACGGCTTTAGAAAAGGCCACAGTACCACCTCAGCCCTCCTTGAATTCACTGGTGCAATCCATAGTTCCTTGGACAATAGCCTTCTTACAGGGGCGGTCTTCATTGATCTGACTAAGGCATTCAATACCGTCCATCATCCACTACTCTCTCAGCTGCTAAATACTGGACTGTCCCCTGAATCTACATCCTGGTTTAAGAGCAACCTGGAAAACCGCTCACAAAGAGTGAAAATAGCTGACTTTCTCTCTGATGGCAGACCAGTGCGCTCTGGAGTGCCACAAGGGTCAATCCTTGGGCCTCTTCTCTTCAGCATCTTCCTAAATAGTCTTTCGCAATCCTGTCTGGAGCAACTCCTCCTATACGCTGATGATGCTGTCATCCACTCCACCCACAAGGACCCCCACCTTCTGCAAAGCAAACTGCAGTATGGCTTCTCCTCAGTTGAAAACTGGTTCAGTAAACACAAACTTGTCCTCAACTATAAAAAAAAACCAAAGTCCATGCTCTTCTGCAGCTCACAAAACAAACACCGGGACCACCCCCTCACTATTGCAAACTGCCTAGGTGCAATCCTAGAACAAGCACAAACCTTCAAATACCTTGGAATCACTCTAGACCATTGTCTATCCTATGGGGCTCACATTGACAATGTTGCCAAAGTGACTAACACATGTATTGGCCTGCTTTACAGGCATAGGCAATGCCTAACTCTGGAAGCCTTGAGGATTGCAGTTCAGAGCTCTGTGATCTCAGCTATCGACTATGGCCTCATCATCTACGGTTCCGTTTCTACCACCACCCTCAGGCGCATATCTATGGCTTTGAACAAAGCTTGCCAACTCATCACTGGATCCCATCGTCTCACCCATATGTGTGACCTATACACCCAAACTGGTTGGCTTCAACTCTCGAGCCGCATCAAGTATCTAACATGCATAATGGCTAAAAAAACATTGATGGGCTTTGCCCCCCCCTGGAGTTCAAGCTCTGCTACAACCTGCACAGAATTCTTGCCCCACCAGGGGCTCTGAATCACAATTACTGCATATTCCAAGATGCCGGACCTCACAGGGACAAAGATCCTTTGCCTACAGAGCTCCCAGCTGGCTAAATGGTCTCACCAGGGACATCTCCTCCCTACTTAAGCTAGACCTGTTCAAATGTAACCTCTGCCTATTCCTCTCTGCCTTTAGCACATGCGACTGTCTTCTCTATCCTGCTGTTCCCTTTTTGGCAGTTGTCCCTTCTCATCCACCCCCCTACTCTCCCCCTCTACCTTGCCCCCTCCTCCTCCTCTTACTTGCACTTTCCACTTGCACTTCCTGTGTGTTCTGACAATTGCCTCTGGCAGCATCTTCTTCTCGTGTCTCACTAAGTTCTCATTATCAATGTTACTCCTGTCCTGTGCATGCCCCTAGTACCGCCTAATCTGTATGTACTCATGTGATGATAAACAACTGTAACCTGTTATCCTGTAATAATTAATGTCCTGCTTGTTTGTTCTCATCCTGGCGTGGAACCTTTTTAAAAGAGCCTTGGCTCAAAGGTAATTGTAATCCTAGACTCTAATAAATAAAAATAAAAAAAATAATGCAGAAACATATGCTCAGACTTCACTTTTTGCCAGCGGTCTGACCTGACTACTTAAACGTTTACATACCATCAGCAAGAAGCCTTGAAAATGGTTATCATTTATAATAAAGAGCCAAACTGTGTTGTTATTGCATTTTAACAAATAGCCATTAAATGCTGATCCACAGATCAAACTGGCAGAGCTAATGTCACCACTTACTGTAAAACCAGAGCATCTAGAGCCATGTGCAGATTTAGAATGACTAATGAACAAAATGCTGCAGACTCTGAACACTGCAATTGCCAGCCCACTGTCGGCTGCTCAGACTGGTTGGACTTGACCCATACATTCCTACATTACCTAACTCTGGAATCGTAAGGGGGGGGGATATGGGCTCAGGGTTTGAAGTAGGACAGGGCAGCAGATGGACAGGACAGCAGTTGCACTTAAAGTGTCAGAAAAGTAAAGGTACCATTAATATTAATATTAATAATAATAATAATAACTGGGGTCCTACCAACATGCTTGCCAATTGGTTTCTTCACTTAGATCCCAAAGATTTGAATGGCATCTAACTGGTGGATCCACCATATCTTAGCCTCTTCGATCATTTTATTGTGGTCACCTCCCTGTGGTTGTGGTGAGTTGGATGAGAGTCGACAAAATCTGAAGGACACTCAGGTGTGACCGCTCTCCTTGAAATGTGCTGCCAGGCTGGAAGTTTCATCCTGCGTAAGACACTTTAATGTTCTGTAATCCCCTTTTTAAACTCTCTGATAATTTTACCCATGTTTAACCAGTAGCATGGGCACTGTATTACACAGCTGGCACCTTCTGTCTGACAGGTAACATGGGACCTAATTGCACAACCTTGCTAGTGCATGAGTGATGGAACTGGTCACATTGGGATGTGTGCCCACACGCAGCACAATGTTCACATGAGCATATTCCTGCTTTTAATGACCTAACAGGAGTTGTCATGTCTGGGGTTGAAATATGGCATGGTCAGTGTGGACTAGTTTTCATTTGCCATGTGCTCCCCTTTTGGATATAACAATGGGCCTTTCCGGAAAGAAGATAGCTGTTGATGGGTGGGACTGGAAACCCCCCAATGTTTACTCAAGTTGAGCACAAACTGTGACATCGCTTTACAGGGAGTCATGGAAAACATCATTCAACATGTCTGAGTGGTATCCCTAGTTTCGATAGTCAACATACAGTGCCAGGGGAATGTATCTGCTCTCTCTGCAACAAAGTAAATATTTAAAGGTTTTGTGTTTGTAAACTCTGGCTTCAAAATGGCAAGTACCTCCTGCTTCTCCATCAAATAATTTGGTCTTTGACTTCCTCTTCGCATGGATTAGCTGCGAGTATGGACAGCTCTCCACCAGATTAATGGGGTGAAATGTACTGCAAGGTATACTGTGTTGCAGTCAGTTGGCTTTCAGTATAGGGTGTTATGTAACTGATTGTCCTTAACAAAAATCCTTATGTCAAGGAAGGCAACTTCCCTCCTAGCTATAGCTTGCAGAGTCTTGTAGATGCTAGATCTTACTTCGAGGAAGGCCCTTGCAGCAGGCCACACTGGTAGGACTTAACCGTCAGGCACCAGGACCACATGGAAAACTTCTAGCTAGCAGTCTACCATGGAGGACCACCCACTGCTGATGTCAGTCCGCAGATGTCAACCTAGCCTATAAAGGTGGGTGGTCCCCTACACCTACCTCAGTTCTTTTCCCGCCTTCAACCCGAAAACGTCGGACCTTAGTGGATGCCGCAGCTACAGTCAAATACCATTTGCTGTGCTTACCACACTTTTTAATTTTTTCTTTAGTGTTCAACATTTAATTTTTGGTGTTCTCATTGGTGAGTTTATATGTTCTCCACCAGCCTTGTCTTCCAACTGCTCCTCAAAGTGTACCTGCAGCAAACAGATCCCTGAAAAGGATGGCCACGCTACATATCTCATCTGCCTAGGCCCCAGCCATGACACCGAAGCCTGCCAGTTTTCCCCCAAATTCAACCAGGCCACTCGGAGACGTCATTTAAAAACTCTGGAGAACCACATTTTGAAGCAGAAGTTGGTTGCAATGGAGAAGGAGCTGCAGGCCAGGAGCTCTTCGGCCTCCCTGGCACAGTCCTCTGGAGCCTTTTCATCTTCTCACAAGGAGAAATCTGGGAAGCACAAGCACCAGGACAAACACTGGGACTGGGCCCGGTCAGTTTCCCATTCGCAGTTGCCCCATAAACTGTCAACTGAGATAGAGTTGGGGGGGGGGTCTGCTTCTCCAGCCCCGCCAGCCCTCTCTTCCTCCAGGCTCCTGGTGGCTCTGCCACCCACCCATATCTCTGTTTTGGGTGGAGGCTGTTCAGGACAGGGGACTTTGTCTCCTGTTCCACAGCCCCTGATGCTCAGGCCCTTGATTCTATGGGCTCTCAGGTGGTGGCCTTGTGCCCATCACCCCCCTGGCCATGGCTCTGCCTTTATCGCCTCCCAATCCTGGGAACAATGCCAGTTCTGATAGGCAGAGCCTGAGGCAGACGACTACCATTTCCTCCTCACCAGCATTGCCTCTGTCTTTGACTTGGCATCTCCATCCTATCAGGCACCAGCTTCTCCAGCTGGGCTGGTGCCAGCAGATCCTTCCCCAGGTGCTCCAGGCTAACAACTGTTCGACTGCTGCCAGTGCTGTTGCAGCCCCAGCCTATGGGCCTGACCTCGTGGTCACCCCTACCACAACTGATGCCCATTGGGCCGACGCTGGATCCTCAACTGGCACTAGGTGGCCCCACGCCTGGGTACCCTATGCCAACTCCTCAGCCATCGTAGCCCTTCCTGGCACACTCTCATTCTTTTTTTACTGGTGTACAATGTACCGCCCCCAGTGAATTACAATGCCCTTTCCTCTGCGTGGTGGTCCTTCATGCAGAAGCAGACCCCTGCTCCTCAGGGGCCGCTTCCAAGTGTCTCTTCTCTGTCCTTCCCAGGATCTCCAAACCCAGAGCCCAGACTGGGCTGGGCCAAGTGACCTCCACACGCCAGGGTCCTCTGGGCCCAACCTGATGTCAGCTCTTGTTCTCATAGGGATGAATGCTGGCCTCCGGTGCCAGTCCTAGATAGTGATTCTGCTGAGGATGATTCCGATTCTTTGGGGTCTTCCTCTTCACCTGAGAAATCCTCGGATGAAGATGACCAGTCCAAGCAGGTTCCAAAGTCACTCCCTGACAATCCAGCCTTCATGGATGTCATGCCATCCAGTCCATTATGGGCTGGGAGATGGAGAAGCAGGACCTGGAGAGGTGTTGTTTGGCCATTTATCTCTGGCAGCATGATGCCCTCCCTATGATAGTGCCCCCCTTGATTGACTCCTATGAGGATTTCACTAAGGCAGCCTGGAACCACCCTTCTACCACCACTCCTCTGCCTAAGAAGGTGGACCGCCTTTATAATGCCACAGCTGGCAAGCCTTTTCTAGGGGACACCCTAAGGTGGATTCAGTGGTGAGTAATGCTGCACATGACGGTACTAAAAGCCCAAGCATCTTAGTACCCTTTCCCCGGACTGGGAGTTCAGGCAGTTGGATCACCTTGGCAAACGTGTTTTTGCTTCTACTACCCTGGCTATCTGGGCCCTAAATTATCTGGCCCATATGGTCCAATATCAAAATGTTCTTTGGGACCAGGCCAGAGACTTGGTGCAGACCTTGCCAGAGGACCCCACCAAGATGCAGTTCACCCAACTCATGAAGTCGGGCTCAGACGTTGGCAATCATGTCCTCAGGGCAGCTTATAATGCTGTGGATGCCTCCGGGCATGAGGCAGCTGCTGGGGTCTGTCTTCGGTGCCATTCTTAGCTCTGGGTATCTGGTTTTACCTCAGATACGCAGGCCAGCATTTTGGATACTCCCTTCTGGGGTGCGGTCCTTTTTCGAGGGGATATACAGGACATCATTTCTACCCTGCAAGAGTCAGAGCAGGCCCTCAAGTCGGTCCATTCGCTCTATCACACCTAACCTAGAGCGGACCAACGTCAGTCCTTTTGCAGGTCTTCCCGCAAGCAGTCTCAGAGCCAGCCTGCCAAGGGTCAGCACAAGCGTAATGCCACAGCGGCCCCAGGGCCCTCGTGGCCCCCCTGCCTGTGCCCACCCCCTACCTCCTGACACCTTAGCTGCCCCCCCTCCAGCTGAGGATCCAAGGGAGGCAGACAGGGGTTAGGTCTCCCTCCACTTTGAAGGATGGGGGGAGTAACCACAGACAACTGGGTGCCGCAGATCATAGAGCACGGTCACACTCTGGAGTTTCTAGAGTGGCCTCCAGAGAATCCCCTAGTAAACTCTACTTACCTTCCTGCCCACCTGTCCCTGGTTTTGGAGGAAATTCAGGCCCTTCTTCAAAAAAAGGCCATAGAGCCCGTCCCTCCTTTTCAGTGGGGAAGTGAGTTTTTCTCCCACTTCTTCTTCATCCCCCAAAAGACTGGGGATCTTTGGCCTGTTCTGGACCTGAGCCACCTGAATCTGTATATCGAGTACAAATGCTTACGGATGGTCTTCCTCCAGGAGCTATTACCCCTTTTGCACCATGGGAACTGGCTCTGCTCTCTAGATATGCAGAATGTTTATCTGCACATTCAAATTTTTCCTGCCCATCATCTCTTCCTCTGCTTCCACTTTCTGGGAGTCCTTTTTCAATTCTGGGCCCTCCCTTTTAGCCTTTTCTCGCCCCCCCCCCCCGGTATTTACCAAATGCCTGGCAGTGGTGGCAGCTGCATTGCAGAGGCAGGGCTTCTATGTGTTCCCCTACCTGGACCATTGCCTGCTTGTAGCCTCCTCCTGGAATCGCTTAGTTCAGACCCTTTACTACACTTTTTGTCTCTTCCAGGCCTTGGGAATAATTATCAATCTGCCAAAGTCCTGCCTCTCTCCTTGCCAGCGCCTTCAATACATAGGAACAGTCCTGGACTACAGCTTGGGCAAGGCCTTTTTGCCCGAGGACAGGGCAGGGCACCTGATGGAGCAGGCCCATCTCGTTTCCTCCAGCTGGCAGGTCCCCGCCAGGGTTTTTCTGCACCTCCTGGGCCATATTGCAGTGGCCATTGCCATAGTTCCCCTGGCCCACCTGCATATGTGGGTTCCTCAGTGGACGTTGAGGGTCCAGTGGGATCAATGTATGGATGACCTGAACCAGCTGGTCCTGGTGTCCAACCCAGTCCGGAGAGTTCTGGCATGGTGGTTGAATCCAGCCAATCTCCTTCTGGGAGTCTTCTTTCAGCTCTCGTGGCCCCAGGAAATTCTCATGACAGATGCATCTGGCCTGGGCTGAGGTGCTCATCTGTCACTTCACCAGACCCACGGCACCTGGACAGATGTAGAATAGGGTCTCCATATAAAAGTCCTGGAAATGCAGGCAGTCCTTTATGCCCTGCAGGTCTTTCAGACTCATCTCTCCAGTCTGCTGCTGGTGCAAGCAGTCAACATGTGTGTGGTGTATTACATCAACACGCGTGGGGAACCCATTCGTATCCCCCGTATCAGGACGCAATTAGGGTCTGGTACTGGGCCACTGAGCATAGTCTGGTGCTCTCGACTAAACATGTTCCAGGCATTCCAAATGTCTTGGCTGACAGCCTCAGCTGATCCAGGTCCCGGGCTCACGAGGAGGAGCTTCTCACCTCGGTGGTCGAAGAGCTCTTCGACAGGTGGGGCTGTCTAGAGTTGGACTTCTTTGCATCCCCACTCAGTGCAAAACTGCCACTTTTTTGCTCCCTCAGTCCCGGGCCTGGAATTTTCTGGTAAGACGCATTGTCCCTCTCTTGGAAGGGGAAGTTTCTGTATACCTTTCCTCCCTTCCCACTTCTGCAGAGGGTTCTGCTCCGGCTAGAAGGGGTGGAAATTATACTCATAGCTCCCTTCTGGCCATGCCATATTTGGTTCCCCTTGCTGCATGTCACAGGGTGACCTGTGATGAGTGAGGGTTTTAGAAAAAGTTTAATCCCCCCCCTCCTGCAAAGGCTATAAAGTGTTTCAGTGATAGTACAGGTATGGATGCAGCTTTGTAATGAAATGGGGCTGGAAAATATTTGTTTGAGGTTCCTTTGGGGATTCGGTTTCTTAATAGGAATTATAGGTGTCCTGACAATGCTATGAAGTAGTGAACACCCGAGTTAGAATTCCCTGCTACTTCTGGAATGTATTTGAATAACAGCAGATGCTAGTAAGCAATAGTGCACAAAATGGTGCTTTGAACTGTGCAGTGCTCTGCTATTTGACCCTATATTTATAGTGGAAAGCAGGAGTGCTTGAATAATAAAAGTAAATAATGAAGGTAATTAGTGGAAACTGACACTCGGGAACTTGCAGGTGGTAAATAATGGCTGTTCCTCATGGTGGTGGGGCTTCTCTAATTTCATGCTTATGCAGGCTGCATTTTGGGAGAGAAAAGGGTTTAAGCGCAGTGCTGAGAGTCTGGTAGTTCTTTATTAATTATGCAGTCCAGGGAGTTGACAGTAATAGGCTTGAAAGAATGTCTGCAAAAGAAACACACAGTTTAGTGCAGTTTTTGCACTACGTGGGTAAATATTTGAATGGGGAAAGATAGGCTGTTGTGAGTTGTAGGATGTTCTTCTCCCTCCCCCAGAGTGAAAGTGGCTTATAGCCTTTGGGGAAAGTTGGTGCAAGGGGTTTGAGCCACCTTTTTGGGGAGGCTATGTTTCTTTAGCTTTTCGAGTGTTTGCCTGTGTTGCCGTGACTTTGGTGAGGGAGCACAGGGTTGGAAGCAGTAAAGCTGCCGCTCGGATAACTGCAAGGACATGGTGCAGTTGCTCCGTGGCAGTGCGGCTTGGTGTGTTGTGTGTTCTGACTCCTGACTAGTTCCCTTTGCTTTGGTGCTGGGTGTGGCGGACCGCCATGACTTTAGGCACATTTGTGCTGCTGGGGATAATGCTACTGGGGGTTGGTTTGCACTTCCTAGGTAATTATTTCTTGTAGGATGCTGCTAGCAAATGTGTTTTTTCTCAGGTCAGGAGCTGCCCTTCCTCGCCCTCCATGGACACTGCTATTTAACTATGCTGTAAAAGGGTCACAAGGTGTAGTAGTGTTAAGGTTAGACTGCAAAATAGTTTAAGGAGGTATCTTTTACATTTCCTCATTTCTCAGCACAGAAAATAAAAGGTATTGGGAATAAAACTGCTGTATTTGCACTTACTGTTGGTTTTCTGGCCGGGGCTTGGTTAGAATGCTGTGGGGAGGACTGTTTCCTGTTTCCACTTCACCTGTGTGTAATTTACTTAAAGGGCTTTAAAGTGCTGCCATAGAAACTGGCCAAAGAAACTAAAGCAAGTTTTGTTACTACTTGTTCAAACGTTTACAGTTAGGTGAAACAATGGTCCTAAGGGAAAGGAACTTCACTTACCTCTCTCTCTGGTCTGCTCTTCCCTTTGTAAATTCAGGACTCCTTTAGGAGCCCGCTGGCCTGTAGCCACTAAATTTATACAGCCTAAGGCTGGACCGTTTGAATGAAGTTGGAGCTCATTAATTATTCATGAAGTATTTGGGTTTTCTTGTAAAATACAAATTAGAAAGTGTTTTTAGTGTTATGTTATATAAATGTTATAACAATACTGTTAAATAAAGATTGAAGTAAAAACAGTTTGTATTGTGTAAATAAAAGTTTGAAACTTTAGATGGGGTGGACTCAGAGTCACATGGGTTTGTAAGCAAGTATGTAAGGGCTGTTATTGCAACCTATTTCAGACAGGTGTTGGGTCTGGAGATAGACTCCAGCAGGAAGCTCTGAGCCTTGCTCCCAGGTATTAAAGTAGAACACCTGGGATGGCTAGCCCTTTCTGGCCATGGATTCCCAGTGATTTCTATGCATTGAAGTTGCCATTTATGATTTTTATTTATGTCGTACCAGTTTGCTGTTTAAATATGTCTTGCTAAAAAGAAGAAAGATGCTGAAGTAAAATAAATTTGTTGAATTTTTTTTACTTGCCATTGTGTCACACTACTGTGCAGTTTGTTCAGTCCACGAAGTTACCCGCACCCTACGACTCATGGTGGCAGTGGTGGGATCATGCGGCTGGCCTGACCAAGGCCTAGTGGACTGTGGTGTTGCAGGACAGAACAGCAGGTCCACGGGGGTGCTGTGAAGTTCATATGCCCCTGGATGTTGGTTAAAAGAGCCTGGAGGTACGACTATTGAATATGGCACCAGTGGTGATGACGCTAATTGATGAGGTGGCCTGGGTGAGCAGTATTCATGAATGACCCAGATGAGCCTGATATGTTACCTGTTCGAGTGATGGGTGGAGGCTGAGAATCAAAGGAGAGAGGCCGAGCAGAGGTACGTGGAGCTATGGATCCAGAGGTGGGATGGAGTGTGCTAATGAGGCGATGCCTGTGCTACCTATGTTCCCTGGGATGGAGTGTGCTGAGGAGATGCCTGTGTTGCCTATGTTCCCTGGGATGGAGTGTGTTAATGAGGAGATGCCTGTGTTGCCTATGTTTCCTGGGATGTGTTGGATGGGAGAACATGGAACTGAGACTTTGGAGAAGTCCCCAGGTGAGACTGGCCTAGACTTTGTGTGTTCTGGGGTGAAGTCTGCAGACAGGGTAGAGTCAACCATCAAGAAAGAAGAGGCATTTGATTGTGCTTTTAAATGTGTTAATAATAAGTTTTCATGTGTTGACTGGAAACAGATACAAAAAGGAGACAGGAGGGAGTCAGTCTAGCACTGACAGTGAGAGAGGAGGATCAGCCTCGACCTAACTGACTGACTGAGAGAAAGCGTGCCATTGCTGTGCAGCATATTGGCCTTTCTAAGGCAACTGAACCTGATGAAAAGAGTATGAACTAATACCTGACTTTTTATTTCTGTACAAATCATCATCTTGAAGAACAATAAAATGATAAGTGCCAGAACGGCGCTTTTTATGCACTAGAACTACGAGTCTGCCTTGTAATTGTATCCTGGTATCCGAGCCCCGTTCACACTGCAACAGCTTGTAGTGAAACCTCCGGTGCCCTTGCCCCTGTACACTGGCTTGTTCTCCGAGGACCGGGGAACCCTGGTCCATCCGGATCTCAAGTCCCTGCATCTCTATGCTTGGCTCCTGCGAACCTAGCTATTGCCTGCACAAAGAAACAATACAAGTACTGTAAGCAGTTCCAGAGAAATGCAGTCACATCAGGCACAGAACATAAAAGACAGTAACAATTAGATACAGTTTTGTATAAATCTAGGTAGAATTGTTGTGCAAAAAAGTCACAAGATAAGTACAGAGAGAACTGAATTTAAAAGTTTGACAGTTACAGTTGTACTTGCCCACAAGGGCGGACCACAAAGGCCAGCTATTCCTGAGCTAGGGCACGTGGAAGATCACATAGACTCTGACCAAGAGCCAGCTCATTCTGAGGCACCTCATTCACTACCCAGAGAAGGGAAACGTGCACCCACAGTTGCCCAAGAACTAGAAGTCCCACTGTGACATTCAGAAAGGCCTATCAGAACCATTTTAAAGCTTAGTTATCACACTCTTGGTGCCCCCACTGACCTGCCCTTTACGTTGTGCATCATGAGACTCTATATCATACCCCATATTACGCTCTATAGCCCTGGGTGGGGATGCAGAATACTGGAAGTGTTGGTCAGATATGAACCGATTGTCTATACAGAAATGTCTCTGAAACTGTTAATTCTGAACCTGTTAATATTATTATTATGTTGCTATGGATCCTGTGAATAGCATAGCTGGGAAACATTTGTCTTGGCAGAATTGTTAGTCATTGTTTGTTTGTGTCTCTCAGATGTGCACTGGATGGAACTCGTGGAATTGCTGGGACAACAATTCATGAACTGGGGGAAGAGTGTAACCCACTTCTCAGAAGGGGGGCTTGCCTGAACTGCCTCTGCCACCCTCCCAAGGCCCACAGAGTTTTGTGTTTGTGCTGCCAGCTCCCTCATGCTTGACTGCATGTGTGGCAGCAGGAGAGAGAGAGAGAGAACATGGCTGCACAAATATCTTCGACGCCTCCTGCACCTTTTTCCCTGAGGCTGCAGCTGTATTCTTCTGCTGCGGTCCACCAATCCTGGCAGTAGGGACCAGGAGAGACAGGAACACAGTTTTTCTTTGCACCTCTTTCACAACTCAACTGTCACCAATCGCATCAGCAAGACAATGCATGCACCAGGGGCTCCTTCCCAGCTCTCTCTCTCTCTCTCTCTTTTCTCCGAATGCCAGACCTGCTGCACCCTCAGCTCTAACAGACAGACCAGACAACAGCCCTTGGGGGCTGTTAAATACCTGGGGGGGGCCCAGCACACTTACTGGAGGCAACCAAGTAGTGACTGTGGAGCACAGGGTTCCTACAAGAACATGGGGCAGCCATCTTTAAGAACCCTAACCATCCTGAGCTTACATTGTTCAGAGACTGTGTGAGATGAGCACCTGTGGCAATAAATTGCTGAGAGTGTGAACCTGTGGATCACTGCTGCATACTATAGCTGCTGAGCTGTACCATGCAAAGGCCAGCACTCTATCCAGGTTGCTCCAGAGCCAGCCATTTGGATTACAAGTTGTGTTTCAAGCATTTACCTATTGGATTTCAAGTTCTTCAAATTATGCTAGCGCACTGTGGCCTGTTGGGGGCAAGCTTGCTAACCTTCATCAAATGCACCATCGCCAGAACCTGGGCTAAAAAGCTACGAGGCCTACACCAAGACTGCAGTATAATTCCTGAGTACCTGGAGTCATTCGTTATTGTGATATGCTTGACATTGTTAGTTTACTACTGGTACCAGAAGAGTTTACCACAACCTGTACAGTATAATTCATCTTTTTGTGCCCCTTGATTGGGCAGGTGCTTTAGAGAGTGTGTGGACTATGACAGGGTAGTAGTAATCCACAGCACAGTGGCTCTCAGGGGGCATTGCTATAGGGTGAGAGTGCTCAAAGTGACTTGCAACTGCCTGACTCCTCTTTTTCTACTAGGCCTGTATTCCTAAATAAAAACACTGTTAATTTTTTTTAATTTAACTTTTTGTGTGTGCACCCAGTTGGTTTAACCTGATTAGGATGTTTACTGATGACAGTAGTAACTGTCTTATTGATCCCAGGGGGTGGTCCAGACCAGTGCAGGGATTTGGATAGGTACTGCATCCTGGGGGGTGATACTGCATGTAACATCTGGCCCATTTATTCTCTCTGGGTGGAGGCACTGTGCTATTTCTTATTTGTTCTGGGATGACGCCCCCCCCCCTTCCCTCGGCAGGAGAAAGAACATCCCTGCTCTCTCAAGCAGGTGGGCCTTGTACATTCACCAGGCAGGGGTGTGAACCCAGATATGGCAACCCAGGGTCACACACACAAACTGCAAATTGGAACCAGCCCCACACTTGGGAATTGGGCTCTTAGTGCTGACTGTTCCCCTTTAATTTACTGGTACTGATGTAACAACCTTGATGTGCTGCTCTTATCTGGACTTGAGATTCAGAAGCAATGCTTAGCAAGAAATCAATATATATAACATTTAGAAACAAGTAACTTCTGTGAAACGGTCCCCCCACCCGTCAATCATCTGTCTTTCCATACATTCAACAGAAACAACATTTGTTTATTATGAAACACAGAAATTCAAACTCCTACAGAATTCCTGTGGCAGGTAATTCACCCCTCACACACAACAGGAGGCCTTATATGGAGCAATGGTCTCATTTTTATGTTGGCTTGAGCCTGCGTACAAGTCAACATCTTGTGGTAGTAGCAGATTTTGGAGGTGTGTCAGTGTGGGTAATACAGGGCATGCTTTAGTAGGTGCGTCCCTCATTCCCCAATAAGCCAGCACGCAGGCTCTCACACAAGAAATATGTAAAGTGGTCAAAACTTGTAAAGAAAGTGCTGCTGCAATGAGAGACAAGCTTGTCATGCAGCGGCACAATAACATGCCTTCTGACGTGCCTTTCCTGGTGAAGTATTTCAATAAACATGGCGGCAGTGGCTGCAATCACCTGCTGCACAATGCCTACATGGCCGACTTCAGAGGTTCCCAATCCCCTTGTCAGCATGCTAAATAACCCCCCCAAGATTGTATGGCACACTGGGAGCCCACCCCAGTGTGCTTCCCCATAATCAAATCCGACTGTCGACGGCATGTTCCGGCACCTGCCCCCATTCTGTGCCACACTGGGAGCCCACCCCAGTGTGGCAAACATCACCACACCAAAGTCATGGGGCCCACTGGGAGCCCACCCCAATGTGCACAACAGTTTTTCATATGCCTGTAAAAAAAGAAAACTGTCCGGTGTTCATTTTTGTTTTTGGTTTTTTAAGTACCTGAAAGACAGAAAACGGTCCCTCACCGTGGGGTCCCCTCCCCCAACCTGCAGCCACCCTCTGCGCACCCCACCTCCCCACACCCCCTCACCCCATACTTACCTCCGGAGCCTGGTGCAATGATCTTCGGTGGAGTGGGACCACATCTGGACTCTTGAAAGCTGACCGTGAACTGAAGAAATGATGGTAAGCTGTATAATGGCATAAATGTTTTTTTTTTCAACTTAGGTGGATATCTCAGCCATTTTTTTTAATTTTGCCTCCAAATTTTCAACATGGGGTGCTTGGGATCCCACCTCATGAGCACATGCACTGCCATCTCATTACTCGACCCCAAATGGTCATTTCGCAGTCACTGCATGAAATCACCTTTCAGGACCATTAATGAATCGACAATGACACTGTTCATGAGGTGGGGTCCCAAAAACCCTATCTTGCAAACTTGGTGGAAAAATTCCAAAAAATGACTGTGGTATGAGTGTGCGTTGCGCAGTTTCAACGCATGCTCATAACTTTGACAATTTTTAATATTTTCATTCCAGATTTTCAACACTACCCTTTTTTCACACCTCCCTATGAAAAGTATAGCTGTTATTTTTCACATCCTGTCCGAAATATGTTTTTGCACATGTCATGCACAATGGTGCAGTCGCTGTGCAAAATCAATGTTCAGGGCACATTAACAAAATCAGATGACACTGTTCATGAGTGGAGGTCCAAATGCCTATGTGAAAATTTGCAAAAATACCCAAAGTAACTGCGTTACGGGTGTGCATGGCACAGTTTCTATATACGCTCATGATGTCACCAATTTATTCATATTTTCACTCCAGATTTTCACCATTGTCATTTTTGTGCACCTCCTTATGAACAGTATAGCTCTCATTTTTTCATATCCTGCCCAAAATGTGTTTTCGCACGTGTCACACAATGGCACGGTCACTGTGGGAAATCAATGTTCAGGCCAGATTAACAAAATCACAGTGACACTATTCATCACTGGAGTTTCCAAAATGCCTGTGTTGAAAATTTGGTTAAACAGATCCCGAAAATAATTGCATTACGGGCGTGTGTTGTACAGTTTCTATGCAAGCCCGTGTTGTCACCAATTTTTCATATTTTCACTCCAGATTTTCAACAATGCCATTTTTTTACACCTCTTGAACAGTACAGCTGTCATTTTTCACATCCTGCCAAAATGTGTTTTTCGCCACCTGTGGTGCCAGAATGCACAGTCGCTGTACAAAATCACCTTTTGGCAACCAAACTCATAGTGCCACTGTTCATGAGGTGGGGTCACAAATGGCCCATGTTGAAAATCTGGAGTGTAAATACCAACACATGCCCTGGGCATTAGAGTTTCCAACCATAATGATCCACCCTGTACAGACTGACAGGCGTCAGGCAGGGGGTGTGACATGGCATTGTTGGCTGTAATGCTCATGCCATTCCACCCCCACCCTGCAGCCAGTGACAGGCATTGAGGTGTGCCTTAGACTCTTTGGCCCCAATGTTCACCCCATTCTCCTACACTGCACCCATGTCAGTATATTTCCTTATGGAATGGGGTGAGCATAAGGCCCAAAGACCCTAAGGCATGTCGCGGCACTTGTTGGTCTTTGCAGGGTAGGGTGAGGTGAAATGGCATGAGCGTTATGGCCAACGACCCTTAATGCCTGTCACTCTCTTCATGGTGGGGCTGGGGTCGGGCGTCAGTTCACTACCTCACTGCCAATCCTATTTTGCATCTCTCTAACTCCTGCACTACCAATGCCAGTGCCAGCAAGCCAACATTTGGCATTAAGAAATACTTGTTATCTGTGGCAGGGTAAGCGGCAGAGATTGCCAGAGCAAGCTGGTAAGAACAGAAATGGAATTTTTCATGTTCACCAAAAAAACACAGGAATTAAAACCATGAATAGTACTGCACTTTTTAACTGTGTTTATGTGTGTAAGAGTGTAAAAAAAGGGTATCATGAAAGTAAAGAATAGTAATGTATTTATTTTTTCAATTTAAGGGATTTTTACTTATTAGAGCCCTGTTGAAGGTTTTCAGTATGTAAAGGTGGCATCTGCAGTATGTTTGTGATGGCAGTCAGGAATGAATTGTTTCATGAATTCTGTATGTGATTTTTTACAAATTTCAAATCCCACTGGTACTTTTTTTTCTGGGCATTAGACTGAGGTGCCAGCCTGCCCCAGCCAATCAGAAGCTAGGATTTTCCTGACAAATTGTGTAAATAGATACATTTAGCACATAAATATATACAGAACAAACTTATATATGCACATACATACACACACACTGATTTAGGGAGAAAAATACTATTGGTCTATCACGTTTCTCCATACCAGCTCAGTGGGAGTACCTCTTCCATGGCAACCCCTTAGGCCTCAGATTGTCTCTAGTTTAAAAAATACGTTTTGATTGGTCATATTCTGTAGAGACTTGATGCAGCTGGTTGTTTGATTCTGATTCTGATTCCTTTTTTCTTTTTAAAAGTGAAAATCAGACTGCCTGCCATATTGGTGTTACCACACAAAAACATGTTTGTTTACAATCCTTGATCAACTTTCACTGCCTCTTTCCTGGACTTGAAAACACCCTCCAACATAGTCTAACCACTCATGATGCAGTGGGAGGGGAGAAAACTAATATTACATCATGAGTGACTTCACTGTTTGGGGGTGTTCCTAATGTTCAGAAAGTATACAATAAGAGTAGCCCAAGGATTCAAAACAAGGAGGGGTATAATTTCACCATTAGAATGCATTTCAGTTCCTCTAAGAAGATGAAACAGATACAACAAACCAGCAACAGCAGTGAATTTTGGAGACGATAAGAAATCATAAAGTGGGGTGGACAGTGTCCCTTTAACAGCATTCAGGTTTATTTATTTATTTTAGCCTTTGGTAACTGGGTAACGGCATTCAGGTAATGCACAGACTCACCAAACATCAAGAAAGTAAAACTGTTTATGCACTCAACAATGTGGCAGAAACCTGCTGGAGTGGAACTATGGCCATCAGCACTCGAATATCGATACACTCCCATTTTAGGTAAATAAAGCCATAAGAAGCCTGAAAGCCTTTATTAAAAATTAAAAATGAGCAATTCAAGATATGTTTCTCTCTCCTATGCAGATGACCTCATAGTCTTACTCGAAAACCTGAATGAGGCTGGGCCCCTGTTGGTTGATTTGCTTAATAATTTTACTAAAATTTCTGGCCTTGCTTTGAATTATGGCAAATCACAAACTATGCCCCTTAACGACCATTGTAAAGCCTTTATGAACATACCTCTTGGATTCTGCTGGTCACCACAGGATATAACACATCTAGGAATCAAAATTACTAGTAACTTAGGTAGGATATGGGACATTAACTTTAACCCCTTATTTGATAACATCAGAACAATTCTGGACGGATGGAAGCTTCTTAATCTCTCTTTCATGGGGAAAATTGCAGCCATTAAGATGTCCATTTCTCCCAAGATATTTACCTCTTTGCCAATATTCCTTTAGTCTTACCATCCTCCTTTTTTTGCTAAAATTGATAAATTAATAGGTAACTTTATCTGGGATGGGAAACCACCGAGATTTAACTGCAACAAACTTCGATCACATTGGAAACAAGGGGGATTCGGACTCCCCTGGTTCAAAGGCTACCTCTGGGCTTTCTGAATGGCCCAAACCATTAAATGTTTTCAGAAACCCTCCCCTCACTCACCACTATGGGTTGCATTGGAATCCGTATTGTGCCCAGGAGGAGTTCCCACTTCCTTCATTTTTAATCCCATTTCCTTTAAACTAAAATCTCACCTGACTATATCATCCTCTGTTCTTTATTGGAAACTAACCCACAAATTCCTTGAAATCCAATCCAACACCCTGGTTTTATGCCCCCTTATGGGGCAATCCACTGCTCATTCTAGAAGATGACCCAATTTTCTGTTGTACATGGAGGAACAAAGGCATTTTCTTTCTCAGAGATATCTTGGACCAGAATTCACTCACTCTTAGATCATTCTCAGACTTGCAGGTCACATGGAAACTTCCTAAACAGGACTTCTGGAAGTTTTTACAAATTCGTGCAGCCTATAATTCTCTCTCTAGTTTAGTGTATAGGCATACTCTTCTAAACCCATACATCTCGCACTGGACTAATTTATCAGTAAAATTAAATAGCTCCATTTACAAAGACATTATTGATAATCTACCTGATCAGTCTATACAGGCCAAAATAAATGGAGTACTCTACTAAACTACAATATTTCAGATGCACAATGGATTAATTGTTGGCGTATTCACATAATACCTTTAAAGATGCCTGTAGTTCTTTAATACAAACTAAAATCCTACATCTTTGGTATAGAACATCCTCTGTGCTTCAATGAATGGGTCTATTAAATAATAATAATTGCTGGTGCTGTCATTTGGCCAATGGCTTCATATCTAGTGGTCTTTCACTCACTCTTAGATCATTCTCAGACTTGCAGGTCACATGGAAACTTCCTAAACAGGACTTCTGGAAGTTTTTACAAATTCGTGCAGCCTATAATTCTCTCTCTAGTTTAGTGTATAGGCATACTCTTCTAAACCCATACATCTCGTACTGGACTAATTTATCAGTAAAATTAAATAGCTCCATTTACAAAGACATTATTGATAATCTACCTGATCAGTCTATACAGGCCAAAAATAAATGGAGTACTCTACTAAACTACAATATTTCAGATGCACAATGGATTAATTGTTGGCGTATTGCACATAATACCTTTAAAGATGCCCGTAGTTCTTTAATACAAACTAAAATCTTACATCTTTGGTATAGAACATCCTCTGTGCTTCAATGAATGGGTCTATTAAATAATAATAATTGCTGGTGCTGTCATTTGGCCAATGGCTTCATATCTAGTGGTCTTGCGCTCCCATTAATAAGCTCTGGCATAAAGTCTGTTTACTTGCTTCCAGAGTAACAGGACAAAAACTACCTTTTGACCCCTAGCTATTCCTTCTAGGCATCCTTATCCCCAATAACTCTCTCCTCTCACATGCACATTTTAGATGGCTTAACATATTTTCTCTTCTGGTCAAACGTCTAATTCTTATGAAATGGAAATCAACTCTGGTGCCTTCTCTTTTAGATGTTCTTCAAAGCCTCTCTCAGTATGCCTCCCTAGACCGATTATCTCATGTTACTCATAACCGGCTCACTGTATATGACAGATGTTGGCAGGATTACTTTAAGCACATCAAACCTAGTTCTTCTAGACCCTAATTCTTAGGGATATTTAGCCCTCCTTCATATTTTGCTCTCGGATTAGGTTTTCTCAAAACTTTTGTGCATAGATTTCTCCTCTTTTTTCCCTTCTTCCCTGTTTTCTCCCTCTCTCCTTCCCTTCTTCCTTGCTTGTTTCTCTCTTCTTTCTTTCCTTGCACACTTTTATCATCACCTCTCCATTACTGAACATTGTTCATATTACCACATTTATCACATTTTGCAATTTACTGAATGCCTTGCCATAGCCTACCCTAGCATGCATTTCATACATGGTTGCTATTTCTGATCCTATAATACCCTATTGATTGTAACCCTTCTGCTCTCCACTTACATCTTGTCTAGGTTTGTGTTTTATTATCAATACATGTATATAATGCTTCTGCAATATGTTTACCCTAAATACTGTGTTTTGTTAAGTGATGTTTTATACCTTACATGGAGGATAGTCTTCTACTGTATTAGATGTGTGCTTTCTTATATACTCGAATTTCAGTAAAAAGATAAAGTGAAAAAAAAATTAAAAATGCAGTTAACAGTGATTCAAAATGACTTGGAAATCAAAAACAATTCAACAGGAGAAAAAATAATGTCTCATTTTGCTACAGCTGAGCTGAATTAATGCCTCATTGTTAAACAAGTTGTAGAGCACGTCAAGTGTAAACAAAATTTCTTTCTAAGAGGACTTTATCTGTGAAAGAGGAATTCAGTGTTGGATGCTTGCCTGATACAGATGCAAAAGAACACAGGGTCATTATCACAGGGAACACAGGGATTTTTTCAGCTGCTGCAGTGTTTATAAACAAAAGTGCCACTCATTGATTTATGTCCAGTAGCTACAATCACAATAATTAGGGGCTAGTAATGGGAGCACTTCAAATAAATTGTTAGTACTTCACTTGTGTTGACAAAAAGGGTGATTTGGTTTTCAGTCTATGGGAAAGCCAGCCAGCCACACAGTGCAGATTTGATATCACTGTTCTTTATTTACAGTATAATGCTCTGTGAGCCTCTCATTACAGTGGTTTTGAAATGTTTTTCAGTAGAACGTCTGAAACAACTTTCCCAAGGTGCTGTTGTTGATTAGCTTTCAAAGACTTAGAACGCTAATCAGCAGCAACTGAAACCGAAAACAGATACCAGCGATAGACGGAATGCCAATATTTTGTCTTGATGAAATATCAACTGACCTGCTCAGTTCTGAAGAAATCGGCAAGCCTCAAGTTTCTTAATTTGAAAAAGAGGCTGACATTGTATTATAAACAACCCACCCCGACATGCAAAACAAACTGTTTCTCACACCATGGAGGGTCTGTGCCATTATAGAGCACTCAAGCGTCGCTCTCTAACTTTATGATGTCATTGACCCTCCTTGGTGTAAGAATGGGGGGGTTGAGATTATTCTCTATCTGTTTGTAGGATAGCTCAACTGAGGTACGGCATTTCATTTTCAGTGGGGTTCCTGCTTTGATTCAGTTTCACAGCTAGATGGACTGAAACACAGGAAGGTCAAGTGACTTGCTCAAGATCATACAGTGAGCCAGTAACTATATTGTCATTACAACCAGGGATCTACTGGTTTACAATCCTGTGCTTACTAAATACTAGATTGCACTGGTTTCTGGACCCCATTCTATTTAGCAAATCAAGGCTTTGCAAATACCCATTGACTTTTATTTGTTGGATAAAAGCAAGGCCCTCCTGGAACAGTGCAATTCCATAGCCTCAAAATTTTCCGCAGACCTTGCCTCATTCCGCAGAATATGTATAGTGCCACTGAATTTATTACACTTGGTGAATTTGCATTTAAATATACAGTTTTCCAATAATTTCCAGCCCCCCTATCTATGAAGATTGTTCCCCAGAGACCTGCCCTGAGGCTAGTTTCTTAAGCTGAATTGGTTTGGTGTCAGTTAATGTCACAGAAGTGTCTAACTGTAAGCTTGCTAAGCAGTTACCACTATAGCCTAGTGGCTACCGGACAAGGCTGTGATCTAGGAGGGTTGGGTTTGAATCCTGGTTTTCCCAAAAATTCTTGTAACCTCAAATTTCCTGACCATGAGGGTGTAGTGTTGGAACAACAAATCTACACTAAATGGTGTAAAGCGCTATAGAAAAAAAAACAAGTGCAACAAAGAAACTAATCTCAGACCATGTCTTGGGGGAACAATCTACCTGAAGCGCCTCCCTTCCCTCTCCTTGTTTATCTGGAAGACCCTCATCTATGCTCAGCATGTGATGCCATTGATGACATTATATCATATTTTAGCCAATTGCTGGACTGCATTCTGCCACAGAAATGAATAAATCATGCTGCAGGAATCAACAGATGATGCCGCAGAAGTCCAGGAGCCCTGCCACAGTAATCAGGATTGAAATGCTTTGAAGAAATAGTGGGCCCTGGATAAGAATGACAAGGGGCTGGACTATCAGCATAGCAGTTGCACTACCACTCACAATGCCGGCAGCCCAGGTTTGAAAGTCACTGTGGGCTGGCTGGGGGGGGAAGAGGATCCAGCATCCAGATGGACGTTCTCCGGGGTGGGGGGTCTATGTGCTCTGCTGCAACACTGTCACCTGGGTGACAACAGGTGGTGGTGAAAGCACAGCCATGATGGGTTGGCAAGTTTGGGTTGCTGTGTTGGGTGTCAGGCCAAACCAAGGCAGCTGCCTCACGCCAGCGCACCTCGGCTAGGGAAGGTCGGTGGTGAGTTCTGGTGCCACAGCAACCCATACTGCAGGGTCAGCTGTGTGCTTGTGAGTCAATGCAGAGGCAATGCTCACATCGGGAGAGGTGGGAGGAACCAAAGTACTTCTTTCTACATGACAGTCTGCACCTTTGGGGACTCCCCCTAGGTCCATAAGATCCTAGTCCACATAGTACAACAAATGCATGGCTCCAGGTGCACAGATTGAAACTGGATGGGTGCCAGCCAAAAGTAATATGATAGCAAAGGCATGGGAGGCTGCCCTCCAAAGTAGTAATGTAAAAACAAAACAAACGCAGATAGTTACTACAACCTCATGGTATATTCATGTAGCAGGTGTACCAAAAGTGCAGCACAACACCCTGGCACATTAGGTCAGATATGTAACCCTTCATCAGGGGTTTTGCGCCCAGGCATCAGAGTTTTGTGCTGCACTTTTCATTACTCCTGCTACATGAATATACCGTGGGTTTGTATTAACAACCTACATTTGCTTTGTTTGTACATTACTACTTGGAGGGCAGCCTAATGTGCCTTTGCTGCAGTCTGGACTGCCTCAGGGGGGAGGATAGACCTCCCCTAGATCCTCTATGACAGAGAGGAAGCCATAGAGGTACCTGGTGGGTTGCAGGGGGCCTGGGGGAGTTGGAGGCTGTGGCCTTGAATAGGCTATATTTTTATTTATTTACTTTATTTATTTATGACTTTGATAACCAGGTAAGTACACTGATCCCAGGGACCATTTTCAGGCATGACCCGGGCCAAGACAATGGCACAGGAGCAAACAAAAGTATTGTACATATAACATGGAAGGCTGGTTTACACAATGATGTCAAAAGTGATAAAAGAAAATACAACAACAGTCCGTTACAATAATTAGGTACAGAAACCGAATACATGGTAAATGAACTCAAAGAACAGCAAAAATACAAGGTGTTGGTAACCACGGCAGACAAACAAGGGCAGGGAGGGAGTAAGTGCTAAGTGTGGGAGGGTAGGCAATGAGGAACAAGGGAAGGTTAACTAGAACAGACTCAAGGAAATAATAGCATTCTGGAGATGGGGAAACACTACCCAGGGAAGCACTGGCAGTAAGACTCAGCTAGGAACCAGTCCTTGAGGTGTGATTTGAACAGGTGGTGGGTATCCATGGAACGGAGCTCAGCAGGCAGCCTATTCCATAGTGAGGGGGGCTACAGCTGACAGGGCTCTCCTGCCCATGTTGGTAGATACTCTGAGAAAATGGAGGGGTTGGGATAGTATTAGAGTGTATGCAGCGATGCAAGGCTCTGCCTTTGAAGATGGCCGCAAAAGGGGATTCTTGGCCGGTGCAGATGGCATTATCAGCCAAGCAGTAAAGGACAAAGTTGAAGTGGCCTTGTAGTGGGAGCCACCCCACTGACTGACAAAGGACACAATGGTAGGTGGAAAAAGAGGCCAATAAGGTGAAGAAACAGTCACTATTGTAGGCAGTGGAGAGTTTGGCCATGAGGGTAGAGGATGACCTAGCATAGATGGTGGAACAGTAATCGAGTATGGGGAGTAGGTTACCTTGGACTATGGCAAGTCTAGCCTCTGGGGTGAGGTAGTGCCTGAATCTGTAGGCTGCACCTAGCTTTAGGTGTAGCCTGCGAACTACTGAGTTAATGTGCTTGGAGATGGTGAGGGAGGGGTCAAGTAGGACACCTAGATACTTGAAGGTCTCTACATTTTCGAGAACCTGGCCATCTGGGGAGACTATATTGAAGGAGGAGGGAGATTTGAGCTTAGCTAGGAAGGGATTTGACCTGAACAGCATAGACATGGTTTTCTTGAGATTAACCAGGAGAAGGTTGGCTGCAAACCAACTGTGGGCAGTGCCACAGTTTTGGGTGAGGACAGAGAAAAGGTGGGAAAGGGATTTATCATTGAAGAAAAAGACAAGGTCACCAGCATAGAGGAAGGAGTGACAGGTAAGACTGTTCGAGGGAAAGGAATTTATAAATAAGGAGAAAAGCATGGGACCCAGAATGGAGCCCTGATGAACACCAGTAGAGACAGGCAGGGTAGAGGAGCAAGTGGACCCTACACAGATATATTGGGAGCAATCGGAGAGGTAGCTCCTGAACCAATTAGTTATCATGTGGAAACAGCCAAGGAGATGAAGTTTTGGGAGAAGAAGGGTATGGTTGCAAGTCGAGGCCTTTGAGAGGTCGACACTAAACCGCCAGTGGCTTGCCCATTGTCCATGTTCATGAAGATGTGGTCAGTCAGCAGTGGAAGGGCAATGGAGGTACTATGATTCTTGCAAAAGCCGTGTTGCTGGCTGGTCAGAAGGTTGTACTTTGTAATGTGTTCAGTAAGCTGGTGGTGGATGACTTTTTCGAGGAGCTTACTTAGGTGGAGGAGGATGGAGATAGGCCGGTAATTGTCAGTGGAGTGGGGGGTCACCAGCTTTGAAAGTGGGGATAACTTTAGCAGTCTTCCATGGGGCAGGCATAGTGGAGGTGGATTGGGCAAGGTTAAAAATAAAGTGAGAGGTTTGACAATGGCAGGGGAGATGAGCCTAAAGAAGATAGGGGACAGGCCATCGGACCCAGGGCAGCTGTGGTTGGGGAGGCATTTGAAGAGCTTAGTGGTATCAAGAAGGGAGACAGCCTTAAAATAAAAAGGGGATAGAGGAAGGGGGGCTAGGGAGGGAGGAGTCGACTTTAGGGTAGTAGGCCAATCCACTGGGCTGGCCACTCGGGAGCTTGGAGAGAAACACAGAGATGTCAATGAATTTATCATTGAAGGCCCAGGCCACTTCCAGAGGGTTAGTCACCAGGCCAGAGGAGGAATGTAGCTGCAGGGCAGACTTGCCAGTTTGGGGGGTTAGAAGGGAGTCGATGGAATCCCAGAATTTCCTAGGATCACCAAGATTTTCCTTCTGATGGTTACGGAAGTAGCTCTGCTTCAGGGATTTAGCCAAGTGTTTGCACTGGTTTCTCAAGTGCCTATAGGCTTCCCAGAGGGCAGGGGAGGGGGACACCTTGAAGGCTGTACAAGTACAATATCTATCCTTCATGTGGGTGAGTAGATCTTTAGTGATCCAGCAAGAGCAACTGCCTCTGACATTCCTTGTGGTGAGAGGGAAGTGCTTTTCTTGCAGTGCCAGCAATGTCTGTGTGAAAGAAGTTACTGCTGAGGACACGTCTGTGAGTGAGTTGAGTGTAGATCAGCCCAATGACCCTACTTCACCAAGGAGGAGGGAGGTGTCTGAGGTGCAAAAGTTTAGAAAGGATAGGTATTTTATTTGAGGGGGGTGACGTTTTGTCTTGGTTGACCAGAGGATAAATGTGGGGGAGTGGTCACTGATGGAGTCTGCCCTTATTCTGGCTTGCAATACACAGTCATCCCTGTTTGTGATTATCCAGTCCAAAAGGGTTTGGTGTGGCAGTACGTTGATTTTGCCTGGTGAGTAGCATGATAGTCTGGATAAGGTTGTGCTGTTTTAGGAGGCATGCACAGTGCGACTGGTGGGCACTCAACCAATTTAAGTTGAAGTCACCAAGGAGAGATCCATATCCCTGGGATCAGGGTATATTCCTAGAAAGAGGCAGGTAGCTGGGAAGAAAATCTCTATATGAAAAAGATCTATATATTTATATTTATGTATAGGTGTCTGTACTTGGGGAATTGGTGGTTAATATGAACTGGTCGCCGGAAATGTACAAAGCTGATTGGCCGACAGCCCTTTGAAGCCGTCATGATATCTAACTACATCATTACTGCTTCAAAAAGCCTCCGGCCACCAGCCTCCTTACCCACAACAAATCATTCCGAGGGAAATGAACAGCCACCACAAAAATCAGTCACTTCAACCAGCTCCTCACTCGCTCCCACGGAAACCGCAGTTTTGACAGCAGCAGCAAGTGTCACACAAACGGGTGAGTAGACCATGATCATTCAAAACAATATAGTTTTTGGCACCCTCAAGTAAAACTGCTGAAATTTATTAATACAGACAAAGCCTCTATTTATTTTTTTTAAAGGAAGCATTGCTGCGTGCGTGCAGCTTTATGTCTCCCTTACTCTCTCTCTCTTTTTAAAAGCACGCGCTCCACTGCAGGTTTGCTGCACGTAGTAACACTTACACTTGTAACATTTTCCTGCATTTATCAGCTGGCAGGACAAACACTGACTAACTTACCGATGTATTGGAAACTTCTGAAGAGCCCCTGCTAGTCAGTCTGCTCCCTTTCAAACTGTGACTTCAATCCCTCTCATGGCTCCAATGACAGGTTAAAATATAAATAAATACTGACCGTTTCACATACGTGGTTGCACCAGGAACTTTCTTATCCCCCCCAAAAAAAGTCACCCACATAAATAGGATGGCTTCTGACCACACTATATTTGGGGTGGGGGGAGAGACAATGTTCACAGCTGCACCTCCTCAACCAACTCCAATTACAGCAGAACCACCTGCGGGCCAGAGCCCTCCAGGAACTATTTCTTAAAACGTACTGCTCCAACATCCCCAAAGCATCACTTTCAAAAGGTTTTAAAACTTTTTTTTAATTTTTACTGAAAAAAAAAACAAACTTTTAAGCCAGTTCATAATAGCAATAATGCACTCCAGGGGTATATCATGCAATATCGTCACTTCTCAGGTCATTGGATGCACTCAGCCTGTGACCTCATGCCCAACCACCCGAGGTATGACGAAATCTCATGATATACTACACCCTGGGCTCCGAGAAGCAGAGATTCTGATTGGCTGACTGGCACCTTTCTGCTGTGGTAAATCCTGGCATAACCCATGCAAAAAGTGCCAGTCAGCCACATCAGGAATCTTCATATTTTGCAAAGCACTCTGACCCCACCAACATCAAAGCAGAAACAAACGCTGTCTTCACTCCCACTAAACTGGCAGGGTTCCACAACATCGAAGCGCGACATTCAAAACAGACTGCAGCACACTGAAAGTACCTGCCTAAACAAAACAAAAAAAAATGTCGTAAGTATTCTATTTTTAAAAAAAAAACACATCATCTACCTCCTCCTACTGATGTCTTCACCCTCTGCTCCCGGTAGTGCAGTGCCGAAGACGAGGACTGGTACTGCCACCACAGCGCGGTCACAGTATGAACCAGGGCTAAACCAACAGGACACTCATTCACACCTCAGATCATCCCCATTCAGCTAAATATACATCTTAAGAGTCTGAACAGAGCTGTATTGGGAAAGTCTTTCTCAAGTAAAAATGAGGGCAAAAAAACTACAGAAATCACGGCTGAAACCTGAGCTGATATACTGGACATGCATATATGCGTATGCAAACCACAGTGAATGTGCATATGCATAGGAGCATACCCAGTATCATGACTCCACTTTTTGGCAGTGATTACCGTAAGTCTTAGCCCTTGTTTTTACTTGATAAACACTTTCCCCAGTACAGCACTCCTCAAACTTTTAAAATACATAGTTAGCTGAATGAGGATGGTGGCATGCGTGCACGAACCTCGTAGAGCTTCACTGCTATAATGGCTGGAGTGCTTTCAGCCTGTCAGTTTTAAAACACAAAATTAATACAAACTGATGCTGACAGGATCTCACATTCTACACTCATTGCACTGAATAAGTTCTGGGGTATGGGAGAGGAGAATTTAACAAAAAACAAAATGAAGCCTCAAGCCATCTCTTCAGAAAAGGCATGTGGGGCATTGCACCTAGCAACAGGGAATTATTTTTTTGTAGTGCAAGAATAAATTGAATACAACACATTTAAAATAGCAAAATAAAAAAACATATTTAATTTTTTGTTGCAAAAACTTAAAGTGGACATTGTAGAATCACAATAAACCACTCCAGGATGTGGGTTATGCTGGGATTTACCCTCTGCTGACCTGGTTTGACCACTCGACCTGTAGCCTCATGGCCAAACCATGCCAGCTGTGGGTAAATCCCAGCATAACCCACACCTTGCCATGGTTTATTGCTTAAGTAACTTGAAAAACAATACCCATAGAGTTATGCATAAGGTGTGGTGTTAGGAAACAACCATGAGAAGAGCTACAAAAGTTTCCTGCACAGACTAACCAAAACTAGGAAGCTGTTTCTGGTATGGGTGTGCACTTTAAATCAATATGCTTACACTTTAACTGTGATGCAGCGTCCCTATTTTTGGTTAGTGTGTGCAGAAAACCTTTGTAGCTCTAACTTGAAAAACACTAGCACAACCCAATCTGGGGTAATGCTGTGTATGTGTCTCTACACGGGGATTGTTGGGAAGTATTAGCAAAATCCTCTTTGGAGTATCTCAAGCTAAATGCATCAAAGTAGTAGACAGGAGGGTAATAGTCTCTATGGTACATGAAATTCAAGGCATTGCAGATGGGGCCTAGAATATCCATTTATTGTTGGTAGCAGTGGGGACCTTGGAAAGAGAATTCAGTTAGCTGCAGGACCTGCGGTGCCACTCTCTTCCTGGATACACTGAGGAAGTGTGGAAGTTGCCTGGTCTGCAGGAAGTTGGTCATGCTCCACTCTGAGATGGCTGCAAATGGCCCACACTGTAACTCACTGACTGCAGAACAGGTTAAAGTGGGGGCAGGGGATGTATTTTTCTGCTCCTCTTTCTCAGCTACATCCAGGAGTTTGCTATTGGAGTTGGAAGGTAGTGGGCATGGAGGGCCAGTGAGTGGCAAAAACTGGGGATGGGAAGGGCCCTGGAATCACAAAAAGCAAGCTTTACTCCACTGAGAAAAGCAATACATGCTACTCCCCCTCCAAGAAGAGAGCACTCTGTTCCAACCAGGGTCCCAGCAGCTGCAACATCTACTGGAGGATGCAGCTGCCATGAAGCAGAGTTAGAAGGAGGGCACTTATAGTAGGGGATGCTCTAGTTAGGGATACCAAAGACTATGGTCTGTGCCTCAGACAAGGAAGGGTGGGTGTTGCATCGTTTCCCAAGGGCAACAGTAGATATGGTACCCTCCAGGGTACTGTAGATTGGTTAGGGAAGTGAGAGGGATGCTAAATGTTATTGCTTGTCTTGGATGAACAATCTGGCAGAAAGGACACTGGAAGCAGTAAAGGATAGCTTCTGGGTTTTGGGTTCCAGGCTTAAAGTGTTGGCTGGTACTCTGACCTTCTCAGAGGTCCTCACAGTGTACAGGAGAGGGACGGCAAGGAAAATGAAAATCTTCCAGTTCAGTAATTGGATGAAGGAGTGGTGTGCCAAGCCCTTTTCTTGAGAGACTGGGGTGATTTGTGGTGGGATAAAGCCTCATTTAAACTGGAAAGCCGTCATTCTAATAGGAAGGGAACAAAGGGATTGGGAAAGAGGTTTGAGGCATACATTTCAGGGCATTTAAACTAGCAAAGAGGCTAGGGTCATCTGTGTAGAGACGTTAGCTGCAGAGAGATCAAACAAGCACTTCTTTAAATAGTGTGGTAAATCAGGGGAAAAGCATAATGTAACTTAGGGATGGTGAATGGAGAATACGTCAAAGATCGGGGACCACATGTGGGGATATATAACAAAGATTAAAACAGCAGTATTTGCTAGCAAAACATTTCATCACATCGTTTTTATTGTAGCAATAATGCATTTTTGACATCCTAAGAGTCATCCTCAGTGTAAATTAATTTTCTCAGACATTTTTAAAACAGATTTTACAGCTACTTTTGTAATTAATGACTTGCATCATTAAAGATGGCCACCGGTTACAATTTTTAAAACTCTTTTCCCTTGAGGTTACCTGGTAAAGCTACATACTAGAGTCATACAGTGAATGTATTAGGATGGTGTTACCACATGTTTCTGATGGTGAACAGCGCAGCACTGTACCAAGATATTTACATTTTCCATGGCAGGCATGGCACTAGGAACAAGCACGTTAAAAAACTTCTAAATACTGTATCTTAGTTTTGGAATGAAAAAAAATAATCAAAAAATGGATATATTGATGTTTTTTGCTAACTAAACATTATTGCTGGGAAAAAACCCTACATGGTGACTAACGAATGTGGCTCCTTTATATAAAGCAGGGAATCAGTACAGTGGATCTGATCAGCAGGAGAGGTACGGGTAGGCCACAGGGATCCTGGAGAGTGGTCTGCGCAAATGTTAGAAACCTCAAGAACAAAATGAGGAAGGGTGTAGGCAGGCATACTCACTGTACATGTTTACGTGCAGTTTTCAAAGTACTTCTCCCACATCCTATGCATTTTGCTCATCATCATTATTTGGAGAGAAGGAGAACATGCCACAGTGACTGTGACACCATAAAGTTCTGGTATTTAGGACATCACCTAAATATACATAGAACCTGTTTTGAGATTAGATTAGACATTGTTTTTTCATTTTTTGTCATTTCAGAAAACTGGAAAATAATCTTCCACTCTCAATGTGATATAAGCTTAGACCCTGTTCTTATTGTGTTTTAAAAAGTACATGATACATGACCACAGAGAACTGAGTGGGGGGTGGGCAGCATTTTACAGAGAACACATACATAACTGAAATTGTTGGGAACACTCCTCAAAATGGGTGAGCTCCAGGAAGTTATGGCAAAGACTATGATGGACCTGTTGGCCATAATGGACACATGGGCAACAGGAAACAGTGACTGGGATCTTGTAGTACCAGGCTACTCCCTCTACGAGGAGTACAGACAAAAAGACTGGGGAGGGGCGCAGGGTGACACTGTTTGTTAGGGATGGTATAGACGTTACTTATAAAATGGGTAGGGAAAATCCTATATTTTGATTGGTTGCTAGCCATGCATTAGAAGTGTCTAATGCATGGCTAGCAACAAGTTCAGGTAACCATAGCTGCATTTAAAAAATTAGGTATTAAGAAGCCAAATAGAATGTTTATTTTTTGAATTACTGCTATTTTTTTTCACCGCTAGCCACAAACTTGCCCAAACCCTGTAAACCTCATAATCATTTTTGATGGCACTGCATACCTTACATGCAATATAAACTTTACTGCAGACCAGCTTTTTAAATTTGAGGAACTTCGATCACCCGTTCCTGAAGCTACGGAGTCGCTGACAGTCAGTGAAACCACGCCAGTCATTTAGGAAACTGTGGGACACTGTAGTCCATTCATTGCTATGCTACTCTTTGAACTGCTTCTGGTGTTCCTGCTGACATGCAGCTCACTCTCCTAGTCTGTATTAAAAAGAGTCATTTCCACTCCCCTCTTCCAATATGAAAGTCACCCGGAAAATAGGCATCTCAGTCAGTTCATCAGCAGTTAAGATGGTACGTGCTCTCGCCACAGATGCTCGCTTACCCGCTGGTGCGGGAGAGTTCAAGTCTCTCTTCAATCATCTTTCACTTGCTTTTCAGTAAATAGATGAAAATTAAACAAAAAAAAAAAAAAAAAAAAAACAAAACACTGTGAAGCCAGCCTTAGAATTGCTGTGCCTGTGATGGGGGGTGGGGGTTGTTCTGAACTTTTTCTTTATTCCATCTGACATGTAAAAAAAATAAAAGCCCAATTTATAAGCACAATAAGCCAATCCGGGGGTGTGCATTAGACAGTTCTAATGAACGGCCTGTGGCCTCATGCATTACTACTCCCCTGCCCGTGTGTTAGAACTGTCTAATGCACACCCCCTCATGGCTTATTGCTTACAGAAGATATGACTCTGGGGGGTGGGCATGGAATAGAAGCCCTTTGAGTGCAACTGACAATGGAAGAACTTTAACAGATCAAGGTCTGAGTGGTGTACAGGCTGCCAAACCAGAAGGAGTAGGGGGACAGGGAAATTAGGAGATAAGATCAGGAAGGCATTAAACAACGGGGAGTTAGTGATGGTAGGTGACCTAAATGTGCTGGATGTGGACTGCGATAGCCTGGTATCCAGCAGGCAAGAAGTCAGGTGCTGGTGAATACATCTCAAGACTGCTTTCTTGTGCAGTGTGTCAGGGAACCAACGGCAGAGGGGGCTGTGAGCAGAATGATCTGGTTTATGACATCCCAACTCATATTTGGAAGCCAAAAATGTGGGAGCCAACATTGTTTATTTTGTACAAGCCCAGGAGCAAATCTTAATCCCAGTTTATGTGGGATATCACATAAATTCCACATTATCATGACTTTCTTGGGATGTAAACAGATAAGACTCATACTAGAATTCACGCAGCTGCAGAGCAGTGTCTTTCTGGAACACCATTCCATCTTAATTACAGCAGTTTCAATCCCTAAAGTTTGTCTGCGAAACTGAAATATGATCTTCAACAGTCTGATGTTTGAACCTCCTTTGTATAAATGTATAAATGGAAAGTCACTGTCATTATCCCTATCCACAAAAGTGGTGACCGTACCACCCTGGGGAATTATCGTCCCATTTTCATCCTCCTCCCCCTTAAAAGCTCTGGAAAAAATCATCTCAAACCAACTCATTGACCACCTCTTTAAATGTGACATACTCTGCTGGGAACAACACGGATTTTGTAAAGGGCATAGCACTGTCACCGAGCTCCTGGAATTCACCAACACTATCCACACTGCCCTTGATGGAGGGTGTCTTGCTGGGTCTGTCTATGTGGACCTGCCAAAAGCCTCTGACACTGTAAACCACTCCCTCCTCCTGTTGGCCCTCTCCCACACAGGCCTCTCCCAGGATGCCACCAAGTCGTCTGTTGACTATTTAACTGGTAGGTCCCAGCAAGTAAAAATTAATGACATGCTCTCCTCCTGCCTCCCGGTCAAGTCTGGAGTGCCCCAAGGTTCCATCCCGGGGCCCCTACTCCTTAGCTTATTTCTGAACACCCTACCTAAGGCCTGCTCTGAGCAATTGCTCTTATATGCCGAAGATGCGATACTCTTCTCCACTCACCCCGATCCTCTCTCTCTCTTCAACTGTCCCTCCAGAAATGCATCAAAGAGGCTGAATCCTGGTTTGGTAACCACCAGTTGATGCTAAACTACAAAAAAACAAAAGTCATGGTGTTTGCTTACAACCAGAACAAACACAGAGGTTTCCCACTGTGAATCCTTAACTCCCATCTGTTACCTCTTGAACAGGTTAACACTTTTAAATACCTTGGGGTTACCCTAGACTCTCCTCTCACCTACCATGAGCATATCCACCTCCTCAGCACCGCTGTCAATGCCAGAATTGACTTACTCCACTGGCACAAACAATGTCTCCGCCCCCCCCCCGAGGCCCTCCGCCTAGCTGTCACATCATCCATCCTGTCCCTAATTGACTATGGGATCACGATCTATGGGGCGGCTGACAACTCTGCCCTTTGCAGAATCAAAGTATCCCTAAATAAAACCTGCCGCCTTGTCACGGGCAGTGATAGGAGAACACACACCTGATCACTGTATAGTCTCACCAACTGGCTCAATTTTAACTAGAGGTTCAGGTACCAGACATGCCTCCTTGCCAAAAAGATTACCAATGTGCTAGCCCCCCCCCAGTCTTACTAGTCTTCTGCAACCCACCCCATCTGTGAAGGCCACCTGCAGCTCCTCCAAACCTTCCCTCCTGATTCCCCGCTGCAGAACAACACTGGGTCAGAGATCCTTCTTCTACAGGGTTCCCCTCTGGATGAATGCGTCGCCCAGTGCCATCTCCTCTGAAAACAAGTTAGGCCCCTTCAAAACCAATCTCAGGGAACACCTCCACTCCTCTGGTGCCTGCAACTGCTACTAGTCTCCCGCTCTATACTATTCCCATCACCCCATTTTTTAGCAGCCAATGGCCTCACTTGAAATGTGAATGTCCATGTTAAACACCCACTACTTCCGCCTCCCTGAATTGCCCAGTGCCATCTCCTCTGAAAACAAGCTAGGCCCCATCGAAACCCATCTCAGAGTTGTCTAATACCCCCTACTCCCCCCTCACTCTCCCCCTGTTTTAGCTAACCTGCCTTCCTGACAATGGATTTCTATCCTCCTTAAGCTATAATTTTGTAACCCTGCTTTCTTGACAAGGGATCTTCATCCTGCCTATCTTAAGTGCATTGCTCTCTCACTGTATAATTGTACCTATTTGACTCCTGTTTGTAATATTTTGGTTAATTCCATCTCTGTGTTTTTGTAATTCTCTGTAATATTGTTGCTGTCTGTTATCTGACTTGCAGCCTTTGTAAAGGAGTTTCTGACTCAAAAGTTTGTAATTCCGATATGTTTCTAAATAAATATGACTTACCAATCAATGCTGGTCTACTGTCCATGTTTGAATGTTTATACTCTTGCGCCATGTCACTTCATTATGTTTTGTTTGTGTAACCCCTAGGTGGCACTATCCCAAGGGCTACTACCCCTGCCTGCTTGGCTAGTTGCAGGTTAAAGGGCCTAGGTTCTGATATGGGTGCCTCCACCCGGAGGTCAGGGTTGGTAGTGTTCAAGCTGACCTCTGGGACACTGTAACCCCCCTTTTCTCCTTCTAGTGGCCTGAACAGTACACAATAATCACTTACACAATGACCCTTATTCACCAGGCAATTACCCACACTGTTTGCACTTACCACCAGGGCTGGTTCCTCTAGCTCGACCCTGGGGACCCCCTGTAAAACAAGGTTAAGCACAGCAAATAACAACAGTACAATACTCTTGGCACAAACTGGAACCACAGTCAGGTTAAATGCAAACAAAGTTAAACCTGATTTATTCAGTGGACTTGAACAAGAGAGGGGCGTAATCAGGTTGATTTGCTTAAAAGCTATATTAATCAGACAGTTATGCATGCAGTTCAGAGTCCCTACACAGTCATGCATTCTGGGTACCCAGGTAGGAAAATGGTGGGCTAGCCAGGAACGTTGCAGCTGGTTGAGGCCCTGTGATGGAAGAAAGCAACATGCACAACACACACTATTTGTAATCTGGAGCCGGATGAGTCAGTTCGTGAAAGAAGAGGCAACAAGACAATCAGATGACAACACTTTTAGATTTAGCTGTTGTTGCAGGGAGCTACCCTGATGTTTACTCATGATACCCAATATTGGACACAGGCAGGACGAAATCGAGACTGCTGGCTGTTGAGCTGGAGTGCCCAGAGAAGCAGGGCCCACACGAATCACAGAGGTATTGTTCCTGTTCAAGGCATTGAGCAGGGGGCTGATCCCCAGGCTAGTCTCTCGTTGATGACTTTCTCTGCGTGGCAGGTATTCTGGCTGGGCCAGTGTAGCAGGGCCCAGGCAAATGGAAATGGTTATGGATTCAGTCCGTGGAGCTGGATACAGCCTCCAGCAAGCAAAGCACAGTTCAGACACACAGTGGGAAACCAAATCATGACCCACTATAAGCACACAGCACATTCACATGTAAGGAAATTCCACTGTGCCAGGCAAATGGCTCTCCGGTCGCAATTACAGAGTCTCTGCACAGTCCGGGAGTTCAGAAGTAGCTGGAAGTCCTGACAGGCCGATCGCATTCAACAAATCTTCGGTCTTCTTCAGGTTAAAGCCTGGTCACAATTCAGCGGCTTAATTCGCTCTCCAAGTTTGGATTCAGTCCAAAAAAAAAAACACAAGTTCCCTCTCAGGAACAGCAGGCAGGCATGCAGGCCAAACTCAGGCCTTTCCACAGATCTCCCGCGTGAATCCACTATGGATTGCTGCTCGAACTATCTTTGTTGTTACTTCTTCACTTCTCAACTCAGATCTAACTGAAACTGCAAGCAGTGTGGGACTGTCCCCAAGATCCAAGAGGTTTGGTTGGCTGATCTGTCTGTTAGTCACAACAAGGGCTCCCCCTCCAGGTTATTTTAGGCATCAAAAGCCCAAAGATATAATTCCTACAAGTTTTGGCCCCACCAAGCCCATGTAGGCAGGCTCCATTTTAGAGTCCCGAATGTACTGATTGGCCCATTCTGCAGTCTAGGACCAAGATGATTGAAACAAACAGAACTGTCCATGCTGTAAAGAAGGCAGGTTAGAACAAACTGCACTATTACTACTACTCTAACAAATGATCAGCAAACAAGTACATCTTCTAACAGAGCTCCCTCTCAGATTAATTATGACTGCAATCCAGGCAGCTGTTAAAGAGACAGTACACAGAGGCTATACATGCAGTCTCTGGCAATCACATTTAAACTGCTAAAACGCAGGACACCAGCCTGGCAGTGAGCATTTAGACAAGCTCAAGGGAGACTTTTCGGCAACCCCCATTTGTAGGGGGGTTACATCCTTCCCTGCCTGGAGAAAACTTGGCGTCCACGTCAAGTCTGTACCATCACGATATCAACAAGCATTTGTCAATGCCGAATGTTTGCTTGCTGGCATTGGCATTGGTAGTGTAGGAGTTACAGAGCTGCATAATAGGAATGGCAGTGAAGTATTGAACTGAAGCCAACCCCACTACCACCCCACAGAGACTGACAGGCATTGGGGTGTGCCTTTGGGTCATCAGGCATAACGGCCACGCCATTTCACCACACCCTACTCTGCAGACACTGACAAGTGTCATGGTGTGCCTTGGGGTCTTTGGCCCTTATGCTCACCCCATTCCATCAGGAAATACAGTGAGATGGGTCCTGTATAGGAGAATGGGGTGAACTTTTAAATGAAGAGTCCAAGGCACACCCTCGATGCCTCTCACTGGCTGAAGGGTGGAATGGTATGAGCATTACAGGCGAGAATCTCAAGTCACACCCTGATGCCTGTCAGTCTCTACAGGCTTGGGGCGTTATGGTCGGAAACCTAATGCCTCAGGCGTTCGTTAACTTTCACTCCAAATTTTCAACATGGGTGTTTTGTAACCCCCACCTTGGCGAAGAGTGGCACATCAGTTTGTTAGCCTAAAGCTGATTTCACACGCGTAATTACGCCATTTGGCACCACAGGTGCGAAAACACATTTTGAACAGGATGTGAAAAATGACAGCTGTACTGTTCATGGGAGGTACAAAAAATGGCAATGTTGAAATTCTGCAGTGAAACTATTAAAAAAACTAGTGAAGTCACGAGCGTGTGTTGAAAATGCACAACACACACCCCTAATGCAATTAGTTTGGGAATTTTTTACAGCAGATTGTCAACACAGGGATTTTGGAACCTCCGCTCATGAACAGTGTCACTGTGATTTTCTTAATCTATCCCAAACAGTGATTTCCCACAGCGACCATGCATTTCTGCGCTGGAAGTGCGAAAACACATTTCGGCCATGGTGTGAAAAATGACAGCTGTACTGTTCATAAGGAAGTGTGGAAAAATGCCAGTGGTGAAAATCTGAACTGAAAATATTAGAAATCCATGAAGTTACGAGGCTGCATGGAAACTGCGCAATGGTTGCTCGTAACACAGTCATTTTATGGACTTTTTTCACCAAATTTTTAACATAGCCATTTTAAGACCTCTGCTCATGAACAGTGTCACTGTGATTTTCTTAATCTGTCCCGAACATTGATTTCGCACACCGACTGTGCCATCAGCGCTACATGGAAACACATTTTGGGTGAGATGTAGAAATGACAGCTGTACTGCTCATAAGAAGGTGTAGTAAAATGGCAATGCTGAAAATCTGGAGTGAACATATTGAAAATTCGTGAACTTCTGACGTGCGTAGTAACAGCGCAATACATGCTATTAAAACAATAATTTTTGGAATTTTTTCACCAAATTTTCAACATAGGGTTTTTGGGGGCCTACCTCATGAACTTTGACACCGTCATTTTGTTAATCAGTCCTGAAAGGTGATTTCGCACAGTGACTGCGCAATCACCCTTCGGGCCTGATTAATGCCACGACAGTGAGAGAATTCATGAGAAGGGGTCCCAAAAACCCCATGTTGAAAATTTGGTGCTAAAATTCCAAAAAATGCCTGAGAAATGCATTAAAGTTGAAAAAAAAACTATTTATTGCATCATACAGCTTACTGGCATTTCCTCAGTTCGCGGTCGGCTTTGAAGAGTGCAGACGTGTTCCCGGTCCACCGAAGATCGTCACACCGAGCTCCGGAGGTATGTATGGGGTGAGGTGGGGGTGTGGGGAGATTGGGTCAGGACACTCAGCGAGGGAAGGTTTTTTTCTTTCAGGTTTCTTTTTTTTTTTTTTTTTTTTTAAACAGACGACGCAGGACGTTTGCCATGCTGGGGTGGGCTCCCAGCGTGGCACAAGGAAGGCTGTTTGGGGGGTCCGTGGAGCCGACATGGGATTGGGCACCCCCATCGGCCATACTGCCATGATCTGTTGCCACGCTGGGGTGGGCTGCCAGCGTGGCACCCTGTAATCTCTGGGGTGGGCAGTGGAGCCGACGGAGGATTGGGCACTCCCCGTCGGCTATACGATGTGTTGCCATGCTGGGGTGGAGCACGCGGTGGCATCTGAACTCTGTTGGTGGGAAGCGCAGCAGCCGACGGGGACTGGCACTCCCATCTGCTATACAGTGTGTGTGGGAAGCACGAGCACGCGTGACGTGCATGTGTTTGTGTGTGTGTGTGTGCGGCATGGAGCAGGTGATATCTTATCACTGCTCACTGAATCGTAACTCTCCCTTTCAACTGTACAGCACTGCATTTTCAGATCATGGCACTATGTTTCTTGCACATGTGTGCAAACAAACATAAAAATGCAATATAAACGAGACATACAGTATATATCATTAGCTTGTTACATCACTATACCTTTCAATATACTTCGCATTACTACATCCATATTGACAATACTTGTGCATGTTTCATACAGGTAATGCTGATTCCACTATGATTAACACATTAGTAACAACACTGCTTCAGGTAATAACTTCTTGCACATTAAACAATGTAAGAGGGGGCTCTTCCCTATCAGCTAACTTGGAGCCAGATGGGGCAGGGGCACCATGGTGAGAGGGAAAAACAAGTAACCTGGAATTGGCTGTCAGGCTCAATTTGGGCAGTGAGCTTGGAGAGACGTAAACCCCTTTGTGAACCACATTGAGAGGCAAATCCACTGGCCTCCCAGGGGAATCATTACTAAAGTGTAGTACTGGCTTGACAGCTCAGCCAGTCTTTCTGGTGGGGAGCAGCCACAGTCTCTGTACTTTCAGCACTAACTTTGGAGCTTTCATCACTTGTGAGGGGCACTTCTGCATGGATGAGAATGTCCAAACCGGGAGCACTGCCAGCTCCTTGCTCTGTAGGCTCTGGTTCCACAGCACTTTGCTCATTACTATCTTCTGACGAGGGCCCAGTTGGCTCATTTTGAGAAGGTTTAGCCACAATTAGGCTTTGTGGCATTGAAATGGGGCTGTCAGCACTCTCATACTGTTCTTCAGGTTCTGGTGTGTCACCAAAGAGACTCAGACCATCAGCCCCTTCTTTGGGCAATTCACACAGTTCCACAAAATGCAGGGAGTCCACATCCTTAAACGTGATACTTTGCACCTCACTTTCAGGGAGCACTGGCTCCAAGGACGAAGCTGGGGGGCTAGGCAGTCCAGAAGGCCCAGCTTCATCCCCACAATTAGTCATAGAGTTACCTCGAATCAGCTGACTCAATTCATAGGAGGGGTAATAGGCATTGTCACACTCACTATCATCAGAGGTAGACTGACAGTCACTATCATTCTGGGCCTGCTGCTGGGGGAAACCTTAACTCTGTAACTACTGGGGTAGGTTGACTGGGTTTCTTTTCTGCAGCAGCATGAGTCACCATCCCAAGGGAGGCAATGTCTGCTGGCTCAGCTTCAATAATAACTTGGCCAATAGGCAGCAAGTGGTTACGGTGCATGGTGTTGACAGCTTTGGAGTTATTCTCTGGGCGTACCTTGTATACTGATAGATCATCCAACTTTCCAACTACTATATGAGGAAGATGGTGCCACCTATCAGCAATTTTGTGCTTGTCATGTAGTCCCAAATTGCGTAACAACATACGGTCTCCAGGCCGTAGCTCTTGAGCCTTTACTTTCTTGTCGTGCCTCTCTTTGTTGGCAAGATTTCTTTTAGCAGCCATTGTCTGGGCCAGTTAATATGCATGGTTCAATTGAGCTTTCTGTTTCTGTACATACTGCAGGTAGTTTTCAGCTCGGACCCCATCTGGAGAGACCCCAAAACAGACATCAACTGGCAGGCGGGCCTCCCTCCCAAGCATGAGGCGGTAGGGGGAGAACCCAGTAGTGTCATTTTTGGTGCAATTGTACACGTGTACCAAGGTGCTAATCTGCTGGCTCCACTTATGCTTGTCTTTTGGGTGGAGGGTGCTCAGCATGTCTAGAAGGGTGCAGTTAAAACGTTCTGGTTGAGGGTCCCCCTGCGGGTGATAAGAGGTGGTTCTTGAGTTCTGAACCCCCCACAGAGAGAGCATTTCTTTGATTAGCTACTTTCAAAGTCTCTGCCTTGGTCAGAGTGGATCTGCTGGGGAGCACCATGGTGGACGAAGAATTTTTCCACTAGCACCTTGGCCATGGTAGAGGCTTTTTGATCTTTAGTTGGAAAAGCTTGTGCATACTATGTGAAATGATCCGTGCCCACTAACACACTGCCAATATTCCGTTGATCAGGTTCTAAACACAAAAAATCTATGCAGACCAGTTCCATGGGGGCACTGGTAGTGATACTGACAAGGGGGGGCAGCCCTCTGAGGCAGGGCTTTTCTTTGGAGGCAACAACTACAGATAGATCTTTATATGGTGCTCAACATCGGCCCCCATTTTGGGCCAATAGAATCGAGATCGTACCAGGTTGAGAGTCCAGTCAATACCAAGGTGCCCCATGTGATTGTGGAGGAACCTCAGTACCAAGTGTTCAAAGGCCGTGGGCAGGACCAAGTGTTGCTTGTCTACTTGACCACTATGATCCACTGTCTCTCTGTATAACAACTGATTGAGTAACTTCAACCTGGGGCCTTCTTTTAAACAATAGGGCAGTTCGCAAGTCAGGGAACATAACTGGGACACATCTTTCCCCGCACGCAGGGCATGAAGTGCGGGTTGAATCATAGGATCTTGGGATTGGGCTCACTGAATACTGTCATTGTCAAGTTGAGGTAGTGCACTAATATCTAGAGCAGAGAAATGGCAATAGGCAGCCGGTATGCAGGTATCAGGAGGGCCCAAGCAATATACTAGACAGTCCACTGTGTCTGCAGACATCTGTTCATGTCTGTCAAACTTTTGGCACAATACTCGGATGTCAGGTTCAGACAACCTGACCCAATCATTCTTGGAGACTGGCTTTCGTGACAGGGCGTCAGCATCAATATGGTTCAGTCCTTGCCTGTATTCAACAGCATAATCATAGGTTGATAAAGCAGAGAGCCACTGGTGCCCAGTGGTATCCACCTTAGCTGAAGTCTGTACATAGGTTAACGGGTTATTGTCGATCTTCACCAATATCATTGCCCCATAGAGGTACTTGTGAAACTGGTCAACAATGGCCCATTTTAGGGCAAGGAACTCCAGCTTGTGCACAGGATAGTTTCGTTCTGATGGAGTCATGCTCCTGCTGGTAAAAGCCACTGGTCTCAAACCACCCTCATGGTCTTGATACAGCACAACTCCTAGGCCCTGCAGACTAGCGTCCTTATGCAGCACATAGAGTTTGGTAGGGTCAGCATAGGCGAGGATGGGGGTATGGGTGAGCTGGTATATGACTTCGTGGAAAGCTACTTCACATTTGGGTGTCCAGCAGAGCCCAAAAGTTCACCTGTTCAGAAGTATACTTTCTCGGGTTCTTTGACAGACCCTTTCTTGTATTTATGGTTGGTGGGGGGGGGGGTAACCCTGGGTGAGATTCAGGAGCGGGCGAATCACCTTGGACTAGTCTTTTATGAACCTGCGGTAGTAGCCACAGAACCCCAGGAAATGTTGTAGTTCTTTCAAGTTATAGGGCTGGGGCCAAGTAGTCAGTGACTCGACCTTACTGGGATCAGTCTCTATCCCTTCTGCAGATACTATGTTCCCCACATACTTCACAGAGGTTTGAAAAAACTGTCACTTGTCAATGGACAGCTTGAGTCCGAAGTCTTCCAATTGGTCTAGGACTTTAAACAGTCAGGTCTCATGCTCCTCTAATGTGCGTCCGAACACAATGACATCATTTAGGTACACTAAGCATTCCAGCAAGTTCATATCTCCCACCGCACATTCCATCAGTCGCTGAAAGGTGGCCGGGGCACCCAAAATCCCCTGTGGCATTCTCAGGAATTCGTAGAACCACAAAGAACAGATGAAGGCGGTTTTCTCACAGTCCTCTGTGGCCATAGAAATCTGGTAATATCCGCTGAGAAGATCCAATACTGAGAACCATTTGCTCCCATTCAAGCAATCCAGGGCATCTTGTATATGGGGCATGGTGTATTGATCTAGGAGGGTCTGCCAATTCAGGGTTTGATAATCAACACACATCCTCACCGACCCATTCTTCTTACGCACAACTACAGTGGGAGAGGCATATGGGCTCCTTGATTCCTGTATCATGCCAGCAGCGAGCATTTCCTGCAGGTGTCTCCTCACATCATCTGTGTCCACTGGGGCGAGGCGTCGGGATCTCTCTCTAAATGGCCGGTCATCATGCAGGCATATATGATGCTCTGCACCCTGGTCACACCCCACGTCCCACTCTTTTAATGAAAATGCTTGGTCTCTCTGGGTGAGTTTCTTGCTAATCCTAGCCTTCCATTCAGCTGGCAGCGGGGAATCACCAAAGTCAAATAAGTCTGGGGTCACTCTCTCCTTTTGGCCAGAGTACTTGTCATTGGGTAATACTGCAGCGTCTGTGCAGTGTACTATAGCTAGAGTGCACCCTCTGTTCACCAGGATCTCCCGATCTCACACATTTCGAATCTGGACCCTCACTCATCATACATAGGCATGGCCATGGGCAGGCAAGATGCTGGGTTTAACCAGTAATCCTTCTGGCAACTTTCCATCACCTGGTGCATCCAACATTAATATTTTGTTCTTTACGTTTCTTTTTAGGCGGACTTCTGCATGGATTGTGCACTGGGCGTTGGGGGCCAATACCACGGAGTCAGGTTCCTTTTTCCACACTATCCCCACTGGCTCATCTGGGTCCCCTTCATTGGGTTTCTGTTGTAAGTCATATGCCCTTTTCACTAAGGCTGGAATTCTTAGGGCCCGTCCAGTCAGTTGCCCTTGTTTCTCATGGCAGAGTTGTGCTAGTCTCCCAAACATGTGGGCGTTTGTTATAATTAACAGGGGAACCCCATCATACAGTTTGGTGGGGGGGGGGGCACACTAGGGCCAGTGTCTCTACTTGCTCCTCTACACCAGTTACAGTTGCAGGAAAAGACAACCAGAGGCGGACATGTCCTAGGTAGGGATAAGACTTGTCGCTCAGCCCTACACATGTAGGCCTTCCAGGGATTGTAATGGCACATCACATAAGTGTTTGTCATACTAGTCCTGAAATACAATGGTCACTTGCGTCCCACTGTCAAGCACAGCCCCCAGTAGGAATACCATTCACAGCCACAGTAGTTTTCATTGAAGGGCCCACTATTTTGGACCAGTCTGGAGGGACAACAGCAGGGGCCTGGACAGACGATTTAGCCACAGAGGGGATTGAGTTAGGATGGCCAAAGCCTTTACTGCGGTCATTTCCTGCACCCCTTGACCACCCACTCATTTTCTGAAGCTCTCCTTGAAGCCGGTTCACCACTTTCTCTAAGTCCTTCTGAGACCGGCATTCCCTCTTCATATGGCCATCCTTGCCGCAATTGTGACAAATGACAGGCTCTCAGGGCATCCTTGGGGAGAACATAGCAGGGGATGCTGGAGCATCGATGGGAGACTGTGATCTGACTTCTGCTGGTAGTGTACCATGTCTCAAAAGTTCCTTTAGGGTTGCAGTCAATTCCTTGAGTTCAGCTGAGAAGCCACCCTCAGTAGAGGATGCCTGAGGGTGCACCCCCAACCCTATAACAGTCACGTCCTGACAGGGGCCAGGGTCTCTGTCAGCAGGGGATACCTCAGTGAATGCACCCGGTTGTACTTTTCTGACTTCCTTCAACAACTCCTCCCCCCACCGTTTAACCCATGGTGGGACACTCATAGTGGTCTCCATTTCGGAAGGGCCTTCCGGTGCCATGATCACTTGGGCTGCACTCACCCCATCATTACAATCTCCCTCTTCACCTTCTACCTCCTGGAGTTCTTTTATCAAGTCACAGTAGTCAGGTGGGTTCTCTCTCCTATTCTGGAGCCTTAACTAGATGATCTGCAGTTTAGAATGCTTGGCATGTTGCAGTATGTGCCCCAATCTCACACGGTTCAAATCACTGGCAGCTACCCCACCTTTCCAGTAAGCTTTCTGCAGAGCTGTTTCTAGGTGAGTAACATACACAGACAAACTTTCCCCCTTCCATTGTTTGGTACCTTGGAATTTCCACATCAAAGTCTCCCATGACTCAATGCTCCCAAAATTGCCTTCAAGTACAGATAGGTACTTCTGAGCAGATGTATCAGCGTCCGTGGACCTCAAAAATGTAATGGCTTCAAGGGCGGGGCCCCTCAAACTTTCTATGATTCTTTTCCGCTTCTCAGCCTCTGCACACTGCCACTCAGGTACCACGGGGGCAACATAGTCAATCCAGGTCTCCCAGTCATCCTCCCCCTGGGGGGTTGGGAGGGTGCCCAAGAAGATTCTCAGCCTTCGGTAGGAGTCGTGACTAACAGCGGGTAGAGATATAGGGACCAGCATTGGCACGAGCACAGAATGCGGGGCAGTAACAGGTGCTGGAGTTGGAGGGAGTGTTGGGGAAGGAACATCCCCAGGTGGCAGGAATAGTTTCTTAAAGTCTTCTACAGTTTTCCTTCCTCCAGCAACAACTTAGCAAATTTCTCCTCAAAAGTCTCAGATAATGGTGGAGCTCATCCTCCCAGGGTTTTACTTATCTTTTGTTATCACTCCAGGCTAGGACCCTTCTGAGGGCAATAGTCTGTGGCACTTTAGAGCTGTCCACGAGGTCACTACACTCTACCATGGCTATGAAAGTTTGGGCAATCAAATCAGCCCACCACCACAGGATTTTTTAAACATTCAACTTTGGAGAGCGCTCCCTCTACAGTGTCCGTACTGGTACCCAGGGGAATATCCAGTATAAGCAGAGCATTTTGGGGGTCGATCTCCTGCCCAGTACACCACCCCACCAACTGGTGCATAGCCATTTCTACTGGGGTAGCCATTAATCTTTAACAATAATTCGTCATTTTTGGCCACTAGCAGGCACAAAATCCCAGGAGTGAGCCTCCAAGATGTAACCCCTAGGTGCTGCTATCCCAAGGGCTACTACCCCTGCCTGCTTGGCTACTTGCAGGTTAAGGGACCTAGGTTCTGATATGGGTGCCTCCACCCAGAGGTCAGGGTTGATAGTGGTCAAGCTGACCTGGGCACAGCCCTCCGGGACACTGTAACCCTCCTTTTCTCCTTCTAGTGGCCTGAACAGTACACAATAATCACTTTCACAATGACCCTTATTCACCAGGCAATTACCCACACTGTTTGCACTTACCACCAGGGCTGGTTCCCTCTAGCTTGACCCTGGGGACCCCCTGTAAAATAAGGTTAAGCACAGCAAATAACAACAGTACAATACTCTTGGCACAAACTGGAACCACAGTCAGGTTAAATGCAAACAAAGTTAAATCTGATTTATTCAGGGACTTGAACAAGGAGGGCATAATCAGGTTGATTTGCTTAAAAGCTATATTAATCAGACAGTTATGCATGCAGTTCAGAGTCCCTACACAGTCACACACTTGGGTACCCAGGTAGGAAAACGGTGGACTAGCCAGGATCGTTGCAGCTGGCTGGGGCCCTGTAATGGAAGAAAGCAACATGCACAACAAACATTATTTGTAATCTGGAGCCGGAGGGCTCAGTTCGTGAAAGAAAAGACAACAAGACAATCAGATGACAATACTTTTAAATTTTGCTGTTGTTGCAGGGAGCTACCCTGCTGTTTACTCATGATACCCAATACTGGACACAGGCAGGATGAAATCGAGACTGCTGACTGTTGAGCTGGAGTGCCCGGAGAAGCAGGGCCCACACGAATCACCGAGGCGTCATTCCTGTTCATGGCGTTGAGCAGGGGGCTGATCCCCAGGCCGGTTTCTCATTGATGACTTTCTCTGCGTAGCAGGTATTCTGGCTGGGTCAGTGTAGCAGGGCCCAGGCAAATGGAAATGGATACAGATTCAGTCCGTGGAGCTGGATACAGCCTCCAGCAAGCAAAACACAGTTCAGACACACAGTAGGGAACCAAATCATGACCCACTATAAGCACACAGCACATTCACATGTAAGGAAATTCCACTATACCAGGCAAATGGCTCTCCGATCACAATTACAGTCTCTCTGCACAATCCGGGAGTTCAGAAATAGCAGGAAGTCCTGACAGGCCGATCGCATTCTGCAAATCTTCGGTCTTCTTCAGGTTAAAGCCTGGTCACAATTCAGTGGCTTAATTTGCTCTCCAAGTTCGGATTCAGTCTGAAAAAATACACAAGTTCCCTCTCAGGAACAGCAGGCAGGCATGTAGGCCAGACTCAGGCCTTTCCACAGTTCTCCCACGCGAATCCACTACGGATTACTGCTTGAACTATCTCGAGCTATTACTTCTTCACTTCTCAACTCAGATCTAACTGAAACTGCAAGCAGTGTGGCACTTTCCCCAAGATCCAAAAGGTTCGGTTGGCTGATCTGTCTGTCAGTCACTACAAGGGCTCCCCCTCCAGGTTATTTAAGGTGCCAAAAGCCCAAAACTACAATTCCTACAAGTTTTGGCCCCACCAAGCCCCTGTAGGCAGGCTCCATTTTAGAGTCCCAAATGTACTGATTGGCCCATTCTGTAGTCCAGGACCAAGATGATGGAAACAAACAGAACTGTCCATGCTGCAAAAAAGGCAGGTTAGAACAAACTGCAATATTATTACTACTCTAACAAATGATCAGCAAACAAGTACACCTTCTAACAGAGATCCCTCTCAGATTAATTATGACTGCAATCCAGGCAGCTGTTAAAGAGATAGTACACAGAGGCTATACAGGCACTCTCTGGCAATCACATTTAAACTGCTAAAACGCAGGACACCAGCCTGGCAGTGAGCATTTAGGCAAGCTCAAGGAAGACTTTTCGGGAACCCCAATTGGTAGGTGGGTTACCTTTGTATTTGTAACATGTTCCCCTGTCCTGACTTGTACTCTTTAGTACCCGGGTCATGCCTTTAAAAGGTGCCATGATACCACTGCATCTACCCACTTATCAAATTCAAAAAAGTCAATAAATCAATCAATAAATAAATAAATTGGAAAAGAAAATTCAATAATTCAGTTGGCATTTATTTAATACAGACTTGAAATGAAAAAGATGTTTATATTGGCAATTAATCAAGACATTTCACATCAATCCCTTTCATATTCATTTGTACCAATACTCTCTCTTTCTCTCTCTCTCTCATCAGAAGCCTATCACACTGGAGACGTTACTTCCTTTCCCTCTTGGGAGAGATGCTGGAAAGGTATGTTCTGCCAGCGGTCTCTTTTTAGTTGATACCCTCATTATAACTCTCCTGATTTCATCTTGACAAATATCCAGTCCAGCTGATGACAATTTATACAGATGTTAGCAATATATGCACATTTGTTAGCCACTTGATGAACCCTCCCCCCCCTGGTAAAATCTCAATCCCACTCCTTTTATTCACTTGCCAAAAATGAAACATTAACTAGGTAGTTTTGTTTGGAAGGGTTTGTAGTCATTTACAAACATTTGTTTTTACCAGATCATGGAGGGTTGTTGCTGTCCATTATTTCTCTTTGCAAAATGGGGTATAAAAAACTGACCAAATCGAACAATTTCATTGATTAAACCACAGCACCTGACCATTGATTATCTACCTAGAAACTGCACAGTTCATAACTAGCCTGCTCTAATCTACCTAGCAACAACCAAACACATGAAAATAAAACATTTTTCCATCAAAATAATTTTTTCCCCACTGTTTAAACAAAAAACCAACAACAGGGCTTAGGGTTTATTTAAAATAGATGTGGTTCCCAGGTTCATTCAGAAACACATGTCCTTTGTTACCAAACGCGCATGTTTTTCCTAGAATCAAGATAACTACAGGAAAATAAAACCTTTTTCCATTAAGAAAAATCTTCCATTTTATAAGCGTTATAACCCACTCAATGGCATAGGTGTCATGAGAATTAATGCACTTCCTGGGTGCGTTGAAAGTCTCTCAGCCAGTGGCCTCATGTCTTCCACTTCACCCGGGTTGTGCATTAATTCTTTAGAAGTACATGCCCTGTTGCAGGTTATTGCTTACTTATGGTCCAATCTGGTGGTAGATGCTTGGAGCTGGTGGGAGATGCTCCAGGCTGACTTGTCACATTGGGATTCTAAGGCATGACAAATGGCACAGGATGCTGCATGTTGTTCCTCTCCTACAGTCCCCCATAGCTTTGAGGTTACTGCAAGCAGATGTGTTGCTTGGAGATGGCCTAATACTATCTTTAGAGGGTAGAGGATACCATGCTTCTCGTGACCGGTGCCTAGTGTTCCGGTACCATAGGGATGGCATCCTTAGATGTTGAAAGATACGATGATGATGATGATAATAATGATGGGTACCTAGGTGATCAGATATCACACCTTATTGATGATGATATCAGGTGCTGATAGACAGCACCACTCTCTCGAAAGTGTGCACCTAGCCATTGAAATATACCATGCAGCCTGCACTGATGGCCCAGTACAGCACATTGTTCTGTCTTGCAGGTGACCCCAGTTCTGCAGCAAGCTCAGGTCACCATGTCAGGAGACAGGGGTGGCTGCGGCCCCTGCCACTCAGTAGCGTGCTGCAGTCAAGGAGGTAAGGCATTGGGCAGTAACCCCTGAGGTGGGCCAGGGGAGTTTGCATTCCCCTGCAGGACATCACTGCATGCAGCTGAGGCAGACAGAGGCTACGACCATGCCTGGGGAGGAGGGAAGAGCTAAGGAAGAAAAATGGGGGTGGGGTTAATATGCCACAGCCATCTATATGATGACCTGGGCTCAAAGGACTCCCCTGGGTCCTAGTGCTAGGCGGCACTGGATCCTAGTCCACATTGTGGACTGCCTCAGGAGGGGAATGGATGGCCTATACCCAGGGCCCTGCCATGGGGGGGCAAACCAGTAGAAGATGCTGGGATGAGCTGGGCCTAAAGAGGACAGGGGCTAATAGGCCTGAGCAGGGTATATCCCGGTGAACCGAGTATATCCATGACAATAACCAGAGATGGGAGAAAAAGCTGAATAAAAAAAGATACCATGTACATGGCCACATTGATGAGAGGTGCTCATATTTTCATCCAGTTAAAAAGCATTCATTTTCCACCTCACGCCATTGGATTGAAAGATGACCACATGGAATTTTTCTTACATTGAATCTGTAAACTTTTGCTAAGATTATTTTTGCCAAAGTCTGCAAGATGGAGTTTGGACTTTGTCCTAGTTATTATAATGTCCCATATGTTCAATTAGGCAATTAATGATTTACATATAACAAGAGTTTCATCTCAACGCAACATTACAAGAAGCTTCCAAGTCATACATTTTTGATAACAAAGAGGCATACGTTTAACAAAGTGAGCGTTAAAGAGGAACTTCCCCAGTCCTTTTGACTTTCATGCATACATTACCCCTTCTTGCACTGATTCTGGAATTGTATTTCATTACTGTCCGCTGCAGTTAGTTTTTGCATTCTGAGCTGCTAAAAACTACAGGGTGTACCAGAGCTTTTTTAGCAAGCCTGGTGTTGCTGTGTGCCCAGGGTTGAACTGCTGACATCACTGTAGGGCAGAGTCAATTTCACACAAAAAAAAAAACGTACTGACAAGGCATTTGGATTTTGGCATAATGCATTGCTAACAGAGTGCCTTGGGTAAGAGGAAACAGTATGTACACTGAGTACTGGTAGGTTTCCCTTGCAACATTGTTGCAACTGCATGGTACTGCACAGTGTGAGTCTTTCCTCTACCCTATAGTGATGTCATCAGGAGCTAGCAGCCCAGCAGCTGAACGGCAAAGGCAAGTGCAGCAGGACTCAAAAACAAATCCAAATTATGGAAGGCAGAGTAAACCTTGGCCAAAAATAACAAATGCACACACATTTTCACATCAAGCAGTGCCTAATAATGACTACAAGCTCTGACATTTTTGACCATCATGAAAGTTCCTCTTTAATACATTACAGAAAAAATTATTTTAAACATTTCTCTTAAACTGCAGTGTTTCCACACATTGGTTTCATAACAAGATCGCTAGAGGGAACGCATGTCTAAAAAAACTATCATTGACCAACATATATGATGTACTTGTTTGCCCATAGTGTCTTTTAATTTATCTTTCCAAGACAAAAGAATCTGGTACTGTACCTGCCATAACATAGTAGTACTCCAGAAATGACCATTTCAAACTACAAGAAATGACAGGCTTGTTCTCAGCAGAAATAGAAGACAGGTTAAATTAACCATTTTGTATTGCAAGTAAATCAGGACTTAAACCAGACCTGAATGTGTTGTGATTCTATATGCCCCACAGGCCACTCTTGATCTGATTCTGGCAGATGCCAAGATAGTCAGAGAAGAAGTGAGTAAACTGACAGAATCCAGTGACAACAATACAATACAGTGCAATGCAACCACAGGGAAGAAAGAACAGTTACTTAATGCAACAGTGGGTCTTAGAGAGACTCTCCTCCATTGAGACACATCATGGAGCTGTAAGCCATTGAGATCAAGACCACCCGGAGATTTTTTGCTGTCTGGGGCCACACACGTTGATGTGCATCATCACTACCTATGTAACATGGGTGGCCCCATTATGTCTCAGTTCCCCACTGGAGACAAGCTTGGAGGATCATCGGACTGGCAGGGACCGAAGCAACCAGGACAAAACCAGGCAGACAGGTGAGGATATGGAAACCTGAGTAAAGATGCTGAATCAGGCATCAGAGGAGAACCAGCATGCAAAAGCAAGCAGGATAATCACCTGTCACCTGACGGGGGTTGGGGGGCTGTGGATCTACTGTTACGATAAATAACTATTCTATCTTGTTCGAGGACATCTCACTCCATTGAACCACATCATGGAATGATTCCCAAGCAGTACCAGGAAGGAAGGAAGGATCTAAATACCCAGAATAAGTAGGCCTTGCAGAACAGTAAGGCCAAAGCTGGCATGTCTACAAGAGACGATGTCCAGACTGTAATGTTTAGTAAAAGTGTTAACAGTACTCCAAGTGGCAGCTGGACGTATGTCAGCAGCGGACACAATGTGAAAAGAAGACCCTGAAGTAGCCACCCCATGGGAGGAGTCAGCACAGACATGACTGAGAAGCTGCTTACTGTGCTTCCAATAACAGAAAGTAATACAGCTGGCCAACCACTTGGAAGGGACTTGCTTAGAAATGGGAGAGATCTCCATCCGGGGGCCAAAGCCACAAACAGTTGTGGGTATTTTCTACAATCCTTGGCAAGATCCAAATACCAATACAGCATCCTACAGATGTCCAGCATATGTAAACAGGAAGTTCAATAGTCTGATTTAGTGTTCTCTCAGAAATGACCCTCGGTAGAAAATGAGGATTAGTACAGGTAAGCCCCCTGTAAAAGCAGGGCTTATATTCCCACTGTTAGGCATCCCTTTTCCCCTCCTACCCCCTGAGCTAAGAAATGGGTTTAGTGCTCTGGGAGATATTGCCCTGAACACCTCAAGGTAGCAGCAGAGAGTGGTAACAGGATATAAAAAGGGATTGACAGTTTGTAGTGCAGCTTTCTACTGGCAGTCAGTCGGGTGTGGGAGGGATTTAAAAAAAAATGGCAGCTGTATCTTTCGTTTAGCGATAGGACACGGGATGTTAGGAACAGACTTTGTTCCGTGAGTAAATTTAAATATCTGGTTGATCCTGATTTTCTTTTTTTTTTTTTATGCACATATCTGGTTGATTCTGCATTTTTTCTATCTTATCTAGTTGATCCTGGCTGAGTTGTGGGTTCAGGTGATCAAGCCACTAGTGTTTATCTGGTTAATCCTGCCATTTCTGTGGCTCATGCACTTCTGCGTGGAACCTCTAGAGGTTTTCAAAATGTTGTTGTACCACAGTAGGGTACAATCACGTTCCATGACCTTTTGAACTATGGTACAACAACATTTTAACAGCCACTGATTTCCATGCACAACAAGCCCTCACTAAACACTATTGTACCTCTGAGAAACCTAAGGGAAACCTCAAGCTGGGCCACTGTCTTGCCATCAGTGAGGGCATGAAAAACTGACACCACAGCCAAGTGGACCTTAACAGAGGAACACCTGAGACCTGACTCCTTTACAGACAAGAGGTAGTCCAGCACTAGACTAACTGGACACATACAGTAAAGGGATACTGGGTACAAGTAGCATCTGAGACTAAAACATTTCCAGTTTTGCGAGTATCTGTACTGTGTAGATGGCTTCCAAGCCACCAGTAGAACTGCAGAAACTGTTGGGGAAACCACGAAGTGAGAGAGCTCTTCATCCTCAGGAGTCAGGCTTGGAGGTGCAAGGATCAAAGATCCAGATGCACCACAGCATAATGCTTCTGTGTCAGAAGCACCACCCGCAGAGGAAGTGGGACTTAGTGGTTCCACTGCTCACTGCGGCAGCAGAGGGAATCGCACTTGTTTGGGACAGTACGGGGCCATGAGAATCATGATGGCCAACTCAGCTTACAGCTTGATCAGGACCCTCTGTATGGAAGGGAACGGGGGAAAGACGTACATGAACCTCCCTTTCCAGGAGAGGGACAATGCATCCCACCAGAAAAGTGCAGTCCCTGAAGTGAGCGAGTAGAAACACAGCAGTTTTTCATTGTACAGAGATGCAAACAGATCTATGTATGGACAACCCCATTTTATGAAGAGGTCATCCATGACAGAGTCTAAGAGTTCCCACTTGTGGCACAGCACCTGTGATTGACTGAGACAATCTGCCAGAGTGTTGAGGGCTCTAAACAGAAACATGTAGTGTTCCACAACCCAGTGTCAAACTCTGTTCACCTCCCTGCAGAGATTATATGTGTGGATTCCACCTCAGGTGTAGATATAATACATTACCAAAATATTGTCTGTATGGATCAGTAGTTGATACCTTGGAAGGAGGGCAGCAAAGGCCTGCAGGCCAAGCAGAACAACCTTCATCTTCAGAGTGTTACTGGGCAGAACTGTATCCAAGGGGGACCATTGGCCCTCAGCTCAGAAAGGACCCAGATGGGCACCCCAGCCCCACCCTGAGGCATCCGTCATCAACAACAGGAAAGGAGATAGATGGAGAAAGGGAGATCCTGTCTCTAGGTTGGAGCAATCCAACCTCCAGAGCAGGAAGCAATAGACTGGAGTCACTGCCATGAGACACTCCAGCTCATCAGAATGCTGTGCCCACTGTGCACGGAGGAACCATTGTGGGATCCTCATATGCAGATGTGGCAGAAGGACAGTCAGTATGGCAGCAGATATGAGGTTGATGAGCCATAGTAGAAATTTGGTTGAGACAAAGTCACTGAAGGAGACTAGCTAAGCCTAGGCTACCACAGCCGTAGCATGGTCCGAAGGCAGACATGTCCAACCCAGCCTGTGTCCTAGACAATGCCTTTGTATTGGATGCACTGGTACAGAGTGAGGACCAACTTGGTTCATTCATCAGAATACAGCAAAATGAGAAAAAATGGGAGAACACCACTGTAATGTTCCTTTGTAATATTCTTTATTTCATCCACACATATCAAGGATAATGTTCCTTTGTGATATTCTTTATTTCATCCACACATATCAAGGGCGACAGTTTCGTGGCTGGTGCCACTTCCTCAGGCCCACTGTGTTGGTCTTTTTATTAAACTTTTCTATGTTCTATATTCCATGTAAGGCTGGAAGTCCACTGTTCTCATTCTCTCAAAAGAGGTGATTCATGGGTGAGGCAGCGATCCAAAATGGCTGCTTAACCTTCAGCTCTCACCCCGTGCGTGAATAATTGATCGTAATCCAGAGAATTTCAGGCATATCCACTTGCAGGTCCTTTCAGAAAAATAAAGCTCTGTTTTCAAGGATGGGGAGAACAAAAAAGAAAGGTTTAATGAGCCCCAGAATGGTCACATGGAGCGACAAAGGACAGGCAACTCCAGGCCTGAGCCCCACGCCCTCTCGCTCTTCAGTACTCTTGGGCTCGGAAGAAGAAGATTCCTGTTCTGACTCGGGATCCATCAGGACATGTCTGGAGACTAGGAAAATATTGCGCCTTCTACAATGCATCGATGGCAAAGTAACAGAAATACAGAAAGATTTCCGGAAATTGGAAGCAAGAACGACTGATATAGAAAAACATATGGACATTCTCCAGAGTGAGAACATGACTTATAGTTGATCCCTGGTCTATCTTCATAAAAGAGAACGTGCTTTAACGGCGAAAACGGAAGATGCAGAAGCCCGGTCCCGACGTAATAACATAAGGGTGGTAGGAATACCGGAAGGGGTAGAGCAAGATGATATGGCAGGATTTATGGAATCATGGCTGAAAATGGAGTTGGGCTTGAAGGAGGATATCCCCCTAGAAATTGAAAGAGCACACTGTACGCTTCGTCCCAAACCGAAACCGGGTGCACCCCCGAGAGCTATCCTCATCAAATTCTTAAAATTTCCAAAGAAAGTTTTCCATCGCATGGGCAAAAAAGACCTTAATCTAGATGGAGCCAGAGTATATGTGGACCAAGACTTTCCCCCCTCCATGGCAGCTCGGAGAAAAAAAGTACTCTGGGTGGCAAAGCAGCTGAGAGAAAAGGGGAAACGAGCCTACTTGCATTACCCAGCTAAATTGTGGGTCGAATTCCTGGGGTGGGGTCCCAAAATCTTTGAGTCCCTGTTAGCAGCGAGAGAAACCGTGATTGTAGAAGGCATTTCATTGCCAGATTTAAAAGAAGAGATCACAGAAAGTGAAGTGGAACAGTTACTATGGTCTCAATCTCCAGGAGACAAAAAGCAGCAAAACCCAACTTCTAGAATGGAAGCGCTGCTCCCCCTTCATGCGGACCTCTCGTAATGGCTCCAGAAAGGTCAGTCAAATTGAGTAGTAAATAGGAAAGTTACGGCTGATTTTCGGACAACACCCGACATCACTAAACTGGGAGAAAGATTACTTGAAAGAAACGGGGGCTGTCTGATTAGTTCTATCGGTGAATGCTTAGTTGTATGGCCAGACAGACAGAAAGGGGAAATTATTCCTGCAGAGCAAAGGTTTACCCGATACGCGATGGTCCTTCGATGTTAATAAAAACAACTGAATCCGACTCCAGGTTCATTTGAAAGTCTGAGATTAGCTTGGAAGACAAATATTCAAATAACAATGAATGTGCAGCGATTAGCGCGGAGCGGGGCATACAGGGGCTTGTCTTGTAATTTGACTGTGACTGTTGGGGAATTTGAGTCCTAACGAGAAGCCCCCTTAACATGGGAACTCATTCCTTTCGTTACAACTTGGATTTTGGGACAACTGATACAGACGTTATCCCTCATTTCCTTGTTTATATTTTATGTGGAACTGCATAAAAGAACAAGCTGCAAATCTTTAATCTTTTTACTTTTCCTCTTTTGATTGGAGCAGAAATTACATTTGATTTAAGGTGTTCAAAAAGTGCAAATTGATGGGGGCATAGATTTAGAAGAGGGAATGTTGATCTCTCTGGATGTTAGGGCATTTAATATGCATTTAGGGGTGTAAGTAGCTGAGGACAGTTCTGCCTCACTGGTAACTCCCTATTAATAGAGGGCATAGGTTTAGAGGGTTCTGGTTAATTTGGGACTCTCTGACCTCGCACCTGGAGCCCAGGGTGCCTTATCCCTCAATAGATTTAGCTAATAATCCCTGTTTAGGGGATAATACCACCTTTGGAAGGTGGCTTTTGTAGTTTCTTCTGCCAAAACTATTGTTGCTTCTCCACTCCTATTAGGTACAGGGTGGTTAGTCGGAGCTGTGTTGTTTACAGTTATGCTAATAGGACTAGTAGTAGTTGATATTTGTACCTATTTTTTCAATCTATTCTCTAATTTCCTAACTGTTTCTTTCCCTTTCTCCTTTCATATTTCTAGAGGGACTGAAGATTTAAGGAATAGAATGAAAACTATTAGACAAATAATGGATGGGAATGGCTTTAGGAGATTTTGGTTATTATTATTATTGTACATGTAATGGCTTCTTTAACACTTTGCTCTCTGAATGTCAAGGGCATCAATAATGTGGTCAAAAGGGCCAAGATGCTTACTGAACTGAGAAGAGAAAATTGTGATAGCGCCTGTTTGCAAGAGACCAAACTTTTTTTAACTGAGCATCTTAAACTTCGCAGATCATGGGTGGGCAGTGTTTATTCAGATGAACATCCTACAGCAACTAAAGCAGGGGTAGTTTTTCTTCTTAAAAAAGGCCTCCCATTCCAGCTCCAGAAAGTGCAAAGAGCAGGCTCAGGGCACTGGGTGATTCTCACAGGGTTGTACAAAGGGAGATTATTACATTTGGTGGGAGTGTATGCCCCTATGCCCCCCTCAGGGGAATTTTTTAGAGCCTTATTTACTGTTATAGCGGGCCTCTCTCCCGGGCAAATTATATGCATGGGAGATTGGAACTGTGTTGAAGACATGGTTAAACATCGGAGTTCTCCTAAGATGTCGGGCTCTAGAGCCTTCTAATGCCTATTGAAAAATCTGTGCTCTGAGGCTGGAATGGTGGACCCATGGAGATGCCATAACCCGGTATCCAGAAATTATACTTTCTTTTCTCCATCCTCTAATATTTATTCTAGATTAGATAGATACTATACACAGAAATATTTTTTATATAGTTTTAAGGATATTAACATCCTTCCGGTTACCCTATCAGACCATGCTACAGTAAAAGCGACTTTAAATTGGGGGGGACCCCAGCCTAGGGGGCTTTGGAGATTTGATACGGGTCTATTAAATGATATCCAATACAAAGATTCAATTAAACAACTGATACAGCATTTCCTAATGGAAAATGCAGAATCAGCCCCCAAATACATCTGGGATGCATTAAAAGCGGTGGTGAGGGGCCACACAATCTCGTATGCCTTATATAAATATAAATTATACCAGGCTGAGTTGCAGGATTCCCTGGATCAGATTAGGATTTTAGAAGATGAGCATAAGAAAACGGGCACACCTATGATCCTGACCAAACTTACTGAAGCCTGAGACAAGTATGACTTTTTACTACAGAGGCAGGTGGAAAACAGTCTTAGATATCTGGGGCAGAAATATTATGAGAGAGGAGAGAGAGTGGGCAGACTGTTAGCTCAAAGATTACGAAAACAAGCAGCAGACAGATATGTTGAGAAGATAGCCCCAGATGAGACATCATCTCAGGAGGAGTTCTTCCCAGAAGGGATTGCAGAGACGTTTAAAAAGTATTATGAACACTTATACAGATCAGATAAGAGTTCTCAGCATTCTGAACATATCAAAAGTTTTTTGGATAAAGTGAACCTCCCCACCCTATCTAACTCTCAGAGAATGATTCTGGAGGCCCCTCTGACTGAGCAAGAGGTGATAGCAGTGATTAAGGCTCTGCCAGCTGGAAAGGCACCTGGCCCAGACGGCTACACGGCTGAGTTTTACAAAGATTTTGGAGAAGATCTGGCCCCATTGCTGACGAGGGTTTGTAACTCGAATCTGGAGTCACAGGCAGTCCCCATCACCTGGAAAGAAGCTATGATAACCGTTATTCCTAAATTAGGGAGGGACCCCACAAAATGTGGTAGTTATAGGCCGATAGCATTACTGAATCAAGATGCTAAAATATTTACTAAAGTTTTGAGTAACCGGTTACAAAATGTTATAACTGATCTAGTGCACCCAGACCAATCGGGATTTATTCCAGGGAGACACCTGCAAAATAATATACACCTGCTTTTGAATGTACTCTCCAGAGCCGGGCCTCCCCTGGGGCAGGATTTAGGGGCAGTTCTTTCTTTGGATGCTGAAAAAGCATTTGATAGAGTAGATTGGCAGTATTTGGATGCAGTCTTGGGAAGGTTCGGCTTCGGAGACAAATTCAGGGCTTGGATAGGAGGTATATACTCAGATGAAGTAGCGTGGGTTAGAGTGAATGGGATACTTTTGCCTGTTTTTTCAATTTTTAGAGGCACCAGACAGGGTTGCCCCCTCTCAACTCTCCTTTTTACTCTCAGTCTGGAACCACTAGCGGCCTATATAAGGCAGACAATGGCTTTTCAAGGCATAAATATCAAAGGGGAGGAGGTAAAGATATCCCTATATGCAGATGACACCCTGTTATATATTTCTAACCCAGTCCAGGCGATTCCTCACATTAAAGATATATTGCAAGAATTTGGCCGTTTTTCAGGTTACAAAGTGAATGTGGAAAAATCAGAGCTTTATCTGGTAGGGGGAGAGGAGGGAGGAACCCTCCCAAAGTTAGACCCCTTTAAGTGGTGTACTCATGGGTTTCACTATCTGAGAGTATGGATTCCCTGTGATCTGAAACAGCTCCTGCTAAAAAATCATGTAAAATTACTGCAGGAAGTTAGAGTAGATCTTAATAGGTGGAAAGAATTGCCTCTTTCCCTCTCAGGGAAAATAGAAACAATCAGAATGAATGTCCTTCCCCGATTTCTTTTCATGTTCAGTGTCCTTCCTATCCAACCCCCTATTGGCCTCTGGAAGAATTTATCGTCGACCTTTTCCAAATTTATTTGGGGAGGCAGAAAACCTAGAGTTAAATGGAAAATAATAATGGTGCCCAAGGGCAGAGGAGGACTGGGGCTTCCAAATATGCAGGTATATTATTGAGCAGCACAATTGCAGGCATTATGCACATTAACATGATGTTCTCCTCCAAGGTGGGTGGAGATTGAATTAAATTCCTGGCCAACACCAAAAGTAGCAGATATTTTTTATTTGGATTATCCCTGTCTGTCCAAATTACATGTCTCAAATCCCTGGTTGCAGACCAGAATACAGGTTTGGCTAAAGGTAAATAAATGTTTGGGTTTCCCATTATTTTTTATTTTTTAGTCCTCAACCCCATTTATCTAGTTGCCAAGATTTCTTGCCCCTGAAATTAGATATGTCATTCCACTCATGGGAGAGATATGGTTTAAAATGGTTAGGCCAATTTTATTCAGATCAGACTCTTAAATCATTTGAGCAATTAAAACAGGAATTTGGTCTGAGGCAGTCTGATTTTTTCAGGTACTTACAACTTAGACATTATTTGGGATCTAAAATGGGGGATAAGTGGGATGGAAATAACATGCCAGTTAACCCCCTTAGAGAATCCCTAGTGGGGGTAACAAGTGGGAGAGAAACTAGTAAGACAATATCGAAGCTGGTGGGGGCAATGCAAGACACAATCCATGATTATCTAAAGGAGGTTAAACAGGCATGGACAGTGGAACTAGGATTTATGCTGTCAGAGAAAGAATGGGACATGACATGGGAAGAAATCCACAAAACAACGGCATCCCTCTTCTGGAGGGAATTCCGTTGGAAAGTAGGAGTGTGATTTTTGCGGCCCCCAGTGGTGACGAAGCATTTTGGGTACCATCCCTCAGGCAGATGTTGGCGTCAATGTCAGGCGAGAGGCTCATATTCCCATATATTCTGGAAATGTCCGGTTGTGAGTTTTTGGGAGGAGATCCAGAAGTTAACCTCTGACCTGCTTGAAGTTCCCCTTCCAGTGGATCCACAATATTGGTTACTTGGTCCCCCTCCCCCCATTTTGAAAAAGAGAACACAGAAATATCTGTTTATGATAATAATAGGGGCAACTCTTACAACCATTACCATAAATTGGTTAACGCCAAACAAACCAGTAATAGATACCTGGTATACCATTTGTCTAAAAATTCTACAGTCGGAATATTTGACAACAAAGGTTAGGCTGGGGTTGGCTATCTTTAAAGCGAGATGGTTACCCTTTTTCCACCTTATGGCTAAGAAAGATAATGTTGATATGTTACACTGTTAGCCAAGTATACATGAAAGAAAAGTCAGTACAAGCTTTGCAGGAGTAAAAACTAATTGTTGTACTCATAAATAAGGTAAATAACATGTTCAAGTTTTACTAACATACTAAAATGCCAACAGAATAGGCCTAACGGTCTTTCGAGTCTGCTCGATTGGTCAGCCCCCACCCTGGGTGCTGACCTTGCTGCCCCCCTCGCCTTCTCTGGCTTCTCCCTTCCCAGTTCCGGATATTCTTGCTGCATTGGATTTTGCTTCCAGAACCCTTCCCCTGTACCTGTCCCAGCCCCTCTTGAACCCCTCCACCGCTCTGCCTCCACCAGCCCCTAGGCAGTGCATTCCATGGCTCCACCACCCTCTCAGTGAAGTAGCACCTCCTCCTTTCCCTGAATCTTCCCCTCCAGCTTCCACCCACGCCTCTAGTGGCCCCTCCTCCTTCCTTCAAGCACCCTGACTGTTCCTCCCTATTTACCCTCTTCATGTACTTGAAGACCTCTATCATGTCCCCCCGGTCCCTTCTCTCTTCCAATGTGTACATATTTAGCTCTTCAAGCCTCTCCTCATAGGTCCTGTCCCCCAAGCCCCAAATCATTTTGGTTGCCCTCCTCTGGACCCTCTCCAGGAGTTTAATGTCCCTCTTTAAGTGTGGCCTCCAAAACTGCACGCAGTACTCAAGGTGTGGCCTCACCAAGCAGTTATACAGAGGGAGCATCACTTCCCTCCTTCTGGAGGTGATCCCCCTAACGATGCATCCCAGCATCCTGTTGGCCTTGGCTGCTGCCCTCCTACAAGTCTCCAATTGTTCATTTTGACATCCACCACCACCCCCAGGTCCCTCTCAGCCATCGAGACTTGTAGCATTTCCCCGGTGTGTACTTGGCCCGGGTTTCTGACCCCCAGGTGGAGTACCTTGCATTTCCCTGCATTGAACCTCAGCTTCCACTTTCTAGACCATCTTCCAGAGCCTCCAGGTCCCCCTGTAGGGCCACCCTCCCCATCTCCCCATCCACCACCGCCCCCAGTTTTGAGTCATCTGCAAAGAGACTCATCTCACTCCTGATTCCTGTCCTTATGTCAGAGACGTAGGTGTTGAACAGGAGGGGCCCAAGGACTGATTGCTGTGGGACCCCACTAATGACCCTCTTTGGGGATGAGACTATCCCGCCAACTACGACCCTCTGGGTCTGGTCCTGGAGCCAATTGCCTATCCATCTGATCATCTGGTTCCCCACCCCCATTTCTCCCAGCTTATCCAACAGGCCCACGTGAGGAACAGAGTCAAATGCCTTGCTGAAGTCTAGAAAGAGGACGTCCACTGGTCTACCAAGGTCCAAGGCACTCGTCACCCAGTCATAGAACTCCACAAGGTTTGTCTGACATGATTTCCCCGAGACAAATCCATGCTGTCTATCATCCAGGCACCCTGACTTTTCCAGGTCCCCCAGCCTCTCCTTGACAATGCCCTCCATCACCTTGCCCACCACCGATGTCAGGCTGACAGGCCTGTAGTTCTCTCCACCTCCCTGATCCCCCTTGTGGATAGGCACTATATGCACCACCTTCCAGTCCTGGGGCACCCACCCTGTCCTCAGAGATGGTGAAAAGCTCCACCAGGGTTTCGCCAGGACATCCACAAGTTCCTTCAGCACTCTGGGATGTAATTTATCCGCCCTGGTGCTTTCTCCGTCTTAAGGGATCTGAGGCTTCCTCACTCTCTCTGCTGTGATTTCATTTCCAGTACCTCTTCTCCCTGCTTAGCCCTCCCCCCTCTTGCCAGTGATGCCTCCCCCTCTCCCCAGACCTGCCAATCGGTACGGGTCCCCCCCTCCTCAGTATCTCTGTCTCCTCTCATGTATGATGCAGCACCCCTATTTTCCTTGGTGAAAACTGAGGTGAAGTACTCATTTAGTACCTCAGCCTGCTCCCCTGGGTCTTGTGCCCATCTCTCCCCTAATTTAATCCTGCTAATCTGCCCCTTCACCCTTCGTTTTTCCCAATGTATCTAAAGAACCCTTGTTCCCTCTCCTGATTTCCCTGGCCAGGTTCTGCTCCTTCCTTGCCTTAGCAGCCCCTCACCACCCTAGTGGCCCTTCTCTAGCCATCAGCTCATACTCCCTCGATCCCTTTCACTCCTTGAGCACTTGAATTGCCTATAGGCTGCCTTCTTTCCCTGCACCACCTCCTGGACCTCCCCGGTCCACCAGCAGGGTTTTCAGGCCCTACCGCATTTTCGTCTTACTTTTGCACAGGTGCTGGTAGCATCTTGCACCCCTCTCCTGATGATTTCCCACCTACTATCAGCATCCATGTCTGACCCAATCCCATCCAAATTCTCCTTAAGGATCCTTCCCATTTCCTTAAAATCCGTTCCCCTGAAGTCAGTTACCTCCATCTTTGTGCAGCTTTCTAGCCCTCCTAGGTCCAGGCAGAACCAGACCGTGGCATGGTCACTCCCATGTGGTCTCTTACCTCAGGCCCCTAATCTGGTCACTGTCTGCCAGGACCATATCCAGTACCAGCGCCTCCCAGTCGGTTCCCCACCTGCTGAGTTAGGAATGCGTCTTGAAAGCATCCAACAACCTCTGTTCCTGGTCACAGAAGATGTCATAGTCTCCCAGTCTGTTCCTGGCATGTTTAAGTCCCCCAACACCACCACCGTTCCTCTGCCCAGTCTGCAGTGTCTCCCAACATCTGCCACCAGACTCTCCTCCAGCTCCTCCGCCAGGGCAGGGGGTCTATACACCACTCCTATTTTTACTCTCTTGCCCCCCCCCTGTTATCAAGGTGACCCAAATCACTTCCATGGTTCCCTCCGCCTCCTCTACTCCCCCTATGCCAATGCAGTTTTTGACTATCATTGCTACCCCTCCTCCCCTTCCCTCCCCCCTGTCCTTCCTGAACATAGTGTAACCCTCCAGGTTCAGGTCCCAGTCGTGTCCTGCAGTGGCCCAGGTCTCGGTGACTGCTGCCACATCCACTGCTCCCTCAGTTAGCAGCCCCTGGAGCTCAGGCATTTTATTTCCCAAGCTCCTGACATTTAGCAGGACTACCTTCCACCCTTTCCCTATACTTCCATTTCCCCTGCTCGTGTTCCCATGGGGATTCTGTTTTCCCCTGGTCTGCACTTTACCAGTCGGCCTTTTCCCGCAATCCTCCAGCTCCCCAGTGGGGTGGAGACAGAGTCCCTCCTTTATCGGCACCCCCTTGACAGCCTTTTCTCCCATCCTCCCCCTTCACAAGTTTAAACCCCACTTTTCACCAATGAACCCCTCTATTTTCAACTTAAGGATTCCCCTTCCCTCCAAATTGAGATGGAGTCTATCTCTAGCATACAGCTCCTTATCCTCCCAGGTCTCCCCCCAATCCCCCATCAACCCATACCCTCTGGCCTCACACCACTCCCTGAGCCACTGGTTTATCTCCCTAATCTTCCTTTTGTGCTCCCCACTAGCCCTTGGCACTAGCAGGATTTCTGAGAAGGAAACTGTGCATCCTATGTCATGACAGACCCTGGCAAGCTCCCTGAATCTTGCCTGTATCTCTAGCTTGCTATTTCCCTCAATGTCATTTGTACCCAGGTGGACCAGTATGTCTGGGGAACCCCCATAATCCTTTGCCCGCTGATATACCTCATGCTTAGCCCTGTGCACCGTTAGTCCAGGGAAGCATTTTGTTCTAACTGGCCAGGCTTCTCCCTCCCTATCCCATTTGATACCCCTGATCATAGAATCCCCCAACAGGAGCACTCTGACCACTCCTTTTCCTCCATTTCCCTCCCATGTCCCTCATCCTTTCTACTGGCCCCTCCACCCAGCCGGCTCCTTGTTCCTCCCCCTATCTGGGTGCCACATGCCACCCCCTCCTTATTTACCCTGACCACCCTCTCCCCTCCAATCCTATGCCTCTCCTCCTCCTGAGTATCCTTCTGTACCTTGCTAACTCCCCCCTCACTGCTTGCAACTGGTCCTTCTCCCCCATCTGCTAAACTAGCCTGGCTCATCCTCCCTTCCTTGCTGTCTCCATTTAGTCCCTCCTTGCTTGTTGTGCTCCCCTGGCCTAAACCCTCAGCTCCCTTTACTGAATCCTCCTTGTACTTCTGGTCCTTCTCCTTTACCTTTCCTCCCAACTGGTCCTTCTCCTTGCACTTTCCTCCCTCTTCCCCCTGCCCCTCCTGCTCTGATTCACTGCTCCCCCCATTTTCCTGCATTCCAGGTTCCCCCTGTTCTTCCTGCTATCTGGCCCCTGCCTCCTGCCCCCCACTCCCTTTCCATCTCTAACCACCCCTGTTGTGGCTACATCACCCCCCTCATCCTCGAGTAGAAGAAGAGAATTGAAGCGGTTACTGAGTGTAAGATCTGATCCACCTCCCCGCCTTGCTTCCTTCTGTCCAGCCCTGGCCATCTGCCTACTTCCCTGAGAATGTTGTCCCTCTGTCCCTCCTTTGTGAGGGTCCCCAGTTACCTGCCTGCTTCCTTGGTAGTGTCCTTTTGGACCCCCTCTGCCAGGGTCCCTATGTGACCCCTGAGTATTCTCCTGCACTCCTTTCCCTATGCCGCTGCCCCCAGTGCTTGTTGGAACCCTGTGGGAGATCCCCTGCCCCCTTCCCTACCCATACCTCCCCCCTTCCCCCAGCTGTCTCCTAATCCCCGCAACCTCCTCCCTAAGCTGTGCCAGCTGGTAGCACACTGGGCAACCACCAAACTTCCAGGCCCAGTCCAGTATCATGGCTGCTCCACACCTGTGCACCCCACCACCCTCCCAAAGATGCCGCCCTAATGCCATGTGGTTCCATCCCCTTCCAAGTAGGTTTCCTTGGGTGAGCCACCAGGTTCCCCCCAGTCCAAGATACACCCCTACTGCCTAATCAGGTCACCCACTAATCTTAGATACAGTCCCACAGTACACCGGTAACCCTGTTACTAGGAGCAGTACAACACAGTAAACTTATAGGAAATGAACAACTCCCTAAGCTCCTCTCTCAGGCCTTCAAATCCCACCCCCAGTGGCTAGAACTACATGAGCTTCACCTGCAGCCTTTTCCTCCAATTGGAGGGCAGGTGTTCCCCTATAAATTAGCAGAACTCTGGGGAGGGAGAGGTGGGGGAGGGTGGGTCTTGGGCAGACACCCGACTTGAGAGACAGTGTATCAGCCCTGTGTCTCCCCTCCAAGCCCAGCAGCCAAATACCCAGGCCCAAGCAAATCCCACCAAATAGGTTTTAAATCAGAAGGAATAGGCCTCCACCAGTGCAGCCTGTTACACAGTGAAACATCCAACAAATGAACCCACTTACAGCCACCAAATCAGTTTTCAAACTTCCAACAGCCCCCACAACAATACCCTGCTAGCCCCTTAGAAGTAAGAAAGCAAAGAAATAACCTTCTACCAAGTAAAATCCACAAGAACCCTGTAAAAACAACAAGCAGCAGCTACTGTCCTGGAACACAACTGATCCTGTCCCCTTCCAGTTCCTTCTAGATTTTACTAGATTTGATTTTAGGAAAATGATAGCCACCCCAATGAGTGCTGGATGGTATAAGTTAAATATTATGTCTCTCTTATTAGTCTCTCGCTGTTCCTTTTCCGTCTGTTCTTCCTTTGTCCTTTGTCCTTTGTCTATTTTTGATAGTAGTTCTTTCTTTTGATAGTCCTTAACTTAGGGAGAAAAAAAAAGAATAAGTTGATGGGATGCTCAGTTTGTATATGACTGGATTTGTTGTGTTGTAAATACTATGTAACCTCCTATCAACAATAAAAATTATTATTAAAAAAAAAAAAAAAGAGGTGATTCATTTCCCCTTGCATAAATTTACAGTGTACACCGGGAGTCAGTTTGAGTCACGCTATTCTGCACCTCTGGGAAAAGTGTAGAAGTGGTGAGACAAGAATGTAAATTTATACAAGGAGAAATGAATCACCTCTTTTGAGGGAATGAGAACAGTGGACTTGCAGCCTTACGTGGAATATAGAACATAGAAAAGTTTAATAAAAAGACCAACACAGTGGACCTGAGGAAGTGGCACCAGCCATGAAACTGTTGCCTTTGATGTGTGTGGATGAAGTAAAGAATATTACAAAGGAACATTACAGTGGTGTTCGCCCATTTTTTCTCATTTTGCTATGTTTGAAGTCAACTCTGGGATGACCCAAGACATAAATACATTGAACCTAGAGGCAACTTGAACATTGCATCTAGAAACTCATTCACCTGAATACCCAAATGGTCAAACAGCTGTTGGTTCCGAAATAGGGTGCAGCCTATGGCCTCCAACGACAGGCCCTTCAGAAGCCAGTCATCAATATATGGAAAGACGTAGAGGCCCTCTCAGCAGAGCGATGCTGCAACTGCTGCAATAAAGATAAGTGGTGCAAAAGACAAACCACAGGGCAAGACACAAAACTGATAGTGCAAGCCCTGAAGCATGAAATGCAAGTGCTTTCTGTGAGACTTGCAGATCTTGATATGAAGGTATGCATCCTTCATACCCAGAGCAACCATCCAATCCTCTTCCAGTAAGTGGGGGAAGAGGGAGTGCAGAGATACAATCCAAAACGTTTTGTATCTGATGAATGAATTCAGTCCTGGAAGGTCTAGTACAAGCGTTAAATCCTGGTTCCTTTTAGTATCAGGATATATCAGGGATAATAGCCCAGGTTTTGTTCAGAAACTGGGACGGGCTGTATAGCCCTTCTGCTGAGGAGGGTCTAAACCTCCTCCAGCAGGAGGGCAAGATGTACAAGAAGGCATCTGTTTGGCAAAAGGGGGGCACTGAAAGAACAAAAGGAGTTCTAGGGCATGCCCCAGTTGAACTACTTCCAGAACCCAAGCATCTGTCATGAACTCCCTTCACTTTGGTAAGAAGAAGGAGATGTGGACTTTCACCAGGACTTCCTGCGGCAGTGAGACCAAAGGAAGAGGAAGGGAACCAGAAAGTGCCAGGGGTGGTGAGGGCACCCCGATACCTGCAACTTTTGTAAGTCTGGCAGGGGCACCAGGAGGCAGGGCAGCCTGAGAAGGCTGAGGCCACTATTAAACATGGCCTGGACAAGCATAGGGCTGGTGAAATGAACCTCTTCCCCGACCACGGGGCTTTGGGTTCAAGATGTGAAGGGATCTCAGGGTCATCTTAGACTGTAGGTCCCGCAGAGCATTCTCCACATTGGAGCCAAACAGCTGTTTCCCTCTCAAGGGGACATTGAGGACTGACTGTTGTAGATCAGAGGTAAAGCCCACGACGTGCAGCCAAGAATGGCATCACAGGCAGATGCCAGAAGCAGCAGCACAGACAGAAGCATCCAAAGCATCATAGGCAGATCTAAGCAGATGCTTTCTGGTTTCCAGGCCATTAGCAACTGTTTGCAGAGTCATAATTTTGTCATGGTCTTCAGGTAGCTTTTCAGCCAAGATGGCCATGGACTTCCATAGACTGTTCTCATATTTGATCATGTATGCTCAATAGTAATTCTCAGCTGGAAGGAAGCAGAAGCAAATGTTCTTTTCCCAGTCACATCAAGTTTCCTTGACTCTTTGTCAGGATGAAGAGAACTCATGTGTTTTGGTGCTTTTGACCTATCATGAGCAGCCATTATAATGCCTGTGTCAGGATGAGAGGAATAGTAAAGCTTGCTAGTAGGGGCAGGATATTGTTTATCCACCTTCTTAGGAACAGCAGGCAGTGCACAAGGTCTGCACCAAGCAGCCAATGTTGCAGCCTCCAGGGCTGGGTGAATTGAAGGTGTGATGACTGTTGGGGAGGCAGGCACTTTAAATAACTCAGATAAGTGCTTCTTAGATGAATCCTCCTCCTTAGCATCAAATCCTAGTTTGGCCTGAACCATCTTGAGGAAAGCCTGAAATGAGGCATCCTCACGTGGAGACCTGGGAACATTTTTCACATTTTCCTCAGAACAAGAGGACAGAGTGGAGCTGGAATGTACCACATCCAGAACCCCCAACTCTTCTTCTATACCATTCTCTTCCTCTTCCATGTATTCTGGGTTATATTCTAGCTCCTCATCAACTTCTATTGTCATCGGTAGAGGGTCAATGGAATGAGGAGACATAGGAAGAGGAAGCACCGCTGACGGAGGATGCTCCGGGCCTGGCATGAAAGTGGGGACAAAGAATTCCTACATCATCGATGAGGTTGATGGTGGCATCTCTAAAGGAATAGATGATGAAAGCATTCATGATGGAGGCAACGGCATCAGTCACTTGAAAAGCTCTGACATAGTGTTGTATAGGACCTACACATAAGTGGGTCGGGGGGTCAATAATGGTGGGACCATCAACAGGACAGTGCCCAATGGTGGTATGGGCCATGGAATCTCCCAATGGGGAGATGAGCATTTGCCAGATCCCAACCTTGGTGTCTGTGAGATGGTCAGGGGGCAGCAGGACTGGAGGCTTTGCCTGGGACCTTTTTCATTTGATGCACCTATTTTCAGAAAAGATCATGAACAGTTTGAAAAAGCAGCTTTTTTCTCTGTGATGGTTCTCCTTTTCAGAGTGGCAATGTTTTACACTGACCTCATGGACTTATCCTTCTTTTTTAGTGGAATCAGCAGTGGATGGCATCAACTGTAATGAGTGGCAGGCTAATGGTGAACCAGGAACAGAGGCAGTTGACAATGGTGAAGCCATCTTCAATGCAGCCTGTTTCCCCTCCATTGCTTTTATCTTTAGATTTAGCTCTAAAGGTTTCTTGTGATGTCTCCTGGTGGCCTGGTTAAAGCCCTGGCAGATAGCGCAGGCTTTAACGTCATGAGCAAGGCTTAGGCAATGAATACACATGGAGTGATCATTGCCTTTTAATTCTTTACGTTGCCACAACAGTAGTATCAGAACAATGGTTCCCTGTCTTTTGGCAGTGGCATAAAGATTTTAAATTAAAATAAACTTCAAGAAGTATCAGTGTTAGTGAACACTTGCAGGGTTTGACAGCAGTCTTCAGCAGCAGTGAACTGATGACTGGCTGATGGCAGAAGAAAGAACTGAGGCATGCTGGGGGAGTCCATGTAGTATAGGGGCTGATGAGGTGTGTCAATGTAGGTGGCCTCAGCCAGAAAGTATTTCCGGGTGGTCCTGATGCCAATGACTTCCAGTTCCATGATGTGGTTCAAGGAAGGGAGATGTCCTCCAAGATCACTTCACTTCAGTTCGAAAACTGTGGTTCTGGATTTCAGAAAAATAGACTTTGGCAATATAGAGGAAATGTTGAAAGATACATTGGCAGGGGTAAAAAGAGTGGATGAGGCAGAAGTAAAATGGGATGTCATACAGTAAACTGGGGTATAACAGAGGTGATGTCATCAAATGTGAGATGGGTTTGGAAGAACAAAAAGCTGAAAAAGCTGATCTGGTTTTCCAGAGGGGTGGGAGAGGAAGTAAGGGCAAAAAGGGAAGATACGCAGAATTTGTCAGCAGTTACAGACCAATTGGACCATCCAGTCTGCCCTTTACTTGCTTGATTCCATGTCCAACCTAATGCCAGACCAGATTTCCTGAGCTGACTGCCCTAATGGTTTCTTGGTACCCCCTTCCCGAGACTACCTATACTACCCTTTCCCATAGACCGCACTATCCACTTGTGTCACCCCTATCCAGAGACCACCCAGTCCAATGCAACTGCCTCAAAGGATGCCGAGAACGAGGAGCACTTGGATGACAGTGGGCTCAGGGAAGGTTAGAGTGGTCAGGCAGAGGCACATCCCAGATCCTATTCCACTCAAGAACTCATATGCCACACTGGCAAATGGGGAAAACCAAATAGAGGTACCCAGAAGTGGAAGGAAAGGATGGAGGTTAGCCAAGGAGGTGACCCCAGCGGGAAAGCAGTGGACCCCAGAGGAGGAGGAAGGATCCTGGTGGGGGACTCCATCATAAGAGGAATCCAGCTAGGAACACAGGAGGGGGAGGACAGGGAGGTGAGGTGCCTACCAGGTGCCACGGCATGGAGGGATGGAAGGAAGATCCTGGGGATCACTGGGAAGGCAAGATGGGAGGGTGAGCTGGATGTCATTATCCACCTAGGTACTAATGACCTGGCAAATGGGGAGCCAAAGGAAGTTCAGGAAGAGTTTAGAAATTGGGAGGGGTCTCAAGCAAGTAGCTACTTCTGTCACTTTCTCAGAAGTACTACCTCACGAGAGGCAAAGGCAATAGGAGTGCATGCACCAGGAACTTTAACTCATGGTTGAAGAACTGGTGCTGTGAGGAAGGGTTTGGATTCATTGGTGACTGGGGACCCACCTGGAGGGATGGAGGTTTGTTCAAGCCTGACGGCCTGCATCCATCCTGGAGGGGAATACAAGCACTCAATGATAAGTTTAAATGCTACATTGACAAGCATTTAAACTAGCAAAGGGGGGTGGCAGGCCAACAAGGAGGGTACCTACTTGCTCACCCCCCACAGCTAGCAGTGGAACCAGTGAAACAGAGGAGTGGCTATCTCTACAAAGCAGTGTGCAAAAGATGGAGATTAGCACCCAAGAGGTGGATAGGCAGAAAAGGGGCAAAATTCAGCAGAAGGGCAGACAGCAAGGAGAACCAGGATAAGGACAACCAAGGAAGGGGCTGGAGTAGAACAAGCGAAACAGTCTAGGAGGTCAAATCATGGAAAGCCATGTGTGCAAATGCCAGGAGCCTTAGCAACAAGATGGAAGATTTGGAGGCTGTCATGGTGCAGTCAGACCTGGACATTGTGGCCATCACTCGAAACCTGGTGTAATGATAACCACGACTGGGAGATGGCCATACCTGCTACAACATATTCAGAAGAGACAGAGCAGGCAGGAAGGGAGGAGGAGTGGCACTGTATGTAAAAATGACATAAGGCTACAGAGATCCAGGAGGAACAAAATGGGAGAGATACTGTGGGTTAAGCTGGAAAGGAAAATAGGGACAGTCATCCGCACAGGTGGTCTATAGACCACCAACCCAGGAGGAAGAAACAGATAGGGAGCTGATGCTAGCCATCCAAAGGATGGCAGACAAAGGTGAGGTAGTACTGGTTGGAGACTTCAATATTCCAGACGTGGACTGGAGCATCCCAGCAGCAGCATCAACTAGGAGCAGATTTATCCTGGACTCCTTCAGGTGCCTTCCTCAAGCAACTGGTCATGGAACCAACTCGGCAGAAGGCAATACTGGACCTTGTGCTCACAAACAGGGACATGTGATGGGGTAGCAGTGGGGAGCACCAGGGAACAGTGACCACCAGTCATTGTGGTTTGAAATCACAGAAAGAGCAGAACCAAACCACACAAAACATGTATCCTGGATTTTAGGGGCAGACTTTGGGAAAATGGGGAGATACTTGAAAGAGGCATTAAGGGGAATGGGACAGGAATCAGGGGTTGAGGAACAGTGGGCAGTATTAAAATGGGATTACAAGAACAACAAAATTATGCATTAAGCAGGTTAGCAAGAGAAAGGAAGAGGAGACCATCATGGTTTTCCAAAGAGGTAAAAAAAGTGAAAGCCAAAAAGATTGCATTCAGGCAATACAAAAGACACAGGCAGAAGGGGATAGGGAGAAGTACCAGGAGAAGCAAAGGGAGGCAGGGAGGTCAGTAAGGGAAGCCAAAGCTCAGACAGAAGACACATTACAAAATCAGTGGGTAGGGGACAAAACATTTTACAGGTACATAAGTGAAAAAGAAAGGCAAAGGGAGGGATAGTGAGACTGAAGGGGGAGGATGGGAGCTGCGTGGAGGATGACAACAGTAAAGTTGACATATTGAACAGGTATTTCTGCTCAGTCTTTACTGAGAAAGAGGAGGGTCTGAAGGGAGTACAAGGGGTGAGAATGGTGCAGAAATGGACATAAGTCCCTTTACATGAGAAAGGGTCCTGAAGGGATTGGAAGTAATAAGAGTTGATAAAGCAATGGGGCCAGATGGGGTGCACCCCAGGGTCCTTAAAGAACTAAGAGAGGTGGTGGCTGAACCTCTGGCTATCCTGTTTAGCCGATCACTGGAAACAGAAGAGGTACCCAAAGACTGGAGGACAGCAGATGTAGTTCCCTTATACAAAAGTGGGAACAAAGAGGAAGCAGGGAACTACAGACCAGTCAGCCTCACCTCGGTAGTGGGGAAGATCATGGAAGCACTACTGAAGGAGAGATTGGTGGAACATCTGGTTGTCAATGGACTACAGGACCCAAGGCAGCATGGTTTCACCAGGGGGAGGTCATGTCAGACCAACCTCATTGAATTTTTGACTGGGTGACTGGGAGGTGGATCAGGGGAGGGCAGTGGACATGGCCTATCTGGACTTCAGCAAGGCCTTTGATACCGTGCCACATAGAAGACTATTACACAAACTGGGGAATATGGGTGTGGGCAGGACAGTAGTGTGGTGGGTAGGTAACTGGTTGGGTGGCAGGACACAGAGGGTGGTGGTAAATGGCCGTCACTCCACAGAGGGAAGAGTGACCAGTGGGGTACCACTGGGATCAGTGCTGGGACCGGTCCTATTCAACATCTTCATCAGTGACATTGCGCAGGACCTAGAAGGCAGAATTTCACTGTTCGCTGATGACACAAAGCTCTGTAACAGAGTAGACACATCAGAGGATGTAGACAGAATGAGAAGGGACCTGCAGAAACTTGAAGAATGGTCAGGGGTTTGGCAGTTGAAATTCAATGCAAAGAAGTGCAAGATAATGCATATAGGGCACAAAAACCCTGGCACAATATATCAGTTGGGGGATGAGGATATAGCATGCACCAAGCAGGAAAGGGATCTTGGGGTTATCATCTCTGATGACCTCAAGGTAGGGAAACAGTGTGACAAGGCAGCAGGTAAACAAATAGGATGCTGGGATGCATAGGCAGAGGCATCACCAGCAGGAAAAGGAGGTCATAATTCCACTATACAAGACACTAGTGAGGCCCCACCTGGGTACAGTGTACAGTTCTGGAGACCATACCACGTAAGGACATAGACAGGGTAGAGAAGTTTCAGAGGAGGGCAACAAAGATGGTGCATGGATTGCATCACAAGTCCTATGAAGACAGGTTGAAGGAACTGAACATGTACTCCCTGGAGGAGAGGAGGAGAGAGGGATATGGTAGAGACATACAAGTATCTTACAGGAGGAACAGGGTGCAGGAATACACTATTTTAAGCGAAAAAAGATGTTCCAGGACTACAGGGCATGGGATGAAGTTGGAGGGAGGACGATTCAGAGGAAGCGTGAGGAAGAATTTCTTCACAGAATGGGTGATGGACAAGTGGAACACCCTGCCAGAGGAAGTGGTGGGGGCTGAAACAATCATGGGATTTAAGAATGCATGGGATAGACATAAAGGAATTCTGGAGGTCAGCGGTAAGGGGCAACAGACTTCTAGGAAAACATAAACTGAACTTAGAAGCTCAAATGGGCAGACTGGGTGGGCCATAGGCCCTTATCTGCCGACACTGTCTATGTATTTATGTCTGTCCCATTCATGATTGAACCCATCACGTAGTTGGCTTCAACCACCTGCTGGAGTAAACTATTCCATTCATTTAGAACCCGTTTCATAAAAAGAGAACTTTCTTGCATACCATTTCAGTCCCCTCATCAATTTCGGTTCATGTCCCCTGTTTATGGTGTCTCTATACCTTGTTAACAGATCATTGCAATCTATCCTTTGTATTTCCCTCAAAAACTCATTTCTCTTGTGACACAGCTCTCTCTCCTGACCTCCAGAGAGTACATATCATGACATTCCAGCCTCCCCTCATACATCTTCCCTTGCTGTCCCTGAATCATTCTTGCAGCCTTCCTCTGGACCATCTTCAAGTGGTCTCTCCCTCTCCCTCTCCCCCTCTCCCCCTCTCTCCCTCTCTCTCTCTCTCTCAACTGGGCACACTGCTCCAGATTTGATCCCACCAGGGGCCTTGTACAGGAGAAGTATCACTTCCTTCTGCTAGTGAATACTCTACCTACGCACTCCAACATCCTACTCATCTTCATATGTGCTTTTTTACATTGGTCGGTCAGTAGACTTGAGATTGTCACTGATAATGACTCCCAGGTCCCTTTCCTCAGAGGGCTGAACCATACTCTTCTCTCATCCAGTAGTCTGCACTAGCGTTTTATTGCCAATAAGCATAACCTTACACTTCTTGACATTAAATTTATGCTGCCATATCTTGGACAACCTTCAAAAGAAAAAAGCAGCACACACACCAGTAAAAAATGCATTGTCAGAGCAAACTAGAATGGCTCCAATGTACTTTATGTTAGACATGTTCCGTGGAGTATGTACTGACCCACAATCATTTTACTTTTAATGGATGCCCTTGTCTTCAAATACAAGGTGCATTGATGGGGGCAGCACTTGCCCCGCCATATGCAAACCTGTTTATGGCATGGTGGGAAACAACTTTATACTGGTTGATGTGAACCCCCATCCCTCAGACACATAATACACTGGTACCATTTCATTGACGATATATTGTGTGGGTGGGGGTTTGGGTACAGTGGATAATTTTATCCACTGACTAAATGACAATAATTTTAACATCAAATTCACTTACCAGAAACATATGACACAAACAGATTTTTTAGACATCAGATTCAGGGTCAATGAGGACTCTAAGGTTGTCTCTGAACCATATCGCAAACCTATAGCTGGAAACAGCCTCCTTACAGCCGAAAGTGCACATCCTACAGCCCTGGTTGACAGCATCCCTTATGGTCAATTTTTAAGGATTAAAAGAAAATGTGCCCTGCAGCGTATTCCAGACTGAAGCAGTGATGCTGTCAACCAGGTTTAAGGAAAGTGATGGAAGCAGCATTTGCCCTGCCATATGTAGCATCAGTAGTAATGAAAGCTAAAGAAAAAGCAGATACCGTACCAAGACAGGATTTGTTAGTACCCACATCTAGGAATCTGCCACCAGACACTAAAATTAATTTTGTAATAGATTTCAACAATTTTTATTATGCAGTATGACAGCTGGTCAGTTTTGACCAGTGACCCTAAATTAAAACCCTCAGTGGGGGAAATATCCCATGTGACCTTCTTTTAGATATGCTCACACAGGATCACTTTATAGATAGGAAGAGAAACATCAATGTACTTGGCTTTTTCCCCTGCCACAACTGTAACAAGTGTCAATAGGTAGATGCTGGCCCCACTTTTATACAACCTGTGACCAAAGCAATATGATAAACAAAATATCAACTGTAAAGCACCTTTCACAGTGTATTGTGGGTGGTGGAGTTGTGGTGAAATTTATGTGGGACGTATTACACACCCTGTCAAACAAAGGATAAGAGAACATGTTAGAGCAATGACTAAAGGAAATCGGGAAAGTGCATTAGGCAACCATTTTAGAAATTGCCACAACTGTACCGCCATGTCCTTTAGATTTAAAGGTTTGGCGCACATCAACGTGCCACCTTGAGGTGGCAACAGATTGAATTATCTGCTTAGAAAAGAGTAACAATGGATTTTAAGTTTAAAGTTCTTTCCCACATGGATTGAATGGTGCAATTGATCGGAAGCCATTCTTGTGAGCATCAAATATTTATTATCATGAATCTGCCGTTTGCCAGATTCAGCTTTCTACATTATTTTGTTTTGTAGCATTGATATTCTTCCTGTTTTTTCAAGAATTATTGGTATTAAATATGAGTAGATGTTATGTATAAATTATGCTCTGGATATATATTTGACTAGTGCCCCCCTTTTCTAATGTAGATCAGTGTGCATGTCTTGTTTTAATATACAGTTGACCACTTACATGGTTGATATTTATAGGTCTCTCTTAGGGGAAGGTCTTTTTCCATAGTAATCCATAATTTGGACATGTCATTAATTCATGTAAGAGCCCCTTAAATTGTCCCCATTTGGATTAGCATATTAGTGTGCTCTCAAACATGTTCTCCTGGTGAGCCTTCTTTTTGTTTTCTTCAATCCTGTATCTATCTGCCCCTGTATCCATCTTTTTTTATCATAGAGATCAACTAAACAAAGATAATTGATCTCACAGACTTCTTTAGGTGAAACTTATTTACCAAATACAAGTTGTGTTAGTTTGCCAGTTGTCAATATCTGTGTATTAAATCTGGGCAGGCACTACTGTATGTTTTTAATTGAATGAAGAAAGTTTGCTTATATATTATTGCACTGTTTCTATTTAAATGTGGCACTTTACTAATTGCTGCTTGTGCACGTTTTTGCACTCATCACTGTTTCTAGTTAAATGTGACACTTTACCAGTTGCTTCTTGTGCATGTTTTTGCACTCCTCGCCGACTGTGAATTACTAACTACCTCTATTTAAATTGTATGATCATTGGTAAACTCCACCCCGATGAAGCCTCACTTTGGAGCCGCTACATAGGGGAGTTTACACTGGAGCTGTTCTACATTGTCAGGTCAATAAATATTTAAATGCAATGGTGTGTGCGGTACTTTTTTCTTTTTAAGTATCTATCAGTCCAGTAGCAGCACCTTTAGAGACTGTGAGGTGCGTGTTTTTTCTTTTGCTAATAGCTTGGAATACCTCTCCAGCTTTAGAGTCTTTTTCATGTCCTTTCTTCCCTCCTCCGTGTCCAGTCTACCACAGATCTTGGCATCATAAGCCAGATCTTTATCCAGATACCCTCCCTTATGTCACAGATGGAAATATTCAATAACATAGGTCCCAGGACTGATTTCTGTAGCACCTAACTTATGACTTTCCCTGACCCCTGGAGAATTTGCCATTAACTACTTAATCCAATCCTAAAACAAAGAGAGAGATACAAATTTCACCCAGATAAGAAGGAAGCCTAATTTAAGCAATAAGGGGGGATGCAGGCTTCATTTTAGGGAGGATGCCTAATTTAAACAATTTGGGGGGATGCGGCTTCACTGAGAAAAGGAGGAAGTCATTTAAAGAATATGGGGGATGTGGGCTTCACTCAAATAGGGATGACGCCTAATTTAACAATTTGGGGGGATGTGGGCATCACCCAGATTGGGAAGAAGCCTAGTAACAAATTAGGAGGAGGTGGAGAGAGAAAGTCAATAAAACACTTAGGGCTGTGTGACGGGTGGGATGGTACTGAGGTGTGCTGAGGTAGTCCAATTATAATAAAAGGGTGACTACAGCAACAGTGTTATGATGACCCAGGCAAACTGCACACTAATTACCAACATCAGTGTCACTCCCAGCAGGTGGAATGGCGGGAGGACACATCAGGTTCTGTAATGGTGGATGGTATCACCTGACAAAGAGAGGCAGGAGTCGTGAATGAGGTTCAGATGCTTCCCCATATTTATTAATAACCAGGGGAGAGGAAGAAATGCTCACAGGGAAAAGGGGGGTAAACTTAGCGTTACAAGATTCCTATAGGAGGAAGACTCTAAAACTGTAAATTCTGATACTGTAACTCTAAAGCTATAAGAGCTTCTAAACTGTAGAGGTGATCTAGATACTGTACAGGTAACTCTAAAGCTATACAAGCTTCTAAATTATAAAGGTACTCTAGACACTGTACAGGCAACTCTACCCCAACCCTGAGGTGCACCTCTTCCCAACTGACTTCTCCTGGAGTACTCGACACAGGAACTAATACAGTACGCTATCGCAAGACTCTAACAAGCATCTGTCAATGCCGAATGTTGACTTGCCAGCATTGGCATTGGTACTACAGGAGTTAGAGAGATGCATAATAGGAATGGCAATGAAATATTGAACTAATGCCACTCCCCACAGAGACTGAAAGGTATTGGGGGTGTGCCTTTGGGTTGTTAGCCATAACACTTACACCATTCCACCTCACCCAACCCTGCAGACAGCAACAGGTGTCACAGTGTGCCTTGGGGTCTTCGGACCTTCTGCTCACCTCATTCCATAAGGAAATAAGCTGAGATGGGTGCAGTATAGGAGAATGGGGTGAACATTAGGGCCAAAGACCCCAAGGCACACCTTGATGCCTGTCAATGGCTGCAGGGTGGGGGATGGGGGTGGAATGCTGGGAACATTATGGCTGATGAACCTAAGTCACACCCTGACACCTGTCAAGTCTCTATAGGGTGGGGCGTGATGGTTGTAAACTCTAACGTCCCTGGTGTTTGTTGGTATTTTCACTCCAGATTTTCAACATGGGCTTTTTGGGACCCCACCTCATGAACAATGTCACTATCATTTTGTTATTCAATCCTGAAAGGTGATTTCGCACAGCGACTGTTCCATTCGGCGCCGAAACACATTTTAGGCAGGATGTGAAAAATGACAGCTGTACTGTTCATGAGGAGGTTTGAAGAAATGGAAATGTTGAAAATCTGGAGTGAAGATATTAAAAATTGGCGATGTTAAGACCATGCACAGAAACTGCATAATGCACCTCCATAACGCAATCATGTTTTGGAATTTTTCCACCAAATTTTCAGCATGGGCATTTTGGGACCTCCCATCATGAACAGTGACACTATGATTGTGTTAATCTGTTCCAAAAGTTGATTTCCAACAGCGACCATGCCATTCTGCGCCACAGGTGCGAAAACACATTTTAGGAAGGATGTGAAAAATGACAGCTGTACTGTTCATAAGGAGGTGGGCAAAAATGGCATTGTTGAAAATTTGGAGTGAAAATAATAAAATTGGCGAAGTTTTGAACGTGCGTAAAAACTGCACAATGCACACTCATAATGCAGTCATTGTTTGGAATTTATTCACCAAATTTCCAACATGGGCTTTTTGGGACCTCCCCACATGAACAGTGGCACTGTCATTTTGTTAATCAGTCTCGAAAAGTGATTCTGCGCAGTGACCACAAAATCACCTTTCGGGACCGAGAAACAAAATGACAGTGCCAAAATGACAGTGCCAGTGTTCCTAAGGTGGGGTCCCAAGAATCCCATGTTGAAAATATGGGACCAAAATTCCAAAAAATGGCTAAGATATCAACCTAAGTTGTCCCCCCATTGACTCCCATTTATACGGCTTACCTTTGATTCTTCATTTTGCGGTTCGGCTTTGCAGAGTGCAGATGTGTTCTGGTCCACAGAAGATGACAGTGCTCGACCTACAAAGGTAAGTATGGGGTGACAGGGGTGCGGGGAGGTGGGTGCGAGAGAGGGTTGGGATGGGGGAGGGGTACGGCGACACAACGATGGACCGTTTTCTTTTTCACAGGTGCAAAAAAATAAATAAATAAACAAAAAAACAGTGAAGGACGGTTTTCTTCCTTCACAGGGAATTTTTTTTTATTAATGTAGGCACACTGGGGTGGACTCCCAGTGTGCCACAATAGTGAGGGGCATGCCAAAATGGGAATTGGGCACCCCGATTTTGGCAAATCATGTAGAGGGGTTTGGGGAGGGGCCCATCCAACACCAGGAGTGGGCATCCCAGTGTCAGAAGAAAATAAAGAATTTGCACACTGGGATGGGCCCCGATGTGCCACATTAATGGGGGAGGGATACATGGCCGACATGAACTGGGCAACTCAATGTCAGCTTTTCGGGAATGTGTCATGGGCGGCAGGAGCTGCCATGTTTTGGCACACTGGGGTCGGCTCCCAGTGTGCCACATTTAATGGGGGGGGGATACATGATGACACAGGGATTGAGCACCCCCGATGTTAGCTTTGCAGGACTGTGTGGCGGGCTGCCATTGTGGAAAGCCGCTATGCGGCTACATTATTTATTGAAATGTTTCACCAGGAAAGGCATACTGAGTAGTAGTAAGTAGTACAGTAACCCCTTGCTATAACGAATGCCTTGGGGTCCGTAACGAAAGTTCATTATAGCAAGCTGATCGTTACATCAAGGGGCGCTGTCTCCGGCATCAAGTGTGGTCATTGACGATCTTTATTGTATGCTCTGCTAGTGTCTGGTCACATGGGGTATTCTTCACAGAGTTTCTGATAACTGGATATTGTGGTCAGGAAATGCTTGTGCTTGTGACTGTTAAAAGGGTTAATTTTTATTCAAATTACATGTATTAACATATTAAAATGTGCATCTTCAAAACAGTGTGTTTTGTGCTTAACTGTAACACTACACTACAGACTACAGACTTCTTTTTGAAGAAGTCAGTAACTTTTGTTTGTCGCTTCTCTTCGGCTTTTGTAGCAACATCTCTAGTGGATGACAGCAACTGCCAAAGCTGTAAAACATGATCCTTACAAACTCTGAACCCCTTTGTGGCATTTATCTCCATTTTGCTGGCAAGCATAGCATCTGGCAGGCATCTCCAGAACAGACCCATCTCATCACAATTGTAGATCTGTTCTGAGAGGTAGCCAGCATCTTCAATATTTTTTTTTAGTTTAGGCATAAAGCCAACAGCTGCTTTGCCATCGCAGCTACGCTGCTCACCGACAATAAAAACATGTTGGATACAATGCCGCTTTTGAAACCCTTATTTTAAAAACGGACCTTTGAGTGCGGGAGCCACAATGAACATTCATTATAGCTGAAATTCGGTATAACGAGGTTCGTTATAGCGAAGGGTTACTGTAGTAGTAGTAAATCATTTTGTAGTCATAAGAATAATTGATACATTGAATTGAGCAGAGTTCATTTTCAGTGAAGTTCCAGGCCAGATAAAGTGCATAAGTTACACATGTACACATATATTTGGGACTGAGCAAACATGTTGCTCACAACTCCGGCCATGTGCATTACTGTGCACTGTAATGCTCATGGCCGGAGTCTTGTCATCTGCCACTGCAGTGATGAAACTGCACCTAATTGTAGAGGTAGATTTCTTTCAACTGTTTGTCTCTTGCTGGTGCATGTGCACAAGCCAACATAAAAATGATATAATGTGTAATTTGTGCATGGCTATCAAAGTCTCTGTCCATGTGCTGGTCAATTGGTGTGGACAGAAAAGGGGAAACAAGGAAGATCCTAAAATGGGAACAAGCAAGTTCACCAGCCGGTGTGGCTCATGAAATTTCCATGGGACTATAGGGATTTGAAGAGCTTTTCTGAACAGGCCATGTGTCTATTGGCTACATCCCCTCTCCCAGGTTGCCGGAAACAAAGAACAAACACAAGAACGCCTCAGCACAAAACTTTCTGATGGGCTGCCGGAATGTAGGACTGAAGGACAAGCACAAGCATCTGGCCACAGTCCTCTGGTGGACAGCTGGGATGAGATGACAGATGCAGGAACCACCCAACCATAGTCCTCTGGCGGACTGCCAGGACAAGATACCAGATGCAGGAATCACCCAGCCACAGTCCTCTGGTGGACTGCCGGGATGAGATACCGGATGCAGGAAACCACCCAGCCACAGCCCTCTGGTGGACTGCTGGGACAAGATACCATATGCAGGAGGGATTGGGAGGACCCCATGGAAACTGAGAACCAGGATGCAGATATCTTGGAAAGCCAGACAGATGGTGGATTTCTGGATGCTAAGGCCGGAGGAACCAAGGATAAGCATAAAACAACAAACAGGACATTGATTTGGGAACGGGAACAGAAGGTCTTGAAGAAGCTGGGATGAAGAAAGAAAACAACAAAATGGACAATCAGATCTGCACAGGGCCTGAACTCAGACTGCTACCAGCAGAAAACAACAAAAGTGATGTTGCAGTGGGTGCGGGATGTGGATGAGGATTTTCAGATGATCCTCACTGTATGGTCGCACTACTCAGGCCAAATACGGAAGGTGTAAGATGCACCAGCTGAGCACCTTTCTAAACCTGCTGAAGACTGATTCTGGAAAACACTTGCTGAACACCCTTCTGGGGCTGCTGAAGACTGATTTTGGAAATCACGGGGTACAAGGTGATGGCACACTACGGCACAACTGCAACTTGAGGCGATTGCAGGCAAAACAACTGTCTCATGGCAATCGCCCAGTTCCTGGGGAACTGACTGGTTCCAGGGACAACTGGCCAGTTCCAGGGGCAATTGACCAGTTCAAGGAGCAATTGACCAGTTGCAAGGGCAGACAAATGGTTTTGGGGCAGTTGACCAGTTCCAGGGGCAATAGACCAGTCACAAGGGCAAACAAACTGTTTAGGGGCAACTGACCAGTTATAGGGGCAATTGACCAGTTCCAGGGGCAATAAACACAATGTAGGCAGTTTTCAGGCAATAAACACAGTTCAGGCAGTTTTCAGGCAATAAACACAGTTTAGGTACAGTCTTGGACGTATTGCCAGTCTGAAATGCCCTCTTGCCCAAACGCTAGCCTAATTAAGGAGCTGCTAGCTAACTCTTTCCTTGGCCACCTCTATGGGTAGTCCAAAGGTAAGAAATACTTAAAGACCCCTTGCCCACCTATGCGACCTCGGTTGCTGTACCAGAGCTACAGAACACCAACGGGTTCCCAGAATTAAACAAACTGCAATCTGGGCTGCTGAACCCTTTCCTTAGTGCTCAGGACCTGGGGTGCTAGGTAAGGTGCAGGGCATCTGGGCTTGCTGGACCTTAGTCCGATTTGCTTTAGCAGGGCCCCCTTTAAAATACAGGGATTTCCTTGATGGGCCCTATTTAAAATACAGGGCTTGTCTTGTTGGGCCCCCTTTAAACTGCAGGGCTCGTTTTGCTGGGCACCCTTTAAAATACAGGGCTTGTCTTGGTGGTACCCCTTTGAAATACAGGGCTTGTCTTGCTGGGGCCCCTTTAAACTGCAGGGCTTGTCTTGCTGGGTCCTCTTTAAAATATTTCTTTATTCAGGTTAGGGTCTTACTGCCCTTACCCCCATCCTAGTTCCACCTCCGGGAGCTCTCTAAATATTTATGATCTTTCTTTAGGGCCTCCAAGGCCTAGCCCCTCCCCTGGGTGTCGCCACACCTGATCAATATTTATTTATTAAAATGAGCCCTGTGCCCTTCCCCTTGGCTCTTGGCTGACTTCTCAGGGGCCCTAGGCGCTTTTAAACATTTTTATTTATTTTTTCTTAAACAGTGGCAAACACAGGCAGACAGTACTCTTCTAGTGGTGCTGCCTCCGACTCATCACCCCTACCTGGGGTGAAGAATTCTGCTGAGGGAGGTGAGAGGTGCTGCTGGCAGGAGATGGGCTTACAGAAAGGGAGTCGGGCACTGCAGCGGATGGCTGGGGGACTTGGGAGGGTAGAGGACCGAGGACCAATGCTCCTTGGGATCAATGACACGGCTCTTCATTGGCTGCCGACGAGGGACAGGAACAAACTTTAAGGGAGGGGAAAATAAAATAACAAATGGGGCAATACAGAGTCCACACCGGACTGCTCTTTTTCTTCTGGAACAACCACCGCACACTACCTGCTGCACGACAGCAGGAACCGCAGTTGGCACAAATGGCTGCAGACCAGAGAGCTTGGGACCACAGACATGCAGCAGGACGTCTTCAACCACCTAAGTAAGCCCAACAAGTTCCTTCCTTTTTTCTGTGTCCTCACTCCTCTAGGTCCAACCAACGAATTCCAGAAAAATAATTTTTTTTGAAACAAAAGACTCAGGGTTCCAATTTTAGAACCCTGGGTCCATGCCACAGCCACCAGCCTTTTTTTAAAACTCAACATCACACACTGGACAGGGATAGCAGTCCAAGAGCATGGATGCCCACAGCTCGTGCTGCCTGTTCGGGGGTAGAGTGAGGTGGGGGGGAGGCTCTGTAGAATGGAGCAGGCAGCAGAGAGAAAAACTTTCTTTTTTTATATATATTTCCCCTGCTCTGCCTGGTGTGATGAGGGGAAACACACACTAAAGGAGGGGACCCACACCTTATCCCTGCCCTGCCCTGCCCACTCTGACCTGGGACCCTGGGGCATTTTATTTATTTTAATTTCTGTTGTTCCCCCAACTTTGGGGCACAATAGCTGCACCCCGGTACCCCCCACCCCTGCCAAATGTCTTGTCAGCTCTATCTCTTTGTCTTCTCCACAACTGAGTCGATAAGAGTGCTACTAAGTCCTGTCCTTCAAAGTAAATCAGGCCTTGAGCTGACCAATTTTGCTGGATATGCTCCCCTTCATATTGGTTTGCTTGTAAGTGAGGATATTTGACCATCTCTGCTTCCTCATCTTGGGGTCTCTTCTCCTGGTGCCCGTCTATTCTGCTATCCTTCCCTCTGTGATCTCCTATATCTGCATCCTACCTTTGGTGGTTTCTGGCAACAACCCCGCTCCGTCGAGTTTAATGCCACTCAGACTGTCCTGTCTATTCTCCTGGCTGGTACCCCACTCCCACATCTGCAGAATTGCAAGCTATCCTGGGCACATGGGCATCCCATGCCCCAGAAGCCCCTAAGTTGTCAATACAAAGAAAACCCTACCTCTTGCACCAGACTTGTAGCCTAGCATATAGCCTTCCTAATTTCCTGCTGACATTCCTCACTAGCCCCCAGGACTGAGAGGATCTTGGATTGATTAACCTGGATTCATTTCTCATTGAAACATCCTTGATTCCTTGAATGACATCCTGATATCCCTTGACTTGTGCTCCCTATGTTGTTCATGTCAACATTTTCTTTTTTGTTCTTTGCTAAGGCCCACTTTGCCCAAGGCCTGTTATCAGGGGTGACCTGGGAGCACTGAGGAGGGTAAGTGGGTAAGTGACTTGTTCAGCATCACACCATATGTAAGTGGAGGATGTGGGAATCAGTCCTAGTTCTGTTGGATGTACCAAGCTTATTCACAGCTTGTTACTCTAACCTATAGGGTAAACTGTCAGCCCATAGATGATGGTGGTCTGCTCTTCCGCCATGCTGCATTGCTTGGCCTTGGATAGCACTCATTTGACTCAATTGGTGGCAGCGAGGCTTGTTGATGGTACATCTGCCTCTGGGCCAGAAGGTCGCTTGATTCTTGTCCCACTCCAGGATTGGACTCATACCATAAACAATGGCAACCGAGTGCAGCACTAGGCAGCTGTCACACCACTGGGGTGGGCCATCCTTCAGATGAGGGGCTAAACCAAGGTCCCTTCTACCCATCTCTGATACTGTTCTGATGGGTGTCCAGGTGGAAGTAAAGAACACAAGGCACTTGCAAGAGTAGGGGAAATTTTTATTCATATTCAAAAACAGTCCAACAAAATTACATACAATGAAATCTCATTACAGGAAACCTATCCACAGATCAAAAAATAAATCTATACAAAAGAAATAATAAACAAAGGAAACCACATAAAAACTGAAAATAGAATCCTATTCCCTGCTTAGAAAGTTTATCCCACCCAATCAAAATTTTTCCATAATTTTACAACCATATCTGTTTCAAGCGTACATTTATGTTTATATATATGCTATCCAGTTCCTCTGAATATTAAACAAAACATCTTGTTGCAAAATTACCTTACCTTGCAAAGATCTTTGACATCTCAGCCTGCCATATGGACCATTTAATACATACCAGCATAACATGAATTGTACTGTGTGCCCATTTTGCCCAGGTGGCTGAATTTGCCCTAAAACCAAGACATCGTAATTTATTAATAAAATTAATTTTTCACCCCACATATCTGATAATAATTTCCAAAATCCCTGCATATGAACACATTCAAAAAAAAGGTGCTGCATTGTCTCCACAACCCCAGCACATGATTTTTCCCCACATTCCCTATCCTGTAATTGCTTATGCTTCTGATTATGTTTCACTTGCAATTTCTGGTGACCACAAAGCCAAGCAAAATCTTGCATTTTCCAAGGTATCCTGGCCTCTAACATGTTATCCAATAATAGACTAACATTAATGCTATTAGGGACCTGAAAGACAGGATTTTCATGATACCATGTATCCAAAATTGTTTTATAAAAAACTTTCCTCCCATTCCCCGCACACCATGCTAAGTCTAATTTCCAAGTCCTAATATATTTAAGTGTACTTTGAACATATCCAGGTAATTTACGCTCCGCTGGAGTCCACTTCCCTTTACCCCATGCCATAAAAAGAGACTTGCCCCATAACTGCATACAGGTCTGCCCGGTCCCTGGTGTCAGCTTTATTAAAGGAAGTACAGAGCTAAAGAAAAAATTACTGAACAAGTATACTACGGGTTGTAACATATTTAAACCGCCTTCCTTTCTTGGTCTGTATGTATGATTCCTTTTGACAGGGTTTAGCCTGCTTCCCCATAAGAACCAAAAAAATAAGCCCAGAACTTTAGCATGCATACAATATGGCAAAGGAAATATATGTGAGATATACAAAAAGATAGGCACTATATAGGCCCTAAGAAAATAAACTTTCTTCCTTTAAGACATTTTCCAAGACAACCAAGTTTAGACTTTGCTATGGGCTTTATCATAAACTTCATCCCAATTTTGAATCTCTTAGTCTTTTGTACCAAAATACACACCTAGAATTTTAACTTGATCTTTTGTCATTAGGATTGGAAAGTTTTTTATTTCCTCACTATCCCCTAAAATTAGGACTTTACTTTTGTTCATATTAATCTTAATGCCTGTGGCCTGATACATATTTTGTATTATACTTAAGACCTTGTGACCTGAAGCTCCATCTGCTACTGCGAAAACACAATCGTCCGCATAAGCTGTGAATTTAGAAAAAACATGCCCATCTTTGTTGCTTATTGCCTCAGTTTCAGAACATTGTCCTATGTTCCGAAATATAGGATCCAGACCAAAGACATACAATAATGGGCTCATTGGACAACCTTGTTTGACACCATTCTTTAAAAAAATTGGAATTCCTAAAAAAACATTTACCAAAGGTATGGCTTGGGCCTCCTTATATAGAACTTTCACTATTTCTATGAACTTCGAAGGAACCCCATAGTAACCTAGAACTTCCCAAAGATATTCTTGGTATACTGAGTCAAAAGCAGTTTCCTGATCCATAGTCATTAAGTATCCTCCTAATTGCTTCCTAAACTTTGCTCCACAATCTCTCTGATCAATACTAAGCTCTGTATTATATTCCATTCCGGTATCGCACAAGTCTGTTCCTGTCTGATCACTGTATGTGTTACTTTTGCGAATCGTTTTGTGAGGATTTTTGCTAATATTTTATAATCAGAGTTTAATAGTGTTATGGTCTCAATTCTTAATCTCAAGGGGACCCCCTTTTGAAGAAAAAACAGTATTCCTTTCTGCATTGAGGGGCCAATCTTTCTTCTTCCCAAATAGCATTAAAAGAACCTCTAGACACAGAACCAAAACTTCACTATACTGTTTGTAAAAATCATTGGTATCCCGTCTTGTCTATGGTGTTGTTTGTTTAGATAACTGTGAAAATGGCTTCCAAAATATCTAACTCTGAAATGGGGGCACTAAACTTTCCTGATCCTGTGTATTTAAAGCTGGTATCTCAAAATCCATTTTCCAGTTTAATGCACCAACTCTAGTTTTCTGGAAAATCTCTACCATGTGTTGCTGTACTATAAGCAGAATGTCTTGGTTCTGGGTTTTTATGCATCCCCGTTTATCACGAAGACTAACAAAAATTCTCCTTCCCAACCCCTGTAATTCCTCCTCATAGGGATTTACATCTGCTCTAGTGCCTTTAGTGTTATATTTCTGATTAAAAGCCATTTTCTTAACTGAGTTTTCTAAGTATTGTTTCATTTGATTCTTTAAGTGTAACATCCTTTTCCTGTCCTCCTTAAGGCCTCCTTTAGCTAAGGAATGTAAATATTGTGCCCGTAGGCCAAGATATTGAATATATTCATTCCTTGTTTTTGTTTTAGTAAACATCCCATACCAATCCTGCAAATCTCTTTTCAGATCTTCCCACCATTCTATTGGACTAGGATACAGAAAACATAAATCTTTCCTAGCTTGAATAACTCGTTTAACCTCCTTTTCTATAATAGCATCCTGCAAAACAGAAATGTTCATTTTCCAGTATCCTTTCCCTATAAGTAGTCGTTGCCTTTCACCTAATGTTAAAATCACCATAAGGTGGTCAGAAGTTTCCAGAGGCCTAACACCCACTGCCTGACAGGTGAGTCTGGCAGATACTAACCACAAGTCAATCCTGTAGATAAAGTCCCTTTAAAGAAAGTATGACTAGGCTCTTTTGTAAGATGTCATATATGTCTTTATATCATTCCTTTGCATTTTTAATTTTAGTGCATTAGTGTCACTATACATTTTTTTTGTATGTCTCCCAATCTCTGTGCGACAGCCCACAGTTAAAATCCTCCCACAAAACCAACTTTGATGTGTGAGATGAGGTCAATACATCTAAACATCTCTGATCGTTCTGCCTTAGTTTGTGGTGCATAAATGTTAATAAGCCGGAAAACTTCGCATTTTAAGACTACATCCATAATCAATACTCGTCCTGGCACCAAATCATAGACATGTAATACTTGGACTGTGTCTTTAAAAAGTATCCCAACTCCTGAACACCGCTCTTCTCCTATTGACCAAAAAGAGACCCCCCACCTCCAATCTTGTTGTGCTATTTGGATTTCATATAGTGAGTGAAGCCTAGTATCTTGCAAGAAGAAGATTGTTTCGCTACCTAGACTAAGGCTTAAAAAAGTACTTTGTCTTTTTCCATGCACCTTTATACTATTTACATTAATAGTGCAAATAGAGATAGCCATTACCACAAGGAGTAGCGTAAAGAGCATGAAGAAAGAAAAACTACCAAAAACCCTATCATCTTTTTTTTTTCCTTTTCCTAGTTTTTTGTTTCTCTGGGAAAATAGTTTCAGAGGTACCATCAGCCTGAGAGGAAGTTACGGAAGACATATCAGAATCACCACCCTCCTCTTCCTGGCCTTCTTCAAATAATAGTGCATAAGAATTATGCACCACCACTTCTTCTGCAGGTTTTACTTGTTTTGCTGTAGAATCATTCAGTTTTCCAGCCTTCGACCTAGTAACCCTTTGGAAAACTGTCTCACCTTGGACAGTGGGGGGGGCATTGAAACTCCTGCATTCCCTTCTGTCCCTACCTGACCTGGCTCTTGAGAGTTGTCCATTCCCAATACTCCCTCTCTCTCCATACCATCCACTCCTGCGTTTTGTCTATGCTGCACTACCCCCTCCTGTTCATGTCCTTCAACGTTCTCAAAAGCAACAGTTACCCCTACTGCCCTCGAGTCCCCATGAGGTAATGGAGCAGGTAAGGGCCCTTTTGAAAGTAGTTCCACCATTCTCATTTTCTCCCTTTGTGCGGAAGCTACATATACATCCTGTTCTGCCCTTACTGAACTGTCTACATTATTGTGGGAGGCCCAAGAGCAAGTGTGGAAAGAGTGACCTTTCTCCTCACACAAGTTACATCTTAAAGGTTGCCTACAATGAGCCCCTATGTGACCAAAATCCCCACACAAGCCACATTTTTGTTTGTCATATACATTACTTAAGTGACCCACATCTCCACATTTATAACATGCCCTAGGTTGGCCAGGATAGAAGACTACCCCCCTATCCCTACCTAAAAAAAAACAATTCGGTAGATGCTTTGTTTGGCCATTTACTAATTTCAAAACTATTTGATATTTCCATCCCCTGTCCACAACTGTTCCTCATCTAGAATTGGTTCAGGAGGACCTTGAACCGTACAGTGCTGTCTTAGCCAATAGGTAATGTCAGCCACGTTTACCCCCTCATTCCTAAATAGCACTGTAATTTTCTTCGTTAGGGGTTTAGTGAGTGGAATGGCCAGAAAGGTTTCCATAAAGGTGAAAGCTTCATTAAAAGATATTGCTTCCAAAATCGTTCAAGACCAGCTGGATGCTTAAAACTAATATCAAAAATAACATCCCCGGTACATGTATTAAAGCATAAATTTCATAAGCATAAAATTTCATGCTATCTTTCAACAGAACCCACACAAACTTTCTATCTGGAAGGTCCTCCATAGCACCCCTAAATTTTAAAGCGAACTGCATTTCTTCTTTCTGCGGTTCTAACAGCCGGCTTTCCTCAGATGGAAATAAATGTTCAGTTACTTTCCCATGCCATAGTTTGTTGGTAGTTCCCTTCTCAGAAGAGTTCACCTGCAAGTTGTTGGAAACATTAACCTGTTGTATATTGTCCCTCTTTCTCTCTCTCTGGTTCCCAAATCCATAGAAACATCACCTTCCTGTTCCCTTATATGTTGTAGTAGGGGATGAGAGTCATCATGTTGCAAAATGGCTGTGTCAAGTACAGGAGTAATTCATCCTGGGGGTAAGGAGGGATCGTGTTGCCCCCCCAGAAATGAAATAGAACTCCCTGATAATGAAACAAACTCATCTTTACTAACGTTAGCATCCCAGCCATGTCCCTTAGGATTTCTAACCCATCCTGCAGCTGTTAGTGCCATAGCTACCCAGTCACCTTCAGACATTCCTACTTGCAACTGCGTTTGTTGCTGCTTTTGCCCCTCCATAACCTTATCCTGTAAGTCCTTTGTTACCTCTTCAGAAAAAGTTCGGCTACACGGTTGTTCTACAGAAGATTGCAACAAAATGGAGTCTGTATGTAACACAACAGTTTGCAGTGCAACAGTACCTGAGTTTGTTAAGTCACTCTGATTTTCTTGGGGATGCAAAGCACCAATTCCTGTAACCTCATTCTGTACATCTGTAGCCTCCTCTTCTTTCCTTGGAAAAAAACCTCATCAGCATTCACAGCAACATTGGCTCTCTCCACAATTTCATGATACTCTCCTTCATTTCTCTCAGCATCTTCAGTCTCCATTTTTTTCCCCTCAAAACGAAAAATCACTTCCGCTTCCTGTACCTGCATAGAAACGGTCCTACTCTCTTGTCCGTCCTGAAAATTCCTCCTCCTCTCCTGCTGTTGTTGTTCTGCTTCCTGCAAAGAAGATGTCGAAGTAAAATCCAAATCTTTCCAGTTTCCATCATTATGTGGACCCGCAGCCAGTTCCTGGTTTATCGCAGGTTACAATACATTTTCTGTGGTATGTAAAACATTTCCTATATCTGATTCCCGTTGCAGCTCCTCTTCCATCTGAGCGTCCATTCCAAATGACACAAAGGGAGCCAAGGAGGCGACTCACTCCTTAGCATCCCACACAACCTCCACACTCAGCGCTCCACACACTACTGAGCAAGTTCATCTCACAGTAGCACAGCGCCCTCTGCCTCCAACAGAGTAGGGGATTTTCCCAGTGTCCTGGCCAGCATCCCCCTTCCCATAAGACCAGTTCATGCAACTGTCCAAGGCTGCATATGGGTGTTGATGTGTGAAATGGCTGCCACTACACATTCAGTCACTTCACTACCAGTCTCTCACTGCTTGCTTGAAAAGAGCTTTTGGTGCTATATAAATGCTGATTCTTCTTATTTGTCTTCTTCTTATTATTCTTCATGGTCCAGACAGGCAAACCACCTTGCCCAAGCTACCATCCATGTCCAGAAATGTCCCACCACCTCAATCACTGCCATAACTGTGGAGTCCCCCATGACTACTAACATCCTGCCACTCCAACCAGTCCTTCCCTTTCTCCTTCATGGCAGACTGGGTGTCCTGGTGCTCGGACTGCCCCCACTAGCCCCCGTTACCTGCTGATTCCCCACAACAAGGCCAATCAGATACTGATACCTGTTGCTGGTATCCACTGATGAAGACACTCCCTTAACCATGTCTGCTACCTCCCTTCTCCACTCATATCCATCCCCATTCCCTTCCATGAATGGCAGTCCCTGGTACCCTCCTCTCTAACCAACCTTCTGTGCCAACACACCACCTTGCCTAGTGCGCTGGTCTATTTCCGCATCCCCTATCCTCCTCAGCTGCCTATTCAACTCTCTGCAATCCTATGGTGACTCCAACCATCACTCCAGGTTGACAGTGTACCTCTTGGGAGCACCATATACCCCACAATGGCTGCAGATGTAACCCCCTTCCCTCTGCAAGCTGCATGGTGTAAATAACACATCTCAGGCAGCACACCAGGCGTGCTTCCCTCCCAGTGTCCTGGATGGTGGCCCCCACCTTTAAGTGCCTCCAGCTGGCAGTCCTCCTACCCTTGCCCCCACAGCACAGTCAGTTGCCCTTACAGACTAGCAAAATATCTCTCTAGAGCAGCAACCAGCTTACAGTAGCTGTAGATTGATCCTATGCCCTCTGAAGGCAGGAGGGCATATATCACATATCCCTGCCAATGCTTCAAGTGCACTTCCGTCCTCCCTGGCAATCTATGCTGTTAGAAACGGATGTTAGCCCCTGGCCCAGATCCCCTTAGCCAATTGGGTTTGCTTTATGATTGTACACTGCTATCTCACAATGTGTCTGACTTACTGTGAAGCCCACCAGGATGAAGCACAGTGTAATAGGTTTACTGCATGACAAATGGGATGAACTCCCATTGAAATTGCATTGTTCACTGCAGTAACTATACTGCAGAATTCTGCAGCGCTGCACTTCATTAACCCAACTTATTTGCAAAATACCTGAGTACCTGACTGGATTACCTCGTTGCGTTAAGGAAAAGATACAAGGTCAATGATTTAATGCTATGTCTCTGAGAAAAAAATGTGAAAGGACAGAGGTGCAAGATGACCGCTAATGACATGAGGCACACTTTTTCTTGGCTGCTATGGAATTGCTCTTTCCTTTCCTTGAACATCTAAGATTCTTTCTTACTCCAGGACTCATTTTCCAGTTTTTCCCCTTCCATATGGCCCCCAAATATATATCTTCACAAACAAGGGGGGGGCAGGACACAGTTTTAGCATAATATAAAGCACAGGGGACTTGAAACAAATGCATGGCGGCACCGGCATGCATAAATTCTTTAGAGAAAGCAAAATATATGTTGTATTTTAGGAACGTACTGTCGGGGCTTTGGTTAACATGATTCAGGAAGTATGTTAACTCCCCTGGAAGAACTGCTTTCCTGCTCCAGGTTAACTGTTGGAAAAGTAATTTTGCTTCCAAAAAAAATCATATCACTTCCATATTTTGACCTGACTTGTTGCATTTCCCATGTATTTTAGGAATATTTGCTATGGTGGTACTATAATAGTTAAGTTAAATCAAGCATTGTCTGGAATGTTTGTTAACCAGCATAAAAAACAATTAACATCTATAACTTTAGCTATTACATGTGATTCAGTTTTAAATTGGAAAGACTGTGTACAGCAGTTTCTATGTAAGTAATGCAAAGTGAATAGCCTCTGATATTTCTGAGCAAGGTAGGCACGCTGCACCCTTCAGTTCTAAATCTAGGCTCCGAAATGTCATTGGAAACAAACTGAAAATGCCTGTACAATAAACCCTCTTTTGTACCTGTCCCTCCACCCAGCAATGGAACTAATTAGCTTGGGCTCCATTTCCAGAAGAGACTGCCACTGATAATTATCTCCAGGTGCTGGTACAGTTCAGGCACTAGCTTCAAGCAGTGCATTCACCTTGTTCCAACTTCTTCCACCCAGGGGTTTTGCATGGCTTCATAATGACTGAAGGAGCCAACGTGGCATAGTGTCCCATTAGTTGTCCAGTCACTGTGCTGTAAAACTGTCAGTAACATAGAAACACATTTGTCGGCAGAAAAGGACTGCTTGGCTCACCCAATCTGCCCAGATGGTCCCTGCCTAGACTCTCTCCACATACCCTAGTAGGTCTCAGGTGACCCATCCTTCTCTCTGCCCATTTTCTAATATACCCTGATGCCTATTCCATACTTGCTTGAAGCTCCCCACTGTTTTTGCCACCACCACTTCTTCTGCCAGTCCATTCCAGCCATCCACCACTCTTTCAGTGAAGTACAATAGCACTTCCTCAACTCAATTTCCCTTGAGAAAATAAACTGTTTGACCTTTAGCTTTGTTTCTTTTTTTCTTTTGGAATTTAGGCAATTTTGTTCACATAACAGAGTCACAGTCCGATTAGCCCTGTGTTTACCAAGATACTAAATATGTTTTGCTGTCATGGCAACAGACTCTATTTATATCAGCAGTGGTTTACTAGTCAGTTAAGGACCAGAGAATGACAGATCACAACATTGATTTTTTTTTGCTGGCAATGTTCCTCACCAGGTTTATAATGAGGTGCAACTACACCCATGTGCAGCGCAGTCGTCATGACAAACAAACGAATAACCCAAACACAGTCTGACTGCTCTTTAAATTGTTGCCATGCATGTTATGTAAACTTCAAAAGAAGTCTCACATCAGTCCTCTTCTGTGTGCAGATGTTGCCTTACAAACATCAGTGAGAAAAGTAATCAAGAATGCAGTTCATGAAGTTTAAAGGGGCATCCACAAACTACCCAGCACTATGCCCCAATGGCTGCAATCAGTACTAGGGGGTCACTGCACTCAGTGGTAACATAACATTTCTTGACACAATTTATTTATTTATTTATGTATGTATGTCTTTGGTAACTGGGTAGGTACACTGGTCCAGTGGACCATTTTCAGGCACAACCAGGGCCACAAAGTGACACCAACATGGAGAGATGACATTGGTGCATACAGAGCATTGGTACACACCTGTAAAACATGGGGTGGTAAAGAAAAAATGAAAATGTACAGCAGATAGGTCATTACATACAATAGTACTAGGGTTTGGAAACAAGACAAGGAGTGCAAAGTTTTTATACACATGTAGTGTAGGTTGAAAATAGGTTATATACAGTTTATATACATAAGTGCAGGTTATATAGACAAAAATGGCAGGGCTAACTAGGAATCGAAGTGTGAGGCTAGACAGGGGTTTGCAGATAAAGGGAGGGTGATAGAGGAGTGAACTGGAGGGGCAAGAGGAAAGGAGCAGTGAGACCCATGAAGGGGAAAGTAGGCTACAAGGCTCTAGGTTAATTTTTGGTTGCAATGACAACTTGCCATAGTCCGGAGCCAGGTTTTTAGGTTCCGTTTGAGAGCCAGGTGGGAGGAAGACAAGTGGACTGACAGGAGCTTGTTCCATAGGGAGGGAGCCGAGATGGAGAAAGCTCTCATGCCCATGGCAGTGGAGGCCCGGAGCACTTCTAGTGGGGGGACAGAGGATGCCCTAAGCGACCTCGAAATCACTCTTTCCCTCAGGAGTTGTGCGTAAGGGGACTGGTCAAGTGAGTTGTCCGCTAGGCAGCCCATAGTATAGTCAAAACACCTTGTAGTGGGAGCCACCCGAGGGACTGGTAGAGAGAGTAATGGTGAGTCTGGTAGGGGGCTTGAAGGATGAACCAGCAGATACAGTCATATGTCAAAATTAGCCGTAAGTGCAGGGTAGTGGATACGAGGGAGTAGACAGGGGAGCAGTAGTCTAGGAGAGGCAGTAGGTTGCCATGCGCAATGGCAACGTGTGCCTCGGAAGACAGGAGATCTTTTAGATTGAAAGCAGTGCCTAATTTTTGGTGGACTCTCTTTCACAATATTGTTGTCATGTTTGGTGAAGGAGAGGGATGAGTCAATGGTGACTCCCAGGTATTTGAAGGACTGAACATTCTCAAGGGGTTGGCCTGTTGGTGTAAGCACTAGGATGGTGGAGTTGTGTTTGGCAGCTTTGGCAAGAAGAGGTTTAGAGCCAAATAGCATGGACTTGGTCTTTTTTTTGTTTACCAGGAGTTTATAGGAAAGGAACCATTGGTGGGCATAGCCATAGTTTTGTGTGAGGGTGGAAGAGATGGACTCAACTGATCTATCACTATGATGGAGAACCAAATCATCTGCATAGAGGAGCGCTTGACAACTGAGGGTATCTCTGGGGAGAGCACTGATGAATATTGAGAAAAGCAGGGGTCCGAGTATGGATCCCTGGGGACACCAGTGTGTACAGGGAGGGCAGCCGAGGATGTTTTGCCAATAGTAACAGACTGTGACCTGTTGGTTAGATAGCTGTGGAACCATGCAGCAGTGCCAGCAGAGTAGCCGAAGGACAGCAGGGTTGAGTGGAGGAGGTGATGGTCAACCAGGTCAAATGCCTTGGATAGGTTCACAAAGACAGCACCTGTGGCTCTGCCGTGGTCCATATTCCTTAGAACATTATCAGAGAAAATGGCCAGGGCAGAGGAGGTGTTGTGGCACTTCTGGAAATCATGCTGGAGTGGGCATAGGGAGATTGTATTTTTCTAGATGCTCAAAAAACTGGTGGTGAACAATATTTTCAAGCAGTTTACTTAGTTGGGGGAGGAAGGAGATGGGCCTGAAGTTTTTGGGGTTGTGGGGGTCACCAGCTTTGAAGATGGGTACCACATTTGCATGTTTCCACAAGTCGGGAACTGTGAATGTGGTAAGGGTGAGATTAAAAATAAAAGTGAGGGGTTTAACGATTGCAGGGGAGATAAGTTTTAGGAATGCAGGGTATAGGCCATCACTGCCAGGACTTCCAGTGATCAGTAGAGACCTCAAGAGTTTGGTGGTGACTTTACGCCCGATGACCCTGAAATGGAAGGGTGGGGGTGGGATAGCAGTAGAGGCGAAGGTGGGGATGACTGGCTGGGGTTTTAGGGTAGGAGAGGCCAGTGGGGGGAGTTTACACAGATAGGGGGATAAATCTGTGAACCTAGCATTAAAGGTATTGGCAATCACTGCAGGGTCGGAAATAGGGCCAGAGAGGGGATGAGACCTGAGTGATCTGCCTGTTGGTTTTGGGATTGAGGAGAGATCCAATGGAGGCCTAAAACTTATGTGGATTGCCAAGATTGTTACATTGCTGATTAAGGCAGTATTTGCATTTGAGCATTTTCACGGTCTGTTTGCAGGTATTGCATATTTGTTGATAGGCATTCCAGAGTTGGGGAGAGGGTGAGGCCTTATAAGCCTTCCATTTCTTGTCCCTGTCTTTCATTATTGCCAGTAGGTCCCTGGACAACCAGCAGGTGCAGCCCCCTCTCACCCTCCTGGTTGTGATGGGGAGGTGTGTGTGTCCTGTAGTTGGGAGAGGGTGGAGGTAAAGAGAGTGACTGCATGAGAGGTATTGTTAAGATGGTAGAGTGTGGACCAATTTATTGCCCAAACATCCTTGAGGATGGGTGTGGGATCTGTGTGATAAAAGTTTCTAAAAGACAGGAGTCTGGGGGGGGCAGCATGATTTAATGGACAGTATGGCATAGGTTGGGGAGTGGTCGCTGATAAAGTCAGACATAGTGCCTGCCTGGAGGATCAGGTCAGCCTGGTTCGTGACAACCCAGTCAATTAGGGAGTGGTTGTGTGAGTGAGCATTGTGTCTTGTGGGGGAGGAGATAATTTGTTCCAGGTTGTGCTCTTTCAAGGTGTTAGCATAGTCAGGTGCAGAGGCATCCAGCCAGTTGAGAGTGAAGTCACCTAGCATGATTGTATCCCTCCGGGGTGTTGTGCTTGCTAGGCCATCTAAGAAGTTCAATAGGCCTGGGACACCTCCCATGGGGGGTTGTAGCAGCAACCCAGGTAGAGCTTCTTATACGCACCTAAGGTAAGTTCAACAAGAAGCCATTTGCTTGGGGAAGTGGGAGAGGAGCATTTGATGGTGGTGCCAGTGATCTGCTCTTGCACACAGAGAACCACGCCAGCACCCATCTTTCTTCCTGGTCGGTCCTGGCATATAAATGAGTAGCCATGTAACTGCAGGGAGGAGTCAGGGTGGTAGGATTTTAGCCAGGTCTCAGACAGTCCTAACACCTCCGGCTTATATAGGGATACCCACGCCTCAAGTTCAGGGAACTTTGAGGGCAGGCTGCAGATGTTCATGTGGGCAATAGTTAGTCCGTGGTGTTTTGCCCAAGTGAGATCGGAGTGGTCGATATGGGTGTTTATGGGGCCAGGGTTACTTTCAACATCAACAGCAAAGAGAATGAGGGTGAGTAGAAGGCAGATTTGGAGGAGCTAGTGTGGTGACTGCAGGATGAGGGAGTGTACTGATAAGCCGAGCAGCTGGCATTCGCAACTAGACAACAGAGCCAGGAAGATGTCACTCATAAAAGTGATTTGATGTCCCATCACCAAGACCTGGGTGACAAAGTTATTAAGCAGGGTTGTGGAGAAGTTTAGATTTTGCTGGTCAACAATGAGTAACGTAGCACAGGCATCTGTAGCCAGCAGTAGGGAGATCATAGAGGCCATCATAAGGAGTGCCACCCATGGGTTCATTTTAGGAGAACCAAGGTCACTGTTGGGTAACTTGTGACAGGAAGTGAAGTAGAATGTGGCCAGGAGGAACCAGTAGATTGTGGTATGAGTCATTGTGGAGGGGGCCACCTTAACTGGGTCAGGTCGCTTAGAGTGGGTCAAATCCAGAAAGCAAGGAGAATGTTACCAATTTTGCAGTTCCTGAACAGGGTCTGAGATGGACTGCAGATAGGGCTGTAGTCCTTATGCTAGGCACTAGAAAAGGTAGGCTGGGGTTGTGAACCCAGTGCTTTGGCCAATGGGAGAGAGGGAGACAGACAAGGGTGGAGCTACAGCGTATTTAATAGAGGTCAGAGCTGGGATGGGGGTTGGAAATTATTATGAGACAATGTACAGACATAGATTTGAATAAACAAAAGCGCTGACCTCACTCTGTGGACATGGCAGGGACCGAGCTACAGTTCGATCTGGCAGGTTTGGGGACTTGGCCAATCACAGCCTGGAGCCCCGCAAGCGAACCAATTCGGGAGTGCTTAGGGCGGTCGCTTGGGCAATCGGGTGAAAAGCCAGTGCCAGTGTTCAAGCCAGCTCAGCGGAGAGCAAGGAGCGTACCTTGTGTGGAGAGTTGGTGGCCAGGTGAGGAGGGGACGGCTGCAGGAGAAAGCACTGTGTCCCGCATGGAGGGGCCAGCTCCTTCTGGCTGAGGTGCCCATCACAGGCTTCGGTCCTGAAAAGAGAGAGAGGCAAGGGGAGAAAATGGGATTAAGTAGGACAGTAATCGGTGGGTGGGGTGAGACAGGGTGTGGAGACAGTAGAGCAGCAGGGGACCTGAGGAGACACAAGTGGGGGGGGAGCAAGATAGCAAGGCGGAGGGCAAGAGATATGCAAGTGAGAGAGACAGAGAGAAACACAGCGGAGAGCAAGGAGGGTACCTTGTGTGGAGAGGTGATGGTCAGGCGAGGAGGGGACGGTGGCAGGGGAAAGAGCCACATCCCACACGGAGGGGCCAGCGCTTCTGGCTGAGGCATCCATCACAGGCTTCGGTCCTTGTGTGGAGAAGTGGTGGCCAGGCAAGGAGGGGATGGCAGCAAGGGAAAATGCCGCATCCCACATGGAGGGGCCAGCTGCCTCTGGCTGAGGTGCCCATCACAGCCTTCGGTCCTTGTGTGGAGAGGTGGCAGCCAGGCAAGGAGGGGACAGCAGAAGGGGAAAGTGCCATGTCCCACACGGAGGGGCCAGCCACTTCTGTCTGAGGCATCTGTCACAGGCTTCGGTCCTTATGTGGAGAGGTGGTGGCCAAGCAAGGAGGGGACGGCAGCAGGGGAAAACGCTGCGTCCTGCATGGAGGGGCCAGCCACTTCTGGCTGAGGTGCCCGTCACAGGCTTTGGTCCTTATGTGGAGAGGTGGCGGCCAGGCAAGGAGGGGGTGGTGGCAGGGGAAAGTGTCATGTCCCACATGGAGGGGCCAGCCACTTCTGCCTGAGGCACCCATCACAGGCTTCAGTCCTTTTGTGGAGGGGTGGTGGCCAGATGAGGAGGGGATGGTGGCAGGAGAAAGCATCACATCCCACACAGAGGAGCCAGCTGCTTCTGTCTAAGGTGCCTGTCATAGGTTTTGATCCTGAACAGAGGAACGAAGCCTGAGTCTGAAGCACTAGAGAGACATATTAGTAGACAACAGGAAAAAATCCTATTCAAACAATGCTGGTTTTGAACTCCCCTTGAAAAGGTTTGTGAGGAGCAAAGCACCGGGGTTGAACAGGCAGGGGACTGGGACGGGTGTAACATCTTTGCACTTTTCTGCACTTTATGTGCTTCATGCTGTATGAACCATCGGCAGTATGTATATGAGCAAACTGCATCTTTGAAAGTCTTCTGAAAGTATATCAATTCAGCTGAAAGACTGTAATATGGAGCTCAAAATCAGCATTCTTTGCACAGGATTTTTTCCTATTGTCAGCTAATAAGTTTCTTTACAGTGCAATATTGTGTTAACACATTTTATGTTACCACCAAGTGCAGAAATATCTTTCGTAGAAGCTTGTATTGTTGTTTTTTTGGGGGAGAAGGGGGAAGGGGGGTACTTGAATTCCTGTTTCTCTACACCATGCTGCCTTTGAGATATTTAGCTGCTCACACTCTGCAATTGTTTTCTGAGCAGGAGTACTTGGGGACAGCAGCAAAATGTCTGTCAGTATGGTCACTTGCTGACATGATGGAAATGAGCACTCCAAGTGTGGGGGCAGTAAATTGGGCACCATGGGTCACCATACACATAGTCTCTCAAGATAACCAAAGAAAAGAAACATGAGAGATGCATTGCAGACTAGAACTACTCCCCTAGCAGAACCTAGAATTTCCCATAAAATGTTTGGTTGGGCACTCTAAAGCCCAGCTGTGCATGCACATTACATGGAGAAAAGCTCAACAAATGAAACGTGTTCTAAAGTGACTTGGTGAGTGAGCAGCTCCTTGTCTGATTATTCCATTACAAAACGGTTAGTAATAATACTGTGTCTTGATTGGCTGAGAGGGTTCAAGACCACTGCTATTACAGACACACAACTACTGGGTCAGGAAACCTGCCAGCAACCATGATGCAGCACCTTCACATATCCATGCCACCCAGAAATATTTTTTTTTTTAAATATGGTAGCCATGTTTGTAAGGTGAAACACATTTAGACTCCTAACCTGGCACAAATGTAAAAAAGTTATTGTATACTTGTTTAAACTTCACTATATCCAGCCATCACCAGCAAAAATGTTATTTAATGTGAAATTATGTGGCACTGCATTTCTAACCTTGGCTTTCTTGTTTTCTAGGTCTTCATGTGTAGTAGTAGTAAGTTTATTCCATGACAAAACAAAATTGTCATTACAAAAAGATAAAATCTTACATATCAGAATAAATAATACATGCAAAATTCATAGTGGGAAATTACAGAATTGCACATCATATTTAAAAAGTGGATAAAAGTCCCCCCAGTTTCATTATACTATTTAATACACCGTTAAGACCTCCTCCCTTACTCTACTTCCTGATTCCCTTTTATATGCAGTTTCTTAAGTTAAAATTTTCTGCAGAATTTAGCCAGGTTATTCAATATTTCTCTGTTTCTTTTCATTAAGAGAAATGTTACCTGGTATTTTGGGTCCATTTGTAGTTGTGCTATAATGTCACCAAGATAATATTTCCCTTTCAAACTTATATAACGGACGTAGAATTAGTAAATGGGTTAAATCATGTTCTCCTAGTTCACATCTACATTTTTTCTTCTCCTTTATTTTATAAATAATGTTCTTTAACCATTGACTATCTTGATATTCAAATCTAAATCTAGATATGGCTTTCCGGTATTTATAATCCTTAATAATATTCAAATAGGGTTCTATCCCAATTCACCTCTATTCTTATGTCCCAACCATGAACTAATTTTACAATTCTTACCTAGTTCCAAATCCCTCATACAGAAATGATCCCTTATTCTTACCTTAATATCCATATCAATCTGTTCTTTTGGAAAAATGTGGTATTCATATAAACAGTTCAATAGACCTCTAAGCCTCACAATATTTTCTAATATCAAAAAACTAGGAAAAGGTGATCCCATTTGTCTTTAGTTTATTGCCTCATCAGGGCAAATCCTTGGTAATCTTTTTTCCTTCATATTATATACTTTCATCCAATAAATAATCACTCTTTGTTCAATATTACATCTAATTGGTACTTGACCCACTTCTAGTCTAGTTAACACCGAAGAGGCCCCTCCTAACAACCTCTTATAAAATGTTTTCACTGGGCTTTCTAATAAATCTGTCTTCTGATACTCCCAAATCTCTGCCCCATAGAGTGTCTGACTTCTTATTTTTGCATTACGTGCCTGTATACTTCCTTTCACAGACTGTCACCCATATATGTATGCAAATCTTTCTAAAGTGGGTATGAATCTTTTAATTTTACTTATTACATACTGCAAATGTTTCTTCCAAGACAGACTGCTAGTAAAAGCAATATCCAGATAGCAGAAGCTGTTCATTTTCTCTATCTTATTGTTATTTATATTTAACACATGGTCCATTCCCTTTCTAGTTCCATATTTATTGAAAATTAAATATTTAGTTTTATCATAATTTATCTCCACATCCAATTCTTTACATCCTTCCGCAAACATCTTGCAGCTCCTTTTTATACCTAAGAAACTGTTAGATATCAAAACTATATCATCTGCATATGCAAGGTAGGGGCAGTGCCTCTCTCCCACCTTTGGAATGTGCAGCACGGGGTCATCCATCCTCATTAAACTTTTATTCAAAAAAAGATTGAATGAGATTGGGGACAACACGAAACCCTGTCTTAACCCAACATTTGAGATGCATTTGTCAGTTCTATCCACTTCATGATTATATCTAATACTAGTTTTATTATTAGTATATAATGCTTCAATCATATTTAGCATTGCTGATTCCATTCCATATTCTTTTAGAGTAACCCATAATTTCCTTTCTGTTAACTCTATCAAATGCTGCCTTAAGATCAATAAATACACAATAAAGTTTTCGCTTCTTAATAAAATTATACTTTTTAATAATGTGAGAAAGCACATAACATTGATCTATAGTTGAATGTTCTGGCATGAAACCAGCTTGTGCTTCATCCATTATTTCTTTCTCTATAACCCATTGCTTAATTATTTCCTGTAATATCTTTGTAAACATTTTTGAGAAGTATCTAATAAACTTATTGGTCTATAATGTCCTGGGTTAACTCTGTCCCCTTTTTTAAAAATTGGGATTATAATATTCTCTTTCCAAGTGCTACAAGTCAACCCAATATCCATAATATGATTAAATACATTTTTTTAAACATGGCAGTCACAACTCAATATTGTTTAAAAATATATCCACTGGCACACCATCAGGGCTTTGTATCTTTTAGCTTGGCCAAGTGCATTGGTTATTTCCCTTACTGATACCTTAGTTTCAAAGGGAATCCATTCAGTTCTTATCCCAGTCATATCATTCAACTCTATATCAAAAAATATATCCTTAAAGTACCTCTCCCATGTAGATGGATCTATGTGACTCTCAATATCCTCTGTATAATTATTAGTTCCAAAGGCCACCATTTGCCAAAACCTTTTATCGTCCTTCAGTCAAATAGACTCCTCAAATTCTTTCCATAGCTGTATTTTATACTTCTCTCTTTTGGTTTTTAATAAGCATTTATATATTTTTCTGAGTCTGTTTAGTTCCTTTTTATTTTCTTTATTCGGATACAATTTAGCTTTCTGACTATCTTATATACTTCTTTTTTTCACTACTTCACAATCCTTATCATACCATTTACTTCCTGATTTTTTTCCTTAACCAGAGCCACCTTTAACAAAGACCCTGCCATTCTTTTTATAATTTCCTCAAAACCTTGTATACTGACTTGAGGATCTTTATTATCCACCATCATTTCAATATCTTATTTAACTCCACATTCTTTGATTATTCGAGTACAGCCGTTATCTATTATTTCCCAATTTATACCCTTCTTTACCCTAATTATACTATTTACCTCTATATGTTTTTCATATTTTTTATTTTGATTTTGTTGTATCACCTATACTATCTCAATAGGGCTATGCTCACTTTCCGCCCTTATTGCTTTCTCTAATATCATTATATAATCCAACTTGTTTTGTACCCAAATTGTCAATTTGTCATTTTTTTCCCATTTTAGCACTTTATCTGATATTTTAAATCTTCCATTTTGAGTAGATTCTGAAGTAGCTCAATAACTTTTATTTTCACATTTTTCTTATTTTCATTCAAGAACCTGCTTATCATAGAGATTAAGGGCCAGATATTCAAAACTTTGCCCCGAGGCTAAATTAGCACTGCCCAGCAGGCAAACTTAGCCCGGAGCACAAAACAAGCCATATTCAAAAGGAATAGCCCGGGGCAAACAGCTTCTGAATATAGCATGGGAATGAGGCCGGACAAATTGGGCTGGGAGTGCAGAGCAAACTTAGCCCTGGAATAAGACAGCTCTGAATATGGCAACCAGGAAGTGCAAACCACAACAGCAACACAGTGCACAGCGATGTGAAGGTAGGTAGAGATGAACTATGTGGCCAATGTGTGTGCCAGCAAATGCATGGACCCAGTACAGCTGCAGGCAGCAGCGTATGTGAAAGTACAGTGTGCAAAACTGTAAAATATTCCCCGAACTGTTTGCACAGCGCTAAAACGTTTGTGCGGGTTTAGCGCAGGGCTAAACCATTAGCCCGGTGCAAACATGTTTGCCCGGAGCTAAATTTTGCCATATTCAAAGTGACATGCAAATGAGCCTACTTATGTAGTCTGTGGGCAAACATCCAGATTAGTATCTCATTATGCCCTGATTTGCATGCAGTTTGCACCGGGCTAACTGTTTAGCCCTGCGCTAAACTCGCGCAAACGTGTTAGCACTGCGCAAACAGCTTCGGGAATATTATACAGTTTTGAACACTACTTCCACATGCACTGCTGCCTGCAGCTGTACTGGGACAACACAGCATAGGCACAGATGGTGGTGGTGCTGCATGCAACTGTCATACTGTAGGTCATGCTACAGTGCACAGCAGACACTACAGTAGCAAGGGGGCCAGTAGTGTGTGGACACAGCAGTGCCTATGGTGTGTAGGGCAGTGATGATGACTGCACTATACACAGTGAGAGGCCCAACCTGCAGGTGTTTACTGACAGTGGACATTACTGTTACGCTGTTGTGTGACCCACAGATGCTGCACCTGTGGCATGGGATGCTCACAGTGACATGTACTTTTCTGGCTTTGTGTGCTGTGGCAGTTGTACAGCTGTGCGGTATGTGGCTGGGGGGCATATATTATCTGAAAGACACACTGGTGTTGGGGTATTCCCAATACTGGCCCATGTGCACTGCATGATGTGTCCCAGCCTTGTGGCCACACCTGGTCTGTGGCACAGCCTCACCACCCATACACACTCCACTCAACATCCTCCATGCCCACAGTGCTGCATGTGTGTGCTGGCATCTGTTGGTGTCCACAGAAGTGTGGTCTGCAGGTGTGTGCTGTATGGCCACACTGCTATGCTGTCCACTGGTGGCAGGGTCACCACTTACTGCCTGGCATGGCTGGGACTGGTGGCAGATGATGGCATCATTGTGATGAAATCCGTTAGCAGCATGGTTCATCTATGTTTGGCTTTATCGATGTGTCATATTTATTTGTTAGGGTAGCGCTAAACCCGCGCAAACACCATGCAAAGCCATAGAGTCATGCATAGCTGATTGCCCAGGGTTAAGACAAGCTTTTCCTGGGCGGTAATGTGCACCGCGCTAAGTGTCGTGCTAAGTCACGCAAAACCACTTAGCGTGGCGCTAGTCGCTGAATATAGCATTGCGCCTGTATTCATGTCAGTTTGCCCCTTGCATACATTATAATTTTGCCCGGCACTAATGTAGTTTGCCCGCGCTATTTGGCCTTTTGAATATAGCAGACCCGCGCTAATCCCGCGCTAAGCCTGTGCAAACGGTTTTTGCCCAGCGCAAAGTTTTGAATATCTGGTCCTAAGACTGCTAGCTCCTTTCTCTCTTCCTGTGATTTTTGATTTTCAAAGTACTCTGGGAACAGAGTTTCAATATTTACCACACTTTCCATTTCAAGACCTAATGTTTTTATCTTGATTTTTTGATTTTCAATTGCCTTCAGGATATAATACTGGTCTGATATGAATAAAACCATGTCTTCATTCATCAAAGGTTTCACCACACATAACCTGTCCATTAATGAATTCTTACTTCTGGTATCATTTAACATGGTAGTAAGAAATTGTTTTAAATGTGTTTCCAGTTTCAAATCCGTTTCCCCTAGAATTATAGCCACCCTATATAAGGGTAACACAAAATCATGTCTTACTGTTCTTCTGAGCAAATCTTCTAATTTAATTGTCTGTCCTGTTATGTCATCAAGACCCTTCCTGTTTCCCTTATATTCCTATCTATCCATCTTTTCCTTTTTGGAATTTGGATAATCCTGAGTTTCTCCTTTAATTGGTACTCTACCTCCATCATCTTCGATGTTTTAACCTCAACTATACTATGTTCCCTTTTTGTCTTTTTAACCTTTTCCTTTCTACATTGACTTTTTTTTATCTTTACCAGTATTATCTCTGTTCATTTTCATACCATGCCTCTCCTTTATCATTCTTTCCAAGTTCCCTGCTTCCGCCTCCTTCTTTTGTTGTTCCCCAACCATTATCTCTTTAGGTGATTTATCCTTCTTTGTACTTCTATTTCTATTCCCTAAATTCCTTACCAATGCTTTAATCCTTGTTTTCCTTTTATTCTGATTTTCTGTATCTCTACCTTCTTCTCTCTTTAAATTCTTTTTTCCCTTTATTTTCTGTCTGATCCCTTTTTCCCAAATTTCTATGTTTCTTGTTTTCATCTCTTTTATTATACTAGAATCTCTATCTTCCTCTGGGGGTAGCATAATTAATTCCATCTCAGAACTCATACTTGTAACGTAATCTATATTTTGTGCACCCCTCTGCTTACTTAGCTCCACTGATTCCAAATCCAACTCTTTGTTAATTCAAAGCTAGAGGAATGCATCATATGCTTCCCCCTAAAATCTTGTTTTCTTCTCTCCATTTGGACTTCACTATCCTCCTTTCTTCCTACAAATTCCTTACCTTCTTGATCTCTATGCAATGCTAACTCAATCTGTCTTTTATTATCTATGCATATACTTTTAATAAAACTTAAATCTTATTTAATTGATACAATTTGCTCAAACAACATAACATTTGCCCTAAAGGGATCTCTTAAAGCAAAAATTACATCCTTAGTTAGTGCTCCCAAGTCCAGTGAGTCAGATTCAATAGAGCTCATAAAGTTGGTACCTGGCTCAAATTCTGCAAAGCTATTCACCTCGTTGTCATTGACCGTTATCACACTATTCCTACTTTCTTGATCCTTCTGTTTTTTCTCCCCACTATTCTCTGTGGTAAACCACTCGTGTCTATGTTCCATTAATATTTGTTCTATTCTTGTATTTTTTTTGAATAGTTTCCCTAATTTCTTCAACAGTCTTATTAATTTCCTTGTTGACTAGTTTTATCAGATTCCAGTTCTGCAATAAAGAGTTTTTTGATTTTTCTAATACCCCATTGACTCCTTTATCTTTGTCCTTCTGCATCCAATCTTCAACTTCTGTCTCCTCCTCTTCTTCCTTATCGCTCACAAACCCCTTAATTATTCCAATGTTACCTTTATCTGTGGTATCATCCTCTCCCCATATCTTTCCTTTATTTTTACTCCCTTTTATTATTTTAGTATTTGTTTTCATATTCATTTTCTCTTTATTTCTTCCCTCAAACATCCTTGGAGTACTTGTGTCCATATTTCCCTTCCTACTTCTAGTTTCCACCAGCATCTCAATACTTTCAATATTTTCTTTTTTCCAGCAATACTGCTTTACTGCTATACTACAAATTACAGCAGCAGCAATCTACTGTTATTTCCTGTATCTCAGTAAACACAAAAAAGACAAAAAGGTATTAATACACTTCCAACCTTATGTATCTGTTACCCTATCAACAAGCATAACATTAAAGTCCAATATTGTCTTTTTATTTCTTCTTAGTCTTCTTAATCCTTCTTATAATTTCCCCTTTTTTCCTTTTGTCTCTTCCTTTCTAATGAATAGGGTAACAGTAGGATAGCAGTGGGGTTGCAGCTTGCAAAATAATTTTCACCGGTGTCTTGTAAAATTACTATCCAGGAGAAAAACACTCACTACTAATATTTGTCCCTCTATTAATTTCCTAGTATATTTTCAGGGATATATAAATTAGTCACAAATAAGTCACAAATAACCTTCTTACAGTTCCGGTTTGAATTCCAATTCCAGGTCCAGTTCTTAAGTTCAATTTCCCTTATAGTTCTTCCTTTAATTTTTACTTTCCCTTCTATACATTCAAGCCTTTTCACTGTTTCAGGGGCTGTTTCCAGGGCCTTATTATGTCCTGATACCCCATGGCCTTAATTAGACAGACTGTCCTTCTCCAATGGGGGTTAATCCAAGTAAAATTAGCTGCTCTTCTGTCTATTCCCACTGCAAAAATGAATATTAAAAAACACAACGTAAAACCATATAAAATATATGTAAACTCCCTATACTTTGAAATGTTTAACAAAGTTCATCAGCTTTCAGTACCCCATAAAATTTAGCACAGAAATTTCTTATTTAAAAACTCTTTGTTCTTTTTTTTATTTGTTATCCTTCTTTTATTATACTTTAAGTTAAATTCCACTCCATCTCCTTTTCCAGAATCTATGCTCCACTCTCTACTTGTACCAGTTCATCTACTATAATCAGAAAAAATGAGCCAACTTCAGCATCTACAGAGCCGCAGCAAGCAATCAAAAGCGGAGTTATCGCTGAATAAATTTAATAAAATTTACTGCTGTATACAGAAGGATTGCAAAAAAAGCATGAGTGGTCCTTCCTCTAGCACTCCCCCTCAGCATCTGTTTCAGTAGTTCTGGGGCATGCGCTTTTATGCTGAGACCCCACGTGATCTTCTTTGTCCTATCACTACCTTACTTCCTGCTTCCACGATATTTGTTTTTAAACTTTGTTTTAAACTCTTTTTTTCACCAATTTTTAAATTTGTATTCTTTTCCTGGTTATCCCCTCACCATCGGGACCTGGGACAAAGGAAGGAGAGAGAAAAAGCCAGCACTGGAGGTACTCACCACCTCTCACACCACCCCGACAAACGGCCCTGAATCACAATGGTCCTCAACGAACCACCTCTGCTTCTACTTCTGGTCTGGTTAGTGCAATGTATTAAAATTTATTTTCTTATTAACAAAAAAAAAAACAAACAGAAAAAAGAATCACTTTTTACCCACATCTGGGCTAGCAGGCTCCCTAAACAAGCTTTTTCTGCCCTACACATACGTAACTATAGCCTTTAAGCTAATATAGGAGCCTAGAAAATGCCAGCTATTTACTGAGAATAAAATCTAAAATTTCATAAAGTCCACAGTAAACATCCACTAGAATCCACTCATATCAGAGAGAGCTTCCACATTGAGTTCTTTTTCATAAAATGGAACTCCGGTAGTATTTTTGTGGCTGCTAGACCCACATGGGTCTCACTGGGACTGTCCTTTCTGCAGAGGCTACTTCCACTGCCAAGGACTCCCACCCTGCAGTCGGATGCTCAGAGGCCTGCAATATCCTTCCCACAAAGTTGATTCTTTTCAGTGCTGAGGCACAAAGGTATTCTGGAAAGGTCAGCAACTTCTAAAAACACTCTGGCAATGGTGGCATACCTGTAATAAATAAAAATGAAGCGTTTGATGACTTCTGCTTCGGCTGTTCCTCCTCAACAGTCAAGCGAGCTGCCCCAGCACTCCCACCTTCAGCAGAGCATTACATCGACTGATAGTCACATTATGATCACCGTCTCCATGTGTAGTAAGCTGGTAAGATGCCAATGCCTATGTCTGTTTGCTCCCAAACTATTCCATGCTGTTGCCAGCCACCTCCCCGTGGCTGAAATCTGGTTTACTCAGCTGCCCTCTCCCTCACTGGCCCTGGCCTGTATGCACCAACAGCTGTGAACACATAACTCGGTAGGACCTTACTGAGACTTGATTTACAAATTTGAACATCAACTGATGAACTCTTCAGATGCATTCTTTCAGCACCAGATGTTTTTCAGCTGCTGATCACATCTCTCAGCAGCAGCTTCAGTATCACATCTTGTGGCAGCAATGAAACAGTCATGCAGTGAAGTCCTGCTTGCTCTGTTTTCTGGTTTCACTACTGCATAACTCTCTCCCTTGCATTTTTCTGGCCACAACAAAGCAAAGCAAAACAAATAAAATCCAATAAAAAAGTTCAACAAAAAGGAAAATAAAACAATTCCAAGCCATAGAATAGCACAGTGCCATAGAACAATGCCACATACAGGCAGAAAGCTACAAAAGCAACTGTGTTTTAATAAAACAAATACAAACTTTTCAAACTGATTTTGTTTATGCTACATGTTTATTCACATGGAACCAATTTTATAAGTGTAATAAGACACTTTAGGTTGTTGGTTGTCTGGGGGTTAATGCACTTCTAGGTGCTAAAGGCACTCGGTGCAAGTGCCTCATGCCTTCATATACACCTGGGCGTACATTAACCGCAGACAATCTGCACCCATGTCATGTCTTATTGCTTAGTTACTGTACATGTATGAGTTGACTCCTCCCATGTCACCTTGTTCTCTTTTGGTAGATCAAAATTAGCTTGGCCTCCTCCTCTTGAAACTTATAAAGTAACATCAAATCTTTGTATCAGACACATTTGGACTACTAAATATTTATTGACTGGAAGGTGTGCAGTCAACTTCCTTCCCCAGGCCAATTTTGGACCTTTTAAATTATAAGAGGTTGGCTGACAGTGTCTTAAACATGGAATTTAATTCTGTGTTTAACATTTTTCAGCAACTTTCAAATTTTAAATAAAAATAACTTGGGATGTCATACTGCTGAGGACACATCAAAACACAAATGCCCCGTTCACTTATATTGAGCATGTACCTGTCATGCAAACAATGCCAGTTCACACAGAAAAGTAAATAAAAAAAATATATATGGTAGACGTTGTTGGGAGGTCTGAAACACTGTGCGACAAACACTAAAACCTTGGGCCATCCCAGCTTACAGGGCAATTTTGTTGGGAACTTCTAATTTTCGGCCACCACCTGATTTTTATCAGGAATTGGGAAACCACCTTTTGCCCTCTGCTCAGGATCAGGAAGGTCAACATAACTATTTGTAGAGTGCACTTCAGAGACAGACTGCAAACAGGCTCCAACAGAAATTACAACACACATTTGTCAATGTTGGATGTTTGCCATGCAGCTTCTGAGATCTAGATAGTGATAAAAGTTTAAAAATTGCTGTTTTTTTTGCTTTTTTTATCATCATCTAGCACCCAGACAGTTTGGAATTTTGGTCTGAAATTGTCAGGGTAGAAAGGGATTGGCCCACAGATGTGCCTTTCATTGGTTTGGTGAAAACATATTAATCTGTTCCAACAGGGAACAGACAGGAACACACCCCTTTTCCAGCAAGGAGTTAAATAGATTAGTTAGTGGTGCTGCTAAAACCTCTACCAGTTCTCTCAGGACCCTCGGTGTTTCCCATCTGGTGCCTTGTCCACCCTCAATTCCCTCAGCGCTCTTAAGACCCTGTCTACCCCTATCTACTCATACTCCTTCCTCCCCCTGTAAGGATCTCCCCAATTTGACCTTGTGGCATAGGCCTGTCTGCTTCCTTGGTGAAGATGGGGCAAAAGAATTTGATGAAGAGCAGTATTCCTGTATAACACAGAATGATTTTGAGACAAGTCCAATACATTTGTTTGCCTGGGTCACCAAAGAATTAGATGGGGTAGGAGTGGTGGATGTGGCTTACTCAAATTAGTAATGAGAACAGAAAACAAGAAACACACATCACTGTGCAGACCTGATGTACCCAGCTGACAACAGGTACCAATAAAACATCAACTTGTCATACTGATCCCTACATCATGACATGTGGTCATCAAAGTGATGGCACAGAAATGGACAGCACAACCAACATAACAGGGATTTGGAGTACACTGTTCTCTGTATACTATACATATGCATATGCATACTCTCTCTACTACCTGTCATGATCCCCATAATAGGGCCGACTGTACAGGTTACAGCTGTCTCCCATCAAGTGGCGTGGAGGGCCGATGTATCTGGGGACCGGGGCAGAGACCTGCTGGCTAGGGGAGAATAAATACAAAAAAAAAAAGAGAAATCCCATCTCAGGCTGATCCATGCAGGGGTCAAAATTAAACAGCTAGTGTACTGCCTAAAAGTAATGTTAGATCATAAAGGAACCAACCATTACCTTATAAATCTGAGGTACTTTTTCTTTTCCCTTTGTTTAATTAGAAGGTTGTTTACCTGATGTTAGTAGGTGTGATGTGTGGTGTACACTCCCTGTACAACAGCCTGTTTTCCCAGTAAACTGACTTTTTGCTCCCCTGATAGTCCTCAGCACTATCTGCTATCTCTCTCAGTTTCTGGAAGGTAGGATCAGCCAGCTGAGTCCTACCCAGCTTCTCCCATCTGACCCTCCCCAACTCCCCTTCAAAAGGAAATCTGCCCTCTGCTGGTACCTCCTCTGTCTGCAGCTGGGGCTCAGGGCTGCTACTGCTAGCCAACCCCTCACCCACACTAACTGCTTCCTCAGCTGCTGATGGAGGGGTTAGTACAGGCCGTGTCGTCCTCTCTTCACCCTCAGAAGCTTGCCCATTTGCCTGACTATGGGTAGTAACACACACTAGGTTTTCCCTGTGGTCAAAATCATTCCCCTTCACCGGCCCAGTGGCACTGAGGGTTGAGGCACTGGACGCCGTACCTCGCGCCATGGGTTCAGGAGCGGACTCAGGCATTGGGAGGGGTCAACAGGGGAGGAGAAGGATTGAGCATCCAGAGGATTGCTCTCCTCTCCTGGGGTGGGTTTCAGGGGATTCCCACCTTGTAGCAGCTCCCAGTGGAGAACGGGGGCACTGTAAGTTGGCGGGGACTTGGATCAGGGAAGGCGGCGGTGGACGTCTGTGAGAGGGGATGGATGCGTGTCCTCTGTCCAGTGAAATTATTGCACATCTGTGCCTCAATGACAATGCAACACGCAAGGAGGAAACACCCCGGCAACTGGGAGGATGATGGCGGTCCCTCGGGGTGGCTCACATGTCCATTGCTGGCCCTTCCCGGTTGACTCTCCCTGGTCCTCTCTGCTTCGGGGGTTGGTTGGAGAGGACTCAGTCCCTGATTTCTCTCTAGGAGGGTTCAGGCTGGTTGGTAGAACCATTCAGGTGGGTCTCGCCTGACTGGGGCCACAGTGGCTGGCGACCAGAGCAAAAAAAGTCTACAAAAACAAAGAAAATCATTCCCCATGATCACATCCACAGGGAGATCAGGTATGACTCCCACCTCCCATACCCCATGGCCACATTCCCAGCTCAGGAAGATCTGAACCATTGGAACTTGGACTACCGGACCTGTAACTCCCCGAATCTTGGAAAACTGCCCCAACAGAATCTGCTCTGCCTGGATCAGATCCTGCCTCGCCATGTAGATGGAGGCACCAGGGTCCCTCAATCTCAGTGTTACTGACTGATCAACTAGGATAGGGTGCATATGCATGGAGGAGTTTGATAGCATTACAGTGTGTGCACTGGCTGCTATCTGCTGGGTACTGTCTTGCTCACCCCCTTCCCCAGACTTTTGCCCTTTGCTCATGTTTTTGGGCAGTCATAGGACAGGTGCACACTTTCTAGGAAATCCAGCATCTCTTTGCCCCCAGCTCATTGTTCTGAGGGTGCCTTACCCTATCACCCTGAGACAAATGGCCTGGTCAAGTGGTTCAACGGTACCCTCAGGACTATGTTCAGAACATTTGCTGACCAGCACAAGAAGGACTGGGACAGATAGTTGCCCCCACCTCCTGCTTGCATACAGGGAAGTCCCACAGGAGTCCACAGATTTCTCACCCTTTGAGCTCCTGTTTGGTCACAGGTTGAGGGGCCCCTAGATTTAGTCAAGGATATACGGGAAGGTGACTATGCCTCCCAAGGGGAACCTGTTGTGGAATTTCAGGACCAGTGGGTTCTGTTTTGGGCTTGGGTGCATGCTGGTTTACCTTAGGCTACCTCCCAGGGTCCCCTTAAAACCATGTGCCACCCCACCCTCATTGTTCCTACGCTGTGCATGTGGTCTGCTAGCCACATACAAATCAGCACTTTCTGCTGCCTCCTTCATGGAGTTGCATGCCTGGTCCAGTAGCCACAAGGGCAGGTCTTTAGGTACAATTTTAAGAAATTGTTCCCTTATAAGCAAATCTTTTTATTTGCTCTACAGTCCTAGCTTAGTCTCATCCACCCAGCAGCCTAGATAGGCACCCATTTGGACAGGCAATTCTACATAGCTGTCTTCTAGGCCTTTTCTTAATTCTCTGAACGTTCTCCTATAAACATCAGGAGTCGGTTCAAAACATTTCAGTAACACCCTTTTAACTTTATCATAGTCCATACAGTCCTGATTATCCTTTCTAGAGAATGCAGGCAAAGCAGGGCCAGTAAGCAATGGTGTAAGGTGGGTCATCCACGAAGCCCTGCTTAATTTAAACTGCACGCACACCCTCTCAAATGATTTTAAAAACAAATCAAGATCATCCCTCTCCTGATACTGAGGAAACATTTTAGAATTAATTGTGGCTTCATGGGTTGGACCCCCCTATGCCACTAGTCACGGTTTGCTGCAGTGTTTGCTGATGCAGTTTCACCATCTCAATCTCGTGCTGTCGGTCCTTTTCTCTTTCCACCTACATTCAGATTTCATGCTGGTGAGCCTTCTCTCTTTCCTCCCATTCCTTCTCTCTTTCTTCCTGCATCAGAATTTCATGCTGCCGAGCCTTCTCTCTTTCCTCAGCTTCTAGCCTTACTCTTTCCCTTTCAGCCTCAAGCCTTGCCTTCTGCAGTTCAGCCTCCTTCAGCGCAAAATCCATCCTCAGGATCTCAAGCCGATTTTCAGCCTCTGCTGCACCAGCTTCTAGGTCAGGTTTCTGCTGTACTGCTTCAGCAGCTTGTGGCTTGAGATGCCCCCCTGGCTCAGCTGCGGTGACCTCAGTCTTCCTACCTTGGTCACCTTCCTAAGTGACCACCTGCTGCACAGAGATTTGGTCATACACCTCTGGGACTATCTGCCCCCTTTGCATTCAGTCCTGCTCCGACAGGGCTTCTATAAGTTCATTCCTTGTCAGGCCCTCATACACAATTACCCTGTCTGTGCACAGTTCATGAAGCTGATGCACAATAAATCTGCCATATGCTGAGGAGGTCATCTTTTCTAACTATGCTGCAGTAAGCAGTTTTTTAGAAATAAAAAACAGTAGTAAACAATGTAACATTTTGTATATCCTGTTTTGTGAGTGTTAAGGTATATTTCTACTAGCACTCTGTCATCCCGTGTGCTAGGTAAGGCTTTTACCTCTCTCCCAGAGTTCCTGCCGCTAAGAGAAAGCACACTGTGAACAAATTCTGGCTTTAAATCTGTGCACTGCTCCGCACCGCTCTGCCACCAGTTGTGACAAAAACTACCCCTTGGGCCGTCCCAGCTTACTTGGGGACTTCGGATTCTCTGCCACCACCTGATTTTTATCAGGAAACCACCTTTTGCCCTCCGCTCAGGATCAGGAAGATCAACACAATAACTATTGGTTGAGTGCACTTCGCAGATGAACTGCAAACAGTGTCCAGCAGAAATAATAAAAATTACCTTGTCAATAACGGGGGCAGTCACAGGTTCTATCAAAATAGATTATTTACTAGAGGATACTAAAGGTATTTACAAACAGGATATATTTACTGTACGACAAAAGGTTTGTATGTTTACTGAGAATAGAAACATAAAGTAAGTTAGACAGTTGATGGTTAGAAAAATCTGAACTTTCCTCACCTAAAGTCTCTTTACCTGCAGCTAGCTATAGAAGACACTTTCCCTAGACTGTGCTCCCCTCACCAATCAGCTAGCTTCCTTTGGCAGGGCTCTCCTTTCTTCATATGTCGAATGTCCAAGAGAGACAGAGAGAGCTGGGTCCCCAGCTCCCCAATTTATGTGCTCAGGGATGTGGGGGAGTGATCTCTCCCTTGAGTGACAGGTGTCATTTATAAAATACATGACAAAATGTCATTTTGTGCCATAAGTGCAAAATCACGTTTTGGCCACTATTCAAAAAATTTCAGATGCCAGGTTCATGCGGTGGTGTAGAAAAAAAGACTATGTTGAAAATATGGGGACAAAATATAGCTACCAAAGTTATAAGTGAGAGTTGAAAAATGTCAATGTACCTTCATAACTTTGTTGTTTTTTAATGTTTTGACCCCCAATTCTTTTTTTGTCCCTTGGTCTGCCATCCCTACCAACACACCCCATCCCCCGGAACTTACCTACAGCCACCAGAATGCTCCCTGGATTACCCCCCCAGGGTGGAGCCATCGGGAAGCCCTCTGAGCATGACTTCCCAAGTGGTGTCACATTGAGATCCAGTGGGACAGAGCCTCGGACAGCTGCGGGGGGGGGCTCAGTATGGGAGGCATACATCCTCTGTGCCACAGTCTGGATTTCTTTACCCATTATTGGGAGGATTGGCATGCAATGATGTAAAGTGTATAAAGCACCAACATCTGGCACAGCTCCCAGACCCAGGAAGCCTCAGGCATGACACCCTTGGCCTCCACCAAAAGTCAGTCAGGCACCAAATTCTAGCCCATCCGGGAGGAGAAGGAGAGGAGAGGAGAGCAGTCCGTTGGATGCTCTATCCTCTTCCCCCCCCCTCCAGCCAGGCCTTCCGACATCCTGGGCTCACATCCGAACCCGGGATGTCAGTGTTGCAGGAGGAAGTCAAACCACTGTGATGGCAGGCCAGCCCTGACCCCAAATTTTCAACACAGTCTTCTTATGACCCCGTCTCATGAACCCTATAGGTTCATGGCCTTCTTGGGACCCCACCTCATGGAACAAGGTAGATGAAATTCTTCAAATTCAGCCCAAAAGGTGACTTCACAGTTGCTCCGTGAAATCACTTTCAGGTGGGATTTGACATTTTTCACCTACCTTGTTCAAGAGATGAGGTCCCAAAAAGGCCATGTTGAAAATGTGGGGAAAAATATTAAAAAAACAACAAAGTTATGAATGTATGGTGAAAATGTTCAATGCTCATTCATAACTTTGACAATTTGCAGTGTTTTGACCCCCTAATTTTCAACATAGCCATTTTTTTACCCCACTTTATACATGTGACAGCTGTCATTTTTCAGATCCTGACCAAAGCGTGCTTTTGCTTTGTGCTTTAGCACATGTGGCGTGAAATTACATTTCAGTTGGGATTTGAACATAGTTAATTTTCATGAACCAAAAAGGCTCTTGTCTGCATTCCCCATTTCCTCCGGCATTGAAGAGTGAAGACGTGCCTCCAGTCAGGAGAGGATTATGGCATTGGACCCCAGTAGGTAAATAAGGAATAGGGAATGTGGGGTGGTGGGTTCTGAATGGGGGGGGTCAGGTGGTTGGAAGGGTAATGGCTGCAGATGGGTGGCAGCAACAGACATTGATGAACATTTTCTTTTTTACAGGGATTATTAAAAAAAAAAAAGACTACCAGGGATGTTTTTCTTTTTTCACGTACCGACACTGGGGATTAGGCACCTCAGCGATGGTGTCATGTTTAGCGGCAGCAGGGGTGGGCTCCCCAGTGTCACATGTTGGAAACAGTTGGGTGTGGGGTACTAGTTGGCACTGGGGATTGGGCACCCCAGTGTTAAAAAATTCACAAGGAGAACGGGAAGCAATGGAAGGTGGGAGGGATACTCGGCAGTGGGACGGAGTTCCTTTTATGGACTGGGCAGAGGAAGTGACAGGGAGGTGGGAGGCATACTATGCAGTGGGAGGGAGTTCATTTCACAGACTAGGCATGGGAAGTGATGGGGAAGTGGGAGGGAATGGACACTTGGCAGCAGGAGGGAGTTAATAGATAGAAGATTCTGTTTCAGGACAACATGGGGCAATTGACTTCTGACTGCAGATTATTAAAAAAAATAGAATGGGAAGGTTTATGCAGATGAAAGGTGCCAGATGCTCTGTGAATGGAGCGGTTGGCTTCTTTCAACTGCAAAAAGTTTCCATCCCGTAAAAAGAAAAACACTGTCATGATCAGCCTAGTTGATCATTGGGCTGTCACTGCTGAGCCCCCTGCAGTCTGAGCTGCATTGGATCTGGGAGTGACAAACTTCTGAAATGCAATTCCTTGTAATAAAATGTTTGCTGTGCACATGTGTACACAAACATAACAATAGTTCATTGGATTCAGGCTGCATTAATTGTTACACAGATTGTATGCTGGCATTTTTATACAGTAACTCTGCACTTCAGCATGTACTTTCATAATTAAGATGTTTCAGCTATTAACATTTATTAGATTTTTTTTTTCATTTGCAATGTTTCTTTCCAAGGTTTACAGCACATCTTGGTAATCTATCCAAAAAGTCTGTATCGTAAATATTCGCCTCTCCCATAGTGCTTTTGTTTATGACATCATAGCCATGACAACAAACTGATGCCACAAACAACAGCTGTGAAGTTAGCAGAGGAGAGTCAGATGCATTTTGAAAGACTAAGTGAAATGATTAAAGTATTACCTGCAATATTTAGTACATCAACAACAGGGAAAAGTGAAAAAAGTAAAAGTAAAAAAAAAAAAACAAAAGTAGAAAACCTAAAGTTATAATTATAACTGGCGTAAATCTAGTAGTTTTCAACTGTTTTTATAGCAGAGAGTGGCTCTTTAAGGCATTCTGCCTAAGAGTTTGGTGGAATTCTGCAGCAGGTTTCTAGAAACTTGACAAAGGTTCTGCAGTTTCTTTCCCATAATACTAGCCAAGGTTAAGGTCTACAGGTGCAACCACAATTGAGAAATGTAATATAAAAGCTGTCATGTGAATTTCAGACCTCAGATGGCAATCAAATGCCTGGAGGCACTGCTTACAAATTATACAAAAATTACAAACAGGATGGATTTCTGTACAGTGGAGGAAACTCTAAATGGTCACACTGACATAGCCATATGAAGGTGAAACACATTATTTACAAGAGGGTCCCTGATTCCATATCCAATTTTTTGTTCTGCATTTATAAACCAGCAGCACTGACTCAACCAATTCAGTCAGTGCTAAGTACTTCCCCCGGATGTGGGGACCACTTACAAGAGGGCCTTACGTACAACATTTGAAAATGTGGAATGTGTATGCAATAAGACACAATGGGATGTGCATTATGTTCACTAAACTGCACGCTCATATTGGCCCGGTGGTGCTGAGGGTTGAGGCGCTGGACGCCACACCTCGTGCCATGCTGGTGACCCGGATTTGGGAGCGAGCTTGGGTTGTCGGTGGTCAGACGGGTGGGGAGGAGGGAAGGAGCAGGATTGAGCAGCCACCAGGCAAGCTCTCCTTTCCCGGGGAGGGTCTTATGGAGCCCGGCGCCACAGCGGCACCCAGTGGTGACTGAGTGCTTCTATAGCCGGGACCACTAGGGATGGATTACAGGAGGAGGCGGAGGCCTACATAGGTCAAATGGGAGTGTGTGACTTGACATGCTGGCATCATTGCACATCCTCCTCCTTAGGGGTGCTACGAGGAAAAAAAAAAAACTCTGAGCATGCAGCATGACACCCCCCGATTGACCCACGCTCTCCCGGCCTGAACAAAGCCCAGTGGTGGGCAGGGGTTCAAGGGTGATCTTGGTCTCTCCCACCATTCCTCCACCAGGGGGGCCCTCCATGAGGGGTAAGTCATGGTCCTCCCCATTCCCTCACTGAGGTGGAGACCAGGTCTGGGGGAGCCTGAGAGGGTCAGCGAGCCAGGACAGACAGGAGTCAAGTGTTCCCCCACAGCTCTGAGAGTAAAAATGAAGTTTAAAAAAAACTGCATTCCCAGGGACATAGTGAGGCACGACACTGCAGGCAGAGTGCCTTAAGCCCTTAGAAGTATGGTTAGATTAGCATAATGCACACCCCTGAAGTGTCTTATTGTACTTCGCAAATGTAAAAATCGAAAAAGCCAACTTTGTTCTAATTAATACAGGTATTTTCTTTTGTTAAAAGTAGTCCCTGCCCAGCTTTCAAGTATCTGCCTGTCCACACATTCAACAGATGGGATATTTATTTATCATAGAATGCAGGTATTTAAACATCTGCAGATTTGTACTGGCTGAATGGTCACCTCTCCTCATACAAAATACACACAACAGAAGGCCTCAGTAAAGCCCGGGTGTGACAGACATATGGCCAGATTGATCTATTTATTTATTTTGTTAGTGTAGTTATTTTTTTTTATAAGTTCTGTTATTTGGAGTAGATGCAAACATGGCTGCAAGATCACATATCCAGGCAGATCTTATGAGAAACACTGGCAAAGTACTCAGTTTCCCATGAGCTCCTCTAGCTACAGACCCTGGGAGATGTGAGGGTGCAATTTCGAACACCTCAGACATCCTGCAAAACAAGATTGTAAAGCTGGACAAAGGATGTCCTTGGTGTGAAGGAGGCCAGTTGGCCCAGATAATGTCATCTATACACACACACACACACGGGTGGGGAACTGTCACTCAAGGGAGAGGTCACTCCCCCACAGCCCTGAGCACATGAACTGGGGAGCTGGGTAACCAGCTCGCTCTCTCTCTCTGACCCTTTACATCTGGAACAAGGTGGGGAGCCCTGCTAAGAAAGCTAACCTTTCTGTATGAGAAGGACAGACTCAGTGGAATTCCTTTTCAGGTTAGTAGCAGGTAAAGTTAGATGCTAGGAGAGCCTAGGATTTGAGATTCTTCTATCCATCATCTGACTGCATACTTGACATTATTTTCCTTTCCCAGTGAACATTTAAACCTTTTGTCTTAGTTTACATATTCTGTATATCTGTTAATACCTGTAGTAAGTTTAGTAAAGATTCTATCGTTATAGAATCAGTGGCTGTGCCTCATTATTCAGAAGGTAATTTTAATATTTTTGCTGGCACACTGAATCCTCTGTTTACAGCCTGCTGTCCAACATGCACTCTACCTAATTTTATTGTTTTTGACCTTCCTGACCTTGAGCAATGTGATGTGTTTCCTGGTATAACAAAGTGGTGGCAGCACAGTGAAGCAGTATACCCAGACAACTACTATGTAAGCAGGTACACCCCAAGGGGCAGGTTGACAAACAGGTGGCAGTGGTGTGGGATCACTGTCACACCGGGATTCAATTTTATCTGTGGCAGAGCAAGCAGCAAAGATTTCTTTGGTAGACAGGTAAGTACAGGGTGGTGGTGGGGGGGGGGGTTCCATCATCAGAAAAGAATCTTCAAAAAATAAAACTGTGCATAGTGTTTCATTTTATTTAATTTGTATAAGGAGGGAAATATAAAGGAAAAGAACATTTGATCACTTTGTGTGTTTTTATCATTTTTAGGGAGTTTTACGAACATACGAATGTGCCAGCAGAAACAGACCACCCAGTCTAAGTCTGCTCGAGTGTGCAGCCAACACCCCTAGTCTGCAGCTGCCCCAACCCCCCTCCCTTTTGTCATCCCACTGCCACCCCCACCCTCACTCTCCCTGTTCCCTGTCCCATGCCCTTTTGAAGCTGTTCACAGATTTACATACCACCACCCATTCTGGTAGGGCATTCCATTTTGCTACCACCCTCTCTGTGAAATAGTGTCTCCTCATTTCCTTCCTAAATCTTCCCCCCTCCATTGTTAGCCTGTGCTTCCTGGTGGCCCTCCCCCTCCTTAACTTAAAGACCCCATCTGCCCCATCCTTATTGATTCCCCTCAGATATTTGAATGTTTCTATCATGTCCCCCCTGTCCCTTCTATCCTCCAGGGTGTACATATTGAGGTCTCCCAGCCTGCTGTCATAGTCTCTCCCCTCCATTCCACATATCATTTTTGTTGCCCTCCTCTGCAACCCCTCCAGCAGCCTGATATCATGCTTTAGGTATGGCCTCCAAAACTGCACACAATGCTCTCTAAGTGCGGCCTTACCATCGACCTGTAGAGGGGCAAGATCACCTCACTTCGTCTGGACAAAAAAACCCTCGCTATGCACCCCAGCATTTTGTTCGCTTTTGTAGCCACTCTCCTGCACTGGGCAGTGTTGTTCATGGTCCCCATTATCATTACCCCAAGGTCCTTCTCCTCCTAAGTGATCCCCAGCCTAACCCCACAAGCCAGTATTCTCTCCTTGGGTTCTTCATCCCAAAGTGCATAACCTTACACTTCTTTGAATTGAACCCCAGCTGTCACCTCTCTGACCACTCCTCTAGCTTGCTCAGGTCCGCCTGCAGCTGCTTCCACCCCTCCTCTCCATCCACCACTGCTCCGATTTTGGTGTCGACAGCAAACAGACTTACCTTGCTCACCACCCCATGTGCAATGTCTGATATGAAGTGCCCAAACAATACTGGCCCCAACACAGAGCCCTGTGGCACCCCACTTGTCACTGGCCTTGGAGTTGAGAGCTCCCCTCTCATCACCACCCGTTGCAGCCTCCCACTCAGCCAGCTTGTAATCCAGTTCTTCATTTTTGCCCCTTTTCCTACACCAGTTAGCTTCCTCCCAAGCTGCCCATGAGGCACCGAATCGAAGGCCTTGCTGAAGTCCAAGTAAAGAACATCCACCGCATAACCCTTATCCAGTTCACCTGTCACCCAGTCATAATATTGTATCAGGTTGGTTTGACAAGACTTCCCTAAAACAAACCCATGCTGCCTCACATTTAAGGCCAAGATGGACTTTTAGTGAGTAGAAGTGGCAGCCATGTTTGTAATGGCAATCAGGAATTTGTGAAAAAGGCATTGATATTGTTAGTAGCCAGTGTACCAATTGACAACACTTTTTTTACTTGTCCATTGTGCTGTCCCAATGCACGGGCTCTGACCAATCAGGACACAGTATTTTCCCTCTTCATTTTATAATCCACTTTTGAAAATGGCTTTTTTTTTTTTTTTTTTTACAGTAAGATCATTACAAATCATCAAACACAGTTTGATGATATATAATACAGTGAAGTGAAGCCAGCCCGGTAACACAGTTTGATGATGTGTAATACAGTGAAGTGAAGCCAGCCCGGTAACACAGTTTAATGATGTGTAATACAGTGAAGTGAAGCCAGCCCGGTAACACAGTTTAATGATGTGTAATACAGTGAAGTGAAGCCAGCCCGATAACACAGTTTAATGATATATAATACAGCGAAGTGAAGCCAGCCCGATAACACAGTGGCAGTGGCGACACGGATTCAGGAATGGACTTGGGTCGCTTTGGGGCTGTCTGGTGGAGGGAGGACTGAGCATACCAGGGAAAACTCTCCTTCCTTGGAGAGGGGGTACACAGTGTTCCACTCTTCATCTACAGCCTGGCAGAGACCAGGAGACAGCACAGTGGGACTGCAGCACAGGAGGGGCAGCTGGATGCTATTATGCATGTGTGTGTGGGTCATTGCACACCGACACCCTTGGAGAGAAAATCTAGGCGTTAAAAGAAAAAAAAACTGGCCTGCTGTTGTGCTGACACCCCCAGTAGCCTCATACATGACCAACTCGGCAGGCCACCCATTATTGTCGTGGTCCTAGGCAAGTGGCAGATAACTGCTAAATCCATGAGAAGGTCAGTGATGGAGCTGGGCAGGTGCTGTTGTGGTGGTTACTGAGTAAAAAAAAAGCTTGGGGGAAAAAAACTATACATCTATCTATAATATACATAGATTATAGGGCTGCAGTAGTGCCCCTTTAGTTAGAGTTGAAAAGGGTGTTTCATGTTAAACCCCTATCTTTGCACCTTAATAGCTTCTCAGCAGTTCAACAGGTCTGCATGAAATTGTGCTTGCACAGTCTGGGAGCAAGGTCCCTACATTTGGTAAGTTTCGTGATGGTCGGATGTGCAGATTCTGAGATCTGAATACTGCAAGAAGTGGAACAATCAGTTTTTTTTTCCTTTTTTGCTGTCACATACAGCCTAGATGGTTTGGAATTTTGTTCTGGAATTTTTTGGGTAGAAGGGGTTTGCCCTAAAAAAGCTTCCTTTTTTCTAGTTTGGTGAAAAAATATTCTTATGTTGTATCAAACATATAAATGAAAGACCCTACTGAACTAGATTCATATCTGGTTGATCCTGTGCCCTCCCCGTCGGCATTTTAAGTTTGAACACCCTCCTCGTTGTGCCCACAAGCTCCCGCGGCTGTCCCCGTGATGACGTGGCAGGCGGGGAGCAGCCGAGGTGTCTCCATAGACTTGCCATAGTCCAAGATAGTGAAATAGCTCCAGTTTGGAGCCTGTGTACCTCCAAGACATCTGAGGAGACCAGATACAGACAGCTAGTGTGCCTGTTGGTCTGTACCTGGCCTCCGGTACCAAGGACATAATAGAATCAGAGCAGACCATCTGAGCTACGCAATCCAGCTTATATGTATTGCAGTAGCTTCAGATACTCGGTTGGCTTCTATTGGTGTCCTTACTATCTGAACCAGTACAGACTGAAGGCACTAGCTGTCTGCATCTGGTCATATCTCGGAGGTACATGGCTCAAACCAGAGCTATTTCACTATCCTGACTATGGCAAGTCTATGGAGATATCCCCACTGCTCCCCGCATGCCAGCGGGGAGGGCACAGGATCAACCAGATATGAATCTAAATATAATAATAATCAGTAAGTGGCAAATTTATTATCATTTTTACATCTGCTAATTGAACCCCACTTCACATGGAGGTGGGGCCCGCTGGGACATGGACGTTTCCCTTTAATTCATTCCCGAGTTATAAAGATGTTAAATTTCAGTTCTGAGCATGCTCAGTAGGGTCTTTCATTTACATGTTTGATACAACATAAGAATTTCCAGTTCATGAAAGAAGAATCTTCTTTCGTGAGCCAGGATCCTTCTTTCGTGAGAAAACCATCTTCTTTTGTACAGCAGCTATCTTGTTTTTTATTTAAAAAAAAACTGAAAATCCATAATAATTATACTCTGTAGAACAACAAACACATGAATGTAGCTATTTTTTTTTTCACAGTTCTTTCATGAGGTCATAGAAAAGCACCATTGTCCTTTTGTAAGATCTCACAAAAGAACTTTCCATAGGTAAGCAGGACTTGAGCATTTTCTCTGCCCTTATTCATGAGGTGAGGCCATAAGAAGACTATGTTGAAAATTTGGGGGAAAAACATATAAAATAAAAAAAGAAACAAAGTTATGAGCATATGTTAGAACTGTTCAATGTATGCTCATAACGTCGACAATTTTAAATATTTTGACCCCAAATTTTCAACATAGCCATTTTTTCACACCACCTCATGAATACGACAGCTGTCATTTTTAAAATACTGGCCAAAACGCGTGTTCACACTTCTGGCACAAAATGATGTTTTGGTCAGGAGTTTAGAATTTTCAACTACTGGGTTCATGAGGTGGCATCATAAGAAGGCTATGTTGAAAATTTGGGGTCAAAATATTAAATAACAACAAAGTTATGAGCACATGTTGAGATTTTTCTTCGCTCATTCATACATTTGGTAATTTTCAATATTTTGAACCCAAATTTTCAACAAAGCCGTATTTCCACATCACCTCATGAACATAGCTGTCATATTTCAAATCCTGGCCAAAATGTGTTTTTGTACCTGTGGTATGAAATGACATTTAGGTGGGAACTTGAAAATGTTCACTTACAGGGTTCATGAGGTGCGGTCATAAGATGGCTATGTTGAAAATTTGGTGTAAAAATATGGTAAAATGGCCAAGTTATGAGTGAATGCTGAAATGTACACCTGTAGCTCACACGAAGTATGGGGCCCCTTCTGCAGCCAAATGGACTCCTCACTTGGTGCAGGGCCCTCTGGGCCCTACTTGTCTACATCTGTAGCCACACGGAAGCGCATGGCCTGGAGGGCTCTGTGCTTCCACAGCTAGATGGACTCCCCACTTGGTATGGCAGTGCAGGGCCCACAGGGCCTGCACCTCTGCAGAGGTACTCATGCACATGCATGCTGTACAAGGTGTCTTGCTAGATAGCATGATCGGCTACTGCAATGCTTTCTATGTGTAGTTGTGTAACTGAAAACTTGCTATCCCTTTGAACAATTTTTAGATCCGCTGCTGAAACCATGATACCCACATTACAACAGTACTTCTGTCTACATAAAGGCAAGCCCCACAGGGGTCTAGAGCCAGAAGCTGGTGTGTATGTATTACACCTGTGGGTGAAGAGGTGCAGGCACCTCAGAGGTCTGTGCTTCTGCAGACTAAGTACAGTTGCAATTTTGGATTCACAGATTTTGTGGCTCTCATGCTTCTGCAGCCAGAGATCAGTGTGTATGTCTTACACCTGTGGGTGCAGAAGTGCAGGCCCTTCAAGTGTGTGTGTGTGTGTATATATATATATATATACACACACACACACACACATACACACACACACACACACACACACACATCTTACAGTGTGCATGAGTATCTGAGGCTACAGAAGTGCTGGTTCCTTATGGGCCAGCACATCTGCAGACAAGAGAACTCTTGTAATTTGGGTATCATGGATTTGTATTTGTGGCTGCAGGGGCCTGTGCTTATACACACAGAAGCAATATTGTGATTTGAGTATCCTGGATTTCTATCCGCAGTGACAAGTGAGTGTGTATATCTTGTGGTGTGTATATTTTGCCGTGTGCATGCTGCAGATACAAATCCACAAAGGTAGCACATTAGTGTTACTGCATTTGTGAAACCTGGAAACAGCTGAATGTTGTTTGTCTTAATTGATAATGGCTGACTGTGGTTGCTTCTGTGGGCTTGTCCTCTTGCTGCTTGGGGGGTGGGAAGTTAGGGTCTGAAACCCTAACATGACATTTCTGTACTTTTGTTGCTTTAAGTTGAACCCTAACTGGTGCATTAACACAGTTCTTTGCAATGACTATATTTATATTATAGCGGCACACTAGTACCCCTACAGTTAGGGTTGAGTAGGGTGTAATGCACCCCTATGGTTAGGGTTGAGTAGGGTGTTTAATGTTAAACCCCTAATTTCACACCTTAATAGCTTCACCCCTGTTCAGTGGAACTGCACAACATTTTGCATGTGCTGCTTGGGGGGGCAAGGTCTCCTGATTTGGCAACTTTCATGATGATCTCATGTCCAGATTCTGAGATCCAGACAGGGCAAAAAGTGGAGACATTTTTTTCTGTTGTTTTGCTCTCAGCTGCAGTCAAGATGCCTTGGGATTTTGTTTGGAAATTTTCAGGGTCAAAGGGGCTTGCTCAAGAATGGTGCATGTTGCTGGTTTGGTGAAAAAATATTAATCTGTTTCCAAGTTATAAGGATTTCTGAGCATGCTCAGTAGGGTCTTTCATTTACACGTTTGATATGAAAGAAGAATTTTTAGCTCACAAAAAGTAATCTTCTTTCGTGAGCTAAACAACTTCTTTTGTGATGAAAAAAATCATCTTTTCTATGTTAGCCATCTTGTTTCAGTTTAAAAAAAAAAAAATTTTGAACCCCCCCAAAAATGATGCTCTGGAGAAAAACAAACACATGAATGTAGCTAAACGGGAGCTCGATTCTGGAATTTTTTTTTTTTTTTTAAATGGCCCTGAAATATGGTTTAGGGACATCCCAAAAATCCTTACCAAGGCTTGTTTCGGGAGCTGAATTTCGTGATTCATGAGTCTCACAAAAGAAGACTGCTGATGACTAGCCCAGTGGCGTAGAGGATTGAGGCATTCATGCCTCCCCTGCTGCCATGCTGGTGACCCTAGATCAGGAATGGACTCGGGTCACTCAAAGACTTGGTCAGGAGAGGAAAGACTGATCATCCATAGAACTGCTCTCTTCCCTCAGGGAGAGGGGATTCTGTGACTCGCCGCTTGACTGCCATCTGGAGGAATCCAGATGGTAGCGCATGTGAGTCCCATAGAAAGGGGAAGGGCCAGCATTCAGAGTGATGAGGGCATCTCTACAGAGGCAGAGCATGCACAACATGCTCATTGCATCTCTACTGAACCCATGGGGAAAAAAATAGGAGGAAAAATGGAGAACGGGCTATATGAAGCCTTGTCCATCACGTCGGTGGCCTGCCCGATCTCTCCAATCCAGAGACAATCTGGATGTGTTTCCTGGGTGCGGGAGGACAGCCCTCCCTTCCCAGCCCTGCCATGGCACCGGAGGAGATAAGGAATGGCTGTGGCTGGCAGGAACAGGGCTGAAACAGCTGCCTGATCCAGCCTGGAGGAGGATAAAAACCTATATTGAAACAAAAAGAAGACTGCTGTCTGATAAAGAAGAATCTCAGCTCATGAAAGAAGATGGTGGGACTTAGTTTTTTCATAGTTCTTTCATGAGCTGGCCTCTTCTTTCATGAGTCACAACAGAACTCACAAAAGAAGAACCTCTGCTCATGAAAGAAGATGGCGGGAAAAAAATTTTTCCCACACTTGTTCCGTCAGCTGACCTTCTTCTTTCATGTGTCATGAAAGAAATCACAAGAGAAGAAGGTCAGCTCATGAAAGAACTATGAAAAAAATAACCATTTTCTTTCATGAGATGATATGCTTCTTTTGTGAGTGCTTTCATGACTCATGAAAGAAGAGTCTGGCTCACAAAAAGTCCCGCCATCTTCTTTCGTGAGCGGAGATTCTTCTTTCATGAATTCTTTCCTGACTCATGAAAGAAGGTCGGGTCACAAAAGAAGAGGGTGGGACTTTGTTTTTGCCACAGTTCTTTCATAAGGTCATACGAAAGAACCATTGTTCTTTCATGTGACCTCATGAAAGAACTGCCAATGATCAGGACATTCTAGCTATCTATTTATCTATGTATCTGATGTACCAAATGTGTATGTCTGTCTGTCTATCTATTGTTTTATCTTTAAGTGGACCAGGGTGCCCAACCCCCAATACCGCTTCTTGTTTTGTGAGCTGACCTTCTTCTTTCATGAGTCATGAAAGAAATTACAGAGAAGACAGTCAACTCATGAAAGAACTATGAAAAAAAATAACCATCTTCTTTCATGAGACGTTATTCTTCTTTTGTGAGTTCTTTCATGACTCATGAAAAAAGAGGCTCACTCACAAAAGAACTATAAAAAAAAAGAAGTCCGACCATCTTTTTTCATGAGCCGAGAGTCGTCATTCATGAATTCTTTCATGACTCATGAAAGAAGAAAGTTGGGTCACAAAAGAAGAGGGAAGGATTTAGTTTCTGCCACAGTTCTTTCGTGAAGTCATACGAAAGAACCATTGTTCTTTCGTGTGATCTCATGAAAAACTGTCAGTAGCCAGCCCGGTGGCACAGAAGGTTGAGGCACTGGCACCTTACCTCGGCAAACGCCGGCGACCCGGGTTCGGGAACAGACTCGGGACATTGGGAGCTGGCAGGGGTGGGAGAGGATCGAGCGCCTGTAGGACTGCTCTCCTCTCTTGGGGTGGGTAGTGGGTTGTCATCGTGCTGCAGTGGCCTCTGGTGGAGACCAAGAGCACTGCAAGATGCATGCAGAAGGGATCAACTGGAAAAGTGGAAATACTGCTCCATGGCAACCAGATGATGGCAGCCCAGCTCTCTGAGGCCACCTAGGTCCTACCAAGCTCTCCACCTCAGCAGCACCCCTGGGACCAAGTGTTGTGCTGGTCTGCTCCCCCTTGGCTGGCATTTTCCTCCTCGGAGGGGGACCCATCTGGCATAGGGTTATGCCAGGTTACCCTGGGGGCTGGCTGCAATTTGAGTGGTGGCTCGGAGGATGGATGGGTCGGAGGTTAGCCATGGCAAGCTCAAAGAAGTGGCTGCCATGGAGCATGTAGGGGTAAAAGAAATAACACAAAAAAAGAAAAACTGTCAGTGACCGGGGTGTTCTAGCTATCTATCTATTTGTCTATGTATCTGATGTATGTATATGTCTGTCTATCTATTGTTTTATCTTTATGTGGACCAGGGTGCCCACCCCCCCAATGCCACTTCTTGTTTCATGAGCTGACCTTCTTCTTTCATGAGTCATGAAAGAACTCACAAGAGAAGACGGTCAACTCACGAAAGAACTATGAAAAAAAATAACCCTCTTCTTTCATGAGATGATATTCTTCTTTTGTGAGTTCTTTCGTGACTCATGAAAGAAGAGGCTGGCACAAAAAAGAACGATTAAAAAAAATAAGTCCCACCATCTTCTTCTGTGAACCGAGATTCCTCTTTCATGAATTCTTTCATGACTCATGAAAGAAGAAGGTCAGGTGACAAAAGAAGAGGGAGGGACTTAGTTTTTGCCACAGTTTATTCATGAGGTCATACGAAATAACCATTGTTCTTTCATGTGATCTCATGAAAGAACTGTCCATGATCAGGATTTTCTAGCTATCTATCTTTCTGTCTATTTATCTATGTATCTGATGTATCCAATGTATATGTCTGTCTATTATTTTATCTTTGTTAAGCGAAACAGGGTGCCTGCCCCCCAATGCCACTTCTTACTCTACTCTCCCCTCCATGTCACCTAACCCTCCTTTCCCATTTTTAAGAAGTGTAAGTGGACTGGGGTGCCCAACCCCGGTACTGCTTCTCTTGCCCCTCTCCTCCCAGGTTGCCTGCCCCTCTTTAATATACGTGGTGGTACCAGGGAATGCCCACCCTCTGTGCTGCCAAAGATCATCCCGACACTTGGGTGCTCAATGCCCAGTGTCAGCTTCTCTCCCCCTACAATAAAGAAAACCATCACTCATTGACCTTTTTTCCCTTAAGCTAAAAAAAAAATTAGAAAACAGTCCATCAGTGATCTTCCCCACACCCCTACCCACCCCACCCTGATCCTCCACCTGTACCCCCACACATACACACACACACACACACTCTCTCACTTACCTGAACATGTCCCACATAGCGTCCACCTGTGTTCTCAACATGAGAACAGTGGGACTTTCTAGAAATGTGAAGCCACAGCTGGAGTTGTACTGCTGGCTTCAATTACAACAGTGAGCTGCCAATCCCTTGATCTGTCTGTCTCTCTTTCTCTAACTCTGTCTATCGCTCTCTCTCTCTCTTTTTCTCTCCATTTTTTTTAATTTTGTCAAGCGGACTGGGGTACCCACCCACAGTACCACTTCTTTATACCCCCCTCTCCTCCAGATCACCCACCTCCTCTTTCCCATGTTTAAAGTAGTATAAGTGGACTGAGGTGTCCACCCCGGTACCGCTTTTCTTGCCTCTCCCCTCCAGGTCACGCGTTCCCCTTTTGTCTAATATACATGGTGGCACCAGGGTGCCCACTGCTGGTGCTGCTAAAGATTAACTCGAAACTGGGATGCCCAATCCCCAGTGTTGACTTCAGTCACCCTAAAAGAAAGAAAACAGTTCCTCAATCTTTTTTTAATCTGAAAAAAAAAAAAGAAAGAAAATGGTCAACTAATGACCTGATCCCTCTAGCACACCCAAACACAACCTCACTCACCTGAACAGGTCCATGACATAGATCCACTCTCCAATCGAAGACACGTCTTGCTGCTGGAACTGGTGACTGCGATATGAGAAAATAAGGTAAGTCTGGTTTAATGTATTTCAATGTGGTTTGAACTTTTATTCATAACTTTGTCGTTTTTGAAAATTTTTACACCAAATTGTCAACATGACCTTTTTGGCACCCCATGTCATGACCAGCAGTGGTGGAATCATGTTAATCTAGCCTGAAAGTTAATTTCACCATCACTGTGCAAAATCACTTTTCAGACGGGATTTGAAAATTTTCTCCACCCTTGTTCATGAGGTGTGGTCATAAGAAGAGTGTGTTGAAAATCTGGGGTAAAATTATTAAAAAATAAAGTCATGAGCATATGTTGAAATATTTCAACACACACTCATAACTGGTAATTTTCATTATCCTGATACAAATTTTCAACATAGCCATTTTTTCACATCATGAGTATGACAGCTGTCATTTTTCAGATCCTGGCCAAAATGTGTTTTTGCACTTGTGGCACAAAATTACACTTTGGTCAAGACTTGAAAATTTTCACCTACCAGGTTCATGGGGTGGGTTCATAAGAAGGCTATGTTGAAAATGGGGGGGTCAAAATATTAACAACAAAGTTATGAAGATACATTGATATTTTTCTATGCAGTCATAACTTTGGTCATTTTTGACATCTGTCGCATGGAAGTGCAGGTTCAGCAAGGCCATGCACTTACACAGGTGGATGGAGTCTTCCCTTGGTGCTGGGCCCAAAATGCCCTGCACACCTGCATCTGTTCATACAGGTCCCAAAGAGACCTTTGTTAATGAGGATATGATTCCACTATCTCAAAAAGAAAGGAAATTCTTTGCAAAAAACTTTGCTAATGCACCAGTTAGGGTTCAACTTACATAGAAACATAGAAGTTGATGGCAGATAAGGACTGCAAGGCCCATCCAGTCTGCCCATTTCTTTTTCTACCTTATAAATGTGCCATCGGCCCTTGCTCTGTCAGTGGCCTATCTAGTCATAGTCATTTGTATTGCTCCCTTATGCCTATCCCATGCCTGCTTGAAGCCCTGCACTGTATTCATAGCCACCACTTCTTGTGGTAAGCCATTCCATGCATCCACCACCCTTTCTGTGAAAAGAATTTCCTCATTCCCCTTAATCGGCCCCATAATCTCATGCTGTGTCCTCTTGTCCTGCTATTTTTCTTATATTTAAACATGTTAGACTCTTTCACCTTGTTAATGCCCTTAAGGTGTTTGAATGCCCTGATCATATCACCTCTCTCCCTCCTTTGCTCAAGGGTATACATATTGAGCTCTGTTAATCTGTCCTCATATGTCTTCTGATGCAGTCCCTGCACCATTTTGGTTGCCCTTCTCTGGACTGCCTCAATTTGGTTAATGTCCTTGTGAAGGTGTGGCCTCCAATACTGCATGCAGTATTCCAGATGGGGCCTAACCAGTGTCTTGTAAAGAGGGATTATTACCTCCCTCTTACGACTTGTGATACCCCTACTAATACACCCTAACACCCCCCCTAGCCTTACCTACTGCTTTAGAGGTCTGCTTGGATGATTTCAGGTCATCAGTGATGATGATGCCCAAGTCTCTTTCTTCCTTTGTGACTGCTAGCAACCCTCCCAGCCTATAGGTGGCTTCAGGGTTTCTCTTCCCTATGTGCATGATTTTGCACTTCTTTGCATTAAATCCCAGTTGCCCTCTTCTGACCATTTTGCTAGTTTATCCAGATCTCTTTTCATTCTGCCCACCCCATCTGGATCATCTACTCTGTTGCAGATCTTGGTGTCATCTGCAAACAGACAAACCTTACCCTCTAGTCCATCTGCAAGGTCACTAATGAAGATGTTGAAGAGGACTGGCCCCAGAACTGATCCCTGAGGTACCCCACTTGTGACTTGCATCTCTTCTGACTGTATACCATTACCACCACTCTCTGTTTTCTGCCAGTCAACCAGTATGCCACCCAGTTGACCAACTTCTGACCCACCTCGAGCCTACCCAGCTTATTTATCAATCTTCTATGTGGAACAGTGTCAAAAGCTTTGCTGAAGTCAAGGTAGGCAACATCAACTGCTCCCCCTTGGTCCACCACTCTGGTTGCCCAGTCAAAGAAATCTATGAGATTAGTTTGACAGGACCTTCCTTTTGTAAACCCATGCTGTCTTGGATCCTGTGCCCCTATGGATTCCAGGTGTTGCACTATCCTTTCCTTAAGGAGTGCCTCCATAATCTTGACCACTACTGAGGTAAGATTGACTGGTCTGTAGTTCCCCACCTCCTCCCTGCTACCACTCTTGTGGAGTGGAATCACGAGCCCTTCTCCAGTCTTCTGGAACCTCTCCTGTGCTCAGAGACTCACTAAACAGTTCTGCTAATGGCTCTGCTAGTTCCACCTTTAGCTTCTTAGGTACCCTGGGATGTATGCCATCAGGTCCCATTGCCTTATCCACCCTGAGCTTAGCAAGCTCTTGTAGGACCCTTTCTTTTGTGAAGGGAGTAGTGCTCACCTCCTCCCCCTGTGTCCATGATGCTGAGCTGTGGGCCTGCCCTACCTTCTCTTCAGTAAATACTGAGCAAAAGTATCTATTTAGATAGATGCCTTTACAGGGTCCTCCTCCTCACATGCTCCCCTTTTCTCCATTAAGCTTAGCAATACTCCTCTGGACTTTCTCCTTTCACTAATGTATCTATAGAAAGTCTTGTCACCTTCTTTACTGTTTGTGCTAGTGTTTCCTCAGTTTGGGACTTTGCCTGCCTTACTGCCTTCCCTGCTTCCCTTAGGGCAGTTTGGTATGCCTCCCTATCTTCATCCGCTGTGTTCCCTTATATTTCCTGAAGGCCAGCCTTTTGGCTCTGACCTTCTCTGCTACTGTATTTGAGAACCAAAGTGGTTTCCTTCTTCTTTTGCACTTCCTTTTCTGTCTAACACAATGGGATGTTGCTTCAAGTATTGCATCCTTAATGCTTGCCCACTTTGCCTGTACCCCTCAGCTGTGTTTCTTTTTGCCAGGGCTAGCTTAACTCTGTTGGCCATCTTATCAAAGTCAGCTCCTCTGAAGTCCCATATTTTTGCCTTGGAATGGGATGATTTAGATGTAGTAGCCAAATTGAACCATACCATGTGATGGTCACTGGCTCCCAGGTGACCTTCTACCTGGAGATCTGTGATCCCTTCCTTGTTAGTCAGTACTAGATCTAGGATAGCCCTGTCTCTGTGGGTTGCTGTACCAGTTGTTTGAGGCCCCCCTGCAGGGAATCCACTATGTGTCTAGTTCTGGCAGATATTCCTGCTGGTATTGACCAATCTGTATCCGGCATGTTGAAGTCTCCGTTATCAGAACCTCCCTTTAGCTGTCATGTTTTGTATATCTTCTAACAGTAATGTGTCTATGTCCTCCCCCTGGTCTTGGGGCCTGTAGACAACCCCAGTTCTTATGGCTGTCCCATTTCCTGTTTCCAGGGTGACCCACAGTTCTTCTGGCTTCTTATGTGTATTCTGAATTTCTGTAGCTTTGATATTTTCATTGACATACAGGGCCACTCCTCCCCCCCTTTTTGCACCTCGGTCTCTTCTGAACAATACATAGCCAGGTACTGAAGTCTCCCAAGTGTGGTTACTGGTAAACCACATCTCACTAATTGCTACTATGTCCAGTTTAGCCTTTACATTATTGCCTGCCGGTCTGGGATCTTATTTCCCAGGCTGTGAGCATTTGTGTACATGATTTTCCATTGGCCAGATTTTGGTGTGTTTGTTGTTGGGTGAGGTTTGGCATTACCCCTGTGCATCGTATGGGGAGACAAACCTTTTTTCTTACCTCGTGATGCAAATGAACTGCAAACATGCTGAATCCCTGTTTGACCACTAGCTGAGGGGGGAAGGGTGTTCTTCCCATTCGACGTATGGGGTGCTGTACCCCTCTCCCCATTTGCTAGTTTAAATATTCTGCAAAGATGTCAAACTTCTGCCCCAATGCACTGACTCCCTCCTTAGTCAGATGGAAACAAAAGAAATGGTGTTAGGTTTCCAACCCTAACTCCCCCCACCCCCACCCCACAAGCAGCAAAAGGAAAAACATGGGGCTGTCAATCATAATGCTCCCCCCCCATAGTCTCTTGTCCAAAGTACAGGATACAGCTCCAAGCCAGTGTTTCATAGTGTATACTCTTCAAAGGCAGAGAAGTATGTCTCACTACATGTTGCCAACAAAATATGTTGTAGGTTTCTTCACACAGGGCCCTGTGGGCCCTGCGTGAAGAAAAGAGATCACATCCGATTTTCTTTGTTCAGAGGAGGGGGTGAGCATTAGGGTTGACAATCTGAAAGAAGATCCCACCACTGATTCACCAAGACTCAGGAGACCCAAAACCCCAATGTTTTTTCCTTTTGCTGCTTGGAGGGTGGGAGTGAGGAGTTAGGGTGAAATGCCACATTTCCCTACTTTTGTTGCATTAATTTGAACTCTATCTGGTGCTTTAAGGCAGTTTTTGCAAAGCATGTATATATTTATCTACCTAACACAGTGAAACATGCCTAATAAAGATATTGCACATTAAGGACATCACAGTATTAAGGACAGTTCTTGCAGTTCCGTCTACAATTTCTTAAGTGCACTCTGTATATATCTAGGGCAAACTGATATTCAGGACAGAATCTTTGGTCCTGAAGAGGTCTTTAATAGACAAGTTTCACTGTATGTTTCAGTTTTCTGTTCTCTCACCCCAAGACTGCAGCTGAAAGAGACTGCCTGATCCGCTTCCAGACATATATTGTTCTCCCTAATTCTGTAAATTCATAACTTGTTGGTGAGTGGTTATGCTCCTTGTTCTGGAACTGATGAGTGTCCTCTGATGTACTGGGAGATGATGTAGCTGCCACATTTTTACAATGCAAATAATGGCTTTTGGGAGTTGAATGCCAGAGTTTCACTAAGCCAAGCCAAGAAACCACATGGTGCATGTCTTCACTGTAGTTCTGCAAGACTAGTTTTTCCTAGGACCACCACCATTTGTTAGAGGTTGCCAAGGGTAAAAATCAGGGCCCCAATTCACAAAAACTTGCAAAGGCAACACAAAATTCTGGGTTACGCATTGCAGCTGCCCAGGTGTCCAAAATTGCTATTCATAGTTGGATAGCACTCCGCACTATCTGACTGTGAATAGGGATGGTCCAAGGCAGCGGTAACCCCACTACTGCCAGCACTATCCCAGTAGTGCCACCCCAACATGCAGCCTGGAGCATGGCCCTGCAAGGAATAGCACAGGGGCGCTATTTCCTATTCACAAAGGAAGCCATGCAAATGAGCCCATTGGGCACACAAGGCACTAGGTGGCCATCTGCATGCCCATTATAGGCCCTTATGCAAAGGCTGGGTGAGTGTGGCATGCCCCCATCACTGATTGCCATCCTGAGAAAGAAATAACTGAACACTCCATGGTGGCTAGTGGTCCCCCCATTGCCGATTGCCAGCCCTGTGTTAAAAAAAAAAACAGCTCCCTGGTGGTTTAGTGGTCCCTCCCCGATTGCTGTCCCATTGATAATAAAAAATATGTCCCTGGGGGTCTAGTGGTCCCTCCCCCTTCCTGATTGCCAACTGCCATCCCATTGATTATAATATTTTTCTGGTGATTTAGTGGTTCCTCCTCCTCCCCAATCACAGATTGCTGTCCTGTTGGTAATAAAAAATATGTCCCTGGTGGTCTAATGGCCCACCTTCCGAATGCCGTCCTGTTGGTAATAAAAAATATGTTCCAGGTGATCTAGTGGTCCCTCCCCTCCCTGATTGTTATCCTGTTTTTAATAAAATCTATGTCCCTGGTGGTCTAGTGGTCCCTCCCCTTCCCCGATTGCCAATAACTGTCCTTATGATAAAACTATAAACATCTCCCTGGTGGCTAGTGGATCCCCCCCCCACCATCCCGATCCACCAGCTGTATGAGACGTAACAATCCCTGGTGGTCTAGTGGACCCCCACCCCGGCAGGTAGTGCCCCACCACCCTGCTCCCCCATCCCGAAACTCAGCCGGCGGCTGGCACAGTCCTCCTCCCTCCACCATGGCCAGCTGCCGAATGAGCTGTCATGGAGTGCATACTGTATACAGTATGTGCCCATTGATTGACAGCTCACTGTCAATCAATGGGCACGTACTGTATACAGCACACTATCCATGACAGCTCAGTCAGCAGCTGGCCATGATGGAGACAGGAGAACTGCACTGGTCGTCGGCTTGGTTTGTGATGTGGGGATAGCGAGGTAGTGGGCACTACCTGCTCAGAGTGGGGGTCTCACTAGACCACCAGGGCTAGTTACATTTCATACGATGAGTGAATTGGGGATGGGAAGGGAACCACTAGCCACAAGGGAGACATTTATAGCTTTATCATGGGGACGACACTCAGCTACTGGGGCAGGAGAGGGACCACCAGATTACTAGGGACATATATTTTATTACCAGCGGGACAGCGATTGGTGAGGAGGGAAGGACCACTAGGGACATATTTTTTATTATCAGCAGGATGGTGATTGGTGATCAGGGAAGAGGAAAGACCACTAGATGACCAGGGACATATTTTTTTAGTATCAACAGGACAGTGATTGGGTATGGGGGGGGCCACCGCAGTACCTCCACCAACCACTAGGGTTTTTCGGAAATAAAGCAAAATCTCGCTCGACGGTATTTTCTCCATGCAAGGGAACCCACAAAAGTCCCTTGCAGGGAGAAAATACTTTGTGAATGGGACTGCGCCAGTATGCAGGTTCCCTTCCCCTCATTTGCATTGCAGCCCCCTCCTCACTTTTCCCAGCACAAACCCAGTCTGAGAGCACAAACCGGGCTTTTGTGAATACTACTTTGGCGCAAAACCTGGTTTGCACTGCGGAAAAGTTTTGTGAATCTGGCCCCAGGTCTCCAGGTTGACCAGTGTATACTATTAAAACAAGACTACACCGATGTACACAACAGTGCATCGACTGCCCCTCATTCCCTACCCATAAATGATCTGTTCATTATTATCTTGAACCACTTCAGCCCACCAAAACAAAGTGGTCTGATGTACTCTAACAATGACTGGATCCAAACCAAAGAAGCCGAAAGATAAGTCTAGATGTTTATTGCTACAAAACCATAAAAACAAGTGTTTAATTTTGATTGAACTGTAGCCAAGACTCACCCCTTTTTCAAGCAAACAATGGTTTCATTAAATGTATATAACACAAAATCTGCACAAAGTTTTAAATAGTTAGAACTGAATTATTCTAGACATAAATAAAATATAAATTGTTGAGCAATTGTGCATTTTAAATAATATGCTAACCGCCCCTGATTTGCAGTGCTTGATACAGTGATCAGAGTGGCATGAAACCCCAAGCCTTTAAAGAAAGTCTATAACAGTGCAAGTCCCATGATATGGTTGTATTTTTTGTTCAGTAGTAGTAAAGGCCTTCCTAAATAAAACGAAGAAAATAATCTGAGGTTCGTAGGAAAAAAGTTGAACTCCATATAAAATCTGAAAGGCACGCATTAGATATGGCAAAAGAATATTTGGTAAGAACTATCTGACTTTCTTATGATTTGGACATTTTCTGGCAACCTCTAAACCCATGTCAGCTGCTTTAATCTGTTTACCCATAATCTGAGAAACTCTGTAGTCATGTTTGCATTCTATACATCCTATCTTCATACGGTACTTTTGTTTTTTAGTTTTTACTCAGCAAAAAGAACCCAGTGTGTTGCTGGGTACATCGGAGTGTTTATGTAGCACCAGGCTCCCTTGTATACCATGGAACCTCTGACTGATCACGCAGTTTTCATTGCTCTGCACAGGTCAGCTTTTAACTATGTAAGCCAAGCTTTTCCCTGGATGTACTGTGCACTCCATAGTGACGTCATTTCTTGCTGTCAACCCAGTTACCCCCATAACCCATCTCTGCTTTTAAGGACAGGAATGATCCATGGACTCCCCCCATGAGGAGTATCATAGTTGCTCCCCTTCTTATGAGGTAATGAGGCAATTTACAGCACAAGCCCTCAGTCCAGTGTTGTATCCACGCTTGCTCCAGTGGTGCTGCTGCTCCTCAGAGTGAGGGGTGGTACTTCAGTAGGCCGTGGGGGCCTCGCTGATGATGCAAATGAATCACTTCTGGGACTCTGAGCATACTGAGGTGAAGGAAACTGTGAAGTTCCTTTCTGCGAGAGCTCAACATCCAGTTTCGTCTGGGAAGTCCTGGCCAATTGGTTTAAAGAGTGTGTCAAGGATTGTCTTGAGTTTCTTGCTGTCACTGTTGCGTTCTGTGATTTACCTAAAGAGTTCTGATTAGCCATGTCAATCTTCCTGTCCATGTCACCTGAATAGACTGTAGCTATGTTGATCATGACAGAACTTCCAAGGGGATTCTGAACTGTAGGAATCTCTTCCATGGATTCCAGGCTCTCCTGTCGAGATTTCCTTGAGAGTCGATTGCAGTCAGACTCTCGATTTCCATAAGAAGGCACAAGTGTCTCTAGTTTTAAGACAGCTGTAAGATAAATATAAAATAAAACTTGTAAGTACCTCTTAGCTCATAAAAATGTTCATTTTTTTTTATACAGTATATACACGTATCTGAAGGAATTACAAATATAACCAGTATTTTTCCCAGTAACTTACAATGCAAGATTTTTTTATAATCCAAATTGGCAAGGATAGATTACATGCTATATGATGGAAAAAAAACGGAGCTAAAGTCCAATGTTGAGCACCAAAAACACATTCTGGATCGGATTTACAAGATCTTAAATCAGAGTGAGCTAATAGTTTTAGGAAACTGTGGATTATTCTGTTTTCAGTACTGTTTCTAGCTAAGTCTGGCATGTACAGTGGTAACTGTGGATTATCCTGTTTTCAGTACTGTTTTTAGTTAAGTCTGGCATGTACAGTGGTAACTGGATTATCCGGTTTTCAGTACTGCTTTTAGCCAAGTCTGGCATGTGCTGTACGACTTACTTTATGCCTTTTATGTACAGTTTGTTGCATTTAATCCTTTAATCCGAATTGGGCTGCCTATGTTCCCTGCTTCAACATTGGCACATGCGCAGTGGGCCTCCTGACCGATTCCTTTGTGTGTCACTTCCTACCCTATGGTAATTCCCTTTGTTCCCTTTTTCCTTAGGCTCCCTCTGCAACCCCCCTCCCTCTCCACTTACTCCACATCGCAACCAGGGCATGGAACTTGGAGGAGTCGCTAAGAAGGTACGGTGCTCGGATCCTTTAAACATTTGCCAGGGATTGCAGCTTGTGGGCTAAGGGTATTTGCCCGTCGACACATAGCGTTGACTGCCCTGCCCACCTCTCCATAGCTTTATAATGACTGCTGGACACATTATCAGTCACATGACCTGCTGTTGAGTTCTATGAAGGCCCATTGTTTGCCATTAGCAAGTTATACTTGGCCACCAGTAGGGGTCAGAACTGAGTATATTTCTATCCTTCTTTACCTAGTACTTGGCTGCTTTCTCTTTCTGCATTCCCTAGCATCATCCCCAGTCCCTCTGCTCCTCTCTCTCTCTCTCTTACATCACTGCTCTATTACCTCTTCTACCACTCTTCCCCTTCCCCTGGTTTTGAACCTCTGACATCCTGCACCATAGCCAGGCACTCTTCCTCTGAACTATCATGTCTGCCACACTTCTCCTGACCTTTTTTCATCCTTATCCCTCCTGCTCATTCTCACCTGCCACCCCCCCCACTCTATCTGCCTTCCCTCCTTCTTGCATATAGGGCACCCCCTCTTCCATTGTAGCTTCCCATTCTGTCCCTGCCTCCTGCATCTCTATGAACTATGGGTCCCTTTGCAATCTGTTTTCTGCCTCTGTTACTTGTTGTACTGACCTATCCCTCCTCCCCTAACCCTAAACCCTTACCCATCCACCTCCTACCCCTTAGTGCCTCATCAGAGTGGACTACAGGTGCTGTTAGCACTATCCAAGTTCGACCACACACCCTCCTGCACCTTCCAGTCCATGCTAGTCACTTCCTTAACTACCCCTTCCAGTCCTTAGTTACTCACATCCCCTCCCTACTTTTCCCTGCTTACTACCACAAACCCTACCATCGTTGATCCTCAGCCAGTCTTAAGCCTCTTAGATGCTTAGAACTCAAGCACTGCCTATTCCTTCTCCTGCTCTCTGGTAAAGTCCACCCCAACCCAGGACCTGCCCCACTACCCTACCCCACCAAGAAAGATATAGGGGGCCTCACACTTATCTCTGTTAATATCTACAGCCTTGTGCCTAAACTTGACCTTCAGGTCTGGGTCATGCAGCACCGCCCCTTCGTCCTTGCAGTGGTCAAGACTGGACTCTCTCCAAAGGTACCGGACTCTGCTGTTAACCCAGATGGATACTCCCTATACAGGGATGACCAGCTGGGGGAAAAGGGCAGGAAGTTGTGCCATCTATCTAATTAACTCTCTCTCCAGGGCCTTGTCCTCCCACAAATTGTAACTGGGCATGATACTCAGGCTTTGGCAATTAAAACTGCGATTGGTCGTAAGGGCAAATTGCTTATAGTCCTCTCAGTCTACATTCCTCCCTGCAATGCTACATTTGGCTTGAATGTTATCCTTGACAGGGTATCCAGTTTACCCAATGGGTCTGAGGTTGTCTTGCTGGGTAACTTTAATATTAACTGGCTGGCCCCCGAGTCAGCCTCACTCTGGGATACAGCTGCAGCCTTAGATCTCTCCCAACTAGTTTTCTCCCCCACCAGAATAAACTACTGAACTGGTAACAGTTCACTTATAGATCTCATACTCACTAACCACCCTGAGAGATTCACAAGTGTAGCAGTGTTACCTGACTCACTTAGTGACCACTTTGCAGTGTTCTGCTGATGGTCTAACCGTTTTCTCAAACTCCCTGCCAAGTCAACATACTGTCGCTCCCTTAAAAAAAAGGTATGCTAATGCAATTCTGGGCCTACCTCACTAATTGCAACTGATCCCAGATTGTCAATGCCACCAATATTGATCAAGCTGCACCTCGCTTCATCTCTACCTTCAAAGGCCTATGATACCTTTGCCCCTTATACCAAGCTGACTACCAGAGGCAAATCCCATCCCTGGATCATCCCTATTCTTCTTAAATTCACAGCGTCTAGGGACAACCTTTGGCATATTGCACGTGACACTGGAAAACCAACTGACTGGCAGAGTACAAGACAGCAAGAAACTAGTGCACCCGTGAGATCTAGACAAGCAAAAACTGCCCTCTTCCAGGACAGCCTCTTCCTCCTCCCGGGGTAATGGAAGAAAATTTTGGGACAATATTAAGGACATTACTGGTAAGCCCAATACCTCCCCACCCTCCATACTTAACAAAAACAGCTCTATCACGCAAGATCATCAACTCATTGCCGACTCCTTCAATGCCGCATTCACGGACCTTAGTGCCATCCTCCCTTCAGACTTTTTCACTAACACCCCCCATCTGATGACATACAACCCTGCCAGTTCCTGGTAACACCCCCTTTCCGCTTTAGGACAGGCTCCCCCATAGAGGCAAAAACATACCTACTTCACATCCTGGGTAAGTCCCCTCACAGTAGTGACTCTCTCTATTTGAAACTCTTGCACCAGGCCCTTGATGCAGTCCTACTTCCCCTCACCTATCTGTTAAACCGCTCCCTTTGCCTTAGTCAGTTCCCCAACTATGGAAGGCTGCAATGGTGACACCAGCCCACAAAAGTGGTGACAGAACCTCCTGTAGCAACTACCACCCAATCTCAATCCTCCCCCCCAAAGCCCTTGAAAAGATCACCTCCAATCAATTATCAGACTACCTTGCAAAGTACAACCTCCAATGCCAGCAGCAACATGGCTTCAGAAAAGGTCACAGCACCACCTCTGCCCTCCTGGAATGTATGGACTTTACTCACAAAGCCCTTGATTGGGGACACTGTCAATCACACCCTCCTTGTCGCTGCTCTCCCTACCATTGATCTATTGCCTGAAACCACCACCTGGTTCACAAGCGGGTCAAAATCCAGGATACCTTCTCTTCCAGCCAACCTGGACACTCAGGTGTCCCCAAGATTCAATTCTCGGTCCACTTCTCTTCAGTCTTTTTCTCAACCCCCTTCCCTCTTGTCTGTTCTAGCAACCTGCTTTATGCCGATGACACAGTCATCTATCTAGTCACCCTAACCCCCTTCCCCTTGAGAATGCCCTCACAAAATGTTTCATGGAAGTAAAATCCTGGTTCGCTGATCATAAGCTAATTATCAACTATAAAAAGAACAAGGTAATGGTATTTGCTAGCTCTCAAAATAAGCACAACACATCTTGACCCAGTATCCTTAATAATCTCCACCAGCCGCTGGAACAAGTCAGCAGCTTTAAATACCTAGGGGTGACCCTTGACAGCTCCCTATCATTTCAGGAGCATGTAAACCTAGTCTGTAAAGTGGTCAACATCAGGATTGGGTTTACTCTATAGGCGAAGGCATTACATGACACCCAATGCCCCTCAGCTGCCTGTAAGAAGTTCTATCCTTTCAATCATTGACTATGGCCTAGTTATCTATGGCTCTGCCACTGATACTGTCCTCAATACAATAACGGTTGCTCTCAACAAAGCCTGTCACCTGGTAACCGGAGTACCAAGACTCACCCACACCTGTGACCTCTACTCATGTGCTGACTGGCTAAACCTTAAAGGAAGTATTGACTATCAATCCTGTCTATTAGCCAAGAAGATTACCATTAGCCTCACTCCACCTTCCCTGCAGTCACTCCTTACACTTGCTACTACCCCCAGTAATATGAGGAGCTCATCTAAACCTTCCTTCTCTGTCCCGCGCTGCAGGACATCCTTTGACCAGCGTGTTTTCGTGTTCCGGGCTCCAGTGCTCCTAAACAGCCTTCCTGCCGCAGTATCTGATGAGCAAAAGTTAAGACCCTTTAAATCTAAACTATGGCAGCACCTCCTAGCTGGTAGCTCCTGTGATTGCACTTAATCATCCATCCTCCAATCTCTTTACCAAGCTAACTGCCACAATTTATGTTTGCTATGACTATGTCCATTTAGACTGTTACCTGTTAGTTTTCTGTGATTGTTGGTTAAAATTTGCTGCTGGGCATTGTGCTCCTCCTGTTTTGTTTTCACCTTATCACACTGTATTAGCCTTGTTTATCTAGTATTGTAATTTGGTTCTTGTAATGCCAGACTTACACGCTATTGTTCGCTACTGTAGCTGTTTTACCTTGAACTCACTCTCGTACAATGCTTGTCTCATCATACCCTGTTGTTTTTCCCTCAGCTATTTGTTACCTAGTTCTATTTTGTTTTATTTGTACCACATGTTCTCTGTGCCCATTTATATCTTTAATTTGTATTTTCTGACATGGAGCCTTTGTAAATGAGCCCCTGACTCAAAGGATTGTAATTCCAAGACTTAAATAAATAAACAAATAAATAAAAATAAATATGTGGTTATGAGGTGGGATGGTGACTTAACAACCCTGAAAACTTATGCCCCAAATGGCCAAAAAAGGCACAGTTATGACTAAAAAAAAAAACAAAAAAAAAGTCCACATGCATGTGCAGAACTTAGTGTTTTTGTTTTTTTTCTTATCTCTTTAGACAGAGGAGCACATCGAGGGCCATCAAGGAATCACATCGAAGGACACTGAGGATTCGTGACAAGATATCAAAGTTGGGTACTGCTGGGAGGGAGAAGGGTGCACGAGGGTGTTTTTTTTTTTTCAAATTAGGCACGTGGGAAGGGGTATACCGGCAGTGGTATCAGGCATCCAACTCCATTTAAAGACTGGGCAGCTGGGAGAGATATCGGCAACAGCATTGGGTAGCTGCTGTCATTTAATTTAATGATCGGGCAGGAGGGAGAATACTGACAGCGAGGTTGGGCACCTACCACTAGTCCATTTAAAGAACAGGTGGAGCTGGCCCGACGGCGCAGCAGTTGGATTTCCGCTTGCGACGCCAGTGACCCGGGTTCGGGAATGGGCGCAGGCCACTGGAGGGCCGGCCGAGGGAGAGAAGGATTGAGCATCCCACGACAGCTCTCCTTCTCTGGGGGAAGGCAGGGGATAGGTCCAGTGCCTGCTGGCTCCTAGCAGAGGCTGTGAGCATTGCAGGGTGTACCGCCCGAGTTAACTGGGGGAGGATCAGGCGTCGGCGTATGCCTTGGCGTCCTGCTGCCCCGCAGAAAACCAGAAAAACTGCTCGCTGGCTGCCTAGATGATGGCTCCTGTTCCTGAGCACCTCCAGTGCCTGTCCAGGGCCTCCTGTTCCTCAGCAGCATCCCGGGCCCTAATGTAGTGTCGCTGGTCTTCCCTTCCACCCTGGTGCCCTTCCCCCTCGGAGGAGGGGGACCCGACCCGGTGATAGGGATACACCGGGATATCCCGGGGATCGGCTGCAATTTGAGGACCTGAGGAGGGCTGGCCAAAGGTCAGTGGGGTCGGGGGGGAACTTGTGGAGCCTGAAGGAGTGGGGGCCAGTGAAGCATGGGGAGGCGGTATAAACATATCATGCAAAAAAAATTAAGAACAGGTGGGCAGGCTGCCCCACTGGTTTAGCGGCAGCACATCACGCTGCTGTGCTGATGATCCAGGTTCAGAAACAAGCCCAGAAAGTCATGTCAGGAGACGGACTATGGGCGCGGCAGCTGCCGCTCAGCAGTGCGTCTCAGTCAGAGAGGGTGGTGGTGGGTTCCACCACACCAGTGTCCCCCTGAGGCTGAGTCAGGGAGCTTGCTTCTGCCACAGTGGAAGCTGTGGCTGTGTGAAGCAGATAGAGGCACCATCCCTACTAAGGGAGGTGGGAGGGAAAAACTATGGGAGAAACAAAAACCAGTAGCCATCTGAATGACAGCCAGGTTCAGCCTGATCAGGGTATATCCCTATGAACAGGGTATAACCCTGAGACAAGCTGCAGGCTGGGAGAAAAATCAATATGAATATCAGTGGTGGGGTTGGGCGCCCACCAACATTTACTTTAATAATTAGGCAGGAGGGGGATACCATCGGTGGGGTTCAGCATCTGTTGTCAGTCAATTTAAAGATCAGAAAGGGGATACAGGCAAGTAGGATACTAGCAGTGGAATTGGGCATTCGCTGATGGTTTTCTTTTAAAGTTCGGTCGGGTAGGAGAGTGTGCCGATGGTGGAACTGGGCTCCCTTAGTGTAAAAAGGAGGGCCATTTTCTTGACTTGAAACTGCAGTTTTGAGTCAAAAAATTAGGTCTCCCTCTTATAACAGACATACATCAGTTTTGTAAAACTACAGCTGTCCTTAGAATGTTAAAATAAGCATTTGTCAATGACAGATTTTCGCCACTGGTAAAGAAGCCCTGGGGTACTAGATGTGTGTGCAAAAGCACCTTTTGGGACAGATTTGGTTAATTTCACTGTAACTGTTCATGAGGTGGGGTCCCCAAAAAAGCATGTTGAACATTTGGGGCAAAAAGTGAAGTGGAGGGTTACTAGCGGGGTACCGCAGGGTTCAGTACTGGGACCAGTCCTTTTTAATGTCTTTATAAGTGACATTGCAGAAGAACTGGAAGGAAAAGTATGTCTCTTTGCAGATGACACAAAGATCTGCAACAGGGTTGCTACACAAGATGGAGTGGAAAGGATGAGAAGGGACTTGGCAAGGTTGGAGGAATGGTCAAATGTATGGCAGCTTAGATTCAATGCTAAGAAGTGCAGGTAATGCACCTGGAAACAAAACCCAGGAAAGAGTACACAATGGGGGGTGAGATACTAACAACAACAAAATGGAAAGGGACCTGGGGTAATTATATCAGATGACTAAAGGTGGGCAAGCAACATGAGAAGGCAGTAAGAAAGGTTGGGGGGATACTGGGATGCATAGGAAGAGGCATCAATAGTAGAAAACAGGAAGTTGTTATCCTCTGTACAGACAGTTGGTGAGACCCCATCTGGAGTACTGTGTGCAGTTCTGGAGACCCCATCTCTGCAAAGACATAGACAGAGTGGAGGCTGTCCAGAGGAGGGCAACCAAAATGGTGCAGGGTCTGCACCAGAAGACATACAAAGAAAGACTAAAGGAGCTTAATATGTATCCTCTTGAGGAAAGAAGGGAGAGAGGGGACATGATAGAAACTTTCAAGTACCTCAAGGGAATTAACAAAGTCCAAGAGGGAAGCATCTTCCAGAAAAGAGATGTGCAAGAACAAGGGGAACAATTTGAAGATGGGGGATGGCTCAGGGTAATGTGAGGAAGTATTTTTCACTGAGAGGGTTGTGGATGCATGGAACAGCCTCCTGAGGAGGTCGTGAGTCAAGAACAGTGGGGGACTTCAAGAATGCATGGGACAGGTATAAGGCAGTCCTAGTGGCGGGTAAGAGGAAGTAAGCTGTTGGTTAACTAGGATCTGCAGCTTATCTGTTAGGTAGGAAAATGGGCAGACTAGGTGGGCCAAGCGGTCCTTATCTACCGTCAAATTCTATGTTTCTATGTCTAAAAATATGCAAAAATGGCCAAGTTATTCCACTAAGTTCAAAAGTACACTGAAATACATTGAGCTGCATACCTGATTTCCTCAGTTTGCGGTCCTGCTTTGAAGAGTGAAGACGTGTCTGCAGTCAGCAGAGGATTATGATGTTGGAGCCATGGTGGGTAAGTAAGGGCTTGGGGGGGATGTGGAGTAGTGCGTGATGAGTGGGAGGGTTTGGTGGGGGGGAGGAGTAACAGCGCAACAGATATCAATACGCAGTTTTCTTTTTTACAGGGTTAAAGAAAAACAAGAAGAAATGATGGAGGAGCTTTTCTTTATTTCACATGGTGACAGTGACTCTGGGAGACTCGGCACCTCCAGTGTCAGTGTTATGTTTGTGTGTGTGGGGGGGGTGCTGAGATGGAGGGTTGGGTTGGCGGGACAGTTACAGGAATGGCAGCAATAGACATTGATAGAAGGTAATGAAACAAAGAGCAACTTGTGATGCTCTGCCCTCTGCTTATGGTTATCTGTATGATATCGGTATTACAAATAAATGGTCTGTGTATGAAATTGTCTCACCCCAATCAGCAGTGTGTGAGACTTGGTCTTTAACTTTCAAGGTGTCAGTGAGGATGTCATTAAACTGACCAGAGGGACCATTAATTAAGACATCCTTCCAGAAGGACATTTTATTACCTTTTATATCCTGAGCATGCCTTTGAAGTTAATTCCCATGTAGGCATTTATGACGTTTCAGGGAAGGACATCAATTGGCTGATTGCTCTTGGCTTTCTCACACCTTAGTGACAGACTGTGGGGTTGTAAACTTCAAAGACAAATATGTTGATCAAAGACTCATAATTTTGGAAATGGCTTTTTGCTGATGTTCACACTTATTAAAATACCTCCTCGTAGAAAATTATGAAAAATTAAAACTGGATGGGAAGGAAGACAAACGGTGACCTCACAAGAGGGGTGGAGAGATGGAGTTTCAGATGAACATCCATCTGGGGAAAAAGTGACATATGATTCTGGGACTCTGAGAGAGACAGTTCTCTGACTTTAAAAGAAGCACTTAAAGGTAACAGGAAAGAAATTAAGTATTCTGTGGTAGGAGTGTTTGTTCTGTAACTTCCCTTTTGTTTTATATGACTGTAAGATTTGTGATATAATTGTTCTGTGTTTAATTTTTCCTGCTTTTATCATTTTTAGTAAATAAACTTTTCTTTGAAATACTGCCTGTGTGTCTTTTCAGTTTCTCCTTTTTGCACATGATGCTGAATCTATGTTTAAGGCTGACAGCTGTTAAAAAGCTTGATGTGTTACTGAGCTTGCTTAAAAAAGGTAAGAAATACCTAGGTCTCTTACAGAGTTGTAAAGGGTACATTTTGGAAACCTAGCTGGGTGCCCCTGGTGAAAGATTGTACTGCAGTCCTGAAGAGGGTACATATCTGAACCTGTACATTGGGTATGCTAGCATAAGGTTCACAGTTTGACTCCCTCCAGAACTCGAGGCTAACAGGTGATTCAGACCCAAAGCAGACAGGAGGGTTACCCTGTCGGTTACCTGTTCACACTACTGCACTCTGAGGTTGGCACTGTGGGTACAGAGGGCCTGACCTGTGGAGTGCATTTGTTGACACAAGTTACCTGCCCTCATTTCTGTGGCGGTACATGCAGTCCCCAAATAGATGAATCGCAATAAAATTTTGTTCCAAAATGTTTTATTTTTCTAGTTTTAATACTGTTTTATGTGACTCATGAACACGTGTTCCCCACAACTTCCAAATGTTCAAGCAGCAGCCTGTGCATCAGTGTAACATTTAGCATGGAACACACCCCTTGCAACATGACCGTTTAATGTCAGAGGCTATCAGTGCAGAAGACACATATAGCTGCACATTATAAAAATGTTTTTGTTGTGCTTCTACAGTAGGATACATATTAAAAGGAGCATTTTTTTTTATACAGAGCGCAGTCACTGAGTAAAACAACATTTTAAAACCATGATCTGTGGCCGGCCCAGTGGAGCTGATGGTTAAGGCACTGGACACCACATCTTGCACCATGCTGGCAACCTGTGTTCGGGAACAGACTCAGATCATTCAGGGGTCAGCCGAGGAGGTAAGGATTGAGCGTCCAGAGGACTGCTCTCCTTCCTCAGGGTGGGGAGTTTGTGCTGCATGTGTCAGGACAACAAGAGGGGTTTGGTCCATGCCCAGGGTGCTTGGCTGCCTCTGCAGAGGTGGAGACAGCTGCAGCACCCATTGCACAGGCGGGTGTGCGTGGGAGAAAATGGAGGAAAAATACCAGGACCCGGCAGGACCCATGATGCCCCCCGATGGGTCGGAGGATGTACCCCTCCAAGGGGTGGGGGTCGTAGCTCCTGTTAGGTCCACGGAGGTGGTACAAATAATGTCATGATTAAAAAACAAAACAAGATCTGTCAGTGTTGAATTACTCATATGATCATTTGTAACAGTGTCAGCTACTTACTGAAAACTCACTGTCTATATTAGCCTGGTTTTGGCACTAGTAGGTGGAATGGCAGAGGGCACCAATGACAGCAAAAACTAAGACAGTGACAGTGGTTTATTAAGGTGACTGAGAAGGCACCCAGCTGAGGTGTCATGCTCTGTGATACAGAGCCTGTCGGCTCAGGTAGAGAGAGGCGGGCAGGGATGCACCATGACATGGACCAGACAGGGAAACAGGCCTGGCACTTACACTATAAGGTAAACAGAACCATACATGCGGTGAGTGTTAGTGGCAGTGGGTAGAAGGGTGTAGGCAATGTACTGGTACATTCCTGATTCACCGCAACAGTCCCCTGGTACACAGCCATCCACGTGGCAGAATGCATATGCCAGGGTACACTGCACGGGTCTGTGGGTCTTCTGTGGCAAGTGCCAGCCTGTTTCTCTCAGGGGGTCTGTGTCCTGCTCTGTTCCTTGCCAACTCCCCTAAATCTGAGCTGATCGGCCCTGTATCAAGGAGCATGGTAACTCCACCAGGTACCTCCTCAATCATCTTACAGTGCTGCCATCCCACTGTCACACCCTATGGCATCCCCTCTGCTTACTCTCTTCACAGTAGCCTCTTTGCAGGCCATTTCATCCCCACTAATCACCACTCTGTGGGGATACTGCAGCCACCCTTGGGGTTAATAGCACCAATAGTAAAACCCCAGCTTAAAAGATAGAACTGCAGTCAAACAGTGCTTCAGTATTAATAAAAGATTTATTTCAACAGGCAACAAAACTGCCAAAACATTTCATGTTGCTGCCAAAAACGTGAGCTGTCAACCTCATTCCCTAAGACTGCTGACAGCAGACATTCCCCATGTCATATCATCACACTGTAGGAGCAGCAGGAATGCGTGGCAGTCACAAGAGCGAGCATGGAAACATGGGACAGCTACAGATGAAAACCAAAGAAAAATAACATGTAAAACAAGTAATTATTTACTATTTTAACAGCACATGTAAAAGAAAAGCCCACTGTCTGACTTTACCGATCGTGCAGTACTGATCGTGTCAGCAGCTCTTGACCGCGCATGGAGAGGGCGGGCAGACCCACCCTGGACCACAGGGGTTAGTTCAGTGGCGACACTAGGGAATTGGGCACTCCTAGTGTCAGTGTTATGTTTGTGGGTGGGGGGTTGGGGGCATACCTCTTAACCTGCTAGGACCAAAATCAGGGACACTTCCTCCAAAAATCAGGGGCAAATGACCAAAATCAGAGACACCATTTTTTATTTAGTGTGGTGTCGAGCCATCGCATGACATGTACATCACATGATGTAGTACGCTACAACATATGTAAAGTACCTTTAGTTTCTGCTTTATAAATGTAAAATTCAGTTGCATACTACCAAATAGAACAATAAAAAAAACACAGGCAAATATTTTGCATTTTTCTGTTGTCATTTTTCTTCATTTACTTACTTGAAACTAATGTGGAATATGGGCACTACAAGAGAATAATTTTTGTAGGATCCAGTTTTAATTTACAGGCTTTTAAGGATCCAGTGTTATTAATTCTCAGATTTGACTTTTTTTTTTTTTTTTTTTTAACTTTATGCCCCCCATTCACTGGCCCCATAGGACCTCTCTCCAGTGGGAATGTCCACTCACCAGCTTCCTCCCGCTTGCCGAGATCCCCCTGTCCATACCGCATGCCAGTGTGCTCCCATACCCTTGCCCCCCGACTCACCAACCCCAGGCTCTGAGTCCCCTGAGGTGGGACTGCCAACTCCTCTGACACTCTATCTATAATCTAGTGGGCAGCTGGAGGATGGCAGGGCGAATCAGGCACTGAGTGTGGTGCTAGTCATGGTCCCCACCTTCACCTGCCTGGATGCCAGGGCTTTTCCTTTTTCCAGTGGGGGGTGCACACATGCAATGTGACTGCCCTGCATGTGATGGGCGTGCACTCCTGCACCTGTGCATAAGGTGTCTGCCGACACCCCCATCCTCTACTAGAGCATGCTGTGAGCTGCACTGCCCCTAGTCTTCACTGGGAGCCACTGGTGCCGCAGCATACCCTACCCATCCACCCCCAGATGAGGAGAGCAGTCCTTCAGATGCTCAATCCTCTCCAGCCCCTGCTGACCTGTGACAACCCAAGCTCATATCTGAACCTGGGTCGCCACTGTGGCGCGAGGCATGGCGTCCAGCACCTCAACCCTCAGCGCCACCGGGCTGGCAAATTTCCAGACTTAACTGTACAGAAATATACTGAATTGGAATTAGTACAGAGTAGACTCTGTTCAAGTTTTTAGGCTGCACCACATGGCACCTGTTCTTTGTACAACTCACACTGTTCTTGCTTGCTTCTACTGTATATAGAGCAGCACTATGCCATTTTCTAATGCAACCGAATGCTGCAATCTTATTAGTGGAAAAAAAATCAGCAGAATATACAGTATTATACGATGGCATTCAAGAATCTCTGATTCTGATTGGCTGACTGGTATCCTCCAGCCATGGTAAATCGTAGTATTATCCACGGCAAACGTACCAGTCAAATCGCATCTTGAAAGTCCCATTTTCAAACCCATCCGACCCCTGAAAAAACTCGCACAACCACCATATTGTATCCCCACCAAGTGCGACGGCAAAGCTGCCAAAACCCCAGGAGGCTCGTTCTTACCCCCATGGTCCCCGTTCACCTAGTAACATCTTTGCTGAATGCCGACTGTGGGAAAGAAACTGTTTATTACAAACAAGGGCTAGAACTTATAGAAGTCATGGTGGAAAAGCGGAACCGTGATACTGGGCACACGCTCATGCATATGCGCATGCTTCGTATTACGGCTCCGCTTTTCGGCCCTGATTTTGATGAGCTGTAGCCCTCATTTTTAATAAAGAAAGACTTTTCCAAGCTCACCATTCAGCAGAGACGTAAAATATGTGATTAGCTGAAGGAGCACCATGCGGATGAGAATGAGCCTCCCATGGCTTCAGCTCTCTGACCGGGAAACAGTCACGGTCATATTTCGATCAGACTTTGCCATCCAGTATGGTAAGTCTGTTTCCATATCCACTCCACAGCTGATTACGAGCCATTTATTTTCTGTGCAGGCAGCAGCTGAACATTACGCATTTCTATAGAGGCAGCCTGGACAGAGCAGTTTTCAGACTTCGATGAGAGAAGTCAGTTGTAATCAAGGACAGTTCACAGCTATCAGTAGACGTGACATGCTGTCTCCCTAGTAACAAAGGACTATGTTTTGCAGTGGAGTAATAAAATACTTAAAATACAGAAACCTTTTTCTTTTTTTTGGATACTAGAAAAAAAGGGAGACATTGTATAATCACAATAAACCACTCCAGGATGTGGGTTATGCTGGGATTTACCCACTTCTGGTGTGGATTTGGTCAGGAGGCACAGCCTCCTGACCAAACCACACCAGGCATGGGTAAATCCCAGCATAACCCACACCCTGTCATGGTTTATTGCTTAAACAATACCTCACTAGTCATTAAGGTAAAGCAGGCAACATGAAAGAATAATAATTGGCTGAGCTGCCAAAACACAATTACAGTCACTTTCTCATAGCAGATTGTTAAACAGTAAATTAAACATTCCATCAGTAAGAATTTTAGGCAGTATTGCTCAGTGAGTGTGTGTGTGTGTGTGTGTGTGTGTGTGTGTGTGTGTCTCTCTCTCTCTCTCTCTGCAACAAGTCAGGTTACAGAAAGCTGTGAAATGACCAACTTGCTGTTTTCTGCTTGGACCAGTTTAACCCTTAGGCTGACGATAGACTGGAATGTGGAACATTTAAGTAAACTAAAATAAACATTTCATCAGTAAGAATTTTAGGCAGTATTGCTGAGTGTGTGTGTCTCTCTCTCTCAGACATGGATGGACGGTTTTCTGTGTTACAACTGGCATCTAGAACAGCGCGGGGCTCTGCCTGGATGTTTAAAATTCATAGGCTGATCATGACAGATCAGCTCTGTTTGTTGGGCAGCATACATCAAAGGAAAGAGACTTACTTTTTATTTTTAAATACAGGACATTTCAGCCCAGCAAGCCAAAAATGTGTCATGATCAGCCTGACTGTTGATTGGTGTGGCACTGATGCACCTCTTGAAGACTGCTCTGCATTGGACGGACAGTGTCACACCTCTCAAAGCCCCACTCTCATAATAGAATGTTCACTGCACACACACACACACACACACACACACACACACACACACACACATATGCATGGCGAACATAAAAAGGCCTGCTCATGTACAAAAACAGAACTTTATTTTCTACCTAATTAAAAACTGTACATTTTCAGAGTCATCCTTGGGCCATACTCTAATGAACCAGAAAGTTTCAGGTTTCAAATTGCTGCTATTTTGGTGCTATTGGTGAGCAAAAAGAAAAGGCATTCATTTCCATATTCTGGAGGTTTTTAACCTTTTAAAACTTTAAAACCACTAAGATGACTGTTACCATTACCAAATTTACAGGATCTGGAGATTCTGGCACTGACTGTACATACCAAATACCAGGCTATTCAGTCCAGGGATGTCTGCATCATTAAGGTGCAAAAATCAGGATATTAAACTGCCTACTCAAGTCTACTATAGGACATTAATGTGCCATCTATATATAAGGGATACACAACAGGGACCTGTGGAATAAATGCATTATTTATTTTCACTCATGCTGTTTGACCTTGGGTAACCTCACGAGTGATGTAAGCCATGAGTGATGTGCCCAAGGTCAAACAGCACCAGTGAAAATAAACCATGTATTCCACAAGTGAAAGGGTCATACAGCATGCATAAAAATAAATCATGTATTCCACAAGGTCCCTGTTGTGTATTTCATTTATGCAACAGGCAGGGACCTTGTGGTTAGTTTTTTTTTTTTTTATAGGCTTTTTTTTTTTTTTTTTAACAGTTTAATAGTGCTCCTCTGCCATTGAGAAGTGCTGTTATTACGCCTGTCATCATGGATGCCGCGTCATGACGCAAGCACTGACGGGGTGTTTGTGTGTACTGGTGGAGGAGCAGCCTGCTCAAAAATCTGAAAAAAAAATGGCAGCATAGTTTAATGAATGAGGGTGTTTGTCAGGGCCAGGGAGACACTGCAAGCTTCCCTCACCGGCAGTTGAGTGGTTTGGGCATTTTCGGGATTCATTTTTGTTTACATTTTTTTTAGTTTGGTGGACAGAGTGGAGAGCGTACAACAGCCAAGGGAGCAGCCACAAACAGTGAGTGGTGCCAGTATGCTGGAAATAGCAGCAGAGAACTGTTGGCAGTTCTGGAGTGAAACATTAAGTCTGTTTAAGAAATGTATTTTTTTTTAAACTTTACATTCGCAGTGCAGCATATGAAGGGCCAGAAGCAGCGAGTTAAACTGAGCTGGCAGGTCAGTGGGCAATGGAGTGGGGTGGGACTGGTGGCATGCTGTTTGAGGCAAAAGAATAAACAAACCGAAAGGACAAAAAAACAAAGAGAGAGATTGCTTTCATTGTGATTTTTTAATGGTCTACGGGCTAGTGAAATGGATCCTGTGGCTAAAAACCTGTGTTTCAGTGGGAAGCTTAGTGTGACTCTATGGCAGACCATTAAGAAGTAGTGCCGGCTTGAGGGGGGACACATCATGATGACCTGTCTACTATGCACATAAATGCATCACGATGTGTCTACTTTGTATATAAATGCTGATGACGTGTCTACTATGCACATAAATGCATCATGATGTGTCTACTTTGTATATAAATGCTGATGACGTGTCTACTATATACATAAAGGAAATATACAGTATGTATACAGTAGGTCAAATAACAGCATTTATGTAATGGCTTTTATGTCCATACCTATTAAATAAATACCTGCATATATATATATATATATATATATATATATTGCTTTTAGCAAAATGGATATCTTGGATCTCAGCAACAAATTAAGATTTTCAGATAAAGCTGGCGAAAATCCCAAATCCTAAATATTAGGATGCCAAGTTGGATTCAGATATGGAAATCCAATCAACCAGCATCCATTATGAGCTTCCCCTCATTCTGCAACTGTAAAACCCTCTACCCAAAACACCCTATATGCCCCAACCTCCCTCCTCCCCAAAGTACAAGAGCACATACTTAAGTGAAACTAAAAGTTAATAGTTAAATAACACCGAATTCCTCCTTAGCCTTCCGACTCCTTCCTTACATTTATTATAGTGTCGCTCCATCCTTATAATACAAGCTTGCCCTCCACCCATGTAAATCAGCAGACCTTCCCCCACCCTGGCATTATCCACCATCCCACACCCCCAGTGCAATTAAGCACCCCCAACCCACATACCCACTAGCCCCCCCATGGTACTCAATAAAAATGCATACTTTCGGGTCGAGTTGGGTGACAGAGTTGCCCAAGTCAAAATTTGTAGTCTCACAGTGGAGCAGCTTGCATTCAGTTTCGGTCCAAGTAGGTGAATGAATGATGATGTCCTCCTACAGTAATACCCGAGTGGCCATCAGCGGCCAACCGGGAGTTACTATAGGAGGACACCATCATTCATTCACCTACCTGGACTGAAAAGGAGCACAGCCTGCTCCACTGTGGAACTGCAGATTTTGACTCGGGCAATTCTCTCATCCCACCTTACCCAACGGTATACATTTTTTGGGGTGCTATGAGGGGAGAGGAGGGAAGAGGGGGCTAATGGGTGTGTTGGGTAGGGGTGCTTAACAGAACTGGGGAGCGTGGGATTGTGGCTTGTGCCAGGGTGGGGGGAGAGCTCCAGATTCAGCATGAATGAGGGTGGGTTTTTATAAGGACTGAGCCACACTATAATAAATGTAAGGAAGAAGTCAGAGGACGAAGGAGGAATTTGCTGTTAGTTATCTATTAACATTCAGCTTCACAACTTCTGGTGACATCAGGCTCAAGATGGCTGCTTGAACTTTGGCACTCACTCTCTCCCCACCTATTAAAATATCCCCTAAAAGGCTAGAGTGTACAACCTAAACACTGAAAACCTGTTGCAAGGGAGCTGCACTGAAGATGGGGAAGTCCAGGAGCCAGAAATTGAGCTCCAGTTTGGATGATGGCAGCAGATACTCACACAAAGGCTCTGAGAGCAACTACTCACAGGCCTCCACTGCAACCATGTGCTTCTGCTGGCAGACCAGCTAAACCCGATCAGCGCCCGAAGATAAAATGGGTCAGAACAGTGACATCCTGATCCACAAGCCCAGAGACTTTTCCAAGAAGGTCAGGTCAGCTGCAACTGCTCTCTGAACAGGTATTCAGAAACAGGAAAAGAGCTGTGAAGAAATGGAGGCCCAACCTACCTCAGCAGACCAGCGACTGGATCTGACCAACATGGCAATACTTCAGCTGTGTTCTAAGTTCCGCTTGACTTAAGAAAAAAATGGAGGATGCGGAGATGAGGAACAGACTTAATAACCTCCACTTCTATGGTATCCAGAAGGTGTGGAGTACATCCCCAACAGACTTTTTAACACTCTTTTCTGGGAGACTATGGACATCCCTGTGGACAGCATAATTGAAATACGGTGCATGCACCAAGCGCTCGGGCCATGGTCCACCACCCATTACGCTGGGCCTTGGTTCATTATCATCCAGTTTCTTTATCTGATGGCAGGGCAGAAGGAAAAGGTTTATTTTCAAAGCGACTGTAGTTACCCGGACAATGATTACCCACTCTCCCTTCAGGCCCAACGGTGTGACTACGTCCCCATCCTGAAGGCTCTTCATGCTAAGGGACTGAAATTTCATATGCTTTACCCAGATAAACTAATAGTTGCCTTCCCTGAGGGCCAAAAGGCTCATACCACCACAGAGGATGCCAGGAGGGACCTAGAGGCGAGGGAGATAGTTATCCCACCATCACAAAAGAAACCGATGCCACAGACTATTGCCGCTCAACTTGCTAAAGTCCCTTTGAGACTGGTGCTGTGAAGAAACAGCAGTCCCCTGACACCATGAAGCACAGATTGGACCACCTCCACAGCACAAGATTTTGACTGTTAAACCTCTCAACACTTGAAAGACCTGGAGGATCAGCTGCACTGGCAGAACTCTCTTCTGATGAACAGGTTAATTCTCTCTCTGTGAGCCTTTTGCCTCCCTTTCTCTTCTGGGCTGCTGTGGCAGCCATTGGCCTGGGTGCGGGTGCCCATTCTTCCTGGGGGGGGACTGGGGGTCAGTGAGTCACGCTTAACCTGCGTGGGGGGGGCACCCCATTGCAGCACGATGTCATGGCAATTTTTCACAACAGGAACCAGGATATAGAGCTTTAGTCTGGCTGCTGGTACACTTTAACTGAGTCACTCGATTAGGTGCATATGAAGACTGGAGTGGCTTACTTGGTCTTTGTCAGGACTGCTGATACATGGTCAAGGGTGGGGTGGGGTTGTGGCCTGGGCTTGGAGCGGAATTTTTCCTGCGGCCTAGTACCATGTTGGGATGCCCACCTGGCTGCCCATTCCACAAATTGACATTTATATTATCATCTGGACCTGTTATGATACTGGGGCCGCTGGGTTGGGAACTCTCACTGGGTGCAGTCCATCTGGCTGCACAGATATGGTGGTTTACAGAAAAGCTACATTAGGCAGCTCAATTTAGTGTGTTCAAGCCGAGTTTTACTCATGCATCCAATTATTCCCATTTTGTATGGAAGGTGAATCTGCCAGTATTTGTATGTCTAACGTTACTGTGGTGTTGGGTCCCTCAGCCTTACATGGGGGTTCAGTGCATCATTGCTGGTCCAGGAGGCAGCCTTTCGGGGGGGGGGGCTCAGAAGGCAAAAGAGAGGAGCTATTCTTTGGTCCACTGCTCTAGCGATGACTCAGCACCAGTAGACTGACTGCTGTAACTTACCTTGACCTCACAAAGTTTGAATTCACATATCACACTAAATGCTTTAATGTTACATTTGAGCACTACAGATTTTTCTCCAGTTAATGCGATTATACTGCTGAGACTAAATAAAACTGGAGATACTGTCCTGCTTTGTTTCAGCTGACTGCTGCGGCATAGTATTTTGACCAATTATTTTGCTTTCACATCCTGCTCATGCAGGAAGTACTATAGACTTGCATATAGCAGTAGTCTGCCTAATTAACTGAAAACATGAGGCTGCATAACATATGAGCCCTAGAAACATTATTATTTATTTGTTTGAGTTTTGGTGACCAGGTAGGACCACTGAGACAATTACAGTCTCTTCGTCAGGGTCGACCCGGGGTCATAAATGATACAGTACAGCAGAGCAATTGTACAGGGAGTCAGTGCAGTACAGTATCAAACTTGACATACATTATACAGTGGATACAATAATGTAGAGCTAGTCATGTACGCCATATCTACATACCTATAAATTCTATATACATTAGGATTAAACTATACATAGGCAATTGATGTCACATTTGAGCACGAAGAGAAAGGGAAAGGTAGGGCTGTCAACTATTAGTGACTGAACAGGGAGGGGGGGAGAGGGGGTGGGGTCAGTGGTCATTTTATATGTTTTTTAAATTGCACTAGCTTCTGGTAGTTTCCCACAAATATACTCTTTGTTTTCCAGTCTGAACACAGGGGTGGAGAGAGGCCCTGATGTTTGTTGTTCCACCACTAGTTCTTGTTCCCAAGGGGTTTCCTCCTCCAGTCTGCATACTCATCTGCCAGACTGGTTAAGGCTCTGATAAGCCTCTCCCTTTCAGGCTCAGTTTTCTCACTACTAGTATAGGTGTAGTAGTAGTAGTAGTCCAGTTGGCGCTCCTGCTCCAGTGCTTTTGTTTTTGAAGGTTACTGCTACTGTTATTTTTATTTATAGTCTCCTTATCTGTCCGCATATGAACACCTTCCCTTGGAGGCCCAGTTCAGTTACCACTGTGGAAACAGGTATAGCTCCGCTGGTCTCTGGTCGCTCCATTCCCCTTGATCCATCCCATTCATTGTCTCTTGGCTTGCCCCTAAAAGTTCTAAAACAATTGCACAGTACTATGTTATCTGCCTACACTTTCAGAGGCATGCTGGGGGCGTGTGGTCAGGGTGGAGGAGGAAGGATGGCCCAGACAAATCATACAATACAACTGTTAGTTAGAATGTCTCGGATTGATGTACTTCTGTATTCACAAAATGTCAATGAGCTTACAAACTCAATTCAGAGAGCAAAGATTTTCACAAAAATTTGTAGAAGTCAACCAGACCCAATACATGTGTAAGAAATGCATCTCACAGACCTGGAGTACATAAAACTCAACAAATTTTGTTTTCTTCTCAGCCCCAGGAAGTAGGCACTGGAATACCCCTCAACTATCTCCAATTACGAGGGATGTCCCTCATTTTACCCCTCAACATTGCTCTGTCCATCATCTGTCCCTCATGGCAGAAGGTGCTCCCACACAGAGAATGTGCTATAAATTCAGACTTTATAGCAGACATTTGTAACATTTTAAGATGCAAAATCAAAAATAAACTTTGTACAAGTAAACACAAATAGTTTCCACAGTCTTCTGAGTTTGCATCTCCATGTTTGAGGATGTATCCTTCATTAAGAGGGTCAATCATGTCCTTCACTGTCCCTCACTTTGAGTGCCCATATCCCTCATTTCAGTGACAAAAGGTTGAGAGGTATGGACAACTGAGGGGGTCATTATTCTGATTCCAAAACATACACGGTCTGCATAAAGAACAGTTACGCAAGAACTTACCATAAAGGTAGATCTTTGAGGGAATGTCTGTCATCATGTCACAACTATGGAACTCTGACAACTATGGAACTCTGCCGTCAGGCATCAGGATCCCATGGAAGCTTTTTTCTGCAGCAGTCTATTAGGGGCTGCCCACACCGATATCTCACACCCTATATAAGCTCGGGTGGCCCCACTCCCTCTTCAGTTCTTTCCCTAGCCGGAGGCCATAGGAGACAGGAGTCCCACCAGGGAGCCGAGCAGAGAGAGAGAAGGTACCCAGCTAACAGAAAGGCTGGAGCAACAGGACAGCTGAGCTGTAGAGAGAGCGAGAAAGAGGACAGACTGAGTGGCAGGAGGCCAGAGACCTAAGAAAGAAGACCCTGAAGCACAGATAGGCCACAGCCAGCCCATCTTCTGGAGGCAATATCCAGACTAGTGCTTGGTGAAAGTGTGGATAGTACTCCAAGTGGCAGCAGTGCACGGTTCGGCTGCAGACATGCCCCTGAAACAGGCAACTGAAGTGGTCATACCCCTGGTGGAATGGACCTTAACAACCCCAAGAAGTTTCTTACCATACTTCCTGTAACAAAACATAATACAGTTGGCCAATCATTTGGACAAGCAATGTTTTGAAACTGGAGCACCCTCTCTGCCAGGACTGAAAGAAACAAATAACTGAGAGGACTTCCTGCAGTCCTTCGTATGGTGTGTATAGTAATGTAAAATTCTATGCACATCCAAAGTATGAAGCAATACTTCACTTGGATTGGCATGCTCTGGAAAATAAACAGGCAGGTGGATGGATTGATTTAAGGTAAATTCAGACACCACCTTAGGAAGAAGCTTAGGTTCAGTGTGCAAAGAGACCCTGTCTTTGCGAAAAATCAAATAAGGTTGCTCATACGTGAGAGCCTGTAGCTCTGAAATTCTTCGAGCAGAAGTAATGGCAACTAATAATAGCACTTTCCACGACAGAAAGCATAGCTCACAAGATGTAACTGGCTCAAAAGGAGGCAGGGTCAGCTTTTCCAGAACAAAATTCAGGTCCCAAGTTGGAACCGAGTTACATATAGGAGGCTTCAAGTGGAGAATGCCTCGCAGAAAAGTATGGGCCACATCCAGCTGTACCACGGTACGGCCATCAGTGGGTACATGAAAGGCTGATATGGCAGACAGCTGCACTTTGAGAGAAGAGTATTTGAGTTCTGCATCAGACAAGGTCAGGCGATACTCCAGAACCTGGTTTACCAGACAGGTTAAGGGGTCCAGAATATGAGAAGTGGTCCAGATAGCAAATTGCTTCAATTTCACAGAGTAAGTGGCCCTGGTGGAAAGTTTTCTAGCAGCCACCAGAACATCAGCCACTTTCTGGGACACACCAAAGTAGGCAATGGCCACGTTTGCAGAAGCCATGCATGCAGGTGGAGGGACTTAAGGTCTGGATGGACCAGGGTCCCCTGAGCCTGTGTCAACAGTTCCCTGCAGAGGGTAAGGGGAAACTGGAGGTTCTGCAGAAAATTGTTGCAGTAATGGAAACCATATCTGCTGAGGCCAGAATGGAGCCACCAGAATTAGGGTGGCCGCCTCCATCTGTAGCTTGATGAGCATCCTCTGAATCAGAGGAAAGAGTGGGAAGGCATAAAGAAACCTCCCTTTCCAGGAGAGGGACAATACATCTCACCAGATAACTCCAGGCCCTAGATCTAGTGAGCAGAAATGCAACAGTTTTGTATTGAGTGAGGATGCAAAAAAGGTCCAACTCTGGAAGGCCCCATCTGTCGAACAGGCCTTCTCTGACTGAGGTCAACAGCTCCCACCCATGCATTTTGGACTGTGACCTGCTGAGGCTGTCTGCCAAGGCATTTTGGGTGCCAGGCACATGGACAGCTGACAGCTCTAGACTGTGATCTAAAGCCCAGTACCAGATCCTCACTGCTTTCTGGCATAGAGGGGTAGGAATGAGTCCCCCCTTGCTTGTTGATGTAATAGACCACACTGAGATTGTCTGATTGCACCAAGACAGGACCTGGGGAGAGATGGTTCTGGAAGGCCTGGAAGGCATACAGAGTTGCCCTCATTTCTAGAATGTTTATGTGGAGGTGAGTCTCCCAGTGGGATCAAAGGTCCTGGGTCTGATAGGGGCCTAAATGGGCTCCCCAACCCTGACATAAAGCATCCGTAGTGAGGATCTTTTGGGGGTGGGGGGGTGGGTATCAGAAATGGAACTCCCTTTAGGAGATTGGCTGGATTCATCCACCAGTGAAGCACTGTGTGAACTGGTGAGAAGACAAGGATTGACTGATCTAGGTTGCCTGAAAGCTGATCCCATTGGACCCGGAGGGTCCACTGCAGAATCATCATCTGCAGCCTGGCCAGAGGGACCATCACGATGACGAATGACATGAGGCCTAGGAGCTGGAGGAAAGTTCTGGCCGGAACATACCATCTCTGGGCCACCTCCTGGGCCTGGGCAATAAAGTGATCCACCCAGTTCTGAGGGAGGAAGGCCTTGCCCTGAATAGAGTCCAGAACTGTCTCTACATATTGCAGTCTCTGAGAAGAGGTCAGCACCAACTTAGGGAAATTGATCGTGATGCCCAAGGAGTGAATGAAGTGCAGGGTGCACTCCAGGGTGAGCAACAAGAGCTCTCTGGACAGGGCCTTCAGCAACCAGTCATCCAGGTAGGGGAACGCATAGAGGCCCTCGTGACGTATGGCTGCTACCACAGCTGCTAAGCACTTGGTAAAGATCCGTGGAGCAGAGGATAAGCCAAAGGGCAATGTCCTGAACTGGTAATGCTCCCACTGAAACAGAAACTGCAGGTAATGCCTGTGAGGGGGGGGCAAACCATGATATGCAGATAGGCATCCTGCATGTCAAGGGAGCACAGCCAGTCACCCTGCTTGAGCAGAGGAAGTAGGCCGTGAAAAGTGACCATCCAGAATGTTTTGTACTGAATAAAAAGGTTCTACTCCTTAACATCTAGAATGGGCCTCAAGTCCCCTATTTTTTTGGGAACCAGGAAAAATCTGCAATAGAACCTCTTGTTCCTTTGGTGCCTAGGCACTGGCTCTATAGCCTATTTGCACAGCAAGGTGAGGACCTCCTCCCTAAGTACCTCTGTGTGGTCTGGAGGGTAAAACAGGGGAACTGGAGGAACATTTGTAGGCTGCTCTAATAGCTCGAGAGCATGCCCCTGTTCGATTATCTGCAGGATCCAAGCATCTGAAGTGAGGATTCTCCATTGAAACAAGTGAAGGGAGAACCTGCCTCCGATCACCACCTCCTGACTCAAGGGAGGAGGAGGGTGGTCCTGCAAGGAGTCAGGCAGAGTCTGAACTGGCAGCGGGGGCTGCACTGCCACCTCTGGGCTGCTTGGCTGAGGGGCTGGCAGAGGAAGAGGGGGCAGGCAAGGCTGAGCTGGCTCTGAGTTTACCCTGAAGTTTGCCTCCAGGACCCGACTTGTGGGAGGGCTTCCGAAAGGAGGACCATGGCCTACTCCAGGAATGGGTATGATATAAGGAGTGGACAGACAGAATGGCCCTACCAGAAGCCTGCAGCTCATTAATAATGTCCTGCACATCTGGACCAAAAAGTTTGTGACCCACAAAAGGGGCATTCATCACCTTTTGGTGGACGTCACTGGTAAAGCCAGAGACTTGCAGCCAGGAGTGCCATCTAAGGCAAATGCCAGAGGCAGCCGCCTGGGCTATAGTGTCAACCATGTCATATGTGGCTCTATGGAGGTGCTTGCTATCATCCTAAGAGGCCTGAAGTATCTTGAGAAGGTCCTGCTTGTGAGAACCCTCAGGAAGGGACTGAGCAGTCGCTTTGCCCTTCCTCCAGAGAGTATTCTGGTACCTAATAAAGTGAGCCAAGTAATTGGCGATCCAAAGGCTGAGGGTGGCTGAGGCGAAAGACCTTTTGCCCCACAAATCTAACCTTCTAGACTCCAGGTCAGGGGGCAAGGAGCTAAGATACTTAGGGGCCTTAGTCCAGTCATGAGCAGCTTTAATGGCCACAGAGTCAGTTTCAGGCTGGGCTGTAATAAAATGGTAACCCTTGAAGTGCCTGGTAAAGTTTGTTGGCTTTCCTTGGCATAGCTGACTCCATAATGGTTCTGCACCAGGCTGCTGTAGCTGCAGCATTCAAGGCAGGCAGCAGGGGAGGAATAATCTTAGGTGGAGACTCTGTGTTCTCCAAGAAGTACACCATACTCCTCCAGGTTTTATCCTCCTCCTCCTCCTCAGTGTGGAATCCCATAGTGGAAGAGAGCTACTTTATAACACCGAAGAAGGGAGGGGTCCTTGGGGGGACCTGGGAGTGTGCTTAACAGACTCCTCACTTACAGAGGAGATAGTGAACCTGTCAGAGGTTTCCATGTCTACTTTCTCCTCATCCTCCTCTTCCTCAGGGAGGATAAGATCAGGATGATACTCTTCTTCATTGCTGGACTGCTCAGGAGCAGGGGCCAATGAACACCACGCTGACAGCATATGGGCCTAGCAAGAAGCACTGAAAAAAACAGCCAAAGATGGCGCAGGTGACGACAGCCTGGGCCGAGCAGCTAACTGTTGGATAACAGAAATATTCATGGAGGTTAGAATGGTATTGAAGTCAACAGCAGGAAAGGGAACCATCGTCGACACTAGCACTGATGGAGGGGGCACGAGACCCTTGTCCGTTGATGAACAGCTAGCTGAGAAGGTGGCGGGTAGGCCTGGCACCAATGGACCTTGAGTCTCAAGAGGTTTTGATGGTAGGGCAGGGGCCGATGACTCTTCTACAGCCCTATGACGGGTGGGAGGAGAATCCATCGTGGGGGACCTGGAGGATACAGAGGCCTGCACGGGCCGAGGCACTGACTTCGAAGCTGTTGATAGGGCGATCCCGGGAGAAGAAAAGGAAGAATCTGGTGGGGACTGGGATCACCAATGGGGGACCAGTCCTTGGGACTGTCCTTGTCCCGTTGAAATTGTTTTCCTGAGGCTTTGTCCTGGGCCTGCGAGCCTGTGAAGGACACCAGCGACTGGGCAGAGGGGGCAGTGGAAGACCCCTGCTCTCCACTGGCTACCTGTTGCTCCATGAGGAACTTCTGCAGGGCCTTTTTTGTAAGCACCAGGTGCTAAGGTTGAATTTCTGGCAGGATTTGCAGGCTGAGACATTGTGGCTAGGCCCAAGACAGCAGACACAGAACTGATGTTCGTTGGTGGAAGAAATCTTCTTTCCACAGTGGCAGCGATGGAAAAGAGCCAACAATGGAATAATTCTTGACATACAAAGGAAAAAGGAATCACATTTAAACAAAAGTGATTTGTTGGCAAAAGAAAATAAAAGGTAAGAAAATTTTGGCAGTCAAACTGAGTGACAAAGCTTCTGCAGAGTCCGTACGTGAATGGTTAATGGTGGGAAAGAACTGAGGAGGAAGCGAGGCTGCCTGCGCTTTTATAGGGTGAGTGATGTCGGAGCCTGACGTTGGCGTGGGTGGCCCCTAGTAGACCGCTGCAGAAAAGCTTCTGTGGAATCCTAGTGCCTGACAGCTAAGATCCATAGGTGTGACCTGATGACAAAGATATCCCCAAAGAAGATGCAATATTACTACGGTGAGTAATTTGTTCTTCAAACCCCAGGAATCCCTCACTTAAGTTTAACAAGTACAGACTCCATAGCAGTACCTTGGGATGCTGGGTACAGAACCTATTTAGGCAAAGGTTCTGCAAGAAAGCAGTGCCAAAGCTGGCATTCCTTCTGGACTGTATGTCTAGACAGTAGTGCTTTGGGAAGCTGTGTACTGTTTTCCAGGTAGCTGCTTTACAGATTTCTTGCAGCGGGATGCCCCTTGATGCTGCCATAGAGGCAGAAGTGACTCTTGTAGAGTGTGCCCTGGATCCTCTGGGTTGCAGTTTACCAGCTTTGTCATAATAGAAATGTATGCAGGAGACTATCCAGTGAGAAATGGTTATATTGGATGCTGGTTTGCCTTTCCCCACTTCACCATATGTAACAAACAGCTGAGGCCTAGTGGACCAGACATCCTTTGTGTGGTTCAAGTAGTAACTCAGTGCCCTTTTCACATCCAGACTGTAGAGTTTTTGCTCACCTGAGCTGGAGTTTCCTGTGAAGAAAACTGGAGGGGCAACTAATTGATTCAGATGGAATTCAGACACCATTTCTGGGAAAAATCTGCAGTTTGCCCTCAGGATTACCTTGTCCCTATTGGAATATTATATAGTTTGGATCTGTGCAGATGGCTTGTAGATTGCTCACTCTTCTGGCAGATGTCACTGCCACCTAGCAAACTGCTTTCCAGGTGACATACTTTGGTGCAGCAGTGGCCATGGGCTCGAAAAGGACCTCCATCCATTCAAATCCCAATCCCTCCTTCCCTGGAGGGTACAGGTGAATAAGCCCTCTGCCAAACTTTTTGAAAATGGATTGTAAAGCGACTGACCAGTCTTTTCCATCTGATGTATAAGCTGACACTGCTGCCAAATGAACATTCATGGTAGAGGGCCTTAGGCTAAAGACTGGAGATGGACTAGGTAGTCCAGGATTGTAGACAGGCCTGTCCAGAGGGGGCTGATCTGTCCAGGAGAACACCAGAAGGAAAATCTTTTCCATTCTGAAGTATAGGTTCTCCTTGTTGCTGGTTTCCTAGAAACCTTCAGCACTTCCACTTTTTCAGAAAGATGTAACCCAGAGAACTCTGACTCTTCAAGAATCATGTTCTGAGGCATAGGGCTCTCAGATCTGGTCTCTGGAAATGTCATCCTGCCTTGGAACAGTGTCGACAGATTGTATCTTAGCAGCAGGTTAACTGATGGCCTGTTGGAGAAGGACATGAGTATGGAATACTGGGTCTGCCTGGCCCAATCTGGAGATATGTGAATCAGTGTTGCTGACTCCCTTCTCAATTGTATCAGAACTCTCAGTTAAAGTGGAAATGGAGGGAAGGCATAAAGAAACTACCTGGAGCAACTGAGGACCAAAGCATCCTCTGAGACTGCGTCCACTGCTGGGGGTCTGCAACAAAACAGCGGGAGTTGGTTGTTCTCCCAGGAAGAAAAAATATATATTTCTGGTGTACCCCACCATCTGAAAACTGATGCCAGCAACTGCTGGTACAGCGTCCACTTGTGACTGCCCTGGCAGATCCTGCTCAAGGAGTCAGCCAGCACATTGTCTTTCCCTGGCAGGTGTTCTGCAGATAACTGAACTTCCAAGGAGTTGGCTAGATTCCAAATCTTCATGGCATCTGTGCACTGTTTTGAAGATCTTGTTTCTCTCTGCTTGTTTATGTAATACATTGTTGTGGGGTTATCTGTTCTGATTTGACTAGCCTGACCCTGAATATGGGAGAAGAAACTTGTACTGCCAGGTACACTGCCTTGAGTTCCAGGAGATTTATATGCTCCAAAGTCTCCTGTGTGCTCCAGGTACCACTCACAGTAAAGTCCTCTACATGGAGGGAGGTGTCTGTTGCAAGTTCAACTGTGGGGGATTGCTAGGGGAAAGGAATTCCTGCTCTGAGGTTGTCTTCCTCCTTCCACCATTCCGGTGTCCTTAACAAAGTTTTTGTAACTGACACCAGCCTGGACAAAGGATCCCACATCTGGGACCAATGGTCCCCTAGGTGATACTGAATGTCCTTTATTTGAAACCTGGCTCCTGGCACCCCTGAAGTGGCTGAGGCCATGTGACCCAGTAACCATAGAAAGTCACTTGCAAGCACTGGCTGGCCTGCCCTGAAGGATTCTGCAGTTGAAATCAGATTTGCTACCCTTGCTTGAGGTCCCCTGCAGGTAATCTGGCTCTGCACTAATAAAGTCCAGACCCTTAAATGGTTCTGTTGGTGACTTCTGAAGGTTTATGAGGAAGCCCATGTCCACCAATGTGTCCTGTGTCAGTAGTATGGAGGACTTTGTCTCCTGCTTTGTTTTTCCTCAGATCAGCCAGTCATCCAGGTAGGGAAAAACCACTACCCCTTTCCTTCTCAAATGTGCTGTACCATGTATAAGCACTTTTTGAATACTCTTGGAACTGAGGTGAGGCTGAAGGGAAAGGCTGTGAACTGGTACAGGCAGTTCCCCAACCTGAACCAGGATATTTTCTGTGACTTGACCTGACTGGAATGTAAACGTAGTCATCTTTTATATCTTGTGATCCCAGCCAGTCTCCTATTTGCAGAGATAAAATCACTGAGCTCAGTGTTACCATCTTGAAATTTTCTTTCTTTAAATGTTTGTTCAGATATCTCAGGTCTAAAATGTGTCACCACTCCACATTTTCTTTGTAAGTAGGTTTGCCACCTACCCATTTTTTTAACAGATGATCCCAGATTTCTAGTGCGCTTTCTGCTTGTCTGGTTTTAACCCTCTTGCTCCGTTTTTTTTGGTGGTGGTGTGAAAAGATGTCTCCAGCAAAAGATGTCTCTCTCCAACAGTTCTGAAACCAAACCTGCACTGCTGTCCCAACTGTAACTCTCGGCACGACCATGAGTTGAACTGTTACTGAAAATTTGTGAAAAGAAATGATATATACATATATATAATCATTTAAAAAAGAAAGAAATGGCTACAGTAGCATCGCTGGTGTCTATTCACTGGGCACACAGGCCCCATTCATCACAGCTAGGCTAACTTTTGTTTGGATGCTCCACAACTACGACCAGGGGGTAGGGGAGCAGGTACAGGTAGTGGCAGGCAGTGGGGTTGAGTGAGCATGGGGCTGTGTCTGAAAGTGAGCCACCAGCAGCCTTGGATCCATGTCAGTCTCTCTACACATCTCTCCTCTCCTCTCCTCCTGTATTCGACTGGGGTCCAGCTCACCAGCGGAGGGCTCAAAGGCATGGGTGTAGGCAGGCATACTCGAAGCACTCCATGGTGTGCAATTTTATTTCAGGGGGGTAGCAAATAGGCTCTGAACGGCTTCCTTTTTCCATGAAAACTAACAAAGAAAATACTGAACCTTTCTGTCATTTTATTCATAGGAGTTGAAACTAGAAGGACTGGTCACTAATGCTCTCTTTGCATCCCAAGGACAATACAACTTTACAGGCTCTGGGATGGTATGTGGATGTCTTAGGGAACAATGCATGACATTTGTATTTACCCATGCATGGCAACAACCATTGTCATGAGAGACAAAATTTGTATTTGCTGTGCCAAACGAGGTAACAAACACAGTCCTGATATACATTTGTATATTGCCTGGTTACACCCCGGGGGGTAGTGTTTTTAACCACTTGTGTGCAGATCTGAAATCCCTGGCTACACCCCTGCTCAAAGGTACAGACAAAAAATGAACAGCTGGCAAGAGAATATATTAAAAGCTCCCTCCCGGAGTTCCAGATGGCCCCAAGCTCTTCACTCACATGCTGCCAGGGTCGGACTTGGTTTATTAAACTGTTTCTTCTGGTTACAAGCTGCTGAGTCTTAAAGTCAGATGCTAGCCTGTCCAGCCAGCCAATAAGCAGCAAGGAATTTAATAGTGACTAATAGGGTAGCTGCAGTCTAGGCTTGATTGTGATTGGTCCTGTAGTTAAGGATCAATCATATAAGCTAGCTCACACAAAGCTGTGGCGGGAAAAGCAAAATGATAGAGGGCATCCCAGCCCCTCCCCTATACAAATAGTGGCTGCAGCACATGCCCGCTACCGTTTGGAAGACTGGTTCCCACACCAACCTATCCAGGCACCAGAGACCCAGCAAGCCTTCCACAGACTCAGAGGAGATTTCACTTAAAGAACTGCTGCCAGCCCTACAGCACAGTCTACAGGACTGACTTGGTCAGTGCAGCAGAGTAGTCAGCCAGCAAGCCCATAGGACAACTACACTGACATAGCCTTACTACAGTAGTATCCGGAAACCTTTCAGGTAAGTATGACATAACAACATAGACATTTTTTTTTTTGTTAAACTGATTTTTATTTCAGTAGTCTGTAGTTAGTCCAGGGAAATTCAGGCAATGTTAAGTTTATTTAAAATACAGAGTTTTCTGTTTCTTTGGGGAGAGGGGTAGTTTTTGGATAGCACAGACTAGACTTTGACTTACTGTAGGGAGGATATGTTTCTTTTTAGTGTACTTGATTTTTCTATTTATTTTGAAGATGACTGAGATACGCAGTAGAAGACTCTGAGTCTGAGAATAATGCAGTAATAGTAAAAGATATATTGTTTTATGTATCCAGCAGCCTCGGTTGATCAGGTCACTGAACAAGGGCATTTTTTCTGCCTGCCATGTGCCGTCCTAAGAGGGTAGTAGGGGTGCTTCTGTGATCACAGCGCTCCACAGCTAGATGTGCTAGAAGTATAATACATCCGTGTAACAGTGGCAGTGGTGGCAGTTGTTGGGGGGGTCAAAACTGTATGTAACTGCATGCAAAGAAGCTTTAGTACAGTGACCTGACCAGCTCAAGGCTGGGATCATCCCGGTGTGATGGGTACAGAACTTAATTTGTGGTGATGGTGTTATTTGCAATGGAGCTGCTGCTGTCCTCTTTAAGTGCCAGTTTTAAAGTGTTAGTGGTCACTGCTGGAATTGAGTTTGGCATTTTCTTTAGAGAGTCATGGACCCCTACAGACAACACACACAAGGATCTGGAGCACACACGTCACTAGAGGAAGGAACTTGCGTGGCTGCCCAAATTCTCGTGTGCTGGCACTAGTTTTACAGTTAAGTGTGATGGAGAAAAGGCACTGAAAAATCATCAGAAAGTGGAGAAACACCAGCAAGGTGTCCAGGTACAAAAGGAGAACATGTTTATGACCAAATTCGTCCAGCCACAGATCCAGACAGCAGAGATCATGAAAGTCACAGCTGTAGAGGTTGCAACAGTTTACCATGGAGTGCAGCATCACCATTCATACTTGTCCAAGGTTTGTGGAAGTAAACTGGCACAGAACATTTATTCTGACTTGGCAATTGCTTCAAAACTAAGCTGTGGGAAGACAAAGTCAGAATGTATTGTCACAAATATTTTGGTACCATATTCAGAGGAGTTATTTATGAATGAACTGGGAACACCATATTTTTTCAGTGGCCTCCTGTGCAACCAACAAATGAAACAAAAAAAGAAACTCCCTGTGGCAATTCAGTTCTTCCATGCAGAAAGTGACATTCCGCACAAACTTCTGGAATTCTATGAGGACCGTAAAGAAACATCCAAAGCCATCTTCAAAAAAATAACAGTGCCTTCATCAAAAAGGATTACAGCTGCAACATCTCTAAAAGTGGGTAAGCAATGTGAGAAGTCAGTAAGGAAAGCCAGGGGGATACTGGGATGCATAGGAAGGGGCATCACAAGTAGAATAAGGGAAGTGGTTATCCCTCTGTACAGACAGTTGGTGAGGCCCCATCTGGAGTACTGTGTGCAGTTTTGGAGACCTCATCTACGCAAGGACATAGACAGGATGGAAGCAGTCCAGAGGAGGGCAACTAAAATGGTGCAGGGTCTGCATCAGAAACCATATGAAGAGAGACTGAGAGAGCTTAATATGTATACCCTTGATGAAAGGAGGGACAGGGGGTACATGATAGAAACATTCAAGTACCTCAAGGGACACAACAAAGTCCAGGAGGGCAGCATCTTTCAGAAAAAGAGATGTGTAAGAACAAGGGGGCACAATTTAAAGATAGAGGGGGGACGGTTTAGGGTAATGGAGGAATTTTTTTCATGGAGAGAGGGTGGACCATGGAACCGCCTTCCTGGAGAGGCTGTGGGGTCTAAAACAGTGGAGGAATTCAAACATGCATGGGACAGACATAAGGCAATTATAGTGGGGGGTGGCAGGAAGTAGGCTGTTGGTTAACTAAAATCTGCAGCTTATCCAGTAGGTAGGGAAATGGGCAGACTGGGTGGGCCAAGTGGTCCTTATCTGCCGTCAAAGTCTATGTTGCTATGTTCTATGTAAGTCTATGCTGCAGACAATGCTTCTGTGAATTACGGCAACCACCGCTCCATGTTCAAACAGTTGAAATCAGAGGTACCACACATTATATCAGCGGACTGTTTTTGACAGATTAGCCACAGCTGTACTAGGAATGCAAGCAAGGCTCTGGCATGGTTTGATGTAGAGACCCATGTTTTAAAAATCTACAATGAGTTTTCTGGATCTGCAAAGAAGGTTGACCAGCTGAAAGAAATGTTTGCCTTTGCGGATCAGGAGTGGAAGGAGATCCTGCAGCAGGTAGCAACCAGGTGGCTCACATTTCTTCTTGCTGTAGCTAGACTCATAGAGTGCTGGCCAGCTATCAAAAGCTACTTCATAAAACAAGGGCCGGATGAATGTCATCATTCAAACTGGAAATTTGTGGAGTCTGAAGAAGATGGATACAGAGACTCAAATGAAGTGTCAGAAACAGAATGCTACTTGCATTTCATGCACTGTATCCTTCAAGTTTTCTACAAGTGTATTGCCCAGCTTGAAAGCAATTCATTAACTGCTCCAGAAGCATATAGTGCAATGCATCCTCTGTGCTGTGAATTGGAGAAGAGATTTGAGGACAAGTTCTTTGGGTTTAAAGTTACTGCAACTCTAAACAAGCATTTGTCAATGCCAAAGTTCGTCGTTTGGAATTGATGTTGGTATGCACAGATTGGTAGGATTACAGTTCCCAGCAGAAAGAACAAGTTATGCCACCAAGTTCACACTCCTGTTGCAATACAGTGAAGTACATACCTGTTTCCTCAATCCCTGATCTGGCTTTGAAGAGTGAAGATGTGTCTGCGGTTCAGAGAAAATGACACTGGAGTCCCACCATGGGTTGGGTTTGGGGGGGGGGGGACGTTATGGTTAGAAACCCTAATGCCCGGGCGTTTGTTGGCATTTGCACTACAAATTTTCAACATGGCCTTTTGTGACCCCCACCTCATGAACAGTGGCACTGTGATTTTGTTAATCTGTCCTGAACATTGATTTCTCACAGCGGCTGCGCCATTCTGCACCAGATGTGCAAAAACACAGTTTGGGCAGGATGTGAAAAATTACAGCTGTACCATTCATAGGGAGGTGAGAAGAGAAGGCAGAGTTGAACATCTGGAATGAAAATATTAAAAATGCTTGAACGTACTAGCATATGTGGAAACTGCACAATGCACGCTCATGATAGTCATTTAGTGGAATAATTTCACCAAAATTTCAACATAGGCATTTTGTGACCTCCACTCATGAACACTGTCACTATGATTTTCTTACTCTGTCCTGAATGTTGATTTCCCACAGCGACTGAGCCATTGTGCACCAGATGTGCAAAAACACATTTCAGGCAGGATGTGAACAATGACAGCTGTACTGTTCATATGGAGGTGTGCAAAACTGACAATGTTGAAACTCAGTGGTGAAAATATTACAAATCCCTCGATGTTACGGAGTGCGTGAAAACTGCGCAACGACGTCAGAATACAGTCATTATATGGACTTTTGTCACCAAATTTTGACATAGGTATTTTGAGACTCTGCTCATGAACAGTGTCACTGTTTTTCATAATCTGTCCCAAACACTGATTTCCCACAGTGACTGCGCAATTCTGCGCCGGAAGTGCAAAAACACATTTCAGCCAGGATGTGAAAACTGACAGCTGTACTGTTCATAAGCAGGTGTAAAAAAATGCCAGTGTTGAAAATCTGGAGTGAAAATATTACAAATTCACGAAGTTACGTTTGTGGGTGGGAAGTGTGCAATGCACGCTCTTAACACTGTCATTATGTGGACTTTTGTCACCAAATTTTCAACATAGCAATTTTGAGACCTCCGCTCATGAAGAGTGTGTCTGTGATTTTCGTAATCTGTCCTGAACACTGATTTCCCACAGCGACTGCGCTATTCTGTGCCAGAAGTGCGAAAACGTATTTCGGCCAGGATGTTGAAAATGACAGCTGTGCTGTTCATGAGGAGGTTTAAAAAAGTACTAATGTTGAAAATCTGGAGTGAAAATATTACAAATTTGAGAAGTTACAAATGTGCGTGGAAACTGCATAACGCACGCTTGTAAAACAGTAATTTTTGAATTTTTTCACCAAATTTTCATAGGCTTTTGAGAACCCACCTCATGAACAGTGGCACTGTCGTTTAGTTACTCGGTCCTGAAAGGTGGTTCTGTATAGTGACGCGAAATCAACTTCCGGACCGATTAGCAAGCGACAGTGCCACTGTTCATGGTGGGCTCTCAAAAGCCTATGTTGCAAATTTGAAAAAATCTAAAAATGCCAGATATCGCACCAAAGTTGAAAAAACCCTATTTATACCATTAACAGTTTACTGGCATTTCTTCAGTTCGCGGTCGGCTTTGAAGAGTGCAGATGTGTCCCTAGTTCACTGAAGATTGTCGCGCGAGCTCTGGAGGTAAGTATGGGTTGGGGGGTGTGGGAGGTGGGTGCGCAGAGGGTGGGCACGGGTTGGAGGGGCCACCAGACTCAACGAGGGACCGTTTTCTATTTTGCAGGTTTAAAAACAATTTATAACATGGGCATCTGTGGTCGACAGAAGTGATTGGCTGCTCTTAATCACCTGACCATTCATTAATCCTTAATATTTTTACACAAAGTGGATGTTGTGAGAATTCGCGTAGGTTCTCAGCAATGCAGTGGATGGCACTCATTTAGCAGCCGTGTCAAAGGAAATTTGAAGGAGCCATATTGCTGCATAAGTGAGCGAGGTGAGCTACCACCCACCACCCCATGACACTATCACTCCTAGCAGGAGTCTGAGATGGTGACTATGCAATATCAGCAAGTAATGATGTAACAGTACACGGGCACCCTGTAGGGACAGAGAGAAATGAGAACAGCTGTCAGAGACAAGTACGTGCGAGTGAGCTTACCAACCCGATCGTCAGTGTCCTCTCAGTTACAGCGTGCAGCACAGATGGCATCAAGGACAATAATTGTCCAGCAGTACTGTTGCTAGTAACGTGGTCAGCATCAGAAATAAAGGAGGTTGTTGTGATAATAGGGAACTGCAGAAGTAGTTAGGGAAGTGACTTGGAGCGGTGTTTTCTGGGGGAAAGTAAGTCTGACGCACACAGGAGGAAGGGAAAGAGACGCTGACAGGACAAATCAGTCGGGAAGTTACGCGGTCAGTAATGGCAGGATGGCATCAAAGTAAATCAGCCTGCCAGCAGAAATCAAAGTTTCCCCATAAGCTGCCGAAAGCTTCTACCCAGGTGACCAGTGGAAATCTTGAGGCATACTGAGCAGAGTTGTGACCCACTCGACCAGCGGAACTCCATGGTGCTCAGTGAATGAAGGTAGACATAAATAATGCTGCTGATCTTAAAAGCTTGTCAACACTCAGTAGACAGGGACAGTGGCAGTGTACAGACAGACTACTTACTGTAGATAGAGTGTGTGTTCGACAATATCTCACTGTTAGGTAAGAAAAACAGAATACACTGTAAAAGAGCAGGAGTGACAGCAGCAAGTGACAATGTATTTCAGAGAGCAGAACAAAAAGTTGTGTGCTCTTTGATTCTACTGTGTTACCCTGTTTACCACAAAGTTATGTAAAAAGCACTATTTTCCTGTGGCAGAACACACATGGATGTGATACTTCGGCTACAAGTAGTGGAAGAACACTAAGTAGTCCCCACAGTTTTTGTTTTGTAAACCCACCAGTTTTGGTCCATTTCTCTCTATACATGGCCCATGTTATAAGCACAATAACCCACTCCAGGGTGTGCGTTTATTGGGGATTAATCAACACCCCGGGTGCTGTCAGGACACTCGGCCTGTGGCCTCGTGCCTCACAACGCACCCGGGTGTTGATTAATCCTAAAACACACACCCTGTCGTGGGTTATTGCTATTTAAAATCTTGCAGGAAGGTTTTCTTTTTTTACAGGGACATTTGGCATACTGGGTGGCTCCCAGCGTGCCACCTGAGTGTTTGTTGGAGGGGGGCCTGTAGCCAATGGGGAATTTGGCACCCCCATTGGCACATACCGAGTGTTGGGGGGGGAGACAAGGCCAAGGGTGATTGGGCACCCCCTCAACCTACAACAAATTGGGGGTTGGGGGAACATTATGCGAGGAGAGTGGGCACCCCCATCATTTTTTTTATTTTAACTGCGAGGGGGAAGGCCTGGGCTCAGCGCATTCACACTACTGTATGCTACAGCAGTGTGAACGCGTGACCAGGAATGCAACTTCAAAGGACTGAGACGCATCACTACTGGTGTGGCTCTGTCCTTTGAAAAGTTGTCCTGCTCAGCCTGAATAGCTGCACGTGAGTCATTGCCAGCCTGTTGACTGATTTGCCTGCTGCTGACTTGCCCCAAGAAATGAAGCTCTCCATTGGGCACACCCCTGTAGAGCATCTTATAGCAACAAGTTCATCTGCACCTGCGTGCCACGACAAACTCAAAAATATCCATCAAATATCAGAGAGAGTTTGCAAAGACGTGACTGGGTTTTGCGTTCAGGCCCTGGCTTACCTCAAGAAATGGTTAGATTTTGATAGTAGCCTCTCAAGGTGCTGCCGATATTCTCCATAAAACAGGCAATATCATGGGACAAAGCAGTAGACCAGGGAGGGGCTGTTAGACTTTAGCATGGCATTTGACACAGTCACGCACAAAAGATTAATAGACAAATTAGCCAGCCTGGGAGTGGGTCCTAGGGTGGTAGCCTGGGTAAAACACTGGCTGGCCAACAGGACACAGAGGGTAATAGTAAATGTAGTCTACAGTGAAGAAAGGGGGGTTACTAGTGGAGTACCGCAGGGTTCAGTACTGGGGCCGGTCCTTTTTAATGTCTTTATAAGTGACATTGCAGAGGGACTGGAAGGGAAAGTATGACTCTTTGCAGATGACACAAAGATCTGAAATAGGGATGACATGCAAGGTGGGGTGGAAAAGATGAAAAGGGACTTGGCAAGGTTGGAGGAATGGTTAAATATATGGCAGCTTAGATTCAACGCAAAGTAATGCACCTGGGAAACAAAAACCCCAGGGGAAGAGTACACAATGGGGGTGAGATACTGACAACAACAAAAATGGAAAGGGACCTGGGGGTGCATTGAAATATAGAAGTTGACAGCAAATAAGGACCGCAAGGCCCATCCAGTCTGCCCATTTCTTTTTCTACCTTATGAATGTGCCATCAGCCCTTGCTCTGTCAATGGCCATATGTATTCATACTCATCTGTATTGCTCCCTTATGCATATCCCATGCCTGTTTGAAGCCCTGCACTGTATTCATATCCACCACTTCCTGAGGTAGGCAGTTTCATGCATCCACCACCCTTTCTGTGAAAAAGAACTTCCTCACATTACCCCTTAATTGGCCTCCCTCTAATCTCATGCTGTGTCATCTTGTCCTGCTATTTTTCTTATATTGAAACATGTTAGACTCTTTCACCTTGTTAATGCCCTTAAGGTGTTTGAATGTTTAGATCATATCACCTCTCTCCCTCCTTTGCTCTAGGGTATACATATTGAGCTCTGTTAATCTGTCCTCATATGTTTTGTGATGCAGTCCCTGCACCATTTTGGTTGCCCTTCTCTGGACTGCCCCAATCTGGTTAATGTCCTTGTGAAGGTGTGGCCTCCAGTACTGCATGCAGTACTCCAGATGGGGCCTAACCAGTGTCTTGTAAAAAGGGATTATTACCTCCCTCTTCCGACTTGTGATACCCCTACTAATACACCTTAACATCCCCCTAGCCTTACCTACTGCTTTAGTGGTCTGCTTAGTCATATCAGATGACCTAAAGGTGGGCCAGCAATGTGAGAATGCAGTAAGGAAGGCTGGGGGGATACTGGGATGCACAGGGAGAGGCATCACCAGTAGAAAACAGGGACTTGTTGTCCCTCTGTACAGACAGTTGGTAAGACCACATCTGGAGTACTGTGTACAGTTCTGGAGACCCCATCTCCGCAAAGACATAGACAGGGTGGAGGCTGTCCAGAGTAGGGCAACCAAAATGGTGCAGGGTCTACATCAGAAGACATATGAAGAAAGACTAAAGGAGCTTAAGATGTATAGCCTCGAGGAAAGGAGGGAGAAGGCGGACATGATAGAAACTTTCAAATACCTCAAGGGAATCAACAAAGTCCAAGAGGAGCATCTTTCAGAAAAAGAGATGTGCAAGAACAAGGGGCACAATTTGAAGATGGGGAGTGGCTCAGAGGTAATATGAGGAAGTATTTCTTCACAGAGAGGGTTGTAGATGCATGGAACAGCCTTCCTGAGGAGGTCGTAGAGTTAAAAACAGTAGTGCAATTCAAGAATGCATGGGGCAGACATAAGGCAATCCTAGTGGGGGGGTAGGAGGAAGTAGGCTGTTGATTAACTAGGCTCTGCAGCTTATCCGTTAGGTAGGGAAATGGGCAGACTAAGTGGGCCAAGCGGTCCTTATCTGCCATCAGATTCTATATTTCAAACTATCTAATGCAGTGGAGGTGCTAAAGCTACAGAATGGTCATGGGCTTGAAACGGACTCACTGTATTCAGACTTCTCAACATTATGCACAGCATTGCCATTCTTGCTTGAAATGAAGGACAAATGTGTTGCTGATAGATGGGTAGCATTTTTTGACAAAGCACCTGAATGCTGGATGCTGTACAAGATTGTGCAGTTTGTGTTGTCCATCCCTGCTAGCAACAGTTTGGTGGAACAAGTTTTTTCATTAATGGGGAATTCACGGACTGATGAGAGAAGCAGAATGATGGTACCTTAAATAAAAGCTGAACTTCAAGTCAAATTAAACTACAGTTTCACATGTGCACAATTTACTCTTTTATCAAAACAAATTCTGCCAGCACAGCAGTAGAGCTACCGCTTGCAATGCCGGCAACCCAGGTTCGGGAATGGACACAGGTCATTGAGGGACCATCGGGGGGGGAGCTCTTTGGCACACTTACGCCATTGCACGCCACACCTCCCAAGGATTACTCCTCTGAAAAATGGTGCCGCTCCATTCATGATGCCCTGCTCCTTCTTGACTGTGTGTGTGCTGCCACTAGGGTGCTTTGCCAGAGACCGAGCGAGTAGTCTCTGTCGGTACAGCTCAGTCCCGCAGCCCCACCTTGGGGGCCAAGAGAGGGAGGCTCTCCTGATGGCGTTCCACTGGGACCCATGTTCAGGCTTCCATGGGGGCTGGGGCAGTCTGACAGCCCTGCCCAGTGGGAGCAAGCTTGGGTGGATCACCGCTCCAGGCATGCCCTGGTGGTGAGCTGTCATTGGGAGGGGTGAGGGCTGAGATTCTCGGAGGACTGGCACACTAAATCAAAAAAAAAAACAACTAATTCTAAGCTCCTTGAAACTATGCAGTCCAATCAGAAATACAGTTTCAAACATAAATAATGTACGACTCCAGTATTACAATAGCTGAGGATTACCAGTAGTAGACATATACAGTACTTATTCACTTGCACTGTGTATTTTGAGATACAATAATGTATAGATAATCCAAGAATGATCTTGTAATAACATTTTTTAATGTTATTCTACTTACAAAGATTTCTAGTGATTATTCTTTACTTCCAAAGATGAGTGTTTTTGTGTTCTATGACACCATGTGCTATGTATTACAATGATGGTTAAATTAATGTTGCACCTTTTTACTGAGTTTGTGACTGGCTTCTTATTGTAATATTGGATCTGTAGCATAATGAACACCAAAATAGCGAGGCACAGTTATACTAGTGTAACCTGGGCGCCGTGTACCAGCAAGCTACTACCCCCCAACGGGTGACCACAACACAGGTTAAGGGGCCTGGGCTCTGTTCTGATGGTGACGGGGGGTTCTTTCCCAAACAGAAATCAGTAATAGCACGGTGCCTCCACCCAGAGTAAAATATAGTGGGCCCGATGTTTGTAGGGTACAACCCCCTGGGATGCTGTACCTACCCACCTCCCCTTCCAGTCACCCCACACATGGGCTAGCAACTTAAATGGTGATACTTTTCTATTCATGCAATTATTGACTATAGCTAATAATATGCTCATGGGTAGTTTCAACAGTAATAATAACAGCTTTATTATAGGGAAAGGGGAGTAGGAGATGCATATTTAAAGCAGTGGCATAAAGTTGGCAACTTGGAACAGCAATGAAACACATCAATAACTGTGCCCACTCCCAACAGCAACAACACACTTAACTTGCCCACCTCCCCACTGGTACCAGTGTCTCTAAAGAGTCTACCTGGGTACCCAGATTAAGGTGCAGGCCTGATCATTGTTGCAGGTTGGTTGGCATTAGTGCACTTTACACTAAACTGTAGCTTGGGGTGAAAACTTTAATAATATTCCCCAGGTCAGGGCAGGCCCTGTTTTACTCACGGTTCTGTTGCTACGTTTACAGGGTCTGGCAATGGGCACAGGTGCAATCTGTTGTATTGGGGGCCTTGAGCTGTTCAAGTAGGGGCGGCTGTCTTGGTTGTGCCAGGGCCTTGCAGCTTGTACCCTCAGGGCTGTTGCAGGATCACATTGCTTATCACCTTCTGTATTGACCCTCTGTAAACACAGCTCTTCTGACTCACACGTCTCGATCATGGCTCTTCTGAGTCACACCCAAGGTACAGGAGCACTGAAAAGTGGCTTTCCGGTTTCCAAGAAGCCCAGACCCTAGGAGCGACCCCATGGTCCAACTCCCCCAAACAGGTCGGGAGTACCCCAGTAATTGGGCACATGCCCGTGGCTCCCTGTTCCCCAATCCACCCCACTTGATAAGGGCTAGCTGGCCCCTTACCTGGCTCCAAGGCACCTTAAAAGGATGCAGTCTCAGTCTCCACTCGGATCAGTTCTGTACTCTTGGATGCAGAAGTGGCCCTCTGATTCACACTTTCGGCAGGGCATTCTGGAACAGTCTCTGGTAATGGGTAACTCAGTTTTTGGGCTGCAGGCTTTCATGGCTTCTGGGGCTCCCAAAGGCAGCAGGAACTCCAAGGGCTTTTCCTACTTCTGGCTTCAAGCAGCGCTTCAGACTCTGGCAAACAGTCTGACCATCCTAATAGGCTGAGGATTTCTCAGGATTGCTGCAGGAGTTATCCCCAAATGCTCTGGACACTCTCACTCCAGGGCTTCCAATTGCTGAACAATTAGGCCAGACTCCCAGTCTTTGGTTCTGGAAGCAATTGTTCTGGTCACTGGCCACATGCCCTCCTCATTCATGGAGAGCTATCCCAAACTATAACTGTCCCTGGGGTTTCAGAGGCAAATACCAGCTTCTGATTGGTTGCCATGGCTGTCAATACTGAAAATTAATAAACATTAGGTCCCTTTGATGCCCGATTGGTTGCTCATTTGGGCGCCAAGAACACAGTTCTAACTACCTTACCAGGAGCCATAGCTGCAGGTCCTTTGGGCTCTTGAATCCTGATTGGCTTGGCTTGGGGTCAGGGGTGACAAATATGGCTGCTGGCAAACAGTTTAGGCAATGTCCCAACTTTTAACTATTTTTGCAAGCAAACCACAATGTTTTAAATTTATTTGCCCCCACAGTCTGTTAGCTGCCCCTCTGCCCTATCGTCCAGTGGCAGAGTGGGGCTCTGAAGGGTACATACCTTGTCGCTCCTTTTGTTATACTGTGCCCTCATGTGACAGACAGAGTGGTTCATCCACATAGTAGCCTCAGCTGCTCTTAAAGATATAGGCACCCGTTAATGTTATAGCACTTAACAGCGCTCCCTTAAAGTTTATTTTCTCCACTTCTCCTCCCCTCCCCTCCCTTCGTGCCTCCAGATCCCCCCAATTGGTATTTCTGTGATCCCTGAGGTCGGGGCACATGGAGGGGACCACTGGATAGAGCTGCTGCAGTGGTTTTTACACTTAGTGTCATAGTGCTCCTACTGCACATGCACACCCTGCCAGCTTGCACATTCCTGATGTGAGCTGCGAGTGTGATGCACCTCTCTTTTTCACGTGGGTGACTCAGTTTCTTGCTGCTCCTCTGGTCCCCTCACACAGGTTCAAACGCAGGATTGGGACTGGCAGTGGGAGCAGGCAGCTGGTAGGAATGGCAAGGTAAGCCCCACCTGTTGAGGGGGGTGTTACACTAGTAAGTAATAAACCAAGTGTTAAGGTTTCTTCAGGTAAAATTCTGGTAGGTCATGTGATGCAGGGAGGGTGGAAGGGGTGTGGCCATGGACAAAGGGGTGGGGCTAGGAGCAGGACTATCTGGGTCCAGTTTTGGCCCAATCCAAGGGTGGCAACCCTACTTGTGAATAAGGAAGTACCTTAAAAAAGTCCCTTGCCCCATTGTGAGGCAGGCACTTTTTCCACTGTATTTGCTGGCAACAATTTCTTCACCTCTATCTCTAACAGAATTCTTTCAGCTGGAGAACGCTGCTGGAAAACCTGTTTTTGGGAGGGGAGCCTGTAGTTTTGAAAACTTTATGAACTGCAGAGACAGACCCTGGCTCATTATTTCCAGGACCCACCTGTGTGTGGTAACTTTTATCCATTCCTGGAAGTGGTAAGCCAGTCCCCCCCTTCCCCCACTGGCAATGGACGGGCGGCCAGGGCACACTTGTCAGGGGTTTTGCTCTGTCTGAGGTTTGGGCGCTGGTGTTGCAGCTTCACACCTAGTATCCCTTCAGCCCTACCCCAATGGTATGCACAGGAAACATAAGCACGAGGGTAGTATCCCCTACCCCTACCTCCCCTTCCATATGGCATGTAGGAAGTGAAGGCCTTCTCTGTCTCAGTATTGCTCTTGTAGGTGGTTTTGTATTCATCCACTTTTTTCATGTACGCCTCTGTCTTGTCACTAAACAGAGAATGTCCCTGACAAAAATGTGCTCATCATCAGAACATTCAGTTTTGGCACTGCACATATACAATAATGAACAAATTTTCAATCATTATTTCAAAATTAAACAGTTTTTTGAAAAACGATCCAAGAATGATTCTTGGGTCAAACTCTAACAAACCCTTTAAATTTCAGCTTTCATATCCCAACCATTTATTTGCGATCAGTAAGCAAAAATAACAAAGGTCTTAATTTGGAGGATTTTATGAGTCCCCATTTTAAAGAGAAAGTCTTACCTGGCATATTTTCATAAGACTCTTCCGTCTTCTCACATGAAGCATGTTCAGGATTTTTCATTGCTACTTGCTAAATGAAACAAGAAAAGCAGAACAACAATTAGATTATTTAAGATACAGTACCAGTTAAATGTGGGTAAAGTATCACTGTTTGCAGATATGCCATAGCGGACTGGCTGTAGGCAGGGCTGGATATATATTGCATACGTATGCAAAGGAATTCAAGAAATGATACAGCAACTATTACTTACCTGTTGACAGATTTAAGAGGGACAGACATAAAAGCGAAACCTTACGCAGATGTTATTTCAAGTAACGTATCATGTAAGTTAGATTTTATCATTGCTGGAGAAGATTTAAATGACACTGATTGCCCCTTTGAGTAAATAGAAGATCCTAGTTATTCACATGCAGAACATCAGATATTATGTTCAACCAGCTATGACATTTTAAAGGGACACTGTCCACACCCCTAGGTGTCAAAGTGTCACTAGTTTAAACAAACTCTGGTCAGAGCCAACAAGGCTGCTCCAGAGCAGCGAGTCTGAGTGAAACCTGCTCAAAGCTCCTGCCACAGCTGATGCTGTACTTGTGCCAGTTTAACAAATCAAAAGGAGCAACAGGCATGAGATTGCAGTCCAGTAGTAACACCAGTTTGTAGACATAAGAAAACCCTGACTGCATCAGTACCTCCAACTGCAGGAACATTTTATTAAGTTATAGCCACACAGAGAGTGCTGCATTTACCTAGTGCTTCAGACACAAATTTGATTTTGTAACATGGCTAACAAAAAGGGTTGCACCTGATTGGTGCAACGACATCAGCTGACCAGGATTAATTCTCAATCCATGGTTGCTGCTGCAGTACCCATAGCAGCCACTGTTGTGTGTGGCTCTCGTTTTTAGCCATGTTACAATGACAAGGTACAAGTAGTCCTACTCCCTGCTCGTGGCTGTGGTATTGCCCTTCCTTAATGTTTGCAGCACAAGAGTGTAATAATTTTCCCTTCTTGCTCTGTCCCTTCCCACCCACCTGCCCCACAGACCTCTGAGGACCAAGCGCACAGTGTCCCTGCCAGTAAGTAATCAATGCTTGCTCCTGCAGTAGCAATGCCACAAAGCAGCAGTCAGCACCTCGTATTGTCACCCGATGACTTAGATCCCCAGAGACATACTGAAATGCAGTGACTGCTGTCTGTAAGTCTTGCAGAAATCCCCCTAATGTAGTGTACTGTCAAATCAGCCAGTTGTGCAGAAATCCCCATAATGTTGAAGCCATGGGGGCAGGGCTAGTGGGACTTGTTCTGTGTGTGGCGGGGTGCAAGGCAGCAGACAGGACAAAGGCAGGTGACTGCAGCAGTGCTATGGTGGTGTCCTGGGGGCACAGCTATTGAGGAACAAGCATGGTAGGTGACAGGGGGTCGGGCATCAACACTGGCAAACCAGCCGCCAGCCTTTCCTCATCAGGGTTAGTGGAGGCACCACCAGTGGCAAAGTTTGTGTCTCACTGTTCCTCTTGTTGTTGGTTCCAGTTGAGTATGCGGGCAAAGTAGTGAGTGATGTGTCTGTCTGGCATCTGTAACCCTCGCAGTGTGCAGCTCTGGGGCCAGCAGATGTTGGAAAAGTAGGGCTCAGGGGAGGAGGGAGACATGGAAAGGGGATGGATAGTGTTGTTGAGACCCATACCTTTTTTTTTTTTTTTTTAACTACCCCTTTCAGTGCATGTTCTTCCTGGAATGGGACATTGGTTGTAAAATGTGCCCTCCCCTAATCACCGCACTGCAAGTGGTAGTACTGGCCAGGAGATGCATACAACGAGCTGTAAAACTACTGTTCTGATAAATCTCCCTAATCCGACTGTGGTACACCATGTTCAGGCCAGCACAATCTCACTCATTCTTTGGTATACTGTGAATGCAGGCAGGGTCCCCTGGGAGACAGGACAAACAGCCATCGGAGACCCCAGGTCTCCGATATTGGCTACGGCTGCAGCGCTGCTCTGTGTGTGTCTCCCTCTCTCTCTGAACATGAAAACACTGGAGCAAACAGAGGGCAAAGTCGGCGACAGGCATGGCAGCGCTCAACAGTACACTCATGCGGCACACCACCAGGTCAATGTGCAGGAGGGCAAGAGAGAGGAAGGGAGCCATGTTGCAATCAGCACAGCAGTCGGGGATGAATCATCCCTTTGTAACATGGCTAACAAAAGTGAGCTGAACCCTTTTTGTTAGCCATGTTACAAGCGGATTAACCCACTCCACTGTATGGTTCTACTTGAGAATTAATCCATGCCTGGGTGGTTAGAGGCATTCGGCCTGGGGCTTCATGCCCCCCCCCCGGTGTGGATTAATTCTCAAGTAGAATCTTGCTCTGTCGTGGGTTAATCTTTACATGTTCTTTGCCAGAGGGCCCCTGCTGAAGAATCGAGTTTGAGACTGAAGCACCAGGTAAGTGCTGCACTCTCTATGTGGCTGTAAGCAGGGGTGTAGCCAGGAATTTCAGATCTGCACACCAAGTGGACTTACTGCTACCCCCCCCCCGAGATGAAGCCAGACAATATACAAATGTACACCAGGACCATGTTTGTTGCCTCATTTGGCACAATAAATACAACTTTTGTATTCCATGACAATGCATGGGTAAATACAAATGCCATGCATTGCTCCCTAAGACACCCACATACCAGCCCAGAGCCTGTAAAGTTGTATTGTCCTTGGGATGCAAAGACAGTATTAATGACAAGTCCTTCTAGTTTTGACTCCTATGAATAAAATTACAGAAAGGTTCAGCATTTTCTTTGTTAGTTTTCATGGAAAAAGGAAGCAGTTCAGAGCCGATTTGCTACCCCCTTAAATAAAATTGCACACCACGGAGTACTTGGAGTATGCCTGGCTACACTCATGACTGTAAGTGCTCTGTGTGTGGCTAGAACATAATAAAATGTTCCTGCAGTTGAAAGTACTGATCCAATCTGTTTTGTTTTTTACCTGTACAAATTGGTGTTACTCATGGAGTGTGGTCCCCCTGCCTGCTTTAACAGTAAGAACACCCCTGGAGTGAAATAGCTTTCAAGACCCTGAGCCACTCAGGTGGAGGGGCCCCAAAATGCTGCAAGCATGTTCAGGTTTAGTTTAGAATACTAGAATAGAATAAAATCTGTTAATTGTTTGCATATACAGTTATTGTGTCTCTTATGGTTATTGGAGTGCATTCTTGAGTTCTTCGGGTGACAGAACTGCAGAGTGAAGCACAGCAGTTCTGGGACACAAAGGACTTGAGCAGAAATTCTTGTAGCCACAAATACACATGGGAACTGAACATATAAATGTATTCTAATTCATGCTTAAGATTTCTGCTAAGAAATGCAACTTGAATTTAAAATACAACTAATAACTGGGGAGCCTTTTTTCCCATAGGAAAACCGGTTATAATTCACCATTATTATGGCAAACGCATGCCGGATTTCCCTCGCTCCACACATGCGCCTGTCTCTGCTCTCCCGCTACATGGCACAGGAAGCTTGAAGTAAATTCCCCATGTCTTGCTGATCAGAAGGAAGCTACGGGCTTCATTTAGCTAGAAAAGCAGTGGAACGAAATTCAAATACTGTAACTACTCTTAGCTGATGTAAACAAGGGGATGTCAAAGAGCAGCTTCCTGGTAGCTGCCTGCCCCAGCTCATTCGATAACTTACTCCCACAGACAGCTCCCAATGAAGCGTGGCATAAAAAAGCATGCTGTATTAAAAGTTATTTGCCTCATAAAATTAAAATAGAGCCCACCAGCAAAAAAAAACACTGACTTCCCGGTCTGCAAACCACACCCCAACGTTGGCCCATGCAGCCCTGTTTTGTGATGTCACAAAACGAAGGCTGCAAGAGCGAGCGTGTCCCATTCACTTATAATGGGGACGATATCATCAGATAGTTTTATACTATTTACTGTCAGGATTTGCTTAAATCAAAGCAATGGACTGACTAATAGGAACCCTATTAGTTGATCAGTCACTTTGATTTAAGCAAATCCCAACATTAAATGGTATAAAACTATCTGACAATATCAGCCCCATTATAAGTGAATTACGCGCGCTCATACAGCCTTCGTTTTGTGATATCACAAAACAGGGCTGTGTGGGCCAATGTGGAGGCACAGTTTGCAATACCTATTTGCCGGTGGGCTCTAATTTAATTTTACGAGGCAAATAACTTCTTTTTTGTCATAGTTCTTTTTTCCTCCTGCATCCTGACCTGCGATCATCCAGCCACCGCCTCTCTTCCCAGAGCGGCCCGCAGGCTCTCCCACACACTGGCTGGCATATGCTACCATACCCTCGAAGGGGGACCCCAATCCCTGTGACAGGCTAGGAACCATTACCTTAGTGCAACCGTGCACAACAGGCCCCTACCGGGCGAGGAAGTTGCAGCCATCAAGCTGCTCAGTCAATTGCTGCCATTTTCTCTTCCTGATTTATGCCCCTCGAAGCACGGACGTGCAATGACGTCTAAGGCACAACGTGCCAATGTCTGCCGTGCTTCGTCCTCCGAGTGCACCGGTCCATTGCAGTACCCCCGATCTCCATCGGGGGGCCACTGCAGAGTGATGGGAACCCACAACCTACCCCAGGGAAAGGAAAGCAGTCCTCCGGATGCCCAATCCTTTCCCTTCCCTGCCGACCTCTGATGGCCCTGGAGTGTTCCCGGACCCGGCTCACCAGTGTAGCACGAGGTGTGGTGTCCAGCGCCTCAACCCTCAGTGCCACTGGGCCAGCAGACAAATAACTTTTAATACAGAATGCCTTTTTTTTTGTCACACTTCATTGGGAGCTGTCTGTGTGGGTAAGTTATCAAATGGGCTGGGGCAGGGCAGCACAACTAACAGTAGGAAGCTGCTCTTTAATGGAATGCAGGACAGTTTAGGAACCATCTTGAATGAAGAGGAAGCAGTCTAGTAAATGGGATGAGTTGGACGCAGCTTCAAGAGTGGAAGAGACAGTGTACCCAACTTGCTCGTTCGACTCAGCGGTAAGTAAAAGATTAACAAAATGCCTCTCAGCAGTTCAGTTTCTTCAATGGCAGGCAGCAATCCATGGTAAAACTAACAAAAAAACGGTTACAGCAGCCTCTTGGCAGCACAGGCTGTAGACAGCGCTTAATTCCGAATGGACTGCGGCTGTTCTACTTTATATAACTGCTGTGATGAGAAAGGTTCCCCAGCAATTATATAAAATAAAACATGGGGTGGTGTGTTTAACTTGAGATTTGACACATGCCCTCGGTGTCGGATGTAGCAATCGATCCTTCGGAGTGCGTAAAATCTCGTTAAACGCACCACCCCATGTATTATTCTATATATTACATTTTGTGGAAAATTAGAGAAACCCCTGTGTGATGAAATGGACTACGCTAACTAAACTGTAGCATTAAAACTATTTGAATGAGATGTTCTGTGGGAAAAATAGTACTTGAAATGTTTAGAAATAAACAATCCTGATTAGCCAAGAATGATGTCAGAATTTACAATTTTGTGTATAGAGGATAGTGGATGCTCAGCCATGCAAACCAAGCCTGTGTTGTCACTGACCTCGAGAGTGGCCAGAACCCTGCTGACAATGCAGGCTTGTTGTGCATGTGACTGAGCAGCGACTGTTTTATGCAGCGTATGTTTTTTTATCTTAAAAATTACATTGTTGCCCCCCCCCCGCACATACACAAAAGGCACATCATTTTGGGAAATTTTAAACCGAATAAACCCACCCTACAGACAACTGCTAACACTCCTTGCCATGCAACTGACAGTTTATATGCTTTTAAAATCATTTGAAAAAAAGCATACTTCATAAAAAAGGAAGAGCTGGGGGATGAGCGAGAGCAGGATCTGCACTTACTGTACGTGCTTCCATTTAAATTAACATGGATTCACACAGATACGTTATAGTGCAGATCATGCTCATGCATGTCTCCCAGGTCCTTTTATTTTTGTAAGTAAGATTCTTTGTAAATGATTCTGAAAGCAACGCACTATCAGTAGCACTGGGTGGGGCAGCAGCATCTGGGTGCAGGGTGAGTATATTGGTTAAAATTAATTAAAAAAAAGAAAGTTTCTGTGTTTGGGTCTATGTGTACATGTGTGGTGAGGGGAGAACAACTGTGAGAAAAACAGAGTACAGGTGGTACTGAATTTCAATTCTTATTAAAAAGTTATTGCGCCACAGACAAGCGAACAGCATTTTATGACCTTTGACCCGTCATACCAAACTTTTCAGTTTGGATGGAAAGCCATGCGGAACAGTGCCTTTCTTACACACTGTAACCCTAAGTGCTTTACAAAGCACCAAGTTACATACAGGTGGTAAGGGGCTATGTGCAGCACACATATAAAGGCCACTGAGCACACTCATATGATACATGCAGACATACTACAATAAACCAGTGGTTTTCAAGCCACATATCTGTAGGGCCACATAGCGCAGCCACCAAAACTTACTGGTGGCCTGGCTCTTTACATTTTTTCATTCTATTCCCTTAATACAACAGATCTCTTTTCCCACACAGTAAATGAAGTTCTCATTGTCTTCTCACTTTTGCAACTAGGAAATGGCCAAAGGCTGGCATCGCACAGTAGCAGAGCTGCCATTCATAGGGCCAGCAACCTGAGTTCTGGAAAAGGGCACAGTTACTCAAGGCTGGGCAGGGAGTGGAGGACTAAGTGTCTCACAGGACACTCCCCTCCTCCACAGTGGGAGGGTCTCTATCTCTGCCACAGTGCTGCTACCTGGGTGACCACAGGTGGAGGCAGAGCAGAGGCATGGTGGTGGGGGGGGTGGAATCTGCTGGGCTCACAGCAGGCATGCAGATACACATACTGCTGCTCTGCACCCCGTGTGTGGATGTCCCAGGGATAGGGAGAAAGCAGCAACAAATTGCCCCAGCAGCAGTCAGAGATGATCCCCCATTATACTTGGACTCTGCAACACTCCCACCATGCTGCCTGAAGCAACATTAGTGTTGTGGGGAGGCTGCTGCCCACTCCTGTCCCTGTCTGATGGAAGTGGTATATCACAGTCAGAAGTGATAGAGGTCTGGTACTTTGCAGTAGCCCAAAGAAGAGCCGCACCTGAGATTGGAGGGAGCATAAATAATAAGTTAAACAAACAATTGGGTGCTCACCATTTGCATAGTGTTTAAATAACATTTCATTGGTGGGGGGTGAGGAGGGTGCAGTCCTCCTGGACTACCATATCCTCACAGAAAATTAAACAGAATTTCAGTGGACACCAGCTGATGCCAGTGATGACCCCCAGCACACTGTAGAGGCTCTGAGGATTGGTGGGGGGGGGCTGGAGAAGATAGGGCCAATCTGGGTAGTATATGTGATTTGTGGACAGGCAGAGGGGGCCACATAGCTGCTACTGCTGTCCTTAGGCAGGCGTAGCTAATGCCCTCCTCCACTGGCCCTATGCCTTGAGGAGTCTGAGTCCAGGATCGGTTGGATACTGGCCTATGCCCCCTGGCAAGCCACTGTCCCACCTGCCTGCATAGACAGGCATGTTAGTCAGACATAGGGTACATAGGGGGAACACACCAATACTTTGGATGCTGGGTAGTACCCAGATGGTGTACATATGGTGCATAGGGGGCACTCCATGGCTTTTCCAGGACCTCTGCACATGTGGAGGAGCAGCAAACCATTTGAGGATTAGGACCTGAATATACAGGCTGCTGCAGATACACAAAACATGGTAATGGAATGAAATACATACTGTACATTGCACTATAAAGATACAGCTGTTAAACTTGATCAACTAGAAATAAAAAAAAGTATATGTGGAGGTGCACATTGAACAGCATACTAAAATAAGAGAGGTGAGGAATACTCTATAAAAATGCAATGCCTTTATGGGTCAGATATGAACAGGGAAATGCAGCAAAAAACTGGCCATTACAAGTTGCAAGAAGGTTAAAGCTAAACTACTAGGATAATCAAGGGTTAAAACTAAGTTGTGTCCCTGTGTAATTTGGGGGGGGGGGCAGGGCAAAAGCATATGGAACAGCTAGAAATGTCAACACTAAAAAAGAAAGTATGAGGCACACAGCTTCGTTAACAAATAATATAAATATCTTATTTTAAGGACACACTTTCCAAATAAATCAATACTATAGCAGCTAGAAGTGGCAGACTGCAGCTACTGCAGCCAGTGGAACAGAAGAGGTGTGTGTGTGTGTTTGTGTGTGTGTGTGAGGGAGAGAGAGAGAATGAACTGAGCTCTGTGTAGGAATGCAACCAACTGTAATTTGAGCTCACAGTGACTAATCTGTTTCAATGCAGCTGAGCAAAGGCATTTAATGTTGCTAACCTTCACACCCTGGCAGGATAAACAGAAGAGGGGTGTGTGTGTGTGTGTGTGTGTGCGTGCATGTGTGAGAGAGAGAGAGATGAATGAGCAATGAAATAGTGCCAATGCAGGCAGCAGAGGTCGCAGGGGGCAGATACAAACACTGTCATACATGGAGAGAACGCAGAGATATGTGACTCATTTCCAGTCAACGCACTACTGTGGAAGAAGACACTATGTATCCAGTCACATGCTTCCACAGTCCCCTCTCTCTCCTACATCTCAGTACCACATCAGCATGACTCCGCCCATGCAGCCATAAAAACACGTTATGATTGCTCACATTCTGTAGAGATTGCTGACGTAGCGTGTAGTTTTATTCAGATTCCTTTTTTTTCTTTTAAAAAGCGAGAAGCAGACTGCCCACCATACTGGTGTTACCACACAAAAACGTGTTTATTTACAGCCCTTGATCAACTTCCTCTACATCTTTCCAGGATTTGGTAAACACCCCCAACAGTTTAGCCACTCTTGATTCAGTGAGAGGAGACTACTGCATCATGAGTGGCTGCACTGTTTGGGAGTGTTCCTAATATTCAGGAAGTATACATTAAGAGCAGATCAAGGATTTGAAACAAAACAAGGTTAGGTATGGTTACACCATTAGCATGCATTTCAGTTCTATCAAGAAAGGACGCAGATAAAAAAAAAAAACAAGGAATTTTAGAAAAGCAAGCAATCATAAAATGTGGGTTTTCAACTAGAAATAATATGATGCAAAAGGGTTGACAGTGTCCATTTAAAGCAGGTTTAAAAATACTGCAATACTGATGTTGAAGAGGATGCAGAATGCATTAACATAAATATGGACTTCATTTCCATGACCAAATACTGTATAAAGGGGATACGTAATGGCCTCACTCAAAATATGCAATTTATCTCCAAGTGAGAGGGGGCAAGACCATAACTCACGAATGGTGAAGCCATGTGTGAGTTATGAAAGTCTTGCCCCCTCAGAAGTGGAGATAAATTGTGTTTTGATTTTTTCCCCACAGTTTTGGCCAGGAAAGATACACTAAAGCCAAGATTTGTTTCCAGGTGCATCCTGACAGCACAGGTAAGTTAAGCGACTTGCTAATGGTCACACAGTATGCAAGTGGTGGCTGTGATATTCAAACCCAGTTCTCCAGGTTTGCTGCTCAGTGCTCTTAACCACTACAATATACTGCCTCCTAATGGCCGAGTCAAACCATTGTTCATTTGATTTATACAACATCAGTTGAACAGTTGAAATCTTTTAAATCATCTGTTTTTGTGAAGAGACTACTGTTTGTCTATGATTTAAATCACAGATTTAGCAGCTGCACAGGCCTATTGTGAAGACATCAGCATTGTGAGAGCGGCTCTCTGATTGGTTCTGTTCAATGGTCATGGAAAGTGATTGTAACAGATCTAACCTCTTGATAAATATTTATCTGCAGGTTAGATAGTGTGATAAATTTATTAGGGAAAATGTATTACCACTGGCGTAAAAGTATTTCACACCACGGATTCATTTGTCCGAGTTCAGCATTTGTGATCGTCATTTCATTTGGGTACTTTTATCTGTCAAGTCTGAAGGGAATAATTTCAACAGTTTTCACACTGACTAAAACCTTTAAACAAGTATACCAAAACATGCAGGGCATCCCAACTCAAAGGGCATGGTTTTAAGTAGTGTTTCTCAAATGCAGCCGCACAAGAGGCCAACAGCATGCTACTACAGTATGTGCATACTAAGGCACGTAGGAGCAGAGAAGGCTGTAAACCTATAAGTGTGCCAAATATAGAATAAAGTATGGGGGTGTGTGTGTAAACTTCAAGTTTACACACACACCAATATTTTATTTTATAAAATTTCTGGGTCGCCCCTTTCTGGCCACAGCAATTATATAAAATAGCAGCAGTTCCGGTGCAGCCGCGCTCCAGTTCAGTTTTCAGCCGGTCCTTAGATTTGCGTTTTCGGAGGCTTCACATTTTTTTTATTAAATATTGAATCCTGTATACTGTAGAAAATAACATTTTTTTTAAAATATAACTTACCACCATGATTCTTTGGTGGCTGGGTTGGGGTCAAGAAGGAAGCGAAACACTGCGGCGGACGCATGCGCAGAGGGAGGAGAACCGCTTGCATGTTTGCCATTATAAACACTCCTTTATAATGACAAATTACGTCACAGTCTCCCTCTTGCAAAAAGGGGAGACCCAGTTAATATAATACCTATTGTCCATAGTAAGACAGATTATTACCCCCTAACATATAAGAGTCCGGTTTACTTCAGAATTCAGATTTATCCTTACTAATGATAACCTCCATTGGTAACTTATTCTAGGGCTTTACAATTCATTGTGTGGGCATATAGGTCCTTAAAACCTACTAAAAATTTTTAATTAAAAGTCAGTGTTTTACCTTATAGGAAAGTTAGTGAGATATGTATGTATGGGCTGTATACACAGCATATTGGATTTGTAAATAAAATTTAAAAAAAGAATGTGTCTTATCAGGGTTAGGTAAAAATAAACAAATGAGGCCACCAGTAAAGCTTGAGACCACAAAGTTTCTGGTTGGGTTTTACCGGCTTAAAGAGCCACTTAGACAATCAGTACACTGCAGTGCAACACAAATGTTTTTGTTTGTTTCTCAAAAAGCTACTTTCCAGCTACAGTTAATAAAAATATTAGCGTACGTATTCAGTCTGCTTTTGTATATACTTCCCAAATAAAGATGTGAATGTATAATTCGCCGGCACAGTTGGTGCGAAGTCGGGAACTTCACACTTTTTGAAGCTTCACAAAGTTCCCCAACTTAGCACCAACTCTGTCACTGATTTTTAAATACTACCCCTTCCCTCTATGTCATAGACACCCACCTCAATCCCACCATGGCGCACAGTTTAAAAGTATATCCCTCCATCTGTCCATCCACTAAGCCTCTACATCCCTCCTCCAACCTGTTCACCTGGTAAGGTATATAAAAAAAAAATCACAATCCCTTCCCCCGCCCACAAAATCAACTTTCTCATTGTTCCAGCAAAACATGAATTAAACCACCCACCATTTACTACCACCTTGTGGAAAAAAAAAAGCCCTCATACATCAGCAGCAGTGTACAGGATCAAACACAAATGCCTGTAAAAAAAAAAAAAAAAAGGAAAAATGAAAAACGTCCACAGACGGAGTGAGTGTCCTCACTCTTCTGTGCTGTGAGCCAATTGAATGGTGAGTGACAGATATACTAGTAGTAATACAATACTACCTGACTTGCAGATAACCACCCAATAGAACCGTTACATAAGAACTTACTGTAACAATAGATCTCTGAGGGGATCTCAGTCATCAGGTCACACCGTAGTAACTTCACCAGTGGTGAAGCAGGATCCACATGGAAGACTTTTACAGCAGTATGTGACAGGGTTGAATAAGGGCCTACCCCATTTGTTATGCAGAAAGAGTTTAAATGCAAGGGGCTGTTCTATCCTCTCCTTTTCTGTCTCTTCTCTGTCTGGCTGCACAACCAAATTTTCTTGTGAGACCTAGGAACTGATCACTCAGATGGTTTTGCAATTTTCCGCCTCTCGCTATCTCGCTGCCTTCCCTTGCTATTTCTGTCTTCTGTTCCCCTTTGCATATCTGCGGGTATAAAAACATATGTGAATCTTTTTGTGGAAATGTTACTGATACTGGGATCCCTTTGTTTAAAACTGTATATAGTTTTACTGATGAAATGATTGCAAAAAGCTATTTGGAACTCATGGGGTTAAACTAAGATGTTGGTGTGCAAACTTTACAGAGCTGTCAACAAGAGGTCAGTTCTGGGTCATTATGTTCTTTTTGCTGCACCTGCAAGAACATTGGAAACTGACAAGAACATTCTGTAAACTTATTAGAACATTCTGTTTGAAGCAGGCTCTCTTAACAAGTTCCCAAAGACTTATAAAAGAGCAGCAATGCTTTTTGCTAGAGAGACAAGGAGAGTGATAGAGAGAGAGAAATACTGAGATTTTGAAATTTAGAACACTCAGAGGACTGTTTTCTCTGTTTGAGCTGCCTTTGTAAATAGTAATTTTGAACAACTTTTATTTTTTATTTTACTACTACTACTACTAATAATAAAATGCTCATTGTGAATTTTACAACTGCTCCTGGTTTTCCTGTGCTTCCTGACCTGTGCCTCGACAACAGATGTTGTCAGCCTAAGTGGGATTTACACCATGCATACTCTAAGCCAGGAGTTTTGTGCATGGGTACTAGACCTGGTACTACAGAAGCATAGAAGAAAAGTATGGATTCTGGAGTAGCAAGCCCAGGAGTGGTTACCAGGAGAATGGCAGCCAAACTAGCAGAGACAGAAGTCCAAGCTGAGACTGCACAGCTAGCACCAGTTATGGAAAAAGAGAAGGCAGTGACAGAACCTGAAAGCCTGACTGCCTTTTTCAAATGGTGGGCTGTACAACAAAAAGACAGAGAGGAGATGCAGCAGAGATAAAAAAAGATTCAACGTTTAGAGGCACAGAGAAAATAAGTAATTCAACAACTCAAGAAGCAGAGAAAAGAAGAGATGCAGTGACAGGAGCAGCAAAAAAGACAAGAGATGCAGCAGCGATGGATGGATGCCTTGCAAGTTATCAAAGCTGGAAAATCTGGGACTGGTCCAGCCAAGCAATAAGACACAAACAACTTAAAATACATTAAACTTACAAAGTTGTGTCCCTCTGATGATATTGAAGCATACCTGACAACTTCTGAAAGGGTTGCCAAAGCCTGCCAGTGGCCAAAGCAGCAATGGGCAATCAGGCTGGTACCTTATCTGACAGGTAAAGACCAACTTGCCTACAGTAATATGGACACTGCACAGTCAGAAAACTATGATCTGGTGAAAAGAGAGGTCCTTAAAAGATATGACATCTCAGGAGAAACCTACAGGCAGAGATTTTGGTCTCTGAAGTACAACTCAGTCGACAATCCTTGAGAAACCCGACTCAGAGAACTCCTTATGAAATGGCTCCAACCAGAGGGCAAAACAGTCCCACAGATCACTGAAACATTTGTAATGGAGTAGTTCATAAACATCCTACTCATAGACGTACAGCTTTGGGTAAAAGAATAATGACCAGAAAGTGAGGAAAAGGCTGTTGCCTTGGCTGAAGACTACCAAATGGTCAGACAGACACCACAGCAGTGAGGTAACAGCCAAGCACCAGTAAGACATTCTTTTTTCCCATTTAAACTCCAAGTCTGATAAGAACTGTGGTGAGGGTAACAAATCTGCTCTCAAAGACTTTATTCCGTATAACTGTAATAAGCCAGGTCATATTGCAAGAAATTGCCGTAGTAAGAAGAGTGACACTGGAGCAGATTTGTCCTTAACAAATTGGGGAAGTACTTAACAGATGTGAAGGTGGGAGATAAGACTGTGAAGGGACTTACATATTCAGGAAGTAGACAGACCCTAGTACATACTGAAGTGCTGGAAAACGATGTCCAAAAGGACCAGGTACTGGTGTCATCTGCATCCATGGGGACACTTGATACTATCCCACCAGCCAAGTGACTGTAACTATTAATGGGGTGTCACACCAAACGAAAGTGGGCATAGTACCCAAGTTACCTGTACCTGTGATTATTGGAAATGACTTCCAGGATTTACTGAGTTAATCAAAGAGAGAGTAAATCCTGACGTTTCAGCAACTGTGGTGACAAGAGCTTACTTAGGCAAAGAAAATCTCAGATGGTGGGGACTCTTCCTTTTGCGGATTTTGATTTGGACTTGTTTGAGCACAGCTCCAAAATCTGGAAGTCTAGGAAAGAAAAAAGATGCCTGAAGAAACAGTGGCAACAAAAGACTGATGGACATAAGGGGTTAACATATGAAAATGCTGAAACTAAACTGATCAATGATTGTGATTTTCTTTCAGAGCAAGCTAACAATGTTTCTCTCCAGGGTTATTTTTATTGGGGGTGAAACCAAAACAGGGTGAACCTATGTTCAAAAAATTTAATGGGCTACTGTACAGAGTTCAGATTAAACCTCAGACACAGAACCAGATAGAACAACTGGTTATACCACAAAAGTATAGATCTGATTTGTTACAAATAGCACATGATAGTCCTATGGCTGGTCACTCGGGGAGGGATCGCACCCTTGCCAGATTGCTGTACAGATTTTACTGGCCTTGAATTCATGAAGATGTTGTTACCTATTGCAGTTCTTGTGCTGCGTATAAGAAGGTAGCTCCAGTGACTAAAAAAAGACAAGGTGTTGCTAGTGCCCCTACCCCTGATAGATGTGCCTTTTGAGAGAACTGCAATGGATGTGGTTGGCCCCTTAGGCAAAACTAAAAGGGTAATAGATTCATTTTGGTAGTATGTGACTATGCTACTCGATACCCAAAGGCAGTTCCTATGCATACTGTCACAGCTCCAAAAGTGGCAGCAGAGCTTGCCAAACATTTCAGCAGAGTGGGCATACCTAAAGAGATTATTACTGCTCAGGGTAGTAATTTTGGTGCTGCATTACTGAAGGAGCTGTACCGACTACTCAGTATAACTGCCATAAGAACCTCCCCTTACCCTCAGAGAGACAGTCTTATTGAGCATTTTAATCAAACCCTAAAATGCAGGTTAAAAAGGTTTGTAAAAGGGGGAGGTGAAGACTGGGACCAATACTTACCTTACCTACTTTTTGCTTACAGAGAAGTGCCACAGGCATCAACAGGTTTTTCTCCATTTGAAATGTTGTATGGTAGACAACCTAGAGGGCCACTAGATGTAATAAAAGAAACATGGGAAGGTAAACCCCATCGGAAACAATCTATTATATCTTATATGTGTGCTCTGAGAAAGAAGCTGGCAAAATATGTTGAAATCGCCCATAGTAATCAGGAAGAGGCCCAAAACCAGCAGAAGGTGTATTATGACCATGGGGTAAAAGAAAATATTTTTGAGCCAGGTGAAAAGGTCTTGCTACTGGTGCTGCTGTTGCTGGTCGGGGACTTCAATCTACCAGATGTGAATTGGTCCTCATACACAGCATCCTCAGGCTGGAGCAAAGAGTTCCTTTTTGCACTAAGGGGAGCAGGTTTGCATCAACTGCTGAACTCACCCACCAGAGACAAAGCAATATTGGATCTAGTGCTGACAAACAGCACAAGGATCCCAGAAGCAGAGGTGGGAGCCAATCTAGGGACCAGTGATCACAGTTCAATCTGGTTTACCGTAAACAATATGGAGGAATACAGTCACACCAAAATCAGGGTACTGGATTTCAGAAAAGCCAGGTTCCCCAAAATGAGAACTATGATCACATCCATGCTAGAAGGAGGAATCACAGGAGATGTAGAGGACTGCTGGAATACTCTGAAGGCTGCACTGCATACAGTAACAACTGCATGCACTAAGGAGATCAGCAAGTGCAAAAGAAGGAAACAACCTCTCTGGTTCTCTCATGAAGTAGCATCCAAAATCAAAGAGAAAAAAAGTCTTTTACACAATTCAAGCAAACAAAACACGAAGCAGACATGGAAGAATACAAGAACAAATTAAAGGAGGCAAGGAAAGCTGTTTGAAGGGCAAAAGCACTGACGGAAGAGAAAATAGCACAGGGCGTTAAGGAGGGAGACAAAACCTTCTTATAGGTACATAAGAGAAAAAAGGAAAAATAAGGGAGGAATAGTCCGACTAGCAACCAAGGAAGGTAAGATGGCAGAGAGTGACAAGGACAAAGCAGAAGTACTAAACAAGTTATTTTGCTCTGTCTTCACCACAGAAGACAGTGGCAAAGGTCCCACACTGAGCAGGACAAAGGAAGAAACTCGGGGAGTAGAGACTAGCCCCTTCACAAGGGAAAGGGTCCTAAAAGAGCTTAATAAACTGAAAGTGGAAAAAGCCATGGGACCGGATGGCATACACCCTAGGATACTGAAGAAGCTTCGAGAGGAACTGGCCACACTGCTGGCTCAGCTCAACAAGTCACCAGTAAGTGGGAATCTACCTCAGGACTTAAACAGGCAACCACTCTGCCCTTACACAAGAGCAGAAACAAGGAAGAGGCAGGAAATTACCGCCCTATCAGTTTGACCTCAGTTGTGGGGAAAATTATGGAGTCACTACTAAAAGGGAGGATAGTGGCGTACCTAACAGATACTGGAAAAATGGACCCAAAGCAACATGGCTTCACAGCAGGACACTCTTGTCAAACCAGCTTGATCAACTTCTTCGACTGGGTCACCAGAATATTGGATCAGGGAGGGGCGGTGGACATTGTATACCTAGATTTCAGCAAGGCTTTTGACACCATCCCTCACAGAAGGCCAACCAACAAGTTGAAACATACAGGAGTTGGACAGAAGTTGGTCAGCTGGATGAGTAACTGGCTGAATGACAGGACCCAGAGTGTGCTACTCAATGAATAATTGTCAAGGGAGGGTAGGGTGACCAGTGGTGTCCCGCAGGGATCTGTTCTGGGACCAATCCGATTTAACATATTTATAGCAGACATAGCGAATGGACTAAAAGGGAAGATTTGCCGGTTTGCAGATTTTACAAAACTCTGCAACAGAGTGGACACAAGGGAAGGAGCAGACTACATAGAAGCTGACCTTAGAAGGCTAAAGGATTGGTTCAGGGACCAGCAGTTATAATTTAACACCAAAAAGTGTAAGGTAATGCACTTGGGAAAGAGGAACCCTGAAAAAAAGTACACATTGGGAGGACATCAACTTGAGGAGACACAAACGGAGCAAGATCTTGGCATAATCATCACTGATGAATTAAAGGTAGGAAAACAATGTGAGAAAGTGGCACAGAAAGCAGGTGGCATCCTCGGATGTATAAGTAGAGGTATTTCTAGTAGAAAGAGGGAGGTTACCATGCCCCTCTACAGGTCCTTGGTGAGACCACACTTGTAGTAATGCGTTCAGTTCTGGACACCTCACCTCAAGAAGGACATCGACCATTTGGAAACAGTACAGAGAAGGGCTACTACAATGGTGCATGGACTGCATCACAGGTCATATGAAGCAAGACTCGGGGAGCTGAACCTATACTCCCTTGAGCAGAGAAGAAACGGAGGGGACATGATTGAAACATTTAAGTATGTGAAGGGATTTAACGCAGCTCAGACAGGCAATCTATTTCAACAGAACGTAGCAGCATGCATGAGAGGGCATGATATGAGACTGGTAGGAGGAAGGTTCAAAAGCAACCTCAGGAAGTATTTCTTCACAGAGAGGGTGACAGACCTGTGGAACAGCTTGCCCCAGGAGGTGGTGGCATCAAAGACAATCAGGGAGCTCAGACTTGCGTGGGACAAACTTGCATGGGACAGACATAAAGGACAAGTTAGGATGAAGGCTGCATAGGGAGGAGGGTAGTTTCTAGGGCAGACTAGATGGATCGCACCATCCCCATCTGCCAACGCTTTTATGTTCTTATGTTCTTACTGTTACCCACTACAGAAAATAAACTGTTAATGAAGTGGCAAGGGCCTTATAAGGTTCTTAGATGTACTGGCACTGTTAACTATGAGATTTAGACCCCGGATAGGAAAACTCCTACTAAGATATACCATGCTAACCTCCTCAAGAAATGGGTTGAAAAAACACCAAAGACTGCTTTGCTAGTTTTACCAGAAACTCATAAAGAAGATACTGATATCGCTTATGACAGACTGTAAAGATGAATGTTTCCTTAACCTCCAAACACACTGCAGACATCTGTAACTTGCTAAAGACATTTAACAGTACTTTTACTACAGTACCAGGCCGAGCAAAAGGGATCGAGCATGTGATAGTGACAAGGAATGCTCGGCCTATTAGACAAAAGACATACAGATTACCAGAGCGCTTAAGGGCAGAGCTGGTTAACGAAATACAAAAAAAATGAAAGAACTGGGTATCATGGAAGAGTCAAGATGTACTTGGTCATCACCAGTGGTGACTGTAAACAAAAAAAAAGAGGGTGTTAGAATCTGCCTTGATTTTAGGAAACTTAATCAAGTGTCATAATTCAACAGTTATCCTATGCCCAGAACAGATGATTTGGTGGACAGACTGGGGAGTGCAAACTATATCAGTACCCTCAATCTCACCAAGGGTTACTGGCAAATCCCTTTAGCTAAAGAATCCAGAGACAAAACTGCATTTGCCACTCCTGTTGGATTCTATCAGTTCACCACCATGCCATTTGGTTTACATAGTGCACCAGCTATATTCCAGTGGTATATGGATGTAATTTTATCCCTTCACACTGGTTATTGTGCTGTGTACCTGGATGATGTTGTGGTGTACAGTCCAGACTGGAAAAGTCACCTGGAACACCTACAAACAGTTATTCAATCGATCACAAAGGCAGATCTGACAATCCTACCAAGTGTGTATATGGCATGCAGGAAACCTGATATTTGGGCTATGTTTTGGGAAATGGAGAAGTCAAGCCAGGGGTTTCAAGTACTGAAGCTGTAGCTAATAGCCCTGTTCCCAAAAGCAAGAAACATGTCAGGTCATTTTTAGGGCTGACTAGTTATTACCGGAGATTTTTCCCAGCTTTGCCGAGTTAGCTACTCCCCTCAATGAACTCACAAAGAAATGGTTCCCGAATAATGTGAAATGGACCCCAGAGTGTGACGAGGCTTTTCGGGCCATAAAGGCTGCATTATGTTCAGCCCCTGCTTTAAGAAGCCCAGACTTTAAGAAACAATTTCCGTTATAGAATGATGCATCAGAGGTAGGCCTAGGTACAGTCTTGAGTCAGCATATAGATGAGAAAGAACATCCTATTCCATACATAAGTAGGAAGTTGCATGACAGGGAGAAAGGTACTCTATCATTGAAAAAGAATGTCATGCAGCAAAGTGGGCTATGGAGTCCATTACGTTTTACTTACTAGGAGCTGATGTTGTACTTGTAACAGATCACAAACCTCTCTGTTGGCTTAACCAAATGAGGATACAAATTCTAGAATCACATGGGGTTACCTGGCACTACAGCCATTGAAATTTTACAAGGACCAATACGGCAACTAATCTATTTCTGTATGTCATTTAAATTTAAAGTGATGCAAAAATCTGGGAAAGAGAATGTCAATGCTGATTTTCTATCAAGATATGGATCAGGAATTTAGAATTTTGAAGGTTAAAATAAATGTGACTTGAAACTTCGTTTGCTATGCTGCATATGCACTGAACTGTGACGGTTATAAGCTAATGTTAGACTGGAATTTAATAAAACATTTCGGAAACCTGTTTTTGTAAAAAAAGGTTCCCTCTTAAAGAGGGGGCTATGTGATATGCGTGAGTAAGGCCCTGCCCCATTTGTTATGCAGAAAGAGTTTAAATCCAAGGGTATGTTCTATCCTCTCCTTTTCGGTCTCTTCTCTGTCTGGCTGTGCATACAAATTTTCTTGTGAGACCTAGGAACTGATCACTCTGATGGTTTTGCAGTTCTCCACCTCTCGCTATCTCTCTGTCTTCTCTTGCTATTTCTGTCTTTTTTTTTCCTTGCATATCTATGGGTATAAAAATATATGTGAATCTTTATGTGGAAATGTCACTAATACTGGGATCCCTCTGTTTAAAACTGTATACAGTTTTACTGTTGAAATGATTGCAAAAAGCTATTTGGAACTCAAGGGGTTAAACTGAGATGCTAGTGTGCAAACTTTACAGAGCTGTCAACAAGAAGTCAGTGCTGGGTCATTATGTACTTTTTGCTGCAACTGCAAGAACATTGGAAATGGACAAGAACATTCTGTAAACTTACAAGAACATTATGTGACAAGCAGGCTCTCTTAACGAGTTCCCAAAGACTTACAAAAGAGCAGCAATGCCTTTGCTAAGAAACAAGAAGAGTGACAGAGAGAGACTGAGATTTGAAACTGAGAAGAAACACTCAGAAGGACGACTGTTTTTTTTCTATTTGACCTGCCTTTGTAAATAGTAATTCTGAACAACTGTTACTTTTTATTTTATTGTTATTAAGAATAATAAAATGCTCATTGCGAATTTTAAAATTGCTCCTGGTTTTCCTATGCATCCTGACCTGTGCCTTGATGACACAGTACAACTGGGACTGCCCACACTGACATTGCCTGTCAACGTCATCAACCCTATAAAGACATGAGCAGCCCTACTCCCTGCTCAGTTCTTTCCCCCCGGAGATAGAAGGAGCAAACTCCTGCCACTGGGGACCAAGGAGAAAGAGAGAGAGAGAGAGAGGGGTGCCCAGGCTGAAAGAAAAGGATGGAGTCACTAGATAGCCAGTCCAAAGAGAGGACCCCCCAAAAAACAAAGGAGGATGGTGGGAGGGAAGGCAGACCTGATGACTGAGATCCTCTTGAAGATCTATTGTTAAGGAAAGTTTTTATGTAACTGTTCTGTCTTCTTTGGTGGTATCTCAGTTATCAGGTCACACCATAGGAATGAGTCCCAAGCAGTTACATGCACATTAGGGCAGTCTGGGAAGCAGGCAGACCAAGGCCTAAGACAGAAGGCCTTGAAGTACAGTGTGGCCGAAGCCTGCATGGGCTCTAGAGGCAATGTCCACACTGTACTGCCTGGTAAAAGTATGGATGGTAGTAGCAGCAAAGATGTCAGCTGCAGAGACCCCCCTTGAAACAGGCCACCGAGGCAGCCATACCCCTTGTGGAATCGGCTTTCACCATCCCAACTCTTTGCCAGGCTTACTGTAACAGAACACAATACAACTGGACAACCATTTGGACAAACATTGTTTGGAAACCTGAATGCCCCCTCTTCCTTGAGTGAAAGAAACAAAAAGTTGCTCTGACTTGCTGCAATCCTTAGTTCACAGGTAATATATCAAAATCCTACACACATCTAAATTATGGAGCAGCGCTTCCCCTGGATTGGCACGCTCTGGGAAATACACAGGCAGGTGGACTGATTGGTTCAGGGTAAATTCAGATACCACCTTAGGGAGAAACTAAGGATTCATGCACAAAGACACCATGTCTTTGTGAAAAATCAAATAAGACTCCTCACACCAGAGAGCCTGAAGCTTGGAAGTCCTTTGAGCAGAAGTAACAGCAACCAAAAACAATACTTTCCATGAAAGGAAGTGTAGCTCGCAAGTCGCAGCTGGCTCAAACAGAGACAGGGTTAATTTCTCCAAAACAAAATTCAAATCCCAAGCTGGGACAGGATCGCAGATTGGAGGTTTTAGATGCAGGATGCCTCTGAGGAAAGTACGGGTCACATCTAACTGAGCAACAGTCTGGCTCTCCACAAACTCGTGGAAGGCAGATATAGCCAAAAGACGCACCTTGAGAGATGAATATTGGAGTCCTGAGTCCAACAATGAGATCAGATAGTCCAGGACTTGACCCACCAGACAGGTAAAAGGGGCCAGATGGTGAACAGTTTCCACTTCATGACGTAGATGGCCCTAGTAGAAGGCTTTCTAGCTGCTACCAGGATGTCTGCCACTTTTTGGGAAGCCTCAAACCGGGCAATAGCTATGTCCTCAGGAGCCATACATGCAGACGAAGGGACTTGAGGTGTGGATGGACCAGGGTCCCCTGAGCCTGCATCAACAGATCCCTGCCGAGAGGCAGGGTAAGCAGAGGTTCTGCTGCTAACTGTTGCAGCAATGGAACCCATATCTGCCAGGGCCAGTAGGGCACTACCAGGATCATGTTGGCCCCCTCCATCTGCAGTTTGATTAAAACCCTCTGGTTCAGAGGAAATGGAGGAAAGGCATACAGGAACCACCCACTCCAAGAGAGGGACAACGTATCTTGCCAGAAAACTCCAGGCCCTAGATCTAGGGAGCAAAAACTGGGCAGTTTTGCATTGGGTGGGGATGCAAAAAGGTCCAACTCTGGGCGGCCCCACCTGTTGAAGAGATCTTGTGTGATGGACAACAGGAGCTCCCATTTGTGTGTTCTGGACTGAGGCTGTGTGCCAGGGTGTTCAGGATGCCTGGGACATGGACTGCCGATACTTCTAGGCCATGGTCCAGTGCCCAGTACCATACCCTTATTGCTTCCTTGAAAAGGGGTACAAATGTGTCTGCCCCCCATTTGTTGATATAGTAGACCACATTGAGATTGTCTGACTGAATCAACAACTGACACAGAAAGAGGTGGTTCTGGAAGGCTTACATGGCATACAGAACAGCCCTCATCTTGAGGACGTTTATATGGAGGGACGTTTCAACCAGGACCAGGTGCCCCAAGTCTCGAAGAGACAAATGTGCACCCCCAGCCCAATCTAGAGGCATCCATAGTGAGAATCTGCTAAGGAGATGAGATCAGGAAGGGGACCCCTCTTAAGGAGTTTTGGGGTTCCATCCACCAATGAAGAACTTTGCGGACTGGAGAGGAGACCAACATTGGTTGCTCCAGATCACTGGTGTATTGGGCCTACCGCACCCAAAGGGTCCACTGAAGCACCCATATGCACAAGTGGACCAGGGTGACCTCCACTCTGTCCGGTGGAAGGAAGGCTTAGCCTTGCGCTGAGTCCAGGACTGCTCCTATGTACTGCAGCCTTTGGGCGGGGGTCAGAATGGACTTGGGCAGGTTGACAGTAATGCCCAGGGAGAGAAACAACTGGAGCATCCTCTCCAAAGTCCTTAGAAGCTGGTCCTGGGACTGGGCCTTGAAGAGTCTGTCGTCCAGGTAGGGGAAGATATTCTGGCCCTCTCTCCAAAGGTCGGCAGCCGATGCTGCTAAGCATTTTGTAAAGACCTGAGGTGCAGAGGATAAGTCAAATGGCAAGACTCTGAACTGGTAATGGTTGCCTTGAAAGAGAAACCAAAGGAACTTCCATGCAGTGGGCACACCAAAATATGCAGGTGGGCATCCTGCATATCGAAGGAGCACAGCCAGTCACTCTGTTTGAGCAGGGGCAACAGACCTAGCAGAGTGACCATGTAAAACTTCTTGTACTGGATGTGAGAGGTTGAGGTCTTTGAGATCTAGAATAGGCCTCAGAACCCCAGTTCACTTGAGGAGCAGGAAGAGCCTGGAATAAAACCCCTGGTTCTGCTGCCACCAGGGCACTGGTTCCATCGCCCTTTTTTGCAGAAGGGAGTGTACCTCCTCCCAAAGGACTGCTGCATGGTATGGGGGTAGGAGGAGGAGGGCATCTGAAGAGTCTCTGGAGGCTGTTCTAGAAGCTCCAGAATGTGACCTCTCTCCATTATCTGAAGAATCCACACATCTGAGGTTATGGTTCTCCATTGATTGAGATGGAGAAAGAACTGACCTCTGACCACCGCCTCTTGGTCGGGGACCAGAAGGGGGGGTCTGGAAAGGAGTCAGGTGGAGGTGGATCAGGCCACAGGGGCTGATCCGTTTCCTCTGGGTTGTTTCACGGCAGGTCCTGAGGAGGAGGAGAAGGAAGTAGGCAAGGCAGAACTGGCTTTTCTCTTACCCTGGAGCCTGAACCATATTTATAACACACCTTACAAAAGGGCGGCCTCTGCCTACTCTGGGGCTGGGTATGGTAAAGCAAGTGGACAGATTTGATGGCCCTGCCAGAGACCTACAAATCATTGATTATGTCTTGGACACAGGGCCCAAAGAACTTGGAGCCACTGAAGGAGCAATAACAACCTTTTGGTGAACATCTGCAGGAAAACCAGATAACCTCAAACAGGCGTGCCTATGCAGGCAAATGCCAGTGGCAGCAGCCCTGGAAACAGTGTCAGACATATCATATAAGGCCCTGAGGAAGGTGTTTACTGATATCCTCGGCGGCCTGGAGGGACTGAAGAACCTCTTGTTTCTGGGAACCCCCAGGCAGTTTTCATATGGTATTTAGATACTTGACCATATGGGAGAGGCAATTTGCAATCTATAGTCCCAGAGTGGAGGAAGGATAAACCCTTTTACCCCAGAGGTAAAGCTACCAACTTTCCAAGGACTAAAACTGGGATGGTCCATCCTGACCATGACCCCCCCCCCCCACGGGCACCACCGCAGACAACGCTGCACACAATCAATCAAATTTTGCTGTTTGTTCTGGCCATGCTGCCCCACAGTAACACCAGTAGCAAACATCCAGATTAAAACAATACATCATTTTGCTGCAGCAAGTTCCAAATCATGATGTACAGAAAGTTCATAAGAAGCAAACCTGCGTTAAATTGTGATCATACATTCGAGCTGCATGTATTGCTCCTCCTGACAGTCCCATCCAACCTGCTTATGCTCACCTCATTTGCTGAGCAAACTTCACTTCAGTGACTCCCACCACCACGCCACATTGTTTTCACACACTTTCCTACAGCTGATCCGGTTTGGGTACCTTAGTTCACTGTTGCCGGTTTCTTCTCCGTCTGGAGTCCCTCTCAGCTGCTGGCAGGCAGACATCCACATGTGCTTGTTTGCACTACTACTACCCAGTCTAATCTAACAGGCAAGAACATGCTTTACTGTGCTTCCACTGACATGCTTGCGGTGCACACAGGCGCAGGGGTTGAAGTTGCAAACTTCTGTCCAGCCCGTGCAGCGCCACACTGGTGCTGAAATAACTGTCACTCATGGATTAGCAGTAAGTAAAAAAAAAAAAGGGACAAAACTGGGACAAGTAAGCAAAAACCAGAACACAAGTCACATTTTGCAAAACTTGTGGGGGAACTGGGACATACTGCCTAAAATAGACATTGTGCTGGGAAAAGAGGGACTGTTGGTAGTTTTACCCAGAGAGCGATCCTCCTAGTTTCCGTCAGAGGGGAGGAGCTGAGGTGTTCTGGCACCTTGGACCTATCATGAGCCGCTTTGATGACCACAGAATCAGTCTCAGACTGGGCAGCATACTAGGGCAGGCCCTGGAGGGCAAGAGAGAGTTTATTGGCCCCCCTGGGCATGGCAGAGACCAAGTTTGGACAGTATCATGCAGCAGTAGTGGCATTTCTTAGTGCTGGCAAAATGGGAGAATGACCTTTGATGGAGGTTCAGGGATCTCCAAAAAGTTCACTAGGTCAGTGTGGAACCCCATAGCAGTAGACAGCTGTTTCATGATGTTGAAGAAGGTAGGGTCCTCGGGAGGGGACCTGGGAGTGTACTTCCCAGAGTCATAACTCACTGAAGAGGCAACAGACCTATCTAAGGAAAAGATCTCCTCCTCCTCTTCTTCCTCAGGGAGGATAAGGTCTGGATAGTACTCCTACTCAATGTCGACCTACTCTGGCTCAGGGTCCCATGAGGGAGGGACCAATGTCCCTGCAAAGGGTGCAACCCAAAGAGGGCGAACAGGTGTTGACAACAATGGGGCACACGATGGCACCGAGGACATTGGTCTAAGAAAACCAATCTGGTGCATCAAGGCCATTGTGAAACTGAGTCAAAATTGAATTGAGATTGACAGCAGACTCAGGCTGTTTCAAAGGAGGAAGAATCATCGGATCAGAATGCGATGATCCAGTCATTGGGTCCTGAATGCCCAACATCCCCAGTGTCCGAGGGCCTGGAGAGGAATCAGGCCAAGATGGTGGGGCAGGTGTCACCAACCAAAGGGTCAACAACTGAGCGGTCAATGACCAGAGGGTCGAAGGCCAGCCTCCCTGTGAAGAGAGAGTGGGGGCTGTTGGTATGGGCCTGGAAGAAGCAGAGGCCTGGACAGCAGAGGTTGTTGGTGCAGGAGCAGCTGATGGAGTACCCCCAGATGAAGAAGATGAAGCCACCGGGGAGCAGGAGTGCCTCTGCAGGGAGCGGTCCTGGTCTTTTCTGTGACTCTCCCACCCCCGAGGACTTGTTTTGGGCCTTTGAGGCCTGGGAGCTCAATGAACCCATAGGCAATTGGGAAGAAGGGACCCTGGAGGACCCCTGCCCAGAACTGGCTACCTGCTGTTCCATAAAGAATTTCTTCAGAGCCTTTTTTTGATGGCTTAGGCTTGTAAGATTAAATTTGTGGCAGACCTCGTAGGCAGAAACATTGTGGTTAGGCCCAGGACAGCAGACACAGAGGTTGTGGTCATCTGAAGAAGCAATCTTCTTTCCACAGCAACAGCAATGGAAGAGAGATGTAGAAGGATTAACTCCTAAAATAAATGAGGTAAAGAATCTCTTTATGCGGCCGGTGGCGCTGAGGGTTGAGGTGCTAGGCATGCACCTGCGCACCATGCCGGCGACCCAGGTCGGGAATGAGTACGGGTCGTCAGGGGTCAGCTGGGGTGGAGAAGGATAGAGCGCCCAACGGCAGCTCTCCTCCGGGGGGGGTTAACTGCAGGCTCAAGCTGCAATGCTGCCACCTAGGGGAGCCTGGGTGGATGGCACAGTAAGTGGAGCAGCAGCCAGCAGATTGGGTGATGGTTGGCAGGAGGCGGAGCAGGAGGTACGTCTCAGCGCGCCTCCCAGCTCATAGCTCCTCATTGCATGCCGATGTCAGGGGAGAAGGAATAAGGGAAAAACACCTCTCTCCCTCCTAGGTGATGACGCCTCCATGGAACTTCTCCGGGGCTCGTCGGACAGACTCCGCTGTGCTAGATCCATACATACAGAGTTTTGGTTTGGAGAGAGGTAAGTATCGGGGATTGCCCTCTCCACCCCTACCTGGGGGGTATACCGGGGAGTCTTCAGGGAAGTGTGGACGAGGCACTCCAGGGGCAGATCACGACAGGGGTCTGGGGGGTCCAAGGAGGTCGTCGGAGAGAGTGGAGGGAGGAGGCAGACAAGGAGCATAAACACAAGGTTAAAAAAAAAAAAAAGAATCTCTTTATTAAAAAGAGATTCCCGAACAAAACGCTAGAGAAAAAAACGTAGGCAAAAAGGCGTGAACTGCAACAAAGCTTCTGCAGAGACCCACTCGAGTTCAGTTGATGGCGGGAAAGAACTGCGGAGGGAGTGGGGCCATTCAAACCTTTATAGGGTTGATGGCATTGGCAGGTGATGTCGGCATGGGCAGCCCCAGTTGTACTGCTGGAAAAGTCTTCCATGTGGATCCTGCTTTACCTACAGTGAAGTTCCTACAGTGTGACCTGATGACTGAGACACCACTGAAGAAGATTAAGTGTTACTACTAGGACATACATGGCTTACTATTCACTTGACTCATAGCACAGAAGAGTGAGGACACTCACTCCATTGGGGGACAGTTTTCTTTTTTACAGACATTTGTATCTGATTCTGTACACTGCTACTGTAGTTTCGTCATCATCATTACCTAGGCATTGGACTCCTCAAGACTAATTGTGTTAGGGGACTTCAGTGTGTGGGTGCATAAAGAGTAACAATTTGCTCAGCAACTCCTCCAGTTGATGAATTTGATGGGCCTCACACAGGCAGTTACCTCTGTAAATGAATTTGGCCATACCTTGGTCCTTGTCTTCTCACTAGGGCTGACAAATCTGGGATATCAGGGTTGATCTGGTCAGTTAATCAGGTTACTATGTCATAACATTTCTTGCAGGGACCCCCTGAGTGTTGAGGCCCCCTTTTTGTGATAATTCAATATCACCCTAAACGTAATCATGAGCCAGAAAAGCTTAGGACAGTGCTGAACGTTTCCGGCATAGTGTCAGTGTGCCAGGGAGGTGAAGTAGCCCAGTTGATGGCTATAATACAGCCATTACTGTGCCTCTAGACTCCCATTCACCAGTCCATGTCTGCCCACTAACCTCCCATCACAGCTTGCCACGGTATAATGACTAGCTGAGATGACTGAAGGCAAAAGGAAAGAGGTTGGAACATTCCTGGAAGAGATAACATTCAGAGGAGAATAGGATGGCCCTGATGTCCCATTAAAAGAACTACCAGAGGGCAGCCACCTGAAAAAGGCTGAGTTCCTGTCATGGGTGATCACATCAGGAGAGAACACAGGGACTCAGCATTTCCGTACTGTGGACAGGCTGATTCATCTGTCCTGTCTAGTCTGGAGTTTTTTTTTTTGTACACAGAAAGGTGTGACAAGTTTGGTCAGTTTTTCCCAGACAGAATGTCCCCTGTTAGATCTAGAATCTTTTCAGGTGGTCTGTCAGGGGTTAGCAGCATTGAGGAAATGAGGAACAGGGGCTCTCTGATAACTGGAGGAGGTTTCTGCCAGTCTCAGTGGACAAGATGCTCAGAGTACTCTCCAGACTGCATCCCACTTTCTTTAACTTTGACCTGGTTCCTAGCAGCTGTTGAAGGACTGCTGGGACTTCCTGGACCTGGTATTTGTTAGCATTTCCAGGTGTTCCCTAATGGAGGAATGCTTCTAAATGACTCTTAAGAGACATAGTGAAGCCACCCCTAAAAAAAAGCCATAATTGGAGCCAGATATACTGGCAAACTACAAATGGACCTTGAATCTCCCCTTTTTGTGGAAGATTATTAAGAAGGTAGTGGTTACACAGCTCGAGGCTCACCTTGAGAAATTTGACATTTATGAGCCATTCTAGTCTGGTTTCAGGTCTTGGCACAGTATGGAGACTGTGCTCATTAAAGTGTTTAAATACCTAATCCCTGTGAGAGACAGAGGTGAGCACTCTATTGTTGTTCTCAATCTCTTATCAGCATGTGATACTGAGGAGCATGGGGTTTTGATGGGTCACCTGAAGGAATATGAAGGGAATCAATGGAACAACTTTGAAGTGGTTTAAGTCTTTCCTGTCCAGCAGGTCATCATTGTTTCTTTCTAGTCTCATCTGGCTGATAACTGCTATGGGTCTCCCCAGGGGCAGATTCTGTCCCCCACATTATTTGCAGTACACATGGTCTGCAGTGGATTTTTCCACCACCAGGTCATCTGCCAGATTATACTTTTTTGGGGTAGGAGGACCTGGTGACTACTGTACATACCTTTGTAACCTCAAGATGCAATACTGTAACTCTATACCTAGGGTTGTCCAGAAAGTTGGTGTATTGTCTTCAGCTGGTGCAGAATGTCATGACCAGACTGGTCACAGGGACCTTACGCACGGCCCATAGATCCCCCTGTACTGCGCAGTTTGCACTGACTTCCTATCAGGACAGGTGGTGTGTACCACTTTTAAGACTGTTAACTTACAAAGCCCTGCGTGATCACACCCAAGGCAGCTCAAAGATCTATTATCCTTTTATACTCCCGATTGTCCCCGCCACGCCACCAAGAGGTTAGTATTGGCCATCCCTAGGTTCTGTTTAAAACAATCAGGAGGCACAGCTTTGTTGATGGCGGACCCTTATATATGGAACTCTATACCTTATTACCATGGGAGTTAACCCTTAGTGGAGGTGTTTAAGAAGGGGCTAAGGTTTCATATTTTAATTTAAGCTTTTGATGCAGGCTGAACTAGTAATTTGTTACATCTTGGGAACCTGGTTTTATGGTGTTAAATATTAAATGTTCATATAGCCTGTCAGTTTATTACTGTTGTGAATTCCAATCCATTGTGATATTTTAAAGGGGAACTCTCAGCTTCACAAAAAAAAAAAAAGTAGCAGGACCTATAGGTCCTGATTTACAAATTAGCTTAATCACGCTTACAGCACCAGTACCAATCAAGCAAGGAAAGTACAGTTACGTAAAAATTTACCGTAACAGTAAATCTTCGAGAGAAGCTCTTGCGGCAGGCCACACCATTAGGATCAAGATACCAGGCACCAGGACCACACAGAAAAACTTCTAGCTTGCAGTCTACCATTGGGGATCACCCGCCAGCGTCAGTCAGCTGACGTCAGCCTAACTACTATAAGTGGGGTCCCCACACCTCACCCAGTTCTCCGCCAGAGACCCCATACAAGCCGAGGTTTCTAGAGAGCCAAAAGAAAGGTAGAGGTAGTGCAAATGACAAAAAGCAACAGGAGGAAGGAGGGAGAGAAAGTAGGGCCTGCTATAAGAGTTTCTCTAGAAGATCTACTGTTACAGTAAGTTCTTATGTAACTGTATTATCTTACTTCGAGGAAGGCTCTTGCAGCAGGCTACACTGACAGGACTGAGTCCCAAGCAGTACTAAGTATCACCAGGGTGACACCACTGGGAGGAGGAGGACAAGCAGCAGTCAAGAGCTCATGACAGAAGGCCTTGAAGAACTGCCATACTGAAATTGGCCCTGCGCCTAGAGGCGATGTCCAGACTGTAATGCTTGGTGAAGGTGTGGACAGAACTCTAGGTGGCAGCTGCACAAATATCAGCAGCAGAGACATTTCTGAAACAAGTTGTGGAGGCTGCCATACCCCTGGTGGAATGGCTCTTGACCACCCCTGGTAGGGGTTTGTTGTACTTGTGGTAGAAATAAACAATGCAATTTGCTAACCACTTAGACAAACACTGTTTGGAAACAGGAGCACCATCCCTCCTGTGGGCGAATGAAACAAACAACTGGTCAGTTTTCCTCAAAAACTTGGTGCGGTTTGTATAATACCACAACATTCTGTGAACATCCAAAGTATGGAGCAATGCCTCCTCTTGATTAGAATACTCAGGAAAATAAACTGGCAAGTGGATGGATTAATCAAAGTAAACTCTGACACCACCTTAGGTAAAAACTTAGGATTAGTATGCAAAGACACCCTGTCTTTGTGAAAAAACAAATAAGGCTCCTTACACATAAGAGCCTGTAGCTCAGAAATCCTTCTAGCAGAGGTCACAGCAACTAAAAAGAGTGCTTTCCATGACAGAAAGCGCAAGTTGCAACTCGTGGCCAGTTCAAAGGGAGGTAAAGTGAGTTTCTCCAACCTAAAGTTAAGGTCTAGTGGAGAGACTGGGTCCCAATTGGGAGGTTTCAGATGTAAAATGCCCCACAGGTATGTGCAGGACACATCTCAAGCTGAGCGACAGCTTTGCCCTCAATAGGTGCATGGTACGCAGAGATAGCAGAAAGGTGCACCTTAGATACATTAGTGAAAGGAGAAAGTCCAGAGGGGGTATTGCTAAGATCAATAAGGATAAGGGGAAGCGTGTGGAGGACCAAGGAAAAGCATATATCCTAAATAGATACTTTTGCTCAATATTTACTGAAGAGAAGGTAGGGCAGGGCCCATAGCTCAGCACCATGGACATGGGAAGAGAGGTGTGCACAAGTCCCCTCATAAAATAAAGGGTCCTACATGCACTCACTAAGCTCAGGGTGGACAAGGCAACAGGATCTGATGACATATATCCCAGGGTACTAAAGGAGCTAAGGGTGGAACTAGCAGAGCCATTATCAGAACTGTTTAGTGAGTCTCTGAGCACAGAAAAGGTCCAAGAACTGGAGAAGGGATCATGTGATACTGCACCACAAGAGTGGTAGCAGGGAGGAGGCAGGGAACTACAGACCAGTCAGTCTTACCTCAGTAGTGGGCAAGATTATGGAGGCACTCCTTAAGGAAATGATAGTGCAACACCTGAAATACATAGAAGCACAGGATCCAAGACAACATGGGTTTACAATAGGAAGGTCCTGTCAAACTAATCTTATATATTTCTTTGACTGGGTAGGTAACCAGAGTGGTGGACCAAGGGGGTGCAGTTGATATCGCTTACCTTGACTTCAGCAAAGCTTTTGATACTGTTCCACACAGAAGACTGATTAATAAGCTGGGTAGGCTCAGGGTGGGTCAGAGGTAGGTCAACTGGGTGGCAAACTAGTTGGCAGGCAGAAAACAGAGAGTAGTGGTAAACGGCGTACAGTCAGAAGAGATGCAGGTCTCAAGTGGGGTACCTCAGGGATCAGTCCTGGGGCCAGTCCTCTTCAATGTCTTCATCAGTGACACTTCAGATGGACTGCAGGGTAAGGTTTGTCTGTTTGCAGATGACACCAAGATCTGCAACAGAGTAGAAGATCCAGATAGGGTGGACAGAATGAGAAGAGATCTGGATAAACTGACAAAATGGTTGGAAGAGTGGCAACTGGGGCTTATTGCAAAGTGCAAGATCATGCACATAGGGAAGACAAATCCTGAAGCTACCTATAGGTTGGGAGGGGAGTTGCTGGCAATCACAAGGGAAGAAAGAGACTTGGGCATCGTCATCACAGATGACCTGAAATCATCCAAGCAGACCACTAAAGCAGTAGGTAAGGCTAGAGGGATGTTGAGGTGTATTAGTAGGGGTATCACAAGTCGTAAGAGGGGTAATAATCCCTCTTTACAAGACACTGGTTAGGCCCCATCTGGAGTACTGTGTGCAGTACTGGAGGTTGCACCTACACAAGGACATTAACAAAATGTAGGCAGTCCAGAGAAGGGCAACCAAAATGGTGCGGGGACTGCATCAGAAAACATATGAAGACAGATTAATGGAGCTCAATATGTATACCCTAGAGCAAAAGAGGGAGAGAGGTGATATGATCAAAATATGAAAACATCTTAACGGCATTAACAAGGTGAAAGAGTCTAACATGTTTCAATGTAAGAAAAATAGCAGGACAAGAGGATTCAGCATGAGATTAGAGGGAGGCTGATTAAGGGGTAATGTGAGGAAGTTCTTTTTTACAGAAAAGGTGGTGGATGCATGGAACGGCCTATCTCAGGAAGTGGTGGATATGAATACAGTGCAGGGCTTCAAACAGGCATGGGATAGGCATAAGGGTACAATACAGATAAATATGAGTAGATAGGCCATTGACAGAGTAAAGGCCTATGGCACATTCATAAGGTAGAAAAAATGGGCAGACTGGATGGGCCTTGTGGTCCTTATCTGCCGTCAGCTTCTACACCAACACCTGATTCACTGGGCAGGTGAAAGGATTCAGATGGCAAGCAGTGGCCCAAATGGAGAAGCGCTTCCATTTCATAGCATAAGTGGTCCTGGTGGTGGGTTTCCTGGCTACCACCAGGATGTCAGCAACCCTACAGGATACCCCAAAACAGGCAATAGCTAGGTCCGCAGGAGCCATGGAGATGCAGGGACTTGAGGTCTGGATGGACTAGGGTGCCCTGGTCCTGGGAGAACAAGCCGGTGTACAGAGGCAAGGACACCAGAGGTTCTGCTGCTAGCTGCTGTGGCAGGGGGAACCAATTCTGGCATGGCCAGAGGGGAACTATGAGGATAATCAGCACACCTTCCAACTGGAGCTTGAGCAGAACCCTGTGAAAGAGTGGGAAGGGAAGAAAGGTGTACAGAAATCTCCCCTTCCAAGAGAGGGACAATGCGTCTCACCATAAAACTCCAGGCCCGGGATCGAGCGAGCAAAAAAGCAGCAGTTTTGCATTGAGTGGGATGCAAAGAGGTCCAACTCTGGATGTCCTCACCTGTCTAAGAGATCTTTGACCACGAGGTTAGAAGTTCCCACTCATGAGCCCGTGACCTGGAGCAGCTGGGACTGCCAGCCAAGGCATTCTGAATGCCTGCAACGTGCATGGCTGAGAGCTTCAGACTATGCTCCATGGCCCAGAACCAGACTCTTATCTCCTGACACGGGGTTAGAATAGATCCCTGCTTGCTTCTTGATGGAATACACCACACACATGTTGCCATCTGCACCAGCAGCGGACTGGGATGGGGAGGAGTCTGAAAGGCCTGCAGGACGTAAAGAACTGCATGCATCTCTAGGATGTTGATGTGAAGGCCCTGCTCCTCTTCCATCCAGGTACTCTGGGTCTGATGACCAGTTTGATGGGCACCCCCACCCAGGCCAGATGTGTCTGTTGTGAGAACCTGTCAGGGGGTTGGGAGCTGGAAAGAGATTCCCTGAAGAAGGTTGGCTGGATCCAGCCACCATGACAGAGTCCTCCAGATTGGAGTTCAGGACCAACTGGTCCAGGTCATTGATACACTGGTCCCACTGGACCCTGAAGATCCACTGAGGGTTGCATATGGGCCAAGGGAACCATGGCAATTGCTGCCGCCATGTAGCTCACAAGGCATAGGAAGACAATGGCTGGAACCTGCCGACTGGAGGAAACCAGAAGGGCCTGCACCATCAGTCGCTCCACCCTGTCCTCAGGCAAAAAAGCCTTGCCCTAACTGGTATCTAGGACTGCCCCTATGTACTGGACGCACTGACAAGGAAAGAGGCAAGACTTCGGTAGATTTATGGTGATCCCAAAGGCCTGGAAAAGACTGAAGGTTGATTCCAGGGTTTGAAATTGGTAAATATCCAGGAGGCCGAGGAAAGGCCAAAAGGGAGGGCCCAAAACTGATAACGGGCTCCCTGAAAGTGGAAGCAGAAAAAGTGACAATGGGCAGGAAAGACCTGGCTGTGCAGGTAGGCATCCTGCATGTCCAGTGAATAGAGCAAGTTCCCCTGGTGCAAAAGGGGTAGCAGTCCCTGAACAGTGACCATCCTAAAGCACTTGAACTCAATGTATAGATTCAGATGATTCAGGTCCAGAATTGGCTGATGATCCCTGGTCTTTCTAAGGGCAAGGAAGAAGTGGGAGTAAAACCCCCTTCCTCACTGAGCCTGAGGGACGGGCTCTATGGCTCTTTTTGTAGAAGGGCCTAAATTTCCTCCCAAACCAAAGACAAGTGTGCAGGGGGGTATGTGGAGGGAACTGGAAGGTTTTTTGGTGGCCACTTTGGGAACTCCAGAGTGTGATCATGTTCTGTGATCTGGAACACTCAGCTGTCTGTGGTGATTCCCTGCCACTCTTCCAGGTGGAGGGAGAACCAACCACCAACTGCCTCCTTCAAATTCTTGGTTGGAGGGGAAGGGTCAGCTAAGGAGTCAGGAGGGGGGTGCAGGAGTGGGCAGGGAAGCTGCAGGGGCCCCTGGAGGCTCTGGTCATAACAGGAATAGGGGCTGCTGGGGCCTTACACTTGTGCTGACTCTTGGCAGGTCGGGTCAGATATTGCTTACGGGAGAACCTGCAAAGGAGCTGGCACTGGCTCGCTCTAGGTTGGGTGTGACAGAGCGAGTGGACAGATTTGAGGGCCGTCCTGACTCCTGCAGGAAAGAAATGATGTCCTAGACCTCTTCCCCCAAAAGGACAGAACCCCAGAAGGGGGCATCTATAATGCTAATCTGCACAACCAAGGCAAAGCCGGATACCCGGAGCCAAGAATGGTGCCAGATGCAAACTCCAGCAACTGCCCCATGCCCAGAGGTGTCCACCACATCACAGGCAGCACGGAGAACATGACTGCCAACGTCCAAGCCCGACTTCATGAGTTGGGTGAGCTGCATCTTAGTGGAGTCCTCTGGTAAAGTCTTTACCAGGTCCCTGGTCTGGTCCCAATGAACATTCTGGTGTTGGACCATGTGGGCCAAATAATTCATGGCCCAAATAGCCAGAGTAGTAGAGGCAAAAACATGTTTGCCAAAGAAGATCCAGTGCCTGGACTCTAGGTGTGGGGAAGGTACTAAGGTGCTTAGGCTTCTTAATATGGTCATGCACCACTTTATTACCACCAAATCCACCTTAGGGTGGCTCCCAGAAAGAACTGCCGCTGGGGCATAGAAAGGTGGTCAGCTTTTTCAGGCAGAGGAGGGGTGGTAGAAGGGTGTTTCCAGGCCGCTCTAGTGACATCCTCATAGGAGTTTATCAAAGGGGGCACCACCACCACCAGGAGGGCATCCCGCTGCCGGAGGTAGATGGCCAAACTGCGTCTCTCTGGGTACTGCTCCTCCATCTCCCAGTGCATAATGGACTGGATGGGGCACACAACATCCATAAAGGATGGATCATTTGGGGGGGGGGGGAACGGACTTGGGCACCTCTTTAGGGTGGTCCTCCTCTTCAGAAGAGTCACCAGGAGAGCAGAAAGACCCTGAAGAATCCAGAGTCATCCTCTGCAGTATCAGAGTCTGGGACCGACACAGGCTGATGGTGTTCATCCCGCCTAGAACCCAAACAAATGTCCAGTTGAGCCCCTGAAGACCACAGCATATGGGTGTTTCTAGAACGAGCCTGTCTGTATTCTGGAGCTGAGGGTCCCATCTATGGCAGAAGAGAGAAGCCGGCAATGGCCCTTGGGGGGCAGGGGTCTGGCACTGCATAAAGGACCACCATGCTGAGAAAAGGGCACTGTAATCTAACTGGGGTGTGACACTATACACTGGCAGGAAAACCAAAGAGGGTAACGACAGCTGAGGAGCCGGCGAAGGGTACCCCAGCAAAGAGCCGCCTGATGCTGGTTGAGGATCCGGTGTTGCCCTGACAGGTGTCATCTGCGGTGAAGGAAGTGGCAGAGGCAGTGACGGAGTCAGGCCCACTGGCTGAGACTGTGGTAGCACCAGCTGCAGCCTCACAGGTGACAGCCTGGTGCATTTGGGAGACTGAACCCCCAACACTGATCCAGCTGGAATAGCTGGTGCCTAAGGGAATGGAGGCCCCTGAGGCTGAGGAAGAGGCAATGCTGTAGTGGAGGAGACAGCAAGCACCTGCTGTGGGCATTGCCTTAATGTCAGTCCCAGCAGTGGGAGGCAATGAAGGCAACGCCATGGCTGGGGTGATGGTGGTAGAACTGATACGCAAGGTACCAACACTGGCCGAGCCACATGACTGAAAGCCTGTTGAAGATGTAAGCCTGAGTTTCAGGGGCTGGGGGCAGAAGATGAAGTCCCCTGTCCCAAAGGGTCACTGCTCGATATGGAAATAAGGGCAGGCGGTGGAGCCACCGGGAGCTGGAAAGAAAAGAGGGCTAGCCTGGCTGAGGAGGTCGAACCCCCATGGGAGGATGACCCAGATGCAGACGGAGGACTAATAGGCATCTGCGAACAGGAAGCTGACCAGTCCAGGTCCTGGTGTTTGTGCTTCCCTGACTTCTCCTTGTGAGAAGAAGAGGCACCGGAGGATTGTGCCGGTGAGGCCAAGGAGCTCCTGGCCTGCAGCTCCTTCTCCATTGTGACCAACTTCTGCTTTAAAAGATGACTCTCCAATGCTTTTAAATGGCATGTTCAGGTGGCCTGATTGAATTTCTGGCAATGCTGGCAGGCTTCAGTGTCGTGGCTGGGGCTTAGACAAAAGAGACACACAAAGTGGCCATCCTTTCCAGTGATCTGTTTGCTCCAGGCACACTTCATGGAGCAGTCGGAAGATGAGGCTGGTGAAGAAGACATAAACTCATCGAAGAAAACACCAAAATTTCAATGTTTAAGCGAAATAGAACTAAAAGGAATCAAAAAATAAAAAAGCGCGGCAGGCACGGGTAATGGTGGTCGACTGTAGCTCCAGCATACACTAAGGGCAGACGTGTGTGGGTCGATGGCATGAAAAGAACTGCGGCAGGTATGGGGGACTGCCCACCTATATAGGCTAGGCTGATGTCAGCTGACTGACATTGGCGATGGGTGGTCCCCTTTGGTAGACTAGAAGGTTTTCCATGTGGTCCTGGCACCTTGTGGCTTAATCCTACTGGTGTAGCCTGCTGCAAGAGTCTTTCTCGAAGTAACATTGTGCTTTCCTCAACTGATCAGTACCGCTGCTAAAAGAGTGAGTATGTGCTGAATCAATCATTTAAAGTTATTATATGCATTAAGGCATATAGGTGTCCCCCACAGCTTAGCCCTTCGGGAATGCCATCACAGGGCTTGTTGCAGGGGACTCTGGGTGAAGTTAGGGTTGCCACCTTTTGGGCAGCTCAAATCAGGACAAAAGCACGCGGCTTTTGGCAGCCCAATGCACGTGCCGCTGGTCCGCGGCAGACATATGATAACGGATACCAATCAGGATATTTGGGATGCTGAGTCATGTGCCATTGCCCACCCAATGTATGCCTTAACTCAGCATTCTTTGCATGTTTGCCCATGGAATAACCTTAAAATTGTCTATGGTCATAACCTGTGGTAAACTGAAGTCAGGAACCAGACAATGCAATACTGCAAGAAAGGGAATTTACTAATAAAACAAACAAACAAAAAATACACACACACTACAAAAGTATGTATAGCACCAAGTACATTTTCAAGCAACAACAAACTGATACTCACGACTCTCAAAAGTGCTCCACCTCTTTCTCATTCAAAACAACTCTGCTCTATCCCTTATTTCTTAACTTTGAAATTATACTTAGCATTTGATTTAACAGCCTGCAAAAGGGATCTGTTCCACATAATGTTTGAATGGAATTCGCCACATTTCATTTGGTAGTTTATTGTGACCATAAGTTCGGCTTTTATCAATTCCACCTTGCAACGATTTCTTACAATCGGTTCACTTGTTCTTTAGGAGAGAAAACACTCTCTCAGCAAAAGCATTTGAAGGTGAGATGCTCATGATACGTGCAATTACTGGATACAGAGCAGGCAGGTCTGGTGCATCCAAACAAATCTTTTGCCACTTTTCTGCTGGTGCTAGGTCCAGTCTACCAAATCTAGCATAAGGGGCCTGATGACTGAATAGTCTTGAAAGAGTTTGTCTGCATCTATGGATTCCTGCAGAGAAAAGGCAGCAACAACATTCAACAAATCATCAAAGGCAAAGGGTTCCTTCAAAGACAGCAGGGACATTTTCTTTAGGTAGTTGTCATCACTGAAGTCAAACCACTGAGCGAAGTATATGACAGCAGTTTCAAGGAAAAGGACAACATTTCTCTCCAGCTTTTTACAGGAGACAGTATCCATATCCCTTATGAATGCCCGAAGCTTTCCCTGAAAAAACTTGTCTGCTGCTCGTGCTTCAAGTTTTTGTGAGGCCATCAATGCAAATGTTTTCATAGCTGTCAGTTGTGATCTTTCTAGGGTGGCTATGTGTTCATTGAAATCGACCAGAACGGCACTTAGGAAATACAGGTAGCACTGTGGCAGTGTCAGAAGTGTGCCCTCTCCATGTTCATTGTCAGCAAAGTATTGCCAGATTTGGCGAAGTGTGTCCTCTCCTTGTGACAGGAAATAGGACTGCAGTGCAGCAAGATTTTTTACTGTTCTGTCGATTGCTGGCAGCAATGACAGCCACCTGGTTGGCACATGCCTCAGAAGGGACTCGTATTCCATGCCACAAAATTCAAAAAACTCTTAAATCTGTTGTTCTTGTGGCAGACCCTGAAAAATGGCTAAACATTTTGAGGACGAACACCTCCACATCATATGTCAGTTTTGCTGCTGCCTTCTTTGCAGCATTGTGGAGGATGTGAGCAGGGCAGTTTGCCTTTTGAAGTGATGGGAAGTTCTCTTTCAGTCTAGTGTACACGCCTGACCGCTTGCCATAGTTCACACTGGCATTGTCAGCACCATATGCCGACACAGAGGCCCACGGCAAGGAATGCCTTTGCAAAATAGATGAAATCTGGTCAGCTATGGCTTGAGCAGATTCATTTGGGTCTTCATAGAAGTCCAGGAGATCATTAACAACACCTTCTTCCTTTCTGAAATACCTTACTACCAGTAGAAATAATTTTATGCTGCCCTTGTTAGATGCATCAGATGCTATTGAAATGACACCCCTGGACTTTGCAAGTCTTTCAGAAGGCATTCAGAGAATGTGGTCCCAGAACATTCTCTACAATGGCTTCAGCCTTTGTTCTGCCACAGGCAAGTTTTTGGCAGTCTCAGAGTCCCCATACAGCTGACTGGCCAGCTTCAGCCCACAGTCCAAGGAATTGTGAGACATGTTGTGCTGCACTTCATGGAACACCTCAGCCGCTTCTGCTGCAGTAATCTTCAGCTCCGTTCCATCCAGATTAGTAGTTCTGGCCCACTTTGTCATCAGATGGCTGTGTTTGGCTTGCTGGATTGCCGTCTTGTGTTGATCGGTGCGCTCATGTCTTGTTAGATCATTTCGTCCCCCATGTGACAACAGGATTTCTCGCCTACAGTATCTGCAGAAGGCTTTAATGTCGCTGCACTTGCCAACGCAGTAGAACTCCGTCTTCCACACATCTTGCCACTTGCAGAGTCTCTTATTGTTGGAGGATGCAGTCAGTGCAGATTGCTTCATTCTTTGAACCCCGGTACTTACCTGCGCAATTTGACATAAATGTTGCAATATGCTTTTAGTAGATAATCAACACACATTAACTGTTGCAATATGAATCTTATCTTCATTGGAGAAACTATAACATGTGTGCCAATCACTGTCTGAAAGCACAGTGCAACTTCGCCTTACATGGCAGCCAGACAAAGCACCAGAAGAGACAAGCCAGCCATTATGGCTACAGGTCATATGACACAACTACATCACCACAACAGCTATGGAGGCAGTTAACAGCATGGAATATCATTGTGTTGGAAGCATAATGCAACAAACACACTGCTGTCAAACAAAGCTAGACACACTGACTGAAAAGAATGACTAAACAGGGTTAACAATTGACTAGTTACAAATGACATCTGTCTGGAGTAACGTACATCCAGCAAACCTTGGTTTGAATGATCCAACTAACAAAATAAACATTACAGCGATGCTCCGCAAAAGCTCAATGACAGACAGCTAAAAAAAAAAAAAACACACCAAATTCTAACTGGAGCCACAGCCACCACTACGATACTGAAAGGGTGCGGGACAAACATTTTGAACACTTTACCAACAGCCCCTGTGATGGTCTGAGTCACTTTTGTCATTGGGTCAAACTGTCTCCACTCAAAGAAACACATGCACATCAGAAAGACACTGCAGTGCCACCCAAGTGCCACCCAAAGAGATCTATCACACAAGGCTACACATGCCATGTTTCATGCAAATCAGCTGGACAGCTGCCTCTGCCATAATAAAGTGTGAATTATAAAAGCAATAAAAAAAAAAATCTCAAACAATAAAATAAAGCTCATGATTGTGTTGAGCAACCTTATTCACAAACTGTTATTCACCATTAAATTTTACTAGAGCATCAGGCCTGTCGTCTTCTTTTCAAAATATTTCCATTTGCCATCATATAATTTAAATATGGGTAAGTATGTGGTATCTGGATGAGTGTGGGTGGGCACATGTGGGCTCTGACAAACTTGAGACGCAAAAAGAAACCGTAGCTTTGAGTTAATCTATCTCAGGAATCTGTGGTAAGACACTCTGTTAGCTCCGGTCTATGTAACTACAGATCCTTGAAATATATTAGCACACATTGCAATTCTATTTTTGAGCACCCAGGCTAGTCAACTTGTTTTATCTGCAGTATATAAATGACTGATTTTCCCCTGGCACACATGATGTCACCATGATTCATTATAATTCCAATAGCGGACATGCCAAGAAACACAACAGCAGCCTAAGCAAGCAGTATATCATAATAGATAAAGGCTAGCATGTTGGCAGGCACCACTTGCCACTTTTTTACATTCATGACAGTATCTAATATGACACTGGAGACTGGAACAAACAACAACAACAGCATTCAGTATGGCAAGTTTGTCAGCTGATGATGCAGATTACAGACATGCTGACATTCACAGTAAAGAAGCACGCAAGAGAAGGGGCCAGCCTTTCCCCAATAATTATGTTCTAAATTATTGTAAAGTAATTACATCTGCCAGTCCAGAGACAACTACATGGTGTACCAATGGTTACAGTGTGTCTTAGTTAGCCCCTAAACGTATCTGTCACACAAGACAAGACAATGTGCCAGGCAGCAGGGGAAAATCAATCTCATCTATGGCTGTCATGATAACAAACGAATAAGGCTGTAAAAGCAAATCAGTTTTCTGCTATGAGGGAGCACAAATTGTGGCCTTTGCCCATTGCCCACTAATTCCACAATAATTTTTTTCTATGACCTGCCAGGCACCAAGGGAAAATCAGTGTTATCTATTGCCATAAGCAGGGGTCGAAAGTAACTTTTGTAGCCACTAGCCAGCAGGGCTAGTGACTGCGAAAATCTACCAGCCCCACAGATATTTCCACTGGCCCAGATGGTGTACATACTGAAGTGTTGCCTTCTCCAGTACAAGCCAGCAGGGCTATGAAAATCTTACTAGCCCAATACAAAAATCTACCAGCATTTTGGCTAGCGGGCCGGTACCAATTATTCAACTCCTACATAAGCCCAGCGTTTTGCAAAAATTGCCTGGTTTGGTTTGACAGTTATTTTTTTTTTTTGTTGTTGTTTAACCAGGAGTAGCATACTACGCTGAAAGCATTTTTACAGGAGAGACCTGGGAGCACAGGGAAGTTAAGTGACTTGCTCAGGGTCATACAGTATGCAAGTGGAAACTGCGGGATTCAAACCCAGGTCTGGTCTGCTGGTAGCAAGAGTACAAATGTATTTATTGAAAACATCTCTACACTGCAGAATAATAAACTGGTCTCAAACAACTGCTTCAATAACATCACAAATGACAAAAAAAAAAATTAAAAAATATGAATGCTGTCCAGTAGAATCACATTTCCTTCTGAATCCCCTGACTGCACACATCACATTTACTTTACTAGAACAGTGAAAAAAATGCTGGCTAGGCTAGAAGCCCACATACATGACTTATTGCAGCAGAATTCACTCCTTAGGTGGCAGGTATGCACTTCTCACCTCCTCTTGACCTCTCCAGTAGTTCAGACTGACAAAGCTAATCCTGAAGCTCTGGCTGCCCCGAATTAACTACAAGTGACAGCGCCTACAGCTCTTCTATTTATTTTAGCGGAGATGAAGGAATCTCTGTCAGTGTCCTACAGTCCTAGTCTGTTAATTGCCAGCTTTGTCCTCTTCACGTAGATGGGCGTACAGCACAGCAAGTGGTAACCTCGCCACACCTGCTATAGCCTCTGCTCTTCCTGATCTTGACCCTGGCGACTAGTGACCTGACCCAGCAAAGAAAGAACACTCTGCAGCAAATAAAAACCTCTCCTTCCTTGGAGACAATCTGCCCAGACTGCCCGGTCCTGACGATGTGAGTCGAGATCCCTCCTTGGTCTGTGCTGTTGCTGAGCCTGTGACTGCTGCTGACTTACCGCCCTTCACTTCATTTCCTTCCTTTTGGTCTACCTCCAATTTCTCTTGCAGTCACCATGGCACACGCAACTAGAAACTGGCTCTCTGGAGACTCTGGCATTTAAACATGCCACCAGTCGGTAACCACACCCCTCCCTGACTCGGCATCCAAGCAGCAGTCACACAGGCGTCACGAATGCGAGCCTGACGCTATGAACCCTGAAGTGAGGACAAAAAGAAAAAAAAAAAACTCACTGCATGCCACTATAGCAGTCTGTGCGGAGTGCGGACCTGATTGGGAGAAGAGAGTGCCACCTCCTGCCCCCCAAAGCCCGCAAAAAGCACAGCAAGAACAAAGGAGCCACAATGAACCTTAAGCCATGCAGTCAGTCGCTGTGATGACCAGACGCCGCTGGCAGCATACAGTGCTACCTCCCGTCCCCCCGACAAAGCCCGTGACCAGACGCTGCCGGGTACTACTCGGAGTCGGCCGTAGGATGGGGAGAACAATGCTGTTGCTTGCTGATGCTAAACTAAAGGGAGAGAGACTCTGAGAAGACATCTGGGTTGGCAGGTAGGGCTTGTTCAATCAGGCTTGTTGTTTTTGCTGGAAGGTGCAAAGCGGGACATTTGGCATCCCACGGATGAGGGGGGCGGGACCTTGAAAACCGGGACTGTCCCGTGGGAAACGGGATGGGTGGTAACCATGGGTGAAGTAGCTGCCTGTAATGGTCAGCGATATGAGGGTTGCAGGATCAACCAGACAAAAGAAATATTGCAGGCTAGTAGGTAGTTCTACACTTTGCTTGTGAATTTGTACATCAGGACCTATAGGTCCCGCTACTTTTTTCTGGGGAGCTGAGAGTTCCCCTTTAAGTCTCTGAATGTACTGATCATTGTAAAGTGTCCTCAGCCCTACCGATAGGGCACTATATCAATGAAACTGCCTTGCCTAATCCTTGTCAGGTCAACAAGGTTATTTCTGAATAAAATGAGGAGGCCATTTGTTTTCCTTGAGGAAAAAAATAATAATTTAATGGGGATAGGAAGTTTATGCTAATTGGCAGCACTTCGTAATATTCCTACTTACAGATGCAACCTCTAGGCAGCACTATTCTAAGGGCTACTACCCCTGCCTGTATGGTAATACACAGGTTGAGGGGCCTGAGTTCTGAAATCGGGTGCCTCCACCCAGAGGAATGGTATTGAGGTAGCTTAACTGCTCTGATATAGCCCTCTGGGACACTATAACCACCCACCAACCCTGCTAGTGGGCTAAGAAATAATACAATGGTACATTCACAATCAGTAGACAGTAATAATAATGTGCTCACACCCATTTTCATTTACCACCAGGACTGGGTCTGCGGCAGCTACCCTGGAGACCCCCTGGAAAATAAGAACAGCAATGCAGCAATACAATCTTACCACTGTAACCCAACTAATAATATACACACCAGCCAGGTTAAATGTGAAAAAAGACAATCAGATTTACTGAAAGGCAGTGAACAAGGGAAGGGGCATGAATCTAGCAGAATGATTAGGACTCTGATTTAAATCAGGATTGTTCAGCATGCACTGTAAGTACCAATTAGACAGTTCAACAACCCTGGGTACCCAGTATGTCATGCAGGCTAGCCTGAAGCATTGCCTGGGGGTGGCCGGTGTTGCAGCTGATGTTGGGGCCCTTAAGAAAGGAAAACAGTTAAACATGCACACAACCCAATTATTTGTAATCCAAGCTGGATGGCTCAGTTTGTTGCAAGAACCCAGTGAAAAGAAACAATTAGATGGTACCACAATGATTTTGGCTTTTGTTGCAGGGAGCGACCCTGGTTTGTATTCATGCTACTAGAACCTGGATATTGAACAGGTGAGATGTAGACCTCGTGGTGATGATCTAGGAGGCCAGGGGAAGCAGGGCCGACATGGCTCACCTCCAGGTGGTCGCTACCTGCTCAATGGTGTTGAGCAGGGGTCCGAATCTCCAGGCTGGCCTTTTGCCGAGAAGGTCTCTGAAATACGAGTAGCGGCCCAGGCTGAAATGGCAGGGCCCAGGCAGGATGAGCAGTTCTGCAAACTTTTGTGATCTTCCACTAGTGAAGCCTCCAGATGGTGTAACGGATTTGACTGTGGGGAACCAAATTGCAATCCACGAAACACATTCAGCACATTTAAATCGCTAATTGTTCTAAATAACAGTTTAGATATGGCCTGGTTGCGAATGACAGCTTCACTGTGCAAACCTTCCAATCCAAGCAAAGTTCTCTCACAAGCTGGGCCGATCGCTTCTGGAGCAAGTCTTCGGTCCAAATAACAGGTCACAACGACACTTCTTTTCCTCTGCTGCAGTTCCAGGGCTGGAAATTGGAACAAATCCAACTTCTGCAATAGGCAGTTCACTTGCAGGAGAATGTGACAGGAAGGCCACCTAAGCCTCTTCTCACCGATTTCCCTACGCTCCTTCTGGCAGCAGCTGCTTGAAAGCTCGAGTTATTCACTCTTCCACTTCCAACTCTAACTGATCCACTGCTTCAGGCAGTTCTGGGCAGTTCCCTTGTAATCCAAAAGGTTTGGCTGGCTGAGGGAACTGTCAGCCACAGTAAGGGCTCCCCCTCCAGGTTCATTAGGGTGCCAACACTTAAAACTACAAAAAAAATACAGAATGAATTCCCACAAGACCCCTGGGGACATGCTCCATTTTGGGTCCCCAGTGGTTCGATTGGTCCAAACACTGGAAGTTCAGAACCTAACATGGTGGCTCCCATCCAAAAGTTCAAGCTGCAATAAAAGCAGGTTAGTCAAACTTCTCTATCGTTACTATAACAGCAAATAAACACAGTTCCTAAGAGAGCTCCCTCTGCACAAGTAGCGACTGCAGAATGGAGCAAAATAACATACTGTTTGGCCGGTCACAAGCCTTAAATCACTTGGACCCAGCCCAGACTAATTTCTAAACACATATTACTGTAGCTATATTCTTAAAGAGACATGCAGGACACCAGCTCGACAGTGGGAATTAGGGAGCCCAGGAAGACATTATAGTAAACCCCAATTTGTAGGGGGAGGTTACACAGAAATGAGATTCGTAACTCCAAATGATCAATATATAACTGCTACTGAATTATCACTTGTGTGAAAAACTTTGTTGTCTTTTCATGAACAACAACGTGGACTGTTCTCTTCATGGAACCAGTAATTTGAAGTTTTTATTGCCGCGAGTTTTGTACAGAATGCTAAGCATGATCTGTAGACCAATCAGAACCCTGCTCAGAGTGCTGTACATAAACTGTGATGTAGGCAGAACTTCAGATCACTGGTTCTCCAAAAAGGACTGTAACAAAATGTTACCCATAAAAAACAAAACAATGCAAAACATAGTTCTTCACATTAGTCTTTATTCAGGTACAGTTCATTTTTCTTTTTTGACTGACTGATTTTGAAATGTTTCACCAGGAAGGACATACTGAACTAAAATGAGCTCATTTCCAGATGTGTCCTTGGGGGAAGGAGAAGGGATAACTACAATAGATTTTACTACATAATAAATCATCATACAGACAATAAACAGAGCAAAGCTTGTGCATTATGAAAGTATGTGTATGAGACATACGCATAGAGGATAAATATGAATAACACAAGTCTAGGATGGGAAGCAAGTCCCTTAGGACAGAGAAAGAGCAAATATATTGGTGAGGGCAGTGGGGGGGGGAAGGGGTAGAAAACTAGTGTGGAGAGGAATAGGGAAGAAGAATGGGGGGGAAGGGGTAAAGAGGGAGAGGCAAACCTTCATCCCTCTGAGATGCAAACCCCACAAGGGCCAGACATGGCTGGGTGCATAACCAGCCCATGTCCTGGCCTGCAAGGGAGGAGGGAAGGAGTGGAGAAGGGCAAGGAGTAGTAAAAAGCAGGCAAGAGGGAGAAAGTGGAGCAGGGGGAGTAGAGAACTAGTGTGGAAGGGAGGAAGTATTGTAGAGAGGGAGAGGCAAACCTTCATTTCCCCTGGGATGCAAACTCCACAAGGGTCAGACACGACTGGGTGCACATCCGGCCCTTGACCTGGTTTCCAGGCCTGCAAAGGTGTGGAAAAGAGTAGGAGTGAGGAAGGGCAAGGAGTAGGAAAAAGGAAAATGGCTGGCAGGAGAAGTAGGTGGAATGGGGTAGGGTTATGACTAAAGGCAATTACAGGAGGGAGCAGTGAGAACATGGAGTAGAGAGGAGATAGAGCATTTGGAAGATGCAGAGCGGATGGCTAAGTGGAGAGAGTTCCAAAGTTTAGGACAGCAGAAAGAGAAGACAACCCGACCTGCAAGGGATTTATGAGGGGAAAGCGATAGCCTGAGTTATGGAGGGAGTATTGGGGGGGCAGAGGGGAGAGAAGAGTGCAGAGGTGGGGGGGTGAAGCCAGACAGAATTCAGAAATGAAGGAGGCACAGTGGGTAGCATGACGATCTTCCAGGGAGAGGAGGGAGAGGGCAGAGTGCAGGGAACAGTGGTGATTGTGGAGTGGGCAGTCCAAGACAAAACAGCAGGAGTGAAAGAGGGGGTCTAGTCTAGCCAGGGTGGACTCTGGAGCAGCACCGTAGACAATGTCACCATACTCAATGACAGGGAGGATCATTTTCATGATTATATCTTGGCAGGCAGGTAGAGGGATGCAGCTTTTATGCCTATACAGAGTGCCAAGCTCAGGGTTGAGTTTTTTATGAATGCCATCTACGTGCTGTGAGAAGTCAAGGTGTCAGTTAAGCCAGACCCCTAGGTACTCAAATGAGGGCACGTCATCAGTTTTAACCCCATCTAGGGTGTGGAAGGAGAGGAGAGATGGGAGCCTGGAAAGTCTCTGATGAGTTTCAAAGGACACAGAGACCATTTTTTTGCATTTAGGGATAGTTGATTTGATTTGAACCAATGTTGGACAATGTCGAAATCAGTTTGGAGTCTGGCTGCTAACTCAGCTGTGGAAGGCCCAGAGGTAAACAGGACTATGTTATCTGCGTACATGTGGATGGCCGCAGATAAGCAGGTAGAGGGAAGGTCATCGAGGAAGATAGAGAAAAGTAGCGGGCCAAGGACAAAGCATTGGGGGACACCAGTTCAAATGGGAAGGGGGATAGGGATTCTCCAATAGTTACCAATTGAGATATTCCTACTAGGTAAGAGCTGAACCAGCTAGTTGTGGAGTCATGACAGACCTGCTGACTTTAGCTTACTGAGGAATAAGAGGGTGGGAAACAATGGCGAAAGCTTTGGCTACATTGACAAAGATGGTGGTGGTGAGGAGGCCCTGGTCCACGTCCGTGTGGATGGAGTCAGTTAACTGAAGGAGGGAGATGGAGGCGGTGGAGTGGTGTCTGTCCAAGCCAGACTAGTAGGGGTGAAGAAGGAGGAGGAGTCGAGGAAGGGAGAGAGATGTGACAGTTCTATGTGCTTTTGTAGTCTGGATAGGGTTGGTAGGAGGGAGATAGGGCGGTAGTTGCTGAGGGAGGAGGAGTCACCCCCTTGGGAAGGGGAATGATGGTTGTGTACTTCCCGGTGTCTGGGACTGATACCATAGAGAATGAGAGGCTGAGAAGGGAGGAGATGGGAAAGGCAATGGGAGGGGAAGAGAGGTGAAGGAGCTCGTAGTCTAGCCCATCAGGGTTCCTGACTTTCTGAGAGTTGAGGGCCAGGATGGCACTTAGGGATTTAGCAGAAATAACTGGTGAGAAGGTGGGTGGGGGAGAGAAGGAGGGGTATGAGGGAGGGTGGAAAGAGGGGGAGTGGAGGGAAAAGCAGACAGGATACAGGAGGTGCAGGTGGTGAAGTAGAGTTGAAAGCAGAGAGGGGCTGGTTTGGGGGGGGAGAAGTGGGCGTGGATGCCTTTCCAGTACTTGGAAGGGTGATTAAGATTGTTCTGAAAAGAGAAGGAAAAGAACTCCGCCTTGGCAAGCCTGGTGGCTCTGGTACAAGTGTTCCTCAGGGCCTGGTACCTGTTGATGTCGACCAGTTCACCAGTGGATTCGTAAGTCTTCCATGCCAGGCCGCAAACACAGAGGCAGGCAAAACATTTGAGTGAGATCCAGGGGAGGTGAGAGCCTTTGACCCTATTTTTCTTGAGGGGGGCATGCAGATCCCAGATTAATAAAAATTTGAAATGGAAGTAGTCAAGTGCATGGTTGATGTTGCCAGCAGTACAGATAGGGACCAATCAGTGGATAGTAAATATGCAGGAATCAGGGATAGGTTAAGCCATCATAAGGACCTGATCTGGGTTATTTTAGGGAAGACTTTGGGGCGGTGAATTTTGCATATGCAGTAGATCATATAGTGGTCACTGAATGCATCAGGGACAGTGCTAGCATCAATGATGCAGTGTGGGTGGTTTGTGAATCCAGTAGCGAGTTGTTTACAGATTTTGAGTGGTGCCAGATTGGGACTGAAATGAGCTGTGTAAGATACAAGGATTTGATATTTTGGCATGGTTTAGATTGAGAGCGGGAAAGCCAGTTAATATTGAAATCTCCCAGGATGAGACGTTCACCAGAAGAGCCATGAGAAGAGATAGTGGTTAGGAGTTCGGTTACTGAGGAAGGGGACAGCCCTAGACATCAGTAGACGATGGCCATGAAAATGGGGACAAAGAAAGGGAGGGAGACTTTGAGGATGAGGAGCTTGTACGCACCAGAGGAAGTGGCAGACAGCACTGGAGTAGACTGAATGGTGTAAGAGAGGTTGATGGCAACACTACCACCTTTCTTCTTGACACGGTCTTGATGGGTGAGGGTGTAGCCAGGATGGTGATGGCAGAATCAGAAATCTTGGAGGTATCCCAGGATTCTGAAACTATCAGGATGCCAGGGAGAAGGGAAACCATGAAGGGTTGTAGTAGATCAAATTTTTTTTGGCCCAGCCTTCCCCTGTCCGGGCTGAGACTCAGCTCCTGCCCAGCACGCCATCCCACCATGCCCAGGCTTACCCCCCTGGGCAGGGCTGCTGGGCGGACACCCCCTCTCAAGGTTACTGGTATGTTGCTCTGACTTACCCCCAAGGGTGGGGCCATGGAAGCGGGACACCCCCCCCCCCCAGAGGACACTGGTGGCAAAGGGAAGAGTGGCTAGGCAGATCTTCATACATGGGGAGAGCTGGAATTTTTAAATGCTGAGTGTTCACCCCAAGGCAGGGCATGCAATAACGTCTGGCATCTGTCCCTCCTCCAATGACACTTTGGAGCTGATCATTGTGGGTCCCCCGGTCTCCGCCAGGGGCCAATAACATGCTTGACGCTTGCCCATCTCCCCCCCCCCCCAGAGGAGAGCCTCTCCTTGGGTGCTCAATCATTCTCCACCTGGCCGGTCCTCTGACTCCAGTCCTCTGACTCCAGCATGGCACTCCAACGGCTTGCTGCTGCACCAGTGGGCCGGTGAAGTAGATCAATTTTAGGTAGGAGGCTGCAGACATCAATGTGGGCCACCTGTAGCCCTTTGGGGACATTGGTGGGAAGGGAGTGTGCAGGGCCAAGGTTAGCTTTAGCTTTTTTTTTTGTTGACCGGGTAAGTGCACTAGACAAATCCTGCCTATTTTCAGGCATGACCCGGGGGAGGGGGATACAGATGAATGGCAACTGACCTTGAACCAGATTAAGCTGTCGGTGGTATTTTTACTGAATGAGGGAAATTTGGCCAGGACACCGGGGAAATCCCCTACTCTTTTCAGTAAGTGCCATGGGATCTTTAACATCCACCTGAACTACCACCAATCCAGGCAGATGGGACCTCGGTTTAGCATCTCATCCGAAAGATGGCACCTCAGAAGTGCAGCACCCCTCTCATGCTGCACTACAGTGTCAGTACTGGGATATTAACCCAAGTGCCAGATGTGGGAACTGAACCCACAGCCCTGTGATCTCCCGGCCTCAGAGGCGAGTGTGCTACCTACTGAGCCACTGACACTGTTATCAGTGTTAGGTTCAGTATCACCAGCTATGAGGAGCTGCAGAGATATTATGAGATTGTCAAGGATTGTGATGCATCTGTGAGGCAAGGGAGGGGGGATATGGATCAGTTAGGGGTATGAGTAACATTTCTGAAAATGTGAACAGCTTCCAATCAGACACAATTTCATGTCCTTGTTAAAACATTTAAAAATACTTATATTTTGGTGAAATTGGAACTTTTACAAGCAAATGAAACTGAAAGATGTTATGAAGTTTGTACAGGAGCATGTTGACTCTCTAACAAAATATTTATATACTCTATTTTTTGCCAACTTTATTTTTTTTTGCATTTTTTGAAATTTTTATTAATGAGATTTTATGATCATACAGTGTGAACTGCACAGTACATAAAAAGTAATCAGAGTAAGATGCGCAGACCTCTATAGTGGATGTTCAGTTACATTACAATACAATACACGCTCTGGCCAGAGACGATAGGGCTGTGAAGTGCTACCAAGTGACAAAAGTTAGACATTTGCGTAGAAATTATTCAGCGCCCAGGTGTAACTTGGCCATATGTTGGAGGTGCTACACCAAATTTTCAACACGGCCTTTTTTGGACCCCTCCTCATGAACAGTGCCAGTGTCATTTTGTTCAACTGTCCCGAAAGGTGATTGAGCAGACTAAACGTGCTATTCTGCACCACAGTTCTGAAAACAAGTTTCGGGCAGGTTGTGGAAAATGACAGCTATACTGTTGTGAAGGAGGTGTTAAAAATGTGAAGTGAAAATATCAAAAATTAAGCGACGTAAGGAGCATGCGAATAGAATGCATGTTTCATATGTAGTCATTTTGAATTGTTTCACCAGATTTAGTATGAGCTGGGACCCCAACCTCTTGAACAGTGGCATTGTCACTGTGTGAATCAGTCCCGAAAGGTGACTCTGCGCAGTGATCGCGAAATCACCTTTCAGGACCGAGAAACACAATGACAGCAACAGTTTTCATGAGGTGGGGTCCCAAGAACCCTATGTTGAAAATTTGGGCAAAAATTCCCAAAAATGGCTGAGATATGAGCATAAGTTGAAAATCCCCATGAATGGCTGTATACCACGCTTACCTTTTATTCTTCGGTTCGCGGTTGGGTTTTGAAGAGTGCAGACGTTTTCCGGTCCAGAGAAGGTAACAGTGCCGACCTCCAGGGTAAGTATGGTGTAAGGGAGTGTGTGGGGAGGTGGGTGCTCAGTGGGAGGGTGGGAAGGGGGACCAAAGCAACGACAAGGGACTGTTTTCAGTTTTGCAGGGAAAACAAACTGACAACAAGGGACTGTTTTCTAATTTACAGCAAAACAAACATTTAGGCACACTGGGGTAGGCTCCCAGTGTGCCACATGAATGCCGACATGGGGACTGGACACCCCAATGTCAGGCATGGCGTGGGCAGGGGCACCAGGAAAAAGAAACGCGATTTAGGGACAGTTTTCTGATTTTAGAGAGAATAAATTTTGTACACTGGGGTGTGCTCTTGTGTTGCAGTATAACATATTGGGAGGACTTGGGGAGGGGCACAAAATAGTGAATGGCATTTTGCCATTTGCAACATGCTGCTTTCTGACTCTCTTGGCGTCAGCAATGACTCATGTGCATGCAAGTGCACGTGATTCAGAATGTGGAGTAACAGCTGAAATAGTGTGGCTGTTATTCCATATGCCGATTGTGGTGGAGAGGTTTCAGCTCCATTTGGCTTTCAGAAGGATACTTCCAAAAGTCCAACAGAAGGGGTTCTGAGATAGGCAACTTTCAGAGCTACAGAGCTCTCGCAAACTGGCTGTAGGCTCCACCCACAGCCCTAAAAATGAATGCAGTAATTAAAATCCAAGCACTAAAAAGAGCTGCCATACCATTACTCTAAGGAGTAGATTTCGAGCTAAGTGTCTTGTAGGTCGTTAATACTCTCACCACAGTAAATATAAATTTAACGATCTCTAATATGCCAGGACATTGGCTCCCTAGCAGAAATATATATGAGTGGTAGGCTGGGTGACATAAGTACTTGTAAACATTCTATATGGCGATTGTCTGGACTCAACTAAGCTGCCTTTATTCCCCACATTTTTAGGCAAAGCAACGCAACCTGCCCTGTGGGTATCCACATACAAAAAAAACCCAAAAAAAACAGGATTTCAATGAAGTTCACAAATTGAGTGATGAACTAGCTCACCAAACTGTAGCAGCTACAGTACTGAGCCCTTAAAGAATTTTTTTAGAACTAATATGCGGAGCTACAATACTGACAGTGTTAAACAAGAATACAGTTTTTAACTTAAAACTTAATAAGTGTTATGTCTCTTACACCTTTATATCAGGCTAAACCTGAGGTTATCAACTTCTCTTCAGCTCAGAGTATTATTAAACAGGACCTAGGCATTGAGAAAACAAACAAGCCCAAACCCCCAGCATGTTTTAAATATGAATAAGTCCCAGACCCAGAGCAAGGGTGAGTTCAAGTCCCCCAAGGAGAAGATTAGGGTAACTTGGTAAAGTTATTTTACTTAACCCATCATTGTCCAAGTGAGAATCCAGCGGTTTTAGCTTCCTCAACAATTTCTCCATGACCTGGGCAGCCACCGAGGGATCAAAGAAGATGTGGGTCTTCCCCTTGTGTTGCACTTGCAATTGGGGAGGATAGTTCAGGTGGGCCTCAACCCCATGGCGCAGCAGGTCTTTTTTTTTCCCCCCGAGCCTGAGTCTGTGCCGCAAGATCAGGGAAGAACCCAACCTATTGTCCTCCCAGATCATTTCATCTTTTGCTCTCACTGCTTAAAGAAGCACAGTTTGGGCAACCGAGGGTGACAAAGTGACAACAGCAGTGACGGTTTATGCTGCGTTCCTCCTTTCGATCTAGTATGCTGTGAAATGGCAAAGACCCTGGTAATAGTGACTCTCAAGTCCTGGGGTAACAACTTGAGGTCTTCAAAAATCAGTTTTGTTACGTTAGAAAGGATCTCATTAGTGCCAGCAAAGCTGGGTGGAAAGCCCACGATCTGGATATTTCCTTGTCGCTGCATGTTTTCCATGCACTCTACTATGGAGTGCAGAAAGTTAAGGTCCCGGACAAAGGCTGCGTTGCAATCGGCCTGTCACCCATGCATGTCTTTTAAGTCCTGGATTGTCTTGGATGAGGTGATCCGTATTTGAAAGTTTCGCCTCAACAGGCACCAGCTGTTCATTAGTTTCCTCCCCATTGGCCTGGATCCTCATTAACATTGCCAAAATTTGGGCAGTTGGGAGTTCTGCAGCAGCTGTTCCACTCCCTGCTGTATACCCTGTGCCTACGCCGGAGCTCGCAGGAGAAAGGCATGTGTCTAAGTTGTGGGTTGCTCTTTTGGAATCTTTTTTTGGCCCCATAATGTTCCGCTAAGGTTCCGACAGGTCCCTGGCTACTTTTAGTTCATCTGAGTTCAGAAAATAATACTGTTGATAAGCTTAATAGTTTAAAGGGTGGAGAGTTGTTTTAATTTGTTGCCGCCATCTCGCTGCTCCACAGCGCCCCCCTTGTCAACTTTATTTAAAAGTCAGCAACACATTGTATTGCACCGTAAGGCTACATTACATCTTCAGTACATTGTAGAGGAAGGTACTCATTTACTAGGAAACTTAGTACAGTCCAATAATACCCAAGTGCCATAAATAAACATTTCACTATTGTGTTCTAAAACTGAAATTATGTAGTTTTATCGAGCAAGGTTATGTAGGGCTGACACACTATTAGGAAGAGGACGAGTTCTATGACCTGAGTGGTCTAGGACTGGGTCCCAAAATGTACTGAAGGCACCACCTATGATAATATTATCAGGAAAAGGGGCCAAATCAATAGCTAGATGGTGGAAAATTCAGGATTGTCAAAATTTGGACCACAAAGTTATAAAGTATATCTTATTTGTTCCACCGTCACATCTGCAACCATGTATCATCCCTGGGGGTCTGAGATGGATGAATGCACCTCAACCCGCAGGGAGGGGTGAAACCAAATAGTCACACTCCTAGCCCCAGAGGTGAAAGTAGCCACTAACAAAGTACCCTACCCCAGGATTTCGCAAGTTTATCTGATTCCGGTTTTAAGTAAAGTTCTTGAAAAGTAATTATGTCCCCTTTTTCTTTCCTAATATACATCCACGCCCTGTTTCTTTCAACCATTGTTCTGAGTCCATTGACATTCCATGTCATAATTTTCAGTGGTCTCCTAGAAACAAACAAATATATTAAATGCTCCCAGTATCTATATATGTAACTTACCCTTCCTGTTGGTACTTGATGACATTTTAGAATTCTTAAACCCCAAAAACCCAGTAAACATAAAAACACCTAAACTACTAACACATCTGGCATCTAAACTCTCCCCTTCCCCTTTTCTCCCTCCAAAGAAGCTGCAAAGCTATGCAACAAGTAACTAACAATGCAGCTAGTCCCCTCAAAATACTATTATTACTGTAACAATTAACTAAACTTTTCATCTTACCTTCTTCCTTCCTTCCTGCTTTCAAAATTCAAACAACAATTATAAATTCCCTCAAACTCAACAGGATCCAAATCCCCCATCCCTATACTTCCCTTTCCTCAGGAAGAATCCAAAACCCACTACTCTTCATGGATAGCTCCTTCCACGCACCTCAACCCCCCCATCTTAGTAGATATAAACACTTATAAATAAGTTCCCAACCTTTATATTGAAGGGGGAGCCCCTACCAGGCACATGTCTCCGGCCCAACCCCCCCATCAGAGGAGGGGCAGGCAAGAGGGGGCAGTCCCACATAAACACTTCAGCCCTCTTCTGTGTGCATGGTGTATTCTTAAACAGGAAAGAACAGATGGCCGGGGCTAGGTAAGGCAGGTGCCACCAACTTGAAAACTCCGGATCAGTGTCCCCAGTGACCCTGTCCCCCTCTCAAAAAAAAGAGGACAGATTAACTGTCATAACTCTGCCGTCCGAGATATAAGGCACCATACCCCTAACAACTTCACTAACATATGCCACAGGAGAGTGTGTACCACCTACCTGTAGCTTGCCAGAGGTAATAAACTCGATCAGCTCTCCCCCCTCCCAGTACGCTGGGGTCCCCCTAATGAGCCCTCAGACTGCCCCTGGAACTACAGCCCCATCCCCAAACTCCTTCATTCATGGAGAACAATCTTTATGACCCATCATATAAAACAGAGGTATAATGGGCTCCTCTATATTAAGAAATTCAAACACTAAATGTCTAAAACAGAGCTTAATTATTGAATCCCCAAAACGTAGTTCGGACACCATTCCAGTCTATTTATAATAGGACATCTGTGAAGAATATAAATCCATATTTGAGACAATATTTTCGACGAGAGAATAATAAAGAAGGTAATTAAGATCAACCCCCCTCCCGCATGGGAGAAACAAATACTTCTAATCCAGGGGCCTTACAGGATTATGCCGGCTGAAAATTATAAGTAGTAATTTAAATCAATTATGCCAAATGTCTCGTGCTCATCCATCTTATTTAATGGGAGAAAAGAGAAGTAACCATATATAAGCTATGTAGTCAGGATGGTGAGGAGTAAGTGAACTCGTTGCAAGTCCTCACTGTCTCTTTTCCCAACAAACAACAATCTGCATAGCCCAGGAGTAATTGTAATACTGGTCCAATAACCAAAGTTCAAATTAAGTGAAGTCAGACCACTCACTGAGGAGTTAGCCACCCATGTTTAGTGAAGAACCCTCTACAAGGTCAAAGCAGCACCCGTTAGGAGAGAAAGAAAGAGCCAGAACATGGGAAAGGAGGCACTGTGGCCCTGCCCTGATAGGCTACTGAAGTATTGCAGGTCGCAACATCTGCATCCCTCCCCTTCACTCAAGTTCCAACCCCTGCCCCCAAACAATACTTTGCACAGTACCTTGTCTGTTATAGCACTTCAGGTTTCCGCATCCACCTTATCCCCTTTAGAGCATTCTGTCTCCGCCAAGTCTGCCTTGCATATGTATTCCATGGTGGCATCGGGATCGGTAAAGGCCTTAGTCCCAGGCCCTGAAAGTGAATCAAACGAGCCAGGTAAATCAGGGGAAAAGGCTTCTTTAATTCATGGAGCTTCTTTTTCACCTCAAAAAAGGCCTGTCTCTCATTTTGAAGTTTTCTTGAGCAGTTGGGAAAGATACTCACCCGATGACATTATACAGTTATAGAGAGAATCTTCTGAGCTGCCTCCAGCATCTTTTGGCGGTCCTGGTACAGCAGAAATTTTATTACGTGTCGCGGTCGTTCATCTTGGGTCGGTCTAAGGCCAGGCATTCGGTGGGCATGCTGGATTTCTGAAGTGGTTAATTCAGGTAACTGGGGAGTTTGTACCAACTACTCATGCATGTACCCTGCACAATTACTGCCCTCTGGTCCCTCCGGTAGGCCCACCACTCTAACACTAAACAATCATTCCCTGTTCTCATGGTCATCCAGAGTGCTTTTGAGGACTTTTATCTCTTTCAAAGCCATTTTTATGGCAGAATCAACTTGGAGCATAGAGTCTTTTTTGGGTACTCACTCGTGATTTCAACTCTTTCAGCCAACCTCCATGTTTTTCCAAGGTATCCGTCACAGTATTGATTGTTTGTTGAAGATGTATCAGTTGGGTATTTATATTCTCAAAACCGGCTTGCATTTTGGTCGTGAGATCGTATTTTAGATCCTGGATAAGCTTTTCTATTGAATTATAGGCTGTTGAGGTACGCTGCTCCATCGAGTTTGAAGAAAATTGCTGATCCTCCATTACGGCTTGAATGCCTGCATGGGTAGTTGGTGCGTCAAGGGCCTAAAACTTTCGCCACATCCCCGGCTGTTTTAAAGTTTAATTGATCCTGTTTCTTAAGAGATTTTAGCAGAGGATGTAATCGGAAAGGTATTTCGATCATTTTCCAGTGGAAGAGATATAGCTGCAGGTAGGATTATTATAAAATGGGGTGGACAGACGCGGAGTCCTGAAGTTATGCATCCATCTTGGCCACACCCCCTACATACTCTATTTATACAACACCAATGATGACACATTTTCCCTGATACATTTGTATATCATGGAAGTACAAATAAATTTTGAAGATAAACACTGTTATTTTCACTGGAGACATAGCTACTGTGCAAATAACATAGAGGATAACAGATGGGCACCAGTTAACAACAACATTGCGTTCCTTTTGAGAGGTTGTTGTGACAACACCGTAAACCTCGAGAGTGAAGCTTGAGAGCTGGCCCGGTGGCGCTGAGGGTTGAGGCGCTGGACACCACACCTCATGCCACTGCACCGGGTTCGAATGGGACTCAAGCCACCGGGGCTGGCAGGGAGTGGAGGATTGAGCGCCTGACTCCACTGCCTCCTGGGGTGAGTAGTGAGGCTTGCATTGCCCTGTAGTGGTGACTGGTGGAGGCCAACCACACTACAAGTGGCATGCAATAGCAAGGGGGGGGAGAGCGCTTGGACGCCATTGCACATCCGGTTCTCCATTGGGAGAAAAAGCTGAAAATGTGGAGGGCGATCTTTGCGGCTGATGGCTGTGCCTTGTGCCCCCAGAGTGACCTGAGATGGATAAGTACCTAGTGGGTGCGTGAGTGATAATGGCCGGCCCACTGGAGGAGCAGGTTTGTGTGGCCCGCATGCACAACCAAGTCCGGGGGTGCAGGGCCAGCAGCTGCAGATCATGTAGGGCCGCTCTGCCAAGGAGAATAAATAGCAGGAAGATAAAAAGAGAGTGAAGCTTGAGAGGTTTACTGCTGGCATGACAACCTTGAGAAGGGAACTCAGCATTGTTGTTAATGGGTGCCCATACATTGGCTTTTATAGTGTATGAGCAACAGTTAAATGAAATGTGTCCTTACTTTTCTGTTTTTGTTTTGTGCCACTCTCCTTTGGGGCCAGCTCTCACTGCCATGGCCGTTTGTTGAAATGTGGAAGTTTGCAAGAGGCGCATGTGCAAAGATGTTCAATGTTGTTATACTATTGCTGTGACATACTCAAGAGGGTATAGCAACCTCTTGACATCACAACAATAGTATACCAATGATAGGAATTCATTGAATTCCATCGTTAACAGCCCTCTCCCATATACTATATGTTTTTTGCATAGTAGCCACAACCCATGCTTTTCACACAAACTGACTCCCTGCGAACAGCACATCAAACAGTGGTGCTGTCACTTTAACAATAAAAGTAAATAGCTCAGCTTGCTATCATTAACAAAGCAGAAAAGAAAGAAAATCTGTAAACAGATAATCTATTAACATAATACAGCATGGATTTTTACCTGCAAGAGACGCACACAAAAAAAGTAGGAACTCCCATGGTATACGTCGATTATCCCATGAGGTAGCTTAATATAGAGGATAAAGTATGGTCCTCTATCGGTAACTAGTCTATTAACCATTAAGAGGTTGCCAGGGTGACCATGTGGTTTAAGTCACCATGGCAACCTCGAGATGGTTAACAGTAACCGGTTGCCAATAGACGGACCATATATTTTTTTTTTACAGTGTACGGTCCCAAGAAAGATTGAAAAGAGCTCCTTACTTTTTAAATAAGTCACCGCCACGGCCATTTGGTCATTCCATCACTGCTGCATGCATCCTTCGGTTCCTGAGAGAAAAAATGTGCAGACATGCGCAGACTGTTCCCAGTTGTTAACCCACTGAAGTGAAGTACCACCGATGGGTTAACAAGGATGAAACACCACATCGATGGGTTAACAACACTGGGAAATGATGATTTTTGTGGGTTAACAACGTTCTGCCATACATTATATTCATGTTATCTGGTTTGAAATGTTGTTATTGCTACTGGGCATTTGTGGCTAGACCACTTGTGCACATGTACAACAACAACATTCCAGACCAGATAAAATGCATATTTGAGGCTACCTCATGGGATAATCCCTATTTATACACCACCAGTGGAGATAAAAATGAAAAGATAACAAGTGATGTATGTGTGTCTAACCTCAAGATATAAGGGATATGCAATAGGCTGGCTCAAAATTTGCAATTTATCTAAAGGTGTGAAGGGGAAGGCCCATAACTCATGAGTGGCAGAGACACCAGAGAGATATGAAACTTCTCCTTGTTCACAATTGATGATAAACTGCGTATTATAAAATGGGCAAGAAAAATTTAGAGATCGGACTGGTCAATAGCTGTCCAGACCTGTGCGGTAGTTCAACAGTAACTGCACAGGTCTGGAAAGTGCCTTGTAAGACTTAGAACTTATTTTCTAGGCTGACGTAACTGCACAGAACTATTACCACACTACTCAAGAATGCTCAGTAACTGACAGTTGTGAAAAACAAATAAAGGTCTGATAAACAACATGAGAGACCTGCTTAGTAGCCAATAATTCCCCCACTCTATTTATCTCTTTGCTGCAAGCAAGGGCATAGCCCTGACTCTCTCCACCACATCACCTCTCTGGAATCTTCTGGTAGCCACCCAGGATGGCGGCTCATAACCTATCCCTACAGCAGGGCTCCTAGAGACTAAGCTCCATTTATGAGTATTGCCTGAGACTTGTGATTTTTGGCATCATTCGGCGAGGGGCAAAGGTCATCATTCTGCTGCTATCACACAGGGTTTTCCCTTGTGTCAGTTTCCCTGAGGTGTGAACATGCAGTGATGTCAGTGTGCAGGCATGAATGCCACCACAAATACCCCGTTGTAGTTCCTGGTGTCCCCCGAATGCCGGGTGCTACTGATCCCCCACTCAAGATGCAGAGCTGTCCCCCCCCTCCTCCTCTGCCAGCCCTCTTATGCTCCAGACTCACTCCTGAACACTGGTCATCAGCATTTTGAGTGGCAGCACTACCGCTGCGCTGGCACACCAGCCATCTTGGCAGCCAATTTGACTTCTTTGATGGGGCAAACCCAGTTGAATGGTGTGAGGACTAATTTACCAAAGATGAAAATGTACTAATTCTTAATTTAAAGATTTATTTAAGCAATAAGACATGACGGGGTGTGTGTTATTGTGTAAAAACATCACGCCTCGGGTGGTTGAAGCATGATGCTGCAGGCCGAGTGTGTTCAAACATAGAAACATAGAAACTACAGCAGATAAGGACCGCTAGGCCCATCCAGTCTGCCTGTAAAATGCTGTCATGACCCCAACATGATCTGAACATACAGCCTTCTGAGCCTTCAAAACCCGAGAAGTAACATTATTACACCATAACACACACCGTTGAGTGCCTTATTGCTATTATACAATGGCTCCTTTGTTGAAAAAGAGAAAGAAAATAGAAAAATATGTTTAAAATATTATTTTTTGTTAGGGCAGGTATACCTATTAAGAAAATAGTCCATAGTTTCTCTTTCCTCCAGCAGGTGGCACTGCTGCTATATACTTGCCCTGTATCTCGTTTTAGGTCTCTCTCACTGTGCTTCTGCTATGAGCCCCCACCATTCATCTCTTGCTGTCTGCCTCGGTCTTTTAATCTGTGAGGCAAGTCTTTTAAATTCCCCACTGTTTCTCTTCACTTACAACACTGCGCTCACATTGTTGGTTTTGACTTGGGTGGTTGTGCTGAGAGAGCGGTAGGTGGTGAAGCCGACAGCTTTTGAAATACTGCTCACTCAGACTTACTGCTCCTGTGCTGTCAAGCACAGAAAGCACTACGGACTTAAACAAAAGTGTGCTATTTGTGTGAGAAAGAAATAAAAGAAAGTGCACCTTTTTAGTGGGGCTGTTGAAGTGCTGGTATGTACTATATTACAGTGGAGCTATGGTCTCATTGAGAAGATGTGCTGAAAGGCAAAGTGAGTGAGGGCGGAACAGCTTTGATGTTCCTTTTCACCCTGAAATGGAAAATCAAAGCTGCTCTGGTCTCACTCACTTCCCGGTTCAGAATGGAGTCAGGTTTGCTCTGAAACTTCTGTGTGTATATTTTTCTGGTAAAATTAAAACACTTGTGGCTGTCAGGTGAATATGAAGCTGTGTTGAGCTGGCTGGGGAGAAATGTGAAGGTGTGGGCTTTAGGGTACACTGAGCAGGCAGGGAGGGATTTCATTTAGTGTTATGCAGTCATCCATGTGCCTGGACTTCATACAGTGATGTGAAATAACATCACTGTTCCAGGCACCCACTGACCAATCAGAGGGCAGGAAATTTCCTTGCCACTGAATAATTAGTCTGTTTTTATTATTTTGGTGCCATTTTATAAATGCAGTAACACACTTCAAGACTTGTGGTTATTGGGTAATTACTTCACCACCCCCACCCCATGGTTGGAGGGCACTCAGCTAATGCCTTGTGCCCCCAACCGATGGAGTGGGGGGTTGGGCATGTGGTAATTACCCAATAAACGTGCACCCTGTCATATGTTACTGCTTACATTTGGCCAAACCATTGCATTTTTGATTTATACAGCATCACTTTACTAGTTATAGCCTTCAAATCTGCTGCGTGTACAAACCTTTACTATTTTTCTTTGATTTCAATTGCTGGCTTTAGTGTTGTACATTGCCATTGTGATGTCATCAGCATTGTAAAGCTGCTCTCTGGTTCAAAATACATTTTAACATACCCACCTTTGCAAGACATCTTGCTGCACAATAGCTGGGTCAAGATAACACTTCTTACCTTACTTATATCAGTACATCCCAGTTCTATAAATCAAGCTTTCTTGTTAATGTTGTCAGAACTGATATCTTGAAAGTTAGTTCCTTTTTTTTTTAAATAATTTCTCTTTATTAAGAAATGTTGTAAAAAAAAAAAAGAAAAAAAAAAACAGAAAATACCACTGACAGAACAAACATCAACAGTGTCTTAAGTACATTATTAAATGATACACTTAGCACAGTCGCTGTCGGGATTAAAAGGTAAAAAGACTCACTTAATAATGATAAATTAGGGAATAAAACCTGGTTTATGGCCCATCATATAGAGGACCCATCACTGCCATAAACTCTCAAAATGTGCAGTAGTATTGTTCAGTTTAGCAGTTAGCTTCTCCAGGTCATGAACCTGGAGCACAGTACCCTGCCAGTGTGATACTATGGGGATCATTGGGGTTAGCTATAATCTGGTTATGACTTTTTTTTTTTTTGCCACCAGAAGGCACTTTCATCACAGTGGAGTACTGTGCCAATCAGAGAACCAGCTGTCACAATGCTGATGACATCACAATTGCTTAGATCAGCACTGAAACCAACAGTTGAAATCAAAGAGGAACAGTTCAATCAAACAGGAGGTTAAAGAGCTGTAACTAGGAAAATGATGCTGTATAAATTAAATATGCAACTGTTTGACTCAAAATATGCAGTTTATCATCAATTGTGAAGGGGCAGGACTTACACAACTCACTCAGGGCTCTGCCATTCATGACTTATGGTCCTGCCCCCTCACACTTGAAGACAAAATTCATATGTTCGAGTCGCATATCCCTATTCATGACACCATCTACCCTCCAGATAAACAGGTTAGATAAGTCACAATGGCTATCCTGAACAGATGAACCAATCAGAGAGCAGTTTTCACAATCCTAATAGCCTTGTCCTGCCAGCTGCTGAATTCAAAGGGAAGCAGTTAAATCTTCACATAAATAGCTGATTTAAAAAGGTATAACTTGTATTGTATAAATCAAAGGTGCAACAGCTGAAGTCAAAATATACAATTTATCATCATTTTAGAGTGGGCAGGACTTTCAAAACTCACTTGGGGCTCTGTCACTTGTGAGCTATAATCCTGCCCCCTAATTCATGAAGATAAACTGCACATTTTGATTCAAGCTATTGTGTAATGTGCACACCCTATATATAGTATACAGCACTGTATATAGCAGGTCAAACATTGCATGGGAAAGTAAACCACACTACATACAGGAACTTGTACTAGTCCACAATTATTTCAAATGTCTATTTTTTTTTTAAACTCTATTTTGGCAGGGATGTACCCCATATCTTCCCAGTGAGCCCACACCCAATTTGACTGCTGTCCCTCAAAGGCCTACTGAGAGTAATAACCACTGTTTAGTGTGGGGGGGGGGAGCTAGCAGGACCAAATTACTCTGTCCTTACCCTTGTATGCCACAGTAGTACCTGCTTGAGCCGTTTGATCATGGCTTGTCCCCTATGGAGGGGCTTCCCCCACAGGAGAAGGGGGCAAGACCAAAATCATGGCTTTAAAGAAGTCAGTGCTTAATAGTCAGTTCCTCAGGTTAAGAATAAACTGAAGCAGTATGGAAACCTTTAAAATACAAGCAAAGGAACTTGAAAACAGGTTTCTGACAAGAGGGTATGATAGGGATCTCCTAGAACAAGCAAAAGAAAAAGCCTTAGTACAGGATAGAAGCCAACTGTTTAAAAATACTAATAAAAACCAGAAATTAGATTCAGGTCCTGTCACCTTTGTGATGGAATTTAATGACTGGGTGGGCAAAATCTGGCATATTATTTTCCAAAACTGGTCAATATTGCAAGGAGATGAAATAGTTGGGAAAAGTGTAGGTCCAAACCAAGAGTGAGTTTCAGTCGAGCTTCAAATCTTCATGATGAGCTAGTCCACAGTAGACAACACCGGATTAAAGAGACCCGATTATAGAAACTGGTTACCAAAAAGATCGAAGGAAAATTTTAAGTGTCACAAGTGTAATGTTTGCAAATTCTGTATACAAGAGAAAAACTTTAGCCTACCAAAAATAGTAGAGAGGCTGAAGTTAGGGAAGTCATTCATTACGTGTGACACTCCCTTTGTTGTATACACATTGTGGTGTCCCTGTGGACTGGTGTATGTTGGCAAAACTGCCCGCAATCTTAAAAAAAGAATTCAGGATCATATTCGGAACACTGAAAATCAGAGGCTGGACACACAGGTTGGGTGACACTTTCATGACGTTCATAATTCTAGCTCTGCTAGCCTGAAATTTATGGGACTTGAACATGTTTTGTCACAAAAGTACGGTGGGGATAGGCAAAATCTTTTGCTTAAAAGAGAAAGTCACTGGATTTACATGTTGGATACTCCAAAACCAAGGTGGCCTTAATGAACAGTGTGACTTTAGACTGTACTTGCTTTAAATAGTTCTTGTCAACATTGACGCATGTCTTCTCTTTTTTCTGCAGGTTGCCATCCTTCCTCTGCTCCCCTTTATTTTGTGCTGGATTAGTGACCATGTAGATCCCCACCAACACTGATATACGATTGGGGTGATCACATGCAACCATTCCAGATTCTCTGCCTTAAACTTTGGCTCTTGCTTTTGTAATAGGGTTATTCTATTTCTTCATGTGCTTTGATATATTTACTATAGGTCTTGTAGCTAGCATAGTATCTGGTACCAGAGAGGTAACCAGTGGGGTCCCATAGGGTTCTGTGCTGGGGCCAGTGTTGTTCACGATCTTCATCAATGACATTGGGGATGGCATTAAGGGCAAAATGTGTCTATTCGTGGATGACACCAAGCTCTGTGCAACCCTGTGGAACTCTCTACCTCATCAGACTAAAGAGTGCGGGACCATGGAGAGTTTTAAGACCAATTTAAAGGTGTATTTATTTAAAAAGGCTTTTAATATCTGAAGTATTGTGAAACTGGAAGTTTTTAATTGAAGTTGTATGTTTTTATGTGATTTTATTGAATTGTTTTAAAATGTTATATGCAAAGCGCTTTGATATTTGAATTACGCTATGTAAATAAAATTATTATTATTATCTGTGGGACAGAGGACACAGCTGAAGGGATACAGGACCTACAGGAAGATCTGAAAAAGCTGGGGAGGTAGTCCAGGATCTGGCAGCTTAGCTTCAATGTCAAGAAATGCAAAGTTATGCATATCGGAGCCAAGAATCCCAGGACAGAGTACTACCTGGGTGGAGTCCGAGTATCTGCATCAGAGGATACAATTCATATGCCATTCTGGCAAAGTGTGGTTCCTCTATAGAGGCACCCACAGTGGAGACCAAGGAGGATGCTGGGAACCTCCAGAAAGGAGACCCACAGGAGGGTGGCATAGGACCCCACAGGGGAAGGAAACAACTCCTGGTGGGGGACTCCATTGTTAGGAGGGTAGAACTGGGGGAGAAAGTGGAGATGGAGGAAGGGGCCTACCTGGCACCATGGCTTTGAGGGACAGGGAGCGAATCCTCAAGATCGTGGGAGCAGCTGCATGGGGGAGGGAGCTGGATGTCATTGTCCACCTAGGGACAAATGACCTAGCTGGGAAAGGGATCAGAGTAGTGCAGGAATAGTTTGTGGAGTTGGGGAAGGGCCTTAGACAAGTAGTATGCACGGTAACCTTCTCGGAGGTGCTGCCTGCTTATGGCATGGGTGAGGCTAGGGTGCTCCACACCATGGGATTCAATCAGTGGTTGAAAAACTGGTGCAGAGCTCAGGGGTTTGGCTTCATTGGGGAATGTGGGTCTACCTGGAGTGATGCAGGCCTATACTGGCACAATGGTCTACATCAGTTCAGAAGGGGAATCAGGATCCTAAGTGATAGGTTTAAATGCTTCATTGGCAAGCATTTAAACTAGCCAAGGGGGAGGCACAGGAAAGGAGCAGGAAAATCCTAGGCCCCCTCAAAAATATCAAGGTAGTTTGAGAGGTAAACATCAAGATACAGACATTGATAGGGAAAAGGGCAGGGGTAAATGGAGAAAATGACAAAGGCAATAAGGACAGGGATGGGGCTGAAAGGGGCAGGGCCATCAAGAAATGGAGGGTAATGAGTACCAATGCCCGCAGTCTGAGCAACAAGCTCCCTGAACTGGTGGCCTTGATGGAAGAGGGATGCCTGGATATTGTGGCAGTCACAGAAACATGGTACACAGAGAACCATGACTGGGATGTTAACATACCAGGGTATACAACCTAGTGGAGGGACAGGGATGGTAGAAGAATGGGAGGAGTAGCTCTCTATGTAAGGGAATGGATAAAAGCAACGGAACAAAAGAGTAAACAGGGAGGAGAGGAGGCACTGTGAGTCACCTTAGAGACTGGAAATGGCACCACAATCTGCACAGGGGTTGTATAAAGGTCCCCATCTCAGGGTGAGGCAATGGACAAAGATATGACAGAAGGCATCCTTACGACGGCAGAGAAAGGGGAGATACTGTTGCTGGGGGACCTGAATATGCCAGACTTTAGCTGGAGCACCTTTGCTGCAGCCACATCAAAGAGCAGGGTCATTCTCTATGCCCTACAGGGGGCATACCTCAGACAGCCAGTGTTGGGACACACTCGGGAGGGAGCAATCTTAAGACTTCATACTTTCAAATGGGGACAGTGAGAGGATCTCCGATCTAGAAGTGGGTAGCCATCTGGGAACAACTGACCACCAAACAATGTGGTTCACGATAAACTCAGCTGCAGAGTCAAGCATACCTCTCAACTGTCCCTGATTTTCAGGGACGTCCCTGGTTTTGCCTCAAAATTTTACCATGTCCTTCCTAAAAATTGTGTTTCCGTGACCAAACAGTGGGAGTTGGAAGCACAAAATAATGTCAAACATTAAAGTTAAAGAGTTGTTCTCCCTTAGAAAATGCATTTTGCACTAAGCCCCATATTCTACCAGCTTCCTGAGTGGATATCATCAAGTCTGAAGTTGTGTCCCTGATTTTGGTCCTTTTTTCCTGATTTTTTTAAGCCTTGTCCCTGATTTATGAGGCAGGAGGCTGAGAGGTATGTCAAGCCATACAAAAGCGAGGGTACTGGACTTCAGGAGGGCTGATTTTGGCAAAATGGGAGAGTGCCTTAGAAAAGCACTAGCAAACAGGCAAGAAGGAGGGGGTGGATCAACAATGGTGAAACATCAAAACTGCCATCACAGAGGCAACAAGCCTTTGTGTGAAGCAAATAAATAAAAAAAAGGCTCTATGGTTCTCAAAAGAGGGCAATGTGAGGAAGTATTTTTTCACAGAGATGGTGGCGGACGCATGGAACCCCCTTTCTGAGGAGGTTGTGGGGTCTAAAACTGTGGGAGAATTCAAGAATGCATGGGACAGACATAAGGCAATTCTTGTGGGGGGTAGGAAGAAATAGGCTGTTGGTTAACTAGGATCTGCAGCTTATCCAGCAGGTAGGGAAATATGCAGACTAGGTGGGCCAAGTGGTACTTATCTGCCGTCAAAGTCTATGTTTTTATGTGTCTATAAGAAGGACCTAGGAGTGATGATCACTAGAGACCTAAAGCACTCCATGTGCAATGCAAGAAAGCAGCAGCAAAGACATACAAGATCTAGTCTTGCTAGATCTAGTTATGTCAAACTGCTCCCACAAAATTACTGATATCACCGTCCTTCCCAATTATCTTAGAGATCACCCCCCTATCCTATGCACCTGGTCCTGTCTCACACAAAAGCCGACCCCCAATACTATCCTCACTACGCTGCTCAGACCAGGACAGGATAGCTAAGAGACTTAAAAACCTATCTTGCACACTGTAACTGGTCCCCCCGTATCACTCCCAGGACCTTGATGCCACCCTGAACTACTTCATAAACACCTTCAATGACGCCTGTAATTGGCTTGCCCCCTTACCAAGAAAATGGTTAAAGGTCACAACACTCCATGGATCTCCTCATCTCTACTTGACCTTATGCGTCACCGGGATGATTTGCGAAAAAAAGGCCTCGACTCTGATAGCCCAACTGATAGACAGCTCTACCAGGCAGCATGTAACAGTTGCACTTGGGCCACCTGGAAAGCTAAAGCTGAACATTTCAAAGCCACCCTGACCACATCATGGGGCACCGGACGCAAACTGTGGGACATGAAATCTCTTAATGGCAACCCCCCCGACCAACTTAACATAAACGGGTCCATTTCAAATAACCCCCAGCTGGTTGCTGATATACTTAACACCTCCTTCTCCGACCTTAGCTCTATCCTCCCCCCGACTTCTTCAACCCATCCACCTCCCCTCCCATACCCCCTGTCTTACCCACCTTTCTGCTTCTGTGTCCTCTCCCTGCTGGAGATCAAACCCTACCTTCTCAAAGTCCTCAGTAGCTCTTGCCACAGTAACAACACGCTTGATCTCTGGATTCTGGGCTTGACTTTGGACGAGTCATCTTCCCCCTCACCAGCATTCTAAATCTCTCACTCCACCTAGGTAAATTCCCCACCGTGTGAAAAATGGCTCATATTACCCCTATCCACAAGTCTGGTGACTGCCTCTCTCCTAGCAACTACCATCCTATATCAATCCTTCCCCCTTTCTCCAAGGGCCTAAAGCGTATTGTCATGGATCAACTCACTGAGTACCTCTCTAAATATAACCTCCTATCCACTGAGCAACACAGCTTCAGACAAGGCCACAGCACCTCTACCACCCTCCTGGAGTTCTCCAATTACATTCACTCTGCCCTTGACAATGGCAGGCTGGCTGATGCAGTTTTCCTTGATCTATCTAAGGCGTTCAACACCGTGAACCACTCACTCCTTCTCTCCACCCTCTGACACCTTGGCCTGTCCCAGGAAGCCACGGCCTGGTTTGCTGACTACCTGTCAAACTGCTCTCAGAGGGTAAAAATCTGCATCACCCTCTCAAAATATCTCTCTGTTCTCTCAAGTGTCCCCTAGGGGTCCATACTTGGACCCCTTCTTTTCAGTCTCTACCTTAACTCCCTACCCAAGGCAAGCTCTGGGAAGAGCCTCTGCTATGCGGACGATGCTGTCCTATATGCCTCCCACACAAACCCTGTCCACTTAGAACTCTCCCCTTTGAAAACACTTTCTCTGAGGCTGTGTCTTGGTTCATGAAGTATAAGCTTGTATTGAACCAAAAAGAGCCCAATGTCATGCTCTTCGCCCATCATCAAAATAAACTCAAGCATTCCCCACTTCACAGCAGTACATTCCTCTCACTTCCTCTTGAACAAGTATACACCTTCAAATACCTTCGAATCACGTTCGATCCTGCCCTCACCTTCCATGACCACATCCACCTCTTATGTACCTCTGTCAACACCTGCATTGGCCTCCTATATCGTCATAGGAAATGCCTCCCTCCTGAAGCCCTCCAACTCACCATCACATCCTCAGTATTATCAATCTTAGACTATGGCATCCTGATATACGGGTGCTGCTGATAATACTGCCCTTCAAAGAGTAAAAGCTGCCCTGAACAAGGCCTGCCGCCTTGCTCTGGGCTGCCATAAAACCACCCACATCTGCTTCCTTTACAGCCAAACCAACTGGCTGGATTTTGACGACAGGCTACAATACCAAACTTGCCTCTTTGCCACAAAGATAACCGCTGGACTTACTGCCCCCAGCCTCTCCCCCTCCTGCAACATGCTCCCTCCACCAGGACCACCTGGAGCTCGCTCAAACCAACCCTCCTTGTGCCACAGCAAAAAAACTCCCTTGGCCAATGCTCTTTCTACTATAGAGCACACACCTGGTTAAACCCCCTTCCCACACAATCCATGAAACTAAGCTTGGCCGGTTTAAATCCCTGCTCTGCTCTTACCTCCTCTCCTCTTGCTCCTGTAACTGCCCCTTACACCCACTCATCTGACAATGGACTTTGTCCTGCCTGCGCTGTTTCACTTATGCTTTTCTTATATCACCCATCCAGCCCTCCCCCAACTGGGACAACAGACTCTGTCCTGTCATTCCCCCACCTCCTATCCCCCCTTATATCCCGCTCCATCTGTGACCCTGTTTATGCTTTAGTAACTATGTTGGTGCTTGGATAGCTACCTCTCCAGCCACCATCCAGGACTTCTTCCTGAACATATGTAAATTGTATTACCGAATGTATGCAAATTGTGCATAACTGCAATATACGCTCCTGTACTTTGCCTCAATATCTTGCCTGTTCAAAATGTTTAATCCATGTATTATTCTACGTATTATTCTCCAATGTATATACTCAAATTGTTATCCAGTTCACCTTGTATTTTCTCTACATGTTATGTCCATTTGTTGTATCATGATGTAAAGCCTTTGAAAAGCAGTCTCTGACTCAAAGGATTGTAATTCCGATTCCTTCAAATAAATAAATAAAATAAATAAGATGCTGGGATGCATATCTAGGGGGATCAATAGTAGCAGAGAAGAGGTTATACTGCCCTTGTAAACGTCATTGATAAGGCCACATCTAGAGTATGGAGTTCAGTACTGGTGCCCATACCTCAAAAAGGACTTTAACCTGCTAGAGAAGGTCCAGAGGAGGGCTACAAAGATGATAGCTGGTCAGCAGGGTAAGGCATACAAGGAGAGGTTGAGGGCACTGAACACGTACTCCCTGGAAGACAGGAGAGAGAGTGAGGGGACATGATTGGGACTTTCAAGTACCTGAAAGGGATAAATAAGGTTGATAAGGAGAGTCTCTTTAAGCTGAGTGGCAGCCATAACACTAAGGGGCACAGTCATAAGCTGGAGGGTGGGAGGTTTAGGAGGGAGGTCAGGAAGCACTTCTTCACAGAGGGGGTGGTGGACACTTGGAATGCACTTCCGGAAGAGGTCATCTCGTTGAAGACAGTGGGCAGCTTTAAGAGAGGCTAGGATAGGCTTAGGGGGAAGGTAAGGATCATGGGTAGAGAGGATGGGAGGAATGGGGAGGGAGGGCAGGGACATTAGCTCAGGCTGTGGACCCTGCTATACGAGTAGACTTGATAGACCAAATGGCCTTCTTCTACTGTTTGTATGTTCGTATATAATGATTACTATAGGAACTTTAGCTTGTATGTATAACTAAAGTAATACATGGATATGGGACTTTGTGGGTCTTTTATGTGTACCGTATCTTAATTTCATGGGGGTCCTTTTAGGTATTGTCACTTTAAGAATTTAAATGTGTTCTTTTGTAGTGTTCCTAAAACAGTACCTTGTTTCTTTGACATTTCATGGTGTGAATGGTGATAATAATTCTGTACACATCAGACAGCAGCTCCCGATTTAAACTGATTAGAGTTTTGACTTACTGTAACAGATGAATTATAGATGGAGCTGCAGGAAAGAATTCTGTACTTAAACCTGTAAGACCCTTATATGTTTTAAATGTCTTTACTGCTTTTTATAGATCATATTGGGTGTAGACTTGTATTTATGTAACATTTGTGAAATTCTTTACTTGCACTTTATTGCACACAAACTTGAGTTTTGTAAAATTTGCACATTCTGCATGTGGACACTTTTGAACAAGACATCATGAACCGAATTGCTACTTAATGGACCAGTGTTTCCCTTCTGGACCCCCGAGGAAGGCTGGGATAACTGAAGTGCTGGGGATGATCGATACTGTAACTCAAGCACACACAGACAACAGGCGCTGGAACTTTTGCATCAGCCTTGCCTTTTATTTTTTGTATTGAGCAATTCAGGCTCTATGTCACTATTGTCAAGTCATGTCTGTTATTAGCCTTGTTAAACATCTGAGCACAAAGTAAAATATTTTGCATTTTGAATTGTGCCTTGCTCGCGGTCTTTTCAAGTGTTGCACTAGTTCGGATTGCATCATACAAATGCTGCATGGGAAAGTGAACCACAGTACATACAGAAACTTGTACTAGTCCACAATTATTGCAAATGTCTTTTTTTTTTTTTTTGTAAACTCCCTTTTTTCTGTCCTTTGGTTTGGCAGTGATGTACCCCATATCTGCCCAGTGAGCCCACACCCTACCTGACTGCTGTCCCCCTAGGACCTACTGAGAGTACTAACCACTGTTTGGTGGGGGGAGGCCAGTAGGACCAAATTGCTCTGTTCTTACCCTTCTATGCCATAGTGGTAACCACAATAGTACAGTATTCACCAACTAGAATGGACATGTTTAATTTGGACAGTCGGATATATCGATTGGTTTTTGTTTTCCAAACACGTTTCTATTGATGTCTCATTAAAATGTGTGCCATTACAATATACCTTGTGCTCCGGGGTTAGTGGACATTCTGTTGCACAGCTCAGTTTCCGATGTGCATTGCCGAATTATATTTTTTGCATCTCAAAGGTTTTAATATTTAGCAACTACCATCTCAAACAGTCACTGAGATGTTAAAATTAAATTATCTATGTTTCGTGTTCTGATTGGTTGTCAGCGTTCTCAGCATGCGCATCATGTGACGTCCTACATCAGTTTCACATCACTGCACAGCGACAGCTTCTTAGCGACTAATCTGTATATGTAGGGCGAAGCTAAGTCGCAGTCACTTTCACTGCCTGTCTTGCCTATCTTGGATGTTACTGTTGCAGCAGCATGGCCACCACAGCAAAATGGACAGCTCTCACACTTTTATTAGGCTGACGAAATCTGCGTGGGACGCTGTGACTCCAACCACCATACACACCTGCTTCAGAAAGGGTGGTTTCTATCAAGCTGACAAAAGGGAGGAGCAAAAGGAGTCTCTGGATGACCCTCTGGAGGAAATACCCTCATCGCCAGGTCTAACAGACGAGGAGTCCGAATCAATATGCTGCCTGGGAAACAACGAGGAGGAGGAGTGGAAAGAGGCAGATGACATTGCCGAGGTTGTGGAAGCGGTGATGACAGCTTCCATCGGTGATGCCGATACTGATCCAGAGGTGCAGGAGGGCGAATTCAGGTATATCAAAACAGGATGTAAGAACAGCGCTCCTTGCACTGAGAAGGCCTATGGAGCAGTGCGGTGACACTGTCCCTGTCTGGGACAACATGACGAAACTGCAGAGCACGTGGCGTACTTACTGCGTCACAGAACACAAGCAGACTACTATTAAAGGCTGTTTTTCACAGTAAAGTGAAATGGTCGATATGATCCAAAGTTTTGCACGTGCATCCCTACCCCTACACTATACCCCCAGCAACCACCAATACAGTAGTTCGTTCACAAGCATACCAGCAGGCAAAAAAACGAAAAAAAAAAAAACTGAAAGTTGAGCAAAACTGGCTTTTCCCCCCATGGAGGGGCTTCCCCCAGAGGAGAAGGGAGCAAGAACAAAATTACCAGGAGTGTTCTGGCTGGCTATTCCCTGGGCATCTTTTATTTATTTATTTATTGAGTTCTTGGATAATACCTGCGAGCAGATGCTCGTTGAAAGGTTCCACGTCAGATACATTAGATAACAAGGTACAATACTGTGCACAAATATACAAATACGGAGAAAAGTATTCATGGAGGTTATAGAAAACAAACATAAAGCACTAGCTGTGCTGAGGCATTGTACAATGTATGCCCATGTAAGAAGATAAGCAGACAAGGATAGGGAAGGATACAATGGGAGTGGGAGAGCTAGGTGAGCAAAGCACATAAGACAGAGAGGGAGGAGGGTAGGGAGAGGTTCAGGGGCAAGAGGCAGAGCCGGGGGGGGGTAGGGAGGTGGGCGAAGTGTTGCTCTTTGACTATCTTGTCATGACAGAGGCAAAGAAAAGTGCTAGAGGTAGAGTGTTGCTGCGTGCTGAGTCTTAGTGGGGGCACATGCAGCTACTTGTATCAAAGAGGTGCTGGTGCAGTCTATATTTAAAAGAGCCAATCGCTGAGAAGCCAGAGATGTCAGGGGGCAGTGCATTTACCCAGAGGGTGCACAGTGTGAGAATGCACACTGTGCCATGGTAGTGTGACATCTGGGCACTTGGAAAATTTGAGTATCAGAGCTTCTGGTTTGTCTGGTATTCATAGGCAGTGTTAGCAGGTTCTGCACCCCTGTTGAAAGCACGTTTAATGTGACTTTTTCGGCAAGAAGGCAGGTTTGATACCTGATTCTGTCATTCAGTTGAAGCCAGCCATCCCGAGCATAAAGTTCACAGGGGTGTGTGAGTCTTGGTGCATTTGAGAGTAGGCAGCAGGCTTTGTTTAAGGCAACTGAAATCCGTTGGAGCGCCGTGTTGGTAGCAGAACTGTAGTGTACAGTATATGGCCAGCCCATAGTCTATGAGGGAGACAACTGAGCTGCTGTTTGCCAGGTTTAAGGTTTCATGGGTTAGACAATGCCTGTGGCAGTACAGGATCCCAATTCTGGTATTAATAGCTCTTGCAGTGATATCGATATGCTGGGAGAAGGACAGGGAGGAGTCGATTGTAACCCCCAGGTATCTGACATGTGGGATGAGCTCCAGTGTGTCACCACTGTCATTCCTTACTGCCAGGGGGTAGCTTTTTAACTTGCTTTGGGCTGTCGAGTAGAGCATGGTCTTTGTTTTTTCATAGTTCATGACCAGTCTTTGCTCTTTAAACCAGTTTTCTGCTGATGCATAGCCATTTTGGAGATCAGTTTCAAGGAGTTCAGGGCACAGGGCACAGGTCACTGGTAAAAATCACTGTGTCATCAGCATACAGGAGCATGTGGCAATGGCAGGAGGCTGGGAGATTATTTAAGAAAACACTGAACAGCAGCGGTCCCAGAATGGACCCTTGTGGTACACCAGATAAGACAGGTCAGCTTCTGTCAGCTGACAGAGGCAGAGGGTCCTTGGCACCATACTGCATGGTCGTAGGGGTGTTTTCTTTGTTACAATACCTGGGGGGCAGACGTGCAATGATTTCCTGGTGTGTAACACACGCTCCCTTGCATGACACATCGATGTCCACTGCATCCTTCCAATTCCTTGCATTTGTGAGGTCTCAGGCTCACTAACCCCTGGCCACTGCCAGGAGTCAGCCTGTTGCTGGATCCATATCTCCCTCCCACCCCTGACAATGTGAGCTGTCCTCTGGACACTCTAACTTTCTCCCCCTAGCTGGCCCTCCCATGCCCCATTTCTCTTGCTTTACTTTTGATCCCTCAAGTGATGCCTGCTTCTTATTCATAAAACTTGACGTTTGCTTGACATATTACTATCAGTCTCAGAAGACTTTCATGGCAAATAACTGGGCCAGGGGAGCTGCTCCCTCCGCAGGACATTGCTGTGTGCATTTGATGCCTATCAAGGCCACGCACGTGCCAAGGGTAGTTGGGAGGGAGGAAGAGAGGCAAAAAAACTGAGAAAAACATACTTACCACCTTTCTGATGTCACCCTGCAGAAGAGGTCTGTGTGTCAAAGCACCGGTGCTCACCTGCTGATGGTCTGTTATTATTAGCATTTTCTTATTTTTGTACGTACAAGTTACAGTGTGCACTTTAGCAATCATTAAATCTAGCTGACTGGAAGGAGTGCTTGGCCTTGGGTGTATTTCCTTGGACTCTGTATTTGCCAGGCACTTGGACAAAGCTGTGAAGCTGAGAGCGCTACTGATGTTGAGCCTTTTGTCCATCTTTATGATGGCCTGGGTCCCTGGATTTCCTCTAGCACCTACAGGACACTAGATCCTGGAATGGGATATGTCAGGGGTGGCAAAAAAAACAAACATTTTCTCCATAACATAGTTCCTGCTTGATGCATCTCTGCTCAAGTAGTTGCAATATATGTACATGTCATTCAATGAAAGGGATTTTAAAAACCATAATGTACAGTATCTGTGTGATTTATTGCAGGGGTCAAAACTGGCACTGCCATTAGTCAAATGCCGGTGGATTTTGTATTGGGCTAGTAAAGGTTTCCTTTTATTACCACTACTGGCTTGCATTGAAGAAGCTAACATTTCAATAAGTGCACTTGTTGGGCCAGTGAAAAAGTCTGTGGGACCAGTGGATTTCATCAGCTATAAGCCCTTCTGGCTAATGACTAAAAAAGGTCATTTTAACCCTTGTTGTTGGCTTAGAAATATTAAAGCAGATTCATTACGATGTTAAAATAAATGTAATGGACTTAAAAAGGCAGAGTGCTTTCATCCACCAGTTCATCTGGCAGCAGAGCAGCAGACGATGGACAGCTTGTTCTCCCCAACCCCAACAACTGTGGTGTAAGAATCAATGGGCAGCACATCCTGTTAGGAAGCTTGATCATCATGATTCCAGCACGGTGCACACCAGTCTTTGAAACAACCAAGATGGAGCAGACATGCAGATATACTGAGAGTGGTGGCAGTGGCAAGGTAGTGTACACTACGCAACATTTCATCCCTATGCATCCCTGTCACTCCCTCTGATGGTGCCACTTTCAAATTTCCCTTTCCTCCTCCCTCTCCCACCCACCAATGCAAGCTGAAATTTCTCTTCTCCTTTTCCACAAACACACACAAAAAGCTGAGGACAAAGAACAATATCTGGAGAAGCAGAGGGAATCTGGGAAAATAATTAGGAGGGCTAAAGCACAGGCAGAGGAAGGTATAGCCTAGGCTGTTAAGAAAGGTGGCAAGACCTTCTTCAGATGCCTTAGTGAGAGGAAAAAGACCAGAAATGGGATCACTGGGCTGAAGCAGAAAGGATGAGAAAGGGTGGGGGACGACCTAGAAAAGGCTGAGATACTGAACAAGTACTTTTGCTCAGTATTCACCGGGGAAGGGGAGGGTGAGGAGCCAAGACTCATTAAGAGGGGTATTCAGGGGAGGGAGGTAGACACCAGCCCATTCATAGTGGAAAGAGTCCTAGAAGAAGTCAGGAAAATAAAAGCAGATAAGGCAATGGGGCCAGATGGAATCCACCCCAGAGTACTAAAAGAACTCAGGGAAGTGCTGGCGGAACTACTGGCTGCCCTTTTCAATGCATCACTAAAGACAGGGGAGGTACCTGAGGACTGTAGGACAGATGTGGTCCCTCTCCACAAGAGTGGAAGCAGAGAAGAGGCAGGCAATTACAGGCCTGTAAGCCTGACTTCAGTAGTGGGGAAACTAATGGAGTCCTTACTAAAAGAGAGGATTGAGAAGTTTCTGGAGGATAGCGGGGCACAGGATCCAAGGCAGCATGGATTCTCAGTGGGAAGCTCCTATCAGACGAAACTTATAGATTTCTTTGACTGGGTAACCAGGGTGGTAGATCAGGGAGGGGCGGTGGATGTGGCCTACCTGGATTTCAGCAAGGCCTTCAACACTGTCCCACACAGGAGATTGCTAAATAAATTGGGGAGCCTGGGAGTGGGTCCTATGGTCATAAAGTGGGTTGGGAACTGGCTAAGGGACAGGACTCAGAAGGTGGTGGTAAATGGCATGAAATCTGAGGAAAGGAGGTGACTAGCGGGGTGCCACATGGATCAGTGCTGGGGCCAATCCTATTCAATGTCTTCATTAGCAACATTGCAGAGCATCTGGAGAGAAAGGTGTGCCTCTTCACAGATGACACCAAGATCTGTACCACAGTGGACACACTGGAGGGGGCAGAAAAAATGAGAAAGGACCTAAGCCTATTAGAAGAGTGGTTGAGTGTCTGGCAGTTGAGGTTCAATGCTAAAAAAGTGCAAGATCATGCACCTGGATCACAGGAATCCAAGGGAGGAGTACAGGATAGGTGGGGAAATTCGGGCTACCACAAGTCAGGAGAGAGACCTGGGGGTTATCATATCTGATGACCTGAAGGTGACCAAACAGTGTGAAAAGGAGGTGGGGAGAGCAAACAGAATGCTGGGGTGCATAGGGAGGGGCATAATAAGAAGGAGGAAAGAGGTGGTGATGCCACTGTACAGATCACTGGTGAGGCCTCAGCTGGAGTACTGTGTCCAGTTCTGGAGACCACATCTTCGGAAGGACATTGACAAAACAGAGGCAGTCCAGAGAAGAGCAACAAAGATGGTACATGGACTGTACCAGAAGCCCTATGAAGAAAGACTTAAGGACCTTAATATCTATTCACAGGAGGAAAGAAGGGAGAGGGGAGATATGATAGACACTTTCAAGTACCTTAGGGGAATAAACAGAGTACAGGTGGAAAGCATATTTCAGAGAAAACTCTGCACAAGAACAAGGGGGCATGATATGAGGCTAAAGGGTGGAAGGCTCAGGGGTAATGTTAGGAAGTACTTTTTTACTTAAAGGGTGGTGGAGACGTGCAATAGTCTTCCAACAGAAGTGGTGGGAGCAAAAACAATACAGGGGTTCAAGAGTGCATGGGATACATATAAGGGTACCCTGGAGATGTGCAGAGCAGGAGAGTCGCAGATCAAATAGTATCTGGAGCTGCAGCAGTGAGAAGGAAAATGGGCAGACTAAGTGAGCCGTATGGTCCTTATCTGCAAACAGATTCTATGTTTCTATGTTCCCTCTGCGTACCAGGGTTTCTCAAATGGTGAGGCCAGCCTCCTGGGGGAGGCCCCAACCTGTTCCAGGGGAGGCTCAAGCAAGCCTTAAAATGTACTATATTTAAATGTCAGGTTTTGGATGCTTTGTGTGACAGGATGCAGCAAACTAAAGTGAATAATGGCATGCAAATTCATGTACAAAATGGGTGACCAGGAAAGTCTCACTCAACAAACACTTGTTTCCTTGTATGACATGGGGGAAAGCTGAATGGAGGAAGTACAGTTCTTGGAAACTGTGCAAAACAAAATGCAAAATAATACAAATTAATAGGTACAAGGTAACAAGTGACCCATTATACTGGCTGCAGAAAAGCACAAATGCAAAGGCTAGGTTGAGAGGTACTAGGAGCAAGAGCAGGACAAAGCAAAATGGTCCCTGAGAAGGTGTTTAAAAACAAGGTCAAACTAAAAAAGAAAGTAATCTGACTCATGGAGGTACTGCAACAAGGTGTACAGTAAACAGGGTCCAAAACCCAGAAGTGTGGCGTGAGAAAGCTGACATGGGGAGGGGGTTATACAGATGGAGAATAATAAGTTTAATAAAATGAGAATAAACTCAACTACTCAAAGGAGTGTCACTGTATTCCTTGTGTACTGTGCAAATGTAAGCCCCTACAAATGGGGGTTCCTGAAAAGTCTTCCTTGAGCTTGCTTAAATGCTCACTGCCAGGCTGGTGTCCTGCGTTTTAGCAGTTTAAATGTATTGCCAGAGAGTGCCTGTACAGCCTCTGTGTACTGTCTCTTTAAGAGCTGCCTGGATTGCAGTCATAATTAATCTGAGAGGGAGCTCTGTTAGAAGATGTACTTGTTTGCTGATCATTTGTTAGAGTAGTAATAATATTGCAGTTTGTTCTAACCTGACTTCTTTGCATCATGGACAGTTCTGTTTGTTTCTATCATCTTGGTCCTGGACTGCAGAATGAGCCAATCAGTACATTTGGGACTCTAAAATGGAGCCTGCCTACAGGGGCTTGGTAGGGCCAAAACTTGTAGGAATTGTAGTTTTGGGCTTTTGGCGCCTAAAATAACCTGGAGGGGGAGCCCTTGTTGTGACTGACAGACAGATCAGCCAACCGGACCTTTTGGATCTTGGGGAAAGTACTACAACGCATGCAGTTTCAGTTAGATCTGAGTTGGGAAGTGAAGAAGTAACAGCTCGAGATAGTTCGAGCAGCAATCCATAGTGGATTTGCGTGGGAGAACTGTGGAAAGGTCTGAATTTGGCCTGCATGCCTGTCTGCTGTTCCTGAGAGGGAACTTGTGCTTCTTTCAGACTGAATCCAAATTTGGACAGCGAATTAAGCCATTGAATTGTGACCAGGCTTTAACCTGAAGAAGACCGAAGATTTGCTGAATGCAATTGGCCTGTCAGGACTTCCAGCTACCTCTGAACTCCCGGATTGTGCAGAAACTCTGTAATTGCAACGGAGAGCCATTTGCCTGGTACAGTGGAATTTCCTTACATGTGAATGTGCTGTGTGCTTATAGTGGGTCGTGATTTAGTTTCCCACTGTTTGTCTGAACTGTGTTTTCCTTGCTGGAGGCTGTATCCAGCTCCACGGACTGAATCCGTATCCATTTCCATTTGCCTGGGCTCTGCTACACTGGCCCAGCCAGAATACCTGCTACGTAGAGAAAGTCATCGACGAGAGACCGGCCTGGGGATCAGCCCCCTGCTCAATGCCTTGAACAGGAACAACGTCTCGGTGATTCGTGTAGGCCTTGCTTCTCCGATCATTCCAGCTCAACAGCCTGCAGTCTCGATTTTTTCCTGCCTGTGTCCAGTATTGGGAATTGTGAGTAAACATCAGGGTAGCTCCCTGCAACAACAGCTAAATCTAAAAGTGTTGTCATCTGATTGTCTTGTAGCCTTTTCTTTCACGAACTGAGCCCTCTGGCTCCAGATTACAAATAGTGTGTGTTGCGCATGTTGCTTTCTTCCATCACAGGGCCCCAACCAGCTGCAATGTTCCTAGCTAGCCCACTGTTTTCCTACCTGAGTACCCAGAGTGTGTGACTGTGTAGGGACTCTGAACTGCATGCATAACTGTCTGATTAATATAGCTTTTAAGCAAATCAACCTGATTACGCCCCTCCTTGTTCAAGTCCCCTGAATAAATCAGATTTAACTTTGTTTGCATTTAACCTGACTGTGCCAAAAGTATTGTACTGTTGCTGTTTGCTGTGCTTAACCTTGTTTTACAGGGGGTCCCCAGCATCAAGCTAGAGGAACTAGCTCTGGTGGTAAGTGCAAATAATGTGGGTAATTGCCTGGAGAATAAAATAAGGGTCATTGTGAAAGTAATTATTGTATATTGTTCAGGCCACTAGAAGGGAAAGAGGGGGGTTACAGTGTCCCGGAGGGCTGTGCCCAGGTTAGCTTGACCACTAACAACCCAGACCTCTGGGTGGAGGCACCCGTTTTATTACCCAGGCCCCTTAACCTGCTTCTGGCCAAGCAGGCGGGGTAGTAGCCCTTGGGATAGCACCACCTAGGGGTTACATCTTGGAGGCTCATTGCCGGGATTTTGTGCCTTCTAGTGGCCAAAAATTACGAATTATTGTTAAAGATTAATGGCTACCTCAGTAGAAATAGCTGTACACCAGTTGGTGGGGGTGTGTACTGGGCAGGAGATCGACCCCCAAAATGCTCTGCTTATACTGGATACCAGTAAGGACACTGTAGAGGGAGCACTCTCCAAAGTTGAATGTTTAAAAAAACCCTGTGGTGGTGGGTCGACAGGCTGATTTTATTGCCCAAACTTTCATAGCCTTGGTAGAGCGTAGTGACCTTGTGGACAGCTCTAAAGTGCCACAGACTATTGCCTCAGAAGGGGTCCTAGCCGCCTGGAGAGTGACAACAAAAGACAGTCAAGACCCTGGGGAGGATGAGCTCCCACCATTATCTGAGACTTTTGAGGAGAAATTTGCTAAGTTGTTGCTGGAGGAAAGGAAAACCATAGAGGACTTTAAGAAACTATTCCTGCCACCTGGGGGTGTTCATTCCCCAACACCCCCTCCCACTCTAGAACCTGTTACTGACCCACCTTCTGTGCCCGTGCCACTGCTAGCCCTATAGCTGTACCCGCCATTAGTCACAACTCCTACCGAAGGCTGAGAATCTTCTCGGGCACCCTCCCCACCCCCCCAAGGGGAGGATGACTGGGAGACCTGGATCGACTATGTTGCCTTCTTGGTACCCGAGTGGCAGTGTGCAGAGGCTGAGAAGCGGAAAAGAATCATAGAAGTTTAAGGGGCCCCACCCTTGAAGCCATTACATTTTTGAGGTCCACGAACCTTGATGCATCTGCTCAGAAGTACCTATCTGTACCTGAAGGCAATTTTGGGAGCACTGAGTCAGGGGAGACTTTGATATGGAAATTCCAAGGTACCAAACAATGGAAGGTGGAAAGTTTGTCTGTGTACGTTACTCACCTAGAAAAAGCTCTTCAGAAAGCTTATCGGAAAGGTGGGGTAGCCGCCACTGATTTGAACTGTGTGAGATTGGGGCACATACTGCAACATGTCAAGCATTCTAAACTGCAGATCATCCAGTTAAGGCTCCAGGATAGGAGAGGTTAACCCACCTGACTACCGTGACTTGATAAAAGAACTCTGGGAGGTAGAAGGGGAAGAGGGAGATTGTAATTATGGGGTGAGTGCAGCCCAAGTGATCATGGCACCGGAAGGCCCTTCTGAAATGGAGGCAACTACGAGTGTCCCACAGTGGGCTAAACGGTGGGGGGAGGAGTTGCTGAAGGAAGTCATAAAAGTACAACCAGGTGCGTTTGCTGAGGTATCCCCTGCTGACAGAGACCCTGGCCCCTGTCAGGACGTGACTGTTATGGGGTGGGGGTGCACCCTCAGGCATCCTCTACTGAGGTGGCTTCTCAGCTGAGCTCAAGAAATTGTCTGCTACCCTAAAGGAACTTTTGAGACATGGTACACTACCAGCAGAAGTCAGATCACAATCTCCCGTCAATGCTCCAGCATCCCCTGCTATGTTTTCCCCAAGGATGCCCTGACAGCCTGTCATTTGTCACAATTGCGGCAAGAATGACCATGTGAAGAGGGAATGCTGGTCTCAGAAGGACTTAGAGAAAGTGGTGAACCGGCTTCAAGGAGAGCTTCGGAAAAAGGGTCAATGGTGAAGGGGTGCACGAAATGACCGCAGTGAAGACTTCAGCCATCCTAACTCAAACCCCTCTGTGGCTAAATCGTCTGTCCAGGCCCCTGCTGTTGTCCCTCCAGACTGGTCCAAAATAGTGGGCCCTTCAATGAAGACTACTGTGGCTGTGAATGGTATTCCTACTCGGGCTGTGCTTGACAGTGGGTCACAAGTGACCATTGTATTTCGGGACTGGTATGACAAACACTTATCTGATGTGCCATTACAATCCCTGGAAGGCCTACATGTGTGGGGCTGAGCAACGAGTCTTATCCCTACTTAGGATGTGTCCGCCTCTGGTTGTCTTTTCCTGCAACTGTAACTGATGTAATGGAGCAAGTAGAGACACTGGCCCTAGTGTGTCCCCCCTCCGGACTGTATGATGGGGTTCCCCTGTTAATTGGAACAAACACCCACATGTTTGGGAAACTAGCACAACTCTGCCATGAGAAACAAGGGCAACTGACTGGACGGGCCTTAAGAATTCCAGCCTTAGTAAAAAGGGCATATGACTTACAACAGAAACTCAATGAAGAGGACCCAGATGAGCCAGTGGAGATAGTGTGGAAAAAGGAACTGGACTCCTTGGTATTGGCCCCCAATGCCCAGTGCACAATCCATGGAGAAGACCGCCTGAAGAGAAACATGAAGAACAAAATATTAATGTTGGATGCACCAGGTGATGGAGAGTTGCCAGAAGGATTATTGGTTAAACCCAGCATCTTGACTGCCGTGCCCATGCCTATGCACGACGAGTGATGGTCCAGATTTGAAATGTGTCAGATCAGGAGGTCCAGGTGAACAGAGGGTGCACTCTAGCTATAGTACACTGCACAGACACTGCAGTATTACCCAATAACAAGTACTCTGGCCAAAAGGGGAGTGTGACCCCAGACTTACTTGACTTTGGTGATTCCCCGCTGCCAGCTGAATGGAAGGCTAGGATTAGCAAGAAATTCGCCCAGAGAAACCAAGTGTTTTCGTTAAAAGAATGGGACGTGGGGTGTGTCCAGGGTGCAGAGCATCATATATGTCTGCATGATGACCGGCCATTTCAAGAGAGATCCTGATGCCTCACCCCAGCGGACATAGATGATGTGAGGACACCTGCAGGAAATGCTCGCTGCTGGCGTGATACAGGAATCAAGGAGCCCATATGCCTCTCCCATTGTGGTTGTGCATAAGAAGAATGGGTCGGTGAGGATATGTATTGATTATTGAACTCTGAACCGGTGAACCATCCCAGATCAATACACCATGCCCCGTATACAAGATGCCCTGGATTGCTTGAATGGGAGCAAATGGTTCTCAGTATTGGATCTTCACAGCGGATATTACCAGATTCCGATGGCCACGGAGGACCGTGAGAAAAACGCCTTCATCTGTCCTTTGGGGTTCTACGAATTCCTGAGAATGCCACAGGGGATTTCGGATGCCTCGGTCACCTTTCAGCGACTGATGGAATGTGCGGTGGGAGATATGAACTTGCTGGAATGCCTAGTGTACCAAGATGATGTCATTGTGTTCAGACGCACATTAGAGGAGTATGAGAACCATCTGTTTAAAGTCCTAGACCGATTGGAAGACCTCGGCCTCAAGCTGTCCACTGACAAGTGCCAGTTTTTTCAAACCTCTGTGAAGTATGTGGGGCACATAGTATCTGCAGAAGGGACAGAGACCGATCCCAGTAAGGTCGAGTCACTGACTACTTGGCCCTAGCCCCATAACTTGAAAGAACTACGTTTCCTGAGATTCTGTGGCCACTACCGCAGGTTCATAAAAGACTAGTCCAAGGTGATCCGCCTGCTCCTGAATCTCACCCAGGGTTACCCCCCAACCAACCATAAATATAAGAAAGGGGCTGTCAAAGAACCCGAGAAAGTATACTTCTGAACAGGTGAACCTTTTGGGCCCCCACTGGACACCCGAATGTGAAACAGACTTCCACAAAGTCATATACCAGCTCACCCATGTCCCCATCCTCACCTATGCTGACCCTACCAAGCCCTACGTGCTGCATACGGATGCTAGTCTACAGGGCCTAGGAGCTGTGCTGTATCAAGACCATGAGGATGGTTTGAGACCAGTGGCTTTTGCCAGCAGGAGCTTGACCCCGTCAGAACAAAACTATCCTGTGCACAAGCTGGAGTTCCTAGCCCTAAAATGGACCATTGTTGACCAGTTTCATGAGTACCTCTATGGGGCAAAGATATTGGTGAAGACCAACAATAACCCATTAACCTATGTACAGACTTCAGCTAAGTTGGATGTCACTGGGCACCAGTGGCTCTCTGCTTTATCAATCTATGATTATGCTGTCGAATACAGGCCAGGACTGAACCATATTGATGCTGATGCCTTGTCACTAAGGCCAGTCTCCAAGAGTGATTGGGTCAGGTTGTCGGAACCTGACATCCGAGCATTGTGCCAAAAGTTTGATAGAGATGAACAGATGTTGACGGACACAGTGGACTGTTTAGTAGATTGCTTGGGCCCTCCTAATACCTGCATACCGGCTGCCTATTGCTATTTCTCTGCTCTAGATATTAGTGCACTGCCTCAATTTGACAATGACAGCATCCAGTGGGCTCAATCTCAAGATCCTATGATTCAGCCAGCACTTGTTGCCCTGCGTGCAGGGAAAGATGTGTCCCAGTTGCGTTCCCCTGACTTGGGAACTGCCCTATTGTTTAAAGAAGGCCCCAGGTTGAAGTTACTCAATCAGTTGTTATACAGAGAGACAGTGGATCGCAGTGGTTGAGTAGACAAGCAGCAATTGGTCCTGCCCATGGCCTTTAAAGATTTGGTACTGAGGTCCCTCCACAATCACATGGGGCACCTCGGTATTGACAGAACTCTCGACCTGGTACAATCTCGATTCTACTGGGCCAAGATGGGGACTGATGTTGAACACCATGTAAAGACCTGCAGTCATTGCCTGCAAAGGAAAGCCCTGCCTCAGAGGGCTGCCCCCTTGTCAATATTACTACCAGCACCGCCATGGAAGTAGCCTGCATAGAATTTTTGTGTTTAGAACCTGATCAGCTGAACACTGACAAAGTGTTAGTGGTTACGGATCATTTCACATGGTATGCACAAGCTTTTCCAACTAAAGATCAAAAGGCCTCTACCGTGGCCAAGGTGCTAGTGGAAAATGTCTTTGTCCACTATGGTGCCCCCCAGCGGATCCATTCTGACCAAGGCAGAGACATTGAAAGTCAGCTAACCAAAGAAATGCTCTCTCTGGGGGTGGAAGTCAAGAACCACCCCCTATCACCCGCAGGGGGACCCTCAACCAGAACGTTTTAATCGCACCCTTTAAGACATGCTGGGCCCACTACACCCAAAAGACAAGCATAAGTGGAGCCAGCAGATTAGCACCTTGGTACACACTTACAATTGCACCAAAAATGACGCTACTGGGTTCTCCCCCTACTGCCTCATGTTTGGGAGGGAGGCCCGCTTGCCAGTTGATGTCTGTTTTGGGGTCTCTCCAGATGGGGTCCGAGCTGAAAACTACCTGCAGTATGTACAGAAACTGAAAGCTCAATTGAACCATGTATATCAACTGTCCCAGACAATGGCCGCCAAAAGAAATCTCACCAACAAAGAGAGGCACGACAAGAAAGTAAAGGCTCAAGAGCTATGGCCTGGAGACCGTGTGTTGTTACACAATTTGGGGCTACATGGCAAGCACAAAATTGCTGATAGGTGGCACCATCTTCCTCATGTAGTAGTAGTTGGAAAGCTGGATGATCTACCAGTATACAAGGTACGCCCAGAGAATAACTCCAAAGCTGTCAAGACCATGCACCGTAACCACTTGCTGCCTATAGCCAAGTTATTATTGAAGATGAGCCAGCAGACATTGCCTCCCCTGGGCTGGTGACTCATGCTGCTGCAGAAAAGAGACACAGTCAACCTATCCCAGTAGTTACAGAGTTAAGGTTTCCCCCGCAGCAGGCCCAGAATGATAGTGATTGTCAGTCCACCTCTGACGATAGTGAGTGTGACAATGCCTATTATCCCTCCTATGAACTGAGTCAGTTGTTTCGTGGAAATCCTATGCAGAATCGTGGGGATGAAGCTAGGCCTTCTGGACTGCTTAACCCCCCCCAGCTTCATCCTTGGAGCCAATGCTCCCTGAAAGTGAAGTGCAAAGTATCACGTCTGAGGCTGCGGACTCCCTGTGTTTAGTGGAACTGTGTGACTTGTGCGAAGAAGGGGCTGATGGTCTGAATTTCTCTGGTGACACACCAGAACCTGAACAACAATATGAGAGTGCTGACAGCCCTCCTTTAGTGCCACAAAGCCTAATTGTGCCAGAACCTTCTCTAAATGAGCCAAGTGTTGTGGAAACAGAGCCTACAGAACAAGAAGCTGACAGTGCTCCCAGTTTGGACATTCCCACCCATGCAGAGGCACCCCTCACGAATGACGAAAGCTCCAAAGTTAGTGCAGAAAGTACAGAGATTGTGGCTGTTCCCCCCCAAGAAAGACTGGCCCAGTATTGTGCTTCAGTTATGATTCTCCCAGGAGGCCAGTGGATTTGCCTCTCAATGTGGTTCACAAAGGTGTTTATATTTCTCAGAGCTCAATACCCAAACTGAGCTTAATGGCCAATTCCAGGTTGATTGTTCTTCCTTCTCAGTATGGTGCCCCTGCCTCATCCAACTCCAAGTTGGCTGATAGGGAAGGGCCCCCTCCTACATTGTTTAATGTACATGAAGTTATAACATGAATCAGTATTGTGATGTCACAAGTATGTTAATTATAGTGGAATCAGCATTACCTGTATGAAACATGCATAAGTATTGTCCTTATGGATATAGTATCATGAAGTGTAGTCAATATGTATAGTAAAGTAATAAGTTTATGTTAACTGATGCATGATGGTATAGACTTGACGTGGACGCCAAGTTTTCTCCAGGCAGGGAAGGTGGTAACCCCCCTCCCTACAAATGGGGGTTCCCAAAATGTCTTCCTTGAGCTTGCTTAAATGCTCACTGCCAGGCTGGTGTCCTGTGTTTTAGCAGTTTAAATGTATTGCCAGAGAGTGCCTGTATAGCCTCTGTGTACTGTCTCTTTAAGAGCTGCCGGGATTGCAGTCATAATTAATCTGAAAGGGAGCTCTGTTAGAAGATGTACTTATTTGCTGATCATTTGTTAGAGTAGTAATAATATTGCAGTTTGTTCTAACCTGCCTTCTTTCCATCATGGACAGTTCTGTTTGTTTCCATCATCTTGGTCCTGGACTGCAGAATGGGCCAATCAGTACATTTGGGACTCTAAAATGGAGCCTGCCTACAGGGGGCTTAGTGGGGCCAAAACTTGTAGGAATTGTAGTTTTGGCCTTTTGGTGCCTAAAATAACCTGGAAAGGGAGCCCTTGTTGTGACTGACAGACAGATCAGCCAACTGAACCTTTTGGATCTTGGGGAAAGTCCCACACTGCTTGCAGTTTCAGTTAGATCTGAGTTGGGAAGTGAAGAAGTAACAGCTCAAGATAGTTCGAGCAGCAAGCCATAGTGGATTCACACAGGAGATCTGTGGAAAGGCCTGAGTTTGGCCTGCATGCCTGTCTGCTGTTCCTGAGAGGGAACTTGTGCTTTTTTTCGGACTGAATCCGAATTTGGAGAGCGAATTAAGCCACTGAATTGTGACCAGGCTTTAACCTGAAGAAGACTGAATATTTGCTGAATGTGATCGGCCTGTCAGGACTCCCAGCTACCTCTGAACTCCTGGATTGTGCAGAGACTCTGTAATTGTGACTGGAGAGCCATTTGCCTGGTACAGTGGAATTTTCTTACATGTGAATGTGCTGTGTGTTTATAGTGGGTCGTGATTTGGTTCCTTACTGTGTGTTTTGCTTGCTGGAGGCTGTATCCAGCTCCATGGACTGAATCCGTATCCATTTCTGTTTGCCTGGGCCCTGCTACACTGGCCCAACCAGAATACCTGCTACACAGAGAAAGTCATTGACGAGAGACTGGCCTGCTCAATGCCTTGAACAGGAATGACACCTCGGTGATTCGTGTGGGCCCTGCTTCTCCAGGCACTCCAGCTCAACAGCCTGCAGTCTCAATTTCATCCTGCCTGTGTCCAGTATTGGGTATCTTGAGTAAACATCAGGGTAGCTCCCTGCAACAACAGCTAAATCTAAAAGTGTTGTCATCTGATTGTCTTGTTGCCTTTTCTTTCACGAACTGAGCCCTCTGGCTCTGGATTACAAATAGTGTGTGTTGTGTATGTTGCTTTCTTCCACCACAGGGCCCCAACCAGCTGCAGCGTTCCTGGCTAGCCCACCATTTTCCTACCTGGGTACCCAGAGTGTGTGACTGTGTAGGGACTCTGAACTGCATGCATAACTGTCTAATTAATATAGCTTTTAAGCAAATCAGCCTGACTCTGCCGTCTCTCTTCCAGGTTTTTCCCTGTTTAGGGCCGATAGGATGGGCAGGCGTGGAGGGGGGTGTGCTATCTACCTGTGCGACTCACTCCTCGGTCATGCCCTCTCCAACCCCGAGCTTAGCTACGGAGCGCAAGCCATTACTTTAAAAATATCCCCCCACCCAGGTCGTGGCCCCCTTTATCTAACCGTGGCTTACCTACCGAGGGCCAAAAAGATCTTGCAGTCACCTCCTTCTTGACTACCTATCCACCCTACCCCGGAAGGCCAAACAACTAATCTTGGGCGACTTAAACACCAACTGGCTCAGCCCATCTTCTGACAATATGAAGAATGAGCTTGCAGCCCTTAACCTGTCTCAAATGGTCACCCAGCCCACTAGGCTTAACAAAGTAACAGGAACTAGTTCCCTTCTGGATGTAGTTCTCTCCAACCGGCCACATAAAATAGGATCTGTGGAAGTCCTTGCGGACTCACTCAGTGACCACTCCCCTATCATCTGCTCTTGGTCATCCCCCACTCTCAGCCCGGTGTACTGCAGGACCCCACAACACTGTTTTCTCCCCAGAGGTCTTGTCAACCTCAAAGCGTCACCTGCCTAAATCAACTGGACCCCAGTGGCCTGCGACCTGACATCAACTCTGCCTAACTACCTCACCACAGCTTTCAACCATGCCTGTGATCAGTTTGCCCCTCCGCACTCCCAAGTTAAAAAACGGACTGCTGCATGGATAACCCCTGCACTGATCCAACAACTAAAAAAAAGAGATAACCTTTGGCACATAGCTAATGACTCCGGTAGACTGGCCGATAGGCAAGCCTACAGGGCAGCCCGCAACCAATGCACCTGGACCATCAAGCAGGCAAAAGCTAAATACTACCAGGCTGCCTTGACATCCTCCTGGGGCTCGTCCAGAGCTTTCTGGGACAACATAAAAGAACTGAATGGTAAAGCCCGCTCCCCTCCTCCATCCCAGATTGTCATAAATGGGGCTGTCTCAACTGACCTAACGCGTATCGCTGACTGCCTTAATAAGACTTTCACAGATTTAAGTGCTGTCCTTCCTGCCCACTTTTTTGACCCGGTTGCCACACCCACTCATACTCCCACTTCCAGGCCACAATTCCACTTCCAAATGATCTTACCACATGATGCCAAATCTTTCTTATTAAGGTCCCTTGCCTCTCAGAACCCATATAGTGACCCTCTTGACTCCAAAATACTCCGCCTCACGCTAGATGTCATGCTTATCCCCCTCACGCTTATCATAAATAAATCCTTATGCCTAGGCCAATTCCCGGAGGCCTGGAAGCATGCTGAAATAACCCCCATCCACAAGTCTGGGGACCGTACTCTGCCTAACAACTACAGGCCCATCTCCATCCTCCCCCCCTTATCCAAAGCTTTAGAAAAAATCGTAAACACACAGCTCACGGAATACCTTTCTAAATACAACCTTCTATGTCCAGAGCAACATGGGTTTTGTCCTGGCCATAGCACATCCACTGCCCTCCTGGAATTCTCCCATCACATACACTCCGCACTTGACAATGGTCAGCTTGCAGGGGCGGTTTTCATAGACCTTTCCAAGGCCTTTGACACGGTGTGCCACCCCCTGCTATTACACTCCCTGAGCAAACTGGGCCTCTCATCCAACCCCCTTAAGTGGTTCACAAGCTACCTTCACAACAGGACCCAAAGAGTCAAGCTAAATGGAACCTTCTCCTCCAACCTACCCGTACTCTCTGGGGTCCCTCAAGGCTCCATCCTTGGACCGACCCTTTTCAGCCTATTCCTGAACACCCTCCCTAGTTCCTGTTCCAGCAAAATACTACTCTATGCAGACGACGCTGTAATTCTAGCTACTCACCCGGACCCTCTCCCTCTCCAAGTCATATTACAAAGCGCCTTCCTTCAAACCAAAAAATGGTTCAATAACCATCGTCTAGTCCTTAATCTAAAGAAAACAAAGTCCATGCTATTCTCACATTGGCAAAACAGCGCCAAGGACTTTCCCCTCCACATCACCACCAGCACGCCCCTCCCAATTGAACTAGTAACATCCTATAAGTACCTGGGCATCACCTTTGACTCCGGCCTTACTTTCCATGCCCACCTCAAAGCCTTGTCATCTGCCATGAACTCCAGGATCGGGCTTCTCTACCGCCACAAAGACTGCCTCCCTGAACCCACCTTAAAACTAGCCATCGCCTCATCGGTGTTATCGCTGGCTGACTACGGGCTCCCAATCTATGCTGCTGCTGACACCACTGCCTTATCTAAAGTCCAGACCGCTATTAACAAAGCCTGTAGGCTCCTTACCGGTGCCCACAGCAGAACCCACACCTGTCTGCTGTACTCCACCACAAATATACTCACTCTTGAGGAAAGACTGAAATATCAAACCTGCCTGCTGGCCAAAAAGTCCATGTCAGGCCTTTTCCCTCCTGGGGTCTCTGGACCCTTGCAGTTGGCTACCAGGTCCCTGCCCACCCGAAAGTCCTCCACTGCCACCTTCACTGTTCCCAGGGCCAGGACCTCTCGCTGCCAAAGGTCCTTCCATCACTTGGCCCCGCATTGGTTCAACTCCCTTCCTGAATCTATCTCCAAGATCCCGGGGATTGGCCACTTCAAAACCACCCTCCGTAAGCATATTATTGACAGCCGATGCTGTAAATGCCTGTAGCTACCTAAACTGGTCCCGCCCTACTACATAATTTGTCTAAGACTAGCTGTTAGTTGTGTGATGTATCTATTGCTTTGTTACAATGCGTGTAACTCTACACATGTTTGTACCAGTATAGCTGCTGCCTGTAATTCCAAGTGTGTTTATGTATCTTCACCGTATGTTCACCCCTGTCTCAAACTCACTTAATTGTTGTCTCCATATGACGAGGTGCCTTTGTAAACGAGTCCATGACTCAAAGGTTGTAAAACTGATTTTCTCCAATAAATAAATAAAATAAATAAATATATAAATCAACTTGATTAGGCCCCTCCCTTGTTCAAGTCCTCTGAATAAATCAGATTTAACTCTGCTTGCATTTAACCTGACTGTGGTTCCAGTTTGTGCCAAAAGTATTGTACTGTTGCTGTTTGCTGTGCTTAACCTTGTTTTACAGGGGGTTTCCAGCAACCAGCTAGAGGAACTAGCCCTGGTTGTAAGTGCAAACAGTGTGGGTAATTGCCTGGAGAATAAAATACCGGTCATTGTGAAAGTAATTTTTGTATACTGTTCAGGCCACTAGAAGGGAAGGGGGGGGGGTTACAGTGTCCCGGAGGGCTGTGCCCAGGTTAGCTTGACCACTAACAACCCAGACCTCCGGGTGGAGGCACCTGTTTCCTTACCCAGGCCCCTTAACCTGCTTCTAGCCAAGCAGGCAGGGGTAGTAGCCCTTGGGATAGCGCCACCTAGGTGTTACAAAAGTACGATAATTGTTCTAACTATGGGAGGCCCAAAATTATTTCTATATTTGGAGGGGGGCTCAAGATCTTTTCCAAGGCTTGGGGGAGGCTCACTATGACAGTGTGTGAGAACTACTGGCTTAGTGTAACCTCCCATGCCCAACCACTGGTCCAGAGTCTTTGTAACTAGTGGCACCAAATCCAAGATAAAATATGCTAGAGGTTGGCGTCCCCAAAAAAGGGAAAGCTATCCCTATGTATTTTTTTTTTTTTACTTTCTTTTACACTCCCCTGTTTAAAGTGCTGCCTCTCTTTAAGGAGTCGCCAGGGCATCTGCCCCCCTCCTCACTGCCTGAAGCCTTCAGGTGAAACCCCCATGAAGCAGGCAGGGATGAGCTGGGGCCCATACACTGCGAGCTTCTACATTTCGTCAGTGTCACGCTGATTGGGACAGGCAGGGGAATGTGTGGGGGTCTGTGCTGGGTGCTCTGTCTACCTGGTGCTCAGGGAGTCATTTTTCCTGTTTTCTGGAGTGGCGTGACATGTGCCCTGATATCTAGGTGCAAGCGCCGACATCCGTCATGCCTCCCCCGTTGATGCAGCTTGGTGCCTGTTGCATCTCTGGCCTCCACCAGAGGTCAGTCAGGTGCCAAGCCTCATCCCCCCTCCTCCCCAGAGAGACCAATCATGGAGGGAAAGCAGACACACAGGTGCAGAAGCAGGGATTCCTTGACAGCAACTCTACCTGGGAGAATCTCCCTTGGAGTACACAGTCCGTGCTTCTTTCTCCGCTGAGGCAACTTCTCTCTTCGCTTGCTCTGCTCAGACCCAGACAGCAGCTGCTCTCTCAGCATAAGGAGCAGTTGGAACACTTATCCAGAATTCCTTGCTGCTGTATGTAAATCAGCATTTGTACTGATGTACCCACTACTGAAATAGTGGTTGACCAATAGAAAGCTCTCAGCCAGAAGCAACAGCTCAGACACAAAGGGTAACCCTAGAAGGCATATGCCAAGAGCAGTCCAGCCCCTAGCCTCACTGTCTGCTGAGCTTCACTGATCTTCACCAACCCACTACTGAAATAGTGGTCAGCTAATAGAAAGCTGTCAGCTGGAAGAAACAGTTCAGACACAAAGGGCAACCCTAGGAGTCATATGCCAAGAGCGGTCCAGCCCCTAGCCTTACTGTCTGCAGAGCTCTCTTTTGCTTCAGTTTCTAGAAGCAGCAGCTAGAAGCTGAAAGGGTGCCAGCATTTACTTTTAAAAGCACCTCATTTTGGCGAAAAAAGCTAACAACTAAAAGGGAGCTATCATTTGCTTTTAAGAGTATCTTATTTTGGAGAGGAAGAGGGGAACATCTTTTCTTCTTTTTGTGTGTGACTGATTGTTTTTGCAGCGCGGGTTGGTCCCACCCACCCTGCCCCTCTTCTCACCCACCCCTAGCTCCATATTTCCTTTATAGGTGGCATCTGTGATATTACTTCTCCTGAACACTTCCTGGTAACAAAGACGGTCAACTTCTGTCACTATAGCATAAAAGAAAACAGAAAAAAGGGGAAAAAGAAAAAAAACAATAAGCAAATAGTTCAAAGAAGCTGCATTTGAAAGGAAGAGCACCAATTTCACAAAATCTCATCATCATATAGGAAATACCTCACCAGAATGTTCGACTTGGGGATGCTACACTGTGATGTCTGTGGAGTACTCATCTCCCAGGAACACCTCTGGATGACAGGTAATTGCCCAGTATGCATGAAGATACATGACCTGCAGGCCCAGCTAGTAGCAGCCTGGAATGAAATTGACAGACTTCGGCAACGTTTGACTTGGAGCACTCTATCCCCCTACCTCAAAGATCCACAGGACCAGGAGGCTGGAAAGTGGTGAAAAGAGGATATAGGAAACCAGCAAGGAAAAGCATGGACAACACAACTCGAGACATGCCAGTTAGGACAACAAATCACTTTGAGCTACTAGCATAACAGAATCAGTCAGCTCCGCTTAGGGGGGATGCTAGTCCCACCAAGGGGGTGAAGACTGCAGCAACCTCAACAAACAGCAGCAGACCTCAGCAGGCCAGTCAAGGAACCATGAAGATCCTGGTAGTCGGTGACTCCATGATCAGAGGAATGGAATTTAGGATGCACAAGTACTCACAGAAGAGGGTGAATCAGAAGCCTTCTCGCTACCTCAGCATCAAGAGACTGCAAGCACATCGGAAGAACTGCAGATAGAGAGGAAGGAGACATGTGAATACTGCTACACACTGAAACAAACAATCTGGCTGACCAGATGGTGGAGGATGCAAAAGGAAGTATTGAGAAGCTGGGCGATAGGCTTTCAACAACTGCAACCACAGTAGCCTTCTCAGAAGTCTTGCCTGTATGGGGTAAAGATGGCAGCATGGAAAGAATCAGACTGGAGGAAATAGACAATTTCAACAACTGGTTTTAGAGCTGGTACCGGCCAAGGGGCTTCCATTTTATTGGATCCTGGGGGAATTTCTGGGACTCTTCAAACAGGATGGACTTCACCTCACACAAGAGGGAACAAAAGCACTGGCCCAGAAGATGGAAGTATACTTAGACCATTTAAACTAATTGGGGAGGAGGCTAAGGCATGGAAATAGGTAATGTACCCTGCCAAACCCTTCCCCAACAGGAAAACTGAGAGCAAACATAAGTGCACCAGTCACATTAGGGCAAACAAAGCATACAACAAAGGACCAGCATCAGAAAAATGACACAAGGGATCATCAGCAGGAAAAAGGGAAACAAAATCGCTCAACAAGAATCATGATGCTAGCTCATGGCGAGACGTCTGCCTCAATGCTAGGAGCCTGGGCAATAAGATCAGTGACCTCCAGAACCTCCAGACTCTAGTGGCAGACACAAAGGTTGATCTGGTAGCTATTACCGAAAGCTGGGCTACGGACAACAACATGAATGGGACCGGTCCTTCCCGGGCTACACACTATTTAGAAGGGACAGACAAGTGAGGAGAGGTGGGGGGGTTGCTCTCTATGTGAGGGAGGGCATCAGCAATGGAGGATGAAAGCACCAAGGCTGTGGGGGGGTTAGAGTCACTCTGGGTCCACTTAGCCACCAATGCAGGAAAGAAATTGCGCATAAGTGTGATATACAGACCCCAAGGGCAGGGAGAGGGAAAAGATGAACAATCAGCTGAGGAGTTACAAAAGATGATTGGTAAAGGTGACATAGTGGTGGTTGGGGACCTTAAGCTGCCAGATGTGGACGGGAATATCCCAGCAGTCAAGAAGTCCAGAAGTCAGGCTTTACTAGACACATTCCAGGACTGCCTGCTGTCTCATCTAGTGAAGGACGTGACCAGGGGGATGCCATCTTGGATCTGATCGTCACAAACTCCGAAGAAATTAGATCTGTGAGGGTGGAAGAACCCTTGCCAAACAGCGATCACACTACAGTCTTGTCTGAAATAACCATGAGCGCTACTAAAACCACCTCAAGCACAGAGGTGCTGTGCTTTCAGAAGGCTGATTTTGGTGGATTGAGGCAGATAGTGAGGGATACACTAACAAACATTATTTGTTTCATTTATTTATTGAACATATTGGAATTAAAACCTTTGAGTCAGAGACTACTTTACAAAGGCTCCACATCAGAGTACAATTAGACAGAACATAATACAAGGACTGCTAATCAGAGAGGGTTACAGTGTGACACAAATAGCACAATAGGGTATGGTAATCATAGAATGCATGAACTAGCTGGCGAGGACACAGAACAGGCATTAACAGATGACAATCAGCATTAAAACAAGGTTTTGCTATACAGAGTGGGTTATAGTTAGGCACTAAATAACACAACCGGTATAGGAATAATAGACTACACGAGCTAACTGGCGAGGACTCAGTAGAAGCATTGACAGACAGGCAGGATGGTACTCCTTTGTCGGGTAAGAGGGGGGATGGGGAAGGGAGGAGGGAGGGGGAGTTATAGGAAAGCAGGAAGTGGGCAGCCAGGGGCTAGTGACAGTTGCAGGTGCTAGAGGATAGGAGATGTTCTCTGAGGCGAGATTTGAAGCGGCCTAGCTTATTTTCAGAGGCTATGGTACTGGGAAAAGCATTCATCCAGAGGGGGCTCTACTGCAGAAAGTTTTTTGGAAGAGGGAGGGTTGACCCCAGGGAATCAGGAAGGGGGGCTTAGAGGAATTTCGGGTGATTTTTACTACAGTGACGGGTTGTGGGGGAAACGACCGGGAAGAGACTTGAGGTGATCTTTTTGGCGAGGAGGCAGGTTTCATACTTAAGCCTATCATCAAAATTGAGCCAGCTACAGAGACTGTAAAGGGAGCAGGTGTGCGTGTTTCAGTCACAGCCCAAAACTAAGCAGCGGACTTTATTCAAGGATACCCATATACGGTGGAGGGAGGAACTGTCGGCTGCACCATAGCGCAGAATCCCATAATCAATAAGGGAGAGGATAGAGGTGGAGACTGCTAGGTGAAGGGTCTCAGGGGTGAGACGGTGCTTGTGCCGGTGAAGAAAACCAATTTTGGTATTGATGGCCGTGCTGAGGAGTTGGATGTGCCTGTGGTAGTTAAGGGAGGAGTCCAAGGTGACATTTAGGTATCTAAAGGTATCTACCTGGTTGAGGTACCACATCAGACATTACAGACAAGCCAGATGTGGAAGAAATATGGAAAGATATTAGGGATACCATTCTAGAGGCAACAAGACTCTGTATCAGGACTACAACAAAGAAAAATAGGCTTAAAAGAGTAAGACCACTGTGGTTCTCCCCTCCAGTTACAGAGGCAATCCGGGCCAAACAGACTGCATACAAATGGTTCAGGCACCATAAAGGGGACAAGGAGTGGGAGGATTGCACTCAGAAAAGTAAGGATGCCAGCCTGGAAAATAGTGAGGGAGGCCAAGGCAGCAAAAGAGCTCCAAATTGCTTGTGGAGTCTAATCAAGGGAAAAAACCTTTTTTCCACTATAACAGTGAAAAAAGGAAGAAAGGGAGGATTTGTAAGGTTAAAAGGGGGGATGAGACTCTGGAGGACAGCAGACAAAAAGCAGAGGCCCTAAATGAATACTTTTGCTCGGTATTCATGAGGGAGAATCAGGGCCCACTGCCAGACAGCAGTATCAGAGCGGAGACCACAGGAGTTCAGGGAATGTGCACTCAGGAGTTCACCACAGACAGGGTCAGAAAGGGGCCTTTCAGACATCAGACCCAACAAGGCCCCTGGCCCTGATGGTTTACACCCTAGAGTGCTCAGGGAGCTTGCAGAAGAACTGGCAACGCCTCTCACACACGTATTCAACAGGTCACTGAAGTCGGGGTAGTTTCGGGTGACTGGAGGGTGGTTGACGTGGTACCACTGCATAAGAGTGGAGACAGGTGAGATATAGGTATAGGCCAGTCAGTCACACATCAGTAGTGGATAAAGTTATGGAGGCCCTTATCAAGCATGATCTAGTGGAATACCTCAAAGTAAATCACCTCCAGAACTACAAACAGCATGGGTTTGTGACGGACAGGTCATGTCAAACGAACCTTATTATGTTCTTTGATGAAGTGACCAAGGAGTTGGACAGGGGTCATGCGGTGGACTTGCTTTACTTTGACTTTAGTAACGCATTTGACACAGCCCTGCACAGACGCCTCTTAAAAAAGCTAAAAGACCTTGGGGTAGCAGAACAGATAGTAAAGTGGGTATGGAGTTGGCTGAGGGACAGAAAAAAAGGGTGGTAGTAAATGGGGTAAAATCTAATGAGAGGCAGGTCACTAGTGGGGTGCCTCAGGGGTCGGTCTTGGGGCTGGTCCTCTTCAATGTATTCATTAGTGACATTGGTGAGGGCATAAATGGCAACATTGCCCTATTTGTGGATGACACAAAACTCAGCAGAAGAGTGGATAGTACGGAGGGAGTCAGACAACTGCAGGAGGACCTTAAGAAGTTGGAGAGGTGGTTACAAATATGGCAATTAAACTTCAATGCTAAGAAGTGGAAGGTGATGCTCCTGGGTAGGGCCAAACTCAAGGAAGAATACTGACTAAACGGAGACCAGCTGAGCTCCTCTGCTGAGGAATGTGATCTGGGAGTCATCATTAGGGACGACCTCAAGCAGCAAAGTCAGTGAAATAAGGCTTGCAGCAGGGCTAGCAGGATGTTAGGATGCATTGGCAGGGGGGACAGACAGCAGGCACAGGCAGGTGACAGTACCACTTTACAGATCATTAGTGAGGCCTCATATGGAGTATTGTGTACATTCTGGAGGCCTCAGCTAAGAAAGGACATTGATAGATTGGAAGTGGTACAGAGAAGGGCAACAAAAAGGATACATGGCCTTTAGGAAATCACCCATGAAGAGAGGCTTGGGGCCCTGAAATTGTACTTGCTAGAGACTAGGAGGGAGAGGGGGGATATGACTGAAACCTTCAAGTTCCTTAAAGGCATCAACAAGGTGCCAGAAGTGCAGCTTTTTACCAGGAATGTCAATTCTACTACAAAAGGGTACGAGCTGAACTTGAAGGGTGGAGTATTCAAGAGGAACATCTGAAAGTATTACTTCTCAGAGAGGGTGGTGGGACCTTGGAATAAATTACCTCCCGAGGTGGTGGCTGAAAAGTCAGCATCAAGCATTAAGCACAGGTGGGCAAAGATTGGGAACAAACACATGGCACTGGCAAGGGCTGGGCTGAGTGTCTAGGAACACAGAATACTGATGCACAATAGGTCCTGGATACCTCGCTTGGGCAGACTCAATGGACAACAGGTCCCCTTCTGCCGTTATCTTCTATGTTTCTTCCAACGCTCAAGCCTCCTCTCCCTGGCTGGCGCTCCGTCTCCCCGGGCACATTCCTGAACCCGGGTTGGCGACGTCACAAGTGGTAGCGCTACCACTGCACCAGCAGGCCGGCTAGGTTATCCCCTACAATCACTGCAGATTTGTAGCTCTCGCACTCACGATAAGTTGATGTGTCCAGGTAGTAACTCACTCAGATTTCTTAGTTTTAGTACCAGCTGCAGCTCAATTTACTTATAAGCGGATAAAAAGGCAACAGATTGATCAGTTATATGTAGCAACTACATCTGGTACCACACTGCAATTTCAAGGTGCATACTGCTGGATACAAATTGTAATTTCTAAGTGCTACAAAGCTCAGTGCCAAAGCAGACAAAACGGGACTCTCGACACTGCCTCCGTACTTTGACTCCAATGAGTCTTCATCAGAGAGCTCCCCTCACTGGAGACAAAGCACTAGGGCAACTGATCTGCAACTGGTACTAAAACTAAGAAATCTGAGTGAGTTACTGCCTGGGCACATTAGCTTATCTGGAGTGTGGGCGCTACAAATCTGTGGTGATTGTGAGCTAGTGGCACCCCCCTCCAGGTGGTGACTGGCACAGCCCTCCATTCATCTCCTTGGCTGGCTGACACCTCAAGCAAGTATCATAGATCAAATTACATCAAGAAAATGCTGTTAACCAAGTTAATTGTGACAGGTATTTACTTCACACAATGGGCAGCTACAGAGGTGAGTGGTGAGCTGTGCCAGTCGCTTTTGGGGGGGAGGGGGCACAAGCATCCCTGTAATGTAAATGTTACCCTAACCACATCATTCATGTGGTGTTGGGGTTATAGTGCCTAGCTCTGAATATTGAGGTCTGAATCGCATTACAACTAACTCCCTGTGTGACCCTGGGCTAGTCAATTAACCTCCCTCTGTACAATGAGAAAATGTACAAAAGACCACATTTCTGGCTTTATAAATGCTTGTCTGCTCTGCCAGCATATTTCTTAATTTATTACCTCTACTGTTCTTCTGTCCTCTTATTTATCTGTGTTTTCCTCAATTCTGTCTCCTTCTTGCTCATCTATCTCCTTTTTCTATTTTCTACCTTGTATTTTGCTCTTTGCTTTCATTTTATGAACATTGTGCCTCTGGCCCTAACTGTCCCATGACTCTTCCCACAGCACACTCTCCTTTCATTCACATCTCCTCTTCCCCCTTCCTGACCCCCTACAGAACTCTTTGAATAAGAATCACAATGCCCTCTTCTGCAGCACGAGTGGCAGATCAACACTACCAGCTCGTGGTGTTCCTGCAAACATGCAGAAAATACTGTACCGTACTGCGATGGGACATGGCATCATAAATTACCTGGGGCACTCGTGTTTAGGATGGTTGCACATCTACAATTGAAATCCGAGCTCTCCTTATTATGTTTTTCCAAGAAAAATGTAATTGGGAAAACAGAAACATAATACCGATAAGATCAGTGGCTCTCTTACAGAGAAGGCAAATATTTGCATCGAGAAACTGTACAATGAAGGAGGTGCATAGGAAAACCACTGGTGCTGCTGAAATAGTGGAGGGTAGAGCCACTGCAAAAACAGAGAGAAACTGCACTTCAGTGCACCGTCTATGTGTTTTTGAAATATCTGCACTGAGCAGGCTGGACAAGTTGGAGATTAACAACATTAGCCCAAGTCTATTTGCACTTTGCCCTGGGCTAGTTTTTTAAATGAGTAATAAGGCACATATATCAGAGCGTGCATTGTTATGCTCTGACGGCATACCTTGGGTGTGTTGAGAAACACAAGGCACAGCTTTGTGCCTTCAACTACTCAAGAAGTGTCATTATCAGACAATAACACACACCCTGGAATGTCTTACCGTGATTATAAAACTGATCCAAATTTAACAATACAGAAAAGAAAACTTAGTTTAAAAAATATTTTTTTATTGTAACTTCAACATGTTGATCACTAGTGACCTGAAGCACTCCACGCAGTGCAAGAAAGCATCAGCAAAGGCAATCAAGATGCTGGGATGCATAGCTAGGGGGATCAGTAGTAGGAGAGAGGAGGTTATACTGCCCTTGTACAGGTCACTAGTAAGGCCACATCTAGCGTATGGAATTCAGTACTGGTGCCCATATCTCAAAAAGGACATAAACCTGCTGGAGAAGGTACAGAGGAGGGCTATAAAGATGATAGCCGGTCAGCAGGGCAAGGCATACGAGGAGAGTGTGAGGGCACTGAACATGTACTCCCTGGAAGACAGGAGAGAGAGAGAGAGAGAGTTGGGGGACATGATTGGGACATTCAAGTACTTAAAATGGATAAATAAGGTTGATAAGGAGAGTCTATTTAAGCTGAGTGGCAACCATATCACAAGGGGGCACAGTCATAAGCTGGAGGGTGGGAGGTTTATTAGGGAGGTCAGGAAGCACTTCTTCACAGAGAGGGTGGTGGATACTTGGAATGCACTGCCGGAAGAGGTCATTTCGTTGAAGACCTTGGGCAGCTTTAAGAGAGGCTGGGATAGGCATAGGGGGAAGGTAAAGCTCATGGATAGGGAGGATGGGAGGTGTTCGGGAGGGAGGGCAGGGACATTAGCTCAAGCTGTGGACCCTGCAATACGAGCAGACTTGCTAGGGCTATGGGTTCAGTTCCCACATGTGGCACTTTGGTTAATATCCCAGTACTGACACTGTAGTGCAGCATGAGAGGAGTGCTACACTTCTGAGGTGCTGTCTTTCGGATGAGACGTTACACCGAGGTCCCATCTGCCTGGATTGGTGGTAGTTCAGGTGGATGTTCAAAGATCCCATGGCACTTATCGAAAAGAGTAGGGGAATTTCCCCGGTGTCCTGGCCAAATTTCTCTAATTCACTGAAAATACCACCAACAGCTTAATCTGGTTCAAGGGCAGTTGCCATTCATCTGTATCCCCCTTCCCCAGGTTGTGCCTAAAAATAGGCAGAATTTGTCTAGTGCACTTACCCGGCCAACAAAAACTAAATAAAATAAATAAATAGACCAAATGGCTTTCTTCTGCTGGCTTCTTCGTATGTGCCACTGTGAATGTAGCCCCTTTAATATTCCCTGAGTAGAATTCACCTGTAATGCATGAGTGCCATGGAATACAAGAATACACAATTCTGCTAACTTTGAGGGGCAAACATGTATATACACACACACACACACACACACACACACACACACACACCCACCCCAGAAGGTCCCATAAGGAGCAATGGCTTTAATGTTGTCTGTGGCAGAGTAAGCAGCAGGCATTTACCTGGCAAGTTGGTAAGGATAGGAGGTGAATTTTTCATGGTCACCACAGAAACACCTCCCAACCATAGACAACACAAAATGAAGCAGTTTTCAGCAATTAGCATGCACAGTGTAATTACTGCAAAAACAGCATCATGTAACACTACTGCCCCTGCAATGGAAGAGGGTATAGAGCAGACCAACACAGAAGCCGGACCTGGGTTAAAATCCCTTCTAGGCAATGCCCCAACTGCCCCCCAACCCCACCCATACACACACACACACACACACACACATAGGCCACAGATAAGTTAACCTCTGTGAAGGCACATCCCAATGGTTATTACCCTGGCTGTCAAAACTAGGCACAGCCACATTTTCCCACAATGACACCGCAATAAGGCACAAGTATGGAGATGGCCCTCCTGTACTGAAGGCCACCTGCCCTTTCCCAGCTGATACCAGGATTTTCTGCAAAACACAATGGGAGTTTTCCTATGGCTGTCCCTGGGTACCCAGTGTTGAAACACTGCAGACCCACAGATGTTGCTGTGGGTTGACAGGCACTGGTGCACATAAACGTAAACACAATTAATTTTCCCAAACACCACAGGCCATGAAATAGTGGTTGTTAAAACCTCTAAAAGCAAGGTATTTGTAACTAGCCCAATGGTTAACTTCAAACAACTGTATTTTCCTGAGGCAGAGCAAGCCTTGAAGTTACTCACGGTTCCCCCAACCAGACAACTTGTTCCATCCATGCAGGTCACTGGTACTCCAGTCTACCATAATACCTCTGGCTTGGAGTGACTCCATTCTCAGGCTCACTCCACCTCTCTCCAGAGCAGGCTTCTTGGCTTCTGGCAAGACAAGTCACTGACTCTTCCATCCTCTCTCTCTCTCTCTCTCACTCCCAACTGCTGAGGCCCTGGACTGACCCACACATTATATGGCATCCAAACTCTTAGGCAGTGGCAGCCTGACACCTGGTTGTAGTACCTGCTATGAGACCTGGAACAGCAGCCCTGGATTTCAGTTGTTTGCTCTGTGCCGGCTGTTCAGCATCATACTCATCCTGGCTTGTACACAGTTGCCAACCTGTTGCTTTTCCAGAACTCGGCAGCTTCCTTCCGATTTTTCCTAGCATGGTACAGCCTGGCCTCTGCATGCATGCACGCACACACACACACACACACACACACACACCAGGTTCTGCCTCCTTGAGATCTCTCTCTCTCTCTTGCTCTGATCTGCCAGCTGCTAGCACAGTCCCCCTGTAATCAGCACTCTTTCAGGACAGTTCCCATTGTCTCATCCTGCTGTCAGTCCAACACCTGAATGCCCCACAGGTCTGGGCAAAAGGCACCATAATTATAGCCCCTCCTTCTACCAGAGATAACCAGAGCCTTTTGTAAGCCCCCAGCCCCCTGGACTGGCAATCACAGGGGTCAGGCATCAACAAGATGGTACTGCCCATTGCAGTCAAGGGACACTGGCTCCATTATTCCTCTCCATGGGCTTCCGTGTTACTGCTTTCAGCTCCCATCCAACAAGTTCAGGTGGCAGGGGTAGAAGAGAGTCTCTGGTTGAGATGGGGCAGCAACCAAGGAATTGTTCCACTGGCAGTGGCTGCCCATCTTTGCTGTGCTGCTCCTAAACCGCATCTTCTGCAGGGCTCAGGAGGCGTCATTAAACCCTGGCTCTTGTCAGGTCCAACATGCTCCTGCCAGTCTTCCACCTACAGTTTTCAGTTCCTGGGGGCTGGAGGAGTCTGTCAACAGTGGCAGCAGATCAGAACAGCTCTGAGAGCCCCCAGATAAGTCCTGATGAAAGGGAGGGTTACACAGGAATAGTAATTAATTTGTTTATGTGTGCAAGGGATGGTCATGAAAGGAAAGAAAACATAATCATTTATTTCTGTTATATAAAGGAGTTCAATGTTCTAGGGCCTAGCTGGTAGTTTTCAGTATGTATATTCACTGGTGAATCAGGTTTGGGAACAAGCCTGAGATATCAGAGAGCTAAGTCGGGGGAGAAGGATCAAGTGTCTAGAGGATGCACTCCTCCTTGGGAGTGGGATGACCACAGATTTGGCTGTGCTGCTGCCATCTACATGGCCACTGATGGTGCTGCAGCTAGTGCAGATAGTGGGGTGGGAGGATGCTGGCCGGTTCCAGCACACACTGACGTGTCGTACATATGAATGCGTCTGTGCTTTTGAGCCCTTGCCGTTGATGTCCTGTTGGCTGGAAAAACATGAAGGGAAACCCCCACCAGCATGCACAATGACACTGGTACTCTCGTGTCCTGACAAAACATCTGTCCACTGCTTCTGGGAACTATACCGCTCAGTGGGAAGCTCTGGGTACTGACGCTTGCAGACCAGGGTTGCTCAGAATCCACCACACGGAATCAGATTCCGAGCTTTTTTTTTTTTTTAGGAATTCATAATTTCAGTATTTAAGGCTAAAAATCCAAATCAGACAAACCTTTCGGATGAGGAATCAGAATCCAATTCCAAATCCACATCCAAGTGTGGTTAAAAAAGCTCTCCCTCTACTTATCTGCTACGGCTATTGGCTTGGAGGAGGCTTAGGTGGCAGTCAGTTTAATTTGCTAGAAGATGCTTAGTGCTGAGGTCCCCTTCACGAGTCCCAGGGTCCGCACTGCTCCGCTCCAGCAACCAAGGTATAGCCCAACAAAAAGAATAATGTTTTCATTACTTAATGCCCCCCTGCTCCACTAGTCCACCCCCACAAACAGAAAGACCCTCCTCTAGTCCATCTCATCCAACACTCTCCAGAGCCTGACCTGCATAATATTATATATTAAATTATTCTCTCTCCAACTGTTCTCTTCCTGAGTCCATAATGACCATCATATCAACCGGGCATTTACAACTGACATTAATGATGTTAGAGATAGGTTGAAATCACTTGATCAAAACAAAGCCCAGGGACCAGATGGTCTCCACCCTAGGGTATTAAGGGAATTGGCAGAATTATTGGCAGCACCAGTAACTTTCTTATTTCAACATTATGTAGACTGTGGTGTGGTACTGGAGACAGGCAGAAGTGATTCCCCTGCACAAGAAGGGGTGTAGGCAGAAGGTAGCGAACTATAGATAAATAAGCCTGACGTCAATTTTGGGAAAAATCCTTGAAGGTATTATTATTAAGACTCACGTTACAGATGTACTAACCTCAGCAGGGGATACAGACCCATATCAACATGGTTTTAAAAATGGTAGATCATGTCAGACAAGCTTATTGGAATTTTATGGCAAAGTTAGCCCTGCCCTAGACACTAAGAAAGCGGTGGATATTATATTTTTAGATTATTCCAAGGCCTTCAACAAGGTTCCACACGGTCAATTAACTGCTGCCCTTATTGAGCATGGCATACACAGGAGCCTCTCCCCCTGGATAGAGGAGTGGTTATCAAACAGGAGGCAGAGGGTTTGTGTAAAGGGCTCCAATGCAGGTGACTAGTGGTGTGCCCCAGAGCTCAGTGTTGGGCCCGTCTTTTTAATTTGTACATTTCATCTATGAGATCCAGTACATCCATTTGGTTATCCAAATTCATGGATGACACGAGGTTAGGGTTTATAGTAAATACCTAAGGTGACGCCAAAATCCTTCCAACAGCTTTGGGTGAACTTGAACACTGGGCATCACAGAAGAAATCTATTTTTAGTATTAACAAATGTATGGTGATGCATTTGGGCAAAAACAACATTCACCCTAAGTATAGATTGGATGGAGTTGAGCTTAAAACAGTTCAGGATGAGAGGGACTTGGGCATAAGAATTAGCAATGATTTCAGCTTTAAATTACACTGTAATCAAGCTATTAAAAAATCCAGTAACATAATGTACTGCATCAATAAACATATTAAAAATAGAGATAGGCAAGTTGTGATTCCCCTTTATACAGCTCTGGTTCATCCCCTTGTAGAATACTGTGCCCAGTTCTGGGCTCCAGGCGGTAAAACTGAAATCAGAGCACTGGAGTGGGTGCAAAGGAGAGCAACTAAGTCAATTAATGGACTTAGTGGGTTGAGTTATCAGCAGAGACTGCACTCATTGGCCTATACTCGTACTGCAGACTTAAGGGTTATATGTGCCTGGTCTATAGAGCCCTGTTTGATGATGAATTGTGGGTGCAACTGGGATTCGAGCTGAGGGTACAGGCATATGATACAAGAGCACAACCCTTACAATTAAAAGGGGCCACCTATCAGACTAATAAAAGGAAATATTGGTTTAGTATTAGAGTCACAAAGACATGAAATGAGCTCCCACTTGAAGTAGTAGCTAGCAGGACAATAACATAATTTAAGAGATGACTGGATACCTATTTGGTAGCAAATAACATCCTGGGTTATAGCTACAATCTGGCGAGCTGTAATGGACCTATGAAACCTATGAGTCAGACCCTCAGTCACTTGCATGGTCCTCCCAGAGTGAGGCTGGAGGTGGCCAACTGAAACAAAGCCTCAGGAGCATTCTCTGCCACATGCATTAGAAAAGGTATCTGGCAGAGAATGCTCCTGTGGTAATGTTTCAGTCCGCTACCTCTAGGTTCACTCTGGAAGAACCTTGTGAGTGACAGAGGGTCAGACTTGTGAAGTGGACAGTCGGGGAGAGAAGAATATTTGAAAAATATTATGTAGGTCAGGACTGGTACAGTCTACATCTTCATATGACCGAGGAAGTCTTAGATTCAAGGGGAATATAATGAGCACTGGTCAGAGTCTGGTCCGTGGGGGGCAGAAATACGTTTTTGGAGTTTGTGTAGTAGAGTTGGCAGACAAGACATTTTTCACAGGAATCCAGAGCCAGCAGGAGTTAGGACAGTGGGGCTCGCAGGACAGGAGGACTGGAGTCAGAGTTGGACTGTCACAAAATAACACAGGGAGGAGACTGAGAATGAAATCAGAGTGGGGTGGCCGGGTGGGGTGGGGGAGTCAAGAGGTCTGGAGTCTTTCAAGAAGAAGCCGCTGCCTGGACTGGCATGCCAGAGCAACCAAGGAACTACAGCATGTTGTAGTGCTGCTAACTAAGAAGAAAGACAAGGTAAGGGGAATGGGGGGGGGGGGAGATTAGTAGCATGTAGTCGGACACAGAGTTGGATTCAGAATTTCTGATTCCGTTCTTGCATTTGGAGTTGGATCTGAACTGGTATCAGAATTGGAATTACTGAAATTTCGCAGATACACATTGGGATGAATTTCAGACAATCCGAGCACTCCTACTGCAGACCCTACCTACCTCAGTGGGGTAAGTCCAGTTTCAGAGAGGTGGGTAAGCACAGAGATGGGGAGCACTTGACTGGGAGGTCTTCTAACTGAGCAAGGGGGATGCTGTGTTGTAGAGAAACGGAAATAGTTAAAAGTACATTTGTTTGAAGTACACGTGTTGGTGGGAAAACTTTCTTCGCATGTCCAGTTTTGCAATGTATTTTGATTCGATAACAAATGTTCTGGCACCAGTTCCCTTTTATTTCTATATGACTTGTCATATCTAGCAGTTTATACACCTGCAATAAAAGCTTGCAGCATGCATGACAGCTGCCGTGGAAATAGAATACACTAATAATAAACAGTGTGGGGGGTGGGGGGATGACCTTGGCCTTGAAAACAGCATATTATTTTTCAGCACTACAGAAATGATTACTAGAATAGTAAAAACATTTATTTATTTGTGACCAGCAAGGAGGATTCTCTTGTGAACAGAGTGCAGCTTTCTGTAGGCAGTTTGTTCCCGTTCTGAAGACTGCCATGCAGGGCACAAGTCACCATGTTACTGGCATGATCAAAACATCTTATAAAATTTATACTGCCATTTTAATTATGACACTTTAGCCTTGTTACTGAGCAATAGAGTTTTTTTTTTCTCTTGGCCCGTCACTCCTATAGTTGAGCTGATGTGACATAGTTAAGCACTTCTAGATAGGATGCGGTAGGTCTACCCTACCTCTGTGATATGCTTCTCCAACTTAATTGACTCTCTCTCTTTTTGTCTCCTCTAAATACTTCCTTGGGGATGTCTCAAATCAAAATTTCTGCTCACCTAAATTCAACTCCGCTTACAGATCTAATTCTCTGTCATCGGATGTCCCTCAGCACTGGAACTCTCACTCTCCTAATTTAAGAAAGTGTAATAATTTAGTATGCTTTGTTTTCATTCCTCACACCTTCCCTTAAAAATGTTTGGAACTGGTATAATTAAGCTTTCATATTTTATTCTGTATAATTTTGTGTGTTTATCATAATATTCTTATGTTTTTTGCAATCAGGACGTTCTTTCATACAAAACTTTTGTCTTTATTTATTTTATTTTTATTTAGCTTTTGTTGACCGGGTAAGTGCACTAGACAAATCCTGCCTATTTTCAGGCACGACCCGGGGGAGGGGGATACAGATGAATGCCAACTGACCTTGAACCAGATTAAGCTGTTGGTGGTATTTTTAGTGAATGAGGGAAATTTGGCCAGGACACCGGGGAAATTCCCTACTCTTTCGATAAGTGCCTTGGGATCTTTAACATCCACCTGAACTACCACCAATCCAGGCAGATGGGACCTCAGTTTAACGTCTCATCCGAAAGCGGCACCTCAGAAGTGCAGCACCCCTCTCATGCTGCACTGCAGTGTCAGTACTGGGATATTAACCCAAGTGCCAGATGTGGGAACTGAACCCACAGCCCTCTGATCTCCCGGCCTCAGAGGCGAGTGTGCCACCTACTGAGCCACTGACACTGAACATTAATGAACATTCCTGCTCTATGGAACTTTTATGAAAGAAAGAAAGAAAGAAAGAAAGAAAAAGAAAAAGTTGTCACAGTACATCCACCGCTTTTAATGTACTTTGGGATATGTTGTATACGAAGCGTGTTATATAAATGCAGGTTCTTCTTCTTCTTAACCAGTCACAGCTCTGAAGGATCCCAGGTCTAAGTGTGGAGAATGTCAATGGAGGGTGAAAAATAGCTGGTATAACACACTGTAGTGCAATGCTGTACAATTGGGGGGGTTAATGCTAACCATTTCCTGATATATATTCAAACGTATCCATGACACAGGCAGTGATATCAGTAAAAACATTTAAAAAAAATTGTTTATTTTTATCTTGGGGGGTCAAATGCCCCTCACCCACCCTATTTGCTTACAGGGTACACTGTGGCACTTAAGCTCAGCTGCAAGGGGTCCAAACGGCAATTTCCTCTTAGTCCTGACCATGACCTGCTCATTGATTGGCTGAAGGGGTACAGCAGGGATGCACGCCCTCCTTCAAGAGCTAGTGCACCACCTTCAGGATGCACCAGCCCTCCAACCCTACCAGACAGCGACCATCCCAATGAGGCTCAAACTCCAGTCTGCTGCTGAGCCAATGAGTCGCCCCTTTGTCAACTTTTTAAATTGTGTTCATTGACAACTGCTACACATTTTTCCGATCTGATTAACAGTACATCTTCTGAAACTGAATAAGTTTCTTCGCGTTCTTTTCACAAGCATTTGGCTATAAACATCTTATATATATGCTCTACGTGTATGTTTTACCTTGTTGCTTTATCTACAGTACCTGGTGGCTGGTGGATACACATGTAGCAGGAGTCAGATTGGAGGCCTCTGCAAAGATCCCATTTGACTCGATATGACAGATTTGTCCTTGATCTTGATACTTCAAAGTACTGAAACTGAAGCAAAAAACGTGGTAATTTACATATATAATACAACCCAACCTTGCAAAGGGAGACACTGTTCAGTACACGGCTAGCAAAGGAACTGTACGCAAACCCCATGTTCAGACATAAATTACTACTATTATATCTTTCTTCACTCTTGGTAATACTAAGGGCCTGATCCACAGCAGCACCGGCATATGTGGGATTTATGCATTGCTGTTGCATAGCACTTCTCAACCTGGGTGTAAGCTGCACATTGTGGAATCCACAGCACTCATCCACCCGCTAGGGTTACCACCTTTTAAGAAGCCCAAAGTGGGACATTTCTTACCGAAACGTGATTTTTCGCAGGACAGTACGTAGCTTCGACCAATGCAACGGACTTGTTTTCTCTATATAACCAGAATTAAGGCTAAGTATTGTAGTTTCTTAATTGCTTCTATTGTTTCTTATCATTTTAAGGTATTTTAGTTAACATGTTATAGTTCTCTGCAACATTCAGTGGAAAGTTAGAAAATATTTTTCCTACTATAAAATCAGGACATGTAATATTTTTCATGTTTTTTGCAGGACACAGCTTCCCAAATCAGGACTGTCCTGTGAAAATCAGGACAGGTGGTAACCCTATCCACCCCAGTACTCATGTGCCAAGGTCTGCTTGGGGCTTCAATCCTATGTCTAGGGAGCTGCAGACTGAACCCTCTGCTGTGCACGGAGCAGGAGATTTTAGGATATGGTACTCCTCCAAGGACTGCTGTATCCCTGTACAAGGGACATCTTTTGTAAATAAAAAAGAAATGGGCACTCTGTCCCTCCTAGCCCTCCATAATGCACTGAAGGAATGGGGTGGTGGGGTATTTAGGCCCAACAAAAATCCAGGGCTGTCATGCTGAGGTACATAGTGTACCATGTAAGAACTATAGCAGGGCTCCACCAGGCATGACACTCCATGGGTTATGCAGATTACAACACTCACTCCCCTGCCTGTCCTGATCATCCAAGTATTGCTGTGGGCATAACGACATTGAGTGGGTGGTATGGGGGACTTGACAACTTTGTGGCTGTCGTGGAGCGCTCTGCATGTGTGGAAGAGGCATCACATGGCTGCCAGCAGCCCTCCGATTTGGACACTTTTGTAGATCAAGTCAATAATATAGAACTAGAAAAAGTGTATGATTAAGCAATAAGCCACAAGGGGGGTGTGGGTTATTGGGGGATTTACCACGGCTGGCGTGGTTTGCCTGACGAGGCGCCGAGGGTTTGCAGGGCAACCGCCAGCCGTGGTAATCCACCGATAACCCACACCCAGAGTGGCTTATTGCATTATACCAACACATTTTGTCATGGATGAAAGTTTAAATTGTTTAATTTTCTTTTTTCCTGTGGAAAAATGATTTTATTAAGAGATATCCTTCCATGAAAAAAATAGTCCATGTTTTTTAATGCATTTCTTTATTTAAGGTTTATTAGATGAGTGATAATAACAGTGAGGGAATTTTTTAAACAGTTAATATATTGTATAGGCTCTGTTTCTTTAAATTATTGTAAGGTAGGTTGCATTTCATTCTTTGGATGCAGTAATCTGAGAGCTTTGACCTGTTGAGGATAAGAGAAAGGGTAGTTACTTATTTGAAATTATATATGCATTTTGATTCATTTTTTTTCACTTGTACTTAAGTTTTTATTTTGAAATAAAGTTAACTGTTCCATAGTTAATGAGATGTGCAATTGAAGGTAATTTTGGGTTGGGTTGTGGCTCGATGACGTTGGTAGCTGCTTTGTGCATGCAAATATTTGCAGCGTTGGAGGCTGTTAGAATCGTGTCTTCTGGTTGAGAAGTTAAACTTTTGTTCTCAACCTGATTTTCTCTGGAAACTTCAGTAGGATTTACTTGAAAAGGTATGTTATGTTGGGAGAAGCAGGATTTACTTGGATGGAGAACAGTTTTTTTTATCAGGCGCAGCATGAACATGGCTTTGAAATGTTTTCTGTAGGTTGCAATGCAGAGTCCGTGGAGTTTCTGTTACCACTGATTATCTGGCCCCATTTTTTAAATTCCGAAAGGTTTGGTTGCCAGTAACTTCTGAGTGATGTCTCATTTTTATGACCGGTTATGGCCATGATTTGTCTGGCTTCCATGCCAGAATCACTTAGAAAGCGTTACTGCTTGATTTTACGGAGAGTGGTTTGTAAATATAGTTTCTAGGTTGGCTTCTTGCAGATTTTGGGTAACATATTACCTAGGAAATTTACCCCCATGGGCTCAGCTGTGTACCAGACTTCAATTGTATCTAGTATACATTGGTCTAATTTTTTGGGATGCAGAAATAAAGCTGGAGGGTTTGGTGGTAGTTTAGATAAATATTTTTTGAAACTGCTGACTGGACATAGAGGATCATTGGGCTGTGCAAACATACAGCCTCGGGTAAATTGTTTTGTTGGGTCTATTATTTCTTTGTGATTTTTGCTTTGCTCGTTAAATGTTTTTGTAAGGTATTCTTCGCGTTTTCTGTTGCTTTTATTTCAAATGAGTGGACTGTCAGCTGTCTAATGCCTTCATTTCGTCTGGCAGTGAAGCAAAATGTCCATCCAAACTTTTTACTAGCCCAGTGGCAGTGAGGAGTCAGTGCAGACGAATTTCTCAGCTTTGTGAGTTGATTAATGGTTAGTGGGGCGTGGTGGTTTGCTTTGTCTTTTCCTCTTTTCAGTAGCACTTTACAACAGCCTTGAAGATGTTGTTGGCTGTGTTAAAGTCTGTGTCATTCATGATGTTAATGCTACGGCTTAGCGGGGAACATTTAAATATCTATTTAATCCAGCTCTAAGACTGATGTAGCTGGTGTACGTGCATTGGTTGCCATCAGTATTGCGTGACTGTACTGTAGTATTGCCTTAGTATCATGTTTAATTCAGAAGGGCTGATGCTGGCAAAGTTAATTTTATTTCTTTCTGATTTGCCCAATCCATAAATACATTTATTGCCCACCTGGTTTGTTTTGTGTGGCAATTTCATGTCTTTGCTTCTCTAATTGAATCATTTCCTGTGGTGATTTCTTCTGGCCTTTCTTTTCTTCCTACAGGATTGGCTGCTGTGTGTAAAGTGGAGAGAGGCGCTGAGTTCAAGTTGGTGGCTGCAGACACTCGAGGTGATGTAGTCGGCTGCAGAGGCGACTGGACACTCGTGGTTTCGGACTGTTGGACCGGAGCGCTGTACTGTACTACTGTCTTTGCCTGAGGTACATTTATTGTAGGCGAAAATACGTAGGCTTTCAAATAGTTTGTCGAGTTCAGTTTCGTCAATTAGTTCAAATGAGGTATCCATTTTAAAAAAAAAACTGTTTTACTATGTCAGCTGTAGTAGGTACTGTTAGCGAGAGGAGAAGCGGCGGTTTTGCGACGTTCAGGGGCTCGGAATGATTCAGTTACGGTGGCGCGAGGATGTGGCAGGCTGGCACCTTTGCCAGTGATTATCGTAGGATTTACAACAGGGTTGAGGTGCCAGTCTGCCTGTGTGATTGGCTGTTGATTTTTCTATGTGGTATAATCCTCAATATGATGGTGATTGGGGTTGCTATAGACTAATTTTAATATAGTGACCCTATATGAGGTACCATACCATTGATCTATGGCCTTGTACTTGTAGATTGTGCTTGGATCATGAGAGTAGGGGATGTGGTAGGGTGGGTGGGAGTTAGACATAAGAACCCTAATAGCACATTTCCAAACTTTGTTAGCAATGTGTTTGCAACCCTAATAGTTCATGTCCGACCTTTGTGTGGTTTTCATTTTGTGCAGTAGCAACCCTAATGGGCATTAATGTAGTTTTTTGCCATAAATTATAATAATATATATATATATATATATCGTGTTGTCTCTCTCCATGAGGAAATTTAGAAAGGTACATCTCACAGGAAAAGTAATGTCATTCAAATAACATGAAGTCGTGCTGTATTTTGACTATATGCAGTTAGCCCCAGTACTTGAACTGCTCCAGAGAGGAAAGGGTTGACTCTATGCAGCAGCATAGAATGCTGACTCGAGTTCAGTTTTCAAACCTCTGTCTCTGGTACATCTCAGTGTAACCGTCATATTCTTTACTCTGCCTAACAGCTAAGTCGCTCCGGAGATTTCTCCTTCGCTTTGGTTAAAGTAAAAATCGTTCGGTTTCATCAACCAATTTCTTTATTTTTTTCCGTATCGAATCTCTGTCTATGGTACAGGTAGTGTAAGTAGATAGGTAATGGAATATAATTGTTTGGAAATTGTTTTCTTCGGTTTCCAATCGGTCGGTCTGGTTGGATACCAAAACATCTTGTATTTTTGTGAATTGTTCTAGGTTAGTAGTGGTGGTGTCCTGTTCCTATTGGTTTCAAAAAACCAAACTTTATTCGTTTTTTTCCACAGCCCGTGACACGGTTGGTAACCAATAGGAGAGTATTACCTGGCTTAAAAGCTGTAAAGGGTAATTTTGTTAGTAAGGCTATGTCTGAGAAACCCAAGAAAAAAAATGGTCCCACTGGATTTCAACACTGTACTGAGTGTGGGGAGGCTTTTGCTAAAGCTGATCCCCACCTCACCTGTGTTTATTGTCTGGGGTTTGATCACCTCAAAACAGACTGCCAAATTTGTAAGAATTTTCCTATAGCGCTATGGATAAATGATTAGTAGGCTAAAGGAAGGGGGCGAAGTCCGTGACCCGGCTTATTGGCCTGGTTCGGTTTTGACCGAACCTGAGGGGTGCCCGCTGACCCAGGCGACACCTCCTTGGGCAAAAGGAGATCCGAATCTGAGGGGTCAGTTCTGGCAAAGAGAAAGAGAAAGTCGGCCAGTTCGGATCCAGTGCCACGAAGTCCAACCACTGATGAAATAGCCAAAGTGATAAGTATTGTCCAGTCACTTTGCCCGGTTCCATCCGAACCGACACCGCTGGTTAAGCAGTCGGATCCGACTCCATTGGATTATGATCCAGATGCATATTATGAAGTGGAGTGGGAGGGAGACGAAGATGATGATGATGACACTGATTTTGGATGACTAAATGAGCCTACAGAGCCTGACATCTCCCCTGACAGGCCTACCAATGTCTCCCCTCCTAGGCTTTCTGAGTCACCTTCCCATTTTTTGCTTTACAAAAAAGTGGCTGAAACTCTCCAGTTCCCAGGGGTGGAAGCTGCTGAACAGGAAGAAGAGCATGATTATGTTGAAATGATGGATGTCCCAGAGTCCAAGAGGCTGTCTATCCCTCCACACAAATCTTTGGGGAAACAGACAAAGAAGATTTTGCAAATGCCTAACTCCTTACCTCCTGTGGATAAGAAAATGGACAGGAGATACATGTCGTCAGGCTCGGGTATGGAGTTTTTATACAACCACTGCAGCCATATTGGGGTAGTGCAGGCTGCAGCCTGTGACAGGGCTAATATTCCTTTGGCTTCACACACTCCCGATAAAAATTCCAGGAAGGCGGATGCCATGGCCAAGAAACAGTACCTGGCATCCTCCTTGGGACTTAGGCAGGCAACTTATATGGCCTATGCAGCCAGGTACGACACTGTCTTGGAACTGGCAAAGAAGGCTTCCCCCCCCAGCTAGCCAAAGAGCTGGAGGAGGTGGCTGCTGATGGAACTGAGGCATCAAAAGTGCAATTTCGTGCTGCTGTGGACTCTAACGATGTGGCATCTAGAGTCATAGCTACATCTGTGTCTCTTAGGAGATTTGCTTGGCTCAGATATACTAACCTTTCTCAGGATACCCAGGCTAAGGCCATGGATTTCCGTGGTTGGTAATTCTCTGTTTGGGGAGCAGACAGAGGCTTACATGAAGAAAATGGATGAATACAGGACCACCTACAGGAGTGCACAGGCCAAAGAGAGGCAAGCCACTCCTCAAAAGCAGCAGTCTAGGGGCAGGGGCAGGCCTTTTCACAGGCCTTTTTACCAAGCCCAAGTTTCCTCTTCTTTCCCATAGAGGGTGTTCTTTCGATGGAGAGGTAGGAGGTGGATGAGCAGGACTGCTTCCTCCTCCCAGTCCAAGGCTCCTGCCAAACAGACACCCTGATGTGTCAGTTTGGGTCGCCTCCCTATACCAGTAGGGGGCAGGCTGGCTTACTACTTCCAGGCTTGGAAGTCTTACTTCTGATAAGTGGGTCCTGGAGGTAGTAAGCCAGGGACTGGCTCCGAGTTTCAAAGTTTCCCAAATTGAGGGTCAAGTCTTTTCCTCCAGCAACAAGTTCAGAAACCATTGCCCTAGAGGCAGAGGTTTCCTCCCTACTAAATCTCAGACATGTGGAGAGAGTTCCAACATAGCACAGGGCCAAGGGTCTGTACTCCAGATACTTCCTTACCCAAAAAAGACAGAGAAGTGGCGACCCATCCTAGACTTGAGATATCTGAACAAACATATCACAAAGCCAAAATTCTAAATGGTGACTCTGGGAATAATTCTTCCCGGCCAGGGGATTAGTTAGCTTCCCTGGACCTCAAGGATGCCTATTTCCTAATTCCTATCAGGTGCTCCCTCAGAAAGTACCTCAGGTTCGAGTTGCCCACAGGTCATTACCAGTTTAGAGCCACGGCCTTCAGCCTAACATCAGCTTCAAGGATATTTACAAAGTGCCTTGCAGTAGTAGTAGACTTCCTCAGAAGGCAGGGTATCTCAATCTTTCCTTATCTGTATGACTAGCTCATTGTAGGTCAGTCCTCAGACCAGGTCAAGTCAGCTCTGGAAGTCTCTCAGAATCTGCTCAGTTCCCTGGGATTCCTTTTCAATCTTCCCAAGTCAGTTCTCGAACCAGTACAACTTCTTACTTTCATAGGAGTAAAGTTAGATACTGTCCTGGCAAAGGCCTTCCTCCCACTAGCAAGGGTAAAGGCCCTTACAGATCTGGCTTCTTCCTTTCGGCCTCTGGTCTTTTGCCCAGTCAGACACGTTCTACAACTTCTAGGCCACATGGCAGCTTTGACTGCAGTAGGACAAGGAGACAGGTTTCAGATGAGGGACATTCAGTTTCACCTAAGGTCGTTTTGGTCTGAGAAGAAAAAGACTCTGTCACTAAACTGATTGTAGTGACTCAGACTCTGGTCCAAGCTCTATAGTGGTGGCTGGATCAGGACAATCTCAGACAAGGTGTTCCATTTCTCAGTCAAGCTCCCTCAGTGGTTCTAACCACAGATGCTTCTCTCCTAGGTTGGGGAGCCCATCTGGGGGCCCTCACCGCTCAGGGTGTTTGGTCACATCAGGAGTCTCTCCTTCATATCAATCTTTTGGAACTCAAAGCAGTGTTCCTAGCCCTTCAGGCTTTCTCAGAGTTAGGCAAAGGCAAAGTGGTGCAGTCAGGACAGACAACACCACCACAATGTGGTACATAAACAAGCAAGCGGGCACTTGGTCCATGGCCTTGTGCACAGAGGCCATGAAACTGTGGTCTCTAGCCTACTCTCTTCAGGCTTCCCTGACAGCAGTTCATCTTCCATGGAAGGACAATGTGCTGGCAGATGCTTTGAGCAGAATTTTCCAGGGCCATCACGAATGGACTCTGGACCCTTCAGAGCCTGAAAATAATCTTCGCTGGATGGGTACTCCAGAGATAAATCTCTTTGCAGCTCCAGACAATCATCAACTTCCCCTGTTCTGCTGCAGACCTCCAGTCCTAAGGACTGTTCCTCTAGATGCTCTCCTATTGGATTGGAAGGACAGGTTTCCCTATGTCTTTCCTCCCATCCCTCTGTTGTTCAGAGTTCTGGTCAGGAGCAGGTCTCAACCCTGCACAGTGATACTAGTGGCTCCAGACTGGGCCAGACAACCTTGGTATCCTCTGCTGTTGCCTCTGGCAGTGTCATACCCCCTGTCTCTTCCCAGGAGATACAATCTTCTAACCTCCTCTCAGGAGAGGATTTGGTACCCCAATCTCCAGTCTCTCAATCTCAAAACCTGGTTCTTGAAGAGTCAGCATATGCAGGCCTGCATCTTTCTCAGGGAGTGATGGATATTCTGAAGGTCTCTAGGAAACCTTCTACCAGAAAAACTTATAATTCTAAATGGAAAAGATTCAACATTTAGTGTTCTCAGAGAGGCATTCAACCAGATGCTGCAGGCATTGCCACAGCCTTAGAGTATCTGGTACACCTTAATGGCCTAGGTCTTAGGTCTGCAACCCTTAAGGTTCATCTAGCAGCTGTGTCTGCCTTTCTTTCTGCAGGGAAGGGCTCTTCCTGGCATCACAACCTGTCTTCAGTAAGTTCTTCAAAGGCCTGGTTCACATTAACCCTCCTTTTAGAGAGCCTACCCTAGCTTGGGATCTGAATGTCTGCATTGCACAGCTTATGCAGCCACCCTTTGAGCCTTTAGCTTCGGCCGAGCTTAAGTACTTGACCTGGAAAACTGTGTTCCTGGTAGCTATTACTTCTGCCAGGAGGATTAGTGAATTACAGGCCTTGTCAGTTGAACCTATTTCCTTCCATAGAGATAAGGTGGTCCTCAGGACAAATAGAAATTTTCTACCTAAAGTGGTATCAGATTTTCATCTGAACCAATCTATGTCTCAACCTGTGTTTTTCACTGACCATTCTTCTTCAGAGGGAGAGAAGATTACACAGTCTGGATGTTAAAAGTGCACTTAGCTACTACATAGAGCATACTAAGGCACATAGAAATGATTGTCTCCAGCTATTTCTCACTTATGGGGAAGTGGGAAAAGGTAAACCTGCTACTAAAAGAACTATTGCCAGGTGAATTGTCTCTTGTATCCAATTCTGCTATGCCAAATTGGGTAAATAACCTCCTTCAAGCCTGACGGCCCACTCGACTAGAGGTACAACTACCTCTCTTGCTGCTGCTAGAGATATCCCTTTGGTAGAAATTTGTAAAGCAGCCACCTGGAAAATACTCCACACATTCACCAAGCATTACTCTCTGGACATCCAGACTAGGAGTGATGCTAGGTTTGGTACAGCAGTGTTGCAGAGCTTGTTCCAAAGTAAGGTTCTGTGTCCCCTCCTCCTGGGGGCAGCTGCTTGGTAGTCTGCATATAGTTAGAATACAGCAAGACTTCATGTTGTTTGAAGAAAACACTACTCACTATAGTAATGTTGTTTCTTCTAATGGAGTCTTGCTGTATTCTGACCTCCCTCCCTGCCTCCCCTCTCAGAACCTAGTTTTTGTGATGTGGGCTGGCAGGTGCAGTGTTGCACCTCAGGGATGTACCTTGTACCCCCTTCCTCTATTCAGGGTGGAGTGGTTGTTGTTTCATTGTTGTTTTATTTTACATATATATATATATTTATTTCACTATCTACTATATTTTTTCTTCGGTTCTCAGCTTGAGTCTTTTGGACCCAAGTTTTGTTGCTTTTTGGCCTAAAATTAAACAATTTCCATAACTTTAGTTAGTTTTGCTCATAAGAATCTGACGGTTACACTGAGATGTACCAGAGACAGAGGTTTGAAAACCGAGGTCAAGCTCAACGTTCTATGCTGCTGCATAGAGTTAACCCTTTCCTCTCCAGAGCAGTTCAAGTGCTGAGGCTAACTGCATATAGTCAGAATACAGCAAGACTCTATTAGAAGAAACAACATTACTATGGTGAGTAATTTTTTCTTCTTGTTTATGTAGAATGTGAAGCAAGAAACTAAAAATTAAAAAAAAAACTCATTTTAGAAATTGAAACTAATAAATTCAGTGTTGACGAGGGATAAATTCCTCCAGATGGCTGGAAATCAAGCCCCGCTCATGATGACAACCAGAGTCCTTTTTTTCCTTCCTATCACTTCACTACCCAGGTGTGCAGGAAGGCATTGGAAGGTGTAACAAAAAAAGTTGCGAGAGGCCGGCATTATCTTCTGGTTTGTATTTCCAGCCATGGACGCATCCACTGGGGGGGGATCCCCCTCAATTTGTTAAGTGGCCATTCATATCCCCTGCAACATTCTGGCAGCTGTAATTAAATCAGTCAGAAGACATACAGATACAGTTTCCCTTTCTCAAAAAAAAAAAAAAAACACAAACCAAAAAAACACACAGTAAATGGCTGTAAAACATTGGAGTTGATGGCTTCCCCAGCACCAGCGAGTGTCTTATTTTGCCCAGTATATCAAAGTTCTCAAGGCCAGCAAATCAAAGCTCTGGTCTTTGCTGGAAATGTGTTAATTATGCGACGGTCTCTGCAGAGCAGTTAGGCGAAACTGTCTGACAGCACCTCCAGCGACTGGTATGCATCAAAGGGGAGCGAGGAGGGTCTTCTGTATGTAAATCAAGGCTTCGGCAAGTTTCTTCCAGTTCCTTCACTTCCTTGGTGTTGGCTTTACTATCATCGACCCACCTAACATAGAAACATAGACTTTGATGGCAGACTAGGACCGCGTGGCCCACCCAGTCTGCCCATTTCCCTACCTACTGGATAAGCTGCAGATCCTAGTCAACCAACAGCCTACTTTTTCCTACCCCACACAAGAATTGCTTTATGTCTATCCCATGCATTCTTGAATTCTCCCACTGTTTTTGACTCCACAACCTCCTCAGGAAGATTGTTCCATGCATCTACTACCCTTTCTGTGAAAAAAATACTTCTTTACATTGCCCCTTAGCGCCCCCCCCCAATCTTCAAATTGTGCTCCCTTGTTCTTGCACATCTCTTTTTCTGAAAGATACTACCCTCTTGGACTTTACTGATTCCCTTGAGGTACTTAAATGTTTCTATCATGTCCCCCTCTCCCTCCTTTCCTTGAGGGTATACATATTAAGCTCCTTTAGTCTCTCTTCATATGGCTTCTGGTGCAGACCCTGCACCATTTTAGTTGCCCTCCTATGGACTGCCTCCATCCTGTCTATGTCCTTGTGGAGATGAGGTCTTCAGAACTGCACGCAGTATTCCAGATGGGGTCTCACCAACTGTCTGTACAGAGGGATAACAAATTCCTTATTTTCTTCTGGTGATGCCTCCCCATATGCATCCCAGTATACTCCCAGCCCTCCTTACTGCCTTCTCACATTGCTTGCCTCTGCCTCCTCACATTGACTGCCTCCTGTTTATTAACCCATCAGTTGCTGTGGAAGCTACTCCTTCATGAACTTGCTGGTCCTCTTACCATGGTGTTTAATGCCTCTTTAAAATCAGGAGTATTTCCAAATGCATGGAAGTTAGCTACCTTAATGCCTGTCTTTAAAGAGCAGATAACACCCAAACATCCAACTACAGACCTATACCCATCCTTCCTCCTTTTGAAAGTACTCGAAAGAATGGTGTCGGAGCAGCTTACTGAATACCTTGATAACCATAAGCTACTCTGCCCATAACAGCACAGCTTCCGTAAAAAGCACTCCACACTCACCGCTCTAGTTAATTATTCATCCCAACTATATAATGCCTTCGATGGTGGTCAGGCAGTTAGATCAGTCTTTATCGACCTTATGAAGGCTTTTGACTCTGTTAATCACAACCTCCTCCTAAGTTGCCTTTTGTCTACAGGTCTATCCTCAGATACAGTACTATGGTTTGGCAGCTACCTCTCTAACAGATCACAACGAGTCAAGATTGGTGATACCCTATCCGCAGCTAAGGAGGTGCACCTTTGGGTTCGCAGGGGTCAATCCTCGGCCCTCTACTCTTTAGCCTTTTCATCAACTCTGCCCCAATGGCTTGCTCATGCTGATGATGCAGTGATCTCAGTCGCTGGCAAAGACCAACAATCCATCACAACTGAACTCCAAAGCAGCTTCCGCAAACTTGAATCTCAGTTTACGGAAAACAAGCTACTATTAAACGTCAAGAAAACAAACAGCATGCTCTTCACCACCTCCCAAAGCAAAAATAAATACCTGCCCCTGCATATTCATAACCAAAAGGGTGAGATCCTAGACCAAGTATCTAACTTCAAATATCTCTGCATTACCTTTGATGACATCCTCACCTTCTCAGACCACATTGACTCTGTTATCAAGACTGTAAATATAAAACTTGGTGTACTTTATTGTCACAGACATTCAATGACACTCAAATTAGCCACCAGTAGCTCAATACTGTCTGCCATTGACTACTGGTTGCCTATATATGGGGCAGGCACAAAAATTGCTCTTAAAAGGATCAACACACTCCTCAATAAGGCCTGTCATCTTACTTTGGGGGCTACTCTCGACACCCACACCTGCTTGTTGTACACTGAAACTGGATGGCTCCCACTCCATCTCAGACAGCAATACCAAACCTGCCTACTTCTAAAAAAAAGTACCACTTGGACTGACATCCCCCACACTGGGCGGACACTTTAAGCTGGCCGTCCCAACAAAATCTACCCATAGTGCAGTTGCTGACAAGATGGTGATTCCCTTCAAAAGTACAAAACTTTGCCAGAACTCCATCTTGTATCAAGGACCATAATGGTACAATGAACTACCTGCTGACCTCACTGATACTACCATGATTAGTACCTTCAAAGCTGGGTTCCAATGTCTTCTTGGCTCTCAAATGAATTGTACCTGCCTGCGTTAATGTGATAGTACCTTGCCACCAGATTTCCATTTACCTACCCCCCTCTACATCTTTCTGCTATATACCACTTTTTTCTTAACCCGCTCCCCTACCCCCAATTACCTGGCAATGGCCTCACTTGGTTGAAAGCTCCACTTCTCTCCCACCTCAGACGATACCACCTCCGGCTGAACCCCCCAACCCCCTTATCTAATCAGTCTATCTGTCAATATGTACTAATATGATGTGTACAAGTTCAAAATTTTACTATTACTGCCTGTGTATATGCTTCAATGTTTTTTTCCCTGTAAACCTTGTATTTTTGTAATGTTTGTTCAACACTGACGTGGAACCTTTGAAAATGGTCCTTGACTCAAAGGTATTAATCCCAAACTGAAATAAATAAAGCTGAATCCCCCTGCCAATGATTCTCCCATCACATCACCAGCTGCCCAAAGGAGAAAGAGTACTTTTGGAGGAGTTCTCTGCCACAGTTGACCCACCCGACCGCAGCATGAACATAAGCACCAGCCAGGACTGAATCAACTAGTGTGAGTCACAGTGGAGTGCTCACTATCAGGCAGCAACAACAAAAGGTAACATTAAGGTAGCTTAACAAATGTTTGGCTTCCGATTAAATAATGTAATGCCATATGGCACCTTAGAAAGATTTAACCACTTTGGGGGGTAATTGGCATAGTTTCTTCAGCATAACACCATCAATTCTTGAAACATAAAATATTGCAACAAACTATTGTTTTTTGAAAATACACTTGACATACTATCAATGTTTACCTTTAACTTCCTGCACTTTTACTGCCTTATGGTACAATAAAACTGTGGCACTCTGCAGTGCTCTGTCGAAAGTCACTGATGGCATAGACCTTAATTAAGGAGATGGTGCATTTAACAAATTCTATTGCACAGTACATGTCAGAACTCCTCATTTATCTCATTGGGGAACAAGGATTACATAGTGAATATTAGGAATAAAAGGGCAGACAGAGGGTTTTCTTGTGAAACACTTTACGACTAGTCCTTGTTTCATAAATGAGGGAGGACCTGGCCAGACTCGAGGAATGGTCAGGGAAGTGACAATTAAAATTCAACATAAAAAAAAATTAAAAATTATGCACACACAGAATAGAAACCCAAGGGAAAAATACTGTCTGGTGGGGGAGGAACCTGAGGTAACAGAGCAGGAAAGGGACCTGGGGATCATCATTTCGGATAACCTTAAGGTGGGGAACCAATGCAAAAAGGTGATGTGGAAGGCTAACAGAATGTTGGCATGCATAGGGAGGGGCTTTAAAAGCAGGAGGAAAGAGGTGATCATGCCACTATACAAAACTATGGTCAGACCAAACCTGGAATATGGGCTCCAGTTCTGGAGGCCACACTTGCAGGGTGACAGACACAGGTTAGAAAGGGTCCAAAGAGAGAAAGGCAAGCAAGATGGCTCAGGGGCTGCATAGGAGATCATATGAGGAGTGGCTAGATGAACTAAACCTACACTCACTGGAGATGAGAAAGGAGAGGGAGGATATGGTTGAAACCTTCAAATATCTAAAGGGAATAAATAGGGTGAGGGAGGGTAGCATATTCAGGATAAGTGACAACAAATCAACTAGGGGACATGCATTCAAGCTGGAGGGGGGCAGATCTGGAGGAAATACGAGGGGGAAGTTCTTCACTGAAAGAGTGGTAGGTCCTTGGAATAGGCTGCCAGAATGAGTGGTGGGGGTTGATTCAGTAGACAAATTCAAAAGAGCTTGGGACAATTACATGGGCTAAATAAAAGTATAAATGGAATGGAAGGGAGGGGGTAAATATATAACCAGGCAGGGGGGTACATGGGAAGACTGGATGGGCTGATGGGTCCTTTTCTGCCAGCAAATTTCTATATTTCTATGTCTGTGTTTCTATCTGTGGCTTAAATTTATGTATTTGTTTCCTAATTCAACACACAGTTCTAAGTTCTGTACTGCTGAGTGAGAAAAAGTATTCTAGCAGATAAATGCCCCAGTTCCTAAAAAGTGCCTTGAAGTTTACAAACCCCAGAACTGTTAATACCCCTCCAAAAAAAAAAAAAAACCCTTGTCAGGTGCTAGGCTAGCAGATAACCAGCTTGTTTCTGTTATTGACATTGAAACTGGTTGCTAACCTTTAGTGATGGAATAGCTTTTGGGGAATTACAATAATTATAGAAATATAAATGATGCATTCTTGTGCACGTCCGTGACCTCTGTATTTTCCTTTATTTCTGCACTGATCCCTCGTCGCGAGTGTCCGTGACTTCTCTTCCCCTAGTTTCTGAACTGGTTTTACTTAGTGTTACACTGTTATTCTTCATGGTGCATGTCCATGACATCTGTATTCTCCTTTTTTGACATGCTGTGACTCCTTGTCATGTGCATTTTATTGTATTTTATTCTTTTGGTAACCGGGTAAGGCCCACTAGGCAGAAGTGCCTGTTTTTCAGGCATAACCTGAGAGCACTGGGGAGGTTAACTGACTTGCTCAGAGTCACAAAGTATGCAAGTGGAGGTTCTGGGAATCAAACCCAGGCCTGCAGGATGTACCAAGCTCATTCACAGCTCATTAGCCTAACCTGTAGGCTATACTGCCAGCATCAATGTGTCCACAGTTTCTCTAGATCCCTATAACAGATGTACTGTTTTTGTAATGTACTGCACTTGTTATTTAATGGCTGCTGTGCTGACTGTGGCTCCTCATTGTGTGTGTCTGCGACTTCTCAAAATGTCTACTTGAGGTTATCAATCAGAATGTTGTTTTTTTTAACCGGTTTATTTTCCTTAATTTTATCTATCCTTTTCTATTGTAACTTGCTGTATTTATTTTTAATGCATTTTACATGAACAATTAAGTTTTTGCTGATAATAAAGATGAAGAAGGAGGAAGATGATGACTATGTCATATTTTTCTTGCTATTATTTTAAATGAACATTTTTGTCAAATAGATAACTTTATGGCTCACAAGACTTTTCTCATGCTATCCTTTGTCTTGCAATGAATGAATTCTACAAATAATGAAGTCTTCTGTCAGTCCCTGCGCTCCATAGCCAGTGGCATTGGTGTTGGCACAAATGACTTGGTAGAGCCATATCTCCCCCCAAAAAACCTTTTAGCCGTGGTTGCACCCCTGTTTCCAGCACACATTCAATTTGCTCTGGCTGAACAAACATCTTGTGGAGAGGAAAATGACTGGAGTTGGTACTGCAGAAATGAATAGGCATACTGTGAGTACAACTTCTGCCTGTAATCTAAACTGAGGTGCTTCAGTGACTTTGTTGGATGTGTTGAAAGGCTTTTCGGTCCTCCTGTAATTCTTAGTTTACTCCACATGAACTGGCTTGGAGTTCTGGGCCTTTTGGGACTGCAACTTTAATATGGGTAAGACTCGGGGCATTAACTTGAAATGTCATAGTGCACCATAAGTGTTGTGGAGCTGGACTTTGTTATTCCGATAATATTTGTTCAAGTCATCCTCCATCACCATGTGTGCGAAATGCTTCTGTTCATACTTAGCACTTAGTTCTCAATGCTGCTTAAATACTGATAATCATTTTAATAAGAGGTGTTTCGAAGTTAAGATGGTGGAGAAGAAAGAGGGGGTTCTTCATGTGGTTAGACAACCATGAGAGTAAAAGCACACAAGCCTCTCTGCCCCTGGAGCCTGGGGTGCTTTGGAGGCTGGGGGGGTGGAATTTATGTCGTACGTTGTACTGGTATGGTGCATAGTACCTTCCTCTCCTTCATTTCATCAACGTTCAGTGACTTCTTGTTAATTAGTGCTCTCTTGTGGGAGGGACTGTATCATTTAAGCTCCTCAACAAAGGATGCCACACCAAGCCACAGGAAGCCAGCCAACACATTGTCTGTGGGGTCGTGAGCCATCCTGACTTTGGCCCCCCCAACTCCTGCCCAATCACCAGTGTTTCAGCCTGCATTGTGGGAGCAGCAGGAACTGCTTATTTGGGACACTTTCAGTGACTGCTGGGCCAATTAGCACTCGGAGTGCTCACTTGTAAGAGGGGCTGCATCACTCCCGCTTCCTGGTCACCAACACAGGACAGCACATCAAGCCACAAGGTGCCAGCTGACATACTGCATCTGGGGTTGTGAGTCATCTGGACTTTGGGCCCTCTTAACTCCTGCTCTATTACCAGCATTTCAGCCTTCACTGTGGTAGCAACAGGAAATGCTTGTCTGGGACACTTTCAATGACTTCTAGGGTTACCACCTATTCAGTTTTTGACTGGACAATCCGGTTTTTAGGGTCCTTATCTGGTCATCCGGTTTTTATTAAATGCAGTCGGTTTTTGGGCTATTTTGAGTGCTCATATACTCTTAAAACTGACGTATCAAATCATTCACTGTTTTGACTGCATTGCATGTCCAGATTACAAAGAAGTTCTGATGGCACAGTCATTCAGACCTGCCTTTGTTTGTAAAACCAGTCTGTCTAGGAGGTGTAAAGTACGGCCATTAAGATCATTAGCAGTAAATTAACCTAATCTTTTCCACTCTGAGTTTTAAACATGGTCTTTTACTTCTATGACAGGAAACAGCTTTTACACCTTTATGTGCTCTCATGTGTTTCTTTTTGTTTGTCCTTTATTGTGGTATGTTTTAGACCAATTTTTGTTAAAGTAATATTCTAGCTTTTATTGCCTTTATCACTACATTTGCTCTCATTTTTTGTATTACCTGAACATCCCATATTAGCTACACTTTTACAAGTCATTCAGAAAAAAGGATGGAATGGTGTGTCAGAAATTGTGGAATGTCTTAGAAATATGAAATGAAACAGCAGTAGCTGCTGAGATAAAGGGGAACTTAGTGCAGTATTAAGGGTACCACAAGCACCAATAATTAAGTTATCAAAAACTGGTCAAAGTATCAGAATACATGACTGACATGGAAAGGAAAATGAGAGAGTGTCATTGTACCAAATAGCTCCATATGAAGTCTGAACCATCCGATGATTCCCCTGATACAAAATGGCTGCCCAGGGTATAATGAGTTAATAGAGGGCTGAGCAATAAGTTGCGGATGAGCTTGGCACATCCAGCAGACCTGAGTTTGATTCCCACAGCCTCCACTTACATACTGTGTGACCTTGAGCAAGTCACTTAACCTTCCTGTGCTCCTGGGTCATGCCTGCAAAATGGGCTATGTGCCCTATGGGAGTTAACCTGGTTGCCAAAGAATAAAAATAAATAACTGAATAAATAAATCAAATAAATAACTGTATAACAATGATTTCCTATCACTAGTAATGTAACCAGCTTAATCTGGTTCAAGGTCAGTTGGCATTCATCTGTATCCCCCTCCCCCGGGTCATGCCTGAAAATAGGCAGGATTTGTATAGTGCACTTACCCGGTCAAAAAAAACTAAATAAATAAATAAATTATTTCCAACATTACAAAAGGCTTTGAAGGGGGAGCGATATACTCACCAGTCATAAAAAGGGGGTGGAGCCAGAGGTGGAGTTTGGGGTGTGGTTTAGCATCCGGTTTTTACCTCATGCAAAGGTGGTGACCCTAGTGACTTCTGGGTCAATTAGCGGGGAGGGACCACATCTCCTATAATCCCTTGGCACTCCAGTGGCCCCATGTGAGCCATCCCAGACTGAGTGACACAGCAGCAGTGACAGTCTTAAAGGGGAGTCACCAGATGGGAGATGCCAGGAAAGTCTGCCCAACTCCCTTCCTGCAGCCTGTAGGTCTTTTACTGATGTGCCTTTTCAGCGTGTAGTGTGCCTTTCATATGGGGTAGACATGACTCTGTCTTACATTATGCTTAGCCTCCCGGTTGTTGTAAGCATTCTAGGGTTTATTGTTCCTTGCTTCCTGTTACCATTACTGCCTCCCAGCTTACTACCTCACTGCCTAACAGTGACTAATTATTATTATTATTGTTCTTGTACTGTGTCTTCTTTTATTACTATAGTACCTCCCCGGTAGGTTCACCTACTGTATAAGCCTCCAACTTTGCCTGCTTCATTTAACTCCCGTAGCCTCCCTACCTGGATCAGGCCTATGCTCCCCTAGAAACATAGACTTTGACGGCAGATAAGGACCACTTGGCCCACCCAGCCTGCCCATTTCCCTACCTATCGGATAAGCTGCAGATTCTAGTTAACCTACAGCCTACTTCCTGCCACCCCCACTACAATTGCCTTATGTCTGTCCCATGCATGTTTGAATTCCCCCACTGTTTTAGACCAAACAACCTCCCCAGGAAGGCGGTTCCATGCATCCACCACTCTCTCTTCACACATTACCCCTGAGCCGTCCCCCCTCTACAGAAACATAGACTTTGATGGCAGATAAGGACCGCTTGGCCCACCTAGTCTGCCCATTTCCCTACCTAGAGGATAAGCTGCAGATCCTATTTAAACAACAGCCTATTTCTTCCTACCCCCCACAAAAACTGTCTTATGTCTGTCCCATGCATTCTTGAATTCTCCCACAGATTTAGACCCCACAACCTCCTCAGAAAGGCTGTTCCATGCATCCACCACCCCCTCTGTGAAAAAATACTTCCTCACATTGCCCCTGAGCCGTCCCCCTTCTGTCTTCAAATTGTGTCCCCTTGTTCTTGCACATCTCTTTTTCTGAAAGATGCTACCCTCCTGGACTTTGATTCCCTTCAAGTACTTGAACGTTTCTATCATGTCCCCCCGTCCCTCCTTTCATCAAGGGTATACATATTAAGCTCTCTCTGTCTCTCTTCACATGGTTTCTGATGCAGACCCTGCACCATTTTATTTTATTTATTTATTTAGTTAAACATCAATTTAGAAACCTTTGAGCCAGAGGCTCATTTACAAAGGTACCTCATCACAAAGAGGACATCAGAACAGTAGTACAAGGGACACAGTACTTACAAACAAAAAAAGTTACAGTTCAATTACAGTTTTGTTACAATAGAGTACAATCCCAACGAGCAAAAGATAACAAAAGGTGCAAAACTTATGGTCGGGGGAGAGCTGGTGGGGTAGAAGGGAGGGAGATAGGGAGGAGGAATAAGTAGGGAAAGGAAGGAGGGAGCCGCTCAGTGAGCATTGTCAAACAGAGTATATATATATATATATATTTTTTTTTTTTTACACTAGGCTAGCGGCAGTTGCATTTGCGAGAGCTAAGCAGGAAGTTTCTGAGCCTGGGCTTAAAGCAAGCTAAGGTTAGAGAGTTTGAGACACTGGCAGGGAGGGAGTTATACCAGTGGGGCGCACAGTAGGAGAATGCCCTCTGACCTTGTGAGGTCCTGGATCTCGGAAGAACTAGGGTAGCTCTTGACGAGCTGCGCGTGATCAGGGTCGGTGCAGTACGGCGAATGGAGTTGGATAGGCCTATGGGGGATAGGCCATGCAGGGTTTTAAAGGTGAGCTGGCATGTCTGATACATGAGTCGCCTTTCCAGGTTGAGTAGGGTAGCCAGGGTGTACAGCTCACATGTGTGAGTGAGTCTGGGAGCACCACTGATAAGTCTGCAGGCCTTATTTACTGTGAGACGAACCTTGTGGAGGGCAGTCTGATCTGCTGAGCCATAGACCGAAGGCCATAGTCAATGAGAGACATGACAGAGGAGGTGACAGCCAGGGAGGGCATCAGGAGGGAGGCATTTTTGTGCCGTAAAGAATGCTCTAGCCGTGAGTTGGCGATAGAATTTAGGCAGATATATGTCCATGGAATGAAAGTGCAGGGTCAAAGGTTATACCAAGATATTTATAGGACTGCACCTGGTCAATGCAGATTGGGTGTGGGGTGGACAGCTAAGGAAACTTGCTGTACTTATTTTGGGGGTGGGAGAAGAGCATCGCTTTTGTTTTCTTAAGGTTGATAACAAGTCGGTGCTCAGTGAACCAGGTAGCTGCAGAGTCAAAGACTAGTTGGAGGGAGTTCTGTAGCAGCATGGGGTCATTGTGGGAGGCACGAGAACAGCATCATCAGCATAGAGAAGCATCTTACCCGTACAACTGCTGGGTAGGGAGTTAAGAAAGAGTGAGAATAGTAGGGGTCCAAGAATTGAGCCCTCATGGCACCCCAGAGCGAATGGGGCATGTTTCAGAGAGAGTACTGTTGACTTTCACACATTGGGAGCAGGCGAGAGATAGCTGGTGCACCAGGAACAGGTCCTGAGGCAAAGCCTATTAGGTCGAGGGTGGAGGGCAAAAGAGGATGCGAAACAGTATCGAATGTTTTAGACAGGTCAATGAATATAGCACCAGCCAGGGCACCAGAGTCCAAGGAGGCATGGAGGAAGCTGGAAAATTCCAGGAGTGCTGTACTGGTACTATGACCTGCTCTGAACCTGTGTTGTTCAGGGCAGAGAACACTGTACTTACAGAGGTAGTCAGAGACTTGGGACGCTACAATTTTCTCTAACACCTTAGAGAGGGGAGAGGATTGAGATGGGTCGGTAGTTACCGGAAGAGTCCTGTCACCACCTTTATGGACAGGGTAACTGTGGCAATCTTCCAGACAGAGGAATTGTCCGAGACAGAGTGATTTGTTGAAAATGCATGTAATAGGTGAGAGGACCTGATCCAAGACCTGACGTAAAAGGCAGGGATCAAGTGAGTCATTACCGATGGTGTTACCTTTTAGGGCTTTTAGCAAGTAAGGCCTAGCTTCTTGCATGGTGACACGACGCAGGTGGAAAGAGGGGCGGGCAGTGGGTGGTGGTACAGATGGAGGAGGTGGACTGACAAAGTTACTAGGAAGTACTGAGCTAAGGTCGGTGAAGGAGTTATTGAGGTGGGAGGCAATGAGGGCAGGGTCAGAGTCATTTTAGTTGCCCTCCTCTGGACTGCTTCCATCCTATGTCCTTGCGTAGATGAGGTCTCCAAAACTGCACACAGTACTCCAGATGGGGTCTCACCACACCAACTGTCTGTACAGAGGAATAACCCCCTTCCCTTTTTCTACTTGTGATGCCCCTTCCTATGCATCCCAGTATCACCCTGGCTCTCCTTACTGACTTCTCGTATTGCTTACCAACCTTTAGATCATCTGATATGGCTACTCCCAGGTCCCTTTCCATTTTTGTTGTTGTTAGTACCTCCCCTGCTATTGTGTACTCTTCTCCTGGGTTTTTGTTTCCCAGGTGCATTACTTTGCACTTCTTTGCATTGAATCTAAGTTGCCATATGTCTGCCCATTCCTCCAACCTTGCCAAGTCCCTTCTCATCCTTTCTACTATCCCTTGTGTATCAGCTCTGTTACAGATCTTTGTGTCATCTGCAAAGAGGCATACCTTTCCCTCCAGGCCCTCTGCAATGTCACCTATAAAGATGTTAAAGAGGACTGGACCCAGTACTGAGCCCTGAGGTACTCCACCAGTGACCCCCTTTCTTCAGAATGTGTTCCATTCACCATTACCTTCTGTGTCCTGTTTTGCAGCCAGTTTGCTACCCAGGCTACCACCCTGGGACCCACTCCCAGGCTGGCTAACTTGATTATTAATCTTTTGTGCAGGACTGTGTCAAATGCCTTGCTAAATTCTAGGTAGGCCATATCCACAGCCCCTCCCTCGTCTATTACTTTGGTCACCCAGTCAAAGAAATCTAATAGAGTCATCTGACATGTTCCTTGGTGTCTGCTTTTATTAGCCAATCGTCCAAACAGAGGAAGACAAAGTGACCCTTTTTTTCTTAAAGCCCCTGCAACCATGGCTAGGCATTTGATAAAAACCCGTGGAGCTGATGAAAGGCCAAAGGGCAGAGCCCGGAATTGGTAACTGCTGCCCAGCAGGTGGAAGCACAGGTATTGCTGATGGACTGGATGAATGGGAATATGAAGATAGGAGTCATTCATATCCAAAGCTTTCTTTTGCACCTGACCAGGATAGAGTTCCCACGGTATTTAACAACTGCCTCGCTGAAATCCAAGATTGGATGAATTTGAGCTGGTTCAGGTTGAACTCGGAAAAGACTGAGGTGCTGGTTAGGGGTGGGTTCACATCAGGACTCTTCCTTGGGGGGCCTTCCACTTCCTTCCTCTGAATGGGTGCGGAACCTTGGGGTGATTTTTGATGAAGGGCTGACACTGCGATCACAGGTGTCGGCAGTCGTCAAATCCTCTTTTTACCATCTGAGGAACATCTCCAGGGTTAAGCACCTTGTTCTGACTGGCGATCTCCCCACGCTGATCCATGCCTTTGTGTCCTTGCGCCTTGACTACTGTAATTCCCTTTATCTAGGGCTACCTGGGGTTAATATCCACCGCCTGCAGCTGGTGCAGAACGCAGCAGCCTGGTCACTGATGGGGACTCCTCAGTCCAGTCATATTTCTCCAGTGCTACGCGAACTGCACTGGCTGCCGGTACAGTGGCGGATCACCTTTAAAGTCGGACTTCTGACTAATAAAGCCCTACACGGACAGGGCCCGGACTACCTGAAGAGTTTCTGGTTCCTTACTGTCCTGGGCTATCGCTCCGCTCAGCTGATGAGGGGTTGCTAGACATTCCAAGGGTTTGTTTAAAATCTTCTGGGCCCATGCATGTATGCATGTGGACCCAACCCTTTGGAATTCTTTACCCCGTCAGTTACAGGAGTGCATGACCGTGGAAGGATTTAAACAGGCCCTTAAAACTTTCTTATGGAATCAGACATATTCTAAATGACTGCTTTTTAGTTTTTCAGTATTTTATTGTATTTATAATGTTTGTATTTGTGGCATGCTGTTTACCTAATTGCTTTGTAAGGCACCTTGGTTTTTTTGAAAGGCGCTTAAATAAAGAATTATTATTACTATATTATTAAAGCGCTCATCCAATCTCCTTGTTGTAGGAGAGGCATGATGGACGTCAAGGTAACCATCCACAAATGCTGTACTGCATGTAGTGATTTAGGTTTTTCAAACCCAGCACCGGTCTGAGGTCTCTAGTTTTCTTGTGTACCAGAAAGAAATGGGAATAAAATCATTATTGCTGAGACAATGGAACTGGAACAATGGCTTGCTTGGTTAACAGGGCAGTAAGTTCCTCCTGGAGTACAGGAATGTGCTCCTGAGGGTAATGAAGCGTCCGAGGAGGAAGCGGAGGTGGTACCAAAATTAGTTCCAGTGTATGACCAGTTTGGATAATCCGGAGTACCCATGCATCTGTCGTTAATTGTTGCCAAGCCTCCAAATGAAGGGCAAAACGATCCCCCCCACCACCTCAGAGGCTTGGACAAGGGGAAAGCCCTAAGAAGTCATTGGGAGCTGGAGCTGCCTGCCCCACCAGAGGGACAGGAAGGGCACGTGGCAGTAGAATCACCTCTTGTGTTTTGACTGTGGCCCCGAAAGTACCCATGTTGGAGGACTTGTAACGGTTACCTCCATTGCTGTGATATGAGGATTGGTTCCGTGGTGTATGGTACATACCCTGAACTGTTTGGAGGGTACGGCTCGAGGCCTGGAGGTCATCCAAAATGATTTGGGTATCAGGATCAAACAGCTTGTCGCCACATAAAGGTGCATTGACTACTTTATGCCGGACATCTGGTGCCAGGCCAGATACCAGCAGCCAGGCATGGCTGCGCAAGGCAATGCTAGCGGCAGATAGCCACATAGAAATATCAACCACATCGTAGCCAGACCTGAGAAGGTGGTGAAAGAAATGGAAGTCATGGGTGACATGGTTTGCAGTAATTGCTCTTTTTCCTGGGAAGGAGGCAATTTGTTAAGGAGATCTATAGCCAAGGCACCCAGGGTGCATTGGTATTTAACCATGTGGCCCATATAATTTAGGATTCTTATATTCATGGTACCAGAGGTGAAGACCTTCTTGCCCAGGTAATCAAGTCTTCTGGATTCTTTATCCGGAGCAAAGAACTCGTATGTTTAGGCTTTTTAGAGTGGTCGTGACCAGCCACGATGACTACAGAGTCAGCTGTAGAATTTGTAGACAAATATGGAAAGTCCAAGGGGGCTTGGTATAGCCGGTCAGCCTTTCGAGGGGTGGCCATTATGGCTGAAAGCCGACATCATGTGTTAGAAATGGCATTTTGATGAGTCGGTATTAATGGCGGAATGTTCAGGACAGGTTCCTTGAGTAGCTCGAGGTAGTCAGCCACGTCTTGTCACCGTTTCTCCTGCTCAGTGGTGAACTCCATTACTTTCTGAATCTGCATCATCATATCATTGAAAGAGGGGTCATATAGAGGGGAAACAACCAGAGTTGCAGGCTGATCTCTTTATCGAAGGAGGAGACCACGGAGTATGGAGAGTCCGGGTCCAGAAATTCTATATTTGGAAATTCCTCTTCATAAATATCCTCTGGAAGATCCCCCACAAGGTCTGGTTCATCCGACAGGTAATCCGCAAAAAGAGATGGGGGGGGGGCCAAGGGGGAACACCCTGGTCAGTATGGAGCCGCTTGGGCGGAGAAGCAGCAGAATGCTGGGAAAAATGAGCTGGTGTCTGGCCAGGAGACTGACTATATACCATGGATTGTAAAACTGTGTGTATAATACGTTCAATATCGGGCACCTGCGACGGAGGGAGATCCACAGCCTGAGGGTGTGTATTGGTAATAACAGGTGCCAGAGAGGGTATAGGGTGGTGGGGGCATCAGGACAAGCACTGGAAAAATACAGCCCAGGATCTCTCTGTAGGTCAGCTGCATCCAGATAGGAAGGCACCTGTGAAGGTGGAGGGTATTAAGCATGGCAAAAGACATTGGTTTGTGCTTAGGAACTCCTGTCATCAACGATGAAGCAGGAGAAGAATGAGCACTGTAGGGGATAAAAGATGACAACGGGAAAGGGGCTCCCATCGACGGAGCAGCCGTTTGCTTGGCTGCATGACATACAGTGGTCGTTGACAAAGAAAATGAAGCCTTCATCGATGGCGTAACAGTAGAATGCACTGTTCTAAGTGCCTGTGTAAGCTCCATCGATGAGAGATTAGCTCCTGTCAACGAGAAAGGCACAAATGAATGTTTCATTGATGGGAGAAGTGCTCCTGTCGATGGTGGACATGTAGCAGAAGTCACCGTTGATATGCAGCCCAGCAGGGAGTGAGAGGAGGGTTTCTTCTTCTCCCTAGTATGCCGGGATCGAGATCCTAAAGCTGGGGAGCCCTTGGAATGAGCCCCCGGGGTCTCGTCCAACAGGGAAACCTGTTGTTCCATGAGTAAGTTTTTGATCTCCAGCAATCATCAACAAGTTGCTTGGTTAAATTCTTTACAAAAAGCACAAGAGGTGGTGTCCTGCATGGGTCCCAGACACCTAACACAATATAAATGGTTATCAAATCTGAAAATCTTCCTGCCACAAGTGCAGGAATGAAATAAAGCTTTCTTGCTTGAAGATGTTTTCTTAGACATTCATTTGATTCAGTTCTCGTTGATGACTGCTACACAGAAGACGGAGTTAGCTGCTGTGCGAGCTGAAGACAGCAGGAAAATGAACAGAGGATACCAGGGACCACCCACACTTATACAGGAAGCAAACAGATGATGTCATGGGTGGGTGGTCCCTGGTAAAAGACTGCTGAAGAAGCTACCGTGTGACAGCACCCTCGGCTGGAACCTCCCAGAAGTAATGACCTACTGCAAGAGACCATTCTGTGGAAGATCAGCTTTTACAGGTGAATAACCTGCGTTTCTAGGATGTGGATATGTTGTTCTTATCCACACTTCCTGGCAGACTCCTAGCAGTTCTCGGGAGGAGGAGGAGGAGGCAAGACGCACACCCCCTACTTACGGAACAGAGATTGGAGAACTGAGGCCCCAAAACCAGCATCCTGGCATGACTCTAGGTCAGTGTGGTAATGGGAAATGAAAGTATTTGCTGACTTCCAGGTAGCAGCCCTGCAGATTTCCTGGATAGGGATATCCCTAGAAGCAGCCACCGTCGTAGCAGTATGGTGGGTGGACTGAGCCCTTAGCCCTATGGGAGGCTCCCTACCCGCCAACCTATAGCAGAGTTCAATGCATGATGTAGTCCATCCACCAATCGTCCACTTGGCTGCAGATCTGTCAGGTGCGGCTTCAGCGTAGGCAAACCTTCTCCCCGAATTCCAGCCATGTGCTCTTTATAATGAGAGCGCTTGTCTCAGGTCCAAAGTATGGAGCCTGTATTCGGCCTCTGAGGTGTGACTGGGGTAAATACACCAGCAGAGTCATCATCTGGTTCAGGTAAAACTCCGACACAACCTTCGGAAGAAACTTCAGGTTGAGGCTCAGGACAACCTTGTCCCTGTGGAAGACCAGATAGAGAGACTCAATAAAGAGCACCTGGAGCTCCCCAATCCTTCTGGCTGATGTGATAGCCACCAGGAAGGCGGTCTTCCACTACAGGTGTGACATCTCACTCCTATGCATCGGTTCGAATGGCTTACCCAGGAGCATTGCAAGTACCAGCAGTAGATCCCATGGTGGTGGTGGTTCATGCACCGGAGGGGAAAATATGGTCAAGGCCTTTAAAGAAACGCCAGACAACCTTCTCCTGTGCCACCATCTGCTGACTGACCCACGCCTGGTAAGCAGAGATGGCTGTCAGGTGAACCTTAAGGGTTGTAGACTGAATACCCCCTTTGGAGAGAGACCAAAGGTAGTCAAGAATGCTAACCACCGGACAGGACAAAGAGTCCAGGCCCTTGCCCTGACACCAAATGGAGACTCTCTTCCACTTGAAGACATAGCACTTCCTAGTCGATTCCTTCCTAGATGCTTCAACTATGGTGAAGACATCTTCGGAGAGACTCAAAGCCTGGAACTCTAGCCGCTCAGGACCCAGGCTGTCAGGTGCAGGAACTGAAGATCCGGGTGTAAGAACTTCCCCTGACTGACAGAACAGGTCCGGGCATGCTGGTGAGGCTGAGGAGATCAGGGTACCAAAACTGGTGGGGCCAGTCTGGAGCCACCAGGATCACCTGTGCCTTGTCCTGCCTAAGCTTAAGGAGCACCTTGTGGATCGAGGGAAGGCATAAAAGAGGCCTGGGGTCCACAGCCTCGAGAAGGCATCCCCCTGCAGCAAGCCCTGCTGAGGGGAGCGGGCACAAAACAGCCTCAGCTTTGCGTTCTCAGTGGATGCAAACAGATCCACCCGAGGGGTGCCCCACTGGGAGAACAGGCTGTGTACTACCTCTGGATGGAGAGACCACTTGTGGAACACCTCGCCCACATAGCTGAGGGTGTTCTCCAGCTGATTTGAGGCTCCTTCCACATGAATGGCTAGGAGATCCGCCTCCAGTCAGCTTACAAGGGTCCAGATGTGGAGAGCTTCCCTGCACAGGGGCCGAGAGAGCGTGCCACCCAGGTTGTTGAGATAGTACATGGTTGTGGTGTTGTCTGTCTGGACCCGAACCACTTGACCCCAAAGGAACAGAGCAAAAGCAGTCAGCGCCAGCCAAACTGCTCATAGCTCCAAACAGGTTGATGTGGCATCGGGATTTCTCTGGGTTCAGAGCCCATGGACTCTGTGGTCTCCCATGTGGGCACCCCAGCCCGCGATAGAGGCGTCGGTCGTCAAGATGACCATCGACTTGGGGTGAACAAATGGGATCCCTTCCTGCAGGTGCTCTAGGACGGTCCACCACTGGACAGCGTCCCACATCTTCTGGGTAACAGTGACTAGCTGGTGGAAATGACCTAGTCACTGGGTCCACTGGCTGGCCAGCTCCTATTAAAGGAGATCTTCCTTGAACCTTCAATCCACTGTGGGACAAAAGGCTACATCAACTTTTTCCTTCAACCCAATATCCTTGAAAGAAGTGGAAGACCTCCTCTCTAATTTAGATACTTCTAAGAGTGCAGGTACAGACTTCCTGGATCCCTACTTCCTTAAAATTGCATCACATGTCTTATCTGCCCCCCTCACTCATCTCCTCAATCTTTCCCTCACCACTGGATCCATTCCTCCACTTGGAAAACAGCTCAAGTAGTTCCATTACTTAAATCTGGTGATCCCATGGACCTCAATAATTACAGGCCCATTTCCATCCTATCAGTACTATCCAAGATGCTCGAAAAGTTAGTAAACTCACAATTAAGGGACTACCTGGACAACAATAACCTCCTAAATTCAGCACAATCAGGATTTAGATCAAGGCATAGCACCATTTCGCCCTAGCTAAAGTAACCAACGATTGGCAGATTGCCATGGATAAGAAGAACAGTACCTGTGCTGTGTTCCTGGATTTGAGTAAAGCATTTGACACAGTGGATCATGAATCATTAATCACCTCCCTTGGCTCACTAGGGCTGGATTCTCCCTCACTCAACTGGTTCAAGTGCTACCTATCAGATAGTTCACAACTGGTAAAAAATGGAAATTACCTATCCACCTTAAAACCACTGCTAAGAGGTGTACCGCAAGGCTCTATTCTTGGCCCCATCCTCTTTGCCATTTATATTAGTAATATTGATGCCAACCTCTCTCAATCCAACATTCATCTGTTTGCTGATGATACTGTATTATATGTCAGCAATCCTTCATTACCTAAAGCCTGTGAACTGTTACAATCTGAATTCTCCATCCTGCAACACAATCTACTGGATAAAGCTTCTTCTAATGCCAAAAACAAAAGCTATGTTTTTGCCAAAAGAGTTGCTCTGCCACTACCCCATCACCGCCACCTACAACTATCCACCTTACTTGGAGAGAAGCTGGAATTTGTTGATAACTTCAAATACCTTGGAGTCTGGATTGATAACAAGCTTGACTATTCTGTCCATATTGAAGAGCTATTAAAAAACTGAGACAAAGGCTTGGTCTATTTTTAGAATAAAGCACTACCTCAACAGAGACTCCAAAAAGATTAATCCAGGCATCATTCCTATCCCTCATTGACTATGCTGACTGTCTCTATGGCCATTGTTCACTCCCTCTTAAATAAGCTGGACACCTATATCACAGGTCCATCAGATTTATTACTGACCTTCCTCCAGCACCCATCACTGCTCTCTTTATAAGGCAGTTAACTGGACATCATTACAACACAGAAGAAATAGGAATGCTGCAATCTGGATATTCAAAGCTTTATCAGGCAAACTACCCACCTATATCACAGACTGTTTTACCTGAATTACTTCTAGCCATACAACTAGGTTCAGCAAACTTATCATTCTAAAGGTCCCCAATGCCGCACCCGGTTTGGGAGGGCCGCTATCAGCTACTCACTAGCAGTTGCATGGAACTCACTCCAAAAACCATGAAGCTAAATAGCCTCTACCTTTATCATCCTTCAAAGATTATTCTCCACCCTATTCCCAGAACTCTGCAATTGTTTTCACCAGGCCTAATACCCGACCCTACCTACCCTCACCCCTTTTCCTGTTCCACTATGCTAGTTCTACTTCTTTTCCAGTCACCTGATATACTCTCATAAAGCCAACTAGGACCTATAATTTATATATTATGCCTGCTATACCCATTGCCTCCTTTTCTTACAGGTTAAATGGTTTTAATGTGCCTTGTATATATGTAAATTGTTATATATTATCACTTTATGTCATTGTACTACTGTTTATGTTATTCTTGTCTATGTAATAATACTTGCACTTCTTGACCACTCAGGTCCATCTTGTAAATGAGCTACGCTCAATGATGTTCGCCTGATTAAATAAAGATTTTGATTGATATGCCACTAGGCCTATCAGACCACAGAGGTGCAGGCTGCCATGTAACTCAGAAGTCGCAGATAGTCCCGGGCAGGGCGTAAGTGCCTAATCAGAAATGATCGGGCAAAGGAGGAGAGAACCTCCGCCCTGTCCACCAGGAGTCTGGCTCTGGCTTGGCAAGAGTTGAGCTCTGCCGCGATGAAGTAGATCACCTGTGAAGGCACAAGTTCTGACTTGGCCTCATTGAACAATGAGGCTAAGGTCAATGCAGGTCTGGAGGGCCAGATCCCTGGACCTCTCCACCTCCGATATGGAGGAACCCGCTATGAGCCAATCGTCCAGATAGGGTTACACTCCTGACCCCTTGACACCAAAGCTGGGCCACTACCATTTGCAATGCACTTGGTAGAAGACGCGAGGGACGATGACGAGGCCATAACGGCATGGCCTGGAACTCGTTACAAGGTTCTCTTAGCCCTGAAGCAGAGGAACCTTCAGTGTGACGGACGATCAGGACATGGAAGAACGCTGTCCCGTAGATCCAGGGAGCAAAACCAAATGTTCTGCTTGAGAGATGGTAAGATCCGAGACAGAGTTACCATCCTGAAGGTGAGAGACCTGAGAAACTGGTTCAGGACGTGCAGATCTAGAATGAGGCCCCAGCCCCCCCATCCATTTTGGGACCAGGAAGGACGCCCTATAGGAGGCAGGCCTATGCTCCCCTAGCCTCCTCCATCTGGGGCAGGTCTACATTACCCCTAGCGTCCCTATCTGGGTCAGGCCCGAGACAGACGTCCCTTTTTCACGAGTGACCCAAAATTAATTACAATAATGTACAAACCGAGAAGAATTTGGACACACAGCAGCAGTTGGCAATAACACTTGGTTATTTACATATAACACACACTGTGGGTACACAGAACCAGCAATATATTGTTTTGCAACCAAACACATGTGGCAGGTAAGATACAAATACAGCTCAAGAGAGCATAGGTGCGGAACCTGGGGGGTGGAAGGGGCGGTAGCCCCTCCACTTTTTATTTCTGCATGGCAAAAACTAACTAGTAGAAAAAGTGCCCTTTATTCCTATATGTGCCCTTTTGATTCTCAGCCCCCTCAGCTTTTACCATCTTCCGGCACCCTTGAAGAGAGGCCAGGTAAGTCACGTCCATTGTCAAGCGAGGTGAGCAGTTACTGGAGGAGAGTCGAGTGCTGAGAAGGGGCAAAAGAATACTTGTCAGGGGTTGGGGGAGCGGACCTACTCAATGAAGATAGTTGCATATATTACATTCTAGTAGGTAGGCCTTTAGCGCTTTCTTGAATCCCCTAGGGACTGAGGAATTTTGGAGGGTGGGAGGAAGACTATTTCATAGAGTTGCGGCTAGAGTTGCAAAGGATCTTTCCCCTACACTGGGCCTCACACGTGGGACTTCTAATAATGTGTGGTTGGAAGATCACAGAGACCTTATTTGGGGCTTGATTGACAGAATATCCCTCAGGTTGAGCGGTGCACAGCCTTTTATTAATCTGAATGCTAGGCTGAGTAGGGAATAATCTTGTCTGTCTTCCAGCGTCAGCCAATTGAGTAATTTTAGTACCTTACAATGATGCTTCCTGTTAGGGGACCTGTTGCAAAGCAAGCTACCCTATGATAGAGGGAACTGAGTTTTTGCATTTCTGTTACCCTGGTAGCCCTAAGTATCAAGGCACCACACAGCAGTATGGGAAGAAGAGTGGAGCTCGCAATCACTAGTCTGGATTGTTTGGTTATGTAGTTTTGAGGCAATACAGCAGCCCAATTTTTGATGCACAGACTTGTTAGATGCTCAAAGTGGGAGTGTAAGCATCAAGTCTTGGTCCAAATAGATTCCCAAGTATTTCATGGATTTCACAACCTCAGTGGGAGAACCAGGACTTGTGTCAATGTTTAGTAGGTTCTGCTGGGCTGCCCTAAAGACCCTGGGGCCAGACAGGATAGATCTGGTCTTTTTATTTTTTGCATTATTTGTTTATCCCCTATGTGCCCCAGAGCTGCCTCTCCTTCAGGCTGCCATGGTCCCAGACATTCCCTTACTATCCCCTTCCAACCACCTACCTCACATCTGCACCTTCAACCACCTACCTCCACATCTGCAGCCTTCCGGGAATGGCGGCGTGGGACAAGGTAAGGCGCCAGCGCCTCAACCTTCTATGCCACCGGGCCGGCCTTGGTCTTTTTTCAATTTAAGATTAATTTGTTTGTGAACCAGGCTTTCAGTATGCTAAAGTCATTAGCAAGCTGGGTATTAACACTATTAGTGCAACTGGAATTTTGATAGAGGACGGCATTATCCGTACAGAGCAGGAGGTTTGCCCTTTCGCAGTTTTCTGGCATATCAATTATGAAAAAGAGAGAATAAAAGTGGGCCAAGGATTGAGCCTTGTGGGACACCATCAGTGAGTGTACACTGACCTGATTGGACACCTCTCCATCTTAGTAGCTACAATCTGTTGACCAGGTAGTCAGTTATTCACTGGAAGGATAGTCCATTGAGGCCTAGTTGTTTCAGCTTGTACAGGAGGAGACTATTTACTAGGATGAAAGGCTTTGGTGAGGTCAATAAAGGAAAGGGAAAGGGGACATTGTTTAACCAGGAAAGGCACACTAAGCTGAAGCTTGTTTCCAGGTGTGACCTGGGAGCACAAGGAAGTTAAGTGACTTGCTCAGGGTCACACAGTATGCAAGTGGGGGCTGTGGGATTCAAACCCTGGTCTCCAGGTTTGCAGCTCAAAGCCTTAAACCACTGTGCTATACTGCCTCCCTGCACAGACTGCACCAATTGTATGCCCCTGAACAGGGTCGATCTTAACATTGTTTTACTAGCCCAAACCCTAGTGCAAATTGACCAGGGCTAGTGCAACTAACTCTCTACTTGCCCATCTTGACTAGTGCAGATTTTCATGGCTGTTAATGAAGTTAAAAGTCTCTATTTTAGCAGGCTCTAGTCTTCATGCTAATGAAGAAGCCTGCAAGGTATCGCACAGGCATGACTCTGTCTGGAGGCATGGCCAAGGCCACTGGACAGACAATAAGGGAGCCAGGTGGGACCGCCAAGAAGGGGCTGGGTTGGCAGTAGGGTTCCCAGGGGGGAGGGAGCTTGCTGCCAGGGACAGGGAGGAGCTAAGCCCTTAAGAGGGGCTGCACTGGAGGAATTTCTCCTTGTCCCAGTTCGCAAGCAGAAGAAAGGAGCCAGGATCACCACACACCAGCAAAACCAGAGGTAAGGCTTGGTCTGTGGCCTGTAGGTCGCATGGCTTGGTGGGGACCAAGCTAGGAGCTCAGGTTTTTAGAGATACCTTGCAGGCTCCTCCAGCTGCTAATCAGTGGTATATAGGTAGAGTGCATTCTTTAAAAGGCACTGCACTGCAAGCAAGGAGACTAGGAGGCATGAAGTTGGTTAACTGTTGTTGGTGTACCCTGGCTGGCCTGGCCTGGTGGCCACATGCAATATCGGTCACAATGTGTGGGGGGGTGAGTGTTCAGGCAGACTTGGAGACTTGGGGTTACCCACAGTTACACTGCTTACATACAGGCGCCCCGAGCAATACAAAAATTGCCCAGTGGTGCTCCCGGGCCATTTACGAGCTGCCTGCCGTGCGACCTCCGTGGTGGAATGATCGAAGGTCGGCTTAAGCACAGCCACAGGCGCCCCTCTGGGCTGCAGCCTGCCTCGCTGAGCCGTCGCCAGCCAGTGCCCCACCCCCTGCCCCTGGGGCATCTTAGCTGGTCCTCACCCCATTTAGGTGGGAGCTTACCGGGATGGCAGTGGTGGCTATCCTCCAGGTGGCTGTCCTGAGGTGGGGCAAAAAAGGAGCTGATGGCTGGTCCTCCAAAGCAGATGGGAGTAAGGCCCACCAAGGCAACCCCCCCCGACTTCCCAACAATCGATGGTGTTGTGAGTTTCCCCAACCAGGGCCTATCTGGGCCAAGTTGGGCTCGCGGTCGTTCCTCAGGGTGGCTGGCCCAATGATGGTATGTGGAGCTCACGGAAGGGTCCACGCTACAGGCCAGGCCTCCAGACCTTCTGTTCCTGGCTCCTCCTCACGGCAGACCCCTGTGGTTTTTGGTTGGCCCCTCTGGGCAGATGAAGGAAGGTCCCTGGAGCATGGTCGTTCGGGTACGCATGGCGCCTAGTCAGAGAGGGACTCCTTGGGAGATGGAAGGGGGGCGGGCAGAAATGCCAGCGTTGCCTCAGCAGCCCTCCCCCTTCCCCGGCTCACTCCTCTTTCCCTGCCCTAAGCGAGTGCGGTGATGTCACACACCCGTGTTGCCAGAGAAGGCACCAATGTTGAGGCATCAAACGCACATGCACAGGGCTATCGGCTTGCACGCATGTGCGTAGTAGCAGTGGCCACCATCTTAGGAAAGACACAGGGCACTGCACATATTGGAAACAAAGGTTTTTAAATAATAGATAAATGGAGCCAACAGCATGTTGGGCAGGTTTAAGGGTCTTGCAGTATGGAATAGAGGTTAGAGTGTCGAGGGATAGACCTCAGAGTGTCCAGAGGCAGACCATGGTTTGCTCCCTCATCCTCCCATTGCATACTGCGTGGCTCGGCACTCAACCTTTTAAGCCTTCAGGGTGGCTAAACCCTGCTACAAGGGCAGTGCTTCCAGGTGTTAAGTAAAAAACAAATGGAAATCATAATGTATGTCAGTCATAGACAATATGGTGGTTTATGCATATGCCTGGATAGTCTAGAAGAGATGCTGCATCTCTGCTTCCCTTCTAAATAAGCAGCTTTATAATTTTCAGTGCTTTTAGATATTTAATAACGTAATTGCTTCAACATCACCCAGAAGTAAATGTTTTCAAGTTAGCAGTTCAAACAGTTAATAATAGCTGGTCTGAATGCTTGTTACTCCCGTTCTCCCCCCTCCCAGAATGCACCCCAAAATAAGCAATTCCAGCTCAGTGCGCCAGGTGGCTCCGTAAACAGGCAGTGGTGCCTAGTGGGCATCATCTGGTTCAAAAAGACTTAAGCCTGCCCATTCAAAGACCCACTTCATATGATGGCGAACAGGTTCAAGTGCTGAAGAAGCCATCACTGAGTCTGAGTCTAGCTGGGCAAGTCACACCACACCGCTGGTCTGGGTCCAGGCCAAGGGGAGGCCCAAAAAGTCATAAGGTCCAGAGAAAAGGTTCACTGGTTTTGGTAATAAAAATCTTCCATGGTCAATGACCCATGATGCGTGTGGCAGTGACAGCTTAAGCACCAGCAAGGGGCGAGTGGCCATGACTGTGTTTGACTTGCAGAATAATGATCTTCATATTGAGAAGATGAATAGAGACCTAGAGCAGCAGCTGGCGGCCCTCATTCGAGGCAAGGTGGTGTGATGCACTTTTCAGGGATCAGGGCCATGGAGGGGGTGCAAGGCCTTCAGGGTTGCTGCCCCTTCCGTAACCCAGAGGAGGCCATTCTGGAGAAGCAGCTGGTAACCCCAGCATCACTGACCCTGCCGCCTGAACCCGTGATCCCGACGGCGGTGCCTGGCACGTCAGGGCAAGTCTCTGAGAAGCTGATGCCCATTCCGGAGGAGATGCCTGTGCTTCCTCCTCCTCCTCTAAAAAAGCCACACAGGAAGAGGGCCAATCAAGGAGCAGCAATGGCGGACTAAGGAGTGGGTATGCCTGATTTAGACCAACTGTCAACTGATGAACTGAGGGTCCTGCTTAGGAGTGGGGGTGCCCCCAAAAAGAATAGGGGGTGACAGCAGAAATGGGGCAGAGATGGGATTCCAGAGAAGGGGTGCTGGTAGGGCAAGGCGAAGTAGTTGCACCAGCACCTCTAAGTCTGGTCTGCCGGAGGTGTACCACAGTGTTAGCTGGTACTGTCACAGGCAGGCTTAGGGATCCCTGAGCAAGTGGGGCACAGCCAGCCTGTCCCACCACAAGCAAACTCCCCAGCTTGGGGTGCCGGGCCATGTCTTCCACAGCAGCTTGCTCTAGGAAGTAGGGTCAGTCAGCCAGCAGCAGGGCTCAGAGGCCTAGCTGGGGTAATACCCCAGGGGGTGGTGGATCCTAACTTAAGAGTCGCCAGTCAGCAGCCCAGTCAAGGCAAAAAATATTGAGGGGTGGCTGGTCAACTACCTAGACATGGGGGCTGTCCGCTGTTTGGCAGCAGGATTCAGGGAGGAGTTTCGATACCTTACCAAGGCCCAAGGAGGACATACGAGGCTGACAACCCTGCATCTGCCAAAGAGCGACAGGAGGTCATGGGGCAACTCCAGAAGGAGCTGGCCGCAGGTCGGATCAGCGCCCTTCACCTCCCCTTGCCCGCACCTGAGGGTGTCTCCCATTGGTCTCGCCCCAAAAGGCACTGGAAGTAGTTCCGATGATAACGCACCTGTTATACCCGAGGGGATTCAGTCAACTCCACACTGACCAGTCTACACCGCGTGTCTTACGGTCGCTTTGACAGGGCAGTGACAGGTGGTGGGGGGTAATATTGGGGAAGGCTGGCATAGAATCAGCATTCCGCTCTGTTGCCAGTGCACCCAGCAGATAGAGATCTACTGGGCATGAAATTTGATGTGTGCTACTACATTGACAAATGCATGCCCATAGGATGTGCCGTGGTGCGTGGGTTTTGAGCAATTTAGCACATTCTTGCACTGGGCCACAGCCCAAAATGCTATTTGGACAACTTGCTATTTGTGGGAAGGCTGCCTCAAGTAACAAAGACATCACATGCGGATCCATGAGGTGTGCCCTGAACTAGGTGTACCACTAGCCCAGGATAAGATGGAGGCCATGCACAAGGCTTTCCTTCCTGGGGATCAAAATCGACAGGGGCGAGCAGAGTGTTCAGCTCCCAGGAAAGCTGGAGGCCTTGCGCATCCGGCTGGACTCAGTGAGGGTATGCAAAGTCACGTTCACGGGAACTCCAGCATTGGTAGGCCACCCAACTTCGCCTGCTGGTAATGCCCATGGGCTGACATTCATGAGGTGCCTGGGGGTGTTGGGGTGGGCTGTACAAACTGCACCACACAACCGCATCACAGTGGCAATGCAGGAGGTCTTAGGCATTTGGCGGCATTTCTACAATGCTTTAATGGGATATCAATGTGGCAGGTTCCAGTGTCCAGCTAGAATTGGAACTCTTCACAGATGCCTCGGGGCTCTGGGCTTGGGCTTACCTACAAGGCAAGTGGTGTGCAGGGCGGTGGCCTCCAGAATGGGTAAGACAAGGCATTACGAGGCAGATTATGGTGAAAGAATTCTTCCCCATTGTAGTGGCATTGATTATCTGGGGGATGTGCTGAGGGACAAGCACATCACATTCAGGTCTGACAACACCGGAGTGGTGTATGCAATAAACAAACAGTTAGGGGGCAAGGGCCTGATGGACAACCGCATGCGGGTGTTTATCCTAAAATGTTTGTTGCTGAATATCAACTTTAAGGCTGTGCACATACCAGGTAATGAAAATTGCATCGCTGATGCTCTTTCTCGTTTACAGTGGCAGAGGTTCCGAGAATTGGCTCCAGCGGCAGACCTCCAGCCCAGGGAAGTCCCACCACTCCTTTGGGAGTCGATAACCCAGAAGCCTGAAAGTTAATTGAGAATGCCCTGGTACCTAGAATGCGAATAGAGTACCAGGGAGGGGTCAACAGTTTTCTGGAAGTGCAGCACGGATGAGGGTGGGTGGGGACATGGCCTATCCCAGTGGCACAGCTGTGTGAATACAGGCTGATCAAAAAATGTGCAGGGGCCACCCATGCAACAGTCAAGCAGCACATGGTTGGCATTGACTTGTTTCAGAAAGCTAAGGGCTTCCCCAGCTCCATGAGGGCATTTGCATTCTGTAAGATGCTGAACGGTTGGGCATAGGCGGCCCCGAGGGGCACGGACAACAGATGCCCAATCAACCCTACCATATTCAAGCAGAGCTGGGACGAGTTGAGGAAGGTATGCGCATCCCCAAAAGAGACTAGACTCTTTCGTACAGCATACTTGGTGGCATTTTGCTGGGCATTCCATGTGTCAGAGCTCGTACAGCCCAGCAAGGCCACTGGGAGACCGTTGGCGTTGGCAGATGCCGATGTGGAGGTCACAACATCGGGAGTCTTTGTCCATCTACAGAACAGCAAGACTGATCAGCTGCCCACGAGCAGAAGTGCTGATTATCGGCACCCTATGGGCTCCAGTGGAATGTGGGACATGGGCAGGATTATATAACAAAGTGTCCGCAGTAGGGGAGCCTTCTTTCGCCATGGGGATGGTGGGCCCTGAACAGTGTACTAATTTAGGCACATGTTGCAGAAGACCTTGCAACTGCAGGGCATCTCAACACAATATTACAACATGCACTCCTTTAGGATTGGCGTGGCATCGCACGACAGGGCAGAGGGCTTATCAGATAGGACAATACCAACACTGAGTAGATGGAAGTCACAGGCTTTTGAAAGATACAGAAGACCACACATGTTATAACTCTCTCTCTTGCTTTGTCTTGGACAGGTGTTGCAGCCGAGCAGCTTGTACATCCATTGGGTTTCCCTCAGGGCAAGGCAGTATCCCAGAGGAGAGCACCTGTTCCTGGCACCTGAGAGGGCGGAGGTGCATTGGTGGGGACGGCACAGGATTTGCCGGAACGAGTTACTGGCAACATTACAAGCAAAGGCTTGGAAGAGGTTGCAGCCTACTGTCTTAGTTATTCATTTGGGGGGGGATGATATGGGGGCCATACCTGTGAGAGCGTTAAAGGAGATGGTGTGGCAGGACCTGGCAAGACTGAAGCAATGGTGGCTCCAGGTGCACATAATTTGATCAGACATTATGCAGCGGCAGCAGTGGCGACACGCCAGGAGCATCAGGGCAATCAATAGAGGAGGTGTGCCAGCTGCAGAACGCATCCATGCAACCAGTTCTGACTCAGTGGGACGGTTCACAGCAAAGCACCTGGGAGTGTCAGTAAAAAAGCCAGGTCTGTATAGAGGGGATGAAATGCATTTATCGGAGGAAGGATCAGATCTGTTTCTGGATGACATACAACAGGCAGTAGTGAAGATATATGTTTGTGTAGGGAGTGCTTGAGGAGGTGAGCTGGGTAGGGCTCACAGCAGGTGCTTGGTAGTCTTGGAACACTGTGGGAGGGGATAACAGGGGATCATGTGTCTTGACCAGCCAGATCTCCCTGAGGATGACAGGAGGGTGGGCCTGATGGCTGGAGTCCGGATGGCACCCTCTTCGGGCAGCGGCCCACAGCATGGCGGATCCTCTGACAGGGAGGATTTAGCCGCAGCTGGTCATTTAGCCATCTCTCATGCCCCAGAGGTTGTTGCCCTCATGGGGTCCTGATTGATGGTAAGGCAGCCCTCCCCTGGGAGGGAGGTTCGACCATCAATGATCTAGTTGCTCCATGGTAAGCTAGATTCCTTTCAAGGCTACCTAGCTGTGCACATCATGCTGAAGCAAATGTATATATTGATAATTGGATTATTAATAAACATATGGCTGTGGCCATTGCTCCAAAGCTCGTTGTTGTGTCAGTCTGTTCAGGTGAATGAGGTATATGCCCTCAAAAGACAGTCTCTCCCAATGTTCCAGATGACCTGGTGTGACTAACAGCTCATAAGAGCTGCAATTATCTGGCAGTTCAAGAGAGGGATCCCACAAAAGACTCAATGTGAGTCATGACCTACACTCCCCTGACGTATTAGCCATCTCTGAAACATGGCTCAAACCCATGATCTTAGCACACAAGATTAGGATCCCTGGATTCAAAACCTTTCGAAAAGATAGAACATGAAAAAAGGGTGGAGGGGTTATCATATATACTAAGGAATCACTAGCAGTGTCCTTAGCAGAGATTCCAGCAAAGGCGGATGAGGGCTGCGAAACACTATTTGTAAAAAGTACTACTTGGGGTACAAAGCCACTACACTATTAATGTGTACCACCTTCCTAAGATTGTGACGGAAGCACTAAAGGCCCTTACTAAGCTTATCCCTGACCTGCCTCCCCATGAGAAAATAATCATGGGTGACTTTAATCTCCACTGGGGCCCTCGACCAAGACTGACATTAAGTCCAGCTTGCTAGAGGCCAAGCTTACCCAACTGATCCATGAACCAACAAGACTGAATTCGAAATCTGAAACCACACCACCCTTGATTGGCTACTGGTGTTTAACTAATAGATTCAAGCTGACCGGTACTTGCCAACTCTTAAGGACCGCCCCCATCTTTGTATATGGAAAATGACTATCCAACTCCACCTCCCCGCACCTTTCTGTGCACGCGACTACTCCACTTCGATGCTACGTCTTCCGGGATACCCTGTCGGAATTGACTGCTCAAATTAATCTTGCCCCCAGCCTGGACTCTGCCCTGGCCTTTTTCACCAAGAATTTCCTCTCGGCCACCAACAAACACGCCCCTCTAAAACAAATGAGAGTCAAAGGACAACAGTCTAGGTGGCTGACACGTGATCTAAAAAAACTAATGAGGGAAAGGGACAGGGCCTGGGGCAGGTACAAGTCCACTAATTTAACTGTAACCCCTAGATGGCGCTATCCCAGGGGCTACTATCCCTGCCTGATTTGCCACTAACAGGTTGAGGGGCCTGGATCCAATGGCGGGTGCCTCCACCCAGAGGTCAGGGTTTGCAATAGTTAAACTAACTTGGTCACAGCCCTCTGGGACACTGCAACCCCCCTTTCTTCCCACTAGTGGCCCACACAATATATCAGAATTACCTTCACAGTATACACTTACCCCAGGTCTGGTTCCGCACTGGGACCTCCTGTGAAATGAGATACAGTGCAACAATCACAGTACAGTACTTTAACATAGACAAATACCTGGCAGTATAACTTTGCTGAAACAAGCAGCCTCTGATTTATTTAGGGGATATAACAAGGACAGGGGAAATCAGGTTAATTAGCTTATCACTCTAATAATCTACTATGGCTCTGTGCACAGGCCTATCCCTATCAGTTACTGTCCCTGGGTACCCAAGCCCAGTGGTTAGTCCAAACTGTGGCAGCTGGTAGGGGCTCTTTCACACAGAGAAAGGAGAATTAAACAGTCAGCAGTACAGTAATTCCATTTGGATTTAATGTGGCAATTCAACAGGAGCGACCCTGAATTAGTACTCACGACCTCCAAATAAGATAGGGTCCTTCAATGTCAGCAGGGCTCACTTGAGGTACACAAGCCTCTTCACACATCCATATAAAAGAAAGCACTATAACAGGCAGGCTGCATCTGTATCCCGATCCAATTACTGCACAATACCCGAGAACACACAAGCAGATTCAGTTCCTGACAGACCGATTGCAATTTTCAGCAATTCCTCCAGTCTTCTACAGGTGAGCCTGGTTTCTACTCTTCAGAGATCCTTTGATTCTTTTCACAGGACGGATTCAGTCCTAACAAGCTGTTACACAAGCTGCAGACCGAACTCTGGGCCTTACACACGTTTTGACTAAAACTGCACACTGAAACAGCACAGGGCTCCTTCCTTCTTCACTGCCAAAGCTCAACTGAAACTCCAACCGACAAAACCGGCACTTCCTTTGAGTTCCTCCCAGTTCTTGACTGGATTGGCTGTCACTCACAAAAGACTGCTGCTGTTGGTCCAAAAGGCACTGAAGTCTAAACTACATCTCCCAGAGTCACTGCCCATACAATCCTCTTGTGGCTGGCTCAGATTATGAGTCCAAGTTCTGATTCGTCCAAGGCACCATTTTAGAGCTAGCTTACCCCACACTGATTGGTCCAGTTCAGCAGTTCAAAACTAGAATGGGGAACTAGCAGACACAGTTCTGGCTGCAAAGAAAGCAGGTTAGACAAACTGTAATTTCATTATTACTCTAAATAATTTCTGGCAAACAGTTACATCTTTCAGATAGGTTCCTTTGCACTCTAGTGACTGCAAAATGAAGTGAATTGGCAGCAGCTCGAGTGGTACTCAGAGAAGCACACAGTCCCCCCATACAAACTAATTATATCTGCAAGCAGACAGCTCTTAAAGAGACAGTACCAGAGGCTCTAAAAACACTCACTGATAAATGGCTTAAATGCCAAACACCATTCAGGCTTGGAGCATTCAAGCAAGCTCCTGGAAGTCTTTTGGGAACCCCCATTTGCAGGGGGGTTACATAACCAATGACTGGGTCCGTTACCAAATGCTCAGAAACTCATGTAAAAAAGATTTAAAACAGGCCAAGCGACAGTACCTTAAGAACCTACAAACAAAAAATTTCTCTAACCCCAAGAAATTCTGGTCCCAAATAAACGCGCTCCTGAAAGGCCACCACACACAAAATGCCTGTGACATTGTTGTGGGAAATGTCCATCACACGAACCCGCAAGATGCTGAAAATGCCTTTAATGAATTCCTCACTGACCTTGGCTGGTCAGCAAATACAGGGTTCATCTCTGCAGCCCAAAACAGCCATCTTCGGATGACTCATTGAATCTCCCCTCATCACCTAATTTTCACCTTAGGTTAACATCAAAAACTGAGGTCCTAAAGCTCATTAGGAGCAATAAGACAAATGGTTCTCCAGGCTATGACAAGGTTGAACCCAGGTTACTCAGACTGGCTGACCAAGAAACTGCAGTGCCAGTCATGTGGTTGTTCAGTAGGTCGCTGATGGAAGGCAAAGTCCCCTCAGCTTGGAAAACAGCTTTGGTTACCCCGATCCCTAAGGGAGGACCCAGTGAGCTAGCTGAAAACTATAGACCGATTTCTATTCTCTGCACACTAAATAAAATGCTTGAGAGAATTGTATACCAACAAGTCCAGGCATATGCTGAACAACATAGCCTCCTCACTGCACGACAACATGGATTCAGAAAACAACATGGTACTGATACTGCCTTGGTGAGTCTAACATCCGACATCCTTGCTGCCCAAGACAAAGGCCAACTTACTGGTGCGGTCTTCGTAGACCTTACCAAGGCCTTTGATCTTGTAGACCATAAATTGCTCGTCCAGCAGCTTAGCTCTCTCGGACTGGACAACCACTCAACACAGTGGTTTAAAGATTACTTGCAAGACAGATCTCAGATAATCAGATGGCAGGGGGTGGAGTCAGGCAAGCGCTCCATTGCTGAGGGTGTCCCCCAAGGTTTAGTACTGGAGTCCCTTCTATTCTCCCTGTTTATCAACAACCTACCAAAGCACTGTGGTGGAGCGAAAGTGACCTCTATGCGGATGATGCAGTACTATACAGATCTGCTTCAAATGCTGTACAGCTAAACCAACTCCTGAACCACGATCTCTCCCTACTGGAAACCTGGTTCCTGACAAATAGGCTAGTCCTAAATAAGAAAAAAAACAAAGCCATCCTATTCCGACCCAGTAAATTGAGCCCCGACAGAACATGTCTACTATCCCCTTATCTGTCCAGTGGCCATCCTATTGAGGTGGTGGATTGCACCAAATACCTGGGAGTCTATATCGATCAAGACTGCTCTTTCAAGGTTCATGTTGAACAATTAACCAAGGCGCTAAATCAAAAGCTTGGGCTCATGTACCGTCTAACCCCTTTTCTCGCTCAGGCATCCAGGCTAAAGATAGCCAAGGGCATGCTCCTGCCCACCTTATTTTATGGTGCCCCAGTGCTACATTCAATGCAAAACACAGAGATGCGAAAGCTAGGAAAATTGTACCACAGAATAGGACGCTTTGCCCTTGGAGCTCAGCCACTAGAACACCACTGTAATATACCCAACTCACTGAATTGGCCCTCCTGGAGGGCAGACTGGCTTACACTTCCCTATGCTTGGCTTTCAAGCTTCTACAAACGGATGCTCCCAGCCTGAGTCGCACTTTAGTACTCAAGCAGCCTAAAAGAACACTTAGATCCTCGTGTCTCAACTCCTCCATGTCCCAAAAGTCCAACAAGCCAAGGTCTTCGGTTGTTTGAAAATTACATCCCATCCCTGTGGAATGACTCTACCAAGCAATCTTCAAGACTGCAGCCCTTTGGGGTTTTAAAAAGGCCTAAAGACGCATCTTCTAGAGCTAAGCTTCTGTGCATGCCACTGCTGAGGACAGAAAACAGCACTCCACCTCTGATACTAAAAACCTGCTGCCTAACAGGTTGGTATCCTGTTTCAGTTGAATCTTATCAATTGTGAAACATTTGAAATTGTAACCCGTAAAAGTGAACTGATAAAAGAACCTTATGTAACTGCCACTCTTATGAAACTAGTGTTTACCCCATGTTATTCTAAATGTTACCTAACCCGCCTGTAATTATACTATATGTTCTGATTTTAATGTCCGTACATGCGCACTTTCCCTTGAATTGTTCCTACTTGTTATTGCACTGTTGACTGTAATAACCCCGGGTCGCCCCTGAAAAAGGGACCATTACAGTCTCAGTGGGCCTACCCAGTTACCAAAATTTAAATAAATAAATAAAATAAAATTATCACTCCACTGTTAGAATTTTCAGCTAGTCTCCATGATGTGATCAAGGGTAGAGTGCTGTTAAGTCACTAGGTTCCAGTTTTCTGAATGTGTCTAACAATTTGTCCAATATTATTAAGACCAGTGCCCCCCATTTCTCTATATTTTGAGTATTTGTATCCAACATTTCAGTGACAAAGTGCAAAGAGGTATACAGGATCGGCCCTGCAGGTGGTGGTTTTTTTCCCAGCCTCACTACAACTTCCTCTCCTCCAAATTCTTAACTCTGTTCTTTCCTGACACTACTGCAGACCAGACTCTGAAATGACCATCCACAGATCCATAGCTGTCATTACTGGCAAGTGTAGGGGTCCCAACTCTTCTAAATGGACCATGCCAGCCATCACCATCCATACAGTCCCACCCTTATCCCACCAAGCATTTCCTTTCATCCAAAACAAAGCTTTGGATCATGTAAGGTACAAAAATAAACCTTGATAAAAACACATAATTTGAAAGCTTGAAATAGGCATTCCTGGGGTACATACAGTAGATCATCCTATACAGAAATATACACAGTACAGCATTATGCCTGCATACTGTTTCCCCTTGGTTGATGAAAGGACAATGTTAAAGAAAAATCTGTTATTGTTGGGGCAGAGCATATTAAAATTAATGCTTTTACAAATAAAAATGTCATAGTTTTCTATTTCCTCAAGCCCCTTAGGTTTGTCTAGCTCCCACCCAAAAGAAACCTTAGATGTGCTCCTGGCTCACTTGAGACTGTACAAAAACTTTCAGAAGAGCTGGTCTCCAGTTGACTATAGGGTAGAGACTGAGAGTTGTTCTCTGCCTGACTCTGTTCATTGCCCTGTGGATGGTGGTGGTGACAGTATGGTGAGGTGCATGATGATGTTACCTATTGTATGTGCAGAGCTGGGACTACTTGACTGAACATTTGCTGTTGTGCTGTCCTCTCTGTTTGGCCGGGGTGGGGGCAGAAAGAGGAAGAGAGGAGGCCATAGTCAAAACAACAAGGGGGGCACGGCTCACTGTGTGTGATGGCACTGCAAGTTTTTTTCTGCTGAGCTGAAGCAATGTGAGAGCAGGATAAATGTAACAATCAGAGTATTTCTTGGTTGCATTGTTTCCTGTATAATGATCAATATTTATCATTATATTTAAGGGTTAGTGCAACCATCTACGAGCTAGTGCAATCTTGAATGAACTTGCCCTGCTGGCTAGTGCAAAAAAGGTTAAGGTTGACCCCTGCCCCTGAACTATGGCCCTAGATATATCTGTGGTCAACCTGATCAGAGCCATGTCTGTTCCATGGTATTTTCTGAACCCATGTTGCTTATCCATGAGCAAACCATGCCATTCCACATAAATACATAGACACTATCGGCAGATAAGGGCCTACAGCCCACCCAGTCTGCCCATTTGGGCTTGTAAGTTCACTTCATGTTTTCCTAGAAGTCTGTTGCCCCTTACCCCTGACCTCCAAAATTCCCTTATGTCTATCCCATGCATTCTTAAATCTCGTGATTGTTTCAGCCCCCCACTGCTTCCTCTGGCAGGGTGTTCCACTTGTCCACCACCCGATCTGTGAAGAAATTCTTCCTCACGTTTCCTCTGAATTGCCCTCCCTCCAACTTCATCCCATGCTCTCTAGTCCTGGACCATCTTTTTAGCTGGAAAATAGTGTATTCCTGCACTCTGTTCCTCCCAATAGGATACTTGTATGTCTCTATCATATCCCTCTCCCTCCTCTCCTCCAGAGAGTAAATATACAAGTCCTTCAAGATCCCTTTCCTGCTTGGTGCATGCTATATCCTCACCCCCAACTGATATGTTGTTCCAGGGTTTTGTGCCCCATATGCATTACCTTGTACTTCTTGCATCAAATTTCAACTGCCAAACCCCTGACCATTTTTCAAGTTTCTGCAGGTCCTCTTTATTCTGTCTACACCCCCTGGTGTGTCCACTCTGTTACATAGCTTTGTGTCATCAGCAAACCAAGAAATTCTGCCTTCTAGGTCCTCAGAATGTCACTGATGAAGATGTTGAATAGAACGGTCCCAGCACTGATCCCTGTGGTACCCCACTGGTCACTCTTCCTCTGTGGAGTGACAGCCATTTACCACCATCCTCTGTGTCCTGCCACCCAGCCAGTTACCTACCCACCACACTACTGTACTGCCCACTTCAATATTTCCTAGTTTGTTTATTAGCCTTCTGTGTGGCACAGTGTCAAAGGCCTTGCTGAAGTGCAGATAGGCCGTGTCCACTGCCCTCCCCTGATCCACCTCCCTTGTCACCCAGTCAAAAAATTAAATGAAGTTGATCTGACATGACCTCCCCCTGGTGAAACCATGCTGTCTTGGGTCCTGTAGTCCATTGGCAACCAGATGTTCCACCAATCTCTCCTTCAGTAGTGCTTCCATGATCTTCCCCACTACTGAGGTGAGTCTGACTGGTCTGTAGTTCCCTGCTTTCTCTTTGTTCCCGCTTTTGTATAAGGGAACTACATCTGCTGTCCTCCAGTCTTTGGATACCTCCCCCGTTTCCAGTGATCGGCTAAACAGGCTTGCCAGAGGCTCAGCCACCACCTCTCTTAGTTCTTTTAGGACCCTGGGGTGCACTCCATCTGGCCCCATTACTTTATCAACTCTTATTCCTTCCAGTTCCTTCAGGACCCTTTCTTGTGTAAAGAGACTTTTGTTCATTTCTGCACCATTCCCACCACTTGTACTCCCTTCAGGCCACTACCCTCATCTTTCTCAGTAAAGACAGAGCAGAAATACCTGTTCAATATGTCAACTTTACTGTTGTCTTCCTCCATGCAGCCCCCATCCTCTTCCTTCAGTCTCACTATTCCTCCCTTTGCCTTTCTTTTTTCACTTATGTACCTATAAAAGGTTTTGTCCCCTTTACCCACTGATTTTGCAGTGCATTTTTCTGAGCTTTGGCTTCCCTTACTGACCTCCCTGCCTCCCTTTGCTTCTCCTGGTATTTCTCTCTATTCCTCTCTTTAAGTACCTCAAGGAATCAACAAAGTCCAAGAGGGTAGCATCTTTCAAAAAAAGAGATGTGCAAGAACAAGGGGACACAATTTGAAGAGAGAGGTAGGATGGCTCAGGGGCAATGTGAGGAAGAATTTTTTCACAGAGAGGGTGGTGGACACATGGAATGGTGTTCCTGAGGAGGTCGTGGGGTCAAAAACAGTGGGGGAATTTAAGAATGCATGGGACAGACATAAGGCAATTCTTGTGGGGGACAGGAAGAAAAAGGCTGTTGGTTAACTAGGATCTGCAGCTTATCCAATAGGTAGGGAAATGGGCAGACTAGGTGGGCCAAGAGGTCCTTACCTGCCGTCAAAGTCTATGTTTCTATCCCCTTCTGCCTGCATCTTTTTGTATTGCCTGAATGCAATCTTTTTGGCTTTCACTTTCTTCGCTACCTCCTTGGAAAACCATAATGGCCTCCTCTTCCTTTTCCCCGTGCTAATCTGTTTAATGCATAATTCTGTTGCTCTTGTAATCCCCATTTTAAATATTGCCCACTGTTCCTCAACCCCTGATTCCTGCCTCTTTCCCATTGTCTCCTTCAAGTATCTCCCCATTTTCCCCAAAGTCTGCCCCCCTAAAATCCAGGATATGTGTTTTTGTGTGGTTTGGTTCTGCTCCTTCTGTGATGCCAAACCACAGTGACTGGTGGTCACTGTTCCCCAGGAGCTCCCCCACTGTTACCCTTTCACACTGTCCCCGTTTGTGAGCACAAGGGCCAGTATTGCCTTCTGCCGAGTTGGTTCCATAACCAGTTGCTTGAGGAAGGCACCTTGAAGGGAGTCCGGGATAAATCTGCTCCTGGTTGATGCTGCTGCTGGGAGGCTCCAGTCCACATCTGGAATATTGAGATATCTCCAACCAGGATCACCTCACCCTTGTCTGGCATCCTTGGATGGCTAGCATCAGCTCCCTATTTGTTTCTTCCTCCTGGGCTGGTGGTCTATAGACCACCCCTGTGCTGATGGCTGGCCCTATTTTCCTTTCCAGCTTAACCCACAGTACATCTCCCTCATTTTGTTCCTCATGGATCTCTGCAGCCTTTATGCTATGTTTCATATAAGTGCCACTCCCTCCTTTCCTACCTACCTGCCCTGTCCCTTCTGAATAAGTTGTAGCCAAGTATGGACATCTCCCAGTCATTGTCATCATTACACCAGGTCTCTGTGATGGCCACAATGTCCAGGTTCGACTGCACCATGACAGCCTTCAGATCCTCCATCTTGTTGCTAAGGCTCCTGGCATTGGTACACATGGCTTTCCATGATTTGAACTCCCTGGACTGTTTAGCTGTTCTACTCCAGCCTCCTTCCTGAATCTGATTATAGACTAACCTCTCTTGCATTTTGGTTAGTGCACAGAGGAGAGATACAGGCTGGCAGTTTTCTACTGGCTCTTTGAGGTCACCCTTGTGAATAGGTACGACCAGGGCTACCTTCCATGTAGCTGTTTTTTTCCCTTCCAGTAAGGATCTGTTGTATAGTGTTACTAATGTGCCTGCTATAACAGGGGCAGCTAGATTTAGGAGTTTAGGGTCCAGTTTATCATACCCTTTTGACCCTTCAGCTTTGAGCTTTCTTAGGAGTTTTAGCACTTCATGGCAAGTAAGCAAGCTGAAATGAAATTCCGGTCCTGTGTTGGTGGTGGGTAACTGCAACAGGGATGGTTGTTGAGGTATGGGTAAGAGATTTTTGAATTTCATCTTGATCAGTAAAAAAGATGTTGAGTGCATTTGCCAAGTCTAGGGGGTCACTATGATGTTTACCACCTGCTATAATATCCCTCCCAGAAGGGGCAGAACTACCCCTTAGGAGGGCATTAATCCAAGAAAAAAATGTCTTGGGGTCAGGGAGGTTCTTGTCCTGTAGTGAGGCGAGGTATTCCTTTTTTAGTTGTTTTGACGTTAGGTTTACAAATGTTCCATAGTTCCCTGTATTTTTGCCAGTCTGCATGGAGACCAATGGATTTGAACTCTCCCCATAAAGAACAGTTATATAAAAACTTACCATAACAGTACATCTTCGAGGGGATCTCAGTCATCAGGTCACACTAGGAACTTCACCATCAATAAAGGGAAATCTACATGGAAGATTTTCAGCAGTACAACTGAGACCACCTACGCCAATGTCATGTATGAGCGTCACCTACTCTACAAGGGGTAGGCAGCCTCGCTCCCTTCTCAGTTCTTTCCCAAAGGGAGCAAAGCTCAGCCATAGGGACCGAGGAGGAGAGCCGAAGCCTGCAAGAAAGGCTGGATACACCAAGTAGTCAGTTCCATAATAAGCCTCCCCCAAAAAGGGGAATGGAGGGCGGGAAACAGACCTGTAGACTAAGCTCCCCTTGAAGATCTACTGTTACGGTAAGTTCTTACATAACTGTTCTATCTTCTTCAGGGGTATCTCAGTCATCAGGTCACACTATAGGAATAAGTCCCAAGCAGTTACAGGTGCAAACAAACAGCCTGGGAGGAAGGCCAACCTTAAGCTTAAGACAGGAGGCCCTGTAGCACTGCCCTGTCAAATTCTGCACAGGCTCTAGAGGAAATGTCCAGACTGTTGTGCTTGGTAACGGTGTGGATGGTGCTCCAGATGGCAGCTGCACAAATGTCAGTGGCAAAAACCCCTCAGAAACAAGCCAGAGAGGTAGCCATGCCTCAGGTGGAGTGAGCTTCGATAGCACCAGGCAGTTGTTTGACGTACTTGTTGTAGCAGAGCACTATGCAATTAGCCAACCATTTGGATACACATTGCTTAGAAACCGAGGTGCCCTGTCTACCTGGAGTGAAGGAAACAAACTGCTTCGACTTCCTGCTCTCCTTAGTGCACAGCAGATAGTACTTCAAAGTTCTGCGCATGTCTAAAGTGTGAAGCAGTGCTTCCCCTGGATTGGCATGCTCTGGTAAATAAACAGGGAGGTAGATAGATTGATTCAAGGTAAATTCAGACACCACCTTAGGAAGAAACTTAGAATTTGCGTGCAAAGACACCCTGTCTTTGTGAAAAATCAAATAAGACTCCTCACACCATAGTGCCTGAAGCTCTGAGATTCTTTGAGAAGAAGTAAAGGCAACTAAAAAGGGCACTTTCCAGGAAAGAAAGTGCAAGTCGCAAGTTGCGATGGGCTCAAAAGACGACAGGCTCAACTTAACCAAAACAAAGTTTAAATCCCAAGCCAGGAGAGGGGAACAGATTGGAGGTTTCAGATGCAAGATACCCCTCAGAAAGGTATGGGAGACATCCAAATGAGCTATGGTATGGTCATCTATGGGCTCGCGGAAAGCAGAAATAGCTGAAAGGTGCACCTTGAGGGAGGGGTACTGGAGACTTGAGCCAGACAAAGAAATCGGTTAGTCCAGGACCTGGTTCATCGGACAGGTGAAAGGGTCTAAATTACGCTTGACAGCCCATATGGCAAACCGCTTCCACTTTATGGCATACGTGGCATGGGTGGAAGGCTTCAAAGTGGCCACTAAGACTTCCGCCACCTGATTAGAAGCTCCGAAATGGGTGATAGCTACATCCTCAGGAGACAAGTGTGTAGATGGAGGGGCTTAAGGTTGGTATGAACCAGGGTCCCCCCAATCCTGGGTCAGCAGATTCCTGCAGAGGAGGAGAGGGACCAGAGGTTCCTTCGCCAGCTGCTGAAGCAGAAGGAGCCATATCTGGTGAGGTCAGAATGGAGCTACCAGAATCTTGCTGGCCCCCTCCATCTGAAGCTTGATGAGCACTATCTGGATCAGAGGAAACAGAGGAAAGGTGTAGAGAAACCTCCCTCTCCAGGAGGGGAACAATGTGTCTTGCCAGAAAACTCCAGGCCCTGGACTGAGCATGCAGAAATTGAGCTTTGCATTGTGTGGGGATGCAAAAAGGTCCAACGCTGGGGTGACCCCATCTGGCGAAGAGACCTTCTGCAATGAATGAGAGAAGCTTCCACTCATGCATGCTGGATCGCATCCTGCTGAGGCTGTCTGCCAAAGTGTATAGCACTCCTGGGACATGGACTGCTGAGAGGGTCAGACCGGGATCCAGAGCCCAACACCACACTCTCATGTCCTCCCTACATAGAGGGTACAAATGAGTCTCCTCTTGCTTGTTAATGTTGTACACTACACATAGGTTGTCTGACTGAATCAGCAACTGCCCTGGCAGAAGGTGGTTCTGAAAGGGCTACATGGCATATAGAAGTGCCCGCATCTCAAGGACACTGATTTGCAAGGAGGCCTCAGTTTGGGACCAAGAGCCCCGAGTCTGAAAGGGACCCAGATGGGCCCTTCAGCCCATCCCAGAAGCGTCTGTGGTAAGGATCTGCTGTGGGAATGAAATCTGGAATGGGACCCCTTGCAAAAGGTTCTGGTGGTCCATCTATCACTGAAGCCTGCGATCGGCGGGGGAGACTAGGACTAACTTGTCCAACTCATCCATCCAGTGATCCCGCTGCACCCTGAGGGTCCACTGAAGGGTATGCAAGTGGAGTCTGCCCAGAGGCACAGTGGGAATGGCAGCTGCCATTAGTCCCAGAAGCCTTAAACTCAGTCTGGTGGGTATATGCAGACTCTGGGCCAACTCCTGAGCCTGGGCCATGAGGCACTCTGCCCTGTCCAAAGGGAGAAAAGCTTTCCCTTGTGTCAAGTTTAGGACCACCCTCATGTATTGCAGTCTCTGGGATGGAACCAGGACTGGCTTGGGCAAACTGACCGTGATGCTGAAGAGTCCTGCTTAAGGTCTTCAGAAGCTGGCCTCTAGACGGTGCTTTCAAGAGCCAATTGTCCAGTTAAGGGAGGACGTACATTCCATCTCTCCTGAGAGCTGCAGCTACCACTGTTAAGCACTTGGTAAAGACTCGTGGCCAGAGGGCAAGCCAAAAGGCAGCACTTTGAACTGGTAGTGTTCACCCTGAAAAAAGAACCGGAGAAACCTCCTGTGAGGATGGAACACAGATATGTGCAGGTAGGCATCCTGCATGTCCAGAGAGCATAGCCAATCACTTTGCTTGAGCAGGAGCATCAGACCGGGCAAAGTTACCATGCAGAACTTTTTGTACTGGACATACAGATTGAGGTCTTTTAGATCCAGGATAGACCTCAAATCTTGGGTCTTTTTGGGAACCAGAAAGAATCTGGAGTAAAACCCTTTGTTTCTCTGATGTCTGGGCACTGGCTCTATGGCCTGTTTGTGCAGGAGGGACTGTACTTCCTATTGGTGCACAGGCAAGTGGGCTGGAGGATTACAAGGATAGTGGGAGGCTGCTGGAGGAGTTTCTGGGGGATAATCCATGAGCTCCAAGGTATGACCCTTTTCTATGAGTTATAGAATCAAAGCGTCTGAAGTTATGGTTCTCCACTGATTTAAATGCACGGAAAAATGACCTCCGACCACCACCTCCCGGTCAGTGACCAGAAATGGTGGGGGGTGGTCTGAGGGGGATCCAGTCGCAGGGGCTGATCCATCACTTTTAGGGTGCTTGACTGTGGCTCCAGAATTGGAAGGGACAGGTAGGGCAGTGGAGGCTCTTCTCTTGCCCTCATGCCAAGATGCTGCTGGCTGTCTGTTAGGTGCCCAACGAAAAGGAGGGATCTGTCTGCACTTCGGCTGCTGAGTATGGTACAGTGAGTTAATAGACTTAAGGGCTCTGCCTGAAGCCTACAGGTCATTAATCATGTCCTGGACATGAGGGACAAACAGTTTGGTCCCATTAAAAAGGGCATTCGGCACCTTTTGCTGAACATCTATGGCAAAGTCAGAAACCCGCAAACAGGAGCAGGCATATGCCCATGGCAGCAGCCCCAGCAACAGTGTCAGACAAATCATAAAGTGCCCTCAGCAGGTGCTTCCTGACATCCTCTGCTGTCTGCAAGCATTGGAGGAACTCCTGTTTCTGAGAGCCCTCTGGAAGAGCCTGGGCAGCAGCCTTGCCCTTCTTCCAGTTGGTGTTCTGGTACTTTACCGTGTGGGACAGGTAATTTGCAATCCCCAAACCTAAGATGGAGAAAGTATAAATCCTCTTACCCCAAAGGATGATTCTGTGAGACTTCTTGTCTGGGGGGAGGGAGCAAAGGTGCTTGAGTGCCTTAGACCTGTCATGGGCAGCCTTAATGACCACTAAGTCCGCTCAGGCTGAGCCACATAGCAAGGGAACCCTTGGGGCATTATAGAGTTTATCTGCCCTCCTGGGCATGGCTGGCACCATACCTGGATGGTGCCAAGCAAGCAGTGGCAACATTCCTCAAAGCAGGCAAGATGGGAGGAACAATCTTTGGAGGAGACTCAGGAATCTCCAGGAAGTCAACCAAATCTTTCCTGGTGACATCCTCCTCCTCTGTATGAAACCCCATGGCAGAGGACAACTGCTTCATTATATTAAAGAAGAACGGGTCCTCTGGAGGAGACCAAGTGGTGTGCTTGACTGAGTCCTCACTGACAGAGTAGGCAGTGGACTTGTCTGAGGGAGAGAAGTTCTTCCTCTTCCCCTCCTCATCATCAGGCAGCATGAGGTAAGGGTGATACTCTTCTTCGATGTCGATTTCCTCTAGGTCTAGGTCTGATGTGCAATGCACTGACGCCGAATCACAGGAATCATTCCTCAGTTGATGGGGGAAGGGGGGTCTCTGACACCGAAGCTGCTGTCAACAGCGCAGGTGATGCAGACCTGAATGCACTAAGTTGGTTCACAATCACAGAAGTGAACTTGGTAAGGATCTCACTGAGATCAACCGTGGGTGGGGGGTGGGGGTGTCGATAGAGCCGATGACGGGGACATGACAGCCCGAATATGCAGTTGCCCTAGAGCCTAGAGATGCATCAGGTCTTCGAGATGGTCATCGATGACAGGGAGGGGCTGAAGGACCCGGAGGTCGATGACCGGCTGCCCTGGGAATCGGATGGTGGAGCTGTCGGTATGGGCTTGGTAAATACAGAGGCCTGGACAGTGGATTTGTGTGTTGACGCCACAGCCATCAATGAAGTTCCCCCGGGAGAAGAAGATGAGGAAACCATCAGGGAGTGGGACTGCTGCCAGTGGGAGTGATTCTGATCTCAGTTTCTTTTATGACTCCCCCCCAAGGACTAGTTTCAAGCCTGGGAGCTCAATGACTCTGCCAGCGATTGAGAGGCTGGTACCCTGGAGGAACCCTGCCCAGAACTGGCTACCTGATTCTCCATTAGCAAATTTTTAAGAGCCTTCTTGCATCGTCTGAAGGTTCTTTAATTAAACTTCTGGCAGAGATCACAGTCAGGAACTCGTGGTCAGGCCCAAGGTAGCAGACACAGAGGAGTGTTCATCTGTGGACGCAATCTTCTCCTAGACGGCAGCAATGGAAAAGAGACATAGAATGAGTAGTTCTTGAGATAAATAGAGTAAAGGAATCTCCAAGAAAAAGAGATTCCAAAGTAGGTATAAAGAAAAAAGTTTGTAGGCAAAAAGGTGCGAAACTGTGTTGGAGCTTCCGCTGAGACCCGTGTAAACTGAGTCAAAGGCAGGAAAGAACTGAGGAGGAAGCGGGACCACACACACCTTTATAGAGTAGGTGATGTCATCACGTGACATTGGTATGGATGGCCCCAGCTGTACTACTGAAAATCTTCCATGTGGATTCCCCTTCACCGATGGTGAAGTTCCTACGGTGTGACCCGATGACTGAGATACCCCGCCCTGAAGAAGATCTTATCTCTCAACTTCCTAAGTCTTTCTAGACCATTGTTTAGCCATTTTAAGTGTTGCCTTTTAACTCTGAGATGCCTGAGGGGGGCATGCATATTGGCAGCTGAGAGTAGACTGTTAATAAGGAAGTCAAGTGCATTGTCAATGGTGGTCAGTTCCTTGATCCTTGACCAGTTAGTTTCTGATAGGGCGGAAAGGAAGGAGGCCACAGAAAATTGGTACAAGTCATGGGCCCAGAAAATTGTCGGAGTTTTTTTTTTCTTTTTAAATGCAGAAGATTTGGGTGGTGTCACTGAGGGAGTCTGCAGAACCCCATCCAGCTCTGATCCTTTCTGGTCTAGAAGTTAGCACCCAGTCTAGTAGGGTATGATTTCTGGTTTTATCGTTATGCCGAGTGGGCTGTGTTATTATTTGGGAAAATTGGAGAGGGGAGGAGTGGACAGTGCAGCCTGATGTCTTGCAAGCTGCCCGTGATGCTACTGGGGTGCTGGGGAGGGGAGGAGTGGAGACTGCAGCTTTATGTCTTGCAGGATTCCCGTGATGCTCATAGTGTGCTGGGGAGAGGAGGTGGCAGAGTGCAGCCTGATGTTTTGCAAGCTGACCACGATGCTCCTGGTGTGCTGGGGAGGGGAGGAGTGGAGAGTGCAGCCTGATGTCTTGCAAGCTGCCCGCGATGCTCCTAGTGTGTTAGGGAGGGGAGGAGTGAGTGCAGCTTCATGTCTTGCAGGCCGCCCGTGATGTTTCTAGTGTGCTGGGGAGGGGAGGAGTGGACAGTGCAGCCTCCTGTCTTGCAGGCCGCTCGCGATGCTCCTGGTGTGCTGGGGAAGGGAGGAGTAGTGTTAATTTACCCTAATGTGTGCATTAACACAGTTTTTTGCAAATAATTTTTTCCTTTTGAGATAATAGAACTGTATCTTCATTCACACAGGTCCTTTGGGGATCTGCATAAACAGATGCAGACGCCCTGCAGAAACAGAAGACTGTTCACCCACAAAAGTGCAGGGCCCGCAAACTGCAGGCCTTGCAGTTCGGTGCAATGACCGATGTGTAGAATGCATGGGGCTGTCTGATGGGTTGTGGAAGTGCAGAGGCCTGTGGTCCCTGCACTACTATGTGGCCACAGCTACAGATGCAGAGGGGAAAGAGTGCATCTGTCAGACAATGCACAGGGCCCTCTGCTACCCAAGGGAGGAGAGGTGAAGGACCCTATGCCAAGAGGACAGTTGTCTTTGCTATATGGTAGCCAGGCCTGCACAGACAACCCTGCACCTTTCATTTCCTGGCTTGGGGGGTGCTGCATAACAGCACCATCCCCCCACCCTCACCCCATCCAGCTAGGTCACTGAGCTCACCACCGAACTCAGCTCGCTGGCACGGCATCACAATGCATACCTGCTGAGGTCAAGAGTGACACTACACACTGTTAAGGTAGCTATCTTTTTTTTTTTTTTTTTTTTTTCAATTCTGACCACAAAATTTCAAGATAACTCATTTTAAAAACATGGCATGTACCACTTATAGTACACTGGACGAAATGTCATTTTGCACTAGAAGTGCGAAAACACATCTCATCCAGGATATTTTAAAAATTATATGCCATGTTTATGAGATGGTATGGAAAAATGGCTATGTTGAAAGTTTGGAGTCCAAATAGTGAAAATTAGTGAAGTTATACGTGAACATTGAAATACTGCAACGTTCACTCCTAACCTGGCATTTTACCATATTTGCACACCAATTTGTCAGCATAACCTTCGTAATACCCTACCTCATAAACCCAGTAGTGAAAATGTTCAGATCCCTGCTGAAACATCATTCTGCAGCATCGAACTATCATTACGTGCCACAGGTGCAAAAACACATTTCAGCTAGGATTTGAAAAATGACAGCTGTCACATTCATGAGGTGGTGTAAAGAAATGGCTAAGTTGAAAATTTTGGGCAAAGTATTTAAAAATCTTAGTTCGAGAGGGGTTCCTGCAGTAGGTCTTCACATAGGACCGCGCCCTGGCATCAGGACCCATGGCAAACTTCTAACTAGCAATCTCTAGCGGGAACCGCCCCTCAGTGTCACATTACGGATGTCAGCGTGACTGTATAAAGGGTGATCCCACACCTGCCCTCCAGTTCTTTTCCCACCATCAACCTGAATAGTGGGACCTCATGGTTGAACAGCTTCATCGTCTGCTATCTTTATAGTATAAGTATTAATCTTTTCACTCCTTTCACTAAAACATCGTGTTGCATCTCTTTGCGTAGACCAAAGAAAAAGTGTGCAAAGTGTGGCGAGCAGATCCCACATGGGGATGACCACTCCCGCTGCATTCTCTGCCTGGGCCCAAAACACAAGGTAGAGGATTGCCAAATCTGCCAATCCTTTAACCAGGCCACGCACTCCCATCGCCAGAAGGCCCTCGATGCTCACCTCCAAAAACAATGCCTTGCATCGATGAAAAAAGAGCTTCAGAAACTGAGGGAACGTTCTTCTTCACCCACCCCGGAGAAAAAAGGAAAAGAAGAGGCTCCGGGAGCACCACCGTTCTCCGTCTACTCATCATCACCAGACAGCCAATGCCACATCAGGTGGGGCCTCCACATTGGTTAGTACTCCACCTCAGAGGTCTCCATCCAGCCCAGCAGATTGGATGCCTTCTCCCCTCCTGCCTTAGTCAGTGAGCAGTCAGGGGTCTCCTCTTGGAAGATCTTCCTTCGGGCCTGTTGCAAGCTCAGCTGATAAGTCTCCTCTGGCTCCACTGCTGGGTGCCCAGCCTGGTTGTCCAACCAGACTCCAGCCTCCTGGTTGCTGTCTGCCTGACCTCCCTGTAAGTCGAACGTCAAGCTTCCCGACACCCGCCAGGTTGATGCCGATAAGTTGGTCGCTGGCTCACCCGACATCCGCTTGCAGCTGCACCTCGACACCAGTGTGGTTCCCAACCCATGCAGAGCAGCCCAGGCTCCCCTCAGTCCTGCAAGGGTTCTCCCTCCCGGGCCCCACTGACCCAGCCCAACGTCTCGTTTTCCCCAGTCCCCAAGGAATTGAGTGCTGCTGTCCAGGAGACCTCTCTTGCATTGGGCCTACCTACTGAGACTCCTGCCTCCCCAGAGAGATGTCAATGGGGGTTTCTATTCTCTTAACCCCTCGCCTGTCTCTGTTCTGATGTTGGGTGCCCTTAGACCTCAGACGCCGGGCCACTCCCCAGTTCATACTCCATCAGATTTGGGCATGGACCACGGACTTTTTGCTCCGACGCCGGAGCACCCTTCTGACCCTTCAGGGGTCCCTGCCCTGACCCCAGGCCTGCTGGCAGACCCTGCTATCCCCAACGGTCCCTTGGCACCGCTGCTACCTGGGCCTTCCGCCCCTCCTCCGTCTAACAGGAAATTCAAGCACTACTGACCAAGTCGGCCATACAGCTGATTCCGCCAGGGCAGATAAGAAAGGGACATTACTTCCACTTCTTCCTAGCACCCAAAAAGACAGGAGATCTGAGACCAATTCTAGATCTCAGTCTGCTCAACCTCTTCATAGAGTACAAGAGGTTTCGCATGCTGACCCTCCAAGGACACCTTCCCATGCTCCAACAAAATCATTGGTTGTGCTCTCTGGACATGCAGGATGCTTACCTGCACATTCCTATCCTCCTGGCCCACCGCCATTTCCTGAGATTCTCCTTTTGGGAGAACCATTATCAGTTCAAGGCCCTTCCTTTTGGCCTCTCTTCGGCACCTCAGGTTTTTACCAAGTGCCTGGTGGTGCTGGCTCTGGCCCTGCGCCGCAAGGGTATTTACGTGTTCCCTTACCTGGACGACTGGCTGCTGTCAGCTCTATCTCAGGACAGTCTGATGGATTCTCTTTCCAGCACCCTGGACCTTTTTTTCAGGCTTGGCATCACTGTGAACTATCCTAAGTCTCAGCTCTCATCCTCCTAGCACCTTCAGTTCATTGGACCAGTGCTGGACATGGTCCGGGGCAGGGCCTTTTGCCTATGGACAGGGCGGAAATCCTGATTCAACAAGCCGTGTTGGTGTCCTCCTGCCGTTGGACCACAGCGCGCTCTATTCTCCTTCTATTGGGTCTCATGGCGGTGGCTACACCCACAGTCCCCTTAGCCAGACTGCATATGACAGTGACCCAGTGGTGCCTACGGGTCCAGTGGGATCAACGCATGGACGACATGGATCACAGTGTCCTAGTCTCCAGCGGCTTGAAGAGGGATCTCCTATGGTGACAGAATCTATCCAGTCTTTCTCTGGGGCTTCTTTTCCATCCCACGCCCCCCTCCATGACCCTCATGATGGGAGCCTTGGGCCATGGTTGGGGAGCCCACCTGGGAGACCACTGAACTCAGGGAGCATGGTCTCCCCTAGAGGAGCATCTGCATATCAACATTTTGGAGATGAGGGCAGTCGCCTATGCTCTCCAAGCTTTCCAATCCCACTTGCTCCTGGGAACACTTTTGATCCAGACAGACAACACTGCCATGGTCTGGTACATCAACAAACAGGGAGGCACCCGATCGTATCCCCTTTGCAGGGAGGTGATACAGGTGTGGTACTGGGCAGTCCAGCATGGCCTGACATTGATAGCAGTCCATGTCCTAGGGATTCACAATGTCCTGCCGGACAGTCTCAGCCACACTGTTGCACAGGCTCACAAGTGGAAGCTAAAGCAAGAAGTAGTGGAAGATCGCTTCCTTCAATAGGCTTGGACAGAAATAGATCTATTCAGCTCCCCATCCAATGCAAAAATACCCAGCTTTTGCTCGCTCATTCCCGGGTGTGGTGTTTTCTGGCAAGATGTGCTGTCTCTGTCCTGGACAGGGAGATTTCTGTACGCTTTCCCAGCCTTTTCTATTCTACAGAAGGTTATGCTGAAGCTCCAGGCAGAGGGAGCCCACATGATTCTCACTGCCCCTCTGTGGCCTCAGCAGATTTGGTTTCCTCTGCTGCAGCAGCTGATGATGGAACGCCCGGTACCTCTTCCTCTCTCTCATGACCTTCTGTCTCAGGAACAGAGCAGCCTGATGCATCCAAGCCTCAAGTCTCTCCACCTGCATGCGTGGCACCTTTGGACATAGCGGTCCTATGCTTTGGCGTATCTTCCAAAGTCACTCTGGTCCTAGTGGAGGCCAGAAAGCCCTCCAAAAGATCCACGTATGCTATGAAATGGAAGAGAATTTCTATTTGGGCGACAGCCAAAGGTTTAGACCCTTTTTCTTGCTTGGCACCCCAGGTCCTCGAGTACCTCTTGCACCTGTCTGATCTGGGCCTCAACGAAGGTCCACCTATCTGTGGTTTCTGCCTACCACATTCCAGTGGAGGGCAAAACCATCACTCAGTTGGAGGTCTGTGGTAGGATGTTAAAAAGTCTAAAATAAAAAGTAGTAATTTTCTTTTCTCTCACTCTTTTCTGTCCTCTCTAATCCTTTTTCTAACTATCCTTTCCTTTTCATGACAGGCTGGCCAACCTGACATCTCTTTCTAAGCTGTACTATCCCTGTACTGCCTTAATTAAATTGGGCTGCCACTTTAAATACTTAGCCTAAGAAATCCCCATTATGTTTAAAGTTTCCAGTTGATGTGTTTTGGCTATAATGCCAGGTATAGTAAAAGAAAGAAACTCACATAACCAGCACTTCACGCTGTGTTTCCTATCGCTTTAGTCCCCAACTGAATTTGCGAACAATATGTGTTCACAATCGCAAAGGAAGTGTACGCACATTTGTGCAGGAACCCTGCTCTGGGGGAGCCACTGAGCTCCAGGAAATGAAACCGCTTGCTGCAGTTTGGAAAGATGCAGCCATGTGGCAGAAATAGAAGTGGGGAGGAGCTCTTTGTGCTTTGTTGCCATGGAGCTGTAAATACTCCTTCACCCACTTGCTGCTGTAGCAATGTCCACTCCACGGACTGATGCAGAAGGCACCAAAAACAGAAATGAAATATAAGGACACTACAGGCAGGGTATAAATATGACCTGTAGTTTAAAAAACCAGAGGGTTTTTTTGTTTAAATCTGTAAGCCCAACATAGCGAGGGGTTACAGTACTTGGCTCCAGGCCAAAATGAAATGTTTGGCCGATGGCTGAAATGTAAAGCTGTTGGGTACATGAAGTCAGGAGAGAATGTGTTGATTATAAAGAAACAGTCCTAGCAGTACATGAATAAAGGCTCTAGGCTGTTTTTTGTTTGAACTTATGTATATTCAATTGTTGTTTTGTGGATTACAGAAATGGCAAAGTTATTAACCATTCTAAGAAGAAATAGGAAGTGGTCCCTAGCCTTGCAGGATATAACAGAAAGGGAGCGCAACCCTCTTCTATTTTTCCCTGTCAAGGTTAGAGATTCCTCCAAATAAAATGCAAAGAAATAATTTATTTTTTCCTTTACCTGAATATGCAGCCCAGGTATTTAGAAGGGTCTTCCTATAGGGCTGGCAGCCCAGAACATGGCTGCTCTTGTAGTGAGCTGTGTGGTGAGGTCACCAAGAGAGGGAGGAGCCAAACTGCCCTGATGATGCCCAAGTCTCTAATTAAGATTGTATTTGGCTTTAAAAGGTATCTTTTCTACATATTATTGTAGTAGAGAAATATGGGGATAAGGTGACATCTAAAAGGGAAAACATAGCTATGGTGTACATAACAGGAGCTTAGTAATAAGACTCTGTTTATTAATTATAGGGTCACATGTCTGTGATGTCAACTCTGTACACTATATAACCTCCCCACCAGGGGGCTATAATTCAGATAAGAAGGTCAGTATCCTCTGATCAGAGAGAAGGAAGGACGTGTGAAAACTTACACACAAAGTGATATTGATGTACAGAGAATGCAGGAAGTCTAGGGAAACGACTTGCCTGAAGTATTTTGTAACCCCTAGGTGGCGCTATCCCAAGAGCTACTACCCCTACCTGCTTGGCTAGTAGCAGGTTAAGGAGCCTGAGTTCTGAAACGGGTGCCTCCATCCAGAGGTCAGGGTTGGTAGTGGTCAAGCTGACCTGGGCACAGCCCTTCAGGACCCTGTAACCGCCCTCTTTCCTTACTAGTGGCCGGAACAATACACAATAATCACTTTCACAATACCCCTGATACACCACAGAAGTACCCACACTGTTTGCACTTACCACCAGGGCTTTCTTCTGGCCTGGCCCTGGGGAACCCCTGTAAAACAAGGTTATACACAGCAAATAACAGCAGTACAGTATTCTTGCACAAACTGGAATCACAGTCAGGGTAAATGCAAAAAAGAGTTAGATCTGATTTATTTAAGGGGCTTGAACAAGGGAGGGGCGTAATCAGGTTAATTAGCTTAAAGGCTCTATCAATCAAACAGTTTTGCATGCACTTCAGGGTCCATAAACAGTCACACACTCTGGGCACCCAGATGGAGAATGGTGGGCTAGCCAGGAATGTTGCAGCTGGTTGGGGCCCTGTGATGGAAGAAAACAACATGCACAACAGACACTATTTGTAATCCAGAGCCGGAGGGCTCAGTTCGTGAAAAGAAAACAAGACAATCAGATTACACACTTTTAGATTAGGCTGTTGTTGCAGGGAGCTACCCTGATGAGAATGGGATCAGAGCAGTGCAACAGGAGTTTGTGGAGTTGGGGAGGGGCCTCAGACAAATAGCACACACGGTACCTTTCTCAGAAGTGCTACCTGTCTATGGCATGGATGAGGCTAGGGTACTCCGCACCATGGAATTCAATGACTGGTTGAAAAACTGGTGCAGAGCTCAGGGATTTGGCTTCACTGGGGACTGGGGCTCCACCTGGAGGGATGCAGGCCTATACACACGCGAAGGTCTGCATCTATCCTGGAGGGGAACCAGGATCCTAGGTGATAGGTTTAATGCTTCATTGGCAAGCATTTAAACTAGCCAAGGGAGGCACCAAAATCGGGTAGTTAGTGAGGTAAACACCAAGATAGAGCAGTTGATAGGATAAGTGCAGTGGTAAATAGAGAAAAAGACAAAGGCAGTAAGGACAAGGATGGGGCAAAAAGAAATAAAGCCAGAAAAAAATGGAGGGTAGTAAGTACCAATGCCTGTAGTCTGGGCATCAAGCTCCCTGAAATGGTGGCCTTGATGGAAGAGGGATGCCTGGATATCGTGGCAGTCACAGAAACATGTTACACAGAGAACCATGACTGGGATGTCAACATAACAGGGTACACAATCTACAGGAGGGACAGGGAGGGAGGGAAGAAGACTGAGGAGGAGGAGGAGGAGGAGTAGCTCTCTATGTAAGGGAAGGTATCAAAGCAACAGAACTAAACAGGGAGGAGAGGAGGCACTGTGGGTCATCCTGGAGACTGGGAATAGCTCCACAATCCGCACAGGGGTTGTATACAGACCCCCGTCTCAAGGGGAGGAAACGGACAAGGAAATGATAGAAGGCATCCTTGGGATGGCAGAGAAAGGGAGATATTGCTGATGGGGGACCTGAATATGCCAGATGTTAACTGAAGCACCTTTGCTGCAGCCACATCTAAGAGCAGGGCCATTCTCGATGCCGTACAGGGGGCATGCCTCAGACAGCTAGTTTTGGAACCCACTCGGGAGGAAGCAATCTTAGACCTGGTACTCTTAAATGGGAATGGAGAGAGGATCTCTGATCTTGAAGTGGGTAGCCATCTGGGAACAAGCGACCACCAAACAGTGTGGTTCATGATAAACTTAGCTGTAGAGTCAAGCCACACACAAAAGTGAAGGTACTGGACTTCAGGACAGCTGATTTTGTCAAAATGGGAGAATGTCTCAGAAAAGCACTAGCAAACAGGCAAGAAGGTAGGGTGGAGCAACAATGGGGAAACATCAAAACTGCCATCACAGAGGCAACAAGCCTTGTGTGAAGCAAATGAACAAATCAAAACGAAAGAAAAAAACCCACTATGGTTCTCAAAAGAAGTGGCGGGGAAGGTAAGGGAGAAAAAGATAGCATTCAGGAAGTATAAGGAAACACAGAAGGAGCAGGACAGAGAATTGTACCAATTAAAGCAGAAGGAAGGGAAGGCAGTCAGAATAGCAAAGGCCCAAACTGAGGAAAAGATAACCAACTTGGTTAAGAAGGGGATAAAACCTTTATAGGTACATTAGGGAGCAAAGAAAGATGAAGCCAGGGATACTGAGGCTGAATAAAGAGGAAGGTGGTTGGGTGAGAGTGACAGTGAAAGCAGGGATACTGAACAAATATTTCTGCTCAGTATTCACAATGGAAAAGCAGGGGAGAGACCTAATCCAGTCAATAGAAGCAATTCTGGATAGGAGGTTGATATTAGTCCTTTCACAGAAGAAAGTGTTCTGAAAGAACTCTTCAAACTGAAGGTGGATAAAGCAATGGGGCCTGATGGATTCACCCCCAGAATTCTAAAAGAACTAAGGGAAGAACTAGTAACACCACTGACTACCCTTTTTAATAAATCATGATAAGGATGGCGTGGTACCTGAGGACTGGAGGAGGGTGAATGTGATTCCCCTTCACAAAAGTGGGAGCAAGACAGAGGCAGGAAACTATAGATGTGTCAGTTTGACCTCAGTGGTAGGAAAAATGATGGAATCACTTCTGAAGGAAAGAATTGTTGAGTACCTAGAGGTCAGTGGGGCACAGGACCCAAGGCAGCATGGATTCACAGCAGGAAGGTCATGTCAGACAAATCTAATTTATTTCTTTGACTGGGTGACCAAAGTAGTAGACCAGGGAGGGGCTGTGGACATGGCCTACCTAGACTTTAGCAAGGCATTTGACACAGTCCCACACAAAAGATCAATAAACAAATTAGCCAGCCTGGGGTTGGTCCCAGGGTGGTAGCCTGGGTAATACACTGGCTGGACAACAGGACACAGCGGGTAATAGTAAATGGAGTCCACAGTGAAGAAAGGAGGGTTACTAGTGGGGTACCGCAGGGTTCAGTACTGGGGCTGGTCCTTTTTAATGTCTTTATAAGTGACATTGTGGAGGGACTGGAGGGGAAGGTATGTCCCTTTGCAGATGACACAAAGATCTGCAACAGGGTTGATATGCAAGGTGGGGTGGAAAGGATGAAAAGGGACTTGTCAAAGTTGGAGTAATGGTCAAATGTATGGCAGCTTAGATTCAACGCAAAGAAGTGCAAAGTAATGCACCTGGGAAACATAAACCCAGGGCAAGAGTACACAATGGGGGTGAGATACTGACAACAACAAAAATGGAAAGGGACCTGGGGTAGTCATATCAGATGACCTAAAGGTGGGCCAGCAATGTGAGAGGGCAGTAAGGAGGGCTGGGGATACTAGGATGCATAGGAGAGGCATCACCAGTAGAAAACAGGAAGTTGTTGGCCCTCTGTACAGACAGTTGGTAAGACCACATCTGGAGTACTGTGTACAGTTCTGGAGACCCTGTCTCCACAAAGACATAGACAGGGTGGAGGCTGTCCAGAGGAGGGCAACCAAAATGGTGCAGGGTCTGCACCAGAAGACATATGAAGAAAGACTAAAGGAGCTTAAGATGTATAGCCTCGAGGAAAGGAGGGAGAGGGGGGGACATGAGAGAAACTTTCAAATACCTCAGGGAATCAACAAAGTCCAAGAGGGTAGCATCCTTCAAAAAAGAGATGTGCAAGAACAAGGGGGCACAATTTGAAGATAGAGGGGGGACAGATCAGAGGTAATGTGAGGAAGTATTTCTTCACAGAGGGTTGTAGATGCATGGAACAGCCTTCATGAGGAGGTCAGAGAGTCAAAAACAGTGGGGGAATTCAAGAATGCATGGGACAGACATAAGGCACTTCTAGTGTGGGGTAGGAGGAAGTAGGCTGTTGGTTAACTAGGATCTGCAGCTTTTCCGTTAGGTAGGGGAAATGGGCAGACTAGGTGGGCCAAGCGGTCCTTATCTGCCATCATATTCTATGTTTCTATGATGATTACTCACGATACCCAAGTTTGGGAACACAGGCTGGACGAAAATTGAGACAGCAGGTGGTTAACCTGGAGTGCCAGGAGAAGCAGGGCCCACACGATTTGCCGAGGCGTCGTTCCTGTTCAAGCGAGGAGCAGGGGGCTGATCCCCAGGCAGGACTCCCGTCAGTGGCTTTCTCTGTGCAGTGGGGTAGTCTGGCAGGGCCAGTGTGGCATGGCCCAGGCCGAATGGAGATGAACGCAGATTCAGTTTGATTAGGCTTGATAAAGCTTCCAGCAAGCAGAACACAGTTCATACAGTGGGGAACCAAATCACGACCCACTTTCAATACACAGCACATTTACATGTAAAGGATTCTACGGTACCAGCAAGCAGAACAACCGCTCACACAGTGGGGAACCAAATCAAGACCCACTTTCAATACACAGCACATTTACATGTAAGGAAATTCTACTGTACCAGGCAAACTGCTCTCCGATCACGATCGCAAAGTCTCTTCACAAACTGGGGATTCAAAAGCAGCTGGAAATCCTGACAGGATGATCGCATTCAGCAAATCTTTGGTCTTCTTCAGGTATGAGCCTGGTAAAAAAATCAGTGGCTTACTTCATTCTCACAAACTTGGATTTAGTCAATAATTCTCTTCTCTCCCTCTCAGGGGCAGCAGGCAGCAATGCAGGCCACAACTCAGGCCTTTCCACAGTTCTCCCATGCAAAACTACGAGACGGCTGCTTGACTGTCTCAAGCTCTTGCTCATTCAGCTCCCAACTGAGATCTGACTCAACTGCCAGGAAGCCAGGGACTTTCCTCAGAATCCAAAAGGTTTGGTTGGCTGATCTGTCTGTCAGTCACAACAAAGGCTCCCCCTTCAGGTGCAAAAAGGCGCAAAACCCAAAACTACAATTCCTACAGATTTTGACTCCAGACAGCTCCTGTAGTCCGCTCCATTTTAGGTCCCACCAGAACTGACTGGTCCAATTGCAGTCCAGGACCAAGATAGTGGAGATAAAACAGTCCTTGCTGCAAAGAAGGCAGGCTAGACAAACTACATTATCATTATCACTCTAAATGATTTTCAGCAAATAGTTACATCTTTCAACAGAGCTCCCTCTCAGATTACTTATGACTGCAAGCCAGGCAGCTCTTAAAGAGACAGTACACAGAGGCTATACAGGCACTCTCTGGCAATCACATTTAAACTGCTAAAACACAGGACACCAGCCTGGCAGTGAGCATTTAGGCAAGCTCGAGGAAGACTTTTCGGGAACCCCCATTTGTAGGTGGATTACAATTTATTTTGGTGTGAAAGTTTAACACCTTAGTTTTCTTTTCTGTAAATATCTATTTTATTATTTATTTATTTTTTCTAACATTTAAGAAATAAAATGACAAATGCAGTTCCTGTGTTTTTTATGCATTGTACAGTATATGTCTGTCTAGTGTCTGTTATTGAATCCCAAACACTTACAAGGTCTCCAAAACATTTCTTAAGGGGATCCTCCGGTCTGGAATCTGAATCCCCCCTGGGGTTTGAATTTTATTTTATAGAAATTTACTTTGCCCTCTTTTGAGCCAGCAGCAAGTTGCAACATGCATTACTTATCCAGGAAAATGCTCTTTTTAGTAGCCATTACCTTTACTCAAAGAGTTTCAGGGCTTCAGGCCCTAGTTTGTAAGGAGCCTTTTTTGATTTTCCACAGAGACTGGGTGGCTCTGCGGACTAACCCTTCTTTTCTTCTGAAGGTAGTTTCAGAATTTACTTTGAATCAGAATGTTGAACTGCTGCTATAATGCCCAGAGTATTCCAACAGGGGGGAATACCTCCTCCACACCTTGGATGTGCACAGGATTCTGAGATAATACATCTCTAGGACCAAAGAGGAAAGTCTAATCAGTTGTTTGTCACCTTCACACCCAAATGTCAAAGCAAGGCCATTTCCAAATAGGGTTTGTCAAAATGGTTGGCTAACTGCTTCTCGTACATCTACAACAAGTATGAGAAGCCCCTGCCGGAGGACATGAAAGGCCACTGTACTCAGGGCATGGCTGCTTGACGGCTTTCCTGAGAAACGTGTCCACTCACGGATATTTGTGCAGTGGCCACTTGATTTTCCATCCATACCTTCAGCAAGCATTACAGTCTGAACATCGCCTCTTGGTGCAGAGCCGGTTTCAGCCTCACAGTTCTGCAAGGCCTCCTGTCCTAATGCAGACCTCTAGTTGGCAAATGCTTTCTCCTCCTGGAACTTATTCTCTGACTTCCTTTTTCTTTTCTTTTATAACTTATTATTTTTCCCTCCTTACTGCCACCCCCCCCCCCCGTCAATCCACTCACACCCATACTACCGCCATGGCATCTGCCACTAGAGTGCTAGGCTGCTCCGGTACAGTGCTAGAGGCCCAGATGAACCCCCGTGTGGGGTGAGGAAGGCTCCCCCTTCCCTTCCAAACTTCAGAGGAGTGCCTGCGCAGCAGAGTCTACCCTTGGTTTGGTAGCTGGGTGGCTGGAGTGATCATCACCTAGGCTCAACGAGGGATTTTTTCCTCTTTTCTTGAGACCTCCCACTGCTGGTGCTGGCACACAAGGAGGGCCAATGGGACAGGAGCCAGCTGGAACATGGCTCCACCCAGGGCCCTCGGCCAATGTCAGCTCCTCCCATTCTCTTACTGCTTCCCCCGACTGCACTGCCAATACCTGGGTTCACCCGGGAGATGGCAGTAGAACAGCAGGGTACGCGTACAACCCTTCCCAGAGAGGGAGAGCTGCCAATGGGTGCTCAATCCCTCTCTCCCCCCCCTGCTGACCCCTGGCAACCCGAATCCATCACCGAACCCAGGTCACCAGCATGGTGCGAGGTGTGGTGTCCAGCGCCTCAACCCTCAGTGCCACCGGGCCAGCTACTTCCTTTTTTCTTTGACTGCTTGGTACTCACTCCAATATGTGAAGACCTACTGCAGGAACCCTCTTGAAGTAAGATATAGCAGTTATGTAAGAACTTACTGTAACAGTATATCTTCGAGAGAGGTTCCTGCAGTAGGTCTCAATTTCCCTCCCACCTTCCCCCAGCTCCTGTATCTATTCTCTTTTCCTTTCACAGGGCTTAGTTATTAGCAGCTCAGGGCTTCAGGATTTTTTACTCCTTTCTCCCGTTTCCTCTTCCAAGGTCTCCAATGGGAGAACTGGAGGGCGGGCATGGGGACCGCCCCTTTATACAGTTATGCTGACATCCGTCATGTGACACCGGGGGCAGTCCCCCGCTATAGATTGCTAGCTAGAAGTTTGCTGTGCAGTCCTGACACCAGGGGGCACAATCCTATTTGTGAAGACCTACTGCAGGAACCTCTCTCGAAGATCTACTGTTACGGTAAGTTCTTACATAACTGCCATTTACCAAAGTTACAAGCGAGCATAATAAAATTTCAACATATGTGCAGAACTTTGCTGTTTTTACATATTTTGACCTCAAATTTGCAACATAGCCTTCTTATTACCCCACTTCATGAACAAGTACAGTGAAAATTTTCACGTCCCAACCAAAAGGTGATTTTGCCAAGCAACCGTGAAATTGCCTGTTGGGCCAGATTTGCATAATTCCACCACCACTGTTCATGAGGTGGGATCCCAAAAAGGCCATGTTGAAAATGTGAGTGCAAAGTATGCAAAAATGGAAAAGTTATGCATCAAAGTTGAAAACTCCATTGAAATACACTGAACCACACCTACCTTAGTTTATCATACTGCAGTCAAAGGTTCCAGCAGCAAGACATGTTTTCCATCAGAGTGAATCTTCACCTTATGTCCTGTTCAGGTGGATGAAGGTTTGTAGCAGTATACCGGGAGTTATAGGGTGGTGGGTGCTGAGTGAGAGGTGGGGGTGGGGGTCAGATCGGTGAGGGACTGCTTCTTTTCTGCAGGTTAAACAAACAAAGGGGCGTTTTTTTTTTCCATACTGGAACGGCAATTGGAGGATGGGGGGTGTCAGTAGACACCAGGGAAAGAGACAACTATAACAGGGACAGTGATCAGAGGGTGGGGGGGTGCCACTAGACACCAGGGAAGGAGAAAACTATAATAATGAGAAATAGCTTGTAACATTAAAGGCAAACATTATTTTATAATTAACACTTTTACTCTTAGGTAACAGAAATGGCACATTTCACGAGGGACTGGGAAATTTCTGAGGTGTAATCAGGACATCCCTAAAAATCAGGGGCAGTTGAGAGATATTGGGGGCACACCACTAGACACCAGGGAAATGGCGGCTCACTGCATTCCAGCTTTCCAGATCTTTCTCTAATTCATCTATCAGCGGATTCAGATTCACTTTTAATAACTGTTTAGAATCACCTGGTAATTTAATGCCTAAATATGTTATAGAAACATTGAAACATAGAACTTGACTGCAGATAAGAACCAAATGGCCCACCTAGTCTGCCTATTTTCCTACCTGATAAGCTGCAGATCCTAGTTAACCAACAGCTTACTTCCTCCTACCCCCCAGTAGGACTGCCTTGTGTCTGTCCCATGCATTCTTGAATTCCCCACTGTACTGGACTCCACAACCTCCTCAGAGGCTGTTCCATGCATCCACAACCCTCCGTAAAAACTACTTCCTCACATTACCTCTGAACAGTCCCCCTCTATCTTCAAATTGTGCCCCTTTGTTCTTGCACATCCCTTTTCTGAAAGATGCTACCCTCTTGGACTTTGTTGATTCCTTGAGTGCTTGAAGTTTCTATCATGTCCCCTCTCCCTTCTTTCCTCAAGGGTATACATATTAAGCTCCTTTAGTCTTTCTTTGTATGTCTTCTGGTACAGACCCTGCACCACTTTGGTTGCCCTCCTCGGACAGCCTCCACTCTGTCTATGTCTTTGTGGAGATGGTCTCAGAACTGCACACAGTACTCCAGATGGGGTCTCACCAACTGTCTGTACAAAACAATAACAACTTCCTGTTTTCTACTATTGATGCCTCTCCCTCGCATCCCAGTATCCCCAGTATTATACATTTGGGTTGTATTTTAATGGAAAATTAGATCCATTCCTACTGTTTTTTAAACAGTTTATTAATAATAATGCTTCTGATTTTTGCCAGTTTACAGTATAACCAGATTGTAAACCATATTCTTGCACTATGTGTAACCCTAGATGGCGCTATCCCAGGGCTACTACCCCTGCCTGATTTGCCACTAACAGGTTGAGGGGCCTGGATCCAATGGGTGCCTCCACCCAGAGGTCAGGGTTTGCAATAGTTAAACTAACTTGGTCACAGCCCTCTGGGACACTGCAACCCCTTTCTTCCCACTAGTGGCCCACACAATATATCAGAATTACTTCACAGTATACACTTACCCCCAGGTCTGGTTCCGCACTGGGACCTCCTGTGAAATGAGATACAGTGCAACAATCACAGAACAGTACTTTAACATAGACAAATACCTCAGGCAGTATAACTTTGCTGAAACAAGCAGCTCTGATTTATTTAGGGGGATATAACAAGGACAGGGGAAATCAGGTTAATTAGCTTATCACTCTAATAATCTACCTATGGCTCTGTGCACAGGCCTATCCCTATCGATTACTGTCCCTGGTACCCAAGCCTAGTGGCTAGTCCAAACCCAGTGGCAGCTGGTGAGGGCCTTTCACCACAGAGAAAGGAGAATTAAACAGTCAGCAGTACAGTAATTCCATTTGGATTTAATGTGGCAATTCAACAGGGCGACCCTGAATTAGTACTCACGACCTCCAAATAAGATAGGGTCCTTCAATGTCAGCGGGCTCACTTGAGGTACACAAACCTCTTCACACATCCATATAAAAGAAAGCACTATACCAGGCAGGCTGCATCTGTATCCCGATCGCAATTACTGCACAATACCGGGAGAACACAGCAGATTCAGTTCCTGACAGACCGAGTGTAATTTTCAGCAATTCCTCCAGTCTTCTACAGGGTGAGCCTGGTTTCTACTCTTCAGAGATCCTTTGATTCTTTTCACAGGACGGATTCAGTCCTAACAAGCTGCAGACCGGAACTCTGGGCCTTACACACGTTTTTTGACTAAAACTGCACACTGAAAAAGTACAGGGCTCCTTCCTTCTTCACTGCCAAAGCTCAACTGAACTCCAACCGACAAAAACCGGGCACTTCCTTTGAGTTCCTCCCAGTTCTTGACTGGATTGGCTGTCACTACAATAGACTGCTGCTGTTGGTCCAAAAGGCACTGAAGTCTAAACTACATCTCCCAGAGTCACTGCCCATACAATCCTCTTGTGGCTGGCTCAGATTATGAGTCCAGGTTCTGATTCGTCCAAGGCACCATTTTAGAGCTAGCTTACCCCACACTGATTGGTCCAGTTCAGCAGTTCAAAACTAGAATGGGAACTAGCAGACACAGTTCTGACTGCAAAGAAAGCAGGTTAGACAAACTGTAATTTCATTATTACTCTAAATAATTTCTGGCAAACAGTTACATCTTTCAGATAGGTTCCCTTTGCACTCCTAGTGACTGCAAAATTAAGTGAATTAGCAGCAGCTCAGTGGTACTCAGAGAAGCACACAGTCCCCCATACAACTAATTATGTCTGCAAGCAGACAGCTCTTAAAGAGACAGTACCAGAGGCTCTAAAACACTCACTGATAAATGGCTTAAATGCCAAACACCATTCAGGCTTGGAGCATTCAAGCAAGCTCCTGAAGTCTTTTGGGAACCCCATTTGCAGGGGGGTTACACCTTCCTGGCCTGGGAAAGCTTAGCGTCCGCGTCAAGCAAGTACCATAAGTTTCAACTGCAACCATATACATTTGCATTAGGCTGCACATGTAATCATCAGTCAATATATCATTTTACCAAGAACACATTTCTGAAACATTGCAGTCACGTCACTCTTTACACAGTATTACATACACATTGTACCATAACTCAAGTTATTACCTCTTGTACATGAAACCTGAAGAGAGGGGCCCTTCCCTATCAGTTACCTTGGGCTGGATGGGGCAAGGCACCATACTTAGAAGGCAACACAAGTAACTTGGAGTTAGCACTGATGCTCAGTTTGGGCAGTGAGCTCGGGGACACATACACTCCTTTATGGACAACATTGAGAGGCAAGTCCACAGGCCCCCAAGTGAATCATAACTGAGGTGCACCACAGGCTTTACAGCTCGACCAGTCTTTCTAGGGGAACTGTTATAGTCTCTGCCTCTGAGCCTCATTTTCAGCATTGTCCTCACTTGTCAGGAGTCTCCATGGGGGTAGAGAGGCTAGAACTTGGGGCACTTTCAGCTCCAGGAGTTACAGTTTCTGAGTCCACAACATTTGGCTCGCATGGAGAGCTTTCGGACACTGGCAGTGGACTGTCGGGCACTCAAATACTCTTCTTGTTCGGTGTATCACCAGTCTGCCCCAATCTATCATTTCCTCCTGAAAGCTCAAACAGTTCAACCATGCACAATGATTCCATTTCATCTGATCTGATGCTTTGCACTTCACTTTCTGGGAGCATTGGCTCCAGGGACGAAGCTGGGGGCTTAGACAGTCCAGAAGGCCCAGCTTTGTCTCCAGTATTGACTAGGGGATTGCCCCGAAACAATTGACTCAGTTCGTAAGAAGGATAGTGTTCAAAGTCACTCTCACTTTCTTCCGATATGGACTGACAGTCATGCTCAACTGGGACTTGTGGAGGGGAACACTTTAACTTTGCTTCTGTAGGTGCAGACTTTCTTGATCTTTTCTTAGCAGCAGCTCTAGTCACTGGTCCAGAGGGGCATCTTCTAGGGGCTCAGACTCAATTAAGATTTGTCCAATGGGCAGTAAATGATTTCTATGTATTGTTTTACATCTTTGAATTATTCTCAGGCCTTACTTTGTACACTGGCAGATCATCTAGTTTGCCCACTACAATGTGAGGGAGATGGTGCCATCGGTCAGCAATCTTGTGCTTGCCATGCAGTCCCAGATTTCTTAGCAATACCGATCTCCCTCCTGAGTTCCTGTGCTTTCACCTTTTATCATGCCTTTCTTTGTTGGCCAGATTTCTTTTGGCAGCCATGGTTTGAGCCAGTTAGTACGCATGAGTTAGCTGGGCCTTTAACTTTGCACATACTGTAAATAGTTGTCAGCTTGAACCCCATCAGGAGAGACCCCAAAACACACATCTACTGGTAGTCGAGCTTCTCTTCCAAACATCAGGCGGTAGGGGAGAATCCAGTGGCATCACTTTGGTGCAGTTATAAGCATGTACCAGGGTGCTAATTTGTTGGCTCCATCTAGGCTTGTCCTTTGGGTGCAGGGTGCCTAGCATATCTAGCAAAGTGCGTTGAAACGTTCAGGCTGTGGGTCCCCTGGGGGTGGTAAGGAGTGGTTCTGGACTTCTGACTCCCACAGAGAAAGCATCTCTTTGATCAGGACGACTCTCAAAGTCTCTCCCTTGATCAGAATGGATTCTTTGTGGAGCCCATAGTGAACAAAAAGTTTTCTACAAGTACTTTGGCCACAGTGGATGCTTTCTGGTCTTTGGTGGGGAAAGCTTGGGCATATCTCGTGAAATGGTCAGTGACCACCAGCACATTACTGATATTTCTTTGATCTGACTCCAAACTCAGAAAATCAATACAGACCAGCTCCATGGGTGCACTGGTGGTGATGTTAACAAGGGGGGCAGCCCTCTGGGGCAAAGCTTTCCTCTGTAAGCAGCGACTACAAGTTCGAATGTGTTGCTCCACATCAGCCCCCATCTTAGGCCAATAGAATCTGGATCTCACCAAGTCAAGTGTTCTGTCTATACCAAGGTGCCCCATGTGGTTGTGCAAGGACCTCAGTACTGAGTCTCGAAAGGCAGTGGGCAGCACTAGTTGTTGTTTGTCTACTTGTCCCCCTCTGTCTACTGTTTCTCTGTATAACAGTTTATTGATCAGTTTCAACTTAGGACCTTCTTTGTATAACAGTGCAGTTCTCAAATCAGTGGAGCGTAATTTGGACACATCTTTCCTGCATAGAGGGCTTCTAAAGCTGCTTTGATCATGGGATCGCTGGATTGAGCTACTTGAATACTGTCATTGTCCAGCTGAGGCAGTGCACCAATGTCTATTGCAGAAAAGTGGCAATAAGCAGCAGGTATGCAATTCTCAGAGGGTCCCAAGCAATCCACCATGCAGTCCACTGCGTCCGTGGACATTTGTTCCTCCCTGTCAAACTTCGGCAGAGTGCCCGAATGTCAGGTTCTGCCAATCGGACCCAATCATTCTGGGAACAGGCCTCGGGAGAGAGCATCAGCATCTATGTGGTTCAGACCTGCTCGGTATTCGAGAGCATAGTCATATGTAGATAATGCAGAAAGCCACCCATGGCCAGTGTGGCATCCAACTTAGCTGAGGTCTGCACATAGGTCAAAGGATTATTGCCAGTTTTACTAGTATTTTAGCCCCATACAAGTACTCATGGAATTGGTCAACAATAGCCCACTTCAAAGCTAGGAACTCTAACTTATGTACAGGATAGTTCTTTTCGGATGGGGTCAGGCTTCTACTGGCAAAGGCCACTGGTCTCAGGCCATTCTCGTGCTCTTGGTACAACACAGCCCCCAACCCTGTAAGCTAGCATCAGTGTGCAGGACGTAAGGTTTTCTTGGATCGGCATAGGCCAGCACTGGAGCATGGGTAAGTTGATATATGATCTCATGAAAAGCAGTCTCACAATCAGGAGTCCAGCGGCCCCAAATACTTCACCGGATGAAAATACACTCTTTCAGTCTTGAGGGACGCTGACTTTGGTATTTTTGTGGGTTGGGGATACCCTTGAGTAAGGTTATAAAGGGATCACTCTTGAATAGTCCTTGATGAGGCGCCGATAATAACCACAGAATCCCAGGAATCTTTGCAGTTCTTTTAGATTTTTGGGCTGTGGCCAGGTGGTCAAGGCCTCAACTTTACTTGGGTCGGTCTCTATTCCTCGTGGATACTATGTGTCCACATACTTTACTGATGTTTGAAAGAATTGACACTTATCAATGGACAGTTTAAGGCCAAAGTCCTCCAGTCGGTCCAATACCTTAAATAATCTGCTCTCATGTTCCTCCAGTGAGCTGCCAAACACAATAACATCATCTAGGTATACCAGGCACTCTAGTAAGTTCATGTCCCCACTGCACGCTCCATCAATCGCTGAAAAGTGGCTGGGGCACCTGAAATCCCTTGAGGCATCCTCATGAATTCATAGAAGCCAGCGGACAGATAAAGGCCGCCTTCTCACGGTCCTCTGGGGCCATCGGGATCTGGTAGTACCCATCATGGAGATCCAGCACAGAGAACCACTTGCTCCCGCTTAGCAGTCCAAAGCATCCTGAATGCGGGATTGTGTACTGATCAGGATAGTCCACCGTTTAAGGTGCCGATAATCCACACACATCCTTACTGTTCCATTCTTTTTCCTCACTACCACAATGGGGAAGCATAAGGGCTTCTGGATTCTTGTATTACACCAGCAGCTAACATCTCTTGCAGATGCCGCCTCACATCATCTATGTCAGCAGGTGCCAGGGGCGAGACCTCTCACTGAAATGGTCTTTCGTCATGCAGCCGGATATTGTGCTCAGCTCCTTGCACGCATCCTACATCCCATTCCTTTAAAGAAAACACCTGGTCTCTGGGCAAGCTTCTCACTGATCCTCACTTTCCATTCAGCTGGCAGCGGGAGTCGCCAAATCAAACAAGTCAGGCTACTCTGTCATTCTTCCTTGAACTCTTGCTGCTGGTAGCACTGCAGTGTCTGCACAATGCACATTAGCCAGGATGCAACCTCTGTTTACCTCGAATGTCTCTTTTCAGACACATTATGAACTTGGACCATTACCCTTCTGGCATAAGCATGGGCTCTAGCGGCAAAATACTAGGCTTGACCAGCAGTCCTCTGGCAATTTTCCATCGCCTGGTGCATCCAACATTAATATTTTATTCTTAACATCCTTTCTGATACGGACCTCTCCTGTAAGGTACACTGGGCATTTGGCGCCAGGATCAGAGACTCAGGATCCTTCTTCCATACAATTCCGACCGGTTCCTCTGGTTCTGTTTTTTCAGCATCTCTCTGTGCCTCATAGGCCTTCTTAATTAAAGCCGGAACTCTTAAAGCTCTACTAGTCTTTGACCCCTGTTTTTCATAACACAACTGTGCCAGCCTTCCGAACATATGAGCATTTGTTCCAATCAACAAAGGGACACCATCATACAGTCCAGTGGGGGACACACTAAGGCTAGGGTCTCTACTTGTTCGCCACTCCAGCCACGGAGGTGGGGAAAGACAGCCAAATCGGATATACCCGGAATAGGGGTAGGCCTTCTCACTTAACCCCATACATGCAGTCCTTCTAATGGTTGTAAGGGTACTTCTGACAAATGCTTCTGATACCAATCCTGGAACATAATTGTCACTTGGGAGCCACTGTCTAATACAGCTCTTGTAGACACTCCATTCACCTTTACAGTGGTCTCCATGGAGGGACCCACTATTCTGGACCAGTCTGAGAGGCGGTGGGGCCTGGGCAACTGACCTTGCCACAAAGGACGTGAATTAGCATTTTGGTGCCCTCACTGGGATCATGTCGGCACCTCTTAACCACTGATTTCTTCTCCGAAGCTCTCCTTGTAGCCTATATGCAACTTTGTCAGTGTCTTTTGGGGACTGGCATTCCCTTTTCATGTGCCCATCTTTCCCACAATTATAGCAAAACATACTTTCTGGAGTTTGAGCTGGCCGAGGCGCCACACTGGGAGCCAGGCGGGTATTACTAACTGGAAACCTGGGTGCCATCTCTGTCTGCGGCGTGATAAGCATTTGGAGACATCTGTCAGTTTCTGCACTTCCATGGTTAAGGAATTGAGTTTGGAGCTGTTATCAGCAGGAGATACATGGGTGGGTACCCCACCCCATAGCAGATGCAGTCGGATATAGGTCAGGGCTCTGCTTGCAGGCGTGGCCTTCATAAAGGACTGTTTTGAATTCGGATCTCTCTCAACAGTTCGCCCCATTGTGGCATATCTTTTTCCTTGTCAGAGCACTCATTGACTGTCAACCTCTGCCCTGAACTTCACTTGATGGGTCACCTCAGTCACTCGGGTCGTAGCCACAGCTGTTGGTGCAGGTACCTCCCGAGGTCGCCTTTCTCAACTCCTCGAATTTCTCTCATTAACTCATCATAGGAGGGTGGGATTCCAGTCGATTGCCAGGCGTGAACTGAAGCAACAGCAGTTCTGAGAAGGGGCAGACTTATGATTCTGTCCAGTCTGGTTCGGTCTAGTTCAACGCTGGCAAACTACCCTTTCTGAGGCATTCTTGCAACAATTTTTCCAGCCGAGAGACATACACAGACAACAACTCCTTGGTACTGTTGTGCATTTCTTACTCTCCACCATAGGTCCTCATCAGAATCTGGGCTCCCTATTACATTCTCCAAGGCCTCAAGATAGGCCTGTGCAGTCGCTTCAGGGTTACTGGCCCGTTTAGCACGGATGGTAGCTAGGGCAGGACCTCGGAGGCTCTCACCAACCTCTTCGCTCGCCTTCCCGGCACTGCTCATTCTAGCACTTGGGGGCAACATAGTCTATCCAGGTCTCCCAGTCATCCTCCCTTGGGGGGTGGGAGGTGCCAGAGAAGATCCTCAACCTTCGGTAAGAGTCGTGACTAATGGCAGGTGCAGAAATAGGAGTCTGCATTGGTTCAGCCACCATTACGGGCACTGGAGCAGGAGAGGGTGTTGGGGAGGAACACCTCAGGTGGCAAGAATAGTTTCTTCAAGTCCTCCACAGTTTTCCCTCTCCCAGCAACCATTCAGCAAATTTCTCCTCAAAAGTTTCAGATAGTGGTGGGGGCTGATTCTCGGTCTTTACTGTCCTTAGTTATCACTCTCCAAGCAGTGAGGGCCTCTGGGGTAATGGTCTGTGGCACTTTGAGCCATCTATGGGATCCTTAAACTCTACTAGGGCCAGGAAAGTGTGGGTGAGCAGATTAGCATGCCCACCCACCACCACAGGGTTTTGTAAACCTTCCACCTTGGAAAGTACTCCTGCACAGTGTCCGTATTGATACCCAGGGGATGTCCAGGATAAGCATAGCATTTTGGGGGTCGATCTCCTCCCCAGTACACCACTCCACCAGCCGGTGCACAGCCACTTCTGTCGGGGTACCCATTTTTTTCGTAACAGTGGTTCGTAAATATGGCCACTAGAGGACACACAATCCCAGCGGTGAGCCTCCAAGATGTAACCCCTAGATGGCGCCATCCCAGGGGCTACTACCCTGCCTGATTTGCCACTAACAGGTTGAGGGGCCTGGATCCAATGGCGGTGCCTCCACCCAGAGGTCAGGGTTTGCAATAGTTAAACTAACTTGGTCACAGCCCTCTGGGACACTGCAACCCCCTTTCTTCCCACTAGTGGCCCACACAATATATCAGAATTACCTTCACAGTATACACTTACCCCAGGTCTGGTTCCGCACTGGGACCTCCTGTGAAATGAGATACAGTGCAACAATCACAGAACAGTACTTTAACATAGACAAATACCTCAGGCAGTATAACTTTGCTGAAACAAGCAGCTCTGATTTATTTAGGGGATATAACAAGGACAGGGGAAATCAGGTTAATTAGCTTATCACTCTAATAATCTACTTATGGCTCTGTGCACAGGCCTATCCCTATCAGTTACTGTCCCTGGGTACCCAAGCCCTAGTGGCTAGTCCAAACTGCGGCAGCTGGTAGGGGCCCTTTCACACAGAGAAAAGGAGAATTAAACAGTCAGCAGTACAGTAATTCCATTTGGATTTAATGTGGCAATTCAACAGGGAGCGACCCTGAATTAGTACTCACGACCTCCAAATAAGATAGGGTCCTTCAATGTCAGCCGGGCTCACTTGAGGTACACAAACCTCTTCACACATCCATATAAAAGAAAGCACTATACCAGGCAGGCTGCATCTGTATCCCGATCGCAATTACTGCACAATACCCGGGAGAACACACAGCAGATTCAGTTCCTGACAGACCGAGTGTAATTTTCAGCAATTCCTCCAGTCTTCTACAGGGTGAGCCTGGTTTCTACTCTTCAGAGATCCTTTGATTCTTTTCACAGGACGGATTCAGTCCTAACAAGCTGCAGACCGGAACTCTGGGCCTATACACGCTTTTTGACTAAAACTGCACACTGAAAAGTACAGGGCTCCTTCCTTCTTCACTGCCAAAGCTCAACTGAACTCCAACCCGACAAAAACTGGCACTTCCTTTGAGTTCCTCCCAGTTCTTGACTGGATTGGCTGTCACCACAATAGACTGCTGCTGTTGGTCCAAAAAGGCACTGAAGTCTAAACTACATCTCCCAGAGTCACTGCCCATACAATCCTCTTGTGGCTGGCTCAGATTATGAGTCCAAGTTCTGATTCGCCAAGGCACCATTTTAGAGCTAGCTTACCCCACACTGATTGGTCCAGTTCAGCAGTTCAAAACTAGAATGGGAACTAGCAGACACAGTTCTGACTGCAAAGAAAGCAGGTTAGACAAACTGTAATTTCATTATTACTCTAAATAATTTCTGGCAAACAGTTACATCTTTCAGATAGGTTCCCTTTGCACTCCTAGTGACTGCAAAATGAAGTGAATTGGCAGCAGCTCGAGTGGTACTCAGAGAAGCACACAGTCCCCCATACAACTAATTATGTCTGCAAGCAGACAGCTCTTAAAGAGACAGTACCAGAGGCTCTAAAAACACTCACTGATAAATGGCTTAAATGCCAAACACCATTCAGGCTTGGAGCATTCAAGCAAGCTCCTGGAAGTCTTTTGGGAACCCCCATTTGCAGGGGGGTTACACCTGTATAATTTTTTTGAAATTCTATTTCCGGATTTTGTAAATACAATATCACATTGTCCACAAATAGAGATAGCTTTAACGTTTTCTGTTCACCAAATCTGAATCTGCTGATAGACTTTTCTTCTCTAATGACATTCAGTACCGTAGGAAGGGTGGGGCGGGTGGTGCTCCCGCCCCAGGCGCAAGTCTCCGAGGGGCACATTTCTCCACTGAAGCTCATGTTCTAATTCACTTGCGCTGCCGCTTTAAATCTTTTATTTTTTTTTATTTTGGTTCTATAATTACAAATGATTGTCAGCAGGGGTGCATCTGAGGACCAGGGACCAGCAAGTGGTGGTGGTGGTGGGGGGGGGTCACATGGTTGCACAGTCTACTGCAGAAAATAATAATCATGTTGTGCTGAGAAAGAGAAACTGTGAGTGGGCCAGCATGCCAGCCATTAGTATAAAAGGTATGGGCAGAGCATTTGGCACTGAGTGAGAAGCGGTTTGTGTTGGAGACGGGGAGAGTGTGGATCAAGTTGTTGAGCGTACTAGCATAGAGTAGTAGACAGTCACGGAAACTAAAAAAGTGAGAGAGTCAGAGAGGAGAGATGAGTCACAAAAGACAGAGAAAACAGAAGAGATCTTTGTCTTATATTTTTTTTCATCACTTGTGTAATGTAAGCATAAGCAGAATGCACACTACACTAAGTACTCTGTCTGTGTTTGTCTATGTAGACGAGACTGGTAGTTGTCACTCATCAGTGACAGAGTGTCTGAAGTAAAAAATTATGGCACTGCAGAAGAGCAGACCTGGCGTAGTGATGAATAATTCCAAATTAATTTCTGAATTCAAATTGTGAGATGATTAGATGGGGTCTATGTCGTGAGAGTGCAGTGGGGGGGGGGTTTATAGTCCCACTCAGGAAGTCAGGAGATGAAGATCTGCTTTCCTTGACGTTGAATTATTGGGCCTGGGAAGGCCTATCTTGGAGACGGCTCTGCTGGTGGGTGGGCAGGTGGGCAGCGACTGTGTAGTTCACTTGAACTTCATGCACTGGACTGGGGACTGGGATGGGAGTGAAGATTTTGAAGCAGTTGCCTCAGCCTTGGCCTGACTGCCATGGCATGGGCCGCGGTACACCATCCCTTCTGTCCACCACGTGTTACTTTTTCTTTTCTTTCTTCTTGACCCGCCCTCCTGCACTCTCATTCCATTGCCTTTTTTTTGTGTCTCTCCTTCTGATTCTCCTAGCAGAGTCCTTGTTCCATTCTCACCCCGCACCCACAACTGCCTTGCTTAGAAAATGAGGCCTTGCCTGCTAGTGCCTTGCCTAGTTGTATTGGATGACATGTGAGGGGATCTGTACAGTTTAGATCATAACATATTAACAGTTACATGTATCTGGATTGGCTTAGGCTGTGGAGGGAACTGATGGGAATCAGAGGCATGAGGGGATTTGGAGTGGGGCTCGTTCGGGCTGCAGGGATGCTGACTGGAGCAGTTGGGCTGGCTGAGCTGTACTGGGGGTGCTGTGCAGGGGTTATTTACTGGGCAGAGGAGAGGGGCTGCACTGCTAAGGCATACTGAAAACTGGTATAGGCTAGGCAGAATGTTTTTTTCCCTAGTGACACTTCTCATTGCACCATGGGGCCCCCTATACTGTCTGTCACCAGGACTAACTAAATGGGCCCTTGGGGCGGGTCCTCAAGCTCAAGCACCCTATCGTGCTCTATCAGGCCCTTTTTTTTTTTTTTTTTTTTTACAGGGCCCCACCTAGACACTACAAATTGTGGACAGTACTACATAATGTATCCCATCCCCATCCCACAGCAGGAACCCCCACCAGACAAGCTACCCCCTGCAACTGTCCCCCCCACACAGGTCAGGAGAGAGCCAGGAAGCAGAAGATCCACAGCAGAGAACTGCTGCTACAGTGCTGTCCAAGGTCCCACAGTAAAACTTCTGACAGAAAAGGAAAGCTCCCCAACTCACTAGTCTGCTTGGCTTGCATCCATAAACATGACAGTTTTATTAATAATTTATAACATTGCGCAGACTGAGCATGTCACCTAAATCATGGATGTCAGTTGACCGCTTCTGGATCTTGACATCTGACAGCTTCTGAAGCGCTTATAAATTGTATATATAAAAATACCTGCCATGTTCGGTGGTTGCCAACAGAGTACATGAGTCTGAGCTGTTGAAAGAGAGAGCGAGGGAGGACCAGAGGAGCAGTGTATTTATTTGTATGACAGAAGTTATACTGTGGGACCCTGGACAGCACCATAGCAGCAGTTCTATGATGTGAATCTTACGCTCCTTGGCACTCTCCCAACTGGGGGAGGGTAGAGGCAGATGCAGGGGTGCTTTTCTATGGGGGGTTCCCACGGTGGGGATTGGATACAGTCAGAATATTGTTTGGTGGAGGGGATGCCACTGCAGAAAGAGTGGTCCTCTGAGGGATGCTAGACTTGGGCTGTATACCTCTCATCCTCTTGCCTCATGAATCAGGGACAAGACTTAAAATAATCAGGGACAAAGACCTATATCTTGGACACATGTTATAAATTGACACTATTCACTCAGAAAGCTGATAGAAAAGGGGATTGTGTTCATCTGCATTTTCTGAAGAAGAATAAGTCTGTAACTTTAATGTTTTACATTATTTCATGACTTTAACCCCCCACCCACTATTCTCTACCATAAAAAACAAACTTTATGATGGACAAATGCAAATTTTGTTGCAAAATCAATGACAGTTTAGAGGTATCTGTGCTGGTCTAGATGCAGGGATTGTTCGGTGCATGGGGCTTGTCTTGGTGTAGGGTGGTGGTTCAGCTATAGGAAGGTAGGCAGCTAAGGTGAGTGTGTGGTGTGTGGAGGTGTTCAAGTCACTGTAGGATGGGGGCGGAGTCTGGTTATGGTCTAGAAGGGTGGCTCAAGCAGCATTGAGTGCTGGAGATAGTCTAGCTGGAGGAAGGATGGTCAGGGGGAGGCTTTTTCTTCTGTTAGGTGGTGGTGATTCCGCTACAGGGTAGTGGAGCCTGCCATCATGGCTGAGTGAGTGGGCTCATGGGGATACATCCCCATGTGAGGATGGGTGGTTGCAGGTGGGGCATCTTAGAGGTACACGTGTCCAGCACTCGAGGACTGCATCTATGCCTCTGAGGTGCCTATATTGCCCCCATGAGCCACTCGATGGAACTGTTGGTCAGACAGTTGTCCACAACAACTGCAGCTGCACTGCACACTCTGATGAGAGCCAGCCAGTATCTTCGACTTCCACACCTCAGATTCTATGGGAGCAAAGTTTTCCTGAAATCAGGGGTAGGGAACGATAACAAAAGTATGTTTTCCTTCAAAAAAGCCCCAAAACTCACTACAGAACATGTAAACAACCTAGAGCTTCTGGGAGTCTATGCCCCAGACCACTGGCTGTTTTCTGGGGCGCAAAATTAGTCTCTTGCCCAGGGCACCAAAATGCCTTCCACGGCGCTTGATGACATTAGCTAGAAGCTCAATAATGAGGGAAAATAGGAGGAGTGATAAACAGCACTCTGCCTAGTACCTCTGTTTAATGAAAAGGATGGTGAGACAGTATTATTAGTTAACACCTTGGCTTTAGGAGTATTGTATATTGCTTTTATCCAAGTTATGAATTTTTGTCCCAGATTAGCCACTTTTAATATTTCCATTAAATAAGGCCATTCCACCTTCTCAGTAGCTTTTCCGGCATCCAGAGATACCAGCATACCCTTACTGTTGTGTTTGATTTGTAATATAGTCAAAGCATTTCTTATATTGTGTTATCCCCTCCTTCCCTTGATGAAGCCTGTTCGGTTGTCCCCAATTATACATGGTAATACCTTTTCTAGCCATGCTGCTATGATTTTAATAAAGATTTCATAATCTGTATTTGAGAGAGATATTGGATGATACAACAAACATCATTTTCTATCTTTATCTTTTTGGGGGATGACCGGTATCAGTGCCTCATCAAAGGGGGGTGGGGCTATCTATGAAAGAGCCGATTAGCATATGTAGCTTTGGGACTAAAATGTCTTTGAATGTTTTATAAAAATCTATACCAATCCCATCCAGTCCCGGAGGTTTACCTGCCATTAATGTTTTAACTACTTCTTCAATTAGTTTTGTGTAACTGGTTTCTCTACTGAACTTTGTTTTTCCATGGATATTTTTGGTATTCTTAAGAATTTGGAATTATTAATTATGTGGTTATGTGACTTGTATACTTTTGTATAGTAATTTAAAAATTCCCTATTAATATCTTTTTCGTTTGCTGCTTTTCGTGCCAAATTGTCTTCAGATTCTGTTATAAATCTTTCTGCTCTTCCCTTTTGTAATTGATAGGCTAATAATTCGTCACTTTAATCTGTGAATATTTTGCTTTAGTGTATAACATAGTTCTTTCAATTTTTTCATGAACTATTTCTTGATATTCATTTTAAGTCTCACGCTTTTTAAGTAAATTTTATCATTGGTTATGACGAGTTGATGTTGTGAATCCAGGATATTCTTCTCACTTTTTTAATTTTTCCCTTTGTATTTTTCTTCTGGCTACTGAGCTAGCTATACCTACCCTCTTATTATTTTTATATGCATTCCAAATGATGTTATGGGACTTCTTCATCTGTATTTATTCCAAAATAGATCTGTGTTTCCTTTTAACTTTTTCCCAAAACTTTGGGTCTTTTAACAACAGTGGGTCCATTCTTCAAGAATGGTTAAGGTGGTATCCCAGGGCGTAGCTAGCCAGCAAGCGTGGAGGATGCTTGTTAATACAGCTCCCTGGGGTGACAGCTCCTAATTTAAAATTTCAGCTGTATAATTGCTTTTGAACAATTCTGCAGGCAATAGACAGATCCTTAATTCTGATGGCAACCAGGAAATCTGAAAATAAAACAGGCCAAACTGCTATTTGGAGCCAACAAGCTGGTTAAAAGAAGTGAAAGTTACCTCGGCACTCTGGGCCTGCAGACTGTGGAGATGGCATAAAATATGGGTACGGAGGTGGACCTAACTAATACCTTGGCTGGGGTCCCTGAAACATTGGTACAAATGAGGAGTGATATGAAAGCAGGATTTCACAACTGACCACTCAATTCACTCACTAGCTTAACAGAAACGGCTACTACATATACCTCCCAAATATGTGAATTGGAGCGGAGAGTTAGTGACCTGGAAGATATGTACGGGGTTTCAGCAGAAAAACGGTTCACTCTCCATGATTGCAGACCTGAAGGAATGACTCAATGATCAGGAGAATCGCTCCCGCAGATCCAACATTCAGATCACTGGCCTTCTTGAGGGGACGGAGGGGAGAAATCCCAATGTGGAAATACATAAGTGGATTGTTAAGAACTTGAGCCTTGGATAGGAAGCTGAAGGCTTTGAGATTGAGCGAGCCCACCAAGTAGGCCCTCCACCAATCCCAGGAGATCATGCTCGTCACTGCCTTATAATATATCTAAGGTTTCAGGATAAAGAGATTATTCTGCAAAAAGCAAGAGAGATGAGCCCCATAAAAATGAGTAACACTACTGTGCATATATATCAAGATTACAGTTGGGAGTTGCAGTTGAAGCGACAGAAATTAAATCCGATTAAGAGTAAATTGTGTCGTCTGGGATGGAAGTTCTCTTTGTCTTACCCTTCACAGCTCCGAGTGGATAGGCCTGGTCAATCCCCTCGATTCTTCGCGTGCCACAAAGCAGCGGAGGGATGGGTAGAGGAGGAGGAGGAGATCAGGAGGGACAGGCCACAACCTAATGCAGAATGAGGTGTGTAGTGTTTTCACTTGTTAAATGTTGCAAATCAGTTTACAGATTGAGTTTGCTCTGTCTCAATTAGTGAGTGGTATGCAGATCGACCTGAGTCTCTTATTTCCTCCTCAAGGGAACTATGATGCTGGCTGTCACGAGGCGAGGCCTAGTCAGTGGAACTTTGATATTTTAATGCCTAGAAAACATGTGATGCTATATACCTCCGACCGAGTCTAGGGACCCGGTACCAGCGGCGGTTTCTTCTGGTCGGAGACTCTTCTTAGATCACTGAATATTACTCCAGCATGACCATGATGGATTCTCCGTGGGGTGGAGGTGGAAAGGAGCAGTTTGTTTCCATGATTTGAAGAGCTAGGGCTCTGGGTGGACCCTCAATATTGGCAGTAAACAGTACGGTAAATGTGTTATTTATGGGCTTTCACCCAGTCCCAAAACTTTTGTTACTACAAAGAGAACTGTCAGAATATATGATTTTTCATTGAACTTCAGTTTTGTTGAGCTTTGATCATGCTTGGTGTAGGGGAATTGGAACCTCCAGTCAGTCTTAGCCCCAGTGAACTACTTTTAATGCTAGAAAACTTAACTACTGTTGATTAAGGAGTATTCTTACTGTTTAGAGATCTCCTCACACCTCGATACCATTGTATAATTTTTTCTTATGCTATGTGAATGCTTGGTATGTGCTATGCAGCTGACCAGTATTTTTTCTTTCTTTTATATTGCCTGTGGAGGTCACCCCCCACACACACACACACACAATTCTATGGCTAGCATTAAGGGCAGAAGTTTGTTTTACTGCCTATTGTTTGTAGTGGGATTACTGGCGGGTTTACACTCGCAGGGGGAGGGGGGTGGTTCAGTTCCTGTTGAACTGAGCCAAGGAATAGTTAGTAGTGAGGGAGGTGGGAATATTTGGTTAAAAGGGGGGAGGGTTACATTGGGCTGTTGGAGCTGGACATAATATGCACCTTATCCTTGTGAGAGAAGTGAGGGCACTGGTTTGGTTCTACCTTAATCTGCTGGCTGTGGTGGACACTGAACAGGTATTCCTATATAGGGTGTTGAGACTGGCTTTTCTGGCCTGGTTCTACTGCTGGGTTTTGCTATGGGGTTATTAGATAAGATAGTGGTGGGAGGAAGGCAGGAGCTGGGCTACTGGGAGACAAGAGTGTGGATGCTAATGTGGTACATGCTAGATAAAAAATACGTACTAAAAGGTTGTTTCATGATGGGATGATGTTAATGTCTGTCCTGGAATATTAATGGCCTTAAATCTATTATAAAGCGCAAAACGGTTATGGCCAAGGTCTCAGAACTAAGGGTATGATTGTTTTACTTCAGGAAATTCATTTCTCCAGCACTGAATCACAGAAAACCGCTGCATTTATGGGAGGGACTTGGGTATCATCAACTTTTTCTACAAAAGCTAGAGGAGCCTCCATTTGGATTCCTGCGGGCTCCCCTATACAGGTCCTACATACACTGACAGATCAATTTGGTCACTATGCACTGGCCAAGGTTGAAATCCCGGGTAAAGGTATAATGCTAATAGGATCTGTATATGCCCCATATGTGGAGAATCCTGGATTTTTTTAAAAACTGACATTGGATACGTCCTGCTGGGAGGGCTCATGGCTACTGGGAGGTGACTATAACTGTGTCACAGACACAGTTTTAGATCACTTGAATAAGGCCCTGTCCCCAACCCATAACACAAGGCTCTGGAGGTACTACGTCGATTTTCACCTGATTGATGCATGGCGGCACATGTACCCCTTAGGGCTGAATATAGTTTTTTATTCACACGCACATAATTCCTATGCTCGTATAAATAGGATATTGGTGTCAGGCACTCTGGTGGTTAGGCTAGGGGAAGCGGGGTATCAACTGATCATGATTTTAGATCATGCACTGCATTTTATTACTCTCCAGGGCACTGGATCTTCATTAGGATCTAAAGCATGGAGACTGGACCCTAGACTATTGAGCAATCAGGGTTACCTTACATACCTAAGGGCGAACTTACAGGAGTTTTTGCACTTTAACCACAGAGGAGATACCTTGCACTGTGCACGGTGGGAAGCTTTGAAAGCATATGTGAGAAGGCAGATGATTGCATTTGCATCGCAAGAAAAATGCACAGCCACTAGGGACTTGGAATTTCTTAGATCTAAATAGAAACCTGTGAGAAGGCATATATGCGCAAACCCACAGTTGCTTTAAATGGGATTCTGCAAAAATTAAAATGGAGGTATAACACCTTGTCCAGTGTGCAGCTGGAGAGAGCCATCCTTCTTTCAAATGCAGGGCAATACTTTGATGGAGATACAGCAAGGAAATACCTAGCTTGGCAAATAAAAAGAAAGGAATCTGCTAAATCAATAAACCAAATTCAGATGCCAGCTCCATGGCGCTGGGCGAAGGGGTTCGTTCGGCACATTGGTGACCCGGGTTCACGCCCTGAGTCCGGGTACCAGGAGCGGAGACTGGCAGCGGAGGGGTTCTACAGCATCCATTGGACACTTCTCCTGGGGTGGGATTTGGCTGGGGACCCAGGGCGGATTGCGGAGAGCTTGGGATCGCAGGTCTGACACGCCCACGCCCCAGGAATTCCCGCGTGCTTATGCAAGGCTGAGAACTGCGATAGCTGGGCACAGAAAATGGAAATTACGCCCGCCAACCGGATGACGAACACCTCCCGGATCCAGCCCTGCAGCACCTGGAATGCAAAGGTCGGCCAGAAGGCCATTCCCCAGAAGAGAGGGCCTGCATAGGGATACGCTGGCTACCCAAAGTAGGCTGCAATTGGGACTGGGAGTAGGTGGCAGGAGGTCGGAGGGAGGCAGGAAGGCATTGGCGCTCCAAGGAGTGGCTGGTCGGGTGTGTGTGGAAGGCGATTAATAGATAAAGCAAAAAGACAAAAAAACAAATTCAGAATGAAACAAGGACACAGCTGACGAGGTACAAGTGAACTAGGGAATGCCTTGTGGTCTTTCATAAGTCTTTGTATTCTTCTGAATGTAGCCCTTCACAGCAGGACTATGATTGTTTTTTAGTGAGGTGCCTCTAATCAGGATTAGTGCAGCTGAGGTTGGATAACTGGATGCAGCCATATCTACACAAGAAATCAGGGCAGCTTTAAAAACTTTAAAAAATTGGAAAGCACCTGGCCCTGATGGCCTTCCAATAGATTTCTACTAGTCTTTTGAAGAACTCCTGCTGGAACCCTTATACTGTATGATGCCTTGACTGATGGACTATGGGAAGGAAGGTTGCCCCCCTCCACACGGTCTGCAACTATAGTTGTACTACCCAAGCCAAGTAAGGATCCAACCTTATGCTCCTCCTCCTATAGACCAATTTCTTTGTTAACAGCGGACTATAAGATATTTGCTAAAGCCCTAGCAACTAGGTTGGAAGTAGTGCTACCCGGAATCATACATCTGGACCAAACCGGATTTGTTAAAGGACAGTTGGGCAAGCATAACATTAGGCGGACATTGAATATTATATTCAGATGGGCTAGAAATAAAAGATCACATGGTGCCACTGTGGTAGCTTTAGATGCTGAGAAGGCTTTTGACCATGTGGAGTAGGGGTACCCGTTTTATACCTTGGAAAGGGTGGGAGTGGGACCTTCATTTTGTGCATGGGTGCAGGCATTATATCAAGGCCCCTTAGCTAAAGGTATGGTAGCTCGAGTTGACAGGTTCCTTCAGGCTTGGCCGGGAACTTCCAGGGATGCTTCTTGTCCCCTTTGCTGTATGTCATATCCCTGGAGCCCTTGGGAGCTGCTCGTAGAGCACATAAAGGGATTAAAGGGTTCACTGGAGGGGGTAGGGAGCATAAAATTACAATGTATGCAGATGATCAGTTATTATACTTGCAGAATCATGCTGAAGATTTACCTCTAGTCCACAGGCTAATGAGTGCCTTTGGTGCCATATCAGGGCATAAGATTAATTGGTCTAAGAGTGAATTATTACCAATAGGCTCCAGGGATCAGGTGCAGCTTATTGCTCAATTGGGGGGCTTCAGTTAGTTCAGAAACTAAAATATTTGGGGGTACAAATCTCTGCTTCTCTAGAGGGGTTGTACAAAATAAACCTTAGGCCGGTTCTGCAAGTGATAGTGGAGGATTGTGAGAGATGGAATGCACTACCGATTTCATTGCTAGGTAGGGTGGGGGAGGTTAAAATGTCCATTTTGCCCAGGCTGCTATATTTCTATCAAACCCTCCCCATTAAGATTCCACAACTACACTTTAAGCAGGTGGATGCGATAATCCATAAATTTATTTGGAGAGGGGGACGCCAAAATACCCGTGCTACACTATATAGATGACCAGAGGAGGGGAGTTGGTTTACCCAGCTCAAAATGTATTACTAGGGCACAGCTGTCATTCATACCTTCTGGGGATGCTATATCGGAGTGTCCATGGATTGGATTAGAGGAGGATTTGTTGGGAGTGGAACCTCCGTAATGACACATTAGTTGGTAGTCTGCTAGATTCTAGAGCACGCCGTCTTTGTAATCCCTTTACAAATACCACTAAATTCATTTGATTAAGTGCTCATAAAAAGTGGGGCTTGTTGGGGTAACTCTCCTAATCTGAGTATCCTTAGTTTTATGAAATCCGCGAGGAGAGTGTATAGCCAGCATGGTACAGAGATTATGGGCCTGGAGAAAAAAAGGATTACTTGCAATCAGCCAATTGTATGAAGGGGGATTATTAAGGAGTTTCACACAATTATGTACTACATGGGACACACCAGCAGGAAACTTCTTCCTCTAACAATTTGCCACTGCTATGGTATTGACCTTGGGGGAGTTAATAAGTGGGCGGCCCCCTCCCCATTTGAAGAAGAATTATTTCACCCACAACCAACTAGTAGGCCTCTGTCCGTCTACTACCAAGCACTCATGGGGACACTCCCCACTCCTTCCAATTCCAGCAGGCATAGGTGGCGTGCAGATCATACCATTATTATTTATCAGAAAACTTGGGGTCTGGCCTGCTCTCACTTTCTGCACTGCTCGCACAGCAATAAGCTGCAGCAGATCCAGCTTTACTTTCTTCACAGGGCATATGTGACGCCTAGTTGGTTGCATGAACAAGATGATAATAGGGCATCCACCTGCCCCAAATGTGCGGCTGATGGAGCTGACTTCCTCCATCTGGTACTTACTTGCCCTAAAGTGGTACCATTTTGGCATTCTACGCACAATATAATGTCCAGGTTTTGGGCTACAACCCTTCCAAATCCCCCTTAGAGCTACTAGTGGGGGCTGATCCTGTCCATCCAGAGTATGAAAGGTCTAACCTCCTATGGCCTATAATCTTAATAAATGCCAGGAGAATGGCTGCACAACTATGGATGTCTGCCACACCCCCGACTGTGGCAAGATGGATACAAAATATTAAAACTTGTATGCGGCTGGAGAGGGCGCAGCTGGGTGCTTTGGGCAAAACACTGCTCTTTTGGGAAACATGGGAACCATGGTTGAGAGCCGTAGAGGCGGGTATTATCTTGGATTAACTTAATAGACTGTATTCCTACAGCACCGTTGGAAATTTGTACATTGTATATTTTAAACCCAGCTGCCTCCTCATACGGTTGCTTGAAGTAAATTTGTACAGAATAATTATGAACCGGTATTGATTATAGGTCATTATACACTACATATATTGTGTATCCATTCTTAACAGTAATAACATCTGAATGTATCCTCTCTTTTTTTTTTCAATTAACTCTTTATTTGGTTTTAGTTACAGGGATGTGATCCGATAATGCCAAATACAACCATGAAATAGCACATACATAAATACATAGATATTCCAATGGAGGTAACCCTGTAACATACCCCCAACCCCCATCCTCCCAGCACAAGTCCAGAGATAGCATACCATCAAACCCTAGCAAATTCATACTCCCTAAAGGGAAAAAAGGGCGTAAAAGGAACCCCAAATCTTGTCAAACCTGGAAAGCTTATTCTGGAGGATAGCCGTCATCCTCTCGATCCTCAAACAGGCTAATAGTTCCTCCAGCCACTCAGTATAACTTAGCATGACAGAATCCTTCCAGTGCCTGAGCACAGTTCTCTTAAGCGTAGCTGCAATCAGAACTATATGAAACCTCCTGTTCTTAACAGGGATGCCAGAGACATCGCCCAACAAGCATATCTCCGGCGTAAAGAGATCATCCAGTCCCAGTAACGGGTTCACCCTCCCTTTAATATCCGCCCACAACGGGGTTACTTTAGGACACTGCCAAAAAATATGCATCAGATCCCCATCCCCTGCTTGGCACCTAAAACACTTTGAGTCCTTCGCCAACTTCAGCCTGCCTAATTTTTGTGGGGAATAATAAATGTTATGAAGAATCTTGAACTGCATCAGCCTTAACCTATCCTGCAAAAATAATTTATGACAGTTCATCCACAATGCCTTCCAATTAAGCACCGAGTCAGGAAAAACAGAAGCCCAATACGATCCCTGAGCAGGACTTGAAGAGTATGCCCATTCAAATAACACCGAATATATTTTCGAAATTGCATGCTGTAACCCCGCCAGCGGCAGTAGCGAGTCACAAAACTCCAGTCTTGGACTCCGAACTGCCCCATTACCCAACTGGGCAATCATGAGGTGTCTAATCTGATATATTTTAAAGATTGTCATGGTAGGCAACCCAAACTTATTCAAAATCTCAACAGAGGGAGAACCTCCCCTCAGTCGAGAGAGAGGTCCTTCACCCGCACTCCTCAGGTAAGGGCAGCCAGGAATGACCCAACATTCTGCTACCTAGCACAAACGGGTTTCCCAAATTGGTTGTGCCCAGTCCTTAAGGTGATCATATTGCAGAAAACTCAAGAGTTGAGCATGAGCTCTCACAGAGATCCCAATTGGGGAGTTTCGCAGCTGGAGAGGCAACAATTTCAGCGTGAGGTAGAGCAAGGCCTCAGGCCTCAGACCAAATTCCTGAATCAGAGCAAGCTCCACTTGCAACCAGAGCAGTGCATAAGAGTACCGCTCCAAGACATCCCTGCCCTTCACCCACCTTAGGTACTTGCTAGTATGAGCTGCCCAAAAATATAGGGCAAAATGTGGAAGCCTAAGTCCCCCCATCCACTTCAGCGCCAGCCAGCTCAATAGGCCATAATGTGATTTCCTATGGCCCCACACAAAGTTGGCTTATCATATTGTGCACCTTCCTGAACCAGGAGAGCGGTATCCAAATATTCAACATGCTCAAGGGATAAAATGTATCCTCTCTTTATATGAGATAATGTAGCTGTACTGTGAGCTATCCACATTCACAATAAAAAAATTTTACAAAACAAAAAAAAAGGGTGCTATCACTGGATACCAAAGTCATCCACAAAGGTGTGTGGTCTGTTAAGAGTATAGGTTCATTTAATTTGATTCAAATCCTGACATTTATTTAGCTTTTGTTAACCAGGTAAGTACACTAGACAAGACATTTGCCTATTTTCAGGAACAACCCGGGAGAGTACAGGAAAGTACGATTCAGATACATAGGACAACATGGTACAGATACAATCAGATTAACAGAGTCAGGGAAAACATTACATGCCCAGATGAGTATGTACAGTGGTACAAAATGCATAGAGATATGAGCAGTACAATATATACAGCTTGAAATGCAAATATAAACAGTTATGCACACTACAGGACCCCATAGAAGTGGAGCCACAGTCAGAGCATACCCAGAACATCGGGCAGAGGCAATTACAAACTGAGCCAAACCCCAGGTGGTCTGGCAAGTCAAGAAGAGAGATGGGGAAATGGTGCCAGGGGACAGGTGAGTATTATGGAGGCTTGGTACAGTCACACTCTGAGGCAAGCTTAAGGTGATTCCAAAGTAAGGAGGCAGATCCCAACATCATATCTGTTCTTGAATAGGTTTTAAATCTGGATGAATAATATGAAAACTCTTTTTTGTCTGGGTGTAAATTGCACCAACAGTCCATGATTACCAAGTCTCCCATCCTTCTCGTTAGAAATACAGTTTATTTTTTGTTATACTGTTTCCAGCTGTCATATCTAAATTTGGGTTAATTACCATATTCCATATTACCCATATACCATTGGGTTAATTACCATATTAAAGTAAAGCCAACCTGGCACAGCTGGTAGTCTCCCCCACCAGACTTAATTATAAAACTGGTGCAAGCACTCTCCTGGACTGGATACTGATCAGCCATCCCTCCCGCATCTCAAATGTTTCTGTCCTTCCAGAAACACTAAGTGACCATTCCCCAGTCATCTGCGAATGGTCGAATAAATTCTACAAGCCCCTCCAAATTAATCAATAGTAGAGTCCTCCCACGTGGTTAGTTGAAACACCTCAAATCCCATCTCCGACAGCTCGACTGGTCTCCTATATTCAACGCTTCTGATGTCAACTCGGCCTTGGATTTCTTCATCAACTCCTTCTTATGCTGCCCAGACACTTATGTCCCTTTCAAAGGCATAAAATCAAAGGCCTTTGCAATCCTTGGCTCTCCGCTGAACTACTTATGGATCTGAAAGCAAGGGACCTCCTCTGGCTTCGGGCATGGGCCACTGGCAATCAAGCCAATATTCACATCTACAAACGGGCATGAAACGACTGCACTAAATCAATCCGCCAGAAGAAAAATACATACTACAGAGATACCCTCACAAACACCTGGGGGAAAGGGAAATCCTTCTGGGACAATCTTAAAGAAGTAACTGGGAAGCAGCCAAAAACCTCACCTACTATGCTGGTCATTGATGGTGGCATAACTCTTGACACTACCACAATTGCAAATACTTTCAATACTGTGTTCTTTGACCTCAGTAGTGTTCTCCCTTCTGACTTCTTCAATGATGACCACCCTCCTTCTACTACCCCCAGCCCACAACCCCCTTCCCTCCAACCGCCTACCATTCTGCTTTAAGCAAGTCAGGGCACATAAGGTCCATAAATACGTCTCTAATGCAATTGCCAAATCCAGAACTAGTGGGGACTCACTCGACCTCAAGCTGGTGACTCTCACCCTTGATGAAGTGCTACTTCCACTAACAAACATTTTCAACCTCTCCCTCGCCCTCAGCCAGTTCCCAGACAGATGAGAATCAGCCACAGTAACCCCAGTCCACAAAAGTGGGGACAAGGACCTGCATGTGAACTACTGGCCTGTCTCCACACTCGCCCCAAGACCAATGAACATTTGGTATCTGACCAGCTAATGGAATACCTGGATAAACACAACATCCTCTGCCCCAACAACATGGCTTCCATACAGGTCACAGTACTACATCAGCCCTCCATGAATTCACGGTACTATCCACAGTTCGTTGGACAACAGCCTCCTAACTGGGTCGGTCTTCATAGACCTGACCAAGGCTTTTGACACTGTACATCATAAACTATTAATCACACAGCTGCGTTCTGCTGGGCTCTCACCTGAGTTCACTGCCTGGTTCAAGAGCTACTTGGAGAACCGCTCCCAAAGAGTGAAAATAGCTGATGTTCTCTCAGATGCACGTCCTGTTCACTCAGGAGTTCCTCAAGGATCCATTCTTGGGCCACTTCTTTTTAGCCTCTTTCTGAATGATCTTCCACAACCGTGTCCAGCACAAATCTTCCTTTATGCTGACGACACCGTCATCCTCTCCACTCACAAGGATCCAGGCCACCTTCAAAAGAATCTACAGCTTGCCTTCACCTCGATTGAAACTTGGTTTAGTACACAAATTGGTTCTCAACTATAAAAAACAAGTCCATGTTCTTCTGCAGCCCACACAACAAACACAGACTCAATCCCATCACGATCAAAACTGCCTTGTGCAACCCTCGAACAGGTTCAATCCTCTAAATATCTAGGAGTTACTATTGATTGTAACCTATCATATGCTATGCACATTGACAACATTGCCAAGGCTGCTAACACTCACATTGGCCTACTTTTCAGGCACAGGCAATGTCTTCACTCAGATGCCTTAAGGATTGCAGTACAGAGCTAAGTAATCTCAATAATCGACTCACGGCCTGATCATCTACAGCTCTGCCTCTACCAGCGCCTCAGGTGCTTAGCCATTGCACTCTAAACAAAGCTTGCCATTCATAACTAGTGCTCCATCACCTCACCCACACGTCTGATCTCTAGGCACAGACTGGGTGGCTTCAACTTTCAAACCAGATCAAGTACCAAACCTGCCTTATGGCAAAGAAAATAACACTAGGCCTTGCTCCCCCAGGTGTCCAAGCTCTCCTCTTCCCAGCACGGACTACTCGCATCACCAGGGGCTCTGAATCCCAGCTACTGCATATCCTGTATTTCCACACCACACAAGGGCAAAGATCCTTTGCGTACAGAGCTCCCAGCTGGTTCAATGGTCTCAACATTGACATTGTCTCAATGCCAAAGCTTGTTCCATTCAAATCCAGTTTCCATCACATCCTGTCTGCATCTAGCTCCTGTGACTGTCCTTCCTAATTGTTCTTCCCTCTCCTCTTTGCTCTTTCCACCTAGCACTTAACCCTCTTCCCCCTCAATGCCCTCTCCCATATGCCCACTCATCCTCCCCTCCTCCCACCCACCTTCTCTACCCCCTTGCAGCACTTTAATCGATATTTGACAAGAGCCTATGGCTGCACCCCACTAGTGTATCTCTCTTCCATATCGTGTTAGCCCTGTTACCAGACCTCCTCCTGGCATTTTTCCACTGTATTGAATGTATAAAACTGCCTGTAACCCACTGTTATACTGTTATTCAATGTCTTGTTTGAACTGTACCTCATCCAACGTGGAACCTTCGTAAGACAGCCTTGGCTCAAAGGTACTTGTAATCCTAGATTCAAATAAAAAAAATATAAAAAGTCTCCCGCATTAAATGTGGTTGTGAAAATTCCATCAAAGCTAGGAAGAATGCTGGTAATAAAGAGAATACCTTAAATGGTGGAACACAAATGGATGCAACTGTCCTAATTTTACCATGATGTTTCATTGATAATATTACAAATCTCCCTTCTTGATCAATACAAGTATTAACAATTTCTATGTTTAATCCTTTTTGTATCAAAATAAAAGGCGAGCAAATAGCCAGCACTCAGCAGCATAAACTTTAAACTTTTTCTTAGTGTCATGGTAACATCTCTCCGGAGCTATTTCTGTTGCAGTCTGCAATTCTTGCTTTAATTTTTTTTTTAAGTTTAAAGTTTTTGCTGCTGAGTACTGCCTATTTGTGTGCCTTTTGTCTGTTCCTGGCAAGCACCCGCTTGTCTGATTCAGTGTGCCGGTTCGTCTGTTTGTTCTCTCATATCAAAATAGCAGTGCCTCTTGATTTAGATGTACATAATCAGCGTATTACTTTGCCTCCCCAAATTCGATCTAATTTTTCTGCTTCTTTAATTGCTGTGTGTTTCCTGCAAACATATTATATCTGCTTTCTTTTGTTTTATATATTTTAATATCTTTTTTTAATAGGTTTATTAAATCCATATGTGTTTCATGTTAGAACTTTTATTTGTTCTTGCATTTTTTAATTGAATTAATGTTAATTCCTGAGAATCTCAGTCCCTGCCTTAATCCTGAGAAATATTTTTCTTCTCCCCATCTCAACTTTGTTACTCTCTCTAATAAATATTAAGGTTACCTAAAAAACTTTCTGTCCACTCCTTCGTCCTTCCCCACTTCTAATTTTTATAACCACAAATATTCTCAAGCACATCTCTTGCACCCTCATTCTTTACAAAATGTTCAGTCAGAACTAGTAGAAAACCTAAAGCCCTTGACACCCTAATATCCAACTGCCAAGTAGGCACTAACTCCTTTCTTAGCTTGAGGAACTTGGAGTCGATGCTCCCCAACTATAAACACATTTCAGGCATTTGATAATTCAAATTTTCTGTGATTCAACCAATTTTAAACTTTCCAAAAGCTCCAAGTCTTCCTGATTTATGATTGTTGTATCCTGCTTTGCATTTTCAGTTCCTGTCTTCATTTTTACATGAAAGTCTTTATTTTGTTCATTTTCTTAATCTTCCTGTCTTTGCACATTATCGCTTGAATTTGCAACATTTTCTGCAGTATTTTATGTGACATTTTCTGCTTTTTCTGATTATTTTTCTGCTCTTTTCTCTGTTCTGGTTTCAGGAATGTCCTCATTTTCATTTCTTGATCGTCTTTCATTCATATCAAAATGCAGACCCAATACTTCTTTTACATAATTGTCTGCAATCTTTACATCCTCGAAAATCTTATATCTCCCTTGATGGAAAATCTTTAAGTTGTTGGGCATTAAATGCTTTAATCTTACAATATTTTCCCATGGCAAGGTTTTAAGCGGGTTAAACAGTTTCCTTTTTTTTAGATGTTAGGACCCAGGTCTGAGAAAACCAGCACATGTTGTTTATTTAGGTAAAGTCTTTTTCTTCTAGCAAACGTTGAAACTTTTTCTCTGTTTTGAAAGTGTAAGAACCGCACATAAGTTACTCATGGATATCTTTGTACAGTATTAGAAATTGCACTCAGCTGCTCTGTGTACTCTGTCAATTTCGATTCTTTCCTCTCCCATTATATCAGTCAGACATTTTTCAAAAAAAAAATTAAAATTTTGACCTTCAGTCTTTTTAGGGATGTTGAAAATTCTTAAATTGTTCTTTCAAGATCTCCATTTCAAATTGTCCACTTGTTTTTTCATGTCTTGCAATTCTTTTGTTTGCTCTAAGACTTTTCCTTCTAGTTATGGTACATAGTCTTCCACATAGGAGACTCCAGTTTCTAGTTCTGCAAATTTTTCTTGCATTGATTTCATTTTACTTCCTTGTATCTTATTTCCTTATTGATCTGTTCCATTTTTTCTTCCATGCCTGAAAAACCTTTTTTAAGATCTGCATATAGTTGCTTCAGATATTCTTTTATTTTATTTTTCTCCTCCATATCTCATTTATCTGAGTCCTCAATTTCTTTTTCATGCTCTATTATTTTACGAACAAAGGAAAAAGCAAATCCCTCTGGTATCTGCAAGTTTCGACATTCTTTTGAAGTAACAGAAGTACTTGATTGTTCTCCAGATATTTTTTGAGCATCTTTATTAGCTTGTTGTTGCTTTAGGTCTCTCTCATTGTCCCTTAATTTAGGGCCCATTTTGTTTTTTGTTAAAGTACTAGAATCCTCTATATGTCTCTCACTTTGAATTATGTTACCCTCTTCCTCTTCCTCCAAACTTCTCTTTTTATTTTGTACCTCATCTTCTTGATCTGAAAGTATCTCATTCACTTCAAAATCTATCTTTCTGTTTTTATTTGCCGTTCTAAAGGTAAATGTGCGAGTTTTTGCTTGTTTAGTTCAGGAGCAAAGTCAGTTTTATTTTTAGGTGTTTCCTGAACTTTTTTGAAAAAATCTTTAAAATCTTTAGATTCTTTTTTACTCATAGTTCAAAGTCTGTGGTTTATCTTAACCCACTTTTTTTTTAATTCCATTGTTGCCTTACAGAACTGCCTTAATTTTCTGGCATTTTGCTCATGCGACATTAAATGCAACACTCCCAGGTCACAGACACAAATGATATGTTTGGGCCTTCAATCAAATGTATTTGAAGGATTTTCAATCTTCAACACAACTTACAGAGCTGCCATTTTTAATATTTATTGGCACTTTGCTCTCACGTCTTCTCGTAGATACCCCCATCTTTTTCCCCCTTAATTCGTTTCTTTTTCATTCATTTATGCAACCATCCATCCTTATATAAGGTTTGTACTCATGCTGTTAACTTATCAATATGTAAGTTTGGAAAGATCTCACACCAGTTTTTTTTATTTAATTCTGGTTACTTAAAAAAATCCAACAAGCAATGACTTATAGAGCTGCCCATCGTCATTTGCTCATGCGTTAAGACACAGACTCATTCAGCTTGCTGTACTCTCTTCGGTTCCTTTAATCTTACAATTTGCGTATATTGCTTATATTTGTAAATTTATGATATTGCAAAGCTTTACAAGTAACTGCACGTACACTTTAGAAAGCTCCCCATCCAAAGATCTAACAGTGTGGTGCAGTCATTTTCCTTTTTGTTTCCTTGTAGCGCTTTCTAGATCAATGCGGGCTTCTTTGACCAAGGTAAATACATAAGCCCCCGCGACTCGGAACACCAAACATCAAATGTCTTTAATTATGGTTGTTACATTTGTATCTATCAGCGTTCTGGTATATGAAAGTGCCCAGCTGCCCGACAAGTGCCCAATAAACAGTTAATAAGTTTACAAAAAGATGTTGGTTCTACCAATGGAACTATATTCAAACAGGTACTGAGGAACTAAGTTTGTTTTAACTCATGTTTTCCTTGTACTGCAAATGCATGACCGCCACCCAAAACCACCCGGAGAGCCTTTTAACCACTTTGACCATTTATCCCGCCCACCGCTTGTAATGTAAACTGCAGATTACCAATCATGGCTTCTGCTTGTTTTATCTTCGCTCTTTAGATGGCAGCAAACTGGTTGGAAAAAAGTATTCGAGGCAGTCCACAAAATTTGTCAGAGTATACTGACTTTTTTAAAACTATTTTAATCACTGTACAAGCTGAAATTAGGAGGAGGCATCATAGAACGCTGACTCACTCCTCACGCCGCTCACCCTCTAAGCACCATCTTGCTCAGCCCAAGCCTGAAAAAAATGGAATTGTCTGACATTTTGTGATGATTATAAAAATTTTAAAATGGTATCTATAAATGAAACACCACTCATTTTGTAGAAATGTTTGTGCTGAACATCTCTAGTGCTCACAGTACTGTGCTGTTTTCATTGTAAAGTTATTTGCATTTGTACATCGAAAAACTTAAAAACAAATTGAATTTCTCTGCCATTTTATGCTAATTATAAAAAATCTAAAAGGTATCTATAAATGAAACACTTCTCATTTTGTAGACATTTTTGTGCTGAAAAATGTGTGTGCTCGTAGCACCATGCTATAATTTTTCATTTTTAAGTTATTCAGATTTGTTTGTTGAAAAAGTGAAAAAAAAAACACCTGAATGTTCTGCCATTTTTTGCTGATTCTGCTTCATTGACTTCAGTGCTACACTTGGCCATTGTGATGTCACCAGTATTGTGAAAGCTGCAGTCTAATTGGTTCAGTATGCATTGAGACACACCCTACTTTACAAGATAATATTAACTTTGCTATGTTGGGTCACTGTGCCATGCTCTACTTTGCAATATAATGTATGTAATACTACTATGGAGAACACTCTATGGTTGTAAGAGTGATCTCATGCACACTGTTAGGGAATGAGAACCACGAACCAGAGGTGAGCAGTTCTGGTATCCTGAAATGTGATGAGACCACTTACAACTGTAAGAGTATTCTCTGTGTTGGTACTAATATATTATTGATTGAGCACATTTAAGAACATGTAAATTTTTACAAAACATTACCAGAACGTGCCCATTACACGGCAGCTGTGGCAAGAGACATTCTTCACAGAATAAGAGTGTCTCAAGCACAGACCTAAAGGAGCACTCCAATTGGTCAGGAGCACTCCTTGATCTAGATTATCTTACAATGTTGGGTGAAGAGAACACTTTTCATTTTGTTATTTATTTTAACACATATGTTGTATAAATATATTACAGAGGTGCAGCCACGCCCCTATAGTTAGGATTGAGTAGATAGTTTAATGTTAAACCCCAATTTCTGCACCTTAATAACTTTGTCAGCATTCGATGAAATAGGCCATAATTTGGCATGTATTGTCTGGCTGGCAGAGCCTCAAGAAGTGACCAGTTTAATTTTGGCATCTTGTTCCATTTTCGTGCTATGGAACACCCCAAAAAAAATGCAAAAAAATGATGGTGTTTGGTTTCCCTATGCTTAAAGGGACAGTAAACATTGCAGGGATTGCTGAAACTGTGAAAGTCCAAGGAAAGTTATGCTGAATGAGGTAATTAGCTTCCTTGTAGGTGTCAAATGTCCTGAGATAAGAATATTTAAATCATTTGATTATCAAAACAGTAGCAGCCATTTCATGCAATCTTAAATGGAAACTGATGTCACTGAGGGGCAAGCTGTAATTAACAACATAGAGCTAGCCCCTCAGTGACATCACTTCCTGTTTTTATGACTGCATGAAATGGCTGTTGCTATGAAGTGATTCACACATGACTTAGCTATTCATATCTCATGACTCCTGTCCCCTACAGGTAAACCCAATACCTCATTTGAAAGATCTTTTTCATGGGCTTTCACAATTTGAGTGACCCCTGCAATATTTAGTGTCCCTTTAACAAGGTTTTTTTTTTCTCTCAAGCACAGTTTACGTGGTGCAGAATATTTCCATAAAACTTTCAGGGAAAAAATGGCCTATGCTGAGGTAGTACCTTTTGAAGGTTTTGTGAAAAATATAGTGTGGTTCCAGAGTTATAAGGATTTTTTTTGATGACTACCAAGCTAGACTGGTAAAACAACACCAATTGTGAGTACTTACATTCATGATTAACTTGCCATAAGAAAAAAAAATGTTGCAGAAGTCATCTTGTTTTTTTAACTCAGAAACATTGATAATGCATAAAAATTATGTATTTTCAAAAAACAAACAACTGAACCTAGGAAAACAGGATCCATTTAGCTACATTCCAGTGTTTTTTATTTGAAAATTGTCCTGGCAATAATGTTTCTGGGCACGCGAAAACCCTGGGTGCCTAGCTTATGGAAATAAGCTGTTCACCCATGTTCTCAGTATAAGACCAGTGGGACTTTCTGGAATTCTGAACAGATTCAGAACAATGGTTTGATACCTTTTATTGGACCAACATATATGTAACAAAAGAAAACAGTGCCTAAGCTTTCAGATAAACCAAGTCTTTGGACAACTGGCATAAGCTTCAAAGGAAGGATTTGGTTGGTCCGAAAGCTTAGGTACTGTTTTCTTTTGTTACATCTATGATGATCCCATAAAATGCATCAAACCATTTGTTTCTGGATCTGTTCTTAAAAGGACCAATACCGCAACTAATTCTGTGTGTCATCATCGAATTCTGGTCGCAGCTGGAGTCATGCTGCTGGCTTCAGTTGAAGCAGTGTCTCTCTCTCTCCCTCTCTTTCGTAGTCCCTCATTATAAGGAATGCATTTGGGTCCATGCAGTCTGTTCATTATAATGAGGACTGGTTATAGTGCAAATCTATACGTTTACTACTTAAGTTCAATGCACCTATATACAGCACTGTACTAAGGTGACAGTTGAAGTAGAGCTGTGTAGAGCTGCAATGACATACCAAAACTTTAGAAAGCAGTACATGTTATTACTTTAATTTAAATATAGTGCTGCAAAAAAATCAAAAAAAAGTATTAAAATGTAATGTTAAAAGCAATCAGATATCATTCACTGCTATGCAGCATGTATTTCATAAAGTTGTCTACTGCTGTCTGTATGGCTTTGTTTTTAAGGTGCTTTGCTTTGGCTAGTGAGATGACGTGTCAGCTGCAGGATCTACAAAGATGATATATAAAGCTGTCTTTTCAAAAAAGCAAGTCCTGTCTGCAATGCTGCGATGCCATCACTGAGCTGTCATCTTGATATCATCCTCTTCTTTTGTCCGTTTTTTCACCGAGGTCCTCTACCAATGTTTCTACATCAGTGGGAGTCTCATTCACAGGGCACCTCATCATCAACATGCAGCAATTGAGTAATGTCAGTCTCTGGGTCTTGCTTCAGCTAGAAGTCCGCTGTTCTGTGTAACTTGGACAGTATTGTCTTGCTCATCCTGTTCATCCTGTACATCATTGCCTCTTGCTCCCTCAGCATCGGCTCCTGATGTGTAAATAATTGGACTTTTGATTCAAGTGACTTTGACCAGCAAAAACCTTCTCACAGATGGCACAAAGGTTTCATGGAACTACTTTGCAAAAATGTATACAGTCATCCACACATAGCTGCTGTTCAGAACACAGGTAGGATGTCTCTGTGAACATGCGGAAGCAGTATGGATAGGGTAAAGGATCTAAGGCAGAGCAGATTTAATTTCTGTTCTCCTTTGTATTTGTGCAGGCAAGCAAGGTCAACTGGCCTTTTAACAGTCTATAGCCTTTTGGGGCATCTTCTTTGATGTGCAAGGGTATGGTCTAGCAGAAATTTCCAAAACAGACCATTCTCATCTACATTACAGAGCTCGGCTGTCTCATACACCCCTTGCATCTAGACTTTCGTTATCTTGGACAAAACCTTGCTGACTGCTGCCTCACCAGCTGACCACTGCTTCCCTAATATCTTTAACTGGCATATTCCATTACACAGCTGGAATCTCCATAACCACCTGGAAGAGCATTTGAAAGAGCAGTCAAGACTATAGATTTCATGGGCAAATGATTCTGCTTCTCCTGTGTAATTACCCCAAAGAGAAGAACACCAGGAATTCTTTGAGACTCAGATCAGAGCTGGATCATGCTGTCAACCTGGACATTACTAGCAAGGTGTAGTTTTTTTCCTTTGGAGGCCTACATTTTCTGCACAGTCTGCAGCAAAGGTACATATACTCTCTTCATTCTTTCTTATGGTGCAAGTGATTGATTTTGGCAGCCCAGCTTCATGTGCTACTTTGCCCACCTCTTAGCCCATACAACACAGCAATCTGTAGGTCAAGATAAACTGCTTTCTGTTTTTGGATCTCACTTTGTTGCAGTTTGACTTTGTTGTTGGCTAGCTTCAGTCATTTTAGCAGCAGCTTTGGCAGAGACACAGGTGGGAGAATAGGTGAGACTGACAGAGGGACGGGACCAATTTACAGCAGCCAGTGACAGATGTTAATGAATGGACTGAATGGAGTTTTGAATGGTGCTAATTGGGAGCCATTGATCACATTTGTTTCAAAGGGATTTGTTATAATGAGGTGCGTTATAACGAGGGACCACTCTATCTATCTATCTATGTACTGTATATTAGTAGTGGACGGGCCACCCTAGCACTGCTTCTTTCTCCCCTCTTTCCTATGTTTAATGTAATTTCAAAACCAAACTGGGGTGAATACTCCAGTACTACTTCTCTCACCTCCCCAGGTTGCCTGCCCTCCCTTCTTATTATATACATAGTAGCACCAGGGTGACCACCACCAGTGCCATGAATAGCAGCCTGACACTGGAGTGCCCAGTCCCCAGTGTCATAATGTACCCAGAAATAAAGAAACTGTTCCTCACTGTTTTTTTAACCAGTAAATAGGAAAACAATCCTCACCAATATGCCCCCCACACACATATTTCACCCCACCCACCCCACCAGGACCTCCCATTTAGTACCTGTCATCCCACACATCCCTCACACACCCTCACTCACTTGAACATGTCCCAGGATGTAGGTTTACTCTCTGGGTGAAAACAAATCTTTGTGCTGGAACAAATGACTCTGATATGAGAAAATAAGGTACAACCATAGTTTAATGCATTTCAGTGGGGTATGAACCCTTTATTCATAACTTTGTCATTTTTAATATTTTACACCAAATTTTCAACATGACCTTTTTGAGACACCACCTCATGACAAAGTATGGTGGAATTATGCATGTCTGGCCTGAAGGGCAATTTTGTGGTCACTTAGAGAATCACCTTCCAGGCAGGATTTGAAAATTTATCCACCCTTTTTCATGAGATGGGGTCATATGGAAGGCTATGTTGAAAATTTTGTGTCAAAATATTAAAAGCCACAATAAATGTTTCTATGCTTGCTCATAACTTTGGTAGTTTTTGATGGTTTGACCCCAAATTTTCACTTAGCCATTTTTTCACCCACCTCATGAACATGACGTCTGTCGGTTGCCAAACCCTGGCTAAAATGTGTTTTTGCACCTGTGGTACAGAATGACATTTCAGTGGGGATTTGACATGTTTCATCTACCAGGTTCATGAGGTGGGGTAATGAGAAGGCTATGCTGAAGCTTATGTGTACACATATGGTAAAATAACCAAGTTATGAGTGAACGTTGCAATATTTCAATGTTCACTCATAACTTCACTGATTTTCAATTTGACTTCAAACTTTCAACATAGCCATTTTTTCACACCACCTCATAAACAAGAAAGCTGTAATTTTTAAAATCCTGAACAAGACATATTTTCGCACTTCTGGCGCAAAATGACGTTTTGGCTATTATATACATGACACATATCATCTTTATAAGGAGTGTCATAAAAGACTATCTTGAACATTTTGGATCACAATAAAAAAAATGTTATTCAGAAACTTTTTGTGTAGTACCAGTCTTGACCCCAGTGGGTATGGTCTGTGACCCCGTGCTGGTTGGCTGAGTTCAGAAGAAAGCTCAGTGACCCATCTGGATGGGGTGGGGTGGCTGGTGCTGTTATGCGACCCATCCCCCAGCCAGGTAATGAAAGCTGTAGGGTTGCCCATATAGGCCTGGGTACCATGTAGTGAAGACAGCTCTCCTCTTGGCATAGGGCCCTGCACTTCTGCATCTGTGGGTGGCAGAGCCCTGTGCATTTACTGACAGATGGACTCTGCTCTGTGTCTATATCTGCAGCCACATGGTAGCACAGGGGCAGAGGGCCCTGTGCTTCTGCAGCCCATCAGATAGCCCCATGAATTCTTGACATTTATCACTACATGGAAGTGCAGAGCCTGCAATCTCATAAGACAGAATCTTCCTATGATGTGCTGGGGTCTTCCTTGGGGCCAGCAGCCCTAATACCCACCCTGCAGGAAGAAAGCTACAACAAACTGTATTGGTAACTTGTGATGACTCATACCTCTCTACCTTTGAAGAGTACATCACTATAAGGCACTAGCTGCAGCTGTACCTCGTGCTTTGGACTGGAGGCTATGGATTTGGGGGAGGGGTGAGCAGAAGTGTTGACAACCTCAAGGAAGACCCCCACCACTGATCTGCCAAGACTCCAGTTACCCAAAACCCTATTTTTTTTTCCTTTTGCTGCTTGGGGGGTGGAAGTGGGTAGGTAGGGTTGGAAACCCTAACGCCACATTTCTCCTACTTATATGGTCTTAACCGGAACCCTAACCAGTGCATTGATGCAGTTTTTTGCAAAGAAAAAAAATATTTATACAACATACGTGTCTGGATAAATAACAAGATGAAAGGTGTTATCTTGACCTGACATAGCAAGATACTACTATTTTGCAAAGTTGGGTATATCACAAGGCATACCGAACCAATCAGAGGGCAGGCTTCACAATACTGGTGATATCACAATGGCCAAGTACAGCACTGAAGTCAGTGAAGCAGAATCAGCAAAAAATGGTACATAATTCTTTTTTTCCACTTTTTTGATGAAAAATGCAAATAACTTTATTTATTATTGTATTTGTTTACTGGGTAGGCGCACTGATCCAATAGACTGTTTTCAGGCACGACCCAGGCCATATAGATGGCACATATATAAGCACAGTCAAATAATTACAGTTTCAAATACATAAGACAGGTACAGATATAAGGTGCAGGTGTAAGTACTATTCCAGTTACAAATGGAGATAGATGTACAATATACTAATATGCAGGTTCAAGTTAAAAAATACAGAGAAGAAAACAAACTGAGATACTGTACTCATACAACAGAAATTGAGCAGACTTGGGATACAGTAGTGGGATAACTATATAACTGAAATGACAGAAATTGAGCTGCCTTAAGATTCGGCGAGCCACACAGTGAATCACCCTGGGGGACAGGTACATGTTGCTGCAGCCAATTAGGCGGCTTTTTAGTGCGACTTGAATGCAAGGTGCGAGTCAAGACAGCAGAGGGAGTCGAGGAGAATGTTCCATAACTTGGGTACGATGAAGGAGAAAGCTGTACTGCCTGTGTTTGAGGATACGCTGGGGACTTCCAGTGGTGGGACGCTGGAGTTTCTCAAGGGGTGGGGCAATGCCACGTGTTGAGCAGGGAGTAATATGGGGATAAGTCTCAGTCCCTGATGGAGTTGTCCACTATACATCCAAGGAGGTAGTTGCCTTGCTCATGAAGAAGGAGCCAGTCCAGGGCCTTGTAAAAAGAGCAGTGGTGGGTGGCATAAGGTGCCATTTGTGCAAACTTGCAGATGATGTTGTTGCAGGTAGTAGTAAGTTGAGTGAGAAGATTGGAGGAGGTATAAGTATATGTGGGGGCACAGTAGTCCAGGAGGGGAAGGAGGTTTCCTTGGGTAATGGCAAGTCTAGCCGATGGGGTCAAACAGAGTCTAAGGTGGTAGCCCATAGCCAGCTTCTGGTTTATTCGGTGTATGGTTGTGTTAATGTGTATGGAGTAAGTTAAGAAAGGGTCAAGGGTGACACCCAGGTATTTGAAACTTGTCACAATCTCTAGTGGGGAGCTGTCAAGGGTGATGAGGTGCTAGTCAGGCTGGAAATCTTAGGTTTCGTCCCCAGAAGCATGGTCTTTGTTTTGATAGCATTTACCAGAAGTCTGTTTCCCAGGAACCAGTTGTGTGCTGCTCGACAGTTATGAGTTAACAGGGAAGAGGTTTGTCAGTGACCTGGCACTGTGGAATAACACCAAGTTGTCAGCATACAGCATGGCTTTATATGTGAGGCTTTCATCAGGTAGGGAGTTTATAAACAGTGAGAATAGGAGCGGACCAAGGATAGAGTCTTAGGGTACTTTGGTGGTTACAGCCTTAGCTGTAGAGGTAGCACCATATATGGTAACCATCTAGTATTGATCAGAGAAGTAATTCTGGAGCCAGGTTGCCATCTCCACCAAACAACCTAGGCCCACCAACCTGCCACAGAGCAAGTGGTGATCCACCATGTTGAACGCCTTGGTCAGATCAATAAATACAGTACCCATGAGGTTACATACATGCATCCATGTTTCTGATGACATGGTCTGAGAAATGCACCAGGGCAGATGCAGTGCTGTGCTGGGGTGTGGTGTTTTCTAAAGCCATGCTGGTGTGGGCATAGAAGGCTATATTTATTTATGTGTTCCAAGGGTTGGTGGTGGAGGATTCTTTCTAGGAGCTTGCTCAGATGTGGTAGTATCAACACAGGTCTATAGTTATCCAGAGATAGGGGATTGCCTGCTTTAAAAATGGGTACTACCCTAGTCATTTTTCACATGGAGGGTACTGATGAGGAGGACTGAGCGAGATTAAAGGTAGTGGTCAGAGGTTTGGCAATACAGGTGGGCAATGAGCTTCAGGAAGAGGGGGCAAAACCCATCACTACTTGGGTAACCTCAGATTGGTAGGCTCTTCAGCAGCTTGAGAGTATCTTTATAGGAGATGGCTGTGAAATGAAAAGGGTGTGTGGGAGACTAGAGTGGGGTCAGTGTGTCAGGGTGAGATTTGCGGGCAGCATGTGAAGATGGCAGTGTGTCAAGGAGGGCTGCGAGGTCTGTAGATTTGTCATTCAGTGCATTAGCTACTTCTACGGGGTCAGTTAGGAGACCTGTTGAGATTCTGAGATGCAAGGAAGGGTGATGGGGTTTAGGTGCCATCATACAACTTAGAGTTGACCAAAATAGGCAGGGGTTTCTGAGGTTTTCCGTTTGTAGCTTTGGATACTAGCTTGTCTTGTGAGATTTAATTTGCTGCTTGCACTTATTTCTCAACCTCCTGTACTCATTCCATGTGGTGAGTGGGGGGCTTTGTGAATGGCCCATGTAGTGTCCCTGGTTTTCCATTAGGGAGAGGATATCTTTTTTGAGTCAGCGGGTGCATCCACCTCTCACATGGCATTTTGTTATGGAAAAGTGCCTGTCCTGTATGTATGCAAGGGCATCGGTGAGATATCCTACTGCTGACGTGATGTCTGGAAGATAGTAGAGAGTTTGCCAATTTACAGCCTTGACGTCACTGAGCAGGCAAGTGGTATCATAGTGGGCAAAATCCCTGAAAGTCAGGTATTTCGGGGGTAGGTTTTTAAATTTGGATAACCAGATGATGTAGGTTGGGGCGTGATCACTGAGAGCGTCTGATAGTGTACCTGCTTGGAGGACTATCCTCCCAATTTATTATCCAGTCCAAAAGGGAGTGGTTTGGGGATTTGTTGTTACTTCTACTGGGAAGGGTTATGATTTGCACAAGATTATGCTGCTTTAGGAGGTCGCTGTACTCAGGCTGCTTAAGGCTTAGCTAGTTGAGTTTGCATCACCAAGTACTATGCATTCATTGTGGTGGAGCTGCCCCAGGGCCCCTAGGAAGTTGTGAGGCCCAAGATTTCCCCATTTGGTGGGTTATAACAGCACCCTATAGAAGATCCTGTGTGTGCCAAGTGTAAGTTCAGTGACGAGCCAATTGCAGAGGGAGCTTGCTTCAGAGTGAAGGGCTAAGGTAGCAGTAAGAGGACTTTTGAGGTATTGAAGTCCCCCCCATTATGTGCCTGGTCTGTCATGTTTCAGCAGGGAGTAGCCCAGTAGCTGGTAGCTGGAGTCAAGGATGGAGGGCTTAAGCCACGTTTCTGTAATGCCAAGGATATGGGGTTTGTAGAGGGTCACCCATGCCTCGAGTTTGGCTAGCATAGCCGGGAAGCTGCAAATGTTGAGGTGTGTAATCTTCAAACCTGGTGTATTAAGAGGGGTACATGATTGGTGTGTTTAAGGGGCCAGGATTTACCTCAACATCACCTGCCAGAGGCAACAGAGAGAGCAGTGGTTCATAGGTGAAGCATGTAAAGAATGGTAGAGACAGTGGTAAGATTAGCGCATGAATGTACGACCCAAGCTGGAGGCGTTTTCGCTTTGAGAGGAGGGTTATAAGAAGAGAGTTGATAGTGGTATGTGCCCACCGGTCTACCCTTAGTTTAGGGACATCTAACCTTTGGGAGTGTTTAAAATTGGCCAAATCTGCCTGGTCGACAGCCAATATACGACTACATAGATCAGAGTCCAGTAGCAGTCCTACAAGCAGTGTGGTGAGTAGGGGGCATTATGATAGGCTGCACTGGAAAAGTGAGTGTGGGGTTTCAGGGCAGGAGGTGTAGAAGAGATCAGGTGGGGCAGCAATAGCAGGACTCTTAACTGGGATAATGGGAGAGTAAGAAAGCAGAGACAAGTCAGAGCCTTCAGTTTCAAGATGGAGACTAGCAACCAGAGAATGAGTCCAACAGGGAGAGGTCAACGATTTACTTACTGCAAAGGAAAAAGTGATAGGGTCCTAGGTGGTGATTATTCAGTTATGTGTAAAGGAATGGATTCAATTAAGTGAGTTTTGGTTGTGGGAGAGGAAGGGCGAGACCATGCAACAGGATAGCAGGGGTGTGGAAGAGGGCTGACTGTTTACAGATAAATGGAACACCAGCTTAGGGTGGGGGGGCTAAAGGGAAGCAGTGAATGCTGAAGGAAGGAGGTAGAGGCCTCTGTACCTGGGATTGTGCAGGCCGGTGTCTGAGGAGTAGGTTGTGGGTAGGGGGAAGGTTTAAGTCCTTGTTTGCCCTCACAACCCCCTATGCCGGAGAATGAGCACTGTACTGGGATCCTTGGACCAGGTGCTGGAGAAGAGAAAAGTGGAGAGGTTAAATAGTCAGACGGAGGTGTGTGTGCTACAGGTAATCAGAGCTCAGAGGAGGAGAGGGAGGGGGAAGCTGGAGTTACTAACTGCAGGGACTTTAAAACAAAAATTGATAGCATGATACTGTGAGCATGAAAGTTGTTCACAGAAACATAGAAACATAGAATTTGACAGCAGATAAGGACCGCTTGACCCACCTAGTCTGCCCATTTCCCTACCTAATGGGATAACCTGTAGATCCTAGTTAACCAACAGCCTATTTCTTCCTACCTCCCACTAGAATTGCCTTATGTCTGTCCCATGCATTCTTGAATTCCCCCACTGCTGGACGACTCCACGACCCTCCCTCAGGAAGGCTGTTCCATGCATCCACAACCTCTGTGAAAAAATACTCCTCACATTACCTCTGAGCTGTCCCCTCATCTTCAAATTGTGCCCCTTGTTCTTGCACATCTCTTTTCTAAAAGATGCTACCTTCTTGACTTTGTTGATTCCCTTGAGATACTTGAAAGTTTCTATCATGTCCCCCCTCCTCCTTTCCTCAAGGGTTCACATATTAGCTCCTTTAGTCTCTCTTACGTATGTCTTCTGGTACAGACCCTGCACCATTTTGGTTGCCCTCCTCTGTACAGCCTCCACCTGTCTATGTCTTGCAGAGATGGGGTCTCCAGAACTGCACGCAGTACTCCAGATGGGGTCTCACCAACTGTCTGTACAGAAGGATAACTTCCTGTTTTCTACTGGTGATGTCTCTCTCTATGCATCCCAGTATTCCCCCAGCCCTCCTTACTGCCTTCTCACATTGCTTGCCCACCTTTCGCTCATCTGATATGACTACCACCTGGTCCCTTTCCATTTTTGTTGTTGTCAGTATCTCATCCCCCATTGTGTACTCTTCCTCTGGGTTTTTGTTTCCCAGGTGCATTACTTTGCACTTCTTTGAGTTGAATCTAAGCTGCCATGCATTTGACTATTCCTCCAACCTTGTGAAGACCCTTCTCACCCTTCCCACCCCACCTTGTGTACTGACCCTGTTGCAGATCTTTGTGTCATCTGCAAAGAAACATACTTTTCCTTCCAGTCCCTCTGCAATGTCACTTATAAAGACATTAAAAAGGACTGGACCCAGTACTGAACCCTGTGGTACCCCACTAGTAACCCCTCTTTCTTCACTGTGGACTCTGTTTACTATTACCCTCTGCGTCCTGTTGTCCAACCAATGTTTAACCCAGGCTACCACCCTGGGACCCTCTCCCAGGCAGGCTAATTTGTTTATTAATCTTTTGTGCAGGACTGTGTCAAATACCTTTCTAAAATCTAGGTAGGCCATATCCACAGCCCCTCCCTGGTCTACTACTTTGGTCTCCCAGTCAAAGAAATCAATTATATTCATCTGACATGACCTTCCCACTGTGAATCCATGCTGCCATGGGTCCCAGTTCCACTGGCCTGTAGGTACTTCCTGGCAATTCTTTCCTTCAGAAGTAATTCCATCATTTTCCTACAACTGAGGTCAAACTGACAAGTCTGTAGTTTCTGCCTCTGTCTTGCTCCCACTTTTGTGAAGGGAATCACATCCACCCTCCTCCAGTCCTCAGTGAAAGTACTAATATCATCCCTCCATCCAGAGTGCTTCTTTGACTGGATTAGGTACCCCCTCCTCTTCCTTTGTGAATACTGAGCAGGAATACCTCAAGGAATCAACAAAGTCCAAGAGGTAGCATCTTTCAGAAAAGAGATATGCAAAAATAAGGGGCACAGTTTGAAGATACACTTATACTTCCTGAAACTCACCCTTTAGCTCTTACTTTGTCTGTTACTTCTTCTCGAGAATCACAGCGGTTTCCTCCTTTCTTTCCTTTGGACACCAATCTGATGCACTGGGTCATCACTTCCACTATGGTGCCCTTTAGTTTCCCCACTGCTCTTCAACCCTCCTTACCTCCCCTTCTGTAGGGCTACTCTGATACACCCACCCATTTCAGTGAAGTTGGCCCTCCTGACATCTAATGCATTCACCTTTGTGTGACTAGCTTGTGTCTCTGTTCTCACGCTAAACCACACTATCGATGATGTTCCCTCACTGAAGTACCTGGAGGTCTGGCTAGACTGGCACCTTAACTTCTCGGAGGATGTAATGTCATCCCCCCAAAAAACTCCACCCTAAACTCAGTGCACTATACAGAAATAAAGGTTGCATCCCTCTTCCTGCTCACTGAGCTATTCTCTAGAAAATGATTCTACCCATTTTCAATTACGGTAACACTGTCCACATTGCTGCTCCAAAGACCAGCCCTGCCAGCTTGGACCCTCTTGTTCACTCCTTCTGTCACTGTGCTCTGGACTGTCCACATCGCACCCACCACTGCTACTTATACTCCTCCCTCTCCCTCCCCTCCATTGAAGCTAGATGTCGTACATACATATGAACATATGAAGAAGCCAGCAGAAAAAGGCCATCTGGTGTATTGAGTCTGCTCGTATTGCAAGGTCCACAACTTGAGCTACTGTCCCTGCCCTCCCTCCCCACTCCTACCATCCTCCCTACCCATGATTCTTACTTTCCCCGGATGCCTATCCCAGCCTCTCTTAAAGCTGCCCACTGCCTTCAATGAGATGACCACTCTGGCAGCGATTCCAAGTGCCCATCACCCTCTGTGAAGAACTGTTTCCTGACCTCCTCCAAAACCTCCCACCCTCCAGCTTGAGACTGTGCCCCTCATGTTATGGTTGCCACTCAGCCTAAAGAGACTCTGCTTATCAACCTTATTTATCCCTTTCAAGTACTTGAAAGTCCGAATCATGTTCTCTCTCTCTCTCTCTCTCTCTCTCTCTCTCTCTCTCTCTCTCTCTCTCTCTCTCTCTCTCCCTCCCTCCCTCCTCCTCCCTCCTCCCTCCCTCCTCCCTCCTCCTCCTCCCTCCTCCCTCCTCCTCCCTCCTCCCTCCCTCCTCCCTCCCTCCTCCCTCCTCCCTCCCTCTCTCTCTCCCTCTCTCTCTCTCTCTCTCTCTCTCCTTCTATTCCAGGGAGTACAAGTTCAGTGCTCTGAACCTCCCTTGTATGCTTACCCGCTGACCCACTATCATCTTTGTGGCCCTCCTCTGGATCTTCTCCAACAGGTTAATGTCCTTTCTGAGGTGTAGGCACCAGTACTGAACTCCATACCTAGATGCAGCCTTACAAGTGACCTGTACAAGGGCAGTATAATCCTCTCTCCTACCACTGATCCCCCTAGATATGCATCCCAGCATCTTGTTTGCCTTTGCTACTGCTTTCCTGCACTGTGTGGAGTGCTTCAGGTCACTAATGATCATCACTCCCAGGTCCTTCTCCTCCTCTGATGCAGATACTTGGACTCCACCCAGGTAGTACTCTGTCCTGGGATTCTTGGCTCCAATATACATAACTTTGCATTTCTTGGCATTGAAGCCAAACTACCAGATCCTCACTCGTTGTGCCTCCTTTATTTAGAAATTCTGGCTCACCTCCCTCCCCTCTTACCTTGACTCTCTCCTCTCACTCCCACCACCTTCTTCCTACTTCCTTTGTAACTCTAACTATCATTCCTTTGCTCTTCTTTCAAGACAATCATTCCCTGACTAGGCTGCTTTCTCCTACTATTTCCCCAAACTTTGGAATTCTCTCCCCTAACCATTCGCTCCTCCCCATGCAAACGCTCTCCCTCTTCTCTTCTTCATGACTGTTCCTCTCAGTCCTGCAACTGCACCTAATACATGTCTCTCCTCCTTTTCTTAACTTTTATTTATTAAAGGGACACTGTCAACCCTTTTTGCACCATATCATAGCTAGTTGAAAAAAGTACAGTTACGTAGGAACTTACCGTAACAGTAGATCTTCGAGAGAGATTCCATCAGTAGGTCATCACATATAGGACTGGCACCACCTGGCAGCGGGCCGCATGGCAGACTTTTCTAGCAATGCCTGATGGGGGACCGCCCACCCGTCACGTGACCAACATCAATGTGACTGTATATAGTGGGCGGTCCCCATGCGGCCCTCCAGTTCTCCTGCCGGAGCCAGGAAGAGGCCTGACAGCAGAAGCAAACAGGATTTGGAGTCCCTAAAACATAAATGAGGGAAGGAGGGGAGGGATATGACCTCCTGAAGGAACTCTCTCGAAGATCTACTGTTACAGTAAGTTCCTATGTAACTGTACTATCTTACTGAGAGCATTCCTTCAGTAGGTCATCACATATAGGGCAGAGTTCCAAGCAGTCCCTCCAAGAAGAGACCAAAAGAAACTAGTGAAGAGGAAAACTAACTCCAACAGAAAGAACTGAAGTCCAGAAAGGACTCAGTCTAGCACAGAAGGCCCTGCCAAGATGGCTAGGCCAAAGCCAGACCACCACCTAGAAGCAATGTCCAGACTGTAATGCTTGGTAAAGGTATGGACAGAACTCCAAGTAACGGCAGCACAAATGTCAGCTATGGAAACATTCCATAGGAAGGCTGTGGAGGCAGCCATGCCCCTAGTAGAATGACCTCTGATGGTACCCGGCAGAGGTTTATCGTACTTCTGGTAACAGTATTGAATGCAGTTGCCTAACCATTTGGAAAGGCCCTGCTTAGAAACTGGTTGCCCTTCGATCTCAGGGAGAAGGAGACAAACAACTGGTCACAAGAGTGAAATTCTTTAGTCTGATGGGTGTAGCAATCAAGAATCCGATGGACATCCATCTTATGGAGGAGTGCCTCACCTCTGTTAGAGAGGGATGGATAATACACCGGAAGCTCTACTGACTGATTCAGTGTGGCTTCTGACACCGCCTTGGGAAGAAACCTCGGATGGGTTCTGAGGACCTCCCAGTCGCCTATGGAAAATCAAGTATGGCTCCTTGCAGACTAGAGCATGAAGCTCCAAAATCCTTCGGGCTGACGTGATAGCCACAAGAAAAAGTGCCTTCCAAGATAGGAAGCACAAATCACAGCTCATAGCTGGCTCGAAAGGAGGAAGGGTGAGCTTTTCCAGTGCAAAGTTCAAGTCCCAAGGTGGGGTTGGGCTGCGGATGGGGGGGTTTCAGATGAAGTAGCCCTTTCATGAAGGTTTTTGAGACTTCCAACTGAGCCATGGGTTTACCATCCACTAGCTCATGGTATGCTGAGATAGCTGAGATATGGACCTTTAAGGAAGAGTAGGACAGACCGGAGTCTGACAAATGAAGGAGGTATTCCATGACTTGTGGGGCTGAGCAAGAGAAGGGATTCCGGCCCTTAGTGGTTGCCCAAATGGAAAACCGCTTCCGCTTCATGGCGTAAGTGGAACGGGTAGACGGTTTCCAGCCTGTATGGAGGACTTGAGCAACCCTGGAGGAAACTCAAGTGTGATATCGCTATGTCTGCAGGACCCAGGCATGGAGATGCAAGGTCCTGAGCCCTGGGTGTACCAGTCGACCGTGATCCTGGGTCAGGAGTCTTTGGAACTGGAACTGGTGGTTTCCTGGAAGCTGCTGTAGCAGCGGAACCAGATCTGTCTCAGCCAGAGAGGAGCAATGAGGATCATGTTTGCCTCACTGCCTGGAGTTTGAGAAGAACCTCTGCAGAATGGGAAATGGAGGGAAAAGCGTACAAGAATTTCCCTGTCCAGGACAGACACAATGCGTCACTCCAAAAAGCACCTGGCTCTGGGACAAGTGAGCAAATCTTGTGTAGTTTTGTATTGTATTGGGAGGCGAAGAGGTAGATTTCTGGATGCCCCCAATTTTGGAAGATGGATTCCACCACTTCCTGATGTAGTTCCCACTCGTGAGCTAGGGTCCGAGACCTGCTGAGACTGTCCACCAGGATATTTAGAATGCCTGGAACGTGCACGGCCACTAGGACCAGATGGTGCTGGACTGTCCAATTCCACATCCGCATTGCCTCCCTGCAAAGGGGGTACGACCGGGTTCCTCCTTGTTTGTTGATATACCAAACTACCGACATATTGTTCAGTTGGATTAGCAGTGATCCCTTTGGAAGGAGGGTCTGGAAGGCCTGTAAGGTGTACAGAACCGCCCTCAACTCCAGAACATTGATGTGGAGAGAAGTCTCCAAGTTGGACCATAGTCCCTGAGCTTGGTGTTCCCCAAGATGAGCTCCCCACCCCATATAAGAGGCATCCATGGTGAGGGGGCTACCGGTGCAGGGTTCCAAAAGGGAAGCCCCTGAGAAAGATTGAGAGAATCCTTCCACTATTGTAAGTCTTTCTGAACTGCTGAGGAGACAAGGACTGGGTGGTCCAGGTCATCCAGAAGCTAATCCCACTGCACCCACAAGGACCACTGAGTAATCCTCATGTGGAGCCTCGCAAGGGGAACATTAGTTATGGAGGCCGCCATCAGGCCCAGAAGACGAAGGACTTCCCTAGCAGGGATGGTCCTGAAAGAAGCCACTTTGGAGGCCTGACAGACAAGGGTCTTCATTCTGTCTGGAGGAAGGAAGGCTCTACACTGGACCATATCCAGGACTGCCCCAATAAATGGAAGTCTCTGGGCAGGGATAAGGGATGATTTGGGAACACTGACCATGATCCCTAGTCTGCTGAAGAGGTCCAGAGTAAAGGACAGAGCCTCTAGCAAGGAATCCTGGACGGGCTGAAATCAGCCAATCATGAAGGTGAGGAAGACGCAATGCCCCTGGCGTAGTAATGATGCAACCACCACTAGGCACTTGGTAAAAACCCATGGTGCCAAAGACAGGCCAAAGGGGAGCACCCGGAACTGGAAGTGTTCCCCTTGGAAACAAAAATGCAGGAATCAGCAGTGGCTGGGGAAAATAGGAATGTGCAGGTAAGTATCCTGCATATCCAGGGCACAGAGCCAGTGGTTCTCCATGAGGAGAGAGAGAGAAGGCCCTGGAGTGTCAACATCCGAAATTTTTTGTACTCCACAAACCGATTTAGCTGGCTTAGGTCAAGTATGGGTCTGAAGTCCCCAGTCTTTTTTGGAACCAGGAAAAAAAATGGGAATAAAATTCCTTTCCCCTTTGCCCGAAGGGGACACATTCGATTGCTTCTTTGAGCAAGAGTGAATTTACCTCCTCGCGAATGAGGAGAGCCTGATCCCACAAATAAGAGGACTTTGTGGGTCGAGTTTCTGGAGGAATCTCCAGAAACTCTATGGTGTGTCCGATGGACACTAGTTGCAGGACCCATTCGTTGGAGGTGATCGCCCTCCACTCCTGCACATGGCGGGTGAACCTCCCCCCCACCTGTTCCCCATCATGAGACTGAGGAGGCAGTGGGGCCAGGGAGTCAAGAAATGGTGGGACGTTCAGGGGGAGGGCCTCCTGAATGCCTCTGATTTTTGGAGGCAGGTGGGGTGGCTGGCACCCGTGGCCTTTCGCTTCCCTTGCCAGCGTGCCTGAGTGTTCTTTCTATGCCTCCAGGTCCTTTTCCGAAAGGGCTGTTGTTGTTGAGAGCCCGATTGGTACACAGACCTGACAGACCTAAGTGCAACACCCTTGTCCTGTAGGTCTGTGATAATGTCCTTGGTGTCTCCACCAAAAAGGACCAAGCCCCTGAAAGGGGCATCCTGAATCACCGATTGGACCTCATTGGCGAGGCCAGAAAGACGGAGCCAGGAATGCCATCTGAGAGCAACAGCAGTTACCAAGGTATGGGCCACCAGTCGACAGAGTCATAAGTGGCGCGAAAGCATGCCTACAAGAAACCTTGGAGAGGCAGAGATCCTTGGCAAGGTCCTCCTTGAGGCGAGGATCCATAGACTGGACTCAGCTTCCAGCCTGGCCAGGGTTGCTTTTTGATGGGACACCATGTGGGCCACGTAACCGAGGGACCAGAGGGTGCATGTGGCCAAGGAATATATCCTTTCCCAAACTGGTTCATCTGCCTCAACTTTTTGTCCGGAGGAGTAGTGCTCATATGCTTAGGTGCTGAAGAGAGAGATCATGAGCCACCGAGATGACCACAGAGTCAGCCTTGGGATGGGCCTTCAAAAATGGAGCATCCTTCATCGCCTGGTAGATCCTGTCAGCCCACTTGGGGACAGCCGGGATAGAATGAGGCATCTGCCAGACAGTAGCGGTGAGGTCCTGATGGGGGGGCCATCCAAGGAGGAATGGGGATGGGAGACAGAGACTCTAAGTCTAGGTGTTCTGCGAGCCTCTGTCTCATGGGGTCCTGTTCCTCCGACTCCCAGTCAAAATAGTCCTTCATGACCCTCAAGAGGTCGGAGAAGGCAGGGTCTTCTGGTGGAGACTTTGGCGAGACCTTGTCCCTCATGTCCTCAGGGTCCTCCGGGACCTCCACAGAGGAATCTTCCCTCCCCTCTGAACAGTCATCATCATCATCATCGTCCGCCTCCTCAACAAGATGGCATCTGGTATCCGGAAGGGAAACATCCTGTTGAGTCTTCCCGAGATGTGGACAGTGGTTATAGATTAACTACTCAGGAAGGGACCTAGGAGACCGTGTTTGCTTGAGCCTAGTCTTCAGGTCAGAGACCAACTCGACCGAGCCCCCTGCCACCAAGACTGTATTAAGGTCTTGAAATCCAGGGTAATCGGAGAAGGAGGAGGGAGGTGGAGTAGGTAGAAGCTGAGGGGGACGTGGAGTAGGCAGAAGCTGAGGGGAGGAGGAGGAGGGGAGGAATAACCGATAGTGGATAGTAGCCCTGGAATCCCATATAATGGGAATAGGGAGTAATCCAGGGTAGAACTGCCCCAGCTGACTCAGTCCGGGAGGACCCCGGGTAGTGGTCCCAGGATATCCCATGGGTAACGTGGAACAGTTCAGGTTGGGTATAAATCCCGCATCAGATCAGGCGCCGGGGAACCCACGCCGGACCTGCCATCATACATATAGGTTGAGGGTCCAGCATTGGGACAGCCCACGTCAGGGGAACTGACATTGGAACCAGTACCACCCAATCCAGCACTGGAAGGGGATCCGGCATTGGAGGGGCTGGCGTCAGAACCGGATGAAGAGGCCCTGGCATCAGGGCCAAAGGCAAAGGCCATTCAGCCGGTCCTAGCTGCGGGACTGTCGTCTGGATAACCAGCATCAGAGAAGGCACCGGAAGCCTGCCCGAAGGCGGAGGAGGGGCCTCCACAATGAGGCCTGTAGGCCGAGGAGGAGCCTCCTTCTCCTTGACCCCAGAAGGGGAATGCGGAGCTGGGACATCAACAGGATCGATGGGCTCTCCACTGCCATCGCCGGACGTCCCTGCCAAAGAATTGGGGGGGGCACGGATAAAGCAGGAGGAGGAGGGAGAGGGTCTTTTTCCCTCTGGTCCCGTCAGACATTGGGCAAGGCACCATGAGGCCCCGAAGGGGGAACCGAGCCAGTGCAGTCATCAGCGACAGCCAACTTAGCAGGCGGGGTCGGACGGTCAGGGAAGAAGCCCCAAGCAGACTTATTGACCAGAGCCGAGTGACTGACCCCAGCCGGGGGAGCCGACTTACTGGCAGCTGCACAGTCTCCGAAGGTGCTAGGAGCCAATTTAACGACCGAGGCGATGCGGTCGTCCGAAGAGCCGATGGACAATTTATCCGCCGAAGTTTTGTCCAACTTACCATCTGGTTTTCTGGGTGGCAGCTGGGCCTTGCTCGTCGAGGGCCTGGCATCATCCACGGAGCGAGGCCGCCCCCTAGACTTCTCCTTGTGCTTTTTCGAGGGAGAAGATTTTTCAGATGAATCCCAGAGATGATCCATTTTCTTCTCTAAAAAAGCCAAGCGGGCTTTTAGTAAGTGGGCCTCCAAAGCCTGCTGTCTCCTCTTTTTTGTGGCCTGGTTAAAGGATTGACACTCAGGGCAGGAGGAGACTGGATGGTCCCGGCCTAGACAGAGAATGCTCTGGGAATGACCGTCTTTGTGCGAGATCCATATGCCACAGGAAGAGCACTTCTTTTTGGGTGAAGGCATAAGGAAGAACACAAATTTGAGGAAAAAATAGCAGTGAGGGATAAACCGACGCGAAGAACTTTCACGACGATCACAAACTGGAAGTCTGCAATGTGACAGACACGATGCGATGGTGGGAAAGAACTGGAGGGAAAATATTAAAAATGCACGAGTTTCCAAGCATACGTGGAAACTGCGCAATGCATGCTCATAACACAGTCATTTAGTGGAATTATTTCACCAAATTTTCAACATAGGCATTTTGTGACCTCTGCTCATGAACACTGTCACTATATACAGTCGTGCTGATGTCAGTCACATGACGTCGGGTGGGCAGTCTCCCGTCAGGTTTTGCTAGAAAAGTCTGCCATGCAGCCCGACGCCAGGTGGCACCAGTCCTATATGTGATGACCTACTGAAGGAACCCTCTCGAAGTAAGATCGCATTTTATGATTGCTTACCTTCTATAAAATTAATTGGTGTTGCTGGTTGTTTAATCTGTCTCATTTCATAGTAGAACCGAAATGCATGCTACTGATGTAATTATACATAACTTTGTTTTCTTTCAAACCTTGATCTACTTTTTATTCCTTATTTCCCACCATTAAGAACACCCTAAACAGAGCAGCCACTCATGCTGTGATAGGCTTTTCCCTCTCTCTACATCTTGAGTAGCTAGACTGTGTTGAGGGTGTTCACAAGTACAGGAAAGATGCAGTGGGAGTGGATTAAGAAATATAAACAAACATATTTTGGCGTGGTAACACCAGAATGGTGGGCAGTCTGTTTTTCACTTCTAAAAGAAACAAGCATTTTCAATGCCGAATGTTTGCTTGCTGATATTAGCATTGGATGCAGAAGTTAGACAGATGCAGAATAGGAATGGTAGTGAAGTACTGAACTCAGAACAACCCCACCTCCACCCTGCAGAGATGGACAGGCATTGGGTGTGCCTTTGGGTCATCGCCATAATGCTCTTGGCATTTCCCTCACCCTATCCTGTAGAGACCGACAAGTGTTGAGGTGTGGCTTGGGATGTTCGAGCTTCACAGTCACCCCATTTCATAAGGACATATGGTGAAAATGGGTGCAGAATAGGAGAATGGGGTGAAGTCTGGGGCAGAAGAGTCCAAGGCACACCTCGATGCCTGTCACTGGCTTCAGGGTGAGTGGGGTGGGGATGGAACGGCATGAGCATTACAGCCAGCAATCCAAGGCACACCACCTGATGCCTGTCAGTCTGTACAGGGTGGGACATTATGGTTAGAAACCCCAACAGCCGGGTGTTTGTTGGTATTTGCACTACAAATTTTCAACATGGCCTTTTGTGACCCCACCTCATGAAAGCATTTGGGACCTCTGCTCATGAACAGTGGCAGTGTGATTTTGTTAATTGTCCCGAACTTTGATTTCCCACAGCGACTATGCCATTCTGCGCCAGATGTGCAAAAACACAGATCAGGCAGGCGTGAAGAATGACAGCTATACCATTGAAAGGAGGTGTTAAGAGATGGCAATGTTGAAAATCTGGAGTGAAAATATTAAAAATGCATGAACTTCCAAGGATACGTGAAAACTGCGCAATGCATGCTCGTAACACAGCATTTCATGGAATTATTGAATTTTTCACTGAATTTTTTCAACATAGGCATTTTGTGACCTCTGCTCATGAACAAACACTGATTTCCCACAGTGACCATACCAATTGTGCGCCAGATGTACAAACACACGTTTTGGGCAAGATGTGAAAATGACAGCTGTGCTGTTCATGAGAGGTGTGGAAAATAGCCAATGTTGAAAATCGGGAGTAAAATATTACTAATTTGCTAAGATTCACGATGGTGCATAGTAATGCGTTAATGCACTGCTGTCTGAACACAGTCATTTTATGGACTTTGTCACCAAATTTTCAACATAGGCATTTTAGGACCTCTGCCCATGAACAGTGGCACTGTGATTTTCTTAATCTGTACCTAACACTGATTTCCCAGAGTGACCTCTTATTCTGCGGAAGTGCAAAGCACATTTCAGCCAGAATGTGAAAATGACAGCTGTACTGTTCATAAGGAGGTGTGAAAAAAATGCCAAAGTTGAAAATCTGGAGTGAAAATATTACAAAAAAATTTATAAGTGTACGTGGAAACTGCGTAATGCACGCTCGTAACACAGTCCTTTTTTTGGAATTGTTTCACCAAATTTGCAACATAGGCTTTTTGAGAGCCCATCTCATGAACAGTGACACTGTTGTTTCGATAATCGGTCCCAAAAGGTGATTCCGCGCAGTGACTGCAAAATCACCTTCCGGGACTGAATAACTCCATGACAGTGACTGAATTCATGAGGAGGGGTCCCAAGAACCCAATGTGGAAAATTTGGTGCCAAAAGTTGAAAAAATGGCTGAGATATCCACACAAGTTGAAAAATAACCCATTTATGCCATTATACAGCTTACCGGCATTTCTTCAGTTTGCAGTTGGCTTTGAAGAGTGCAGGCGTGTTCCTGGTCCAATGAAGATCGTCGCGCCGGGCTCCGAGAGGTAAGTATGGGGTGAGGGGCCGGGTAAGCAGAGGGTGGGTGCAGGTTGGGGAGGGGCCATGAGAAACAGTGAGGACCTTTTTTTCTTACAGGTTAAAAAAAAAGAATGTGGGATGCTTTTGGCACACTGGGGTGGGCTCCCAGCATGCCACAGTTGCCACCTGGGTGTTTGTTGGGGGGTAGACTGGAGCAGACAGGGATTGGGCACCCCCATCGGCCATACAGTGTCCTGGGGTGAGGAGTGCATGAGCCGAGAGAGATTGGGAACCCCTTCGGCACACAACAAATGGGGGGGCATCATGCCGACGGGGATTGGGCTACTCCATCGGCGACTGAACTGGGAATTGGGCACCCCTGTTGGCTTTAATAGAGCCTGTTAGAGGCAGCGGTTGTCTATCGGCTTTGTGGGACTGTGAGGCCGACAGAGAAGCTGTTGCCATGTTTATTGAAAGGGACAGCAGACAATGCAGCTGTAATTGGCTGCTGCAGTCAGGGACCGCCCTGCAAAAACAGCTGACTGCTAATGACAGGGCACTCCCTGATTGCAGCGGCCAGTTTGTTTCAAGCTGATGGCAAGCTACATTACTGCTGTCATGGACAGCGTGATTTTCTATTGGTGCCACACAGACCAGCCCCAAAATGGGCTGCTGGTATTAGCAATAACACTGCTGTGCCTCCACAACTCGCTACTTCAGCAAGCTGCCCCAATATGTTTATTGCACATGCATGCAATCAAACGTAAAAAGGGACCAGAATCAAACTACCAGCTACATCAAAACATTCTACAGAATGTGAACAATCATTAAAGGTGTTTTTTAAACTAGGGTCAGTTTGAGGCCCAAGGGGGTTGACAAGCGTCCCTTAACCTCCCCCATCTTCCCCCATGTCCTACACCTGTCTTTTCCCCTCCTTTTGTTCCTTCCCCTGCCTACATCAACTAGCCCTGCATTGGCTCTGCACCTGTAATGTATCTCCTTTTAGCCCACTGGGCAAGCACCCTGCCCTTTTCCTTCCATGATTTTTGCCTTTTGGATAATGCTCATTTCAAGGTTTTGTACAATTTATTTATCTCTGTTTTTTTATTGTTAATGCTTAATCTCATGAACTGTATAATTTATTGTCATGATTTTTTCTTGAACTCCTCTTCCACCCTCCCCCAGGACACATCTGGAAATAAGGTTTTGTTTAGCTCAGTATGTCTTTCCTGGTGAAACTTTTGAGATAATAAATACATGCATAAATAAATAACAAGGAATGGTGCAAGGCAATGACAATTTACGCAGAGCAATTCATTGTACAATACAGCATAAGTGGAAAAACGGTATATAATATGAAAAAAAACATAAATAAAAACTGTGAAATGCATCTGCCAGTCCGCTGGGAGCCAGAAGAAAGAACATACATAGTGAAGATAAGCAACCATAGTCTGACTGTACAAAATAAGTTAGGTATCATGATCGAGCAAATAAGAAGACACAGAAGTCATCAAAATGTAGCCAGAATTAAATATGATTCAGGGGCAGGAACACAGAGACGTTTTTAGTAGATGTTCATGATATCTACTGCGAAATGAGGCTGCTGAGGAACTTTGCTGAATCTTTGCTGGAATGTAGTTCCATGATGTTGGGGCAGTTAAGGCAAAGAAAGGACTCCCATTTCTTATTCTATGTTTGGAGCTCTCAACGGGCATTTACTCCAGACCTCAAGGCTATATGCTGTGCAAAGGGTTGATGAAGGTGACAAGGTGTAGAGGCATATGATTTTGAAGGATAGCATATAGATGACACCTCCTAGTAAGAGGTAACTGAGCCTGGTATGGGGAAGCCAGCTGAGTCTTACATAGAGGGAGGAGTGGTGTGCCAGTCTATGTCATGCCAAAGCAAAACAAAATATGTTGTTATAGGCTACATCCCATCTTGAAAGAGTGGTTTTTAAGGCCGATAAAAAAACAGGCACACCATAAAGGAGTTTGAGTAGGAGCATGTGTCTTGCAACACCTAGTCTAGCTTGTGGGGTCAGATTACGGCTGACTGTAGGAAATACCCAGCATGGATTTGACAGATTTACAGACACCTCTCACATGTAGTGAAAAATCATCCGTTGAAGGGTCAAGAGTGATGCCTAGAAAGGTAAATGAGGTGACCATAGGGACTAAAGTGCCATCTTGGTAGGCGACAGATATGGAGACTGGGCACTGTCTCAGTCTGGGGAAATCTCAAAGAGCGCTGTCTGAGTTTTGGACACATTAAGAATCACTTTGTTATGAGACAGCAAATCATGGACAGAAATGAAGGTCAGAGGTAAGATGCTGATTAATGTCAGAGATATCATGACAGCTGGTGTAGAGGACCAGATCACCTGCATATAGTATTGCAGTGGGAGAGGCTATAAGTGAAATAATTTATGTGTAAGGCAAAGAACAGGGGGTCCAGGATAGACCCTTGGGGGATCTCCACAAGTGTTGTGGCAGGACTGGACTGGGATGATCCAAATTTAACTCTCTGTGATATATCAACTAGCTAATTTCTGAACCACAGGAGGGCAGTGGAAGATATACCCAGATCTCCAAGTTTACCACAGAGAACATTATGGTCAACAAGGTTGAAAGCCTTCGTTAAGTCAATGCAGACTGCACCTGTAAGGCAGCCTCTATTTATGACTGAGGCAATATGGTTAGTGAGAGAGAGGAGGGCAGTAGTAGTGATGTGCCCTTTACAGAGTCCATGTTGCATCAGTGAGAGGAGATCATGGGCCATAAAATTAGTGGTAAGTTGGGAGAAAACAATTTTCTTTAAGATTTTGTCAAGCCACTAGGAGTATGGCTATGGGCCTGTAGTTGCTGATCAGTTTATGGTCTCCTTTCTTGAAAATGAGCACAGCATTGGAGATTTTCCAGAGATAAGGCACCATGCAGAGAATAGGGATAAATTAATGAGTCTGGCAATGAGAGGGCAAGCTTAGAAGCTGCAAGCCCAATAAGGTAAGACTCAATGCCATCACAGCCTGCAGATATAGAGACAGGAACCTGCAAAGGAGCTTTTAGATCTCTGGAATACCAGCCCACTGAAAGTAAAAGGTGGACAACCACTGGATGAGGGTATGGGGAGACAACTTACTATTGGGAGGAGGTGCGGATATAGCATGGGAGACTTTGGTATATGTGGAGATGTTAGTAAGGAAAAGAACAGTTACATACTCAACATAACAGTAGATCTTCAAGAGAATCTCTTCCATCAGGCCACACCTACGAAACTAGAAGCTACTAGGCACTAGGAACATAGGGAAACATTTTGCAAGCAGTCCATCAGGGGCCCCCCACGACAACATCATATGTCGACTCTCCATGATAAACGTGGGCAGCCCCATACCCTCCTCAATTCCCCACCAGAGATCATGCTTGGAGGACCTCCTTGTAGGGAACCAGGAGAACACCTAGGACTCTGCTGACCAGGAGAGGCAGACAGCAGCAGATAGACCCTCATGGAGAAGGAGACAGTATTCCCCAGATCCCAGATTCTCGGGATCCGATAGGGGGTTGGAGGGTGGGATGGCATGGCCTGATGAAAGAGATTCTCTCAAAGATCTACTGTTACAGTAAGTACGTAACTGTTCTATCTTCTATGAGGGTATCTCTTATCAGGCCACACCTATGGAACGAGTACCAAGCAGTACTCACTGTAAACGGCTGAAGTGGCAAGAGCTGACAGGCCGAAGAAAGTAGGTCTTGAAGCTCAGCTAGACCAAAGCCAGCCCTCTTTCTTGAAGGTATGTCCAGACTGTAATGTTTGGTAAAGGTGTGGACAGAACTCCACATAGCAGCTGTACAGAATTCAGCAGCAGGCACATTTTTAAAACATGCAACAGATGAGGCCACACCTCTAGTGGCATGACCATTAACAACTCCAGGAAGTTCCTTACTCTACTTCCTATAACAAAAGTAATACAGTTTGCCAACCAGTTAGACAAGCATTGTTTGGAAACTGGAATGCCCTCTTTCCCAGGGGCAAAGAAACAAAAGCTGCAAGGACTTTCTACAGTCCTTTGTGCAGTGTATATAGTACCTGAGTATTCTATGTACATCTAAAGTGTGAAGCAATGTTTCCTGGATCGGCATGCTCTGGAAAATAAACTAACAGGTGGATGATTTGATTTAAAGAAACTCAGACACCAACTTTGGTAGAAACTTAGGATTAGTACATAAAGACGCCATGTCTTTATGGAAAATCAGATAAGAAGGCTCACATTATAGGCTGCAGCTCTGAAATCCTTCAAGCAGAAGTAATAGCAACTAAAAACAACACTTTCCAAGAAAGAAAACATAGGGTACAAAGTTGCAGCCAGCTCAAAAGGAGCCAAAGTGAGTTTTCCAACATAAAATTCAGGCCCCAAGCTAGGACTGAATCATGGATAGGAGGTTTTAAATGCAAAATGCCTCTTAAAATGTATGGCCTGGTACATGGAAAACTTAGATAGCAGCCATGTATACTTTAATAGAGGAGTACTGCAGCCTGCATCTGACAAGGACAATGGGTACTCTAGAACCTGATTTAGTGGACAGATAAAAAGGATCCAAGTGGTGAGAAGCAGCCCATAAAACAAACCGTTTCCACTTAATGGTGTAAGTGGCCCTGGTAGAAAGCTTTCTAGCAGCCACCAATACATTAGCCACTTTTTGGGAGACCCCAGATCTAGCAATGGCTATGTTTTCAGGAGCCATGCATGTAAATGAAGCGATCTGAGGTCTGGATGGATCAGGGTTCTCTGCTCCCGTGATGGAAGTCCCTGGCATAAGGGCAGAGGTACTGGTGGTTTCAGTGCAAGCTGCTGCAGTATGGGGAACCAGATCTGACAAGGCCACATGGAAGTAATGAGGATTAAAGTTGTCCACTCCATCTGACGTTTGAATTGTACCCTCTGAATTACAGGGAAGGGAGAAAAGGCACAGAGGAATCTCCCCTTCCAAGGGAGGGACAATGCACCTCACCAGAAAACTCCAGGCCTTGGAATGAGCGAGCAGAAACACAACAGTTTTATATTATGTGGGATGGGAAAAGGTCCAACTTGGGGCAACCCCATTTGTGAAAAGGTCATCCACTACTGAGGTCAGCAGTTTCCACTCGTGCATTCTGGACTGTGACCTGCTTAATCTGTCTGCCAAGATGTTTTGGGCACCTGAAAACATGTACTGTGGACAGTTCTAGACCATGTTCTAGAGCCCAGTACCATACTCTCATTGCCTCCCTGCATAGGGGGTAAGAGTGAATTTCCCCTTGCTTGTTGATGTAATGCATTACACCGACGTTGTCTGTCTGTACTAACACAGGGCCCAGGACAAGTGAACCTGGAAGGCCTGTAGGCCATACAGAACAGCTCTCATCTCTAGAAGATTTATAAGCAGGGTGCTCTCCACTTTGGTCCATACACCCTGTGTCTGATGGGACCCTAAGTGTTTCCCCTAGCCTGTCCCGAGGTATCTGTTGTTAAAAACCTGATGAGGGAAATGTATCAGAAAAGGAACCCCTTTCAGCAGGCTGCTGGGTTCCATCCATCATTTCAATACCTTGCGTACTGGAGAGGTTAACTAGAACCTTTTGTTTCAAATCATCTGTGAGTTGATCCCACTGGGCTCTCAAGGGCCACTGAGGGATCCTTGTATGAAGCCTGGCAAGAGGTATTGTAACAATGGTTGCTGCCATTAGGGCCAGGAGCCAAAAAAACTTTCTGGCAGTGACATATCGGCTGTTGTAAACTAGCTGGTCCTGTGCCATGAGACACTTGGCCCTGTCTAGAGGTAGAAAAGATGAGTCTCTGGCTGTATCCAAGACAGCCCCTATATAATGGGGGTGCTGGCAAGGAGTCAGAATAGATTTTGGCACACTGATGGTGATCCCCAGAGCATAGAACAGTTGTCTGGTTCAAGCTGGATTGTGTGAGGTGTTCCCTGGAGTGAGCTTTCAGAAGCCAGTTGTCCACGTAAGGGGATACCTAAAAGCCTTCCCTGTGAAGGTCTGCTGCCACCATAGCCAAGCATTTGGTAAAGACCTGTGGTGCAGATGACAAGCCAAAGAGTAATACTCTGAACTCTTATGTGTTCCCCCTGAAACAGGAATCTTAAATATTTCCTGTGAGATTTTTGGATTTTGATATGAGGGAAGGCACCCTTCATGTCAAGGGAACAGGTCCAATCCCCTGCCTACCGTAGTGGTAGCAAGCCCTGCAGTGCCACCATCCAGAACATTTTGCATTCTATGAAACAGGTCCCTGAGATCCAAAATAGGCCTTAGATCTCCTGTCCGTTTTGGAACTAGGAGGTACCACGAATAAAACCCTGTTTCTCTGTTCTCTGGTACAGGTTCTATTGCTCTTTTCTGGAACAAGGTGTGAATTTCCTCCAGAAGCAAGGAAATGTGCTCTTAAGGATACTGTGTAAGCACTGGTGCATGGTCTGGAGGTAGCTCTAGAAGCTCCAGAGCATGTCCTTGTCTTGTGCTATTATTTCCAGGACCAAGGCATCTGAGAGGGCACCTGGAGTGGTTGCTGTAGTAGGAAGGGCTCCTGCTCCTTTACCCTTGCCTGATTGTCTGATGGTGGAACGGTGTCTCACACCAGCTGGATGAAAAGGCCTCTATCTGCTCCTTGGCTTGGTGTGACAGAAGGAATTGACTCATTTGAGGGCTCTGCACAATGCCTGCAAATTGGAGACGATATCTTGCACATCTGCACCAAATCATTTATAGCCTCTGACAGGAGCATTTAAAACTGATTGCTGGACGTCATTTGCAAAGCCTGTCACCCTTAGCCAGGAATATCTTCTCAAACGTATTCCTGAGGCTGCTACCTAGCTGAGGCATCTGAAAATGTCATAGGCAGTATGTAGGAGGTATTTGCCTACATCAGCCTCAGCTGTTAAGGCTTTAAGGCGATCTTGCCTTGATGCACCTTCTGGAAAAGCTTGGCCAGCTGCTTTAGCTTTCTTCCAGAGTGCGTTTTGGTGTTTTACCATATGGGCCTTGTATTCTTAGGTCCAAAGAGGCAGAGGCAGAGGTCCTTTTGCCCATGACATCTAGTTTCCCGGATTCCTTGTCAGAAGGAAGAGAACTGAGATGTTTTGGTGCCTTTGATCCATCATGGGCAATGTGGATGACCACAGAGTCAGCTTAGGTTGGCCTGCAAATAAAGGCCTACCTAAGGGGCCATATACATTTACATGCCTTTCTAGGTATGGCAGGAATTACATTAGGCCTATGCCAGGCAGCAAAGATGGCATCTCTAGGGCAGGGAGAAGGGTGGAATTACAATGGGAGGAGTCTGGTAGCTCCAAGAAGTCTATCAGGTGCTTCTTGGTTGCATCCTGCTCCTCTAAACAAACCCCATGGCACCTCTAAATCAAACCCCATGGCAGCTTGGAGTTGCTGAATCACGGTTATAAAAGAAAGGTCCCTAGGAGGGACTTAGGGGTGCAAACCACCAAGTCTTCACTGCAGATGGAAACTATGGAACTAGTCCTCTCATAGGGACTTTCCACATAATCTTCAGTCTCCTCCTTATCATCCTATAGCATAAGGTCAGGATCATATTCCATATCGGCCTCCAGTGACATCATGCATGTAATGGCTGTCTAGCTCCTGCACTCCGTGCACCTTGTGAAAACGTTCCCCACCAAACTAATTTAAATTGAGAATTGTACAACCTTTCTTTGTAGGTGGGGTTTGTCTTTTACCTCGAGTATGGAAATATCCAACCGATATGCGGCTTTGCCCCAGGAACCCGACGAAAATGAATGTGACGCCTCCGACTCCGGGAACTTGGTTACCTCGCAGCATGCAACAAAAACTTCTTCACGGCGGGCCACATGAGCAAAGAATATTAACAGAAATAATTCCAGACCACCAGGTATGCGAACTGAAATTACCATGGACAACAAATTGGACAGAATCCTCTCAGAACATTCGGACATTAGAACCGAAGTAAAAACATTTAAAGAAGCTGTATCAGAGCTTAAAACTGATATGCATAATTTGAGCTCCAAAGTAACTGACCTAGACCAGCAGCAGGCCTCTACTTCCACCAGGTCTCCGCTTCAGGATCAGATACAGCAAGTGGTCCAGATTTGCAAACTAACAACGGAAACGCAGGAGGACTCTGAGAACAGGCATAGGAGAAACAACCTGTGTATTTACTCGGTCCCTGAAGGGGCAGAGGGCCGGGACATAGCAGAATTCATGGAGACCTTACTTTGTACTGCACTAATGCTAGATGCTGAGATGCCACTGGAAATTGAACGAGTACATAGGGCATTAAGCCCTAAACCTACCTCCCCTACAGCACAACCTTGTTCTATTATTATTCAGTTTCTGAAATACACAACAAAGGAATTAGTCTTGAAGAAAGCATGGACTCAAAAAAAGGTTATCTACAGCACCACGAGGATATACACATACAACGACTATGCCCCATATACTTTATGAAAGAGAAGAGAATATATCCTTCTGTTTCAGATGCTCCACCAGAATAAGTTCAATTTTAAAACTCTTTACCCAGCGTTACTAGTGGTACAGTTTCCAGAAGGCCAACAGACTTATACATCTGCTTCAGAAGCTCTTTTTGACTTTCCAAAAAGAGACCTGCCGACTCCGGCTAAATTAGCCCTGCCACAGAGGACCCCTGCTCTAACCCTGGGAGAGAAATGTGCAGATGTAGATTCCCAGATGCAACAGGCCTTGGATTTTCTTAGAAAGATGACACAGTGAGGCCCACAAATGGAGTGAAGTCTGGGAGAATGTAGACTTTTTCTGTTCACATGACCTGGTGGGTCCTTTCTTGGGGGGGTGGCTGCCCGGGGGTGCTGCGGCCCTCCTTGGGGCACCCGGGCAGACTCCTATAATAGTAAAGCATCATGTTGGGGATCTGAGCCTGGTGGGGCATCTCCGTGAGGGGTTTGACTGCTCCCGCCCTCTGTGTGGCTCAGTTTTCTGTGGGGGGGGGGCCGTGGGGGCGGTCTGGGACCCAGGGGTGGGGCACAAAGAACTCTGTGAAGGAGGGGAGCACTACCCAGTGTTTCCCCCTCTCTATAGCACAGTTACAGAGAGGTTTAATATTGGGCCTCGGGAACTACTTGGGGAAGGGGCTCGGATGGCCTCACTGATATCAACTGACTCAGGACATGGGGCGGAAACTGGTGCTCCTGTTATTAAAAGGACCTAATTTATGTACCCTAGATCCCCTTTGGGGTGGGAGAACAGAATTGCTGGATGATGGGGGCTTGGAGCGGAGGGGGTGTCAGGGGCCCTGACTGAGGCGAAGGCCTCCACCAGTCACCGGGTGGCCTCTAGCTTAATGAGCCTGGACATCGGCAGTGGGAGAATGGGCTCATAAAGCAATCAAGAGTCGGTTGAGTTGGGAGTACTGCCGGGTCCAAAACCCTAATGCCTTCAAGAGGAGTTGTGGGGGTGCCGCTGGGGGTCTCGGCTACATCTCCGTGGAACCCTTCACTGCGAGGATCCAGGCTGTTGGGGGGTTTGGACCACCTGGGAGTGCCGTGCTGGACCCGCACCTGGAACATGTAGATTTATATGACGGTACTAATGGATTTACCCATTTATAGAACAAATACAGCCACTGGAGGGGTCCTGGATGGGGCGCTGCTGGGGGGGTCATCCCTCTATCCCGGGGGGAAGTGATGAGCCATTAAAAACAGCAGACATAGTCAAACCTGATTAAGGATTACTGGCATGTATAATGGCTAAAGGGGCTTGGACTTATAACACAAGACCATATTCGAATGTACTATTTACTGGAACTGAGGGTGATCTTCTGGCTATAAGGAACTGCTAATTCAGATCATTCTCTTTGTGATAATTAATCTATAGGACCTTGGACTTAAAGAGCCCCTGACACCATTGTGACAACTTTGAGAAAATATAACGTTTAGCACAAGTGAACTTATATTTTAATATTATTTCTGTATTTCTCATTCTTTTTTATTACTAAGGACATTTTCATGTAAACAGGATCACTGCCCTTTCTGTTCTGGCTGCTTGCCTACATATGATATCACAGTTCTGTTTATGACATCACAGTCTGTTCCTGTGGTAATAATTATGATGCCATAAACGGGGGATTATTTATTTTACTTATTTATTTATTTAAAAGTTGGTAACCTGGAAAAGCACCATGACCAGAAGCTCGTTTCCAGCTGCAACCCAGATTATGATGTCATATGTAGGACAGCAGAAAGAGCAGATAGGGTCTAAGGGATAGTAAGCCTCTTTAATACAGTTGTCCTTGGTAATAAAGAAAAAAGGTAAATAATTATAGAAAATACATGAAATGTAAACTGAACTGTCTAAATCTCACATTTTTCCAAGTTTTTCTAATGGTGTCAGGGGCTCCTTAAAGAGCTGAAATAGTCCTGAAAGTGGGATGATTGAGCCTCATGTAATTAATATCTGCTGATATGACCAGATCCATAGCTTCTAATTTGATATTTTATTAATGGGAGGGGACAGACGTGGGAGCTGAGGGGACAGCTTATATGATGCACCTTTTGGTTCACCATTTATCCTTCCTTCTGTGTTTGGGTCTTGTGGGCCTACAGTTTTTCTTTTTACCTTCCCCTGTGTCCCTCTACCTCGTTTTGGGTCAATGGAACCCAGAAGGAGTCCCCTCAGTACATAATACTGCAACGCTCCCTCAGTTGGTCACCACAGTTAGGTTGGTGTGGGAAAGCCACCTACAGTTTGGAAGTCACCACTGTATATAGTTCTCAGTTTCATAATACACTGTTCCCCACTCCTCGCTTGTTCCCCAGCTGGGATCAGGACAAGTTTGTTCTATCAGTACATAAGGACTGGAAATTCATTTTTGTGCATGTTGCAGGGCTACTATTGAAAGCTGTTATTGGGGGTGCAATTAATATGATGTATGAGATAAGGGCGGGCGGGGGTGGAAGTGGACTTTTTAATGAGTAAGACCCTCAGATTACTTTCACACCATGTCAATGGCTTCACTGGCCCTGCGAAACACTATAGGACCATCATGGCTCTTATAAACTTGAATCCAGAAATAATGCACCTTAATTTCAGTGAGCACCAGAAACTGCTTAAATTTGGGTTCGGACAGATTTATGAATCAGCATGTCACATGGGCCAACGAAGAGGTGTGGCTATACTAAAAACTAAAAAAATCCTCTTTTGAAGTCTCCAGCCTCTACTCAGACTCTGAAAGCAGACTAACTCTGGTGGTGGGTACTCTGAAAGGACAGGAATAAACACTAGCTAATATTTACATCCCTCTTGGGAGTGACGCTTCCTCAATCCAGCAATTGTTTGATAAGATCCTTGGGTTTAAGAAGGGGATTCTGGTATTGGGAGGAGAGTCAAAGTGCCTCCTAAATCCCACTCAGGACACATCCACGGCCCCAGACAACAGGTCAATGTCACCCGAGAAAACTTATTAATGAAATAGGTCTTATAGATACTTAGCGCCATATGAACCCAGCCACTAGAAAGTTTAGCTTTTATTCCCATGCCCATAGGCATTATTTCCGCCTAGATCATTTTTGTATCTCCAGTGAGCATTCAAATCGAATACAATCAATGGAGATACATAATATTTGCCTGTCAGATCACGCACCTATCACCCTAGATTTAGAGAGCCCGGGGAAAGAAAGAACTCATACTGGAGACTCAACAATTCCTTATTGCAAGATCCGGAATGTAAAGAATTAATAAAGAGTACAATAGCAGAGATAATATTGGATAATTCTACCCAACAAACCTCCCCACAGTTAGTATGGGACACCCTAAAGGTGGTTTTGAGAGGTTATATTATAGCATATGCATCTCAAAGAAAACAGAATGGAATCTAAACTGCGGGAGCTACAGGAGCAGTTGGGCTTCTTGCAGTTAGCCCAATTGCAAGGCGATAATTCTTTGGCAGACCAAATCACAGCCACCCAACAAGCTATACAAAAAATATTTACAGCTAAGACAGAACAAGCTCTAGTTTGGCTCAGACAGAAATATTATAAGTGGGAGCCACGTGCTTCTAGATTACTGGCACCACCTTAGGAAACAAGTACAAAAAATAACAGTCACCAAAATTAGGAACCCATTGACAGGCCATACATGCCTTATAACACTGGATACAGTTTCTGCCTTTAAATCCTATTATATAAAATTGTACTCGGCAGATCTTCCCCTCGACAGAAGAAGACCTGGACTCATTCCTATCATCGATAAATCTTCCCCACCTTACTGCATCACAGGCACAATCTTGATTCAACCTATTTCTTGCCAAGAAATAAAGAACATAGTTACAAACCTTAAAAATGGTTAAAGCCCCAGTCCAGATGGGTACAGGGCAGAGTTCTATAAGGTGCCATGGGAGTGGATCAAAGACCCACTAACAGAGACCCTAAGGGAGAGCCATTCGAAGTGGAATACCCACTGTCGTGGTCACAAGCCATGATTTCAGTTATATTAAAAATGAAATAACCCAGCCCATCTTTGTGATTGTTATCGACCAATTTTGGTCCTAAATCAATATTATAAGATCTATGCCAGCATATTGGCTCATAGGTTAGCAACATGATGACTTCATTAGTACATGCAGATCAAGCAGGATTTATCCCCACATGACAGACCTCAGATAATATAAAGCGGCCTTATACATGATTGAACATGAAACAAAATCCTAAATTCCACTATTGATATTAGGGTTAGACGACCAAAAAGCATTCAACAGGTTTTCCCGGGTTTTTCTTAAGAAGACCCTGTCCAAGTTGTGCTTCCCTGACAGGTTTAGAAGTAATATTATGGGCATATATTCAGACCCACAGGCAGTAGTTAAAGTTAATGGTTCTTGCTCTATGAGATTTTTGCTCTCTTGAGGCACAAGATAGGGTTGCCCCCTGTCCCCCTACCTTTCCACACTATAAGTGGAGCCGCTGACTCAGTTCCTCTGACAATTAGAGGGAGTGAAAGGATATAAAATAGCAGACAGGGAACACAAGGTAGCCCAATATGTGGATGATCTTTTATTATATGTCACAGATCCAGAGAATTCTCTCCCAACCCTAGAACAAGCACTGATAAAATTAGAGAAACTTTCAGGTTATAAAATTAATCCACAAAAAACAGAAATCTTATATATAGGGGGCCCTGTGCAATTGCATATACAAAATAAACACCAATATAATTGGAAGTGCAAATCAATCAGATACTCGGGGATCAACATAACAGTGGATCCCAAGCAGACGTTCCCCCTTAACTATGACACACTGTTCAATCAGATCAAACAAGATCTTAAACTTTGGACACACCTCCCAATGTCTTTACTTAATTGGATACAAGCAGTCCAAATGAATTTATTACCCCATTTATTATATATAATGCAATCAATACCTCAGATGAGAGGAGATGGAACAGGCTGATAATGAGCTACTTATGGCAGGGACGTAAATCTCGAATATCATTAGACAGACTACAGGCTCCCAAAGAACATGGGGGCCTTGCATTACCAAACTGGTCTGGTTATGCAACAGCATCACTGCTGACACATGTTGCAGAGTGGATTACACCCAGGGGGCGTGGACTCCAGTGGTTAAAGACAGAATGGGAGATGTCCACTAACCATTAAGCAGTGCAACAATTTTTCAGTCCCCAGCAAGGAACACCCTGTGGTTGGAAAAATCAATATATATACCCAAAGCTATCTCAGAGGTTTGGTAACTCACTTAGCACATCCTACCTACAAACCTGGTGCTCACTGGATGGGGATGCCATGGCAAAACCCTGCTTTCCTTCCAGCCGTTCTAGATGCCGGATTTAGGGTATGGGACAGATTGGGGCTGAGGCACACCTATCAGTTCTATTCACAAGGTCTATATAAGACTTTTACACAACTACAAGCAGAATTCTCCATACACCGAAGTGATTGGTTTCGATATCTTCAATTCGTCATTTTCATGAAGCTACTCTGGGCCTACAGGTGGAGCAGGGGAACGTTCCACCTTCGATCACACTAATATTGGCTATACCGGAGGAGATGACCCCCAGACACTTGATATCCCGGTTTTACCTAGCAGAAATGTTGCAGGTTAGGCCCACTTGGGCGTGGATTCATCGGGTATGGGAGGAGGAACTGGGGGTGAATCTTACCTCTAAGGAGTGGCTCTGGATATGGAGAAGGCAGCACAGAGCCACAGGCTCATATAGATGGCCTGAATTTGGTTGGAAAGTGGTGGCGTGATTTTTTTGCACACCGCATATAATGGCAAAATTCTCACTCACCCATGATGCTTCTTGCTGAAGAGGTTGCGGCACTGAGGTTGCCACTCCAACACGTGTTTGGAGCTGCCCCATATTAAGTCGGTTTTGGCAGAAAGTGAAGCGGGTGATGGTGGACCTGCTCCCGGAACTGACACCTTTAACACCAACAATAGCAGTTCTGTAGCACTTTCCTTCTACATTCAGACATAAGTCAAAATTATATTTAGCAGCAATACTGCTTACGGGCGCCAAGAAGACTGTTACTAGAAATTGGTTAAAACCTGACCCCCTACTCTCAGAGCCTGGGAAGACCTGGTTTATGATATTTATACAATGGAAATTATGACTGCTAAATTACAAGGGAGGATTCCCCAAATATCAGGTTTTTGGACAACATGGTTGTAACCCCCCTGCAAATGGGGGTTCCCAAAAGACTTCCAGGAGCTTGCTTGAATGCTCCAAGCCTGAATGGTGTTTGGCATTTAAGCCATTTATCAGTGAGTGTTTTTAGAACCTCTGGTACTGTCTCTTTAAGAGCTGTCTGCTTGCAAACATAATTAGTTTGTATGGGGACTGTGTGTTTCTTTGATTGAGTACCACTCAAGCTGCTGCCAATTCACTTCATTTTGCAGTCACTAGGAGTGCAAAGGAACCTATCTGAAAGATGTAACTGTTTGCCAGAAATTATTTAGAGTAATAATGAAATTACAGTTTGTCTAACCTGCTTTCTTTGCAGTCAGAACTGTGTCTGCTAGTTCCCCATTCTAGTTTTGAACTGCTAAACTGGACCAATCAGTGTGGGGTAAGCTAGCTCTAAAATGGTGCCTTGGACGAATCAGAACTTGGACTCATAATCTGAGCCAGCCACAAGAGGATTGTATGGGCAGTGACTCTGGGAGATGTAGTTTAGACTTCAGTGCCTTTTTGGACCAACAGCAGCAGTCTATTGTGAGTGACAGCCAATCCAGTCAAGAACTGGGAGGAACTCAAAGGAAGTGCCCAGTTTTGTCGGTTGGGTTTCAGTTGAGCTTTGGCAGTGAAGAAGGAAGGAGCCCTGTGCTTTTTCAGTGTGCAGTTTTAGTCAAAAACGGTGTAAGGCCCAGAGTTCCGTCTGCAGCTTGTTAGGACTGAATCTGTCCTGTGAAAAGAATCAAAGGATCTCTGAAGAGTAGAAACCAGGCTCACCCTGTAGAAGACTGGAGGAATTGCTGAAATTACACTCGGGTCTGTCAGGAACTGAATCTGCTGTGTGTTCTCCGGTATTGTGCAGTATTGCGTCGGGATACAGATGCAGCCTGCCTGGTATAGTGCTTTTTTATATGGATGTGAAGAGGTTTGTGCACCTCAAGTGAGCTCCTGCTGACACTGGAAGGACCCTATCTTTTTGGAGGTCGTGAGTACTAATTCCAGGGTCGCCTCGTTGAATTGCCACATTAAATCCAAATGGAATTACTGTACTGCTGACTGTTTAATTCTCTTTTTCTGTGTGAAAGGCCACTACCAGCTGCCACGTGTTTGGACTAGCCACTAGGGCTTGGGTACCCAGGGACAGTAACTGATAGGGATAGGCCTGTGCACAGAGCCATAGGTAGATTATTAAAGTGATAAGCTAATTAACCTGATTTCCCCGTCCTTGTTATATCCCCTAAATAAATCAGAGCTGCTTGTTTCAGCAAAGTTATACTGCCTGAGGTACTTGTCTATGTTAAAGTACTGTACTGTGATTGTTACTCATCTCGTTCTAGGAGGTCCCAGTGCGGAACCAGACCCTGGGGTAGTGTATACTGTGAAGGTAATTCTGATATATTGTGTGGGCCACTAGTGGGAAGAAAGGGGTTGCAGTGTCCCAGAGGGCTGAGACCAAGTTAGTTTAACTATTGCAAACCCTGACCTCTGGGTGGAGGCACCCCCATTGGATCCAGGCCCTCAACCTGTTAGTGGCAAATCAGGCAGGGGTGGTAGCCCTGGGATAGCGCCATCTAGGGGTTACATCTTGGAGGCTCACCGCTGGGATTGTGTGTCCTCTAGTGGCCATATTCTACGAACACTGTTAAGAAAAATGGTGCCCGACAGAAGTGGCTGTGCACCGGCTGGTGGAGTGGTGTACTGGGAGGAGATCGACCCAAATGCTATGCTTATCCTGGACATCCCCTGGGTATCAATACGGACACTGTGCAGGGAGACTTTCCAAGGTGGAAGGTTTACAAAACCCTGTGGTGGTGGGTGGCATGCTAACCTGCTCACCCACACTTTCCTGGCCCTAGTAGAGTTTAAGGATCCCATAGATAGCTCCAAAGTGCCACAGACCATTACCCCAGAGGGAGCCTCACTGCTTGGAGAGTGATAACTAAGGACAGTAAAGACCTGAGGGGAATCAGCCCCACCACTATCTTGAAACTTTGAGGAGAAATTTGCTGAATGGTTGCTGGAGAGGGAAAACTGTGGAGGACTTGAAGAAACTATTCTGCCACCTGGGGTGTTCCTCCCCAACACCCTCTCTACTCCAGTGCCCGTAATGGTGGCTGAACCAATGCAGACTCCTATTTCTGCACCTGCCATTAGTCACGACTCTTACCGAAGGTTGAGGATCTTCTCTGGCACCTCCACCCCCAGGGGAGGATGACTGGGAGACCTGGATAGACTATGTTGCCCCCAAGTGCTAGAATGGCAATGCTGGGAAGGCAAAAAGCGAAAGAGGGTTAGTGAGAGCCTCCGAGGTCCTGCCTCTGGCTACCACCCTGCTAAACGGGCCAGTAACCCTGAAGCGACTGCACAGGCCTATCTTGAGGCCTTGGAGAATGTGTATGGGAGCCCAGATTCTGATGAGACCTATGTGGAGGTAAGAAATGCACAACAGTACCAAGGGGAGTTGTTGTCTGTGTATGTCTCTCGGCTGGAAAAATTGTTGCAAGAATGCCTCAGAAAGGGTAGTTTGCCAGCGATTGAACTGGACGAACCAGACTGGACAGAATCTTAAGTCTGCCCCTTCTCAGAACTGCTGTTGCTTCAGTTACGCCTGGCAAATCGACTGGAATCCCCACCCTCCTATGATGAGTTAATGAGAAATTGAGGAGTTGAGAAAAGGCGGCCTTGGGAGGTACCTGCACCAACAGCTGTGGCTACGACCCGAGTGACTGAGGGTGACCCATCAAGTGAAGTTCAGGGCAGAGGTTGACAGTCAATGAGTGCTCTGACAAGGAAAAGACATATGCCACAATGGGGCAAACTGTTGAGAGATCCGGAATTCAAAACAGTCCTTTATGAAGGCCACGCCTGATGCAGGGCCCTGACCTATATCCGACTGCATCTGCTATGGGGTGGGGTACCCACCCATGTATCTCCTGCTGATAACAGCTCCAAACTCAATTCCTTGACCATGGAAGTGGAGAAACTGGAGATGTCTCCAAATGCTTATCACGCCGCAGACAGAGATGGCACCAGGTTTCCAGTTAGTAATACCCGCCCTGGCTCCCAGTGTGGCGCCTCGCCAGCTCAAACTCCAGAAAGTATGTTTTGCTATAATTGTGGGAAAGATGGGCTCATGAAAGGGAATGCCAGTCCCCAAAGACACTGACAAAGTTGCATATAGGCTACAAGAGAGCTTGGAGAAGAAATCAGTGGTTAAGAGGTGCACGACATGATCCCAGTGAGGGCACCAAAATGCTAATTCACGCCCTTTTGTGTGCAAGGTCAGTTGCCCAGGCCCCCACCACCGCCTCCAGACTGGTCCAGAATAGTGGGTCCTCCATGGAGACCACTGTAAAGGTGAATGGAGTGTCTACAAGAGCTGTGTAGACAGTGGCTCCCAAGTGACAATTATGTTCCAGGATTGGTATCAGAAGCATTTGTCAGGCGTGCCCTTACAACCATTAGAAGGACTGCATGTATGGGGTTAAGTGAAGGCCTACCCCTATTCCGGGTATATCCGATTTGGCTGTCTTTCCCACCTCCGTGGCTGGAGTGGCTGAACAAGTAGAGACCCTAGCCTTAGTGTGTCCCCCACTGGATTGTATGATGGTGTCCTTTGTTGATTGGAACAAATGCTCATATGTTCGGAAGGCTGGCACAGTTGTGTTATGAAAACAGGGTCAAAGACTAGTAGAGCTTTAAGAGTTCGCGCTTTAATTAAGAAGGCCTACGAGGCAGAGAGATGCTGAAAAAACAGAACCAGAGGAACCGGTCGGAATTGTATGGAAGAAGGATCCTGAGTCTCTGATCCTGGGCCAAATGCCCAGTGTACCTTACAGGGAGAGGTCCGTATCAGAAAGGATGTTAAGAATAAAATATTAATGTTGGATGCACCAGGCGATGGAAAATTGCCAGAGGGACTGCTGGTCAAGCCTAGTATTTTGCCCGCTAGAGCCCATGCTTATGCCAGAAGGGTAATGGTCCAAGTTCATAATGTGTCTGAAAGAGACATTCGAGAAAACAGAGGTTGCATCCTGGCTAATGTGCATTGTGCAGACACTGCAGTGCTACCCAGCAGCAAGAGTTCAAGGAAGAATGACAGAGTAGCCTGACTTGTTTGATTTGGCGACTCCCGCTGCCAGCTGAATGGAAAGTGAGGATCAGTGAGAAAGCTTGCCCAGAGAGACCAGGTGTTTTCTTTAAAGGAATGGGATGTAGGATGCGTGCAAGGAGCTGAGCACAATATCCGCTGCATGACGAAAGACCATTTCGTGAGAGGTCTCGACGCCTGGCACCTGCTGACATAGATGATGTGAGGCGGCATCTGCAAGAGATGTTAGCTGCTGGTGTAATACAAGAATCAGAAGCCCTTATGCTTCCCCATTGTGGTAGTGAGGAAAAAGAATGGAACAGTAAGGATGTGTGGATTATCGCACCTAAACTGGCGGACTATCCTGATCAGTACACAATGCCCGCATTCAGGATGCTTTTGGACTGCCTAAACGGGAGCAAGTGGTTCTCTGTGCTGGATCTCCGCATGGGTACTACCAGATCCCGATGGCCCCAGAGGACCGTGAGAAGACGGCCTTTATCTGTCCGCTGCTTCTATGAATTCATGAGGATGCCTCAAAAGGATTTCAGGTGCCCCAGCCACTTTTCAACGATTGATGGGCGTCGCAGTGGGGACATGAACTTACTAGAGTGCCTGGTATACCTAGATGATGTTATTGTGTTTGGCAGCTCACTGGAGGAACATGAGAGCAGATTATTTAAGGTATTGGACCGACTGGAGGACTTTGGCCTTAAACTGTCCATTGATAAGTGTCAATTCTTTCAAACATCAGTAAAGTATGTGGGACACATAGTATCCACCGAGGAATAGAGACCGACCCAAGTAAAGTTGAGGCCTTGACCACCTGGCCACAGCCCAAAATCTAAAGAACTGCAAAGATTCCTGGGATTCTGTGGTTATTATCGGCTTCATCAAGGACTATTCAAGAGTGATCCGCCCTTTACTAACCTTACTCAAGGGTATCCCCCAACCCACAAAAAATACCAAAAGTCAGCGTCCCTCAAGACTGAAAGAGTGTATTTTCATCCGAGTGAAGTATTTGGGGCCCGCTGGACTCCTGATTGTGAGACTGCTTTTCATGAGATCATATATCAACTACCCATGCTCCAGTGCTGGCCTATGCCGATCCAAGAAAACCTTACGTCCTGCACACTGATGCTAGCTTGCAAGGGTTGGGGGCTGTGTTGTACCAAGAGCACGAGAATGGCCTGAGACCAGTGGCCTTTGCCAGTAGAAGCCTGACCCCATCCGAAAAGAACTATCCTGTACATAAGTTAGAGTTCTAGCTTTGAAGTGGGCTATTGTTGACCAATTCCATGAGTACTTGTATGGGCTAAAATACTAGTAAAACTGACAATAATCCTTTGACCTATGTGCAGACCTCAGCTAAGTTGGATGCCACTGGCCATAGGTGGCTTTCTGCATTATCTACATATGACTATGCTCTCGAATACCGAGCAGGTCTGAACCACATAGATGCTGATGCTCTCTCCCGGAGGCCTGTTCCCAAGAATGATTGGGTCCGATTGGCAGAACCTGACATTCGGGCACTCTGCCGGAAGTTTGACAGGGAGGAACAAATGTCCACGGACGCAGTGGACTGCATGGTGGATTGCTTGGGAGCCTCTGAGAATTGCATACCTGCTGCTTATTGCCACTTTTCTGCAATAGACATTGGTGCACTGCCTCAGCTGGACAATGACAGTATTCGAGGGCTCAATCCGCGATCCCATGATCAAAGCAGCTTTAGAAGCCCTCTATGCAGGAAAAGATGTGTCCAAATTACGCCCACTGATTTGAGAACTGCACTGTTATACAAAGAAGGTCCTAAGTTGAAACTGATCAATAAACTGTTATACAGAGAAACAGTAGACAGAGGGGACAAGTAGACAAACAACAACTAGTGCTGCCCACTGCCTTTCGAGACTCAGTACTGAGGTCCTTGCACAACCACATGGGGCACCTTGGTATAGACAGAACACTTGACTTGGTGAGATCCAGATTCTATTGGCCTAAGATGGGGCTGATGTGGAGCAACACATTCGAACTTGTAGTCGCTGCTTACAGAGGAAAGCTTTGCCCCAGAGGGCTGCCCCCTTGTTAACATCACCACCAGTGCACCCATGGAGCTGGTCTGTATTGATTTTCTGAGTTTGGAGTCAGATCAAAGAAATATCAGTAATGTGCTGGTGGTCACTGACCATTTCACGAGATATGCCCAAGCTTTCCCCACCAAAGACCAGAAAGCATCCACTGTGGCCAAAGTACTTGTAGAAAACTTTTTTGTTCACTATGGGGCTCCACAAAGAATCCATTCTGATCAAGGGAGAGACTTTGAGAGTCGTCTGATCAAAGAGATGCTTTCTCTGTGGGGAGTGCGAAAGTCCAGAACCACTCCTTACCACCCCAGGGGACCCACAGCCTGAACGTTTCAACCACTTTGCTAGATATGCTAGGCACCCTGCACCCAAAGGACAAGCCTAGATGGAGCCAACAAATTAGCACCCTGGTACATGCTTATAACTGCACCAAAAGTGATGCCACTGGATTCTCCCCTACCGCCTGATGTTTGGAAGAGAAGCTCGACTACCAGTAGATGTGTGTTTTGGGGTTCTCCTGATGGGGTTCAAGCTGACAACTATTTACAGTATGTGCAAAAGTTAAAGGCCCAGCTAACTCATGCGTACCAACTGGCTCAAACCATGGCTGCCAAAAGAAATCTGGCCAACAAAGAAAGGTATGATAAAAGGTGAAAGCACAGGAACCCAGGAGGGAGACTGGTATTGCTAAGAAATCTGGACTGCATGGCAAGCACAAGATTGCTGACAGATGGTCACCATCTCCTCACATTGTAGTGGGCAAACTAGATGATCTGCCAGTGTACAAAGTAAGGCCTGAGAATAATTCAAAAGATGTAAAAACAATGCATAGAAATCATTTACTGCCCATTGGACAAATCTTAATTGAGTCTGAGCCCCTAGAAGATGCCCTCTGGACCAGTGACTAGAGCTGCTGCTAAGAAAAGATCAAGAAAGTCTGCACCTACAGAAGCAAAGTTAAGTGTTCCCTCCACAAGTCCCAGTTGAGCATGACTGTCAGTCCATATCGGAAGAAAGTGAGAGTGACTTTGAATACTATCCTTCTTACGAACTGAGTCAATTGTTTGGGGCAATCCCTAGTCAATACTGGAGATGAAGCTGGGCCTTCTGGACTGTCTAAGCTCTCAGCTTCATCCCTGGAGCCAATGCTCCCAGAAAGTGAAGTGCAAAGCATCAGATCAGATGAAATGGAATCATTGTGCATGGTTGAACTGTTTGAGCTTTCAGGGGAGGAAAATGATAGATTGGGGCAGACTGGTGATACACGCGAACAAGAAGAGTATTTTGAGTGCCCTGACAGTGCACTGCCAGTGTCCGAAAGCTCTCCATGCGAGCCAAATGTTGTGGACCCAGAAACTGTAACTCCTGGAGCTGAAAGTGCCCCAAGTTCTAGCCTCTCTACCCCATGGAGACTCCCTGACAAGTGAGGACAATGCTGAAAATGAGGCTCAGAGTGCAGAGACTATAACAGTTCCCCTAGAAAGACTGGTCGAGCTGTAAAGCCTGTGGTGCACCTCAGTTATGATTCCCTTGGGAGGCCTGTGGATTTGCCTCTCAATGTTGTCCATAAAGGAGTGTATGTGTCCCGAGCTCATTGCCCAAACTGAGCATCAGTGTAACTCCAAGTTACTTGTGTTGCCCTCTAAGTATGGTGCCCTTGCCCGTCCAGCCCCAAGGTAACTGATAGGAAGGGCCCTCTCTTCAGGTTTCATGTACAAGAGGTAATAACTTGAGTTATGATACAATGTGTGTTAATACTGTGTAAAGAGTGATGTACTGCAATGTTTCAGAAATGTGTTCTTGGTAAAATGATATATTGACTGATGATTACATGTGTGAGCCTAATGCAAATGTATATGGTTGCAGTTAAAACTTGTGAAATTACTTTGCTTGACGCGACGTCAAGCTTTCCCAAACCAGGAAGGTGTAACCCCCTGCAAATGGGGGTTCCCAAAAGACTTCAGGAGCTTGCCTGAATGCTCCATGCCTGAATGGTGTTTTGGCGTTTAAGCCATTTATCAGTGAGTGTTTTAGAACCTCTGGTACTGTCTCTTTAAGAGCTGTCTGCTTGCAGACATAATTAGTTTGTATGGGGACTGTGTGTTTCTTTGATTGAGTACCACTCAAGCTGCTGCCATTCACTCCATTTTGCAGTCACTAGGAGTGCAAAGGGAACCTATCTGAAAGATGTAACTGTTTGCCAGAAATCATTTACAGTAATAATGAAATTACAGTTTGTCTAACCTGCTTTCTTTTGCAGTCAGAACAGTGTCTGCCTAGTTCCCGTTCTGGTTTTGAACTGCTGAACTGGACCAATCAGTGTGGGGTAAGCTAGCTCTAAAATGGTGCCTTGGACGAATCAGAACTTGGATTCATAATCCGAGCCAGCCACAAGAGGATTGTATGGGCAGTGACTCTGGGAGATGTAGTTTAGACTTCAGTGCCTTTTGGACCAACAGCAGCAGTCTATTGTGAGTGACAGCCAATCCAGTCAAGAACTGGGAGGAACTCAAAGGAAGTGCCCGTTTTGTCGGTTGGAGTTTCAGTTGAGCTTTGGCAGTGAAGAAGGAAGGAGCCCTGTGCTTTTTCAGTGTGCAGTTTTAGTCAAAAAGCGTGTGTAAGGCCCAGAGTTCGGTCTGCAGCTTGTGTAACAGCTTGTTAGGACTGAATCCGTCCTGTGAAGAGAATCAAAGGATATCTGAAGAGTGAAACCAGGCTCACCCTGTAGAAGACTGGAGGAATTGCTGAAAATTCACTCGGTCTGTCAGGAACTGAATCTGCTGTGTGTTCTCCGGGTATTGTGCAGTAATTGCGATCGGGATACAGATGCAGCCTGCCTGGTATAGTGCTTTCTTTTATATAAATGTGTGAAGAGGTTTGTGTACCTCAAGTGAGCCCTGCTGACATTGAAGGACCCTATTCTTATTTGAGTCGTGAGTACTAATTCAGGGTCGCTCCCTGTTGAATTGCCACATTAAATCCAAATGGAATTACTGTACTGCTGACTGTTTAATTCTCCTTTTCTCTGTGTGAAAGGCCCCTACCAGCTGCCACGGTTTGGACTAGCCACTAGGGCTTGGGTACCCAGGGACAGTAACTGATAGGGATAGGCCTGTGCACAGAGCCACAGGTAGATGAGTAGAGGATAAGCTAATTAACCTGATTTCCCGTCCTTGTTATATGCCCCAAATAAATCAGAGCTGCTTGTTTCAGCAAAGTTATACTGCCTGAGGTATTTGTCTATGTTAAAGTACTGTACTGTGATTGTTGCACTGTATCTTATTTCACAGGAGGTCCCAGTGCGGAACCAGTCCTGGGGTAAGTGTATACTGTAAGGTAATTCTGATGTATTGTGTGGGCCACTAGTGGGAAGAAAGGGGGGTGGCAGTGTCCCAGAGGGCTGTGACCAAGTTAGTTTAACTATTGTAAACCCTGACCTCTGGGTGGAGGCACCCGCCATTGGATCCAGGCCCCTCAACCTGTTAGTGGCAAATCAGGCAGGGGTAGTAGCCCCTGGGATAGCGCCATCTAGGGGTTACATATGGGGTATTGGGATTGTAACTCCAGTGTACTGTGTGAGCCACTAGAGGGAATAAAAGGGGGTCTCAGTGTCCCAGAGGGCTGTGACCAAGCTAGTCAAACCACTACAAACCCTGACCTCTGGGTAGAGGCACCCGCCATTGGACCTAGGCCCCTCAACCTGTTAGTAGCCAAGCAGGCAGGGGTAGTAGCCCTTGGGATAGTGCCACCTAGTGGTTACACTCTATATAAAGATAGCTTAGCTGGCTTCTTCAGCTCCTCGTAGGATGAAATAATGAAGTGAAGAGGGCTGAAAACTGGCTGTAAGAAACAGGCCATGTGAACAGAAACTCTGTGTTCAGTTAAGTTAATGTTGTGCTCTGCACCCAAAGACAACAATCTTGTCACTGTGCAAGGGGAGTCCACCACCTGAGAAGTGTGTCAGACCAGAGTAATCTACAGATAACCTTACACCAAACCATAAAACAAAGGATATATACACAGTTCTACTAAACATCACAACAGTAAACACTTCTTTCTTTGAGCAGAAATAATAAAAAGCCTTGTACAGTAGTTCAGCAAAAAGCATATGGCTTAAGTCAACCTTCAAGCAGAGCAGCCACAAAACTCGCAATTGTCGAAAACCAGAGAAGAAAAACAGTGCCACTTGGACAAGCTTATTCAGACCATGATGTCCAAATGTCTACCATAGTCACTGTCCAAGTCCTGCTCAGGCATTTCATCCGATTGCAAGAGCTTGCCCAGAAAAGCATCTGCTGCTGAGAGATGTGTTAAAATGTGCTTCTTAGCCTTGTAAGTAACTTGTCAGTGGGCCAGGAAAAAGAAGTGTGCCATAACTCACTTCTGCAGGAACGATTTTTTGATCAACTGTAACTGACTTTTTTTTGTCCTGCCTTTGGAAAGAATGGTCTGGGAAGAAGGCGAGCTTGCTTCCTTCCCACAAAATATCCCTGCAGGCTCTACTGCTTATAGCAAAGGAATGCTGGCCACTGATGTTGAGAAGGTGGCAATCGCAGCCAGCAGCACCTCCAATCCTTCCTGGGGCACTGAGCGCATTGGGATCACAAAGGCTTTAAAGATCTTTATCCCTGCTTGATGGGGCAGCAAGGCAAAATCCACAAATATTAGCCTTTCCAAATTTGCCACCGATTCTGAGCATGCTGCCAGGCAGGGATGAAAACCTACAATCCTTACATTGGATTGCCGTGCCATATTCTCGAAAGAGTTGACCTTGGCCTGTAGGAAATAGATATCTTGCACTATGGCTGCATTTTACTTCCACTCAATGTTCTGACAACTGCTGCAGGTCTCTGGACACTTTTTTGTTATCCCCAATCCTTCCATTGAGATCTCCAAGTTTAAGCTCCACAGTGGGCAGCCGTATTTCATCTCCTCCCCCGTGGCCTGGATCTTTTGTAGCACAGTAATAATCTGGGCTGACAGGAGGTTGCTGACACCATGCTGTGCAAGCCCAACTGCTTTCCCTGACACAGCGGCTCCAGAGAAAGAAAAGTATGTTTCTACACTTTGTTGGGCAGGTTGATTCCCTTTTTTAGTCCCATCACCAAAAGTAAGCTGTCAGCAATAAACTGTCTCCAAAAGTTTTGCAAATGAAGATGGTTTAAACGTAAAATACAACTTTTGAAAGTTCAATAATGCAGAGCTCTCGTGAGGCATGTCTGTGCTGATGGCTGCTCCACAGCTCCCCCAAAACTTTTTTTTTAAGTGACTCCCCCCACCCTGTATCTGACCCTTCCTCCTTTGCTTAATTTCTCAATTCCTTTTTCACTTTCTGTGCCCTCCCCTCAAGCCCAGTAAACATCCCTATGGCCTCCTGTTTCCTCCTCATCTGAAGGCTTTAGTTTCTCCCTATTTCTGTGCATGAAGTCCTCCTTGCCATCACTCCCCTTAACCCTCTCAAATCCAGCCCGGCTGGCCTAGACCCCTGCATTCTCTGGATCTGTGCCCCTGCTATAGCTCTTCCTCTCTCCCATCTGCTGAACCTTTCCTTCACTCTTAGCACCATACCTCAGGCATGGGAAGTTGCCATGGTGCTACCCCTTCGTAAATGGGGCGGTCCCTCTACTCCTGGCATGTACAGGCCTATTTCTCTTCTCCCCTCTCCCTGGAGAAACTGCAGGAGTCCCTTGTCTTCTCTAAAGTCTTTGACTTTCTCGACTCCTCTGGCTTCCTCTTTCCTTTTCAGTCTGGTTTCAGGAAAAATCACTCCACTGTCACCTCCCTCCGTGTCACTGACTCAATTCTCAATGGCATGGATCGTGGCCACATCACCGCTGCTATATTCATTGACCTAGCCAAGGCTTTTGATTCCGTGTCCCATCCTCTTCTCATTTCCAAACTCTTCTCAGTCAGTCTCTCCTCCCATGCTGTAGACTGGTTCAGGTCCCATCTTACCGGCTGGACACAGTATGTCCAAGTAGATAATGTCCTGTTCCCCCTTCCCACTCAAGCAGACGTCCCTCAATGCTCCATTCTCGGCCCAGTCCTTTTTTTTTCAGTTTTCCTCAATGATCTCCTATTTGTCTGTGGCTCTTCCCACATTTATATGTACACCAACAATACGATACTCTATGCCTCTGGTCCCTGAACCCCTGAAGTGGAGTCCTGGCTGCAGAGTGACTTCTTGAGGGTATTACGCTGGTTCCAGACTAATCAGTTCAAAGCTAACACCAAAAAAATTATATCCATGACTTTCGTTACCGGTCGAAAAAAATTGGCCAAGCTCGTCCACTCCTGTCCTTTACTACCCTCGATGGCACCTCCCTTGATGTAGTCCCCGTGTTTGAGTATCTTGGCATTTGGCTGGACAGTCATTTCGACTACTCCTCAGAAATCGACTAAATCCGCATCAAACTTCATCCTCAGCTAGGAGCCATGTTCAGAAATAAAGACTCCCTCTCTCCTGTGGTTCACTGAGAACTCCTTAGCAAAATGATCCTTCCATTTTTGATTACGCTGATGTGGTTTTTGGGTTCACCCTGCTTCATCCCTCTCCAGACTAGCCACTCTTTTTAACGCGTTTTGCCATTTTGCCACCAATGCTCCACCCCGTACCCACCACTGCGCCCTCTATTATTTCCTCTCCTTTCACCTATGCCATCACCACGCCACCACCCTAATTTCCAAATTCCGGTTTGGGTCTCTTAACTCTCCTCTCCCCATCATCCTCTTCCTCTTATCAGCTATACTCCAGAGGGGCAGGCAGCCTTCTCTCACCAACTCCCCTTCCTCTGGAACTCACTTCCAAGCTTCCTTCAGCTATTTCCTTCCCTGCACTCTCAAAAAAGTACCCTGGCACAATCCATCCCTTCTTCTTGCTCCTGTCCTTTCTCATCCTCAGCAACCAGGGTGAGGCTCTCTCTCTCTCCCCGCACATTCTTAACCTAATGCCAACAGTAATCATCACCTCATTCCCCTATGATATTTCCCTCCTTCCCTGCCTCCTTTAGTTTCTCCCTTTACAGCTGGTGTCCTATGCCAACGTTGGGCTACAAATGTAGCAATATTTGCCAGGGTGTTGCTGTTATTTCATTGCCTTTTTATTGTACTAATTGTATGCCATATTTATACTGTAACCTAACTGTTCAGTAGCTTCCACCCCCCGTGAGCTGCACCAGGAAATGAGCTTTGGCTCAATGTGCCTCTCCCAGTTACCAACATTTTAAATACATAAACAAATAAATAAATAAATAAATTTCACTTTGTGGGGAACCAATGAATTAGTTGTCCAGATCAAGAACTGCATGCATCATCCTTGCTTTTCAGACAGCGAGTAAAAGACTGGGAATTTCATCTAATAATCCAAATTTCTGAGGCAGGTAGGTAAACTCTTTGAGCCCTATCTTCAAATGACTTTTGCCACAGGCAAAGAATGGGAGAAACTCAATATACTCGGTGGGCCTAAGGGGTCCTGGTCCAGTCTTCAAAAGTCTTACAATCTGATTGTTTCCTTTGTAAATACAATACGGTCGGTCACCTAACTCTTATTCAGTTCAAACCGAAAGACCATCACACTGATGCTTTCTATACCTTTGGTCAGTAAAAAAAAAAAAAAAAAAAAAAGAAATTTTATTTGGTGATGAGGAATAATTTGGCGCCCTCTGGTGGCTCTAGTGCTTCAACTGCAGGCTCTATTTCTGTTCTATTTTACTCAATCATGATTTGATTTAATTTCTCTGATTAAAAAGATACTAAATGTACTTACAAGCTGGTGTTACTATTCAAACTACGACAGCTTATTTTTATTTCATAGACTTTGGGTTGGTATGTTACTCAGCAGCTGGTGATAGAGCAATGTCTAAGGTCAGAATATTTTACTACTCAATTTGTTGGTATGTTACAAGACTTCCTACTAGAATCCACCACCATATATATTATGGAAGACTGTGGGATGTTTATCCTTTGATGATACAGTACAAGAAAATTTAGAATTTCATCTTTTTTGCATAAGGGTACCCTAAGTCAACTTCAAATTAGTAATGGTAAACTAGTCCTCATTTCTAACAATGCAAGGAAAACATTGACTCATGAAGCAATTTTTTCCAGGTCCACTTTAGGAATATCCACATGGGACAGAGATCCTAACATTTAGAATTGGTGTAAGCCCCAGGTGCGTCAAATATAGGGGGCACTGGGCATGTGGCAGTCTAGAAGGATTTTACATTCCTTACTTCATATTGACACTCGCTAGGCCAACTTTTTGTGGTCTAGCTTGCGTCATTCTCGGGGACCCCTGCCACGTAGCTTGTGGCCGACGTTTGCTGCAAGCTGCTGGAAATCACTCTGACTGTCACAACTGTGCCGGAGATTCTAAAATTGGGTCCAGTTGTGGCAATCAGCGATGCAGCAGCTGCGGCACTGCACGGGCTGATGCAGGGTTTGATACAAGTGCTGCATCAACCTTTCAAAATCCATCCCCCTTAGTCCATCAAGCCCCCCACATGTACAGCAATCTCCCCTTTTCAGTAACAAATTGAAAAAAAAACACTCCCTTGCTTCCAATAGTAAAACCAGCTGATCATGTGATCAGCTGGTTTTGGCCTCATGCGCGTGCAGGAGCGCTTTCATTAAATAGAAGACAGCTGGCCACGGATGAGGACTGTGTTGGTTGCTTTTGTCCGCTGCCAACTCTTGCTTAAAGAAAAATTAAGTGGGGGGGATGGTGGAAAGTTGGAAGAGGGTGCTGTCAGGGTGGGGGGGACTGATACGACAAAAAAAGAGTGCTAAAGACAGTGGCTGGCCATGAAGGAGGGCAGGTTGTGCCGGTCACTCATCGGGGGAGTTTTTTTAATATTAAAAGAAATGGAATTGAGGGTGCTGGGGGAAGGGGGCTTGAGACTGTAGCAGAAGGTGTGGGTTGTGTTAAAGGATTGGACAGGGGAGGAGGGTGGGGTGCTATTTTTTTTTTTTTTTAACTGCCACACAAACAACGAATATGAATAACAAATACCTGAATATTTGGGTGCATGATATTTGGCTCGAATATTCAAAATAAGGTATCCACCAAGCCCCGCCTCCACCCTTACACTGTTTCTCACCTAGGAACTTGGAAATCCTACAAAGAAACAAAAACAGTCAGGCAAATGGTGCTTAGAAAATGGGCTTACATTTTCCCAGGCTCTGATTGGCTGAGGCCCTTGGCAAGGTGAGCATCTATCAGACAACAGAGCCCAGGTTAAAAAAAATATAATGTCAGTATGAACTGACCTAATCAGTGAAATCACAGTGCCATTCAGAATTTTGAAATGTGACCTGTCACCATTTTTTTTGTCTTGCTTACTGAACAAGCTACTTAGCTGGTGGCCACCCCACTGCTGTGCTCTGTCAGCTGTACATTATCATGTTAAATGAAATAAAAATTGCCTACTGTTTACAACACATAACTATTCCTGCATGGGTAATCCTTCTACAAGCTGCCTGCTACATCACTGATGTCCCCCAACTCTGACTACTCTCTCTTCTGCTGCAAGCTGGCAGCACATCTCCATCTGCAGCAGTGAAAACCAGCAAAGTACTGCTGGTCTCATTACTGCTGCAGCCTCCCACTCAGTATTTCCTCTGCTTGGCCCCTGACACACCCACCCACCACCGATCGTGCTCCACTGTGTGCAAACATGCCGTCTCCAGGTCCCGATAGCAGCTAAAAATGAAACAGAAAAAATAAAATAAGTACAGTCCTTGCTTCATTATGCTGACTGCACTCTTCTCAGCCTGTTCTCGTCCTGATAGCCAACACTCAGCCTTTCTATTCCAGTCATGCTCAGAATATAACTGCCAGTAATACAAAAAAAACTTCTAGGTGAAAGTATTATTTTTTTAATGTACATAGCTCTGTACAGTGAAGTGCCACATCATACTAGTGGGGGGGGGGGGGGGGGTACAACAAGTTAAAACAAACAGGCTGTCATAGGCATCAGCACCCTCCACGGGTAATTCTACCAGCAGCGGGACTACTTTGCAAGAAACTGTTGAAATTTGTTTTCTTTTTTTTTTTACTTTTAACAATTTCTATTTGTTTCTAAAAAAAATACATATACCATTTTAAGTGCAATAATATCCTCCAGGGTGTGCAGTATGGGCTCTATCCACCCTTCCAGGGGCTACAAGGCCCTCGGCCTGTGGTGTCAGGTCTCATTACACCCATGGGTGGGGGGTGGGGGGGTACAGCCCAATACCACCCATCCTGTCAGGTATTATTGCTTGCTGGGAATGGTGCATGTGTGATAGGGTGTCCAGCCCTCAGATGCAAACACAACAACAAAACAACTGTAGTGTCTGAATGGTGGTAGATGGGTGCTAAAAATGCCTACTCACAATTCAGATGTACTGAAGTAACTACTGAAGCAAAGCTTGTATTCAAAAGGATTTATTGCAGGGCCCATCCAAATTATGAACACCGATACTGTACCACAACCCACTAGCCCCAACGCTTCATTCACTACGAGCTTCATTGGGGAGCATGCTCGGAAATGCTACTTCTGCTCAAACTACAGACAGATCTTGCTTTCCTACCCCAATGTCTGTTCTGCGGTTGAGATGGTCATCCTGTAAAAAGTTTGTATTTAAGATCTGCAGCTGAGCCTGGACAAGAGACAAATGGTTGGAACTTTGTTTGAAGATCTTTCTAAAGCTTTTGATACTTTAAACCACCAGGTGCTCCTGTCCAGGCTCAACCAGATCGGTATGTCTACTCAGGTTCCTCTTACTTAAATAAGAGAAAACAATTTGTGGAAATAAGTCCTTTTAATTCAAAGTTAGCTAGTATGTCTACTGGTGACCCGCTGGGGTCAATTTTAGGGGCCGTTGTTGTTTAACATCTTTATTAACAAGCTTACTCTTGACCTATCAGATACAAAATACAATCTATATGCGGATGACACAATAATATATCTTGAGGGTCAAACCCTGGATTTGATTAGACTTAAACTTCAGATGGCTTTTGATCAGGTGCAGGGTTTTTTCAATAGGCATCTCCCAATATTAAATCCTAAAAGACCCAGGTTGTTTTGTTCAGGACTTAATGTAAAGAACAGAACCCATGTTTGGCCATTACAACCTTAGATGGTATCAACATAACGGAGGTGGACCATTATAAGTACTTAGGTATTTGGTTAGACTGTAATTTGTCCTGGTCTCCCAACATAATTGCTATGTTAATGGGATTAAATAGAAAATTGGGGGCCCTCTGTAGGTTTAAGAAATATATGTCAAGGGATATTCGTTTAAATGTTGCAAATTCTTTATTAATGCCCCGTTTTGGACTATGGGGACCTCCTATATGATGGAGCCCCTAGTTTCCTACTGAATAAGGTGGTCTTGATGTTTCACAGGATGGCTCGCTTTGTTCTGGAGGTCCCGTATAGAACACATAGGTGTATATTATTTAATAATCTGGGTTGGTCAAAGCCTTCTGTGAACAGGAATTCACACCTTCTTAAATTCATGTTTCAAATTTGGAAAAAAAGAGGTCCCAATTTATATCATTCAGTTATTTCCCCTGAAAAGCACTAAAGGCAATCTGAGCTCTGCCCAGGGAATATAATACCTAATTCCTAGATGTAACCTGAATGTGGGCAAGTCAACTGTGTTATATAGAGGGACGACTTTGTGGACTAGAATACCCTTATCCCTAAGGGAGACTGGTCAAATGGTCTACCTATCTGATCTGAATAAGTGGTATTTGGGATGGTCTAGTAGTTTATCCTACTGTAATCAATGTGACGCTTATTCATTTTTGATTACTTGTATATAGAGTTGCTTTTTCTTTGTATCTTTTTATAATGTACAGCTGTACACTTTTTACATTGTAAATTAATGTTTTGTCTTGTGTGCTATTTTACTCCAAAACTGATGCTAGCTGTTTTGATACTGGGACTTCATTGTAAACATGCCTTGCTCAAGTGAATGCTTTCCTTATTCATATGAACGAATAAAAAAGATTTACTACTACTACTACTACTACAGGAAAGTACTGAAGTATTCCCAATTCATATTTGATCACCTCTTGTTCTCTTCCTGCATATCTGTCCTTTTTGTTTACTGTCTCTTTAAAACCAGCTCATTAGCAACTCCCCTCCCACACTGTGGCTTTACAGGAGCATGAACCAGAGAAATCATTGGTTGCAATCTGTGTGTGGCTCCTGATGCTGATACTATTACTTGCATAGGCTGCTGCTTCGATGAAAACTAAGCACATCACAGAGTTGCTCCATTTTCATACATTGTTTATAACTGATTGATAATAAGCAAGGCCCATGGTTCTCTGAGGAACTTTAGCCCTCAGCTCAGTGGCAGGAATCCTAAGCTTCTGTGCCCACACAGAGAGCTCACTGGTAACATCATCAGCTGATCTGGGTTCTACTTCAGGGATAAGACTCAAAAAGTAGTGGTGGGTGAATTTCCTGTCATGCCCAGTACCCCTGCTCTGCGGTGTACCCCAGGGGTCAGTTCTCTCACCTATATTGTTTACAGTGTACATGCTGCCACTGTATGGAATCATTAGATGGTAAAATCTGGGTTTTCACTGCTATTCAGATGATAGTCAATTGTACATATCTTTTGCACCCGGGACACAGGAGGTGGTGGAAATGCTAAAAATATATTTGTCTGACATTTAGGACTGGATGGCTTCAAGATGGCAAAGACTTAGCCCAGAGAACACCAAGGTATTAGTGTTTGACTCAAGGTAGAAGAGGGGAGCGATGGTTGCCTAAGAGGTTATAGGGCTTTGGCTCAGTTTCTCAAGGCTGGGGACTGCCACAAAGGTGAAAAATCTGGGGGTCATTCTAGATGAGAGGCTGACATTTGAAGTTCAGGTGCTGACCATGGCAATGGAATGGCTTTTACCATCTGATGAACATCAACTGAACTAAGTCCCTTATCCCCTGTGAAGATCTGGCTATGCTTGTGCATGCCTTTGTGGCATCCAGACACGACAACTGCTATGTCCTATACCTCGGGATAGGTGGAAGTACCCTGCAACACTTACAGATGGTGCAGAAAGCAGCACCCAGGTTACTGACTAGTCTTCCCAGATCAAGTCATGTGACCCTGGTCTTGTGTGAGCTGCACTGGCTGCCAGTGAAGTGGTGTATCACCCTCAAGGTTCGGTTACTAACCTGTTATAAAATGGGTTGGGAGTTTTCTGCATCCTGATTGGCTGAGAGGTACCAGTGGCCATGTCCTTATGAGGGTATATTGCGCCAACTGGTGCCTCTTCAGCCAGTCAGGACAGAGAACAAGTACAGATCACTGTGCCAAACTCTGTCCTGCAGTGCGTGGCCAAGCTGGATGATGCCCTCCTCCCCCAACACTCTGAAACACATTATGTATGTGCACTGCATTACCCTACCCAGTTACATACACTGTCACTTCACAACAACATTTCTGGCCTTTGCTGCCTCCAGCTGAAAAAGCCACCAACTAAATTATAATTGCAAAAGAGATGCCTACGATCCACAGAGGGTTGTACTTCGTGCTGCCGAAAATGACTTTCAAATGAAAGCCAACACCCACATGGCTCCACCAGCTCTTTCAAACCCTCTGTAAAAATTGCAAAAAAAAATTACCCAAATCAATTACTGTATGGATCGAACTGCGGGCATCCATGCTACTGCCCTCAATATAAAGCAACAAGGCTACTCTCTGTGAATCCGGAAGTGGCTAAGACAACCGTCGAAACACCCGAATGCCGCGATCTCCCCAAGTGATTCATTCAAACATCCCTGTATTTCCCTGCATAAAAATGGTCCAACACTGCCAGACAGATAAAGGAGGCTTTACTATACTGTGTGTGTGTGTATGTATGTAGTGGGGGGGGTGCCTACAGGTCACAGTGATGCAGGAACTCGCTTAAGGGACCCATTTTATAAGTGGAATAAGACACTCCGAGGTGTGGTTTATTGCCTGATAAGAGCACTTCCCAGGTGCTAAAGGCACTCAGTACAAGCGCCTCATGCCTTATTATGCACATGGGATGTGCTCTTATCAGGCCATGAACCACACCTCTTTGTGTCCTATTCCTTACTGAAGCCCGACATGAGATGGGCCCACCTACCTGACAGAGCTCTTGGCCTCTCACTTGTCTTCTTGTCATCTCCGCTCCAATGGTGTAGGCCTCTTAATGATACCTAGCACTATGTTGAAACCCTCAGGGAATTGAGCATTTGAGGTAGCTGCTCCAGCAGTATGGAACAACCTCCTGAGAGGCCCCATCAGTGCAGGCCTTTAGGAGAGGGTTGAAATTGTACATAGAAACAGAATTTGTCAGGAGAAAAGGACCGTTTGGCCTACCCAGTCTGCAGAGATGGTCCCAGCCAAGTCTGTCTCTGAAGACCCTAACTGGTCCAGCGACCCTCCCTTCTCCCTGTCTGTTTACTAATATTCTCCTATGTCTATCCCACACAGCTTGAAACCCCCTACTGTTTTGGCCTCTACCACTTCTGCTGGCAGTTTGTTCCGAGTGTCCATCACTCTTTCAGTGAAGTAATACTTAATCACATCTCTCTTAAACATTCTCCCCTCCAGCTTCTTCACATGCCCTCTGGTCCTGATACTCTTCCTCATTTGAAAGAGACTCCCCTCATACACCCTGTTTACCCCTGTGAGTGCTGTTAACCACCACACACTGTCTCCTGTCTGTTAATCAATTCTTACCCAGGTTCATCACTGTGGATCCCACTCCTGCACTGGTCAATTTCTTAATCAGTCTCCTGTGCAGTACAGTGTCAAAGGCCTTGCTTAAGTCCAGACAGGCCTCTTCTACCACCCTCCTCTGATCTGTTTCCCTGGTCACCCAGTTAAATAAATCTATTAGATCTGCTTGGCATGACCTTCCCCCCTCCTCCCACAGTGAATCCCTGCTCCCTGTGGTCCTGCAGCACACTGGATTCTTGATGCTCTACCAGACTTTCTTTCAGTAACGTTTCCATTAATTTCCTCACCACTGAAGTAAGACGGACCATCCCATAGTTGCAAACCTCTTCTATGATGTGGCTATCACTGTACAAAGAGAGACCATGCTAGCACTTCTCCAGTTGTCTAGACCCACTCATGATTCCAATGAATCATTGAACAAGGTTATAAGTTGGGCAGCTAGCAACTCCCTGTGTTCTTTTATTATCCTGGGGTGTATCTCGTTCAGTCCCATAGCATTATCCATCTTCAGGGCTGCAAGTCCTTTCAGGACTCTTTTCTCCGAAAATGGACTTGCGCCCCCCCCCTAACCATTCCTGCTTCTCTCTGGTGATCCGTCCCCTCCTCCCTCCACCATACAGACTGAGCAGAAGTACTTGTTTAGGATTCCAGCTTTTTGCTGGTCACCTTCTGCACAGTCTCCCCCTTCCAACTTCCTTATCCTTACTATCACTCCGCTTGCTTTGCTCATCTCACTTATGTACCTGAAGAAAGTCTAATCCTCTTTAGCAACCCCTTTGGCAATCCTTTCTTCTGTCTGTGCCTTTGCTCCCTGTCTTGCCTTCTTCCTTCTGCTCTGCTTGGTATACCTCTCTGTCCTCCTCCCTCTGCATTTCCTTTTACTTCCTGAATGCCACCCTTTTTTCTTTCATCACCCCTTGCCATATCCTTGGAGAACTGTAACAGTCTCTTTTGCCTCCTACTTTTGCTCACTTCCTTCACACATAGATTGGTTGCTTTAATTATGCCTTTCCTTATTTTTCCTGCACTGTGTCTCTACCCCACCCTGGCAACCTCCCCCTTCAAAGCAGGCAGTTTCCTAGACAGCTTCATATTTCTTTAAAATCCCCCCTCCTAAAATCCAGGACCTCATCATCCTCATGTGGTTCTCCTTTGCTCCTGTTCTACGTTTAACCACATGGTACGTCGATCACTCATAGCTAGGGGACTGTCCACTGTGATGTCTACAATGCTGTCTCTGTAAGCACCAGGTCCAGCACTGTCTCATCCCTAGTGGGTTCTTTGAGTAGCTGCTTGAGAAAAGCCCCTTGTAGGGAGTCAAAGATGGCCTTTCACCTTGCCAAAGTCATCATTGGAAGGCTCCACTCCACATCCAGCAGACTGAAATTGCCAACTAGCAGCACTTGTCCCTTACCTTCCATTTTGATGATGGCTTCCCCAACTGCTTTATCCATCTCCACAACATGTGCTGGAGGTCTGTACATTACCTGGTATGGATGGTGATCCCAGACCCTGTCTCCAGTAAGATCCACAGGACTTCCAGCCCCTGTTTTCCCATTTGGTGTCCCTGTACCTCCACAACCTTAGTTCCCTCCTTGACATATAATACAAGCCATCATCCCCACCCTGTCTCTCCTGAACAGAAAGTAGCTCCATATAGCCATGTCCCAGAGCAGTGCTCAGTGCACCACGACTCCATTATGGCTAATAAATTCAGGTTAACCTCTGCCATGATGGCTTCCAGGTCTGGAATTTTGTTTCCAAGGCTCCTTGTGTTAGTGCACCTGGCTCTTCACATAAGGGATAATTAGAATCCGGAATCTGATTTAACCAACTTTTAGTGTTTTTTTTTTCTTCAGAATTGGGATTTTCAAATTTTGTGAGCAAAAGTACTAATTCTGAAAAAAGACAGAATATGAACAGGAATCCGAAAGCCAGTACTGATTCCATTCAAACTCCATAAGCTGCCCCACCTGACAGTACTCTGAAAACCAACCACTATCCCTTCCCTTACCTGCTGCCTTGTTCACCAGACTTCTTCCACTCCAGGTGGTTTGGACACAACCTTGACTCCTCTCCTTAATGACTCTAGTGCTCTTCCACAGTGAGAAAGGGTTGAATATGGCCCTGTCCCAGTTGTTATGGAGAAAGAGTTTAAATGCAAGGACCTGTTCCATTCTTTCCTTTTCTGTCTCTCTTCTCTGTCTGGTTGTGCAACCAATTATACACATGAGACCAAGGACTTGATCACCCCAATGGTCTTCCAATTCTCTGCCTCTTGCTATCTCTCTACCCTCACTTGCTGTTCTATCTTTTCTCCCCCTTGTATATCTGCTGGTATAAAAATATATGTGAATCATTTTGTGGAACTGTAATTGATACTGGGATCCCTTTGTTTAAAACTGTATATAGCTATTCTGTTGAAATGATTGCAAAACTATTTGGAACTCAAGGGGTTAACCTGAGATGCAATTTTAAGCCTTCTGCAGAGATGTAACAAAAGGTCAGTTCTGGGTCACAATGTTCTTTTTGCAGCACCTGCTGAAACTGACAGGAACATTGTGAGACAAGCATTCAGTTTTCTTAACGAGCTCCTGCAAAGACTTATAAAAGAGAGCTGCAGTGTTTTGCAAAACACAGAGACAGACTGAAATTTGAAATTGATAAGAAAAAGGACTCTGCCTTCTATATTTGTACTGCCATTGTAAATAGTTATTCTGAGCAATATTACTTTATTTTACTGTTAATAATAAAACACTTGTTGCGAAATTTGAAACTTCTCCTGGTTTTCCAATGTTTCCTGACCTGTGCCTCAAAGACAGATGGTGTCAGCCTAAGTGGGACTTACGCCTTGCATACTCTAAGCCAGGAGTATTGTGCATGGGTACTAGACATGGTACCAGAGAAGCATAGAAGAAAGGTGTGGATTCTGCATCAGCAAGCCCAGGAGTGGTTACCAGGAGAATGGCAGCCAAACTAGCAGAGACAGAAGTCCAAGCCGAGACTGTACAGCTAGCACCAGTTATAGAAAAAGAACAGGCAGTGACAGAACCTGAAAGCCTGACTGCCTTTTTCAAATGGTGGGCTATATAACAAAAAGAGACAGAGAAACAGGGAAAGGAAGAAATGCAGCAACTCGAACAGCAGAGAAAAGAAGAGATGCAGCGACAGGAGCAGCAAAGAAGAGAAGAGATTCAGCGACGGATGGATGCCTTGCAAGTTTTCAAAGCTGGAAGATCTGGCACAGGTCCAGCAGAACAACAAAACACCAACAACTTAAAAGACCTTAAACTTACAAAGTTGTGTCCCTTGGATGTTATCGAATCATACCTGACAACTTTTTAAACGGGTTGCTACAGCCTGCCAGTGGCCAAAGCAGCAATGGGCAATCAGACAGGTACCTTACCTGACAGGGAAAGCCCAACTTGCTTACAGTAATATGGACACTGCACAGTCAGAAAACTATGACCTGTTGAAAAGCGAAATCCTGAAAAGGTATGATATCTCAGGAGAGACCTACAGGCAGCGATTTTGGTCTCTGAAGTACAACTCAGTCGATAATCCTCAAGAAGCCTTCACCCGACTAAGAAAACTCCTGATAAAATGGCTCCAACCAGAGGGCAAAACAGTCCCACAGATCATCGATACATCTGGGAGAGAGAGAGAGAGAGGGAGAGAGGGGATATGATAGAGACATACAAGTATCTTACAGGGAGGAACAGGGTGCAAGAATGCACTATTTTTAAGTGAAAAAGATGTTCCAGGACTAGAGGGCATGGGATGAAGTTGGAGGGAGGACGATTCAGAAGAAACGTGAGGAAGAATTTCTTCACAGAACGGGTGGTGGACAAGTGGAACACCCTGCCAGAGGAAGTGGTGGGAGCTGAAACAATCACGGGATTTAAGAATGCATGGCATAGACATAAAGGAATTCTGGAGGTAAGGGGCAGCAGACTTCTTGGAAAACATAAACTGAACTTACAAACTTAAATGGGCAGACTGGGTGGGCCATAGGCCCTTATCTGCCGACACTGTCTATGTATCTATGTATCTGCAATGGAGCAATTCATCAACATCCTGCCTACAGATGTGCAGCTTTTGGTGAAAGAACACCAACCAGAAAGTGGGAAAAAGGCTGTTTCTTTGGCTGAAGACTGCCAAATGGCCAGACAGATGCCACAGCAATGAGGTATCAGCCAAGCACTGGTAAGACACTATTTTTTATCATTTAAACTCCAAGTCTGATAAGAACTCTGGTGGGGGTAACAAATCTGTATTTGCTATAACTGTAATAAGCCAGGTCATATTGCAAAAAAATGATATAGTAAGAAGAGTGACACTGGAGCAGATTTGTCCTTAGAGCAAACTGGGGCAAGTATGTAAATTGATGTGAAGGTGGGCGATAAGACTGTGGAGGGACTTATAGATTTGGGAAGCAGACAGACCCCAGTGCATATTGAAGCGCTGGGAAAACAATGCCTAAAAGGACCAGGTACTGGTGTCATCTGCATCCACGAGGACACGCGATACTATCCCACCAGCCAAGTGACTGACTATTAATGGGGTGTTGGACCAAATGAAAGCGGGGGTAGTACCTAAGTTACCTGTACCTGTGATTATTGGAAATTACTTTCCAGGATTTACTGAGTTAATCAAAGCAGGAGTAAATCCTGATGTTTCAGCAGCTGTGGTGACAAGAGCTCAGGCAAAGAAAATCTCGAATGGGTGGGGACTCTTTTCCTATGCTGATTTTGAGTCGGACTTGTTTGAGCACAGCTCTAAGTTCCAGAAGTCCAGGACAGAAAGACGACGCATGATAAAACAGTGGCAACAAAAAACTGATGGACATAAAGGGTTAACATATGAAAATGCTGAAACTAAACTTATCACTGATTGTGATTTTCTTTCAGAACAAGCTAATGATGTTTCTCTTTGGGGTTATTTTAAGCAGCTGGGAGTGAAACCAAAACAGGGTGAACCTATGTTTAAAAAATGTAATGTGCTACTGTAACCCCCCTGCAAATGGGGGTTCCCAAAAGACTTCCAGGAGCTTGCTTGAATGCTCCAAGCCTGAATGGTGTTTGCATGTTAAGCCATTTATCAGTGAGTGTTTTAGAACCTCTGGTACTGTCTCTTTAAGAGCTGTCTGCTTGCAGACATAATTAGTTTGTATGGGGGACTGTGTGTTTCTTTGATTGAGTACCACTGGAGCTGCTGCCAATTCACTCCATTTTGCAGTCACTAGAGTGCAAAGGGAACCTATCTGAAAGATGTAACTGTTTGCCAGAAACCATTTAGAGTAATAATGAAATTACAGTTTGTCTAACCTGCTTTCTTTGCAGTCAGAACTGCGTCTACCTAGTTCCCCATTCTGGTTTTGAACTGCTGAATTGGACCAATCAGTGTGGGTAAGCTAGCTCTAAAATGGTGCCTTGACGAATCAGAACTTGGACTCATAATCTGAGCCAGTCACAAGAGGATTGTATGGGCAGTGACTCTGGGAGATGTAGTTTAGACTTTGGCGCCTTTTGGACCAACAGGAGCAGTCTATTGTGAGTGACAGCCAATCCAGTCAAGAACTGGGAGGAACTCAAAGGAAGTGCCCGATTTTGTCTGTTGGAGTTTCAGTTGAGCTCTGGCAGTGAAGAAGGAAGGAGCCCTGTGCTTTTCAGTGTGCAGTTTTAGTCGGAAACTGTAAGGCCCAGAGTTCGGTCTGCAGCTTGTGTAACTGCTTGTTAGGACTGAATCATGTCCTGTGAAGAGAATCAAAGGATATCTGAAGAGTAGAAACCAGGCTCACCCTGTAGAAGACTGGAGAAATTGCTGAATTGCACTCGGTCTGTCAGGAACTGAATCTGCTGTGTGTTCTCCCGGGTATTGTGCAGTAATTGCGATCGGGATAGAGAAGCAGCCTGCCTGGTATAGTACTTTCTGTTTTACCATATAAATGTGTGAAGAGGCTTGTGTACCTCAAGTGAATCCTGCTGCCATTAAAGGACTTTTGCCTGTTGCAGTTTGCCATATAAATGTGTGAGGAGTCTCGTGGAGCTCAAGAGTAGCCCTGCTGACACTGAAGGACCCTATCTTGTTTGGAGGTCGTGAGTACTAATTCAGGGTCGCTCCCTGTTGAATTGCCACATTGACTCCAAATGGAATCACTGTACTGCTGACTGTTTAAACTAATTTTTCTTTTCTCTGTGGGAAAGGGCCCCTACCAGCTGCCACGGTTTGGGACTAGCCACTAAGGCTTGGGTACCCAGGGACAGTAACTGGTAGGGATAGGCCTGTGCACAGAGCCATAGGTAGATGAGTAAAGTGATAAGCTAATTAACCTGATTTCCCCCTGTCCTTGTTATATTCCCCCCTAAATAAATCAGAGCTGCTTGTTTCAGCAAAGTTATACTGCCTGAGGTATTTGTCTATGTTAAAGTATTGTACTGTGATTGTTGCACTGTATCTTATTTTACAGGAGGTCCCAGTGCCTGAACCAGCCCTGGGGGTAAGTGTATACTGTGAAGGTAATTTCTGATATATTGCGTGGGCCACTAGTGGGAAGAAAGGGGGGTTGCAGTGTCCCAGAGGGCTGTGACCAAGTAAGTTTAACTATTGCAAACCCTGACCTCTGGGTGGAGGCACCCGCCATTGGATCCAGGCCCCTCAACCTGTTAGTGGCAAATCAGGCAGGGGTAGTAGCCCCTGGGATAGCGCCATCTAGGGGTTACACTACTGTACAGAGTTTGGGTTAAACCTCAGACACAGGACCAGACAGAACAATTGGTTATACCAAAGTATAGATCCCCCCTTCCATATCTGTCTCCCTCTCTGTTTTTCTCTCCCTCTCCTCTTTCTCACCGCCCACCCTTCTTGCACTTTTACTCATACTTACACTTCCGCTTATAGACTAGCTCTTAAATAGTGGTGACTGGTTCCTATGTGTTCACCCTGCTGCATAGTGGTGACTGGTTCTTATGTGTTCACCCTCCTGCATATTGTACTAGTGTACTGTCTGTATTTTATGCATTGTCAACCTTGTATCCTACTGCTCGTTACCTGTACTGTTTCTATTTTTGTAAGCTGCTCCTAAGAATTGCCTGCACAGAAACTCGACAACAGCCTATACTGTCTCATGTGCCATGTTCCTGTTTTATTACTGTATGTAAAATTACACCATCTGTATGTATTTTACCTGAACTTGTACTCTGTATATCCCTTTCCCCCAGGACGTATCGTGAGATGAGCATTAAGTTGCTCAGTGTATCTTTCCTGGTGAAACAATTCAATAAATAAATAAAAAAAATGGATCTGATTTGTTACAGATAGCACATGATAGTCCTATGGCTGGTCATTCAGGGAGGGATTGCACCCTTGTCAGATTGCTGTACAGATTTTACTGGCCTGGAATTCATGAAGACGTTGCTACCTATTGTAGTTCTTGTGCCAAGTGTCAGAAAGTAGCCTCAGTGACTAAAAAAGGCAAGGTGCCCCTTTTGCCCCTACTCTTGACAGATGTACCTTTTGAGAAAATTACAATGGATGTGGTTGGCCCTTAGACAAAAGTAACAAGCATTTGTCAATGCCGAATGTTGCTTGCTTGTATGTGCTCTTTAGGTATTTGGAAGTGATAGTTCCATGCCTTCCTCCCAAGACATCCACTGTGTCTTTCCGTTCAGTATTCAGAGAAGAGTGGGAGGGGCAAGGGCCATAGCAGTACAGCAGTTGCCAAGGGGGTGAAGAGGTGGACAATAGTCCATTCAAACGCAAAAGAGTCCTGCAGGACCACACTAAATTGAAGGTGGACAAAGCAATGGAACCAGATGGCATACGCCCAAGGATATTAACAGAACTGCGAAGGGGAGACAGCAGTACCTCTGGCAGCCATGTTCACTGAGTCATATAACATGAGCAAATTGGAGCAGGGCACATGTGGTCCCTCTACACAAGTCCGGCAGCAGGGAGGAGGCAGGGAACAATAGGCCGTTCAGCCTCACCTCAGTAGTGGGGAAGATCATGGAGACATTGCTTAAAGAAAGGATAGTGGGGCATCTAGATGCCATCGGGAGCCCAGGACCATACACAACATGGATTCACAGTGGAGACATCATGTCAGATAAATCTGGCTGATTTATTTGACTGGGTGACAAAGGAAGTGAATCAGGGTGGGGCAGTGGACAACGCTTACCTTGATTTCAGCAAAGCCTTTGACACCATCCCATATAGAAGGCTGATAAACTAGCTGGGTAGGCTGGGCATGGGGGAAAGGGTGGTAAACTGGGTTAGAACTGCGAAGGGAGACAGCAGTACCTCTGGCAGCCACGTTCACTGAGTCATTCAACATGAGTGAATTGGAGGAGGGCACATGTGGTCCCTCTACACAAGTCCGGCAGCAGGGAGGAGGCAGGGAACAATAGGCCATTCGGCCTCAGCTCAGTAGTGGGGAAGATCATGGAGACATTGCTTAAAGAAAGGATAGTGGGGCATCTAGATGCCATCGGAGCCCAGGACCATACACAACATGGATTCACAGTGGGGACATCATGTCAGATAAATCTGGTTGATTTCTTTGACTGGGTGACAAAGGAAGTGAATCAGGGTTGGGCAGTGGACAACGCTTACCTTGATTTCAGCAAAGCCTTTGACACCATCCCATATAGGAGGCTGATAAACTAGCTGGGTAGGCTGGGCATGGGGGAAAGGGTGGTAAACTGGGTTAGAAACTGGCTAACAGACAGGAGGCAGAGAGTGGTGGTAAATGGTATGCAGTCTAGGGAGAGAGGGCGACCAGTGGAGTGCTGCAGGGATCGGTCCTGGGGCCAGTTCTGTTCAATGTCGTCATTAGTAATATTGCAGAACGTCTGAAGGGAATTTTTTCACCAAATTTCCAACATAGCCATTTTAAGATCTCTGCTCATGAACAGTGTCACTGTGATTTTCTTAATCTGTCCCAAACATTGACTGCACACACTGAATGCGCCATTGTGCACTACATGCATGGAAACACATTTTTGGGTGACATGTGAAAAATGACAGCTATACTGCTCATAAGGAGGTGTATTAAAATGACAATGTTGAAAATCTGGAGTGTAAATATTAAAAATTTGCGAACTTACGAGCGTGCGTAGGAACTGCGCAACACACACTCTTAAAACAGTCATTTTTAGGAATTTTTTCACCAAATTTTCAACGTAGCCATTTTAAGACCTCTGCTCATGAATAGTGTCACTGTGATTTTCTTAATGTGTCCCATACACTGATTTCACACACCGACTGTGCCATTGTGCGCTACATGGGCGGAAACACGTTTTGGGTGAGATGTGAAAAATGACTGTACTGCTCAAAAGGAGGTATGGTAAAATGGTAATGTTGAAAATCTGGGTGAAAATATTGAAAATTCGGAACTTACAGTAGCGTGGGAACTGCGCAATGCTGCGCTCGTAAAACAGTCATTTTAGGAATTTTTCACCAAATTTTCAACATAGACTTTGAGAGCCCACCTTATGAACACTGGCAGTGTCGTTTTCGTGTCGGTCCCAAATGGTGATTTCTCGCGGTGACCATGAAATCCTTCAGGCCGATTAGCATCATGACAGTGCAAGAATTCACGAGGAGGGTCCCAAAACCCCATGTTGAAAATTTCCCAAAAATGCCTGAGATATGCAACAAAGTTGAAAAAACTCTATCTATCCCATTATACAGCTTACCGGCATTTCCTCAGTTCATGATCGGCTTTGAAAGTGCCAGGCGTGTTCCCGGTCCACGAAGATCGTCGTCCCGAGCTCTAGAGGTAAGTATAAAGGTGGGGGTGGGGAAGCAGGATGCACAGTGGGTGGGTGCGGGTTGTGGGAGGGGCAGGAGAAGCGCAGAAGGACAGTTTTGTATTTACAGTTTTTTTTAATAATAAGATGGCGAGGGCGTTGCCACGCTGGGGTGGGTTCCCAGTGTGGCAGCTGGAAAGCTGTTGTGGGGCTGGAGCCAACAGGGATTGGGCACCCCGTCCGCCATAACATAATTTTTCCACGCTGGGTGGGCTCCCAGCATGGCACCTGGATGCTTTGGTGTGTGCAGCCGACGGGATTGGGCACCCCGCCGCCCTAAAGTGTGGGGGGGAAGGGGAAGGCGCATGAGCATGCAGTGTGCGTGTGTGTGTGTGGAGGGGGGAGCTCTGCTCAGTGAAGCGGAGCTCTCCCTTTCAACTGTACAATCACTGCATTTTCAACTGCTGTCATAGACAGCTGCAGCAGTGATTGGGGAACTGGTGCCGCGCCTGCAAACATACTGACTGCATTGGAAGACGGGTACCACACCTCCGAAAACTCGGATGACGGTACTATGTTTCTTGCACATGCATGCAAGCAACATAAAAAGGGTAATAGATTCATTTTGGTAGTATGTTGACTATGCTATTCGATACGCGGAGGCAGTTCCAATGCATACTGTCACAGCCCTAAAAGTGGCAGCAGAGCTTGCCAACATTTTCAGGATGGTGGGCATACCAAAAGAGATTATTACTGATCAGGGTAGTAATTTTGGTGCTGCATTATGGAAGGAGCTGTACTGACTACTAGGTATCACTGCCATAAGAACCTCCCCTTATCATCCTCAGACAGACGGTCTGGTTGAGCGTTTTGAAGATCAATGGCAACCATTCACATTGTAAAAAGAAAAACCTAAAAAGCCTGAATTCAGGTCCCAGTGTCATAAGTAGTGTTTCCTGAAAGTTACATGTGATTTGGTTTTGTGGTTTGCTTTAAAACAGCATTTGTTAACAGTCAGGCTGTTTCTGTCCCTCTAACTGAGCCTGGGAGAGTGATTACATCATATGGGACTAGGATACAGCTTCAGCAGTGTAAGTACCTGCTTGGCTGATGAGCTGTTAACTTCCCAATTAGAACAATCTATGAAGTAATTGCTGTACAGGGTTTTTACAAACTCAGTCTCTGGTGTTTGTTCAGATGAATTACCTGAAAATCCATATGTTGTTCTTCTAAAGTGCTGATCATTTGAGTTTCAGTGCTGAATTGAAGTAGTACGCATTTGAAAAATCAGCTTATCTGTATCACAGCTACTGCCAGTTCTTTCACATCAAAACTCTGTGTTGTTTTCTAGCTATAACACTGGGTTATAAGTTATAAAATAAGTGTAAAGTTTCTTAGTTCATACAAGTAGTTTGTTTTTTTAATGTAGTCTCAGATAAATAGGTTCGTGTAAGAACATTATTTTTCTCTGATTGACAGACAAGTACCTGCCACACTCTGCTGTCTTGTATAACTAGATACACTACATGGGATCCTGATGCCCCCATCTCATACCTACAGTTGAGGCAGCAGCGCTCTGCTGCACCATGTCACCTGCCCCCACATGCCTCCTGTCTCCTGTCCCAAATTTAAGGATGCTGCACCCTGTTGCCCACTTTCTTGTCCCATAGATTTAGGGCTGCTGCACTCTGTTGCCCCACGTCCTGCCTGAACAATCAGGGCCTCAGCACCCTGCTGCCCCCCGCCTGAACAGTTGAGGTTACTGCACCCTGCTGTGGCTCTTTGTCCCCCACCCACTCAATCAGAGCTGCTGCACCCTGTTTCCCTTCATCCTGTCACCACAGTCAGAGCTGCTGTGCACGTCTATACCCTAGAATCCCATGCCCCCCGCTTCCATATTTGGGGCTGCTGCACCATGATTCCCCTGCCACCAGAGGTGGGGATTTTATTGCACCCTGCTACCTACATCCATTTTCCCAAATGGGCAGGGCTGTTGCACCATGCACATCCCACCCCAAAGTCAGGGCTGCCCCCCCCCCCCATATTCTGCCCCACAATCAAGGCTTCTTCACCATGCTCTAGTCTGTCCCCTGCCACCATAGCCAGAGTTGCTGCACCCTGATCCTCTGTACACAGTCAGGGCTACTGTACCATCTTGCACCCTGCAGCCCAATTCCTCCACAGCCTCATGACTTCACAGTTAGGGTTGCTGCACCATGCCCCCTGTGACCAACGTCAGATTTGTTGCTGCACTGCCCAAAACAAAAACACAGAAAAATGCTTTCATCTTGTGTTACGGGGGTGAAGGACAGAAGGCATTAGGGTCCAGAAGTCCCAACCACTTCATCAGGAGACAAGGGAGGCTTTAGGGTACAGCAGCCCAAACTGTGGGACAGGTTGCAGCAACCACACCTGGGTGGAACTGACACAACTATGGGGGCAGAGGACATGGGGCACAAACTGCCCTAACTCTTGTGGCAAGTGGCAACATGGTGCACCAGCTGTAACAGTAGAGGCAAGGGGCTGTAGGGCACAGCAGGCCACAGCATCCCTGCCTGGGTTCACCATCTGAACAAACACCAGAGACTGAGTTTGTAAAAACCCTGTACAGCAATTACTTCATAGATTGTTCTAATTGGGAAGTTAACAGCTCATCAGCCAAGCAGGTACTTACACTGCTGAAGCTGTAGCCTAGTCCCATATGATGTCATCACTCTCCCAAGCTCAGTTAGAGGGACAGAAACAGCCTGACTGTTAAATGCTATTTTAAAGCAAACCACAAAACCAAATCGCATGTGACTTTTAGGAAAGACTACTTATAAACACAGGGACCTGAATTCAGGCTTTTTTTACAATGTGTAAAATGATTGCCATTGATCTTTAATCAAACCCAAAAACGCATGTTAAAAAGGTTTGTAAAAGGGGAAGGGAAAGACTGGGACCAATACTTACCTTACCTGCTTTTTGCTTACACAGAAGTGCCACAGACATCAACATGTTTTTCACCATTTCAAATGCTATATGGTAGACAACCTAGAGGGCCACTAGATGTAATAAAAGAAACATGGGAAGATAACCCCATCAGAAACAATCTATTACATCTTAATATGTGTGCCCTGAGAAGAAGCTGGCAAAATACAGTATGTTGAAATTGCCCACAGTAATCAGGAAGAGGCCCAAAACCACTAGAAGGTGTATTATGGCCATGGGGTAAGAGAAAAAGGTTTTGAGCCAGATGAAAAGGTCTCGCTACTGTTACCCACTACAGAAAATAAACTGTTAACGAAGTGGCAAGAGCCTTACAAAGTGCTTAGATGTACTGACACAGTTAACTATGAGACTGAGACCCCTGATAGGAAAAATCCTACTGAGATATACCATGTTAACCTCCTCAAGAAATGGGCTGAAAAACACCAAAAGCTGTTTTGCTAGTTTTGCCAGAAAGTGATAAGGAAGATATTGCTGTAGCTTATGATAGACTGGAACAAATTGTTACTGCTGATGCTGTAAAGGTGAATATTTCCTTAACTTCTGAACAAACCGCAGACATCTGTAACTTGCTAAAGACATTTAACAGTACTTTTACCACAGTACCAGGCCGAGCAAAAGGGGTCAAGCATGTAATAGTGACAAGGACTGCTCGTCCTACTAGACAAAAGATATACAGATTACCAGAGCGGTTAAGAGCTAACGTGGTTAAGGAAATACAAAAATGAAAGAATTGGGTATTATAGAAGTGTTTGGTCATCACCAGTGGTGATCATAAACAAAAAATAAGGGGGTTTAAGAATCTGCCTTGATTTCAGGAAACTTAATCAAGTGTCAGAATTTGACAGTTATCCTATGCCCAGAATAGATGATTTGGTGGACAGACTGGGAAGTGTTAAGTATATCAGTACCCTCAATCTCACCAAGGGTTACTAGCAAATCCCCCTAGCTAAAGAATCCAGAGACAAAACTGCATTTGCAACTTCTATAGGATTCTATCAGTTCACCACTATGCCGTTTGGTTTACATGGCACCCCCGCTACATTCCAGCAGTACATAGATGTAATTTTATCCCCTCACACTGGTTTTTGTGCTGCGTACCTGGATGATGTCGTGGTATATAGTTCAGACTGGAAAAGTCACCTGGAACACCTATGAGCAGTTATCCAATCGATCAAAAAGGCAGGTCTGACAATTAATCCTACCAAGTGTGCACTGGGCATGCAGGAATCCAGATATGTGAGCTCCCTGAACCACTGACCCCTACTTCAGGGCTCAAAACAGACCAGAAGCATTGCCTCTCAAGTAGTCCATGTGCCAAGGTGCTGCACTACACTGGCACAGTGGGGCTTCTTTTACCGAGCCCCCCTCTGGACAAATACACTACCTCAAGTCATTTCTGATGCCGCGACGATTGGCTCATTCAAACATAAACTTTGACAACACCTTCTTGCCATGAAAACCTGTGCCTGCTCCCACTAGATCCCCTCAAGGCAGTAATTACAACTGCTGAAGACAGTATTCCACCACTAGCACTTAATCTACCCTGTCAGTTATACCCCTGGGTAGCCCCGACTCTGCACTTCATTGACCCCCTGCCCTTCCTATATTGCACAGCCACACCTCACCACCACATCCTTTACCTACCCGATCCTCTTCCCTCCCCCATCTACCCTATCCTTTTACCCTTACCTCTCCTGTCCTCTCAGCTCTATTCCCTCCTTCTGTTTCCACTCCTAATGCTTTATGTCTCTCCAGAATGCAGGCATACATTGTACAATGCATCAGTAGAGTCAACTCCTGCACATTAATTGCAATGCTAGACCTCCACTACCATATATATATATATATGTATATTAGAGGCCAAAAACTCTGTTTAATGCATCAGTTTGGGTTGTTCCACAGTGACAAAAGCGAGGAAATTCGGTGTTAGGGTTGAAAGCCCCCCCCTTCGACCTCCCAACCGGCATCACGGTGCGCGCTGGGGTCACTGGCCCTAACTCTCACCCCATCACATATGTAAAGAAGCTGAGGTATAGAAGAATGGGGTGAGAGTTAGGAACGACGACCCCAACACGCACCCCGATGCAGGTTGGGTGGGTCCAAGGTGGGCTTTCAACCCTAACACCGAATTTCCTCACTTCTGTCACTGTGGAACAACCCTAACTGATGCATTAAATGGAGTTTTTTGCCTCTGATTTCTCTTCTTTTTGAGAATGAGGACTATAAATAGTTAATGCAATGCGATGGCGGGAGCGCAGGGCCCGAATGTCTTGTCACATAGTAACAGGAACAGCAACAGAAACACAAGCGCCAACAGTTACGCACATGGCAATGCAAACGTAAATGGTAAAGTAAACGTTAATAGAAACGCAAGCGCAAAGTGATGCCGAAGCGAACAGAGACACAAACGGACACGCAAGCGTGTACGAAAATGCAACTAGTAACGCGCACAGTGAAGACAGCGGTATTTTAAACACAAATGTTAAGTGTTACAGCAAAAAGAATGCCAAAGGGAACAGAAACAGAAACGCGAATGCAAGTGCACACATAAATGCAAACCGTAACGTGCACGAGCACGGTACCGCAATTGTAAACACAAATGGTAAAGTTAACTTAATGAATAACACCAAAGGAAACAGAAATGGAAACGGGAACAGAAGCGCGTACAGAAACGCAAACCATAACGCGGACGGGCATAGTACTGCAACTGTAAACACAAATGGTAACAGTAACAGCAACAATAATGGCAAAGAAAAGAATAACGCAAAAGGAAATGCAAGCGCATATGGAAACGCAAACCGCAATGCACACGGGTACAGTAATGCAATTGAAACGCAAATGGTAACAGTAACAGCAACGAAGACGCAAAACGAAAGACAAATGCAAATGCAAACGAAAGGGCTGCCGGAAACGCAAATGGCAATGCACATGGTGACACAAACCAAAACGCAAACACAAACAGTAGTGGAAACGCAAATGGTAACAATAACGCAAATGCAAGTGCAAGCACAAATGAGAACACAAAGGGTAACGCACACAGGAAGAGTAACGCAAACAAGTAAAGAAACACAAGTGGTAATGCTAAGTGTAACAGTAACGTAAGCGCACACCCTGTTTTTGCCCAACAGCTGCATAGAGAAACACAGTGTGTACAAAGAATGTATGCATAATAATGGGCCTCAGAGCAGAAACTGAGCTGTTGGAAGACTAAATTGCTTATATCTCAGGAACCGTCACGGCGTGGAATCACAGGAATCATGATTTTTCCTGTCTACATTATTGCTGAATGCGCATTGCCGCAATGAAAATTCTATATCTCGCACCGTTTCCGAGATACGAGCCCCGAAAGGCACGGCGGATGCCACCATGTTAGTCTATGGGAAAAAACGCCAACTTTGGAGTACCATAGCTTGGCATCCATGCAATATTTTTTCACCAAACCACCAAAAGGCACATCTGTGAGATGTTGGCTGCCTTCCCTCCAAATTTCAGCTCAAAAGACCAAACCGTTCTTTCGCAGCAGGGTGGCAAATAATTCCTGTCAATACTACTTTGCGACACTACTGTTTCCAGAAATTTGAAAAACATATTTCTGGGGTGTGTAACCCCAAAATAAAGACATGACTAGCATCCTCAGGGTCCAACTAGGTGAACACAGAAAGAATTGTGTCCCTAGAGGGTCCCAATTTTAAATGGCAAGCATTTTTCTGATCAGTAACCGAAAACAAAATGGCGGATTTGCCATTGACTTACAGTATAATGGGAACTTGTTTTTTGAATAACTTTTGAACCGTTCAATATTTTTTCATGAACTCTTCAAAAGGCACATTGGGGACCCCAGCCGCACGTTACCTGAAGTTTTTGGACCAGTCACAAACTATGCGACCTGTAGGCTTATGGCCAAGAATTCAAGTAAAATAATTGCACTTTTGTCGTCGCTTAATAACTCCGCAGCCATATACCAAACTGGTATAAAAGTTGTCAGATCCCAAGATCCACCATGCTCAACCATGCCTGCCAAATTTCAGGCAAATCCTTTGAACGGTGGCAAAGTTATTAAGGTGCAAAATTTCACCCTTTAACCTTAAAAGTGCTACTCAACCCTAACTACCGTGCTACCATAATGTATATTTGTCCCTGTTTATTGTACAAGTCTGTATTTGTCAACTGATGTGGAACCAATTAACGAGCATCCACTCAATGGTGTTATCCAAGATTTCAATAAATAAATAATGTTTTGGGAAATGGAGAAGTCAAGCCAGAGGTTTCTAAGATAGAAGCTGTAGCTAACAGCCCTGTCCCTAAAACCAAGAAACATGTCAGGTAATTTTTATGGCTGGCTGGTTATTATCAGAGATTTGTTCCCAGCTTTGCCGAGTTAGCTACTCCCCTCACTGAACTCACAAATAAACGGTTCCTGAATAATGTGACATGGACCCCAGAGTGTGATGAGGCTTTTTGGGCCATTAAGGCTGCAATATGATCAGCCCGTTTTAAGAAGCCCAGACTTTGAGAAACAGTGCATCCTGGACTGTGACCGGCTTAGCTTGTCAGCCAAGGTGTTTTGGGCATCTGGAACAAATATTGCTGATAGTTCTAGACTGTGTTCTAGAGCCCAATACCAAGCCCTTGCTGCTTCCCTGCACATCAGATAGGAATAAGTCCTTTCTTGCTTGGTGATGTAGGGCATCACACTGACATTGTTCATCTGTATTAGCAGAGAACTGAGGGACAAGTAGTCCTGGAAGGCCTGGAGTCCATACAGAACAGCTCACATTTCCAGCACATTTATGTGCAAGGTGCTCTCCACTGAAGTCCGCATGCCCGGTGTCTGATCAGGGCCCAAGTGTGCACCCCAGCCCATCCCCGAAACATCTGTGCTGAGAATCTGTAGAGGGGAAGGGATGATAAACGGAACCCCCTTTAACAGGTTGCTGGGTTCCATCCTCCACTTGAGCACTTTGTGGACAGGGCACATGACTAGAATAATCTGTTCTAAGTCATCTGTGAACTGATCTCACTGGACTCTTAGGGTCCACTGGGGAATCTGCATATGCAGTCTGGCCAGTGGTACTGTGACAACGGCCGCTGCCATGAGTCCCAGAAGGCAAAGGAACATCCTGGCTGAGACATAACGGCTGTCGTGCACTAACTGTGCTTGGGCAACTAGAAGGTAGGCCTTGTTCAAAAGCAGAAAAGCTGAACCCTGGGCCATGTCCAGGACTACTGCTATGTACTGCATTCACAGGGAAGGAGTCTATACTGATTTTGGTATGTTGACTGTCTCCCCAAGAGCATCGAACAGCTGTCTCGATCAGGTTAATGTTTTCAGGAGCTAATCCCTGGAGTGGGCTTTTACTAGCCAATCGTCCAGGTATGGGAAAACATAGAGGCCTTCCCTGCAAAGCACTGCTGCTACCACTACCATACCAAGCATTTGGCAAAGACCCATGGCACAGAAGACAAGCCAAAGGGCAACACTCTGAACCGGTAATGTTCCTCTTGAAACAGGAGCCTCACAGGTATTTTCTCTGAGGCTTTGAGATTTTGATATGGAGGTATGCATCCTTCATATTGAGGGAACATATCCAATCCTGTGCTTGCAGCACTGGGAGAAGGCCTTGCAGGGTGACCATTCTGAACGTCTTATACTCTATGAAGAAATTTAGCTCCCTGAGATGCAGAATAGGCCTTAGGTCTCCCATCACTTTGGCACAAGGAAGAACCAGGATAAAACCCTGTGTTCCTTTGTCTAAGGGTACAGGTTCAATGGCCTGCTTTTGAAACAAAGTCTGCACTTCCTCCAGTAGCAGAGGCAGGTGCTCCAGAGGATAGATTGTTGCAAGTGGGGGATGATCTGGAGGTGTGTCCAGAAGTTCCAGAGCATGACCCTGTTCTATGATCTCCAGAACCCAAGCATGTGTAGTTACTTATTTCCACTGGTTTAAGTGGAGGGAGAGGCGATTCTCTATAACTACCCCCCAGGTAAAGGTGATTGGGGGTGTAAAAGGAGTCAGGCACAGCCAGATGGGCAGCTTCCCCTATGTCACTACCCCTACCCCAAGGGGCTTTTGAATGGGCACTTGGGGTAGTACTGGGGACTGGCAAGGCTCCTGCTCCCTTGCCCTGCTGTCTGGTGGCTGGATGCTGTCTGATACCAGCTGAATGAATGGGACCCCTGCCCCTACCCCTAGGCTGAGTATGGTAAAGGGAATGAAGAAACTTTAGTGTCCTGCCTAAGGCTTGAAGAGTGGGCATGATATCTTGGACCCCAGGGACAAACAACTTTTGCCCTCGAACTGGGGCACTGAGAGTAGACTGTTGCATATCATTTGCAAAGCCTGCCACTCTAAACCAAGAATATCTCCTGAGATAGATGCCAGAGGCAGCAGCCCTGGCAGAAACATTTCAGACATCATAGGTTGTGCAGAGGAGATGCTTGCCCATATCAGTCCCAGCTGTAAAAGCTTTTAAGAGCTCCTGCTTTGGGGTACCTCAGGCAGGGCTTGTGCAGCTGCTTTGGCCTTTCTCCAGAGGGTGTTCTGGTACTTCATCATGTTGGCTTGTTAGTTAGCAATGTGAAGACCCAATGATGCTGAGGCAAATGTTCTTTTGCCTAACTCATTGTGTCCTAGCAGACACCTGTAGTTCTCAGTAAAAAAACACTGGTGTGTCCTGAGGATGTCTGCAGAAGTCGGCTACTGACTTCCAGTGTGCCCTTGCAACGTCTGGAGAAGTCACTTATATATTTAAATATATATTGTAACAGAATGTAATATATATTTGACTGCATAGCACCATTGGAAAGATAATTTTATGCTGCACAACTCTGTCACTGATATTTTGTGTATATCATGCATACTTTAGGAGTTATTTGCATTTGTTTATGGTATGGTGTGTATGGCTGACACGTTTTCCATCAAGATTCACCTAAGCAGCTTGAATAAAATTCACTTTTTTGGCACTTCAGCAGGTATAAAATAAAAACTGTATTGATTACAATTGGTTGCAAAGCACCATTGGAAAGGCATTTTTGTGCTTATCAACTTTCATGCTGATACTTTGTGTGTATCATGTATACTTTTGGAGTTATACGCATTTGTTTATGATATGGTGTGTGTGTGTGGTTGAGATTTAGCCCTCAAATCTCATCAAAGCACCTTGAATAAAATGGGGAAAATTACATTTTATAGTAAAAAGATATCTTTTTTTTAGCAAACATAATATTAAAACACCATCTAATGTCTGTATGATTAATTTGGTGTTGATATTTTACATATTTTCCAACAAAAAAATGGCTTATGTTGCCCTTTTTTTTAGTGAAAAAAATATTTAGTTTGCTCTTTCGACCAGCATAGAAAAAATACAAAATTACTTATTATTACATGCATGCCACCATTGGAAAGGCATTTGTGTGCTGAATAACTCTGCCACTCATACTTTGTGTCTAGCATGTACAGTTATTGAGCTATTAGCATTTGTTTGCGACATGCTGACTATGGCTTGATTTTGCTTAGAAAGGCCCAGGATTCACTGTTAAAAGTATACAGGAGATTCAGGAGGCAAGTGGTGTAATCACAGAGTGAGCCTGTGGAGGCAATGAGCTAAGGCATCCCATCTCCTGGATTCTCTATCAGGAGGGAGGGAACTAAGGTGCCCTAGACCTATCATGGGCAGCATTAATCACCACTGAATCTGTCTCAAGCTGTGTGGCACAGAATGGCTTCCCAGAAGTGGCCATGTACATTTTGTCTGCCTTCCTGTGGTACAGCTGGAATATTGTTTGGCCTGTACCAGGCAGCAAAAGCGGCATCTTCTATGGCGAACTCTATTAAATTCTTTTTAGTAGTGTCCTGTTCCTCCAACTCAAAGCCCACAGCAGCTTGCAACTGCTGCATCATGGTGAGGAAAGTGGGATCCTCTGTAGGGACCATGGTGGGTTTGCCACAGAGACCTCACTGCAGATTGAGACAATGGAGCTGGTGCCACGGTCACAGTGGCTTTCAGCATAGTCCTCAGCCTCATCCTCCTCATCCTGAATTGTTAAATCAGGATTGTATTCATACTCATCACAGAGAGAAGAGAACGGGCCGGCAACATCAGCGGTGCCCTAGGAGGTGGCTGTGGCAAGGGTGTACCTTTCAGGGTCGATGGGGCGTTAGTGAAAGGCCCCATCGATGGACCCCCTTGAACCAGGAGGCCAGGCAGCAAGCATCTAATCATGTTTGAAAAGGATGATAGAATCACCTGAGCATCACTGCCCATATGAGTGACGGGTGCAAATGGTGGAGTCAATGGGGAAGGCTGGGTCCCAGATGTCGACATCAATGTACCAGCCATACTAGGCCTGATAGTGCCTGCATCAAGCCCTGACCTTGCTGCTGTGTTGATGGTTGTGGGGGCAAGCAGTGTTGCCTCCAGAGCGGATAACGGCGCTAAGCAGATCTTGCCTGCAGAGCAAAGGAACGACCTGGAATGTACCCGGGAGGCTCTCTCCTTACCCTTATCCCTTTGCTTGTGTTTGTGTTTCCCCAGTGCCTTGTCCTGGGATTTGGATGACCTGGATTTGACCAACTGGGGTGGCAACACTGCAGTCTTCAGTTGGAGCTCCTTCTCCATGGTAGCCACCTTCTGTTTCAGGAGGTGCTTCTCTAGAGCCCCTTTATGGCATCACCTGGTCGCAGAATTGAAACACCTGCAGATTTTGCAGACTTTCACATTGTGGTCCAGGCCTAGGCAGCAGACACGGATGTCGTGGGAGTCACTGGTGTAGATCTATTCTCTACACTCACAATACTGAAGTCGTTTCGACAGTTCCTTCGATGACATACAGGTAATCGAAAATCACTGGAAAAGTGATTACTTGTTTATAAGAGAATATAAAAATGGTGGCTATTGCAGTGGCATTTCCTTCAGTGGTCCGATGAATCTGGTCGACGGTGGGAAAGGAACTAAGGAGAGGAGGGGCCACCCACATTGATGTATATGTTGACGTTTTACAAGAGTTTCTGTGTGGTCCTAGCGCCTGGCAGCTGTAAGTTCCATAGGTGTGGTCTAATGAAAGATATATCCTCAAAGAAGATCCCCTGTGACTGAAATGACTTTTTCTTGACCTTACCCATCTTAGGGTCCTCCTTGGATGAAGCTACAGAATCAAGGGTGGCACAGGAGTATTCAATACGAGAGAGATGTCCCCTCTACACCTTGGCCAAAGAGGTCGGTGCCCAAGAAGGGCACATCAGTCAACTTATGCTGGGTGTCAGCCATGAAAATGGACAACCTCAGCCAGGCGCTATGGCACATGGACACAGCTGCGCCACCGAGTGTGCACAGGAGTTACCTAGGTCAAAGGCCATCTGGAACTGGTGTTTAGCCACCATGTAGCCCTGATCTCGAAGAGCTTTAATGACAATGTGCATGTTACCTGGGAGTAAGGGGAGGAGTTTCCCCAACAAGGTGCAGCAAGGAATGGCCCAAGCAAGTCATCACCATGGCATAGCTGGCATACCAAAGACCCAGAGAAGAGGCCGCGTAGGCCTTCATAGCTGCATAGTCTAATTTTTTTGTCTCTTTGTTGGGCAGCTTGTCCACATTTCCCTGATCTTCTAACTTTCGAAAGACCAAGTTGGACACCAGGCCCTCCAAAGAGGGTGGGCTGAGAACACTGAGGCGCTCCCAACAGGGACTTCATACATGTGGACAGTACAGGTAGGGGGTGCCAGGCAGGATTCAGGGTGCTGTCATAGGTCAAAAGAGAGTCCCATAATGACCTAAGCCATGAGGAGGGCCACCACTGAGAATCGTCCCATTTCAGGATGTCAGTGAATGGGTATTTAGCCTGCTTCTAAACATTCTCCAAAGAGACCTGCATTGATTCTGACATCAGGTGGAACAAAGCCCCAAAACAGATTATGCCTAACTGAGAAGATAAATCATCGGAGGAGTTGTATTTGAACTGGACAGTCCAAGTCGAGGCCATAGAGGACCTGCCTTCTGAGTTTGACTGGTTCTCAAAAACCACCCTCGCCCTATTCTTAGGGTTGTGGACTACCCTAGAGCCCTGGATGACTTTGACGGACAGCCAACTGGGGACACTTTGGTCTGGTGGGATCCCTTGGTAGAGGACCCAACCTGCAGCTGCAGGGGAAGGGGCTCCACAACCCATGAAGGGGAGACAGACACAGAATTCTACAGACCCACCAGCTAAGAGGCAGCCACCAGGAAGCCCCACTGCACTGTGGAACCCAGAAGCAAGGCTCTGCCTCAACCAGCAATGGACCACTGTTCCCAGAGAAGGTCCCTGTAGTGCTGACAAAGTCAATGTCAATCCTCATCCGAGAAGGATGAGCCTGACTAGTGCTGGTGCTGACACTGATCGATCAAGTGAGATCGGGACCACCGGCAGTGCTTCTATCTCGACTGTCAAGCTTTGGGTTGATGGTGGGTGTCCACAGACGGAGCCAACTAAACCACCATCTTCAGCAGGGAAGCCACAATGGGCCTTGGAGTAGACCCTGAGGGGGTGGTTGCTGGGGTAGACACAACCCAGGCTGACTCAGCTGGGGCCACTGACTGAGTCGGCTCCTCCTGAGTGAGGACCAGGAGAACCAGGCCTGTGAGATCGATGAACCCTTGTCGATCTCCTCCAACAACCATTCAACTGGTTTGAGAAAAATCTTGACCATCTGCTCAACTGGAGTCAAGGTAGTAGGCTCTGATGGGGCCACTGTTTATTTATTTATTTATTTTAGTTTCTGTTGACCGGGTAAGTGCACTAGACACATTCTACCTATTTTCAGGCATAACCCGGGGGAAGGGGATACAGATGAATGGCAACTGACCTTGAACCAGATTTTTTTTTTTTTTTAGTTGTTTAACCAGGAGTAGCACACTAAGCTGAAAGCTTTTTTACAGGAGTGACCTGGGAGCACAGGGAAGTTAAGTGACTTGCTCAGGGTCACACAGTATGCAAGTGGAAGCTGTGGGATTCAAACCTAGGTCTGGTCTGCTGGATGTCACCAGATTTGCAGCTCAGAGCCTTAAACCACTGCGCTATACTGCCTCCCTAATTAAACTGTTGGTGGTATTTTAGTGAAATGGGTGGAAGCCTCGACCTGCTCCTTGACCAGCAGATGCTTGATAAAGGTCAAAGGTCAGGGGAACGGAAAGAGTGAGAAGACCATGATTGTTCCCTGGTCCTATGGTCGATGCTGATGGCCCTTTTTATGCTTGCACTTATACGGTGGGCACTCCTCAGAGGTCTGGAAGGCCAACTGTGTCTCACAGAACTCATCAATGAATGGCCCTCCAAAAGTGGTCCCAGTCGGGATGACTGCTGAGGCCAAGGAGGAACTTGCCTGAACTGCCGCTTCCTTCTCTTCCAACGCCACAAGTTTGGTTGCCGACCTAGTAGCCGCCGATGGAAGTTTACAATTCTTGGGCTTACCGGAGTAGAAACAAACCTTCCGTTCTTCTAATGACATTGGATGCATGGCCTGATTAACATCATGATGTTCTTCCAGTCAACAGAAGCATGTGTCATGTGGACCTGTGGATCCATGGCATATTCTGGCTGCAACACATGCAGTGCTTAAAACTGGTTTCTTTTTTTCCCATTCTGAAATTAGTTGATGGAGCATGAACTGGAAGATGAAGATGGGCTGATAACTTTTTTGAAAATTTCTCCAAAGAGTTTAGTACTTGAAAATTAGAATCCTCTAACACATGCAGAGCTACACAGGAGACCTGTCCTTTCAAGCGGAACAGAAGATCTGACGTCAGTGGAGCTGAGCCAGAGGATGCCACCATGGGTGGTGAGGGCAGCATAGCTTGAAGAAATTCCAGTGACTCAGACTTTGGATAGCAAACTGTATCCATCATGGTAGAATGGGGAATTCCTGTGATATATCCAGACATATGAAGACTTCTCTCTGGCTACCCCTGTTGCTCCACTCATGTCTGGGAACAGATAAATTCAAGCCACAAGCTGTTCGGTGTGTATATTACTTAGGCTGTAAATCATCAACATTTATATTTTTAAGAGAAGAGTGAGGACAGTGAAGAAGGTAATAGTTATTTTTTTCCCACTAAAACTGGAGACGTAGTATTTGTCTAGTTAGCCAGTCTATTGTACATGACAGGGTGAGGAGTACAGACTTTTAAAGGAAAACTGTAATGCAGTGATTAGCATGTTTATAAAAAGCCTTGGACTTGGCAATGATTTCCTAACTAGGGGATATGCAATCATCTGACTAAAAATATGCAATTCATCTTCATGTGTTAGGTGACAAGATCATAACTGACGAGTGGCAGAGCCACAGAGAAGTTCCAAAAGTCCTGCCCCTCCACAAGTGACGATAAACTGCATATTTTGAGTTAGACCATTGCGTATTGGGTTTACTCAACACCGAGTTACTAGTTATGGTGTTTAAATCTGCTGTTTGTAAGAAGATTTAAGTGCTTTTCTTTGATTTCAACTGCTGGCTTCAGTGCTGCACATGGCTGTTGTGATTTCATCAGCACCATGAAAGCTGTTCTCTGATTGGTTCAGTACACACAATGACATACCCTTTTTACGCCACTGTAGCATAAACTTGAGACTCACCTACATACAGATATAGAGAAAACGTCAACCTGTAAGGCTAGAAAAAAACATGACTTTTGATACATTGCCAGCCTTGTCAAAGTATTTATATCATACCTAACCTCAGTATAGCTCTGGTGTAATCCACTGACTGGCAGAGGCTTACAACACTTCCTGCATGGCCAATGTAGACCACACATATATCAATAAATACAGTGGGGGAACTCCGTCAGACTCAGCATGAGGTCAGTGCTATTTTGTACTGAGCAAGGCTCAGGAAACCAATATACTGTAAGTCCTGCTACAATGTGATGCTGCACTTGTGGCATCAGATTCCCCCAACACACACACACAAAGAGACACACACATCCTTGTTCTATGCAATCTCTGGTGCTGTCTATCAGCACCCCCGCACACAAACACACACACACACACACACACACACACACACACACACACTTGTTCTAGATAAGCTCCGGTGCTGTCTAGCAGCACCCCATGCACACACACACACACTCACACTTGTTTTAAGCAATCCAATCTCCAGTGCTGTCTAGCAGCACCCCCCATATGAAGAAGCCAGCAGGAAAAAGGCCATTTGGTGTGTCTAGTCTGCTTGTAATGTAGGGTCCTCAGCTTAAGCTACTTGACCCTGCCCCCGCTAAATCTGCTCAAGTGATGCTAGACAGAGAACTAGAGAACTGCTCTCTGGCATCCAGCGGACCCCCCCTCCTTCTGCTCCCCAACTCAAGATGCATCACTTTCCTGGTGTTCAGTTATCCCCCATTCTGCTCCTTAGTTGCTTGTGTGCTCCACAGGCCCCTAAACTAGCAGGGACATGAGGAACAATGTCCTGCACTGCCACTGCTTCACAGTCACTGCAGCTTGTGAGTCAGCTTGCAAGGATCACAATGCATCAAGAATGGCCCCCACTCCCATTCTCATGTACTTGTAATGCAGTTTGAAGGCACACAAAACGAGTTGCATGGCTTAATGGGGTTGCAAACTTTGAGAGCTTGCAAAGTGGTCTTTCCAGTCTGCATCCCAGCAACGGGCCCATCATTTTTAAAATGTCTTTTTTTCATTTAAAATTAACTCTAGGAATGTTTTAGGTAGGCAGTTTGCCCAAGTGGTTGGAGAACAGTATAATCATCGTTAATGAATCCCAAAAGCAACACTTATCCACTTTGTGACACTCAGCAAGTCAGAAACTCTGTCCCCCTGTGGCTAACCTGTCTGCAGTCTTTCTATTCTTTGTTTTTATTTTTTATCTCTATGCTTTTTGAATCTTCCTGTGCATTTAAATGGGAGCAACAGTCTCTCCCCTCCCACTAGAAACTGGAAACATCTCTGAAATACAGTTTGTATGAAAGGCCCAGTGTAGCACAAGACTCCTTTCCTGCTTGGAAAGAGAAGATGGGGACAAACCACTGCGAAGAGTCCACTACCTGCTGCCATCTGGTGATCACTCCCAGCTAATGCAGCCTAGTATCTTCTACTTGGAAAAACATGGGATTTAAAAGCAATAAGAAATTTCTACATAGTTAACTGCCCTTCCATTTTCCTTTTCATGATAGTTATGCATTCTGATATGCTCTGACCAATTTTTGATAAATCATCTAGCTCTGAGGTGCCCTCTGATCCCCACAGAACTCCACTCTCCTGCCCAGCTAGTGCTCTTTATTATCATATTTCTAAAGCATTCCATGACATCAGTTGCACCATTCTATGCTATTCCTCTGAATGTAAAATCCAAAGAGTTGGTCCATGAAATCCACGGTGCAGGGTTGGTGCACAGGAAAACAGGGCGGCCAGTCCTAAACGTGAACTCCACTTGTTCCAAAAAGTATCTGTGCACTCACAGAAGGAGCTTGCTAAAGTACAAACCACATGTGTAGATGACTTTTCAAATAACACTTTATTCAAAATTACAGGGACAAACACATGTGGGAGAAGGCTACTGCTGGCACCCCTGAGGAAGAGTTGGTGGACTCGAAGTGCTGGGGCACGTGTGGTCAGCAGCACTAGCCTGCTACCACGTGTGTTTGTTCCTGTAATTTTCAATAAAGCGTTATTTGGAAAGTCATCTACACACATGGTTTGTACTTTAGCAACCTCCTTTTGTGAGTACACACAAACATTTTGGAACCAGTGGTACTCTTCTGAATGGCCTGAGACGGTGTTACTCATGTAGAGAATGTTATCAGGCAGTACGGAAGAAAAAGAGCAGCAACTGCTGAGGACAGAGGGATTCAGAGGAGTTACAAAGGCAAAAAACAGATTATTACTCAAGAAAAAAAGTCGATACATATCAGAATACTGGACAGACTAAACGGAAAACAGGAAATCATCTGGAGGTGTTAAAAAACTGTTTTCTATCACCTTTAAACTTGAATAGATACAGAGATGATTAAGGACAGAAAACAACAAGTCCACTGAGACTGCCCCGATGTCCTACACTGAATTACTCTTCCTTTCCAGAGCTTTCTCTTTCCTTCTGATGACCCCCCTCTCCCAGTATTCCTTATAACCCCTTTGGAGATGTGCCATTGTGTTCTGAACCATGATACAGTCCCAGTATTGCTCAGTTTACTTGGTAGCCTGTTCATCTATCCCCCACCTGCTCTGTGAAGAAATATTTTCTATTGTTCTTAAGGTTGTGCAGTTTCCTAACTTAAATAACTCTGTGGCGTCTCCTGGAGTATACAACTCTCATTCCTGCAAGTAGCTGGTTTAAAACAGAGTCTGCCAGCAGTGGGTACAGCAACTGAAGCAAGACGCTATCTTTAAGACAAAATAAGTAGGGTACTGTGTGGGGAAAAAGTTTTAAAATAATGTCTGTAGGGAAAATTGAGTCAGCTACAGTATTTTCATTTATTTATTTTACAATTTTTATTCATGAAAGATACACCATGCAGAGGCTAGTTTCCAGGTGCATTCTGGGAGCACAGGGAAGTTATGTAACTTGCTCTTGGTTACACAGCTGGTAACTGTGGGGTTCAAACCCAGTTCTCCAGGTCTGCAGCTCAGTGCTCGTAACCACTACATTATACTGCAGTACCCACATTTAAAGAAAAACTGCATGTTAAAATCAGGAAAATATATTTTTACCATCCATTGTGTGTTCTTAGTTCATCCCAGTGTTATTTTTCAGCTCAGGTTGTGTGAGGTGTTTTTTCTAACTTTCTCTTGCTATTTCATGGCCCTTGGGGGCTGCCATTTACCTTTCTTTTATTGCTTCTTGTCCCAGATAGTCTTCCCAGAGTGCCCTCTGCTCTGAGGTCTAATAGCCCATGCATCTGACCAGTGTCTTGTTACAGTGTCTGTATTGTTTATAGTAGCCACAAGATGAAAGAATATATGGAGCATTGGAATGGTTTCTATGGTTTGCAAACATCATGGAGCACAACTAACAAGTCTGTCTGCTCCAACAATGCTAATTTACTTCCCCCCCCGCCGGGCATAGCAGAGGAGAGAGTTTATATCAGCAGCACTCACCGTTGCATGCAGCCTGTATATAAACTGTTACTTTGCTTAGACTTGTGCTCGCCCGCCCCCTTTTATTTGACATATTCTGTACTTTTGATTCAGTTGCTTGTGTCCTGTGTAGAACATTCATGCTTGTAGACCAATGTAATCCTTTTAAAGCAGTTGTCATCCACTGGCTAAGCAGCCTTCAGTATTTTTGTGTTCATGTGATCTGCACCAGAAGCCCTCTGCATGATTTCGTCCTGTTTTGTTCTTAATACCAGCTCGTATCATTGCCTTCAACTTTAAATATTTAAAGAGCAGCTTGTATATGTCGAATAAAAGGGGGAGGGAGGGAGAGCACGGTCTAACAAAGTAACAGTTTATATACAGGTTGCATGCAGCGTGAGTGCTGCTGATACAGACACTGTAACAAGACACTGGTCAGATGCATGGGCTATTAGACCTCAGAGCAGAGGGCACTCTGGGAAGACTATCTGGGACAAGAAGCAATAAAAAAAAGGTAAATGGCAGCCCCCAAGGGCCATAAAATAGCAAGAGAAAGTTAGAAAAAACACCTCACACAGCCTGAGCTGAAAAATAACACTGGGATGAACTAAGAACACACAGTGGATGGTAAAAAATATATTTTCCTGATTTTAACATGCAGTTTTCCTTTAAGCTATGTCTTGTCCTGCATTTTGGGGTCTAGCCAAGATTGTCTGGCCTGATGCCTCATCTAGGCAATTCACAGAGTAGAGGTGCGGATTATTGGTGGCAGGTATTCCAGGTCCAAACACAGCATAATGTAAAGAAGCATTTTATAGGTCTGCAGAGACAGGAAGGGAGTGGGGCATGTCCAGGTTGTAAGCACCTGGAAGTATTAACAAATTCTGGTCAGAGCCAAAACGGCTGCTAATGCATTAATCTGATAAAAGATACAGAATAAAAGTGTGGTCTGGGTTTTAATTTATTTGTTATATTATCATGATATTAAAATTCCAGACTTAAATCATAATAAGAGGAAAAAAAAGAAAATCTGAAAGGTCAAGATAATGTAGAAGCAGGTGCTGCTGGCTGTGAACATACGGTACATTCCCTCAGGCTGTGGTCACCAGGGGCACAGTCTCTCTTACGTATCGACGATTAAGTCATCATTAAGTTCTGATAATTACTTGATCGTCGATACATAAGCGCATGAGGTGTGTCACTGCCCTGCCTGCTTCTGAGACGTCCAGTTGTTTTTGAAACTTTTACAGTTTTTTCCTTGAGTCGTTATCCTCTCTGTTTATCTTGTTTAAGCACTGGCACTGAGCACTTTAAGAACTGCTACTGGAGGGTAAGCCTTTTATGCTGTTTTCTGTTTTTTTGTGCTATAAAGCCGTTATACTATTTACACCTTAGACCTATGTTTTTTTGGCCTGTTTTTCACACGTATAGGTGCTGACCTTAATTCCACACTTGATTGGGATTTTTCTTTGCTTGGGTTCAACCTCTCCTAGGTATAGTGAACCCAGTTGCCTGTTGGGGTTGACCTCCCCTGGTTTTTTGTATGTGCCTGTCTTACCAGCTTTAAAACAAAGATACTCCAGTATGGTATACTGCCTGTCATGAAGAAGACCTCTTTAATCAACCCACAATTCATTACCTTTTTGAGACTTTCTGCAAACCTCACAATTGCTGGAATCCCCAAACTGTGCTGCACTCCTAACATGAGACTGAGAGCGGCATATGAGCATTCACGTATTTATGGCAGGAATCTTCTGTTTGCTTCCGTGTGAGCAAGTTCTCCAAACTGATAACTGCCTGCTGTGGAAATGTTGGAATTTTACTGCAGAAGTATTTAAATCACATGACATCAGCCACATGATTCAGCAGTGATTTTTATAGTGTGAGACATCTCTGTGAAGATGCAAAGTCTCAAACTGGTCCATTAGTTGCTTATGTAGGGAGAGGTCTAGGGAGCTAGATCCACCCTATTTAACCACAATTGCACTCAAGCCCAAGATCACAGGGGGACCCATCCCTGCCACCACTGGTGAGAGCTGCAGCCCCAGACTGGGAAGGAGCATCCCCAGGCTGGAGGGAACAACACGCTAGAAGGAAGGATGAGCTACATCGATGGGAGATGCTGAACACTGCCCTTCAAGAATCACAAACTCCATGATGGGAGGGGTCGACCACAGAAATCAAATGGCAGACAGAGACACACGCACACATACAGAGGAAGCACCTGACTGGAGAGCTGCGGGGAGTGTGTGGGGTGGGGGGAACAGACAGACAGAGAGAGAGAAAGACAGGAAGTGCCAGACTGGGGCGTCACTATGACTAGGGAGGGAGGGGGGGGTCAATCACAGAAACAGAATGGCAGGCAGCGAGGTTGGGAGTGGATGGATTCAAGAGTGCACTGATCTTGAAGAGAGTGTAAGCACTGATTCATGTTGCTGTGCTTGAACTCCACTCACCGGACAGAGCACGGAGCACACAAACTGTTAAACGATCAGTACCTGGTCATGCCCTTAGACCTCCTTTTCTCTCTCTCTCTCTCTCCTCCTTTCACTACACATCACCATAGCTCTCAAAATGCAGCCATAAAAACTAACATAGCAATAATAGTAGGACCAGGTTTCAGGTAACACCTTGTAGTTCTTAACAACTGCACAGAACAGGCAGAGAGTCAATAAACCAATTCTTTACCATCCTAACATATAGAAGCCTAGCATGAAAAAAAGCCTATATTTGGATGGCAATGAATTCAATGAAGTCAGACTATAATAACTTAACATATAAGTAAATCTCTGGGTCTCAGCCTTAGGTACACTGAATTCTAGCAAACAAGAATGTCTTAAATACAGAGGGAATGACCGAACAGTTATACACCTTTGTAAGTACTCTTGGAATAGACCTATGTACACACTACAGAGAAAAGACCAACTTGTCCAATTTTTTACTGTTTGTCACATAACACAATGATATGTAGCCTTGGGCACTCCAAAAGAGGTCTAGCCAAACGATTATATAATTGTATATGTCCAGACTCTGAAGTCTGCCACAAGAGACTTTATCATCATGAACATCCGCACAGTCCAGCAAGGGAAAAATTTGTGTTTGGATGATTTTAGACCAGATTTCAAGTAATTTCAAAACTTATATAAAAGGCCAGCTTTTTCTCCTACTTTCTTAACTAACTTAGTTACACTGGTATTACCAGTGCCACTTGGGTCCATCCTATAGCCCAAGTATCTATATGAACTGAGCCATTCAATGGAGCTCCCATCAAATGTCTGAATGACTGTTAGGGGCACAGAGATTTATTTCCGGTTTGACTGAAGACCCCCAAATCATTCATTTCATTTTAGATTTAGTTTTAGTTTAGAATTATTGAACAAAAGTTTGTAATCCATTAAAACCTTCCAGCGGCCTTGACCGCATCAGTTAGGGAAGCATGGGGGACACAGATCAAAATGTATTCTGCATTTATGTGGTATCTATGCCTCTGAGGCAATCTCCTAAATATTTCATGTAAATAAAAGGGGTCCCAGAACAGATCCATGGGGAACTCCCCTGGATAAACCTAATTCAATAGATCCTAACCATTCACACAGGTTTTTGTGTGTAATTTCTGAGGTAGTCGGAGAACCACACAACAGCGCATGAACCCAGGCCAGCTGATGCAAGATGTATCAGTAGAACAGAATAATTTACCATGCTGAAGGGCTTGAAGAGGTCAACAAAGACAGCCTCGGTATATTTACTAGGGTCCATAGCTATACTGACATCATCCAAGACCCTTGATACCAAAGACACAGTACTGTGGCATCTGTGGAAGCCTGACTGGTAAGGATCATAAAGACCACCTTCTTCTAAACAAGGTTGCAATTGTTTAAAAACAAGTTTCTCCAATATCTTTGAAATCACAGCCAAAAGTGAAATGGGTTGGTAGTTGGTCATTTGGGTAGGACTACCCCTTAAATATTAGGGTTACCCTAACCAGCTTCCAAGCCGCTGGCATTTACCCACTGGACAAGGACCAGGTAAATGAATAATTGAGAGGATGGGAGATCTGATAGGCTGCACACTTTTGTAGGTAATCTTTTTATTAATTTTCAGTTTTCAAACATATAGGTATACATTCAAGACATTGTGCCATGCTTGGTACAAATTTGGATGACATGCAACATAACACATCTATGAAGGATATACGGAAATGAAACTGACTATCATACTATAGCAGGGAGACAGTGCTGATATGCACTGCATAGTACTAACTTAAAAGTCCCAGACATTCGGCCCCAAATTCCATAACCATGGCAGCACTGGCAGCTGGATATGCCAATTTTACTAATTTAGGAAGTGAATTATCAGGGCCACAACTCTTATTGCTATTCAAGTCAAAAAGCAACTCCAAAACTTCATGGACCTGCACCACAGCAAAGGCTAACGAGTTGACAGCACCAATCAAATTTAATCACAGGATTATATTCTTCATTGAAATAATTACCAGAGTTAACAAAAAAATGTTAAAACTCCTTAGATAGAACATTTTCTGCCATAACCCCTCCATTTTCTGCTTCTATTTTAACATTAGACTCAATAAGTTTACCATTTCAATGTTTTTTTTACTATAGACAATACATTACTGGGGACGTTCACCACTTTAGAAGTAATTGTTCTAAAATAGTTCTTCTTTGCATTGTGTATCCCAGACACTTTTCAGTTTCTCTGCCTCCTACAGTTTTCCCAATCATGCAATTAGCTGGATTTGTGACTAATCCCTCCCCTCCTTCTCTTTGACCCTTTTTAATTTATTGAAAAGTGAAGAAAACTAAGGGGCCAAATTATTTTTTATTTTATTAGTTTTTGTAAGAAGATGTTTACAAAAAATAAGGTCCCACATTTAGTCCCACACAGTGGTAACTCCAACTCTAGGGTGGACATTGAGGCACAGAAAGCAGTCATCCCAACCCCCGAGATGGCCATTCAGGGCCAAGGGGTGGACATTCTGACCCCTAGGGTGGTTGTGCCAGCCAGCAGAGTGGGCATTCAATCCTTAGGATGGACATTCTGGGACAGAGGGTGGGCACTGTGGCACTAGGGTGGGCATTCAAGCCCAAGGGTATGCATTCCAACCCCAAGGATTGACATTCAGCTGCCAGGTCGGGCACAGAAGCACAGAGGGTGGGCATTCTGGCCCAAGCAGGCACAAAGGGTGGGCACTCCTGCCCTCAGGGTGGCTAAGGAGGCAGAAAGGTTGGAAAAGGAGGCACAGAGGGTGGGCAAGGAGGCACAGCACTGGCACTGAAGCACACTGTGTGGTCATTCTGGCCCTATGGTGGGCATTCCAGTACACAAGGTGGTCATACTGGCACACAAAGTGGTAATGCAGAACCCTAGGGTGGGCACTCAGGTACACTGGGTAGGCATTTTGGCCTCAGGATGGGCATTGGGGTACAGAAGGTGGTCAGTCCTGCCCTAGGATGGGCATCCTTACACTGGGTGATCATTCTGGCCCTAAGCTGAGCATTCCAGTCATGATGTAGTCATTCCGGCCCTTGGTGAGCATTCAGTTCTTATGGTGGGCCTTCTGGACTTTGAGTGGCCAGTTCTACATTGAGGCGGGGCATTGCCACAGGTTGGGGGGTCTTTGGCTGAATCAGGGCAGCCGTTCTGTTGGGTGCCAGATCATCTGTGAGTCAGAGTGGCTTTTCTGGCTTGACTCCAGTCAACATTTTATCCCAACTCTACATGCGGTAAAATCTTGTACAGTCAGAACGTGTAGGTGGTACCTAGCATTCCAGCATTCTGGCATTCACCCATGCCCCTTATTTATGTACTGTAACATGTATGGGCAATATCTATGTTGGTTGGTCAGGTAAACATCTACAGTTAATGCACTGTCCAACAAGCCTAGACAACTTCCATCTCGTCCTATGTTTTCACAGTCTGTAAGTAGTGATGACGTATGGCATGTCACAATATGACAATTATTGATAGTTTTAAGTCTAAATTTGGCTTAATATTAGGACACTTGTGATTTAGAAAACGGGTGCCTCCACCCGGAGGACAGGGTTAGTGGTAGCGTAGCTGACCTGGTACAGCTTTCCGGGACACTGTGACCCCCCTCTTTCCCCTCTAGTGGCCTAAACAATGAACAGAATACACAGGTACAATAACCCCTAATCAGCATACAAATCCCCACTCTGTTTACACTTACCACCAGGGCTGGTTCCACCAGTCCAACCCTAGAGACCCCCTGTAAAGTAAGGTTAGACACAGCAGGTAACAACAGTGCAGTGCTTCTGGTACAAAATGGAACCACAGTCAGGTTAAATGGCAAAAGAATTAGATCTGATTTTTTCAGGGGAAATGAACAAGGGAGGGGCATAATTTGGGTGATTAGTTCTGTAACTGATTCAATCAGGCAATCATGCATGCACTTTAGAGTCCCTTCACAGTCACACACTCTGGGTACCCAGTTGGAATAAAGGGGGGCTAGCCTAATTCACTGCCTGGGCTAGGCCAGCATTGCAGCTGGTCAGGGCCCTGTGATGGAAAGAAGAAGCATGCACAACCACACACAATTTGTAATCCGGAGCCAGGAGGCTCGGCTTGTGATAATTAGACAAAACAACTTTCAGATGACACACTTTGTGATGTTGTTGCAGGGAGCCACCCTGGTGTTTACTCATGCTACCCAGTATAGGACACAGGATGGATGAAATGAAGACTTTAGGATGACTATCTGGTTTACCAGGAGAAGCAGAGCCCACACGAATCACCGAAGTGTCGTTCCTGTTTGAAGTGTTGAGCAGGGGACTGATCCCCAGGCAGGTCTCTCGTCAATCGTTTTCTCTGTGTTGCGAGTAGCTGGCTGGGTCAAGTTGGCAGGGCCCAGGCCGGGTGAACAGTTTTGGATTCAGTCCGGTAAATGCTGGATACAGCTTCCAGCAAGCGTCGCACAATTAGGCAGTGGGGAACCAAATCATGACCCACTAACAGCATTCAGCACACTTACAGTAAAAGAAAAGCAATACCACAGTTTGGATGACAGTCCAGTTGCAATTTCAGTTTTCCTGAGCAAAACCGTGATCTCTGTGGTGATTCAGATGTCCTGACAGACCGATCGTGTACAGCAAATCTTCGGTCTTCTTCATGCAAAGGTACAGTCACAATTTGGTGGCTTTTGTCACAATTGGTTTGGATACAGTCCAGTTATTTAAGCACACTAAGGATCCATTTCGAGGGACAGCAGGCAGACATGCCAAACTCAGCCTTTCCACCAGTTTCCCGTGTGACTACACAGGAGCAGCTGCTCGAACCACTCGAGCTGTTCACTCTCTCTCAACTCCAAACTTAGACAGACACTCTGCTGCAGGTAGCACCAGGACTTCCTCTGAGATCCAAAAGGTTCGGTTGGTTGATCCATCTGTCTGTCACAGCTAGAGCTCCCCCTCCAGGTCCATTCCAAAGTGGAAAAACTACAATTCCTACAGAAATTCACTCCCAAAAGACCCCTAGGGACAGACTCCATTTTAGGGTCCCCAAAGGTATTGATTGGTGCAATACAGAAATGTTCATGCTGCAAAGAAAGACAGGTTAGACAAACTATATCATTATTATTTAGAGCAGCTAATCAGTAAACAATTACCAGTTCTAACAGAGCTCCCTCTGCACAATTAGCAATAGCAGAATGGAACAATATTACTGCAGCTTAGGTGGGACTCGAGCCTGGAAACACTCAGCCCCTACCTGGGTTAATTATACACCACAAAATTATGCCTTTTAAGGAGAAAGGCACAGAGGCTAGCTAGGCACTCACATGCACAACACTTTTAAAATGCTAGGACACAGAACACCACCCTGGCAGTGGACATTAGGCAAGCCCAGGAAGACACTTTAGGAACCCTCATTTGTAGGGGGGGTTACACACATCATAGTTTGCAAATCGTATATGCATTAAAATAAGTGGCAATTCTTCCAGATGGTTAAAGACTGGCAGAAGTCAACAGCACAGAGACTTGCTTGGAGTGAGCAGCCTTAAGGGACTCAATCTGTTGCTGTAAGCTGCTCAGGGGAGGCAGGGGTCCCAAGCTCTTGGACACAGGGAACAACCAGTTCATCATTCCCTGATGAGGCCACTCGATGCTGCAGCATTAGCCACCAGCCCTGCCAACCCACGTGTGTGTTTTCTGTCCGTCAGCCGAGAATTCTAATAGTAAACAGGCTACATGGAAACCAGCAACCGAGCTCAACAGTTGCGACAAACAACAGGCACTACCAGCCTCGGCATTACAAAAAACAAACACTCATGACCCTACTGGGATACAGGACCAGCTCTATGAGTACACACTGTCAGTCTACCTCGAACATACACAGAACTGCGAACGTTATATTTGACAGCCACCAGGACTTTATAAATGAATGCCAGCAGTACCGGTACCAGCTCCAGCAATTCAGTGGTGGGAAAAGTCATCAACAAGGTAGGTTTGGCAAACGGCTTTCTGGGGCTTTTTTTTTTTTTCACCTGTGCAATAAGATTTATTGTCCACAGTACAGCACACATTTTTGTGTCAAGACAAACAGCACTGAACTATTGAATACATATTTTCAAGTAGTCTTCTTTTTTGTCTGTCACATTTTAAGGGCAAAGTTGAAAGGTCATGTCATTTTTTTATACGTGATTTCATCCCTCCTTGTGACCAGGACAGGCTAGGCTCCCACTGGCACTGCCCCTCTGACCCTCACCATCCTGAACCTCCCCAGGACTTACCTTGAGGTTTGGATTACACTCATGGATTCTCCCCCATGGCACGGTCAGAAGGTGGAGGGTCATCCTCGCCCCTTCCCCCAAAGCTCAAGTCCAGCTTTCCGGTCCCTGGATCCTGGTGATGTGGCAGATGGGGGATCAGCAGACATCACACATGCCTTCCCTGTCACAGTTTTCCTCATTTTTTTTCCCCTTTCCCCATGCTGGAGTGCACTCATCAATGTCGTGTGTGGAGGCACGCACATACCACAGAGTCCCACAGCACCTTCCTTCTTCTGCTGCTCCCATACTGCACTATCTGCAGGCTTCCACCTGGTGGCAGTCATTTGGCAGAGCATGCAATCCTCCACTGGGAGAGGAAAGCAGCCCTTGAGACGCTCAATCTTCTCCCTCCCCGGCCAACCCCTGGCAACTCGTGTTAGTTTCCAAACACAGGTCGCCACCGTCGAGTGAGATTTGGTGTCCAGTGTCTCAACCCTCAGCACCACCAGGATGGCTCATGTTGTGTTTTTGATGATATCATGACACTTTGAGGTAACTGTCAAATGAAGTTTAGAGGGACTACATGTAATTTGTGTTATTTTTTAGGTACTGAAATCTGAAACGGGGTAGCTTGGTGCTGTGAATGGGTGGGACACTTGGGACAGCCTGGGGACTCCTACTCTGAGGGAAGATAGGAGGGGGTTGGGAGCAGATGGAACTGGTAGAGTTGCAGAAGGGAAAAAGAAGTGGGGGGGGGGTGGAGAACAAACCGAGAGAGAGAGAGAGAGAGGGAAACACACACAGAGGAAGCACCCAGTCAGAAAGCTGCAGAGAGAAAAAATAAAGAAGTGCGAGGGCGGGGAATAGACCGGAAGAGACAGAGGAAGACTAGAGGGCTGCAGAATTGAAAAACAAAGTGCAGGGGGTTGGGAACAGACCAAGACAGAGTGAGGAAGTGCCAGATAGGGGAGACACTGTGATCGGGGGTGGTCAACCACAGCTGCAGAAATAGAATGGCAGGTAGCAGAAGTGGACAGACCTGGGACAGCATGGATATGACAGGGAGGCAGAACTGATTCACACTAATGTGCCTCAACTCCACTCACTGCAGCGTGGAGCACACAAACAGCTATGCATTCGGTATCATGTCCTCACATCCCCTTTTCTCTCTCCTCTTCCTTTTGCTATAAGTTAGCATAGCTTTCCCTATGCAGCCACAAAAAGGAACTTCCAAGGAGTGGTAGTGAGTCTAGCATCAGTGAGCAAGTCACTTGAAAAGTGTCAGGCAACTAGGAGCCATAAGATTAAGTGTTGATTTAGGAGAAGAAGGACTTGAGAAGAGAGAGACAGGGGCAGGGAACAATGCTTAAAGGTTTCCATACCTCATTAGCAGATTCTACGGTTACTATTATGTTCAGGCAGGGTGAGGTAGTCAGTTTTAAGGGATACAGCATGACCAATTTCCAGAGGATGCTCTGGGAGATGGAGGTGCCAGGAGTGTAGGAGGTTTGAGGTCCTTAAAGCAGAGGTTCTCATCTCAGAGCTGAAGTTCAGTGCCTGATGGTTCACCACAAGTACAGGACCCAGGAAGCTGTTGACCCATTGCACCAGAGGCCTCCCAAGTGTCCACACTTCAGGATCTCCTGCAGTGAGGGGAGGTGGGTTGGTTTGGGCATGACCATATTTCCAGAAGGAGACAGTGGAAGCATGAGACAACAGACACAACCTCACAGATGTAGTTGGTACTCCCAGGGAGGAGGCGCCATCCATTTCCATCCAGGAGTAATAAGCTTATAGTGAGGGGGGAACCACAGGCAGAAATGACAGTAAGAAGGTGTTGCTGATTGGGGACTCTGTAATTAGAGGTATGGGGAGGCTAGTCAATGGCTCAACACTGTGGAAAATATTCGTCATAGGCCTCCCTGGGGAGACACCTGTGAAGGTACTGCCATGGCTAGAGGGTCTGACCAGGGTAGAGGGTGAAGCTGGACACTGTGATTCGCCTAACCAATGATCTAGTGCTCTGCAGTGTAGATCAGGTTAAGGAAAGGTTCAGAGAACTAGACAGCAGGCTGAGGGAAGTTGCAGATACGGTGGCTTTCTCAAAGGTACTGCTGGTGCCATGTGCAGGAAACAATAGAAAGCCAGGATTCTGGAGTTTAAAAAGTGGTTATTACATAGATTACATAGAAACTGCCAGCAGATAAGGGCTGCTTGGCCCACCCAGTCTACCTGTTTTCCTTACCTAATGTAATATCACAGACCCTACTTGGTCTCTGGCTTTGCCCCCATACTAAACTAATAAAATTCCCTTATGCCTAGCCCATGCATTCTTGAAACTCATTATAGTTTTTGCTTCAACCACCTCTGATGGAAGGCTATTCCAGGCATCCACCACAATTTCTGTGAAGAAGTACTTTCTAACATCTCTCCTGAAGCCACCACCTCCAGTTTCATAGCATGTCCCTTTGTTCTTGAGTACTTTTTTTTTTTAATAAGGCTGGTTTTGAGAGGAGGGGTTCAGGTTTGTTGGGGACAGGAGCTCTCTTTTGGGATGATGACAGGCTGTTCAGAAGGGACCACTGGCATCTGAGCAGAGGGGGCACCAGTGTGCTGGGGCAGAAGTCAGATGTTTTCATTAGAAACAGTTTAAATTAGATGTGGGGGAGGGCTGTATTATTGCACAGGGACCGGAAAGTGATTACTGTGGCAGCCTAGCTGCTCCCTACCAAACAAGCAGGATGGTAGTGACAACTAATGAGACCATGAAAAAAGTGAAAATGCAAGGAATAAAGCAGAGCTGGCAAAAGGAAGGAATCTTAGAAGGGGGAGGGTGGACAAATGGAAGATGCTGTATGCAACGCCAGAAGTCTGGACAACAAGATAACTGACGTGCAGGTGGCAATGGCTGCAGAGGAAACAGACATAGTGGCCATTACTGAAACTTGGGCTAACCTGAAAAACTGCGGAAACATAAATGGTTCAGGGTACAAGCTCTTCTTCAAGGACAGGAAAACAGAAGAGGCAAGGCATGGCAGTGTATGTGAGGGAAGATATTAGGGTGTCTGACAATAACAGCAATCAAGGAGGAAGTGGGGTGTAGAGTCACTGTGGATACAAGTGATGGAAGTAGGGGGAAGGTAGTACAGGGTAGGGGTAGTATACAGGCCACCAGATTAAAAGTACAGTTACGTAAGAATACCAGCTGTGTGACTCTGACTATTAATGGGGTGTCACACCAAATAAAGAGGTGGCACCCAAGTTACCTCTACCTGTGATTATTGGAAATGACTTTCCAGGATTTACTGAGTTAATCAAAGAAGGAGCAAATGCTGATGTTTCAGCAGCTGTGGTGACAAGAGCTCAGGCAAAGAAAATCTCAGATGGGGACTTTTCCTTTTACTGAGTTTGATTCTGACTTGTCTGAGCACAGCTCCAAGATCTGGAAGTCCAGGAAAGAAAGATGACACCTGAAGAAACAGTGGCAAAAACAGACTGATGGAGGTAGATCATGTCAAACCAATCTTGTGGAGTTCTACAAACGGGTAACATCAGAACTGGACAGGGGAAAGCCTGTGGCTGTATTATTCTTGGACTTCAGCAAGGCGTTTGACTCTGTCCCCCACAATGGTCTGGTGGAGAAACTGATGGGGTTGGGAGTAGGCCCTTTGATGGTCAGATGGATTGAAAACTGGCTAGCTGGATGCACCCAGAGAGTAGTGGTCGGTGGGGAGCTCTCGAACCCTAGAGATCGGGTAGTGGGGCACCGCAGGAGCTCGATCCTGGGTCCGATCCGTTTAATGCATACATCGGATATCGGGAGGGTATAGGGTGTGAAATGAGTCTCTTCGCTGATGACTCCAAGATGGGAGCAGTAGTTGAGGGAGAAGAGGGAGGTTGGCCCTGCAAGGGACCTGGACACCCTGGAAAGCTGGGCTCACACATGGAAATTAAATTTCAATATCACCAAGTGCAAGGTGTTACATCTTGAGGGAAACCCTAAATACAGGTACACCCCTGGGAGGGGAGGCGCTGAGGCCTCAATAGGGGAAAAGACCTAGGGGTCATGGTGGATGCATGTATGAATAACTCTGAGCAGTGCAGGAGAGTGGCTAGCAAGGCAAACAGGATGTTGGGATGCATCGTAAGGGGGATCACCTCTAGGAGCAGGGAAGTGATTCTGCCGCTGTACAATGGACTGGTTAGACCACACCTTGAGTATTGTGTACAGTACTGGAGACCACACTTGAAGAGGGACATACAGCTCCTGGAGAGGGTACAGAGGAGAGCAACTAAGATGACGCGAGGACTAGGGGATTTGAAGTATGAGGACAGACTTGAGGAGCTCTGCCTGTTTTCACTGGAGGAGAGGAGAGACAGGGGGACATGATTGAGGTCTTCAAGTACCTCAAGGGAATAAATAGGGTAAACATGGAGGGGATCTTTAGACTAAAGCAGGGAGGTATCACCAGAAGGCATGGTTTGAAGTTGGAAGGTGGAAGGGTGAGGGGAAAAGAGAGGAGGTTTTCACTGAGAGGGTGGTGGACCCTTGGAATGTACTGCCTGGCAAGCTGGTTCAGAGATCCACAGTGGAGGGCTTCAAGAGAGGGTTGGACAGACACAGAAAGTGGATGTATCAGATGATGGCCTGGCCCAGGGGGGTGGGGATGGATGATAGGGTTTCTGGAACACAAGGAGGGGGGGCCTCGGCACTCAACTAGGGATCTGAGGTTCGAGCAGACTCGAAAGACTGCAAGGCCTAATCTGCTGGCAATTAGTATGTTAGTACGACATAAAGATATGAAAATGCTGAAACTAAACTGATCATTGATTGTGATTTTCTTTCAGAACAAGCTAACAGTATTTCTCTCCAGGGTTATTTTAAGCAGCTGGGGGCAAAACCAAAACAGGGTGAACCTATGTTTAAAAAATGTAATGGGCTACTGTACAGAGTTTGGTTTAAACCTCTGCCACAGGACCAAACAGAACAACTGGTTATACCACAAAGTATAGATCTGAGTTGTTAAAGATAGCGCATGATAGTCCTAAGGTTGGTCACCCAGGAAGGATAGCACCCTTGCCAGATCGCTGTACAGAGTTTACTGGCCTGGAATTCATGAAGATGTTGTCACCTATTGCAGTTCTTGTGCTGAGTGTCAGAAAGTAGCCCCAGTGACTAAAAAAGACAAGGTACTCCTATCCTTGATAGATGTGCCTTTTGAGAGAATTGCAATGGGTGTGGTTGGCCCCTTAGGCAAAAGTAAAAAGGGAAATCAATTCAGTTTGGTAGTATGTGACCATGCTACTCTATACCCAGAGGCAGTTCCAATGCATGATGTCACAGCCCCAAAAGTGGCAGCAGAGCTTGCAAAATTTTCAGCAGGGTGGGCATACCAAAAGAGATGATTACACATCAAGGTAGTAATTTTGGTGCTGTATTACTGAAAGAGCTGTACCAACTACAAGGTATCACTGCCATAAGAACCTCCCCTTATCACCCTCAGACAGACGGTCTTGCTGAGTATTTTAACCAAACTCTAAAATGCATTTTAAAAAGGTTTGTAAAAGGGGAAGGGAAAGACTGGGACCAATACTTACCTTACCTGCCTTTTGTTTACAGAGAAGTGCCACAGGCATCAACAGGTTTTTCACCATTTGAAATGCTGTGTGGAAGACAACCTAGAGGGCCTCTAGATAAAATAAAGGAAATGTGGGAAGATAACCCCCTTCACAAACAATCTATATCGTCTTATATGTGTGCCTTGGGAAAGAAGCTGGCAAAATATGTTGAAATCGCCCACAGTAATCAGGAAGAGGCCCAAAATCAGCAGAAGCTGTATTATGACCATGGGGTAAAAGAAAATATTTTTTAGCCAGGTAAAAAGGTCTTGCTACTGTTACCCACTACAGAAAATTAACTGTTAATGAAGTGGTGAGGGCCTTATAAGGTGCTTAGACATATTGGCACAGTTAACAATGAGACTGAGACCCCTGATAGGAAAAATCCTACTAAGATATACCAGTGCTAACCTCCTCAAGAAATGGGTTGAAAAAACACCAAAAGCTGTGTTCCTAGTTTTACCAGAAACTGATAAAGAAGATATTGATGTAGTTTATGATAGACTGGAACAAACTGTTACTGCTGATGCTGTAAAGGTGAATGTTTCCTTAGCCTCTGAACAAACCACAGATATCTGTAACTTGCTAAAGACATTTAAAAGTACTTTTACCACAGTGCCAGGCCGAACAAAAGGGGTCGAGAACGTAATAGTGACAAGGCATGCTTGCCATATTAGACAAAAGACATACAGATTACCAGAGCAGTTAAGAGCAGACGCGGTTAAGGAAATATAAAAAATGAAAGAACTGGGTATCATAGAAGAGTTAAGAAGTGCTTGGGCATCACCAATGGTGATTACAAACAAAAAAGAAGGGGGTATAAGAATCTACCTAGATTTTAGGAAACTTAATCACGTGTCAGAATTTGACAGTGATCCTATGCCCAGAAGAGGTAATTTAGTGGACAGACTGGGAAGTGTTAAGTATATCAGTACCCTCAATCTCGCCAAGGGTTACTGGCAAATCCCCCTAGCTAAAGAATCCAGAGACAAAACTGCATTTGCCCCTCCTATAGGATTCTATCAGTCCACCACCATGCCGTTTGGTTTACATGGTGCTCCCGCTACATTCCAGTGGTACATGGATATAATTTTATCCCCTCACACTGGTTATTGTGCTGCATACCTGGAGGAAGTCATGGTGTACAGTCCAGACTGGAAAAGCCACCTGGAACACCTATAAGCAGTTATCCAAACAATCAAAAAGGCAGGTCTGACAATTAATCCTACCAAATGTGCATTGGGCATGCAGAAGACCAAATATTTGGACTATGTTTTGGGAAATGGAGAAGTCAAGCCAGAGGTTTCCAAGATAGAAGCTGTAGCTAACAGTCCTGCCCCTAAAACCAAGAAACATGTCAGGTCATTTTTAGGGCTGGCTAGTTATTATCAGGGATTTGTTCCCAGCTTTATCGAGTTAACTACTCTCCTCACTGAACTCACAAAGAAAGATTCCTGAATAATGTGAAATGGACCCCAGAGTGTAACAAGGATTTTCAGGCCAGTAAGGCTGCAATATGTTCAGCCCCTGTTTTAAGAAGCCCAGCCTTTGAGGAACAATTTCTGATACTGACTGATTGCATAAGAGGCAGGCCTATGTGCAGTCTTGAGTCAGCATATAGATGGAAAAGAACATCCTATTCTATACATAAGTAGGAAATTTGACAACAGAGAGAAAAGGTACTCCATCATTGAAAAAGAGTGCCGTGCAGCAAAGTGGGCCATGGAGTACCTTAAGTTTTACTTACTAGGAGCTGACTTTGTACTTGTCACAGATCACAATCCTGTCTGTTGACTTAACCAAATGAAGGATAAAAATTCCAGAATCACATGGTGGTACCTGGCACTGCAGCCACTTAAATGTAAAGTGATGCACAAATCTGAGAAAGAGAACAGCAATGCTGATTTTCTGTCTAGATATGGATCTGGAATTGAGAATTCTGAAGGCCAAAAAAAAAAACAAATGTGTGAGTTTAAACTTCACTATTTGCTGTATTGTTGTTATGGAAAAAAAGGTTACTGCATATGCACAGAATTTAAAGGTTATATGCTTATGATAGATGAGAATTACTAGAAAGTTTTGGAAAACAGTTTTTGTAAAAGAGGTTCCCTCTTAAGGAAGGGGGTATGTGACAGGGTTGAATATGGCCCTGTCCCAGTTGTTATGGAGAAAGAGTTTAAATGCAAGGATCTGTTCTATTCTCTCTCTTTTTCTGTCTGGTTGTGCAGCCAAATTTTCTTGTGAGACCTAGGACTTGATCACCTCGACGGTCTTGCAATTCTCCACCTCTTGCTATCTCTCTACCCTCAGGGGGTCAGATTTACCTGACAGCAGTCATTATGGATTCTGAGGTATGAGCTGCAGGACTTGCGACGTCGACAGGGGTAACAGCAGTTCCAATATAAATGGGACCCCTCCGGTCATGCTGCCAGAGCCAACTCCATGGAGAGTAGAGGGCATCGACAGCAGCCTGTGAAGCCTTGCAACGTCAACAAATGAGCCACAGTCCCGGTGTCGACAGGCTGAAACCAGCCGTAGAAGGTCCAGTGAAAGTCACTGCAGAAGCCAACCTGTGATTTGTGTTGATGAGTAGGGATGTAAGTTTGTCATGGCAGTCATACACATCACTGATTCCATAATGTTTGCTCTTTATTCAGGACTTCCATGACTTTCACTAGTGTCATCAGAATGTAGCAATGGTGACAATGCCATAACATTTACTACTGTTTACTAATGATTTCATGAACAAACAATAAGTCATTAAAACCTCATCCATGACAAACTTACATCCCTATTGATGGGCCACTGACGGCCATAGGAAGGTCAGCAGAGGACACTGCCAGAGCCATACCTTGTGGGAAAGAAGATATTGAATGGCAGGAGATGTTACCGCCAAAGCAGACGACAGCACAGCTGTGGTCAGTGCTGAGAGGAGTGGCACCCAGCAAGTCCAGAAGTGGTTACCAGGAGAATGGCAGCCAAACTAGCAGAGGCAGAAGTCCAGTCTGAGATTGTACAGCCAGCACAAGTTATAAAAAAAGAACAGGCAGTGACAGAACCTAAAAGCCTGCTGGACTTTTTTAAATGGTGGGCTATAGAACAAAAAGACACGGAGAAACAGACAGAAAAAGAGATTCAGTGTTTAGAAGTGCAGAGGACAGAAGAGATGCAGCGACGGGAGCAGTGATGGCTGGATGCCTTGCAAGCTATCAAAGGCAGAGGATCTGGCACAGATCCAGACGAGTAACAAAATGCAAGCAACTTAAAAGCCATTAAACTTACAAAGTTGTCTCCCTCAGATGATACTGAGGCATACCTGACAACATTTGAGAGAGTTGCCATAGCCCGCCAATGGCCAAAGCAGCAATGGACAATCAGACTGGTACCCTACCTGACAGGGAAAGCCCAGGGTTTTAAAAATTGTACAGAAAGCACTTATATACGTTTTCTAGAAGTGTTATGTTTGTTAAACATAGTGAGGCAAGTGCTATGCATTTTTACAATGTTTTAGAAGTTTTGTGAGCAAAATGCTAATCAGTTCTTACAGTTAAATAAAACCCTGAAACCCAACATGCCTACAGCAGTATGGACACTGCACAGTCAGAAAACTAAGACCTGATGAAAAGTGAAATCCTGAAAAGGTACGACATCTCCAGAGAGACATATAGGCAGAGATTTCAATGCCTGAGGTACAACTCTGTCGACAATCCTCGAGAAGTCTTCACCCAACTCAGAGAACTCCTGATACAGTAAAATGGATCCAACCAGAGAGCAAAACAGTCCCACAGATCATCGACATATTTGCCATGGAGCAATTCATCAACATCTTGCCTACAGATGTGCAGCTGTGGGTAAAGGAACATCGACCAGACAGTGGGAAAAAGGCAGTTTCTTTGGTCGAGGACTACCAAATGGCCAGACAAATGCCACAGCAGTGAGGTAACAGCTAAGCACCAGTAAGACACTGTTTTTCCCATTTAAACTCCAAGCCTGACAAGAACTCTAGTAGGGGTAACAAATCTGTGCCCAAAGACATTATCTGCTATAACTGTAATATGCCAGGCCATTTTGCAAGAAACTGCCGTAGTAAGGAGAATGGCACTGGAGCAGATTTGTCCTTGGCAAATTGGGGTAAGTACTTAACAGATGTGAAGGTGGAGGATAAGACTGTGAAGGAACTCATTGATTCTGGAAGCAGACAGACCCTAGTGCATGTTAAAGTGCTGGGAAAACACTGTGCAAGGGGACCAGGTACTGGTGTTATCTGCATCCATGGGGACACTCAATTCTATCCCACCACTCAAGTGACTCTGACCATTAAGGGTGTGTTGCATCAAATGAAAGTGGGAGTAGTACCAAAGTTACCTGTACCTGTGATTACTGGAAATGACTTTCCAGGATTTACTGAATTAATCAAGGAGGGAGTAAATCCTGATGTTTCAGCAGCTGTGGTGACAAGAGCTCAGGCAAAGAACATTTCAGACAGTGGGGACACTTTTCCTTTCAGTGATTTTGATTCAGACTTGTTTGAGCACAGCTCCAAGATCCAGAAATCCAGGAAAGAAAGAAAGATGAAGCCTGAAGAAACTGTGGCAACAAATGACTGATGGACATGAAGAGTTAAAATATGAAAATGCTGAAACTAAATTGATAACTGATTGTGATTTTCTTTCAGAGGAAGCTAACGATGCTTCTATCCAGGGTTATTTTAAGCAGCTGGGGGTGAAACCAAAATAGGGTGGACAAATGTTTAAAATATTTAATGGGTTACTGTACAGAGTTTGGGTTAAACCTCAGACAGAGGAACAGACAGAACAACTGGTTATACCACAGAAGTATAGAACATAGTTATTACAGATAGCATATGATAGTCCTATGGCTGGTCACTCAGGGAGGGATTGCACCCTTGCCAGATTGCTGTATAGATTTTACGGGCCTGGAATTCATGGAGATGTTGCTACCTATTGTAATTCTTGTGCTGAGTGTCAGAAAGTAGTCCCAGTTGAGGAGGGGCGTGGCTTGCTCCAGACGCAATGGCCGCTTAAAACAAACGCTCATCAATACCCTGGGATCTTTCCGAGCTTTATACAGCCTAATATCCAGTAAAATGAATATATGCTATTGGGAAAATGCTGTTAAACCTACCGGGAGCAGAGAGATCTACCCTAAACACGGTCTGCGGACTTACAGTTCGAGAATTTGCGGGGTTGTTATGGCGCAGCACAAAAAAACAGAGGCCTCGGCAGAATCAATATCAAGGCAAACTGTGGAAATGTTTGAGACTTTACTCAAACAAATGGCCGAAGTTACTCTTGCCTCTAACAAGACTACACTCGCTATCCAACAGCTCGAGTCACGTATTACTCGCACCGAGCAAAAAACTAAGCAAAACACAACGGAAATAGAAAAACTTACAGCCATAATCAGGGAACAAAGCAAATCAATCCAAATGTTGCAAAATAAATCCAAGACATGGAGAACAGAGTCGTCGGAATAACCTCCGATTCCTCGGCTTTCCTGAGGGGGTGGAACATGGTAACTCCTTAGACTTTTTATATGATGTTATGCCAGACTTGTTAAAATGCGAGGTTCCGCCTGGGCTCACAACAGAGAGAGCCCATAGAATGCTTAGCCCGACCCCAAAGAGCGGAGAAAGACCAAGGGCTATTATGGCCCGTATCTTAAATTTTGCTGACAAAGAGTGGATCACCACAAGGGCAAGAGAGCTCGGGGGTCTATCCTGGCAGGGCGATAAAATCTTAGTCTTCCAGGACTACTCTCGAGAACTGGCTGCTAGAAGGAAAAAATATACGGAGGCTAGGAAATTAATGCACTCCTTGAAGATCAAGTTTTCGTTACGATACCCTGCCACTATGCGACTAGAGATAAATGGTTCATATGTAACTTTCGCTACACCAAATAGTCTAATGCAGTATTTACACTCTAATTGGTCTTTTCAGCTGAGCTCAGACCGGATTGCTAACCAGCAGTTGGATACAGAACAAAACCGGCAGAACATGGTGGATTCAACTTGCCGAAACACTGTGACCTCCCCAGCTTCCACTTCCAAGGCAGCCGACCAGCTCTTCCTGCCAGAAATCGTAAGCGACAACTTACTGGGCGCCATCCGAGAAGAGAACACCCGCATGACAGGAACGAATGTACATCACGGGACCCTTTAAACCACACAGAAGATTTTGTGACGAGGTTTTCTATGCCAAACAGATTTGCAGCTCTAACCCCAGTGGACTCAGGTGAATCAGTAGCAGACTTTCCTAATTACCCTGAAGAAGAAATGATCCTAGAATCTGCTAAAATGGAGGCTTTAACTCAGGCTCTGGACAAAGTCGCACCGTCTGAAAATAGCCCGATGATATTGCCTTTAGCTACCCCTGCTGAAGATCCAATTCAGCAAGAGCCCTCAGATGCAAATCTCCTGCAAACGGAAGACCAGACTGCTTGGACCTAGTGTCCCGATCTCTCTATTTTTCACTTTTCCCACCCACACTTAGTCAGACACTAACTTGGTAGTGGGTAGCGATTAAAATCAACGCTTGGACTTGATGCTGGATAATTGGCACTTCTTAACTTTGCTAGAATTGCAGCTCACTTATTTCACCTTGTATAGACTGGTTACATCAAGGAAGCAAATGTAATTTAAGGGGATAGCGATAAGGGCTTTAATGCATAGATGTTCCGGTTAGAATTATACTAGGGGAAACTGTATTAGTGTTTTTACTGCCCTCATGCTAGTAACATTAAGTTTTTATTTTCTTTATTCTTTTTCTTTTTCCCCTCATTCTGTGTATTCATCTTGGGGTCCCTCTCAGGAGAACAGGGAGCATTTCAAGTATTAAAGGGGCCAAGGTTGGTACCCAGCTAAGTCTGCGATTCCTCCTGAAAAGTAGTGCCCCTATTTCACTCTGGAAATACACAGTAACCCCTTGGTTAGTCTGATCCATAGCACTTTTCTCAGAGCTTATGATATAAGGTCATGGAATCCTCGCAAGTAAAGGACCTCCGTGCCTAAGCTGTGTTTCTTTTTTCCCCCCAGGGGATTGTATTTTCTCTGTTTTATTTTTTATTACTGTCAGCCTGCTCAAAGAGAATATAGCCACCTTCCCCATATTTTGGTTTGGTTGGTGGGTGGGCTATTAGGGTCGTTGTGGCCTTGGTCCTTAATGCCCACGCGTATTGCCACGCAATGCTGCATAATATATGTACATAGATCTGGCACGCTGTGCTTTTGTAGAATAGTACTGGCTCTCCTGTTTTTTCAATTATCAGCTTTAAAACACATGTCACACAATGTATGTCTGTTTATGTATGACTGGCCAACCGATATCTGTTGTGGTATGGACGTCATGGTATACTATCATCCCCCCTGACGTTCTTTTCATTTAAGGTTATCTTAGCTAATATGTTTTACCTTTGGTCTGACTATGGATGATACAACCTTTATAACATGGAACGTCAGGGGTTTGAACTCTCCCTCAAAGCGTAAACAAATTTTAACCCATTTAAAAAGGATTAAAACCCAGGTCGCCCTACTACAAGAGACCAAACTAATCAGGCAAGACCACAGATATTTGGTGAAGGACTGGGTAGGGTTAGAAACTCATGCCTGCGCTACCACAAAAAAAAGAGGTGTAGTTATATTATTACATAAATCACTTCCTTGGTCTATTTCACAAAATAAAGCTGATCCTCAGGGAAGGTGGGTGATTGCCTTAGTGGATACCCTGCATGGCCAGCTAATAACTGCCAATATATATGCACCAAACGAGGATAACCCTTCTTTTTTTGTAGAACTCAGTTCAAAATTAGGAACTATGTTGAAACCAGACATACCAATTATAGTGGGGGGGGGACTTTAATTTAACACTTGTCCCTATACTAGACAGAAGTGGTCAGAGGAGAGAGTATCATACTCGAGGAGCACAGGCTGTACTTAGTCTTAGCTCCGAATATCAGTTAATGGACATCTGGCGCTTAGTCAATCCCTCAGTCAGGGACTACACTTTCCACTCTGAAGTACATGGCTCCTCGAGTAGACTTGACTTTGGCTAATTTCAAGTCTTTGACACAATTTGTCCTAAAGGCCAATATTTTGCCCACAGTTATCTCAGATCATGCGCCGGTGCAGCTGACAATGTTATGGGGAACTTCTACACCATGGTCTACTTCCTGGAGACTGGACCCACTTCTTTTGCATGATCAAAAATTTATTGATTGGGCCAAAACACAAACTCAGCTTTTCTTACAAGAAAATCCTGTGTCGGAGGAGACCTCTGCCTCCATCACATGGGAAGCATACAAAGCCACCATGCGAGGAAAAATTATTGGATATGCCTCCCATAGACGGAGGTGTAAAGAAAAGGAATACACTTGCCTCAAAAGTGAACTTGCTAAGGCTGAAAGCGAGTTCAAGGCTTTACCCCACCCATCGGCCCTTTCGGAAGCTGGAAGGAAAGTTTTACAACTCCGTATTAAACTTAACAAACTCTTATCCAGGAAGGCCGATTTAGTCCTACTTAGGATTCGTCATACATATTGGGAAGGGGGAGATAAAAATGGGAAGGTCTTAGCATATCAACTCCGTAAACAACAAGCCCAACGATATATAGCGGGCTTGAAAAACCCTAGTACTGGTAAGGTTCAAACCAGCTCTCAAAGTGTAAATAAAATTATGACGTCGTTTTACTCGCAACTTTATACTTCCTCCAAGTCTAAAAATAATTCTGTAACCCAAGAATTTTTACAATCTATTAAGGTATCGAAACTGTCCCCACCCCTTAGTGTCCTTGAAGCCCTTTCACAACACAGGAAGTCAACACAGCTTTGATGGCGCTAAAATCAGGTAAGGCCCCCGGAGGCCATGGATTTCCTGCAGAGTTACTTCAGTTAATTTCTCCTATGATCTCCCCTTTGTTATGTCAAGTCTTTATGGAGGCGGAAGACAAGGGCACTCTGCCGCAGACCCTAAGAGAGGCTACCATAATTGTCCTTTCCAAAAAGGGGAAAGCTCCCGATGATCCCGCTAGTTATCGCCCTATTTCCTTGATTAATGCTGACAGCAAGGTATATGCTAGGATATTGGCAAATAGACTTAACCCCATACTTCTGTCTTTGATACATCCATCCCAAGTAGGATTTGTGAAGGGCAGGTATAGCACAGATCATTTGCGGACCCTTCTCAATCTCATTCACATTGCTAAATCTGCCCCGACACCTGTGGCTGCATTGGCCATTGATTTTGAGAAGGCGTTCGATTCTGTGGAATGGGATTACCTTCACTCTGTCCTTCAGCATATTGGATTCGGCCCTCACTTTCGAGCGACTATAACAGCTCTATACACAGCCCCCATCGCTAGGGTACTTACTAACTCAATAATGTCAGATCCATTTCAACTTCATAGAGGTACTAGACAGGGCTGCCCCCTATCTCCGTTATTATTTCTTCTAGCGGTGGAACCCTTGGCAGCAGCAATCCGTCAGCACCCCTCTCTAACTGGTATTACTGCAGGTCAACCGCAACCCACCACCCTTATGTACGCTGATGACCTGCTGGTTATACTGGGGGATGCCCCTAAGACCATTTGACCTCTTCTCTCCCTACTAGACCACCTCTCTCATATTTCTGGACTCAAAATCAACCAGGCCAAAACAGAGATTCTCCCACTGAATTCTAAATGTCTCCCTCAAACCATGTCCCACTTTGGCCTCAAATGGTCACAACACACCATTACATACCTGGGAATTAAAGTAGGGGTGGATACTGGAAAATGGTGGGACAATAACTTAGGCCCTTTACTATCTAGTTGTAGGTGTGAATTAGACCGTTGGTCTCGCCTCAATCTTACATTGGCCGGGAGGATAGCTGCCTATAAAATGTCAATCGCACCTAAAATCTTTTATTTATTATCCCACATTCCCTTATTTCTCCCTAGGGTATGGATCAAAAAAAATTGATAAAACTATAGGTCATTTCTTATGGGGTAATGCTAAACCCTGCTTCGGCAAAAATATTCTAAGGGCACATTGGAAATATGGTGGATGGGGTCTTCCTTGGATAGAGGGTTACAAAATTGCATATCAATGCTCACAGACCCTGAAATGGTTTAACCCACAGTCCGATGAGTCGCCCCAATGGTTAACATTAGAACAAGGCATCAGCGGAGCCCCTGTTACAGCTACAGTGTTATGGCCTGGAGCCTCTAAGGAACTTCTGCTGCATCCCACCATCGGCCCCTCTATTCTTTATTGGAGAACACTTCACAAAAAAATAAATATTTCACCCCTTCCCTTATTATATACTCCCTTATGGAATAACCCCAATGTTACCATAGGTGGAAAGCCTGTCATCTGGCCCACTTGGCAGGTGAAAGGTATCCTTTTTATAAAGGATGTACTGACTAAGGATTCCATGAAGGTAGACACATTCCAACAATTACAAAGTAAATGGAACTTACAGAGATCTGACTTTTGGAGGTATTTGCAGATCAGAGATGCCTTGAAAATAAGGCTGCAACAGGCAGACACATTTGGGGACCTTTTACCTCCAGTGCACTCATGGCTTGCCCTACAGAAGGGATCACGGCAGGCATGATATATGCCTCAGTTAGAGATACATTGCCTACATCTAACCAATCCTCAAGGCACAGGTGGGAAAAGGCCTTAAATGTGCCACTGACTGAAACCCAGTGGAATAAATGCTGGCGGGTAGGACATAAAGTTTTTACTGACGCTAGAAGCAGACTGATCCATAATAAAATAATGCACTCTTGGTATAGAACACCTGTAATGTTAAAAAAAATGCAAGTGCTCCCTCATGATAAATGCTGGAGGTGCCATCTACACGGAGGAGATCTATATCACATATTATGGCTCTGCCCCTTGATCATAGATGTATGGAAGTCCGTTCAAAGTGTTGCAAACTTAATCCTGCCATGTAATATCCCTCTCAGTCCCTTCCTTATGTTGTTGGGTCTTAAATCTGATGTCCCTAATCCTGACCCTCATTCATTTAGATGGCTGATGCTTTTAAACATGCAAGTGAAGCGCTCTATTCTGAACAATTGGAGATCTTCTAATATACCTAATATAACAGAGAGATCCTCCCTGCTCTTACATATATTTCTGAATTAGACAGACGTTCTCACCTGATATCAGGGTGTATGCCTCTTTACCATTGTTGCTGGGCCCCATACATGGCCTACCTGGCCTCCAGAGCAGGTGTCGGCTGACCTGGTACATAGTGTTCTACATAACTTTATTTCCCAAGACGAGATGACGCGTATACAGTTGACTGAAATCAGATTTTATCTATATTTTCTATAAATGATAATCATGTGGTGATTATACTGTATTCAATATAGGAGGACATTGTAAATAGTTAATAATGTTATTATTTACTTTTATGGCTTTGATACTGATACACTCTCTTTACAACTTGAGTTTTTAGATACAGAGGGGTATGGACGAATAATCTATATTAGTACTTAGCCTCTTTAGGATATACTTTAATTACCCTTAGTTACTTTGTGGCACCATATTTCTTATTTTCCAGATGTCTCCTCAAATTCGACCATAGGAAGGTACGGCTACCGTAATGCATGAAGCCTTGACTTATCCAGCAGTGGTACCTCCTTGTGGGCTCGGGTTTCTGGTAAGAGTCAAGGTAGGTATCATAGGGCTTAGTAGAGTCCTTGCAATTCTCTTTTAGATTTATAATGCAATTCTAAGAGTGTCATACATGTCAATCATTTATACTACTGTTTTGTATATAGCCGAACTCAATGTTATTGCTTGTTTTGTTTTTTTATTATTTTCTTGTTCTTTTGTTATGTTGTAGAAAACTAATAAAAACTTTTAACGTAAAAAAAAAGAAAGTAGTCCCAGTCACTAGAAAAGACAAGGTGCCCCTGGTGCCCCTACCCTTGATAGATGTGCCTTTTGAGAGAATTGCAGTGGATGTGGTTGGTCCTTTAGACAAAAATAAAAAGGGTAATAGATTTCTCTTAGTAGTATGCAACTATGCTACTCGATACCCAGAAACAGTTCCAGTGTGTACTGTTACAGCCCCAAAAGCTGCAGCAGAGCTTGCCATAATTTTCAGCAGAGTTGGCCTACCTAAAGAAATTATTACTGATCAGGGTAGTAATTTTGGTGCTGCATTACTTAAGGAGCTGTACAGACTACTAGGTATCACTGCCATAAGAACCTCCCCCTATCACCCTTAGAAAGACGGTCTTGTTGAGTGTTTTAACCAAACCCTAAAATGCATGTTAAAAAGGTTTGCAAAAGGGGAAGGGAAAGACTGGGACTAATACTTGCCTTACCTACTTTTTGCTTACAGAGAAGTGCCACAGGCATCAACAGGGTTTTCACCATTCGAAATGCTGTATAATAGGCAGCCAAGAGGGCCACTGGATGTGATAAAAGAAACGTGGGAAGATAACCCCACTCAGAAACGATCTATATCTTCTCATATGTGTGCCCTAAGAAAGAAGCTGGCAAAATATGTTGGAATTGTCCATAGTAAACAGGAAGAGGCCCCAAACCAGCAGAAGTTATATTATGACCATGGGGTAAAAGAAAAGGTTTTGAGCCAGGTGAAAAGGTTTTGTTACTGTTACCCACAACAGAAAATAAGCTGTTAATGAAGTGGTAAGGGCCTTATAGAGTGCTTAGACGTACTGGCACCGTTAACTATGAGATTGAGTCCCCTGACAGGAAAAATCCTACTAAGATATACCATGCTAACCTCAAGAAATGGGTTGAAAAAATGCAAAAAGCTGCCTAGCTAGTTTTACCAGAAACTGATAAGGAAGATATTGATGTAGCTTATGATAGACTGGAACAAACTATAAATGCTGATGCTGTAAATGTGAATGTTTCCTTAACCTCAGAACAAACTACAGACATTCAGAATGTGCTAAAGACATTTAACAGTACTTTTACCATGGTACCAGGCCGAGTAAAAGGGGTTGAGCACGTAATATTGACAAGGAATGCTGGTCCTAGTAGGTAAAAGACATACAGGTTACTAGAGCAGTTAAGTGCTGATGTGGTTAAGGAAATACAAAAAAATAAAAGAACTGGGTATCATAAAGGAGTCGAGGAGTGCTTGGTCATCTCCAATGGTAATCGTAAACAAAAAAGAAGGGGTGTTAGAATCTGCCTTGATTTTAGGAAACTTAAGTGTCAGAATTTGACAGTTATCCTATGCCCCCAACAGATGATTTGGTGGACAGACGGGAGTGCAAAGTATCTCAGTACCCTCAACCTCACCAAGGGTTACTAGCAAATACTTTTAGCTAAAGAATCCACAGATAAAACTGCATTTGCCACTCCTCTTGGATTCTATCAGTTCACCACCATGCCATTTGGTTTATATGGTGCACCTGGCTACATTCCAGTGGTACATGGATGTAATATTATCCCCTCACACTGGTTATTGTGCTGCGTACCTGAATGATGTTGTGGTGTACAGTCCAGACTGGAAAAGCCACCTGGGACATCTACGAGCAGTTATCCAAGCTATCAAAAATGCAGGTCTGACTATTAATCCTACCAAATGTGCATTGGGCATGCAAGAAACCAGATATTTGGGCTATGTGTTGGGAAATTGAGAAGCTAAGCCAGAGGTTTCTAAAATAGAAGCTGTAGCTAACAGCCCTGTCCCTAAAACAAAGAACCATGTCAAGTCATTTTTAGGACTGGCTGGTTATTATCGGAGATTTGTTCCCAACTTTGCTGAGTTAGCTACTCTCCTCACTGAACTCATGAAGAAATGGTACCCAAATAATGTGAAATGGACCCCAGAGTGTGATGAAGCTTTTCAAGCCATTAAAGCTGCATTATGGTCAGCTTCTGTTTTAAGAAGCCCGGACTTTGAGAAAACATTTTTGTTACAAACAGATGCATCCGAGGTAGACCCAGGTGCGGTCCTAAGTCATAATATTGATGGGACAGAACATCCTATTCTGAACATAAGTAGGAAATTGCATGACAGAGAGAAAAGGTTCTCCACTATCAAAAAGGAATGTTTAGCAGCAAAGTGGGCCATGGAGTCCCTTAAGTTTTATTTACTACGAACTGACTTTGTTCTTGTAACAGATCATTCACAGTCCTCTCTGTTGGCTTAACCAAATGAATGATACAAATTCCAGAATCACAAGGTGGTACCTGGCACTACAGCCATTTAAATTCACGGTGATACACAAATCTGGTAAAGAGAATAGCAATGCTGATTTTCTGTCAAGATATGGATCAGGAATTGAGGGATCTGATGGTTGAAAAACAAATGTATGAGTTTAAACTTTACTGTTTGCTGTACTGTTATAGAAAAAACAGATGATGTACTTGTGCATAACTTCTGAAAGCAGCAAATGTTAGAAAATAAAAGGTTTTGGAAACCTGTTTAATAAAATAGGTTCCCCTCTTAAGGAGGGGGTTTATGTGACAGGGTAGAATATGACCCTGTCCCAGTTGTTAGAGAAAGTGTTTAAAATGCAAGGATCTGTCCTTTCCTGTGTCTTCTCTGTCTGGTTGAGCAACCAAATTTTCCTGTGAGATCTCGGACTTGATCACCCTGAACAGTCTCACAGTTCTTTGCCTCTCACTGTCTCTCAGTTTTCTCTTGCTGTTTTTCCTCCCTTGCATATCAGCTAATAAAAAAAATATGTGCAAATCATATGTGGAAATGTAACTGATATTGGGATCCCTTTTGTTTAGAAGATATACAGTATTACTGTTGAAATGTATATATTTATATTTTGAGATAATTGCAGAAAGCTATTGTAAACTAGAGGTTACCCGAGTTCCATTTTTAAGCCCTTTGCAAAAGGGGCCTCAGCAAGCACACTGTTGTTCTTCCTGCCTGATATTTACAAGAACAGGATGTTTGTTTAGAATGGGGGTGGAAGGACTTATAAGTGAGCTAAGCTGCAACAGCTAAAAGAAAAAAAAGGGACACAGAGACTGCAGGAAAACTCTAATTTTATTTTGCCTTTGTAAGTAGTTATACTGAACAAGTTTATTTTTTATGTTACTGCTACTGTAAATATATATATTTTTGATGAATTCTACAACTGCTCCTGGTTTGCCTATGCTTCCTGACCTGTGCCTCGACAATACCCCTCCCTATGTACCCCCTTACCCCACTAGCTCTCCCAACTGCCTAGTCACACTGCCTGGCCACCTTTAGGTCATCCGATATGATTACCCCCAGGTCTATTTCCTGCATGGTGGTCAACAATACCACTCCACCCAATTTGTACATCTCTGGATCTCTGTGTCCTAAATGCATTATTTTGCACTTTTTCACATTGAAATCCAGCTGCCATACACTTTACCACTCTTCTAGTTTTCTCAAGTCTCTGCTCGTTCTTTCCTCCCTCCTGGAGTGTCCACCCTACTGCAGATGTTGGCACCATCCGTAAAGAGAAAGATCTTTCCTTACAGCTCGTCTGCAATGTCACTTATAAAGACATTAAAGAGGACCGGTCCCAGCAGCAATCCCTGAGGCACCCCACTGGTCACCCTCCCTGCCTCTGAGTGAACTCAGTTTGCCACTACCCTCTGTCACCTATCCCATAACCAATTTCCCATCCAGTTTACCACCTTTGGACCCACTCCTAAGTTACCCAGCTTATTTGCTAGTCTTCTATGTGGAACAGTGTCGACAGCCTTACTGAAATCTAGGTAGGCCATGTCCACCACTTCACCATGATCCAAATCCTTTGTCACCCAGTCAAAGAGGTGTATCAGATTTGTTTGTCATGCCTCCTCCACCCCCACCATGATCCTTGCTGCTCTGGGTCTTGTAACCCACTGAATTCAAGATACTCCACATTCCTTTCCTTCAGCAGTGATTCCATTAACTTTCCCACCACCGATGTCAGGCTGACTAGCCTATAATTGCCTGCCTCCTTCCTGCTACCACTTTTGTATAGTGGGACTACATCCGCCCTCCTCCAGTCCTCTAGAACCACTCTTGTTTCCAGTGAGCTGTTAATTAGAACAAATTTAATTTGTTAATTTAAGGACACTAGTATTTGGTTTACATGCATCCCCCCCCCACCTGGTATTCAACCATGTATGTTATGGGACCAAATCCCCTTTATAATTCCAGGGATCCACTTGTTTCCCTTTCCCCGGTACTTTCAAAGCAGCACAGGTTGTTGTAGAACAAACAAACTCCCAGAAGGAATGCACTTGATGCTTGTTTATTTCCTGGGCCTTCCTTTTGCTTAGTCTGAGAATGTTTCTGTTGTACCTACCTGTTTTTTATTCTGTAGCAAGGTTAGGTTTAACCAAAGACAAGTGGGTGTGAACCTGTCATTTCTGCTAGAGTTTATCTCCAAAGTAGAATGCAGTACTTAAATAAGAAATCTGCTATACAGTGGTGCAGCGAGAAAGAACCTTGCAATAGCTTTTAAAGACAAGTCTTACCCTGCAATATGAGCAGACTAGATAGACCTAATGGCCTTATTCTGCTGGTTTCTTCGTATTTTCATATAGTACTGTAGCTCATTTACAGGAAGTAAAAAAGTTGGCCTACCCGCTCCTGGAGGAAGATAATGTTTCAGTCTCTGTCTGCAGACCTGCTGCTGCGGTTAAAGTCTGTGACAGGAAGCAAAATGCAGGTGAGGCACTGGTTTGTAACAGTAGGTGCAGACATATATATATAGTAATTTGCACGTAAATACATGCAGACACAATACACATGCCCATGTGCCCTCCCCACCACAATTATGTACACCTGCATAAAAGGGTGATTACACCAAAGCTACTGCAGGTCAGTGATAAGACAATACACAATGACCAATACCGAAACTATGCAACACATGCAGGTATTGTAGGCAGAAAATGATAAATCAGCATGCCATTTATTATTGCAATTATAGTAAATATCAGACTTTTAAAAAGCAGTAATTGTAAATATCCGATTTTTTTTTCTTTACCACATAAATATATAGTGAATAATGTATGAACAGCCACACACAAGAAAGCTGCGTTTCCATCGAGGGGTTGAGATGATGGCATATAAACCTCAAGAGCTTGGCTCAAGAGGTCCATGTTATCTCAACCCCAAGATGGAAACTCATGCCTTGTTGTGTATGGCTGCCCATACATTATTTTACATAGTATGTATTTTTCCCATTTCCAGAGGAGTCACAGAAGTATCATCCCAAGCAAACAAAACAAAAAAAAAACCTTTAAAGTTAAGGTCCTGCCCCCTCACTCATGAAGATAAATGGCATATTCTATGTCATCCCATTGTGTATCTTATACATATATGTCTATATGTTTATATCTATGTATATTTTCTATAAAAAAAAAAAAATATGTTAAAGTAATATTGACTTTGTGGACACCGAAAGAGGAGGAAATTCAAAGTTAGGGTTTAAAGATTTGTGATCCATGTTCACAACACTGTTTACAAGCCTACTCCATGTGTTAATAATTTGTTTCATAGCCTAACATATATAGTGGATATGCAATTGCTTAACTCAAAATATGCAATTTATTTTCAAGGGCGTGTGTGTGTGTGTGTGTGTGTGTGTGTGTGTGTGTGTGTTGGGGGAAGGGGGGGGCAGGACCAAAACTGACGAGTGGCAGAACCACGAGTGAGTCATAAAAGTCCTGCCCATTCACAAGTGATAAACTGCCTATTTTGAGTCAGACCATTGCGTATTACATGAGTTTACTGGTTTAACTTTTAAATCTGCTGCTTCTTTGAAGATTTAACTGTTTCTCTCCAAGATCAACTGCTAGCATCAGTGCTCCACTAGGCAATTGTAATGTCTGCAGCATTGTGATGGCTGATTTCTGATTGGTTTAGCATTCTACTGTGATGATACTAACCTTCAAGATATCCACTGTGACAACAGCAACATATTTTGATGTCTTGCTATTACTGTTGTCACCAACCAAAATATCACTTTTATCTTGTTATTTTACCCCCATTTCTGTTGTATATAATATTACTAGAAAACAGTTACTTAGGTAAAGTATAAAGCGGGGTGCTAGGTTCCCTTGGGCAATCTGCGGGCCCCAACACCTCCTACCTGGAGGTCCAGTTCTCCAGCAGCTTGCTTCCTGTGACTGTACCTTCAGGACAGCATCCCTTCTGGAACACGCCTCAGTGACAGATCATTTCAGCAGTGACACAAGAGTGCCAAAAGTGATACGCTCCTTCAAATTTCACCTTTCCCTCAAGATGCTGATACAGGGGTTGCAGGACTTGTACTCATGAGACATACCACCCCAATCCAGTTTGCATCCTTCCTCCCTCATTGCATCATGACCTGTGGTCACCTTTCTTCCAACCCTCCCTCCTCGGAAGAGGAGTGTGGTGTCTGGAATGCTCAATCCTCCTCTCCCCGACTGCTCTCTGACATCTCTTGCTTGGCAGCAAATCTGGGTCGCTAGTATAATGAGTGGCAATGTTGCCACTGTGCCAATGGATGGGTCACTCCTTGACATGTTTTTTTTTTTTCTTGCACCTGACTTCCCTCGTCCTTTGTCTCTCTCTCTCTCAAGCCCCCACCACACCCCAGCCCTGTCACCTCGCCTTCTCCTGGGTCTCAGCCTCTCCCTAAGTCACCCACGTGGCTTACTCCCCATGGTGAAGTCCTCTGGCTGGGCCAGGTCCTTGGTGAGCCAATATCCAGTCATCCAGGAGTTACCCAGGCTAGAAAGTGCGGGGCCTGCAGGAGGAGGGGGAATTTTCCTTCTTTGGTTCCCCTGTCCTCAAGATGCAGGCAGCTTGGGTACGCATGCACATGTGCAAGTGGGCATAGCACAGCATCAGCCTACATCTTCCCTCCCTATAGTCGCTCCACTGCACTATCACCTGTGGTCACCCAGCTGGCAGTGTAGCTGTGGAGCAGGCAGCCCTCTCTTCACAGAGTAGAAGAGCATCCCCTGGGATACTCAATCCTGTTCTCCCTGGCCAGCCCTAGACGACTTGTGCTTGTTCCCAAATGTGGGTCTCGCCATCATTTTTGTGAAAACTTTGGCCATTTTTTTGTGTGAGCAAAAGTGAAGGTTTTAACTATTTTTGGCCCTCTCAATTAAAAAAAAAAAAACCACAACCGATTTGGTCAAATTCTACTATGGCCTTATTGAAATGAACAGCGTGCTGAAGCAGCTTTCACAGCAATTTGCTCCTTTAGTTCGTCACTGCTGTAGGGAGGAAGAATACTGCGGCTGACTGGGTTACAGCTTTGCCAGTGTTTTTTTCTTTAGTTTCGGCAAGCAGAGTCACAACATCAAAATAAAAGGCGTTCAGTGAAAAAAAAAGCCATGTAGAAAGAAATGACATTTTCAAATGTGCTTTTAAAAATGCATTGTGAATCTTTTAACTTTTAGAAGTCATACCGCTCAAATTTGAGGTTACAGAATTCCACATGTGCGGGAATGTAGCTGTTGCTGTAATTTAGTGAAACTTTGCTATTTTATGCTGAGGCTAGCCTGCGACTGTAAGAAATCACATCATCTGCTCATCAATTGCGACTTTTTGCAACTCTTCTTCATACAACACCATCAGTGATCCACTTCCCCTGAGAAATATTTGACATGCCATGGGGTGCCTCAAATAAATTATTTATTTTTGTTTTTAAGTTGTGATGTCTCTCTCGACCTCACAAGTGACAGAGAGATGAGTGTGGTATATAGAAGTCAAACCCTGACACTAAAAATAAATCACTGATTTTAAGGCAGCCCATGGCATGTGTCATTCAAACAATAAGAACACCTGACTAGGATGGTAACGTAGTCTGAAATGTTGAAACATGCTCCACAATGCTGGAAGAAGCTGATGCAGCTCAAGAGAAAATATCCATTGTTACATAAGCTGGAGTGAAAAGAAAAGGCTAAGCAATTTTATCTGAACATCGTCCAATACCTGGGGTGCAGGGTGTTTCACTGGAACAAATACAGCAAGAATCATAACTGCAACCCAGATTAATACTGCAAAACATAGCAAAATACACATCAAAATAATCAAAAACACTAAGTTCCCAGACAGCAGGATTCTCAGGCCCACCCATCCCCCAACGCTTGCATAATCAGACAAGACTTCAACTCCTTTTTAAATACCACTACTGAGGGTAAACTCCTAAGATGGTTCATCAGGGAGCTTAACATAATTGGGGCCACCACTGAGAAAGCTCTATGACCAGATCGTGGGACCAGGGATGGATCCAGAATAGTTTCAAGGTGGCATGACTTTTATTTAAGGGGGTAGCACTTTCCCCCCAAAATTTAAAATGTTCCCTTTGAAAGCTCAGATTAGGCTAAAACACCTACTGTCATCAAGCCTAAGGGTTAGCAGGTGTTACTTTTGCTACTGGGACAGCCAAAGAATCGTCTCGAAGGAGCAAAAATGATTTCTTTCCACTTCAGCTCTGTATGCCACGAACATAAATGCATTTTATGGTCAATTTTTATTCTCACAGGCATTGTTTAATACGGGCTACACAATGGCCTGACACTGAAAACGCCATTTATCTTCATGAGTGCGGGGACAGGGCCATAACTCAACAGCGGCAGAGATGCAAGTGAGTTATAAAAATCTTAAACCCCTAATAAGTGATGATAAATGTCATATTCTGAGTGAGGCCATTGTGGGTCCAATTTATACAATGAATTCTAAATTGTAGAGCTTTCAGACTAGTTCTTTTAATGAAGATTTAATTGTTTCTGTTTGGTTTCACTGCTCTGTTTTGAGTGCAGCAGAGGACACTGTGATATCATGAGACATTGTTTAAGCTGCTCTTCCACTGGTTAAGAGCTCGTTTGTGACCAACCTACAATGATGATAAGTAAGCAATTAGACAAGACAGGGCACTGGTTGTCAGGGGTAAATGCATGCCCAGGTGTGTAATGAGAAACGAGGTACTTGCACCAAGTGCCTTTGCTGTCTGGAAGTGCATTCACCCAAGAAACAACTGGGGTGTTTAACTGCCCTTATAAGACGGGTAATCTGAGAAACAATTTGGAAAAACAAATAAAAATCCAACTTTTTTTTAAATTAAAAAACAGGTATTCAAACTACAGCAGAATTCCTCTGGCAAAATGTCTACCCCACACACACACACACACACAACAGAATACCTCATACGGAGCACAGGCCTCAGTTTTATCTGAAGCAGTGTGAGCAGCAGCAGACTGCCCTGACAAGCAGGTAAGAATAGTAAGAATAGTTACCTAACGTAACAGGAGATCCACAAGACAGTCTCCTTCATTGAGCCACATCATGGAACTGTAAACCGTTGGCGACAGGACCACCTGGACATTTTTACAGGGTGGGGTCACCCATGTCTACATGCCCCCTCATTGCCTATATAATGTGGGTGTATCTAGCACACCTCAGTTCTGTGTTGGAGACAAGCTTGGAGGATCACTCGATTGGCAGGAACTGAAGCGACCAGGACCAAACTAGACACCTAGGAGAGGATGTGGAAACCCAAGTATGGATGCCATGGGGGCATCAGAGGAAAAAATAAACTGTGAGGCAGGACCTACTCCTGAGAAAGGAGGCCTTACAGAACACCGAGACTAAAGCCAGCACATCTACAAGAGGCAGTGTCCAGACCGTAATGTTTAGTGAATATATAAACAGCATCCCAAGTGGCAGCAACATGGATATCTTTAGCAGACATGTTTTGGAAGCAAGGCAATGAGGTAGCCACCCCACAGACAGAATGAGCATGAACAGGACCAGGAGGCTGTTAACCGTGCTTCTGGTAACAAAACGTAATACAACTGGCAGGATCTACGATGCTGGTTCGACAACACTACTGTCGACCGGCATCACAGCAATGGGATTTATGTCAATCGCAAGTTGTGGTACGCATAAATCCCAAATGTCTCATGGTCCTGTTTTTTTAATGGGGGGCTTTGCCCCCCCCGAACCTCCCATGTGAGATTCTCAACTCTGAGTTGGAGCTGATTTGGGGAGAGGGTGCAGGACCAGGAGACAGTGTGCCCCTGTCTCAGGCACGCCAACACAGCGACTTGTCGGCAAACTGTTGATTCAGTTGACAACGACGTCGGTCGCTTTGTTGCTGTCACTGTCAGGGGTTGCATACCCAACTGGTCAGCTGTTTTGACAGGCCATATTTAGAAATTGGTTAGCCCACCATTCAGGGGGCAAAAGCAACAAACAGCTGAGAGGATTTTCTACAATCCTTTGTATGATCTAGGTACCAATGCAGTGTCCTATGGATGTCCACCATATGTACAGTAAACAACATTCCCCACTACCTGTGGGAGAGGAAAGATAAACTGGAAGGTCTATAGTTTGATTCAGTGTTCTTTCTGACACAACCTTCAGAACACAATGAGAAATGGTATGTAAGGTAACCCTTTTTTTTGTGAAAAATAGTAAGCAGAGGATCTGCAACCAGTTAATGCATCTCAGAGGTGTGTCTAGCAGACAGCATCACCACTAGAAACAGTGTCTTCCACAATAGGAAACAGCTCACAAGTAGCCACAGGCTCAAAAGGAGGTGCAGTGAGGATCTCTAGGGTCAAATTAAAGTCCAACTCCAGAACCGGATCTCAGACCGGGGGCCTGCAAGAGGAGGATAGTCCTTAAGAATCTACAGAACACCTCCAGCTGGGCTATAGTTTTGCTCTCTGTCAGGGCATGAAAAGCTGACACAGGGGCCACATGGACCTTTACTGAGGAATACCCTAGCCCTGAGTACTTAAGTGACAAGAGGTAGTGAAGTGCTTTAGGTACTGGACATGTAAAGGGATTCTGGGCATGGCCAGTACACCACAGAGTGCAACATTTCCATTTTCAGACGGCTTTCTAGTCGCCAAGGGAACATTCACCACTGCTGAGGAAACCCCAAAATGGAAGAGCTCTATGTCCTTATGAGCCATGCGTGCAGATGCAGGGATTGAAGATCCAGGTGCACCACAGCACCCTGCTTCTGTGTCAGACGTCCATCTCAGAGTGAAAGCAGGACAGGAGGTTCTGCTGCTAATTGCTGGAGAAGTGGGAGCCAAATTTGTCTGGGCCAGTGAGAAGCCACCAGAATCAGAGTGGCATGCCCAGCTAGCAGCTTGACCAGAATCCTCTGTATTAGAAGGAATGGGGGAAAACCATACAGAAACCTCCCTTTCCAATAGAGGGACAGCATATCTCACCAATAACTCCAGGCCCTGGAGCTAGCCAGCAGAAACCTGGTTATTTTGTATTGTATGGAAATACAAACAAGTCTATGTGTCATCGCCTTCTTTTATGAATACTGTACTCTGTCACTATATTCCTGTATGCAATGTCCTACTCTGTATTACTTGATTGTATTTGCTCAGCTCTATGTAACTAATTCTGGATCACCCCTGAAAAAGAGACCTTTGGGGCCCAGTGAGCTTACCCGGTTAACAAAATTTAATAAATAAATATGTCCAGACTATGACAGGGTTGAATAAGGCAAGGGATTGTTCTATCCACTCCTTTACTGTCTCTTCTCTGTCTGGTTGCACAACTACATTTTCTTGTGAGGCCTAGGAACTGATCACTCCAATGGTTTTGCAATTCTCCGCCTCTTGCTATCTCTCTACCTTCCCTTGCTATTTCTTTGTTTTTTTCCCCCTTACATATCTGCAGGTATAAAAATATATGTAAATCTTTATGTGGAAATATCACTGATACTGGGATCCCTTTGTTTAAAACTGTATATAGTTATACTGTTGAAATGATTGCAAAAACTGGAATTCAAGGGGTTAACCTGACATGCTGGTTTGAAAAATACTGCTAGAACTGTCAACAAGAGGTCAATTCTGGGTCACAGGGTTCTTTTTGCAGCATCTGCTGAAACTGACAAGTACACTGTGTGAAAAGCAGAATGTTCTCTTAATGAGCTCCCTGCAAAGATTTGTTATAAAAAGATCTACAATGTTTTGCAAGGGGGAGAGACAGTGACTGAGAAACTGAGATTGGAAATTGAGAAGAAAAACTCAGAAGAAGGACTCTTCTTTCTATGTTTGTACTGCCACTGTAAATCGTTATACTGAACAATTCTTATTTTTTATTTTGCTGTTATTAATAATAAAATGCTACTTGCGAATTTTGAAACTGCTCCTGGTTTTCCTATGCTTCCTGACCTGTGCCTCGATGACACGGATGACCCCATTTTTCGATAAGGATATCCACAATGGAGTATGAGAGTTTCCATTTGTGGCGGAGCACACTGGATTGACTGAGGTGATCTGCCAGTGCATTCAGGGTCCCAGGGAGGAACACTGCTGACAGAAATATGTTGTGCTCCACCACCCAGTGCCAAACTCTTGTCACCTCTCTGCAGAGAATGTATGAATGAACCTCACCTTATCAACTCATGTAGTATAACACCAGCATATTATCTGTGCAAATCAACAGCTGATTCCCTGGAAGGAGAGCGGCATAGGGATGTAGGCCATACAGAACAGCCCTCATCTTCAGAGTGTTGCTGGGAAGCACTGTCTCTAGAGGGCCCCACTGGCCCTAGGTTCTGAAGAGGCCCAAATGAGCCCCCCAACATGACCCTGAAGTGTTTGTGGTCATCACCAGCAGCAGGACCCTGCAATATGAGCTGACTAGATAGACTGAATGGCCATATTCTGCTGGCTTCTTTGTATGTTTACATGGGAACAGCCTTGGGAACAGTGGCCCTTTCTTCAGGTTGGAGCTGTCCACAATGTCAGAGAGGAAGAGTGACCTGTATTAGTCATTCCAGCTTATCCGAGTGCTTAGCCCATTGTGCTCTAAAGAAAATATGCAGGATCTACATATGGAAGCGGGCCATTGGAACAGTCACGACAGCTTCCCCTATCAGGCCTATTAGTCTTATCAGACAGCGGGCCAACAAACAAATCACTGGAGGTGTTCAGCTGCGCCTGTGCCACTAGTGCTGTGGCACAGTCCAATGGCAGGAATGCCTGACTAATGTCCAGAATGGCCCCTATGTATTGGAGCCTCTGGCAGGGGAATTAAGGACTGTCTTCAGCTTACTGACCAATATGCTCAGTTGTTCAAACAATTGCCAGGTCCAAAACAGTGTGTATGCAATGTCTTCCCAAGATGGGGCCTTTAACAGCCAGTCATCTATATAAGGAAAGGCATACAGACCCTCCCTTCGGAGGGCTGCTGTTACCACTGTAAACACTTTGGTCAGGACACATTGCACAGAACACATACCAAATGGCAAAACACAACATTTCTAGTATGAGCCCTGGAGCATGAAATGCAGATATTTTCTGTGCAACTTTCAAATTCTGACATGAAGGTATGCATCCTACATGTCCTGAGCAACCATCCCATCCCCTTTTATAGTCGGGTCAGAAGGGATTGCAGAGAGAGACCATTCTGAACTTCTTGTTTTCTATGAAAAGGTTCAGACCCCAAAGGTCTAGTACTGGCCTTAAATTCCTGATCCATTTTGGAACTAAAAAGTACATAGGAGTAGCAGCCCTGACTTGTTTCTGAAACTGGGACCAGTTTTATAACTCAATTATGGAGAAGGGACTGAATCTTATTGGGCAAAAGGGCAAGATGTCTCAGAAGATAATGGTTTGGCAACAGGGAGTAAGCAGAGCAACAGTCAGGAGCTCTAAGGCATGTCTTAGCTGAACCACCTCCAGTAACCAAGCATCTGACGTAATCTCTCTCCACTTTGGGAGAAAGAGGAAGATGCAGTCCCCCACCAGAACATCCTGAGGCAGTGAGGTCAGAGGAAAAGAAGGGGAATCAAAAAGCATCAAGGGCTGCAGGGGTGCCAGTAATGGTTTGACCTTTTGTAAGTGTAGCAAGGGCAGACAGGGACACGTTTGTAGCCTAGGAAATGGAAGTTTGAGGTCTCTGGGAACCATGACAGGGGCCTCTGGGTTAACCACAGCCCGGTCGGACAAGGGCCTATGAAAAGAACCACTACCCCAGCCCCCAGGCCTTGGGTTCAGAGTATTAAGGGAGCTATGCGTCATTCTCACAGACTGCGAATCTCAAAGCATTTCCAATATCGCTGCTGAGCAGTTGCTTTTTCCAGAAAGAGTATGCTGCTGTAGATCAGAAGAAAAAACAGTCAGCCTTAGCCAAGAGTGGCAGTGGAGGCAGATACCAGAGGCAGCAGCTCTGGCTGAGCATCAGAGGAATCATGGGCTGATCTTACTAAGTGCTTACTAGCTTCCTGGCCATTAGTTATGGTTTGCTGAGCCCAAGTTTTATCCTGGCTGTTTTCAGCCATGATGAACACTGTTTTCCAAAGGTAGTTCTGATATTTAATCATATATGCCTGACAGTAATTATTAGTCCCAAGGAACTAGAAACAAAAGTTCTCTTTCCCATCACATCCAGCTTCCTGGATTCCTTGTCTGGAGGTAGAGAGCTCATGTATTTTGGTGTCTTGGATCTGTCACGAGCAGCCATAATTACCACTGAGTCTATTTCAGGCTGTGAAGAATAATATGGCTTTGCAGAAGGGATGGATATTTTTTATCCACCTTCCTTGGAGCTGCTGGCAGTGGAACTGGCCTGAGCCATGCTGCCAAAGTAGCATCCTCAAGGGCAGAATGCACAAGAGGAATAATCACTGTAGGTGAGGCTGATGCTTCCAAGAATTCATAAAAAGTTTCCTTGGAAGAATCCTCTTGTTCAGCTTGGAACCCAAGTTTAGCCTCAATTTGTTTAAGGAAGGCTTGGAAAGAGGCATCTTCAGGGTAAGATCTAGGTGTGTTTTTCACACTCTCCTCTGAGCAAGAGGATAGAGAGGGGCTTGAGCCAACCACATCTATGACCTCTTCCTCCTCTGTGAAATCTGGATTGTATTCCAATTTGTCATCGATGCTGACCATCATCAGCTGAGGGTTGATGGGCTGGGGAGACAATGGAGGAGGAGTCAGTGATGGGAATCCCAACACCGTCCGCCTCTCTGAACCCAGCCCAGAGGCAGGAACAGAAAATTGTTATGTCTACTGCAATGCTGACAATGGGACAGCTAAAAGCACCAACATAGTGTGTGTTGATGGTGGAAGTGGCAGTAGGCACTGAAATAGCTCTGACATTGTTTGATACAATGCCTGTGCAACGACTGATCCCAAAGTGGTCATCGATAGTTCAGCCAACAATGGGACAATGCCTGATGGCAGAATGGGCTTCAAGCCCTCAGTTCGCGTGGAGGTTGAGCAGATGCCAAACACCGGCGTTGGTGTCTGAAAGATAGCCAAGGGTGCGGCAGGACACATGGTTGGAGCCTGGGACCCATCTTCATCTTTACACATGACCCGTTGTATAGGTCAATGGGAACTGTCAGGAGAAGCATCCTTTTTCTTTTCTGCGCTTATCCCTTTCAGAATAATGGCATTTATCTGCCAATTCTGAAGACTTATGCTTTGTCTTCAATGATTCAGTGACAGCCGCTGTCGACCACAGAGATCGACTGAGCCTCCCTGATAAAGCTGCAAATCCCTCGGGAACCCACAGTACTCCCCCTGCCACTGGAGTGGGCTGAAATCTGCCAGATTCTGTGACTTGAGACATGACCTCTTTGTAAACACAGAGGCTTGATACCACTGCCTCTACTTTTTATTGCCAGCTTAGGTACAGGACAGACTCTGTTGCAGTAATGTGCTCTAGTGTTGAGCTAGAGGTGCAGGCACAGGGCAGCAACCCCTGTAACTCCAGTAAATCTCAAAAGTGTCTGCACTCTCACAAAGCAAATCTCCAGAAGCTGTTGCAGAGTCAAAATACTTCAATACAAGCTTCTGCCGGTGGCATTACATGCACCTCACCCCAGCACTTCACCTCTGATGTAAGACTTCATCAGGGGGCCACTTGATGAAGCCTTACCTCAGAGGCGAAGCGCTGGGGTGAGGTGCATGTAATGCCACCGGCAGAAGCTTGTATCTGTATTTTGCTAATTAAAGTATTTTGAATCTACAACAGCTTCTGAAGATTTGCTTTCTGAGAGTGCAGACAATTTTGAGATCTATTGGGTACAGGACACACGCTACAGGTGACAGCTAGACCCATTTAGTTCATGCACTGGTTTGTAAATAAGTTCTAGCTGGCTTCCTTTGGAACAGGAACATACCCTGTACTGATCTTTTAACGTTGTTATCCTACAGGCCTAAGTGTAGTGTTCCACAGCTAATACAGTTTGAACAATCTGCCTTTATAGACTGTATTGTAATTGTCAGGTGTCTCTGTCATATCTCTACCAAGATAAAGGCATCCTTGCTGCACTGCATTATTAAGTAATCCTCTGCCATGTATACCACATGGCTGTGGTACTCTTCCATTTTGTGTCTTCTAAGACTGTATGTATTATCTAGAACATAACATCTGTTTTCTGGTTTGTGAAGTTGAAACTTTTCAGTAAAAAAATTAACAGCAAAACAAAGTTTTCTAAAGCTTTCTTGCGACATCTCCTGGTTACCTCGCTAAAGTCCCAACAATTTCAGCAGGCTTTAATGTTGTGGTTTGTACCGAGGCAACCAATACAAATGGAGAGGTTGCCATTTTTGTAAATCTTAATAGTACCACAATGGCAATAACGGAACAGTGGGTCCTTGTCTTTCACTGGCAGCATTTCATTTATCTGGTTATCAGCTAAGTACAATGGAATATACATTCCTTTTTCAGGTATGACCTGAGGTCAAAAGTAGTACAGTACAGAACACACAAAAAACATAGTGTTATAAGTAATTTTCAATAGTTACTACACTCAAAATAATTTACAAGAACAAACACTGAGATTTTTAAAATACTGACGAACAGCTGAGGAGAAAAGTTTAAAAGATGAAAGTTGTTTAAGTTGTGTGGGAAAATAATTCCACAATAAGGCTGCACAATATGCAAAAGTATGTTTTAAAGCTGTTTTGCGCACAAATGGTTTAAACAGCTGGAGTTCAGTAGAAGACTGTGGACCAAAGGTTAGAGTATGTCTGATTAAATTTGCTCAAGGAGACAGGAACACCAAAATTCATAATTTTCAAAATAAGTCAAGATAAAGATAAATTATAATTGTTATGGACTGTTAACCAATCAGGATTCTCCAGAATTTGACAATGGTGAGTATGATATGGTACGAGTAGGGCAAATTTACAAATCTTTTGTAAAAGTACTTCTTTCTTGGACATAGTACAAGCTGGCGCAGTGTCAGTGCCAATAGAAGTGTAATTCCGTTGTGCTATGGCCATGCGAGTTTCTTTGGCTAAGTAGTTACGAATACAGTAAAGTGTACCGATTTTTGAATGTATCTTCGCAGATATTTTGTCCAAGTGTATACTGAAATTTAAAGATTGACCCAGTTCGACTCCAAGATATTTAAAGGAGTCGACATGATCAAGTACGCACCCATCAGCAGCATACACCTTGAAATCTCGAGAAAACTGTTTATGTTTAGGAGCAGAGCCCAGCAACATAGCCTTAGTTTTTATTCTATTAAATCCAAGGTATTGTGGTGGAGCCAGTTTTGCACTTTAGCAAATTTGTGAGTCAGTTAAGCAATATACTAAGACTAGGTGTGGGTCATGCTGGGATTTACCCCCACCTGGTGTGGTTTGGTCACGAGGCTGCAGGCTGAGTGAGTAAACCACACCAGAAGTGGGTAAATCACAGCATGACCCACATCCTGGAGTGGTGTGCTGTGATTATACAATGCTAGAAATAAAGGCACACAAGGTTTTTTTAGGTGTGAACATATTTTTTTTTTATTTTTTAAGTGAGAAAATGTAACATTTATTCATCCGCCAAAAAAAAAAATAGTCCTATTTTTATACCGATTTTGAATTTTTTTTTTTGTCTTTTTATGGTAGAAGAAATCAACTAAATCAATGAGATGCCATGCTGTGCTATGTTTAAGAATTTTCTTAGTTTTTAACGTTGTTAAAATGCAAGGAATTTCTCATTTTTGAACAGCCTGAAAGCTGAAGAATTCAAGGTCGTTTCTCTATCAGCTGAAGCTGGGAAGAAAAACACGTGAACAGTTCTTAACTTTACTGAATGTGTTGCTGCAGGAATCATGTTACACATGGTGTTGTTTCTGAGTTTGTTGAAGATACAACTGTTGAACTGATGTCCCTAGAAGAGAAGGAAACCAGTGGTTATGATTTATGTAGTGCATATTTGCAAAGTATTTATTATCTGTGTTCTGGGAACTAATGTTAGTTTTGCAGTATTCTGTTGCTTTAAGGTGTGCACTCTCATTTAGGAGGCAGGTATATGTTCATTGTTCCGTAGTTCATAAAGTGGCTGATCCCTGGGAAGGGGACAGGGACTTTCGCAGTTGATTGGCTGATTCTGTGTTGCTGTGGTTGCACAACGTTCTCTGATGGGCAGCTACATCTAGTTTGGAGTGGGTCTTGCAGAGGAGGCATCTGTTCAATGGCTGACTCCACTTCGTTATGGAGATTTTACAGGTATAGCTCTTGTTTAGTATATTGGGGATCAGTTTGCAGGTTTGTTGGTGTATCTGCTTCTTTTTCGCTAGTTTCTGCACTGGTTAATGAGTCTATGGTTTGACTGCAGATCACTGTTGTTGCAGCAATGGTAGCTCGTTGCTTTGGGGGAGGGGAAGTGCTTTGCTGATATGGACTGGTAATGTTTGACCGCTTTCTGGGTGTGCAGCTTTATCGTTTTTGGTTTCCTTTTTTTCAGGTACTGTGAAAAAAGCTTTGCTGGTTGATGGTGCATCTTTGTATTGCTCACAGAAGTACTCTGTGTGTGTGTGTCTGTTTTGTAGCTGGGTTTTCTGTTTTTGGGTTTCTAGTGCTTTGCAGTTTTGCTCCTGATATTATGGAGCTCCAAGCTGCGTAGTCTATCATGTTTGGCATCCAATAACTGCGCAGGGATGCCTAATTTTTGTGGCCTGTTATGACATGTATTTGTCACGCTTCCATCCCTGCGTCTGAGAGGTGAGTGATGGCGGTTGCCCTGAGAGAGTGGTTTGCATAGTGATTTTGTAGTCCTGCTTCTTGACACATTCAGGGGCACATTTTGCCTAAATAATTGATGCTCAGGGGCTCCTTGGTGTACCATGTGGCTTGTTTGTCTGGCTGTTCTTGTCTCTGTCTCTGTCTTTTCGGGTAGCAGAAGAGGGAAGGTGGATTTGTAGGCAGCTTAGATAGATATTTAATGCAACTTTCAATTCAGCAGTGGGGACCTCTGGGGCTTTCAAACATAAATCCTCTTGTGCTTTGTCATGTTGGGTCATCGGGAATCTTGTGGTTCTTCATTTCCTCATTATAAGTTTTAGTGAAGTATCTAAGTCCTGCTTCTGTTTTTTTTAATCTCAAAGGAATTTCCTGTAAAGGAGCCTACACCCTCATTTCCCCTTCTGGTTAGGGGAAGCTGGATATCCAGCCATACCTTTTTAACTAGCCCTGTGGCGATGTTGGGAGAAAGGGCTTTGGACTTTCTGAGGAACGTGAGCTATGACTGTGTAAAGCGTGGATGATGGCTCTCTTTTTCCTTTCCTTCTTTTCTGTATTTTTTTACTCCCCCTTTACAAACATTATATACCCCAGTGAAAACAGTGTCGGTCATTAGACTGAGTGGGCAGCTTATGGGTGGGTCATTGATATGTCTGTTAAGCCCAGATCTAAGTCCCGCAAAACTGCTCAGTACATATTCTTGCCCATTTGTGTTTCGCACTGTCCCATAAAAGTGACACAAGACATCATTCAATTGTGGTACTGGAATGGTTTGCAAATCAATTTCTATGTTTTTTTTTGTTGCCACCGGTCTTTAAACATGTTAATTGTCCATCGAGTCTGTTTAAAAGGTACTCGCTTCGTTTCTTTGCTTCTTTAGGGTTAATAGTTGGTGTTAACTTGCATTTCTGTGACGCCTTATTTCTTCTGTCACAGGATTGCCTGAGCTTTTGTTTATTTCTGGGGCCATGGGCATCGAATAGTTTAGATGCAGGGTGGCTGCGTCTGGAAGATGAATACTTGAGTTGCTACTTTCGGTCTGGACTGACTGTGGATCGGTTACCTGAGATGTCTCAGTGACGGCTGACTGAGGTATGTTGGATATGCTTTTTGGGACATTTTGGGATGTTTCTACAGACTCAGAAATGAGATAAACAATGTTTTCAAGGTCTTCCTGGTCAATTAAGTTGAACAAACAGTCCTTTTTTTTTAATTTGTGGTTTTTAAACAATCAAGAAAACAACATGGCAGCGACTGTATTTGAAGTTTTGTTTGGTCGGCATGATCTGTCGGAGGGGGGGGGACAGATGTGGCTGGCACTTTTTCCCATTGGTTATGCCAGGATTTACAATGGTAAATCATGCCAGCCAGCCAATCAGAGAACAGAATTTTTCAAGCCATTGTATAATGTGGAATTAATCTTATTTACAGAAGAGTTATAAGCTAACAACACTGCATCATCCACATATAAAAGTAGTTTACACTTGTAACATCGGAAATAGTGCCAATGAAAAGAGAAAAAAGCAGGGCATCCAGTATGGAGCCCTGAAAAACTCCGAACTAAACTCTCCTGTAAGATGAATGTGCCCCCCCCCCCGGAATATTACACACTGTGATCTGTCAGAAAGATAGTCACTAAACCAAGCCACAGCAGAATTACCCATCCACACATTTTTAAGATGATCAATCAAAAAGGAATGGTCAACCAAACCAAATGCCTTGGTTAGGTCCATGAACACAGCTCTTGTGAGACAACCAGCCTCAGTAGCCCTATGGACTGCATCCGTGAACCTAACCAAGGCAGTTTCAGTACCATGACCCCCCCAAAGTCCATGTTGATTGGAGAAGATCAAGACATGCATCTTAATATAATCATTGAATTGTTGATGAAGTATTTTCTCTTGCACCTTGGACAGGGTCAAAAGAATAGAAACAGGATGATAATTACAAAAGTCAGATGGGGAACCAGACTTATGTACTGGAATAACAGGATTTTTTCCATAATTTTGGTCCCTGTCCAGATTAGAAGGATAAGTTAAATACGATGCTAATAAGATAGGATATCTGATGCTGCAAGAGACAGAAGTTTAGGAGGCAATTTGTCACAACCAGAATTGTTGGGTTTGAGCTTCTTGAGTAAATTTAGCACTTCTATGCTTTTCATAGTCTTTAAGATGAAACTAGATCTTTCTAACTTAACTTCTTGATTAGCACATACTTCACTGTTTAGGCCTTCCCGGTAAAGATACAAATTGGTAAACTGTAAGTTGAATTCCTCAGCAGTTGCAACAGGACAGGTCAATAAAAGCATAAAAGTAAATTATCAAAATAAAACTTAGAAGTAGCAAGGTTAGTGAATATTTGCAAAAAAGTTCAACAGTGTTCTTCGGCAGCAGTGGACTGATGAGAGGTTGATGGCAGGAGAAAGAACTGAGGCATGCTGGAGACACCCACGTTATAAAGGGACCACGAGGCATGTTAATGTGAGTGTCCCCAACCTGCAAAAAATTTCCAGGTGGTTCTGATGCCAACAGCATACAGGTCCATGATGTGGCTCAATGGAGAGAGATATCCTCGAAGAAGATGAGGTACTTCTCATGGTCACCAAGAAACAGAAGGAATTAAAACGGTTTATAGTACTTCATTTTTTAAGTTTGTTGATGTGTGCAAGAAGGGAATTAACAGTGGAAAAATGATTTTTTTTTTTTATTTTAAGGAGTATTACTTGTTAGGGCCTTGTTGATGAGTTTTCAGACAGTAAAGGTAGTAGCCATGTTTAGGAAGGCAGTCAGAGATGAGTGAAGTGGCTCATGAATTCTATATGTGGCTAGCCTGAAGTTCAAATCCCATTGCCTGAACTTGTTCCTGCCTAAGCATTTCTAAGGAATTAACATATGGGACTCAGAACTTATTAAGAAACACAGAAACATGGACAATGACAGTGTGCCCATAACACCCTAACAACCCCAGGATCTCTGTCAATACAGGGTTACAAGCCACAATATTAACCCCCCATGCTACCTGCCCTAACGTTACCACCCTAAGTAACCCCTAAACCTTATCCCAGCCATGTTTGAAACCATTGATAGTTTTGGCACCCACCACATCAGCTGGCAGATTGTTCTATAGATCCACCACCCTTCCTGTAAAATAAAACTTTCTCACTTCCCTCTTGAACCTCCCCCTCCTCCCCCATCACCTTCCACTCATGCCTCTGTGTTCTTCATCTAATAATTGTGCTAAATAGCTCCTCAGAGTTTACCGTGTTCATTCCTTTCAGGAACTTGAAGGTCTTTATCATATGTCCCCTCTCATGTGGCCTCCAGCAAGTACATGTTCAGTGCCTTGAGCCAGTCCTCGTAAGATCTGCCCTGCAGCCTGGCCCTGAATCACTTTGGTCACCCTATGCTGTACTATCCCTAGCTGTCCTTTTCTTTCCTTAGATGAGGATTCCAGAATGGGGTACAGAACCCAGGTGGGGCCTCACCAGTGATCTGTAGAGAGGTAGTAATACTTGCTTCCTTCTGCTGTCAATACCCTTTCCTATACACCCCAGCATCCTGTTTGGCTTACTGTAAGTCATTTCACTGGCTTGATTGCTTTGGGGAATCACAGGTGATCACCCCTAAGTCTCCTTCCTCTGAGGTTATGCCTAGCTTTACCCCCCTCCATCCAGTACTCTGTCCTGGGGTTCTTGTTCCCTATGTGCATCACCTTGTCCTTTTTGGCACTGCATTTCAACTGCCAAACCTTTGACCAGCTCTCCAGCCTTTGCAAGTCGTTCTGCATCTCCCTAACCCACTCCTCACTGCCGACCCTGCCACAGAGATTAGTGTAATCTGCGAAGAGGCACATCTTGCCCTGGATTCCTTCTGCCATGTTGCCGGTGAACATACTGAAAATGACTACACCCAGGACTGATTCTTGTTGCACCCACTGGTGAGCTCCCTCTCTTCTGTTTTGACTCTGTTAACCACAACTCTCTGCTGTCTCCCTTCCATCCAGTTTCTCACTCATCTATGTCCTTCACTGCACCCACATCCTCTAGCTTCTTCAGCAACCTTCTGTGAGGCACTGAGTCAAAAGCCTTGCTGAAACTGAAGTAGAGTAAATCAACAACATGGGCCTTTTCCACTGCCCTCATTACCCAGTCAAAGAATACTGTCAGGTTGGTCTGACAAGACCTTCTTGCTGCAAACCTGTGCTGTTTACTATCCTGAAGACCACTGCTCTCCAGGTAGTCCACGAGGTCCTCTTTGATTAATATCTCTATCAGTTTACCCACAATAGAGGTAAGACTGACAGGTCTGCAGTTACCCGATTGCTCCTTGTCCCCTGCCCTTACGAAGCAGGACTATGTTTGCTACCCTCCAGTCTTTTGGAACTACCCCTGTCTGAATTTATCTACTGAGCAGCCCTACCAAGGATTCAGCTAGTTCCACTGCCGATTCCTTAAGCACCCTCGGATGCATCCCATCTGGTCTTGATGCCTCATCTATCTTTAGGGCTACTAGCCCTTTTCAAACCCTTTCACTGATAAATACTTGCTGCCTCATCTTGGGGATCCCCCTTACAGCTGCCTTAATGCCACTCTCTGGTAGAGGCTCTCTATCTTCTCTTGTAAATACAAAGCAGAAGTAGCTGTTAAGAATGGCACCTTTCTGCCCATCCTCTTCATTTACTCTACCTCCCTCTGTTAGCCTAACAATTCCTCCTTCCTTCTTTTTGTTTTCCCTAATGTATCTAAGAAACTATTTCTCCTCTCCATCGACACCCTTCGCAATACACAGCTCTGTATCTGCCTTTGCTTCTCTGCCTGCTCTCTTGGTTTCCCTAGTTCTCATTTCATTACAGGTGTGTGCTAACAGATTACTGCTGTAATCTTCTGATTCAAATTGTCTTTTGCAAGGTATATCTTCTGTTACTGCTTTATTTTTCTCTGTAGCAAAGTGTTTCTTACAGGGTATATCTTCTCTGAAATTATTACAGGTGGTGCTTTACAGGTTTTACAGTTTTATCTAACATTAGGATAAGCTTTCAGGGTTACTGCATTTGTTGTTGACTGATTGTTTCTGCTCTTACCTCCTTGTTCTTTCGTCCGTGGTTCTTCTTTTTTCGGCAGGGGAAGGACCCAGCCACCCACCACCTTCCCCAACCACCCAACACTACACTTCTTTTATAGGGTACCATAGTTGTGACATTTTCTGTGGCAAAGTGGGAAGGGGCGGATCAGGGGGGCTTCCACAAGGTGAGCTCATTTACAGGGGCACTAGTAATTTAACTTGTTATAACAAGTTATACGAAAACAAAACACAAAATCAAACCATTACTTGCATTTTTTTTCCTTCTAATTACTCTGGCCAGATTATAAACCAAGCAACTTATCTGGAATGGATATCATTAACTGCAGGTACTGTGGAGCACTTTTCAGAAGGACAGTCTTACAGGATTTAGGACACCGTCCTACATGCTGGGCCATTGGAGATCTTAGGGCTCAGCTCCGGGTAGCATGGGCAGAGAGTGCGCACCTCAAATTTCATATTCAAGAGGAAATACATTATAAGAACCACCCGCCATTTCCCCAACATCCAACAGAAGAACCTCGACCGCAGGGGGTAGTTGGTCCTGGAGGTTGGCAGGTGGTTAGGAGGGGCAAATTGGGTGCTCCATCACTCTGTGCTCTCTAACATATTACCTCCAAAAACCATATAAACACTTCAAACAGGTATCTGCCACTATCTCCAAAATCCAACAAAGGGGCAGAGGACACTGCAGAGCAGGACACTGCAGCACAGGAGCTAGCACAACAAAACTCGCCCAAATCAGGAACCAAAACAAAAAAAGCAAAAAGGAAATCCAAAAAGCTTCTAATCATAGGAGACTCCATGATTCAGGGAGTTGATACTCATCTCCAGCCAGGGGTAATGGTCAGATGTCTCCCAGGTACATCAGCGTGGAGAGACACTGACTGCATTGCTAAAATTGTTCACAAAGCAGGAGAAAACATTGACATCCTGGTACACAAAGGGACTAATGATCTCGCCAGCCAGTCAGTTGTGGAGACCAAGGAACACCTGACCAGGCTGGGTGACAAACTATCATCCATTTCGTTTGACATCTCCTTCTCTGAGATCCTGCCAGTCTGGGAGAGGGGCAGATGGACAGAAGGTCAGAGAAGGGAGATAGGGGAGCTAAACATGTGGGTCAAGGGCTGGTGCCGAGAAAAAGGACACCATTTGTAGGGAACTGGCAACAGCTGTGGGAGCGAAAAGTTCTTTACATTTGATGGACTGCATCTGACTAAGGAAGAGTCAGTGCATTGGGGCAGAAGTTTGACGTCTTTGCAGAATATTTAAACTAGCAAATGGGAGAGGGGTGCAGCACCCTCATCGAATGGAAGAACACCCCTCCACCCTAGCTAGTGGTCAAACAGGGATTCAGCATGTTTGTAGTTCATTTGCATCACCAGGTAAAAAAAAAGGTCCGTCTCCCCATACGACGCACAGGAGAAATGCCAAACCTCACCCAACAACTAACACACCGAAATCTGGCCAATGGAAAATCATGTACACAAATGCCCACAGCCTGGGAAATAAAGATCCCAGACTTGCAGGCAATAATGTCAGAGGCTAAACTGGACATAGTAGTAATTAGTGAGACGTGGTTTACCAGTAACCACACTTGGGAGACTTCAGTACCTGGCTATGTACTGTTCAGAAGAGACCGAGGTGAAAAAAAGGGGGGGAGGGCCCTGTATGTCAATGAAATATCAAAGCTACAGAAATTCAGAATACACATAAGGAGCCAGAAGAACTGTGGGTCACCCTGGAAACAGGAAATGGGACAGCCATAAGAACTGGGGTTGTCTACAGGCCCCCAGACCAGGGAGAGGACATAGACACATTACTGTTAGAAGATATACAAAACGTGACAGCTAAAGGGGAGGTTCTGATAATGGGAGACTTCAACATGCCGGATACAGATTGGTCAATACCAGCAGGAACATCTGCCAGAACTAAACACATGGTGGATTCCTTGCAGGGGGAAGGCCTCAAACAACTGGTACAACAACCCACAAGAGACAGGGCTATCCCAGATCTAGTACTGACTATTAGCAGTAGTGACAAGGAAGTACCAAAGAAGGAGGAACCACTTTGGTTCTAAACACAGCAGAAAAGATCAGAGCCAAAAGGTTATCTTTCAGGAAACTATACAAGGAACACAGTGGGATAAAGATAGGAGGCATACCAAACTGCCCTAAGGGAAGCAGAGAAGGCAGTAAGGCAGGCAAAGTCCCAAACTGAGGAAACACCAGCACGAACAGTAAAAGAAGGTGACAAGACTTTCTATAGATACATTAGTGAAAGGAGAAAGTTCAGAGGGGGTATTGCTAAGCTCAAAGAAGAAAAGAGGGCATGTGAGGAGGAGGACCCTGTAAAAGCATCTATCCTAAATAGATACTTTTGCGCAGTATTTACTGAAGAGAAGGTAGGACAGGGCGCACAGCTCAGCACCATGGACACAGGGGGGAGGGAGGTGAGCACTACTCCCTTCACAAAAGAAAGGGTCCTACAAGAGCTTGCTAAGCTAAGGGTGGACAAGGCAATGGGACCTGATGGCATACATCCCAGGGTACTTAAGGAGCTAAGGGTGGAACTAGCAGAGCCATTAGCAGAACTGTTTAGTGAGTCTCTGAGTACAGGAGAGGTCCCAGAAGACTAGAGAAGGGCTCATGTGATCCTGCTCCACAAGAGTGGTAGCAGGGAGGAGGTAGGGAACTACAGACCAGTCAGTCTTACCTCAGTAGTGGGCAAGATTATGGAGGCACTCCTTAAGGAAAGGATAGTGCAACACCTGGAATCCATAGAGGCACAGGATCCAAGACAGCACGGGTTTACAAAAGAAAGGTCCTGTCAAACTAATCTCATAGATTTCTTTGACTGGGTAACCAGAGTGGTGGACCAAGGGGGAGCAGTTGATGTCGCCTACCTTGACTTCAGCAAAGCTTTCGGCACTGTTCCGCGTAGAAGATTGATAAATAAGCTGGGTAGGCTCGGGGTGAGTCAGAAGTTGGTCAACTGGGTGGCAAATTGGTTGACAGGCAGAAAACAGAGAGTGGTGGTAAATGGTATACAGTCAGAAGAGATGCAAGTCACAGAAGAGTCACGTGATGCAGAGCACTGTACAGCTGCGTTTCCTGTAAGCTCCGTTCACCTTGCCTCCAAATAGAGCCTTTGTTTGGGATTTCAGCTCACCCTAGAGAATTCCTTTCTGGGTTATAGCAGTGGAAGACCGCGCTGAAGTGGTTGGGAGCTCGATGGAAACTGAAATGCGCAAAGCCCCTCCGGAACACACTCCTCCCGCGACGCCGGAGAAGGCCCCGAAAAAAGCGAGGGCCTCGAGTTCGCAGCAGTCCCAGGGCTCTACACCAGGGGGGTCAGAAAGTGAGCTCCTAACGCTAGCTAGATTCTTGGAAGAATTCCGGCCCTTTAAGATGGAAATGCAGGAGATGGCTAGCGAAATGAAAAGTGTTACCAGTGCATTGGAGGACCTTGCCCAGAGGACCACCGATAATGAAACAAGAATTCGGTCCTTGAAGGGGAATGCCGAGAGAATGGAGGTGGGGGTAAATCAATTGAAGCAGCGGGTGGCCAAACTAGAATTGAAGGTGGAGGACCTGCAAGGAAGAAGCCGCCGGAATAATGCAGTGATTGTGGGTCTACCGGAGAGAGAGGAAGGGCCAGACCCGATTAAGTTTGTGCAAAAGTTCGTGGAGAAAGTAGCGGTCCCTCTCCTTTTGGCTCTACTTATACCATAGAAAGGGCTCATCTTGCTTACGGCTGCCCCCGCCAAATGCCCCACCGCAGACTTTGATTTTTCGGTTCTTAAATCACTAAGAACGGCAAGTTTTTCTATCGAAACCAGGGAAAGCAAGGATTTGTACTGGAAGGAGTGAAGATCCGGTGGCTAAGATATACCTGTAACAGTCCGCAAAAGAGAGCCGCCTTCAATCCCTGATTAATAAATTGATTGCTGCTGGTGTCAGATTTAGAATGGGCTATCCGCTAAATTCCAAGTCCAGATGGAGGGAGAGGAGGCATTTTGAGTCGGTGGAGATCAGTGTTGTCGTATTACAATCTGCCTTCCCAACCTGTTTAAAGACTCATGAAGCCAGCAGCGGAGCTTCGGGTATCACTGAATGAAAGCTTCTGGATTGTTGAAGAAGTGAAGATGTCGTGGGGTGATGTTCTTTGCTTGCCCGATGGCTCGGAGGCTGATCGGCGTAATTCCTGGGACTTCTACTACATGGACATGAAAGTGCATGGAAAATGTTGAATCTGTATGGACTGGGGTCTAATTTCGGTGTTTGTTTTGCCCTGATCACATTCTGTTGGTGTTTTAAATATGTGGGTAAAAGCTATGGATTAGTTCGGCTACCTCTGGCTAGGCAGGGAAGACTGTAAGCCCCCGGTTTTCCTTTTATTCATGTTTTGAGCCTTGCTCAATTAGAAGCAATTGGAGTTAATGGAGGCATATAGTTATAGCCTGCTTAGCCAGTTTATTTTTGAGACCAGAGGATAATGTAATTGGCGAGTTTCCACAAGAGGAGCCTGAAGACTGTCTGTAATGTTACTCAGCATTTAAATGTGGGAATCTCTGTTTTTTTTTTTGTAGCGGTAATTATGGCTTTATCAGCCTTTGGAAGCTGAATTTATTATGTTAATGCCTAAAGGCAGTTAGCACGCTGTTTCTCTCGCCTGGTTAAGAGATGTAGTGGCAGGCTAGGTATAGAGTGCCAGTGGGTTAGGTAACTGTTAGTCTGGCAGAGAGTTTGGCTGTTTTGATATGGGGGAGGTTCATACCATCGTTTTAACATAAATAGAATGTTATATGACAAGGGGTGATTTGGGTTTGAGGGTTCTATTTAGACCCTGTTAGTGATTTTGGGAAGGTTAAGTAGCGGGTTAAGGGAAGGCTGATGGTATAGCACAGGACTGGGTAAGTAGTAGGTGGGTGATGCGATAATAGCCTGGAGGAGGGTGTGTGGGGCGGGGGTGAGCGAGGCTGTGTGGGCTGTTGTCACGGGCCAAGAAAGCTTGGGTGGGAGGAAGGGGAGGTTTTTAGGGCACGTGGGGTTCTCTGGGAGGGGATATGTATAAAAGGATTGGGAAGGTTATTTACGGGGGAACATTGGGATAGGGCGAGGGGTAGTAAGGGGAGGATGCAGTGTACTAAGTTGACATTAGAGGCCGTGGATGGGGGGGGTGGGGGATACCATGGGTTAATGTTAATTGGGTATTAGCATTTATGGGGATTGTCTGGGGGATAAATCGTGCACAAGTCCTTAATTGGGGTATCAAGGTGTGCCGTTTAATGGCAGCATACCATGGTCTGAATCAGAAATTCTGGATGATGGCATGGTATGGGTCTATTAAAGTTGTAACCTGGAATATAAAGGGAGCACGCCAAAAGGTTAAGCAGTACAGTATTTTAAAGCACTTAGAGGTACTAAGGGCAGACATTGTGTTCCTGCAGGAGACGCACTTGCTTCAAACAGAGTGTAACTCCATGAGGCGCCTGCAGATGGGGTCAGTTTTTTCCTCGCAAGGTAGCACACAGAGCAGAGGTGTGATGATGCTTCTGCGTAGGTCTGTACCCTTTGCACCGCTTCAGGTTATTCAGGATGGGGAGGGCAGATACGTGTTTGTCAGGGGCAAGCTACAGAATGTGGAGGTACTTCTTGGGTCTATTTATGGTCCCAACTCGGACTCTCAGGAGTTTTTTGTTAAGCTTCTGGAAATCCTGGCCCCCTTTGTACAGATCCCCATGATCTTAGGGGGGGACTTGAATCTTGTATTGGACCCATTGATGGACAGGACTAGGAGAAATATTGCAGTTTTTTCGCTGAGAGTTGTTGGATCAGACTGGCCTAGTGGACGTATGGAGAGTTGTTCACCCGAAAGATAGGGAGTATACGTCTATTTCTGCAGTTCACGGCTCAGCATCTCGTGAGTAGACTACCTGTTATTTTCTGGCACTCTTCTTCCAGGAGTGCTGGAGTCTGAGATTATGCCGGGCCGCTTCCCATCATGCTGTGGTAGTGGCGCAATTTCTTTTTCTACTCTTCCTAAGAGGAGCAGTAGGTGGAGGATCAATAATCAGATGCTGCGAGTCCCAAAATTAGGAGTTTATTTCCACGAAAATAGAAGAATTTATAGCTAATAATGTAGGGATAATATTAGCCCGATGTTGTTTAGGGTGCGCTAAAGCATTTATAAGAGGTATATTAATAGGTCAGGCATCCAAAAGGAAGAAGGAGAGGGTACAAATCCTATCCGAGTTGCTGAGCCAATAAGAAGTAAGGAAGCTACTATGTCCTTGCAGTCTGCTGAGGATGAGAAGTTGGAACTGGTTAGGATGAGAGATCTTTATTTAAAGTTGTTGGGGAATGCTTGAATTGGTTTTAATTAAGACCAAGGCTAGTTACCTTGATCAGGTGAAAAGGCGGATCACTCCTGGCTAGGAGAGTTAAACAACTGGAGTCATCTCGGGTAATCCCAGGGATTCTATCTAAAGTAGATGGCCAGGTTAAAACCACCCCTGGGGAGATAGTGTAAGTATTTAGAGAATACTTTAAATCTTTATATAGTAGAATGGATAACCCCCCTACTGAGAATGAGATGTTTGCCTTTCTTGAGGGGTTGGACCTCCCTTTTCTAAGTCTCAACAGGCGCAGTTAGTGGCCGATATCACTCAGGGTGAGACTGAATTGGTTATTCAGAGTCTCCCATTGGATAAAACCCCTGGGCCAGATGGGTTCTCGTCTAATTTTTATAAAAAAATGTTCTAAGTTATTATCCCCTTTACTTCTTAGTTTATTTAGACATATCTTACGTCATCAGGTGCAGGATCAGTCCTTATTTGAGGCACTTATTGTTTTAATTCCCAAGCAGGATAAACCTCCGGAACAACCATCCAGTTACAGACCTATATCTCTGCTTAATTACGATATCAAGATTTTGGCCAAGTTGTTGGCAGAACGTGTAAGTCGGGTTTTACCCGGGCTTATTGGCCCAGAGCAAGTTGGTTTTATGAAGGACAGGTCGTCTGCTGATCACCTCCGGACCTTGGCTCATGCCTTCTCAGTGTCTGAGGACAGTGGTACCCCTATGGCCCTGCTGTCTTTGGATGCCGAGAAGGCTTTCGATAGGGTTCACTGGGGGTTTTTGTTAACTACGATGGGGAAATTTGGGTTTCCTGAGCCTTTTCTTAAATGGATCAGTTCCCTTTATTCAAACCCTACTGCAAGGGTTAGCTGTAATGGTGTCATTTCAGACCCTTTTAATCTTTATGTAGGTACTACGCAAGGATGTCCCTTGTCCCCTCTTCTTTTTAATTTATACCTAGAACCTCTCATCAGGACAATTATACAAAAACAAGAAATTGAGGGTATTAGAATTCTGGACTATACTGTGAAAATAACTGCATACGAGACTCTACCTGCTGATTTATGTCTCTAATCCGAGGGTTTCCATTCCTGCTCTTATAGAGGTTATTCGGTGTTTAGCTCACTGGCTAATTATAGGCTAAATTTAGATAAGTCAGTTGTATTTCCCCTTAATAAAAATGTTTTTAAGCAGGAGGTAGCGGAATTGGGTCTGTCCTGGAAGTCGGATTTTATGAGATATCTTGGTCTGAATCTAACCAGATCCAGGACTAAGATATTTCAGTTGAACTTAGATCCCTTGGTGCATGTCATTAAGCTGGACTTAGAAAGGTGGGTGAAGTTGCCAATTTCTTTATGGGGTAGGATTAATTTAGTTAAAATGAACGTTTTTCCTAGATTGTTCTACCCTCTGAGTATGTTGAATATTTGGATACCACTTGCCTGGTTCAGGAAGCTACACAATATGATAGCTAACTTTGTGTGGGGTTATAAAAAATCTCGATGGCCTATCAAAGGTTGGTAGCGCCCAATTACTGGGGACTGAGGCTTCCACATTTTGCCTTATATTTCTGGGCAGCCCATGCCAGCAAGTATTTGAGATGGGTGAAGGGTAAAGATGTTTCAGCACAGCACTTTATATGCCGCTTGGCTACAGATTGAGTTGGCCCTGACTCAGAAATTTGGTTTGAGGCCTGAAGCCTTGTTTCACCTTATACTAAATTGCTGCCCTCCAGTTGCGTAGTTCTCCAATCAGGATTTCTGTGAGAGTCCATGCCCAACTTTGCTGCTTTTTGAAATATGATCACTTTAATGATTGGGTTCAGCCAATTTGGGGTAACCCACGCTTTGTAATAGGTAATAAAATTCTTAGTCCGCCTGCGCTTCTTACCTGAGGAGTGTTGTGTGAAAGACTTTCTTTCGTCCTGATGGGGAAATATTCTCCTCTGTTGAGATCCTGAATAAATTTGAGATGCCTACTACGGCAATTTTTAAGTATATCAGATTGGGCACCTTTGGTTGCCAAGTTGGGTAGTGGGACAATTGAGTCCTAGGTTAGATTTTTATGATGCATTGGGGCTGTTGGTGGGTTTATCGCATGCAATTTCCAAAATATACTAGTGTTATTTGATTGGGATTCTCCAAACCCAGTTCAAGGTTTATACTGGGCTTCTGTCTTTCCTGATTCAGGCTTAACTGGAAGGCTTTATGGACGTAACTGTCATAAATTCTTCTTGCAGGATCGGTTAAGATTGATGCAGTTCAAAAATCCTTCATAATATTTATTATTCCCCACAAAATTGGTTAGGCTGAAAATTGCCACAAGTGCTATATGTTACAGGTGTCAAGCGGGGTTGGGGATTTGATGCACATTTTCTGGCACTGCCCTAAGGTAGCCTCTTTGTGGGCAGAAATTAAAAGTAGGGTGAATCCGTTATTGGGACTTGGGGATCTCTTTCTCGAAGTTTGTTTGTTGGGAGATGTCTTCATATTCCGCCAAGATTAGGAGGTTCCATACAGTCCTGATTGCTGCCACGCTTAAGAGAATTGTTCTTAGACACTGGAAGGATTCTTGTTGTGCTAAGCTATGCTGAATGGCTGGAGGAATTACTAGCTTGTTTGAGGGTTGAGAGAATGACTGCTATCCTCCAGAATAAGCTTTCCAGGTTCGACAGGATTTGGGGTCCTTTTTACACTCTTTTTCTCTTTAGGAGAATGTAGTTTTACTATGGTTTGATGGTATGCCATCTCTTGGGACTTGTGCTGGGAGGGTTAGGGGGCGGGGGGTCGGGATTGGGGGAGGGTTTGGGGGTATGTTACAGGGTTTGCTTTATTTTATGTATGAACATATGCATGTACATATTACTTTGTGTCTGTAATTGACATTGTTGGATTATATTCCTGTAACGAAAAATGAATAAAGAGTTAATGGCAAAAAAAAAAAAAAAAGAGATGCAAGTCACAAGTGGGGTACTTCAGGGATCAGTCCTTGGGCCAGTCCTCTTCAATATCTTCATTAGTGACATTGCAGATGGATTAGAAGGTAAGGCTTGTCTGTTTGCAGATGACAGCAAGATCTGCAACAGAGTAGATGATCCAGATGGGGCGGGCAGAATGAGAAGAGATCTGGCTAAACTAGCAAAACGGTCAGAAGAGTGGCAACTGGGATTTAATGCAAAAAGTGCAAGATCATGCACATAGGGAAGAGAAACCCTGAAGCCACCTATAGGCTGGGAGGAGAGTTGCGGGCAGTCACAAAGGAAGAAAGAGACTTGGCATCATCATCACCGATGACCTGATATCATCCAATCAGACCTCTAAAGCAGTAGGTAAGGCTAGGGGGATGTTGGGGTGTATTAGTAGGGGTATCACAAGTCGTAAGAGGGAGGTAATAATCCCTCTTTACAAGACACTGATTAGGCCCCATCTGGAGTACTGCATGCAGTACTGGAGGCCACACCTTCACAAGGACATTAACCAAATTGAGGCAGTCCAGAGAAGGGCAACCAAAATGGTGCAGACACTGCACCAGAAGACATATGAGGACAGATTAATGGAGCTCAATATGTATACCCTTGAGCAAAGGAGGGAGGGAGTGAGGTGAAAGAGTCTAACATGTTTAAATATAAGAAAAATAGCAGGACAAGAGGACACATCACGAGACTAGAGGGAGGCCGATTAAGGAGGAATGTGAGGAAATTCTTTTTCACAGAAAGGGTGGTGGATGCATGGAACGGCCTACCTCAGGAAGTGGAGGCTATGAATACAGTGCAGGGCTTCAAACAGGCATGGGATAGGCATAAGGGAGCAATACAAATGAGTATGACTAGATAGGCCACTGACAGAGCAAAGGCTGATGGCACATTTATAAGGTAGAAAAAGAAATGGGCAGACTAGATGGGCCTTGTGGTCCTTATCTGCTATCAACTTCTATGTTTCTATACTCTACCCATTCTTCTTGCCCTTGTTTTTCCTTGTATCTGTTGTATCTAGTGAAGGTTTTCTTGGCTCTCACTGCTTCCCTGGCCTTTCCAGAGAACCATTGTGTTCTTTTGTACTAGTTTCTTTTTATTACTGTTCTTATCCAAGACTGTTGCCTCGAGAATGGCCCCTTTGATTACACCCCATCGTTCCTCCACATCCCTGATGATGTCAATTCCAATTAACTTGTCCCAGACCAGCTCCCTCATCTGTTTGAAATCTGCCAGTCTGAAATCTAGGACTTTAGCCTTTGATGAGGAATTACTTGTCTCAAGGGCCAGGTTGAACCATAACGAGTTATGGTTGCTGGACCCTAGTGACTCCTCTACTCTCACTTCTCCTATCACTTCCACATCAAGAATGGCAGCCTGCCTAGTAGGTTCCTTAACCAGCTACACCTGCAGGTAGTCCAGCAATGTATCCAGCAAGGCCTAACCTCTGTAACTCCTGGAATGACTCAATCAGTATCTGGCAGGTTTAGATCTCCCACCACACTACTGCCTCACCCTATGACACCCCCCTTTCTAGGTGCTGGCAGTATAGCCCAGAGGTTAGCGTAACAAGTTGTGAATGAGCTTGGTACATCCAGAAGACAGACCTGGGTTTGATTCCCACAACCTCCACTTGCATACTGTGTGACTCTGAACAAGTTAATTAACCTCTCTAGTGCTCCTGGGTCACCCCTGAAAACAGGCACCTGTGCATAGTGGGCCTTACCCGGCTACCAAAGATTAAAATAAAAATAAATAAAAATAGATCTTCCCCTAGCTTCTTATCTCTCTCTTCCCTTGTCCTGGAGGTGTATAGATCACCCTCATCTGTAGGTTCTTGCCTGAGAATGTCATGAGCTGAACCCACAGTGATTCTGTTTTCCCATAACCTCCGCTGATGTTTCTGTCCTCCATTGCCTCCGAGCCTTCCCTGATATATAGGGCTGTGCCTCCTCCTTTACCTGTTCCTCTGTCCCATCTAAACATGGTGTAGCCCGAGACTGTCAAATCCCACTCTGTAGCCCAAGTTTCGGTGATGGCTACTAGGTCCACCTCAGTGTCTGCCACCACTGCCTGGAGCTCACTAATTTTATTCCCCAGACTCCTGGCATTAAGGCAGACCCATTTCCATCTTTCTCCTGATCCTCTCCTGCTTTTTGCTATTATTTCTCCCTTATTCTTCTCTAGTCTCCTTATTTTTTATGCTGAATGTAGGCTTTGTCAGCCCTCCCACATTGGTCTCTTCCCCTAACCTCTACCTTACTATTACTCACCTTGCTGCTGCTAGCCCCTATTCATGAGGAGCCCTAGCTAGGTTTCCCACCTGCTCTTCCTTCTCAGTGAATCCCCTAGCTTCCACCTCCCCTGCAGTCAGTTTAACTTTCCAATGCAGGTGTCAAGCTTCTGCCCCAGAGCACTGGCCCCCCCCCCTCCTGTCAGGTGAAGGCCATTACCCTTGAAGAGCATCCTGTCCAAGAAGCCCCCCAGTCCCCCCCAAAGCAGTACCCTCCTTACCATTGCTTCAACCACCCTAAAACTCCTCAAGCTCTTCCTTACTTACTCTATTGTTCCCATTCCCCACTCCACACAGGAAGGACTTTGGAAAGGGCCAGGGAAGCCAAGTGTACCTTCAATCTGTCCCTTAAAGTTCTTCGTCGCTGCCATCACAGGCTGGTTCACCAGATTATTGGTACCCAAGTGTACCAACACTCCCAGCTCCCCCTCCCTCTTCTTTGCCATCCTCCCTATCCTATTTATATGCAGGTGGCTGATGCACCAGGAAGGCATCTGACCATTTCACTCCCCTTCTGTCCTCTGCTCTCCACCCTCCCTACTCCACTAATCCCAGAGTCCCCCAATCACTAAGACTCTCCTTGCTAGAAAGTAGGAATTAGCCAATTAGTAAGCAGGAATTACCCAATTAGGAAGCAGGAAGTTTTGAACCCACTTTGTAAATGATGGTGACCCACCTAGACTGATGATAAAAGGTATGCACAACAGAAGCGGGAGTAAAAATGACAAGGTAAGAATTACATCTTGGCTAGTAACATCTGTAACAGCAACATATAAAAAATATACAGGTTATTCAAAAATAGCTATAGTTTTACTAACGATTTTTAGTTCACATCCAAATTCTGGCAGTTGCTGGGATATGCTCTGTTCATTAGACATCTTCAAACTAAGCTTCTCCCACCATCTGTCATGTTGTCCTCTAGCTCTGCCCCATCTGACATCAGATCTTGCATGCTGGAAGCAGGGATCCATGCATCACTTTTCATGGAAGGTCGGGTGGGTTGTGTGGCTGTGAACTGAATATCCTTAGTTGAATTATGGTTACAGGTGAGTAACCTGTATTTCTACAAACAGGAATTCAGTTTAGTATCCACATTCTAGATGACCTCTAGCAGTCCTCCAAGAAGAGGGGCAAGGCGCATACTCCAACTACTTTGCAAAGAGATGGGAGGAATAAGGCCTCAACACTGCGATGACTGAGCATGTAAATGATGTAATGGGAGATGAAAGCATGAGCTTTCATCCAGGTAGCAGCCCTACAGATCTCCTCGATCAGGACATACCAGGACGCAACCACAGAGGCAGTGGTATGTCTGTTGGAATGAACCTTCAACCCCTTGGGTGGCTTGCTACCAGCCAACTTGTAGTACAGATAGATACAGGATGTTACCCACATGCCAATCATCTGTTTAGCTGCTGGTCTGCCAGACTGGGCTGTGGTTTGGACCCGGGCCCAACGCGCCTCCTTGTGGAGTGCATTGAGACCATTGGCCCGGTCCTTGCTGAGACAGTCTGGTGTTCATTAGATTCCGGGGTGTTTCTGGACACCCTGAAGGAGGCGGTAGTGATACCCCTTCTTAAGAAACCATCTCTCAACCCAGACTGTCTTGCCAATTACAGAAATATCCCTAACCTTCCCTTTGTGGGTAAAGTTATTGAGAAGGTGGTTGCACTGCAGCTGGAGGATCATCTGACCATCCACGACATCTATGATCCTCTCCAGTCTGGTTTTCTGAAACGGCATTGTTCGGGTCCTCAATGGTCTCCTAACAGCAAGAGATCAGAGGAGCCATTCCATCTTGGTTCTTCTCGATCTCTCGGCGGCATCTGACACTGTGGACCATGGAGTGCTAGTTGGGCGTCTGCGGTTAATCTGTGGACTGTCTGGTACAGTCCTCAGATGGTTCAACTCCTTCCTCACTGGCAGGTCTCAGAGAGTTGTCTGTGGGGTTTACTCCTCTGACAAGGTCTCCCTGCGATGTGGGGTCCCACAGGGCTCTGTGCTGTCTCCTATGCTGTTCGCAGTGTACATGATGCCATTGGGAGACATTGCAAGGCAGTATAGGCTGAGTTTTCACTGTTACGCAGACGATACTCAGCTCTACCTGTCCTTTGTGCCCGATCAAGGGGGAGCTACCTCGAGGTTTAACAACTGCCTTTCTGAGATCGAGGACTTGATGAGTGCCAGCTGGCTGAGGCTGAATCCAGATAAGACTGAGGTTTTGGTGGTGGACCCGGGTCACTGGGTAGAGGGGCCAACAGAGGGGCGAGCTTCAGGGATTTGGCTTGGTGGTCGCCAGCTGACGACCTCTGAATGGGTGCGAGATCTGGGTGTGATTCTTGATGATGGATGGACACTTAAACATCAGGTGTCGTCCGTTGTCAAGACTGCCTTTTACCATCTAAGGAATGTAGCCCGGATCAAGCACCTAGTTCCGCCCGATGACCTGCCAGTTTTGGTTCACTACCTTAGTAATCTCGCACCTTGATTACTGTAACATCCTTTACCTAGGGCTTCCGGGGGTTGACATCCACCACCTGCATCTGATGCAGAATGCAGGAGTTAGACTGTTTATTGGGCTACCTCGTAGTTGTCATGTCATGCGGTACTGTGCGATCTGCACTGGCTGCCTATTCAGTGGCAGATCACCTTTAAGGTCGGTTTACTGACCTACAAGACCCTACACAGACAGGGACCGAGTTATCTGCAAGATCTTCTTCATCCCTACCGCCCCTCCCACTACTTCGCTCCACCAACGAGGGATTGCTGGAGATTCCCAGGGTTCATTTAAAGTCATCTGGGGCCCGAGCGTTTGATTTGTGGCCCCATCCCTGTGGAATTCTCTACCTCGTCGGATACGACAGTGCCTGATGGTGGAGAGCTTTAAATCTGCCTTAAAAACTTATTTATTTACTTTGGCATTTCCTGATTTTATTGGAGCTGCTGCAGTTGTTTTTAATATGCACAATTTTATTGTTTATGTACTAGCGTTATGGTCTCTCGGAATAGCGCTATTTTATAAATAAAGTGTGACTGATTGATTGAGCATAGGTGACAACCAGCAGGTGAACCCTGACATGAATCCCTGCAGTCCTCTCCTTATAACAGAAGAGTGCCCTTCATAGGTCCAGGCTATGGAGCCTACGATCGGCATCCAAGGTAGGGTTGTTAAAACAGACCGGAAGGTTTATCAGCTGGTTACGGTGAAACTCTGAGAAAACCATGGACAAGAACTTCACACTGGGGTGAAGGACAACCTTGTCCTTGTAGAAAATCAGGTACAGAGACTCCATAGAGAGTGCCTGGCGCTCACTCACCCTTCTGGCTGAGGTGATGGCAACCAAGAAGGTGGTCTTCTATGACAAATATGACCTCTCACACTTGTGCATTGACTCAAATGGTTTATCCATCAGCATCATAAGCACCAGCAGTAGGTCCCACAGAGGCAGTAGTTCACACAAAGTGGCTCAGAACCTTGAAAAAACATCTACCTTTTTTATATCACTGTTGATATACTAGCCCACGCCTGACATGAAGAGATGACCACCACATGCACCTTAAGGGTTGTGCCTACAGTCCTGACTAAGAAAGAGACCAAAGGCAGTCGATGATCATAACCACTGGTGAGGTAAGGGGATCAACATATTTGTCTTGGTATCACAGTGAGAACCTCTTCCACTTAAATGTATACTTTTTGCAAGATGACTCTTTACGGGATGCTTTCACTACATGAAGATGTCTTCTAAAAGGGCCAATGCTTGGAACTCTAGCCACTCCGGAACTAGATGGAGATCTGCAGAGACTGAAGGTCTGGGTGAAGGACCATCCTCTGTTGTCTTGTCAGCAGATCTGGGTAGAGTGGGAGCTGTAATGGGGGACCTGCTGCTGAGGGTGAGGAGATCCTTGTACCAGAACTGCCTGGGCCAGTCTGGAGCAGGATCAGTTTTGTCTTGTCCTGACAGTCGCAGAGTGTGCACCAGTGATCAGGTGTGGATTATTTCTTGATACAGGGGAAGGAGTGCATCCCACCCTGCTTGTTCAGGTAAAACATGATGGCTGTGTTGTCAGTCTGGACTTAGAACAGACAAGTGAGCTGGGGTGTAACTGGAGGGTGGAGATGGGGTGTCTGGAGGCTGCTGTATGAGTCTCAAGGTGTGATCCTTTTCTATGATCTGCAGAATCCATGCATCCGAAGTTATGGTTCTCCATTGATTCAGATGGAGGGAGAACCAACCTCTGACCACCACCTCCTGGGTCTAGACCAGAGGAAGGTGGTCTGGCAAGGAGTCAAGCTGAAGTGGAGCCAGTCGCAGAGGCTGGTCCTTCACTTCTGGGGTGCTTGGCTACCGCTCCAGCACCGGAGGTGGCGGGCAAGGAAGCCTGGGCTCTACGCTTTTCATGGGTATGGGGGACTCTTCCGCGCCTACTGTTCTGTTTACGAAAAGTAGGCCACTCTTTGCCCCCTTGGCTGAGTGTGGCAGAGTGAATGGACCAATTTGATGGCTGTGCCAGAGGCCTGCAGATCATTTATGAGGTCCTGTACATCAGGGCCGAACAGCTTAGTGCCACTGAAAGGGGCATTAAGCACTCTGTGCTGCATATCAGCTGCAGTTCCAGAAACTCTGAGCCAGGAGTGCCTACGGAGGAATATTAGCCATGTCACACAGTGCTCTGAAGAGATGTTTCCTAACATTCTCAGCCACCTGGGAACAATGAAGCAATTCCTGCTTTTGTGAGCCATCAGGAAGGGCCTGAGCCATAGCTTTGCCATTCTTCCAGTTGGCATTTTGTTATTTGACCATGTGTGACAGATAGTTTGCAATCCTCAAGCCTAAGATGGAGGAGGCATAAACCCTTTTTCCCCCAGAGGTCAATCCTACAAGATTCCTTGTCTGGGGGAAGGGAACTAAGGTGTTTAGGCACCTTAGATCGGTCATGAGCTGCCTTAATGACAACTGAATCAGTTTCCACTTGAGCAGCATAATAGGGGAGACCCTGAGGGGCAAGATAAAGTTTGTCCACCCTACGTGGCATAGGTAGCACTATGTCTGGTCTGTGCCAGGATGCCATGGCTGCATTCTTCAATGCTGGGAGCATTGGAGGAATGATCTTTGGGGGAGATTCTGAAATCTCCACAAAACTCACCAGGTCCTTTCTGGTGGCATCTTTTTCCTCAGCGCAGAAACCCATGGTAGAGGACAGCTGCTTCATCACATTAAAAAAATGTGGGGTCCTCAGGGGGGACCTGTGAGTATGCTTCACAGAGTCCTCACTGACAGAAGAAGATGTAGACTTGTCAGACAGCAGGAGTTCCTCCTCTCCTTCCTCCACATCATCAGAAAGAATGAGATCAGGGTGACACTCCACCTCGACGTCGGACTCTTCAATCTTTGGGTCTGGCATTGGGTTCACCGGTGGAGGCCCACAGGGAGTCTCCTGGGGTCGACAAACAGGCATCAACAACAAAGTTGCTATTGACGCCTGTGGCGAAGGGGGCCTATTTAAGGCACCCAGTTGCTGAACAAGCATATTCATGAACTTGATCATTACTTCATTCAGGTCGACGGTGGACGTCGACGGAGGGGGGTTCGATGGCACAGGTGTTGACAACCTGCCTGCTGTGTCCTGAGAACCCCATGAGCCTGTAGCTCTGGTGGGAGAAGGGGCAGGTCTCAACAAGAGAGTCATCGATGATGGACCTGTCATTGATGACGGAGGGGCTGACAACCAGGAAGTCGATGGCTGGGCACCCTGCGAATCAGGTGGAGGTGCTGTCACTATGGGTCTGGTAGGCACAGAGACCTGGACAGCAGTTCTCTTCATCTGAGCTGCCGCAGTCGATGAAGATCCCACAGAAGAAGGAGAGGCCAACGGGGAGTGAGACAGATGCCGAGGGAGAGTGGTCGCGATCCTGTCTTTTTTGTGACTTTTTCCTGAGGACCTGTCTTGGGCCATGGAGGCATGGGAGCTCAAAGATCTGGTCAGTGATTCAGAGGCTGGGGCCCCTGAGGACCCCTGCCCAGAGCTGGCTACCTGTTGTTACATCACAAATTTTTTAAGAGCCTTTTTGCGTTGTCGAATGATTGTTTGGTTAAACTTCTGGCAGAGCTCACAGTCAGAAACTTTCTGGTCAGGCCCAAGATAGCAGACACAAACTGAATGTTCAACTGTAGAGGCAATTTTCTTTCCACAGTAGCAGTAATGGAAAAGAGAGGCGGAAGGATTAACTCTTGACAAACAAAAGAAGACATCTCTTGAAAAAGAGATTTTTACAAGGTAGGTGAAAAAAGCCAGAGGCCGAAAAAAGGCATGAATACTGCGATGGAGCTTCCACGGAGACCCATGCAAGCAAGTTGATGGCAGGAAAGAACAGAGAAGAAAGCGGGGCTGCCCACGCCTATATAGGGTTGGTGATGTCGACAGCGTGAGTGGCCCCAGTTGTACTGTAAAAATCTTCCATGTGGATTCCTCTTCACCGATGGTGAAGATTTCTGTGGTGTTACCTGATGACTGAGATACCCCCAAAGAAGATCTACCTTTTCCACAAACTGGAATTTCTCACTTTGAAATCGGCCGTTGCAGACCATTTCCATGACTGTTTGAAAGGAGCCAGGTTCACCATGCTAACAAAAAACAACCTGTTGACTTATGTCCTGACAAGTGCTCAGCTGGATAATGTTGCAAGATAGGCTTATATCCATTTATGTGGGTTCATGTTGTATGTGCTGTAATAGACTTTAGAATGGGACAGTCTCTTTAAAAGGCTTTTAAGGAATAAACTTACAAAAATAGCCTTAATTGTTCTAATGGCTATTTTTGAATCTGGTACACCTCCAGATAAGGGAGACAGTTTTATTGAGCCAGGAAAACATAACTCGGAGAAAACTGGGCATCTAGCTTTCCATGACAGGAAAAGGTCAGGGGGATGACCTACGGGTCAGGGATTAAGCCAAATGCATGGACCAGATGTCACTGGGGTTGACATGAAACCTGACATGGAACCACAATGACACCTACAGGGAAAGGTAAACTGTTGCACCCCATCACACTGTGGGTCTGGCTTGAAGATGACCAGCCTGTATGTATAAGACACACATTCTGAACTCAGGGCAGTTTATAAACAGTTTAGCCGGGGGTCAGATAGCCTGTCCAGGTGGCATATACTTGAAGACCAGAAGTATTTGTGTAGGCCTGGAAAAATCTCTAAAACCAGACCTAAGTGTGTGGAAATTTGACTTTTCACATACTAAACAGAACATTCTGATTTTAAGTCAGAATTTTGGAAACCAAGACTTTTCACCAAGGAAGCACCTGAAGTCTTTTTAAAAGGACATTTAGAGGAACTGACGTGGAATACAACCTTGCTACACAATTTTCGCTTAAGGACTCATCTCTACAAGGACATTTAAAATCTTGTTTGGACTCTAACATCAAAACAAGGTATAATTTAGAATAACAGTATCTAGTGTTTTCTGTAAACCATCCAGTTTTATTTTTGATATTGTCTGAATTTCAAAGTTCTTCCAAACTGTAGACTTTTATGTATTGCTTTTATTTTAAGTAAACTCTTATGATTTTCTTATCAACTCTGCCTGGGGGTCTGATTGTGTGATCTAACATTTTAACAAAAGGGTTTTGAAAAGACTGTGTGCCTTAAAAGATAGTATCGCTCAGCTATCATACCAAACTACTTAGGTAAGATGTAGCCAGTGGCCATGGTGGGATTCAAATACTGAAAGTAGTGCAGAGTCAAGGGAACTTGAAACTACAGTTTCCACCCTCCCACTGGGAAAAGGAAGTTTAGAAAGTCTTCCAGAACCCTGACAACTGCTCATGAGTTCTTAAAAAGGGGGATCCTCTCTGCAAACAGGAGGTCCTACCAGGCTGCCCGTGGGTTGGGGGCCTGGGGCTCGTGACAGATGCCACCAGGCATAGACAGATTGCCGCCCTGCTATTCCACAACTTCCAATTGCTTTACTGCCCAGGAAGGAAATGAAGGCAAGGCAAGGCAAAATTTATTTAAGAGATGCCCAATCCCGGAGGCTCTGGGTGCCGTACAAACTGGTAAAACACGTATCATCAAAACAACTCAAATAAACAAGAAAAATAGTTATAAACATATAAATAATTAAATCCTAGTTAAAACAGTTCCCATAAATAATAATACAAACATCAGATTACCACTATTATAATCAGATTTATAGATTGAAGGCCTGCATGAATAGGAGGGCCTTAAGGCGGGCCTTGAATACCTCCAAAGTGGGGGGCCCCTTAACATCGAGGGGCAGTGAATTCCACAGGATGGGGGCAGCGACACTAAAGGCCCTGTCACAAGCTGATTTCTACCTTGTCCTGGGAATCACCAGGGGGCCTCCACAGGAGGAACAGAGGGGGCAAACCGAGAGAGTAGGTGCAAGAAGGTCTAACAGATAACCAACGCCCAGACCGTGCCGGGCCTTATAGGTGAGAAGACCCACCTTAAAGAGGATCCTCCACCTGACTGGCAGCCAGTGCAGTTCACGCAACACCGGTGTAATATGGCAAAATTTTGGCTGCCCAGTAAGTAACCGGGCAGCTGCAGTCTGTGGAGAGATCCTCCCGTGACCCTGCGGTAGAGCGCATTACAGTAGTCAAGCCTTGATGTAACTAAGGCATGCATCAAAGTTATAGACCTACTGTAACTGTTGATTTTCCAGAATATCTTTACCATTGATTACCACTTATGGGTCTGGGCTGGAGGCACTAGGACCCCACTGGCGCAAAGCTTTTCCTAGGGGGTCAGCCACAGCTACTGCGCATGGTGCCTGCGCAACATGCATATGGTACAGTATGCCAGCCAATAACCATTGCTGGCTCCCTCACCAACCTTAGTTTGGTTTGCTAAGAGAAAAACAAAGTTGGGAAAAAATGGAGGGCTATGAAGTTCCCTAGTCCTTTTTTTTTCCTCCCCTACGTGCTCCATGCTCCACCACTCCTTCGAGCCACCAAGGTCCCTGACCCACCTCCACCCCCATTGAGCCTCCTACCTCATATGGCAGCCATCCCCGGGGTAACCTGGCATAACCCTTCACCAGATGGGTCCCTCTCTTCCGAGGGGGAAGGCGCCAGTGGGGGGAGCCAGCACAACTACTTGGCCCCAGGGTGCTGCTGAGGCAGACATGGCTCCTTGGGGGCTTTGATGGTGTCGAAGGACTGGCAGCCATCATCCGGGCTGGTCGTAGTGCCATTTCCATTTTTTCTGGTGGTTCCCTGTTGTGTCACTCATGCAGTGCTCCCGGTATCCACCGGGGGCCGCTGCCGAGCAATGCTACCCCGTTACCCACCCCAGGAGAAGAGAGCAATCCCGCAGATGCTCAATCCCCTTCTTCCCCTGCCAGCCCCCGGTGTCCCAAGTCCATTCCCGAACCCGGTTCGCCAGCGTGGCGTCCAGCGCCTCAACCCTCAGTGCCACCAGGCCCCCTAGCCCTTCGAGTTAGGAAAAGGATACAGGAAATGTAAAACAAACAAAACCAAAAAATAAATAAAAAATGACTACCAATCTTTCAATAGAGAAAAAGGGACCCACTAGGTGGTACAAAAGGATAGCTGGGTCAGAAACCAGAGCCTTACACCACTAGCCAGACAGGAGATGGATAGTGATCTGAAAGGCAGCAGCCCTGAAGCATGTGGCTCAGGCAGAAAAAGGTAAGAGGGGAATGCCCAGAAATGGGACCACCTTGCAATTAAGATGGCACAATATGCCAAAATAGGAGTGGAACACAGAGATTCCAGGAAAAAAACAAACCCCATGCTACCAGATACAGGAATGACTGAATATTCAGTTAAAATATATCCCTTTTGTCCATCAGGGAAAAAGAAAGGGGGATCTCAGGTGCATGTGGAGCTGTAGGAATGGACAGCCCTAAGGAGTCGGGATATGTTCATCTCCCCAGGCACCACTAAGGGTAGTGGGCTAACATCCCAGCTGACATAATAGAGGTAAAAAGGCATACCAACCAGAAATGTATACTCTGTCATGGCCTGAAGAAAAAAAAACATCAGAGAACATGACCTTGTTCTCCTGCCACACAGAGATGTACTCATCACTGTGAGCTGCGTGTGCTTTAAGCCATTCCATGGGGGTTGCAGGTTCATGCCAACACAGAGATGTACCTTGTGTAAGAGCTAGTGTAACTTGATCCAATACAGTGCTCAGCACTCTCCCACAGACAGTGCCAGCTGCCAAGTGGAGCTAGGCTGGATAGTGCTCAGAGGCAAAGATTGCATTAAGCAAGAAATAGGGATATACCACAAGAAGAGGATATATCCTGGGCAGGGAGAAAGAGAACAAGAAAGAGGGGAGCCACCTTCTCTTTTTTTGGGTTGGCACAAGGGCCCTGAAAAGGAACCCTCACTCCAGTTTGAAATTTTTTGTGGGAGTGGGAACCCATTAATGGCTCCCAAACCATTTTTTTTTGTTAAACAAATATTCCATAGGGAGTACAACTGGGGAGATGCCATAGCACAAGGTGGTGCTGGCCAGCACTATCAGAGTGAGATACCCAGTGGTCCTGGCTCTGCTAAAGCGGGGGATGGTGAGCAGGTGTGGCAATCAACAGTGAAGATATTCTGGAAGATCAACAGTTCTGGTAAGTACGTAACTTTCATATCATCCATGAATCAATCATCACCATTGATTCCTACTTATGGGTCAGAGTACTAAGCTATCCCTTCTTTCCTGAGGGAGGAACTGACTCATCCTGAGGGTAACAGATACCCTCAGTCTTCTGTGGGGGAGAACACATGAGGGTAGAGGCTCCTTACTGGTCTGGCGAGACCTGATATGGGCCAAGGCCAGATGGGGGGCTTCTGTGGCACAGGAGCAGGAAGGTTCCCTGATAGTTCCTGCCTGACCCTAGGGGAGAAGCGAGCCACCTGGAAGTGCAAGTTAAGCACCTTACACCAGACCAAAGGTGCCATTTGGGAAATGCGAAGCCATGCCATTCGCCTGATGCAGACTGCAGTTCCTCCCATCCTGGAGGCCACGTCATTGGCACTGTAAGATGCCTTCGACTTGTGCTGCGCTACTTCCAGGCCTCAGGCAAAAAGGTCAATAGCCTGTCTATCTCGCACTGTGGCAGTGTAGCGAAGTGTGCTTAGCTGCAACCATAGGTGATGGTTACAGGTCACCATATGTGCCTGGTGTGCAGAAGTGTGCTCAAGATATTTTGGGGGCTACATTACGGTTTCTAAATCTTTAAATTGAGCATATGAAACTGGGTTTTGATTTCTGGAACCTCTCTAGCAATCAAACTAAATTGGATGAAGTTACATCTGCTTAAGATAAGTGGGTAGTTCTGAAACAACTACAGTTATACATTACGACTAGATTAATTTAGCTTAAAAGTTCTTCAGCTTAAATCCGGTTGGTTAAAGTTACCAGACTTAAATTTAAGTAGATTGGGTTAAAAGTACTTTTGCTTAATTCCATTTGGTAAAACTACTGGACTTGATTTGACTGACGATAATCTTTGTGTGAAAACGGACACCTGATATAGATATTTAACCTAGTACCATCTTCCTTGGGTTATTCAGGTATGTGGGCCTACAGGGTCAGGGACAGGCACTGGTATTTGGGAACGTGGCTTGCACTGTCATAGGCTTGTATAGTTTAAAGAGGGACTGGCTGCATTTCTACTACATGGTCATAGACTGTTCAGTTTGCACTTACGAGGGGGTACATTAGCATGTACGGGCCAAATTAGGGCTGTATTTGGGAACTTGGAAAATGTAAATTCGTAATGGAGGTGGGAATTTGGGAATTGTACAAAAGTGCATGGAACTGATGCAGGTTAAGCAAGAGGGCATTAATCTGCTGTCTTAAATTAGTGTTTCCTGGGAATCGGGGACATTGCTTAAACGACTACGGTTTCAAAACTGGGTAGATGAGGGGGCATTAGGAGGGAGCAGGGGGAGATAAGAGTAGGGGATTGTAGAAGGGGGGTGGCAAGAAGAGGCAGTCCATACATTCAGGGATGGGTTATCTTGGCAGTAGGAGAGGGCAGGGGGGGAGGGTGCAGGACAGGGCAGGGTGCTCTTGGGGAGGAGAGGACCACGGAGAACAGTGGGGTGCAATGGATGCCAGGGCAGCAGTATTCAATAGACATGCTGTGGAGGGTGGGGGGTGAGTATGCAAAAATGGTGTACCTGGAAACAAGTACATAGGCAGAGGGGGGAGGTGGTGAGGCAGGGCATGGTGGGAGTTGGGGGAAGTGGAGTAAAAGCACCGGCACTATGAATAGCTAGGGCAGGGATGACAGGGAGAGTATGAGGAATGTAGGGGGAGCAGAGGGTGTCAGGTAGTAAGTAGGAGGAGGAGGGTTGGGGAGCATGGTGTAACTGCACAAAGAACTAAGAGAAACGGAAATGAGAAGGCACGTGGGGGAAACAAGGTTTTCACTGGAGGTGGGGTTAATGAGTCAAACAGGTTTACACCATTAGAAACTATGCAGGACATGGGAAATCAAGAGGGAACAGGGGCCATGGCGAGCAAGTACAGTGGGGGGAGGAGAGGGAGATGGATGGCAGTAATAGGGGTGAACAGGAGGGCTGAAGGGGAAGGAGAAAATGAGGGGTGATAAAGGGGTACTGGAAAATGGGAAAATGGGGTCAAATGGACTTGGAGATGGCTGTCAGGTGGAGGGGCAAGATGAGGGGGTAGCAATAAAATGGAAGGGCAGGGGGGTCCTAGGAGGAGGGAGAAAGTGAGCGGTGACAAAAGGGGGACTCGGAGGGAGGAAAGGGATCAAATGAGGGAAACACTGGAAATGGCAGTCAGGAGGTGATGCCAAACATCTCTGCAAAGAGGACAGATGAAGGAACCCCAGCGGGTAAGCGCAGGGCAAGAGGAACCAGATGAGGTGGGGGACAAGGCCATGGGGATGGGATGAAGTTGGATGAGCGAGACAAGGAGCAGATGGGGGAGGACTTAAAGAGGGCAAGCAAGGAGTTGGTAGTAGAGTTATCATACTGGGGGACTCCATATTTAAGGGTATCAGATGAGAGGGAAGGGGGACAGAGGGAGTTCTATCTGGGTAGATCGCATGACAGGTACGACAGCGCACAGAGCAAAACATATAGTTCCTTCAAGCCTAAGGGGTCAGAGGGAGAACCCCCACAAAGTGGTGCACTTCGGTACGAATGATTTGGAAGGAAATATCGTGCAGGAAGTACATGCTAGATTTAGGGAACTGGCCAGCATATGCAGAATTGAAGGGAATACAGTTGCTTTTTCCAAAGTTCTGCCTGCGCTGGGGGCAAGCACAGACAGAAAACAGAGGATAAGGGAGTTTAATGAATGGTTGGGGAAATGGTGTAAAACAATGGGGTTTGGACTGGTGGGGGGATGGGGAGCAACATGGGAAAACAAGGATCTGTATGCCCAGGATAAATGTCATCTGAGCATGGGGGGATCAGGAGTCTTAAAGAGGAAACTAGGCGAGTTTACTGATGACATGCATGATTTAAACTGGGAGGGGGACTTAGACTTGCAGAGAAAGCAGGGACACAAAGTTTGGGAAGCTTTGTGCCTCACCCCAACTGGAAATTTGTCAGAAGTAAGGAACTCACAGAGGAGTAAAAGCGGGTGGAAGGGGATGGATATGTGGGATCGGGGGGTCAGTTGGAGAGTGGTCTCCACAAATGCAAGAAGCCTAGGTATCAAGTTACCCAAGTTTCAGGCACTAATGGTGGAAGAGGGGGTGGGCGTAGCTGCCATCACAGAGACATGGGATACCCAGTACCATGGCTGGGACTTAATACTCCCGTGGTACAGATTGTATAGAAGGGACATAAAAATTGGAACGGGAGGAGGGGTGGTTTCGTTCATAAGAGAGGGGATATAGAGTGCAGTAAGGAGGAAGAGGAGGAGGAAAGTGTGGAGGCATTGTGGGTTACCATACAGGATGGGATGGGAAGGGAAGGAAGGTTAGTCTGGAGTAGGGTATAACCCACCACCCCAGCCTGAGGAACTTGACAGAGAACTGGTAGTTAACCTAATGAATCACTGTGGCAAGGGCAGGATGGTGGTGGTAGGCAACTTCAATCTGCCAGGGGTGGACTGGAGCACGACGACTTCCATTAGTGCCAGGGAACAACGGATACTGGATGCCTTCCAGATGTATTCTTGACACGACAGGTGGTAGAGCCGACCAGAGAGGGTAACATTCTGGATCTTGTATTGGCAGATGGAGACCAGGTATGGGATGTGATGGTTGAGGACCTGCTGGCGGGAAGTAACCATTGTACGGTATTATAGGTTCTCCCTTGATCTGGGGAGGGAGGGAGGAAAAACTTACCACAATGAGGGAAATGGACTTTAGGGGTGCAGACTTCCGTAAGATGGCAGCCATACTTAAGGGGCATATTGAGGCTAGTGGTATAGCCTAGAGATTAGAGTAATGAGCTGTAAATGGGCTTGGTACATCCAGCAGACTGGGGTTTGATTCTCACAACACCCACTTACATACTGCGGGATTCTGAGCAAGTCACTTAACTTCCCCAGTGCTCCCAGGTCACCCCTGAAAACAGGCACTTCCTAGTGGGCCTTACCCAGTTACCAAAGATTAAACCAAACTAAACAGCTAAATAAATAAAATGTAGTGACCATCAGCCTGGACATGGATACTGAAAGCAAATGGGCTATGTTGAAGCTGGGCCTCATAGAGGCTTCAAAACTGGCACAAAGACCTGCAGTAAAAAAAAGCAAGGTCCAGAGAACCCAGCTGGTGGACCAGGGAGGTGCATGAGAAGGGTGAGGGAGAAAAGGTTAGCCTTCAGAATTTACAAGAGAACCTGCAGGTGGGATGACAGAGAGAAGTACATTAGGAGATTGGTGGGGGGGGGGGGTGAGCAGGGTGGTAAGGGCATCTGAGGCCTCAAAGGAGCTAAGGCTGGCACAGGGGATTAGGGGTGGTGAGAAAGAATTTTTTAAGTACATCGGAGTGCGGAGGATTTGTACAGGCCAGATCACCTGGATAAAGGAGGACGGTAGGTGGGCAGAGAAGGGAGCTGAGCAGGCAGAAGTACTAAATGGGTACTGCTGTTCAGTTTTTACCAGGGAAAAGGAAGTGCCAATTCTGCAGGGGAATGGTAGGGCAGGGGGTGGTGATGGGGTGCGGGGGCACAACGGATGGTGAGATCCCAGTGAAGAGAGTGTGGGCAGACCTTAAGTCCTTGTGGACAGACAAGGCACCAGGACTGGATGGAATCCACCCCAGAGTCCTGAAGGAATTGGCAGAGGTCCTTGCAGCACCTCTGTTGGATTTGTTTAATACCTCCCTTCAGTCAAGATGTGTAACACTGGACAGGAGGATGGCACATGTGGTGCCCCTCAATAACAGCAGACCCAGGGATGAGCTGGAAAATTACGGACTGGTCAGCCTCACGTCCATAGTGGGGAAATTACCGGAACCCATCTTAAAGGAGAGGTTGGTTTCATTCCTGGAAGTAAACAGCCTTCAGGACGTCCAGCAACATGGGTTTGTCCAGGGGAGCTCTTGTCAAACTAAACTGGTCAAAGTTTTTGACTGGGTGACAAAAGCTCTAGATGGAGGTCGGCCAGTTGATGTCCTGGATCTGGACTTCAGCAAGGCCTTTGACTCTGTGCTGCATGGGAGACTGATTGGCAAACTGAGGAACCTGGGGGTAGGGGTGAAGCTGGTTAAGTGGATTGGGAACTGGCTGAGTAACAGACAGCAGAAAGCGGTGGTAGGGGGAGAATTCTTGACACCCAGGACGGTCACTAGTGGAGTCCAGCAGGGATGGGTTCTGCGTTCACTGCTATTTAATGCTTTCGTAGCTGACTTAGCGAAAGGAGTTAAGAGCAAGATGAGCTTGTTTGCCAACGACTTCAAATTAGGTGTGGTGGTGGACGGTGAAGAAGGGAGGCGGGTACTCCAGGAGGATCTAGATAGACTTGAACAGTGGTCAAACACATGGCAGCTGGGATTCATTGCTAGGAAGTGCAGTGTACTGCATTTCAGGTCCAGGAACCCAGGGTACAGTAACCACTTGGGGGGGGGGGGGCAGTTATCTGTCTCTGAGGAGGAAAAGGATCTGGGTGTGGTGATCACAGGGGATATGAATCACTCACAATACAGTGTCGAAAAGCAGTGACAAAGGGCAGCAGAATGCTGGGGTGCACTGCTAGTGGGATCACTTCTAGAAAGGATGAGGTGGTTTTTCTGCCACTGTGCAAATCATTGGTGAGGCCGAACTTGGAGTGATGTGTGCAGTTCAGGCGCCCATACTTAAAGATGGACATCAGGCTCCTGGAGGGAGTCCAGAAAAGGGCATCCAAGATGATGCAAGGAATGGGGGAGAAACCCTATGGGGAGAAACTAAGAGAGCTCAAAATGTACTCCCTGGAGGATAGAAGGGACAGAGGCAATATGATCAAGACCTTTAAGTACTTGAAGGGTATAAACAAAGTTAGTACTGAGGGTATGTTTCAATTGAAGGGGAAGGAATCACGAGGGGACACAGCCTGAAGTGGGGGGTCAGGAGGGAGCTGAGGAAGCATTACTTCATGGAAAGGGTGTCGGCTTGGAACACACTGCCTGAGGAGGTGATCTCGCTAGATTCAGTGTGGAGTTTTAAGAAGGGATGGGATAGGTTCATGGGGAAGGTACAAGTAGGAAGAGAACCGACCTGGGTGGTAAACTCAGGGTGGGAAAATTTGGCAGGCGGGAGGGAGAACATATGAACATACGAAATTTGCTAGCTGATAAAGGCCTAGAGGTCTATCAAGTCTGCTTGAATGTGCAGATAGCACCCCTTATTCTGCAGCTGCCCCTCCCTTCCACCCTTCCCCTTCATTAACCCTCCCGCTTGTCCTGTCCCATCCTTGTTTGAAGCAGTCTACTGTTCTACTGCATACCACTTCAGCAGGTAACGCATTCCACCCAGCCACCACCCTCTCTGTAAAAAAGTGTCTCCTCATCTCCCTCCTGAACCTTTCTCGCTCCAGTCTCATATCATGGCCCCTGGTGGCCCTCCCCTCCCTTACTTTGAACAGCCCCTCTGTACCTGTCTTGTTTATTCCTTTCATGTATTTAAAGGTTTCAACCATGTCACCCCTGTCTCTCCTCTCCTCCAGTGAGTACATGTTCAACTCCTTCAACCTCCTCTCATATGATAAGTCCCCCAGCCCCTTGATCATCTTTGTCGCCTTGCCTGCACCCCCTCCAGTAACGTAATGTCCCTCTTCAGATACAGGCGTCAGTACTGCACGCAGTACTCCAGGTGTGGTCTAACTAATGACCTATACAGTGGCAGAATCACCTCCTCCCTCCTCGAGGATATACCCTTGCAATACAACCCAGCATTTTGTTGGCCTTTGCAGCTGCCTTCCTACATTGTGCCGAGTTGTTCATTGACCCTGTAATGAGCACACCCAGATCCTTCTCCTCCTCTGTCTGGGCTAGTTGCACTCCCCCTAGCTGGTAACTCCTCCTTGGGTTCTACATCCCAAAATGCAGCACCTTGCACTTTTTGGCATTAAAGCCCAGTTGCCAGGTGTCTGACCAGGTTTCAAGCTTTGCCAGATCATCCTGCAACCCCTGCCATCCCCCTAGGTCATCCACCACCGCGCCTACCTTGGTATCATCAGCAAACTGACTGATCTTGCTCTTGATGTCCCATGATATGTCTGCAATGAATATCCCAAACACCACTGGTCCCAACACCGAGCCGTGTGGAACACCGCTCATCACTGCCCTTGGGTGTGAGAGCTCCCCCACCCACCACCCTCTGTTGCCTTCCCTGCAGCCAGTTTCCTACCCATCTCACCAGCTTTGCACCCGCCCCTGTGCCTACTAACTTCCTTCCCAGCCTTCCATGTGACACTGAGTTGAATGCCTTACTGAAGTCCAGATACAGGACATCCACTGCATGGCCCCTGTCCAGTTGCCTAGTTACCCAGTCATAGAACTCGACCAGGTTGGTTTGGCAGGATCTGCCACGTATGAAGCCATGCTGTCTGCTGTCCTGTAGTCCTTTGGCCTCTAGGAGGGCCACCAGCCTCTCCTTCAGGATAGTCTCCATTAGCTTACCCATGATGGATGTGAGGCTCACTGGTCTGTAGTTTCCCGGTTCATCCTTGGGGCCACTCTTGTGGAGGGGCACCCATAAGCCATCCTCCAGTCCTGAGGTACACACCCCGAATGTAGAATGTAGAAGGTGGGGGGGCAGCAGCAGTTGTCTAAACTGTGAGCTGCACTTTCGAGCAGATGCTATAGACCTTGAGGCCTAAATCCTGCTGGCATTGTCATATGATTGTATGTGTGTAAGTGCACATTAGGACACATGCTGAGGAAAAGCCTTCCTGCCAAGGGCATCCGTCTGAGTGGAATCTGCCTCTGGAGATCAGTCATCCATGAGGCCTTGTGGTCTAGATGGGGTCTGCAGTATTTCAAGCCCAGAGGAAGAGTGAGGCACATCACCAACAGACCTTGAGGGTGCATGATACCACATGAGGAGGTCCCTAGGGATAACTGGGTTGGAGAAGGGATGCCTCCACACTACCCTGGATGCATCCTCAAAGACTCTAGTCCATGGTGGAACAATAGAAGTATCAAGACTGGGAAGCCAGAGGAGTCCCAGCAGCAGGGCTGCCAGACTGCAACTTGTATAAACATGTAAGTCTAGCACCTGGAGCATCTCCACTAAGAATTGCTGGTACAAAGCATACTCAGAAGCTTAAGGAAGGTGGAGAGATGATTCATTGTCCTATGAGGAGGACACATATGGAGACAAGGCACTGACTCTGGGTACCATTGGTGCCACAGAGAAGGGTATATGCTGGGCCTTGTCAGACTCCCTATGCCAGCTCTCCAAGGCACCAATGAAATCATGTTGTTGCTCCCATGTTATTGGCTCCTCAGGGCCTTTGATCGAGGGCAACCTCTCCAGGAAACGGTGAGCCACTACTAGAGGGGATTGAGACTCCTGGTCTCAGGGGCCTTGGCCTGGGCTGTTGAACTGTGTAAGGGGCCCTCACCTGAGGGAAGAGCTTGGCATTTGTATCTGAAGAGTTTGTGCTTTGTACCCTCCCAGGTCGTAGCTGAAAATAGGTATTCAATTGTCTAATGTACCTACCCGTTTACCAAAAATCAAATAAATAAATAAATATTTGCCCAAAGGGTGTCTTCCTATATCTAAGGAGTGACCCAACTGGTGTTCAAGGCGGAAACCCCCAGGTGAGGAGAGTTATATAGATCCCACAGGGCGACTCCAATCCTCACACAGTGATGGTGATGTCCACTAGCTCTGGAGAAAACTCCATCTCTGGGCCGCTATCCACCCCCAAGTCGGTACAAGGCTCAGGATTGGTGACAAACTCTGAGACAGGGTCATCTCCATCACCATGGCTGGCACCACCCTTGACACCTTGCTCAGTGCCGACTTCAACGTTGTGCCTTGAGCAATCACCCTCCTCAGTGTTGCAGCTGACACTGGAGTCAGGCATGACCTCTGAGAGGTCATCGTTGTCAGTACCTCGCTCAGAGTCAGACCCAGGATCAGTACCATTGACATCACCAGCTCTGTCACTGTGTCTGGAGCCATCAGCGTCCTCGAGGTTGCTAGCGACACCATGAACAGTGACAATATCCAAACTGGCAAGAGTGCAGACAACAGACTTGGTGCTTGTCCCTCTTCTAACACTGTAAACAGTGTCAGGAGGGGGGCCTGACACTGTCTCCAGTGCCACCTGCTGTGTCATCACCACAAAGGGTGACAACAGCATGAGCGATGCCAGAGGACATCGAGGTGTCCACCACTGTAGACCATGCATGTAGCTGCGGCCTTGCCACTGGCGATGTCTGCTGCTCAGGACAGACAGACTGTTGAGGGTTTACAATCAATCACTCAGAAGGAATCAACTTTCCACCAGACCCATCCACTGGAGTCTCCAATGCCTCAGTACAGTGCAATTGAGGAGAACGCTATACTCTATACTTCCATGGAACCACAGACCCATAGGTCCCAGGAAGAGGCCAAGGGGAAAGTTAGAGACCTGGTCTGGGATGCACATGTGCGAGGCTTGCCTCTGAAGGTGGGGATCTGATGACCCCATCTCAATGTGCGGTTCACAATGGTATGGAGGTCCAAAGAGAAGCAGGCACTGCACACATCCATATTGTGCTCTGGTCCAAGACAGGACGCGTAGCACTGATGTTGGTCCAGAACAGCCATCGGTTTCCCATGGGGCAATGACACATAATGGGTAGCTGTCAACCTTTCTTCCAAGACTTGGCCCCTTTTTTACCAGGCTGGCACTGCAGTAAAATAATAAAGACAGGTGACACTGCAAATAAAAAATAAATTGATGGTGATGTAGTAAAATAAGCAGCGATGAGGCAAACTGAGGTGCCGCACTCCGACAGTGTGCACCTGACGGTGGGAAGAGCATAAGGAGGTTGGTGAGGGAGCCAGCAATGGTTATTGGCTAGTGTGTGGCACCACCTGGGAGGGGTAGGCACCATGCCCAGCAGCCTTGGCCAGTCCCCTGGCTAAAGCTTTCCTCCTGCAGGGCCCTAGTGCCTCAGACCCAGACCCATAAGTGAGGATCAGTGGTGAAGATCGAGTCTTAGAAGGTCAGTATTGATGTGGATGCCATGTCTAGATGCCCACATCATGCTCCATCCACAAAGGGGCCCAGGACTTACATTTCTAAGGATGGGTATGGGCCACTTGTCAGCTGCTCATGCTGATCAGCCTACTACTAGCAAACCAGATCGGGCAGCTGATCTGCTGTGAGTGCATCCTGACACCAGACCAGTGGTTCATGCTCATTTGGCCAACCTGCATAATAACTCTCTGCTACATCTCAGCCTGACAGTGTGACAATCTCAGAGGATGACCCCAGTTTGAAGGACATCACTACAACTTTGTAAAAGGGGCCGGAATCTGCCAAAGTAAAGTCAATCCATCCTGAGATGCCACTTCCTCTACAGGAGAGGAACAAGCTGGTCATGAAAAATGGACTTTTGTGCCAATATACTGGGGCTATCCGTTTCTGGAGAAAGCAACTGGTTCTGAACACCAAGTTCAAGACAATAGTCTTGTTGGCCCTTCATGCAGATATGGGTGAATAGAGAAATAACAAAACTATAAACCTTGGCAAAGACCAGTTCTACTGGTGTTGTCTAGCAGTGGACTTAGAACAGCATTACAAAAGGTGTAGCCACTGCATTGCCTGCAAGACTCTGCTGAAACAGGGGGCTCCTTTAGTTGACCACAAGATCTTGTCTGCACAGGATCTTGTCTGCATGAACTTTCTATATCTGGATCCAGACAAGAAAGGAATCAGTAACAACTTGGCAGTGACCGACCACTGCACCTAATATGCACAGGCCTGCCCCACCAAAAATCATAAAGCAACAACACTAGCAAGAAAGTTGTGGAAAAAATACTTTGTGCACTGTGGCTTCCCAAAACACCTCCATTTTGACCGACAGAGAGACCTTGAGAGAAGCCTCATCAAAAATACACTGGACTGACTGGCACTGAAATGTCTCCATCCATACCCTATCATCCACAAGGTGACCCTCAGCCTGAGAGGGTCAATCAGACACTACTTAAAATATGAGTACCCTTGGACCTGGCCAACAATCCCACGACACCAGCAAGTGCAGTGTGGGTTTACTCCTACAACTGTGCCAAGAATGAGTCCACAGGGTTCTCTTTCTCTTACCTTATGTTTGGACTTGATACCAGGCTGCCAATGTATATCTGTCAGCATCTTTGCTGCTGGTGCCCTGCCAGGCACTGACCTTCCATACACCAAAAGATTAAGACAGCAACTACAGGAAGCCTATAGGATGGCCCAGGAAGTCGCAGGGAAAGCTACAGGATAATGACATCAACAAGTCCTGATATGATAAACAAGTAAGACAGCAAGCTCGATGATCTGGTGACAGAGTCTTGATTAGAAATCTTGAAGTCCCAGGCAAATATAAAATAGATAACTGATGGAGATCTGAGCTATATGTCACTGTGGAACACCTCCCAAACCTACCGGTAGACCATCCAGGCCACAGAAGAAAAATCACTGTTAGTAAAATGCACAGAATATTGTTGTTCATTGTCCAACTTCTACCAGAATCTGAGACACAAACCAGTTCTTTGCTATGTAGAACAGTCACTAGAATTAAGACAGGGTGGAGGAGGACCTCTGCAGTTCAGCTTGAACCACCAGTTGCCAATTCGACGACACAGCCTGACATGGCCTAAAGCAGATCTAATGAAGAGGATCACTCTGTGTATCTGTACCTTCCTGGACTAATGTCAGCACCAAATCTCTTGGGACCCCCCCCCAACCCCACCCAAGGACTATAACTCCAACAGCAGCACCCTTTGTACTGCCTAACTTTGGGCCCAAAGTGATGAACCCTGCTTCTATCATGGAAGACAATGGGGGGCATGATAAGGAACCACTAGAGGACATAGAGAGACCTGAAGCTTCTGAACTCATTTTTGCAGTAGATGCCAAAACCCTCAGTGACCCTGATCAAGTCAATGCAGAAGAGCCTGTTGGACCTCATTGATCTGGAAGAGAAGTTAAGTGAAGGGATGCACCTGATGATTAACGTTGCCATAAATTTGGAAAGTAAATAAACCCACCTGCTGACGAACTACTGATTACTTCCCATAATGCAGTTCCCAGGCCATATTTGGAAATTGTGGCAATACCCCTTTGGGAATACAGTAATTGTAAATGCATGCCATGTGTTATACTGTAGAATGCCAGACAGGATGCAGGTGTATGAGATAGACTGCTATAATGAGTTTTTTAAGTTTGTGTTTTTCAGGTCTTGATGAAGATGCCAAGGATTTTAGTGGGTTTAGGAAGATGTAACCCCCTCCTGAAGAGTGCTTTCCTATGGCACTCTTCTGGAGCACTGCTGCCACCTCCCCTTCACCGGTCTTCATCCCCAGTCCTGGTCCGGGTTGCAGCTGTTGGACTGGAGGCTGGACTGGACACTGTTCATCAGGCATGGAAGCACCCTCCTTGCCACAGCCTGAGCCACACTGCCTCCTCACTCTTTTGGCCCTTGAGGACTATGGTAGTGGGGCCAGGGAGACTTCTTTAGCACAGCTGTGCCATGGACATCAGTGGTCTCAGCCATACAGGGATGTTACTCACAATCCCTGGATTACAACTGAGGTCAGTGAGCACAGCGAGGAGCCAGCACAATTATTTGGCAGTTCTCAAAGCTGCAACCTCAGCCACACTACAGAAACTCCTCCTCCATCATGGTGCACATCCTTCAGAAGCACTTAGCAACACTCCCCTGCCACTGATTCTCCAACCCTCAAGTCCCATCGACTGGCAGCAGGGACCAGAAGGTACAGATCATAATAGCCAGAAGCTGCTACTTTTAAAAATGTAAATTGCGCGAGGGACTGCAATTGGGTCCCAATGTTTGTTGCTCTTTTGGTCCCCAGATTCCCATAGGTGATGGCACCACCCCACTTTATATTTACCTCCAAACCAACCACTCACCTGAAGGCATTATAAACTTTGCCAAAAGACATTAAAAAGACTTATTCATGCTACTCATCATACCTCTCAACTTTCTGTCACTTAAATGTGGGGTACAGACACTCATACTGTGAGACAGTTTGGGACACTGACCTTTATAATAAGTAATGCACCATCAAACATGGAGATACAAGCTCAGAACACTGCACAAAACAGTACCGTTGTAACCCCCCCTGCAAATGGGGGTTCCCAAAAGTCTTCCAGGAGCTTGCCTGAATGCTCCAAGTCTGGGCGGTGTTCGGCGTCTGAGCTATTTAAATGTGGTTCCAAGTGAGTGCTATGTGAGCCTCCACGTACTGTCGCTTTAAGAGCTGTCTGCTTGCAGACTTTATTAGTTCGTATGGGGGACTGTGTATTTAATGCTCAAATCCCACCCGGGCTGCTGTCAATTCGCTCTGTTTCTGCCCTTGCTACATGTGCAGAGGGAGCCTTGTTGAAAGGTATAACTGTTTGCAGAAATCATTTAGAGTTACTGAGAAAATGTAGTTTGTCTAACCTGTCTTCATTTCAGCATGAACTGTTTCAGTGTAACTCTTTCATTTTGGTCCTGAATAGCTGACTTGGACCAATCAGGATGATAGGGAGACCCTAAAATGGAGCATGTGGACGAATCGGAACTTGAATCTCAATTTTGAGCCAGCCACAAGGGGATTGTATGGGCAGTGACTCTGGGAAATGTAGTTTTAACCTTGGCGCCTTTTTCCACCAACAGAGGGAGTCTTATTGTAAGTGACAGCCGAACCAGCCAACAGAAAGGTATGGAGCTAAAGGAAATGCCCTGCTCTGTGACTGGAAAGATTAGATCAGTTGTGACTGTGAAGAGAGAAGGAGCTCTGTGCTTCTGCGGTGTATAGTTTCATGCGGGAAGTGCGTGTGAGGCCCTGACTTTCGGTCTGCAGCCTTTGTGAGTGCCAGTTTGGACTGCATCCGAGTTGTGAGGAGAAAGAAGCACTAGAAGTGTGGAAACCAGGCTCACCCTGTAGAAGACTAGAGAAACTGCTGAATCACGCTCGGTCTGTCAGGAACTGAAGCTGCTGTGTGTGCTCCCGGGTATTTGCAGTAATTGCGGTCGGGATCGAGAAGCAGTCTGCCTGGTATAGTACTTTCCTTTTACATATGAATGTGTGTAGTGCTTGTGGGGAATCAATATTTCCAATCCCGTGTGCTGTGTGCTGAAGCTGGAAGCAAACTCCAGTTTGTCTCGGACTAAATCTGTTTGCTATCAACTGCAGTGGGGTCCAGTCACAAGGACTTTGTCTCCATGCCTTGTTGTTCTGGCAATCCAGAAGAACATCCACCATCCGGTTTTCAGCTTGGGTATTGTGAGTACAAGTCAGGGTATTCCCCTGCAGCCTGTTTTAAATCACAAGTGTGTCATCTAATTCTTCTTGTTTCACTGCTTCATGGACTGAGCCATCCGGCTCCGGATTACAATTAGGTGTTGTGCATATATTTTCTTCTACAGGGCCCTATCCATCTGCACCTGCCGGCCAACCCCAGGCAACGGACCTGGCTAGCCCCCCAGCCTGGGTACCCAGAGTGTGACTTTCAGCCCCTGTATGTGCACAGTACTGTGATTTAATGCCACCAGTTAACCTGATTTCCCCTCCGTGTTACTGCCCTAAATAAATCAGATTTGTTGTTGTTATACTATATACTGTCTGTGGTGTTGGTACTTATGGAAACAGTATTGTGTTTTGCTGTGTATGTTGTTTAACCTTATTTTACAGGGGGTCCTCAGAGACGTGCTGCAGAATCAGTCTTGAGGGTAAGTGGTATCTATATGAGTGAACAGTTTGTATACATGGGGTATTGGGGCTGTAACTCCAGTGTACTGTGTGAGCCACTAGAGAGAATAAAAGGGGGTCTCAGTGTCCCAGAGGGCTGTGACCAAGCTAGTCTAACCACTACAAACCCTGACCTCTGGGTGGAGGCACCCGCTATAGGACCTAGGCCCCTCAACCTGTCCGTAGTCAAACAGGCAGGGGTAGTAGCCCTTGGGACAGCGCCACCTAGGGGTTACATCTTGGAGGCACCACTGGGATTAGCGTCCTCTAGTGGCCACATTTACAAATTACTGTTAAAAATAAATGGCTACCCCAATAGAAGTGGCTGTACACCAGTTGGTGGGGTGGTGTACTGATCAGGAGATCGACCCCCAAAATGCTATACTTATCTTGGATATCCCACTGGGTACCAGTACAGACACTGTAGAGGGAGTACTTTCCAAGGTGGAAGGGTTACAAAACCCTGTGATGGCGGGTCAACATGCTAATCTGCTCACCCACACTTTCATGGCCCTAGTAGAGTATAAGAACCCCACAGATAGCTCCAATGTGCCACAGACTGTTACCCCAGAGAGAGCCCTCACTGCCTGGAGAGTGATAACTAAGGACAGTAAAGACCCGGGGGAGGGAATGCCCCCGACACCCACTATCTGAAACTTTTGAGGAGAAATTTGCTAAATTGTTGCTGGAGGAAGGGAAAACTGAGGAGGATTTAAAGAAACTATTATTGCCACCTGGGGGCGTTCCTCCCCTAACACCCTCTCCCCCTCCCGCACCCATTACTGCCCCTCCTTCTGTGCCAGTACTAGCCCCTATGTTTGTACCTGCCATTAGTCATGACTCTTACCGAAAGCTCAAAGTATTCTCTGGCATCCGCCCCACTCCAGATGGGGAGGTTGATCTGGAAACCTGGATAATCTCTGCTACTCTTGCGGTACAAGACTGGCAATGCTCTGAGGCAGAAAAAAGGGCTCACCTGGGGGAGAGCCTCCATGGACCCGCCCAACGAACTTTTCACTCCCTGAGGGTCTCTGACCCTGACGCCAAAGCCCAAGAGTACATAATTGCCCTTGAAAATGTGTTTGGGGGCACCACTAGTGTTAAGGCCTTGAAATGGAAGCTTAAAGATGTTAGACAACAGCAGGGGGAATTGTCATCTGCCTATGTGGATCGATTAGAGGGAATCTTGCAAATCATTTTTTGAAAGGGGGTTGGACCCATAGTGAAGTGGGCCGGGTAAGACTGGATCATATACTCTGCTCTGCCCAGCACTCTAGCTGGGTGTTGCTCAAATTGCAACTGCATCAAAGGAAATCTGGTCCCTTGCCTTTCCATGTGTTGATGAAGCAGGTATGGGAAGTTGAGGAGGAGGAAGGTTTTTCAAAGCCCTGTGCAGTCGTAGCTGCTACATCCCCTGCCCCAGGTGTGGGGTCAGATGCTGATGGTCTGGAATCACTGAAATCACATGACAGAACCCGAGACCCAAATGTCAGCCAAGGGGGGCCCAGCCAGAGAGGGATGGCTACCGATGTTCTGCCATGGGATGAACTGCTGAGGGAGATTAGGAAAGCAACAAACAGTCTCATCAAGAAGGCCGCTCCTATGAGTATGGGCCCTGACACTTGCCCGACTGCTTCTGCTATGGGGGTGGGGGTGCCCACCCAGGCACCTCCTTCTGTCAACAGCTCAAAACTTGATGTCTTGGCTATGGAGGTGAGGGAACTGAAGAGATATCTCCAAATGTCCAACCCACCGCTGGCTGAGGTGGCACCAAGGTTTTCTATTGATAGTACCAATGCCGCAGCCCCCAATGTGATGCCTTGGTCCCCCCAAACTTCAGCAGACATATTTTGCCATAATTGTGGGAAGGATGGGCACATGAAGAGAGAATGCCGGACTCGGAAAGACTTAGAGAGAGTGGTGAGCTGGCTACAAGGAGAGCTTTGGAGCACAAAACAGTGGTTAAGAGGTATATGAAATGACTGCAGTGAAGGTCCCAGAAATGCTAATGTAACCCCTAGATGGCGTTATCCCAGGGGCTACTACCCCTGCCTGATTTGTCACTAACAGGTTGAGGGGCCTGGATCCAATGGCGGGTGCCTCCACCCAGAGGTCAGGGTTTGCAATAGTTAAACTTACTGGGTCACAGCCCTCTGGGACACTGCAACCCCCCTTTCTTCCCACTAGTGGCCCACACAATATATCAGAATTACCTTCACAGTATACACTTACCCCAGGGCTGGTTCAGGCACTGGGACCTCCTGTAAAATAAGATACAGTGCAACAATCACAGTACAATACTTTAACATAGACAAATACCTCAGGCAGTATAACTTTGCTGAAACAAGCAGCTCTGATTTATTTAGGGGAATATAACAAGGACAGGGGAATCAGGTTAATTAGCTTATACTTTACTCATTTACCTATGGCTCTGTGCACAGGCCTATCCCTACCAGTTACTGTCCTGGGTACCCAAGCCCTAGTGGCTAGTCCAAACCGTGGCAGCTGGTAGGGCCCTTTCACACAGTGAAAGAAAAATTAGTTTAAACAGTCAGCAGTACAGTGATTCCATTTGGATTTAATGTGGCAATTCAACAGGAGCGACCCTGAATTAGTACTCACGACCTCCAAACAAGATAGGGTCCTTCAACGTCAGCAGGGCTACTCTTGAGCTCCACGAGACTCTTCACACATTTATATGGTAAAAAGAAAGTACTATACCAGGCAGGCTGCTTCTCTATCCCGATCGCAATTACTGCACAATACCGGGAGAACACACAGCAGATTCAGTTCCTGACAGACCCGAGTGCAATTCAACAATTTCTCCAGTCTTCTACAGGGTGAGCCTGGTTTCTACTCTTCAGATATCTTTTGATTTCTTCACAGGACTGGATTCAGTCCTAATAAGCAGTTACACAAGCTGCAGACCGGAACTCTGGACCTTACATGTGTTTGAATAAAACTGTGCACTGAAGAAGCACAGGTTTCTTTCCTTTACTCCCAGAGCTGAACTGAAACTCCAACAGACAAAACCGGCACTTCCTTTGAGTTCCTCCCAGTTCTTGACTGGATTGGCTGTCACTCACAATAGACTGCTGCTGTTGGTCCAAAAAGGCGCCGAAGTCTAAACTACATCTCCCAGAGTCACTGCCCATACAATCCTCTTGTGGCTGGCTCAGATTATGAGTCCAAGTTCTGATTCGTCCAAGGCACCATTTTAGAGCTAGCTTACCCAACACTGATTGGTCCAGTTCAGCAGTTCAAAACCAGAATGGGGAACTAGGCAGACACAGTTCTGACTGCAAAGAAAGCAGGTTAGACAAACTGTAATTTCATTATTACTGTAAATGATTTCTGGCAAACAGTTACATCTTTCAGATAGGTTCCCTTTGCACTCCTAGTGACTGCAAAAATGGAGTGAATTGGCAGCAGCTCGAGTGGTACTCAAACAGAGAAGCACACAGTCCCCCCATACAAACTAATTATGTCTGCAAGCAGACAGCTCTTAAAGAGACAGTACCAGAGGCTCTAAAAACACTCGCTGATAAATGGCTTAAACGTCAAACACCATTCAGGCTTGGAGCATTCAAGCAAGCTCCTGGAAGTCTTTTGGGAACCCCCATTTGCAGGGGGGTTACACTAACTCACGTCCCTTTGTGGCTAGATCATCTGCCCAGGCCCTTGCTACCGCCTCTCCAGACTGGTCCAGGATAGTGGGTCCCTCCATGAAGACCACTGTGAAGGTGAATGGAGTGTCTACAAGAGCTGTATTGGACAGTGGCTCCCAAGTGACAATTATATTTTCAGGACTGGTATCAGACGCACCTGTCTGATGTACCCTTACAACCGTTGGAAGGACTGCATGTCTGTAAGTGAGAAGACCTACCCCTATTCCAGGTATATCCGAATTTGGTTGTCTTTTCCCACCTCCATGGCTGGAGTGGCTGAGCAAGTAGAGACCCTGGCATTAGTGTGTCCCCCTGCCGGACTGTATGATGGGATTCCTCTACTAATTGGGACGAATGCGCATATGTTTGGACGGTTGGTGCAGTTGTGTTTTGAGAAACAAGGGTCAAGGACTGGTAGAGCTTTGAGAATCCCGGCCTTGATCAAGAAGGCCTATGAGGCACAGAGAGTTGCTGAAAAAGTGGACCCAGAGGAAACGGTTGGAATTGTCTGGAAGAAGGATCCGGAGTCTCTGATTCTGGCGCCAAATGCCCAGTGTACCTTACAGGGGGAAGTCCGTATCAGAAAGGATGTCAAGAATAAAATCCTCATGTTGGATGCACCAGGCGATGGGAAATTGCAGGAAGGACTGCTGGTCAAGCCAAGTATTTTGCCTGCCAGAGCCCATGCTTATGCCAGAAGGGTAATGGTTCAAGTTCATAATGTGTCTGATAGAGAGATTCGAGTAAACAGAGGTTGCACCCTGGCTAATGTACATTATGCAGATACTGCAGTGTTGCCCAGTAACAAGTGTTCAGGGGAGAATGACAGAGTGATGCCCAACTTGTTTGATTTTGGGGACTCCCTGTTGCCAGCCGAATGGAAGATGAGAATTAGTAGAAAACTTGCCCAGAGAGACCAGGCGTTTTCTTTAAAGGAATGGGATGTAGGATGTGTGAAAGGAGCTGAGCACCACATCCGGCTGCATGATGAAAGGCCATTTCGTGAGAGGTCTTGACGCCTGGCCCCTGCTGACACAGATGATGTGAGACGGCATCTGCAAGAGATGCTTGTTGTTGGTGTAATACAAGAATCCAGAAACCCATATGCTTCACCTATTGTGGTAGTGAGAAAAAAGAATGGGACAGTAAGAATGTGCGTGGATTATCGCACCTTGAACCGGTGGACTATCCCTGATCAGTATACAATGCCCCGCATTCAGGATGCTTTAGACTGCCTGAACGGTAGCAAGTGGTTCTCCATGCTGGATCTTTGCAGTGGGTACTACCAGATCCCGATGGCCCCTGAAGACTGTGAGAAGACAGCCTTTATCTGCCCACTTGGTTTCTATGAATTCATGAGGATGCCTCAAGGGATTTCAGGTGCTCCAGCCACTTTTCAACGACTGATGGGAGTGTGCGGTGGGGGACATGAACTTATTAGAGTGCCTGCTGTACCTAGATGATGTTATTGTGTTTGGCTGCTCACTGGAGGAACATGAGAGCAGATTATTCAAGGTGTTGAACCGACTGGAAGACTTTGGCCTAAAACTGTCCATCGATAAATGTCAATTCTTCCAAACATCTGTAAAGTATGTGGGACACATAGTCTCCACCGAGGGAACAGAGACCGACCCAAGTAAAGTTGAGGTCTTGACCACCTGGCCACAGCCCCACAATCTAAAAGAACTGCAAAGATTCCTGGGATTCTGTGGCTACCATCGTTGTTTCATCAAGGACTATTCAAGAGTGATCCATCCTTTACTTAATCTTACTCAAGGTTACCCTCCTACCCACAAAAAAATACAAGAGGTCGGTTTCTTCTGAGGCTGAGAGAGTGTATTTCCATTCCAATTAAGTATTTGGAGCCAGATGGACACCCGCGTGTGAAGCTGCTTTTCAAGAGATTATATATCGACTTACCCATGCTTCTGTCCTTGCCTACGCAGATCCAGTGAAGCCCTATGTCTTGCACACTGATGCTAGCCTTCAAGGCTTGGGGGGCTGTATTGTACCAAGAGCACGAGAATGGCCTGAGACCAGTGGCCTTTGCCAGTAGAAGCCTGACCCCATCCAAAATGAACTATCCTGTACATAAGTTAGAGTTCCTAGCTTTGAAGTGAGCTATTGTTGACCAGTTCCACGAGCACTTGTATGGGGCTAAGATACTAGTAAAAACTGACAATAATCCTTTGACCTATGTGTAGACTTCAGCTAAGTTGGATGCCACTGGCCATAGGTAGCTTTTTGCATTATCTACATATGACTATGCTGTTGAACACAGAGCAGGCCTGAACCACACAGATGCTGATTCTCTCTCCCGAAGGCCTGTTCCCCGGAATGTCTGGGTCAGACTGTCAGAACCTGATATTCGAGCACTCTGCCAGAAGTTTGACAGGGAGGAACAAATGTCCACGGACGCAGTGGACTGTATGGTGGATTGTTTGGTACCCTCTGAAAATTGCATACCTGCTGCTTAATGCCACTTTTCTGCAACAGACATTGGTGCACTGCCTCAACTGGACAATGACAGTATTCAGTGGGCTCAATCCCAAGATCCCATGATCAAATCAGCTGTATAAGCCCTCTACGCAGGGAAAGATGTGTAGAAATTACGCTCCACTGATTTGAGAACTGCACTGTTATACAAGGAAGGTTCTGAGCTGAAACTGATCAATAGACTGTTATACAAAGAAACAGTAGACAGAGGGGGCCAAATAGACAAACAACAACTAGTACTGCTCACTGCCTTTCGAGACTCAGTACTGAGGTCCTTACACAACCCCATGGGGCACCTTGGTATAGACAGAACACTTGACTTGGTGAGATCCAGATTCTATTGGCCTAAGATGGGGGCTGATGTTGATCAACACATTCGAACTTGTAGTCGATGTTTACAGAGGAAAGCCCTGCCTCAGAGGGCTGCCCCCCTTGTTAACATCACCACCAGCGCCCCCATGGAGCTGGTCTGTATTGATTTCCTGAGTTTGGAGTCAGATCAAATAAATATTAGTAATGTCCTGGTGGTCACGGACTATTTTACGAGATATGCCCAAGCTTTGCCCACCAAGGACCAGAAGGTATCCACTGCGACAAAAGTACTTGTAGAAAACTTTTTTGTTCACTATGGGGCTCCACAAAGAATCCATTCTGATCAAGGGAGAGACTTTGAGAGTCATCTGATCAAAGAGATGCTTTCTCTGTGGGGAGTGTGAAAGTCCAGAACCACCCCTTACCACCCCCAAGGGGACCCGGATCCTGAACGTTTCAACCGCACTTTGCTAGATATGCTAGGCACCCTCCACCCAAAGGACAAGCCTAGATGGAGCCAACAAATTAGCACCCTGGTACATGTCTACAACTGCACCAAAAGTGATGCCACTGGATTCTCCCCCTACCACCTGATGTTTGGAAGAGAAGCTCGACTGCCGGTAGATGTATGTTTTGGAGTTTCACCTGATGGGGTTCGAGCTGACAACTATTTACAGTATGTGCAAAAGTTAAAGGCCCAACTAAATCATGCGTACCAACTGGCTCAAACCATGGCTGCCAAAAGAAATCTGGCCAACAAAGAAAGGTATGATAAAAAGGTGAAAGCACAGGAACTCCAGGATGGAGATTGGGTATTGCTAAGAAATCTGGGACTGCATGGCAAACATAAGATTGGTGACAGATGGCACCATCTCTCTCACATTGTAGTGGGCAAACTAGATGATCTGCCTGTGTACAAAGTAAGGCCTGAGAATAATTCAAAAGATGTGAAAACAATGCACAGAAATCATCTACTGCCCATTGGACAAATCTTGATTGAGTGTGAGCCCCCAGAAAATGCCCCCTCTGGACCAGTGACTAGAGCTGCTGCTAAGCACAAATCAAGAAAGCCTGCACCTACAGAAGCTGAGTTAAAGTGTTCCCCTCCACAAGTCCCAATTGAACATGACTGTCAGTCCATGTCAGAGGAAAATGAGTGTGGCTTTGAATACTACCCTTCTTACGAACTGAGTCAATTGTTTCGGGGCAATCACCTAGTCAATCCTGGAGATGAAGCTGGGTCTTCTGGACTGTCTATGCCCCCAGCTTTGTCCCTGGAGCCAATGCTCCCAGAAAGTGAAGTGCAAAGCATGAAGTCAGAGGATATGGAATCACTGTGTATGGTTGAACTGTTTGAGTTTTCAGAGGAGGAAAATGATGGACTGGGACAAACTGGTGATATACCAGAACAAGAAGAGTGTGTTGAGTGCACTGATAATTCACTGTCAGTGTCAGAAAACTCCCCATGTGAGCCAAGTGTTGTGGACTCAGAGACTGTAACTCCTGGAGCTGAAAGTGCCCCAAGTTCTAGCCTCTCTACCCCAATGGAGACTCCCCTGACAAGTGAGGACAATGCTGGAAATGAGGCTCAGGGTGCAGAGACTGTAACAGTTCCCCCTAGAAAGACTGGTCGAGCTGTAAAGCCTGTGGTGCACCACAGTTATGATTTCCCTGGGAGGCCTGTGGACTTGCCTCTCAATGTTGTCCATAAAGGAGTGTATGCGTCCCTGAGCTCATTGCCCAACCTGAACATCAGTGCTAACTCCAAGTTACTTGTGTTTCCCTCTAGGTGTGGTGCCCCTGCCCCATCCAGCCCCAAGGTAGCTGATAGGGAAGGGCCCCCTCTCTTCAGGTTTCATGTACAGGAGGTAATAACCTGAGTTATGGTACAAAGTGTGTATAATGCTGTGTAAAAAGTTATGTACTGAAAAGTTTCAGAAATGTGTTTCTGGTAAGGTGATATGTTGACTAATGATTACATGTATAAGACTAATGTGATACTGATATAAATGTAAATGGTTGTATTGAAACTTATGGGGGTACTTGACATGGACGGCAAGTTTTCCAGGACAGGAAGGGTGCAACCCCTCTGCAAATGGGGGTTCACAAAAGTCTTCCAGGAGCTTGCCTGAGTACTCCAAGTCTGGGCGGTGTTCGGCATCTGAGCTGTTTAAATGTGGTTCCAAGTGAGTGCTATTTGAGCCTCCACGTACTGTCTCTTTAAGAGCTGTCTGCTTCAGACTTAATTAGTTTGTATGGGGGGACTGTGTATTTAATGCTCGAATCCCGCCCGGGCTGCTGTCAATTTGCTCCATTTCTGCCATTGCTGCATGTGCAGAGGGAGCCTTGTTGAAAGATATAACTGTTTGCCAGAAATCATTTAGAGTGACTGAGAAAATGTAGTTTGTCTAACCTGTCTTCATTTCAGCACAAACTGTTTCAGTGTAACTCTTTCATTTTGGTCCTGAATAGCTGACTTGGACCAATCAGGATGATAGGGAGACCCTAAAATGGAGCATGTGGACGAATCAGAACTTGGACTCTCAATTTTGAACCAGCCACAAGGGGACTGTATGGGCAGTGACTCTGGGAAATGTAGTTTTAACCTTGGCGCCTTTTTCCACCAACAAAGGGAGTCTTATTGTGAGTGACAGCCGAACCAGCCAACAGAATGGTGTGGAGCTAAAGGCAATGCCCTGCTCTGTGACTGGAAAGATTAGATCAGTTGTGACTGTGAAGAGAGAAGGAGCTCTGTGCTTCTGCAGTATATAGTTTCGCACGGGAAGTGTGTGTGAGGCCCTGACTTTCGGTCTACAGCCTTTGTGAGTGCCAGTTTGGACTGAATCCGAGTTGTGAGGAGAAAGAAGCACTAGAAGTGTGAAAACCAGGCTCACCCTGTAGAAGACTGGAGAAACTGCTGAATCGCGCTCGGTCTGTCAGGAACTGAAACTGCTGTTTGTGCTCCCGGGTATTCTGCAGTAACTGCGATCAGGATCGAGGAGCAGTCTGCCTGGTATAGTACTTTCCTTTTACATATGAATGTGTGTAGTGCTTGTGGGGAATCGCTATTTCCAGTCCCCAGTGCTGTGTGTTGTGTGTTGAAGTTGGAAGTAAACCACAGCTTGTCTCGGATTAAATCCGTTTGCTATCAACTGCAGTGGGGTCCAGTCACAAGGACTTTGTCTCCATGCCTTGTTGTTCTGGCAATCCAGAAGAACATCCACCATCCGGTTTTCAGCTTGGGTATTGTGAGTACAAGTCAGGGTATTCCCCTGCAGCCTGTTTTCAATCACAAGTGTGTCATCTAATTCTTCTTGTTTCACTGCTTCATGGACTGAGCCATCCAGCTCGGATTACAATTGGGTGTTGTGCATATATTTTCTTCTACAGGAGCCTATCCATCTACCCTGCTGGCAACCCGACACGGACCTAGCTAGCGCCCCCAACCTGGGTACCCAGAGTGTGACTTTTCAGCCCCTGTATGAGTGCACAGTACTGTGATTTAATGCCACCAGTTAACCTGATTTCCCCCTTCCATGTTACTGCCCCCTAAATAAGTCAGATTTGTTGTTGTTATACTATATACTGTCTGTGGTGTTGGTACTTATGGAAACAGTATTGTGTTTTGCTGTGTATGTTGTTTAACCTTGTTTTACAGGGGATCCTCAGAGACGTGCTGCAGAATCAGTCTCAAGGGTAAGTAGTATCTATAGGAGTGAACAGTGTGCATACATGGGGTATTGGGGCTGTAACTCCAGTGTACTGTGTGAGCCACTAGAGGGAATAAAAAGGGGTCTCAGTGTCCCAGAGGGCTGTGACCAAGATAGTCTAACCACTACAGACCCTGACCTCTGGGTGGAGGCACCCGCCATAGGACCTAGGCCCCTCAACCTGTCTGTAGTCAAACAGGCAGGGGTAGTAGCCCTTGGGATAGCACCATCTAGGGGTTACACCTTAATTTATGCAAAGTTTAAATCTGAGTTAGCAAATTAGAATATTATGAATGTCTATTTAATAAGTCTGAATTTATAGTACCTACTCTGCGTAGGCAGTACCGTTCCCCAGCAATTTTGAGGGGGGAAATGATGGGTGCCTCTCATAATGAGGGGCAATTGAGAGATACAGTGTATGCTCATGGGTATGGGTGGCAACATGTGTAGGACAGGAAATGTTGAGGGATACCTTTCCAATAGAATTACAATAAAGGATCACCACAAGGGTTTGCATATTACAAACCTACTTGAGTTTAATTAATTCCATGGTTAGATCCTTGCATGGAAGATAATCCTCTAATTTCTCCCACTCTTTTCTATGGATCTTCAGTATCTCCACTAGCAATTGTGCTGCTTAACATAGTAACACAGAAACACAGACTTTGATGGTAGATAAGGACCGCTTGGCCCACCCAGTCTGCCCATTTCCCTACCTACTGGATAAGCTACAGATCCTAGTTAACCAACAGCCTACTTCCTGCCACCCCCCCAATAGAATTGCTTTATGTCTGTCCCATGCATTTTTGAATTCCCGCACTGTTTTTGACCCCACGACCTTCTCAGGAAGGCCATTACATGCAACTGTAAGCCCCCCAAAGTGGGTTTACGTGATTGGGAGCTTCGTGCTCCTTGGCTTTCTCCCATGGTGCCGGTTTGGTCCTTGGTTTGTGGTGGGTGTCGCACCTCGCGACCCCCCGTGGTGGCTGCGGCTGTTTTTTTCCTGCTGTTCAGCCCATTCAGACCAGGGCAGGGTAGCGGGATGATTGCCATGCCACCGGGTGCAGGGTGTTGTGGTCCCGGGTCCGGTTTTCAGGCAGATTGGGCTCGGGGGCCACATAACGTGAATAAATTATTTTTCATTTTTCAAAATGGCGGGCAGCATGCTATGTGCATGCGTGGATACTGTCAAAGTTAGAAATTTAAATGAGCAGTGGCTCCTTTTGGTGGCAGTAGTTTTCGGTGCCGGTTGGCATCACTGGGCACCAGATTAAAACTAACTCTGGACTATAAATCCCATGGGGCACCAGAATAGGTAGCAGGTTTGGCACCGGTGGATTCGGTCCATGATTGGACCTCTGTTTTAAGTGCCAAACCAGTAAGCCCATAAAAGGGAGGGCTGTAAAGAGAATGGGAGATTCATGAGGGAGAGAGCGAGGAGGATGTCGGAGCAGGGCGTTTGCCCGCTTGGCCATGTGGCCGCTGCTGTGGTTTTTATTATTTTAAATAAATACGGCCACCTGAGGGAGGCATGAAGGGGCAGAGGTTGCAGTTCATGTGGAGTCCTGGGGTTCTCGGCCAGAGAATCCAGAAAGAGGAAAGATGCTGCCTGCAATTTGCAAATGGAGCCATGAGGTAGGGAGTTATGTATGGGTCTGGAGATGGGCAGCCCCAGCTTCAACCATGCCCCTGTGCCTAAGCAGCTAATTCTGAGCTTCATGCCCAGCAGCTGAAAGAAGCATGTGTGGGGGCAACTGAGGGTCAGGCAGTTGTTTTTCCCCAATTATGCATGCTCCTCATGGCAGTGTTTGAAGGGAGCCAGAAAGGGATCTGCTGCATGGGGATGGTCAGTTGGGCCTCAAGTGTGCATTTGACTTGGACTGAGAGCTGCCTAGCAATTTTATGGTAGCTGCCTGTGACTTTATGGATGTACTGCTGCACGTTCTGAATTGGGACTCCTGGGTCCAAAGTACAGTTTACCTTCTACCAATTCAGCTAATAATGTGACCCCGTGGTCCAGTTTTATTGTTCCATGGAGTGACTGTTTATTTTATTGACTGTTCATTAAATGGGATCCCCTGTTTTTGCAACTTTGCAATTGCCTCTTATGTTTTGAAGAAATCGTTTTGCTGTTGCTACAAGAAGTTGCCTCCACAGCCTTGTACCCAGAGTGGCATCCACAGCTTCAGGGACCAGAGATCCACCAAGGAAGACGTTGAGAGGCCTGCTTGGTGAAAGCAGTCTACAAAGGCCTTGGGTGAAGTGGGCAAGGCCAGGCAGGTGAAGATCTGCGTCATCCCCCCCCTCCTGTGTTCCAGCTCAGAGCCTTCAGGGTCTGGAGCACCCCGTTGTAGTCCATCCATCACTATCATCACCCATGGACAATCAGGTACTGTTTTACCACATCTTATTTCTGGACTGTGTTTTCTTGGCTGTACAGCGCTCCCCCTTCCCCACAAACTTTACCACCTTAAATACTCTTTGACAGGGAAGTGGGGGGTGCTCACACATCCACCACCCGCTCCATGAAAAAATACTTCCTCACATTGTCCCTGAGCCGTCCCCCCTCTATCTTCAAATTGCCCCCTTGTTCTTGCACATCCTTTTTCTGAAAGATGCTATCCTCTTGGGCTTTGTTGATTCCCTTGAGGTACTTAAATGTTTCTATCATGTCCCCCCTCTCCCTCCTTTCCTCGAGGGTATACATATTAAGCTCCATTTGTCTCTCTTCATATGGCTTCTGGTGTAGACCTCTGTACTGCCTCCATCCTGTCTATGTCCTTGCGGAGATGGGGTCCCCAGAACTGCACGCAGTACTCTAGATGGGGTCTCACCAACTATCTGTACAGAGGGATAACAACTTCCTGTTTTCTACTGGTGATGCCTCTCCCTTCGCATCCCAGTATCCCCCCCCAGCCCTCCTTACTGCCTTCTCACATTGCTTGCCTTCCTTTAAGTCATCTGATATGACTACCCCCCAGGTCAGAAGGGACACCAGGTCTATCATATCTGTCCCTCTGCTTTATAAGCAGGTATGAATAATTATGTTGAGTAAACATGTACTGAAATAAACCTCCATCTAAGAAAAAGGTAACTGATCAGTTTATAATTCAAGCTACAGTATGTTGCCAAGGCTACTATGTGATAATTTGATTGTGTAAATGTAACTTCTGAACCTATGTACAGTATGCATGTAATATATTTTTTCATCATTTGTTTATATCTCTGTTCGCCCCAAGTGACTTCGCCTTCTGACGGCAACCCCCAGCTCTCTCTCTTTTACCATCCCAGGGCCTCACCCCAACTGCTTGCACACCTCTGAGGATGAGTGGGTGCCACCAGCTGTGGAGCAGAGGTCAGGAATGTGCGTCAAGGCTCGGATGTACAGCAAAAAGATGCCACATATACACGAGCGCCTGTCCCCAGCCCTCCAAGAATTGTCTGCTGATGCTGTGCCACCCAGCCTCTGCTGGGTGGCAGGCAAGCAGCAGCTCACTGTGTCCCCTTTCCCCAAATTAGGAGAGCTGTCTTCGGGTGCTCAATCCTCCTCCCCCAAGTGATCCTAGTCCATTCTCGAACCCGGATCGCTGGTGTGGAGGGTGGTGTGGCACTTGGTGCCTCAGTCCACCACATCACTGGGCCAAATCGTGTTATTTTTTTATACTGTCTGAGTAACCTGGGGCGTGATCCACAAAGTGGCCTGGAATACGTACAATTCACACGTATCCCGAACTGCAGTGCTCCGCACCCCCCCCACCAATGTCTATCCACACCAGATGGCATCCACCACCCTTGCTCGCTGCACACCACTAATGTGGTGCTTCGTGTGGGAGCAGGGGGCAGCAAGGAGGGCGGAGCAGTGCCAGAAACTGGACATCCAATCAGATTCCCAGTCCAGCACACTGGAAGATCGCAGGCTCTTCACAGAGCAGAAGCTGGCAGGAAATGGCAGTTCTCCAAGAATTGCCATAATTTCCACTGGAACAGATAAAGTTCACAAATATTGCCATCCAGTGCCGGTATGATCCCCAGCGCACTATGCAGGCTGTGAGGGCTGGTGGAGGGGAGTCCAATTTGGCACCATTGATGATACTGTGGCTATGCAGAGGGTGGCATGTACCAGCTACTACAGCTCCTAGGGCTGCATAACCTCCACCAGCTCTCTGCAACACAGAAACTGTGTTCTGGATGGGGTGCATGCTTGCCCCCACATGGCTGTGTGCACAGAAGCGCCGTTGATAAGGGATCAGGTGCTGAAGGGGACCACACAATGCGCCATGGATGTGCTGTGGCCCCACGTGTGCAGAGTGAGACTTCTGTGCCCCACATGGCAATGTAAGCACCCCTCTGGGTATGAAATGTAATGTGGATTGGTCCCTCATTGCTTACTGTTCATTTTATACATTGGATTCCATTATAAATGAGCTTTGCTCAATGGACAACTTCTAATAAATGAAGTGTGCTGCACACGAACCTCCACTACATACTGAACAAAGCTGCCAGCTGCCCAAACTTTGATGCTCACAATAGAATTTATGACAAGTCAGTAAAGGTTTACATCCCACCTGAAGCGCCGCCATTCTTGCAGACACCGTCTGTGCTGGCTGCACGTCCTTGTCTTGTTCCCTGGTATCTTGTGTATGCCGCTGATGCACTATATATTCATACGTGCTCAGCTTCTTGCTCACTGAAAATAAAGCAAAGACATGTTTATTAAGGGTGTGCAGAACCTGAATAGTATTTTCTGAATACCACAAATAACAGGGTCCTGAGCACTCCAGAACAATTAACAAATATTTTTCATTATTACCTGGCACTGTATTCGGGAAAACTACTCAGCGTACTGTAACAATTAAAATACATTTTTAAATCTTTTCTCTCCCCAAATGGCCAGGGCTAGTCTCGTGGCCACCCATCCAACCTAGTCATTCTCCAACCTACTTCCCTGTCCTACCAAGTCATGATTAAAAAAAAAACAAGCTCTTGACACTTTGCAGAAGCCAACAGTGTAATTTCAGTCATGCACCCCTCCCTAGACCTAACATCATCCCCAAATCTTGGTTATAATAATGTGTTCCTTCTCCTGTGCCCTTATCCATGATCAGGGGTGGGGGTCACTAGCACAATGCCTTGCTAGCCCAGTCACCCCCCCCCCATCAGCATACTATTTCCTTTCCATAATGTTCAGTGAATGAATGAGCATGAGGAACTTGTAACTGGGGTGGTGGGGATCAGAACACATCACTGATGATTCTAGGCAGATTGATTGACATGAGGAACGTGTAATTGGGGTGGTGGGGATCAGTACACATCACTGATGATTCTAGACACATTGATTGACATGAGGAACGTGTAACTGGGGTGGTGGGGATCAGTACACATCACTGATGATTCTAGACACATTGATTGACATGAGGAACGTGTAACTGGGGTGGTGGGGATCAGAACACATCACTGATGATTCTAGACAGATTGATTGACATGAGGAAATTGTAACGGGTGGTGGGGATCAGAACACATCACTGATGATTCTAGGCAGATTGATTGACATGAGGAACGTATAATTGGGGTGGTGGGGATCAGTACACATCACTGATGATTCTAGGCAGACTGATTGACATGAGGAACGTGTAACTGGGGTGGTGGGGATCAGTACACATCACTGATCATTCTAGACACATTGATTGACATGAGGAACGTGTAACTGGGGTGGTGGGGATCAGTACACATCACTGATCATTCTAGACACATTGATTGACATGAGGAACGTGTAACTGGGGTGGTGGGGATCAGTACACATCACTGATCATTCTAGACACATTGATTGACATGAGGAGCGTGTAACTGGGGTGGTGGGGATCAGTACACATCACTGATCATTCTAGGCAGATCGATTGACACGAGGAACGTGTAACTGGGGTGGTAGGGATCAGTACACATCACTGATCATTCTAAGCAGATCGATTGACACGAGGAACGTGTAACTGGGGTGGTGGGGATCAGTACACATCACTGATGATTCTAGGCAGATCGATTGACATGAGGAACGTGTAACTGGGGTGGTGGGGATCAGTACACATCACTGATGATTCTAGACACATTGACTGACATGAGGAACGTGTAACTGGGGTGGTGGGGATCAGTACACATCACTGATGATTCTAGACACATTGATTGACATGAGGAACGTGTAACTGGGGTGGTGGGGATCAGAACACATCACTGATGATTCTAAGCAGATTGATTGACATGAGGAACGTGTAACTGGGGTGGTGGGGATCAGAACACATCACTGATGATTCTAAGCAGATTGATTGACATGAGGAACGTGTAACTGGGGTGGTGGGGATCAGAACACATCACTGATGATTCTAAGCAGATTGATTGACATGAGGAACGTGTAACTGGGGTGGTGGGGATCAGTACACATCACTGATGATTCTAAGCAGATTGATTGACATGAGGAACGTGTAACTGGGGTGGTGGGGATCAGTACACATCACTGATGATTCTAGACAGATTGATTGACATGAGGAACGTGTAACTGGGGTGGTGGGGATCAGAACACATCACTGATGATACTAGGTAGACTGATTGACATGAGGAGCGTGTAACTGGGGTGGTGGGGATCAGAACACATCACTGATGATTCTAGGCAGATTGATTGACACAGGAGGCGTATAATTGGGGTGGTGGGGATCAGTACACATCACTGATGATTCTAGGCAGATTGATTGACATGAGGAATGTGTAACTGGGCTGGTGGGGATCAGTACACATCACTGATGATTCTAGGCAGATTGATTGACATGAGGAATGTGTAACTGGGCTAGTGGGGATCAGTACACATCACTGATGATTCTAGGCAGATTGATTGATCAGCCTTTGCCTGACATCATGAATGACGCACATTGTTCTGCTCTCCACCTCCTAGTCACATGCTCCTCCGGCTCATTTATTCACTTCATAATTGGGAAACAGTGCACTGCAGGAGGGGGAATGTCAACTGGGCTAGTCAGGCACTGTGCTACTAGCCCCCTCCCCCCCAAGTCATGGATTGGATTGGGGGGCACTTTACTTATTAGCAAGATCTGGAGATAGGTCTGGGGAGGGGAGAGTATTTTAATTATGCTGTCAACTCCTGGCAATATAGAAACATAGAATCTGTCAGCAGAAAAGGATCGCTTGACCAATCTAGTCTGCCCAGATGGCCCCTGCCTAGTTTGTCTCCACAGACCCTAGCTGGTCTCCAGTGACTGTCCCTCTTCTCTGCCTATGTACTAATATTCCCCTATATCTATCCCACGTATCCTATGTAACATGCTAGCAGCTTGACATTTTTTTTATTTACATAGAAACATAGAATTTGACGGCAGATAAGGACCGCTTGGCCCACCCAGTCTGCCCATTTCCCTACCTAATGGATAAGCTGCAGATCCTAGTTAACCAGCAGCCTACTTCTTTCTGCCCCCAACCCCTAGAATTGCCTTATGACTGTCCCATGCATGCTTGAATTCCACCACTGTTTTTGACTCCACAACCTCCTCGGAAGGCCGTTCCATGCATCCACAACCCTCTCTGTGAAAAAATACCTTAAATTACCTCTGAGCCGACTCCCCACTCTATCTTCAAATTGTGCCCCTTGTTCTTGCACACCTCTTGTTTTGAAAGATGCTACCCTCTTGGACTTTATTGATTCCTTGAGGTGCTTGAAAGTTTCTATCATGTCCCCCCGCTCCCTCCTTTCCTCGAGGCTATACATATTAAGCTCCTTAAGTCTCTCTTCATATGTCTTCAGGTGCAGACCCTGCACCATTTTAGTTGCCCTCCTCTGGACAGCTTCCATCCTGTCTATGTCTTTGTGAGATTGGGTCTCCAGAACTGCATAATACTCCAGATGGGGTCTGACCAGCTGTCTGTACAGAGGGATAATAACTTCCTGTTTTCTACTGGTGATGCTCTCCTATGCATCCCAGTATCCCCAACCCTCCTTGCTGCCCTCTCACATTGCTTGCCCACCTTTAGGTCATCTGATATGACTACCCCCAGGTCCCTTTCCATTTTTGTTGTTGTTAGTATCTCAACCCATTGTGTACTCTTCCCCTGGGTTTTTGTTTTCCAGGTGCATTACCTTGCACTTCTTAGCATTGAATCTAAGCTGCCATACATTTGACCATTCCTCTAACCTTGCCAGGTCCCTTCTCATCCTTTCCACCCCACCTTGTGCATCAACTCTGTTGCAGATCTTTGTGTCATCTGCAAAGAGACATACTTTTCCTTCCAGTCCCTCTGCAATGTCACTTATAAAGACATTGAAGAGGACTGGCACTAATACTGAGCCTTGCGGTACCCCACTAGTAACCCCACTTTCTTCAGAGTGGACTCCATTTACTATTACTCTCTGTGTCCTATTCTCCAGCTAATTCTTTACCCAGGCTGTCATGGCTGTCATCTTGGGACCCACTCCCAGGCTGGCTAACTTGTATATTAATCTTTTGTGTGGGACTGTGTCAAATGCCTTGCTAAAGTCTAGGTAGGCCATGTCCAGAGCCCCTCCCTGATCTACTACTTTGGTCACCCAGTCAAAGAAATTTATCAGATTCGTCTGGCATGACCTTCCCGCTGTGAATCCATGCTGCCTTGGGTCCTGTGCCCCTCTGGCCTCTAGATAATCGACATTTTTTTCCTTCAGAAGTGATTCCATCATTTTCCCTACCACTGAGGTTAAACTAACAGGTCTGTAGTTTCCTGCTTCTGCCTTGCTCCCACTTTTGTGAAGGGGAATCACATCTGCCCTCCTCCAGTCCTCGGGTACCACCCCATCCTCCCATGATTTGTTAAAGAGGGTAGTCAGTGGTGTCACTAGTTCTACCCTTAGTTCTTTTAGAATTCTGGGATGAATCCCATCAGGCCCCATTGCTTTGTCCACCTTCAGTTTTAAGAGTTCTTTCAGAACCCTTTCTTCTGTAAATGGGCTGGTATCAACTTCTGTATCCAGAGTGTTTCTACTGTTTGTTTTAGGTACCTCCCCCACTTCCTTTGTAAATAATGAGCAAAAATATTTGTTAAGTATCTCTGCCTTTTCACAGTCACCCTCTGCCCACCCCTCCTTTATTAAGCCTCCCTATCCCTCCCTTGGTCTTCCTTTGCTCCCTGATGTACCTATAAAGGTTTTATCCCCCTTCTTAACCGAGTTGGCTAAGAAGGGGGATAAAACCTTTTATAGGTTTATTTAATCATAGCTTGGTAGAATGGGGGGCGAGGGGAAGTAGGGGAGATGACTTGGTTGTACGGGGATGGCCACGGGACTAGCCTAAGCCAATGGCAAAGGACTCAGATTTTTTTTTATTTTTGCATTTTCTTTTTTTCACAAATACTGGACAAACAAATAATGAACAGCCGAGCATCTGGGTGCCAAGCATGATAACTTGAATAACTGTCAGAATATCTGAGAAAACGTATTCGCACACTCCTACTGTTTATGCTCATTGTGACACATTATCCTCAGTGAATACACTCTCACACTTAATGCCCTCTAGTAAAAATTCCCACTGTGAGGACCCAGAGACATACAGTGCTCTCATAATTCACTTTCATCTTCTATCAGGCTTTCAGGCAACAAATGGAGGTGAAATCAGAGCAATCACATTGGTTAAACCACATGGAATACACAAAGTAAACCACTTCCCCAAGCTGCTTACAAAAACACTTCTATTTACTTTCTGAGTTTATTCATTTTGCTCATGGTTTTTTCCTACCTCCTACACCTTTCTTTCACTGGCCATCTGTAGGGGCATCTCCCAGTAAGGATGCTGTCTTTCTCCCCTTGTTTCCATCCAGACTGCAAGTATAATATCCTGACACCTCACAGGAACCCCTCCCCCACTGTGGGAACTGAGGCAGATAGGGCTCTGCAATACCTACCATTGGGAGCAACTTTAGTTCACCGGGAGGGGCAGGTGGAGCTGGATAAGACCAGACGCTGTATATGTGGGCGCCCTCAAAGCTAATATGAGTAGCAACCAATAAAGCTTCACCTCACCGGCATTGGTGCCTATGTATTCAGGTAACCCAGTAGCCCCTGCCCTGGCACCACTGGCCTCCTGTTTGGTGGATGGTGGGGCTGGCTCCTCGCCCTCTCCGCTCCTTCTCCTCCCTGTCTTTGCACTTACTTTAATTGTCTCCCACTGCCAGTTCCATGCGCTTATTTATTACAGTGGTCCTCTAGGTTCCTATACGTGAAACCTCTCTGCCTTCTTGGCCCAGCCCTCATTCTGTGTTCCCTCACTTCTTAGCCCTAACTCCTCTTTCTTTCCTTCCCTGAAACCTTGACAAAGCCTGACACCGGGCTGCTGCACCATTGCCCTGGATGTTCCCGGTTCTTCTAGTGTTCTCCTGTTCATACTTTATTTGTAAGTGTTTTATATTTTTGGTTCCGTTGCAACTTTATCCCCTTTGCTACAGATCTTTAGTGTAAATGGTTCTCCCTGTACCTGAATATTTACTACCTGTGTAAATGAACTACTGATGTCATTCCAATGTAACTTCATGATCGGGAGCTGAGACTACTGTCATTGTTACGTCCTGTTGTTTTGTCATGTACCTTATTTGACGTGGAACCTTTGAAAAAGAGCCTTTTGCTCAAAGGTTATTCTCCGAACAATTGAAATAAATAAATCAAACCAGTAAATATTTGCCCAGTAACAGGAGAGAAGACACCTACTGCCCTTAAGTTTTCAGTTTGCCATTAGCCTGGGGGTAGTAAATGCTGCCTGTCCATTGATGGTGCAAATGCTGCCCATCAATCCCCACTGCAGTGGCTACTAATGGAGTGCACGACTGAAAGGCCACTTTGAGTTCGAGAGTCATTCCTCAGTAGTGCACACAGGACTCCACCAGCTCTTATTATGTCACCAGATGACAGGGGGCCTGGGTGCAAAAATTATAAGCCCCCCAAAATGCGGACATTGTATTGGCAGTGGACCTAGTCTGTTACAATCAGTAAAATGGCCTACATTTCCAGGTACTCCACGACACTCTCTGCAAAGTCTGCAGCAAGGATGTCATTCCAAGAACATTTCTTTGGGGGGGGGGGGCACACAAGTGAAACCGAATCAAGGGAGGGCACTATTTATACTTTTACAGCTCTCCCTCCATTAAAAAGTAATACATAAATGGGACTTTGAGATGGCATGTGCCCCACCCCCCAACCCAGCTGTATGGGCATGATAGTCCTGTCTGTAGGGGGAAACAAAGATAAGTGATTTGGGGACCTTCAAACCCAGCAAAGCTGGAGCAGCCTGTATACCACTGGCAGACTTCAAAAGCCAGTGATGGCAGCCATTAAGACCTGTATTAGTGACAATTCATGGCCTTATTAAGGATAGTTCAAGCCATTTCAGCCTAATATCAAACTTAAAAAAAAAATATCTGCACAGGGCTGTGGTGCTCACGATAAACGCATGAAATTACAACGTTAAAAATCTGGCACCCACCACCTCAGTAAAATAAATGAGAGACCTTAACGCCATTCAGGCTAAAAAAATATGTTACCCCCCTACAAATGGGGGTCCCCAAAAAGTCTTCCTTGAGCTTGCCTAAATGCTCACTGCCAGGCTGGTGTCCTGCGGTTTTATCAGTTTAAATGTGATTACCAGAGCCTGTATAACCTCTGGGTACAGTCTCTTTAAGAGCTGCCTGATTGTAACATAAGTAATCTGAGAGGGAGCTCTGTTGAAAGATGTAACTATTTACTGAAAATCATTTAGAGTGATAATGATAATGTAGTTTGTCTAACCTGCTTTCTTTGTAGCAAGGACTGTTTTGTTTGTCTCCACTATCTTGGTCCTGGACTGCAAATTGGACCAAACAGTACTGGTGGGACCTAAAATGTAGCCGGACTACAGGAGCTGTCTGAATTCAAAATCTGTAGGAACTTTAGTTTGGAGTTTTGCGCCTTTTTTGCAACTGAAGGGGGAGCTCTTGCTTTGACCGACAGCCATATCAGCCAACCAAATCTTTTGGATCTTAGGGAAGTCCCGGGCTGCTTGTAGTTTTCAGTTAATTCTGAGCTGGGAAGTGAAATAAGAGGAACTGAAGTGATTCTGAGCAGCAATCCTGAGTGGATTCACATGGGAAAACTGTGAAAGGGCTAGAGTTTGGCTTTCATGTCTGTCTGCTGCTCCTGAGAGGGAGAGAAGATAATTATTTTGTACTAAATCCAAGTTTTGTGTGACTAAAGTAAGCTACTGAAGTGGGCCAGGCTCAACTTGAAGAAGACCGAAGATTTTGCTGAATGCGATTGGCCTGTCAGGAGTTCCAGCTACCCCAAGCGCCCGGTGTGTGTAAAGACTTTGTGATTGTGACCGGGGAGTGCTTTGCCTGGTACAGTAGAATTCCCTTACACGTAAATGTGCTATGAGCTGCTAGTGGGTTGTGAGTTAGTCCCCCACTGTGTGAACTGTGTTCTGCTTGCTGGAAGCTTTATCCAGCCCAAGACAGACTGTATCCGAATTTGTCTCCACGCGGTCTGGGCCTTGCCAGACTGGCCCAGCCAGACTACCCACTGCACAGAGAAGTCATCGACGAGATACCTGCCTGGGGATCAGCCCCTGCTCCACGCTTGAACAGGAATGACGCCACTGCGACTCATGTGGGCCTTGCTTCTCCTGGCATTCCAGATCAATCACCTGCAGTCTTGATTTTCGTCCAGCCTGTGTCCAGTCTTGGGTATCGTGAGTAAATACCAGGGTAGCTCCCTGCAGCAACAGCTTAATCTGAGTGTATCATCTGATTGTCTTGTTGTTTCGTTTCTTTTACGAACTGAGCCCTCTGGCTCCAGATTACAAATATCGTGTACTGTGCATGTTGTGTTTTCCATCACAGGGCCCCAACCAGCTGCAACCCCAGGCATCGGTCCTGGCTAGCCCATCTCTTCTCCACCTGGATACCCAGAGGTGGACTGTGTGTGGGGGGGGGGACTCAAAGCACATGCATAACTGCTTGATTGATATAACCTTTAAGCTAATTAACCTGATTTTGCCCCTCACTTGTTCAAGTCTCCTGAATAAATCAGATCTAACTTTTTCTGCATGTAATCTGACTGTGGTTCCAGTTTGTGCTTAAAGTATTGTACTGTTGCTATTTGCTGTGCATAACCTTGTTTTACAGGGGGTCCCCAGGGTCAAGCCAGAGGAACCAGCCCTGGTGGTAAGTGCAAACAGTGTGGGTACTTCTGTGGTGTACCAGGGGTATTGTGAAAGTGATTATTGTACAGTGTTCAGGCCACTAGAGGGGAAAGAGGGGGGTCACAGTGTCCCGGAGGGCTGTTCCCCGGGTAGCTTGATCACTACCAACCCTGACCTCCAGGTGGAGGCACCCATTTCAGAACTCAGGCCCCTTAACCTGCTACTAGCCAAGCAGGCAGGGGTAGTAGCCCTTGGGATAGCACCACCTAGGGGTTACAAATAAATTTATTTCATGCCACAAGGCTAGCAGCCAGGAGAAATACCTGATGTGTTTTAGACAATGATGTATCCTTTATCAAAGGTATAAGTAAACTGGCATTGCAATCCATTAAATAGTGCACACATTCTATGATTAACAGTATGTGCACACTATACCACTGGATAGGGGTCAGTATAGGATTGATATGTATAGGCCAGTAACATTTTAAATGTAGATATGTAAAACAGTCTAAGGTATGTTAATTGATGGTGCAACTATGCACAAATTTCTTACATGTTCTAATTATTATGACTAAGTAGTGATGTCATGTTGTGTACTATTTAACGGATTGTAGTGCCAGTTTACTTATACCTTTGATAAAGGACACATCATTGTCTGAAACACGTCAGGTATTTTCCTTGCTGCTAGCCTTGTGGCAAGAAATAAATGTATTTTTTTTAACCTGAACGGCTTGAGGCTCTTCCATTTATTTTACCGAGGTGGTGAGTGCCAGATTTTTAATATTGTCATTTCAGCCTAATGCATGTGTGTGTGTGTAGGTGGGGGTGGTCTTACAGGCTTCCTCAAAAGGGGCAGTGCAGCTGTTGCTGTATTTGTGGTCTGATGCAAGGGCTTGGGAAGTTGCCCCTCAGCGCCTGCATGAGAGGTACTGAACATTGGCTGCTCATCAGGCCCTTGGTTTTAATTGTTTGACATAGGATCAAACAATCAATACCACTCTCAAGTGAGAGCCTAAACATACATATTAACATCAAACCGTATAAAATAAGCCCATATGTGTACCAGTGTTTACCATACACCTCCTTCGGTTCTAAGGAGTATAATACCACGTCCCTGTCAAAGTGAACTTATAAAAATGGGTGCAAGTTCTAGCCTGGAGGGAAAAAAACAATATTCTCTATGGTTTTTGAATGTCCTGGCAACTATCTGTAACAACTCCAATTGATTTGTATTATAAATCTGTAAAACCATGCCTGCTCACAGAATTGTGCATCCCAAAGTTGCTCGAAAAATTCGAACTGGGTACTGAGGAGCTGAGCCTTGAAACCATCATAAAAATGACAACAATAAGATATGTTGTTAATAACCCCATCATCATTGGCTCTGTTGACCAGGGTATGTCTCCATCCTTGTCTCTTTCTCTCTCGGTTTCTGATTCTAGCAGCAGTTATTGAGGAGGCAGACTTCACTACAGTTAGCAAAGCAGCTGTAATGTGACATCCCTTACCTCCAAGGTATAATCATGGATGGTACTGGGTAGCTGTCTTTCGCTAGCTACAGGGTCGGGCTCTGTAGCCTGGGAGGAGCAGGGAGGTAGTTAGAATAAGAAATGTGAGAGACAGAATGATGGAGAACCGAGGGTGATGATATAAGAGGTCTTCATGACAGGTGGTATCAGGTACTGACATGGAAAACGGAGTCCCCCCAACCCCCAAACAAGAGGGGGCACATTTTTGGAGCCTGGGGAGAGAGTGGTGGAAATCTACCAGGATGGCCCATTTGCAAAGGGGAACACATAACTGTTTGAGCTATGTGCACTTCATTTCAACAGTTCAACACTGACCCATGATGCTGACAAGTTCAAACTATGACTGGTTTGAGCACACAACTCTAGATATGCGCAATCTAGAGTACATGCATTGCAAGAAAGTACATTAAGAGCAGAGTTCACAGACAAAGCAAAAAAAAGTCAAGAAATCCAAAATGAGGGTTCTCGAAACAGGAACCCTGACTGCTTCTGTTGTGTCAAACACTACTGGTGGGGCTGCTTACTAAACTATGACTCCCCATGTAACTATGAACCACTACCTTGCTTACAAGAACAAGCGCAGTGAGGGTTACCAATTCATAAATTCTAACTTGGGACTCCCTGACTTCTTGTGCTTTGTTTACAAACCCTAACGTTTTCTTAATGCAGTTATATTAAACACATTTCCATACTTTAAAAAGTAAATATGTACTTCATTTTCTCCTTTCCTCTATCTCTCCCCACCCTCACCAAAACTGAAAATTACATTATTCATCATGCAGAGTGCATCAGGGTTGTGCTATTCCATGCTCCCCCTCCACAAGCCCCTAGTCATGACTGCCGAGCATAGGTGAAGCCTGCATTATACTTACTGTCCATAGGGGATAAGAAACAGCACCCGGCGATGGAGCCATCTTCACATGAGCGTGGGGGCTGAAAAGCTGGGGTGGGGAAGGACTTGCACAGTGGATGGGATGCAGGTGGGGGGGTGCTTGCTGGCACCAATGATGGGTTCCTGGGTTATTTGAACTGGGGATGGGCTATTGATGCTGGACTAATCTCTTTTGTGGAGCAGGGGGTTGTTTGCCAGCACTGGGGATGGACTTGTTTTCCACATTGGTGTGCATGTGTGTTTCCTTGTCAGCACTGGGGATGGACTTATGGTACTGGTGTGTGAGTGTGTGTGTACGTGCCATGTGTATGCATGTGGGTGTATTGCTTTACTAGCACTGTGAATGGACTTGTGGTACTAGTGTGTGTGTGTGTGTATACGTGCTATGCGTATGTATGTGGGTGTATTTCTTTACTGGCACTGGGGATGAAGTTATGGTACTGGTGTGCATTTGTGTGTGTATGTGCCATGCGTATGCATGTGAGTGTATTTCTTTACCAGCACTGGGGATGGACTTGAGGGTCTCCTGCTTGGAGAAGGGAAACCTTTCCCCCTGCTCCAGGAGTGCAGTAAAAAGAACTGTAGAGAGCAGAACTCAGAAGCTCTATGAGGCTCCAGCTGGGAGCCAATCAGGTTCAGGCTGCACCTCCCTGCCCTGAAGGCAGCCAATCCCAGGTGCTGCCTGGCATGCCAGTAAGGGAGCAGGGAGTTTGAATACTCCCATCGTGGTTCTTTCCTGCCAGAAGCTGCCACTGGACACCAACTCCCACAGTGAGAGAGTTTCCTTCTTGGAGAAAGGAAACCCTCCCCCTGCTCCAAGAGCGCAGTAAAAAGATCTGTAAAGAGCAGAACTTAGCATCTCTGAGAGGTTCCAGCCGGGAGCCAGTGAGATTTGGGCCATGTCTCCCTGCCCTGAAAGCAGCCAATCTTAAGAGAGGAAATGCCATAGAGGGGGTCGAGAAGGGCAGGATCGAAAGCCCTTCCAGCTGTCCCCTCTACCGATCGCCTGGTCCAACAGCTGGAGAAGAGCTTGGGAAGCTACGCCTCTTGCTACCTCTGCAGCCAATCAGACATCAGCTCAAGTGGCCCTTCGCTGGTGGGTCTTGCGCTATGGACATACGCCAGCAATAACTGGAGTCTGCCCAGAGTCAGACCAGGAGACAGCCGACAGCTAGGAATGCTGCCCGATGAATACCAAGAACACCTGTGTTAGTCTAGTGCTGTACTTTAAGGGCTACTTCCAAGAATTGGGCAGGTTAGAGTAATTGTGAGTTTAGGGGCTTGTTGTTAAATGGTTACTGGGTATCAGTATGTTCTGGGTTTAGAGGTGTGCTGTTGAACTGCTGCTGGATATTGGTGTGTTGGTATATTTGTGGGTTAAGAGACTTGCTGTTAAACTATTGCTGGGTATCAGTGTATTCTGGGTTTAGGGGTCTGCTGCTAAACTGTTGCTGGGTACCAGTGTGTTTCTGGGTTTAGGGGTGTGCTGTTAAACTGTTGCTGGATATTTGTGTGTTTCTGGGTGTAGGGGCTTGCTGTTAAACTGTTGCTGGGCATCAGTGTGTTTCTGGATTTAGGGGTGTGCAGTTAAACTGTTGCTGGGTATTGGTGAGTTTGGTGTGTTTGTGGGTTGACAGGCCTGCTGTTAAACTATTGTCAGGTATCAGTGTGTTTCTGGGTTTAGGGACTTGCTGTTAAACTACTGCTGGGTATCAGTGTGTTTCTGGGTTTAGGGACTTACTGTTAAACTATTTATTTATTAGAATATCGGAATTACAATCCTTTGAGTCATAAACTCATTTCCAAAGGCTCCTCGTCAGATGACATAAATATAGACATGAAAGTAATACAGCAAAGACAATGTTACATAATTAGTTGGACGGTCGATGTACAAATATTACTAAGCATTATAGTACATTGAAGACTGCCTATACAGAGTATTAGCTAAACAGTTACATACATCCTTTGCAGTGCTAAGCAATATCCTTAGCAGTACAGTAGTGCAGGCATTAGTGTGTTTCTGGGTTTAGGGGCTTGCAGTTAAACTGTTGCTGGGTAGCAGCGTGTTTCTGGGTTTAGGGGCTTGTTTGTAACCCCTAGGTGGTGCTATCCCAAGGGCTACTATCCCTGCCTGCTTGCCTAGTAGCATGTTAAGGGGCCTGAGTTCTGAAACGAGTGCCTCCACCCCAAGGTCAGGGTTGGTAGTGGTCAAGCTAATCTGGGCACAGCCCTCTGGGACACTGTAACCCCCCTCTTTCCCCTCTAGTGGCCTGAACACTGTACAATAATCACTTTCACAATACCCCTGGTACATCACACATGTACCCACACTATCTGCACTTACCACCAGTGCTGGTTCCTCTGGCTCGACCCTGGAGACCCCCTGTAAAACAAGGTTATGCACAGCAAATAGCAACAGTACAGTACTTTGAGCATGAACTGGAACCACTGTCATATTACATGGAGAAAGTTAGATCTGATTTATTCAGGGGACTTGAACAAGGGAGGGGCAAAATCAGGTTAATTAGCTTAAAGGTTATATCAATCAAGCAGTTATGCATGCGCCTTGAGTCCCCCCACACAGTCCACCTCTGGGTACCCAGGTGGAGAAGAGATGGGCTAGCCAGGACCGTTGCCCGGGGTTGCAGCTGGTTGGGGCCCTGTGATGGAAAACACAACATGCACAGTACACAATATTTGTAATCCGGAGCCAGAGGGCTCAGTTCGTAAAAGAAATGAAACAACAAGACAATCAGATGACACACTCAGATTAAGCTGTTGTTGCAGGGAGCTACCCTGGTATTTACTCGTGATACCCAAGACTGGACACAGGCTGGATGAAAATCGAGACTGCAGGTGGTTGATCTGGAAGGCCAGGAGGCAGGGGCCACACAGTCGCAGGCGTGGTCCTGTTCAAAGGCGGAGCAGGGGCTGATCCCAGGCAGGTCTCTCATCGATGGCCTCTCTGTGCAGTGGGTAGTCTGACTGGGCCAGTCTGGCAAAGCCCAGACTGTATGGAGACAAAGTCAGATGCAGTCTGTTTTGGGCTGGATACAGCTTCCAGCAAGCAGAACACAGTTCACACAGTGGGGAACTAACTCACAACCCACTAGCAGCTCATAGTACATTTACATGTACAGAAATTCTACTGTACCAGGCAAAGCGCTCCCTGGGCACAATCGCAAAGTCTCTGCACACACCGGGAGCTTAGGGGTAGCTGGAACTCCTGACAGGCCAATCGCATTCAGTAAAATCTTCAGTCTTCTTCAGGTTGAGCCTGGCCCACTTCAGTAGCTTACTTTAGTCACACAAACTTGGATTTAGTCCAAAATAATTCTCTTCTCTCCCTCTCAGGAGCAGCAGCAGACATGCAAGCCAAAAACTCAGCCCTTTCACAGTTTTTCCATGCAGATCCACTCAGGATTGCTGTCCAAACTACACTTGAGCTCTTCTCATTTCACTTCCCATCTCAGAACTAACTGAAAACTGCCAGTAGCCAGGGACTTCCCCAAGATCCAAACAATTTGGTTGGCTGATTTGGCTGTCAGTCAAAGCAAGAGCTTCCCCTTCAGTTGCAAAAAAGGTGCAAAAAGCTCCAAACTAAAGTTCCTACAGATTTTGAATTCTGACAGCTCCTGTAGTCAGGATACATTTTAGGTCCCACCAGTACTGTTTGGTCCAATTTGCAGTCCAAGACCAAGATAGTGGAGACAACCAAAATAGTCCTTGCCACAAAGAAAGCAGGTTAGACAAACTACATTATCATTATTATCACTCTAAATGATTTTCAGTAAATAGTTACATCTTTCAACAGAGCTCCCTCTCAGATTACTTAAGCTGCAATCAGGCAGCTCTTAAAGAGACAGTACACAGAGGCTATACAGGCACCCTCTGGCAATCACATTTAAACTGCTAAAATGCAGGACACCAGCCTGGCAGTGAGCATTTAGGCAAGCTCAAGGAAGACTTTTTGGGAACCCCCATTTGTAGGGGGTTACATGTTGTTAAACTGTTGCTGGGTATAAATGTGTTTCTGGGTTTAGGGACTTGCTGTTAAACTATTGCTGGGTATCAGTGTGTTCTGGGTTTAGGGGTGTGCTGTTAAACTGTTGCTGGGCATCAGTGTGTTTCTGGGTTTAGGTGCTTGCTGTTAAACTGCTGCTGGGTATCAGTGTGTTTCTGGGTTTAAGGGTGTGCTGTTAAACTACTGCTGGGTATCAGTGTGTTTCTGGGTTTAGGGGTGTGCTGTTAAACTGTTGCTGGGCATCAGTGTGTTTCTGGGTTTGGGGGTGTGCTATTAAACTGTTGCTGGGCATCAGTGTGTTTCTGGGTTTAGGTATTTGCTGTTAAACTGTTGCTGGGCATCAGTGTGTTTCTGGGCTTAGGTGCTTGCTGTTAAACTGTTGCTGGGCATCAGTGTGTTTCTGGGTTTAGGTACTTGCTGTTAAACTGTTGCTGGGCATCAGTGTGTTTCTGGGTTTAGGGGTGTGCTGTTAAACTGTTGCTGGGTATCAGTGTGTTTCTGGGTTTAGGGGTGTGCTGTTAAACTGTTGCTGGGTATCAGTGTGTTTCTGGGTTTAGGTACTTGCTGTTATACTGCTGCTGGGTATCAGTGTGTTTCTGGGTTTAGTGGTGTGCTGTTAAACTGTTGCTGGGTATCAGTGTGTTTTTTTTTTGTTTTTTTTTTTAACCAGGAGAGACACACTAAGCTGAAGTTTGTTTACAGGTGCGATCTGGGAGCATAAGGAAGTTAAGTGACTTGCTCAGGGTCACACAGTATGCAAGTGGGGGCTGTGAGATTCAAACCCAGGTCTCCCAGGTTTGCAACTCAGAGCCTTAAACCACTGCGCTATACTGCCTCCTATTTCTGGGTTTAGGGGTGTGCTGTTAAACTACTGCTGCTGGGTATCAGTGTGTTTCTGGGTTTAGGGGCTTGCTGTTGAACTGTTGCTGGGTATCAATGTGTTTCTGGGTTTAGGGGCATGCTGTTAAACTAGTGCAGCGTAAAAGTGTTTTCTGGGTTTAGGGATGTGATAAGCTGTTGCTGAGTATTGGTGTGTTTGTGGGTTTAGGGGCTTGCTTTTAAACTTTGCTGGGTATTGGTGTGTTTCTGAGTTCAGCAGCATGCTGTTAAACTGCTGCTGGGTATTGGTGTGTTTCTGAGTTTAGGGGCTTGCTGTTAAACGGCTCAGAGGGATGGGAAGCATAGCCAGCGGATCACAAGAGCAACAGGTAGGAAGGGGAAGCTGGATATCATCGTCCACCCGTGGACAAATAACATCGCTACAGATAGGATGGGAGCAGTGCAGGAGCAGTTTAGGGAACTTGGGAAGGGTTTTAGGCAGGTAGCACACATGGCAGCCTTTATGGAAGTGCTACATGTCTACTACATGTGGAAGGAGAGTGAGCTCTACACTAAGGCCTTCAACTCATAGTTGAACGAATGGTGCAGAAAGGAGGGGGTATGGCTACACTGGGGACTGCGGGTCCACCTGTAGGGATCATAGCTTATACCGGAGGGATGGCTTGCATCCATCCAGGAAGGGAACAGCAGTCCTCTGTGGATGGTTTGAAATTTAATTCAGTGGACATTTAAACTAACCAAGGGGGGTGGCAGAAGACAAAGGGGAAGCAATAACTGTGCCCCCCTCACAGGCTGAGCTACAGAGTACAGAGATCCTAAGAGGAGAGAAGAGAATCCCACCAGGATGCAATACAATTAAGGTAGCAGGGGGTTAGCAAAGGGGGGTGGAGAAGGGGAGCAGTCAAAAGAAAAAGGGAAGGAAGGGGGAACAGCTGGAAAAAGGGAGGGGGAAGTGACAAGAAAAAGGCTAACAAAATCTGGAAAGCCATGTGTGCCAGTGCTAGATGCCTGGGAAATAAGATCCCAGATCTGGAGACCATCATGGCAGAGGCAAATCTGGATACTGTGGCCATTACCGAATCATAATTCATGGACAGCTATGTCTGGGAAATGGCCATACTAGGCTACATGATGTTTAGAAGGGACAAGAAAGGAAAGGAGGGGTTGTGGTGCTTTATGTTATGGAAAACATAAAAGCAATGGAGGTACAGAGAATTCAAGGGCGGGCCAAGATGTTTTGGGCATCCTCGAGTCAGGAAACGGAACTGCTAGTCATACAGGACTGATTTACAGGCCTCTGATACGGGGAGGACTTCGATAAAGAAATGTTAGAAGCAACTGGCAAAATGGCTGAAAAGGGGGAAGTGGTACTGGTTGGGAACTTTAATCTGCCAGATGTATATTGGAACCTCCCTACAGCAGTGTCAGCTAGAAGCAGAGACATCCTGGGCTCCCTGCAGGGGGCATTCTTCAGGCAACTAGCAATTGAACCCACTCAGGTTGGGGCAGTACTGGACTTGGTGCTTACTAACAGGGACAGTGTTGCATACACCAGAGGGTATTAGGCAAAACTAGGGTGGGCAGCAATGGCCTTGATATGGTTCTAATAGCGACAGCCCTGCCAGAAGTTGCTGAACCCCTAACCAAAATTTTTAATCTCCTGCTCCGCTACTCACAGTTCCCAGCACGTGGAAAATCGCATACGTAACACCAGTCTATAAAAATGATGATCGTGCTCTTGTATCAGATTATCGACCAATCCCCATCCTATCCCGTCTCCAAAGCCCTTGAGAGAATTATATCTTCCCAAATTGTAGACTATCTCGACAAACATGACCTGACAAACGTGACCTGCAAAGCCGCCAACAACGTGGCTAACGTAAACACAACACAAATTCTGCACTGATCGAATTGACAAGTTTCATACATGAGGAACTGGACAAGGGGCACATGGTGGAGTCCATCTTTGTTGACCTCACCAAGGGTCTTGATCTTGTGGATCATAAACTTCTCCTATACAAACTCAAACAAAGTGGTCTCTCAACTGACACATTAGAGTAGTTTAATAGCTACCTTTCAGGCCGAACACAGTGAGTAAAACTAAATGGAGTGCTCTCAGACTCCAGGCCTGTCACAGTAGGTGTGCCTCAAGTCTCCATACTAGGGTCCCTTCTGTTTAGTCTATTTATAAACCAGCTACCAGAATCTTGTCCAACCTCTAAAGTTTTAATGTACGCAGATGACACAGTTCTCTACTCTAGCCACCCCTGCCAGGACTCCCTCATAAATCAACTGCAACAAAATGTTAACAAGATAGGTAAACGGTTCACACACAATAAGCTTATTCTCAACTGCAAAAAGACAAAAACTATACTCTTCACCAGCCCCCAATTAAGAAAAAGGACAAGCCCCTTTATAATAAACAATAACAGGACCCTACTTGAACAGGTTCAAACATTCAAGTGTAACCTCCCTGCAAATGGGGGTTCCCAAAAAGTCTTCCAGGAGCTTGCTTGAATGCTCCAAGCCTGGATGGTGTCCGGCGTCTAAGCCGTTTATCTGTGAGTGCTTCTACAGCCTCTGGTACTGTCTCTTTAAGAGCTGTCTGCCTGCAGACATAATTAATTTGGATGGGGGTTTGTGTGATTCCCTGCTTGAGTCCCACTCGAGCTGCTGCCAAATCGCTCTATTTCTGCCGTCACTAAGTGGGCAGAGTGAGCACTTTTCAAAGATGTAACTGTTTGCCAGAAATCATTTAGAGTAATAACGAAAATACAGTTTGTCTAACTTGCTTTTCTTTGCAGCCGGAACTGTGTTTGCCTAGTCCCCCATTCTGGTTTTGAACTGCTGAACTGGACCAATCAGTGTGGGGGAACCTTTGAAATGGAGCCTGCTGCTGGCAATTCAGAACTTGGACTCTCATTGTGGAGCCAGCCACCAATGTACTGTATGGCCAATGCTTCTGGGAATTGTAGTTTGGACTTCGGCGTCTTTTTTCCACCAACAGGGGGAGTTTACTGTGAGTGACAGCCAAACCAGCCAACTGAACTGGAAGGAACTCAAAGGAAATGCCCAGCTCTGTCTACTGGAAAGATCAGATCAGTTTGGGGCAGTGAAGAGACAAGTAGCTGTGAGCTTCTGCGCTGTATAGTTCCACACAGTAAGCGCATGTAAGGCCTTAAGTTTCGGTCTGCAGCTTGTGCAAGCACCTGTTCGGACTGAATCCGACCTGTGAAGAGAATCAAGGAGATCTGAAGAATAGAAACCAGGCTCACCCTGTAGAAGACTGGAGAAATTGCTGAATCGGGTTCGGTCTGTCAGGAACTGAATCTGTTGTGTGTTCTCCCGGGTATTGTGCAGTAATTGCGATCGGGATCGAGAAGCAGCCTGCCTGGTATAGTACTTTCCTTTTACATATAAATGTGTGTAGTGCTTGTGGGGAATCGCGTTTTCAAATCCCTTGTACAGTGAATTGAGTGCATGAAGCTGGAAGTAAACCCCAGCTTAATCCAGACTACATCCATTTGCTCTAAACTGCAGTGGGGTCCAGTCACAAGGACCTTGTCCACATGGTCTGCTCCTCCTGGCAATCCAGGACAATCAGCCTTCCATCCAGTTCCCAGCCTTGAGTTTGTGAGTACAAAGTAGGGTAGCTCCCTGCCATCTGTTTATCAAATCGCAAGTGTGTCATCTAATTGTTGCTTTTTTTCATTTCTTCACGAACTGAGCCCTCCGGCTCCGGATTACAACTGGGTATTGTGCAAGTGTTTTTTTTCCATCACAGGGCCCCATCCAGCTGCACTGATCCTGGCAACTCCCCACCCCACCCCCCCCATCCTGGGTACCCAGTGAAAGTGACAATTTGGGACTCTGAATATGCGCACAGTACTGTGATTATTAATGTGTTTAACCTAATTAACCTGATTTCCCCCTTCCTTGTTACAGCTCCTTAAATACATCAGATCTGTTGGTTTTCAGCAAAGTTACACTGACTGAGGTATTCGTTTATGTTAAAGTATTGTACTGTGGTTTTTGCACTGTATCATCTTGTTTTACAGGGGGTTCCCAGAGTCCAGTTGACAGAGCCAGTCCTGAGGGTAAGTGTACATTGTGAAGATATTCCTAATGCAGTGTATTGGCCACTAGTGGGAAGAAAGGGGGGTTACAGTGTCCCAGAGGGCTGTGACCAAGTTAGTTTAACTACTGCAAACCCTGACCTCTGGGTGGAGGCACCTGCCATTGGACCTAGGCCCCTCAACCTGTTAGTAGTTAAGCAGGCAGGGGTAGCAGCCCTTGGGATAGCGCCACCGAGGGGTTACACAAGTATCTAGGTGTGGTCATCAATGAATCCCTTTTTTTAACCCCCCACATTGACAACATTACAAAGGGTGTTAACAGGAGACTAGGTGTTCTATACAAGCAACGTGTAAACTTAACCAAAGAGGCAAAGCGAGTTGCTGCCACCTGCTCAATACTGCCCATCTTAGACTACGAATCGGTGATATACGGGGCAGCCAATAACACCGTCCTGCACAGAATCCAGTTAACACTGAACAAGGCCTGCCGGTTCGTGTTAGATGCAAACAGATACACTCACACCTGTAATCTTTATGCCAGCAGGGGCTGGCTCCCGCTGGCTGAAAGAATCAGATATCAGGTATGCCTCTTGGGGAAAAAGTTCCAGCTTGGCCTCACTATCTCTACAGAACCATTTCTGCCCCTCAAAAAACCTACGCACAAGAAGCACGGCCAGACAGACCCTCACAGTACCCTTTAGGAAAACCAGCTCAGCCTGTTGGTCCTTTGCTGTCCGAGCACCCAAATGGTTAAACCACCTGCCAGTGCATGTGCTAAACATAAACAGTATTGCACAGTTCAAGAGGGAACTTTTCAGACTCTTTTTTTTTTTTTTTGTAGACTTTCTTTACTCCGGTCCCCAGTCACTGGGGCCCCGCTCAGGCGAGACCCACCCGAGTGGCTCTACTGTCCTGCCTGAATCCTCCAGCGAGAAATCAGGGACAGAGTTCACTCCAACAATCCTCCAAAGCAGAGAGGACCTGGGAGAGTCAACCGGAAGGGCCAGTGGTGGACATGTGAGCCACTCCCTCGGGTCTGCCATCATTCTCCCAGTGGCCGGGGTGTTTTCTCCTTGCTTGGTTACGTTGCCCCCACAGCGTGGACATGCAATGATGTCACCGTGCAGAGGGCATGCACCTGTCCCCTCTCAGAGACATCCGCCGCTGCCACCTCCCCGATGCAAGTTCTAGCCTCCACTTTCAGTGCCCCCTGGTCTCCACTGGGAGCCGCTACAAGGCAGGGAATCCCCGGAACCCACCCCAGAAGAGGAGAGCAGTCCTCCGGATGCTCGATCCTCTCCTCCCCTGCCGACCCCCGGTGCCAGAGTCCACTCCTAAAGATGGGCTGCCGGCGTGGAGTGAGGTGTGGTGTCCAGCCCCTCAAACCTCAGCACCACCAGGCCGGCGTTTGCTCAGACTTCTTAACCCAGCAAGACACTGCAACTGCCCAGGGTGACAGTTGGGGTGATTCCCGTGATCACCACCCCACTGCACTCCCACCCATCCACGCTCCACTTCCTTGACAAGGCTCTTTTGCTGCTATTGAGGCACCTAAATTATGCATAAGAACAGTAACAAACAAAAACAGGTTTAAGAGACCACTGTGATTCTCAGCAAGGGTCAGGGAAGCGGTAAGGGCCAAAAAGAAGGCATTCTATAAATACAAGAAAAGCAGGGGGAGGTAGAATGGGAGGATTATCTGCAGAAAAATAGGGATGAAAAGAGGGTCGTTAGGGAGGCCAAAGCACACACAGAGCTACGTATCATGGAAGGGGTCAGGATTGGAGAAAAACAGTTTTTCAGATATATTAGAGGAAAAAGGGTGGGGGAATTGTAAGGCTAGTTGAGGTGGTAGGGTGATAGAGGAGGATGGGAAAAAGGCCGCCATCCTAAATAACTACTTTTGTTCAGTTTTCACTAAGGAGGACAGCAGGTCCATGCCAGAGAGTGGCACCAAAGCGGCCACTATGGGAATTCCAGAAATGAGAAAACCATTGTTTACTAGTGAAAGGGTTCTGAAAGGGTTGGCTGCCCTTAAGATAGATAATGCCCCAGAACCAGATAGGTTGAATCCCAGGATACTCAGGGAATTAGCAGCAGAGCTGGTTGAACCACTGGTATGTCTGTTCAAAAGCTCACTTAGGGCTAGGGAAGTTCCAAGAGATTGGAAGGTGACAGAAATTGTACCGTTTCATAAAGAGGGGGATAAGGAGCAACCAGGAACTACAGGCCTGTCTGCCTAACCTCTATAGCAGGGAAGCTGATGGAATCACTGACAAAAGAAGACCTCAGACTACCTAGAAAGCAACAGGCTCCAGGACAGTAAACAGCATGTTTTCATGGCCGGAAGATCTTGTCAGACTAACCTGAGAGTTTTCTTTAACTGGATGTCAAAGGAATTAGGCAAGGGCCACGTTGTCAATCTGCTCTACTTTGACTTCAGCAAGGCTTTTGACTCAGTATCTCACACACGATTGCTCAAGGAGATGGAAGACCTGGGTGCAGCTAAATCCATAATGAACTTGGTGGGTAACTGGCTAGAGGGGAGGCAGCAGAGGGTGGTGGTCAATGTAGCAGTAGTAGCAGCGGATTAGGGGAGAAGTGGAGCGGAGCTCGCAGATGGCAGCTCTGAACTAAAGGGAAGTGTATTTGTAATATTTACCAAACAGAGTGGGCTAACTTTATATTGCAGCTACAGGTGGGTACAGCACTGTGTATGAGTGTGGTAGGTGATCAGACTGTGAAGCGGATTGCTTTTCTTTCAGGTGGGCTACACTCGGGTGAAGAACGCTACAGGGTTAAATGGCTGTGTAGCTGATTGTTTTTTTTGGTGTACCAGGGTCTGGGTAGATCCGCCCACTTTCCACACAGTGAGGAAGCAGCTGTTCATTTGCATAACCCGCCAAGCCGATGGAGTTTAAAATCGAGTTGCGCAGGAGCTTCAGGGCAGTAGTAGCTGTGGACTAGGGGACAAGCGGAGCTCACAGATGGCGGCTCTGCACTAAAGGGAAGTGTATTTGTAACATTTACCGAACAGAGTGGGCTAACTGTATATTGCAGCTACAAGGGGGTACAGCACTGTGTACGAGTGTGGTAGACGACCGGACTGTGAAGTGACGTGTTGATTAATTTTCCTCCGCAGGTTGCTTTTCTTTCAGGTGGGCTATACTCTGTGGAGAACACTACAGGGTTAAAGGGCTGTGTAACTGATTGTTTTTTTTAGTATACTGGGGCCGCTGGTAGATCCGCCCACTCTCCATGCAGCGAGGAAGCAGCTGTTCATTTGCATAGACCACCAAGCCGACGGAGTTTAAATCAAGTTGTGCAGGAGCTTCAGGGCAGTAGCATTAGTAGCAGTGGACTATTTATTTATTTATTCATTTATTCATTTGATAACTGGGTTGGTACACTGATCCAAAGACCTTTTTCAGGTATGGCCCGCGGGCCAGATACTGGCAAAACAGAGGTAACAATTCCAGAGCAACATACAGTGCAAATAGTCTGAAACATCAACAGAAACAGATATAAAATAACGAATATAATTCAATAACAGGCATAATATATGTAAGCTGGTCAGTACAACATTGGGGGAGGTGGGGAGTAACAGTAACATTGCCTAAATCAGAAATACACTGAAAGGAAGACTTCAGTATAAATACATATAAAGGGCAACTGAACAAATACACATGCAACAATGCTAAGTCAAGTCACAACAGAGACCTAGGGGTAGGTATATGTACAGTGGTAGGAGATGAAGGAACAGGTGAGGCAGAGGGGGGGGAGTACACAGGGCAATTGATGGTGCTATAGGGGGCAGGAGTTGGGGGCAGCAAAGGAGGAGACAGTAGGAGTAGATACCAAAGGACAGTCGCAGGCAGAGTTGGACAGGAAATGAGCTTTTAACAGAGCATTTAGGTTAGGCGGTGGGTCAGGTGGGCACAGGGATGAGGGAAGGTCATTCCAAAGTGAGGGGCCCGCAGCTGAAAAAGCTCTATGACCCATATTTGTGGTAATGCAGGGACGTTCAAGTTGGAGGTGGGATGACTGATGCAAATTCCACCTCAAGAGTCTAGGTTGGATCAAAGCAGATAGTGATGAGAAGGAGGGATTACAGAGAGCATCACCAACTAAACGGGCCATGAGGTAGAAGCACCGGGCTTGGGGAAGAGGAGCCAGTTAAGGGAGTGATAGAGTGAATAGTGGTGAGTACCTAGGGGGCATGGAGGGCGAAGCAACATGTACAATTATAGGTCAGGTTTAGTCGGGTTAGGTTGGCAGCTGTGGCGAAGGAGTAAGCAGGGCACCCGTAGTCAAGGAGGGCAAATAGATTGCCACGGGCCACAGCTAGGCGTGCGTCAGGAGTGAGGTGATCAATGATATGATAGCAGAGCCCAATCTTCTGGTTACGTGTTCGGTGTAAGTAAGGGATGGGTCAAGGATCACCCCCAGATATTTGGAGGCAGTTACGGTTTTGAGTGGCAAACCATCTGGGAAAAGGACAGACAGAGAGAGAGAGAGAGAGAGAGGCCAGAAAGAGCAAGGGCACAGAGTTTTGGTTTGGAGCCGAATAGCATGACCTTTGTTTTAGCAACATTGACTAGGAGCATGTTGTCTGAGAACCAGCGATGGGCCTTACGATAGTCATCACTGAGGGAGCTAGATAAAGAGGCAGGGGAAGAGTCACTCAGGAATAGTATCAGATCATCAGCATAGAGAAGTGTGTTGCAGGTGGGACCCTCAGATGGGAGAGAGTTTATGAAGGGGGGGGCAGAGCGGAGTTCGCAGATGGTGGGGCTGCACTAAAGGGAAGGGTATTGTAACACTTAACGAACACAGTGGGCTAACTGTGTATTGCAGCTACAGGGGGGTACAGCACTATGTATGAGTGTGGTAGATGACAGGACTGTGAAGTGACGTGTTGATTAATTTTCTCCACAGGTTGCTTTTCTTTCAGGTGGGCTACACTCTGTGGAGAATGCTACAGGGTTAAAAAGCTGTGTAGTTAATGTTTTTTTTGGTGTACTGGGGCTGCGGGTAGACCCACCCAAACCCTCCTCTCAACTCACCCACCTCGAGGTACTATACCTTTATAGGGGCCAGATCCCATATTACTTCCTGCTACATCACAGGAAGGGGTTGCACACTAATCGGCAGGGCAGCTTACACTACACAGTAGTCGGAGACCTTTAGGACAGCAGCATTTGGAACAACTGTAGTTGAACAAGAGGACCTTATACAAAACAAGGCAGATTAAAAAAAGAAAAAAAAGAGGAAAAGTAGCCCGCAGGTTAGGGAAATGCAAGCGGAGCAGAGCTAGGAGACTGTAAGCTGAGCAAAGCCCACAGGAGGCTGACTGCACTGCAGGGCAGGGAAGTGTTTCTTTTGTGCTCACTTTCTTTACAGGAGTGGCTAATATAGTGGTACAGTGTGGGTGAGCTAAACAGGATACATAATGACTTTATTTAGTGTGTGAGTGGCTGATTGAATCTCACAGGGGTTGGGGCAGGTGCAGCCACTTACATGAAATATTCATCCCTGGAAGTCAGAGGGGGAAGAAGATGGTTAAAACAAAGGTAATAGTACTATACCTGGACATTGTTAGCTATCAGGGGTGAGTCAGGGGGATTGTACATTAACATGGGCATGCCTTGTAGGGACAAAGAGCCTAGGGGATGGGTCAGGCAATCTTCAGCTGTGGGCACGGGGGGGGGGGAACGGGATGGCTGGTAGGGACATGGGGAGGGTGGTATGGTGCAACAGCTGCAGGACAGCTATATTTTTAAGGGTGGCATGGAGAGCAGGTGGGTGCTTGATGTGCAAGCAGCTGCAGCTACTTAGAGGAGAGATTGCTTGGTTAAGGGCAGAGATAGGGATGGGGGCAGCATGGGGGAACCATCCAGGACCTTGGGAGTATAGGAGCGCCCCACAGATTAGCAGACCAAGGTGGGAGAAGGGGTGGGGGGGGGTAAAGGAGCCATTATTGCCACCAAATCTGGATCCAATGGGTACTGTATCAGGGGACTGGAAGATGATCAGGAATGGGGGCAGGAATGAGCCAGCAGCAGGTAGTAGAAGGATGTCTCGAAACAGTTTGCTAGGGGAAGCTCATAGCAGTGTACAGGGGACAAACAATAGGTACTCAGCATTGGCTACATTGGAGGATATGGAGGGAGAGGAAATAGTGGATGGGGCAGGAAGGAAGGGGCATACTGACAACGCAGAGAGCAGCAGGAGGGCGGATGGAGAGAACAGGGATACGATGGTGTGGAGGGGCTGTGAGATAACAGAACGACCAGAAACAGTGGCTGTATGCTCCAGTTTTAACTGAATTTCCCCCAGATCGTTGGAATATCATTCTCAGCATAAATTCACCCCGTATTATCATTGACAAGAACTCTGTGATCACCACAATGCCCCTCAAGTCTGTGGCAAGCCTTGTCCTGCTCACTATAATATCACTTGCAGGTCCACCCAGTGGATTGCGCCCTCAATCCACACAATGGATCTCCCAACTAGCAGTGCTAAATGATTATGGGACCATCACATCCCACGGCATTGGAGTCTCAGAGAACACCTCACACAAGCGCTCTATGTCCTGGTCATGGGAATACCAACTTAATTGTCCATACACACTGCCACTCTTCCCTGGGATGGTGACACAATTCAACACTGTGAAAGAGCGACCATCTAGGAGAAGGAAACGAGGAAGGAATCTAAAACTCCTACTGTGCCATCTTGCTTGCCTGCTCATGCTCCTACTCCTACTATCAGGCAATGTGCACCCCAACTCAGGCCCACCACCACAACAGGTGAATCGAATTACCTAGCCAGCTGCACTTACTCTTGCCTTAATTAACATATGCAGCCTGCTCCTTAAATTGGATAACCTGAAAGCATGGGTTACCCAACACAGTCCAGATGTTCTCTCAGTGGTGGGGTCTCACCCAAAGTACAGGACTCCGCTATCCTTTTACCAGGTTACACCTCATTCAGACAGTGGGGGCTGTGTCCTGTACATCAGGGATTCCCTTCAGGGGCATGTCCTTCCTCCCCCAGTGGTAGTGATAACCTGCAGGTCCTGACCATAAAACTCCTTCTGGGGTCACATAGCAGGGCTCTCACCGTGCTCTCTGTATACATTCCACCCAAACTCACTGGGGCTGGTACCGGGGACCTGATGGACTATGTGAGCACCTTGAGTCTTAATCCTGAAATCGTGGTACTGGGAGATTTCAACATCAACTGGCTCGCCTCTACTGCCACCTCAATCAAAGATGCCGTAACAGCCATTCATTTCTCACAAATGGTTGAGACTCCAACCCGTATCAACTGCAAAACAGGGACCAGCACACTCCTTGACTGGGTTCTATCCAATCGACCTGCCTGCATCCACGACACTACTGTTCTCCCTGATTGCCTGAGTGAGTACTTTCTGGTCACATGTACCTGGTCCTTCAACTATTGTAAACCACCCACCAGAAGAATTACAAATTAAGTCTTACTAAAAGGGCACCAGGAGCTGCTAAAAATGGACCTCAAGAGCACAGACTGGACAGCACTCTGTGATGCCAATAATGTGGACACAGCCCTGGACCACTTCATAAAAACTTTTAAATGTCATCTGTGACAAGCATGCCCAGATAAAAAACAGAAAGATAAGAGGGCACAGCAACCCCAGGATCACCCCAGACCTCCTAGAGCAATTACAAGCCAGAGGTCACTTATGGAAGATAGCGACAGCACACAGTATCACTGCTAACATACAGAGGTATAAAAAAAGCTTGGAATGAGTGCACTAGAGCTGTCCGACTCGCCAAATGCAAATACTGCAAATAAGCCCTTTCCAGCACCTGAAATGACAGGAAGTCATTCTGGGATAACCTCAACGACATAACAGGCAAGGACCCCAAATCTGCACCAGCCATGCTCTTGATCGATGGCATACCGTCCTTGGACCACATGTACACTGCCAACGCACTTAACATCATGTTCTTGGATCTAAGCAGTGCGCTGCCAGCAGACTACTTCAACCCCCCACCGCCAACTGATCCTAATACGGCCAAACAACCATCACATAACTGCCCGCTCTTCTACTTTAATGAAGTCTCTCAAGCCGAAGCTAAAAAGTACCTGAAGAAGGCGCTGGGGAAATCCAGACATAGTGGGGACACTCTGGACCTAAAATTCATCAAGCTGGCCCTGGCTGAAGTCCTAGGCTCACTCACCAAACTAATCAACCTCTCCCTCTGCCTCTCACAGTTCCCCCAGAGATGGAAATCAGCCACAGTAACTCCAGTGCACAAAGGTGGCGACAGGACCCTACATAACAACTACTAATAAATAATAACTATCTCCATACTCCCCTCTCTCTCCAAAGCCCTTAAGCGGATAGTGGAGGACCAATTAGTCGAACACCTGAACCAATACCAACTTCCCTGTCCTGAGCAACACGGCTTCTGATCAGGTCACAGTACTATCACGGCTTTGCTCGAATTCACAGGACACAGTCACCATTCAATTGATCAAGGCCTTCTGGTTGAGGCAACTTTCATAGACCTATCAAAAGCATTTGATATGGTGCATCACAAGCTCCTGCTGGACCAACTGTCAGCTACGTGACTCTCTTCGGAATCAGTACGCTAGTTCAGCAGCTACCTTCATAACTGGTCACAAAAGGTCAAAATAGGGAGATCACCTCTGATAACAGACCAGTCCAATCAGGGGTCCCACAAGGATCAATTCTTGGACCCCTACTGTTCAGTTTATTCCTAAACAAACTTGCCATCCGCATGCTTGGACTGAATGCTCCTATACGCAGATGACGTGATCATATTCAACAGCAACCCTAATCCCAAACAACTGGTGGTGGATCTCCAAAAGGGGTTCTCAGCTGCTGAAAAAATGGTTTACGGATCACAGACTAGTCATGAACTGCAAAAAAACTAAGACAATGTTTACCAGCACACAAAGCAAGCATAAGGCCTCCCCACTTGTAATCAGGAACGCCAATGGGGACCCACTGGAACACATCCAGCAGTTCAGGTACCTGGGCATCACACTCGACTCTACACTTTCGTATGCCCAACACATCGACAACACAGCAAGGACGATTAATACAAGAATAGGGACCCCCACACTCAAGGCATTTAACTAGCAGAGAGACTCCCGTGTAAACATCTCTACGGTGAACTGAATGAACTTTGTATCTGCTTTAACATTACTTCTGCTGAGTGGAGTGTGCGAGTCTGCAAGAGACACTGCAAGTAACTGACTGAACTGCTTATTGTATAATTACATCTGCTTGCTGATTTCTGCAACCTGCTTGAACGAAATACACTTTGCTTCCTGCATATTTACATCTGCCTGCTGTTTCCTGCATTAAGTTACCCTGCCGCTTCCTCGATCACCTGTGGCCACTGAGGGAGGGGGCTTGGTGGTGAGCCAGTAACAGCGCAGCACTCGTGTGTGGAGGCAGGACATAGCAACATTTAAAACATCACGCTGCAGCCTATCACAAGCGTGTGGCATGAGCGTGAGTGGCTGCGCCACTCGGTAGAAAAATTCAGATAGAAAAAAAGTTCTAAACAGTGTTATAAACATACTATTACTAACTTGTAATATCCTAGGGGCCTCGGATACCCCCACTTATAAGGCTAAAGCGGCATAATTAATCGCTCTACAAATCTTTTCCTATGTAAACTGGAATAAGTAAAATGGTAAATGTGGAGTACCTGGGGCGCTCAAGGTTATGTGGTTTTTAAAATAATATTGAGTAAGTCTTAAAAGTGTGGGTTAAGAGAATGTATCATTGTTTTTAGATATAGCACTGCATTATATTTATTTCTCAAGGTTATGTGTTTCTTAAAGCAATTTTGAATAAGCCATAAAAGTGTGGGATAAGAGAATTTAGTATTGTTTCTAGTGATAATCTAGTACTATTTCTATTTTTTATCTGAATTGTGAAATTGTTAAGATTATCTATATTATGATAGGGAAGTAACTACTAGCATGTTTGAGCAAGTATAAATGAAAGAGATATTTTAACATATTAGGTGCTGTGATTGTTGCCAAAGATTACACCCCCCCGACTTTAGACTGTGACTGCAGCCAGAAATTACACCACCACCTTAGATTATCATAGATAATACATATATATTATTTAATTCATCATAGTACAAGTTAAGATCCATTGTGGCCCTATTACGATTACTTCTTTTTTTATCCTGTGGAGGGGCCTGACAGCCATGGCAGCTCTTGATAGACAAAATCTGGGAATCCAGGCCAAACCTCAGCTTGGTCTTTTCACATTCTTGGCTGCAGTGACTGCAGATTTAGAGATCAAGCCCAAGCAGATGAAATTAAGTAGAAGAAATAAATTTAAAAATCACTATTGCAACATATCCTATAAAAGTCACAAAATAGCTCAAAGTTGTTTTATTTTAAAGTCTGGTAGTGTTGATCTTAGTAGGGGACTGACAATTTAATTATTCTATCCGTGTGTGGAGATATTGAGATGAATCCAGGACCTGCACAACAGATAGGCACTGTTAAAATAGCCCATGACAATGCCAGAAGCCTAGTGGGAAAACAGGCTCTTTTGGAATGCTGGATAAAAGAAAATGAATATGATATAGTGGGACTTACAGAAACATGGCTTACAAATAAACACCCTGATTCAGAACTCAATATTGAGAATTATGATTTAATTACATATGATAGACCACGTAGAGGAGGTGGGGTAGCCCTATATATTAAAAGTGATCTGAGGCAAACAGATATCCTTTTTTCAGGTAACATTGAAGGGGTGGAACGGATTCTAGTAAATGTTATAAAGTTAAAAAAGTGTATTGGGGAAATCTATTCTCATCCAAGAATAAAAGGTTCAGTCTTTGAGACATTGTCCTCGAGGTTAAATACATTAATTGGTTAGAAAGAAGTCATCTTGACTGATGATTTAATGCAGCATGGGAACCTGCTAGAGGTTTAAAACTACAAACCAAATTCCAACCATTAGGACTTACACAAATAGTAACTACCCCAACACATAAAAGTTCATATTCAGGCCATGGAAATGTCCTGGACCCGAACTTTAAAGCTGAGGGAATTAAATTATTGGACCATAAAGTAGGGTTACTAAATTTGGGGAACCACTGTTATCTAGAATGCAAATTGGAGTATAAAAGTGAAATTGTAAATTCACCAAAACATACATTTATAAGGGACTTTAAAACTTTAATAAAATTTATTTCCAGCAACAACTAGGGCAAGTAAATTGGGCACGTATAAATTTAAAACCGGGCGTGGATTTGACTATAAGAGAGTTTACTAAGACTTTTATAGAGATTTGTGATAGAAATGCCCCATTTAAGAAACTGAAAGAGCAAGGTCAACATCACCAATGGGTTGATGAGAAAATTCTAAAGCAAATGAGATGGAAGGATAGGATCTGGAAAAAGGTAAACCGAACTTTAAAAATAGAAGATTGGGACCTATTTAAGAAAATAAGAAATAAGTGTAAAAGTATGATTAAAAAAAGGCCAAAAAGAAGTACTATCAGAATAAAATAAGTCAGAGACAAAATCCTGCCCACTATTGGAAGCTTATAAAGCAAGTAGAAGGAAATACCAAAAAAGAATTAAATATCTCCCTAAAAAATGAAAGGGGAATGGAGCAGTCAACACACCAGGTAGCCAATAGTTTAAATCATTATTTTTGTCATCTCCCAGATATAAAAATAGACAAATCAGTAGATGATGTTAGTATCATTCAACAAAATATAGACAAGGAACCAAATTCTGATAAACTGCCTAAAGTTTATGTTCAAACCATCAAATTGAAGGAAGTGTGATGTCAAATCAATAAAGTAAACTCACAAAAGGCAACAGGGCCAGATTTAGTTGAAATAAGTTTTTTAAAATACTCAACTGAACAAATACCCAAATTCTAGCTAGTTTATTTAATGCAATTTTTCTGGAATTCTGGAAAAATGCAAAGGTTATTCCAATTTTTAAAGGGGGGGGGGGAATGAAAATCTAAAATTATTGCCCAATAGCATTACCGTCTACCATCTAGAAGGTCTTTGAAAGATTAGTTTGTACCCAAATATATGAATATCTTGAAAAGTATAAATTGCTAACTGATAGCCAGGTGGGCTTTAGGACGGGGAGGTCGATGGACACCGCCCTGGCAGACTTCGTTGACGCAGTAGTAAATGGGCTGGAGGCAAGGGAGTCCATTGGCACGGTGTTCGTTGACCTATCAAAGGCCTTTTGATTTGGTTAATTATAACATTCTGGCACAACGGCTGGCAACAGCTGGCATGTCTGAATGGGTGCAGACATGGATGCTATCATATTTAACAGAATGTATGCAGCAGGTATGCATTGATGGAATCTTATTGGATAGAGAGGGGATAAATAGGGCTCAATCCTGGGCCCCCTTTTGTTTCTTATATACATAAATCCACTTCCACAATTAATCAAAATAATTAAGATTTATCTTTATGCTGATGATATGGCCCTAATAGGAAGAGTAAAAGATGATAGTCTGCAGAGTGTCCTCCAGTCTGACTTTGAGATCCTGCAGCACTGGCTTTTACATTCCAAAATGGTACTAAGTAAGAAAAAAACCCAGGTAATGATATTTGATCCCCGACGTAAAGCTAATGTACAAAATATAAATCTAGCCATATGCACCTTGGTTAAACAAAAATTAGAAGAGGTAACATCCTATAAGTACCTCGGGGTGCTAATAGATAATAAATTAAAATGTTTAAAGAGCATGTGACCAGTGCTATAGGAAAAGTAAATGTCAGGCTGGGTGTACTCAGAAGAAAAATATTAATACTGCCCAAAGGAACGAGGAAAAGGGCAGTACAACAGTTGTTATTACCAGTACTAGAATACGGCAGTATTATTTATCAACATGCCACTAAGACGCTATTAAGTAAATTGGACAAAACTCACTACAGAATGGCTAGGTTTGTCCTAAAATGCCATTACACTATCCACCACTGTAGTTTTCTGCAACAACTAAACTGGGATTCCCTAGAAATCCGAAGAAAAAAGCGTACAGGATTAAGGGCATATGTAGAATTTGGAGGCCCTAACTTAGAAAAAACCTATAAAATACAAACTCTCAAAAAATATAACTTAAGAGATTTAAGATAAAGATGTATTGATATTCCATTTGAGAACAATGTATATAATAGGATGCAAGAAAGATTTTACTTATCAAAGATTTGGAATGAGATAGGCCCAGGACTCGAACCGCAAAAAATATACGCTATTTTAAACGAAGTTTAGAGACCATTTGGAGGATGAATGTTCCTGTTTTAGTACAGGAAGACAGTTTTATTATGGTCAGGTACTGGCCCCTCTCCTAAGGCCCCATCCTTTAGTAAACACTGACTATAAATGACTATAAATGATCAAGTTGCAATGGCGGGTGGTTTTAGGAGTTAGGGGTGGGGATCTGTAAATGATCATATCTGGGCATAATATTGTTTATATGATAGGTCAGATTCAAAACAAAGTATTTGTCTAAAGGAAGGTGGGGGAAGGGGGACAAAATAATATGTGAATCTTACATTCCTACTGCACAATTGTTTTTTCTTAAATGTGTGACATGGCTAAAAGAAATGTGATTTGCTGGTGGGGATGGGGTGGGGGACAAAATAATATGTGTACCTTATGCTCCTATTTGCACACTTGTTTTTACTTAAATGTGTGTCATGGGTCTGTTGCAACTAAAGTTTGTACCCCATGTAACCAAATTTTTTATTTATTTATTTAGGGATTCGGATCATACCATATGCTTACACTTAGGACAACTTTGTAAAACAGGGCTTTTACAGTCCTAAAAGTTACTTCCTGATAAAAAATAAAAATGTTTTATCTATCTATACAGGCATAGACACTGCCTAACACATGAGGCATTGAACCTGGCTATCAACAGCTTGATAGTCTCCCTCGTCGACTATGGCCAGGCAATCTACGAGTTGGCTACAGACACAACCCTAAACTGCATCACCACTGCACTAAACAAGGTGGACCGACCGCTCACAGGTGCGGAAAGACTAACGCACACTTGTGAGCTCTACATCCGGGAAGGTTGGCTACAACTGATGGACAAAATAAACTACCAAACCTGCCTCATCGCCAAGAAATGTTCCCTCAATCGACTACCCACAGGGGTCCAGAACCTCCTAACTCGACACTTAAGCACCAGACCCACAAGGAACTCCTCCACTCAGACCTACAAAGGTCCCAGATGCCGCACAGCCCTGGCACAACGTGCCTTTTACTATCGTGCTCTACTATGGACCAATGCCTTACCTCCTGACATTATCAATGGCACATCTTTTGGATCATTCAAATGTAGACTCCAGCAGCACCTAGTAAAATCTAGCAAATGTGACTGCTACCCATAGCACCCTCCTGGAGCATCAACCAACTACCTGCACTTACCTCCTAACAACTCTTTGGGTTGAGGGGCCCCAATCCCAGCACTTTAGGTTACACCAACCCCCCCAACCATGACATACCTCACTCCTTCCACCCATGTTTGCAACCCCTCCTTCTTCTCACCTTGGAGAGCTTCCAAGTAGGGTGTTAACCTCGGATGCCAGCTAGCTGCTATACTGCCTAAGCTGTTTAATGCTATTGTACCGTGTAACTTACCTGTACCATATATAACCCTGTCATCTGCATTGTATTGTCTATGTAACTGACATGGAACCTATAAATGAGCATCTGCTCACCTGTGTAATCCAAGACCTCAATAAATAAAATAATTAAAAAAACAGACTCAAAACTTCAGGTTCAACACACAATCTCTGTGATGTTTATTTAAAACACTTAAACAATGGCCTATCCCTTCTTCAATACATCAGTTTGCAGCAACAGACTATAAATGTCCATCTTCTGCACTTAGTCAGCACCTACTGTCCCACTGATCTACTGATCTACCTCTTTAGTTAAAATGATTTTATTCCCTATGTTGGTCTTGTGTGTTGGAGTGATGGGGAGCTCAAAAAAGGAAAAAAACAAGCTAAAAACAAAGAACCTCAGTGCAGAAGCTCTGAAGCAAGGGTTACCCCAAAGGGCACTGGCAATAAAGCCAAGTTTTAAAGAAACACAACATCACACATACCCCCATAATGCAAGGCATCATGTGATGTATATGCAAATCACCATGAAATTTTAGGCTGGTTCAGCAAGAATGCATAGTGCGAAAGGGCCTCTCAAACAATCTGTAATTTACATGCATTTAAATATCGCAGTGAGGGCTTTCTGATATCGCTACCCCGATAACTTAAATTTTATAATACAGTCCCCTAGTAACTTTTTACCTTTATCAAAAACACCTAGTGCAGTGGTATTTTCAACAGTTGCAGGTTTCATGCACATAAGGCATATACATCAAGGTATTTTATGACATAGTGCTATTGCATACTAAATCCAACAATGAGGAACACAGCCTGTTGTTTTACATCAGCTCAGAGGTCACCACAATAACCTCCCTGTATGAGGGCCTGAGAAGGAAAAGAAAAATTAAAGAGGACACTATAACATAGTCAAGAACGGGGAGTGGGTGCCCATAGGTAGCCAAAATTATGGACTAGAAATTGTAAAGGACAGATTAGGCTAAGAAACAGAAGAACTGTTGCAACAGAGTTAAGAAAAGGTCAGTCCTCAAGAGTGTCAGGTTCTCTGTGTCACAGATGGGTAAAAGGAAGAGGAAAAATGCCTAGGGGGGTGACCAGGAGGACCAAAGCTGGAGAGGGGACCAACGCTGGGGAGGGGGAGGTAAGCAGTGGGTCTGTGGTGATGGGAAGGAGGGAAACAAAGCAGGGAAAGCAGTAGAGGGAGAGGCAGCCAGGTCAGCTAAGGGACACAGTGGAGGGGGAGTCGGAATGGGGGGTAGTAGATGGGGAAGGGGACACCAAGATTATGTTTGAGGGGAGAAGGAGTCAGAACTCAGGTCAGGAAAATGGGAAAAGGCTGGGGAAAAAGACTGAGAAAGGGGATGGGGCCTTAGTTCTGGGGACTCAATACTTAAAGGGGTGAGATGGGGAAGTAAAGGGGAACAGCATAGTCGTATATGGGTGGAGTGCATGCCAGGAATGACAGCAGGTAGGGTGGGTCAGTTTATTCTTAAGTATGCAAGAAGGGGTATGGAGAAACCTCATATAGTGGTGTACTTGGGCACAAATGAACTTGGAGGAAAACACAATCAAGGAGGTACAGGAGAGGTTCGTGAAGCTTGGGAAGCTGTGTGAGGAAGTACAGAGCTCTGTAGCATTCTCAGAAGTACTCCCAGTACCCAGGGCAAGTGTTGCAAGGAAACTGAGAACAGAGGAGTTTAACACTTGGCTGGAAGCATGGTGTCAGACTAAAGGGTATGGGCTGATAGGGGGATGGGGTAGAACTTGGGATAGCAACACCTGGTATGCCCAGGACAGGTTACACTTCAGCAAGGAGGGCTCGGTGGTCTTAAAGCAGAGACTGGGGAATGCACAGCACCTGGGTAGATTTAAACTAGATGCGGAGGGAGGCAAGCAGGTGGAATTCAAACAAAGTCTCCATAATGGGGAGCCAAATGGGCTTACCCCCATACCAGTAGGGAAGGAACAAGGGAAGGTGCATGCAGTGTTGATATTAATAATATTCATAAGTGGAGGGAGGGTGGGAAGGGCACATATTGGAGGGCAATCTTCCCGGGTAGTCTCCATGAATGCAAGGGGAACAAATCAGCCACATTGCAGGCTCTCATGATGGAAGGGGAAGTGGACATAGCTGCCATCACTGAAACCTGGGCCACCCAATGCCAGGACTGGAACCTGAAGATCCCAGGGTATAGGATATCCACATGGATAGAGAAAAAGGGAAAGAGGGTGAGGTGGCGATTTATGTGAGGGAGTGGATAAGGTGTACCAAGGAGGAGGGGAGAGGAGGGTAGAATGAAAGCATTATGGATCCAACTCCAAGATTCGACGAACAGGTCACTTAGGATGGGAGGGGGTGTATCGGCCACCATTTCAGGGAGAGGACTTGGACACAGAACTAGCAAAGCAGGTACGGAGGGTCAGTGGGAAGATTAACACCATGATCGTGGGGGACTTCAAGCTGCCAGAAGTGGACTGGAGCACCCCAGCACCTCTAGTGCAAGAGAGCAGGTACTCCTTGAGGCTTTCCATGACAGTTTCTTGGTACAGATGTTAAATGAGCAAACCAGGTTAGGCAACACTCTGGGCCTAGTGCTGTCTAATGGGGAGTTTGTCAGAGAGTCTGGCGTGGAGGATCCACTGGCAGGGAGTGACCACCACAGTGTGGTTCTCACTCAATGGGTAAGGAGGCTGTGGGAACAGGGAACAGGGTGTTGGACTTTAGGCGGGCTGACTTTGGGAAGATGGGGGAGTTAGTGGTCAGGCACCTAGGCAAAATCCACCCTCATATGGATGCTAACCAGAAATGGGAAATTATTAAGCAAGGGCTAACGGAGGCCACTAGATCCTGTAGCAAGTCACAAAGCAAAAAAGCTAGGGCCAGGAAACCAAGTTGGTTAAGTGGGGTGGTGTTGAATAAGTTGAGGGAAAAAAGGACTGCATTCAGAAGATTCAAGAGAACAAGGCAGGAGGAGGATAGAAAGGAGTACCTGAAGAAAATCAAGGGAGGTGGCCAGAGCAATCAGGGCAGCCAAGGCCTCCAGAGAGCTTAGGCTGGCACAAGGTATCAAGGATGGGGGGAAAAAAAACTTCTTCAGGTACATAAGGGAGAGAAGGATCTGCAAAGATCTGACAGCAAGGATCAGGAAGAAAGGGGTGGGTAGAAAAAGGGGCAGAGCAGGCTGAAGTACTAAATGAATACTTCAGCTCTGTATGTATTAAGTAGAATGATGAGACACTACCCCAGGGGTTAGGAAGGGTGGGCACAGGGGGCGGAGAGGGTGACTGATGGGGTAATTACAGTGGGCAGGGTGCTAGAAGGGTTAAGGGCAATGAGGGTGGATAAGGCGCCGGGGCCAGATGGAGTATACTCCCAGGTACTGAAGGAAACAGCAGAGGTTCTGATGGAGCCTCTGGCTGACTTGTTTAATAACTCTCTGGAAACAGGGGTGGTACCACATGACTGGAGGTTGGCTCACATGGCGCCCCTACAAAAAAGCGGACCCAAGGATGAGCTGGGCAACTATAGACCAGTAAGCCTCATATCCGCTGTGGGAAAGTTAATGGAGACAATCTTAAAGGAGAGGTTGGTAACCTTTCTGGAAGGTAATGGGGTCCAGGGCAAAAAGCAACATGGGTTTGTCTCAGGCAGATCCTGCCAGACAAACCTTGTTGACCATTATGAATGGGTGACTAGAGAGCATGACAAGGGTCATGCAGTAGATGTCCTGTATCTTGATTTCAGCAAGGCGTTCAATTCAGTGCCACATGGGAGGCTGGTTAGTATGGTAGAATACCATGGAGCACTGCAGGGAAAAAGATGGTGAACTGGATCAAGAATTAGCTGCAGGGGAGACAACAGAGGGTTGTGGTGGTGGGGAGCTCTCATCTCCAAGGGCTGTAACAAGTGGGGTACTGCAGGGCTCAGTACTGGTCACAAGTGTTGCTTGACATATTCATCACCGACATCTCACGTGGCATTAAGAACAAGATTAGTCTGTTTGCAGATGACGCCAAGATTGGTGCAGTGGTGGATGACACAAAAGGGGGGCATGGGCTGCAGGATGATCTGGCTGAACTTGAGTATTGGTCAGATGCATGGCAGCTGGGATTCAATGCTAAGCAGTAAAAGGTCATGCACGTTGGTGCAAGGAAACCAAGGAGGTGTTATCAGTTAGAGAAGGAGCAGTTAGCCACTACAGCAGAGGAGAAAGATCTTGGGGTGATAACAGGGCATATGAACCACTTGGCACAGTGCAGGAAAGCAGCAGCTAAGGCCAGCAAGATTCTGGGGTGTATTGCTAGAGGTATTACCTCCAGGAGGGGGAGGTGATCCTGCCCCTCTAAAGGTCACTGGTGAGACCACACCTGGAGTACTGTGTGCAGTACTGGCACCCATATTTGAAGAAGGATACTTGATTACTGGAGGGGGTTCAGCACAGGGCAACAATGATGATCCAGGGGTTGGAAGGCAAACCCTACGAAGGGAGGCTGAGGGAGCTGAATATGTACTCCCTGGAGGAAAGGAGGGATAGGGTGGATAGGACTGAGACCTTTAAATACATGAAGGGTAAAAAACAAGGTTTGTACAGAGGGGATTTTTAAGTTGAGGGGAGGGAGGGACACGAAAGGACATGGACTGAGATTGGAGGGGGGAGATTCAGGAGAGAAATGAGAAGGCATTATTTCACAGAAAGGGTGGTGTCTAAGTGGAACATGCTGCCAGAGTAGGTGGTGTCCTGTAAGATGGTGGGTAACTTTAAAAGGGGATGGGATAAAATAAGGGGGAGGGTCACCGTGAGGGGGGATGTGGAGGGTGGGGCAGCTGCACAGTAATGGATTGCTAGCTGCACAATTGAGCAGACTTGATAGACCTGTATCTGCTGGTAGTTTCATATGTTCATACATTAAATCAGAGGAGAGCAAGGTTATGAGCAGAGTTCCACAGGAATCTGCCCTGGGTCTGGTCCTCTTCAATATGTTCAATAGTGATCGTAGAGAAGGAATCCAGGGCAAGTTGTGTCTCTTCACAGATGGCACAAAACTATGTGGAAGGGCGCATAGTGACGAGGGCATAAGGGAACTGCAGAGACCTACAATAGCTAGAGGGGGGTCAAAGGTCTGGTAGTTAAAATTCAATGCTAGAAAGTGCAAGGTAATGCACTTAGGGAAAAAGAACCCCAAGACAGAGTACTGGATGGGAGGAGAGAGATTTAGCATCACAGCTGAGGAACAGGATCTGGGAGTTATCATTAGCAAATTCAGTAGCTGCCATATGGCATCGGAACCATCCATTGCTGAACCTGACCCAAAATGGCCACCCAAACCCAATGAGTTACACAACCAAGTCAGTGCAACAAAGCCTATAGCAAAGCTAACAAGATGCTGGGATGTATTTGGAGGGATATTGGTAGCAGAAGAAAAGAGGTAATACTTCTCCTCTGTAGATCCCTGATGAGACCTTGTCTAGAGTACTGCAAACAGTTCTGGAGGCCTCACCTCAGAAAAGAAGGATAGGTTGGAGACAGTGCAGCACAGAGTAACAACAATTATTCAGGGCTAACAGGGCAGATCCCATGAGGAGCGCCTCAAGGCACTAAATATGTACTCACTGGAGACCAGAAGGGAGAGGGGAGATATGATAGAGACCATCAAATTCCCTAAAGGAAATAAAGTGAACCGCGGAGAACTATTTAACCTGAATATCAATTCACAGTCCATGGAGACAAATGGAAATTAGCAGGAGGTAGGTTCAGGAGAGATGTGAGGAAGTATTACTTTACGAAAGGGTGGTGGAACCTTGGAACAGTCTGTCAGCTGAAGTGGTGAGAGTGGAAACAGTCAGGGGATTCAAGCAGGGCTGGGACATAATGAAGGGAATAGTGGTTATCGGGGGTGACAGGACCAAGGAGAAGAATAGAAAGAGGATGGGGAGGGTTAGTACCCTGGGGGAACAGTAGGTTCCAGAGATTATAGGGAACTTGGGCAGACTGGATGGGCCTCTGGTCTTTTTCTGGCATCTTGTTTATGTTTCTGTTTCCCCTATTGGTTACATCATCTATTAGTAACAGCACCAAATACTGAGTTTACCATACCAATATACAGGGTTCTGGTTAACAATTACAAGAGTGGCATTGTGCGATACAAGACCGTAGTGAAATGGCTTGCCAATAGTGTAAATACTGTGTATAGCTCTGTTCTGATCCTTGTATGGCATTTACAAAGCACTGTCATGTGGCAATGACTTGGAATTGATGTAAACTCTACATACTTCTTTGATTCTCCTGTTTGAAAATGTGTAACATTTCCAGTTTACCCTGCTATGCTTTGATGACTGTACAATTTCTGTTGAGGTGGAACTTTTGCAAACGAGCTTGTAGCTCAATGGTGTACTCCAAAATAATAGTAAATAAAACTAGGTGGGAAGACATCTGGGAACCAGTGATCATCACACAGTGTGGTTTAATATAAGAACAGCAGCGGAATCCAACCACACAAGGGCAAAGGCCCTGGATTCCAGAAGGGCTGACGTTACAAAATGGGAGAATCAATCCGAAAGGATCTGGCAGGAGGAGATGTTCTGAGGGGTGGTGGAGGGCAAATGGGCCAGACTAAAAATGGGCACAGTAAATGAAACAGACGTGTACATCAGGCAAGTAACCAAAAGCAGAAGGAAGAGGAAACCGTTATGGTTCTCGAAGGAGGTGGCAGAAAATGTAAAGGTAAAAAGAGTGGTATTCAGAAGATATAAGGAAACCCAGAGAGAGGAGGATAGGGAAGTGTATCCAGGGAAGTTGAGTAGTAAAGAGTGCAGAGGCGCAAACTGAGGAAAGAATAGCCCACACAGTATCTAAAGGGGAACAAGACATTTTTAGGTTATGTTAGCGAGAAAAGGAAGAGAAACAGAGGGATTGTATGGTTAAAGAAGATGGTGGGGGACTGTATGGAGGGGAAGGCAAACATTCTAAACAAATACTTCTGCTCAGTGTTCACAGTAGAAGGAAAAGGGAAGGGACCACAAAAAGGCATTTGGAGCTTTGAGGGGAGGGAAGTGGACACCAGTCCCTTTTCTGAGGAGAGAGTCAGGATAGCACTCACTAATCTGATGGTGGACAAAGCCATGGGGCCAGGCGGGGTGCACCCAAGAGTATTGGGGAGCTCAGAGAGGTGCTGGCTGCACACCTGGCAGAACTGTTTAACAGTTCACTGGAGACCAGCATGGTGCTGAAGGATTGGAGAAGAGCAAACGTAGTCCCACTTCACAGAGTGGTAGCAAGAGAGAGGCGGGCAATTATAGGCCTGTCAGCCTGACATCTGTGGTAGGCAAAGTACCAGAAACACTATTAAATCAAAGGACGGTGGAATACTTGGAATCCAACAGATTTCAGGACCCGAGGCAGTGTGGTTTCACAGGGGGATGGTCATGCCAAACAAATCTAACAGATTTTTCTGACTGGGTGACCAATGTGTTGGATCAGGTAGGGGTAGTGGATTTGGCCTACCAAGATTTCAGCAAGGCCTTCAACACTGTTCCACAAAGGAGGCTGGTAAACAAGTTGAGTAACATGGGAGTGGGCAGTAAGGTGATAACGTGGGTAAGAAACTGGTTATGGAATAGGTGGCAGAGGGTGGTGATAAATGGAGTTTGCTCTGAGGAGGGAAGAGTGTCCAGCTGGGTACCTCAGGGTCAGTGCTGGGACCTGTCCTCTAATGTATTCTTTAGTAACATAGCGAAGGAGCTGGAAGGGAAGGTCTGCCTCTTTGCAGATGACACCAAGATCTGCAACAGAGTGGGCACTCCTGGGGAGGGGTGCAAAGGATGGTAAGAGATTTAAAATGGGTGGAGGAGTAGTGCAAGTTTTGGTAGCTAGGGTTTAATGCAAAAAAGTGCAAAATAATGCACTTCCGCCACAGGAACCTGGGGATAGAGTATACAATCAGGGGAGAGATACTTGCAATGACCAAGCAGGAAAGGGAACTGGGGATAATCACACTGGATCACCTAAAGGTGGTCAGACAATGTGGCAAGGCAATCTGGAGAGCTTGTGGGATGTTGGAGTGCATAGGTAGGGGTATAACCAGCAGGAAGAGGGAAGTGGTGTCGCCCTATATAGGTTGCTGGTAGACCCCACTTGGAGTACTATGTCCTGTTCTGGAGACCACATCTCAGGAAAGATATAGACAGAGTGGAAGCAGTCCAGAGGAGGGCTACCAAGATGGTGCAGGGTCTGCATCAAAAGCCCTACGGGGAGAGGCTAAAGAAGCTCAATATGCACACCCTGGAGGAGAGGAAGGAGTGGGGGGATATGATTGAGACCTTTAAATATCTCATGGGGGTGAATAAGGTACAGGTGGAATGTATTTTTCAGAAGAAAAATTGCACTAGAACAAGGGGTCATGATATGAAGCTGGAGTAGGGTAAATTCAGGAAAGAGGTAAGGAAGTACTTTTTCTCAGAAAGCATGGTGGATGCCTGGAACAGCATTCCAGAGGATTAGTGGGGACAAAAACCGTGGTGGGGTTCAAAAAAGCCCAGGATAAGCACAAGGGAACCATAGAGGAAAGGAAGGGGGTGGAAGAGACAGTGCTGTAGACCAAGCAGGGTCTGAAGCATAAGCAATCACAATAAAAATGGGCAGACTGGATGGGCTAAGCATCCCTTATATGCCATTAGTTTCTGTGTGTGTGGGGGGGGTTGTTCTTTGCCAGCACAGATGATAGGCTCCCCAATGCCAGACTAATGGTGGGGTTGTTTTATAACACTGGGGATGAGTTCCCAGTGCCACACTAATCTTGTGTGTGTGTGTGTGGGGGGGGGGAGTGCCACCAATGGGGATGAGCTGGCAGGATTATGCATGTGTGTGTATGCGTGTGGTGGGGGCAAAAAATATATATATATTTAATATCTATATGTGTGTCACACGTTCTCAGAGAACGTATGGTTGAGGATATTGCTACATAAAGAATAAAAGATTATTTTATGCATTCAGTATGTTATCTTTTATAAATGTTGATGTACTGTACATGTCTGCAGCATCATTTTAAACCCAAACTACTTAAAACTATCACACTCTGTTAATGGGAAATACGTACACAAACATAAAGGCTATTACCCTGACAATTTTATAGTTTCATGTGTTTTAGTTTGGGATTTACTATAGGCCATTCTGGAAAACAAAAGTTTTCAAAAACTTTTAAAATTCTTATTTTTTCATGTCAGCCTTTGCCAGCTCAGGCTGCAATGTACAGGGTTTGTAAATGCTGGCACCATGTATGAACCCGCACAGGTGTGCAAATATCAGGGTTTAATATAGACGCTACCAGCAGACTCTTAGCTATGGATGTGCGACCATGCTTCAATAACATCATTAGAAAGACAACCTACTATACTCATCTGATTATTAGTCACGGACACTAAAGATCTGCTTTGTTTGATTATAGCAATCTGAAGCAGCTGCACACCGGAACACTGACGCACTGTTTCGGTCTCTTGAATTTGATGAAGGTCTATTTGTGGACCATAACAGGACATTAGTGTTCAAGTGTTATTAAGAGCTTCAATTACTGTAACACAAAAAGAAGAGATGTAACAGCTCTTCAGCCTCTAGAGCTACTACTTGAATTGGGTGGACCTTTGTTCTAGCTGCTTGTCTTTTGTGAAAATGACAACGCCCATTAGAAACCTGTCTGTTTGAGGTTGAGATTTACTAGAGTCTGTAGAGTGGCTTTTAGAAACAACTGTGCTTTTTTTCTTAATCCAGATTTTTCTGCAAAGGTGATAGTGACTTTATCAGGCCTGACACCTTGTTTCCCAGAATCTACACCCCACATGCCCCTAGACACACTGCATCCAGTTGTAGGGGGAGGGCCCAGGTAGCGGGTGGTGACCATCATTATGTTCTCCCAGCCTATTTTATTTTTCTCATATACATTTTATTCACCTGTGCCCGGGACAGGCTTGTCTCCCTTCACCTCTGCCCTGCTGACCCTCTACCATCCCCAACCTTTAGGACTTACCAGACAGCCAGATCCATTCCCCCCCCCCCCCGAGTCCTGTCATCAAGGCGGGTGAGGGATCAGTGGGCAAGGCTTCATGTAAGCCTTCCCTGACACCATTTCTCTATCAGTTTTCTCCATGTCCCATGCTGGAATGCAGTTATCAGCATGCACGTGTGTGAAGTCACACACATGCTGCCGAGTCCCACACACTACCTCACTTTCTGACTCTCCTTGACCCGCACTGCCGCCAATCCTCCACCTGGTGGCAGTCATTTAATGTAGCCGTCAGTCTTCCCTCCCTGGGAGAGGAAAGCAGTCCCTTGGATACTCAAGCCTCTCCTCCCTGGCCGACCCCTGGCAACTTGTGCTAGTTCCCAAACGTGGGTCGCGGGCATGATAGAGCAAGGTGTGGTGTGCGGCACCTCAACCCTCAGTGCCACTGGGCCAGGTCCCAGACTATTTTCTCTTTTTTTCTGTCCCAGGAACCATTAGATTGTGTGAGCACATACAATGCTTGCAAAGGCGCTCTCATCTCCCTAGCTGCTCAGCCCACCAACACCACAAACCACCCATTATCCAGCCCCCCGTGAGGATGCAGGCATCCAACCTTCCTTAGACCACTACCTGGGTCTCTGTGGGAGCTGTGTGGCAGCATGTCCCCCTCTCCTGGGTCAGACAGTTTTACCAACAGCAGAACTTCTGTCTTTCTTGGCCACTTGCTACACCAAACAAAACAGCATGGAAAATTGTTATTACAAGTCAGACCAGTGGTGTAGAGGGCTGAGGCACCACCACCTTACCTCCTGCCATGCCAGTGACCCAGATTCTGGACCAGATGTAGGTCAGGCATTGGCCGAGGTAGGAAGGATTGAGCATTTGTAGGACAGCCCTCCTCCCTCGGGGGGGGGGGGCAGCACAACCTACTGGTAATCTGCCACCTGAAATTGTCCAGGTGGCAATGCAATCTGGGAATGCAGAAGGTGAACCACATTCAGGTGTCTGAGGATGTCTCCACAGAGGCGGAGTTCGCCCATCACGCCACTGCACATGTGTGGTCCAGGGGAGGAAAACGAAGGAGGAAAAACCCTTCTGGATGCAGGACGATGTCTGGTCCCTCACAGGCCCCACACTGCCCCACCACAGTCCTGAAAGCCACAAGGACATCAGCAAGAAGGTAAATCCCAGAGAAGCCGGGTGATGGGACTGGACAGAAGGGGGCGGGCCAGAGGTGAGGCAGGGAATAAAAACTTTGATGAAAAATAAAATTGTTACTATATGTGAAGCATTACTTTATGTTTTATATGTGAATGAAAAAAAAAAGTTTGTTTATTTAAAAAAACATAGAGAGAGCTCTATTACCCAGAGAAACTACGTGGGATACCAAAAAAGCACCTCATTTCCACAGGTGTCCTGGGAAAACAGAAGCTACAGTACATGATAGTTTACGATATGCATAAAACTGGGACAAGGTAAAGAAAAAAGTAAAACAAATTATAAATAAAAATCAATAGTAAGTGCAAAAATCAAAGAAATGTGAAGAAAGTACAATAAACTAACTTTTGCTGGATGGAAGTTTGTTCCATTGAAGTTAACCTAAGGACAATACTTGATGGCTCTTTTTCTAGCTTCTTTTTTCACTTTAGGTACTGAAAGTGATTGTTAAGGAACTCCTCTTAATTAGTAATCATAGGATCCTGCATTATAATACTGAGGCCCCATACACAGACTTAAACACTGGCATTAAGTGGTCACTGTGACCAACTAGCACCAGTCAAGACCACAATTTGCATAATCGTAGTTTCAACCCTTTCCTAAGTTTGTGAAAGTGCAAGGAAAGGAAGGCAGACAGCAATGTAAATGGCTCATGGAACCATTTCCAGAGCATGGTTGCTCTTGCACTGCTTGTCACAAACTCTTGTGCCCCCAATAGTACTTCTTGACAAGCGGGAGATGGTGGAGTGTAGGGGTGGGGGTTGTATTGTGGCAATATAAACACCAGGAGAGGGCAGGGCAAGGAGAATCAAGCGGATCATGCAACAGTGAGGCCACATGTTGGAGGGACCTGGGGTGGGCAGGTTCTACCTGATGGCAGATGACATTTGAATCTTGTGGTGCAAAAAAGTGGGGCGGCACTGGACTACCACAGAAACCACCAGTGGGCTGTGAAAATTCAAAGACCACATGCCCAGGAAGAGGCCCAAAGGCAAGAGGTGGGATGGGTTACAGGAAACATATGAGCACCACTGCCATGAATATAAAGATTTGCAGCATGGCACAGTGTCATGCTATTGGCACCATGCCATGATGCCACTGTATATGAGTTGCAAGTTAAGAGATGCCAAACCTGTTTGCACCCACCGACATCTGATGCACTTATTCACATTGCAACCCAGTCACAGGAGAGGAAGAGTCCTCCCCACTGCAACTAATGAGACTCTGAGAATAATGCAATATGGTGGTAGTGGGTGCAGTTTATTTATTTACAGTAGTTTCTGTTGGCCGAGAATGTACACTAGATAGAGAAATTTCTATTTTCAGGAATGACCCAGGAGATTTACAAAGAAGTAAACAAAATAACAGGCATACATAGTACAAAAATAGCATAAATTACAAAAAGGTCAAACAGGAATAACACCATAGACAAAACCAATGTGTCATAGCAACATTCCAGCAAAATAAGAGAAAAGTCTAGGACAAGTAGAAGCAAGTTAAAGAACCGGTGATGTAATCACATACAAACGCAAGTTGTGAAGTACAACAGATGACTCCTCAGTGCCCTCTTGAAGAAGTACTGTGTAGGGGCAAAGCAGACTGATACACGGAGGGAGTTCCAGGTCCTAGAGGCAAAAGTGGGAAAGGCCTGACCACCCACAAGGTTGGAGACCTTTGGTACAGTGAGTAATGGTTTATCATTAGACCTCAGGGAGTAGCTCTGATGTGAACACTTAAACAATTTGGCAATTAAGGGTGGCGTCATCTTCCGGATGGACTTTTCAATAAAGCAACCAAGTGCCCACAACTAACTACTAGATAGAGACAACCAAGCAAGGTTGGAATATAGGTCACAGTTGCGTGTGTGAGTCTGTTTGCAGATGAAACAAAGTGGCAAACATTCTTGCAAGTCACATCCCATTTGGACAGCACTGCTTTGGAAGAATACGTGAAGATGAGGGCACCATTGTTTAGCAAAGCAGGCTTCAGGAGTGAGAAAGTGTCTTGTTCTAGAAGCTAAACCCAATTTAGCATTAACAGCCTTGCAAGTACCTACAATATGGACAGAGAAGTCAAGGGAGGGCTTACTTGAAGGAGAGGACAACCTCCAGTGGGAGCCATCAGGGAAGATAAGCTAAGTTACCAGGGCACAATCGGATTCTTATGGGACAGCCAAAAAGCATGGCTTGGGTCTTTTTGGAATTTAAGACAAGTTTATTTTTGATAAGCCACAACTGGATGAGTTGAAAATCTGTGTATAAACCTTCATTAATTGAGACAACATTTTTTGATTTGAGGGGGTGATGGCATGATCATCAGCATACATAAGTGGTAAATAACTGCGTAGTTTCCCAAGGAAGTTACTTATAAATAGGGGGAAAAAATGGTGGTGTCAAAATAGAGCCTTGGGATATACAGAGTTTAAACTGGTGCTGTAGTGGATGAAGATTGACCAAACTTTACCACTTAGCATTTACTGGAACAGTAGTTAGTAAACCAATTAACAGCTAGTGGGGAGAGACACAGCACAGCCAATTTATACTGCCAATTTAGAGCAAAGTAGTTGGTTGACAACCAGATAAAAAGCTTTACACAAATCACCAAAAATCATCCCAGAAGTCTTACCTTGGTCCATAGAGGACTTAATATCATTAGTGGGCTGGATGAGGACAGTGGTAGTACTGTAGCCCTTATGAAAACCATGTTATTCCGGTGCAACAAGATTAAATTTAGGTAGCTAGTCCGAGAGCTGGGCCGCAACCACTTTCTCTGGGAGTTTGCTAAGTGTGGCTAGAATGGCTATAGAGAGGTTATGATCTATAAGCCTGAGGTCACCCTTTTTGAGGACCGTGACCACCCGAGCAATTTTCCACAAGTCTGGAATCAAGCCAGATGAGAGGGACATGTTAAAAATTGTGGTAATGGGATGCCAGCACACTGAATTTTAGGTCCCAGGTTATTAAGACCAGTGCTGGTGAAGGAGGGTATGTTGGACAGCAATTGAGTAACCTCCTGCACAAAGACACAGCTTAAGTGGAAGAGGGGACAGCCAGGGAGACTAGGAGTAGGGGGACCAAAAGGGCAGGGATCCAGAGAACAAGTGAAGGACAATGTGCACACAGAAAGATCAGTGAAATAGTTATTGAAGGCATAAGCAATTATAGCACAGTTATTAAAGCTGACACCACTGTTAAGAAGGTCATTAAGGGAAGGCATAATGAAGGCAAAAACTCTGTGCAAAGGAAGCAAGCAAAAGCAGGAAAAAAAAGACCACTGTGGTTCTCAAAGGATGTGGCTGAAAAGGAAAAAGGCTAAAAGAGTAGCATTCAGGTGATATAAAGAGATGCAAAGGCAAGAGGATAGGGAGGTGCATCAGGAGAAGCAGAGGGAAGCAGGGAAAGCAATGAGGAGCTCAAAGACACTAACTGAGAAAAGAACAGCCCAAGGGATAACTAAAGGGGACAATACCTTTTTTTTAATACATATGTGAGAAGAGGAAGATGAGGGGAGGGACTGTGAAATTGAGAAGGGCAGGGAGGAACTGTGCAGAGGGGGATCAAGAAAAAGCAGATATCCTGGACAAATATTGTTGTTCAGTCTTCTTAGAGGAAGGGGATGGGCCACATAAAAGCAGCAAGCACACTGGGGTGAGGGAGGTAGACACAAGTCAATTTACAGAGGAGAGAGAGTTCTGCAGAGACTCACAAATCTGAAAGTAGACAAAGCTATGGGGCCAGATGGGGTACATCCCAGGGTACTAAAGGAGCTCAGGCAGGTACTGGTTGCACCTCTGACAGCCCTGTTCAACAACTCACTGGAAAAAGGAGTGGCTTCGGAGGACTGGAGTAGGGCAGATGTAGTCCTGCTTCATAAAAGCAGTAGCAGGGAGAAGACTGGCAGCTATAGACCAGCCAGTCTGAATTCAGTGGTAGGGAAGTTAATGGAGTCACTGCTAGGACTCGAGGCAGCAGGAATTTACGGTGGGTGGGGGGGGGGTAGGCCATGTCAGACAAATCTGATACATTTCTTTGACTGGGTAATGAGGGAAATAGAAGGGTGGGGCAGTGGATGTGTCCTACTTAGATTTTAGTAAGGCATTCAACACCATACCATATATGAGACTCATACGGAAACTGGGCAGGTGAGGGGTGGGTTCTAAGGTAGTAAACTGGATAAGAAATTAGTTAATGGATAGGTTACAGAGGGTGGTGGTAAAATGGAGTTCACTTTGGGGAAGGGAGGGTGACCAGTGGGGTACCTCTGGGACCAGTCCTCTTGAATATGTTTGTAAATACAATTACAGAGGAACTAGAAGGAAAATTATGCCTCTTTACAGGTTACACTAAATTATAAAATGGGAAGAGAAAATCCTACCTCCTGATTGGTCATTAGCTGTTCATTAGAAGTGTCTAATGCATGGCTAAAAAGAAGTGCTGGCCAGCAGGACACAGGACAGGTAAAGAAATCTATGAGACAGAGGAACGTTAAAAAGCTGACAGCTACCATTTCCCCCCGTCACTTAGCCCACATATGTGAACAGAGTCAACTCAGTAGCAAACACGATAAAACCACTATTTGATGAATGCTCTGCACCCGAGTGCAGTATTAGGGGGGTGCTGTACTGCTGGGGTGTGCTGTCCTTCAGATGAGACATTAAAACGTTAAAAGGAGGCAGTATAACGCAGTGGTCTAAGGCTCTGAGCTGCAAATCTGGTGACATCCAGCAGACCAGACCTGGGTTTGAATCCCACAGCTTCCACTTGCATACTGTGTGACCCTGAGCAAGTCACTTAACCTCCTTGTGCTCCCAGGTCGCTCCTGTAAAAAAGCTTTCAGCTTAGTGTGCTATACCTGGTTAAACAACTAAAATAAAAAAAAAAATAAAAAATAAATAAAACGAGGTCCCTTCTACCCATCCTAGTGCTGTCCTGGTGGGTGTCCAGGTAGAAGCAAAAGAACCCAAGGCATTCTTCGCAAAGAGTAGGGGACATTCCCAGTGTCTTGGCCAATATTCCCCTTCCCATAAAAAACAAAAAACCGTTCATGTAATTGTCCAGGCTGTGTGTGGGTGCTGATGTGCGATATGGCTGCCACTACACATTCAGTCATGTCACTACCGTCTAGCATTGCTTGTAAAGCACTTTGGGATACATTGTGTATGAAAAGCGCTATATAAATGCTTATTCTTCTTCTTCTGTTAAAATCAAGATACAACTCACATATTAAGGTCATCCACTGCCCTTCTATCCTCAGCTAGAGATCTGCGTAACTTCTAGCACACTGTTAAGACTGTTGTTGGGGGGGTATAGCAGGTGTGACACTGTGGATATGCTAACTGATGGCATAAATTGCAATAACGCTTCTACCATTGCTAATGCCTTTAACAAGCTATTCACTGATCTCTCTGCATACACCTCCCTGCTCACTGCTGCTAATGACAAGTCATCTACCTCCACCCATACCTCCCTACCAGATCCCCTATCTCACCCACCCTTCTATCTTAAGGCAATCTCAGTGAGGGAATCCCACAAGCTTCTCGCCGGCCTCTCTCCTCACATGAGTGCTGGTCATGATGACCTCGAACCTAAGCTCCTAAAGCTTGGGGCCCCTTTACTTGCGCTCCCCATCTCCCATATTCTTAACCTATCCCTCACCACTGGAATCATTTCCCCAATCTGGAAAGTAGCAAAGGTAGTCCCTGTCTTTAAGCAGGGTGACCTGAAATGCATAGAAAATTACCCTCCTATAGCCACCTTGTATGCTGTCAGCAACATACTGGAAAAGGTGGTGGAAGCGCAGGTGACATTACCTGATGAAATACACCTTACTGTCACCTGAATAGCATGAGTTTCAAAAAAGCCACAGCACCAGTCCAGTCCTTGCTAAAGTCACATCTGAAATAAGGACTACCATGGACCATGGCATGTTGTCGGGGGCTATTTTTGTAGACTTCTCTAAGGCCTTTGAGCTAGTGGATAACACCCTACTTTGCATTAAACTTCACTCCCTTGGTGTGTCCAGCCCTGCCCTAAACTGGTTTTCCAATTATCTCACTGGCAGGCTACAGCTTGTTAAGTACAATAGAGCTCTCTCGGATCCTGCTCCTGTTGTGACTGGTGTCCCTCAGGGATCTATCCTGGACCCCATCCTATTTTCTCTTTTTATTAACGACCTTCCTACGGTCCCCACCTATAGTGCCACAACACTTTATGCAGGTGACCTGATCCTCCTATCTAGCTCGGGTGATGTCAGTGCCATAAATCACAGTTTACAAGCTGACTTCAACAAGCTGTCGAATTGGCTCCTGACAAACAAGCTTGTTCTAAACATTAAGAAAACACAACTCATGCTTTTCGGATCATCTGCCAAGCTCAAGCAGTGTCCCATCCCACTAAATGTCTTGAGCCATGATGGAGTCCCTTTTGGCACTACATGCTCTTTTAATTACCAGGGAGTAACTCTTGACCCTCAGTTAGACCTATCTCTACATATTCAAAATGTATGCAGGGCAACAAACATCAAGCTTGGACTTGCATAAAGGGCTTGTGGGTCCCTTACAGCAGCTGCTCGACATGCCCTTGCTAAAGGATTGTTTCTTCCCTCTCTCAGCTACGGACTGTCTTACCTTTACCCTCACTACTAAAACTAGTCTCACAAAATGGGATGTGGCCTATAAAAATAGCTGCTGCTTTGCTCTCGCTACCCCTGAGCTTACCCATCACTGTGAGTTATACACAAACCCACACTGGATGTCCCCAAGCAATTATCGTTCCTTTGTCTTGGGCTGCTTCACAGACAAAAATGTCTGTAATGCCACCCCACCTGCCTTGTTTCAACTCATCCAATCGGCTCTACCGTCATACCAGTGCAGGTCAGCTGTTCTGCCCCCCCTCCTTGTCCTAAAAACTTGTACTCTGGGCAGGTGATCGTGCCTTTTCTGTCTTCATCCCTAGATTCTGGAATATCCTACCTGCGTCCATCAGACGTAGTCCCCCCATCCCATGTTTAAGAGCTCCCTCTGGTCGCACCTGAAGTCCGCCTCAGCCTGTAACTGTCCCTAGGCTGCTTGGTACCTCCAACCCTGGCTCTCTGGCTTGGACCCAGGTGTGCTCCATCCACTTCCCTGGTTCCTAACCCCCCTCCCCCCAAGCTCAAATCGGGGAACCATCCACTTTGATGGTTTCCTGCACCTCAGCACTTATCCTTATACCGAGACAACCATTCAATGTCCCACCTTAAAAGCCCTTGTGTTATACCAAGAATTGCTATTACTGCTTGTATGTTCTTACTTTGATGTATATGCTTATCTGATCATCCTGTACTTGTTTATTTGTTTCACCCTGTTCAATGCCTGTATTTCACAGTGTTGTAATTGTTCTCATTCTGCTTGTAAACCTACTGTTGTAATCTCCCAGGTCGCACCTGAAAATAGGCATTCCCTGTCTAGCGTGCTTACCCGGTAAACAAAAGCTAATAAATAAATCCATACAAAAGTCGTCTTCTCTGGATTTTGACCCATGATCGATTTTAAAGGCAGGATCCCAACTACAGCTGTGGTGCTCGGAGTCCAACCACCCCCCCTCCCCTCTCCCAACCCAAGCTCTGTTTTCACCAAACTATGCCCTCTGAATGTCATGGTACTGCAACTCAACCATCAGCCAGGAACATAAATGCTACAGTTGAGCAGTTTAATTTATTTTTTAAATCAATCACCACATATGATGATAGTCAGTGTAATTGCCCATGTCACCTGTAGGATCACTGCGGCATTCCTCACAGCCCTGCAGCTGGCCATCCACTGATGGCCTGCAATGCCGATCCCACCCAACTCACCTTCTCACCCCCCTCCGACGGCTGCTCACCTTAGTCTTTACACTACTTTGGGCAAAGCCTGTGGTTTTAACTACTGATTGGCTACCATACGGAGTCATGCACTCTTTCAGAGACATGCCGAAAACCGATTGGACAGTTTCCATTTAACTCATACTGCACTCACACCAGTCATTAATAATAATAATAAAAAAAAAAAAACTAAAATTAAAGAAGTGTAACCACAGCTTTCAACTTGCTGCTATGGAAGTTCCAGTAGGAAAAAAGTCCAACACACAATCAAAAAATACACAGCAGAAATACAGGCGGAGGAACAATTTTATTTATTTTGACTGTTTCAATATTTAAACATGTACATTTTTTTACATATGTAAAATACAGTGCCACATTTTATAAGCATAATAAGACACTCAGGGGGTGTGCATTAGACATTTCTAATGCACGGTCAAGGGCTGAATGCACTCGATCTGCAGTCTTGTGCCTCACTACGCCCCTTGCCACACATTAGAAATGTCTAATGCACATCCTATTGTGTCTTATTGCTTACATCTACAATAGGGTAGACACTCCAGAGGGGAAGGAAATGATGTACAGAGACCTGAGAAAACTCGAGGAGTGGTCAAGGGCATGGCAGCTGGGTTTCAATGTGAAAAAGTGCAAAGTAATGCACCTAGGGCACAGAAACACAAGGAAGTACAAAATGGGAAAAGTGCTGTTAGCAGTCACCAAACAGGAAAGGGACCTGTGGGTAATCATATCTGATGACTTCATGGTGATGAGACAGTGCCACAAGGCAGTAGGTAGGGCTAGTGGGATGCTGGAGACACAGGGAGGGGTGTCACCAGCAGAAAGAGGGAAATGGTGTTGATACTGTATGCATCACTGGTGAGAGCCCACCTTAACTACTGTGCCCAGTTCTGGAGACTATATCTCAGGAAGGACATAGACAGGATAGAGGCTCTCCAGAGGACGGCAACTAAAATGGTGCAGGGGCTGCGTCAGAAACCCTGCAAAGAAAGACTAAATAGCCTGAATATATGCATCCAGGAAGGGAGAAGGGAGCGGGGGGGGGGGCATGATAGAGACCTAGAAATACCTCATAGGATTAAATAAGGTACAGGATGGGAGTATTTTTAGAGGACAAGATGCACAAAAACAAGTGGACATGCAATGAAAGTAGAAGGAGCAAAATTTAGGAGAGATGTGAGGAATTACTTCTTCGCTGAAAGACGGCTGGATGCCTGGAACAAGCTTTCAGCGGAGGTGGTGGGGTGAAAACAGTGGTGGGCTTCAAGCATGCATGGGATAGGCACAAGAGAATCTTAGTTGGGAAGCAAGGGGAGAGGGAGCCGGAGAACAAATAGGATCTGTGGTGACAGGATAGGATAGGCAGGCAAAAACAGGCAGACTGGGTGTGCCAAGTGATCCTTATCTGCTGTCAGATTCTATGTTTCTATGATGATGATGGTGTGTGCCACACCAGAGTGCCTGGCAGACCCCAGAATGAGCACTTTCAACAAATGGAATGGAGAAGTTTAGAACCGTCAACTAGTACATCTCCAGTCTGGGAACTGTAAAGCAATGAACTTTTACACAGTTTGAATCCAGATGCAGCACCCTTTGTGCCGAGGGAATTGGCAGTTGATCATCCTGAAAAACAAGTTATGGACTACCCTGTTTCCTGTCTGCTAGCCAGTTTCCCATCCACCTTACGATTTCCAGGATGGCTGCTGCATGCTGTGATGAGTGAGGAGGATTCAGCAAGAGCAGGAATTGCATAAAGTGCTCTATACTTTTAATACAGGTATGCCACGATTGCCTTTTTAGTATAGTATGCAATTCTTTTCAGACCAACCTGTGTAGCCTTCTTGGAGGTTGTACTGCCCTGTACGTTTTGTTCACCCAGCTACAGGTATCCATGGAGTCCTAGCAGTGAAGGAGCCAGTATCGAAACAGCAGGGATCGGAAATGGAGAAGAGTCTTGCAGAAGACCAAGGCAGGAGATCATTGTGAGTGACTAGAATTTTTTGTGGACGTGGTCCACTGAGCGCCAGAGATGAGAACAAAGCAAATTAAACTGTTAAGCCAGTGAAGGCGATGAAAAGCCAGAGCAGAAGGAGCCATGGGAGTGACTGGGAGTGAAGTAAGGACAGTGATAATTGAAGAGAAGCAGAAAGAGGAGCAAAGGAAGATTTAGAAGGGGAATAGAAGGAAAAAGGAAGAAAGCCATATCTACAGGAAAGGGACCTTGACCAGCTAATCACCGGTGCAAACGGACAGAGAGAGAAAGTAAAAAAATATGGTACACTGTCCTCGAGTGTTGGAACAGTACTGATGGAAGTTTAAACAGGGAGGGGGAGATATTTTTAATCCTTTAATCCTGGTGGTGAAGGAAAATTGTGCTTAAGGCAGAAGGATTATAATATCTGCAGAAAGAAGAGCATTCTACAATAGGATAAAAATACTACGCAGGGAAAGAGGAAAAAAAAAATCAGACAGCGTGTTTTACCCTTTCAGTAGGTGATACAGGTCGTGTCAGGATAAAGATGTGCCATCTGACTGGCCCAGGTCGTGCCTGAAAATGGTCCCTGGGATCAGTGTACCCAACCAGTTAACAAATAAATAGATTTAAATATATTACTAAAATGATTTAAAATAATACGAAATACAGAGAGAAAACAAGGAAATTAGTTCTAGTCAGGTGATATAGTCAGGTGACTTAAAGGACAAATAAACAAGGAATTAGGGGGGTGAATGAAACTGGAAACGCTCCTGTGGATGTGTAGAATAAGGGCTACTGATTTACATGATGTCAGTATTTACATGAATATCAGCAATTTTTCATGGTTTCGTCACTAATGAAACATTCCCCCGAAGCGTCTGATGCACAAGCTAAGTATCGATACATACGACAAGAACCACATACAGAGCCAATATAAAACATTTAAAAACAGTGTCCATAGGTTTCAACAGAAGAAGTGGAGCGGAGTCGCTATGATGACATCATCGCGTATGCACGTCCACTCCATTTTGTGAGCTGAGCTCCGGCTCGGAATCGGAGACAATCGTCGTTTTTGTTTACATTCGGGGGAATGTTTCATTAGTGACGAAACCATGAAAAATTGCTGATATTCAGGTAAATACTGACATCATGTAAATCAGTAGCCCTTATTCTACACATCCACAGGAGCGTTTCCAGTTTCATTCACCCCCCTAATTCCTTGTTTATTTGTCCTTTAAAACCAGAGAGATTCATGAGCATGTCTGGCATCCTGGGAAGTGCAAATCACCATTTTCCTCAGAGACAAACGCAGTGGAGTGTTTTTGTGATAAACTTTACAAACCTCAGAAAGGGAACAAAAGAAAGCTAAGCCAATCGGTTTGAAAGGAAAACCTCATATAAAGGCAGAAGATAAATAACTAGAAACTAGAAATATTTTGAAAAGTAAAAATAAAGTAATTTTATGCACACTTAAGAATGACAGTAATAAGAAGCCATTATATTTTAGGTGCTGAAGGCTCAAAAGAATCTGGGAAGGTTTCAAAGGCCCCTCAGCGGGGTCGGCAGAGAAATAAAAGAAGCAACTGAAAGTAGACTCTGGAGTCAAATGGAGGAAATTAAACTGGTAAATAGGAGATAAAGCTGAACAACCACTCAGTTGTTTTAGCGGTTGATTTTAATAAATTTCCTGTAAGTGGCTTTTTGTTTTTTATAATTTAAGAACTTAGCAGTGCTGTTTTTATTGCAAACTACTGTTAAATCATAAGGTCAGAGTACCTGTAGCAAAGTAATCCCCATTTTGTTAACAATAGTCTAATAGAAGTTATAAGTAAAGGTAGGGCATCTGGAATTTAAAGAAGGGATGTAAAATAGTACTTCAAAATGAGTAATTAAGCTTTTTGTTATAGATACTGGATAAAGGAATCTGAGTACTGGGATTCTGGAGAGACGTTATTAACGTTTGGGAGAGTGAAAATAGCCTGGAACTTACAGAGTTGGTGGAATGAAGTACAGTCCAAGCTGGGAGTTATAAATGACTCCTTCAAGGAAAAAACTGCTGATTATAGTGAACAACAAGACTAAAGGTAACATCGGAACACCTGAATTGAAACTGACAACAAGGGACCAGAACTATGGTGGGTCATTGGTTATTGGATTTAGAGTAAAGGTGGCATAATAGAGAACTGAAGTTGCACCTGAACTAAGAAGATATTTTCAGAGACATTTTTACTGTTGTGGGACAGCATTAGTGCAATTAGTCATATAAAATTGGTTGTTATTGCATAACTGTGTCTTAAAAGAACTGTTCTGAAATCTGATAAAGGGTAATCATAGTGGTTGGAAATTGTATAAAGTCAGAAAATGAATACAAGACAAACAAAAAAAAAAGATTAAATGCTAACCCAGTTATCTAGAAAAGCGAAAAAGGTGAAGAAGTAATAGAAAAAAATGGACGAAAGATTTCAAAGACGGAAAAGAAAATCACTAGCTATATTTTACCCCAGGCACTCAAATTAGCTTGGTGGGTAAAAATGAGGTCCTGAGGATTCAGAGTTCCTCGTTACCTCCCCTGAGTTCATCCCCAATTAAAGTAACAACAGAGCACTGGGAAAGAACAAAAGATGAACACCCACTGATGAAAACTATTAGAAATTTAGAACAGGAACAGGCAGAAGTCTCTCAAAGGATAGAAAAAAATAGAGAAGTGGAAAAAATAGAAGTAAGAGAGAACACACTGAGGTAAGAGTCCAAGTTGATACAGAAAGAGGAATAATGGGGGGGGGGCAAAACAAGTGAAGAGGTAAAATTAGGTAAAATGAAGATGGATGAGAAGGAAATCAAGCAACATGCCACAGAGAAAGAAAAAGGGAAAGAGAAAAAGACTTTCAGAGAAAAATCCCACCAATGCCCCAGTACCTCATTTTTGGGAGAATCTGAGGCTTTTTTAACACCTTACATTCTGAGACCAAAATTGGATCCACCATGACGTTTTCCACCCGAGATTTCACACATAATAGCAAGCAACCAAGGTAGGGAGGAAATAAGTAGAGATAGTGAAGCAAGAATGGAAGGGGCAAATGATAGTATATCCAGATAGAGAGTTCTATCAGTGGTCTATTGAAAGAAATTAGAGAAGGAATCCTATTAAGTAACGAATTACTGATTAATTTTATAGCCTTGTTAAGTAAACATTTAACTAAAAAAGGTAGTAATCTCCCCTCGATGATTATAAAGGGTAGCAACTTACTAACTAAAGAGCCTGGAAAGACAGTTATACTGGATAAGGAACATATTATTATAAAATAAAAATGGAAAATATAGTAAATAGAGAACTAAAGGAAACAGAACAATTGATTAAGAATATACAAACAAACAATATTCAGGAAAAAATAAAGGAAAAGTGAGAAGAAAGCAATAGTAAGTAAATGTAAATGAGAACAATAAGAATAAAAGAAAATAAAAAAGAGTATAAGGGGAAATAGTAGAGATTGAGGAATAAGGGATTATTAGAAAATTTCTAATTATGGAAGAAATTACAATTCAAGACACCTAGGAGAGTGACAGTGGAATGAATAAGCAGGGGAAGAGAGGAAAAACAACAGCAAATAGTAAAAACATAGCAAAGCAGGATAAAGAAGAGCTTATAGAGAAGAAAGAGGAAATACTGCCAACTGTATTTCTCAAGGGGATTACAAAGTCTAGAAATGAAAATCATCTAACACTCAAACTAGCTGTGTATAATATTTGTAAAGGAACCATGGGTAATAAATTTACATGGAATGATATTGGATCAACATATAGATATCAAGGGAGAAAGGAGAAAGGGTGGATCTGTTTGGTCCTCAAGAACAAAAATATAAGACACAAAGTAATGGAGGTCAGAGATCAGTTGAAAGATTTGGGGGTCTGGCAGACAGTACAATTTTGACAGATAAAAATGATGAGATAATGATCAAGAAAAACTAACTGAGAAGACAAAAGAAGATAATAAAAAAATTAAAAAATGAGGGTAAGCTACAACAAAGGATCTCTAATTATATGAGACCAATCAAAAAAGAACACTCGTTGCTTCCAGAGGATACTGGGCTTGGAAGTGAAAACAGAAAAGGAATCAGAGGGTGATTACAAAAAGGTCCAAAACTAAATAACAGTGTAATTCTAGACATCTCAGATGGGTTGGAACAATCTGGAGAACGGGAGCAGGACCAAAGTGTAATAATGGAAAGTGTGTATAGCAGGCAAGAAAGTAATCAATACTATGTCCTGAGTGAATAAGAAGAGGAATGTTGACTAGAGGAGAAAATAAATTATGTATTGGAGCAAAGTTTTGTATTGTGAAGTTGGAATATACAGGAGCAGTAAGTAAATTAAAGGACAGAGGGAAGTAAAATTTGTGGCAGAGGCACATGTAATCATGCTTCAAGAGACTTGGTCCCCTGCTATAGATGACTGCTATTTAGAAGGTTATCAATGTTGAAACATTCCTGCAAGAAAAAAAAGCTAAATTTGGAAGAGCATCTGGAGGAATATGCAACTTTTTAAAAGTATGCCCTGATTTGATGGCAAGAGTAATCTGGAGTGATTAGGAAATGCACTTATTGGTTATTGAGGGGGTCATACAGAAATATTGTGAAATGTCTAATAATGAACGTGTATTCTCCACCTGATACAACTGGTACGCCTATTTTGGGATGCTTAGAGAAATTCATTAAGGTTGTTCAACAACTAGAAATCCAATACCCTGGGATTATGCTATTAATAGGTGGGGATTGTAATGTACGGGTAGGGTCCAAACCAGAAGAAACTGGAAATGAGTGAAACCTGGATTATGTATTACAAATTCCAATTAGAAATTCCTCTGACAAAAAAAGTAAACAAACAAAGGGGAATTTATGTTGAAATTTTTTTTTTCTATATGTAGTTTTTATGGTATTTTTAATTTTTCTCCCCGTAACCCAGCCCCCTACCTCAGACACACATGGAGGCGTACGTATGCTGCATCTCGAGGTACTCACCTGCCACGTGTCACCCCCATCACCTAAGCCCCCAGCCGGTGGCAGCAGGACTACAGCCGGAGTGGCAACCACCCTCTGGAGAGGAGAGCTGCCTTCCAGCTGCTCAATCCTGCTCCGACCCCCCCCCCCCCCGTGCCGGCTCCCCGATGAACCGTGTCTATTCCTGAACCCGGGTCACCAGCATGGCACAAGGTAAGGCATCCAGCACCTCAGCCCTTGGCGCCACCAGGCCAGCATATGTTGACAATTTTAAATGAACTAAATCTACACATCATAAATGGGTGTTGCCAGGGAGACAAAAATGGTAATAGTACATTCACGTGCAAGTATGGGTCAAGAGTACTTGATTATATTATTACAGATATTTTTTCATTCAATCAGATATTGTCACTAGAAGCAATAAATAATTGGAACAGTGATCATCCCCTGTAAGGGTTAATTTAAAACCAGCTATAGGTATGTATAGTGAGAAGGTAAATCAAAGAAAGGTAGCTGATAGGGATATGTTGATACAAAAGAAAAGGAAAATAAAATGGGCTAGTGTGGATGCAGAAAAATAAAGAATATCCCACATACCCAGTCCCCCAGAAAAGCAAAACTTAGAAGTATGGAGTGGATGAGATCAAACTTATATGAAAAAGTTACAAATGTACCAACTCCAGGACATTTTAGATAAGTATAAGCAGACAGAACAACAGATAGTGGAGGAACTAGAGTAAGAACAGATAAAAAGGAAAAATAAGATATTGCCTAAAGCTAAGTGGTTTGACCAAGAATGTGATAATAAGAGGAAACTGATACAAAAAAATCTGTAAAAGAGTTATAAAATATAACACATATGATGACAGGGTGGCACTGAATAATTAAAAAAAAATAATACAGAACACTGATAGAGGTTAAAAAGGGACTATAATAAGAACGTATGGAACACACTACAAATAGCAACAGAAGAAAAAGACAGTTGTACATACTGGAATATGGTAGCTCACGGAACAGAGGAAAAAATATATAATAAAGTTGCAGTAATATCACCGGAAACATGCAAGAGGTATTTTGAAGAAATATTTAAGGGAGATACTACAAAGGAAAATGAAGACTGGGTACACGATGAGAAATCTAGAGAGCAAAGGAGAGGGACAGAAGAAGAATGGCTGCAAATAACAAAAGAAGAGGTAATAGAGGGAATTGTAATGCAAAATAGGAACAACGCTCCAGGAATTGACAACATTAGAGCAGAGGTTTATCAGGTGGATACAGAATGTTGGGCAGATTTGTTGGTTTTGTTGTCTGAAAATACAATAAAACACAAATTACTGCCAAAAGATTGGAGCTGGGGTGTGATAGTATCCCTACACAAAAAGGGGCTAATAACAAAACCAGAGAATTATAAGCCAATAACCCTATTAAATATAAATCAAAACATTTTCTCAAGGATGATTTTAAATGGAGGCCGGCCCAGTGGTGCTGAGGGTTGAGGCGCTGGATGCCACACCTCGCGCCACGCCGGCGACCCATGTTCGGGAACAAGCATGGGTCGTCGGGGGTCGGCAGGGGATGAGGAAGGATTGAGCATCCTATGGACTGCTCTCCTTCCTTGGGGGGGGGTCATCCTGGCCGGTGCAGCAGCAGCCCCTGGTGGTGACTGGGGGGTTCTGCAAATACCTGGCAGGCAGACATAAGGGGTGCATTCGGGAATGAGCATAAGCCGAGCAGGATGTGATTGCACGTCTGAGCCCTAGGGGTATCAATACACAAAATACCCCGTCTGTGAATAGGCGAAGGCGCCATCCATGTTCAGCCCACACTGCCACCATTGGGCTCACATCTGGGGCCTGTCCCTCTCCTTCCTCCGGGGCATTTGATTCTAGATAGAATGCCGGGGCGGGTGGCCCCACCTCAGGGGGCTCAGAGCCAGGATGTCCCCCGGAGTGGAGAGGCCAGAGGATGAGCTTCAGACCGGGAGGTAGAGGCTGGCATGGGGTGGTCGCTGGAGAGAGTTCCACGGCTCGGGGAGAATAAACAGAGTTCACAAAAAAAAAAGGTTGATTTTAAATAGAGTACTCTACTGGATGGAAGACAATAACATATTATCAGTTTATCAAGCCAGTTTTTGTAAAGGCCGATCTACGAATGATCAAATATTTGTGTTAAGATATACCTTGGACAAATATGTCCTAATTAAAAGAAGTAAAATATATAAGGCCTTTTTGGATATTAAGGCAGCGTTCGATTCAGTTAATTGCAATATTTTATGGAAAATCTTAGAAGGTAAGGGAATGGGGAAACAGTTGCTTTCTATTATCAAAATGTTATATACAAACACAAAATTGGTGATAAGATATGGAAAAGATGCAGCCCTGACAGGTGAAATTAATGTTGTAACAGGAATAAAACAGGGTTGCCTACTTGCTCCAACACTGTTTAATCTATATATGGATAAAATAGTAGGAGACATGGAAGCAATAGATACTTTTTCACCAAAGTTAAATGAGACAACAGTGAGAATACGACTTTACACAGATGAAGCGTTGCTGATATCGCAAATGCCGTTAGGTCTGAAAAGAGCTATCAAGTCAGTTATGGATTTGTTAGAGAAACCAGATATGAAACTCAACCTTGAGAAAACTAAAATTGTTGTTTTTGGGAGAAAGAAAGCAGATGGTCAAATATGGAAAGTGGGGGATGTAAACATAACAGAACTTAGTGACTTCCAATACTTGGGTGTAACATTTAGCAATAACATGAAATGGAATAAACAGAAAATGCATTGAAGACTCTAAATGGAATTAATCATTTTGCAATTACAATAGCAAAAAACTTGTACTTGGCCCAATAGAAATGCCTCGTTGCAAAAGTAAATGCCTAACTGTTATACAGGTCTGAAATATGGGGCTCGTCCAGTAATTTTAGGGAGGTGGAATCGATTCAAAATAAGTACTTAAAGAATTTGTTGGGAGTGCCAAAAGTGACTTCTAGTGCTGGTGTTGAGGCTGAAATGGGTACAGTATCGTTAGTAACATTTATGATTAAAAAATATATAATTTATTGGAAACAAATTAGGACAGCTCCACAACATAGCCTAATCCATAATTGCTGGATTGAGGCCATAAACAGCAGGGACGATAACCTGTTGACTTCATTTGGGAAATTAAATACAGAACTGGACCAGTATGGACTACAGTATAATTCTATTATGGGAAATGCCAGTGAACCAGGACATTTCATGTCAGTAGCAGTCCAAAGAATATTAGACAATGCAATACAAAAAGATATGAATACTGTAAGAGAACCCTGGAATTGTACTTCCCTAAAGATGGTTAAAATGAATTTCATGACTGAAAAGTATTTGACTGTGCACAATAATGCCAGGCATAGAAAGGCACTGACCAGGTTAAGGTTCGGAATATGAAATGGGGGAACTGGGAACTGATAGGAAGAGAAAATCAAACATGGCAGGGCTGCAATAATGCAAAAATGACCACAGTACATTCGGTGTTAGAATGTGATTTTTTTTCCTCAGGAGAGAAATGTCATTATTAGAGGAATATTTAAAAAATTGTCTGTGCTAGACAAGAGCAACTGAAGCAAATACAGACAACCCTAAACAGATTTTTGCTCTAGCAAGTCTTGCACATAAAATGGTGCTGAAATTAAAATGGATGATATAATAATACGCGAGTTGAATGTTAGTTTTAGAAAAGTGGGGATCTTTGTATCTTAGAGTCGCTCAAAAGCTATTTTAATCTTGTGTGATGTTTTAAGTAATGTGTATGTAAAATGTGATTTTTTTTTTTATACATGCAAGTGTACAAATAAACTGAAAAGGAAAAGAGCTATGGACAGTGATGTGGAGTTTGAGTTGGAGGAACAAATTTCAGAGATTGACTTAATCCCCATCATTCCTGACATGGCCCCTGTGGTGGCCACAGAGCTGGAAGAGGAAAGCGTGTGCCCTGTTCCTGAGGAAGAAACAGCATTACCTCACAAGTTTGGACGTGAGAGTAAACCTATCGTCAAGCTCTCGTATGGCACCCTTGGTGCCTCCTCTAATACCTCCACTCATGTGGTTCATAAGCATATTGCCCCAATGATATACCTCCCAATGTGCTGCACACTGGTTCAGGTTGGGAAAGGTACTTGTACGGCAGTTGAATGCTCTGGACAGATAGGCATAAATTGTTTAGCAAGAAATGTACACTGTGTAAACATATATAAATGCATTGAGTAGTTAGGTATCTGGTACTAGACAGAACTCTATATATTGTTGATAGCAATGCTTACACTACTGCCACTTGAACTCTGGACATAAGGACATTATCTTGAGGAGGATGCCAAGAGTCTGGCAGGAGGAGTGTGTAAGTCCCCCCCTCAAAAAATGGGGCTTATCTTCATGGACCATGTGCCACAAAAATAAAAAGCCAGCCTAGCTCCACGGCAGGCAGTGGGGCCAGGACAGGAATAAAGCAGCCCTTGTGGGTTAAAATAAAAGCAGCAGAGGATGAAACAAAAGGACTGCAGAATGTAAACATACTAGGCAGCGTCCATGGACTTAACGAGCCTCTGACTCAACAAAGACTGCTAGAAAATGGGTAAGAGGTCACAGATCTCCAGACCAGGAATTTGGGCTAATCATCTGTTTGCAACACTACAGGCTCCGTATGCATGCTTTGCATGGCCAGGCTGACATTCCACAGCTTAGCCAGCCAGGGGATTTTTAGACTAATAGGGCATCAAGTTCAGTATATATAAAAGGGAATTGAAGTAAACAAGTTGGGTTTAGCCAGTTCTGCCAGTTAGACAGAGAGATATGAACTATGAGCTGGTGAGCACTGTCTGCCAGGCATGGCAGGCTGAAGAAGTCCGAGGCAAGGATTGGAGCTTAGGTTTTCCTACCCCACCAGTGACGTTCCCATCTGGGAGTCAAGCTCCTTTGAAGATCAACCAACTGAGAATGCCACTGTCTGCTTCAGAATCCCTGGATCATCTGCACCAACAGCTATAGACCGACCATGTGAGAGAACAGAGACCAGTGAGTGAATGCCAGTTGACACCAGGGAAGCCTGCTTTCCAGCCGGAAGCACATCCAGCTGTCTTGCCTATTTCTACCATCAGACATACACGGTCGTTTGACTCCAAGCACCAGGGCCATTTTGTGACATGTAGCATACTTACTTTTCACTGTTTCCGTTATTTATGAGCAAACATGGCACTGTTTTTTTTTAAGTTTTTATCCCCATTTTTTTCAGAGCTGGCAGGCAAGGCTCTGCCCCCCACCCCCAACCCCGGAGCTCACATCAGTCCCCGAACTGCGTCCCAGTCACCAGGAGATACCATCATGGAGCCCGCCAGCTCCATTTTTTTCTCCCCTTCCCCATTGTGGGTGCACGTTGTGTTCCCCCACAACACCGTCCCTTCGTGCCACCCACCATCTGACACTGCCCCCAGGCCTCCACCTGGAGGCAGTCACACAGCAGGAGTGACATCGTCCCTCTCTGGGAGCGGAGAGCTGCCTCCCAGCTGCTCAATCCAGCTCCCCTCTCCCCCATAGCTGACCCCTGATGACCCAGGCTAGTTCCCCAACCCGTCGCCAGCGTGGCGCGAGGTGTGGCATCCAGTGTCTCAACACTCAGCGCCATTGGGCCGGCTGTACATGGCACTGTTTTGAAGCATTTAACAGAATGGAGAGTGGACTTTTTGGTTTCATGCGTGCAAGGGAGTTTCTGGTTGGGAGTTCTCATACTGGGGCTTGCTGCCCCTTTTCCCTGCACTGGCTCCGCACCAAGGTTTTTCGTGGTCCTTTCCTTCCTGACTTGCATCTGTCATCAGACACTAAAGGTATCTGTGAAGCTACACAACCATCAGGGTTTTGGCCTTGCAACAGAAGAAAATTGTGATTGTGCTAGATCTGAGAGAGAAGCCCTGGGCAGGACTTTGCCACTCTGATAGACCCAGGCAGAAGATCTGTGGAGGCCACCCATTTGTACTACAGTTTACAGTTTCATTGTTCCACAACAGTCTGTGTTTTAAAGGGTGTTTTTGCCTACAGCAGTTAAAGCACTTCACCAAGCTCCTACCCTGCTAGCAGCAACTACATCCCCAGTGAGGTACCCAGTGCAATTGAAAAGAGCTCTCACCCATGGCCTTTAGGGGATTTATGTTGGGTGCACTCATTTGGGGGTTGAAGGACTGCCAGAGGTGGACAGATTGTGTAGGGTAAATTATTGTTGTTGTTACTGCACAGAGTATAAGGATTTTACTGTGGCCTCTTTGCGCCCATTTCCTACTGTCCCCTAGTTCTTTCAATACCCTCTCCTTTTAAATAAATTATTTGTTTCAACTGCACTTCTTGGTTTGGGGGTTGTTACTGTTGTTACAGTGTCACTTGTTCTGGGAGCGGGGCTGTGTTATGCACGGTTTCCTGGTGGTAATAGCCTTGTTTGTCAGCATCCAGGTACAACCTATTGCTGCACGAGGTGGATGCATTGCATTACTTTTAGGCCTACGCACCCAGTGTAGCACAACCTTAGGCAACCCAGGCCTACCTCCTCAGAGGGCTTGGAGAGGAGAACCCAAGTACCCTGATTGGTCTGATACAGACAGTATTAGGAAAAGAGAGAGGAATGGGATGTCCAGGGATATGTGTGTGTGTGTGTGTGTGTGTGTGTGTATAATATAATTGCAAAAAACTGTGTTAACGCACCAGTTATGATTCAACTTTATGCCACAAAAGTAAGAAAATGTGGCGTTAGGGTTTACAACCCTAACTCACCATCCCCCCCAGCAGAAAAAGGACAAGACCTCACAAGCAATCACAGACAGCCACCATCAGGTTAGACAAACAACATACAACTGTTTCCAGATGACACAAACGCAGTAGCACTTATGTGCTACCTTTGTGGATTTTGATCTGTAATAAGCACACTGCAAGACATACACACTCACTTCTGGCTGCAGAGAGAAATCCACAATACTCAAATCACAACACTACTTCTGTGTGCAGAAGCACAGGCACCTGCAACCACATATACAAATCCAGGATGCCCAAATTTCAAGAATTCTTTTGTCTGCAGAAGCACAGGCCCCTATGTACTGGCATATATAGCTGCAGAGGGACTACTTTAGAAAAAAACAACAAAAAATGTTCTCAGCTTTTTTCTTTTTTTTAAAGCTGTCACCTATAACCCATTTTTTAAATGCAACAACGCCCTCAAGGATGGGCGGTATGGGTTATACCGGACCTTCCAGTGCTACAAGGCCCTCTGCTTGTGGTATTGGGCCTCATTACGCCCTTGGGCAGTCCAATAAAGCCCAATAACACCCACACTTTTGTGTATTATTGCTTGCATTGTGGAGGGCCTCCTGAAGAGAGCTGGGGTCACTGGTGAAGAATGGGTCAGGGATATTCTGGCTGAACCCTAGCCTAGCCAGTATTTTCATATGCTAAATGATCTTCGAGAGGAAGTTGCTTCATGAGACCCAGGGTGTCGGATAATATCACAAGGTAGGCATCACCCAAATTTCAGGTCTGATTGCTTCAGCTGTTCAGAGAAAGTGATGTCAAGGCTTTGTTCGACTAAGGCACTGAGGAACAGAGAGAGAGAGAGAGAGAAGAGAGAGAGAAAGAGAGAGAGAGAGAGAGAGAGAGAGAGACACAAATTCTGCAGCACACTGTGTGAGCTTGGTCTAAGAAGGGAACCAGTCTGTGTTTCTGTAGAGAGACATGAGATAACAAAGAGTAGCATGGACAGTAAGGTAAGAAGACCCTGTAATTAGTAGGGAAAACAGAAGTATTCACTTGCACAAGTGGGCAAGTTTTCTTTTGCAATCCTGTATGTGTACTGTTGTTTGACTCTGTAAATAATGTAAATACCTGAATATTAATACTGTATGTGGACAACCAATGTTTAGTAATACAGTGTTCCCTCCCCATAGTGAGCCCCGTTGTAACAAAATTCCTTTTATTGTGAACCCCTGTGGTGGCTCCCACTAGGCATATTAACACCTCACTATAGTGAATCCTAGCTGTAGTGGACAAATACGCTAGCTCCAGAGGTGTTCGCTATAAAAAGGGACCACTGTAAATCAGTTAGTTTTTTTTAAAGACTGGAGTAACTGGTTGTTGGTGACTTATCTCTGAGAAAAGGGTACCTGGAGGAAGAGATGCACAGTAAAAGGTCTCCAAGGGGGTAGTGTGTTTCCTATCTAGAGTAGACACCCTCATTAAAGGGTAGAAGGTGGCAGAAAGGGGTCATCAGAGCACTGGGGTTCACTGTTGCTAAAGAGGGAACCTTGACGGCGGCAATGCTGGTCCAGGTGGTCTCAGTGCAAAGGCCTACCTCTACCTCTCCCCGGCATTCTGCAACTGTCAGCTCAGAGACTCAGTAGTAAGACAGCCTCTGACACCTGATGTTTGGCCTTTTAAATTACTTCTGATTCAAATGTGCATTCTGCGCCAGGAGCACTTCCACCTACAGTGTGTACCAAATAGTTTTAAGGCTGGCACTTCCACTTATATTCAAACCAACTTCTCCCACTACCTGCCCCAAATAACAGGGCCGCTGTACATTCAAACATAAATGCACATATGAATGCATTTCAGTAGGCTGAGTAGAGCGCACTGAGCTACTTAGCAGGTGAAGAGTGTGCTTTTGCTTTGGTGACGTTTTCTTTTGCCACTGCAATTTATTTGAATATTTGGCTTCAAAAAATGTAATGTAATGTAATGCGGAGGGTATCTGTTATTCAACTCAACATTTTGCATACTCACACTTTTAGTGTCTCCATGATATCTTTTTGCCTAAAACATACATAGACTTTGATTTTCAAATAGTGGCATAATAACAAATGTTCCATATTTTAAATCCTTTTAATGCCACTTACACTGCTTGGAAAAAAAGTAAAAAAAATATATATATATACTGTATATATATATACAGTATATATATATATATATGTATTAAAACTACTACACATGGGGAATACAGGATTTGTAATGAGAAGAGATGAGGAGATCTTAAAGTGCAGTATTGCTATACACAGAAGTAGACTGGCAGAGGACGTCCAGTCTCAATGTGACTGGAGCATGGTTCACTGGGGATATCCCATTACATCCCCCCACCCCAGCAGAAGGAAGTGAATAGCTACTAACTCTGCCAAAGATGAAGAGACATCTATTACGTTGAAAGTGTCAGTGGTTCTCTACGAAGCAGGCTCAACTCTGGGGCCAGAATATCAGATAGTCATGGGTTCAAACCTACACCAGGTACTTGCAGTAATACCTATAATGGACACTGTAATGCAGCCCATGGGGGGTTAAACAGCACTGCTGAGGTGCCATACTTTGGATGAGATATTAAACCGAGGACCCTTGTGCCCATCTCTGGTCACTGCCCAGGCGGAAGTAACAGATCCCATGGCACTGGGAATTTTTTATTGGGTAAAAGAAAATACAAACATATATAAAACAAATCAGACAAAAACAGAAGAACTTTACAGATGCTAAATATTCATATTACTAGTAAACCCAATACCGTCTATTCTCAAAATTAAGCCGGCTCTTTGTAGAAAACCATTATTGTCTGCATAGCTCAAAGGACTAAATTTACAGTCCCATACATACTAGAGGTGCTGGATGCAGGGTTAAGATACACATTGCATAAGCAATCATATGGATTATTTCATCTGCACACTTTCAAGAACAAAGGCACATAACTCCTGCTGTCCTTTATTCAGTTTTATTTAAATATAAATAGACAGAAAAAACGGCAACTCAAAGACACATATAGTAAAACTTGGTGCAACTAAAAAACACAAATGATAAAACTTAGTGCAAACATTCATGTGCAAACTTTGCAAGAGTAAAAAACCTTGTTTTCTGCTGAGTCCCAAATATATGGTCCCAATTTAGCAAGTCGCAACACATTTTCTCCTCTTCTGACTCAGTTGCCTAGAATCCATTATACAATGGTCAACTGGTATTCCACTATGTCTCTGTGCTTTTCTGCTGCTTTTTTGGCCAACTTTGTTTATGGTAGAGGAATCACCTCATCAGAGTAATTGTACTCCAAAACGTAAGCAAGACTGTTCATAGTATGCTACCGTACTCTGAAACGTAAGAAAGACTGTTCATAGTATACTACCGTACTCTGAAACGTAAGCAAGACTGTTCATAGTATGCTACTGTACTCTGAAACATAAGCAAGACTGTTCGTAGTATACTACTGTACTCCGAAACATAAGCAAGACTGTTCGTAGTATGCTACTGTACTCAGAAACGTAAGCAAGACTGTTCGTAGTATGCTACTGTACTCAGAAACGTAAGCAAGACTGTTCGTAGTATGCTACTATACTCCGAAACATAAGCAAGACTGTTGTAGTATGCTACTGTACTCTGAAACATAAAGCAAGACTGTTCGTAGTATGCTACTGTACTCAGAAACGTAAGCAAGACTGTTCGTAGTATACTACCATGCTCAGAAACGTAAGCAATACTGTTCGTAGTATGCTACCCCTAGCCAACGGAGCAGATGTTCCTTGTTCAGCTGCAGTAAAGTGTAAGAGGAGATTTCTCTACCATAAACAAAGCTGGTCAAAAAAGCAATTTTTCAATAAAGGCAATTTAAGCATTTTTGACTACTGAGAATCATTCACGCTAGCCATATGGTCTGGTTAGTACGCAGATCCTGAAAGATGAAGCAAGGTCTGGTTAATTTCAGGCAGTAAGCAAACTGGTGGTTTCTCCACAGTAGTGCACAGTATCACAGGAGTCAGAGTTCAGTTAAGGGGTGGCCCCCTATTACATTGCACCCCTCCATTGTGGTATTTGCAGTTTAAACTTTTTGGATTGTCCGTTCCCTTCTCTTGGGTTGTAAAGCACTTAGGTATACAGCTGCAGAGATACACAGACACGTCGATGGTAAAGGACAGAAAAAGACTAACAGTCCATTATCTTGTTGAATCTACACAGTTTTCCCCACTTTGTAGGAAAAGTGCTTCACAACACTGCATTCATTTCCCCACCTCCCACTACTTACAGAGGTAAATGTGAAATCCCAGCAGATGACCAAGCAGCAGCAGAGATGCGATGCCCAGGAGAACTGTAATCACCGCTATGACCAGGATTCCAGCTGCTGTTGTCTCAACAGGAGCAGCAGGGAGGAAGGCCAGCCAAGTGCTGTTCCCACTAACACCTAGAGAAAGGAGCAGAAATGATGACTGGATGGAAAAAGTCACTATATTAAAATAAGTGATTATCTTCATCATACTGATTTGAGGGTTGGAACTATAAAACCCAACTCCTAAAAGTTTTCTGCGTAACAAGCTAACAAATAAGGTACTATTAAAATTCTTCTGAGTCTGTTTAAGCATCCAGCTGGTCAAATAATTTCACAAACCATGAGAAAACCTCAACTGTAGTCCATGTGTGATTTTTTTTTTTTTGTTACGTATGTATAACAATTTCCCAAAACAATTCTCTTTATAATGCATACTTCCAATTTCTTCTACCAGGAGACGGCTTTCACTGTCTGACATAGCTTGCAAAGTACAGTTGTATAAGAACTTACCATAACAGTAGATCTTCGAGAGTATTTCTTGCAGCAGGCCATAACACATGGGATATCCAAGCCGTAGGCATCACTTCCTCCGGATGATTTCCCAGCAGTCTCTTCCAGGGGCCTCCCCTTCCTGTCACCTGATGTGCTCTTGCACATATATAAAGGGGAGGCTCCGATACTCCTCAGTTCTATTTTCCATCTTAGCGACCGATATGAAAAGTGAATCATAGGTTTCTGATGGGAACTGAGCAGAGTAACAAAAGGCAGTAGCTCAAGGCTTCCAAGTGAGGGTGGAGCAAGGTACCCTTCTGAAGCAGGAGCAAGGGGGATGGTGGACGGGGCAGCATGGCCTTCTGCAAGAAATACTCTCAAAGATCTACTGTTACGGTAAGTTCTTACATAATTGTACTATCTTCTTTGAGTCAATCTCTTGCAGTAGGCCATAACACATGGGAAGAATCCCAAGCAGTTATGATGCCCACAGGAGGAGGACGCAAATTACAGCAAATTAGGACAGAAGGCCGTAGAGGAAGGCCCGCCCAAAAGTGGCACGCTTCTTAGAAGCAATGTCTAGACTGCAATGTTTTGTAAATGTATGTACAGTAGACCAGGTGGCGGTCTCGCAAATCTCTGAAGCAGAGACACCCCGAAAATATGCTGTGGAGGCAGCCATGCCTCTAGTGGAGCGGGGTTTCATAGATTCTGTGAGAGGCTTATTGTATTTGTTATATATGAACATAATGCAGTTGGCCAACCATGTGGACGAGCACTGCTTAGAAACCCGATCGCCCAGTCGTCCTGGGGCGAAAGAAACAAAGAGTTGCTCAGTTTTACGCAGCTGTTCAGTGCAGAGAAGATAAATTCTCAATGTTCTTTTCACATCGAGAGTATGAAGCAGAGCTTCCCTTGGATTCTCAGGCTCTGCAAAATATACTGGCAACTGAATGGACTGATTTAGAGAAAATTAAGAAACAACTGTAGGTAGAAAGGAGGGGTTAGTACATAAGAACACCCAATCCATATGAAACTGTAAATAAGGTGGCTTGCACATAAGCGCCTGTAATTCAGAGATATGTCTATCTGATGTAATCGACACCCCAAACATCGTTTTCCATGACGAAAAGCAGAGCTTGCATGTTTCAGTGGGCTCAAAAGGACCTTCAGTCAATTTTTCAAGTACAAAATTCAAATCCCACACTGGGACATGGTCCTGAACAGGGGGATACAAATGTAGGATACCTTTCAGGAAGGTTCTAATGAGAGGTAACTGGAACAATGGTTTGTTGTCCACAGGTAAATGGAAAGCAGAAATAGCAGACAGGCGTACTTTTATTGATGACTATTTTAGACTAGCCTCTGACAGAGAAAGGAGGTAGTCCAGTATTTTCTGTGGGGAACAGTCATAGGGTTCCAGTTCCCGGAAAGAGGCCCAAATGGAGAAACGCTTCCATTTCATAGAGTAGGAGGCTCTACTAGAGAGCTTTCATGCCACCCTCAGAATCTCTGCTACCCCTGGGGACACCTGATAATGAAAGAGGACTACACCCTCAGGAGCCAGGCGTGCAGGTGCAGAGAGCACAGGTCTGGGTGTAGTAGGGAGCCATCCTCCTGTGAGAGGAGGGCTGGACCAACAGGTAGAGGAAGAGGATCCTGATCTGAGATGTGCAACAGTAGGGGGAACTAAATCTGCCTTGGTCAGTAGGGAGCTATGAGAATCATCGATGCCCCATCTCTGACCAGTTTCAGGAGTACTCTCTGTATAAGAGGAAAGGGCGGGAAAGCATAAAAACATTTTCCTGTCCAGGAACAAGATAAAGTTCCAGGACCTCACTCTAGAGAGCAACAGAGAGGCAGTTTTGCGTTTTGTAGAGAAGCAAACCGGTCTAATTCTGGGCGACCCCACCAGAGGAAGACGTCCGCTAAGACATCTGGGTGGAGCTCCCATTCATGAGCCTGAGCATGAGTTCTGTTCAGGGCGTCTGCCAGGGTATTTGAAACCTTTGGAATGTGAACTGCCTGAAGGTGAATGCCTCTCTGGATCGCCCAATGCCACACCCTCATGGACTCCCGGCAGAGAGGGTATGAATCGGTGCCACCTTGTTTGTTCAGGTAGTGAACAACCCTGGAACTGTCTGACTGCACTTGAAGGCAACCCTGAGGGAGTAACATCTTGAATGCCAATGCCTGTAAGGCGTAGAGAACAGCCCCCAATTCCAGGATGTCGATGTGAAAACGAGATTCCATCACAGTCCAAGAGCCCTGGTACTGAACCCCTGGAAGATGGGCACCAGAGCCCATCAAGAAGTCGTCCACTGTTAGAATGAGGTCCAGGACCTGGGGATGGAATGACATGCCCTGCAGGAGACTGTCCCTGAACTTCCATCACTGTAGTGTGCAAAGTGCTGGGTAGGACAGAAGGACTGGGGCATCGAAGTCATCCCATTTCTGATCCCACTGGACCCTGAGGTTCCACTGAAGGATCCTCATATGAAGTCTGGCAAGAAGGACAACAGGGGTGGTAGCTGCCAAATGTCCCAGAAGCCGAAGGCAGTTCCTTGCAGAAACATACCGATAAGGTTCCAAATGGAGAATGAGGGTCAGGATGGCATCCGCCCTGGATTTGGGGGGAAATGCCATGCCTTGGGAGGTATCTACTACCACTCCAATATACTGGAGAGTCTGTGCTGGGGTCAGCACAGACTTTGGATAGTTGACTGTGATGCCTACCATGGAGAACATCGCCATGGTGCAGGTCAGGGTGTATTCCAGTATGGGGCGAGTAGACGCCTTTAAGAGCCAGTCGTCTAGGTATGGAAAGACATACAGACCCTCCTGACGAAGAGCTCCTGCTACTGCTGCCAGGCATTTTGAGAATACCCTGGGGGCTGAGGAAAGGCTTAAAGGGAGTGTCTGAAACTGAAAATGATGACTTTGAAACTGGAATCATAAGACTCACCTGTGAGCGGGATAGATCAGGATATGAAGGTATGCGTCCTTTATGTCCAAGGAACAAAGCCAATCTCCTGTGTTTAGCAGGGGAAGAAGGGTGGGCAACGTCATCATCCTGAACTTCTGGTACCTTATATAGAGGTTGAGGCCTCTGAGATCCAGAATGGGACATAAGTCCCCTGTCCATTTGGGAACCAGAAAAAAATGGGAGTAAAACCCCTGAGCCTCTTTGATGGGCTGGAACTGGTTCTGCGGCATGTTTTTGTAACAAAGCACGTATTTCTGCTTACAGTACTAGAGCATGATCCAGAGGGTAGTGTGAGACCAGAGGAGGTAAAGGAGGAGGAAGACTCATCAAGTCAACGTATGACCAGACTGGATCAATTGAAGGATCCACCGGTCTGACATGAGCCTTTACCAACCTCTGAGCTGCAGGGAGAACCTGCACCCAACGGCCGAAAAGGGGGTCTCTGCCTCCATGGCCAGAGACACATGTTCAGGCTGAAGGCTGACCCTGCTGAGGGACAGCAGGGACATATTGGGACCTCTTTGGGGCAGACCTGTCTGGTAGGGCTAACAGCCTTGTGTTTGTGAGCAGGCTGTCACTGAGTAGCAGGTTTACCTTTAGAAGAATGGTTCCTGGCCGGCCCAGTGGCACTGAAGGTTGAGACGCTGGACACCACACCTCACAACATGCCAGCAACCCAGATTCAGGAACGAGCCTGGGTCATCGGGGGTTGGCAGGGGAGGAGAAGTATTGAGTGTCCGTAGGACTGCTCTCCTTCTATGGGGGGGGGTGCTGCCATTGGTGTGCTGGCAGCCTCTGGCGATGGCTGGAGGCATTGCAGCGCATAGGCAGTCTCTGAAGGGGGACATGCTGGGGCCGACGCCAGGAAGAAGTGCGTGCGGTAGTGCACGTGCGCTCCTGTCCCTTTGCGTCATTGCACGCCTCACACGTCAAGCAATTGGAGAACACGGAAAAACAGGGCACCAGTCGTGGCAGCATGATGGTCATCTCCGATGGGGATTTGCTCGGTTCTGAAGGCGTGCAGTGTTACTGGATCCGGTCCTGGTGGTAGAGCGAGGGGGGGGTGGCTCTCCACCTCCCCGACGCGGGAGGCAAGCCATGGCAGGAGCTGCGGGGCCCGATTTGGAGCAAATGAGTCCTTGGGACAGCGGCCAGAGACCAAGAGAGAATGACTGGACGAGAGGTAAGGCAGGCTGGTTGCCAGGGAAAAAAGTAATAACTAAAAAAAAAAAAAAGAGAAGAATGGTTTCAAAAGGTACCCTTGTAGGTAGGCTTCGCCTGTGGGTGATATAGGGTCCAAACAGACTGAAGGGTACGACCCAAGTCTTGCAGGTCTTTTAGAATATCTTGGGTCTGTGGTCCAAAAAGTTTGTCTCCTTTAAAGGGAGTATTCAGAACAGATTGTTGGACATTTTGTGAAAATCCAGAAATCCTCAGCCATGCATGGTGTCTGAGGCAAACACCCGCCGTGGAGGTCTGGGTCGAAGTATCAATGGCATCATAGCAGGCCCTAAGCAGGTGGCAACAGACAGCCCCAGCAGTAGAAGGTTTGGCATCAAGGTCCTCCTGAGGCTGGCAGGTGGAAGGGATTGGACCGATGCATGAGCAGTCTTAAAGATCTCCTCCTGATATTTGAGGAGCTGGCCCATATAATTCAAAATGCAAAGTGACGTAGCCCGCCCAGTGGCGCTGAGGGTTGAGGTGCTGGACGTCACACCTTGTGCTATGCCAGCGATTCAGGTTTGGGAATGGACTTGGGTCGGTGGGGGTCGGTTGGGGAAGGGGGGGATGGACCATCCCAATGGATGCTCTCCCCCCTCGGGGTTGGATACCAGGGGCGCTATATGGCGCCCGACGTCCTGAGAAAGCTGGTGGATGCATTGGCTTTTGAGGGGCATGGTGGCTTCACTTACTGGAGCCAGGGAGGGGGGACACTGTTAGGCGCTTGAGAAGAGCATGTGTCTGCACACTGACTCTCTGTGCCAGCATCTCAGGGGATTGGGTAATACAAGGGATCGGAGGAAAAATCCTTCACCTGTCCTAGGTGACGATCTCTCCAGCAGCAAGCGTGCCACCACCGACAACATCAGGGCAGACTTCGTTGTACAAAGGCCTCTCACTGAGAACACTCGGGGGGGGGGGAGGTAAGGGGGAACCTTTCCTCACCCCACCCAGGAAGTAATCCAGGCCATCAAGGGCATTGGGGAGTCGAACTGAGGTACTCTAGGGGCAGACCTTGAAGTCGGGTAGGTTGCAACGCTTGGAGCATTGAGAGCTCTGATTGACTGGAGAGAGCTGAGGGTGGAAAGAGGCGGTGGGATAAAAAAAAAAAAAAAGTTAAAAAAAAAAAAATGCAAAGTGACAAAGTGGTCGAAGCATAGACCCTCTTCCCCATGATATCCAATTTCTTGGATTCTGTATCGGGGATGTGCACTCATGTGTTGTGGTCTAGCAAATTTATCAAGAGCCACATTCTTAACCACAGAGTCTGCCTGTGGAGGCGTAGAAAGATAAGGATAGTCCAAAGGGGTCCTATAAAGCCTGTCCACTTTGCGGGGAAAAGAGGGGACTTGGGAGGCCTGTTGCCAGGCAAGCAACATGGCCACTTCAAAAGCATCCCGGTTGCTGAGGTCGAGAATTGGCCTCCAGTCTCCTGACTTCTTCGGGACCAGGAAGAAGTGAAAATAGAACCCTGCTCCCCTCTGGCTTGGGGGAACGAGTTCTACAGCCTTCTTAGAAAGCAGGGCCTGAATTTCCTGCTGAATCATGTTCCACAGAGTGATGGAATGGGGGCGGAGGCCTGTCCGGTGGAATGCTGATGAATTCTATAGAGTGCCCATTCTCTATGAGTTCGAGGACCAATTGGTCGGAGGTCACTTTTCTCCTAGCCTCTACGTAAAGAGAAAAATGGCCTCCTACCTCCTCTCCCAACAAGATGTTGTGGGGAGGTGGTTCGCCCCAAGAGTCAGGCTGTGGGAGGGGGTGGAAAGGCGGTATAAGCAGCCTTAGTCTGGCGAGAGGCGGATCCTGCAGATCCTCTGAGACTGCCTCTCTGACCAAAGTCTCCCCATTGAGGCTGTGGCTGCTGGAAATGGGGCTGCTGAGGCTACTGACTCCCTCGGCCATGAAAACGGACCTTCAAAACTGTCTCTGTTTCGGGCGGTACATGAACTGCATGGTGCGGAAAGCCTTACCGGAGTCCTGCAGCCTGTTAATGATTCTCTCCATGTCCTCAGCAAAGAAGATGGAGCCTCTGAAGGGTGCATCCAGGAAGTCAGACTGGACATCATGAGCAAACCCGGAAACACAGAGCCAGGAATGGCACCGTAAACAAATGCCTGTGGCAGCCGCCCTTGTCGCCATGTCCGCAGAGTCACAGACAGACCGTAGCATGTGCATGCCCACATCTGACCCAGTTTGTAACAGTTTGTCGAGTTCTGCCTTTTGGGGGCAGTCGGGCACACCCTGCAAAATGTCCATTCCTTGTTCCCAAAGGGCGTTCTGGAATTGGACCATGCGAGTCAGGAAGCTGAGGCTCCTGATGCTGCAGGTAGCAGACGAGTACACCTTTCTGCCCATGGAATCCAGCTGTTTAGACTCCCAGTCTGGAGACTGGGTTCTCAGATGTTTGGGCCTCTGTGAACGATCATAAGCAGCTAGGATGACCACCGAATCAGCGGCAGGATGCTCAGCCAAAAAGGGCTGCTCCTTGGGTGCCCTGTATAAATGGTCAGCTTTCTTCGGGATGGCCGTAGATAAGTGTGGGCATCTCCAGGTGGCCTGTGTGATGTCCTCAAAAGTGTCAACCATGGAAGGAATAACTGCCAGTTTGGGATCCTTTTGCCTGAGGTATTTTGTAAGCCGCATAGGCTCAAGGTCCAGATCTTCTGTGTCCCAACCGATGTTGGCCTGAATGTGCCGCATGACCTCCATGAAAGATGGGTCATCTGGAGGTGACTTGGGAGTATCCTCAGGCTCTCTAGACAAGAGAGTATTATAGCAATTTGCTACTATATACCATATTATGGCCAGGTCCAAACACAAGCGTAGGGGGATTTCATAAACTATGTATCCCACTTCAACCATTGTTACAACCAGGGACATCAGGGTATCTCCAATTTCTTAATCTACCCTCATGGTACAAAATGATCTAATTGATACTGGGTCCATTTTTCCCATTGGTTGTCAAAACTGACTACATAGGTTAAGTTTCCCCAGGATTCCTTAACCGGAATCCTGGTGGAGAGCCAAAGTCTGATAATTACCTTTTTAGCTACCAAGATCAAAAGTGCCAGCAATCGATAGAGAGCCCTATTAATTTTTAAAACCAGTGGGGGGCATCGCCATCAAGACAAAGGTCAGGGTAAACAATTGAGGCACCTCGAATATATCATTCAGTTCGGTTATTACATCTTGCCAGTAGCCATATAAGTGTGGGCATGACCATAATATGTGTTCGTTCCCCGCTATAAGCTGATCACAGCCTCTCCAGCAGCCCCCATATTCCCGCCCCTTAAACTTAGCAGTGCTACCTCGGGTTCTAAAAAATCAAACTCTAGCTTTCCACACATATTCCCTTTAATATACATATATTAGAGAAGATTTTGGAGTATGGAAGGGCTGACTTATACCATAGCTCTTCTTCGAGCTCTATGCCCAGTTCCTTAGACCAACAAAGTCTAAGGTAGTCTAGGGTATCTGTATTATATGACCTTAATGCATTGATACAGATTACATAGAAACATATAAGTTGATGGCAGGTAAGGACCGAAGGCCCATCCAGTCTGCCCATTTTTTCTACCTTATGAATGTGCCATAGGCCTGTACTCTGTCAATGGCCTATCTATTCATACTCATTTTTATTGCTCCCTTATACCTATCACATACCTGTCTGAACCATGCACTAAATTCATATCCACCACTTCCTGAGGTAGGCAGTTCCATGCATCCACCACCCTTTCTGTGAAAAAGAACTTCCTCACATTCCCCCTTAATCGGCCTCCCTCTAATCTCATGCTGTGTCCTCTTGTCCTAGAAACATAGAAACATAGAAACATAGAAGTTGACGGCAGATAAGGACCGCAAGGCCGATCCAGTCTGCCCATTTCTTTTTCTACCTTATAAATGTGCCTTCGGCCTTTTGCTCTTTGCTCTGTCCTGCTATTTTTCTTATATTGAAACATGTTAGACTTTCACCTTGTTAATGCCCTTAAGATGTTTGAATGTTTCGATCATCACACCTCTTGCCCTCCTTTGCTCTAGGGTATACATATTGAGCTCTATTAATCTGGCCTCATATGTTTTCTGATGCAGTCCTTGCACCATTTTGGTTGCCCTTCTCTGGACTGCCTCCATTTTCAAAATGTCCTTGTGCAGGTGCAGCTTCCAATACTGCATGCAGTACTCCAGATGGGGCCTAACCAGTGTCTTGCAAAGAGGGATTATTACCTCTCTTATGACTTGCAATACCCCTACTAATACACCCCAACATCCCTCTAGCCTTACCTACTGCTTTAGTGGTCTGCTTGGATGATTTCAGGTCATCTGTGATGATGATGCCCAAGTCTCTCTCTTCCCTTGTGATTGCCAGCAACTCCCCTCCCAACCTATAGGTGGCTTCAGGGTTTCTCTTCCCTATGTGCATGATCTTGCACTTCTTTGTGTTAAACCCCATTTGCCACTCTTCCGACCATTTTGGCAGTTTATCCAGATCTCCTTTTTTTTTTTTTTTTTTTTTTTTAACATGGCTGTTTTACTCTCCTTGGTCGGAGCAGCCCCTACCAACCTCCGGGCCACTGTACCCCAGGAGTCGAACCCGGCGTGCGGACTAATACACCCTATCGGACTGTCCGGCCCATGACGGCACCCCCCCACGGGGACCTGCAGCATGGAAACTAGTCAACTCCGGGGGTGCAGGGCTGGCCATCAGCCACTGAGGTAGCCTGACCAGCATTTTCCTCCTTTTCACATGACCCTATGAGGAGCCAGACGTGCAGTGGCATCGCACCAGCATGCCAACACCTGCCGTGCTCCTCCCCTTTACATATGCCCCACAACTGGGAGACATCCAGCCTCCGCTGGGTGTCACTACAAGTGCGGTGCATGACCCTCACCCTCCCCGAAGGAAGGAAGGCTGTCATGGGACACTCAATCCTTCCTTCCCCCTGCCAGCCCCATGTGCCCAGAGTCTGTTCCCGAACCCGGGTCGCCGGTGTGGTGCAAGGTGTGGCGTCCAGCGCCTCAACCCTCAGTGACACTGGGCATCCAGACCTCTTCTCATTCTTCCCACTCCATTTGGATCATCTAATCTGTTGCAGATCTTGGCATCATCTTCAAACAGACAAACCTTACCCTCCAGTCCATCTGCAATGTCACTGATGAAGACATTGAAGAGGACTGGCCCCAGGACTGATCCCTGAGGTTCCCCACTTGTGACTTGCATCTCTTCTGACTGTATACCATTTACCACCACTCTGTTTTCTGCCCGCCACCCAGTTGACCAACTTCTGACCCACCCTGAGCCTACCCAGCTTATTTATCAATCTTCTATGTGGAACAGTATTAAAAGCTTTGCTGAAGTCAAGGTAGGCATCATCAACTACTTCCCCTTGGTCTACCACTATGGTTACTCAGTCAAAGAAATATATGAAATTAGTTTGACAGGACCTTCCTGTTGTAAACCCATGATGTCTTGGATCCTGTGCTCCTATGGATTCCAGGTGTTGCACTATCCTTTCCTTAAGGAGTGCTTCCATAATCTTGCCCACTACTGAGGTAAGACTGACTGGTCTGTAGTTCCTTGCCTCCTCCCTGCTACCACGTTTGTGGAGCGGGATCACATGAGCCCTTCTCCAGTTTTCTGGGACCTCTCCTGTGCTCAGAGACTTACTAAACAGTTCTGCTAATGGCTCTGTTAGTTCCACCCTTAGCTCCTTTAGTACCCTGGGATGTATGCCATCAGGTCCTATTGCCTTGTCCACCCTAAGCTTAGCAAGCTCTTGTAGGACCCTTTCTTTTGTGAAGGGACTTATGCACACCTCCCTCCCCCCTATGTCCATGGTACTGAGCTGTGAGCCCTGCCCTACCTTCTCAGTAAATACTGAGCGTAAGTATCTATTTAGGATAGATGCTTTTCCTTGGTCCTCCTCACACTCCCCCTTATCCCCTTTGATCTGAGCAATACCCGCTCTGGACTTTCTCCTTTCACTAATGTATATATAAAAAGTCTTGTCCCTTCTTTTACTGTTCGTGCTAGTGTTTCCTTGGTTTGCACCTTTGCCTGACTTACTGCCTTCCCTGCTTCCCTTAGGGTAGTTTGGTATGCGTCCCTATCTTCGTCCCGCTGCATTCCCTTATATTTCCTGAAGGCCAGCATTTTGACTCTGATCTTTTCTGCTACTGTTTTTGAGAATCAATGTAGTTTCCTTCTTCTTTTGCTCTTGCTTTTCTCTCTAACACAGTGGGATGTTGCTTCAAGTATTGCATCCTTAATGCTTGCCCACTTTGCCTGTACCCCCACATCCGTATTTCTTCTTGCCAGGGCTAGCTTAACACTGTTGGCCATTTTATCAAAGTCAACTCCTCTGAAGTCCCATATTTTTTGCCTTGGAATGGGATGATTTAGTTCTAGTGGCCAAATTGAACCATACCATGTGATGGTCACTTGTCCCCAGGTGACCTTCTACCTGGAGATCTGTGATCTTGTCCCTGTTAGTCAGTACTAGATCTAGGATATCCCTGTCTCTTGTGGGTTGTTGTACCAGTTGTTTGAGGCCTTCCCCCTACAGGGAATCCACTAGATGCCAAGTTCTGGCAGATGTTCCTGCTGGTATTGAACAATCTGTATCTGGCATGTTGAAGTCTCCCATTATCAGAACCTCCCCTTTAGCTGTCATGTTTTGTATATCTTCTTACAGTAAAGTGTCTATATCCTCACCCTGGTCTGGAGGCCTGTAGACAACCCCAGTTCGTATGGCTGTCTCATTTCCTGTTTCCAGGGTGACCCACAGTTCTTCTGGCTCCTTATGTGTATTCTGAATTTCTGCAGCTTTAATATTTTCATTGACATAAAGGGCCACTCCACCCCCCCCCCTTTGCACCTCGGTCTCTTCTGAACAGTACATAGCCAGGTACCGAAGTCTCCCAAGTGTGGTTACTGGTGAACCATGTCTCACTAATGGCTACTATGTCCAGTTTAGCCTCTTGTCATTGTTGCCTGCAGGTCTGGGATCTTGTTTCCCAGACTGAAAGCATTTGTGTACATGATTTTCCATTGGCCAGATTTCGGTGTGTTATTTGTTGGGCGAGGTCCGGCATTTCCCCTGTGCGTCGTATGGGAATCCGGACCTTTTTCCTTACCTGGTGATGCAAATGAACTACAAACATGCTGAACTCCTGTTTGATCACTAGCTGAGGGGGGGAGGGGTGTTCTTCTCATTCGACGTATCGAATGCTACACCCCCGCCCCATTTGTTAGTTTGAATATTCTGCAAAGATGTCAAACTTCTGCCCCAATGCACTGACTCCCTCCTTAGTCAGATGCAGTCCATCGAATTTAAAGAACTTCTGCTCCCAAAACTGTTGCCAGTTACCTACAAATCTGTGTCCTTTTTCCTGGCACCAGCCCTTGAGCCACATGTTTAACTCCCCTATCGACCTTCTCTGTCCTTCTGTCCATCTGCCCCCCTCTCCCAGACTGGCAGGATCTCAGAGAAGGAGATGCTGGATGAAATGGATGACTGTTTGTCACCCAGCCTGGTCAGGTGTTCCTTGATCTCCACAACTGACCGGCTGGCAAGATCGTTAGTCCCTATGTTTTCCCCTGCTTCCTACATGATTTTAGCAATGCAGTCAGTGTCCCTCCATGTACCTGGGAGACATATGACCATTACCCCTGGCTGGAGGTAGGTATCAACTCCCCAAATCATGGAGTCTCCTATAAGCAGAAGTGTTTTGGATTTCCTTTTTGCTTTTTTTGTTTTGGTTCCTGTTTTGGGTGAGTTTTGTTGTGCTAGTTCCTGTGCTGCAGTGTCCTGCTCTGCAGTGTCCTCTGCCCCTTTGCTTGATTTCAGAGATAGAGGCAGATACCTGTTTGTAGTTTTTATATGGTTTGTGGAGGTGATACGTTGGAGAGCACTAAGTGATGGGGCGCTCAATTTGTCCCTCCTAACCACCTGCCAACCTCCCGGCCAACTACCCTCTGTAGTCAAGGTGCTTCTGCTGGATGTTGGGGAAAGTGCGGGTGGTTCTTATATTTCCTCCTGAATATGCAATTTGAGGGGTGCAGTCTCTGCCCATGCTGCCTGGAGCTGAGCCCTTAGATCTCCAGTGGTCCAGCATGTAGGACAGTGTCCTAAATCCTGTATAACTATCCTTTTGAAAAGTGTCCTGCAGTACCTGCAATTAATAATATCCATTCCAGATGAGTTGCTGGGTTTATAACCTGGTCAGAGTAATTAGGAGTAAAATGAAAGCAAAAGTTTGATTTTGTGTTTTGTTTGTTTTTGTATAACTTGTTATATCAAGTTAAATTACATGTGCCCCTGTAAATGAGGTCACTGTGTGGATACCCTTCTGATCCTCCCCTTCCTGCTTTGCTACAGGAAATGTCACAACTGTGCCACCCTATAACAGGAGTGTAACGTGGGGTGGTTGGGGATGGGGTGGGTGGCTGGGCCTTCCTCTGCCTAAAAAGAACCACAGACAAAAGAAACAATGAGGTAAGAGCAGAAACAATCAACCAACAACAAAAGCAGTAGCCCTGAAAGCTTAGCCTAATGATAGATAAAACTGTAAAACCTGTAAAGCACCACCTGTAATAGTTTTACAGAAGATATACCCTGTAAAAAAACGCTTTGCTACAGAGAAAAATAAATCAGTAACAGAAGGTATACCTTGCAAAAAATAATTTGAATCAGAAGATTACAGCAGTAATCTGTAAGCACAAACCTGTAGGCACACCCTGTAATAATGCAGCAGAAAGTACACCCTGCAACATTTTGAATCAGAGAAAAATAAAGCAGTAAAATGTTAGCAACAAACAGTAACAAACCCCTATGAGTACAAAAGAACACAATAGCACACAGTAAATCTGCCTAGCCAGAAGAAGCCTTAATCTTTTTCCTTGCTCTGATAAGGTTCCTTGCTCTGTCCTTACAAGCAACCTAGAAGAAAAGAGCTCAGATGAAGCTAGACAGAAGTACTCAAATATGCTCCTGTACATTCCCCCTTAAATGATAGATGACCATCTGCACCAAGCTAGAGGGGGATTCCGCAACCCCTGAAAGAGCCTCTTCATATGGAAGGAGCCTATTCTTGACAGCTATGTATGCTGGGTATTGATTCGTGGGGATTTTATAGTTGACTTGCAAGTAAGAAAAGGAGTGGGTGCCCAGGGGTCCCACTATCCGAAAAGTATAGCACAAATGGTATGATTCCCACTGCGTAAATGGGAGAACTGAGAGATAACGTCTCTCAGATGCTGAGATAAGGTGTTGCCACATTTGCAACCAATGCCTGAAAAATTCTGCAGTGAATGTCTGGAATTGTGTAGATGGAAGGCATCTTGGGGGGGTCTCCTAAAATGAATGGGGGAAGTTCTCAAGGCCATTGAGGGTTACCTCTATATCCTTCCAGTAGGCTTTGTACTGGGTAACTGTATGCAGCAGGGCTATGCAGATTTGCAGCACTTGGGCATATCATCTCATATTCAGGAGACTGAGCCTCCCCTTGAGCCCTGGTAAGTTGTAGCAAGGTATACTTTACTCGAGGTGGGTTGCCCCCCCCCCCCCAGAGAAATCGAGAAATTAGTTTGTCCCACACTTGGAAATAGGTATTAGAAGGGAACATGGGGAGAGTTTGTAAGAAAAAAAGTAAGTGGGCAATATATTTTGTTGTATGGTTTCAACTCGGCTCATTATCCCCATAGGTATCTGGGCCCATCTAGAAAGATCTGAGGTGATTTGTTGAGTAAGTGGTTCAGGGTTCACTAGCTCAAGGTGTAACAAATTTGGAGGGTATCTTAATGCCCAGTTATCTCATTTCTATTCTACTCCACCGGAATGGGAAGTGGGTTTTCAGTGCTTGAGAAGGGTTAAATGAATATTTGAGTACTTCTGTCTTAGCACTGTTCACTTTGTAACCAGCCAATCTGCCAAAGGAGTCAAGTTGCTCCCAGACCGCTGGAACAGATGTTTCTGGTGAAGTGAGGGTCAGGAGAACATCATCAGCAAAAAGTGTGAGCTTATAAGACCTTCCTCCTAATGGGATCCCCTCGATGCCGGCATGGGCTCGGATATTAGCAGCCAAGGGTTCCAAATAAAGAGCAAATAGCGGGAGACAATGGGCATCCCTGTCAGGTGCCCCTTGTTAACGAGAAAGGTGGGGAGAGTGCTCCATCTAATTTAAGGTAAGCAATGGGCACTTGGTACATAGCTCTAATCTGAGAAATGGATTTATCTGGGAAAGCAAAGCATTGCAAGGTGGCCCATAAAAAGGGCCAGGACACCTTATCAAAGGCCTTCTTGGCATCTAGGCCGAGAAGGACTAATGATATATGTCTTTGAGAGGCATGCTCTGTAAGCAGTAAGACATGTCTAACTGCATCCTGTGCCTGACACTTCATAATGAAGCCTACTTGATCTCCATCTATGAGTTGGGGAGGAGAATGTCTACTCTTTGTGCTAATATAGACATAAAGAGCTTTTAGTCACAGTTTAGCTTTGAGATTGATCGGTAGGAGGCCATTAAAGATGGATCTTTTCTAGGTTTAGGGATAGCTACAATCTCCATATACCGCCAGGAAGGTGAAGGGGGTTGCCCCTCTTGTATATCTGTAAAGGCATTGGCAAGGGCTGGGGCGACTAAAAGCTGAAATGTTCTATAGAACTTGGCTGGGTACCCATCTGGTCCCAGGGCCGTTTGAGGTTTAGTTAACTTGAGAACTTCCCACATCTCAGCAACAGTGATAAGGTGAAGCAGACCCTCAGCCTGAGGTGGAGAAAGCTTGGGCAGAGGGGAATTTTGCAGATAAGTGGCCAGTTGCTGAGGCGATGGATGGATATCTTCAGTATATAAAGTCTTCTAAAAATTGGCCATTGCCTGCCTAATATCCCTGGGGTGGAGCAATAGACGGCATTAGTAGGGTCTTGAAATTTAGTGACCATAGCTTGTTGCTTTGCCCCCCCGAGGCATCTGGACAGATTCCTAGCACCTCGAGGTCCTCCATCTTGGTATCTGAGTTTCAAATAGAGCAGTTGCTGCTCTATCTTCTGATCAACTAGTTGCTGTAGTTTTTGTTTGGTAATGCATAGCTGGGCTCTCACTGTCAGGTCCCCCTGAAGTATTTTGGTTTGCAGATACATCAGTTCTGCCTGCAGATCATTTTGGAGTGCCTCCCTAGATCTCTTCCTGTCGGCCTTTTTTGACATGGCCAGAATGGATGACGGCTGCTGCCAGATTATGGAAGTGAGATCTTCATGCAGCCCCGTCCAAGGGGGGTCCGCATTGACCAGGTCCAAATGTTCTCCCAGTCTTCTGTGTTTGGGTCCAATTCTTGGGAAGCCCACCTGCAGGACTTTTGAATGGACTGGAGGAGCTCTGCGAAGGACAGGTCCTCCAGAGGGGATTCACGGGACTCTTTCAGCTGAGGCTCTATGGGAGAGTGAGGCTCTGATTGGTTCCCCATGTCTGAGTCCTCATCCGAGTCCAATGATTCCAGCCTACTAGGCAAGGAAGCATTTGAAACCATCTCCAGAAGCCTGGGTTCCATAGAAATCCATGAGGGCAGAGCAACCAAACCTCTGTCCAAAACTCTGCACCCTGTGAGGTGGGGTGGCCCTGACCACCAGCTGGGGTTGACCCAATTCCTGTAACAGCTGGGACTTAGCATCCTTCCACCAAGCCAGTATGGGTTCTTGTTCCGGCTGAGGGGGTGGAGCAGGAGGGGGGATGGAGGATATCCTGGTACCCCATAGAGTATGAAGGGTAACTAGGAGGTTGGTACCAGTAAGGGTACTGGTAGCCTTGATACTGAAGGGCCTGACTCGGCGTCGGGTAACCCAGCATCAGAGGAGGGCAGCCCAGCGTCAAGTACTGTGGAAACTGTGGCATGTAGCCGGGATAGTAACCTGTCACACCCGATGGGGGGAGGAATGAGAAGCATGGCAGATGGCAGCGCCGTGGGACTGCTGGGGATCAGATCCGTCAGCAGATTCGGGGGGGGGGGAACCCTGAAGGCCCAGGGGGATTCTGGTCCATTCCACCCCCAAGAAAGTCCGGCGAGGGATCTGGCATTGGGTGTAGATCCGTCCGCAGAACCAGGATTGGAGAGGGAGGCAAGTCCGGTAGAGCCCCCGTCGATGGGTCTGTCTGGTGAGTATCCGATGGAGGAGGATCCTGGGGATCAGGCCCAAAAAGGTCAGAAAAGGACAGCGAATCCCTAGAGGGAGAGCCCTGGTGGGATGAGAGGGGACCTGTGAGCTTGCTCTGCCCGGCATCGGAGTCCACAAGGAAATGCAATGGAAGAGCAGTCACCATGCGGTCGTCGGATAGGTCGGCGGCCGACTTAGAGATGATGGTCTGGCGGGCGTCAGAGGAGTCAACGACCGGCTTACAGACCAGGGCCAGGCTGACAGAAGCTGGGAGGCTAGAGTCAGGCTGATTGGCCTGAGCTGGGTGCCCAGTGGGAGAGCCAGAGGGTGACTTATCGGCCGAGCTCAGAGCAGGAACCACAACCGCAACTGTTTCCTCTGAAGAGGAGACCCCTGACTGCCCACTGACCTCGGCGGGGGGAGAGGGCAACCGGTCCACCGAAGCAGACAAAAGCACAGGAGGTGGGGCACTCACGGGGGTGGAGGCCCCACCCAAGATGGCGTTGGCTTGCTGGTTGCTTTTCCTCTGGGGAGAATGGCTCCACTCCCGGTGTCTTTCCTTCTTTTCCTTTTCCTTTTCCAGGGCCAGCAATCTTTCCCTCAGCTCCTGGAGCTCTCTTTCCATCTATGCCAGTCATTGTTTCAATAAATGGGCATCAAGGGTCCTCTGGCAACGAGTGGGTGTGGCCTGGTTGAAGGCCTGGGAGATGGAGCACTCTACGGTCTTATGTTTAGGCCCCAGGCAGAGGACACAATGGGAATGGTCATTCCCGTGCAGGATCTGTGCACCGCACTTGGGAGCACTTCTTCTTGGGCCGAAGAGACGACATACACCACTGTTGAGGAAGGATTTTATGTTTACTAACCATATACTACGATGGAAAATGGTGGGCGACTAAAGCTGTTCTACTGCAAGGTCCAATGATTCAGGTTGATGGCGGGAAAGAACTGGAGGGCAGGCGGGAAACCGCCCCTATTTTTAGATACGCTGATGTCCATCACCTGACACTGGAGGTGGTCCCCGCCAGGGTCGTAGGTATGGAGTGTGCAGATGGTGTAACTGCACTGGGGCCCACAAGCTGGAAGGGCCTATCCATTCCCACTAGTCTGTCAGATTTTTTTCCATGGATGAGGTGTGCGCACACACCACTGCACCATGCCACCCAGCCATCCAATCCCCTGTTAGTCAGTTCCAATTCAAAAATAGGCATTCTCGGCCCCAATGCAGGATGACCATCGACACCACGCAGGGCTGAGGGACTCGAGGCAGCAGCAGCCATCGGCCAAAAAGGAGCCTGTGACTGACAGATGAGATCATGAGCCAGCAAATAAGACAGACTACTACTCTGCCTGCCCTGCCCATCATAGTAGTCTACCACCAATGGCCACATGGTGGCGGTGAGTTGGGGCAGGCGGGAGGCGGAGAGAGGGGATGTGGTCTCGGTCTGTCGGAGAAGCATGCGACTGCGCCATTACGGTTCAGGCTACAGTGCAGTGAACTTGGGACGAAGTGTGCAGGCTTGGCTTTGTGACTTGATTTAAATTAAAAAAATTTACTCATCTGTTTTTTACGCCTCTTAGTTCACCCACCACAAGTCAAGTCCTTTGTCAACTCCAGGCGCTGCATATTTGTGTGGGTGGGCGTGTGGGCAGTTGCTGCGTCTTGGCTGCTGCTTTGTTTGGCTCTGGGGTTGGGGGAGGACTTGGAGGAGGTTCCAAAGAAGACATTTACTATAGTTGGAAGGAGGGATGGACAGTCCAGTCGTTGAGTCGTCCTAGACTGGAGAGGCAGCCTGGGGGTTTGAAGAAAAAACTGTTGTCTTTTTACTTCTTTTTTCATTTACTAAAAAAAAAAATGAATTGGGTCAGTGACTTGGTGTGATGGTGTTGTGTTCACATAAGTTATGTGGCGCTGAGCTGCCTGCAGCTGCTGAGGAGAAGGGCATGTCAATCAGAAAAACCTAAGCAAGGCCAGCTCCAGATCAGAACAAGGAATAATTAGGGTGAGGGGAACGAGAAGTGCTGGTGCTACTGAAAGCAGAGTGTGCAGACTGCTGATAAGCAAATAAAAAAAGATGGAAATTGGGGATTAAGAGAAACAAAAGATTCTGATGATTATAAAATAAAAAAAAAAATAAAGACAGAGACTTGGAAGGGACTGGGTGTTTGTGAGAGAAGGAGGAAGTATCTTGTAAAACAAAAACCTGTTACTAACACTGACTTAGTGATTTAAAAAGCCCATTAGGACAAGTAAATTAGAAAGGTCTAAGCAAGGCCAGTTCTAGAAATTAAAGGAAGGAATAATTATTAGGGTGAGGGGAACAAGACGTGCTGGTACTACTGCTGCAGAGCAGAGTGCTGCCTGCATAAGCTGATACGCAAATATAAAAAAAAGATGGTAATTGGGGATTAAGATAAAAGATTGTAAACTATAACAAAAAAAAGGAAGAGACTTAAAGACAAAGACTTGGGGGCGGGAGGGACTGGGAGTTTGATTGTGAGAGAAGGAGGAAGGATCTTCTAAGAAAAAAAAAAAAAAAAAACATGCACCGACTTAGTGACTTAAAGCCCTTAGCCCAGGACCCAGAAAACCAAAGCAAAGGCAGGGCTGGTCCAGCTGGGCTGGTGTGTGCAGTGAGCTGTGCTGCAGATTAGCAGATAGCAATCTGAAACAAACAAGAACAAATGTCTTTGATTATTCTAACATAAAGTAAGAGAGAAACAGAGACTCGGGGGACTGGGGGAGTAAGTTTGATTGCGAGGATGAGGAGGAAGGATCTTCTAAAAAAAAAAGTATATATATAGAGAGAGACTGACTTAAAGGCAAGCAAAGTCCTTAGACTAGGACCCTAAAAAGCGGGAGTGGGGGGCCCATCTTCATTCCTTGCACCAGGGCCCATGCCAAACATGCTACGCTACTGGTCCCCACTGATGATTGCTAGCCATCATTTTGCCGTTCAGTCCTGATGTCAGGGGGTGCAGTCCTACTTGTGAAGATCTACTGCAGGAACCCTCTCGAAGTAAGATCTTGGCTTATTGTCAATGCCCTTTGCGGTAACCCATGTTTCAGTGCTTCTGCACTGAGGTTCTTTGTTTTTAGTTTGTTTTGGGGGTTTATTATTCGAGCCCCCACCACCCAAGCAAACAAGGCCCACGTAGGGGTGAAGCCTGAATCTAAACTGCTAAGGGAGATCAGAACTCAGTGAGTCAGTAGGCGCCGGCTAAGTGCAGAGAAAGGACATACATAGTCTGTTGCTGCAAACTGATGTACTGAAGAAGGCATACTGTATGCCATTGCTTAAGGTTATCTCCTGCATTTTGAATAAACATCACACAGAGATTGTGTGTTGAACTTGAAGTTCGGGGTCAGGTCCATCTGTTATCCCACACCCCCTCCACGCCCCTTTATAACATATAATTGTGCCCCCTAGTGACTGTGGTTTTTACATTGCAAACAGCTCTGTTGTGTGTACTCTGGTAACCCTGCATAGATACATGTATGTGTCTATCATGTCCCCTCGCTCTCTCCTGCTCTCCAGGAAGTACATATTCAAGATCTGCAGCCTTTCTTCATATGTGCTATACTGAAGACCACTGATCATCTTTGTCACTCTCCTCTGGACAGATTCCAACATTTCCCTATATTTTTAAAGATGGGGACCAGAGCTGTACACAGTATTCCAGGTGCGGTCATACCAGTGACCTATACAGAGGCAGGATCACCTACATCCTTCGGCTAGTGATGCCCCTCCCTATGCATCCAAGCATTCTGCTGTCCTCCTAATATGCCTGCTGCACCAAGCACTAGATTTTAAGCTGTCACTAATGGTAACCTCCATGTCTCCCTCCTCTGTTGTCTGTGTCACTTTTACCCCATCCATGAAGTACTCTGTTCTAGGATTCTTCCCTCCTATGTGCAAGACCTTGCACTTTTTGGTATTAAACTTGAGCTGCCATATGTTCAAACCAACTTTCTAGCCTCTCCAAATCCCTGACCATATCCCTTACTCTTTCTATGCTGTCTGCCCTTCCACATATTTTAGTGTTGTCTGCAGACACACCTTGCCACTAACCCCTTCCATTATGCCTGAAATGCGTATGTTGAAAAGCACAGGTCTGAGGACAGACCTCTGTGGTACCCCACCAGTGACAATTCTGACTCCTGAAAATTTGCCATTCAGGACCCCCCTCGGAGCCTCCTTTTCTAACCAGCTCCCCATCACCCTAGCAGTCTTTACCTTGTCTCCACATTCCCCCTCTTTTTAGCCTGCCTACAGTGTGGCATAGATCAGAAGGCCTTACTGAAGTCCATGTAAAGGACATCCACTGCCTGACCTCTGTCCACTGCCTGTGTCACTGAATTGACATGACCATCCCCTAACAAAACCATGCTGTCTTTTATCCTGCAATCCATGCTGCTCTAAGAAACTCACTATTCACTTCCTGATCATGGCCCCCAGCAGCTTCCCCACAATGGAAGCCAGGCTCATTGGACTGTAGTTCCTTAGGTCATCCCCAGTGTCATTCTTGTGTAGTGATACCACATCTCGCACTCTCCAGTCCCTTGGCGCCACCCCTGATGGCAGGGAGCAGTAAGTTAGGTGCACCAGTGGTTTTACTAGAGCCTGTGCTGCCTCTTTTTGGACCCTGGGCTGCAAACCATCCTGTGCAGGGAATTTGCCACACTCCGGCTCTGCAGCTCTTTTAGGACACTGGTCTAGGAGACCACTCTCACCCCAGCATTTGCTTCATCTCCCCCTGAACCTGATCCCGCTCCCTGAGAATGGATCCCTTTATTTTACAGCGAAGACAGAGCTGAAAACCCCATTCAGGATGTTTGTTTCTTCTGTGCTGTCCTCCACTGAGATGCTCCTCCCCTTCCTAGTCATCCTCTCTATCCTCTCCTTAGGCTTCCTTTTCTTACATATGTTGTAAGAAGAAAAAAAAGGTTTTATCATTTATCTTGACTACCTCCACTATCCTCAGTTCAATGTCTGCTTTGGCCTTCCAGATCAGCTTCTTGGTGATTTAAAGCTGGTTCACATACTCCTCCTGGCACCCCACTATCTGCTCCCTTATGTGTACTGAATGCTGCAGTCCTGCCCTGACAGCTTCCATAAGCTGGCCACTAAACCAGACTGGCCTCCGATGCTTTTTAGCCTTTCTGACATATCTGATACCTTCCTCTGATGCCCATGTCATCTCATTCTTTATAACCGCCCATATGCTTTCCAATCTGGAAACCTCTTCTATTCCCCTTCAGCTTGCCCTGAAGTGCTTCCCTAAATCCACTGACATTAGTGGGACTAGAGTCAGGGGCCTGCACCGAAGGATCACCCAGGGAGGTCCTAAATCTCAACGTATTGTGGTCACTTGTCCCCAGTGGCTCTGCTACCCTTGCATCTCTTATAATGACTTCTTGGAGATTACAAGATCCAGAATAGCACCTTTCCTAGTTGGCTCTCGAATCTATTGATATAGGAAGCCATTCTGCATGGCCTCAATAAACTTGTGACTGTTTCCCTTGCTTGCTACTGGGATGTCATAATTTACATCCAGGAGATTGAAATCCGCATTATGACAATGTTACTTGGCTGCACCTGCAGTCAACCTAATTTCTTCATACATGATCTTATCTTTTTCAGTTATCTGAACTGGGGAGTCTGTAGCCCAACCCTACCCTCAGAATTCTTCCTCACGGTCAAACAGCTGGACCCACACTGTCTCAACACGCCCTTCCCCCTACTGTCCTGTCTGCAACTTACTTGACCGAATCCATAACATATACAAGAACTCTGCACAAGGTGAAAAGAGCATTTCAAGAACAGCACTGGTCAAAACAGCACTTCAACAATAGCGAAAAGAAGGGCAGCTACAGGGATAGCGTAGTGAAAGGTCGTTACTACTACCACTAGCTCTCACGTCAGGGGGAGGAAGTGTATGACTAGGGGAAAAGTGTGGTAGCTGGCCGAGCTGCTCCTGTGGTGGAGACGGGTAAGGTATGGAGCAGTTGGCCAGTGCAGACCAGGGTTCTGTTCCTGGTCTCACTCAAGTTTTCACACACACACACCCCCAAAGTTGTTTATTTTTTTTTGCAAGTTCCCTCACCCTCACAGAGTTTACTCCTCCAACAAATTTCTACCCCATACCAGAGTTCCAACCCCCCATGGAGTTGATTATAATAGTTATGGGGGGGTTGGGAGAAGAACCCCTTGCATCGGGGGGTGCGGGGCAGAGGCCCCCCTGCAAAGACAAAATGTACTGTTTATTTCAGCCATGGTAGCAGTCATCAGAGTGTTTTTGGACTGCTACCATTACCGATGTTTTGTCCCACGCTGTTTATACTGGACACTGTTTTTGTTGCACTGTTGTTTACAGTGCTATTATTGAAGATGGCATTCTGACCTAGTGCCCAGGAACTTCACCCAGATCCTTCCCTGTCCCTCTTCAACAGGGCATAGCATGGCACTGAAATGTCCCAACTATTATACTGAGTAACACAGAGTTCAGTGAGGGAGGATGTCCAACTGCCTGAGGCCAGTATAGCCTGCAGCTCTTCCTTCTTGTTCCGTATACTCTCTGAGTTAGCGCAAAAAATGTTCCAGTCTCCTTTTACTGCATTCTCTTCTCGTAGGCCTTGTCCCCAAATTGTTAGTCAGCTTATTGGCCCTGGCTGGACCATCTCAGTCTCTTCAATGCCCAACATCCTTTCTGTACTGCAGTCACCAGAACTAATGTAGACACAGTACTCACTGTGCAGTCTAACCAAATTCTTGTTTAGGGCAAGGATCGCCTCACTTGATCCATTCCTTGCCACCTCCTAATGCAACTAGTCACTGGGTTTGCTGTTTTGATTGCAGCAGCGCATTGCCTCCAGGCATCAGCTTACTGCCCAGTTACCCCCAGATCCCTCTCCTCAGTAGTGCTGTCCACTGCTGCAGCACACAGGGTGCGTCTGCGACTCAAATTCCTCACCCCTTAGTGTAGTATCTTACACTTTCCCACATAAAATCTAAACCACATTTCTCAATCCACACACCAAATTTGTGCAGGTCTGCTGGTAGTTCACCCCTCTCTGTCATGTCATAGAAACATAAACTTTAACGTCAGATAAGGACTGTTTGGCCCACCCAGTCTGCCCATTTCCCTACCTACTGGATAAGCTGCAAATCCTAGCTAACCAACAGCCTACTTCCTTCTACACCCCCCCACTAGAATTGCCTTATGTCTGTCCCATGCATTCTTGAATTCCCACCTCTGTTTTTGACTCCATGACCTCCTCAGGAAGGCCATTCCATGCGTTCACCACCCTTTCCATTAAAAAATGCTTCCTCATGTTGCCCCTGAGCTGTCCCCCCTCCTTCATCAAATTGTATCCCCTTGTTCTTGCACATCTCTTTTCTGAAAGATGCTACCCACTTGGACTTTGTTGATTCCCTTGAGGTACTTGAAAGTTTCTATCATGTCTCCCCTCTCCCTCCTTTCCTCAAGGGTATACATATTAAGCTCCTTTAGTCTCTCTTCATATGGCTTCTGGTGCAGACCCTGTACCATTTTAGCTGCCCTCCTCTGGATTGCCTCCATCCTTTCTATATCATTGCGGACATGGGGTCTCACCAACTGTCTATACAGAGGGATAACGATATCCTGTTTTCTACTGGTGATGCCTCTCCCTGTGCATCCCAGTATTCCCCCAGCCCTCCTCAAAGGGACACTGTCAGGATTCGGGAGAAATTGTAAGTGCTGCAAGTTAAGGTGTGTGGTGTACCAAGTACCAACGTGAAATGCACAGGTGCCTTTAAATTTATGGCAAAATGCTTAATTTTTGTAATGTTTTTAATGCTTTCATTATTGTCGGGCCGTCGGAAATCTCGGCGCTGCGTGTTCTCTCACTGCAGTAGCGTAGCACCGAGGGGAAACTCATTCATGAACAAGTTGAATATTTTTGATGACATGTAGTTTAAACACTGTTTCTGATACAGCTGGCAGCACAAAGTAGCATAAACTGAGTCTTACAATGAAACAAGCACTCTAAGGTTGTGCATTTTGTGTCCAAAAACTGAAGCCGGGATTCCAGATGGCTGCTGATGAGTATATCCTATAAACTATACAACAAATCATCTGCAGCACGGGAATAAATACAATAAAAATAAAAAAACAACACAATCGCTTTAATATTTGTATTTTATAATAGTAAAAAATTAACCTTGGTATAATCACAATAAGCCACTCAGAGGATGTGGGTTATCAGGGGATTTACCACGGCTGGCGAGTATTTACCCACTCGGGTGCGCCTCACAGGCAAACCACTCCAGCCGTGGTAAATCCCCTGATAACCCACACTCCCTCATGGTTTATTGCTTAATTACCATTTCAATTACAATCAAAGTCATTGACTAAAAACAAAAAGGGAAGCTGTAAAAGTACCTTCACCCGATCAATTTGTTTCAGACAATGAACATGGAGACCTCTCAAACAAATCGGCTACAACTTAAAAGGCTTACTGTGAAACTGGGGAGCTGTGCGGAGTTCAGCTGGGTTTACAAAGTGCTGGATAAAAACGTAAAGGATCACTAGCACCATCGAAAGGATCCCACAAACAGCGGAGATCACGGTGTTGAAGAAAAACCTAAAGACAGACGAAAAGGGAAGAGAAGAAACATTCTCTAAAGGCATGATTAACATGTATATAACAAATGCAGTACCAGAAATACAAAGCAAGTAACCGCAACCATGTTTTAAAATAAATAAAGAGGCTTCTTTTTTTTTCACCTTCGTTGGGATATTTTTGTTTCAAAATCCACTCACTCATTAACTACATGAGACATTATTCAGGTCACATCATACAAAGCTACACCGAAGGACAAAACTCTTCCAATAAGCAAAATTAATTAGTTTCTGGCTTCTGCGTGTTGCATGCTGCACTACCCACTGCTGCCATTATAATGTACAACTTGAAAAGCTAATACTTTCCTGTCTGAGGGTTGTTTTTTTTACAGGTTTCAAAGTACTGTAATTGGGAGCTCAGGAACAAGAGCCTTTTACATCAGAGATAGTGTTGCAACTGGAAGCCTTGCAATTGAGGGTGAACAGCCATGCTAATTAACTGCAGTTTCTAACACTCTACCTAGTGTAAGACAAAAAAAAGCCTTTCCATTGAAATCCTTATAGAATAGTTTATTTAAATGATATCTTCATTGGTGGTCTCCTCACGTGTACAGGGTTTTTGCCAACCTACAAGAGGGCAGCCAGTAGCACCTTACAAAGGCAGGTGAAGAGGCTGTTCATTAAGACATGGGGAGGCAGTATACTGTAGTGGTTAAGAGCATGAAACTGCAAGCCTAGAGAACTCAGTTTGAATCCCACAGCCACCAGATGCATACTGTGTGACCATGAGCATGTCATATAACTTCCCTGTGCTCCCAGGATGTACCTGGAAACAAGCCTTGGCTTAATATGTCTTCCCTAGCCAAAAACTGTAACAAGAAAAAAAATACATTTTTGAAATATATAAACATATCAGAGGCCATTTGAAGGACTGAGAAAATAATGGAGTAAATGAGGTTTCCAGCCCAGTGGAAAAAGAGGAAAAGTTTTTAAAGGTGTACTACAGTCAAAATCTACAACAAATATGTTGTGCAAAGTGTTTCAATTAGTGGGTATAGACCTAGTGTGTTCTTTCCTTAGTCTGCTGTTAGGAGTTTTTTTCCCTAAATGTGCTTACTAGTTTTATGGCCCTGGTGCTCTCCATGTTTGAATTCTTTTTTATTGCGTTTCCTTTTTCTACAATGCCTCCTGTCCCATGCGGCAGTGGTGCATCCGTTGCCGTAGAGTCAGCAAGTACTGGTTTAGTGTCAAAGTTACAACAGTAGAGCTGTAATATTAAGTGCCTCTCCTTATCCCAGCAGTAATAAGGGCTATATTCACAGTTTGGCAAGCACATGAAGGATAATTGAGTAGGCTGTCCTGTAAGGAAACAGCTAAAATCTTCACTAACTACAACATTGATTACATAGAGTGATTTGTGTTCTTTTTTTATGGCTGTGTGTAGTTTGATTAAACAAAATGCCTTAAAAACAAAATAAAATTTACTCATTGCTAGAAAACAAAAACATGGATTGGAAAGAGTTACTTCGTTGAGGTTACAACATCAGGCTCCTAACAGCAGATTGCTGCCGCTGCAACAGCTATCACTCACTGAATCAATGGTCCTGGACTCATTACTGTCACATGGGACAAGAGGCATTGTAGGAAAAAAGTAATACAAAACTCAAACAGAGATCCCCAGTTACCATAAAACTAGATTTAGAAAACAAACAAACATGGAAACAGTAAACAAAGAAAATGATACACTAAGACTACACACACAAATCAGAACACTCTGCACAACATATGTTTTTGCAGATTTTAACTGTAGTTCTCTTTAATATCACAGGTAAGCAAGAGGCCCTTGAAATCACAGAATGCATTTACATAATAAAACGGGGTGGGTGACTTACCATCACATCAACCTCATTTACAAATGTTTCTAAATTCTACCATATAACATGACAAAGTGATGTGCTGGACCACGCAAAATACCTGTCGTACTGCTGATTCTGAAGGGTACTTTGAATGGGAAGTCCAACTGGTTTGGTGTTTGTTACCCTAATGAACAATATGCTACATTATAACCACCCACCCATGCACAAGCTATCACAATTGCCATTCTCTACTTAAACAAAAAACAATGTTTAAAGGAGCTCCCTAAAAGCAAGTGGCACCTCCAGTGCCAGGCTTCAAGTGTACAGGCAGCTGGCAGAAGCCACATGCACTATGCCGTCATGTAGCATTTATTTATTTATCTTTTACTTGACCAGGTAAGTACATTAGACAAATTTATGCCTATTTTCAGATATGATCCGGAAGGTTACAAAGAATATACAGAGAGTGCAAAACTTGACAGTGAGGAGGCAGTGACATAATAGAACAAGCATCTGTCAATGCCAAATGTTTGCTTTCTGGTATTAGCATTGGAACTGCAGGAGTTAGACAGATGCAGAATAGGAATGGCAGTGAAGTATTGAACTTAACGCCAACCCCACCTCTGCCCAGCAGAGATGGACAGGCATTGGGTTATGTCTTTGGGTCGTCGACCAGAATGCTCATGCCACTTCACCTCACCCTATCCTGCAGACACCGACAAGTGTTGAGGTGTGCCTTGGGGTGTTCAGCTTTACAGTCACCCCATAGCATAAGGACATAAGCTGAAATGAGAGTAGTATAGGAGAATGGGGTGAACTCTGGGGCTGAAGAGTCCAAGGCACACCTCAATGCCTGTCACTGGCTGCAGGGTGGGGATGGAATGGCATCAGCATTACAGCCGGCAATCCAGAGGCACACCCTGACGGCTGTCAGTCTGTACAGGGTGGGACGTTTTGGTTAGAAACCCCTATCGCCCCAGGCATTTGTTGGTATTTGCACTACAAATTTTCAACATGGCCTTTTTGCGACCCCCACCTGATGAAAGCATTTGAGACCTCTTCTCATGAACAGTGGCACTGTGATTGTGTTACTCTGTCCCAAATCAGTCCTTTTCAAAATTTAAGAGGGTTTATATACAGTGATTGGGTTTGCATGGTGGTATATTTTGTATTTATGTACGTGGAAATTAAATCCCTGTGTTTTGTATGGCACCCAGAGCCTCTGGGATTGGACGCCAGAAAAATAAAATTTGCCTTGCCATGGCCAAACCTTGATTTCCCATAGTGACCGCGCCATTCTGCTCCAGATGTCCGAAATCACAGTTTGGGCAGGATGTGAAAAATGACAGCTGCACCATTCATAAGGAGGTGTGAAGAGATGACAATGTTGGAAATCTGGAGTGAAAATATTAAAAATTTTCAAAGTTACGAGCATGCATGAAAACTGCGTAATGCATGCTCGTAACACAGTCACTTTTTTGAATTGTTTCACCAAATTTTTAACATAGGCATTTTTGGACCTCTGCTCATGAACAGTGTCAGTATGATTTTCTTATTCTGTCCTGAATGTTGATTTCCCACAGCAACCATGCCATTGTGCGCCGGATGTGTGAAAACACATTTCAGGCAGGATGTGAACAATGACAGCTGTACTGTTCATAAGGAGGTATGTAAAAATGGCAATATTGAAAATCTGGAGTGAAAATATTAAAAATTCTCGAAGTTATGAGCGTGCATAGAAACTGCGCAATGCATGCTCGTAACAGTAATTTTTTGGAATTTTTTCACCAAATTTGCAACATATGCTTTTTGGAAGCCAACCTCATGAACAGTGGCACTGTCATTTCATTAATCGGTCCTAAAAGGTGATTCCACGTAGTGACTGCAAAATCACCTTTCATGACCAAATAACACCATGACAGTGACTGAATTCATGAGGAGGGGTCCCAAGAACCCCATGTTGAAAATTTGGTGCCACAAGTCGAAAAATGGCCGATATACCCACATAAGTTGAAACAATCCCATTTATGCCATTATACAGTTTACCGGCATTTCTTCGGTTTGCAGTCGACATAACCCTGGTATTGTTTGCATCAATCCTACCTGTACCAGCTTGTTTGTATCTATGTCTTAAGTTACTGTTATACTGTGTTATACTGTTATACTGTGTATTTTCGTTTGTCTTACTGTGACAAGGTACCTTTGTAAATGAGCCTATGGCTCAAAGGTTTTCCAAACTGCTGTCTAAATAAATAAATAAATAAATAAGAGTGCAGACGTGTTCCCAGTCCACCGAAGATTGTAGTGCCCAGCTCGGAGATAAGTATGGGGTGAGGGGGGTGGGGAAGTGAAGTGCACAGTGGGTGGAGTCTGAGTTGGGGATGGGGATCTCACGGTGAGGGACCATTTTCTTTATTTCAGGGGGGAAAAAAAGACGTCGCAGGAAGGTTTTTTTTTTGCAGTTTTGCTTTGGGCACACTGGGGTGGGCTCCCAGTGTGCCACCTGCATTTTTGGGGAGAGGGGACTTAAGCCGACGTGGATTGGGCCCCCTGTCGACAAAGAAATCCCATTTGGTGGGGCATGGTGCCGAGGGGGGACTGGGCACACCTCTCGGCACACAACAAATTGGGGGGGGGACATTAGTATAGCAGTATAGCCTACAGGTTAGAGGAATGAGGTGTGAACTAGCTTGATACATCCAACAGACCAGACCTGAGTTTGATTCTCACAACCTTCACTTGCATACTGTGTGACTCTGAGCAAGTCACTTAACTGCCCAGTGCTCCCAGGTCGCCCCTGAAAACAGGCACTTGTGCCTAGTGGGCCTTACCCGTTACCAAAGACTAAAATAAAAAAATAAAAATTATGCCGACGGGGATTGGGCTCCTCTGTTGGCAAATTAACTGGGGAAGGGGCATGCCAATGCAAATTAACTGGGGTGGGGGCATACCAACAGGGGGACTGGGCACCCCCGTTGGCTTTTATGGGGACTGTGAGCGGATGGCGACAGCCGCCACCATGTTCTTTTGAAATGTTACACCAGGCAAGGCACCACCCTGCAATGACGGGTCGCTCCCTCATTGTAGCAGCTAATTTGTTTCAGGTTGGTGGAATGCTGGCTGAACTAGTGTCAGCAGCAGAGTGCCACCACATTGGGAAGTGAGGGCCAAGTCCAAGAATGCAGTGGTGGCACTGGCTGCCACAGTGCTGCACCTCCAAAACGCACTTCTCTCCTCAGCTGCCACATAATGTTTCTTGCGCATGCGCGCATGCAAACATAAAAAGGTAACAATGAAATGGAATACAGCAGGTTTAAACAGTACAAACATAGGTTATAATTTTATACAAGCATGGATCTAAACAGAGCTAGACTAAGCGGTAAAGTGCACCACTCATTGGGGGAAGGATAGCAGAAAATAGGTGCAGTTACAAGCAGAGTTAGATCTCAAGTAATCCCATGGGGACCTTCTAAAACTATGGTGGAGGTGGTGCAACAAGTATGTACCAGGAGAGAGTTCCATAGCCTAGGTGCACAGACAGCAAAGGCCTGGTCACCTGTCATCATACAGGTTTTAGGAACAAGGAACAAGGAACAAAGATGAGTCATTGGACCTAAGGGAGTAAATTGGATTGACAGTTCTTAGTTGTTCTGTCAAAACTGGAGGGGTGGCAATTTTAACCACTTTATCAATAAAACAGCTCAGAGTGAAAGTACGACAGTTCCCTGGGGACAACCAGCCTAGTTTGCTATATAGTTCACAATGATGAGTGAATCAGCGGGGGGAGGGGGGCCAGAGAGAGCAAACTGACATACATTGTTATAAGCCACGTCCCATTTAGGTAGAATGGACTTGGCAGTATGGGTAAAGGTAAGGAGCTCATAACTAAAGGTGGGAAAGAGTACTTCTCGCGCCAGGGTAAGACGCGCAGATGGCTTAAGAATGTGCTTAGCACTATAGGCCAGGCCTAATTTACAGTTTACTGCCATGCTCACATCACAGACGTGTAAGGAGATGTCTAGCTGAGGATCAAGAGCGACTCCCAGGTATTTAAAAGGGTCAGCTACCATTACAGGGGATCCATTAACACTAGTGACATTCAGGGGTTCAGGACACGCTCTAATTTTAGCCTGAGTGCCTAAGAGCATAGCCTGTGTTTTCCTGAGGTTAAGAGATAATTTATTTGACAAGAACCAAGATTGTATTTGGCAAAAATCAGACTTTAACTGAGAGTTAATGATGTTGATGTCCTGAGAAATAGTAACACCAGGTCATCAGCGTAAAGGGTAGCGTTACTATGGACTAGCGCCTGGGGAAGGTCATTAATAAATAAGGAAAATAAGATAGGTCCCAGCATTGACCCTTGTGGTACTCCAACCTTGACAGGAGTAAGATCAGAGAATACCCTGTTATACTTGACAAGCTGTTGCCTTCCCTGTAGGTAGTTTGTAAACCAGGCTAGGGCAGGGGCAGACAATCCAAAAAAGGGAGCTTAGAGCAAAGAAGGGTATTTAGACCATGGATAAAAAGAGGTATGCAGCTTCCAATTCCACAATTCTCAACTTTTTTCATACAGCTTTATACCCTGCAAGCTACTGACCTGTTCTGACCTTCTAGTGCCAGAGACCTCCCAAACTCATCTGCTGCTCCACCCCACTGTCATCTCAAGCAGGTATCAATGCAGGGCACAGACCAAGAGGGCCAATGACTACTGTACAGATGGATTATGGTACATTGTTTTTTCTGGTTTCCACATTCTGGTTCCAGCTACCTACCGCCTACCCACAGACCTCAATAGGCCATGCTGGCACACAGCATCCAGGAAACAAAACAGTGGAGGCGTGCTCAGAGACAGCAATGTTTACAATAACCTTGGATGGCTAAAACACACAAAACAAACAAGAACAGGTCAGAGCACAATGATTTCCAGAGCTAAAGTGGAATTTCTTTACAACATACTGTTGCCAGCAAACTCCCTGGTGCTTAATGGCTCGCTGCCCCTTCCTCAGGTGGTGGAACTTACCAGGAGAGGCACCAGTTATACTGAGGGTCTGAAGCTATATACAAGTACTAATAATTTCTCATAAGATAAAATATATTATCTATTGTACAGAAAGTACAATATTTATCTATGAAAAGAATTCCTGTAAAATACAGAATGACTTACTAGATGCAATTCTATTGGCTTCTTTTATTACTTGGCAATATCTCCAAATCACACCACTGAGTGCCAAAAATGCATCACAGTGCAGACATATAGTCACATTCTCCATTTGTGCTAGGGGCAAATAGTTTAAACATCCAACGCAGGATATTAAAGCAGAAATAAGAGAATTTATATCCTGTAATACTAACTTTGGGACAGACAGTATGTTGTTGCCTGTCCATGGGGGGAGTGATTAGGTCTCTAAAAGTGCACATTTAGGAGCACATAAAGGGCATTAGAAAAGTGAGAAATGTCTCTAGCCAGGGTAATCACTCTGAGAGACATCACAACAGTGACCCTTGTGGACTACAGCTCACTACATGCAAAACCAAGAAAAGGGGATAGAGTACAATACCTTTTACAAAAGAAGAGGTCCGCAATGGATCTTACTTTAAGATCCATGTCATCTAATGATCATAATGAAGAATTGGATTTAGAACCCTTTTTGTAGATTTTTGAGATTGTTGTTTAGCATTCATAAGTAATTCTGTAGTTGGAATACGTATTCTGACTGTTATTTAATGCATTCTTCATAATGTTTAATTAAATATCTACTCAAGAATTGTCTGAATGACTCATTTGGGGACTTTTCCACTACAAAATGTGAATTCATCGGTGCTACTCAGATTGCCAGTGTTTTTTGATGTATATGTTTTCATTAATAATTTTAAGATAATGCATTTATTCAATCATTAATAATTATTTATAATTGTTTTATTGTAACTGCACTCCAAATGACAATTTGCTTTCAAATGACAATTTGCTTTCCCTCCAGTTTCTTTCACCTCTCCTATTCAGGCTCAAATCTCTCCCCCCCCCCCAGTGGGGAATAACCCCCTTCCCCAAACTCCTCTTTGATTTAGCACTACTTACTCTCTTTTGCTTTTTACTGTACCTCTTCTAGCTCCTAGTATCAGCCTCTTTAAAAGCAACAGTCATAATTTATGAAATTAATATACAAATTGATCATTAATTTTTAAGAAAGATTGTCAAACAAGATTTGCTTGATCATGAATCATCACAGGATACCAATGCTTCTGGTAGTTATTGCTCCGTAAAATATAAATACATTTAAAATATATGTAGAAAATGTTTAGTCAAATATTCTTCCCTCTTTTTCACACACAGTCTTATATTTCACTGTATGTTTTTGCACTGTGATGCACTCTATGGCGTGATTAGGAGAGATTGCCATTTAACGAAATAAGCCAACAGTAGTTAGTAAGAAGCATATTTTACAGGATTGTTTTTCATAGATACATATTTACTGTAGTTTCCATGAATTAGATAATGGAATTTATCTGTATGAGAAATTGTTACATGTAGATAGCTCTCCTGAGTTTTTAACAAGTGCCTCTCCCAATAAGTTCCATCTCCTGAAGAAGTGGCTGCGAGCCACGAAGCACAGGGAACTTGTTGGCAGCCACGTGCTGTAATAAAATTGCACTTTAGCTCTGGAAATCTTTGTACTCCAACCTGGTTTTGTTTGGCACATAGCATCCCCTGGCAGAGAAGACAAGCTCCTTGACTCACTGCAGAGGACGCTATGGCATCAGAACCTGGCGCCAAATCTCCTCACCTGGGAATGCGATTTGCACAGCAACAGTGACACCATAGCCCCCTTCCCCGTACCATCCAGTCAGCTCCTACCTCTGCTCCTGAACCTAGGTTTTCAGCATGGGAGCACAATGCTGTAGTCCAGGAAGATGGGAATAAGTGACCGCTCATCCCCTTAGTGGTGCAGTTATATACATTTATTACAATACACAGAGAATGGGAATCACCTGAACCCACATTAACACAACGCTCCACCCACTGGGCCATCCGGTGGACCCTCTCACCTTTAAGGGCCACACAATTCATCAAGGAAATGAAAGAATATGAAACTGGACAAGCCATAAAAGGAAATTACTCACTTCAGCATCTGATGTTCGGAAGGAAATGAAAGAAGCCAATAAAAACAGGCGCACGAATACACAATTCCAACAATGAGCTGCAGATGAATCATGGCTGATGTCACACAATCAATGAACAAGATCATACACAGCTTAATGTCACACAGTCAGTGAATAATATAATACATAGCTGCTCCCTTCCCGCCTTACCAGTAGTTCCGCCCTCCCACACAATTGTTCAACCACTTGCAGTGATGATCAAAGCGTGAGATACATTTATTGCAGGCGCTGCAGTGTTTGGCCTTTGGTTCCTAAAAAAAAAAAAAAAAAGAGAGAAGACAACACAATCGCATGGTTTAGCTTTTACTGACTTAGAATGAAAAGCTGTTTCAAAAAAGAGGGCACACTTATTTAGTGATGGGCATAGAACATCTCTAGGTTGCAGGTCAGTGGGCACCTTAGTGAGAGGAGGCTATGTGGCATAATAGTTTCTGCACCAGGAGATCACAGGTTCAAATCCTGCTAGAGACAACTACACATTGTGTGATCTTGGGCAAGTCACTTTACCTCCCAGTGCTGCAGTCCATCCAGCTGTGTTTGTGGGTAGAAGTAGGACCCCACAGGAAAATGAGATGTTGCATCTCAGCTGGGCTATCCTAGGTAAATAAGCTATAAATCCTAAAAGATTTGAATCTGCAACTTTGTTGCTCACATGTATTTTAAAATACCATTTATTTTATTTTTATTCATTCTTTTGGGGTGCAGAAAAATGCCTACCTCGAATTTGCAGGTTCGTCTGAATCTATAGCTACTGTAAATTCAAGTGATATCTCGCAAACGCAGTACGGGCATTGTTCTGCAATAAATAATGTTTTCAAATTTCCATCTAAACTGTGTATATTGATCCTTTGAAATGAGGTCCCCTTGTCACTTGGATTCGAGTTCTGCATCCAGGCTGGTACTTTGGACAGAACGTTGCTTGGCGTAGCCAAAAGCAGGCTTTTTGTTTGGGAAGTGGTAGGATTAGCAAAACAGGAAAAAAGGCAAATCACCCTATTTTGTTTCCTACAAGGGACAGCAACTTAGCAAGAGGTAAAATGTAAGCAGCTGTAAGTTAATGGTATAGCCTGAGGGAGTTAGGGCTTTGCACAATAGAATGTTTAGGAACTATCTGCAGTAAAAAAATGCTGCTGGGTACTGTAGTTATTTTACAGCTTACAGCTTACAGCTTACAGACTACCTGCAGAAATATAACATCTTCTGTGCCCAGCAACATGGATTCAGACAAGGGCATAGCACATCGACAGCCCTCCTCGAATTCTCAGGAGCAATCCACAAGGCCTTGGACAAAGGACTCCTAACTGGAGCTGTGTAAGTTGATCTAACGAAGGCATTTTACACTGTACACCATGGTCTACTCATCAGTCAACTACAGTCTCGTGGGCTCTCCCAGGGTTCTGGTGCCTGGATAAAAAGTTACCTCGCCCAGCGCTCTCAAGTTGTAAAAATAGCAGGAGTGCTCTCAGAACCAAAGCCTGTCCTCTCAGTAGTTCCGCAGGGATCCATCTTAGGCCCTCTCCTCTTCAGCCTTTTTCTAAACTCCCTTCCTAAATCCTGCCCAGAGCAAATTATTCTCTATGCCGACGATGCTGTGATTCTATCCTCTCATAAAGATCCAAACCCCTTATGTCTTAGCCTCCAGCATGCATTTGCCAGTGTTGAGATGTGGTTCGCTGAACATAAGCTAGTCCTAAACCACAAAAAAACAAAATCCATGCTCTTCTCAAGCCCGCAAAACAAGAAAAGGCAAGTACCACTCACTATCAACACATCCCTGGGAATCACCCTTGAACAGGTGGCTACTTTCAAATATCTTGGAATCACCTTTGATCAGGGCCTAACCTTTGCAACCCATATCGATAGTACAGCCAAAACTATTAATCAGCGGCTTGGGATACTGTACCGGAACAGACAGCTCCTCACCCTACCAGCACTGAAGCTAGCTATTCAATCCTCAATCATCTCAATTATTGACTATGGCTTAATTGTCTATGGGTCTGCCTCTACTAGCGCACTTAAACGTATTACAACCTCCCTTAACAAGGCCTGTCGGCTGCTTACTGGCGCTCATCGACGTACTCACACTTGCGAGCTCTATGCTGAAACTGGGTGGTTACAACTCTCAAACCGCCTAAAGTACCTTACCTGCCTTATGGCTAAAAAATCCATCATGGGCCTCACTCCACCTTGCATTCAAGACCTGATATACCAGAACACAAGTGTCCGACCCACCAGAAGATCAGAAAATCAGCCTCTTCAGGTCCCTCGCTGCGGACTTCCCAGGGTCAAAGATCATTTGCCTATCGTGCCCCCACTGGCTTAATGCCCTTAGCACCTCTATTAGCTCCTCACCCTTTAGGTGCATTTAAATCTAGCCTATTCTCTCATCTTGCCACCTCCAACTCCCGTGACTGCCTTGATTAAATCCTAACTATTTCAATTCTCCACCCTGCCCACTTTACCTGACAAAGGCCTGGTAGAGGATCCTTTTCTCTAACTATGGTCTGCTCCTCCCTCCTTTCTCTCACATGCTCTATCTATCACACTTCCCTAACCTATCTTTTCCCCTCCTCATTTGTTTGCTTATTGAAGAAAAGTGTTCATTTGGTAATTATCTGTCCCTGCACAAATGTTTTGATACTTGACTGTTCATGTCTCTTTCATTCCACAATGTACTTTATTGTGTCACTCATTGTAACCTTATTGCCTGTACCTAATTTGATGCGGAACCTTTGTAAAAGAGCCTTGGCTCAAAGGTATTAATTCCTAGAATACAATAAACAATATTTTCCCTTTGCACCCAATAAAATAGTATTGTTGAGATGATTACGTTCCTGAAGTGGTACTCATTTTTTATATATTGATTTCCCCCCCTCCCATAGGCTCTCACAAGAGCCTGTATTAGTCTGGACCTACTTTTATCTGATTGTCCTGGCAACTTAATTACCTAAATAAACCTGGTCTATCACCTTTTTATTGCTGTCTTTCTCCTCAGGATTTAACGGTGAACTATGCTGGTTTGATTCACATTTTACTAACAAAAAAAGAAACCAAATGAATTAATGTGCTAAAGTTTTAAACTGTCATCAGTGCACTGGTAGTACTACTGCTTGCAACACTGGCAACCTGTGCTCAGGAATGAGCAGGGATCACCAAGGGCCAGCCAGGGGAAGGGAGGATTGAGCATTTTATGGGCAGTTCTCCTCCTTCGGGATGAGTAGATCCTGTCTCTTGCCAGAAGACTGCCATATGACAAAGGCCAGGTGACAGCACCGGCTAAAAAAGCAGTATGGACATGGCTGGTCTGCCAGTGCAGCGACAAGGCCTCCATCTTCAGAGCCAACATCCTGGGTTTGGGAATGGATCCGGGAATTAGAGGGCCAGCCGGGGGAGAGGGATTGAGCATCCTGTGGATCGTTCTTCCTCCCCGGGGGGGGAGGGGGAAGAGTGTCCGGCGCAACGAGGACCCCTGGCAGAGGCTGGGGGTTCCGCGTGGCCATCACCACGTGTATCGGGACGGGGCAGATGCTGGCATCATTACACATCCCTGCCACAGGGAGAAAAAGCATGGAAAAATCTTGGCTGTAAATGACGGCCCCACTCAGCCACTGCTCCCCACTCAGACCGATGTCCGCCAGGGGGGTCCAGCTCCGTGACCCCACCCTGAGGGGCAAGTCAGGCTTCGTGACCCCACATTCTCGTGGAGGTCACTGGCTTGCAGCTCCCCGCCTGGGGAGCCTGAGATGAGGGAGGGTGTGTGGGTTGGACCGGAGCCATTGGCCCACAAAAAAAAAAAAAAAAAAAGCAGTATGGGGCAGGGCTGTCTGCTGACACTGGCATGCAAACATGCTGAAACCTCTGTGCAGGCATGTATATCATTGCATGCAGGTGCCCTTGGGAAGAGAATCAGGAGGAAAATGCCTCAGCCTGCTTGCCACCCCTGCAGGCACCATACGACTGACGTGGCAGGCCACCCACAGTATCAGTTCAGTGTACATGGTGGACAACCAGTCCACAAGAAGGTTGATGATGAGGCTGTGGGTACCATCGTGACTAGAGGATGCAGGAGAACAAAGAATATATGGGGGAAAAAAAACACCACCTGTGATTGACCTTATACTATAACGAAACAAAAATGGTGCAAGTATGCTTTGCTGTCATGGTTTATTATGTAACTAGGGTACCCCAATGGAATTTAGAGGTTGAAAAGTATGTTTGTTTTAAAGCTGCAAGTCCAGTATGGTAGTTTCTTACAAACAGTAAGTCTGTGTCAAATTTCTTTAGTCACAGATGCTTTTTTTCAAGGGACTTGCTGAACTCCTATTAGTCTTGCCACATTTTTTTCTTAACCATGCTAATTGGTTTAGACAGCCTTAACAAGAACTCCAAACAGTTAAATACGGTAAAGACTAGCAGCTAGGAGTGTTGTGAAGTTGAAAACATCTGCCTCTGGGGCCCAATTTGTAGAGTGCCAAAACTCGTGCACATGCTGCAGGCAAAGGTGTGCAATGAGGGTTGCTTGAAGGCAGCTTTGTGAAGGCTGACTTACCAAAACCAGGTGAAACTATTTCTGTACTGTGAACAAAACAGTTTTTTCCCCTTTTCTTTCACACTGCCTGCATGAAGATGAAAGATGACAAAGTTACAGTGTCGACCAGATGGTTAGCACAGTGCTTGTGCTACTGCTTGCTATCCAGATGACCTGGATTTGTGCCCTGAGCTTGGAATGTCTGGTGCTGACCACATCCAACCTGAACACTTTCTTCCTCAAAGACAACTGACCCCTAGTGTACAGGGGGAAGGGGGTTGTCAGGAGAGATAGACATGTGGTCCTTTACAGTGGCCTTAAGTCAGTATGTTCCCATTTGCCTGCCATGTGACACACAGGGGTTACACGTTTAGTACTGGGCTGGCAGAGGAGTTCAGAAGCAGAGATTGAGCTCACCTGCCCCTCTGATGTACCCAATAAGCAGAATGCAGGGTCACTTCACCACAGCACACCCTGTAGGAGGAACAAGAGGTGGGCCTATGGGGCAAAAATATTGAAGGGGAAGCAGGGACAGATGGAGGGCCTTCATCCCACCATGCTTAACTGGGCTGCCTGGCCCACCTCCTCCTCGCCAGTTCCTCCATCCATGTTATCCCTCCAGTTGAAAGGTAACATGTCCTCGGAGGTTTGATCCCATCTCTGGATCCCCTCCCCCCAAACATGGGAATAAGAAGCATGTTACTGGTTTGGGGCCAAAGCTAGGAGTGAGCAAAGGCAGGAAAGTAGTGTTAGTCACTAGGGGTTCCAAGGGCAGGAAAGGGAAATTGAGAGAGACAGAAGGAGGTTCTTGGGTCAAGCCTTGGGGTAATAGACAAAGTATAAAAAAGCTACAGTGTCTTGATAAAGACTTTTGATTTTGAACTTTAAACAGTGTCGCTCATTTGAGTTTTCCTTGAACTGTTATGGCCAGTCACCTACCTACCTACATGCAAACCTCAGTACTAGAGGTTATGATGGACAGAGAAATGGTTTTGCTAGGGCTCACGAGTACCAGTAGCAGCAGCCAGAATGGGTGACCAAATAAAGTCAGCAACAAGCTCTGCTACTACAGCAGGAGGGCCAGAGACAACAGCAGCTGCAACAGTGCATGATGCAGGTCCTGAAGACACCACAAGACCAGCAGGTACAATAATTACACTACTAGTAAAGCAGGTAAATGCCAGCTCCTAGCTTCTGTTGTTCCCTCACTTGGTTTAGGGTTAAGCACCATGCTAACAAAGCTGAACAGTAATAACTATCCTCTGGTCTGCCTCAAAACTTCTGAGTGAGTTGCCAGCATTGCACAGTGGCCAAAAGAGGGTTGGTCCCCTCACAGCAGTCTACCCGACAGGAAAAGCTCAAGCAGTACACAGTGCTCTTGATGATGTTTCAGTCCGAGACTATGATCCTGTTAAGGCAGCCTTTATGGACCATCTAGCATCATGGATTTATGATTAGGGATGATGGAGTTGACCATGGTGCTAGCCGGCCCTCTGGCAACACTACTTAGCACCTCTTTGGAGATGGAGGGGGTGGTGGTTCCAGAGGACTAAAGGAGGGCTGATGTGGTCTCTCTGCACAAGAGTGACAGCAGGGAGGAGGCTAGCAATTACAGGCCAGTCAATCTCACATCAGTGGTGGGGGAAATTAATAGAGTCCCTGCTGAAGGACAGACTGATGGAGTACCTGAAGACAAATGGGCTGCAGGACCATCGTCAGCGTGGCTTCACAGGAGGGAGGTCATGTCCACCAAATCACTTAGATTCTTTGGGTAACTATGGACGTGGATCGGGGAGGGCAGAGGATGTCGCCTATCTGGACTGCAATAAGGCCTCTGACACTGTGCACACAGGAGGCTAATAAAGAAACTTACCAGCTTGGGGGTGGGGGATGACGGTAGTGAACTAGGTATCTAACTGGTTGAAGGGTAGGAGGCAAAGAGTGGTGGTAAACAGCAGTCACTTGGAGCATGAGTGAGTGACCAGTAGAGTACCACCGGGATCAGTACTGGGTCCTGTCCTCTTCAATGTCTTCATCAGTGACACTGGTGAGGAACTGGAGGGGAAGGTGTGCCTCTTTGCAGGTGACACAAAAATCTGTGATGGGGTGGAGAGAATGCAAAAGGATCTGAGGAAACTAGAGGAGTGGTCAAGGGAGTGGCAGCTGGGTTTCAATGCCAAAAAGTGCAAAGTCATGCACCTCAGGCAGGGAAACCCAAGCACTGTGTATAAGATGGGGGGGAGGTACTTACAGTTACCAAAAACAAGAGGGACATTGGGTAATCATTATCTGATGACCTCATGGTGGCAGGGCAGTGTGATAAGGCAGGAGGCAAGGCTAGCCAGATGCTGAGGTACATAGGTAGGGGAATTTCTAGCAGGAGAATGGAGGTGGTGTTTCTTCTGTATCACTCACGTGTTAGACTCCACCTGGAGCACCGTGCCCAGTTCTGGAGGCCACACTTCTGCATGGACATAGACAGGACGGAAGTGGTTCAGAGGAAGGCTACCAAAACAGTGTGGACGTTACACAAGAAACCATATGAGGAGAGGATGGGGGAGCCCAACATGTACTCCCTAGAGGGGAGAAGAAATAGGACATGACAGAGACCTGTAAGTATCCCACAGGGGTGAACAAGGCGCAGGAGGGAGTCTCTTTCACTGGAGGAGAAAGACCAGAACACGGGAGCATGCTACGAAGCATGAGTAGGGAAGGTGTTTAAGAGGGATGTGAGGAAATACTTCTTCACAGAAAGAGTAGTGGATGCCTGGAACAGCCTGTCAGAAGAGGTGGTAGGTGCAAAGACAGTGGGGAGCTTCAAACATCCATGGGACAGGCACATTGGTAAAATAAGTAGAGGCAGGAGGGAGGGACACCTGTGACCAAACAGGGTCCAGGGTATAGTAATAGGTAGGAAAAACAGGGCAGACTAGATGGGCCTACGGATCCTTTTCTGCCAACACAGTCTTGTTTCTATGTTTAAGATCCCCAAAAAAAGATACCCTTAATAATTAAACTGTGTTATCATGGGGTTGGGTAAAGGTGCATTAAAATGGTTCTCAGATTCTGTCAGAGGAAGGCCGCAGCTGGATGCACCAAAAGGCTAGAAATCCCAGCTTAGTCCTATTATAATAATAGGGGTTCCCCAGGGCTCTGTCCTTGGATCATTTTTATTTAACAAAGGTTCACACAAAAAGAAATGGAAGCTAATTAGGCTGAATGCCCGTTATGCTCCATTAGTTGTAATACTGTAAAACAAAGTTCTGACTTAAAAGTGAATCAAGTCTTTTTTTGAACTCGAGCTTGTTCTTAATAACAACAGCTTCAACCGGCAAAGCATTCCACAGATTAACCACCCCTGGCATAAAAAAGTACTGTCTTTTTTAGTGCTGAAGTGCTTCCCAGAGATTCTGTAAAGTGTGTCCTCTTGCATTATTTGCAGTTTTGAATACACACTATTTCACTGAACAGGGATTCATCTTTTGTCACCTCATGCATAAGCAATAAATCACCACTTAATCTGTGCTCTTCGAGGGACATAAAGCTTAATTCCTTCAAATCTATCAGAGTATGATAAATTTTTTAATGAAGTTATTGATTTGGTTGCACATCTTTGAACGTCTTCCATTTCACATATATCCCTTCTCTTAAAAGAGCACCAAAACTACGTGGCCTTATCAAGATGGGGTTATACGTAGATTTTGTACAGGGGGGAACATCACCTCTATATCTCTAGATGCAGTGTTTCTTTTGCTAGCCCACAAAGTGCTATTTGCTCTTGATACTGCCATGTTACACTGGGTGCTATTTTCTAAGTCACTTGTTATAGTTAACACCTACAGTCTTTTCGCTGGTCACTGGGGACAAGATATTACTGCCAATGGTATACTGATGGCAAGGGTCGTGTTCCCCAAATGCGTAACCCCTACACTTATCCATACTGAATCTCATTTCCCAGTTAGTAGCCCACTGATGGATATAGTTACGGTCCTCCTGTAATGAGTTGCATTATTCCATTATAACACATGGACCACCAAGTTTGGTGTCATCTGCATATCTGATAGGCCAATTTTTTAAGGAAGAAGTTAAGTCAGATATAAATATTTGGAAGATTAGCAGGCCCAAAACAGAACCCTGTGGGACATTTATTTAGTTAGCTTTTGTTTACCGGGTGGGTGCACTAGCCATAAAATGACTATTTTTAGGCATGACCCAGGAGGTTACAGAAATAGTCAAACACAGCAGTACAGTACAATAACAGGATACATGCAGTACAGGAAGAAATACACAACAGATAGTGGAAGCATTACTATAAATACAACAACCAGTAAATACCTAGGGTAAAATAGTTCACAATGCGAGTAACAGACAGGCATTAAGTACAACATTAGGAATAAAGGAATAACAATAGAGGGATAACAGTTGGCAGAAAAGGGGAGAAAACGGAGAAGCACACTAGGTTATTACACAGACTGGATTTTCATATAACAATGAGTACGTGCAACAACAAGGAGACCCAGTGGCAGTGGAGAGACAACCTGGATCCAAAAAGAGAAACAAGGCAGGGTAATACAAGACCCAGCACAGGATAAGTGCAAACATCTGAAGGTAAAAATATCAGGAGATGTTATGGCAGAAGGCAGTAGGGAGACTACCCAGGGTCTGGACGGAAAGGAGAGGAGGGCAGAAATGGAGCGCTATATAGATGGCATGGAATAGGCAGCCAGTTAGGGAGGATGTACGCATAAGCATTGGATTGGTTTGAATACGAATCTTCGAAGTTCCTTTTTGAAGATGGCGTGAGACAACGCTTGCCGAATGGCATGGGGAAGGGAGTTCCAGTGTTGTGGGGCAGTGAGGGAGAAGGCACAGGTACCCTTGGTGGTTTTACATCTTGGTATATTGAGATGAGATTTTTCAACACAGCATGAGGTAAGAGATGAAGGGGTTTGAGATCTAATAACACTGTCCACCAGGGAGCTAAGGGAGAAGAGTTTGGTAGTGGGGGGGGGGCAATTAATATCAGCATATAGCTGGCAGTGATGTTTTCACCAAGGGGATGATGAGGAGGCATAACGGTAAATATTGTTGTAGGTTAGGAGGCAGTATAGCACAGTGGTTTAAGACTCTGAGCTGCAAACCTGGAGACCTGTATCCCACAGCCCCCACTTGCATACTGTGTGACCCTGAGCAAGTCACTTAACTTCCTTGTGCTCCTAGGTTGCACCTGTAAACAAGCTTTCAGCTTAGTGCGTCTCTCCTGGTTAAAAAAAATAAAAATAATTTGTGAAGAGTAGTTTTAGGCACAGCTGCAAAAATGGCAATGCCATAGGTGAGAGCATGAAGCAGGATACCATGGGAAATGGCTATTCTAGCAGAAGGGGTTATGGTGTAGCTAGTTCTGTAGGCGATCCCTAGTTTGGCATTCACTGATTTGCAGGTGGACTGGATATGGAGGTTGAAGTCAAGGGACTGGTCCAGAAGAACACCAAGATATGTAAAAGAGTTGACAATGCCTATAATAGAACCACGAGGACAGGATACCTTTAGTGGGTCAATACCAGATCTGAGTTTGGGGCAGAGCCAAAGAGCGTGGCTTGAGTTTTACCTACATTTAGAATGGGTTTATGCGCAATGAGCCAAGCATGGATAGCTGAGAAGTCAGAGGACAGCCTGAGATTAATGTCAGGTAAGTGGAGCTTATACAAAGGACAAGATTGTCCACATAGAGGAGGGATGAGCATGAGGTGATATTTTTGGTGATGTTATTAATAAAGATGGAAAAGAGAAGGGGGCCCAGGATGGAGCCCTGGGGAACTCCAATATTAATGGTTGCATTGTTAGAGAGGGCAGAACTGAATCTAATGACCTGAACTCTATTAGGTAAATAGCTTTTGAACCAGGCAACAATGAGCAGAGAGAAATTCATGGACTGAAGAATGAAATAGAGTAAGAGGTGATCCACCAGATCCAAGGCCTTCGTCAAATCTATGAAGACCGCACCCGTCAGAAGGCCAGCATCCATGGCAGAAAGAGTATCGTCAGTGAATTTGACTAGGGCAGTGGTGGTACTGTGACCTTTACAGAACCTATGTTGATTGACACAAAGGAGGTTATATTTAAGTAGAAAATCAATAGTTTGTGTGGCTACAAGTTTCTCCATGATTTTACTTAGTACGGAAAGGATAACAATAGGCCTATAGTTAGAAATGTCCTTCGGATCACCTTTCTTAAAAACAGGGGCAACTCTGGTGGTTTTCCCAATATCAGGGACTTGGCTATGTCACAGGGACAGAGTGAAAATTCTAGCCAGGGGGGAGGCTATGACTGGAGCAGCAAGTTTTAGGAGCCTGGGTTAAAGATCGTCACAGCCATTACTGGTGTTGTTGGAGACAGTGTTTAGGAGTTTTAGAACCTTGTGTCTAGTTATGGCTTTGAAATGAAAAGGTGGGGTCCTAGCCCCAGAGTAGGAGGAGGGACACTGGTTGGTAGGTGGAGTTGAGGGGAACGAGGAGGTATAATTCGATAGGTCAGAAAAATGCGTGTTAAAGGTGTTAGCTATGGTTGATGGATTATTACAGTGTATGCCCTTTAGAAACATGTCATTAGGAGAGAAGGACTGGGTAGAACCAAGGAAGGTTTTCACGAGACCAGAATTTCCTCAGGTCACCAGCAGCTTCAAGTAATAAACCTTTGCAGTAGGTACTTTTGGCAATTCTAATTTGTCTTTTACAAGCGTTGCGCTGGGCCCTATAGTGATTATAGTCAGCAGGAAGGCCTGAGGATTTGCAAAGTCTCCTGCTTTTATCTCTAGCTCAGAGTAGGGCAAGGAGGTCCTTATGCAGCCACTTAGATTGTTTCCCCCTAACTCAATGCATTATAAGAGGGGTGTGTAGATCCTGAAGGGCTCCAGATTCTTTAAGGAAGATATTAAGAGCAGTCTGAACATCCTGTGCCAGATATAGGCGGGACCAGTCAATTAAAGAGACATCAAAAAGAAACGTACCCTGGTCAAGACTGGCGAGAGTCCTGAAAGTGATGTAGCGTGGAGGGGGAGAAGGAGCAGATGTGGGACTCCAGATACAAAATATTGGGAAGTGGTCCATAATAGCATCAGCAAGACTGCCAGCAGCAGGAATATGATCTATGCAATTTGACAATATCCAGTCGAGTAGGGTGCTGGAGGTAGACTGGGGGGGGGGTGATCCTAGTGGGCTCTGTTAAGGTTTGATGGAGAATATGGCTTTGCACCAGGGAGAGGAGGGAGTTTTGAGTCTTGCCCATCCAGTTAAGATTTAAGTCCCCCAGAATGAGAACTTCATTGTGCCCTATGAGTAGGGTAGTTTGATTCAGTAATTCTTTAAGTCCTGGGGGGCCACTTAGAGGAGGATTATAGGTACAGACAATACGTATGTTTTTTTTTGCACTCAGGGTAACGGTGGCATGAAGGGATTCACAGCGGGAGGACGCAGGGGTAGGGATGGTAGAGAAACTAAGGTGATTCTTGTAGAATAGGGCAACACCTCCCCCCTTTTTAGAGGAGCATCTGTCCCTGCACAACATGTTATAGTTTGCTATGGAACAGGCCGAGTCTGGTATAGAGGGTTTAAGCCAAGTCTCAGACAAGCACAAGATATCAGGTTTATAAAGAGTGACCCATGCCTCAAGGTCCACATGGTTAAGCACAAGACTCCTAATATTATGATAGGGAATCCGCACCCCTTTTAAGTTTTCCAGGGATGCATCAGAGTGTGAGTAATGGGTTGGAGGACCAGGGTTAACTTCAACATACCTGGAAAGTAGGAGAGCCAAGAGAATAAGATACCAGAGCTCATGATGAAAGAAAGAAAAGGGAAGTAAATGGCAGGAAAACTGGTTTTCCAAGACGTTTAGCACAAGGTAGATGAAACCCCAGGGAAGTAATAGTGGGGTAAGATCCCAGCGTATGGAGGGCAGTAAAAGGTGGTTAGAAAAATGAAAGTCGGTGGGAGTGTGATGTGAGGACAGCGTAGGGTTAGAGCAGGGAGCAGATGAGAGCCAAGAGAGAAGAAGGAGCAAAAAGGCTGTACACCGTGGTCCAGAGGGGTTTGGGGGAGCCAAAGATGATTACTAGAGTAGTGGGCTTAGCAAAGGGAGAAGTGGAAGAGAGGTTTGCAAAATGAAATCAAGGTTTTTAGAACTGAAGAGTTATAGCTTTGAAAGTAATGCAGGGGTAAGAGATTAAGAGGCAACCATCAACAGCCAAATTACAGAGGCATAGACAACAGGAGCCCTAATTCAAGGGGTTTTATTTGTGCTGGTTACAGGGTAGAGCAATAAGGGTGAAGACAACTAAATGGGCAAGATGGATAAGACTACTAAATGGACAATTTACAGAGGCAGAGACAGCAGGAACAACAGGATCAGTGGTTCTAGAGTATTTTTACTGGATGTAGGATAGGGCAATGAGGAGGCACAGATATAGCAAACGTAAGGTTTGGAAAAGGCTGGGCAGAACAATAGCACAGGGTGATCGAAGAGAGACTCCTTACGTCGGCTGCGCTATGATTGCCTATAAAGGAAGGTTGGGTGGAGTCAGGAGAGTAGCAGGAGCATTTAAAGAGCGCCTGGGGCACTGGGTGGGAGAAAATTTTGGTTACAACAAAACAAGGCTTAGTTGGAGCTAGGCAGCAGGGCTAACAGTGACAAAAAAAGCAAAGTGCAGCAACAGCCCAATCGCAGTGCTGGCAGAGAACTCGCAGCCAATAGTAGCCTTCAAGTTAAAGGCTTGCGACCAGTCTGAAACCAGAGTTTGGATCCAGGCTGGAATAAAGAAGCAAGCGGTCATACCTGCTGTGGTGAGGCAGCAAGGGTAATAGAGTGGCCGGTGGCTCCTGGGAGGTGTCACAAGTACGTAGATGCCCGATCGGGGGTGACGATCTGCTGTGGTGATGCGGCAAGGGTCGTAGAGTGGCCGACAGCTCCTGGGAGGTGCCGCAAGTAGATAGATGCCCAATCAGGGGTGGCAATCTGCTGTGGTGAGGCAGCAAGGGTCGTAGAGTGGCCGGCGGCTCCTGGGAGGTGCCGCAAATAGGTAGATGCCCAATCGAGGGTGGCGATCTGCTATGGTGAGGCGGCAAGGGTCGTAGATCAGCTGGCAGCTCCTGGGAGGTGCCTCAAGTAGGTAGATGCCCAATGGTGAGGCAGCAAGGGTCGTAGAGCAGCCAGCGGCTCCTGGGAGGTGCCGCAAGTAGGTAGATGCCTGATCGGGGGCAGCAATCTGCTGTGGTGAGGCGGCAAGGGTCGTAGAGTGGCCAGCGGCTCCTGGGAGGTGCCACAAGTAGGTAGATGCCTGATCAGGGGCAGCGATATCACTACTAACAAAACCCAGTTCCGATAGAAAACTGTTTAACACCATCCTCTGAATGCTACTGTTTAACTATTGATGTGTCCAGTTAATTAGCCTACTATTGATCCCCACTTCCATTTTCTTAACTATGGCCCAATGAGGCACCAGATCGAAGGCCTTACTAAAGCCCAAGTATATGATGTCACATGCAATCTTTTTTTTTTTTTTTTTCAATTTAAGTTTTTATGGCTCTGATTTTTCCCTGTTTTCTCCCGGCGCCTGTCCTGGCCATGCGCGCATGTGGAGGCACATGCATGCCACAGTACCGGGACACCCCTCCCACTACTTTCTGCCCTCTCCCACCTATGCTGACCATCAGACCTCCACCTGATGGCAGTGGAATTACGGGGGAGGGGGCCGACAGCCTCCTGGGAGAGGAAAGCTGCCTTTCAGCTGCTTGATCCTGTTCAGTCCATCCCCCCCCCATGCTGGTGCTCCAATGACCCGAGTCTGTTCCTGAACCCGGGTCGCCGGCATGATGCAAGTTAAGGCATCCAGTGCCTGAGCCCTCTGCACCACTGGGCAGGCACACATGCAATCTTTTTATCAAGCAAATTACTCAATTTCTCAAAGAAACATAACAGTTTAGTAGTGCATGAACTTTCCTGGGTTAAACCGTGTTGTGCTGGATATAGCAAAGACGTGTATGTGAACATTTCACGTTTTGTGATTGCTTCTAATATTTTTCCATATACCAAGGTGAGACTTGTTAGCCTATAATTACAAGGGTTAGATTTGTCTCCCTTTTTAAAAATAGGAATGATGTTTGCTATATGTTAATCGTCTGGTATGGTTCTCGAGTTGCCAGACAACTCACAAATTTATTTGGGGGAAGGGAGGGCTTGATTTGATCCTGGGTCACTTTAAGGAATCTTGCAGATATTTTATTGGGGCCAGGTGCCAAGTTTATTTTTGCATTTTTAATGTTTTTATTATCTTCCACTGGAATTTCCCATTTCTGGCTTAACCTTTATACAAATGACATAACATTTACAAGCAGAAATATATCATATCGCTTACAGTATGATACGATTCTTTTTGCACAGGATATGTCAGTTGGAGCCATTCAAAAGGCATTACAGCATAATTTCAATCTTGTACAGGATATGTCAGTTGGAGCCATTCAAAAGGCATCTCAGCATAATTTCAATCTGTTGCAAAATTACCTTGAAACACATAAGTCTATCCTGAATTCAAACAAATCTCAAATTATAGTTTTGCATCAGTTAATAAACTTTGCCAGATCCAAGATGAGTTGAATATTACTACTGCAGCTGGACAAGGGCTGCAACTGGATAACTCTTCAACTAGAGTGCGGCTGGAGCCCCACTATAAATGGGACAGTCACATAAATGCACCGATAAAAAAAATGTGGGCACTAAATCAGGCCTCTTGTATAAAAAAATTCTATTCCATACAAGTGACATCAACAGACAGATCAGTGGCAATTCCTCTTCTGGATTATGGTGATCTTTTATAGATGGGGCCTCTGGGAGGTAGCTGTCGATGTTAGATTTAATGCACAACAGTTCTGCCTGCTTCATCCTGGATGCCTCTAGTGACAGGCACCATTGTTTGTTATATAAGGATCAGGACCTGCTCATTTGCAGGATTGTAGACTCTTGTACACTATTTGGTTTATGCATAAATGTTCCACACAAAAGGAACCAAATCAATCAAATGACCTTATAGTTACTGGAATACCCAGAAGTGGTTTAGATCCAGATTAAATGCTAAATATTCACTTCTAAAGCGTACCCTCACTCCCCACCCCCACTCCCCCACCCCCACCCCCAACACACACAGGTTATTCTTCTTCCTGTATTCAGGTCTCGAGGCCTGGACTAGTCTCCCTTCCTTACTTAGGCATTCCACCTCCCTCTGGACCACACTTCAAGCTGTGCAGAACTGGTTTTATGAATGTACAATGATTCCTGGCCTTTGTTGTTTCATTTCTGAAACTGGATAGACAGACAGGTATTGCTTACTGATGTTTATTTCAGTGCAGTTGGATGTATTCTGTAATATGTGTATGGTATTTATCAACAGATATGCTACACAGTAGAAATTGTATGATATTATCTATATCACCTATTAAATTAGATGCGTGTGTGACATTCGTATCCTGTTGAAAAATGAGCCTCGGCTCATTCAGGTTCTCCTTTTCTGCTTTAGGAATAAACGTCCTACAGCTACCACTACTACTGAGGGAGGTGTCTGACAAAAGTTCCAGACCATGGGCTTCACAACAGGCATTCATCCCAGACTGGTGGCCAGGCAACTTAAAGACCTTGCAACCCAATGGCTAAAGCCAGAGAGATGCCCCAAAGAAGAAATAATGGGTGCCGTCATGCTGGGGCAGTACATCCTCTGAATAGTAGGTACAGTTAAAATTGACTATAATGTATAGTAGAATGTTGCTATGCATAAAAATCTATCCCTGACAACAAGTTGTTATGCTGCAGTAGCTTGCTGTTATGCTGCACTAGATACGTAGCTACTGCAGCATAACAATTTAGAACCCTGAACTGAGATCTGATTGTTCGAGCTGCACTCTGAAACAGCAGCGGACAGCACCATCATACAGTTAACCGTGTGGTCATTTCAAAATGTGAGTCGCGTAAAAAACTATGTCGACTGCTGTTTTCTCTCAGGAGCTATCCAATCGTGAGACGTTTATCCAGGAAACTGTATTTTCCAGCAAGGGACTGTTAATGTAAAAATCATCAATTACCTTGCAGGCGGACAGCAGGCTAACTGCAATGTCAATCCCAGCGTAAACTTAGGTGAGTAAACCACTCTTGTAAACCCCATAGTACTAACTTCCTGTGACCTTTGGCTGTAAAATATTTTTTTTGTTCCATTTACAGGTCACGCTGTGGTTTCCGGGAGGCGTACAGTTTCAGACTCCACATATTCGTAAAATATGACTGTAGATAGCAGCCCACACACTATAAAAGATAATGTATAGGATGCTATCTATAACAAGTTTGTAAACTCTTCTTGAGGTCGTCATGGCGACAGAACCTCTCAAGCTTCGCTCTTGAGGGTTGAAACGCGCCATGACGACCTCTCGAAGAGTTTACAAACTTGTTATAGATAGTGTCCTATACATTATCCTCTGTGTTTTGCATTGTCCCTGAGAGGAACTGAGAATTAGGGCCCTGTTCTCTAGTAAACTGTGACAGCTACATAAAATGTGTTTATGAACTAATATACTGAAGTGGATGCCTGCTCTTTAAAACACACAGTTTAGGTTCAAATCTTAAAAAAAAAAAAAGTGAATATTCAATGGCTAACAAATCATTTTTAGAAAAAGAAATGTCTGTCTTTTAAATCAGCTCTACTGGTATGGCTTGACTGCACTCAACAAAACATTTAAGAATGCTGCTGCCAGAGCCAGTCCATTGACACATTGTTAGGGTTCCCGTCTGTAATACTAGCAATTCCAGTTTGGGAATGAGCGTAGGGATTTGGGGGGCAGTCAAAGAATGAAGACTGCATCCCAGAGGATGTGCTCCTCCGAAGGGGGAGGAGGGAAGGGCACAGGCTCCAATGCTATACTGGCACCTTGGTGATCACAGTAGGCAGTGCAGTCAGAGAGGGTACAGGAGGAAGGGTGCTAGCTAGTGCCATGCACGGCCATGCTTCTACGTGAGTACACACTATTTATGCCACCACTATCCTGAGGACTGGTCAAAACTGAAAGGAGGAAACCCTGGTAGTGTGGCAGTATGACATTGGCATTCTCGGGGCCCTGCCAACCCAACTACCAACCACATTCTACACTCAAGGATAGGAGGGGGGTGCTACCCCAACCCCAATGGAATCAACCACGACGGAACAGGGAGAGGAGGAAGCCAGGAACTCCGTGGATCTCATGAAAGTGAGTACGTGACACAGAAAGGAAAGACAAGGCTGGGAGGGGGCCAGGTGGATGAACGTGGTTCCAGTGATGGAGGGAGGATAAAAAGAATATAGAGAAAACCTTCGAGATCTGATTTTTGCAACAGTATTTTTTTCTTATTATTAGCATTCCCAATTTATTTCCCAGGATGTCCCAGCTAAAATATAATGTCTCATATACAGTGAGGTCCTGCTTGAACCTCGATACAGTTTTACAGCTGAGAGGAACTGAAGTACTGAGAGGCCACATGACATACTCAGGGTCACAGTAAGCCAGCGACTGTGGTGGGATTCGAACCTGGGGTTTTCACAGTGCTGTGTTCTAACCACTAGACCACACTGTCAGGAATTTCTACATGAAAAAATGTCACCATAATTAAAAGGAGCAAACCTGAAAATATGCAAATTAACCAATGAACTCCCATCACTACAAGTTGGGTCTGGCTGTCTCATTTTATATACTGCCTTGGTGAGGAGTACAACAGACTTGCTAAAAAGCAGGATATTTTACTGCAATTGTTGCAGGTTTGTGATGCTATGTTAATCTGGGGAAAATCTAGTACACTTTCTTTTATTTTGTGGTAATGCCTTTTATTATATTAATTAAAATAATTCTTCGGAAAGATACCTGATGAAAGGACCTTTGAGGTCACGAAAACTTAACGTAAAACTTTTTCAGTCAGTATAATCAAAGACATTACTACAAAAATGTGTACTCTTAATTGTGTTCAAGTCAGGTTCCAGGTTTCTGACAGTCAGCTAAGTGCTCCCGCTGGAGGCAGAGCCACTGCGCTCAGTTCACTTCCCAGCCTTTTATAACTCACTTTATGCAGGCCTGCATTAGAAAAAAGAGACCTTACTGGAGTACCTACTGCATGGGAGCATATGAACTGATATGGCCACTTGTGGTAACTCCTTGTTTTTCCCCATTTTTTGGTTTTGTGGACACTGCTAGCAGCTCAGGTACTATGGCTGTTGTAATGTTATATCTGCAATATATCATGCAGTCGTACACATCAAAAATACATTGTTTTGTTATGTGATACGAATAAAAACAAAAATACAATAATACAAAGAAAGTGCAAATTTAAAAATGCTTCACAGAAGAAAAAGAAAGGCGGAAGCTGTGTTACCCCCCACCCCCACAAAAAAAGTTATTGTTGATACCATTTATTGAGCTGCAGAAAACTTTTAAAGCAACAACTGGCTTTTGGCACTGGCCCGATGAAGAGAGGTGGTTATTTACAGGAATAAGCCAGTGGAGACCGACACTCTGGCATCATACCCAAGGGTGCAGATGGGGGAGAGGAGAAATGAGCCAAAAAAATAGGGCACCCTTGTAGTACCTGAGGGACTTGACACTTAAGTGCCAGGTAGGGGGTCGGACTGGGACACCCTCACCAAAGATGTCAGTCTAAAAGAGATGGATGCTGCTAGTGAGAAAGCTGTAAGTAATGGGTTTATTCACCCTTGAGTTGCCAGGGTGCCATCTGACAGGGCCAGAGACAGTGGGCGCTGGCCAGTGCTCGCCATGCCATGCTCACCTCAACGCTGCAGGGCGAGTCAGTGCCCAGGTTTTAGCCTGGGTGGGAGCTGACTGCAGAAGGCAAGCCAGGTGCACTGGTGGCAACAGGAGCAGGCTCTGCCAGAAAGCTTGTGCTGGAGCTGGATGCCAGATAGTCTTGGGAGCTCCAAGGGTGGCCATGTTTCAGGACATTCTGAGGACTAATGGCATCTGAGATGACACAAAGAGACCCTAGTAGCAACAAGGGAGGGATATCAGGCACCAGGGACACATTCCAAGGGATTGGGGATCTGAGGGTCACGTCAGGAATGCTGCCCATAGAAGGCAGTACATACGGGACCACTGGGATTTCCAATGGAAGCAACCAACAGCCAAGTGGTTTATGGCAGGTTCTCTTGAAGACACTGAGGGAGATCTTGGTGGAATGACCCCATACACTGGTGTAACTCCCCTACAAATGGGGGTTCCTAAAAAGCCTCCGTGGAGCTTGCCTAGGTGTTCCCCTGCCTGCTGGCATTCGGCGATTAAGCCGTTAAGAATGGCACTGTGAGTGCTGGCACAGCCTCCTCATACTGTCTCTTTAAGAGCTGTCTGCTTGCAGACATGATTAGTGTTTTCTAGGAGGGCTGGTGTTTCTCTGCTCAAGTCCCGCCTGGACTGTGAGGAAATCGCTCCGTTTCTGCAGTCGCTAAGAGTGCAGAGAGAGCCTAAATGGAAGATGTAACTGTTTGCCTGAAACCAGTTAGAGTGTCAGTAAAAATGCAGCTTGTCTAACCTGCCTTTCTTGCAGCTGGGACTCTGTGTGTTTTGGCCCTCCATTTTGGATCTGAACTGCCGAATGGGTCCAATCAGTGTTGGAGGGGACCTTTAAAATGGAGTCTGTTTAGACCAACCAGAATTCGGACTCTCCTGGGAGCCGACTTACAATGAGGAGGTACAGCTAGTAATTCTGGGAAGTGAAGTTCTGGACCTTGGCGCCTATTTGCACCAGCGGAGAGAGTTTCTGAGTGGTTGACAGCTGAGCCCACCAACTGGACCGGGTGGCGCCCGAAGAGAATGCTTTGCCTTGCAACTGGGGAGTCAGATCCGTTGTGACCGTGAGGAGAGAAGGAGCTCTGTGCTTCTGCATTGTATAGTTTCATGCGGGAAGCATGTGAGAGGCCTAAAGTCGGGCCGCTGCCATTGCCAACATCGAGTCAGACTGAATCCAAGAGTACCAAAAAGAAGGAAGTCTGAAAGAGTAGAAACCAGGCTCACCCTGAGGAAGCCTGGAGAAATTGCTGAATCGCGCTCGGTCTGTCAGGAACTGAAGCTGCCGTGTGAACTCCCTGGTATTTGCAGTAAGTGCATTGGGATCTGAAAGCAGCTGCCTGGTATAGTAATTTCCTTTACATATAATTGTGTTGAATGCTCGTGAGGAACAGCTATTCTGGTTCTTTTGTCACCGCGCAGTGTAAGCTGAATGTTGAGCTGAATGTGTTCGGACTGAATCCGTCTGCTGATCAAGGCAGTGTGGCCTGTGCGGTAGAATCTCATCTACCCACTAGTGTGTCTGACAATCCAGAACCACCATCTGTGCCAGGTTTCATCAGCGTGGGGTAGCACAAGTACAAATCACGGCATCCCCTGCGACCTGTTAATCACCAGTGTTTCATCTGATTTCCTTTCTTTCATTTTCTCAAAGACTGAGCCATCCGGCTCCGGATTACAATTGGGTTTTGTGCATATCTCTCTTACAGGGCCCTTTCCATCTGCACCTGCCGGCCAACCCCGGGCAACGGATCTGGCTAGCCCCTCAACCTGTGTACCCAGAGTGTGACTTTTATGACTTTATATGAGTGCACGGTACTGTGATTTATGTCTGCCAATCAGCTTGATCTCCCCCTTCCTGTGTTTTCATTCCCCTAAATAAACCAGATTGGATGTTACTGACTTTAACCTGTTTAGAGTGTCAGTACCTATATAGCAGGCATTGCATTATTTTGTGTAAACTGACCAACCTTATTTTACAGGGGGTCCTCCGAGACGAACTGCAGAATCGGTCTCGAGGGTAAGTGGTACCTTATGATTGGATATAGTGTACATGTGGGGTATTGGTATTGCAATTCTTGTATATCGTGAGGACCATTAGAGAGAACAAAAGAGGGTCTCAGTGTCCCAGAGGGCTGTGACCAAACTTGACCAATCAGTACTAACCCTGACCTCTGGGTGGAGGCACCCATCATAGAACCTAGGCCCCTCAACCTGTCCGTAGTCAAGCAGGCAGGGGTAGTAGCCCTTGGTATAGCGCCACCTGGGGGTTACACTGGCCTAAGCCATGCCATTGCACCTGAAGACAGCAGATGAGTCTGCGGCAGATAAAGTGGCAGGAAAAAGTACAAGATCCATCTCTAGGGAATAAGGAGGGATGGAAGAAGCCACATCCCTAGACAGCGGTGCCATCAACTGGCCTACCAGGGACCAGATCCCAGAGGGAAGAGCAATGGTCACCAGACAGGACGCATGGCTGTAGCTGGATATGAGCCACTGGCCCTCCTGTGGATTTAGACAGGCAGAGGGTTGCAGGATCATGTGAACTGGGAGGGCACCAACCTCCACCCACTGGCGAGTAACTGAGTAAAACAGTCTGAATTTTGTTGTTTTGGTGTGGTTGTACGCAATGAAATGAACTTAAGGAGAAGCAGAATACCTGCTACTGAAACTGATAATAGTAATAACAGGAGAACTGCAATGGCAGCTGGAGCAAGGGATGCTTCAGGGACTTTTAGTGTGCAAATCATTCAAGATAATTTGTCAAAGGCCAGGCGGTGGGGAATAGGTATCCCCTGGCAGAGCTAGGGTCTGACAGACACGGACAGCCTTGTCCGTGCAACACCAAGTACATGTGAAGAACCAAGTATATGTGAAGAAAGGACATAGAGTGCTAAGCTAACCTAAGACTAAAGTGAACTGGACAACATTTAGGATGAGACAGAGTTGCATAGAAACAAAAAAGATAGAATTTGTTGGCAGAAAAGGACATCTTGGCCCACCCTGGCTGCACTGATGGTCCCTGCCTTGTCTGTGTCCGCAGACCCTAACTGGTGTACAGTGGCCCTCTCTCCTCCCTGCCTATTTACTAACATTCCCCATGTCTATCCCATGCATGCTTGAAGCCCCCAACTGTTTTTGCCTCCAGCACTTCCGCTGGAAGACTGTTATAGGTGTCCACCACTCTTTCAGTGTAGTACTTCCTCACATCCCTGTTAACCGCCCCAGCTTCACTGCATGTCCTCTGATTCTGGTGCTCTTTCTCATTTGATAGAGACTTCCCTTCTGCACCCTATTCATTCCCTTAAGGTAACTGTAGGTCTCTAGCATGTCCCATGCGTCCCAGCAAAAGGCTGTCTAGTGAGGAAGCTTGGCCTTTAACATCACGAAAGGGTTGTGAGGACACCGAGGACCCTGGGGATAAGAACATTTTAGCTTGGGTATGAGCGGGAAATCAACACAGGATTTTGCAAATGAATACAGATCCTTGGATCTGTGTAAGTGTACAAATGAACGTTCACAGTTAATCATCAGTAAAGATCGAGTTCTTAGAAGTTTCTTTTTCTTTTTTAATTTTTTACTCTTTTTTTCTCCTCTGTCCCGGCTGGCCCTAATTAGTGCCGGTCCCCCAGCCCAGTCACCCCAACAGACTTCTGCCACGTCTTGCCTCTCACCTAAAGTCCCATACATTGCCCTTCTATGGCAGGGGTGGTGAAGAGTCCCCTTGCTCCGCCAGGACTCTACAGTAGTCTGGAGTCCAGAGGTGCCTGAGTAGTTGGGTTGTCGGCTTGTGGAGGCCAGTGGTCATCCAGCATGGCTGGGACTTTTTTCTGGTTTCTCCCTGAGGATGTGGTATGTGATGATATCATGGAATGTGTGCGCCAATGTCTGCCACGTCCACCCCTCCCCGCTTTAGAGCTCGACGGCTTCCACTGGGGCCAGTCCAACGCCGAGCTAGTCTCCACCCTCTCCCTTGGAGGAGGAGAGCTGTTATTGGGATGCTCAATCGTCCTCCCCCCAGCCAACCATCTGACTCTCTCAAGGTCACTCCTGACACCGGATCATCAGCGCCGCAAGCGGTAGCACTACCACTGCATCAGCGGGAATTCTTAGAAGTTTCTGAGTGTGCATGCTTTGTTGTGAACATTAGGCAGGGCAGCATGGTGAGACAGGCCTTCAGTTTTGGGCCCAAGAACTGAACTGTCAGCAGTGAATGCAATGGAACTCCCAATGAGTGAAAAGATGCCCCTATACATGAGAAGCCCTCTGGACCATGCCCGCCCCATTCCAGGGCAGTAAAGCAGACAATGTAGCTGCACCTCTTCTGACTGTGTGTGTGTGGGGGTTCCCAGCTATGTCATTCTAAGATGAGTCTCTTAGCAAATGATAACAAGATCTGATGCCGAGTGGACAGTGATACAGTGATGAGAGTGTAAGATCACTGAAAGCGAATCTGGAAAAACTTGAGAAATGGACCAGGATCCATCAAATAAAAAGTAAAGCAAAAAAAAAAAAAAAAAGAAATACGGTAATGCATATAGGAATAAAAAAATCCAAGGGTTGTTTACATGATGGGGATATGAAAATAGAAGAGACAACAAAGGACAGTGACCTAGGAGTTATAATAAAGATAACCTAAGCAAACAACACAACGTAATAAAGCCGTAGGGAAGGTAAACAGAATGCTGGAGTGCACAGGCAGGGGAATCCGTAGCAGAAGAAGGTAGGTGATGTTACCCTTGTATCCCTGGTGAGGCCACACTTCAGGGTACTGCACTCAACCGTGGAGTCCTCACTTGAGGAAAGACAAGGATACTGTAGACAATGTAGAGGAGGGCCACCAAGATAGTACAAGGACAACAGGGTGAAGTCTTATGAGGAAAGACTAATAGACTGGAACCTGCACATGCTGCAAGCCAGGAGAGGAAGGAGTAACCTGACAGAGACCTGTTAGTTTCTAAACTGGAACAAACTGTGTGGGCTGCATGAATTTATTTACAATGAGTGCAGACACTGGCAGGTAACGCTATGACACTGGTGAGAGGAAGTCCAGAAAGGATGTCTGAAAGCATTTCTTCACGGACAGGGTGGTTAAAAGTGGATCAGGCTTTCAAGGGAAATGGTGAGTGCCAATAGAGAAGATGGATTTAAGCATGAGTGGAATAGACATATGGGAGATGTGACAGCGGGTGTGGCATACACATGGGATAGAAGCGAGTGGCCAATGGGCAGACTGGATTGGTCTTTGGGCCTTTTTCTGTTGTCAGTTTCTATGAGTCTCTTTTAAAAGGGTAGTGGAACTTTACCTGTACTTAAAATTCTAGGACCAAGCATTACCGATTTACAAAAACCATCAGAATATAAAAAAAAAATCTGTTTCACTTTGTGGGCTAGTAAACTTGCTTTTCATTGGGTTAATCCCTGAGCCATCACCCCTACCCACCTTGTGCAACTAACCCAGAAGTTTCTGCTGTGGGTGTCATCAACAGAATCAGCCACAGGGGACTTCAGGACTTCAGTGACAGCCAGCGCTTGGTGATGGTACTAGTGTAGCATGTAACACTGCTCTGCTAACAGTAGAGTGCTCCCTGTTCTCCGTGCCAAGTAAAAAGCTGATCAAATGTTTATGCCCTCTCAAGGAATCTTCATTATTCCAAGAAAAGCTATCACTAAGAACACGTTTGTTTTTCATGCAAATGCTTCACTGAAACTGCTGAGAAAAATTTGCATTTTTCTTTACCTAACAGTGTAAAATAAATTCAGAGGTCAAGTGGTCACTGGGCAGTTAAAAGTCACCTGTGGCAACTACAAAATATGAATCGCATTCAATAGTTTGAGTGTTTATCCTGTACAACTAAATGAGACGGCCCTCACTGGTTCTGGCCACTAAACAATTGGCCAGTGGCCAGCTGATCACCAGACAAGAAGATGATTCTTTGTACATCTTGAGGACTAAATTTAAAGGTAAAACAGAACCGGAAAGAGGGCTTAAAGAAAAACTGTGTTAAACCAGTAGGTCATTTGCCCTTGTAGAAGTGGATGTTTAAAGAGGAACAGTCAGCACTGAGAAACCCACATCCAAGTGTTAGGCTGGTCCCAATTTGCAGTTTGTGTGCAAAAACAGTTTTCTTTACTGCTTACTGCAGTATAGAAGATTGTATCAGGCTGATTTTGTTGACTTCCAAGCTGACATCTGAATCCCTCACTGCAGACATCAGAACACAGCTGCAGCAGTGGGTGATTCGACAGCCTACAGCACATGTTAGAGATTTTATAATGTTTCTCAGTTCTGCTGTTCTCCCACAGCTAAGTACAGTCCTATGTGACTGAAGTTAGCTATAGAAGGACAGCAGGACATGCATACCAAAAGATTGCAGCTTAAAAAATCCCAAATATACACTGCAGGCTACTGAATCTCCTAGTGCTGCAGCCCTCCTCTAATATCATCATCAGGGATTCTGGGATTTCTGGTTAAAGCAAATGTCAGCTTGGAACTGAGCAACATCAGCCTGCTACAATCCTGTATACCGCTGTAAACAGTAGATAAAAATAGGTTACTTACCTTTAACTGTAGTTCTAGGAATGGTATATAGTTCACATCCACACATTGGCAGTTCCACTAGAAGTAATGCTTCATCAGAACATCTTTAAGCTACGCTCCTCCCACCACTTGGGCAGTATATCCTCCAGCTCCACCCTGTGACATCAGATCTTGCAAGCTGGAAGCAGGAATCCGTCTGTCACTTGCCAGGGGATGTCGGGAAGGTGCTGTGGATGTGAACTATATACCACTCCTAGAACTACGGTTACAGGTGAGTAGCATATTCTTCTAGATGTGTGCATACAGTTCACTTATCCAAACATTGGCAGACTTTCAGCAGTTCTCCAGGAGAAGCAGGTAAGGCATGCACCCCTACTTGGTGAACAAAGATTAGAGAACTGAGGTCCCAAATGCAGCATCCCAATGAGACTCAAGGTCGATGCTGTAATGGGAGATGAAGGTGTGTGTCGACTTCCAGGTGGCCTCCCTGCTGATTTCCTGGATAGGGATGTCCCAGAAAGCAGCCACCGAGGCAGCGCTATATCTGGCGGAATGAGCTTTAAGCCCTATGGGAGGCTCCCTACCAGCCAGCTTATAGCAGAGGTCAATGCAAGATCTGATCCACCTGCCAATCATCTGCTTAACTGCTGCTCTGTCAAGCGCGGTTTCAGGTTATGTTACAAATAGCTGGTGAGTCTCACTCTGAACTCCAGCTGTGCGCTCTACATAGTTGGAGAGCACCGTCCTCAGGTCCAGAGTATGAAGCCTGTCATCGGCCTCCGAAGATGGGTTGGTCAAGTATACCAGAAGTTTCATTACCTGGTAAAGTTGGAATTCCAATGCTACCTTCAGGAGCAACTTCAGGTGGGGACAAAGGATGACCCTGTTCCTGTGGAAGACTAGATATGGAGACTCCACCGACCTTGCTGGGAACTCACTAATCCTCCTGGCTGACATGACTGCCACCAAGAAAGCCATCTTCCATGACAGGTGTGACATCTCACAGCTGTGCATAGGCTCAAATGGCTTGCCCATGAGTATAGCCAGTCCCAGCTGTAAGTCCCATAGTGGTGGTGGTGGTGGTTCATGCACCGGAGGGGACAGGTGGTCCAGGCCCTTGGAAAAGCACCAAACCAACTTCTCCTGGACCACCGTCAACATACCAGCCTGCACCCAGTATGCAGAGATGGCTGCCAGGTGCTTCTTAAGGGTCATCACTCGCAGCCCCAGCTGCGCGAGGGACTACAGATACTCGAGGATACTAGCCACAGGGCAGGCAAGGTACCAAATGGAAACCCTTTTCCATTTAAAGGCACAGCACTGGTGAGTTGACTCTTTTCGGGAGGCCTCCACAATGTGGAGCATATTCTCTGAAAGACTCAAAGACTAGAACTCTAGCCACTCAGGAACCAGGCCATGAGGTGCAGGGACTGAAGGCCCAGATGCAGGACCTTCGCCTGTTGCCAGTTCGGCAGATCCAGGTGAAGAGGCAACTGCTATGGAGGCCCAGGTACCAGAACTGACATGGTCCGTCTGCAGCTATTAGGATCACCCATGCCTTGCTCTCCCAGGCCTTGACCACCACCTTGTATGTCAGGAGGAAAAGAGGAAAGACATACACGAGGCATTGGGGTTCATGGCCTTGTGAAGGCATCCCCAACCAGTGTCCTGGACTGCAGGGGGAGGACACAAAATGGCCTCAGTTTTGCATTCTCCCGGGAGACAAACAGGTCAATCAGAGGCATGCCCCACAGGGAGAACAGGTGGTTCACCACCTCCTGATGCACATACTACTCATACAACGTCTCACCCTCCTGGCTGAGAGTGACTGCCAGCTGACTGTCACATGGATCACCAGGAGATCTGCACCCAGGTCACGCAGGAGGGTCCAGGTGTGGAGGACCTTCCGTTGGTAAGGGAAGGGAATGCGTGCCATCCCACCTGTTCAGGCAGAACACAGCTGAAGTGTTGTCTGTCTGAACTTGCACAACCTGACCCCTGACATGAGGAGTGAATTCTGTCAAAGACAGCCACAGTGAATGGAGCTCCAGCAGGTTGCTATGGTGATGGAACTCCCTGGGTGAGCAGAACCTATCAGTCCTGTGGTCTCTCAGGTGCACTCCCCACCCCACCAAGATGTGTCTATAATGACAGTGACAGTTGGTTCTGGACAGGCAAATGAAATTCCTTCCTCCAATGTTTGGGGTTCATCCACCACTGGATGGCATCTCACATCAGCTGGGTCACTGTGACTGGCTTGTTCAAGTGTTTTAGGCACTAGGACCACTGATGGCCCAACTCTCACTGCAAATGCTGCATCCATCAGCAGGCCTACCAGACCTTGCTGGTGCAGGATGCCACATACTCTAACAGCTGCAGAAAGTCAGGCAAGGTGTGCGCGTCCAACCTGAAATGATCAGGCAAAGGAGTTAAGGTCCAGTCCCCAGTCCTCAGGGAGGTGGGCTTTGGTCTGCAGGGAGTCTAGCTTTGCCCCGATGAAGTGAATCACCTGCAAAAGGATCAGTTTGGACGTGGCCGGGTTGACCAAGAGGCCCAAATCTCTGCAGGTCTGGAGGGTCAGATCCCTGGACCGCTCCACTGCCTCCCTGGATGGCCCGGCTATCAGCCAGTCATCCAAACAGGGGTAAACCCTGATGCCCTTGCACTGCAGGAAGGCTGCTACACCTGCCATGCATTTGGTGAAGACCCTGGGCATAGACGGGAGGCCAAAGGGCATGACCTGGAACTGATAGAGAACCCCTTCTATGTGGAATCAGAGGTACCATAAGTGGGACAGAAGAACTGGGATGTGGAAGAATGCATCCTGGAGGTCCAGCGAGCAGAACCACATGCCCTGCTCCAGGGACGGTATAATCTAGATCAGAGTATCCATCCAGAACTTGTGTTTCCGCATGAACTGATTGAGATTGTGAAGATCCAGTATGGGGCGCCAGTTCCCTGTCTGTTTTGGGGCCAGAAAGCACCTGGATACATACCACTGACTTGCTAGGGCATTTCACAAGGAGCTGAGCAATATCCTCCCTAAGGACAGTCTGAGTGTCCTGTGACACTGAGGATTCCCTTGGAACGTAGAATTAGTAAGGCAGAAGCACCTCAAAATCAAGAAGCAGCCTTCTGTCTACCACCTTGAGAACCCACTTGTCCGTAGTAATGATGGACCTGTGTGGCCAGAAGTGGCACAGCCGATCCTCCACAGGAAGCTGGGTCAGGGACTGGACAGGCTGGAAGAAGACACCCTCAACCCATCACTGGGCAACTTTGGAGGGGGCACCACTCCCCTCTCCCTGCCTCTTTTTTGGCCCATGGCCAGATAACTTTTCCTTGGGGCACCAGGTTTGGCACTGCCCCTGGCTGCTGTGGCTGAAAGGATCAAAAATGAAAAGCTTTCTTCTTCATTCTCAGAGCCCTAAAATCCTTGTGGGGTGAAGCCACAAGTCTAGGGTGACATTGGACTTCTCAATCAATGTGAGATGACCATCCACACCTAGGCCAAAGAGGTAGATGCCCAAGAAAGGGACATCAGCCAGCTTATTCTGAGTGTCTGCTGTAAAGGTGGAGAGCCTCAGCGAGGCCCTGCAATGCATCATGACAGCTGCTTCCATGGCACAGACACAGGAGTTGCCCATGTCTAAGGCTGTCTGGAGCTGGTGTTTAGCTACTGCTTGACCCTGGTCTCTGACCACCTTCAGCGGCAACTACATATCAGCAGGGAGGTGAAGGAGGACATGATCAATCACTCCCAGCAGGGAATGACCAAAGTTAGCCATCATCAAGACATAGCTTGCCAGATGGAGACCGAGGGAGGAAGCGAAATAGACCTTCTTGACTGTATGGTCAGGCTTCTTTGACTCTTTGTTGGGGGGTTTGTCCATGTCCCCAGTGTTTCCAGACTTCTGGAATACCGAGTCTAAGACCAGATCCTGAACCAAGGAGTGGTCCACGAATCTGGACAGAGAGCCCATAGGGGATTTACCTATAGCGGCGACCAGGCGCTAGCGCCGACATCCCCTACCGATAGCTACAATGTCAACTGTCGGCATTGTAGCCGCGAGGGATCATCGGCTCGCAATAGGGGACTGCGCTCCCAAACCCCATCCTTGTGGGGCTCCACCCCCACACCCGGTCTCTAAGATTCTAACTCAGGTCACAGTTGGACCCGGAAACAATCACCCAATGAAGCAGTCTCAATCGCCGCATGGACCACCACAGCGACGGGTGGATTTTTCCCTATTTCTGGTGCTGTGGTGGTCTTCACAGTTGGCAAGTCACTGCAATGATGGTATACACCCATAGGGAGTGCATACTTGTGGACCATATGGACTGAGAGTGCCAGGCAGGATGCTGGGTGCTGCCAAAGGTCCAAGGCCAGTCCCAAAATGGCCTCAGGCACAGGAGAGGCAACCTCTGGGCATTCTTGTTTAGCCTTTTTCTGCACATCTCCAAGGGGACAGACATGGACTCCAACATGAGTCACCGGAGAGCCCCGAATGACACTGGGCCATGGTCGGTAGTCAACTCCTTGACTGACTCATGGTGAAAGGTATACGTCATTGATGACTGCTTACTACAGTCATCAAAGTCATCCAAGGACTCATCAAAAATGGCCCTTAACCACTGGCTACTGTGATCCAACCAAGAGTCATCCAACTGGGAAATTTCCACTGAGAGCAGAGCTGGCAAGCCAGTTACAGCACAGGAGTCCTTAGACAAGGCTCCCTTTAATAGCTACGGTGAAGGCAGGTCCACCAGCATGAATGGAGACACAGGTGTTGACAACAACTGCCTTAGGCAGACTGGCATGGGCTTGACTGGCGCCGGCCAGTCGACCACTGGGTCAGGGTAGAGCCTTGCTCTGCCCCGCCATAGCCCACTGCTGCAAGAGGAGTTCCTTGTAACACTGCTGTTATGTGTCAAAGGAGCCTCTCCTCATCCGAAGACAAAGAAGATGAGGAATGTTGACGGCAATGCCTCCCAGTCAAGTAGGACTGAGAGCGTGAGTGGCGATCTCGACCAGTCTCGACCTCGACTGTCGACCTGAGGTTTGACGATGAGGAGATGCCACCAGGGGTGCAGTGTAAATTACATCCACTGGCTGCAGTGGAATGACCTCTGGTGGAGACTAGTTTCAAGTGGAACTGGCCAGGACACTAACCCGGGCCACATCCTCCTGGGTGAGGACAAGGAGCACCAGAGTCTTGGAGATAGATGCCTCATTGACCTCCTCTGCCAACTGGTCATCTGCATCAAGGAATATCTTGGCCACCTGATTGTCTGGTCTTGAGGTTGACAAGCCTGATGGGTGACAGGGGGCATTGTGGAGCTTGTGACCTGGCCCATGACCAATTCTGCCTCGAATAAAGTTGGGAATCAAGTGGGTCAGAGAAGTTGGGGGAGCAGGAGAAGCATGATATATCTTGGTCCCATGACTGGTGGCCTTGCTTCTTGTGCTTTTTGCTGTGGCAGAGAGGGCTCTCCTCAAAGGCCTGGAGGGCCAGAGACATCTCCTGAATTCACCAGTGAAGGATGCTCCGACGCTGGCCCCACCCAGGAGCATCACCAAGACAGAAGAGGTGCCTGCTGCAGCCTTTGCCACTGCTTCTTCCATGGCTGCAAGTTGAACCACTGAACCTGCTGTGGCAGGGTCCTTCTTGTGGCCTTTCGGCCATAGCTTTGAGTCTCAAACAGTTGACTGAGGGAAAGCCATGCCACACCATCCTCCAGACAAGAAGGGAGCATAGACTGTCATGGGCTGCAACCCGCGACACTGTGCATCGTTCCCAAGCAATAGAGGCACAACGTTTGTGGATGTGTCTGCGATATCTTCTGTCGGTATGTGACAAAGAATTTGAAGGTGGGGGCTGGCTTTGCTTTGTTGTGTTGTGTTGTCCATCTTCCATTGCCAAGGCAGGAGCAGTCCTGCGGACATATTGAAAAAAGTCAAAAACTATATTGAAAAAGAAGGACATTCAACAGTGGTCAGTTTAGGCCCTACAATGCATGGAACTTCAAAGGAGGAGACTGAACTCTTCCAGCGGAAAGGAAGAAATTATGTCATGGGGTGGAGCTGGAGGATATACCAACCGGGTGTTGGGAGGAGCTTAGCTTAAAGACTTTCCAAAGACTCAGCACTTCTAGTGGAACTGCCAATGTGTGGATAATTGAACTGCCAATGTGTGGATAATTAAACTATATCAATACCCCTAGAAACAATGTTTTTCACACAAACTGCAAACTGGGACCACCCACAGGTGCTTAATGCTGACTGTTCCCTTTTAAATACAGGTTTAAATTCTGTTACTGTTCTATCTCTATAGGCTTTTTAGTTATCCCAGTGGGCATTTCCGATTTTCACACACATAAGCAATACCATTTTAGAACTGTATAATGCAGTTTATGTCCTTTCTCACCTCTTCAATTGTTGGCACAAGGCATCCATGTTCTACTGTACTACAGAACTCTGGACTGCTGTACGTCATACAGCTCTGAAATGGTACTTACCACCACAAGAGTGTAAATCAGAAACACCCACTGTGGTTACTACAGGGTCTATCTGGAGGCAGTATAGCACAGTGGTCTAAGGCTCTGAGCTGCAATCTGGTGACATCCAGCAGACCAGACCTGGGTTTGAATCCCACAGCTTCCACTTTCATACTGTGTGACCCTGAGCAAGTCACTTAACCTCCTTGTGCTCTCAGGTTGCTCCTGTAAAAAAGCTTTCAGCTTAGTGTGCTATACCTGGTCAAAACAAAAACTAATATAGATGAATCAATAACAGAACTGGAAACAATATTTAAAAACAGCTTACGAACATGCAGTCATACAAATCTTCAAGCAGAAGGCAGCTATATGGTCTGTCTAGTTTGCTCAATGCAGATTCTTTGTAAATGAATTACAGAGGGTTATGACCCCTTCCCCTTTAACTCTGACCCTTCCCTTTGCTTTGCTCAGCCCTATCTTGAATCCATTTAACATCTTCTGGTTCACCAACCTCTGCCAGTGTTCAGTCCACCCTGACACCACCCATTCTGTGAAGAAGTGTCTCCTGATCTCCTTCTTGAACCCACCCCACCAATCTATAGTTGTGCCCCCTTGTGTTTTTGCGTCTGCTCAAGGTAAAGATGCTCCTGAGATACACCCTGTTAATACCTTTTAGGAGTTTGAAGGTTTCAATCATGAACCCCTTCTCCCTTCATTCCTTCAGCTTCTACTGGGAAAATTACCTTTAAGTTCAGCACAGTTCCCCTTTAAAGAAAAATGGCAGCATATTATAACTTTTTTCACCATTGCTGAAAGAGTGTACTGGTAAAAGTAATGAGTTCACCAAAAATAAAACTGTTCAAATGTACCACAGGGCACAATGTGCTTCTCTTATTCTTCATCTTTCTGATAACTCACCCTTCTGATGATGTCATTAACAGTAAGTGTCTTATTAAAATGTTCTATTCTGAGACCTATGAAAAGCTAATGTTTAAAAAGGAGTGTGCTATAAACCTAAAACGGTGTAATTGACTTCTTTTTATACCCAGGAGCTCAGTTTGCCACTTTATAGCAGGAAGAAAACTGCTGTGACTCCAATAACATTATGCAGCTTTCCACAGAACAAGACCATTCTGCAAGCTTGGGGCAGAGAATGTGACAAAAACACTGCACAGTGGCACATTTCTACATTATTTCTGTTTAATAGAGATTAGTTTTCAGAAACATCTTAACTACATAAAGGAAACAAAAGCAAATGGCACTGTTTGCTGCGGATGATCTGTAACTCCATTTGTTGCAGCCGCTGAGCTGTGTACCTGTAACACTTACACATCGACTTCACAAAGGTAGCAGTGCAGGTTTTGTATGACATGCGGGTGTTTGCTCCTGTCCAACACCGGCATGGGAAAGCTGTAGTTTTTTTTGGCAAGCACGTTGGGGTCTGCAGGATCGATGGAGACAGCAACTAAATGAACAACAAAGTGGTAGATAAAAAGCAGGCCAATTATCTAAATATGTCAGTCAAGGAATACACGTGACTTACTCAGGTGAACACAAATGTATACTGTTGTTCTGCATGAGAAAGCCCGCTAATTTAAAAGTTTAGCACCCATCTTGCTCCTTCAAACTGTTCTGTCTAATGCAGGTTTGTTTCTTTGACACCACTCATTATGCAGAGCAAGGTTTTGGATGGTACAGCATTTAACCTGTACATCTGCACTTAATCAGGTACAGGCCACATGATCCCTTGTTGGACAGGATCCACCTCTGGTGCCATTACTTAATGTGGTGTGCCAGAATTAAGCAATAATGTACAATGGGGGGGGGTACTGTCTGGTTAATCACAACAACTGTTCATGCTTCGGGAGAAAACTGAAAGGCAACTAATCCCACGAGCGCCTTCCATGATTATAGGATACAAGAAGTTTTATGAGCTCAATACTGTATATTACAAAACAAAAAAAAAATCAGAAAAACATCCGACTCCTGTGTGCCCACTCCTGCTTCATGCAATGGCATGGAGTTCATGATATATGCACATACTGTACTGTATTCACATAAATCCCAGCTAATAAGAAGGCAGGATTTCCCGATTCAGTTTTGCCTCTAACGGCCCAGGTGGTCTGTGATGTGCGAGTTCTCATTAGCTGAGGCTGCTAAATTAATGAAAGATATGCTCACCTATTGGATTAGTGATTATCTCAGGCCCGCCTGTAGCTGTTTCTCATTCTTCTGCTCCGTGCTGGGGTACTGGGACTATTGGTGCACCCACTGTACATGCCCACTACACCTTAGATAGTGCAAGACCTTTCACATCGAAGTGCAAAACAACACTTCTATCATCGGACAAAATAACCTCTACTATCCTGAATCTGGTTTTATTAAACCCTCTAGTACCAAAAAAAGAACAATATCACTGAGCCAGGCACAAGGTTTCAAGTCAGTTACTAGGGGCGTGTGAATACCTTATCCCCAATATTCAGTTGGACATTACATTTGGGGCCCCAAATATTCAGGTATTCAAGATTCGTGATTTGGGTTATGTTCAGAAATAAAAAAAGGAATAGAAACACCCTCCTCCCTAGCCTAAATCCTTTAAAATACTGTATATCAGCGTCCTGTACCCCACCCCATTCCCCCTCACCCCAACACCCCCATTTTGATATATGTATATGTAAATATACTATATATATACATATATATATGATATATACATAGATATACTTTGCAAAAAACTTTGTTAATGCACTAGTTAGGGTAACAATGCCATAAAAGTTGGGAAATCTGGCATTAGGGTTTCCAACCTTAATCTTTCCCCCTTCCCCAAAGCAACAAAAGGAAAAAATATTAGAGTTTTGGGTCTCCAAAGTCTTGGAGAATCAGTGGTGGGGTCTTCCTTGGGGTTGTCTAGCCTAATGCTCACCCCTCCCACCCAAGCCCGTAGCCTCCAGTCCAAAGCATAAGGTATTTTTATTTATTTATTTTAAACTTGAGTGCAATACAGGATAGGTTCTATGAGAACAAGTCTTGTTTACAGAATGTCCCAAGTTAAACAATAAATATACAGATTGACAGACAACACTAGTCATACACATGCACATAAAAGCTCCCTGTAGCAGCAACCACAATATTATAAAATCAGTAAATGCACGATTGTCCTAAACTGCATCAATTAAAACAATTACTTGTAAGTTGTTCCTGTAGCACATGGTACAACTCCAAGCCAGAGCCTCTCAATGATACTCTTCAAAGGCACAGAAGTATGTCTTGCTATATGTTGCCAACACAATTTGCTGTAGCCTTCTTCACGCAGAGCCCAGCATGAAGAAAGGCGATCATATGTGGTGTTGTCTGCTCAGGGAATGGGGTGAGGACTAGAGTTGACAACCCCAAGGAAGACCCCACCACTGATTCACCAAGACTCCAGAGATCCAAAACCCTAATATTTTTTCCTTCTGCTGCTTTTGTGGTGAGGGTTGGGAATTAGGGTTGGAAACTCTAACATCACATTTCCCTACTTGTGTGGTGTTACGTTAGAAACATAGAATTTGATGGCAGATAAGGACCGCTTGGCCCACCCAGTCTGCCCATTTCCCTACCTAATGGATAAGCTGCAGATCCTAGTTAACAAGCAGCCTACTTCTTCCTACTCCCACCCCCTAGAATTGCCTTATGACTGTCCCATGCATGCTTGAATTCCACCACTGTTTTTGACTCTACAACCTCCTCCGGAAGGCCGTTCCATGCATCCACAACCCTCTCTGTGAAAAAATACTTCCTTAAATTACCTCTGAGCTGCCCCCTCTATCTTCAAATTGTGCCCCCTTGTTCTTGCACACCTCTTTTTTTGAAAGATGCTACCCTCTTGGACTTTATTGATTCCCTTGAGGTACTTAAAGGTTTCTATCATATCCCACTCTCCCTCCTTTCCTCGAGGCCATATTATTTAAGCTCCTTAAGTCTCTCTTCTATGTCTTCTGGTGCAGACCCTGCACCATTTAGTTGCCCTCCTCTGACAGCTTCCATCCTGTCTATGTCTTTGCAGAGACTGGGTCTCCAGAACTGCATGCAGTACTCAGATGGGGTCTCACCAGCTGTCTGTGCAGAGGATAATAACTTCCTGTTTTCTACTGCTGATGCCTCTCCCTATGCATCCCAGTATCCCCCAGCCCTCCTTGCTGCCCCCTCACATTGCTTGCCCACCTTTAGGTCATCTGATATGACTACCCCCAGGTCCCTTTCCATTTTTGTTGTTGTTAGTATCTCACCCCTCGTTGTCTACTCTTCCCCTGGGTTTTTGTTTCCCAGGTGCATTACATTGCACTTCTTAGCATTGAATCTAAGCTGCCATACAAATGACCATTCCTCTAACCTTGCCAAGTCCCTTCTCATCCTTTCCACCACACCTTGTGCATCAACTCTGTTGCAGATCTTTGTGTCATCTGCAAAGAGACATACTTTTCCTTCTAGTCCCTCTGCAATGTAAACATAAAGACATTGAAGAGGCCCAAATCTAATACTGAACCCTGCAGTACCCCACTAGTAACCTTTCTTCAGAGTGGACTCCATTTACTATTACTGTCTGTGTCCTATTCTCCAGCCAATTCTTTACCCAGGCTGTCATCTTGGGACCCACTTCCAGGCTGGCTAACTTGTACATTAATCTTTTGTGTGGGACTGCGTCAAATGCCTTGCTAAAGTCTAGGTAGGCCATGTCCACAGCCCCTCCCTGATCTACTATTTTGGTCACCCAGTCAAAGAAATCTATCACATTCATCTGGCATGACCTTCCCACTGTGAATCCATGCTGCCTTGGGTCCTGTGCCCCTCTGGCCTCTAACTGGTGCATCAACAAATTTTTTTTGCAAAGAAAGTTCCTTTCATTTTGCACAAGTGCAAAAACACATCTCAGCCAGGATTACCATATTTATGAGGTAGTGTGGAAAAATGGGTATGTTGAAAGTTTAGAGTAAAAATACTGAACATTAGCGAACTTACGAGTGAATGTTGAAATACTGCAACATTCCGTCATAACAATGACATTTTACCATATTTGTACACCAAATTTCCAGCATAGCCTACTTATCACCCCACCTTATGAACCCAGTAGCTGAAAATGTCCAAATCCCTGCCAAAACATCACTCTGTGCCACTGAAACATCATTCCATGCCACAGTTGTGAAAACACATTTTAGCCAGGATTTGAAAAATGACGACTGATACATTCATGAGGAGGTGTGAAAAAATGGCTATGTGGAAAATTTGGGTCAAAATATTTTAAATTACCAAAGTTACAAGCAAGCATAGCAAAACTTCAACATATGTGCATAACTTTATAATTAGTACATATTTTGACCCAAGATTTTCAACATATCCTTCTTATGATCCCACCTCATGAACAAGGGTAGTAAAAATTTTCAAATCACACCCGAAAGGTGATTTATGCAACACTACCACAAAATTGCCTTTCAGGCCCAATTTGCATAATTCCATCATCATTGTTCATGGGATGGGGTCCCCACAAAGGCCATGTTGAAGATTTGGGACCAAAATATGCAAAAATGACAAAGTTATGCATCAAAGTTCAAAACACCATTGAAATACACTGAGCCACACTTACCTTAGTTTCTCATATTGCACTTGCTGGTTCCAGCAGGAAGATGTGTCTTCAATTGGAGAGTGTCTATATGCCGAGGGACCTGTTCAGGTGAGCTGGGGTGTACTGTAGGTGAGGAGTGGTGGGAGCTCAGGATGGCTGAGGTCAGATCAGCAAAGGACCATTTTCTTTTTTACAGGTTCAAAGAGAGAAAAAAAATTGAGGGATGGTTTTCCTTATTACAGGTCAAATTTGTAAAATTAATAGGAGGATACAATTGGAGGGTGGGGGAGCCACTAGACACCAGGGAAACATTACAGCAATATGGGACAGTGATCAGAAGGTGATGGGTGTCACTAGACAATGGGGAAAGATTACAGCAATGCTGGACAGCGATCAGGCGGTGGGGGTACCACTAGATGCCAGAAAAACATTACAGCAATATGGGGCAGTGATCAGAAGGTGGGGGGGGAATGCCACCAGACACCAGGGAAACATTACAGCAATATGGGATGGAGATTGAAGGGTGGGGTGCCACTAGACACCAGGAAAGCATTACAACAATAATGGAAGGCAATCAGAGGACAGGGGGTGTCACTAGAGACCAGAGAAACATTACAGAAATACAGGGACAGCGATTGGAGGGTGGGGGCACTAGACACCAGGAAAACATTACAGAAATATGGGGACAGCAATCAGAGGGTGGGGTTGCCACTTGACACTAGGGAAACATTATATAAATACAGAGCCAGCAATCGGACAGTAGGGAGTGCCACTAGACACAAGGGAAAGGACGTCTCACTGCTCTCAGTGCAGCCCACTGCATGAGTTCCAGCTGTGACTGCAGAACTCACAAAAGTCCCGCTGTTCTTATGCAGAGAATGCAGGTAAATGGCTCCTCTCGCTAAGCTGTGCAGCCTGGATTTTGGGGTGCCCAGAAAAAGTATTTCTAGCAAGTTTAAAAAAACAAACAGCAGAATCTAGCTAAAGGGTCCCGTTTAGCTAGGTTCAGGTGTTTATTTTTTCAAAAAGATATTATTTTTATGCATTTTCAGTGTTTGTGAGTTTAAAATGAGAAATAAAATGTTGGCCGATGTGATCAGTATTTTTTTTTCAGCACAAGAGGTAAATCAAGAAAATAAGCAGTCACACTTTTTTTTTCTTTCATACTGGTTCATGTTGGGACATTAACTCTAAAACGATTTTAGAACTGTGGAACTGTGTTATATTTTCTACGAAACCTTCCAAAGACACACCCTTGGCATGGGCCCCTTCAACCCAGAAAATTTCATGAAATAAAATACCACACCCTCTAGGCCGTAGGTGACAGCAAAAAATACCCAATGTTAAGTATAAGGAAATCAAACATTTTTTTTTCCATTTTTTGGCACTACATATCTCAAAAATCAAACAAGATGCCATCACAAAACTTTTCAAGTCTCGAGACTCTGGCAGAGACTCTGGCAGCCTGACGAACTTACTGTAACAGTAGATCTTCGAGAGAGGTTTCTGCAGTAGGTCTTTACATATAGGATGACGCCCCCTGGCGTCAGGACCGCACGGCAAACTTGTAGCTAGCAATCATCAGCAGGGACCGCCCCCCGGCACCAGGTGATGGATGTCAGCGGGGCTATAAAAGGAGCGGTCCCCCGCCTGCCCTCCAGTTCTTTTCCTCCAGAGACCTATGAAAAGGAAGCAGAAAAGAGGAGTGACAGACTCCTGGGATCCTGAGCCCTGGGAGAGACAGAGACCTGGGCAGGGAAAGAAAAACGCAGGAGCTGGGGAAAAGGTGGGTGGGAAACTAGACCTACTGCAGGAACCTCTCTCGAAAATCTACTATTACGGTAAGTTCTTACATAACTGCTATATCTTACTTCGAGAGGGTTCCTGCAGTAGGTCTTCATATACAGGACTGAATATCAAGCAGTCTAACACAAAAGAAGGAGTCGGAGATGAGTTTCTGGGAGGAGGAAAAATGTCTGCCAACTAAAGGTCTGTTCAAGACAGAAAACTTTGCAGAACTGCAAGGCCGAAGCCAGCCCTATGCCTAGAGGCAATGTCCAGACTGTAATGCTTAGTGAAGGTATGGACGGAAGACCAAGTGGATGCTGCACTGATGTCTGCAGTGAATACATTCCTGAAAAAGGCAGTAGAAGTGGCCACACTCCTGGTGGAGTGGCCCTTAACCGTCCCCAGAAGGGGTTTCTCGTACTTCTGGTAAATGTAGCTGATGCAATTAGCCAGCCATCTAGACAGAGTTTGTTTCATAACAGCCTTACCCTGACACTGGGAGGCAATGGCTACGAAGAGCTGGTTCAACTTCCGAAGCTCCTTAGTCTGAGAGGTATAATACCTCAAACTCCTATGCACATCGAGGTGCAGAAGATATCCCACCCACCCCCGTTGGAGTGCTCTGGGAAGAACACTGGCAGTTCAACACTCTGGTTAAGGATCAATTCCAAAACCACTTTCGGAAGAAACGAAGGGTTAGTCCGCAGAACCACCCGGTCTCCATGGAAAATTAAATAAGGCTCTCTACAAACTAGAGCCTGATGTTCTGAAACTCTTCAAGCTGAAGTGATAGCAACTAAAAAGAGCATTTCCCATGCTGAAAAACACATATCACAGCTTGCTGCTGGTTCAAACGGGGGCAAAATAAGCTTTTCTAACGTAAAGTTGAGATCCCAGGGAGGAACAGGATTCTGGACTGGAGGTTTGATATGAAGGATCCCTTCAAGAAAGTCTTGGAAACCTCTAGCTAAGCTGGAGTTTTACCCTCCACTGGGAGGTGGTAGGTCGAAACCACAGAGAGATGGACCTTCAGGGAGGAATAGCTGAGGCCCAACTCTGACAGATGCAAGAGGTACTCTAAAACCTTGGAGGCCGAGATAGAAAATCTCTTCCACTTCATGGCATAAATGGATCTAGTGAAGAGCTTCCTGGCATCCACTAAGACCTGAGCTATCCCTAAGGATACCCCGTAGTGAGCAACCGCTAAGTCCACAGGTGTCACGCATGAATATGGAGAGACTTGAGGCTCGGATCTACAAGGGTGCCCTGCTCCTGGGACAGCAGGTCGTGTGAGAGAGAGGAAGAGGTAATGGAGGTTCCAGTGTCAGCTGCTGTAGCAACGGGAACCATATCTGCCAAGGCCACAGGGGAGCAATGAGGATCATGCGAGTCCCCTCTACTTGGAGCTTCAGCAGAGCCTTCTGAAGAATAGAAAAGGGAGGGAAAGTGTATTGAAATCTCCCTGTCCAGGATAGAGACAGTGTGTCTCAGCAAAAACCACCATGCCTGGGAACGAGCAAGAAAAAGCTGGGTAGTTTTGTGTTGGATGGGGAGGCAAATAGATCTAGGTCTGGCTGACCCCACTGAAGAAACAAGTCTTCTACTACTGCCTGCTTTAGTTCCCACGCGTGAGCCCTGGTGACCGATTGACTGAGACTGTCTGCCAGAATGTTGTGAACACCTGGCACGTGGACTGCTGTCAAAGATAGGCTGTGCTGTATTGCCCAGTATCACATCCACATCGCCTCCCTACATAGAGGGTACGACTGGGTGCCTCCCTGTTTGTTTAGATCCCAGACAGTGGCCATGTTATCTGTCTGGATAAGAAGTGTTCCTGGATTTAAGAGTGACTGAAAGGCCTGGAGAGCACAGACCACCGCTCTCATCTCCAGGATATTGATGTGAAGTTTCTCCTCCATGGGAGACCAAGGGCCTTGAGTTTGGTGGTCTCCCAGATGCGCTCCCCATCCCAAGTTCGAGGCATCCGAGGTGAGAATCTAAGAGGGAGATAGAGGGTGGAAGTGAACCCCCACCGAAAGGTTGGCTGGGTTCTGCCACTAAAGGAGATCCTTTTAAAGGCTGTTGGAGACAAGGACTCTCTGGTCCTTATCGTCCAAACGCTGGTCCCATCAGACTTGAAGAGACCACTGGGTGACCCTCATGTGCAGTCTGGCCAAAGGGACTGTGGGTATGGCGTCCACCATTAGACCCAAAAGCCGAAGGACCGAACACGCCATGGTCCACCGTGAGGAAGCCACCAGCGTCACTTGGGTGAGTAAAGTCTCTGCTTGATCATACGGAAGAAAGGCCTTGCTCTGGACCATGTCCAGCACCGGCTCCAATGAACTGAAGGTGCTGTGAGGATATCAGCTGGGACTTGGGAAGGTTGACAGAAATGCCCAGATTGGAGAAAAGGTCCAGAGTAAAGGAAAGGAATTCCTTCAGACTGTCCAGGGAAAGAGTTAAAAAAAAGCTAGTCGTCTAGATAAGGGAACACATAAATGCCCCTGTGGCTTAGAAACACCGCAACCACTGCTAGGCACTTGGTGAACACCCAAAGTGCTGAGGAGAGGCCAAAAGGTAGGACTCTGAACTGGAAATGATGGTCCAGAAAAGAGAACTTCAGGAAGCAACGTTGGCCCAGAAGAATGGGGATATGGAGGTAGGCATCCTGCATATCCAGAGAGCACAGCCAAGTGTTGGGGAGGAGCAGGGTTAACAGTCCCTGGAGAGTCAACATGTGAAATCTCTTGTATTCTACGAAGAGACTGAGCATGCTGAGATCCAAGACAGGTCTTGGATCCCCTGTCTTCTTTGGAACCAGGAAGAAGTGGGAGTAGAATCCCCTTCCTGTCTGTTCTGGAGGTACGTGCTCTGGCTGCGCTTTGCAGCAGAGCTTGTATTTTCTGTGAGACTAGCTGTTGTAGGCCTGACAGGTAAAAACCACCTTCCTGGTGGGTTGGGAGGAGGTCTCTCCAAGAACTCTATCGAGTGACCTCTTTCTATGAGTTGAAGAACCCATGCATCTGCGGTAATGGCCTTCCACCTGTCCAGGTGGAGGCTGACTCTTCCCCCACTGGTTCCTCCAAAGTGGTCAGAGGGAACGGAAGGGAGGGAGGGAGTCAGAACATGGAGGGGAAGGGCACCTTTCCCCCAGAGGCAGCTTTGCAGAACTTGGCCTGGGGGGGTTTGGGTGCCAGAACCCGGGGCACGACGCTTGTTCCGTCGTTTGCCCCGATTCTGTTTGTTCCATTTCCATTGGTGATGAAATGGCTGCTGCCGATGTCTTTGACCAGAACGGTACATGGAACGGACATCCCTGCAGGATTTGCTGCTCTTCTGCAGCTCGGTAATAATATCTTTGGCATCGCCACCAAACAGAACTGAATCCCTAAAAGGAGCATCCAAAAGAGTGCTTTGTACATCCTGTGTCAATCCTGCCAGATGAAGCCTGGCTAGACATCTGAGACAGATTTCCCTAGCTACCCCTCGAGCCACAGAGTCCACCGAATCATGTGACGCATAGGACATGGTGGCAGGAAGATTTATTCATCCTGACTTTCTCCAGGAGTTTATTCTGTAACTGCTCATCAGGGATCTCCTGGAGGTCTCTTTCCAATTCCGAGAGCGAGATTTTTTGGAAACCACCATATGGGCTACATAATTCAGGGAACAGATAGCGCAGTTGGACAATTAGTAGATTTTCCTACCATACTGGTCCATCTGCTTGGACTCCTTATCTGGTGGGGAGGCACTAAGATGTTTCGGCTGGGCCGATCTATTGTGGGCAGCCATGAGGACCACAGAATCGGCCTTAGGTTGGGCAGTTAGGTGGGAAACCCCTTCCGGGAGAAAGTACATCCTATCGGCCTTTTAGGATACAGCCGGTATGGATGAAAGTTGCTGCCAAATGGTGGATGTGAGGTCCTCATGCGGACTCATCCAGGGTGGAATGGGTAGGGTGTCCATATTAACCAGGTCCAAGTGCTCTGCCAGCCTTTTGCGCTTGGGGTCCAATTCCTTGGAGGCCCATCCGCATGATTTTTGAATGGTCCTGAGGAGTTCCACAAAGGAGGGATCCTCAGGAGGAGACTTTGGGGACTCTTTCAGTTGAGTCTCAACTGGGGAATAAGGTTCGGACTGAATCCCTAGATCCGAGTCTTCGTCCGAGTCTGAGGTTTCCGGTCTACTGGGCAAGGATGCCTCCAGAGGCTGGGTCCGGGTTCTATGATCTCCAAGAGGCAGAGCTCCCAAGTCTCCTTCAGAGACTCGACTAGAGGGTGTTGGGACTAGGTGGGGGCACCCTGATAGGAGGGGTGGACCTGACTGTGACCTGAGGCTGGCCCAACTCTAGAAGTAGTTGGGACCTAGCGTCCTTCCACCACGCAGGAATGATTTCACTTTCAGGCAGTGGTGGCGGTGGGGTGGAGGTGGGTAACCTGGGTACCCTATATGAGGAGGGTAGCTGGGAGGCTGGTGCCAATAAGGGTGCTGGTAATACACCTGTCCTGGAGCCTGACAGCCCAGTGTTAGATAGCCCAGTGTTAGATATGCTGGCAACAGATAGCCTGGCATTAGTGGGATGTAACCTGGTGACAGACCCTCCAGCGTTGGATACTGTGGAAAATGGGGGTTTCCAGAAAAGTACCCAGTAGGGCTCAAAGGTGGTGCAGAAGACCCCACCAGAGGGGGTGCCAAAGACCCGCTGGGAAATGGGTCTGGCGATGGGGCAGGCAGAGAAGCCGAAGGTTCCACAGGAGGGGGTTCCATACCCCTCAAGAAGGTCCAGCGAGGGATCCAGTGAAAGGTGAGGATCCATCGGAGAGAGAAAACCCAGCGAAGGGGGGAGATCCAGCAAGTCCCCCAACGACAGGTCTGGTAGAGTATCCAGCAGAAGGGTTACTCCGGAGAGGTCAGATACCAGTAGCAAATCCATGAGGGGAGAATCCCGAGGGGATGAAGGGGTACCTGTGAGCTCTCTCTGCTCAGTGTTGGGGACCACAAGGGAGTCTGACGGGAGAGAGGAGGCATCCACACGGTTGATGGAGGAGCCACTGGTCGACTTACTGTTCACAGCCTGGCTGACAAAAGCCAGCAGGCTAGTGTCAGACTGATAGTCCTGGGCCAAGTGCCCGGGGGCGGAGCTGGAGGGTGACTTAGCGGACGAGCTCAAAGCAGGAGACCCTGAAGGAACGTCCAAAGAGGCAACCCCTGACTGCCCGCTAACCTCGGCATGGGGGGTAGGGGCATCCAGTCTGCCGGAGCAGAAAAAGGCCCTGCAGGCGGGGTACTCACAGAGGTGGAGGGCCCACCCTGGTTGGCATCAGCTCTCTGGCTGGACTTCCCTTGAGAAGAACAGCTCCGCTCCAGGTGCTTCTCCTTCTTTTTCTTCTCCAGGGCTGGTGACAACGATCTTTCCCTCAACTCCTGGAGCTCTTTCTCCACCAAAGCCAGTCACTGGGTCAGCAGATGGGTGTCGAGGGTCCTCTTGCGATGGGTGCGCGTGGCCAGGTTGAAGCCCTGGCAGATGGTGCACTCAGCCGAGCTGTGCCTAGGCCCCAGGCAGAGCACACACTGGGAATGATCATCCTCATGCGGAATCTGCACGCTGCACTAGGAGCACTTCTTCTTGGGCCAGCTAGAAGGCATACACCATAATGGATCTTTTGAATAAGAATTGGAAAAAAAGAAAAGGAAATTCAAAAATAGAAAATGATGGGCGACTAAAAGCTGTTCTACCACATATATGTCATAATACCATGCGACGGCGGGAAGAACTGACGGCGAGGGGCCGCCTTTATAGTCACGCTGACATCCGTCACCTGATGCCGGGGGGCGGCCCCCGCCGTTGACTGTTAGCTACAAGTTTGCCGTGCGGTCCTGACGCCAAGGGGTGCAGTCCTATATGTGAAGACCTACTGCAGAAACCCTCTCGAAGTAAGATCTAAGCATTATCAGTAGACAGTTTGTGCAAGAAACACGGCAGACAGCCTGCCCATTAGGATGAAAGGAAAATACAATACAAAGTGCAGAGGCAACGTAGGCTAGTAGCTGTAGCTACTATATTATATAATAATCATAATATATAACATAATAACAAAATATAATGTATAATATATACAATAATATATATAAATGATTGGTAAATGTGGTGTATGGGGATAATTCCATCATGGGGCCTAATGAGGTCAATAAGCTACAAGCTCGAAGGGTAGAATAGCCTAGAGGTTAAAGTAACAAGCTGTGAATGAGCTAGGTATATCCATCAGACAGACCTGGGTTTGATTCCCACAACCTCCACTTGCATACTGTGTGACTTTGAGCAGTCACTTGACCTCCTCAGTGCTCATGCGTCTCCCCTGAAAACAGGCAGCTGTGCCTAGTGTGCCATACCCAATTACCAAAGAATACTAAAAAAAAAAAAATTAGGACCCAGAGATGATTGAATTATTTCCCTATGCACCATATTTACCTATCACTTATTTTATATAATATATGGGAATGGTGCCTTTTTTGGTACCTGAAGGCTGTGTTTTTGTCAGGAGGCTTACTGGGTAAGAATGTGTTTCTGTCAAGGGGCTCATTAGGTGTGCTAATTAGCATAGAAATTTCTCAACTGGTTCAGCTGGTGTGTTCATTGACATGTTTATTGATTTAACTGGTCATTAAGTTGTCTGTTTTGGAGGTCATAATGTTGGTCTGTGGGTGTATTTTTCCCACGTTATTCAGGTTTTAGTGTGGAAGTATGCAGCTTTAATTGGGAGGTATGCAGCTTTAATTGTTTGGAATGTAGGTTTAATTGGTGAGGTATACAGAGAAATACATGACAGTGGGCTCCTATAGGGAAAAAGTGTCCATCCACGTACAACATAATATAATTTAATATAATATAATACGTATATATATATATATATATATATATATATGTATATAATTTATAAAATAATATATATAATATACTATATATATATATATATATATATATATATATATATCTATCTATATTTATGCAATAGACGTGGAGATAAATCTTATGAGATAAATCTGAGCTACTATGGCATAAATTCAAAATGTTACATTTATCCACATAGTAGATGTATCATCACAGATTTATTCACATAGTAGATATGTCACAACCACTCCAGAACTCATTTAGAATGTTTAGCCTCAGTACCAGTACTAACCATTTTCAAATGCAAATAACTTTAAAACGAAAAAAGACAGCATAGTGCTATGAGCATGAAAGTTGTGCAGCACAAAATTATCTACAAAATGAGTGGCATTTCATTTATAGATACCTATAGATTTTCTTGATAATTAGCAAAAACACAGCAGAAATTCAAATATTTTTTCATTTTGTCCACAAACAAATGTAAATAACTTTAAAATGAAAAATGATAGCATGGTACTGTGAGCACAAAGTTTATTCAGCACAGAAATATCTACAAAATGAGTGGTGTTTCATTTATAGATACTTTTTAGTTTTTTCAGAATTAGCGAGAAACAGCAAAAAACTCCATTTTTGTGCACTGTTTCTCAAACAAATGCAAATAACATAAAAACAAAAAAGACAGTATGGTACTTTGAGCACAAAAGTTGTTCTGCATAAAAATATATACAAAATGAGATGTGTTTTGTTTCTAGATTCCTTTTATATTTTCTATAATCAGCAAAAAATGATAGACAATTCAATTTTTATTCACTTTTTTGACTAACAAATGCACCCTACAAAAACAAAAGAATTGCATAAATGGAACATGCAATGAAAACTCATGTATAAATGATTATAGATACAGTTTGACTACACTAGTGGCTTACGCCACCTGTGAAGCTACCCAAGGTCAAACTGCTTCTGTGCAAATAAATCATTTATTACACTTGCTTCCACACATATCCTATATATATATATATATATATATATATATACACTTTACAAAAACTGTGTTAATACACCAGTTAGAGTCAACATAATGCAATAAAAGTAGGGAAATATGGTATTTGGGTTTCCAACCCTATCTGCCTCCCCCAAGCAGCAAGAAGCCAAGACCACACGATCAACCATACATAGCCATCATCAGGGAAGACAAACACCATGAAACTGTTTCCAAAGGACAGAAATGTAGCAGCACTGCCACCTTTGTGCATCTGTATCTGCGACATGCACACCCCAAGAAATACACACTCACTTGTCATCAGAGACAGAAATCCACGATACTCATATCACAATATTGCTTCTGTGTGCAGTACTCACAAGCCCCTGCAGCTAGAGATACAAATCCACAATACCCAAATGACAAGAGTCCTTTTGTCTACAGATGTGCAAGCACCAACAGAGCCAGCTGTTCTGTAGCCTCAGGTATTCATGCACACTGTAAGACATAGACACACTGGACAGGACTGTGCTTCTGCAGCTGATGGTGTAAGACATATACACCAACTTCTGGCTGGAGCAGTGCAGGCACCACAAAATCCATTATACCAAAATTGCAAGAGTACTTCTGTCTGCAGAAGCGCAGGTCCCTGAGAGGCCTGTGCCTCTTCAGCCATGGGTGTAAGACATACACATCAACTTCTGGCTCTACAAGTTCAGGCCCCTGTGGGGTTGGCAGTTACACTGCTGGAAGTAGTACTGTAATGTGGGTATCATGGTTTCAGCAGTGGATCTAGAAATTGTTCAAGGGGGTAGAAGTTTTTCGGTTACGCAGCTGCATATAGAAAACCAAGCACTAGTGGCTCATGTTATCCAGCGAGGTACGTCATACAGCATTCACAGTCACCTCATACAGCATGTATGAGTACCTCTGGCAGAAGTGCAGGAGTGGAGGAGTGGACCCCATGGGGCCTGTGCTTCTGCAGCCACATGTACTCATGCACAATGTACAATATACAGACACAGGTGTGGTTGAATAGGCCCAGGCCACTGTGGGGCCTGGCCTTAACCAGCTGCAGATACAAATCCACAAAGATAGCACATTAGTGCTACTGCATTTGTGTCATCTGGAAATAGCTGTATGTTGTTTGTCTTACCTGATGATGGCTGTCTGTGGTTGCTTGTGTGGTCTTGTTCTTTTGCTTCTGGGGGAGGTGTGGGAAGTTATGGATGGAAATCCCGATGCCACATTTCCCTACTTTTGTTGCATTTAGTTGAACCCTAACCAGTGTATTAACACAGGGTTTTTTTGCCAAAGAATTTCCTTTCATTTTGAGATAGTGAAAGCATATCCTCAGCAGGACCTGCATAAACACATGCAGAAGTGCACGGCCCAGAAGGGAAGAGTCCCCCTGCCTGCGGAAGCTGAAACACATAGTGTGCATCAGAGGCCATCACTAAATAACACAAAAGCATGACATACTGCAGAAAATAGTCTTCAAATAAATGAATCAAGAAGGAGCATTTGAGTATCATGAGATGGCAGGTGATGGAATAGATCAGCTGGTTTCAGTATGCCCACTAGTGCAGGTGATGGAAAGGATCAGCTGTTTTTGGCAAGGCCCCCCCCCCAAAGCTAGGTAATGAAGGGTGTCGTCTGGCTTTAGTACCCCCCATGGGGTCTGATCCAGCTTGGGGATTCTTGCAACCCCCCCCCCCCACTTTCCCAGTCAGTAACTACAGATGCCTTTTTTATCATGGATACTGTGCTTTTTTTTAACCTGAGACCAACAAAAACAAGCATGATAACTTTTGCTGCAAATTCTGAACATTACTAGTCACAGAATAAAACACTAGACTAACCTTAATTTTGCACCACAAGAGCAAAATCGTATTTTGGACAGGATTTGAAACATGACAGCTGCCACATTCACGAGCTGGTGTGAAAAAAATGGCTAGGCTGAAAGTTTGGGGTTAAAATATTGAAAATTACCAATGTTATGAGCGTGCATAGAAAAATTACAACATGCCTTCCTAACCATTGTTTTTTTAACATTCTGACCCCAAATTTTCAACGTGGTCTTCTTATGACCCAATCTGTTATCTATAGGAACTATAGCTCTTTTACATAATCCGGCAATCGCCAGCTCACTACTCTCATTCAAGCCGGCAGCAGCAGCACTCCAGCCGTGGCTACAAAAACCAATAAAGTCCCACTGTTGAGCTCACACAAGAGGCACAATTCTTTCATATGAGCTCTTGCTAAACCTTTCACCAAAGCTTTGAGGGATGTCCCAAAACCATATTTCATGGTCGTTTTTCAAAATACAGACTCCAGAATTGAGCTAAACAGGTCCCATTTATCTAGATGCATGTGTTATTTTCCTCCAGGACATAATTTTTATGGGTTTTCATTTAAAAAAATGAAAAACAAGATGGCGGCCACATGAAAGAGATTTTTTTTTCTCATAAAAGAAAAATATCTTCTTTCATGAGTCAGACATGTAACTGAAGGACCCTACTAAGCATGCTCAGAAATTAAATTTCAAATCCTTATAACTTGGGAACCGATTAATATTTTTTCACCAAACCAAAAAAAAAAAGTCTCTTTCTAGGGAAAGTCCATTCTAGCTTGAAAATTTCAGAACAAAGTGCCAAACCATTGAGACTGTAGGTGAGCACCATAAAATGGTCAAACCCCCTAACTTTTCCACTTTGTGCACTATTCAGATCTTAGAATCCAGACATCCGATGGTCATGAAACTTGCCAAATCAAGACACCTTGCCTCTCAGACTGCGCATACAAAATTCCATGCAATTCCGCTTGAATGAGGGCAAAGTTGTTAAGGTGCAAAGTCAGGGGTTTAACATTAAATACACTATTCAACCCTAACTATATGGGCACTACTGTGCCCCTAGCTCTATATACACACATATATATATATATATATATATATATATATATGAAAGAAAGAAGACAACCTGGGGCATGACATGACATGACCGTTTAGTGGTGCTGTCAGCAAGGGGTAACTGGGCAAAATAGAAGGAGGCCTGACAGAGGAACAATAAAATATACATGAAAAAGTAAAGGCTTCCTGTAGATAACAGGCATACATGTTACAAAACAAATAGCGCAAATGTATAAATGTTGACAGCAATTAAAATAAAGGCATCCTGTAGATAACAGGCATATATATATATATATATATATATATATATATATATATATATATATTTACAACACATATAGCACAAATGTATACATGTTGACAGATATACGAAAAAAACGGTAACAAATGACTTTGTGCAATTGTTGAGGAGCTAGCGGCCAACAACCGTGTAACACACTTCACCAATGTTGCAGCAAGCCTACTACACATTTACCACTGGGTTGTTCCCTTCTCATCTCCCTTTAGACACTTGCTAACACAGTAAAATGCCCTGATACAAAAAACCCTCTTCACTTCAGGAGCTCCTGTAGTAGACACACACTCACTTTAATTTGATACTTGCCCTCAGAGATGGCATACAGAGTCGCTAGACAAATACATTACCTTTTAAAAACACTACACAGTAAAACATGGATTAATTACAAAATAGTAATATCTACCAAATGTACAAGATATACAAGCAAAACATAGGGAAACGGTACACAGTAGAAAAAAGAAACATGTTTTAGATGTGAGGATTACATCAAACAGAAACACCTAATCTAAACTAGAAACATAGAATGTGTCAGCAGAAAAAGACCGCTTGACCCACCCAGTTTGCCCAGATGGTACCTGTGTAGTCTGTCTCCATAGACCCTAACTGGTCTCTGATAACCCTCCCTCCTTCTTGCCTATTCACTAATGTTCAGTTATGTCTATCCCATGCATGCTTGAAGCCCCGTACTTTTTTCTCTTCCAGGCAGTATGCTGGCAGTACAGCCTAGTGGTTGGAATAATGAGCCGGGAATGAGCTTGGTACATCCAAAAGATCTGGGTTTAATTTCCACAATCTCCATTTGCATACTGTGTGACTCTGGGCAAGTCACTTAACCACTCCAGTACTCCTAGGTTGCCCCTGAAAACAGGCACTTGTGCCTAGCAGGCCTTACCCAGTTACCAAAAGAATAAAAAAAAAATATCACTTCCGATGGCAGTCTATTACAGACATCTACCACTCTTTCAGTGAAGTAGTATTTCCTCACATTCCTCTTTAACCACCCCTAGCTTCATTGCATGCCCTTTGGTCATGGTACTCTTCCTCCGTTGAAGGAGACTCCCCCTTGCACCCTATTCACCCCCATGTGGTACTTGTAGTTCTCTATTATATCCCTTTTCTCTTTCCTCTCTTCCAGGGTGTACATGTTGAGATCCCTCAGTCTCTCCTCATAGAGCATTTGGTGCAACCCAAGCACTATTTTATCGGCCCTCCCCTAGACTGCCTCCATCCTGTCTATGCTCTCTCTGAGGTATAGACTTCAGAACTAGACACAATACTCCAGGTAAGCCCTCACCAGGCAGCGTTACAATGGAAACACCACCCTCCCTTCTCCTGCTGGAGATACCTCTCTCAATGCATCTCAGCATTGCACTGGCCCTACCCACTGCAGTCACACTGTCCTGCCACCCTGAGGTTATCAGGTATAATAACCTCAAGGTCCCTTTCCTGCTTTGTGACTGACGGTACATCCTCCAGACTATACTCATTGCTGGATTCTGTATGCCCTAGGTAAATAATTTTGCACTTTTTGGCACTGAACCCCCAACTGCCATATTCTTGACCACTCTTTGGGTTTTCCAAGATCCCTACAAATTCTTTACACCCTCTCCTAATCATCCACCCTATTACATATTTTAATATTATACTGAAGCTAAATTCTAAATTTTCATGACACTGAATTTGTAAAAAAAAGATAACTTTTGCACATAACTTCACTTCCCACAAAAAAGACACCAAAGTAATTTTGGGGAATGGCCCTCTCTTCGTTTCAGGATAAAACAGAACACACAGCACTATTCTTTGCTCTCAGATGTGTGTGTGTGTATCTGCCTCTAAGACCCCGAGGCCTAAAAGACTGCTAAGAGACTAGACATCCTTAGATTTAATTATTCCACAGAGTTGGGTCACACCAGTTCCCTGGATAGCTCACTTGCTTTTCCAAGTAGAGGCAAGTGGTACATTCCCAGGAGGAACAGAGTCCCTTACCCATCTATCTGGCCTTCTAAACTGATACAAAGCTTAAATTAGTTTGCTCTTTAGGTCAATGACATGCAACTCAAAAAAATCAAGCTGCATGTTAGTATTCGAGCAGCTCTGGTCCTTTAGATTTCCCTAGCATGGGGCTGGGTTTATTGTCTAACACACACTACCTAGATGGCATTCCCATCAGGGCTGAAAGATCAGTTACAAACTGATTGCTGAATATTAACAACCATTTCCCCACAGTAACAACAGAATTGACATAGTTTAAAACTTTGTATACAGCACTTGAACAAATAAAAAACATCCTAAGAAATAAATATTTACAGTTACAGCCATGCCACTGACGTGTCTGAATATTTTCCTGAAATTTCTGTGATGTCTCAGGAGAAATTTCCTTCCTGCCAGCAGTACCACTGCAGGGCCAGAGAGATTTCCTGGTGATGGCTACAACTGTATATTTGTAGGGCGGCATCTGTCACAGCAAGTCTTTGTTTTTTCTTGAACATGCTGAAAGAAAGTACAATTACGTAAGAACTTACCGTAACAATAGATCTGCCAGAGAATCTCTTGCAGCAGGCCACATCTACAGAACTATAGCCGCCAGGCACTAAGACCACATGGAAACTTTTCTAACTAGCATTCTACCAGCGGACTGCCTGTGCCCTCCTCGGCTCTCCCACCAGATAGCATACGCTACTTAGTCCCAGCTGAGGGAACCGAGGAGGAATCAAAGGTACCTGCCAAAAGACAATAATGGAGAAGGAGGTAGAGGCACTGAAATGCCTCCCAGGTCTGGGGGAAGGAGGGAGGGATGGCATGGCCTGTTGCAAGCAATCCCCTCGCAGATGCACTTTTTCGGTAAGTGCTTACATAACTGTACTATCTGACTTCAGCAGTATCTCTTGTAGCAGGACACACATATGGAACGAGCCCCAAGCAGTTTCATCAGTAGACAGCATGATAGAGCTGGAGGAACCCTTGAGCCTAAGAAAGTAGCCCCTGGAGAACAATTAGGCCAGATCTGGCCCTATGCCTGGAAACAATGTCCCAACTGAAGTGCTTGATAAAACTGTGGACAGAACTCCAAGTAGCAGCAGCACGGATCTCTGCAGTTGACACATTCAGGAAACAGAAGTATAGCGCAGTGGTTTAAGGCTCTGAGCTGCAAATCTGGTGACATCCAGCAGACCAGACGTGGGTTTGAATCCCACAGCTTCCACTTGCATACTGTGTGACCCTGAGCAAGTCACTTAACTTCCCTGTGCTCCCAGGTTGCATCTGTAAAAAAGCTTTCAGCTTAGTGTGTCTCACCTGGTTAAATAACTCAAAAAGAAGTGGCCATGCCTCTGGTGGAATGGGCATGGGCCTTGCAAGTAAGATCTTTGCCATACTTCCTATAGCAAAAAACAATACAGTTTGCCAACCATTTTGAAAACCACTGTTTTGAAACAGGGATGCCCTCTTTCCCAGTGGTGAAAGAAAGAAATGTTTGGACTTACAACAGTCTATCATATGGTGCGTACAGTAATGCAGAATTCTATGCACATCTAAAGTGGGAGCAATGATTCCCCTGGATTGGCATGCTCTAGAAAATAAACAGGAAGGTGGATGGATTGATTTAACGTACACTCAGACACCAGATTAGGAAGAAACTTAGGGTTACTACGCAAAGACGCCATGTCTTTATGGAAAATCAAAAGGCTGCTCGCACATGAGCACCTGTAGCTCTGAAATTCTTCGAGCAGAACTAATAGCAACTAAAAATAATGCTTTCCATGACAGCATAGCTCGCACGTCACGACTGGCTCAAAAGGATCCAAAGTAAGTTTTTCCCCACACAAGCTTCAAGCCCCAAGGTGGGACTGGATTGTGGATAGGAGGCTTCAGGTAGAGAATGCCTCTCAGAAAAGTGTGGGACATTTCCAACTGTGCCACCATATGTACATCAACAGACATATGGAAGGCAGAGATGGCAGATGTGCACTTTTAGAGAAGAGTACTGCAGCCGGCCTGGTGACGCTGAGGGTTGAGGTGCTGGACACCACACCTCGCTCCACGCTGGTGACCGGGTTCGGTAATGAGCCCGGGTCGTCGGGGGTCGGCAGAGAAGGACTACGACTGAGCATCCAGTGACAGCTCCCCTAGTCCTAGGGAGAAGGGGTGGATGCACGCCGTGCTCTGCTGGTCCCTGGGGATGCCCAGAGGTACTGCAGTTGCATGGGTGCTTAATTGGGGGGAAGCACAGCAGACGTCTGCACATCAGTGCATGGACGTCATTGCCTACCCATGCTTCCATCAGGGGAAATAAATGGGGAAAATGGCAGCACAAGTCCACGGCAGCTTAATGGCTGCAGTTTCACTGACTGATGATGCTTGAAAGGCATGTGCTGGTAATGGATCCTCGCCGGGCGTAGGGGCTACGGGAAGGGCCCTTTTGCAGGTGTAGTTGCGTATGCCAGCTGGGCATGTCAAGCTTCAGGGTCAGCAGTGGAAAATAGGAGTGGTGGCTGGATATAGGGCAGGCTGCAGGTAAAAATTGTTAGATGATTAAAAAAAAAAAAAGAGACAAGAGTACTGCAAGCCAGAAGCTGAAAGAGACAGCAAATACTCCACAATCTGAGTCACTAGGCAAGCGAAGAGATCCAGGTGATGTGAAGCAGCCCACAGCACAAACATTTCCACTTCATTGAATAGGTGGCCCTAGTGGATGACTTCCTAGCTGCCACCAGAACATCAACCACCTGGGATGACACGTGATACCCCAAACCGAGCCATAGCTTTGTCCTCAGGAGCCAAGCATGAAGATGTAGGAATTTGAGGTCTGGATGGACCAGGGTTTCCAGGTTCTGGGATAGCAAACTGGTGCACAGAGGAAGGGTACTGAAGGTTCCGTTGTCAGCTGTTGCAGTAAAGGGCACCAGATCTGACAAGGCCAGAAGGGGGCAATGAGGATCATCATAGTCCCTTCCATCTGGAGCTTGATCAGAATTCTCTGAAGCAGGGGGAAGGGAGGAAATGCACACACAAACTTCCCTTTCCAGGAGAGGGACATGTCTCACCAGAAAACTCCAGGCCCTGGATCGAACGAGCAAAAAAGTAGCAGTTTTGCATTGAGTTGGGATGCAAAAAGGTCCAACTCTGGATGACCACACCTGTTGAACAGATCTTCTACTACTGAAGTCATCAGCTCCCACTAGTGTGCCCTTGACTGTAACCAGCCTAAGGTGTCCGCCAGGGCCTTTGGGGTGCCTGAAACATGGATGGCCACCAGCTTGAGATGGTGATCCAGAGACCAACACCAGACTTTCACTGCCTCCCAGCAGAGGGGTACGAGTCAGTGCCTCCCTGCTTGTTGGTATAGTGGACTACACTGATTTTGTCCATCTGCACTAGCGTAAGACACGGGGATAGCTGAATCTGGATGGCACGCAAGACATAAAGCATGGCCCACATCTCCAGGACATTTGTATGGAGGAGGATTCCAGCTAGAACCATTCCCCGAGTTTGATGGGGCCCTAGATGAGCTCCCACCCCAACCCCAAAGCATCTGTTGTGAGGATTTGCTGAGGGAGGGAATAAGGAAGGAACCCCACCTTAACAGGTTGCTGGGTTTCATCCAATAAAGCAGAACCCTTTTTACTGGAGAGGATACCAGGACTGGCTGTTCCAAGTCGTCGGTACGCTGGTCCCACTGGAACCTTAATGTCCACTGGGAAATCCTCATCTGCAGTCTGTCTAAAGGCACTGTGACTACAGCAGCCGCCATCAGGCCCAAGAGCTGGAGAAAGGTTTTGGCTGAGACACAGCGGCTGTTGTACAACAAGCGGGCTTGAACTATAAGGCGAGCTACCTGGTCCTGGGGCAGGAAGGCCATGTCCTCAGACGTATCCAGGACTGCCCCTATGTACTGGAGGCACTGGCTGAGAGTCAGAACTGACTCGGGCAGGTTGACTGTAATGCTCAGATCCTGGAATAGACAGATGGTGTGTTCCAGAGTCTGTAACTGGTGCTCCCTGGACTAGGCTTTGACAAGCCAGTAGTCCAGGTAGGGGAAGACACAGAGTCCATCCCACCTGAGAGCAGCTGCCACCACTGCCAGGCATTTGGTAAACACTAAAGGGACTGAGGACAAGCCAAAGGGCAAGGTCCAGAACTGGAAGTGTGCCCCCTGAAAATGGAACCTTAGGTACTGTTTGTGGGAGGCATGTAACTGGACGTGCAGGTAGGCATCCTTCATGTCGAGGGAGCAAATCCAATCTCCCTGTTGCAGAAGGGGCAACAGACCCTGAAGCATTACCATCTGGAATTTTTTTCTACAGGATGAACAGATTCAGCTCCCAGAGGTCTAGAATGGGTCTGAGATCTATGCATTTGGGCACCAGGAAGAAGTGAGGGTAAAACCCTCTGCACTGTTGAGTTTGAGGGACGGGTTCTGTGGTCCTTTGTCGCAACACGGTGTGGGATTTCTTCCAGAGCACCGAAATGTGGTCTGGAAGGTAAGAGGCCAGAACTGAGTTTTTTCTGGAGGCCACTCCAGAAGTTCCAGTGTGTGGCCACTTTCTATGATCTGCAGCACCCAAGCATCTCTGATGATTTTCCTCCACTTGTTTAAGTGTAGGAAGAAGCGGCCACCTACCACCACCTCCTGCCTTAAGGGAGGGGAGGTCGGGGCATGGAGACAGACTGAACTGGCAGGGGCAGCCGGGGGTACACCTACACCCCTGGGGAATTTTTCTGTGGTGGAGGAGGTGGGCATGGCAGGGGTGACCCGGCGCTCACCCTGGGGCTTACTAGAGGGTTTAGGTCTATGAGTAGACTGACAAAAGGGCACTCACTGACCACCTTTTGGCTAGCTGGTGTGGTACATGGAGTGGACCAGTCGCAGGGTGTGGCCAGAGGCTTGCAATTGAGACAGTAAGTCCTGCACATCTCAGCCAAACAGCTTGTAGCCCCAAAAGGGGGCATTCAAGATGGACAATTGAACAACCTGAGCAAAGCCCGACACCCACAGGTACCCAAGTGTCGATGTAGGTAACTGCCATCACAGACAGCCCTAAGGAGATGAGTAGTGGCATCGGACCCAGCTTTAAGAGACTGCAACAGCTGCTGTTTTACAGGGTCCTCTGGGAGGGCCAGGGCAGATTCCAGGGCTTGGTCTCAGGGCTGGTTTTGGTACTGGACCATATGAGCAATGTAATTTAATACCCTGATGGTCAGTGTGGTGGAAGCTAAGGTTTTCTTTCCAATGTGATCCAGCCAATGGGACTCCTTATTTGGGGGCAAGGAACTGAGATGTTTGGGTCTCTTGGTGCAGTTGTGGGTGGCACTGGTGACCACCGAATCTGCATGAGCCTGATAGGTGAAGAAAGATCTTCCTGCTGGAACCTGGTGGAATTTGTTCACTTTCCTAGGTACAGTGGGTATCAAATTAGGCCAATACCAGGTGGCCATGGTGGCACCTTCAAAAGGCTCAATTAGGGGAGGGATGACCAGAAAAGGGGCAGCTGGCAGGCTTAAATATGTGGCCAGTTGACATTGAGTGGGATCTTGTTCTTCGGTGTCAAAGACCATAGCCTACTGTAGCTGTCTCATAACCGAGACAAATGAGCGGTCATTCTGGGGATTGTGGATATTCAGGGTCTCCTTTGTCGTTGAATGAGACCACGGAGATGGAGTTGTAAGGAGTAACTACACGATGTCACTATTGACGCCCTCATCAGGTGAATGAAGTCTGGCACGGTCACCATCATCCCCGAGTCCTGAGGGGAGAGAGGCCCAGGGTCCTGGAGCGTGAGGCATGGCCCTGCAGGAAGATGAGGGGGTGCTGTGGGGATGGGCCATGGGGAGGAGCAATCTTAGCCTGCATAAAGTCTCATAAGGCAGTAAGCTTTGAGTGAAAGTCCACCACTATTGGCATCAGCAGAGATACTACTGAAGCCAGCATCAGGGAGCACGGACACACAGGCTGGGGCCTGCGTGGAAGCTCCTTGGCGCAAGCCAGCATTGGATATAACAGCAGCCTAGGCTCAGGCTGGGGTGACTCAGGAGAGGGTATAGGCTCCTAGCCTAAGATGGCAGCCAAAGAAATGGCCGTGGTCGGTGGTGGGGGATTAGTAATTGTCCTGCTGACCACCAGTGCTGAGCCTGTCGACAACAAGCCAGATGAGCCACCTGACTGTGTGCCTACCAAGAACAAGGGACTGAATAGCAGGGGCTACGAAGTCAATGGCATGCCAGAGCCCCTGGAACCAACCCCCACCATCGAAACATTGGTGGGGGAGCTGCCAGTAGTAGTCCTGTGGGGGAGAGAGCATGCAAGGCAGAGGGGGCCGCCCCTGACAGAGACTGCCCCGCTGAGGTTAGCTCACAGAGCAGTGACCAGGATTGAGACGAGGAGGACTGGTATTTCTCGTCAGGACAATCCTTGTCTCAATGCTTATGCTTCCCCATAGACTTGTCCTGGGCCTTGGAAGGCTGCAAACCTGAGGATATCGAGGGGGAAGCAGAGGAACTTGAAGTCTGAAGCTCCTTCTTCATCCGGGCGATCTTTTACTTCAACAGAAACATTTTGAGGGTCTGCACTCGGTGCTTCCTGGTGGCCTGACTGAAGCCGCAGAAGATCACACAAGTCTGGGTGTCGTGGTCTGGGGCTAGGCTGCAGATGCAGGCCTCATAGTCATCCTTCTCAGGGATCTTCTGCCCACAGACACACTTTCTGAAGAGGCTCCTGGAGGGGGAGCTTGGCATAGACGAAGAGGGGAAATCACTATTGCTAAAGTGAAATACACTAGGGAGAGAAAAATTAAAAAATGGAGTTTTAAGAAAGAATAGTACAGTTGCATAAGAACTTACCATAACAGTAGATCTTCGAGAGTATTTATTATTATCTTTTATTTATTTAAAATCTTGGAATTACAAAGACTCACATCAATACACAATACAGTCATAGGTAAATACAATAGACAGTACGATACAATATACAATGCCAGGGCAGTTTGATGGCAAGGTTACAGCATGAAACAGTATACTGAGATGTCTAATACAGAGTTGAGGCTATGGGCAACACAGTGAACAGTACGATACAGGGTACAGTGTCAGGGCACTTTGACTTCTGGTTACAGCATGACCATTTTACAAGGATGTCCTGATCAGTTTACAAGGATGTCTAATACATTGTTGTGGCTGTTGACAGTGCGTAGGATAAATCGAACAGTAAGAGGTCAGTTAGTGGCCAGAAAGTGAATTAGGGGACAGTGCACATGCCTTCTATGCTTGGCTGGAGCTGAGTAAACTGAGTAAGTTAGGGGAGTTAGGTAGTGCAAATTCTACAGCAGTCTGTCGGGAGACTTGTCCAAGTACCTGAGTAAGAATTGCAGGCCACTGACTGTGAAAAAGGTTGTGTGGCCGTTCTGAGCGGCTGGTGAAGGCACTGGTGGTGGACTTAGAGTGTGCAGGTGCAGGTGCGGGTGGCAAGGAGGTGGGTCTTGAGTGCCTTTTTAAAGGGAACAAGTTTTTGATGGTTAGAGACCGATGGTGAGAGGGTGTTGAAGTAGGAGGGAGCCCTGACCAGAAAAGACCTCTGGGCGAGTGTCGTTCTGACTTTGGGAATGGCCAGTGCAGCTTTGGTTGAGCTGCGTGTGTACACTGTGGGAGAAGAGGAGATTAGGGAGGCAGATAGGCCTGGGGGGGGGTCAAGCCAAGGAGGGATATTTTGGTCAAGAGGCAGGACTGGTAGTGGACCCTCTCATCAAAGTTCAGGATCAGGGCAATGAAATAAAGCGTGCATGTGTGTGTCATGCGGTCTGCAGCAGTTAAGAACCTGCAGGCTTTGTTAATGACTACTTTTATTTTACTGATAGCTGTTGAATCTGCGGCAGCATAGACCAGTAACCCATAGTCGATCAGAGACATTACTGAGGAGGTTATGGCTAGTCTCAGGGCTTTTGGCGTAAGGCAGTCCTTATGGTGATAAAGGAGACCAATGCATGCATTGGCAGCAGATGTGAGGGTGTTGATGTGTGCGTGGAAGGAGAGGGCAGAGTCAAAGATAACCCCTAGATATTTATAGGACGAGACTTGCTCCAGAGTGTAGAGTATCTCTTGCAGCAGGTCATAACACATGGGGATATCAGCCGCAGGCGTCATTTCCTTCGAATGACTTCTCAACAGTCGACCCTGGGACCTCCCCCTAACACTACCTCGTGATGTCTGCATGGCAGGTATAAAAGGGGGAGGTCCCAGCTACTTCTCAGTTCTTTTCAATCCTAGTGACTGAATGAGAAACCATTTCTCAGGTCTCTGATGGCAACCGAGGAGGGAAATAAGGCAGCAGCTCATGGAGCTTGTAAAAGGACAAGAGCAATAAACCCTTTTGAAGTAACAGCAAGGGGGAAGGTGTGTGGGACTGCATGACCTGCTACAAGAGATACTCTCGAAGATCTACTGTTACAGTAAGTTCTTACGCAACTGTACTATCTATCTTCTTTGAGACAATCTCTTGTATCAGGTTATAACACATGGGAAGACTCTCAAGTAGTTATTATGCCAAGTTGGGAGGAGGAGGAAGCAAACTATCAGGACTTAAGAAAGGAGGCCTTGTAAAAACGGCCCATCCAAAAGCAGTTCACATTTTGGAAGCAATGTCTAAACTATAATGTTTCGTGAACGTATGTACAGTAAACCACATGGTGGCTGCACAGATTTCTAAGGCAGAGACGCCCCGGAAACACACCATAGAGGTAGCCTCTAGTAGAATGGGGTTTTACAACCCTCATGAGAGTTTTGTCGAATTTTATATAGATAAACGAAATGCAGATGGCCAACGATGTGGACAAGCACTGTTTCGAAAACTGAACGCCCTGATTTCCAGGGGCGAAAAACAAAAAGTTGCTCAGTTTTTCGCAACTGTGAAGTGCAGAGCAGATAAAGACTCAATGTTCTATGCACATCAAGAGTATGAAGCAGGGATTCCCCTGGGTTTGCAGGCCCCACATAGTACACAGGTAAGTGGATAGCCTGATTTAAAGTAAATTCAGAAACAAGCTTTGGCAAAAACGACAGGTTGGTGCGTAAAGTCATCCTATCGTTATGAAACTGCAGGTAGGGAAGTTTGCACATTAGTGCCTTTAACTCTGAAATACATCTACTCGATGTAATGGCAACTAAGAATATAGTTTTTCAAGAAAGATAACAGAGCTTGATGGATTCAGCGGGCTTAAAAGGACTCATAGTCAGTTTTTCAAGCACAAAATTCAAATCCCACACAGGGACTGGATCCCAGATAGGGTGATGAAGGTGCAGAATGCCTTTTAAAAAGGTTTGAATCAAAGGTAACTGGGACAATGGTTGTTGCCCACAGGTAAATGAAATGCGTAATGGCCGAAAGGTGAAATTTAACAGAGGAATATTTCAGTCCACCTTCTGACAAAGAGAGCAAATAGTCTAAGATGCTCTGAGGGGGAACACTCATAAGGGTCTAAGTCCTGCATAGATGCCCAAATGGAGATGCTTTTCCACTTCATAGAATAGAAAGACCACGTAGATGGTTTCCTGGCAGCCCAGAGGACTTCTGCCACCTTTGGGGACACCCTGAAGCACAAGAGGACTATGTCCTCAGGAGCCAGGCGTGCAGATGGAGAGAGTGAAGGTCTGGGTGTAGCAGGGAGCCTTGTGCCTGGGACAACAGCATGCGGCAAATCGGCAGAGGTAGGGGATCTTGTTCTGAGAGCTGTAGAAGCAGAGGGAACCAAATCTGTCTTGGCCAGAACGATGCTATGAGAATCATAGATGCCCTGTCCCAGACCAGTCTGAGTAGTAAGTATGAACAAAAGGAAAGGGTGGAAGGCGTAAAGAAATCTTCCTGTCCAGGAAAGAGATAATCGTCCCACCACACAGTTCCAGGACCTCGCTCGAGAAAGCAGTAAAGAGGCAGTTTTGCGTTTTGCGGAGAGAGAGGCAAACATATCCAACTCCGGACAGCCCCATAGGCAGAAGACATTGTGCAGGACATCTGGCAAGATTTCCCACTCATGGGCCCGTGCAGTGAACCTGCTCAGGGCATCCACCAGGGTGTTGGACCGCCAGAAGGTGGATATTTCTCTGGATCACCCAATACCATACCCTCATCGATTTTCTGCAGAGAGGGTATGAATGGGTGCTTCCTTGCTTGTTTAGGTAGTGAACTACCGTAGAATTGTCTGATTGCACTTGAAGGCAACTGGGTGGAAGGTGAGTCTCGAACACTTTCAAGGTGTACAGGACTGCCCTCATCTCCAATACATTGATGTGGAGGCGAGCCTCCACTGACTTCCAGGAGCCTTGGGACGGACGTGCAGGAGATGAGCACCCCACCCTATCAAGGAGATGCCTGTAGTCAGAATGAGACATGGGACAGGAGAATAAAATGGTATGCCTCACATTAAGTTGCCATGGACTTCCACCATTGTAGGGCTTGAAGAGCCGGGGAAGACATCAGGACCGGGGCATCAAAATCATCCTCCTTCTGGTCCCACTGGACTCTCAGGGACCACTGAAGGATCCTCATATTTAACCTGGCATTGGGAACTGTCGGAATCATGGCTGCCAAATGTCCCAGGAGGTGCAGATAGTCTTGTGCCGAGACTAATCTGCTTGACTCTAGGCTGCATGCCAAAGCAATCAGGGCATCTGCCCAAGCTATGAACAGATATGCCCTTCCCACGGAGGCGTCTAACATGGCTCCGATATATTGGAGGCATTGCGCAGGATACATTTTGGACTTTGGATAGTTTACTGCTATCCCCACTTGGTCGAACAACTGCAGGGTTTGAGAAAGCGTGAATAACAGCCAACGAGTAGAAGATGCTTTCAGGAGTCAGTCCAGGTAGGGAAAGACATGTAGGCCTTCCCTGCAGAGGGCCGCTGCGACCACCACTAGGCATTTTGTGAATACCCTCAGGGCTAAGGAAAGGCTGAATGGGAGGGCCCTGAACTGGTAATTATGATCCTGGAACAAAAAATGGAGAAACCAGTCTGTGAGCAGGGTGGGTATGCATCCTTCATATCGAGAGAGCACAGTCAATCACCTTTGTTCTGTAAAGGGAGAAGTGTTGGAAGAGACACCATCCTGAACTTTTGGTATTTGATATAGAGGTGAGACACCTCAGATCCAAAATGGGGCACAAGTCTCCAATCCATTTGGGAACCTGGAAAAAATGGGAGTAAAATCCTGTATCCTTCTGAAGAAGGGGAACTGGCTTGATGGCAAGTTTTGTGAGCAAAGCATCGATTTCATTCCTTAATACTAATGCTTGGTCTGGGAGGTAATGAGAGACCCTTGGTGGCAAAAAGAGTGGTATCTCTGTGAACTCCAGTGTGCGTCCTGATTCGATCAACTGCAGAAGCCACAGGTCAGAGGAGATGGCATGCGACCCTTGTAGGTGCAGAGAAAACCTGCCCCCTACAGCCGTGGGAAGGGCCTCTGGTCCCAAGACCAGAGGAAGACCTTCAGGCTGAAGGTTGGCCCTGCTGTAGGGCAGCAGGGATGTAATGGAGTTTTTGAGCATTTCTAGGACCCAGCAATGTCAATTGAGGCATTTGCTTATTGGCAGGCAGGCTTCGAGCATTGGGACACACCCTGTAGGGGGCGACCCCTGGAGGAGCCCCTGAATGCTGTTTTGGCATTTGGATGGTACAGGGTCCAGACTGATTGAAGGGTACAGCCTGAGTCTTGTAAATCCTTCGACATTTCTTGGGTCTGTGGACCAAACAGTGGATCATCCTTAAATGGAGCATTAAGGATAGATTGCTGCATGTCTGGAGAAAATCCTGACACTCTCAGCCAGGCATGATGTCTTAGACAAACACCTGCCGAGAACGTACAGGCCGCAGTGTCAATGGCATCATAGGTGACCCTGAGCAGTTACCGGCATACAACCGCCGCTGCAGACATCTTGGCTGTCAGATCCTCCTGGACAGAACCTGCAAGGAGGGACTAGACCATTGTCTGGGAGGTTTTTAGGATTTCCACCAGATATTTCAGGAGGTGACCCATGTGATTAGGTACACAGAGAGACATAGTAGCCGAGGCATAAACTCTTTCCCATAACATCCAATTTCTTGGATTCTTTATGTGGAGGTTGAGTGCTCATGTGCTGAGACCTAGAGGGCCTATCATAAGTGGCATTGCTCACCACAGAGTCTGTCTAAGGTGGAAACATTAAGTAGGAGTGGTCCAACGGGGCCTGATAAATCCTAGCAGCCTTCCAAGGATTGGAGGGAATTTTGAATGGTTGCTTCCAAGCATCCCAAATAGCCTCTTTGAAGGCATCCACCAAAGGGGTGATGACTAGAGTGGGCTGCATTCCGGTACACCTAAGTACCCTGCCAACTTCTTTCTTGAAGCATCCTGCTCAGTGCACTGGAACCCAAACGTTTTCTGGAAGTGTATCATAATGTCCAAATATGTGGGATTGTCTGGTGGAGAGCATGGTAGGTGCGGGGTAGGTTCACCATGAACTGACAAGGGGCCGAGGAGGACCGTGGGAACTCCTCATGGTCCATCCCATCCTCATCCTCCAGGTCAGTCAGATCCTAGTCCTCTAGGAAAGGGTCCTTCATGTCCACATTCTGAGTGTGAAAACTTGTGGAGGCAGGGGAAGAGCTGGCTGTCCTCTGGGCTGAAGCAGGCCGAGAAGGAGCAGAGACCGGAGTCGACCCCTCGTTAGGGGGGGTGTGGGGTCCAAGTCAGGTCCAGGATAGTATGTACTACAGCTTGGACATTAATCATGGCCATCTGCCCTGAGGAAGTAACTGGGGAAGAATGGACTGAGTAAATTGGGACCACTGATGATATAGATGAAGGCAGTGGAACCAAGTGAGGAGCAATCGATGGGTGTGTATAAGACCCCAGGATTGTCGATGAGGGTGTTAACATTGAGCCCACTGAGGTATCACCAATCGTTGATGTGAGTATCATCGACAGGCCAGAAGCCATCGTCGACGGACGATGACTGGAAGCCACAGAAGGGGGAAGCTGCAATATTACCCCAGAGACCACCGTCGACGGAGGAGCCATCAACAAGGGAAGAGAGGAGCCCACAATCATCGACAGTGTAGAAGACAATGTTAGAGGGCAACCTTCTCTGTACTTACCTTCTTGGTAGCAATCAGGGTACTCATCGTCTTGATGATGAGGGAGCGGCAGAAACATGCTTTGTTTTGCTGGCATGTTTCTTAACAGGACCCTATCCTGTTGACAAGGAGGGTTCACCCACAGAGCGGTGAGACCCCGAGGACATCGAAGACTCTCTGGGATTGGAGCATTCCTGCTGCTCCAGAAGGGCAACCTTTTGCTCCATGAGAAACTCACGAAGTTGCTGAAGCCTTCAAAGTTTTGTAGCCTTGTTGAATCTGTTACAGAGGATGCAATCCCTGGTGCCACGCTCAGGACCAAGGCACCAAACACAGACATTGTAGAGGTCCTCTGCAGTGATTTGGTGACCACAGGAACACTTTCGGAATAAGGGATCTGAAGACATCAGTAAAAGAATCTTTTTAGTGAAATTTTGGTCAGCAGAACTCTTCGTTGACGACTGGTAAGCAGAGCTCTGAAGGAGGACTTGTTGCATGCAGGTCGTGGTTGAAAAGAACTGAGGAGTAGCTGGGACCTACCCCTTTTATACCTGAAATGCAGAAATCACGTGGTAGTGTTAGGGGGAGGTTCCAGGATCCAATGCTGAGAAGACATCTGGAGGAAACAATGCCTGCAGCTGATCTCCCATGTGTTACAACCTGCTGCAAGAGATTGTCTCGAAGAAGATCTTGGTGAAATGGTGGACAACAGAAGCTGGCAGATCTCCGTGAAGTCTTACGTGTGATGGTCGATGGTGGGAAAAGGACTGAGAAGGGCATGGGAGCTGCCCACTCTTATAGGATAGGTCGACGTTAGCGTGGGCGGTCCCTGGTAGACTGGTAGCTAGACATGTTTCCACATGGTCCTTGTGCCTGGCGGCTTCCATAGGTGTGACCTGCTGCAAGAGACTCACCCTAAGTCTGAAGCTGACATTTTACAACAGAGAAGTAAAATAGGTTCAGTGAGATGCAGACAGCTAAAAGTTAGTCTCCCAAAGCTGGACCATATTAAAAACAAAATAAGAACATAGAAAATTGCCAGCAGAAAAAAGACCATTTAGTCTATCGAGTCTGCTCTACGTGAAGCACATGCATCTATGTTACATGACACTCCATGCACCTCCTCCAACACTCTTAACCTCTGCGTCACCCTATTCCAACCCCTCTTAAACCCACCAACTGTTGTCAGGTTTAATACCTCATCTGGCAGACTATTCCAACCATTCCCCACCCTCTCTGTAAAGAAATTCCTCAATACCTCCTTCCTGAATCTACCCCCACCAATTTATAACTACTGCATTACCCCTGTACATTTGTCCCCACTGAATCTAAGAAGATCAGCAGTCAACCTTGTTTATACCTTTAAGTGATCTGAATTTCGCTATATGTCGCTCATTCCAGTCTCTCTTCCAGTGAGTACAAACTTAGATTTTTCTAGCCTCTGATCATATGAGAGACCTGCTGGCCTTAAATCATTTTTGTAGCTTTTTCTCTGTACTGCTTCCAGCCGATTGATGTAATTTTTTGGTTGGGGCTCCACATAGTACTCCAGGAGTGGGTGCACCACTGACCTGTGCAGTGGCAATATTACCTCTTTGAGCCTACTGGTGAACTCCCTTCTTATACAACCTAGCATCCTGTTTGCCTTTGCCACTGCCTTATTACATTGCATGGAGGGTTTCAGACTACTCATTATTGCAATCTCAGATCCTCTTCTTCCTCATTCACCATGATAATCAATCCACCTAGGCTACAGTCAGCTCAAGGAGTCTTTTTCCCTGCTTGCATTACTTTAAATTTTTTTGCACTGAAGAAGAAGAATAATCAGCATTTATATAGCGCTTTTCACACACACTGTTTCCCAAACGCTTTACAAGCAATGCTATACTGGTAGTGAAGTGACTGAACGTGTAGTGGCAGCCATATCGCACATCAACACCCATACACAGCCTTGGACAATTGCATGAAACAGTTTTACGGGAAGGGGAATATTGGCCAGGACACCAGGAAGGTTCCATACTCTTTGCGAAAAGTGCCTTAGGTTCTTTTACTTCCACCTGGACACCCACAAGGACAGCACCAAGATTTGTAGAAGGGTCCTTCATTTGACATCTCATCTGAAGGACGGCACACCCTAACAGTACAGCACCCCCAATACTGCACTCAGGTGCCAGCATTTAGGTACGAGTCCGATCCCAGTGTGGGACTAGCACCCACAACCTTCTGGCCCAGAAGCAGATGTGCTACCAGCTGAGCCATGCGGACACCTTTGAATCAAGCACTGAACCCTAACTGCCTAATCCCGGACTATTTCTCTAACCTTGCTAAGTCCTCCCACAAATCATGAATTTACTCCTCCATGTCTACCCTCCCACAGAGCTTGGTGTCATGTGCAAAGATGCAGATTTTGCCTTTTATGCCTTCTCTTATTCACGAATACATTGAACAGCGTTGGATCCAATGCTGATCTCTGTGGTACTCCATTGGTAACCTCCCACACTTGAGTGCTTGCCTCTGAACACCACCACCACAAGGACCCCAACCAGGTAGCAACCAATGTTGACAACTTACTTTCACTCCTAGGTCTTCTCCTATTCCTTTTGTAACCCCCTACTCTTATACAAATGGTATAAGCCCAATATGGACCACTGTATTGGTATAATGGAACTGCCAATATATTGTTTCACATAAAATAGGCTAGCTTTAGTCAGTCAGTTTGTGAATAGATCATAGGTTTGGAATAGTGTTATGAATTCAAGCAAAAGCTGAGATTCCAAGTTGCCCACCTCTCTGAGGAGGGTGTTTTAGCTTGGGTCTACAAATGAACTGCGGAGCGCAATCTTGTCAGCAGATAGAGGAGGAGCTTCTCAGTGCCGAAGCATGCTTTATGAAAGCAATAAGACATGACAGGGTGTGGGTTGTTGATTGATAACAGCATGCCCCAGGTGCGCTGTTATGCACGAGGCACTTGCGCCGAGTGACTACAGCAGCTGGGTAGTGCTCTTATCAATCAACAACCCACACCCTGAAGTGTTTTATTGCTCTTATAAAATGGGTAATAGCTATTTCTATAACAATCAAATAAAACTCTGGACGCATTATTAAAGATTTAATAATAGTATGTTATTTTATTTAAATATGGTGAAAAATAGTCCCCAGACTTGGGCAGAGTAGTGGTAAAATTGACTGAACAGCAACTCACTGAAAAATGCTAAACCAGTGAGTTGGAGGGTCAGCAATGTATTATTTGAACAATTTGGGTCTGCCTCTGTAACTGTGTTTTCCCACCTTTTCTTATTGTTTATAAAGTATTACCTACTTTCTTTATCTTGTTTTTTTTTCTTCTGTTTTTTCCCTTCATTCAAGACACAGAATGTTTATCATGGAATGTTTACCATGGAATACAGGGATTCAAAATTCTGCTCAGTTTTGCTGGTAGAATGTTACTCTCCCAGCATACTGTACACACAGACAACAAAGGCCTGTTTCAGAGCCAGTGACTCAATTACATAGGTGTAGCCAGGGGTGGTTTTCTGGGTGCCCAGAAACCCCCTCCCTTATGGCTTCCATTATTGTTTTCATAAAAAATCATTCATATATGGAGACTAAATAATGGGATTTCTTTGACAAGAACCCTCCATTCGGAAATCTGGCTACTTCCCTGAATTATCTCACTGTCAAGGCAAGCAGAAGAGATTTCCCTGATGAGCAGGTAAAGACAGAAGGGGATGTTTCACTGTTAGTAAAGAAACAGTTGTAATGAAAACTATACAATAATTTTTCTAATTTGTTTATGTGTGTAAGGAGAGTGTGATGATCAGGGAAACAACGTTTACTTAATTTGCTTTATTTTTTATTTAAGGTAGTTTTATTTTTAGGGCCCAGTTGAAGATTTTTACAATGTAAAGGTGGGAGCCATGTTTGTGATGGAAGATCAGTTCTGGTTGCAGAGGGACTGATGGAAGATATCAGTTGCTCAGTGATACTGCTGCCCTTTCACCTATGGAGGTTAAGGTATTAGGAAAGTAGTGCCACCTTCCAGTCTGTTGACAGGTAAGGACACGCCTTTTGACCGATCAGGGTGAAGGATTTCTTCTACCCATTTTATAAGCTCATATATAGCATAACATCAGTGTTTCAGCACCTTCTGGTATGGGAGGGACTCAAAACATGAAAAAATGCTAGGACCCGACTGCAGCTTGACAGAGTGGGCCTTTCCTGATCTCCTGCCCTGAATAATAAGTGGTGCCGGCAATGTGAGTGAAGATCCCATCACAGGACAATCAGTGAACAGGGGTTAGTGGAGGGAACCTAGTCAGCAGGAAAGCCAGAAGGTCTGTGGGTACAACGAGGCAAACAAAACATTCTGCTTCCTACTTAACCTGTCAAGATCAAGAGCCATATCAGACAATCATAACCTAAAAGTATAACGACACAGTTTGGCGAGAAGTAGGTATGATTACAATCACTAGCCTCTACTCTTTTTAGATTTCTCAGCTAATAAATATTCTTGGCAGGAGGTATGGTCTTGTGGTTAGAGAACCAGCATAGGAGTCAGCGGACTTGAGTTTCAATCCATTTCAAGTCACTTGCTCTGTGACTTCAAACAAGTCATTTGATCACCCTGTGCCGTAGTACTCACAGGCAGCTGTATACTTGAGAAGAAGCAGTACCCCACTAAAACAAGATACTGCATGTCAGCTGGGTTTGTCTGGGTAAATAAACCCCAAAACATTCTCAGGACCATTTCAAGACCCAGCAGTAGCACACCACACTACAAATAGGCAAGTAGGGACTGCTATTGAGCCCAGGTGTCTGCAGAAAGGAAGGCCAGGCCAGGGGCGCAGTACTTCTGCGTCAAGGGAGGATAGGTGTAGCACCCTCAAAATCTAAGAGTGGTGGGCCACTGATGCACCTGTATCCACAGAAGATGCTGTGTGTAGGTGTGGCAGTGGTGTGGTACTGCACAGTGCCATTCTAAGAAGGGAGAGAACCCTGGGTAAAAAAACCCAGAAGCCACAGCACTTACAGCACCCCCCAAGCACACCTGGGTCCTTCCTCTGCTGGTGATCACTGCTGGAACTCAGAGGTTACCATGCAGCAGCGCCGGGGAAGACAGTTCCTCTGTTCCAAGATGGGGAAAGTGGCTTCAGGGAGCGGGTAAAAGGCTTCATAAAAACTACGTTGTTTACTTTTAATTAATATTACTTACCATACTTCCTGTCTTAATTCTCTGTTGCATAGAAAAACAACTATTCACTTTATGTGGGTGACAGTTTGACAGTTTCATCAGTGAAACATCAAAGTTTGTGTGGTCAAACACCTTATGGTGCACACAGTCTGACAGTGCAATACAGGAAATGATTTTTCCATCAGCCCTCTGCATAGCACCTTTAAAAAAAAAAAGCTCACATATCAACAGGCCTAAGTAAAAGGGATACCATCAGCCTCCTCCCTTCCCCTTCAGCCTCAAAAGTGTCCCTAGTTTACAAAAACACAGTTTGATTATTACTGTCCTTCCCCAAAATTTGCTCATGTTTCTGGTTGTATTGTATTTACTTTCTTTCCTCATTCAAAGAGGGTAAAGCTGCCCAACAAACATGTTAAAGGAATTTTCTATGATTGAGGTACTACTTTTCTTATTTTGGTACCTTAGGTCAGCAACAGTCAGTGGGCACCAGTTTTAAAATTTTTGGTAAAACTTGCATGTGGTGGGAAGAAGTCATATTTTGGCCCCAACAAGGTGGCCAGTTGATCCCTCCCACTTCTCTATAGCTCTGATCCATCCCCGTGCTCAGGCATGTAATGACATGTCCTCAGGAACAGCGTGGGTGCATGTGTCACTGAAATCAATGGGGTAATATTTCACTGCTTTTAAAAACACAATAATAGCTACAGTAACTTTAATCAAGGTCACCATTCCACCAAGATGGGCTAAGATGAGTGTGTGCATATGTGTGTGTTTGTGGGGGGAGTACATCAGCAAAACAGGGCAGGGAAATACACGGGTCAGGAACAGTTACAGGAGGTGGTAAAGAAGACACACAGAAGAGACTTGAAGGAGAAGAAGGATGAGGCTGAGCAGATAGACAGGGGAAGAGAGGACCAGAGATTAGGAAAATGATATGATAAGATAGCTAGGCCCACCTTAGTTTTCATGGAAGGGAGGAAGCGGGAAAGGGAAGCAGTGTTACAGAAGGCAGGGGGCAGGAGAGGGGGAAGGTAGGGATGGAGAGCCAAATCAGAATTTGGAGGTGACGGTGGCACAGTGGGAGAGGCATCTGGCATCAAGGGAAGGGAGGGAGAGGGAGGAGTAGAAAGAGCAGTGGTGGTTATGGGGAGGGTAGTCCAAGGCAATATGGCAGAAAGAGTGAAAGAGAGGTTCAGTCTGGCACAGGTAGACTTGGGAGATGAGCTGCAGACAACGTCACCATAGTCAGATAGGGAGGATCATCTTCATGACAATCTTGTGGCAGGAACTGAATGGGATACTGGCTTTGTTTCTATAAAGCGCACACAGTTTTGGGTGAAGCTTTGGGTGGATAGCATCAATGTGCACCAAGAAGCTGAGGTACCAGTCTAACCAGATCCCAAGTTCCTTAAAGAAGGAGACATCCCTAATCTCAGTACCCTCAAGAGTGTGGAAGGAGGGGAGGTAAGAAGGCCTGGCAAGCCCCTGCTGGGAGCCAAAGTTCATGGAGATTGTTTTCTTGGCATTCAGGGACACAAGGTTGGAATGAACCAGCTCTAGACACTGCTGAAATCCTGTTGGAGACAGACAGCAAATTCAGCAACAGAGGAGCAGGAAGCAAACAGCACAGTGTCATCTGCATACATGTGGATAGGCACAGAAGAACAGGCTGAGGGGAGATTGTTTAGAAATATTAAAGGGCCCAGGACAGAACCTTGGGGAATGCCTAAGCAGATAGGGAGTGGGGGGGAGAGGGATCTGTGTCTCCGATACAGACAGCTTGTGATCTGCCCTCAAGGTAGGAGCGAAATCAGCTGACTGATGAGGCAAGAAATGATGCCTTAAGCTTATCCAGGAGAAGGAGGTGTGACACTGAGTCAAAGGCCTTGGCCAAGTCAACAAAGATGGAAGAAGTGAACTGACCCTGGTCCATGCCAGACAGGATACAGTCATTGAGCTAGAGAGGGAGGTGGAAGTAGAGCTGGACTTCCTAAATCCAGATTGGAAAGGGATGAAAAAGGAGGCGAAGGCATCAAGGAAAGGAGAGAGCTGTGATAGGACAAGATGTTTCTGGAGCTTGGCCAAGGTGGGGATGAGGTGACTGTTTCCAGAAGAGGATGGATCACCCTTCTTTGGGAGGGGAGTATGGCAGTAGCCTGTTTCCAGGCATCAGGAACACCAGCAGAGAAGGAGAGGTTGAGGAGAAGGATAATAGGGACAGTGAGGGCCACTGCAAAGAGATGCAGAAGCTTAGGATCAAGGACATTAGGACTCATTCCCCTAATGGGTGTTAACAGCTAGAAGGGCCTCAAGGGTGGAAGAGGAAGTGCTAGGAGAGAAGAAGTGCAAGAAAAGAGGGGTAGGGTGAGGGGGTAGAAGGGTGGAGAAGGGAAAGGGCACAGGTGGTGAAAAAGGAGTTAAAGGAAGAAGCAAGGGTAGCAAGGTCAGTGGTGTGGGAGTTGCCAATATTGAGGACTGGAGGATGAGGACTGGCTTGGAGGAGAGAAGAGGGAGTGGATAACTTTACAGAACTTACAAGGGTAATTAACTCATTCAGGCCTAGAGACGTCTGTAGGCAGTGTCTGAAAGCACAGCCACTCAGGACAAAAACGCCTGTAGACGTACTCAACTGACTTTCACTCAGGCCTAGAAACGTCTGAGGAAGTCAGCAGTTTTTACCTAACGATTAAACAAACCAAATTGCTTACAATTGAATGCATAGCACCATTAGAAAGGTTATTTTGCTCTGAACAATTTTGCTGTAGATACTTTGTGTCTATCATGTATACTTTAGGAGTTATTCATATTTGTTTAAGGTATGGTGTGCATGGCTAACATTTGTCTGTCAAGCCTCACCTAAGCACCTTGAATAAATCTGAAAAAAAAAACAGTTGTTTGGTATTTCAGCTAGTATAAAATAAAAACTAAATGGATTACAAATGATTGCATAGCACCATTGCAAAGGTAACATTGTGCTGAACAACTTTGCCACTAGCACTTACGGTTCAAGAGGTATTCACATTTGTTTGTGGCATGCTGATTATGGCTTGATTTTGCTTAGAAAGGCCCAGGATGCAGTGCTAAGAGTATACAGGGCACAAGTGGTGGAAGTCTCAAAGAGCTCTTGTGGTGTGAATGAGTTAAGGCTGTTCTGAAGCATGGATGCGAAGTACTCTGATGTTGCAAGCCTGCAGGCTTTAGTACAAGCACTACAGAGGGTCCGCTAATGTAAAAGGGCTGCAGGAGAACCAGTGATCTTATAGGACCACCAGTCTTGGTCATGAGCTTGAAGGTAGGCCTTTGTTTACAGTCCTTGACCAACTCTCACTGCATCCTTCCTCTGCAAAATGACGCCCCCTAATCCACTCATGATGCAGTGGGAGGAGACTACAGACTTATGAAAGACCTGACTGCTAAGGCCATCCATACAGTAGAAGCAGACAATAAACTATAAACAAAACAAGTTCAGGTATGATTACACCAAAAGCCAGTTTTTCACTTGAATTAAAAAAAGGAAGCAGAGGAAGACAACCAGCTATATCTACAAATTCTACAGCAGGTGAATTAACATAAAATGTGTTACAGAACCTAGAAACAGGTTTAGCCGTCAAGAGACAGTGACACTGCCAGAAAACCTTCAAAAAACATCATATTTGTTCAAAATTCTACTTATATTGCACATGTGTTCCATAACCATCTCCCTCATATGTTTTTATTATAAAGGAGCTGATTAACAATAGGATCCTTATCCCTCAGACTGCATCTACTAGTGCTGCCTGTCCACATGTGATGTCACTATCCTGTGTTTATGAATCACAACTGGGTGCCATGAAAATAATTATAAATTTATAACACCAGAAGCAGAAGATAATGGTATCATATGTAGACAAGCACCAGGAGCAGATGAAATCTGAAGGACAAGGATCGTGTATCCATACTAATTTCCTTGATAACAAAGACTGATGTGAAGATAAAAACGGACACTGCATAGTTTTATTCAAAAATGTAGCATGCGGACACTTTCAAATACCCAATGTTTCGCTTAGTAAATAAACTTTGTCAAGGAATGGTGGTCCTGTGTATCAAACAAATACAGTACATCAATATTAACATAGTATGAAATTTATGGGTATGAACAACGCTATAGTGCAGGTTGTATATTAGAAAATCATCCTTCCGCATTCAAAGCCAGATCTAATTAGCATATGTGATGCCACAGTCACATAATTAGATTTGACTTTGACAACAGATGCACATTCTGAAGTGTCTTTTGCCATGACGTTCTTCCTGTTGCGGCGCTCATCAGGAAGTAAGTTCGCCAGTCATATTTGCTCTAAACTGGAACTGACAGGGTAAATCTCCGTGTTGAGACTCAAAAGTATGAAACAATCCTGAAACGTCTGAGAAGTACTGCTGGGAGAAATTATGAAAATCCACTACATACACTTTTTGCAAAATTGTGCAATTTTCGTAAATTTCACGATGTGAGCACAGTATATTTAAATGCACAATTTTCACACTTAGCACTGTGTATATGTGTAGAATACTGTGCATTCTTATTTAATTTGTGCAAGGTGAATGACACTAAAGAGGCCACTTGTATCAAGAAGACAATCTTGTTATATGGAAGGCATTTTGGGAGCACCATTGGCATTTTGAGCAAAATGAATGAAACCGGGCACTTACGAAAGTGGCCAACATTCTCACAGGAAAACAAGTGCAGTGTTACCAAACAGCACTTATTTTAAAGGGGGTAGGAGTGTTTCCCCATGATTTCTGGTCGGCTCTCACTGAGCTTGCTCCAGTACTGGCCAGCTATTTCTACGTATTTGAGGGAATGCTGTCAGAAGAGTTTGACCTACAGAGCAGCAACCTAGAGCTAACATCAATAAAATAAACTTTAAAATCAAGTTTTAGAGCTGAAAAGTGGAGCTCTGCAGACATCTCGCAATTACAAAAGTAAAAAAGCAGCTCACCGGATTCTGACTGAGCAACACAAAATGCTGGTGTTGCAGCACTGTCACTCCACTGGTTCAAGCATTCCACTGTTTTCATTCAGTAGACCAGTCCCATCGTGCTATTTTTTCTCTCTCGCCAACAGCACTATTGCCACCATCACTTTCACATGAGCCCACCAAGCTCAAGATGGCCACCGTGGGCTCTGCGCATGCGCAAGTATCACAGCCACGATGCGCAGGCACAACTATTGCTCACAGCTGCAGCCATCTTGGCTCTGACTAGAGTTCATTTTTTTCTGTAATCTGCCAGGAATTACTTGCCAATCCATTTGTTTACATTATTTTTACAGTATCTGTATCTTATGGGTTGCATTTAGGAAATTGTTTTTTTGCCATAGCAACGGAGTAATAGAAGGAACAGCTTTTTTCTGGGTTTTAAAATGTAGCGTAGATCCATAAGGAGGTCCTATGTCATGAGTCCCAGTGTGGTACGCTTGCAGTGCTATAATTACCATGAGTAAGCACTAACATTTGCCATATAGCAGTTGTGCCATCAGAAATTGTACTGGGAAATTGTGCCAACAGCTGTATATTAAAAGTAAAAGTGTTTCTCTTTGTTTTGTTTTTTTTGTAATGAGCCAATATCAGAAAAGATGCCCTACTTATAAGGTGGTCCTGCATCACATGCAGCAGCATGGTACACATACAGTGCCTTAATCCTCATGCATTGGCACTGAAATTTGCCAAACAGCAGTAAAGCCATCAGAAACTCCACAGGAAAATCGTGCCACCAGCTGTATATTAAAAGGTAACTGTCAGCTCCCCAGGAACAAAAAAGCGGCACCTATAGGTCCCAGTTAGCAAAAATGCACAATGGCTGTGATTCTGTAATGTGCAAATTGCCTAAGCGCCATGGAACTGGGCCATGTAAGCAACCCTACCTGGGACGGCCCCATGCACCGGATCCCTCCACGGCAGTCAAAACCGACGCGCTGGCGCACTGTGCGCCGGATCACACAGCTGCCCTAGCAGTGCCGAGCCAGGGGTGGGATGGGGGCATTCCAGGGTTTGCGTCCCACATGGCACCCATCCACAGTGGCACTGCATGCCATTCTGAGGCTAAATGCTGTATGTGGGGGGGACCCAGTGTAGCCATTGTGCTACCCCACTACATTGCTGGCTCGCACAACACGCCACCCCAGCCTCAGAAACCAGAGAGAAGGCTGGGGGCAGTCACCTGGGCATTCACCTGGTGTCCCTGCATGGTCGCTGTTCGCAGGTCCCAGAAACCCCCACACCACATGGGGCTGGGGATCCACGAGAAGACTGGGCATGGGCATCCCATTGGCTGTCCACATGTGTCCACCGATCTGCCCCAGCACACTAGTGCACCAGGGGGAAGGTCCACAGATCGGAGGCGTGCGGTGGCTGGCAATCGTGAATGCCAGCCACTGTGCGCCCGTTCACAGGTGCGGAGCCGCATGGGTGGGTTATGTGCATTTCGTATGTGTAACCTGCCCCTTAGAGAATTGTGTCCAATATTGGAATTTTTTAAACAACTTACTTGGCTGTAATCTGTATTTTTATCTGCTTGATCCAGTGATCGCCAGCCATTATTTTCCCAGAGTCCCACGTGGCCAGCCCTCTGATAACGCGACCTACGGGCTAAGCCATGGAGGACTCTTACATGCCATTTATTTAACAGAAAAGATGAACACATATACAGTGCATGTTTGTTCTTCTAATGCCAGTACTGATTAACTAAGGAAACTGCTTTCTTTGGTCGATTAATATTGGCATTAGAAGCACAAACACGTGCTTTAAATGTGTTACTCTTTTCTGTTAAATACAATAGCACATAGCAGTCCCCTGCAGCTTAGACCACTGAACATGTCATCAGAGTGTTGGCGGGGGAGGACTTTGGGAAAATAATGGCTAGTGGGGGGGGGGTCGCATGATCAACCAGATACAAATGCATATTGCAGTCAAGTAAATTGTTTAAAAAATTCAAATATTGAGCATTTTGGCTAATTGGGACCTAAAGGTCACACTTTTTTTGCTCCTGTGGAGCTGACAGTTCCCCTTTAAAAGAAAAACAGTGTTTTTTGTTGTTGTTGTTTTTATCAGACAGAAGCAGTACAATCACCCGGTTTATAAGGGGATCCCACATTGCATGTCGCAGCATGGTACACATGCAGTGCTGTAGTTCCCAAGCATCTGTACTGAAATCTGCTATACAGCAGTAGCCCTGTCCGACATTGTACAGGGATATTGTACTAACACTTGTACAGTAAATGGAAAACAGCATTTTATTTAGTGATCAATCAGTAGCAACACAAGCACCTACTTATGTGGGGAGCTCTGTATCATGTGTCACAGTGCAGTATTCATGCAATGCTGTAACTCCTCTAAGTATCAGCACACAGATTCACCCAACATACACTATACAGGGAAACTGCACAACCAGCTGCATATTAAATGGCGAAAAAAGGTTTTCTTGTGCTGAGCCAGAGGCATTATTTGATAAAATAGCTCATTGTTAAGGACTGCCATTTTCAGAAATGTGCAGTTTGGGGGGATAGTGCAATTTGCTGAAACTGCGCATTCTTAAGAACTCACAGTTTTATAAATGGGCAGTCTGAGATTGCATCCCTTTAATGAGGTTACATAGTTTCACCACATCCAGCCATAATTGAGCCCTTCGGACTCCAAATCCCAGAAACACAACAGTGACAGGATACCAATCTGGTCCTCCAGTTCCTGGGGGAGGATATGTACAGGGTAATTTTCCACTCATTAAGAGAAGTGACTACTGCAAGATGGGCTGCATTTAAAACCATGTGTTTGGGGGGGGAGGGGGACACTGTCTGAGCTCTGTATTGTCATTTAGAATCTAATTAGGGAAGCCACTGTGGATCTAGCAATTTCCTGCAATTTGTTCACATCAAGAGGGGAGTTCTGCTCTCTGACTCATGGACACAGATATAATGTAATAAACACATGAAGATGCAGGATTCATTCTGTAGCAGAACCTTGTCTACTAATATCTACCTAGGATTCTCTTCTTAGCTTTTAGCAAGTTCTGAGAGTCAACTGGGTTAAAGGGTAACAGATTGAAAAAGGCAATGCAACATGGTCTTCAGACACAGTACTGTCCATTGTGTGGTCTCTACTGCTCCGTGCTGCAGGGGTTCAAATTATGTTATGCAGTCACACATGGGTGTAGGGAGGCATACTGTACACCAAGTAAGTCACGGCTTACATGCTGATTACAAAAGGGGAGGCATTCTAGGCCCTGAACACTGATTTTGGTTACTCCTACTACCTGTTATCCACTCCTACTGGTGTTATACTATTACTTCTGACCGACTGTAGTATCACGTTGCTTCCATATTAACTACTGTATCATTGTTCTGGTCCTCTTCCCCTGGGTCTCACCTGAAAATTAACCTTGGCTCAGTGCGCCTTTCCCGGTCACCAGTTTTCAAATAACCAAAATTATAACATGAATGCTCTGCTCTGAATTAAACATAATGTTAAATGTATACAATCAAGTACTGCTGTGTGTTCTGCTCTTACTATACAGTTCATGATGTGCAATACGGTGCCGTACAAGGGGTCTGGGTAACAAATATGAAAATGCCTACGATGGGGGGGGGGCACAAAAAAGGCAATAAATGGCTCTGACTTACAAATTTTATTTTTCTAGCTGTGCCTACACCACAGACAACTAGTTGGGCTAGTAAATGGGAAAATCCACTTGGCCAACAGATTGTTCTCACTAGTCCAACTGGTGTACTGACTGACACTGTATCTTCTCCAGTGCAACCAGCGGAACTAGTTGAAGTAGAATTGTTCTGGCCTAGTAGAAAATCTAGAAGACACAAGGGCAAACAGCACAGCAGGCAAGCCTGGCTGCGTACTGAAGGAATTCAGTGCAAACACAAGGACAGGCACAACAGTAAAAGGGGTTTAAACCAGGAAAATAGGACCCAGTTCAGCTCTGTGGTCTGGTTTTTGCTATTGTAGCTTTAACCATAAGCAAGTTGTTTTTTTGGAGTTTAAATTAAACCTATTTTTCTGGTTTAGCTCCTTGTGCTGGTGTGTTCCTCCTTTTGTTTGCTGCAGTACAAAATCTACCAGCATTTAATTTAACTGGTGGTCCAATGCGAGTTTCAACCCGATGTTGTTAATAGAATACCCAGTTTTAAAGTAATCATGTAACAAGACACTCACACACTGCCAACAGTGTCGTGTATGCGAATGACGTCACCACGCCCTGAGGACATGGGTGTAACAGTGCACGAGCAGTAATGGAGTAAAGAAGTCAGAAACTTAAACTCGGTGTCCGTGTGTTTATTCAATTGGTATACAGGGCATGGTAAAGTCGAGAATAGAACAATGGCGATGAGATGGGATGAGTGAAATGCTGGTTAGATCTGAAGTAGAGCAAGAAAAAAAAACAGAGATGGAAAGCGCTATACCAAAGTTTGATTGTTACAGTGAACCAGCCACGCTGGGCCGATATGGACACGATGGCTTACATCCTTTGAATTGTTTGCTGATGGAAAAGGGTTGATACTAGCTGATGATGTGAGTGTGGCTACAAAGCAACAGAGAAGAGCTGTATTACTACATCATGCAGGGACAGATGTACAAGATATTTTCTCGACGCTTGGGGACACTGGAGGGCCAACGGACTATGATTTGGCAGTAACAGCATTAAATGCCTACTTTGTGCCACAAGTAAACACTGCGTTTGCGCGGCAGGCCTTCTACCAGTTAAGACAAAAGACAGGGGAGACCTGCAATTTGTCACCTGTCTGAGACAATCAGCCAAAGACTGTGACTATGCAGGCGATAAGGACAATCAGATAAGGGATGCAATATTAAGCAAATGCAATTCTTGAATAATATACAGAGTTGTTAGAGGAGGATCTGGGCTGACATTAGCGAATTATTTGAGCTGTCCACACAGTGTGAGAGAATAAGAGTGCGAATGGTCGTGGATGCATGTGAACTCAGAGGCCCCAAAACCTGAAACAGTTAATCGCGTATTCAAAAATGAGGAAAAGCATCGCAGAAGAAAGCAAAGAGGAGAAGAGGGAAAAGACAAGATGGAGAAACTGTGCTACAGGTGTGGCCACGCAGATCATTTGGCAAAAGACCCTACTTGCCCAGCGCGAGGGCAGGCGTGCAAGAAATGCAAAGGTAGAAATCATTTTGCCAGAATGTGTAAAACAAAAGGGAATGTGAAGCATACAGTTAAATGTGTCGATTCAGAGAAGCCAGACAGAGACTATGCATTTGTGATAAGGGAAAAGGCACAGACAGAATGATATTCTCCAGTGGGGAGTCAACCTGTTGATGCTAATAGACCCAGGGGCTTCTAGCAATATTGTGGACCAGGAGACCTGGGAAATGCTGAAGAGTATAAAGAATTAAGTGTCAATAGTCAAAGACCGACAAGAACTGTACACATACTCAGCAACTGAACCACTGACAGTAAAGGGGATCTTCACATGCAAAGTAGCCATAGGCAATCGCAGCACACGGGCCGAATTCACAGTGATATGTGGGCATGGCGAACCATTGCTGGGAAAAGAGATGGCTGTAAAGCTGGGTGTCAATGTAGCAGCAGTGACTGACGAGGGAGTGCAGATAAGGCAGCAATACCCTGGATTGTTTCAAGGTGTGGGAAAGCTCAATACAAAGCAAATAAGTCTGCACATAGATGAGAAGGTGGTACCAGTGGCACAGCCCATTAGGCGAATACCCTTTCACCTGAGAGGAGCGGTGGAAGCCAAAATTAAGGAACTACTGGATATGGACATAATAGAGAGGGTGGTTGAGGCCACACCATGAGTGAATCCGGTAGTGATCGTGCCGAAACCAAACAAAGAAATCAGGATGTGCCTGGACATGAGACAAGCGAACATGGAGATCATACGTGGCAGGTACCCAATCCCCATGGTGGATGAACTGTTGCAAGGCATGAGTGGGTCTACCATATTCAGTAAGTTGGATCTTAAATGGGGCTACCATCAACTGGAATTAACACCAGAATCAAGAGGTATAACAACGTTTGCAGTGCATAATGGGACATACAGATACAAAAGACTCATTTTGGAGGTTTCATCTGCCAGCGAGCAGTACCAGCACGAAATTGCAACAGCACTGGCCGGCATCGAGGGAGTGGAGAACATTTCAGATGATATTATTGTCCACGGCCCAGACAAGGAGAGCCATGACCGGCTGCACAAGGTCCTAAACAGATTGGGAATTCTGGCCTGACACTTAATCCAGACAAATGCCAGTTCAATATGGACAAACTGGTCTTCATGGGTATGTTACTCTCACAAAGGGCATAGGTCCCACGACTGAAAGAGTAGAGCAGTGGTCGAGGCCAGGAGCCTGAGACAGCATCAGAGGTTCACAGCTTTTTGGGATTAGTGGGATACAGTAGTAGGTTTATCCCTCAGTTCTCTACGCTCACGGAGCCTCTGCGGAAGTTGACAAAGAAGGACACAGTATTCAAATTTGGACCAGAGCAAAAGATAGCGTCCCAAGCACTGAAGAGTAAATTAGCCGAAGCGGCAACATTAGCCTACTTCGACAAGGATGCACCCACTAAAGTGATAGCAGACGCAGGACCGGTAGGCATAGGAACTGTACTGGTGCAGGAACAACACAAAGAAATGGTTCCAGTCTGTTATGTGAGCAGGAGTCTATCAGAGTGTGAACGCAGGTACTCGCAAACTGAGCGTGAGGCCCTTGCATTGGTTTGGGCTTGTGAGAAACTTCACCCATATGTGTATGGCAAGAAATTTGATTGGATGACTGACCATAAGGCGCTCGAGGCTATCTATAGTCCTCACTCAAAGCCATGCGCCCGCATTGAACGATGTGTATTGAGACTACAACCTTACGACTTCTGAGTTGTGCACATACCAGGGAGACATAATATAGTGGACCCTTTGTCTCATCTATTGGGGGAGACGGCAATGAAGGAATCACACACACATGGAGCAGAAGAGTACATACGGTTCGTGGCCGTTAATGCGACTCCAGGTACGCTGACCACAGGAGAGGTCAAGGAAGTGTCAGCTGTTGGTGAGGAACTAAGAGGGGTGAGGAGTGCCATTGAGACGGGGTGCTACGAGAAGTGCAGGGCATATGCACCCATAGCAAGTGAGCTGAGCACAATTGGACAGCTAGTTCTCGGGGGAACGTGCATTGTGTTACCCCATGGACTTCACCGGAGAGCCTTAGCCCATGAGGGACACTTGGGTATTGTGGGCACCAAACAACACCTCAGGATCAAAGTATGGTGGCCGGGAATGGACAAGGCCGCAGAGAAATATGTCAAGTCATGTCATGGTTGCCAGATTGTAGCGCGACCAGATGTACCAGAACCATTGAGACCAACGATGTTACCTGAAGGACCGTGGCAGGACCTTGCCACTGATTTGCTGGGTCCACTACCTACAGGACAGTCAATATTGGTAGTTGTCGATTATTACAGCAGGTATTATGAATATGACGTGATGCAATCCACCACTGCTGAAAAGGTGATTGATAGTCTGGAGACCATTTTCAGTCGCCATGGCCTTCCCATAACGATCAGGTCGGATTGTGGTCCGCAGTTTATGTCAATTCAATTCCAGAAATTCTGTCAGGAGAACTGGAATACAGCACGTGAGGACGACTCCAAAATGGGCACAGGCGAATGGTGAGGTAGAGAGACAGAATGCCTCCCTCATGAAGAGGATTCGGATTGCGCAGGCTGAAGGGCTGGACTAGAAACGAGAACTACGTAAATATGTTACTGTATACAGATCCATTGATCATTCCACTACGGGCCGGAGCCCGGCTGAGCTTCTTTTCAAGAGAAAACTAAGGGGGAAACTTCCAGATATAACCACACTGGAGAGTGACCTAGAGATACGAGACAGGGATGCTGAGAAAAAAGGGAAGTACAAAGCCTATGCCGACAACCAACGTAAAGCCAAATACTCGGATGTGGATGTTGGGGATCAGGTTCTTTTGAAACAAGACCAAGTAAATAAGTTTGTAACACCTTTTAATAAGATACCACACACGGTGATCAGCAGAGAGGGAAACCAAGTGATTGTTCAGTCACCAACGGGAGCAAGGTATTGCAGGAACACAACATTCGTGAAAAGGTATATGCCTGAAGAGACTGCGCTACAAACGGTTAAGAATGACCAACCCGAGGAAACTGGAGATCAGAATCCTATGGTACAGAGATCGGGTGAGTCCACCCAGGGATCACCACAAAGGTCTATAACACCAAGAACAGACAGGCCTCATAGGCAAATTAAATTACCTCAGAGACTTAAGCACTTTATTATTAAGTAGTTATACCATAGAGTAACCACATATATGTATAAGAGAAAACAAAATAAATATATACGCAAGATTAAGGGAATGAAAGATGTATAACAAGTTTAAATCTAAGTAAAGGGGGGGATGTCGAGTATGCGAATGATGTCACCACGCCCTGAGGACGTGGGTGTAACAGTGCACGAGCAGTAATGGAGTAAAGAAGTCAGAAACTTAAACTCGGTGTCCGTGTGTTTATTCAATTGGTATACAGGGCATGGTAAAGTCGAGAACAGAACAAACAGCAACACCTGCATCTCCAACTCCAGTTAAAATACCTTCACTTACAAAAGAAAGAAAACTGCAGCAGGTAACAAGGCAGTATATTTCGTTTGTTTGTTTGTTTGTTTGTTTGTTAATTTTTATTCTGTATAATCAGTGAGCAAAAATGCCCATTTTCACTGATGCCCAGTGACAACATAATACATACATAAATAATATACAACATAAATGTAAAAGACAAACATACATAAAAAAACATTATTTAAAACAACAACACTTTGAATTAACAACCAAAAATTTCTTTAAAATCCTCTTAAGACAAAATCGTAACACATTGCATAATATTAGAGGTAATTCATTATACAATTCACGCATAAAATTGAAGAGAATTCTGAGCAAAAACACTTTTATAATAGGGAATCCGAAATTTAAAATTTAGATTATCCTGTGACCTGGTTCCTACACCATTAATCAATTTAGTAAACATATCACAAATAATACCAGAAAAAATTTCTAATTTAATTTTTTGAAGAAATACTAAAATACGTAATCTAAACCTATTAACTAATGACAAACAACCCAAAGAACTATATAATAAACAATGATGAGTTCTTTTCTTCTGTCCTGTAGCAAATCTAATAATACTATGATATGTGGATTCCAACTTATTACACATTCTAACTGAAGCAAAAAAATATATAATTAATCCATAATCAATAACTGAAAACAAAAGACTATTAACCAAAATTATTCTAACCTCATCTGTTAAAAACCTTTTCAATCTATAAAGCATTCCCAATCTTCTATGCAGCTTACCTATTAATTTCTGAATATGTATTTCAAATGATAAATTACAATCAATAACCAGGCCTAAATAACAAATTTCAGTAACCCTATCTATATTATTCCCAAAATTATCCTTCAAAATTAGCTCAGAATTTACCTAGATCTTGTATTATTGAATACCATACATTTTGTCTTTACATGATTTAACACTAAATTTTGCTCCATTAACCAACCATGCATCAAACTAAAATCATCCTGTAACCTTTGCTGTACAGCCTGTAAAGTATTACCAATACATAATAAAACTGCATCATCCAGAAACAATATAAGCTCTGTTTCTTTACATACTTTATGCAAAGAGTTTAAAATAAAGTAAACAACAAAGGACCCAATACAGACCCTTGAGGAACACCACACAACAGAATACCCTCATCAGATAACACACCATTCATCATAGTTTTCGCACCCTACCAGTTAAATAATTATTAAACCATAATATCACTTCCTTTGAAAATTAACCTCCAACAAACTCATTAACAACTTCCCATGATCAACCAAATCAAAAGCTTTGGTGAGGTCCACAAAGCCAGCAGCTACTATTTTACCCTCATCTAAGGCATTGTACACCTGCCCCGTGAACCTCATCAAAGCGGTTTCAGTACTAAATCCTGCCTAAATCCATGTTGTGCAGAGACCATAAAAAATTTTGATCCAAGTAGACTTTAACCTGATCAGAAACTATTCTCTCTAATAATTTAGATAAAGGTGCCAATAGTGTTATCGGTCTATAATTATTAACATTAATTTTACTACCTGTTTTGTAAATTGGCCTTACAACACCACATTTCCATTTGATGGATATATGTTATTACAAGGAAAAATTAAAAACTTTAGTCAGCATAGGAACAATCATTGACCCAACCTTTTTCAAAATTCTGTAATCTATTCCATCTACCCCTAAGTATGGCCTAGGATCAGTCTTCAAAATATACATCAAAACCTCATCTTCAGTAAGCTCTCGAAAACGAAATTTAGACACCCCCTCCACATAATTTTCCTCAAGCAACTCCTCTAATTCTATACTTGAAACACGTCCTTGAATACTAAACCTTTCCAAATCAGTAAAATATGCATTAAACCCATTTACTACTTTAATTGGATTACTAACCAATTGTCCATCTAATTGCAATGTAATATTATCCAAACCCTTACTTCTTCCCATTAAATCATTCAAAACTTTCCAAACAGACTTAGTATCGTACGGCCCCTTACCCAATTTCTTTAATAAATAATCCTTTTTTGCTTTCCTAAACCTTTGCCTTACATAAATTACGTTAATCTTTATATTCCTGTTGCATACCAGTTGTCTTATACTTCTTGAACTTATTCCAAACCTTATTTCTATCCCTTACAATTTTCCTTAGTTCACAATTGAACCATATTTTCTCCTCTGCTTTCAATTTAACAGTCTTAAGCGGCAACAACTTATCACAAATGCCAACAAAACAACTACAAAACCTACAAAAGGTATCATCAATATCATCAATAACGTCTAAAAAAGACCAGTCGATTAGCTGAACTTCATCTGAAAAAGACTGCACATTAAGGTCCGAAACCTTCCTATACTGTAAGGTTCTATACGGTTCTTTGAAATATTTAACAGACCATTCACAATAAATTGCACAGTGGTCACCAAGACAATCGGAATAGACTCCTGACTTAACTACATGATCTGGACAATTAGTAATAATCCAATCAATTAGTGACTCATACCCAGTTCAATAATTATATCTAATGGAATCAGTCACCAACTGAAACATGCCTAAATCCAGAACCACATTTCTAACATCAGTTGCTTGATTTGAAGACCAATCCAAATTAAAATCACCTAAGATTACTAATTCTCTAGAGGAAGGGAAAGATAAGTCTTGAAAAAAAGCTTCAATTCCTTTACTAACATTCAAAGGAGGTACATACACATCAATTACAGTAAGCACCTTGATTTCCTCCTAAGACTAAATCAATTACCAAAGACTCATAGTAACAGCTATCCTGACCAACAATATTCATATTAACTAATAAATTATTCTTAACATAAAACAAACAACCACCCCCTTTTCCCTTTCTATCCTTTCTATATACTGAATACCCTCTATCCTAACTTCATCATCAGTTACTCTATCAGTTAACCAGGTCTCTGTCAAAGCCAAAACATCAAAAGAAGTTTCAACCAACCATCCTTCTAATAAATCTTTTTTGGGTAATAAACTCTGTATATTTAAATGACCTATTTTCAAAAAAGAGTTTACACCTTTATCTATATTATTAATTGGCCCTGGATTAGGATGCACTGTTCCAGATAACATTAGTAACATCAATATTAACCATTTAACCCCTAAACTTTTATCCCCATATTTTCCAAGAGGGAATTTCTGTTTATCCCCATTATTAAAAATATATTTCTTCCCCACATTATAACAGGTCTGTATCCAACACATTTTCTTTAACTTAAAATCCATGTAATAGCTTCCTACTTCATAACACTTTTTACCATCATATAAAAAAAGAATATTATGTTCTGAACATAATTGCCCATTGGTAATACCACCTTGTGCAACTAAAGTCCAGAACTCTAAAGTGCCCTCACAATTAGCTATACAGCCTAATTCTAACACTAACAATGGCTGGAAAATATAAGCAAAACACATTATAAACAGTACCCCCATATCTGCTAAAAAGAATTATACCTCTAATTTAATCACCTTTTATACAATTATCCACTAAACAGTGGAACCTTATAGAAATACAATTACCTAGGAAGTTTACCGTTAAATTCTACACAAATTTTTTTTTAAATGTCACTTTTTCCTCCAAATAAAGGTGTCAGAGCTTTGAAAGAGCACTTATCTAAATCAGGAAAGCAGGGACACAACACACAGTCTCAGCAGGTGGTTGTGGAATGTCAGGATGCAACAGCCTACCACTGTGCCTCAACTAACAAACTCTGGTCAAAGCCGATATGGCTGTGGAGACCTTTGGGGATGCTTTTACCCATCATTTCTAATGAATTTGCACAATGCAGATCTGCTGAGACGCAGTTTCAATGTGGTTTTCCTTTTACACATTTTTACAATGTATTTTCCTAGAATATGCCTGCTGATTGCTATATATTTAGGCTGGATAGTTCATAGAAGAAATGGCATCTTATTTTCGGGTGGCGGAGCACTGGCAATAGGACGCTGGAATGTGTGTATACACAGGCTATGGCTATTATGCAGGCGATAACACCCAGTGGCCGATACACTCAGGCTGTGGATCCATCATTCCAGTGCCATTGCACTGCTCAGTGCGGGTGACTGCCGATGCTGTACCCACTCACACAGGTCCCAGAACAGGCAAGTTACAGCCAACCTCCTATTCGTTTATACAATCGAGGAACCATAGACGCACTAACCATAGCCTGGAGCATACACTACAAATGGCATTTTATTTATTTATTTATTGATACTTGGATTAAGAACTTTGCACTAAAAGCTCATTTACAGAGGTTCCGTGTCAGTTGAACAGAGAAGTATTACACAACGTACAAACAAACAGATAGTGGCGAAGCGTACAATACAATAACAGTTGATAGGTTTAACACAAATTAACAAGATGAACAGCATAGAATTTGTAGTTGCATAAAGAACTTGGTACTGGTACAGAAGGTGCAGTAGGGGACAGTAAGTTTCCTAATAACATTTTAGTAACTCTATAAAGCAGACTTGAAAAGGGCAGCTTGTCTGAGGCATTAACCTAGTACGGGGTGGGGGGGGGTTAAGTGCAGCTATACTGGACTGATGTCAGAAGCATTGTTCTGGACCTGGGAAAGAGGGTTAAACGTGCAGCTATAGAGTAGCGTTGTCATAAGTATGGGGGGTTATTAAAGGACAGCTTTGCAAGGTGAGGGTGAAGGGGTGGGGGGAGGAGAAAGAGAGGAAAGAAGGTAAGAGGAGGGGAAGGAGGGAAGGGAGAGAGAGCAGGGAAAAGAGGGCAAAGGTAGGGAGGGCCTTAGCGGAGACTTTGGGAGAGCAATAACAGGTGTTAGAGGATACAGTCATACCTGGAATTGGTGGACACCAGATGATTCTTCAGGGTTGCCTTGAAGAGGCCTATATTGGTACAGGATTGAATGTCAGGGCTGAGACAGTTGAGCCATTTAGGGACTCTGTACACAAATACGTGTTGACCCTGCGCGGTGCGACGGAAGGGGATAGTTAACTTGCAAGAGCAATCACTTGCAATCACAACAAAGTCCAAGAGGCTAGCATCTTTCAAAAAAAAGAGGTGTGCAAGAACAAGGGGGCACAATTTCAAGATGGGGGGGCGGCTCAGAGGTAATTTAAGGAAGTATTTTTTCACAGAGAGGGTTGTGGATGCATGGAACGGCTTTCGGAGGAGGTTGTGGAGTCAAAAACAGTGGTGGAATTCAAGCATGCATGGGACAGTCATAAGGCAATTCTAGGGGGTTGGGGTAGGAAGAAGTAGGCTGCTGGTTAACTAGGATCTGCAGCTTATCCATTAGGTAGGGAGATGGGCAGACTGGGTGGGCCAAGCGGTCCTTATCTGCCATCAAATTCTATGTTTCTATGTTTCTAGTTCTCCTGATAGTGTTAATGGGTTGGAGGAGTCCGAGTATCCCTGGTGAGGTGAGACCCAGAGTGGACTTTTGGCAAGTAGGCATATCTGGTATTGTGCCCTGTAGTACAGGTTTAGTAGCCCTGTCTGTGCATACAGTAGGCAGGTGTGTGTCAGTCGATTGGCCCCCCCTAGATAAGCCTACAGGCTTTGTTGAGGGCTAATTTAATTCTCTGTAGAGCCATCACCATGGCTGCTCCATAGATTATTAGACCATAATCTATGATCGACAGGACAGAGTTTGACACTGCGAGTAGGAGGGCTTCTTCAGCGAGACAGTGTCCCTGTTTATACAGCATCCCAATTCTGGAGTTTACTGTTTTCGCTATCTGGTCAATGTGCTGCACATAGGTGAGGGAGGAGTCAAGAGTGACGCCTAAATATTTAAAGGTGGGGACCACGTCCATCATTTCTTGTCTGTTATTGGGAATTTGTAGCTGGAAGGATTTGTGTTTGTTCTGAGGGGTGGCGAAAATCATAGTCTTTGTCTCCTTATAATTGAGGAGAAGCCTATTCTGTAGGAACCACGTTTCAACAGTGGGGAAGCTAACCTGCACATGCTCTTCCAGGATAGAGGGGTTAGGGTGGCTAAAGAACAGCACTGCATCATCAGCATACAGTAGGGCTTGGCCTGGGCAGACCTTGGGGAGCTCATTGAGAAATATACTGAAGAGGATCGGACCCAGGATGGATCCCTGAGGTACCCCTGTAAAGACCAACCTGTGGTCTGAAATGGTGCTTAGTATTTTCACCTGCTGGGTACAGTTGGATAGGTAGCTTTGGAACCATTGTAGGGGCTCACAGGATAGGCCCAAGGATGCTAGTTGTTGGAGGAGGCGGCCATGGTTGACCGTGTCAAAGGCCTTGGTTAGGTCTCTGATTGTGATGCCAACCAGGTGGCCCCGATCCATAGCTTCTTGTATAAAGCTAGTGAATTCAACTAAGGCCGATGTGGTACTGTGTTGCTTCCTAAGGCCATGTTGTTCCAGGCACTGGAGCTTGTATTTATCCATGTAATCAACAAGCTGGTCGCTGACTACTCTTTCAAGTGCTTTAGACAGTGGTGAAAGTATGGAAACAGGACGGTAGTTTGAGATATTGGTTCAATCTCCTTTTTTATAAACTGGGGTGATCATTCACTTTTTCCACAGCTTTGGGAAATTTCACAGAGATTACGGACAAATTGAAGATATGGGATACAGGATGGATAACCTCATTACTTGTGAGATTTATTTATTTTAGGTCCAATGAGTGGTAGCTGGCTCTTGATTTCCCATGGCTTTAGAGATATATTTTTTGCCTCTGTGGCTGACACAGTTTTAACATAGAAGGGGGTGGGTGGCTTTATGGGCATGGCCCTCTATTCTGTGGGTTTTGTCTGCTAGGTAGATGACAAAGTTTGGTGGGAGCACACTACTGAGATCAGTGAATGCCTTGTTGAAAGAGTTAGAGATTTCAGCAGTGTCTTGAGTATGAATGCCATTTAAGTTCAGCTGGAAGGGGGGAGTTTTGTTGGGTTTCCCAGTTATTTTTATGTTGTCCCAGAAGTTACAACTATCCCTCCAGGAGTCATTGAAAGCCTTCTTAAAGTACTGACTTTTAGCAGTACAAATGGCTCTGGTGCAACTGTTTCGGGTGGCTTTGGATTTTTGCACGTCGGAGTGTGACCCAGTACTTTGGGCTTTAAACCAGAGATTGTCTCTTTCTTTCATTAGTCAGAGGATGGCTGGGGAGATTCAGGAGTTTTGGGTCCCTTTCACCTTTCTTCTTTTATAGGGCGCATAAATGTTGCAAGAGGTGTTAATGAAGCATTCAAGCACAGTGACAACATTGTTGGTTTGATATATCGCTGCTGACCAGTTTTGCTGCAACACGTGTCCTTTTAGTTGGCCCAGATGGTCTGTTATTAGTACTCTGGTGTACGTTGTTTGTTTTTTTGGGGGGGGGTTGTTAGACCATTTACAGATGATGGGGGAATGGTCACTTATGCTGTCAGGGAGAACGGTAGTTCCAGTAATCCTCTCAGGATGGTTTATTACCAGCCAATCAAGAAGTGAACTAGAGCCTGACCGGTAATTAATGTGGGTCGCTGTTTGAACTAGCTGAGACATGCCAAGAGAAGAGATAGTATCCCTAAAAGGGAGGCTTAGTTTGATGAAAAGTTAAGGTTAAGGTTAAAGTCACCAAGGACTAGGATCTCTGCACTTTTGAGTATCGTGGCCAGGTAGTCTAGGGTAGTTTTAAGGTCATCTAGTTGCTCTTTTGGGGGAATATATATACGGAGACCAGTGTGAAACATTTATCCTTGGTACCAATTTGGACCTTAACTGGTAAAATTTGAGAATTTCCAACAGTAGTAGGACAGGGTAGAGCACGGGCATGCAGAGTGTTTTTGATGTATACTATACAGACTCCACCATGCTTCTGTATTCTAGCCTGTCTAAAAGAGGCATAGCCATCAATTTGGATGGCCGTGTCTGGGATTCTTGGTGAAAGCCAGGATTCTACTATTGAAAGAACATCTGGGTTGTGCCAAGTTATCCAGACTTGGAGGGAGTCCTGCTTTGCCAAGAGGCTGCATATATTCATTGAGGCAATAGTGCATTAGACTTTACCTGGGTAGTGGTCAGGGGTCCTGGGTTAGGGTGGATGTTTCCAGATAGTAGCAGGAGTAGCCAAGCAAGTCTAATGACATGCCACTTCAGGTGTTTAAGTGTGTTAGCATGGGATTTACCGTGTAATTTAGAGTTCCCGACTTGATGTTGGTGATGTACAGATTAATTAGTAGAGGGGGATAGTGTGCATGTCAGTGAACACTGCAGGATACTGCACCCCATGGCACCCAGGATACCTCAGCAGTCCAGAGGTTGGCATGTTTTTTAATTTTTTTTCAGTTCTCTTTCTTGTTCCTCTGAACCAGAACTCTCTCGGGCTATCCCCACTGGCCAACCGCTCAACCGTCCACCATCCCTTCCATCATCTTCAAGTTAGCTGTGACTGACCCAGGGCCACGGGGGCCTAACAACCCTGGAGAGATCTTGGGGCAGTGACGGGAGACCAGCATTGGACGTGTGGCAGGGGCCCTGGAGGAAGCCATCGCCTATCCAGCCAGGGAGGATTTTCTCCCCTTTATGCCCCTTAGTCCCCTCCCTCCCATGCGTGGTGCACGTTCCCGACTTCAACGCACGGCAACCCTGCCAGCGTCAGGCCACGTAATGTCGTACTGCTCAGCACTCTACGATGCCCCGATCTCTACCGGGGTCGCTGGAGTCGAGCCACCCTTCACCCTCCCCCCAGGACAGGAGAGCAGCCCAGTGGGTGCTCCATCCCATCCTCCCTGCCGACCCCCGGCACCCAAGTTCACTCCCGAACCTGGGTCGCCGGCATGCAGCGAGGTGTGGCATCCAGCGCCTCAACCCTCAGCACCACCGGGCCGGTCCCAGAGGGTGGCATGTTACACAGGGGAATGGGGGAGAGTGTGGGCCTGCAGCAGTGTATGACAGCAGGAAGATACAGCATCGGCAAGGCATGCATTGGAGGTATCTCAATTACCTCTTACAGTTTGCCAGGGACATACACATGGCTGCATACACTGGTGGGTCAGCAGCCTGTGTAGTGCCCCGATGCATGGTACAACCACTTGGGTCATTCCAGAGTGCAGGTCCCTGGCCCGGGTCCAGTACAGTCAGTGGCTGGCCATGGAAGGCAATGCCAGTCTCCGAAACAGGTCGGAAATGGGGGGAGCGGGGGTGTCTACGTCACTAAGGTGGTGGGTGGGGTTCTCTATCCTATAGATATGAACCATGGTTTCCTCTGTTGTGACTGTGTTCGGGGGGGGGGCTCTACACTATGGAGCTCTTTGGGGATGGAGTTGGATCGATCAGGGATGGGAGGTTGTACCTCTAGTCCACCAGGGCTGCCAGGCTGCTGTGCACCTGGGTGCACTTCCACAGCCCACCTGTGGGTGGCTAGCCGGGTTAGGCTGGCTATTCATGGCCTAGTTGTGGGCCGCACTGCTCTGGACTGCGAGGGGTGCATTCCCACTGAGTATGCCACAGCACGACATATGCATGGGAATGCACCCTTGACTTGCACAACATACTATTTGTGTACACCCTGGCCCATTCCCTTGTAGTCAGTGCATCCCGCACGTTTGAATATCACACTGCGGCATATTGTTGGAGTTGTGTGGCACATCTCCCCTTTCTGCCAGGATGCACCACGCATTTCCTTTGAATATGGGGGCCCTGGACTAGGCTACCCTGAAGAAATACATTATCAAAATGGTAAAATCATGACCCCACTGAAAACAAGATATTGCATATAATCTGGGACAGCCTGAGTAAATACAGTGCAAAAATGTGTAAATGAAGATCCCTATAACAACGAGATGTAGCATCTCCCTTGCGCTATCCAGGATACAAAATATAGAATAAGAAATATTTAAGGGAAATCTATTCTGAACTGAACTTCACTGTGTTCACTGAAAAACAGTTTATTGTTTTATAACATATTAGAATGCAGTATTTATTTTGAATGTTGTGGCCATGAGGATGGTGTGTAGAGAGAGAGTGTGTGTGTGTGTGCATGTGTGTTTGCTGTAGCTCAATATATTTTTTTCAGAAAAAGCATAGTAGAAAATGCCTGCTGATTGCTACATATTTAGTATGGGTAAAGACCTGGCATATGCCTGAGACAGTAATTATCAGATAGTGTCTTTAGAGGAACAGTGTAAATTATAGATTTGTTGGGAAAGGGATAACATTTATGAGGTATGAATCAGTCTTGAAAGACAATACATTCCCAAGTGAAGCTAGTAGTAAGAAGCTGTTTAAATGCAAAGTATTTAAATATGCAAGTTGTTGCATTCTGAACAGGATAAACAAATCTCCAGTTTAATAGGCAACCAATATTTAACAAGGTATCTGTTTCCTAATGGCATCTGATAAGCAGCTTGGAGTTATGTCTCCAACATTCTTAACAGAAAGAAAGGAGTATTTTATTTCAGTTTGCATGGAAGGATACATTGAAAAATCCAAAACATGTGTTCTACAATACTCCATTTTCCACCCACAGCCATAAAAACTGCCATACACAAAAGAAAAAAAAACATAGTTGCCGGGGAGGGGGAGGAGCTTCCCTTAGATTAAGTCACTACTGTAGCTGCCAGATGTTTAGTGACGCAAGGTGGACTGTGCATGGCATAGCACCAGCTGCACAGCCCCATGCTATGTGTTGTACCCCTCGTAGACAGCCCTGCTACTGTAACCAACTCCCCACCCAACCCTTACCTTATGGCTCATTTCTGAGCTGTGGCAATTTTCATTTGCCTGTTGGTCTGTCATCCGTCCCTGGTGGTCCACTGGCTCCGCCCAACTCTAACCCCAACCAGTAGTTTTAAATCTATGTTAAAAACTTATTTATTCTCTTTGGCTTTCCCAGACTGATTTTATCTAATTTATATTATTGCTTGTTTTAATATTTTGCTTATACTGTGTACAGCGCCTTGATTTCAAAAGGCGCCATATAAATAAATAATTGATTTGATTTGAGTAAATAGTCCTTGGCATCTAGTGGATTCAGATGCCTAGCTTTGTTCCCCTATACCATTCATTTTCAACTGAGATCCCTTGGTGATCTTTGTACGCCAGTGGAACTCCTCCCCAGAGCCCTCCCCTACTCGTAAGCAAGGATGGCACTGAGGTGTGTGTGGGTCAGCATGTGACCAGTTATGGCACAGAAAAGGTACAGAATACAATGGATAAAGCAGGATACACAAATTGTAATACAAATACCATACATGTTCAGAAAATGCAGTTACATACTACAAGTGCAGCTACCTAGAAGGAGAACCAAGTGCAAGTTAAGCTGGGATAATTTTGAAGCATTCATTGGTGCACCCTTTTATGAGAAGGGATGTGTAGGGGCCCTGGAGTGAGGGAGAGGACTGTTTTCCAAGATTAGCCGGTTGAACAGGAACATTTGGCTTTGGACAACAGCCAGGCTTTGAGATGAGTTTTAAAGGGTACCAGTTTTTTTTTAAACTGCAAACTCCAAAATATGGCATCATAGCAAGGTAAAGAAAAGGCTGCTGTTTACATTTATGCTAAAATGGCATTTATGTAAATAACATAACTGCAGTTTCATAGCTTTGGAAAAATGTAAACATCAGCCTTTCACTTTCAAAAAACAGCCTTGCTTACTCCCTATAAAATGTCTGCCAAGTGTGTTAAGTGATGAGTCATGATGACATCATTGGAGCTAGAGGCAGAGACCCACATATCTCCCTATAATGCTAACTAGTTCTTTTCCCCTTTGTTTTGAATTGTTTCAAAAGAATGATCAACACCATGTGTTAACAACTGGATTATTCTGATCAGTCACGTTAGGCTATGTTTTTGTTCATTTTGTTCACTTTAATTTGCTGAAAATGTTTTATAATCCAGCTGACTTTCTGTTTGGGAAATCATAGTACAGTACAACACTTCAAATACCTGATGATTCTAGTGGTTATGTGATGCCCTGAAATTTGTAGCGATGCACTGGTCTGAACCAATTCCAAAGCTCATGCTTTCTTGGTAATCCACAAATTAACTTCTCTTGTAGTCTTTTTCCACATGAACCTCCTGCACCTAACCTGCATTCTGATGAACATCCCACCATCCATACTCTGTCCTTAGTACTGCCTGGGGCCACATATGAGCTTGCGGTCTCATTAAGAGAATTATCACACCTCGTATTGTAATCTTGTACCTCAGAGAGTTGTGCACACCTATAGCAATACGCTTCATCAGCTGGCACTGTTAAAAAATGCCTCCCAAATCACTCTCCAGTCTACTTTCTCAATGTTTGACTTCTGCTCACACAAAAAACATTGAGTGGATCACCACCCTTCTGCACAGTGAAGGCAGTATGTACATTCCCCCTGTTGTGTTTCTTTACTGCCTAATTAACCAACAACTAGGTCTTCCTGGAGGGCCAAGCAATAAGCATCAGGACACACCAGAAAAACTGTTGTTCATACCTCTTAATAAGGGCTGCACTTACTATGGATAACAATATTATTAGCAGGAGAGGCATACTAATGCCTTGAGCGAATCCACCCAATTTCCAGTGTCGGTCTATTCCTTTACCTGTGATCTGCAGAACCCTGCAGGACACTTCCCAGCAATTCTTCTCCAGTACTTTTCTGTGCCTTTCTCCACAATGTGAGTTGGCTGGCTACCACCCTTCCAAATCTTGAATGAGCTATACACAACTCCCTCAATACTGTCCTAGCTAACGTCAACACCCCTCCTCACCCGGAGGTAATCTCCCTTCACTGAATTCAAGCAACAGTTTAAGCATAGCCCTGTCACTCTGAGTATTTGCCATCGCTGGCTGCTCTCATCCACAGTCAGGTAGTGATCACAGTGCTGGCAGCCCCACATCTCAGATCTCACAATGATCTGATCCACTTCCTGTCTTCCCCTAACCAGAATATAGCTGTAACCTGCTGGAATGGCCTCTTCAGTCCAATCTCTGGCTTTCATTCTTCTCACCTGCTCCGTACACCAAAAACTGGTGAGCTCACTACCCTTCCACATCATGAATGCGGTTAGCATAGTCTCCCATGTTATTTGTACATATTAATAATAAACATGATCTTCTGGTAGGCCAGGATGATAGCAGCAGGGCACAAAGGGAAAAATAGGCTTTCCAACCCATATAAGATCTAAGCCACCTATGATTAGGTGCTATTAAATGACATGCATAATGATGTGCACACCCATCATTTAATAGTGCCTAATCAAAGGTAGCCTAGATCTTTTAAGGACAGTTAAGCCCATCTTTCCCCTTGTTCCCTGCTGCTATCAGCCTGACTTACTGGACAGATCTGTTTATTTTTGATATGTCAAAAAACCTGGGGACTGTACTACCTGCATTCATGATGCAGAAGAGTGATGAGCTCACCAGTTCTTGGTGTTAGGAGAAGGAGTGAAGAATGAATACCAGAGGGGGACTGAGAAGGCCACTCCTGAAAGGTACTACTATAATCAGGGAAGGGGGATGACAGAAGGAGAGAAATATGAGCAGATCACTGTGAGAAATAAGATGTGGGGCTGCCAGCACCATGATCACTACCTGACCTCACTGTCCTGGCCAACATTCCCCTTCCCATAAAACCAGTTCACGCAGTTGTCCAAGGCTGTGTGTGGGTGTGAAATGGCTGCTACTACACATTCAGTCACTTCACTACCAGTCTAGCATTGCTTGTAAAGCACTTTGGGATACAATGTGTATGAAAAGCACTATATAAATGCTAAGTCTTATTATTATTTCCCATGGAAAAAGAAGACAAGCATATTTTTGATTTCTGAGAAAGTATGAACTCTGGCATTGGACTACACAAGAACTTTGCTACAAACAAGTGGTGGATCTAGGGGATGGTGACGGGTGCAGCTGCACCCCCCCCATTGTAACGTACTTGCTTGCAACTGCTGTATTTCACTTTGTTGAAGAAGTCTGATTTCTTGATTAAACAAGTGTCTACATTCAAAACTAAGGATTACATTTGTAGGTCCATCAAAAACATACTAAAAAAGAATAACAGCAGACAATATAAAGGTTTACTACAAATGTTAAAAAGTGCATATCAAGTATGCACACCACCCCAGCATCCCCATTGTAACATCCTGGAACTGCCATAACCACAAGACCACCAGGTTATTTAAGATTTCTGCTGCACCATGGTTTGCCAGAAAGAAAGTCGGTTGGATTAAAACACAATTTCAGCATGCTAAAATGCACAAAATGAACAGAACCATAGCCTAACATGTACTGATCAAAATAATGCACATGGTTTTGACCATTTTGGTGAAACAATTCTAAACAAAGGGAAAACATAACTAGTTAGCACTATAGAGAGCTATATAGCTCTCTGACTCTGGCTCCAATGATGTCATTGCTTAACACATTTGGCGGGCATTTTAAGAAGGAGGTAAGGCAGTTTTTTGAAATTGGAAGGCTGATTTTACATTTTTCAAATGCTTTGGAACCGCATTTAGGTAAATTATATAAATGTAGTTTGGGCATTAATGTATACAGGAGCCTTTTCTTTAGCCCTCTACGAAATCAGATTTTTGAATAGTTTGTTGTCAAAATGTTATTTAGGGATCCATTAAATGTAAGGTGAGAGTCCAGTGAGCAAAAAGAAGCACAGAGTTTGTTTCACAGTGTGGGGGCTGTGACAGACATGGCTTTGCTTCGCAGAACAGTGGAAATCCTGGGAACTTCAAGTGGCGGGACAGAGGATCCTCGGAGGCACCTGGGAGTGACCCTGTGTTTGATCAGGGATAAGTAAGGTGACAGTCCCCCCCCCGTGGCATTATCAATGATGCAGCCAAGAGCATAGTAATGACATCCTTGGAGGGGAAGCCACCCTAGGGACTGGTATAAGGTGCAGTGATAAGTGCAGAAGGAAGACAAAAGTGGGAACCTACAAATACTGTTGTAGACGGTGGTTAGTTTGTAGGGGGGCCAGAAGGTTCCTAACAATTTTTCAGGACAGGCCAAATAAATCTGGAAGGAGAGGCAGGAAGCTTACTCAGTGACCAAGATGCAAGAAGTTTATTTACTAGGGACAAAAAACAAAAGATGACAGTGTCCTAACACACTACAGGGTAACAAAGTAAACAATGAAACAACACGATCAGGACCAACAATTGTTCAAACCCAGAACACGGGGGTTACCCCTTTCAGTCCAAGTCTGTCGTGCCCCCAGCTGAGATGACAAAATGACTGATGAACCAAACTTGGGCTTTCCTATGCGCCGGCTGATTAGCAGGTGGGCATTGACCCCATCAAGCACTTGTTACAAACAGGCCATAATGGGCATCCCCCTGATGAACAAAACGCAAAGAGGCTAGATGGATGAAGAACTTGGCGATCCTCTGCAGCTCTAAGCAAGAAGCTGAAGATTTCTGGTTGGCCAGTGGTTCTCTAGACAATCTGCAGCAATGACCACTGGTAGGTTCCTGGCACCCAGGACATCTCCCAAGAAGAAGACTGCTGGCAATGCAACCCTCTGGCGGCCTCAATGGAGCAACATGGCATGCAAACACTACTGGACAAGAAAAATAAGAAAGGGGCATGCACGAATAACTGGGTCCCTCACGCTTGAGCCACGATGGCTCCTAAGCTGACTCACTACTGGATACCTCACTAGCGGCTCTCTACTACTTACCGTCACAGGACTGATGCTGGAACACCTTTGGTGGAACTTCGGAGAAGGCTGACATCACTGGAGGTGGTCCTGTTGAAGATGGTGGGTGGGCTGGGGGACCTCTCTGGGTCAGCGTCAGGCCCTGGTAAAACTGCTCTGGGCAACAAAGATGAAGCTGGATGTCCAGTATACCAAGGTGCAATTCAGTAACACAGTTCAGTGGCAAGCAAACAATTTAGTTTCTGGCAGACAGTTCACTTCTTGTAGGAAATACAGTCTTCATGGGGCCCTAGGCAGAAAACAGCGCAATTTGACTTGGGTGCCGGGCCACTTAGGCCATAGGACTATTCCCCTGCCCTCCCCAGAGAGAGCTGCATCTTTACAGGTCTTTCATTTAGGCTGTCTTCGCACCACCAACCCCTTTTCTTAAGACTGATAACCAGTTTGGTGACTGGGTCCCTGGGACTCCTAATTGGGTACTACTTCCCCCATAAATAGTGACAAGGGGCCTGTCGTTTTGCCATGGGCTGGATTTACCTTAAGTCTCCCCATAGCGTATATTAAAAATAGCTATGACCCCCAGCACAGAATGGTGCCACAGGGATCTTTAGTCCCACTGCCCTCATTTCCTCCTTTCAGGGCTTTCAAATTGCAGTGCCCCTCTCTCTTTGCCCACCTAGAAGCAAACTACTAGTGGCTCAGCCTGCCTCCTCTGGAGTCACTTCTAACTAGAATAAGATAAGAAGAGAGAAAAAAAATAAAAATTAAAACTGTAACAGCCCTGTGACCTTTGGCCACCCCTAGGGACTTCCCCTCAGGACAGGCAGCTCACCCAGGGAGTCCATCGTGCCCACCCCCCTAATCCTTACTAGGGTCCTGACACTCTAATTTTTACTCTGGGCACTTTGCCTGCTGCCCCTTTCTGCATGTTTTGGGCTCCAGACCCAAACCCATTTCTCCTCCCCCAGCCTGAGTAAAATACAAGATTGGGCCCATGGCCCACTCACCACCACAGCCTGGGTCTGCTCTGCTGCTGGAGGGTTTGAAGAGAATGGTCAGGGAACCACGCTCCCATCCAGCTACTCAGTGCTGCTGCATCTGCTGGGTGGGCGGTACTACAGTTCCGGAGCATGCTTTCCATCTGGACCTGTTTCCGTGTGGCACCACTTGGTCCAGCTGCCCGAAGCTTCCCTCCACACCACTCGGGGCTTTGGGGAAAGAAAATAGATCATGTCAGGGAGCAAGGCTCGCACCTGACAGACCCTGCTGCTGCCAAAACCACCAACCTTGAACTAAAAATGGAGGGCAGCGATGCTGGAGGAGCAACGGACACCTTCAGCTACTCTTGTTTTGTCAGTGCCCCTCACATCCTCCACCCTCCATGTCTAGCAGATGACTGCCTCTCTTGCCACTCCCTGGCCTTTTCGTAGTTCAGATCCACCACTGGTCAGAGACAAAATTTTTGTCGAACGACCAGACAGCGCAACTGGCAAGTCAACCGCATTTTGCAGTCGTCTGCCAGTTTCATATTAAAACAAGTGTTTTCTTCAGGGGGCTGTGCCCCTCGCACCACCCCCAACTTAGGATTGTCAACTCCGAGTTGGAGCTGATTCAGAGGGGGTTGCAGGACCCCTGACAGTGTCGTGTCCCAGCAGGTTCCCTACAGTGACGTGGCGCTGTTGTCGCTGTAGGGGACCACACTGTTGAAATGTTGCTGACAGTGCAGTATATCTGTAGGGCATGGGAGGTCCTGGCATCTGACCAGGAGATTGGACTGCACGAGCCCTGCAGGGAAGGTCTCTTGCTTACGACCCTCTTGTCAGCGCCGAACAGTGCAAAACTACACAAAGGAACAGTGTGGGGTATGTGGGACTCGGGGCCAGGGAGACTAGCAAGCGAAGAGAAAAACAAAAACAAATGTCTGTGTTGGGGAAAGGGTACACGCTTCTTTGTTCTGCCCCCTAACTTCGGGGTACTACAATCCACCCCCTCTTAAACATACATGTCACCATGTATGGGGTTTAATTATTACTTGGAGTTTTAAAACACTGCCGACATTTTAGTACTATAAACTATTCTACTTGAACTCGTCTACTTGAAAACATTAAGTTTCGACTGTTCTGCTGTAACATTTTTAACCTACCGTCACAATAAACCAAGGAAAGGGATGGACGGCCTTGAGGTGCCTTTTGGGAGTGGCTCCTGCCTTTCCTTGTTGATTCATCCATCTGTTCTGACAGGAAACGGGCATTACTTTAGATGCATTCGGTGCACTAGCCTTTGGGTTCTGTCTCTGGCTTGGAGCTGGTAGCTATGCACTGTAGGGAAAGGGGTGCCCACGATGATATACAGGTCAGATTCCCATCTTGGAGATGACTTTTCCTCACACCAGCACTCGTTCTCCTAGTGGTAAGGGTGTCTCTTTATTGTAGGCGTTGTCTGACTCCCTTTTGTCACCTGGGTATGTACACACTCTTGGGCTGGTTGGTGGCTGAGGCTCTGCTCAAGCAGAGGTCCTTCTTTTTTGGTAGGGCGGCTCCACTGCTAGGACTGATACCGGGATGGAGGCGCGACTTGCATGCTTTGACAGCTGATATTGGTTATGGTGGCCCAAACTGAATCTGGTTCTTCTGGTTTGTTCTTTAGGGCTGGGGCAAATTCAGGGGCCTCTGGACACAAATAGAAACATAGACTTTGATGGCAGATAAGGACCGCTAGGCCCATCTAGTCTGCCCATTTCCCTACCTACAGGATAGGCCGCAGATCCTAGTTAACCAACAGCCTATATCTTCCTGCCCCCCACAAGAATTGCCTTATGTCTGTCCCATGCATTCTTGAATTCTCCCACAGTTTTAGACCCCACAACTTCCTCAGGAAGGCTGTTCCATGCATCCACTACCCTCTCTGTGAAATAATACATCCTCACATTGCCCCTGAACCGCCCTCCTTCTATCTTTAAATCGTGTCCCCTTGTTCTTGCAAGTCTCTTTTTCTGAAAGATGCTACCCTCTTGGACTTTGTTGATTCCTTGAGGTACTTGAAAGTTTCTATCATGTCCCCCCTCTCCCTTCTTTCCTCAAGGGTATACATATTAAGCTCCTTTAGTCTCTCCTCATACGGCTTCTCTTGCAGACCCTGCACCATTTTAGTTGCCCTCCTCTGGACTGCCTCTATCCTGTCTATGTCCTTGCGGAGATGGGGTCTCCAGAACTGGACACAGTATTCCAGATGGGGTCTCACCAACTGTCTGTACAGAGGGATAACAACTTTCTGTTTTCTGCTGCTGATGCCTCTCCCTATACATCCCAGTATACCCCCGGCCCTCCCTACTGCCTTCTCACATTGCTTGCTAACCTTAAGGTCATCTGATATGATTACCCCCAGGTCCCTTTCCTGTTTTGTTGTTGTTACTACCTCCCACCCATTGTGTATTCTTCCCTGGGTTCTTGTTTCCCAGGTGCATTATTTTGTACTTTTTGCATTGAATCCTAGCTGCCATCGTCTGACCATTCCTCCAACCTTGCCAAGTCCTTTTCATTCTTTCCATGCCTCCTTGTGTATCAACCCTGTTGCAGATCTTTGTGTAATCTGCAAAAGGCATACTTTCCTTCAATCCCTCTGCAATGTCACTGATGAAGACATTAAAAGGACTGGACCCAATACTGAACCCTGTGATACCCACTGGTAACCGCCCTTTCTTCAGGTGGACTCCATTTACAATTACCTTCTGTGTCCTGTTGTCCAGCCAATGTTTTACCAGGCTACCACCCTGGGACCCTCCCAGGCTGGTTAATTTGACTAATAATCTTTGCGTGGGACTGTGTCAAATGCCTTGCTAAAGTCTAGGTAGGCCATGTCCACAGCCCCTCCCTGGTCTACTACTTTGGTCACCCAGTCAAAGAAATCTATTAGATCTGTCTGACATGACCTTCCCGCTGTGAACCCATGCTGCCTTGGATCCTGTGCTCCACGGACTCTAGGTACTCAATTATTCTTTCCTTCAGAAGTGACTCCATCACTTTCCCTACCACAGAGGTCAGACTGACAGGTCTGTAGTTTCCTGCCTCTGTCTTGGTCCCACTTTTGTGAAGGGAATTACATCCGCCTTCCTCAGTCCTCGGTACCACACCATCTCCCATGATTTATTAAAAGAGTAGCCAGTGGTTTCACTAGTTCCTTCCTTAATTCTTTTAGAATTCTGGGGTGAATTCCATCAGGACCCATTGCTTTGTCCACCTTCAGTTTTAGGAGTTCTTACAGAACCCTTTCTTCTGTGAAAGGACTGGGATCGACCCCCCTATCAAGAGTGCTTCTGTTAATTGGATTAGGCACTTCCCCCTCCTCTTTTGTGAATACTGAGCAGAAATATTCGTTCAGTATTCCTGCTTTTTCACTGTCCCCCTCTGCCCACCCACCGTTCATTCTATTCAGCCTCACTATCCCTCCCTTTGTCTTTCTTGCCGCTGATGTACCTGTAAAGGTTTTATCCCCTTCTTAACTGAGTTGGCTATCTTTTCCTCAGTTTGGGCCTTTGCTATTCTGACTTCCCTCCTGCTTCTTTCTGCCTTAACTGGTACAGCCTCTGTCCTGCTCCTTCTGTGTTTCCTTATACTTCCGGATGCTATCTTTTCTTCCTGACTTTCACAGCCACCTCTCTTGAGAACCATAGTGGCTTTTCTTTCGTTTTGATTTGTTTATTTGCTTCACACAAGGCTTGTTGCCTCTGTGATGGCAGTTTGATAATTCCCCATTGTTGCTCCACACTCCTTCTAGCCTGTTTGCTAGTGCTTTTCTGAGGCACTCTCCCATCTTGCCAAAGTCAGCCCTCCTAAAGTCCAGTACCCTCACTTTTGTATGGCTTGACTCTGTAGCTGAGTTTAACGTGAACCACACTGTTTGATGGTCACTTGTCCCCAGATGGCAACCCACTTCTAGATCTGAGATCCTCTCACTGCCCCGTTTGAGAGTATGAGATCTAAGATTGCTCCCTGACCTAGTGGGTTCAAACTAGCTGTCTAATGCCTGCCACCTGCAGGGCGCCAAGAATGGCCCTGCTCTTGATGTGGCTGCAGCAAATGTGCGCCAGTTAACATCTGGCATATTCAGGTCTCCCATCAACAGTATCTCCCTTTCTCTGCCATTCTAAGAATGCCTTCCATCATATCCTTGTCCATTCCTTCCCCTGACATGGGGGTCTGTACACAACCCCTGTGCGGATTGTGGTGCCCTTCCAGTTCCAAGGTGACCCACAGTGCCTCCTCTCCTCCCTGTTTACTCTTTTGTTCAGTTGCTTTTATCCCTTCCTTTACATAGAGAGCTACTCCTCCCCCTCTTCTCCCCTGCCTGTCTCTCCTGTAAGTTATGTACCCTGGTATGTTAACATCCCAGTCATGCTTCTCTGTGTACCATGTTTCTGTGACTGCTACAATATCCAGGCATCCCTCTTCCATTAAGGCCACCAGCTCAGGGACACAAATGCTGGCTGGGGAGCTCTTTTACCACTACCAGGGTCTCAAGCCCTGAGGGACCTTGCAATTTCTGGGGGCATGCAGCATTTAGCTGGGCACACTCCTCCTTCCGCAAGGATGCCTATAGCTCCATCACACATCTGCTGAGCTCTTCTTTTTCTTGCATCTTGATGAGCAGCGAACGGTTCAGGTCTTTGGTCATCACGTCATAGCCTTGGATGATTTTGGTGCTGTCTCTTTATGGCAGAGGACTTGCTCGACCTGATCCTTAACGTGTTGATCTCGCTAATGGAGAGTCTTTTTGAGGTCATTACATTCTTTCCGCAGCTCAGTATTTTGCTTGGCATGTGCTACAACACGCTGTATAAGCTCCTGGTAGCGAGCCTCCCTTTGGGCGTTCCAATCTGGAACCGGCTGCCTTATATCACAGGTGACAGCACTCGCCATGTATACAGGCTCCTCCACTTGGGCATCTGGAACTCTGGATGGACCTCCTGAAGGTGCAGTGACGGCTTGGTGGGGCCACTTGATTCTCCCCATCTCCCTTTTAGTGTCCTCATACAGCTGGTGCCGAGCTCTCTTGATGTCTCTGTTTCTGGCATTATTCCACCCGTATGGTCGTTGAATGGGCTCTCTGGTCTCTTTGTCTGTGTGCATGGTCCTGCCATGCTCTGCCCATCGATGCGTGAGTCTTTGACCTCGGTTTCTTCTTCTCCTCCCGGGCCAACACTGATGCTGCCCAGTCTGGGGCTGGGCCCCTTGCTTCACTTCTGCGATGAGTGCTGCCAGCTCCCACACCTAATATGCCACATGGGCCAGTTCCTCTTGCATAACCCGGTGGGGATGCCACCCCATCTCCTCTCTCACGGGCATCTTGGTGTGGGTAGCTTCAAGCTTTGGACTCCTTGATGTTTCTTGTCCTTCCGACTATGCTAAATGTAGGGGAGCCAGACAAATCTGGAAGGAGAGGAAGGAAGCTTACTCAGTGACCAAGATGCAAGAGGTTTATTTACTAGGGACAATAAAAAAAAAAGATGACAGTGTCCTAACACACTACAGGGTAACAAAATAAACAATGAAACAACACAATCAGGACCAACAATTGGTTGAACCCAGAACAGTGGGGTAGCCCCTTTCAGTCCAAGTCTGGCGTGCACCCGGCTGAGATGACAAAATGACTGACGAACCAAGCTTGGGCTTTTCTATGCATTGGCTGATCAGCTGGTGGGCCTTGATCCCACCAAGTGCTCGGTACAAACAGGCCATAACAGGGCATCCCCCTGATGAACAAAACACAAAGAGGCACATTGCTAGATGGATGAAGAACTTGGTGATCCTCTGCGGCTCTGGGCAAGAAGCTGAAGACTTCTGGTTGGCCGGTGGTTCTCTAGACGATCTGCAACAGCGATCATTGGTAGGTCCCCAGCACCCAGGACACCTCCCAAGAAGAAGACTGCTGGTGATGCAACCCTCTGGTGGCCTCAATGGAGCAACATGGGCATGCAAACACTTCTGGACAGCCAGAAAAATAAGAAAGGGGCATGCACGGCTTTAACTGGTGTCCCTCATGCTTGAGCCGGGGCAGCTCCTAAGCTGACTCACTACTGGATACCTCACTAGCAGCCCTCTACCACTTACCATCACAGGACTGATGCTGGAACACCTGTGGCAGAATTTCAGAGGAGGTTTAAGTCACTGGAGGTGGTCCTGTCGCAGATGGTGGGTGGGCCCTGGACCTCCCTGGGTCAGCATCAGGCTCTGGTGAAACTGCTCTGGGCAACAAAGGCGAAGCTGGATGTCCAGTACACCAAGGTGCAATTAGATAACACAGTTCAGTAGCAAGCAAACAATTTAGTTTCTGGTAGACAGTTCAGTTCTTGTAGGAAATACAGTCTTCAGGGGGCGCTAGGCCAGCAACAATGCAATTCAGTTTGGGTGCCGGGCCACATAGGCCATAGGACCATTCCCCTGCCCTCCCCAGAGAGTGCTGTACCTTTATGGGTCTTTTGTTAGGCTGTCTTCGCATCGCCGACCCCCTTCCTTCAGACTGATAACCAGTTTGGTGACTGGGTCCCTGGGACTCCCTACTTGGGTACCACCTTCCCCATAAATAGTGACGAGGGATCTGTCATCTTGCCATGGGATGGATCTACCTTAGGGCTCCCTTTAGGGTATATTAACAATAGCTGCGGTCCCCTGGAGCAGAATGGTGCCACAAGGGTCTTTAGTCCCACTACCCTTATTTCCTCCTTTCAGGGCTTTCAAATCGCGGTGCCCCTCTCTCTTTGCCCACCTAGAAGCAAACTACTAGTGGCTCAGCCTACCTCCTCTGGAGTCAGTTTTAGCTAGAATAAGATAAGAAGAAAGAAAAAAAATAAAAATAAAAACTACAACAGCCCTGTGACCTTTGGCCACCCCGGGGTCTTCCCCTCAGGATGGGCAGCTCACCCAGGGAGCCCACTGCACCACCCCCTTTGTCCTTACTAGGGCTCTGACACTCCAATTTTTTACTCTGGGCACTTTGTCTGCTGCCCCTTTCTGCACATTTTGGGCTCCAGCCCTTAAACAGTGTCAGTGGCTCAGTAGGTAGTACACTCGCCTCTGAGGCAGGAGATCAGAAGGCTGTGGGTTCAGTTCTCACATCTGGCACTTGGGTTAATAGCCCAGTACTGACACTGTAGTATAGCATGAGATGGGTGCTGCACTTCTGAGGTGCCGTCCTTCGGATGAAACGTTAAACCGAGGTCCCATCTGCCTGGATTGGTGTTAGTTCAGGTGGATGTTAAAGATCCCATGACACTTATCAAAAAGAGTAGGGGAATTTCCCCCGTGTCCTGGCCAAATTTCCCTCATTCACTAAAAAAAAATACCACCAACAGCTTAATCTGGTTCAAGGACAGTTGGCATTCATCTGTATCCCCCTCCCCCGGGTCGTGCCTGAAAATAGGCAGGATTTGTCTAGTGCACTTACCCGGTCAACAAAAACTCAAAAAAAAAACAAAAAAAACTTTCTCCTCCTTCAGACCGGCGCCTGTGGCACGAGTGAAATACAAGATTAGGCCCACAGCCCACTCACCACCACAGCCCGGGTCTGCTCTGTTGCTGGAGGGGTTGAAGAGGATGTTCAGGGAGCTGCACTCCCACCCGGCTGCTCAGTGCTGCTGTGTCTGCTAGGCGGGCAGTACTACAGGTCCAGGGTGTGCTTTCCACCCAGACCTATTTCTGTGGGGCACCACTGGGTCCAGCAGCCCGAGGCTTCCCCCCATGTCACTCGGGGCTCTGGGGGAAGAAAACAGATGATGTCGGGGAGCTGGGCTCCCACCCGATGGCCCCTGTTGCTGCCGAAACCACCAACCCTGGACTAAAGACGGGGGCGACACTGGAGGAGCCACGGACACCTTCAGGTACTCTTATTTTGTCAGTGCCCCTCACATCCTCCACCCTCCACGTCTAGTGGACGACTGCTTCTCTGGCCACTTCCCGGCCCTTTTGTATGGCAGGAGAGGTCTTGGCATCTGGCCAGGAGATTGGGCTGCATAAGCTCTGCAGGGAGGGTCTCTTGCTTACGACCCCCTTGTCAGTGCCAAACGGTGCAAAACTACACAAAGGAACCGGGTGGGGTATGTTGGACTGGGGGGGGAGACTAGCAAGAGAAGAGAAAAACAAAAAAAAAAATGTCTATGTCGGGGAAAGGGTCCACGTTTCTTTGTTGTTCCCCCTAATGTCAGGGTACTACAAGTTTGGACAGCAGCAAGGAGGATACAAGATAGTAAATTGGGGTACAGTAATCCAACAGAGTGAGAAGGTTAGGTGCATCTCCCATGTTAGATAGCATATTAGTCTAAATACAGCCCCTAAATTCTGGTTGACCCATTGCACTGTATTGTTGATATGTTCCGAGAAGGAAAGGGAAGGGTGGAGGGTGACGCCTAGGTATTTAAAACAGGGAACATTCTGCGCGGGGGAGAGGCTTCTGGAGTAAGTACTGTTAGGGAGCAATTAAACTTGGTGAGATTTGAAAGGTAAGGTTTTGACTAGGAGTCTATTGGACAGAAACCATTAATGGGCTGCACTGTAGTTCAGGGTAAGGGTGGTTGATAGATTTGCTAGAGATTTATCACTATGAAATAATACGAGATTGTCCGCGTACAGTAAGGCCTCGCATGTAAGGCAATCCACAGGAAGGAAGTTTATAAAGAGGGAAAACAGCAGAGGGCCTAGGATGGATCCCTGGGCAACAGATTGTGTAACAGTCCCCTATGTTTAAAGAGCTTGTCACAACTCTGGGAAAATTCTGAAAAACATATTTACACATAATTCCACTTACATTTTTTATATATTTCTGTATTTATTGTCCTATCTTATTCCTAAGGGCCGCTACTTGAAAATAGGATCCATGTCACTCAGTCTTCATCTGCTCCTGCTGAATGTTGACATATTGTGTTATCATCCTCTGTTTATGAATCCCAATTGGTCGTTGTGGAAATGAATTTGATGCCACAAGGAGGAGATTCTGACATCACATGTATACCAGCAGCAGGCACAGATAATGTTCAAAGGACAAGGATTCTGTTTCCATAGAAACTTTCCTAATAACAAAGAACTGGGGGAAGTAACAATACAGCTAGAACTTTCCAAAATTTTCATAGAGGTGCCACAGGCTCTTTGCAGGGGACTTAAAGCTTAAGAAGCTTGAAGGGAACTTTCAATGTGAGTGTAAAAAGTGCGTATGGGGAACAGCCTTAAAGTGATTTGCTAGGATTAAGGTATGCATTGTATTTTCTGGTGCCTTATATTGGTAAAACTCCATCTCTTTATATTTCATTAAATATTATGTGCTGTTATTTTGCAAGTGGAAGAGATCACATCTTGGCCCTGCCGAGGCAGCCAAACTTCAGATCAATCTGCCCCAATCCGCACATGTGCACATAATGACATGTGTCTGGGAGAGCATGGGGTAGGGTGCTCACCATTAAAGTCTATGGGGACAGTTTTAAGAACATTTTGTGCTGAACAAATGGCATGCTCACAGTACTATGCTATTATTTTTCATTTTAAAGTTATTTGCATTTGTTTATCAAAAAGTGAACAAAGCAATTACATTTTCTGCTGTTTTTTTGCTAATTATAAATAAATCTATATGGTATCTATAAATGAAACACCACTTGTTTTGTAGATAATTTTGTGCTGAACAACTTTCATTCTCACAGTATTATGCTATCTTTTTCGTTTTAAAGTTATTTTCATTTGAATATAGTCAGTACTGGTACCAAGGCCGAACATCCTAAATGAGTGATTGTGACATTTCTATGTATATAAATATGTGATGATGTGTCTACTATGTGTGTAAATGTGAGATTTCACATTTATACACATAGTAGCTCAGATTTATCACATAGGATTTATGTCCACGACTATTGCATAAATAATAATACAACATCACAAATACCCCCATAATGCAAAGTATCATGGGATGTATAGGCAAATCACAGTGAAATTTTAGGCTGGTCCTGCATGGTGCCAAAGGGCCTCTCACACAGTCTGCAAAGGGTGCAAACAGAAGACACAAACACATGTTTTGTCCTACCCAGGACTCATCAGTGTGCCTCATCTGTATTATGATACCCCAGAGGAAATGAACCAGCCCTAAGTTGGTCTTAGGGGTTTGGGTCATGGTGAGCTGGTTCATTTTCCCTGGGGTGTGGTATAGACAAGGCACACAGATGAGTCCTGGGTAGGAAGAAACACATGTCTGTGTCTTCTGTTTGCCCCCTTTGCAGATTGTATGAGAGGCTCTTTAGCGCCATGCATTCCTGCTTGAAGCTGAACCAGCCTAAAATGTCATGCTGATTTGCATATACATCCCATAATACTCTGCATTATGGGTGTGTGTGTGAGTTCGTATTTCTTTGAAACTTGGCTTTATGGCCAATGCCCTTCGGGGTAACCCTTGCCTTAGTGCTTTTGCACTGAGGTTCTTTGTCTTTTATATACAATAATGGTGATTTGGAGATTGATCAAGTGCACCAATCAACTAACAAGGTCCTTGTTAGTTGAACAGTGCCCTTGATTAATCTTCAAATGGCCATTACTACATAAAATATTTTTAAAACTGGCCCCCATAGACTTTAATGGAGCATGCACATCGATTGACTGGGAAGTGGAAGGGATTGCCTGGTTACCTTGGCAGGGTCAAGATACAAACCCTACCACGTACAAAATAACAGCACAGAGTATTATGAAATATAAACAGATGGAGTTTCGCTGATATACGGTACCAGAAAATATAGTAAAGATCCTATGTTAAAAAACTTGGAAATTCACTTTAACTCACTGCATCAGTGTCTCCTCACCTAGTCCTGATCAGGACCTGATTTAGTCTGATCCAAATACTTTCCACCTAGGGATCAGCTGTTTCATCACCCTGTGACACACATACAGATCATTTACATATGAAAATACATCAAAAGCTGACTGCTTCTACTGGATAAAAATGTATGTGACAAAGCCAGCAAAAATCTCTACCGCCAGGTGAATCCTATTACCCCCACTGAACTACAGGGCCTTAATCTGGGAACAGTCTCTGCCAAAACACAGCACCAAAAACACATGTATAATACAATAGTACAATCTAGGTTGCACCATGCCATAGCGACATGAATTGTGTCGACCGTGTGCTTGCAACAACAGCACATTGCCGACAGTCGGCACTGTGCTCTCAGAAAGCGTAACCTTACTCCATGTAGAGCTCTGCCCCACACACATCCCCATTACAGACCAGGAATTGATTTGGGGAGGGGGCGATATCCTAGAGACGGCAGTGTCAGGAATACTGCAGACCATTACAGCAATCTGTCGATTTTGTTGCTGTAATGGTCTTCCCTGTATCCCGGGTTGCTGTGACAACACGATACCATACAATCTATAGTTTCTATACATTTTTCCTGTCAAGAGGAAAATGAAAATTACATACTTACCATAATTGTTGATCTTCCAGAATACCTTCACCATTGATTACCACTCACATGTCTAGGGCCGAAGACACTAGGACCCAGAAGGAGCAAATGTTTGACAGGGAGGAAGTTGCTGGTGGCTACTGAACACAGTGCCTGCATACCTACATGTTGTGTTGCGTACCAGCCAATAACCGTCATCGGCTCCCTCACGCACCTCAGTTCTGTTAGCCAGGAGAGAAACTAAGTGGAGAAAAACAGGAGAGGGCTAGAGAATTTCTAGCCCAAAGGGATAAGGAAAGGGTATAAGAAACAAAAATAAACAACTAAATAAAACCTAACAAGCTAGAGATAAAGAACATGGCCCACTATGTGGCACAAGGGGTAGCTGGGTATAGAGCCAGAGCCTCACACCACTAGCCTGACAGGAGATGGATTGCGGTCTTAGAAAAGGGGCAGCGTCTCTGAGTATGTGACTCTGGCAGAAGCAGGAGAGGGAGTGCCCAAAATTGGGACACCTTGTAAATGAGATTTATTTATTTATTTATTTATTAGCTTTTGGTAACCGGGTAAGTGCGCTAGGCAACAGACCTGCCTATTTTCAGGCATGACCCGGGAGAGCACAGGACATTGGTTACAATATGCAGAAATGCACAGACATAATATAGGTGTACAGGAGCAAAACAAGATATACATTGGGTAGCACAGTAATAGTTACATAAGGGTACATTTTAGGCATAGATCATAATAAGGATGTAAAATACAGCAATTAAGGTAACCATAAGACAGCTGAGGACAGTAAAGACATCAAGGTTCATAGCCACCTAGACAAGCGTGTTGCATGGGAGAACATTGGTGTAGTACTCGGGTCCAGACCCGACAGCCTGCAGTGGAAAAACAAATTAAGAGCATTTGCATTGGCCAGAAGCTAGGAGGTGGGTGAACAGCGAGTTTTTGAATTCTCGATGGGAGGCTGAAGTTTTCACGATAAGGGGGAGTGAGTTCCAGAATTTGGGAGCAAAATGGGCAAATGCCTGTTCACCCATTTTTGTCTAGTGGAGAGCATGGGGACAGAGGAAGACCTGAGGGTACGGGTGTGTGAGGCAGGAGTTAGGAGGTTGGCAAGATAGACAGGGCAGAGAGGTCTAGACAGGGAGTCGAAAAAGCAGCCCAGGGAGTACCTTCGAATATCCTTAGGTGACAGCCAATTTAAGCCAGCATAAAGGAGACAATGATGGGTAAGATGTGGGGCAGTTAAGGTGAATCTACAGATGTTGTTGTAGACAGTGTCCCATTTGTGGAGTGTAGCAGAGTTTGCAACAAAGAGGAGGGGCAGAGAATATTGGAGCTGGGGTAAGAGAATACCTCTCGCAACAGAAAGTCTAGCGGAAGGAGTGAGGGAGTGGTGCACGCGATAAGCTCTGCCAATTTTAGCATTGACGGCACGGCACACCATATTGACATGTTGAGACAGGTCAAGTGTGGGATCCAAAGTGACCCCAAGGTAGTTGAAGGACTCAGTGTTTGAGATGAGGGAGCCATCAAGGCATTGAACCTGGAGCCTGTTCGCAGGGGCAGACAGTTTCTTAGAGGATCTGAATAGCATAGCACAGGTTTTTTCTAGGTTCAGGACTTGGTGGTTGCTAGAGAGCCAGGTCTGCAGGAACTGGAAGCCATTAGTGAGAGTGGAGTTGATGGTAGCAACCGATTTTGACCCAGAGTAGAGAACAAGGTCATCTGCGTACATAAGAGTGCAGCTATGCCGGGACATGGTGGGAATATCATTTAGGAAGAGGGAGAAGAGTAGAGGTCCAAGAGTGGATCCCTGGGGAACTCCACTGGAGATGTTTAGGGGGGAGGAAAGGGCCTTGTGAAATGCTACCACCTGAGTCCGATTGTCAAGATAGCTATGGAGCCAGGAGAGGGCTTGGTCAGATGCTCCAATGGATTGGAGCTTCTTTAGCATGAGAGGATGGTGTACCATGTCGAAGGCCCAATGTGCCAAAAAAAAGGAATGAGGCAAATAGACTCCTGGAAAAAAGGGCAACTCCATGCTACCAGACAGAGGATTGATTGACTGACTCATTAATTGTGTCCTTCTTTCCTATACCACCAGAGAGGGAGAAAGGGGGAACCATGTACATACGGAGTTGCAGGACTGGACAGCTCAAGGGAGTTGAGATGTGTTCATCTACCAGGCACCCCTAAAAGAAAGGAGCACACCCATCAAAAACAGTCTGACACAGCAGAAGAAAGATTCCATAAAATAAAATGACTGGTTTCTCTTTCAGCCAATGGGATGTACCCTGCATAAAGCTACTGTCGTTGATCCAAACCCTCCCACATGCAGTGTAACTGCCAAGTGGGATTAGATTGGATAGATCTCAGGGACACATGCTGCATTTAGCAACTCATAGGGATATACTCATATGGTGAAATACCCTGGAGCAGGAAGGGGGAGGACTCGAAATAAAAAGGGATGAAGGAGCCACCTTACACCAAACCTTTTTTTGGGGGGGGTTAATTAGGTATTCATTTTTCCCCATGCGCTGACCAGCCCCCATATTCCGGTTTCTACAGCCCTGTCAGTCCAGAGTCCTCCAGGACTTACCTTTGTCTGGCATGTTCCTCCAGGGCTTACACCATCTGGCAGGGTTGGCGGTGTCCGCCATATATAGGTTCTGGTTAGCTCGGACAGCATCCAGATAGTGGGATACAGGGCCTACGTGAGACAGGATTCATCCTACCGGTCAGATCTGTGCTTTTGCCTGTTCTGCGACCCTCGGGAGGTGCGGACATGCAATGCTGTCATGACGCATGCAGCGATGTGCATCGATGGCTGCCACACCTCCCATGGGTCCTGACATCCAGTGTGTGTCCAAACCTTGGTCTCCACCAGGTGTCAGGTGAGTGCAGAGATCTACCCCAGAGGAGGAGAGCAATTACTTACTCCTCCTCCCTCCAGCTGGCGTCCGGCTACCAAGCTCACTACCAAACTCAGGTCATCGGTGTTGCAGGTGGTAGCACTGCCGCTACCAGTGGGCAGCAAACTCTTTTTTTTATATATATTGGGGGTGGAGGGTCCCAAAGGACACTAACTCACTGTTACATATATATTTTTTAGAGAGTGGGCATCCTGTAGGAATGCCCAGCTCTATAAAGAAAGACAGATAGATAGATATAGATGTAAGCTATAACCCACGACAGGTCATGGGTATACTAGGCATTAATGCATGCCCCAGGTGTGTTGTGAGGCACGAGGGTGCAACCTATGTGTCCTCCAACCAAATGGGGAATGCATTAATGCCTAGTATACCCATGGGCCTGGAGTGGGTTATTGCACTTATAAAAGTATACATTTTTTGACTTAAAAAAATAATCCAAACTCTATTAAATCCTTTGAAAGTGTATTTATTTTCAAGGTGTCAGTCTGCCATAAAACGTAATTTGGTTTAAAACACGTTTTTTTTTATAAGTTTTCACATATTGTACTTAAATAGTAATTAAATAACATTTGATTGAGTGTGAGTCAGTATTTTTAATTTTCATTCCTTATCAATTTCATCATAAAATCAGCCATTCAAATATCGTAGAGTTACAGACAGAGCACAGGTCAAATTCACAATATATGCAGTACAGAAATACAGTAGTCGTACATTGCATGACATACAGAATCAATACACATTTAGTTTTAAAGTAAAACTTATTCATTGGAGTTCCCCTGTAGTTTGCAGATCTCCTTTTGAAAGTGTTACTGTCCTGAATTAAAACTGACCTTACTCTCCGTGCTTTTTCAGCCAGACGCGGAAGCTTAGATCGCAAATCCTAACTTTTTTATTGATTTTCGATTCGGGTCATTTAATGGGGGTTTGGCCAATTTCTAAATTCAAACACTACATATTTAATCTTATTTTACCTTGCAGTGTTTCTGGAACGATTACCATCTCTAATCAGGTAAGTGGAGTGCATCACACCTGGTGAGCCAGGCAATCCGGGATAGCAAGCAGCACACTGCAAGCTGGTACTCTCTGTGTTGGGTCCACCGCGGCTCACTGATTTTTCTTTCCCATTTCTTTTTCTTGTTGTCCCTCCATCCTGCTGATAAGGATGTGTGGAAGGACATTATTAGAGAGGCCTGGGAGAAAGGGATGATATTTTGGGATTCATTTTATTTTTTTACTTGCTAAACTCATATTTCAAATATGGCGCCTAATCTTTTTATTTGCTTCGCAAATGCCAGCGTAAAACACGTTGCTCACATTGAGTCTGTTGCAGTGCCCAAAGAGAAATGGCATGTCAACTATGGGTATCTAGGTGACTAATCAATGACACACAGACCCGGTGAACCAATGGGGTTGCATGTTTTATGCAACCCAGTTTATAAATAGATATATAAGACACCCCCTAGGGGAGTGCATGTGGGGAGATGCCAATAGTGTGTGGTGCTGCCAGCACCAGCAGGGTGAGCTTGCCCAGAGGCCTTGGCTCTCTCTGAGTAGGGGGCAGTGGGCAGGGTGTGGTAATCAATGGTGACAATATTCTGGAAGATCAATAATTACGGTAAGTATCTCAATTTTCATGTCTTCCAGGAATCAGTCTTCACCACTGATTCCCACTTATGGGTCTGAGTACCAAGCTGTGAGGGAGCAGCTGGCTCACCCTGAAGGTAAACAGATACCCTCAGCCCCCTGTATGGGGAAGAACACCTGAGGGCAGAGGCTCTTCAATTAAATTTAATTCAAAGAAGTGCAAAATAATGCACCTGTGACGAGGGAACCCTGGGGGGAGAGATACAGGATGGGGTGGGGGGAGTTGCTGATGATCACCAAGGAAGAACGGGATCTGAGGGTTATAATTTCATGTGACCTACAGGTGTCAAAGCAGAGTACAAAGGCTGCAGGTAGGGCCAGTGGCATGCTGGGGTGCAGAGGCAGAGGTATCACTAGCAGAAGGTGGGAGATGGTGATGCCATTGTATAAAAAACACTAGTGAGGCCTCACCTAGAGTGCTATGTGCAATTCTGGAGGCCGCACCTTCGTAAGGATGTTGACTGGGTGGAGGCGGTCCAGAGAAAGGCAACTAAGATGGTACAGGGCTTGCACCAGAAAACATATGAGGAGAGACTGAAGGACCTCAATATGTACTCGCTGGAGATGAGTGGGATCGGGGTGACATTACAGAATGATACAAACACTCAAGTACCTCAGGGGCATAAACAAGGTGCGGGGCGGGGGGGACATCTTCCAATATACAAGGAATACAAAAACGAGGAGTTATGAATGAAATTTGAATGTGGCACGTTAAGGGGAAATGTGAGAAAATTTTTCTTCACAGAGTGGGTGGTGGACTAATGGAATAGTCTGCTACAAGAGGTGGTAGGAGCAAGCATAGTGGAGGGATTTAAACATGCCTGGGACAGGCATAAGGGAACCTCAGAGGTGAGAAGGAGGTGTGAAAAGCTGTTCACCAGGTAGGGTCAGAGGCAGCAAACAAGAGTAAGGCTTACAGGCAGACTAGACAGGCCTAGCGGTCCTTATCTGCCAACAATTTCTATGTTTCCTTACAGGTCTGGTGTGACCCGAGTATAGACAGTGCCAGGTGGGGCTCCTGTGGCACAAGAGCACGAGAGCACCCCTACAGCTGCCACCTGTCCCAGAGGGAAAAGAAATGAACCCCCTGGAAATGTGAGTTGAGCACTTTATGCCAGATCAACGGTGCCAGTTTGGAAAGGCAAAGCCATGACATCTGCCTAAGGCAGACTGCAGATCATGCAGCCTGGAGGTCACCTCACTGGCATCGTATGATGCCCTGACTTGATGCTGAGCTGCCTCCAGACCCCACGTGTAAAGGCCAATGGCTTGCACAATTAACTTGCTTTGAGGCAGAACAGAAAGAAGCTGACCTAGTTGCAGCCACATGCAGTGATTAAAGGCCTCCTGATGTGCCTGGTGTGCGGATACACATAAGAGGATGTTTGATGAAGTGAATACCTTTCTCTCAAAGACATCCATCTGAGTGGAATCTACTGCTGAAGATCAATCATGCGTGGGGCATCACGGCCCCAACAGGGTCTGCAGTACTTGTAAGCCTAAAGGGGGGTGAAGTACTGCACCTGCAGAGCCTGTAGGTGTGAAACACTAGAGTAGGAGGTCCCTAGTGGTTGGAGGACAAGAGCACGAATGCCTCCATACTACCCATGATGCCTCCTCGAAGGCTCTAGGCCAGGGAGGGATGACAACAATGTCATCACTGGGAACTCCAAGGACTCCCAAAGGCAGGGCTGCCAGATCGCAGCCTGTGTACGAACCAATGTCAAGTGCCTGGAGCATCTCCACTAAGAACTGCTGGTACAGAGAGTACTCAGCAGCCAAGAACAGGTGGGGAAGATGATTCATTGTCCTCTGATGAAGATGTTTATGGAGATGAGACACTGACCCTTGAGGTTGCTGGTGCCCATAAGGGCCAGAACTGGCCCTGTCACAGTCTCTCTGGAAGCTAAGACTTGCAGGCCATTTTTGCACTGTTGTGGTGGATATAAAATAAATAAAATCAGATTATGGAGAAACAGACCTGATGTGATTTTTGGCTCATTTTTCAGGTGTAAAGGTAGGTGTGCCATGACTATTTGCTTAGTTTGTCAATTGTCAAAGAGCACCCTATTGTCCCTGTGTGGTTCTTCTTGTGTTTTCCCTCTGGAAGCTATCTAGGGCACCAACAAACTCTCTGTGTTGCTTCCACGTTAGTGGCCCATCAAGGCCTATGAACATGGGCAACTCTCTAAAATGCAGTAAGGGCCCCTAAGGGAGACGAGTGCCTCTACCTGTGCAGAACTGTGCAAGGGGCATCGCCTGAGGGGAGGGCCTGGCAAAGTTGCCTAAGGGTATCCTCCTACATCTGAGGAGTGACTGACTGGTGCCCATGGTGGGTAATCCTCTAGGTGAGGAAAGCGGAGCCATATAGTTCCCATAGGAGAGCCCCAGTCTTCACAAGTGGCGTCATAGTCCAGTGACTCGAGAGAGAACACAGCCTCCAATCCACCATCAGACTCTGAGGTGGGGCAGCCTACAATGCCGGGCTCAGGGTCAACGATGTTCCTGGAGATGGACTCATTCCTATCGTCATGGCTGGCAAAGCTTTTGGTGCTGAACTTGACGTCTGCACCAGCATCGACCCTACAGTCATCACCGGCCCTGGTGCAGCAAGCAACACCAGGATTAGGGATGACCCCAAGGGATGACACCGTCTCTGGTGTCACACTTAGTGCTGGGCCCAGGACTCACATCATGGTTGTTGCTGCTGCCATCACCGCGGCCCATGTCATCATCCCTCTTGGTGCCGCTAGTGACCCTGGCAGACAGGACAACCTCCATCTCAGCAACTGAACACACAAATGCCCCAGTGCTGTTCCCTTCTCCAACACCATAAATAGTGCCAGAAGAGGGACCAGCGTTGTCTCTGGCACCCCGACTCGTTATCACCATGAGCAGTGACAACAACACAGGCAGTACCAGAAAATGACACCAAGGTTTCCACTGGAGTAGACAGAGCCTACATCTTTGGCATCAACATCAGAGACATCTGCTGCTCAGGGTAGAAAGACTGAGGGGTTTGCAGCTGGCCATCCAGAAGGAGACAGTTGTCCACCAGACCCACCAGGGCCTCCAATGTGGCAGCAGGGTGAGGTCGAGGATGACCCTGTTCTTCCTTTGAACTAGAGGTCCAAGGGGAAAGGCCTAGCATTCATGTTGTGTGCGGCACCTACCTCCAAAGGTGGAGGTTGGACAACCCCATCTCATCATGGGAACCTCTAGGGTATGACAGTCCACGGACAGGAAGGCATTACACACATCCATATCATGCTGAGATCCATAGCAGACTGCACAGCACTGATGCTGGTCTGTCACAGCCACCTGCTTCTGACAGGTGTACCGACACATAAAGAGAGGCTGCTGGACTTTCTCTGACTTCTTAGACCGTTTCTTCTCAGATGTCCGCATTAAAGGCACAATAGAAGCATAGAAACATAGAAGATTACAGCAGATAAGGTCCGCATGGCCGATCCAGTCTGCTCTTTTCTGTTGCATTGTTTACACTGTAGACCACTCCAGGTCTACAGCACTTTCTCTGCCACCCCCTTACATCACCATGAAAAAACTTTGAATGAAGGTGCACTTAAAAATAAACAGTGACAAGATTCATTAAGGTGTTGTCGCTCCCACGGTGTGCACTCAGTGCTGGGTAGAACAGAACAAAGGTGCATGAAGGAGCAGGTTATGGTTACTGGCTGGCACATAACCCCATGTACAGGTGTTCAGGTGCTGTGCTCAGTAGTGGACGTTGGCTCTCTCCCTGCAAAAGATTTGCTCCAGTAGGGTCTTATTGCCTACAGCCACAGAACCACCAGTAGGAATCAATGGTGAAGATTGATTCCTGAAAGCCCAGGGAACACCACTGTAACCTTTTTAGTAAGCTCAACTGGTTAGCACCTGAAGATACACTCAAGGTCTGCACTTTCGTTCCTAAGGCCCTGTTCTGCTAGTCACCACCCACTGACCCATGTTCTACCCTTGCATGACTCTAATCAAGGCCTGTGTTCGGCTATCTTAAACCTGGTGAAAAAACTCTTTTTTTAATTTAGTTTTTGTTTACCAGGTACCCAAGGTACATGGGTGCAGGGGGACCGTAACCCCCCCACCCACTCATTAGCATTTGAAGTACCCCATTAGTGCATGCAATGTCAGAAGGAAAGCAATCACTGCATCCTTTGTATTTTTTTTCTGTTCAGTCCAGTTTACAATGAAATATTAATGGAACCTGCCAGCAGGCTAACACGTAAAAGTACTGTACTTTAGACCACCCACAATTAAACAGTTAGCACTTTTCCCACCAGCCACTCACTAATCCTCTATGAAAAAAAATGTTCAGAATAAGGACTGTGGTTCACTCACACACCTGTTTCTTCCGTTCTCTGCATAATCACACAACTGTCAATGTCTGTGTTCTGCTTGGACACAGAGTTATTTTTTAGTGATATGGAATTTGACTGGGCCAGCTTCCTGAAATGTAAGTCAGCTAACTTAGAACAATTGTGTTTTCTGAAGGGGAAGGGAGCCTGACCAGGGTGCCAAATATACTAAGTAAGATTTTCTAATTAAATTGCTTTTTTTTTTTTAATTCCTGACTTGACTGTGATCGCAGATGTTATAAGATATACATAACTCATTAATACAATCTTTCTATTGTTCTAAAGCTGACATTCCCAGTTTTAAAACAGTATAAAGATTAAGCTCACAGGACAATACTGCCTCAGAAATCGCCCATTAAAGTCATGTCGAGAGTTGAAAAGATTGCACAATTTTTTTCAGGATACACTTAGCATTAGGAGTCTCATGAGTGACACTGGAGCCTCAGTCAGAGCAGCAGGTGACAAACTTCAGACTACATTTATATGATGGTCTTGTGTGCTGTTCTTTCATTTACAGAGAGGAACCTAAGCTCAAAGGTGTTTTTTTGTAATGTAATATTTTATTTCAGCCAACTATGCTGACAGCAATAAAGAGAAATTAAGAGTCTCAGCCTCAGCAAATTACAAGAAAATTCACACTTCAGCAGGCAGCTCAAAACAATGTATAAATATTGACTGGAGTTGTACCAGCATACTGTGGGAAAATACTGACCCGAGGGATAAACTATTGCCTGACAATTGTTGTATTGCCAGAAGTCGAAAGAGTCACAATTTTCACACTATATCCTGATACAATTCTGGTCAATATCCATTTTTTGTTTTGCTATTCAATGACTTACCAGCAGCCTTCTTCCCGCAGGGCTTAACCGCCCCCCCTCCCCAAATGGGGTCAGCAGATGTACCCCAAGTCCTGCCATAGGCATGGATCCAGTTCAGGCTGGGACCCCACAAGTGCCCAGTGCCATCATGCTGTTGTTGTTTTCTCTTGTTCTGTGTCCTCCTCCAAGAGGCATGGTGTGAAATGACATCAGGACGCAGACCCAGGCTGCCTTTCTCCCAGCTTCCCTAGGAGCAAGGCAAGCACCAGGCTCTACCCCAGTAGAAGGAGAGCAGTCCTTTGGATGCTCGATTCTCCTTCCCTCAGCCATCCCTCTAATGTTCTGAGTTTGCTTCTGAACCCGGGTCACTGGCATCACAAGCAGTAGTGCTACTGCTGAGCCAGCGGGCTGGCTGGTCAATATCTGTTGCCCATGCTATCATGACCCCTACCTCCTATTTCTTGGTGCTATATACAGTGGTTAAATTGGAAACGTTTAGGTTAGGGAACTCTAACATCTAGATTTACAGGTGATGGAACTGACATTTTTAGGTGGTGGAATTCTCCTATAGTAGTCAATGGAGAAAGATGACAGAGGTGGTGGAACTCTTGTACAGGTTTTTAAGAGACGGTGGAACTGAGTTCCCGTGGGCTCCTATCCATTTTAACCCATGGTGCTATGTAATGTGACCAAGTCACTGCTTTAAAAGACATTACTGAAACTAAAGATTTTATTTTATTCTTAATCTGGTGTGCTTTCTCTCCGTTTGGGAGTCTAATAAATGTACAAAGTAAGAACTGACCTTAACAGTAGATCTTCAAGAGAAGCTCTTGCAGTAGGCAACACCATAAGTATTGAGCTGCCAGGTGCTAGGACACAGGGAAAAATTAGCTAGCAGTGTCTGGTGGGGGACCACCCACCCGGCATCATGTGGCCAACATCCAGACGGACACTATATAATGGGCGGTCCCCCATGCCCACCTCCAGTTCTCCAGTCGGAGACCTGTGAAAATGTGTGACAGGAGAAGGAGTGGGCTCCTGGAGCCCCAAGAAAAGGCTGAATAGAAAGAAGCAGCAGCAGGGGGTAGGAGGGAGGGAAACCTTTGCCTAATGCAAGAGCCTCTCTCGAAGATCTACTGTTATAGTAAGTTCTTATATAATTTTACTTCGAGAGGGCTCTTGCAGTAAGCAACACCATAAGAACTGAGTCCCAAGCAGTGTAAGTCAAGCAAAGACTAAACTTGGGAGGCAGTAAAGGGTCTAAAGTAGACAGGGAGCTAAGAGAGAAGGCCCTGATGGACGGACAGTCCAGAGCCTGCCCTGCATCTAGAGGCAATATCCAGACTGTAGTGTTTAGTGAAGGTGTGGACAGAGCTCCAAGTGGCTCGGCTGCCACCCAGATCTCTGTGGCAGAAACATTTCTGAAAAAAGCAGTAGTGCAACCATCCCTCTGGTTAAAGGAAAACACCATGTTAAAATCAGAAAAAGATATGTAGTATTCTTTTTTCTGTGTTATAACGTCTTCCCAGTGTTTTTTTATTTCCTCTGGCTGTGAGAGTTGTTTTTTCTAACTCTCCCTGGCTGTTTTATTGCCCCTGGAGGTTGCCATTCTGGTTTCTTTTATGGCCTCTTGTTCTAGACAGTCTTCCCAGAGTGCCCTTTGGTGTGATGTCTAACTGCCCCTGCAGGAGGCCAGTGACTTGTTACAGGGTCTGTCACAGCTCAGGCATAGAGAGAATGCGTCTTCCAGAGAAGAGACACTGCTAGATTTTGGGTCAGTGTAATCATTATTTTTTTTTATATTGGTACCTTGCCCTGCAATGTTCTGCTGTATGTGTGTGTGTGTGTGTGTGTGTGTTTTAATCATGTCACTTTTTACAGTGGTTGTGTCTGAACTCATCTGGCTATTCCTCTCAGTTCCTTTCAGGTTTTGCACCAGTACTAAGTAGTGCAAATTGACCATCACCTTATAGGTTGTGACACAGCAGGACAAGGTACCAATATCAAAAAAATAATAATGATTACACTCACCCAAAATCTAACAGTGTATCTTCTATTCTTTCTGTGGCTGAGCTGTAACAAGGCACTGGCCTCCTGCAGGGGCGATTAGACATCACACCAAAGGGCACTCTGGGAAGACTGTCTGGGACAAGAGGCCATAAAATAAACCAGAATGGCAACCTCCAGGGGCACTAAAACATCCAGGGAAAGTTAGAAAAAACAACTCTCACAGCCAGAGGGGAAAAAAAACCCACTGGGAAGAGGTTATAACACAGAAAAAAAGAATACTACATATCATTTTCTTATTTTAACATGGAGTTTTCCTTTAAATGCCCTTTGACTTCCCCCAGAAGGGGTCTGTTTTACTTCTGATAACAGTACAGAATGCAGTTTGCTAACCATTTGGATAAACACTGTTGTGAAACTGTGGCGACCCTCTTTTGGGTGCAAAACAAACAAGAAGCTGATCCATTTTTACAGACCGACTTCATCCGATTAGTGTAATAATGCAAAATTCGGTGCATATCCAGAATGTGCAGAATTGCCTTCCCTTGATTAGAGTGCTCAGGATAATACACTGGCAAGTGTACAGTCTGATTATAAGTAAACTCAGAAAGAACCTTTGGTAAAAATGTAGGATTTGTACGCAGAGCCACTCAGTCTCTGTGGAAAATCAAATAGGGCTCCTTACACATAAGGGCCTGAAAAGCTCAGAAATCCTTTGAGCAGAAGTATTAGCAACTAAAAACAGTGCTTTCCAAGACAGATAGCGCAGGTTGCAACTCGCGGCTAGTTCAAAGGGAGGCAAAGTGAGTTTCTCAAGGATAAAAGTTCAGATGTCACGGAGGAACAGGGTTCCTAACCCATGGTTTCATGTGGAGAATTCCCTACAGAAAGGTACGGGAGACCTCCAACTGAGCCAAAATTTTGCCTTCCACTGGAGTGTGGTAGGCAGATATGGCAGACAAGTACAGCTTCAGCAAGGAATAACTAAATCCCCAGTCAGAAAGGTGCAGGAGATACTCTAAGACCTGAGGACCAGGGCACAAAAAAGGGTCCCAACCCTTGGAGGCTGCCCAGATGGAGAATCTCTTCCATTTCATCATGTAGGTGGTTCTTGTAGATGGCTTTCAGGGCTTCAGCTGCTATGAAGGAGACCCCAAAGCAAGGGTCAGCTATGTCTGAAGACACCATGCATGACGGTAAAGGGACTTGAGGTCCAGATGGAAAAGCCTGCCCTGATCCTGAATCAGAAGGTCCTGGTAGAGGGGAAGAGGAACTGGAGGATCCACCGCTAACTGCTGGAGCAGAGGGAACCATATTTGGCGAGACCAATATGGAACGATGAGAATCATCTGAGCTCCCTCCACTTGCAGTTTGAGGAGGACCCTCTGTAAGCGTGGAAGGGAGGGAAAGCATACAGGAACCTCCCTGTCCAGCCAAGAGACAGTGCGTCTCACCAAATGACACCAGGTCCGGGAACAAGCGAGCAAAAACTGGGTAGTCTGGCGTTGTATGGGGAGGCGAGCAGAGTGAGATCTGGATGACCCCAGAGGTCAAAGATGTCTCTGACCACCGACTGACGCAGTTCCTACTCTTGAGCCCTTGCCTGGGTGTGGCTGAGACTGTCCACCAGGATATTCTGGACATCTGGGACGTGTACTGCCATTAGCTGGAGCTGATGTTGAACTGCCCAGTACTGCACTTGTATCAATTCCCTGCACAAGGGGTATGACTGAGTGTCTCCCTGTTTGTTGAGATACCAGACCACACACATGTTGTCCAACTGGATCAGGAGTGGTCCCAGGAGGAAAAGGGACTGGAATGCCTGGAGGGCATACAGCACAGCACGCATCTCAAGCATGTTGGTGTGCAGTGAGAGCTCCCACTGAGACCAGCATCCCCGGGTTCTGCGATCACCCAGATGCGCTTCCCAGCCCTGACCTGATGCATCCATTATCAGGGTTTGAGCAGGTGGGGAGGCTAGAAGGGGACCCCCCAGCAGAGATTTTCTAGATCCTGCCACCAAAGAAGATCATTTCGCATAGGGTTGGACACCAGTACCCTGTGATCCAGGTCATCCTACCTTTGATCCCACTTTACCCTGAGCTTCCACTGTGTGACTAGCTTGTGAAGCCTGTGACAGGGCTGAAAAAGGCCCTGCCCCATTTGTTATGCAGAAAGAGGTTAAATGCAAGGATCTGTTCTATCCTCTCCATTTCTGTCTCTCCTCTGTCTGGTTGAGCAACCAAATTTTCTTGTGAGACCTGGGAACTGATCACTCTGATGGTTTCGCAGTTCTCCACCTCTCGCTTTCTCTCTCTCTGCCGTCCCTTCACCCCTTGTATATCTGCAAGTATAAAAATATATGTGAATCTCTGCAGGGCTGGCCTTAGTTAGGTGCAAGCTGTACCCCTGCACCTTGGAGGCCCATGCTTTTTTCCTTGAGGAAAAAAAAAATGGTAAACATTTAAGAATGCCTAGATTTTGTAAGAGATGAAAATGTTTACCAGCAAATGAAAGTGGGAGACAACTGGCTCTGTTACTGTTACAAAAGGTGGGGTCAGCGTTGCTACTATGCCATTATAAGTTGCAGTGGAAAAGATTAGGTTAAGTAAGTGCTAATGGCATTAATGTCCATACTTTATGACTCCCAAGTTGACTGCTTTCACAAAGGACTATATTGACAAGAGAACTTGTTTGTAACCTGGACATGTAGCTGAAAAAATTGAATGATATGACTAAATATGTTTCAAAAGTATGTGAGCACTTAAAATGGCTCAAAAACCTGACCAGCACAGAGCAAAACCGGATTTCCTGATAGGGACCCTGAGAACCTGATCACCAGGTAAAAAAACTGACAGCTGGCAACCTTACTGGTGTCCCATGATAATCCTCTCTAGTCTCTCTCACTCACACCTCCAGAAAAGTTAAGTTGCTTAACTTGTTTGCAAATCGGATTATTGGAGGTGTGAGTGTCCAGTGATGATGGCCCTGTCCTTACAGAAATGAATATGGTAGTAGTACCATACTTACTTAAGTTCTTGCTCCAGGCTCAGTCAGATTCATTTCCATTGGTGAAGTCAAATACAGTAATTCAATGCTGTCAATGGCACTAATTAAAAGATGCTGGTTAAAACAGTAGACCTGTTACTGCTTTATTAATACAGGACAGGAGGGTTAGTTAGGTGTAAATGATGGATTGGGGGGCACAGGGAATGGAGTGGTGGGGCCTGGCAGGGAGCTGTACAGGGGCCCAGAACGGTTAAGACTGGCCCTGGAACTATGTGTAAAACTGTATGTGATGCTGGGATCCCTTTGTTTAAAACTGTATAGAGTTATACTGTTGAAATGATTGCAAAAAACTATTTGGAACTCAAGAGGTTAAATTGAGATGCTGGTGTGCAAACTTTACAGAGCTGTCAACAAGAGGTCAGTTCTGGATCATTATGTTCTTTTTGCTGCACCTGCAAAAACTTTGGAAACTGACAAGAACATTCTGTGAAAAAATATTGTCTCCTTGACAAGCTCCCTGCAAAGATTTCTTATAAAAAGAGCAGCAATGTTTTGTGAGATAGACTGAAATTTGAAACTGAGAAGAAACATTCAAAAGGAAGACTCTTTTCTCTGTACTGCCCTTGTAAATAGTTATACTGAACACATTTTTATTGTTTATTTTGCTGTTATTGAGAAAAATAAAATGCTATTTGTGAATTTTGAAACTGCTCCTGGTTTTTCTATGTTTCCTGACCCATGCCTCAATGACAGAGTCAGGCCAGGGGTACTGTGGGTACAGCTGCCGCCATGAGACCCAGGAGGCAGAGGACTGCTCTGGCCAATATCCATTGGCTGGAGGACACAAGTTGAACTTGTTTCTGCAGCATTTCCTCCCTGTCCAAATGGAGGAAGGCCTGACCCTGGGTAGTATCCAGTATCACCCAAATAAACTGTAGGCGCTGGGAAGGGATAAGGTGAGACTTGAGGTAGTTCACTATGCCCCCCTCCCCACCCTGTGGAACAGAACCAGGGTGGCTACCAGAGAAGTTTCTAGGCCATCCTTCGATGAGGCTGTCAGAAGCCCATCACCGAGATATGGAAATACATAGTGACCCTGACACCGTAAAGCCACTGCCACCAGCGCTAGGCACTTGGGGAACACCCTGGGTGCCATAAAAAGGCTAAGGGGAAGGCCCTGAATTGGAAATGCTCGCCCTGGAATGTAAATCTGAGGAAGCGATGGTGGGCTGGGAAGATAGGGGTATGTAGGTATGCATCCTGCATATCCAGGGCACAGAGCCAGTGTCTATGATGGAGCAGTGGCAACAGTCCCGAGAGGGTCAGCATGTGAAACCTCTTGTATTCTATGAAAAGGTTAAGCGTGCTGAGGTCCAGTATCGGCAGGAGGTCTCCCATCTTTTTGGGACCAGGAAGAAGTGGCAGTAATACCTTCTTCCTACTTGGCCCTAAGGAATGGGTTCTATGGCGGACTTTAGCATCGGAGCCTGAATCTCCTCTCTGAAGAGTGGAATGTGACCTTGCAGGTAATGAGTGTGACCTGGATGATTTTCTGGAGGTCCCTCTATGAACTCTATCATGTGACCTTGAGTTATTAGCTGAAGAACCCAAGAGTCTATCAAGATCACCTCTCACCTGGACAGGTGACGGATGAATCTGCCCCTGACTGGCTCCTCTGGAACTATGGATGGGGGGGAGGTGAACGGTGAGTCAAGAGGTGGAGGGAGGGTTGGGGAGCACCATCCCAGAAAGTCTGTGATGCTTGGCGGAGGGGTGGAGGCAGAAAAGGTAGCCTGACACTTGCCCTGATGTTTAGTGGGCTACTGCCTAATCTGGCGCCTTCACTGACAGTGAAATGGCTGCTGAGACTTGGGATTGGTGTGATAGAGGGATTGCACTGAAAGAAGTGCCTTCCCTTGCTCCTGCAGGTCAGACAAGATGTCCTGAATGTCCCCTCCAAAAAGCACCGAGCCCCTGAAGGGGATGTCCAGATGGACACTTGAACATCCTGGACAAAACCAGATACCTGCAGCCAGGAGTGTCTGCGTAGACACACCACTGTCGCAGTGCTTCTGGCAGAGGCGTCGAAGGCATTGGCGGCAGGTAATCTCTGCCATCTTAACCGTCTGTTCAATTTTTTTTTGTCTTGGCTTTAAAGTCTGTCAAGGATGCAAATTCAGGTTTCAGTTGACCCAGAATGGCCTTCTGGTAGCAAACCATGTGGGTTACATAGTTCAGAGCCTGCAGGGCCACAGTAGATGATAAATAAACTTGACTCCTTGTCAGGAGGGGATGTAATCATATGCTTAGGTTTAGCTGCGAGGTAGTGAGCTGCATTGATAACCACCAAATCAGCTTTAGAGTGGTTGACAAAATGATCTTTCCCGTCAGGGGCACGATACAATCTGTACGCCTTCTTGGAGATGGCCATGACAGATGATGATTGCTGCCATATCGTGGCGGCCAAATCGTAATGGGGCCCCCGTCCAATGGGCGATAAGAAGAGGGGTCAGCTCAGGGAGGTCAAGGTGCTCTGCCAGCCTCCAATACTGAGGATCCTGCTCCTCTGTTTTCCAGCCATTGGCCTCCTGAATTTTTCAGAGGATATCCATGAAGGAGGAGCCTCTGAGGGAGATTTAGGAGTCTCCTTAGGTTTGGGATCCTCCAGTGGAGGAGACTCAGAACCCGAGGAAAAAGAGGCAGAGTCCGAATTGGAGTCTCACTAAGGGCTCCTGTCCAGGGACTGGGACCTTCGCTGGGGGTCCTCCTGCTGAGGATCAACCCATCCATGACCCTGGTCCTCTCCAGAGGCGGCACCTAACGTGAGTCTGGAAGTGGATGGACGTGCCTCGATAGGTGAGAGGGAATGTGGAGTAGGGGCTGGCCGAACCAGCATGGGAGGCATGGCCGGCTGTCATTGGTCTAGCTCCGACATGAGCTGGTGCTTGACTTTGTTCTACCATGAAGCAAAGAGAGCATCGTAATCCACCAGCAACTGTGGAGGAGACGGTGGAGGATGCTGATAGGCAGGCGTTGGATACCCCAACGGTGAATAGCCTGATGTTAGGCACTCTGGCGTTGGGTACCCCAGCGTCGGGTACCCAGGTGTTGGATACCCTGGTGCCAGATACCCAGGTGTCGCGTAGCCCGGTGTTGGGTAGCCCCGCATCAGGAACCTTGGTGTAGGATGGCCTGGAGTAGTGTAGCCTGGCGTAGGGTAGTCTGATGTCAGGAAACCTGGAGAAGGGATGCCAGAAAGCCCAGGCTGAGTATCTGGCTGTGGACCCATGGGGGGGAGCCAGCGTCAGACTCAAGGGAGGGGCCAACTAATCCGGTGTTTGCCTGGGGTGGGGCAACAGGCATCTCTGCAGTCTGAGGTGAGGGAGGGGACCCAGACAGAAGGACCACAGATGGAATGGCTGGAAGGTCCCTGGAAGGGTCTGGCATATGGTGGCCCAGCACTGGCTGGGTGATCAGACCAGCAGGCAGCAGTTCCTCTGACTCCGGGTGGGGGGAAGGGTATGCAGGCCCCACCGCAGGAGGTGAAGGGTTGTCCCAAGAGGGGGATTCCCCTTGGGGTGGCTGCGGCCAAAGCAGCAGTGGGTGCTGGTCCGGAGGACCAACATCAGACCTCGATTCGGGGTCTGACGTGAGCACCTGGGCTGTGCAGACATCAGCAGAGCCAGCGTCCAACTTACCAGCTGACCCACCTGACTTAGGCTCAGGCTGAGATTTGAAATGCCTAAGGGTGGGAGTAGCCTCCGAAGTCCCAAAGTTCCCCACTGGAACCGTTACCAGCTAGGGTTGGTGGGGTGCCAAAGGCTGCTCCGAGACAAGAGGAGCAGGTTTGGCTGGAGTGGCGCCTTCCTTACTGGTAGAGGGCCGCTCATCGGCTGCAGCCTCCGAAGAGGTCCCTGGCTTAGAGGGAGACCGATCCCGGTCCTGGTGCTGGTCTTTGTCCCGCTTGTGCTTCTCCTGCTTGGAGGAGTGGAAGCCAGAAGAATCCCCAGGAGATGAAGAAGCACTCCACACCTGCTGCAGCTCCTTTTCCACTGAAGCCAGTTTTTGTTTCAAAAGATGGGCTTCCAAGACTTTTTGACGGTGTTTTTGTATGGCCTGGTTGAAGCTCTGGCAGGCCTCACAGTCCTCGGTGTTGTGGTCAGGCCCCAGGCAGAGGAAACATGAGGTATGGCCATCTTTCTCTGTGATCTGCTTGCCGGAGGCACACTTGTTCTTGCAGGATTCAGTAGAAGGAGAAGACATGCAATCTGATATTGAAAATACTAATTTTTTGTAGAAAATAAGAAATTTCAAAAGACATACTTGTTGAAAAATGGCAGTCGACTGTAGCAGCGTTATGCAAGGTCCAACATGCGCAGGTCAAAGGCAGGAAAGAACTGGAGGCAGGGGTGGGGGGGGCCGCCCATTATATAGCGTCAGGCCGACATCAGTCACGTGATGCTGGGTGGGCGGTCTCCCACCAGTAACTGCTAGCTAATTTTTCCATGTGGTTCTAGCACCTGCTCCTTATGGTGCTGCCTACTGCAACAGCCCTCTTGAAATAAGATCTGTGATTGTCACTGTTCCAAAAGTAACACCAAAAAAACAAGAACACGGCAGGCCGTTGTGTATTTACCTTTTCTCTTCTCAATGGTATTGGAATTTGGTGAGGCATTTCATGAGTTGACTGGAGTGAGAAATTAAAATAAAAAGCGCATACCTGAAAAACTCAGTCTCCATAGGAAAGAGGACCCCTGAGTGGTTAAGGCACAGATCAGTGGTGCCTTTGCAAAGCACATCTGCCTGGAGCACCCAAAGGCAGGAAACAATGGGTAATGGGTTATAAAATATGGCCTGTAGCAGGCATCAGCACCCAGTTTCTTTATGCTATATAGGTTGTACCATACTGACCTGACCTGTCACCTGACAGTTACCAGAGTTCACTTCGAGAGGGGAGCCACAGAGCAGCGGTGCACGTGAGATTCGAGTGATGGCCAGTAGCAAAGATAAGCGGAAGGTAAAACTGGCCCCCATGTTGCAGATGGTGTCGGGGAAGCAGAATATCATATTACTTACAGCACATCTCTAAGTACAACCCCTTACACAGAGTTATATTACTTAGATGGTGCTTAGCTGCTTATCATATTGATTACAGCAGGCAGCAGCACAGAGAGAGGAGCTAGAGAGCAGAGGGGTGAGCAAGATTCCGGCAGCAGCCACTAGCAGAGGTGAACAGAGGGCAAAACCAGCACTGTCTTGACTTGCAGTTGGGGAGAGAGGGGAGGTTGTTACCATGGTCGGGAGACGGTAAGCTGCTAGACTATCAGGAAAAGAAAATCTAATTTTTAAATTTTAGCAAGCTGGTAGCACTCAGCAGTGGAGAGCAGTGCCACATTGTTGTGTTTTTATTTATTTATTTTTTTAACTGATGATGCGCATGTGCCAATTTGGTTGGCAATAGTTTCTGGACTACTGCCTGTTGCTAGGACTATTTCCTGTGTGCCTGCCCATTGTTAACTTACAGCAGGGTAACAGTGACCAGCTATTTACAGTCATGTGATCAGGTTTTGGCCAATCACAGGCCAGTATGTTAGTCCAAGGTTTAATAATTCCTCAAAGGTACTCTAAGGGCCCAGTCCTCAACAGCATAACCTTTGCGGTGGAAGCCGCCTGGGATACGCTAGATGTCTGCCTGCGGCTCTGCAGCCATTATAGATGGAGCTGTTCTTTTGAATTAAAATCACCAGGCAGCATGTAAATAAAAAAATGAGTGAATTTCTGACCACCTACCAGTGATAGTATTTCTTTGCTGCAATGACTGGAATAGAAACTTGATGTTTCTTTGTATTGTTGTCGGTTAATCTAATTGACAGCCACCTGGCAAATGATTAGCTGGAAAAAATGTCATTTCTTTTTTTAAATTAGTATACTTTATTTAAAATGTTGGCAGTACAACAATTAAATGTTTATTTCTATTCCTCAACTCTCCCCTCATGTCCTCCTCCTACTCGGCAATCCCAATATTTTCTCAGCTTGTTACTACATACCCAAACTTGAGTGTAGGGTCAGTTCTCTGCACAGCAGAATATTTTGAGCATTTCCCAGAATATGTTTTATCATACTCCCTTGCTATATCTAAAATTTAAAATAAAAAAACTGCAACTTTCCAAGCAACCTCTGTTTCCACTATTAATCAGGGGCAATTTATATATTCTCTTTGCCTTGTCTTTTGGATACCTATCCCTTTCAATCTGAATAACTGACCACCTTGCAAAGTCTGGAGATCTGATGCCCTTGTTTGTAGATTCCCCCTTGTAGCTTCTCAATAAATAAGTTTACACAATTATGTACAAGGTTGTATTCCTGTCCAGTGTTTGTATATTGATAAACTGCCTCCTATCTGAAAATACAAAGGTATATCTGATATGTAACTTTTATGTGTCTTTCATTAAAAACATGCAAAATTACAAGTCATTTTGGAAGTCTCTGGATGTGTGAATTCAGTATAAATAAATGGTCAAGGCAACTGCTGGAGTTGCCGACATGATGCTGACCTCAACCATTTATTTCCACTTCAGTTCAAGGGACCAAAGACTCCTGAAATGGCTTTAACATTTGCTTTTGTTGGGGTGACAGTATTTCTCTTGTGGTTTATGTTAAAAAATGCATGAATACAGTATTTTTATGTATAAAAACTGTGGCTCACAAAAACTACCTTTTTTACCTTGTGCCTTCTGAACTCAGCCCCCCCATCACCACCACCACCACCACACACACTTTTCCCCATGTTTCGGCATCCCTGCCCAGGCAGGTACACTAGACTGATTGAAGCCTACTTTCAGGTATGACTCAAGTGAGTACAGAACAATGGTGTTACACCACAATATCAGAAGTCAAGGTAAAGTAGTGTAAGGGAGGATAAAATAAAATTACATTAAGTTTAGTAATGGCCATAACATCTTTGTTTACTGTGCAGTAAAGCTAAGAAATGAGATCCCCACTGGTTTAAGACAACTATCCCCCTTATATGAATTGGGTGGGGGCTTGGGTGAAAGGGAGGGGAAGGTATTATGTTTGGGGCATTGTTGGTTTTACTTTGGTTGAAGGGTGGTGGGGTTTGAGGAAGGGTTTTTAGTTGCTAGTAACCAAGTGTCATGCAGCCAGTGATGCTCCTTGCATCTCCTATTCCTCCTACCAGCTGCGCTGACTCCATCTCTTCCACGATCCCCCAGCACTGCAGTGGAAGTATGGCATTGTGGAGAGGTGGGGACAGTAAGAAGCTGGGGTTGTAGATGCATACTTGGGTCCGAGGGGGTAAGAGGGAAAGGGTAGGGTCAGGGACAGGATTGGGAGATGCCCCAGGCTGAAACAGAACCCAGAGAAAGGTTTACCCTACGTGGTTCCTAGCCAGAGGGCTTATGAATTGCCAGCAGAGAGGGTACCCATGAGGTCCACCATTGAGTCCCATCCCCTTGGAGCAATTCTTTGTAAGGCAAGGTTCCTTAGGAATAATATCGAGGCAGTGGCAGATTTTACTGTGGATTCCTTGGTGAACCTGGTATACTGTATATTACCAAGACCTGGCTAGGAGATGACTCCAGCCTGGTGCTGAAGGAAGCTATTTTACCAGTGTACATTGTGGTGCACAGCCTGACCTAAGGTGTGAGTGTGAGGGGGGGGAGCATCCATTTTAGATCTGGTTTGAGACTTGCAACATGCCTACTGAGTGAGATCAGATCATATGAATACATGGCAGTTAAGGGCGATTCAGGTGTGAGGGCCAGGATTCTCCTCCTATACTGGCCTCCAGGGTATGAGAGTGGATTCCTGCAGGAATATGTGGAATTCATGGCCAGTCTGACACTGGAATACCCAAGGTAGCTGGTGCTGGGTGATTTCAATGTTTGGTCTGACGATTCTCTTGCACCTGGACAGAAATTCCTCCAACAGATGACTATGTTGGGCTTCACACACGTCAGGGATGATCCAATCAGTTGGTCGGATCACCATGCTGTGTGTTTTCTCATCAGGGTCCCTCAAACAGAGTATCTCCCTCATTGGAGTTAGTTCATTACCAACATTTACTTAATCTGGAGTCCTTTGGGCTCTTGTTGGTATTGAACTGTTCGAGCCTGATGCAAGTGTGTGCCAAGAGAGCTGAAGCTGCACTGGGGACTTATAATATGGCTATCACAACAGATCTCGTCTCCCTTGCACCATTTCATGTATGTCTGAGTCTCCAGTCAGAGTTCTGTATGGTACAGTGAGGAATTTAAGTTGAAGGCCAAAGGGCAGAAGTTGGAGCATTCCTGGCAGAGATCGGGATTGTGTGAGAATAGACTAACCCCTAGAACCCATTATAAGGAGTATCGGGGGGCAATTACTTTGAGAAAGGCAAAGTTCCTGTCATGGGTGACCTGGCTTGTCTACAGTCTGGGGGAGTGTTTACACTAGAGAGATGTGAGGAGGCTGGTCAGTTTTTTGCTTAATAGGGTATCCTCTGTTAGATCATCCGTCTCCTCAAGTGGGCTGTCATGGCCCAGCATGGTCCAGTCAGTGACTACTGATGGCCTTCTGTCAGTCTGGAAGTAATTCCTGCCAATGTTGACTAGAAAGATTCTATGTCTGATCTCGAAGTTGCATCCCACTTTCTGTTCACTAGACCCTGGACTGACTTGGCTGTTGGTGGACTGCCAGGAGTCCTTGGGTCCAGTGACTGTAATGATAGTTCTGAGTTCCCACTGGGGAGGGTGTTTCCACTGCAACTCTGAAAAGGGCTGTGGTGAAACCCTCCTTAAGAAACCATCTTTGCACCTGGACATCAGGCTCGATTCTCAAAAGTTCTGAATGCCACAAGCCCCGGCCAGCACTCGGGATTCTCAGTCCCCTAACCCCCCCATGTGCCACATGCCAAGAGTTAGACCAGCTTCTGCCGGTGTAACTTCGTGTACCTTTTTACGGGGTTTGTGATAAATATTTGGTGCAAGCCACCATAGAAAGGGTACAGTGTCACATACACACTCGACCTTGTAGAATCGGGCACAAGTGTGCCAATGCGGCCGGCGTAGCACAGGGTTTGACGCAGGACTTGTACAAACCCTGCATCAACCTATGAGAATCGAGCCAATCCTATCTAACTACTGGCCTGTCTAGAACCTTCCCTTTTAAAAAAGCTGGTGACACATTCAGGATAGCTTTAATAAAAACATAATATTTAGGCACTGTCCAGCATATATTTCCTTTTCATTCTGTATTCCTCCTCCCCATTATTTAGTAGTGAGGTCATTTGTATTAAAACAGGATCTTTGCTCCTTAAGAATTTACCTGTTCCTGCTGCTTTCTCCCCACCTGAAGTAATAGAGTACTGCTTGTGACCTCGCAGTTACTCCCATGGCAACAGATTGTGATGTCACAACAGAGGATTATGACTTGAAGTAGGGAGTAAGCTATAGAGGCAGATGAACTTAGAATGAACTCTAAGGGATAAAGATCATATACACATTTCCTTAAATTATGAAGAGGAGAAATATATATAATATAAATGGAATGCAACTAGAATTGTACCTAATTATTATGTTTTTTAAAGCTGTCTTTGAAGTGTCAGTAGCTCTTTAAGGGAAAGTGATCAAGAATGTCGTGGCGACAAAGCAGGAGGCTCAACTGGAGCTTTTTTCTATCTAGGAGCTGTTTCAGTTGGGATTCATGAATCACAGCATGGAAACTTCACTCATCAGGGTACAAAATGATTTTTTCCTGGCTAGAGATAGAATGGAATGTTCCATTCTGGTTCTCCTTGAAGTCTCATCAGCTTTTGACACCGCACATCATTGGATTTTAACAAATCAGCTGAGGGACCTGGCAGGACTAAGAGGCACTGTGTTGAGCTGGATCAAGTACTTCCTTTCCAGTAGGGTGCAGCAGGTTGCATGGGAAAAGTGTTCTTCATGCCCTACAGCCCTGACCTCTGGGGTCCCTCAAGGTTCGATCTTGTCGCTCCTGCTGTTTGCGGTGAATATGCTGCCTCTGGGAGAAGTCATTCGACTATATAGTCTGCAGTTTCACTACTATGCTAATAATACTTACCTATTTCTGTCTTTTGCCCCTGGGGAGAGAAATACAGTTGAACGGGTGCCTAGCTGATATCAATGACTGAATGACTTCTAGTTGGTTTAGGCTGAATCCAGACAAAACAGAAATGCCACTACTGGCGGATGTGGGTGCTTGGAGTTGGGCAGGTTCTGGAGCACTGTTATAAGGATTTCAGCTAGGTACAATACCACTCCTCTTATAGCCAGGGATAGGGTCAAAAAGCTGGGAGTAAGCATGGACCCTAAACTGACACTGAAATATCAGGTGTTGGCTGTGGTTTATGGTGGATTTTGCCATCTAAGAAATATCGCCCAGATAAAGCCCTACTTAAATCCCATGAACCTATAACACTAGTGCACGCCTTTGTGACATTCAGACTAGACTACTGCAATCCTCGTTACTTCGGGCTACCTAACTGAAGATTTGACTCACTGACAACGCTAAGCATACCTCTCCAGTTCTGTGAATGTTACACTGACTGCCTGTGAGGTGGTGTATGTCCTTCAAGACAAGTTTGTTGACGCACAAACCCCTACATGATTGGGGCCCTGGCTACCTGAAAGTGCTCCTCTGCCCTTATGCTCCTGACCATCCTCTCTGCTCCTCTGAGGTGGGCCTCCTGAGGATCCACAGAGCTCGGGTAAAACTAACTGGGGATCAGGTGTTTGCTGTAGCAGTGCCCTGTGGAACCATCTGCCTCGTAATCTATGGGAGGCTTTCTCTGCTGGGGCATTCTAAAGGGGTTTGAAGTGTCATCTCTTTACCATGGCTGCTGCTTCTAATCTGTAAAGTTTAAGACACTGGGTTTTCTATATTATTTATTACTGTATTGATTGTATTTATTATTCTAAATGTGTTGGATCTTACATCACTTGCATAGCTCTGTGCCATTTTAGTGTTCGTATTATTGTTTAAAGGCACCCCAAGTCTGTAGGACTGGGCACCGAATAAATAAAAATACTATTACTTCTAACCCGTTTAGACATTCGAGGGATTAAGTTTTGAAGTGTTGATTTCACTTGCACTTGTTATACTAATGAACAGTCTCTTAATGCCGTCTCTGTATATATGGGGACACCAATATTCTGCAGGCTGCAAAAGTGTTGCTACACAAACTTTACATACTGTACAATAATCTGGTACAATTTATATTGGTTGCTCTGCATGATACTCAGAACTGCAATCTTTACCATCAGCTTAAGTGCATTTTTTCTGACTGAAAGGAGATGCCTCAACTGTTTGTTTTTTTCTTAGTCTCTCTGCACTCCCTCCCCCTAGCTCTGGCATGGCAGATATACTGCCTTCCGGACGGGTTTACCAACCTTTAAGGAGCTATTGGCGTTGGGGGGGGGAGGGGGGATTGAACAGATCTGTAGAATTAATATTTATTATAAAAAGGGTCTCTGAGCCAGCCTGGTGGTGCTGAAGGTTGAGGCGCTGGACACCTTACCTTGCGCCACGTCCAGCGACATGGTCTCGGAACGACCTCGGGGAGCCAGCATGGGGAGGGAGGGAGGGAGCAGGATTGAGCAGCCTAATGGCAGCTCTCCTCTCCTGGGGAGGTGGTCACCCCTCCACAGTTCTGCCATCACTGGGTGGAGGTCCAATGACGGCGCAGGTGGGAGGGGGGCGACGCAAAGGGATGGTGTCTCGGAGCGCATGCCTCCACACACACACATCCGCGCTGAGACAAGGGGATGGGAATGGGGAGAAAAACTAGAAAAACCTTACAAACTACAGACAGAAAAAAAAGGGTCTCAGAAATGCTGCACACTGATAGGCTGTTAGGATTCCTACAGCCTTACATTAATCCCTGTTACACTGTTATGTACAGCCTGATCACCATGGCACATGGATTCTTCCTGTCAGCATTCCATTTTCTAGAACTGCTGAATGACGGGAATGATGCTTTATTTTGAACCAGCATTCTTAAACAGTTGGTGGAAGAACTATTTTATTATAATTTTCCCTCTAAATGATGAAAACATTCAAAGAGTATACTTTTTAACACTTTCTTTTGGAATAACCTTTTTGTAATAGCAATAAGGCACTCCCAGGAGACAGATTAACAATCAGTTAATCACCCCCTAGGGGCAATATGGCACTTGGCTAGACCTCGTGCCACATTACACCTCTAGGGAGTGAGAAACAGACTGTTAATCTAACCCCTGCTCATGCCTTTTTGCTTAATAAATCCAAACTTAAGATTCTTCACCTCGGGGTTGAGGCGCTAGCTCTGGCTGACCTCCCCCAAAGCCTGCATACACTGAATTTGCTACACTGCAGCCACTGATCGTGAAAACTAGAGCCGCTCACCGACTGGAAGGACTTTTTACTGGGCCGCTGCATCTGGGCTGTTGGAATCGGCCCTGACCTCCAGAGACCACTGGGGAGCTTTCTCCTAATGACCAGAGCACTCTTCGCATACCTCTGAGTGCCTAATTTGAAAAAGGTACTCTGAGCCAATTGGTCCCCGCTACCTGTGACGCTCCAAGCCGCTGAATTTAAAATCAAGGATTGAATCCTCGCTGGGGCTAGAAGCTTTGGGCTTGTGGAGAAGTTGGCCCACTGCCAAGGGTCTCTCCCCTTCCACGGACCGAACTTAAGATTCTTTACCTCGGGGTTGAGGCGCTAGCTCAGGCGGACCTCCCCCGAAGCCTGCATACACTGAATTTGCTATGCTGCAGCCACCAATCATGAAAGCTAGAGCCACTTACCGACTGGAAGGACTTTTTCCTGGGCCGCTGCATCTAGGCTGTTGAAAAATTTCCTGCCCACCCACCCCGTTCCCTCCTCTCATTAAATGGTCCCAATCCCCTCCCACTAACTCGATCAGCCAATCCTTCCTACGACAGCCCCTGAACCTGACATGATCAGCCTGTCATATCTTTTAACCCATTATATTCCCACATCCCTGAAAGCCTGATGTGCTGAACATTCCAATCTGTTGTACAATTGTCTTGGCTAACTTCAGGTGTCTTAATTACTTCTGACTTGCTAGCAACGTGATCTTAGCCTGGAATACTTGCTACAGAGTAACCTAACTTGCTATTCACCAGATCCATTTATCCCTCTGGTGGTAGAGGTACTGCTGATATCCTCTCGTCATATTCATATTGTTGACTGGTCTTAATCTGTATTGTTATGCTGATGCTCTCTGTTTTGAATGATTCCACTTTATAGCTCAACTCTAAACCACTATAGCCTTTAGCATTACATGGACAGTCTTGGCTGCTCCTATTCTCCTGCCCTATAGCTGACGCTTCCAACTTATGGGTTTTAGTAACAGCAATCTATGGGTTTTCAGTAACTGCCTATTAGCATTACTCTGAAACTGCGTTAAAATTATCCCTCAACCCCACTACTCCTAGTGCTGTAATTGAGCATTGTAATTGTTATCTGCTCTACCATACCTGTCGAAGCTTCCCATCCCAGCTTGCCTCTGGCCACCTGTGAGGAGTGGGTCACTTTCCTTCCATTTAGACAAGACCCACTGTAACCCCCTTCCCTTCCTCTAAGCCACCAAGTAGGAGGGGACTTAGCCTACCCTACATTCCTTAGAACCAAACCTTACTGAGGGCTACCAAACTGACCCGGTCCTTCCCTGAGTCAGGTGTCCCCTCTCAGATCGGCAAATATGTGGAGCCTGATACTCATGGCTGCTCCCGCATACATAGCTCCGTTACTGGGGATTGATCAACTCTTCCTCTGGGGCCGTCTCTCCCCTGAACTGGGCTGGAATATTGGTCATCCCCCTCGACCACTCGATCCTCGTGAGGAGGGGTTCAACATGCTAAACCTACTCATGTATGGATTATCTCGAAAGGGTAGCTGTTATAACCTATTTTTCTACCTTAGCATGTATGACAAACGGTGGCTCCACTGCATCCCCTCCAAAATTATTGGCTACCTTGCCAGGCTTAGGCTGGCACTGGGGGGGGACATTGAACTAAACCCTGGTCCCCACTCCCCTAATCTCACTCTCAGTGACCCTACCAACCCTCTCTGGGCCAATACTAGAGAACTCAAGCTGGTGCAGATGAACATCGGTAGCCTAGGGCACAAAGTACAAGACCTTGAGGCATGGACAGCACTGTATAAACCCGACATACTAGCTGTGACTGAAACCTGGCTCAAGCCACAGATCCTCCCTCATGAAGTGGACTTAGTTGGCTATCATGCTTTTAGAAAGGACAGAGCTGGGAAAAAAGGTGGTGGGGTTCTCATCTACGTCAGTACTGCCTTACATGCTTTGCAGTTTGATCACCCTACCCTTTGTGGATCGGTAAGTGAGATCCTATTTGTTAAAGTGCTCCTCGGAGACACCAAACCCTTGTACATAGGGTGTGCCTACCTCCCGTCCCAACTGGCTGCCTCCTCCCTTGAATCCCTAACCCATGCCCTGGTTGAGCACCCCCTTGGGGAGACTATTCTTCTTGGGGATTTCAATCTAAACTGGCTTGCCTTGGGGACTTCCATCAACAAGAATCCCATGCTGGACTCCTCATTAACCCCAGTCATCGATCTGCCTACTAGGCATAATGCTAAGTCGGGCAATCATTCCCTACTTGACTGGGCACTAGTCTCCTGCCCAGACCGTATAATGACAGCTGGGATCATGGCTGACTCTGAGTGATCACTCACCAATTTTCTGTACCTGGTCCAACAAGCCCCCTAAAATTGCTGCTAGGGTAATAGAAGCCAGGAACTTTAGCAGGCTCGTACCAGCAGACCTCTGCTCAGACTTGTGAACCATGGACTGGGATCCTATAGTCTCCCTCCCACACTGGATGAGGCGCTTGACTACTTCACCAATACATTTCTGTCTGTGGCCAATCTGCATGCCCCACAAAGAAGCTTGGGTCAGTGCAAGTCCACAAATGGCTCAGCCCTGGCCTTAAGCAAAGTATGCTACTCCGTGACAGGGCCTGGGGACTCTACAAATCCTCAGGCAGTAGATCTGACTGGGAGAAGTACAGGGAGTTGAGGAACCAATGCAAAAAAGCTTCCAAACATGCCAAGTCCAAGTACCTGCGAGATCTCCAAACTAGTCACCTACGTGACCCTAAGAAATTCTGGGGTCACATTAACACTCTTCTTAAGGGTGCCACTAATGCACAAGAATTTGCTCTCCTGGTTGGGAATACCTTGACCAATGATCCCTCTGCAGTAGCTGAAGCCTTCTGTGCTTCCTTCTCCAATCCAAGTGGACTCTCTTCCCCCATCCTCTCTGGGATTCCCTACAACAGCAGTGTGGACTGGGTGCTTCCTCAGCCTCAGTTACACCTGAAACTGGTCGAACCATCTGCTGTACTTCCTCTTTCAATCAAAAAAATAACCTAACTCCTCTCCGGAACATGACCTGCTTGAACCTTGGCTGCTGAGGGCCGCTGCCCCTGCAATCGCCTACTCTGTCACCCTGCTCATCAACAGGTCCCTCCTCGAAGGAACTGTCCCATGTAAATGGAAGGTATCGACTATTGTCCCTGTCCATAAAAAAGGACCCAGGGACAAAGTGGGGAACTATAGGCCTATCTCCCTACTCAGCCCTCTCGGGAAAGTGCAGGAGAGACTGGTATACAATCAACTGCAGGATTATCTCGAGCAGCACCTACTCCTTGCCGACGCATAACATGGCTTCAGGAAAGGTCATGGCACCTACACTGCCCTTATCCGGCTCACATCGACATCCTCAAGACTATGGACCAGGGCTCCCCGACGAGGGCTCTATTCATTGACCTGTCCAAGGTCTTTGACCTGGTCAGCCACAAACTTCTCCTTTCCAAACTCCTCCGACTAGGACTGGATGCGCACTCACTCTCCTGGTTCGAGAGCTACCTGATCAATAGAACCCAAAAAGTCAGCTGGAGAGGAACACAATCAAGCACCAGACCTGTGGTCTCTGGGGTACCCCAGGGCTCGATCCTGGGTTCCCTGCTATACTCACTTTTTTCTCAATGACATTGAGGGGGTCTGCAGGCTGAGCAACCTCATCCTATATACGGATGACACTGTTGTCTACTGCAGTGACCCGTTACCCAGTGTCATCTCTGCCAAACTGCAGGCCAGTCTTTCTGCTCTCGAGGCCTGGTTCACCTCCAATTCTCTTGTGCTGAATGAAGAAAAAAACTAAGGCTGTTCTGTTTGGGACCAGATGTCTGGGCACTGACAGATGTGAACTACTCCAGCTCAACACAGCCCAAGGGAAGAGAGTTGAGGTCATAGACAGGATCAAGTACCTTGGGATCCTCCTTGACCAGGAGCTGTCCTACAAACCCCACATCAACTCCTTAACTAGATCCGTCCACCAGAGGCTTGGACTCCTCTACCGGCTGGGTAACTCTCTTTCTGGCGAGCTGTGACGCACCATAGCCAACTGCAACCTTCTCCCTTCCATTCTATATGGTGCCCCCTTGCCACAGTTCCTCCGGGAGAAGAAGCTCAGCAAACTTTCCGTGCTGTACCACAGGGTGGCTCGCTTTGCAACAAACTCCTCCCCCAGGAGGCATCACTGCGACATCCTCGCGGACCTAAACTGGCCCACCTTATGGCACAAGGTGGCCTATTCCTCTGTTGGTTTGGCATTTAAATTCACCTCCTTCAGCCCTCCTCCTCATCTGAGTGGGCTGCTCACTCCAAAAGTCCAGTGCCATACCTTGCAATCCTCGGCAAGTCGTCCCCTTGACATCCCTCGTGTTCACACCAACCAAGGTAAGCGCTCCTTTCAGTATGCCGCTCCGTACTTATGGAACACCCTCCCAGCAAGTCTGGTTGACAAGCCTACTCTCCTAGGGTTTAAGGCAGGCCTCAAAGTGTACCTCCTGGAACTTAGTCTCTGTGGTTGTAATCGCTAGCCCCCTGCCCGGGCCTGTCGTCATGCTGTCACTAATTTTGCCACTTCTATTTCTCCCAAGAATCTCTTATGCAAAACTGTTAAACGTACTGTGCACCTGTTTAATACTTTGTGAGCCTTGAGATGCCTGCTGTCTCTGTGTTAAACATTTGATACGAATTCCCTATATGTATCAGCTGTAAATACTGTATATTGATACCTATGTATGTAATTTACTGTAACTAATTCCGGGTTGCCCCTGAAAAAGGGATCTCTGGTCTCAGTGGGCTTACCCGGTTACCAAAATCTAAATAAATAAAATAAATAAATCTTGTGTCATATTATTGCATTGAATTTTATTTTTATAGTTGTGACTGTTCAACTGCAACTTTCTAATTTCTCACATTTTCCTGGAAGCCTTTGTTAATGAGCCTGGCTCAATGGTTTCCCAATTCTTTCCTGAATAAACATTACAGTACTAAATTAATGCAAATAAAAATATATGGCCCTTGCCAATGAATTGCCTCTTAAAGCTATATCTGAACCTTGCTAGCATGTTTTGTAACCGGTATCCTACCTGCCTTCTGAACCTGTACTAAATGTACCTGATCCACTCCCATAAAACGGGGACTGTATTGTACCTGGACGTCATATACGTCAGTACACTATCCCTTTCTTATGGAATCAAATAAGGGTGAGGATCCTTGGTCAGTAAGTCCCATGAGGCTCCACTACCCATGATGGTGAGTTTAAGGGAAAGTCCTCACAACCTGTTTTCTGTATAGCTACATAGTTTGTAGGCATAAACAATGACTTCCTCTCTTGCATGCCCTCAAGTTCATCCTAATTTAAATATAAATGAGGTTGCTTCACTTTGTTTTGCCCTGGTGTGAAAATGTGTCTGTCTCAATTACAAAGGTCATGACCCCACTCATACAAAGTATCATGGGAGTTCATGATGTGAACATGCACAAGCCAGCAGAAGTTATACTCTCACGTCTTGTGAAGTTCCTGTGTTCTCCAAAAGCATTTTTTTTCTAACTGAGATACATTTTAAAATACAGAAAACAGCAGGACACTTACTATGCCTTGAAAGATTTCATTGCCAGCATAAGACAAGAACTTAGGGACTGCAGAGAACAACAACAACAGCATTCATGAATACAGTATAACTACTGCAGGCTTTGGCAACGAAACATCATGAAATTCCAGGTTGTGTTATGTTTATATCCATGGCACTCCAGACATTACATCATGAGTTACAGCACACCTGATAGGCTAATGATGCACATGTGATCCAGGATCAAATTTCGCAGTATACCTAGGAAACATAATGAAATTCCAGGATACCTTACATGAGCTGGGTCATGACCTTTGCAATGGAGTCAGGCAGATTTTCACACCAGACTTAAAGGGAAATCAATAGCTAATCAGGCAGTTTGCCTGCGTAGCCCTCTCCAGTCCAGCAGCATATTCGGCTAAGGTGTTTATTTTATTTTGTGTTCATAACCGGAAGTGTGACGGATGTTGGGCTTTCCATGGTACAGGGCAGCGCTGCCCGCCGCTTCAATACAGGCGAGCGGAGCAGCGCCCGCACTATTACACTTAATGGAGCCCCCAGCGTCCGCCACACTTCCGGTTCACAGACTTTTACAAAATAAAATAAACACCTTAGCGGTGCAAGAAAAATGCCGCTTTTGTGGGCTAGAGCTAAACCGGAGGGTACACCTTACGCGGGTAGGAGCTGCCTGATTTGTAGTTTCCCTTTAAGTACCTTTGTTTACATTTAAAGAGCTAGTGGAACCAAAACAGGCAGGCAGGAAAATATTAAAAATAGCTCTCAGCCTGGCAGCTGACATATCTGTCTCTGTTCCCCCCACCACTACATCAGCAGCATTGTAATCCCACTGACATCACAGGCAATTGACCTGGCAGCTACTGAGTGTGTATTTGCCTGTTCCTAAGCAGCACTGATGTCACAGTCAGTGAGGTCACAATGCTGGATGATGTAATGGATAGAACAGAGCTAGATATGTTAGCTACCAGGTAGAACGCTATTCCACACTGGACACCTACTGCCATCAGGTCAGCAATCTTCTAATTAACCAAAAGGAAAAGAAAAAAGCACCTCAGGATATAAAAGGTAATGCTTGATGGCTTTTAAAAACTAATATTAGTTTTAGGCAGTACTTTAGCTCATTAAATCCTGATTGAAATTAGAAGGGTGCAATAGAGGCAATCATTGTTCATGCCTACACACTACACAAGTAAACAGAATAAAAGGCTGAAGGGACGTTCCCTTTAAAGTTCAGATGTAAATTGTGTGTTGCCTCCAGGCAAGGAATGATTAAGTGGGCAAGGTAATAAACTAGTACTGTTCACTGGCACAACCCACCCAACTCCCACATAATGCAGTAATAGTTCACCCAAACTGCAATACTTTATCGCAGTACAAATAATATGCTTGCACCCCAAATGATATGCTTGCAACACAGATGTACAACAAATAACATGAGATTTATTGGGGCTTAGCAGGATCAGAGCTCAGGGGCAAAAACGTTAGGCCATGCAAATATACAGAGCTGCAGCTATTCTTTCTTGGTTGTACTTAGAGCTCTTCCAGGCACAGCCCACCCCAACACACTGTGCTGTTCAACTGTACTACTGGGCACTACCGAAGCCCCAGCGACTACCAGTGTTACTATCCTAGATCTAAGGAGCTGCCGGAGAAGCCGGGTTACCCAGGTGGTGAAGTATTGCAGGCCAGATAACTGTCATACATAGTTCACTAGTGCTGGTGCACATAAGCAAACAATACTTATTTCAACCCAAATTTTGTACTTCCAGACAGATAGCATAGGTCCATCAACAGCAGCCTACCACCATGGTCCTATCTAAACTATCTACAGGGTGTGGTGTGGTGTGGTGCAGGACCAAAGGCCCTGATGACTTACTCACAGTTTATTCTAGGAGCCAGTTTCCATCTGGGTACTGGCTGGATTTTCTGCAGTCTCACTCACACCCCCAACATCTCCCTCAGCTCTCCTCTGCCGGTCACTCTACCTGATACTGTACTTCATACAGGTTCAGCTGGGCTTTCACTTTGATCTCAAATTCCATTCCATTCCATTGACCTCAAGGGGTGCTTTGAGGATCCCAGATCTCTGTTGCTCACCTCTACAAACCCCAAGGCAGTTCCCTTTGCAGGTTGTCCCCTAACAGTGTTTATCAACATGGTGGCTTTAGGCCCCTAGCTGATTTCATCACTGCTCAGACCCTTCTATTCTGATTCTGGAAATGTTTCCCTTGCCATATCAGTGGCCCCCTTGCAGACTGCCCCCTGCAGCTGCTGGGTGCAGGATCAGGCTCTCTCCCTTTTCCTATGTGTAGAAGTCTCTTTCGATTTGGCTGTTGTAGCCCAGCAAACCATCTTCTGTTATTGTGCTGATAAAGTTTCAGAAATTCCCCCAAGCCACCGGCATGCTCAGACAGCAGCTCTGCCTCCAAGCTGTCACACTGATAGAAGCACAGAAACATAGAAATTGACGGCAGATAAGGACCATATGGCCCACCCAGTCTGAGGCAGAACTGAAGAGTTCTAGAACAGCCCCTGCTGCTCACTGAAAAATCCAGCATTCCCATTGGTTACTACCCTCTGTCAGTCACAGGGGAAGGTCTGTCTGTCTGATCCTCAATGGCTGCCTCTGTGCCTCAGTCCCATTTCAACTGATCAAAACGTGAAAATGCCAGCAGGAGGCCTTATGGTCTACTGAGTCTGTTCAATGCAGAGCTCATGCATTTTGTGTCACATGGTGCTTTGCTCCCCATGCCACTTTCACCCTCCCCTTGACTTTGTCCCACCCCTCTGAAATCCCCCAATCATTTTCTGGTTCACTACCTTCTCCAGTAGCCTATTCCACTCTGCCACTACTCTCCCCTTAAAGAGGAGCCTCCTGGTCTCCTTCTGGAACCTTCCTCCTGCCAGTCTGCAACTGGGCCCCTCGTATTCTTGCTTTCACCAATCCTAAAAAGATCACCAAGGTTGACCTTGTTTATACCTTTCAGGTACCTGAAAGTCTCAATCATGTCCCCTTGTTCCCTTCTTTCCTCCACCATGTACATATTATGGCTCTGTAGCCTCTGCATGTGTGAAAGCCCCTGCTGGCCCTGAATCAGTTTTGTGGCTCTTCTGTGTAATTAAGGCAAGAAAAGACAGCACCACCCCGTTTTAAGTCAGTAACTACCAAACGGAAAAAAGACGCAATAACATCAAAAAGTACGAAATTGCAAAGAAGTTTAATACAAAAATCACCTGGTATATGGTGGACAGCCCCTTCATGGAGATGCCAGACAGGACAAACAAACAAACTCTGGCTGGTTTCACTAAGGCATCATCAGGGAGGGTAGATGCCAGCCCTGTTGGACAGTGTAGGTATAGATTTTAATTCAGTTTATAACATAGTGCAAAATACAGTTAGAAAATACCAGATAACAACAACTCAGTTACAGATGTATTAAAATAATGTAAAAATAGCAGCGTATGGGGCAGAGCAATTTAATAGCCAAAATCATGGTGCTAGTAGCCAAAAAAAATGAATACAAAAATCAGAACCTGTGCAACAGGCATAATTTTACAGTTGTAAAAACAACTGTGTTTAGTAGTGCACCAGCTCTGTGCAAAATCAATCTGATCAGGCAATTGCAAGTAAGTCTCTCTTTATACTTTTTTTTTTGGGGGGGGTAGTTGGGTAGTTCTGTCTTCTGTGCATAAAGCAAAACTGCCATTGTGGAGGGTGATACAGATGGGAGAGGGGGGATTGGACTTCCACAGTGTGTATGTGTCAACTGGGTATTTGATATGGGGGTGGGGGTATCAGACATGGATTTGTGAACCAGGCATTGGGTAAGGTAAACTTGTCTTGGCAATGAGAAAAAGCAACAGTGCAGAGTGATTGTATGCATGAATTGGGCATAAGAGGGTGAAGCATCGAGAGAATTAATTTGTTCTTTGGCACCACAGCAGAAAACTGGTTACTATGGGGTACAACTGGGACTAGGATAGTTTTTCTTAGCATATTTTTTATTCATCACTTTATATATAACTGAATCGTGATCTCTCGTCTGTATTTGCACATTTACTTTTACTCCCATAGTGTTTGGGATGGGGGCTAGTGTGTGTACGTAGGGCTCTGGGAACAGAAAAAAAGACCAGATCACGCTAATACAGTATATATTTTTACACAACATTTTTTTAATACTAAAAAGCAATTAAAGCCCATCCTGGTCTTGGACCTACAACACTGTGGCCCCAGCCCCAGTCCTGAGTGCTGTAAGCCCGTCCTGTGACATTAAATAATATAAACCCCTCCAGAGCTATGGAATGATAACATGAGAAGCAACGTGTATGTATGTATGTGTGTGTGTATGTGTATATATTTATTTATGCATTAAGTATGAACATAAATGGAGTGTGATAAATTAGTTTATCTGAATAACTGTGTAGATAAATGTAGAATCATACATTTAAGCACACAGTTACTATGTCACCACCCATTTATTTACACACTTACTATGTCATGAGTTGGCTGCCACCCCCCAACCCTACGCCCCTAACGGCACTTCTTTTACAAATTCACTTTCACTTTCCCCATGCCTCCCATCATCTTCCTGCATACACTCACAGCACAAACGGGTCATTTTAAAATACCTCTAGTGTAAAACCACTTGTCTTCTTCTTTCTCACACATACAATCCACATTTCGAATACTGTATAACTGCTTCTCACATTATGATCCAGATGCTGCTTCGAAATCATCGCTGCTGCCATCTCACTCGCACTCTCCTTCCTCCTGAACCATTATTTCTAAATGTCCACATAAGTACTGTTAGGAAGCAGAAAAAAGTAGCTCCTTTTTTTTTTTAAATACAGACAAAAGAAGCAGGAAAATATGACCTGCTGCCATGCCAGAATCCCGCAGTCACTCTCCCCAGCCAGCCGCCCCTGCTAAGCTCCACTGCCATTTTTTCTAAACATTTTCAAAAACCCCACTTGCTCAGCTAATCACCGGACACATCTTCATATTGATGTGACATCCAGATGCCGCGTCCTTCACAATGGCCATAGCAATCAGCCGAAAAAGCTGCGCAAAGCCATACTGTAACAAAAAAAAAAAAAAGAAACTACAAACGCTACAAAATTAAACAAAAAAATAAAAAAGAACCATACAATCACACAAAGTCCTATCCTGTTGCAGAAATGGAATACATAGGGGAGGCCTTGTGTAATACATGATTTATGTGCATTCCTGCTGTTTGCCCTTCGGCATTTCACTCATGGCTCACACCACTCGTGAGGATACCCAAGGTCAAACAGCACCAGTGTACATAAATCATGCATCATACAGATCTCCCTGCATATCCCTCATACACATTATAGTGGCACAGTAGCACCACTATAGTTAGGGTTGGTACAGCACTTCAATGTTAAATTTCAAAATGTTGCACCTTAATAACTTTGGCATACTTCGATAAAATAGCCGAAAACTTGGCATGCACGGTCATTTTGCCAGAGTTTCAAGATGTGAAAAGTTTCGTGATATGATCTTGTATGGTTTTTGAGACATAAAGTGGTAGTAAAACAGAAAAAAAAAAACACTTTTTCCCCATTGGTTAACATGGGATATTTTGCCATCATCTACAGACCTAATGGAATGAAATTCTTCTCTGAAATTTTCAGGGATGATGGGGTCTGTGCCAAGGGTATGCCTTTGGATGGTTTGGTGAAAAAATATTTTACCATTTTTGAATCATAACTATTTTCATGATAGCCGCAAGGCAGGCAGATAAATAAAAACAGTTTGAACTGTAAACTTACTGTTAGAACTGTAAATTTACTGTTTGAACTCTAAAGGGATGGTACAGCACTTAAATGTTAAATTCAAAATGTTGCACCTTAATAACTTTTGCATACTTCGACAAAATAGCTCCAAATTTGCATGCATGGTCTTTCTGCCAGAGTCTCAAGAAGTGAAACGTTTCGTGATGGCATTTTGTATGGTTTTTTGAGATATAAAGTGGTAAAAAAACAGAAACAAAAACACACTTTTTTGCCATTGGTTAACACGGGATTTTTTGCCATCATCTTCCCTGAAATTTTCAGGGATGATGGGGTCTGTGCCAAGGGTCTGCTTTCGGATGGTTTGGTGAAAAAATATTTTACCATATTTGAATTATAACGATTTTTGTGATAGCCGCAAGGCAGGCAGGTAAATGAAAACAGAACTGCAAATTTACTGTTTGAACTGTAACTGCAAAGGGTTGGTACAGCACTTCAATGTTAAATTCAAAATTTTGCACCTTAATAACTTTGACATACTTTGACAAAATAGCCCAAAATTTGGCATGCGTGGTCATTCTGCCAGAGTCTCGAGACATAAAAAGTTTTGTAAATAGCATCTTGTATGGTTTTTAAGATATAAAGTGGTAAAAAACAGAAAAAAAGCATACCTTTTCCCCATTGGTTAACATGGGATTTGTTTGCCATCATCTATAGACCAGAAGGAATGAAATTTTTCTTTGAAATTCTCAGGGATGATGGAGTCAGTGCCAAGGGTTTGCCTTTGGATGGTTTGGTGAAAATCATATTTTGCCATTTTTGTATTATAACAATTTTTTTCTCCTTCTGTTTACCCCTCCCTATTGCCTGCTGGCCCCGACCCTTCAGGGCATCCAAGGAGTCATCCTCCTGCCACACGCCCACCCAGACTCACCCCTCGCTCCCCCATGGAACTTCGGTTTTCTCCCCGAGCGGGGACAAGGCGGGGGACATTCACCCCGTAATCCTTCATCTCGACAGGTCGAGGTGGTGGTCCTGGTGAGCGGGGCACATCGGAGGCATGCTCTGGGAAATCTGCCTTCCCGGAGCCAGCAGGTGTGTTTCCTCTTTTCCTCCCTTCCCTGCAGTGTGCAACCCCAATTGGCACCAAGCGTTGATGTCCACACTGTGAGGCGGCCGCCCATCCCCTGCGATTGGGGACTGCAATACTCTGAGCCTCCGCTCGGAGTCAGGCAAGTGCGCAGGCTGTGGCCGCAACCCTTCCCAGAGAAGGTTAGCTGTCATCGGACGCTCAAGCCCATCTCTCCCCAGCCAACCCACCAGCTACCAGAGTCCGCTCCCGAACCTGGGTCACCAGTGTGGAGCGAGGTGTGGCATCCAACGAGTCAACCCTCAGCGCCACCGGGCTGGCTATTATAACAATTTTTGTGATCTAAATGAAAACAGTTTGAACTGTAAGTTTACTGTTCAAACTGTAAGTTTACTATTTGAACAGTAAACTTGCAGTTCAAACAGTAAATTTACAATTCAAACCATTTTTGTTTACCTGCCTGTCTTGCGGCTATCACAAATACGGATATGATTACTCTATCTCAAAGACTATACACAGGCTACAGGCAAATAAGGCTACGATTACACTATCTCAAAAAGTGAGGAAATTCATTGCAAAGAACCACATTAATGTATCAGTTAGGGTTGAAGATACAGTGACAAATGTAGGGAAATATGATGTTAGGGGTTTCAAACCCTAAAACACCTGCCACACATTTGAAGTGAATGAGGGGGTGGGGGTCCTCCTTAGTGTTGTCAACCCTAACGTTCACCCCATTGTATGCACTCATGAAACATACACACCTGTCACCATTACATCTTTGCAAATGGGTGAACATTATAGCTTACAACCCCAAGAAGGATTCCAACCCTCATTCTTTTCAGGGATGGGGCAGATGTTTTAGGGTTGGAAACCCTAACGTCATATCTCCCTATGTCTGTCACTTTATCTTCAATCCTAACTGATGCATTAATGTAGTTTTTCTGCAATGAATATATGTATATATTATAGTGGCACGATTGTGCCACTATATTTAGGGTTAAGAAGGCACTTCTATGTTAAAGTCAAAAGTTTGTGCGTCAATAACTTTGGACACCGTTCAACGGATTTGCCTGAAATATGGTAAGCGTGGTGGCACATGGTAGATCTCTTGATCTGCCAAATTTAGTTTCGGTCGAACTTATGGTTTTTGCATATGAAAACACTGAAAATGCAAAATTATCAAGTTTTGGAGGCAGCTTTTGGGATTCTATCTGTGGACCTGTGTGGCTGTCATGTAGTTTGCCACTCTGTGTGATGGCTCATTTGAAAGAGGTTTGGTGGCCAAACATGCCGCTTTTCGTTTGGTGAAAAAATATTAAGGCATTCACAAGTTATGCTACTTTTAAGTTCCCATTATAAGTCAATGGGAAAATTTATATGGCTGTTTTGAGAACAAAGGATGGGGTTCTGGCCATCTGGTCCCACCTGGCGGTCAAAGAATTTGCAGCCTTGCGGTTCAAGAATCTTTGTCCCCAAGAATTATTTGATCGCGAGGTCCGCCATCTTGTTTTTAGATTTCCGATCGTAAAAACACAAATGTCTCTGCTCAGGGGTCACTCCTGAAGTAAAACTTGGATGGGTTTTACTCAGGGGGCTCCGATCTATCGAGCCATGCCTTTAGTTTCATTCAAAATGGTAAAAAAATAGAGTTATACGGTTTTAACATCTTTCATCGTGGCTCACAAACAATCTTTGATTGCGAGTCTGCAAAGTCTTTGATCGTGAGATTCTTTGATCGCGATCTTGCATCGCAAGCTAAAAACACTTATCCCAGCTCAGGGGTGGGCTAGGGACACAAATGAGGGTGGGTTTTGCCCAGGGGGCTTCGTTCTATCCAGGCATGCCGTTTTATTTTATTTAAATCTGTCCAGAAATAGCGTTTCACCATTTTTTATTATTTGATCGCAAGGGTGCAATTTCTTTGATCGCAAGGCTGCAAATTCTTTGATCGCGACATTCTTTGATTGTACATCATGAGCAAGGGTCAAGAAGGCTGAATTAAAAAATCCAATTTCTCAGCCCAGGGGTGCCCTTGAAGACAAATGAGGGTATTGTTAGGAGGCTTCGTTCTGTCGAACCATGGCGGTGGTTTACTGCAATTCCTTCAAATGTTTGATTTACAGCATTTTTTATTCTTTGATCGTGAGGCTGCAAATTCTTTGATCGCGATCGTACATCATGAGCAAGGGACGAGATGGCTGAATAAAAAAATCTAATTTCTCAGCCCAAGGGTGCCCTAGGAAGACAAATGAGGGTGGGTTTTGCTTAGGGGGCTATGTTCTGTCTAACCATGGTGGTGGTTTACTGCAGTTCCTTCAAATTTTTGATTTACAGCATTTTTTATTCTTTGATCGTGAGGCTGCAAATTCTTTGATCGCGATCGTATATCATGAGCAAGGGACGAGATGGCTGAATAAAAAAATCTAATTTCTCAGCCCAAGGGTGCCCTAGGAAGACAAATGAGGGTGGGTTTTGCTTAGAGGGCTACGTTCTGTCTAACCATGGTGGTGGTTTACTGCAGTTCCTTCAAATTTTTGATTTACAGCATTTTTTATTCTTTGATCGTGAGGCTGCAAATTCTTTGATCGCGAGATTCTTTGATCGCGATCGTACATCGTGAGCAAGCGACGAGATGGCTGAATAAAAAAATCTGATTTCTCAGCCCAAGGGTGCCCTAGGAAGACAAATGAGGGTGGGATTTGCTCAGGGGGCTTCGTTCTGTCAAACCATGGTGGTGGTTTACTGCAATTCCTTCAAATTTTTGATTTACAGCATTTTTTAATTTTTGATCGTGAGCCTGCAAATTCTTTGATCACAATCGTGCATCGTGAGCAAGGGATGAGATGGCTGAATTAAAAAATCAAATTTCTCAGCCCAGGAGTGTCCTAGGAAGACAAATGAGGATGGGTTTTGCTCAGGGGGCTTCATTCTGTCGAAGCATGGCAGTGGTTTCCCAGAATTCCTTCTAATTTTTGATAAACAGCATTTTTTTATTCTTTGATCGTTAGCCTGAAAATTCTTTGATAGTGATCTTTGATCGCAAAATAGGGACAAGATGGCCAGATTTTTTTATAATGCAATAGATAGGGCAATTTTGCCAATCTTTAACATTAAATATCAGGAAACAGTTTGGTCTTTTTACTTGAAATTTGCAGGGTGTTTACGGCATGTCCAGTAGATGTAAATTACGGTGTTTACATATCGGAATTTTTTTTTTTTTTTGGAGATATTGCATGGCACAGTTTATGTTCTGCGGACAGCGTTTTGCATTGTGGTGGTGGCTTGAATTGATAGGATACCTAGCCTTAGTGTCATGGATGTAGTTTTCAGTCATTGTGTCTGTTAAGTGTCAACAGGTGTGAACTGTGCAAGTCTGACAAATGAAAATCTCGAACTTTAAAATGTTATATCTCGGACATGGTTTGGTCTTTTCACTTGAAATTTGGAGGGTGTTGATGGCATGTCCTGTAGATGTGAATTGCAGTGTTAACGTGGCAGAGAATATATTATTTGTGGTGATATTGCATGGCACAGTCTACGGTCTGCAGAGAGCGTCTTCCATTGTTGTTCTAGCTTGACATGTGTATGGTAGCTGACCTTGCTGTTGTCAATGTACTTTTTAGTAATTAGATGTGTAATGTAGCTCAGCACTTGCAACTTGGTGGCAGCACGGGGCCAACCAACTTGCGCAACTTTGTACTTTTCTATTCTTTCTTAAAAAGTAAGGAAACTCTATGCAAAAAACTGCATTAATGCATCATTTGGGTTAAACCACAAAGTCAGAATGCAATTTTGCCAGCCTCGACCGCCAATCATCCCAAGATTGACAGATGATCGGGTGTGTCATTGGGGCTCTGAGGTCTAAAATGTCACCCCATTCTTTTTGCTATCCCTTGTGAATATGAGTAGACATGGAATGGGTGACATTTAGGGCCACGACCTCCAATGAGACACCCTGTCATCTGTCAAGCTTGGGATGATTGAGGGTCCGGGGGGGGGGCAACTAAAGATTTTGCATTTCTGACTTTTTGTGGTTTAACCCTAAATGGTGCATTAACAGAGTTTTTTGCATAGAATATACAGTATATATATATATATATATATAAATACACACACACACACACACACACATGGATACACACATATGCACAGACAGTATACATAATATGTAAGCAATAAGACACGACGTGATGTACATTGTGCTGTCACAATGTACACCCAAAAGCACAGTGAGGCATGATGCCACAAGCAGAGTGCCTTCAGCCCCCAAGTGTGTGTGGTACAACAGCACAACCCCAGAGTGTCCTACTGTGCTTGGAAAATGGGTGTTTATATAATACTGGCACGGTAGTGCCAGTATAGTTAGGGTTGCACAGCCACTTCTATGTTACACCCCAAATTTTGCACTTTAATAACTTTGGCACTGTAAGACAGATTTGCCTGAAATTTTGCATGGGCAGTCTGGTACCATAGTTCACTGGATCTAGCAAGTTGCGTTATGGTCGGATAAGTGGTTACGGAACTGCAGAGGGGGCAAAAGCACTTTTTTTGCTCGTGGCTACAGCCCACACAATTTGTCCATTTGGTCTGAAATCTTCAGGGAAGATGCTGCCTGGGTCACTCATGTGCCTTTTAAAGATTTGGTGAAAAAATATCAAGCCATTCAACACCAGAACAAATTGTTTGATACATTTTATTAACAGGATGTTAGAATAAAGAGCTTAGTTGATTAACATTCTTCGGAAGCCCAAATTTGGGCCCGAAGAAGGACTTGTTGGTCCAAACGCTAAAGCTCTTCATTCTTTTTGTAACATCCTTGTTGGTCCAATAAAATATATCAAACAATTTGTTCTGGATTTGTTCTTACTAGGACCAATATGCCATTAAACATTTAGTTTGTCAAACCATTCAAAAGTTATTCAAAAAACAAATTTTCCATTATAGTCAATGGGAAAAAAATATATGTGTCTCTCAAAAGCTGCCACCACTACATTTTACTGTCACAAATGGCCCTTTTACTGTCGTGTGGCAGCCATCTTGTTTTCAGTAAGCGAGAGAGAAAAATGCCTGGCGTTTAAATTTGGGACCCCTAGGTAAACACTGACTGTTGTGTTTACCTAGTTGGGTCCTGAGGGTGCCAGCCCTATCTTTTTTTGGGAGGAAAAAAACCCAGAAAAGCCATTTTAAAAATTAGCACCCCAGTACCGTCACAAACTGCGACAGAAATGGCCGCGACATTTTCGCAGATCACGAAAGTGTTGTGCTATTGTTGTGAAACTGTTGCAATTTGTGACAGTACTTTACCCAGAAACAGCAAATCTTTGGCATCCCCCTGCAGCAAACTGGTTGGGGCTTTTAAGCAGAAATTTGCAGGGTGGCAAGCCCTCATCCCACAGATGTGCCTTTTGGTGATTTGGTCCCAGAACATTCAACGGGCCCATTGTTACAGTGCTCCGAAGTTGAGAAACTTTCCATAGGCTAACACTGCGGAGCCCACAGTGACTTTCAGTGCCTGTATCTCGGAAACGGTGCGAGATATGAATTTTTCACTACCCGTACCTTAAACAAGTCTCAAAATCATAGATTACACCTGCAGTGGAATTCTTTTCCTACTTGCTACAGTTACAGAAATATTGGCAAAAACATGTTACAAAGGTTCCTTTGGAATACTATGGTGCTGCTGTATGGCTCCGTACTACCGTGTAAGTGGGAGCGTTGGGCCCGGAGGGCCCACACTCCCACATACACTGACCATTACACTAACAATGGGCAATGTGAAAGGAGTACAGGGCCCGGAGGGCCCACGCTCCCACTAACACACACCAGTTATATTACACTTTCTCAAAAAGAAGGGAAATTCATTGCAAAAAACTCCATTAATGCATCAGTTAGGGTTTGTATCACAGTGACAAAAGTTTGGAAATGTGATGTTAGGGTTACACCCCTACCACCCCACCCCCACCCTCCACACACCAACAGGCACCGGGTGTGCATTGGGGTAATCGGGCCCAACTCTTACCCCATTCTCTTGTATTGCACCACCTCAGCCAGGGCGAGAGTTAGGCCGACAACCCCAATGCGCACCCCGATGCCTGTTGGTGTGTGGGGGTGGGGTGGTAGGGGTGTAAACCTACCACCCCATTTCCAAACTTTTGTCGCTGTGCTATCAACCCTAACTGATGCATTAACAGAGTTTTTTGTAATATATATATATATATATATACACAGTATATATATGTATTAGATAACCATTATCTAGGTAAAGCGGTTGCGCCTGACATATCACGCACTTGGCATGTGTATATCAGAGCGCCAACGCACACTGTAGAGTGGGTTATCTATCTTATAAACAGGCAAAATTGTTTTTTAAGGGGGTAAAAGTGCAGTTGTGCAGTTATGCTCTGATATACGCACTTTCATGTGATGTGTTTTATACAATCAGAAGTTTGGGTTTGTTGCCAGATGATTTACCATATATGTATATGTGTATATATATATATATATATATATATGGGACCTGTATGATACATGATTTATGTACACAAGTGCTTTTTGACTTTTGGTAACCTTGTGAGCGATGAGGCCCGAACACGGTACATCTAAGGGTACTAAGACAACTGGCTGAGGAGCTGGCAGGGCCACTAGTAGGCCTACTTAACAGTTTACTGGAGTTAGATGTGGTATCGCAAGATTGGAGAACAGCACATGTAGTGCCCCTCCACAAAAGTGGTCCCAAGGATGACCCAGGGAATTACAGACCAGTCAGTCTGACCTCAATCGTGTGCAAGCTAATGAAGACCATACTTAAGGAAAGGTTGGTAGAATATCTAGAGGAGCATGGGTCTCTAGGATGCGAGGCAGCATGGGTTCATGGTGGGAGGTCATGTCAAATGAATCTGATTGACTTCTTTGACTGGGGCACTAAGACAGTAGACAGGGGCCAAGTGGTAGACATCCTCATCTGGATTTTAGCAAGGCCTTTGACTCTGTGCCCCACAAAAGGTTGATCAGAAAGTTGGCAGAACTCAGGGTTGGGAAGAAGATGACCAGATGGGTGGAAAACTGGCTGAGGGACAGAACCCAGAGGGTGTTTTTTTTGGGGAGAGCTATCTCGCACAAGAGATGTCACCAGTGGGGTTCTGCAAGGCTTGGTGCTGTTCGGTGTCTTCATCAATGACATTGGGGATGGCATTATGGGTAAAACGTGCCTATTCGCAGATGACACAAAACTCTGTGGGAGAGTGGACACAGCAGAAATGATACAGGGCCTACAGGATGATCTGGAAATGCTGAAGAGGTGGTCCAGGATCTGGCAGGCTGGCTTCAATGCCAAGAAATGCAAAGTTATGCACATTGGAGCCAAGAATTCCAGGATGGCATACTAACTGTGTGGAGTCAGGGTATCTACATCAAAGGAGGAGGAGGAAGAGAAGGACATGTGAATGATAAACACTAGTGACCTGAAGCACTCCATGCAGTGCAAGAAAGCAGCAGCAAGGGCAAACAAGATGCTGAGATGCATAACTAGGGGGATCAGTAGTAGGAGAGAGGAGGTTATATATACCTTGTACAGGTCACTGGTGAGGTCAAATCTAGAGTATGGAGTTCAGTACTGGTGCCCACACCTCAAGAAGGACATTATTCAGCTGGAGACGGTCCAGAGGAGGGTTACAAAGATGATAGGAGGCAGCAGAGTAAGGCATTCAAGGAGAAGTTGAGGGCACTGAACATCTACTCCCTGGAGGACAGGAGAAAAAGAGGGGACATGACTGAGACCTTCCAGTGCTAGAAAGGGATAAATAATGTGGATAAGAAGTGTCTCTTTAAGCTGAGTGGCAACCATAACACGAGTGAGCACACTCTTAAGCTGGAGAGGGGGAGGTTTAGGATGGAAGTCAGGAAGCACTTCTCCACAGAGAGGGTGGAGGACACTTGGAATATGCTGCCAGAAGAGGTGGTCTCATTGAAGATGGTGGTCAGTTTCAAGAAAGGCTGAGGTAGGCATAGGTGCAAGGTAAGGATCATGGGTAGGGAGGATGGAAAGGATGGGAGGAGTGGGGGGAAGGGTCTGTAGCTCAAGCTGTAGACCCTGCAATACGAGCAGACTAGATAAACCAAATGACCTTCTTCTACTGGCTTCTTCATATGGTCATATGTGAGGTGCCCAATGACAAATAGGAGGGATGTACACAAAACACAGGTTACTCACCTGTAATAGTAGTTCTAGGAGTGGTATATGATGTTCATCCAAACTGTCTGACAGTTGTCTTTCCCTTTAAGATTCACTGGAAATGTCATCAAGCTGGCTCCTCCCACACACCCAATTGTTAACTCCCTTGGCTCCGCCCCATGGCGCCAGATCTTGTCCGCTGGTAGCAGAGTGTGTGCGCCTAAGCAGGGGGAGGTCGTGTGGGTCAGTGTGGATGAACATCATCTACAACTCCAACAAATACTGTTATAGGTGAGTAGCCTGTGCTTCTAGGGATGTGGATATGATGTTCCATCCACACTGTCTGGCAGACTCCTAGTAGTTCTCCGGGAGGAGGGAGGCAAGGTGCACACCCCCTACTTACGGAACAGAGACTGGAGAACTGAGGCCCCAAAATCAGCATCCTGGCGTGACTCTAAGTCAATGTGGTAATGGGAAATGAAGGTGTGTGCCGACTTCCAGGCAGCAGCCCTGCATATTTCCTGGATAGAGACGTCCCTAGAAGCAGCCACCGACGCAGCGGTATGGTGGGCGGAATGAGACCACAGCCCTCCAGAAGGCTCCCTAACAGCAAACCTATAGCAGAGATCAATGCAGGAAGTGATCCACCTGCCAACAGTCTGCTTGGCTGCAGGTCTGCCAGGTGCAGTTTCAGTGTAGGTGACAAACAGCTGGCGACCTCTCCCTGAACTCCAGCCGTGCACTGCTTATAATAAGAGAGCGCTCGCCTCAGGTCCAGAGTATGGAGCCTGTGTTCAGCCTCTGAGGTGTGATTCAGAAGAACACCGGCAGAGTCAGCACCTGATTCATGAGAAACTTCAACACAACCTTTGGGAGGAAGTTCGGGTTGGAGCGCAGCACAACCTTGCCCTGGGAAACTGGGGAAAGGCAAAAATATGGGACATCAGAGGAGCGGACTTTGATAAGATGGCAACAGAGTTAAGCTAGCCCCGGCAAACCAAATACAGGTGAGGGGGTACAGGCAAAGTGGGCAAGCATTAAGGATGCAATACTTGAAGCAACATCCCACTGTGTTAGGGAGAAAAGCAAGAGCAAAAGAAGGAGGAAACCACTTTGGTTCTCAAAAACAATAGCAGAAAAAGTGAGAGCCAAAGGTTGGCCTTCTGGAAATATAAGGGAATACAGCGGGACAAAGATAGGGAGGCATACCAAACTTCCTCAAGGAAAGCAGGGAAGGCAGTAAGGCAGGCAAAGGCCCAAACTGAGGAAACACTAGCATGATCAGTAAAAGAAGGGGGCAAGACTTTCTATAGATACATTCGTGAAAGGAAAAAGTCCAGAGGGGGTATTGCTAAGATCAAAGGGGATGAGGGTGTGTGTATGTGTGGAGGAGGACCAAGGAAAAGCTTCTATCCTAAATAGATACTTCTGCTCAGTATTTACTGAGAAGGAAGGGCAGGGCCCACAGCTCAGTACCATGAACACGGGGGAGGAAAGTGTGCACAAGTCCCTTCACAAAAGAAAGGGTCCTACAAGAGCTCCTCAACTTCAGGGTGGTTAAGGCAATGGGACCTGATGGCATACATCCCAGGGTACTAAAGGAGCTAAGGGTGGAACTAACAGAACCATTAGCAGAACTGTTTAGTGAGTCTCTGAGCACAGGAGAGGCCCCAGAAGACTGAAGAAGGGCTCATGTGATCCTGCTTCACAAGAGTTGCAGCAGGGAGGAGGCAGAGAACTACAGACCAGTCAGTCTTACCTCAGTAGTGGGCAAGATTATGGAGGCACTCCTTAAGGAAAGGATAGTGCAACACCTGGAATCCATAAGAGCACAGGATCCAAGACAGCATGGGTTTACAACAGGAAGGTCCTGTCAAACTAATCTTAGATTTCTTTGACTGGGTAACCAGAGTGGTGGACCAAGGGGGTGGAGTTGATGTCACCTATCTTGATGTCAGCAAAACTTTCGATACTGTTCCACATAGAAGATTGATTAATAAGCTGAGTAGACTTGGGGTGGGTCAGAAGTTGGTCAGCTGGGTATCAAACTGGTAGGTGGGCAGAAAACAGAGTGGTGGTAAATGGCATACAGTCAGAAGAGATGCAAGTAACAAGTGGGGTGCCTCAGGGATCAGTGCTGGGGCAAGTCCTCTTCAATATCTTCATCAGTGACATTGCAGATGGACTGGAGGGTAAGGTTTGCCTGTTTGCAGATGACATCAAGATCTGCAACACAGTAGATGATCGTAGATGCAGTGGGCAGAATGAGAAGAGATCTGGAAAAACTGGAAAAATAGTCTGAAGAGTGGCAACTGGGGTTTAATGCAAAGAAGTGGAAGATCATCCACATAGGGAAGAGAAACCCTGAAGCCACCTATAGGTTGGGAGAGGAGTTGCTGGCAATCACAAGGGAAGAAAGAGACTTGGGCATCATCATCACAGATGACCTGAAATCATCCAAGCAGACCACTACGGCAGTAGGTAAGGCTAGAGAGATGTTGTGGTGTATTAGTAGGGATATCACAAGTCATAAGGAGATAATCCCTCTTTGTAAGACATTGGTTAGGCCCCATCTGGAGTACTGCGTGCAATACTGGAGGCCACACCTGCACAAGGACATTAAGAAAATGGAGGTAATCCAGAGAAGGGCAACCAAAATGGTGCAGGGACTGCATCAGAAAACATATGAGGAAGATTAACAGAGCTCAATATGTATACCCTAGAGCAAAGGAGGGAGAGGGGTGATATATTGAAACATGTTAAGACTCTTTCACCTTGTTAACATCCTTAAGATGTTTGAATGTTTCGAACATAAGAAAAATAGCAGGACAAGAGGACACAGCATGAGAGTAAAGGGAGGCCAATTAATGAGTAATGTGAGAAAGTTCTTTTTCACAGAAAGGGTGATGAATGCATGGAACGGCCTACCTCAGGAAGTAGTGGATATGAATACAGTGCAAGGCTTCGAACAGGCATGGGATAGGCATAAGGGAGCAATACAGATGAGTGTGAATAAATAGGCCATTGACAGAATAAAGGCCTATGGCACATTCATAGGGTAGGAAAAATGGGCAGACTGGATGGGCCTTGCAGTCCTTATTTGCCATCAACTTCTATGTTTCTGTTTCCCTGTGGAAGACCAGGTAAGGAGACTCCACCAAAAGCACCTGGAGCTCACTGATCCTTCTGGCTGACGTGCTAGCCACCAGGAAGGCAATCTTCCATGACAGGTGAGACATCTCACACCTGTGCACTGATTCGAATGGCTTGCCCATGAGTTTTGCCAAAACCAGCAACAAATCCCACAGTGGTGGTGGTGGTTCACGCACCAGAGGAGAAATGTGGTCAAGGCATTTGAAAAAGCGCCAGACCACCTTCTCCTGTGCCACCGACTGCTGACCGGCCCACGCCTGCTAAGCATAGATGGCTGCCAGGTGCACCTTAAGGGTCGTTGAATGAAGTCCCCCTTGGGAGTGAGACCACAGATAGTCCAAAATACTAGCTGTAGGGCAGGTCGAAGGGTCCACCCCCTTGCCCCGGCACCAAATGAAGAATCTCTTCCATTTGAAGGCATAGCATTTTCTGGTCCATTTCTTTCTAGATGCCTCCACAACAGTGAGGACGTCTTCGGAAAGACCCAAAGCCTGGAACTCTAGCTGCTCAGGAACCAGGCTGTCAGGTGCAGGGATTGAAGGTCTGTGTGGAGTACCTTCCTCTGATTGATGGAGAGCAGCTCCAGCCATGCTGGAAGATGCCTCGGGAGCCTGTTGCTGAGGCTGAGGAGATCAGGGTATTAAAACAGGTGAGGCCAGTCTGGAGCCACCAGGATCACCTGTGCTATGTCCCTCCTGAACTTGAGGAGCACTTTGTGGATCAAGGGAAGTGGAGGGATGGCATAGAAGAGGTCTGGGGTCCACGGCCTCGAGAAGGCACCCCCCTGCAGTGAGCCATGCTGAGGGGGTGGGCACAAAACAGACTCAGCTTTGCATTCTCCCTGAAGACAAACAGGTCCACCTGAGGGGTGCCCCACAGGGAGAACAGACTGTGAACTACCTCCAGGTGGAGGTACCACTCATGAGATACCTCGCCCACCTGGTTGAGGTCATCCGCCAGCTGACTGGAGGCTCCTGCTACATGGATGGCCAGGAGATCTACCTCAAGACAGGGCACAAGTGTCCAAATGTGGAGAGCTTCCTTGCACAGACGCAAAGAGTGCATCCCGCCCTGCTTGTTAAGGTAGTACATGGCCGTGGTGTTGTCAGTCTGGACCTGGACCACTTGACCCCGGACAAACTGAGCAAATGCGGTCAGGGCTAGCCGAACCACTCAGAGCTCCAGCAGGCTGATGTGGCATTCAGAATACACATAAGGAGTCAGAAGAACTGTGGGTCACCCTTGAAACAGGAAATGGGACAGCCATACAAACTGGGGTTGTGTACAGGCCTCCTGACTGGGGGAAAACATAGACACATTACTGTTAGAAGATATACAAAACATGACAGCTAAAGGGGAGGTTCTGATAATGGGAGACTTCAACATGCCAGATACAGATTGGTCAATACCAGCAGGAACATCTGCCAGAACTAGACACATGACGGATTCCCTGCAGAGGGAGGGACTCAAACAACTGATACAACAACCCACAAGAGACAGGGCTATCCTAGATCTAGTACTGACTAACAGGGAAAGGATCACAGATCTCCAGGTAGAAGGTCACCTGGGGGCCAGTGACCATCACATGGTATGGTTCAATTTGGCCACTAGAACTAAATCATCCCATTCCAAGGCAAAAATATGGGACTTCAGAGGAGCTGACTTTGATAAGATTTATTTATTTATTTAGTTTTTGTTGACCGGGTAAGTGCACTAGACAAATCCTGCCTATTTTCAGGCACAACCCGGGGAAGGGATACAGATGTGGCCAACAGAGTTAAGCTAGCACTGGCAAAAAGAAATACAGTTGACAGGTACAGGCAAAGTGAGCAAGCATTAAAGATGCAATATTTGAAGCAACATCCCATTGTGTTAGAGAGAAAAGGAAGTGCAAAAGAAGAAGGAAATCACTTTGGTTCTCAAAAACAGAAGCAGAAAAGGTCAGACTCAAAAGGCTGGCCTTCAGGAAATATAAGGGTACACAGCAGGATGAAGATAGGGAGGCATACCAAACTTCCCTAAGGGAAGCAGGGAGGCAGTAAGGCAGGCAAAGGCCAAACTGAGAAAACACTAGCACAAACAGTGAAAGAAGGTGAAGACTTTCTATAGATACATTAGTGAAAGGAGAAAGTCCAGAGGGGGTATTGCTAAGATCAAAGGAGATATGGGGCATGAGGAGGAGGACCATGTAAAGTATCTATCCTAAATAGATACTTCTGCTCAGTATTTACTGAAGAGAAGGTAGGGCAGGACCCACAGCTCAGCACCATGGACACAGGGGGGAGGGAGTTGTACACTAGTCCCTTCTCAAAAGATAGGGTCCTACAACAGCTCGATAAACTCAGGGTGGACAAGGCAATGGGACCTGATGGCATACATCCCTGGGTATAAAGGAGCTAAAAGTGGAACTAGCAGAGCCATTATCAGAACTATTTAGTGAGTCTCTGAGCACAGGAGAGGTCTCAGAAGACTGGAGAAGGGCTCATGTGATCCTGCTCCACAAGAGTGGTAGCAGGGAGGAGGCAGGAAACTACAGAGCAGTCAGTCTTACCTCAGTAGTGGGCAAGATTATGGAGGCACTCCTTAAGGAAAGGATAGTACAATACCTGGAATCTATAGGAGCACAGGATCTAAGACAGCATGGGTTTACAAAAGGAAGGTCCTGTCAAACTAATCTCATAGATTTCTTTGACTGGGTAACCAGAGTGGTGGACCATGGGGGAGCAGTTGATGATGCCTACCTTGACTTCAGCAAAGCTTTCGATACTGTTCCACAAAGAAGATTGATTAATAAGCTGGGTAGGCTCGGGGTGGGTCAGAAGTTGGTCAACTGGGTGGCAAACTGGCTGACAGGCAGAAAACAGAGAGTGGTGGTAAATGGTATACAGTCAGAAGAGATGCAAGTCACAAGTGGGGTACCTCAGAGATCAGCCCTGGGGCCAGTCCTCTTCAATATCTTCATCAGTAACAATGGAGATGGACTGGAGGGTAAGGTTTGTCTGTTTGCAGATGACACCAAGACCTGCAACAGAGTAGATGATCCAGATGAGGTGGGCAGAATGAGAAGAGATCTGGATAAACTAGAAAATGGTCTGAACAATGGCAACTGGAGTTTAACGCAAAGAAGTACAAGATCATGCACACAGGGAAGAGAAGCCCAGAAGCCATGTATAGGCTGGGAGGGGAGTTGCTGGCTGTCACAAGGGAAGAAAGAGACTTGGGCATCATCATCACCGATGACCTGAAATCATCCAAGCAGACAACTAAAGCAGTAGGTAAGGCTAGAGGGATATTGGGGTGTATTAGCAGGGGTATCACAAGTCGAAAGAGGGAGGTAATAATGCCTCTTTACAAGACACTGGTTAGGCCCATCTGGAGTACTGCATGCAGTACTGAGGCCGCACCTTCACAAGGACATTAACCAAATTGAGGCAGTCCAGGGAAGGGCAACCAAAATGGTGCAGGGACTGCATTAGAAAACATATGAGGCCAGATTAACAGAGCTCAATATGTATACTCTAGAGCAAAGGAGAAAGAGAGGCAATATGATCGAAACATGACACCTTAAGGGCATTAACAAGGTGAAAGAGTCTAACATGTTTCAATATAAGAAAAATAGCAGGACAAGAGGACACAGCTGAGATGTGAGGGAGGCCGATTAAGGGGTAATGTGAGGAAGTTCTTTTTCACAGAAAGGGTGGTAGATGCATGGAACGGCCTACCTCAGGAAGTGGTGGATATGAATACAGTGTAGGGCTTCAAACAGGCATAAGGGAGCAATACAGATGAGTATGAATAGATAGGCCACTGACAGAGCAAAGGCCGATGGCACATTTATAAGGCAGAAAAAGAAATGGGCAGACTGGATGGGCCTTGCAGTCCTTATCTGCCGTCAACTTCTATGTTTCGGGACTCCTGGGGGTCCAGAGCCCGTGGACTCTGTGTTCCCCCAGGTGGGCACCCCAGCCCGTGAGAGAGGCATCGGTCATCAGGATGACCATCAGCTCGGGCGGACAAATGGGATCCCTTCCTGCAGATGCTCTGGGACAAACCACCACTGGAAGGCATCCCACATCCTCTGGGTCACAGTGTCCAGCTGGTCGAAGTGAACTTTGTGCTGAGACCACTGGCTAGCCAGCTCCCATTGCAGGGATCGCATATGCCAATGGGCTCATCGGACCACGCTGGTGCAGGCCGCCATGTAACAGAGAAGGTGCAGGAAGTCCCGGGCAGAGCGCAAGTTCCCAACCAGAAATGATTGGGCAAAGGATGAGAGAGTCTTCATCCCATCCACCGGGAGCCAAGCTCTGGCCCAGCATGAGTCGAGCTCTGCCCCGACGAAGCTGATCACCTGCAAGGGCACGGTTCCAACTTGGCCTTGTTAACCAGGAGGCCAAGGTCGATGCAGATCTGGAGGGCCATGTCCCTGGACCGCTCCACCTCCTGCCTGGAGGGCCCCGCTATCAGCCAGTCGTCTAGGTAGGGGTACACCCGGATCCCTCAGTGCCTCAGGTAAGCTGCCACCACTGCTGTGCATTTGGTGAAGACCCTGGGGGCTGAGGAGAGGCTGAAAGGTATGGCTTGGAACTCGTAAAGGGCTCCCTCTGTTCAGAAGTGGAGGAATCTTCGGTGAGATGGATGGATCGGGATGTGAAAGAATGCATCCTGAAGATCCAGAGAGCAAAACCACATGTTTTGCTCCAGAGATGGTATGATCTGGGACAGAGTTACCATCTTGAAGGTGTGGGACCTGAGGAATTTGTTCAGGTCGTGCAGATCTAGAATGGGGTGCCAGTCCCCTGTCCGCTTTGGCACCAGGAAGTACCTGGAGACAAACCCTGGGTGTTCCAGAGTATCCACAACTCTGACCACGACCTCCTTGCAGAGAAGCTGGGCTATGTCGTCTCGAAGAGTCGTCCAAGTGTCTGCAGATACCAAGTGCTCCAGTGGGGCCCGGGCTCAGCTTGGAGGGTACTGCTCAAATTCCAGAGGCAGACCCTGACCAATCACTTCCAAAACCCACCTGTCCGTGGTAACAGCGGACCAGGCAGAAAGGAAATGGGGGAGGGCGACCCCCCTAGGAAGACCCAGGGGAGATGTAGTGGGCATGAGGGTGGAGACCCTCATGCCATCTCTGAGCAGGCTTGGAGGAGGAGGTGGATTCAGCTGAGGAGCCACCGAGTCCCTTGCCTCCGGGATTTCAGATCACCGAGGCCACAGGCATGACCCAAGGTCACCAGGACTGAGCCTGCTGGCCAGACTGATGCTGGGCTGGTTTTGCAACAGGGGTGGAGGACCGAAACAGCTTGCGCTTCTGCTGCTTGGAGCCCTTGGGGTCCTTCTGGTTGGATGTCACAGAGTCCAGGGTGGCATTGGACTTTTCAATGCACTGGAGGTGACCCTCCACACCAGGCTCAAATTGGTCAGTGCCCAAAAAAGGGACATCCAACAGCCTGTGTTGGGTATCTGCCATGAAGGTCAAGATCCGCAACCAAGCCCTACGGCGCATGGCAACCATGGCCGCAACTGAGCAGGCACAAGAATCATCAATATCCAGAGCCGTCTGGAGTTGCTGTTTCACCACTGCCCTACTCTGGTCTCAGACCTATCTGTTCATGGTTTGAAGGTCCACAGGAAGGTGAGGAATCACCACATCCAGGAAGCCTAATAGGGCATGAGAGAAGTGTGCCATCAAAACGTCTGAGCTCACCTGGCGGAGGCCTAGCAAGGAGGCAGCATAGACCTTTTTGGCTGAATGGTCCAGTTTCTTGGACTCTTTGTCCAGCAGTCTATTGACATCCCTGGTATTGCCTGAGCACCGAAACACATTGTCAGCCACCAACCCCTCAGCCGAGGGATGCTCCGTGAACCTGGAAAGGGTACGGTTGGCACCGCATATTTGCAGGCCATCTGGGCCAAGGGTGCAGGCCAAGAAGCTGAGTGGTGCCAAAGCTACAGGACAGGGCTCGGCCACTGGGAAGGCCTCCGTTGGAGAATCCCCTTTGTTCATAATTTCTGTAAGGGGATATCGAGCCTGCTTTTGGATGGGCTCCAGCTTCATCCCTGTAGACTCGGAGATGAAGAAGAGAATGCCCGTGAACAAAGTAGGGCCTTCATCCGTGGAGAGATCCCCAATCAACTCTGTGTCCAGTGGACCGGAGTGCGAGGAGGAATCCTTGGACTCTGAGGAGTCCGCATAAAGTAGGCGACCACCCGTGTCACCCTCGACCCACTGTGGATGGTCAGGCGTAAGGGTGACCGACAGCTGATAGGGAAGCCCCTTGGTCAGCTGAGACTCCTTAGTCGGAGCCCCGGTCATCAGCTGCTTAGGTGGCAGCTCCACCACGATCGGTGGAAAAGCCTTCTTTGGCCGAGCTGATGTGGTCTGAACCAGCTCCGCTGGAAGAGGAACAGTGTTGACCGGCCCTGCCGGGGAAGGTCGGCATCAACTTTTTGGGCAAAAGCCAGGTAATGGCCAGGGTGGTAGCCGGTGTCAGCTTCAGCCCGGACAGAACTAACTGCTGCCACATGAGATCTTCATAGTGTCAATGCAATTTGCGCCAAAGCCTCTCCTCACCCGAGGAGGACGAAGACGAGCAGCGGTGGCACCGCTTACCATGGTGCCGAGAGCGAGACTGCTGATGTTGGCGAGGCCTGCTTGACCCCAAAGTTGAGGATGACTGAGACCTTGGCTGTCGGTAATGTCAACGTGGAGCCTTGGAGGGAGCCAGGGAGGTCCATGGCTCTTCCTGGTCTGGGCTGGCTCTAATGCGCATGCCCAGAAGCACGAGTTCAACTGTTATTAACAAAATAACATTGGATCAAGCGCTCAGTTTGTTTTGGGACCAAATTAAAAAGCATCAGTGGATCATTGGGGCTTTTAAACATTAAGCTAATACATGACCAAATTATGAGCTTGTTCACAACGAGCTCACCCAGTAGCTCAGCGCCATTCCTGCTTGTAGGACACGCACTGGGAGGATTCTGATTGACTGGCTGATATATTTGCAATACAAAATAAACCATATCTTGAGGTTTTTGTAATAAATGACTTGCATTACTACAATCTGCAACCACACTGCTCTCAATAATACTTGCTGTATAGAGGCTATAAAATAGCCTCCAAACCTGACAGTGTCGTGCCAAAGGGCCTCTCAAACAATCTGTAATTTACATGCATTTTAAATAACACAACTAACTTAATTTTTATAATACAGTCCCCTAGTAACTTTTTATCTTTTTCAAAAACACCTAGTACCATGGTATTTTCAACATTTGCAAGTTTCATACACATAAAGCATATACATCAAGGTATTTTATGACATAGTGCTATTGCATACTAAATCCAACGAGGAACACAGCCTGTTGTTTTACATTAGCTCGGAGGACACCACAATAACCTCCTTCTACGAGCACCTAAGAGGGAAAAGGAAAATTAAAGAGGACACTATAACATAGTCAAGAAAGGGGAGGGGGGCCCATAGGTGGCCAACTTTATGGACTAGAAATTGTAAATGATAGATTAGACTAAGAAATTGAAAAACTGTTGTAGCAGATTTAAGAAAAGGTCGGTCCTCAAGAGTGGCAGGATCTCCCTGTCACATCAGCCAGTTTTTTTTATATACTGCTCACCAGGGGCGGGTCGTGCAATGATGTACCACGTCTGCCCTGCCCCCCCATCACTGATGGCACCAATACACCCAGCCTCCACCAGGGGTCCATAAAGCACCAGACACTTATTCCACCCTTCCCCCAGAGAAGGAGAACTGTCCCCAGGACGCACAATCCTTCTCCCCCTAGCCATCCCTCCGACTCCAGAGTCCATCCCCGAACCTGGGATGTTGGCACCACAAGCGGACACACTGCTGCTGGGCCCGCTAACTGGCAGCTCTTAAGGGGTCAGAGATGAGTTTGTTTTAGAGCATAGGAACCTGGGATGCTGCCACGTAGTCTGAAAGCAATCTGCCTGGTAGGTCTAGTGGTGGGTGATCAGGTAGGGACTAGTTAATGGACTGGTGACGCCACCATCTAGGCTGAATCAGGGGGTCAATAAGTTTGGGCGGTGGGTGGCCCAGGGGAAAAAATTGGTCTCAGGCAGTTTGGAGAGCTGGGTTAGTGTTAGTTTAGGTAGTGTTATTTCAGGTCTAGTGTAAAAAGTGTGTAAATGGTTTATGGTGGGTGTTGGCTCGCCGTGATGGCGAGCATTTAGCAGGGGGAGTGTGTAAGTCCCCCAAATGGGCTTACCTTGGGGACTACAGTTCCATTGCTACCTGCAGCACCAGTCAGTGGTCCCAGGTAGGATTTGGACCTGCGTGCTTTTTTTCTGCAGTTTCCTGCACTGGATCTGGGTAATCTTGACCTTTGTCAGGTGGGCTGCATGCCGAGTTCCTGGGTCCAGTTTTCTGGGTCGGCTGGGCTTCGGACCATGGGGAAAATAAATAATTTTAATAGTTATGGTGGCCTGCACTCTCCGCATGCACGGCCACCAAGTAGGAAAATTTAAAGGAGTGGCTGCTCCATTTCGGGGGTGAGTAGATCGGCGCCAGCTGGTGACGACTTGGGAGCATATTGTAAACAGTTATTCTGGGACTACTGATCCGATAAGTCTTTGGGGCACAGGGTGGTTTTGGGGCCCATGAAATCAGTCCAGATTGGACCTTGGCTTGGCAGGAGGTTTTGGCACCTGGGGGAGTAGGAACTTCTCGGGGATAAAAGGGGAGCAGCTGGGGAAATCGGGAGAGATGTGCATGGGGACCAAGCAGGGCGGTTGCCCACCTCATCAGCAAAATCTGGCCTTTTTTTTTTTTTTTTCGACAATGAAGTGTTCCATGTATTGGAGGGATGTGGCAGCAGCCTTTCCATTTAGAGCCCCATTCTGGGGCAACCCTTGGATCACTGCCTCAGAGGGAAGAGAAAGAGGCTGCTTCTGAGACCTACAGCATGAGGGTGGTCTGAGTTGCTGCCAGCCAAGAGGACTGCTTTTGAGCGGGACCCCCTAAAAGAGATTGCTGTCATGGAGAGAGCAGAGGGAGAAGCTGTTGTCTGGCCTCAGGGATCAGAGAAGGACAGAGGAAAGGAAAATGGCACCTGAGAGGTGAGGGATCAAGGGATCTGAGCACAGCCCCTGGTCCCAAAGACTGGTTGCTACTGAATAGTCATGGACAGGCTGAGACAGGGGTTCCATGTGGGTTCCGGGGAGGGTTCCAGTGACAGTACCCTGGTCCCATGTTGCCCCTGCTAGAGACTGCCTTGTTTCTTTTTTTTTTTACATTTATTCTGCTTTTTCTGGCAGGGCTCTTCTGTCGGAATCAGCCCTGGTCACGGTCCCCGGGACTTCCACCTACTGCCGATTGCCTTCGCTACTCCCGGTCACCCCTGGCTTACCCCCCTGGAGTGCGGGGCCACAGCACTGGTATCCCAGAGCCACTGGATTAGTATCTAATTGGGAGAGCTTCTGGTGGCAGAGGCTAATTGAAGTCCGGGGGAGGGCTTCACAAAGACAGGGGTCCCGCCATGTTTTTCCTTCCCCTGTAGGCTAGGGCAGAGACGTGCAATGACATCCAGTGTCTGTCCCGCCCCAGAGAGCATCAATTATGCATCGCGTATGGGCCGGCAACCCAGCCTCTGCCAGGTGTCACTCCTGTGCAATCATGGGTCCCCCCTTCCCCCCAGAGAAGGAGAGCAGTCCTAAGAATGCTCAATCCTTCTCCCCCCGGCTGGCCCTCCAATGACCCGGGTCTGTTCCCAAACCCAGTTCACCGGTGTCGCAAGCAGAGATCCCACCGCTGTGCCGGTGTGCCGGCTGACTGCTTAGTTTCTACGTTCATAGCAGGTGTGGGGTGGTCACTTTTGCTGCCTGTGGTGATGTCACCTGCCTGGAAGGAAGAACTGTTACTATTGTTAAGTCCCTGATTCAGCCAAAAACATGTGCTGCCTGTGTTTGGACTGTGGCTGCCAAGTCTGAAAGGTAGCTGCCTGGAACTGAGCTCCTGAATTGACCTTCTGATGTGACCTCTTGGTCCAGAGCAACTTGTGTTTGTTTCACTGCTCCATGGAATGACTGTTCTCTGTTCTGAATTACTGTAGCTGTTCATTAAATGGGATCCCTTGTTCCTGCAGTTTGGAGTGTTGCCTTGTTCGTTTGAATGAACTGTTTGCTGCTAATAAGAGCTCTGCTTCCACAGCCCAGCTACCAGGTGTGTTCAAGGTGCGCAACAGAGGGGTCTAGGGGACCCTGTCTGTGCTGTCCCTAGACTGAAGAGCCTGGGGATTATCAAGGAAGATGGTGAGAGGCCTACCTGGTGAAGACTGTCTACAGAGGCCTCAGAGGTGAAGAATGGAAAGGCCAGGCAGGTGAAGAACAGGGTCTTCACTTCTCCTGTCACCCAGCTCAGCACCCCGAGGTCAGAGGGCACCCCAGTTCCACCAAGCTCTGGTAAACAGGCTGACCAGGTATATGTTCCTTTGTTCTGTATGCGCCCCTTCCCTCGGACTTTCACCATCGTACTCCTAGATGTCGGGGAAGGGGGCTTACACTATATTTTGAAAGCTGTAACATTTGAACTATTAATCATAAAAACGTAACTTTTTTTTAAAATGAAAGCTTGGAGTAATTTATAGAACCTAACAATACAGTCATCCTGTGTTGCTACATGGATATCCATATTGATATGGTTATTAAAGATGATAGGACTTTCAAAATTTAGTGAACCATTTTTTTATATTGATACATGGTCGCTGTAATACTTAGCTGACTCAAAGCTTTTGTTTAAAAAAAAAAGTCTCTAGCCCAACGGTTCCAAAGTTATCACATTTTAAAGAAAATAACTTTTGAAAGGTCTAATTCTGGAACTACTGGCGCTAGAAACTTAGTTTTTTTTAACAGAAGTTTGGAGTCCAGCCATTATGAAATAGTGTTATTATTATATCATTATCACGTAACAGCAGTAATTATGTTATCAATATAGAAACTGGTAGCTTTCTCCAGCTATATTATATATATTTACATCACAACAGACTTTTTTATAAAATAAATGTTATCGATATACTTTTTTCATAATGACAAAGTGTATCGATATTTTTTTTAATGCTACCATGGAAAATGTAATTATGGTTGAAAAAAAGTTTTGCACTTTTTGTGATCTCTGGTATTAATCTTCCTAATTTAGTTAGTATCTACTATATGTATGTGTAATACCCATAAACATTCATCTTATACCTTAAATCATGTGACGAATATTCCAGTCTCTGCACCCAAGCAGTAGAAAATCTTTGCTTTTGCAGGTTTTGCCTGTAAAACCATCAGAAGATAATAATGATAGATACAGTAGTCGGGAAGGGGGTTAACTCAGTCATAATTAGACCAGACTATGAATAAACACCTTGGCCTACGACCTTGGTGCTCATTTACACCTGGTTATGACTTCATAAACTTTGACAACTATACTGTTAGCATTTAAAGAGCAGCTTCCTAGTAGCTGCCTGCTCCACCCGTCCGATAACTTACCCCTCAGACATCTCCCTAGGAAGTGTGGCCGAAAAACTCCTTTTCTAGATAAAATGATGTCCCTTGTAAAATTAAAATTCTGCATGTCGGCAAAAAAAGACCAGTTTCCTGGTCCGCAAAACACACCCCCACGTCGGTTGATGCAGCCCTGTTTTGTGATGTCACAAAACAAAGGCTGCGTGATCGTGCCCCATCCAGTTCTATGGGGCTGATATTTCCAAAGAGTTTGACACCCTTATCGGTGGGATTTTAGTAAATCAAAGTGATCGATCGACTAATAGGGACCCTATTAGTCGATCGATCACTTTGATTTACTTAAATCCCACCGATAAAGGTGTAAAACTCTTTGAAATATCAACCCTCGCTTTGTGACATCACAAAACAGGGCTGCGAAAGGGGCGGGGGGGGTTGTTTTGCAGACCAGGAAGCCGGTCTATTTTTTGCCTACATGCAGTATTTTAATTTTACGAGGGACATCATTTTAACTAGAAAAGGAGTTTTTCAGCCACACTTCCTAGGGAGACGTCTGAGAGCGTAAGTTATCAAACGGGCTGGGGCAGGCAGCTAATCGGAAGCTGCTCTTTAAACATTACCACTCGTGTAGCATGCATCATGCATTATTTAACACAATAAAAGCCTGATGAAACATGAGAGCCTTCAATAATTTGTTTTTCCTCCATTCTCTCCCCATGCAGTTTACACCCAGATCTGACCTCCACTGTTGCCTACTTCTCCTTCCTAGGGCTTGCATGGACCCCATCCCCTGGTGGATGTTAGAGGAGCCCTGCCTTTTCTGATCCACAGAGTTGGGCTTCATCATGCCCCCCTGGTTCCATATCAGATCTTTAGATCAGTGCTACAGATCACCCTGCCCGTACTTGTAGCACTTTTGTGGAAGTGGACATAAGGTTACAAAGACATCCTAGCATCAGATGCCCCATTCTGTGATATCCAGAGAGGAGTACTGATGGTGGAAATCCTTATAGCACAATATCCTCATTCATGCGAGCCTCTACAGGGTTGTGGCTCAGTGGCAGGTGACCACCTACCCCCCCCCCCCCCATCTCTCCCAGCGGCACCAGGTTTCCTCTGTGGACTGTGCTCGGTCTACTGCCAAACAGAGGAGGGCTTCAGGATTGTGAACAAACGCCAGCTCCCCTGTGTGGTAGGCGAGATCGCGGACAGCTAAGCCATCAAGAAATGCTGACTTCAATGATTTATTTAAAAAAAAGTGAACAGGGCAAGGCAAATAGATCTAGGGGGAAGTATTCTATTTCTGGGCTACAACCACTACAAGTGCTCAGGGCTTCAGATCACCCCATTCCTGAAGTATCTGACCTTCAAGAAATAAGGTAGAAACTTCCAAAATTAAAGAGAAGGAAGCATCTGACTTCCACACGGGGAAAGAGAAAACTAGGGGACTTCCAGTTCTAAAGGCATGGCAGTCAAACATGACTGATTTTTCCAATCAAAGCTTATTTTCTCAGTAATATTTAAAATGAACTTCTACAACGTTATCAATGGGCAACTTTGACTAGCAACATCTAGGATCTGGAAAGCAATCTGACTTCCAAAAAACAGAAATGTCTTTCAACACTGGAATCATGTAAGTTTTTGATTTCCACCGGAAAAAAAGAATGAACTGAACCCCTGCAAACACAGTCTTCCACAGACCTAAGCTGCACTTTGGCAAGGGTGTAGACAGGCATACTCACTGTACACACTTGTGTACAGTTTTGTTGAGTGCCTGTGCCAAATCATATACCTTTTTGATAACATTATCATTTTAATCTGTACACTTCTAAGTTAGTGTAGGCCACTGAGTAGTGTCTTTGTTTAAACTTCCGTTGTTTGGGGGATAGATATGTGTACAACCTATTTAGAGATTAGATGAGTCATCTGACAACAATCTGATTTGTTTGTTATGGAGGCAGCATTAATGGGGGGCAGAAGCTGGAGAATGTGTGTACAAAATGGACATTTCTGGTTACACCCCTGCACTTTGGATACTGTCAGTAGTCGCTCCCAGAGGTTCTTAATATGAGTTATTTTGCATACGGAGATAATTTCTCCAACTAATAGGTGGCCAGTGCAGAAAAGGGGAGTACATGGGACATACTGTACAGTATATTGTGACCTTTATGTAGAGGTCAGTGCCATGACAGCCACGTTCTATATCGCTGCAGGCATCACACGGAGTGCATTAAAGCAGTCCTCCAGCCCAAGATCTAACAATGATATTCAAAACTAAACTACTTGTTCCAAGAAGCTCAACTTGTGCAAAAAAACAAGACAAAAATACATACAGTAGTTCCCGAACAAGTTTCTTCTGTGGTCTAAATTCTGAAAGTTGCAGAAGGAATAGCAATTCTAAAACAGCAAAGGATACAACGTAGGCAACATACTTCCACCCATAAGGCAGCAGAGGTATGTATATGCCAAAACCCACAATGGCGAGGTATGTGTAGAGAAGCCAGGCAATAAGTTGGAAGGAGTGCAGAGGTAAAGACCAGCCATTCACTCGAGAGTGCTGTGGAGCAGCGACAAGGTCATTCTTGCTATTTCCACGCACGGGACCAGTTCGTCTTAACCTCCTGTCATAGCAGTTCATCTGCAAGAAACCAAATAAGACAAGACAAGATTATGCTCAAAGTATCTTTCAAGTTTGAAACTGCAGTTCTTGTTGCTTTTACATTCTCAGCCATACAGACAATGAGGCCAGGCATAATGGGGCATTTGCTATGAGAGGGCCTGCTTCTGAATGATCAGTTTTATAGCTCTTCTATTATGTCTTCATTGGCCATTCTTAATAAAGTAATAAAACAGAAAAACATATAATTACTTAGGCCAAAAATATTAAAACTTAAGAGAGTTTGTATTTTGAACAATGGATGGTGTTCTCTAAAATCATGGGGCTAGCTGGTTTTGGAAAAACTCATCTGTAACACTGAGAATCAAATCAAACAGAACAGAATACAATTTGTTTTTGGACTCCTTTAAGCACTATTAAGCACTATCTCAACAGTTTGCAAAGCAATGAGTTAGAAACTGGTGGGACTGCACTTACTTACATACTGTACATTAAAGGGACAGTAAACATTGCAGGGGTCACTCAACTTGTGAAAGCCCATAAAAAAGATCTTTCAAATGAGGTATTGGGCTTACTTGTAGGTGTCAGCAGTCTTGAGTTATGAATACCTAAATCACCTGTAAATCAAAACAAGGCAACAGCCATTTCATTGAATCATGAGACCAATAGTGATGTCACTGAGGGGCAAGCTGTAATTAACATGCAGCTTGCCCCTCGGTGTCATCACTTCCTGTTGTAAAATGGCTGCTCCCTTGTTTTGATTTACAGATTAATTAGATAGTCATATCTCAGGACCCCTGACATGCACAAGGAAGTCCAGTGCCTCGTCTGAAATATCTTTTCATGGGTTTTCACAATTTGAGTGATCTCTGCAATGTTTACTGTCCCTTTAAAGAGCAGCTGACACCTTTGGAAAACTTTGAAAAACATAATAGTAGGTCACAATTCAGCTTGTATTTCATATGTATTTTATATATTTCTCCTCTTCATTATTTATTACTGAAGAAATTCCAACATAAACAAGATCTTTATCCCTCAGAATTCATCTGCCTTTACAGCTTACTCCCTACTTTAAATCATAATGCTCTGTTATGACATCACAGTCTGTTACCATGGGAATCAATCAATCTTTATTTTACCAGGTGGAACATCATTGAGAAAGCTCATTTCCCAAGGTGGGCCTGGGCAAGCATACAGAATTGGCAAGAAGATGGATAATACACTTACAGGTACAGCATAGATACACACAATGCAAAGTGACACAAATACAGCAAAAAAGTGATATATACAATGCAATATATTATAAAGGATAAACAAGCAGGATGTACAATATTCTCACATGTGATGCCAGTAATAACAACGATATTTCTATACCGGGGCAAACAGGAGAGCAGTAGGGTCAGCAAGGGGTCTAAGGAGGAGGATGCAGATAAAAGGAGATATGGAACCGGTAGATAGGAGAGGGAGTAAGTGAGGTGGAATAGGTTGAACAAGGAGGTAGAATCAGACAGGGCACCTCAGGAGGAGCACTTACAATGCTCGTGAAGCACCTTGCGTAAAGGGTTTTTATATTCGGGGACTTTTATAGGGTTTGCAAGTTTCCAAGTTTTTTGAAGCTTGGTCCATAGCTGGGGCAAGGCAAAGCTAAAAGACGATAGGCCCAAACGGGTTTTCACCTTGGGTATCACTAAGGAGATGTAACAACGGCTTCTCAGGCCATAGTTACCCAAGGCACATAGGGACAAGTAGTCCAAAATATACTGGGGCAACATCTTGGTAATTGCTCTGTAAGTTCAAAGGGCAGGGTTCCTTTGCCTCCTGAATGACAGAGATGTCCAGCCCACTACCGAGTACAAGGCACAGTGGTGTGTAGAATAGGCTGCCCAGAAATAAAGCGTAAGGCTCTGTGGTAAAGAACGTCAAGCTTAGCTAAGGCTGTCCCTGGAACGTGACTGTAAATGAAGTCAACAAAGTCCAATAATGATAGAAAAGTAGCTTGCATCAGCCTCCTCTTAGCATCTTTTTTTTTTTTTAGATTCTTTTTCCCTTGGTCACAGATCCAGGAGCCTCTCTCAGGCATCCAACCTTTGTCCTGTACTGCCTGAAGTCCCACTGACAGAACCTTTCTCTCCTCCACCCCCGCCTCACAGCTGGCACCCCCAGTTTAACCCCTCTGAGGTGGGGCCGCCCCTCCTACCTTGAGCGCTCTTCAATTTGTAGACTCCAGCTGCAGACGTGGGCCTCTGGGTGGAGGGTCTGTGAAGGTCTGCCAAGTTGGACCCAGTCATGGACATGGGGATTGGTGCCATCGCCTACCCCTGGAACCAGAGTTTTCCTATGTTCTGTTAGCCCGCCCCATCCTGTGTGTTCACCCTGATGCTATGGCGCCACGGCAACCTTTCCAGCATGAGCCGCGCTGTACGTGCAGCCCAGCGCTACTGCAGTGCCCTCAGTCTCCACAGGGGCCGCGGGCCTTAAGCTCTAATGCCCTCCCGGGACAAGAGAGCAGCCAGTGGGTGCTCAATGCAGTCCCTCTCCTACTGACCCCTGGCACCCGAGCTCGTTCCCGAACTTGGGTTGCCGGCATGGCACGAGGTGTGGCATCCAGCCCTCAACCCTCAGCGCTACCGGGCCTGGCTCCTCTTAGCATCTTGAGTAAATAGGTGCTTGATTCTACAGAATAAACCAAGCCTCTGTTTCAGCTTTTTTGCAAGTTCCTCTACATGATCAATAAAGGACAGATGGCAGTCAATCCACATCTCAAGGTACTTGAATTTATTTACATAGTCCAGAGATTCGCCAAAGCAAACAGGTGGCACAATACTTGACATAGGCAACAAGGAAGCAGAGCTATTTGGAGTCAGAATCATAGCCTTAGTTTTTTTGGCATTTAATGGCAATTTTTCCTTAAGCAGGTTATATTGCATAGTATTAAAATCATTCTGCAGGTCTTTGCAGGCATGTTCAGAAGGCCTACACATGTATAGGACAGTATCATCCACGAAAACATGGATGTCAGAAGACATGATCCCAAGGTCGATGTTGTTGACATAGAGTGCGAAAAGCAAGGGCCCCAGAATTGATCCCTGAGGTACGCCTCTATTGATAGGTTTCAGTGGGGAAAGGTCACCCACAGGTTTTACCTGCTGAGTGCGCCCAGAGAGGTAGGAGGAGAACCAGTTCAGCGATACCTTGTCCATGCCAATACTGCATAGGGTAGAAAGCAGTATGTCGTGACTGACAGTGTCAAAGGCCTTACTTAAATCAAGGAAGACTGCGCATACCGAGAGTTTGTCATTAAGGGCTTTTTGCCAGTCGTTTGTTACCTTAGCAAGGGCAGTGATTGTACTATGGCAGGGCCTAAAGCCTGATTGGGCTGGGTTGAGCAGGTTAGAGGAGCCCAAGTAGTTTCTAAGGTGTGAATTTACTACTTTTTCAAGCAGTCTGGAGAGGATAAGGAGAAGTGAGATCTACAATTACTAGGGCCAGTTGGGTCACCAGATTTGAGCAAGGGTATAACTTGGGCTGTCTTCCAAACTACCAAAGTACACCCAGCAAAAGGGATAAATTAAAGAGGTGTGTGATTGGTACCACCAAAACACGGTAGCTGATCTTTAAGAAATACTGCTCAATGCGGTCAACACCAGCACATTTCCTGGTGTCCAGGTGCAACAGCAGGTCCTCTACCTCCTTAAGGGAGATGGAGTGAAAGAAGAATGTAGAAGCGGATGGAGTAAGGTAGAGGTTAGATGTGCCCTGTACTAGGGACTGGGTACGAAGGTGACTGGCAGGAGAAGAGTTAAAGGCCAGTCCTGCAGTGGCAAAGTGGTCATTCAAAAGATCAAATATCTCAGCTTTGTCAGTGATAGATGCATCGCCTTTCGACATTTTCGAGGGAAGTGATCCAGAGGGGGCATGACCTTCGATTTCCTTAAGTGTTCTCCAGAATTTTGCAGGACAAGTAGTGGAAGAGTCCAAAGAGGATCGGTAGTAGGTTGCCTTTTCAGTTCTGATTAGCTTCGTACAGAAATTCCTGGCTGTCCTGAAGGCAGCCCAATCCTCCGGAAGCTTTGTTTGCCAAGCCTTTTTCCAGAGTTTATCCCTGACATGAAGAGCTGTTCTCAACTTGGCTGAGAACCAGGGAAAGGATCTTTTCTTGGTCCAGGTTTTGACTAAAGGAGCATATGTGTCAAGTGCATTTAACACAATCGCTTCGAAGAGCTGACAAGCATCTTCAACCATCTTTGTCAGGTAAAATTCCTGCCAAAGCAGGGACTCCTGGAGGTCCATGAGGAAGGCCTTGATGTCAAAGCTACACAAACATCTTTTCAGGGTGTATCTAGATGAAGAAGGTGGTTTAAGCGCAGATCTTACACAACAAGGAGACAATGATTGCTGATGTCTGAGAAAAATATACTGGAGTGGGAAAATAGGTGGGGTTTATTCACCAGTATAATGTTTACCAGGGAACTTTTACAGGGATTTGTTTTGTTTGGTCATGTTGCTTCAGAAATAAGTTGGGCAAGCCCAAAGTGTCACACAGACTATTAAGTGGTTTGGACGATTCAGAGAACCAATCCAAATTGAGGTCGCCCAAGATAATGACCTCAGCCTGCGTTGAGCTTAAGAATTTAGTAAGATGGCTCAGTAGATTCAGGCTTGCGGCAGGGAGCCTATAGCACCCTACGATATACAGGGAGGAAGAAGCAAGTTGGACCTTGATAGTTAAGCTTTCAAATTCCTTTGTGATGGCAGTGGAGTCAGTAACAGAGGCAGTGTACTTGTCTAGTATATAGATGTCAACTCCACCCCCTCTTGTCTGCTTGTCCATACGGAAGATGTTGTAGGACAGAATATTCACCTCAGAATCTAAGGTAGAAGGTTTATGCCAGGATTCCGTAATCACCAGGACATCCAGCTTAGTATGTGAAATCCAGGTTTGGATGACATCCAATTTTTTCAATAGGCTACACACATTCAAATGAAGGATTCAAAGGCCTTTAAGATGTGCTAGGCAGCAGGGGCTTGGATTGGTAGTTGAGGGCCTGGGTTTAGCTCGACTGTTCCTGATCAAAGCAGTAACAGCACTAGTAACCTGATAAGTGCATTAAGCAGCAGTCTAAAGGAATAACTGTGATGTTACAAGAAGAGTATTATGACATCAGGTTGGGATGAAGCAATAGGGGCTGATGAACTCTCAGGGAACAACTTTTCATGTTTTCGTGTGTATGACCTCAGTAATAAATAATGGGAATACAAAACAAAGAGCTAATGAGAAATATAAGCTGCTTTGTGACCAAATATTATGTTTTTCAAAGTTTTTCTCAAGGCGTCAGTGGCTTTTTAACATGCAGACAGTTTATTTACTGATTTGCAAGTTGATGCCCAAGAGACATTAAGCATTTACCAACCCCTTACCACCTCTCTATAGTATACAGAATTGGAAAACCTTATTTCCTTACTGAGAGAATGGGAATGTTGGCCAGGATACTACGTGTTTTCCCTAACAAAATTTACTTTTCAATCTATAACTGGGCAAAAAATAATGGATGGAAGAAACCTCAATTTGACATCTCATGATGGGCAGCACTGACTTTATTAGTATAGCATCCAACCCTGTGCTGATATTAGGTACAACCGTGAGTCCCTGGTCGGGGACTGGAAAATATCACAATCACCTAGTCTAGAGGCAGGAATACTACCACTCATCCTCACTGGCACCAGGAAGACAAAGACATCCGCATGGAGCTGCGGTGTACTTCACATATCACATTTTGAAAATGTCAAAGCATTTTTCTATTTTTTTTATTGTATATTTAATTTGTACACCGTCCGCCAAGGAACTCTCTCCGACAACCCCCGCAGCCCCAAGCTCTACCTCCTACCGGAGACACCTCCTCTTCCTGGCACCAGCCCAGCAGACCCCAGTTCTGAACCCCCAGGTGAAGCCATCCCATCAGCCTAGGCGCCTCTCTGAAATCTAGTGGGCTGGGCTGGACCAGCCCAGGAGGGTGCCCAGTGTCTAGAGTGTGGCTTGAGGCGGTGGAGCCATTGACTATCCCCGGGGATGGGGATTTTCTTATGTAGTTGCCCCCTTGAGTACAACGTCCAATGACGTTGGTGCAATCTTGGTAACTGACATCTGCCGTCAATCCACCCCTCTTATGCTGCTCAGCTCTCGAGTAACCTCCGATCTCCACCAGAGATCCCTACTGCACCAAGCGGGCCCTGAATCCCACCCCAGGGAAGGAGAGCAGTCCATCGGACGCCAATCCTCTTCCTCCCTCCCTGGGCGCCGACCTCGCACCCAGGCTCGCTCCCGAACCCTGGTCCCCGGCATGGCGTGAGGTGTGCCATCCAGTGGCTCAGCCCCCAGTGCCACCAGGCTGACAATGTCTATTTCTTTAAATGGCACAGCAACAATATATACAGTAATGAGAAAAGATTAGGTACAATAACTATGCAGTAGTATTTGACATTACAATCACGAACAAAAAATACAGAGTTATTTTACTTTCTTTTTTTATTTGTGCTCCTTACCTTGGGACACGTTCAGGTCCTCCTTAGGCTAACCTGATTCCTGACCGTAGCTGTTGCTGAAGGGATCATTACATGTTATCCAGAACAAACCAGAAAACTCCCTGAACCCTGAAGAACAGGACCCACATCACACCATTGATGGTGGCTAATCCACAAACAGACCAATACTTAATCCAGTCAGAGAGGGGACAGGGCGCAGATAAGCGGCACTCTCCAGGGTAGGGACGGGAAGCTGGTGTTATATGCCCAAGCCACACTTACCATTTTTCACTATATTTTTGGCATCCCCTGAGATGTTACAGTTAAGGATAGCAATGTTTTTTCAGTCATCAAAATAAATCTAAATGTAACCCTGTCTTCCTGGGCCAAATGGTGATAGACATGCAGTGGAGACTGGATCCCTCTTCAGAGGCAGAAGGCATCTACTAGGATCGTCTCTCCAACTCCTGTTGACCCACAGCTGTTATCAATGCTCAGAATGCTGCTTCCAGCTACTGTCGGCTAACACCTGTGATCCAGGATTAGAATTCAGCCCCTCCTCCTGTTGGCTTGCAGCTGTGTTGCAGGCTCAAGATGACACCTCCAAATTGTCCCACAGCTGTGATCCAGGCTTGGGATGCCACCTCTCTGTTGTGCTGGCCCACAGCTGTGATCCAGGTTCAGGATGCCACCTCCCCATTCTGTTGGCCTATAGCTGTGATCCAAGCTCAGAATGCCACCTTCCTATTATGTTGGCCCACAGCTGTATACCCAGCTTGGTATGTCACCTCCCCATTCTGTTGGCCCACACCTGTGTTCCAGGCTTGGTATGTCACCTCCCCATTCTGTTGGCCCACACCTGTGTTCTAGGCTTGGTATGTTACCTCCTGATTCTGTTGGCCCACAGGGGAAGAACAGAGAAGGGCACAGAGTACAGGCATCTAGGGCGAGGATAAGTTACTGGGAGGGAGGATAGTGGGTAACAGGCATGAAATGGGCAAGAGGGAGAGGAGTCAAGGAGGGAAGGACTAGACCGGGGACCATCCAGCAGGGCAGGGAGATAAAGGGATAGATGGGGAGGTAGGAGATGACCGGAGGGGGGGAGGGTCAGGAGGAACATGAGAAAAAGCCAGGTGGAGGTGCCCGTGGGGATAGCGCAAGAAAAACTGGTGGTAGTGTATGGGGGCTCTATTATTAAAGGGATCCACTGGTTGAGAAAGGGAGTAGCCTTCAAGGGGAGGTCTATTTTTTGTGAGCCAGGGATGGCAGCAGTCAGGGCACTTCCAAGAATTAAGGAGTGCACTCACCTGGTTTTGCACCTTGGGACAAACAATCTGGCTGGGGAGGAGGTGGATGTGATGCAGGAGAGGTTTATGGAACTAGTGAAAGGGTGCACGGGGTTGGTGGATTCCATAGCTTTTTCAGAAATTCTACCAAGTACACTGTGCCAGTACAGCTTGACAATTTAGAATTAAAGACTTTAATCACTGGCTAAGGCAGTGGTGCAGAAGGAAGGCTATGAATGTATAGGTGATTGGGGGGGACACATGGGGGGACCAGCACCTGTATGCAAGGGACAGGTTGAACATAAATGATGAGGGGGCTAGCTATTGAGGGGGAAACTGCAGGGATACAGACAGAATATTATGGAGTGCTCTAAACTAGGAGAGGGGGAAGGCGAAGCTGGGGTAGCCCAGTGGGACTGGCAGGAGGAACTGACAACTCTCTCTCCCCCACAGCAGGGGGCAGGAGAAATTGGAAGAGGGGGCAAGGGTGTGGAGCAGGGTGGGTGGAGGGGTTTGCTAACCAATGCAAGGAGTTCAAGTGATAAGATAGGAGAACTGCAAGCGGTGGTGGTGGACGATGACCCGGACCTAATTGCAGTTACAGAGAGCTGGTGGACTGAAAACCACAGTTGGGAGGTGGAAATACCTGGGTATGCCCTCTACAGGAGGGACAGGACAGGAAGACGGGAGGGGGGCGGTTGCTATTTATGTTAGAGAGAGGATTAGAGCAATGGTGTGTGAGGGCAGGGACGGATCAGCAGAAACCCTATGGGTCACTTTAACTAAAACGGGGGGGGGGGGGAGTGAAAGTAGGAGTAGTCTATAGACCACAAAATCAGGGGGAAGAAGCAGATAGATGGTAGGGAGATACAGGAAATGGCCAGCAATGGGGAAATCATGGTGGTGGTAGATCTAAACCTACCAGACGTGGATTAGGACATCCTGGCAGCATCCACAGAAAGGAGTAGGGAGTTGCTGGAAGCCTTGCAGAAAGTGTTCATCAATTAACTGGTAAGGGAACCTACTGGGGGGACATACTAGAACTGATTGTGACAAATGGAGACAGCATCGAGTGGGTGGACGTTGGGGAAAATTTGGGCGATAGTGACCATAGGACAGTAAAGTTTAGAATTAGGAAAGGTCAGGTTAAGAGCAGTTCCAACGCTAGGGTGCTAGACTTTAGAAGGACAGATTTTGGGATGAGGGCGATGGTCCAGGAGGAACTAGAGGGGAAGGATGACTTGGAGGACGTGGAGGAGCTAGGGAGGAAAATTAAAAGTGGAATCTTGAAGGCAACAGAGCTATGCGTTAGGATGGTGAGCAAGAAAAAGAAGGGGCAGAAAGCATTTTGGTTCATACCAGAGGTGAGGAAAGCAGTCAGGGACAGAAAGAGGGCATTCAGGACATATAAAGCATCTCAGAAGGCAGACAGGGAGGTATATAAGGAAAAGCTGAGGGCAGCATGGAAGGTGATCAGGCAGGTGAAGGTGAAAACGGAAGAGCATACAGCCAGGGAGGCAAAAAGGGGAGACAAGAGGTTCTTCAGATATGTGAGCGACAGAAGGAAAGGGAAGCGTGGGATTATGAAGCTCGGGGCGGGGGGGCAATGGTGGAGGGTGATATGGAAAAAGCCAATGTCCTGAATGAATACTTCACATCAGTCTTCACAGTGGAGGAGGGGAAAAGGCTGAAGCTAGAAAACAGGGAAGGGCTGTGTAGGGAGGTGGACTCAAGTCCCTTCACAGAAGCTAGGTTATTGGAAGAAATAGGTAAGCTGTGGACAGATAATGTGATGGGTCCAGATGGGATTCACCCGAGGGTTATCAAAGAATTAAAACAAGAATTGGCAACGCCACTCATGAGGTTATTTAACCTATCACTGCTCAAGGGTGCAGTTCCTGGGGACTGGAAAAGGGCTGAGGCGGTGCCCCTACATAAAGGGGGAGGAAGGGAGGAGCCGGGAAACTATCACCCAGTTAGCCTTACCTCCGTGGTTGGTAAACTAATGGAGGCGCTTATTAAGGAAAGGCTGTTTACATTTCTGGAGGGGGAGGGCATCCTAAATGACAGTCAGCATGGATTCACAGGTGGTAGGTCCTGCCAGACCAGCCTGACTAAATTCTTTGATGGACTGATAGAAATATGGGACCAGGACGGGGTGGTTGACATGGTCTACCTGGACTTCAGGAATGCCTTTGACACCGTCCCCCATAGGAGGCCAAGAGGCAAGGTAGGCAGCTTAGGGGTGGGGAGCAAACTCACAAACTGGGTAGAGCATTGGTTGGAGGGGAGGACACAGAGGGTTGTGGTAAATGGGGTATACTCAAAGGAAGAGAGGGTGACGAGTAGAGTTCCCCAAGGGTCTGTGCTGGGACCCATACTTTTCAACATATATATTGGGGACATCACAGAGGGACTAAAGGGGAAGGTGTGTCTGTTTGCTGATGACATGAAGATATGTAGTAATAAGGTTGATGCAGTGGAGAGGGGAGTGGACGATATGAGAGAGGCTCTGGCTAGGCTGGAGGAGTGGTCAGAAAGGTGGCAGCTGCAGTTCAATACAAAAAAGTGCAGAATTATACATACAGGGCGTAATAACCCAAAGGCAAAATACAGGCTTGGGGGGGGCTGGAGATAACAGAAGAGGAAAGGGATCTGGGAATCACTATTTCGGACAACCTGAAAGTCAGGAGTCAGTGTGATAGAGCAGCGGGAAAAGCACTCCAGATGCTGGCGTGCACAGGGAAGGGATTAACAAGCAGGCAGAGGGAGGTAATCCTGCCACTATACAAAACAATGGTCAGACTACACATGGAATATGGGGTCCAGTTCAGGAGGCCATACCTGCAGAGAGACAAGGACAGGCTGGAAAGGGTCCAGAGAAGAGAAACCAAGATGGTGAGGGGGCTGCATGGGAAGTCATATGAGAAGAGGCTAGGAAAGCTGGGCCTGTATACATTGGAGGAGAGGGGGTGGGGGGATATGGTGGAATATTCAAGTACTTTAAGGGCATAAACAGGGTGAGAGACAAGCAGCATCTTTATAAGGAGTAGGAACAATTCCACAAGAGACATACCTACAAACTAGAGGGGGAAGATTCAGAGGGACATCAGGGTGAGATTCTTTACTGAGAGGGTAGTGCGGCAATGGAATGGACTGCCGGAATGGGTGGTGGGTGTGGATACAGTAGACCACTTCAAAAGAGCCTGAGATAAGTGCATTGGCCTAACTGGCAAGGGGAGAGCTGGGAATGGAGGGAGGGGATCTTTCTGGGGGGGGGTAATTGGGCAGACTGGATGGACCGTGGTTTTTTTCTGCTGACAGAGTTCTATAATTCTAAGATTCCTGGGCCACCTTGTGATAGACATGCAGGGGAGACTGGATCTCTCTCCAGAGGTGGAAGGCATCTATTAGGATCCCCTTCCCACCTCCTGTTGACCCACAGCTGTTCTCAATGCTCAGAGGGCTACTTCCAGCTACTGTTGGCTAACACCTGTGATCCAGGATTAGAATTCTGCCCCCTCCTCCTGTTGGCTTGCAGCTGTGTTCCGGGCTCAAGATGCCACCTCCAAATTGGCCCACAGCTCTGATCCAGGCTTGGGCTGTCACCTCTCTGTTGTGCTGGCCTACAGCTGTGATCCAGGTTCAGGATGTCACCTCCCCATTCTGTTGGCCCACACCTGCATTCCCAGCTTGGAATGTTACCTCCCCATTCTGTTGAATTATAGCTGTGATCCAAGCTCAGGATGCCATCTCCCCATTCTGTTGGCCCACAGCTGTATTCCCAGCTCCTACCGAGTCATAATGTTGCATGCTCTACAGAACACGACATAACCGCGATGTAGGAATAGAGCAGAAGGTAAGAGCGAGAGGGTTCAAAACTGTGAAAGGAAGGATGCACGGTAGTGCACCCTCTCACTGTTACCAGTGAAGGACAAGATTCCTGCCGGGAGAGGGGTCTGCTGAACAACTGCCGTGGCTCGATGGGATGAGCCACAGGCAGTAAGGAATGGAAGCAGTGCGTTTGGGACTGGGGTTCGATTCCTAGTCCCAGATGCATGGTAATTTTTTTTTCCTCGCACTTCGTGTGATATTTGTGTCAACCCCACCCAGAGTTAGTAATCCCACCCCCCCATAATGGGGGGTGCAGGGGTTGTAGCCCCCCACAAAAAAAAGTCTTATGCCACATGGCATATATTGTGCTGTTTTGGCAGCACGATATACGCATGCAGCATAACGTCTTGTGACATTATGATCCCGTGCCTTCCCAGCTTGGTATATTACCCCCCCATTCTACTGGCCCACACCTGTGTTCCAGGCTTGGTATGTTACTTCCTGATTCTGTTGGCCCACATCTATGTTCCAGACTTGGTATATAACATCACCATTTTGCTGACCAATAGCTGTGTTCCCAGCTTGGTTTGTCACCTCCCCATTCTGTTGGCCCACTGCTGTATTCCAAGTCTGGTATGTCACCTCCCCATTTTGGTGGCTCTAAGCTGCCATCCAGGCTCAGGATGCCACTTTCCTATTCTGTTGGCCTACAGCAGTGATCCAAGCTCAGGATGCTATCTTCCCATTCTGTGGGCCCTAAACTGAAATCCAGGTTCAGGATACCACCTCTTCATTCTTTTGGTCAGCAGTTGTGATCCAGGTTCAGGATGTTAGCCCACAGTTGTAATTCTGGCTTGGCATGCTACCTCCCTATTCTGTTGGACACTGCTATGCTCCAGGCTTGGTACGTCACCTCCCCATTATGTTGGCTCTAAACTGCAATCCAGGTTCAGGATGCCACCTTCCTATTCTGCTGGCCTACAGCTGTGATCCAAACTCAAGATGTCACCACCCCATTTTGTTGGTCCACAGCTGTGATCTCCACTCAGGCTGCCACCTTCTCATTCTGTTGTCCTGCAGATGTCATTCAGGCACAGGATACCATGTTCCAATTCTGTTGGCTCACAGCTCTGATCCAGGCTCAGAATGCCGGCTCCCCATTCTGTTGGCCCACAGCTGTGTTCAAAGCTCAGTATGTCACCTTCCTATTCTGTTGTCCCTAAGCTGCAATCCAGCTTCAGGATATCGCCTACCCATCCTCTTAGCCCACAGCTGCGATCCACGTTCAGGATGCCACCTCCCCACTCTGTTAGTCCATAACTGAGATCCAGGCCTAAGATACCACCTCCCCATTCTGCTGGCCCACATCTGTGATCCAGGGTCAGGAATCTACCTCCCAATTTATTTGGCATGTAGCTGTGATCCATGCTCAGGACACTACCTCCCCATTCTGTTGGCCTGTAGTGGTGATTCAGGCTCAGAGTACCACTCTCCATTTTGTTGGTCCGCAGCTGTGATTCAGCTCGTGATGCTACCTCCCCATTCTGTTGGCCCACAGCTGTAATCCAGGCTCAGCATTCCACCTCCCCATTCTGTCGGCCTGTAGTGGTGATTCCGGCTCAGGATGCCACCTCCCCATTCTGTTGGTCCGCAGCTGTGAATCAGCTCATGATGCCACCTCCCCATTCTGTTAGCCCACAGCTGTGATTCAGGCTCAGGATGCCACCTCCCCATTCTGTTTGCCCACAGCTGTGAATCAGGCTTAGGATGCCACCTCCCCATTCTGTTGGTCTGCAGCTGTGATTCAACTCATGATGCCACCTCCCCATTCTGTTAGCCCACAGTTGTGATCCAGGCTCAGCATGCTACCTCCCTATTCTATTGACCCTAAGCTGAAATCTAGGTTCAGGATGCCACACCTCCCTGATTCTGTTGGCCTGCAGCTGTGTTCCAACCTTGGTATATCAGCTCCCCATTCTGTTGGCACACAGCTGTGTTCCAGGTTTGATGCATCACCTCCCCATTCTGTTGGCCCTTTGATGCAATCCAGGTTCAGGATGCCACCTTCACATTCTATTGGCCTGCAGCTGTGATCCAGGCTCGGGATGCCACCTCCCTATTCTGTTGGTCCTAAGCTGAATCCATGTTCAGGATGCCACTTCCCCATTCTGTTGGCTTGCAGCTGTGACCTAGACTTTAGCAAGGCATTTGACACAGTCCCACACAATAGATAAATAAACAAGTTAGCCAGCCTGGGAGTGGGTCCCAGGGTGGTAACCTGAGTAAAAAACTGGCTGGACAACAGGACACAGAGGGTAATAGTAAGCGGAGTCCACTCTGAAGAAAGGGGGTTACTAGAGGTACCAGGGAGGTTCAGTACTGGGGCCAGTCCTCTTTAATGTCTTTATAAGTGACACTGCAGATGGACTGGAAGGAAAAGTATGCCTCTTGCAGGCGACACAAAGATCTGCAACAGGGTTGATACACAGGTGGGGTAGAAAGGATGAGAAGAGACTTGGCAAGGTTGGAGGAATGATCAAAAGTATGGCATCATAGATTCAATGCAAACAAGTGCAAAGTAATGCATCTGAGAAGAAAGAGAAACGGGGAAGAGTACGCAAAGGGAGGGGTGTTAATAACAACAAAAATGGAAAGGGACCTGGGGTAGTCATATCAGATGACCTAAAGGTAGGCAAGCAATGTAAGAAGGCAATAAGGAGAGCTTGGGGAATACTGGGATACAAAGGGAGAAGCATCACTAGAAGAAAACAGAATGTTGTTATCTCTCTGTACAGACAGTTGGTGAGACCCCATCTGGAGTACTGCATGCAGTGCTGGAGACCCCATCTTTGCAAGGACATAGACAGGATAGGGGCAGTCCAGAGGAGGGCAACAAAAATGGTGCAAGGTCTGCACCAGAAGCCATACGAAGAGAGTAAAAAAGAGCTTACTATGTATACCCTCAAGGAAAAGAGGGAGGGAGGGACATGATAAAAACTTTCAAGTACCTCAAGGGAATCAACAAAGTCCAAGAGGGTAGCATCTTTCAGAAAAAGAGATGTGCAAGAACAAGGGGCAAATTTGAAGATAGAGAGGAGATGACTTGGGGCAATGCAAGGAAGTATTTTTTCACGGGAGGGTGGTGGACACATGGAATGGACTTCCTGAGGAGGTTGTGGCATCAAAACAGTGGGGAATTCAAGAATGCATGGAACAGACATAAGACAATTCTAGTGGGAGGTAAGAGGAAGCAGGCTGTTGGTAAAACTAGGATCTGCGGCTTATCCAGTAGGTATGGAAATGGGCAGACTGGGTGGGCCAAGCGGTCCTTATCTGCCATCAAAGTCTATGTTTCTATGTTTCCTTATTCCTCTGGCCTGTGCTGTGATCCAGGATCAGGCTACCATCTCCCCATACTGTTAGCCCACACCTGTGTTCCAGGCTTTGCATGTTCGTCCCCATGCTGTTGATCCACAGCTGTGTTCCAGGACTGGTATGTCAGCTCCTCATTCTGTTGGCTCTAAGTTGCAATACAGATTCAGGATGCTTATCTCATTGGCCCACAAATGACTTGAGCCTCTCTCTGCAGTTTATCTGCCTTTCTGGAAGTTTCTGGCTGCTGCAGTAGCAGCACCCATACAGACAGGCACTAACACATGCCAGCCAGCAGCCACAGAATTACTTTAGTGCACTAGCACGTCACTGTAGCCTGGATTTAGTTATAAATCCACTTCATTTTGTAATTTTTTAAACAATACTTCTTACATTTTTTCTTCTGCTAGCCACCCTCCCTCATGCTTGACTGCTCTCTCACTGTCTCTCTCTCTTGTACTGGCCACACTGCACGGTGAAGCACGAAATATATGCCCTTCAACACCAGGCCACATGACTGCTGCACTGCTTTGGACAATTTGGCAAACGGTACCTTGGTGACACACTTATGCATATGTATGGCCAGGCAGTGACTCAGTCATGTGATCCCCACCACCATCATCCAGCCGTGTGCATGATCAAGGGATTGGAGCCTGCGCTTATCTCAGAGGTGGGAGTAGGGAAGCCTGGTACATGCGTCGCCACAATCATGCATGTGGGGAAAAAAATATAACAAGCCTTCTCTTCAGTTCACCCATGATCTCATAACTGGACTTAACAATCTGACTCTATATTTATCCAAGTCTGTAGTTCTCGGGGATAGATAGATAGACAGACAGACAGACAGATAGATAATAGATAGATACTTTATTTATAAAAGTGCCTATTTCCAGAGACTCTGGGTGCTGTAGAAAACATCAACAGTACAACTAATTAAAAATCATACACAATATACGTATATATAAAAATCTAACTGGGAGCATACAATTAAGCTATCTATCCCATTAAAATCACTCTATCAATAAACGCTTGCTGGAACAAATATATCTTCATGCCCTTCTTAAAGGCTTCTACTGAGGGAGCCCTCTTTAAATAAGCAGGCAAGGAGTTCCACGGGGTAGGCGTGGCCAGCGAGAATGCCCTACCTCGGAATGCCACAGCCTAACCCTAGGAACTCCAAAGAGGCCTCCCCTGGCAGAATGGAGTGCCTGGGGCGGACGGTAGGGGACAAGGAGATCTTGCAGATAGACAGATCCTCTTTCGTGTAAGGTCTGGTAGGTCAGGAGCCTTATCTTGAAGAAATCCTCCATCTGAACGGCAACCAGCGCAGCTCGCGGAGCACCGGGGTGATATGCTCACATCTTCTCACCCCGTCATTAATCTTATTGCCGCATTCTGCATCAGCTGCAGCATACAGAAGTTGCCTCCAGATAACGCTAGGTAAAAGGCATTACAATAGTCCAACCTGGAAGTGACAAAAGCATGTACCAGTGTGGTCAGGTCCTCAGGTGGAATTAGGGCTCAGATTTGGGCGATATTCCTGAGATGATAAAATCCACTCTTGACCACAACCAACACCTGAGCACCACATGTCAGGCTGTCATCTAGGATCACACCCAAATCCTTCACCTGTCTAGACGGGGCAAGGAGAACACTCCCAATGCTAGGCCAGGGGTAGCCCCACCCCCCTAGCCCATCAACCCGGATCCACAATCAGCACCTCAGTCTTGTCTGGGTTAAGTTTAAGTCAGTTTTGAATCATCCACGTCTGGATTTCCTCAAGGCTGCTGTTAAATACAGAGGCTGACACCTGGGTATCAGGCACACAGGAAGGTACAGCTGGGTATCATCTGCATAGCAGTGAAAACCTAGCTCATACTGTCTGATAATGTCCCCAACAGCAGCATATATACCATGAACAGCAAGGGCAACAAGACCGAACCCTGCAGAACCCCACAGCACAGAGGCTTCAGGTTAGAGGAGACTAATCCCATTATCACCCTTTCAATTCTGTCTGTTAGGTATGACCTGAACCAGTTGATGACATTATCGGACAGACCACACCAGAACTGCAAGCGGTCAAGTAGCACCTGATGGTCCACGGTGTCAAATGCTGCAGAGAGGTCCTGGAGGACAAGATGGTATGAGCTCTCTGTCCTTTGCCATCAGGAGATCATTTGCATCCTCACTTGGGCGGTCTCCGTACTATACCCCGCAAGGAACCCAGACTGGAAAGACTCATAGGTGGAGGAAGAGGCAAGATATCATTCAAGCTGAACGGTCACCACTTCTCAATAACCTTTCCTAAGATTTGGAGGTTAGAGACCATCCTGTAATTGCTGAGGCACTCTGGGTCCAAAGAGGGTTTCTTCAAAAGGGGGATGACCGGCCCAGTGACACCGAGGGTTGAGGCGCTGGATGCCCCACCTCACTCCATACCGGCCGCCCGGGTTCAGGAATGGAATCGGGCCAGCTGGAGAGTCGTGGGGAGAAGGGATTGAGCAACCGATGGCTTGCTCTCCTCTCCGTGGTGGGATGGGATTCTCCCGCCACTTTACCGCCACCTGCTGGGGCACTCAGGGATGTCGGTGCTGTAGAGGATGCCACCACATAGGGTTGGCGCGGCAGAGGACTGAAGCGGATGCATGTCTCAGTGTGCACCTGATCCCTGTACCGTACCTCACTGCACACCGGCATCGGGGACCAGAATACAGGAAAACAACTCTCTGCAACTTCAGGTGAAGACCTCTCCTGCAACACACTCCACTCACTGACAGAATCAGGGCAGACTCCGCTGTGCAGGCCCACTCCTCGGAACACACTGAGGGAGGTAAGGGGGATCTCTCCTCACCCTGCCCAGGGGGGTTATCCGGGCCATCAAGGGAGATAAGGAGCGGAGCTGAGCACTCTAGGGGCAGACCTTGTATGTCGAGAGGGGTGGCGAGTGGAGGACAGTAGAGAAGAAGATAAATAATAAGTAAAAAAAAAAAAAGAAGGGGGGATGACCAAGGCCTCTTTCAAGGCCAATGGAAAGACTCCACTCCTCAAGGAACTCCAAACAACCTCAGCAATCACAGGTCCAATCATGTCTAGACATCCAACCAAAAGTCGGTTCGAGCCAGGGTCCAGATCACACTGTGCTGGCCGCAGCTTTGAGATTATCCCCACCACCTCCTCCACCCCAACCAACTCAAACTCATCCCAGACAGGAGGATTGTTCCGGCACAACTCAGGCCGGGCCCTGCAGCCCTTTCGAGAGATACTTATCTAAATCTCCTAAATCTCTGTTAGCCCTCTATGAAACAACCATGTAACCTGTTTTTTTTTTTTTATTTTATTAATGTTATTTTGTAATGTGCTGTAATCTGTATCTTAAGTCTCGTCCCTGTGCCACTTATGTATGACGTGGAACCTTAGTAAATGAGTCTCTGACTCAAAGGTCTTTCTGAATATCACAATAAATAAAAGTAAATAAATACTTGAAGAGACCTTGGCCCTGATAGAGGACACCTTGTTGGTGAAGAACATAGCCAGCTCCTCACACCTAGTGCTAGAACCTGCCCCCCCCCCCGCATGGAGAGAGGCAGGATGTAAAAGGCCGTTCACCATGCAGAAGAGCTGAGCTGGTCTGTTTCCCACTCCCGTAATCTCCCTATACAAAAATTCAGACTTCTTTCAGGAGATTGGCCTCTGATAGTTCACATAATGCAACTTCAGGGCCAATTTGTCCTCCAACAGGCCAGATCTCCTCCAGCACCTCTCTAACCTCCACCCCTTAGTCTTTAAACTCTGGAGTTCATCATACCAAGGAAGTCTCCGGTGAGTATACAAGGGACAGATATGAATTGGGGCGATAAACTCAAAGGCTGTAGCAACAGTCCCATTATAGGCTGCCACTGCTTCCTCCATCCCAGTCGCACAAGTCCACCCCAACATTCGATATGTCCAGCACTGCCAACAGTCCTACAGAGGAAACTCCTCTTAACGGGTGGTACTGGACCATCTCCACAGAGGTGGGACCATCTGAGGGGGGCCCAAACATGAACCCCATGGTGCTGTGATCCGACCAAATCACCAGATCTACTCTGAGGTTGTTCACATCTAAACTTAAAGAAAAAAAACAGGTCCAGTAAATGGCCATCCGAGCGCACCACTGATTTCACATTCTGTGTCAGGTCCAGGGCCTCCATGCTCCTAAGGAGAGCAGGATAAAATGACATCATAGCTTTGCTCTTGAGGTCTCTATGATGTCATCTCACCCCCTCGATGGAAACACAGCCTTGTTGTGTATGGTCATCCACACAATATTCTATATGTTCTGGCATAATTGTTTATTGTGTTGTTCCTGACAATGTCTGTTTAATAGGAAGCTAAGTCCCCAAGCACTGGTCTCTTCAGCTAATATTTTTTTGTGTGTGTTATGCTCCCACCCTGGCCCCAGCCCCACTACTCCTTCAGGCTCACGTAAGGCCCCTTATGCTTGCCAGTCCACATCCACTGCCTGCACCTGCTGGTCACGTCCCGCGACCCGCATCGGGGGGGGGGGTTCGGCACGAACCCTACCGGAAGGGGCCTCCCAGGGTGAGGGGAGGAGATGACTAGAATGATGCCCCCGGAGCATTTGCGGGAATGAAGGAGGTGCGCTCTGTGGACTATGGCATGGAGGGGTCGAGCAGCCATCATCTGGTGTGGCTGGATGGCCAATTTTCTGTTTTCGGTCCCTACCCTCCCACACTGGGCATGCCGTAGCATTCGGCCTGGAGGGGGGATGTCCGGCAATGTCTGATCACCCACACCGCCAAAGACTTCAAAGCAGCCACCACAAGGAGCCGCTAGACAAGGGCAATGCACCACCACCCCACCCCACCCCACCGCTGGAGGGAAGCATCCGAGCCCCTCGGCCGGCAAAAGCTCCTGACATCCCAGGCTCGGTCAGCCAATATTTAATGAATTCAATTCAAGAGTGCCTGCAGTATACATCAGAAGGCCCTTTAATGAATTCTTATTTGAAAACAATGAATTACTTGGATTAAAATTCATAGAGTATAAAAATTATGTCAGTCTGCTATGTAAAAGCAAACACATGCTGTACTTCCCACAAAAACTGTAATATTAGCACAATCACATATGTATGCTCAAAGAATAAATCAAAAGGATAAGAAACGTAAATCATTGACTAAATAATTAGCCAATATTGACGCCACTAGCAGTGACCTCTCTGAAGCTCTGTATCCAAGCAATTGCTTAGTAACCACCAGAAACCATTCTGCTTGCAACAGTAACAAGCCCAGTCACATTTCCGCTATGACAGTGAGTACAGGTAAGCTTGGCAGCAATCCAAATAGATTTGGTTTGTGCAGCACGAATGCATGAACGAACACACACACACACACAATTTTCAATCTCACCAGGGTTCTGTCTGAATTTGTTTAGATTTAGGTTACATCAAAGGGCATATTATGTGGACTATTTAAAATAATGATGTATAGGAAGGATGAAGTTACAATATTCCTTATGGTGAGCTGATGCTGTGTCTGAGTTCAGTGAAAGTGATGAGATTCTGCACCTCAGTCACCGGCAAAGCCAGGTCCTAACTTTCTAGGCTTCCCTTTTTGCATTTCGGTACTTTGAGTAACTGATTAAAACAAAAGTCTGCCCCCATCCTAGGTAACCAGGAATACTTCCATGGCCAGCCCCACCCCACTCCAGTCACTTCCACCCTATAACTCCACCCCATTTTCCCAAACCTTTCTTTGGAAAGGGAAAATGCCGTTCCTTGCACTGAGACAAAAGCTGACAGAATCTTTTGGAAGACACCCTCCGCCATAAACCAACCCTCCTCCCCACCCAGTCCCCAACCATCAAGCTTAGTAGGTGCCCCACCTGAACTGAGTACTTCTGCTTTGTAAGCTGATACACTATGAGCGGAGCGAGTGGGCGCAGAATCAGGAGGGAGGGGGTAAAGCAACTGCATCATTAGTGGGACTAGGCAAAATTTAAAGACCTGGTAAATCTGAAAATCCTGGACATCATTTTAAATGCCCAGCTGTTACTTTTTATGTCACACATTATAAATCAATACACCATTGTTATCCTACCAGAAAGTGAGACGTGCTACTGCACACCTTCTGTACCTCTTACTTGTTAGTGTCATCTCTCACTGTACTGTAAACTGCAGCACTGCACTTAAACAGGTGGACTAAACCATTCAGGTACTGAAGCCAGTGTGGGGAGCAGTCTTAAAAGTCAGGAAATAATTGTGATTTTATTTTAAACCAACTCAGTCTTCAACAGGGCCACAGCCAAGAATTTTGGGGCCCAGGACAAATCCTTTGAGATGGGGCTCCCTCTCCGAAACCAGTTAAGGCCGGGGAAGTCTGGCTGCCGCTAGGCCCCAGAAGCCCTGGGGGTTTAGATGCTCTGTGGTGAGTTTGGGGGCTTTTACTGAAGATAAACACACACTTTTGTTACATTTCCCCTACCCCTGACTCCAGGAAAAAAATTACCCCCCCCCCCAGAGTCAGGGGGTGTGGTAGACTCTGGCTGGCCTTAGAGTCTGCAGCTGGAACTGGGGGTGTGCAATTGGCTGACCAACAATACCATCAACCACCCACACCATAGGCATTACTGTAATATATTGTGAAAGAGTTTTATATAAAGGGTATGGGACTGGGGGCCAAGCTACCCCCAGAAGCTCTAGGGTTTTAGATGCTCTGTGGTGAGTTTTGGGGCTTTTATTGACAGTGAAACACACTTGTAAACATATGTAAAATTTCCCCCATATGGATTAGTAGCCTATGTAAAATTGGCAAAAATAACAATTCTGACAGGTATGCAGCCCGGTTTGCCAGACAGCCAGACCAGCAGGTACGATTCCCTCCACCACCCCTCCCCCTTTCCCCCCTGCAGTTCGTCTTTGTAATGCTCCCTGGAAAAGTTGCAACCTTTTGGGTCTGCAACACTGAAACAGAGATGTGGGCCTATACATGTGCAACTTCCACAGGCAACAATCATTATGAACAGGACCGGACACAGGACAGAGATTATGAGTTGCAAAAAACAAATATTTTCACAACAAAACCTTTATTTTTTGTTCAGTGTAGTGTGTGTTTGGTGCCTAGTAGTAGTGGGAGCACTGGGAGTTTTTTTCTGGATAAATCGTCTTGGGGGCTCAGGTTTCACAAAATCCAGTACAAGCCTAGCCAGAAATCTCGGAGGACAGTCAGCTGACTGCACTCCCACACCTATGGGTTTAGGGCTAGGTAGCGATGCTTGCAGTGCGCGCACATCCTCACCCGCCTGCATGCATGCTGCTTGCAGTAATTTTTCTGTGCAAAATAAAGCAGTACTGCTGCTTGCAATCATTTTTTTGTACTGAAATACAGCATAACTTGTGTGCACTTACAAATAAAAACAAACTGAATTGCAGTAGTTCTGCAGTAGAAATCTCTGTAAGTAACATTTGTGGTATAATCTGAGGTTGGGCTGGGGTTCCACGAAAGTCTGTAGCTGCCAGTAGTCTCTAAGGGCAGTCAGCTGACTGCACTCCCACCCCCTACAGTTTAGGTCTAGGTAGCGACACTTGCTGTGTGCGCACACCCTCACTGCCCTGCATGTGTGTTGCTTGCAGGAATTTTTCTGTGCAAAAATAAAGCAGTACTGCTGCTTGCAACCATTTTTTGTACTGAAATACAGTAGAACCTGTGTGCATTTACAAATAAAAAAAAATAAACCTGAATTGCACTCGTTCTGCTGAAGAAATCTCTGTAAGAAGTATTTGTGGTATAATATGAGGTTGGGCTGGGGTTTCACAAAAGTCAGTAGCTGCCAGCAGTCTTGGAGGGCAGTCGGCTGACTACACCCCACCCCACATGGTTTAGGGCTAAGTAGCGACTCCTGCAGTGTATGCACACCTTCACCTGCCCTGCGTGCATGCTGCTTACAGTAATTTTTCTGTACTAAAATAAAGCAGTACTGCTGCTTGCAACCATGTTTCTCACCCAGGTACATACACTATATAGTAGACTTCTTGAGCTGATATGATAATATACTTCTCAAGTGTCCCTGATTTCAGGGACATCACTGATCTTGCCTCAAATTCCTTTGTTCCTCCTAAAATTGGTATTTGTGTCAGGGAGAAGTAGGTATTTGAAACATAAAATATAATGTCCCACGTTAGTGTCACTGTCTAGTGCTCTGTCAGGAAAATATCAAGTCAAATGCTGTTGCAGTGCTTTTTGACCCGATATGATTTAGAAGTGTCCTTGGTTTTGGTCGTTTAAGTTGTCCCTGAGTTTTTTCAAGAAGTGTCCCTGATTTGCAATGCAGGAGGTGGAGAGGCATGAATTGTGAGGACTGAGAGCATGGTTAGGTACCAGCTAGCCATACATGTGCATGTCCACTATAGCTACAAAGCAGCGATTATATGTGTGTTCAGCTCTTCTGCCCTGTCAAGCCATGTGCCCTCCCTCCTTCCCACTGGAGCCCTGTACACTCAGGTCTTACCAGTACTTGTAGAGGTGGGCTGGCCCGGAGAGATGGGTTGCTCCTGGGGCTGCAGGGTCACCAATTCTGTCCAGGGATCCAGTTCTTCCCTCGGCATTCCCAGTTATCCTCCAGAGGTTCAGGTCCATCATCGATCTTGCAAGCTGGGCCCATTAAGAACCTCGGATCCCAGAGCCCCACATGGAGCATTCAACACCGGGACTTGACAGGCTGCCAACCGAGAGCCGTGGAAATGAGTCCTGGAGATGAGTGCTTGACACATTTTCCCATCGCAACTCAATAGCAAATGGAACAACGTGATTGGTCCTCACAATGGACCAGTCACCAGCTGCCGCCTATACTGCCCATAGCTGACTGGCCAATAAACCACATGGCAAGCAAATGGAGCTCTCTGGTAGGCTGGCTTCAAAGCCAGCTTGCCATTCAAATGCTTCGTACCTACAATAACACAAAATACCATCAAAACAAAACACCAGCTCTTTGGGTGCCCACCTACCGACTGCAGCCCTGATCTACAAATGTATTTATGTATTCAGTGGTGGCTGAACCTCTGGCTATCCTGTTTAGTCGATCACTGGAAACAGGGGAGTTACCCAAAGACTGGAGGATAGCAGATGTAGTCCCCTTATACAAAAGTGGGGAACAAAGAGGAAGCGGGGAACTACAGACCAGTCAGCCTCACCTCGGTAGTGGGGAAGATCATGGAAGCACTACTGAAGGAGAGATTGGTGGAACATCTGGTTATCAATGGACTACAGGACCCAAGGCAGCATGGTTTCACCAGGGGGAGGTCATGTCAGACCAACCTAGTTCAATTTTTTGACTGGGTGACTAGGGAGGTGGATCAGGGGAGGGCAGTGGACATGGCCTATCTGGACTTCAGCAAGGCCTTTGACACTGTGCCACATAGAAGACTATGACACAAACTGGGGAATATGGGTGTGGGCAGGACAGTAGTGTGGTGGGTAGGTAACTGGCTGGGTGGCAGGACACAGAGGGTGGTGGTAAATGGCTGTCACTCCACAGAGGGAAGAGTGACCAGTGGGTACCACAGGGATCAGTGCTGGGACGGTCCTATTCAACATCTTCATCAGTGACATTGCGTGAGGATCTAGAAGGCAGAATTTCACTGTTCGCTGATGACACAAAGCTCTGTAACAGAGTAGACACACCAGAGGGTGTAGACAGAATGAGAAGGGACCTGCAGAAACCTGAAGAATGGTCAGGATTTGGCAGTTGAAATTCAATGCAAAGAAGTGCAAGATAATGCATATGGGGCACAAAAACCCTGGCACAATATATCAGTTGAGGACATAGCATGCACCAAGCAGGAAAGGGATCTTGGGGTTGTCATCTCTGATGACCTCAAGGTAGGGAACAGTGTGACAAGGCAGCAGGTAAAGCAAATGGGATGCTGAGATGTATAGGCAGGGGCATCACCAGCAGGAAAAGGGAGGTCATAATTCCGCTATACAAGACACTAGTGAGGCCCCACCTGAGTACAGTGTACAGTTCTGGAGACCATACCTACGTAAGGCCATAGACAGGGGGAGAAGGTTCAGAGGAGGGCAACAAAGATGGTGCATGGATTGCATCACAAGTCCTATGAAGACAGGTTGAAGGAACTGAACATGTACTCCCTGGAGGAGAGGAGGGAGAGGGATATGATATAACATACAAGTATCTTACAGGGAGGAACAGGGTGCAGGAAAACACTATTTTAAGTGAAAAAGAGCTAGAGGGCATGGGATGAAGTTGGAGGGAGGGCGATGCAGAGGAAACATGAGAAAGAATTTCTTCACAGAACGGGTGGTGGACAAGTGGAACACCCTGCCAGAGGAAGTGGTGGGGGCTGAAACAATCACGGGATTTAAGAATGCATGGGATAGACATAAAGGAATTCTAGAGGTCAGGGGTAAGGGGCAACAGACTTCTAGGAAAACAAACTGAACTTACAAGCTCAAATGGGCAGACTGGGTGGGCCATAGGCCCTTATCTGCTGACACTGTCTATGTATCTATGTATCTATCTATGTATCTATGTATTAGTAGTATCATGTATTATATAGGAGATAAACTACACCCAACTTTACATAACAGGGGTGTAAAGACATTATTGAGGGGTTCTGGTGACATTTATAAACCATGAGGCTGATGCCTGAGTGCTTAATATTTGTCAGCAGAATCCTGAGATAGCTTTACATCCTCACTTATGCATAGCTGGGCATAGTGCATCTGTAATACCACATATTTCAGCAACATACACATGTAACAACCCCCTCATTTCAGTAGGGGAGATGGTTGGTTACTAGTAGGTGTCATGTTAAGACTGGCATTCGTGCTTCAGTGTGGGAGTTGGAGGAGCTTCGATATACAATAGGTTTGTCTGAGACGGACAGACAGACAAATAGACAGCTCTACATCTGAGTGTCAGGGAGATCAGATAAGACAGAGGAGGGGAGCATTCTTAGGAGACCTGCCTTAAAATGCTCAAGGGGAGCAGCCTTAGGAGCTGGGGCCCTCAGGGGCCCCCAGCTGGGAATATGATTATGGCCAGCATGTAGTGGTACCACTGGAAGGGTGTTGGGACCACGAGGGATTTCCCTCATGTAGGGACACCATGATGGCTGGTTGGTCTGGAAAGTGTTCCCAAAGCTCAAAGACAGACCCTGGTTGGGGGTGTTGTCTCTTGGTGTCCATTCCAAGGAAGGTGGCACATGAAGAAGCATGGCTGCATTTAGGAAGGAGATACCCAATCACCTGAGGAGTCTCCCGGCGATGGGACACCAGGTCATGAAGCTGCCACAAGGTTTGGGAGACAGCAGGTGTTAGCAGGGAAGATAGCCTGATCTGTCTTTATGCAGACAAGATATTGTGGTCTGGAATGCCTGCACGGCTGTAATTCACCTCAATTAAAAAAAAAAAGTTTAAAGAAAATATTTAATTGTATGCCTAATCTTCAAGGTAACAATAGAATGTTCTGATCTTAATAAAGAGTGGCTGTGGAGAGTTGGGAGGGAGGCCACTGTGGTTTCTAATCATTTGGAGAGAGGCTGGGATTTTCCTGCTGCTTATCAAGGGGGGAGGCACTGATAAGCAGCAGGAAAATCCCAGCCTCTCCCTACAAAACAGGGTACTAAATGAGAAAAAGACTGAGGTAAAAAGGTCAGTGGGGGATGCTGCAACAGAAGGTAAAGCCATCAAAAAATGGAGAGCAATAAGTACCAATGCCCGTAGTCTGAGTAACAAGCTTCCTGAATTAGTGGCCTTGATGGAAGAGGAACATTTGGATATCGTGGTAGTCACAGAAACATGGTACACACAAAACCATGACTGGGACGTAAACATACCAGGATACACTATCTACAGGAGGGACAGGGAGGGTAAAAGAGGAGGAGGAGTAGCTCTTTACATGAGGAAGGAATCAAAGCAACAGAACAAAAGGGAAAAACAGGGAGGAGAAGAAGCACTGTGGGTAAATTTGGAGACCGAAATGGCACCTCCAATCCGTACAGGGGTTAGATACAGACCCCTTCTCAGGGGAGGAAATGGACAAGGAAATGATAGAAAGTATACTTAGAATGGCAGAAAAAGGGGAGATATTGCTGATGGGTGATCTGAATATGCCAGATGTTAACTGGAGTGCAGTTGCAGCAGCCACTTCGAAGAGTGGGGTTATTCTAGATGCCCTACAGGGGGCATGCCTTAGACAACTAGTATTGGAGCCCACTCGAGAGGGAGCAATCTTAGACCTGGTTCTCTCAAATGGAGATGAAGAGAGGATCACAGATGTAGAAGTGGGTAGCCATCTGGGACCTAGCGACCATTGAACAGTATGGTTCACAATAAACACAGCAATACAGTCAAGCCATACAAAGGCAAAAGTACTGGACTTTAGGAGGGCTGACTTTGCCAAAATGGGTGAGTGCCTAAGGAATGCACTGGCAAATGGGCAGGAAGGAGGGTGGAAGAACAATGAGGAATAATAAAACTGCCATCACAGAGGTAACAAGCCTTTGTGTGAAGCAAATAAACAAAATGAAATGATGTAAGAAACCACTATGGTTCTCAAAGGAAGTGGCAGTGAAGATTCAAGACGAAAAGAAAGCATTCAGGAAGTACAAGGAATCACAGAAGGAGCAGGACAGAGAACTGTATCAGTTAGAGCAAAAGGAAGCTGGAAAGGCAATCAGAACAGCAAAGGCCTAAACCGAGGAAAAGATAGCCAACTCGGTTAAGAAGGAGGATAAAACCTTTTATAGGTACATCAGGGAGCAAAGGAAGACCAAGGGAGGGATAGGGAGGCTTAATAAAGGGGAAGGAGGGTGGGCAGAGGGTGACTGTGAAAAGGCAGAGATACTAAACAAATATTTTGCTCAGTATTTACAAAGGAAGAGGGAGGTACCTAAAACAAACAGTAGAAACACTCTGGATACAGAAGTTGATACCAGCCCATTTACAGAAGAAAGAGTTCTGAAAGAACTCTTAAAACTGAAGGTGGACAAAGCAATGGGGCCTGATGGGATTCATCCCAGAATTCTAAAAGAACTATGGGTAGAACTAGTGACACCACTGACTACCCTCTTTAACAAATCATGGGAGGATGGGGTGGTACCCAAGGACTGGAGGAGGGCAGATGTGATTCCCCTTCACAAAAGTGGGAGCAAGGCAGAAGCAGGAAACTACAGACCTGTTAGTTTAACCTCAGTGGTAGGAAATGATGGAATCACTTCTGAAGGAAAGAATTGTCAGTATCTAGAGGCCAGAGGGCACAGGACCCAAGGCAGCATGGATTCACAGTGGGAAGGTCATGCCAGGCGATCTGATAGATTTCTTTGACTGGGTGACCAAAGTAGTAGATCAGGGAGGGCTGTGGACATGGCCTACCTAGACTTTTAGCAAGGCATTTGACACAGTCCCACACAAAGATTAATATACAAGTTAACCAGCCTGGGAGTGGGTCCCGGATGACAGTCTGGGTAAAGAATTGGCTGGAGAATAGGACACAGAGAGTAATAGTAAATGGAGTCCACTCTGAGAGAAGGGGGTTACTAGTGTAGTACATGAGGTTCAGTATTAGGACCGGTCCTCTTCAATGTCTTTATAGCGACATTGCAGAGGGACTGTAAGGAAAAGTATGTCTCTTTGCAGATGACATGAAGATCTGCAACAGAGTTGATGCACAAGGTGGGGTGGAAAGGACGAAAACGGACCTGGCAAGGTTAGAGGAATGGTCAAATGTATGGCAGCTTAGATTCAATGCTAAGAAGTGCAAGGTAATGCACCTGGGAAACAAAAACCCAGGGGAAGAGTACACAATGGGGGGTGAGATACTAACAACAACAAAAATGGAAAGGGACCTGGGGGTAGTCATATCAGATGACCTAAAGGTGGGCAAGCAATGTGAGAGGGCAGCAAGGAGGGCTGGTGGGATACTGGGATGCATACGGAGAGGCATCAGCAGTAGAAAACAGGAAGTTATTATCCCTCTGTACAGACAGCTGGTGAGACCCCATCTGGAGTTCTGTGCAGTTCTGGAGACCCAATCTCCACAAAAACATAGACAGGATGGAAGCTGTCAGAGGGCAACTAAAATGGTGCAGGGTCTGCAGAAGACATATGAAGAGACTTAAGGAGCTTAATATATATAGCCTCGAGGGAAGGAGGGAGGGGGACATGATAGAAACTTTCAAGTACCTCAAGGAATCAACAAAGTCCAAGAGGGTAGCATCTTTCAAAAAGAGGTGTGCAAGAACAAGAGGCACAATTTAAAGATAGAAGGGGAGCTCAGAGGTAATTTAAGGAAGTATTTTTCACAGAGATGTTGTGGATGCATGGAGCAGCCTTCGAGGAGGTTGTGGAGTCAAAACAGTGGTGGAATTCAAGCATGCATGGGACAGTCATAAAGGCAATTCTAGGGGTGGGGTAGGAAGAAGTAGACTGCTGGTTAACTAGGATCTGCAGCTTATCCATTAGTTAGGAAATGGGCAGACTGGGTGGGCCAAGGTCCTTATCTGCCGTCAAATTCTATGTTTCTATGTTTCTTTGCATTCTTATGTTACATGTTTATGCTAAGGCTGGCTTTACAACCTTAAGTCCTAAGAGGCTAGCTCAGAGAAACAGCAGATTGCCTCGGCCTGACACACAGACAAAAAAAGAAGCGGGCCATCCTTAAGTTTATTTATATATTTAAGTTAGTTTTGTTGACCGGGAAAAGAGGGTTAGACAATTGCCTATCTTCAGCTTTGTCTGGGGGGGGGGCATGCAAACCTACTGAAATTGAACCTGATTAAGATGTTGGTGGTATTTAAGTGAATGGGGGAAATTCAGCAAAGATGCTGATGAAATTCCCCTACTCTTCTTGAGAAGTACCACAACATTTTTAATGTCCACCAGAAAAGGCATACAGGACCTCGGTTTAATGTCTTATCTGAAGGACTGCACACTGCAACAGTACAGCATCCCTCTAGGACTGGTTTGGGTGCTGAATCTGTGTTTGGACTTTGTGTTTTGAGTGAATTGGGTCTGTGTGCAAAACAGCCATTTGGAGGGCTCAGCAGCAGTCTAGGAAAAATCCTATTGCCAGACAGCCCAGGACAATGAAAATGGCTGACCAGGCAAGCAGCAGCTGTTTTCTAGCTGCCCACTGGACTACCACATATTCGGGCTTTAAACTGCAGTCTGCATATACTTTCTTGTTAACTCATTCTATCTGATGCCACCATTTTGGGTCAGGTTAAGCAGTGGATGGTTCTGACGCCATATGGCGCTAATGGGTATAATGGGTTGGTACCCCGCATGCGTGACACTGACAGCCACTCCCACAGAACTAGACAGGTAAGGCGAGCACATGGCAACGCATCACTGCGGAGCACGTACAGTATGCTGCCATATTGTTGATGTCAACACGGAAGCAGCCTACTGACATCCACTTTTTGGGTGGCATGCTCAGTCTCCGTGGTGCTTTCTTTCTTTTAGTTCTGTGGCCACTCTTTAAAACAGACCCTTCACCTCCTAGTGTGGCATGCATTGGGGGGGGGGCTGTCTGTATGAGTGCTGAACAGCACTAATTTACCCAGCCAGGACGGAGATGAGGTGAATTCAGGGACATTGGGTCACCGATCAGAAGTTCAGGTTGTAGAAATCACCTGACTCCCCCAACTGCACAGATGGACAGTGATTTTGGAATGACAGATGCGGGGAGCCTGGAGGCTGAACATCCAGAGTCAATCGATGAGTATGCACTTACTTTTCTCCCACTTACTCCCAGTTATTGTGTGGTGGAGAAGCTCTCAGCGTGCCAGAGTTGGTCAGAAGAGATGATCAGTAACGGGTTGTGGCGCACTGATAGAGTGAGCAGGAGAACTTCATGAACTGTTTCAAAAACTCTTCCTAAGAGCTCAGGATTGGGTCTGGTTAGGAATCAGATAAAGTAGTGCAATAAACAATCCGCAGTCATAAACGTTATTAAAATAAAGCAGGGGAAAATGGGAGGAGCGAAACACTTCATTAGTATAAATGGAGACAAGCCGACTCCTCAAAGTGAGGAGTGGTTAGAAAAAATGGGAAGGCAAGCAGGAAATGAATGCATTGCCTGTTATGTTGCAGACCAGCCTGAGCCTTGAGGCCTTTTGTAAAATATAGGAACTCCTTTTTTAATGTACCTGAATGTGCAGCAAGAAATATAAGGAACTTTAACCCAACCAATCACAGTATTATTTCCTCTTCTCCTCACTTTCTGACCGCTTCTCTTCTCTCCTGGCCAGTGGCTTAACTGGGGGACCACTAGAGAATCAGTTTATTTTTGTTTTTAGAACTAATCCACCCACATGCAGTTTCTGTCAGAGCTCAAAATAATGAGACCCAGACCCTTTCTACTGTTGGAGTCACTGGCCAGGAGAGAAGAGAAGAGAAGAAGAAGAGAAGAGAGAAGAGAAGAGAAGAGAAGAGAAGCAGCCAGAAAGTAAGGAGATGGGGAAATATTGAGACTGACTGGAGTGATTGAGTTTCTTACTGAAAACTGAATAAAACTACATTACACACACAAAGCTGAACTTTACTAAAACCACACAAACAAGGGCAGCTGTTGTACTAAACTAAATTTTGGTAAATTAGCCTGACCCGTAGTGGTGGCTGAGGGTTGGCACACCATCACTTTACTGGGGACAGAAGGCGGGGAGATGAGCTCAGTGACAGGCACATGGAAGCGTGCACAGCACCGCCACTAGCACCGTGCTAACGACCCTCTTCCTCCATGCCGGGGTAAAATCTTACAAAAAAAAGGCTTAAAAAAACTGCAGGACAACCAAAAAACTAAGCCAGGCAACCAAATTCATGGTTATGGTTGTTCGTGGGCAAATTATTTGGAAAAAATTTCCGAGCCTACTCGGCAGCCATGCTAGCAAGGCAAGGGAGTTTTATTGATATGGCGCCCAATCCTGGGGTTCTGAGCGCCTAATACAGCTAAAACAATAAAATAATAATCAGATAAATAACACAGCAAAATATCATTAGGGCTGCAGCATCTAAGGAGCCACCTTTGACCTGCCTTGCCATGGTGATGGGATCAAAAGGCTTATACCATTGCTACAGCAATGGTAAGACAGCGAAGACCAGTACAGCGACAGAATCGACTGTTTGCTGTACTGGTCTGCTGTCTTACCAATGCCGCTGTCTCCAGGGAGTTCGCTCCTCCCCAAAACAACTCTGATTTGGAGTTGGTAATCTTTAGTGTGGGGGTACAGCGGCAGAGCCCCCCATATGGGAGTGTGGGGAGCAAAGCCCCCACACATGAAAAACACTTGTGTTCCTGGATGGCACAATGCCAACTATCTGCATTGTGCCATTGCTGTAATGGCATTCGGCAGGATTCCTGTTGATGTGGCATGGGGGAACCATCAAAAGGTGACCTGCGGACCAATCAGGGACATTTATCAGCAAACAGAGCCAAAGGGACTCATGGACTACCGAAGGTCTTAATTACTTCAGTCACCTCTCCACCCCCCAATCGCCTGCTGAGTGACAGAACTCCAGGACTGTCTGTCCTGACTAACAAGCCGCTTAAACCAATCAGCTCTGCTGGTTCTCACATGAATAAGCAGGGGCTGAGCTGCTCTCAAGGCAGATCTGTGCGTAACCTCAGTTGAGCTGGGCTGCGAATTCTGCAGAGGGTTGTACTGCAACAGACTGTGCTGCTGCCTTGACAAACTAAGAGTATTGAGGGCAGATTCCTGCTTGGAAAAAGGAGGCACCTCATGCTGGCCAAGCACACTGCCATGCTGAGCCACTGTCAGCTGCTGAGAGAATGTGAAATGGATTGAGCCAAACTGCCACAAGAGACACTACGAGATCCTTCCAGAAGGCACCATAACTCAGTATCAGCCTACCATCAACCTGAGGGACTAGATGCTTTGATATGGAAGAGGAACGGATCTTAGTGGCCTAACCGATTAGAGGACAGCTGAACCTCTGAACTGCATCACCATCCCAGATGTGCAGCGAAGAGAGGAGGGGGCTGAAGGCGAGAGACCAAGGAAACTGAGTAAGCAACTGTCTGAAAGGGATCGCTGCAAGTTGTGACATCAATCCCCTACATAGTGAGGGAGATCCTCTGTCTTCAGAATTACTGACAAAACGCAGAACTTGCCCCTACAACTAGGACACTGTAAAAATAGTTGGGAATGGCATCTACTGGATTTGGCCAGCCATCCAGGAGTTTGCACACTCCTCAGTTGAGATTCTGTTTCTATAGCATTTGCATGACCCTTGGGTTAGGGGTTTTACAGTTTAACAAAGCATCTGCTAATATTTCTTTAAAGTGCACTAACGTCAGTCACTCACATGCAACAACAACGGCCTTACACCAATTCCATGGCTGGGCACCAATAACCTTTGGAGCCTCCTCACAGAGTTTAAAGGGTAAAACCCTGCTACCAGTGGGAAGAGGATAGCACCTCCAGTACAGAAGGACAAAAGTAACATATGGTACTGCACACTGTGGTGAGGGCTGAATTTGTAGGGCTGTGCTGGATGGGCATTTTCAGATTACAGACCAGGAGAAGTATTTACTTTGGCAGCACCTAAGCACAGCAGTGAAGTGCAGCAATGTGGCTCACAGGACGGGTCTATGTGGGGCACTAGAAGACCAGCCACCTTGCACTATTTACCTCGACTGTCATTCACCCCTTTTTCCCCTTAGGATACTACAGCCTTAATAAAGTTGTGCTCTTCCTGTTTAAATATTTGTTTTCTACCCATTTTGTTTAAAGTGTTTTATGTGCATGCTTAGTGGGGACTGTCTTAGCACTGCATGGGTCCATGGGAGGAGTGAACAAAGGGTGAGGTGGAAAGGTACTGCATTTTCAAGGGTTGTACCACACGCTCACTAGGCCCACTGTAATCTTTATCTGGGTGGAGACACCACAATATTTCTAACCATAAACAGCTATGAACCTCCTCACACACTAACAGACATTATAAGCCCAGAAGCCACCGTGATATCTTCTGTGATCCCGCAGCACTGGAGGGCTGCAGTGCCCTGCATCTCTGAGGCATCTGGGAGGGCACTCACTGGTGAGACACCACCCCTGAGGAGACCTTACAAAGTAGAGGCACCGCTGTGATTTATTCATTTTATTTTGGTAATCTGGTTGGCCCATGAGTAAAAGAATAAAACAAATCTGCCTGTTTTCAAGGGCTGCCAGCACAACAAACAAATAACAAATGTGATACAATATATACAAAGCAGAAACATCAATCAAAGCAGCTACAAGCATTCACTACAGCGAGATTAACATTTCCATTTTACTTTGGAATCACTAACTGACAATCTGTTAGGTCACAGGGTAAGAAGGCTGACCTTTGTTAGTTCTCATTAATGGGATTTCAAATGGATTCTGCCTGCTGCTCCAGTGGCAGCCCCTAAGGAAGCTCTGAGAAAAGACATGTCACAGAACCAGGGAGTAATCTAAGGGCAGCCTTTTTCAGGAAGCAAGCAGCACGGAAATTATAATGTTCCCTGAAAGGTAACCACTAAATCTGTGCAAACAATGAGGGGTTAATCTTGGAGGCTGTGTTATAAAATGTCGAATCTCATCATAAAGCATTCTTGCCTTTGTAAGTGCTGTATTAGAAGTTGAGTCATAGCACCATAGACCATAGTTTAAAAGTGACAAGAAACTTTACACCAGTACTTTCCTTGTTTTAAGTAAAAGAGAACTGTGTACCCTACAGAGCAGTCCAAGTTGACGAACAGATTTAGTCACTGGCTCAATATAACAAATAAAGAAGTACTATCTTCGATAACTCCCCAGAAAGAAAATTGATCCACCAATTCAATACTGTTGCTGTCCACGGACCTAACTAGAAATTTTATTTACTTATTAAACATTTTCAAGCACTTCCAAAAACCTTTTTTTTTTTTTGCATTGAGCATTACATGATTTAACATAAACCACTTTTAAAGTTTATCACAACCAGATTGCAGATCACAAATGTAATAATACCATTACCTCTACAAAACAATGTAATCCCAATGGAAGCCGCCTGGGGACTGGGATCATCGTACTTTGTGGTTCAAGCGTAAGGATAGGGCCAGACTCTAACCACACTAAGGCGAGGTCCTGGACTTCAGAAGGACAATTTAAAAATGGAGCGTGCCTCAGGGAAGTTCTAGCAGAAATAGGGAAAATGGGTGGAGTAGGGAAAAATGGGCAGAAATAAAAAGGCAATTGAGAGCATAACTAATCTCTATGCCAGGCAAGTCAAAAAGAGCAAGAGAAATAAAAGAGACAATTTTGGTACTCCAAAGAAGTACATTCAAAAGGTACAGGTCAACACAGAAGGAAGAGGATAGGGAGAGCTATCAGGAGAAACAAAGGGAGGCAGGTAAAGCAGTTAGGAGAGCAAAAGCACAAGTCAGCAAAGCAGGGGGATAAAACATTCTTCAGGTGCATAAGCAAAAGGAAGAAAAGCAAGGCAAGAGCAGTAAGACTAACTGGAGAAGGGGGGGTAGTGTGCAAGAGGACAAGAAGAAAGCAGACATATTACACAAGTAAGATAAAAAGCATTGGCACACACTCACGCTGGACATATGCACCAATCAAAGTTGATAAAGTGCTCAAGTCCTTTAATAAAAGTTCAGCTGCTCCACACCTCAAAAAGACAAAATCACAGAGGAAAAAAAAACTTGTTTCACGCAGGTACCCTGTGCTTTATCAAGAGCATAATGTGTAATATTATTTGCCCTCTTTTATAGTGAATCACTACACAGGTGATATACATACAAATTTAAATAGACAATGTATTAATCAACACATCTAAATACAATGGTTAAAAATATTTCTTGTGTATGATACAATGCTGCATAATGCCATGCTAAAAGGTTTGCATTTTATACCTTTTAAGATTCCTAATACAGCCGGCCTGGTGGTGCTGAGGGTTGAGGCGCTGGACACCACATCGGCGATCCAGGTTCAAGAACAAGCTCAGGTGCCAGGGGTCGGCAGGGGAAGGAGAGGATCAAGCATCCGATGGACTGGTCTCCTCTCCCTAGGGAGGGATCCAGGGGGCTTCCAGTGCAGTGGTAACACCCGGTGGAGATCGGTGCACAACAAGGTGTGAGCAGTTAAGGGAGAAGCGCGGTGGACACCTACAGCACTGCCCGTGCTGGCGTCATTGCATGCCCATGCTCCTGGGAAACCTTACGGGAAAAAACCCGCTCCTGGATGATCGATGGCTCCCCTCAGTGCGCGTCATCACATGACCAATCGTGGCCCTTGCCTCCACCCTCTCTATCCTTCCACCACCACTGCAGCACACTTGATTATAGATAGAGTGCCAGAGTGAGGTTGCCCTACCTCAGGGGCTCAGAGCTGGGGATCTGCGAGCTGTGGATGGTGGAGGCAGCTATCTCGAGGAGGCAGGACTTCAGGCGGTCGGGAGAGGCGCGATGAGTAGGGGCAGCCTGAGGAGTTCCAGAGTGCAGGGAGCAAAACAGAAGATAAAAAACACAAGATTCCTATTAAATCTTTTTATTATTAAAAAGCTAATTTCCTATTGCACTTTTTGAGCCAGTGGCCACTACTCTACAAATGATGCTGCAACTCTTATTTTATCATTCAAACCTGGGTAGTGTGTAGCCTGCAGGTTAAATATCCAATAGTTTTCCTTGCAGGTTAAAACATTGTGACTATGACCTCCATGTGGTCCTATTTTTGCTCATTCTATTCCTATAAATAACCATGTATGATTTTCAGGGTCTGACATATGATGGACATGATTAGCTGTTGCATATTCTAAGTTTCAATTTGCCACCGCCCTTACGTGTTCCCCCACCCTTTCTTTGAGAACATGAATTCTGCAGCATCCACTACTAGCACTAATTGGTTACCTCCCTTACCAAAAGGATGTTTTAAATGTCAGAGATGCAAATATTGTAAAAATATAAACGCAACGAATAGTTTTTTGCATCCAGTAGTGGGGTAATGTTATAGAAATTAAGGATTTCATGAACTCTGACACTTGCAATGTAATTTATTTAGCAACATGCAAATGTGGAGTCTTTTACGTGGGAGAACAAGAAGGAAATTCAAAGAAAGGGTGGGGGAACACGTAAGGGCGGTGACAAAATAGAAACTTAGAATATGCAACAGCTAATCATGTCCATCATATGTCAGACCCTGAAAATCATACGTGGTTATTTATAGGAATAGATTGAGCAAAACTAGGACCACATGGAGGTAATATTCACAATGTTTTAACCTGCAAGGAAAACTATTGGATAGTTAACCTGCAGGCTACACATTACCAAGGTCTGAATGATAAAATAGGGTTGCAGCATCATTTGTAGAATAGTAGCCATTGGCTCAAAAAGTGCAATAGGAAATTAGCTTTTTATTAATAAAAAAGCTCTATTAGGAATCTAAAAAGGTATAAAATGTAAACCTTTTAGCACGGCATTATGCAGCACTGTATCACACACAAGAAAGATTTTTAATCATTGTAATTAAATGTGTTGATTAATTCATTGTCTATTTAAATTTGTATGTGTCTCACCTGTGTAGTGATTCACTATAAAAGAGGGTAAAATGGTGTTGTACATTATTCTCTTGATACAGCGCAGGGTAGCCCGCTTGAAACATTGAGTTTTTTTTCTCTGTGATTACGTGTGTCTTGAGGTGTGGAGCAGCTGAACTTTTATTAAAGGACTTGAGCACTTTATCAACTCTGGTTGGTGTATATGTCCAGCGTCAGTGTGTGCCAATGCTTTTTATTTTACTCATGTTTCTGCCACATTGAGCACCACACACACGGGTAGCGACTCTGTTTTGTTTTATATTAAGCAAGTACTTTTGTTCAGTATTCACAAAGGAAAGGGTTGGTGGTGGGCTGCAGGTAGGGGAAAAGGGTATTAAGGGAAAGGAGGTGGTTACTAGCCCTTTTACAGAGGAGAAAGTCCTCAGGGAACTAGCGAAGCTAAGAGTAGAGAAAGCAATGGGACTGGACGGGGTTCACCCCAGAATACTTAAGTAACTAAAGGAGCAACTGCTGCATCTCTAATGGCCCTGTTCAATCTATCACTGGTTACGGGGGAAGATTCCAGGGGACTGGAGGAGGGTGGATGTGGTCCCACTACACAAAAGTGGGAATAGGAAGAGGCAGAAAACTACTGACTGGTAAGCATAACTTTGGTATTGGGCAAGGTAACTGAAAAACTACTTAAAAAGGATTGGGGAATGCTTAAAAACAGTGGATTGCAGGATCCAAGGCAGCATGGTTCACAGAGGGATATCTTGCCAAACAAACCTGATAAAGTTCTTTGACTGGGTCACCAGGGAGGTGGATCAGGGAAGGGTGGTGGATGTGGCCTACCTAGATTTCAGTATGGATTTTGACACCGTTCCACACAGAAGACTAGTAAACAAATGTCAGCCTGGGAGTGGGATCAAGGATAGTAAAATGGGTACGAAACTGGTTAAGGAACAGAACTCAGAGGATGGTGATAAATGGAGTTCACTCAGAAGAGAGTAAGGTAACCAACAGGCTGCCACAGGGCTCACTACTGGGACCGGTCCTCTTCAGTGTCGTTATTGGTTACATCGCAGAGGGGCTAGAAGAAATGTATGCCTGTTCATGGATGACACAAAAATCTGCAGCAGAGTGGACTCACCGGGGGTGAAAAAAATGAAGGGCTTGGCAACTGTGCTTTCTGCTAAAATGTGCAAAATTATGCATATGGAGCACAAAAACTCAAGGGCAACGCATGAGTTGTGGGGGGGTGTTATCAACCATAAAACAGGAAAGGGATCTGGGGTCATCATATCTTATGACCTGAAGGTAGCAAAACATTGTGATAAGGCAGTGGGAAAGGCTAATAGAATGCTGGGGTGCATACGGAGGGGTATCACCAGCAGAAAGAGGTAGTGTTACCCCAATACAGATCAATGGTGAAGCCCCACCTGGAGTACTGTGTGCAGTTCTGAAGGCCCCATCTCAGGAAAGACATAGATCAGGTAGAGGTAGTACAAAGAAAGGTAACCAGAATGGTGCATGGCCTGCATCAGAAGCCCTATGAGGAAAGACTTAGGGAATTAAATATGTATTCTCTGGAGGAGAGGAGAGAAAGGGAGGACATGACAGAAACATTCAAATACCTCAAAGACATCAATAAGGTACAATAAGGTTGCATTCTGCACATAAAGAGATGCTCAAGGACAAGGGGGCATAATACAAAGCTGGAAGCGGGGAGACAAAGAAAATGTGAGGAAATACTTCTTTATGGAAAAGGTGGTGGATGCCTGGAACAGCCTACCAGCAGAGGTGGTGGGTACCAAAATGGTAATAGGATTCAAACATGCATGGAACAGGCACAAGGGGACCTTAGTAACAGGGCGGGGGGGGTAAGGCTGGAGATAAATTAGGGTCTACAGTGCCACAGCAGGCACGGACTTGGGGCAGACTAGGTGGGCCATGAGGTCCTTTCCTGCTGACAGCAACAGCTTCTATGCTTCTCTTCAGTATAAAGTAGAAGATCAGAAGAAAAAACAACCTGAGGAATGGAGTTCAAAAACAAACTAAATAAAAGGACGCACTAAACTGAGCACTGGGGCACACCCAAACAGATATGTGCTAATGATGACAAAATGCTATTTACTTTGATTTTTTGCATTCTTAAGTACATATAGTCCTTAAACCAAGCACAAACATCTCTGGACATACCTACTCCAACCAGGGCCTTGAGCTAAACTTCATGACGTAAACCACATCGTAGGCCTTGAAAAGGTCCAAAATATGGGCGTCACCATATCACCTTCATCAAGATAATGATTCACCTTCTGTGCGAACCTCATCAAGGCCATTGAGGTACTACGTCTGGGCTTAAATCTATGCTGTGCCTGGGTCAGGATCCCCCATTTATTAACATACTCATTCGATTGATCAAAGATGATCCTCTACGGTACCTTGGCTAAAGGAGATACGAGAGAGATCGTTCTATAGTTTGTTTTTTCCTTATTGATGTTTATCCTCATCGGTGGGCTGCAGCTTATGTCGGCCAGCCTTTACCGGGCTCCGGGGTCATTTGGTATCTTAAGCCACTTTGCGTGTCCTGACGGATCCCCAGAGGTGGCCCAGAAGCATCATCCTTGCACAGCCCCCACAATTTCCACATTTTCGCCCTGTTACGCCGAGGCTCCAGAATGCAGTAGTGCATGCGCATGGAGGCTCTGGTGACAGCCTCCTCTTCCCTTTCCCGGGCCTGGCGCCAGGGCTCCCTGTACATAGCACTGCTACCCAGCCTCCACCAGGAGGCAGCAAAGCACCAAGGAGGCCCTCTGAACCCTCCCAAGGAGGAGGAGAAGAGCTGCCAGCTGGCAGCTCAATCAGCTCTTGCCCTCCCCCTGGCTGACCCCAGTGGCCCGAGCTTGAGCCCGAACCTGAGCCGGTGTGGTGTGAAGGTGTGGTCCAGCACCTCAAACCTCAGCTAACTGGGCCAGCAACCAAATCGGTCTATAGTTATTAATCTGGAAGGATCACCAGCCTATAATATGGGGTCACATTTGCTTGTTTACAGACCTGGGATATTGTTCCCATTCTTAAAGAGTTTTCTAACTGGCACAGCAACTGAATTCAGTGCCAGTGTTACCAAATATGCATCAAAATTACCCTTTCCTACAGCAGGCCTTGGCTTAATTTTACTAAAATAATATGCAACTTCAGTTACTGCTAGTACCCTAAAATAAAATTTGGACAGTGAGGGGTGAAAAGAATACAAGTTACAAAAAAAAAGTAATTAAAAGGACCAGCAAGTGTTTTTGGGTCAACAATTCCCTTGTTAGCCATCTTAAAATATGAAACATTCTCCCTTTTCTTACCACCCAACACTTCCTTAAATGTGGCCCAGTATTCATATGCACATAAAATTATGTTTTTACTTTATACAAGGCAGTCTGCCTTACAGCTGTTTTACTACTGCTGTATTATGAGCATGTCTATAAGCCAATAAAAGACTAAGGTCCCTTGTTTTCCTATATTGTTTGCAAAGCTCATCTCTGTGACAGGATTGAATAAGGTCCTGCCCCGCTTGTTATGCAGAATGAGTTTAAATGTAAGGATCTGTTCTGTCCTCTCCTTTTCTGTCTCTTCTCTGTCTGGTTGTGCAACCAAATTTTCTTGTGGGACCTAGGAACTGAGCACTCTATCGGTTTTACAATTCTCCGCCTCTTGCCATCTCTTTGTCTTCACTTGCTGTTCTGTCTTTTCTTCCCTCTTGCATATCTGCAGTTATAAAAATATATGTGAATCTCTGTGTAAAACGGTATATGATACTGGGATCCCTTTGTTTAAAACTGTATATATAGTTCTACTGTTAAAATGATTGCAAAGCTATTTGGAACTCAAGGGGTTAACCTGAGATGCTAGTTTGCAAAACCTCTCCAGAGCTGTCAACAAGAGGTCATTTCTGGGTCACTATGTTCATTTAGCTGCACCTGCAAAAACTGACAAAAACATTTTAGAAAGAACAACGTCTGTTTAAGGAGCAGAGGTTGAAAGATTTATAAAGCGAGCAGGAATGCTTTTAGAAAAACAGAGTGAGAGACTGAGATTTAAGATTGAGAATAAACACTTAGAAGAAGGACTTTGTTTTCTCAGTTTGTACTGCCTTTGTAAATAGTAATACTGAATCATTTTATTTTTATTTTGTTGTTATTATTAATAATAAAACACTCATTCTTGAATTTTACAACTGCCCTATGTCATCCTATGCTTCCTGACTTGTGCTTGACGACAATCTCCACTCCTCATCATCAGGAATATATTATCTGGTATCACACAGCAAAAAACTGCTCAGTTTTCATGAACTGCTCTAGAATTGTTTCTGTATTTATTTGCTGTGCATCTAATTTCACCAGAAGTGGTTGTACAGTTGCTTCACAAAGTTAACCACATAAAATAGTGCACAGAATGTTCCTACTGCTACTTCAGTTAGGTTTTGTATCATAGTAGTTGCAACACAAACATATTTGAATAAAATGTCCCTGTGGGTTGATGATACATGCTGATGAAGTGAGGACTGTGTTCAGGATACATAAAGAATTGCAATTTATCTTCTGTCTCTCTGTGTGACTACTGAGCCTAGTTGTCACTCACAGCCACAAAACCACCATCACTTGATGCCTGATGGTCAAATGGTGTTGCTTCTTCTTGCAGGCAGGACTTACTATAGCAGTTTATCTGTGTATGGTCACATTCCACATAAAATATAGTTACCCCTCCCCTCACTCATCTCTGCCCACCACCCTCTCCACCTAGTCCGTTCAAATCTTCTCAGCCAATGACTCACAATAATTTAAAAATATTACATAGATTCTGATGACAGATAAAGACGTGTTACTCTAGCCAGTTTTCCCATTTCCTACCTATGTGCCCAACCCAGTCAAGCTGACGCAGCACAAAGGTACTCATCCTCTTAATCTAAATGGCAAGCCTAAATGCATGTAATCTCACTTAGCAGTGTTGTGTGCTATCGTGATCAGTGAGACTGCCAGCATTCAGGCCCAGTGGTGAGACCAAGAGGGTGAGGATCTTAGCACTGCACTGGACAGATTACAATACTGATTTTAAACTACTGGAGGAGAGTCAGTGACTGAGGAGATTTGTAATATCTGGGTGCAGAGGGTGGCTGGGCTGAGATGGTTGGGGCGTTGTATACATTTTAAGTGGAATAGATGGTAAAAGAGCTAGCCTGTGGGTGGCACTGGTAGATCTCCGAAAACACTGCAGCCACATGCACTTATTATTAGGGAGAGCTGAGAATGCTGCTGGTGAGGGTGTGGGTGGAGCTGGGAAGAACCACTCTGCATCCCAAAACCCATTACACCGGGCAGGAGAGAGGGGCTAAAAAAAAATGACACACTAAGCGCTATACAAAGTTTGTCTCTCATGAGGACATAATACATTTTGTACTGTAGCCACTGTTACACAAAGATTTTAGAGTAAAATAGTCCTGCTCATCATTTTTCATAAATCTGCTGTAGTCCACTGTTGCTTATTCCCATTTATCCTTATTTTTTTTTCCATATTACTTTTTCCGCTCTTGTTTCCGTTTCTCCCTGTACAACCCCTCCCACTCGCGGCATGAACATGTGCATGTGGAGGCACGTGCCGTCCGCGTGGCCGCTTCTGTGTCTCCCGACCTCTGGCACTGCCCTCCAGCCTCCACTAGGGGTCAGCCAAGGAGCAGGACGACAACCCTCCCTTCCCCGGGGGAGGAGAGCAGACCTTCGGACGCTCGATCCTCTCTCTCTCCCCCCCCTGTGGACCCCCGGCAACCCGAGGTTATTCCCAACCCCAGGTCGCCGGCATGGCGCAAGGTGTGGCATCCAGTGCCTCAACCCTCAGCACCACTGGGACAGTCCCCTGTTTATCCTTATTAACCTAACTGGGGCATATCCATTACAAATGCCCCAAAAGACGATTGTTAAAGCTCTACAAGAAACATAGAAATAAAAGATGGCAGCAGGAGAACAAGGGTCCATCTAGTCTGCCCATGTGTTTCTTGGACCTTTTCAGATCCCAGGACCTAACCCCCTTCTGCCTAATGCCTCTTACTGCTCCTGTTGCTTTTGATTGTGCTTTAACCTTGTCCCACCCCAGCAAGAATGACGTCATGGACTTTGCTTCCACTACCTCAGCAGGCAGTTTATTCCATGGCTCAATGACTCTTTGTGTAAAATAGTGTTTCTTAAACTTCTGCTTGAAGCACCCCCCCCCCAACTTCCACTCGTGCCCTCTAGTGTTAGAGTCGGAGACTTTATTGAACAGGTACGAGGATGGCACCTTATTTATTCCTGTCAGAAACTTGTATGTTTCTATCATATCTCCTCTCTCTCTCGTCTCCAGTGAGAACATATTTAATGTTTCCATACACTTCTCATATGAGTGCCCTTGAAGACCCTGGATCATGCTGGTTGCTCTTCTCTGCACAGCCACCAACCTATTTATATCATTTTTCTGATGTGGACTCCAAAACTAGATACAGTACTCAAGATGGGGCCTTACCAGGGACCTGTAGAGTGGCAGTATTACCTCTTTCCTCCCGCTGTCGAACCCCCCTCCCTATGCACCCCAGCATTTTGTTGGTCTTGCTCTAAGCTTTGTTGCATTGGCTTGTATGTTTTATGGTGCTGCTTATGAGGACACCTACTGTAGGTCCTGTTCTTCCTGCATGGAGCTTGGGTTCTCTTTACCCAGATGCATCACATTACATTTTCTTCGTTGAACTTTAGCTGCCAGACATTGGCCCATCTTTCCAACCTCTGTAGGTCTCTTTGTAGGTCCTTAACCACCTCCTCACTGTCAACCCTTCCTCCTAGCTTGGTATTGTCCATGAATAGGGCAATTCTGCCCTGAATACCTGTGCCGATGTCACTGATAAAGGCATTATACAGGACTGGCCCCAACACTGAGCCTTGGGGCACACCACTAGTGACCGCACCTTCATCAGAACTCACTCCATTGACCACTACTAGCTATTTTCTGTCCCTAAGCCAATTACCTACCCAACTGACTATGCCTTGCTGACCCAGGTCCTCCAACGTTTTCAGCAAGTGGCTGTTGCGGCACCTAAGGCAAATTCATATAAGTAAAATTGAAAAAGACCAATCAGTTAACTGAGTGAACTACAATAGGTAGATCCCTTCTATTTTTTGTACTCCAAAGACAAAACACTGGACAGTCACTAACTATGTCATGTAATGTACCAGATTATATTTATTTACTGAAAACTGGTAACCCGGAAAGGTACACTGTGCCAAGACTCGTTGCAGGTGCGACCCAGGGGGAGGGGTACAGGAATATAATGCACACAGTGACAAAGATGTAATCAATATACACAGTAGTGCTATATTCTAGACAGAGAGATTTCAGTATTCTTGATGTATTAGAAATCAGGAGCCAATCAACAGAGGGTTCAAAGCCAGTACTGTAGTTGATTCCAGTACTCGTACCTATTACTTGGTCAAGATTAAGAACACTATTTGCTGTAACTCTTTAGTTTTAAAAGAATTCCCCAAAACACAAAATTTTCATTAAAATCCTCCACTACTGTCCACTCTCTACTCCTGGGAGAATTTTTAAATTTAGACACTGTCTGCATACCCTGCTCAAAAAGTACCTGGTGCACTCATTTCAGCTGCTGAAAAAATGAAACCTGTGGGTAGGAGCGTTCCTAGAGAAAACTAACTGTGGGTATTGTGGAGTTCATCTTACTTTACTTTACACTATGGTCAGAACTCATGGACGTGGTTAGAGTTAAAGGCCTCAAGCCCCCCCCCCCGGCCTGCCCTTCTCTCCTTGCCCCACATCCATCCCTTCCTGGGCCCAAGAGTGCCCAACTCCCCTTATAGGCCTCAATTTAGCTCACCACACTGTATGACTCCCATTTCTCCCATGTGGCTGTGTGTTTTTCTACGGTAAGCTTCAGGGTTACCATATGTTCCATGGAATACAAGTCATTGACCTGGGCTTTCACATGATAAAAGAAACAAGAACAAAAAATGCTTCTGAAGTAAAAAGTAACTGCTGACTACTTTTATAAATTCTTACCATTGCCTGTCAGCTGTTTTTGGTATTACTAAATCTTAAAGTCTGCAGCTAGCAGATGTTCAGATTTTTAATGGGACACTGCACACGTCCCACAACATTCCAGCATTCAACGCTTTGTATTTATGATTATTATTTTGTTTTTAAGTGGGCCCACATTTCAGAACAGACACACATAAAACGTCTGTTACCACACCCTCAAGCTCAGCCCTACCTTTCTTCTTCAGGATTATCTCAAAATCTGAGGCAAAAACCTTCTGCAAGTGTTAGGCAAGACCAGGCATAGTGGGGATAGTCTCGACCTGAGGTTAATCTCACTAACCCTTGATGCACTCCTGGCACCCCTAACTAGAATCCAAAACCTCTCCCTCACCACTGGAAAATTCCCCAATCCCTAGAAAGCTGCTGTCGTTACCCCAGTTTTCAAAAGCAGGGACAGGACAATTCATATTAACTACCGGCCTATTCCCATACTACCTCAATTTCCAAAGCTCTGGAATGGATTTTCTGTGATCAGCTCATTGACCATCTAGACAAATACAGCCTGCAATGCCAGCAGCAACATGGGTTTAGAAAGCTACACAGTACAACAACTGCACTGGTTGAGTTTTCTGGATTTATTCATGATGCACTTGAGTGGGGGCTACCTTCATAGACTACATGAAGGTCTTTGATAAAGTCAACCATGAGCTCCTGCTTACTCAATTAAGTGACTTAGGCATATCCACGAGCCCCATGTGCTGGTTTTGGAGTTACCTCACCAGACATGTACAATAGGTAAAAATCACCAGCACTCTCTCCAACAGCTTTTGTGTTATCACTGGAGTTCCCCAAGGATCCATTTTAGGCCCTCTGTGGTTTAGTCTCTTTTTAAATCACCTCCCGCAATCGTGTCAAGACAGAATCCTCCTCTATGCGGATGACGCAGTCCTCTACACTAGTCACCCTGACCCCACTGCCCTGGAACAATGTATGTAGTGCAACTTCAATACAGTTGAAGACTAGCTCATTAATGCACAGTTATTGTTAAACTATAAAAAAACAAAAACCATGCTGTTCGCCTCTACTCACAGCAGGTACAGGTCATCCACACTGGTTATCGGAAACAAACAAAACAAAACTCTTGAAATGGTACAAAACTTCAAATACCTTGGGGTTACCCTGGATAGCTCCCTCTCTTACTCACTACACGTTGACCAGGTCGCAAGGTCTGCAAACAGGAGAATCAGCCAACTCTACAGACATAGGCACTGCCTTACAGACGAAGCCCTTAAACTCACCATAAACAGTTTGGTCTTTTCTATAATAGACTATGGTCGTGTGTCTATAGTGCTGTCTCTGACACAACCTTAAAAAGGATAGCCTTAACTCTGAATAAAGCCTGCAGACCAGTCCTGGGTGCCTCGCACCTTTCTCTTTCCTGTGATCTCTACTCACTCTCAGGTTGGCTAGATCTAGATAACAGAATTCGATATCAGTCATGTCTTCTAGCCAAAAAGGCTGTCCTCAGCCTTGCACCAATTGGGGTTCAGTCCATGCTTTACCCAGCTACAGCAGCTAGATCCACCAGAGGCTCAATCAACAATCTCTATATGTTACCCTTTCGCCGAACGTCATTTGGTCAACGTTTTTTTGGTTTCCAGGCCCCAAACTGGCTCAACTCCCTCCCAAGTGACCTACTCACTGAATCCAAACTTGGACCTTTTAAATCAAAACTCCGCTCACATCTCATAAGCCTTAAAAAGTGCACTTGCTTCCACTAACAATTTTTGTCTGACTTAGGTCAGTCCTGATATTCTCCACTCCCTATTCCCCCAGTTGATTCCATTCTCCATTCTACAGCGTGCCCAGTCTATCACAATCCCTGTGCACCCCCTACTCTACCCTGCTTACCTCCTAACCCCTGCTCCATTAATACAACATCCCTCCACATCTTACTACCTCCACTTCCCTCCACATCCTTCTGACCTTCACTTCCCTCACCCCACCTATCCCTCCTTGACAAAGGTTACCAGCTTTGCTGGTTTCCCGCACTGTGCTAGAACACTCTTCCCTGCTGCTTGCTACTGGTTATATTTCATGTGAAATTATTCCTATTATAATCACTGTGATATACTTGCTTGTTCTTTCTCATGTAAATTACTTTTGCCTTGTTTGGCAATATGATATTGTTCTTGTCTGTCACTACCTTAAATAATGAAATATGTGTATGTTTTGCCTTGTTTGTCTACTGGACGTGGAACCTCTGTAAATGAGCTCTAAGCTCAAAGGTTGTAATCCAAGAATGTAATAAACAGACAAACAAACATTTCACAGGAGGAGTACAATGACAACAGAGTGGAGCAAAACTAGAATGCATAAGGGCCCAAAGGAGGCAGGGTTATGCTACTAAAATCTGCCATTCCCCATAGTCCTAGTGTTTGTTTCAGTCCCTGGAGGTTCCATGCTATATCTAGCTAGGAAGGAAATATAAATTGCTCACTGCTCCAAAAATCCCATCTACAAATCCCACTGAGCTACAAACTGCACCAACACTTTCTCACCACGGATACCTGTGCCTGCCACTACTAAATCCCACCTCAAGTCAGTAATCCCATTGCCGTAGTCTGCACTTACCCTCTAGCACTTCTTTAACCCTGCCACAGTTCTACTGGGCAGCCCCAACCTTGTACTTCACTGACCCACTGTCCTCTCCCATGGCTGCCGCCACCCCCCCACCTCCTACCCCACCCACCCCTTCCTCTTACCATTACCTCTCCATCTTCTCCCCCTTCTCCTCCCCCTCTGTCTGCTCTACTTATTTTTGTCTCTCCTTGATGCGGCATACTTGTACAATGCCTTAGTATAGTGTAACCATAAACTTTATCTGTACTGTAACATTTGTTTGTATATTTGCTACCGAACCGCTCTGTATTTGAATGTTTATGTATCACTCTGTACTTGTTAACTGATGTGGAACCAATTAACGAGCATCCGCTCACTGGGTGCTATCCAAGATTGCAAAATAAATAAAAATAAAAAATAAAAAAAACTGTGTGTGACCTTCATAAAAATCTTACCTGGGATACAAGTTTTTTTGTGTTGGGCTACTTAAAATTCTGAATTTGTACATCTGCTTGTAACGAGTATGTGGACAACAGAAACTGATATACAATGCCACAACCTGACAAATGGAGAAAACTAATATATATTTCTAGTTGCATTGTGCTGGGTTTAGATATAGAAAGTGCACCACAGGACATACTAGAAATTAATACAATGAGCATAAATCACTGCCCTTGTTCTTTACGATAAAAATGGATCCAAATCTTTGAAATGTCACACCCTAATTGGCCAATCCGGTTACTCACACCGCCTCCCAAAAATCTGGAATCCCCCAACCCTTAAATCCAACACTCATCCTCTGCCTACTCCATCAGCTCTGTCCTCAATAATTATCTTGCACCTAGCTACTCCTGCCATGTCCCTCCCTAATTCCCTCCTCTAAGCCCTGGATAAACTCTACCCCTCTACTGTCTCCTTCATTTTACCCTGTGCACCCACACACACAAATTTCTAGCTCTCCTCCCCGTCCCTCAAATTGCTCCCCCTTACTGGCCTCCCTTGTTCTCTCACAGAATGTAAAGGACCCTGAATATTCCCCATGGGTCCATGCATCCAGATGGACTATTGATTAGGCCCCATCCTCTCCAAAGGTGAAAATTCCCTCCCCCTCAAGGGTTCAATTCTCACTCTCTCCCTCTACAGTCACTCTCTTAATCCCTATCTACTGACCTTCCTCAACCCCCTGACAGGGTACCCAACATCCTGAAGGGTCCTCTCTTGGGTTAGGTCCTATTCCCCCTTCTAGCATGTAAGTCACACCTCCTCCTTCTCTTCCCTTTTTAAATCCCTACAGCCTCATCCCCCTTTCTGTCTAGCCTCACAGCCCCCTTGCAGGGTTCCCCACATCCTAAAGGGGTCTCTCTGGGACACTGCCTATCCCCTTCTCTCTGGTCCCCTCAGTCCCCTTGCAGGGTTCCTCGCATCCTGAAGGTGTCTCCAGGGACATGACTATTCCCCCTCCCCCCCACCTCACCCTTTTGTAACACCTGCCTTAGAACTATATGTTAATACTGATCTTGTAACTTGAATGCAACCTGAACACAATTCTTCCCCCTCCCCCCACCTCACCCCTCCATCTGTTTTTCACCTTTTTATGTTTGCTTGCACGCATGTGCAAGAAACATAGTGCCATCATCGGAGTTTTCAGAGGTGTGTCAGCCCTCTTCCAATTCAGTCAGTGTGTTTGCAGGCACAGCCGCAGTTCTCCAATGCCTGCTGGAACTGTCTATGACAGCTCCAAAATGCAGTGGCGTACAGTTGAAAGGGGGAGCTACGCTTCAGTGAGCAGCGATCAGATATCGCCTGCTCATGCGTGCTCCCCCTACACACACACACGCTGCGTGCTGCCCCCCCAACGCACAGACTGTATAGCTGACGGGGGTGCCCAATCCCCCATCAGCTGTGCTGCGCTCCCCGAAACACAGTTTCATATGCCAGCGCTGGGTGCCCACCCCAAGCGTGGCTATCGTCATACGGCTGACGGGGTGCCCAATCCCCGTAGAGCACCACTGTGCCCCCCCGCGGTAGGGTGCCACACTGGGAGCCCATCCCAGCATGGCAACACATGCCATGGCCAGCAGGGTGCCCAATCCCCATCGGCTCCGCCCCACCAGCCGTCCTTCTGCCCACGCTGGGGGCCCACATCCCAAGCGTGGCAAGCGCGTCCGATATCCGTAATAAAAAAAAACAACTGAAAATCAGCGGTCCCTTGCTGTGTCTGCCCCACCCGTGCCCACCCACTGCACATCCTGCCTCCTACACACACTCCCCACCCCTATACCTCTGGAGCTCGTGGCGGCTGATCTGGCCGGACTGGGAACATGTCTGCACTCTCCAAAGCCAACAGTGAACTGAGGAAATGCCGATAAGCTGTATAATGGGATAGATAGGGTTTTTTCAACTTTATTGCATATCTCAGGCATTTTTTGGAATTTTTGCACCAAATTTTCAACATGGGGTTTTTGGGACCCCTTCTCATGAATGCTGTCACTGTCATGGCGTTACTTGGGCCAGAAGGGTGATTTCGTAGCCACTGCGCGAAATCACCTTTCCGGAATGATTAACGAAATGACACTGCCAGTGTTCATAAGGTGGGCTCTCAGAAAGCCTATTTTGAAAATTTGGTGGAACAATTCCTAAAAATGACTGTTTCTAGCGTCGTTCGCAGTTCTACACCTTTCGTAAGTTTGCGAATTTTCAATATTTTCACTCCAGATTTTCAACACTGCCATTTTACCACACCTCCTTATGAGCAGCACAGCTGTCATTTTTCACATCTCACCCAAAACATGTTTCCGCCCATGTAGTGCACAATGGCGCAGTCGGTGTGTTAAATCAATGTATTGGACACGTTAAGAAAATCACAGTGACACTGTTTATGAGCAGAAGTCTTAAAATGGGTATGTTGAAAATTTGGTGAAAAAATTCCTAAAAATAACTGTTTTACGAGCGTGCGTTGCAGAGTTCCTACGTACGCTCATAAGTTCGCAAATTTTCAATATTTTCACTCCAGATTTTCAACATTGCCATTTTACCACACCTCCTTATGAGCAGTAGAGTTGTCATTTTCACTCTCACCAAGCGTGTTTCTGCCCATGTAGCGCACAATGGCGCAGTCGGTTATTAATGAAATCAATGTATGGGACATGTTAAGAAAATCACAGTGACACTGGTCATGAGCAGAGATGTTAAAATGGCTATGTTGAAAATTTGGTGAAAAATTCCCAAAATGACTGTTTTAGAGGACCACGTTCGCAGTTCCTCATACGCCCGGCAAGTTGCAATTTGTAATATTGCACACCAGATTTTCAACAGTGCCATTTACGCACTTCCTTATGAGCAGTACAGCTACCATTTTCACATCTGCTTAAAATGTGTTTCCGCATGCATAGCGCACAATGGGTACAGTCGATTGTGCGAAAACAATGTTTGGACAGATTAAGAAAATCACAGTGACACTGGTCATGAGCAGAGGTCTTAAAATGGCTATGTTGAAAATTTGGTGACAAAACTCCATAAAATGACTGTGTTATGAGTGAGCATTGCACAGTTTCCACACCAGCGTAAGTTCATGTATTTGTAATATTTTCAGTCAGATTTTCACCAGTGGCATTTTCCACACCTCCTTCGAACAGTACAGCTGTCATTTTCACAACATGGCAGAAATGTGTTTTCACACTTTCAGCACAGAAATGTAGCTGTTGCTGGGAAATCATTGTTGGGACTGATAAAAAAAAACACACTGACACTGTTCATGATCGGAGGTCCCAAAATGCCTGTGTAAACAATCTGCTGTAAAAAAATCCCCAAACTAGTTACATTACAGGTGTGCGTTGCACAGTTTCTACACACACTCATGACTTCACCAGTTTTTTTAAGATTTTCACAGCAGATTTTCAACATTGCCATTTTAACACCTCCATGAACAGTACCGCTGTCATTTTCACATCCTGTTCAGAATGTGTTTTGCACCTGTGGTGCCAAATGCCATAGTCACTGTGCAAAAGCAGTTTTAGCTAACAAACTGATACTGCCACTGTTCATGAGAGGTGGGGTCCAAAAAACATGTTGAAAATTTGGGTGAAAATACCAACAAATGCCTGAGGCATTAGGTTTCCGACCATGGCCCCACCCTGTAAGAATGACAGGCATCAGGGGTGTGACTTGGATTCTTGCCTGTGATGCTCATACCATTCCACCCCACCCACACCTGCAGCCAGAGAGGCATCAGGTGTGCCTCAGACTCTTGGACCCAAACTTCACCCCATTCTCCTATACCGCACCCATCTCACCATATTTTCTGATGGAATGGGGTGCGCATAAGGGCCAAAGACCCCAAGGCACATCATGGCACTTGTCAGTGTCTGCAGGGTAGGGTGTGGTGAAATGGCATGGTCGTTATTCCTGACGACCCAAAGGCACACCCCAATGTCTGTCACTCTCTGCAGGGTGGTGGTGGGGTTGGCTTCAGTTCAATACTTCGCTGCCATTCCTATTATGCAGCTCTGTAACTTCTATGCTACCAATGCCAATGCCAGCAAGCAAACATTCGGCATTGACAAATCCTTATCTTTCATGTCAGCACTTGTTTACTTATTAACCGGCAGTTATTGACCACTCTTTCTACCTGTGCTCGCCAACACTGTTGTACCACTGCTTGTAACAGCTCCTTACAACTGTATATTAATGCTGATCTTGTAACTTGAATGTTTAATGTCTCACTACTATTGTACCCCTTCCCCCCAGGTTGCACCAGAAGACGAGCGACTTGTCACTCAGTGCACCTTCCTGGTGAAATATTTCAATAATAAATAAATAAATAAGATACAGGCCCTTAGAATGAAGGGCGGAAGCTTAATTTACAAAAAAATAAAAAATGTTCCTCTAAAACTAGTTATTTCTTCTCCACTCATTGATGTAGTGTTAGTGGCTCAGTAGGCTGCACAGTCGCCTCTAGGGACAAAAATCAGAAGGTTATAGGTTCTAGTCCCAGACCAAGAACTTGGGCTAATAACCCATTAATGACATGGTCTTGTGGCATTACGGGGTTGCTGCACTCTTGAAATGCTTTTCTCCAGATGAAATGTTAAACTGAGTACCCTTCTGTCCCTCTCTGGTGCTGTCCAGGTGAACATTACAGATCTCATGTCCCTTATTGTAAGAGCAGGGGATTTGTTCAATGCACAGGCCTACATTTTCCCCATCAATAAAATATGTCTCTGTAACCCACCCTCAGGATGCACCTGGGGATTAGCATCATAGCTCAGTGTGCCTTTCTTGGTCAAAAATTACAAATAACAAAATGTCAAAAAAATTGTTGCTGTATTGGTCCTTGTACAATAATATGCATAAAATAGGTGATTTGATACCTTTTATTGGACCAGCAGAGATTTACAGAAAAAAAAAACTAAAAGTTTTCGAACCTACAGTGTTCTTCATCAGAAAGGGAATGGCAGGTTTTCTTAAAAAGAGCTCACTTTCATTCTACACATGCATGTTACACATTAGAGAGTAATTAGCTGAGAAACACAATTAGAGATAAGAAAACCTCCTTGAAAAATCTAGTAGTGTGAAGGTCAGATGTCCCAAAGGGAATGTTATATAGATGTGCAAGGTGTATAAATTATATAATGTTAAAGTCTTACTAAAGATTACAGAGAAACCAAAGCCTGTGTGTGTGTGTGTGTGTGTGTGTGTGTGTGTGTGTGTGTGTGTTTGGCTGTGTCCTCTACCACATACTTTCAATGCTGGCACTGTGTAAACATGTATCTGTCTTTAACTGTGTGTTCATTTGTCAATCTTATTTGTGAACATTTAAACCGTAACCTGAAACTGGACCACCTGATAAATAGGACTTAAAAAAACCTTTACTAAAAAAATGGCATGTACCTTAAAGGCATTATATGAAACTAGCTTCTCTAGAAGAGACAAACACATAATTTGTTGGCAGAAAAGGACGACTTGGCCTACCCAGTCTGCCCAGATGGTCCCTGCTTAATCTGCCTCTGCAGACCCTGCTATCTGGTGACCCTCTCTGCTTATTTACTAATATTCCCCTATGTCTATCCCATGCATGTTTGAAACCCCCCCACTGTTTTCACCTCCACCACTTCTGCTGGCAGTCTGTTCCAGGTGTCTACCACCATTTCAGTGAAGTAGTACTTTCCAACATCCTTCTTAAATGCTCATTCTACCCCCTGCCCCACAGCTTCATCGCATGCCCCAGTCCTGGTGCTCTTTCACATTTCAAAGAGACTTCCCTCTTGCATCCTGTTCACCTGGTGGGGTACTCATAGGTCTCTATCATGTCCTTTCTTATTCTCCTCTTTTCCAGGGCGTACATGTTGAGATCCCTCATAGGGTTCTTGGTGTATCTCCTCCAACACTGTAGTTGCCCGCCTCTGGACTGCCCACACCCTGTCGATGTCCTTTCAGAGGTGTGGCCTACAGAACTGGACACAGTACTACAGGTGGGGTCTCACCAGTGAGCAATACAATGGTAACACCACCTCCCTCCTCCTGCTAGAGATACCCATCCCTAAGCACCCCAGCCAGAAGGTGAAGGAAGGAAACATATTCAATTCAGTGCTTCAGAGTAACTGGTATTTTTCTTTTAAACTTAGATTGTAGGCTTGTAGTGACACTATACTTTCTTTCTGTGTTGTCTTTACTTATAATTGTTTTTGGGCTGTTGAAAATTTAAAAAATAGTGGTGGTGTAATTCTGTGCTGTCTTTAATTGCTGCAAATTTTATCTTGGCTTGTCTGACTGTCCTGTAGCTGGGTGAACCCCTTCCCCCAACTCTTAATTATATGCCCTGATAAATCTGATTGACAGGAGCTAAACACAGGGTATAGTAAGAGGTGTGAATTAGGAGGAGCATAAGGGGGAAAAAGACCACCCTCAGCACGACAAGTGTTTTGACTCATTTATTTATTTATTGGTTTCTTTTTCCTTAAAAAAATATATATCTGAGGATCAGTTACAGGATTTTTAGTACTGTAAATAAATAAAAGAGAACTAAAGAGCTTCAGTAGCAGATAAGTAGTGGAATTGCAGTATAATGTGGCAGTGGTGCAATGCAGTGGCTGTGAGGCAGCCATATTCAGGCAGACCTTCTGGACACTGAGGTGCTGCCCTATCTGCATGCATCTCTCGGGACTGCAGGATGAGGTAGCCAGACTCAGAAGCGGAGTAAACTGGGTCAAGGTACCATCACCCCTGTCCAGGAACCACCAGTCAATGCAGCTGCCTCAAGGATGCGAGACGAGGGCACTTGGATGACAGTGGGCTCAGGAGGTTAGAGCAGTCAGGCAGAGGCACATCCAGATCCTATTCCTCTCAGAACTCTTATGCCACACTGGCAAATGAGGACAACCAAATAAGTACCCAGGGAAGTGGAAGGAAAGGATGTGGAGGTTAGGCAAGGAGGTGACCTCAGTGGGAAAGCAGTGGACCCCAGAGGAGGAGGAAGCGAATCCTGGTGGGGACTCCATCATAAGAGGATCCAGCTAGGAACACAGGAGGAGGAGGACAGGGAGGTGAGGTGCCTACCAGGTGCCACGGCATGGAGGGATGGAAGGAAGATACTGGGGATCACTGGGAAGGCAAGACAGGAGGTGAGCTGGATGTCATTATCCACCTAGGTACTAATGACTTGGCAAATGGGGAGCCAAAGGAAGTTCAGGAAGAGTTTAGGAAACTGGGGAGGGTCTCAAGCAAGTAGCTACTTCTGTCACTTTCTCAAGTACTACCTGTGAGAGAAAGGAGAAAGCATAGGAGTGCATGACCAGGAACTTTAACTCATGGTTGAAGAACTGGTGCTGTGAGAAGGTTTGGATTCATTGGTGACTGGGGACCCATCTGGAGGGATGGAGGTTTGTTCAAGCCTGGCGCCTGCATCCATCCTGGAGGAGAATCAAGCACTCAATGATAAGTTTAAATGCTACATTGACAAGCATTTAAACTAGCAAAGAGTGTGCAGGCCAGCAAGGATGGTACCTACTTGCTCACCCCACAGCTAGTAATGGAACCAGTGAACCAGAGGTAGCTATCTCTGCAAAGCAGTGTGAAAAGTTGGAGATTAGTGTCCAAAAGGTGGATAAGCAGAAAGGGCAAAATTCAGCAGAAGGGCAGACAGCAAGGAGAACCAGGGATAAATGACAACAAGGAAGGGGCTGGGTAGAACAGTGAAGCAGTCTGGGAGGTCAAATCATGGAAAGCCATGTGTGCAAATGCCAGGAGCCTTAGCAACAAGATGGAAGATCTGGAGGCTGTCATGGTACAGTCAGAACCTGGACATTGTGGCCATCACTGAAACCTGGTGTAATGATAACCATGACTGGGAGATGGCCATACCTGGCTACAACATATTCAGAAGAGACAGAGCAGGAGGAGGGAGGAGGGTGGCACTGTATGTGAAAAATGACATAAGGACCACACAGATCCAGGAGGAACAAAATGGGGGAGAGATACTGTGGGTTAAGCTGGAAAGGAAAATGGGGCCAGCCATCCGCACCAGGTGTGGTCTAGAACCACCAGCCCAGGAGGAAGAAACAGATAGGGAGCTGATGCTAGCCATCCAAAGGATGGCAGACAAGGTGAGGTAGTACTGGTTGGAGACTTCAATATACCAGGCGTGGACTGGAGCATCCCAGCAGCAGCATCAACAGGAGCAGATTTATCCTGGACTCCTTCAGGGTGCCTTCCTCAAGCAACTGGTCATGGAACCAACTCGGCAGAAGGCAATACTGGACCTTGTGCTCAAGCGGAGACAGTGTGATGGGGGTAACAGTGGGGAGCACCTGGGTAACAGTGACCACCAGTCATTGTGGTTTGAAATCACAGAAAGAGCAGGACCAAACCACACAAAAACACGTATCCTGGATTTTAGGGGGCAGACTTTGGGAAAATGGGAGATGCTTGAAAGAGGCATTAAGGGAATGGGACAGGAATCAGGGATTGAGGAACAGTGGGCAGTATTTAAAATGGGATTATAAGAACAACAGAATTATGCATTAAGCAGGTTAGCAAGAGAAAGAAAGAGGAGACCATTATGGTTTCAAAGAGGTAGCAAAGAAAGTGAAAGCCAAAAGATTGCATTCAGGCAATACAAAAGACACAGGCAGAGGGGATAGGAGAAGTACCAGGAGAAACAAAGGGAGGCAGGGAAGTCAGTGAAAGCCAAAGCTCAGACAGAAGAACACATTGCAAAATCAGTGGTTAAGGGACAAAACCTTTACAGGTACATAAGTGAAAAAACAAGGACAAAGGGAGGATAGTGAGACTGAAGGGGAGGATGGGAGCCATGGAGGATGACAACAGTAAAGCTGACATATTGAACAGGTATTTCTGCTCAGTCTTTACTAAGGAAGAGGGGTAATGGGTCTGAAGGAGTACAAGGGGTGAGAATGGTGCAAAAATGGACACAAGTCCCTTTACAGAGAAAGGGTCCTGAAGGAACTGGAAGTAATAAGAGCTGATAAAGCAATGGGGCCAGATGGGGTGCACCCAGGGTCCTTAAGAACTAAGAGAGGTGGTGGCTGAACCTCTGGCTATCCTGTTCAGCCAATCACTGGAAACAGGGAGGTACCCAAAGACTGGAGGACAGCAGATGTAGTCCCCTTATACAAAGTGGGAACAAGAGGAAGCAGGGAACTACAGACCAGTCAGCCTCACATCGGTGGTGGGAAAGATCATGGAAGCACTACTGAAGGAGAGATTGGTGGAACATCTGGTTGTCAATGGACTACAGGACCCAAGGCAGCATGGTTTCACCAGGGGGAGGTCATGTCAGACCAACCTCATTGAATTTTTTGACTGGGTGACTAGGGAGGTGGATCAGGGGAGGCAGTGGACATGGCCTATCTGGACTTCAGCAAGGCCTTTGACACTGTGCCACATAGAAGACTATTACACAAACTGGGGAATATGGGTGTGGGCAGGACAGTAGTGTGGTGGGTAGGTAACTGGCTGGGTGGCAGGACACAGAGGGTGGTGGTAAATGGCTGTCACTCCACAGAGGAAGAGTGACCAGTGGGGTACCACAGGGATCAGTGCTGGGACGGTCCTATTCAACATCTTCATCAGTGACATTGCACAGGATATAGAAGGCAGAATTTCACTGTTCGCTGATGACACAAAGCTCTGTAACAGAGTAGACACACCAGAGGGTATAGACAGAATGAGAAGGGACCTGCAGAAACTTGAAGAATGGTCAAGGGTTTGGCAGTTGAGGTTCAATGCAAAGAAGTGCAAGATAATGCATATGGGGCACAAAAACTCTGGCACAATATATCAGTTGGGGGGTGAGGATATAGCATGCACCGAGCAGGAAAGGGATCTTGGGGTTGTCATCTCTGATGACCTCAAGGTAGGGAAACAGTGTGACAAGGCAGCAGGTAAAGCAAATAGGATGCTGGGATGTATAGGCAGGGGCATCACCAGCAGGAAAGGGAGGTCATAATTCCACTATACAAGACACTAGTGAGGCACCACCTGGAGTACAGTGTACAGTTCTGGAGACCATACCTACGTAAGGACATAGACAGGGTAGAAAAGGTTCAGAGGAGGGCAACAAAGATGGTGCATGGGTTGCATCACAAGTCCTATAAAGACAGGTTGAAAGAACTGAACATGTACTCCTGGAGAGAGGAGAGAGGGATATGATAGAGACATACAAGTATCTTACAGGGAGGAACAGGGTGCAGGAAAACACTATTTTAAGCGAAAAAGATGTTTCAGGACTAGAGGGCATGGGATGAAGTTTGAGGAGGACGATTCAGAGGAAACATGAAAGAATTTCTTCACAGAACGGGTGGTGGACAAGTGGAACACCCTGCCAGAGGAAGTGGTGGGGGCTGAAACAATCACGGATTTAAGAATGCATGGGATAGACATAAAGGAATTCTAGAGGTCAGGGGTAAGGAAATAGACTTCTAGGAAAACAAACTGAACTTACAAGCTCAAATGGGCAGACTAGGTGGGCCATAGGCCCTTATCTGCGACACTGTCTATATTATCTATGTCTATGTATCCACTACCCCTACCAGCTGCTTTGTGCACTGCCTATATAGATAACCCCAAGCTCCTGGATTCCTATGCCCTAGATACACAATTTTGCATTTTTTGGCACTGAACCCAACTGCCATGCTGTTGATCACTCCTCGAGTTTCCCAAGATCCCTATGCATTCTCTCTATCCCCTCCTGACTGCCAATCCTATTATAGATTTTGGTATAATCTGAAAAAAGGAATATCCTCCCTTCCAGTTCTTCTGTAATGACACCTATGAAGACATGGAAGAGGACCGGTCCCAGTACTGAACCCTGCAGTACTCCACTGGTCATTATCCCATCATTAGAGTGACCATCATTAACCACCACCCTCTGTCACCTATTCGTTAGCTAGTGTCTAACCCAATTCACCACAGTGGATCCCACCCCTAAGCTGCTCAATTTCTTTACCAATCTCCTGTGTGGCACAGTGTTGAAGAACTTGCTAAAGTCCAGACACAAGCAGGATGTTGGTGGCCAGTCTGGAGACAACACACTTTCTGTTGCTCCAGATTAAATCAGTGAGGCATTATAGCACACAATAAAACTACCAGTAAAACTGGATAAAAAGGAATGTTACAAATATATTTTCTTTGGCATTTGAAGCTATACACTATGTGGTGGTGTGAAAATTAAAAAAGCATGTAAGAGTTACTCAGTATCCCTGGTGAAGGGGCCAGATACACCCCAAAATGCTGGCATTTTTTAAAAACTGGATGAAAAGTAGTTTAAAATAAAATAATGTTATTTCTATATAACAAAATTATGTGGTGGGGCCATCTGATGGCTCACTGCAAATGCTCTACACTTACCTGCTGGCAGCCTGGATTCAGATGCGACCCTGGGTCTGCTGGGATCAGGCAGCCAGGCTGGGAAGTGCTCTGATGGGGGTGCAAGCCAGCTGGGGAGAGACAGCCCAGGTCTGGCCGTAGCAGTGCCCCTCACAGTGAGCAGGGAGCTTTCTCCCTGTGAGGGGTGGCACATGCCAGAGTGTACTGCTGCTGTCAAGATTGACAGAGATTGTGGCAACCATCATGGGGTGGTGGGAGGAAGGAAGGTAGGTAGGAAATGCGGAGGAAAAAGGAGCCTGGGCTACATGAAGCCCTGCTCATTCCCTGTGGATCAACGACATCACCCTGGTATGCCTTGCCCAAAAGCTGGATGAGTACCTGGGAGGGGAGGATGGCCTCTCCTCTCCATCCTACCAAGGAGGGGTAATCCGTAAGGACCAAGGTCGAAGGTAGCACTAGAGAGAGAGAGACAGGCACCACTGGTGGAGGGCAGGGCAGGGGCTGAAGCACTCACCCAGGTGTCCTTGGAGTGTAACCCCCTACAAATGGGGGTTCCTGAAAAGTCTTCCTTGAGCTGGCCTAAATGCTCACTGCCAGGCTGGTGTTCTGTGTTTTAGCAGCTTAAATGTATTGCCAGAGAGTGCCTGTATAGCCTCTGTGTACTGTCTCTTTAAGAGCTGCCTGGATTGCAGTTGTAATTAATCTGGGAGGGCTGAGTGTTTCTATGCTCGAGCCCGCCGAACTGCCAGATAATTGCTCCATTCTGCCATCACTATTTATCGAAGGAGCTCTATTATAAGATATGCTTATTTGCTGAATATCTATTAGAGTAATAATAATTTTGCAGTTTGTTCTAACCTGTTTTCTTTGCAGCAAGGACTGTTCTGTTTATCTCCACCAACTTGGCCCAGGACTGTCAGAATGGGCCAATCAGTACTGTTGAGACTCTAAAATGGAGCCTGCCTACAGGGCTTGGTGGGGTCAAAACTTGTAGGAATTGTAGTTTTGCATTTTGGTGCCTAAATGAACCTGAAGGGGGAGCCCTTGTTGTGACTGACAGACAGATCGGCCAACTGAACCTTTTGGATCTTGGGGAAATTCCCAGACTGCTTGTAGTTTTCAGTTAATTCTGAGTTGGGAAGCGAAATGAGTAACAGCTTGAGTGATTTGGGCAGCAGTTCTGTGTAGTTTTGCATGGGAGAACTGTGAAAGGGCTGAGTTTTGGCCTGCATGTCTCCCTGCTGTCCCTGAGAAGGAAAACAGAGTTTATTCGGACTGAATCGAGATGTGAGGACTATTTAAGCCACTGACTTGTGACCAGGCTCAACCTAAAGAAGACCGAAGATTTGGTAAATGTCATCGGCCCCTAAAGTCCCAGTGTGTGAGCGCAGAGACTTTGCGATTGTGACCGGAGAGCGGTTTGCCTGGTACAGTAGAATCTCTTACATGTAAATGTGCTGTAAAGCGGATAGTGGGTCGTGATTTGGCTCCCTACTGTGTGAACTGTGTTCTGCTTGCTGGAGGCTGCATCCAGCTCAAGAACTGAATCCGTGTTCATCTGCATTCAGCCTGGGCCTTACCACACTGGCCCAGCCAGACTACCTACTGCACAGAAAGCCACTGACGAGAGACCTGCCTGGGGATCAGCCCCTGCTTCACGCTTGAACAGGAGCGATGCCTCAGATATGTGTGGACCCTACTTCTCCTGGCACTCCAGATCAACCACCTGGAGTCTCAATTTTCGTCCAGCCTGTGTCCAGTCTTGGGTATCATGACTAATCATCAGGGTAGCTCCCTGCAACAACAGCTTAATCTAAGTGTGTCATGTGATTGTCTTGTTATTTCTTTTCTTTCACGAACTGAGCCCTCTGGCTCTGGATAACAAATAGTGTGTATTGTGCATGTTGTTTCCTTCCACCACAGGGCCCCAACCAGCTGCAACGCCGGCCTATTCCGGGCAACGGTCCTGGCTAGCTCATCGCTTTTTACCTGGGTACTCAGAGGTGTGACTGTGTGGAGACTTAAAGTGCATGCATAACTGTTTGATTGATATAGCCTTTAAGTTAATTAACCTGATTTAGCCCCTCCCTTGTTCAAGTCCAGTGAATAAATCAGATCTAACTTTTTCTGCATTCAATCTGACTATGGTTCCAGTTTGTGCTCAAAGTACTGTACTGTTGCTATTTGCTGTGCATAACCTTGTTTTACAGGGGTCCCCAGGGTCGAATTAGAGGAACCTGCCCTGGTGGTAGGTGCAAACAGTGTGGGTAAATGCCTGGTGTACAAGGAGTATTGTGATAGTGATTATTGTGTATTGTTCCAGCCACTAGAAGGGAAAGAGGGGGGTTACAGTGTCTCGGAGGGCTGAGCCCAGGTTAGCTTGACCACTACCGACCCTGACCTCCCGGTGGAGGTGCCTGTTTCAGAACTCAGGCCTCTTAACCTGCAACTAGCCACACAGGCAGAGATAGTAGCCCTTGGGATAGCGCCACCTAGGGGTTACAGAGGGATAAACAGAGGATAAAAAAAAAACCTTTGTGGTGATTGGGCTCTTGTTTCCAGTCATACAACCTGGTAAAGTCCATATAAGCCATGTCCATTGTCCTCCCGTGATCTATTCCCTGGTCACTTAGTTGAAGAAATCAATCAGATTCATCTGGCATGTCTTCATCCGAGAATCCATACTGCCTGTGGTCTTGCAGCCCATTAGATTCAAGATACTCTACCAGCCTTTCCTTAAACAGGGTTTCCATTAATTTCCCCACCAATGAAGTAAGACTGACTGGCATATAGTTGCTAGCCTCCTCCCTGCTGCTGCTCTTATGTGGAGGGACCATGTTTGCTCTTCTCCAGTCCTCCAGAATCATGCCCATTTCCTGTGAACTGTTAAATAAAGCCTCAGTGGAGCAACTAGCACATCCGAGTTCCATAGTACCCTCAGGAGGCGTCCCATAGCTTTGTCCAGCTTCAGCGTTGTAAGTTCCTTCAAAAATCTCATCTGAAAATGGACTTATGTCCACCTTGCCCTGTCCCAATTCCTGCTACTCCCTTACAGTCTGTCACCCTTTCCTCCACTGTGAAGACTGAGCAGAAGTACTTGTTCAGAATGGTGCTTTTTCTTGGCCATCTTTGCACAGTTTCCCACCCCCAACCCGCAGCTCTCCTAATCCTCATGACCCCCCGCTTTCCTCTTCTCACTTATGTATCTGAAGAAACCTTATTTCCTCTAGATACCCCTTAGGCTATCCTTTCCTCTGTCTGCACCTTGGTTTCCCTCTGATTTACTTGATATGCCTCCCTGGTCTCCTTCCTCTGTGTTTCTTTATACCTCCTGAATGCCACCCTTTTTTCGTTCACTATTTTGGCCACGTCCCTAGAAAACCATAACAGTATCTCTTTCCTTCTGCTTTTACTCAATTTCTTCAAGCAGAGGCTGCTGGTTGCCTTAATTATGCTATCCCTTACTGTTCCCCACGGTGCATCTACTCCTCCCTGGTATCCTCCCCATGATGCAGTTTCTGAGGCATCCATTTCTTTAAAATCCACCCTCCTAAAGTTCAGAACCCTTGTCCTCATATGGTTTGCCTCTGCTTCTCTCTTAATGTTAAATCACACTGTAGAGTGACCACTGATACCTAGGGAACAGCTCACTGTGACATCTGCAATGCTGTCTCTGTTTATAAGCACCAGGTCCAGCACTGTCCCATCCTTAGTGGGTTCTTTGACTAGCTGCTTCAGAAGAGCCCCTCATAGGGAGTCAAGAATGTTGCCAAGCTGCTGCTAGAAGACTCCACTCCACGTCTGGCCGACTGAAGTCACCGAGTAACAAAACCTCCACCTTACCTGCCATTCTGAAGATGGCTTCCCCAAGTACCTTATCAAACCACTCTCCCTGTGCTGGAGGTCCGTACAGTACCCTGGTATGGATAGTGACCCCAGAGCCTGTCTCCAGGATGATTCACAGCACCTCCAGTCCTTCCTTTTCCTCTGGGTGACCCAGTACCTCTGAGACCTTGATTCCTTCCCTCACATATAGAACAACCCCTCCTCCCTCCCCTGTCTCTCCTGAACAGAGAATTGCCAGATATGGCCATATGCCAGTTAGGGTGCTCAGTGCACAACTCCATCATGGTCACCAGATCCAGGCTAGCCTCCACCATGATGACCACCAGGTCCGGAATTCTATTTCCCAGACCCCCTGCATTGGCGCACATGGCTCTCATAACCTTACTCCCTCCCCTTCTGCATCCCTGCCTGTGCTATCCCCTGAAGCTCCACCTCACCCAACTCTTCCATTTTTACCTTGCCCGTTACTTGTCTCCTTTATTCTTTCATTCTTGCTTACCTGATTTATGCCCCTCTTTTTCTCTACCATGTTCCCTGCCCCTGTCTTCTTGTGCCCCTGCCCTAGGGAGTTTACTTGTCTCCCTCCCTACTGCTGCATCATCCAGAGGGTAACTCTTAACTCCCTTGGTTTTACAGTGCCCCCCAGCCCTTGGTTTTACAGTGCCCCCCCCAGCTAGTATAAATGTTCATCCAGGTAACATCTGAACCTCCCACTAAGGACCGTGATCCCATCCTGGATGGATGCAGACCATCTCCCATGTAGAAGCCCATATCATCCCAGGTTGGCCCCCAGTCCCCAGTGCTGCTAAAGCCTTCCTCCATGCACCATGCCTTCAACCAATTTTTTTTGTATTTTTTGGTAACCAGGTAAGGCCCACTAGGCACAGGTGCCTGTTTTCAGGGGCGACCTGGGAGCACTGGAGTGGTTAAGTGACTTGCTCAAAAGTCACACAGTATGCAAAAGTGGAGGTTGTGAGAATCAAAACCAGGTCTTTAGGAGGCAGTATAGTGCAGTGAGTTAAGGTTCTGAGCTGCAGATCTGGAGACCTGGGTTTGAATCCCACAGCCATCTAGGTGCATACTGTATAATCCTGAGCAAGTCTCTTAACTTCCTTGTGCTCCCAGGTCACATCTGGAAATGAACTTCGACTTAGTGTGCTACTCCTGGTTAAACCATGTTCCCTTTCCCCTTCTGCTGGAGGTAATAAGCTCATTCACAGCTCATTACTCTAACCTCTAGGCTATACTGCCAGCCCTCTCCCCAGCTATACACAGATAACACCTCAGCAAAAGCCACCACATGTACCAGCTGTTTGGGGCCCCTCCCCAGTTCCCTGAAATTATCTAGCACTACTCCCACCCTGTCCCATGCCAGGTCATTTGTCCCCAGGTGCAGAGTAACATCTAACTCCCTCCCAGCTCCTGCTGACCTAGTGATCCTTTGGATTCAACATACTGTGGCTAACTGGTCTACAACTTTGAAATAAGTCTTAGCTGAATACCCGGCTTCTGGGGAATTTGGTTTCCAAACTGGGAAGTCAAATAATGTGTGCGGAGAATCAAGTCTCAGCTCTGCCTTTACTAAGACTGCAAACAAATTCTGCCTAAACAAAGAAAATATCAACCCTTTTACATTTGAATATTCTCTTTATAACAATGAATTCATCACCATGAAACTACTGAATATCACAATATGGTAAACTATAAAGAATAAGAACACAGGCAAACATCTTCAAAAATCTAGTTTTTCAGTCTTGGTACTATAGCCATTGTTCTTAACTTGGTTCTGGAAAATGCGATTGAATGTAGAAGTCTAAAGACTGTATTGGGTCATTCATCAACATTCATATAGTCATTTCTAAGTTTTACTCTTTAGGAGACACATAGGTCCCACGGGGAGCTATTTAGGTCCCACAATAATCAAATAATAGTGGGGGCAGAGTCAAAGTATGTTTTTTTAAACACTATGTTAATTATGGAAGCCCGTCTCAAGCCCCATTTGGAGGAGTTTCCTCTCCCCCAACCTCATGTGTCTTCACTGAAAGAGCTGTAAGCCATGGGGATAGGGTTGGGGGGGGCTGCTAAGACTTGCAGCAGTTCTGGTGGCCCTGGTTGGGAACTCTAACCCACTCAATCGCCACTCACAGAGGGATCCAACTGTCAAATCACAGCTAGAAAGAGACACACAGAGGGTTCAGGCCCACAGTAGCAGCAGTGCTACTGAACTAAGTGCTCCATTCCATCTCCTCTTCCTAAGGTGACACAGGATCATATAATATGATTATATCATATCATATTATATATCATGTATCATATGGATGTCATCCTGGGGCTGCAGTTCAAGAGGTAGCCAACCGATGGTTATATACAAATTAATTTTGTAATGAATGCAGGTGTATGTAGCAATAAGGCAAGTGATATTTTAGTACTGTATTCATGTCACTTACCTTAGGAGCTCCCCACAGAAACCTTAGAAAAATGTTTTACAGATAAGTATGTGTAGGGCTTTCCACAATGCCCCCCTGTCTCACTGGACTATAGTAACATAGTAATTTAAGATCCCAAGGAACTCTAGTCTGCCTCCGTGCTTCATAAGCCAGTATGAATATGTATGCTGTGGAAACAGGTACTGTCGTAATTTAAAGATGTTCCCTAACTGAATCACTTAAGTACATTATTCAGCTTGCATTTTTTCTCAAACGAAAGCTTCAGACCATACTTTAAAACTGTGGAAGAAACTGACTTGCCAAATAGTTCTTCATCAAATAGTTCTCACCATACAGGAATCGAATGGCACGGTTTCAAACTCAACAGTAATTTTCAAAAATGCAGACTCACCTGCAAGTCACAGGTTAGAGTGCCTCTTCGTGGCACTTCAACCCTCAGAATGGTGATAGTTCTATGAGGTACACACAGCTGCGTTTGCCAGCTTGATTTCTCCATGGTGCCTGACTGTGATTCTCAGCAGCAGCTCACATCTAAACTTCAGCACTACTAAAACAAAGGCTTTTCCTATCATTGGCCCGCTGCTGCGGCTAACTCAGAGATGGCTCACAAACACACATGTAAGCACACATGTGAAATCAACAACTGCAGACACAGCCCCCTTCTGGCAACTGCAGTTTATGAAGCCCTGACTATAACTGTAACAGTCTAATCTTTTTCTAAGGCTGTTTGGTGAAGCTAAAAACAGACTTCTTGCTTTATTAGGCGTTCGTTTCTCCATGACAGCCCAACTGAGATCCAACACAGTGTCTCATTTTCAGTGGGAGATCCTGCTTCTACCCAGCTTGAGTTCTGACAGAGAAGGGTGGAAGCAAATAAATTGAAGTAATTCCTTAAGGTCTCAAAGTGAGTCTGTAAATCGGCCAGCTGTAACACACTGACTTGCATATTCCATCAAGGAGCACAAGCATATTACAAGAGCAGCAAAATGAGCGATGCAATCCCAAACCACCTCAACTCATTAAAAGTAGCAACACAAACAGTATGTTATCCAGTTTTTGAATCTCAGGTTTGGAGATATTCATAAAAAATAAAAATAAAAAACGGTGTTAATGTGCAAGTTAGCTTTATTACTAATGCAGAAAAAACTAGGGAATGTAACATTAGAGCTTTTTATTCTTTAATTCACAACACCCTTATCTACTACCCCCTGAACTGAATACCAACCATGTCTTCGCACATATATTTTATCATGAAGTATAGGCATTAAAGTTACACACCATGACTGACACTTGATTTGTATGTTGTGAGACCCAAGGCTACAGGATACAGGTCTGGGCCAATCTGAGTATCTGTGTGTGCCACTTACAAATCAGAAGTGGCACACACATTGCATCAGACCTGTAGTGAACTTTGTGAGTGTCCTGAAGCAGCTACGTCGTCATACCCATTTCCTCAGACCTGTAGCAGACTTAGTGAGTGGCCACACACATTTCCCTAGACCTGTAGGAGGCACTGTGAGTAGTCTGAAGCAGCTACATCACACATATTTCCTCAGACCTGTAGAAGACTTTGCGAGAGGTCACACACATTTTCCCAGACCTGCAGCAGGCTTTGTGAGTGGCCCGAAGCAGCTACATCATCACACACATTGCCCTAGACTTATAGCAGACATTGTGAGTAGCTCAAAGCAGCTACATCATCACACACATTGCCCTAGACCTATAGCAGACATTGTGAGTGGCTCAAAGCAGCTACATCATCACACACATTGCCCTACACCTATAGCAGACATTGTGAGTGGCTCAAGCAGCTACATCATCACACACATTGCCCTAGACCAATAGCAGACATTGTGGTGGCTCAACAACTACATCATCATCACATTGCCCTACACCTATAGCAGACATTGTGAGTGGCTCGAAGCAGCTACATCATCACACATTGCCCTACACCTATAGCAGACATTGTGAGTGGCTCAAAGCAGCTACATCATCACACACATTGCCCTAGACTTATAGCTGACATTGTGAGTGGCTCAAAGCAGCTACATCATCACACACATTGCCCTACACCTATAGCAGACGTGAGTGGCTTGAAGCTTAGCTATAACATCTCACACTGCCCTAGACCTATAGCAGACATTGTGAGTGGCTTAAAGCAGCTATATCATCACACATTGCCCTACACCTATAGCAGGCGTGGTGGCTTGAAGCAGCTATGACATCTCACACATTGCCCTAGACCTATAGCAGACATTGTGAGTGGCTTAAAGCAGCTATATCATCACACACATTGCCCTACACCTATAGTAGACATTGTGAGTGGCTCAAAGCAGCTATATTATCACATACATTACTCTCGACCTATAGCAGACATTGTGAGTGGCTCAAAGCAGCTACATCAACAAACACATTGCCCTAGACCTATAGCAGACACTGTGAGTGGCTCGAAGCAGCTATATCATCAAACACATTGCCCTACACCTATAGCAGACATTGTGAGTGGCTCGAAGCAGCTACATCATCACACACACTGCCCTACACCTACAGCAGACATTGTGAGTGGCTCGAAGCAGCTACATCATCACACACATTGCCCTAGACATAGCTGACATTGTGAGTGGCTCGAAGCAGCTATAACACATCAAACACATTGCCCTACACCTATAGCAGACATTGTGAGTAGCTCGAAGCAGCTACATTATCACATAGATTGCCCTAGACTTATAGCTGACATTGTGAGTGGCTCGAAGCAGCTATATCACATCACACACTTCCCCAGTCTTGTAGAGGACTTCGCAAATGGCCATGCAGGTCAATCATAAAACAGCTGCCTCATCACACACATTGCTCCAGATCTGTACTGGACAGCGGGGAGGCTGCTGCATTACACATATGGACCCAGACCTGTAGTGGTCTTCACAAGTGGTTATGTGGGCCACTTGTGAAGCAGCTGCATTGCCACACACACACAATGACCCAGACCTATATCCTGTGGCCATGTGTCTAACAACACAAGAGTGCATTGTCTGAATGGGGTGTAACTGTATTCCTCATAATACGTTATTTATTATGTTAAAATATAATATAAATTTGTACATGAAAAGTTGTTTGTGCTCTGGCATTCGATTCTGGGTGGTTCACAGAGATTGTGGGTGGTGTGAGCAGAATTAGGGTTCAAAAAACCCTAACACTGCATTTCATTACAGTGGGTGCTTTGATAATAAACTCTAACTTGTGCTTGATGTAGTTTTTTGTAATTAATTTTCTGTCTTTTCGAGATATAGAACCACAGTATATTACTTTGCGTACGGCCCGCTGCTGTAGGGCACAATCCAGAACCTGTTGCTTGCTTTGCATATGGTTCTCTGTGCAATGCATGAAGCAGGTGTAGCTGCATTATCACATACACTGCACCAGACCTGCAGAACATGTCTTTATCACACACATATCGCCAGACTCCATGTGGGCAAACCCCCAAACCACATTTTGGGAACAGTTTTAAAGTAGCTATGTACTGTATGTGGCTGTGAGGTAGGATGTTAACTTGATTGATGAAATTTGTGTTCAAATGTATTGAAAAATGTAAAATGTTATGAATGAAACATAACTGAAGTGGGGAAAACCGAAATCCCCCTGCATGCGCAGTTTACAGGTTTCTGGAAGTTTTTTTGCATCTTTTCAAAAAGAGGTTTGATAGGTTCCCACTTAAATGGTCGGGAGAGAGCATGACAACTTATAAAACGCTGAAATATAGGCCAAAAACACTACCAAATGAAACAGTTATGATTAAAACAAAATCAATGCTGGAAGCAAAATAAGTTCAAGAGCATGTACAATTCATGCTGTTGCAGACTTTTTTTCATGCCTTTTCGAAAAGACGTAAAAAACCAAAAACTAAGTACAACATAGCACAAACAAAACATGCGCATGTACACAGTTTTTTTTTTTTTTTTTACATTTATTTCCTTTTTTTATCATAGCTGTTTTATTTTTAATATTTTTGACAGGAATTTCAGCGTTTTACTAACCCTCTCTCACAACCACATAAAATGTGACTTGCAAACCCCACACCCCAAATGAGTTTTCAGGGAACAATAAATGTCCCTGTTTGTGTTACCACTAAGAGTCAGGTAAACAACATAATTTATACGTTACTACAGTTACAAGTCACGTAAACAGCATATCCCACTTCTATTAAAAAACAAATACCTTTTGAAAAATCTGCACAAAGTAGAGCAAATCTTAAATCTTTTTTTTTACCATAATTGAACATTCTACACATTTCTGAATTTACCCATCAAGTGAAGAATCATCCTTGTGCCAAAGTCAGACTAACCTGACAGTTTCAGGTATAAACTCAGAGCCGATTTTATGCTAACGGCGAGCAAAAGGAAAGGTTTTGAAACCTCCAAGAACTTTTTAAACCATTAGACCAACCATTACCAAAGTTTCTGTATCCAGGGATCCTGGGCCCGAGATTATACATTTTATATTTCAGGTTATTTCATCTCAGGACAGCCACGGTATCAAGATAGATGGGCCTTCTCAACTCTAACTAGAATGAATGAAAATGTAGTTATTTGCCACTATCCCAATATTTTAGGCATCTGTCAAAATTTTTTATATCTATCCCAACAATACAGAATACATGTTAGAAAATGGTAGTGCACAAGTCAAATAATTCCATCAAGTGGTCAAATAAGACACTAAATCATGAGGCCACAGGTTGAGTGGTCCTGTTAGTTTGCTGGACCTCAAGATGGAATTATTTTACAAGTGTACTACCACGTTCCTATCATTTTTATTTTTTAGTAATTAATTAATTAATTAATTACAATTTGACACACCAGGGAATCCGCATTCAGATGCAATATTTTTTAAGTGGGTCTCAGAGGTACTGTTACAGCAGTAGTGTACTGTCTAACATTTCAAGACTAATAAAGTGAACAAGAAGCTGGCCCGGTGGCGCTGAGGGTTGAGGTGCTGGACGCCGCACCTTGTGTCACGCCGACGATCCAAGGTTGGGAGCGAACTTCGGGAGTCAGGGTTGGCAGGGAGGAGATGGATTGCACCCACTGGGCTGTTTGCTGTCCGGGTGGGAAGGCATGGGTTGTCCGGTGCTCTGGCGACCCCGGTGGAGGCAGTGCACCTTGAGCTACTGGGCCACAACGTGGGGCGTGGCTGATGCAGGCAGGGTTGCCATGCACCACAGTGTCAGGCATGCACCACACAGGGGAGGGTCTCGGGCTCACTCCACCACAAGAAATACAGCGCCAGCCCTGGACGAGCGATAGCCTGCCAGAAACCACTGCCACACACCCAATGCTGGTTCCCCACCACTGCCCCCCGCAGTTTTCCTGGGCTGTAGTTTCCCTGACCCGGGGAACTGTAACAAACTTAAAGATGTCCGGGGAACACAGCGGGTGGTAGAGCAAGTTGGTGAGTGCAGTGGCCTGAGAGAGTTCCAGGTTGGAGGGCTACAAAAACAGAGTTGGGGGGAAAAAAAAGTGAACAAGGCATATACATATTTACACTCACACAATTATGCAATAAAGTGCAGATGATAAACACAAGGGATATAGAAAGTGGGTGTTTAGAAAGAGTGGTCAGAAAACTGGGGCTAAGCACACCTGGCAGTTCTGGTAGTGGCAGGAGACAAAAGAATAATACAGTTGGTAAGTGAAAAATGAAGCGATTTTAGTTTTTTTTTAATAGTTAGAGTTTAAAACATGCCAGCTGCATAAGAGTTAAAGCTTGTTAAGAGTCTGGAGTATTGATTGTTTCTTGTTTATTGTCTATCTAGTAAAGATTGTGTCGTGGTTGCCATGGTTGTTGATTACTGCTTGTTAGCTTTAAAAACTGTTCTGCTAATAATGTTCTCGATGGGTATGCAGAAGTCAAACCAAGATGGAGCCTGTATTTGGTTTGTTATCTCACATAGCTTTTGAATTTCTGAATTTAAGTAACTATCAGACTAGAGGCATTATCCTTTGTTTGAAATGCATTTTGTGGCAAATCATGCTAGTTGTACGGAGTTTAAATGGTTTATTTTTACTTTTAACAGCATTTTACACTTGCAGCACTTGATTCAAAGCTCAGAGGAAGGATAAAACATGTAATTGGGGTCCTGATTTATAATATTTTCTCAATTAGTGCCAATGCTTGCATTTGATGCGGGACTGTGGGATGCCTCCGGAATGGCAGTTGGTTTAAAATGTCAGGGTCAGGGTGGCAGCAGCAGCCATATACAAGTTTCCCAGCAGCAGGTAAAAAAAACAAAATCTGGTCAGAGCCGATATGGCTGGGGACAGCTGTTAGGAGTGGCACGAGCATGGAAAAGAATATGAAGTGCTTTCGCTGCACCGCAGTCAGCCGCAAGGAATAATAAACAGAACCACTAGAAACTGTGTCAGAACGCTGTGGCAGCACATCAGACAGCGGTCCAGTTACATGCTTCCACAGTGCTGTTATACCAATCAGATGACAGCATAACATCCGTGGAGCTTGGCCCATGCAGCATACATGTGATATGTCCAACTTGCTTAAGAGGGATTAGGGTCAAATTAGGAGGGAGATTGGCCTGCTAGTAGGGAGATGCCGTAATGTCGTGCGTTTGTCCTTAAATGGCATCAAAAACATATGAAAAAAGTCATTACAAAAATGTAATGCATTTCATTTTGTCAAGAATAAGCATTAAAAAGAATAAACAACTTGTTATATAAAAATATCGGATACATTGTGCATCACTGATTTAATTTTTATGTGTCTTTATCTGCCCAAAGAAGATGGATATTTTGAACAGAATTTTACTTAAGCAGGAGATTTTGTTTCCCAGGAGGGAGGGAGTTCAGTAAAAAAAAAAACAGGAGTCTCCTGCGTAAAGAGGGAGATATCACATGTATGTATGCAGCCGTACAAGTCAGACTTAGGAGGAGTCTATTAACAACTAGAGATCTGGTCTGGGACTTGCTCATCATCACAGTCACTTTCTCATTCTTTTCTAAGCAGTAATTTCTGGTAAATGTGCCTTAACCATATTGATCTCAGTGCTGGTAGACTACTGCTGGTTTTTCCCTGGTTGTATTAGGTGGGGTAGTAGCAGTCTTACAGTAGTAGCTGCCAGCGGTGGCATGCTCTGGAAAAAAGTGGTTCCCATGTTCGTCTGCACATTTCAGAAATGATGCCTTTCCTTGTTTTTGCTGTAAAGAAACTGACCCCTTTAACACAAAAACAAAGAGTTAGTTATGGCCTCCAGCCCCCAACCCCTACACTCTCTTTGCTTCAAGTGAGGAACATGATTATGGGTTTGCATCAGATGTACAGTGGCAGCCATAGATGCAAAAGATTGTTAAACAGTAATTAGCTGTATGTGAAAGCTCTTTTTCTTTTGAATGTCTGCTTTCTTAATGTTGTCAATACCATTCTACCCATGTGTACTCTGCCCCTGGATTTCTGTACCCCGAGTGCATTATTGTACATTTTTGTGTTCAGGACAAAAATGCCTTTCAAATGAGGGTAATCAGTAATCTAAATTCTTAATAGTTTTTAGGTTTCCTTGCATGCATGCAAGAAGCATCCTGCGGTAGAACGACATTTCAAACGTGTCAGGGATGACTCCAATACACAGCAATCTACAGTGGGCTCGTCCCTGACAGACCAATGAGCATGCAACCAGGCTTTGGCACTAGTCACAGTTTCACAGCTGGAATCCATTCTCCAGTTGAAACAAAGTGCTGGAATGAAAGCACTTCATTCCTTTCATTCATGCCTGTACTGATCTTACTGCTTGTCTCCCCACCCATCCTGCAGATGTCCGGGTGCCCAGCCATACACTGCATCCCCCACTCTCTGTGCCATAAGCAGTAAACAGTCCTAGCAGTAAAGAACAAATTAATATTATTTATCCTTCCCCAGACAGACGTCCGTGTTGAACTTGTTTGTGTCTCTATGTGAATGACAGTGCATGTTCTTGTCCCTGAGCTCCTCTCTCTCCAGTGTTTCATGTGTGCCACAATGCCCAGCCTGAACATTGCTCTCTCTGATGGTACCCACTGACCCATCCCATGGATCTGCTAGTGTCCATGCTGCCTTAGTGTGCCCCCACCCCACCGCACAATACAAAGTAAGTTTGCTGAGAAGTGAGGCAGCATTGCCTGCAGAGCTGTAGCTTAAACTTGGATGGCAGTGAGGAAGAGAGATGCAGGCTGCAGGGACAGACACCAAGAAGGAAGGCAGCAGGCCCCCAGAGAAAGAGCACAGGATCGAAAGAGGTGGTGAGTGGCACCAGTGTCAGGGACAGAGCAGAGAGCCCCAAAACAGTGACAGCAACATGCTGAGATGTGGCGGTATGCGGAATGAGAGTGATCGCCAAGTGACAGGCTGTCACTATTGCAGCACCACCTTGGCAGTGTGAAATTTGGGGCAGTGCAATGTAGTGACCATAACCACAATGACTGGTGGCTCCCAGACCTGCACCTGAACATACATTCATTTAAATGGGTTACCTGTCCTCTAGCCGTGTCTACTCCCCCCCCTCCCCCGAGAGAGACACAGCAACAGCGAGAGCTGCTTCCAGTGCAGCATATATGTGCAGGTCCAATCAGTTCCAGTCAGAGATGGTGTCACCACCACCACCACCAAACAGAGAAGTAGAGTACAGTGTGGGCCTGAGCTCGGTTGCCATCCATTCTATTTCCGCTCACTCTTCCAACACCTTGCTGTCGGCCTGACTCTCTGTTTGTCTTTCTGAAGCTCAGTAGAAGCAGACAGCACATACAGAGAGGCAGAGAAGGTGGCAGCAAGAGTGCCATGACCAGGACAGAGCGCAGTGCTGCAGAATTTTCCTTTCACCATGGGGGAGCGGACGTTAGAGAGAGAGAAACAGATTGAGAAACCAGGAGAGACAGTGTAAAACAAACTTGGTGCATCTGTTCCACTATTGCCTGAAAAGGAACACCCAGACAGAGCCAGGGTGGGCTCCAGACAAGTGGCTCTGGGAGAATGATGCCTCATTCCCCCATCCCACCTCCACACAAGAGTAGCACCCTGCAGCAGCCAGGGATAGAGATGCAAGTTGCACATCGGCCCCTTCAACCCATCCCTGCTCCACCAGAACTAGCATGAAGGTTGGAGTGGGCTTTAGGTGACTGGCACTTCCTCACCCTATGCCACACCTCTACACATATAGATCACTCCGCTTCAGCCAGAAGCTCTCCCACCTAATGTGCTCAACCCATGGAGAGCACTCTGAGGTACTGAGATATAAAAATGTGGATCTTGTATCTGTCCCTCCTCAACTATTCCCGCTCTGCTGAATGGGTGGGGGGTAGGATACAGTGGGTGATCCTAAGTGACTGGTGCCCCTCTTTACACTCCCACCTATCAACCCAATACATTACAGCAGTCAGAGAAGATGTGGATTGCACATCTGCCTCATCATAAACTGTGCCCATTCCAAAATGTTTCACACACAGGCTGGAGTGAGGTCTAGGATGGTGGCCATTAGCGACTGCCCCTCCCATCCCACCTCCACACACGGGAACGCCTCCTCCCCTCCATTACAATTTGTACACTGAGAGCACTCCTCCCCCTCCATGCCTCCTTTGCATATGGGGAGCAATTCTCCTTCTCCAACCCTCTTCCACATGGCGGACATAGTGTCTTATGTAATCATATTTGGTCTCAATCCCTGTTGAATGCAACATTGTATATACTAATGTAAAGAAAATTGCTTTATTTTAATTTATGCATCCTTATTTTTGCATCTCACACCATGTATTGTCTTTATCATTGATTGTACAAGGGACCTCCTTGCAAATGAACTTGCTCAATGGATTTTATCCCTTCACAATAACTTGAACATGGAAAGCATTCTTCCCTCCATTCCATCTCCACACATGGGTATCATTGCCCCACCTTTATCCCACCTCCATACATTGTGAGCACTCATCCCCGGACCCCTCCAGTGCTTCTCCCACTACATTTCACCTCCCCCACACAGAAAGCACTTCTCCTACTACATCCCACCTCCTGCACATAGGGAGCACTCCACACATGGGAGCTTTCCTCCTACTTCCTATCAGCTCTGTATATGAGGGAGCAATCCACCCCTTCATCCCACTGCCCTACATGGGGAGTATTGCTCCCATCCGTCCCACTCCTACACATTGGGACACCTCCACACATTTGCATCACTCCTCCTCTACCACCATCCCACTCTCTGCATATAGAGTACTCTTAACCCCATTCCACCTTTGCACATGGGAGCACTCTGCAACAGCCAGAGACAAAGATGTCAGTCAGGCATCTGCCTTTCCACGCCTGTTCCACTCCACATGATAAGCTCCAAGTTGGGCAGAACATCGGTGGGGTTGAGATGAAATGAGTGGGTTGTCCTGGGAGATGGTGCCAATACCCTCTCACCTCTCTGAATGAGATAAGTCCCCTTCCCGTAATCAATCTTTATTCTTTTCTCCACTCACCACTTATCTGCTGATTGTTGGCTTGCCTTAACAGTCGCTCCCCTCCCAAGACAGGACTACAGACCACTAGGCCAGGGCAGATTTTTCCTCAACCTCTCCTGTCTTCTCTTCAGACCACACCACCAGTCCAGCCAGCATCCAGCACAGTCAAGAAGACGCGCTGCACGTTACTTGCAGCTCAGCCCCGGATGGGTCTGTTATTTCTGTGGTAGATCATACTTGAAGTTCTCCCACAGTTCAACTGAGGCTCGAGAAGAGGAGCACTCAGTCCTACGGCACCACCACAACAGTGAGCAGGACACCACAACTTGCTCGGCGCTGTACAGATGACACAGCACAGCAGCATGCTCAGTAGTTGTTCTCACCAGGCTTCTCCCGCTCTCTCTGTTGATGATGTCTCTCTCCCCTTCCCTAGCCATCAATGTTCCCATGCATGCACATTGTGTTGCAGCTAGCTCCAGCTGCTATGGAGACTGCTGAGACACTAAGTGTTTTAGTAGCTGAGCCTGACTCAACCCAAAAATAAAATATAGGAATTTGAAAATTTCTGAGGTAATTTCGGGGGGGGGGGTGTTGAACACCCTGAGCACATCCTGCTTATGCCCATGCAATCCACAACAGTTCAGACACATGCAATCCTTACACTTAAAGGCACTCATCCCAGCCAACCAGCCCTCCGTCTGCCCGACACACAAATGATCACCAACTGCTACCCTCCGCTTCCTTTGCAAATAGCGAGGATCCCTTGCTCTCAAGCGATCAGTCCTATACAAGTAGCAGAGTTGGGGGTCTGGGGCTGCAGTCAGACCTGCTGCTGTAATGGAGCTCAAGCCTGCCTGAACACAACAGGGCAGCTAAACTGGGTCCCTTAATCCCTACAGATGGAGGGCTGCTGCACAGATGATTGCTACAGCCACTCAGGCACCATCAGGGATTTAAAACAAGACTGGACTATGGCAAGCAGCCTGCCATCCAACTCCTCCTCCTACTACACTGACTGCTTGCAGTACTGGCCCAGCTCCTCCTCTTCTACCAGTGCCTGGCAGTCAGTAGTGTCAGTGGGTGGCCCCTGTTGAAGTGGTCAGCGAGCTCCTCGACTTGCTACTAGCCCCTCACAATCCTCTCTTTTACTTCCTTCCATGTCTGGTTGCATTTGCCTGTTTCCAAACACCCAATAAACTTGTTTTCTAGTGTCTACTTCGATACAGAATATTAAATACATCAAAATAAAATATAATTGCTTTGAAGAAGACAGAAACCTTTATTATGGCTCAGCTTCAATGAATGGTTGGAGAACGCTGAAATCTCATCTTGATTGTTTTCCTTCCTTATTACTATTTTGTATTTTCAGGTTAAATCAAATATAATAAAATATAATTTGTTTGAGAAGATAGAAGCTTTCATTAGGACTCGTTATGGTTTGATCCATGCACAGTGAAGCATTGAAGCAGTGCGATCACCACGATTTTGGCAGCCTTGCACCATTCCTCTGATCCTAAAAATATGTATCACAATGGCTGTATAATTGTAGGTCTATATTCAAATGTCTTTAATTCATTATAATTATGCACTAGGAAGAATGGTCTTAATGAGTTCATTTAAGGTCTCATAATTTTACCTTCTACAGTTTAATGACCTCCTAATCGCACTCATCAATTTGCTTTATCTAAACATTTCTTTGCTCAGTTCATCAATAGTCCAATAAGATTCAGAACAACATTACTTTAGAACACAAACTGTATAAACTTTGGGTTTGATTTTGTGCAAATATTAACTTCTCCCAGAGCTGAAAATGCAGAGGATTAGTTGAATATAGTTTTCTATTTCTCCAAACTTTTACTTTGGAAATTTGTAAAAAAATGTGAAAAAATAACACTCAACCTTTTGCACAGGTCTTGACCTCCCATAAAGGGAATGGCTTAAAACCTATTTAGGAGTCATTCAAGAGTTATCCCAAGGTAAACATTTAGTAAACTACAGTATATATTTAATGCATTTTAATAGTAGAAGTTGCCAAAGAGGACATAATAAAATAAAATAAGCAGTGGTACAGCATAGATGTCTAAAACATATCAAACCATTTACTTCTAAAAGTTTCGCAGACAGCCAAGTCTTCTTTATGTGTGTGAGCACTGTTTTCTTCTGTGTCTTCCTTCTTCCCCCTATCTGGTCAGTGACAGCTTCACATATAGATACTGCTGGCTTAATAATTACTAAAATTAATCTGCTGCTTTTCCCTGAAACGATTTAACATGATTCCATCCTGAAAAGATTTAATGTGCCCAAGCAGATCATTTTGTTTCAAGTGTTTTTTTTTCATATTAAGCACTAGATAATTCCATTGACATGCTCTGCATTGCTAGATTAACTTTAGCATCTGCTGTTAAATTAGGCTTGATAAGATAGAAATCATATGTTCTGGTAGCGTAGTGGTTTCAGAAATCAGGCTGTCAGACATACAATAAAAGTTATACCAAACAAATGTAAATATCTCTGAAAGTATAGGCGTTACTCATAAACCATTTTATGAAAGTTGTTCAGAACAATGCTCCTTTCAAATGAGCCCATTTACTTAGCTGCACTAATTATATATTGTAAACTATGGCCATCTGATTACCTGAATTTTATTTTTCTTCACAATTTTCACCTTTCGGATGGCTATATTTAAAAAATCTAATGAATTCAGATTAGTGCGACCCTCATTTGAAATGTCATTTTATCCTGAACAACTTTCATTTGCTTATATATTGTTAACTTGTGAACATTCTGAGATATTTACATGTGTTTGGCATGACTCTACTGAGTTCACTCAGAGAAAAAAAAATGAGGTTGTTTGGAAGACCATATTTTACAAAATATAAAGAATTTAGATTAGTGACTACCGTCATGTGAAAGGTTATTTTGCCCTAAATAACTTTCACATGGTTGCTTTTGTGCATCTTAAATAGTTTTAAAGATATTTAGATTTATTTGGAAAGTGTGCACATTTGCTCTCAGATAAAAGCAGCTTTGAGTTCTGTGCCCATCATTCTAAACAGAAAGGAGGGAGTATTTTTTAACTGCCATAGGGATTTGCAGTGTTATGGAAGGATACACTGAAAACTACTAAATGGATGTGTTCCACGGAAACCCCTTTTCAAGCTAATGCAATATGGCTGTAGGCATAAAAATGAGCAAGCACTCAATGTGCAAATCAGGGCAGCTACATACTTGGTCGGGGACTTAAGAAAGTAAAAGTTCCCTTAAGTAATTTTATGTGGAAGTTAAGAAAACCTTTACTCACACTTCAAAACAAGCATTTGTCAATGCCAACTGTTTGCTTGCTGGCATTGGCATTGGTAGTTAAAGTTACAGAGCTGCATAACAGGAATGGCAGCAAAGTACTGAACTGAAGCAACCCCACCACCACCCTGCAGAATTGGGGTGTGCTTTTGGGTCGTCAGGCATAACGACCATGCCATTTCACCACACCCTACCCTGCAGACACTGACAAGTGTCACGGTGTGCCTTGGGGTCTTTGGCCCTTATGCGCACCCCATTCCATCAGGAAATACAGTGAGATGGGTGCGGGATAGGAGAATGGGGTGAAGTTTGGGCCCGAAGAGTCCGAGGCACACCTTGATGCCTCTCACTGGCTGCAGGGTGTGGGTGGGAGTGGAATGGTATGAGCATGACAGGCAAGAATCCCAAGTCACACCCCTGATGCCTGTCATTCTCTACAGGGTGGGGCGTTATGGTCGGAAACCCTAACGCCTCAGGCATTCGTTGGTATTTTCACTCCAAATTTTCAACATGGTTTTTGTGACCCCCACCTCATGAACAGTGGCAATATCAGTTTGTTAGCCAAAAACTGCTTTTGCACAGCGACTATGCCATTTGGCACCACGGGTGCAAAAACACATTCCGAACAGGATGTGAAAAATGACAGCGGTACTGTTCATGGGAGGTGTAAAAAATGGCAATGTTGAAAATCTGCTGAAAAATCTTAAAAACTGGTGAAGTCACGAGCGTGCGTAGAAACTGTGCAACACACCGTAATGTAACTAGTTTGGGGATTTTTTACAGCAGATTGTTACAGAGACATTTGGGACCTCCGATTATGAACAGTGTCACTGTGATTTTCTTTATCTGTCGAACAATGATTTCCCACAGCGACCATGCATTTCTGTGCTGAAAGTGTGAAAACACATTGGCCATGTTGTGGAAAATGACAGCTGTACTGTTCATAAGGAGGTGTGGAAAAATGCCACTGGTGAAAATCTGGACTGAAAATATTACAAATTCATGAACTTACAAGGGTGCGTGGAAACTGCGCAATGCTCACTCGTAACACAGTCATTTTATGGAGTTTTGTCACCAAATTTTCAACATAGCCATTTTAAGACCTCTGCTCATGATCAGTGTCACTGTGATTTTCTTAATCTGTCCCAAACATTGTTTTCGCACATCGACTGTACCACTGTGTGCTACATGTGCGGAAACACATTTTGGGCGAGATGTGAAAAATGGTAGCTGAACTGCTCATAAGGAAGTGCAGTAAAATGGCACTGTTGAAAATCTGGTGTGCAAATATTACAAATTCGCAAACTTGCCAGCGTGCGTAGGAACTGCGCAACGTGCGCTCCTAAAACAGTCATTTTTGGGAATTTTTCACCAAATTTTCAACATAGCCATTTTAACACCTCTGCTCATGACCAGTGTCACTGTGATTTTCTTAATGTGTCCCATACATTGATTTCGCACACCGACTGCGCCATTGTGCGCTACATGGGCAGAAACACGTTGTGGGCGAGATGTGAAAAATGACAACTGTACTGCTCATAAGGAGGTGTGGTAAAATGGCAATGTTGAAAATCTGGAGTGAAAATATTGAAAATGTGCGAACTTACAAGCGTGCGTAGGAACTCTGCAACGCACACTCGTAAAACAGTCATTTTTAGGAATTTTTTCACCAAATTTTCAACATAGCAATTTTAACACATCTGCTCATGAACAGTGTCACTGTGATTTTCTTAATGTGTCCCGTATATCGATTTCGCACACCAACTGCGCCATTGTGCACTACATGGGCAGAAACATGTTTTGGGTGAGATATGAAAAATGACAGCTGTACTGCTCATAAGGAGGTGTGGTAAAATGGCAATGTTGAAAATCTGGAGTGAAAATATTGAAATTTTGCAAACTTACGGTGAGTAGGAACTGTCCACCTTTTTCGTAAAACAGTCATTTTAGGAATTTTTCCACCAAATTTTCAAAATAGGCTTTGAGAGCCCACCTTATGAACACTGGCAGTGTCGTTTCGTTAATCATTCCGGAAGGTGATTTTGCGCGGTGGCTGCGAAATCACCCTCCGGCCAATGCTTATCATGACAGTGACAGCACCTCATCAGAAGGATCCCAAAACCCCATGTTAATTGGGCCCAAAATTCCCAAAATGCCTGATATATCAACAAAGTTGAAAAACCCTATCTATCCCATTATACAGCTTACCGGCATCTCCTCAGTTCGCGGTCGGCTTTGAAAGAGTGCAGGCGATGTTCCAGTCCACCGAGATCGTCAGCGCCCGAGCTCTGAAAGGTAAGTATAGGTGTGGGAGGCAGGGTGCGCGGTAGGTGGAGTGCGGATTGTGGGAGGGCAGGGAGAGAGCGCCCGAGGGACAGTTTTGTATTTACAGGTTTTTTTTTTTCTAAGACTACAAGGGCGAAGACTATGAGGACGTTTGCCACGCTTCTGGGAGCCCTGGAAGGCTGTTGGGGGCTGGAGCCAATGGGGATTGGACATCCCCGTCGGCCATAACATCAATTTGCCATGCTGGAGTGGGCTCCCAGCGTGGCACCTGGTCTTTGGAGGCGTGCAGCCGGCGGGGCATTGGGCACCCCCATTGGCTATACAGTATGTCTGCGTGGGGGAAGTGCGTCATGCACGCAATATCGTCGCGTGCGTGTTGAGGGGGGGCTCTGCTCACTGAGCGGAGCTCTCCTTTCAACTATATGCCACTGCATTTTCAGCTGTCCTAGACAGCTGGAGCAGTGATTGGCGCACTGCGACCGCCTGCAAACACACTGACTGAATTGGAAGAGGCTGACACCTCTGGAAAACTCAGATGATGGCACTATGTTTCTTACACATGCGTGCAAGCAAACATAAAATGATACTTAAGTTACAAAGGCATTTAGTTGCTGACATTAGGAGCCACAGAAACACCATTACATGTTAAGTTCTGTTTTTACAAAATGTGCTTTATAGTTTAGAATCCACTCAGGCATGAACCTCAGCCATAAAGTGCACAAGCGCAAGCAGGGCAAACAGCCTCACTGTTCAACAACCACATGTTGCTTACATATAAAACTCCAATTTAGTCACAGTGGGGGGTCCCTGTGACTAAGTCAGAGTGAACAGAGTTTTTCCAGATGCTAATGTGTGCAAACAGCATTTGCACACTATCACTTGAATCCCGACACACGTGGTGGTCTGAGTATGGCACAGTTCCTGGTGCAAGGCATGCTGCCATATACAGGGCACCATGACACTGGCATTATTACCACTGTCTGCCCTCCACCGGCCCAACTGTAGGCCTGCTTGTAGGACAACATCCATTTGGATGTTTCTCCTCCTCAGGATCCTCCTGTTTCTCCAGTTTCCCCAAATCTACATCCCAATCCAGTTCTAGTCCCTCATGAGTGGAACCCCTCTCCATATCTGCAGTCCCCATGCATAGTTGTTCATCAAGTAGTCTCTCACCAATCTCCATCTCCACCATTTCCAATCCTAGAACAATCTCTAATGATGTAGTCCTCTGGGCTGACTCCACCCTACCCACCCACCCACTCCCCATGGCCTCCCTTTCCTTTGCCAGTACCTGCTGGTACTATATCTGTCACTTCTGAAATGCTTGTTAAGTATTCTCTGTGTTGTAGCAACTATGATTGTACTCTGTAAAACTATGTTATTCTGTATGATTGCACTCTGTACTATGTAAAACTATGTTATTCTGTATGATTGTACTCTGTACTATGTAAAACTATGTTATCCTGTATGATTGTGCTCTGTACTACGTAAAACTATGTTATTCTGTATGATTGTACTCTGTACTATGTAAAACTATATTATTCTGTACAATTGTGCTCTGTACTATGTAAAACTATGTTATTCTGTATGATTGTACATTGTAATTATGTTGACTCTGTATGTCCTCTCTGTGACAGGTACCTTTGCAAATGAGCCTCTGGCTCAAAGGTTGTAAATCTGATTATACAATAAATAAATAGAAAATGCAGAGTTCCTGCATCTCTACCTTCTGCTTTTGCAAGTTCTATGTAAAGGGTTTTGGTAAACTAATGCACTCACAAAGGGAGGTCTCGATGCATGCAAATGGAAGTACATGGCGATCCATGCCCTCTTCTGCACACATTCATAAAGGGATTTGCAAATGTGTGAAAGGTGTGTGTGACCCCTGCACTGTTCTTTGGGCCAGTTGTGACTAGGAACTGGGCTCTAACTGTGAATTCCAATTGATATCATGTGACATAAAATGCCTAATATTTGAGAAAAAAGAAACCTCTATGCATTGGATTTGAACACCACTGGTGTCCCACTTGACGACAGTGACGAGTTCCCATATGCTAGAGCTGACACAAGCTCCACAGGGTTTTATTTGTATTAATGTTCAGCTGCCAAATGCCTAAACCACACTGCTTAACACATTCAGAAATGCACATGAAGTAAGTAAGAAGACATGGCAGGGTGTGCATTATGGTGATATAATCGCATACCTCTGGCACATTGTTTGCACGAGGTGCCATTAAATGCACTTGAAAAGTATTATTATACTACAGTGAAGACCATACCCTGGAGTTCCTTATTGCACTTATAAAATGGCATTTAAATATCTGACCTAAAATGAGAGTTAACATAAGAAAACAATTGCTTTAAAAAGATAAAATAAATAGGACATTTCATTGAAATATGCTTCTGCTTTATCTTTGAAGGCAAAAGGGGGGGGTGCTGAAAACAGTAAAAGTTAAATGAAAACCATGTGTGGCACACGTCTATAAAAAATGTTACCTTTATAAAATCTTAAACCACTACATGTATTTTAATGTTAATGTGCCCAAAACTGCTGAACCAATTAATTTTTTTTTTTGGGGGAGGGATACTTCTCCTGGAAACACCCTTATATGGTTCAAATGTAAGTGCTTTTATGAATTTCAGAATTTATATTTAAAGAGTTTGGATCTGCCTATGTATGTTTCCCCCCATTCTTCTCTCTGTTTAAATTACCACTTTGCCTCTTTTCCTCAACTTCTTTCTATTTTCTCTGCCTTTCCCCACATTCAACACTAGGAATGTTTACCATGGAATACAGGGATTCAAAATTCTGCACAATTCCACAGGTAAATGGGCCTCTCCCAACATACTATACACTCACACAACACAGGCCTCTCGTGGAGTCAGAGCTTCAATTTTATTTCCAGTAGGGTAAGCAGCAGAAATGTCCCTGGTAAGCAGGTAAAGATAGTAGGAGGATTTTTCAACATCAGTAAAGCAACACTAGTAATGAAAACTATGAAGAGTACTCCATTTTTTTGATTTGTTTATACGTGTAAGGAGAGTGTGATATCAGGGAAACAACACTGAATGAATGTTTTTTCATTTTAGATAGTTCTAGTTCTAGGGCCTAGTTGAAGGTTTTAGTGTGTAAAGACAGCAGCCATGTTTGTGATGGAAGGTCAGTTCTGGGTTTAGGGAGATTGATTTTCTCATTCTGTGATGTGACTACTAACAAATCCGGTCAGGTTTAGGACCAGGATAACCATGCATTATGCTGTAATAATGCATGGTCGCCTGACTCGTTTTACACAAGTAAGTTTCTTTGATTTTTGGACCCATTTTATAAATCTAACTAATCGAAATGGATTGAAAGGGCTTATGAAAATAGAGCTGAACATCTCATAGTGTTTGTGAGCAGAGGTGTGCACAGAAAGGGGCCCCCCCATTAAGTCATCCTCTGACAAGTATGGCAACAGTTATGTGAGCACTATGTCCTCAGGGCAGCAGGGCTTCAAGCAGCCTGCCCTGCACTACAGTCAAACCCCGATAATCCGACCCTTGATAATCCGACTCCCTGTTTACTGAACCACACTTGTGTCCCCCGCGGTTGTTAATGACTGCCGCTTTAAGTACAATACTGTAATGAAATGAATGTAATGAATGAGCAGCACTCCACGCTTCACGGATGATGACAATTTCAGTGTTAATTGCTTGCAGATGCAGGTGCTAATTGCTAATTGCAGTTTCAGGTGTTACAGCGCATACTGAAGTGCTGTCATTGCTTGCACATTCATTCATTCCTATGAACACAGTTCCAGGTCTCAGTTTGTCAGTTTCAAGTTCTGTTTAACCATGGAAACCCCAAACAGAAAGAGAAAAAGAACAACACTTACGGTGGCACAGAAAATCAGGATCGTTGAGAGGCTGGAGAAGGGAGAGAAAGCAGTCATCCTAGCCAAGGAATACAGAGTCAGCAAGTCTACCATTAGTGACAGTAAAGCTTCTGAAGTGAAGCTTAGAGACTTTGCTGGGTGTACGGAGACAGCCGCTGGTACTGAAAATGGAAAAACAAGCGCTCCTTTAAGGAGAAGCAGAGGGACTCAAGACTAAGTGCAACTGATGAGGAGCATCATTTCCTCCACAGAGATCACTGAATTGGCAGCTGCCCTCTCTGATCCTCCACCTGCAGAAGTGCTAGAGTGGCTTCAGTCTGATAAAGATGAACAGGGCCACGAGACACTTTCTAATGACGGATTGTAGAGCTGACTGCAAAGCCTGTGCATGAGAGGTCCGACTCGGAAAATGTTCATCTGGAAACTGAAGCAGAAGAACAGGCTTCAATTGTACCCACATATGCTGAGGCCATTGACCTGTTCGACAAATGCATACTCTACACTGAAAGTCAACTTGGCTTTGACCCTGTGCAGGTAATGCTTCTAGCCAATTAAAACAGAGAGCATTAAAGAAAAAATTTGTCTCGATGAAGCAAAGCTCTCTGAAAAATTATTACAGCAAACAGTAGATACTGTAGACTGCTCTACTGTGCTGAGAACTTTGCTGCATTTGTAAATCACCCGAAACCATAACCACACAGCACTTTACTGATTTTAATTCATTGTTGCCACAAAAATAATTTGTTTTTGAATAAAGACTGAATTAAATGTCATGTCTGTCATTACTGTATGTGTGTATGTTGCATATAGTGCCTGCGCTGCAATATTGCAATCTCCCCTATGTTTCCAAAGCATTCCCGTTTATCCAACCCCCCATTTAACCAAAACTATTCGACTGTCCACCAAGCAGTTCGGATAAACGGAGTTTGACTTTTTCAAAGTACTGAATGCCATAGGAAGCAGCAACAGTCAAGAGAGGTAGGGTATGAGCCACTCACTGCCTGTATCCTCTTACCCTCCCCAAATTTGCCTCTTCAGTCATCTAGCCTGTGAGAAACAAAGCGCTTCTCCCATTGCTCCCCATTCCTCCAATTGAGGGCCAGCGTGGACTTGTGGGTGGACTTCAAACAGCCCACACTATTCAAACTGTAATGCTGAACTTTTGCAGGCACAGCTGAGCGGTCTGAGACTGAGTGTCGCCGGATAAGCAGAGGTCGAGAGGTAAGAGTCATTGCCTGTATCCTCTACCTTCCTTTCCGTCCCATCTTCTGCAAGCCAGCTAACCTCTGAACTCTATGGCAGTCCTAAATCGACAGAGCAAGCCACACCTTTCTGGTAAGCAGAACACAGATCATGAAGAACAACTAAGTAAGGCTGGCTGCAAGCAGGTGCAAATTATGAATGTGGAAACCAAGTCCGGGCATACTGGGGAGAGCTGCATGTGGACGTGTAATCTGCTTGTGAGGTTTGTTTTGGGAGGGGTTTATTTTGTCAGTTTATTATATGCTCACACAAGCCCTGTAGTTTGTTTTCAAAATGAAGCCGCTTATGAACACGGCTGTTCTTTGAGTTAAAGCTAGTCTCGTGGCTCGCTTTTCCCTTGCACGGTCCTGCTTGGCTCTACCACCTGTTCATCAAAAATAAATAAAAGGAAAGTCATGAATTACATTATTTTACAATTTAAAAACAATAATAAAAAAAAATTAGTTCACTACCACTTCATGACATTTCTTCCGGGTGTACTTATGATCACATATGCTGCTCTGCTTGACTGCGCGTACACTTCCTCTGACCACTAGAAATAGAAATGGGGATTGCAAAACAAGGCTGCAAACTACAAAATCAAACTGGCAAATTATACAAACTTGTAGTGCAAAAACAAGGTGCATCAGGAGGGGAGGGTGGAGCTGAAACACACCTCTAAAATGCAGGAAAATGCACCATTTACACTAATTTTTAAAAAAAAATCTCCTCTCTTCTAGAGGCAAATACTGGAACTGAAGGCAAGACTCCCAACCAAGATAAGCACATTCAGAATTGCAGACAATTCACTTTACTTTCCCAAGGTTCTCACAAGTAGAATAAACAGTTCCTTGGCCAGCTGGCGTTTTGCAGCTCAAAACACAACATCACATCACAAAGTCCTCACAAGCAACTTCAGGCAAAGCTCCGACCTCAGGATACTTTCCTTTCCATTCCTGTAGGCCTATTAATCAGTCACACCATGCATTCCACAAACACAGGACCCTTCTTCGGTCACTTGAATAAGGAGACGTCCACCATATTCTTGGTGCAGGATAGACGCAGGGTACAGACAGAAACTGAGCACCTTCTGGAATTCGTGGCTGCTTGGCCCCAAGAAGGTCTCTGAATAACATCCTTTTAAGTAGAAGTTTACTCACTCGAATCAAACATGCAGCTTTTCTGTTAGCTGAAGTCACAGAATTCATCACCACTGTTACTGCTGAGGCAGAAAGGTTCATGCAGCTCTCTCACCACTGCAGGCAGGGTTTCTTGAAGCTCTCTCTCACAGCTGAGGTTAAATCAGAATTTCTCCCACAACATCCTCAAATGTGGGACGGCAAGTGCTAGTCCCTGGAGGACAATAACTGGCAACCCCCAGGCCAGCGACTCCAATTCCTTGCAGCTACATTTCTCTCAAGGGGCCAGAGCCTCCCTCCCTGTGGAGGGGCTTCCACTGAACTGACTTGTAGGCCCATTCTCTTTGGCAAGGGGCCGACGCCCCCATTCTCTGTGGAGGAGCTCACACCAAACTGACTCAGCCTGAAAAGTCTCTAGGGTTTTTGGGAGCTCGCTACAGCTCCTGATTGGCTGGTTCAATTGTCGCTCTCAAAAATGATTATTCATTAGGTCTCCAAGACACCTAATAGATTTCTTGTTAATTCAACAAACATTGTCCCTGCTTTTCCCCCAAAAGTCCTGACAGTGCCCCAAAAGTCTCTGCTCGAACGTCTGGCTTCCTGATTGGCTGCAGAAAGCTCAAAGGCTGCAAACATGGCTGCATTTTAACACAGTCCCAACTTTACATTTCTGGTGCAGCCAAAGCAAACATTTTATTTAAATGGCTCCACTGTTTACAAATAGACACTATGCCCTCTCAAACACTGTCATTATTTTACATTTATTCAAGTCCCTGTGCCTGTCGCTGTTGCCGAAATGAACAGTCCCCAGGCAGCAGACAGGCAGCTCATAAATATTCATGGAATCTTCATTAATATTCATGTGCCCCCATGCAGTGTGATTGGCACTCTTTATTTACAATATACAGCAGATTCTCTTGGCCCTTGTTCTGGTCACTGGTCCTTATTTTACCTTTTCCAGGGGGCTGGGACCACTGGGAAGCCATTCGTGTGACCGCAGTCATGGTCAGAAAATGAAGCACATGCATGCGCGAGCCATCCACCTGCCTGGAAGTGCAAGGGGGAAGAGGTGGCAGCTCCACAAGGCTCCCCAAGCCCACTATGGGCAGAAATAAACACAGGGGCCAATCTGGGCCCTGGGGCACATAGTGGGACTCAGGCTGTGTGGTGCACCTCAAGAGGAAGCAGGGAACACCAGGAAGCAAGCGTGAGGCAACAGGAGAAGCAGGGCAATTAAAGGTAAGCCCCATGGGGGTGTACATAGAATACTATAGTAAATACAGTAAGTCAAGCAAATAAAGCATTCTTCCACTAGGATTTAAACCCCTGATCTCCAGGGTCAAACCCTCTGTGCCACAGTTTCACATGAGTTAGCTTTGCACCTCTAATTTCTTCTGGCAGATAATTAAAAACCCCAACATCTAACTGGTCTATCAGGCTGTCAGTAACTTTGGTTGGCAGCCTAACAAACAGATGGTATAACAATGATGCAGCTTCACTAGCTGTAAACTCTCTCATTTTCAAGCAAATCAGCAACAAGTTCTCACATTGCAGTGCCTTTAAATTGGGCAAAATGTGACCCTACCTTTTCCACTATAGAAATTGCAGACATCTTCCAGATTTATTTGGTTGTAAATGCTCTAGTTCCACCAAAATCTGAGTATTTTGTAAAAGTTTTAATTTAGTTCTTTTCTCAAGAGATGGCTGCCACATTTGGCTTAGAAATAGCATTGTAGACCTGGCAAGGGTTAGGATCAAGAACATAAAAAAACATAATGTGCCTCATAGGAGGTACCTAGAAAAAGAGATTTGGCAGGTGTGCTAATATTTGTATTATGTGTGACAAACACTAGTTTTTGGGAAAGCATTTTGTGTTGCACCACTGCTTTCATGTATTGTGAAGAGATATGTTTTATACCTTTCAGAGTAGCTAAGGATGTGGTCAGCCCAGAAAAAAAATTAATGTATCTTTATGTTAGCAGATGTCAACAATGTCTCATGAACAATACCAGTATACAAATGTAATATTAGGCCTTAAAATCTCCCTAGTTTAAAGAGCACATTTTATTATTATTGGTTACATTCCTTAGAGATTGTTTATGTATTCAAAAGGCTCGGGTTTGGGGCCAATGCTATTTAACGTCTTCATAGCTGACACAGCTGAAGGGGTTAAGAGCAAGATGAGCCTGTTCGCTTATGACACCAAAATAGGTGCTGTGGTGGATAGCGAGGAAGGAAGGAAGGTACTCCAGGAAGATTTGGAAAGACTTGAGCACTGGTCAACACATGGCAGCTGGGTTTCAATGCTAGGAAGTGCAAGTTCATGCACTTTGGAGCCAGAAACCCAGAGTACAGTTACCATTTGGGTGGGGAGTGGTTATCCATCTCTGTGGAGGAAAAGGATCTGGGGGTGGTGGTCACAGGGAATATGAATCATTCATCACAGTGTAGAAAAACAGTGGCCATGGCCAACAAAATGCAGGAGTGTATTGCCGGGGGGGGTCACCTCTAGGAGGGAGGGAAGTAATCCTTTCCCTGTACAAAGCATTATTGAGGCCTCACTTGGAGTACTGCGTACAATTCTGGTGCGCTTATTTAATGAAGGACATCAAGCTTTTGGAGGGGGTCCAGAGGTGGGAGACTAAGATGATCACAGGGATGGGAGAGAAACCCTATGAGGACAGGTTGAGGGACCTCAACATATATTCCCTGGAAGACAGAAGGGACAGAGGTGATAAGATTGAGACCCTGAGTACCTGAATGGCATAGACAGAGTTAGCACTAAGGGTATGTTTAGGTTGAAGAGGGAGAGGATCATAAGACGGCATAGTCTGAAACTAGAGGAGGGTAGGTTCAGGGGGGAGTTGAGGAGGCACTACTTAATGGAGAGGATGGTAGTAGCATGGAACATACTGCCAGAGGAGTTGATCTCTCTGAAATCAGTGGGGAGTTTTAAAAGAGAGTGGGATAGGGTCCAAGGCAGAATACAAGTCGGGGGTGGGGGGAGATGACCAGAGTGGGGAACTCAGTTTGGGGGTAACAATGGAAAGTGAAAGGGCAAAAGGGGGGGGAAGTAGTTGTCTGAACTGTGAGCTGGACAACTGAGCAGACGCAATAGACTGTGAGGCCTGTATCAGTTGGCATTTTTGTATGTTCACATGTAAATGGTGGTTTGATTCTGATTCCTTTATTCATTTAAAAAGTGAAAAACAGACTGCCCACCATACTGGTGTCACCACACAAAAACATGTTTATTCACATTCCCTTGATCAACTCCCACTGCAACTTTCCTGGACTTGGGAACAACCTAGCCACTCATGAGGAGAGTGGAAAGAGAAGAGCCTACTGAATCGTGAGTGACTGCACTGTTTGAGCATTTTACTAATGTTCTGGAAGTATGTAATAAGAGTACATCAAGGAACTGAAACAAAACATTGTTGGGTACAATTACACCATTAGCATGCTTTTTAATTCTACTAAGAAAGGAAGCAGATAAAACAACTAGCAACATCAATTAATTTTACAGAATATACGCAATCATGACGTGGGTTTTTACCTAACAATAACATGATGCAAAAAAGGTTGACAGTGTCCCTTTGACTGAATGTAAATGCCATCCACCAGAATCAAGGGTTCTGTGTGAGATTCAGTTTACTGCATGAAAAACCAGAGTAACATTGGATTGCAGTGACTTCCTGCAATATCCTGCAAGACTTCCTAGCAAAAATCTTTAATACTGCACTTGATACTGGCAGATGGCATTGTAATTTTCAACAAAGCGATATACAATACACAAAGGACTACATACAATCTTATGCAGTAGATGCTTTCTAGAGGTTTTTCACCTTTCTAGATTCCACCTCTAAGGGTAATACAAGTCGGACATGACTATAGCAAGTACACATAACACCTTTGCTCATCTGTTGTCATTCTGAGGGCATTAGCTATCTGGCTCTTGGGTCAGTGTAATCTGGATAGTACAGAGAACATTTTACCCTAAAAGTTTCATATAGCAGTAACTGCTATACAGTCTGCATGTTATAAAGCATGAAGCAAGCTCATGTAGCACTTTTGGTAGTGTAGAGACTGTAATTTTTTCCATCCAACTCCCACACATACTTGTGTGTCTACACTTCTTTCTCATTTGCAGTCTCAAAGTTCTCAGTTTCCTCTGTCATTTCCTTTTGGCAGTTTTCTTTTTCTAGTCTATCTTCTTTCTCTATTGTCGCTACCTTCCATTCTTCTGTTCTTTCCCTTTTTCTTATTCTATATCCCCTCCTTGGACAGTTCTTTCCTTGTGTCTTGCTATTTAGTTTTTTTTCCCATTATTTCTTATACTAAATGTGCCCTTTTTTATCTTTCTTTGTCTATATTTTTCCCTGCTTTGGTTCACTCCCAGCAGCTGAAATGTGCGACTTCACTCCACCAGCTGCTGAAATACGTTATTTCACTCCAACTTCAGCAGTACTAATGAAATTAATTAAAACTATGATGTTTTAAAATTCACAGTCTTAGTTTAGTTACTGAAACCTTTGCCACAAGGTAAACCGAAATCAGCATCACAGTTGCTTGGGATTCAGTTTGATAATCCCATCATGGCCATAGAAAATGATTTGCATTTTGCAACGTGATACTGGGTTTCCACAAGAGTAAATGTAACATCACTCCTGGAACTCTACAGAACTCTAACAAAGAACTGTTTGTAACTGTATTTATTGGTCCTTGTACAGACAGATGAGCAAAGCAGGTGATTTGATGCTTCTTGTTGGACCACCAAGAAGTTTTTAGAACACTGACTTTCAGACTACACAGAGCCTTGTTCAGGTAATGACCCGAAGAAGGGGTCAATGTAATATCTTTCTGCCGTTCGAACATTTCTTGTAAGTCAAATAAAGGTATCAAATCACCTACTTGGAAAAGAAAGTAAATCATATGCTAGCCCGGCACAAAAACAAAATCTTCAGGCTGCAACTGAGTTAAAGACTTTGCTATGTTGCAGCTCAGTCCAAAGTTGAACTAGGATCCCAGTTCATCTGGGAAGCTGTGTAGCGAGTACCGCTGCCTGGTCCCTGTTATCACCACACAATAGAGGCTGTATGCCTGGATGTTGTGTATAGGGAGGTTAGGATTGAGTTTCACCTGCACTGTGAAGAGAGAGGACTGTCTGCTGAATGAAGAGGTCAGTAGAGGCCTGATAGGGACCAGAGACAACTGCCATCTGTCCGCCGAGACCAGAGGCCTGCACCACTGAAAAAGGAAGGAGTGAAACCAGCTAGATAAGGGACTTGCTGCAAACTTAGCCATCAACCCTCTACATCGCGGGAGATCCGCTAGTCTGGGAAACCATACGTAAGCTCAGGGTTTGCCCTGCATCCCTCACCTTTGTGTACTTAGTTGGAAAGCATCTCGTGGACTTGGCAATATCGCCAGGATTTACAACATATCCAGTTTGAGTTTTATGAGCATTCAGGTCTGAGATTTTAATGTTGTAAGAATTGCTTTATTTGTTTGAGTGAACAACTGCTGGTATACTATGTGCAGTGTCATTGAGACCACAATGTTTTCAAGGCTGGATGCCCAGTGAAGCACTGGGAGCTGCCTAGTAGTAACTAGGGATTATACACTGGTATTATAGAGAGGGTAGTGCCTCCAGTACAGGTGGGTAACAGCAACTACTGAACTGTGCATGTGTGGTTTGGGGGTGGGCTACTTTTTCTTAGGCTGAACCTGGTAAGGCACTGGAAGAGCATCTCAGGGGCACATTTGGGTGACAGAAGATAGGCTAGACCTGGAAGGGCAATGGAAAAACAGTCAGGGTTTATACACTTCAAACCTGTTAGTCAACCTTTACTTCCTTCTGTCTTACTTACTTTCCATAACATCCACAGCACCAGCTTACATGTAATGAATTGGTATTCAATACCTCAAAGATCAAAGCCATGATCTTCAGCACTCAAGTAAGCAATAAGCAATGACAGGTTGTGCATTACAGGATTTTAATGCACTGCCTAGAGTGAAGGAAGACATAAGGCTGAAGGCCAGTGTCCGTATGCCCCTGGGAAGTGCATTAAAATCCTGTAATCACGAATCCTGAAGTAACTTATCGCACCATAAGTATTTTAGGAGACAGAATTACATCTCTTACCTGACCGTGCAGTGCTTGGAATTTGATGCACAGTCAGGTGATGTGTCTTGGCTAATAAAGTCCCTAGATTTTTTTCTTGCCATTTTATAAGGGAAGCTAAGGAATTCTTTGCCTTTCCTCTTAACCCGAACAACTATGAATGCCACACTAAATCAAACTTCAAATACCTTGGAGTATGGCTTGACCCCACACTGAACTTTAACAAGCACATCAACCTTGTCTTTTGCACAGTAGGTCCAAGGACAGGAGCACTGTACAGAAACAAACACTTTAGTTGGTACACCAGAAAGAGAACTGACTATGGAGAGATTGTCACCAATCATTAACTAAAACACCCACAGAAGAGCTGGGCACTCTCTGCGAGATGTGCATGTTCATCTTGTTACATGAGCTCACACACACCACTGCACTCTACAACAGGCTACAATGGATGGACCCTACAAGACTGTAGGCTTGTTTCATATTTAGATGTGCCCTGTCTCCTGACCCAAGTATAACAAATGCTCAGTGGCGGGGCTGGGGGGGGGGTTGCCCCTCCTGGCTGCCCCAGTGTGAGTAGTGGTGCCCCACCACCATCTTTATTCAATGTTTAGTGCCCATTGTGGAGACCATGATTGACTGAATGGCCCCTCCTGGCTCCCAAATGCTCCCAAACCTGGCTCCACCACCGCAAATGCTGCTTCACTTTCAGAGCACAGAGTTATGCACCAGGCTCCTCAAGAAATACCTGCTGCAATATACCCCAGTTAAGAACAGTTCTGGTCAGCGTGCCTTTGCTTATCACGTGCCTGGCACTTGGGATAAGCTGCCAACTGAAAGTTGCTACTACCTCAGGAATCTTTAAGAATTTACAGCGATCCTGTTTGTTCCAGTTTCAAGGACTAGCAAAAGCATGGACTGCTGATGAGGAAGAAATCAGTAAGATCTAGTGTTACTGTATGTACAGCTTTGTAAGTAATTATATGTATCCATATATGTACTGTTTGCTTTACATGAAGTTTGCTGTTCTGTTTGCTGCTCCCTAGGGCCCTTATGAAAATGAACAGTCTCATCTCCAGGAGCTATCCCAGTGGATTAAATGCTAATAAATTAATAACATACTTACGAGACCGGTAAGACACTATACAAGCTGTGAATGAAGAGGGGTCTTAATTCTTTCTAAGCATACAGAGACTTTTCCATCTGAAATGGCTTTGCCTCTGCATACATTTAACAACATGCATCTGCAAACTACCTACACATTTCAACTGCTGTGGTTTCCACAGATGAGCCTGGATAAGCTAAAGTTGAGTTTTAGAGAGCTAACAGATTGTTGATGAGATCACTTTGATTGGTTTGTTAAATGTCAGTGATGTGTGAAGTTCTGCAGTAACATGCCCATGAACTAAATGGAACCCCCCTGTGTCCACTGTTTGTCCTGTGTGACTAAAGTCTACAAAGGGAAGCATCAAATGCAAACAAGATCAGGACACGCTGGGAAACAAATGCCATACACCCCACCCCTATACAACCCAAGGCCAAGATATGGAGGAGGGAACGGCTCTGACCAACCACTAAATGCATTTTACCAGATGTTGGAACCCCCAAAATAAGAAACCAATACGATTCAGAAATCAGGTAACACTGGCAGTAAATTGAAAAAATAAGGCATTCAGGAATAGAGTTACCACCTGTCCCAATTTCACAGGACAGTCTTGATTTGGGCAGCTGTGTCCTGCAAAAAACATGAAAATGCTACTTGTCCTGACACTGTAATAGGAAAAAATATTTTCTGACTTTCCTCTAAATGTTGCGAAAGACTATAATACCTTAACTAAAATACCTTAAAATGATAAGAAACACTAGAAACAAGTAAAAAAACTACAACACTTAGCCTTAATTCTGATTATTTAGAGAAAAAATCTATTGCATTGGCCGAGGTTACATACTGTCCTGTGAAAAATTATGTTTCAGTAAGAAATGTCCCACTTTGGGCTTCTTAAAAGGTGGTAACCCTATTCAGGAAGTATAAAAAGGATCAGAGATTTACAGGGATTCATTCAAAGAGAAACTGGCCATTAGTGAGGGCACACTAAATGCAGCTAAAGCAGACAGAGAATTGAGGACAGCACAGGGTGTCAAGAAGAATGACAAGTCTTTCTTCAGCTGCATACAAGAGAAAAGAAAACTAAGGAGAGCCTAAAGACAGATGAGTTATGCTTTGAGGAGGACACAGATAAAGCCAGTGTCCTGAATTGCCATTTCATTCCAATAGAAAGGGACGGGCCACTACCTCAAAATAAAAATAAGCATCAAGTATTGTTCAGTAAGAGGACGGCAGGTTAGTCATCAGAAACATTTCAGATATAAGGTCTTGAAAGGACTTCAGGAATTAAATGTAACCAAATCCTTTAGACCAAACAAAGTGCATTTCAGGGTGCTGAAGGCAATAAGCAGGGCACCGACAGCACCTCTTTCAGACCTATTCACTGAGCCAGTCACTACTGGGGAAGTACTAGCAGACTGGAGGACTGTGAATGTGGTTCCTCTGCACAAGAGTGGGAACAAGGACAATTCTGGCAACTACTGACTAGTCAGTCTGACATCAACAGTAATGAAAATGATGGAAACAATCTTTAAGGAAAGAACAGTGGATTTCTTGGAGGATAATGGACTTATGGACAAGAATCAAAATGAGCTAACAAGGGAACGATTGTATCAAACAAACCAGATAGATTTCTTCAACACAGTGAGACAGTTGGTAGACACAGCCAGGCAGTGGACATCCTTTACTAGGGCTGTGCGAATACCTTTTTTGAATATTCAGCTGAATATTCAGTATTAGATATTCGGTGGCTGGGAGGGGTATTTAAAATAAAAAGCACCCCCCTCCTGGCCAGCATTAAATAAATATTTTATCCTGGTGTGTAGTGGCCCCTGCCCATTTCAATTTGCCAGTCAAAATAAAGACTCCCCCTCATCCAGACTCTCAGCAATACCCCGTCCCCAAATTTATAAAATAAAAAAAAATTCCCTCATTTCCCGGTGTCTAGTGGACCCCCACCCTGTCATGTAGTACCCCCCACCTGCTCCCCACCCACGACCCAGAGCGGGCCACCCTCCACAGTCCTCCACTCACCTCCACGGCGGCAGTCCAACTGAGTTTCAATGAATGGCGCTTGTACAAGCACGCGCCTCATTCATTGACAGATTCAGCCACCAGTGACTAGTACTACCATGGGCTAGAGGAGGAGGCTGAGGTCACCGGTGGAGGTGGGGTGGGATAGAGGAAAACGGCATTTGGATCCTCAGGAAAACTCAGTTGGGCTGCGGCCGTGGAGGTGAGCGGAGGGCTGTGCTGGTGGCCCGCTCAGGGTTGTCGGCGGGGTGGCGGGCACTACCTTACAGGGTGGGGGGTCCAATAGACACCAGGGAAATTAGGGACTTTTTTTTTATTTTTATACATTTGGGGACGGGGAACCGGGGGTATTGCAGAGGGTCTCGACGGAGAAGAATCTTCATTTTGGACTGGTGATCGGCTGGGGGCAGTGGGACCACTAGACACCAGGGCTAAAATATTTATTTAATGCTGGCCAGAAGGGTGAGGAAGGCTTTTTTCTTTCTTGCACATGGCTGAATACCAAATACCAGCCAAATAGTGGGATACTCGGTATTCGGTTCCAAATATTCGAATAGTCCATTATTCGTGGAATCTGGAAAGTAATATATGGTATCAGCACAGCCCAATCCTTTACCTTGACTTTAGTGGTTCAATAGTAAGGAGAAACAAAAGTGGAGAGAAAGGGCAGCCTTGTCAGGTACCTCAGTGGAGGTGAAAGTGTTGAGAAAGCAGGTTATTCATCACAATTTGTGTCAAAGGGGCCTTATTGAGTATTTTTACACCCACTATAAAGTAGGGGTCTAGTCCAGCTTTACTCATCACTTCAAAAGGAATGGTGCCTATTCTAAAGAATCAAAGGGCTTTCAAAATCAATTATGAGTGTCGCTGCAGGTGTAGGGAGGGTTTGACTAGGTGGTGCAAATTTATGAGGCGTTCAAATTGGTCTTAACTGAGGGTGCCCTTTCATAAAGGCAAATAGTGAGGGTGTATGAGAATAGATAAGACCTCCTCCAGCCAGGTAGCAAGGACCTTGGCCAGTATCTTGGCATCTGGATTAATGGGTGAACAGATGCCTGAAGACATCAAGTCTTTCCTTTTTTTGTAAGACTATTATTATTGCCTCTCTGGAGGAGGAGGAAGGATTGGTCTGTGAGGAGAAGTTGAACACCCTAAGACATAAAGGTGAAAGTGTATCTTTCAGCAACTGATAAAAATCAATGGGGAACCCATCCCCTCCAGGAGATTTATTTTTGTTCACAGATAGGATAACGGTAGTGATCTCCTGTTGGGAGATGGGTGCACCCAGTTGCTGACACTGATGTGGGGATATGCGAAGTAGATTAAGAGGCTTTAGGAAGGTAAATCTTTGCTCAGGAGTGGCATGGCTTTGAGCCGTGTAAAGCTGTGCTTACAATTTCTTCATGATATCACTGACCTTGGAAGGGTTTGTGCAGGTAGTGCCTGCAGGTTACGGAGGTCAGGTATGTGATAGCCAGCATTTTCCTCAGTTTGTAAACTAGTAGCTTACCAGATCTTTCTCCTCTTCCCAGTATCTGTGTTGAGTGCAGATCAAAGCCAGCTTGGCTTTCCTGCGGTAGAAGAAGCTCAGCTGTATTCTAACTTCAACCATTTCAGAGAGGTTACCTTGGGGATTAACTTTGTATTGCTCCTCTAGTGTCGTGAGCCTCGCTTCCAAATTTTTAGCCTCCATGTCCCTTTGCTTTTATCTGTGGACCACATATCCTATTATGCCCCCTCTAACACATCACATGGCATCAGCTTGCTACTGATGTCCGTTTCTAGTGTAGGCTTGGGTTCATGTTCGCATATTTTGACATTAACAAATGGTAAGATGTTAACCGTTATGTGTGGACCTTCTTTTTGGTCGGTGCTTTAATTTTTTTTTGTTTAACTTTATTTTTATCCCACTCTACTACCCAGTCACCCCACTCTCTTCAGACTTGACCATTCTGGTGACCCCCTCACTGAGTCTGCCCCTAGAGTGTCAGGTATACTCCTGTGTCCCTCAGCTTCCCTCTGGAGTGCCTGCACATTGGAGTCTGCCGTGGTAGGTGATCCGGGAGATTAGTTAGTCATCTTGGCGGTGGCGGGGTGTTTTCCCGTTACTCCTTTGGTCCCACTACCCCTGAGGGCGACCGGCACACAGGACTGACATCCAGACAGATGGCGTGCTGATGCATGTTGTTGCCAAGTGCCCAAGCGTCTCCTCCCCTCCCAGTTCTGAAAAACCACCTGTGCCCCGATGCCTGTGCTTCCACAGGCACCGGTCTTTCCAGTGCTCAAAGCACAGGAACCCTCCCCTGGAGGGAGGACAGCATTCGTTAGGGCAGCTCAATCCTCCTCCGCCCCTCCGCCCCCAACAACCCGAGTCCATTCCCGAACCCGGGTTGCCAGCATGGTGCTAGGTGTGGTATCCAGCGCATCATCCCTCAGCGCCACCGGGCCGGCCTTTGGTGGGTGCTTTAATGCTGTACCTTGCTTCTATTTTTTATAGCACCACCACACTTTTCCTGGTGCATATGACGTTTTCGCTAGTTTTGCCCCCTCTAAGGAAAGCTTTTAAGGTGTCCCAAAGAATGCTGTCTGTGACCTCCTCATTATCATTATTGATCAGGAATTCTTGAAACTCTTTGACCCAGGGGATAAAATTGGGATCCGTTAGCAATAGTAGACTGAGTCTCCATGAGGAGGCTTTAGGGGATGGGGGCCCCAGAAGATTTTTTAATGAGGTGGGGGCATGGTTGGAGATCACAATACTATGTTCATATGCATCTATGGTGGCTTGGGTTACTTCTGGGGAGGTGAGCCAGAGGTCTCTCTGGCTAAGGGACTGGTGCACCAGGAAGAAGGTATAGTCTCTGGCATTAGCGTGAATCAGGTGCCCGATGTCAGTTAGGGTATGTTTGTTGGCTTGGTCTATCAGCACAGAAGCGCCCCGTGGAGGGGTTCCAGAGTCATGCTGGATCCATCTAAGAGAGGGTCCAGAGTGAAGTTCAGGTCCCCAGAGGCTGTGATTGGTGCAGGGGGACAGCGGAGTTTGGATAATTCCTCATTGAGGTGGGCATAGAATTGTAGGTCACTGGTGTTTGGAGCATAAATATTTAACAGGAGTAGGGGACCTTCTGGGGTGGATATACGGGTCATTAGCCACCTACCTTCTGTGTCTATCAGGGAGGCAGTACAGTGCCATTTATGGGACTTGTGAATCAGTATGGACACTCCCTTTTGGCTGAGGTAAACGTATTATGAAGCTAAAGTCCCACCCATTCTCTTTTAAGTTTATAGGCCTCTATGAAAGACAGTTTGGTTTCCTGTCATCATGGCATGTAGTTTCTTCAGGTGGGCTAAAATTTGTTTCCTTTTTATAGGGGAGTTCAACCCTTCACATTCCACGTGATCAAATGTATGTTAGTCATTTGATGACAAGGGTGATACTAAGTTAGATGAGGGCTGCCAATTTTTCTTATGCTTGGGACATAATGCGTGGGCAGTACCCTCAGACAGTAGTGGTATAAGGAGAGTCAAGAAGGTTGATGGTGCATAGAGACCAATCAGTTTCCAGAAAGCATAAGCACATACAAAGTAAGGTTGTGCAGTACTAAGAAAAGAACATTAATTGCTAACAAACCAACAGAAGTTACAATACAGAAGCAGTTAATATGCAGGAATAAGGCTCTGTGGAATAATGATAAAAACTCACCCCCGAGCTGGAACCAGATATCCATATGCCGCAAATGAAAAGTCTAGACATTTAAGCAACTGTATAAGGTTCAGAACATGGTCCAACACCCCTCCAACACAAGAAAATGAAACAGTGCTTATAAAAGTCCCACAAAGTACTAAAGGAAAACTGGAGTACCAGAAAAGATGCAGTACTTGTTAAAAAGTCTCAATCAAGTAAGCATTAATACAATCAGTCATCAGGAAGATACTTGATATTACACACTGAGTAGTGGGGGTACCCTTCAGTAGTCAGGACTGAGTGAATGTCAGGATTGTGTCCCTGCTTCTGCCACTTCGGCGAGCACAGGGCCATCAGGGATGCCAAGCGGAGGTGGGGGATTCCCCTATCAGTGGGCTGGCAGCTTAGCTGGCACAGTCGGATCCCTGGATTATATGTGCTGAGGAGCAGAAAAGGGGGTTCATGCCAATGATGTCACCATGGCTTGGTAAGCAGTATTCTCCATGTTGAATACAGGAAGAAGGAAAAGTAACATGGCGGGAGGAGTACCTTAGCCCGGAAGCATGAAAAAGCAACTGCTCCATAAAATGATGCGCCATGTTCCAAACAACACAGAATCCAAAAGAGAAGGCACCATCAACCAAATGTATTGCAAACAGTTTTGTTTAAAAAAAACAAAAGTGCAAAACAACTCACAATGACTGGTGCCAAGTGGGAGTCGCCACACAGTTCACACAGGAGGCCCAACTGGTTTTGCGCGTGTGCGCTTCATCAGAAACAACCAACCTGTAGCACCGTAGCTCCTTAAATAGTGCTTCAATTTAAAGTGACAATGCTTAAATAATACATAGAACATAGAAACATAGAAGTTGACGGCAGATAAGGACCGAAAGGCCCATCCAGTCTGCCCATTTCTTTTTCTATCTTATAAATGTGCCATCGGCCTTTGCTATGTCAGTGACCTATCTATTCATAGTCATTTGTATTGCTCCTTATGCCTATCCATGCCTGTTTGAAGCCTGCACTGTATTCATAGCCACTACTTCTTGTGTAAGCCATTCCATGCATCTACCACCTTTCTGTGAAAAGAATTTCCTCACATTCCCCTTAATCGGCCTCCTCTAATCTCATGCTGTGTCCTCTTGTCCTGCTATTTTCTTATATTTAAACATGTTAGACTCTTTCACCTTGTTTATGCCCTTAAGGTGTTTAAATGTCTCGATCATATCACCTCTCTCCCTCCTTTGCTCAAGGGTATACATATTGAGCTCCGTTAATCTGTCCTCATATGTCTTCTGATGCAGTCCCTGCACCATTTTGGTTGCCCTTCTCTGGACTGCCTCAATTTGGATTAATGTCCTTGTGAAGGTGTGGCTCCAATACTGCACGCAGTACTCCAGATGGGGCCTAACCAATGTCTTGTACAGAGGGATTATTACCTCCCTCTTACGACTTGTGATACCCCTACTAATACACCCTAACACCCTAGCCTTACCTACTGCTTTAGAGGTCTGCTTGGATGATTTCAGGTCATCAGTGATGATGATGCCCAAGTCTCTTTCTTCCTTTGTGACTGCTAGCAACTCCCCTCCCAGCCTATAAGTGGCTTCAGGGTTTCTCTTCCCTATGTGCATGATTTTGCACTTCTTTGCATTAAATCCCAGTTGCCACTCTTCTGACCATTCTGCTAGTTTATCCAGATCTCTTCTCATTCTGCCCACCCCATCTGGATCATCTACTCTGTTGCAGATCTTGGTGTCATCTGCAAACAGACAAGCCTTACCCTCTAGTCCATCTGCTAGGTCACTAATGAAGATGTTGAATAGGACTGGCCCCAGGACTGATCCCTGAGGTACCCCACTTGTGACTTGCATCTCTTCTGACTGTATACCATTTACCACCACTCTCTGTTTTCTGCCAGTCAACCAGTTTGCCACCCAGTTGACCAACTTCTGACCCACCAGCCTACCCAGCTTATTTATCAATCTTCTATGTGGAACAGTGTCAAAAGCTTTGCTGAAGTCAAGGTAGGCGACATCAACTGCTCCCCCTTGGTCCACCACTCTGGTTACCCAGTCAAAAAAATCTATGAGATTAGTTTGACAGGACCTTCCTTTTGTAAACCCATGCTGTCTTGGATCCTGTGCCCCTATGGATTCCAGGTGTTGCACTATCCTTTCCTTAAGAGTGCTTCCATAATCTTGCCCACTACTGAGGTAAGACTGACCGGTCTGTAGTTCCCGCCTCCTCCCTGCTACCACTCTTGTGGAGTGGGATCACATGAGCCCTTCTCCAGTCTTCTGGGACCTCTCCTGTGCTCAGAGACTCACTAAACAATTCTGCTAATGGCTCTGCTAGTTCCTCCTTTAGCTCCTTAAGTACCCTGGGATGTAGCCATCAGGTCCCATTGCCTTATCCACCTGAGCTTAGGCTCTTGTAGGACTCTTTCTTTTGTGAAGGAGTAGTGCTCACCTCCCTCCCCCTGTGTCCATGATGCTGAGCTGTGGGCCCTGCCCTACCTTCTCTTCAGTGAATACTGAGCAAAAGTATCTATTTAGGATAGATGCCTTTACAGGGTCCTCCTCCTCACATGCTCCCTTTTCTCCATTAAGCTTAGCAATACCCCCTCTGGACTTTCTCCTTTCACTAATGTATCTATAGAAAGTCTTGTCACCTTCTTTTACTGTTTGTGCTAGTGTTTCCTCAGTTTGGGACTTTGCCTGCCTTACTGCCTTACCTGCTTCCCTTAGGGCAGTTTGGTATGCCCCCTATCTTCATCCCGCTGTGTTCCCTTATATTTTCTGAAGGCCAGCCTTTTGGCTCTGACCTTTTCTGCTACTGTATTTGAGAACCAAAGTGGTTTCCTTCTTCTTTTGCACTTCCTTTTCTGTTCTAACACAATGGGATGTTGCTTCAAGTATTGTATCCTTAATGCTTCCCACTTTGCCTGTACCTCCTCACCTGTGTTTCTTTTTGCCAGGGCTAGCTTAACTCTGTTGGCCATCTTATCAAAGTCAGCTCCTCTGAAGTCCCATATTTTGCCTTGGAATGGGATGATTTAGATGTAGTAGCCAAATTGAACCATACCATGTGATGGTCACTGGCCCCTGGTGACCTTCTACCTGGAGATCTGTGATCCCTTCTTTTTAGTCAGTACTAGATCTAGGATAGCCTGTCTCTTGTGGGTTTGCTGTACCAGTTGTTTGAGGCCCTCCCCTGCAGGGAATCCACTATGAGTCTAGTTCTGGCAGATGTTCCTGCTGGTATTGACCAATCTGTATCTGGCATGTTGAAGTCTCCCATTATCAGAACCTCCCTTTAGCTGTCATGTTTTGTATATCTTCTAACAGTAATGTGTCTATGTCCTCCCTCTGGTGGACAGCGCTGACAACTGAATTAAAACATCAATGCTAATTAAATCTTTGCTGCGCTAGCAGAAGCATCCTACTGTGTATTTTTAAAAATGAGCTAGAAACAGCATACATAACCAGTCTCATACAGTAGAAGGACACAGTGCTGTTACTAGTCCAGTGGCTAGTAGCCAAAAGCAGACCTGAAAATATCAACTTGATTCAAATTAATTTAGGATCACTTCAGAAACTGCAAGAGAATTGTCAGTAATTAGAACAACAGCATAATAGTTACAATTCACAGTATTAGCAGATCAAAATTAAAAGTTGTATGATATATACAATAATGGACGGGGAAGGTGTGCTTAATGAGATTAATGGTTGCCTGAGTGTGGGATGCTGCATAAACCCGAGGGTTTATTAAAGCATCCACGAGGGCAACCATTAATTCAATTTAAGCACACTTCCCCATCTTTTATTATTTATAATTGCTGGTCAGCAATTTTTTTCCAACCCTCTATCTCATTCATGCAGACACACACACACACACACACACACACACACACACACACACACACACACACACTCTCTTTATGTGTGACAGTCTTTTACTGTTTTTTTTTTTTATACAGCTATCTTTTTTACTTTTAGTTTATCTTAGCTTCTGTTTTATGTAGAACAATTAGAGTTTGATCGTGATCACAGCTTACCTGCAGTCATCAGGTCGAGCCATTCCCAGTGTCGGTTGTTTGCACTGTGGCTCCCAAATGGCAGGATCAACCAGATAGAATATTTTTTTTTTTTTTAAATGTTAGCATATTATTTAAAAAAAAAAAACGATGAACTGTTATTGTAGCGGCTCCTTGCTGCTTCAGATAAGGAGCCGCCATGTTTTCAGATACAATTAGCCCTTGAAGGAGGTGACAGCCAATAAGGGAGTGGCTGTTTTGACTGACTGGGCATGTGCTCCCATTATAAAACCCACGGGTTATAACGTCAAATTATAACTGGTTCAGCTCACTGAAAAACTTGCCAACCAATTATTATAAAAGACTAAAAGCACATAATATTTCAAGGAGAGAAAAAACACACAAAACAGGTGGAAACACTGGGGAGGGGGAGAGCAGTCGGGGAAGAGAGGCTGGTTTGAGAGAGCTAAGGAAAGGAAATACCACAAGAAAAAGGAAGAAACAGATGAGAAAAGTAGATAATGATAAAACTAGAAAGTGAATGTGATAAAAGTAATAACCACAATAATAATTACACAATAATGCACAGCAGGGTGTAGGTTGTGCTGGGATAACCTCACGCCTGGGGTGGTTGGGCACAAGGCTGCAGACCCAGTGCATCCAACACCCCAGAAGTGAGTTTATCCCAGCACAACCCGCACGCTGGAGTGCATTATTGCTATTATACAATGGCTCTTATTTATTAATATTGTGGGGTCCAAATGAGCACATGTAGATGGCTATTAGACAGCGAACAAGTGTTGGAACATCCATTTTATGTGTAGGACATCTATTTTATAGTATTAGTTGTGCAGTTTTATTTTTTATTTTGAGGAAACACTCCCCATGTGAAAGCACTGCATCATGGGTATACAAACAATTGTCTGTATCGCTGTAGTGTCCCACAATACCAGACAATTAGAAATTTGTATACCCATGATGCAGTGTATTCATATGTGGTGTGTTTCTTCATAAAATAAAACTGTAAAACTGATGCTATAAAAATGTTCCACACTATAAAGGAGATGTTCTGATACTTGTCTTCTGCCTAACTAGGAAATGTTTTAGCCATGACAAAAGTTTTGTCCCCCCCCACAATATAATTTTTTTTATAGGAAACTAAGCTTCTGCTTCTATACTTCATTTGCAAAGCACCAAACTGTCTTGGTAATACATATACTGACCAATCAGAATCCAGGAAATATTCTTGTCACTGTATAATGACTAATAACTGTTAGTAGAAGGTGTTAGCTATTTCTGTCTTTCATCTTGAAACTTAAGGCAGCTAAAGAAAAGGTGGTCCGCTGTTAGCCTCATGTTTATATTAATTGAAGCCATAGTCCTGGAGCTCCAGTTTGAGTGAGAAATATCAATTAGACCAAGCCTTATAGACCTTTTACAGATAGTGGTCTGTATCGGAAGGACTGGTACAGACACACTGTAACATTACATGTTTTGCTGTGTGAAGGCATTCCCTGCCGCAACCAAAGTGAGAACGCTCCCTTAAAACACATTCCCTGCTTTCCAGGGTTTTCAGGCTTCTGTTGCATTTTGACAGGCCGTGTAATCACGCTCTGCCTGTCATTGTGATACGTTTTGCCTATCTCCCCAACTGTGCTGTTGCTGTGCCAGTAAGCAGGAAGGGTGAACACAGCAAAACATGCTGTGTGTGTGTAAACAAGTACTGTGAGCGCTTCAAGATGGAACGGAGCTCATCCACACCGAAACTACCAGTTCAGGTAATCAGTAGTGTAAAAGCACTATCCGTTTCATTAGTGCTATTCTATGCACAATAGCTTAAATTAAGTTCAATTTCAACATTCATTTTAGTCGTTCTAAACTTGTGATATCAGCTTTTTTACTCCTATCTGTCAAAAAAATTGCCATAAAGATGTTGTTTGGCTAACTGAAAATGAGCTTCGACATTTATAAGGGCTTTTTTTTTTTTTTTAGTTGTTTAACCAGGAGTAGCACACTAAGCTGAAAGCTTGTTTACAGGTATATCCTGGGAGTACAAAGAAGTTAAGTGACTTGCTCAAGGTCACGCAGTATGCAAGTGGAAGCTGTGGGATTCAAACCTAGGTCTGGTCTGCTGGATGTCACCAGATTTGCAGCTCACAGCCTTAAACCACTGTACTACACTGTCTCCCTTTGCCGACCAGATAGGCTCCAATCTGAATTTTTGTAATTTTACAATTCATTTTACAAAACCCACCCTCTTTGAAGGATTTATTGATACATTCTAGCCAACAGATTTTTGGTAACCTGTTATCCTCCATTTCCAGAACTGTTTTCCAGTAAGTTAAAGCACACATTAAGGTGGATAGTTCTAGAGGAGATAGGCCAAATTCCAACCGTTAAACTGCAGTGGGGGTATCTCTAGGCAATGTCAATACCAGTCTTACAAAGACATTTTGCACAGTTTCCAGATCCGCTATGTCTACAGAAGGATCCCACATCTGTGTTCCTTGGTAAGATCAAACCTGATGGCCAGCTATGGAAAGTTGATACCTTGCAAATTTCAGGAAATACAAAATTATACTTATTGTGGAGCAGTTTTTGGTAAAAATATCAAATGAAAAGAACATCTGGCTAAAATTAAACAAACAGCAATAACTAGTGCCAGGGGCATTAACAGAGTTGTTAAATGTTTTGGGTCATATTCATACACAGTACAGCAATGCAAAGAACCTACGAAGCTAAACTCAGTTCACAAATGTTACTTGTAACATGGCATAAACTCAGGATTGGCTTAGTTCAGTACATGTGGAGAAAAGGTGCTTGTGCTACTAGGATTGTGTGACAGCCACCTATTGGTCTGCAAAGGAACTGGAGAAAGAAAACTAAAATGTACCATAGCACACTCCCATCATGCAGTGCAGCCCATATCTTCTAATACATAGAGAGGAAAATCAAAGCACCTAGAATAGAAAGTGAATTGCAAGTTTTTGAAAAGTTGTAAAATATGTTTTGATGTTAGAAAGCTTAAAGCTTGTAATGAAAGTTATTTTAACAAAAGTGAAATAGTAGCCACGACATTTCCAATAGGTGTGTTCCAATTGTTTTCAAGTATATGTACATCATGTCTAATAACTAAATTTATAATATTCTGAAAGTAAATCAGTGTGATTGTACTCATTTATTCACAGACTATTCGTCATACGCTCATTACCATGTTACAAGCGGATTAAGCCACTTGAAAAGATGGGTCTACAGTGGAATTAATCCATGGTTGGTTGGTTGGACCCACTCGGCCTTCAGCCTCGTGGTCCAACCCCCCCAACCATGGATTAATACCACAGTAGACCCATGCTTTCTTGTGGCTTAATCCTTACATATACTACTATTTTAGTTTTTCTGGACATTTAAAGTCCACCTCAATTGACCATGATGCTCTACGGTCATTTGAATTGCTCTCTTCAAGTCAGCTTTGGTTCTTGACTGTAGAACTGTGGCATCAGCATACATGAGAATTTTTATGTCTTCACCAACTTATAGAAGGAGCTTGTGAATAAACTGGCACCAATGCCTCTATAAGGGTTTCACCATACAGGTTGAAAAGCAGGGGCACAAGAAGTCACCCCTGCTTTACTCCTTGGGCAATACTAATAGGCTCTGTGTCACCTTGCTTAGATACTCTTTCACTGGCATATCTTGTAGCATTCTTAAGATCTTTAACAACCTTGGTTTATTGCCTTTATCTGTAAGGATATCCCATAGGGTTTCTCTAATTACATTGTCAAATGCAGCCTTGATGTCAATATAAGCTATAAACAATTTCTCTTTCTTGTCATGTATATTTCCAATAAATAGCTGATAGTAAATATATGATCTACCATGCTAAAACTATGTTGGAATGCAGCTTGAGATACTGAAATTAAGTTGTTATTCATTACCCTGTCTTCGAGCCTAGTCAAAATAACTCTTGTATACATTTTTTGCGCAGTGCGAAGGAAGGTGATAGGACAGCAGCATGCAGGGTCCATCCTATTGCCCTTCCTAGAAAGAGGCACTATTGGGGCCACTTTCCACTCTTCTGGGAGGAGCAAAGAGTTGTTAATGCCAGTAAACAAGTTTACCAATTTTGGGGCCCACCAATCAAGAGCCACTCTAAATATTTAAACTGGTTTATCATTCACCCCGGGTGACTTATTATTGCTTTGGGCATTTATAGTCAGAATTACTTCCTTAGCTTAAACTGGAGTCTGGGGGGGGCATCATCTGTGACATTTTTAATTATTACCTGCCTTTGGTTCAAGTTATACAATTTCTTAAACTGCTCAAGCCATTTCTTGGCTGGCATAGTGGCACAGCATTATTTGTTCTATTATGGGCCCCTGAGGAACAACACTCAAGACTTAGAGGGGTCCCATAAGGACATTACCTGATCAAACTTGCTCATATCTCACAATAATATTGCTTTTGTCTAATGATGGTGTTAAAAGAAACTCATAGGAGCCCCACACGCGGTTATAAACCCAAGGCAACAAAGTGGTCCTTCAACCTTACCCTTATATGCTATACAAAATGGATCACAAGGGCTCCGGCAGAGGAAGGGATTGAGGCTAGTATGCTAATGTAGCGCTGTGCTATGCACTGTTGCTTTCCTGACCCTCAAATTCACTGCCACGTGCTGCAAAGTGCTGCAGGCCATTTAGACTCCACCATGGGAGTAAGAAGCGCAATGTGGCCCTGGAGACTGTCAAGAAGCCGATGAGCCTTCTACAACGAAAAGGGGCTTAGGGATTTGAAGGTATCACTTGACACTATAGTGGCAAAACTGTTTTGGGACTGGTTGGGGACAAGATAATGACAACTTCTGTTTAAAGGCCTTCCTCCATAGCCCTAGTCACATGATCAGTGATCCTGACCAAGGCAGCGCTGGTAACATGATCTTTCCTGAATCCATGCTGTTTTAGGACAAGTATATTATGGATATGTAGTCATTATATTGAGTGAACACTACCTTTTCAATACTTTACTACGTCAGAGAATGGATATGAAGCGTGCCTCTCAACTTCTTGCCTCCTGAATCAGGGACAAGGCTTAAAAAATCAGGGACAAAGACCAAATCAGGGACACATCTTAAGAATTGATACTATTCATTCAGAATGCTGATAGAATAAGAGGATTTGTGTTAAGATGCATTTCTGAAGAAGAACACATCTGAATCTTTAATGTTTGACATTATTTTGTGATTTTATTCCCACTCTTCTGTCACAAAACAACAAGTTTTACAAGGACAGAGAAAAATTATGAGGCAAAATCAGGGACATCCCTGAAAATCAGGGACAGTTGAGAGGTATGGATATAGGATGGTACTGTAGTTGTGGATAGAAGCAGAACTACCTCCCCTCAATACAAACAGGGACTACCTTTCTAATTTCAAGACTGTGGAATTGAAAATGTGATTACAGAAAGGCTGATGATTTTAAATACCAGAAAACTTATGGGACTAGCACGCAACTTAAGAAATCTTGGATCCAGTTCATCACTCCCAATACAACGATTAGAAGAGCGAGAGAGTGAGCAGCAGCTTATAAGCTTTGATGGGAGAAATGGTCTTAAGATAAAAAGGGAGACAGTCAGTATTGAAACAGGGCCCCAGTGTTGGAGAATCAAGATATGCTCAGGGTACTTTTGCGGATGTTTAGCTTAATAACTAGATAAATCCATAACCCTCTCACTAAAGATATCGACAGTCAGTTTGGGGTTACTAATTACTGTGTTCCCCAGACATAATCTGTTTATCTAATTCTCTGAACCATGACTGATAATTAATCACTGCAGCCAAGAACATTCTGCAATTATTAAAACGCTGACTCTGTTGAGAATTGAAATAATTAATTTCTTGTTTCCTAGTTTTTACAGGGACTTCTTAAAGGGGCACTGTCAGCTTTTGCCCTCCGTTTTTGTAACTTCCAAACCTTGTGCCTTTTGGCACACACCTACATCAACTGCAGTGTACAATACCCACACTGAACTAAAAATAGAAGGAAATGCACCAGATTTGTATATTTTCACTATTATTAGAGTTTACCTTGACCGAGGTAATGTCATGCATCCGGAAGCAGATCCTGGTCAGAGCAGCCTTATGAGCACAAGCGTGGTTCAAAGTGGCATTTTATAACATGCCCACTCTACAAACATGCTCCCCCTGTAACTCCTACCATTGCAAACTGAGCTTGGTATTGTAGCACGCAAAATGAGCACTGCAAAAGTTGTAATTTACTTTTCCCAACTGGAGCCGAAATCCCGCGCATGCGTAGAAGAAACATATGGAAAGATCCCACACATGCACAAGAACATGCCACCATTGCGCATACACAAGATGTCAGCTCCACTTAGGAAAAATAAATTACAACATTTGCGATTGCTTTCGTTTCGTTCTACAATACCAGGCTTTCGGTTAACATGTCGTAAAGAGTTACAGGAGAGCATGTTTGTACAGTGGGCATGTTATAAAACATCACTTTGGGACCGCGCTCTGTGCCTTGCTCTACGCGATCTGGACCAGGAACTGCTTCCAGTGGTGCGTGGGTCGAGGTTAATCTTAATAATAGTGAAAATGTAGAAATATGGTGCATTTCCTTTTTTTTAGCCCGATGGGGGTATTATACGCTGCACTTGATGTAGGTGTGTGCCAAAAAGGCACAATGTTTGGAAGTTACAAAAACGGAGGGCAAAAGCTGACTGTGTCCCTTTAACTGTCTGTATTGGAGCCAAGCCACCATTTTCTTAAAAATATCCCAATACGTATTAAGTCATTACCTCCTGGGGGGGGGAGCCATTTTGTGTCAGGTAAACAATCAATACTTCAGACTTCATATGAAACTACTGGAGGTAATAAGTTTTTAATACCTTTTAGAAGGAATAATAATCCTTTGACAGCAATCTACTGATAAAGCCCCTGAGGTGTCTTGCTGGTTACCAGGAAATGTTTGTTCTGGGCAGTAGTCAACTTTGTAAGAAAGCAATCAAACACTGAATCAACATAAGGATTAGTCTAGTTAACTACACCTAGTTGCGATTTATATTAGTGAGAAGACTGTTAATATAATCTCCAAATGTGGACACCTTGCAGGGAATCCTAGGAGTTCTAAAGGACCAAAAGCAAGAAGTGTGGTAACGGTCACATGCTGAGTCGTCCAATATTCCATCACCTTTAATCTCATCTCATAGAAACATAGACTTCGATGGCAGATAAGGACTGCTTGGCCCACCTAGTCTGCCAATTTCCCTACCTAGAGGATAAGCTGCAGATCCTAGTTACCAACAGCCTACTTCCTCCTACCACCCACAAGAATTGCCTTATGTCTGTCCCATGCATTCTTGAATTCTCCCACAGTTTTAGACCCCACAGCCTCCTCAGGAAGGCTATTCCATGTGTCCACCACCCTCTCTGTGAAAAAATACTTCCTCACATTGCCCCTGAACTGCCTCTCCATCTTCAAATTGTGTCCCCCTGTTCTTGCACATCTCTTTTTTCCACTGAGGTACTTAAAGTTTCTATCATGTCCCCCCTTTCCTCAAGGATATACATACTAAGCTCCTTTAGTCTCTCCTCATATGGCTTCTCTTGCAGACCCTGCACCATTTTAGTTGCCCTCCTCTGGATTGCCTCTATCCTGTCTATGTCCTTCTTGGAGATGGGGTCTCCAGAACTGGACTGAGTACTCCACATGGGGTCTCACCAGCTGTCTGTACAGAGGGATAACAACTTCCTGTTTTCTGCTGGTGATGCCTCTCCCTATACATCCCAGTATCCCCAGCCCTCCCTTCTGCCTTCTCACATTGCTTGCTAACCTTAAGGTCATCTGATATGATTACCCCAGGTCCCTTTCCATTTTGTTGTTGTTACTACCTACCACCCCAGGTTTTTGTTTCGGTGCATTATTTTGCCGTCTTTGCGTGAATCCAAGCTGCCATACTTCTGACCATTCCTCCAACCTTGCAAGTCCCTTCTCATCCTTTCCACCTCCTTGTGTATCAACCTTGTTGCAGATCTTTGTGTCATCTGCAAAGAGGCATACTTTCCTTCCAGTCCCTCCGAATGTCACTTATAAAGACATTAAAGGACTGGACCCAGTACTGAACCCTACGGTACCCACTAGTAACCCCTCTTTCTTCAGAGTGGATTCCATTTACAATTACCTTTTGTGTCCTGTTGTCCAGCCAATGTTTGCCAGACTACCACCCTGGGACCTACTCCCAGTGTGGTTAATCTGACTATTAATCTTTTACGTAATAGGACTGTGTCAAATACTTTGCTAAGGTCTAGGTAGGCCATGTCCACAGCCCTTCCCTGGTCTACCACTTTGGTCACCCAGTCAAAGAAATCGATCACATTCGTCTGACATGACCTTCCCCCACAGAACCCATGCTGCCTTGGGTCCCGTGGCCCCACTGGCCTCTAGGTACTCAACAATTCTTTCCTTCAGAAGTGATTCCATCACTTTCCCTACCACAGAGGTCAAATTGACAGGCCTGTAGTTATCTGCCTCTGTCTTGGTCCCACTTTTGTGAAGGGGAATCACATCTGCCTTTCTCCAGTCCTCAGGTACCACACCATCCTACTGTGATTTGTTAAAAAGGGTAGCCAGTGATTTCACTAGTTCTCCCCTTAATTCTTTTAGAATTCTGGGTGAATTCCGTCAGGCCCCATTGCTTTGTCCACCTTCAGTTTTAGGAGTTCTTTCAGAACCCTTTCTTCTGTGAAAGGACTGGGATCGACTCCTTTATCCAGAGTGCTTCTGTTAATTGGATTAGGCACCTCCCCCTCCTCCTTTTTTGTGAATACTGAGCAGAAATATTCGTTCAGTATCCCTGCTTTTTCACTGTCCCTCTCTGCCCACCCACCATCCATTCTAGACAGCCTCACTATCCCTCCCTGTCTTTCTGCGCTCCCTGATGTACCTATAAAAGGTTTCATCCCCCTTCTTAACTGAGTTGGCTATCTTTTCCTCAGTTTGGGCCTCCCTGATGGTCACTGTCCAGTAAATGAGAGAATTATATGAAATTTTATGGTTTACGTGTGAGGGACAGAAAATTAACTGGGTTAAGTTTTTAAGTGCTGTAGCACATCGTTATAAATCTTTGACTTTCCTGATTCCAGTTCAGGTTAAAGTCATCAAGAATAACCATATCTTGAGAAGGCAAACAGTCACCAGTACTGTTACGAATCTTGGTAAAACCACCAGCACCACCTCTTGGAGAGATAAAGGTGCAGCACAGTTACAATTTTTGTAGGAAACATGAAGTCATTCAACTACCAGTTAATTACACACTGAGTCACTAGCAATACTACTGTGGCTTAGTTGGGACAAGATGCTCTAATAATCAACTAAAACACCTTTCCCTGTTTTTAAACTACTCCTATCCCTAACTAGGAAACCACAGCCATCCAGTGAACAGGCAGAGTTCAGAATGGTTAGTTTTGACCAGTTTTCCAAATTCATGATTATATCAGAATTATGGCGGTCAGACCACATCCCTAATTCAGGAGCTCAGCTAAAAACACAAACATTTACCTATGATTTGATTTCCTTCAAGGATCCCTGCATGACAAGTAAGAAGCAATGGGACCAGATTTGCGCCACATCCTCGCAATTAGCAAGCCCTGAATCTGCCCGTGAGTTATTTAAACATGTGTAACAGATATCAGGAGTAGAAAAACCTAACACTGGATAACTTGAAAGCTTTCCTTAGAAAAAGACATACTGCTTCTTCACAAGAGCCACATAACATGATAGATATACCCCCACCTTTAAACAACAGATGTCTACTGACTGGATGTAAATAAATTGTACCATGATTAAACAGCTCATTATCACTAGACAAAACAAAAGCACAAAAATCAAGCATACACATTAAAATTCCATAGCAAACCCTGAGAAAGATAACCTTAATAATTCCACCATGACTGAAAACTGAGGGTTATTCACCTGTAACTGTAGTTCTAGGAGTGGTATATGGTACACACTCTGACAGTCCTCCTTCCCCTTTAAATTCACCCGGCATGACCAAATAGCTCCTCCCACACAGCCAGGTGGTATACTCATTGGTCCACCGACGAATCAGATTCTGCATGCTGGAAGCAGGGATCTGTGTGCCACTTGCCAAGGGAGGTCAGGTGGACTGTGTGGATGTGGATCACCACTCTAGAAAGTGTTGTTATGTAAGAACTTACCATAACAGTAGATCTTCGAGGTATGGTCTCTTGCAGTAGGTTATTACTCTTGGGAGTCTGCTAGGTGGAGCTGTCACATGGAAGCTTCTTCCAGCAGTCTTCTATGGGGCCGGCCCCATACATCACTTCCTCTGGCTGCATATAAAAGGGGGTGACCCCCAGGCACACACTGTTCCCAGCCAGCTGCAGCACGCAAAAAGGCCGAGAACCAAGGGAAAGTGAGGGACCAAGGGAAATACCCATTCCAACGTTCCGAGATCCAAGGACCCTGAGCAAAAATGGCAGGGAGAAGGAGGGTGGGATTGTACCTACTGCAAGAGACCGTACCTCGAAGTTCTACTGTTATGGTAAGTTCTTACATAACAATACTGTCTTCTACGGACAGGTCTCTTGCATTAGGTTACTACTCTTGGGAGAGTACCAAGCAGTTATAAGAAAGGGAGGAAAAGCAGAGCAGGAAGCAAGGATATAAGCCACATCACCAAGCAATGCCGAGAAGACACATCCATGAGAATTGAAAATGAAGTGGCAAGCACCCCATGGGGAAACCATGAAGGGGTCACAGACACATCCAAGGGACAGCCGTGAGATCCTGGACAAGAGATGGCGTGTTACAAAAGTCACAGTCAGGTCAACTCAAGCTACACCTGGAAGGGCCAGTAAGCCAAGGGTGGCGAGGACATGAGTACTCCACAAAGGGAGAGTAGGAACAGGGCCATACCAATGATTCAACCTGCTGAGCAAGGGTGCAAGAGGCAATGGCATACAGCAAGTCCAGCAGGGCATCCAAAGCGCCATCAGAAATAGTCAGAGACATGTCAATGCAGAAAAGAAAGATGCAGGAGGCCATTCACAGTGATGCAACCTGACGAGGCAGGGGTCGAAAGGCCATGGCAAGAAAACATCAAACCCTGGATGGCACGCCAAGCACACAGCGTGCGTGCAGGGAGTGGAGAGTACCAGGGCAAGGAGCACCGGGTAGGCCACAGCAAAGAACAACTAAGGGGGCTCCAGAAAGGAGAACAGCAGGAGTTCCAAAAGGACCGTGGTGAGGAGGAAAGTGACCAGGAGCAGGAAGCAGGCCACTGAAGAAAAGGGTGAAGGGACACCCAGGTGCCTCCGAGGCATGCAGAAGAAGGTGGGAAGCAAGCCCTGTAGAGCAGTCAAGGAGGAGGGGCAGACCCGGCCCCATCAGGAGGATGGGCAGGACAGGGGCAGACCTAGCTGCCCCCATGAGAGGCCCCACTGGAGACCCGAGCAGTACTCCTGGGAGGTGGACAGGAGCAGGACATCCGGCAGTTGCAGAAGACTACGGGAATCGGGGGGGGGTGCAAGGGAGAGGTCCTGGACCGACCATTGGGCATGACCAGACAGCGGGCAGAAATCAGAAAGGCCCGGGGACCATGACCAAAAAATGGAGCACCACAGAAGGGATGAAGGCAGCCAACAAGCAGATGTCGGGAGCCAAACCCGACACCAAGTCAGGCGGGTGCTGCAAAGGCGACAGCAGTGGCAGACAGATGGGCAGATGCAGCCATGGCATCATGGCCCTCAGGAAGCGGTGTCAGGAAGGCATGGAAAGGGCATACATGAGCAGCGCCGGCAGGGCTGACCCCAGGCTGGGGGCAGTGGCGGGGAGAAGGCACCAAAGTTGAAGCACATGAGGCATGGAGGCACCAGACCACGCAGCCCACATAGGAAAGGCTGCGAAGCAGCAAGGCATAAGAGGGAAAACCCACACGCCAAAGCACACCAGGCGCTGGGAAACATATCCGGCAGACAAGAACAGGTGTGACAGGGCACGTGGGCTGGGCAGAAGCCCCCGAGAGGCACCCGCAAGAGCAGTGGTATATAGGGAAGGTCCGACAGGGCGCTGCACAACTGGGAGGCCCACACGGTGCATGACGGAGGGTAAGGGAGGGAGCCAAGTCCAGGCATGGGGCAGCAAAGGTCTCCACAGGGAACCCCTAGGGCTAGACCCCCAGGCATGCAGCCCTTAAACAGGAGGAGGAAGGGGAACCAGGCAGAGAGCCAGAACTGGATGATGCCAGAAAGACGGTGGGGCATCCTGACCCCAGTGGGTGGCACCAGAGGAAGGGCGAGGTGAGACCAGGAACCCTGACCAAAGGCACAAAGAAAGGGCACCCAAGGGCCACAGAAAGGCAATGGAGGAGTAACCCCTGCAACCGAGGAAAAGGACGCTGGTGGCAGAACCGGCAAGAGGGGCAGAGGGACCCCCAGACTGGGATGCCAGTGCGGAGCCCCTGCTGGTGACAGAGGAACCAGTGCCATGAAAAGGATGAAGGCAGAGGATGTCCTGCTGATGGGAAAGCAGTCCCATTGATGAGGAATGGAAATGGGGATGTCCGTTGACCGGGGAGGCAGCCCTGTCAATGAGGAACACAAAACAAGATGTCACGTTGATGGGGGAAGCAGCCCCATCGATGAGGATTGCGCCGTAGAGGGGGGAAGAGTCACCATCAATGAGAGAGCATGAGCAGCATGCTCCATCAATGGGGGAAGGAGGAAACATGCTCAGTCGATGGGGGAAGCCTCCCCGTTGATGAGGAGTGCTCCCTCAATGGGGGAAGAGCCCCCATCAATGAGAGAGAGCAGCTGCATGCTCCGTCAAGAGGGAAAGAGTGCCCGTCGATGGGAGAGAGAAAGCAACATGCTCCACCGATGGGGGAAACCTCCCCGTCGATGAGGAACATTCCATCGATGGGGGAATAGTGACTGTTGACGGAAAACATCCTGGGGAGTGCTCTGACCCAGTGATGATGAGGGAAGCAATGAAGGCTCCGTCGACGGGGGGGGGGGAGCCTCATCGATGATGAACACCCCATCAATGGGGGTGATAGCCCCATCAATAGTAGGAGATGAAGGCCCCATTGACGATAGAGGAGCCACCATCAACATAGCAGATCAGAGGAGTGAGGGATGTGAGTCCTGTTGCGTATGATGCTGGGAACAAGAGTCTTGGAGCCAGGAACCTTAACACGGGTCCTCAAGGTCTGTCCTAGGGAGGCTGCTTCTCGACAGCCATGGATGGAGTCCTTGACCCAGCAAAAGAGCCTGGGCCAAGGAGCAGCAGGCGTGCTCTAAGGGAACACAGGCCCGCTGAAACAAAGAGACAGGGGTACTGTGAGTGGTTCACAGGTCAGGATCCAGAAGCAGAAGAGCCGAGGCCTGGGAGTGTTCCACAGCCCAGCACAGAGAAGTAAAATCGGGTTCAAGTTCACGTCGAAGACTGCAACACAGAAGATTGATCTAGCTGCCGTGCAGACTGAAGCTAGTGGGAAAATGAACAGTGAGTGCCTGGGGCCGCCCCCTTTTACACACAGCCAGAGGAAGTGATGTGGGGGGGACCCCATAGAAGACTGCTGGAAGAAGTTACCGTGTGACAGCTCCACCTAGCGGACTCCGAGGTAATAACCTACTGCAAAGAGAGACCTGTCGTAGAAGATCTATGGTTTACAGGCAAGGCCCTGAATTCTGCGGTTTCTATGCTGCGAATTTGCCTAGAATTTGCATCATGCTGCAGAACATATATATAGTGCCATGAGAATTCATTGTTTTTGGTGAATTTTCATATAAATATACTGTTTTTCAGTGTCAGGCTTTCTTCCTACCTCGTTTATCCTAAGCCCTCCTCTATGCTCAGCATATGATGTCATCGATGACATCACATCATATTTAGCCAATGACAGGACTGCATTCTGCCAGAGAAATGAATAAATCATGCAGCAGAAATCACAAAATGCTGCCGCAGAAGTCAAGGAGCCCTGCCGCAGAGATCAGAAAATTCTGCCGCAGAACACCAGGGGCCCTGGTTACAGGTGAGTATCCCTCATTTCTAGGGGTGTGGATAGTGTGCATTATCCACATTCTGGCAGACTCCTAGCAGTTCTCTGGGAGGAGGGGGCACGGTGCACACTCCTACTTGGGGAAGAAGGACTGGAGAACTAAGGACCCAAAACTGGCATCCTGATGTGACTCAAGGTTGATGTGGTAATGGGAAATGAAGGCGTGTGCTGACTTCCATGTAGCAGCCCTACAGATCTCCTGTACTAGGATGTCCCTGAAAGCAGCTACTGAGGCAGTGGTATGTTTGGTGGAATGAGCCCTAAGCCCTACGGGAGACTCCCTACCAACCAACCTATAGCAGAGGTCGATGACAATACATCTGCCAATCTTCCGCTTAGATGCCAATCTGCCAAGTGTGGCATCAGTGTAGGTGACAAAGAGCTGGTGAACCTCTCCCTGAACTCCAGCTGTGTACTCCTAGAATAAGTGAGTGCTCACCTCTGGTTCAAAGAATGAAGCCTGAGCTCAGCCTCTGAGGTGGGATTGGTGAAGTACACCAGGAGGTTAAACACCATCAGCAGGAACTTCAGGGGAGGGCGGAGGACAACCCTGCCCCTTGTGGAACAATAGATAAGTAGACTCCACCGAGAATACCTGGAGCTCACTGATTCTTCTGGCGGAGGTGATGGCCACCAAGAATGTGGTCTTTCATGACAGGTGTGGCAACTCACACCAGTGTATTCATTCGAACGGCCTTCCATGAGTACTGCCAGTACCAGCAAGAAGTCCCAAGGTGGTAGTGGTTAACGCACTAGCAGAGACAGGTGGTCCAGGCCCCAAAGAAATACCTGACCACCTTCTCCTGTGCCACTATCGCATACCAGCCTGCTCGGTATACAGAGATGGCTGCCAGGTGCACCTTGAGGGTTGTCAACCTCAGTCCTGACTAAGAGAGGGACCAAAGATATTCATGAATGCCAGTCAAGCAGCAAACCAAGGGTCTAGCTCCCCACCTTGGCACCAAATGGAAAAGCATTTCATTTGAAGACGTATCACTGATGGGTCAACACTTTCAAAGAAGACTCCACAATGTGTAGAACATATTCTGAGAGATCCAAAGCCTGGAATGCTAGCTGCTCAGGAAGCAGGCTGCCAGCTGCAGAGACTTAAGGTCCAGGTGCAGGACCTTCCCTTGAGACAAGAGCAGATGCAGGCATAGGGGAAATCACCACAGAGGTCGGCTTCTAAGGCTGAAGAGATCTGGGTACCAAAACTGGCAAGGCCATCTGGGGCTACCAAGATTATCTCTGCCTTGTCCCTCCATACCTTTTTTTTTTCTCCCTTTAATCAGAGAAGCTTAAGGGCAACATTTTTCATCTGACTTGTTAGTAAGTTTTTAGCCCGCTATATTATCATATACTGGTCTTCCCATTGTCCCTACTTAAGATCTAGGAAACTAGCTATCTTACTACTCTCAGTCTTAGGTCCCTTTATATATTTTAGGCTCTTACCAGTCAACATGATATTGAGAGCATATCTCCTGTAATTTCAAAGTATATAACGTAATTTTAGTTCCTCAATGTCCTTTTCAACCAAATATGGTATTTTATAGGTTTTAAGTTTCATATTTGCTTTAGAGCCATCTGGAATAGGACCCAATCCTATCATAGATATCTTTTTAACCCATTAGTATGTACTGTGTCCATTCCATTTTCACAATATTCTTCATATAGTTAATCCATGTTTCATATACTGGAGGAGATGCATCTTTGCACTTTAACAATATACATCTTCTTGCTATTATTATTGCAGTTGATATGTAAGTCTTTTGACTAGGGTTTAGTATTTGTCACTCTTCTGGTACTGCTAAAAGTGTTTAAATTGGTTACTGTTTTATGTTTACTTGTAAAGCTGTAGATATATTTTTTAAATTTTTTGTCCAGAAGTTTGTTAGACGTGGGCTATTATGTATTGTGTGTATTAATGTCCCTGAAGTGTGTGTACAACTTAGACATGTGGGTGTAATGTTGCTATTTATTTTGTGAAGTCTTGCTGCTGTCTAGTAGATTATATGAAATGTAGTAATATGAATCTGTTGTAGTTTGTAAGTTTTTTACTTTTTTAATTGGAATATTCTTAAACCAGATAGAATTTCCCAAGATTCCAGAAAAAATACTAGAAATGTTAGATAACCCTATCACTTTACAAGAAACACAGAATGCAATACAAGCTATACCTAGTGGCAAAGCAGCAGGTCCGGCAATAAGTACTGAGATACATAAAGCATTAAAATCTACATTAGTACACTTACAGAACTATTTAACTCATTTAATTCACTGCAAGACATCGCACAGTCATTTAAAGAAGGTACAATATGATTATTTCATAAAAAGAGAAAAACAATACAGAATGCTCCTCATTTAGATCAATTTCAATATTAAATGTTGACTATAAAATATTCACAAAAATATTAGCTACCAGACTTGAACAAATTCTTCCTCACATAATATCATAAGACTAGAAAAGATTTATAAAAGGAAGATGAATAACTGACAATGAGGAGAACCATTAACATAACAGCAAATAATACATCTAAAAACGCCATATTACTGGCCACTGATGCAGAAAAAGCCTTCAACAAGCTTGATGGCAATACTCAAATCAGGTAATACAAAAATAGGAATTAAAATCAATTTGATAATTGGATTAAAATACTATACAATAACCTAGAGTCACAATAAAAACAAATAACTTTATTTGAGGAAAAATGATGCTCTGTAGAGGAACCAGACAGGGATGTCCTATCTCACCCTTAATTTTTGCATTGCAATAGAGTGATTCACCATAAACATTTGACAATAGAACAACATATCTGGAATTAAAGGCAGTATCGCGCAGCGGTTTAAGGCTCTGAGCTGCAAATCTGGAGACCTGGGTTTGAATCCCACAGCCCCCACTTGCATATATTGTGTGACTCTGAGCAAGTCACTTAACTTCCTTGTGCTCCCAGGTTGCACCTGTAAAAAAGCTTTCAGCTTAGTGTGTCTCACCTGGTTAAACAATTGGAAAAAAATAATCATACCCAAAACATTAGCTTATATGCAGACGATGCATTATATACACTATGGAACCAACAAAATCAATAACAGAATTCTTCAATTTAACAGAACAGTTTGGTAAAGTATCGGGTTATAAAGTAAACTGGAACAAAACAGTAATCATTCAACACAATAATAAATATTCCCTCAAAATCTCCACACACTGCCCATGCTTGATTAAGAAAGCTACAAATTACTTAGGAGTGAATATTTCAAATCAAGTAGAACAACTCTTTCACAACTATCCTGCATTATTAGATAACATTCAAGCAGATTTTTAAAAATGGATAACTTTACCATTAACTTTAATAGGGAGAATAAATATTAAATATTAGATTTTTTCTTACTGTCACAGAAGGGGCTCTCCTTGAGGATCTAGAGGGATTTGGCCATCTCCTGGAACATCCCCAGGAATGATTCCCAGTGCTGGCCATAGCGGGGAGCAGCGCTGATGCCGACAAGGCTCCCACTGCAGCTTGGGCCACCGCCTCTTCCATGGCCACAAGCTGGGACTTCAAAGCGTCCTTCAAATGAACTGGGAGGGGGTCCAATTCATCCAACCAGCCAAGTATGAGTTGCGCATTGCAATCCTCAGAAGAAGATGAGGACAAAAGCGTTTTGCAAAGGTCACAGACCTCAATGTCATGCTCTGCCCCAAGGCAGTAGATGTACGACATGTGCGGGTCCATCCTGGACATTTTTTGGTTCCACTGAATGCCACATGTAAATCCTGGACGAGGCTTCCTCTCGATCCATGGTAGCACGAGGCGCAAAACAAGAAAACTACTAGTAAGTGAAGACAAAATGCCAATGACGCACTTTTGACCATACACCTACACCACTCACAGAGCTGCACAGGAGGAGACCTGACTCTTCCAGCAGAAAGATCTGAAGCCACAGGGCGGAGCCAGGGAGTATACCACCCGGGGGAAGTTTAGCTTGAAGACGTTCAGGCTGAATTTAAAGTGGAAGGAAGACTGCCAGGGTGTGACTAGTGCACCATATCCATGCTCCCAGAACAAAAGGTTACCAAGACAACAAAGGGTAAGGAGTAGATAACAAATAATCAGAACTTATAAAAACTCTTAAGAAGCACTGCAGGCTATTGAATCTCCCACTGATGCAGCACTCCTCTGATGCCAGCTGCAGAGAACTCTGGGATTTGTAGATACAGAAAATGTCAGTTTGAAAGAAAACAGAATCAGTCGGATACAATCTGCTGTACTACAGCAAGTAAAAAACAAATGTTTTGCACAGTGTGCAAATTGGGACCAGACCCACACTTTGCTGTGGAGCTCTTAGTGCTGACTGTCCCACATTAAAACAATACTAATACAGAATAACATACACTTTTACAGTATGCATAGAAATTGGTGTATCTCACCAGTCTGAAGCAAGTTCCTTTGGCCTACAAAAAATCTTTGTAGTACAGCACACTAGTGCCCCAAGCTACGCATGAAATGCTGGTGGGTGACACGCATAGTGGCCTGAGGACCCACTGATACCTCCTGATGTGATACCCCTGTAAGATGCCTTTCTGCTATCTGGCTCCCATGCTGGGAAAACAACTCACGTGGGGGTCACTAGTCCAAGCAAAGTAATAAGAGAGGGGGTAGGTAGCTCAAGCACTATCACCTGCACCACTGGAAGCACTTTAAAGGGGCACTATCAGCTTTCCCCTACGTTTTTGACTACCTGAAGTCTATAAACTTGTACCACACACTTAGTAAAACATGTACAGTAGAATGCCCCTATAGATGTAAAAATAACAAATTGTACCTGTTTTTATTAAATTTAAACCAAAATCCCCTTTCACTTCAGACGCGAACTGACCCAACCGGAAGCATATATTGGATGTGAACGCGCACCATGAACGCTCGCTGTCCCGAAGTGTGATTTGATACCATGACACCGCCAACAAGATAATCCCTTTGTGCCGTCTACTAATCCAAAATGCTCCTGGTGCTTAAAATCCCAAACCGAGCAGTCGAAATATCACAATTTATAACTGTAGACTTCAGCCGAAATCCCATGCATGCGCAAAAGAGGCATGGGTGAAGATCCCGCGCATGCGCAATAACATGCCGCCTTATCTTGTTGGCGGTGTCATGGTATCAAATCACACTTCGGGACAGTGAGCGTTCATGGTGCGCGTTCACATCCAATATATGCTTCCGGTGGCGGGTCAGTTCTCGGTGGCCCGAGTGAAAGGGGATTTTGATTTAAATTTAATAAAAACAGGTACGATTTGTTATTTTTACATCTATAGGGGCATTCTACTGTACATGTTTTACTAAGTGTGTGGTACAAGTTTATAGACTTCAGGTAGTCAAAAACGTAGGGGAAAACTGATAGTGCCCCTTTAACAAAGGCCAACCTTGGCAGCCTCCCAGAAATGCAATTTTTAAGTTTTATGACATGAGAATAAAGAGTTGTAAAGATATTGGGCAAATACTGCAACAGCCACTCAGATGCCAGAATGCATGCATCATGATTACTGTAACCCACCATTTCCATGTTTGCAAATCTTCACAAAATGGTTTTAAGTATCTGCGTTTCAAGATGGGTTGCTAGAGATTCCAAGGGTGTCTTTAAAATCTTCAAGGGCCCGTGCATTCATGTATGCGGCCCCAGCCCTTTGGAATTCTCTAACCCGTCAACTACGGGAGTGTCCGACCATGGGGGGGTTTCAAGCAGACACTAAAAACATTTCTACGGTGGCAAGCATTTGCTGCCTAATTTGTTGGATTTTATTGTTGATCCGTTTTATAGTGTTTTGACAGTTTATTCTGTTTTATTCATGCTTTTATGTAAAGCGCCTTGATGCTTTGAAAAGTGCTAAATAAACAAAGCTTTATTATTTATTTATTATTAAGAGTAAAGCAACCAAGACACAAGATGTAGCTAAATGTGTGCACCATGCGAGGTCACACTGCTTGTGCTTGGGACAGCACTCACAAGGAAAAACTGTACATCTCCTCAAAGTGGTATTATCAATGTATAATGCATGGATAGGCCTTTTTCACACAGGAAAACTGCACGTTTACCACCACATAACTCCTTTCTAATGAATAAATTATTACTACTAATTAAAGATTATAACATCATCACTCAGTATCTTCCTCATAAAATGTGTAAACTACACTTAAGAATCAATGCATTATCACTGAATTACATCCTGCTAATCAACCACACTAACTAATCAATTATGATACCATCAACTGACAATTCTTTGAATTTCCTACAACCTTAAAACCGGACTTTTGTAAAAGCTCTCACAACACTATTAGTTATCCACCCCCCCAACAATGCTGAAAGGAAGCAGATCACAATTAAAAACATTTTGAATTCCAGCCCCTTCAACACGAGCAAAAGTGTAAGATCAACCGTAAGCCCCCTCCCCCAATTGGGGTTTACCTATATTTGGGATCCCAGGACCAACTGCTGTTTTTTCCCAGCAGCAATCTGCATATTTCTTTGCCCTCCAGTCAGTCCCATTATGCAGGAGTGTGTGTGGTGGACAGATGGGCAGCAGTTTTCATCATCAGCAGCGCTGTGAGGAGTTTAGGTGGAAGTCACACCAGGACACTGCATATTCATGGTTGGAAGCTACAGCACAGAACAGCACCTGCATCAGTATGTGCCTCCAGTCCTTGGAACCGCAGAGGTCTGTACACATGATAACAGAACTGAAGTGGACTGAAAACAGAACTGGCAGTCTGGTCGGAGAAATAGATGAGATTTAAAGGGCTCGTGCTCATTTCAGGAAAGTGAGCAAACTGACCAGAAGAAACCAGAAGCAAAGCATCCAATTCAACAATGGGCTCAGGGCCCCTAAAGAGGCAGGAAGCAGGGCTATGACCAGTATAAGACAGTCCTCTTGGGGCAAGCAATCACTGGCAGGGAGCTTGCATATGAAACAACAAAAAGGTAAACAAATATGTCAGTGCCCATACAAAATCAAGTCCTCTGACCCCAAAGAGACTTATGGGAAAGGGTAGAGGTTGGCAAAAGAGTCTAACTGGGAAACTAGAACCAATCAGAAGCCTATAATAAGAAAAAATATTACATGCATGTTTGCATGACTGGGTTTTGCAGTCTTTAGCCTGCCAGTCCAGGAAAAGCTTAACTAATCAAGGACTGAGTTGTACTGCAAGTGAAAAGACACTGCAGCAGGAAATCAGTGCTTTTTGCCCAGAAGCTTTAGAAGTGTCAAACAGTGAGCTTGGGACTAGGCATGGGCAGGTAGTAAAATATCCTACCCTAAACACAACCAGTGGGTACCTCCAAACTACCCTAAACTACCCTAAAAATAAGCTAATACAAAACAGGTAGTTGGTTAGGGTACAGTAGCTACTACCCTGATCTTTCTACTACCCTATTACCCTACCCAGAGTATAACAAAATGTTAAAAAGACTTTGTTTCTGACTGCCCTAAACAGAGAACACTACTCAAAATAATCCATCTTGAGTCAGGTAAGATAGGCACAGCAGCTCTGAGCAAGCCTGCTATTTCAAAATACAGTCTTTAGCATTACGGCTGTATACAGCATTTTTCTATAGGGCCACTGTGATGTGCCCAGACGTTTCTTTAATAATGTGACATTGCCAGCCAGATTGTCTGCAGTAGTAATACCACCATAAAAGGGTTTCACTAACTGCTGCAGAGACAGACGATGTATGACTATGTCACAGTAATAATAACAGGGCTCGGGCATGGGGCACCTCACAGACAGTGTAACACAGCCGTAGAAAGTTTCACTAACTGCTGCAGACACACACAGTGTAGCTGACTATGTCACAGTGATAATGAAAGGCCTGGGCCTCAGGGGCACCTCACAAACAGTGTAATACAGCCATAAAGGATTTCACTATGCTGCAGAAATGGACAGTGTAGCTATGTCATAGCAATAAGACAGGGCTCGGGCCTCAGGACACCTAACAAACAGTGCAATACAACCGTAAAAGAATTTCATTATGCTGCAGAGACAGACAGTGTACGGACTATATCACAGTGATAAATGACAGAGTTCGGGCCTCGGAGGCACCTAACAAACAGTGTGTAACACCTTGCTCCTTCTCTGTTCTCTCTCCAGCATCACCTACTTGACTGAGGCTGATCCCCCCCGGCTGAGACTGTTTCAGTCCCCCACTACTTCTCCCTTTGCTCATTTGTGTAGTGTAGGTTTTTTCAACTGTTGATTGATTCAACTTTCAAAGACAAGTTTTTCGTCCATGATTTGTGCTGAAGAGCAAGCGCCCACAGAACTGCTTCAGACTGCTGCAGATTCTCGCCACACAGGCTCCACAGCAGACACAGCACAGCCCTTTTAACACTACTGACCAATCAGGTGTCAGCCTGATGTCATAGAATCAAAGAATCCTGCCGTCAGAAAAGGCCCATTACCCCATCTAGTCTACCCAGAGAGATCTCCCCCGCCTTTCTACCTCGTACCCTCCTGCTCTCCCTCACCACCCTGGCCAAGTCCCATGTAGATATCCCCATGCTCTCTTGAACATTTCCACTGTGTCTGCTTCCAAAACCCATTCTGGCAACCTGATCCATGGACCTACAACCCTTTTCAAGAAGTAACACCCCTTATGTCCCCAGATATCTGCCCCTGCCAGCTGGTAGTGAATGACCCTGGTGACTTTGTCCATGCTTTGTTTAAAGATGCTATCCCCTGGCCGGAGTCACGTGATGCTCTGATCCGACGGCAGCTCTCCTTCAGCGCTCAAGTCATCACAGGAAACTTTAATTTTAATACTTAAAACAAGTGCATCGCTGTCGAAACAGCTAACGGTAATAGTTTAGAGTACAGAGAGCCTACGGATATCTTGCATTTGCTCAGGGCAGCATAAAATCGACCAGCATCATGTCCAACCTGGAGATGCGTCAGGCCGCACCCAAGCACACTCCACCGCAGCCACCAGACAAGCAGGCCAATCGCTCCAAGGCCCAAACTTCTCTAGCCAGACATATTTCCACTCCCACCACGGTGCCTTCACCCCTCACAGAAGATCAGCTCCTCCACACACTGGAGCCAACTTCCAGCCATTCAGGAGCTCACAGTAGAAGTGAAGACAATCCGGGCAGATCTTACGGACTTAGGCAGAAGGATGGGAGATGTGGAGGCTCGGGCCTTTTCCTGGAGACTTGAGGGATAGGGCTAAATTTGAATCCTCTGCCTTGAGACATAAAGTGTCTAAACTGGAGGAGAAATTGGAAGACTTGGAAGTGTGTAGCAGGAGGAACAACCTCATAGTATTTGGCTTGCTGGAAGGTGAAGAAGGTACAACTCCGATTGTGTTTGCACAAAAATTGCTGGAGCATATAGCAGGACCTTCACCCAATGGCCCCAATTATATCATGGAGAGGGACCATCGCTCGCTCAGACCTGAACCCCAACTGGGCCTAACTCCTCGGCCCTTCATGCTCAAGCTACTAAACTTCCTAGACAAGCAATTTATTTTACAGAAGTTAAGGGACATGAAGGAAATTCTCTAGGAAGGTACAAAATTGTGGGTGGCTCAGGACTTACTGGCAGGGACCCGCAGAAACATGCAGCCTTCCACCCTGTTGTTACTAAAATTGTTGCTTTAGGCTCCATTTTCAAGTATATTATGCCTTCAAGTTCAAGTTCAAGAAAATGGTACTCCTATGATGGCGTGGAGAAAGTGAAGAAGGATTTAAAGAAACTCTTGCCCGAACTATTCAAGGACACTTGAACTGGTTACAAGGATCTGTGGCAGTTTAAAATATACCTGCAACTGAAGTAGGTACTGTGTGTTTTTGTTCCCTTTTGCTTTGGCTCAGGAATAAGACACAGCTCAACTGACTTTTATTTGGCCTTTTTGTGCACCTTAACGGATGTGAGGGCTGCCTGTTTTATCCAGCAGGAAGAGTTACCCCGATTTGCAACAGTAAGGACATGCTGGTAGCATATGGGACTACCCAGCCTGGAGATCCACGATGATCTCTTTGCTTTTGACATTTTCCCCCCTTTTCTCCAGTGATACGGGATGTCTTTAACAGAACCAGCCAGATAATCAGTCCGGGAAACTCTACAACTGCAACAAGGACCTGCATCTCCTAGAGCATTTTCTTTTCAGGATTTATCACGATGACCCCCTCCTTATGTTGTTAATAGGGAAAGGGGTGGCGTTAGTATTTCTGGTCAGACTTTGACAGTTTATTTGAGTCATGTCAGATGTTTCTGCTCAAGAAGTTAGACTTATTTCTCCTTAACAGGCCAACAATTAGGCTGTTTAGCATGTTATAGGACAGGTTTTCATTCTCTAGTTTGTAGTTATTATTGCTAGTCTCTCAATCATGTTTCAGTTTATTAAGGACATGTTACTGTGGGGGGCAACAGGGTAGCCGGGGGTAAAGCCCGGTTAGCTGAGAGTTTCATGCACCGATTTACGGGAGGGAGGATACTGGCAAGATTCATGGAGAAAGAATCTGTATGTTGTCAGTCAGGGAATTTTTCAGGGTTGTTTGGGACAGAGACTGGGGATTGGGGGACTTTGTTTAATATGCTGGGGAATTTTGTGGGTGATCATTGGTTGGGAGTGTCTCGCCAGAGTGAACTCTTTCCATGTACAACGAACATCATGTTGGATTGCAGGAATTATCTGGGGTCAAACACTATTGATATACTTATCTGTATGTCATGGCAGTTTATCATTTTTGTTCTTGGAATGTTAAAGGCGTGTGATCTCCTATTAAAAGGGCCAAGATCCTGCTACACCTGCATAAACTCCAGACAGATGTCACTTTCTTGCAGGAGACACATTTGCCTTCCTCTCAGATTCTCCTTTTCCAGAGGTCCTGGGTGGGACAGGTTTTCAGGGCAGGATTGGATACACACAAGAGAGGGGTTGCTATTTTAATAAATCAGAAAATCCCCTTTTGGCTCTTGCAAGAACAGTTGGACCCTAATGGCCATTTTATTTTTGTATGTTCTTTCTTAGGCCACCTAGAGGTAGTCCTAGGAGCAATGTATGGCTCTAATACTGAAGATCCTGTTTTTTTTCACCACCCTGATGTCAATTTTATCCTCATGGAGTTCCCTACCAATCATTTCGGGTGGAGATTGGAATTTAGTTTAATGTAATGAGTTAGATAAATCAGGCTCTTCTCGCCAGGCTAGGTCTTCGGGTCAGGTGGCCTTCATGGACCTTATGAGGTCAACTGGTCTAGTAGATCCGTGGCGGACCTTTAATCCTTCCACTAAACAGTTTTCATTTCATTCCCTCCGCACAATTCCTTTTCTAGAACTGATTGTTTTTTACTGCGTGTTCACTCACTTTCAGGAGTAACCCTGTGTCATTACCCTTCTAAAGTTGTTTCTGACCACCATCCTGTTTTTCTTCAACTGAATTTAAGCCCATCCCTTTCCAAAGATAAGATGTTGATCATGAACAACCACATATTTAAGGATAAAGAATTATTACAATGTATTCAATGCTTTATCACTAACTTTATGTATGACAATTCCCCTTCTGTCTGCAGGCTTGATATGCTCTGGGTGCATTAAAATGTGCTCTTAAGGGAGAATTAATTTGGCTTTCCACTAAACGTAAAAGGCAAACATCAGTCTTGCTTTCCTCTTTGCTCTCCTGCATTGGGCAGTTGGCAGATCATATCTCTTCCTCTTCTCCTCGGTCAGACTGGGAAAGACTGGAACATCACAGGTACCAGTATAATATCTTACTGGGAAAAAAAGCGCAACATAAGATTCTGTGTTCCAAGGTGAAATACTCTGACCAGGGGGAGAAAGCAGGGAATTTACTGGCACTTCGTCTTAAATCATAAGCGGTGGCTAAAAAATTGTCCCCGCAATATGTACTGACTCAGGGCAATTTCTCACATCCCCCCGGGACATAGTAGAAGCATTCAAGAAATTCTCCCAACAGTTATATGCTCCCCCATCTTCTCCCTTTTATCAATCGCAATTTCACTCTTTTCTCCAAGGTCTCTCGCTCCTTACTCTTTCCACTCCACAGCAGGCATTCTTGAAGGCTCCACTGACTGATAGCAGAAATTTCAAGGTGATTGATTCACTAGCCCCTGACAGGGCCCTGGTCCTGATGGGTTTACCTCAAATTTGTATAAGGCACTGAAGGAACAAATTGCACCTACTCTTCTCACTAAATATAATTACATTTTGAGAATGGCATATCTGACTTTTCTATGACTAGGACTACTATAGTGGTTATCCCCAAACCACATCGGATCCCTTGTTCCTCACCAACTATAGGCGATCTCACTTATGAATGTTGACCTTAAGATTCTCTCAAAGTTCTGGCAGAAAGGCTGGTAGTAGTGTGGATTCCCTCATCAGTTGGGAATAGGTAGGGTTTGTCTGGGGAGGCTTTCCAGAGACCATCTTTGAAAAATCTCTTATCTTCTTTCAGCATCCAGAGATCTAGATATCCCAGCAGCATTGGTATCCCTGGATGGTGAAAAAGCCTTTGACAGAGTTTTCTGGGACTACCTATTCACACTTTTGCCTCATTTTGGTATCCCCAGTGAATTTATAAAATGGGTTAAAGTCTTATACTCTTCCCCTACGTCTCATGTACTCTGTAACAGTATATTGTTCCAATCTTCCTCTTTGTATCAAGGCATCAGACAGGGTTGCCCTCTCTCCCATTTTATTTAACCTGTTTCTGGAACCTCTCATTAGGAAGCTCAATTCTTCACAACAGGTTACTGGTATCCCAATCCACCATATAGAATATAAACTTTCTGTATATCGGACAATATCCTATTACCTTTTTCCCAGGCTACTTGATACCCCGCTTTACAGATCATCTCTTGTTTTGTAATTGTATCCAATTCCAAACTCAATCTTAAGCAAGACAGAGATCATGCCCCTCAATAACAGAACTTTTCAGGCAGATGTAGATCATCTTGGACTGATCTGGAGGAAACATACTTAAATATGTGGATATTTTTCTTAGCACATCTCCCAATAAGTTTAAACAATACAACTTGGATGCTATTATTTCCCATATTAAAGTAGACTTGGAATGCTGGTCACTTTTACCTTTCTCACTCTGGGGCAGATTAAACATCATAAAGATGAATGTCCTACCCCAGTTGTTAGTTCCCCTACAGAGGTACAACTGGTATCTTCCTCAAGCCTGGTTCACTCAGTTACACAGAATTCTAACTTCTTTTCTGTGGAAAAGTAAACCAGTAAGTTGAGCACTTTCTAAATGAATGAGAACTAAGCAGGATGATGGTCTTCAAGTCCCTAATTTTTTTTTTATGTATTATTTAGCCCTTCACTTTTATAGAATGTCCTATTGGGTACGCCCCTTAGGTAATCAAGGATATACACCTCACTGGGTTGATATAGAACATTCTCTTTGTTCTAATCAAGCCTTGGATTACAGGCACTCTCCTTCCTACCCAGAAAAAGGTTACCACCCTCCCTAAAGAACACGTTTCTTGGGGCATCCTTGTTAATTCAAGCTCAGCTTTGCTCTTTTCTTAAGATATGCCCTGCCCAAGATATTCTTCAGCCCCTTATGGGGAATCCCAACCTGCAAATTGCTGGACACATGTTACCTAGACTTTTCTGGTCTGATATGGATGTAGAAACTGTCCAGGATTTAACCTTGGATGCTAAACTACTGTCATTCCAAATAGCAAGGGAATTACATCAATGGACCAATGCAAATTACTTCAAATACTTCCAGATTCAGCACATGCTCACACATCACTTTCGACAGGTCAGTGGCAGAGTCCTTTTAGTTCGGTTGTCCTCCCAATAATCGTATTGGCCCCCCTCTCTCACCTGGTGTCATATTATTATCATTCCTTACATGCATTTTGGCTGCCAATGAGGGTCCCAGTTTATAGTTGGGATCAGATTCTTCTCCCACCAAGTTGCCCAGGAAATGGTCACTTATTTGGAAGCACTTATATTAACTTATAAAATGGAAACGATATCTTATGCAATTCCACATTCTCCATAACCTCTATTATACTCTAATGAGGCTCCACAGGATGGGTTGCCTTCCCAACGATCTCTGTTCCATATGTGATCAGGAATCTGGTTCCTTATACCTTATTCTATGGACCTGTCCAAAGGTCACGCCTTTCTGGAACTCAATTCGTTCTCGCCTTGACCTTCTCCTTGGGCTCTCATATGTATTCCTCACAGAGATATGTATAATAGGGGATTTTTCAGACTCCTTCACTGGTAGCCAAAAAGCATACATGGCCTTGATTTCGGCATGTGCAAAAAAAGTTATTTTAAGGCACTGACTGGATCAAGAAGTTCTTCACTTTTTGGAATGGCACAGAGAAATTTTATTTGCTTTACAAGCAGAACAGTTGTTAGCAAACATGTCTGGCAAGTTAGCCAGATATAAGAAAACATGGGAACCATTACAGACCCTATTAACCTTATCATCCTAAGAGCATAGTTAGTCCTGATCTACTATACTTTATTTGTCACGCCTTCTGGGTACTTCCCTTTAATCATCTTTATATCCTTCAATCCAAAGTTATATAAGTTATCTGGTATGGAGAAAAAGCAGGTTGGTAATACTCTGGTGAGCTTTGGGGGTGGGGGTTAAGGGACATTGAACACTTTAGATGTTTACTTCAATGCAGAAGTCATTTGTGATTGGATATACACCTCTTGTAATAGGAGAATTTGGTTCTGTATATAATATATATATACATAGACCTGAACTTTAAGATATGTATGTTATTACTGTCAGGGATATTCCTGTATCTCCGCTTCATCTTAAGAATAAATAAAATATATTAAATATGAAAAAAAAAGATGCTATCCCCCTTTACCTTATTTATTCCCTTCATGTACTTGAAGGTCTCAACCATGTCTCTCCTCTCCCTTCTCATCTCCAGCGAATACAGACCCAACTCCTCCAGCTTCTCCCCATATGGTCTTCCTTGCATCCCCTGGACCATTCTGGTCACCCTTCTTTGGACTCTTTCCAGCCTGTCCGTGTCACCCTACAAGTGGGGCCTTCAGAACTGAACCCTGTATTCCAGCTGTGGTCTGACCAGTGTTTTATAAAGTGGCATGATCACCTCCCTCCTCCTATTTATGAAGCTCCTTCCAATGCATGCCAGCATTTTTGTTGCTTTACCAGTCGCTTGTTCACGCTGGTACCTAACCTTGTGATTGGTAGTGATCCAAATTCCCAGGTCCTTTTCTTGCTCCATGGCCTGCAGTGTCTCCCCCCCCAATGCAATAATTTGCCCCAGGATTGTTCCATCCTAAGTGCATTATTCTGCACTTTTTTGCATTGAATTGCAGTTGCCACTTATCCGGCCACTCATCCAGCCTGGCTAGATCCTGCCTCGTTTTCTCCACCCCCCTGGCATGTCCACTCTGTTGTAGACCTTTCATGTAGTCTGCCAACAGACATGCCTTTCCATGTAGACCCTCTGCCAGGTCTCCACGTACACATTGAATAATATGGGACCCAACACTGAACCTTATGATACCCGCTCATCACCCCTAGCTCTCTAGAGTGCCTCTCATTTACCACCACCTCTGAGTCCTCCCCAGGGTGTGTGCTTTGTGCTGGGATAATAGCATAGCTTGGCTGAGCTGAACATGAGACCAAATGCAGAGCATTTCCACCAGCCAAAGGCACACCCTGGAGTGCCTTATTGTGATTATAAAATGGACCCATTAAGATTAGCCAATTCTCCACCTACTTTGTGAGTTTAGCCCCCAACCCTAGCTACCTAACTTGCTTACCAACCTCTTATGGGGGACGGAGTCAAATGCCTTCCTGAAATCTACATCTACCGCTTCCCCTTGGTCATATACATCCATTACACCCCCGAAGAATTCAGTCAGGTTGGTTTGACTCAACCTACCACCCTTGAATCCATGTTGGTTTTCATCCATTAGCTCTTCTTCTTCAAAGTGTCTTGCCAGCCTCTCCTTTATGAGGGATTCCATCAGCTTGCCTACCACAGAGGTGAGAGTGACTGACTGTCATGTGCAAGGACTCCACAGGCTGCCCTTTAATGTCTGTTTCCAGCCTGGAAGTCCTTTACCTGTTACCAGTCTCAAACTACCTGACCCAAAATTACACTGTTATGTCGAGTAGGGTAGTACATTGCCGAACTCCTACCTGGCCAAAAAAAGGGATACCCACACTACCCAACCCAGCTACCCATCGGGTAGCCCCTACCTACTTGTGACCAGTGACTGTCATGCCTGGCAGGCCATTTCTATGCATATACATCAGGTGAAAAGAAAAGTAAATCAGTTACAGTAACTCAAAGAAACAGGCATTTGCCAAATGTCTGCTCACAGTGTAATAGAGCTTTAAAGGAAACATACACTATTTCTGGTGTCTTCTGTACATTACTGATGCGCTGTTAACATATTTGATGCCAACTGCTGTTAACATATTTGATGTTGTTATATTTGCATTTTGCATGCTGAGGTTTTTTTTTTTGTCCACTTTGTTTAGTGCTTTCAAAGAGATGCTCTCCAGACTCCTGTCAGTAACTAGGGGAAATCACTAAAAGTGGGAAAAAACACACACTGGGAGACACTATGAGGCTTGATGTTCATCTTCAAAGTCTGATGATATCTTTTAGCTGACTAATGGGCAGAAAATCAGTGAGATGGGAGCAGCTGCATCCTTTGAACTACACAAAGTTTACGCCTATCAGCCACTCAACACTGTCATCATCAGTCTTCCCACAACTGGGTTTTGAGCAGCAAGCTTCATGCATTTCTACATTCATTGGCGTATACTGTAGAGCAGTAATTTCTCCCTCCTGGGGAACAGCTGCACCACAGAGACTGCAGACATCAGAGGTGACTGCCTGAACAGGGTTCCAGAAGCACCTGCCTCTGCACAACAAAGACCACCTGAGTGCACATTGTAGCCACCACAAAGAGCAGTGGATGACACCAGAAAAAAAACCTGCCTTCAGTTGGAAGAATGGTTAGCATCTTTAGAGTCAGATAGCAACATCCAGAGGTATCCTGTAGACAACAGAACCATGAGTAACTACTGGGGTTCATGTCAACAGATTTTGAGAACTGGACATTATGTATTTGCCATAAGTCCTGGGTGGACAGTGCCACAAAGCTAAGCCTATGTGAGACCTGCTGAGGCCCATCAGACCTCAACCCTCTGGATTACAAATAGGGAGCCCTCCACTCTATCAGTTAAAACATAGAAACATAGAATTTGATGTCAGATAAGGACCGCTGGCCCACCCAGTTTGCCCGTTTCCCTACCTAATGGATAAGCTGCAGATCCTAGTTAACCAGCAGCCTACTTCTTTCTACCCCCACCCCCTAGAATTGCCTTATGACTGTCCCATGCATGCTTGAATTCAATCACTGTTTTTGACTCCACAACCTCCATGGCCATTCCATGCATCCACAACCCTCTCTGTGAAAAAATACTTCCTTACATTACCTCTGAGCCACCCCCCTCTATCTTCAAATTGTGCCCCCTTGTTCTTGCACACCTCTTTTTTTGAAAGATGCTACCCTCTTGGACTTTGTTGATTCCCTTGAGGTACTTAAACATTTCTATCATGTCCCCCCTCTCCCTCCTTTCCTCGAGGCTATACATATTAAGCTCCTTTAGTCTCTCTTCATATGTCTTCCGTGCAGACCCTGCACCATTTTAGTTGCCCTCTCTGGACAGCTTCCATCTTGTCTATGTCCTTATGGAGACTGGGTCTCCAGAACTGCACACAGTACTCCAGATGGGATCTCACCAGCTGTCTGTACAGAGGGATAACAGCTCCTGTTTCTTACTGGTGATGCCTCTCCCTATGCATCCCAGTATCCCCCCAGCCCTCCCTTACTCCCCTCTCACATTGCTTGCCCACCTTTAAGTCATCTGATATGACTACTCCCAGGTCCCTTTCCATTTTGTTGTTGTTAGTATCTCGCCCCCATTGTGTACTCTTCCCTGGGTTTTGTTTCCCAGGTGCATTACCTTGCACTTCTAGCATTAAATCTAAGCTGCCATACATTTGACCATTCCTCTAACCTTGCCAAGTCCTTCTCATCCTTTCCACCCCACCTTGTGCATCAACTCTGTTGCAGATCTTTGTGTCATCTGCAAAGAGACAAACAAAGTAGGTGTTTATTCCAGTTGTGTTTGCAAAGTTAAAGATCCCATTTAAGCATGCCTTTGAGAACTCCACCCTACCAGCAGCAACTGTGCCCCATTGTGGTACCCACTGCAATGAGCAAGATCTTTCACCCATGGCCTGTTGGTGGGATGAAGTTGGGTGCACCAACTCAGGGACTAGAACTGTTTGGTGGGGGAGAGGAAATTAGGGCATTTTATTGAACCACACAGAACCGTAAGTATTTTACTGCTTCACACTGAATCAAGTTCTTCCGCTTATCCCTCGGTTTTTCCCCTTCCATTTTCTAAATAAAGACATCTGAAACTAGCAGATACCAGCTCATTATGACTTTCCTGGTAACACTTTTGAAATAAATAAATAAAAGGTACTGGTAAAACCGTATTTTATTGGAGTGAAGCTATTACTGCATACAGTCTCACAATGTTGGGGGTAACTTTTTGAGATTTGAAAGTATGTTACTTGTTCCAGAGGGTGACAGCGAGTGTACAACATCCAGGTACCCATACTGTAACCCAGATGGAGTACCATGTCACTGCAAGTAGCTACTTCTCAGGATAGCACTGTTGCAACAACCTATGCTGGCCTCCTCAAAGAGTTCAGAGGTGTGGACCCCCAAGGGCCCCAGACGGCAGCTACACAACATGGAAATACAGCTAAATCGTGATCCTTACAATAATACGCACACTAAACGAAAAACTCACTTCTAAAGTACAATCAACATCAATGCTGTGTGCACATAGTCTATAGTAAATGAAACCAAAGATTTCTGCACAAAACAAACTTCCAAAATTGCCACAGCCTTTTCTTTGCACAGAAAAAAACAGTCACATTTTTAAACTGCCTTCAAACCAGACACTGAAAGAAAATAAAACAACATGCTGCAGTTTAATCTGCAAACAGACTTGCATGGCCAGAAACAGGCTCCATGCTGTGTGTAGATAGGCTGTGATCACCAAACAGAACAGATTACTTCAGAACCTAAACAGTTAAAATGATCTCCTAAACAATATTTAGAAAGCATTGTTTTTGTTTTTTTTTAAATAAAAACTAAAAGCTAGTACTTTTTAAGAACAGCAAGAACAAAAAAATCCACAAGGAAATGTTTAGGATGTGGAACTGTATGTAATCGCCACATTTGTAGGAGGTAGAACTGTCATCGCTAGGATGTGGAACTCTCCATAGTATTCAATGGAAAAGGTGTCTTAGGAGGTGGAACGGACTTCCTGTGAGTTCCTGCCCAATTTACTTTAACCCCGGCACAGCAGCTTACTCTTAACTGTCAGCCATATTTGTCTGAAATCACATATCTCACAGTTATGCGGTCACTTTCAAACTCCAAACCATTAATTACCTCATCCACTGAACTGAGAACTCTAATTAAAACCTTCATTAGGTTAACTCCTCCACTGCTGGAAACCTTTTAAAATCCACAAATAAAGTGACCACAAAACACTTTGTGACTACCCAAATTTATTTTATCAAACAAAGGTAGGACATATACTTGAAAAATAATGTCATCTCGGTTTACCCTTGGGACCGTGTTGCATTATCTCACTAGCCCCCTCAATGGCATTATGTTCTAATACACTACATTTGTCTGCATTTAATCTATGTGTACAAGTCTAATATAAAGATATAGGCCAGAATATGTAAAACACTGAAATGACCAATCAGATTCCAAAAATCTCACATAGTAATGAGTTTGACATTTTTAAGATTAAACATGTTCACATAATGCAGCCAAAAAAGGTATATACCGTGTTAAGAGCGATCAGGTGACTGGCTATCAAGATATAGCACTGCTAAACGTTTGCTCTGCCACATAATTTGTGCCACTGGGAAGGCATCCACCATCAACAAATATGTTAATTTCCAGAAGATGTGTGAGCAATTAAATATGTCAAGTTTGAAGGCAATTGCATAAGTCAATTTAAAAAATGTGGACCAAAAACTAAAACAGTGTATTAATCAGATGCCAAAATTCACACATACAGTATTACTAAAACATAGAAGTTGTTGCCATAAAAGGACCACTTGGCTCACCCAATCTGCCCAGATGGTCCTACCTAGTCTGTCTCTGCAGACCCACCCTTCTCCTTCCTGCCTATTTACTAATATTACCATGTTATCCCATGCATGCTTGAAGCCCCTTACTGTTTTTGGCTCAACCACACCTGCTGGAGGTCTGTTCCAGGTGTTCACCACTCTTGCAGTGAAGAAGTGCTTCCTCACATCACTCGTAAACTTTCCCCCTTCCAGCTTCACTGCATGTCCTCTGGCCCTGGTGTTCTTTTGCATTTGAAAGAGACTCCTCTCCTGTAGCATGTTCATCCCCATGAGGTACTTGTAGGTCTCTACCATGTTCCCACTTGTTTTCCTCTCTTCCAGGGTGTACATGCTAAGATCACTCATTCTCTCCTCATAAGGTTTTTGATGCAACCCTTGCACCATTTTAATTGCCCTCCTCTGACTGCTTCCACCTTATGTCCTTTCTGAGTTGCAACCTCAGAACTGGACACACATCTCGATACAGTGGTAACACCACCTCCTCCTCCTGCTGGTGATGCCTCTCTTTATGCAACCCAGCATCCCAATGGACATACCCACTTCTTTGTCACACTATCTTGTCACTTTGGGGTCATCAGATATGATAAACCCCAGGTCCCTTTCCTGCTTAGTGACTGTCAGTATCTCCCCATCACCCTGTACTCTGCTCCTGGGTTTCTATGCCCTTGTTTCATGATTTTGCACTTTTCGGCATCGAACCCCAGCTGCCACGCCCTTGACCGCTCCTCCAGTTTCCCATGTTCCCTACACATTCTTTCCACCCCTCCTGAGTATCCTCCTATTACAGATTTTGGTGTCATCTGCAGAAGGCATACCTTCCCTTCCAGTTCTTCTGCAATGTCACTTATGAAGACACTGAAGAGGAGCAGTCCTAGAACTGAGCCTTGCAGCACCACGCTGGTCATGTTCCCCTCATTAGAATGTGTGTCATTTACCACCACCCTCTGTCACATATCAATTAACCAGTTTCTTACCCAGTTTACCACTTTGGATCCCACCACTAGGCTGCTCAATTTCTTAATCAGCCTCCTGCTAGTACAGTGTTGAAGACCTTGCTAAAATCCAAACAGCCCGCATCCACTACCTTTCTTTGATCTATTTCCCTGGTCACCCCGCTGAAGAAATTAGATTCATCTGTCATGACCTCCACCCTGTGACTCCATGCTGCCTGCCTTTGGTTTTGCAGCACATTTGACTCTAGATACTCTACTAACCTTTCCTTTAACAGGGCTTCCATTAATTTTCCCACCACTCATGTGAGACTGATCTGCCAATAATTGCTAGCTTCCTCCCTGCTGCCCCTCTTACAAAGCAGGACCATGTCTGGTCTCCTTCAGTCCTCTGGAACTATGCCCATTTCCAGTGACCTGTTGAATAGGGCCATCAGTGATGCAGCAAGTACCCCCCCCCCCCAAGAGTTCCTCTAGTACCCTTGGGTGTATCCGTCTGATCCTATGGCCTTGCCCACTTTCAGATCTGCAAGTCGTTTCAGGACTCTTTCCTCTGAAAATCGACTCATCCACCTCCCCCCTCCATTGTTTCTGCTGTTCCCTGATGGTCTGTCCTCCCCCAGCTCCACTGTGAAGACCAAAGCAGAAGTACCTGCCTCGGATGCCTGCTTTTTCTGGATCCTCTTCTGTGCAGTCTCCCTCTGTAGTCCTCTTTATCCTCAGTATCCTTCCCATTGCTTTTCTCTTCTCTTTTATGTACCTGAAGAAAGTCTTATCCCCTTTAGCTATCCCTTTGGCTATCTATTTCTCTGTCTGTGCCTTAGCTCTCCTTACTGTCTTATGTGCTTCTATCTGTTTTACTTGGTACACCTCCTGTCTTCCTCATTCACCATCGTGGCCACTTCCCTAGAGTACCGTAACAGTTCTTTTTGTTTTGCTTTTGCTCACTTCCTCCATGCAGAAGCCAGTTGCCTTAATTATGCCCTCCCTTACTATTCCCCACTGTTCTTCTACCCCTCCACAGCAATCCTCCTCTACCAGTCAGTTTCTGAGGCAGTCCCCATTCCTTTGAAGTCCACCCTCCTGAAGCCCAGGACCCTGGTCTTCATGTGGTTGTCTTTGCATCTGCCTTCATGATGAATTACTCTAGCGGTGTTTGCCATTTCCAGGGCTACAGATCTGTACAGTATGTCACGGTATTAATTTAGTTTTATTTCACATAAAACTCTTTAGACAGGTTCCTATTTTCAAAGAATTCAGTCAGGTACACATGTAACCCCTACAAATGGGGGGTTCATGAAAGTCTTCCTTGAGCTTGCCTAAATGCTCACTGCCAGGTTGGTGTTCTGCTTTTAGCTGTTTAAATGTATTGCCAGAGAGTGCCTGTATAGCCTCTCTGTACTGCCTCCTTTAAGAGCTGCCTGGATTGTAGTCATAATTAATCTGAGGGAAGCTCTGTTAGAAGATGTACTTGTTTGCTGATCATTTGTTATAGTAATAATATTGCAGTTTGTTTTAACCTGCCTTCTTTGCAGCAGGGACAGTTCTATTTGTTTCCATCATCTTGGTCCTGGATTGCAGAATGGGCCAATCAGTACATTTGGACTCTAAAACGGAGCCTGCCTACAGGGACTTGGTGGGGCCAAAACTTGTAGGAATTGTAGATTTGGGCTTTTGCCACCTAAAATAACCTGGAAGGGGAGCCCTTGTTGTGACTAACAGACAAATCAGCCAACTGAACCTTTAGGATCTTGGGGAAAGTCCCACACTGCTTGCAGTTTCAGTTAGATCTGAGTTGGGAAGTGAATAAGTAACAGCTCAAGATAGTTTGAGCAGCAATCCATAGTGGATTCGCGTGGGAGAACTGTGGAAAGGCCCGAGTTTGGACTGCATGCCTGCCTTTTGTTCCTGAGAGTGAACTTGTGCTTTTTTCAGAATGAATCCGAATTTGGAGAGCGAATTTAGCCACTGAATTGTGACCAAGCTTTAACCTGAAGAAGACTGGAGATTTGCTGAATGCAATCAGCCTGTCAGGACTTCCAGCTATCTCTGAACTCCAAGATTGTGCAGAGACTCTGTAATTGCGACCGGAGAGCCATTTGCCTGTTACAGTGGAATTTCCTTATATGTAAATTTGCTGTGTGCTTATAGTAGGTTGTGATTTGGTTCCCCACTGTGTGTCTGAACTGTGTCTTGCTTGCTGGAGGCTGTATCCAGCTCCATGGACTGGATCTGCATCCATTTCCATTTGCCTGGGCCCTACTACACTGGCCCAGCCAGAATACCTGCTACACAGAGAAAGTCATCGATGAGAGACCGCCTAGGGATCAGCCCAAAGCTCAACACCTTGAACAGGAATGATGCTTCGTGATTCATGTGGGCCTGCTTCTCCAGGTACTCCAGCTCAACAGCCTGCAGTCTCGATTTCGTCCTGCCTGTGTCCAGCATTGGGTATCGTGAGTAAACATCAGGATAGCTCCCTGCAATAACAGCTAAATCTAAAAGTGCTGTCATCTGATTGTCTTGTTGCCTTTCTTTCACGAACTGAGCCCTCCGGTTCTGAATTACAAATAGTGTGTGTTGTGCACGTTGCTTTCTTCCATCACAGGGCCCCAACCAGCTGCAACGTTCCTGGCTAGTCCACCATTTTCCTACCTGGGTACCCAGAGTGTGTGACTGTGTAGGGACTCTGAACTGCATGCATAACTGTCTGATTAATATAGCTTTTTAAGCAAATCAACCTGATTACACCCCTCCCTTGTTCAAGTCCCCTGAATAAATCAGATTTAACTTTGTTTGCATTTAACCTGACTGTGGTTCCAGTTTGTGCCAAAAGTATTGTACTGTTGCTATTTGCTGTGCTTAACCTTGTTTTGCAGGGGTCCCCAGGGTCAAGCTAGAGGAACCAGCCCTGGTGGTAAGTGCAAACAGTGTGGGTAATTGCCGGTGAATAAGGGTTATTGTAGAAAGTAATTATTGTATATTGTTCAGGCTACTAGAAGGGAAAGTGGGGTTACAGTGTCCCGGAGGGCTGTGCCCAGGTTAGCTTGACCACTAACAACCCTGACCTCCAGGTGGAGGCACCCATTTCATTACCCAGGCCCCTTAACCTGCTACTAGCCAAGCAGGCAGGGGTACTAGCCCTTGGGATAGCACCACCTAGGGATTACACACAGACACTGGTACATACAAACAGAGAATATGTAACAGTATCAGTATTGGCAATGTTTATACCACGTTTGGTCAAAACTAGGCAACCAAGCAACAAGAAACAGCTTAACATGTAGCCACCTTTTAAAGTGTGTGCTGTATGCACCCATGGCAGGGCACATAAGTGTGACACCAAAAAATGAGACATATCATTCCAATACTGTAAGCTCTACCTCTCACCAACATATGCCAAGCAATACCATCATATGTACCGCAACCATGGGGGTCGCACCAGCTGCAACACCTCACGTTCTGATGCCTTACTTACCAGTCCCTCTGTAAAAAAATTCACTGTGATCCACAGTATGAATTTATGGCAAAACAAATGGCTGACAACAAAACAAAAATGCAAAGTAAGGACAACAGGATACCCAAAATTCTTTCATGACGTCCTAAAAATAGGCCTGTCACATCCAAGCCTATTAGGGAGACCTACTATAACTGGAAAAAGAAAGAAGATTGAGAGAAGAAATAATATCTTGCAGTCTTTGTACTGTTTACATGTAATGTGTTGGTACTAGAACTGCACTGGTAGGGGATAGATGTAGTTGTCTATAGCTGCTAGGAATCTCGAGGCATCTTCAACTAATTTTGGTTTGAGGGTCTGGGACTCCGCTGAGAGTTACGGTGACAACAGTGGACAGGACAACTGAGCAACTGAGATGGAGAGAACCAGAAAAAAAACAAATGCCTGTAGTATATTTGTGTATGTATAAAATAGCCCCTCTTCTTATGAATATTTGTTTGTTTTGAAGAAGAAATGAGATTTGGACTGAATCCTAAATATCCCTGACATTATTGAAGCAATAAGGTATGACAGGCTGTGTGCTTTGTGTTGGGATAATAGCATGCCTTGGCTGAGCTGAAGCACGAGGCCAAATGCAGAGAGTTTCCACCACCCGGAAGGCACACCCTGAAGTGCCTTATTGAGATTATAAAATGGGTCCATTAAGATTAATAAATAAGTAATTTAAATGAGGAAGAATGAGGATAAAAAGCAAACTAGGAGCAAAAGAAAAAAGTCATCCTCATCCTATTGAGCTACTGTATTACAATGTTGTCGCTTGGCCAGCAGGTGGCAGATTCTACTTTTTTTTTTTTTTTTGTACACAAGTAAGTGAATAGAGATGCACTGATACTGCTGTGCCTGCTTAATGTAAACAGGTCACTTACGTTACAGATCTTTTTCCAGTGTTGGCGCTGGGATATTAGCACTGGGTTCCGCGCTCCTCAGTCAATCAGGTTTCTGGATTTTTAGATCCATTTCATAACTCTCAGTAGTGGCCACATAGCTGAAGCAATTTTCATAGACCTCTCAAAAGCCTTTGACACCGTAAACATAAAACAATACCAAGATGTTTCCTAAAATTCTTTCAGGATATCCTGTATTGTAAATTACTCCAGATGGGACTTTCTCATGATGCTGTATCATCGTTTAAGGACTGCCTCACAGGCAAATCACAAGTAGAGAAAATCAACAGAGCAATCTCATCACCACACTATTCAGCCTAAGAGTCCTTCAAGGCTAAAATGGGACTTCTGCTATATTCAGCTTATTTATAAAAGATCTCCCCCTTGTCTGTAGCAACTCTGATACTAGCATACAGTACACCTCTACTCTGACAACACAGTTAACGCTAAAACTAGCACGAAACTCAAAATTTCACTATAGGCAGTCTAACAATACACAAAGATGGATGACCGAAAACAGTCTACCGTTACATATAAAAGAGGCTAGCAATTTCCAGCAAGCTGATTGGTCAACGGCACATTCCAACCATGACCTTAGATCAGCTTAATGCATGGAAAAAAAAACAAAATCCTAGCTAGGAAGGGAACAGCTCATTCCATATTACTGCACCAGCTACTAAGAACTTCCATTTTTAAACTGGCAGCCATCAGGGCCCTTGAGAGGGTGTGGGAGCAGGGGATAATTCCAGGGGTTGAAACTGACACCGACCCACTAGTCAAATGCTGGTAGATTTTGTATCGGGCTAATAAAAATGAAGTACCCTGTGGCTTGTATTGGAGAAGGTTTTATTTCAATAAGTACAGCAGCTGGACCAGTAGAAAAGCATGTAGGGCTAGGGTGGTTTTTTCCAGTCACTAGCCCTGCTGGCTAGTGGCTTTAAAACTTAGTTTTGACCCTTGTAATTCCCAGGGCCCAGCACCAAGGGGATACCAGGCCACCCAGCATACTGTATGCAGGAAAGGGGTTGCGAGCTGGTAGGGGTCCTGAGTCTGAACTTTCTCGAGGCCGGAATTCCTCTCAAGGGGCCTGGCAGCCATTTTTGTTTCATTAGGCACTTCAAATACACAACATTTCATACATTGTGCAACATAATTCTGATGATTGTTCCCCCTTCCATGTAAAATATTTACCCTTCCAGCTTTGTTATTTATTGTTTGTGTTTCTGAGCTGCTTCTTTCCGTTTGTGAGCTGCTTCTTTCTTATTTTTAATGTGAGGGACCAACTTCCCCTAGCTGTCCTGCTTGCTCGCTCTCTTTTTCCCACCCAATAACTTTCTCCTTGGCTACTCCCTGTCTCCCTTGCCTGGTTACCTTTTTGTGATCCTTGCCTTTTTTTTTTTTTAACCGGAGGGATTGATTTGTGAAGCACCAACAGTCTGCCTACCAACCTAATTGCTGTCTCATGTGTTTGTAACTCCTGGGTGGCGCCACCCCCCAGTGTTACACCCCTGCCTACTACCCTGGACATAGGCCGAGGGGATTGGGTTCGTTAACTTATAAAATCTTTTAAAAACCTTTACGCAGTGCCTCCACTCAGGGTGCTTTACATGGGTGAGATGGTGCTAGGTGTAGCCTCCTGAGCTGCTACACCACCCACGGTGACCAGTTACCTTCCCCAGATATGCCCCAGTACACAGTTCCCCACATTTCCACATTTTGAATTAAAGGCTCTCTCTAATAATACGCTCACACAGGATTTCCAAACAACAACAACAAGATATTTATTTCGGGGGTAATAAAAGAGCTAGGAAGGGGAAACAGGAGGAGTAGAGGTTATCTTATTGTATTTACACATGTACCGAGATCATTTTGCATTTTTTGCTGGTGAATCCCTCCAGCTGGGTGGCTACATATTAACAGACAGACATAAATCACATTTTACCATTCGACTTAAGATATCCAGAGCCCTGGCTATCTAGCTGCTGATAAATCAGATGTTAAACATAATTATTAATAATACCCACACTGGTACCAGTCCCAGATACAGCAGAAACCCCGCAATCTCATACCATAGTGGTTAAACAGATACCACAGTCCAAGATGTTGCAGGCCTGATGGAGTTGGTCGAGGTGGCCGGCTATTAATTTGAGGGTGAGGGCAACTTGGAAACAGATTTTTGTAAAGCAGCAAATTACTATTTACAACCACAGTAGGGATTGCCCTGCACTTTAACAGACAAAGCAGGGATTGCCCTGCACTTGCAGACAAATCAGGGCTTTCCCTGCACTCACAGACTTTTGAACATTCCAGAACAAACTATGTGGATCTCACATCCAGAACATTCAGCACAATATTTGAAAGTCCCATCCAATGCAGTGAGAATGATGCTTCTGTCAAGCATCCTAAACGCAGTTTAAACACGGTCACATCCAGTACTTTATGTACCAAAAGGCATCCATCCAGAGTAAGTTGACAATGACACTTTTATCAAGCATCCCATACTTTAGTCACAGGCAGTCACATCCAGTACATTCTATATACCAAGAACAATATCTACAAGTGGAGTCCTATCCAGCACATCTAGACATTGTACACTTATCCCAAGCGCTCTCAGATGAAATTTTGGTCAAACACCAGTACATTCTCTTCAAGGTATCTTAGATATTAATATGCTCTAGGGCCTCCTGTCTCATTAAGTGGCAAGCGCGTCTTGGCAGACAGCTCCATGATGGCAGGACTCTAACCCATAGCTACACATTTATATGATTCACTAAGCCCAGCATCTTGCTGCACCTGCAACTTAGCCATTTGGGCCACAGACAAGATGCATCCATTACTTGAACTAGGCAGTCTCTTATGGGGTTAGCAGCCCAGACTGATGACTTCAATACTTCCCTTAACAGCACACATTTCTTAATGGGGCATGGAGCCCCAAGATTACTTGCTTAGCTTCTCCCTCGCACCTAGGGGTACAAGAGTACTCACTCAGGTCCTCCATGGGTCTCATCCGCAATCGAAGGCATCCTGAAGACTTCTTCAGCTCTCTCACCGCTGAGGTACTTGGTCAGCACTCTCACCGCTGCATGATGTCCTCTGGTCAGCGCTCTCACCGCTGCTGGACATCTGATTCTTCGGTCCACATCTTTCCCCGACGTGGGAGGGAAGGCTAGCCTCTGGAGGACAGTACTGGCAACCTCCAGACTAGCTGATGCAAAAAGCAGAATTACTGTAACTAGTTAACTCAAGAAAATAACAAATGCCCTCTGAAGACTGAAAGAGATTGAATTAAGTGGCCCAGGCCTGATGGCATGGCTGGAGCCGGAGCCCCTCCCCCATGGGGGGGCTCCCAGCAGGCTGCAGCCTGCTCTGCTGCTCTCTCTCTCAGCTCTGCATCTCTGAATCTCCCGACAAACTGGTAACATTGTCTCTTTATAGAGCTCCTAGCTAGACTTCTGATTGGTAGCAGGGATGAGGTGACATGTCTCCAAGTTGCTGAAGGACCTGTCAATCAGAACACTCAAGGCACAATTGGGTTGTGGAATTTGCACCTAAAATAATGTCCATGTAAGGCCCCCATAAGCACTTGGGTGCTTATCCATGAGATGCAGTGAATGTCCTACAAGTCCTGGCTATCTATTGCTGCAGTTCCAGTTGGCTGTACTGCTGACAATGGCTGCTTAACCCACTGTCCCTTATAGCAGATTAGGTACAGTCCTGAATATTGTCCTGGTGCAGCCAGAAAGAAGTAATTATTTGCCTCAAATGCCCCACAGTTATATAGCTTAAAGGCTGTGCTTGCAGCCACTGCACAGATGAAAAACATGGCTCTTTTACCTTTCCTGTCGCTACTGCACTTATGCAAACTCCCCTTGCAGCAGCTGACAGGCTGACACACAGAGTCCCAGATACTGGAATTGCCAAGGAAACAGTACTCATTTTAACTTTAAGCACTTTCCCCACATGTACAATATTCAACATGCAGCAACAGTTCCATTATGTAAAACATTTTAATTCTTACTTTTCGGTTGAGCTGAACATAGCTACCCTGGAGGAAGCCAGATACACTGTTATGAATTATTCAGATGACTGGGGCCCTGCACAGGCATACTCAAATGAGCCCCAGTCAGAACTCCTTTAATTCCCATCTGAGCAGTCCCCAGCAGGCTGTCCGTGGTCACCGGTCCCAAATAAGTGGAAGGGATCCCGGGACCCACGACACAGTCCCCAAGGCGACTGCAAAACAAGCGGCTCCACATCAAAGGCGCTTTTATGCGTTGACCTGACTCCCCGCTGCCTTGCAGGCAGCACTTTTGGCAGGAGCGCCATGGTCAGCAGTTTCAAGCCCTGAGGCTGGATTTTCATTTGACTGCAAGCTGGAGCACACACGAGGGCAAACAGGACCTGGGAAGCCAGAAAATTAGAGGCCAAGTCAGGGAAGCCCGAGAGACAGCGGAGGACAGAACAAACTGGGCTAAGGTAAATCCAGACTGGATTTCCAGCAACCCTCATTTGCAAGGGGTTAAATGTTCACTCCCAAACCACTGTATCTCACTCGACAGTCTCCATTCCTGTTCGCCTCCCATTCATGGTTGGACAAATCAATTAGTGAGCTGGTGGCCATTCTGACCACTAGCTTTCAAAATCTGGCAACTAGATCAATATTTTTAGTGCCCATCATTTCGAGACTCAAAAATCCTCTGTGGCATGGTAACCAGTTGGCCGATAACTTCAAAATCTGACAGCCAAACCACTTTTTTGTTGCTGGCCACCTGGTTACCTGATTTGTCACACCCTGGCTTTATGTACAGCATGTGTGTATGTGTGTATGTATGTATGTGTGTATGTATGCATTTATGTATTTGTTTCTTTGTTTACTGGGTGGGTGCACTGATCCAATGGACTATTTTCAGGCATGACCCAGGCCATGAAGATGACATAAAAAACAAGGTACAAAGAAAAACAGGGACAGAAGGTAGGTGATAGTAGTTACAACACACAGGTGACACATTTAAGTAATACTATACAAGTGGAACAGTTTTGTGCCAAATTGGGTGTGAGGTAAACACAGTACAGTCAAGACAAATGCCCAGAGATTCAGTGACAGTGCAGTGCCCAACATAATACTAAGCAGTAACAGCGATATCCTGATACAGTATGCCAAAAGTAACAATTTTCAGAATCAGTTTGGGCAGTCTGGCTTCTCTTAGGCAGGGTCTGACGATCAACCAGGGGAAGGGGGCAAGTACAGGTGACTGTCGCCACTAGGGAAGTCTTGTAGTGGGCCTTGAATTAGGGGTGTGAACCCAGGGACCATAGGGAAGCAGCTAGGCCATTCCACAGTATTGGGGCAGCTGAGGAGAAGGCCTTCTGGCCCATGCATGTGGTAGTCTGTGGGCACTCTTAATGTAAAGCTAGAGGAGTTGTGGAGGCCTTGACTGCAGGGCTTTGGTTTGAAATAGTGGGGACACCTCCTTTTCCCTAATGGATTTATCGACAAGGCAGCCTAGTAGGTAGTCCCAGCTGACCTGTGGGGGAAGCCATCCTAGGGCCTGCCAGACACAGGAGTTATGTGAGTAGTAAGGTGCCATCAGGGCAAACCTAAAGATATTGTTATAGGTTTTATTTAGCCTGGCAAACCCAGAGGATGAGGTTTGCGGTAAATGGGACAGCAGTAGTCCAGCAGGGGAGTAGGGTGCCCTGGGCAGTGGCGAGTCTAACTTCCAGGGTCACATAATCCTCAAGTCAGTATCAGACTCTAGTTTCTGGTTCACACGCCAGCCAGTGTGTACTATTTGGTCAGCGAATATCAAACAGGGTCAAGAGTGACTCCCAGGTATTTGAAGGAAGTCACTGACTCAAGGGGAACTATCAGGAGATAGGATACAGAGGCGGTAGAGTCAGCAGCTGCCCTAGCTAGCCTGGATTTAGATCTGTAGAGCATGGACTTAGTCTTCTTGGTATTTATCAGCAGTCTGTTTGTTGGGAACCATTGCTGGGTGGCACCAAAGTTGTCCATGAGTGTAGCTGAAAGCTCTTCTGGAGTCCTAGCACTAAGGTGTAGGATAAGGTCATTAGCATAAAGTAGGAAGTTGTACATGATGCTATCCTTGGAAAGTAAGTTTACAAGCAGGGAAAATGAAGATGGGTCTGAGAATAGATCCTTGGGGTACCTCAGTATTGACCTCATGAGTGCTGGAGATTGCACCTCCTGTGTTGCCGCCTGGGTTTGACCAGAGAGATAGTCTTGAAACCAGATAGTGGACATGGTGGAACACTCAATGCTGCTCAACTTCCTTATCAGGATGTTATGGTCCACCAGGTCAAAGGCCTTGGTAAGATCCACAAAGACATCACCTGTGAGTTTGCCTTCACCCATGTCACAGAAGACGTGATTTGTAAAGCAGGCCAGGATAGTGGAGGTGCTGTGGCCCATCATAAAATTAAAGTTGCATTCAACAATGTATGTAGGTATGCAATAGGATGTAACAGACTAATCCACCACAGTACTCTATACAGCAGCCTAGGCCTTCTCCCTGATAGGAGATGGGAACTCAAGTGGGTCTAATTTATAAATGCATACATGAATTGTACCCCTGCTGCAGTACCTTGGCCATTTACTAACAATGTCTGAGGCTGGTCCAGTGGTGCAGAGGGCTTAGGCATTGGGCACCACCGTACCTGCCGCCACACTGGCAACCTGGTCTGGGAGCGGACCTGGATCACAGAGGGAGAAGATAGAGCATCTGGAGGACTGCTCTCCTCTCCAAGGGAAGGGTGGTACTGTGCCCAGTGCAAGCCTGTCACACAGTGATTGCTGAGGGGATGGCAACCAGAGATCATCACATTAGGGGAAGGGAGGAGAGGCGCCGCTGATATCCTGTGCCCGGGAGCACGTATAGGGCCATTCTGGGCGGCACTGCACACCCCATCTCCCCAGAGAAGAAAATTGGAGAAATGAAGCTCTGGGGGCTACATGAATTTCAGCCACCTGCAGGCCATGTACCCAATGAGCACCCAGGCCATACTGCAGATGCACGAATGGAAGTCCTGGCGGAAAGTCAGATTGATGGGGCTGGGGTGGCTAGCATGATGAGACTGCTGCTTGGACCTGGGGACAAATAAATTAACTACAAAAAACCCTAGCCAACCTAGCTTCTCAGATCACTTTCTAGTCACTTCCTTCATGTGCCGAGAGTTTCTAAACATGTTGATGATAAAAGCTTTGCCGTTGCTCCTCTAATCAGCTGTAACACTCTACGGACAGTATTAAAGAATCCAGGAATATCATGATTTTTAAATGAATTTTATCTACTCACCTAGACAGCCCATGCACCTGCTATCTAGTACAAGCTAGGTGACATTATCACTCACTGCTCTCACGGACTGCTTCACTCTTGCATTTCTAGACCCTAACTACTTTCTTTCTTTTTTTTTTTTTTTTATTTTCATCTTTATCCTCCTCCTGCATACCTCTGGTGCCCCCTCCTTCCGTCCGCTCATGTCCCCCGGTACCTACCTTAGGGATCTGCCCCTAGAGTGCCCATCCTCCTCTCCTCGCACAGTGGGGTCTGTCCTGTAGGTGGTCCGGGTGGACTTAGGGCGGCCTTCATCTAGGGCTGCCGGAGGATTTTCCAGTTTTCTCCCCGCCGTCCCCACTCCCCTAGGACGCCTTGCGCATGGAGCGTCGTCCCAGTGGTAGCGTGCTTACGCGCCCAGACCCCCGCGCGCCCACGACGCCCTCCCTGCCCGATGCTTAGCCGCCCATCCTTCCCCTCTGCCGTGCTTCCACCGCCACGGAAGGAATGCAGAGCAATGCGCCTTGGCACTCACCCTGAGGGAGGAGAGCATCCATTGGGACGCCGATCCTTCCTTCCTCACCGACCCCCGCCACCCGAGTCCGTCCTCGAACCTGTTGCCAGCGCAGCGAGGTGTGGCGTCCAGCGCTCAACCTTGCGCCACCGGCCGGGCGACCTAACTACTTTCAATCAGGAGACTGCCTCTCCTGCTTTAACTACATCAGTTCCATAACTAACTGCTTCTGACTAAAGCATTGCTATTACAGAACTCTGTTCTCGTTGTTTTTATACACTAGCCATTGTATTTATCTTTGTGCCCTAGGGCTTATTGCTTTCATATCGCTTTCTATCCTGACCCGTCTTGCAACTGTGGTTACCTTTGCTTTCTGGTCCATTGCCACATGCCATTGCCCTCAACTTCCCTTGCAGTTTTTTGTACTGTTATTCTAATTTGTTCAACTGCTAATTTATTATACTGTATATCTTACTGTTTTGCCTTGCTCCTTATCACCCAAGGGCTGCCAATATTTAAATCTAATTTTCGCACCTACCCTCTTATGACCTGAGGGGTGTTGGGGTTGTTTCTCTAAATGAGGTGTTAAGCCCTCTTATGACCCAAGGGGTACTGTGGCTATATTTTGCTCTGTACTGCTGTGAGGTGCTAGATTAATCCATTTTGTCACTGTACCTGGGCCTCTGTAGTGTCCACCATTCCCTACTTGCCTCTGTTCATCTCCCCTGCCACCTCTTTCCCTTCATCTGCTCTGCTCTCTCTCTCCCCCTCTCTACTGCACTAGCAACAAAATTCCACATCACTGTATCACTGTTGCTATTCATCATGACCTGTGGTTGAGGACCCCCCCCCCAAAAGGGTCTGAGCATCTTCCTCCTTGCTCCCTCCCCATTCTCATGCATGGCATCAAATACTGCCCCAACTCTTAAACGGTCACTTTTACTGACATCCTCTCTTCCCTTGCCTTGTCCAGGGAACTCTTGATCTTGAGTGACTTTAAAGAGACACTGTCAACCCCCTTAGTCCTCAAATGTTCTCAAGTATAAACAACATGTTATGATTGCTCACATTCTGTAGAAACTGTTGATTTAGCTGGTTGTTTGATTCCGATTCATTTTTTCTTTTAAAAAGTGAAAAACAGACTGCCCACCATACTAGTGTTACAAAAAAACATGTTTGTTTACATTCCTTGATCAACTCCCACTGCATTTTTCCTGAACTCTGGAACACCCCCAACACAGTCTACACACTCAGGGTGCAGTGGGAGGTGAGGAGACTATCGCTATCGCATCCAGAGTGACTGTACTGTTTGGGGGTGTTGATCACATTCAGGGAGTATGTAACAAGAGTAAATCATGGATTCAGAACAAGGTTGGGTACAATTACACTGTTTGCATGCATAGAAACATAGACTTCGATGGCAGATCAGGACTGCTTGGCCCACCCAGTCTGCCCATTTCCCTACCTGATGGATAAGCTGCAGATTCTAGTTAATCAACAGCTTACTTCCTCCTACCCCCCCACTAGAATTGCCTTATGTCTGTCCCATGCATTCTTGAATTCTCCCACTGTTCCTGACTCCACAACCTCCTCAGGAAGGCTGTTCCATGCGTCCACAACCCTCCCTGTGAAAAAATACTTTCTAACATTACCTATGAGCCGTCCCCCCTCTATCTTCAAATTGTGCCCCCTTGTTCTTGCACATCTCTTTTTCTGAAAGATACTACCCTCTTGTACTTTGTTAATTCCCTTGAGATACTTGAAAGTTTCTATCATGTCCCCCCTCCCTCCTTTCCTTGAGGGTATACATATTAAGCTGCTTTAGTCTCTGCTCATATGTCTTCTGGTGCAGACCCTGCACCATTTTGGTTGCCCTCCTCTGAACAGCCTCCACTCTGTCTATGTCTTTGCGGAGATCGGGTCCAGTTCTACTAAGAAATGAAACAGGTAAAACAACCAACAACATCAATGAATTTTAGAGCAGGTAAGCAATCATAAAATGCGGGTGTTCAACTAGAAATACTACGATGCAAAGAGGGTTGACAGTGTCCCTTTAAGACCGACTGGGCCCGCCCTCATGCCATAAAATTAATCCAGGATATCCACGGCCTTCATATTACCCAGCATATCTCTGAACCTGCATTACTAAAGGAAAAAACAGCAAACCACTCCCAAGGCAAGGCAATTAGATTATGGTGCCCAACTTGAGACTCTGGGCACCTTGCTATAAAACAGGTAAGGTCATAAACAAACAGTACCACACATACAAATCCACAAATATTTACCAATATAAACCCAACTGATTGTTCTCTCCTCGCACTCCCCACTGTATATTAGAAACTGGCATCCTCCCTGATACATTCAGCGACCACTATGGGAGTGTGAGTAGTGAAGAGTTATTTCCTGAATACCATGAATAATAGGCTTTTCGTTACTCAGGAAGAAAAACAAATAATTGGGGTTAATCAGCATTTTGCTGTTTGTTGTGAGTTCAAAATCTCCCAAGACTTCCAGTCCACTCAGAAGCCAGTTCTGAAACCCACTGTAGGCACTGAGGCAGCTCATGCGACCCGGCACTCACAGGTGCTACAGGCAAGAGAGAGACAGAGAGACATCTGAGCTGCTGTGAAAGGCAAATCTACTTCTTTCCACTTGTTAAAATTAGCCAAAAGCAGAAATCTGGACAGCTTTTGTTCCCTTTCTAAATCTGAAGCTTGGAGAATCAATGTCTTTACACTTGTAGTGAGAAAATAAGTATTTTATCAGGTGAACTGCAAGTGAGAAGAAAGTGAAACTAAAGAAGGGCTGTTTGCTGACAGAGATTGTCAGCAAGGCCCCGGCCCAGCAGACACACATCCTGTTCGTGGTGTGTACTAAAAAGTAAAAACCACAGACAACATACCCATCTTTTCATCTAAAGGTCCTGGGTACTGGGTTTTACTCCATAATTCTTTTTATTAAAATCATTTAGCTAGCTAGCTAGATGATTTCTAAGCATTCCTATGTGATGTTAACATGAAACCCACAGCTACAGTTTACAGCCAGAAGCAAATGTGTTTAAATTGTTCCATCTGTGTGATTTGCCAGTCAGCAGCTGCACGCAGACACAAAATACAAGTAAACGGTACTACACAGAGGTCCAAGCATCACAGGCCTGCAACTCTTTCTCTGTGTGCACACTTGAACTGTACTGGGAGCTCCCATAGGGACTGTGTAGTTTACTGGTGCTTCACCATGGCGAGAGGATCTGAGACACACTTTATGGTAGCGAAGTATGCAAACTGCTGCCGTTGTTTTGTGTTTGTTTATTTTAACCATTGCTTCCCTTGTTGTCTACCTTGTTCTCCAACCACAAAATAAACCTGCTGGTTATTTATTTGCAACTGCTGACATTATTTGCCATCATTGCATTTTTGGTTATCTGCATACTTAGGTAATAATTGGGAGGGAATGTTACTGAAATTAAATTCATGTCACTGAGAGTGAGGGCTATATTTATTTCCTGTGGGAAACACCAAACAGCAAACTGTAATAAGGATCCCTATAGGTGGAGGCACCATGCCATTGTCCAAATACTTTTCTAACCACAAACCCAGGTACCATTCACTCAAAGGCCTAACAGACTTTGCTATTTGCCATCTCCAGGTTTACTCTGCACACCTTGTGGGCAGGGGTGGTTAATTTTTTGTTGCAGAGGTCAGAGTTGACTGACCTCACCCACCACCACCACTGCTTCTGAGCAGTTGCCATTTTGTTCTGTGGCTGTGTGCAGTAGTAATGCTGCACACTTCCGTCTCACTCAGCTCAGCTGTTAGGGACCTTGTAGTTTTTTGTACTGTTCATGGCTTTGTCCAAAGAACAAATTAAAATTAGTCAGGCTTGACTATTACTGAGAGAGACTTGTCAGCTCACTGGCACTATCGCAATGAGTGAGTGACTATATACTACATTTCATAACAATGTCACTTAAATGTAATATTACAGACATCTTCTGTGAGGAACCTGGGCTTGGGTCCTTCCATGGGTGTTTGTTTTACTGCAAATGCACTGCTGTGTTTTTTGGTTGATAGGGTGGGTCTAGTGGGCTGACTTCCACCACTTCTGGGCAGTTAGCTGCCATTTCGCTCTGTGTATATGTGTGTGTGATGCATGCGCATGCGTGCACTACGGGTGCATAAATACATAAATTATGGATTTGTTTAATATTCAATGATAACATTCAAGGTACTCCAGTATTCAACTATATTCAGGCATTGGAGTGTGCAGGTATTCAACCATAATGCAGTACATTTATAAAAAAAATGATGTATGTAGACATGAAAAAGTACCCCAAAATAGACTAATGAGATGCTTACTGCTCAGCATGGGAACAGGCTAATACAAATAGAATAGTACGTGGGAAGGTGTGCGTAACAAGAACTTTATACACACCAATGTATGGGATGTCGAATAAACCCCAACAGCGAAACTCGAGGGATTTCTAAAACTATCCCACACTGGGAGTCTGTATAAAATATAAGTTTTGCACAAATACCCATGTCTTGTTTTGTTTTTTGTTTTAATACGGCCTCTCTTCCCCCCATACAACTAACTGCAGACTGCAGTGGTGTGTGAGTTACAGAGGCTCATCAGAGATATGGGGGCAGAGCACTGGTGAGCACCCTTGTAATTACAACACTGCAATACTCTAAATTCAAGTGTGCAGTGTTAGTAGAATCTATATTAAATCCAAAATTCCATGTTCCTCCACATACTTATACTCCTATCTCCAGAGGCACCTGCAGAAGATTCGCTGTTGAATCCATCGTCCAGTGCTTAGGCTTAGCAGGTTAATGCTCATATAAAATGAAATAACGCGTAACTGAAAATGAATGATGAACAATGAGGTGAACTAAACTGTTCAGTCCCTCACCTGCAAAATACAGAGTGAAAAACAGCATTGCCAAGGACTCTGTTTTTTTGGGGGTTTTTTTCGTGAACTCTATTTATAAACCCTGTGGCCCAGGCATCCTTCCGGGGTGCTCATTTGGCACAGGCCTCTATTCCCTACCTAAACCCTGTCACCAGCTTCCTTCCCCTCAGCACAGTCAGGCAGGTCCAACCCCCCCAGATCATCACGCGAGGGAGGGCCTGCCCACCTGTGGCAGCCTTTCTGAGATTAGAGGAACCTACCTGTTGGGTCGGTAGTGGAAACCCTGGTGCGCTGACGCCAGTGATGGGATGGGCCTGCCCTGGAGCCCCCTTCATCTCCACAGTGCCACAGAGGGATTTTCCTCTTGCTTGCTCCTGTGGAGCGCAGATGTGCAATGGTGTCCATGGTGTTAAGCACTGAAGCCTGCAGACACTCCACACCCCAGCTTCCGCTTTGTGACGCATGTTCCCTGCTGCCCCAGCAACCACCAGGAGCCACCCTGGAGTGACATAACCCCAAAGCCCTCCCAGGAAAGGGAGAGCAGTCCTGGATGCTCAATCTGCCCCTCCCTGTCAACCCCTGGTGGCCGAGTCCATTCCGAACCCAGGTCACTGGCATTGCACAAGGTGTGTCGTCCAGCACCACAACCCTCAGCACCACCGAGCTGGCTCTTCTTTGAACATCTTTGGTAAGTGACACGTCCCTAAAAGGTCAGCATAAGCTAATTATGAACTATAAAAGACTAAGATAATGCTCTTCTCATGCCCTCAAAACAAACAATAAATCAGCTAACCTTAATGTTATTAACAACCTGGACCAAACACTAGAGCAAGTTCATGATTTCAAATACCATGGGGTCACGTCGATAGCGCCATATCATATAGCCTTCATGTTAACCACATCCCAAAGGTAGGCAACTCTAGGCTAGGTGTCCTATACTGACACTGCCATTGTATGCCCCCGAGGCCCTGAGATTAGCCATAACTAGCTCTATTCTGTCTACCACAGATTATGATTTAGTAGTCTATGGCTCCGCTACGGACTACCTTAAGGCGTATCTCAATTGACGCTGAATAAGGCCTGTAAACTTATAAAAGGTGCTGACAGACTAACGCATACATGCAACCTCTACAAGCTGTCCAACTGGCTCCACCTTAAAGGCAGGATCACCTACCAGTCATGTCTTCCTGTGAAAAAAAATTTGCCTAGGCCTCACTCCCCCTGCAACCTGGCCCCACCTAGCTCCAGCACCAAACCCCCACAGCAGAGCAGTGCCTCCAAACAAACCTACATTGTCCCTTTTTGTCGGACCTCCCAGGCACAATGGTCCTTCAGCTATAGAGCTCCAACCTTGTTAAATGGCCTCCTACTGCAAGTAGCCACTGAGCCTAAGCTTGGCCCGTACAAGTCTAAACTCAGGCAATATCTCACCACTCTTAGTTGCTGTGATTGTACCACCTACACAGTCCCTGTGCTTCTCTCTAAACACCTCTAGTGCTTCCCCCTCCTTAATTCTAATCTAATTTCTTCCACTTAACCAATATCCCCTCCACACCACTCCCTACCTGCTCACCTCCCGCATGTTTCATCCTTACTTCAATCTTACCCAATCCTGCTAACCAGCTTCACTCTCTTATACCCATATCTTCCACTGACACACCTATTCATCCCCATCAACCAGTTATCTCCACCCCCGTCCCCTTCTTTATTTCTTGTAGCAATGTTGCACCCTTACTACTTCCCTTTCTGACTCCTCTTCTACCTTTTTCTCACAGCTGTTTCCTTCCCCATCCACATTATTCTACGCTTTTGCTCTCCTATATTACTGTCCGCTTGGTTACTCCGCCTGACTCTCCCTCCCTCTCACTTAACCCTGCCACCCACCACTATTCAACATGGTCCTCGCCACTCAGTTCCGTCTCTGTTTTATTCTCCCTGCTACCCACCCCACCAATTCCTTCTACTAGTCTTCCTCTGTCAATACTTACACTCTGACAATGTCACCACTGTGTCAACTCATGACGTGACAATAATCTGTCTCCACTGCAACCTAATTTGAAATTTGCATTCCCTGCATTTTCTTTTTTCTTTTTGGCTGAATGTATATCTGCTTTGGTTTACTCCTCTGTATTTTTAGTATACTTCTTCCTCAATGTGGAACCTTTGTAAAATAACTGCTGGTTCAAAGGTACTGTAATTCCTAGATCTTAATAAATAAAAATAAGGGCACTTTGAGTTTCACTGTTGTGCTATGCTTACTTCTTTCTACTTGCCTCAACAGTTTTATATATATTATAGCTGACAATTAAAATTACAACACGTGATGAATCAATACTGTTTATATTCTGAAGGGAACTTCTGCTGCTGCAGGCAGCCAGGTCCTATGGTGAGGTCATAAAAGTCTGACCACTCGGCTAAACTGATACAGTGTAAACAGATTTTATGGATTAAAAGTGTGTGTTAAGCAGTGCCAAATATTTGGTTTGCCAAAAGTAGTGTTTTCAAGTTTCACTCCGTAGTGTTTTCAACTCTTGCTCCTAAAATTAACAGATTAACAGTGCAAGTCATTCTAACAGAGGCTGCAAGGTCAGACCATCAAAGTGTGAGAGGGGAACTGCAATAATGAGATTTCTAACTGCCCCACTGAAAATACTGTAACTTCTTATTTTAGAGTAAGACACCAATTGAATTATTTTTACATTTTTTTCATCATTTATTTATTCTCCTGTTCCTCTCCACTTGACCCCCTTCCGCCGGTGACCCCCAGCCCCGTCACCCACCATCCCTGGGACATAACCCCATCTACCTAACTTACTTCAGTGCATGAGCAGGTGCCTGGTAGGTGGTGCAGAGCCTGTGGGGTCACCAATATCATCCTGATTTGTGAAGAAGCTATTCCTCCTACTTCTCCTCAGTCCAGGGCCCGCATGCTTTTAATGGTGTACACGTTCAGCATAAAGATGCTACACACCTCAACACCTGCACCCAGATGGTGAACAAGGGGACCACTGCTGCACCACCTAGCCTTCACTAGGTAGCAGCAGTATGCACTGTCCCCCCACCCTGAAGGAGAAGAGCTACTTATGGATGCTCGATCCTCCTTCCCCCCTGCTGACCACCATGTGACTCTGGTCCATTCCAAAACTGGGCTGCCAATGTGGTGTCTAGAGTCTCAACCCTCTGCTCCATAGCTGGCCACACTGCACTGCATTGTTATTATTAACAAAGCAATTCAATGGGTGGCTTGTTCTAAAATAAAGAGAGCATTACAGCTCTAGAAAGCTCTCTGAGTATCCTGGGATTGGCCGAGGAGATCTCACAATATCTTATACACCTAGTATTCAAGATATTTAATGGCTGATTCAAATCTAACACACACTCTAGTGTGACAGCATGCACTCAAGAAAGGTATTGTATGTTTGTGGCTTCGTGCCTAAGAAAAAAATTAGAACCATTTTGTTCTTCTAAATTTATTTACTAGTCAGGCTTGACTAGTGAGTGAGACTTGTTAGCTCACTGGCATTGTCACAGTGACACTGAACAATACTGGAAATTTTAGACAGGAAGAAGGCATAAGCTTATTTTAAGCTGCCTACCCACAAGGGCACACCACCTTTCAGGCACCTAAAAGATGTGAATCAAGTCTTTTCTTGAAAATCTCATATGTTTCTGATTCAACTATAGCCTCAAGGAGCTTATTCCAGGGACTTATAATTCTTTGTGTAAAGAAATTCCTTCTTTGATTACATCTAGGATGTGTTAACCTCAGTTGTTTTCCATGGCTCCTTAAGTTGAAACCTCTAACTGCTGGTTGGAACGTGAGTCTAGACATAAGACCTGGGTTATTGCTTACTATGTACGTGAACAACCTTAACCTCCTTAATTCAAGCAGGTAGAGTCCCAATGCTGTTAATCTATTTTCATAAGACAAGTATTGCATCCCAAAGATCATTTTGGTAAATCTTCTTTGTATTCTTTCCACTACTTGAATTTCTCTCCTCAGGTGGGGACTCCACAAGGGGCTACAGTAGTCTAAGTGCGGCCTAATTACATTTCTGTACAGTGGCAACAGTCATACTCTAAGTCTGGTCACAAATTATTTTCTGATTGCCCCAATTATTTTATTCACTTTCTTGACAACTTCATTACAATGATTTCTGAAATAAAGTTCGCTACGTATTACAATACCCAAGTCCCTTCCTCCATCTACTGCTCTTAGCTTGGTGTTGTTTAACGTATATTCATGCTTCGCGTTCTTGGCCCCATGATGCATCATCACACATTTATCTAAACTGAATTCCATTTTATTCTTATCTGCCCATATTACACACTCAGTGTGTAGGGATGAGAGTCATATGAACAGACTTACTGTCACAGGATCAGGGCCCAAGATTTGAGTTGCAGTAAGAATGGATGATCTAGGGAGCAGTGACTTTGAAAGAATGACCTGCCCAAGATGGTCACAGACCACACAGAGAACTCAAAAGGAGGCAGGAAGACCTATGTCATATACTGCCATTCAGAAGGTTAGCTGAGCTGAGGTGGCTGGGTGAAAACACTGAGAGAAATGAGGGGAGCCAAAGAGTGAGAGTTTTACAGTCCCATCAAAATACATTGCAACTCTCTTGGTTTTAGACTTGTTCGGGTGTAATGTGCACTACTGTATTTGAAGTGTTTATTCTTCATTGTATAAACTGGGATGGGGGGTCGTACTGGGGAAGGTGGGTGCAGAAGATTGGATGGGGCAGTGGTGTTTATACTGGGGAAGGTGGGTGCCAGCAGTTGGGTTGGGGTAGGGTGTTCAGACTGGTGCAAGGTGGTTGCCAGCAAATATGACTAGGGGTAGAGGTTAAATACTGGAGCAAGGATGTAACGGTGTACACATGGGGTAGGATGGGGGCTAGCAGATGGATGGGGTTAAGAGTGTGCATACTGTGGTAGGGGTATTCTTTCTGAAACAGGGTGGATACCAGAAGATAGAGACGGTGGGTAGGGCAGTGTGACAAAGCAGTGATTAGAGCTAGTGGGATGATGGGGTGCATAGGGAGAGGGATCTCCAGCAGGAGGAGGAAGGTGGTGTTGCCACTGTATTGCTCACTGATGAGACCTCTCCTGGGGTACTGTGTCTAGTTTTGTTGACTACACCTCAGAAAGCACATAGAAAAAGTGGAGTCAGTCCAGAGGAAGGTAACTAAAATGATGCTTGGGTTGCACTTAAGAGTAGACATGGAGGGAAATCAACATATACACCCTTGAAGAGAGGAGAGTGAGAGGGACATGATGGAAACCTACAAGTACCTCACAAGGGTGAACAGGGTGCAAGAGGAGAGTCTCTTTCAAATGAGAAAGAGCACCTGGACAAGGAGCCATGCAATTAAGTTGGGGGGGGCAGTGTAAGAGAAATTTGAGGAAGTACTGCTGCACTGAAAGAGTGGTTGACACCTGAAGCAGACTTCCAGCGCAAGTGCTGCAAGTGAAAACAGTAGGGGCAGGGGTTCAAGCATGTGTGGGACAGACAAAGGGGAATATTAGTAAACAGACAGGAAAGGGGAGGATTGCTGGAAACCTGTTAGCATCTGCAGAGACAGATTATGCAAGGAACATCTGGGCAGACTGGCTGGGCCACACGATCCTTTTCTGCTGACAAATTCTATGTTTCTACTCGGTTTAGAAAAATACTTGATTTTTCCTTTAGTTTATTTTAGCACTTTATTTTTATTTTCAATTTACTGGATGGACATCTGGGTCTTAATCTGTTTCGATATTTAGCATTCAGTTCATTTTGTGATTGTTTTTCCGCATTAGCATTCACTTTCAGAAGGTTCTGATTTGATTCAGAACCTACCAGGACTTTGACCTGGATCCTGATAATAAGGGTCAGGACCTTTTTGAGTCCGCCTATCCCATCTTTGGAGGTATCAATCTTATTTAGTTTATCCATAATTTCCTCTTTGGTAAAGGCTACATTGTTTTCAGACTTGTCTAAGGGAGGAATTTGATTTGTGGGACCATTGAACAAATAATCATTGAAGGCTGTGGCCATTTCTTTGGGATCACTAATATCTCTTCCATTTCTGATTATAGGTCCTATGGATCTATCGGCTGATTTATTATTAATATACGAAAAGAATGTCTTCTCTCTATCTTTTAAATGTGCCATCCTGAATTCTAAGTTCTTTTTTTGAGTTCGAATCATGTTTTGGGTAGTTTTCAACTGCAGTTTGTACTTGTACACGTTGTACGGAGAGCCGTCCTTCCTCACTGCTTTATAGGCCGCCCTTTTCCTGGCTGTCTGGTGTTGTAATTTCTTGGTAAGCCACACGGGTACCGTCACTCTCTTATTATATACTTTCTTAACTGGAACATATCGTTTCTCCAGTTCTAAGAGCTTATTTTTTATCCTTTCCCATAAGGTAATAGTAGTATAATTTTCTCTGAGCCAATCCCATTTGCTTAGCCTTTTCTTGATTTGTTGAAAATCTGCTTTTCTATAGACCTTTCTAACAGTTATCCCTAGGATTTTTGTTTATTGCAGAACTGAGGTCTAACATTATGATGCTGTGGTCACTACCTAGCAGTGGTTCTAAAGTCCTAACATTCTTCACATCTTCTGCTCTGTTAGTTACTATTAGACCTAATAGGCTTTCATTTCTAGTTGGTCCACTAACCATCTGGGTCGATCCATTCCCAATACAGGTATCCAAGAAATACTGTTCCTGACTGTCTGATGTCAAGTTCAGGTCCCATTCAATTCCTGGGACATTAAAGTCTCTCAATAGCATAATATCCTTGTCAGTCACAACTATGTTTATGCTATCCAAAAGCTGTAGGTGGTCAGTGCAAGATATGTCAGGTGGTCTATACACAACTCCCATCGTCAACTTTTTTGTTATCTCAGATACTTAGCTCTATCCATAAGATGTTGGAAAACATGGGCGTGCATAAGTCCTCATAAACCTGTCTGCTTACCATATTTTCCCTAACATAAGCTGCCACTCCTCCATTTCTGACCATTCTGTTCTTATTATAGATCTTGTAGCCCAGAATTACTGGCCTGTGGAAGGTTCACCTGACCACCAAGTTTCAGTTCTGGCTGTTATGTCAACCTCATTTTCCATCATCAGGATTTCTAAACCATTTTTTTTTGATAATATTTAAGCTCCTTGCATTTGCCAATAATATTATAATGTGTTTTCTTGAGTTGTGCTGGGTATCTAGGGTAGATGTTGTTTTTCTTACTCCTACCCTCCCTTTCCCCAACTGCCCCATATGTTAGTTTTTTGGGTTAGTATTATCTGTGTTAACGTCATGAAAAATGTTTCCCAATTTCTTTATTCCCTTTTTGTTCAGATGCAGCCCATCATAGCTGTATAAGTTCCAAAATTCATTAAAATCCTCGTAAGCGATTAAGCACTTTACCCCATTTTCCAGTCTCCATCTTCTCAACCAGTTATTATAGGCTTTAATTCTGTTCACCCTTGCTCTCCCAGCCCTCAGAACTGGTAATACCTCGGAGAAAATTACTTCAGCATTACACTGCTTTACTGCTTGGTATATTTCCTTAGTCTCAGCTATAGTTTCTTCAACTGAGCTACTACCTAGGTTGTTAGTGCCCACACGTAGCAGCACAGTTTTTGGTCCCTGTTGGTTCCTCAATATGTTAGTTATCATATTTGTGATGTCTTTGATCTTTGCCCCCCTGTAACAACAACTTGTTACATTTGCTTTGTTCCCTCTTGTAGAATAGCGGTCAGTATATTTGACCATTGAATCTCCCAATATTTAAATTTCCCAATTCATGGTTACATCTGTCTGTACTGGGTTTTGTTCACTATTTGCTTCTGAGTTTGTGCTAGTACCCTGTAGGCCATCTTTTAAATCACTGTTAACTATGTTTAATATTTCATCAGCTTGATTATTCAGACAGTCTATCAAGTTTATTAAGGGCTCATATCCGTTGTTAAGCTCTAGTGTTGGACCCATATCTCTGCGTCTATACCTCCTATTCCTAGCTCTTTCCTCTACTAATGCATAGTCTTCCTCAGTGCTTTCTTCCTCATCACCTTCAATCCTATTTCTTTTAACACTAGTGCCCTCGCTAGCCTTCATTTTATTAATGGTTAGCCTGTAACTTTCCATATTCTCAGAAAGATTTTCCATTTTTTTATCTTTTACAGCTAGCAGAGATTAATTCCTTGAGTTCTACACATCCTCCACATGTATAGACTTCAAAACTATTATTTGGATTGGTTCTAATGAGTCCACATGAGGAACATTTAATACCTACCTCCCCACTAGCTAGTTGCGCCACCTAAGGATCCATGCTCAGTCACTTTCAGCTGTTACTACTTTCCAAATACTCCTGTTTAAAAAATAGAGAATGTTGTGCCCTGACCCTGCTGTCCCCGTGGCGTGTGGCGATCGTGCGCTCTCCCGCTCAGAGCTCACTCTGAGCTCTGTTTAAGTAGCTGTGTGTCCCGGAGGACTTCCAGATCACATGATCCCCAGAAAGCGAGCGCTATAGAAAAAGCGCTGTTAAACTCCTAAAACCAGCTCTACTAGCCCTTTTAAGGGCTATATCATTTAATTAGTGTGTGTAAAATATCTCCTTTCTCACAATATGTAGTAGTCCTATCAGCAGCGTAGTCTGCAGTTCTCTACTAAACCCCTGCCTGAACTACAATTCCCTCCACAACTCCTGCTTAGTAGGCTTGCACACACGAACAGTAAAACTTGCAAAACAGATTATAGGAACAATGGAGTGCACTGCCAGACCTGTCACACTGGCACAAGACCGGTCACACAGACCGAGCACTGACTATATTATTTCACAATAATATAATTTAAATGTCTTTTCATCCACCTATGAGGAATACAATCATGGCAGACAGAGGATATACCATAAAATGTAGTTGATCTGCCAGCCCCAGCAAAGCAGCAGTAGGTGGAGAGGAGCAAGCAGCAGGTGAGGGTGAGCATACTGCAAAGTGATACTCAGTACATTCACCGCACAAAATGATAGTTTACCCTGTTATAGCCTGCTGCCTCCAGAATCAGTATGGCATTGGCTGACACCAGGGAAAAATATACCAGAACACCAGTGGTGCTGCTAGAAGGATGCGGTTATTAATTGCCACTGATTCCACCAGTGTGAATATGTCCTCTTCATCCCTTTCCTCTGCCACCAGTACCGCCATCATCTCATCATTAATAAGCATCACTGGTGAGATCTACCACCCACCACTGTGACTTCTAGCATCCCAGTTTCTGCTGCAACAGTGGCCCTGCCACTGAGACACAGACCACTTCTGCAACTGTGATCGAGACCAGTTCTGCCACCATGTCACAAACCATGTTTGCCACTATGACCACAGCGAAGGCCAATACTGCTAAGGTGACACTGGCCCCTACTACCACTGTAGGCACAGCCAGTTGCACAGCTATTACCATTACCGTGACCATCCCAATTGTGACATCTCTTGTTTCTTGGCATGTCCCCAGTACTGTAGTTTATAGTGTGGATGAAAAGGGGTACTCATCCTAGTCTGAGTACTTTCCACCAGTAGAGGAATTGTCCACTGACTAATCATCTAAGGAGGCTAACAGAGAAGCTCTAATAATGAGGCAGAAGATGGGGAGTATCTTGAGAGGCATAACACATGAAGGTTGGGTGGCAAAAAAGAATCAACCTCCCAAGGTCAAACTAGCAGGAAAAAGAAGGATATGGCTCCTCCCCCCCAACAAAAATTTGGCAATTTACCCTTCAGCACTTTATTCAGCAGTTTCCATCCCAGTTTAAGCAGCCAAGTGGAGCAGGTGCGAAGGCACCAGTGGTTCCTGGAGAAAACATGTAGCAGCAGGTCCAAACAAGAAAGGCTAGTGCAGGCCAATACAGTGGTGCTGGTACTGGTAACAGACTGTAACGGGGAAGATGAACAATACACAGCATTGTAGGAGGGTAGCAGTGAAAGCCAACAGGATGCTGGGTTGTATCGCAAGAGGGATCTCCTCCAGGAGCAGGGAGGTGATCCTCCCTCTCTACAGAGCACTGGTCAGGTTGCACCTAGAGTACTGTGTGCAGTTTTGGCACTCATATCTGAAGAAACATAGAAACATAGATGTTGATGGCAGAAGGAGACCACTAGGTCCAACTAGTCTGCAAATTAGTTTTAGACCCATTTTGACACTCTAGTTGCCCTTTGTAGTCAGGGCTCCCTTGTGTCTATCCCATGCATTCTTGAATCCCCCCACAGTGCTGACCCCCACAACCTCTTGGGGCAGGCTGTTCAAGGTGTACACCACTCCTTCTGTGAAGAAAAGCTTCCTGGTGTTGGTAGAGAACCTCCCTCCTTGCAGCCTGAGGTCATGTCCCCTGGTCCTGCAGCCTTTACTGACGTGAAAAAGTTCTGGTGCCTGTACCTTGTTAATGCCTTTTATGTACTTGAATGTTTCAATCATGTGTCCTCTCTCTCTCTTCTCTGCTCCAGGGAGCACATATTCAGTTCTCAAAGTATTTCCTTGTAGAACATGTACTGCAGGACCCTGAAGCATTTTTCTTGCCTTTCTCTACTGTTTCTACCCGGTCAATGTCCTTCCTGAGGTGAGGCCTCCAGAATTGGACTCCTTATTCCAGGTGAGACCTGACTAGTGATCTATATAGTGGTAGTACCACCTCTCTCCTCCTGCTCATGAGTCCCCTCCCAATGCAGCCCAGCATTCTGTTGGCCTTCAATGTTGCCTTCTCACACTGCTTACTAACCTTTAAGTCATCTGAGAATATGATTCCCAGATCTCTTTCCTGGTTTGAGGCCGCCAGTGTTTCACCTCCTAGGTAATACTCCTTTCATGGATTTTTCTTTCCTATGTGTGACCTTGCACTTTTTGGTGTTAAATCTCAGCTGCCACACTCCAGATCATTCTTCTAGTTTCTTGAGGTCAGCTTCCATCTTGCTCACTCCTTCTGAGGTGTCCACCCTGTTACATATCTTGGTGTCATCTGCAGACAGACACATCTTCCCTTCCAGTCCATCAGCGATGTCTGTTATAAAAATATTGAAGAGCAGAGGCCCCAGCACAGACCCCTGGGGCACTCCGCTGGTCACCCTGCCTTCCGTTGATTATGTTCCACAAACCTGTACCCTCTGGGTTCTGCCTTGTAACCAGTTTTGTACCCATCGGACTACTTCTGGACCAACCCGTGTGGTCAAGCTTCTTTACCAGCCTTCTGTGTGGAACTGAGTCGAAGGTCTTACTAAAGACTACGTAGACCACATCTACTGCCCCGCCATCGTCCACTATTTTTGTAGCGTAGTTAAACAACTCAAGCAGATTCACCTGGCATAACCTACCTGCTGTGAAACTGTGCTGTTTAGGGTCTTGTTGACCGCTAGTCTCATGGAATGCTATGATCCTCTGTTTGAGTAGTGTCTCCATTAATTTCCCTACTATAGATGTGAAGCTTATTGGTCTGCAATCACTAGCCTCTTCGCAACTGCCTGATTTTGTATTGCCTTTTTCCAGTCTTCGGGTACCACACCGCTCTTCAAGGATTTCATGAACAGAAGTGCCAGACGGGCTGCTAATTCTGCCCCCAGTTCCTTAAGGATTCTGGGGTTCAACTCGTCTGGTCCCATGACTTGGTCTGCTTTTAATTTGTTTAGCACCTCCCGTACTTCGGCTTCTGTAAAGGGACTCGTGTCTACCCCTGGTCCTGGGGTGTTGTGTTTTTTCAGGGCTGGGCCATCCCCAGGGTCCTCTTTGGTAAACACTAAGCAGAAGTATTTGTTGAGGATTTCAGCTTTCTCTGGGTCATGTTTGGTGCATTTCCCTTCTTCAGTAGCAATCTTTACCATCCCCCTTTTGCCTTCCTACATTCCCTAATGTATCTAAAAAATTATTTATCCCCTCTCTTTGCATCTTCTGCTATTTTTTCTTCTCTCTGGGCTTTTGCCTTTCTAATTTGTTTGTTAGACTCTTTCATTTTTTCCTTGCATGACTCCCAGTCTTTCTCAGTTTTGGTTTTCTGGTATAGGTTGTACGCCTTCCTTTTTTCTTTGACTGTGGTAGCCACTTCCTTGCAAAATCATAGAGGATTTCTTTTTGCTTTGCTGACCCATCTGGCACATTGATCTGTGGCAGTCTTTATTGCTCTCTTCAGTCTCTCCCACATGACCTCCACCTCCTCAACCTCTATTTCCATTAAACATGGCTACTTATGTTGCGCCTCATGTTTTGGAAGTCAGCCTTTCTGAAATCTAGCACCTTTATCTTGGAGTGGCTGGTGTCCTGTGTTATATTTACCTTAAAGCTTACCATACGATGGTTGCTGTTGCCCATATGGCATCCCATTTCGATGTCCTTGATCCTTTCTGAGTTTGTGAGGACAAAATCAAGAAGGACATCTCCCCTTATTGGAGTTTTAACAAGCTGCACAGTCCCACACCTTGTAGTGACAATAAGAAGTCCCTGCTTCTTGTTCTTGCTGCCATTAGTGTGCTCCAGTTAATATCTGGTAGGTTGAAGTCCCCCATCAGTATTACTTCATATTTATCAGACATTTTGTGGATTTCCTCTAGCAGGTCTTTGTCTCCTTTATCTCCTTGATTTGGGGGCCTGTACACGATGCTGATTCTGAAGGGTTTTCCCTTGCCCATGTCTACTGTTAGCCACAGTAACTTGAAGTCCCCAGGTTGCCCTTTCACTTCTGTGGCTTTTATTTCCTCCTGAATGTAAATGGCTACGCCCCCTCCTGCGACAGGGAGCTCCTGCCACTCTTGAGGACTGACCATTTCATAAATCTGTTGCAACAGTTCTTCTGTTTCTTAGCCTAATCTATCCTTTACAATTTCTATTCCATAAGGTTGGCCACCTATGGGCACCCCTTCCCTTTCTTGACTATGCTATAGTGTCCTCTTTAATTTTCCTTTTCCCTCTCAGGTTCTCGTACACAGAGGTTATTGTGGTGACCTCCAAGCGTATGTAAAACAACAGGTTGTGTTTATCGTTGTTGGATTTAGTATGTAGTAGCACTACTATGTCATAAAATACCTTGATGTATTTTATATACCTTATGTTTATGAAACCTGTAAATGTTGAAAATACCATGGCATTAGGTGTTTTTTTGTGGAACTCTATGTTTATTGCATTTCTTTCAAAAAGCAATTACACAGAGTACATTTGTCCGTATGGCATCATGACATGAGAAACAAAATACATCCAATGTAAATAAAGGATTGAAAACCTGTACAGAATTACATTAGGTGGTGAGGGGGAAACAAGATGGATAAAAAACACAGATATGGATATAAAACTAAATAGCTACAGCTATCCAAGGCTTTTTGGGGATCAAATCCAAAATAAGGTAATTCTTATCATTATGAAAACTCAGCAACCAGTGTTGATTGTGTCCCCAAGTCCAAAATAGGTATTCCTTACGTAGGGAGTGCTTGAAGAGCAAACTTCACGTCCTAAAATCAATTAAAATTTAATTAAATTAAAGGAAAGTAAACAGCCTATTGGAACTAAAAAACTAGAGATAGACCAAATATATTGAATAGTTCTCCACTTAGTTCTTTTCTTACAATATCAAAACTATGAGACTCTTAAAAGAAAATGATTTAACAATATTATTGCTTAGAGATAAAACTTCCTCAGTACTTCTTAAACTAAAAGACTCATTTTAAATAGAAAAAGATAAACTAGTAAAGCTGTACTTAAGTGATAAGATTAGCCAAGACAGTCCAGCTAGCGATCAGGTCTCCTCGTCGTATTCCATAGCCTGCAGTCCCTCCGAGGCCTGGAACTCCCGAGCGATAGCTCCCACCTTTTTACCGGCTTCTACCAGATCGGTGAATTGGAAAGTGTGTCCTCCGTAGTGGATGCGGAGCCAGGCCAGCATCAGAAGGGAATAATTAACTCCCAGACCTCTGAGCCACACCCAGACAGCATCAAATTTCTTCCTTCTACTACGAGTGGCGAAGGACAAATCAGGGAACAAATGGATCATTACTCCGTCCTGTGTCAGCCCTCCTGCAGATCTTGCAGCTTGAAGTACAGTGTCCTGAGTTGTAGAGTTTGCCGTAATTAGGAGAATCACTCTTGGTGCATCACCTCGGGGACCAGCTGATCTAGGGGTAATCCTGAACGCCTTCCACATCTGCTCAGTCAATAAACCTCCCAGTAGGTTTAGGACTTCAGGTAGCCAGGACCTCAAAAAGGTTAAAGGATCCGCTCCTTCACTCCCTTCAGGGAGCCCAATAACTCTTACATGTGAGGCTCTGTTCAAATTTTCTAAGGCCTCCAATCGGTAACAAAGTTGTGAGTTCTCCTGCACGAGTTTAGTAGTGGTTGTCACAAACCCACTCAGCAGGTCAGGCCCTCTACTCCCAAAGTGCCAACCTCCGAGCGCAGTCTTGTAAACACTTTAACAGAACAAGGTAACCCTCTTGTCTGTTTTGTGAGTTCGGATCAACCTTTGGTCTCAAGTCTTGGAGGGATTCAAACTGTGAATCTCTTGCTAGCATACCCAATGCACAGGCTCAGATATTTCTGTCTTTGGGGGGCCAGATATCTTTGCCTACGGGCACCTAACCAGGTATACAGAGATGAACCCTTAAAAACTTTAATAAAGACCTCAGATTTAAAATGCGTCTCTTTCCAGTTTGGTACCACCATTCAAGCTTATGCCTGCTGTCTGCTATAACCATAAATACTTTTCTTACAACTAAAAGAAATTCAAAGACAGACCAAATATGTTCTAAAAAGAGTTTTACTAGAAATAGATGAAAATATGCGAAACACAAAATACAGAACTCTTATATCACAAGACATACACACCTTTTAAAAGAACAAGGTTTAAACAGTGCAATTCCTACTTACAGTACTTAGATTTGACTCTCTTTCTAAAATATCTTTTTACAAGACTGCGCTCGGAGGTTGGCACTTTGGGAGTAGAGGGCCTGACCTGCTGAGTGGGTTTGTGACAGATTGGTTGGCAGCGGTGGCATAATTTTGGTACCACAAGCTTTTATTGTTCTGTGTCAGCTGAGACCATAAGCTCTCTTGCAAAGAAAGAAAAAGACGGAGTTTATTTTAAAGAGGAAACAGAACTATATATCACTTGGTGTACAGTCAAGTTCCTACCCATTTTATTTTTTTTTCTTAAGTGCAGTCAGAGTAGCAGTAGTCAGGAAAGATGACTTCCAACTACAGCAGGCACACTGTAGATTACTTAAGGCAGTTGTGCGGGGACAGAGGAGTCCCATTCGAGGTGAAAGCAAGCAAGCAGAGCCTCATAGATGCCCTGATGGTAGTAGATACCCAGAGCAGCGAGTCACCAACCGTGACTGGAAAGGACCAAACCACAAGTGTGGAAGGGCTAGCGGCCACTGAGTGGTCCAGAGCAGATGAGGAGACAGCAGGACCACTGTCAGTGAAGGGCCACAGCAGCAGGGGAAGGTCACCAGTATCCTGAATCCAGAGGTACTCAGGCTGCAAATTGAGTTGAGCAGGATGGAACTGGAGGCAGAATGAGAACAGAGGGAGGCAGACCGTGAGGAGTGTGAGTGCCAGCGAGCTGCAGAGGAGAGGAGAGAACGAGAATGCCAAGACGCACACCGCGAGGAGCGTGAGCACCAGCGAGATGCAGAGGAGAAGAAGAGAGAGGAGCGCCAGAGGCAACATGAACTGGAGAAGCTACGACTCCGACCAGCGGCACTAGAGCAGGTAAGTGGCTTGGGTTTAACTGGGACTGCAGGACTGGGTTACAAATTGAACTCCAAATTAATAGCCGAATTTAAGGAGAGGGAGGACATCGATGCCTTTTTAAATTCTTTTGAAAAAGTTTGTATTCAGGCTAAAATTCCTAGAGAGTCCTGGAGCTTCCAGATATCCCCGCTACTTACCGGGAAAGCTTGGGATGCATTGGGTCAAATGGACAATGAGGACAACAATGATTACAGCAAGCTAAAAGCTGCACTGTTAAAAAAGTTTGAATTAACTGCTGAATCATACAGAGCTAAATTCCGTAAGCTCAGGAGAAGCCCTGTTATGAGCTATGAGGAGCTAGCCATGAAACCAGTCAGTTTTTAAAACATTGGTGGGCAGGAATTGAAGCAAACTCTGTTGATAAAATTGAAAATGTCATTTTATTAGAACAGTTTTATTGGGCTTGCCCAGCCGAGCTAAAAACCAGGCTAGAGGACCGAGATCCAAAAACAGTGCAAGAGGCTGCTGAACTCTCGGACTGCTATGCCAAGAGCAGACCTGCTCTGAGAGTGAATGGGGTGGGCATGGCAGCGCAGAAAGGGAAAAGCGCACCTTCAGGACAGCTAAAACCCTCACTGTATCCACCAAAATCAGGTAGCCCCAGGTTTCAGAGAAAAGATTTCTCTGAGGTAAGAAATGCATGTGCCTGTGTAAAGAAACTGGGCATATTGCCAGACAGTGTCCCAAAAAGGCGAGAAATAATACACAACAGGGTGCTAGAAAAGAAGAGGGTTGTTTGTGTGTCCCTGGACGTATGCCAGTGAACATGAGGGAACACATGCACCCAGTCATGGTGAATGGTGTACAGACGCAGGAGTTAAGGGACACAGGGGCATCCCTGTCATTGGTGAAAGGGGATCTGGTACAGCCTGGTCAGCTTATACCCAATAAGTACGTCACTGTACAACGGTTTACTGGTGAAGAGACAACATTGTCACTGGCTAGTGTTCTCCTAGACTGGGGTGAAACAGGGGGAGCTGTGAAACAGGTGGCTGTAGCCAAAACATTAGCAGTGGACGTGATCCAACAGGGGTTGGTATGTGCAGTTACCCGTAGCCAAGCGGCAAGGGAAAATTGTAGTTCCCCGAACCCCACAGAAGCCATTGTGGAAACCACTGAGAGGCTGGTTCCCCAGCCTGTGTCTCCAGATGGGGAGACTGATAAAAAAGGGGTAGAAATTTCCCCAGTAGCAAGTGACCACATAGCTATGGAAGGTTACTCTGAAGGGGGAGGGTGACCCATTGTCAGAGGGCTGGGATTGACAGTGATCCTGAGAGCCCTGATGATAGTGCTAGGGAACCTAGTTTAGTGACTGAAGGGGACTTGTCCCATGCCTTGGGAATGTGTGAGGGGTTTGCAGCTGCTCAGAGGGGTGATCCTAGTTTAGAGAAGCTGAGGGCTTGGGCAGACTCTGACGGCAAACAGGGAGGTGACAGCAGACATAAGGTTTATTTGGAAAATGGACTTATGTATACTCAGGCAGTACAGACAGAGGGAGGGATGCTAGACAGGCAGCTTGTCGTTCCCCAGGGGTATCATGAGCAGTTGCTCAAAATTGCACATAATATTCCCTTGTCTGGTCATCTGGGAATCGCGCGCACAATGCAGCGGTTAGCCCAGAATTTCTACTGGCCTAACTTCACCCAGCAGGTGAACAAGTATTACAGATCTTGTCACTGGTGCCAAGAAATAGGGAAGGCGGGCAAGAAAACCCAAGCTGCCCTGATTCCATTGCCCATAGTGGAGGAGCCATTCCAGAGGGTGAGAATGGATATTGTGGGGCCTTTAAATACCCCCAGCTCCTCAGGGAAGAGATTTATCCTGACTGTGGTGGATTATGCCAGCCGGTACCCAGAGGCAGTTGCCCTATCCTCACTGAGGATGGACAAAGTGGCAGATGCCTTACTTGGGATTTTCTCCCATGTTGGGTTTCCACAGGAGGTATTCACCGATCGAGGGGGTTCCTTCATGTCGGACCTGATGAAATGTTTATGGGAGAAGTGTGGGGTGGTGTAGAGATGCACGACACCGTATCACCCACAAGCCAATGGACTTGTGATACGATTCAATGATGCCCTAAAGTCAATGCTCCGGGCATTTGCTGAACACCATAGGAGGGACTGGGAGAAATACCTTCCCAACCTGTTGTTTGCATACAGGGAGGTGCCCCAAGAGTTGATAGAATTTTCCCCCTCTGAATTCTTATATGGACGCTGGGTACGTAGGTCCCTAGACTTGATCCGGAAGGACTGGGAAGGCAAGCACACCACTCAGGGAACTCCCATAGTGGATTGTGTCCTTAGGTTTAGGGAAAGGCTGAAGGAGCTTATGGGGACAGCCCAGAGCAACCTAGCAGCTGCCCAACAGAAACAAAAAGTGTGGTACGACCGCAGAGCCAGAGCTCGTTCGTACATGGTGGGTCAGGAAGTCATGGTCCTTATTCCGGTCCAGAAAGACAAGCTGCAAGCTGAGTGGGCAGGACCATACAAAGTGGTTAGGAAAGTAAATGACGTGAACTACATTGTGGAGTTACCTGACAGAAGACAGACAGAAAGGATGTACCATGTCAACATGATGAAGCCATATGCAAATAGGGCTGACATGGTGTTTGCAGTGTGTAGTCATGGGGAGGGGACGGACGAAGGAGAACCCCTTCTGGATTTGCTGGAGGAAAGTAAGCGGGAGTCCTCTGTGGAGGCAATAAAATTGTCTCCCCAGCTGGCCCCGGACCAGGTCCAGAAAGTAAGGGAGCTTTTAGCAGACTTTTCCCCCTTGTTTAGCGCCAAGCCTGGAGACTAACCTCCTTAGCGACACATGATGGGAAGACTGGGACACAGACGCCCATACGGCGGACAACATACAGTCGTGGCCAAAAATATTGGCGCTCTTGCAGTTTTTTCTAATAATGCACCATTCCTTCCAGAAAATTGTTGAAATTAAAAAATATTTTGGTATCCACATATGTATTTCTTTGGTCTGCAGTGGAATAAAACACAAAAAGCAGAAAAATTTACTAAGTCTTAGCTTATTCCACACAGAAATCCTTAAATAGCCCGGACAAAATTATTGGCACCTTTTAGAAGTAGTTAGAAATAATTAGATTTCAAGCAGGTGATTCTCCTTCACTTTGGAACTGAACTCACCTGTGGTGAGTTGCAGGTGCCTGCAATATAAAAATCACTCATTCAACCAGTTTGAATAGAGAAAAGGACTCATTCTCTTGTTTTGTGTCACTGTGCATACCGCAATGAGCATGGAGAAAAGAAAGACAGCCAGAGAATTGTCTGAGGAGGTCAGACAGAAGATTGTAGCCAAGCATGGACAGGGCTACAAATCAATCTCCAGAGACCTTGATGTTCCTGTTTCCACCGTATGTAATGTTATCAGGATGTTTAAGGCCCATGGCACTGTAGCCAACCTCCCTGGACGTGGCCGCAAGAGAAAACTTGATCGAAGATTGCAGCGCAGGATTGTTCGAATGGTGGAGAAAGCACCTCGATCAACTGCCAAACAGATTCAAGCTGACCTTCAGACACAAGGTACGACAGTTTCAACTCGCACCATCCGTCGCCAACTCAATGAAAGGGGGTTATATAGTAGGAGGCCCAGGAGGACCCCACTGCTGAGAGAGAGACATAAGAAAGTCCGACAGGGGTTGCCAAAACACACCTGAACAAGCCAAAATCCTTCTGGGAGAATGTCCTGTGGACAGATGAGACCAAATTAGAGCTTTTTGGTAAAGCACATCATCTCTATGTTTACAGAAAACAAAATGAAGCCTTCAAAGAAAATAACACCTTCCCTACAGTCAAACATGGAGGAGGTTCAGTGATGTTTTGGGGTTGCTGTGCTGCCTCTGGCACTGGGTGCTTTGAACGTGTGCATGGCATCATGAAATCTGGAGATTACCAGGCCATTTTGGAGCGCAATGTTGAACTCAGTGTCAGAAAGCTGGGTCTCCGTCGAAGGTCATGGGTCTTCCAGCAGGACAATAACCCCAAACACACTTCAAAAAGCACCCAGGAATGGTTCAAGACAAGATGCTGGACTGTTCTGAAGTGGGCAGCAATGAGTCCAGATCTAAATCCCATTGAAAACCTGTGGAGAGATCTGTAAACAGCAGTTGGGAGAAGACACCCTTCAAATCTGGGAGAACTGGAGCAGTCTGCACAAGAAGAGTGGGCCAAACTGCCAGTAGAGAGGTGCAGGAAGCTCATCCATGGCTATAGGAAGTGGTTGATTGCAGTTATTTTGACCAAAGGCTGTGCTACCAAATATTAAGTCTAGGGTGTCAATAATTTTGTCAATGCCATTTCTTTTCATTTTCTGATTTAAAAGGATATATTAAATTCTGAACAAAAACAAACAAAGGTTCTGTAATATTAACAGAGAAATAAAGAATTGTGGAGACCAAATACTGTACTGTTGTTAATTTCAACTTATGTTTAGAGGAAATTGTGAGTTATTTGAAAAAGTGCAAGGGCGCCAATATTTTTGGCCACGACTGTATCGGTGTCAGACGCTGTCCAAAAGGACATTAGGAGGGAAGTGGAGAAGATTCTGGATTTAGGGGTAATCCAGAGATCCCACAGCCCCTGGGCCTCACCTGTAGTCCTTGTGCCCAAGCCAGATGGCTCTACTCATTTCTGTGTGGACTATCGTGGACTGAATGCAGTCATGAAGTCTGACACCCACCCAATGCGGACGAACTCCTGGACAAGTTGGGAGGGGCGACCTACCTTACGACTATTGACCTGACCAAGGGGTATTGTCAGGTAGAACTGACAGACAGAGCTAGGGAGATGTCGGCCTTCATCACTCCGATAGGCTTATTTGAGTTTAAAGTAATATCTTTCGGAATGAAGAACGCCCTGGACACTTTCCAAAGATTGGTGAACCAGGTGTTAAATGTTGCTGAGGAGTACACCGTGGCATACCTGGATGACACTGCCATCTTTAGTACCAGTTGGGAGAAACACCTATCCCACCTTAGGGAAGTGCTGGACAGGATACAGAGGGCCGGGCTCACTGTCAAAGATGAGAAGTGCCAGGTGGCCATGGGGGAAGTGGCATACCTCGGGCATGTCGTAGGCCGGGGACAGCTCCGTCCTAACCAAATAAAGACAGAGGTGATCCAGGCATGGCCCAGACCAGAAACCCAGAAGCAGGTCAGGAGCTTTCTAGGGACAGCAGGGTACTACAGGAAATTTGTACCCAATTACAGTGCCCTGGCTGTTCCCCTATCTGACCTGACAAAGAAAAAGATGCCAAAGAAAATTACCTGGGGCCCAGCCTGTGAGGAAGCCTTTACCAGACTGAAGGAGGCACTATGTGGTGCTCCTGTTTTGACAAGTCCGGACTATAGTAAAACCTTTATGGTTTAGACGGACGCCTCAGACGTGAGTATTGGGGCAGTACTGAGCCAGACGTCCAGCCAAGGGACAGATCACCCCATAGTGTACCTGAGCAGAAAGTTACTTCCCAGGGAGCAAACTTACTCCACGGTGGACAAAGAATGTCTTGCCATAGTGTGGGCCCTAAGGGAGCTAGAGCCATACTTGTATGGGCAGCATTTTGTGGTGCAGACTGACCACAACCCCCTGGTTTGGCTGACACAGAGGGGGAAAAACAATGGCAGACAACTAAGATGGAGTCTTGTTTTACAAGGGTATGATCTAAAAATTGTACATAGGGCTGGAGCAAAGAACCAGAACTCAGATGGGCTGTCTAGGGTCTATGAGGAATGAACTGATTTGAGAAGCTCATCCCATGTAGGGGACAGATCCCCCAAATTCAGTCTTTGTGGGGAAGAATTGTCACATAGACAGCCAGTTCTGAGTGCCGTATCATTTTTTTTAATATATAATGTATCAAGGATGGTCTCTGCTGAAAATCTGATGCTCTAGGAGTGACCTCACCCCCCCAGCTTTTAGTTGAAAGATATCTGGCCCCCCGAAGACAGAAATATCTAAGCCTGTGCATTGGGTACGCTAGCAAGAGGTTCACAGTTTGAATCCCCCCAAGACTTGAGACCAAAGGTTGATCCGAACTCACAAAACAGACAAGAGGGTTACCTTGTTCTGTTAAACTTTTCACAAGACTGCGCTCGGAGGTTGGCACTTTGGGAGTAGAGGGCCTGACCTGCTGAGTGGGTTTGTAACAGTGGTCACCATAGCTTGAGCAGCTGTTTTTTCTGCTGATGTCGCCGTATGTGAAACTATTTTTATTTTGGTATCCTGCTCTACAAAACGTTGGAGTATAGATTCCATTTTTAAGTCAATGGCCTGTATAGCCAACTGTAAGGCTCCCCAGGGGGGCTCCACTCCAGCGCTACTCGAGGTACCTGCGGCCTGGTCTATCGCCGAAGCCGAACTTTTGGCTCCACTCCCCACAACTTTCTGGTTGTGACCCATAGTTGTATCTGGTATCTATTGACTCCGGACAATGTTGGCTATTCAGATCTTTAATTCAAACCCAGTCTCCCCGCTGATTAAACTATTTTTCTATTATTGTCAACGCTGGATGTGAAGAGCTACTTCAAAGCACGTCTTGCCGGATTGCTGCTCAATGGCGCCCTCTCAGCATAAGGTGTTTTTGATAAAGGTAAAAAGTACTAATTGACTGTATTATAAAAATTAAGTTAGTTGAGCAATTTAAAATGCATGTAAATTGCTGTAAACAGGCAATCTGAAATGTCATGGTGATTTATATATATCCCATGATGCTTTGCATTATGGAAGTATGTGTGATGTTGTGTTTCTTTGAAACTTGGCTTATTGTCAATGCCCTTTGGGGTAACCCATGTTTCAGTGCTTCTGCACTGAGGTTCTTAGCCTTTAGCTTTTTTTTTTTATCTGAGCCCCCACCACCAAAGCAAACAAGGCCTGCAAAGAGGTGGAGGCTGAATCTCAACTGCTAAGTCAGATCAGAGATCAGTGTCAGTAGGTGCTGGCTAAGTGCAGAGAAAGGACATAAAGAGTCTGTTGCTGCAAACTGATATACTGAAGAAAGGATATGCTATTGCTTAATGTTATCTCCTGTATTCTGAATAAACATCACACAGAAATTGTGTGTTGAACTTGATGTTCAGTGTTTGGTCCATCTGTTATCTCACAACCCCTCCACAGACTTTGTGTTTGAAGTGGGACTACTCACTGGACGTGTCTGGACTGGCCAAAGAGGCACATTTTCTGGTGGATATTGCCCAGATATCCCAGGTGGACCTATGCACCAGGAGTTGCTGGAGAAGAAAGTCCATGGTGTTCTGACCAGAACATTGGCCGACAGACTGGGAGAGAAGCTGCAGCCTGGACTGAACCTGGGAGCTCAGAGGAAGGCCAATCCTGAAGAAACTCAAGAGGACATGGAGAATCACGGGAACTGCCTTCTCTTGAAGACGCTCCACCTGAGGACAGAGGGGAGTTGTTGAAATGGCTCTGTAGAAAACAAGTGCAGATGGAAAGAGATAGATACATTAGGCAGAGAAGTCAAGATGCCAAATGGGCAGATACTATGAGGGTCTTGCATGCCATCAATGCAGGGCAAACAGAAAGAGCCAGTAGTCCAAAAGGCATTAAACTGTCTAAACTTTCGGACAGTGATGACATTTAGACCTACCTCACAACGTTTGAGAGGTTGCTCGAACATGCGCATGGCCAAGGGAACAGCGGATTGTCTGACTGGTGCTGCACCTGACAGGCAGTGCCCAGTTGGTTTATAGCCACATGGACTCCCGAGAGGCAGAAGACTATGATCATGTGAAACAGGAGATCCTCAGGCACTATAACATAAACACTGAAACCTATCGCCAGAGGTTTAGGTTTCTTAAAATGCAGTCACTGGATGCCCCTTGAGAGACTTATGCCCGTCTCAAGGAGCTCTGCTACAAATGGTTACAACCAGAGAACAAGAGCAAGGTCCAGCTTCTAGAGGCAGTGATTACTGAACAGTTTATTAAAGTTTTACCCCAGGATGTACAACTTTGGGTTTGGGAGCATAAGCCAGATTCCGCTGATAAAACCATTACATTGGCAGAAGACTTCCTGGCAGCCCAACCATCCAGACTCAGAGGGTTCCAAGGGAAATCAGCAGCTGCAACCTACCAGCAATCTGGTAAGGAACCCTTTTACTTATAAACTGTCTAATCCAGCCCAAGAGGAACAAGACTGGAGAGCAGAGAGATGGGGGTGCATTCCAGTAGCTGAGATTGTATGCCACGGGTGCCAAAAGAAGGAACATTATGTAAGAAACTGTCCTAACATAAAGAGAGAGACAGCTCACATAGCCTTAGCAAACTTGTGTCACTTTATGGCTACTGTGCAGATTCAGGGAGCCGCCAGACTCTTGTGCGAGCAGATCTGGTGACTGGGAATAATAAAGGACTGAATACAGCAGTCATGTGTGTGCACGGTGATACCCATCGCTACCCTACAGCCACCATACAAAATGACTGTTCAAGAAAAGACACATGAGGTAGAAGTGGGGTTGGTACCTCGCCTACCTGTGCCAGTTATTATCGGGCACAACCACCCAGACTTTGCTTCATTTATACACTGTCATGCCACCCAGGACTCTGCTGTAGTTGCTGTAACCACTAGAGCTCACGTGAAGAAGGGACATTTACCACCTGTGTTCCCATTCGATGATTATGTTTTTGAGGATCATGGCAAGGACTGTAAAACTAAGGTGGAGAATAGGAAGCTAAAGAAGGACTGGAGTGATACTCATGCTGGTGTACTGCCAGACTTGGGACATACTTTTAAAAGTGATATGCAGCATGTGCAAAAAGCAGACCCTTCACTCAACCCTTTTTTTTCCCCACGTGGAAAACGGTGCCCCTCAGTTTGCTGTAAAACAGGAAATACTGTAGAGAGAATACACTAACTCCAGAATTGGAGAGGTAGTAGACCATCTAATGGTTCCAGAAAAATTCCACTCCCAAATCATGTATCTGGCACATGACATCCCTTTAGCAGGCCATGCAGGCAGAGATAGCACCCTGAATAGATATTACCCAGGCTTTATTGGCCCTCTATCCATGAGCACATAGCTGAGTATTGTAAAGCATGTACGGAGTGTCAGAAGGTAGCTCATGCAGGAAAAAGGGATAGCGTACCACTACAATGGTTCTATGTGATAACGGCAAAAGCCTAAAGGTGATCGCTGTTATCACAAGAAAGTCAGAATGCCGAAAACATTTTCGGCACTCTGACACCCTCGGCACACAGGACAATGGCACCGGGGACATATATTTTAATGTTTTCTGTGGGATGGCTGTGCCCCCCCCCCACCCACTAAAGGATTTTCAACTCCGTGGGGGGTGCATGTCGGGGGTGAAAACTTGTAAAATTAAAGGTTCAGGCTGGGCGCAATAAAATCACACCAGCGCCCGGACCTGAACCCCGTACCTCACCCACCCCAACCACAGGCCAACCCCCGACGCCACAACACAGCTTGGCAACCCACTGCAGCGCCCACCCCTACAGTTCTTCCACCTCTCCAGCCCACGCCGCCATGCTCACTCCCCCACCACGTGCACATACATATGGCCCATCCGGTCACCCTACCTTCCCATCGCCATGAGGGGATTTTGGGGAACGGCTTGCCGTTACAGACGGTGCCCTTCCCCATGCACCCACCTCACGGGATACCCACTACAACCCATCCCCATTGTGACTAACCCCTTTGACAGGATAGCCATGGATGTAGTGGGCCCCCTGGAAAAGAGTTCCAAGGGTAACAGATTTGCACTGGTCATATGTGATTATGCTACCCGTTACCCAGAAGCTATCCCCATGAGAACTATCACAGCCCCAAGGATAGCACAGGAGCTAGCAAAGGTGTTTAGCCACATGGGAATCCCCCATGAAATACTTACTGATCAGGGGAGTAATTTTAATGCACACCTGCTAAAAGAACTGTACCATCTGCTGGGCGTGGTAGCATTGCGTACTTCCCCATACCACCCACAGACTGACAGCCTCGTGGAGAGGTTTAATCAAACATTAAAGAGAACGTTGAGGCAATATGTAAAAGAAGAAGGTAAAGATTGGGCTAGGTACCTCCCTATTTACTTTTCGCTTACAGAGAAATCCCTCAATCATCCACTGGTTTCTCGCTTTTTTCATTATTGTATGGGAGGAACCCGAGGAAGCCACTGGATGTGGTTAAAGAACACTGGGAAGAAGAGAAGGAGGTGAAACATCTTAATTTCGTAGAGTATATGACTCAGTTATGCAAACGCCTGGTCGGGTGTATCAACTTGGCACACCAGAGCTTAGAACAGAAGCAAGACTTGCAGAAAGAAAGATACAACCAGGGTTTGAAGACTAAAACATTTCAGTCAGGGGACAAAGTGTTGTTACTCCTTCCCTCCACAGAGAACAAACTACTCATGAAATGACAAGGCCCCTTCACCATTTTGAGGCAAACAGGAACAGTGAACTATGAGCTTAGCATGCCCAGAAAGAGACCCGCCCAGAAAATTTACCATGTAAACTTCCTTAGGAAATGGCGTGAGAAGTCTAACCCCTCCCTTTATATCGATCCTGAAGTTAGGGAGTGAGAGCTAGAGGTTGCCTATAAAAGGCTAGAGCAGTCAGGACTGTTGGAGGAGATTCAGATAAACCCTGAATTGGAGCCTCAGCAACAGAAAGATTTTCAGGGGGTATTGCAAGAATTTGAGCCCGTATTCACAAATGTCCCGGGGCAGGCCAAAGGAATTGTGCACACCATAACTGCCATGCAAGACAAGCCCATACACCAAAAGCCCTACAGACTGCCCACGAAGGTGAGCGATGAGGTGATTCAGGAAGTCAAAAAAATGGAGCAGTTAGGCATAATTGTGCCTTCAAAGAGTGCATGGTCTTCACCCATGGTCATAGTGGACAAGAAAGAGGGTGGTATACGTCTATGTCTAGATTTTAGAAAGCTTAACAATGCTACCCAGTGCCCCGAATAGATGACATCATTGACAGGCTAGGCAATGCACAGTATATCTCCACCCTGGACCTTACTAAGGGATATTGGCAAATCCCTTGTCATCTGATTCACAAGATAAAACCGTATTTAGTACCCCAGTCAGTTTATACCAGTCTGTCACAATGCCATTTGGACTACATGGGGCCCCAGCCACTTTTCAGCATTTTATGGACCACATACTAAGACCACACACCGAGTACTGTGCGGCTTATTTGGACGATGTGGTCATATTCAGTCCTGACTGGGAAACCCATGTTAGACACTTGTCCCAGGTATTGCAAGCAATAATAAAGGATAAATAATAAAGGAGTCAGGAGTGGCCATTAACCCTGCTGAGTGTGCCCTAGCAAAGACAGAGACAAGATACCTAGGGTTCATTTTAGGAAACAGACAAATGAAGCCAGAGGTAGAGAAGGTTACAGCAGTAGCAAACAGCCCAATACCTACCACAAAAAAGCATGTGCAATGTTTCCTAGGCTTGACTGGTTATTACCAGAGATTGATTCCTTATTTCTCAGCCATTGCTAGTCCTTTGACTGATCTCACTAAAAAGAGGTGCCCAAATAAGGTTCAGTGGACCCCTATTTGCAATGAGGCATTTAGGAATATTAAGGCAATTCTACTTACAGCTCCTATATTGAAAAGCCCCAACTTCAACCAAGTGTTTGAGGTTCAAACCGATGAATCAGTGAATGGTACTGGGGCAGAGTTATCTCAGAAAATAGCTGGGGAAGAACATCCAATCATGCATATCAACAGGAAGCTACATGAGAGGGAGAGAAGATATGCTAACATAATAACATACTAAAATGCCAGCAGAATAGGCCTAATGGTTTTTCGAGTCTGCTCGATTTTCAGCACCTGCACTGAGGGCCAATTTTGATGCCCCCCTCCTTGGGTTATACTGTTCCCAGTCCCAGATGTTCCATCTGTATTCGGTCTGGTCAGATTAACCCTCCCCCGTATCTGTCCCATCCCTTCTTAAACCTGTCCACAGTCTCCACCTCTACCAGCTCCCTGGGAAGCACATTCCATGGCTCCACCACCCTTTCAGTGAAACAACACCTCCTCCTCTCCCCTCTGAGCCTGCCCCCTTCCAGCTTATACCCGTGACCTCTCATTGCCCCACCCTCCTTCCTCTGGAGCACCCTGACTGGGCCTCCCTTATTGATCCCTTTCATGTACTTAAAGACCTCTACGATGTCCCCCCTCCTGTCCCTCCTCTCCTCCAGGGTGTACATGTTGAGCTCCTTGAGCCTCTCCTCATAAGTCCTCTCCCCCAGGCCCCAGATCATTTTGGTAGCCCTCCTTTGGACCCTCTCTAAGAGTGTAATGTCCCTCTTTAAATGTGGTCTCCAAAACTGCACACAATACTCGAGGTGTGGCCTAACCAAGCAGTTGTACAGTGGAAGGATCACTTCCGCCATTCTGGAGGTAATCCCCCTGGCGATGCATCCCAGCATCCTATTTGCCCTTGCCACTGCCCTCCTACAGGTCTCCGAGTTGTTCATTTTGACATCTACCACTACCCTCAGGTTCCTCTCACCCTCTGTGACTTGAATCGTGTCTCCTCCCAGGGTATACCCCTGGCCTGGATAGCTGACTCCCAGGTGCAGAACCTTGCACTTCCCTGCATTGAATTTTTTTGTTTCCATTTTCCGGACTACCTTTCCAGAGCCTCCAGGTCCTCCTGCAAGGCCACTCTCCCCTCCTCCTCATCCACCACTGCACCCAGCTTTGAGTCATCTGCAAAGAGACTCATTTCACTCCTGATTCCCTTCTTTATGTCTGAGACATAGACGTTGAACAGGAGTGGCACCAGCACTGATCTCTGGGGCATCCCACTAGTAACCCACCTTGGGGATGAGGCTAACCCTCCAACCACCACCTTCTGAGTATGCTCAGAGAGCCAATTTCCTATCCATCTTAACAAATTTCTCCCTACCCACATTTCCTTCAGCTTAGCCAGCAGGCCACTGTGGGGTACCGAATCAAACATCTTGCTGAAGTCCAAAAAGAGGACATCCACCGGCCTTACCCTGGTCCAGGGCCCTTGTCACCCAGTCACAGAACTCCATGAGGTTTGTCTGGCACGATCTTCCCGGGACAAAGCCATGCTGCCTATCGTCCAAATACCCAGTTTGCTCCAGTAAGCCCCCCCCCCCAGCCTTTCCTTGACAATACCCTCCATCACCTTGCCGACCACTAACGTCAGGCTAACAGGCCTGTAATTTCCTGCCTCCTCTCTTGATTCTCCCTTGTGGATTGGCATGACATGGGCCACCCTCCAGTCTTGGGGCACCCACCCGGTCCTCAGAGAGATGTTGAAAAGCTCCACTATGGGGACTGCCAGGACATCTGCCAGTTCCATCAGCACCCTGGGATGTATCTCATCTGGCCCAGGTGCTTTCTGCATCTGAAGGGACCTGAGGGCTTGCCCTACTCTCTCTACTGGGATTTCAGACTCCACATCCTCCACCTTTTCACCCTGTACTGCTGGCCCCCCACCTGTCTTTGGTGGCCACTCCCTTTCCCCAGACCCGTCAGGGTCCCTGATCTCTACCAGTCCCACCCCTTCCTCTGGTTTGCCCCCACTTCCCCGCAAGACATAGTCCCTCCATCCCCCTGGTAAAAACTGAGGCAAAGTACTCATTTAGGACTTCTGCCTGCTCCCCGCCTCCTGTGCCCAGCCATGCCCTATCCTTATCCAGTTGATCTGCCCCCTTACTTTCCTTTTTTCCCCTATGTATCTAAAGAACCCCTTGTCCCCCCTCTGGATCCCACTTGCCAAGGATTGCTCCTTTTTTGCCTTAGCTGATCTCACCACCCTGGTGACTCTCTTGGCTGGCAGCTCATATTCCTCCTGATCCCTTTCACTCCTTGAGCACTTGAAGTGCCTATAGGCTGCCTTCTTGTCCCTCACCACCTCCTGTACCTCCCGGGTCCACCAGCAGGGTATTCTGGCCTTACCGAACTTACACCTTTCCCTTGCACAGGATCTAGTAACTTCCTGTATTCCCTCCTAATGATCCCCACCTGCTGTCAGCATCCATATCCGGCCTTATCCTGTCCAAATAATCTTTAGAGATCCTTCCAATCTCCCTGAAGTCTGCACTCCTAAAGTCAGTTACTACTGTCCTTGTTCGGTTTTCCTCCCCCCCCAGGTCCAGGAAGAACCAGACTGTAGCGTGATCACTTCCCGCCAATGGGTCCCTCACCTCTAGGCCCCTAATCTGATCACTGTCCGCCAGGACCACGTCCAGTGTCTGGGCCTCCCAGTTGACTCACCCACCTGTTGTGTCAGAAAAGTGTCCTGGAAGACATCCAACAGCCTCTGCTCCCTGACCACTGGTGACATCATAGTCCCCCAGTCTGTTCCTGGCACGCTGAGGTCCCCTATTACCACTACCCTTCCCTTTCCCAAACTACAGTGTCCCTCGAGATTTGCCACCAAACTTTCTTCCAGAAGCTCCGCCAGTGCTGAAGGTCTGTATACCACTGTGACCTTTACTCTCTTACACCCCGTGTCAGCAGGGTGACCCAAATAGCCTCCACATTCCCCTCTGCCTCCTCTACCCCTCCAATTCCCATGCTATTTCTGACTAAGAGTGCTACACCACCACCCCTTCCCTCACCCATATCTTTTCTGAACATAGTATCGCCCTCCAGATTTGGGTCCCACTCGTGCCCTTGAGTGGCCCAGGTCTCAGTGACTGCTGCCACATCTACCTCCCCCTCAACTAGCAATGCCTGGAGCTCAGGCATTTTAATTCCTAAGCTCCTGACATTTATCAGGACCACTCTCCACCCCTTTTTCCTCCTCTCCTTCCCCCTTCCTTGAGCTCCCGTTTCTCAGCACCTGCACCCTACCTAGTGACCCATTTCCATATCTCCCTAGCCCCCTAGAGGAGTGTAGACCATGCCCCTCATTTATCGTACCTGCTGACAATGCCCCTTTTTTGATCCCTCCTCCATTCACAAGTTTAAACCCCACCTTTCGCTGATGAACCCAGCTCGTTTGAGCGTAAGGATTTCCTTCCCCTCCAAATTAAGGTGAAGCCTGTCTCTAGCGTACAGCCCTTTATCCTCCCAGGTCTCCCCCTAGTCCCCCACCAGGTCATACCCCAATTCCCACACCACTCCCTAAGCCACTGATTTATCTCCCTAATCTTCTTCTTGTTTTCCCCATTAGCCCTTGGCACCAGCAGGATTTCCAAAAGGAGATCTTACAGCATATGGAAAGGCATATCCTGGCCAGCTCCTGGAACCTTGTCTGAATTTATAGTTCACTATTACCATTCATGTCATTTGTCCCCAAGTGCACTAGAATGTCCAGGGTCCCCCCACATTCCCTTGCCAGTGAATACAACTCATGCTTGGCCTTGTGCACCATCAGGCCTGGGTAGCATTTGGTTCTGATCAGACAGGTTTTACCCTCCCCCTGCCCCTCCCACTGGATGCCCCTGACCATGGAGTCCCCCAATAGCAGTACTCTAACCTCCCCCTTGCCTCCCTGTTCACCCCTCGGGTTTTCCCTCCCTCCTTCCATGCCCCTCCTCATCCCTTCATCTGGTTCCTCCCAACTGGCTCCTTGCACCTCCCACAATCTGGGTGCGGTTTGCCCTTCACTATTTTCTCTGGTCACCCCTCACCTGTCCTGGTCTTCTTTATCCCACCCCCACCCAAGTATCTTTTTCTGTATCTCTTTCCCCACTCCTGACTAATCCATCCTCCCTATCCATTTGCCTACTTGGCTTTCGGCTTGCTACCATCCCATTTATGTCCTGCGTCTTCCTGCCTATCGTGCTCCCCTGTTCCATACCCTCAGCCTCCTCCTTTTTCTTCTCCCTTCCCACCCCTCTTCCCCCATCCTGTCCAGGTCCCCATCTATTGCTCCCTTACCTATTGTCCCTTCACCCTTTCTATCCGTCCCTGCCCCAGCTTCACCAGCAGCAGCATCATCATCATCCTCCTCCTCCTCCTCCCCCTACCATATTCAACTCCTCCACCAATGGGTGTAGAGGGTTAAAATGATTTGTGAGCCTTAGCCCATCCCCCAGTGCCCTCCCATCCCTACTGTCCCTCTCGGTTTCCTCTTGACACCCCCAGTCTCTTGCCTACTGCTGTGGAAATTTCCACCTTTTGAGCCCCAACTGCCAGGGTCCCCTAGAGCCCCCTGTGTACCCCTTCCTCCTCCCCCTAGTGTGAGCACCTCTCTTCACTCCTCCCCAAGAGTGGAGGCCCCAGCACCTAGTGCTTCCACGTAGGTGACCGCTTGCATCCTACCTCTCCCAACTCCCCCCCCAGCTGCCTTCAGATCCCCTCTACCTCCTCCTCAAGCTGTGACAGCTGGTAGCACACTAGGCATCCCCCAAGCTTCCAAGCCCAGTCCAGTATCATGGCCGCATCACACCCTGTGCACCCAACCACCCTCCGAAAGATACCTGCTCTAGTGATGTGCGGTCCCTTCCCCATCACCATAGCAGTCTTTTCTAGGCCAAATTACCAACTCAGTGGCTCTACAATTTCTTGAGCTACCAGTACCTATACCTAGACGATCCCTGCAAACAGCATGCAGACTTTCAAACTTGCAACAATTGAGTGTCTGAACTTTTCCCCACCTGACTATTAGCCTTAAGAGTTAGCTCATAGGGGAAGTTTGCAACTCCCTAAGCTCCTCCCTCCCAGCCTTTAAACCCAATCCCCAGTGGCTTTTCCATATTTATGAAAGGCTAATGCAACGGGTGCGTGGGAGGGCTTCCACAGAAAGATTTTAAGGATTTAGGCAACATTTAAAACACAACAGCAAAACTTACAAAAACTTGTGACAAAAAAGATAAATAAGCTCTCCAAAAACAGCCTCACCACATCTTCAAACTCCACTGCTAACACTACCCACAGCAAGAAGATTGCTACCATAGAGAAAGAATGCTTAGCTCTGAATTGGGTTATTGAGGCTCTGAAATATTACTTGTGGGGGGCTGAATTTAAGGTTGTAACTGATCACAACTCCCTCTGCTGGTTGCACCAAATGAGAGAAAAAAATTCCTGTATAATGTGGTGGTACCTGACTCTTCAGCCTTATCAATTTACTGTGTCCCACAGGGCAGGGACAAAACATGTAAATGCTGATTTAATGTCTAGATATGATGCAAGAATTGATCTCAATGAAATATGACAGACTTTCCCTAAAAGGAGATAGTTCAGGGAAGGTATCGCTAGTCTCTATTGAGAAATGTGTTAATGCCTCAGGGTATAACGAATGATGATATCCACTATGTTTATGACAGAATGTTTATTGTTAATAGGGACCCTGAGTCGTAGCTTCTGAAGATGGATGGGTGGAAGCTCCATCCCTTCCTAGGACAGGAAGGTGGTAAGCAGTGTGCAATAACTGCTTCCCTCTTAAGGTGGGGGATATGTGACAGGGAGATCCTGCCACTCTGGAGGACCGACCTTTTCTTAAATCTGTTGCAACAGTTCTTCTATTTCTTAGCCTAATCTATCCTTTACAATTTCTAGTCCATAAGGTTGGCCATCTATGGGCACCCCCTCCCCTTTCTTGACTATGCTATAGTGTCCTCTTTAATTTTCCTTTTCCCTCTCAGGTCCTCATACAGCGAGGTTATTGTGGTGACCTCCAAGTGTATGTAAAACAACAGGTTGTGTTTATCATTGTTGGATTTAGTATTTAATAGCACTACTATGTCATAAAATACCTTGATAAATTTTATATACCTTATGTTTATGAAAGTTGTAAATGCTGAAAATACCATGGTACTAGGTGTTTTTGATAAAGGTAAAACGTACTAGTTGACTGTATTATAAATATTAAATTAGTTGTGCTATTTAAAATGCATGTAAATTGCTGTAAAAAGAGAATCTGAAATGTCATGGTGATGTACATATATCCCATGTTGCTTTGCATTATGGAAGTATGTGTGATGCTGTGTTTCTTTGAAATTTGGCTTACTGTTAATGCCCTATGGGCAGGGCCCCTACTTTTCTGCAGCACAGTGGGACCAAGTTCATGCAAGATTACCATATTTGTCAGAGAACTTCATGGCAGTGGTTTGTAATTTCATAGAAGTTCTGCAGCACCAACAAACTACCACATCACAGAGACAGCTTGTCATCCTGACTTCACTTTCATGGCAGTTTGTATAGCAATCAGGATGGTGGAAAGCACAGTAACGCTAGTTCAAAAAATAACAGACTTATAAAAATAATTTTATGCCTAAAAAGGCAAAACAAATGTCTCTCCCTTAAGGTCCTAGCCTGTTGCATAAATGACATATGCAGAGGGGATCTTATATGATAAATAAGGTATTTCTATATGCATGCTATCTATCCCACTAATGAGGTTTCCACTGTCTATCACTTAAATATTTGTATGTGCTTTCTACACCACTCATGATGTTCCCACTGTGTATCACTTATATATTTATATGCAATCTGTAACATACATACAAATGTGTGAGTGTGCGTGTGTGTGTGTGTGTGGTGAGAGACAGAGATACTGTATATGTGTGTGTGTGGGTATATATATATATATTTTTTTTTTAATTTCCATGAACTTGCATCCTCATTCATACAGGTTCCATTAGAAATGGAATAGAGGAGTTATTGCAAAACTCATTTTTGATGTCAACCTGCTTTCCCTGACACACTGCGTAACACCATCAGGCCACGACATGCATGTGAACCGATAGTGAGATAGAGCTCTCCAGACCAGCACAATGTGTCTACCATGTGACAGAACACTGCACCATACCTTCCCAGGCTCTGAGCAGTGATGTGTTCCACCAATCCTTGTGCTGCCCGGCCAGCTCCCAGAGCTAATCTCTGAATCTGAGTTGCCAGCACGGAAACACAGCATGCTACCCTCTAGCCCAACAGCTGTCCCTGCACACAACATTTCTCCATAACTTTTAGGTGATTCTATCAACCAATGACAATATGTAATCAATAATCCTGCCAAAAATGCGTACAGTGCAATTATTTATTTAACAGGTCTATTCTTTCAACAGGTCTACACATTATTATATTCCACTTTTCTGGGCATAATTACTTTATTTTTCTTAAAAATGACAGTTAAATTAATTTTACCAGTTATTCATTTCAGATGGCATCTTTATACCTTAAAGGCACAAATAGGTTTGTACAAAGTGAGGTATGGACTTAACAGGTCTGTGTTATTGACAAGGTTTTGTTTAAGTTGGCCCTACTGTAATAATGTAAGACTGAAAATTGTATTAGGCTGTAGTGCAGGTTGAGCAAATATCACCATGCCTGATGTGCTGTGCCACCGTCTCTGACAGTGGGAGCTGTGGTAGATAAGTGACTGTTCATTTCTGTTGCAGATTGCAGCCATTTCATTAGCTAATGTATGATGTTATAGCAATGACAACATCACATTCTGAGTATATGGGGTTTAGGATATAAAAAGGGAAGGAACCAGATTCTATGGAAAAACAGAAATATTAATAAAAATCAACAAGAAGAGTGAATTTAAGTGTAATCGTAAGTTCTGCAGTAGATTGTGTTTCATAAAATTTATGTCAAGAGAATTTAGGGCCTTGCCTATGGGGTAACCCATGTTTCCAGTGCTTCTGCACAGAGGTTCTTAGTCTTCAGCTTTTTTTTTATCCCACCACCCTAGCAAACAAGGCCCGCATACGGGTGGAGGCTGAATCTCAGCTGCTAAGTTAGATCAGAGATCAATGTCAGTAGGTGCTGGATAAGTGCAAAGAAAGGACATACATAGTCTGTTGCTGCAAACTGATGTACTGAAGAAGGGATATGCCATTGCTTAAGGTTATCACCTATATTCTGAATAAACATCACACAGAGATTGTGTGTTGAACTTGAAGTTCGGTGTCTGGTCCATCTGTTATCCCACAACCCCTCGACACCCCACTTTTTTTTTTGCTCTGCCTATCTTTCCTGACAGACTGTAACCAGGAATGGCCATATCCCATCCGTGGTTTTCTGTGAATCATGTTTCTGTTACAGCCACCCAGTCTAACCTTTCTGTTTCCAAGATGGCTGTGAGTTCAGGAAGTTTGTTGGTTAGGCTCCTAGTATTTGTAACCATTGCCTTCTAGGAATATACATCCTCTTTGTCGCGAGGTTGTACCCTCTTCCTGGACTGCTCCAGTTTGCTCTTTCTGGCCAAGAGATTATGGAGGTTGCTGGTTAGGGCGGATGTTGGCTTTGATTTGTTTTTCAAGGATATATGCATGCATTTGGTGTTTTGGGGAGTGATGACCAGCCCACCAATGGCTGGGGTGTGACATGAGTTATATTCCCTTTACTTAGTTTAAACTACCTGTATAGACATCAAATTTATGTCCGCATGCTTGCACACCTTATCTGTTTAGGTGCAATCCATCATATTTTAAAAAAGCTCTTTCCCAAAAGAAGAAGGATGTGAAACTACTGGAAGGGGCACAACGCAGGGCAACAAGGATGATCCAGGGTTTGGAGGACAGACCATTCAAGGAGAGGCTGAGAGAGAGTTGAACGTGTACTCCTTGGAGGAGAGAAGGGACCAGTGGGATATGATTGAAACCTTTAAGTACGTAAAGGGGATTAACAAGGCAGGCACTGAAGGGATACTCAGCCTGAGGAGGGGGAGGGACACAAGAGTGCATGGCATTAGATTGGAAGGGGAAGATTTAGGATGGAAATGAGGAAACACTTTTTCATGGAGACAATCATGGCAAAATGGAATGCTCTACTGGAGGAGGTGATAGCCTGTAAGACAGTGGGTAGTTTCAAAAGGGGATGGGACAAGGTGAGAGGGGGGTAATTGGGAAGGGGGGCAGGGCAGCTGCAAGATAAGGGTGACAGCTGCACACTCGAGCAGACTTGATAGACCAGGTGGCCTATTTCTGCTGGCAAATTTGTATGTCTGTATGTATGTTCTTATGGTGACACTAGCAGAATGAGTGGTGACAGGGTCAGTAAGGGCATGGTACAGTTGCATTTCATGTTACTAAAAGAAGATAACAGAAAGGCAGTATGCGCACTGTGCAGCATGGTTATCAGCAGGGTGAAATCTCTGGCAAATTTAACTGCCACGTCCTTAAAGTGAAATGTCCACGTCCCATCAGGCCCCACCTCCGTGTGAAGCAGGGCCTGATTAGCAATTACATAAATGGTACACCTTTTTTTTTTTACTTACTGTGCTGTATTTTATTTTATAAAATGGGTAGAAAAAAGTAGCTCATCTAGTGGACAATCACCATCACATGACCACGAGTATATCAGAGCGCAACCGCACACCTGCACTTTTACCCCCACAAAAAAGATAGATAACCCACTCTAGGATGTGGTGGCATTTGATATACGCACCTGGGTGGTTGACGACTCTGCTCGCGGCCCGCGCGCATAACGCACAACTCAAGGCGTGCATATATCAGAGCCAGACTGGCACACCCAAGAGTGGGGTTATCTATTACTTATAGTATCTGGGTTCATCCTGCGCCCTCCCTGACAGTATTTTAGAACTGGAAGCCATCCTAGCATGCCCACAACCACCAGTGGCTGTCCCCAGTATGACGTGTCAGACAGGGAGCAGTCAGAGGTTCCATAGGCTTACTATAACATTGTACTTTCAATAGCTTCCAGTTTGGAGCCTACATTCTCCGCGTGATATGCCAATACTAGGCCAGACCGCCAGGGTGCCTGTCTGTCTGTAGTTGGTCTCGTACAGCAAGGACACACGCAGGCTCCAAAACCAGAGTTATTTGAATCTACAGAAATGTGGCCCATGCTATACTTGGCAGTCTGTACCTGGTATTGGTTTATCATGGGGGAATGTAGACTCAAACCACAGCTATTTGAAAACAGCAGTATAGTAAGCCTACGGAGACGCCTAACTGCTCCCCGCCTGACATGTCATACTGGGACAGCTATGGGTGGTTGTGGGCATGCCAGGAAGGGCTCTTGGTTCTAAAATGCTGGCGGGGAGGATGAAGGATCAACCAGATACTATTTATAATAAAATATCACACAGTAAGTAAAAAAGGTGTACTATTTATGCAACTGCTAATCAGGCCCTGCTTCACACGGAGCTGGGGCCTGATGGGATGTGGACGCTTCCTTTTTTTTGTCCCATTTTTCTCCCCTGTTCCCTGGAACCCCAGCAAAAGGGCATTGTGCATGCATGGAGGTGCACACATGCCCCATGACACCAGCTCATCCCCTTCCACCACTCCCCATGGCTACCACCAGAGCGCCCTTAGGTCGGCGCCATCTGTCCTCCACCTGGTGGCGGCCAGTGACTGGGGAACCTCAGTCCCTCCCAGGAGGAGAGAACTATCATGTGGTGGCTTGATCTTGCTCCTCCCCCTCCCCCCCAATAAACTCGGGCTCATTCCAAAACCTGGGTCACCGGTGCAGCGCGAGGTGTGGCGTTCAACAACTCAACCCTCAGTGCTACAGGGCTGCCCCCCCAGAAGTTTCCCTTTAAGTAACCACCTAAAGATAAAGCATCCCCAGGTTTTTAAAGCATCAGGATCCGTGCCTGCGGTTCCATCAGACCCATCCATGTCAAGTGACGATGATACAGGCAGTGGTGATGGTGGCTATGTCACAGACCATTCTGCCTCCGAACAAATGCTGGTGCTACCACCCTTCCTCTCAACACCAAAGAATCTATGCATCCCCAGCACTCCTGCCACTGCCAGGCACCAGTCCCCTGCTATTTCCACACCATCTGGCAAGTGTGGAACATCCCCCCATCCATGGTCAATGCCAACAGTGAAGCATTCCAGGCCAGAACTAAGTACCAGTCTTTCCATCCAACAGCTCAGTAAATCACACAGTTCATAAGTGAAATTATAGTGTTGGATTTGCAACCCATTTCTATTGTAGAAGACAATAGCTTTTGGAGACTTGTGGACCACTTGTTGCCATGGTACCAGATCCCATCATGGTCCACATTTTCATGGACTACACCAAAGATATATGAAGGTGTCAGAATGGCAACTGCCACATTACTCCTGGAGGCTAGGGGGAGAGTTTTCCACTGCCCCTCCAACAGTTGAAGCAGTATAAACCCCATGCATGCATATCTCTTCATCACACACTGGTGTGAGCACAGGCCTATATCTCCCACTGCCGATTCTGCTCTTCTACATAAGGGGCTAGTGAAGAAAGACCAAACATGACTGAATATTCTGGCATTCATTCTAGAGATGCTGCAGTCTTGGGATAGCCAGTACCAATCTACATGTTGGTTTTTCATCATGGATAAAGGTACAAATATGGTGAAAGCAGTCTGTGATGGGAATTTCATCAGCATTCATTGCTTTGCCCATACCTTGAATCTAGTGGTCACATCTGCACTATGTCAGGGTTGTGAAGCTAGCAAAAGTGTTCCCACAGCACACACCACCTGTGCTCTAATTCACTGCTCTGTAAAGGTGATTAACCAAAAGTGCAACAACCCCTTGGTCAGTCTCAACATCATTTGACACAGAATGCTAGTACCAGATGGAATTCTTCATATTTGATTCTGTCTAGACTACTAAAACAGAAGCGTGCACTTCATGACACATCAATGGTGTGCAACAATGTAGGAATCCGAGGCCACCATGAGTGATTGATTACTGTCTGACACTATGGTTAGAGTACTTGGACCATCTGAGAGGTGCACCCATGATCTAAGTGCATCCACTGCCACTCTGACTCAGGTGATCCCAGTAGTGCATATCCTGAAAATATCCATGGAGATGCATGTAGTGGAACACAGGAGATTCCAGATGGGGCAGCTGTGCTCTGGGCACCTGCAAGCTGAACTGGATGCAAGGTTTGCAAAAGTACTGGACAGTCACAGCCATATTTATGCAGCCATTCTAAATCTCCAGTTCAGCTGTGAGATTCTGCACATGGCTATGCACAATCACAGAGTGACTCTTTTTCAACAAGAGCTGTATCATGAGTTCAATGGCTACATGTGGGTACTGGTGCAACTGTCTGGGGAAGAAGCTCATGAAAAGGAGGGAAAGACATCTGATAGGTCTGGTTCTGGTTCCACAGGTAGAGATGGAGAAGAAATGCCTGGTAATCACCACAGCACATCTGAATGGGCACTGCTCAGCAAGTCCTACATCAAGAGCGACAGAAGAGGACACCGTCACAGCCTTTTTCTACAGACAGCATCTTGAAAGGCTATTTCGTGGAGTCTTTTGAACCATTTCAGATCTATCTATTAGGCTAATGGGTGCAGAAGATGCATTCATCCCCTCCTTTGGTACAACTGACTTCGGAATACATCAGTTGCCCCACCCCCCCCTCTTTACAAGTGTGCCATCAGACAGGATGTTTAGCAAAGCTGGTGATGTTGCTGACCCTCATTGTTCGACTCTAGGCCCTGAACACATCAAACAGCCTGCTTTTATTGAGCTTAAATTGCCATTACTATGCATAGCTATGACCTGCCCCTACTTTGCTGACTAAATTTCTCCACACAGTTTAGCTACGTATTTTCAATGCTTCCTTCCTTCCTGCAGTGTTGTACCTTTGTTATATTTTTCTGAACAAGATATCACTTCTCTTTTTGTGTTCATAATTACTGGTGACCATAAATATCAACTGGATTAATTTATTGTTAAAATACATATCAACCGGATTTCAGGTTATTATGCTCCAAAGGCAATAATAACCCGAAATCCAGTTGATGTGACACTTCATAATAACCCAAATCTGGTGGATATGACAGTCCCCAAAGAAACAGACTTTAAAACTGTTGCATTCCATTGTTTCACAAAAAGTACTTCTACTGCAGTATTTTCAACTGTGTTTTATTCATGTACAGTTCAATTTCTTCAAAAATAAAACTGCACTCTAACTAAAAACGTCTTTTTATTTCAAGCTGCTAGAAATACAGTCTAAACCTCCACACCAGCAATTATAAAAAATAAAGGATAGATAAGTTTGATGTTATGGATTTTTTTCATACACCCTCGGTGTGTGATGACCACATAAACCTCTCAAACTTCGCTCTCAACATTTACGGGTCATCACATACCTTGGGTGTGTGAAAAAAATCCATAACACACACTTACCTATCCATTATTCTTTATTTAATATATAATATTATAATGTATGTTAGAAACAGCAAGGATGCTGAACGAAACACAGTTATTGTAGCCCCAAGGTAAAGTCAAAATTCAGTGGCTGATTGCTTCTTACCTAATGACTTCCTAACAAAGAGACTGTGGAACCACGGTATACACTACACCGTCACTCACCATTCTGCCGTTGCATAAAGCCTCCACAAAACAACATTCCCAAATCTTTTATTTTATTTATAGACCCACATAGCCCAGTTTCACCAGTACAGCTTTGTTAGGGGACTGTTTACTCTTTTCATCATTTTGTTATCCCTTTCTTGCTTGCAGTTTATCTCACAAATAAAAACGTCTGGCTGCTTTTGTTACTCTTTTAAAATCCTCATTTCATTTTACTTTTTCACACATCCACTTTACTGTGACCCAGTTATGCTAGGGGCGTGGCAGTCCAACAGGGGGACACTGTTTGTGACCCTACTTCCTAAGACGAGAACATCAATGGGATGTTCAATCCTCCATCCCCTGGCTGGTTCCCAAGAACCAAGGTCCATTCAGAAATGTGGTTCACTGGAGTAGTTAGCAGTAATGATAGTACTGTCGCGCTATGGGACTGGCTCTTTCTTTTCATTTTAATCAAAACATTTTGCCTTATTTTTAAATCTGTTATTCTCCCCTCATGCTGTCCACCAGGGATACATCCTGTAATCAGACAAGGATGTACTCTCAAATCCGACAGGGATATATCCTGCCCGTGCCCTGTAATAGGATAGGGAATGAGATATACCTTGTTCAGGCTCTATGAGCTGTCATCAAGAAAGCAGGGAGGGTTTCTTCAGCCAGGCCTGTCCCTCGACACAGCGCCCAACTCAAGTCCTGAACCTGGTCCATCCAAAATATTCTGACAGTGCCATGTTGGTCTTCCAGTGAGTTGGAGATCCCTGCAAGGAGGCCAACATGGTGTTTTATCAAAAATTTTCAGTGAGACCTTGGCCTTGGGCCCTCCTTGAAAATGAAAGGAAAGGATGGAAAAAGAACCATAAAAGTAGTCCGCCTTTTTTATTTGTGTGATAGATAACTGAAGGCAAGGGAGGGCTAGCAAAATGCTGACAACAGTAAAGAAACACTCCCCTAAACAAGCCCTATCAGCAAATGCTGGGGTTAATCTGTGTGATTCTAATGAAAAAAAAAATTAACAACTTGATATTAGAAATGTTCTGACTTTGTTCAAATTGCAACAGTTTAGTGAGTAGCCTCCTACGCTGCTAATTTTATCATTAAGCAAACATAAGGAGGCTTTGCAAACCTAGTTTGTCTTATTTACAGTTATGTCTTGCTTCTTCATTTACTGTGTCTCGTACTCGTTAACTTGTGTTCAAGTAGCTGTTTTGTATGCTTTCTAACCCTGCGACTTGAATGCAGCTTGGCATTATTATATTATTAGCATGTAAAACGTCTTTTTCACACAGACCAGCTTGGCCTGTCACACTCATCACTGCCATTATTGTGCACATTTTTGTGCATTATTATTAATACTGCATATGCCCCAATGTTAAATATTATGCCCCAATATTAGCAGCATGAAAAATCAAAAGCAGTCTTCAAGGGCACAGCAAGGGAAAGTAAAGCTCATATGGCAGCCAGAGCATGTGGTTGCGGTAGGAGTCAGGGAAGTGCTTTTATGGCTGTGAGCAGATACAGTCATCCTGCTTTAGCTAGAAAAACTGGGATATCGTGGAACACATTTTTTAGTACTTTTCAGTGTATCCATACATAACTACAAATCACTATGACAGTTAAATACTCCCTTCTTTCTGTTTAGAATGTTGTAGACAGAACTCGAAGCTGTTTATCAGATGGCCATTAGGAAACTGAAACAGCTTGTTAAATATTGGTTGCCTATTAAACTGGAGATTTGTTTATCCCTTCGAAATGTAACAACTTGCACATTTAAATACTTAGCATTTAAATAATTTCTTGCTACTAGCTTCAGTTGGGCAGGTATTCTCTTTCAACAAAGATTCATACTTCATAATGTCACCCTTTTTCAGTAAGGAATCTCCCAAAAAGATTTACACTGCTTTTCTAACCTCTTAAGACACTACCTGATAAGAATTGGCTCAAACATAGTTTATTATATACGGCAAACACACACACACACTCACACTGTACACACCATCCGTATGGCCACAACATTCAAAATGAATACTGCAATCTAATATGTTATAAAACAATAAAGAAACTGCTTGTTTATGTGAGTCTTGGTTATGTGGAACACAGTGAAGTTCAGTTTACAGTAGATTTCCTTTAAATCTTTCTTATCCTATATTTGCATCTTGGATAACACAGGGGAGATGCTACATCTCATTCTCATAGGGATCTTCATTTTACACATTTTGCACTGTATTTACTCAGAATTTCTCAGATTAGTTGCAATATCTTGCAGAGGGGTTGTGGGATAACAGATGGACCAGACACCGAACTTCAAGTTCAACGCATAATCTCTGTGTGATGTTTATTCAAAATATAGGAGATAACCTTAACTAATGGCATATTCCTTCTTCAGTACATTAGTTTGCAGCAACAGACTATGTATGGCCTTTTTCTGCACTTAGCCAGCATCTACTACTGACACTGATCTCTGATTTAACGCAGCAGTTGAGATTCAGCCTTCACCCCTATGCAGGCCTTGTTTGCTTGGGTGGTGGAGGCTCAAATAAAAAAACACGCTAAAGACAAAGAATGTCAATGCAGAAGCACTGAAACATGGGTTGCCCCAGAGGGCATTGACAAAAAGCCAAGTTTCAAAGAAACACAACATCACACATACGTCCATAATGCAAAGCATCATGGGATATATGCAAATCACCATGACATTTCAGACTTGTTCAGTTTACAGCAATTTACATGCATTTTAAACAGCACAACTAACTTAATTTTTATAATAGTCACCTAGTACTTTTTACCATTATAAAAAACACCTAGTGCCATGGTATTTTCAACATTTACATGCTTCATAAACATAAGGTATATACATCAAGGTATTTTATGACATATGGTGCTATTTATTTAGTTTTTATTTACTGGATAAGTGCAATAGCCAGAAAGACTATTTTCAGGCATGACCCGGGAGAGTACAGAGACAAAACTTTCAAGAGAACAATAATGAATACAAAACACAAGTTACATGTAGATATTAGAGCATAACAGTGGTAATTTTGACAAGGAATTTTAGGTAACAAAACAAAATACACAAGAATACAATATTTAGGTGACATAAGGCAATACAATCAGGCAAATTAAGGCATCCAGACACCGATTTAAAGTGGGATAAAGTGCTAAGAGAGCGATACCAGTTTGGCAGATGTAGATGAAGGGGGAGCAAGAGAGAGAGGTGAGAGGAGTAGGGAGGCAGCAGTGCCAAAGGTATAGGCGATGAGAGATATAGAGTTAGAGAGGAGTGAGTAGCTATGTTTATGCTGGGAAGGGGAAAATAGAGGATGAGAAAGTAAGAGATAAGGAAGAGAAGCTGAGAGGAAGTACACCATGTGGGGTAGACCCCAGCACCCATGGTAACAACTGAGAGGGGGGCACAGTTAGAGAGGGTAAGGGCTAGGGTGATTTAAAACAGGAGCATATGTGGGAGGAGATGAGATTACATACTAAGTCCAAAATGATTAACACCACCTGTTTTACATATACACTTGGAGGTCACCACAATAACCTACCTGTACAAGGACCTGAGAGGGAAAAGGAAAATTAAAGAGGACACTATAGCATAGTCAAGAAAGGGAAGGGGTGCCCACAGGTGGCCAACTTATTGACTAGAAATTGTAAAGGATAGAGTAGTAAGAAACAGAAGAACTGCTGCAACAGATTTAAGAAAAGGATGATCTCAAGAGGCAGGAGCTGCCTGTCACATATCTTGTTTTAATGTGGTCATGAATTTACCATTTTTATAATGTATTTATTTAGGGTAGCCTAGTCCAGATGCAAAATTGTTTTCAGCGTGTTCTGATTTACGTAATGCAGCATAATATTGTGCAGATATACAACCCCACTGAAAATAAGATGCCACGTCTTCTGTGAACTATCCAGGCTAAATACAGTACATAGCAATCAGCAGGCATATTCTAGGAAAACACATTGTAAAACTGTGTAAAAGGAAGACTGCAAGCACTGAAACTGCCTCTCAGCAGATCTGCATTGTGAAAATTCATTAGAAATAATGGGTAAAAGCATTACCAGACTGTAAGTGATATTTTACAGGATATGCCATTTGAGATTCGATATATCATATATCGAACCTCAACTGGCAAACAGTATCTTGTAAAAATTTTATATTTAATATTATTTAAATGCTTTCCCCAAATGAAACAAATATTTTAAATATCGACTTGACTAGTCTTTGCTCATAGGTCTTATCCCTTCTGCACTGCACCACTGTAGTTGCCATCCACTGCACTACATTCACCTTGTCTATGTTTTTTTCTCAGACAGGGCCTTCAGAACTGGATGCAGTATTACAGGTACAATCTTATGAGCGTCTTATACAGACATCAGTCACATCCCCACCTTCTCTTGCTGTTGCTGCTTCAGCTATGCTACAACCCATTCTTCAGTAGGTGGGAGGCTGACTGCCGTGCAGCGAGAGCACTGCATATGGTTTTATCTATGCTCTTGCCGCTCCTAAAAGCTCTCCACAGCTGTATCGACTCTGACCAGCTCTTGTTCAAAAGTGGAATAGCCGGAGTCTTGCTGCTACACACAGACTGCTATTATCTATGATTTTGACTGCATTTGATTTAATCCGAGTCCAACTCCAGCCCACTACCAGCACTGATGTGACCTAGGATGAAATGAGTGTTACTGGACCATCACTACCATGCTGCTGCTATCCTACAGATGACCAGCCAGGATTTGGTAATGATCTTTGAATACCATATTATGGCCTACCAACAAAGATAAGTATTATTTGCGGAGACATTTTTTTTTTGGGTGGGGAAGGCGCTGCCGTAGGTGGCAAAGGCTTAACACATATCGTGCCATAAGAGCAAAGGTAAGTATTCAAGGGGAATTTTGTTTTCTTTTTTACTGGGGAGAGTGGAGTTACATGTGCGAAAGGTTTCCTTTAACTATACAGCTTGCCTGGCAGCCTCTTACACAAGTTTGTTCTTCTGTCTCTTATTCTTGTGGGTACAGATCACATGGGTGATGACAGATCCTGCTGCCTGTAGTTCAGTCCTGAATCTGAAATGATGTAGTAGCCAAACTTCATCGAGAAGACAAAACATAAACTGTAGCACACTGAAACAGAACCAAATCCAAGCAAAACACTGCATGGGAACTGAGAGAGAGGAACTCAAGAATCTGAGCAAGAGACATTAGGTGGCGGCAAACTGCAACCACCTGCCTTGCGCCTTGCAAGCATAATGGAGGGCTTTAAACATGTATGGGACAGGCATAAGGATATCTTGGAGGTGAGAACAAGGGATGAAAAGCCTTTGACCAGGTAGGGTAAGAGGCCACAAACTAGGGTAGGGCTTTCGGACAGACTAGATGGGCCTTGCGGTCCTTATCTGCCGACAATTTTTATGTTTTTATGTGTCAGAAATAGAAAACATTAGACTTTGGTCAACAGAAGAAGGCCTAATTGACCCGCCTGTCTGTCCAGCAGCAGTCTGCCCTTTTTAAATTTATCTTAGAATTTTTGACTGGAAAAGACACACTGAGCTGAAGCTAGTTTCAGGTCTGTTCTGGGATCACCAGGCAATTAAGTTGACTTGCTTTGCTCAGGGCCATACAGTATGCAAGTTATGATGACCATAATACATCATGTTTCCAGACTGGCTCCTTGTTGGAGCCCCTGCCCTGCTCACTCCTGCACAGATCTTCTACCCTCCCCTCAACCTGTAGCTGATCATCGTTGTATACCTCACCATGGGAAGAAAACCAGGACTTCAGAGCAAAACAGGCACCCCTCCCCAGCAGGCTCTCACATGATCAACATGGCTGGCCAGTGGTCACCCACTACCTAGTGGTCCTGATCTGGATAACTGTTGTGGATAACCTGCAAGTCACTCAGAACAAGATCAGTGATGGGGCTAGTCAGTGGCGTGTCACCAGACGTCACCGAGGCGGGGGAAAAAAAAAGCCGTACAGAAGAAAACACTCATTTAAGCTGCTGAATGTATCATACAAAAGTGACTAAAAGCAGTCTATTTAATTTCTAAACTCTTGCCACTTAATAGGAAAGTACATAAAGTGTGTGTTCTTTTAATGTGCACCTGTGGCTGACTGCTTGCAGAGCAGAAACAGGCCTTGTGCTAGTAGTTTTTTTTCCACTTTTAGGGGGAAAAAAATCTTCCTAGCAGTTCTTCTGATAGACTAATTTGCACACTGTAAAAAAAATAAAAAAATAAAAAAAAAAACCCTGTCAAGATTTCTGATTTTTGGCTGGAAGTAGATTTTGCTGTTTCACATCAGGTCAGATTTCTTTTTCTCTTGCCTGTAGCTTCTGTGAGTGTTGGGTTGCATACACTGCTTTCAGTGAGCTTCCAAAGTGGCCCCCGATTGAACAGAAAGTCTCAGGAGATCTGGAAATCACACACTGTTACAGTGGCCGAACAACAAAGTACAAATAACAAATGCTTGGGCCCCAAATAGGAATATCTGGCTGAATATTCAAAATGAGATATTTGCACACCCCTAGCAATCACTGTATAATTTACTCTCAAGCACCCCCCCCCCCCAACACCAGAATGCCCTTTGACTGGTAAATCCACAGTCCCTCCAGGACGACCTAAAACTGTCAACTGATTACCCATCACAGCTGCTGGTGATATGGATAAAGTAGTCACAAATTCCCACTCAAAATTCACTTCTGTCTTATTAGTCTGCCTTGCTAGTCGAGCTGTGGCCTTCATTCTCCAACTTGCAATCAGAAGGTATTAAATAAGGAGGCAAATCGAGTCCCCATTCATTTCAATGGGGCACACCTCACGCTCTCCTTGCTGGATGTCATAGTGCAGGGGCAAGGTTCATGAATTAGGAAGTGAATGAACTGGCTGACTACCTTGTCGGGGCCAAAGTATGATCCCTTGTATCTAAATACAGACACTGAATAAAATATTGAAAATGGGGCAGAATAAATTTAATCGGCATAAGGTATAAAATAAGGTAAGTCAGTTTGGAACTGAATAAACTCATTAAATCACTTTAAGGACAGGCAAACTAGGCAGTTGTCTAGAGCACCCATTGTTAGAGGGGTGCCGTAAATACACATGCCCCCATTTTTTATTCTTTTGGTTCAGTGCAACTGTGTAGAATTTATGCAGTAAATCTGCTGTAATGAGGTGGAGGGTTAAGGTCCAGCCGGCAGTTCGTGCAGACACTTGTCGAGGTAGTGAGTGAATATTTACACATGCAGAAAAATGACAGAGTAAGGGGAATCTCAGAATGTAGGAACTGACTGGCTGGAACCTGTTGAGTGCAGAAGACTTACCAAGCGTGTGTCTGAAGGCGCCTGCTCTGTCCGGAGGAAGGAAGGAAGGCTTTGCCTTGTTCCTTGTCCAAGACCGCCCCTATATACCGCAGTCTCTAACTTGGCTAGGGAGAGGACCTGGGGAGGTTTAAGGTAATCCCTAGGTCCTGAAACAGGGTGAAGGTAGCCTTCATGGTGTGTAGAAGCCGGTCCCTGGTGGGAGTGGTCAACAACCAGTCCTCTAGGTAAGGGAAGACATAAGGCCATGTCTTCTTAAGGCTGCAGCTACTACTGCGAGGCATTTGGTGAAAACTCTGGGAGGCTGAGGACAGGCTGAAAGGCAGAGCCAGAAATTGGTAGTGACTTCTCTGGAAGCGGATGTCAAGGAACCTCCTGTGGGGTTGGAAAACCAGAATGTGGAGATATGCATCCTGCATGTCCAGACAGCATACCGATCCCCATGATGGAGGAGAGGGAGAAGACCGAGCAGAGTGACCATTCTGAACCATTTGTACTCTATGACTGATTCAGGTGGCAGAGATCGAGGATAGGATACAGGTCACTTGTTTTCTGTGGCACCAGGCAGAAGTGGAAATAAAACGCTTTCCCCCTTTGTGCCAGAGGGACTGGTTCTGTGGCCTGCTTCTGCAGTAGGGCCTGAATCTCCTCTTCTATGTGGGCCATGTGAGCATGAGGGTAATGGGAAGGGACAGGTGGGTTGTCTGGGGACAATGCTGTGAATTCCAGGGTGTGCCCCTTTTCCACCTGCTAAAGGACCCACTGGTCTGAGGTTATTTGGCACCAGCCTTCTATGTACAAGGAAAATTGACCCAACATAGCCTCCCCTAAGGCTTCGGCGGGGAAGGGGGTTGGACAATGAGGAACCAGGGAGGAGCAGCACGGCCTAGGAGATCCTAGGAGCCAGAAGGATGGAACCTCTGGAAGCTTTACACTTGAATCCTGCTCTGTGCTGCTGTCCTCTAGGTTGCTGTCTGCCATTTATCCGAAAAGGCTACTCAGGATGTTGTTAAGGCTGAGATTTGTACATGGTATGTACGGATCTGATAGCCTTTCCTGATTCCTGCAGGAGGGTAATAATATTTTGTGAGTCCTTGCCAAACAGGATGGGACCCCTGAAAGGGGCATCCATTTGTAACCCTCCTACAAATGGGGGTTCCCAAAAAGTCTTCCAAGAGCTTGCCTACATGCTTGCTGCCCAATTGGTGTTTGGCGCTGTAGCTGTTTAAATGTGTTGTCAGTGAGTGCCTATGTGGCCTCCGTGTACTGTCGCTTTAAGAGCTGCTACTTGCAGTGATAATTAATCTGAAGGGGGGGGGCAGAGTGTTGGCCTGCTCGGGTCCCGGCCGGGCTACTGGAAAATAGCTCAGTTTCTGCCATCGCTTAATTGTGCAGAGGAGCTCTGCTTAGGATGTAACTATTTGCTGAAAATAAGTTAAGAGTAATGATGATAATGTAGTTTGTTCTAACCTGCCTTCTTTGCAGCCAAGACTGTTCTGATTCTCTCCACCGTTTTGGTCCTGAACTGCCAAACTGGACCAATCAGTATTTGGGGACTCTAAATGGAGCCTGATTATAGGTGCTGAATAGACACAGAGCCTGGGATTTGTAGTTTGGACTGTTGGCGCCTTTTTGTAACTGAAGGGGGCGCTCTTGCTGTGACCGACAGCTGAACCGACCAACTGAACCTTTTGCATCTGAAGGCAATCCCCTGTCTGCTGGCAAGCTAGATCTAAGTTGGAAGCTGAGAGAGCAACAGCTTGTTTCGTTCGAGCAGCCGTTTGCGTGAGAACTGTGAAAAGGCCTATTTCTGGCCTGCATGTCTGCCTACTCCCCGTAGAAAGAGAAGTGTTTTTGGAATCCAATCTTGTGTGAACGAAGAAGCCACTGAAGTGTGACCAGGCCCAACCTGCAAAGGACTGAAGATTTTGCTTTATGCAATCGGTCTGGTAGGAACTCCAGCTACTTCTTAGCTCCCAATCAAAGCAGAGACTGAGTGATCATAACTGGGAGCTTGTTGCCTGGTACAGTAAGATTTTCTTGCATATAAATGTGTGTGTGTGATAGAAGGGTGTGATTCAGTTCCCCACGTTGCTGACTGCATTCTGCTTGCTGGAAAGCTGTAACCAGCACAAATGGAATGAATCCACAGTTAGCTCCATGCAGCTGGGACTTGCCATAAGGCCCTGCCAGACTAACCTACTGCACAGAGAAGAGCCATCGACGAGAGACCTGCCCGGGATCAGCCGCCTGCTCCACACCTGAATAAGAACGATGCCTCAGCGAGTCGTGTGGGCCCTGCTTCTCCTGGCAATCCAGACCAACCACCAGCTGTCTCAAATTTTGTCCATCCTGTGTCCAGTCTTGGGTACCATGAGTAACTATCATGGTAGCTCCCTGCACCTACAATATAATCTTAGTGTGTCATCTGATTTCTTGGTTATTTCTCTTGTTTCACAAACTGAGCCATCAGGCTCCGGATTACAAATAGTGTGTTGTGCATGTTGTTTTCCCATCACAGGGCCCCAACCAACTGCAACACCAGCCTACCCCGAGCAACGATCCAGGCTAGCTCATCTGCCTACTACCTGGGTACCCAGAGTGTGAGACTGTGTGGGGGGTTCTGAACTGCATGCATAACTGTTTGATTAATGTAGTTTGTAAGCCAATCATCCTGATTACGCCCCTTCCTTGTTCACGTCCCCTGAATAAATCGGATCTTACTTTTTCTGCATTTAAACTGATTGTGGTTCCAGTTTGTGTTAAAAGTACTGTACTGTTGCTGTCTGCTCTGTTTAACCTTGTTTTACAGGGGTCCCCAGGGTCGAACCAGAGGAGCCAGCCCTGGTGAGTAAGTGCAAATAGTGTGGGTACTTGCAGAGTGTATCAGGGGTATTGTGAAAGTTATTTTTGTGTACTGTTTTGGCCACTAGTGAGGAACAAGGGGTTACGGTGTCCCGAAGGGCTGTGCCCAGGCTAGTTTGACCACTACCAACCCTGACCTTTGGGTGGAGGCACCCGTTACAGAACCTAGGCTCCTTAACCTGTTATTAGCCAAGCAGGCAGGGGTAGTAGCCCTTGGGATAGTGCCACGTAAGGGTTACACATTATTTTGGATTGTACATCCGGCACAAAGCCGGACACCCTCAGCCATGAATATCAATGAGTACAGATTGCAGAGGCTACTGCCCGCCCCACAAAATCTACCTATCATAAGAGGCTCAGGGGACATGGTTGCCAACGTCTGAGCCCAACTTCAGAATGGCCATCAGCTCTACCCTACCGGGGCAGTCAGGCATGGCCTGGGCCACCTCCACAGCCTTGTCTCACAGGGCATTCTGGTACTGGACCATGTAGGTGAGGAAATTCTGAGACTGTATAGCGCATGTTACCAAGGAATAAACATTTCTGGCCAACTGATTAATTTGTTTGGAATCTTTTTCTGGAGGCTAAGAACTTAGGTGCATGGGGCACCTAGAGCAATCATGGGCAACATTAATAACAGTGGAGTTTATCTCCAGGTGCTCTCCATAAAAGGATCGTCCCTAGTAACTAACTACAGCCAGTCTGACTTTTGGAGACCACAGGCATCGAAAAAGGGCACTTCCAGGCTGCCCTGTTGATGTCCTTATAGGAGTCAATACGTGGAGGAACAACAATGGGCAGGGTGTCCTCTTTCTAAGAAAGCAGGCTAGCTCATGTTGCTCCAGATCCAGCTCCTCTGTGTCCCAGCCATTCAGCTGCTGGATGTGCTGCATGGTGTCCATGAAAGTTGGATCATCGTGGGGGGAGAGACAAAGGGTGTCTTTAGTCCCTTCTGACTCTGATGGAAGGTCAGATTCGCTGTAGCCTGAGGAGGAGGAGTGCCCACCTGAATCCCCGGAATCTGAGGAGGGTGAAGGGGAGTGGGGGTTGCTCGCGTGGCCTCCCTTTTGTTTGGGGGGTACTGGTGCCATCTGGTGTTGGAATTGTTCCTCTAGGTGGAGAAGCAGATGGGTGAACTGGAGGCTTGTCAGGAGGTGGACCTGAGGGATAGGTTTGGAGGGCTCCTTAGGGGTCTCCTTGTCCTTAAAATAGGCCCACTGGGCCGCAAAAAGCTCATTTAAAGCCTGTGGAGGATTCAGCGGCAGGTCTAGTGTTTCCAGCATCAGGGGGTTTGGCTTAGAGGGCCCCAGCGTCTGGTCATCAGGATGGGGTAACTCAGGCATCCACGTTGGCCAATCCAGATTACCCAGCGTTGGTCCTTGCAGGATGAAGCCATCCGGCGTTGGATTGGTTGGACCAGGCGACAGGCTGTTGGGCCCTTGGGCATCGACTGAAGGTGAGCGTCCGGCCCAGCCGGCAACTTAGGAGGGTTAGGTGATAACACGGGTCGCCACAGGAGATGTCAGAGAAGCTGGCATTTAAGGTACAGGTGTAGGCGGGTGCCAGACAGGTGATTCAGCTGGGGTCCATCTAGGAGGAGGAGTCTGAACTGGGGAGCTGGATCCCGAGTGGGGCGAGTGCCACTCTCACGGGAGATGAGCGCCTGTCCCATGTCGCCTCGTGGAGCTGGTCCCTGATGTTGAGGAGGACTCCGTCAGACAGCCTGGCCAAGAGAGCGACAGGTAAAGACCTGCCTCCTGAAGATCCACCAGCTGGGCCACCCAGCTTAGAACCCGAGGGACTAAGGGCCTAATCTTCAGGGCTGAGAGGAAGGGGTGAAGTCCCAAGCAGGCCCTGCCCCAAAACAGTAAGAAGGTAGGGAGGTTTCATCACCGGAGCCCAGAGGAACAGAGGGTTGCTGCGGTGAAGGAGCTGACCCCCACTGGGCGGGGTGACCCAGAAGCAGTTGCTAACTTAAGTCAGGGACCTGGAGCGGTTGACTGGGGTTTCCCTGTGCTTCTCCAAGTGCTTGTGCTTGCCACTCAGCGTCCTCTCCTTATGGGAAGAAGAGGATGCTGAAGCCCTGGAGCCCAGTGAAGATGATTATCTTTTTTGGTGAAGCTCCTTCTCCATCTCGGTTAGCTTTTTGGAAAGCAAGAAGGCTTTGAGGGTCTTCAGGTGGCAGAGCTGAGTGCGCAGATTGAAATCTTGGCAATGCTGGCAGGCCTCTATGTCATGGTCTGGGCCCAGGCAGAATAGGCAAGCCAAATGACCATTCTTGTGGGGGGGATCTGCTTGCTGCAAGCACACTTTGATTGCTGCTGCTCAACTGAGGAGGATGGAGAAGACATGCAAAAGGCAGAAGTACAGATTTTTAGCAAAAATAAGACATGGGAAACATGATTAAAGATAGCAGTCAACAGCAGAAGGCGTCCGTGGAGGTATGACTTGCGCGGTCGATGGCGGGAAAAGGATTGAGGCTGGGCTGGGGACCACCCTTTTATACCATATGTGATGTCGGGGTGGGACGTCAGGGGGGCAGTCCCTGCTATAGGCTGCTAGCTAGATGTTTTCTGTGGGATCCTGGTGCCTGCTGGCTTCAGTCCTAAAGGTATTCGCTGCAAGAGCCCCTTAAAGAAAGATCTGACTGGTATATGGTGAGTGGCAAATAAAATCAATATCCATTACAGAGCAACATGATGGCTCTCTTGTCCTGTCCTCTGAGGTAATCTGGTGAACTTAGGTGATTTTAATGTCTGTGTTGGCAATAAACCTATACTCATATACAACAGTGTGGGTGAGTGGTCATTTTCTCCTACTGTATGTCTGTGACAATGTTGTGGGACATCTAAAGGAGCAGATTACTCCCTGACTAGTGCCGTTTCTTTTGCCTAGGATCCAGACATACCGTTTAGAATCTGAGCCTGACCCAGCCTAAGGCTCACTTAAGTTACTTTATTGGGGAGGGGGGGTGTTATACAAAAACAAATTACTCAAGCTGGTTATAGCTGAAGCTCGCATCTTTTCTAGGTGCACTCAAACTCAGAAGCACTTGTAGACTAAGTGATCTGTAATTATCAGCATCTTATTCATATTCACAAAATATGGAAGCTGAACCTGGTCATGTGGGGTTCCAAAACAAGATCTACTAGATTCACTAAGGCCATTCACAACGTGTTACTCTAACACGTAGGCTATACTACCAAATGGTCCACCAGACTCTCTGACACTACTGCCTTTCACATCCTCTTTGTTAAAACCAACGCTGGTCAAAGGTCCTTCCGTTACAGGGCTCCACTCTGGATGGACCAAATCCCTGATCCTACCCTATCAACACCAAGGCTGGGACCTTTTAAAACTGAGTTACGAGACTATGTAATGTCCAACTCCAAATGTGACTGCAGAAAACCCCTGTGGTGTTGCTCTAAGTGTCTGTTATGAAATATACCTCTGTATCTTTTCTCTCTGTATTTGTTCCCATTATCTCCTGTATTTGACTTTGCTTCCTTGTATGATGTGGAGCCTTTGTAATTAAGTCCCTGACTCAAAGGGTTGTAATTCCTAGACTTTAATAAAATAAAAATATAAAAATAAAATACTACCAGCCCTAATGATGTGAGTGGGATTTTGGGGGTGGGTAATTTACTGAGTGGCACTGTGTTGTTGAATGTAGTGCTGGTAAAAGGTGAGGGCCTGACAACACTGTGAAGACTGAAGCTCTCCCCTGAGTTTACTTATACAGCCAGGTACAGCACAGACTGGTCAGGTGCACTGAGGCTTCCCCACACTAGATTTAGTGTTGTTAAAATGAGATGGACTGGCAGCACTGGAGACTGAAGCCCTCTGTTTATCCACAAGCACAGGTTTAGTGTGGGGGAAGTTCAGTGCAACCTTCTCCACATGACAAGGTGATAGTATTTAGTGTTTGTGAAAAGTGAGGGACTGGTAGCTCTGGAGAATGAAGCAGCCTGTGTCAAAAGGTAGGTTTCCATACCAGATTGAATAGAACAGCTTTTTTTTGGGGGCAGACCTGGCACGGAGGGAAGAGTTAAAAAATGTTTTTTGAGGGGAAGGGGGTATTTTTCATGTTTGCCTAGGGACACCACACACCCTAAGGCCAGCCCCTGCTAGCAAAAGGGGTGATGCAAGTGGACAGCAGGGTGGCTAATGTAAGGACAGTCCACAAAAGTGGAGCCAGCGATGATCTGGGTACCTACAGGCAAATTAGTCTGACTGCTATTGCAGGGAAGCTGCTGAGACCATCAGAAAGGAACACCTAGTATTCCTAGGGGAAAGGGCTACATGACAAGCAGCAGTATAGATTTATGGCAGGCAAATCCTACCAGGTCAAACAAATTCATTCTTTTTTCGAATTGGTTGCAAAGTGGACAGGGGCCAGGCAGTAGATGGCTACACAATGATTTGCGCCAGTCAATCTGACACACGACACTTTGTTCTGCCCTGTGAGCTCTGGCATAAACCACGCCCCTGAACAAATCGTTCTCTGGCAATTTGCCCCCCAGTATAAATAAAAAAAACTCGGGGAGGGGGGCATGAATCAGGAATGAATTGTTCAGGGAGGTGACTGACGCCAGAGCTCAGAGCCCAGAGTGAGTTGTGGTGGTGTGGAATGCCCATCGCAAATGGTTTACGGACTAATCGTCACGGTAATTTTCGTTGCGGTCAAGTTGGGGTGGTGAAAATGTAACGGCACTGTAGTCGCCAGCATCGTAAGCTGCGATCATGTTATAACTGCAACGATACTCCCCAATTCGTAACAGTGTAAAGAGCAAAGTGTATGTTATTTTACTTGCCTCTCAAGTTTAGCCACAATGCAATTCCATATCGCAGCCGAACCCTATAGGGTTAAATCGGCTGCAACACCAAAAAGATATGGCTGTTTAATAGTCCATAATAAATCAGATACACCCCAAATAACTACAGCACGTATGAAACCAGTTTTATATACAGTACATTTTCAGAATCATGGCTTTCCCCTTTTGGGCAAAAGGTTTGATAACTCATATGTGCCTTGCCTTTTAAGATCGCATCAAAGATCAAGTGAAAGCATGTGGTATTGACCCTCCTACCTCAGACCAACCTCACTAGGGCATATTTTTTTTTTTTTCCATTGAACTGGCCCTTAAACACCAGTCACAGTTTTCTTTTTAATTGAACCACACCATGTAATGCAGCAGCATACACAAATTTTGAGTTTGGGGTCGCATGTTGCACTTTAGCTTATATACAATGTACACAAAACAACAGACAATCATAAAAAGATACGACACGGACACCCTGAAGCTAGATTATCATTAGAGTTGTGTGGTTCTGCCCTTTTCCACTATTGTTGCTGATGCTTCTGGTGCAGTTATTAAGGTGTAGGGAGTATGGGGTATGGGGACACTGTTTAGTTAGTTAGGGTTTTGTTTAAGCACGGACTCATTGCGTCGACCAGTTTAACCACTCCAATTTGTCCCCGCAATGATTACTGTAGCAACAAAACGTCTTGTCAACTATTTGTCCGCAACAACCTCACCGCAATGTTTTGTCCAGGGACTAAATGGCCGTATGCAATCGCAAACTGACGTGTCCCTGCAGCAGATGTGTTGTATCTGGACATCAGTAAGGCCTTTATTTCTGTACCACGCTGGTTAAATAGCTTAAGGGCCTGGGGTGTAGGACAAACTTCTCTATTGGCTAGGAACTGGTTGGGAAGCAGGACTCAGAGGGTGGTAGTTAATGGTGAATTCTCTGCGGTCAGGGGAGTCATGAGTGGGGTGCAGCAGGGATCTGTCCTGGGAGGTGTGCTATTCACTATTTTCATTGGTGACATAGAGAAGGGTATCCAGAGCAAGATCTGTCTCTTTGTAGAGGACACCAAGATCTGTGGGAGAGTAGACTCAGAGGAGGGAACAAGGGACATGAAGGGAATCTAAAAATGTTGGAGAGGTGGTACAGGGTATGGTAGTTTAAATGTAATGTCAAGATGTGTAATAGTTTGCATAGTGACAAAATAAAATCTAGAAAAGACTACTGGATGGGTGAGTGAGGGTGGTTCAAACCTCTAAAAAGAGGGACCTGGGAAACATTATTAGTGACAACCTCAAGTCTATGGCTCAATAAAATAAGGCTTATGGGAAGCCAAGTAGGATGCTATGGTATACAGCTGGGGCATTAACTAACAGAAGGACAGGGGTGATGCTGCCCTTGTACAGGTCCCTGGTGAGTAATATATGCAATTCTGGAGTCAAGAAAGAAAGAAAAGAAAGAAAGAAAGAAAGAAAGAAAGAAAGAAAGAAAGAAAGAAAAGAAACCACTTGGAGAGGATTCAGAGGAGGGCTACAGAAATGATCCAAGGTCAGCAAAGAAAGATGTGGAGTGCTCAACATGTACTCTCTGGAGGACAGGAAAGAGAGGGAGCCCTGATAGAGACTTACAACATTTTGAGGGGAATAAATAGGGTACATAGTAATTTATTAATGAGATATGAAAACAGCGTAACCAGGGGCATGAAGGGGTGAGTGGCAGTAGTAGAATTTATTCATATTAGGCGCCCTTCTCCTGAGACTCAGGGCACCATTACAATAAGAACAATTTGACTCATAAAGACACATAATACAATAATAATCCACAAACAAAATTAAAACAAGACAAGACAAATCAAAGACAATATTATAACAATTCCTATTAAAGAATCCCATCAAATAATAAAATACTAACCATAAAACTAAAGATGGATGTACTGTAAACAATTATATGGCTTCTCAAAAAGCCTGCTGGAAAAGGTTAAGCTTTAAGCCCTTTTTAAAAAGTGACCACCAAGGGGGCATCCCTCAAGGTTCTGGGCAAGGAGTTCCAAAGCACTGTACCCGCTACTTTGAAGGCCTAGTCATCCAAAGACTTTAGCCTTGCCCTCAGGACCATCAAGAGTCCCTCTTCGGAGGATCAGAGTGGGCAAACTGGGGCGTACGGGTGCAGGAGCTCACTCAGGTAGGCTGGGCCCAGTCTGTGCAGGGCTTTTGTAGGTTCATAACCGTATTTTAAATGAGATACACCACTTCACCGGCAGCCAGTGCTGAAGTAATACACCAAGATCTTGACAAGCCTGTGAGTAACTGGGCAGCTACGTTCTGCAGCAACTGCAGGCATCATAGCATACCCCCATTAGACCCAAGGGTATAGAGCATTACAATACTCTAGCCTCGAGGTCACAAACGCATGGATCAGTGTGGCCAGGTCTTTGGGGGGGGGGGAGAATAAGGGACCTCATCAAGTGGATGTTCCGAAGATGAAAAAAGTAATTCCGGACTATGGCCGACACCTGGGGCTCCACTGTCAGGCCTCCATCCAGAATGACTCCCAGATTCTTCACCCTAGGGCAGGGTAGCAGAATAGAGTCACCAAGCTAAGCCCAGTCACCCCTGTGCCAACCACCGATCCTCTCTCCTTCAACCCGGCTTGACCACTAATACCTTGGTCTTCTCGGGCTCAGTCTCAAGCAGCTAGAAGTCATCCAGGTCTGGATCTCAGCCAAGCATTTATTAAACATGTCATTGGCAACTTGAGTCCCAAGCGTAAAATACATGTAGAAGAAGAGGGAGGATTCAAAAGGGATGCAAAGAAGCTGTTTTTCACAGAGTAGGTGGTGGATGAATGGAATAGTTTACCCAAGCAGATGGCTGACGCCAAGTTAATCATGAGGTTCAAGCACGTATGGGACAGACACAAGCAGATATGGAGGTCTACGGGAAGGAGGATATAGAAAGCCTGGGGTGGTAATGAGACACCACTGAGGCAACTGGCTCAGTATATCTTATCTGGCATAAGGTAAGGTCTCAGACAAATGCAGGTAATGGGCAGACTAGACGGACTGCTGGGTTTTATATGCCAGCAAATTCTATATACAGTACCTATGCATATATAAAAAAGCAGTGGGCATTCCAGAAGGTTGTTAAGGAGCGGATCTGCTGGATTTTTTTCACGGCTGGTTACTGACGATCATTCAAACAGCAGACTGTCTGGGAGACATAAATAGGTGTGGTACCAGTGTAAAAGCCCAAGTATATTACAGATCTCTAGTAATGAACTGTATTGCCTCAATGTTAATATAACCAGTTAGAAGTATAGCTCTTACCCTGCAAAGGCTGTTTCATGTTTTACACTAACTCTAAAGACATCTCTGTAAATTAGCTTTCCTCAATGGTCTTTCCTTTTAATTCACTGAATAACCTGAATGACTGTCTACTCCCTACGCTTTCAGTTTCAGTGACCCAAAGGATCACTGAAACTCACTGGATAATAAAAAATGGCTGTGGATTTCCAAACTGCCCAGGATTCAAACTGGACAATATAGAGGGGGACTGAGGGAGGTCATATTAAGTCTGCATCTACTCTTGCTCTTTGCTAATATTTTTTTATGCAAATTGGTTTTAGTGTGGTAATACTCAGAAATATACACTAGTATACTGAAGGCTCACTCACCGGGTTATAAATTTTAATGCAGTTGACTCTCTCCACAGGGTGTGTCCTATGCTATCAAGTCCATGTACTAGTGCTGTGATACCCAGGTCAAGTTCCCTCGCGTACATCAGTATTTTCAGTGACGAACTGTTCATAACAGCCAAGGTCATCACTTTAGATTTGCCTATCTTCTTGCAATTTGCCAGCTGATTACTACTGCAGGTTAAAGGGCCTGTGAAGGCACATATATGCACAGCGCTGTTCCTGCATAATGACACCTGCCGACTCTAACAGCCCTGCAAATGGCAATGGATATTTTTAGCATTTAGATACAGCGACACCAATCTACAACTAGTTATGACTGATGACACTAGGATAGCAGTATCTGGATATTTTTAGTTGTGAAGGAACCTGGCACTCAGCACCACTGTACCAATGAGGAGAGACTTGTTGAATATTTTAAGAATGCGGTTGCCACCTGGGACCCTTTAATAATGAGATCCTTCCCAGTGACCGCCCATGAATTTTGACCAACTAGCAAAACAAATTATATGGCGCTAGATATCTATCTATATACACAAACAGACATACACAAAATATTTATGGCTCTGCCTCAACTACTGCACTTAGGCACATTACAAGCTCCCTAAACAAGGCCTGTTGACTGCTTACTGGAGCTCAAAGACGCACTCATACATGTGAGCTCTACACTGAAACAGGATGGTTGCAGCTCTCAAATCGCATCAAGTACCTTACCTGCTTGATGGCAAAAAAATCCACCATGGGTCTCACTCCACCGTGTATCCAAGACCTGCTATGCCCGAATACCAGCATCCACTTCACCAGAAGTTCGGAACATCAGCTTCTCCAGGTCCCCCGATGCCGGACCACTCAGGGCCAAAGATCCTTTGCCTATCGTGCCCCAGCTGGTACAATGCCCTCAGCACTCTCATCACCTCCTCCACCTCCCTAGGAGTTTTCAAATCTAGGCTACATTCTCACTTCACAGCCTCCAGCTCCTGTGACTGCCTCGATTAAATGTTTCCCTCCTGGCTGTTCTATTGTTTCATCTACCACCTCTGTCTCATTTCTTGACAAACGCATCTGAGTAGCTCTAATATCTCTATGTCTGCATCCCCTTATCTCCTCTTACCCCTTCCATTTGTTAATTTCTCTAACATTTTCCTCTAATTAGCTTGTACTATGTATGCTAAAGTATTTTTTTTTTCTTGTTCGAAGTTTGACATTAATGTACTGCACTATACTGGCTTATGCCACCTCATAACTTGTTTGCCATCCTATGTAACTTGAATTGTTTGTACACAATCGATGTGGAACCTTTGTAAAAGAGCCATGGCTCAAAGGTAATAATTCCTAGAACAATAAACTAAACTAAACTAATTTAGTGTCATGTGTTATAAGGTATTGCATAACATCTTAGAAAATTACCCCTGCCCTCTCCTGTCCACAAACTAAAAATATGGTCATGCCCGGCCTGGTGGTGCTGAGGGTTGAGGTGCTGAACACCACACCTCGCACCATGCCAGCGACCCAGGTTCGGGAACGGACTTCGATCGCTGGGGGTTGGACGGGGGAAGGAAGATCAAGTGTCCCACGGACTGCTCTCCTCCGGGGAGGGAGGGTGAGGAGGATCGCTGAGCCACTGGCTCCTGGCAGTGGCTAGGGGCTAGTGCAGGCTTGGGGATCAATGTGTGGGTTGGCATGGGCAGGCATCGGGCGTGACTGCGGGCAAGCATGTGTGCGGGGAATGTCCTTGATGCCACTGGCACACGTGCCATGGGGAGGACTAAGGGACAAAATAACAATAACAATCCTCCAGCACGAATAACGGCAGACTCCATTGGTGCCACAGTGGACCCACTCAAGATAGCTCCCTTCAAGCCCTGGCCTCCAGGTGTCCGCAGTGCATGGGATAAACCCCACTGTGAAGTGACCTCGGATGGCAGGGCGAAAAGGGTCTGAACTCTGACTGGGTCCATGGCAGCAGCCAGGAAGTAAGCCTGAGTGGGAAACCATCAGGTTGTACCTGAAAATAGGCAGCTATGCGTCTAGTGTACCTACCCAGTTAACAAAAACTAAATAAATATATGGGGACCCCCAGCCGAGGAGGTGAAAAGAAAATAAGTAAAAACTACGGTCCAACAGGCAGTGTTCATTTTGCTATTTAGCAAAAACCTAACTACAAAACCTCATGGAAAATGAATGCTTCTGGATCAGGTAGCACAAGGCACCCATGTAAAGTTCTAAAAATCCCTAGCAGTATCTTACATCTTTAACACCATCTGCACTGGAAACTGGCCACTGTCAGGCACATTCTTGCACTTCACTGTCACTTCCTTATCTAAACAAGTTGATTCTGCAGTGTGGCTTTCACAGGAAGCCAGTTCTTGTGATTTTGTTTTCAAGAAATTTAAGTACAAACAAAAAGACCATTTACACAGTTTTAGAATTTCACGCACACTATGCTGGTAGGCTAAATTTTGCTTTCCTTTAGCCACAATTAGACACATACTGTCTCAGTTAAGCCATCGCAAACCTTTGACACAAGGACAAAACCAAATGTGGTCTCTCGAGATATAAACTGCTGCATAATTTCTGCAGTATCTGGAAAATTATATCAAAGTCAGGCTCTAGTAAGTCACATGACTAGAACTCTTGACCTTTTCTCTAGAAAATGAGATACACAGTAACACGGTTTAGCTGCGCTGCAAAAGACTTAGGATCCAGCTTGTCTTCCCCTCCTGCCACATGGCAGTAACTACAGACACTTCCATACATATCTGCTGGAATGTTACCCCTACTCATGTTGTGCAACATTCTGTGCCATCCTCGCTGGGAATCCAGCTTCATCCACGAGGCAAAGGATTAATGTTAGGTAAAGTGAAACTGGCCTGGGAAGAGGAAGTGGGATGGGATTCCAAGACAGCCACTGGAGAAAAAGGCTGCAAAACGGATGGAAAGTAACTGCTGTTCCAATATGGAGAGAATTTGTTTGGAAAATCTTGGTCAGATTCTTTAGAACCCCCCAAATTACTAAACATTATAATACAAGCAATACAGAAGAATGCTGGAGGAGGTGTTTAGAAGAGGAATCACACTGGCACATTTTGGGGGGATGGGGCTGTACTAAAATAAGCCCTTTTGGATTCAGATCCAGCAGGAGGTTCAAGGTATTACAGGTACTCTACTGCTGCTGGAATTAGCAGAGTGAGTACTGCGATTTCCAGAAGCAGTTAGGCTTCAGGCAGAACAGTGAAAGCTCACGCTGTGGCTCCTCTGAAACATATAACAGACAACGGGTTAAAGGAGCAACCCCCAACACTTACAGAATGGCTAGGGCGGGATAATCGTATCCACGAGATGAAATGATTACAGCTACGTTTACGGGAAGAATGCCACACTAGAAATGGCAAGGCCGGATTCATAGGCACTCTAAGAGGAGAGTTCAGATGGTACTGTAAGTCAAATGCCACTGGAAGGATAAAGGAGTAACCTGGCGCCCCTTACTGTAGCCAAACCTATCGAATGGAGATAGACATAGATAGTATGGGGAGCTGTGCAGGAATAAGTTGGCTGTACCAGGGCAGTGATTTGAGTTTAGGTTGTTTCTTTCTCTTGTATTCATGGTTATTTATATTGTTATTGCCAAACTCCTGCTCAGCTGGCTAATATAGTTATGCAGCTTCTGAAGATAGAGAATAAACAGTATCAGATGAAAATAAGGGCTAGATGCACATTTTTAACTGTCAGTTAACACAAGAACAGCATGGGTAAGGATAATTAATTGTGACGTACAAAGTAACATGGAAATAGATTAACTACCAGGTCAAAATAGAAAAAACCTTAGTCTATCACAGCATAAAGAATATGTTATAGATTAATGTTATTCATGATGTACTATTGATTATTGATTGAATAAAGCTGAGTAAAAAAAAAAAAAACATACCACACTTTGTTCAGAATACCAGAATAGAGCAACATACCTTTGAATAAATTACTGAGTTTGTTCCTATGACAACATTAACATTTCGGTTATCAGCCTCTCTCTCTTCACCTAGCTCCAGGTTGGTTACCAGAGAGTCCTCAAAGTGTTAAGCCTGACCCTGAGAGTTGTTCTCAAGTGGCCTCAGGTTGGAGACAAGTTGTTGTGTTCCGAGTTTCCTATCCCAGCCACCTAGCAACAGGTTTACACATGAATATTCATGGAGGAAAGAGTTAATCATGCACAAAGTGTCAGAGGTGGTGCTAAACAGGGCAACCAGCCCACTTCACAGTATTTTGTCAAAAAAAGTCAGCACTCCATTCCAAACCACCACTACTACTACAGGCAAAGAGGTAATGCATAGAAAGTACTTTATTGTGGCAAGTTAGAGAAGCTGATTAGACTCAGAGCCCTGCTCGTCAACTCTATCCTTGTCTTCATCGAGAGAGATTCACCCCGTGAAACCGGATAAGGTTAAAAGCACTGGGGCTCTGATTCTATCCGCTTCTAACTTGCCACAATAAATAGAGAATAATGGAGGGGTGGTGTGTGTGTAATGAGATTTTAGATATGCCCAAGGTGTGGGATGCTACATAAACCCGAGGGTGAAGTCCAAGGGATTTATAAAAGCATTCCACACTGAGGGTGCGTGTAAAATCGAGTTTTACACACAACTCCATTTTTATTTTATATAATTGCTGGTCAGCACTTTTTCACCACAGTAATTATATAAAATAAAAAAATTAAAAAGCAGATCAATGGTGAGGCAGCCACAGACCGGTCAGGATTCAATGTGGTCCGTGGTCTGCCAATATTTTAAATTACTTTGTTAAGGCTTGCAGAGTGGACCTTGCCCATTGCTGTATTAGTTCTTGGGCTCTTTTTTATATTCTTGAGGGGGTTTGCTTACCCCCGAGTGGTAGTTGAGGCAGCTATCTGGCGAGGGAAGTGGGGAGAGAGAGAGGGAGGGAGAGACAGAGAGAGCGAGAGAGCAGGTGTGAAGGCAGGGAAATCCAGCACATGTTTACCGCTAAAACCAGCTGGTTATAACGGCAAATTATAACTGGGTTTCCCTATGGGAAAAGCACTGGCCAGTAATTATAGTACTTTTCATGCATTACTTTACCTGTAGTAGTGGTTGTTTGGTTTGGAATGGAGTGCTGACCTTTTCTGACATAAATATTCATGGCCTGTCCTTCCCATTTACATTGTAAGAGTGGAAGGCAAGGTGTGGTCCCGGGTGGAAATGGGGAGAACAGAGTGAGAAGATCGGCAGCAGAGTCCATCTGCCCCTGCTGCGACTGAGTTGGGGGGGGGCGCCTGCAGGTTCAGGGATGGTGGCAGGGTCCCTGGGTCTGAGTGGCGCTGGTCTCTGGAGACCTGGAATCCAGTTGAAGATTTGATGGGAAGGGCACCCCCATACAGCACCAGATAGGAGGAGGCAGACTACAGCAGCCCCCAGACTTGACAGAAGCCAGAAGATCGGGACCCAGATGGAACAACAGGGAGTTATGGAGGGCCACCCCTCAAGGGATGTTGCCGGGAGCCATCAGGGTCCGCTTCCACCATTAGTATGCTTGGGAGAGAGCACATTTCTAAGTAAACTTTCATTGAAGATGCTCTGTGGGAGTGAAACAAAAGTCTAGGTATTTTGCTAATTTGTGTAACCCCCTGGTGTGGTGCCTTGAGTACACGGTCATCAGGCAGAGGGGGCCTGATTAGAGTTGGAGTCGGTTAGTCCCCCGGATGGGGCCAGGCAAGGGAGCCTCTTCTTTGGACCACGAGGGCTATCAGTGACATTGCTGGAAGGGAGGCACGCATGGCCAGACCAACTAGCACAAAACACAGAAGTAGATCATAGTATGATGCACAGAACTGAAATGTGAATGCCACTGTCTGGCACAAACGAGTGCAGGCATGTTCGACCCCAAGGTAGTGCTCACCCTGCTTGGGAGGATGCCACCACGCACTGGTTCTTGGAGTGCCAGGGCTTCAGGGACCCCATACATGGGAGACAGGGAACACAGAAAAAAATAAAAGGTAACTGATAATGGGAGAAAAAGTAAACCAGCAGCAGCAGAAGCCCTTTAGATCAAACGGAGTGAATCCTGAATAACTGGGTACAGTGAAAGCATACAGAGAGCAGGAAGTTTAAGCCTATTTCAGTGTGTGGGTAGAATGAAGTGTACCAAGCATAGGAAGTTTCAACCTACTGAAGTGAAGAAAGGATAATGATATCAGGAAATGAGACGACAATGAGGAAGAAAGTAAACAGTGAGAGTAATGCACTTTAATGACTGTGTGACACTGTGGACAACGTAATCAATATATCCTGCTTGGTCCCGATTCCCTGTGTGTGTGTGTGTGTGTGTGTGTGTGTGTGTGTGTGTGTGCCCCAAATGTGTGTGTGTCGTGTCATAGTTAGTAGTGCCCCAAAAGTGCACACTGGTTGCTCCTGGTCCCCATTCGCCCTGACCCGAGATGTCAAGGTACAAGAAGGTACAGGTTTTCATGGCATTAGGTGAGTGCTCCTCTGAATGACATACCACCATATACCCTTAGACACAGGGGTGCCTTGCCCTTGCATTTATTAAATTACATGGATAAATAAAAGCCATCTGATTGGCTGAAAAACTCACTTGACCATGTAATTATTCCTATAATTGCATGGCTGCATTTTTAAAGTATTTTTGCATTAAAGCCATTTTGTAAGTGCAATATAGCACTTCAGGGTTGTGTAGCTATGGTTAGTAATCTAATCTCGTGTGTGTTTAAAGACATGGGATGCAACCAACACACCCAAGTTGTGCAATTATTGGCCCATAATTACATACTGATTTGCCTTTTCAATTTTCTTTATATTTAAAAAAAAAAACAGAATGTCAGAGTACAGTATCACATATATTACATTTCTCTTGTACGGTTGCAGAATATAGTTTTTAAAACAGTATAAAACACAGCCCTTCTCTTCTGTCACAGTCTTAACAGGGTTACTAGATAGGCGAGTTAAAACCTCAAATGATCTAACCAGAGTAGTTGTAAAATACCAAATCCATCCATGAGGTATGTAATTCTCTGCCACCCATGATGTATGCAATTCTTTTTTATATTCACAGGTTACCTGACCCTTGCAGACAGGCAGTTTAGGCACAAAAAGTATCCTGTTTCTCTAGTTTGTGAAGCGCCGACCCTGTCGTCTGTTACTAAAGAACTTCATTTGTGGTCTGACTTCGGTGCATCAGGTTTTCCATTTGATACACAGAAATCACTATGTCCCTCCACTTGTCCACTATTACTGCCTGTAGTGTAACCATGATTTAGTTATTGCCTTTTTTTGCTGCTAACAATAAAACACCCAGAGCCGGCCTCAGCACAGTGTAAACTGTGCATCCGCACAGGGCCCTAGGAACAGATCCACCCCCCCCCAAAAAAAAGATTCCGCTGCCCAGTTAGCCTCACTTATTTCTGTCTCTCTCTGCCTGTGTCCGGATTTCTCCAGAATTTATAGCTGATGTGTGTCTGCTCATCTCCTGGGAATTATCTTTTAATTCATGTTGAGCACAGAAGTGACACAAAAACTAGCTCAACTGAAAAGATACAGGGGGGAGACCACATAAGGGATGATATTTCTTCGGGCTTCCTGACTCCTGATATGTGGCTTCAACTAGGAGGTTCATACAGGGCAATGGGGTTACTAGGGCCAGCGCTAAAAGTTCTGAGCAAATACCATTTCTGTTTAAAGAATAAGGCTGTGTGTGGTGTCACTGGTGAGAAGGAAGGACATATGTTCCCCTGTATCTTGTTTCACCTGTGATCAAAAAGTTCTCATACCCTGGTGTTGCCAAAATATACACAAGTGTGAAGGAGATTGTGTTCCACAATGTCTCCAGTAAGTTGCTGGCACCCCTGGGACAATTCTGCCACTATTTGAGGGGTTCTAAAATAACGGAATTGTTTTCCAGACATACTTCCACACTTCTAAGGAGGATAGATACTCTGTGCTGTCGGACACAGATAGTGGTCCAGTGTTTATCTGTTATTTGTGTGCTGAATTCATCCATCCATTTAGCCTCCGTCATGTCCAAGGTTACTATTAGCAGGGTGCTCAGTGCTCTATAAGCCTCAGGTATAAAGTGAAGCAGTAAACCCATCTGCCAGGTCATACTGGACAGTATGACCAGGGGATGTACTTTTGTTGTATCTCTGTTTCTGCCAATCTTCTGATTTAGACAGCGGCAGCTCACTCCTACCAGTGGTACACAAACAAGTCCCTATATTTCCCATTGAACAAATCTATCATCTAACCTTGCTGGGTGGAAACCGCTGTCATGTGACAGGGCGTGCAAAACCTGGAGGACCAGTTTGTATCTACTAGTGTTAAGAAGAGGAGACCAAACCGTAACACACTTTGTGTGTAGGCATTTTTTGTTAGGTGTGTAAACTGCAACCCTGGATGTGAGAATAAGGTCTTAGTTGCTGATTCAGTTAGGTCATTCACATCTATTTCTTTCCAGTGTGCAGTATACCCAGGGTTGAGCAATGCACAGATATAGTGCAACTGCACTGTATAAAAGCAATTTTGCAAGTTAGGCAGTGCCTGTCCCCCTCTGTTTTTTGGCAACTATAATTTCCGATATGTGATTCTAGGGTGAGCACCTGCCCATATAAATCTAGAATTTGTCTATCCCAGGCATTAAATTCTTTTTGTGTTGGAGCATCAGCGAAGTCTGAAACCAGTATAATAACCCGTGTAATACGTTCATGCAGATTGCTTCTATCCTGTTACTAAAAGAGAGGGGGAGGACTGCCCACCATGCCAAATCTGAGATGATGTTATGTAACAACAGGAGGTAATTTAGTTCATACAGAGTGGACTGATCTTATGGGGGATATACTCCAAAGTGTTTAATTTTAGTTTGAGTCCACTCTAAAGTTAAATTCCCTCTGTAGGTCAGTAGGTGGGCCATAATGCAATTGAAGTGCTACTGTTTTATCAATATTTAATTTATAACTGGACAGTGCGCCATATGTGTGCAACTCCATCCAAAGGGGTTGGCAAAGTGGAGTTGGAACTGGTTAAGCGAATTAGTAAAAATATTCTTTGTAAAACGTTAACTTGTATGTGGTGCCATGTTGAAAAATGCCCTATAAGTCATTATTCTGACATACAACCTGAGCAAGAGGCTCCACTGTAAGGGCAAATAGTAACAGGGAATCAGGGTAACGGGCACCCTTACCTAGTGCCCCTCTATAATCCAAAACTGTCAGACAGGGACCCATTTGCTCTTACCATGGCCTGTGGATTTGTATATGGCACTTTGATAACTGAGATGCATTGTGGGGAAAGGCTAACTCTAAATAAAGTATATTATAAGCTTTTCCATGATACCCAGGCTCAGCGAGACGTCCGGATACAAAGTGCAGCAGTAAAAGTGTACACTTTACTGTATGTTAGCTTGCGTTGGTCTCACTGTTATAATTCCAGTTTGGTCTTAATGAATCAGTTTAGGTAAGATTTTCTCCAGACATTTAGCCAGAATGGCTGTGAATAGCTTATAATTAACATTTGATACAGATATTGGTCCATAAGATTCTGGGTAAAGTGGATTTTTTTTGTTTTGAGGTTTTAGAATTGCCGATACAGTGGCGAACTGCAAAGGAGGGATTTCTTTCTAAATTTCATGACAAGCTTGCAACAGTGGAGAAAGCAGTGTCTCTTCTTTATTGGCTTTCAAGAACTCGGCTACACAGATGCCCAGTCCTGGACACTTTCCCGATTTTCGTAATGTGAGTGTCAGCTGCAGCTCTGAGATTGTTATAGGCGCTGTCATTTGTGAATTTTGCTCTTCAGAGACTCCAGACAATTGCAGGGAATCAAAATATTGTCTGTACTGAATTAAGTCTGGCTCCATATCTTGGGAGTGTAGTGCAGAATAGTACGAGCGAAGTACTTTTATTAACTGGGAATTTTTGTAACCTTTTTTATATAGTAGTAGGTGTGACATAGACAGCCAGCTCTGAGTGCTGTATCATTTTTTACTTCTTAAAAATAACAGAAATGTGATACTGAATTTGTCTGTGGGAAATGCTAGTGCACTTGGAGTGACCTACCTCACTCACCCCAGATCTCAGTACGTGAGATAACCACACACACAGGAACTTAGATAAAAAAAAACTAACACTTGCAAAGCCAAGATAATTGCAGGGCTAAAAGGTACCTAAAATCAGGGACATCCTGTTTAACTAGTTCTATTATCAGTAGCTGAGTTGGCAGGAAAGAACATATCCATTTTACAACGTTTACAGGAAAGGAAAGCAGGGCATAACACTTCTCTGTGAAATTAAAAAGGCTTTGATATCTGTGAAGATCAGGAAGACCATTTTTCATCAAAGAGGTGTCATTTAAGAATTGATGCTATGCTGAGAAAAACAGGATCTTACTGCCTTATAAGGATCCTGTTTCCTGTAGAGATATATTTTTAAGAATAATATCTTGATAGGGAGGAAGTACAGTGACCTCATTCAGGGGGCTAGAAAAAGCAGCTTTTAAAAACTATGATTCTGGTTTCATAGACTGACTTCGTTACCTGACTTTGAAGCAGCAACATCAAGCCTTAAGAAGATAAGTATTTTGTGGACAGGAAATATAGTTGCACTTTTACACCTTTTTGTTTAATGACCTGTATGTTTTTTGTGATAAGAGTTCTGTATATTACAGTTTACTATTTTACCTTTTGTTTAGTAAAGATATATTTTAAAAACAGAAACTGCCTGGTGTGCCTTGAAACATTTCTTTGGTTTTAAGTGAAGTTAGATGGTTTTAAAGCTGACACGGTGCATGAGTTTATTGGTGTACTAAACTGGGAAACAGTTTAAGAGTTTCTCTGGGTCTTGTATAGAGTTTTAAAAGGGTTTGTTTTGTAATACCTGGTTAGGTGCCTGTAGGCAAAGATATCTGGCTCCCCCAAAGACAGAATTATCTGAGCCTGACAATTGGGTATGCTAACAAGAGGTTAACAAGTTTGAATCCCTCCAGAACTTGGGACTAAGGTGACTCGAATCAACAAAACAGACAAGAGGGCTACCTTGTTCTGTTCACTGTTCACAAGACTATGCTCAGAGGCTGGCACTTTGGGAGTAGAGGGCTGATCTGCTCAGTGAATCTGTGACAGATTGGTTGGCAGCGGCGCAGATAAAGTTTGGTATATTAAGCTGCGTTGTACAGTGCGTCAGCTTGAGACTGTTAAGCTCACTTGAAAGAAAGAAAGAAAGGCAGTGATTTAATTAAAAAAAAGGGAAACAGAACTTTATCACTTGGCGTACAGTCAAGTTCCTACCTATTTTTTTTTTCTAAAGTGCAAAGTCAGAGTAGCAGTAGTTAGGAAAGATGGTATCCAACTACAGCAGGTACACTGTAGAACAGTTAAAACAGTTGTGCGAGAACAGAGGAGTCCTGTTCGAGGTGACAGCCAAAAAGCAGAACCTCATACAGGCCCTGATGGTAGCAGATACCCAGAGCAGCGAGTCACAGACCATGACTGAAAGGGACCAGACCTCGAGTGTGGCAGAACTAGTGGCCAGTGAGGGGTCCCGTGCTGATGAAGAGGACAGCAGGGCCACTGTCAGTGAAGGGCCACAGCAGCAGGGGATGGTCACCAGTATCCTGAATCCAGAGGTACTCAAACTGCAAATTGAGTTGTGCAGGATGGAACTGGAGGCAGAGCGACAACAGAGAGAGGTGGATCATGAGGCAGAGCGACAACAGAGGGAGGCAGACCGTGAGGAGTGTGAGTGCCAGCGAGCTGCAGAGGAGAAGAGAGAGTGAGAATGCAGAGAGGCAGAGGAGAAGAGAGAGGAGCGCCAGTCGCAACGCGAATTGGAGAAGCTACGACTCCAACCAGCGGCAACAGGGCAGGTAAGGGGCTTGGGTTTAACTGGGACTGCAGGACTGGGTTACAAATTGAACTCCAAATTAATAACTAAGTTTAAGGAAGGGGTGGACATGGATGCCTTTTTAAATTCTTTTGAAAAAGTTTGTATTCAGGCTAAAATTCCTAGAGAGTCCTGGAGCTTCCAGCTATCCCCGTTACTTACCGGGAGAGCTCGGGATGCATTGAGTCAAATGAACAATGAAGACAGTGACGATTACAGCAAGCTAAAAGCTGCACTGTTAAAAAAGTTTGAATTAACTGCTGAATCATACAGAGCTAAATTCCGTAAGCTCAGGGGAAGCCCTGATGTGGGCTATGAGGAGCTAGCCACGAAACAATGTCAGTTTTTAAAATGTTGGTGGGAAGGAATTGAGGCAAACTCTGTTGATAAAACTGAAAATGTGATTTTATTAGAAAAGTTTTAATGGGCATGCCCAGCAGAGCTAAAAACCTGGCTAGAGGACCAAGATCCAAAAACAGTGCAAGAGACTGCTGAACTCTCGGACCACTATGCCAAGAGCAGACCTGCTCTGAGAGCGAATGGGGTGAGTGTGGCAGTGCAGAAAGGGAAAAGCGCACCTTCAGGGCAGCTAAAACCCTCACTGCCTCCACTAAAACCAGTTAGCCCCAGGTTTCAACGAAAAGATTTATCTGAAATAAGAAATGCTTGTTGGTTATGTAAGGAAACTAGGCATATTGCCAGACAGTGCCCCAAAAAGGCAAGCCATAATACACAACAGGGTGCTAGAAAAGAAGTGGATTGTTTATGTGTCTCTGGGAGCATGCCAGAGAACATGAGGGAACACATGCACCCAGTTATAGTAAATGGTGTACAGACGCAGGGGTTACGGGACACAGGGGCATCATCTGACATTGGTAAAGGGGGATCTGGTACATCCTGGTCAGCTTATACCCAATAGATACGTAACTGTACAAGGGTTTACTGGTGAAGCGAAAACATTGCCACTCGCTAGTGTTCTTGACTGGGGTGAAACAGGGGGAGCTGTACAACAGGTGGCTGTAGCCAACACATTAGCAGTGGATGTGATCCTGGGTAATAATCTCCACCAGGGGGTGGTATGTGCAGTTACCTGTAGCCAAGCGGCAAGGGAAAATAGTTCCCTGAGCCCCCAGAAGCCACTGGGGAAGATATTGAGAGGCTGGTTCCCCAGCCTGTGTCTCCAGAGGGGGAGACTGATAAAAAGGAGGTAGAAATTTCCCCAGCAGCAAGTAACCACCCAGCTACAGAGGGTTACTCCAAAAAGGGAGGGGTGACCCCTTGTCAGAGGGTTGGGATGGACAGTGATCCTGAGGGCTCTGATGCTAGTGCTAGGGACCCTGGTTTCATGACTGAAGGGGACCTGTCCCATGCCTTGGGAAGGTGTGAGGAGTTTGCAGCTGCTCAGAGAAGTGACCCTAGTTTAGAGAAGCTGAGGGCTTTAGCAGACTCAGACGGTGCACAGGGAGGTGATGGCAGACATAAGGTTTATTGGGAAAATGGACTTATGTATACACAGGCAGTACAGACAGAGGGAGGGAGGGATGCTAGGCAGGCAGCTTGTCATTCCCCAGGGATATCGTGAGCAGTTGCTCAAGGTTGCCCATGATATTCCCTTATCTGGTCATCTGGGAATCACACGAACTATCAGCAGTTGGCCCAAATTTCTACTAGCTAACTTCACCCAGCAGGTGAAGGAGTGTTGCAGGTCTTGTCACGGTGCCAGAAATAGGAAAGGCGGGCAAGAAAACCCAAGCCGCCCTGATTCCATTGCCCGTAGTGGAGAAGCCATTCCAGAGGGTGGGAATGGATATTGTGGGGCCTTTAAATACCCCCAGCTCCTCAAGGAAGAGATTCATCCTGACTGTGGTGGATTATGCCAAATGGTACCCAGAAGCAGTCGCCCTATCCTCGCTGAGGATGGACAAAGTGGCAGATGCCTTACTAGGGATTTTCTCCCGTGTTGGGTTTCCACAGGAGGTAATCACCGATCGAGGGTGTTCCTTCATGTCGGACCTAATGAAATGTCTATGAATGAAGTGTGGGGTGGTGCAGAGATGCACGACACCGTACCAATGGACTTATGGAAAGAGTCAATGGTACCCTGAAGGCAATGCTTCGGGCATTTGCTGAACAGCATGGGAGGGACTGGGAGAAATACCTTCCTCACCTGTTGTTCGCATACAGGGAGGTGCCCCAAGAGTTGACAGGATTTTCCCCCTTCAAACTTTTGTATGGACACCGGGTACGTGGGCCCCCTAGACTTGATCCGGGAGGACAGGGAAGGCAAGCAAGCCACCCAGGGAACTCCCATTGTGGATTATGTCCTTAGGTTTAGGGAAAGGCTGAAGGAGCTTATGGGGACATCCCAGAGCAACCTGGCAGCTGCCCAACAGAAACAAACAGTATGGTACAACCGCAGAGCCAGGGCTCACTCATACATGGTGGGTCAGGAAGTCACGGTCCTTATTCCGGTCCGGAAAGAGAAGCTGCAGGCTGAGTGGGCAAGACCGTACAAAGTGGTTAGGAAGGTAAATGACATAAACTACATTGTGGAGTTACCTGACCATAGACAGACAGAAAGAATGTACCATGTCAACATGATGAAGCCGTATGCAAATAAGGCTGACATGGTGTTTGCGGTGTGCAGTCATGGGGAGTGGACGGATGAAGGAGACCTCCTTCTGGACTTGCTGGAAGAGAGTAAATGTGAGTCCTCTGTGGAGGCAGTAAAATTTGTCTCCCCAGCTGATCCCGGACCAGATCCAGAAAGTGAGGGAGGTTTTAGCAGACTTTGCCCCCTTGTTTAGCACCAAGCCTGGACTAACCACCTTACCAACACACAATGTGGAGACAGGGACACAGACGACCATACGGCGGACAGCATATCGGGTGTCAGAGGCTGTCCAAAAGGACATTAGGAGGGAAGTGGAGGAGATGCTGGATTTAGGGGTAATCCAGAGATCCCACAGCCCCTGGGCCTCACCTGTAGTCCTTGTGCCCAAGTCAGATGGCTCGACTCGTTTCTGTGTGGACTATCGTGGATTGAATGCAGTCACGAAGTCCAACAGCCACCCGATGCCCCGGACGGACGGACTCCTGGACAAGTTGGGAGGGGCGACCTACCTTACAACTATTGACCTGACCAAATGGTATCGGCAGGTAGAATTGACAGACACAGCTAGGGAGAGGTCGGTCTTCATCACTCCGATAGGCTTATTTGAGTTTAAAGTAATGCCTTTCGGAATGAAGAACATCCCGGCCACTTTCCAAAGGTTGGTGAACCAGGTGTTGAATGGTGCTGAGGAATACGTCATAGCGTACCTGGATGACATTGCCATCTTTAGTACTAGCTAGGAGGAACACTTTCCACACCTTAGGGAAGTGCTGGACAGGATACAGAGGGCCGGGCTCACTGTAAAAACCGAAAAGTGTCAGGTGGCCATGGGAGAGGTGGCATACCTCGGACATGTGGTAGGCCAGGGACAGCTCCGTCCTAACCAAATAAAGATAGAGGTGATCCAGGTGTGGCCCAGACCAGAAACCCAGAAGCAGGTCAGAAGGTTTCTAGGGACAGCAGGGTACTACAGAAAGTTTGTACCTAATTACAGTGCCTTGGCTGCACCCTTATCTGACCTGACAAAGAAAAGGATGCCCAAGAAAATTACCTGGGACCCAGCCTGTGAGGAAGCCTTTTCCAAACTGAAGAAGGCACTGTGCAGTGCTCCTGTTTTGACAAGTCCTGATTATAACAAAACTTTTATAGTTCAGACGGACGCCTCAGACATGGGTATTGGGGCAGTACTGAGTCAGACTTCCAGCTAGGGAACAGATCACCCAGTAGCATACCTGAGTCGGAAGCTGCTTCCCAGGGAGCAAGCATACTCCACGGTGGAAAAGGAGTGTCTTGCCATAGTGTGGGCCCTAAAGAAATTAGAGCCATACTTGTATGGACAGCATTTTGTGGTGCAGACTGACCACAACCCCCTGGTTTGGCTGATGCAGATAGGTAAGAACAATGGGAGGCTGCTAAGATGGAGCCTTGCTTTACAAGGGTATGATCTAAAAATTGTACATAGGGCTGGAGCGAATAATAAAAACTCAGATGGGCTGTCTAGGGTCTATGAGGAATGAACTGATTTGGGAAGCTCATCCCATGCAGGGGATGAGCTCCCAAATTCAGTCTAGGTGGGGAGGAATTGTGACATAGACAGCCAGCTCTTAGTGCTGTATCATTTTTTATTTCTTAAAAATAACAGAAATGTGGTATTGAATTTGTCTGTGGGAAATGCCAGTGCACTTGGAGTGACCTACCTCACTCACCCCCGCCAGATCTCAGTATGTAAGATGACCACACACACAGGAACTTAGATAAAAAAAAATCCTAACACCTGCAAGGCCAAGATAATTGCAGGGCTAAAAGGTACCTAAAATCAGGGACATCCTGTTTAGCTAGTTCTATTATCAGTAGCCGAGTTGGCAGGAAAGAACATATCCATTTTACAACATTTACAGGAAAGGAAAGCAGAGCATAACACTTCTATGTGAAATTAAAAAGGCTTTGATATCTGTGAAGATCAGGAAGACCATTTTTCATCAAAGAGGTGTCATTTGAGAATTGATGCTATGCTGAGAAAAACAGGATCTTATTGCCTTATAAGGATCTATAGGACCTATAGAACAGGCTCCCTTACGCTTCTAGACTGGATCCTATCTAACCGCCCTGAGCGCATCTCCAATGTTTCTGTACTCCCGGATACAATAAGTGACCACTCGCCTGTCATCTGCTCCTGGTCAAACAAATACCACAAGCCCCCTTCCAAGCTTATCTATGCCAGGGTTATCAAACAAGAGGCACCTCCAGCTGTTAAATCCCATCTAACCAGGCTGAACTGGGCAGTGCTTGACTCCCTCAGTGACACCAACAAAGCTCTGGACCTATTTATCAAACGTTTCAACGAAGCCTGTGACATCTATGCACCAGTAAAAAAGATGAAGGTCAAAGGACAGACCAACCCCTGGGTTACTACTGACCTTTTAACTCTACTCAAGCACAGAGACCGCCTCTGGCATTGTGCTCGTGCAACTCCGACGCAAGTAAACATGCAATTATACAAAGCAGCCAGAAATGATTGCACTCGAAAAATACGGAATGCTAAACGCAGCTATTACAAAGAGGCTCTGACCAACTCTTGGGGCCAGGGAAACAAATTCTGGAACAACATGAAAGAACTCACAGACAAGGATCCTAAAGCACCACCCACTATGCTCAACCTTCATGGCACTCCTACATTCAACCTAGGTACCATAACCAGCACTTTTAATAACGCATTTACAAACCTGGACACTGTCCTTCCACCAAATTTTTTCGACGACCTCCCCTCTAGCTCCTCCCAAGTTACCACCCAACTAGAATGTACAACGCCTAAGTTTATTTTTAAGGAGGTCCCACCACAAGTAGCTAGAAAATACATTCAAAAGGCCATCGGCAAACAAGGGTACAGTGGTGACGCCCCTGATCTGAAACTGCTGGCACAAGTCCTCGATGAAATCTTAGACCACTTACAAGATCTTCAATCTCACTTAGATTGGGCCATTTCCCTCTCTCTGGAAGAAAGCCACTGTCACACACGGTTCACAAAAGCGGAGATAGGACATCTACACATTATAGACCTATCTCACTCCTCCCCATTATCTAAAGTGCTGGAGGAATAGTGTCGGACCAACTAGTTGAATTCCTGGATAAGTACAATGTACAGTGCCCAGAGCAACACGGCTTCAGAAAGGGCACAGCACCACCACTGCACTACTGGAATTTACAACCTTCATCCATGCCACGCTTGACAAGGGAATTGTGGAGGGCAGTATTTATAAACCTTACCAAGGCATTCAACACAGTTAACCACCCCCTACTGCTCAAGCAACTGTCCTCCATTGGGATCTCCAGCGATGCCCTTCCATGGTTCACCAGCTACCTTGATAATCGGATCCAATGTGTAAGGATTGCAGGGATCTCTTCGATGAAAACCAGTCCCTCCAGAGTCCCCAGGGGTCTATTCTGGGCCCTCTACTCTTCTCCCTCTTCATCAACAATCTCCCCAGTGCCTGCCACCAAAAATATTACTATCATGAGCGATGCAGTCCTGTTTCCAGCCACCATGACATTACAGTCCTTGAATCCCAGCTGCAGCTCGACTTCAAGCACATCGAAGGCTGGTTCAATTCTCATAAACTTGTCCTGAACCACAGCAAGACTAAAGCCATGTCCTTCTGTAACCGACGGAACAGGCACAACTCTCTGTCCCTCACCATCAAGAACCACGCTGGGAACCCACTCGAACATGTCAAGGAGTTCAAGTACCTTGGTATTACCCTGGATAGTACCCTCTCCCACACTCGGCATATTGACACTGTTGCCAAGACCACCAATATATGGATTGGACTACTACACAAACACAAGCACTGTATGCTTGCGGATGCCCTTAAACTGGCCATCTACAGCTCTGTCACCTCCATCATTGACTACGGCCTTGCCATCTATGGCTCTGCCTCAAAAAGTGCCCTCCGCAGGATCTCAGTTTCTCTCAATAAAGCCTGTAGACTACTAACGGGTGCGGCCCGACAAACTCACACCTGTGACCTCTATGTACAGGATAGCTGGCTACCCCTACTCAGCAGAATACAATACCAGACCTGCTTACTTACCAAAAAGATTCTCCTCTGTCTCATGCCAGCTGGTGTTAGCTCACTCCTTACTACCTACAGTGGCACTCAATAAACACGTGGTGCCCAATCTCTAACCTTTCAGGTTCCTAGATGTCGTACCTCCATGGGTCAGCGGTCCTTTATCTATAGAGCCACTCAATGGTTCAATTCCCTCAATAAAGAAGCACTTTCCTCTACTACACTTGGACCCTTCAAAAGGAATCTCAAACTCTACCTCACCTCTACCACTCAATGTGACTGCTTCTCTGAATAGAGATCTCTCTAGACACCTCCCAGCTCACTCATGTCTCACAGTCCGCCCTTTCCCAGTCTCATTCCCTCTGGCACCAGGCCTTCCTTGTGACTCCTTTCCTGCTTCGCATCTCCACTGGTACAAGACATTTTCCACCACCATCGGACAGTGGCCCATTAGCCTGCAACTTCCTCTCCCGGTTGCGCCTGCAATACTAACTGCCTATGGTGCCCTCTATCTCTTATTGTTACCATGAGCCAGCTGCCTACTCAAGCTGCTAGATTATATATGAATATTATCTCAAAATATGTTATAACTGAGTATCTTTATTTTTTCTTTTAGTTGTTTTGGTTGTTTATTGTGCATTCTTTTACTACCTCTGTATGTATGTTGACCCTCATCCTTTGACGTGGAACCTTTGTAAACGAGCAGTTTCTGCTCAAAGGTATTTGTAATCTGAGAATTTAATAAATAAAAAAAATCAAATAAAAATCCTATTTCCTGTAGAGATATATTTTAATAATAATATCCTGATAGGGAGGAAGTACAGTGACCTCATGCAGGGGGCTGGAGAAAGCAGCTTTTAAGAACTATGATTCTTGTTTCATAGACTGACTTCTTTACCTGACTTTGAAGCAGCAACATCAAGGCTTTAGAAACATAGAAACATAGAAGTTGACGGCAGATAAGGACCGCAAGGCCCATCCAGTCTGCCCATTTCTTTTTCTACCTTATAAATGTGCCATCGGCCTTTGCTCTGTCAGTGGCCTATCTATTCATACTCATTTGTATTGCTCATATGCCTATCCATGCCTGTTTGAAGCCCTGCACTGTATTCATAGCCACCACTTCTTGAGGTAGGCCATTCCGCCATCCACCACCCTTTCTGTGAAAATAATTTCCTCACATTCCCTTTAATCGGCCCCTCTAATCTCATGCTGTGTCCTCTTGTCCTGCTATTTTCTTATATTTAAACATGTTAGAACTCTTTCACCTTGTTAATGCCCTTAGGTGTTTGAATGCCTCGATCATATACCTCTCCCCTCCTTTGCTCAAGGGTATACATATTGAGCTCTGTTAATCTGTCCTCATATGTCTTCTGATGCAGTCCCTACACCATTTTGGTTGCCCTTCTCTGGACTGCCTCAATTTGGTTAATGTCCTTGTGAAGGTGTGGCCTCCAATACTGCAGCAGTACTCAGATGGGAGCCTAACCAGTGTCTTGTAAGAGGATTATTACCTCCCTCTTACGACTTGTGATACCCCTACTAATACACCCTAACACCCCCTAGCCTTACCTACTGCTTTAGGGGTCTGCTTGGATGATTTCAGGTCATCAGTGATGATGATGCCCAAGTCTCTTTCTTCCTTTGTGACTGCTAGCAACTCCCTCCCAGCCTATAGGTGGCTTCAGGGTTTCTCTTCCCTATGTGCATGATCTTGCACTTCTTTGCATTAAATCCCAGTTGCCACTCTTCCGACCATTTTGCTAGTTTATCCAGATCTCTTCTCATTCTGCCCTCCATCTGGATCATCTACTCTGTTGCAGATCTTGGTGTCATCTGCAAACAGACAAGCCTTACCCTCTAGTCCATCTGCAAGGTCACTAATGAAGATGTTGAGAGGACTGGGCCCAGGACTGATCCCTAGGTATCCCACTTGTGACTTGCATCTCTTCTGACTGTATACCATTTACCACCATCTCTGTTTTCTGCCCGTCAACCAGTTTGCCACCCAGTTGACCAACTTCTGACCCACCCCAAGCCTACCCAGCTTATTTATCAATCTTCTATATGGAACAGTGTCAAAAGCTTTGCTGAAGTCAAGGTAGACGACATCAATTGCTCCCCCTTGGTCCACCACTCTGGTTACCCAGTCAAAGAAATCTATGAGATTAGTTTGACAGGACCTTCCGTTTGTAGAACCATGCAGTCTTGGATCCTGTGCCCCTATGGATTCCAGGTGTTGCACTATCCTTTCCTTAAGGAATGCCTCCATAATCTTGCCCACTACTGTGGTAAGACTGACTGGTCTGTAGTTCCCTGCCTCCTCCCTGCTACCACTCTTGTGGAGCGGGATCACATGAGCCCTTCTCCAGTCTTCTGGGACCTCTCCTGTGCTCACAGACTCACTAAACAGTTCTGCTAATGGCTCTGCTAGTTCCACCTTTAGCTCCTTAAGTACCCTGGGATGTATGCCATCAGGTCCCATTGCCTTATCCACCTGAGGCTTAGCAAGCTCTTGTAGGACCCTTTCTTTTGTGAGAGAGTAGTGCTCACCCCATGTCCATGGTGCTGAGCTGTAGGCCCTGCCCTACCTTCTCTTCAGTAAATACTGAGCAAAGCATCTATTTAGGATAGATGCTTTACATGGTCCTCCTCCTCACATGCTCCCTTTTCTCCATTAAGCTTAGCAATACCCCTCTGGACTTTCTCCTTTCACTAATGTATCTATAGAAAGTCTTGTCACCTTCTTTACTGTTCGTGCTAGTGTTTCCTCAGTTTGGGACTTTGCCTGCCTTACTGCCTTCCTGCTTCCCTTAGGGCAGTTTGGTATGCCTCCTATCTTCATCCGCTGTGTTCCTTATATTTCCTGAAGGCCAGCCTTTGGCTCTGACCTTTTCTGCTACTGTATTTGAGAACCAAAGTGGTTTCCTTCTTCTTTTGCACTTCCTTTTCTGTCTAACACAATGGGATGTTGCTTCAAGTATTGCAACCTTAATGCTTGCCACTTTGCCTCTACCCCTCACCTGTGTTTCTTTTTTCCAGGCTAGCTTAACTCTGTTGGCCATCTTATCAAAGTCAGCTCCTCTGAAGTCCCATATTTTGCCTTGGAATGGGATGATTTAGATGTAATGTAGATGAACCATACCATGGATGGTCACTGTTGTGACCTTCTACCTGAGATCTGTGATATCTTCCTGTTAGTCAGTACTAGATCTAGGATAGCCCTGTCTCTTGTGGGTTGTTGTACCAGTTGTTTGAGGCCCTCCTCTGCAAGGAATCCACCATGTGTCTAGTTCTGGCAGATGTTCCTCCTGGTATTGACCAATCTGTATCCGGCATGTTGAAGTCTCCCATTATCAGAACCTCCCCTTTAGCTGTCATGTTTTGTATATCCTCTAACAGTAATGTGTCTATGTCCTTCCCCTGGTCTGGGGGCCTGTAGACAACCCCAGTTCTTATGGCTGTCCCATTTCCTGTTTCCAGGGTGACCCACAGTTCTTCTGGCTCCTTATGTGTATTCTGAATTTCTGTAGCTTTGATATTTTCATTGGCCCAGAAGATAAGTATTTTGTGGATAGAAAATATAATTGCACTTTTACACCTTATTGTTTAATGACCTGTATATTTTTTGTGATAAGAGTTCTGTATATTACTGTTTACTATTTTACCTTTTGTTTAGTAAAGATGTATTTTAAAAACAGAAACTGCCTGGCGTGCCTTGAAACATTTCTTTGGTTTTAAGTGAAGTTAGATGGTTTTAAAGCTGACACAGTGCATGAGTTTATTGGTGTACTAAACTGGGAAACAGTTTAAGAGTTTCTCTGAGTTTTGTATAGAGTTCTAAAAGGGTTCATTTTGTAATACCTGGTTAGGTGCCCATAGGCAAAGATATCTGGCCCCCCGAAGACAGAATTATCTGAGCCTGACAATTGGGTATGCTAACAAGAGGTTAACAAGTTTGAATCCCTCCAGAACTTGGGACCAAGGTGACTCAAATCCACAAAACAGACAAGAGGGCTACCTTGTTCTGTTCACTGTTCATAAGACTACACTCAGAGGCTAGCACTTTGGGAGTATAGGGCTGACCTACGGAGTGAATCTGTGACAGTGGGTTCCTCAGCTTTATGACTGTGGCTCTTTACTGTTGTTGCCTTAATCTAAAGTGGAAGAGTTCTGTTGCACGGGGGCCTCCTTCATAGTATTATTGTTTTATATATTGTACTGCCATTAATAGTTTTTGCATCTGCTTCTGTGTTCAATGAATCTGAGGATATAAACTGTAATCTCTTTGTTGATGCCCTAATTGTAAAAAAGCTAGTGTATCTGTGAGTTCTTGCATTTTTTCCTCCCTCTGTTTTTAGCCCTAGCCATGTAACTTCTTATTTCCCCACATAGGACAGTTTTTCACGTGTTCCCTTAGATAGATTTTTTTTATGTCTCCTATTTTACTATCTTGTAAGATTTCTGGTTATTTTAGCTACAATATACTCTTCAAATTTGGGGTCATTCAATAAGCCAACACTGGCTCTCTAGCTAGTTTGTGTAGGACCATGAGTGAGCACCAAAGGCAGGGTAACCAGGGTGTGGTCTGATAACAAGGATTTGCCCTGTCTCATACCCATGCACTTCCAAAGATGCTCTGCTGAAATAAAAACCAATAATTTATTTCGGACTGCATTTTGTGGCAACAATACGAATGTATATCGGTTTGTTTGTCTGTGAAATTCACACCAGGTACTGAATAGTCCATATTCATCCAGTAGCCTTCTGCAATATCAATGGGTCGAAGTTATTTTAATTTTCTGTGGGGTTGACTCCATCGGTAAGTTTAGGTTCCCCCTTAAAATAATGTACCTTTCTGCATTGCAACAATTTTATTAAATAATGGCCAGAATGTGGAGGAGTCTGTACCTGGAGGCAAATACTGGTTCACAATGGTGTAGTAGCAGCCCAGCAGGGTGCCCACTGCAATTGCCATCGGGCCCTCTTTATCAGCATATCTGGATTCTATTGTGAACGGGGACTTTCAGGGCAGCAGTATGGCTACACCTCTGCTCCTTCCTATAGGATACAATGAGGCCACTACTTCTGTAAAACCAAATCTGTGTAGTTTGGCATGCTCCTCTATGGAGAGGTTCGTCTCCTACAGCAATAGGAGTCCCGTTTCCTTGTTTTTTTTTTTAAGATGAGCAAGAACTTTAGCCCTTTTAACAGGATACGTGAGCCCATTAATATTTTGTGAGATATTTAAAAATGTAGAGATCATGAATGTCTATAGTAACAATGACCCAACAACTATCCACTGGGGTGCATGCTACCAGAACACTTTATACTGGTGGTGCCCCACCCCATGACACATGGTGGAATGCTGTTGTTGTTTACCCTGCATTCCATTAAAGGAAATTTCCGATGTAAGGCAGCCACTCACACACAGTGGTAGCTGCCCTCATCGGCCATTATTCTAGCCCGGTTTTACTCAATAAAAGCAGTCTGTGCCTGAATAATTTCACTCGTAACTTTAACACTCCAGAAGCCCTCTGTCTTTTCAGTGCCGGGTTCAGCCGCCACGTCCCCACACTCAAGCATGTAATAACGTGTGGCCAGGGACAGCACGGGGCACACCCCATTCAAATGAATGGGGCTTGATTTCTCATTCAATTTTAAGCTTCAAAATGGTCACTTGGCAATTAATGAAGGACACCGCTCGACTAACATGGGCATGAGATGCAGCTTCCAGAACTGGACACAGTACTCCAAATGAGGCCTCACTAATGATCTGTACAGTGGCATCACCATCTCTTCTTCTGCTGATGATACCTCTCCCAATGAACCCCAGCATTCCACAGGCTCCCCCACAGCCTTGGCACATTGTTTGGCCGACTTTAGGTCATCAAATATGATTGCCCCAAAATCCCTTTCCTGTTTGGTGACCATCAGTCCCCCCAACCCCATGTAATCCTCCCCAGGTTCTTGCGCTGCAAATGCATGATTTTGTACTCTTTTGCACTGAATCTCAGGTGCCACACTCAAGACCATTCCTCCAGTTTAACTAGGTCACTCCTCATTTTTTTCACCCCTTCCGGAGTGTCCACCCTGTTGCAGATATTAGTGTCATCTGCAAAGCGGCACACCTTCCTTTCCAGACCCTCAGCTAAACAGGACTGGCCACAGAACTGATCCCTGTGGCACCCCACTGGTCACCCTCCTTTCCTCAGACTGAGCTCCATTTACCACCACCCTCTGTCTTCTATCACTCAACCAGTTTCTAACCCAGTTTACCACCTTGTGACCCACTCCCAGGCTGCCCAGCTTGTTCACAAGTCTTCTATGTGGAATGGTATCGAAGGCCTTACTGAAATCCATGCAGGCCACATCCACCGCTCCCTCCTGAACCACTACCCCAGTCACTCAGTCAAAGAAATTACTTTGATTTGTTTGACATAACCTTCCTGCTGTGAATTCATGCTGTGTCGGATCCTGTGCTCCACAGGATTCAAGGTGCTCCACAATCCTTTCTTTAAAGGGCAGCGGACACCTTCAGGAGAACTTTAACAAAACATTATATTTAGACACAGCTCACCTTGTATTTCATATCAGCTCTGTGGTCCTCCTCCCCCCCATTATTTACTACTGAGGTCCTTCGCATGAAAACAGGATCTTTGCCGCTGAGAAGTTCATCTGTTCCAGTTGCTTTCTCCCTACCTGAAGTCATAATCCACTGCTTGTGACATCACTGTTACTCTCATGGCAACAGATTGTGATGTACAACAGATGATTATGACATGAAGTAGGGAGTAAGCTATAGAGGCAGATGAACTTTAAGGGAACTCAAAGGGATAAAGCTCATGTATTCATGCACATTTCCTCAATAAATAATACTGGAGAGTTGAAATATATAGAATATATATGGAATGCAAGCCAAATAATACAGATTATTATGTTTTTCAGTTTTCTTTGAGGCGTCAGTAGCTCTTTAAGTAGTGATTCCATTATTTTCCCCACTATTAAGGTGAGGTTGACTAGTCTATAGTTTCCTGCCTCACAGAAACACAGAAGTTGACAGCAGAAGGAGACTACTAGGTCCACCTAGTCTGCCCATTTGTTTTAGACCTATTTTGACACTCTAGTTGCCCTTCGTAGTCAGGACCCTTGTGTCTATCCCATGCATTCTTGAATCCCGCCCCCCCACAGTGTTGACCCCCAGAACCTCTTGAGGCAGGCTGCTCCAAGTGTCCACCACTCTTTCTGTGAAGAAAAACTTCCTGGTGGTGGTACAGAACCTCCCTTCTTGCAGCCTGAGGTCATGTCCTCTGATCCTGGAGCTCTTCTTGAAGTGAAGAAGTTTCTGTGCCTGTACCTTGTTAATGTCTTTTTTGTACTTGAATGTTTCAATCATGTCCCCTCTCTCTCTTCTCTGCTCCAGGGAGTACATATTCAGTTCCTAAGTCTTTCCTCATAGCACATGTACTGCAGACCCTGAATCGTTTTTTGTCACCTTTCTGTGTACTGTTTCCACATGTTTAATGTCCTTCCTGAGGTGAGGCCTCCAGAATTGTACTCCGTATTCCAGGTGAGGCTTGACCAGCGATCTGTACAGTGGTAGTACTACCTCTCTCTTCCTGCTCATGATTCCGCTCCCAGTGCAGCCCAGCATTCTCTTGACCTTCATTACTGCCTTCTCACACTGCTTACTAACCTTTAAGTCATCTGAGATTATGATTCCCAGATCTCATTCCTGGTTTGAGGCCGCCAGCCTTTCACCTTCTAATTAATACTCCTTTCTTGGATTTTTCTTTCCTATGTGCATGACCTTGCACTTTTTGACATTAAATCTCAGCTGCCACACTCCAGACCATTCTTCTAGTTTCTTGAGGTCAGCTTCCATCTTGCTCATTCCTTCTGGGGTGTCCACCCTGATACATATCTTGGTGTCATCTGTGGACAGATACACCTTCCCTTCCAGGCCATCAGTGATGTCTGCTATAAAAACATTAAAGAGCACAGGCCCTAGCACTGAGCTCTGGGGCACCCCACTGCTCACCCTCTCTCCCGTCAACTGTGCTCCATTAACCTGTACCCTCTGGGTTCTGCCTTGTAACCAGTTTTCTACCCATCTGACTACTTCTGGACCAACCCCTGTGTGGTCAAGCTTCTTTACCAGCCTTCTGTGTGGAACCGAGTCGAAGGCCTTACTAAAGTCTAGACAGACCACATCTACTGCCCCACCGTCGTCCACTATTTTTGTAGCATAGTCAAAAAACTGAAGCAGATTTGTCTGGCAGGACCTACCTGCTGTGAAACCATGCTGTTTACGGTCTTGCAGCCACTGGTTTCAAGGAATGCTATGATCCTCTGTTTGAGTAGTGTCTCCATTAGTTTCCCTAACAGAGACGTGATGCTTACCGATCTGTAATTACTAGCCTCTTCGCAACTGCCTGATTTGTGAAGTGGAACCACTATTGCCTTTTTCAAGTCTTCGGGTATCACACCGCTCTTCAATGATTTTGTGAACAGAAGTGCCAGAGGGGCTGCTAATTCTGACCCCAGCTCCTTAACGATTCTGGGGTGCATCTGGTCTGGTCCCATGGCTTTGTCTGCATTTAGTTTATTTAGTGCCTCCTATACTTCAGCTTCTGTAAAGGAACTCGTGTCTACCCCTGGTCCTGGGGTGTTGTGTTTTTTTTTCAGGGCTGAGCCATCCCCTGGGTCCTCTTTGGTAAACACCGAGCAGAAGTATTTGTTGAGGATTTAAGCTTTCTGGGTCAAGTTTGGTGCATTTCCCTTCTTCAGTTGCAATCTTTACTATCCCCTCCCCCCTTTTGTCTTCCTATGTTCCCTAATGTATCTAAAAAATTATTTGTCTCCTCTCTTTGCCCCTTCTGCTATCTTTTCATCTGTCTGGGCTTTTGCCTTTCTAATTTGTTTGTCTGACACTCTCATTTTGTTCTGTGTAGGACTCCCAGTCTTTTCTCAGTTTTGGTTTCCTGGTATATGCTGTACACCTTTTTTCTTTCACTGTGGTAGCCACTTCCTTGGAAAACCATAGAGGATTTCTTTTTCTTTTTGCTTTGCTGACCCAGTTGGCACATTGATCTGTGGCAGTCTTTATTGCTCTCTTGAGTCTCCCCCATATGACCGCCACCTCCTCAACCACTATTTCCATTAATTGGCTACTTATGCTGTTCCTCATTTTTTGGAAGTCAGCCTTTCTGAAATCTAGCACCTTTATCTTTGAGTAGCTGGTGTCCTGCGTTATGTTTACCTTAAAGCTTACCATGCAATGGTCACTGTTACTCATATGACATCCCACTTTCATGTTCTTCATTCTTTCCGAGTTTGTGAGGACAAGATCGAGAATGGTATCTCCCCTTGTTGGGTTTTTAACAAGTTGGCACAGTCCTGTGCCTTGCAGTGACAATAAGAAGTCCCTACTTCTTCTTGTTGCTGCCGTTAGTGTGCTCCAGTTACTATCTGGTAGGTTGAAGTCCCCCACCAGTGTTACTTCACCTTTATCACATATTTTGTGGATTTCCTCTATTGGGTCTTTGTCTCCTTTATCTCCTTGATTTGGGGGCCTGTACATGACACAGATTCTGAAAGGTTTTCCCTAGCCCATATCTATTGTTAGCCACAGTGACTCAAAGTCCCCAGGTTGCCCTTTTACTTCTGTGGCTTTTATTTCCTCCTGAATGTAAATGGCTACATGCCCCCCTCCCTCTTTTTTTGCTCTGCTTATCTTTCCTGAACAGACTGCAACTGGGGAATGGCCGTATCCCATACGTGATTTTTCGTGAACCACGCTTATGTTACAGCCACCCAGTCCAACCTTTCTGTTTCTAAGATGGCTGTTAGTTCTGAAAGTTTATTATCTAGGCTCCTAGTAATTGCAACCACTGCCTTCCAGGAATGTACATCCTCTTTGGTGTGAGGTTGTACCCTCTTCCTGGACTGCTCCAGTTTGCTCTTTCCAGCCAAGAGATTATGGAGGTTGCTGGTTTGGGCGAATGTTGGCTCTGATTTGTTTTCTGAGGATGTATGTGCGTATTTGGCATTTTGGGCAGTGACAACCAGCCCACCGACAGTAGGGGTGTGAGCTGCATCATACTCCCTTTTATTTAGTTTAAGCTACCTGTATAGACATCAAATTTTTGTCCGAATGCTCGCACACCTTCTCTGTTTAGGTGCAATCTGCCATATTTAAAAAAAGCTCCTCCTCCTCCCTAATCCCACTTTTGTATAGAGGGACTACATCTGCCCTCCCCCCCACCAGTCCTCTGGAACCACTCCTGTGTTGAGTTATTCATTGAACAGGGCTGTGCTGCCCGCACCTCCTGTAGTTCCCCTTAATATTCTAGGATGTTTCCAATCCGGTCCCATTGCCTTGCCACTTTCAGTTTTGTGACTTCTTTTAGGACTTTCTCTTCCGTAAATGGACTGGTATCCACCTCCCTCCCATATCTGTTCATGTAGTCTAACTATGGTCCCGCACCTTCTCCTTCTTTTGTGAATACAGAACAAAAATATCTGTTCAGTACCGATGCTTTTTCCAGGTTCCCTTCCACACACTCACCTTCTTCCCTTTTAAGCCTTACTATCCCACCCATTTTTTTCTTTCACTAATGTACCTATAAAAAGTCTTGTCCCCTTTTTAGGGCTGCAGATGGGCAGAGCCCTGCAGTCCTTTCATGATCACTAAAAGGGCACCTTTCCAAACTAACAACATGTTGGATTGCATCACAGTTGCCTCCGCATCTGTGAAACAGTCCGCCCATGTTGTCCCTACTGACCACAGCGCTGCACTATTTCACAGTGCCGGCATTTTGTATATGAAAACAAAGACAAAAAACATTTCTGCATCCCAGGAAAATGCATCCCTGCCCCTGCTAGAGCTCCGTGGCACAGCCCCAGTTCTCTCTCAGACCGCAGCAAAGCAGGTTGGAGGGCAGAGCGGGGGATCTAAGCTACTAATACTTTTGACTCATTCTTTGGAACTCACAGTCTCCAGGTAAGACTGCACATCAATGTGGAGAGAGAGAGGTAAAGCGACTGCAAGGTAATGTAGTAGCAGTGGTGTAGTGCTAAATTTATAAGTGAGGGGTCTCTGGCCATGAATCATGGCCCCCCCCCAACCAATAGGTGGGAGGGGCCCCCAGAAGCGATCAGGTTTTAGATGCATTCTGGAGTATTTTGAGGGTCATTATGACACTATGTGGCTGCTTTTAAAGCCTTCCTTGACCTGTTACAAACAACCAATATCACCATCAAAATAACTAGTTTTTTATTTTCTTTAAAAAAATAGTCAAAACTAAAACAACTTCTTGATCAATATCAAGGAACAGAAACCGCATACATCTCTAATCCAGAAAATTCAGCCACTGAAATGTTCACATTGGTAACGTTATTGCACATAGGATTTACACATGCTATGGAGATGAGATGGGCTGTCACCATTTATGAATTTGTTGTCTGTCACTGTGTCTCTTGTCTCACATAAAACTGTGGCTATTGGCTAACAGGTGTCAGTGTGGCTCAGCTGGTAGCACCCCCTCGGGCCAGATGGCTGTGGGTACTAATCCCACACTGGGGTTGGGCTCATGCCATAAACGTTGTGGAGTGAGATCACGAAAGGGTGAGGATCCAGCAAAGAGAAATAATAATAGATAGCTACCTGCAGTTTAGTTTTCCACTTTAGCTCCAGTTGTGTTCTCCTACCCTCTCTCTGGTGCAAATACCACCTCCACCACTCCTGAGTGTCTTCTACAATATAGCAAACCACCAGTAGCCAGAGGGAGAGGCAGACGGACAGAGTGATCTTTAATTTAGAGTAGCACCCTTTCTGAGCCTGTCCCAAAGACGGACAGATTTTTATTTATTTGGTAATTCAGAAAATAACCTTTGAGCCAAGGCACTTTTACATAGGTTCCACATCATGTGAACAGAGTATAGACATTCAATCAAGAAGGTTACAGAGATTTAGGACATTTGAGACATTGAACAGCACAACACTCAGGAAAAGGTTACAGAGTTTCTTAGACATTTAAAACACTATACAGCATATGGACATCAACAGTAGTTGATTACAAGTGCAGGTAAGGTGCAGAGGCACTAGATTAGGTTAGGGTGGGCAGAGGGTCAGTAAGGACAGGATTTTGGTAGGGGAGGAGGAGGGCCTCTAGTAAAAGTGGTCAAGGAGGCAGGGCTGAGGACGGGGAGGCAGAGACCCATCCTAGCGTGGAGATGGAGGGGGTGGTGTACAGGAGCAGCCCCTTAGAGTGATTCTGAGGCATTGTCAAGGAGTGGGTGGGAGGGTGGCTTCTGTCTTGTGCTGAGAATAGTTGCTGTTAGCAGAGCCAAGCCTGGTCATCCAGAGTCTATCAGCTGTTGGAGAAGCAAGTGCACACAGAGCTGGAGGTCAGGTAGTGCTTAAGGTCTGATTTGAAGCCGTACAGGCTAGTGGAGTTCCAGAATGGACTCTGGTACCTCGTTAAGTCAAAGAGGGTCTCTTTAGGAGAAGGTGCGCTATCCAAGAGCTGTGCATCAGAATGGCTTTTGATTGATTTTTAATTTTGTGTAGCACCCTTTCTGACCCTGTCCCAGAGACTGAAACCGCCATATTTTATATCTTGAGGGAATCACCTGGTACCTATCAATTAAACACCTCCCTTCCAATGCGAAACTTGTACCTAAGACATCCACTACATTTTTACTTCCAACAAGAAAAGAAGGTTTGCACAAATGTATAAAACTCTGGCCAAACAATACACTACATGCCAACTTCCCATAATTAGGTTTTTCATAGGAGAAAATCTGGAGAGAAAGTAGAGCTAGGCATGGGTATAGGCAGGTATACTCCAAGCACTTCATGGTGTGCAATTTTATTTAAAGGGACACTGTCAGCTTTGCCCCTTCGTTGTGTGCACAGTGTGAAAAGTGTACCTCTTGGCACATACTTAGCACACAAGTGCTGAATAATGCCCCTATGTATGTAAAACTTAATATTACCTTAATCTGCAATTTTGACTGAAATACTGTTTTCATCCGGGACGATCAGAAATCAGCTGTGTCCCGGAAGCACATCCAGATCGGAGATGCGGGTTACGCAGACGTGCAGTTCCGAAGTACAACTTTTACACAAGGTAGCTGCAAAAACAAGTTATTCCTGACCCGGATAATATAGGGAAAAGCTGCTGCTATTTAAAACGTGAAAACGAGCAATGCAAAGAATACAATTTAAACTTTTAGAATGGAGCTAAGATCCCGTGCATGCGCATAAACGGCATGCTCCTGCGCATGATCTTTCTTTATGCCTCTTGAGTGCATGCGCGGAGTTTAGCTCCATACTAAAAGTTTAAATTGTACTCTTCTGATGCTCATTTTCATATTTTAAATGTAACAGCTTCCTGCAATATCGGGACAAAATAACTTATTTTTGCAACTTCTATAAATCATGCCGGGACTCAGCGTCTCTTGTCGTCGATCTGATGCTCTGGGGTTCCTAGCTGATTTCGGTATCGGATAACAATATTCACTCAACGTGCGAGATTAAGGTAATAAATATAGTTTTACATGCGAAACACATTATTCAACATGTGTCGGGATAACCACCTTTCACTATGAACAGCAAAAGAAACAAGCTGAAAATCAAAAGGGGTAACAAATAGGCTCTGAACTGCTTCTTTTTCCGCAGAAACTAACGGAAAATACTGAACCTTTCTGTAATTTTATTCATAGAAGTCAAAACTAGAAGAATTGGTCACTAATACTTTCTTTGCATCCCAAGGACAATACAACTTTACAGGCTCTGGGCTGGTATGTGGGTGTCTTAGTGAACAATGCATGGCATTTGTATTTACCCATGCGTGGCAACAACCACTGTCATGATAATGTCTGGCTACACCCGGGGGTAGCAGTGAGTCCACTTGGTGTGCAGATCTGAAATCCTGGTTACACTTCTTACTACAGGACCTTCACTCCAAATCCCCCACCCAAGCTACAGAAGCAGGCCCTGTGCTCCAAACACCTCCCCAAGCCAAACTAAGAAGCCCATCTCCCACCCCCCACCAAACCACACTAGCAGGCTGTGCAGTCCCAAGTCAGCTCTTCTGGCTGCTGAACTGAAGGGCCGTGGGGGGCGGGGAGTGAGTGAGAGCAAACCAGTTTCCAAATACAAACTGACACAAGGATGATAAACAGGATGCAAACAAAAAAACTAGAAAACAAAGTGCTGCACTACAAACTATTAAAAGCACATGTTTCCGACAGTCTTTGGACAACATATCACTTTTTTAACAATCTTAACAAGTTAGATTCAGACCAAGATGGTCTGGCTTTTGAAGTTAAGAGCTGGATGTGGAGGATTTGGAGCAAAGAGTCTGCTGGTCAGGCTTGGGCATTCCTCAAGGCAGATCACAAATTGTCCAGTGATGGCGCACTCAGCAAAAACTACTACACAGACTGCAGGACAAGTGAAGCAGATTTATTTTATTGACTTGCAGAGTATTCACTGTTCCTCAGTGTAGAATAAATGCTAACAGTAGCAACTGCAGCAGTCTGCTCGCCCTAAGCTCCAACCGTAGCCCCAGCTCTTCAGTTCTAACGCGCCTTCATCATTTGCAGCATCTATCAGGGAGAGCCGAAGCCTGACCAGCAGGTCCTATGCTCCAATCCCCCTTCCCCTCAACCACCACAAGAAGCAGTACCCTTAGTCTGGAACCAGAGTTAGACATATCAGTTTGTGAGCTGCTGGTCAGCTTGGCCCCTAGCTTTTAAATACTGGTAGCCAGATCAATATTTTTTTAATGTCCATCATTTTAAAAAAAATCAAAAATCACATACATGGGCAGGTAGACCGTTTGCTGGTAACTTTTGAAATCTGGTAGCCAAACCAATTTTTTTAGTGGCCATCGACTACCTGATTTGTCTCACCCCGTGTGGAACACACAATGTAGTATACTCTTCAATCAAAAACACTTCCAAGACTATGGCCCCCTACCCCAAAATAGCTCCATTTTAAGCTAAACTGTTAATCTCCACACCCACAACCGCACAAGGTCCACATGCATTTTAACAACCCTAAACATAATTTTTAAATCTCACCCCCCCCCCCAGCTTTTGAAGTGAAGGGCCATGGTTCATGGGAGGCTTGGAGTGAAGGACCAGTTGCCCTGGCTTGGTTGCTCCTCAAGACAGATCAACAGACCGTTCACACCAAAATAACCTCCAAGTCACACCAGCAGTCTTTTTGCTCCACGTACCCCCACCAGCCACACCAGTAGGCCCTTCACTCCACCCCTCAAACAACCAGGAGGTCCATCCAGCCAATCCCCCCTCACCCCACACCAACAGGCCAGATCTCCAAACCAGACCAGCAAGCCTTAAGCTTCAAGCGCCCCCCACACACACACACACCCCACCAGCAGGCACCATTACTTCCACACACCCAACACAACCCCCAGCCACACCAGTAAGTCCTTCACTCGAATCCCCAAGACAGCCTAGGAGGCACATTACTCCACTACTCCCACAAGTCACACCAACAGGCCAGATTCCCAAGCTGGACTAGCTCCATTTGTTTCAAGCCCCCCTTGTAGGCCTTTTACTCCACCTTCCCTCAACCAACTAGGAGGTCCATCGATCCAAGCCCCATTCAGGCTGGATCCCAAAGCCAGATCAGCAAGCCTGGCTTCAGCTCCAAGACCCCCAAGCACACAATGCTAACAGGCACCATTACTTCCACAGTGTCCCCCCACAACACAAATCCCCAGCCACACCAGTATGCCCTTCACTTCAAACCCTCTCCACCAGACAGACCAGGAGGTCCTTCATTCCACTTCCCCACAAGCCACACCAACAGCCAGATTCCCAAGCCAGACCAGCTCCTCTCTTCCACCCCCCACCATAGGCCCTTCACTCCACTACCTTCCCACCAACTGACAGGAGATCTATCAGTCCCATCTCCCTCCCTCCCCCAAGCAGGGCTGGCTTTACAGTTTGGGGGCCCCCCCGTGAATTGATGGTTCTGGGGCCCAAAATTTAAGGAGAACCATGATATGCCCCAATATATGCACAGTTATCAGTATTGGCTCAGTAACACCTGACAAAGTCAGAGCAACGAAAGGCGTCTTAGAAAATTTTGTTTCTATAAAATATTGCACAATACTAGGAACAGAATATTACACACTTTTAATTTACATATGGGTTGCAAGAAGGGTACACCAAGCCAAGGTTTGTTTCTCAACAGTGAATGAGAATGGACTTGGCAAGGTTAGAGGAATGGTCAAATGTATGGCAGCTTAGATTCAATGCTAAGAAGTGCAAGGTAATGCACCTGGGAAACAAAAACCCAGGGGAAGAGTACACAATGGGGGGTGAGATACTAACAACAACAAAAATGGAAAGGGACCTGGGGGTAGTCATATCAGATGACCTAAAGGTGGGCAAGCAATGTGAGAGGGCAGCAAGGAGGGCTTGGGGGATACTGGGATGCACAGGGAGAGGCATCACCAGCAGAAAACAGGAAGTTATTATCCCTCTGTACAGACAGTTGGTGAGACCCCATCTGGAGTACTGCGTGCAGTTCTGGAGACCCAATCTCCGCAAGGATATAGACAGGATGGAGGCTGTCCAGAGGAAGGCAACTAAAATGGTGCAGGGCCTGCACCGGAAGACATATGAAGAGAGACTTAAGGAGCTGAATATGTATAGCCTCGAGGAAAGGAGAGAGAGGGGGGACATGATAGAAACTTTCAAGTATCTCAAGGGAATCAACAAAGTCCAAGAGGTAGCATCTTTCAAAAGAGGTGTGCAAGAACAAGGGGCACAATTTGAAGGCAGAAGGGCGGCTCAGAGGTAATTTAAGAGTATTTTTCACAGAGAGGGTTGTGGATGCATGGAATATGCGGAGGAGGTTGTGGAGTCAAAAACAGTGGTGGAATTCAAGCATGCATGGGGCAGTCATAAGGCAATTCTAGGGGGTGGGGGTAGGAAGAAGTAGGCTGCTGGTTAACTAGGATCTGCAGCTTATCCAATAGGTAGGGAAATGGGCAGACTGGGTGGACCAAGCGGTCCTTATCTGCCGTCAAAATCTATGTTTCTATGTAATGCCCCATAATAGTGCACTACAGTGTCAGTACTGAGTAGTAGCCTAAGTTCCTGGTATGGGATTAGAACCCATGACCGTCTCATCTTCTAGCCCTAGAAACAAGCATACCAACAGAACCACTAACATGGTACTTTTTTTCTGGATCAGTAGTGAAGTAAGGCTTTAATATGTTGCCCTTTTCAAACTAGAATAGTCATTCAAAACTACATCCAGAAGTACAGCCCGCCCTCATCCAGACATGCCACGTAGCTTAGGGCTTATATTTTCCAATCCCACGTTACTGCACATTATCATATTACAAAATACAGTTTTTGTAATAACAGTGCTCAGTGTTTTTTAAGGTACATAACACAACAAATTCCACATGAAACAAACAACTAAGCATACCAGTTTTCTCATGAATCCAAACACCACACCAGTTAGAACACCTTTCTTCAAAATCAAGCCACAACAAAATTATACATCAAGACAGGCCGAGGTAAAGATATGCAGTCTTCTCGGATCTGCAAAATTCTCAAGTCTGCTTCAACACTAGTGTAACCCCTAGATGGCGCTATCCCAGGGGCTACTACCCCTGCCTGATTTGCCACTAACAGGTTGAGGGGCCTGGATCCGATGGCGGGTGCCTCCACCCAGAGGTCAGGGTTTGCAATAGTTGAATTAACTTGGTCACAGCCCTCTGGGACACTGCAACCCCCCTTTCTTCCCACTAGTGGCCCACACAGTATATCAGAATTACCTTCACAGTATACACTTACCCCCAGGACTGGTTCAGGCACTGGGACCCCCTGTAAAATAAGGAGATACAGTGCAACAATCACAGTACAATACTTTAACATAGACAAATACCTCAGGCATGTATAACTTTGCTGAAACAAGCAGCTCTGATTTATTTAGCGGGATATAACAAGGACAGGGGGAAATCAGGTTAATTAGCTTATCACTTTACTCATCTACCTATGGCTCTGTGCACAGGCCTATCCCTGCCAGTTACTGTCCCTGGGTACCCAAGCCCTAGTGGCTAGTCCAAACCGTGGCAGCTGGTAGGGGTCCTTTCACACAGAGAAAAGAAAAATTAGTTAAACAGTCAGCAGGACAATAATTCCATTTGGATTCAATGTGGCAATTCAACAGGGAGCGACCCTGAATTAGTACTCATGACCTCCAAACAAGATAGGGTCCTTCAACGTCAGCAGGGCTACTCTTGAGCTCCACGAGACTCCTCACACATTTATATGACAAACTGCAACAGGCAAAAGTCCTTTAATGGCAGCAGGATTCACTTGAGCTACACAAGCCTCCTCACACATTTATATGGTAAACAGTAACAGGCAAAGTCCTTTAATGGCAGCAGGATTCACTTGAGCACACAAGCCTCCTCACACATTTATATGGTAAACAGTAACAGGCGAAAGTCCTTTAATGGCAGCAGGATTCACTTGAGCTACACAAGCCTCCTCACACATTTATATGGTAAAAAGAAAGTACTATACCAGGCAGGCTGCTTCTCTATCCCGATCGCAATTACTGCACAATACCCGGGAGAACACACAGCAGATTCAGTTCCTGACAGACCGAGCATAATTCAGCAATTTCTCCAGTCTTCTACAGGGTGAGCCTGGTTTCTACTCTTCAGATATCCTTTGATTCTCTTCACAGGACGGATTCAGTCCTAACAAGCAGTTACACAAGCTGCAGACCGGAACTCTGGGCCTTACACATTTCCACTAAAACTGCACACTGAAAAAGCACAGGGCTCCTTCTCTCTTCACTGCCAGAGCTCAACTGAAACTCCAGCAGACAAAACCGGGCACTTCCTTTGAGTTCCTCCCAGTTCTTGGCTGGATTGGCTGTCACTCACAATAGACTGCCCCTGTTGGTCCAAAAAGGCGCTGAAGTCCAAACTACATCTCCCAGAGTCACTGCCCATACAATCCTCTTGTGGCTGGCTCAGATTACGAGTCCAAGTTCTGATTCGTCCAAGGCACCATTTTAGAGCTACCTTAACCCACACTGATTGGTCCAGTTCAGCAGTTCAAAACCAGAATGGGGAACTAGGCAAACACAGTTCTGACTACAAAGAAAGCAGGTTAGACAAACTGTATTTTCATTATTACTCTAAATGATTTCTGGCAAACAGTTACATCTTTCAGATAGGTTCCCTTTGCACTCCTAGTGACTGCAAAAATGGAGTGAATTGGCAGCAGCTCGAGTGGTACTCAAGCAGAGAAGCACACAGTCCCCCCATACAAACTAATTATGTCTGCAAGCAGACAGCTCTTAAAGAGACAGTACCAGAGGCTCTAAAAACACTCACTGATAAATGGCTTAAACGCCAAACACCATTCAGGTTTGGAGCATTCAAGCAAGCTCCTGAAAGTCTTTTGGGAACCCCCATTTGCAGGGGGGTTACACTAGGATTTAATATGTTAAAAAAGAGCCCCATGTGTGCCATAACTCTCTCTATTCCTGATAAGGATTTGACAGCTCAAGTGCAGACTGGGTGGGGGGGGCAACCATACTTGAATGTCCGACAGCAAAGGTAGAATGAGGGCAAGGGATGCAGTTAATTAGGACATGCCAGTTAATTAATTGCATGCTGTAGCCCTTTTATATCAGGTTAAGCAATGGATGGGTTAGACTTCAAAGGGAGCTATTAAGTGTTTTTGGGTTAAAGGGGCACCGTCAGCTTTACCCCTCCGTTTTCGTTAATCTCTGTGCAGTGTGCCTTTTGGCACACACCTACGTAATTATCACAGCAGAATAACCCCATGGACTTAGAAATGCAGCACAAATACCTTATACATAAGTATTTAGCAAAGTTCGTCTTTCCCTCGGGCCATCCAAAACTCCACTGATGCCGGAAGCATAACCTCATTGAGGACGCATCAGGATCGAGCTTGTCACAAGTGCATTGCCAAGCGGCTTTAGAACATGCTGCTTATATAAGTTATCTTGCCGCTAACTGCTCCTGGTAATTTAACATAAAGCTGCGAGTTTCGCGTGGTCGAATTCTTTATTTTAAAACCGTGCGCGAACCCGCCACATGCGCAAGGGCTGCATGATCTTGCTAATTTGCGCTGGATCTCCACAAATCTTTACTGCAAGCATGTGCGGATTTCAGCATTGGTTTTGAGGTAAATTGTGAGCTACGGGGCCCGGTTTAATTTTAAAATTACTAGGAGCAGTTCCGCGCTGTGAAGTTTATATGGGCAGCGTGTTCTTAAGCAGGCTTGGCATAAAATGTTACTTTGTAACTGCGCTTGATCCTGGTGCGCGTCCTCAATGGGGTTATGCTTCCGGTGTCAGTGTCGATATGGACAGCCAGCGGGAAAGACGAACTTCATTAAATATTTATAAATCTGGTATCTGTACTGAATTTCTACATCCATAGGGTTATTCTGCAGTGCTAATTATATAGGTGTGTGCCAAAAGGCACACTGCATCGAGATTAACAAAAACGGAGGGGTAAAGCTGACAGTGCCCCTTTAACTGTCAGAAAATAGTCAGGGAGGTGGGCTGCAGGCTTTTTTTGTTTTTGTTCTGATCAGTACTGGCTGGTACAAACAGCAGGTAACTAAGTGTATATGGCTATGAGGAGTGCGGGGTCAGCGCCTCCTCTCAAAACAAAGCAAGGGGACTTCGCACCCTTCAGCCCCCCAGGACTACACCTCTGTCTAGTAGTGATTGTGTTTCGGTCCATTTTCTGTCACATCCAGCTTATGTTGGGACGGGTAGGTGAAGTGGTGTGCACTGTCTCTGTCAGAATCCCCTGGTTTAAGATGCCGTGTCTCCAGCTGTGTGTGTATGTGTGTCTCACAGTCCCAAGTGCTGCTGCTGCAATGTGTCCCGCAGCCTGCGCCCCACTTCCCAAGCAACGTAGACCCCAGGACAGCAGCAGACACGTTAAGAGTCAGTCTGTGACTGTAGTTAGGGCCCCTATCCTCCCGATCGTCTGCAATATGCCTCTGTCTGTGGTTCTGTACTGTGTCCCAGTGCCCCTCCCAACCCCAAGCAAGGAAGACAGGGAGTGGGGGGAGAGAGAGAATTCAAGAGCCAGAGGAGAGATACACCAGAATTCCCCTGTGTCTCTCTCTGTCCGTTTGCCTGTGTGTGTCTGTCTGGCTCTCTCTGAAGTACATTGCTACTGTGCTGCTCGTCAGAGTGCCCTTGCTCGCTCTGTGCATTCCCACTACGATGAAGCACCTGACCGGGGGGGGAAGGGGATACCAAAGTGTTCCTAGGCTATAGTGGCCCCATTTGTCACGTTTCAAATTGGGGAGCAGGTACAGCTGCAACAAAGACATGCAGTAGAGTACTGAGAGAAATGTATTTGGCAAGCAGTGGTGATTCTGCATCACTGTGGCTACTGGTGCGCTTGTGCTGAGCTGCTGGCCACTTGAATCAAACCACTGAGCTGGGGGCGCTGAGATGTAGACCATGCTCTTCTGGGTTGGGGACAGACAGAGTGAACCATTAGTGTCAAAACTGAAATTTTTTTTCCTGTTCCACAGCACTGCATCTGGCATGTTACCGAGGTACCCAGACATCCCTAACCCCCAGCACAATCAGTATGTGTTGCAGTGTTAGTCAGGCTCCTTTTTAGAATGTTCTAAAGATGTCCATCAGATATGGTCATCTTGTTACAAAACTTCCACAGGATGTATATTTTACACACAAAAGTTTATAATTTACTTATATAAAAAAGGTTTTTTATAAAAATAAATAATTTATTTTTCTTTAATATTTAATTTCTGACTTTCTGTCAGTGGCACACACACCAGCAGTATGTGGTTATTTTACAAAGGTGTGAGCATGTTTTATGGATACCAATAACAATGAGTTATGTTCCAAATACGCAGTTCCATTTTATTAGGGCCGCAGATGGGCAGAGCCCTGCAGTCCTTTCATGATCACTTAAAGGGCTCCTTTCTGAACTAACAACATGTTCGATTGCGTCACAGTTGCCTCCGTATCTGTGAAACAGTCCACCCATGTTGTCCCTGCTGACCGCAGCACTGCACTATTTCACAGTGCAGGCGGTTTTTATATGAAAAAAAGAAAAAAGACATTTCTGCATTGCAAGACCGCACAGTCCCGCCCCTGCTAGAGCTCCACGGCACCCCCCCCGGTTCTCTCTCTCAGACCGCAACACAGCAGGTCAGAGGGCAGAGCGGGGGGACCTAAGCTACTAATACTTTTTATTTACAGTAGGGTGAAACCGGGGGTTTGGTGCAGGAAGGAGTATTGCAATTAACCTTGTTTCTGTTCTGTTCTTTTCTCCTGCTTCAGGCTTGTTTGCAAGGACCAGGAGCCAAGGAGCACAAACGGGCCACCGCAGCTAAACAAAGGGACTGTTGAACAGCTGAGGAAAGTGTGCCAAGCCAGAGGATTCAAAAAAAAAAAAAAAAGCTTGGCAAGTAACTGCTTTCAATTTCCCTCAGACTGCAAAATAGTGCCACCGCATCTGTAGCTGCCATGGCTGTTAGTGCAGTCCCCTCCCGTTCCGCTGCACGTTGTGCCTGGCATTCCAGTTCATGGGAGGCCCTGTGCTGACTTTTGATGCTATCGGTGATGAGCATAAAGCAGAGCGCAGCGAGCATTGGGAGGTGCTTTTCTGTCTGTGCCAACCCCTCATCCTCAAGGTCCGATGGCCCATGCTGCCACTTCACTGCACATCAGACTCCCCATTCCCCTCTAGGCATACCAGTTCATACAGCAGCATACTTTTCAAGCTGGCAGCAACACACAGTGGGGGGGAGACAGAGAAAGCGAGTAAGAGATCGGGACGGGAGCATATGCTCTGAATTCTTCCAGTGGCATCGAGCACGGCAAGGTATAGTGACACCAGGGAGAGAAGGAGTGACACAGACAGGGCACAGTTCCCCCATCATAACGTGCTTCAACAGCATACAGCAGCAGTGCGCTCCTCAGTACTGCAGAATTCCTGCAGTTCTCTGTATGTGTAGCGGCAGGTAAGTGATTTCTGTGAGAGAGAGAGAGAGAGAAAGATGACATGTAGGATGTGGGAGAGAACAGGAGGCAAGCAGACTGATTTCAGGTACTTGCAGAGACAGACATAAGACAGACATAGTGTCAGGAACCGAGACACAGCGACCGAGTGCCTGCAGTCCCCTCTGTCTGTTTCTGTTCACTCCTGACTTACGCGATCGGTAATGACAGACAGTGCTGTGACAGCGTCACAGTGATCCTCTCGCTTCTCCTCCATGTATGTGTGTGTGTGTCAGTGCTACAGTCAGTGATGAAAGTGAACAGGAACGCACAGGAACTCGGTTCCTGTATTTCTTTTCACTGATACTAGAACTGAAATTCTTAAACCAGCAAAATAATGACAGTTTCTGGGCTGGTGACCTTAATCAGGGAGTCCATCACAAAATTTGACTTGTACAATATTTCCTAGAAATACTTCAATATCCCTAATTGAATATCACAGTATCTATACAGTTATCCTTCAGACTGAGGAACTTCAGTTTGCGTTTGATACTTGCCGGTGCCAAAGCTCCTGCACTTCTTGTCTACCACTTGCACCACTGGCTACAGTGAGTGCATTCCTGGGGTCCCGGAACCAGTAATCAGGGCAGAGTGTGACATAGTTGCTGGGAAAGGGGGGCACGGTGAAAGAGAGAGAGAGTGTGAGGTGCCGCATCCCCCCATCAGCGTATGCTTCAGGAAACAGGGCAATGTCCTGTTGCATTCAATGCTGTGAGAGACCAAGGGAAAATCGGGAGAAGTGCTCTCTCTCCTACTTGCTCTCTCTCTCTCTCTCTCTCTCTGTCTCCCACAGGTAGCATTCTCCAGCAGACCCAAACCCGTCAAGCACTGGAGAGACAACAGCCACGATACCAAAACCCTAAAGAAATGTGCTGGACTCCCTGATATCACTGGCAACACCAGAGTTTGTACTGGGGGACTGAAAATAATACAACAACAACATTACAATTTTACATTTCATTCCCAGCTTATTTCACAACAGTATATTTAATTAGGCAACTGATTCCAGTGTTACATAGCAGCATGAATTCATTTGCAAGGCATCCTCTACGTACAAGTGTGTATAATGTTTGGAGTTTTTCTAAAATAAATGCATAACTTTAAAAAAACGTCAGCGAGAGAATCACTTGAGAGATTGCACTGGGATGTGGGTGACTAACTAAATAAGCCATTAACTGAAACAAAACAAGTTGGGCATGATCACCTTATAAAAAAAAAAATAACACTGCTTCATGTAGTTCTGTTTTGAACTGGAACCTTTCTCTCTGAAAACTTTTCTGGTGATCAGAAGAAATAAATTAACTGTGCTGTTTTCTTTATTTTTCTTTATGTCTTTGTATACTGGGTAAGTGCACTGATCCAAGGATCGTTTTCAGGCACGCCCAGGCCACAAACAATGGTACAGAACAATTTGAGATATTATACAAGCCAAACAGTAGTAGCAGGTCACAGGCAATACAGATAAATCACAAGGAAACAGTACATGACACAGTAAGCAATGGTACAGAGAGATAATGCATGATGTACAGTTACAAGTTTCAAAACACAGTAGCCCAAAAATTTGGTACCAGCAGTTAATACTAAATTGAGACATGGCAGACAAAACCTAGAAGGGTAAACAGTTCGTAAGCAGAACACACACAGAGGACACATCTTCCAAAAGGATGGTTGGGTTTAAGTTTAAAAGCAGCATTCTTACATAAAATAAATGCAATGTTTCTTTCTTGATGTGTAGTGGACCTAAACACAAATGTGTGACACAGCACACAAAACTATTTTTTACTGTGCGCAGTAACCTGAAGTTCCCGTCCCACAGCACTATTTCTCTCTCTCAGTTGAGATTTTGAATGGACTTTTTTCCTACCATACCTGCCTGTCAGAAATCGCAATTGGTCTCAGGGCAATATTCACAAAGCACCCGCCACAGCACCCGCACCATGGACGTTACCCCAGCTCACATCTTCTATAGGATCACATCATGGCAACATGCAGCATGCTTCCACAGCAATGGTGTGGGCTGGCAGGACAGTGGTGTGTGCAGAGAACAGTATGGAAGAAACAGGTTTGCTTAAAGAGCCTAGGTGTCTCTAATGAAATGATTCCTTTTATGTTCAGTAACTTCTGTCTTGTAGTTTGCTAGATTGTTTTTTGTCAATACCTTCTCATTATAAAAGGGCATTAACAAAAAAAACAAAAAAAACAAGCACATTTGGAGACAGACATTACAGTAAGAAAAAAGGAATGAATTCATTAGAGATACCGCAGACTACAAGTCCAATAACGTGTATAATTGAGATCAACCTCATAGATCAGAGTCGCGGCTGGGCTCGAACAACCTCATGAGGTGACAAGTGCCTGTGCTGTTTGGTCACACACACAGAGGACTCATCTTCCGGAAAGGACGGTTGGGTTTAAGTTTAAGGCAGCATTTTTACATAAAATAATACAATGTTTCTTTCTTAATGATATGCAGTGAAGTGGACCCAAACACAAATGTGTGACACAACACACAATACTATTTTGTACTGTGCTTACTGTAGTGGAACCTCTGCATAACTTAAATTGATTCTGTGAACTTTCGCAGATGCCTTTTCACACAGTATGCCATTGCCACCCATGCTTCAGATGTCAAAACTGCAATTGAGTTTATAAAAAAATCTGTCAGTCATTTTTATTTATGTTTTATCAGCACTGTGTTCTTCAGTTTTCTGTGTGTGACCACACCCCCAAAATGATGTCATACAAAGAAACTGTCAATGTTTTTCAAACAGCACCAAGGTATTCTTGGTAAATTATCATGTTGGTGTAAATGTTAGTTACTCAGAAGTGTAGTCCCTTATTTTGGTGGTGGTGACTATACCTAATATGTAGATGTACATAGAAAGGCATTGTGGGTACAATACATTGTTTTCTAATTCCCTTACTGTGAAGTGTAGTCTCATATCTCTATAGTGGCTTCAACAATAAAAGCTCTCATATGTGTATTTTCCACATAGGGTTGCCACCATTGGATGAGATGAAAACCGAATACTAAACCACACCCCCAAACTCCACCCCTAACTCCGCCCCTTTTATGACTTATGAGGGCATTGCTTGGACTCTGATTCGCTTGATTTATTCAGAATTGCTGCTGATATTGCATTGTGTACAACTTCTTTAAAGTACATCATGATTATTATTTTTGGTTTGCTTGATTAAAGTACATCATGAGTATTATTTTTGGTCTGTTTGATTTAGATTTAAATATTTTAAATTTCAGTGTGTGTTAACATTTGGTGGGGTTAGAGATGGGGTTCAGGGGACTTTCCATCCTGTGTCAGGGGTGTAGCCAGAAATGTTCGTTTTGTACACAATCTCCAACAGTTACACCCCCCCCATTAAAAAATGTACACATCCTTTCCAAATGGCACCCCCTTCCAAACAAGTCAAATTGTTGTCAGATGATTCCTCTAATCTCTAAAGCGGTTATACATGTATCTGTCTCCTAAACAACAGAAGTTTAAACAGAGACACTCCTCAGTGGCCTACACTAACCCAAATACTACAGATTAGAATGAAAATGTTAACAGAAAGGCATATGGTGCATGACAGGCACTCAACAAAACTGTACACAAATGTGTATAGTGAGTATGCCTGTCTACACCCATGTCCTGTGTACACAGTTTAGCTGACACATCGAGTGACTACAAGGACACCTCTGACAACCAGCTATTTTGGAACAGGTGGCCTTTTCCTGGTAAAACTCTTTCAATATATAAATAAACTATACCAGTAATGGTGGACGAGCTGTAATTACAAATATCATCTGCCATTTTAAGATGTGCTACTGTCCCTCCCATTGCTCCTACTCTAAAGTTATTTGTAATGTCACAGAAGTTTTTAAAAGTGATAAGAACTATTCTATGCTGTTAAATACCCTATTTTATTTCCATATCAGTCATACATACCAGATAGCATGATATGTGATATGTAGCGTGGAGGCAGTATGGCGCAGTGGTTTAAGGCTCTGAGCTGCAATTCTGGAGACCAGGGTTTGAATCCCACAGCCCAGACTTGCATGCTGTGTGACCCTGCATAAATCATTTCACTCCCTTGTGCTCCCAGGTTGCACCTGTAAACAAGCTTCAGCTTAGTGTGTCTCTTCTGCTAAAAAAAAAAAAAAAGTAATAATAATGTTTGATAAATTACTGAAATTTGCAGTGCCATCAACTCTAGATTGTGTTCCTTTCTCCTCACCAGCTACTGCTCTCTCTCTCTCTCTCTCTTACTTTTCTCATTCATGTGGCTTAGCATGACATTAACCACACTGTTCTGTGCTGTTCATCTGAAAAGCCTGGAATGGTCTTCCTGGAATATCCAGGTAGTATGAAAATTGACAGCAATAACTACTGAGGAGAGAGAGGTGTAGTACTGCTAGAAATGAAATAAAATATTAGATTATTAATTTAACAACAAATGGGGCAACAAATATTAAAATATGGGACAGACCCTAAAAGAAAAAATGGTGAGCATTTAAAGGTATAAAAGTATTCCTTATCACAGCAGTCAAAGACCATACACACAATGCAGCCTAGAAAGGATTAGGTTGATTTGCTGCTAATGGTTTTAATAGCCCTACTTTACACCTCTCAGATTTACTGGTATACAAACAAAGGTTTACATGACATCAGAATGTGTTTGTAATGTGAACATGCAAGTAAAATGGTGAAGGATTTAACAGAATCTGTTTTACAAGTATGTGAGCATTCAAAATGACTGAAAAAGTTCTGCCTCTGAATAAAACTGGATTAGCAGGTAAAGTTTCTGAAACACATTGTACAATCCACACTGGACAAGAGGCTACCATAATGTGGTGCCTGTCTGAATGTCTAAGGGTTTCAGAAAAATGAAGATGTTAATTAAGTTGGTATTGTTTACCCTTCCCATGAATAATCTTCCAGTTTGCTGGTGTGAAGTTAGAGGTGACAACTGAGCAGACAGGGACACATTTGGCTCTTTAAGTGCCCTGCACTTGAAGGCACTTCCTGATTAGCAAGCACTGTAAGCAAGCAAGCACACTAAAATGTCAGACACTTGCTTACAGTCAGATGAGAAAAAAATGAAACAGTTAGTGGGGAATCCCACAGGTGCTGCTTGACCCACCATAAAAACCGAATTTGCAATGGTGAAAACAGGAGGACCGAATCTGGACCTAGAAAACCGAATCACTCGGTCAAAAACCGAGTAAGTGGTAACCTTATTTCCAAACAAGGCATTGTGCACATAGTATCTAGCTGACAAGAGTTCTTTACTGAGCGATGTAGTCTATGTCAGTAGTGTAGATGTCTGCAATACCATGACTGACCAACAGAGGTCTCTGTTTCAAAACAGTGCTTATAAACTTTATTTCCCTTGCATGATGTCACGCTTGGGGGTTGCAGCACTGAGGGAAAAAAAAAGGGGTGGGTTATACAAATGAAGCACAGCACAGAAGTAAAAGCATTTATTTCACGGAAAAAAAGCACTTTTTGGCAGTTTAAATGGTAGGAGATTGAATCACAGCTCCAACAGGTTACTACACCCATTTGTTATGGCAGAGCTGTTTAAATCACTTTAAAAAAAACACATCAGAGAGAGAGAATCACTTGAGAGATGGCACTGGGCTGTGGGTGACTAACTAAACAAGCCATGAACTGAAACAAAACAAGTTGGGCACGCATCACCTTATAAAAAAAAAAAATAACACTGCTCCATGTAGTTGTTTTTTGAATCGGAACCTTTTTCTCTAAAAACCTTTCCTGGTGATCAGAAGAAATAAATTAACTGTGCTGTATGGTCACTCACACAGACTCATCTTCTGAAATTAGTTATTTATTTATTTATTAGCTTTTGGTAACCGGGTAAGTGCGCTAGGCAACAGACCTGCCTATTTTCAGGCACGACCCGGGAGAGCACAGGACATTGGTTACAACATGCAGAAATGCACAGACATAATATAGGTGTACAGGAGCAAAACAAGATATACAATGGGTAGCACAGTAATAGTTACATAAGGGTACATTTTAGGCATAGATCATAATAAGGATGTAAAATAAAGCAATTAGGGTAACCATAAGACAGTTGAGGACAGTAAAGACATCAAGGTTCATAGCCACCTAGACGGGATTTAAGTTTAAGGCAGCATTCTTGCATAAAATAATGCAATGTGTCTTTCTTAATGATGTGAAGTGGACAAACACAAATGTGTGACACAGCACACAATACTATTTTGTACTGTGTTTACTGTAACCTGAAGTTCCCATCCCACAGGACTATTTTTCCTTATGTGGGACACATCTTGTTATCTCTCTCTGTCCCCCCAGTAGAGATTATTAATTGTCTTTATTTCCCTATGCTGTGTAGTCACTCACACAGAGGACTCATAGGTTCAGTAACTTGTGTCTCCTAGTTTGTTAGATTTTATTTTTCCTCAATGCCTTTTCGTTATAACCTGAAGTTCCCATCCCACAGCATTATTTTCTTTATGTGAGATATATCTTGCTTCTCTCTCTCTCTCTCACTTTCTTTTTCTGTCTCACACTCACTCTATCAGTTGACCTTTAGAATTCACTTTTTTCCCTACATCTGCCTGCCAGAGATCACAATCGGTCTCAGGGCAAGATCCACAAAATACCCGACACATCACCCACACCATGCGTGCACCCCATTTTCCACAGCCTGGGTTTGACTTATTAGCGTATGACATCACTCAAGAACTGACATCAGTGGCAGAACCGCTGAGAGCCCCTCCTCCCTGTCAGGACAGCTGTTCTAATGTCTGGTTATGCTTTGCTTGTTTCAGTATAGTAGCGCTTCCTATTCACCTCTTTTACATATTTCTCAGAATGCAGCCCCATGGTTTATTAACTATAACCTGGCTATTGGCTGTTTGGGTTCTGCACACACCATTTATCGCTACTCCATTTACAGTTTTTATGTATCCTTTATGTTTTCAGTGGATACTTCACAAAATCCATCTAGGTCATTTGTCATTTGGATTATCCCCTTTGCTATAAAATTTTCTTCAGTAATTAACAGCAATCACTACAAAATACTATATTTACAAACTGCTGGTTTTAAATACTTTTTGTTCAGCAGGAGTTTTCAATACTATTTGTTATGACTGCTGCATTTTTCAAATCCTGCTAGTTTCATTTGATAAGAATTTTGATTTAGGGATCATATTCCAACTTTGTAATAATTCCATAGATATTCCTTGCTGTACCCATGTCATTTGCAATTAACAAATAATCCAATTTTCCATAGTTTAGTTCAGTGGTTCTCACCAACATTTTGCCAGGGACCAAAGTCACTGGCTCAGTACTCCTTCAGGGGCCACTGCTGTGTGTTAAACTCGAATTAGGACAATACTCTCTGACTTCACTAGACAGAGAAAGACAGATAATGTTCCCTTTTAAAGTGTTTCTTTCTCCCAGATACTTGGGTTTCCATGACTGTACCTGGAGGAAGAAATTAAGCCTTCTTCGATGACATATGTCATCCATTCATTCAGTTCCTAATAGGATTTGGACATCTTTTTACATACCCTCTATATTAGACCATGGGAGGAAATAGTCTCCTCAGTTAAAATAAAGTTGAGAGACTTGGATTCAAGTCATCTTTTATCCCAATTATCTACATTAAAACTGCATAGTTGGTATAAACTGTTCAAAACACAATGGGGATATGAAGACTATTTAACCAAACTTACCAATCGTAAAATGTACAGCGTATACACCAGATTTAGAATAGAAGTTTGTAATGCTCAGTATGTCCATTATAAACAAAAAAGACTGAATGTTTGGATCCTTACTGTAAACGAGGATCCGATACATACGATGATCTAAAACATGTTTTCCTCATATGTCCATTGTTTGAAATAAAATGGAAACTTTGGTTGGGGGAGATGCTGGGTGGTCTAAGTCTCCCTCCTGATAAAATATTACTTCATCTTTTTACTACACAAAATCAAAAACTTCAAGAAAAAGTGTCCAGATTCTTAATGACAGCCTACATTTAGAATACTTTATCGCTGATTGATTAAAAACAATCTCATAGTACAGTCCCTGAAAGAATGTAATTGTTACCTTTACTTCCAATGGACTAATCATAATATTGTGTAAAGTCCTAATAATTGTGATTTTTATTCTATGTATGTATATTCCGTGGCCTAGTTGGCCCATGTTTTAAACTGCTCATTTTATATTGTAATGGCTAATGCTGATTAATAAAATATTTGTACTTGTACACTGCTGCGTGACATCAGTGGTCACACATTATTACTGTCTTACACCTGATAACTTTTTTTTTTTTTTTTAATACTACCATGCATGCGCGGCCATTTCTTACTTTTTTTTTTTTTTTTAACTTTCATCCCCCCACAAAACCATCGCTCTCAGTGCCCACCACCTCCCCCCAGAAACACAAGTGTCACTTGGGGTGCCCAATCCCCCAGTATCAATCAGCATTCCCGTACCATGACAGCCTCTAGGTCTGGGATCTCACTTCTCAGACTCTAGCATTGGCACACATCGGCTTCCACATTTTGTTAGCTCTTTTCCTGTTGCTGTCTTCTTTTTCCAACTGTCTTCCCCTTCCTCAAATTTCTCCTTTGACTGCTCCCTTCTTCCCTACTTTCTCCTTTGCTAACCTACTACTTCCTTGAATGACCTGCATCCTGGTGGGACTCTGCCCTAGAGATCTCCTTACTCTATCTCGGCCTCTGATAGGTCACTTTTTACTGCCCCTATTTCTTCCATCACCACACCTCAACTGCTTTACAAATCAATTAAAGTAACATTTAAACCATTCACTGAGGACTGTAGTTAATTCCTGACTGGAATCAGCCCATCATCACCTTGGTATAGGCTCTTATCCTTCCAGGTTGGTGCACAATCCCCAGTGTAGAAACACCTCTCCTTTCTGTACCATTTCTTCTACCATTACTTGAAAGCCTCGGTACAAAGCTCCCTCTTGTTCCCCATACAGTACAAGATACACTTGCTACTCACATGTTAAACACATGGGAAACAGGATCAACCCCACATGTTATCTAAATTTACCAAAAACAACATTTACACATGTTCCTGCCCATAATACTTCAATGTTATGTTTAAACCCATGACACGCACTTATCAAGTTAATGCATTAGCAGCCCTAGAGGCTCTGCCAGAGTTTGTTTTCCTTTGCTGCCTCCTCCGCTGAGGAGAAAGTGTGCTGGTCATCAGGAAATTGGACTCCCAATTAGGCAGGGTCTAGGGTTCGTAATTTCAACTAACTGTGGTGTAAAATTTTCAACAGTGGTATGTAAGCTCTTTTGTGCTGCATGACAGAGAAGGGATAATCATTGTCAAAGTGTACCCCTCATATTTAACAGTCTCTGCTGCGAGATATAGTGGAGAACATCTTGCTTTAAAGTGTATTTGAGTAAGAACCTAATTAGAGAGCAAGACTGTGCTGATGGTTCAGTTGGTTTCAGGTTGAGGGCTCTATGGGCTCGCTGTTATGTCTAGGCAGTAGTCCGGTGGCAATAAGAGAGCTTGCAAGAGCAAAGTTTGTAAGAACGGGAGTAATTGGAAGCCTTCCGTCCTCTCTGGCAGACCACAGATTCTTAAGTTGTTCCTATGAGAATGACTTTCAGTCTTCCAGCTTTTCTGTAAGTTGTTGGTTGATTTCTGCTAGTTTAAATATGGTTTCTTCCAGTACCGTAGTGCAGGTATCCATAGCGGTTAATTGTTGATCCATTTCATCTACAAATTTTTCTAAGATTGTGACTTTATCACTAAGTGTGTCCAAGTTTTTAGCTACCTCTGCTCTAAAGGCTTTGAGTTCTCACGGGAGATTATCAAGATTTTGGCCCTTTTTTGCTGAATTCTGCATTTTGGCCAGGTAGCCGTCCTTCAATCTCAGAAGGATTGATTCTACTGAGGTCTCGCTTTCTAATACCGAGCTGCGCCATCCCTGTCTATTCTCTGTAGTGGCTAAATTTTTCTGTAAACCTGACTTCCCCATCGATGCTAACATACAAAACTCTTCTCCAATATAGTTTTTACTGTAAATAGTTGAAATTTTTTTTTTTTTTTTCTTGGGCTGGAAGACAGAGCTAGCCATTCAGCTTGGTGACATCATCAGAAGCCCCCACACCCAAAAAATATATCTCACTGCTTACTGACTGCATTTGGTATCTGCAAGAAAGACAAACTTTCTCCCATGCAGTTCACAGAGACAGGCCAGTACCTTCCCCTGAACAACAGATGCATATTCTTCTTTGTACAACAGAATGGCAAGAGCTCTGTCTTTCAGTAACTTTTAACTAGAGTGTGATTATGCTTGACTTGGTCTAGCAACATTGATTTATTGTACCTGTGATTATGTATTGTATCTATGTCCAGGACCACCTTAAAAATGAGCTTGCTCAATGGTGTCTATGCCTGGTTAAATAAAGTTGATTGATTGACTGACCCTTCCCCAACCCCTCTCCCTGAGAATAGCCTCACAATCTCAGAAACTTTGATCTACAAAAGACAACTCCTAAAAACAGGTTAGGAGGGTAAGAGAACACTTTGGAATCATTATATAACATACATAATGGTTTAGCGGTGCCCTGTAATATTAATACATCTGAGTTACATATGTCCCCATCTTTACCATTTGGGAGTAACATATTACTTAGGATGGCATATCACTAGAAAGCTTTCACCGCATTTCATAATACTCTACATAAATACATAAAAATGCAATTATTGTTTTTCCTATGGAGATTTTTGCCCCAGCCAGCTACATGTTGTTCATTAAGGATGTGCCTCTGTTCCAGTCTGGTAACCACCCAGCACCATCTACCACTAAAACTGCCTGCTTCCTCTGTTCCCCATGGCTTTTTTTCCTTGGCAGAGGCTCCGGGAAGGGGGCTGTCCTTCCATCTACTCAGGCTTCGGTGGTTAGCAAGCAGCTCTGTGGCATGGGCTCTGAGTGTGCTGGCCTTCAAACTAATGGCAGAAGGCAGTGTTCTTCCCCCATAACTCCTTTCATCTCCCCTGGCCTGGGAGCAGCCTTCAAAAAAGGCCTTGTCCATGCTCAGCATAGCCTTGTGTGAGATGTGAGCTCCCTGGTCCAGCTGCAGAGGAAGCTGTAAATCCATAACCCACTGCCAAACTCCTTGGCCAAGCCTGTCTTCTCATGAGCAATTTGAATCCATGTTCAAATCTGTGGGCTGCACTGCCACTGGGCAATCATGGCAGTCAGTATTTTTTTTTACTTTCTTTATGCTCTTGGGTTCGGGCAGGGATGTACTGCCTCTAGCTGCACCTGGACCTTCCACCCAGCATACCCCCCCGCCAGGTTGCCCAGTATGGGAGGCCCGCAGCTTGTTTCCCTGAGGAAGAGTCCAAGATCCACCTGAGGCTTACACCTGGGGCATCATTCGGGTGGAAGTCCAGGGGCGTCACCATGCTGCTGAGCCCATGGGTTTTGCTTTTTCTGGTTCCCCCTGAAGGCGTGGATAAGCAATGATGTCAGTACTGGACATGTACACTCCCACGAACGCCCATTATTGCTTCCACCTGTCAATGTGTGGTCCAGGCCGGTGTATACACAGTCTCCAGTGGGTGTCACTTGCACACCGGGAATCCACAACCTACCCCCAAGGAAGAGTGCTGTCCATGGGACACTTATACCTCCCCTTGATGGCCCTCTAACACTCCAGGCTCATTCCTGAACCCAGGTCATCAACATCGCAAGAGGTAACGCTACCACTGTGCTGGTGGGCTGGCTGACATAATTTTTTTTAAGTACTAAAGGATAGTTCGACCACCCAAAAATACAATTTGTACACTATAATACTGTGTGTTCCTGCCCCCAACCCCACCGAGTTGTATACACTTGTCATTAACTATGGGCATTGTAATAAGAGAGGAACTACAGTAACATGCAAACCGGATCATTTTACACATTCCAACACATTATAATATTATTGCAAGTTTCCAATCAAAAATCAAATTATGCACCATGTTTTGTTTCCTCTGATCCAAACATGGAGCTTCGCTTTTTTTTATATAAAAACATTTTATTTATTCAGACTAGGCCAAATAAGATGCAACACATCAATGGGTTCTGTTTCACATTTAAAGTTCCATAAGTACCAGTTTTTTACTTGAAAAGTATTTGGGGATATACCGTAGTATTTATGAAAAGCACTGTATCAATGAAAATTCTGCTTCTCTTCACCCCAATAATACTTCATGGAGGGACTGAAAGGAAGAAAGGGTAAGTGATTAAAGGTCACAGTAAGCCAGTGGCTGTGACAGACTATAAACCTGCGGTCTCCTGTTTAACAGTACAATACTCTAACACCTAAATCACACTATCTCTGCCTCAAGATAGCTTCAGTTGGGCAGTTCCACTGATCTGGGGCAAGAGGGTGGGCATGAAGCAGCTGATCAGCAGCCACTTGCATTAGCTGAGGCGGACTTGCAGCAGATGAATGAGGCGGACTTGCAGCAGATGAATGAGGGGAACTTGCATCAGATGAATGAGGGGGACCTGCAGCAGATGAATGAGGGGGACCTGCAGCAGATGAATGAGGGGGACCTGCAGCAGATGAATGAGGGGGACTTGCAGCAGATGATTGGAAAGACTAACTCCAGATGACCAGAAGGGGCTTGCATTTAAGGATCACAAGGGGAGCTTTCGTAGGACGATCACAGGGAGAACTGCATTAGGTGGTTCAAGGAGGCCTTCCATTGGTGACTGGAGGGAACACTTACATCAGGTTACTGGAGAAGGTCTTGCATCGGGTGTGCATGAGAAGACTCGAATCAAGTGATCAGGAGGTGGATTTGCAACAGGTGATGGGCGATATGCACTGGGTGATTGCGGGGTTTGGGTCTGATGATCCAGGTGAATTGTATTAGGTATACGAGGGGAGCTTGCATCAAGTGATTGGGGGACTTGCATCAGTGGTTGGAAGGCAACAGAGACCAGAGAGTGCTTGGAAGGGGGGCACCACTGGATACTACTGAGTAATGTTATCAGGCTCAGTTCAAGCATGCATGGGACAGTCATAAGGCAATTCTAGGGGGTTGGGTTAGAAAGAAGTAGGCTGCTGGTTAACTAGAATCTGCAGTTTATCCATTAGGTAGGGAAATGGGCAGACTGGGTGGGCCAAGCGGTCCTTATCTGCCGTCAAATTCTATGTTTCTATAAAGAAGAAAATTTTCCTGGCACACCCACCTCCACGGGTGCTTCCACTATAAAGCTAAGCCATACAACGGACTGCACTTCACAAAACAAACTCTGGTAGGAGCCAAAAGTGCAGCTAATGCATTATCTTGATAAGAGATACAGAAACAAAGAGTGGGTTGGAGTTTAATTTGTTATATTATTATGATATTAAAATTGCAGATCTACATCACAATAGTAGGAAACAAGAGAACTGTAAACGGTATTTAGCCGGGATAGGGCCGCTGAGAAGCAATATCTCATTTTCAGTGGGGCCCTGCTTTTATAAGGTATTTCCCCAAGACAGAGCAGCTTAGATGCAACATCTGCTTTTCAGTGGGGTTCTTCTGTAGTGAGCTCCTGCTTTTACTCATTTTTACACTGTTTGCCCAGGCTAGCACAGCTGAGAACCAGTACCTCATTTTCAGTGGGTTCTGCTTTTACATATTTTTAATGTGTATTTATCCAGGGTAGCTCAGCTGAGATGCAGTATTTCATTTTCAGTGGGGTCCAGTTTATGTGCATTTTGTACAATGTATTTACCCAGGATAGCATAGGTGAGAGGCAATATCTCATTTTCAGTGGAGGTCTTGCTTTTACACATTTACAATGTATTTACCAATGACAGCACAGTTAAGATGCAACAACTCCTTTTTATTGGGGTTCTGCTGTAGTGGGGTCCTGCTTTTATATATTTGTATTACTTATTTATCCAGGATAATTGAGCGGAGATGCAATATATTATTTTCAACAGTGTCCTGCTTTCACACATTGTTAGACTGCATTTACCCAGGAGAGCACAGAGAGGTGCCACATCTCATTGTCAAACGGCATCCTGAATTACACATTTTTTACAATGCATTTATTAATGACAGGTCAGTAGAGAAGCAATATCTCATTTTCAGTGTGACATAGCTTTTACAATGTATTTTTCCAGGACAGACTAGCTTAGATGTAACATATCCTTATCGAGGGGTTCTGGTGTAGTAGGGTCCTGCTTTCACAAATTTGTATGATATATTTACCCAGGATAGCCCAGCTGAGATGCAACACTGAGGATTGTGTATGGGTCTCCATACACAACAAAGCTGTCTCTGAATTGAGAGGTTCCTGTGGCAACCAGAGACCTCGAAAGCAGTGTGACAGGTCCCCTGGTTGCTAAGGCAAACTCAAGATTTGTACACAGCCTTGTTAGTATATGGTGAACCACATACAATCTTATACAGTATATGTTTTTCTATACACATTTGGAAAATAAGTCTGTTTCTTAAAAGCTGAAATGAACTTATTTTTCTGCCATTTATGCTGCTCTCAGCGCTGTCAGATGAAGTAAATTTCAAAACTCCTCAAAGCACTGACGGCAGCAGTGGCTTGAGCTTGACAGCCACACTGCAGCACTAGTTTCTGTTGTGCTGCAGTATTGACATCGCTAGTGCAGCACATCATCACTACTCCAGCACAACAACACTGTTCCAGGTATGGATTTCTATGCAAAATAACCTTTTTACCACACACTGTACCTCATTTTCAATGGGGTCCTGCTTTTGCACATTTTTAGACTGTTTTTACTCAGGACAGCACAGCGGAGATCCAAGATCTAATTTTAGAGGGGTTACTGCTTTTACACATTCTTTACAATGGATTTACCCAGGAAAGCCCAGCTGAGATGCAATCTCTCATTTTCAGTGGTGCCCTGCTTGTATGTATTTTTAGATTATATTTACCCTGGATAGCACAGCAGGGATGCAATATCTCGCTTTCAGTCAGGGTCCTGCTTTTACCCACTGCTAAAATGTATTTACCCATGATAGCCTAGCTGAGATGCAATATCTCATTTTCCCTTCCCTTGAATCCAGACAACTCATCCACTCATTACTTTCACTGCCAAATTCTGGTTGGGTCACTACCACCCTACCTCACCTCTACTCTATCTACCCTCATCCTACCCCCCCCCCCCAACAGCTCCAGTTCTAGAACACTGATCCTCCCCCTTAGGACCACTGCTGCTGGTCAATCTGCCTTCTCACTTCATTGTCCCAAGCTGTGGAAAGGCCTCCCCCCCACTATCCGAAATGCCTCCTCCCTGTTATCCTCTCCTCACTCCTACAAATCTACACTTCCGCTTGTTCCTGCCCCTAATCTCCACCCATCCATCAAACCCAGCCCCTCTCAATCCTCCAACCTATAACTTGTACACCACAGGTCACTATAACTCACCACAACCCAATCTCCATTTCATCCTCTCAACCCCCTCATATAGCCACTACACCCTCCACACTTCAGATCTTTTTCACTCACAACAACCTAATCCTCTTACTCCCTCCTCCACTCCAGTTCTACAAATTTTACTTCACAAGTCTAGATCTGAGCTCCCACCATATACCTACCCCTTCTAAGCTACCCTTTTTTAGTCCAAAGGCTAGTCTCCATATATGACAATCCCCTCAAACCCCTCCATCCCATCTACAATCCTCAGTTCTACTCATACAACTCTCTTGCTCCTCGATATATCTGGCTCAGCTGACCCTGATATTTTCCCTAGCCATTGATAAATACTTTTCCTCCCTCCTCTACTAATTCTGCTAATTATCTCCAACAAAGTGTTGTCCAAAACACATGCTTCTATCCAATGAATAATGTTTTAGTTGCTATCCCATATTGTGATAATTGTTACTTAACCTGCACCTTGCTGTATCTCTTACAAGAACTTGTATGATATGTTTCTAACAATGTAAATACTGTACACTGTGAACTGCTCTTCCTTTCCCCTTCCCCCAGAACGCATCTGGAAATGGGTGATGTTGTTCAGTATGCCTTCCTGGTGAAACAAATAAATAAATAATGGGGTCCTGCTTTTACACATTTTTACATGGTATTTACCCAGTATAGCACAGCTAAGATGCAACATCTCATTTTCAGTGGGATTCCACTTTTACACATTTTTACATTGTATTTAGCCAGGAAAGCACAGCGGAGATGCAGTCTCTCATTTTCACTGGGGTCCTACTTTGACACATTTTGACACTGTATTTACCCAGGACAGCACAGCTCACATGCAGTATCTCATTTTGAGTGTGGTCCTACCTATACCCATTTTTACATTATATTTGGCCGAGGACAGTACACTTAAAATGCAATATCTCATTTTCTGTGTGGTCCTGCATATCCCTATTTTTACAATGAATTGATCCAGAGAAGCACAGTGGAGATGCAATATCTCATTTTCAGTGGGGACCCAGCTTTTACCCATTTTGACAATCTATTTAGCCAGGATAGCCCAGCTGAGAGACAGTTTCTCATTTTCAGTGGTTCCAGCTAGTTACAATGCATTTTTCTCCTGGCAGACCAGTATACATAAACATCTTCAATGGTGTTCTGCTGTACAGAGTTCCTGGTTTTACACATTTTTACTAAATATTTACCCAGGACAGACCAGATGAAATGCATTATCTTATTTACCAAAGTGTCCTGCCTTTTTTTTCAGTTTCTGTTTATCCCCTTTCTACGGTCAGCCCCCATCTGCCAAGCACCCCAGCTCCGTCACCCCAACTTCCACCCTCACTTACCACCATCCATCTTCCCCCAAGGCTCCCCCCCCAGCAGGGTTAGCAGGGCTCCCCAATCCCTGCCGCGATCATGATCCAGTTCTGACCAGCATGCCTAGTGGGTCAGCTGCAGGGCCTTTGAGTGCTCGGTGCCATCCTGCCACCAGTTTGTCCCATTTACTGTGTCCCCGAGAGGTAAGACATGCAAGGATGTCTGGACACATGCCACACACTCCTGCATGACAAGTGTTGACATCTGCCATGCCCCCTTGACCCTTAGGCCCGGGCTGCCTTTCCACCAGAGGCCAGGCAAGCACTGGGCTCTGCCCACCCTCCCCCTCCGGGAGGAGAGCTGTCCTTCAGATACTCTATCCTCCTCCCCTCAGCCGGCCCTCTGCTGCCCAAAGTTTGCTTCTAAGCCAGGTCATCGGCATCGCAAGCGGTAGCACTACTGCTGCGCCAGTAGCCCCGCCTGGGGTCCTGCTTTTACACACTTGTACACTGTATTTAACCAGGAAAGTAGAGGCGAGATGCAATATCTCATTTTCAGTGGGGTCCTGCTTTTACAGTGTTTGTTTCTAGGACAGATCAACTTAGATGCAACATCTCCTTTTTGGCTGGGTTCTGCCATGGGGTCCTGCTTTTAAACATTTGTATGATATCTTTACCCAGCACGGCACAGCTGACTTGCAGAATCTCATTTTCAGTGGGGTCCTGCTTATACTTATTTTTACAATGTATTTTCCTTAGTACATACCAGCTGAGATGCAGTTTCTCATTTTCAGTGGGGGTCCTGCGGTTACACATTTTTACGACATAGTTACCCAGGATAGCACAGATGAGATGCAACATCTCCTTTTTAGTTGGGTCTTGTTTTTTCAAATTTTTACAATATATTTTCTCCAGCTGTGCCAGCTGAGTTACAATATCTAATCTGTACTTAAAACAAGAGTGGGCTCATGAACCCTCTTCTGTGGAAAGTGAAGATAACACTCATTGTAAACAGGAAGCTGGATGCAAAACGTTTGTAATCAAATCACTTTATTGAGTTAAATCCAAAGGAACAAGAAGTAAAAAACTCCACAATGGTGGCCCTCTCCCTGAGAACAAGGTCTCCCATCAAAAATGGGCCCACCATTGTGGAGTTTTTTACTTGTTGTTCCTTTGGATTTCAACTCAATAAAGCGATTTGGATTACAAAACGTTTTGCATCCAGCTTTCCGGTTTACAAAAGTGTTATCTTGCACTTTCCACAGAAGAGGGTTCATGAGCCCACTCCTGTTTTGTAAGTACATATCCTGACTTTTGTTGGCACTGAAATTCACTGTGTGTTGACCACCTTTGACTTGGTTCTTGTATAAAATACCTAATGTTCAATGTGGTCCTGCTTTTCCATATTTTAGACTGTATTTACCCAAAAAAGTGACATGGAGATACACTATTTAGTTTTCAGTAGAGGATACTGCTTTGACCCATTTTTATAATGTGTATACCCAGGATAGTCTAGCTGACAGGCAATATCTTATTTTCAGTGGTGTCCAGTTCTTACAATGTAGTTTTCACAGGACAGATCAGCTAAGATGCAACAGCTCCTTTATAGGGGAGTTTTACTGTAGTGGGATCCTGCTTTGACAAGGTATTACAATATATTTACCCAGGATAGGCCAGTTAACATGCAATCTCTGATTTTATTGAGGTCCTAATTGTACTCATTTTTACAATGTACTTTTCCCAGGATAGCCCAGCTAAGATGCCATATCGATATCTCATTTTCAACTGGGTCCTGCTTTAACACATTTTTAGACTGTACTTAGCCAGACTAGCCCAGATGAGACACATGATCTCATTTTCAAGGGTTTCCTGCTTTTACACATATTTTTCCACTGTATTCACCCATGATAACATAGCAGGACTGCAATATTTCATTTTCTGTGTGTGTGTGTCCTGCTTTTACCAATTTTTAAAATGTATTTACCCAGAATAGCCCAATTAAGATACAATATCTCATTTTCAGTGGGATCCAACTTTTACAATGCATTTTCCCTGAACGTACCAGATTGACTGCAACATCTCCTTTTCAGTGGGGTCTGCTGTAGTGGGGTGTTGCTTTTACACACTCGTAGACTGTATTTAGCCAGATTAGCACAGCCGAGATGCAAAACCTCATTTTCAGCTGGGGTCCTGATTTTACCCAATTTTACAATAGATTTAGCCAGGACAGCCCAGCTGAGAGGCAATATCTCATTTTCAGTGGCATCCTTCTTTTATCATCTAGTTTTGCCAAGACAGATGAGGTTAGTTGCAACATCTCATTTTCAGTGGGGTCCAGCTTTGACACAGTTTTATAATGTATTTTCCTAGGATAGCCAAGCCGAGAAGCAGTATCTTAATTTTCAATTGGATCCTGCTTTGATACATTGTTGCACTGTATTTACCGAGGATAGCACAGCTGAGATGCAATGTATAATTTTATAACATGATCATCAAACTACAAACAATCTGACTGGCCAGTGACCATGTGCTAGAGTGTCTAACATACAGGAAAAAGGTTCAGCAATGCCCAGTGGGCATTGATATGTGTGATACTACAACGTTAGAATTTTCAGAATTAAAACAGTAGCCATTTCCTCCCCTCGCTTACCCACACAGAAATATAGGCATACACATACCTCTCCTCCTCCCCCATCTCAGCAAGTTACATCCTATAACCAACAAAAAATAAAGCAACACTCTTTCTGAACTCCATCTTTTTAATACTTAATTCGCATATACTGACTGCTCAGCCGCTCACTATCCCCCACCAAGATCCGTCTTCTGATTGCTCTTCCTCACCGAAACATTAAACATCCCGTAAAGACACAAACGTCCAAGAAATAACAAGCTGCTTATTTCTGCCCACATTCTCACCTGGTCCTGCGGTGCAATTTCCCGCTTTACTTCGGCACCGCTGTTTACTCCTTTATTTCTTCAGCCCGACTGCCATGCTCTCCTCGCTACTGCCTACAGATTTTAAACAAATAAAAGTTGGCTACTCAGTACTTCCCTCCCTTACTTTACATGCCTTGAATGATGCTACCCACATTTTCCGCTCAAGCTCACTTGTTCCTGAAGTGCCTAAGAAAAGAAACAACTAAGGAAGCCTTACTAGGACATAAAACCCTGAACACATTTCCGCCTGGGCAGCCATTTTGTGTCAGGTAAGCAATGGATAGTTCGGACTTCACATGGAGCTATTGGAGGTAATGAGTGAAGTAAAAAAAAAAAAAAACAACAACACAGTAAACTGAAGGTGGAGGAACTATTTTATTTACAACAAAGACAAAGGTTTAAGTTTTTTATTACTTAATAAATTTATTTTTAATTGTCAAAGGCATCTACAGTTTAGATAACCATTTCATAAGAACAATATGACACTCCAGGATGTGCATTAGACACTTTAACACAAGGCTAGGAGGCTGGACGCACTTGGCCTGCAGCCTTGTGCCTCACAACGCCTCCTAGCCATGTGTAAACGTGTCTAACACACCCTGTCGTGTCTTATTGCTTACTTCAGCAGGGGCACTACAGTTACCCATTTTTGCAAGGTATTTACCCAGGATAGCCCACTTAACAGGCAATTTCTCATTTTCAGTGGGGTCCAGCTTTTACAATGCATTTTTTCCCAGGATAGACCAGTGTAGATGCAACATCGTTTAGTGGGGTTCTGTTGTACTGGGGATATATATATATATATATATATATATATATATATGATACATGATGGGTGTGAGAGGAATATGGAACATTTTCTCACTCCTGCAGAGTGGGAGTAGACATTCACGAGTGCGAGTATCCAGCGCTCACTCTGCAGGAGTGAGAATACTTTCCATTTTCCACACTCTGCACATCACGTGTGTGATTTATATAACAGGGGTTTACATTTTTTGCAGAGTTTGTACACAAATAGTTGGTTTTGTGTGTGTTATTTTGTGTAGGTGATGCTCTCTGCGGGTGTGAGTCAGCTTTCTGAATGGAACTGGTGTGTGACTGCCAAGTTAGGATCACCACCTTTGGATGAGGTAAAAACCAGATGGTAAACCAAAACCCCAACCTCCGCTTCTGGCCCCACCCCTTTTTTATGACTGACCAGTATATCACTTCTTCTACAAAGCCATTTGTAATGTCAGAATAGACATTAATAGTTATAGGAAATCATTTTGTACTGCTGTTTATTTTTATTCTTTGGCAACCATGTTAGCTCCCATAGGCCACAAGGGTCATTTTAGAGGAGTGACCCAGGAGCACAGGAAGGTTGAGTGACTTGTTCAGGGTCACACAACATGCTAGTGGAGGCTTTGAGAATCAAACTCAGGTCTGCTGAATGCACCAAACTCATTCACAGCTTACTGCTCAAACCTCTGTTAAAAACTCTCACATTTTCCTTTCCATGTCAGTCATGTATTCTGATGTGCTTTGACCAATTTTTTGATAGCTTATTTTGTGGTATCGTCAATACTGTTTGTGTTCCCTTTACTTTGGCAGCTACTGTTGCTTCTTTTCATATTTCTGAGACATTCCACAGTTTCAGACACATCATTCCAAGCTATTTATCTGAATGACCTGTAAAAGTGCAGCTAGTATGGAATGTTCAAGCAATATAACAAATCAGAGCAATAGCTGCTAAGAACTGAGGAGAGAAGTAATCGATGTAGTGATGAAGGCAATAACAATTAGACCATTAATTTAACAAAAAATGACCTAAAACGTATCAGAATATTGGGCAAGCAAAAAGATGATACCCTCACGTTTGCACACCATATTGACTCTCTGGTCAAGACAGTCAGTACAAAGATTGGTGTCCTGTACAAGCACAGGCAATACCTCTCAGTCCACAGCTCCATCATACTTACTATTGACTATGGACTACTGGTCTACAGGGCAGCAATGGATACAGCGTTCAAGAGGGATCAGACTGCGCTCAACAAAGCCTGCAGACTCACCCTGGATGCTGAGCATGGCACGCACACCTGTACTCTGTACGAATGCGCAAACTGGCTGTCATTAAGAAACAGGGCCAAGCCAGCCTGGTGGCACTTAGGGTTGAGGCGCTGGACGCCTTACCTCGCGCCACGCCAGCGACCCGGGTTCAGGAGCGAGCTCGCGCTGCTGGGGGTTGGCAGGGGAGGGAGTGGATCGAGCGTCCTATGGACTGCTCTCCTTTCCAGGGGTGGGTCTGGGTATAGTGTCCGGCGTAAGTCTGACACCTAGCGGAGGGTGGGTGTCAGCATGTCTGGCCTGGTAGAATGGGGTGGTAGGCGGGGCAGCCGGCGGATGCACTGCATGCGGACGCGTGCACAGGGAGCCCTTGTTGGCATTGCATGCCCTGCCTCCAACAAGAACATGGAAAAGGGGAGTGCCCAGCTGTTGCGGCTTGATGGCCATCCACAAAGTCCTGCGCTGCTCCAAGGGACCACCGTGAGCGGATCCGTTGTGTGGTGGGGGAGTTGATCGACCCCCGCCATGGGGGGGGGGTAAGCCGTGGGGTAATCGGTGGTTGCCCTCAGTAGGAGACGGTGCAGGTCGGATGGCAGCCGGATCACAGGGCATGCAAGGATGATGAGGCCGGCTGGGACCCCCATGGGAGAGAAAAAAAAAGAAACAGGGCCAAATTCCAGACTTGCGTCCTAGGGAAGAAGACTCTATTGGGTAAAACACTGCCTTGTGTAGGCAATTTGATCAAGGCAGCAAACTCATTACAGGTCACCAGGGGGAGGACTAGAGGGGCCTTGGCTATCCCCTTCCGTCGCACCTCACTTGGGCAACGTGCATATGCCTACCGGGCCCCCCTGTGGATGGATGAGTGAACTCCCCGGACACCTCTTGGCCACCAATTGTCTGGCCCAATTCAAAACTGACCTCAAACAGCACCTAATAACACTCTCTAAGTGCACCTGTCCCTAAGTCCAGCCACACCCACTCTCTCTGCCCCCCAGCAAGCACTAGGCAGGCCTCAGGTACCCCCTTCCACTGTCCTTTCTCATGACTTGCCTCAGCAATCAGTTTGCATCATGCTCCTTCGGCACCTGCCACCCCCCTTCCCCTTCCCCCAACTCACAGTCCTGTGAGTTTCCCCAACAGTCACTACTAATGCAAGCTGCCTGACCATGCCCCCTCACACCCCACCATTTACTCTAGCATGCCTTCTCTGCTCAGCCTCCCTCACCCCCATTTCTCCTATACCTTATCGCCTTCTTCCCCACCTTTCACCTCCACCGCAGTACCTACCTCTCTCTGCACCTTTCTTCACCCCACTGCCAGCTATCACCGCCCCTCTGAACTACTGATAAGGCACTTTGTGACTGCTTATTCCCCAACCCTCATAAAGTGTTTTTCTTGTTATTTTAACCTGTACCTATGTTTTGAGTTATTCTATAAGTTCTGAATCCAAGCTGTATCATTCATTGTGATGTGCCTTTGCTATCTCCTACTGTACTTTGATTTGCAATCTATGACATGGAACTTTTGTAAAAGAGATTGCGCTCACAGGTCTTTTCCAAATCACTAAATAAATACATAAAAGACCATACAGTACTTAACATTCAGAGTGGAAAAAGATTAGGTTGAGTTACTGTTAATGCAGTTAATAGCCATAATTAACACCTCCCAGACAGAAATAAAGGCCAGTGACATCAGAACTTCTTTGTAATCTGAACATGTAGCCAAAACAGTGAATTATTTGATACTATTAAGTTTTAAGAGTATATGAGTACTCAAAATGGCCCAAAAACCAGACTACATTTAATGAAAACCGGATGACCGGATAAGGACCCTAAAACCGGATTATCCGGTCTAAAACCAGACATGTGGCAACCCTACTGCCAATTACTGTTGTGTGGGACTTCTTATTGGCCGTTTCTTTTATGGATGTCTGCATTTAATGTGTGACTGGCTGTGTCTCCTCTGTTTTTCTATTGTGTTTCCCGATTGGTTGTTTAGTATTTGTGGGTATGGTTATGTTAGGAGTTCTCTTGCCTTTGTCTTAATAGGGAATGCTTTTATTTTTAGGTTATAGCACTTTTATACAGTTGTGTACATTTGTTTTCTTTCTGCTATAGTTGCAGTGCTTTATTTTTTTGTTGCTGAAGTTGCTTCGGGTGCTGGTGCCATTCTGGGACGAGTAGAGCGAACAATGTTTGCTTGTAACTTTCAGTTGTACATCTGAATTACAGGAGGGAATGCCACACCATGGGAAAAGAAAAATGTAGGTATGCTGTGAATGTTTTACCTACTTGGTGATTTCACTGCAGGTTTGTTTGCAGTGTGGTTTATTTTACGTCATCCTGTAACTGGTTGTTTTTATTTCCGTTGGGAGTTACCGTCTGTCCTGCTTTCGGTTGGGGGTTATAGGCAGGTCTGTTTACCACACTGAGTATGGTTTTCTGGGACATGTTCCCGTATTTGATCAGTTACTTTATCTGTGTTGTGCAGCACTACAAAATAAGCTACTCTGTCTGTTTTACTGAAATACTTCGTGTTTTTTTGTGAGTTGTACTGTATTGCTGGTTTGAATTACAGTGTGGCACAACTAAGGGGAAAGAAGTAGTTTGGTCATGCAAGTTAGTTGCCACTCACTGGTTCATGTCACCACAGTGAGAATATCACCTGCCGACATAACCACACGGTGTATAAATGTCAGATATTTTTACTGTAGTTATGTCAGCAGGATTTATCTCACTGGGGTGAACGTAACAGGATTTTTTATACCCTCCAGGCTTCCATAGCACAAGTCTGCTGGAGGTCAAACATGACTAGCTCCACAATCTACTCGACAAGTTCAGTAGGTCAGCGAGGGCTGTAGCTGCTTAGGCAGGGGCATCTTCAGAGGCTATACCAGAAGCTTTTTACCACAAGGACGTTGGAAAACACAGAAGTCAGGTGTGGCTGAGAAGAGTCAGTTTACCCTCACCATAATAATCAGCAACCGACAAAGGCCTAAACTCTGGGTAACCAGAGTCAATGGCTCTACAATGGTGGGGAATGGCCCGTGACCAAAGTCAGTGGTTTGTGGCCACTACAGGCATCAAGTGCATGTAACACTGGGGAGTGTGGTTGTCCTCAGTAAAAAAAAAAAAAAAATGTCCACTTTGACAGAGGTGTCCTTCATCTTCAAACACCTGAACCAAGAAGTATGACTCAAGTACAAACATGACCTCTCAGCAGTTGGTAAACGTCAGGGGTAACTGGTTCTTTGGGACTATGAAGCAGGGGTGACTAAAATGGGGGGGGGGCCCAGATCAGACATGGCTCCCAACTCTGATTCCCGGGTGGGCCACATATGTATTTTGTCCCTCCCCCACACTTTTTTGAGACTTTGTATTTTAATACTGATGAATACATGGCCTGTGTATATACTCTCAGTCAATATATGTAGCACAGAAATGTAAACTTGAGCTGAGCGGTATGATTAGCTTATGAATGGCTGATCATATATGGATACCAGCAGTGCAATCTGCTGCCTGCCAGGTTATTATGCAACAAAGAATAGAGAATTTATTTACTGGTTCTCCCAGTATTTCAACGGTGATGGGTGCAGCCCACGTGACCATTCCCTCCAGCATGTGTTTTTAGGAAAGAAAGTTTGTAGCCTATATACTATAGGATATTGTACAGTAAGAAGGAATGTACTGCACAGCACTAATCAAGGTCATGAGTTTAATTTGATTGTTCCAGAATAAATTCTTGACATGACACAAGTTATTTTTATGATGTAACACTGTGAAAGATCACAAAAGACATCAAAACAATTTAAAAAAATGTAACAATTACTGGGGGCATAAGTGGCCCCAAGACCCCCAGCCATTTTGGTGAAGATTCTTTGCCCCCTGCCCCATATTAAAGGTAGCTGAATCACCCCAGCACTGAAGAAGACTTTAAAATATCAGTGAGCCTTGGTTGAACCTCAATTCCCTGTAAGCTTCCCAGCCTTCAAAGGATTAGTGTTTGACAGAAGTTTCACTTGCACAGTGGGTGAGTATCAGTCTGCATGAGCAGTGCACATAGTTGTCCACATCGTACACTTGCAGCAGACAACTACTGCAGTCACTGTGAGGATCTGGTGCTGAGATTGTAACAGTTGTAACACATGCAACACTTGAAGTCTAGCTTGGATGTCATCTCAGAGATGAAGCCAACACCAAAAAGTCCTCAAAATGCTAGCAAAACCAATCAAAGTCAACAAACCAGGAAAACCTGAAGCTCTAAAGGGTGCAGCTGCTGAAGAAAATGGTCAAAATGAAACAGTTGGAAAACCAAGAAAAATGCACCAAAGACAAGAACTACCAACAGAGTGACCTCAATTTTCCAGAAAGAAAGAAAGGTCTAGAGCATGGAGGAGTGACGGTGGGAGGAGGAGAAGAAGGGGACGAGATGAAGATCTATCCAATGGGTTTTTTGAAAACTTGGCACATGCTCAGTAAACTGTAGAAGTGTGACTATGTGGAAGAAATCCAGATAGTTGTAACAGCCACTCTCATCTTGTGGTTGCTCATAGCCTACATGAAATGAGTTGTTGTAATCTCAGATCCATCTCTAGTAGACAAGTGCTCACATCACAAAAGCAGCATTCCAATTGGCACAGACCAGCACCCTTGTTAGCAGTTTCACATTAGAGACCAGGGACTGAATGAGCATGAATTGTGAAGAGCCCTCAAATCCACTAGCAGGGATCCCTGCATGACAGGGCTTAGACAAATTGGGGTGATACTACAAGTTTTGTGCTGCTGCCACCCATGTTGTACGTTCCACGTTACTTATCAGTGAACTTTGGCATCCAGCAGTGTCAACATGGAAGCCTTTTCGACAGCTAAAATCCCACTGTGATTTTCAACCCAAAGGAAGAACAACTGAATTAGAGTGGCTGGATTACAAATTGGAGCATTGTGGTGCATTTTCCTTGTCCCTACGAATATGTGTGACTTTTTGCACAGGAGTATATTTTGCAGTACCTATTCTCTAAGTTGAAAGTGTCACAAAAAATGTAGGGCCATGCGAGTCGGCAAATTTGGCCTGACGGGCCAGTTTTGAGCTGGGCCAGGCAAAACCTGAATTGGCCTGGTTTCACACAAAATTAAATGAAGGGTTTTGAGGGTGAAAACACATTTGATTTTAAATGTATTTTCATGTACTAATAAACTATGCTGTTAAAATACATGAAAAGCAAAGAACCATAACTATAAGCAGAAACTTCACAATGAGTGGGGTAGGGTATCATATCAACAGGATCAGAGTCAGTCAAACACCTTTCTCCTCCACTGTTTAGTCTCGCCCAACCCTGCTCCCCTGTAGCACTCCCCATAGCAGTGCTGATAACGGGGTGATGATGATGATGATAATGACAAGACAGCTTGAGAAAATGGTCAGTAATCAGAAAAAATGAGAGTAAGTGTAAAAAAAGTTAACTATATATCAGAGGTAGCCCCTGCCAGCCCTCTCCCGACACCTACCCCTCCAACTGTTGTCCTGCCTTTTCTGTTGTTGTTGTTGCTCTCTATAATTTCAGTAACATTTTAGTCCAAGATGGATTTAAAAAAACATATCTATTTCTCTTACTTCTACTGTCGGAACAGGCCTCCTCCACTGGTGCCACCACTAGGCCTTGAACAACACTAGATATTTTTTTGGGGTGGGGGCTACACTCAGTCTGCACAAAAAAGGTAGGTTTCTTTTTTGTTTTGTTTTTTAATATATTGTCTCCCTGCCAGCCTTCCCTCCCCTACCCCCTCTAACAACTCTGCTGCTGGCTGATATCATGTTTCTTTGTTGCTCTCTGTCCTCAAGTTCAGTAGTTATGGATTTAAACAAAAAATATTTCTGTGCTCTGTCGAAGGGCTTAATCATGCCCTAATCCTCCTGCCTGCCTTAAAAAGCTGCCTAAAATTTATTTTCTCTCTCTCTCTCCGCTTGTTGAAAATGCTGCTGCTCTTCTCAGCTCACACACTTGCCTGCAATATGCTGTACTCACCCTTGACCCTGCTGCGCAGATGTGAGGGGTCTATAAACCCACATAACGTCATCCTGTCTGCTCCAGTCATAGCAGACCTAACAGAAGCTGGGTCAGAGTGGGCAAAGAGGCAGGATGCCTGCCTGGACTACCGCTAGCACAGTCACATAACTCCCCTGTCACAGCTTGACTCATTTGCAAGAGTAGGAGGACTGGAGATGAGTGACAGATGTTAGGACGAGAGCACTACAGCAGTCAGATGGAGCCCAGTGTGTGCACTCACACTAGGAGGATGGACCCGCCGCTTTCCGGTATGTCTTGTATCTAGACATCTTTGCTGCCTACTGCTGTTAGTCTCAGTGATTGACATGACTCACTGACACTCACCCCACCAGTCAGAGCCTTGTTCCACCCCTTGCACCCCACAGACATACTAGTTCCGCTCCTGCAGCACACATCGCGCACTCTGTCACTGGCACACTGTGACTGTGTGTGCTTGTGTTACTTCACTGTATATGATGGGCTAATTTCGGGTCAGGGGCTTTTCAGTTTTGGCAGTAAAACCCAATTCGGAGGTGTAATTCTGATCACTGCCAGACTCGAATGGCCTAACACAATTCCTGACCCTAAAAAACTGGTACTGACAGCTGTAGACAGTAGCCATACTTTAGACACATAAAAATCTGTGTTCTCTGGGTAACCATTTCTGTTTTTAAACTAACTCCCCAAGCCCCTTAACCGACGTACTACTATTGCTCCTTTTATTTTATATAGTAAAACAAATATATCTTTAAAGGTTTATATATTTCAGACAGAGAACTGTTAATGCCTTTATCCAGGCTGGCATATGCATCTTTCTCAGTTACTGGTTTTTCATACTCCTCTTGTGGCACTGAAACAACCAAGAATGTATGAAACACTGTAAAAACATTATGCTTTTTTTCAATCGGAATTCTACCTCCTAGATTTGCCGTGCCCCCAGCACCAGCACTTAGATTCTCTGGGTCTTACCTTGTTCTCTAGTGATCGTCCGTATCAACACAGGATCTATGTCGGACTTGCCCAGTCGCTGAGGGTGGCTGGAGGCTTTCTGCCATTTTCTCCCCAGACAGCTACCACCATGTGCAAAGAAACTTTGTGCGACTTCCACCTCCATGGAGACCCCCCCCCCCGTGTTCCCTGGTAGAAGCCTTTTCCCTGGTGTCCTGCTACACAGCCACTCAGATTCCTCTAGGTGGTAGTCACTTAGTGGGACAGGCATGCCCCCGGAGAGCCATCCTGGGGACGCTCAATCCTCCCTCCCTCAGCCAGCCGGCCCCTGAGTGACCCGTGCCTGTTTCCGAACCCGGGTCGTCGGTGTGGCAGGAGGGGAGGTGCCCAGTGCCCCAGCCCTCCATGCAGCTGGGCTGGCCACCTTCAAATATTTAAAGGAAGAGAGGGCCATCTTTAATTGAAATCAAATTCATTTTTACATTATAATAACTAATTAAAATAATGCATGCTCGCTTTTCACTTGCTGTTAACTGATGGATCAGAATGCATAAGCCCATTCTGTGATGTGCTAAGTCCCTGCACTGCAGACATAAATGAAAAGCCTCAATTTCCTGTGCGCTCAGTCCTTCAACTTTCGCAAGCATTAGCTTCAATTGCTAAGATTCAGCAGGACAGAAGAAAAAATGTGTACCCAGGACATTTAAATAGATGCAACAGCAACATTAGGGAACTTCTAATGCTAAGACACACTTCAGCTTATATTTATTTTTTATTTTTCTTTCTCTTTCTTTCATTGTTCATTACTAAAGACATCTGCATGCAAATTGGATCTTTGCCTACTGGCCCTCATGTGCTTCTGCTACCTGTATGCACACAGTGTCACAAGCCTCTGTTTATAACCTCACAGTGTGCAGCTATAATTAACATTTTCATCACACAAGCATAGGATTACTTTACATATAGACTAACAGCAGGAAAATGCTGTGATTTCAAACATATGGCCACAAAAAATAAAGAAAAGGACATGCAGGCAGTATATTGAAGATATCATGAACTGTGTATAAATATAAATATTTTTCCTGATGTATCAGTTGCTCTTTAAGTAGCATACTACAGGGCTGGCCCACTGACACAGCAGAAGCCCACAGCACTATTACCTTGGAGGTCAGGGTTTGCATGTGATCCTGGGAATCCCAGCCTGAGGTCAGCTGGAGGGTCACGTATACTGCAGAGGTGAGAAGCTCAGCTCTCAGGGATGGAGTCTATCACTGCCAGGAATCTGCACACTTCCTGTCAGCCAGCTAAGAAATGGCACTGATTACAAGGGCAACCACTAACTTGCCCCTTCCCCAACTAGACAAAGGGGGGGCAGCCTTGGCGACCGCATCATTTGGGGGCAAGGAAACGGGGAAAATAAAGGAAGAAAGCATAAAAATACAAGGTAGAATGCAAGACGTTGCAGTCGAAGACCACAGTCCATTTCATATATGACGAAAAACACATGCAGATCCACCGCAACCTTGGCAAAAAAATGTGACCACCGTGGAACTATCCTGAACCGAGCTCCAGTAAAGAAGAACCACTGCATAAACTTTGGAAATGTTTGTTTACTGTAAGAGGGGAAATAAATATCATTTCCAATTGTCTTTGCATCTGAACGAAAAGGAGAACTTGATGACCTATTTAGAAAAAGCACTTATTTTAAACATACTGAAGCATTCTGACAGCTAAGTAATTTATAATTTACAGAAACAAGTGACTTACCCAATGCCAGATGACACAGCAGCATTGAAAATAGTGCCCAAAAAAATCCAAAGGCGTGTACTGATGTAGTGGCACGCTTCTATATTCTCTAAAGAAAGTGCAGTGCTGTGCACCACAAATACCAGAGAAGTAGTTCCAGTTTTCACGAATCTCTGACATTCTCTGTACCGAAGACAGCTGAAAATGATCTGCTGACAGGTACTGTGTCTAAAGTCCCAGGATCCACTTTTGCCAGTAATTTTGTTGACATCTGAAGAGCTACATTTCAGCAGATTAAATTATACATCAAATCAACCGTGACTTCCTTCTTCTAGTCTCTCTGTCTCAATTGATAGCTGAGGCTCTTAAGTTTCAGCTCTGGAGCTAAGGGGGAGGTGTCGAAAGGAAGCCACAGAAGAGGAAGTGGCCAGTCTTACCAACTGCTCGTGCAACACAGCAGTAAATCGCACTTCCAGGGAGTGCAAAACCCTGCATCACACCTTCCCAAACAACAATGCACACACATGATGTTCTAATATAGGGCTTTAACTGCAATTTAAAGAACTACAGCATTTTAGCCAAATGTTTAGCTAACATATCATCCAAGTCTCCCTATTTTCAGAGTCTCTCCCTGATTCTGCCACTTTTTTGAGATGCTCCCTGCCTTTTTACGGCACCAGTCCATATCCCTATAATCATCAGAATCAAAGAACAGACTATTCCTTCTGTCTTTAAATGACTCTAGCAGTGCATTTCCAGCACCTTAAAGGAGAACTCCTGGCATCTGAGAAGCCCTGACTGCTGCTAGATCAGGGCTTCAGCTCCCCCACCACAGTCCCCATAATAAATCACTGGTTTATTTACCTCTTTGCTCCTAAATCCTGACAATCCCGTGACCACAACATTTTTAAATATGATGCCCTGGAACCACCGCAGTCTCGCTGGAAATGTCACGAGATCGTAACGTATCATTATCCCAACCTTAATACAGTCCCTGTGTATGGAAAAATAACCGGGTCTGTATCTTCAATACCAGGTACTATTTTCACAGAATTTGACTAAATCCCATGGAGGACCAGTTTATGATTAGGAAACCATGTCTCTACAGAACTGAAACCAAGTTGAAGGTTGTGTTGAAGAGTTGCAGGATCTGTGCGAGTGGAGAATACAACAGCATCATTGGCATACAGCATGATCTGCTCAGAGCAGTGGTAAGGGAGGGAGTTTAAGAAAAGGCTAAAAAGGACGGGGCCCAGTATGGATCCCTGCGGGACACCCGAGCGAACAGGCATGGTGTCAGAAAGAGCGTCAGCAATTTTTATTCTCTGCGACCGGTTTTCTAAGTAGCTTTTAAACCAGAGAGAAGAGTCATGTGATAGCCCGGCATTCAGTAGTTGGTCAATTAATAGTCCATGGTGTACTGTATCGAAGGCCTTGGAGAGGTCGACGAAAACCGCCCCTGTGAGAAGGCCGTTGTCAAGGGATTTGTGCAAAGCTCCAGTGAACTCAAGAAGGGCTGTGGTGGTGCTGTGACCTTTCTGAAACTGTGTTGTTGTGGACAAGGTATATTGTATTTATCCAAGTGGTTGGCAAGTTGATCAGCCACGATGCGCTCGAGTGCCTTAGAGAGTGGGGGCAGTATGGAGATAGGGTGATAATTTGAGTGATTCGTCTTATCCCCACTTTTATGGACAGGTGTCACGGTGGCCGTTTTCCATAAGTCCAGGAATTTTCCACAGCTGAGAGAGAGGTTTTGGATTTTTGTTAATAGATGAATTACCTCATCGAGGGCGAGCAACAGAAGCTTAAGGTACAGGGTGTCGCTACTAGATTTAGATTTAGAGATAGCTGCAGTAATATAGTGTCGAGCTTCATTCAACCTTACCTCCCTGAAGGAGAAGAGGGGATGGTTAGACTGTGGGGCTGAGGTATTTGGGAAGTAGGCCCTGTTTTTGAAAAAGTCATGGGGTAGGACAGCACTAAGGTCTGAAAAAGCCGTGTTAAAAATGTTTGCAATCACCTTGGGGTCGAGGGTTGAGGATCCATCAACCATTAACATGGCCGGAGAGGTTTTTGGCTGCTTCCCCGTGACATCCTTGATATTGTCCCAGAAAGCACGACCATTTCCCTATGTATTGGTGAGAGCGTCTTTGTAATAGGTGGATTTCGTGAGCTGGATGGCTTTTGTGCAGGCATTTCATTCCTGTTTTTAATTTTGGATGTCCAGTTGTTTGCCAGTGGCCCTGGCAACTGCCCAGAGGTGGTCCCTTAATTTCAGCTGTGAGAGAAGAGCCACGGTGAGCCATGGGTTAGAGAGAGATTTTGTTTTGCGCCTTTTAGCAGGGGCAAAGAGGTCGCAGGCTTTGTTGAAAATTGAGATGAAGTGATCAAGAGCCAAGTTAACATCTGCTGCTTCGTAGATGGGTAGCCAGGCTTGTAGAAGCAGGTATTGTTTGACATGTGGAAGTTTTCCACGAGGAAGGACTCTGCTAGCGATAATTTTGGGAGGGGGCTTGAGGAATTTGTTAGACCATGCACATATGACTGGGGAGTGGTCACTGAGAGATTCTGGGAGAACGGTCGTACAAAAAATCCTTGTGGGGTGAGAGGTGAGAACCCAATCCAGGAGGGTTCTGGTGCCAGTCTTGTCATTAATCCTAGTAGGGCAGTTTACCATTTGCATGAGGTTAGCAGCTGAGATGGAGTCTTTATAGGCACTGGCACCCGATGCTAACCAGTTTATGTTGAAATCCCCTAGTAGAACAAGTTCAGCTTCAGGAGGATGAGAGTTGATAAAGTTTAGTATGTCGTTGAAGCCATGATTAGGGTCCCTGGGTGGGATGTATACAGAGACAATAGTCAGGGCTTTATGGTTGGGACCTAGGACAATTTTTAATGGCAGAATCTGGGACGAGGCAGAAAGTGATGGAGTTGCTACAGGGTGCCATGACAGGGAGTCTTTGATATAGATTGCGCAACCACCGCCTTTTTTGGATATCCGGTCCAGCCTGTGGACATTGTACCCCTGTATTGTTACTGCCGAGTCAGGAACTTTAGGTGTCAGCCAAGTTTCCACCACTGCAAGGATGTCAGGGTTGTGTTGGCATATGAAGGCTTGGAGTGCATCCAGCTTTGGTAGTAGGCTGCAGATATTAATGGTTGCAAGGATAAGGGCACCTGGAGTTTGTGTGTGCCCTGAGCTACTAGGGCCAGGATTGGGATGGACGCTGCCTGAGATAAGAAGGAGGAGGAGTAGGAGTTTTAAGGAGCAGAGTCACAGCTCTTTGAGATATAGTTTTGATCATTGTTTCCGGAAGCAGAGGTTGCAAGGTTCCAGGCGGTATCCCATATGGACAGCAAGGTGGTACAGTGTAGAGAGGTGGCCACACTTGTTGAGAGTAGTGGTTGGGGTAAGTAACCAGGAATAGCCAAACGGTGGGCCAAGCACAAGTCTCGAGTGGAAGTGGAGGGTTCTCTTGGAGTAGCAGTGGAAACCAGAGTAGAGTGTGGGGGGCGGGTGGGGTGGCTAGGATCAGGAGAGAGAAGGGGGACAGGGCGAGGAAGAGGAGGAGAAGAGGCGAGAGAAAGGCAGAGAGAACCCGCATGGCTTGCGTACTAGCACAGTAGGGGTGGGGAAGCATGTTGAACAGGAGGGAGTAACTTGGCTAGCAGGAGGCAGATAGAAAGAGAGATTGAGAAAGGGAGCACCTCAATCAGTAAGCACTACGTGGGATGACAGAAGGGGAATGGGAGGCATAGGCAGAGCAGAGGAAGCTACAAGTGTTGGCCAATAGGCAGTAGGAGGTGGGGTATGCAAGAGGGAGGGCAGGGTTAGAGGTCTATTTAAGTAAGGTGGGGGTGGGGGCGGGCTGAAATTTTGCGGCAAAACTAATGCAAAGTCAATGGGCGCAGCACCCGGAGAGCAAAGCAAGGCAGGAAGACAGGGCCAGCCAATCAGCTGCTGTTCGAGAGGTGTGTTTACAGATGGTGGGAGAGCTTCTGTGTTTAACCCCTGTAGGTAGACAGGAGCTACAAGCACAAGTGGTTAGAGGTGAGAGTGGATGGCAGGCTTATCTAGTTTTGAAGAAGGGAGAGAGAAAAAGGAGAGCCCACTGAGGAGGGAGCATTGTGATGATAAAAGAACAGAGTGTGTGATGTGCCTGATAGGATAGGAACTACTACCAGAGATATAGCCCTCTAGTGGTGAGAAGATATAATCTGCTAATGGAAAAGTCAAAATTCACTTCTAATGTGAACTCAGAACTTAAAATGACTGTAAGGATTAAAAAAATTATTAAGCCCTGGCACATAAATTCAACTAGAGACACAGAGGGAGATACAGTAGTTAGAGATGTGTTCAGCAGGAGATAGTGTGGGCCACTTGGAAATCAGCTTCCACTGGTACCAAATCCAAAAGTCCAGGCTAGTACCTTGCAGAATCAGCTGACTGTAGCTCATGGAAGATTTCTGAACCACTGTTTAGGTTCAAGAAATTGAGGGGTCCCTAGCCTAGTCAAGGCTCACTGGATCCCTGAAATAAAGTAGAAAAACAGGCTTTTTAAAAGCTGGAAGAGGAGGCTTGTTACATCAGAATAAAGAGAATAAAAGAGGTGGGCAGGGTCAGAAAGCACAGCAGACTGTTTGGGACAGTTAGGCATATACATTAGGGTCCTGTGAAAATCCCCCCCCCCCCGATTTTCCTGGTTAAAACCAGAAGATCTCCCTCATTTGAGATGTGCCGACTTGAATACTCTGAGCAAAGCAAACCAAGTAAAAGCAGATATGTCTCTGAAGCTGCAGTAACTATTTGAACTAGGAGATATGTCATCTACATACAGCAATAATTAGCAAAATGCAGTTTGGTGAGTGATAACTACAATAATGTGGGGTACCTGTTCTTCACCCACAACACTGATACAGTTTTCACATCTGGATTGGCCTGGTAGGCTTTGCTGCTGTGCTTGTACACAAACAAGCGACAACTCCGAGGTGGCCAGTGCTGAAAGTAAATGAAATCCAAGTCCACGAAGCAAACAACTGGGCACGACCAACTGGGCATCACCATACAGACAGCCTTACCAGACCATCAGCATGGCTGTGCCGGTTGTTCGCTTTGTGTGCTTGTACATACCCTGCTCGCAGTTACTGCATTACCGTGGTAGTTCATGGGACAGAAAGGCAACTTATTTATTTATTTATATAAAATGTTTGTTTGTCCAGGATAGCACACGCAGCTGCTGGCAACTAGTTTCTAGGTATATCCTGGGGTAAGTGGAAGAGGTAACAGACAAAGAAAGCATATAAGGGCATACAAAACAATACATGAACAATGGGAACTGCCACAATTTGGTTATAATAACAATACAATTTGCAATACAGCACATATAAACAGTAAATAATGACCTGGAAACCATCACAATATGCACTAAATACTTAAGTAGTGGGAAGGAACAGTTATGTAAGAACTTACCGTAATAGCAGATCTTTGAGGGGAATCTCAGTCATCAGGTCACAAAGGCTGGCAGTATAGCCTAGAGGTTAGAGTAATGAACTGTGAATGAGCTTGGTACATCCAATAGACCTGGGTTTGATTCCTCCAACCTCCACCTGCATACTGTGTGACTACAAGCAAGTCACTTAACCAGCCCAAATCTCCCAGGTCGCCCCTAAAAACAGGCAGTTGTGTCTAGTGGGCTTTACTCGGTTATTGGCTGGCAGTATAGCCTAGAGGTTAGAGTAACGAGCTGTGAATGAGTTTGGTACATCCAGCAGACCTGGGTTAGATTCCCAGAACCTCCACTTGCATACTGTGTGACTCTGAGCAAGTCACTTAACCACCCAGTGCTCCTGGTTCTCCCCTGAAAACAGGCAGTTGTGCCTAGTGGGCCTTACCCAGTTACAAAAATGAATTAAAAAAGAAACACAATAGGAACTTCACCGTTGGTGAAGCAGGATCTACATGGAAGATTTTCAGCAGTACAACTGGGGCTGCCAATGCCATCAACGTCATCAACCCTATAAAGGCCTGAGCGGCCTCACTTTCTTCTCAGTTCTTTTCCCGGAGACAAAGGGAGCATTGCTCTAGCCATCGGGGACCGAGGAGAGAGAGAGAGAGGTGCCCAGGCCTATATGAAAGGCTGGATACACCAGATAGCTAGTTTCAGTAAACAGCCACAAGAAGGGGGATGGTAGAAGGGGGATGGTGGGAGAGACAGCAGACCCGATGACTGAGATCCCCTCGAAGATCTACTGTTATACTGTTACGTTAAGTTCTTACATAACTGTCTTATCTTCTTTGGGGGTATCTCAGTCATCAGGTCACACCGTAGGAACGAGTTCTAAGCAGTTACAAGTGTAAACAGACAGTCTGGGAGGAAGGCCAACCATAAACTTAAGGCAGGAGGCCCTGCAGCACAGCCCTGCCAAATCCTGCACGGGCTCTAGAGGCAGTGTCCAGACTGTAGTGCTTGGTGAAAGTATGAACGATACTCCAGGTGGCGGCCGTACAGATGTCAGTGGCTGAGACCCCTCAGAAACAAGCCACAGAGGTAGCCATGCCCCTTGTGGAATGAGCTTTTACCACTCCAGGCAATTCTTTGCCGTACTTGTTGTAGCAGAACACAATGCAATTTCCCAACCATTTAGATAAACATTGCTTAGAAACCAAAATGCCCTCTCTACCTGGGGTGAAGGAAACAAACAACTGCTTCGACTTTCTACATGCCTTGGTATGAAGCAGATAGTGCTTCAAAGTTCTGCTCATATCTAATGTATGGAGTAGTGCTTCCCCTGGACTGGCACGCTTGGGGAAATAAACAGGAAGATGGACAGATTGGTTGAGTGTAAACTCAGAGACCACCTTAGGGAGAAACTTAGGATTTATGTGCAAAGACACCCTGTCTTTTTGGAAAATCAAGTAAGGCTCCATGCACCAGAAGGCCTGAAGCTCTGAAATTCTTCAAGCAGAAGTAATAGCAACTAAAAATGCTTTCCAGGACAGAAAGCGTAGCTCGCAAGTTGTGGCTGGCTCAAAAGGAGACAGGGTAAACTTCTCCAAAACAAAATTCAAATCCCAAGCCGGGACAGGAGAATGAATTGGAGGTTTCAGATGCAGGATGCCCCTCAAAAAGGTACAGGAGACAGCCAGCTGAGCTATAGTATGGTCACCCATGGGCTTGTGAAAGGCCAAAATAGCCGAAAGATGCACCTTGAGGGAGGAGTACTGGAGACCTGAGTCAGACAGAGAGATAAGGTAATCCAGGATCTGACTCACCAGACAGGTGAAAGGGTCCAAACTATGTTTGGCAGCCCAAATAGCAAACTGCTTCCACTTCATGGCATAGGTGGCTCGAGTGGAAGGCTTCTGCGCATCCACAAGGACATCCGCTACCCTATTGGAGGCTCCAAACCTGGCGATGGCTATGTCCTCAGGATCCAAGCATGCACGGGACCTGAGGTTGGGATGGACCAGGGTCCACTGAGCATGGAGACCGATATGCAGGGAGGTCTCAACTGGAGACCAAGAGCCCTGGGTTTTAAAAGGTCCCAGGTGAGCTCCCCAGCTCAAACCGGGAGCATCCGTAGCAAGGATCTGCTGTGGAGAAGAGATCTGGAATGGGACTCCTTGTAGCAGGTTCAAGGGGTCCATCCACCACTGGAACATTTTGTGGACTGGGGTGGAGACCAGCACCAACTGATCTAATTTGTCCATCCGTTGGTCCCATTGAACATGAAAAGTCCACTGGAGAATGCGCATATGGAGTCTGGTCAGTGGAACTGTGGCACTGGCAGTCGCCATCAGACCCAACAGTCTCACGTATACCCTGGCAGGAAAAAAAACAGCACTGGGCCACCTACTGAGCCTGGGCTATAAGGCACTCTGTCCTGTTCTGAGGCAGGAAAGCGTTTCTCTGTGCAGAGTCTAGAACTGCCCCTATGTATTGCAGCCTTTGGGACGGTACCAGGACTGACTTGGGCAGGTTGACAGTAATACCCAGGGAGAGGGACATCTGGAGAGTTCTCTCCAGAGTCCACAGGAGCTGCTTCCGGGATGGGGTGTTTAGGAGCCAATCATCCGGGTAAGGGAAAACATACAGTCACTCCCTTCTGACAGCTACAGCTACTGCTGCTAAGCACTTGGTAAAGCCCCGCGGCGCAGAGGGCAAGCCAAAGGGCAGCACACCTTGAATTGGTAATGCTCGTCCTGAAACACAAAATGGAGAAACCTCCTGTGAGGAGGGAAGACCGAGATGTGCAGGTAGGCATCCTGCATGTCCAGTGAACAGAGTCAGTCACCTGTCTTGAGAAGTGGCATCAGGCCAGGCAAACTTACTGTCTGCAACTTTCAGTACTGGACGTACAGATTGAGGTCCTTTACTGTAGGTCTAAAATGGACCTCAGACCTCCAGTCTTTTTGGGGACCAGGAAAAACCTGGAATAGAACCTCTTGTTTCTCTGGTGCCTGGGTACTGGCTCAATGGCCTGTTTGGGCAGGTGGGACTGTACCTCCTCCCGGAGAACAGACAAGTGAGCCGGGAGTAAGTGGAGGGAAGGGGAGGGGTTTCTGGAGGCTACTCGAGGAGCTCCAGCATGTGATCTCCTATGATTTGCAGAATCCAGGTATCTGAAGTTATGGTTCTCAGTTGATACAGATGGAGGGAGAACTAACCTCCGACCACCACCCCTTGGTCGGGGACCAGAAGAGGGGGGTCTGGCAAGAAGTCAAGCAGAGGTGGATCCAGCCACTGGGGCTGATCCATCACTTCGTGGATGCTGCACTGGGTCTGTTGGATGCCCTGTGAAAAGGAGGGTGCTGTCTACCCTTAGGCTGCATATGGTAGAGGGAATTGACAGATTTTATAGCCCTGCCAGATACCTGCAAATCATTAACGATGTCCTGGACATCTGTCCCAAAGAACTTAGTGCCATTGAAGGGGGCATTAAGCTGAATATCAGCAGCAAAGCCAGAGACCCTCAGCCAGGCGTGCCTACAGGGGCAGATGCCGGTGGCAGCAGCCCTGGCAATAGTGTCAGAGATATCATAGAGGGCCCTGAGGAGGTACTTGCTAACCTCCTCAGCAGTCTGTAAACACCTGAGAACCTCCTGTTTCTGTGTGCTATCTGGGAGGGCATAAGCAGCTGCTTTGCCCTTCCTCCAGTTAGAGTTATGGTATTTTACCATATGAGACAGGTAGTTGGCAATCCTCAGCCAAAGGGCAGAGGACGCATGACCCCTCTTGCCACAAAGGTCAATTCTATGTGTCTCTTTGTCAGGGGGAAGATAGCTAAGGTTCTTAGGTGCCTTAGACCTGTTAAGAGCTGTCTTAATGATGACAGAATTGGTTTCTGGCTGGGCAGCATAGTAGAGAAACCCCTGGGGGGCAAGGTAAAGCTTATCCGCCCTTCGGGTCATAGCAGGCACCATGTCTGGATTGTGCCAGGCCACAGTAGCAGCTTTCCTCAAGGCAGGCAAACTAGGAGGAATTATTTCTGGGGAGACTCTGGGACCTCCAGAAAGTCCACCAGATCTTTTCTGGTGACATCTTCCTCCTCAGTATGGAAACCAATGGCTTAAGGACAAGTGTTTCATCACACTGAAAAATGTGGTGTCCTCAGGAGGAAACCTGGGGGGTGTGGTTGACAGAATCTTCACTAGCAGAGGAGTTTGTGGACCTGCCTGAGGTAAAGACCTCCTCTTCCTCCTCCTCCTCCTCCTCATCATCAGGAAGAATAAGGTCAGGGTCATACTCTTCCTTAACGTCAACCTCTTCTAAGTCTAGGTCCAACACCAGAGGCACCGATGGCAGCTTGCAGGGAGCATCCCACTGCCTAAGAGGAGTCAACGATGAAGCTGACATCAGCAGAGCCTGTGATGTGAGCCTACATGTGCCCATCTGGTGAGCAATCACCGAGGTAAACTTTGTTAAAATTTAATTCAAGTCAACAACTGTCGAGGACTGCGATGACGGGGGGTTGGGGTCAACGGTACAGGGAGTGACTACCCACTAGATGGACCCTGTGAACCCGAAGAGCCTGTAGCTCAAGTAGAAGGAGAGGAGCCAGGCCTCGACGGGAGGGTCATCAATGATGCCCCCATCATCAACGGAGTGGGAGCCAACAACCCAGAGGTCGATGACCAGCCGCCCTGAGAATCAGGCAGATGCACTGTTGATATAGGTCTGGAGGGCACAGAGATTTGGACAGCGACTTTGTGCATTGGTGCAACCCACAGCCGAAGAGGAACCCCTGGACAAAGGAGGAGAGGCCATCAGGGAACGAGACCGCTGCTGGGGGAACCAGTCCCGATCTCGGTCTTTTTTATGACTTTTCCCTGAGGACTTGTCTTGGGCCTTGGTGGCCTGGGACCTGTCTGAGGTAAAGACCCTCGAGACCCATTTAACAAATCATGGGAGGGTGGTGTGGTACCTGAGGACTGGAGGAAGGCAGATGTGATTCCCCTTCATAAAAGTGGGAGCAAGACAGAGGCAGGAAACTACAGGCCTGTCAGTTTGACCTCTGTGGTAGGGAAAGTGATGGAATCGCTTCGGAAGGAAAGAATTGTTGAGTACCTAGAGGCCAGTGGGGCACAGGATGCAAGGCAGCATGGGTTCACTGCGGGAAGGTCATGTCAGACAAATCTAATCGATTTCTTTGACTGGGTGACCAAAGTAGTAGATCAGGGAGGGGCCGTGGACATGGCCTACCTACACTTTAGCAAGGCATTTGACACAGCCCCACACAAAAGATTAATTAACAAATTAACCAGCCTGGGAGTCTAGGTAAAACATTGGCTGGACAACAAGACACAGAAGGTAATTGTAAACAGAGTCCACTCTGAAGAAAGGGGAGTTACTAGTGGTGTACTGCAGGATTCAGTACTGGTTCAAGTCCTTTTTTTTTTTTTTTTTTTAATACTCCCCCTCTCCCCTCCAGAGTCACCTCTTTGGGAGATGCCAATGAAGCCTGTCCCTACCCCCACCTTACCTGACTGAATGGGGTCCTCCATCATGCTGCGGTTTACCCCCCACCCGGGGTCGGGTGGGACCACCTCCGAACCTTTAAATCTTGTCAGGTCCCCTGGTTCAGCTGGGCAGGCGGCGGTATACTGGGACCCAGCTCGGCACTCCATCTACCCGACTCGAAGGGCATTTTTCTGGCTTGTGGGGCGTTGCATACCAGTCAAGGCACATCATGGAAACTCCTGCACCGCCCCTCCCTCCTTCCATGAAGGAGCTGACTGGCCCCAGACCTTTGCCCAGGACAAACTGCACTCCAGTGACTCAGCACACTGTCGCGCCCCAGCCTCCACCAGGAGTCACCGCTTGCCGACTAGAGCCCTCCCTCCCCAAGAGAGGCAGCTGTCATAGGCAGCTCCAGCCTTTCTCCCGGCCAACCCCTGGCAGCCCGAGTTCACTCCCAAACCTGGGTCCAGTCCTTTTTAATGTCTTTATAAGTGACATTGCAGAGGGACTGGAAGGAAAAGTATGCCTCTCTGCAGATGACACAAAGATCTGCAACAGGGTTGATACACAAGGAGGCATGGAAAGGATGTGAAAGGACTTGGCAAGGCTGGAGGAATGGTCAGAAGTATGGCAACTTGGATTCAATGCAAAGAAGTGCAAAATAATGCACCTGGGAAACAAAAACCCAGGGGGAGAGTACATAATGGGGGGGGGAGGTAGTAACAAGAACAAAACATGGAAAGGGACCTGGGGGTAATCATATCAGATGCCCTTAAGGTTGGCAAGCAATGTGAGAAGGCAGTAGGGAGGGTTGGGGTATGCTGGGATGTATAGGGAGAGGCATCACCAGTAGAAAACAGGAAGTTGTTATCCCTCTGTACAGTTGGTGAGACCCCATCTGGAGACATAAGACAGGATAGAGGCAGTTCAGAGGAGGGCAACTAAAATGGTGCAGGGTCTGCAAGATAAGCCATATGAGGAGAGAATAAAGGAGCTTAATATGTATACCCTTGAGGAAAGGAGGGGAGAGGGGGACATGATAGAAACTTTCAAGTACCTCAGTGGAATCAACAAAGTCCAAGAGGGTACTATCTTTCAGAAAAAGAGATGTGCAAGAACAAGGGGACACAATTTGAAAATAGAGGGGGGACGGCTCAGGGACAATGTGAGGAAGTATTTTTTCACAGAGAGGGTAGTGGATGCATGGAACAGCCTTTCTGAGGAGGCTGTGGGGTCTAAAACTGTGGGAGAATTCAAGAATGCATGGGACAGACATAAGGCAATTCTGGTGGGGGGTAGGAAGAAATAGGCTATTGGTCAACTAGGATCTGCAGATTATCCTGTAGGTAGGGAAATGAGCAGAGTAGGTGGGCCAAGCAGTCCTTGTCTGCCATCAAAGTCTATGTTTCTATGCCAGTGACAGAGGCTGGGACCCTGGAGGACCCCTGCCAGGAACAGGGTACCTGTTGCTCCATCAGGAAATTTCTTAAAAACTCTTTGCATCACCTGAGGGTTGTTTGACTAAACTTCTGGCAGAGTTCACAGTCAGACTCTTCGTGGTCAGGCCCAAGACAGCAGACACAGAGAGAGTGTACGCCTGTGGAGACAATCTTCTTTCTGCAGCAGTAGCGACAGAAGAGAGAGGTCGAAGGATTAACTCTCTACACGAAATAAATGAATCTCTTTTAGAAAAGAGATTCTAAAAGTAATAAGTAGGAAAAAGCTGTAGGCAAAAATGGCGCAAAACTGCGTTGGAGCTTCCTTGGAGACCCATGCAAACAAGTCAAAGGTGGGAAAGAACTGAGTAGGGAGCGGGGCTGCTCATGCCTTTATAGGGTTGATGACATCAATGGATGTCGACGGCGTCGGCGGCCCTAGTTGTACTGCTGAAAATCTCCTGTGTGAATCCTGCTTCACTGACAGTGACGTTCCTATAGTGTGACTTGATGACTGAGATACCCCTGAAGAAGGTCTGTCATGATTGGGTTATAGGAACAATACACGTGCAATATAGCATCTGTGAACCAGTAAAAAATGCATTAGGAACAGTCACAATTTATCATTGCATACAAGAGCAGTGGGAACTGTCACAATTAGGTTACAGTAACAATACAATGTGCAATTTAGCATATGTGAACTAGCAGATAATGATCAGGGAATAGCCACAATATGGTACAACAGAAAATGTAAGATGGAATGCAATATATGAGGTTCCTGCCAATGGAAGTAGTAGGGTCAACTGATGACAGGGACATATATGGGCAATGTATAAATGTGCAACCCCCCCCCCCCTTTCAGGTGGTACGCCAGCTAACCTGCGTTGATACCCCGGATGGAGTAGGCATAACCCAGGGTATTCCCGTGTCTAGGGTATAAATGTTATGCTTGCCAGGAGCCCCTTGTGATCAACAATTTCAGGCTTACATATCCTTATCCTCCTAAATGAGACATTGGACATGGTCACCGCACATGGGTAAATGAAACATGTTAGTTACGAGTAACTGTGAAGCTTCAAACAAATCTCCTCCATTGAGCTACACCTTTAGAACTGTAACCAGTCAGTGTTAGGACTACTCGGAAACTTTTGCCAGCTAGGGGAGCACACGTCAGCAGAGCCTGCCTCCTCCATTCCGTTGTATCTCTCTTTAGAGACAAGGAGCTCGATTTTCAAAGGTCGACGCAGGGCTTGCAGCAGGTCCTGCGTCAACCCTGTTCTTTGGCACAGCTGTGCCAAACTCCTTCATGCGACTTCACCCGATTTTAGTACATTAGGCGCAGTGCGACACTTTCATTCTTTATGGTGGCTTGGCATGCAAGCCCTTTAAAAAAAAGTTTGCAGCATGCCACAAGTTGGACCGGGGAGAGCTGGTTTAACTTGCATTATTTGGCGCACAGAAGTGAAAATCCCAATCAGCACTGGGAGAATGCCACAAGCCCATGCGCCATATGATCGGCACACCAGGGGCGTGCGGCATTCCCAGGCTTTTGAAAATTGAGCCCAAGCTCTTCTTAAAATGCCAACCTACAGAGACCAGAAAGCCAGTGAATAAACAGGCACACAGGAGAGGCAATACATAAATGATAGAGTGCCTCCAGTGGGCAACAGCTAAGTAGGCAGTCAGGGCGGGTAGGGATACGTGAGCTGTGGCCCAATTGAGGAGATTCTCAAAGATCTAATGTTACCAGTAAATTACATAACTATCGTCTTCAAGGATAACTCCTCCACTGAGCCACACGTTTGGAACTAGTACTAAGCAGTACCATAAGAGTACAGGAGGAATGCCCCATAAACAGACCTTTATATACCAGATCCCTTAAGGGGACTAGGGTAAAAAATGCGATAAATGAGAAAACAAGGGCCACAGCACATTCTGGGTGGCAGTTCTGTAGGGAAACAAAGAAAGAATGGCAGAAGTGCCTTACCAGGCTTCAGAACCTAAATACAATGTAAAGTAAATGTCAACCTACTTTGGTAGATGTCATGAAAAAGGAGAGGAACCATCATTCAGTGGTGTCTGTCTCAAAACTAAAGGGAGGCATACAAGGCAGGGGTAACTTCTTAATAGCAAAATTAATAAGGTAATAACATTATGAAGCATCAGGTGCTGCCTGAGCCCCACCAGCCCCAGCATTTCTAGCAGCCTTAGAATGTGTGCCTGATGTAAGGGAGGAAAGGGCTGGTCCCAGATAGGACACTACAGCCATGTGGCACATCCTTCCAATGGAAAGGATGATCCTGACCTCCAGAGGGCACATGGTTCTGAGATTTCAATGAATGAAGTATTGTACGGGGAGACTGTTTTTTATGCAGAGTGAGCTCTACATCACTCTCAAATAGCTTTTGACCTTGAAAAGCAGAATTCAAGACAGACTGCTGGATGCTGGGAGCAAAACCATACAAACAGACGTGGGAATGAAGTAAGTGCCTTAGCTGGGACTTGAATGCAGGTCACCCGGAATACCGTTGCGACTGCGCTAACCAGCTGCGCTACTGAGACAGCTGGAACCTGGGCTATCCCCGAGCACACTACCCTTTCTTAAATGCACAACTCAATGGCAATACAAATCTTTTACTTGTAACAATCACACAGGAGTGCGATGTGCATATTTATGGAACACATACAGAGGTGAGAAAGAAGTAAGTGCCTCTAATTCCAAGTTTCAGTCTCTCTAGCAAAAATACTGCTGCTCTTTTTATCAGTTTTTGCCTGGAAACTTGTTAAGGAGACATCCTGTTTTACACAAAATGTTCTTGTCATTTTCTTTGCAAAGCAGGCTTGCAAATAGAACAGGATACCAAGCTGGCCTCCTGCTGACAGTTTTGCAAAATAGTTTGCAAATAAGCCGGAGATGAGCTCAAATGGCATCTCAAGTTAACCCTCTAAATTCCAAATAGCTTTTTGCAAACATCTCAACAGTATAACTATATATAGTTTCAAACAAAGGGATCCCAGTTTCAGTTACAGTTTCACACAAAGATTCATATATATTTTTATTACCACAGGTATGAAAGCGGGAAGAAAAGACAGAAAACAGCAAGCGAAGGGAGAGAGACAGCGAGAGGCAGAGAATCACAAGACCTAGAGAGTGATCAGTTCCTAGGTCTCTCGAGAACATCTGGTTGCACAAACAGACAGAAAACAAGAGGACAGAACAGTTCCTTCATTTAACTCATTCTGTATAACAAATGGGACAGAGTCTCTTATTCAGCCCTGTCGGAAGGATCTCTCCTCCATTAGGTCACACCTTTGAAACGTGTCCCAAACAGTCCCCAAACAGCATGGGAAGGATGGTACAGTCTAACATATTCAAGGCAACAGGCCTTGTAGCAAAACAAGCCTGAATCCAGCATGTCTATGAGAGACTATGCCCGGACTGTAATGTTTAGAGAAGGTGTGGACAGTACTCCATGTGGATGCTGTGCAAATGACAGCAGCAGAAAAATTTCTGAAACAAGCAACAGAAGTGGCCATACCCATTGTGGAGTGACCACGAATCACACCAGTAAGTTCCTAACCGTACTTCCTATAACACAAAACTAATACAATGTGCCAGTCACATTTGGACAGGTACTGATTAGACCCAGGGTTGCCCTCATTCCCAGGGGCAAATGAAACAAAAAGTTGAGAGGACGTTCTGCAGGCCTTAGTGTGAGTAACATAGTAGCTGAGTATTCTAAGTACATCTAAAGTATGGAGCAGTCCCGTACCCTGACTGGCATACTCAGGATAACAATCAGGAAGGTGTATCTTTTCATGCAATATAAATTCTTTGGCAGAAATTTAGGATTGTATGCAAACAGGCTGTCTTTCTGGAAACTCAAATAAGGAGGCTCACACATTACAGCCTGAAGCTCTGAAATCCTTTGAACATTAGTGACTGCAACTAAAAATAGCATGTCCCATGATGGGAAACATAAGCCACAACTCGCTGCCCGCTCCAAAGGAGCCAACATCAATTTCTCAAGCACAAACTTCAAGTCCCAAGGTAGGACAGGACTGCAGATAGGAGGTTTCATATAAAGAACACCTCTCAGAAAGGTAGGGACACCTCTAATTGGGCAACCATAGACCATCAATAGGGGCATAGAAAGCTGATACAGTATAGCGGCCAAATGCATCATAAGTGAGGAGTCTGTCAGTCAGAATGTGACAGGGACAGCAAGTATTCCAACACAGCATTTGCAGGACATATAAATGGGTCTAAATTCCTGGAAGCAGCCCACAACATGACCTGCTTCCATTTCAAACAATAGATATGTCTTGTGGGCCATGCAAATAGGCCCATAATGGGCATGCTAATGGCCAATAGCAACTTGCATGGCTACTTTAGTGACACACTAAACTGAAAGCTTGTTTACAGGTGTGACCTGGGAGCACAAGGAAGTTAAGTGACTTGCTCAGGGTCACACAGTATGCAAGTGGGGGCTGTGGGATTCAAACCCAGGTCTCCAAGTTTGCAGATCAGGGCCTTAAACCACTGTGCTATACTGCCTCCTTAACCTTGGCGCCTGTGCGCTATTGTTGCCAGCCCATTCTCCTGGCTGGCTGTGGGGGCAGCAGTACTGTTCTTCCTGGTGGTTTTCCTGGGTTAGCGCTGACCCTGCCTGCCTCTATTCACAGTCAGATGGCACACTGTGCTTCCTGGTGGTTTTCCTGGGTTAGCACTGCCCCTGCCTGCCCCTATTCACAGTCGGATGGCACACGGTGCTATCCTGGTGGTTTTCCTGGGTTAGCGCTGCCCCTGCCTGGCCCTATTCACAGTCGGATGGCACACTGTGCTATCCTGGTGCTTTTCCTGGGTTAGCGATGCCCGTATTCACAGTCAGATGGCACACTGTGCTTCCTGGTGGTTTTCCTGGGTTAGTGCTGCCCCTGCCTGCCCCTATTCACAGTCGGATGGCACACTGTGATATCCTGGTGGTTTTCCTGGGTTAGCGCTGCCCCTATTCACAGTCAGATGGCACACTGTACTTTCTGGTGGTTTTCCTGGGTTAGTGCTGCCCCTGCCTGCCCCTATTCACAGTCGGATGGCACACTGTGCTTCTTGGTGGTTTTCATGGGTTAGCGCTGCCCCTGCCCCTGCCTGCCCCTATACACAGTCGGATGGCACGCCGTACTATCCGACTCTGAACAGCTCCACTGCCCACCAGCATAACCATAGGGTGCAGCGCAAACGTTTGCACTGCACTTTGCCCTTTTTAGTGAATCATGCCCCATATCTCATATCAATCACAGTGCATTGAATGGTAGTGGTACCGGAAGAGACATCACAGCCCAGAGCCTCTTATGAACCTCCGAAGAAAGAAGGTGGTGTCACATGGACGCAGGAGATCGTGGAGGCTGTTTTAGAACCAATGTGCAGGATGCTTAGGGAGCAAGACAACCAGATGCTTGAGTTGTGGGGAGAGAGAGCAAGGGAGGAGTCAGAATTGGAGGCCAGATTGCACCGTGAAGAGGCAGAACAGAATAATTTATTCTTACAGAACTTAATGAGACTATTTGCCTCACAATGCCAACTGCAGCAATACAATCAGTCTCAATATTATTCCAACAATAACATGCAATTCACTGCTCTACCAGATATGATAACAGCCACACAGGCATCTCAGCTCAACAGCTGTCTGTCTGTCATTCCTAGATCTTCCTCACATGTGCCACTCTCCTACGTGCCTGGGATGCAAATGGTAATGCTGCTGTACCCAGCACAAGTGCACAACTCCAGCAGCAGTGTCAGTGGCTCAACAGGTTGCACACTCACCTCTGAGGCTGGAAGACAGAAAGGCTGTGGGTTCTTGCCCCACTCCAGGCACTTGGGGTAAATCCCAATACTGACACTGTGGTGCATCATGAGGGGGATGTTGCACTCCTGAGGTGCTGTTTTCCAATGAGATATTAAACTGAGGTCCAGTCTGCCTGTTCTGGTGGTTGTTCAGGTGGACGTTAAAGATCCCATGGCACTTTTCAAAAAGAGTAGGGAAATTTCCCCTGCATCCTGGACAAATTTCCCCCATTCATTAAAAATACCACCAACAGCCTAATCTGGTTCAAGTTCAGTTGGTTACCATCTGTATCCTCACCCCCCCACCCTGGGTCACCCCTGAAAAATGGACTTCTAGTCTCAGTGGGCCTACCCAGTTAACAAAATTCAATAAATAAATAAATTCCTCTCCATCACCACACGCACCACAATATGACACCACAGTCGTCATCCCCCCCCCCAAAGATTCCATTCAAGGTGGCAGTAACACCATACATACCAGGCAGCAGGTAACCGACTTTCACTGCCGATCTGTATAATGAAGAGTTTACGTAGACTTTATTGTAATGTTCACCTGTCATGACACATATATTCTACCTGCTGTCATTGTGCAGGGGTACATGGGTCACGAAATTGCTATGCACTATCATAACCTTTGGGTGGGGGAAGGGAAGATAATATACCATGAGATACTTGATTCAGTTTTTGTATTTCATTATTATCAACACTGGTTTGTGTGTGTGTGGTGGGGGGGCGGAGTTGAAGGGGGAATCTGTTCAAAGCTGAACTTTTCACAGTACTGCGACGAAACTGATATTCTTACTGTGTGTATATGTGTTAAATGACAGTCAATCTCAAAGTCAGGCAAATGTTGTAGTAATGAATCCCAAGTTGGTACATTCAAACAAGATGTGTTGCTCAAGTTTTAGTCAAAAGATGGTGCTTGCAATTAAAACAAACTTTTTAAACAGATTTTTAACCATTTTTACTGTTGATTATTGCTGCCAAGGTTTGAAACCATTATAAACTGAACACATTTTAATTCATAGGGTTTAAATATGCTTTGTTTCTGTTTTCCAGTGACAAATACTCAGAACTTTTTCATCACATATTTGTGGTTATGCTGAAGTACATCTATCTTGACCAGTTTTATCTGTAATACTAATGTTAACATTACAGATTAGAATAACATAACAACTTTATATAAGTCGAACTGTTTAACCTTTGACTTTCACTTTTAAATAAAGTTTATTTTATTTAAAGTTTGTGTCCCAGTTACTTATGTTTAAAAGAGAAGATGAAGGTAGGTCTATCATCATTCACAGTGCTCAGTCTATTTACAGTACTCTGATGTAACAGTGTGCCACATAGACCAGGTATTATTTCACATTTGGCAGTGGAAATACTGAGCAAATGCATACCTTATAGATGCGGCCTGCCGATTCATGACAGCCAAGGATAGGTCCTCTGCTGGAACACTTTGTCATTGAGGGCACTCATCCATGTAGACAGGAACTCTTCCAACTTCATTTCACACATGCGAAGACTGCAGCAGGTCCTTATACACATGGCACATTGCTAATGCTAAATTTATTTCTTTTCAAAAGACACCTCTATCAATCCTTAAGATGGCCAAAAGCACACTCCACCACCATCCTTGCTTTGCTGAGACGGTAACTGAAGTTTCTTTTCTTGGGATCACTGTAATCAGGGTACGGTCTCATTAGCCAAGGTAATAATGGGTATGCCGGGTCTCCTAGGATGACTACAGGCACACTTACTGCACAAATCTCATGGTTCAGTGATGGGAACAGTCTACCACCTTGGGCTAACTGGTATAAAGCACTATTCTTAAAGGACTCGTAAAGAAGTTATTCAAAATACAGCCTGCAAAAACCACAACAGTGTAGGCTGTTGGCTTACCTACAAAACTCTGTGCTCCGCTTACTTCCAAATGCTGTCATTTGTGAGTCGCTAGAATGTAAAAGTCACGGCACAATATAAACAAATCCCCCAATTGGTCCCTCCTCTAGCTTCCTAAGATGGCGGGTGTGTATGTACGTGATGATGTAATCTGAACGACAGTGCTCTCAAGGGTTAATATATGCAGTATGGGGACCTTATAAATTACATATAGGAATATTAAGAAAGCGGTTCTGCATAAAATCCTTTACTGTGCAGGTGTGAAAAGGTTGTCACACCTGCACTGTAAGATTTTGTCTGGCAGTGCTTACAATAATATTATATATGTAACTTATAAGTCTATACTACATATATTAACCCTCAGGCTCTTTCGCTCCAGATTGCACATCATCACGCATAGATTCCCTCGCCATCTTAGGAAGCCAGAGAGCAGCGGATTTCAATACAGATTGGGGGATTTGTTTATATTCTGCCACAACGTTTACAATCTAGTGACTCACACATGAAAGCATTTAGAAGTAAACAGAGCACAGCGTCTTGTAGGTAAGCCAACAACCTACACTGCTGTGGTTTTCTGTGCCCCGATTATGACCCCTGTTTATGTTTCCTTTAAAGGCACGCGCATCATGCATTTTACCAGGCTAGTCAATGTTTACATCAGTAAAATGGTACTTATGATCAACAAGTGCCTGCATGACCACAGAGTACTATGTTTTACACCTGTAATACTCTGTAGCACTTCCAGGCGGGGCAATGATGGGAACAGTGTGTACCATCAATTGCACCTCCGCACTTAGGAAACTCCCAGTCTCTTTCAAAGCCATTGACGATTTCAGCACCGTTCTCAACCTTTATCATCTTTGGCAATAGCACCAACACAACAGCCTTAAATACTTCAGTCACAATTTCACCTAAGGAGGAGCAATCAACTCCAAATAGGTTAGCTAATGTTCGATCTTCAGTGTTTGTTGCAAGACACCACAGTGTTATGACAACATGTTTCTCGACTGGTACTGCCTTTCAGAGTTTGGTATCCATGCGTCTGATATATGGTGACAATTCACTGCACAGAAAGTGAAAAGTCTCTCTTTTTATCCTGAAATGTGCCAGCCACTGCTCGTTGGTCCAGCCTCCAAGTGCAATGTCAGTCTACCATGTACATGCTCTTTCCACAGACCATATGCTCCTTGGGGCACAGCTTGTCACAAAGGCACACACCAAAATGTCATTCAACAAGGAAATTGCTCCCAACAGCCTCAACTTCAAGCACCTCGTCCTCTGTCTCTCCTCTCACATTCTGCCCTTCTTTTCCTTATCTTTGCCTGTATAACATTAATGCTGTACCTTTGTCTGGCAGCCAGTAGCAGCAGCATCAATATCATATTGTTAGCAGCAATGGTACAACAATTATAGCACAACAGTACCTTAATGAATGCTAGGAATCAATGCCACCAGATCATGATAGACTCCACTGACAGAAATGACAACAGTAAGCATCCCAATTGGATGTGTTATGGCACATGATCTTGTGTGCCAACCAATTATGCCACTCCTGTGTCACTGTGTCCTCTGCCAACCCTCATACTATTGATCCCCTACCTCCCATCCATCCACAATCCGTCAATTAAAACACTAACACAGTGCTGTGTTTAAACATATGATGCATGATTTTATTCATTTATACATACATATATGCACGTACATTGTTGCCAGCAGCTTAGACCCATTGGTCTCTCGTGTCTACCCGATACAGTTCACTGTTTGTGCACAGACGGCGCTACCCCTCCCCCATAGTCCCCCCACGGTCCATAGTGGTGTCTGCCCTACCCCTTACCTTTACCCTGCCCCATGCCTGTCCCAACCCTTCTTGAACCCTTCTATTGTTTACAGTGTCACTAACTCTGTCGGCAATGCATTCCAGGGTGCCACAACCCTCTTGGTGAAAAAATGCCTTCTTGACTCCCCTCTGAAGTCCCCCCCCCCCGACAGCTTTAAACTATGGCCTTTTGTGATCATCTCCTTCCTTTAGTTGGAAAAGCTCATTAACATTCCCCTTATTGAACCCCTTCAGGTTTTTGAAAGTCTCTGTCATGTCCCCCCGTCTCTGCTGTCCTCCAATGTGTACATGTTCAGTTTTCTGGCCTGTCCTCATAAGTCACCCCCTCCATTCCCTGAACCATTCTGGTTGCCCTTCTCTGAACTCTCTCCAGCAGTGCCATGTCCTTCTTAATCCAGGATCTCCAGAACTGGAGACAATACTCCAGATGTGGCCTCACCAGTGCATTGTACAGTGACAGAATAACCTCCTCTCTTCTGGATGTAATACCCTTAGCTATGCAACCTAGCATCTTATTAGCTTTTGCTGCCACTTTTCTACACTGCTCAGAGTTGTTCCCCTTATCAGCCACTAGCACACCCAGGTCCTTTGCCACCTGCATGACAGACAGCTCACCCCTACCCCACAAACTGGTATGTGAACCTTAGGTTCCTCCCTCCCAGGTGCAGCACACAACATTTGCATGCATTAAATCCCAGCTGCCACTTTTGGACCCAACTGTCCAGTATTTTTAAGTCTTCCTCGAGTGCCCTTCTCCCCTCCTCATTTTCATCCACCGGCCCCACTTTGGTGTCATCAGCGAACAAACTCATCTTGCTAGCCACTCCCACCCCAATGTCCATGATGAACACGTTAAAGAGGACTGGGCCCAGGACTGAGCCCTGTGGGACTCCACTTGATGACTCCTCTGGGTGTTGATATCTCTCCCCCCACCACGACCCTCTGTTTCCTATCCTTGAGCCAATTTGCCACCCACCGCACCAATTTCTCCCCCAACTCCAGTTCACTCAGCTTCCAGATCAATCTCCCATGTGGGATGGAATCAAAAGCCTTGCTGAAATCCAGGTATATGATAACAACTGGCTTACCCACATCTAGGTACCTTGTCACCCAGTCGAAGAATTTCACCAGGTTGGTTTGACTCAATTTACCCCAGACAAACCCATGCTGATTTTCATTCTGAAAACCATCTACCTCAAGGAACTCCACTATCCTTTCCTTTCAGATGGCCTCCAGAATTTTACCTATGATGGAAGTCAGACTGACTGGTCTGTAGTTTGATGGATCATCCTGTGGTCCACTGTTATGTATGGGCACCACATATGCCTCTCTCGATTCCAGAGGGACACAGCCTGTTTGGAGGGAGGAGTTGTAGAGTTCCGTTATTGGAGGTGTCAGGACATCCACCAGTTCTTTCAAAACTCTGGGGTGGATTCCATCTGGCCCTGGAGCCTTGTCCATTCTAATGGCTCTGACAGCCCTCCACACCCTCCCGACCTGGATCTCTCCATCGGTGAGATTGCCCTTCCCCAGGTCCCTTGTTTTGTCCCTTTCCAGTGGCTCTGGTCAATCCTTTACCCTGGTAAAGACTGAGTTGAAGTAGTCATTTAACAGCTCCACCTTTTTACCGCCCGCCCTCAATGCATTCCACCCCCTTCCTCAACTTTATTATCTGTCCGTCACCTTTCCTTCTCTCCGTAATACATTTAAAGAATTCCTTTTCCCAATCCCTCTTGCCAACCTGAGTTCCTTATCTGCCTTTCCCCTTTGAACTCTTCTACTAGCTTCCCTGGCTATCTCCTGATATTCCTCGTGGTCCTCCACACTACGAGTGCATTTATACATTCTAAAGGCCAACCTCTTTTTCCTCACTATTTCCTGCATTTTCTTTGTCCACCAGCATGGCTTCCTGGTTCTGGTCCTTTTGTTACAAGTCCAGGCACAAGTTTTCATCACTTCCAGGACACCCTGCTTCAAGATGCCCCACTGCCCTTCCACATCCATCCCTTCCCTGATTATTCCAAGATGCTCCCTGAGGATGGTAGCCATTTTCCCAAAGTCTGCCCCCCTGAAGTCCACAGCCCTAGTTTTCATTTGTCTTATATCCTTCTCTAAGCCCAAAGTAAAACATACCATGGAGTGGTCGCTACTGGCAACCGGGGCTTCGACTACCAGGTCCCTGACCAGCCCCTCATCCACCAGGACCAAGTCCAGGATGTTCCCCTTCTTAGTCAGTTCGTCAGCAAGCTGTGTCACTTATACATCTTGGAATGTGTCAAGGATTTTTTGCTCCCTCGCAGATAATGATACCATATAACCCCAGTTTGGCTTTGGTAAGTTGAAGTCCCCCACTATTACATCCCCCCCTACTCCCTCTGCAATATCTTATCTTTGCGATTAGCGTCATATCCAACTGTTCTGATGGCGTCAGTGGCCTGCAGTATGCCTCTAGGTTAACCCTCCCCTTCCAATCTTGCAACGTAGCCCAGACTACCTCCATGTTATCCTTCCCCTCCTCCCCCCTACTGTACTCTAGCTCATCTCTAATAAACATTGCGACCCCTCTCCCCACACTCCACCCTGTCTATCTTGCACATCGCGTACACGGGGATTACCATATCCCAATCATGATTTGTGGCTGCCCACGTCTCTGTGACTGCAGCCACATCTACCTCCCCTTCCATCAGGAATGCCTGCAATTCTGTCAGCTTGTTTCCCAAGCTGTGTGCATTCATCAGTGCTATTTTCCAATCCTTCCTAGGTTTTACCCAGCTCCTACACCTCCCCCCACCCCCTTGCTTAAGCTCCAATTCCCGACATTCATCTGTCTGGGGGAGGGCCTATACCCTCCGGACCTGTTTATGTGCCCAGTGTCCTCTGACCCTCCCCCCTCATTCAGTTTAAATCGCACCTCTCAGAAATGAATCCTCTGAACCTGTGTTTTAGAATCGTCTTCCCCATCTTGCTTAGATGAAGCCTATCCCTGGCACAGAGGTCCTTGTTCTCCCATAATGTCTCCCAGTGGTAGAGTGTACAAAATGTGACAGTATCTGGTTGATCCTGCTCCATCTCAGTCCCGCACAACAGTTCCAGTGGGCGCAGACATGTACAAACAAAAAGTGTTGCTTGGCAATGGCCAAATGCTTGCTGGGGCTACAGCGCAATGCCATCAAGTCCTGCAATGCAGTATGGGATGGCTGTCGAGAGACGCTTCTAAATTGTGCCTACTTAAAACGGTTTACATCGGGAGTGTGGACTCTCTGTTATTCACACAGAGCCAAACCATCATCTGTAGCACACAAGTGCGGACACTTTAGCACGGTAAGAGCTGTAACGATTTTGACATTGTTATCACTCTACCATATTCAGTGTGTACAGGGCCTTAGTTTTACTGTCGAGGAGCAACTGGCTTTGTGTTTCACACTTTGGAATAGTGACTGCATCTACTCCTTCAGAAGGGAAAACTGGCCTGGAGGATAACAGGAAGGAGGCAGAGGATGATCTGAAGCGGTTTCTAGAAACTCCAGAGCATGCCGCTTTGCAGTTATCGCCAGGACCCACTCATCCGTTGTAGTTTCCCCTCCATTGGTTTAGATGCAAGGACCACCTCTGAAGGCAACAGGATTTTGCAAGAGCCAATACAGCTGCAAAATAATGGTACTGTGGGCAGTGAGAAATGTATAAACTAGTAATTTTTGCACTAACAACTGAGCCACCTAATTGCACTTTGTAATTGTTGAGATACACACACACTAATACATATACACATATTTGCATATATATTCCAGTTTAATATAGCAGTGCACTGTCTACACACATTTTTAGAGATTAAAAAAAAAAATAAAGACATTGACTTTTTTCTTCTTTTCAGGCTCAGAGGGACATTGGAGGGTGGGAGATTGCCACTAGACAACTCATTTAAATCAGCAATGACATGCATAAGTCTGAAACTGATCTAGATAGCGGGGGAATGTAGACTATCAATTTTTGCACTAACCACTGAGCCCCCTAACTACACTTTCTCATTGTTGTGATGTACACACACTACTACATATATGCATATATATTCCAGTATAATATAGCAGTGCACTGTCTATACACACAGAGCATTGCCACACACACACACACACTAACACACATACACTGTCTTTTATGGCATTTATTTACTTATACATCCAACCCTAACTTTTACTGTATTTAGGATAAGCACTATGTTTTGCATTAACTAATTGTATTAATCTATGGCATGACTGGGTAACTGAGGTAGTGGTCCTAGGAGGTGCAGTGGATGTGGCCTATCTGGACTTTAGGAAGGCCTCTGAAACTGTCCCCCATAGAAGGCTAATTAAATTGTACAGCCTAGTGGTGGATCCTAAAACAGTTCTGTGGGTGAAGAACTGGCTGAATGGCAGAAGTCAGAGGGCTGTGGTAAACAGGGAGTACTCTGGAGAGGAAGAGGTGATGAGCAGGGTGCTGCACAGGGCGGTGTCGGGGCCGGTCCTCTTCAATGTCTTTACTGGGGACATTGCAGAGGGACTGGAGGGGAAGGTATGCTTCTTCGCAGATGACACAAAGGTATGCAATAGGGTGGATACTCCAGGGGGTGTTGAAAGAATGAGAGAAGACCTTATAAAATCGGAGAAATGGTCTGAAGAATGGCAGCTGGGATTCAATGCAAAGAAGTGCAGGATCATGCACATAGGGCACAAGAACCCAGGGGCAAAGTACGAACTAGGTGGGGAGGTACTGACAGTCACAAAGCAAGGAAGGGGCTTGGGAGTTATCTCGGAGGACCTAAGAGAAAGTAGGCAGTGCGATAAGGCAGCTGGAAAGGCTAGCCAGATGCTTGGATGCTTAGGGAGGAGTACCACAAGTAGAAAGAGAGAGGTCATCTTGCCTCTGTATAAGACACTCTTGAGACCACACCTCGAATACTGCATCCAGTTCTGGAGACCCCATCTGAGAAAGAACATAGGCAGGGTGGAGGCAGTGCAGTGGAGGACAAGTAAAATGGTGCAGGGCCTGCGGGATAAGACCTACGAGGAAAGACTAAAGGAGTTAAATATGTATTCACTGGAGTAAAGGGGAGGGGGGGGGACATGATTGAGACCTACAAATACATCACCAGTATAAAGAGAGTACAGGAAGGAAGCATCTCCCAAAGTAAGAGATGTTCCAAGTCAAGGGGCACAAAATGAAGTTAGAGGGGGGGGAGGCTCAGGGGAAATGTGAGAAAATATTTTTTCACAATAATGGTGGTGGATGCCTGGAATAGCCTACCAGAGGGGGTGGTAGGGGTTAAAATGGTCACAGATTGTAAGAAGGAGTGGAATAGATGTGGGGGTGTCCTGGATGCAAGGGGGAAGCTCCAGAGTTCAGTTTGGGCATGTGGCCTCACACTAGATAGGGATTAATAGGGCAGACTGGGTGGTGATGGTACTGCCCCCCCCCAGCGAATCTCCACTGAGCACTTACCACCCACCCCAGACTCTGCCACACACCTCACTCCACCTGAACAAGTCCCAGTGTGAAGATTCACTCTCCCATCTAAGACCATCTTGCTGCTGAACCAGCGACTGCTATATGAGAAATAAGGTAAGTGTGGTTCAATGTATTTCAATGGGTTTTCATTTGCACTTACCTTATTTCTCATATAGCAGTCGCAAGTTCAGCAAGATGCGTCTTCCATGGGACAGAGGATCTTCACATTGGGATCTGTTCAGGTGAGTGAGAGTGTGTGAGAGCGTCGGGGTGGGGTGGGTTGACGGGTACTCAGTGGGATGTCGGGTTGGGGGTGAAGGGTTGCATCAGCGATGGACCTTTTTCTACAGATAAAAAGAGACATTGAGGGACAAAGGGACATTGGAGTGTGGGGGTTGCCACTAGACACCTCATGTAAATCAGTAATGACATGCATAAGGCTGAAATTGATCGAGAAAGTGGGGGAATGCAGACTAGCAATTTTTGCACTAACCACTGAGCCACCTAACTGCACTTTCCAATTGTTGCGATACATACACACTGACTAATGTATATATGCATATATATTCCAGTATAACATACAGTACAAGTCACAGTAAACTGTCCCTGCAACTCACTGGTTTATCATTTTTCAGTGAGTTGCTTAATGTGTGCACTGCTCACTGCAATGACTTAATAAAAGTTTCCTAATGGTTTGCTTCTAGCTGTTATTCAGTTTCAGCTTACTGTACACTGCAGCTGCCAAACTGGTTATTGATTCATAGCTCTGATGAAGCCCTACGTGCAGGGTGAAACATTAGCGCGCAGCAGGCAGTGCCTCTGCACTGCCCATTTGACTGTTCAGTGTTCACAGGTCAGTGAATAAACAGTTGGAACTGAATCAATAACAAGTTCGGATTTTGCCTTTTTTGGTGAATGGTAAGTGCATCCACCCTCTTTGTGAATATAACAGAAACTTCCAGGTTGTACCACCACCCTAGTGCTCTACTTCTCCACTTTGTATGTACTTCGCAACTCTCAGGAAACTTTTATCAATGCAGTGTATGGGCAGTGCACACATTAAAGGGGCACTGTCAGCTTTCAGCAGCTATACTGAACTTGTGTAACCAGTGTGCCTGTAATAACATCTATGGCAAAATAAACTATTCATGTGCCCCAGTATGAGTAACAGTAAGATCTGTTACCTAAATTTTAAAAATATATACTTTAGCTCAGACCAAGCACATTACCTTGTTGTTTGGCTGATCCTCCGCCACCAGAGGCCTCTTCTCAATGTGAACATGCATTGCGCGTGTGCAAATTTCCTAAACAAATGTAAGTGATAGTTGGAGCTAAAAGTACGTGCTCTTCTGAGCATGGGGATCTTTGTTAGAATAATGAAGAATGTTGCAGATCTTACTTTCACCACACAAAAAACAGGACCGTGATCCTAAGCATACGTGTCACGTCCAGGGTAACGTCACACGCATGCTCAGGATCGCGATCTTGTTTTTCTAAGTTGTAAAAGTAAGACTTGCAATGCTCTTTTTTATTCTTACAAAGATTTTTATCTATCCCAAAACAATATCTAACAGCATTTGGGTAATGGGGCCGGTGCCAGTTTTGACCCTGTGGGACCGTGGACATCCACATGTGGTCACATAGGTGACAGTACAGGAACAGACAATCAGGACTACCTTCACAGTGTGTACACACACACACACCAGAATAGGTAACATATACAATGAGAAAAAAAATGCACAAACATACTTGTACTGCAGCACAAGATGAAACCATATCCAAACACAGCCCCTAATAAACTAATGTGAAGCACCATCAAATGATGATAACGATGGGTGCACATGGGCACCTCTGCAGAGCCCCTTCCCACATACACGCAATCAACAGTATGACTTGATATAGTTCAGAACTGAGTAGAAAGAGATATTAAAAAAATATAGATATACGATTTGTAACGTAGCATAGGTCAGTGAGTTGCTATACAATATGATGGGGGGCTATCACAGATGATATGAAGGACTGGAATACCTTTGAGTTGCTAAATAAAATAGACTATGATCCCTAGATTACAGCGAAAGCAATTATTAGGTATTTATAATTAAAAATACTAACCAATCCAAGGTAAGTCTCCGATTTGTTATAACACCTGCCCGTACCCTGCTTTCACCAGCTACCTGGGAGATGGAGTTAGCAGTAAGGAAGGTAAGTCACAAGGCTGGCAGATATTAATTGGGGTTGTAAAATTCTAACCACAACAACAGTGCTATGGGAATTACCACAGAGGCAGAAATCTCTTTCAGAATTAGAGCCAGTTTATTTAGCAGACTATAAATAACTGTTATTTCTTACTTCAGCAATGACTCTATCAATGACTGGGCAAATGGCCGTGCAGCCTAAACAGTAAAATAACATTTGTACAAAATGAGTATCAGTTTCTTTTCCCAGACAAAACATCGAAAACTTCTGCATCACACATCTCTCACCCCACCCCCAAGATAAACAGTAAAATGACCCAAAATAATTTCAAGTCTCTTTTAGAAGTCACAGAGTCCCAGCGACCTCAGTTCTAAATGTGAAGTTCATAAGGCTGATGAAGTCTTCGATGCGCTGACCTGGCCAAGGACTGGTGAGGCACTGTCTTCTGAAGTCCAGTGATGAATCTGCTGCACCCTTGGTCCTCTGGATCCGCTCTGCTGCACCCGTGGTCTTCTCCAGTCCTCCGTTGGGCAGGTGAATCTCCCTACAAACCTTTAACTATAAAATAAACTCTTGGCAGTTAACTGAAAAAATAAATGGACTTTCTCTCACTCCTCCTTTGGTTGGACTGCCGAGATCCAACAGCTCTGTAAAAACTGGCATGTGACTAACTTTTCTTATCTAAATACTTTTTTCTACCTTGGCAGTGATAGCCCCCTATCTGACTATCCTGTCACTTTAAACTTTCTCTATCTTTTTTTCTTCTTTCTTCAGGTAGGAGTTGCCTGTGGCAGAGCCCTCCTACAGCACTCCTGTCAGCTTTGTGAGGAGGAGAGAAAAAGCCCCCCCCCCCCCGGAGCAACTCCTTCTCAGACCTTTAGCCCACCCTTTTCGACACCAGATTGATGCTTTGAGTTACCAAGGACTCTGGCGGCCAATCAAGAGAGAGCATGAGCCCCCCTTTTGAAGCCCCTGGTTTACCCCTTCATGAGGTAACTTTGCCTATATATGGTGTGGGTACATAGAGCTGGAGAATCTCCAACTACTCCACCTCACACTTTTTCAACTTAAGAATTTGTTTAACTGTCAGGAGCTGCCGAAGCTAACCCCCCCCTTCAACTTTCATTCACTATCTGTCTGATCCTGCCTCCTGATGCTGACGTCAGGACGTCCTAATGACATCCACGCCAGCCAGCATGCTCCAAAACAACATGGTCTGCCTGATGCTACCTGGAGGTCTGTCTGCCTTTGTCCCAGATAGCCACATTATCTTTACATTTTATTCTATTTTATTTATGTGCTTTATATGCCCCTCTGGGCTTTGCTGTTGTCTTCTGCTATTTGTGGGCTCTCTTAGCCCAAATGCTCATGTTCTGTCCCCCCCCACCCCCCAGTTCACATTATACAGCCCCTCAGGGCTTCCACACAGACGCGGTGCGGCTCTTTAATTGTTTCTCCCCTTAGAGCACTTCCTCCCGCATGCATCCCTGCAGGCTTCACTATCAAAATTTAAGCCCCAGCCCATTCGTTAAAGCATGAGGCAGTTTTCAACATGTGGCACCCGCTCGCTGCTGCCTCCTTGCTGAACAACCCCCAGGCTTTGTCGTTATGCCACAGTGGTGGCTTGACCTACTGGCGGCTCCTTGCTGCCTGCCTCCCTTTAGCCTCTGGCTGCCTCTAAGCCCTGTAGGGCATAAATAATGGTAAATCCTGCTGCTGGAGTGGCGATTGGGAAGGTGGGAGGAGGTGCTTAATTTACTGGCCCCTCCACCTCCCACTGATTTCATTCTGCCCCTCTGTCTCCCACTCATGCGGAGTAGGCCACAGCCTAAGCCCCATGAAGGCTGGGAGTTTTGAGCACCCGCAGACACTCTCTCTGTAGCAACTGCAGCTCAACGCATCCTCCTGCTGCCACCACCAAAACAGTGCCCACACTATTCTTAAAGGGCTCAGGGAGCCCCCAGTAAATGCCAGGGGAAAAGGTTAATTTATTTTAAACAAAATGCTGGCCTCAGCACCTGGGTAGTAGCCACTAGTCCACCAGGGCTACTATTTACATTGTGGTCCCCCCAAGGCATTTCCTGGACCACAAGACCACCAATGCCTCCTCTCATTTAACAAAAGGGCTCTAGCCCCCCACTAGACTTCACTAACCCACCTTGGCTACTAAGTAAATTACTGGCCACTCTAACACACACACACACACACACACACACACACACACAGTAAAAGGGTTTTTTGGCTGAGTCCCCTTGCCCAAACTTCATTCCAATTTCTTCTCTTTGATATCCTTTTCCTCCTCAACCAACTTATTTTCACTTTTTATTTTTGCAGGTCTGTCAGGACAAGGGCTCCTACCTTATCAGATAAGTACACTTTTATGTCTGTCCTGTCCTTCCCCACCTGTTTGTTCCCCTGACAGCTGCAGATCGTTTGTGACCTCTTTCTCTCTTTTATTTTACAGGTGCACTGTATGTCACCCCTTCGGACTCCTACCTTTGGCTCCCTAGAGCAGGTAAGTCCCTCCTTACCTATATTCTGATGGGTTGACTATAACAGGGCAGCTGCGCCTGTTACATCCCCCACAAAGCATTAATGAAGTTGACAAGTCTGCCACCCGGGCAGGCTTAAACACAGAAGTAGCAATTCATAACTATAGACATTTAACATTTCACTATTTACAAACTAACATTCAGGTTTTCATGACAGGATAGTTTTTTAGCATAATGGTCAGAGCTGCTACATCTCTTTCATAGTTCCCCAGTTGTGCAGAGCTCTATAGTTCACTGGTATTCTTGATCTCAGCCTATCCTTCCCAGAGTCCCTACTGTTTTGGTTCTCCTCCTTGGCAGTTGAAGGAGCATGAGACAAAGTAGTCTCTCCCCCCAATTCAGTGTTAGGGTGCATGTGTCCTGTCCTATCCCTGAACTTCCTAATGTCTGAGATGTGGTTTACCTCCCTGCTCCGCTCAGTGGCAGGTTCGACCAGTCCATGTGTAATTGTAACGCCCCTACAAATGGGGGGTCCCGAAAAGTCTTCCTTGAGCTTGTGTAAATGCTCACTACCAGGCTGGTGTCCTGTGTTTTTGCAGTTTAAATGTCACTGCCAGACAGTGCCTATATAGCCTCTGTGTACTCTCTTTAAGAGCTGCCTCGATTGCAGTCATAACTGAGTAAAAGGGAGCTCTGTTAGGAGATGTGCTTGTTTGCTGATCATTTGTTAGAGTAGTATAATATTGCAGTTTGTTCTAACCTGCCTTCTTTGCAGCATGGACAGTTCTGTGTGTTTCCATCATCTTGGTCCTGGACTGCTGAAATGGGCCAATCAGTACATTTGGAACTCTAAAATGGAGCCTGCCTACAGGGGCTTGGTGGGGTCAAAACTTGTAGGAATTGTAGTTTTTGCATTTTGGCACCTAAAATAACCTGGAGGGGCAGGGGGATCCCTTGTTGTGACTGACAGACAGATCAGCCAACCAAACCTTTTGGATCTTGGGGAAATTCCCAAGCTGCTTGCAGCTAGTTTCAGTTCTGAGTTGGGAAGTGAAGCGATAACAGCTTGAATGATTCAAGCAGCAGCCCCAGCATAGATTTGCATGGGAGAACTGTGGAAAGGCCTGTGTTTTGGCCTGCATGCCTGCCTGCTGTCCCTGAGAGGGAACTTGTGCCTTTTTCGGACTGAATCCAAACTTGGAGAGTGAAGTAAGCCACTGAATTGTGGCCAAGCTCCTACCTGAAGAAGACCGAAGATTTGCTGAATGCGATCGGCCTGTCTGGACCTCCAGCCACCTCTAAACTCCTGGATTGTGCAGAGACTCTGTAATTGCGACCGGAGAGCCTTTTGCCTGGTACAGTGGAATTTCCTTACATGTGAATGTGTTGTGTGCTGCTAGTGGGTCGCGATTTGGTTCCCCACTGTGGTTTGAACTGTATTCTGCTTGCTGGAAGCTGCATCCAGCCCTATGGACTGAATCCAAAATCATCTCCATTGGGCCTGGGCCTTGCCACACTGGCCCAGCCCATCTACCCGCTGCACAGAGAAAGCCATCAATGAGAGACCTGCCTGGGGATCAGCCTCCTGCTCAACACTTGAACAGGAATGATGCCTCGGTGATTCGTGTGGGCCCCACTTCTCTGGACACTCCAGCTCAACAACCTGCAGTCTCGATTTCGTCCTGCCTGTGTCCAGTATTGGGTATTGTGAGTAAACATCAGGGTAGCTCCCTGCAACAACAGCTAAATCTAAAGTGTTGTCATCCGATTGTCTTGTTGCTTTTTCGTTCATGAACTGAGCCCTCCGGCTCTGGATTACAAATAGTGTGTGCTGTGCATGTTGCTTTCTTCCATCACAGGGCCCCAACCAGCTGCAACGTTCCTGGCTAGCCCATTGTCTTCCTACCTGGGTACCCAGGGTGTGACTGTGTGGGGACTTAAAGCGCATGCATAACTGTTTGATTAATATAGCCTTTAAGCCAATCAACGGGATTACACCCCTTCTTTGTTCAAGTACCCTGAATAAATCAGATCTGACTTTTTCTGCATTTAACCTGACTGTGGTTCCAGTTTGTGCCAAGAGTACTGTAGTGTTGCTATTTGCTGTGCATAACCTTGTTTTACAGGGGTCCCCAGGGTCGAGCCAGAGGAACCAGCACTGGTGGAAAGTGCAAACAGTGTGGGTACTTGTATGGTGTACAAGGGGTACTGTGAAAGTGATTATCGAAGGCCGTCCCGGTGGCGCTGAGGGTTGAGGTGCTGGACGCCGCACCTCGCTCCATGCTGGTGACCCGGGTTTTGGAGCGGACTCAGGTCGCTGGTGGGTCAGCCAGGGGGAGACAGGCTTGAGCGTCCAACGACAGCTCGCCTTCTCCAGGAAGGGTTGCGACCATAGCCTGAGCACTTGTCTGACTCCAAGCGGAGGCTCGGAGTACTACAAGCCCCGATTGCAGGGGAATGGGCGGCCACTTTCCAGTGCAGACGTCAGCACTTGTCACCTTGATGTCAGGGGGCTGCGCACTGTAGGGGGAAGGAGGGAGGAAAAAGTGGAAAGACACCTGCTGGCTCCGGGAAGACAGACTTCCCAGAGCATGCCTCCGATGTGCCCCACTCACCAGGACCACCATCTCGGCCTGATGAAATGATGGATTTATGGGGCAATGAGCCCTGCCTCGTCCCCGCTCGGGGGGGGGGGGACCGCAGCTCCATGGAGGAGCGGGAGATGAGTCCTGGTGGGTGGATGTGTGGTAGGAAGATGACTCGTTGGTTGTCCCGAAGGGTCGGGGCTAGCAGGCAGTAAGGAGGGATAAAGAGTAATTTCAAAAAAAAAAAGAAAGTGATTATCGTATATTGCTCAGGCCACTAGAAGGGAAACAGGGGGGTTACAGTGTCCCGGAGGGCTGTGCCCAGGTTAGTTTGACCACTACCAACCCTGACCTCTGAGTGGAGGCACCCGTTGCAGAACCTAGGCCCCTTAACCTGCTACTAGCCAAGCAGGCAGGGGTAGTAGCCTGAGGAATAGCGCCACCTAGGGGTTACATCTTGGAGGCTCACTGCTGGGATTGTGTGCCTTCTAGTGGCCAAAAATGACGAATCATTGTTAAATATTAATGGCTACCCCAGTAGAAATGGCTGTACACCAGTTGGTGGGGTGGTGTACTGGGCAGGAGATCAACCCCTAAAATGCTCTGCTTATACTGGATATTCCCCTGGGTACCAGTAAGGACACTGTAGAGGGAGCACTCTCCAAAGTCGAATGTTTAAAAAACCCTGTGGTGGTGGGTCGATAGGCTGATTTGATCACCCAAACTTTCATAGCCTTGGTAGAGTGTAGTGACCTCATGGACAGCTCTAAAGTGCCACAGACTATTGCCTCAGAAGGGGTCCCAGCCACCTGGAAAGTGATAACAAAAGACAATAAAGACCCTGGGAAGGATGAACTCCCACCATTATCTGAGACTTTTGAGGAGAAATTTGCTAAGTTGTTGCTGGAGGAAGGGAAAACCGTAGAGGACTTCAAGAAACTGTTCCTGCCACCTGGGGGTGTTCTTTCCCCAACACCCCCTCCCACTCCAGCACCTGTTACTGCCCCACCTTCTGTGCCCATGCCAGTGCTGATCCCTATATCTGTACCTGCCATTAGGCATGACTCCTACCGAAGGCTGAGAATCTTCTTGGGCACCCTCCCCACCCCCCAAGGGGAGGATGACTGGGAGATCTGGATTGACTATGTTGCCCCCTTGGTATCCGAGTGGCAGTGTGCGGAGGCTGAGAAATGGAAAAGAATCACAGAAAGTTTGAGGGGCCTCGCCCTTGAAGCCACTAAATTTCTGAGGTCCATGAACCCTGATGCATCTGCTCAGAAGTCCTTATCTGTACTTAAAGGCAATTTTGGGAGCACCGAGTCAGGGGAAACGTTGATGTGGAAATTCCAAGGTACCAAACAATGGAAGTGGGAAAGTTTGACTGCGTATGTTACTCGTCTAGAAAGAGCTCTGCAGAAAGCTTACCGGAAAGGTGGGGTAGCCGCTAGTGATTTGAACCATGTGAGATTGGGGCACATACTGCAACATGCCAAGCATTCTAAACTGCAGATCATCCAGTTAAGGCTCCAGGATAGGAGAGGTAACCCACCTGACTATTGTGACTTGATAAAAGATCTCCGGGAGGTAGAAGGTGAAGAGAGAGATTGTAATTATGGGGTGAGTGCAGTCCAAGTGATCATGGCACCAGAAGGCCCTTCCTAAATGGAGACCACTAAGAGTGTCCCACTGTGGGCTAAACAGTGGGGGGAGGAGTTGCTGAAGGAAGTCCGAAAAGTACAACCGGGTGCGTTCACTGAGGTAGCCCCTGCTGACATAGACCCTGGCCCCTGTCAGGACGTGACTGTTATGGGGGTGGGGGGGCACCCTCAGGCATCCTCTACTGAGTGTGGCTTCTTGGCTGAGCTCAAGGAATTGACTGCCACCCTAAAGGAACTTTTGAGTCATGGTACACTACCCGCAGAAGTTAAATCACAATCTCCCATCAATGCTCCAGCATCCCCTGCTATGTTTTCCCCAAGGATGCCCCAAGAGCGTGTCATTTGTCACAACTGCGGCAAGTATGGCCGTATGAAGAGGGAATGCCAGTCTCAGAAGGACTTAGAGAAAGTGGTGAACCAGCTTCAAGGAGAGCTTCGGAAAATTAGTCAGCGGTCAAGGGGTGTAAGAAATGACCGCAGTAAAGGCTTCGGCCATCCTAACTCAAACCCCTCTGTGGCTAAATCGTCTGTCCAGGCCCCTGCTGTTGTCCCTCCAGACTGGTCCAAGATAGCGGGCCCTTCAATGGAGACTAATGTGGCTGAGAATGGTATTCCTACTCAGGCAGTGCTCGACAGTGGGTCGTAAGTGACCACTGTGTTTCAGGACTGCTATGACAAACACTTATCTGATGTGCCCTTACAATCCCTGGAAGGCCTACATGTGTGGGGGCTGAGCGACAAGTCTTATCCATATCTAGGATATGCCCGCTTCTGGTTATCTTTTCCTGCAACTGTCACTGGCGTAGAGGAGCAAGTAGAGACACTGGCCCTAGTGTGTCCCCCCCCCCACTGGACTGTATGATGGGGTTCCCCTGTTAATTGGAACAAACGCCCACATGTCTGGGTGACTAGCACAACTTTGCCATGAGAAACAAGGGCAGCTGACTGGACAGGTCCTAAGAATTCCAGCCTTAGTAAAAAGGGCTTATGACTGGCAACAGAGACCCGATGAAGTGGACCCAGATGAGCCAGTGGGGATAGTGTGGAAAAAGGAACCCGACTCCTTGGTATTGGCCCCCAACGCCCAGTGCACAATCCATGGAGAAGTCTGCCTAAAGAGAAAGAGACTTAAGGCAATTCTTGTGGGGGGTAGGAAGAAACAGGCTGTTGGTTAACTAGGATCTGCAGCTTATCCTGTAGGTAGGGAAATGGGCAGACTAGGTGGGCCAAGCAGTCCTTATCTGCCATCAAAGTCTATAAGGAACAAAATATTAATGTTGGATGCACCAGGAAATGGAAAGTTGCCAGAGGGATTATTGGTCAAACCTAGCATCTTGCTTGCTCATACCCACGCCTATGTACGACGAGTGATGGTCCAGATTCAGAATGTGTCAGATCAGGAGATTCAGGTGAACAGACGATGCACCCTTGCTACAGTACACTGCGCTGACACTGCCGTAGTGCACAGCAACAAGTGCTTGGGCGAGAAGGAGAGAGTGACCCTGGACTTATTTGACTTTGGTGACTCCCCCTTGCCTGCTGAATGGAAGGCTAGAATTAGCAAGAAACTCGCTGAGAGGGACCAAGTGTTTTCATTAAAAGAATGGGACGTGGGGTGTGTCCAGGGTGCAGAGCATCACATACGCCTGCATAATGACCGGCCATTTCGAGAGAGATCCCGACGTCTCGCGCCAGCAGACATAGATGATGTGAGGAGACACCTGCAGGAAATGCTCGCTGCTGGTGTGATACAAGAATCAAGGAGTCCATATGCCTCTCCCATTGTGGTTGTGCGTAAGAAGAATGGGTCAGTAAGGATGTGTGTTGATTATCGAACCCTGAATCAGCGGACCATCCCCGATCAATACACCATGCCCTGTATACAAGATGCCCTGGATTGTTTGAATAGGAGCAAATGGTTTTCGGTATTGGATCTTCACAGCGGATACTACCAGATCCCAATGGCCCAGGAGGACCCTGACGTAACAGCCTTCATCTGTCCTTTGGGGTTCTACGAATTCCTGAGAATGCCACAGGGGATTTCAGGCACCCCAGCCACCTTTCAGCGACTGATGGTACGTGTGGTGGGAGATATGAACTTGCTGGAATGTCTAGTGTACCTAGACGATGTCACTGTGTTTGGGCGCACATTAGACGAGCATGAGACCCAACTATTTAAAGTCCTAGACCAATTGGAAGACTTCGGCCTCAAGCTGTCCATTGACAAGTGGCAGTTTTTACAAACCGCCGTGAAGTATGTGGGGCACGTAGTATCTGCAGAAGGGACAGAGACTGATTCCAGTAAGGTTGAATCACTGACTACTTGGCCCCAGTCCCATAATTTAAAAGAACTACAACATTTCCTGGGGTTCTGTGGCTATTACTGCAGGTTCATAAAAGACTATTCAAAGGTGATTCACCCGCTCTTGAATCTTACCCAGGGTTACCCTCCTACCAACCATACATATAAAAAAGGGGCCGTCAAAGAACCAGAGAAAGTGTACTTCCACACAGGTGAACTTTTTGGGCCCCAATGGACACCGGAATGTGAAGCAGCCTTTCACGAAGTCATGTACCAGCTCACCCAAGGCTCCATCCTCACCTATGCTGACCCCACCAAGCCCTATGTACTGCATACAGACGCCAGTCTGCAGGGTGTAGAAGCTGTGCTGTATCAAGCCAATGACGATGGTTTAAGAACAGTGGTCTTCGCCAGTAGGAGCCTGACCCTGTCAGAGTGAAACTACCCTGTGCACAAGCTGGAGTTCCTTGCTCTAAAATGGTCCATCGTTGACCAGTTTCATGAATACCTCTATGGGGCAAAGATATTGGTGAAAACTGACAATCACCCGTTAACCTACGTACAGACTTCAGCTAAGTTAGACGTCACTGGGCACTGGTGACTTTCCGCCTTATCAACCTATAATTATGCTGTTGAATACAGGCCAGGACTGAACCATATTGATGCTGATGCCTTGTCACGAAGGCTAGTTTCCCAGGGTGACTGGGTCAGGCTGTCTGAACCGGACATCTGAGCTTTGTGCCAAACATTTGCCCGAGATGAACAGATGTCTGCGGACACAGTGGACTGTTTAGTAGATTGCTTAAGCCCTCCTGATGCCTGCATACCGGCTGCCTATTGCCACTTTTCTGCTCTAGATATTAGTGCACTACCTCAATTTGACAATGACAGCATTCAGTGGGCTCAATCCCAAGATCCTATGATTCAGCCAGCACTCCATGCCCTGCGTGCGGGGAAAGATGTGTCCAAGTTGCGTTCCCCTGACTTGCAAACTGCTCTATTGTTTAAAGAAGGCCCCAGGTTGAAGCTACTCAAATCATTTGTTGTGCAGAGAGACAGTGGATCATGGCGGTCAAGTAGACAGGCAGCAATTGGTCCTGCCCACAGCCTTTAAAAATTTGATATTGAGGTGTCTCCACAATCACATGGGGCACCTTGGTATTGACAGAACTCTCGACTTGGTACAATCTTGATTCTACTGGCCCAAGACAGGGGCCGATGTTGAGCACCATGTAAAGACCTGCAGTTGTTGCCTGCAAAGGAAAGCTCTGCCTCAGAGAGCTGCCCCCCTTGTCAATATTACTACCAGCAGCCCCATGGAACTGGTCTGCATAGACTTTTTGTGTTTAGAACCTGATCAGCGGAATATTGGCAATGTGTTAGTGGTTACGGATTATTTCACACGGTATGCACAAGCCTTTCCAACTAAAGATCAAAAGGCCTCCACTGTGGCCAAGATGCTAGTGGAAAATTTCTTCGTCCACTATGGTGCTCCTCAGTGGATCCACTCTGACCAAGGCAGAGATTTTGAAAGTCGGCTAATCAAAGAAATGCTCTCTCTGTGTGGGGTGCGGAAGTCAAGAACCACCCCTTATCACCCACAGGGGGACACTCAACCAGAACGTTTTAACCACACCCTTCTAGACATGCTGGGCACCCACCATCCCAAAGACAAGCTTAAGTGGAGCCAGCAGATTAGCACCTTGGTCCACGCATACAGTTACACAAAAAATGACACTAGTGGGTTCTCCCCCTACTGCCTCATGTTTGGGAGGGAGGCCCGACTGCCCATTGATATCTGCTTTGGGGTCTCTCCAGATGGGGTCCGAGCCGAAAATTACCTACAGTATGTACAGAAACTGAGAGCTCAATTGAACCATGCCTATCAACTGGCCCAGACAATGGCTGCCAAAAGAAATCTCGCCAACAAAGAGAGGCATGATAAAAAAATAAAGGCTCAAGAGCTTCGGCCTGGAGATCGTGTGTTGATACACAATTTATTTATTTCGTTTTTGTTAACCGTATTAGGTGCGCTAGCCAAAGCTGACTATTTTCAGACATGACCCGGGAGAATACATACATAAAATGAGATGAGATTATACAATACATAGTATATAGTACAGGTAGGTTAGAATACAGATCAAGTCAAACAGTACTCGAGATAATACATATAGCTATGCAGATTGGGACTGCATGGCAAACACAAAATTGTTGATAGGTGGCACCATCTTCCCCATATAGTAGTTGGAAAGTTGAATGATTTACCAGTGTACAAGGTGCGCCCAGAGAAAAAAGCTGTCAAGACCATGCATCGTAACCACTTGCTACCTATCGGCCAAGTCATAATTGAGGCTGAACCATCAGAGATCGATTCCCCTTGGCCGATGACTTGTGCTGCTGTAAAAAAGAGACAAGAGTCAACCCACCCCAGTAGTTACAGACTTAACGTTTCCCCCGCAGCAGGCCCAGAATGATAGTGTATGTCAGTCCACCTCTGACGAAAGTGAGTGTGACAATGCCTATTACCCCTCTTATGAAATGAGTCAGCTGTTTCAAGGTAACCCTATGACTAATTGTGGGGATGAAGCTGGGCCTTCTGGACTGCCTAGCCCCCAGCTTCGTCCTAGGAGCCAATGCTCCCTGAAAATGAAGTGCAAAGTATTACGTCTGAGGTTGCGGACTCTCTGTGTTTTGTGGAACTGTGTGAATTGTCCGAAGAAGGGGCTGATGGTCTGAGTCTCTTTGGTGACACACCAAAACATGAAGAACAATGTGAGAGTGTTGACAGCCCCCTTTAGTGCCGCAAAACCTAACTGTGCCAGAGCCTCCTCAAAATGAGCAACCTGGGCCTCCGTTAGAAGATAATGAGCAAAGTATTGTGGAAACAAAGCCTACAGAGCAAGGAGCTGACAGTGCTCCAAGTTTGGACATTCCCATCCATGCAGAGGCACCCCTCACAAGTGACAAAAGCTCCAAAGTTAGTGTTGAAAGTACAGAGACTGTGGCTGCCCCCAGAAAGACTGGCCGAGCTGTCAAGCCAGTGCTACGCTTTAGTTATGATTCCCCAGGGAGGCCAGTGGATTTGCCTCTCAACGTGGTTCACAAAGAGGGAGGCAGTATAGTGCAGTAGTTTAAGGCTCTGAGCTACAAATCTGGAGACCTGGGTTTGAATCCCACAGCCCCCACTTGCATACTGTGTGACCCTGAGCAAGTCACTTAACTTCTCTGTGCTCCCAGGTTGCACCTGTAAACAAGCTTTCAGCTTAGTGTGTCTCACCTGGTTGAATGACTGGGGAAAAAAAAGGGGTGTTTATGTTTCGCCAAGCTTACTGCCCAAATTGAGCTTGATGGCCAACTCCAGGTTACTTGTTCTTCCCTCTCACCATGGTGCTCCTGCCCCCATCCAGCCCCAAGTTAGCTAACAGGGAAGGGCCCCCCCCCTTACATTGTTTAATGTACAAGAAGTCAGTAAATGAATCAGTATTACTTGTATGAAACATGCATAAGTATTGTCAATATGGATGTAGTAACGTGAAGTATATTGAAAGATACAGTAATGTAACAAGCTAATGATATATATATATATATATATATATATATATATACATACACACACACACTACCGGTCAAAAGTTTTAGAACACCCCCATTTTACCAGTTTTTATTGAAATTTACTCAGGTTAATGTCTCAATGTACTCTGAAATTAAAGCATAGAACAAATAAACAGTTGGAGATAAAAAAGAAATCATAGAATCATTTTAACAAAATTTAATCTAAATTTTTGACTCATCAAAGTAGCCACCTTTTGCAGATATACTGTAACCGCCGAACACACTCGTGGCATTCTTCCTACAATGGACATCAAATATTGTTCCTGAAGTTCTTCCCAACACTGTTGCAGAAGTTCCCACAAATGTGTTGCACTTGTAGGTTGCTTTGCTTTCACCCTTCTGTCCAGTTCATCCCAAACCAGCTCAATGGGGTTTAAGTCTGGAGACTGTACTGGCCATTCCATGATTTAAACCCTACCGTCTTGTTCTTTTCCTCGAAGGTAGTTCTGACATAGCCTGGAGGTATGTTTTGGGTCATTATCTTGCTGTAGGATGAACCCCTGACCAACTAAGTAGACCAGAAGGTATTGCATGGCGCTGCAAAATGCTGTGGTAGCCTTTTGGTTCAGGGTGCCAGGCACTCTGTGCTGTTGTCCTGTGAGCGCCTATCATGCAAGCTGTTGACTCTCAGAAACTTGTCTTCTGATTCTGTTGTGGCTTTGGGTCTGCCAGACCTCTTCCTGTCAGAGTTTCCTCCAGTTTCAAGTGCCTTTTGATGGTGTAGAAACTGTACTCACTGACACCTTGGCTTTCTTTGCAATTTCTCTAAAGCAGTTTTTGCTAACGTAAACTTTTTTTTAACCTCTGGCAGTTTACCGCTTACCTTTGTACCATTTCAGGTTATTCACTGGACTGGAATTGCTTAAATTTCAATAAAAGCTAGAAAAATGGGGGTGTTCTAAAACTTTTGACCGGTAGTGTATCTATATTATATGTCTCGTTTATATTGCATTTTTGATATTGTGATGGTGCAGACTTCACATGGATGCCAAGTTTTCTCCAGGCAGGGAAGGGTGTAACCCCCCCTACAGATGGGGGTTCCTGAAAAGTCTTCCTTGAGCTTGTCTAAGTGCTCACTGCCAGGCTGGTGTCCTGCGTTTTTGCAGTTTAAATGTGATTGCCAGAGTGTGCCTATATAGCCTTTGTGTACTGTCTCTTTAAGAGCTGCCTGGATTGCAGTCATAATTAATCTAAAAAGGAGCTCTGTTAGAAGATGTGCTTGTTTGCTGATCATTTGTTAGAGTAGTAATAATATTGCAGTTTGTTCTAACCTGCCTTCTTTGCAGCACAGACAGTTCTGTTTGTTTCCATCATCTTGGTCCTGGACTGCTGAAATGGGCCAATCAGTACATTTGGGACTCTAAAATGGAGCCTGCCTACAGGGGCTTGGTGGGGTCAAAACTTGAAGGAATTGTAGTTTTTATGTTTTGGTGCCTAAAATAACCTGGAGGGGGAGCCCTTGTTGTGACTGACAGACAGATCAGCCAACCGAACCTTTTGGACCTTGGGGAAATTCCCAAGTTGCTTGCAGCTAGTTTCAGTTCTGTGTTGGGAAGTGAAGAGATGACAGCTTGAATGATTCAAGCAGCAGCCCCGGCATAGATTCGCATGGGAGAACTGTGGAAAGGCCTCAGTTTTGGCCTGCAGGCCTGCCTGCTGTCCCTGAGAGGGAACTTGTGCCTTTTTTTTTTTTCGGACTGAATCCGAACCTGGAGAGTGAAGTAAGCCACTGAATTGTGACCAGGCTCCTACCTGAAGAAGACCGAAGATTTGCTGAATGCGATCGGCCTGTCTGGACCTCCAGCCACCTCTGAACTCCCGGATTGTACACAGACTCTGTAATTGCGACTGGAGAGCCTTTTGCCTGGTACAGTGGAATTTCTTTACATGTGAATGTGTTGTATGCTTATAGTGGGTCATGATTTGGTTCCCCACTGTAGTTTGAATTATGTTCTGCTTGCTGGAAGCTGCATTAGAATTTCCTTACATGTAAATGTGCTGTGTGCTGCTAATGGGTCATGATTTGGTTTTCCACTGTGGTTTGAACTGTATTCTGCTTGCTGGAAGCTGCTTCCAGCCCCACGGACTGAATCCAAAATCATCTCCATTGGGCCTGGGCCTTACCACACTGGCCCAGCCCGACTACCCACTGCACAGAGAAAGCCATCGACAAGAGACCTGCCTGGGGATCAGCCCCCTGCCCAACATTTGAACAGGAATGACGCCTCGGTGATTCGTGTGGGCCCCGTTTCTCCGGGCCTCCAAGCTCAACAACCTGCAGTCTTGATTTCGTCCTGCCTGTGTCCAGTATTGGGTATTGTGAGTAAACATCAAGGTAGCTCCCTGCAACAACAGCTAAATCTAAAGTGTTGTCATCCGATTGTCTGGTTGCTTTTTCTTTGATGAACTGAGCCCTCCGGCTCCGGATTACAAATAGTGTGTGCTGTGCATGTTGCTTTCTTCCATTACAGGGCCCCAACAAGCTGCAATGTTCCTGGCTGGTCCATCGTCTCCCTACCTGGGTACCCAGAGGTGTGACTGTGGAGGGACTTAGAGCACATGCATAACTGTTTGATTAATATAGCCTTTAAGTCAACCAACCTGATTATGCCCCTTCCTTGTTCAAGTCCTCTGAATAAATCAGATCCGACTTTTCTGCATTTAACCTGACTGTGGTTCCAGTTTGTGCCAAAAGTACTGTACTGTTGCTATTTGCTGTGCATAACCTTGTTTTACATGGGGTCCCCAGGGTCGAGCCAGAGGAACCAGCCCTGGTGGTAAGTGCAAACAGTGTGGGTACTTGTATGGTGTACAAGGGATACTGCGAAAGTGATTATTGTATATTGCTCAGGCCACTAGAAGGAAAGAGGTGGGGTTACAGTGTCCCGGAGAGCTGTGCCCAGGTTAGTTTGACCACTACCAACCCTGACCGCCTGGTGGAGGCAACCATTGCAGAACCTAGGCCCCTTAACCTGCTACTAGCCAAGCAGGCAGGAGTAGTAGCCTGTGGGATAGTGCCACCTAGGGGTTACGTAATGTCTGAACATTTCTTGGAAATGATGTAGGGTCCTTCCCATGGTTGAGCTAGCCTGGCACAGAAGCCCTCTTGCTGGATTGCATGTGTTGTTTCAAGATCACCATGTCCCCCACTTAAAAAATGACACTCCTTTTCCGATCATAGTACTGTTCCAGGTAGTGTTGGCTCTGCATTTGAGTATGTCTCCTGTGCTCTGTCATCACCTCAGTGAACTGCTGTAAAGCTTCCTGGAATCAAGACTTTGTCTTGGTCTCAGCATCTCCTCACTTCTCGGTAGCACTGCAGATTAGTGAAGTTGTGTCACCAAAGATTTGCGCTGGTTCTAGTTGTATGATAGTGGTAATATGTTCAGTGGTTCCTTCGTCTGGCAAATGCATTAAAGATGGCTCAACAACTGGGTGTTTTTCTGAAGTTAGGACTGCTGAACCCTGTGGTGTAGATACACTAATGCTGCAGATATCAATTGTTAGATCTAAGTCTCTGATAATGTCCATGCCCAGTATCGCATCTTCCACCGAATGACCAAGATGAGAGCATGGCCCTTCCACTTCTTTCCAACGGCTTCAATTTCTACCTCCCCTTGTCCCAATGGATGACAGACCTCTTCTGAAGTGAGCCTGACTTCCACCTCTGTTCCTTTTTGGTACGAGGTCCACAACTCCGGGTAATTCTTCCATGCTTTACAGAAGATGATGGTGTAGGCTGCTCCTGTGTCTACCAGACCTTGCACTGGTAGGGTTACCGCCTTTTAAAAAGCCCAAAGTGGGACATTTCTTACTAAAACATGATTTTTCGCAGGACAGTACCTAACCTCGACTGATGCAACAGACTTGTTTTCTCTATATAATCAGAATTAAGGCTAAGTGCAGTAGTTTCCCAATTGCTTCCATTGTTTCTTATCATTTTAAGGTGTTTTAGTTAAGGTATTATAGTTTACTGCAACATTTAGTGGAAATTTATAAAATATTTTTTCTACTATAAAATCAGGACATTTAGTATTTTTCATGTTTTTTTGCAGGACACAGCTGCCCAAATCAGGACTGTCCTGCGAAAATCAGGACAGGTGGCAACCCTATGCACTGGAGTCCCTGCCAGTGTAACTGTGAGGTATAAAAGCTGTGCCCTCCTCTCTTCCTTTGGACCTGCTTCTCCCCTGCAACTGTTAAAGTTTCCTGTGGACTTGCAATGGTAACCAAGTTGGGTCCCTTCACTGGACTGGTATGACCTAATGAAAGAGATTCAAAGATATAGTATTACGGTAAGTTCTTATGTAACTGTTTTATCTTCTTTGAGGATATCTCTTTCATCAGGTCACATTTGTGGAATGAGTCCCAAGCAGTAATGATAGCGAGATAGTCCAGGCGGATAAGGCTAGAGGTATAAGAAAAAAGACCATGAAGCACAGCCAGGCCAAAGTATGCCCTTCTTCTAGAGGTAATGTCCAGACTGAAGTGCTTAGTGAAAGTGGGGGCAGCACTCCAAGCTGTAGCAGCACAGATTTCTGCACCTTAAACATTCTTGAAACAGGCCACAGACGTGGCCATGGCTCTGGTTGAATGGCCATACACAACTCCAGGAAGTTCCTTACCGTACTTCCTGTAACAAAAAGTAATACAGTTAGCCAGCCACTTGAATAGGCACTGTTTAAAAACTGGCATGCTCTCTTTCCCGGGGTGAAAGAAATGAAAAGCTGCAAGGACTTCCTACTGTCCTTTGAATGGTGATCATATTTGAGTATTCTATGTAGATTTAAAGTACTGGATTAGCATGCTCTGGAAAATAAACAGGCAGATGGATGGTTTGATTTTAAAGTCAATTCAGACACCACCTTTGGTAAGAATTTAGGATTCATACGCAAAGACACCCTGTTTTCGTAGAAAATCAAATAAGGAGGTTCATACGTAAGAGCCTGAAGCTCAGGAATCCTTCAAGCAGAAGTAATAGCAATTAAAAACAATGCTTTCCATGACAGAAAGCGTAGCTTGCAGGTTGTGGCTGGCTCCAATGGAGTCAAAGTCAACTCTTCTAACAAAAAATTCAAATCCCAGTCTGGGACTGGATTATGGACGGGAGACTTCAAGTGTAGGATGCCTCTCAAAAGTACAGGTCACATGCAGCTGGGCCACAGTATGTCCATCAGAAGGCTCATGGAAAGCTGAAATAGTGACCAGGTGTACCTTGATAGAGGAGTACTGCAGTTCCACCTCTGACAGGGACAGCAAATACTCTAAAATCTGATTCACTGGACAGGTGAAAGGATCTCAGTGGTGTGAAGCAGCCCACAGAGCAAAACGCTTCTATTTCATAGAGTAAGTATCCCTGGTGGAAGGTTTCCTGGTAGCCACTAGGACATCAGCCACTTTTAGGGACACTCCAAATCTAGCAATGTCTATGTCTTCAGGAGTCATGCATGGAGATGAAGGGCTCTGAGGTCCAGATGGAATAGGGCTCCCTGCTCCTGTGTCAGCAATCCCCTGCACAGGGGCAGTGGCACTGGTGGTTCTACTGATAACTGTTGCAGTAGTGGAAACTGGCACTAGGTCAGAATGCCGAATTCCATAAAAGTATGGCCAAAAACCAAGCAGGAAAAATGGCACTGTCAGAAACAGCACCCAACCAAAACATTGTCAGCAAAAACAATGCCAATGGTAGTGATCTAAAAGCACACCGACAACCGCTACCATGACTAAGATAAATCAACTATTTTCTGTTCCTCCCCCCAACAACCCCCAATAGTTATATAATCAACTCCACCTGGGGGTGGACCATGGGGACAGGGAGAAACTTGGGGGGTTTACCTCAGTGAGGGAAAGGATAAATAAAACTTGGGGGATATGATACAAAAAAATATATTGGGGTGGAAAACTTAACAATCAGGAGACTGGGAACAGAACCCTGGACCCCGACTGTCCTCTGCCCTCATTACTTATCCCTTAGCCCTCTCCACCATGAGAGCAGCTCAGACATGCACCACGCTGTTTGGCACTTGCTACCTCCTCCCCTCTGAAGACAGCTACAGGAGTAGCAGTACCTGGCTTGCACTACGCTATCCCTGTAGCGGTCATGTAATTCGTGATTTTGGCAGCACAGTTCTGACAGCACTATTATTGAAATGCTGTATTCGCCCAGTACGGTGGAAACCATATCTGAAGAGGCCAGAAGGGAGCCACCAGAATTAGAGTGGACCCCTCTATTTGGAGCTTGATTAACACACTCTGAATCAGAGGAATGGGAGGAAAGGCATAAAGAACCCTCCCTTTCCAAAAGAGGGACAACACAACTCACCAGAAAAATCCAGGCCCTGGAGCAAGCGAGCAGAAACGCGGCAGTTTTGCATTGAGTGGGATACAAAAAGGTCCAACTCTGGACAACCCCACCTGCTGAACAGGTCTTCTGCCACTGAGGTCAGCAGCTTCTACTCATGCATTCCGGACTGCAACCTGCTTAAGCTGTCTGCCAGAACGTTTTGGATGCCTGCAACATGGACTGCCGACAGTTCTAGATCATGTTCTAGAGCCCAATACCAAACCCTAATCACTTTTCTATACAAGGGGGTAGGAATGTGTCCCCCTTGCTTGTTTAAGTAGTGGACTACACTGATGTTGTTAGTCTGCACTAGTAGAGGCCCCAGGGACAGGTGAGTCTGGAAGGCTCGCACACCATACAGAACGGCCCTCATTTCTAGTACGTTTATGTGGAGTGAACTCACCACTGCAGTCCATGTACCTTGGATTTGTTGAGACTCCAGGTGAGCTCCACCAGCCTATCCCCGAAGCATCCGTGTTGAGGATCTGGTGAGGAAAAAGGGATGAGGAAGAGGCCCTTTTGAGCAAATTGCTGGTGTACATCCACGACTGCAGCACTCTCTTTACAGGCGATGTTACTAGATCCTTTTGTTCTAAATCTTCAGTGTATTGATCACATTGGACTCAATGTCCACTGAGAGATCTGCATGTGCAGTCATGCCAGGGGAACCATGACAATGACTGCTGCCAACAGGCCCAGTAGTCTCAGGAATGTCCTGGCTGTGACATACCTGTTGTTGTAAAGTTCCTGTGCCTCAGCTATCAGGCACTGTGCCCTTTCCTAAGGCAGACAAGCTGCACCCTGAGAAGTGTCCAGAAAGGCTCCTGCATACTAGAGACCCTGACAGGGGGTCAAAACTGACTTGGACAAGCTGACCATGATCCTCAGTGCATTGAACAACTGCCTGGTACATGCTAGGATGTGAGATAGTTGTTCCCTGGACTGAGCCTTGAGCAGCCAGTTGTCCAGCTAGGGGAAGACATATAATTCCTCCCTCCCTCCTAAGAGCTGCTGCCACTACTACCAAGCATTTGGTAAAGACCCGTGGTGCAGGTGACAAGCCAAAGGGCAATAGCCTGAACTGGTAGTGTTCCCCCGGAACAGGAACCTGAGGTACTTACTGTGGGGAGTGCAAACCTTGATGTGCAGGTATGATCCTGCCTGTCTAGGGGCATATCCAGTCCCTTGTTGTACTAGGGGCAGCAGGTCTTGCAGAGTTACCATACTGAACTTCTTGTACTGAACATAGAAGTTCATATGGCACAAATCCAGGATGGGCCTCAGAAAAGGAAGTGCAAAAGAAGGAAACCACTTTGGTTCTCAAATACAGTAGCAGAAAAGGTCAGAGCCAAAAGGCTGGCCTTCAGAAAATATAAGGGAACACAGCGGGATGAAGATACGGAGGCATACCAAACTGCCCTAAGGGAAGCAGGTAAGGCAGTAAGGCAGGCAAAGTCCCAAACTGAGGAAACACTAGCACGAACAGTAAAAGAAGGTGACAAGACTTTCTATAGATACATTAGTGAAAGGAGAAAGTCCAGAGGGGGTATTGCTAAGCTTAATGGAGAAAAGGGAGCATGTGAGGAGGAGGACCCTGTAAGGCATCTATCCTAAATAGATACTTTGCTCAGTATTTACTGAAGAGAAGGTAGGGCAGGGCCCACAGCTCAGCATCATGGACACAGGGGAGGGAGGTGAGCACTCTCTCACAAAGAAAGGGTCCTACAAGAGCTTGCTAAGCTCAGGGTGGATAAGGCAATGGGACCTGATGGCATACATCCCAGGGTACCTAAGGAGCTAAAGGAGGAACTAGCAGAGCCATTAGCAGAATTGTTTAGTGAGTCTCTGAGCACAGGAGAGGTCCCAGAAGACTGGAGAAGGGCTCATGTGATCCCACTCCACAAGAGTGGTAGCAGGGAGGAGGCGGGGAACTACAGACCGGTCAGTCTTACCTCAGTAGTGGGCAAGATTATGGAAGCACTCCTTAAGGAAAGGATAGTGCAACACCTGGAATCCATAGGGGCACAGGATCCAAGACAGCATGGGTTTACAAAAGGAAGGTCCTGTCAAACTAATCTCATAGATTTCTTTGACTGGGTAACCAGAGTGGTGGACCAGGGGGAGCAGTTGATGTCACTACCTTGACTTCAGCAAAGCTTTTGACACTGTTCCACATAGAAGATTGATAAATAAGCTAGGTAGGCTCGGGATGGGTCAGAAGTTGGTCAACTGGGTGGCAAACTGGTTGACTGGCAGAAAACAGAGAGTGGTGGTAAATGGTATACAGTCAGAAGAGATGCAAGTCACAAGTGGGGTACCTCAGGGATCAGTCCTGGGGCCAGTCCTATTCAACATCTTCATTAGTGACCTCGCAGATGGACTAGAGGGTAGGCTTTGTCTGTTTGCAGATGACACCAAGATCTGCAACAGAGTAGATGATCCAGATGGGGTGGGCAGAATGAGAAGAGATCTGGATAAACTAGCAGAATGGTCAGAAGAGTGGCAACTGGGATTTAATGCAAAGAAGTGCAAAATCATGCACATAGGGAAGAGAAACCCTGAAGCCACTTATAGGCTGGGAGGAGTTGCTAGCAGTCACAAAGGAAGAAAGAGACTTGGGCATCATCATCACTGATGACCTGAAATCATCCAAGCAGACCTCTAAAGCAGTAGGTAAGGCTAGGGGGTGTTAGGGTGTATTAGTAGGGTATCACAAGTCGTAAGAGGGAGGTAATAATCCTCTGTACAAGACATTGGTTAGGCCCCATCTGAGTACTGCGCAGTGATTGGAGGCCACACATCTTCACAAGGACATTAACTCAAATTGAGGCAGTCCAGAGAAGGGCAACCAAAATGGTGCAGGGACTGCATCAGAAGACATATGAGGACAGATTAACGGAGCTCAATATGTATACCCTTGAGCAAAGGAGGAGAGAGGTGATATGATCGAGACATTTAAACACTTAAGGGCATAAACAAGGTGAAAAGAGTCTAACATGTTTAAATATAAGAAAAATAGCAGGACAAGAGGACACAGCATGAGATTAGAGGGAGGCCGATTAAGGGGAATGTGAGGAAATTCTTTTTCACAGAAAGGGTGGTAGATGCATGGAATGGCTTACCACAAGAAGTGGTGGCTATGAATACAGTGCAGGGCTTCAAACAGGCATGGGATAGGCATAAGGGAGCAATACAAATGACTATGAATAGATAGGTCACTGACAGAGCAAAGGCCGATGGCACATTTATAAGGTAGAAAAAGAAATGGGCAGACTGGATGGGCCTTGCGGTCCTTATCTGCCGACAACTTCTATGTTTCTATGTTTCTAACCCTCTGTTCCTTTGATCCTGGGGACCTGGTTCTATAGCCTTCTTTTGCAGCAATGTGTGAACTTTCTCCAGCAGCACAGGTATGTGGTCCAGGGGCTAGGTTGAATGATTTGGAGGAAGGTCTGGAAGCAGCTCCAGAAGTTCTAGAGTATGTTGTTGCTCTATAAGCTGCTGGACGCAAACATCTGTTGTAACCTCTCTCCACCTGCCCAGCTGAAGGGAGAAACGACCCCCTACTACCACCTCCTGGGATAGCGGAAGGTGGGGTTCTAGCCAGGAGTCAGGCTGAAGTGTAATCTGTAGCTGGGGCCACTCCTCCACTTCGTGGAGCTTTTCCTGTGGTGGACATAGGGGCAAGCAAGGCTGCTCCTGCTTTATGTTTGTCAGTCTGCTGTTTGGATCCCCAACAGGCAGTGTTATGCAATATTAGGTCTATTAGAAACAAGACAGCTTGTAAATTATTAAATGGATCTAAGGAACCCACCTGAGAGCAGTTCCCTTGGTAACTTTCCCCTCCCTTTGTCAGTACAGCCCACATAAACCCATAATCCTGTCAACAATTTTATAGATACTGGAGCTGTCAGTGGATGACTACACCTGTTACTGCTTTCTGGAATCTCAAACACTTATAATCTAGTTCTGTTTGAATATTAATCTACGAATAAGGTTATTTAGGAATCAGTAGTATAAAAAAAACTGGTTTGCATTATATCTGTTACCGGTTTTATAGAATGTACTAATTATGACCCGTATTTGCTTTGACAGAATGCATTCATTATGACCCAAATTTGGTTCTGTTAACTGTTTTACCGTTAGTTGAATTTATGAAGGATAACATCTTGGTATATTGTGAATGTTCACTCAGTGTTGGATTTTAAACTTGTAAAAGTGCTCAATAAACTGAGTATAAAAAAAGAAACAAGACTGCTATTATAGCTGGTCTGGTTTCTACAGTTAACCTGGCCTGCATCACAGAGACCTGGCTGGATGATAATCATAGCGCAATATTGGAGTCGGCAGTTCCTGCTGGATTCTTGGTGATTCACTACCCCTGAAAGGGTAGTAGGGGAGGGGTATGGCTATTTGTTTTAAGTCAGACTTGAACTTCACGGCTCTCCCAGTGGGAATAACAGGGTCTTTTAAGTGTGTGACCGTTCAAGAGGTTGCAGGATCTTTCTCATTTATCACCCTCTGGGGCATGAGAAGGAAGTTCTGCAGAAAGTTGTGGACTTCATGGTCAGACTGGTCTTGGAATCGCCCAGATGGATAATTCTGGGTGACTTCAATGCCTAGGTCAACAATGAACTCTTGCTGTTTGGACAAGACTTTCTCTGATTAATACAATCTTTGGGCCTGACGCAGGTGGTTACCTCTGCAACCCATGTTCACAGCCACTCTTTGGACCTTGTCTTCTCAATGGGACCGGAGGTCACTGACCTCATAGTGGAACCAGTTGTTTGGTTGGACCACTATACCGTGAAGTTCACGTTTGAAGCCCTCTCCCAATGGAGATGGTCCAGTACTGCCCTTTGAGGGGTTTGACCTCGGAGGGTCTAATGGCGGTGCTAGACCTATCAGATGTGATGAGTGCATGCGATGAGCCAGGGGAGTTAGTGTCTGTCTATAATAGGGCTGTCACCAACATCCTCAACTCTGTTGCACTGGTCTGTCTTCGGGCCCTCACCTCACACCGGAGATTCCCATGGTTTGATGGGCTTCTCAGGGAGTTAAAGGCGAGGGGCCAAAGGTTGGACAGGTGCTGGCACAGATCTGGGTCTGATAAGGCAAACTTATGCTGATGTCTCATTATAGAGGGCATCTAATAGCAATCTCCCATAAGAAGGCTGTCCAGGGAGATTGCTGCAGCAACTAACAGACCAGCTCCGCTCTTCTGGACTGTCAACAGGCTGTGTAATCTGGCCTGTGTTCAGACTGTTAGACCTTTTTACAATCTAAGTGTGATGAGTTTGCTCTGTTTTTTGCTGATAAGATCTCCTCTATTAGATCGGGGAGCCAGTTGGTGCCCTCCATTGGGGCTCACGGTGATGGGCCAGTGGTTGTCGTGGGCATTCCGTTTGTCTGGTCTGACTCTGACCAGTTGGCGGTTGAGTATGTTGTTAGGGTCATCCAGGAGTTGAGGCCCACCTTCTGTAGTTAGGACCCTGTCCCAACGCACCTTCTCATAGGGTGCGTTGAGTCCACTGGCCCAGGTCTTCCTAGGATAGTCCTGTGTTCTTTAGTGAAGGGGATCTTTCCTGAGCCTCTTAAGGCAGCAGTGGTGAGACCCCTCTTGAAAAAAACATCACTGTACCCGGACTGCCTGGCAAACTACAGACCTGTCTCTGACCTACCCTTTTTGGGGAAGGTTACTGAGAAGGTGGTGACTTTACAACTGGAAGCCCATCTGTCAATTTACGACATCTACAACCCTCTCCAGTCGTGTTTTAGGAAAAGGCACAGTACTGAGACTGCCTTGGTTTGGGTGTTTAATGATCTCCTGCTTGCGAGGGATACAGGAGAGCATTTCATCCTTGTTTTCCTCACCCTCTCGGCTGCACTTGACACCGTGGACCATGGAGTGCTATTGGATCACCTGCAAATTTGTTGTGGACTCTCCGGTACAGTCCTAAATTGGTTCCATTTTTTCCTCACTGGCAGGATGCAGAGGGTGGTCTTGGGGGCCTTTTCCTCTAATTCACTACCCTGCTATGTGGGGTTCCACAGGGTTCCATTTTGTCCCCCGTGTTTTTCGCGGTGTATATGCTACCGCTAAGGGACATTATTAGATGGTACAAATTGAGTTTTCATTGCTATACTCTCCTGTACCTGTCATTTATGCCCAAACAGCAGTTTTCAATCAGTGCCTTTCTGAAATCCAGGAGTGGATCGGTGTCAACTGGTTAAGTTTAAATCTGGAAAAAACGGGAAGTACCGGTGGTGGAATCTGGCAGCCCGAGGGCTAGTGTGCAGACTGGTCAAGTCACCGGGCTTAAGCTTGGTGATTCCCAGCTTCTCACCTCCTATAAAGTGAAAAATCTTGGCACTGTGCTTTGTAGCAACCTAACATTCGAACTTCAGGTGTCGGCCGTGGTCCAGAATGGCTTTTACCATCTTAGAAACATCACCAGGATTAAACACCTGACTCCCTCAGGTGATCTGCCATCACTAGTCCATGTTTTTGTGACATCATGACTTGATTACTGCAATGCCCTTTACCTAGGGCTATCGGGAGTTAATCTCCTCCGCCTACAGTTAGTGCAGAATGTGGCAGCCAGGTTATTGACTGGCCTTTCCCGGTCATGTCGCATTACACCTGTGCTGCACTCTCTGCACTGACTCCCTATTAGGTGGTGGATCACCTGCAAGGTCCAATTACTGACCCATAAAGCCCTACATGGACTGGGGCCCAGTGACCTACAAGACCCCTACAGCCCTACCACCCGTCTCGTCCCCTCTGATCGGCTGATGGGGGCCTCCTGGTAATTCCCAGGGTCCACTTGAAATCATCTGGTGCCCGGGCTTTTTCTGTGGTGGCACCAACCCTGTAGAATTCATTGCCCTGGTCGCACAGAGGCCCCCTCGGTCTGTGCCTTCAAGAGAGATCTGAAGACCTTCGTATTTGTGATAGAGAAAGTCCCTGCCACTGAACTGGACCAATTTGTATTTTTATTTTTTAAAATACTCTGGTTGTAACCATTCTTCTCTTTCCCTTTGCTATATTTTCTAGTCCAGAAGGCAGGCCACCTTCGGGCGAACATTTCTCTCTCTGAATCTGTCCCTTTCTCTATATTTCCTGTTTCCACTTTGGTCCAGCATATGGGAGGTCAACAGCAACATGACCTCCAGATTAGAAATAATCAGAATGGTTCAAGCAGTGCCTGGGGCTGCTTGTTTATGACTAAAGAAGTAATGACAGCTCTTGGAGCTGTGCAGGGAGCTGAATAATATAAAAAAACATGTTACCCTATTTTTCTTTCCATGTGTCCTCTTTTTGTTTAATGCAAGTAGTTATTATTATGGTAATAAATTAGCAGAGAAGACAGGGGCCCACACTTTTTCCTTTCTGTTCCCTTCCCATGCTGCTGCCTGTTTTACTGGCACACTAGAGTAAAATGCCTAAAGAAAGTGGCTAGGGAAAGGTCTTGATTGTGTATTCCCTGCCACAGGGGTAAGTAAAGGGAGCCCAGTGCTGTGAAACAGCTCCTTATTCTCCCCCCTTCCCCCAATCTGGTAATAAATGGCTTTCTGCCACAGACAAATAAAGAGAACAGAGAGGAGAGGAGACGTTTGCTGGAGAAGCACTGCGTAACGCGCTCCCTCTCACTCCAAGGGTCCCACATATTAAAGTGGAGGTACGCCATCCTGGCAAAGAAAAATAAACTGTAAAAACCCAGGCTGCCCCTACAATATACTGTGCTGAGCTAGCTCAAAAGACACAGGTCTCTCTTCCGATAGCTTCCTGAGGGTTACACCTGTGTCACTAGAGAAACTGCCCTTGGCAAAGGGCCAGAATGAAAAGAGGAGCTGAGGGCTGAACTTTGCAGCTGCAAGCAAGATAGATTTCAGCTGTTCCAATAATAAAATAAATGAGGAACAGCACATAAAGCAGCTTGTAGCTGCTCTTTTAGAAACAAACCATTTTTATTGCTAACACTGTTAGCTATACATCTAAGATACCCTAAAGGAAGGTTTTATTCATATGTAGCTGGTCTTACCATAAAATTGGAATATTGCCCCTGTAACAACTAACCCTAGCCTGTAGATATATGGGCCTGGTAATGTAGAGACACAAAGAGACTGTCTTACCTGTAGCAGTGAAGGTCAGTTCTGGTGCTCCTGAAGATAGTAGCGGCCCCTAGTGGTCAATATTTATATTAACAGGGCTGTCAACCTCTGATAGTGAAAAATCATTTTCTTTCTGGGCTTATTTATTTACTTTACACCTCATGCCTATATGTAAGGTAGCTTTAGTTAGCCCTCAGTTATTAAATAAATTAAAAAGATGGCTAAATAAAAAGGTTTTATTTGTTGATGATGCTGAGGTCACCTGACTACAGGGCCAGATATAAAAAGCTCTCCTGTTCTACCAAACAAGATATAGGTGTCAGTAGCTACTGACTGTGCAGGCGATGATTGGGTGAGTCTACTGCTGCACCAGTGGTTGTGGAAACGAAGCTAGTTTGCCACATAAAGCCTTGTATTGTTTGTAACCTTATTGATTTATTTGAATGAGTTCTTTATTTTCCTGAACAAGAAGTGCTGCAAAGTTTATTTTACTTTTCTGTTGTGAAAAAAATTAACATCCTGCAAGAACGAGTGGGTTGCACCTAAAAATGTTGTTGTGTCTATCTGTTATCCCACACCTTCACACAATTTATTAAAGCTTTTCCTTCTTTTTAACTTTTTAACCTGTTGTGGTTTATATTTATGTAAGTTTTTAATTTAGCATGATATTTGGTATCTGTAAAGCACCTAGAGTTGCAATGAAATAGAGTGCTCTAAAATTAATAAACTAAACCAAGGTCTGTGGGTGATGCAACAAAAGGCTTCCCACTGCCCACTTTTCTGTTGGATGTGGTATAGGGGAGTAGACAGGCTGTAGGGTCCTCCTTGAAACTTGCAGGTCAGAAAGGATGTCCTGTACATCTGCTCCAATGAGCTTGTAACCCCTGAAGGGGGCATTCAAGAATGATTGTTGGACATCACTAGCAAATCCTGGGACCCTAAGCTAAGGCTGCCTTCTGAAGTAGATGCCCAGCTGCAGCTGCCCTGGCTGACGCATCTGAAATATCACAGGTAGAGCTCAAGAGGTGCTTACCTGGGGGGGGCGTGGCCAGCTCTGTAGCATGGCGGATGCAGATTAGCTGAGCTCCCTAAGGCACTACAGTTTTGTCAGTGTTTGAGTGACCCCCGCTGCCGGTTCAACCGTTGAATTTGGTGTGTAACATTAGTAAAACGGATGGCGTCCGCGAGAAAGGAAGATAAACAATCATAACTTAAATTTGGAACTAGGAAAAGCCGAATCACTCGGGGCAGGGGCCTGGTCCATAAGACACGAGGTTGAGGCCTGCCAACGACAGAGGAGATATGTCCGATCTACAAAGATACTTTGCAGCTGTCCCTGCCACTCTGATACAGATTCAACATGACATGAAGGCAGGTTTTGCTAATATTGCAGCTCAGATTACTCACACACAGTCCATAGTCACCGGACTGTTGGAAACAACTGCCGCTCATGCCGATCAAACTGCCCAACTGGAACAACGAGTGGGTGCCCTGGAAGACTCTCTCGCTGTATCTGCTAGAGATAACACCTCCCTGCAAAATACTGTGCGAGAGCTCATGGCCCAAGTAGACGACCAGGAGAATCGCTCAAGGAGGTCGAATATAAGGATTGTGTGACTGCCTGAGAGTCTTGAGGGGGATGAGCCAGAATCATTCTTCCATAAATGGTTGGTGGAGCACTTAGATTTATCCCCTAATCTGGCACAATGTGAAATCGAGTGGGCACACAGAGTGGGGCCTCCTCCCAAAGTGGGCAACAGGCCCAGGCACTGCCTGATAAAGTATTTTAGGTTCATGGAGAAAGAGGCAATACTTAAGCAAGCCAGAGTACAGGGCCTGACTGAAGTGCAGAATGGCAAGGTCATGATTTTTCAAGATTACAGCAGGGAGCTTCAACTTAAGAGATAACGCTTTGCTGAGATTAAATCTAAATTGTTTCAACTGGGGTGGAAAGTTACCTTTCTGTATCCAGCAAAGCTTCGCAACAACCGTCCTGGGAGGGCACCTAGAGTGTTTTCACGTCCTAAGGAGGCTGCACGATGGGTGGAGGAGGAGTTGAACAGGCGTAGGAGAGAGGCTCCGGCTGAAGTGGCCGGCTCAGATAAATGAGGCCCTGGTTTTGTTTTTTTCTGAAGTGCTTCACTATATCACCGGGAATGGGCGGTCTAGACTTGGGATCTAAAATGCTGATGGTCTGTCTCCATACATCAGTGCAGCTACGCCGCAAGGTACTGGATATTGTTATTTCTTCTCTGTTATTATTTGTATTTCTGCAGAGGTAGCGATATGCTCCCACCTAAGCTTACCGGGATCCTTGTTTCTTAAATGCCCCAACCTGGTCTAGGGACCAGGGTATCAGCAGGGGTTCGGAGGTTTTGTTTTGCCAAATGAAGTTTGAATGAAGCTCACTTGTGGAACTAATCCAATCGTGTATTTGGACTGATGGGGACGTTCTGTTCACTGTCCTAATGACTCTGTATAAATTGTGAAATTGTTTCCCATTTTCCTCTCCCCCACCTGTCTTTTAATCTTAATGTTCCTTATGGTTTCCCTTGCTATATAATTGGTTGCCATTGGAATATAGAAGGAACTAATCACTATGCTTAATAATTGACTTGGAGGGAGGGAGTTCCAATGTGATTTAGCGCACTCCTTTCTTAATTATCCCTTCGGGGAATGGAAATAAGGATTGCTGTTAATCTGCCTTTCATGCCTTACTATGGGGGTTTCACTATACTTGATCTGCGTGTGCGTGCCTTTAAATATGAACATCTACTGTACTTTAGTTTTAAAGTCCGCTAATTGTTTGTAAGGGATTCTATGATGGATTTTACTTCCATCTGGGGAGGGGTGGGGGTTGCACTTCTGGTTCTGGGTTTACTGGGTGGGGTGGGGACTGAGTATCCTGGTCGGGCTCCATTTTTTTGCTGTACAGGAGTCAGACCTGCACTTAGCTTCCACTGGTCTAATGTTGTTTTCTGGGTGGTTCATTATCTATGGAAGGGTGTTCTGGGGGTAAGGTTTAGGGGTTGGTTTACTTGGGGGGGGGGTGGTGGAGGTTTGCTGGGCTCTAAACTTGTGTTGTCCCGCAGTCCAGCTTCTTCCTCAACTCTATAAGTCGGGGTTTGTTATCAGTTGCATTATAAAAAATGGTTGGGTACCATGGTCAGGCTGCAACTTAGTATATGCCTTTGTAAGCGATGTGGGTCGTTTTTCAGTCCTATGTGGGAATATGGCTGATGCTATTAGAATTACCTCTTTAAACATCAATGGTCTGAAATTGGTGATCAAAAGGAGGAGATTGCAGACAGAAGTCAAAAGATCTAAATGGCAAGTGGTGATGCTCCAGGAGACCCATATGTCTTCAGGGGAGGCAGTGAAAACCGCTGGGGCTCTTGATGGGACGTGAGTATCCTCAACGTTTTCAACTAAATTCAGGAGGGCAGTGCTCTGGTTCCCCAGGGGAATGAGGGTTAATGTAATTGAGCAGATCACTGACCATTATGGGAGATTTGCCCTGGCCCGAGTGTCCCTCACTTCGGTCGGTGTGATAGCCATGGGGTCTATTTATGCTCCAAATATTGAACAACCTGAATTCTTCCAACAATTCGCCTTGGAAATGTCAAAATGACCAGGGCCGTGGATCTTAGGTGGGGACTTCAATTGTGTCCTTGATGGGGTAATGGATAGATCTAGCATGACACCTTGTGCCCCTTCTAAAAATGCCCTTGCATTGGCAGCACTGTAGAAGGACTTGGGCTTGGTAGACATTTGGCGGCATATTTATCCAACTGGAAGAGACTACAGTTTCTTCTCACATGCTCATAAATTGTATGTCGGGCTGGATAGATTTTGCTATCCCACTCTCTGAGCCCGGCCTCAAAATCAGCAGTTTACTCCCCAATGCTTTTATCTGATCATGCACCCCTCACGGTGGATCTGACCATGGGAGAGTCAATCCCTGTGGTTCGGCAATGGAAGTTAGATCCCCTATTGCTCAAAGATAATGGTTACCGGTCTGGTGTATCTGATATGATTAGGGAATTTCTAATCTTTAACAAAAATGGGGATACAACACATGAAGTAAGGTGGGAAGCACTGAAAGCATCCATCAGAGGTTATTCCATTGCGTATGCGATCCATAAAGTGAGGGGCTCACATCATGATCTACAAATGCTTAGGACCAAAATTGAGGACTGTGAGACGGCGCATAAAAATAGACCCACTGCTGCTGTGTATGGTGTCTTGCAAAAATAAAAGTTGCAGTACAATACCCTGAGCGGTGCCAACTTGGAGAGGGCTATTCTGCTACCCCATGCTGGTGCCTATTTTGATGGTGATGGGGTGGTAAGTACCTAGCATGGCAGCTTCGCCGACAGGAGGGAGATAGGTTGGTGGAATTTATTCGGGAGGAGGGGTGTGTGGTTAGGGGAAGATACCCCTGGGATCGACCAGGCATTTGGAGCATTCTACAAATCGCTATACATATCACAGGGTCATCCAAACCAAGAGGCCCTTGACAGGTTCTTTGCTTGAGCCCCATTACCTAAGCTATCTGATGCCCAGGAGAATGAGTTGGGTGGACCTCTACTAGTGGGCGAAATTTCAGGTGTGACTGAAGGACTTCTGGGGGGGCGGGCTCCTGGACCGGAAGGGCTCCCTATTGATTTTTTTAAATCCTTTCAGAATCTTCTCCTCAAATCCTTGCACAATATGTTAGTGGAATGCCTGATGAAAGGAGTGTTGCCCCCCCCCCACGCAGTCAGCTATCATTACGGTTCTCCCCAAGCCTGGCAAGGACCCCTCCTATTGTGCCTCGTATAGGCCAATATCTCTGCTTACAGCAGATTAGAAAATTCTTGCCAAGGCCATGGCAACGAGGTTGGAGATTTTGCTTCTTTATCTCATCCACAATTATCAGGCTGGTTTCATCAAGGGTTGGCAGGGGAAACATAACATCAGACGTACCCTGAATGTTATACATCGGTGGAGAACTATGGCCGGATTCCACGGTGCCGCGATCCTTTCCATTGACGCTGAAAAGGCCTTTGACCACGTGGAGTGGGGGTATCTTTTTGACACTCTTCAGAGGTTTGGGCTTGGCCCTGGCTTCTGTTCGTGGATACGCACGTTGTACCAACACCCTACTGCTCAGATTGCGGTCAATGGGGCCATGTCTCCAAGTTTTGAATTGGACCGTGGTACGAGGCAAGGTTGCCCCCCTCATCCCTCCTTTATGTGTTATCGCTGGAACCCCTGGCTGCTAGAAGCTGGACGAATAATAACATACGTGGATTCTGGGGGGGGGGGGTCACCACAAACTGGCATTGTATGCCGATGATCTTCTGCTCTATCTGCAATCTCCCACCAGTGATTTACCTGAAGTGTTGAAGGTCATGAGTGAATACGGAGACCTGTCCGACCACAAAGTTAACTGGACCAAAAGCGAACTACTTCCCATAGGGGCTGGAGATAGGGCCAGTTTAATTGCCAATCTTGGAGGCCTGCAAAAGGTGGTGAAACTAAGATACTTGGGAGTTATTCTTTCTGTGTGCACTCACACGCTCTATGCTCTAAATTTAAAACCCCTCGTGCATAATACATCAGGGGATTGTGACAGATGGGGTGGGCTTCCCCTTTCATTAATTGGTAGAGTGGGAGTGGTGAAAATGATGATCCTCCCCAGGTGCCTGTACATGTATCAGGTTCTCCCTATCTCCCTCCCCCTCTTGCATTTTAAACAACTTAATGCAATCATTCATAAATTTCTGTGTAGGGGCAAGCCTGCACGTATCAAAAGACCCATCTTGGTTATGCCGCTTGCCCATGGGGGTCTGGGTCTTCCAAATTTTTATTGGTACTATATAGCTGCTCAGCTGACCTACATTGTTGGTAATGAAGGCTCAGACCCTCCTCTATGGCTGTGCCTCAAGGAGGGCCTACTTCAGGCCCCTCTACATGAAGGCCTATTGGTGGGGACCTTGTGGCCAGGTTCCAATAAGGTGCAAATAGCTAACCCATTTACAGCAACTACTCTTTGGTGCAGGAGCAAAGCCCATGAACTTTACGGGCACAAGTTTGCTCCCTCCCCAAATACAGATTTGGTCACTGTAATGTGGCTCAAAGGTCCATGCTTGGCTTCCCTGATTCAGAGACTTCTGGTATGGCGTAAGAAAGGGTTGAGGTTGGTGAGACAGCTCTACATGGGAGGATCGCTCTTAACTTTTCTGTACATATGTAACCAGTGGGGCACCACTGCAGCTAATTTTTTTGTGTATGTTAAGGTTGGAAGCACTCTGGGCAAATCACTAGGTCCTGAATATGAGTGGGGTACACCATCGCCGATCAAGGAAGAGATCTTCTTCCCCCAACCGCTGGCCAAACCTTTAGCCATACTCTACAAAATCCTATTGGGAACAATGGGGATAAGCGGAAAAGACATGGATGGATTGGCAGACTGATTTAAATTTAAACAATGGGAGGGAATCAGGATGAGCACCATCTGACATTTTAACACATGCTCCAGAAGCAACAAGCTAAGACAAATCCAATTTAATTTTATGTATCGAACGTATGTGACCCCAACTCGACTCCATGCTATGGATCTGACTGAACCAGATGCCTGCCCCAAATGCATGGTTAATTCTTGTGATTTTATACATACAGCTCTGACCTGCCCAAAGATCACCCCATTCTGGTTCGAAATACACCGAATCATGGAGAAAGTGCTGAATCGTGCTCTCCCATGCACTCCTTTGGAGTTCCTGCTAGGGGCTGACCCTCACTGCCCTGGGGCGGACCGGCAGAGATGCTTTGGTCATTGGCATTGATTAATGCTCAGAAAACAGTTGCCCAATGCTGGCTCGCCACTTCCCCTCCCACTATACAGCAGTGGAGTAACAATTTATGCCTCTGCATGAAGCTGGAAAGGGTGCAATGGAATGCTATGGGTATGGGAGATAGATTCAATTCAGTGTGGGATCCTATTCAATTGGCTATTGAGGATGGTCGATTCCCTACTTAAGTGTATATATTTAACTTTCTGATGGCACGGGGGCTGATCTGTTTCGGCCATTACCGGTGACCAAGAAGAATGCAGAAGTGTTAGTACTGTGGCCCACGCTATTGGCTGGTTAATGTGTGGAGTTGTGACTATAACTATTCCTGCAATTCCTTGGGTTTTGAAGTCATTATCCCAACTATTTATTGAACTTACATTGAATCCATACCTGTGGTATTGATTGAAACTGTATTCCTTGATGTCTTGAGGTACCAAGTAATGTAAATGGACTTGCTTATATTCCAAATGTAATGCTTTTAATCTGCCTGTACCTTGGTTTTACCCAACAACCAATAAAATATTTTGAAAAAAAAGAGGTGCTTACCAACATCTGCCCCAGTCTGGAGTGCCTTGTACATAATTTGTTTCTGGTGACCCTGAGGAAGGGTTTGGGCTGCTGCTTTTCCCTTTTTCCAGAGGGTAATTTGAAATTTGACCATATGGGCCTGGTAATTTTCTATTCTGAGGTCCAGAGTGGCCGAGGCAAAAGTCCTCCTGCTTACAAGGTCCCACTTTTTTGACTCCCTATCAGGGGAAGGGAACTTGAGGTGTTAGGGCCTTTTAGACCAATCATGGGCTGCATTTATTATTACTAAGTCAGCCTGGGGTTGTACTGTGAGAAAATGGCTTCCCAGAGGGATCCTGGCACAGTTCGTCAGCCTTCCTAGGCATGGCAGGGATCATGGCTTGCCTGTACCTTACCGGGTCAAGATGTCGTATGCTGAACAGTGTATGACACAACTGCGTAACAGAAACAGTGTGGTAGGGAACAGCAAGAGGGTGCAATACCGCTAAGGAAGTATACACGGTAGTGCACCCTCTCTCTGTTCTCATGCAGAGGATAAGACCTCTGCTGGGACAGGGGTCCAGCGAGATGCTGCCTTGGCTCGACAGGGTGAGACACGAGCAGCAAGGGATGCTGGCAGTGCATTTGGGATCGGGTTTCACTCCCCAGTCCCAGACACAAGAATTTTTTTTTTTTTTGCACATTGTGTGATTTTAGTGATAACCCCCTCCGAGTTAATTATATTATTGGGGGTAGAAACCCAAAACAGGGTTGCAACAAAGACATATGCTGCTGCAATATATTGTGCTGTATTGGCATCGCAATATATTGTGGCGGCATAATGTCATGTGACATTATGGCCCTGTGCTGGCCTGTACCAGGTGGCCATGGTGGCATCCTCCAATGCAGTCATAAGAGGAGGGATACTAAGAGGGGGAAACATACATAATTTTCAGCAGAAAAATACCTCTTGGCCCACCCAGTCTGCCCTATTTTACCTACATACCTACAGTGCCAGTGCAGACCCTACTCGAGCTCCGGTCTCCCTCACCCCTTGCCTTATTTCTAAGGTTCCCTTGTGTCTATCTCATGCATGCTTGAATGCTGTTAAAGTTTTAGCACCCACCACCTCCACAGGAAGGCTGTTCCAGGTGTCCACTGCCCTTTCCATGAAGAAGTATTTCCTCACATCTCCCTCTGAGCCCCCCCCAGCTTCATAGCATGACCCCTTGTACTCAAGCATCTTTTTCTTTGTAAAATGCTACCCTCTTATACCTTATTAATACCTGTGAAGTATTTCAATGTTTCTATCATGTCCCTTCTTTCCTCTAGAGAGTAAATATTTAATTTCTTGAGTCTTTCCTCATAGGGCTTTTGATGTGGGCTCTGCACCATTTTGGCTGCACTCTTCTGTACCGTCTCCATCCTATCTATGTCCTTCCAGAGATGAGGCCTCCAGAACTGGACTCAGTACTCCAGGCGAGGCCTCACCATCGATCTATACAGAGGTAACACTACCTCCCTCTTTCTGCTAGCGATACCCCTCCCTACGCACCTGATCATCCCGCTAGCTTTCCCCACTGCCTTATCACACTGCTTTGCAATCTTCAGGTCATCAGATATGATTACCCCCAGGTCCCTTTCCCATTTTGTGGTTGCCAATACCTCCCCACCCAATTGGTAAGTTGCCCCCAGGTTTCTGTGTCCCAAGTGCATGATTCTTCACTCTTCTGCATTGAAATCCAGTTGCCATCGAGAGTTTGGTGGTTCCAGAAAGTCTACCAGGTTTCTCCTGATAATACCTTGCTTCTCAGCATCAAATCGCATAACTGTTTGGAGCTGTCTCATGATGGAAATGAAGGCGGGATCATCAAGGAGGGACCTCAGGTATACTTTGTGGACTCCTCACTCCCTGAGGAAATAGTGGAATTAGACCTAGATGGGCTCCTATCCCCATCTTCCTCCTCATCCTCCTCCTTTCCCGGGATGAGGTCAGAGATGTATTCCCCATCCTTGTCGATGGGCTCACAGTAAAGGAGAGACAGCAATGAAGACATTGATGCCCTGGAATGAGTGTGGCATGTCGTTGTAGTAATCATCAACGTCGGGGCAGGCCCAGTAGGCCTCGGCGTCGGCCAGCCCAGAGGGAAGCCAGATGCTGAATGACCTCCATGAAGGAAGAGAGCACAGTCTGTATGTTGATGGGGGCTGACATCACCGGGAGAAGCTGGAACCCCAGTGCTGGTGGAACAGTTGGAAGCTGAGGTGGTCAGTAAGACAGCCAGCAGTGCCGACGGGGGATACTGAGGTCCCGGCATCAATGGCATAGCTAGCGGTGCCAACGGGGGGAAGCCGACACTCCAGAAATGACGGAACAGGCTGCAGCATCAATGGGGGAAGCAGAAGTCCCATGGCCAGCACCAGCCACAGAAGGTCCAGTGGAGCCTACTGCAAACAAATCCTGATAAAGAGGTCTTAGCTGCAGGGCTTGCAACGACGATGAGGGTGTCAGGAGGCCCAGTGTCACCATGATGTTGCTGGCCATACAGGGACTGGTGGTATTCGATGCCAAAACCATCCCTGTGGCAGCAAGGGTGTGGGTGACAGGAGGGGTCGCTGCTGAAGTGGACGACAAAGCAGAAACGGCTGGGTGCCACATGGAGCAGCAACTGTGAGTGAACCAGGGAGGATTTTCTCTCTGCTCCACTCCCTGTCCTGGTGCGTCTGTTTCCCAGAGGATTTGTCGCAGGCCTTCAAGTAGTGGGTGCCCCTGGACAGAATCGGCAATGTGGAGGAACTTCCTGCCTGAACCTCTTTCTCCATTCAAGCTACCTTCTGTTCCAGGAGGAAAGTTTACAGGGCATTCAGATGGTGGCACCAGGTAGCCATGTTGAAGCTGTGGTAAATTTTGCAAGTCTGAATGCTGTAGGTTTCTCCAAGACAGAGGTTCTGAGGATCTTCTTGCCGCACTTGCAATATCTAAAGAGTTTCACAGCGTCGGGCTTCGACATACAAGGTAATGAGCATCACTTTGAATACAGTGATAACCAACTAGAAAGAGCAAAAAATAATAAAATATAAAGTTTTGGCATTTGACTGATGTGACGGCATCTCCGTGGAGTCTGACAAAGATGGTCGATGGCAGGAAAAGAACTGAGGGTGTGGGGCTGTCTACGTTTATGTAGGGTAAGGAAGTCGGTGTATGACGCCATCATGAACGGACCCTGGAAGACTGCTAGCAAAAAAGTGTCCATGTGGTCCTAGTACCTGGCAGGTGTAGTTCCATAGGTGTGACCTGATGAAAGAGATATCCTTAAAGAAGATCTGGGTAAAGCAGGATGGAATCCCACTTGAGGTATAGATGTAGAGGATTTTAATTTGACTTGAGCTGTTCTATACAAATACTCTAATTTTTTGTTTACAATATAGTGTATCAAAATGGAAAGTATGTACTATAAATTAATACACTTATGCACAAAAATGATGTTGAATGAGCCAGATAGTGCCTATGCTGATGATGTAGGTAGGGTGGTCCTATTGCTACACACTGCTCTAACCACAAACTGTAGTGGTTACAGCACAGTTTCAGGAACCAAGAAACCCAAGTTCAAATCCTGCAGGAGCCATTTTATTCTGATGTATTTATATTTACTTACTACATGGCCCTTTTGGCCCTCTCCTTTTATCGTTCCCTCTAAACAGTATAACTGGGATAGAAGCAGGCTCCAACTGAAAACAAGATGAGACATCTTAGTTGGGCCATCCTGGGACCCTAAATGTAAATCTTAGGGAAATAATGGCCTGCTGTAGTATCCCCAGTTATAACTACTTATAACACTAGGAATCACTGTGTTACACAGGCATCAAGTTCACAGATTTAATACCAGTTACTGACAGTTACTGACTGACATGCTAGGACATGACAGTAGTTGTCCCTGGTCACCACTGTAAAAGCTCTATATATCGTAGGAAAATGGGTTTTAAAACTGGCCCCCACTGCTCCCATGAATTGTCTTTATTTATAGACATGTATTCACCTTACGCTCCTGGGCGGTGATTTGTTGATGCACCGTTCTTATCCTTATGTGATCCTATGTATGCTCTTTCCTACTCAACTGTGTTAAATCCTTGGCTGCTTATGTAATGTGATATCACCTGTTTCTACCTGATCCTGTGCAATGCTTAACTGTATCTTACTGTTCTTCGTATGGACTTTGTCCTTCTTTGTACTGCTCCAGGTTGTACCTAAAAATAGGCAATTGTTTTGTTTAATGTGCTTACCTGGTCAACAAAAGCTAATAAATAAATAAAATTAGTGAGACAGTTTTTGTGCAGTTCATGTCAGCCATCAGCCAGACCACAACTGTCTAGTTCTTTATCGATTTCAAATCAAAATTTAACAGCCCATTAATGCCCCCCCACCTAACCACCACCACTTGCACTATGAAGTTTTTTTTTTTTTTTAATAAGACATTGATCCTCTGTTCCCACCTGTTATGAAAGACCAAATAATCAGGGTTTACACAGAATACCTGCAATTCACTAAGACCCTCCTGGCTGATATGATAGGTACCATATCGAACCTGGGGGCAACTGCTCTCTTTGTCCCTGGGTCTGCACAGCCCTGGTCCATGGTGACCGAAGTGGTATAGCCGCACTTGTCTCCTTGTTTGCAGGTCCACTTCCTCCTCGCCTCTTTCAACCTAACCCTTTCCAACTTTATCACATATAATCTACGCCCCCATGTTTCCCATCCCTTACAGGCCCTATATGGGCATGAACAGACCTAGCACTTGCTTCATCAGCAAGTAAGTCCTCATTTAGATTACTGTATCCGCCATCAGAAACTAAGCATGGCGATTTCACTAAAACATCTTACACGTAAATATTAAGGCACTGACCAGTGCTTGTTTACTATTATAGCACTAGCTGCCTCCTAGCAAGGAGCTAGCTCTACCCCCCCCTTTGTTAAAATGTATGATGAGGCAAAGGCATATGAGCCTCAGGCCAGGGCAACAAACAGAGCCTCCCCTCCTTGGGAGCTTTAGTGTGAGTCTGTGAATGATCTCTGGAAGACGTGTGGGTGCTAAACGTAGAGGCCATGAGTGTACGAGTGACCCAGTCGAGTATGTATGTATGTATGAGTGCTGGTGTGAATGGACTTCTCTAAGGCTGGCTGCCATGATGTGGTACAGAGGCTTATCACAATGTATCCTAAACAATGTAACTAAAAGTCAGCCAGCATCTGCCTGATTGGTACTGTGTGTGTTAGATAAAATAAAATGTTGCGAATTTATTAGGATCATTGACTTACTACATATAGTTGACTGAAATGGGGATAGGGCAGCACATCTTTTGGTTTTGTGTTTACGGGGGCAACAGTTTGTCAACTCTTGAGTACAAGTTTAAAATTCCTGGCTACACCCCTGCTGATCGCTCATTAGCCCTGTTTAAACTGGCTATTTGTACACTAGTGTAGATGGTTTGGAGAGCCACCCCAGTGTATATTTGCATGTGTGAACTGCGAAGGCATCAAACTGGTGTTGCTCTTCTGCTCCTCTCCTACACAGAGGTGCTGAACTGGTGATACCAAAATCTAGTTTCAAGTGCTGTGTAAACGGTGGCTGCTTTTCACTTCACTGCATGAGGGTAAATTAGCATCACAACACACAGGGAACTCCTTGCAGGATGGGTCCCACAATATAGTTCCCAAGACACTGGTGTGGTACCGGTGTGGAAGTCGATATCCTCAAGTGATGTACACCACTGGCTTCATAAACACCCAGATGCAGACTGACACCAGTGTGAGCCACACCAGTGTGTAACAGCTTGGTCAGTGTAAACAGGACTATCAAGTGTCTATAGCCTTTTTGATCTTGCCTACAAAAACTTTAGATCACAGCAGCCCCACATTCAGCCTTCACCATTTTCCCCTTAAGCAATCCAGCCTGAGACACAAGACATCACTATTGGAGTAAGACTGTGGATAGAGCATTCTCCAGTTCCTCACCTGACAAATGGAGCATATCAATTCCAGAGTGTCTTTTGTGTGCAGCCAAGAAAAATGAGGATTCTCTGTCTCTAGGGCAAGTAACCCTCCAGACATCCAGAAACTCTAGGTCCTACATTAATATCTGCAGTGTACCTTGAGACTACCGGACTGCGAGACCAGAGACAGCAAGGGTTCACAGGGGGAGGTCCTGTCAGACCAACCTGATAGAGTTCTTCGACGAGGTGACCAGGGTAGAGGACCAGGGCAGGGCAGTGGGCATGGTCCATCTAGATTTCAGCAAGGCCTTTGACACCATCCCACAGAAAAGTCTGGTAATGAAACTGAGCAGCCTGGGGGGTGGGGCCTAAAACCATAAATTGGGTGGAAACTGGCTTAGGGATAGAAGCCAAAGAGTGGTAGTAAACATGGTACACTCAGTAGGGGAGGGGGAGTGGCCGGGTATCATAGGGGTCCATGTTGGGTCCTGTACTCTTCAATATCTACCTTTGTGACATGACAGAGGAACTGAGGGGGAGGGTATGCCTGTTTGCAGATGACACAAAGATCTGCAACAGGGTGGACAAACGGGAGGGGGATTGTGGAGGACCTAGAAAAGTTAGAAGAGTGGTCAAATAGGTGGCAACTACGATTCAAAGCAAAGAAGTGCAAGGTTATGCACTTGGGGAACAGGAATCCAGGAGCAGAGTACACTCTGGGGGGGAAAGGTACTAGAGGTCACAAGGTAAGAGAGAGACCTGGGAATTATCACCGATAACCTGAAAGTGGTGAAGCAGTGTGGGGAAGACAGTGGGAAAGGCAAACCAAATGCATGGATACATAGGGAGGGGTATCACCAGCAGAAGGAGGGAGGTTATACTACCCCTGCATACTTCACTGGTGAGGCCGCACCTTAAGTACAGTGTGCAGTTTTGGAGGCCCAGTCTTTGAAAGGACAGGGACAGGGTGGAAACAGTGCAGAGGAGAGCAACCAAAATGGTGCAGGGCCTGCATCAGAAGACCTATGAAAAGGAGCTTAAGGAATTAAACTTGTACTCCCTGGAGGAAAGGAGGAGGTGGGGGATATGACTGAAAGATTCGAATATCTCAGGGGAATGAACAAGGTGCAGGAGGAGAGTATTTTCCAGAGAAAAAAATATTCTAGGACTAGGGGTCACAATATGAAGTTGGAAGGGGGCAGGGACAGAGGTAACGTGAGGAAGTTCTTAACAGAAAGGGTGGTGGATGACTGGAATAGCCTCCCAGCAGAGGTGGTGGGGGCAAATACAGTCACAGGTTTTAAGTGCACATGAGATAAACACATGCCACCCAGGCCTGACAGTGCACAAGGCCAAGCATGAGTTGTATTCACTGGTAAGAGAATGCGGGGGGACCCCAGACATTCTAGTGCACTTGGGGACAAACGACATAAATGGTAATAGTGAACTAGAAATTCAGGCAAGGTTCCGGGAGTTGGCCAGGGTATGCCTTTCCATAGGCTGTAAGATCTCCTTTTCGGAAATCCTGCCAGTGCCAAGGGCTAGTGGGGAAAACAAGATGAAAATCAGGGAGATAAATCTGTGGCTTAGGGAGTGGTGTGGGGAATTGGGGTATTGCCCGGTGGGGGACTGTGGGGAGACCTGGGAGGATAAGGGCTGTATGCTAGGGACAGGCTCCACCTTAATTTGGAGGGGAAGGAAATCCTAAAGCTCAAACTAACTGGGTTTATCAGCGAAAGGTGAGGTTTAAACTTGTGAAGGGGGGAGGGATCAAAAAAGGGGCAGTGACAGCAGATACGATAAATGAGAGACATGGTCTCCACTCCTATAGTGGGCTAGGGAGATATGGAAATGGGTCACCAGGTAGGGTGCAGGAGCTGAGAAATGGGAGCTCAAGGGGGAGAAAGGAGAGGAGGGAAAAGGGGTGGAGAGTGGTCCTGATAAATGCCAGGAGCTTAGGAAATAAAATGCCTGAGCTCCAGGTGATGCTAGTTGAGGGGGACGTAGATGTGGCAGCAGTCACTGAGACCTGGGCCACTCAAGGGCATGAGTGGGACCTAAATCTGGAGGGCTACACTATGTTCAAAAAGATAGGGGGGGAGGGAAGGGGTGGTGGTGTAGCACTGTTAGTCAGAAATGGCGTGGGTATTGGAGGGGCAGAGGGGAATGTGGAGGCTATTGGGGTCGCCTTGCTGATGCAGGGAGGTAAGAGAGTAAAGGTCGGAGTGGTATACAGACCACCAGCACTGGCAGAGGTCCTAGAAGAAAGTTTGGTGGCAAATCTCGAGGGACACTGTAGATTAGGAAAGGGAAGGGTAATAGTAATGGGGGACCTCAACATGCCAGGAACAGACTGGGGGACTATAACATCACTAGTGGCCAGAGAGTAGAGGCTGCTGGATGTCTCCCAGGATGTGTTTCTGACACAATAGGTGGGTGAGCCAACTAGGGAGGCCCAGACACTGGACGTGGTCCTGGCAGACAGTGATCAGATTAGGGACCTAGAGGTGAGGGACCCGTTGGCTGGGAGTGATCACACCAGTCTGGTTCTTCCTGGACCTGGGAGGGGAGCCGAACAAGGATGGTAGTAACCGACTTTAGGGGTGCAGACTTCAAGAGATGGGAAGAATCCTTATAGATCATCTGGACAGGATAAGGCCGGATATGGATGCTGACAGCAGGTGGGGGATCATTAGGAGGGGAATACAGGAGGTTACCAGATCCTGCGCAAGGGAAAGGTGTAAGTTTGGCAAGGCCAGAAAACACTGCTGGTGGACAGGTACAGGAGGTGGTGAGGGAAAAGAAGGCTGCCTATAGGCACTTCAAGTGGTCAAGGAGTGAAAGGGATGAGGAGGAATATGAGCTGACAGCCAAGAGAGTCACCAGGGTGGTGAGAGCAGCTAAGGCAAAAAAGAAGCAGTCCTTGGCCAGTGGGATCCGGAGGGGAGACAAGGGGTTCTTTAGATAAATAGGGGAAAAAAGGAAAGTAAGGGGGCAGATCAGCAAGATAAGGATAGGGGATGGTTGGGCACAGGAGGCAGGGGAACAGGCAGAAGTCTTAAATGAGTACTTTGCCTCAGTTTTTACCAGGGGGGATAGAGGGGCTATGTCTTACAAAGGGAGTGGGGGCAAACCGGAGCAAGGGGTGGGACCGGTAGAGACCAAGGGCCCTGATGTGTCTGGGGAAAGGGAGTGGCCACCACAGACAGGTGGGGACCCAGCAGTGCATGGTGAAAAGGGGGGGACGTGGAGGCTGAAATCCCAGTAGAGAGAGTAAGGGAAGCCCTCAGGTCCCTTCAGACAGAGAAAGCACCTAGGCCAGATGAGATACATCTCAGAGTGCTGAGGGAGCTGGCGGATGTCCTGGCAGTCCCTCTAGCAGAGCTTTTCAACATCTCTCTGAGGACTGGGTGGGTGCCACAAGACTGGAGGGTGGTCCCTGTTGTGCTGATCCACAAAGAGGGATCAAGAGAGGAGGCAGGAAATTACAGGCCCATTAGCCTGACATCAGTGGTCGGCAAGGTGATGGAGGGTATTGTCAAGGAAAGGCTAGGGGGGTTACTGGAGCAAACTGGGTACTTGGACAATAGGCAACATGGCTTTGTCACAAGAAGATTGTGCCAGACAAATCTTCTTGAGTTCTATGATGGGGTGACGAGGGCCCTGGACCAGGGTAGGCCAGTAAACGTCCTCTTTCTGCATTTTAGCAAGGCGTTTGATTCGGTACCCCACAGTGGCCTGCTGGCTAAGCTGAAGGAAATGGGGGTAGGGAGACAGTTGCTAAGATGGATAGGAAACTGGCTTTCTGAGCATACTCAGAAGGTGGTGGTTGGAGGGTTAGCCTCATCCCCAAGGTGGGTTACTGGTGGAATTGCCCAGAGGTCAGTGCTAGGGCCACTCCTGTTCAACGCCTATATCTCAGACATCAGGAGTGGGATCAGGAGTGAGATAAGTCTCTTTGCAGATGACTCAAAGCTAGGTGCAGTGGTGGATGGGGAGGAGGGGAGGGTGGCCTTGCAGGAGGACCTGGAAGCTCTGAAAAGGTGGTCAGGGAAATGGAAACCAAAATTCAATGCGGGGAAGTGCAAGGTGTCACAAACCAACTCAGCAGGTCAGGCCCTCTACTCCTGAAGAGCCAACCTCCGAGCGCAGTCTTGTGGACAGTTTAACAGAACAAGGTAACCCTCTTGTCTGTTTTGTGAGTTCGGATCAACCTTTGGTCTCAAGTCTTGGAAGGACTCAACCTGTGAACCTCTTGCTAGCTTACCCAATGTACAGGCTCAGATGTTTCTGTCTTTGGGGGGCCAGATATCTTTGCCTATGGGCACCTAACCAGGTATACAGAGATGAACCCTTAAAAACTTGAATAAAGACCTCAGATTTAAAACGCTTCTCTTTCCAGTTTGGTACCACCATTCAAGCTCATGTCTATTGTCTGCTTTAACCATATGTACTTTTCTTACAACTAAAATTCAAAGACAGGCCAAATATGTTCTAAAAAGAGTCTTACTAAAAATAGATAAAAATATATAAAACACCAAAATACAGAACTATTGTATCACAAGACATACACATCTTTTAAAAGAACAAGGTTTAAACAGTACAATTCCTACCTACAGTACTTAGATTTGTCTCTACCTCTAAATACCTGCTTAAAAGTGCTAAGGATGTTTTCTTGGTCAGAGTCTAGATAAAAGTGTGTCTGGAGTAAAACAGAATAATCCTTAAACAAACTGTATTTGCCAACCCCTTTTGTGTGAGGTCATCTAGCTCCTCCTCTGTCAGATTATATATAAAAAAATATATATATCTTGTACAAAAACAGGATGTCTTTTCAAAGTATTACATTCTGCAACTTCAGCATAATTCATGTCCTTCAAATGACACTTCAAATGACATCTCTTAATAAGCTTCCTCCTTCCAGAATATGAAAGCATCTTTATGATTTTGCACTTCTATGTAATAACCTGGGATTTCCCTCCAACGTCATAAAATGGATATGATTTAGCAACTACGGCTGTAATTAACTCAGAAAAAACAGGAGGTCCTTGATTAAGGCCTTCCGTGTAACACATTGTCTCTAAAACCTGTGTGTGATCTCACATGCTGTTTTCAGCATTTTCTCATGGCTTTCATCTTTCAGCTGAAACCTGGAAGGGGGGGGGATGAGTGAGGTCATTCTAAGAGCACCAGATTTTTCAGCAGAGACAGTCAGTAATACATTTTATATTTAAAAAAAAAATGATACAGCACTCAGAACTGGCTGTCCACGTCACACAAGGTTCTGCACCTGGGAGTCAGAAAACCAGGCCAGGGGTATACCCTGGGAGGAAACATGATTCAAGTCACGGAGGGAGAGAGGTGGTAGATGTCAAAATGAACAACTCAGAGACCTGCAGGTGGGCAGTGGCAAGGGCAAATAGGATGCTGGGATGCATCGCCAGGGGGATTACCTCCAGAAAGGCGGAAGTGATCCTTCCACTGTACAACTGCTTGGTCAGGCCACACCTCGAGTATTGTGTACAATTTTGGAGACCACATTTAAAGAGGGACATTACACTCCTAGAGAGGGTCCAAAGGAGGGCAACCAAAATTATCTGGGGACTGGGGGAGAGGACCTATGAGGAGAGGCTCAAGGAGCTCGACATGTACACCCCGGAGGAGAAGAGGGACAGGGGGGACATGATAGAGGTCTTTAAGTATATGAAAGGGATCAATAAAGGAGGCCCAGTCAGGGTGCTCCAAAGGAAGGAGGGTGGGGCAACAAGAGGTCAAGGGTGTAAGCTGGAAGGGGGCAGGCTCAGAGGGGAGAGGAGGAGATGTTATTTCACTGAAAGGGTGATGGAGCCATGGAATGCACTGCCCAGGGAGCTGGTGGAGGTGGAGACTGTGGACGGGTTCGAGAGGGGATGGGACAGGTATGGGGGAGGTAAATCTGACCAGGCCCAATACAGGTGGAACATCAGGGACTAGGGACAGTATAACCCAAGGGGGAGGGGGGGAAACCAAAATCGGCCCTCAGTGCGGGTGCTGAAAATCGAGCAGACTCGAGAGACCATTAGGCCTATTCTGCTGGCATTTTAGTATGTTAGTATGTATCTTAGAAAACGGAGGGGGTGGACGACGGCCCCCCAGTAGTGGCTTAGCACTATTGGGGGGGGTTATGGGCAGACTGAGTGGGCCTGGAGGTCCTTATCTGCTGACAGAATCTATGAATGAAGAAAAAAATAGTGCTACTGCATTCCTATTTAGCTCCAGTGAGTGCAGTTGCCCAGTATCTACTGTGTTATTCAAAATGGCATTAAAGTCACCCAATCCCAGCACTCTTGGTCACTTCACTGTGGCCCTTTGACAAAATTCCTGGTTTATCATTTTCAGGCAACATACAGACCCCAGAATCACATTTGTGCCTTTCAGGGAACCTCTTCCTAGCACATATTTCCCCTACACATCCATCTCTGCAATCTCAGAAACAAAACTCACTTTCCGTCTCAGCAGGCCTGCTGCCCCTCTCTGCTTTGAGTTAAATGAGTTACAAACCAAAGTGGTTACCCCCCGGCCAAGATTTCCATTCCATCTGGGACCAGAAGGAGCTCCTGGAGAAAAACATTAGCTGCCAATCCATTTAATTAGAACAATATTTTCTTTCATGTTATGGAACCATACAACCCATTAACATTCAAAGTTACATACTTACAAGTCGCATTAGTACCCGTTATTTAACAGACTCCATAAGCTGTCCACATGTTCTCTCTGATCGACTTCTTTCCCCCTCACAGTTCTCTCATTCAATTCACTGACTCCATCTGTCCTTACAGTACAGATTCCTCTGTAATGTGTCACCTCTCCACCTACTTTCCAGCACTCTATCACCAACTTAATTCATTCTGCTCTGAGTACATAACTACAAATAGTTAGGGGTGATCCTTTTTCAAATCACATCCACCCATCCTTCCAGACCTTGAATTGTAGCCTTTCAATGATTCTTGTCATCCTTAGTAAGTGCTGTTTTGCTGCTGTAACATAGGGGAGCACTCAGTAATATATCAGTGGTTCATGTGCACCACGCGTCAACCAAGCCATCTGCATCCCCCAAGATGTCCCTCACTGCACAACGGACACAAACAATGAACCATGAAATGAAAGGACTAAGAGAGGAAAGAAGAGAACGGTCTCTCGTGGCCTCTTTTACCTGCCTCTTATCTTCTCTAAGCAGCCATATAAAAATCCACTCTTACAGGAAAGGCTCAGCTTCCATCGGAAACTTCTGTGCTATTGCTCCTTTAATTTGTTGCAAAACAGCCCGCTTTTCTAAACTTTTACGTGGGACTAGTTACACAGATAAGGGAAAAGCAGGGTTGTTAATTGATTTTAAATTACTGCAAAAATACCTGATTTTCAAGCCTTTTGTTTGGTGTCTTGCGGGTAACAGAGGTCAAAAGGAAGGAAGGAAGGAATTCTAGACAGGTATGGGGTGAGTTCTGCTAGAGGCAAATTAGTCCTAGCAGTCCACTTTCTAACTCCCACAAGTCTAAGCAGCCCCTCCATGAGTGATACTAATGAGTGAGGACCACAAGGGAGGAGGACAGCGTCTGGAGGGCTGTCTGCAGGTCAGCATGGCATTCTGCTTGAGGTAACCGTAATGTACAGGTAAAGCTCTGGCTCCTTCCGCCATAGGAGTAATAAGCAAATCAGGGGCATGTGAGTGCTCAGCAGGCTGCAAAGTATGCTCCAGGAGGAATGCTGGTTAGGGTGTTTTATGCCTTATGAACCGGGAGGACCTGACAAACAAAGAATGGTTAAATTCAGGGAGTGCCTCTGGAGACGGCACTGTTGCCTGATTTGCAGTAGGACTGCAGGACTCACTGCAGACCTAGTTGCAGTGAAATCTGAACTTAGCCTTCTCCAGGGCAGCACTGAGTGGTGGCTGGTGTAGACAACTACTCCGCTTCCCAAAAGGACACCAAGGGTCAAGAATGAGGGGTGCACTGCAATCAACAAGGGGAGGAGGAGGAAGAAGGGTCCACTTGGGCAGGGGTGGGGGCCCAGAGGTGATGCTCATCCCATGCGTAGCTCGGTATTTGCGGTCTCCTACCTAAAGGTACCGGGATCTTTTGCCTCTCAGGAAACCAGGTCTGCTCCTAGGGTGGCATCTGCAATGATACTAGAGTCTAAGTGAAAGGTGAAGACTAGAAAGGTACCTGTGGTAAGAGACTCCACCATTAAAGGGACAGAGGTGGTAGTGCGTTTGGGAGATCACAGAAGCAAGATGGTTAGATATTTTCTAGTATTGACTTCTTGTCTCAGAATTGACTAACAATTTCACGGACAAACAGATTTAACAAATTGTATGGTGGCATTCAGTCCAAGCAGAAATAAAAGCTACTGGAGCAAAGTTAAAAATCACAAATAGTATACGAAGCAGAGCTCTGAGGAGCTAACATAGTACCTCTTGAAAGAATGACAAAAGCTTACAAATCCTTTACTATGTATCCCAAATTCAACTCCTGCAAACTAAGTCAGATCTGAACTGTGTGTACAGTCAGATAACAAAAAAACTATTCTTATTAGTAGGTACTTCTGACCAATAACACTCAGAAAAGTTTGGCTAAACAATACTTAGAAGAATTGCTTCTGTACAAGGACAGAGCAATAAAGTATGAAAGCTGGGAATTATAGGCCAATATCTATTCTTCCCCCGTTGTCCAAAGCATTTGAAAGGATTGTTGCTGACCAGTTTGTGGAGTACCTGGAAAAATACAACCTACAATGTGTCCAACAACATGGTTTTCGGAAAGGGCACAGCACCTCTACGGCCCTACTGGAATTCACAGGTTTCATTCGTCATACTCTTGATCAGGGTCAGCTTGTTGGCACAACCTTTATTGACCTGTCTAAAACATTTGACACAATCACCATTTGCTGACACATCAACTTCCTGGGCTTGGTATATCTTCAGATGCCCTACAGTGGTTCACCAGCTATCTAGCAAACCGCACACAACAGGTTAGAATAGGGTCTACTCTTTCTGATAAACTGCCTGTCTGCTCTGGGGTTCCTCAAGGATTGACACTGGGACCCCTTCTATTTAGCACCTACTTCAATAATCTTCCAGCATCCTGTTCCAAACCAGTACTCCTCTACGCGGATGATGCAGTCATTTTCTCAAAGACTGTTTACCCTACCCTCCTTCAGGACCAACTCCAGAAAAGTTTTACTGAAGCCGAGTTCTGGTTCACCTACCACAAGTTGGTGCTTATTTGCAAAAAAAACAAAGGTCATGCTCTTCCATGGTACCCACAGCAAGCACAAAGCCAAACAATTGGTGATTAAAAATAGCGCAGGTATAGTCCTTGATCAGGCTCAATTTTTCAAATACCTAGGAGTTACTCTCGATGGTACGCTCTCCTACTCCTACCATGTTGAGAATTTTGCCAAAGCAGTTAACATTCGCCTAAGCATTCTACACAGACACAAACACTACCTTACTACCGAAGCCCTCAGATTGGCTATCCAAAGTTCAATTGTGTCTATTATTGACTATGGTTTGGTCATTTATGGTACCGCCATAGACACAACCCCAAGGCGACTCGCCATAGTTCTGAATAAGGCATGCCATCTACTAACTGGTACAGCCTATCGTACTCACACTTGTGACCTTTACAGACAAGCAAACTGGCTTCAACTCCAGGCTCGCATTGAATATCAAGCCTGCCTTCTGGCTAAGAAGGCAGGTCTTGGTCTCCTACCACCAGATTCCCTTCAACTTTTCAGTCCTTTTCAGGGCACTCGTAATACACAAAGTTCTGTGAGCCAAACTTTTACTGTCCCTCGCTGTCGAACCTTGCTCCGACAGTGATCCACTGCAGTTAGAGTGGCTAATTTATTTAATTCCCTTCCTCCTGAAATTGTGACAACTACAATCATGGGACCATTTAAGCAGAAGCTACGTCAATTCCTAGTTTCTAGAGCATCTTGTGACTGCTATACCTAATCTTTGCTGACAGCTAAATGCACTGGGACCTCCTTCTTTTACCATTCGCCCCTGTATAGCCCTACCCTGTTGCTGCGCTATTCCACTTACAGCACTTCCTTCCTTCATCCCTTTCCCATTCCCATCCCCATCCCTGCCCTCTTTTCATCCTACCTCAGCCCCCTTCTTCCTACCCCTTCACTCCCACTTCCCCTCCCTCCTCTCTGTTTCTTCACCTTGCTCTCTCCCTCAACCCCCAGCGGTCTTTTCCTGCATAAGCTTCATTGTGGCAGCTCTCTCATTGCTCTTATTTTGCTCCTTCCACCCCCCAATTCACCCCCTGTCCTTCCTTCCTTGTAATCCCTTTCACCCCTCTTCAGGCAAGGCCACTGGTTGCACTTGACACAATATTTATTTTGCCATATTATTCTTTTGTTTATGTAATTACTTTCCTCATGTTGTACTACTTACTAAAACCATTGTAATTTGTTATTCTTGTGACTTAACTTGGAACCTCTATAAAACAGCCCTTGGCTGAAAGGTCTTTCCAAAGTGTTAAATACGAAAAAATACAGAAATATGACTGAAATGACCGATTTTCAAAAATAAGGTCTGGGCAGTAAAGTACAGTCACCTAAGAACTTACCATAACAGTAGATCTTCGAGATAAGCTCTTGCAGCAAGCCCTGCTTTCCCTCCCTCCTTCCCCGACTGCTCTTTTTCTTTCGTACTACTTCTCGGTTCTCCTTTAGCTTCCTATATGGGGTCTCCAGTGGGAGAACTGCGGTAGGAGTGGGGGACCATCCACCTATATAGACTAGGCTGATGTCAGCTGATTGATGTCCACGGGCGATCCCCTGTGATAGACTGCTAGCTAGAAGCTTTCCGTGTGGTCCTGGTACCTGGCGGCTTAGTCCTACCGATGTGGCCTGTGGCAAGAGCCTTCCTCGAAGTCAGATCTGGTATTTTCCTTACCCACTGGACTACATACTGTATATACAAAGGCAGGCGTTACAGCTAGAATTTCTGACATCAAAGTACAAACCACAGCAGAGATAAAACAATTTATCAGTTATTTGGTTATCAACAAAGTCTTATGAGTTGGAACCATATTTGATTAAACATCAGCATCTAATATCCCACTACAGATATGAAATGTTTAAGTCAAATTTTGTTAATACCAGAAGACACCCAGCCATGTTTCCTTCAAATAAATGTCTGTGTGGGTCAAACGAGACCAAAGATGACAAACATATTTTACAGATATGTAAATAGTACTATATTTCACAATCAAAATACAGTATACAGAAAAAATCTTGGATTCACTTTTTTCTTCCTCCAAATAAAGAATGTCATATTTCATTGTCAAATGATAATAAAGAAGGTCTTAGAAAGATGGCGCTGTTTTAGAAAAAAAAAAAGATTAAGATATCAGGGAAAAATGACATGGTGCTTTTAATAAAGAAAAATCAGAGTAACCTTGATAAATATTAAATTGCTCTACCTCTACATAACCAGTTGATGAATTGCTTAAATGGATAAAATATACTAGTCAGGACACTATCATATATATATATATATTTTTTTTTCCTTCACTGATATAAACAGCTAACTGGTGCAGTAAGTGTTATTTATTCTTTTATTTCTTATATTTTTGTGTAAGTGTCACTGTTTCACATTGTAAAAGCAGCATTCGAACAGTAATATTTTAAACTAAAATAAGAATTTTTTTTTTTTAACTTAAAATCTTTTTATTAATAAAAAAAATCATTATAACAGGCATTCTAATACATGGTCAGCCAGTACAGAATATACAATTTCAATTAATTAATTTCTAAGAAAAAGAAAGAATAAACCATAAGTTAGATCCTGATTGTAACTTAGAGTTTATTGTGTATTTTACAGCACAAATGACTTAGTCCATATCCTGGTTTCGGCAGCAGGACTGTCATCCTGGGTAGCCAGTGAAGAGGATCAAGAAGCCATGTATCCAGACCATTTGGTGGCCGTCTATAGGTCGATAGTCTCTTGTGATTTTCCAATTGGAGCTTTGAAAGTTTTCAGTCCAAGATATCTCATTAATAAACCATAACCTTATAATCTAACTTCCCGCGTTCTTGTCTTATTTCTTAGCATCCTAGTATTTTTTATTGAGCTTCAATCAAGGTGTTAGCCTCATTAGCCAGATAAATAAAGAAAAGAAAAGAGAGAGGGGAGAAGGAGGGGGAAGAGGGTTAACCATCCAACAGGGCTGCTGCGCACAAAAGCCCCAAGGGTCGTGTGACTGTATGTAGGTTACAACTCTCAAACCTTGAAAACAATTTCCTAAAAGTGCCCTTTGTCAGGTTCAGGATTGGATCATCTGTTCCAGGACTGGGGTACCTGCTTTCTTTTCCATATAGTCGAAAAAAGGCATCCATCTTAAGTTAAATTTATCTGTGGAAAGTCTCAGTCGGGCTGTAACTGCTTCCATTTCTCTAATCCATGTGATATTCCCATACCAAGTGATAACTGGCGGGGAGGTGGTTGTCAGCCAATTTTGTATGAGCACTTTAAGTGCAGCTGCAATAAGAATATAAAGAAGATATCTCTATGCTGAGGTTCTGACCTCCCGAGGGGGGGGGATCCCAGGACCAGGTTTTCAAATTTTAGTGCACTGGGGAGGGATAGAATCAGTGATATCTCTTTGGCCACAGAGCCCCAAAAAAGTATGATTCTAGGGCACTCCCAAAAAAATTTGATAGTGTGTACCTATTTGCCCGCACTCCCTCCAACATTTGTTGGTAGTGCGAGTGGAGTAATGAGTTGAAATAGTGGGTGTTCTAAAAAAACAGATGTTGATTTTCCACCTAAATTCTCTCCAGGAGGGGGAGCAGGTAGTTTTATGTATACCCATCCAGATATATTTCCAGTTACTTTCCACAATGGTTAGGTTTGTCTCCGTTTCCCACCTATGCTCCACTTGTCGCACCGCCAACCGCCATCTATTTTCCATCAGGAATTTGTATATTTGTGATGTGTAGGTTCTGGTATCCCCATAACACCTTTTTGATAGGTTAATAGAGCTGGGGCCGCTGGACCCTGTGCTAGGTCTGAGAGACCTATATTGGTAATTATGTAATGTATACATTGGTAGTATCTAAAAGCGTCAGTGTTTGATAATTTAAATTCCTTTTGCATCCGTGTGAGAGGTTTAAGATTATTTCTCTCCATAAATTGTCAAGGGTATTTTAATCCAGAAGTTGCCCATCTAAAAAAGCAGTGGTCCTTCTTGTGGGTTGGGAAGCCCGGAAGGAGGGCAAGTGGGAGGCATTCCCAAACTGGTCGGATAATTTCCCATTCCTGCCGCGCCTCCAGCCATTTAGCAAGCGTGTGATGTGTAAACATGTTCTCTATCATTTTCAGGTCACTTGTTTGGACAATGCAGGGTAGAGTGTTGAAAGGGGCCAACCCGCAACTCCATTCCTCTATCTCCAGCCATCCATGTTTCTTCCCAGGTGTCAGCATTTTGATAACTGGTAGCAGCTGCACCACTAAATAGTATTTAGGAAAATCAGGTAGCCCCATCCCAGCCTTGGATTTCTCCTCTATTAAAATCTCCTAATGGATTCTCGGGCGTTTACACAACCATATAAAATAAAGTCTTTTTTTTTAAGGTCTTTCCAATCTTTCTTAGGGATATGAAGGGGTAGGTTAATGAATAAAAAAAGAAATCTTGGCAGAATATTCATTTTAATGGTCTCTAATCCATTCGTAAATGATAAGGGGAGCTGGCTCCATCTATTCAAATCCGCTTTTACCTGTCGGCCAAGTACCTCATAATTATGTTTATATGAAAGTGTTGGTTGTACTGGTATCTGTATGCCCAGATATCTTAACTTATTTTCCACCCACCCAAATGGGACCGCCATCCTCAGGTCCAAGCTGGAGTCACTCCCAATCTGCAACACCTCTGATTTTGTGGAGTTGACCTTAAAGCCAGAAATGTCTCCAAAGTTTTTTAGAAGGGTCAACAGGTGTGGGAGAGCCGAAACCAGGTTACCTAGGTATATTAGGGTATCATCCGCATATAGCGAAATCTTATGTAAGGTATTCTGAATTTCTATCCCCTCAATTTTATTGTGTTGCCTGATGGCCTGGGCCAGGGGCTCCATACTTATTGCAAAAAGCAATGGAGACAGTGGGCAACCCTGCCTTGTCCCCCTTGTGATATGGAAAGGGGGTGAGAAAGTTCCATTCACTCTCACTTTTGCCTGGGGATTCTGATAGCATATTTTTAATCCATGTCAAGAAATTTCCCTCAAATCCCATCCCACCCAACACCTCAAATAGGCAGGTCCAGTTAAGCCTATCAAAGGCCTTTTCTGCATCTAGGAAAATAGCCAAGGCTGGATCAGGGTGGGGTCTATTCGTGTGCAAAATATTTAGAAGCCTTCTAATATTATCATTCATGTGATGGTGTGGGATAAAGCCCGTTTGATCTGGATGTATTAATAACTCAATATGTTTTTGGAGCCGGATTGATAGGATTTTTGTAAAAATTTTCTGGTCCTGATTAAGGAGGGTTATTGGTCGAAAGGATTCACATTTTGTTGCGTCTTTCCCCGGTTTAGGTATGACAATGATTATTGAATGGGACCAACTCTCAGGGGTCTTCTCCTCCAAGAGAGAGCAGTTAAAGACCTCAGTCAGGAGTGGTGCCACAGATGTCGCTAACTCTTTGTAAAATTCCCCGCTAAACCCATCAGGGCCGGGCGCTTTCCCAGTTGGCAACTGGTGAATTACCTCTAAGGTTTCTTCCACCATGATAGGCTGATTTAATTCCAACCTGGCATTCTCCAATAGCTTGGGTAGCTTTAAGGTCCTTAAAAAGGCTTGTGTATTTTCTCTAGTATTCAGGGGATCTTTATCTTCTGAGTATGGGGCTTGATAATATTTATGGAATTGGCAGGCTATCTCTGTAGGAGATGTCAATTTTTTTTCCCCCAGGTCTTGTTTCTTGAATACATGGGACATATCTATCTGCCTGTGCCTTTCATAGGTGAAAAGCCAACAGCCTGGCCACCCTACCTCCCACTTCATGATACTTTTGGTTTGTAAATTGCAGCTGTTCCTCAGCTCTCTTGTCTTCAAAATCTTGGAGGTTCTTTCTAACCTTGTCTAGCTCACCTTTGACCTGTTTGTTGTGGGGGTTCCCTTTATGTCACTTCTCTACCTCCACTAGCTCTTGCAATAGCCTATTATCGTTAACTGTGACAGTTTATTTTGAGCTGCATAAGACTGATGACTTCTCCCTAAACCGCGACTTTAAGGGTGTCCCACTTAAGTAGGGGAGTGGTCAGTTGGTTGGTGTATTGTGGAGAAGTCTGTGATTGATTGTTTCAATTTAGTTATAAAAGACTTATTGTTTAACAGGGAGACATTAATTCTCCACAAGGTTTGTCTGTCCTGGGGCAGAAGGGCCAGTCGGAATGAGATTAGAGCGTGGTCTGACAAGGTTATATTATGTATGTGTGAGTTGGTGGTTGAGTAGAGGGTGGCCACAAGGGTGAAAAATAGATCAATACGAGAGTATGATTTCTGTGCACCCGAGTAGAAGGTGTAGTCTCTCTCTCTGTCGGGTGCTGGAATCGCCAAATGTCGACCAACCCCATCTCTTTGGTCAGAGCTAACAGGGTTCGAGTTGCTCCCCCTTCCACAGAAAGCCCCTTTGATGAACAGTCTCTTTGTGGGTGCATTGTGGTGTTAAACTCTCCCCCCAAAAGCAACTGCCCCTGTGGTAGCTTTGCTATTTTCTTAAACAGCAAATTGAAGAAAATTTCCTGTTGGGTATTGGGGCATACACATTAATGAGATGGAGCAATCTCCCTTGTAGGCGCATTGACACCCTAACGAATCTACCCTGTATAACCCCTTCTGTGGAGTCGATGGTTAAATTTAAACCCTTGCACCAGAGGATGGCCACCCCCCCTTCTTAGATGTTGGGTGAGAGGCTGATACCACCTGATCTACCCAAGCTCTGCGTAACTTCAAATGTTCCCTAGGGGATGGATGTGTCTCTTGAAGTAGAATCACTTCTCCCTGTAATTTTTTGAGCTCTTGCAATAATCTTGTTCGTTTAATAGGGGAGTCGATCCCTCTTACATTGTAGGAAATAACTTTTAATGCAGCCATTTAATTCTAGCCGGATAAGGGTATGCTTGACCTAAGGTGACCTTACCTTTACAACAGTTCAGGTTAACGGCCCTCACATGGTCACCCCCCACCCTCAGGAAACATTTAATGGTCTCTGGTCTTGTCCCTTGCTGGCCATATCGAACCATGCCTGTAGTAATTTTTATGATTAAAAACTGTACCCTTAACATAGGGCGATAAACTATAACGGATAACCAACAATGAAAAAACTTTGAATTCAACAGTCTAAAGCAACTTTTCGAAGGTGTAAAACAGCTTTCGCTGAAGTCCTCCAATGACAGGAAGAAAAAGAAGTAGCTTCCTAGGTGTAAGTCCGGATAACCTCTAAAGGGGGTCTTCGGTTCCACTAATAGTGGACAGCGTTTATGATAAACGCTAGTTGTCTCTCTAGGAGACTAAGAGCAATGCTGTATTATTGCTCAAAAATGGCAAAAAAACGTCATTGGGGTACAAAGGCTCCACTGGAATCCCCACCCCATCTCGGACAATAATTTTACCTTGATCTGGAATCATTTCCCTCTGTCTCATGTCCCCATATCACCCAACCTCTCTGCCCCAAAAAACATAACCCTGGTCCCCCAAAATCACAGGAAGGGGTCTGAAAGCGGAGTATTTCCTCTTTCCAAACAATATCATGCTTACCAATAATAGATCCCATATAACAAGAAAAGAGAATGTTTCCATCAGGTTCGTTCAGCGATATTATAGTTTATATATCCAGAAATAGCTCCAGCCTTAAGAGGACCCTTGGTGTCTCGTGCTAAGCCGGGGTGAGCCCGGTATTGACAGCAAAGTGCCATGTGGGAGACTCCACAATTAAGAGGCACACTTGTCCCACACGGTTTTGGTCTTCGCCTTAAAATGCCACATTGCCCGCAAAAAGAAAGAAGAACCACTGGCAGCCTGAAGTATCGTGTACTCATTCCACCCCCCCCCAGGCCTTCAATTAGACCCAAGAAGCCGAACTTTATAGCGGGGAGTAGAAAAACCATCACCCTGGTTTCCGTATCTCGGATATTTGAGGGTCTTAATCTGGTTCCAGTTTTAGGGATGTAACCCACGAAGTCTCTCCCTTCTCCTCTGAAGTTAAGACCCAAGTGGTTTTGTGGCCAATTAAGTTTACCAAAGGTGGAACTGTTGTGGATAATAAACTGGGGCCCCAAGTCTTATTGTGAAGCTGCAGAAATCTTCCCTTTAAGAGTGGATGAGCAAGTGATTTTAAATTCTGGGTGGTACTCCACCCGGCATTCAAGTGAAGCCAAGGCCCTGAAAGATCCTCCGGGGGAAATATGCACCCGACCCTGGGAACCCTCTGTAAAGCAGTGTTTCGCTGGTACAGCTCTCGGACAAAACTCCAGTACGGGGGAAGAGGTGGGGAAGGAGACTTTCCCGGTGCATATGCTCGCCCTCCCAGCCACCCCCCACATTTTTTAAGCCAAAATTGAGACACCATTAGTATTGGGGACAGTTCTATTCAATAAAAAAACTTATCTGTTCCAGATAATAGTCCCAATAGTTCGCAAGTCTAATAGGCAACGAGAGAGGGATGAGTTTCTTCCACCAGTAAGCCTCACCAACTCCGTATCACCAAATCTGCTTCCCTCCGGCGTGTTCAGTGGCCTGCAGGTGTCTTCGGACTGAATGCTTGAGTGCTGATCTTGCTTCTGCCTTCCGCGCATTGAATAATCTTCACTGCATCCTTCATGACAGCCTTTGGAAACGAGCCTCAGAGTGGGCGTTTTGTACCTCTGGTTTGTTCTTGCCAGGTATTTTTCAGCAGCTTCTGTTCCAGAAGGTCTAGGGCTAGGTCTAGGAGTGTAATTCCCCATTCCTTCAGCAATGGTGCTGCCTCGAGGAGGGTGTTGTACACTTTGGGGCCAGAGTCCAAATGCAGTCTCAGCCTTGAAGGGAACAGCAGTTGAGCTTTAATGTTCTTTTTGTTTCTTATTTCTTTAATAATTGTACGTATTTTCATCCTTTCTGCTTGAAGTGATGGGGAGAAATCTTCCTCAAAGAAAATCGGGGATTCTTTGTACGTTAGATTCTTGAGTCTCCAGGCCTCTCTCAGCACCCATTCCTTGGACTGGAAAAGAGCCATGCGAACTACCCATGATCTGGGTCTGGCCGAGGGGCTAGTTGGCTTAACCACTAAGGATCTGTGAGCTCTGCCCATTGTGATATCCATTTCCGATGGTACTGCAAGGATCGACCGTAGTAAATGTTGCTTGAAGTTGATCGTGGTGGGAAAGCCTTCTTCCGCCCCCTCTGGCACTCCATGTAGCCTGAAATTATTGGGGGCGGGACCTGTTTTTGATGTCCTCTAGTCTACTGTGGGTTTCTCAATCCCGCTTCAGTAAATACACAAAGAGCCTCTCTCCCATGTCTTGGGCCTCCGATATATCTGTAAGCTTGGAGGAGTGGTCCGCTACTTTGGCATCGATTTGCTCAACATTTTGCCATAGATCTGCAATACAGGATTCTATTTTTTGGAAAAAAGTTAAGATTTTTTGTAATGTGCGCTCTGATCTTCTGGGGAGGCCGGTATCCTCATTGTTGACAGACGAATCAGAGAAAGCTGGGTCCCTGCGGGAGCGGGTTGGGAAGGCCTCCATTTCCTTGTCCAGGGTGAGCTGCTTGAATGTTGTTTGTGAGGCATTGTTTCTGGCACCTTTTGGTTTGTGTCCTTTGGTAGTCATCTCAGTGAGGTCGGGATAGCTGTAAGGCATGAAAATTGCTTTTCTTACTGGGCAGATTCCAGCAGATTAATTAGATGGGGATGGGAGCTCGTTGTCTTAGACTCTCGTTAGCTCCGTGACATCACCGGAAGTCAACTAAAATAAGAATTTAAATATGTGCCTTCTTGATCCATTCTATAACACACACACACACACACACACACTCTCTCTATCTCCCTCTCTCTCTCGTACAATTGGGGTAAGTTTGTAAAGTGTGCTATCAAATAGTTATTTTGAAAGCAGAAGTGTTTCCAATGAACATAAATGATATATCTTCCTTTGGAATGTGATTTGTCTAAATTTGGAATCTCCATGAAGTTCCATACAATAAGCAATCAACACAATCTCTCCTGGTTAAACAATTAAAAAAAAAAAATACATTAAAGCCATGACAAACTCAACCCTACTGTATAAATGGAATATTACATCGGCTGTTGCTGTACATGCATTGCTCTACCATCACTTGGTGTTAGTGGACATGCCTGACTGCAGTCGTGGCTCCACTTTGCTGTGCCCCTCACAATTTCAGGCAGTCAGTTAACAACTCATGAAGATAAATAATGTATCTGCAGCCAACCAAATAACTCCAGGAGATGAAGCAACAGTAGAAGTGTGCTCTGCGGTCTCGACTGATTGATAGAAAAATGCTTATAATTTTTTTTTGGGGGGGGGGGTTAATCAAATATATGAAATCAGATTCAAACAATGGTAAAAATATTTGCTTGCTTTTCAGTTTATGTCACATGAACGTAAGTAGACCAGGATAGTTCCTAGATGCCCACTGCCTTTTCTTTTTTTTTTTACAGCTATAGAACCGTAGGTATGGAGGCAACCTTTGCCATGCAGATCTGCAATCCAAATGAAAAAGACAACTCAAAGACTCAGCTCCTATTTCCAGTTATTAGTTATGTTCGTGGTCTGGTGCCACTATGGCAGGACAGGTGGTTACTGCATATGGTTGCAGATAAGTCTTTTTATTTATTTATTTTATTTATTTATTAAACTCTAGGATTACAAATACCTTTGAGCAAGAACTGCTCATTTACAAAGGTTCCACGTCAGAGGATGGAGGGTAACATACATACAAAGGTACACAATGATTTACAGTCAGCACATTTTTCCAGTTACAGTCATAAGTGTAGGGAGAATGCAGAGGGCAACTTAAATAAGATCTCAGAGTAAAAGAAAACTATTCAGGAGGGACAGCTGGGTGAGCAGGGTGGGAGGGAAAGGGAAGAGGTGGGCAGGCTGAGGGGCCTCTGTCGGAGTGATGGGTGGGTAGAAGTAGTGTAGGCGGAGTAGAGATAAAGAGGCAGGTGTCTGGGAGGTGCAATAGTGGAGGAGAGGGTGAAAGATGGGGAAGGGCAGGAGTGGTGTAGTGGGGGACTTGAGAGGTGGGGGAGGGTCTGGTGGGGCAGGAACAGCAGTTGCCTTGCTGCAGGTGGTTAGCAGTTAATGGTTATAGGTTGCAGGTCAGAAGGGCCAGGTGGATGGAGAGCCAGCCCCATTAGGAGAAGCAGTCACATTGCGTCATTGAGGTGAAGTAGAGTCGGAGATTCCTTTTGAAGGGTCCAAGCAAAGCAGAAGAAAGTGTTTCCTTGTTGAGGGTGTTGTACCACTGAGGAGCCCTGTGCATAAATGCCTGCTGGCCCATTGTTGTCTTGCACCTGGGAACCTTGAAGGTTTGATTTTGGGTACTATGAGTATGCTGGGTGCTGTAATGGGTAGTAAGGAGCTTTTCAATACCTGGGGGCATGAGTCCGAGGAGTACTTTTCTAGTTAACAGGCAGGTCTGGTATTTGTATTTGACTGTGTAAAGGAAGCCAGCCAGCCTGGGCGTACAGGTCACAGGTGTGTGTTAGGCTGGCAGTACCTATTAGAAGCCTGCAGGCTTTGTTTAGAGACACTGATATCCTGTGTAGGGCAGCTGTAGAGGCAGACTCATAGATGGCAAGGCCGTAGTCAATGACAGAAGTGGCAGAGCTGTAGATAGCCAATCTAAGGGCATCGGTAGTCATACAGAGTTTGTGTCCGTGGAGAATACCATTACGCATGCTGGCAGCCTTTGCTGCACTGTTAATGTGCTGAGCATAGGAGAGGGTACTGTCCAGAGTGATACCAAGATACTTGAACTCAGAGACATATTCAAGTGAAGTCCCCGAATGGTTCTTGATGGAAAGGGCCAGAGTTCTGAACTTGCTCCGTGCATGACAGAATGTCATGACTTTAGATTTGCTATGGTTCAGGATGAGTTTATGTGTGCTCAGCCAGTCTTCAACATGCTTAAAGTCTAGCTGCAGCTGGTGTTCCAGGAGTTTGGCATCATGGTGGCTTGTGAACAGGACTGCATCTTCCGCATAGAGCAGAACTTTTTGGTGGCAGATGCTAGGGAGGCTGTTCAGAAAAAGGGAAAAGAGTAGAGGTCCCAGTATTGACCCTGCGGGGCTCCAGAGAGGACTAACTTTTCACCCGAGGTGACACCGGCAATCTTAATGCGTTGGACCCTGCCTCCAAGGTAGCTGGCGAACCACTGCAGAACGTCATTGGAGAGCCCTATATTAGACAGTTGCCTGATTAGGAGTGGATGATTTACAGTGTCAAATGCCTTCATTAGGTCAATAAATACTGCCCCCACACAGTACCCTTAGTTAAGCATGGCACGAATGAAACTTGCGAATTCCAACAGCGCCATGGTGGTACTATGCCCTTTTCTGAAGCCATGCTGCTTAGGGCATTGAACTTCATACTTATCTAGGAATTCAACTAATTGGTCAGAGACTATTTGTTCAAGGGCTTTAGATAAGGGTGGGACTAGTGAGATGGGCCTGTAGTTGGTGTGCAGGGCCCTATCTCCGCTTTTATGTACTGGTGTGATAGTGGCCAGCTTCCAGAGTGAAGGGAATTGCCCCACTCTTAGGGAGAGGTTGAAGATCTTAGTTAGGGGTTCAAGGATTTCATCTAGGACAAATGAGATCAGCTTCAGGTCCAGGGAGTCACCACTGTACCCAGTATTTCTGATGGCCTTGCTGATATAGGTTCTGGCTACATGTGTTGGTATCTCTTTAAAGAAGAACGGCGGAGTTGTGTACAATAGTGGTGAGATGTTATGGGGTGTAGCAGATGAAGGTTCATCAAAGAAGTTTGATGGAAGGACACTGCCCAGGTTGGAGAATGCATTGTTGAAAGTGTTGGAAATAGTGCCAAGGTCAAGCGTTGGTATTCCATCGATGTTGAGCATAGTGGGTGGTGCCTTCAGATTCTTGCCTGTGAGTTCTTTGAGGTTCTTCCAGAAGTTTTTACCGTTACCCCAAGAGTTGGTTAGTGACTCCTTGAAGTGTTTGCTTTTAGCATTCCGAATTGCTCGTATGCAGTAATTTCTGGCAGCTTTGTCTAGCATAAGTAGTCCAGAACATTAGGTATTCTGATAATTATGAATGAATAACTGAAACAATGAAAGAAAAACTGCCCAAGGACAAAAGGTACAATTTTCTGTTAAATGTTTTGTAAATGTATTCTGTATATTCTGGATACTGCATTTTTTAGTAACGTAGCTCTTGGAATTTGGTAAAAAGACTTTGCAGTCATATTCTGCAGGCTGTTTATAAGCAGTGTGCAGATGTTTTCTTTCAGTCGGAAGCATGGGGGATTATAACCTCTCCCCCTACTTAGAAACATAGAAAGTGTCAGCAGAAAAAGACAACTGGACCATCCAGTCAGCCCTGTTTTATCCTATCATACCCAATAACCTACTGTCCAATGGGGGTTTTGCTCTTGCCTACCCCCTCCTCCCTGCCTTACTGTTCCACACTCTTTAGTAATTATTAAGCCCTTCACTCTGTCTCAGCCATGCTTGAACCTATTAACGGCTTTTGCATCCACCACCTCAGCCGAAAGGCTATTCAGTGTCTTAGCCACTCTCCTCCTCTTCCCCCAGCGTACATTCATTTCCCCTTGTTTTTGACATGCCATTCCTGATGAGTACTTCCTCGCAGTTTCCCTTTTTTATTCCTTTCAGAAACTTTAAGGTCTTGCTCATGTCACAGACACGAGGTTCCATACACTAAGGCCCCCTGATGAAGACTTGATTTGGAGTTGAAGTGCTGGGGCACAGTGTGAGTGCTTTTATATGGCTTCACAATAAATGCCTTTGTATTTGCAATTTAAACTCAGTTCCTGAGACTTTTTAATTTTTAAAAGTTTACTGCTGCACTGCTCCTGGGGTGCTGCCACCTGTGTGCACTTGTCTGTATCAAGTCACCTCTCTCCCTTCCAGTTTCCAGTCAGTACATGTTCAGTGCCCTAAGCCAGTCCTCACAGGATCTGCCCCGTTGGCCCAAAATAATTTTGGTTACCCTACCCTGCCCTGTCTCCGTCTTTCCTAAGGTGAGGACTCCAGAACTGGGCACCATATTTCAGATGGGGTCTCTACAGTGAACTATAAAGAGAAAGTATTATCTCTTTCCACCTGCTATCAAACCGCCTCCCAATACACCCCAGAACTCCGGATGGCTTGCTGTAGGTCTTGCTGCATTGACTAGTTTGTTTGAGGGAGTCACTTATGATGACTCTCAGGTCCCTTTTTTTTCTGAAGTAGTGCCCAGCTTAACCTCCCATGTGGTATTCCGTTCTGGGGTTCTTTTTTCCTATATGCATCACCATGCAGACGACACAAAGATCTGCAACAGGGTTGATACACAAGGGGGGTGGAAAGGATGGGAAGGGATTTGGAAAGGTTGGAGGAATGGTCAAAGTATGGCAGCTTAGATTCGATGCAAAGATGTGCAAAGTAATGCACCTGGGAAACAAAAACCCAGGGGAAGATTACACAATGGGGGGGGGGAATACTAACAACCAGAAAAATGGAAAGGGACCTGGGAGTAGTCATATCAGATGACCTAAAGGTAAGCAAGAAATGTGAGAAGGCACTAAGGAAGGCTGGGGGGATACTGGGATGCATAGGAAGAGGCATCAATAGTAGAAATCAGGAAGTTGTTATACCTCTGTACAGACAGTTGGTGAGACCCCATCTGGAGTATACTGCGTGCAGTTCTGGAGACCCCATCTTTGCAAGGACATAGACAGGATTGAGGCAGCGCAGAACAGGGCAACTAAAATGGTGCAGGGTCTGCACCAGAAGCCATCAAGAGAGAGAGAGAGAAGAGAGAGAGAGAGACTAAAGTAGCTTAATATATATATCCTCGTGGAAAGGAGGGAGAGGTGGTACATGATAGAAACTTTCAAGTACCTTAAGAAAATCAACCAATTCCAGAAGGGTAGCCTATTTCAGAAAAAGAGGTGTGCAAAAACAAGGGGGCACAATTTGAAGATAGAGGGGAGACAGCTCAAGGGCAATGTGAGGAAGTATTTTTTTCATGGAGAGGGTGGTGGACGCATGGAACGGCCTTCCTGAGGAGGTTGTGGGATCAAAAAAAGTGGGAGAATTCAAGAATGCATGGGACAGACATAAGGCAATTCTGGTGGGGAGTAGGAAGAAGTAGGCTGTTGGTTAGCCAGGATCTGCAGCGTATCCAATGGGTAGGGAAATGGGCAGACTAGATGGGCCAAGCGGTCCTTATTTGCTGTCAAGTCTATGTTTCTATGCACTTCTGGCATTGAACTTCAACTATCAAACCTTGGATCAGTTCTTTAACCTTTGCAGGTCCCACTGCAACTCCATTACTCCCTCTTTGCTGTCTACCCTGCCACAGAGATGTGTCATCTGCGAAGAGACGCATCTTACCCTGTATTTCTTCTCCTATGTCACTGATTTGCATACAGTGTTGAAAAGGACTGACCCCTGTGGTACTACACTCATGTCCCTCTCACCCAATTTGACCCCATTTACCACCACTCTTTGCTGTCCTGCCCTTTAACAAATTCCCATCCATCTACCTAGGTCCTTCACTGCTCCCAGATCCTCTAACTTCTTCAGCAGCCTTCTGTGCGGAACCAAGTTGAACATCTTGCCGAAGTCAAAGTAGAGTAAATCTACTGCTTATCCCTTATCCACTGCTCTTGTTACCCAGTCAAAAGATACTATCAGATTGGTCTGACATGATCTCTGCTACGGACTCATGCTACTTACAGTTCTGGAGACAATTTCCCTCCTGGTAGTCTGCTAGATCATCTATGACTTGAGTCTCCATCAGTTTACCCACAGTGGAGGTAAGACCGATGGGCCAGTAATTACCCAGTTCCTCCCTGTCCCCTCTCCTGTGCAGCAGCACCACATCTGCTATCTTAGAATCTCTCAAAACCACTTTTGACTACAGTGAGCTATTGATTAGCCCTTCCCTAGGTTCAGCCAGTTCCAATGCCAATTCCCTGAGCACCACTGGGGACATCCCATCAAGCCCTGGAGCCTTATCCACTTTCACAGCTGCAAACCCTTTTCTAACATCCTTCAATTACCACCGGTTGCATTTCTGGGGGATTCCGTTGCAGCAGCCTTTATGCCACTTTATGGTAGAGGTCTGCTATTCCCCACTGTGAATACAGTGCTGGGCGGCATCCACACCTCACCTCTTTTATTCCTCACCCGTTGCTGTTTGAACTGCTAATATACTACTGCTTGCTCGTACCATCGTGCAAGAATGTGCCACTGTAACTTAACTGGCTTATCTGTTTAAATGCTGTAATCACATGTGCCTGCTGACTATGCAACCCATTTGATGTAACCAAAAGTCTGTTATGTATTTGTCCTCAATGTGACGAGGTACCTTTGGAAATGAGCCTCTGGCTCAAAGGTTGTAAACTGATGTATAAATAAATAAATAAATAAATAAATACAGAGCAAAAGTACTGAGTACTAAGCAGAAGCAGTCATTAGGAATAGTTGCCTTCTGCTCTTCCTCATCTATTACCCTGTCCCCATCAGCCTTACAATCCCCCTCTCATTTTCCTTTTATTCCTGATGTATCTTAAGAACTGCTTTTCTTCTCCCTTTGACACCCACCACAATACGCAGTTCTATGCCAGCTTTTGTGTCCCTGACTGCCTTCTAGGCCTTCTTCGTCTTTACCTGCTATTCGCTAGAAGGAGAACTGTCAGCACTAAGAGCCCCACACCCAAGTGTGGAGCTGGTCCAAACTAACACTTTGTGTGTAAAAACATAGTGCTGTTTACTGCAGTATAGTAGTTTGTTTCACCCTAATTCTGTTGACTTGCAAGCTGACATTTTCTTTGAGAAAAAAACCCAGAATCCCATGCTGCAGACATCAGAGGAGGGCTGCAACAATCGGAAATTCAATAGCCTGCAGTATATGTTAGAGTTTTATATGTCCTGCTCTTTTGTTTGCTGTTCATGTTGTCCTCCCTGGGCTAAGTACGGTCATAAATGACCATGCTTAGCCCCGGGAGAACAGCTGAACCAGCAAACATGTAACTGGAGCTTATAAAAGCTCTAAAATACACTACAGGCTATTGAATCTCTAACTGCTTAAGCCCTTCTTTGATGTCAGCTGCAGGGGATTCTGGAATTTGTAGCGACAAAAATGTCAGCTTGCAGGTCAACAAAAATAGTGTGATGCAGTCTACCATAATGAGTAAACAGTAAGTAAACAAAATGTTTTTGCTCTCACAGTGCAAATTAGGACCAGGTCCATACTTGGATGTGGGTCTCTTAGTGCTGACAGTTCCCCCTTTAATTCCTCATCCCATTTTTCCTTGTAGCCAATGAATGCCCCTTTTATGGTTGTCACTGCCTCCCTGACCTTCTTAGGGAACCAGACTGGTCTCTTGTGCCTTTTACTCTTGGCAACCATTCCCAAGCAATATCTGTTGCTTTGTGAATGGCCCTTTAATTTTCTCCACCTCTCCTCCACTCACTTGATTTTGTGCATTCCAACCAACTTGCTCTTGACTAATTCCCTCATGTGGTCCATCCATGTCTGCTTGTCTGAAGTCCAGAACCACAGCCAGCACATGGTGTACTGGTATGCAGGGCCAGATCAAACAATACAGTATTATGGCCACTGGATCTCAGTGGTTCCTCAACATGCACTCCACCTACCATTTCCGAGTTGGCGAGCACTTAAGTTTACAATATAATGTATTTTGGTTACTTTAAGAATACAGTTTACTTGTTTCATTTTATTCTAGTTATTCAGATTCCCCGTCCACCCTGAAGACAGAGATGTAAGACTTTGAAATGTTGGTGGCATGGCAGGAATGTACAATACTGGTCTTGTAAAATAAAGACACTACCTTATATAGGACAGTGTATGGCTCCCGATGCACAACAAGGCTATTCTCCAACTGAGTGGTTACTATGCTGACTGTTGATCTCGACAGCGCAGCTCAAGAGGTCACACAGTCGGCACAGTAACCACGAAGTTGGAGAATAGCTGTGTTGTGCATCAGAAGCCATACACTTTTCTATATAGTGCATGGTGAAAACCTTGCACTTTGTGGACAAGAAAACAGTGGTAATAAATGATAATTTCAACATCACTGCAGTGTTTACAATACATTTGTTTTTGTAAGGGTCACAAGCTTTTTAATTCGCTGCCAGGGTGGGGATTTGAGGTTGCTATGAAGCAGACGTCACTCATTTTGGTAGGGCAACCTTCGATTGGTTGCTGAACAGGTGTGGGCAGGCTTAAAAAAAAAAGGCAGAATTCCTCGCTTAGTGAGAAGCGATGTTCGTGAGGAGACTCTCCTGTTTGTAAGTACTATTTACAGCATATATATGGTTGATCCTGCCTTTTAATTAAATGTGGAACTATCTGGTTGATCCTGCAGTTTGTGAGTGTTGAGTGATCGTGTTGCCGCTGCTACCACAGTTATCTGGTTCAGCCTGCCGTTTCTGCTGCAGTCGGTGTTGTGTGACGTCCGTAGTGCAGCAGAACGAAAAGTCATTCTGCTGCACTACAGATGTCACTACTGCAGCAGAACAACATTTTACAGTTAACCAATTTTGGTGGAGAACAACACTTCACCATACACTATAATATATACGTATCTGAGGTGAGTGAATCTTTTACCCTCATCTTCTTTGTTCTCTAGATATAACTTTTATGCTTGCTGTTTGTGTGAAGATTTAATTGTTCCTCTTTGATTTCAAGTTCTGGCTTCAGTTCTACATCGGGCTTTTTATACTGTAATAGACACTGACAGCTGCCCTCTGGTTGGTTCAGTATTCCACTGTAATGTACAGTATGTAACCTTCAAGATATCAAGTATGGTAACACTAACAACGAGATGATATATATTGTTGTTAGGGTTCTCATCAGCAAATATATCACTTGTTGTCTTGTCAGTTGTATATCCTGAGTCCCATTCTCAGTCACAGTTGCAGACATTGGGACCCTAACTAACCATGTTCAGCATGGTCCCAAAACACTCTCTTATGCTAGCAAGGAGCGCTGCAGGAACACTGTAAAATAAGGAGTGCTGCAATGTAAACAGCCTGCAGAGCTCTTCTGGACACACTGTGGCCCTCGCAGCCCAGCTCGCTGAGCAAGTGCTCCCGGCTACTGTCTACTTAAAGTTGTTAATCAAATATAGTGGGCTGTTGTTTTGAAGTACAACCAGCTTCATTCAGGACTGCTCAAGAGGGGAGAAAGCCCTGCACTATTCTTGGCTGAGTGGGACACAGGAGACGAATTTCAGAAAAAGACCTTCTTTCGCAAGCAAGTAGGCACTTGACCAACATAATAAAGAAGTTTAAAAAAAGAAAAAAAAAACTCTACTTGCAGCACCCAACTGTCTGATATAACAGAGGTTTAAATGGGGATCAAGTGGGATAAAACACACACACACATACTCTGGAAGGTCTCGTGCAGTTTCAGGGGTGGCATACCAAGAATGATGCCAGGTGTCAAGGTGACTGGTTGGAACCAGTCACAGTGGAGCACAGCTAGGCTTTAATGCATCCCCAGCTTCTGCCACTGTTGTTAGCATATGGTCTTGCTTTACGTTGTTTATGTCTCTGTTGATGGTGTGACTGGCAAAAAAACAACTGCCTTCTTCTAGAATGGAAAGGGTGTTTTACTCCCCTTCAAATCCGGGGGACTTCTGCTTTTAATAAGAAGGATGCAAGCCGGCCCATAGGCAATGTGGCAGGGATGCCCATCGAGACACCAGCAACCCTTGTTTGAGAAAGAGACCAGGCCACTGGTGTGCCGGGGGGGGGATCAAACACCCCAATGAATACTCCCCTCCTTCAATGAGCAAGGGCAGTGTTCTCCACTAAAGCACTGCCATCTGCGTGATGACACGTGGTAAAGCAGCGGGAACATGGGAGGGAGGATATCAGCTGGGCTCCATGTCAATGCACTTGGTGCGTGCATGCTTGGAACCCCCAGACTACTGTTATCCTGAGGGCTGGAAAACGAGAATAAGCAAAAATAACCCAATGGTTTGCAGGATGAAGTGGGCACTCTCAGGCCTCACCCACCAACTGCCCTCTCATTATACAGTCACCCTGAGGGCAAAGATAAATGTCTGAATGGTCCACATGCATGGAGAATCCACACCACGGGGTTAAACTATGAAGTGAGAGGGAAGTGCGAGAGAGGGTGTGGATGGGGCTGGACAGATGCCCACAGGTGTAGGCCACACAGGTGAATGGGCACACAATACAGTACAATAGAATATTATTTTATATAGTGTCTTTCATACAAATTTATCCCAAAACACTTTACATTAAAGCAAGCTAGTCACATTAGAAACAGACATTTAGGTTATATCAGAACCATTACTAGAATTTACTGCTGCCAACAGTAGCTACTGTAGTACTTGTTTGTGAAAATTGTATAGGGTACCAATCCAGTAGGAGTGGGGGTAACTCCAAGTCAGTTGTAACCTGTTACTAGCTGTGTCTCCAAACCCTATTGCCAACTGTGTAACAGTCTACTCACCATCGTTAGTTTTGTCATCACATCTTCTTGTTGCTGTTACCTGACCCTCTCTACTGCCAGCTGTCACTGCCTCCCCATTACCAGCTTTGTCACTGCCTCCCTGGTTTCTAGCTGTCAATACCACATTACCAGTTGTCACTGCCCCATTACCAAGGAAGGGGCTGGAGTAGAACAGTGAGACAGTCTAGGGAGGTCAAATCATGGAAAGCCATGTGTGCAAATGCCAGGAGCCTTAGCAACAAGATGGAAGATCTGGAGACTGTCATGGTGCAGTCAGACCTGGACATTGTGGCCATCACTGAAACCTGGTGTAATGATAACCACGACTGGGAGATGGCCATGCCTGGCTACAACAAATTCAGAAGAGACAGAGCAGGCAGGAAGGGGGGAGGAGTGACACTCTATGTGAAAAATGACATAAGGGCCACAGAGATCCAGGAGGAACAAAATGGGGAGAGATACTGTGGGTTAAGCTGGAAAGGAAAATGGGGACAGCCATCCGCACAGGTGTGGTCTATAGACCACCAGCCCAGGAGGAAGAAACAGATAGGGAGCTGATGCTAGCCATCCAAAGGATGGCAGACAAGGTTGAGGTAGTACTGGTTGGAGACTTCAGTATTCCAGACGTGGACCGGAGCATCCCAGCAGCAGCATCAACTAGGAGCAGATTTATCCTGGACTCCCTTCAGGGTGCCTTCCTCAAGCAACTGGTCATGGAACCAACTCGGCAGAAGGCAATACTGGACGTTGTGCTCACAAACAGGGACAGTGTGATGGGGTAATAGTGGGGAGCACCTGGGAAACAGTGACCACCAGTCATTGTGGTTTGAAATCACAGAAAGAGCGGAACCAAACCACACAAAAACACGTATCCTGGATTTTAGGGGGGCAGATTTTGGGAAAATGGGGAGATACTAGAAAGAGGCATTAAGGGGAATGGGACAGGAATCAGGGGTTGAGGAACAGTGGGCAGTATTTAAAATGGGGATTACAAGAACAACAGAATTATGTATTAAGCAGGTTAGCAAGAGGAAAAGGAAGAGGAGACCATTATGGTTTTCCAAAGAGGTAGCAAAGAAAGTGAAAGCCATAAAGATTGCATTCAGGCAATACAAAAAGACACACAGGCAGAAGGGGATAGGGAGAAGTACCAGGAGAAGCAAAGGGAGGCAGGGAGGTCAGTAAAGGAAGCCAAAGCTCAAACAGAAGAACACATTGCAAAATCAGTGGGTAGAGGGGACAAAACCTTTTACAGGTACATAAGTGAAAAAAGAAAGACAAAGGGAAGGATAGTGAGACTGAAGGGGGAGGATGGGGCGCGTGGAGGATGACAACAGTAAAGCTGACATACTGAACAGGTATTTCTGCTCAGTCTTTACTGAGGAAGAGGAGGGTAATGGGTCTGAAGGGAGTACAAGGGGTGAGAATGGTGCAGAAATGGACACAAGTCCCTTTACGAGAAAGGGTCCTGAAGGAACTGGAAGTAATAAGAGTTGATAAAGCAATGGGGCCAGATGGGGTGCACCCAGGGTCCTTAAAGAACTAAGAGAGGTGGTGGCTGAACCTCTGGCTATCCTGTTTAGCCGATCACTGGAAACAGGGGAGGTACCCAAAGACTGGAGGACAGCAGATGTAGTCCCCTTATACAAAAGTGGGAACAAAGAGGAAGCAGGGAACTACAGACCAGTCAGCCTCACCTCGGTAGTGGGGAAGATCATGGAAGCACTACTGAAGGAGAGATTGGTGGAACATCTGGTTGTCAATGGACTACAGGACCCAAGGCAGCATGGTTTCACCAGGGGAGGTCATGTCAGACCAACCTCATTGAATTTTTGACTGGGTGACTAGGGAGGTGGATCAAGGGAGGGCAGTGGACATGGCCTATCTGGACTTCAGCAAGGCCTTTGACACTGTGCCACGTGAAGACTATTACACAAACTGGGAATATGGGTGTGGGCAGGACAGTAGTGTGGTGGGTAGGTAACTGGCTGGGTGGCAGGACACAGAGGGTGGTGGTAAATGGCTGTCACTCCACAGAGGGAAGAGTGACCAGTGGGGTACCACAGGGATAAGTGCTGGGACCGGTCCTATTCAACATCTTCATCAGTGACATGGCGCAGGACCTAGAAGGCAGAATTTCACTGTTCGCTGATGACACAAAGCTCTGTAACAGAGTAGACACACCAGAGGTGTAGACAGAATGAGAAGACCTGCAGAAACTTGAAGAATGGTCAGGGTTTGGCAGTTGAAATTCAATGCAAAGAAGTGCAAGATAATGCATATGGGCAACAAAACCCTGGCACAGTATATCAGTTGGGGGTGAGGATATAGCATGCACCAAGCAGGAAAGGGATCTTGGGGTTATCATCTCTGATGACCTCAAGGTAGGAAACAGTGTGACAAGGCAGCAGGTAAAGCAAATAGGATGCTGGGATGTATAGGCAGGGGCATTACCAGCAGGAAAGGAGGTCATAATTCGCTATACAAGACACTAGTGAGGCCCCACCTGGAGTACAGTGTACAGTTCTGGAGACCATACCTATGTAAGGACATAGACAGGGTAGAGAAGGTTCAGAGGAGGGCAACAAAGATGGTGCATGGATTGCAACACAAGTCCTATGAAGACAGGTTGAAGGAACTGAACATGTACTCCCTGGAGGAGAGGAGGGAGAGAGGGGGGATATGATCGAGACATACAAGTATCTTACAGGGAGGAACAGGGTGCAGGAAAACACTATTTTTAAGCGAAAAAGATGATCCAGGACTAGAGGACATGGGATGAAGTTGGAGGGAGGACGATTCAGAGGAAACATGAGAAAGAATTTCTTCACAGAACGGGTGGTGGACAAGTGGAACACCCTGCCAGAGGAAGTGGTGGGGGCTGAAACAATCACGGAATTTAAGAATGCATGGGATAGACATAAAGGAATTCTGGAGGTCAGGGGTAAGGTGCAACAGACTTCTAGGAAAACAAAATGAACTTACAAGCTCAAATGGGCAGACTGGGTGGGCCATAGGCCCTTATCTGCTGACACTGTCTATGTATCTATGTATCTATGTACCAGTTGTCACTGCTCCCCATTACCAGCTATCACTGCTCTCCATTACCAGCTATCACTACTCCCATTACCAGCTGTCACTGCTCCCCATTACCAGCTGTCACTGCTCCCATTACCAGCTGTCACTGCTCCCCATTACCAGCTGTCACTGCTCCCCACTACCAGCTGTCACTGCTCCCCACTACCAGCTGTCACTGCTCCCCATTACCAGCTATCACTGTTTCCCATTACCAGCTATCACTGCTCCCCATTACCAGCTATCACTGTTTCCCATTACCGGCTGTCACTGCTCCCCATTACCGGCTGTCACTGCTCCCCATTACCGGCTGTCACTGCTCCCCATTACCAGCTGTCACTGCTCCCCATTACCAGCTATCACTGACCCATTACCAGCTATCACTGCTCCCCATTACCAGCTATCACTGCTCCCCATTACCAGCAATCACTGTTTCCCATTACCAGCTGTCACTACCTCATTTCCAGCTGTCACTGCCCAATTATCAGCTTTGTCACTGCTTCCCTGGTTTCTAGCTGTCACTGCCATCACTACCAGTTGTCATTGCCCCATTAATAGCTGTCACTGCCCCATTACCAGCTGTGTCACAGCCCCCATAGCGAGCTATCACTCTGTTATCAGCTGTTTCAGTGCCCCTTTACCAGCTGTATTGCTGCCCGCGCCTTACCAGAGATGCCACTGGCCCCTCATTACCAACATAGTCAACACCTCTCACTGCCAGCTGTGTTGGCAGCCATCTCGCTACCAGCTCTACCCAGCTGTGTCACTGCCTCCAGTCCAGTGCCAGTATACACTGTTCCCACCCCTCACTGCCAGCTGTGAGACTGCCCACCCCCTTACTGCCAGGGTCACTGCTACCATTACCAGACGGGGTACTGAACCCCATTACAAAATGTGTCACTGCCCCTCATCACCTATTTTTTTTTACTTGCCTCTGTCCACTGTCAGCTGTGTCACTGCTCCTTTGTTACCAGCTGTGTCACTGCCTGTCTTATTGCCAGCTGTGCCACTGCCCCCTCATTACCAGCTATATCAGTGCCTCCCCCAGCTACCCCTGTCTTGCTACCCCCTTTACATATTATATTATTACCCCCATTAACAGCTCTGCCACTGCTCTCCTACACACAAAAACTCACAATGAGTCACTGCCTCCCTGCCTTTACCTGTCTGCACTGAGCCATTGAAGGTGCACCCCACTGCTCTGATCTTTAAGTCCTCCTGTGGGTGGTCCATGTTATCCTTCTGCAGCTCTGTGCCAGCATCATCCGCTCTGCTTTCTCCTCCAGCTGTGACCCAGGCTCTGCCTCTGCTTGCCTGCAAGCTGACACCCTTGTGGTGCTTCCTGCCTTCACTGTGCTGCTTAAGCCTTTGGGCCTGCACCACCAACTGGAACCATTTGCCTCAGTCTTGCATCATGTTCCCTGCCTGCAATGCACATGCATACACAAACCAGACCCTTGACAGCTACCTGTACTGGATAGGCGCATGCACCTCCCCCTGTACTGCCACTCTTTCCCTGATGAGTTTTTGGGGGAGCATGTGTTTAATAACTGGTGGTTCTGGTGAGGTAATGGCCACCCTGTTAGGGACGGGCAGGCAGTGAGGAGTAGGGGCATGTCATATGAGCCTACTCCTGTCAAGACTGGGGTCCCACAGGGGTCTATTCTGGGACCCATCTTATTTTCCCTATTTGTAAATGACTCACCTCAGATGCCAGTTCATAGTAATGCTACTTTATATACTGATGACCTGGTGCTTTAAACCAACTACATGTTCCACATGTGTGGAGGACAATCTAGATGGGCAAATAGCCCCCTTTTGTCCATCTTAACCAAGTAACTCACTGGACATCAGCATCATTAACTCTCATCTAAAGACTGACTTTTGTAAAAATACAGTCTTGGCTCCTGTCTGACAAGTTAGTCCTTAACCTCAGGAAAATGCAGGCTATGCTCATTGTCTCTCTAGCCAAAATCAGAACGTGTCCTGGGCACCTGAATATCACTAGTTCTGATAGGTCCCTAGTGATGGTTGCTGACTTTCAAATACTTGGGAGTCACCCTTGATCCTCAGCTGGACTTCTCACTGCATATCTATAATGTGAGCAAGGCAGCAAACAGTACGTTAGGCCTAGCCTATATGGCCAAAAGTATTCTCACTTCAGCCACTCACCTTGCCTTGGCAAAAGGAATACTCCTCCCCACTCTTAGTTATTGGTTCATTACCTTTACCCATATCATTAGGTTCAGCCTATCCAAATGGGATGTTGCCTACAACAACATATGTAGTTTTGCTCTCTCTGCCCCTCGACTCTTTCATCACTGTGAATTATATAATAAACTCGAATGGCTATCTCCAGGAAATTATCGTGCTTTTGCTTTGGGCTGTTTCATTGATAAAGCAGTCACAGCAGCCACCACTACAGTCTTGGTGGAACTACTTAAGCCTGTCAACCCAGCATACTAACTCGGGTCCAATGACTCATCTGTGTTCCTTGTTCCTAAAACCCGTACACTGATGGGTGACTGGGCTTTTGCCCTTTGTACACATAGGCTATGGAACTCTCCTCCAGTACCTGCATGTTGTACCACCTCTCACCACAGTTTTAGAAGGTCCCTATGTGATAATCTGAAATCTAACACTACCTGCAACTTTACCTAATTTCTGGTGTCTTCCCCCTTATAAATGCTGCACTTTATTGTTCAGTCTGGCTCCTTTCCAGATCCATGCTTCAGTAAAGTTATAACTTAAGTGTATTATGTAGTTTAACTTTGCTATGTTCTTATCCATTGTCACTTTTTATTGTACTGCTGCCTCCTCATTGTTAAGCCTTTACATTGTCTGTATATTCTCTGTAACCTCCCAGGTCATACCTAAAAATAGGTATATATTTGTCTAGCATGTTTACTTGGTCAACAAAAGCTAAATAAATAAATATGTGTGGGGGGAAGGGTTCCAGTGCTTTAACAGCATCATGGGTGGCTGGGAATAATTATTGCATGAAACACACGTGAACTCGTAAAAAGTAGTTTTTCAATTACCACACTGATTACAGGATTCAAACAATAAATAGGGGATATGCAACAAGCTGACTCAAAATATGCAATTTATCTTCAAATGTGGGGGGGTAGGACCATAACACATAAGTGGCAGAGTCACGAGTGAGTTATGAAAGTCCTGCCCTTTCACAGGCACTGATAAACTGCATATTTTGAGTCAGACCACTGTATATTTAATGTATAAGTCAGTTTACTTATAGCTTTTAAAGAGCCTCTGACACCATTAGAAAAACTTGGAAAAAATGTGAGATTAAGACAGTTCAGTTTGTATTTCATGTATTTTCTATAATTATTTACTTTTTTTCTTTATTATCGAGGACAGCTTTATGAAAGAGGCTTACTGTTCCTTAAACTTTATCTGCTCTTTCTGCTATCCCACATATGACATCATAATCCGGGTTGCACCTGGAAATGAACTTCTGGTCATGGTGCTTTTCCCAGTTACCAACTTTTAAATAAATAAATAAATAATTCTCGTTTATGGCATCATAATTATCCCCACAGCAACAGACTGTGATGTCATAAACAGAACTGTGATGTCATATGTAGGCAAGCAGCCAGAACAGAAAGGGCAGTGATCCTGTTTACATGCAAATGTCCTTAGTAATAAAGAAGAATGAGAAATACAGAAACAATATTAAAATATATGCTCACTTGTGCTAAACATTACATTTTCTCAAAGTTGTCACAATGGTGTCAGGAGCTCCTTAAATCTGCCATTTGTATGAAACTTACTGTTTTACTGAATTGCAACTGCTGTCTTTATGGCTGCACATGGCTACTATGATGTCACTGGCACTGTGAAAGTTGTTCTCTGATTGGTTCAGTATCCATTGTGACATACTCAACTTTACTAGATCATAGTAGCTTGCTATAATGTATGGGGGCCCTTATTATTAACCAAAATCAAGCAGATTACAACCTTGTTATGCCACTGTTATGACATCACTCTGTTGTTAACCCTTCTTGAGTATGTCATATCAATGGTATAATGAAACATAATGCTCACAACATTCAATGTTTCACTTTGAGAAAAATGTTTAAACTGTTGGTATTAAATTAATTGATTTGTGCCAGGCTGTAACGAATCTTCCTGCATGATTTACGACTGCTTAAATTAAGAATTACTCAGAAAAATAATTTAATCTGCGATTACACAATCTTGGTAGCCCATACACTATAAAATATAATGTATGGTCTTTGGTTACTAACCGCTCTGAAAACACTTCGAGGTTTTCATGACATCTGAAAACCTCTTGAGCTACGCTCTCGAGGTTTACAATGATGTCATGAAAACCTCTTGAAGTGTTTACAGCGTGGTTATTAACCAAAGATCGTGCATTATCCTCTATATGATGGCTCAAGATAACACTTTTTATCTTGCTATTTATCAGTAAATCCCTGTTGTAGAAATAGGGGATATGCCATAGGCTGACTTAAAATATCACATTTATTGTTACTGGTAGGTTCTGACCTCTATGAACCAACGAGTGGCACAGCCATGAGTAAGGGCTATAGAAGTCAAACTCAGCAGATAAAACTAATAGAGATATGGGAGGAGGGGGGCCCACCATTGGGGGCAAGAGCAATAGACGAGAAGTTTAAAACTTGCAATGGAGACATATCCCTACTGGCAGTTCGCAACACTCTGCAAGCCACGTACAGAACATGGGAGAAGTACAGACTTGAACCCGCACTGTGGTCTCTTCAATGGTTTGCCTGGAGTGATTCATTTTTACCATCTAAGATTGACCACACCTTTCGAAGGTGGGTGAGACTGGGCCTATGCTTTCCAGAATAGCTGCTGTCTAAGGGGGTCATCGCAGACTTTCATAAGGTTAAAGAATCTTTTAACCTAACCGACTCAGACCACTTCCGCTTCCTTCAGTTAAGAACATATATTATGAATCATCAAGGTGCAGGGCGGGACTACTCTAAATTTAATGCCCTGATTGAGACAATTAAAGCTATTCTAGGCCAGACCATTATAAAAGAATAAATATCAGCTCTATACAAAGCCCTTAGATGTGTTTACAATGACTGTACTACTCCTATCAAATGCAAGTGGGAACAGGAAAGTAACGTCCACCTAGTGGATGGGGATTGGGAAAAGATTTGTAGAGCAGCCAGTAAAACAACTCACCCTTGTGGCAGGAGTTTGCATGGAAGGTCAGGACACGCAATTTCTACACCCCAGTCCTACAGAGTAAGTGGAGTCAAGCCTACTCACAGGGCTGTTGGAAAAAAATGTTCTGAAACTAGGGCCCATCATGCCCACATTTTCTGGCAGTGCCCTGCTTTACAGGCTTACTGGCAGCGGATAATGACCATGCTACATGACCTGTTCGCCATCACTTCTTCCTAGACTATGTCACACATGCTTCTGGGTTTTCCACCACCAGAAATCCATGGGCAAGACCGTACATATCTGGGGGAACATCCTTCTTGTGGCTGCACACAGGGCCATCACACGCAATCGGCTTAAGGAGGAACCCCCACACTTCCAACAATGGCTGAGCATTAACGACATTCAGGCGATGGCAGAACTAACATAAAGTCGATCTGAAACTCCCAATCTTCGTGCGTAGATGGGCCCACTGGACACTATGGAGAGAAGCCTCCCAGGCTGAGCCTGTTTAGCCAGATGCCTACAGGTTGTGTGCCCCATTCACCATTGCCTGTCTTGGCTCCCTGTAGGACCAATCACGGGACACCCATGGGTATTATGCAGAGCTTCACTGTAGCCATTGGCTGCCTGAGGTTTGTGTTTTATCTGCTATAGGAATTGAAATGACTTTGTAGCAGCCTGCTCTTAATGCCATTCCTGAATGTAGTATATCTTGTAAACTATTAGGTTGCTATACCACTTAAATGCATGGTAAATTCCTGTGCTTTTTATGTACCCAAGCTTTTCAATAAACTTGAATTAAAAAAACAACTCTGCAGATAAAAATAAATATGACCGTTTTAGCCAGCCCATAGCATAAATCACTTATACAACTGACAGTGCCTCTGTGGCCAGATTAGTTATTTTATTGAAGATATAAGGAATAATGTATGGGTGACCATATACAACAAGCCTGTATTTCTGTCAAGAGGTTAAGGTAACGGCATAAGGACCTCAAGAACAAAACTCGAGAGGTTCATGCTGGTATCAATCCCAAGACAGAAACACAGGGCCAGTTGTGTAAGGTCACCAGTACTTTATTTTTTAGGTTTGCTTGTACGCATGTGCAAGAAACATAGTGCCACCATAAGAGTTTTCATAGGTGTGCCACCCCCACTTCCAATGCACTGCTCCTTTTTGCAAGTGCGGCTGCACCGCACCAATGAATGTCCGAGCCGTCTATGACAGCAGTTCAGATGCAGTGGCGTACAGTTCATAGAAAATGGCCGCTACAATCAGCGGTGGTAACGTGTAGGCAATTTGCATACTGACGATGGCAGTATGCAAATTGCCTGCATGTCAGCACTGCATCTGAACTGCTGTCATAGACAGCTCGTTTACACTCTCTCTCCTTCACTCTCGTTCTCTCCTTCCCTCAGGCACCATTCTCTAGTTTATTTCTGCAATGTACTGCAGTGTTACGTGTAGCCTGTAGTTCTTGCTGCTGCCGTCTGGTGGGAGGGCACGAGTCACATAAGTACCCTATTATGGTCCTCTGACCCGAAAAGCGCATGGCAGTAAGGGATTATAAAGTAACACCACATTTAAAATGTAAGGTAAAGATCTTTTTTCATATGTGCTGCTTTCTTTATATGCCATACTTGTACGACTCTGTCCTAAGTTCCTGTCTTCTCAAATGGTCTGACCTGCCTTTCACTCTGTCATTCCACTGTGTAAAATGTAAAAGCGACTCTCAGCCCAACCCAGGCCAGCTCATACATGTCTCATACATTTAAAGTTTAAAAGAAAAAAAAAAAACTATTTACTTTTGGTCCTGCTGTGCTGCATTCACTAGGAGTGGGCAGTCACAAATACAGTGGCCAGGGACAAAAAAGCATTTCTGTGGAACAAAAGCAGAAATGGTTACTGCTCTCACCCTGCCTGCAACTGCTGAAATCCCCACCGTCTTTAAATGTAAATACAAAAAAGGCAGATGATGAGATCAAGTGAAGTCTTGGCAGTAGGGAGAGCAGCATGGGATCGGGTAAAATGCAGGCAGAATTTTGTTTAAAAAGAAATAGAACTATCTATTGGCCATATGAGAGAGATTAATGACGTCTTTGTAAAAAAAACAACCCTGTAACAAAACAGTCCCTCGTTGACTCTCTTGCCCCCTCCCTCAACCCGCGCCCACCCTCTGCGTACCCCACCTCTCCACACCCCCCTAACCTTATATTTACCTCCGGAGGCTGGCGCAACGAACTTCGGTGGACCGGGAACACGTCTGCACTCTTCAAAGCCAACCGCAAACTGAAGAAATGCCAGTAAGCTGTATATGGCATAAATGGGTTTTTCAACTTCGGTGCATATCTCAGTCATTTTTCTGAATGTTTACACCAAATTTTCAACATGGAGTTCTTGGGACCCCATCCCACGAATTCAGTGACTGTCATCTGGTTATTCGGTCCCGAAAAGTGATTTCACGGTCACTGCGCGGAATCAATTTTTGGGACAGATTAATGAAACAACAGTTTCACTGTTCATTCGGTGGGCTCTCAAAAAGCTTATGTTGCAAATCTGGTAAAAATTCCCAAAATGACTGTGTTACGAGCATCACGTTGTGCAGTTTCCACGCTTTTCTTATTCTTGAATTTATATTATTTTCACTCAGATTTTCAACATTGGAATTTTTTAATACCTCCTTATGAACAGTACAGCTGTCATTTTTCACATCCTGGCCGAAATGTGTTTTCGCACTTCCGTCACAGAATAGCACGGTCACTGTGGGAAATCAGTGTTCGGGACAGATTAAGAAAATCACAGTGACACTGTTCATGAGCAGAGGTCCTAAAATGCCTATGTTAAAAATTTGGTAACAAAAGTCCATAAAATGACTGTACTACGAGCGTGCATTGCGCAGTTTCTACACACCCTCACAACGTCACAAATTTGTAATATTTTCACTCCAGATTTTCAACATTGGCATTTTTCCCCACATATCCTTATGAACAGTACAGCTGTCATTTTTCGCATCTTGGCTGAAATGTGTTTTTCGCACTTCCGGCACAAAATAGCACAGTCGCTGTGGGAAATTGGTGTTTGGGACAGAGTAAGAAAATTACAGTAACACTGTTCATGAGCAGAGGTCCCAAAATGCCTATATCGAAAATCTGGTGCAAAAAATCCCCCAAATACTTGCGTTACAGGTGTGCGTTGCACAGTTTCTAAGCACAATCGTGACTTCACCAGTTTTTTTATATTTTCACTCCCGATTTTCAACATTACCGTTTTTTTTTTTGCACCTCCTCATGAACAGTACAGCTGTCATTTTTCACATTGTGTTCGAAATGTGTTTTCGCACCTGTGGTGCCAAATGGCGCAGTCACTGTGCAAAATCACCTTTTCGGCTAACAAACTGATAGTGTCACTGTTCATACGGTGGGGTCACAAAAAGCCCATGTTGAAAACCTGGAGTAAAAATACGATGAAATGCCCAGGGCGTTAGGGTTTCCGACCATAACGCCCTATCCTGTAGGGACTGACAGGCATCAGGGGTGTGACTTTGGATTGTGAACAGTAATGCTCACGCCATTCCACCCCCACCCCCATCCTGCAGCCAGTGACAGGCACTGAGGTACACTTTGGACTCTTTGGCCCCAGAGTTCACCCCATTCTCCGATAATGCACCCATTTCAGCGTATTTCCTTATGGAATGAGATGAGTGTAAAGCCCAAACACCCCAAGGCACACCTCAACACTTGTCAGTGTCTGCAGGGTAGGGTGAGGTGAAATGTGATGACCGTTATGGGTGACGACCCAAAGGCACACCCCAATGCCTGTCCACCTCTGCAGGCTGGGGGTGGAGTTGGCGTCAGTTCAATACATCACTGCCATTTCTATACTGCATCTGTCTAATTCCTGCACTTCCACTGCTAATGCCAGCAAGCAAATATTCGGCATTGACAGATGCTTGTTATAGTACATTTTTTTTTTTTTTATATATCTAGATTGCAGAAGTCTTTAGCATGGGGCCACGCTAAACCTCTGCAGTCGCAGGTGCTGCTTGCTGTGTGGGCAAACTGAAAATACTTTTTTTTTATGTATATAACAAGTAGGCATCATCGCCCCAACAGGTAATTTCCTCCAGCTGGTGGGATGGGTGTCCTAGTGGGTGGTCTGCTGGATCTGAGCCAGCAGACTTTCCTGCCCACTCCGCTCAGACTGTGCCTGTTCTCACCATTGCAGCATCTCTGGGAAATTCAAACATGCACATAAACAGAGCAGTGGTGAGGGAACGAAAGTAGGAGTTGGCATGAGGGATAAACACAGCTGAAGCCAATGACTGTAGAACATGCACAACAGCATTATTAGACTATGCACAACAAGGTTTTTGAACTACTTGAATTCCATACACAATCGGCCAAACCATATACTACAAACTGAGTCAGTCTGATTTCAATGCACTGTTTTTATAGAGCAGGTGCTCAGTGAGGATGTTATATCTTAACGAATGAAGGTTTGGGGTGTTGAGATGCCTTGGTAATCAGTTTAGTTGCTTTTGTTTCATTACTTAATATTCAGTATTTTATTTTTATTTGTCCAACTACTAGTAAAAAAGAATCAATGTATTATGAAGTCAGAACATTTTTACTTGCAAGGCTGGCAGTATATTTCAATGGGAAACCACAAATCTGTTTTCAGATTTTTATAGAGAAGTAACATTTTCTTCCACTAAAATATTACATATAATAGAAATATGTGATTTTTCATAACATGTGATCTTCGACAACGTCAGTGTGGAAGATCACTTTGAATGAACCAATAGCTGTGTCATGTAGTTGAGTCATACTCTGGGGATAGGAAAATCCATAAATGAGGAGGTTCCTGTGAAAAACCCTAGCCAAGTGTGCCACTGTAACACATCATTGAGCCACTACATTATTTGCAATGGGAAGCTTTAACATCAATTTCAAGTACAATGTAGTTGGGGTTTTCGATAGAAAGTTTTGACCCTGATTTCAAATACAGCTGGGGTTTTCAATGGGAAATCTTCCCCTTATTTCAAGTATATGTAGTGGGCGGTTTCAGTGGAAACTTTTGACCCTGATTGCAAGAGAAAGACAGTTTTGGTCATACACACGGAATCACACTACTGAACAGATTATCATATGCACACACATAACACAGCTTCATTTTGGACTGGGGAAAAAACAGAAAGAGAAAGACCATTACACTTTAGTTTGTCACATAGACTCCTCCCACTCCTAACAACTCTCAGTTTTTGTTTGCATAACCCCCCACCAGTTGCAATAACTGTTGTGATCGCAGTTTTCAGAGGGTACAGTTGTCTCCCTCCCCCCAAAAAAATACCTAAACAATTAAGGAAGAAACATGTTCCTGCCATTTGCATGGTAGATCTTTTTTGGTTAACTGAGGCTGTATACTCCTGGGCAGCGGTAGGCTTGGCTCCCATCTGCACTGTCCCTGCCTCCCCCCCGGCCCGGGAGGGCCATTATCTCACCCCCTGGAGTCTCACATCTAGACCTTCATTGGTAGGGTCCTTGTGAGGGTGCGAGTGGAGGTTTGGTGCACCTGACATCAAATATTTTTTTTTTTTTATTTATTTAGTTTTTGTTGACCGGGTAAATGCACTAGACAAATCCTGCCTATTTTCAGGCACGACCCAGGGGAAGGGGATACAGATGAATGCCAACTGACCTTGCATCGGATTAAGCTGTTGGTGGTATTTTTAGTGAATGAGGGAAATTTGGCCAGGACACATGGGGAAATTCCCCATCTCTTTTCGATAAGTGCCATGGGATCTTTAACATCCACCTGAACCACCACCAATCCAGGCAGATAGGACCTTGGTTTAACGTCTCACCCGAAAGACGGCACCTCAGAAGTGCAGCATCCCTCTCATGCTGCACTACAGTGTCAGTACTGGGATATTAATTCAAGTGCCAGATGTGGAAACTGAACCCACAGACCTCTGATCTCCTAGCCTCAGAGGCGAGTGTGCTACTTACTGAATCACTGACAATACACCTGCCTTGCCCTTTTTTTTTCCTCCTGTTTTCCTACTCTACCCTAGCTGGGTCACCCACAATGGGGCTTGCGTGTGGAGGCATGCACGGTCTGCAGAGTCCCACAGTTACCTCCCTCTCTGCCACTTCTGCTTCACACTGCCACCAGGCCTCCACCTGTTGGCAGTCTTTTGGCAGAGCCAATATGCCCTCCCCTCCCAGGGAGAGGAGAGCAGTCCATTAGACACCTACCCTGACTGAACCCCAGCAACCGGAGTCCTCCCCCGATCTGAGGCTGCTGGCGTGGCGAGCAGTAATGCTACCACCATGCCACTGAAATGACTAGATCTCATTTTACTAACATACTAAAATGCCAGCAGAACAGGCCTAATGGTCTTTCGTGTCTGCTCGTTTGGTCAGCCTCCACCCTGGGTGCTGACCTTGCTGCCCCCCTCGCCTCCTCTGGCTTCTCCCTTCCCAGTTCTGGATATTCTTGCTGCATTGGATTTTGCTTCCAGAACCCTTCCCCTGTACCTGTCCCACCCCCTCTTGAACCCCTCCATTGTCTCTGCCTCCACCAGCCCCCTAGGTAGCGCATTCCAGTGGCTCCACCACCCTCTCAGTGAAGTAGCACCTCCTCCTTTCTCCCTTGAATCTTCCCCTCCAGCTTCCACCCATGCCTCTAGTGGCCCCTCCTCCTTCCTTGAAACACCCGACTGTTCCTCCCTATTTACCCTCTTCATGTACCTGAAGACCTCTATCATGTCCCCAGTCCCTTCTCTCTTCCAATGTGTACATATTTAGCTCTTGAGCCTCTCCTCATAGGTCCTGTCCCCAAGCCCCAAATCATTTTGGTTGCCCTCCTCTGGACCCTCTCCAGGAGGAGTAATGTCCCTCTTTAAGTGTGGCCTCCAAAACTGCAGCAGTACTCAAGTGCGCCTCACCAAGCAGTTATACAGAGGAGTATCACTTCCCTCCTTCTGAAGGTGATCCCCTAGCGATGCATCCCAGCATCCTGTTGGCCTTGGTTGCTGCCCTCCTACAAGTCTCCGAGTTGTTCATGTTGACATCCACCACCACCCCAGGTCCCTCTCAGCCATCGAGACTTGTAGCATTCCCCAAATTTTCTAAGATAACAAAACAGTACGGCAAAAATAAATCAACATGATAAAAATTATACAATGTTTCGCTCTTAAAAGTGCAGGCTTTCTTCAGAAATATGGAACAGCAGAAAGCAGTGGGCTTGAAGAGAGAGGAAGAAAGCAAAAACAAGATGAGTGACATAAAACAATGGGTATTCAAGAACAGCTGAGAATACTGATGACAACCTGGGTAATAGCATTATTAAAAAGAGCACCCCTTGCTTTAGTAAACCCAAACCTGTAACTGAAAAATAACTAAACTAGTTCCCTTGACAGTTCTAATTGTTAATAGCTGTGATTTTTTTCTACAGCTTGTTTTAATGTATTTACAGCAGTAATAAAACAGCACGAGTCTGGCATCAAACCAACCACATTGTAAAACTGCACACAAGGGAAAACAAAGCATTCACCACACCCTACCCTACAGACAAAGACATGTGTCACGGTGTGCCTTGAGGTATTTGGGCCTTATGCTCACCTCATTTCATAAGGAAATATGGTGAGATGGGTGCAGTATAGTAGAATGGGGTGAACTTTGGAGTCGAAGAGTCCAAGGCGTAACTCGATGCCTCTCACTGGCTGCCAGGTGTGGGTGGGGGTGGAATGGCATGAGCATTACAGGCGACAATCCCAAGTCACACCCCTGATGCCTGTCAATTTCTACAGGGTGGGGTGTTATGGTTGGAAACCCTAATACCCTGGGGCATTCGTTGGTATTTTCACTCCAAATTTTCAACATGTTTTTTTTGTGACCCCCCCCCTCATGAACAGTGGCAATATCAGTTTGTTAGCCGAAAGCTGATTTTGCACAGCGACTACGCCACTTGGCACCACAGGTATGAAAACACATTTCGAACAGGATGTGAAAAATGACAGCTGTACTGTTCATGGGGAGGTATAAAAAATGACAATGTTGAAACTCTGGAGTGAAAATATAAAAAAAACGGTGAAGTCACGAGTGTGCGTAGAAACTGCGCAATGCACACCCGTAATGTAATTAGTTTGGGGACTTTTTACAGCAGATTGTCAACACAGGCATTTCGGGACCTCCACTCATGACCAGTGTCACTGTGATTTTCTTAATCTGTCCTGAACACTGATTTCCTACAGCGACCGTGCATTTCTGCACCGGAAGTGCAAAAACCTATTTCAGCCAGGGTGTGAAAAATGACAGTTGTACTTTTCATAAGGAGGTCTGGAAAAATGCCATTGTTGAAAATCTGGACTGAAAATATTACAAATTCGTGAACTTACAGGGGTGCATGGAAACTGCGCAATGCACGCTAGAAACACAGTCATTTTATGGACTTTTGACACCAAATTTTCAACATAGCCAGTTTAAGATCTCTTCTCATGAACAGTATGACTGATTTTCTTAATCTATCCCAAACACTGATTTCGCACACCGACTGTGCCATTTGCGCTACATGCGCGAAAACACATTTTGGGCAAGATGTGATAAATGACAGCTGTTCTGCTCATAAGTAGGTGTGGTAAAATGGCAATGTTAAAATCTGGAGTGAAAATAGCAAAAATTCTCGAAGTTACGAGCCTGCGTAGGAACTGCGCAATGCAGTCTCTTAAAATAGTCATTTTTGGGAATTTATTCACCAAATTTTCAACATAGGGTTTTGGGGGGGCCTACCTCATTAACTGTGACACTGTTGTTTCGTTACTCAGTCCCAAAAGGTGGCTCCACGCGAGTGACCGCGAAATCACCTTTCGGGACTGAATAACAAAATGACAGTGGCTGAGTTCATGAGGTGGGGTCCCAAGAACCCCATGTTGAAAATTTGGTGAAAAAATTCTCAAAATGGCCGAGATATGCACCAAAGTTGAAAAAACTATTTATGTCATTATACAGCTTACCGCACATTTCTTCAGTTCGAGGTTGGCTTTGAAGAGGGCAGACATGTTCCCAGTCCACCTAAGATCATCGCTGGCCTCCAGTGGAAGTACTGGGTGGGGGTGTGGGGAGGTGGGATATGCAGAGGTGGGTATGGGTTGGGGAGGGCAAGAGAGTCAGCAGGGACGTTTCTTTTGTTCTAGGTGGTTTTTTGTTTTTAAAGACTCATTGGACTTTTGCCACACTGGGGTGGACTCCCAGTGTGGCACCTGCAAGTTTGTTGGGGCATCAGAGCCGACGGGGACTGGCACCCTCATGGCCACACACTTCTGACATGCTGGGTGGGCTCCCAGCATGGCACCTGGAAGTTTGCTTTGGGGAGCAGTGGAGCTGACAGGGGACTGGGCACCCCCATCAGTCATACAGTGAGCAGGAGGATGGAGGGCGCATGAGCATGCTGGGTTGGGCTCCCAGTGTGCTACCTAGAAGTTCCTCGGCTGGGGGGCAGAAATGAACTGTCTATGACAGTTCAGATGCAGTGCTGATGTAGGCAATTTGCATACTGCCAGTGGCAGTATGCAAACTGCCTACACGTTACCACCGCTGATTGTAGCAGTGGTTTTCTCAGAACTGTACACCACTGCATCTAAACGGCTGTCATAGACAGCTCAGACATTCATTGGTGCACTGCAGCCACGCCTGCAAAAAGGAGCAGAGCATTAGAAGTGGGGGAGGCCTATCTACGAAAACTCGCATGGTGGCACTATGTTTCTTGCACAAGCATGCAAGAAAAAATAAAAACAACAGTCACCAACAGTATTTTATAGCTGGTTGACATACAGGACACTTCTGCAAAGTCACTGCGGGGGAGCACAACAGCTGGCTCCTGTACTAGGGTCACACATTGGGAAAGGGAAACTCCTTAGGTAAGGAGATACTTATAACAAAACCCCAGCCATATGTCATTTTAAAAGATCACTGAGTAACTCCACTACTTTCAGTGGGAGCTTTTGAAATGTCTTATAATTACGACCTAATTTCAGAATATAGTTAGGAGCCAGCTGTAACAAGTGATACTAGAATAAGCAATGGTAAATGTGCAGCACAAACTAGGATGTAAGGTAATTGCTGAAAATCAATCAATCAAAGTTCAAGTTTATTGCAGGAAAACTCCATTGAGCAAGCTCATTCATAAGGAGGTCCTGAGGCATGTGTACAGACAAATACATGATACAAATAGTGAATGACACAACAGTACATTGAGTGCAGACTAGATCCATAAGATACATAGTTCTACAATTAGAAGATAATGATATTTAAACTCAAATTAGAAAGTGGCAGTGTAATTAAAGGAAGCGTAAGCCTAGGGAGAAACATCTGGAATGGAAACAGTGAAGACAACAGGAGAGAAATGAAACTGAAGAATTTAGGGATGGGGGGCGGGAAGGGTGCTGGAAGGCTAGGGAATTAAAAGGAGAGTGGGTGGGAAGAGCGAGGATATACGAAGAAAGGAAAGATAAAAGGTCAGTCAACAGATTACAGGAAGTGAGGGTGGGGGCGAAGAGTAGGGCAAATAGATTATAGGGGAGGAGAGATAAAGGCAGAATGGAGTCAAGAGATCGGCTGCAGGGATTATTTTGTTTAGGCCAGCAGAAGTAAAAGATTAGTTCTAGTACTAGACGAGAATCAAATGGACTAAAAGTGACAACAGTGGGATGTGAGGGAGGGGTGTGAAATAATGATGGAGAAGGAGATTAAAAACAGCTACAGGTGTCTTTTATTTTGGAAGCAAATAGCCTTTTTGAAAAAGTTCATAGAGACAATGCTGGATAGTTTCAGAGTAGATTGTAACCGATTCCAGATGGTTGGGAGGGCACTTGAGATGGTTCGTCTACCAAAGGAGGTGAGAGTTCTGGGCAAATTGAGGAGGATAAACTCTGATTTCCTGAGTGAATATGGACTCGGGGAGATATGGATGAGAGATGTTAGGTAGCTCGGGAGTTTGTTCAGGAGGAGCCTTAGGGTCCAGATACCAGCACGGAGCATGCCTCTAATGGTAAGTGACGTCCAGCCAACAGCTGCGTACAGATCACAGTGAAGTACAGATTCCTAGCAAAGCCTGCCTATAGAAAATGGAGTTCAGCAACTAGCAATTTGAATGAGGATGGACTGCACGTTCACATCCAGATTACTGAATTTGGAATGCAAAAGACTTTATGGAGCATCCCAACATGCATACCTTCCCTCTAGAGTATCCGGAGTCCTCTAAGACATTCCATTCTACTGTCCTCCCCATCCTCCACATAATCTCGCCAATAGGCCCTGCCTGCCCTGCTCTACCTAAAGTTAGTGCCTAGGTAATACTGTGCTAGTTTCTACCTGACAATCCTGTACTGGCTGCATTAAACTGTTTCACACTGTTTTACTCACTTTCACTGGGTTTTAACCCAAAATATGTATACTGTGTCCTTGATCTCTGCTATCACCTCCCTGTACTATTACCTGTATTTACTCATTTATTACATTGTATTCAAGCTTTCAATGCTATCTGTGTACTCTGACGTGGAACCTTTGTAAAAGGGCCTCTGGATCAAAGGTGTTGAATCGGAAAGTTAATAAATAAATAAATAAAATAAAATAAAGCAGGTCTCTAGTCACAGGAAAGCAGTATCATACCCTGAGTTGGAGGTCACTGAGAAAAGGCAGCCTTAGCAGAAAAATTAGCAAGAGCTGATGGAGTGATGGAGTGTCAAGGCAACAGAGACCTTAAGATAGACTTTCCACCCTAGTAAAAATGTAAAAACAAAAGCATGTTATCTTAGAATTTAGGAATAAACAATAATTCAGAAACACCATTTCACACAAACAGTAGTAAAAATGTGTTAACAAGGACGTACATTGAGGTGGGGTGCATCACTGAGTTCAAAACAGAACAAGGACAGAAAGGTATGATGGGAAAAGCAGGAAAAGAAAATTAAGATAAAATGGTTAGGCTTGTTGGCCATAACAATTTTTCCTGTTCTTAAAATGACGTTCTGATAAAACTGAAAGTACTTGTGAATGAACTTTCATAAATCCTGTAGTTTTTGGCAAAAGTGTTCTCACTCCAGGACAAGTAGAGCCATAGATTATGGCTCTAATGAGAAGAACATTTTTAAAATGTGGGAGCACTTGTTGAAGAGCTGCAAATTAAATTTTCATAAATTGAAAGTCATTAGCCACAAAGTTAGCAGTACTATGGGTCCTTCAGCTATGTGAGGGGTGCGGCCAGGGTTTATCCTGCAAGTACTCAAACAATGATGCATGCTGGGGAATTGGGGTACTATGCAGTTTCTTTTTACAGTACCACATTGTCAGCAATGAGTATTTGTGTCAAGCAGTTTTGGGTGCATTTAGGCAGGTGGTACAGCATCACTGTTCCCTCCTGGGAACAGAACAGGTATAACATATTTCTGATGGGCAGGACCCAGAGGAGACCTCAGCAGTCTGATTTTGGCCTTAATTCTTCTACAGCAACAAACATCACCCTCTCTGTGGCATTCTGACAGGCATTTTCCCAGCAGGAAAAGGAAGGTCATAATTCCACTATACAAGACACTAGTGAGGCCCCACCTGGAGTACAGTGTACAGTTCTGGAGACCTTATCTACCTAAGGACATAGACTGGGTAGAGAAGGTTCAGAGGAGGGCAACAAAGATGCTGCATGGATTGCATCACAAGTCCTATGAGGACAGGTTGAAGGAACTGAACATGTACTCCCTGGAGGAGAGGAGGGGAGAGAGGGGATATGATAGAGACATACAAGTATCTTACAGGGAGGAACAGAGTGCAGAAATACACTATTTTTAAGCGAAAAAGATGTTCCAGGACTAGAGGGCATGGGATGAAGTTGGAGGGAGGACGATTCAGAGGAAACGTGAGGAAGAATTTCTTCACAGAACGGGTGGTGGACAAGTGGAACACCCTGCCAGAGGAAGTGGTGGGGGCTGAAACAATCACTGGATTTAAGAATGCATGGGATAGACATAAAGGAATTCTGGAGGTCAGGGGTAAGGGGCAACAGACTTCTAGGAAAACATAAACTGAACTTACAAGCTCAAATGGGCAGACTGGGTGGGCCATAGGCCCTTATCTGCCGACACTGTCTATGTATCTATGTACTTCCTGAGAACTCACACCCCCTTGCTGAGTAACTGAGCATTTGCCAGGCACAGTAGGGGACTTGCAATCGGGAAGTCCCCAGAGGGGCCAAAACCTCAGTTAAACATTGCCGTCAGGGCTCCTATCCTCCCTCCTCAACTACTGACATCTCCTTTTTTTCCATTTTGCTTGAGACCTGGCAAGGACCCATAATGCACATTGGTGCTGGCAGTAATTTTCCTCGGTGTCTCGTAGACTAAATCCAACAGTAACTGAAACCTTTTGTTCATCATCTCCTCCTTTATTGTAGCACTGCTGAAACACCTAGCTAGGTGACCCAGAGTCCTGGAGAGGTACCCATTTTGGGAAGCCTCTGCCACTTTAATTTCAATCTCCATGAAGCTCAGTTTACAAGAAAACAGTGCAGACCAAGGGGCTTCCAGGCACCTGCACTAACACTACACTCAGTCTGCTCTCTCCAGCAGGTGTGTACTAGGCCCTCAGGTGCAGCCTACTAGCCAAAACTCTTACAAACTGGAGATTTTTGCAGTCGATAAGGCAACTGAAGACCAGGAGCAGGAACTCTAGTGCTACAAGGCTTAAACCAGTTTCTTCATCAGGGGGAGCATCTTGAAGTGCCGGTGTTAGCTGAATATTCTGTTCCCCGGGCTGTTGAACCCTAGCATACCATAACCAGGGGCAAGGGGTTACGCTAGTTTTGTAGAATCTGAGATGTTCTACATGGCTCAAGCTGCCACAATGGCCTAGTGGTTAGCGCTTGCTGAATGAGTGCCCCCTGGTATTCCAAGGGAATGTAAAGCCATTCAACAGGGAGCTGATCCTATCCCTGCCTTCATCCCCCCCCCCCCCGAATACCTTTTTTTTTTTTGTAAACTTTCTTTATCCTCCTACATCTCTGGCCCCACAGGCTCTCTCTCTCTGGCATGGGCACAGGGACCGACCTTTCTCCTGCTCACCTGAGATCACCCAGACCTAGCCTCTGTGGGGGACTCTCTCCTACCACACCCAACTCACCGACCCCCCCAATTCTGAGTCCCCCAAGGTGGGACTGCCAACTCCTCCGGTGCTCTATCTAGAATTCCGTGATGGCTGGAGTACAAGGGGAGCCAGTGGCAGGCCGGGCTGATCCGGTGTTGAGCATGAGGATTGACCATGGGCCCTGACATCGCTGTCCCTGTGTACCAAGGCTTTTCCTCTTTACTGGTCCTGGAGGCACAGACGTGCAATGACGTCATCGTGTGGTGGATGCACTCCCACACTCACCCACTGGATGTCTGCCAACACCTCCCTACCCATGAATGTGACCCCATCAGTTACGGTACCCTCTGTCTCCACCAGGGCCCACTGGAACTACAGGGTTCACAACCCTCCCACCCCAGGACAGGAGACGAGAGCAGTCCATTGGATGCTTGATCCTACTCCTCCCGAGCAAACCCTCAGTGACTCAAATTCGCTCCCGAACAAGGGTCGCCAGCGTGGCGTGAGGTGTGGCATCCAGTGCCTCAATCCTCAGCGCCACTGGACCGACCTTTTTTTCCATCTCTTTATTCTCCTTCATCGTGGCTCCCCTTCTGATGGCTATCCCCATCTCTGTCAACAACCTACCCTACCTGAGACTCACCTCTCTTGAAGCACCATGGGTGGGTGAGTGTCTCAGCAGGTAGTGCGGTGCCTGTGGAGGGCCACCATCATCCTACTGGAGGGGATTTCCTCTTTGTTTTGTCCCCTTCATCCCACAGAGGCATGCATGCTGTGGCGTACATGCCCTGCGTGAAGACCAAGGAACACCTCGGCTCCCGCACCTAGTCAACCAGGTGGGTGACTGCTGCCGCATCACCTACCCTCCGTTAGGTGTCAGATATGCAGTGGTATGCTCTGTCCCCCCCTCCCCAAAGGAGAAGGAGGGCCATCGTTGGATGCTCAATTCTCCTTCCCCAGTCGGCTCCCAAGCGACCTTAGCTCATTATCAAACCTGTGCTACCAGTGTGGCAGCAGGTGAGGCCCCCCAATGCCTAAGCCCTCTGCATCACTGAGCCAGCAGTCCTGCCTTCATCCTTGATGCTGCGACTAATTATAAATCACTAATGTGATTTTAGCTAATCAGCATGCAGCGCCACAGTACCAATATCCTGTGTAGAAGAATAATAATCAGTATTTATATAGCACTTTTCATGTACATAGTATCCCAGAGTGCTTTATAAGCAATGCTAGACTGGTAGTGAGGTGAGTGAAAGTGTAGTAACAGGCATTTTGCACATCAACAGCCACACACAACCTCGGACAATTTGCATGAACCAGTTTTCTGGGAAGGGGAATGTTGGCCAGGGCACCCGGGAAAATCTCCTATTCTTGTGAAAAGTTCCTTGGGTTCTTTTAGTTCCACCTAGACACCCAGCAGGATAGCACCAGAGATGAGTAGAAGGAATCTTGGTTTAACATCTCATCCAAAGGATGGCACACTCTGGAAGTGCAGCACCCTCTGGCACTCCACTCGGGTGCCAGCGTTTATGGTAGGAGCCCAGTCCTGGAGTGGGATGAGAACCCCTGACCTTCTGGCCCAGAGGCAGATATGCTATCAACTGAGATATGCTGACCTCTACAGTGTAAAGTGTACTCTCACGTGGGAGCATTAGGAAGTAGCCCTTAATTTCAGCACCAGGGAGAGATGGCAAAACAAAATAAAAAAAAAATAAAGACTAAAATTGTTATAAATCACAGGTGCTAAACTTTAGTGGTTTAAAATAAAATAATAGGGCCTCCGATGAGTGTCTCTTGTGGTATAAGAGACTCCTCGAGTGAGGGTTGGATAGACAAACGTTCAGCTTTGTTTTGTGGGCCTCTCGCCCAAACTTCACACTCAGAGACTCTTATACCATAACAGACACCCTCGGAGGCCCTATTAACTCATTTCATTAGGAAGTACAGGTTTAGTAATCATTTTTATGTGAAAGTTGAATGATACCCAACAGTGCTTCCCTTTTTCATAAATTACCATACCCGTCTTGTTAATGACTAGCTAGTCAAGAGTATTACCTAAATGAGACTTAAATGGCTTAGGCTGAACACATATTAAAGTGAGGTACAAACTGCTAGTTGGTCATGAAAGGCTTCTGGGAGAAGCTAGCGAAAGCTCACCCATCCCTGTGTTCAACAGGATGGGGCTTGGTACCTCTAACATAGTGTACAATTGGGGCATGCTCCTGGACTGCAGCTTGACCTTGTAAAATCATGTTCTGGCTGTGATGCCAAGAACAAGCTCTCCAGGGGCTTCCTGCCCCACAGGCATGGGATTCTCGGATACCGGGCGGTCAGCACTTCCACAGCCGCTGCCAAAGACCCCAAGCCCGGACTCTTCTCGTGCAAGCTGAGGACAAGCTCTCCAGGGCTCCCTGCCCCACAGGCATGGGATTCTCGGATACCGTGCGGTCAGCGCTTCCACAGCCGCTGCCAAAGACCCCAAGCCCGGACTCTTCTCGTGCAAGCTGAGGACAAGCTCTCCAGGGCTCCCTGCCCCACAGGCATGGGATTCTGGAACACCAGGCAGTTGGCGCTTCCACAGTCGCTGCCCGAGACCCCAAGCCCAGACTCTCCTCTTACAAGGTATGGCAAAAGTGCTAATTTCGCACCCACCCTCTCACCCATCCCCTCCACTTATTAAATACGCCATTATCCTGCCCCTTTCACAAAAGCACGCCCAAGAAGGCATTCGTCTGCCAGTCCAGTCTTCCGTACTGCATTATAGGAATGCCCCCTGAGGCAGTCGTCCGCTAACACAGGTGTCTCTTTGCCATTTTCATTATGTGGCGGTTACAAATGCTTCCTCCACACTCTGTGCCTCTAATATTATTTTATGACTAAGTTCGCCCTCCTCTGTCCCCAGATCTTGAATTTCTAGGGGACCTTACACTTTTATTGTAATTCCCTGTCTTTAAGCTATACTTAGCTCAAGCTTCCACTAAATTTTGGGAATGGGTGGCTCTGAGAGCACTTTCAAAAGGGGCTCCCTGCTGTTATCCCTACTGATTATCCTCTGTTGTGCTCCAGTGGCATTCTACTGGTAGAAGCCCACACAAGCAGAATGTGACCCTTTAATGATTTGTTCTTTGGACATACATTTGCCCTACAGTTACCTATGTGCCATTCAGGTTGTCCTACTGTCACATTACAGCCAGGGCATCCATCGTGGTGGTACCTGTATTGAGCCACCTTCTCAAGTTATTTTGCCAGTTCCTTTTTGTGTTACTCATTCCCTGCACTTTTTGGTCAGGGTATTGATTCACCTAGCTCTAGGGTGGTACACCCTTAGGGGTGGTGACTGGCGTACCCAACCTGCTAAGTTTCACAGACGCACCAGGGCTAGGATTCTTAAACTAACTTTTGCTGCCCTAACAAAGCTATTATTTCTGTTGCTGATATGCTCGGACAACATTGAGTTAAATCCTGGTCCCATCTCTCTCCCCCCTATCCTCTCCTTCCGAACTGCTTCTCTTAAAGGTATGAGTTCCTGGCATGTCAATGTCTGTAGCCTTCTAAAAAAAGTTTACCATGATACAGGCGTGGATCAACCATACTCAGCCAGATGTCTTTGTAATCTTCAAATCTTGGCTTAGGCCAGCATCCCAGAACAGAGAGATTAGTATCCCCTCCTACCAGTTATTCAGAATGGATAGGCCTACTAAGGGAGGTAGAGTGGCAGTATATGTTAAGGAAAGGTTTACAATGTCCTGCCTGGATTCAACCTACATTAAGAATAGAAACATAAACTTTGACGGCAGATAAGGACCGCTAGGCCCATCTAGTCTGCCCATTTCCCTACCTACAGGATAGGCCGCAGATCCTAGTTAACCAACAGTCTATTTCTTCCTACCCCCCACTAGAATTGCCTTATGTATGTCCCATGCATTCTTGAATTCTCCCACAGTTCTAGACCCCACAACCTCCTCAGGAAGGCTGTTCCATGCATCTACTACCTCTCTGTGAAATAATACTTCTCACATTGCCCTGAACCGCCCTCCTTCTATTTTTAAATTGTGTCCCCTTGTTCTTGCAAGTCTCTATTTCTGAAAAATGCTACCCTCTTGGACTTTGTTGATTCCACTGAGGTACTTAAAGTTTCTATCATGTCCCCCTCTCCTTCTTTCCTCAAGGGTATACATATTAAGCTCCTTTAGTCTCTCCTCCTACTGACTTCTCTTGCAGACCCTGCACCATTTTGGTTGCCCTCCTCTGGACTGCCTCTATCCTGTCTATGTCCTTGTGAGATGGGGTCTCCAAAACTGGACACAGTACTCCAGATGGGGTCTCACTAACTGTCTGTACAGAGGATAACAACTTCCTGTTTTCTGCTGCTGATGCCTCTCCTATACATCCCAGTATACCCCCAGCCCTCCCTACTGCCTTCTCACATTGCTTGCTAACCTTAAGGTCATCTGACATGATTACCCCAGGTCCCTTTCCTTTTTGTTGTTGTTACTACCTCCCCACCCATTGTGTATTCTTCCCTGGGTTCTTGTTTCCCAGGTGCAATATTTGCACTTCTTTGCATTGAATCCTAGCTGCCTATACTTCTGACCATTCCTCCAACCTTGCCAAGTCCCTTTTCATCCTTTCCACGCCTCCTTGTGTATCAACCCTGTTGCAGATTTTTGTGTCATCTGCAAAGGCATACTTTTCCTTCAGTCCTTTGCAATGTCACTGATGAAGACATTAAAAGGACTGGACCCAATACTGAACCTGCGGTGCCCACTAGTAACCTTTCTTCAGAATGGACTCCATTTACAATTACCTTCTGTGTCCTGTTGTCCAGCCAATGTTTTACCAGGCTACACCTGAGTCCCACTCCCAGGCTGGTTAATTTGACTATTAATCTTTGTGTGAGACTGTGTCAAATGCCTTGCTGAAGTCTAGGTAGGCCATGTCCACAGCCCCTCCCTGGTCTACTACTTTGGTCACCCAGTCAAAGAAATCTATAAGATTCGTCTGACATGACCTTCCCGCTGTGAACCCATGCTGCCTTGGGTCCTGTGCTCCACTGGCCTCCAGGTACTCTACTATTCTTTCCTTCAGAAGTGACTCCATCACTTTTCCTACCACAGAGGTCAGACTGACAGGTCTGTAGTTTCCTGCCTCTGTCTTGGACCCACTTTTGTGAAGGGGAATCACATCCGCCTTCCTCCAGTTCTCGGTACCACACCATCCTCCCATGATTTATTAAAAAGAGTAGCCAGTGGTTTCACTAGTTCCTCCTTAATTCTTTTAGAATTCTGGGGTGAATTCCATCAGGACCCAGTGCTTTGTCCACCTTCAGTTTTAGGAGTTCTTGCAGAACCCTTTCTTCTGTGAAAGGACTGGATCGACCCCCTATCAAGAGTGCTTCTGTTAATTGGATTAGGCGCTTCCCCTCCTCTTTTGTGAATACTGAGCAGAAATACTTGTTCAGTATTCCTGCTTTTCACTGTTCCCTCTGCCACCCACTGTTCATTCTATTCAGCCTCACTATCCCTCCCTTTGTCTTTCTATGCTCGTGATGTACCTATAAAGGTTTATCCCCTTCTTAACTGAGTTGGCTATCTTTTCCTCAGTTTGGGCCTTTGCTATTCTGACTTCCTCCCTGCTTCCTTCTGCCTTAACTGGTACATCTCTCTGTCCTGCTCCTTCTGTGTTTCCTTATACTTCCGGAATGCTATCTTTTTCTTCCTGACTTTCACAGCCACCTCTTTTGAGAACCATAGTGGCTTTTTCTTTCGTTTTGATTTGTTCATTTGCTTCACACAAAGGCTTGTTGCCTCTGTGATGGCAGTTTTGATAATTCCCCATTGTTGCTGAATGAATGAGTTTGAATGTCTGACACTGAAGATTGAATGATCTACTTCCCTGGCCCTTAGAGTGATTGGTTGCTATAGACCCCCATCTGCTGGAACACTACTTCTATCACACCTTCGTTCTGTTATGGAGAATTAGAATCTGGAAACAATCATCCTAGGAGACCTTCATTTTGACTGGCTCTCCAAGACTGCTTCACCCCTTAACACCTTCTGTGATCCCCGTGGGTTAGTGCAACTGATTCACGAACTTACGCATCCAAATAAAAAGAACTTGAGTAACAGTACATTGCTAGATGTTCTATTAGTTGATCAGCCTCATCTTTTTTCACATGCTGGAACCTTCTTCGCTGATATCAGTGACCATTGCTTCATTGCTGCAGTCAGATCGCTTCATCACTCAGGACCTACAGCTAAATTTCTTACAAAAATGACCCATCGCAACTTTGGCTGCCTATATATATAAAATGGAACATTCGCCATGCTGGCAAGACTTCTACCTAGCCACCACGGTCTACTCGACTTATGATACCTTTCATGATATACTGGTAGGGGCCCTAAATAAGTACGCCCCTATGGTAAAAATCCAAGTGAGAACCAAAACTTGTCGGTTCTCTGCTGAGCTGAAAGCTGCCTTGCTCGGTAGGGATTGTCACAAACCCACTCAGCAGGTCAGGCCCTCTGAAAGAAAATCAAAGACAGACCACGTAAGCTCTAAAAAGAGTTTTACTAAAATAGATAAACATATGTAAAACACAAAATACAGAACTATTATATCACAAGACACACAAATCTCTTAAACAAAACAGGTTTTAACAGTGCAATTCCTACTACAGTACTTAATCTCTAAATACCTGCTTAAAAGTGCTCACAGATGTTACTTTGTCAGAGTCTAGATAAAAGTGTCTCTGTGAAGTCAAACAGAATAATGTTTAAAATCTGGTTTTCCCCACCTACTTGCATGAGGTCACCTAGCTCCTCCCTGTCAGAATATGTAAAAAAAATATTTATATAAAAAACAGTATGTCTTTTCCAAGTATTAAATTCTGCAACCTCAGCAAGACACATGTCCTCCAAATGACATTTCTTTGATCTCATGATAAGCTTCCCCCTTCCAGGACATGAAAGCATATTTATGATTTCACATCAGTTTACTAAACCTGGATTCCTCTCCTAACGTCATAAAATGGATATGCTCAGCTCAGGCCTCTCCCAGCCTGTGATTAACTTTAGATAAAACAGGATATCCTTGATCAAGGTCTGTTCTACTCTGTCATTAGCTTTAGGCCTGCCATGTAACACCTGGTATCCAAAACATGTGTGAGTGTGTGTGTGTGATCTCACATGTTGTTTCTGCCTTTTCTCATGGGAGACAGTCCATACACATTTTTATATTTACAAAAAATGATCATACAGCACTCAGAACTGGCTGTCCACATCACAGGGATAAGCTCTGGAAGAAGGCTTGCCAAACTAAGCTTGATTCAGATTGGTGTCAGTTTAGAAAGGCATATAATGCTTGTACAGAAATGGTCAGGAATGCTAAGGCAGCATTCTATCTCAGTGATCTGGATTCCACAGCAAAGTGCTCCTCTGAATTCTGGAGGACAATCAAGGATATGTCCGATCATGTGCCTGATAATTCCTTGCCCCCTAAGATTACATCTGGGGGTAAGACTATTTGTGACAAACCAGGTATCAGACGTATTTAACAATCATTTTGCCACAGCTGGTCTAGCGTTTGACAATTCCCCTGCAGCCATGGTCTGCTCCCTACTTAGTGTCCCTTGCACAGACTCTACTGCCCTGGTACCCGGCTTCTCGTTCCAACTGGTCTTGTTGAAAGAGGTTGAAGATCTTATGCACCAGCTGGATGTTAAGAAAAGTGCCGGTGCTGACTCTTTGGACCCTTATTTCCTAAAAATCGCTTATCATGTCCTTGCTGTTCCTATCACCCATTTATTTAACTTGTCACTGCCTCTAGGGTCTTTCCCTCTGATGTGGAAAATTGCTCATGTCATCCCCTTGTTCAAATCAGGGGATCCCTGTGACCTCAACAACTATAGACCAATTTCTCTCCTTCCAATTTTGTTGAAACTCCTGGAAAAGATTGTCAGCAACCAACTTAGAGTCTGTCTCAAAGCCAATAATCTACTAAACCCAATGCAATCGGGTTTTAGCACTAAATAGCACTATTTCTGCCCTTGCCGAAGTCACAAATGATTGGTACCACAAATTAGACAGTAGAAACTGTGTCTGTGCTGTATGTCTAGACCTTAGCAAGGCTTTTGATACAGTGGATCATAGCCTACTACTCTCCTCTCTGAAGAGCATAGGCCTGGACTCAGTATCCTTGCACTGGTTTTCTGAGTACCTTGTAGGACGTCAACAACAAATCAAGGCTGAGGGGGAAGCTATCCCCACTCAAACCTCTTCTGAGGGGAGTGCCACAAGGATCTATACTTGGTCCCTTGCTTTTCGCTATCTATGTCAATAATATTGATGAGTGCACCAATAAGGCAAACATACACGTGTTCGCTGATGACACAGTGTTATATATAAGTCGACCAACTGCCGAAGCCGCCTGTGCAGACCTACAGAAAGAAACCAGCTCCAGAACCAGCTCCTTCACAAAAAATGTATTTTAAATGCAAAAAAGACAAAGGTGATGCTGTTCTTGCCCTATAGCCGTGCGATGAACCCGGCCAGCTCTGGAGTACTACCTCAGATCACCTCAATCCTGGGAGAGAAACTGGAGTTTGTTTCAAAGTTTAAATACTTAGGAGTGTGGTTAGACCATAACCTCTCATTCTCCGAGCATGTTGAAAACCTTGTAAAGAAATTAAGGCAGAGGCTGGGGCTATTCTTTAGAATTAGCCAGTTCCTCACTCCCTTAAGTCCAAGCTACTTTTCTTTTGCTAATCAGTATGTCAGATTTCTTATACAGTCACTGTCCTAAAGCCTCGCTTGTCAAGCTGGATACTCTTTATCACAGAGCCATCAGGTTTATTACTGGTCTCCCTATCTCCACCCATCATTGCTCTTTGTACACAGCAGTAGGATGGTCCTCTCTCATGTTCAGGCGTGATAGAAATGCAGTCCTTTGGACTTACAGAGTCATCATGAATAGGCTCCCGCAATACATAACAGAATGTCTCCCTCTAAGTGTGCCGGGATCATACGCTTTAAGAAGCGCATCCTATATCACACTATGTATTCCTAAGGCATCCTCCTGCTATGGCAGAGTGGCCATTAGCTTTATGTTGCCATCCTTGTGGAATAAAATGCAAAAACTACTGAATGCCTCCTCAGTATTAATATCTTCAAGACCTTATATGCTCGATAAGTGTGTGAGCCATGCGACTGTTTCCCTAGCTCCTTATTGCTGTCCGCACTTTAGTTACTCCCCTGAGCCCAGTCACAGTCACAAATGCCTGTAATCCTTGACTACTGTTGCTCCATGAATATATTCTTGACCCTAAAAGTCTTTTTTATTCTCCCATCTCCATACTCTCTCCCCGGCTGATGACAAGCTCCATAGGGGGTACCTGCCCCATAGGCGTGGGACTCACGGACATCAGGTGGTCAGCATCCTCACAGCCGCAGCCTGAGACCCTATGTCCGGACTCTCCTTTAGCAAAGCACTGCTAAAGCCGCTAACCAATCGGGTTGTGAGCGCACTTCGGCCCTAGCTTCTGATTGGCTCCTGTAGGTTGTTCCCATGTTCCCTTTTAAACCTAGCTATAATCTGTTTCTCTAGCTGAACTTAGTCAGAAAAGCTGTAATCATTTATTTGCCTGACAGCTGGACCCTCTTGTTACTGCTTAGAGTGCAAGAGTTGGGAATCTGTGTGATTACACTCCCTTCTGAATCTTGTGCCTGAGCGAAGGCGCCAAAGAATAACCATCCTTTATCCTGATGTTCTGCCCTCCCGCTGTTCCGTCGGTCCTATGTCCACAGCCAGCTTCTATGCTGGACCCCTTCTGTTCTTCCCTGCCACGTTCAAGCCCTCTATGGGCCCCTGTCCCGCAGCCATAGAAAACCTGGACACCAGGTGGTCGGCGCTGCCTCAGCCGCTGCCGCAGAACCTAAGCCCAGACCCTCCATTAGCAAGGTACAGCAAAGCAGTCTTCCAATCGGAATGTTAGCGCTCTTCGGACCTGGCCTCCGACTGATTCCCGCAGTTTACTTCGGGGTTCCTTTGTAAACCAAACTAAAACCTCTTTTATCTGTGAAATGTGTTCTTACAAGCTGTAATCACCCATTTTGCCTGACCTTTAAGACATCTATCCCTCGAACTCGAGCGTCAATTTAGGGAAATTCGTGTGATTATATCCCTTTCTGAATCCCTGTGGTTGCTCCAGCTCCTGCAATGAGCCGATGATCACTTTACCCCACTGAGGTTTATCACTAAGCCGTTATGACTGTTGTAACATTAAGTACTTACTTACATATTGTTAATTATTTGTATAATTTGTTCCCATTGTATATAACCCCGTATGTATTTTACTAACTGGCCCGGTTCTAACCAGGTCCATCTTGTAAATGAGCTTGCTCAACGATAGTCACTTGGATAACTAAAGATTTTGATTGATTGATTGACTGATGCAGAGCAGCTTATATTGTGCCAATATCATTCCACAGTAGCACCCCCCATCCCCCCAAGGCAGCTCCAATCACCTCTGATCTTACATTCGTCTTATCAAGGCTACATTACTGGAATTTAGGATATGCAAGTATTTTGTGCCAATGTACTGCTGGAAATAAAAGCACTTGTTACTAGTACTGGATCGAAAATAAACGTGAAATTGCACCTGAATTGGTAAGTAGTTTTTTTTCCTATTGTCCACCTGGGAATAGAAGTAGGAGGTTGTTCAGGAAAGAAGTTTGGTTTATCTTCTGTTTTAACCAAAATATTTGAATAGTTTTGTACTTGAAATTAGTTCTGTGAGTTAAAAATTACTACTTTGAGTTAGAACTGTTACTTGGGCTGTGATATTGTAACTAGTGGGGCTTGTGTGCTGGTTGTGGGAACACTTCTTTAGCAGTGATAGTTAGAGTGAAATTTAAATGTGATGTTTGCCTGGTGGTAGTAGAGCCCTTCCACCCACCCTATTTTGTAGGCTTTCTTAAATACTGAAAAGCCATTGGGGGTTGGAATTGAGGGGCTTTGCATTTCTGTTTGTGACTAAAATTTGAAGCAACAGGAACTGGTGGGCCTGTGACATCATACGGTACCTGATGTCTGAATACACACACTGTTAGCGGGACTGGACACACACTGGACTGTATGTGTTTGTGAGACTTGGGAACATTATTGGTGGGGTTAAAATTGGGTTCGTAAACAACTGCAGTCAGTATAGAGAGAGACTGTATTCCAAGGGGGAAAGGAATGAGAAAAGGGGTGTGTGCCATTGTGAACAGAAAGGGACAAACAGGGTGGCCACATTCCACCAAGGCAGGCATCTTCGGAAGGGTTGTAGGCTGCACAGGCTGAGGGGTGGCAATAATTCTCAATTGAGCCTGGAGAGAGGGAGGCTGCCCACTCTGTAGACAGCTATCTGATATCAGGAGTGAAGTATATTAGTTAAGGAGTAAGCTGGGGGAGTTGGGGTGTGTGTCCAAGGATAAGGGATGTGGATATGGGCGGCAGAAGGGTGGGGCTGCGGAAATGCTCAGAAATTACAGGACGTTATGCTACAGCATGCAGGAGGGGGGATATTAGGGACAGAGGACCCTTAAATAGAGATGTTGGCACTAAGGGGAAAACTTATGGGGTAAACATTCCGAATATAAAGAGAGTGGAGGGGGAAGAGTCAGGAGGGGCTGTTGTGGGGAAGCCTAGAAGAGCAGACAGTGAGAAGGGTGGGGCTGTTGTGGGGAAGCTAAAAGAGCAGACTGTGGGAAGGGAGCTCCTAAGGAGAACAGGGCAGTCGGGGGAAACTCAGGTTACTTGATGGAGGCTGGCACAGAGTGTTACAATAAATTTGAGCTACTAAGCAACCTTGAGGGGGAGGAAGGGGTTGGTGGAAATGAGGAAACTGATACAGAAGCTGGGGGGAAGGAGTCGGATACTCATAGGGCATTACAGACCTGCAAAGGAAAGGACAGAAATAGTCCCAGAGAGAGAAGGGGAAATGTAAATGTTAAGCAGATGTGGGAGATGCAACATATTGCAGACATGAGGGAGGAGAGCACGACTGGAGAGAAACTGGGAGACAAGGAGGTGGGGGAGCGGCCCCCCTTCAGGAGGGGGTTCTGTACCAAGGTTGGGGCCCTAGGTAAAGGGGACCCACAGAGGGCCTCTGGAGGTAGGGGTACTATCACAAGGGGGAGGATGGCAGTGTGGGGAAGGGGAAACAATCAGGCCAGGATAAATGGTTTGGATAAGAGGAGGTTAAAGAGGACACCTATTCGGGGGTCTGAGTTAAGAGGCAAAATAACAAGGAGGCAGAAAGGGAAGAGACAAGGGGTCTCTAATAGTGAGGAAGACTCCATGGAATTGAGATCATGAATAAAGGGGATGGGGGTTGAGAGCACATAGTGGAGGTAACCATAAGGATGATGGCGGTGTTAAGGTTCTGTTACTGGGAGACTCGATGATTAGGGGTATTCATTGGGAGGGACAGGGGAGTGGATGCCATAGCCAGGTGAAGGTAGTGAGTATCTCTGGGCTGACAGTGCACAGAGCAAAGTTCATGGTGTATGAACTGGTTAGGGATTGTGGAGGGAAACCGGATTTCCTGGTGCATTTGGGAACTAACGATCTAGAAGGAAATAGCATTTTGGAAATCCAAGCAAGGTTCTGAGAACTTGTCAGTCTGTCGGGATAATGGATGCAACATTTCCTTTTCAGAGATATTGCCGGTACCAAAGGCCTCAGTGGAGAAAAAATGAAGATCACAGAGGTTAATGACTGGCTCAGGAAGTGGGGTGAAGAAAGTGGGTCAGGGGTGTTAGGGAACTGGAAAGGAGTTTGGGAGGATAAGGGACTGTATGCCAAGGACAGGCTTCATCTTGCCCCATTAGGAAGGAGTCCTTAAACAGGGGGTGGCTGACTACATTCAAGAAAGGTGGGGTTTAAACTTGTGAGGAGGGGAGGGATAAGGGAGGGGCTGACCAGAAGCCCTCTCCTCCAGGTGAGGGGAGTAGCCTTCAAACCCAAGGGAGGGGAGAGACTGGGGGAGGAGGTTTCATGAGGAGCAGAGGGAGGATGGAAGTATAAGGAACCTGGCTGGGGTTCGACAAAGGGGATCAGGGATAAGGGGTGGTGGGTGGTGTTAGTAACTGCCAGGAGCTTGGGAAACAAGTTGCCAGAGTTCCAGTTCATGCTGTTTGGGGGGGGGGTGTGGTGGTGGTCACGGAAACATGGGCCAACAAAAACCATGACTGGGACCTAAACATGCAGGGGTACACTATGCTTAGGAAGGATAGAAAGGAGGGCAGAGGGGGTAGCTTGGCTATGTTCATTAGAGATGACATAGATATTGCTAGGGTAGAAAAGGTAGAGGGAAATGTGGAGGCCTTATGGGTCACCTTACAAACCCTGGCAGGAGGTAAGGTCAAGCTGGGTGTAGTATATAGGCCCCCTGGGATGGGTGATGTTCTGGAGGATGGTTTGCTGGACAAATAATTGTCCAGTGTGGACCAAAAGGGGAAGGAGTGGTGTTGATGGGGGACCTTAATATGGCAGGTACAAACTGGGGAACCATGTCCTCTAAGGTGGCCAAGGAGCAGAGGCTGCTGGACGGCTTCCAGGATGTGTTTTTAACACAGCACGTGATGGAGCCCACAAGGGAGGGGCATGTCCTGGACGTGGTTCTGGTGGATGGGGATCTGGTAAGGGACCTGGTTGTAAGAGGATCCCTGACTGGGAGCGACCACAATACTGTCTGGTTTCAAATAAGCATGGGGGAGGGGAGATCTAGGACACTGGCAATGGACTTCAGGGGGCAGACTTTGTGGGCATGGGAAATATTCTCAAGGATCACTTGAAGGGGATTACAACAATGACAAATGTGGAAAAGAGATGGGAGGTCATAAAACGGGGACTTCATGAGGCAGTCAGGACCTGCGCTAAGGTGAAGCGTAAGGAAGCAAGGTCACATAAACCATGCTAGTGGTCCAGTGAGGTTCAGGTAGCGGTCAGAGAAAAGAAGGCTGCCTACAAAAAATATAAAACAACAAGAGGGCTAGGGAAAAATGTACCATCTTGCATCTAGAAAAGTCACCCGGATGGAGCGGGGGGCAAAGTCCAGTAAGGAGCAGTGGCTGGAACAGGGGAATATGGGGAGGGGAAAAGGGGTTCTTCCAGTACATTGGGGAGAGGAGAAAAACTAAGGGCCATCTCAGCAGATTGAGATCAGAAGGAGGGTGGGTGGAAGAGGCGAGGGACCAGGCAGAGGTATTAAACCAGTACTTCGCCTCTGTGTTCACTAGGGAAGGGGATGGGATATCTACAAAGCAAGGCACAATGGGGATAGAAATGGTAGTGAGTGGGATCAGGGGAGCAACAGAAATGGAGCAAGAGGGAGGGAGAGGTACCCCTGGGGTGTCACATCAAGATAAGGATAAAAAGGCCAGTAAGGTGGAGGGGACGGATGATGCTATCTCCACCGAAAGGGTGTGGTTAGCCCTTAAGGCCCTAAAAAAGAGAAATCTCCTGGGCCAGATGACATTCATCCGAGAGTACTATGGAAATTGGCGGACATAATGGCTGCACCCCTGGCAGAGCTCTTCAACAGGTCACTTGAGACAGGGGGGGTACCTAGGGATTGGCGAGAGGCACATGTGGTGCCAATCCATAAAGGGGGGGTCAAGGGAAGTACCAGGTAACTATAGACCCATCAGTTTGACCTTGGTGGAGGAAAAATTAATGGAGAGTATACTAAAGGAATGATTGGGGGTGTACTTGGAGGAGGTGGGAGGTCTGGATAGACGGCAACATGGGTTTCTGCCAGGTAGATTGTGTCAAACCAATCTTGTGGAGTTCTACGAATGGGTAACATCAGAATTGGACAGGGGAAACCCTGTGGATGTATTATTCTTGGACTTCAGCAAGGCGTTCGACTCTGTTCCCCACAATAGTCTGGTGGAAAAACTGACGGGGTTGGGAGTAAGACCATTGATGGTCAGATGGATTGAAAACTGGCTAGCTGGACGCACTCAGAGAGTAGTGGTCAGTGGGGAGCTCTCAAACCCTAGAGAGGTTGGTAGTGGGGTACCACAGGGCTCAGTCCTGGGTCCGATCCTGTTTAATGCATACATATCAGACATCACAGGGATTTATTTAACTCTAAAAATTGATTAGCGTTTTGCTCATAAAAGTGTTAAATCTTTGTGAAAATGCACAGCTCTTGCCTCACTGTGTTTAACAAACAGAGCACTTCTAGAAAATCTATATAAATACATTCTATACAGTTAATATAGTCCCAAGAAAAAAACTGCTAATCAATTATTTAAAACCCTGCATCAGGGAGGGTATAGGGTGTGAAACGAGTCTCTTCACTGATGACTCCAAGATGGGAGCAGTAGTTGATGGGGAAGAGGGGAGGTTGGCCCTGCAAGGGGACTTGGACACCCTGGAAAGGTGGGCTCACACATGGAAATTAAATTTCAATATCACCAAGTGCAAGGTGTTACATCTTGGGCTGGGAAACCCTAAACATAGGTACACCCTGGGAGGGGAGGTGCTGGAGGCCTTCACAGGGGAAGAAGACCTAGGGGTCATGGTGGATGCATGTATGAATAACTCTGAGTAGTGCAGAAGAGTGGCTAGCAAAGCAAACAGGATGTTGGGATGCATCATAAGGGGATCACCTCTAGGAGCAGGGAAGTGATTCTGCTGCTGTACAATGTACTGGTTAGACCACGCCTTGAGCACTGTGTACAGCACTGGAGACCACACTTGAAGAGGGACATACAGCTCCTGGAAAGGGTACAGAGGAGGGCAACTAAGATGATATGAACGACTAGGGGATTTGACGTATGAGGACAGACTTGAGGAACTCTGCCTGCTTTCATTGGAGGAGAGACGGGGGGACATGATTGAGGTCTTCAAGTACCTCAAGGGAATAAATAGGGTAAACACGGAGGGGATCTTTAGACTAAAGCAGGGAGGTATCACCAGAGGGCATGGTTTGAAGTTGGAAGGTAGAAGGGTGAGGGGGGGGAAGAGGAGGAGGTTTTCACTGAGAGGTGGAGGATCCTTGGAGCAGCTGCCTGGCGAGCTGGTTCAGAATCTACAGTGGGAGCTTCAAGAGAGGGTGGGACAGACACAGAAGCAGATGTATCAGATGATGGCCTGGCCCGGGGTGGGGTGGGGATGGATGATAGGGGTTTCTGGAACACGGGGGGGGGCCTCGGTACTCAACTAGGAATCTGAGGTTCGAGCAGACTCGATAGACCATAAGGCCTAATCTGCTGGCAATTAGTATGTTAGTATGAAAAGAGGTTTTGCTGACCTGCTTTCATTTGCCTTTGGCATACATGTGTTTTTTAACGGTTTCAAATCCCTTTAAGTACTGGGCACTAGGACCTGTACACAAGTGACAGGATTTGTTTTGTTTTGTTGAATTTTATATTATTTTGTGTCCATTTTTCAGTTCTGCAAAACATCATGGCCCCTGCAAATCCAGTTTGGCCTCGGGTAGTGGGACATCAGAGGAGAATAGTGTAGTAACTTCCAGTAGACAGTAGATCCAGTGACATGGGAGTAGCTGGCAATCACCATCTGACATCAGGTAGATACACTTCCATACCCCCCCACGGGGCCAGCACTGAGCTATACATGCCATGTTCCAATTTCCCTTGCTGCAGCCTACCCATCCATACCCCCCCAGTTGGATAACATCCTCTGGAGAACTAATCTGTCAAGGCCAGCTCACAGTGATGACCTCAGGAATGGACAGCCTGCAAAGCTTTGTAGCAGGTGAGCATGTCAGTGGCCCCTCCTACAGATACTTGAACCTGGTAGGTAGCCCAGGTATATGCCTCTCTCAGGTGGAGGGCCGGCTGGAACACCCACTGGGCGGGGACTTCTGACTGGAAGGGCGGAGCAGGGCTCTTGGGGACGCAGGTACCCGTGTCCTTTATGCACATTTTGTGTTTCAGGACGCTCGTCCACCAGCCCAGAGACTCTCAGCAGCAGTACAGGCACGGGAGTCCTGAGCAGGCTGCTGTACTACGCATGTGCGAAATGCATGATTTTGTAAATTTCTTTTCCTCTTCCCTCCCCTTTGCCGCCTGGTGGTTTCGGCTTCTTGGAGAGTGGCGCAAACCACCAGGTAAGGTGGGGAGGGAGGGAATGTGGAGGAAAGGCCAACAGCAGTATTCATGGGGGGGCCAATTAGTTCCCCTCTTGGAGCCGCCTGTGTGTGGTTCATCAGGAGGACGAGAGCTGGAGAACCACAGGCTCTCAAGAGCCATTTTGGAGATGCATCGATGGAGAAACGTGGCAAGGAAAGAGCAAACAAAAGAAAAAGTGTTTAAAATAACAAAAACAAAACAAAAAAATGCACGGTCGGACAGTCTGCCCCAGTCACCAGAGGACAAGAAGGAGGTGCACAGGTATATTTTTTGCAGCCAGTAAGCTGCACACATTCATTGGAGGCACCAGTGTGTGTTCTTATTACATGGAAGGGTAATTTTTCAGTTTACTTATTTTAGGCAGTTAGGCATCGTGACTATTTCTGGCCAATGGTTCAGTGAGCTTAGGATTTATACTGTGTCTTTTTGTGCCTTTATTTATTTATTTTTTTATTTATTCTTTTTGGTGCCCGCTCTGCTTTGCCAGGCATCTGCCCGGTCACAGACCCCTTAGTTGCAGCATCCCCAGATGAGCTGCACTCCCGGGACCCCCCTGGATTACCCCCCCCAGGGCAGAGACACAGCACCCCTGGCCCTTTTTAAGGCACCATGAACAACGGGATAGGGCAGGAGTTGGCCTGGGGAGCCGACTGCAGCCCAGGGGCGGACTTTATTAAGGCAGCAGAGACAAGCTATTTTTTTCCTCTGTTGGGGGGCAGGAACATGCAATGATGCCAGTGTCCGTCCTGCCCCCAGGAACCTTGTGGACATTGGTTGCTGTGGCACCCCTGGCCTCTGCCAGGGGTCCCCCATGCACTGACGATGACCCTCGCTCTCCCCCCAGAAAGCAGTCATAGGACGCTCAATCTTTCTCCCCTGGCTGGCCCTCCGATGACCCAAGTCTGTTCCCAAACCCGGGTCGCCGGCACCGCAAGCGGAAATCCAGCTGCTGCGCCAGTGGGCCGGCTGTCTTTTTTGTGCAGGGCCAAGTCAGTGGAGTGCACTGCAGCCAGGAGGACAGGGAGAGTGAAAAAGCTGGGTGGGGGAAGCCTCATGAGCGGCAACACAGCATGTCTCAACAAAGCCTTACTGATTATTTTGGTGGAGGAGAATCCTCCACACCAAAGGACAAGGAACAAACAACAACATCATCCTCTGACTGTGACTTAAGCACATCTCAGGAGACTGCTGACATTGTGAATGTTGAAACTGAAAATGATAAGCAGTCTGAACAGACTGCATTTGCTAAAAGCAAGACATTAAGGTTGTGGAGGGACAGCTGGACAAAGTTATTTCCATGGCTTGTAAAGAAGAAAATAGAGGGAAATACTGTTGAGAAGTGCAGTTGGTGTAAAAAAGGTGGCAAAAACAATCCATTTGCCACAACTGGCACAACCATTCTGCAAGTGCCTGCTTTCTACAGACATGAAAGAAACAGAGAACATTTGTAGGAGCACAATGGAAAGAAAACAGCAGAAAAACTGTATCTGCCAGTGGCATTTGAGAAGCAGATCTCAGGTACTGAGGCAAAGGATGACAGTAAAGTTGCTCAGTTAATGACAGTGTGCTACCTTACCAAACAAGGGCAATCACTAAACCAGTTTGAAACACTGATAGCTCTACAGGCGAGGAATGGAATCTTTTGAGCCAGGGCACAGGGCAGCTGTTGCTTGTGGAATGACACTAATGGTGGTGTTTTACATCCACAGAAACTAAAAGGCTGTCCAACCTTGCAAGACAGTGGCACAATCTACTCTGGTTGGGATGCAAGATATGACATGCTTGACTTCATAAAACAAAGTCATATAGGAAGAAATCAAAGCTCCCTTAGCAGGTTCTCAGTTTCTTGGGGGTAACAGTGGATGAAACCACTGATGTAACCATTCACAAAAAGCTGAACATTTATGTGAAGTGTGTAACCCCCCTGCAAATGGGGGTTCCCAAAAGACTTCCAGGAGCTTGCTTGAATGCTCCAAGCCTGAATGGTGTTTGGCATTTAAGCCATTTATCAGTGAGTGTTTTAGAGCCTCTGGTACTGTCTCTTTAAGAGCTGTCTGCTTGCAGACATAATTAGTTTGTATGGGGGACTGTGTGCTTCTCTGAGTACCACTCGAGCTGCTGCCAATTCACTTCATTTTGCAGTCACTAGAGTGCAAAGGGAACCTATCTGAAAGATGTAACTGTTTGCCAGAAATTATTTAGAGTAATAATGAAATTACAGTTTTGTCTATACTTTCTTTGCAGTCAGAACTGTGTCTGCTAGTTCCCATTCTAGTTTTGAACTACTGAACTGGACCAATCAGTGTGGGAGTAGCTAAGCAAAATGATGCCTTGGACGAATCAGAACTTGGACTCATAATCTGGAGCCGCCCACAAGAGGATTGTATGGGCAGTGACTTGGGAGATGTAGTTTAGACTTCAGTGCCTTTTGGACCAACAGCAGCAGTCTATTGTGAGTGACAGCCAATCCAGTCAAGAACTGGGAGGAACTCAAAGGAAGTGCCTGCTTCGGCCAGTTGGAGTTCAGTTGAGCTTTGGCAGTGAAGAAGGAAGGAGCCCTGTGCTTTTCAGTGTGCAGTTTTAGTCAAAAACGTGTGTAAGGCCCAGAGTTCGGTCTGCAGCTTGTGTAACAGCTTGTTAGGACTGAATCAGTCCTGTGAAAAGAATCAAAGGATCTCTGAAGAGTAGAAACCAGGCTCACCTGTAGAAGACTGGAAGAATTGCTGAAAATTGCACTTCGGTCTGTCAGGAACTGAATCTGCTGTGTGTTCTCCCGGGTATTGTGCAGTAATTGCGATCGGGATACAGATGCAGCCTGCCTGGTATAGTACTTTCTTTTATATGGATGTGTGAAGAGGTTTGTGTACCTCAAGTGAGCCCTGCTGACATTGAAGGACCCTATCTTATTTGGAGGTCGTGAGTACTAATTCAGGGTTGCTCCTGTTGAATTGCCACATTAAATCCAAATGGAATTACTGTACTGCTGACTGTTTAATTCTCCTTTCTCTGTGTGAAAGGGCCCTACCAGCTGCCACGGTTTGGACTAGCCACTAGGGCTTGGGTACCCAGGGACAGTAACTGATAGGGATAGGCCTGTGCACAGAGCCATAAATGAATTATTAGAGTGATAAGCATTAACCTGATTTCCCCTGTCCTTGTTATATCCCTAAATAAATCAGAGCTGCTTGTTTCAGCAAAGTTATACTGCCTGAGGTATTTGTCTATGTTAAAGTACTGTACTGTGATTGTTGCACTGTATCTCATTTCACAGGAGGTCCCAGTGCCGGAACCAGACCTGGGGGTAAGTGTATACTGTGAAGGTAATTTGATATATTGTGTGGGCCACTAGTGGGAAGAAAGGGGGTTGCAGTGTCCCAGAGGGCTGTGACCAAGTTAGTTTAACTATTGCAAACCCTGACCTCTGGGTGGAGGCACCCGCCATTGGATCCAGGCCCCTCAACCTGTTAGTGGCAAATCAGGCAGGGGTAGTAGCCCCTGGGATAGCGCCATCTAGGGGTTACAAGTGAATACACAATGCACAGGCCAAAATTAATTTCATTGACTGTATTGCAATACCTGATGGGAGGGCAGACCCAATTGTGGGAGAACTGTTAAGTGTGTGTTCTGCTAATGCAGTTGACCTTATCAAGATCATCACATTAGCAAGTGACGGTGCCAGCGTCATGACTGGAATGTACAATGGGGTGGGTGCAAAGTTAAGACAATAAGTTAACCCAAGGCTGATTCAGATCCATTGTGCTGCCCACAGACTGGCACTGGCAGCAGGTCAAGCATGTCGGGACAACCACGTATTCAATGAATATCAAGTAACCATCAAAAATGTGTACAGATACTACAGCAACTCTGCAGTACGGTACAATGCCTTAGGTTTCACCCAGGAAACACTAAGTGAGGACAATATCAGATATCTGAAGCACACTTCCAAAAGGAAAAGAGGTCGGCACTCCTCAAAGTTGCAAATTTGGAACGGAGGTTCTGAGGAAGGTGCTACTGGTGACGCTGAACTGTAAACTATGTGTGTTGAATGTTAGGCAGGCCAGGAAATCCATGGAGCTAAATGTGTATGTTTGAAACCACTTATTGGATTTAAAATACTTGCTTATTTTTGGAGCCGTATTTGCCAATATTCTGATGATGATGCTGCTGCACAATTGGGTTTGCCGAAATGAAAAGAAAGAAAATAAACATGCTTACAAATCTACACCTTTGAGGAGTGCTGACCTCTTTTTCTTTTGGAAGTGTGCTTCAGTACTGACTGTCTCGGTAAGGTGCACCCTCCCTCCTTTGTGCATACTGGTAACAACTTAATTAAGCAAATAAGTACTGTGTTGAGCAGTGTCCTGTCTGTGTTTCATATCAGATATCTGTCCCTAAAAGAACCTGCAAGTTTTCAGTGGCTGTCATTGCATACTGCAATTCAAGCAATTTTACAAGCCCTAGAGCATGATGCTGCAGCAAAAGGTGTGGCAGAAGCAAAGGGTCTTCACACAAAACTTAAATCAGCCTGCTTTATCTTATGCACTTCTTTTTTCACGGCTGTCTTAAATGTGGTGAATAAACTGTCTTTAGTCATGCAATGGGACAGTGTTGACATTTCGGTGGCCAGCAGCATGCTAGCCACAGTTAGTAGACTGCAACAGTTTAAAGAGCAGAATGAGGTAGAGCTATAGAAGACATTTGAGGAACTTGATGAACGTCCTGGCATGTGGCAGGATCAAAAAGTGAATGACAAGCCCGCATTGCGAATGCAGTTCCAGATGGCATCTCAGGGATATCTGACGCAACTCACTGAAAACATTCACACAAGATTTGAGACAACTTCAATGCAGCTGCTGCAGAACTTAAATGTTCTTCTCAATCCAAAGTGACTCCCAGATGACTCCATCATAATGGACAGCAGGAACTCAAGGATGTTTGCACTTTTTTTCCACGAAGTAACCTTCCAAGAAGAAACACTGCCAGCATTTATTGACCAATACAGGGCTGAGAAAGATTACGGACAATTCAAACTTGTTCTTAAATGTAAAAAAGGACTAACTTGGCCCAGTGGCGCTGAGGGTTGAGGCGCTGGATGCCACACCTTGTGCCATGCCAACGACCCGGGGTCGGAAGCGACCTCGGGTGTCAGAGGGTCGGCTAGGGGGAGGAGGATTGAGCATCCCAGGGACTGTGTTGGTTCTTGGTGGTGGCTGGGGGTCAGTGCAAGTGGTGGTTCGCTGTGGGGATGGCACGGACAGCGTCGGATGTGCGGTGCACGGAAGCGTGAACGGCAGCATCATTGACACCATTGCACACCTGTGGGGATGGGGAACCAATACATAGAAAATCCTCCAGCATGCTAGATGAAGTCCAGTCCATCGGTCCACTCCTACTCGAGATGCTCCCCCAAGATCATGACCCCCAGCTTCCGCGGCGGTAGGGTAAGTACCTGCCGTGAAGCAGCCAGTGAGAGGAATGGAGGAGGGGGTTGAGCACAGGCACTGGGAGTGGCAGCAGGGCTGGTGGTCCTGAAATATAGGGGGTACCATAGGTTACACCCCCCCCAACCAAGGAGGGAATAAATACATTTTTTTTTAAAAAAGGACCGACTTTGCTCAGCAGCGTCTGCCAAGACTTAATTGAGAACTATTAAGATGTATTTCCAGATTTTGTCACAGTGGCCAAGATTTTACTTGTGTCACCTGTTACATCAGTGGCATGTGAAAGAGGGTTTTCTGTACAAAACAAAATAAAAACAAAAGGTAGATGTTTCCTAAAGGCTGACAGTGTGAGTAAACTTATGTGGATTGCCCAAGAAGGAGCTGAACTTTAAGACTATAACCCTCATCCAGCAATTAAGAAATTTAAAGGCATAAGACTGCACAGAAAATAATATTTTTTAATTTTAAAATGTTTTAATAATTGTCTTAATTGTGTTTTTTTAGTTTCAGAGATCAGCAGATGACTGACGTGACCCAGAGACAGGGCGATGGAGGAACTTGGGTATAGGAGTAGAAAGATAAGTATCAAAAACTACTGTTCCAACAAGAGGCGGGTGGGGGGCAATGCATTTTCAGCCCCAAGTCCAATATGCTACTTTTGGTGGGGGAATAGAGCAAGATTTCAATTCCCAGGGGTTGGGGGGTGGTGACTGGCCATTAATATCCCCATTCTGCTAAATTACTGCATTATGTTTTGTTTTTGGTGGGGGAGGATCACAGACTAACAAGTTCAGATCGGCGGGGGTTGCGTAAAGTACTGTAAATATAGCCCCAATTGCGTACCCAGTGGTTTGTTTTTTTTAATAGTGGGGGGACAGTTTCAAGATCATTGTCAATGTAACCACTAACCCAGTCTGCTCTTTCCACAGTCTGTCTGCAACAGTGGCTTCTACTGTCATCAACACACACAAAACAGTTAAGAAATGTACGGGAGAGCTTGGAGAAGTTATGGGCAAGAGGGTGTTTTAGGAGAAGTTATGAGAAGGAAGGTGTTAGGAGAAGATATTGCCACAGAAAAAATGGCATGCCATGAAACAAGAAGTTCAAAGAAAAGCAGACTGATTGGCCAGTTGGTGCAGCAGTTGGATTTCCATCTGCGACACCGGCGACCCGGGTTCGGGAGCGGACCCAGGCCGCTGGAGGGCCAGCCGGGGAGAGAAGCTTGAAGCTTCAAATGACAGCTCGCCTTCTCTGGGGGAGGATGGGGGCATGGCTTGGCGTGTGCCGACTCCTGGTGGAGGCCGGGGGCACAGTAGCACATCAGCGCCTTGGGCTTGACCGGCCACAGGCAAAGGTCTAGGGATCATCAAACTCCAGGGCTGTCACAGTGGGGGAGCATGTTGCACATGTCGGCACTCATGCCTGACATCAGAGCACCTCCGACGTCTGCAGGAAAAAGCGGAAAAAGCCCTCCAGCTCCAGGTAGATGGAGCCTCCAGGAGCTAGCCCTCATGTGCCTCAGTCTGCCAGTCCGCCTCGGGACTGACGAAACCGGGACTGTTTGGGGTGTACGGGCCCCACCTCAATCCCTGCCCGGGGGGGGGGATAGCTGCAGCTCCGTGGGGGACCGAGGACGGTTCAGGTAAGGTAGGAGTGCAGGGGTAGACTCCCAAGGGGGCTCCCAAAGAGACAGAGCTGGAGGGGCGGGAGAGGAATAAAAAAAAAAAAAAAAAAGCAGACTGATCCAGATTTCATGCCACCACCAGATTAGATTGTGCCACTGTCTTAAACCAGACAGATTTGGGAGACCTGCTGAGCTAAGATACTTTGTGGGTGGGTGGGGTGGGTGGGAAAAGGGGTCTTTAGTCACCCCACTGTGCTATCCAGGCTTGAACACTGGCACTAGCTCTTTTTAGCTGACACACACGCAATAAGAAATGTGCAGGAGCACTGGAGAAGTTATGGGCAGGAGAGTGTTAGGAGAAGTTATGGGAAGGAGGGTGTTAGGAGAAATTGCCATAAAAGTATGCTATGAAAAAAGAAGTACACAGAAAGCAAGACATTACAGACTGAGTCATTCTATATCCAACCAGATAGATTGTGCCACTGTCCAACACCAGATTTGTGAGCTGTCAAGCCTAAAAAGGGTGTGGGTGGGTGGAGGGCTTTTGTCATTCCAGTCAAATCTAGTCTCGGTACAGCCAGGTATTCTTACACAATTTCAGAATATTTGTGCAGGAGAGTAGCAGGGAGAAGTTAATGGGCAGGAGGGTGTTAGGAGATGTTATGGGCAGGAAGAAGTTATGGGCAGGAGGGTTTTAGGAAATGTTTTGGGCAGGAGGGTTTTAGGAGAAGTTGTGGGCAGATGGGTGTTGGAGAAGTTTTGGGCAGAAGGGTTTTAGTAAAAGTTTTGGGCAGGACGGTGTTAGGAGAAGTTGTGGGCAGGTGGGTGTAGGAGAAGAAATAATCACTGGCTTATGCCAGGTCAAGATACAAAAGTAGCAATTAGTTGTTACACAGATGGCACCACCAGATGGAGATTGTACTAGGAGGGTGTTTAGGAGAAGTGGGGGCAGGAGGTGGTGTAAGGAGACTGGTTTAGCCAGGGTAAAAAGACAACTTAAGCATGATTGAACTACGTAGTCAGGCAGCAACCACACAATCATGTAGACTGTGCTGTCATCAAGTAGACTGAGTCACTGGTGGGAGGGAGGAAGGTTTCAGCAATGTTTTTATTAGAGATGGGTGGTGGGTGGGAGTCTGGAAAAGGGCTGTTTTAGATTATAATAAGTAATTGCTGTCACAACCCCACTCAGCAGGTCAGGCCCTCTGCTCCCACAGTGCCAACCTCCGAGCGCAGTATTGTGAACAGTTAACAGAACAGGGTAACCCTCCTGTCTGTTTTGTGGGTTTGAATCAACCTTTGGTCTCAAGTTCTTGGAGGGATTCAAACTGTGAACCTCTTGCTAGCATACCCAATGTACAGGCTCAGATAATTCTGCTCTTTGGGGGGGGCCAGATATCTTTCGCCTATGGGCACCTAACCAGGTGTGCAAAATGAACCCTTAGAAACTCTATGAAAGACCTCAGAATAAACTCTTACCTTTTTCCAGTTTGGTATTACCAGTAAGTTTTGCACACTGTCACTGTAATCATAGATGCTTCACTTGTCAAAGAAAGAATTTCAAAGGCACACCAAGTAGTCTCTAAAATGAGATGTTTACTTAAAAATAGATAACAATGTAAAATATAAATACAGAACCATATATCAAACAACCATATAATCACTTAAAAAAAAAAAACAAGGTTATAAATACAAACAAAATCTCCTACCACAGTACACTTTAGACTTGTCTTTCTAATATATACCTTCTAACAGTGTGATGTTGCTTTTTCAGAGTCCAAACATGTATCTCACCTAAAGGTCAGTCACAGCATAATTAAAACATTGTCTTGAACCTGCCTTCTCCATGATATCATCTAGCTCCTCCTTTTAAGGATATATATTTAAAAAAAATATATATATATATATACACATACAAACAAAACAGGAAGTCCCATAAAGAGGTACTAAATTCTGTGATTTTCAGCAAAACTAATTTTCCAAATGATGACACTCTTAATTAAGACTGTGAGTTTCCAATGTCTTTCATCCAGGAGCAGTTCCTGCTTTCACAAAGACATCAAAGAGCTTTTACAACTCGGCAGTTTTCTCACCTAGCTGTAACATAGTTTTTCCAGCTCCTGTTGAAATTAACTGCCCTTCCTGAGGACGTCATACAATGGATATTTTAGTTGTTAGCTTCAAACAACCCATATACTAAATAAGGCTATAAAATGTGAGTTTTTGCAAGTTGATCACCTTACAGAGATCTGCTGTTAACATATCCTGCGCTTTGAAGTGAAACCTGGGGGGTCATCCAGGAGCACAGCCTTTCTCATGACAGACAATCACACTATATTTTTATTTTACAAAAAATCAGAGAGTAATCAGAAACAGCTGTCCAAGCATCACAATCAGAACCAGCTGTCCAAGCGTCACAATTGCAACTAAAAATGTCATGTGTTGGAGAGAACGAAGGAGAAGTATTGGGCAGGAGATGACTGGGAGACATGGGTAACTCATGCAGCAATGACTGTTAGTCATAAAAAAATAAATGTTTATGTCTTATATACTGTACCTAATGGCCAACTTTGTGTGTAGCATTTTGTCAAATAAATCGGACTACTGCACTCAACTGCAGCAGTAGAATTCCCAAATTCAATCAATGTACCAGATCTGACTGCAAAACTGTAAGTACATTTTTTTCTCATTGTTAAATTGTGAACAAATAAATGAACAACACACACAGGTTAGTCATGTGAATTCTCTATTTGTAATTGTAATATGATCACTGTTGTGGTTTTTAGCCGTGATAGGTAAAGGTTGGTACTTTTGTAAAAGGACTTTGCAACACTGCTGAAAAAAACAGTATAACAATTTTGGCATTATATCTGCAAAATAATGACTCAGGAATATAAAAAAATACATGCAAAGACCTGTATTCTAATTAATATAGTGATAGTATTATCACCTTTATTTTTAGAAGACAGTTAAATCTTATTAGATGAACTTAAACTTCAAAACAAAAAACAGTTTTAGGCAAAAAGGCGAGGGCAGGGGGGCGAACCGCCGACCACCTGATTGCCAAGTGGATTCTAACATCATACACCACTTGGCTACAGGTAGGATCAGGCTATTTCACCTTTATTCTTCCATCTAGGCATCATCCTTTAGGTTATAGGGTGAAGTCAATAGGTGAAATTGGTTCCCCCTGCCGTTTTAGCGGTCTTTGTAAACTGCGTAAAACTAAAGGCATAAACCGGTAATTTAATCAGAATAGTGATAGCATTATTACTTTTCAATTTAAAAAGATAGTTAAGTCCCATTAGGTGAATCAAAACTTCTAAATAAAAAAACAGTTTTCGGCAAAAAGCCAAGGGCCGGGGGCAAACCGCCGACCACCTGATAGCAGGGTGGATTTTGGCATTGTATGCCACCTTGCTACAGGTGGATCGGGCTGCCTCACCTGTACTTATACATCTCGACATCATCCCACGACTTTATAGGATGATGTCACAGGTGACGTGTGTTCCCCCTGTCGTTTTCGCGGTCTTTTTAAACCGCGCATGATCACAGACTCAGACCACTCCCTTCATTGCGAAAAGAAAGGTCAGGAATGGTGTTTCAAGCCAGGTAAGGACAGCATGCAATGATTAGACACTACCATAGTTAATTTAAATAAAAAATATCAGAACTAAAAGAAGTATTAAAAAATGGTAAAGTGCAATCACATCTTTTGATTTTCTCCGTAGCATTGTGAAATAATAAAAAACGGGAACAAATAAACGGGAACAAAGAAGCACTTACCCGAGCAGGTAAAAATTGCAATTCTATCGTTTAGCGTAACTAAAGGCAAACAGGCTAAACAATACACAAAAGGATTATTAAATGATTTTAAATGTATGCATTTTTTATAGCCCATCGAAGTAATTAATAGAGTTACAAAGATACCTAAAGAATCACAGGTAAAAATCTTTAATCTTCTGTAAGGTAAAAGTAAAATAAAACAAAGTAACATATGAAATCACTATGAGAACTCAAAAGATATCTAGCTCTCTCAAAGAGAACGCCTCAAACACACTGCTTCATAAGAAGGGTAAAAAAATCTAATGAAGACTCACATGTTAAAGCTGAATATAAGATAGTTGAATAAAGTCAGACTGAAATACAAATATAAAGCTAAAAAGTAAGTTCTGTATAGAAATTTATATACATAAATATTGAAATAACAGATACATAAAGTAAGATATTGAAATAATGTTTGTTTTCGATTAGGAATAAAATATTAAGGATAGTTTTTGAAAGTATTAAGGGGAACCTTACAGTAAAATGGACAAAAACAGAAACAGGTATGATCAGTGCTCATTGAAAAGTTTGTATATAAAAAAGTGAAACAAAGAAGAAATTAAGTTGCTAGTTCCTGAATAGTAATGATATAAGGCCACATTATTATATTTAGAAAGCATTTAAAGATCAGAAATTTGACTTCTTGGTGATGGTGGGTTATCTGTGTAACTGGGTACAAATGAAATGTATAAAAACATAAGAATATCATTATGAGAAAATGTATGATTTTTTATTTGTTTATGTTTAGAAAAAGCACTGTAAATAATATTGGCCTGAAGAAGTGGTGTGAAACTACGAAACTGTAGCCGGTTGAACAAGTTTGGCGCAAAGTTAAAAGAAGAATAAAAGAAAATTGAAGTTTTTTATGGATTTTTTTGGACTGATGTCTTACTGTTTCATGATCGTATTACTATATACTAATAAACAACACTGAAATGCACTTTCCAGACTCATTCCATTCATTTCAATGGGGACCCCCAACAATTTCACAAGGACTCCCAGATTTTCAGTGCGAACCCCCACTTTATTTTCAAGAAAGTCCGGGACTCCTCAACAAAAAATCCTACCGAGAGCCCTGTGGAGCAAGGAGCATAAGAAGTCCTGCATGGGCCCAGTTTCCTATCATGCTCTTTCTCTTTGGCTGGAATTCCTGCAGCAGCTCCAGACTTGGAACCAGGAAGATTTGCTTTGGTAATGCAATGTTAGCATGTCTGTGAGCTGCATTTGCTTTAGTGGGGTGAGGGTGTTTGTAAATCCATTCATTACTGTAACATGGGTAGCCCAAAAGGAGCACATGGATTCGCCGAACTGCAGCATGTGATCAATGTGCAGTGGGTATTAATCCCACGGTAATGCCCGCTGCCACCATTGTCATCTCAGCCACAGGGTCCAACAAGCACCTAAGACATAATCATTTCATGCAGTACACTGCATACACCAGCAGTAAATGTGCTGTCTAGTCAGTGAGAAGTGCTGTATTGCCCACCCACCTGCCCTATGGCCATTGTAGGTCGCACTCGCATAGCCAACGGGTCAAAGAAAAGATGGATAGCTTTATAATGATCTCACTAAATGCAGAGAAGTACACCAAAGACATATAGCAGAAGTAGGCAGGGCTCCAGAAAAGGTGTGTATCGGCCTATTTTACTCACCTCATTTTAGGAAATACTTTTCAAAAAATTTTTTAATGAGTACCAGTACTCACCCAACATTTATAAATACTCCACACACCAAAGAATAGTGCTTCATAACATAACTAGTGGTTCAAAAGGAACAGTTTTTTGCCAGATTTACAGCAGTTGTACAGTATGCATCCCACGTTTGTTTTACTCACCATGTTGTAAAACTGGTGAGCAAATTCCTACCTGCCAACATTATTTGGAGCATTGTTGGCACCTGAAATTAGCTAGAAAAAAACCCAAAATTTTTTTAAATAAATGTACTCCTCAGTCCACTCTAGCAAGACATTTGTACACATCTGAATTTCGTTTTACTCACCTCACTTTCAAAATGAGGATTACAGGTACTCATCCCAAAAAATCTTATCTAGAGCCCTGGAAGTAGGGAAACACTATGGAATTCGAAGTAAGCTGCAGAAATATGTGCGTAGTATGATGGAATGTCGAGTGCGGAATGGCACAAGATTATGCAAATTTCAGAGCAAGCCGTAACAGTCAAGGAACGGGGAAACGACGAGACCAAGAAAGAGATCAAAATGTGATATTTTTGCATGCATTGATTTTGTTAAGAGTGCAGTAATCGCAGTAATCATTGCGTGTTGCATATTTTGAAAGAATGGTATTGTATCCCAAAAAAACCCACTACATGAATAAATGTGGTTCTTACCAGAAACACCATCACTAGACATTATTTATTGAAAACTACACACTGCTAAAGATTAACAGTTTCTGTATGTGCACCATATAACTGGATATTGGACAACTCCGGAGCATATTGCCCATGTTACAAGAGCATTAATCCACTCCAGAGTCAGGCTCCACTAGGGGATTAATGCCTGGTTGCTGGTTGGAAGCACAAGGCCGCCAACCCCCCAACCAGGCATTAATTCCCTAACAGAATCCTCCTCTGTCGTGGATTAATGCTTACTTACGACTGCTGAACATTGTATTTAACTGGAGTTTGGGCTTGTGGGTAGCATGTCTGCTCACTTCTTGGTATTTATATTCTAGTTGCAGACTTACAGTAGTTTCATATATTTCTCTTGTAGGCCCTTTGCAATTTCCCAGGTGCCTCCCTAGATAAAAAAACATGTGGAGTGTTGCCTAAATTTTTCAGGTATATGATTATGCGAGGGTTAGAGCTGGTTTATTTTCCTCTCAGGCAGGCTTAGTAAAATCACATTTTCAAAGTTGTAGAGTTAACATGCTGGGCAAAACACTGTGGTCTTGGTACAGTATCTTTCTGTCCCCTTTGTTATGATTGCCAGGTTCCATAGCCCTCACCCATCCAGTTTGTTCCACCACCTCCCTCCAGCCTCTCTGGTTTAAATTTCAGTCCTTTGTTGCTGCCTTGAAGGAATATCGGTAAATCCAGATTAATAAAAAAAAAAAAAAGATTTATACCTCATGGGGAACTCAGATTTCATTGGCATTAGAATTACCTTGTTTTGCGAAACTCACAGTGCAGCCTCTATCTAAAGTGTGAAGCAGAAGAGGCTACTGTATGTGGGGCAGCATGTTGTGTGTTTGTGTTTTGACAACTCCTGGTCCTCATGATTCCCAGTAAGGGGAAGACTGTGACACAGAAGAGAGCGGCTGAGTTGCTAAAATCACAGTTGTGGACTCTGCTCACATCCAAAGGGAAGGTGTGCTTGATACTTTCTTTGAAAACCCAGACAGGGCTGGTCCATTGGTGTCTCCTGTGGATTCAGTTCCCCATCTGAGGAAACCAACTCCAAGGAAACCGTGGACACTGAAGCCTATGGTCCCCAAGCCAGGTACAATGGTTGAAAGTATGACTAGATTTAGCAACTGGAGCACAGAGCAAATATGGGTGTTTTTAAAGTGTGTTTTCAAACTTACTACCAAAGGCTACTACTTACTTATTTTAGTACCTTTGGTCAGCGATAGCCAGCGTGCACTAGTTTTAAAATGTATGTAAAATTATAAAGCCACTGCTTGACTATGATTGCATTTTCACCCCCACTCCTATTGTAGATTACTTTTATACTGTTAGACTGTATCAATACAATTTTTTTATCAATACATAAAATTACATAATGATTTTTTCTATTTCATAAAAATATTTAACTTTTTTCTGAATTTTGATATTACTAAACATTATGTAATTAGTAACTGCATAGTTTTCAACATACTTTTCATTCATCTATCGCGTTGCAAACATTTCAGTCTCACTTCTAGCAATATCAACTCTTCTTAGCTATTGTAGGCTCATAATAAAAACTTTAAAGAAGTCAACTTATTAAACAAAGAAATGAATCTCTCTCTCTCTCTCTTTCTCTCCCTCTCTCTCTCTCAGCAACGTAGTAAATTCCCAGAGGGCCTGGGTGCAACGGTATGTTATAGGGCCCCCCTGGTTTTGAATAAACATCAAAATTATGATTTGGGGCCCTCAAACCTCATGGGCCCTGGTGCACCTGCATCCCCTGTACCCTTGTAGCTATGCCCCTGCTCTCTCTCTCTCTCTCTCTCATAGTACTAGAAAAGTTATGGAGAACTACTTTCCTACCCTCTCCTCAAAGACCTGTAATCAAAAACAGCAGACTGCTTCTCTACACTGGAAAACACAGGCTGTTGGGCTGTTTCTGAGACACCCCCTCCCCAACTCCCCATACTAAACACACACACACACACAACTCTGCAGCTTTCAGCCTTTCTGTTATTGTGACAATAACATAGACATTCTGCACCTCAAATCTAAGCAGTAAGTTAGAAAAAAGTTCAGCTTACCTTCACTATTTATTTAGTTTTTGTTGACCAGGTAAGTGCACTAGACAAATCCTGCCTATTTTCAGGCAAGACCCGGGGGAGGGAGCTACAGATGTATGCCAACTGACTTTGAACCAGATTAAGCTGTTGATGGTATATTAGTAAATGGAGGGAAATTTGGCCAGGGCACTGGAGAAATTCCCCTACTCTTTTCGAGAAGTGCCATGGGATCTTTAACATCCACCTGAACTACCACCAGAACAGGCAGATGGGACTTCGGTTTAACATCTCATCCAAAAGACGGCACCTCTAGAGTGTGGCAACCCCCTCATGCTGCACTGCAGTGTCAGTATTGGGATATTAACCCAAGTGCCTGATGTGGGGATAGAACCCACAGCCTTCTGATCTCCCGGCCTCAAAGGCGAGTTTGCTACCTGCTGAGCCACTGACACTGACACTATACTTCAGCTACCATTGCATTTTCTGTCTTTGTCCTGTGGATGGACACACACACACACACACACACACACACCCTCACTCTACTTGTTTCTTAGTAACATTAAGAATGTGACGTGTCTGCGAAAAACATAATATTTAATAAATTACGTTCCCTGCTCTCTGAATTATCTGAATATGATAACCTAATTATTTTGGGTGACCTAAACCTCCCAGGTATCCAATGGGATTCACTTAAAGCATCCACATACTGTGAATCAGTAATCCTTGATTCGACAGTAGAGGCTGGGTTAGAACAAATGATAATAGAACCAACAAGAGGTAATAACATCCTTGATGTTGTACTTACTAACACACCAACTGAGATATCAAATGTAACTATTCTTCCTCCGCTGGTAAATAGTGACCATAATAGCATCATGTTCTGTATAAATAAATATTTTGCCCCCAACACATCCCGCCTCCAATATAATATTCAATGTTTTGAAAATTCAAAAATTCAATATTCAATTGAAGGAGGCAATATAGCGCAGTGGTCTAAGGCTCTGAGCTGCAAATCTGGTGACATCCAGCAGACCAGACCTGGGTTTGAATCCCACAGCTTCCACTTGTATAATGTGTGACCCTGAGCAAGTCACTTAACCTCCTTGTGCTCCCAGGTCGCTCCTGTAAAAAAGCTTTCAGCTTAGCATGCTATACCTGGTTAAACAACTAAATAAAAAAAAATATCATTATAATAAGGGGGCTACAGGGATATACTGTACATTAAGCACTAAAGTCCACTGACTGGAATTATGTCCTAGATGACTGTACAGTCGAGGAATGCTGGGCCTACATAAAAATGTTCATTAATGGATTGGAAGAGACAGTCATCCCAAAAAAGCAAATTACCAACTCTAGGGAAAAATCCCACCCTGGCTGACAGCAAAAGTAAAAAAAAACATATTAACAAAAAAGGAAGAGCATTTAGTAAATATAAAAAGGATCCAAGTGAATATAACAAAGATATATATAAAAAAGGGAATTAAAAAAAATCTAAACAAGTGATCAGGCAGGAAATGAACAAAACTGAATTTAAACTGTCCGTCGACAAAGACCCTAAAGCCTTTTTTGTCTATGTTAGAAATATTACAAAATTAAGTAGGACAAGGGGTTATATGCCAGGGATAGGATATATCTTAGCCTAGAGGGGAAGGAGATCTTAAAACTAAAACTCGCTGGATTCATAGACGAGAAATAGGGTTTAAACTTGTAAAGGGGGGGAGGGATAAGTGAAGAAGTGGAATCAGAAGGGCTGCTCGAGGTTCCAGGGCTAGAGCAAAAAGACGGTAGATGACTGCAATGTAAACAAAGACAGAGTTGTGCAGGAAAGGGTGAATAGGGACTGCGCAGGGCCAAGACAATTTGGTAGGGGAGGGGGGATGGGGTGGAGGACGGTCCTGATCAATGCCAGGAGCATGGGCAACAAAATGCCCGAGCTCCAGGCGATGCTGGCAGAGAGCGCAGCAGCTGTGGCAGTGATTACGGAAACATGGGCCACCCAAAAGAATGATTGGGACCTAAACTTGAAGGGCTACACAATATTCAGGAGGGACAGAGAAGAGGGTAGAGGAGGGGATATAGCGCTAATAGTCAAGAACAACATAGGGGTTAGTGGAATGGAGGAGGCTAATGGGGGAGTGGAAGCAATTTGGGTAACCCTGCAAACGAGGGGAGGCAAAAGATTGAAAATAGGGGTGGTGTACAGACCACCAGCAATGGATGAGGCCCTGGAGGAAAAATTAGATGAGAATATCAAGGGGCACTGTGACCATGGAAGGGGTAGGGTGGTGGTCATGAGGGACCTAAATATGCCGGGGGCGGACTGGGACACTGTGACATCAGCAGTGGCCAGGGAGCAGAGACTGATGGATGTGTTTCAGGATGCCTTCCTGGTCCAACAGGTGGGGGAACCTACCGGGGGGGGGGAGGATACTGGATGCTGTCCTTGCAGACAGCGACCAGATAAGGGGTCTAGAGGTGTGTAGCCAGCTAGCAGGTGGAGACCATGCCATGGTCTGGTTTCTGCTGTGTCTGGGGGGGGGGAATAACCACTCAAATACTGTAGTAGTGGACTTCAGGGGGGCAGACTTCGTGGGTATGGGTAGGGTTCTAAGGAGGAGCTTGAACAAGATTAGGTCAGACATGGATGTTGGTAGCTTGTGGGAGCCCATTAAGAAAGGGGTGCAGGAGGCTACTAGCTTATGTACAAGGGTAAGGCATACAAATGGTAGCGCCAACAAGCCGTGCTGGTGGACCAGGGAGGTGCAAGAGGCGGTGAGGGATAAAAAGGCTGCCTATGCATGTTTTAAGCACTCGAGGGGGCCAAGGGAGAGGGGAGACTATGAAATGGCAGCAAGGAGGGTCACCACAGTGGTGAGGGGAGCCAAGGCAAAGATGGAGCAAAACCTGGCTAGGGATATCCGGAGGGGTGGAAAGGGATTTCATAGATACATAGGGGAGAAGAGAAAAGGGAAAGCACAGATCTCCAGGATTAGGACTGGGGAGGGATGGGCTCAGGAGGCAGGGGAGCAGGCAGAGGTACTAAATGAGTACTTTGCATCGATATTTATGGAAGGAGACATGGGATCCATTCAGCCGGAAGGGTGGGAGGGGGAAGACAGCTGAGCAGAGAGGTCAGATGGAGTTGAGAGGATCGGAAGAGACTGGGGCACCGGGTGGGCCAGGCCTACAAGAGCATGGGCGCTTAGTTGAGGGGGGTTGGGAGGAGACTTCACAGAGGACAGCATGAGGGAGGCCCTTCGGACGCTGAAAACTGATAAGGCACCGGGACCGGATGGGCTGCATCCGAGGGTTCTGAAGGAACTGGCGGACGAACTAGCAGCTCCGCTAGCTGCACTTTTCAACTCCTCTCTGCAGACAGGATGGGTGCCTCAAGATTGGAGGGTGGCTCATGTGGTGCCTATCCACAAAGGGGGGGGGGTCTAGGAAGGAGATGGGAAATTACAGGCCTGTCAGCCTAACATCTGTGGTAGGCAAACTAATGGAGGGCTTCATCAAGGAGAAGCTCGGAAGGCAAATGGAAAGGTTGGGGCACATGGATGACAAACAGTATGGTTTTGTCCCGGGGAGATCGTGTCAGACCAACCTCATAGATTTTTATGGTTGGGTGACAGGGACCCTGGACCGACAAAGACCAGTGGACGTCCTATATCTGGATTACAGTAAGGTGTTTGACTCGGTACCCCCACAACAGGTTGTTGACAAAGTTGGGGGGGAAGGGGGTGGGAGGACAGTTGCTTAGATGGGTAGAAAAATGGCTAATGGAAAGAACACAGAGGGTAGTGGTTGGTGGGATAGTCTCCTCCCCTAGGAAGGTCTTCAGGGGGGTTACCCAAGGTTCAGTACGGGGGCCACTCCTGTTCAATGCCTATGTCTCTGATGTAGGGAGGGGGGTTAGGAGTAGGATGAGCCTCTTTGTGGATGACTCAAAACTAGGGGCACTGGCAGACGGGGAGGAAGCGAAAGAGACAGTCCAGAGGGATCTGGATACCCTGAAGGGTTGGTCAAGTAGGTGGGGATTGAGGTTTAATCCAGGGAAGTGTAGGGTGCTAGATCTGGGGGTCAGAAACTCAGGTCATGTATACACCCTGGGAGGGATCTCACTGCAAGCCACAATAAGTGAAAGAGACCTGGGGGTGGTGGTAGACACCAAAATGAATAACACTGAAAACTGCAGAAGATCTGCGGCAAAGGCAAACAGGATTCTGGGCTGCATAGCCCGGGGAATTTTGTCCAGGAGGAGGGAGGTGATGCTCCCTCTGTATAATGCCTTGGTCAGGCCGCATCTTGAGTACTGCGTGCAGTTCTGGATACCTCACCTTAGGAATTGATACACAAGATGGAGTGGAAAGGATGAGAAGGGACTTGGCTAGGTTGGAGGAATGGTCAAATGTATGGCAGCTCAGATTCAATGCAAAGAAGTGCAAGGTAATGCACATGGGAAACAAAACCCAGGGAGCGTACACAATGGGGGTGAGATACTGACAACAGTAAAAATAGAAAGGACCTGGGGGTAATTACATCAGATGACCTAAGGTGGGCAAGCAATGTGAGAAGGCAGTAAGGAAGGCTGGTGGGATACTGGGATGCATAGGAAGAGGCATCAATAGTAGAAAACAGGAAGTTGTTATCCTCTGTACAGACAGTTGGTGAGGCCCCATCTGAGTACTGTGTGCAGTTCTGGAGACCCCATCTCCGCAAAAACATAGAGAGAGTGGAGGCTGTCCAGAGGAGGGCAACAAAATGGTGCAGTGTCTGCACCAGAAGACATACGAAGAAAGACTAAAGGAGCTTAAGATGTATACCCTTGAGGAAGGGAGAGAGGGGACATGATAGAAACTTTCAAGTACCTCAAGGGAATTAAAGTCCAAGAGGGTAGCATCTTCCAGAAAAAGAGATGTGCAAGAACAAGGGGGCACAATTTGAAGATAGAGGTGGGACGGCTCAGAGGTAATGTGAGGAAGTATTTTTTCACTGAGAGGGTTGTGGATGCATGGAACACCCTCCCTGAGGAGGTTGTGGAGTCAAGAACAATGAGGGACTTCAAGAATGCATGGGACAGGCATAAGGCAGTCCTAGTGGGTGGGTAGGAGGAAGTATGCTGTTCGTTAACTAGGATCTGCAGCTTATCTGTTAGGTAGGAAAATGGGCAGACTGGGTGGGCCAAGCGGTCCTTATCTGCCGTCAAATTCTATGTTTCTATGTTTCTAAGGACATAACATTGCTGGACAGGGTTCAGAGGAGGGCAACCAGGATGATTCGGGGCATGAGTGAAAGGACCTATGAGTAAAGGCTGGAAGTCCTTGAGCTGTACTCACTGGAGAAGAGGAGAGGAGAGACGGGGGGACATGATAGAGATCTTCAAATATGTGAAAGGGATAAACAGGGGCAGAAGCATAGAAATGTTCAGGCTAAAGAAAGGGGGCACAACCAGGGGGCAGGAGTGAAAGCTGGAGTGGGGAAACTACAGGGGAGAACATAGAAGGCATTACTTCACTGAGATGGTGGGGGGGCCATGGAATGCACTGCCCAGAAGTCTAGTGAAGGAGGGCACAGTGGAGGGCTTTAAGAGGGGGTGGGACAGGTGCATGGGTATACTGAAGCCTAAGAGAACCCTCTCAGGGGCTGGGGGTTGGAGGAGCGAGCGCCCATTAGAGGCTGGCTACCGAGCAGACACGAAAGACCATTAGGCCTATTCTGCTGGCTTTTAGTATATTAGTAAGTACTAATCTGGGACCCATAATAGAAAATAATATAGAATTAAGTGAGCCAAGTGACACTGCCAATGCTTTTAACACATTTTTTGGCTCAGTATTTTCTAAGGCAGAACAAATCCTGTAACTTCAATCAGAACAATCAGTAACTCCCAATGATAGATTTGACGCTATTACAGAGGAAGAAGTTATTAAAGTTTTAAAGGAACTAAAGGATAAATCCTCCCCAGGACCTGATTTAATGAATAGCAGATTTCTCAAAGAAACAGTTGACGAATTACCAGCACCCTTCACAATCCTATTTAATAAATCCTACCATTCTGGGGTGATTCCTTCGGATTGGAGGAAGGCCACAGTAGTGCCCATATACAAAAGGGTAACAGAAATAAAACAAGCAATTACAGACCCATAAGTCTCACCTAGAGAGTATTGTAAATGTACTAAACTCTAGACTTGAAAAGGAAATATGTGATAAGAATCTGGGAGACTTGACACAACACGGTTTCCTAAAGGGAAGATTTGCAACAATATCTTAATATCCTTTTATGATTCAGTAAGTAGAAGCTTGGATAAGGGGATTCCAGTGGACATGCTGTTACTAGATCTCAAGAAGGCATTTGACAAGGTCTCCCATGCGTAGCTTGTAAATAAAATGTCTCATTTAGGTCTGCATCTTTATATTGTAAGATGGGTTTCTGAATGGTTATCTAATAGAACTCAACATGTTCGCATATCAGGCACACTATTAAATGAAATTAAGGTCACCAGTGGTGTGCCACAGGGCTCAATCCTGGGCCCTGTACTGGTTGGGATTTTTATTAGTGACATCAGTACAGGTATGCGCTGCAAACTACTGAAGTTTGCAGACGATATAAAACTTACCTCTGAAGTGGATACTCCATCTAAAATTGTCTCATTCCAGCAAGATATTAACCAAATAGATATGTAACCCCCCTGCAAATGGGGGTTCATAAAAGACTTCCAGGAGCTTGCTTGAATGCTCCAAGCCTGAATGGTGTTTGGCATTTAAGCCATTTATCAGTGAGTGTTTTTAGAGCCTCTGGTACTGTCTCTTTAAGAGCTGTCTGCTTGCAGACATAATTAGTTTGTATGGGGGGACTGTGTGCTTCTCTGAGTACCACTCGAGCTGCTGCCAATTCACTTAATTTTTGCAGTCACTAGAGTGCAAAGGGAACCTATCTGAAAGATGTAACTGTTTGCCAGAAATTATTTAGAGTAATAATGAAATTACAGTTTGTCTAACCTTTCTTTGCAGTCAGAACTGTGTCTGCTAGTTCCCATTCTAGTTTTGAACTGCTGAACTGGACCAATCAGTGTGGGTAAGCTAGCTCTAAAATGGTGCCTGGACGAATCAGAACTTGACTCATAATCTGAGCCAGCCACAAGAGGATTGTATGGGCAGTGACTCTGGGAGATGTAGTTTAGACTTCAGTGCCTTTTGGACCAACAGCAGCAGTCTATTGTGAGTGACAGCCAATCCAGTCAAGAACTGGGAGGAACTCAAAGGAAGTGCCCGGTTTTGTCGGGTTGGAGTTTCAGTTGAGCTTTGGCAGTGAAGAAGGAAGGAGCCCTGTGCTTTTTCAGTGTGCAGTTTTAGTCAAAAAACGTGTGTAAGGCCCAGAGTTCCGGTCTGCAGCTTGTGTAACAGCTTGTTAGGACTGAATCCGTCCTGTGAAAAGAATCAAAGGATCTCTGAAGAGTAGAAACCAGGCTTACCCTGTAGAAGACTGGAGGAATTGCTGAAAATTGCACTCTGTCTGTCAGGAACTGAATCTGCTGTGTGTTCTCCCAGGTATTGTGCAGTAATTGCGATCGGGATACAGATGCAGCCTGCCTGGTATAGTGCTTTTTATATGGATGTGTGAAGAGGTTTGTACCTCAAGTGAGCCCTGCTGACACTTGAAGGACCCTATCTTATTTGGAGGTCGTGAGTACTAATTCAGGGTCGCTCCCTGTTGAATTGCCACATTAAATCCAAATGGAATTACTGTACTGCTGACTGTTTAATTCTCCCTTTCTCTGTGTGAAAGGGCCCCTACCAGCTGCCACGGGTTTGGACTAGCCACTAGGGCTTGGGTACCCAGGGACAGTAACTGATAGGGATAGGCCTGTGCACAGAGGCATAGGTAGATTATTAGAGTGATAAGCTAATTAACCTGATTTCCCTGTCCTTGTTATATTCCCCTAAATAAATCAGAGCTGCTTGTTTCAGCAAAGTTATACTGCCTGAGGTATTTGTCTATGTTAAAGTACTGTACTGTGATTGTTGCACTGTATCTCATTTCACAGGAGGTCCCAGTGCCGGAACCAGACCTGGGGTAAGTGTATACTGTGTAGGTAATTCTGATATATTGTGTGGGCCACTCAGTGGGAAGAAAGGGGTTGCAGTGTCCCAGAGGGCTGTGACCAAGTTAGTTTAACTATTGCAAACCCTGACCTCTGGGTGGAGGCACCCGCCATTGGATCCAGGCCCTCAACCTGTGTGGCAAATCAGGCAGGGGTAGTAGCCCCGGGATAGCGCCATCTAGGGGTTACATCTTGGAGGCTCACCGCTGGGATTGTGTGTCCTCTAGTGGCCATATTTACGAACCACTGTTAAGAAAAAATGGGTACCCGACAGAAGTGGCTGCAACCGGCTGGTGGAGTGGTGTACTGGGAGGAGATCGACCCCAAAATGCTATGCTTATCCTGGACATCCCCTGGGTATCAACACGGACACTGTGCAGGGAGTACTTTCCAAGGTGGAAGGTTTACAAAACCCTGTGGTGGTGGGTCGGCATGCTAATCTGCTCACCCACACTTTCCTGGCCCTAGTAGAGTTTAAGGATCCCATAGATAGCTCCAAAGTGCCACAGACCATTACCCCAGAGGGAGCCCTCACTGCTTGGAGAGTGATAACTAAGGACAGTAAAGACCCGGGGGGGAATCAGCCCGCACCACTATCTGAAACTTTTGAGGAGAAATTTGCTGAATGGTTGCTGGGAGAGGGGAAAACTGTGGAGGACTTGAAGAAACTATTCTTGCCACCTGGGGGTGTTCCTCCCCCAACACCCTCTCCTGCTCCAGTGCCCGTAATGGTGGCTGAACCAATGCAGACTCCTATTTCTGCACCTGCCATTAGTCACGACTCTTACCGAAGGTTGAGGATCTTCTCTGGCACCCTCCCCACCCCCCAAGGGGAGGATGACTGGGAGACCTGGATAGACTATGTTGCCCCAAGTGCTAGAATGGCAATGTAAGGCGAAAAGCAAAGAGGTTAGTGAGAGCCCCGAGGTCCTGCCCTGGCTACCATCCGGCATAAACGGCCAGTAACCCTGAAGCGACTGCACAGGCTCATCTTGAGGCCTTGGAGAATGTGTATGGGAGCCCAGATTCTGATGAGGACCTATGGTGGAGAGTAAGAAATGCACAACAGTACCAAGGGAGTTGTTGTCTGTGTATGTCTCTGGCTGGAAAAATTGTTGCAAGAATGCCTCAGAAAGGGTAGTTTGCCAGCGAATGAACTGGACCGAACCAGACTGGACAGAATCCTTAAGTCTGCCCCTTCTCAGAACTGCTGTTGCTTCAGTTACGCCTGGCAAATCGACTGGAATCCCACCTCCTATGATGAGTTAATGAGAGAAATTAGAGAGTTGGAGAAAGGCGACTCGGGAGGCACCTGCACCAACAGCTGTGGCTACTGATCCTAGTGACTGAGGGTGACCCATCAAGTGAAGTTCAGGGGCAGAGGTTGACAGTCAATGAGTGTTCTGGCAAGGAAAAGATATGCCACAATGGGCGAACTGTTGAGAGAGATCCGGGAATTCAAACAGTCCTTTATGAAGGCCACGCCTGCAAGTACGGGCCCTGACCTATATCCGACTGCATCTGCTATGGGGGGGGGTACCCATGTATCTCCTGCTGATAACAGCTCCAAACTCAATTCCTTGACCATGGAAGTGGAGAAACTGACGAGATGTCTCCAAATGCTTATCACGCCGCAGACAGAGATGGCACCCAGGTTTCCAGTTAGTAATACCCCCGCCCTGGCTCCCAGTGTGGCGCCTCAGCCAGCTCAAACTCCAGAAAGTATGTTTTGCTATAATTGTGGGAAAGATGGGCACATGAAAAGGGAATGCCAGTCCCCAAAATACACTGACAAAGTTGCATATAGGCTACAAGGAGAGCTTCGGAGAAGAAATCAGTGGTTAAGAGGTGCACAACATGATCCCAGTGAGGGCACCAAAAATGCTAATTCACGTCCTTTTGTGGCAAGGTCAGTTGCCAGGCCCCTACTCACCGCCTCCAGACTGGTCCAGAATAGTGGGTCCCTCCATGGAGACCACTGTAAAGGTGAATGGAGTGTCTACAAGAGCTGTATTAGACAGTGGCCCCAAGTGACAATTATGTTCCAGGATTGGTATCAGAAGCATTTGTCAGAGATGCATCCTTACAACCATTAGAAGGACTGCATGTATGGGGTTAAGTGAGAAGGCCTACCCTATTCCGGGTATATCCGAATTTGGCTGTCTTTCCCCACCTCCGTGGCTGGAGTGGCCGAACAAGTAGAGACCCTAGCCTTAGTGTGTCCCCCACTGGACTGTATGATGGTGTCCCTTTGTTGATTGGAACAAATGCTCATATGTTCGGAAGGCTGGCACAGTTGTGTTATGAAAACAGGGTCAAAGACTAGTAGAGCTTTAAGAGTTCCGGCTTTAATTAAGAAGGCCTATGAGGCACAGAGAGATGCTGAAAAAATAGAACCAGAGGAACCGGTTCGGAATTGTATGGAAGAAGGATCCTGAGTCTCTGATCCTGGCCCAAATGCCCAGTGTACCTTACAGGAGAGGTCCGTATCAGAAAGGATGTTAAGAATAAAATATTAATGTTGGATGCACCAGGCGATGGAAAATTGCCAGAGGGACTGCTGGTCAAGCCTAGTATTTTGCCCGCTAGAGCCCATGCTTATGCCAGAAGGGTAATGGTCCAAGTTCATAATGTGTCTGAAAGAGACATTCGAGTAAACAGAGGTTGCATCCTGGCTAATGTGCATTGTGCAGACACTGCAGTGCTACCCAGCAGCAAGAGTTCAAGGAAGAATGACAGAGTAACGCCTGACTTGTTGATTTCACGACCCCCGCTGCCAGCTGAATGGAAAGTGAGGATCAGTGAGAGGCTTGCCCAGAGAGACCAGGTGTTTTCTTTAAAGGAATGGGATGTAGGATGCTGCAAGAGCTGAGCACAATATCCGCTGCATGACGAAAGACCATTTCGTGAGAGGTCTCGACGCCTGGCACCTGCTGACATAGATGATGTGAGACGGCACCTGCAAAGAGATGTTAGCTGCTGGTGTAATACAAGAATCCAGAAGCCCTTATGCTTCCCCATTGTGGTAGTGAGGAAAAAGAATGGAACAGTAAGGATGTGTGTGGATTATCGCACCTTAAACGGCGGACTATCCCTGATCAGTACACAATGCCCGCATTCAGGATGCTTTGGACTGCCTAAGCGGGAGCAAGTGGTTCTCTGTGCTGGATCTCCGCAGTGGGTACTACCAGATCCGATGGCCCCAGAGGACCGTGGAGAAGACGGCCTTTATCTGTCCGCTATTTATGAATTCATGAGGATGCCTCAAGGGATTTCAGGTGCCCCAGCCACTTTTCAACGATTGATGGAGCGTGCAGTGGGACACATGAACTACTAGAGTGCCTGGTATACCTAGATGATGTTATTGTGTTTGGCAGCTCACTGGAGGAACATGAGAGCAGATTATTTAAGGTATTGGACCGACTGGAGGACTTTGGCCTTAAACTGTCCATTGATAAGTGTCAATTCTTTCAAACATCAGTAAAGTATGTGGGACACATAGTATCCACCGAGGGAATAGAACCGACCCAAGTAAAGTTGAGGCCTTGACCACCTGGCCACAGCCCAAAAATCTAAAAAGAACTGCAAAGATTCCTGGGATTCTGTGGTTATTATCGGAGCTCATCAAGGACTATTCAAGAGTGATCCGCCCTTTACTTAACCTTACTCAAGGGTATCCCCAACCCACAAAAATACCAAAAGTCAGCGTCCTCAAGACTGAAAGAGTGTATTTTCATCCGTGAAGTATTTGGGGCCCGCTGGACTCTGATTGTGAGACTGCTTTTCATGAGATCATATATCAACTTACCCATGCTCCAGTGCTGGCCTATGCCGATCCAAGAAAACCTTACGCCCTGCACACTGATGCTAGCTTGCAAGGGTTGGGGGCTGTGTTGTACCAAGAGCACGAGAATGGCCTGAGACCAGTGGCCTTTGCCAGTAGAAGCCTGACCCCATCCGAAAAGAACTATCCTGTACATAAGTTAGAGTTCCTAGCTTTGAAGTGGGCTATTGTTGACCAATTCCATGAGTACTTGTATGGGCTAAATACTAGTAAAAACTGACAATAATCCTTTGACCTATGTGCAGACCTCACTAGTTGGATGCCACTGCCATAGGTGGCTTTCTGCATTATCTACATATGACTATGCCTCTAATACCGAGCAGGTCTGAACCACATAGATGCTGATGCTCTCTCCGAGGCCTGTTCCCAGAATGATTGGGTCCGATTGGCAGAACCTGACATTGGGCACTCTGCGGAAGTTTGACAGGGAGGAACAAATGTCCACGGACGCAGTGGACTGCATGGTGGATTGTTGGGAGCTCTGAGAATTGCATACCTGCTGCTTATTGCCACTTTTCTGCAATAGACATTGGTGCACCGCCTCAGCTGGACAATGACAGTATTCAGCGGCTCAATCCCGCGATCCCATGATCAAAGCAGCTTTAGAAGCCCTCTATGCAGGAAAAGATGTGTCCAAATTCGCCCACTGATTTGAGAACTGCACTGTTATACAAAGAAGGTCCTAAGTTGAAACTGATCAATAAACTGTTATACAGAGAAACAGTAGACAGAGGGGACAAGTAGACAAACAACAACTAGTGCTGCCCACTGCCTTCGAGACTCAGTAGTGAGGTCCTTGCACAACCACATGGGGCACCTTGGTATAGACAGAACACTTGACTTGGTGAGATCCAGATTCTATTGGCCTAAGATGGGGGCTGATGGAGCAACACATTCGAACTTGTAGTCGCTGCTTACAGAGGAAAGCTTTGCCCCAGAGGGCTGCCCCTTGTTAACATCACCACCAGTGCACCCATGGAGCTGGTCTGTATTGATTTTCTGAGTTTGGAGTCAGATCAAAGAAATATCAGTAATGTGCTGGTGGTCACTGACCATTCACGAGATATGCCCAAGCTTTCCCACCAAAGACCAGAAAGCATCCACTGTGGCCAAAGTACTTGTAGAAAACTTTTGTTCACTATGGGCTCCACAAAGAATCCATTCTGATCAAGGAGAGACTTTGAGAGTCGTCTGATCAAAGAGATGCTTTCTCTGTGGGAGTGCGAAGTCCAGAACCACTCCTTACCACCCCAGGGGACCCACAGCCTGAACGTTTCAACTGCACTTTGCTAGATATGCTAGGCACCCTGCACCCAAAGGACAAGCCTAGATGGAGCCAACAAATTAGCACCCTGGTACATGCTTATAACTGCACCAAAAGTGATGCCACTGGATTCTCCCCTACCGCTTGATGTTTGGAAGAGAAGCTCGACTACCAGTAGATGTGTGTTTGGGGTCTCCTGATGGGGTTCAAGCTGACAACTATTTACAGTATGTGCAAAAGTTAAAGGCCCAGCTAACTTATGCATACCAACTGGCTAAACCATGGCTGCCAAAAGAAATCTGGCCAACAAAGAAAGGTATGATAAAAAGGTGAAAGCACAGGAACTCCAGGAGGGAGATCGGTATTGCTAAGAAATCTGGGACTGCATGGCAAGCACAAGATTGCTGATAGATGGCACCATCTCCCTCACATTGTAGTGGGCAAACTAGATGATCTGCCAGTGTACAAAGTAAGGCCTGAGAATAATCCAAAAGATGTAAAACAATGCATAGAAATCATTTACTGCCCATTGGACAAATCTTAATTGAGTCTGAGCCCTAGAAGATGCCCTCTGGACCAGTGACTAGAGCTGCTGCTAAGAAAAGATCAAGAAAGTCTGCACCTACAGAAGCAAAGTTAAAGTGTTCCCCTCCACAAGTCCCAGTTGAGCATGACTGTCAGTCCATATCGGAAGAAAGTGAGAGTGACTTTGAATACTATCCTTCTTACTGAACTGAGTCAATTGTTTCGGGCAATCCCTAGTCAATACTGGAGACAAAGCTGGGCCTTCTGGACTGTCTAAGCCCCAGCTTCATCCCTGAGCCAATGCTCCCAGAAAGTGAAGTGCAAAGCATCAGATCAGATGAAATGGAATCATTGTGCATGGTTGAACTGTTTGAGCTTTCAGGGAGGAAAATGATAGATTGGGGCAGACTGGTGATACACCCGAACAAGAAGAGTATTTTGAGTGCCCTGACAGTCCACTGCCAGTGTCCAAAGCTCTCCATGAGCCAAATGTTGTGGACTCAGAAACTGTAACTCCTGGAGCTGAAAGTGCCCCAAGTTCTAGCCTCTCTACCCCATGGAGACTCCCCTGACAAGTGAGGACAATGCTGAAAATTAGGCTCAGAGTGCAGAGACTATAACAGTTCCCCTAGAAAGACTGGTCGAGCTGTAAAGCCTGTGGTGCACCTCAGTTATGATTCCCTTGGGAGGCCTGTGGATTTGCCTCTCAATGTTGTCCATAAAGGAGTGTATGTGTCCCGAGCTCATTGCCCAAACTGAGCGTCAGTGCTAACTCAAGTTACTTGTGTTGCCCTCTAAGTATGGTGCCCTTGCCCGTCCAGCCCCAAGGTAACTGATAGGAAGGGCCCCTCTCTTCAGGTTTCATGTACAAGAGGTAATAACTTGAGTTATGGTACAATGTGTGTAATACTGTGTAAAGAGGACGACTGCAATGTTTCAGAAATGTGTTCTTGGTAAAATGATATATTGACTGATGATTACATGTGTGAGCCTAATGCAAATGTATACGGTTGTAGTTAAAACATGGGGGTGCCTTGTAGCGGACGTCGGCTTTCCCAGGCCAGGAAGGTGTAACCCCCTGCAAATGGGGGTTCATAAAGACTTCCAGGAGCTTGCTTGAATGCTCCAAGCCTGAATGGTGTTTGGCATTTAAGCCATTTATCAGTGAGTGTTTTAGAGCCTCTGGTACTGTCTCTTTAAGAGCTGTCTGCTTGCAGACATAATTAGTTTGTATGGGGGACTGTGTGCTTCTCTGAGTACCACTCGAGCTGCTGCCAATTCACTTAATTTTGCAGTCACTAGGAGTGCAAAGGGAACCTATCTGAAAGATGTAACTGTTTGCCAGAAATTATTTAGAGTAATAATGAAATTACAGTTTGTCTAACCTGCTTTCTTTGCAGTCAGAACTGTGTCTGCTAGTTCCCCATTCTAGTTTTGAACTGCTGAACTGGACCAATCAGTGTGGGGTAAGCTAGCTCTAAAAATGGTGCCTTGGACGAATCAGAACTTGGACTCATAATCTGAGCCAGCCACAAGAGGATTGTATGGGCAGTGACTCTGGGAGATGTAGTTTAGACTTCAGTGCCTTTTTGGACCAACAGCAGCAGTCTATTGTGAGTGACAGCCAATCCAGTCAAGAACTGGGAGGAACTCAAAGGAAGTGCCCGGTTTTGTCGGTTGGAGTTTCAGTTGAGCTTTGGCAGTGAAGAAGGAAGGAGCCCTGTGCTTTTTCAGTGTGCAGTTTTAGTCAAAAAACGTGTGTAAGGCCCAGAGTTCCGGTCTGCAGCTTGTGTAACAGCTTGTTAGGACTGAATCCGTCCTGTGAAAAGAATCAAAGGATCTCTGAAGAGTAGAAACCAGGCTTACCCTGTAGAAGACTGGAGGAATTGCTGAAAATTGCACTCTGTCTGTCAGGAACTGAATCTGCTGTGTGTTCTCCCAGGTATTGTGCAGTAATTGCGATCGGGATACAGATGCAGCCTGCCTGGTATAGTGCTTTCTTTTATATGGATGTGTGAAGAGGTTTGTGTACCTCAAGTGAGCCCTGCTGACATTGAAGGACCCTATCTTATTTGGAGGTCGTGAGTACTAATTCAGGGTCGCTCCCTGTTGAATTGCCACATTAAATCCAAATGGAATTACTGTACTGCTGACTGTTTAATTCTCCTTTTCTGGTGAAAGGGCCCCTACCAGCTGCCACGGTTTGGACTAGCCACTAGGCTTGGGTACCCAGGACAGTAATTGATAGGGATAGGCCTGTGCACAGAGCCATAGGTAGATTATTAGAGTGATAAGCTAATTAACCTGATTTCCCTGTCCTTGTTATATTCCCCTAAATAAATCAGAGCTGCTTGTTTCAGCAAAGTTATACTGCCTGAGGTATTTGTCTATGTTAAAGTACTGTACTGTGATTGTTGCACTGTATCTCATTTCACAGGAGGGTCCCAGTGCCGGAACCAGACCTGGGGTAAGTGTACTGTGAAGGTAATTTGATATATTGTGTGGCTTACTAGTGGGGAAGTAGTGTTGGGGTTGTGAGTGTCCCAGAGGGCTGTGACCAAGTTAGTTTAACTATTGCAAACCCTGACCTCTGGGTGGAGGCACCCGCCATTGGATCCAGGCCCCTCAACCTGTTAGTGGCAAATCAGGCAGGGGTAGTAGCCCCTGGGATAGCGCCATCTAGGGGTTACAGATAAAGACACAGCTAAGAGAATAAATAATATAGCTGTATCCGTGGATCCATTTCAGCAAATAACTTCTGCAGATAGTATACAAACAAACCACAGCACTGGGCTTATAGCTCCCCTTCAGACTAAATGTGTGAGCACTACACAAAGCATGTTGAATAAAAAAAGATCCAGGGAAGCGGTGGACTCAGATGATGCTGAGGACAACTGGTACCAGATACAAAGTACAAAAGTAACCAAATGGGGGCAGGAAGGCTGATTGTTTCTAGATCCCCATACACAACCGTTTCGATTCATTGGTCATTTTGGCAGAGGATCATGACCCCCCCCCCCACCTCAGATACTCCCTGTTTCTAATTGTACTGAACTACTGACACCAGTAGCAAGTACTAATTCAAATAATATACAACCATCCCAGGCCAACACTACTAATCTTATAGATATGGATACCAGTAGCATTCCTCAGTATGAACAAATTATTGTCTTGGGTGATTCTATTACCAAATACCTGGACCAAGCAATCTGTGATAAGGACAAAGCAAACAGAACTGTGTCCTGTTTCAGAGATGCCAGATTTTCAGATCTTACCAGGATGTCTAGATAGACATTCAAGAACAGTGGAGAGAGAGAGTCCCCTTGTTATTATCATGCAGGGGTTAACAAAATAATGCACCAAGATGTACAGAATATTAAGGAAGAGATTGTGGGCCTGACTAACACAGTCATAGAACTTGGGTGTGAAACTGCCGTCTCAGAAATACTCCATGTCATCAAATCAACCAGTTATTTAGCAGGAAAAATAAAACACAGAAACAACTGGTTGAGACAATGGTGCATCGAACAAGGTATAGCGTGTATTACCCATTGGGAAGAATTTCACAACAGAAGAGACCTGATAAGCTGGGTCGGCCTCCACCCTAGTAGAAAGGGAACATAACTACTTGGGCAACATCTCAATTCCTTCATTGATAAAAATGTAAACTTATTCCTGGGGGGGGGGGGGTTAGGGAGCTAAGATATTCAATTTCACAATCTTTGCAATTACCATGGCCCTACTATTAAAGATAATATCCCTGCTACTAATACCACAACCATTACTAATTATAGAGACAATGAAGATGTGTCCAACACAATAACAACAAATCCAGTAAAAACTAGTTCTTGTATTGAATTGAAAATCTTACTAGTAAGTGCAAGAAGTCTTAAAAACAAAATCAACAAACTAGCTTATATACTAAATAAGGACAATACAGACATCTGTGGAGTTACCAAGACTTGGTTCTCGGACTCAGACTGGGGGACTGAAATATTGGGTTATAACAAAATAGCCAAATACCATATAAAAACTAGGGGAGGAGGTATCACCCTCTATATCAACAATAAACTAGAAAGTTACGAACTAAAAAATAACACCACCCAAGGAGCAGACACTGAAATAATATATAATGATTACATTCTAATGGGTGACTTTAATTTACCAAAAATAGACTGGTCATCATTTGAAGGCAATGGTGCATTAGAAAACAGATTTTTGGAAATCACTTTACAGCACGACTTAGAACATTTAGTACCCACTCTTACAAGAAATAATAACATCTTGGATCTAATTCTTACAAAGATTAACGATATTGGACAAGCCCCAGTAAGTTTAGAACCACTTGGTGATAATGACCATAATAAAGTATTATGGACTCTCCAATACTTCAAACCAGCTATAACAGCTACTACCAGGATTAGAAATTTCAACAAAGCCAACTATGGTAAAATCAAAAATTTTCTTAATGCCTGAAACTGGGAAGATGAGCTAAAGCACTTAAATGTCACTAATATGTGGCTGGCTATACATAAGAAAATTGAATTCTGTATTAATAATTGGGTACCGGAAAGCACAAAATATAACAACAGCTAGAAAAGAGTGCCCTTATGGTAGAATTATAGTATAAAGAAATCTATAAAGAATAAGAAAAAGGCTTTTAATAAATACAAGAAAAAACTGTCAGAGACCAATTGGCAAAAATGTAAAGCTAAAGCAAACAAAACAAAAAAGCAGATAAGGTCTGCAAAACAGAAACTAGAATACAAATTAGCAACTGTAACAAAAGACAACAGGAAACAGTTGTATAATTACATAGGATCACTAAAAGGAAAGTCATCTGGAGTTGGCCCATTAGTTATAGACCAACAGCCAATCACTGATGAAGGTGTCTTGGCTGAAGAACTAAATACTTATTTCTTAAGTGTATTTAAGCCTAAGGATAAAATTAGTCTCGACCAACTAAGGAGCCCGACGGTACCAGTACTATTTACCCATGAAGAAATCACTGCAGCTATTAACATCATTAAACCCAACTCATCAGCAGGACCAGACGATATTCCACCTAGCTTTATAAAGAATCTTTCCAAAGAATTGACGGGAATACTCACACCATTATTTAACACATCCATTAATGAGAGAGTTGCTATACCAGATTGGAAGATAGCAACTATTACACTTATACATAAAGGAGGTACAAAACAAAATGTTACAAATTACAGGCTCATAAGTCTCACTTCCTGCGTAGGAAAATTAATGAAAAGACTACTGCAAAACAAAATCAATGAACACCTGCAGAATAAAGCTATTCATGACATATCCCAACATGGATTTACTTCAGGCAGATCTTGCTAAAGTAATCTAATACATTTTTTGAACCATTAAGTAAAGCTCTTGAAATTGGTTTTCCAGTTGATGTTATCTTTTTAGACTATGAGAAGGCATTTGATTCTATGTCATATAAAACTTTAATTAAACACTTTATCAGGATTGAGCTCTATTCTTGTATTACTAAGTGGATCGAATCATGGCTTAATGACAGGCAACAGAGGTTCAACAACAGAGGTCATAAATCAACATGGGGCAAAGTGACCAGTGGGGTCCCTCAGGGCTCTGTACTGGGACCCATATTGTTTAATATCATGGTTGCAAGCATACAGACCTCCTATGGGGTTTGGATCAATAAGTACGCTGATGATAGTAAACTAGGCTGTGTTGTTAACGATTATCAATCCATTCGATCTCTGCAGAATAATTCAAATATACTGTCCAGTTGGGCAATTGAGAATAAAATGAAATGTAATACTACCAAATGTAAAGTAATGCATTTAGGTAAAAACAATACAATGGCTAGTCACACACTCGATGGTACCCAACTACAGGTAGTTATGTCTGAACAAGATTTAGGTGTTACCATAACAAATAATTTAAAATGTAACACCCATATTAAAAAAAAACAATTAAAAAGTGCCATGGCATAATCAGTTGCATCCTTAAACATGTCAAAAGCCAGGAACCTGAGGTCATTATCCCTTCATACACCAGCTTAGTTAGATCACATATTGATTACTGCGCTCCCATCTGTACACCCACCTCCATGGGTGGAAAAGCTAGCATAGAGAAAGTTCAGAGGAAAATTGCTAGGAACATAAATAACCTGACTATGAGTACGTAGACAGATTAAAATCCTTGGGATTATACTCCCTTGAATATAGAGCACTCAGGGAAGACTTATGCTTGGCTTATAAGGCCTTTCAAGATCCTACCTTGTTCGAGACCATTTGCCTAGAAAGGCAAGCATCAGCTACCAACACAAGATTACATTAATTTAAACTTTCTACTAGCCTTAACAAAACAGTCAGACATAATAACTTTATCACCAAAAGATTTCCTCCCATATGGAACTCTCTTCCCTCATCTATCATATTAAGTGATAATGTCGAGCAATTTAAATATAGACTTAACCAGTATATGGGTGAACATTTATTTTTTTCTGCCATTAGGATACAATGGTGGTGAGTTTATTATGGGCTTGCCCTCAAACTTGTAAACACCTATGAATCTATATACGGGCAAAAGAAAATAAAATGGAATTTATCATTCAAAAATGTTCTGTTATTCACTTCAGTATGAGAACTCCAAATACCACGTACAATCTAAACAGGTGTTCAATCAAAGCAGTTGACTCAGAGATTGACCTGGGTGTCATCATCAACAAAGATTTAACAAATGCAGACTAATGTAGACAGGTAGCCTTTACAGCTAACAGAATCTTAACAATGATCAAAAAAAGCCTTTGTCAATAGGAGTAAGGCCTGTATTCTTCCACTATACACCACTCATGTTAGACAGCATGTAGACTATGCAGCTGCCTTTTGGGTGCCTTACTTAGCCAAGGATATGCGGATTGTGGAGTCAGTACAAAGGAGGGCAACAAAACTCATTACACCCATTAACACTCTCTCTTATTCGAATAGACGAAGTGCCCTAAACCTATTTGATCTACAAACTCACAGGTTTAAGGGTGATTTACTTCTGCTTTTCAAAATCTTGAGAGACCCCCACCTCACTAAGGAATGCAACATTGCATGGGCAACCAAACCAGATGGCCTTAGGTGCCACAATAAGCAACTTCAAATCCCTAAGGTTAATACTAACAAAAGAAATAACTTCTTTACTATTAGAGTATGTAAACTGTGGAATTCCTTACCCAATTATTTGGTTAACATTGGTTCCTTTGAATTTTTAAAAATGCCTTGGATAACTATTTAATTGGCATCAGGACCTAACATATCCCCCACAGGTGCAGGGAAGGTGGTCTTGATGGGCTTTAGCCTTCTTCCACCTTTATCAACCAAGTAATGTGAAATAGCCACAAACGTTATCTGCAGATTTTCATACATAATGTACTGTTAGGCACACTACTTGAGGGATTTATCAGATAGAAAAACACTGAACAGTCACGAAAAGCCATGATATTTTTATGAGTATTGTAAAGTAATTTACACACACACACACACACACACACACACACACACACACACACAGTCCACAACCACCTGCAAGCAATTCTGAACCTATCAGAAGGCTATGATATCTTTATGAGTATTGTAAAGTAGTTTACACACACCATGGGTAGTGGCATGGTTGTGCACCATGCTCTGAGCACAGCCAGTGATCATAGGTGCACATTTTCTTCATAAAATATTCAGTTATCTGTGTTCCTCTTGCCTTTCTGGAGCACAATTACCGGTGGGAGTTCCTGGCAGTGGGACGGTGGTGGTGAGGGGAATCTAGAAGGGGCACCGAGATACAAATCAGGATTTTTTTATTAAGTGGGTAGAGTTCAAAATTAGATCAGCAAACCGCTGGGTGAGCGAGCAGCGGCTATGTTAATAGGTAGGAGGACAGGGATCAATGTGGGTTGCCAGCAAATTAGAGTGCACTTTGACATCCTGGCAAGAAACAAACATATTGGCAGCAAGCACAGGTTAGTGTGTGAGCTGGCAGGCAGGGAAACAACATGAGAGCAACTGGCAGATTATCGTGCATATGAGCTGGCAGGTAGACTAAGCATGTGTGGTTCAGAGGTAGTTTACAGACAGTGGCAAACAAAAAAGAATGACAGGGAGGGAACAAGTGTACTGACTGCATGTGAATTAAAAGTAGATGAATTAGCAAAGAAGGAAAAATATATTTTAAAATCCATAGACAAAAGAAAAAAAAACAGTTGAAACAGGGACAGAGGGGATTGTGCCCAGAAGACAAAAAAAATGAGAGCAAGAATGAGAGAGAAAGACCAGAATAAGATGGAAAACAGGAAGGAAAGAACAAAGATCACAGAGGGATAAAAAATGAAAATTAAAGACAAAACATAGAGACAGGTAAGCTAGAAGAAATAGCAAGACAGCGAGACCAGCAATCATGGTGTCCTGCATGCATCGAGGGAAGTCAAGTGGGCAAATTCCATTTGTTTTAGAAAGCTGCCTGTTTTTAAAAGACTATCTTTGGAATATAAAAAAAATTAAACACTGTCGTTTGTTTTATTCTTTGAACTACAGAACACCGAAAGTTTGAACGATCTGTAATTGATGTTGTATATTTTTGTTGGAAATTGTTATACAGTATGGTGAAACCGAAAGACTAGTCTGGGTAGCTGAACTGCTCTGTTTACCTGGTATCCAGTGATGATAGCGACAGAAAATGAGTGACTACAAAAACAGAGACTCATTTTCAGTGCAATCATTCTGGGCTACCCTGCTGACTAGCAGCCATGGGGAAGGGCGACCGGAAGGGGGGGAATAGTGAGGAGAAGGGGAGGGACAGGGAAGGGGTTTTAGGGGACTGGTGTACTTGCTGCCACTGAGCTAGCCACATGGTGTGGTGGTGTGGGTGGCTAGCTCTGGTACAGCAGGTACTGAGTTTAAGGGCTGGACCAGGGAGGCGTGTACATTTGCACTACCTGCGGCTGCAGGACAATTTTTGCAGTACGGTTTCTCTGACATGCACATCCTCCTGGAGTTGAGAATCTTAAATCAGGAGGGTTCGGGGCAAAGCCTTCCCCACAAAACACTTTTAACATTCTGATGTCGGTCGCTTTGAAGTGTACACGCCGATTTGCTTTTCGGCAATATACACTCGAAATAATAGCAATCGCTGTTTTGCGATTGCTATTGTGACATGACTCAAGTCTATGACACAGTTTTCCTGTAGACTACTTCTCAATTTACCTTAAAAATACAAGAATACTTGTAAGACCTAGGAACCTTGCTGGAGTTACTAGTGAATGCTGTTGGTCAGCACGTGGGATGAAGTGGTGCAGAGCTCCAAGATTTAAATGAAGCTCTTTATTTTACAAGAAAATGTACAGTAGCAGTCTATAGGAGGTTGTTCTTAATGGAGACCTGTGTTGGTTACATGGGAAAACAAAGCAGTTCATCCCACAGTTTTAGGAAGGGAAATGTTAAACTGATACGGGAGCCCAGGCGTGCATTTTTTGCATTCTTTCACCAAAGGACACTATCCACTTAAAAGCCACAACTCAGTCCCAGCTTGCCATTTCATTGGGACTTGCATCCAGTGGTTGAGAGGATTGGAGAGGATTATCCCTGTTACTCCTGCGACTCCCCCTCCCCAGGGATCACTGTATAAAACACCTGACGGACCCACAAACACTGGGAGCAGCTATCAATGCCGGGCAAACCCACCTCCCACCCAGGACCCAATCAGAACAGCACCTGCAGAGGCGTGCATTGTTTGAATTCTTACACCAAAGGACACTACTGGCTTAAAAGCTGCAACTCAGTCCCAGCTTGCCATTTCACTGGGATTTGCATCCAGTGGCTTAGGGGGTTGGAGAGGGTCAACCTCTTACTCCTGCAACTCTACTCCAGTAATCACCATATAAAATAGCCCACAGACCCACCAGCACCAGGGGATGCTATCCATGGCAGCAAACCTGCCCTATCCCACCCAGGACCCAATCAGCACAGTGCCTGCAGAGGTGCGCATATTTTTTTTATTCTTACACTAAAGGGCACTATCGGCTTAAAAGCCGCAACTCAGTCCCAGCTTGCCATTTCATCGGGACTTGCATCCAGCAGCTGAGATGGTCAGAGAGGGTTAGCCACTTACTCATGCAAGTCTTCTTCCAATGATCACAGTATAAAATGGCCAACGAACTCACCGGCATCGGGAGCAGTTATCCACGGCGGGCAAACTGGCCCCTCCCACCCCAGACCCAATCAGCATAGCGCTTCTCTTGTTAAAGGGACACTCCCCTAGTGGTCCTCCACACTAGCAGTCCGGGGCATGAAGGCCAAAGTGACAAGGGTGTCACACTATGGGTGCCAGCTGTAAGAGCTGACCATCAACCAGCCATGCTGCCCCAAGTGTCACTTACACACTGGAAAACTAGGTACAAGGAACAAAGAAATGTGCTAATTAGACATCTTAAAAAAGGACTCCACTGCAAGGTACCTTGAGCAGTACAGGAATCTCGATGTAAGTAGATATGCTGTATGATAATTAAGTGTCAGTCAATCCGGATCAACATCCTGTAGTTACCATGCTAAATTGGATGACACACGGCTGAATCATAGAAACATAGAATTTGACGGCAGATAAGGACCACTTGGCCCACCCAGTCTTCCCATTTCCCTACCTAATGGATAAGCTGCAGATCCTAGTTAACCAGCAGCCTACTTCTTTCTACCCCCACCCCCTAGAATTGCCTTATGGCTGTCCCATGCATGCTTGAATTCAACCACTGTTTTTGACTCCACAACCTCCTCCGGAAGGCCGTTCCATGCATCCACAACCCTCTCTGTGAAAAAATACTCCTTACATTACCTCTGAGCTGCCCCCCCATCTTCAAATTGTGCCCCCTTGTTCTTGCACACCTCTTTTTTTGAAAGATGCTACCCTCTTGGACTTTGTTGATTCCCTTGAGGTACTTGAACGTTTCTATCATGTCCCCCCTCTCTCTCCTTTCCTCGGGGCTATACATATTAAGCTCCTTTAGTCTCTCTTCCTACGTCTTCCGGTGCAGACCCTGCACCATTTTAGTTGCCCTCCTCTGGACAGCTTCCATCTTGTCTATGTCCTTGCGGAGATTAGGTCTCCAGAACTGCACACAGTACTCCAGATGGGGTCTCACCAGCTGTCTGTACAGAGGGATAACAACTTCCTGTTTTCTACTGGTGATGCCTCTCCCTATGCATCCCAGTATCCCCAACCCTCCTTACTGCCCTCTCACATTGCTTGCCCACCTTTAAGTCATCTGATATGACTACCCCAGGTCCCTTTCCATTTTTTGTTGTTAGTATCTCACCCCATTGTGTCCTCTTCCCTGGGTTTTGTTTCCCAGGTGCATTACCTGCACTTCTTAGCATTAAATCTAATCTGCCATACATTTGACCATTCCTCTAACCTTGCCAAGTCCCTTCTCATCCTTTCCTCCCCACCTTGTGCATCAACTCTGTTGCAGATCTTTGTATCATCTGCAAAGAGACATACTTTTCCTTCCAGTCCCTCTGCAATGTAAACACAAAGACATTGAAGAGGGCCCGGTCCTAATACTTAACCTGCAGCACCCCACTAGTAACCCCCTTTCTTCAGAGTGGACTCCATTTACTATTACCCTCTGTGTCCTATTCTCCAGCCAATTCTTTACCCAGGCTATCATCTTGGGACCCACTCCCAGGCTGGCTAACTATATTAATCTTTTGTGTTGGACTGGTCAAATGCCTTGCTAAAGTCTAGGTAGGCCATGTCCACAGCCCCTCCCTGATCTACTACGTTGATCACCCAGTCAAAGAAATCTATTAGATTCATCTGGCATGACCTTCCTGCTGTGAATCCATGCTGCCTTGGGTCCTGTGCCCCTTTGGCCTCTAGGTACTCGACAATTCTTTCCTTTCAGAAGTGATTCCATAATTTTCCCTATAACTGAGGTTAAACTAACAGGTCTGTAGTGCTTCTGCCCTGCTCCCACCTTTGTGAAGGGGAATCACATCTGCCCTCCTCCGGTCCTCGGGTACCACCCCATCCTCCCATGATTTGTTAAAGAGGGTAGTCAGTGGTGTCACTAGTTCTACCCTTAGTTCTTTTAGAATTCTGGGATGAATCCCATCAGGCCCTATTGCTTTGTCCACCTTCAGTTTTAAGAGTTCTTTCAGAACCCTTTCTTCAGTAAATGGGCTGGTATCAACTTCTGTATCCAGAGTGTTTCTATTGTTTGTTTTAGGTACCTTCCCCTCTTCGTTTGTAAATACTGAGCAAAAATATTTGTTTAGTATTTCTGCCTTTTCACAGTCACCCTCTGCCTACCCCTCCCTTTATTAAGCCTCACTATCCCTCCCTTAGTCTTCCTTCACTCCCTGATGTACCTAAAAAAGGTTTTATCCCCTTCTTAACTAAGCTGGCTATCTTTTCCTCAGTTCAGGCCTTTGCTGTTCTGACTGCCTTCCCAGCTTCCTTTTGCTTTAACTGATACAATTCTCTGTCCTGCTCCTTCTGTGATTCCTTGTACTTTCTGAATGCTTTCTTTTTCTCTTGAACCTTCACTGCCACCTCCTTTGAGAACCATAGTGGTTTCTTACATCATTTGTTTTGTTTATTTGCTTCACACAAAGGCTTGTTACCTCTGTGATGGCAGTTTTTATTATTCCCCATTGTTCTTCCACCCCTCCTCCCTGCCCATTTGCTAGTGCATTCTTTAGGCACTCACCCATTTTGGCAAAGTCAGCCCTCCTGAAGTCCAGTACTTTTGCCTTTGTATGGCTTGATCATTTAACTATGTAGTAGTGTTGCTCAGATAGTGCTTTTGTGGATCCTACCATTATCTGTCAGATAGTGCTGGTATCCTACCTTGGATCCTACTAGAAATCCTACCAAAAACAGATGTAGTATCCAGGGTCAGATAGGGATGGATCCTAGGTCAGTTCCAGGGATTCTAGCCTAGGTCAGATACTTAGGATCCGAGCTGATCCTAGAGGTTAGGATCCATGGTCAGATAGTACTACTGTCCTACCACAGCAACTACCTGGTCAAATGGGAGGTATCTGTTGGTATTCTAATTTCTAGGATACTATCTGAGCAACACTACTATGTAGTTATGCATCCCAATAAAGTTTCATTTCAATGTATACAGTTTAAGAGGCCAAGTCGTCATATGTCATAGTTTGGGTTCTTACATTACTAATTAGCTCCTATGTCGCACCAAAGATGTTTGCATTAATTTACTATATCTGAAATGTGCTATTTAAGCAAAACTACTGTGTGGACGGTAAGCTTAATTTTTAGGGTAAAATCTGAAGTAGTCCCTCTGTTGGAGCTAACTACTGTTGTTTAGCCTGTGTCGGTACTGCATAAGCTTTAAGTAAGTGCTGGCTAGTAGTAACTAGTGGACTGGGTGCTCTGTACTGAAATACCTAACTTTGGGTACTTGGATGTCTTCATTTGGATTCTCTCCTTTACTTTGCCTCATCAGTGTCTGGTCAGCAGTTACAAAAGCAGAACAGCCAGGCTCACTGTCGCCCCTGCAACTCCTGTCCCTTTATGCCCAACTGGGTTGTTGCTCTTCTATAGATTGCTAGAAACTAGTGCCATGAGGTACTGTGCTTGCCACAATCTATATTATGATAATCTTGTGCTCTGACGGTCATCAATATGAACAGGCGACAGCCTCCCTGCATTCTCCTTTCACTGAGTACTGTCCCCTGGATGATCCTAGTTCCCTCCTGATTACCCTCCATGGCCTAAGAAAAAAGGGAAACTGTCATAAGCTGTGTGCCTTCTTAAGGGAACACAAATACAGAGCTATCCTTCCCTTCCCAGCATCCCCTATTAAACTCCTGACTACTCTAAAAACATTACTGGCTGGGGACATTGATTCAAATCCAGAGTCCCCCTATGTAAACACAAGAATAGGGTCTCCCACTAACCCAATCTGGGTTAATACTCGAGGGCTAAAAATAACCAATATGAATATAAACAGCCTTAGGACTAAGATGCATGAACTGGAAGCCTGGGTAACCATGTACTCCCCAAACATAGTTGCTATATCAGAAATTTGGCTTAAACCTACTATACTACCACATGAGGTGGAGCTCCCTAGGTTCATGACTTTCAGGAATGATAGGTGTGGGGGAAAAAGGGTGGTGGTGTTCTCGTTTATGTTAGGTGCTCCTTAAAAGCCTCCTTGGTTTCTATACCTGCTCTAACAAAGACAGAATGTGAGGTGGTATTTGTTAATTTGTTACCAGGTGGCACAAAACCTCTCCTGGTTGTGTGTATGTACAATCCCCCTAAAGCAGCAATAGCAGCAGCCATTGTTTCCCTGACTAATGCAATCACTGACCTCCCATTAGGGAAAATAATAATTATGGGTGACTTCAACCTGCACTGGTCCCAATTCGTTAGTGGAGGCATAAAGTCCACTCTGCATGATGCTCAACTCACCCAACTTTTTACTGAACTCACTAGGCTAAATACCAAGACAGGTAACCACACCACCCTTGACTGGATCCTTGTATCCAAACAAAACAGAATCAAACTCCAGGTCGCTCCTGTAAAAAAGCTTTCAGCTTAGTGTGCTATACCTGGTTAAACAACTAAATAAAAAAAAAAAACAAACTAGTGGGTGCTTCTGCTCACTCCATAAGTGATCATGCCCTTATTTTCTGTGTTTGGAAAAATGCCAAGCCAACACCCCCTCCCAGAATCTTTTGGGCTCAGGACTTTTCCAAATTTGACACAGGCTCCTTCCTTAAAATATTGTCCGAGGTTAATTAGGCTCAAATGAGACTTACCCCAAGCATAGACATATCACAGAATCACAGCCCAGCTAGTCTGCCCCTTGCCCCCCAGTCCAAACTACCATATATTGAGACACCCCCGCCTTCCCCTTAGCCCCATGTGTCTGTCCCAAGTGGACTTAAACGGACTCTATGGTCTCTGAATTCACCACCTCCTCCTCCTCCAGAAGCCCATTTCAGTTCTCCACCTCTCTCTCTCTCTCTCTCTCTCCTCAAGAAAATTTACATAGTTGTAGACTTTTTTATAAAAAAACTTTCTCTCTGCAGCAAATAAGCACACCCCACTAAAACAACTTAAGAGTCAAGGGGCATCAATCCAAATGGCTGTCCTGAGACTCATGAAAGTGAAAGTAAGGGACACAGCCTGGGGTATTTTCTAAGCCATGAACCTAACTAGTGATTGGCATAAATAGAGAACTGGAAACGAATGTAAAACGGATCTAAAGGCAGCTAAAAGAAGTTACCTTAGGAACCTATAACATAAGACTCTTTCAGAACCTAAAGAATTCTGGTCACAAATTAATGCTTACTTAAAGGGGCGTGTCACCTTGGACAAAGGCAATATTGTAGTGGATAGAGTGCGTCTTAGTAACCCTGCATACTCTGCCGCGGCTATTAATGCTTTCTTCACTTAGACAAATTTAAGAGCCACCCCTATGTCTCTCCTTCACCTCTTCTAGATTGCCCTGATGACAATCACCCCTCCCCAAATTTCCACTTCAAACTAGTGACCAGGAAGAAACAATTACTCACCATAGTAATATTGTTTCTTCCAAGGTGTCCTTTAGTATGCTTCACTTGTGCAGTATGCCAGCTGGGTTCAGCTGCCCATGAGGGGTAGTCAATGTAAATGAAGTTGGCACACTGGCCAATCAGAAGAGAGAGAAGGAGTGTGCTGCCTGTAGTCAGTCTAGAGGGCTCCAGAATTATTTCAACATTGACAAAAGGGCAACAACTGTGCCCATGTGAAAAAACTGTTCCAAAAGGAATCAAAAATAGGAAAATAAATTACCCTAGCGATGTAAGAACCTGGACAACCACTATGAAAACACCATGTATATAAAAAAGATCCATAGCAAATTTAACTAAAACCAGAAAGCAGCGCCATCTCCATTCAGGTTATGTGGGGGGATGGGTGGGAGTTGAAGCACACTAAAGGACACCTTGGAAGAAACAATATTACTATGGTGAGTATTTTTTTTTCTTCTTGCACCAGGGGTCCTTTAGCATGCTTCACTTGTGCAGACTACAAAGCAGTGCAGTTGGGAGGCAGGTACAGAACATACTTAGAAAAAAGGCTCTGCAGCACCGCTGTGCCAAATTTGGTATCACATCTTGACTGTACTTCTAAACAGTAGTGCTTTGTGAATGTATGTACAGTCTTCCACGTGGCTGCTTTGCAGACATCAAGCAGGGGAATATTCCTTGCGGCTGCCACTGTGGCAGCAGTGCCCCTAGTGGAATGGGCCCTTAGGGGAGCTGTTTGCCAGCTTTGCTGCAGCAGAACTGAATACAAGAGAGAATCCAGCGGAATATAGTTCTCTCGGTAGCCGGCCTTCCTCTGCCTACCTCACCATAAGTGAGGAAAGGCTGGGAATGTGATTGTCTGAAATGCTTGGTGTGCTCCAAGTAGTAGGTCAAAGCCCTTTTCACATCCAAGCTATGTAGCTTGCATTCACCTGGTGTGTAATTTTCTGTGAAAAAAACAGTAACAGTGATGGATTAATTAAGGTGGAACTCGGAGACCACCTTTGGCAGGAACTTTTTGTTTGTCCTGAGGACTACTTTGTCCATGTGGGCAATGACGTAATTAGGATCAGTACATAAAGCCTGCAGCTCTGAGATCCTCCTGGCAGAAGTGATGGCAATCAGAAAGACAGTTTCCTAAGTAACATATTTCAGATCAGCAGTAGCCATGGGCTCAAAGGGTGGCTCCATGAGCTTGCCTATACAGTTTCAAGTCCCAGGGAGGGACAGGCTCCATTAGTGGAGCTAAAGATGAAGCAGACCTTTTAAAAACTTCTTGAAAATAGGCTGAGAGATGACAGATTTTTCCTTCCTAGTGGAGAGAGAAGTCAAAATTTATTTATTTAAAATTTGGGAACTGGGAAAGGCACACTGAGCCGTGGCTCATTTCCAGGTGCGACCCCGGGGGGGTGGGGAGTACATGCATGGACCTAGGAGATGCACAGCACAGGTACAATAAATACATGGTGAGCAGCTGATTACAATATGATACAGAAATAGATTACTGTAGGTATATACCACACATTCAATCAATACAAGTGAGTAAGTACATAGGGGAAACTCTAGCACTAGGTACATAAGTGACTGCCTGAAGCTAGCGACAATAAGACAAAATTCATAGATTTATTACTATATACAATAAGGTGGGAGAATATTGCAGAAGTGAGTCATGAGAGCAAAGGTTGCAATGCACGTCCAGTGTGTACACTCTGGTAAAAGTAACTGGGGCGGAAGGAAACTGCCGCCAGATTTACTCTGAGGGATGAAGCCTTAAGGCCTGCAGAGTAAAGGTGTATCAAATAGTCCAGAAGGGTAGGGGGATTAGCTCTAAGTGTGTCTATGCCCTTGTCCTTACACCACAGGGAAAACCTCTTCCACTTCAAAGCATAAATCTTCTTAGTACTAGTTTTTTTAGCCATATGAAGGATCTTAAAGACTTGTTCAGAGTACTGAGAGACACAAGGAACTCTAACTCTTCAAGTACCAAGCCTTAAGGTGAAGAGACTGCAGATTGGGGTATGCTACCTCTGTCTGAGGAAGGGTCAGGAGCCTGTGAGTCACTGGTAGGCGAATGGGTTTCTTGACTGACACGGCAAGAAGTAGGGAGTAACATGGTTGTCTTGCCCAGTCTGATGCCAGAAGGATCATCGTGGCTGATTAGTCCCTGAGTCTGAGAAGAACTCTGTGTGTCAGAGGAAAGGGAGGGAAGGCATACAGAAACCTCCATGTCCAATCTAAGGTTAGGGAATCTTCTGGAATAGTCTCTAAAGCTGGAGGCCTGCAGCAGTAGTGTGGAAGCTGGTGACTGAAGTTGGTTGCAAAAAAGATCCACCTCTGGAATCTCACACTGCCTGAAGACTGTGGCTAAAACCAGCTTGTTCAGGATCCATTCATGATGACCCTGACTGATGTGACTCACGGCATCTGCCAAGGTATTGTCCTTGCCTGGGAGATGGATATTTCTTTTCTTTTTTCTTTCAAATTTGATTTTTATTTAAAAAAAGGGTTTTCATTTCACACACAATGCACATATATCCATTTCTGACAGTGATAGCCATTCTTTGTTCAGATTACATGCTTTTACATTATTTTAAAAGTTAAGACACTTTTCTCCCTATTTCAGTATAGACAAGCACGAGAAAAATGAGAAGAGGTGGAAGATGAGGCAGGGCCCCCCTCCCCCTCTCCATTTTTTAAGGAGTAAATTCTTTGTCTATACGAGCTTGGTATAGGGACCATCCTCTCCATTTATTCTGGAAACTTGGTATTCTGTCATTTAGCTGTGCTGATAAACCTTCCATATTATATATATTATATATATCAATTATAACTTCTCTTCGGTCTTGTATTGTTGGTGTTACTTTTTTCAACCATTTTCTAGTTAGCACCTTTTTAGCTGCAAAAAAAAATTGGCATTAGCGTTTTTCCCAAAGAGGGAACCGGTCGGATATATGGACAGTAGAACAATCTCCGCTATCCAATTCTATTCTAAGCCCAAACAACATTAATTCCCCTGAGAGAGCACCAGAATGGCATTAATATTGGACAAAACCACATGATGTGCCCTAGGTTAGCTAAAGTGCATCCACACTCTCTCCAGTAACGACCATACATTTCTGGTAGGTATTCAGCCAGTAAAGCTGGTGAGCGAAAATAGCAAATTCTGCATTTCCATGCACATTCTCTCCAGAGTGTGGAGGAAGTAATTTTAATGGCTCACACTGTTGTCTGTGTCCAAAGGGTGGGGGAGATGGTAAGTAACTCTGAGTTCCATCTCTCTAGGATGGGCAATGTTGACTCTTGAGCTAGGCCTCTGAGCCCCTTGTAGATGTTCCTTATCAAGTGCTCTCCTAATTGGCTTTAATAGTGTCTTTGAATAGTTTCAAATTTAGGTTCATGGGGATTAGTAATTTTGCTTCAATGTTCATTTTCCTTAAAATATAATTTCGTATTTGTAAATATCTAAAGAAGTCTTTTCTTCTTAATTTATAGTTTGCTCTTAGTTCCTCAAATGAGCGCATTCCCTTTTCATCTAGAAACTGGAAAGTATGGGATAAGCCCCCCTGTCTCCATTGTGAAAAAGTTTGATCTGAGTGAGATGGAATAAATTGCTCATCGTATGAAAGTATCATACAGTATGTATATACATACTGTATGAAAGTATCATACAGTATGTATATATCTGATTCAAGTATGGTTTTTCCCTCATCCTATACCAAATCTTTAAAACATTAGCTGTAATCTTAGTAAAATTCTTAAGTGGAGGAGTTTTCCCAGGAAATAAAAATAAAAGTCTGTGAATGTCATGCATATCATTGATTTCAAACTCCAGTGTTTTCCATGGTGCCGAGAATTTCCCTGATGTCCATAATATCAGTATTTTAAGGAAGGTAGCTGCTGCGTATAGTTCTAGATTTGGTAAATTAATACACCCTGGGCCACAGATAATGTTAAAATTGAATAACGTATCCTAGGCTTATGGTTACCCCACACAAAACCCAAAAAGATTCTTCCCCAGGATTTAAAGTAAAATTCTGAAGGAAAAAAGGGAATATTTTGAAATAAGTATAAAAGTCGCAGAAGAACGTTCATCCATAGCAGTTCTACCCACTGAAAGAAGGATAAGTGTAAGGCTGACCATTTTTTAAGGTCTTGTTGAATTGTTTGAGTTAGGGGTTCATAGTTTATTGTTTCTACTACCTCTAAATTTGAAGAAAGATACACTCCAAGATATTTAATTTTAGTGGAGTTCCATTTTAAGGGATAAGTCCGATGCATTTCACTGCTGGGGGTGGAAATTTAGAAGCAAGACTTCAGTTTTATTCATATTGAGTTTAAATCCCCCTGCTTTTTCAAATTTTTTTAGTATATGCCATGTGGCTGAAATAGAAGTTTCAGGGGATATCAGAATCAGTAGAATATCATCAGCAAATAAATTGAGCTTGTATTCCCTTTGGCCCAGTTGGATCCCCTCCACCCCCCAGCTTCACAAAGAGCCAACGCCAAGGGTTCCATGTAGATGGCAAATAATAAGGGCGACAATGGGCACCCCTGACGTGTGCCACAAGTTAACGGAAAAGGGGCAGATAACCCTCCGTTCATACGGATGTATGCTCGAGGAGCATTGTATATGTTTCTTAACCAACCCACAAAAGTTTCTGGAAATTGGAATTTCGACAGGGTGTCGCATAAAAAATCCCAGGACACCCTGTCGAACGCCTTCTCGGCATCCAGGCTTAACATTACCACTGGGATCTTTCTTTCTTGAATATATTCAATCAGGATAAAAGTTCTTCTAATATTGTCTGTTGTATTTCTTTTTTTTATAAAACCTGTCTGGTCTTGATGAACAATAGAAGGCAAAATTGTTTCTAGCCTAGTCGCCCATATCATCATAAAAATTTTATAATCACTATTTAAGATAGAAATAGGTCTACACATGGATGGGATTGAAGAATCTTTGTTTGGTTTTGGGATTGGAGATAACACCGCGTAGTCCCAAGGAGGGGGGAGGGTCACCCCTAGTGACCTCAGTAAACACCCTTAATAGTTGAGGTATAACTTCCTTGGCAAATTGTTTATACCACTCAGAGGTATATCCGTCTGGTCCCGGGCAGCGATTTTGTTTGAGATTTTTGATCCCTGCCTGAATTTCCTCTGTCGTAATTGGGGCTGTTAATATTGTTTTATGAGTTTCATTTAGGTGCGGGAAGGGCAAGTCCTTTAAAAATTCACTCCTAACATCTGAAGTATTTTCATCCTTTTGCTGGTATAGGTTGATAAAATATTCAGTGAATATTTGCCTAATTTCTTCATCTTTATGAGTTAATAAACCCGTTGTTGTATTTTTAGCCTTGATTATAGTGGCCGTACGTTTCTGAGTTCTTATTTTTTGGGCTGACCAGTGTGTCCCTCGAGATCCTCCCACGTAATTATTTAGTTTAAGGTAGAGTAGAGTCTGTTGAATTTTAGTATCCATTAGTTTTTGTAAGGAGGCTTTTGCATCCTTGATTTTTTGTGTTAGTTCCTTGTCCCCTTCCCTATACATTAACTGGTATTGTTGGATACAGCTGGTTAATTCAGAGTATTTCTTGTATAGATTGATTTTTTCTTAACTGAGTATGCTATTATTTCTCCCCTTAAAGTTGCTTTTAGAGAGTCCCAAATTATAGCCTCCACGATGTCAGGAGTAGAATTTTCTGATAGGAATTGGGGTATTCTTTTTTTCATTATGTCTGTAAACTGTTTGTCTTTTAAGATAGAGGGGTTGAGGTGCCACAGTGTCTGTTTTTTAATTTTGCCTAGATCAATTTTTAAAATAAGAGGATGATGGTCTGACAAGATTTTTGGTCCTATTTCTATGTCCTGTATTGAGGTTAAATGTTCACACTTAGTTATAAAGTAGTCTAGCCTAGAGTAAGTATGGTGCCTGGTTGAATAGTAAGTATATCCTGGGCTCGATGGAAACATTGAGCGCCATATATCCACCAGCCCCAGATGGTCAAGCGTTTTTTTAATATATTTAGTGGCATTTGTTTGTCTATGTTTTAGGGGATGAGAGCAGTCTTTTTTCGGTGATAGTGTTAAATTAAAATCTCCTCATATGATTACTTGCCCTTTAAGTAGTTCTAGGATTTTGAAAGAAGAAATCTTATAACTGGAGTATTTGTCTGTGGTGGAAGGTATCGTAACTAACGTCACCTCTTAACCATACATCGTCCTGCAAATTACATAACGCCCCTGTGCATCAGTGTAAGATTGAGTTATTTCAAAGGGGGTAGAGGGAGGGATCATAATTGCCACTCCTCTACGACGCCCGCTGGAATGTGATGATGCAAAAACCTCGTACCTCTGCCCCCATCTTAGCTTCATATGTTCTGATTGCGAGAGATGAGTCTCTTTCACCATAATGATATCTGGTCCCTGTTTTCTAATATTCTGCATAAATCTAGAACGCTTAATAGGGTTATGCAAGCCATTAATTTTGCATGAGAGAATTCGTATTGGGAGGGTTGACATTTTTTTCCTTACGTTTTCCCCCCGATTGGGAGGGCATCCATCATTTTTATCCAGACTGATCCCCCTACAACTATGGGGGAAGGGCCCCACCTCTGTCCCCTCAATGTAAAGAATACCACCTATAATTACAGAGGTTTTCCTTGTTATCATGGTTAGTCTCTCTTGCAACAGTTTTAATTTAATCCATGCCTGGCTATCTGACATTGTTTTAATAAAGAGCATTTTTTTCTAACTGCTTCGGTGTGTGTGAGTTTTTTTCCTTAATTCCTATATCTATCCCACCTATAGTATATCTTATCCCAATATTTAAAACCCCTCCCTCCCCAAAACTAGCCCTTATTATGGACTGTCTGCAGGTTGTGCAGAATAACATTGTATGAGCCTTATATATTTCCTTAATTGAGCTTTTTCCCCTCCCTTTATCCCCTAACCCCCAAGTCGAACTACATTCTATATAAACCACATAACGTGCGGTATAACAATATATAAACAAAAAAACAATATAAAATCAGGTATTTTAACTTTTTGTACCTATGGACAATTAGAACTTTGTACATTAGGACTTCCTAAGGGGAGGTGTGAAAAAAGCACCTCCAAACCCCTTTTCCCAGATCCGGACATGGAAACAGGAGGGAGGGTGAGGTCGAAACTCCAACCTCGGAGCGAGGAGCTCCTAATGTAAAAGCACAACCCCAAACAGGAAGGGAAATAATCCTTCCCTTTTAGGTCCCAACATTACCCCACTATCTAGCTGTTACTTTCATTTGAGAAGGCATCCTATCTCTTTATTTACACCTTTTGTCCTTTTCCTTTGCCTTTATAGGCTAAGTTTATATTCCGCATCTCCCCCTTTGGCCACTTTGGATAAAGAGTCATTTGTGTTATTTTAACGTCCCTTTCCCTTCCCTCCCCTCCTCTCCTCCTCCCCCTTGAAGATATTTATTTTGTATCTCTCAATGTCCAACATTCTAGTCCCACCTTAAAAAGTCTCAATATTCCCCTTTCTCCATTTTCTTCCTTCCCCCCCATTCTTGCAGGGCTGCATTCTCCATAGATAGAGTGTCAGTTTTAAGAATTATCGTTTCATTTTATGTAATTCCCCTTCTTCTTGTTACATTCAGATCCTCAGTCCAGCAGCATTTGGCAGGTGAGGGCCCCTTTGTTATTGAGCAGCAGTTCGATCCCCTCAGCAAAAGGGGGAAAAGAAGACATAGGAGAGGAACATCCAAGGGAGGAAGGCAAACCAGGCCTTATTAGATGAGGGAGGGTATGTCAGACTCGAGGGAAGACCTAGGAGGAATGGGCCAGCTCAAGGAGAGCTCTTCGGCCTGGAGGATCCCGCCATTAGAGAGCTCTGTAGGACCAGATGGCAACCCCGGCCAAATTAAGATATAGAGGTAAGAAGGGAAGAGGCTTCCCTCAATTTTTCAGTTGCCTGGGCCTATAAGTGGTCGCCCTCTTCCGGTGCACCCCAGTCCAACACCCTCTCCACCCATCGCCCTGATTTGAACTCCCCCTCCGAATCTCCTCAAAAAAGGGTAGCCGCTCAGCTGAGCGAGAGAGAAATATATCTGTCTCTACCTTAATTTTGAGGTTGTTAGAAGTGGGTTTCTATATTGTTGTAGTTGTTTAAGGATCTCTCCTAGTTGGAGCTGCGGTATTTTCTGATCTTGACGGTCACCCTGGTTTACTTGTTGAATTTGTTGTCTTAAAGTTTCCATCGTTTTGCCCGTGATTATTCCTTTTTGCAGCATATCATTTGCCGCTTCTTGTGCTGAAAGGTATGTTTTCTGGCCAGTTGGGTAAAGGACTATTAGCTTGGCGGGGTACGGTGTGCAGAATCGGAGCTTCTGTGCTCACAGTGCGGGGAACAGCAAGGTATATTCTCTTCTCTGCTTCTGTGTACATGGAGCGTAATCATTATCAAAGATTACGCGGCTTTAGCCCAAAAGTACTTTTCCTTTCTGCCAGGCTTTGCAAAGCAGAAGTTCTTTTATTTGAAAGCTTAGAAAACTTACAACAAATGACCGTGGCCTGGCTTCAGGGCATGTAGGTCATGGGCCCAAAGCTCTGTGAGCCCGTTCAATGTCTAGCTGGAGATCTGGTTCTAGATTCAGGGATTGTCTGAATAGATGATCAGCATAGGCAAGAGGGTCATTTCCCTCCTCTCCTTCAGGTAGGCCAAAAATTCTAATATTCCTCCTGCGCCCTCGATTTTCTGCATCCTCCTGCTGCATTGAAGAAATCAGTTGTTCGGCTGCCAATGCACGTACTGACTCTTCCAGGTTGTCTAACCTGGAGGTATTAAAAGAGATCTGCGCATCTGCCTCGGTTAGCTGGGATTGCAGTGTACCCATCTCCACCCTGATTCCCTGCAGTGCTTCTCGAACTTCCCCTCTAAACTCCATTATCGCACATAAGATTGAGTCTGGGTTGCTTTCTGTAGCCGAGATTTTATTTTTACCTTTCGCTTTGGATGGAGTTGCAGTTGCAGTTGTTTCTTTAGATTCAGGCCTTGTCTGGGACTCTTCCCCCTGTGACAAATCCTCCGTGGGGCAGTCATCTTGATCGTTCAGATCAGCAATAGGGAGGTAGCAGTTCCGATTTTGTTTCACCATCCGTTAAGCTGAGGCACTTCAATACGCTATTTAAACATTAGTTTTGTTGTTTTAGCTTTGTTTTTTTGTTTTTGGTGCCTCTTTTAGTTCTTTTGGATGGGAACCTCTCGTCTCGTGTCTTCACTCAGCCATGCCGGAACCGGAAGTCCCTGATATTTCTTTTCAATCTTTCTTTCTACTCCAATTACAGAAGTAGGATTATGGAGTATTTTCATAGTTGCCCTTTTAAGGGCATTATGTATGGGCAAGATTAACTTTATAGAGGTGGGGAGACCCATCATTTCTATATAGTCTTCCTCCTCTTCTTCAAAGGTGTCCACTTGGGTAGCAAAACACAGGGTGTCCACCATATGCTTTATAAAATTAAAATGAGATGAGAAATCCTCCTGACTATTGGAGGAGTTACCAAAGTCCTGGTCAGGGGTCCCATCAGGCTCTAAGGGCCCGCCCTCTGCTTTGTTTTCTTCCTCTTCTATAAAATAAAAACCCTGGTCGTAGCCTAGGTTGGGAAGAGGTTATGTGGGGGCATTGAAAAGATGATTGCCCATAGATTGTAAAGTCTGAGATATATATCTATATATATATATGCCAAGCCTTAGCCATTTCTACAGCAGAGGGCATATCTTTATTTGCCACTGGCATTTCCCCTTGCTTTTCAGTGGGAGGGGCAATGGTATGTTTTTCTTTTCTATTCTTTTTAGCAGGGACTGAATCAGAACCCTGCTCACTTTGTCTTTTTAATGCTTGGTCAGAATTTTTACTTTTATCAGACTTATTACCATTAGAGTCCTTCTTAGACGACTTATCTTTGTTTTTGTTTTGGGAACAAGACCCCTCCCTCAATGATTTTAAAAGAAGGGGAGGCAGACTGAGGGGCCATGGATTTCAAATCTTTAGCCCTGCTAAGGCCTTTTTTTGAGAATTTAGAGAAAGTATTACAGACGTGGTCTGGACCTAAACAATTTAAACAGAGATTGTGGCTGTTTGCTTTAGCCAGGTACTTAAAACATTTAACACAAGTTTTTATTTCTGTTGGTCCAGTCCTAATGTATGACTTTTCGGACATACCCAGATGCCAGAAAAAAAACACAAAAAGTATGTAACAAAGAAAAAAAAAAAACAGTCTCCCCAAATCATTCACTTAGAACGGGGCAAGCGTAATAAAACAGGTGTAAAATGTGGAAAATCTGCAGTTTCCTGCAGGAAAAAATGGAACCGTGGATTTTTTAAATAGTGAAAAATAAAATCGCAGACTTTTTACCTCAGGCGCAGTATTTTATTTTACCTCAGAAAAGGCAGGAGACGGAAAAGGTTGTGGTTGCAGGAAAAAAGTCGAAAACCGCTGAAAAAATACCTTAAAAACTGAAGGCAGAAAAAACTACACTTTTTGAAGAAAAAAAAAATTTATTCATGCGTTGAGAAGAGAGCACTCCGGGCAATGTCGCTCAGTCAGTAGAGAAAAAATTCTGGAGCCCTCTAAGTTGACTGCAGGCAGCGCTCTCTCAATCTTGTGACTGGCCAATTTGCCAACTTCGTTTACACTGACCCCACCTCCGGGACAACTGAACCCAGCTGGCATACTGTACAAGTGAAGCATACTAAAGGACCCCTGGGGTGAGAAGAGTTGTTTAAGCTCTTTAGGCAAGTTAGAGTGGCTAGATTGGCTGGATATTTTAAACTTGAACATAGGCTCCTTAATATTGTAGCCCCTGTCATTGCCTATGTAATGACCACCAGGTCTAACTCTGCATCTAACACCTTCGTCTGGAGCTCACTAATTATAATATATTACTCAGGCTCCAGGCATCCAGAATGACCACCTTCCAGCCTCTCTTCCTCATCCCCATTTCATTGCCTGTGCCCTTTCCTTTTCCCGTATCGCCCTTGCATTCCCTCCAGTTGCTCTTACTGCATTTTGGAATATCATAACCCCCCCACCTTCCTTTTCTGATCCAGTCAGTTCCCTGTCTGCGCCCCACCTAGCTTCTGCTTGCTCCCTCCCCAGTTCCGAGGATGTCCTAGCTAGGCTCCCTTTATCCACCCCACTTAAAGGGTTCTCCTAACATCGGTCTCCTTCTCATTCAGTTTCTATGTAGATATTCAGTCTGTGCCCAGGTGAGACAGTGCTCTTTCTCATTAGATGAAGGCCATCTCCTTTAAAGAGCCTTCTGTCCCGGAAATCTCCCAATCTCCCACAAATCTATACTCCTCTTGACACCACCCATTCAGCTGTTTGTTGAAAGTCTCTGTTTCTTCATTCCTCACCCTTCCCTTCCCATCACTCCACATGGGTAGCACCTCTGAAATGGCCAGTGAAGCTACCTTGCCCCTCAACCTATCACCCAGCTTCTGGAAGTTAGATTTTACTACTTCCAGTTTCTGATTTGCCAGGTTGCTGGTACCTAAGTGTATCAAGACTTTTGGTTCCCCCTAATCTGACTAACCAATCCCTCTATCCTGACTCTATCCCTCTCGGCCGATGCAAATGATAGGCATCTGACCAACCTCCTCCCTTCCCCCCTCACCCACCACCCTTTTTGTGGCTCATAACACAGAGTCCCCAACTATCAGTACCCTGCTGGCCACCTTCTTTTTCCCCCAACCCCTGCTGGGTGTTGCCCTCCCAGCCTTTGCAACCAGTTCACAGCCTACCCCGGGACAGTCGGGTATCTACACCTCTCCAAGGGGTTCAAAGCAATTTGCAGTTACTGCTGAAGAGCACTGTTCTATACCCGCAGGCTTTTTTTTTTTTTTTTATCACCCCCCCTCCACCCTCCAACCCCTGGGCCAGTAGACCTCTGAGGAAGGGTGTGTGTGTGTAAGGGATGTGGTCTGGATCCCAGTTCAACTGTATTTAGCAGGAATATTTTTGTAGCGGGCTGCCAACAGCAGTGTCTGGGGTTCTGCAAACCTCCTGCAGATGAAACAATGACCCACTCTCCAGAACATAGCACATGGAATAGTTGTCCCATGGAGGCTGCAGCTGGCTAGCCTCCTGCCATACCTACCTCCATTTTGTTTTATTATAGTCTCTCTAAGTTAGTGCTTCCCACTTACAACCTTAACTCTAGCTCCCCTCTAATACTCTCTTATATTTGATATTTCACCCTACCCGAGATAGGGTGTTATGTCCCTTAGTTAGACAAATCCCATTATTACCCTGCTTATCTCACCACCTCCCATGCTAGTGGACCTACCAATTCTCTTACTTCAATCATGATGTGCCCTTAACCTAAACAGAATGGTAACTGGATTAGCTTCTGCCCTCCTCTCCCCTCCACCCCCACCCCCAGTGCAGACTTATGTAATGGGGTGTGCAAACACCTTATCCTGATTATTCAGCCAAATATTCTATTTGGGGCCTCCAAATATTTGGTATTCATGTTCGAGTTCTATTACACACAAAAAAAAAAAATGGAAAAGAAACAGCCCCCCCCCAGCTCCTCCCTAGTCGAGATCCTTTAAACTGTTCCAGCCCCCGTCCCCATCGATCAGTTGGAACTCCATACCTCCCTCCTCCCTCCCAGTACCCACATTGTGATAATACAACATTCATTTGGGGGGGAACCCTCAGCAAAGGGAGCCTGGTACAACCCACCCACCTCCATGGCCAGCAATCGACTTTCAGTACTTTGCAGCGTACTAACAGACTGTGTTCCCCCCTTGGCAGCTCCTGCCAGCACCCAATTCCATATTCCAGGAAAGGAAGCAACTGACACAGTCCGCCCTCCTCCATGGCGAGCAACCTTCTTTTGAATAAAAGTGCTCCTGCGCTTGCTTGCATAGTAAAACCAGCTGGTCACGTGATCAGCTGGCTTTACAATCACAGCAAGCACACAAGCACTTTCATTCAGAAAAAGGCAGTTGGTCATGGAGGAGGGCGGACTGTGTCAGTCACCCTTCTTCCCTTAAGTACAGAATTGGGTGTGGGGTGGGAGAAATCGTCTGTTAGTGCTCTGCAAAGCACTGAAAGTCGTCAGCCAGCCATGGAGGACAGTGGGTTGTCCAGTCATTCATCACTGGAGTTTTCTTATAAAATAAATGTTTTACTATCAAAATGTAGGTGCTGGAGGGGGTGATATGGGGTCTTAAGAGAGGGAAGGGGGACAGGGGGCTGGGGCAGTTTAAAGGATCTGGGCTATGGAATAGGGTGGGGGACAGTTCCTTTCTCTTTTTTTTTTTTATAGTATTTTCCAAATAGGGATGAATAGTGCATTTGTGGTATTTGGGAAATACCATTCATTACTTGCACACCCCTATTATGTACCTGACCTTTCTGGAGCAGAGTTCCCTGTGACGGACTTGCATCATACGCCCCTGCAAATGCTGTCCTCCTACTTTTGTGGTCCTCACACTTCGGGGCTCACAAATCTAAGGGGTTTAAGCAGAATGTTCCTTGCTAGAGGTTGCGGCCACATTTTCTCTCCTAGTTTAAAACAAATCACTCCCTTTCGGCTGAGCTTACGGTGCGCTTGTTGGTGGGGGAGGGGGAACGCTGGCCTGCTCAAGCACTCAGAATGTTCCCCTAATTTGCCCTGAAGTCAGAAAAAATGGTACTGGAAACTTCAGCCACACTGCTGCCTTGGTTAAAACCAATACTGGAATTGGAAAAAATTCACTGGGGGAACCCTCCACCTTTGATGTAACATTGCATCGCAAATACCGGACAGTGGTCTGGGGGCACATTTCCTCATTATACAGTAAGGTGCCTTTTTTTTTTACTAGCTGTTTATGTTCCCCCTGCCTGTGGCACTCCACTCCCCTCCCTTCAGCCTACAGCCTTCTAGTCCCCACCCTCTTACCTGGAGGCCAGAGCGGTCCATCCCCCATGTAGCCGTGGCTTGCCCCCCAGGTGGGGATGAGGTGGGGCCCTTACATCCCAAATTCCTTAGTTTAATCGGGATGCCATGTTCCGGGACAGGTAGAGGCATTGGGGATCGGGGCCTAGCATTCAGTCTACCGCAAGCCATTTTTCTGTGCCGCATGACGTGCACCCTGACGTCAAGGTGCTGAGTGCCGATGTCTGTCACGCAGCTCCCCCTACCAGTGGCTGGGCTTGCTATACCTTGGGCATCTGCCTGGGGTCAGCTAAGCACCGAGCCCTGGTCCCCCCTACCCCCTGGAGAAGCTGAGCAGTCCCTGGGGCGCTCAAGCCTCCTGCCCCTGACCGGCCCTCCAGCACCCCGGGCTCATTTCCAAACCCGGGTCACTGGCATCGCAAGCAGTAGCACTGCCGCTGCACCGACATGCTGGCATATATGTTACATTTTTACACATTATTTAGCCAGTTGTATGCATTTTGGGAGGTTAAACTTTACACAGGCATAGTCTTTACCTATTTTGCTCTTGAAATGGAGTCAGACTTCTAATTTTCACTCCTGGAACCAGGTTGCCCTGGTTTCCTCCCAATTTCCACCAATAGTTAAAACTAATTACTCCCCTTCTGCTGAACTTCTGGTGAAGACTGTTTGTGGGGGAAGGGAGCACTGGCCTGCTCAACCCCCAGAATCTTTTCCTGATTTACTCTGAAGTCAGACAAAATGGGAAGCTGTAGCCACACTGCGCTCCCAGGTTAAAATACAAAATATGAAATTCACCCCCAAAAAAAAATGTTGGCACTGTTTCCCTCCCTGTATCGTTCAAGGATTCTAAGCTGCACTCCTTTGCACAACCTGCCGTTTGTATGCCATGCTGCGACTGTACTAAAATGTCTCTTTTCCTTTGGGGCTGACCTGGTACCTGGCTAGGACAGCAACTACAGAACACTGATGAGGTCAAAAAGGACAACCATGTCTATCTTGCTGAATCCTTCTCAGCTTTCCCCTTCAGAGTGGATTACATACTGCTACCCACAATGTCTTGCACTGGGTTTGGGGCATTAGTGTGCACAGGTGGTCACTGGAGAAGCACCAGAACTGTAAAGCTGTGCTTCAGAATAGACTGGTTACACTGAAAGGTTTGCACTTCGGTCATTAGAAATATGTGGCCCACAGACACTGAAGTCTATTTCTGACACTCAGATTTTGTGGACTGACCTTACGCATAGGAGAACATGGTTATTAGGCTGACCCTCACTTTGCTTGAGGTACTGCAAGTCGCATACCCTGTCCACCTAATACAAATGTTAAATTCCCTCTGCCTAACTCTCCCAAAGCTCTGTTACCACAAATACAGAGGACACAGAACACCCCCTAGTGGTCACACAACTTTTATATCTTTTGAACCAACAAGATCACCTTGTTCGGCAAAGATCGTGCATTTATGAGGCTGCTACACAGTATACGTATGCAAGCTTTCAAGGACACTAAGGTCTCTGGATCATGTGGCTCAGACTGTGTTCAGTGTATGCCCCCTTTCTTCACATTATTCATGAAAATAATTATTTACATCACAGTACTTTTTTTGTATAATACTGTTCTGTATTCAAGTTGAAGGCTATTGCTTTTATGTTACGTCAGCTGTTTCTGCATGTAAGATGAAGCAAATGTATAAAGAGGTAAGGCCAAGCAGGACTGCAGTAAAACACCACTGCAGGAAAATTATAAAACTTAACTGGCAAATCTAGCCCTCAGATTGGCTAGGACCTGTGCACACACATGGATCTCTTCTGTCATGCTATTGCATAAAGCTGGGGTGTGCACACAGGAAAGACATTTTTTTTTAATAATGAAATAGTTGAGCAAAAATGCCTTACTATGTTTTTTATTATAATGGTACAGCAACTCCAGGGGTGGCCTGCTGGCCTGTAGTCTCACCCCCATGGTAGACCAGTTATCTCATGCTAACCCACCCCTATCATGCCTTAAGTTACATAAAGCAGTACAGTTTGGAAGAAAATAAAAACAGTTTTAGAAGACATTACATGATTGAGACCTATAAGTACCTCACAAGGATGAAAAGGGTGTGTGTGTGTGTGTGGTAGTGGTGGTGTGGGGCGGGGGGTGACTTTTAAATGAGAAAAAGCACCAGGATCGGGGGTATGCGATGAAGCTGGGGGTGGGAGAAGTTAAAGCAAGATGTGAAGAAATATTTATTTACTGAAAGGGTAGTAGATGCCTGGAACAGGCTGCCAGAAGAAGTTGTGGAGGCTAAAACAGTAGAAGGCTTCAAGCATGTGTGGGACAGACACAGGGGTATATTAGAAGAGAGGCTGGGAGGTGGGAGGGTCACGGACACCATATGGAGTCGGTGGAGGCAGATTAGGCGGGGCACATCTAGGCAGACTGGCTGGGCCATGTAGTCCTTCTCTGTTGACAAATGTTATGTTTCTACATATTAGACTCGCACTACCAAATTTCATGAATTAAGAAATAACTCTCATGAAATTATTCCCAAATTTGATTCAAACACAGGCTGCCAGGATTTGGGTAGGAGATACAGGGATTTATTTAACTCTAAAAATTGATTAGCGTTTTGCTCATAAAAGTGCTGAATCTTTGTGAAAATGCATAGCTCTTGCCTCACTGTGTTTAACAAACACAACACTTCTAGAAAATCTATATAAATACTTTCTGTACAGTTAGTATAGTCCCAAGAAAAAAACTGCTACTCAATTATTTAAAACCCTGAGATATATCCGCTGCATTCCATAATCTAACGTGTCCAGGAAAGGGTGAATTATCAACTTTTTGACCTAAACTACTTGTGCTTTTTGGGGGGTACTGAAATTTTCAAAACTATGAGGAATTACCTCAACTCTGTTATTAAAATTCTATGGTCCCAGTTCTTAATCACCAATGCAGTGTGTGCGCACGCGTGTGTGTGTATATAAACTACAGTGCAATACTGATAACTATATTACTGTCTTTAAAACCACTGTTCCTTATTAGTTCACTGTTTTTCTTTCTGTCAAATCCTTCAAGTAGTGTGCATGTTCTACAGTACATTATGAGAGTGTATTTACAGACAAGGTTTGTGGCCCATTTCACATGCATTCTGTTTTGCACATACACTTGATATTCTTAATGTTACTATGGAACAAGTAGAATATGACAATAATTCTATAAATAATAGATTACTGCTTGATTCATGTCAAAGTCTACTTCCATTTTCACATGTCACTAAACAAGCATCTGTCGCTGTATTGCATTACCAGTGGGATCAGCTGGATAAATGGACTCCTGTGATCTAGAATGAGTCTCTGACTGGGGCTGTGTTAAACAAATACAATCAATTACCCTCATGCGGACATATAAACTGGCTGTAAAAAAACATTATTGTTGATCTGGGGTCAGGGGTCTTAAGTAAGGGAATTACCTTTGGGAATGGCACAATGCTAACAAGGGTGGTACATTCCAGGGAAGAGGAGTCTGTTAGGAGCCTTGTATGTATTGGAGGTATGGGCCAGCAAGTAAATTAATTTAATATGGATTAGTGTAAGGTGCTGTACTTCACTTTGGCCCAAAGAATTCAGGTTGGCAGCACAACTACCAGCAACAGACCATGCAAAATATCAAGGGCCCCATAAACAGTCCTTTTATGGTACAAATAGGTTGGAACTTAGCGCCACTGTTCAACATTACACCCCACTGTGCCACACACTAGGGGGTTGCAATGTTTCCCCTGCAGTGTCACAATCGACATTGTGCTGGCACAAAGACCGGGAGGGGGTAGCCAGCCCAAAGTGGGTGCTTGCAGTCTACTGAGCCGCTGAGCTATTATCAGCAGCTCGCTAGCATCCACAACCCTGCTGCAAAGCTCTGAGCACCCCCGACCCCGGTACAACTGATAAAGGTTCTATGGGGGGCCTAGGAAATAGAATGGGGGAGGTATAAGTGGAGACACCGAACAGTCAAACAGCTGGGAGTACTGGTAAGGCTGCACTTGCAGTGCTGTGTACAGTTCTTGCTGCAGCAGTATAAAAAGGATATTGCAGCAATCAAGGGGTGCGGCAGTGAGTTACAGAAATGATTAAGAGAATAGAAAGGTTAAACTACGAAATGTTTAGATAGGCTAGGTCTGTTTTTTTCCTGGAAAAAAGGAAGTGAAGAGGAGATATGATTTCTATTTTAAAATTCTGATAGGTATTGGATAAGGTGGATTAGGAAAATGATTTCGGTTTGTTCAGTAGAACTAGAGGGCATACTCTATACTTAAGGGGGATACAAGTAGGGGTAATGTAAGGAACCATTTTTTTTTTTTATAATTCAGAGAGCAATGATCCCAGAGACTAAGCTACCAAAGACAGTGGTGACGTTGCAGAGTGTGGAATGTTTTAAATTGAAGTTGGACTTGTTCCTCGTGGAGAATAACATAAATTGGGTCAGCATTTAATTAATTTGTGAAAAGGGAGGGTCAAAAGGAGCATACCTCACAGCAACAGTAGTATATATGTGAGACAAAGAGCTTCAGGTTCCCAGAGGTCTGCGCCACTGGTGGGTTTCCTCTCCACAGCGTCAAAGTTCATTCGACTGGTTGCCAGCATTGGAGATGGAAACAATTCACTTGGGGACCCTATCATCTTTGATGTAGGATCAAACATACCTGACAGGGAACATATCCTCGTTATACTGTATGTCATTTTTACACTGCTTAGTCAGTTTAATGCCTTTTGAGGAGTGCATTTTACAGGAGCCGTCCTTCCATTTTGCTCATAGACTTGAGTCAGACTCTGAATTTCACTTCTGGAACTGAGTTTCTGTCCCCCCCCCCACACACACACACACAATTTCCATCATTGCTGGTAGCATCTCACATTAAAAATGCCTACTGCCATGTCACAAGATAATACTGAATCCTGAACCAGTCTGGATGGCATGAGACAAACATGATAAGCCCTTGGGTCTTATTTTTATTTATCATTTTGCATTCCCTTTGTTGCTATCAATTTATTATGCTTTGGGTTTTAAAAGACTCGCAGTGAGGGCTGACCCTGTGACACAGCATCAGGGTGATGTGTAGCCACATGGGGGAGCAAAGTTCACATCCGAGCCCCCAGATACCAAACTGAGGCCAGCTTTGGGACAAGTGCATCATAGAGCTGAAGCTGTTGGCTTCTGAGAAGAGAGGTCGTGGGCTGCTGGGCATTCATGTTCTCCCTAACACCATCTGCCCAGGGAGCAGCACTGACATCAACTCTTAAAGAGACAGTAAACATTGCAGGGATTGCTCAAATTGTGAAAGCCCATGAAACATAATTCTGAACGAGGTATTTGGCTTCCTTGTAGGTGATAAAAGTCACAATATAATATGAATATTTAAATCATCTGTACATCAAAACAAGGCAGCAGCCATTTCATGCAATCTTAAGGACAATGATGGAATCACTTCTGAAGGAAAGAATTGTTGAGTACCTAGAGGCCAGAGGGGCACAGGACCCAAGGCGGCATGGATTCACAGCAGGAAGGTCATGCCAGTCGAATCTAATACATTTATTTGACTGGGTGACCAAAGTAGTAGATCAGGGAGGAGCTGTGGACATGGCCTATCTAGACTTCAGCAAGGTATTTGACACAGTCCCACACAAAAGGTTAATATACAAGTTAGCCAGCCTGGGAGTGGATCCCAAGATGGTAGCCTGGGTAAAGAATTAGCTGGAGAATAGGACACAGAGGGTAACAGTAAACGGAGTCCACCTGAAGAAAGGGGGTTACTAGTAGGGCACCACAGGTCAGTATTAGACCGGTCCTCTTCAATGTCTTTATAAGCTTACAATGCAGAGGGACTGAAGGAAAGTATGTCTCTTTGCAGACACACAGAGATCTGCAACAGAGTTGATACACAAGGTGGGGTGGAAAGGATGAGAAGGGACTTGGCAAGGTTGGAGGAATGGTCAAATGAATGGCAGCTTAGATTCAGTGCTAAGAAGTGCAAGGTAATGCACCTGGGAAACAAAAACCCAGGGGAAGAGTACACAATGGGGGTGAGATACTGACACAACAAAAATGGAAAGGGACCTGGGGGTAATCATATCAGATGACCTAAAGGAGGACAAGCAATGTGAGAGGGCAGTAAGGAGGGTTAGGAGATACTGGGATGATAGGGAGAGGCATCAGCAGTAGAAAACAGGCAGTTGTTATCCCTCTGTACAGACAGCTGGTGAGACCCCATCTGGAATACTGTGTGCAGTTCTGGAGACCCAGTCTTCGAAAAGACATAAACAGGATGGAGGCAGTCCAGAGGAGGGCAACTACAATGGTGCAGGGTCTGCACCAGAAGACATATGAAGAGAGACTTAAGGAACTTAATATGTATAGCCTTGAGGAAAGGAGGGAGAGGGGGGACATGACAGAAACTTTCAAGTACCTCAAGGGAATCAACAAAGTCCAAGAGGGTAGCATCTTTCAGACAAAGAGGTGTGCAAGAACAAGGGGGCACAATTAGAAGATGGGGGTAGCTCAGATGTAATGTAAGGAAGTACTTTTTCACAGAGGGTTGTGGATGCATGGAACAGCCTTCCAGAGGAGGTTGTGGAGTCAAAAACAGTGGTGGAATTCAAGAATGCATGGACAGTCATAAGGCAATTCTAGGGGGTTGGGGTAGGAAGAAGTAGGCTGTTGGTTAACTAGGATCTGCAGCTTATCCATTAGGTAGAGAAATGGGCAGACTGGGTGGGCCAAGCGGTCCTTATCTGACATCAAATTCTATGTTTCTAAGTGATGTCACTGTGGGGCAAGCTGTAATTAACAACATACAGCTTGCCCCTCAGTGACATCACTTCCTGTTTTTAAGACTACATAAAACCGCTGTTGCTATGACTTGATTTACACATTACTTAGCTATACATATCTCAAGACTCTAGTCCCCTACAGGTAAACCTAATACCTCATTTGAAAGATCTTTTCATGAGCTTCCACAATTTGAGTGACTCCCGCAATGTTTACTGTCCCTTTAAGACAGCAACTTGCCAGCCATCCCAGCCAGAGAAATAGTGCAGCCGTTGAGACATCAACTGTCAAATGGGGGGGAAGGGGAATTAAGTGGGACAAATCACAGAAAAGATTAAAACGGACATCAGCCCCCCCTTCCCCAGCCAGTTTTTGCCAATTGTAACAAAAGGTGGCGATGACACTGTCTCAAATAAAGATGTTTAATTTTAATTCTTTCAATGAGGGTCCAGCTTTTTGTTCTGAAACAGCTGTGAAACTGATTTTTTTTTATGTGTAATTTAGTTCGCTGTTAAGATTACTACATCCTGTTCATTGTTTCCTGGTCATGTGCTGCTCAAAAGCCAATGGCTGAAGCTCAGCTCCCAAAATACACTATTTTGATGACATTATGTGAGGAAAGGGGCTGCAGTACAATCAATGCAGACAATGCAGAAATAGGTACAGGCTGTGTACAGTATGTTTACTAAACTCTGCAGACCACATTTCATGTTTCGGTGTATATAATCCTACCCCCCACCCCTAATCTGCACTGTCTTCATTGATTGTACTGTAGCCCTGTTCTCCTTTTACAGTCACCTTATCAAAATGCTCTTTTTGGGTACTCTGTAGACTTGACCCTCTTTCAATATGCCCACAGAGATTTTGAGAGGCTATATCACTATTTCAGTTTCCCTTTTTTGATGGGTTTTTGGTTTAGTACTAATAACAAATTGCAATACACTTAAAAGATTTAAAATTGCCAGCACAAGGAAAGCCTCATTTAGGTGCACCACCTTGTTTTCATGAGGGTCCTAGGGCAGCATATCCGATACTGGTGTCTACAGAAGCGTAAAAAACTGATGCCATTATACAGAAATGGATGTAACCACAGCAAAGCCGGTGTAGAAAGCATAATTGCATTTGCAGCAAGAAGAAGTCACCCAATAGATAATACCTCAAAATGCAGGGGAGGACCCCACCAAACAGGAGACTGGGGCAGCAGAGGCATTACAGCTAAAAAAAGGGTGCACAGAGGGAGAAACTTGGAGAAGTAATAGGGAGTGGAGGGTACTGAAGGAAGAATGCTACTCCCAGGCAGCATGGTGCAGACCACCACAACTGCCCACATGAAGGGGAAGGGAATGGAAATCCCAAGCAAGACCAGGCCGCAGCATCCAGGATGGAACACCACCCACAACCACCAGATGGTTGGACACCCATGTATTGAATGTCCACCACTGCCTCCATCCAGAGACAAGAGGTGAATGGCTGCAAGCCCCTCCACATATACCAACCAGGGAGTACCAAGGAGGAGAGCCCTCCCAAGTTGTGAGGGGGAAGTGGGACTTGTAAAGAGGGAGAGATGTCTAGGGAAGGGGGCTTGAGGGGGCAAGGAAGTGCTTTCCAGTGCCTGTTCATGCAGGCCTGAGTAAATCCTTCCCCTCTTAGAAGGGGAAGTGCAGGTCTACCATGCAAAAAGGAGGGGGGGGGGTATGTGTTCTACAGCTTACAAAAAGAGGACCGGGAACCTTTAGCTTAGTGAGCTATTCCAGCAAGAAATACAAGATGAGTCACCGCAGCCAACCCTGGGAATACCTTTCTTCCATTTCCTAAGGATCAGATGCCTCTTACACCCCCACCATTACAAGTCACTGAACCAATGGAGCGGGACAGCATGCCTCAGCTGGTGGGACTCCCAACAGGAGTAACTAGGGGGAACTAGACAGGCTAGGATCCACCACTTTGGTGCATTCCTGCACAGCATCCCAAAAGGGAATGATCAATGGGCAAGGCCAAAGGATGTGATGAAGATCACCTCCAACAGCCCCACATCTCCAACAGGCATCATGGGGGAGCAAGCCCAAGGAATGCAGTTGGGCCAGGGCTGAATACCAGGGATGTAAGGTTTTGTTGTGAATCAGCTGGCTGAGGCTATCGAGGGCCCCCCATAAATGCATCATTCGTCAGACTCCCCATTCTTGATCAGTGAAAATAACGTTTAGTCCTTGTTCCCATTTCCTTCTGCTTCAAAGGTTTGGCCCGGTATTGAATCCCTGATAGCTCCACATAATCTACCTGCCCTGGTGTAGTGAACACCAGAGTGAGGGGACACAGACTGCTGCTCATATTGGGGGCTATGCACTACTGTAGGGTCGGGTATGCGAGGATCCCACACACCCAGCCTGCGTAGTGGCATTACTTCACACTAGTGGATGGGTGCATGGTGCGCAGTATATACTACAAAGCACCTCCGCAGGGTGCCTACCCATGACCCCCCCAAGTGCACTGCTGCGTGAGTGTGTGTGTAGATCGAGGGACACATGCAGGCATCCAATCGGATGCCTGTCCTGGGTCTCAGAGTGGACATCCTGCTCCATGCGAGCAGGGGATCCTGAGAAAGTGTGGGAGGGACAAATGCAATGTATATGGGTGAATGCCCAAATGGCTACCCCCTGCTCTCCCTGTCTGCCCAGTGGGCTGGAACAGCATGATAGATGGTGGCTGTGTCCACCACAGCCAGCAGTCAAAATCAGGGGAAGAGTGTAATGGATACAGCAGGATCCCTGCCTGCATATCCTGGGCCTCCCTCTTCCAGCACTCTGTGAGTGCAGGCACACCAAATGCACACCACTGGACCAGCCATGCACGTAGCTGCATCACCAGTCAGGGTATCCAGTGTGGAAGGGACACATATCCCTTCCATGCATGCATGTAGGGGTCCACAGGACCCCTCGTGCATGGCACTGACTTTTAAGGTTTACTACATGCCGCAGATACGCAGCGACAGGGCAACCCGCATTATCTGGGCGCACAGGCCCCACTGGAGAGGGCTTCCTTCCTAGTTTAGAGGAGATAAGGCTACAGATCTGCAGATACTTCCAAAAATCTGAGGGTGGTGGGCAAAATCTAAGCTCCAGATGCTCAAATGTATCCAGATAAGCAGTGCCAAGCTGAGACAGTTCCTGAATTACAAGGATGCCCCATCCCTCCACACAGGCCAATCAACTGTACATTTATCTATGCACAATGAGGGATTGCCCCCAGAGAGGGGGAGCATGTCAAAAGAGTGAGAGGTGTCTCAAACAGTTTACCCAATTTATGCCATGTGGATACTGATGTAGATATTGTGGGCCAGGACTTTAAAAGAAGGGAGTACATTTGTATGGCCTGGGGAGTGTTCTCCACACATGGCAGTTTTCCACAGATAACTATAAGGGGCAATCAGGGGACAACTCCAAGAACCATCTACAGACCTGGGCCCCTAAAAATTCCAAACTCCCTTGCACCAGTGAGCCCACAACATCACCCAGCTATATCACAGAGGTTTACCCTCTCTCGGAAAATTCCTGATCAAAGCATCAATCCTGGAGAACCACATTTCTGAAATCGGTATCGGAGAGGGGCAAGAGACAGTGCAGACATTTAGGGCCCATCAACATATTAAGCACAGCAATCTTCCTATCCGTTGAAAGATGCAACCTTTTCCAGTGATCACACCCATCCTGCAATGTTTTTCTTAGTTTACTTGTTCATGCCCCCTGCTCTCCAGATGGCCCCATTCTGCTTGACCTGCCTCACCCTCCACCCCAGTCTCCCTGGCATTGGCAAGGATTTATTTGGAGCCTTCCCATGTTCCCCCAGAGATTTCACCCTCTAGCAAGAGAGGCAGAGTCCCCCCATACTCTGCCGCAGAAAGATCTGGTGTGGAAGGCTGTGCCTAGGTAGCTAGGTGCAGGGGCTCTGGTTTAAGGAGCACAGACTCATCATCAATCTTAAGAAAACCAAAACTATGCTCTTTTCACACCCCCAAAACAAAGCCAGCAACCACCCACTCTATATCCTTCCAAGCACCAACCAACCACTGGAACAAGTCTGCTCCTACAAATACCTTGGGGTTACCTTCGATTCAGCCCTCACATTTCACACCCACATCGACACCCTAACATCCGCCACCAACACACGGCTTGGCATCCTATTCCACCATAAAAGCTGCCTTCCCCCAAATTCTCTCCGGCTAGCGGTTACATCGTCCATTCTGTCCCTTGTAGACTATGGTCTACCAGTATACGGTGCTGCCGACACCACTGCACTAAACAAAATTCACCTAACCTGAATAAAGCGTGCAGATTAATTACCGGTGCCCCCCCAGACTCACACACACCTGTCAGCTGTATGTCGATGCTAACCTGCTTACCTCTGGATGAACGGCTCCGATACCAGACCTGTCTCCTCACCAAAACCCTACTGGGCTCTCTCCTGGGGTAACAGCATCCATCCACCAGAGCCTCCCACCATTGCAACACGTCTTCCTACAAGACCACTCTAAAGGTCCCCAGAACAAGAACCAGCCGTGGCCAGAGGTCCTTCAGCTATAGAGCCCCAACCTGGTTTAACTCTCTCCCTGCCACCATCACCAATGCCATCACCATCTCCACATTCAAAACCGCACTTCGGAACCACATCTTCAGCACTCGTAACTGCTCCTGTCTCTGAACATAGCCTCCACCTCTTTATTTCTCTCCTGACAATGCCCCCCGGGCAGCTCTCCACCCAACCATCCCCTACACCACTTCCATGTCCACCATGCCTAGGTTTAACCTGGCCTGTGCCAGCTGTTTCAATGTTTATCTACCAGAATTGCTCACTTGATACCAACTTGTTTAATACCTGCTATCGATTACATGTACCCTGTACCCAATTGTATCTGTCTGACCACAATGTGACGTGGCACCTCTGGTGAATGCCTACTGATTTTTGGCAAATCTTTGCTATGTAACTGAAACACAATGTATGTCTTTATGTGACCAAGTACCTTTGTAAACGAGCCTAATTTGCTATGTAACTGAAACGCAATGTATGTCTTTATGTGACGAAGTACCTTTGTAAACGAGCCTCTGGCTCAAAGGTTGTAAACTGATTCTTAAATAAATAAATAAATAAATAAATAAAATACAAGCAGGCCGCCTTCAACAAGCCACTCAGGGTTTTTCTGTGCTTCTCCCAAGTTCCCTAGGACATGGACTTTAAGAGCACGCCAAGCATGATCAGTGTGGCACCTGTCGATGTCCTTCCACCCACAAGCCACCCCAGTCACACGGTCACCTGTAGTCACCCAGGTGGCAGTAAAGCAGTGGAGCTGCCTGCCTGCCCTCACTCTCTGGAGGAGGAGAGCATCCTCTGGGACCCTCGGTCCTCCTCACCCCAGCCGACCCTTGGTGGCCAGAACCTGTTTCCACACTCAGGTCGTGAGCAGTAGCCCTACTGCTGCATCAACGGACCAGCATCCATCCTAACATTTTAAAAAGAAAGGGATAAGTTAGCAGAGCAGAAAAGAGGCACATCCAGTTATGCACATCCCTATATAGTAAGCAGTGAACACATAAGGATAAGTGCAGAAAATGACAAGGACAAGCAGTGGTTGCTCAGTGGAAAGATTTCCATTTCTTTAAGATTTACCCTCAGCCCTGAGATATGTGTGAAGGAATTCAGAAGTGACAGAAGTGGACTAATGCCGACAGTCATCAGAAAAGAGAACTAAAAATCATCCCCATACAACTTAGTTCTGTAATCTACTTCCCCCACCTGGACTCCTGCTACCAGCCCTTTTATTCCATATCAGTATCAGTACAAGATTGATAGCTAGCACAAAGAGCACCGGTGAGACCTTGATAAACATAGAAACATAGAATTTGATGGCAGATAAGGACCGCTTGGCCCACCCAGTCTGCCCATTTCCCTACCTACTGGATAAGCTGCAGATCCTAGTTAACCAGCAGCCTACTTCTTCCTACCCCCCCCCCAGAACTGCCTTATGACTATCCCATGCATGCTTGAATTCCACCACTGATTTTGACTCCACAACCTCCTCCGGAAGGCCGTTCCATGCATCCACAACCCTCTCTGTGAAAAAATACTTCCTTAAATTACCTCTGAGCCGCCCCCACCCCTCTATCTTCAAATTGTGCCCTCTTGTTCTTGCACACCTCTTTTTTTGAAAGATGCTACCCTCTTGGACTTTGTTGATTCCCTTGAGGTACTTGAAGGTTTCTATCATGTCCCCCCTCTTCCTCCTTTCCTCGAGGCTATACATATTAAACATATTGATGGGTACCACTGTGCAATGGAAAGACAGAAGAGAGGTGATTGTTAGTGAGGATCTTCACCATGGGTTGTGAATAAGGGGTATGCACCCAAGAAATGAAAGCAGGCCCACATCCCATTAGCTGGAAGACATACTGTAAATAGCCCCACTCCAGTAAGTTGGAGGTTTCCCAAAATTGATCACCACCATTGCAACCGGAGTGGGGATAGATGACACAAGAGAGAGGACACTGAGCAGGAAAGAAAGATGGTCAGTGCCACGGCTGCTCTTAAAACTCACTTGAGAGGGATGAATAAGCACAGGAAGGATCGAGTTGAGTTGGAGCATCAATACCTTCACCAGGATTTGGTTTTATAAGGAAGATAGGATGGCAACTGGCTGAGGACATGGGTCCTTCTTTATCCTCTTTGTGAAGGACAATAATAATTGCCTAGGGCAGCATTTAAAACAGCAGAAGCAGTAGAAAATATTACATAAATTGCTTAGCTTACATACAGTAAAATACCACAAACAGCTTAATCTGGTTCTGTAAGTCAGTTTACATCTGTACAAATATTCCCCTTCCCTTGCCCTTGGGTGGCACCTGGAAATGAGCAGCAGCTCAGTGTGCCTCTCCCAGTCACAAACTTTCAAACAAATAAATACAGTGGCCCAGATATTCAAAAGGGTTGCGCATGGCGAAACAGTGTTGCGCCATGCACAACCCACTGATGCGCCCCAGCGCGATATTCAAATGGGAAAAGTGCGTGGCACAAATACTGATGTGCTCCGCATGCAGGCGCAGGTAAGGGGGGGCGCCACGCTACCTGCACAGCCCGATATTTAGCCCGGGATGCGCGGAGCCATGCATGAACTCCTACCTGTGCCAGTACAAAGCTGATCCAAAAAAAGAATGGATGGCTACCCACAGGTGAGCTGTCGGTTGCAGGTGCACACGGCAGCTGCCACCTGTGGTGGCCACCCGAGCTCGCTGCACCTCCGTGGTGGCGCCCTGCTTCCGATCGCGGGCGTTAGTAAAAGTAATAAAGCCTCATTATTCTTGGTGGGGTCCAGTGGACGTTGTTCGTTCAATCGCTGGTAGTTTGTAATAAAACCAAAGAACACGTTTGATCTTCGAGGTCCAGTGATTGTTCTGCTCAATCGCGGGCTTGCGAAATGAAGAAATTCATATCTCGGTGGTCCAGTGGATCACTGACAGCCGATCGCTGGCTTGCACCAATGAAGAATCTATTTCGGTTCAGTGACCGCTGACAGCCTGATCGCAGGCTTAAAAATGAAGAAACCTGATATCCTGGTGGTCCAGTGGATCCCCTCCCCACCCACCCACTGATCCCCACCACACCGCCCCGGCCAGCGGGCGCGGGAGGTAGCACCTCACCCGCCTGCTGCCCCACCACGCCGACTGACATAGTCGGTAGGACTGTACACCCATTGGCTCACTGCGTGAGCTAATGGGCGGCAGCCCGCACTGCACTACACATTCCAGATATGTGATACCGATACTACACATTCCAGATATGTGAATGGCATATCTGGAATGTGGTATAGTAGTAGTGCACGCCCATTGGCTCATGCTGTGGACCATGGGCGACAGCCCCACTGACGGTCAGTCAGGTGGGCAGCGGGCAGCAGGCGGGTGGTGCTGGCTGCCTGCCGCTGACCGGGGAGCGGGCGGTGGGGATCAGTGGGCAGGTGGGGAGGGGGGTCCACTGGACCACCAGGGATATGGATTTCTTCATTTTTTACTTAAGCCTGCGATCGGGCTGTCAGCGGTCCACTGGACCACCAGGGAAATAGGTTTCATCAGGTTACTGAAGCCCGTGATCGGGCTGTCAGCAGACCACTGTACCACCAGGGAAATAGGTTTCTTCAGTTTACTTAAGCCCACGATCGGGCAGACAACGGTCCACTGGACCACCAGGGATATTGGATGTAATTCTTTAGTTTTATTACAAATGCCCGCGATCGGGCTGACAGTGGTCCACTGGACCACCAGGGATATTGAGAGTTTTATTTATTTACTTAGCCCGTGATCAGGTGGGCAGGTTCACTGGACCACCAGGGATATTGATGATTTTTCTCATTTTTACTGCAGCCCGCGATCGGGCTGTGGAGCACATTGCCGCGCTGCAGGGGGCGTCGGTCCCCGACGGCTGCTGCCTGGCAGGACGCCAGGCGCAAGTCATCGAGGATCGGCGCACCTGCATGAAAATGGGGCCATAATGGCATGCAAATGGCCCCATGTGCACCTTGCATACATTATGGCTCCATTTGCATGTCTACTTTTGAATATTGTGGTTGCTGTGCATAGCGCAATAAAACTTGCGCTAGTGCATCCCCCTGCTCCACTCTGGCCACTGCGCCATGCACACTACAGGTGGCCAGGGTGCGATGATTCAACGATGCTGTGCCATGGCGCAGCTCCGTTGAATATCGCCCAGTCAACGCCCCTACGCAGCCAAGTTGCGCTGTGCCCAGGCTTGCACCACAGCCTGGCACAGTTTGAATATCTGGGCCAGTATGTACAACTGGTTACACAGTTAAAATAGTCAGAGTTTCATTGATATGTAGGTATAATTTATACATTACGTACGGAGCTCCACCACTGCATCTTACATGTACAGTTATGCAGGAGGGGACGGCGTTTCCCACTGAGCTGCGGGCAACAAGAATTTAGAGCTCTCTTAAGGAACAAAAGAACTTTTAACATTTCTGGTTTCAAAAATGAGTGAAATTGAAAACCAGTACAAGAGGAACTGAACATTTTGATACCTTACTTGGCAAAGAAAAAAGTATTTTACAAACGTGAAGAATCAACAGAAAAGATGCTGCATCTAAAGGTACTCGGCCTAAGGAAGACAAAGAAGCCACCAGCAAAGAAACATTGGTACTATAGCTGCGACAAGATCAGAATGACAACCCTCAAATGCTGCCTTATTGAAGACAATAAAGAGCACAGATTAAAAAAAAACAAAAAAAAAAACGGAGGACTATTCTGCAAAAGTAGCAATCTTAGAAACAGAAATGACGGTGGTGGCAGATGATTTAAAAGCCACTACAAACAAAGCTGAAAATGCTCTGACCAAAGCAGCAATTTTAATTAAAAAAAAAAAATGGACTGTTAAAATGACAGCTCGGAAATTTGATAAATGAAGCCAGGGCAGCTCACATCAGGTTGTTGGAAGTACTTGAGCAAGCAAAGGGTGACAACCTGTGGTGTTGTATCCAGAAATGGTTGGTCAAAGTGATGCAGATGAGTGAACAACCTGCAGTTATTAAAACATTGCACTACGCCCAGGAGCCTCCACAGCGCAACATCAATAGGACTGAGAACTTGACTGGCAGTCCTAGGATCTGTGGCTAAACAAGACTTGGTGCTGCAGCTAGTCAAGAACTGAGGTTTGATACTCTGGCAGGACTTAGCAGTACATATTTTCCAGACCTCAGATGTGTGACCCGTCAAAGGGGCAAGAACTTGATGGGGTTATGAACAAACTATGCCAACTGGGAAATCACCATATCATGCTGATGCCAGCCTCCATCAAAGTCATCTATGGTGGCAAAGTGAACCAGTATTCGGACCCAGAAGAAGTTGTCAAATTGCTGCAGAAAGTAGAAAAGGAGTTCTCCTATAGGACTGATGGTGTAAGTGGCTCAGAAACAAGGGAGATGGGTTAGGTGCTGTCTTCTCTTTTGTGTGGAGTCCAGGCCAAAGACAGAGACTGAGGGACCCTAACTGTTCAATATTTTGAATCATTCTCTAACGCTAATTCAAAGTGTATTGGCTGACTGAATGGCCAGTTTTACTAGCTGAATATAAAATGTCAAAAGTTTATGCAAATCTTTATGCAGTGCTTAGAGTTAACATGGTGGCTAGACCGCGTGGACTCCAGCTGGTTCCCCAGCTCAGGACAAGTTGGAATGTACTGGCATGATTCTCAGAGTGCAGGATAACTCGACACAGTCAAAAAAACAAACAAAAACAAAAAACAGTGCTGGGATGTTACAATCCTGAAAATCGTGGTATCACTTGAATCAAAGACATTGCTGTGGGACAATATAAAAGAACATCTAGTGTGGAAACTTATTTCAGCACTGTTAATTTATAGACCATAATGGGATTGTGTTACGATGTTAGTACAAGACAGACTGTGATCTAACTACACAAAATGGATGGATCACTATGTTATGGGTTTTCTTTACTTTTCAGAACTATAAGTTTGACACTACTGCAAATACCCAGATTCTCGGCATACATTTTCAAACAGCAAATTACCACAGTTCGAGCGCTTGGTTTGAAGTGGGCATCAGTTTATACAGTTCAGGGATCTATTTATGAACGGGCAGTATATTTTACTCAGCAGCAAGATATTTTTCCACTCTCGCTCATGATAAAGTGTACCCCTCAGCTCAGCGCCAGTGTCACCATGGATGATCAGGAGCAGCACTTGACAGGATTTACAGTAAGTCCAAGCAAAATGTGTTTTCAGGAAACATAAATTGCTAAATGTAATGTTTATGCAGATCTAAGTACATGTTTCAATTCTGTGGGCACAGTATTTGCAGAAACGTTCAGAAATACCATATAAAGGAAACACTTTTTTTTTGTGATATTTATCATTCTCACATCTCCCCCATCGGCCTCTCCTTCGGGCCATCAATGGTCTTGTTCCCCTATTGCTCACTCGCATTGCTGGCCATTGCCACTGTCTTCCACCTCAAATGGCAGCCACCCTCGGGGTAATCCGGTGTAACCCTTCACCGGATGGGTTCTCCTCCTCCAAGAAAGACGCCAGCAGTGGCCATCCAGTGCAACACTTGGACCTTCGGGTGCTGCTGAGGTGGTCTCTGGGGCCTGACCGGGGCACTCGTGGTGGCAGAGGGACCAGATGGCCATCATCCGGTCGAGCGGAGGAGAATTTTCCCTTTTCTCCCCTGGGGTGCAGCATGCCATGACATCAAGGCATACGCTGATGTCTGCAACGCCCCTAGTTAGTTGCATGGTGCACTGTTATACTGGTCTCCACTGGGGCATCAGGAGGTGCCAGGCCACAACCCCATCTCCCGGAGAAGGCGAGTAGTCGTCGGATGCTCAAGTCTTCTTCCCCGGGCGGCCCTCCAGCGACCCGAGTCCATTCCCGAACCCAGGTCGCCAGCGTCGAAAGCAGAAATCCAATCACTGTGCCAACAGGATGGCAAAGGAGCACTCTTAAAGTCATAAAAAAGCCTTACATAAATCCCTTTACATAATCTATAGGGAGTGTAATGAGCTCTATATACAATCTTAAATTGCCTTGTACTGTAAAGAAGAGGAAAGAACAGAAGCCCACGGATTTGTAAAAGTACTATTTGTACAACATTGTTCCATTTATCTTTTGATGTATTATAGATATTTATGGTTTTGTTGGCCAAGAATGAACATAGCCAAGAAAAGAGACCCTTTTTCTTTTGTATCCTATTTAATAACCCCCCCCCCCAACCTGCATTGTTGTTCTGGGGCTCTTTCCCAATGCTTACAGTCGTTCTCGAAGATACTTGTTAACTGTAAATACTTGTAATAATCTGAGATTAATAAATTGAATTCGGTACTGATATTGTACCAAGAAAGAAGTTTGTTTCCTTTTAGTATGCCCTTCCACCTGTTGATCCCCTTCTGCTTCCACTGCCTGAAGAAAATTGGTTTGCTGTTAATTCTTATTTTTAAATTGTCCCACAATCTATTTGAAAGATAATTCTTTGTATTCCAATTAGTTATGTTAATGTATTTTTGATGGCCTTGCTGAATTTTGCTAAAATGACACTTTTACTCATGGAAAAAATTATCTGGCTTAAACCATATATTGTTAATAAAAATGTAACAATGGGTAGGAATTGACACATTGAACTTCCATTTTAAATCAAGTTTATCATCATAAACCCAGCTAAGAGCCATTTTGGTTTTATACAATAAATCTTAGTGAGCTACATTTGGACAGTCCAAACCACCGTTTTCTTTTGTTAACCGTAATTTGTCCCAGGAAATTATGTTTTTTGTGCGATTCCAAATGGAATTTTTAAATAATTTGTTAAATTTGTTGGGCAGGTTAGTGTCCAGAAGTGTTAGAATTGCTTGTGAAAGACAGATACTGAAGGAATCACCATCATTTTTCAACTCCGTACTTCCCCCATAAAGACAATAGGGTTTTACCCCATGCCTGTGTTTATATTCAATGTTAAAATCTGTGATTGACATCTTCATTGATCCGGTATCCGGCAACTTTAGAAAAGCATTCGATGACTTGATTGAGTTCTTTCATACTGTCTTCTGGAGAACTGAATGGCAGGATAATATGCACATGCCTTTAATTTGATTTCGTCATTGCCTGATCTAATACCTTTTATGTTACAGTTTGAACGAATCTCTTGTAGTAACACTTCTAAACTTAAAACAAACAGAACTGAGGAAAGTGGGCAACCTTGCCTTACCCCTCTGTTGACAAACTCCTTAGATAACTTATTATTAATTTTTAAGGATGATGTTTGAGAGTTGTACAAACATTTTAGAACTTTGACAAACTGGGTGAGGAAACCTTGTTGCATGAGAACACAGAACAAAAAGGTCCATTCTAACAAGTCAAATGTTTTACAAACATATTATGACAAGTAGATAGCATGTGTAGCAGTAATATTCAAATATTCAGAGATGAGTTGGATTTTGTGTATCCCGAGTAGATTAATCTGCCAGGAATGAACCCCCCCCCCCCATTGATCCAGGCACATCATGTCTGGCAGAAATTTCAGTATCCTATTATTTAACATTTTTGCAAAAAGTTTTGTAGTCAGTGTTTAGAATGGTAATAAATCTAAAGTTTTTACTTTTCTGTGATTTCTCCCTGGTTTGGGTATGAGAGAAAAAAAAGCTTTCCTAAATGAAGCTGGTGTCTTTTTGTCTGTAAGTATTGCTGTGTATGATACTTGCAAATGTGGAATGAGAGTGTCTTTAAAATCAAGATAAAATTCAACCATGAAACCATCTAGTCCAGTCCTCTTGACACTGATTTTATGGTTTCCTCCATTTCTGGTTCTGAGATGGGAGAAAGAAGAAATATCTGATAATTCAGGTTGTCTACCGTATTGTTAATAAATTGATTATAATACTGTAATTCCTGTTGTGAAGGAGTACATTAAGATTTATAGAGATCTGAGAAACAATTAAGGAAACAGTTTTCAATTTCTGACTTATTGTCCATCTAATATTGTTGTTTTCCTTTGCTTGTTGCTCCAGCTAATCCTTTACCAGCTTGCTCACTATATAAATTCCAATTATTTTTAATTTTCATTCAACTGTTCTTAATTTATCTGTCTCCCTAATCCACTGTTTAAGTTGTTTGTATTCTAATTTTTTAGATGTGTAACCCAATCTTACTTGTTCCTCTAACTTTTTGAGATGAACTACAATTTCAGGAAGAGACAACTTTGCTTTTTTTTAACCAGGAAGCCTTAAAGATTATTGTGTCCCTTATTGCTGCCTTAAAAGCATCCCATTTGTTAATGATTAAGCCCTCATATGCTTTGTTGTCTTCCCAAAAATTGTGTATAGCTCCCTTTACTGCTACTGCTACTTATCTATTTTTGGAGCAATAACAGTTGTACCTCCAAATATTTGTACAGGGATAATCAATATCTAAAACAAACAATAAAAACTAAAGAAACTGGATTTCAGACATTCCGGATGAATAAACTGTGGATTGGTGGTATTCACTATTCACCATAAGATTCTTAGAAACTAAAAAGTAATCAAGTCTAGCTGAGGAATTATATCTATAAGATATAAGGGAGAACAGCAAGATGAAGAAGGTGCTGTTAGAACTTTACTACTCTACTACGACTAAAGAACTAGAACTCTGCAACTGGGACCTTCAATTTAGGGTAAAAACAAACAAACAAAAAAAGAGTTACTGTATTTGTTTGAGTTGGATGATGTGAAGTTTTATCTGTGCAGTTAGCTAGGTAAAGAAAAAAACTGTGAATTGGGGAGAGTGGCTTAGGCAAAAGGAAGCCAGGTGTTCTGGATTTAAAAACTGCCCTAGATAGCTTTTGGCAGAGAGCAGCAAGCGGAAGGAGGTGCTGTTAGAACTTTACTACTCTACTGGGACCATATAGCCATCCCTCACACCCCCCACCCTTAGCCAGTTCTACTTTTATAGGCACAGGATTTGACTGACAACAAGGACTTCCTGTTTGGGAGCAGGAAGTGAGTGATCACAGAGGCACAAAAGACTCACCATCCTAGAAGGAAAAGAGTAGCTCTCCATCCCCCACCCCCACCCCCGGCTGCTGGAGGTCTGAATCTGAGCAAGTAAGAAGGAGACAACTGAGGAATATAGGAACTGTCTGTCCCAGAACAGGGAGATCAGGAGCTTTAAGGGCACGGAGGCAGTAGGAAAGTAGGGAGAAAAACTATATATTTATGTAAAAATAAAAAATAAATAAATAAAGAGAGAGAGGAAAGAGTAAGTAAGTATACAAAACAACAGTTATGGGGCCACAAATAGGACATGATGGGAGTGGTGCAGTGCAGTGGCTGTGGAGCAGCAGTCTTCCGGGAGACGTTCTGGAGGATGCAGTGTTGTCCCTTCTGCAGGCACCTCTCTGGGCTGAGGGAGGAGGTTGCTCATCTCCAGGCTGAGTTGGCCAGGATTCGGGGGACCTCCCCTCCCACCCAGGGACCATCAGGGCCACCTCTACTGCCTCGAAGGTTGCCAAGAAAGAGGAGTGGTTGGACCACAGTGGGCTTAGGGGGCATGAGGGTGGTGGAACAAAGGCGCATCCCTCCAGTTGTACCTCTCCACAATTCATATGCTGTTCTGGCAGAGTGCGGTTCCTCTATGGAGGCACCCACAGTGAAGACCAAGGAGAATGCTGGGAACCTCCACAAATGAGACCCACAGGAGGGTGGCATGGGACCCCACAGAGGAAGGAAACAACTCCTGGTGGGGGACTCCATTGTTAGGGGGTAGAACTGAGGGAGGCAGGGGAGAGGGAGGTAAGGCGCCTGCTGTGGCTTGGAGGGACAGGAAGTGAATCCTCGGGATCACGGGAACAGCTGCACAGGGGGAAGGAGCTGTATGTCATTGTCCACCTAGGGACAAATGACCTGGCTGGGAAAGGGATCAGAACAGTGGAGGAGAAGTCCGTGGAGTTGGGGAAGGGCCTTAGACAAGGTAGTACACATGGTAACCTTCTCAGAGGTGCTGCCTGTCTATGGCATGGGTGAGGCTAGGGTGCTCTGCACCATGGGATTCAATCAATGGTTTAAAAACTGGTGCAGAGTTCAGGGTTTTGGCTTCACTGGGGACTGGGGGTCAACCTGGAGGGATGCAGGCCTATACTGGCACGATGGTCTGCATCTGTCCAGTAGGGGAACCAGGATCTTAGGTGATGGGTTTAAATGCTTCATTGGCAAGCATTTAAACTAGCAAAGGGGAGAGACACTGAAAAGGAGAAAGGAAATCCTAGCCCCCCAAAAAAAAACAATCGGGATGGTTAGTAAGGTAAACATCAAGATAGAGAAGTCAATAGGGAGAAGAGCAGGGGTAAATGGAGAAAAAGGCAAAGGCAGTAAGGACAGGGATGGGGCAAAAAGGGGTAAGACCATCACAAAATGGAGGGTAATGAGTACCAATGCCCATAGTCTAGGTAACAAGCTCCCCAAACTGGTGGCCTTGATGGAAGAGGGATGCCTGGATATCGTGGCAGTCACAGAAACATGGTACACAGAGAACCATGACTGGGATGTCAACATACCAGGGTACACAATCTACAGGAGGGACAGGGAGGGTAGAAGAGGAGGAGTAGTAGCTCTCTATGTAAGGGAAGGGATCAAAGCAACAGAAAAAAAGGGTAAACAGGGAAGAGAGGAGGCGCTGTGGGTCACCCTAGAGACCGGAAATGGCACCACAATCCGCACAGAGGTTGTATACAGACCCCCATCTCAGGGGGAAGAAATGGACAAGGAAATGATAGAAGGCATCCTTAGGATGGCAGAGAAAGGGGAGATATTGTAGATAGGGGACCTGAATATGTCAGATGTTAATTGGAGCTCCTTTGCTGCAGCTACATCCAAGAGTAGAGACATTCTTAATGCCCTACAGGGGACATGCCACAGACAGCTAGTGTTGGAACCCACTCAGGAGGGAGCAATCTTAGACCTGGTACTCTCAAATGGGAATGGAGAGAGGATCTCAGATCTAGAAGTGGGTAGCCATCTGGAGACAAGTGACCACCAAACAGTGTGGGTCACGATAAACTCAGCTGCAGAGTCAAGTCATACAAAAGTGAGGGTACTGGACTTCAGGAGGGCTAACTCTGTCAAAATGGGAGAGTGCCTCAGAAAAGGACTAGTAAACAGGCAAGAAGGAGGGGTGGAGCAACAATGGGGAAACATCAAAACTGCCATCACAGAGGCAACAAGCCTTTGTGTAAAGCAAATAAACAAATCAAAATGAAAAAAAAAAACACTATGGTTCTCAAAAGAGGTGGTGGAGAAGGTTAGGGAGAAAAAGATAGCATTTAGGAATATAAGGAAACATAGAAGGAGCAGGACAGAGAACTGTGCCAGTTAAAGCAGAAGGAAGCGGGGAAGGCAGTCATAATAGCAAAGGCCCAAACCAAGGAAAAGATAGCCAACTCGGTTAAGAAGAGGGATAAGACCTTTTACAGGTACATTAGGGAGCGAAGACAGATGAAGGGAGGGATAGTGAGGCTGAATAAAGGGGACAGTGGGTGGGCAGAGAGGGACAGTGAAAAAGCAGAGATACTGAATGAATACTTCTGTTCAGTACTCACAAAAGAAGAGGAGGGAGAGGTACCTAATCCAATCAAAAGTAGCACTCTGGATAGAGGGGTTGATCCCAGTCCTTTCACAGAAGAAAAGGTTCTGAAAGAACTCCTAAAACTGAAGGTGGACAAAGCAATGGGGCCTGACAGGATTCACCCCAGAATTCTAAAGAACTAAGGGGAGAACTAGTGACACCACCGACAACCCTTTTTAACAAATCATGGGAGGATGGTGTGGTATCTGAGAACTGGAGGAGGGCGGATGTGATTCCCCTTCACAAAAATGGGAGCAAGTAGGAGGCAGGAATCTACAGACCTGTCAGTTTGACCTCAGTGGTACGGGAAATGATGGAATCACTTCTGAAGGAAAGAACTGTTGAGTACCTAGAGGCCATTGGGGCCCAGGACCCGAGGCAGCATGGATTCACAGTGGGAAGGTCATGTCAGATGAATCTGATCAATTTCTTTGACTGGGTGATGAAACTAGTAGACTAGGGAGGGGCTGTGGACATGGCCTACCTAGACTTTAGCAAGGCATTTGACACAGTCCTACACAAAAGATTAATAAATAAATTAGCCAGCCTGGGAGTGGGTCCCAGGGTGGTAGCCTAGGTAAAACATTAGCTGGACAACAGGGCACAGAAGGTAATAGTAAACGGAGTCCACTCTGAAGAAAGAGGGGTTACTAGTGGGATACCGCAGGGTTCAGTACTGGGTTTGGTCCTTTTTAATGTCTTTATAAGTGACATTCCAGAGGGAATGGAAGGAAAAGTATGCTTCTTTGCAGATGAGACAAAGATCTGCAACAGGGTTGATACAATCGGGGTTGGAGAGGATGAGAAGAGACTTGGCAAGGTTGGAGAAATGGTCAGAAGTATGGCAGCTTGATTTAATGCAAAGAAGTGCAAAGTAATGCACCTGGGAAACAAAATTCCAGGGGAAGAGTACACAATGGGGAGGAGGTAGTAACAACAACAAAAATGGAAAGGGACCTGGGGGTAATCATATCAGATGACTTAAAGGTTAGTAAGCAATGTGAGAAGGCAGTAGGGAGGACTGGGGGATATTGGGATGTATAGGGAGAGGCATCAGCAGCAGAAAACAGGAAGTTGTTATCCCTCTGTACAGACAGTTGGTGAGACCCCATCTGGAATACTGCGTCCAGTTCTGCAGACCCCATCTCCGCAAGGACATAGACAGGATGGAGGCAGTCCAGAGGAGGGCAACTAAAATGGTGCAGGGTCTGCAACAGAAGCCATATGAGGAGAGACTAAAGGAGCTTTATATGTATACCCTTGGGGAAAGGAGGGAGAGGGGGGACATGATAGAAACTTTTAAGTACCTCAAGGGAATCAACAAAGTCCAAGAGGGTAGCATCTTTCAGAAAAAGAGATGTGCAAGAACAACGGGACACGATCTGAAGATGGGGAGACGGCTCAGGGGCAATGTGGGGAAGTATTTTTTCACAGAGAGGGTGGTGGACGCATGAAACGGCCTTCCTGAGGTCATGGGGTCAAAAACAGTGGGGGAAATCAAGAATGCATGGGACAGAAATAAGGCAATTATTGTGGGGGGTAGAAAGAAATAGGCTGTTGGTTGACTAGGATCTGCAGCTTATCCAGTAGGTAGGGAAATGGGCAGACTAGGTGGGCCAAGCGGTCCTTATCTGCTGTCAAAGTCTATGTTTCTATAAGAGAAATGAGTAAAATCATTTTCAGTGGGGTGCAGTTCGCTCCAATAATCAATGAGCAAATATATTAGAGATGAAATTCTGAAATACCTTGGAATTGCACTTCTTTTGGTGGTGATCTTGCTTAGGATCCATCAGACAGTTTAGATAACCTCCTAAAATAATATTTTCTCCCCCCCCCCACTCAGAAAAACACTGACTGTAGCTAAATAGGCACTAAATCCCTGGAATGGGGGTGTATAGAGAGCCCAAACAATTGATGAATTATTGACAAGAGCCTTACTGAGTACAATCCTCCCGTCATCATCTTTTTGTACAGCTAAAATTTGGTTAATGGGTGATTTATTAGTACTAATAATTAATACGCTATTCCTATTTTTTTATTGCTAGTGGAAGCAAAAACATGTTTTATCCATTTATGTTTTTTGAGTTTTTCAGCTTCTATATTCAGTAAGTATGTCTCCTGTAACAAAATAAAATAAATATCTAATACTTTTAAAAATGTTAAGATTCTATATCTTTTGATGGGGACTACATACCATTAATGTTTCATGTAACACCTCTTATTGGCAGACCCATAACAACCATCAGTTCTTAAACGTGACCCAGCTGAGCCCTTCTACATCTAAACCACACTGTTGGTGTACTTTTTGACCCACTTGTGAAGTTTTTACCTGTTCACAGCCGTGCCTATATCTTGGGCAGAAATCACTTACATTTTTGTGATCCCAAATAAAGTTCCTATACTGAGAAAGACAGAATGGAATATCTGAGACTGTTGGACAGCAGTGACTGAAATAATAGCTAATGAATGCTAAGCAGGACCGAAATCCCACTATTGGTGAATTTACCATACATCTTCAATCTCTTGCCCCTTGTTGTACCTCCCAATCCCCCCAGACCCCCTACTCCTCCCCTACAACCATCCACTCCCTTTGTGATGCCAATGGAAGATCCTGGCATGTTAGTGAACTTCCTGGCCTGTAGGCACCACCATATAATATCTTTTTTTTTTATATTTATCTCATAATTGTTTAGTACATCAGATTCCTTATTTCTTCTAACCGCCAATTCCATGAATGACCTCATGCACACAAAATACATCATAACAAGAAACAACACTTCAGTTTTGTTTGGTAAATAACTAAGGCAGTCTCAAACAGAGATCTTCGTAAGCTTAATCCTTATTAATATTATAGAACAGTGTTTGGTTATTCAGAAAAACTTTTAGCTTGGATGGATAAATCATAGTAGCTTTAATTTTCTCCTTCCATAATATTTGTTGAATGTCAGTGTATTGTTTCCTAGTTTTCCATAACTCGGGGCAAATTCTTTCCTGATGGATACTGGTTGGTCTCGGAATTTAAATCCCTTACTGTTGGAGATAGCTTTAATAATTCTGGTTTTGTCTTCATTTCTTAGTAGTTTGACAATAACTGGTCTTATTCCGGCTAGGTTACTTTCTGAGGATCTGGGGCCAGTCCAGTGGGCTCTGTCAATCTTTGGGAGAGTGTGGTCAGAGCCTAAAAGATCTGAAAATAGTTCTTTCAGGATATCTGCAAGATTTTTGGCCTTTTCCCAGTTTTCCTTAAACCCAAAGATTCTTATATTCTTCCTTATAGAACAGTTCTCTAGATCTTGTTTATTTTTCAACCATTCTTGTTCTTTGTTTAGCCTGTGGAGCTCCTTATCTAGTGGAACCATTTTATTCTCAATGTCAGGTGGTCTTTTTTTCTAACTTGTTTAGCCTGTTCACCTCCTGATCTACCTTAGTCTCCAATTTCTCCAGGGTGTTCTGAAGTTGCTTTATGTTCTCTGATAGTTGTAGCTTTTCTGATTCTTCTTGTATAATTTTATTTCCTGCCATTAACAATTTTGGCCAGCTCGGGCAGTTAGTCTTCTTTAACAGAGGGATCAGCAGTATTCACTTCAGCTGTGCTGACTTTGATTACAATGTCCTGTTCATTTATAATAGGCCGCATTTCACTGAGGATTAAATTGTATTCTGAGTCAATATTCCCCTTCCTTTATTTTGTTTTCTTTTTTTTCTCTCCGAGTTTCTTTAATCTGTGGTGGCCTGACTTTTGGGACCCATAGTTGGCCACTTTTCAAAACTGTGTTTAGGAAATTTCAAGAGGGACTGCTTGAGGCCAGCTTGAATATTTTTGTTTAAATCTGAATCTGTATTGTCCTGAGTTGAATCCTTAATGTCACTAAAGTTAAACAATGTACTTAATTTTTATTAACTTTTTTGTAAGGAGTGCTGGTGGTAGCTTTCCTTTTATTCCTATAGTTAGAATGACCCAGTTCTGAAGCTGCTAGGTATACATTCCCATTCTCTTTCTCTGTCTGCATTAGAAGAAGGGGGGACTGCACCAAAATATTTTGTTAGAGATGAATATTTAATAACAAACTTTCCCCTTTCCATTTAAACTTTAACTGTTTGCCTCTAATCCATTCTCTCATAATCAGATGGCATATAAAAAAGTGTACTTATCTTGCTCTGTAATCAGCAGTTCACTTTTTCTGTTCCCCTTTTAATAAGGGAATTTTGTTCCATCAGTAGCGTTTTGACTAAAGTGCTTTAGGCTTTTTTTCTCGCATTCTACAAGGAATCTTGTTTCATCTGACTTCCCTCTTCTCATCCAAGAAAATTATGTCAGGAAGGCTTTGTAGGGTTCTGATATTCAAGAGGAGTTGATTCAATTGCGGGCTTTGAAGTAATAACTTCTCACTAAATGTTTCAGAACAGCTAAAATACTTGCAGTGTCAAAAAGCCAGAGTGAAGCAACCCCAATGAAGGGGAACAGTAACAGCAATGGCCAAGTAGAATTAAACAGACAGCAAAGGCCCGGTGGTGCTGTGGGTTGAGGCGTTAGCCACCACACCTCGCGTCACGCCAGGGACTTGGGTCATTTGGGGGTCGGACGGGGAGATAAGGATTGAGCATCCGGAAGACTGCTCTCCTTCCTCAGGGTGGGGATTTGTGCTGTGTGCGTCAGCACAACAAGAGGGGTTCGGCCCACGCCCAGGGTGCTTGGCTGCCTGCCTCTGCGGAGGTGGAGACAGCTGCTACATCCATTGCACGGGGAAGGCACAGGGGAGAAAACTGAGGAAAATACCAGGACCTGGCAGGACTCATGAAGGCCCCAATGGGCTGGAGGACATACCCCTCCGGGGGGGGGGGTCATCACAGCTCCTGCCAAGTCCGTGGAGGTGGTAAAAATAAAGTGATTAAAAACAAACAAACAAAAAAAAAAAACAGACAGCAAAAAAGCTTTAGCTTTCCTCTTCAACAGCTAATTCTCAGCGTCTATATTCTTCATGAGGTGGCCACGGAGTGATCCTGCATGCGATCACAGTTGGCACATGTGCATGCCTGACAGCACACTGCCAAGCTTTGGACCCACGTGGATTCAATTAAGCCCACATGCCTATCCTATCCCTGCTTGCAGCTGCTAATTGATTTGGCCTGTATCATTTCCTCTGGTAGCTTCTTTCCATGAAGAGCTTACGGGCGTCCTTTTTAAATCTACCCCCCTGCAAGTTTTAGTACATTTTTTTCTCATTCCTGTATTTGAACTCAAGGAGAAGAGTTCCTTGTCATCCACTTTATTCATTCTGTGCAGGTACTTTAAATCTCAGTCATGTCACCCCTTTCCTTCCTCTTCTCGAGGGTATACATGTTCATGTCCTGCACCTCCCCATGCATGTCATGTCCCTAAGACCACAGACCATCTTAGTTGCCCTGCACTGTACTGCTTCCCCCTTGCAGCAGTCTCTCCTTAGGAGGGGCTCCAGTTCCTTGCACAGTATTCCAGGCACAGCTGTAATGGAGATCTGTACAATGGGAGGATCACCTCTCAAGTTCTACTGCTTGCCCCCCTCCCCATGCATCCCATCATTCTGTTTGCTTTGCTCACATCCCTGCTGCAGTGTGCAGACATTTTTAGGGTCACCAATACCATTACCCCAAAATCCTCCTCGTCCTTAGTGCTATACGTACTACCCCTCCCATTTTGTACTGCACCCTTGGATTCCTTTTCCCAATGTTCATTACTTTACATTTTTGGGCACTGAAGTTCAGTTGTCAAATCTTTGACCAGCTCTCCAACCTGCCTAGATTCTCCCTTAGTTTCCTTTTGCCCTCCTCCATGTCTACCCTTGCACAGATCTTTGTGTCGTCTTCAAAGAGGCAGATCTCACCCTTGATACCTTCACCTATGTCACAGATCAATACACTGAGTAGAGGAACAGTAGTGGGAGAACCTTAAAAGAGCCATAGCAGAGGCAACAAGCCTTTGTGCGGAGCAAGTAAGTAAGACAAATATAAAGAAAAGACTACTATGCATTTTGAAGGGAGTGGCAGGAAAGGTTAGAGAGAAAAAACTGGCATTCAGGAAGTACAAGAAAACACAGAAGAAGGCAGACAGGGAACTGTATCAGGCAAAATAGAGGGAGGTGGGGAAAGCAGTCAGGCATGCAAAGGTGCAAACAAATAGCCCAGACAGTAAAAGAAGAAATCCAAACCTTTTTTAGGCATATTAGTGAAAGAAAAAAGAAAAGGGGAGGCTAAATAAAGAAGGAAGAGGACCTAGAAAAAGCTGAACTCCTGAATGAAGACTTCTGCTCAATATTTACAAAAGAAGGGGAAGGGCAGGAACTACAGTTAGGCGGTAGAAACACACATGAAAGAGAGGTGGACACCAGTCCATTTACAGAAGAGAGTCCTAAAGGAACTCACAAAACCAAAAGTGTACAAGGCAATGGGGCCAGACAGAATACATCCCAGCATACTGAAAGAACTCAGAGAGGTGCTGGTTGCACCACTGACAGCCCTACTCAATAAATCGCTGGAGAAGGGAGGGGTTCCAGAGGACTGCAGGAGAGCGAATGCGATACCCCTCCACAAAGGTGGGAGCAAGGAGGAGGCTGAAAATTATAGACCGGGCAGTTTGACCTCAATGGTGGGGATAATAATGGAATCAATGCTAAAGGAAAGGACAGTGGCATATCTTGAATCATCGGGGCACAAGACCTGAGGCAACATGGATTCACAGCAGGAAGGTCTTGTCAAACAAATCTGATATTTTTTTTTGACTGGGTAACCAGGGTAGTTGATCAGGGAGGGGCAGTAGATGTGGCCTACCTAGATTTTAGCAAGGCCTTTGACACTGTTCCACACAGGAGGCTAGTAAACAAGTTGGGCAGTTTGGGAGTGGGACCCATGGTGGGTTAGAAATTGCCTGAGCAACAGGACACAGAGAGTGGTGGTACAATGGAGTCCAATCTGAGGAGAGGGAGGTAATCAGCAGGGTCATAGGGATCAGTGCTGGGACCTGTCCTCTTTAATCTGGCCAGGATTCAGCCTAGTATGGACATGGCCCAGAGATGGGAGCTCATTAAGAAGGGAATACTAGAGGCTACCAGGTCCTGTAGCAGGACTCCGAGTAAAAAGGCCAGAGTAAAAAGGCCAAGCTGGATGAGCAGTGGGGTTGTGGAAAAGTGAGGAGAAAAAGGGTGGCCTTTAGGAGATGCAGGAAATCATGGAGGGGGGAAGATTGGAAGGAGTACTTGCAGGAGGCAAGGGAGGTGACAAGGGCAGTAAGAACAGCAAAAGCCACCAAAGAGTGCAAAGTATTAAGGAGGGAGAGAGGAGCTTCTTCTGGTACATCAGGGAGAAAAGGAGCTGTAAAGAACAGATAGTAAGGATTAAGAATGACGGGTGATGGGTAGAGAAGAGGGGGAGAAAAGGCAGAAACACTCAAAGACAACTTCTGCTCGGTATTTATGAAAGAGAGGGGGAGTGCTACCCAAGAGGGGTGGGGTGGACAGTAAAGGCTTTGGGGGGGGGAGAAACGGATGGTGTGATCACAGAAGGTAGAGTACTGGAGAGATTGCGAGCACTGAGGGTGGACAAGGCACCAGGGCCAGATGGCATTCACTCCAGGGTACTGAAGGAGCTAGCAAAGATCCTGGCGGGGCCCTTGACAAGCCTATTCAATGCCTCACTGAGTTCGGGATACGTACTCAAGGATTGGGGGTTGGATCATGTGGTTCCCCTGTATAAGAGCGGCCCCAAAGATGAACCAGGGAACTATAGACTGGTGAGCCTCATGTTCATCGTGGGGAAGCTAATGGAAATGATCCTGAAGGAGAGGCTGGAGTCCCTGTTGGAGTTCAGTGGGCTGCAGGACAGTAGACAGCATGGCTCTGTCGCAGGCAGATCCTGCCAAACCAACCTGGTAGATTACTATGACTGGGTAACTAGGCAGATGGATAAGGGCCATGCAGTGGATGTCCTGTACCTGGACTTCAGCAAGGCATTCGATTCTGTGCCACATGGGAGACTTGGAATAAAAGTTGAAGGCACAGGGGTGGGAGCAAAAATGGTGGGATGGGTGACAAACTGGCTGCAGGGAAAGCAGCAGAGAGTAGTGGTGGAAGGAGGTTCCACAGGGTTCAGTGTTGGGATCAATGTTATTTGGGATATTTATTGCAGACATTTCCATGGGCATCAAGAGCAGGATCAGCCTATTTGCCAACGACACCAAGAGTGGGGTGGTGGTGGAAGACATAGAGGGGTGGCAGAGTTTGCAGGAAGATCTGAAGAAGCTGGAGACCTGTTGGATACTTGGCAGCTGGGGTTCAATGCCAAAAAGTGTAAGGTACTGCATTTTGGGGAAAAAAATCCAAGGAGAAACTACCAACTGGGGGGGGGGGGTGCAGCTGCTGGAGACTGAGGAGGAGAAGGATCTGGGGGTGGTCATCATGGGATCAATGAACAACTCGGCACAATGTAGGAAGGCAGCAGCAAAGGCCAACAAAATGCTGGGTTGCATCGCCAAGGGGAATAACGTCGAGAAGGGGGGAGGTGATTCTGCCACTGTATAGATCATTAGTTAGACCTCATCTCGAATACTGTGTGCAGTACTGTCGCCCGTACCTGAAAAGGGTAATTAAATTACTGGAAGGAGTGCAGCGCAGAGCAACTAAGATAATCCAGGGACTGGGGGACTTACCGTATGAGAGTAGGCTAAAGGAGTTGAACATGTACTCACTGGAGGACAGGAGGGACACAGAGGATGTGACTGAGACATTCAAGTACATGAGAAGGATAAACAAGACTGGTACGGAGTGGTTAGTCCGGGTAAGGGAGGAGAGGGACACTTGAGGCCTCGACATGAGATCGGAGGGGGGAAGGTTCAGGAGGGAAATAAAGAGACAATGTTTTCTACAGAGTGGGTGGTGGCAGGGTGGAATGCATTACCAGCAGAGGTGGTAGCCTGTAAAACAGTGAGCTGCTTCAAAAGGTGCTGGGACAGAGCAAATGGGAGGATAAAGGGAGGGGGTGAGGAGGGAGGGGCAGCGGCAGAATAGGGCTGCTATCTGCAAAATCGAGCAGACTCGATAGACCAAATGACCTTTTTCTGCTGTCAAATTTCATGTGTTTGTATGTTTCTATGAAGAGGTCCAGTCCTAGTATGAGCCCCTGAGGTATCCCACTTGTCACCTCCCTCATCTCTTAAAACTCCCCATTGACTACTAGCCTCTGTGTTCTACCCTGAGCCAGCTCTCTACACAATTTGCCATTTTTTCCTCTACCCAACATCCCTAATCTTTTGACCAGCCTCCTGGGAGGGACTGAGTTAAGGCCTTGGTGATGTCCAAGTATACTGTGTCAACTGCTTGCCCCTTTTCTGCTGCTGTGGTTACCCAGCTGAAGAACTCAACCAGATTCATTGTGCAAGAGCTTCCCCTTGTGAATTCATGCAGTCTGGAATTCTGCAGCCAGTTCCGTTTTATGGAGTCCGCCAGATCCTCCCTGAGTAGGAGTAAAGACTTCATAATTTCCCCACTACAGATGTCAAGCTGACTGGCCTACAGTTCTGCTCACCTGTCTTCTCACTCTTGTGTAGCAGATCTACATACATTGTTCTGGATTCCCTAAGGACCACCCCCATGGCTAGTGAACAACCGAAAAGGTCTGCTAGTGACCCTGCTATAACCCCTGCTACCTCTTGTAGCATTCTTGGGTGTAAGCCTTCAGATCCCATAGATAATCTACTTTCACTCCTACTGCTTTTCCAGTGCCTTCTTCTTGGTTATCTGGACCATCCTCCGAGAGTCTTTGGTCCTCCTTTCCCCAACACCACATTCTGGCAGTGGTCCATCATTTCCTTAGTAAATACAGAACAAAAATAATTGTTCAGTATCTGCCTTTCCCTTGTCCCCTTCCTCCCACACCTCATTCCTTTTAAGTCTCACTATACCCCCTTTGACCTTGTGCTTCTCCAGGATACACCAGAAGAATGCCTTATCTCCTTTCTTCACCCCCTTTGCCAACCAAAGCTTTGTCTCCACTTTGGCCTCCCTCACTTTCCTGGTAGTTTCTCTTGCTGCTTCCAGATACGTTATTCTGTCTTCCTTCCTTTGACTACCCTCATACTTAGACAATCCCCTCCTTTTGTCTCTTACTGCCACCTTTACACTGGCCATGAACCACACTGGCACCTTCGCCTTTTTTCCTTTAGACCTTTGGAACTGAGTTATCTGCTGCTTCTATCCTGCCTTTTTAAATGCTTCCCTCTTTCCTTCTGTGCCCCCCCCCACCTTCACTTTGTCCTTCATGCTCATCTCCAATTTTTCTCTCATTTTGCTGAAGTCCACTTTTTTAAGTGGCCCATCCTTTGAACTGTTCCCTTTGGTTTAACACAGAAACACAGAATTTGTCAGCAGAAAAGGGCTGCTTGGACTACCCAGATATTCCCAGCCTAGACTGTCTCTGCAAACCCTAACTGGTCTCCAGCGACCATGCCTTTTCCCCTGCCCATTCACTAATAATCCCCTATGTCTATTCCATGCATGCTTGAAGCCCCCCGCTGTTTTTACCTCCTCCAATTTTGCTGGCAGCCGTTTCCAGGCATCCACCACACTTTCAGTGAAGTAGTACTTCCTTAGATCCCCTTAAACTCCCCCTCCCGTTTCAACGCAAACCCCCAGTCCTGGTGGTCTTTCTCATTTTGAAGAGACTCCCCTCCTATACACAGTGAGGTACCAGTAGGTCTCTATCATGTCCACTCTCACTCTGCTCTCTTACTGGGTGTACATGTTGAGATCCCTCAGTCTACTTATTAAACTGTGACATACTGACTCAAGAACAACATGGATTTACAAATATTGTACAGCTACAACTCCTGCTTGTTTTACAAATTTTGTACATGAGGCCTTGAATAGTGGTGAAGCTGTGGGTTGCATTTACATCGATCTTTCAAAAGTGTTTAATCTTGTTCACTATTCCTTCCTATTAAATAGCTTAGGTCACTTATGTATTTCTTCCCATGTTTTGCAGTGCTTTGGTAAGTCTCTGTCTCACCATGTAAAACAAGTAAAATTTGGTAATATTTATTCCTCTTCCCTTCCGGTTACCTTGGGTGTCCCCCAAGGGTAAATCATGGGTCCATTATTATTCAGTTTATTCTTTAGTGATCTCCCCTTATCTACAAAAACTTCAACTATACTGGTGTATGCAGATGACACAGTGATTTATGCGAAACGTAAAGACATTCAGAGATTAGCTTGTTCACTCCAGTCCGACTTTGATTCAGCACAGTCATGGTTTACCACAGACTGTGCCTTAACACAAAGAAAACTGCAGTCACAATTTTCTAACTCTCAGAAAATACACAGTCTTGCCCCTCAACCAAGTTTCTGTATGAAGACTGGTGGTGGTACTGTCCTGAAACAGGCTGACACATACTGTATAGATATCTTGGTGTGACATAGATTGTAAAGTTAGAATGATCACCTTGAGAATTTGATAAAGAATGCAAATCAAAAATCTGGAGGGCTTTTCCACAATCGCTGTAATCTCACCTCTGAAGTTAGACAATGTTCAGTTTGTTTTTTTATTAAATTTAGTTTTTATTTAGTTTGTTACACACACATTTGGTACAAGATATCTTGAATGATTCATCGCACTGCTATAGTTACAGGACTATAAGATGTTAGATGCCCTTATAGTACATATGGATTCAATTTGTATGAAAGTTATTACTGTATTCAAGAAATATCCATCAAGTTTATCCAACCTGGACCTAAATACATTGGTTTAGCACTAATCATTTACCAGTCATTTCTTAACCCCAAAACTTAATATTTCAAATGCGGGCCCAGTGGAAATTATATAGCTATATTCTCTTTGGGCCTGTTTCCCTCATAACCCCTCTCTTCCCCCAGACTCCCATTTAACCCTGACCTCCATTTAAGGGGGAAAGTCAGGGCCAAGCGAAGCCTAATAGATAGCCCATGTCCTCCATTTTAGCATGCAGTTTGGTCCTTTGTGTTGCATTTTGGAGTTGAGACCTTCAGTATAATATATCTGTTTCATAATAGATCTCCAGTCTAACATTGTAGGTATTTTATCAGTTATCCATTTTCTAGTTATAGCTTTCTTAGCTGCTAATAAAAAGATTGGACGTAGCGTTTTTTTGCCAGGGTGGAGAGTGATTGGGGTAAACAGACAGCAAAACCTGTTCTCCTGTGAGTTCAATATTTTCATCTAAACATCTAGTGATTTCATCTTGAACTGAACTCCAAGACAATTTTCAGTTTTGAAGTATACATTTTCTGTAATAGATTATGGATTTGTAGTGTATTCCTCTACGTGCCATTCATTATTATATTGTGTTGAAATACTTTTAAACAGAACCTGCAGATTTGCTTTCAGTTTGCCACTGGACAAACATACTCATGAGCTTTACATGATCTCAAGCTGGTTAAAATTTACCTCAACATACATATTTTCAGTTTTGTTATTGGGCTTGGAAACTGAGAAATAATGACCCCCACACATAAAGGAATCTTTACCAGATCCTCTACGGATTCTCTTTTTAGGCTACTTAAATGCAAAAAAGTGTGGAAAAATGTATTTTTATTTTCGTACTGCTTCCTATTGGAACTCCATGCCTAAATATTTAAGGGATATTGGGGGCTATTCACAAAGGGTAGCGTGATACACACGTGCACACCGTAAGTGAGGATGCTCAGCTGAGCGCCGCACAGAGCATCATGCAGAACAGGCATGTATGAAGAAACCCGCAATGCCCCCCCCAACAGGTGTGGGTGGTGTCAAAAAAGGTGTGCAGCAACACGCATGGGCAGTCCTGAGGCAAGGGAATGCCCCTTGACCCCGCTATATATGGCAAGACGGAATCGCAATGCACCCACGCTATGCACAGTGTGGAACTGGAGTGTTTGTGGCAGGCACGCCACTGAACCGTAGTCCACAGCAGCAGGTGACCCCCATGCCACTGCAGCCCACACCCACCGCAGGGAGTGGTGCACTAGCCAGTGGCAGCAGTAGATGGCAACAGTCTGCTAACTTCTCTGTTGCACAGGTGGCAATACTGGTCCCAGACCTATGGCAGCACTACGACATGCTGTACAGGAGACGGTCCCCATCAACCCCCATGGAGACAAAGGCCCAAATATGTCTGGATCTGCAGAATGCTATCAATGCTGTGGGATCGGAGGTCCACACACTTGTCGCAATCAAGCACAATTGACGGGACCTCCAGTCACAGGTGACAAAGAAGGCAAGCAGGGCACGCCAGTTACAGGGCCCCACAGGCAGAGGCCTGCCACCACCAGACCCACCACTCATGCCCATTGAGAAACTGGTCACAGACACCATCGGCGGCATCCTGATAGACAGCAAGCCCAACGGACTTGACACCATGCCAGGTGAGCACGACACATGGGGGCACACACAACACCAGCCCCGCACAGCATGCACACAACTGGACCTGACCACCTGTGTGTGACAGGGAGCTCCTGCCACTCTTGAGGACCGACCTTTTCTTAAATCTGTTGCAACAGTTCTTCTATTTCTTAGCCTAATCTATTCTTTAAAATTTCTAGTCCTTAAGGTTGGCCTCCTATGTGCACCCCCTTCCTTTCTTGACTATTCTATAGTGTCCTCTTTAATTTTCCTTTTCACTCTTAGGTCCTCGTACAGAGAGGTTATTGTTGTGACCTCCGAGCTGATATAAAACAACAGGCTGTGTTCCTCGTTGTTGGATTTAGTATGCAGTGGCACTGTATCATAAAATACTTTGATGTATATAACTTATGTGTATAAAACCTGTAAATGTTGAAAATACCATGGCACTAGGTGTTTTTGATAAAGTTAAAAAGTTACTAGGAGACTGTATGATAAAAATAAAGTTAGTTGTGCTATTTAAAATGCATGTAAATTGCTGTAAGTTAAACAAGTCAGAAATGTCATTATGATTTGCATACATCCCAAGATGCGTTGCATTATGAAAGTATGTGTGACGTTGAGGCTTACTGTCAATGCTCTCTGGAGTAACCCTTGTTTCAGTGCTTCTGCACTGAGGTTCTTTGTCTTTAGCTTGTTTTTTTTTTTTACTTGAGCCCCCACCACCCAAGCAAATAAGGCCCGCATAGGGAAGGCTGAATCTCAACTGATAAGTTAGATCAGAGATCGGTGAGTCAGTAGGTGCTGTCTAAGTGCAGAGAAAAGACATACATAGTCTGTTGCTGCAAACTGATGTACTAAAGAAGGGATATGCCACTGCTTAAGGTTATATTCTGTATTTTGAATAAACATTACACAGAGACTGTGTGTTGAACCTGAAGTTTGGTGTCAGGTCCATCTGTTATCCCACAACTCCTCCACACACTGTGCATTCCAGCCACAGTGCAAGATATGGACAGTGGTGGTGAGGGTCCCTCAGGTGTCAGTCGAGGTGGAACTCAGATGTCAGCCGGTGATGGTAGTTAGTGCGACACCCGAAGTGCCATGTGCCAAGGTGAACATACAGCCGTGCTAAACACTGTGTTCCCCCTCACCAGGGATGCAGTGGCAGGAAATGGAGAGCACACAGGAGGATGCAGCACAGCCGTCTGCACAGACCTCCAACATCCAGGATGTGGACATGCCACAGGCCCATGTGCAGCAGGAACACGGTCACATAGACCCAAGCCACAGTGGAGGGATGGACACCAGAGGCCTTGGAGTTGGATGGACACCAGCATCTGAAGACAGCAGCGACACACAGGCTGGATAACAGAACAACAGCAATGTAGCCACTGCGGATACTATACGCCACCCACAACCCCCCCAGTACAAGAGGATGACAGGGGGGCATCGGAAAGTCCACCGCCCACCAAGCCCGCACGCTGAGTGGCGCCAGGCTCCCTGCTGGCCAGCTACTACCCTGACCTGCAGAGGCTAGAGCAGGAGCAGCTGCAGGCAACCAGGGACAGTACGGAGGCCATAGGGTGGCTCACAGAGGTGGTCATGGAGGCAGTACATGTCCAGGAGCATCTGGCCACCCACATGGCTGCTGGTGTCAGGGCACAGGAGAGGCTTGCTGAGGAGGTCACTGCTGGCACCTGCACACAGCAGCAACTGGCAGATGAGGTGGCCACAGGTGTACATGCCCAGAAGCATGTCACCAATGCCCTTGCAGTCATCACCGTCCACATGGCAGCCCCTCCACCACGGCAGCCCGCACACATGGAGGGTGGTGTGCAGGAACAGGCAACGGTGGCACCCACCGTGGGGAGGGGGGCCACTGGACCGGATGCCAGTGTGCCTGGTACCATGCACAACCCTGCAATGCATCATTCCCACCATGCCTCTCTGCCCTATGCTGCATCACAGCCACAGGCCCCTATCCATCACAGCTCAGTGGCCGGCAGGGGCCAGGACCATAGTGCCCAAAGCCAGCAGCCAGCACCACCACAATGTCCCAGTGTCACAACAACACCAAACACACCCATCCATTCGCCCCCACACACATAACGCACGCATGCCGTGCAACACACCACGGGCGGAACACTGTGGTGAGCCAACATGTGTCAGAGCCAGCACAGTATGCACCGCAGTGGTCATGCACATGTGCACCATGACAGCCCCCGACAGGCAAGTAAGGTGGCCGACAACGTCACGTTGGGTGTGTGTGCCCCATGGCGTGCATTCACCTGCACATGTGGGCTCAGATGTGCTGTGTCATCATCGCACACATGTGCCCTTCTCTACCATCTAAAGGTGCCATGGGCCACGCAGTGATGTACCGCCTATGCAGCCATGCATTCAGCAATGAGTGGGCCCTGGGGGCCCTCCTGACCCCATCCTCCTCCACCAGTGCTGGGCCATGAGTTGGTGATGGTGGCTCCTCAGGGTGTTCAGGTGGCTGCATGTTGGGGGCTCTGGTAGCCTACGTCGTACGCAGATATTGTGCAGCATGGCACAGGCAGTGAACACTCTGCACGCCATGCCCAGCACCAGCATCATCATGCCACCGGTGTGATCCAGGCAGCAGAATTGCATCTTCAATAGCCCAATGGTACACTCCACGATGTTGCGTGCCCTCCTGTGTGCCGCATTGTAGGCCTCCTCCACAGGGTGCTATGGCACAAGGTAGGGTGTCAGGAGATATATCCTCAGTGGGTAACTGCTGTTGCCTGTGGGAGGGGAGAGGGAGAACAGCATTAGGACCATTGCAGTGGAACAGAGGGGCCATGGTGCAGCGCTAGATATGGTGGTGGCCGCCTACCTACCGTCTGCCACGACAGATGCCGCTTCAGCTCGCTGTGGTCAAATATTAATGAATCATGGCATGCACCAGGGAACTTCACATACACGACTGTCAGAATGCTTGAGGAGTCACAAACGACCTGGCAGTTAATACTGTAGGTACCCCTTGCAGTTGCAGTATGCATCCTCGTTTGCATACGGTGTCAGGACTGGCATGTGCGTGCAGTCTATGGTGCCCATCGTGTTTGAAATGCCATACATGTCACAGAACATCCCCCCTTGCTGCCCTGATGTCAGCTGGCATTATGGAGAACCAGATATGTCATGCCCGGTGGTGCACCAAGGCATCAGTCTCCTGCTGCAGAACCCATTAAACAGAGGATTGGCTCACACCCATCACATCACCGGTGAACCTCTGGAAGCTGCCACTGACAAAGCACTGAAGAGCACAAAGCAGCTTGGTCTCCATAGACATGGCCATGGAGCGCCATGTGCGTGGCTGGACCACATCCTAGAGGAGGTCACTGGTGGCACCCGAGCATAGCAGCAACTGTCAGATGAGGTGGTCACAGGTGTACACACCCAGGAGTATTATGCCGATGACCTTGCAGCCATCGGCACCCACATGGCAGCCCCTCCACCATGGCCGCCCACACACATGGAGGGTAATGTGCAGGAACAGGCAACAGTGGCACCCGCCTTGGGGGGGGCACTGGACCAGACACCAGTGTGCCTGGTGCCATGCACATCCCTGTCGTGCATCATTCTTACCATGCCTCACTGCCCCATGCTGCATTGCAGCCACAGGCCCCTACCCGTCGCAGCTCAGTGGCAGGGAGGGGCCAGGACCGTAGTGCCCAAAGCCAGTAGCCAGCACCACCACAATGTCCCGATGCCACAGCAACACCAAACACACCCATTCACTCACCCCTCCCACACACACAATGCACACACGCTGTGCAACACACCACAGGCAGAACACTGCGGCGAGCCAACATGCGTCAGAGCCAGCACAGCATGCACCGCAGTGGTCATGCACATGTGCATAGGGCGCCACTGCCATGGGCCATAACAGCCCCTCACAGGCAAGCAAGGTGGCCGTCAACATCACACTGGGTGTGTGTGCCCCATGGCGTGCATCCACCTGCACATGTGGGCTCAGATGGGCTGTGTCATCATCGCACACATGTGCCCTTCTCTCCGTCCAAAGGTGCCAAGGGCCACACAGTGATGCACCACCTGTGCAGTCATGCATTCAGCAATGATTGGGCCTGGGGGCCCTTCCTGGCCCCATCCTCCTCTGCCAGTGCTGGGCTACGAGTTGGTGATCGTGGTTCCTCAGGATGTTCAGGTGGCCACATGTCAGGGGCTCTGGTAGCCTGCGTCACATGCAGATATTGTGCAGCATGGCACAGGAGGTGAACACTCTGCACATCATGCCTGGCACCAGCATCATCATGCCACCAGTGTGATCCTGGCAGCAGAACTGTGTCTTCAGTAGCCCAATGGTACACTACACAATGTTGCGTGCCCTCCTGTGTGCCACACTGTAGGCCTCCTTCGCAGGGTGCTGTGGCACAAGGTAAGGTGTCAGGAGATATGTCCTCAGTGGGTAGCTGCTGTTGCCTTGGGGGGGGGGAGAACAGCATTAGGACCACTGTAGTGGCACAGAGGGGCCATGGTGCAGTGCTGGATGTGGTGGCCGCCTACCTACTGGCTGCTGTGCTAGATGCCACTACAGCTCGCTGTGGTCAAATATGAATGAATCATGGCATGCCCCAGGGAACTTCACATACATGATTGTCAGGATGCTTGTGGAATCACAAACAACCTGGCAGTTAATACTGTGGTACCCCTTGTGGTTTCAGTATGCATCCTCATTCACGTACAGTGTCAGGACTGGCACGTACGTGCAGACTATGGTGCCCATCATGTTTGGCATGCCATACATGTTGCAGAACACCCCCCCCCTTGGCTGTCCTGATGTCAGCTGACATTATGGAGAACCAGATATGTCGTGCCTGATGGTGCACCAAGTCATCGGCCGTCTGGTGCAGTACCCGTGAAAAAGAGGATTGGCTCACACCCGTCCCGTCACCAATGAACCTCTGGAAGCTGTCAGTGACAAAGTACTGAAGGGCGCAAATCACCTTCGTCTCCACAGACATGGCCATGGAGCGCCATATGCGTGGCTGGACCACGTCCTCGATGAGGCCACTGATAATAATAATAAAACTTTATTTACACCGTGCCTTTCTTAAAACCAAGACGCCTTTATAGCAACTACGCATAAAACAGTAAAATAAACACAAATCCAATAACAGCGGAGTCCATAAAATACAATAAAATCATCAACGGGGTAAGCCTTTGACCATAAATGTTGTGATCTATACGCTAGCGCTGGAGGCAGTCAGTGTAATGCAGCATGTGTGCCTCCAGCCTGGGAATGAACACTTGGCATCACTGTCACCTCCAGCAGCTGGGGCTCTGCAATGGCATCCTCCAGGAGGACCATGCACAGCAATGCACCAGGGCACATGTCCCATTCCTTCCACAAAATGCAGTCACCAGTATACAGGCACAGCTGACATGCAGTCCCACTGTGTGTGTAGTGCAGGGTGGGCTACATGGCACATTGAGCTATATGGGCATGCCATGATCACGTGCGGTGGGCATGTTGTCACAGGGAACACCACAGTCACGTAAGCGGCAATAGTGGCAGAGTGTGGTGTTGCCAGCAACGTTGGTGGCAGGCATGGCCTACCTTGATGGCTCTACTGAGTTTTGGTCTACTGTTACCAGGATGGTGTGCCCATGGATGCCATATCTGGAAGGTGACGGAGCGGAGGCAGGTATGTGTTGTGGGATGGGTGTGCTAGTGTGTATGGGCCACCTGCCATGGGATCCCGTGCTGACCTGTTGCACTGTGCTATGTGTTACAGGGGACCAGGAGAAGGAAGGCACGTTTGGTGTTGGAGCTCATGGAACTGGGCCCGGGTGGGACAGGACAGGTGGTTGCACCCAGAAGATGTCTCCCACATGATATTCCACACCGCTTCTCCCTGTGCCAGTCCACAAGGGACATACTGACGATGCTGGCAATCTGTGGGCAACCCATGTACCGTCCCAGGTAGGTGGGGCTGCAGGCCATGGCGTGTGTGTGTGTATGTACACTGTCCACTGGCGGCAACACTGTCACTGATAGTTCTTGTCATTCCAGCGCTATCATGGATCTGTGCAGCAGTTTGTGCTGGAGAAGCAGCCCTTCATCTATACTCCCCACCCCAGGAGTCGTCCACCCCACCTCCACCTCTGGGTCTGAGGACTCCAACTAGGTGCCCACTGGTTACAGACTTCTTGGACTGTCAGACATCACTGTTGTTTGATTGTTGTAGCCCCTTGTCCCCCACCCTTCGGTTTGGATACTGTGTTGCAGGCTCTGAGTACCTGTATGTTTTACTGCACTCTTCTGCATCCACTGGCACATACCATTATTCAGTAAACACTGATGTTTATGTAGCCTCTGTGTGTGTGTGTGTGTCTCTTATTCGCCCTGGCTCAGTGCTGCACGGGCGTGTGTGTTTGGTGTTGTACTGTGTGGCATAGGATTGGTTGGTGACCAGCATGGGCACATGCCATTGCTGTGGGCCTGACCAAATGGCAGTGCTGCATGCTGACCCATGCTGCGGTGGCCATGGCATCCCTGTGGGTTGCTCACGATGCTGAGGGCCGGGTGTGTGCACTGTCATACAGTGGCGCCGGCAGTCGGCACCAGCACATGGTGGACCGCGTGTTGTGCAGCAGCCGAGTGCACCTGCTTTCATGCATGTGGCAGCCTGCCTTGTCATGGCGCCCTGCGTCGTGCCTTCTTTGTGTCGCCCTTTGCAGCCCTGCGGTGCTGCGCCTGCATATGTGGGGTTTATGGCTGCCTCCAGGATGTGTAGGCCATCCACAGAGTCGCTGTGTGTCATGCTGGTAAAAACTGCATCGTGCATGCGTGAAGGCAGTGCTGCGTGGACAGTCTATGCAGCCCCACCTCTATGCACCTGCGTATCTCCAGGAGCACACATGTTCACGTCACGGACATAAATGGCATCATACACACAGTTCGTGCATGCCGCGCAGCAGGCAAATGCGTGGGATTCACACATATCCCGCTGCACGCAGGCCTTGCGTGCTGTGTGTAGGCCCGCGCCGCATTTGTGAAGTAGTTTCCTTCCTATATTTCAACTTAAAAAGTTCATATCTTCTGCAATGCTGTAACTATTGTAATTTTCTATCGTACTGTATTTATCTCATGCTCTGTCTGTGTTTTTTGACCACAGGTGTCTTTGAAAATGAGTAATATTGTTCTAAGACCCTCGTTTTAAGTAAAATGAAATGAAAATGAAAAGTCCAGGACCCTTGTTCTCATGTGGTTAGCCTCTGCTCCTGTCCTAATGTTAAGCCACAAAGTTTGGTATCACTGGTACCTGGGGACTGCCCACTTTGACATCTGCAATGCTGTCCCTGTTTGCATGCACCAAGTATATCACTGTCCTGTCCCTAGTGGGTTCTCTGACTACCTGCCTGAGAAAAGCCTCCTTCTAGGGAGTCAAGGATGGCCTTGCTCCTTGCCAAAGCTGCAGTTGGAAGGCTCCGCTCCACTCCACTCCATATCTGGCAGACAGAAGTCCCCCAACTAGCAGCACCTCCATCTTACTTGCCATTCTGATGATGATATGGCCGCAGTAACAGCTCAAGAGAAGGTTACTGCTCCTGCTCTCTCCCCTTTGCTACCTTTCCAGAGCACAAAAGTCTGCCCTCACCTGTTTCATGTCCCACTTGCTCAGATCATTCATGCCCACATACACAAACAGATCTGGCCTTTCCACTCTCTCTCTCTCTCCCATGAGCTCCACCACCCTGGCAAATACATCTGCCTAGTGCTGGCCCAGGATAATTGCAGACCACCTCATTACAGCCAAGGATGAGACCCATTTCCCTTCCAATGCCCCTCACTACTGAGTCCCCCACCAAGTGTACCTTCCTCTTGCCCCCTTTGGCGCTTGACCTACCCTCTCTCTGCTCACCAGCAGAGTCTGTCTGCTGGGCATGCTAGCCCCCTCGTCTCTCCTGGAGGAAGACTGGGGCACCTGCTGTTGCAACAGGGTGAGCCTATTGCTGGTGCACAGCCCTGGTTCCTCAGGCATGGGCATCCCTCCCCCTTCTTCCCTTACCATCTCCCCACTACTGTCCAGCTGTCTTCTCAGACCTGAGATTGCCCTTGAGGTGGCTGTGATAGAAGTGCCCTCTGTGGTCTGGTGCCTTCAGCTCTCAAGTGGCATATTCAGCCCTTGCAGCTTCTAGCTCCACTTGCATAGCCTGCAACCTCCTACAGTTGAGACAGTGTCCAATCTCAGGGATTTATTTAACTCTAAAAATTGATTAGCGTTTTGCTCATAAAAGTGCTAAATCTTTGTGAAAATACATAGGTCTTGCCTCACTGTGTTTAACAAACACAGCACTTCTAGAAAATCTATATAAATACTTTCTGTACAGTTAGTATAGTCCCAAGAAAAAAACTGCTAATCAATTATTTAAAACCCTGAAACTCCTAGAGCACTCTGTTGCTCACCACGGTCTTACACCCTCTACAATCCCCCCCCCCACCGCCCACATCCCACCAAACTGTCACCCCTGCATTATGTTTTACTGTAGTGAAGTGATTGTTGCAAATGTACTAGGCTATCCCGGTTAGGGAGCTTCTAAAATATACTTGCACTATTTACAAATACAATTATAAATTTGTACTATAAGGTTATCCCAGTTAGTGTGTCTCTGGAATTTACTTAAACAGCTGCCTTTACCTTACTCTGTCACCTACTGCATCTTCCAGAGCTCCTTGAGGTCCTGCAGTCTTCTGGCAGACAAAATGAAGATGCTCCTAAGGCAAATATCCCCTCCTGCTCTGTTCGACTTCATGACGGGATGCTTGGTTGGACGTGACTTTAAAGGGACACTGTCAGCTTTGCCCCTCCATTCTGAGTAAAATGTGAGCCTTGTGCCTCTAGGCACGTAGTTAACTAACATTTGCAGTAGAGTGCCCCTATAGATCACAAAAGCCAGCATTTTACCTAATTTTTAAAATTTTCTCATATTTCTCTTTAGAAGTGTCCCGGCTGAAATACACCACTGACCGGAAGCATCTGTTCACTCAAGACGCGTGTCTGCCACAAGCGCTCTCCTGATAATATTAAATTTTTCGAAAACATAGTGTACAAATTAGTTTGTTCAAAAGCTATCCTAATAAGTAATTGGTTCTGGCATGTTAGAGTTAAAACCGAGCAGTAGTAGTGCCACAAAATCCTTTTCAAAAGTGCTTCTGAAATCGCGCACATGTGCAAAGAGCGACAGAAGCGAGATCTCATGCATGCGCAAGAGCGTGTCAGTCTTGCGCATGCAAGTGATCTTGGAAGCGCTTTTCAAAAGGATTTTGTGGCAATACTAGTGCTCGGTTTTAACTAACATTCCAGGACCAATTACTTATTAGGATAGCTTGTGAACAAACTAATTTGTACACTACGTTTATGAAAAATTAGATATCGGGAGAGCACTTGGTGGCAGACACGCATCCTGAGTGAATAGATGCTTCCGGTGAGTGGCGCATTTCAGTTGGGACGCTTCTAAAGAGAAATATGAGAACATTTTTAAAATGAGGTAAACTGGTGGCTTTTCTGATCTACAGGGGCACTCTACTGCAAATGTTTGTTAACTATGTGCCTAGAGGCACAAGGCTCACATTTTACTCAGAATGGAGGTGCAAAGCTGACAGTGTCCCTTTAAGCTCTGTTAAGCTCGGTTCAGTTCAGGACATTAACTAATGGCCATCACCAAACACCTTTAGCATCAACCCAGGCAGCATTCTGTAATCAGCTATAGTTCCCCACCAATGGCTTAAGGTTTCACACAGACAGCATTCTGTAATCAGTTAAAGCTCATCACAAAACAGCTTTAGGATCCAAACTCATCATGAAACAGCTTTAGGATCCACACAGACAGCATTCTGTAATCAGTTAAAGCTCATCACAAAACAGCTTTAGGATCCAAGCTCATCACGAAACAGCTTTAGGATCCACACAGACAGCATTCTGTAATTGGTTAAAACTCATCACGAGACAGCTTTAGGATCCACACAGACAGCATTCCGTAATCGGATAACGCTCATCACGAGACAGCTTTAGGATCCACACAGACAGCATTCCGTAATCGGATAACGCTCATCACAAAACAGCTTTAGGATCCACACAGACAGCATTCCGTAATCGGATAACGCTCATCACAAAACAGCTTTAGGATCCACACAGACAGCATTCCGCAATCGGATAACGCTCATCACAAAACAGCTTTAGGATCCACACAGACAGCATTATGTAATAAGTAAAGTTCATCACCACTGATCAACTTTGGGAACTACCGGAAACCACTCTGAAATCAGTTAATGTTCGTCACCAAAGCTGTTAAGACCCACCCAAGCAGCATTCTTTAGTGAGTTAATGCCCAATCACCAGTCAGTTTTAGGATCCATACAGGCAGCATGCTTTAATCAGCTAATGTTTATCATCCAACATTAGCCAAATTTTTTATTCAAAATTTTAAGTAGTTTAGCAAACAGGCATTCATGTTTGGTCTTCACAGTACAGAACTAGGACTAAATTAAAATTTATCTACATCAAAATATCTCTGATGGCCCGGTGGCTCTGAGGGTTGAGGCGCTGGATGCCACACCTCGCTCCACGCTGGCGACCCGGGTTCGGGAGCAGACTCGGGTAGCTGGTGGGCCAGCCGGGGGGAGTTAGGCTAAAGCGTCCCACGACAGCTCGCCTACTCCGGGGAGGGTTAAGGCAATAGCCCGAACACTTGCCTGACTCCGAGCGGAGGCTCGGAGTACTGCAAGCCCCTAATGTTAGGGGAAGGGCTGCCTTGATACAGCGTGACATCGGCACCTTGCGCCTTGATGTCAGTGGTCCTACGCTGTAAGGGGTGGGAGAAGAAGTGGAAAAATGCCTGCCGTCGCCAGGAAGATGGAGCCTCCGGAGACGTGCCCTCGATGCCTCCATCGCCCGATGGCCCTTGGACCCCATCGTTGATTGATGGGCATGGGGGTTTCTGGCCCCATCCCCGCTTGGGGTAAACTGGAAGCTACATGGGGTTCCAGAGGGTCATACGGGCAGGGTAGAAGGTAGAGGGATGTCTGCCTTGAGGCTCCTGAAGGGTCGGGGACGGCAGGCAGGGAGGTGAATAAATAGAAATTTCACAAAAAAAAAACCAAAAAACATCTCTGATGCCTGGGAGTTCTTCAAAGGCACATTTTTGAAAGTTATCATCAAACATGTTCCATTGCATCACTGCTTTTAGAGTCAGGAATTGACCCTGTCCCTAGTTCAATAAGGAAGTAAAGTCAGCATTACAAAATAACAATAAAGCATGGGTACCGCACATACCTGTAAAATCAGAGCAAGTCTGGGCATGTTTTCATTATCGTAGGAATATTTGGACAGGTTTGATAAGGAAGCATAAGTATAACTAACATCAATCTAGTCTTACTTCTGTGAAAGCCCCGGATAAATTCTGGTCTACCATTAAAAATCTTCAGTTAATTCTGTTAATGACATATAAAACTGTATATGGATATCTCTAATAATGACATCGCAAGTCATAAAAAATACCTTCCAGATTTCAGTAATGCTTTTGACACCGTTCTACACAGGAGGCTAGTATGCATGCTAGGTAGCTTAGGAGTTGGTACAACTGTGGTAAACTGGGTAAGAAAGTGATTAGAGGATAGGAGGCTGAAGGTGGTGGTAAATGGAGTTCATTCTGAGGAAAGGAAGGTGACCAGCAGGGTGCTTTAGGAATCAGCGTTGGGAGCAGTCCTCTTTAATAGTCTTTGTAAGTGACACTGCAGAGAAGCTGAAAGGGAAGGTCTGCCTCTTTTTAGATGACACCAAAATCTGTAATTGGGTGGACACTCCGGGGTTGGGGGTGGAAAGGATGATCAGAAACCTGAGAAAATTCGAGGATTTGTCAAGGATTTAGCAGTTGGGTTTCAATGTGAAAAAGTGCAAAATATTGCACTTGGAGCACAGAAACCCAGAGGAGTGGTACAAAATGGGTGGAGCGGTACTGATGACCACCAAGCAGGAAAAAGATCTGGGGTAATCATATCGGATGACCTAAAGGTGGCCAGGCAGTGTGACAGGGCCGCTGGGAAGGCTAGTGGAATGCTGGGGTGCATAGGGAAAGGTATCATCAGCAGAAAAGGAGAGGGGGTGTTGGCCCTGTAAAGATAGCTGGTAAGACCCCACCTACAGTACTGTGTTCATGTGACAGAAACTGCCCCTTGGGCCATCTCCGCTTACAGGGCAGTTTTGTTGAGGACGTCTAATTCACTGCCACCACCTGATTATATCAGGAAATCACTTTTGTCCTGCTCAGAATCAGGAATGTCAACACAATAATTATTGGTAGAGTGCACTTCGGAGACAGACTGTAAACATAGTCCAGCAGAAATTATAAAAAATTACTGTCACTTGTCAATAGTGAGGCAGTCACTGGTTCTATCAAAATAGATTCTTTACTAGAAAATACTACAGGTATTTACAAACAGGATATATTTACAGAAAAGCAAAATGTTTACACATTTACTGAAACTAGAAAATAAAGTAAGTTAAACAGATGATTCATCAGAAAAAAACTAAAACTTTAGCCTCACCTAAAGTCTCTCTACGTGCCACTAGCTACAGAAGACATTCCCCCTCAGCTGTGCTTCCTTACCAAGCTAACATCAGCAGGGCTCTCCCTTAAGATGTCGAATGTCTGAGAGCCCCCCAGTATCTCCACATGTGTCTGTGTGTGTTTGTGTGTGTTTGTGTCCTTATCTCCTTAGCCCTTCCTTGCTATCTCTTGAAGTTTTATGACATGCACCTGGGCCCACTGCCTGACATAGGAACATATCACAAGAAAGACTCCCCACTGGGATTATGGCTTGCTTCCTCCATGCTCATCCTGTCAGCAGATACTGCTAACCTTCCCATGAGAACATCAGTACCTACAGACTGGGTGGTCTCACTAGCTGCCTGCATGTGACCTGGCAGACTTCTTGTGTCCATTCCAAACAGAACCTGTAACAGATGAATATTTAAATCAACAGAAAAAAAGAATAAAAGAATCTGGTCACATTTCCTGTCACAGTCCGGTTTTGGAGATCACATCTCCAGAAGGACATAGACACAGTGGAAGCAGTCCAAATGAGGGCAACTAAAATGGTGCAGAGTCCGCATCAGAAGCCTTAGGGGGAGAGACTAAAGGACCTCTATATGTACACCCTGGAAGACAGAAGGGAGAGGAAGATATGACAGAGACCTTTAAATACCTCACAGGGGTAAATAAGGCACAGGAGAGAAGTATTTTTCAGAAACAAAGGTGCTCAAGAACAAGGGGATATGCTACTAAGCTGGAGAAGGGTAGCTTCACAAGATATGTGAAGAAGTACTTCTTCACAAAAAGAATGGTGGGTTTCTGTAACAGCCTTCCAAAGGTTGTGGGGTAAAAGAATGCATGGGACAGGCATAAGGAAATCTTAAGGGAAAGGAAGTAAAGGAGGGAGGTGAATGGGCCGGAGATCAAGTAGGGTCTGTGGTGATATTGCAGGTAGGGAAAAATGGACAGGCAGGGTGGGCCAAGCAGTCTATCTACCATCAAATTCTATGCTTCTATGTAATACTATCATAAAAATCCATTGATCGTATTATTACGAGATCTTGTAATACTATCGTTGGATGTCCAATGACTGTATTATGAGATCTCGTATTACAAAATCTCATAATACTAGGATTCATACTAGGAAGATCAGAAACTCAGAAGGCCATAGCCAATAAGTAGCTTCAGCCACGTACCCTTAAACAGATTCCAGTATGTATTGATCTAATTTTTTCTTAAACTCCTCTTTTGTAGTTCTTATAATCACATGTTCACATGCTTAGGTAACTGATTTCACCATTCAATAACTCTCTGGATAAAGAAATGCTTTCCAGCTGTAGTTTTAAAAAAATGTAGTTTTTAACTAAAAAGGGGGCCCCCTTGTTTGTATGTTGTTATTTTTTATGTTTAAGTCCAACTCCGACATGAGATACGTATCATGAATAATATCAAACAGCATAAGCAAATCTCCCTTTTTCTTCTGACATGAAGTGGCATCAGCTTTAGAGAATACAGTCTTTCTGTATATGTAAAGTTACCGAAACCTTTAACAGTTTTTGTTATTCTCTGTTGAACTTTTTCCATTACGTTATATTTACTTGTATAAAGGTGCCATAACTGGCTAGCATAGCCTAAATGAGGGCATAAATAAGACCTATAAATTGGTAGCACAACTTCCACATCTGTACTCTTTATATGTTTCTTAATGATCCACCATGTTTTAACTTTCTAAATAATTGCTGTGCATTGTGAGTGAAACTTAAAAGAGTTAGATATATAACTATACCCAAATCTTTTTCTTAAACAGTTGTTTTTAAAGCAGTGTTACTTAAGACATAATTATGACCAGTTATTTTTTCACCATGGTGCATTACACATCATTTATTTAAATTAAACTTCATTCCCCATCTGTAAGCCCAAATAGTGATTGTATCCAAATCCTTGTGCAGGGAAGGAATTTCCTTATTGTTACCACAGGGTCCCCCAATCTTACTATCATCTGCACAGGTGGATGTCCAGTTATACACCACATGATTCATATCTGAGATAAATAGAGAAAATATGATTGGGCCCAATACCTATCCTTGCAGCACCCCACTGGTAACACGTCCACAAATGGAGTTGTAGCCATTTATCAAAACTACTTAGTTTCTATCTTTCAGCCAGTTTAGGACCCAAATTATTATTTTATTATTGATATGTAGTTGAGCCATTGTGTCTATAATTGCCCAATGTGGTACAGTGTCCACTGCTTTACAAAAGTCAATACAGAGAATGTCCAAAGGGTTACCATTATCAAGAGTCTTACTGACTTTTTCATAGAAGCATAGTAAGTTTGTTAAACAGGATCTTTCGGATTTAAACCCATGCTGGTCACCATCCCCTATTTGTATTATTTAAACGTTACTTTATTCTGTCTCTAAGAATATGCTCCATTAATTTTCCAGTAACAGAGGTCAAAATTATAGGACGATAATTCTGCATATCTGATTCATCCCCTTTTTTATGACTGTGGGCGGAGCCTACAGGAGTATTGCATGTACAAAAGAAGTGATGTCATGTTTTTTGTCCGTGGAACTGACTGAAGGTGTAAATAGTCTCCTTTACCTTACCCTCCTCCCAGAAATGTTTTCCACCCTCAAATAAATACGCTTTCATATAAGTCAATGGTTGCATGGTACTATTTTCTTTCTTAAATGGGTGGTACAAGAATTGGAACCTAAGTAGTGGGAGGCAGCATTGTTTTTTTTGGGGAAGTAAGATCCAACCCACCTCCACCCAAGAAGCTCCTAAAAATCCAGCCTACCTTTTTTTATTTATTCATGTGGGAGGGGCATGAGGTGAATGTATTATGCTGAAAGAAGACTCAATAGTTTGATCTGGACATAGGAACAGAACACATCTTTGGAGTCCCTGCATTTTGTTTAGGACTAGAAGAAGCTTAAGGATTCAGCTTCCAAGGAAGATAGACAGCTTTCAGGTATTTCTTAAACAGTTATATACTGAAGTGGGCACAGTAATTGATAAACACAGCAGGGATTTATATAACTCTAAAAATTGATTAGCGTTTTGCTCGTAAAAGTGCTAAATCTTTGTGAAAATGCATAGCTCTTGCCTCACTGTGTTTAACAAACACAGCACTTCTAGAAAATCTATATAAATACTTTTTGCACAGTTTGTATAGTCCCAAGAAAAAAACTGCCAATCAATTATTTAAAACCCTGCACAGTCTGTGATGAAGTGTATTTTTCTTTTTAAGTTTGAGAAGCGGAGTTGACTTGCACATTAAAAATACCAGCTGCAATTAGCAACTACTTGTAGAAACAAAATGCTGTTTTTTTTCCCCCCATTTACTTTTTTTCCTGACGCAGTTTATATCAGTGAAAAGAAAGACTGGAACAGCCATCAGAGCTGCCATCCAACTGGACAAGCTATTTATCACTCATTTTTCATTTAAAATAACTCAAAATGTAGTTTCACATTTTTACCATGAGGGAAGCAAGAACATTCCTGGTGAGTTAATTACTCATTGGAACTTGTTATTTCAGTTTTTACCTCTATGTTGCTGGAACTTTCTGCATAACAAGTTCCCTTAGGCACCTCACAGCACCTCATTAAGCCATTTGACACCACCATCTTTGCAGGACATTACATAGCAAGAGACTTAACTTGCAGTTTGTGACTCTAAGTGTTTATAACTGAATGATAATAACCACATTTGCTACACTTGCATATAGGCAGGCATTTGTGTGTGTAATTACTGTTTGACTTACTGTAGGTTACACACAGAATCTGAAAAATTCATAACATGCTGTATTGTGATTCAATGAACTGATAAATAGGGATTTTGGTTTCTTTAACATACTAACATACTAACATACTATTTGCCAGCAGATTAGGCCTTACAGTCTATCGAGTCTGCTCGAACCTAGATCCTTAGTTGGATGCCGAGACCCTCCCATCCCTTGTTCTCCAGAAACCCCTATCATCCATCCCCACCCCACCCCGGACAGGCCATCATCTGATACATCCACTTTCTGTGTCTGTCCCACCCTCTCTTGAAGCCCTCCACTGTGGATCTCTGAACCAGCTCACCAGGCAGTGCATTCCAAGGGTCCACCACCCTCTCGGTGAAAAACCTCCTCCTCTTCCCCCACCCTTCCACCTTCCAACTTCAAACCATGCCCTCTGGTGATACCTCCTGCTTTAGTCTAAAGATCCCTCCATGTTTACCCTATTTATTCCCTTGGAGGTACTTGAAGACCTCAATCATGTCCCCTGTTCTCCTCTCCTCCAATGAAACAGGCAGAGCTCCTCAAGTCTGTCCTCATAAGTCAAATCCCTAGCCCTCGTATCATCTTTGTTGCCCTCCTCTGTACCCTCTCCAGGGCTGTATGTCCCTCTTCAAGTGTGGTCTCCAGTACTGTACACAGTACTCAAGGTGTGGTCTAACCAGTCCATTGTACAGCGGCAGAATCACTTCCTTGCTCCTAGAGGTGATCCCCCACGATTGCATCCCAACATCCTGTTTGCCTTGCTAGCTGCTCTCCTGCACTGCTCAGAGTTATTCATACATGTATCCACCATGACCCCTAGGTCTTTTCCCCTATTGAGGCCTCCAGCGCCTCCCTCCTAGGTGTACCTGTGTTTAGGGTTTCCCGACCAAGATGCAACACCTTGCACTTGGTGATATTGAAATTTAATTTCCATGTGTGAGCCCAGCTTTCCAGGGTGTCCAGGTCCCCTTGGAGGCCACCTCCCTCTTCTCCCTCAACTACTGCTCCCATCTTGGAGTCATCCAGCAAGAGACTCATTTCACACCCTATACCTCCCTGATGTCCGATATGTATGCATTAAACAGGATCGGACCCAGGACCAGAGCCTGGTGGTACCCCACTACCAACCTCTCTGGGGTTGAGAGCTCCCCACAGACCACTACTCTCTGAGTCGTCCAGCTAGCCAGTTTTCAATCCATCTGACCATCAAAGGGCCTACTCCTAACCCCATCAGTTTCTCCACCAGACCATTGTGGGGACAGAGTCAAACGCTTTGCTGAAGTCCAAGAATAATACATCCACAGGCTTACCCCTGCCCAGTTCTGATGTTACCCATTCATAGAACTCCACAAGGTTGGTTTGACATGATCTACCTGGCACAAACCCATGTTGCCGCTATCCAGACCTCCCACCTCCTCCAGAGTACACCCCAATCGTTCCTTTAGTATACTCTCATTAATTTCCCACCACCGAGGTCAAACTGATGGGTCTATAGATTACCTGGTACTTCCCTCGACCCCCTTATGGATTGGTCCACATGTGCTCTCGCCAATCCCTAGTACCTCCTGTCTCAAGTGACCTGCTGAAAAGCTCAGCCAGGGGTGCAGCCAGTATGTCCGCCAATTCCCATAGTACTCTCGGATGAATGCCATCCGGCCCAGGAGATTTGTTTTTCTTTAGGGCCTTGAGGGCTAACCACACCCTTTTGGTGGAGATAGCATCATCCGTCTCCTCCCCCTTACTGGTCTTTTTATCCTTATCCAGATGTGACACCCCTTGGGTACCTTTCCCTCCCTCTTGCTCCATTTCTGTTGCTCCCCTGATCCCACTCCCTGCCGCTTCTATCCCCTTCATGCCTTGCTTTGTAGATATCCCATCCCCCTCCCTAGTGAACACAGAGGCAAAGTACTCGTTAAATACCTCTGCCTGGTCCCTCGCCTCTTCCACCCACCCTCCTTCTGATCTCAATCTGCTGAGATGGCCCTTAGTTTTCTCCACTCCCCAATGTGACCGGAAGAACCCCTTTTCCCCTCCATGTATCCCCTGTGCCAGCCGCTGCTCTTTACTGGACTTTGCTCCCCTCACCATACGGGTGACTTTTCTAGATGCAAGCTGGTACATTTCCCTATCCCTATCCCCTCTTGTTGTTTTATATTTTTTGTAGGCCGCCTTCTTTTCTCTGACTGCTACCTGTACCTCACTGGACCACCAGCATGGTTTACGTGACCTTGCTCCCTTACGTTTCAACTTAGCGCAGATCCTGACTGCCTCATGAAGTCCCTGTTTTATGACCTCCCATCTCCTTTCCACACTTGTCGTTGAGGTAATCCCCTTCAAGTGATCCTTGAGAATGTTTCCCATGTCCATAAAGTCTGCCCCCCTGAAGTCCACTGCCAGTGTCCTAGATCTCACCCCCACTACCCCCATGCTTATTTGAAACCAGACAGTATTGTGGTCACTCCCAGTCAGGGGGTCCTGTACAACTATGTCCCTTACCAGATCCCCATCTGCCAGAACCACATCCAGGACATGCCCCTCCCTTGTGGGCTCCATCACATGCTGTGCTAAGAACACATCCTGGAAGCCATCCAGCAGCCTCTGCTCCTTGGCCACCTTAGAGGACATGGTTCCCCAGTTTGTACCTGGCATATTAAGGTCCCCCATCAACACCACTCCTTCCCCTTTTGGACCACACTGGGCAATGATGTTGTCCAGCAAACCATCCTCTAGAGCATCACTCATCCCGGGGGGCCTATATGCTATTCCCAGCTTGACCTTATCTCCTGCTGGGGATCGTAAGGTGACCCATAAGGCCTCCACGTTTCCCTCTGCCTCTTCCACCATAGCAATTTCTATATCATCTCTAATGAACATAGCCACTCCACCCCCCTGACCTCCTTTCTATCCTTCCTAAGCATACTGTACCCCTGTACATTTAGGTCCCAGTCATGGTTTTTGTTGGCCCACGTCTCCGTGACCGCCGCCACATCTTTTACAAATTAATTTTTCCAGACCATGGATATACTGTACTAAAACAAAAATTTCTCAACAAAATGTTTTTAAACAAATTATCTGGTTTGGGGGGCTGCCACAAGCAGAATGGGCTTCACAGATGGGGGAACTCACAGCAGCAGAAAAAAAGAAGCATGTTGGCATTAAACGCTTAGTGGTGTGGATGTAGAGGCATCAATAATTAGGCATGACTTTGGTAGAGGATTAATTGTGATTGGGGGTGAGGGATGGAGTGAGTCTTAATATTTTTAGCATAATGGTTTTCTGAAACTTCAACCTTCAATGGGTTACACTTTGTAGCAGTCTGTACAGTACATCACTAAGCCACATGCAGTGGGGTATGGGTGAAACCCACATCGCCAGACCCAGGCCAGAGCTGTAAAATCTGAACTAGGCACAGCTTGTGCAAATATTGCTGATCCGGTGGAGCAGCAATAAAAGATAAACTATGCAATACCCTCAATAACACACCTACCCCAGTTTACATTTACCTGATGCCCATTTTTAGGCCTTATATATAGTAATATCTTCCTTCAAGAGAACAGTTTGTAATGAAATGTGTCGAATTTACATTGGCATTTGGGCATATGCACTTTGATATTATATGAATTTTGTGTGTGAACTGTATATCGGTCTCTAAAAAAAAAATTAAACACATCAAATGTTTTCAAAAATGTGTCTCAACATTGTGTTCATCTTCCACCTTGTCACAACATACAGTTGTCTCAGCAGTGTTTTCAGTTAGGGTACAGTACCTTTATGTATATGATGACCTGGTTCTGTTGACTTGATTGCTATAACAGTGCATAGAATAAAATGCAAAACATACAAGTAACTGTAATACAGATGGTGGTGTTATTTTTAATTATACAATGGCAAGGAAAAATGTAAGAAGCTGATTGGCTGCTGACCCACTGAAACAGTGATGTTATTACACAATAACATCACTGTAGCTTTGGATTTGGATCATTCCTTGCATTTTCTCTTAAGAAATATTTTTCCACAATAACAAAAACATCCTTTAAAATGTATTTTTTATTCTGTATATAGCAACAAGCCATTGTATAATTGCAATAAGGCACTCCAGGGCGTGTGTTATCCTGTAATAACATCACTCTTGGGGTGGTGGAAGCACTCTGCTTCACCTCATGCTTCAACCCACCCCAGGAGTGACATTATTACATGATAACACACACACCCTGTCATGTCTTATTGCTTAAATATGCCCTTTCTCAATGTACTGTACTTTGATTCAGTTAGTGTATATGCAACAGCCTTCATGTGAACACTCTGGGCTTCTCTTTCACTCCTTATGTCTATTTGCTGTAGCTATTGTATATTGTTTGAACTGCTTTGGTCTTCTTGATGTGGTGCCTGTGTGCCTAAACTATGTAATCGGTTTATCTACTGCTACCCATGTATCTCCAGTGGATGCTTGTTATAACTGTCTACTCTCCGAGCCATTGTTTTTTGACTTGTTCACTGTGCTGTCTTTGTATTAGTTTCGACAAGGTGCCTTTGTAAATGAGTCTCTGACTCAAAGGTTTATAAATCTGATATTATTTAAATAACTAAATAAATAAATGTTTATGTTTCAGCCCATGAAACACCCTATTCTAGTTAATGCATTCACAGTCGTAGTGGCTCTGCCAGAGCTTATTAAATACAGGAACCACCTCTGCTAATTTCCAGTTCTATGGTACCTGCCCATTGTTTACTGATCTGTTGAATAATCTAGCTAAAGGTTTTAAACACACTTTTACTTAGTTTCAGCACTGTGGTAGAAATTTTATCTGGACCTAGTGAGCTATGATCTTTAAGTTTATGTAAGGATTAAACCACGAAAAAGCATGGGTCTACTGTGGTATTAATCCATGGTTGGGGGGCGGGGGGGTTGGACCACGAAGCCAAAGGCCGTGTGGGTCCAACCAACCAACCAACCAACCATAGATTAATTCCACTGTAGACCCACCCTCACGAGTGGCTTAATCCATTTGTAACATGGCAATGAGTGTATAACTAATAGTCTTTGAATAAATGAGTATCATCACACTGATTTACTTTCAGAATATTATAAATTAAACTATTAAACATGATGTGCATATATTTGAAAACAATTGGAACACACCTATTGGAAATATCGTGGCCGCTATTTCACTTTTGTTAAAATAACTTGGATTACAAGCTCTAAGCTTTCTAACATCAAAACATATTTTACAACTTTTCAAAACTTTGCAATTCACTTTCTATTCTAGGTGCTTTGATTTTCCTCTCTATGTATTAGAAGATATGGGCTGCACTGCATGATGGGAGTGTACTATGGTACATTTCATTTTTCTTTCTCCAGTTCCTTTGCAGACCAATAGGTGGCTATCACACAATCCTAGTAGCACAAGCACCTTTTCTTCAAATGTACTGAACTAAGCCAATCTGAAAAACACTTTATTGAACAACTACTATTTTGCGGAATATTATTTTCACTTTTTTTCCCTCTAAACTACCTAGCTCAGCAGGACATAGAACAACATAACATTTACTGCTTTCATCTTTCAAATACTTGTTTTGACTACTGTTGTTAGTCTGTTTCTTTGATTTCTTTTTGTTTCTCTCAATTTATTTTCCTTTTCACCCACAAAAGTATCCTCTCTCTTTAATTTTGCTTTGTTTATCTCAGTGTCTGTTATTTTTGCTTTCGGTTATAGAGGCTGCGTGCTCATCTTTACCACTGTGTATTCACCAAGAAAAGGCTAGGACAGATAACGTTATTCAGTCATCCACAATGCATTGCACCCACAGTTGCTTAGAAAGCAGTAGATCAGAAAGGATGGTAACAGTATGTAACTGTTCACTTCTACAGAAATATTGCTGCAGCATAATTAACAGTATATATGGAGTTTAAATATACAATCTTTAGTAACTCGTGAACTTCTGTTGTAGTTACAATATAGAACAATCTTGAAAAAGTCAAAAACCCTGTGCCAGGAAAATTCTTAGTAAATACAACTTGGGACAATTGTACACTGTAAGTTATTTGCATATTGCTTTTTCCTTGTATACTGCTTCTTACATGTAGTGTATTGCCAAGGTATTGCAATACAAACCATGATCTGCTATGGTATTAGACCATGGTTTCTACTGTACCATATGGCGTGTTTGCACCTATCTGAGTGCTTCATTTTGTTTTTTTTTATGCCATGTTACAATGATTTTTATTTCAGTTTCAGAGATAAAATAAGTTTATCTGTGAGTTTTGTAATGTTGACAATTGTCCCTCCTCTTTTGTGAACACTGTACAAAAATAACCATTAAATGCTTTTGCCAGATGGTTAGGATCTGACACAGTATTGCCTGTTTGATTTAACTGAACCAATTCCATTCCCATTCCTTTTAAAGAGATTACGTAGCTGTAAAAATATTTTGCATTTCCTTTATACACTTGTCTTGGCAGGTTAATTCCAGCGTTCTTTTTTGATTTGATTACATTTTTATAGAGTTTAAGTGATTGTTTTATATGCCTCCCAATCTGTATTTGACCTAGAACTTCGGCATTTATCACATAATTTCTTCTTTCTCTTAACCATCTTCCTGACCTTATTACTATAGGTTTCAGGCCTCTGCAGTTATATATTTTTTTTACTTTAACTTTAGTAATATTTTTATTACAAATTCTAATTATGTTAGTCTTTATTTTATACCATGTCTCCCAACTGTCAAGTTGTTCAATTCTTCCTCCCCTATAACATTCATTTGATCCTCAATATACTATCAACGGATTTTTCTATGATAGTGCTACAAGATGAGAGACTTCCTCATGCTGCACACACTCAGCACAGCTGCACATGAGCCAACGTTTACTATAACCACTGACTACAGTAAAAGAGCAAAAGTCGGCCAGCACAGGGAGGGTTACGTTGACTTCTCTTGTGCTTACTGCTGTTTTTCATTCTGACAGTTACACCATTAAAACTTCCTGGACTCCTCATCGCTAAGGACCCCGTCACGTGCTACTGCAGTAACTCTTTTTTTCTTCAGCACTTCCCAATTCCCATTTGACATAAAATTCCATCCCAAGTAAAAGCAGGACAAATCCGTGTGGTCAACATGATCCCGCTTTTACTGTAACTACCATATACAGTGAAAGATAACTCACTGCTGACTACAGGCACAGAAACAATGACTCCTTGGATCCATATACAGTATTACAAAAAATAGAAAATGGGGGACTGTGTATCACTCAGCTATAATCCCATCTCAAGGTTATGGAGACATGTTGGAGCCTCTCGAGCTTTGTTCTCAAGGTTCACATGTCCCCAGTACCTCTTGACAGTATTATAGCCTCATAATACACAATCCCTTATCTATTATTCTTTTTCCTTAACTCAGGATGAGGTCCTAAAGAAAGATAAGCAGCTGGGCAATGCTTTTAATACTCATTCAGTAAAGGCTTTCTCGGTTTTTAAGTCTGGTTATAAAATGGTGTCTTATAACACTTTTCGTAATTTTCCTAAGGCTATAAGAGTAATAATCGACTCTGGATGTGCATCAGTTATGTAATAACCTCACTTCCTGGGTGGCTGAAGGCCCTCAGATGCGCCTCAGGCCTCCCAACCCACCTAGGTTGTTCAGTTATTACAATACTGATGCACACTCGACCGTGGATTATTCCTTACATATACTCCTGCTCAGAATACATGATAGGGGTTCAATAATTGAGAGCACAACCAGTCGGGGTCAAAAAGGTTAATATGCTAATTACATATCCCCAGGGTCAAAAAAGGTCACAATGCAAATCAAACAACACAGCAACATCAAAAAGAAAGAATGCAAAATAAAAAAAAGACCCCCCCCAAGCAATACTGCTTAAAGGAAAACTCCATGTTAAAATCAGAAAAAGATATGTAATAGTCTTTTTTTCTGTGTTCTAACCAGTTCCCAGTGTTTTCTTTTCCTCTGGCAGTGAGAGATGTTTTTTTCCAACTTTCCCTAACTGTTTTATTGCCCTTGGAGGTTGCCATTCTGGTTTCTTTTATGGCCTCTATTCTTCCCAGAGTGCCCTTTGGTGTGATGTCTAATTGCCCCTGCAGGAAGCCAGTGTCTTGTTACAGGATCTGTCACAGCTCAGCCACAAAGAAAATACATCTTCCACAGAAGACACACTACTAGATTTTGGGTAAGTGTAATCATTTTATTTTTTTGATATCAGTACCTTGTCCTGCTATGTTCTGCTCTGTGTGTGTGTGTGTGTGTGTGTGTGTGTGTGTGTGTGTGTGTTTGTTTGAATCATGTCACTGTTTACTCTGTTCCTCTCAGTCACTTTCAGTTTTTGCACCAGTACTAAGTAGTAAGAATTGAACATCACCTTATAGGTTGTAACATAGCAGGACAAGGTACTAATGTCAAAAAATAATGATTACACTCACTCAGAATCTAGCAGTGTGACTTCTCTGAAAGAAGTATTATCTTTGTGGCTGAGCTGTGACAGCCCCTGCTAAATCTAAGAGCATAGCTACATCACTGTCACATGAGCCAAGGTGCACCGTAGGAGAAAGAAAGCCAATAAACCTATTTGTGATGGAGATCCCCAGGGGTCGTAAAACTACCATACAGCTAGCAGGCTAATTTAGGAAAAACTCCTAATAGCAGACAGAGGGAAGGACACACTGGGATTTAACATACATATCAAAACACTCTACATAACATGTGTTTTTGCACATTCTGGGGTAGACTTCTCCTTTAAGAATCTCAAACTGTAAAATAAATTCATTCAACAGCTTTGGAGAAAGAAAAACATACACATACAGTACCTACTATTCACAAATCCAAACCCAAAAATCCTCAGTGCTGCTCATACAAAAAAACATTTTAAACACCTAATCAAAACTATGATTCTATACAACAGAAACATGCATACATAACATCATCGCCAAACCATCAGTAAAACTTCTACAAACCTTGCTCTAAAATCTATTGTAACAGGGCATTATTGGGAAGTCTAGGAGAGAGTCCCGCGATAGGCTCAACGCCGTCACGTGGTGCAGGACCAACACGGCATTGTGAGCCGATAATGCCGTGTTGCTGTCCTGGGAAGCGCGTTCACGAGTCCAACACGGCATTATTTCTCATAATGCCGTGTTGGGCTCGAGAGATCAACACGGCATTATGAGAAATAATGCCGTGTTGGAGTCGTGAACGCGCTTCCGAGCACAGCAACACGGCATTATTGGCTCACAATGCCGTGTTGCTCCTGCACCACGTGACGGCGTTGCGCCTATCGCGGGCGCCGTCATAGAGCCTTCAGTACAATAAGAGTAAACTGTATGGAGATTGCCTCCGTCTCCGCCGCCTTTTGCACTGTGATCGTCCTAGTAGACATCGCGCTTGTCCCTGTTACAAGAGCATTAATCACCGGCAGCCTCGGCGTCTACCGGTGATTAATGCCCGCTGGGGGGTTGAACCCTCGCCGCCTCGCAACAACGCCTCAGCGGGCATTAATCTCGGTAGACGCCTTACCTGCCGGTGATTAATGCTTACATAAAATACACACTTACCCAGAAACAAAGAACAACTCATGCTCTCTGCTGAATCTCAACTGCCCAGCAGTGCACTTGAATGAGGTCACATAACATTTAATCAACAGTCTGGGCTACCAGGTCTGACTCGGATCACATGGAAAGAACAGGAAACACTGCATAGGCTTTCAGCTTTGCCTCACAGATCACATGAGAAGAACAGGAAGTTAAAAGTCAAGAATACTTATTTAAAGCAACAAAATATCCAACTCCCTTGCAGTGCAACTACATCCAACTACTGCAGCTTACAAACTGCAACCTAACCCCTGCCACACGTCTAATTATGCTAATGCCCTTAAAAGCACAGGCAGTCAGTGGTTTACTTGGTTGTTTTAGTTCCAATCTTAGTTGTATTTGTAATAAAAGTATCTCACCCCAATTATGTCTACATGCTTATGTCTTTATTCAAAAGGTTTGGAAACTGCCTGAATGCCTCATTCCAGGAAGCCACACTCATTTTTTTTTTAAACCCAGCTTCTGTTGCACTGTAAAACCCAATATAACATGACATCAGTTACAGTAACCTTTTGGGCTTCACACACAACCACGAATAGGATGACATGCTCTTATGTGATACAAATCAAAGTGGCCCTGAGACTCTTCAAAGACGTGCTATGTTGTGAGTGTTCATGTACTCTGCCACATCCTGATAGAAGGGTGGGCCAGTGGAATGTGTGTGTGTGTGTGTGTGTGTGTGTGTGTGTGTGTGTGTGTGTGTTGGGCTGTCATGTTAGCAAGCAGCTGACAGGTTTTGCATTACACTCTGCTTTCCAACAGCCCAAGTGGTGATTTTTGTTTTTTCTTCACTGAAGCATGAGAGACTACTGTTGTGAGCATCAGTGAGTGGGTCTTGCTTGGCAAACAGTGTTAACTTCTACAGCAGCCACTGACTGTACCACTAAAGAGCTAGTGCAGGTGATGGTTGGTGAGGTGTTGATGGAGAGGAAAGTGCTACACAATGTATGATTCCAATTCTTTAAGTAGGCGCCACCAACAACTTTTATTTGCCTTTATCTATGGGATCAAAGTGGAGAGATTATCATTGTATGATGTCAATGTAAATTTGGAGACTTAATAAAATATTTCTTTTATTGTGAACCTGTGATCCAACAGCAAAGCACCACATATGTATTTTAGGTGAATCAGACATTTTAGTATTTAACACGATGTTACATATCGTTACATACAATTTTTAACAAAGTAAATGTCTAACATTTTTGTTTTTGGCTTTCTAGCCCATTACCTTACAGGGGTCAACCTTAACCTTTTTTTGCACTAGCCAGCAAGGCAAGTTGATGCAAAATTGCACTAGCCCTTAATTACGATGGCACATTTTGATCACTTATACAGGAAACAATGCAAGCAAAACCAAGAAATACTCTGATTATTGCACATTTATCCTGCTCCCACATTGCTTCCAGCTCCACAGCAGAAAAACCAAAGACTACAATGCCGTCACAGACAGTGAGTCTCCCCCACTGTTTTGTACCATGGCCTCCTCTCTTCTACTTTCTGCCCCACCCCCACCAAACAAAGAAAGGACATCACAACAGCAAATGTTCAATCAAGCAGTCCTAGCTCTGTGTACACAATAGCTGACATCATCATGCACTTCACCACACTCTCACCACTGCCCACAGGGCAATGAACAGAGTCAGGCAGAGAAAGACACTCTCAGTCCGCATCCTATAGTCAACTGGAGACCTGCACTTCTGAAAGTTTTTGTACAGTCTCAAGTGAGCCAGGAGCACATCTAAGGTTTCTTTGGGGTGGGGGCTAGACAACCGTAATGGTCTTGGGGAAAAAGAAAACTATGAAATTTTTATTTGTAAAATCATTGATTTTAAAATGCTCTGCCCCAACAATAACAGATTTTTCTTTAACATTGTCCTTTCATCAGCGTAGGGGAAACAGTACACAGGCATAATGCTAAACTATCTCTATTTCTGTATAGGATGATCTATACACCCCAGGAATGCCTATTCCAAGGTTTCAAATTATGTATTTTACCAAGGTTTATTTTTGTACCATACATGATCCAAAGCTTTGTTTTTAGGCTGAAAGGACATGGTGAGTGGGATACGGGTGGAATTGTATGGACAGTGATGGCTGGCATGGTCCATTTAGAAGAGTTGGGGACCCCGTACACTTGCCAGTAATGGCAGCTATGGATCTATGGATGGTCACTTCAGAGTCTGGTCTGTAGTGGGAAAAGGAAAGAACAGAGTTAAGAGATTTGGAAGGGAGAGGGAAGTTATGGTGAGGCTGTAATAAAACCCACCACCTGCAGGGCTGATCCTGTATACCTCTTTGCATTTTGTCACTGGAATGTTGGACACAACCACTCAAAATGTTGAGAAATGAGGAGCACTGGTCTTAATAATAATGGACAAATTGTTAGACACAGACACATTCAGAAAACTGGAACCTAGTGACTTAACAGCACTCTACTCTTCATCACACCCTGGACACTAACTGAAAGTCTTAGCAGTGGAGTGATAATGACTCACATTGAGTCTTTTGTGGGATCCCTCTCTTGAACTGCCAGATAATTGCAGCTCTTAATAAACTGTTAATCACACCTGGCCAGCTGGAACATTGAGAGAGATTAGCATGAGGATTAGAGAATGCTAAAGTAGAGACTTTTTTAATTTCATTAACAGCCATGAAAATCTGCACTAGTCAAGACGGCAAGCAGAGAGTTAGCTGTACTAGTCCTGGTCAATTTGCACTAGTGGTTGGGCTAGTAAAACAATGTTAAGATCGACCCCTGACTTTACGTCAACGCTAAGGTTTTTGTGGCAAAATGACAATTTAATTTCACATCCTATGCAGGACGGAAGGGATCATAACTGCAGCCAAACCCACAGTCAGCCAATCCCTTCCACTTCCCAGTCTGCTGGCCCCACCACCATGCTCATATGTTTTGTGATGTCTAAGTAGGGAGAGTGCGGGGGTGTGCCCCATAGAAGTTTATGGGGAAGGATTTCAACGCCTTTTTCTGTATTTGTAAGCAACCTTGGAGAAAAATGAAAGCCTCTGCTCAACTATTAGTTGCAGTGTTCAACTATAATGTTCATGTTCTGAATCTCAGGAAAAAGCTGTATTGAATGATAGCTAATATAATAGTGATTGGCTAAAAGGCTGACATGATTTGCATCGCGCTCTGCTTGCTGACAGCCTAAGTGGTTCCCTGCCTGAGGGTTTATTTTTACTGTAGAATAGGTAATAGGCTTGTTGCTAATATCAGTGATAGAACTTGGATACATTACCTCCATATGTCGTGTAGATCAAGGCAAATAAAATTCAGTTGAGCCACAGTGCTTTCCTCTCCATCAATACCCCACCAACCATCACTTGCACTAGCTCTTTTGTGGTACAGTCAGGAGTGCTGTACAAATTGACACTGTTTGCTGACTGAGACTCACTCACTGATGCTCGCAACAGTAGTCTATCCTACTTCAGTGAAGAAAAAAATTCACCATTCCAGTTGTCAGCAAGCAGAGGGCAATGCAAATCCTATCCATTACTTGCTAATCTGACAGCCTGACATACTCACACAGTGGCTCAAATCTCCCGCCGGGCTGCCCTCCTATAGGGATGTGGCAGATTACATGAACACGCACAACAGAGCACATCTCTGAAGAGTCTTGGTGTCTCTCTGATCGGCATCACAGAAGAGCATGACATTCTCTTCATGGCTGCACGTGATGCCCAAGTACTTACTGTAACGGATGTCTTGTTATCTTGGACTTCATGCTCATCAGAAGGTAGATTAAAAAAAAATGAGTGTGACTTCCTGGAATGAGACATGCGGGCAGTTTCCAAACCCGTTGAATGAGGATATAAAAAAAACACACAGACACAATCAGGATGAGATACATTTATTAAAAATGTTCTTAAAAATACAATTACGATTAGAAATAAAACACCCAAGTAAACCACTCACTACATGCTCCTAAAGGCACTCATTTAAATATGTACTGTAGCATCAAATTACAACACTACTACACTGCTAAAAAACTAACATTACTAAGTATTTCATAAGTAGAAGAAGGCAATTCCAATAAGGGGGATTATGCTATTTCAATGCACCTCATGTTGTTTGAAGTCCCTTGCTCTTTCGGCTCAGGACTCCAACCCCCCACTCAGTACATTAACATAGCATAATCCCCCCTCTGTCTTGCCCTATTCCTTACTTATCCAGATATTTATCACAGTAAACTTGACAATCCATCTTTTCAAGATATTCCTCATCCTTATTTTTGTGTTCACCCCTATGATATTGGTATGATAGTAGATTCTGGGTGGTGTGTCACTGTCAGTCCAATGCACAGCAGTCTTCAAGGAGCTCGATGGTGTCAGACCAATCAGCTGCCAGACTGATAATGACACTCTCCTGGTCTTGCTGGGCAGAAGCTTTCTGTAGTTCAAAGAAAAGAGCTGCCCGAATCATAGGGTGGCTCTTTCCTTTGATCTGCATAATGCCACCCAGCAAGCAGAGCTGATCAGCGTCATGATCAGTCTGCTGCGGTCCTCTCCCCAATGTAAAAACAATCCCTCCCACCCCTAGCTGCTGAACAGTTGGTTATATCATATGATCCTACTATTTTAGATCTGTTTTAACAAATTTAAGTGGTTATGAACCTCCTGACCCTCACCCCCTTCTTGTCCTCCCTGCTCTTTTCACTTTAGTCTTTTCACTGTTCAACTGCCCTCCACACCTCCCCAGACACACCAACAGCCTTTAGCACTAGCTGGGTTTTCATCGAGTAGTGTTCACATCCCTGAGGTTTTGCTGCTGTGGGTAAGCCTTGGCAAATGTTATAACTAAAACTTCCCCCATTCTGATCTGTGTGTATGCCTAAGATTGTGTAAGTGTGCACAAATACTGACTGGATGGGCCTTGCGGTCCTTATCTGCCGTCAACTTCTATGTTTCTATGTAAATACATGCCTGTGCAAATGAAAATGTAAAACTAAAACAATATTCATGTGTGTGTTTATGTAGCATTGATATATGTACATAGTTATATATGCGGGCAAGTACTGCCTGACTTTCCCACAAAATGTTTCATGTTACCTAAATGTTTTTGTTCAGACTTAGCTTTACGTATAGCTTATCTGTTCTATATCAGTTGTACCCCCTTCTTCCCCTTCCCCAGGACGCATCTGGAAACTAGCTATTGTAGCTCAGTATGCCTTTCCTGGTGAAACGTTTCAAAATAAAATAAATAAACGAACAGTGTTTTATGTTGTACTGTCTTCAACCTGTACAGTGCCCTGAAGTTCAGGGAAAGGGCACTTACCAAATAAAGTATTCCTTCCTACCTTCCTTCCTTCCTCACTCCCTCCCTCCCTAATTTTCCAACACTGGGTTGCCCAATTCCTGGTGCCAGCTAGTACCCTTTTCACTGTATGATACAGGAGAGACCAGCCCCCCCAGTGCCATCAAACAAAACACAAACACTGGGGTGCCCAATTCCCAATATTGGCACCTAAAATAAAGAAAATATCCTTCCATCCTCCCACCCCACCCCTTCCTTCATAATTTTCCAACACCAGAATGCCCAATCCTGTGCTGTCCAGTACCCCCCACCCCATCCATTTTCACTATGCGACACCAGGGAGCCCACCACCTGTGCCGCCAAACAACACCGACACTAGGGTGCTAAATGCCCAGTGTTGGTACCTGAAATAATGAAAACTATCCCTCATAGTCTTTTTTTAATTTTATACACCGTGTAAAAAATAAAATTATCCATCGATGTCTGTCACACCCCCCACCTCACATGCCATAATCCCCTCTGGACTGGAGACACGTCTTCACTCTTCAATGCCGGACTGGTAGATGAGGAAATCAGGTATGCAGTTCAATGTATTTCAATGGGTTTTGAACTTGTCTTTATGACTTGGTCATTTTAAATGTTTTTTCTACAAATTTTTAACCTGGCCTTTTGGGACCCCACCTTAAGAACAAGGGTGGTGAAATTATGCAAATCCATCCTCAAAGGTGATTTTGTGGTCACTGTGCAAAGTCACTTTTTGGGCAGGATTTGAAAATTTTCTCCACCCTTGTTCATGAGTTGGGGTCCTAAGAACAGAAAAATATTTAAAAGCAGCAAAACTATGAGCATACGTTGACATTTTTCAATGCACGCTCATAACTTTAGTAATTGTCACTATTCTGACACAGATTTTCAACATCGCCATTTGTTCATACCACCTCATAAAAGTGACAGATGACATTTTTCAAATCCTGGCCAAAATGTGTTTTTGCACTTGTGGAGCAATATCACCTTTCAGGTAGGATCTGAAAATGTCCTTCACCTTTGTTCATGAAGTGGGGTCATAAGAAGCCTACTGTATGTTGAAAAATTGGGGTAGAAATATTAAAAAAAAAAATAAATAAAGTTATGAGCGTACACTGAAATTTTGCAGCACAAGCTTGTACCTTTGGTAATTTTCAATATTTTGACCCCACCTTTTCAACACAGCCATTTTTTCACATCGCTTCATGAACATGACAGCTGTCATTTTTCAAATTCTGACCAAAATGTGTTTTCACACTTGTGGTGCATAATGGCATTTCGGATTATATTTTATAAATGACACCTGTCATGTTCAGAAGGAGTGGTCATAAAAAGACTATGCTAAACATTTTGGGTCAAAATGAGGAAAAAAAAAATAAGTTATGAAGAGACATTGAATTGTTCCAACATTTACTCAACTTTATTTTTTGCAGATTTTTTTTGGGCCCCTAATCTTCAACATATCCCTTGTGTTATCCCAGCTCCTGAACAAGACAGGTGTCATTTTTCAAATCCCATCCGACACTTGTTTTTGTACTCCCACTGTGAAATCACTTTTTGGATGGGATTTTAAAAATTCCACCTGTCTTGATCATAACATCAGGTCATAAAAAGACAGTTGGAAATTTTGGGTCAAAATATGGGTGCCCACTGAAAAGTAGATATTGCCTCTCAGCTGGCCTATCCTAGGTAAATACAATATAAAAATGTGTAAAAGCAGGACACCACTTAAACCGAGATACTGCATCTCATCTGGTCTATCCTGGGCCCATATATAGTAAAAATGTATACAAGCAAGACCCGGCAGGACAGCAATGCAAGCAGCAAACATTCAGCACTAATAAATGCTTGCTGCATTAGATATGCCAGTAAATTTCTTTTGGCCTGTTCATACTATGTGCTCTGCTTTTTACCCTTGTACTTGTCGAAAACCTAAAGTTTCTTAAATTGGAAAAAAAAGACATGCCAGTGAAACAGAGGTGGCTAGGGAATTACAAACACTGAATAGTAAAAAAAGGCTCTAGTTTGACTGCTGCCCTTGTAATCAGTATCTTTGTTACCTTTTTAATCTTTTTTTACATCCCCTTCCCCAACCAAAGTGTGGAGGCTTACCTTTGGAGCTGTGCATCTCAGCCACCATCCAGTCAGTATGTCGCTCCATCTGGCCCCCCCAAGGACTTGTACTTTGTGACAGTGCCACTGGAGGGGGAGGAGAACATTTTTGGTACCTCCTACACCATAGTGAGTGCTCCACGGCTGCACTTCAAAGGCAGCCTCCTGCCTCCGATGGAGAGCACATAAGTGCTCATGCACAGCATGGACTTTCACCGACAGACGGCCCTTATCGACTGGAGCAGTTAAGTGCAACCATGCTAATACAGCACGGGGCAATGGAATATGTTTAAAGGCCCTGGTAGAAATGAAGATTTGGGGGCCAGTGGTGGAAAGGGGAGGTGGGGGGCCTGGGGAACTCAGTTCCAGGAGTTAAATTATAAACCTGACTCAGTTCCACTTATGAAAAACACAAGCAGTTGGTAAACTCTCAATCGTGCATAGTTTGTGCACATACCCAAGAGGGTAGGCAGGTAGGCAGATATAGGTACTAACAACTCCACTTGATGGAGAAAGGGTCAGCGCTAAAGCAAGAAAAGCATTATCTCAATACAGTCCAAATGTTACTAGATAAACAGTGTATCAAAAAATTACAACCACTTAAAATGAAAGGCTAAGGCTCACCCACAACAACACCTGAAGGCTTACGGCATCAACAGCGGTAACATAGTACAGGTTTGATTCATCTGGGTCATAAATATTCATAGCTAGCATGCTGAGCCGAACAAAGCAGCATCACACTGTGGAAATCCATAAATGACAATCACGAAAAAAAATGAACAGCCCACGCTCATCGGACATGCCGGCCAGTCTCACTTTGGGATACTATGTTACCACTATTCATGCCGTAAGCCTACAGGTATTATTGTGGGCGAGCCTTAGCCTTTCATTTTAAGTGGTTGTAATTATTTGATATGCTGTTTATCTAATAACATTTTTACTGTATTGAGACAATGCTTTTCTTGCATTAGTGCTGACCTTTTCTCCATTGCGTGGCATTGTTTTTATTTATATTAGTTCCACTTGTAAAGCATTATTTACTGAACATACGAAATTTGCCAGCAGGTAAAGGCCTAGAGGTCTATCAAGTCTGCTCGAATGTGCAGCTAGCATATTTATTCAAATACAGATAATACAAAACATCTAATTTTGCCACTCACATAAAGCTATGCAAAACATTTTGACAAGAAAAAACAGACACAAATTATGTTTAAGGTATTCCTTAACCCTTTCAGTGTTATTTTATTATTACCATTATATTTTACAAATTCACTTGGAAAAACTAGTAATATTTGGTATCTATCTGAAATAATGTAGGTAGCCACTGGAGGACTGGATATACTATTGTTTTTCACATTTATATCAGTAAGTGTTACGTAACAAAAAAAAAATCCTCCTTTATTAGCTAATACATTTAAATGAGTGGAAATATAAATTTTATTGATTTTATATAGCTTTCATAGAAATATACCAATGTAACCCTGATGAAGGAGGTCAGCTTCAAAATGTTGGTGATGGTGATGGCATGGACCTGCACTGATTTAATACATATATAAATGTGAATTGACTTTAAACATTTATTGGTGAGTGAACCTTGATTTCCAATCAGTCTAGATTCAGTTCCAGGAGCAAAATAGGGAAGGATTGCCCCTATGTGGATTGTACCACCCTAGATGCATAAACTGAACTAAAAAAAAAAGTGTGAAAATACAACATATGGCGTGTGGCTTGACCAGCAAAAGAGAGAAGCTTAGTTTCATCTCTCTCCACCCCTCAGCCCCTATCTCAAGCCATACTTCAGTTCCATACTCCTTAACTAAACTCCTACCATCATTGAGCAGACAGTATTGATGACCAACTCCAGGCCGAATTTTAGAAATTGGCCTTACCATTCTGTAGATGTGTTAAAAGTCCTCTCTGCAGAAGACGAAATGATAAGCATGACTGCAACATGAGCAGCACGATGTAAGAATCATAGCTGAGACACTAGTTTTTGTTGTTTGTTTTTTTGTTGTTGTTCACGTGAAGTAAGCTGTAGGTGACATTACATACCAGCCGATAAGATCAACTCTACTTGAGAAGGATAAACTAAGTAGTTACTAAATATAATCATCCTGCTACGATTATAATAATAACAAGAAGGTTACACAATATATACGACACCATGCCTATATTGTACTGAGAATAATTTATTTCTTAAATTGTATAACATTAAGCAAAGATATTAGATATTATAATTACTATAATGGCCTGTGGAAGACACTGTGGGGGAACTTTATTTCTATGTATGCTTGCGCACTTGCACAAAGTGAACATATTGTTACTGTAGTGTAGGGGGCTACGTAGGTGTGTACTGTATAGGCCAACGCAGGTAGAAATACAGGAAGCATGCCTCTCAAAAGCCAATGCTGAGAAGCCTGACAATGTTAGTGGTCAGCTTGCTGATAGGCATAAACTTATTGTAGTTCAAAGGAGAAAGACCCACCAGTCATACTGGTTTTCTGCCCATTAGCCAGCTAGTAGACACCATCAGCTTTAAAAGAGAAACATCAAGCCTCACAGTGTGTGTTTGTGTGTGTAAATATAATAGCTTCAGATATGTCAACAGCATGTCAATAATGAACAGAAAACACCAGCAACAGTTGATTTAAATTACTTATTGTTTATGTTCCCTTTAAAAAGTCCCTGATTCCAGTTGGATAACTTTGAAAAAATGTGAGAGACACAATTCAGTTTATCGTTCAAATATTTTTGCAATCCTTTTTTTTTTATATATGGATTTTATCCTCCTGCCACTCCCCGCCAGCCCCCTTCTGCTGTCAAACCCCAGCCCCTTCACCCCACCTTCACCACTTACCCCATCTACATCTTACCTCATTGTGTGAGGGGTGCCATGGATGATGGTGGTGGTGCGGTGCCTCTAGGGTTGCAGCATCATCCTGTATACAGGGGTTCTTTTCTGCCCATTAATCCCTTTGAGTCTGAACCAGCGGCATGCAATGGCGCACACAGCACACACACACACACACACACACACACAGACCGTGAAGACGGTGCATGTTTTCAACTCCCTCCTTGGACTTTCAACTGGGGTGACTGCTGCTGTGCCACCTAATCTCCACTAGGTGGCAGGCAAGCAGTAGTATGCCCAGTCCCCAAACCTCAATGGAGGAGAGCCGTCGATGGACACTAAATCCTCCATACTCCTGCCAGCCCCTCAGCGACCTTAGTCCATTCCCGAACCCAGGTCGCTGGTGTGGCGGGAGGAGGTGAGGCACCGAGCACCTCACCCCTCAACATTATTAGCCCATCTACAAGTTTACTACAGTGCACATTTCCTTAGACAGCACTGTTTGTGGCCCTGCAGGGGGCTGACCCAACAACCCACTGTTTTACAGCTCTCTGCTTTTACCTTATTTAGCCAGAACTATATTTTTGCAATTCTTTCCCCTTTTTCTTCATTACTGAGGGAAGTGACATAAAACAAGATTACTGTTCCTTGAACTTTAGTAGCTCTGGCTGCTTGTCTGCACATGACATCATACTGCCCTGTTTATGACACCAAAATTATCTCCACAGCAACAGACTGGGGTGTCATAAACAGAACTGTGACTGCAGAGGCAGACAAGCAGACAGACCAAATAGAGCAGAGATCATGTTTCCATGCAAACATTCTTCGTAATAAACAAATAAGGGTGACAATTACAAAAAAGGATGAAATGTAGGCTAAACTGTGTCTAGATATATTTTTCAGAGTTGTCCCAACATCATCAGGGGCCTTTTTAAAGCCCTGTTGTGCTGCAAGCAAAAATTTGACACGTGTATGTTGCAGAAGGGTGAAGCGGTTGTTTATTTTCCTAAGTTTTAATGTTTGGAAATTAGCAGGGCTGCAGTTTTGAATAACCTTGTTTTGAAAAACAATGTTTAACCCTGACTACGCATGACAGCTGTTATAAATATCATATGAACTTTTTATTTTTGGTTTATATCAATTTTTCCTCCCCCCCCCCCAAACATTTTTGGTCTAGACACGACATATACTGTATAAGAAATAATGGTGATGATAATTTTTTTTTTTTATTTTGAATGCATGCTTAACTGTATAATGATGCCACCAGTTATTTTGTTGCATAAAATGTAAAAAATTCACTAAAATATAAATATGACAAAAAGTGCTCTGCCGCGGTAGCACAGCCTGTTGGAAGTACCCAGAGTGAATGGTGACATCGGACGGCCAACACACAACAGACTCCAGCTCGGCAGAACCAGCGTTCAGCAGGCTGCTGAAAGAGATTAGGGGAGTAAAAGCAGCCACCATTAAATCCTCTCTAGGTCTGGTTAATGGTCTGTATAAACTGATGCTGTACTGATATTGTATCGCAGAGATATCGATAAAGTTTAAGTTAAAAATGGCAAGATCAATAGCCATCTCCTGCACAAAGAATGAAAAGTTTACAGCAGAAATGCAGCACTCCAGCACATGCAGGCCACGATCAGATGAAGGAGCAAGGACACATTATTCACACGCACTGCAAGACAAAACTGATGAGCTGAAAGACACAGAAACAACTTGCGGTTCATGGGTTTTCCAGGTTTAGAACTGGGAGACACAATAATATTTCTGCAGCGCGCCTTGCCTACGGTAATAAAACTTAAAGGAGATTAGTGATTCGACATTGAGACGGCCTCCTGATCGCTCACTTCCCCCCCGCTACAGCAGGGTGAACAACCCCATCCCATACTGCCCTGTTTTTTGAGAATTTCCACTAAATAATTCATATTATGCGGGTCATGTGAGTGGGGGACTTTCTAATGGCAGAGGCATGCCACTAGTAGCTACCAAAATTTCCCCACATATCTCAATGCAAAGAGAGGGGCTTTTACAGAGGACCACCACATCCTTTGCAGAATCGGGTTCCCCTCCCTCCTTCGATATCCGGCCACCATCCACATACTGCACAACGGGGTCCCCTCACTTTTGCTACCCTAGACTCATTTATGGATTTTCTGGAGAAATACTGGCTGGCCAAGGTTAGACATCCACGCCACTTTACAGACCCTCCAAGGCTGATGACAAAAACATGATCAACATGGTCACCCCACCAATCTCCAGGGATAAGCATGGCCCTCTGCTGGCAACTACTCCCCCAAGCACCGACTCATGGTACCAGCCACCTGGAAGTAGTCAACAACAAGCCAACTGGTAGTGCATGAAAAAAGATCTTACCCCCTCCACTTTAGTTCTGCAGAAAGAGCAGAGGCAAGGACTCCAAGAGCTCCTTCAATATTGTGTGGGCCCTACTAATGAATAACAAGTGGGCCCCCTTCAGAGTGGCCTCCTCTGCTTCTTCCCACCAAGCCGCCCACTAAGAAAGACCCAAGCTTACTTCCACCCACATGCAACACTCATAAATCAATCCTCAGACACAGTGTCTGTGTCTCATGACCCCACAATGGTAATGTGGTTGCTGCATTGGTCCCTCTTCCCTTATCTGGATCATGAGACCCACAGGATGGCCTTCCAGTGCAGACAAGAACTTCATCAATCAGTGCACAACAGCCCACTGGAGACTGAAAAAACAGGTTATTCACCTGTAACAGTAGTTCTAGGAGTGGTATATGGTGTACATCCACACTTCTGGCAGTGTTCCTTTCCCCTTTAAATCCTAGCAGAACATCTTCAAGCTGGCTCCTCCTACCCATCCGGGTAGTAACTCCCCTAGCACCATCCCATGAAGTCAGATCTTGCCCACTGGAAGCAAGACCAGTGTGCCACTTGCCAGGGGAGGTCAGGTGGGTCAATGTGGATGTACAACATATACCACGCCTAGAAAGTACAGTTGCGTACTCACAGTAATAGTAGATCTTCAAGAGGTATCTCTTGCAGCAGGTAATACACTTGGGTCCTCACCAGAGTGCACTCTTCTGCATGGCAGCTTTCTTCTAGCAGTCTTTGCCTAGGGGCTGCCCACACATAACATCATCATCCTGCACCTATATAAGTGTGGGCGGCCCCAGGCATTCTCAGTTCCCTGCTGGATTCAGCTCTCTAAGCGAGGACCAAGGGAGAGCCGAGGTGCCTAAGGTGCTCCCTCATGTATATATATACTTGGATCAGAAGTTGTTCTCTTAGAAAAGGGGGGGGGTGGAGGGAGAAATCATACCTGCTGGAAGAGATACCTCTCGAAGATCTACCGTTACAGTGAGTATGCAACTGTACTATCTTCCACGAGGGTAATCTCTTGCAGCAGGTAATATACTTGGGATGACTCCCAAGCAGTAAACTCAGGAAGGGTGGAAAACATTATGATAGAAGGCCTTGTAGGACAATGCGGCCAAAGGCTGTCCTACGGCAAGAAGCAACATGTAAATTGTAGTGCTTCGTGAAGGTATGTATTGTGGACCATGTGGCTGCATTGCAGATGTCCACGATAGATGCCCCTTTGAAGCAGGCCGCAGTAGTGGCCATGGCTCAGGTAGAGTGGACTTGAACAGGTCCTGGTAATGGTTTGTTACATTTCTTATAACAAATAGTTATACAATGTGCCAACCAGTTGGAGAGGGTCTGCTTAGCGACCAGGAAGCCTTCACTGGTCGGGGCAAAGGAACTAAAAAGTTGAGGAGTATTCCTGAAAGATTTGGTACGATTTATATAATATCTCAAACGTGATGAACATCTAAAGTGTGTAGGAGGTATTCTCCTGAATTAGGATGCTCAGGGAAGTAGACTGGCAGTTCTATAGACAGATTTAAGGTGTGCTCCGAGACCACCTTGGGTAAAAAGGAGGTACTGGTACGGAGGGACAATCTGTCTTTATGGGAGATTAAGTAAGGTTCCTTACACATTAGGGCATGAAGTTCAGAAATACATCGAGCTGAAGTGACAGCTACTAAGATTAAGGCCTTCCAAGCTAGGAAGCAGAGGTCGCAAGTAGCCGCAGGCTTGAAGGGGTTGAGGATCAGTTTTTCCAACAGGAAATTTAAGTCCCATGGAGGGGAAGGCTGTCTAATAGGAGGTTTGAGGAGTAACATACCTCTTAGAAACATCTTGGCAAGATGGTGTTGATAAAGCAGTCTTCCTTCTAAAGGTTCATGAACGGCTGAGATAGAGGCCAGATGGACCTTAATAGAGGAGTAGCTAAAGCCCGTCGAGGAGAGCGAAACCAAGTAGTCCAACACCTTAGTCAATGGACACGAACAAGGGTCCAGAGACAGGGAAGCGGCCCATAGGGAGAAATGTTTCCATTTGACATTATACAGTAGGTTTGCCTGGTAGATGGTTTATGGGAGGCCAAAAGAATGCCAGCCACTGGTGAGGAGACTTGAAGGTGGGCTATGAAAGCATCCTCAGGAGCCAAGCATGAAGGTGTAATGACTTCAGGTTGAGGTGAAGGAGGGTTCCCCGATGCTGTGTCAACAGGTCTGGCCTGACAGGTAATGGGATTGGGTCTGCCACTGATAACTGTTAAAGTAGTGGAAACCACATCTGTCGAGGCCACAGAGGGGCTATAACAATCATGGAGGCAGGTTCCAGCTGCAACTTCAGCAGAGTTCACTGCAGGAGTGGGACATGGAGGGAAGCATATAAGGCGAGTCTTGTCTACGGTTGGGACAGGGCATCGATAGACGGTCCCTTTCTGTTCAGGATAATGGAATAGTATCTGGGGAGATGGTGATTGTCGAAGGAGGCAAAGAGGTTGAAGTGTGGGGTCCTCCACAACCAAAAGACCGTCTGAAGAACTTCATGATGAAGTGTCCACATATGCGTGGAGGTCTGGTGACTGAGAATGTCAGCCAAGGTATTGTGGCATCCTGGCAGATGGACAGCAGTAAACGTTAGATGCTGAAATATGGCTTCTTGCCAAACCGCCATCACCTCCCTGCAGAAAGCATGGGATTTGGTACCTCCTGTTTGTTCAGGTAATATATCACCAAGGTGTTGTCTGAATGGATCAGGAGAAGCCCTGGAGCAAGGTGGGGTAAAAAAGCCTGAAGGGCGAGGTGGGCCACTCTCACGTCCAGTAGATTTATATGAGGAGGGATGGACTACAGGGTTCACCTGCCTTGCACACCCCAGCCATCAGAGGAAGCATCTGTGGTCAATGTCTGCTGGGGAGGAGGGGACTGGAAGGGCATGCCCTGAGATAGGTTGGCACAATGGGTCCACTAGTTGAGGGCTGAGCATAAAGCAGGAGTGACTTAGATTCTGTCTTTAAAATCCCCCGGTTTTTGCCTCCACTGACTTTGAAGAGTCCACTGTATTGGTCTCATGTGTAGACTGGCAAATGCCACCATAAGGATGGCTACAGCCATATGTCCCAAAGGCATAACAGACATCTGGCTGTGACAGATTGTTGCTTTTGTATCTAGGAGGCCAGAGACAGAAGTCTGTCTTGCCTGTCGACTGGAAGGTAAGCCCTGGTGGAGATGGTGTTCAGAATGGCTCCGATATACTGGAGCTGTTGGGTAGGAGTTGAGTTGGATTTGGGTCAGCTGACTGTAATTCCCAGGGACTGAAACAGAGTGAGGGTTACCTGGAGGGACAGAAGCAGAAAAGTTTTGGAGTCTTCTTTTATGAGCCAATTGTCTAAGCAAGGGAAGACGAAATGTCCATCCCGTTGGAGGGCCGCCACCACCACCGCTAGGCACTTGGTAAAGATCCTTGGGGCAGCTGAAAGGTAGAATGGGAGGGCCCAAAATTGGTAGTGATGTCCTAGCAGGTAGAAACAAAAGAACTGCTGGTGGGCAGGGTGGATGGGAATATGCAGGTAGGCATCTTTCATGTCTGATGTGCATAGCCAATCCCCTTGTTTCACACTGGCATGATGGATGTTAAAGTAACCATTCAGAACCTTTTGTATTGTATATGTAGGTTCAGTTGTCTGAGATCTAGTATAGGTCTGAGATCCCCGGTGCGTTTGGGTACCAGAAAAAAATGGGAGTAGAATCCCTGATGGCACTCCTAAGGAGGAACAGGACAGACAGCATTCTTGTGAAGAAGTGCCTGGAGTTCCTCTTGAAGGATGGGGATATGGTTAGGTGGGGAAGAGACAGAGTGGGGAGGATGAGAGGGAGTCAAGGAGGTCAGCTCCAGTGTATGCCCCATCTGGATGATCTGAAGCACCCACTCGTCTGATGTTATTGCTTGCCAGGCCTCTAAATGGAGGGCAAAGCAACCACCCACAGCTTACGAGGCCTGGTAGAGGAAACCTGGGTAAAGCCTTAACTGGTCACTGGGAAGTGGGCTAACCGGCCGCTCCCGAAGGGTGGGATTGGGGCCCTTGGAGGTAGGAGTGGTGGTCCTGGATGTTTGTTGAGAACAACCACAGAATCCACCTCTAAAATTACCTCTGTGTTTGCCATTTCTATTCGATGGAAAGGAGGATTGTGAGGGGTACTGGTAAAATGGCTGTGTGGAATGATACTTGTCATGCACCATGAGTAAAATCCAACCTGAAGCCTGGAGATAATCCAGGAGCATCTGGATGCCAGGGCCAAAATGTTTGTACCCATTAAAGGGAGCATTTACCACTTTGTGCTGCACGTCTGGTGTAAAACCTGACACGCATAACCAGGCATGCCGTCTGATGGTAACACCTGTGGCCGATATACGGACAGAGGTATCCACTGCATCATACCCCAAACAGAGCATATGTCAAGAGATGGAGTTGCCAGTTGAAACTGTTGCTAATAATTGATCCTTCTCCTGGGAAGGAAGGAGTTTATTGACTAGTTCTATAGTAGCAGACCAGAGGGTATGTTGGTATTTAACCATGGGTCCCATATAGTTTAAGATTCTGAGGGTCATGGTACCCGCCTGGAATAGCTTCTTCCTGAGGTAATCAATATGGCAGGGATTCTTGTCGGAGGTAAGGAGCTCATGTGCTTTGTACGTTTGGTGTGATCATGAGCTGCTCCCAGCTCAAGTTCTCATCGATGACTACGTCACAAGCGCCAAGCTGCTGCATGCGAGCTGAAGACGGTGGGAAAATGAACTGAGGATGCCTGGGGCTGCCCACACTTATACAGGTGCAGGATGAAGGTGTCATGTGTGGGTGGCCCCTAGGCAAAGACTGCTAGAAGAAAGCTGCCATGTAGAAGAGCACCCTCTGGCGAGGACCCAAGTGTATTATTTGCTGCAAGAGATTACCTTCGTGGAAGATCTACTGTTACAGGTGAGTAACCTGTTTTTCTAGGGATGTGGATATGGTGTACTATCCACAATCCTGGCAGACTCCTAGCAGTTCTCTGGGAGGAGGGGGCAAGGCACACACCTCCTATTTAGAGAAGAGAGATTGGAGAACTGAGGCTCCAAATCAGCATCCCAGTGTGACTCAAGGTCGATGTGGTAGTGGGGGATGAAGGTGTGTGCCAACTTCCAGGTAGCATCCCTGCAGATTTCCTGGATAGGGACATCCCTGGAAGCAGCCACTGAGGCAGTATTATGGCAGGTGGAATGAGCCCTTAGCCCCATGGGATGCACACTACCTGCCAACCTATAGCACAGATCAATGCATGATGCAATCCACCTACCAATCATCCACTTAGCTGCCGGTCTGCCTGGTGCAGCTTCAGTGTAGATGACAAATAGTTGGCAGACCTCTCCCCGAACTCCAGCCATGTGCTCCTTTATAACAGGCTAGTGCTCACCACCGGTCCAACATATGGAGCCTGTGCTTGGCCTCCAAGGTGTGATTGGAGAAATACACCGGGAAACTAATCATCTGGTTAAGGTGAAAATCTGACACAACCTTCAGAAGAAACTCTGGGTTTGGGCAAAGAACAACCTTGTCCCTGTGGAAGATCAGTAAGAAGAGTCCACTGAGAGAGCATGGAGCTCACTGATCCTTTTGGCTGATGTGATAGCCACCAAGAAGGCAGTCTTCCATGACAGGTGAGACATTTCACACCTGCTTATTGGTTCCAATGGCTTGCCCATATGCTTTGCCAACACCAGCAACAAGTCCAACGGTGGTGGTGGTTCACACACCGAGGAGAAATGTGGTCAAGACCCTTGAAGAAGTACTACACCACCTTCTCCTGTGCCACAGGCTGCAGTCAGGTGCACCTTGAGGGTCGTTGACTGAAGGCCCGACAGAGAGGGACCAAATGTAGTCAAGAATGCTAGCCACAAGACAGGATAAAGGGTCTAGGCCCTTTCCCTGGCATCACAAGGAGAACCTCTTCCACTTGACATGGCATTTTTGGGCAGACTCCTTCTGAGATGCCTCCACCATGTTGAGAACATCTTCAGAGAGACCCAAAGCCTGGAACTCTAGCCATTCAGGAACTAAGCTATCAGGTGCAGGGACTGAATGTATGGATGGAGACAGTACCTTCCCCTGATGGCAAGAGAGCAGGTCCAGGCAGAGTGAAAGATGCCTCGGGAGCCTGCTGCTGAGGCTGAGGAGATCAGGATACCAAAACTGGTGGGGCCAGTCCGGAGCCTCCAGGATCATCCATGCCTTGTTCCTCCTGGCCTTGATCTACACTTTGTGGATCAAGGGGAAAGGAGGGAAGACATAGAGAGGGCCATGGGTCCAGGGCCTTGAGAATGCATCCCCCTGCAGCATTCCCTGCCGATGGAGGCAGGCACAATACTGCCTCAGCTAGGCATTCTACCTGGAGGCAAACAGGTCCACCAGAGGGGTACCCCACGGGGAGAACAGGCTGTGTACTACTTCCAGATGGAGAGACCACTCATGAGATGCCTTGCCCACATGGCTGAGGGCATCCACCAGCTGGTTGCAGGTGCCGGCCACATGGATGGCCAAGAGATTGGCACCCAGGCTGAGCACGAGGGTCCAGACATGGAGTGCTTCCCTGCACAATGGAAGGGAGTGTGTTCTGCCCTATTTGTTAATGTAGTACATGGTTGTGGTGTTGTCCATCTGGACTTGAACAACCTGACCCCGGATGTGTGGAGCAAAGGTTGTCAGCAACAGCTGAACTGCCCAGAGCTCCAGCAGGCTGATGTGGCATCAGGACTTCTCAGGGGTTCAGAGCCCGTGGACTCTGTATTCCCCTAGGTGGGCACCCCAGCCCAAGAGGGAGGCATCAGTCATCAGGATGACCATCGGCTCCGGGCAGACAAATGAGATACCTTCCTGAATATGTTCCTGGACTAACCACCAAAGGAGGGTGTCCCACACCAGCTGGGTCACAGTGACCGGCTGGTCGAAGTGACCCCTGTGCTGAGACCACTTATGGGCCAGCTTCCACTGCAGAGAGTGCATTCTCCACTGGGCCCAATGGACCACATTGGTGTAAGCCACCATGTGTATCCCAGGAGGCATAGGAAATCCCGAGCAAGGCACAACTGCCCAACCCAGAATGACTGGGCAAAGGAGGAAAGAACCTCCACCCTGTCCACCGTAAGTCAAGCCCTGGCTCTGCAAGAGTCAATCTCCGCCCCAATGAAGTGAATCACCTGGGAGGGACTGAGTTCCAACTTGACCTCATTGACCAGAAGGCCGAGAAAGGCACAGGTCTGAAGGGCCAGCTCCCTGGACCACTCCACCTCTGCCCCGGAGGGACCTACAGTTAGCCAGTCATCCAGGTAGGGGTATACTCGGACATTTTGGCACTGCAGATAAGCTGCCACCACTACTACATACTTGGTGAAGACCCTGGGAGCTGAGGATAGGTCGAATGGCATGACCTGGAACTCGCAGAGGACCCCCTCTGCACAGAACTGTAGGAACCATTGGTGGGACGGATGGATCGGGACATGAAGAATGCGTCCTAGAGATCCAGAGAGCAAAATCACATGTACGGTATGATCTGAGACAGAGTGACCATCCTGAAAGTGCATGACCACAGAAACTTTTTAAAGACTTGCAGATTTAAGATGGGGCACCAGCCCCCTGGACGTTTTGGCACCAGGAAGTACCTGGAGACAAACCCTGGGTGATTTGGAGGGTCCAAGATTGGGGCAAAAACCTCCTTGAGGAGGAGCTTGGCAATGTCATCCCAAAGGACCAACTGAACATCAACAGACACTATGTTCTCTCATGGGACACGGGCTCAGCAGGGAGGGCAAGCCTCGAATTCAAGAGGCAGACCATGGCCAACCACTTCCAGGACCCACCTGTATGTGGTGATAGCGGACCAGACTGAATGGAAGTGGCTGAGCTGGCCCCCCAAATGGAGGGTCCAGGGGAGGCAGGATGGGCAAGGGAGAGGTGTCCCCCAACCCGTTACTGGGCAGGCTTGGAGGCGGAGGAAGTGCCAGCAGAGGGACCACCAGGACCTCAACCTCCTGGTTTCAGAACAACCAAGGCAACAGATTACGGCTGGGAGCACCGGGCCTGAGTCTGCTGACCTGTTGAAAGCTGGGCCAGTTTGGCTGCGGGGGCAGGGAGGGGCCAAAAGGGCTTCTTCTTCTTCTGAGATTTCCCGGGACCTCTCCATGGAGGTCACTGAGTCCAAGGTGGTGCTAGACTTCTCAATAGGGGCAAGGTGCCCTTCCACACCAGGCCCAAACAAGTTTGTGCCCAAGAAGAAGATATCCGCCAGTTTGTGCTAGGTATCTGCCGTAAAGGTTGAGATCATCAGACAAGCCCTGTGGCGTGTGGTAACCGCAGCTGCCACGGACTGAGTGCAGGAGTCTCCAATATCCATGGCAGTCTGGAGCTGTTGCTTGGCTACTACTTGCCCATTGAACCCGGACCTGCTTGACCGTAGTCTACATCTTAGCCAGAAGATGAGGAAGTGCCTCATCAAGCATGCCCAAAAGGGCATGGGCAAAATGGGCCCTCAGAAGAGCCGAACTCACCTGCTGAAGGCCAAGAGATAAGGCAGCATAATCCTTCTTGGCCATGTGGACTGGACTCCTTGTCGAGAGATTTGTCCATGTCCCCGACATTGACCATGCGCCGAAAATACCAAGTCGGCCACCAGACCCTCGGTCAAGGGTTGCTCTGTGAAACCAGACAGGGAACCTGTAGGGACGGCATATTTCCGGGCCATCCTGGTTGAAGGCGCAGGACAAGAGGCCGGATGCTGCCACAGCTCCAGAACAGGATCAAGAATGGCCTCTACAACCAGGAAGACTTCCCCGGGGGAGTCACCCTGGTTCAGAATCTCAGTGAGCGGGTGCCTAGCCCATTTTTGGACAGGCTTCATCGGAAGACCCGTGGACTCTGAGACAAGATGGAGAAGCCCCATGAAGGAGGTGGAACCTTGTTCCACTGACAAATCCTCTGCCGATTCCTCTTCCACCAGGCAGGAGTGCAAGGAAGAGCCTTCAGACTCAGAGGATTCATTGAATAAAGGTTGACCACCCAATTCTCTGCTGACCCTGCAAGGTCAGTCAGGAGAGACAGTGACCAACAGCCAATGTGGGAGCCCCAATGCTGAGCGGGCATCCTTAGGAGGAGGGCCAAACTCTGGTTGTTTTGGTAGTGGCTCCACCAAGATAGGTAGAGAAGCCAGGGGAGGCTGAACTGGTTCTGGCTGAGTCAGCAGCTGCCGAGTCGGGAGGGTAGAGGCCTCTGTGGCAGGAGCCATGTGGTAGCTGGGGTAGAAGTCAGAATCAGCTTCACCTCCATGAACATGAGCTGTTGCCACATAAGCTCTTCATAGCACTGATGCATCTTGAGGTGGAGCCTCTCCTCATCCAAAGAGGAAGAACAATGGTGGCACCACATGCCCAAGTGTCAAGAGTTAGATCGCCAACATCAATGTGGGCTACTCACCCAGATTGTGGCATCAGGACCTCGAGCACCAGGGCTGTTGCTGGCGGGGCTCAGAGGGGGCAAGCAAAAGCCAAGGCTACTCCGGGTCCACTAGATCCTGAGTAGGAGGTGACAGATCAGCAGACTGGACTGTCCCTCCTTGAGGAGTCACAGGCAGGACCAGAGAGTCCCTGAGAGGGAGGGCATCGTCCTCTTCTGGGCTGTGAGTTGAGCCGGTTCAAAAAAATCTTGGCAGAAAGGTTGACCTGCATCTCAACCAACTGGCCTGATGGGGAGACTGTGGAGCCATCGGCTTAGGCCAAAAGACCAACCATAGTCAAAACGTTCATGGAAGCACAGGAATCCGAGTCCTGAAAACACTCGTGATCCCACGATCAATGGCAAGACTTTTTTAAGCTTCCTCAAAAGCCACAAGCTTCAGTGGACATCGCAGCCATGGAGACTGCTTGCCAGTCATCCTTAGATTTCACAGGAGGATCCCGTTTGTCCGAGCACCTGAGAAGAAGTTGTGCATGCCAGTCTTCCAAGGAAGAAGGGTGCAAGATGCAAGACCCACTCCGCTCCTCCGACGAGGGATTGCTAGAGATTCGAAGGGTTTGACTTAAGACCTCGGGGGCCCACTCTTTTGTGTTTATGGCGCCTACCCTGTGGAATTCTCTACCTCGTCAGATTAAGGAGTGTCTTACTGGTGAGAGCTTTAAGTCTGCCTTCAAGACATTTATTTGGGATGGCTTTTCCTGATCCAGTCTAAATCGGTTGAAGGAGTTTTATAATTGCTGATTTTTTATTGCTCCTTTTTAAATGTTATCACTGTTCTAAATATTGATCTCTTTTGTACAAGCGCTTTGATCTTTGGAATTGCGCTTTTTAAAAATAAAGAATTGACTGAATGATTGACAGAGGCTGCAAGCCTGAGGATCGTGCTTGTGGCCCAGGCAGTAGATGCACGTAGTGTGTAGGTCCATTCACAACACTCTCTACCTGCAGGCACATTTTTTGAAACCTGGCACCGACTTTGCATTGTCTATCACAGGTGAGGTGAAGGAGTCACTTGAAGACAAAAGTCATAAATAAAAGTTTTTTAATAAGCAAAGGGCCTACTCAGCATGAGAGCGATAAGGAGGGAACCTTCTTCTTCCAGCGGAAAGGAAGATCTGACATCATGGGGCAGTGCTAGGGGAGTTACCACCCGGGTGGGTGGGAGGAGCCAGCTTGAAGACGTATTCAGCAGGATTTAATGTGGAAAAGAACACTGCCAGAAGTGTGGATAGTACACCATATCCACGTTCCTAGAAATATGCTGGCTTTTTGAGCAATTCCCTTGCTGCTTTGCAGTGTTTTCTTTGGCTTTCTGGTTCATGACGGAGGGTAACAGGGTGGGAAGTGAGGATATACAGCCCAGATTGTGCTCTGCCCTATACTACTATTGCTGATTAGCCTCCCCCCAAACCAGTCTTCCCCTCTCACCTTCTCCAAATGCCACATGTTATCTTCAGCCCTCACAACAATCACTGCTGCAAGACTGAAAATCCCCAGTCCTCCAGACCTTTAAAGCAGACTCGGCTCATCGACAGTGGATGTGCCCTTTTCTTTTATGTAAGAGAGAGCTGGAATGATCAGAAAATCTATTACAGAGGAGTACCAGCTGAGAGAAGGGACATAGCAAAAACTAATGCAACTCTGCCCCATGCTGGAGAATAAACGGGACAGCATGCTAGATTTAAAATACCTGCCTTTCTTGCTGCAAGTTCCTCAAGGGAGGAGGGTTACATTGTATTAAATATACACTGGGCACAGCTGCATTTCTGCTGTCTAGGAGATGTCTGGCTGACATCCTCCCACTATACTGCGCAGTAACTAAGGTACTGGGCACTCTCTGTCCGTGACCCATGACGTGGGTGGGTTATGCACAGGGTACATTCCTAGCTCGATACACTCTTCTGCAGTTCTGAAGCTAGCAATTAGGGCAGGGGAAGAGTTATATAGCATGTCTATCCACCTCTATCCACCTCCTTTCCCCCCTCAGAGTCTAAGAGATTGTGCGGCCACTGAGATGAGGCAGGAGAGTCAGAGACACCCCCTGTACCTGCCTCTGTGGCCTCTAAGGGGTCTGATGATCTCAGCTTGCAGGTGTATAATGCAGCCAGCCCCTATCCCAGGAAGCCCCATCTTGTGAGACAGTCCTAGGGGTGCTCCAAAATTGCAAGTATTTTTTTGTGGGCCTTAGTGGCCTTTCTATCTTCCACACTGCCGCACATGAGGCCTTCTCTGACCTGGTGGCACCTGCGTATCAGCAGGTATAAAATTCGAAGGGTGATACACACCTATCTACTCCGCCCGACCCTGCACTAAGATACTGATGGTCATCAAGTAATGTAACTTCCATTTCATGCCGTGTGACCCCCGAGGCTTACTGGTTCAACTTCCTTGCCTCTGCCACAAAGCATATTTCCTCCTTGCCCCCGGCTCAGCTAACCTGTTCATCTGGTAGTTGGCTGGACACCAAAGGGGTTCTTTGTGCTTTAGGGACTGTTCGTTTTAGATAGGACATGGGATACTGGGGAGGTTGTGCCTATCCCTATTGCTAACCACTCTCTAATAGTGTAATTGTTTACATCTTACATGCCCTTGAGGTGGATCCGGCTGACACTGGTCCTGTTTTTGGTTCCTGCCACTTGCCACTCCACCTCAAAGCATAATGTTCTTTTACACAGATGTTTATTTCTGGTTGTTCTGTTCTAGTGTATTGTTCTTTGCTCACGTGCTCCTTCTGTATGATACTGGGACCTCATGTACCTGTACTTCCAGGGTGGTGCCCAGGTAAACCCTCCCTGACTGGAGGAAGAGACTTGATGGTGAACATGGAAAAGAGCCCTTGCTCACTTCAGATGGTGACAATATGCTCTCCTTTAATACAGTGCTCTTTTAGGCTAATCCTTCTATCGCATCCACCATGATGGCAGACATCATGTGTCACACCTGGAACATGAAAGGGCTTAACCCTCCCATAAAACATAAAACAAATGTTATTCCATCTCCAGAGGCTTAGATCCCAAACAACTTTTCTCACAGACACCAAACTACTGTACAAAGAAGAGGCAAAGCTTGAAAGAGATGAACAGGTTTGGAGCTGCCCAACTCTTCTACAGTCAAAAAAACTGGATTCATCTACCTTGCTCCACAAATCCCTCTGGTGAACCCCCGAAAAGAGGAGAAGGATACAAGTGATCACTGGATGCTGGCTCTCTTAGACACCCCCACAGGTCCAATACTAGAAGGGAACCTCTATGCTCCAAATGAGAACTGCTTCTTCCGTGAGGTTGCCCAAAAGATGATTCGTCTGGCTTCCCCCACATTTCCCACCATTCTCAGGGCAGGTTTCAATTTCACTCTGGACCCTCTTCTGAATAGCAGCCACAGTAACAGAAGCCCATACAAGGGCTGTATGAGCTCTCAGAACAACTTATGCAAGATCAGACTCTCACTGACATCTGGTGCCGTTTTCACCCAAGACCCAAGGACTACTCCTGCTACTCCTCGGTTCATGGCACTTGTAGCCATAACAGTTTCTGGCTCACATCCCCCAACTTCATCCCCACAATAGCAGATACCAAAATCCTGTCGCTAGTCCTATTGGTCCATGCCCCAGTCACTATGAGACCCACATGAATCCTGTTCCCTTACTTGGAATTTGGACCCACTCTTGATGCATAACCATCCATTCCTCTCCCAGACCCTGTTGGAGATGGCTGAATTCCTACTGCAGAATGACAAAAGACAGACATCTCCATCTGGAGATCAGTAACCTCGTTACAGCACAAAAGTCAAGCACTTACCACCTGAATAAAGTGGATGGCAAGCATCAGAAATGTAATATCTAAGCTGCCATTTATTGACAATCACTGGACAGTTCACAGACTTGCCCGCCTGACGCATTTCAAGTCTACCAGAGCCTTTACCAAAAGCTAGGGCACATACAGGCAAACATTCAATAAACAGCCACCGTGAAATGATGTCGCAATGACATAAAATACTAACATTTAAAATCACTGGTGAAACTGTAGGGACAGAAGAGATCAAAAGGAGAGGGAAAGGGGTGGGGCACAAGGAAATGAGAATGAAGAATATTTTACATACATATGTACAATTTTAAAACATTCAAAGAACCATGTAGAATGCTACAAAATTAATTTGGGGGGCTACAAAAAGCCCTAGTCTGAACACAAGTTTTGACATCAGATGTTTTTTTAAAGAACAGACTATTGTTATGGGAGGACATCAGGTCAGTAAACTGCACATTTATTGTTTGTGACTTATTAAGTCTCACTTGCTACAATGTATGATTATTTTCCAAAGTGCTTCCCTCTTTAATACCAAGTCATTATAATTATCCCACTTCAGTTTAGGGTTAACTTTGTTGATGCCTTTGAAATTAAATTTATTTTATTTTCCATCTCTGGCTTCCAAAATATGTGCAGCAGTGGCATAGGTGCAATGCACCCTCTCAATGGCCTTAGTATGTTCTCCTACCTGTATTTAAAAATTTTGGTTCATTTTTTCAATACACAAGGCACCACATACACATTCTGCCAAATAAATAACCCCTGGGGTGTCATAAGTAATTAACTGGTATATTTCAAGATTTCTTTGGTCATGGAAACTTTTCAATACTTTTCCTGTAACAGTGTGTTTACAATTGACACATCTTTTACACTGGTAACAGCCACTTCTATTTTTATTTAACCATGTTGTTGTTATTCTCTACAAAGTGGATAAGTACCAAGGTGTCTCAGTGTAGCAGCTCTACTATAGAGCAGTCTAGGGGGGCGCCTGGCTATTTCACTTAAGGCAGCATCACTAGAAAGGACATGCCAGTGTTTATTAATAGTTTGTTGTAGGTGTGTAGCATATGCTTAAAATGTGGTTATAGAATTAAAAATTCTTCTGCGTTTTTACCCTTATCGGTGTTTTGTAATGACACCTCTCTATCCTGAGAGCAGACACAATCCATTGCTTTTGTGATCACATCTCTCATATAGCCCCTATCATGAAATCTTTGCATTCATTCCCTGGCACCTTTCTGAAAATTATCCTCCATTCTACAACTGTGTTTCACATGCAGAAATTGACCTTTTGGTATATATATACTGTGACTGTGATTACAGCTCAAGGCAAGAAGCAAAGTGTTGTCAGTGTTTTTTCTATACTGTATATGTCAGTGTTCACTATACCACCCTGGTTGCACAGCATCAGATTCAAGCAGTTAATAGTTTTGTCATCTGCTGTAAAAGTGAACCTCAAGTTTGGATTAGTACTGTGCAAATACTGAACAAAGCTGTTTAGTTCATCTTGGCTACCTTCCCAAATCATAAGGACGTCATCTATATATCGACGCCATAAAATCATATTCTGATGAAAAGGATTCTGGTTAGAGTTATATACCGCCCTGCATTCCCACTCTCCCAAGTATAAATTTGCTATAGAGGGGGCACACATGGCCCCCATGGCTGTACACTTTGTCTGTAAAAACATCTCCTTATCAAATACAAAAAATTTGTTTTTCAGAACAAAGTCTAATAGTTTTAATAACAATTCTATGGAGTGGGCTAGAGGTCCACACGGTACAGTTGAGTAAGAGCACTGTGTTGGTTGTGGAGGTGGGCAGCACAGATTGTGTATTAGCAAATGCCGGGACACTGCTGCATATAATTAAACCTGTCTTTAACCTTCCCCTTCTTACCCTAGGACTTCATTCCCAATCCCTAAATAAAGTCCTTCTTATATGTTTGAAATCACTGACTCATGAATATTTTACTTCTGTGAGTTCATATTATTTGTAATTTACAAAAGTGTTTATTTTAGCAAACGACTGATCACATTGTGTGAACGTTGAGCAGGCTGCTGGTTGGTATTGTTTCCCAGTGCATAGTACTAGCTTATTACCTAGCTAACTTAATATTTCCCTGGGTGTAGGCACTGCGCAATTTACATACAGTATGAACTCTAATGCAACATGTTTGGGTATTAAATTCCCACAAGAGTTACTGGTCCTTGCCCCTCAAGCTTTTTTGAGCCAACAAGGCAGCAGTACCGCACCAACATCCGAGGCCATCCTGTATATATTTTTATCCAAAATGCGCATGTTCCCTTAGACTGAAAATCAGCATCTATCATACCACTTTTCAAAGGTGGCCCCTTAACTAATCCAAACTGCTATTGTCCAATGTCAATTCTTACAGTCTGCTCTAAAATTCTGTAGCGGCTAGACCACTCTCAACAGTCTCATTATCAGAAGCAGTATGGTTTGCTGTTCCCATGCGAATTCGGTTTCAGACCTGACCATAATACAGCACATGAAAGTGTTGAACGTGGTAGATGATGCCATGAGTTTTTGAATTTTAATCTATTTTTGCTCCTTCACTCCAACCAGGCCCCCTTCCTGCCGGCCTGCCCATCCCATCACCTGGTTTATCCTGGATGTACCCGTCACTCCAACTTCCACCATGCCTTATCACCCCCAGGCCCCCCATATCCATGGTTAGGTCTGTGGAGTATCTCCTTCTCCACCGCTATGGGAATCCAAATTCTGGACGATGCAGCAGGCTGGATTTCGTCCTGTCTAGTAAGGGTGTTTTTCCATTTCCAGCCCTCTCTCCCACAGGACATTGGTGGGAAGGGTGCACATGTGCACGTAACACTACTGTGCCTCTGTGCTTATCCCACACATGTTTGAAGCATCCCAGTCTTTGCCTCCACCATCTCTTCTGGCAGGCTGTTCCAGTCGCCCTCTTCTGTGAAGAAGTATTTCCTCACATCTCTCCTAAACTCCCCACCTTTTATCTGTATTACATGCCCCCCCGTGTTCTACTGCCTTCTTTCCTCTGTAAGAGACACCCCACCTGCACCTTGTTCACTCCTATGAGGTACTTGTAGTTCTCAATCATGTCCCCTCTCACTCTCCTCTCCTCTCCTCTCCTCCAGAGAATACATGTTGAGATCCTGCAGCCTTTCTGCGTATGGCTTTTCATGCAATCCTTACACCATTTTGGTTGCCTTCCTCTGTACTGCCCTGCATGAAATCCTATACAGGCCCCACTGGGCTTACCTGCCCTATCACCTGGACTGGCTTTGCCTGCCCCACTGGCTCTGTCTACCCCATCACCTGGACTAGCTTTGCCTGCTCCACTGGCTATGTCTATCCCATCACCTGGACTGGCTTTACCTGCTCCACTGGCTCTGTCTGCCCCATCACTGGGTAGGCTAGTTCCATTGATTTCTACCCAATTACCACATTGCTCCATTGCTACACTACATTGCTCCATTACCACCAATCAATGAGGAAATCAATCCAGAACTTATGGCATCCATGTGGATTGCTGCAAATATTCCTCCAGGAACCCCATGCTGAAGACCATGAACTGATTCCACCTGATAGCTTTCAAGCATATAAACATGACTGAGCGTAAAAGCTTGGGCCTCTGCATTATTAATTTACAATTAGTACTCACTTATGAATTTTAGTGTATGCTTAATATTAATTTTAGCCAAGTTCACTACTTGGGCATCTGCTTTCTATTAATTACTCATTTGCAATTGATAGTTACTTATGAATTACAATGTGTACAGTACTTGATATTTAGCCAAGTTCAAACCTTAGGCAGTATATTTTTAGTTTATCTATTTTTAAACAAGACATATTGCTGAAGATAAACTTTTAAACTCACTTCAGTTTTCAATCGTAGCCAAGTTCAAAGCTTAGTTTTTGCTCAAGCGGCACAGCTACTAAAGGGTGAACTGTCAGCTGTCAAATGTTTTCCTCTGGTGACCACAAGGCAGTATATTTTTAGCTGTCAAGTCTGACCACAAAACATCAACTGAAGAGTAATCTTGTATATTTTTAAAAACAGCTACCCACAGAACTACTAGATGTCCACATGTATCCTAACACCTTTTGCTTAAACCCAGACTGTGTGTCCCACTCGAAGACACAGACTTAAATTTTTGCATTTAAGAAAACAATTCTCCTGGCCATCCCAGACGTAATTCTATGACATCAAATCAAATGTTTTCCCCCTATTAATTAGATGTTTTGAGCTAACTGATAGCTTTCTAACCCTAAAAGGTCAGCTGAGACTGCAGAAACTGGTCTAACACTGAAAGCTATCAAAATACTGAACCATTTTTCCTGCCTTGCAACCGTATATTTATTTAGTTTTTGTTGACCGGGTAAGTGCACTAGACAAATCCTGCCTATTTTCAGGCACGACCCGGGGAAGGGGGATACAGATGAATGCCAACTGACCTTGAACCAGATTAAGTTGTTGGTGGTATTTTTTTTTAGTGAATGAGGGAAATTTGGCCAGGACACCGGGGAAATTCCCCTACTCTTTTCGATAAGTGCCATGGGATCTTTAACATCCACCTGAACTACCACCAATCCAGGCAGATGGGACCTCGGCTTAACATCTCATCTGAAAGACGGCACCTCAGAAGTGCAGCACCCCTCATGCTGCCCTACAGTGTCAGTATTGGGATATTAACCCAAGTGCCAGATGTGGGAACTGAACCCACAGCCCTCTGATCTCCCGGCCTCAGAGGTGAGTGTGATACCTACAGAGCCACTGACACTGCCAATGTAAGTCTACAACAACCCAAGTCTCGGTAAGAGCTCTTGGAGGGAGAACCTTGAGTCACTCCAGCTCCTAGGATCTCAAGTGGACATTAGTTGGTACTGGTGGGTGAGTCTGTTGTCTGTGCCTTAGACACAGATCTAGGGATGACATTATGTTTGCATTATTTTTATTTCTTTTATCGCAACTCTCTGATGGTGACAGGGAAATCTTTTCTGTTTGTACTGCTGTTCAGAAAAAATTGTTACAGTCATTTTAAATTGTAATAGCCTGCTTTCACTGATGCCAAAACTACTTTGTAACTCCTGAACTTTAAATATCAAACATGTGAAAAAGACATTTATTGAACATAAATTCTGACTCTTTTGGTCCTCATTCTCAATTTAATATTATAAAGTTAAGAGGGTATGATTTAGGGCGTGCTAAACTAGAAACTAGGCCCAATTTAGACTTTTGCTTCATCCGTCATGTTGGCACCATAAAAGTGACAGTTCCTGGTTATAGTCATATGGTACATTGTGCAGACCTAGCATGTAAAGAATTTCTACATAAATACTTATGTTGGTGTCTCATAGATTCTGATAAAAAAATGAATGTGCAAAATATATGATTGTCCTAGATATAAGCAAACTGATGGCTTTAAGGTAAATATAAGAATCTTTGAGGAACTAGGGCAAGCTCATTGTCTGATAATGTCCAGCCATGCCCATAAGGGGACATTACATTATAATGAACACAGTACACTTGTGGACTGAGACCAAATAATCTTGGTCAGTCAAGTGTCCGACCAAATAGTGGTAGTGGGTGTTTTGGATCGCAACTCAGAACATGCTCTGCCACCGCTTTGTGTTGCAACTCCGATGAAACTCTACCCTACCTAGCCAAACTAGTGGATGGTTTGGAAGAGTCATTAGTGTCCGCCGGTCATGGTGAAAACCATGTACACGAGACTGACCTCGGGAGTTGCGCTAGGACATCAGAAAATTATCCTAGCACCGTAGTATTGATCCTACCCAGTCAATGTGCTTGTGAAGGTGTGACCTCCAGAACTGTACACAGTACTTCAGGTGGGGTCTCACTAATGAGCGATACAGTGGCAGTACCAGCTCCCTCCTCCTGCTAGAAATCTCTCTTCCAATGTACCACAGCATCCCACTAGCCTTTCCTACTGCCTTGTCATACTGACCAATTACCTTGAGGTCTTCAGATATGGTGACCCTGAGGTTTCTTTCTTGCTTTGTGATTGTAAGTACCTCCCCCAATCTTATACACAGCTCCTGGGCTTCTCCCCAGGTGCATGATCTTGCACTTTTTGGAACTGAAACCCAGCTGCCACACCCTAGTCCACTCCTTTAGTTTCCTCAGACCTCTCTGCATTCTCTACACACCTTCCAGAGTGCCCACCCTGTTGCAGATTTTTGTATCATCCGAAAAGAGACACACCTTGCCCTCCAGCTCTTCATCAGTGTGACATTTTTATTTTTTCCATCATGCATTTTTGCTCCTCCCAGAGCTGGCAGGTGGGCTTCAAGCCCCCCTCAGGGGGGCTCAGATCCATCCATGGCTGACATCCCAATCCAGACCCCCCCAGGTGGTTTCCCCCATAGATTACCCCCATGGTGGGGCCAGAGGAGGAGAGTGGCTTCCCACCCCTGAGCACAACCCAGCCTAGGGCTGCAAAATCGGAAGCACGGGTTAGCTACTATGGAGCCGGTCGGCTCTATTTTCCAATTTCTCCCGCCCCTCATTGCAAAGTCTTGTACACGCACGGAGGTACATGCTGCATACCTGCAACACCCGCCTTTCATGATGCCCCCCATTCTGCACTGCCCCCAGGCCTCCACCCCGTGGCAGTTGTGCAGCGGGAGTGACAACATCCCTTCCGAGGAGAGGAGAGCTGTGTCACAGTGGCTCAGTCCAGCTCTCACCCTCCTGTCCCAGCCAACCCCAATGACCCAGGCTTGTTCCCAAAGCTGGGTCACTGACTCGGAGCAAGGTGTGGCATCCAGCACCTCAACCTCAGTGCCACTGGGCCGACCAGCAATGTCACTTATAAAGATACTGAAGAGGATCAGTCACAGAACCGATCCCTGTGGGACCCTGCTAGTAAATCTCCCGTCCTCAGAGTGTCTACCATTTACCACCAAACCTTTCCTCCTATCTTTCAACCAGTTTGATACCCAGCTTATCACTTTCTTCCCCATCCCCAGGCTGCTTAGTTTCTTAATCAGCCCCCTTTGCGGCACATTGTCGAGGGCCTTAGTGAAGTCAAGACAGGCCACATTCACTGCTCTCCCTTGATCCACCTCCAAGTAACCCAGTCAAACAAATCTATGACATCCCCTCTGTGAAACCGTGCTACCAGTGGTCCTACAAGCCATTAGCCTCCAGGTACTCCATGAGCCTCTCCGTCTGTAGGGTCTCCATGAATTTCCCACCACCGATGTGAGAATGACTGACCTGTAGTTGTCAGCCTCCTCCCTGCTGCCACTTTTGTACAGAGGGATCACATCGGTCCTCCTCCAGTCTTCTGGAGCTACCTCCATCTCCAATGATGTGCTAAACAGTTATGGCAGAGGGGCAGCTAGCACCATTGTTTAGTTCTTTTAGAACCCTTGGGTAAATGCCATCTGGCCTCATCGCCTTAATCTCCTTTTGGGCTTCCAATCTCTTCTTGACTCTCTCTTCCAAAAATGGACTGGTGTCCAATCCCCTGTCCCTCTGGTGCTTGCTGACACATGCTAGCCTGTCCAGCTTCCTTCTGCTGTGAAGACCGAGTAGAAGCAATCATTTAAAATTTCAGTGTTTTCTTGATCTTCCTCTGCACAGTCCCCATCTTGTCCTCCCTAATTCTCACTTTCCCTCCACCCCTTGTCTTCCTCTTTTCACTTACATACCTGAAGAAGGTCTTGTCCCCCTTTATGACCTCCTTAGCCATCCTCTCCTCTGTTTGTGCTTTAGCTGCTCTCACACTACTTCCTGCCCCCCTTTGCTTTCCCAGATAAATCTCCCCGTCTTCTTCCGTCTGGGTCTCCTTGTACTTCCAAAATGCTATTTTCTTCTCCTTCACTCACAGCCTGTGCCACCTCCTATGAGAATCATAAGGCCTCTTCCTCCTCCTCCTTCCCTTGCTCAATTCCTTTAAACAGCATGCTGTTGCCCTGGCTATTCCCTCCAAACTTTTCTATTGTGACTCAGCTCCTCCATTCCCCTCCTTCGAGGTATCAACAGAGGCAGTTTCTCATTTCTTTAAAATCTTCCCTCCTGAAGTCTAGAACCTTCATCTTAGTGTGGTTTTCCTCTTGCCCAGTCCGTATGCTAAACCACACAGTACGGTGATCAACTGTACCCAGGGGACTACCGACTGTGACATCTGCAATGCTGTCCCTGTTTGTTAATACCAGGTCCAGCATTGCCCCATGGTCTAGTGGGTTCCTTAACCAGCTGCCTGAGAAATGCCCCTTGTAGGAAGTTGAAGATGGCCCTGTTTCTTGCTGTGACTGTGGTCAGAATGTGCCAGTCTACATCTGGCAGATTAAAGTCTCCCAAAATCAATACTTCCCCCATGCTTGCCATTTTGCTAACGGCTTTGTTCAAAGCACTAATTCCTTGACTTGTGTCAGTGGTCTGTCCCCCACCCCCATGCAAATAAAGGCCCCTGACCCTGTCTTTAGGCCGACTCATAGTACCTCCAGTCCTTCCTTATACCCCTGGAATCCCTGTATCTCAGCAGCCTTTATACCTTCCCTCACATATAAAACCCCCCCACCTTTTCTCCCTGTCCTTACCCTTGTGGAAATGAAAACTAGATACTCGCAGTAATTGCTGATCTTTCAGAATATCTTGACCACTTTCTCACACTTCTGGGTCTGTGTCAAAAGCACTAGGACCCCGTAGGAGTAAATATTTTGTAGCTTACAGCTAAGAGGTTGATGTCAGTTGACAGCACCGCCCATGAGACACACCCATGATGTGGTGCTAATGGACTGGCCAGCAGGGTCAGACTGGGGTACAGAGGGCCCACCTGGAAAGAGGATACAAGGGCCCACATGGAAAATCAATAGAGGAGGGCCCAGGTTGACACACTCATATCAATATTCTACTTCAATCTGATAAACTAGCTTGTGTTTGCATCTTACATTTATCAACAGTGTCCCAGATACCCCATTTAATTAGAAAAAAGATGATAAATGCAAAAGTTTTCAGAGTTCAGAATGTAACCACTTACCCAACTGAGGGGGCCCACCTGGAAATTTCCAGGTATCCAGGTGGGCCAGTCTGACCCTGCTGGCCAGTAACTGACACTGGCCCCCTGCCTAATTCAGTTCTGTTAACCAGGAGATAAACAAAGTGGGAGAGAAAAGAAAGAAGAGGGACTAAAGTCACCCAAAGGGATAGAAAAAAGTATATAGGACATAACATCATAAAAGACATAAAACCCGACTATCAAAAGAGAAGGTGGAGGAGAGGGCCTATGGTAGTGGGTTTAGAGAGGAAGCCATAGGCCATCTGGGCTGACAGAAGGAGACAGGGGTCCAAAGAAAAAGGGGACTCTGGAGAGACTTGGATCAGAGATTCCCGGTCTCCTTCATTTTTTTTTATATTTTGGAAACAGAAAAGAAAAGGGAAAAAGGGGTTCCCTTTTCCACTCAATGGAGAAAGGGATGAAGGGCAGAAGCCCTAGATATATACAGCCCAAAAAAAATGGGAGTAGCCCAGTAAAGCCTCTCAAAGGCTGAAGAAACCATCGTGCAAGAGAGAAGCCACTGCTTATATTGAGGCAATAAAGCTAAAGGAGGTAGGGAGGAGAGGAAGAAAGAAAAATAGAGAAACCCCACCTCTTTTTTTTGTTTGCTTTTCTGGATTTCTTTTTAAGTTTTGGAATAACCAAAGAAAAGGAGAAATAGGGCTCCTCTTGCCACTCGAAGAAGAAAGGGTAATGAAAGGGAAAGTTCCAGATACAGTATATACAGCCCAGAACAACTGGGAGAAGGCTACTAAAAGCTCACAGAGGCTAATAAACCTTTGTGCAGGAGGAGGAAAAATTCAATGCATATATATATATATATATATATATATATATATATATATATACATACATACACACACACACACACACACACACACACACACACACACATATATTTATGCAATGGGGTGGACATATATTCAGTGTGATAAATGCATTTATCTGAGTCACTGTATGTAGATAGGATAGTGCGAGGAGCGGTTGACAACAGGGCTATTCTTCACCAAAGTTGAGCACTATGGCCGATGATTACCACAGGGCGCGGCTCGAGGGTATCTATCGTCATAATAAGCGAAATGAAAAGATGCCCTGTTGCCAACCGCTCCCTATGCACTTTTCTATGTAGTGAAGGTGGAACGTCGTTCTCTGAGAAAAAAAAACAATCACTACGTCATATTGCTGTTTAAGAAAATGTTTACTTGATTACTGGAAGGAAAAACTTAACTTTAACATTCTTTGCGTTTTCACGCTTAACATGTTTACCGTTTTATTACTTTAGATTTTAAACGTTTAACAATTAACATTTTAACTTTTGAAACACTCACATACAGCTATGTATCTGCTGCATGTCATTTCTCATTTTTTTGGCCTTTTTTTATTCTCCTGCTTGAGGATGAATGTATCCCGCTCAGAAACTGGTTTTGAAAGTACCGCTGCCGACATTGCTGCTAACGCTACATGTCCTGTCAAGGGAATGAGCCCTAACTGTCAAATGGTGCTCGAGGACATGGTTTGTGACGTGCACAGTGCAGTGAGACAAATCGTTCTGTTGCTCTGCGATCGTCACTACTGTGTGACTACAAAGTTTTGAGACCGATGAATTTTGGTGGAGAACGATGTTCCACCATACACTATAAATAAATTTATACATACAGTGACCATTTATACACTCAGTTACTATGTCACAAATCTCTTTAGAATTCATTTAGAATGTTCGGCCTCAGAAGCAGTACTAACCGTATTCAAATGGGAATAACTTTAAAACGAAAAAAGATAGCATGGTACTGTGAGCACGAAAATTGTTCAGCACAAAATTATCTACAAAATGAGTGGTGTTTCATGTATAGATACCTTATAGATTTTTTACAATTAGCAAAAAAGCAGAAGATAATTCAATTTTTTGTTCACTTTTTGACAAACAAATGTGAATAACTTTAAAACCAAAAATGATAGCATGGTACTGTGAGCACGAAAAATGTTTAGCACAAAAATATCTACAAAATGAGTGGTGTTTCATTTATAGATACCGTTTAGTTTTTTTTTTAATAATTAGCAAGAAACAGCATAAAATTAAATTTTCTGTTCCCTTTTTTGACAAACAAATGTGAATAACTTTAAAATGAAAAAAGTAGCGTAGTACTGTGAGCATGACATTTGTTCAGCATGAAGTTTTCTACAAAATGAGTGGTGTTTCATTTAATAGAAATCACTATGCTAGGTGGACATACTCTAGGAAACTTAAGCAAAACTCCCAGAAATGATCATTTAAAATAAAGATAAACAGTCAAAACCAAATGTTCCTGCACTGATAGAAAGCACCTCTATTGCATAAATGAAATATACAATGGTGAGCTGTCAGATAAATGATTTATCTGCACTTGTGCTGTTTGACCTCGGACACCTCACTCATGGCTTACGCCACTCGTGAGGTTACCCAAGGTCAAACAGCACTTGTGTAAATAAATCATTTATCTGAAAGCTCACCACTGTATATCCCATATATATATGTGATAATAGGAAATACAGAGGAGAAAACCCTCCTTTTTTGGTTTGAGGGATAGGGCCCAATAGAAACCAGTGTGAAACCCCTCTTTTTCTTTTTGTATTTAAAAACGTGCTCCTACAGAGTTAGGGAAGAAAGAGAGCAGGGGAAGCCAGAAAAAGGACAGAAAGAAGAAGAGACAGAAAGAAAAAGAGGGTGAGCTGCTCAGGTACCGGGCTCATACTGAGCGGGGGATGGTGGACAGGTGTGCAGGGTAAGTGGTGAAGGTATTCTGGAAGATCAACTATTACAGTACTGTAAGTATGTAATTTTCATATCTTCCAAGACTCAGTCTTCACCACTTATTCCCACTTCTGGGTCAGAGTACCAAGCTGGCCACCCAAGAGGGCGGTGCTGGCTCACCTTGAGGGAAATGGTTACTCCCTCAGCGCCCTGTGGGGGATAACCACAAAGAGGCAGGGATCCCTCACGGGTCTGGTGAGACCAGAGACTGGTCAGGGCCAGGCTTTGGCTCCTGTGGACTGGGAGCAGGAATGCGCCCTGCCAACTCATGCCTGGCCCTGTAGGAAAAGAAATGGATCCCCTGTTATCGTGACACTATCACCCTATGCCAGGCCAAGAGTGACAACCTTGAAAGGCAAAGCCATGCCACTCACCTAATGCAACTGCAGTTCCCATCAGCCTAAAAGTCACCTCGCTAGTGTCATAAGATGCCCTCACTTAGTGCTTCTTCAGCTCCAGCCCTTGGGCAGAAAGGTGAATGGCTTGCCTGGTTGCCTCGCAGTCTGGCAAGGACAATAAGGAGAAGACCCAGCATCGTCCACCGGTGTCTGCCATAGGTCACCTGATGGGCCTGGTGTGCAGAAATGCACAGTATGGTGTGTGCCACCATAAGAACCATCCTGCCCCAGGCACCAAAATGTGCACAGTTCAAGTCCAGGGACAGTCATGCAGTGGGCGTTTATGCCCAGTGGGGGTGCCCAGGAGCTAGATCCCAGAAGATGGATGGATGTGGCATGGCCCCCTGGAAATGCCACAGGTGCCCAATATCTGTGATGGATGTCCCTCGGAGTAAGAGAAGGGGCAGAGGGATGGACCCAGACATCATTGGATGCCTCTGTGAAGGGAATAGGCCATGAAGGGATGACTGTTGAGTCTCTGCTAAAATCCCCAAGGAATGACAGCACCAGGTTAGCACGGTTGCGACTTGCGAAATGGTGAAGGCTAATCTCCGTCATAATCTCTCCTAGGAACTGCTGCTACCAAGAGTACTCAGGATCAGAAAAGATGAGGATGGAGAAGTCCTCTTCCTCAGAGGAGGAGGAAGTGGGAGATGACAAGGAGCTGGATTCAGGGGGCAGAGGTGCAGGGGCCTCAAGCCGAAAAAATGGCCTGACCTAGGGACCAGAGATACTGGGGTAATGCACTAGCTGCCGCCCTGAACTGCTTCCAAGAGAAGGGACCCGAGGGACCCAGGATGCCAGGGAGAGGAGAACAGTGGGAGAAGGGTCATGCAAGACAAGGCCAGGTCCTCTGCCAGGGCTACGAGAATGCTCAGGGGACCTTGCCTGGGGGAGGACATGGCAAACTTGTTCATCAACAAGTGATCAAGCAGCAAGGACTGGTTGGGATGGTGTCCTTAGGGGAAGTCCCCTGGTGGAGAGAGCAGAGCCTTGAAGGTGCCACGGGGTGGGCTCCAGACCCCACCAGTGACAAGGTTCAGATGTTTCTGGAGAAATCAGTGGTTCCGAGCTGGTGCTGTGATTCCTGTCAGAGCTGCCAACCTACCTGGATAATGAGTTAGCTGCTGACCTACATCTCACTGTTCCATCCTCACCTGAACTGGCCATGCCCCTTGGGCTAGGCCGCTGGTCAGAGCAAGGAGTCCTCTGAGAAACTGTGGAGGAAATCACACTGTGAGCAGCACTGGCCTCCTCCCGGTTGCCACAAGTGGCACTGGACCCTTCCCCAGAACCACAAAGCAGTACTGGACCCTTCCCTGGCACTGCAAAGCAGCACTGGGATTCAAGCTGGCACCAAGGCTGGCACCAGAACCTGAAGTGGCACTGCAAACGGTGCTGGCCAGTGCCCCGACATGTGCCCTGGTGCCAGGAGGAGGAACCGCAACAACAGATGATGTCAGCCAAAATTCAGGCCCAGAACCTGGCCCATGGAGGTCTCCTTCATAGCCGGAGTCCAGCCCAACACCAGGGTCCTCCATGACACCCTTCCCTGGGTCGGGCAACCGCATGGGGGAAGATAAGCAGAAGACCTCAACAGGACACCATGTGGAACCAGCTCCGGAGGGTTCCCCTCTCCTGACACCACAAGCAGTGTCAGGAGGGGACTTAGTCTTGCAGTTGATAATACCTCACTCACTGGCAGCAGCCTTAGTGCCAGCAGCTGAGGCACTGTCAGGCCGCAACACCAAGGTGACCGCCGGTGTAGGCCCAGTGTACTGTTTTGGTCTCATTACCAGGGGTTTCCACAGTCTCAAAGTGACAACAGACTGCGGTGTGGTGCTCAGCCAGTCCCCCAGGGAGAACCAACTGTCTGCCAGACCCCTCCACCAGGCTCTCCAACATCTCAGCAGGGCAAGGGTAAGGGCAGGCCTGGTCTCCTTCAGTGTATATATAGTACTGGGGAGAGGCTCAATGGAAGAGCCAAGGGGTTTTATCTTGGCATCCCTTGAGTGACATCTGCCTTCAAAGGATGGGGGCTTGCAACCCCACTTCATTACATGCATCTCAAAGGTGCAAAAGTCCATGGAGAAGCAGGCCTCACACTGATCCATGCAGTGACGCGATCCAAGGCAGAGCCAGCATTGTCATGTCTATCCCTGATGAAGATGTGCCCCCCCCCCCCACAGGAGCAGCGATGCATATGGGGTCGTCCTTACTCTTCTTCTTGGAGGATTTCTTCTTTTTTGGCTTGAGGGAGGTAGACATTATAAGAATTTGTGGAATAAACAAAACAAGAAGAAAGGGGCTCAGCATCATACAAAGAGAAGAGATAAAAGGGAAGCAACAAAATATGGGACCACGGTACAGCATCAAGCAGGTGGCGACAACAAACTGAGGAGGCGTAATGCAGTTGCCATTCCAAAGTGCTCCCATAGTGTTGCCTCGATAGCGGGAAAAACAGAACTGAGGAAGGCAGAGGGCCATCGTTGGTTACTAGCTAATCCACAAGCACCATGTCATACATGTGTCCCACGGGTAGCGCCATCACCAACATCGGCCCCCTAGCTGTACGCTGCAAAAGTGGAATAAGTGTTGAAGATTAATTCTTGGAGAGGTGGCCACTTCCCACCTGTGGTTGTTGGTGCACAATGAGTCTGTTATGACCACCAGATCCAGGTATACCTTTGCAATGATTGCTTCAATGCTAGGAATTTTGTTTCCTAGGCTCCTTGTGTTGGCACACATGGCTGTCAATTCTTTTTGTCCCTACTTCCCTCTAGCATGTCTCTCCTTCCTTTTTCCATCCCTTACCCCTTCCATTTCCCCCTGATCCTGTTCTCCCCTTTTTTGCTATCATTCTGCCTACACTCTTTATACTCTCTCCCAACCTTATTTTCTCTTTCTGACCTGCCCGCCCTGCCCTCCTCCTCCTTGTCCTTACTCCAATCTACCTCTGGGGAATTCCTTCTTCCTAGGCGTCTCTTCCCTGCTACTCTAGTCTCGGGGGGGAGGCAATCTCTTCCTCCCTCAGTTGTTCTGCCTCCCTCCCTTTGGCTAGTTTGAATAACCATCAAAGTAACATCTAAACCTTCCACCCAGGCATGCCATTCCCCTCCAGGAAGGATGGAGACCATCTCTTTTATATGAGCCTCCATCCCCCCCCCAGATGGGACCCCAGTCACCAATACAGCCAAAACCCTCCTCCCTGCACCATGCCTTTAATCACTCACTGGAGGACCTGGTGTGCAGTTCCCTAGTCTTCCCCTGGCCGTACACAGGTAGCACTTCAGTGAAGGCCACCATGGAATCTACCTGGTTCTGGCCCCTCCCCAGCTCCCTAAAGCTATCCTGCACTACCCCAACAATGTCCCTTGCCAGATAATTCATCCACAGATGGACAACAACAACTAGCTCCTTCCCGACGCCATCCTCCCTCGCAATTTCTATGATCTGCCCTTCAGTCCACCCCAATAAAGTGCCTGTAAGGCACTATACTACCCTTTCCCCTCCCTTCCCCTGCCCCTGACTCTATCCCCCTCGACTACAGTGTCTTCCACCAGCATCTGCCTCCTCCTTGGCTGGGGTCCTTCTCCCCCTTGGGGACTCCTCCCTTGAGGACCCCCACCTCCTCTCTTACTACTACTACTACTTTGGGTGCCTCTTCCTGGCTTCTCCACCCTGGCAGAATAGCAAAGGAACTGTGCTGTGGTATGGTTTGAGGGGTGCTCTCCTTCCCTCCTCTCACAGCCCACCAAGATCCAGCCGCTCTGCCTCTTTACTGACATCCTTTGAGGGAGTGGTGGCAATCTTGGAGGCCCCAAGGTGAGGCCAACTGTACCCTGTACTTGTGCCAGTTTGGCCCCAGGTCCCATGACCTCTGCTCTCAGCCCAGAGAGGTGCCTGCATCTCCAGAACATGTCTTGGAATATTGTGACGCCACGCCCATTACACAGCACCACTCCATGCCTGATGACTGTTTATCCTCTTAAATATTTGCTTCCCTGCCTTTCCCCTTTCCTTATTCCTATTCTAAGTCTATCCCCCTCTTGGCTTCAGTGTACTTTTCACCTTCCTGTATTTAGCCTACCCCTATGATGTGTCCATACCCTTACCCTAGATAGAAGAACCCTATTACTCTCCTTTTTTTCTTGCCCCTTTGCAACTTGACCCCAGATAGGGTGTTAGGGTTTTTGGTTTTGTTTACTCTGTTTATCCCCTTGTAAACATAGAAATTGTCTGCAGATAAGGACCGCTAGGCCCATCGAGCCTTACCCTAGATAGGGTGCTACCTCCATCCCCACGCCACGGTTGATTATCTGTTTACCCTTAGCTCAGCCTTCATAGAACTCTACCTCCCTTCTCTGCAATAGTTGCTTCCTCCTGACCTTACTCACAATACTCCCTTTACACAGACTGCAACAAGTAAGCAAGTGCTTTCCCTTACCTTAGTGGACCAGAAGAGTTCCCTGCGTGCCTGCTGTGGCCTGCTGACACACAAGACGCCAATCTCAGCTCCTCTTCCACTCCTGCTCTGTTCCACGAATGTGAATGGGACACATTAGGAGTGGTTCCTTTAATGTTCCCCTGGGCTTCCTGCTCAGGCCCTACTGGTGTCCTGCTGCTGCCCCGCCTTCACACCCAAAGCTGTTCCAGTTACCAACTCCCTGTTTCGGATGCTGAAAAACAAAACAAGTAAGCAGAGTAAGACACAACTAAATGTGCAGGTTTTGGTGTTCAAACAACCCCCCCCACCAGAGCTAGCATCCTGTTCCGAATGCACTATCAGGCACAACCTGGGCGATCACAACAGTGGAGATTGTCACCACAATATACAAAGTACAAAAAGGGTCCCTACAAATGTCTAGTAGTAATACAGACAAATATACGATAAAAAAAATAATAAATAAAACAAAATACCAGATGTGGGAAGCATGATGCATGGTACAAGGTCAGGTACAACTAATAAAACACAGGTAACTAGTACGGACTAGGTTACATATACCAATATTTATAGGTAGTAATCAGTATTAAAAACAAGTGCAATAACTCAAAAATGACTGCTGGTCAAATGCAACCTATGGGCAGATACATGTAGAGGCCTTGAGTTGGATGGGGCGGTACCCATATCAGCCATGTTATATAGTTCAAGGCCTATTTAATTAATGGACTACAATGTGTTATTTTATCTGATGCTGCGTCCAACTTCACATTTGAAGTATAACAAAGAAGCTTGACAGGGCCCCATTCTTGGTCCTCTTCTATAACTCAAATATGTTACTTCATGCACGTAATACTATCCTGTATAAATCTTCTAACTCTACTACACCTGCAGCCTCAGATTTGCAATCACATTTTCTAAGTGTACAGCAGAAGCTAAGTTTGCTAAGACTTCTGCTGGACCCCTCAAAAACCCAATGCATTCACTTTTCAAAGAAGGATAGCAAGGCATCACAAGCAGGCTAGTATACTATATATCATTCATACCTTGAATCAAGTTAACACCAAACAGGTCTAGGATTACAAATACTTGGGAAACGAGTCCTGCCTTAACATTTAAACCCCATGTTGCTTCCTTGTTTAGAAAGTTAAAAAACAAAATTACAAGTTTTTGATGTACTGTACATTTTGCATTAGCTTTCATATAAAGCAATCTATGGTTTCTACTCTGTTCCTATCATTCTTAGATTATGGTGATACAATCTATAAATTAGTATGTAAGTCAGCATTTATTCAATTGGGCCCTGTTTACCATAGTGCTATTTGTTTTATCACTGCAGGGTTTTAAATAGCCGGTATTGCATCCCAATTTGCAATGCAAACTGGCTGCTCGTGCTAGCCATTCTGACTTTGCATCGCAAAAAACTACAATGCATTTGTATTTTTTCGGGCTTGACTCGTTTCTACTCACTTCACTCATAAAACTTTGACAGACACTCACCCACATAAGGCAATCTAGTTGGGGCTGCAGTGGTGAGACTGAGGATACTATGGGTGGTACTACTAAGAAAGTGGATTACTTATGCACTTAACTATGGAGCGATTGCGGTTTTTATTTTGGGGCCACAGCAGAGAAACTGGACAGCACTCATAACTAATGAATTACCTACCGTATGTGGGTGAGTGTCTGTGGGGACATGGGTGGAGAGGGTGGTGGGGCCGAGATGGGCAGGGGGGGGTTCTGGCAAAAGTGAATCGAGGCTACCCATACCTCTCAACTGTCCCCGATTATGAGGAATGTCCTTCATTTCACCCCTCAAAATTGATCTGTCCCTCCTCCGTCCTTCACAGAAAAGATGCTGCCAACACAGAGAAGGTGCAGTAAATTCAGACTTTAAGGCAGACATATGTAAAATATTATATAACTTGTTGATTCAATAATAAACTTTGTACAAGTAAAGGCAATGGTTTCAACAGTGTTGTGAGCCTACAGATAAAAGCAGCAGTATTTGAGTTGGCAGTAATTGTCATCAAAGGTTAAGAGGTATGGTGGGGGGAGGGTTGTAGCACGTGACTCAGAGCTTTAGCTTTTGGCAAAGGGGCCATATGGCTGGGGAGGCTGAGATGGGTGGGGGTTTTGGCAGGTACCCTATGGGTTGGGATGGGGTGGGTGGTTAGCCACTGAGATAGGTGGGAGGAGGGTTTTAGTGGTTCTAGCAAAGGGGACAAGGGTGGGAAGGGTGTAGTACTGAGATGTGTGTGTGTGTGTGTGTGTTTGTGTGTTGGGGGTACTGAAACAGATAAAGCCAAGACGGAACTGATTTTAATGAAAGATTTTATTTAGGTTACAATATTTAAGCATTTTTAATATTGCTAATCAAATCGAGGCATGTGCTATTCATTTTCACACTTGATTAGAACTATCATGTGCAAAACTGCGAGTCAATTTTCCGAGATTATTTAAAACCCAGCACTGGTGCTGACTAGTCTACCCACCTTTGCACTTTGAATTCTCAAAATGGCTGGTCTTAAATTACAAACAGACAGTTGCTACCTTGATACCATTTCTGCTACAATTTGATCTGTGGCAAAAATGTTTTCAAAATAAGCTAACTTTTAAATCCTCTAATGCAAGACTTCACTCTGCCGATACATTATTATGTTTCCCAAAACAACCAGATCCAAATTTGATCCCCTATCATTATGACATGCACGCCAGTTACTATTTGGAATGCCTTACAAAACTCTTTAAAATTAGAAAAGCTGATCTCGATGCACAAATTTAAAACATCAACGCTGTGATTTTTCTTTTTTGCGATGTGAATGTTGTAAGTAACCTCAATTAACGAACAGCCACATATCTTTTATATTGCTATTTTTATATTTTTAACTGAAACATCTATGTATTGTCTTTTGTGAATGGATGCAGCTGTAAATGAGAATACAGTTTCTCAATGTGCTCACTCTGAAGGTGTGGGATGCCACATGGACAAATAGGAAAGTAGTTGTGCATGCAGAGCGTGATATTTATCAGAAATCCATAAATTAAACAAAAAATTAAAAATAACTTTCTAAATAAAAAAGTTCTTTCAAGAAGATAAATTAAATATAAATGCTGAAACACAGCAGTACTTCCAGAAACAATCTTTCTTCATATTTTTCTCAGTTCAATCACTTTATCCAAGGCATGACAACTCACATGTCCTGGCATCTTGTGGCAATCCCCCCCCATTCAGGAAATATAATACTCCTCAGCATCTATGGTACTCTCACCCCATTACCTGTAAACAAAACAAAACAAAAATATATTGGTTAGTGGGTCTGAGGGCTGCTGATTGGTTTGCGACAGGACCCACCATTTTACTCCCACCAACACATAACAAAATGGCAAAAGCAGCCATTAGCCCTTGGACCCACCATTTCAAATCCACTAACTCGTACCAACATGGTTGCTGGCTACTTTTGCATTGTGAAGGGGATATCGGATTCAAAATTCCAGGTCTGAGGGCTGCTGTCTGTTTTTACAATTATTTTTGTTGGTTGGTGGGTTTGCAATGGTGAGTTTGGGTTGCTGGCTGCTTTTGCAGTTTTTCTTAATGGTTGGTGGGTTAGTTTCAAATTGTGAGTCCAAGGGCTGCTGGCTGCTTTTGCAAATTTTTCCATGGTAAGTGGGTGGGTTTCCACAGAAACACTGAACTTGCTGGCAGATAAGGACCGCTAGGCCCATCAAGTCGGCCCATTTCTCTACCTGTATCAGCAGTCGCTGACCCTACTTGGTCCTCAGCTTAGCCTCTCTATCCCCCATCTAGGGTATCCTTATGCCTATCCCATACATTCTTGAATTCACCCACCATGTTTGTTCCCACTACCTCCCTGGGTAGGCTATTCCATGCTACCACCACCCTTTCTGTGAAGAAAAACTTCCTTATATTGTCCCTTAGCCTGCCCCCCATCTCAATTATATGTCACTATATCATGTTGTGTAAATTTACAGTTTATATCAAAGTATCTAACAATATGTCTGTAACCAATTTTCTTTGATTTTATGGCACTGATTTTATTTTCCATTCAGTTTTACGCTTACAAAATGAGCACGTGAAAAATCACCTGATTTGTGTTGTGGAAACAAGTAGGTCTTCTGCATTTTAGGGTTGCTGACTTGGAAGGTCTGCCAGTTTACAGCCTTTATACAGATCCAGACTCGGAGTCTGGGGTAAGCTGCTCCTTTCTGAATGAGCCCAGTCCCTGCACTATTAACGCATTGACTACAGGTGTTTTGGGCATCAACAACATCATGACCAATTCACCCTGGTCTATGTGGGTGCTGGATATGTTTGTTGAGACCCCACCATCACCCCAATTAGAAGGCGATGTTCTACACCATCAGTATCCTTAACTGATGTTCAACTGTACTACATGTGGTATGGTCAGTGCTGTATGGTACATTGCACGGGTCCTATCATTCTCTCTAGTATCACTTGTTTTCAGGCTAAGAACCGAGGCCTTGTAACAGGCCCGAGGAAGGTGCTCAGAGGTGGCCACGCTGTGGCTGGAAATCTTTACACCCGTTTGTAGGATAGCCCACCTATACCCCTGTAAATCACCAACATTCCAGGCAGGGAGGCCTACAGAAACACATATCGTATGACGGCATGTGGTCTATTGTGAAGTTCTCTGTAAGATGCAGTATACAGATTACCACACTGTAGATAGACAGACAGACAGACAGAGCGAGCTAGTCTCTCCACTCTCCCATGCTTTCATACCCTAGATGGTACTGCGATTGAGAATGTCGAGAATGTCTCCTCCTCCTTTAAGTTCTTCAGGGTGGCTGGACCACTACCTTGACTTCTCAGCACACATCAATGCCTTCCACCATCAGCGCCACCCCAAACTATGGTGACATCATCTACAGCCTAAATCCCAAGTCCACCCTTGCCAGACTGGACCCAGTCTTTCAGTCCTTCTCCCACTTTGCCTCGGACTTCCTTCCCCATATCTCCCACTGCTCTCTATACTCCTCCCTCTCACTCCCTTCCCTTGAAGCCAGCCGCCACACCCACTGTCCCTCTTTCATCTCCAAATTATGGCTCGACTCCCTCCCTCCCTGCCTCTCTTTCTTCCTCCCCCCACTCCACCCTCCTACCCAGTCCAGAAGTGTGTGCCCCATTCATTTTCCCTCCCCACCCCAGAAAATCTACTGGCAGCCAAGCTGCCTTCTCATATTGCTTCCCCATGCTCTGGTCCTCTCTTCCTTTGACTAGCTGCTCAGTCCACTCACCCTTTCTCCCTCAGGGCTCTTCGTCACTACTTCATTACCCCCTCATGCAACTGCACCCAACCCCTAGCCTTGGGTGTTCCAGCACCCCTCACTGTTATGCTGGGTGCCACCCCCTTCCCCTATTTCAGATCAACTTTTGTCCACCTTGGGCACCTAGTTTGTGTGGTATTAATCTGCTCCTAATATTGTTTTGCACTTCTGGTATTGTATTGCACTTACACCTTTTACTGTGTGTTGCACTGTTGTACCTGCCTGAATACTGTGGCTGTACAACTGAAATGTATTTTGATTCTCTTGCACCTTATTGTTTTGCCTTCTCCTCCCCCCTTCCCCCAAGATGCACCTGGAAAAGAGCTCTTACTAGCTCAATATGTCTTTCCTAGCAAAGCTTTTGAGATAGATAACTAGATAGATAGATAGACAGACAGACAACCTCTTAACTACTGTTTTGCCCAAAAACACCTTACCTTAAAGTGATTTTTCAATATTTCTACTTCACTCACGTATTCCAGTAGCTGATGTCCACCATAGTCTTTCCAGCAGCTTTTAATGATTTTATTGTAAGTCATTTTATTTGTGGAAGGGATCGTAATTTGTCCCGAAGCCAGTGGCCAGCAGATTCCTTCCATTTCCTGATAGTGCTGACATGCCCCTGCACTAAAGCACGTAATGACATGTGACCAGGGAGAGGACCTTGTTAGTGAAGTGGTGGCCTTCATTAATCTCTAATTGGCCATTCTTCTTCATAAAAATAGATCCCCACTCACTTCAATGGGGTGTGCCCCATGGTCTCTGTGGTCACATGTCAGTACGTGCCTGAGAGTGGGAGCATGTCAGCACTATCAGGAAGTGGAACGGATCAGCTGATGACGGACTTCGGGACAAATTACGATCCCTTCCACAAATAAAATGACTTAAAATAAAATCATTAAAAGCAGGTGGGGTGACAATCATCATCATCAGTTACCAGAATACACGAGTGGTGACTGATGAGAAGAACATTGGAAAATCACTTTAGCAAGAATGGTTAATAAATGTTGCATTTATACTCATGTCACATCTGTCTTCCTATTTACTTTCTGTCCCTCAGACAGTATGCAGTACAGTTCACAGATGTTATCACTTCGTGGTCAGTTGTGCATTGGGTTGTTGAACCAGCTACTGTACCATATACTGGGTGCAAGGTGTACTGCACCCAACATTGCCACTTGTGCTCTGTGTGCTGTACTTTGTATCGGTGAGTAATGGTGACATTGCTGAGGTAGTCATAAAGGCCTGCAGTGCCTTTAAAGTATTACCAAGGCCAATCCCAGCAGGCAGCCATTGGGTGCAAGGGACACTCTGTCCTGCACAGTTCAGAACCATAACCCCTGCAGGCTGCACAGCTGACACTCCTGCCCTGCATGTATGAGTGACAGTTTCAACAGGTCATGATCAAAAACTGAAATGCAACTGAATTGAAACAACTCAGGTGTATCTAGACTGCACCCCCACACTCCAGAATGTCAGCACGAAAGTCCAATGTGGCCACCCAAAAATGGCAGGACAGAATGGTGGCCAGTTCGCCAGATCCCAGAAACCAGTACAGGTTTGGTGTGGGAATTCTGGAGGGTAGGAAACAGTCTCAGTGCCAAAATTCCTGCCAGTTTATAGTACACAAGAATATTTCCACTTCCAGATGCACTTTGATTCATGCTCTGTTACAGTTGGTGCAACATGCAGATACAGTTCTCAATTCTTACCCACAGTAACCATGTCTGCATAGCTACACATATGCACAAGCATTCCCCTTACATGGCGTGGTTGAGGGACGTTTTGTGGGTGCGTTCTTGACTCCATGTTGACAGCCCCTGATTCCTGTGTACCTCTCTGCAGCTGGATCCACACCTGTGGATGTCACCCACTGGCACTGTGAATTTCATATTGTGCAAAGAACTTGTGCAGCGCAGGGCTCTGCATCAGATTTATGCATTTATTTTGCGGATCTCGTGGCCCTTTGTGGATTAGCCCCTAAATCACAAACTCACTGTGACAAATCTAAATGATGAACATTTCAGAAACACTCAGTACTTTTATAAGCGCAACATTTTCCACTCGTTTCAAAGAGTTTGGGATCACTTCAGCCCCATTCCCACTGATCCCCACCCTTCAACACTTCCCTAGAGTTTACCTGTGTAGCCCAAATACTCCCATGGATTACCCCCCACCCCCATGGTTGGGTCAGGTGGAGGTGGGCCGTCCCCCCGAAGCACAATCTAGCCTCAGCCACCTAGGCCCTTGGTGGTGAGGTGGGTTGGGGATTGGTATGCAGACCACCATAAGCACTGGCCTCACCACCATTTTCCACTGCTTTTCTCCCTGGATTCCCTGCTGGGGCGTGCATGTCTGCGTGTGCTTGTGGAGGAATCCGCACAAATGAAGCCCCACAGCGCCCACCCTTCTTCTGCTGCTCCTGTCTCACGCCACCATAAGGCTTCCCCCTGGTGGCAGTCATTTGGCAGAGCTAGTAGTCCTCCTTTCCCAGGAGAGAAGAGCAGTCCCTCGGACGCTCGATCCTCTCCTACCTGGCTGACCCCCCGGCAACCTGTGCTCATTTCCAAACACAGGTCGCAGGCGTGGAGCTAGGTGTGGCTTTCAGCACCTCAACTCTCAGCACCACCAGGCCAGCCTTCAAAGAGTTTCTCTTGAAAGCTAGTCTCACAAGCAATTTTGGTAGTTCAACATAAGGTATCACCTGCAACATATTTGCAGTTTCCTTCCTTGAAATCTTGCTGCAGAACAGTTCACTTTTGGAATACGGTACCTGGATCTTATTCACATAGATTCACAGTTTGTAGAATAGCACTGTTTACCAGAACAAACAGCATTCGATAATTTGCTATCTGCTGCATTTATCCATTCAAATTTTATCAGATGACAATTACCAAATCCATTTACGTTATAATATGAAGGATTCTAAGTTGCCATCAGCCCAACAGCCAAATACTAGAAGATTCTGCATTAATTGCGACAGTAAAGTTTTTGATTAATTTGCCCATCTGGCTTGTACTGAAGGATGTAAGAGTCCATTAAGTACACCAGCTGGTGAGGGGGGAAGGGACACTACCTGCCACTTGCTATGTTACGACTGTCTGTCTGCTTTTAAAGCCAGACAAGGACCAAAATGAGTGCGCCTCTTACCGTCCTATTCCTTTCCTGAATTGTGATACAAAGATAATAGCAAATATCCTGGTGAGTCGTCTGGAGCAGCTACTTCCTGCCCTGGTCCATCCCGACTAGACCGGCTTTGTGAAGGGGTGCCTATCCTATCATAATAAGCACAAGCTCTTAAACGTGCTGTGGTGGGACTCTTGGCATCCAGGGCACACTTGTGTGTTCTCCATGGACGCTGAGAAGGCTTTTGACCGCATTGACTGGGAATATCTTTTTAGAGGTCCTATGCTGGTTTTGTCTGGGGGAGAATTTTGTGGGTATGGTCAGTGCCTTATATGCGGCCCCAAGGGCTCAGATACTGGTGAATGGCTCCCTTACTGATGGTGTTCCACTCTATTGGGGTACAAGGCAGGGGTGCCCCTCTCCACTTTGTTATTCTCTTTGGTTATAGAGCTTCTGGCGATTAAAATCAGGGCAGATAATAGCATTCAGGGGATGGCGGGAAGCTCGGGGAGGTCTCATAAACTCACCCTTTATGCCAATGATTTGTTGCTGTACATAACAGACCCTGACCATTTCATGCCAGTCTTACTTCGGCTGATTGAAGAATTCTCCTCCTTCTCCAGCTACAAGCTTAACCTGAGTAAATCAGAGTTGCTTTCTCTGGGACAGCCGGGGAGGTGGGGGGGGAGCAGACTTCCCAAAATACATGGGGCCTGTAGGCGGTGGGAGGTTCTTTTAAGTACCTAGGGATATGCATTGCTAAGAACATCTCCTCATTGTATCAGCTAAATCACACACTGCTTATGGCAAAGGTCTTGGGGGATTTGTCCCATTGGAGGGCATTGCCTTTCTCATGGTTGAGGCAGCTGAACCTAATTAAAATTAATATTTTACCTAGGTTATGATATGTAATTCAGATGTTCCCAATGGAATTCACTAAAGAGAATCTAAGGCACCTGGAAGGGGCCTTTTCTTCCTTCATATGGCAGGGGAAGCGGTCCCGGAAGAGCCTGCAATGCCTTAAAAGAGACACATCTAAAGGCGGGCCTAACTTCCCAGATCTTAGAAGCTATTATGTGGCAACACAGTGCTGGTGCATTCAAGACTGGGTACACAGGCTGCCGGAGGCCAGCTGGCTAGATTTAGAGGAGGAGGGTACCCCTTGGTGCCTGGCTGCTTATTTAGCTTCACAGGGGCGGCAGACTTACTCTAAGCAGGGCCCACCAAACCCCTTGGTAAACTGGACATTATGTGTATGTGACCTCCTGAGGCAACGAAGAGGGTGCCTAGCCGAGGAAACCCTCCTGGTCCCATTATCACATAATCCCTTCTTTCTGCCAGTTCTGGAGGATGTGGGTTTTAGGGAATGGGAGATTAGAGGTATAACCTGTATACTAATGGAGGAATAAGTACTTTTGTTGAAATATAGGAGGCCACGGGGATCCTGAGCTCCCACTATTTTTGATATCTGCAGGTGCAGGATTATGTATGGGAGGGGGCTCGGTAGGGAACAGGTGACCATATCTCTGCTGGCACAGATTGAACAGGCGGCGCAGAGGGCCAGGCGGGACCCAGGGGGTTTGTAAGTAAAATTATGTGGCAGGATAGGCAATCTTACCAGGATACTATAAATAAGACGAAACAAACAGTTGTGGGAGAGGGACTTGGAGATAACCATTGGGGAGGAGGGTTGGATGCTGTTATTAAAGTCACATATGGGCTTATTAATCTGTAACCAGTATAAAGAATCCCAGTATAAATTCATTCATAGGTTGTACTGCCCACCAGTTATTGTGCATAAATATCACCCCACAATCTCCCCGATATGTGGCAGGTGCAAGGTGGTGGCACATACCTACACTACTTTTGGACATGCCCAGTGCTACAGGCCTTTTAGAAAGCTGCGGCAAGTGAACTTTCCTATATGATAGGGAAACAGCTACCGGTTGCCTTGCTGTTTGGGGTGGAGGATTTGGGACTGAGTGTTGGGAACTATACCCCAGATGGACCCAAGTACTATTAATCCTAGCACATCAATGCCTTATGAACACCTGTGTATCCTGTGCACTTCCCATGGTCAAACAATGGAAAATGCTGTCTATCCAGACCCTGGCCCTGAAATGTCTCTCCTGTGTCTTGAAGGGGAGGGGTGACTGTTTTCTCCTAATCTGGGAGCCCTTTCTGAGTTCTCTTTCACCTATAGAGGCTAACACTCTGCAAGGGGGAGCAGTGTAGGGGCCAGTGCTGGGGGGGTGCAGGGATGCCTTGCCTTTCCTTGGTTGCCCTGATTTGCAGGGGCTGGACCCCTCAAATAATTGCCAGTGGCTGTGAGCTTCATGACATGTTAGAGACAGATCTGCCATATGATTAATTAATCATTTATCTGACCTAACTTACATGTACTGGAATTTAGGGTTATTGGATGCACTATCTGTTTATATGTATGTTTGTAATCTTATTTATTTATTTTTTTATTATTATTTTTGTCAGTTGCTGGAATTTTTTTATTGTATGAACTTATGAAAATCAGTATATGATATACGGGGACACAGATACAGTCAGGTGACAGATTTTCTCTGGCTCATGAAAATGTAGGAGTTAGGTATTCACCTGTGCCATCTCTTTACCAGATGTGATTCAGAATGTGCTTTTTTATTGTACTGTATCTGCGTGGCATTATAGTTTGCAATTTTAATAAAGACGATGATACAAAAAAAATATACACTAGCAGGAGAAGTGGAATGTCTGTTGGGCAAGTGGATTTTTCCGGCCACTAGTCACATTCGTAAGTCGCTTCAAAACCTGCAAGCCCCTCCTATCTGATAAGAACTCACAATATTAACTGGGGAGGAAAAAGAGGGGCAGGACCTACACACTAAGAGGGAATCTTCCTGATGCAGCAGAAGGGGAAAAGTTACTGAAGCATGGCAAGCTGTGCACAGCTGTTGTACAGAAGGCTGGCAATCTGCTGGGGCATGGGGGGTTAGCAGCACAGCAGGGGTAGTAACTCTGCCACTTTACAAGTCCCCGGTCATACCCCACATGGAGTACTGCGTACAGTTCTGGGTTCTCCAACACAAACAGAACAGTGAGATAGTCGTGACAGCACAACACAAGGTCACCAAAACACAAATATAATAGTGAGACAGTCGTGACAGCACAGCACTGGGTCACCAAAACACAAACAGAATAGTGAGACAGTCATGAGAGCACAACACAGGGTCACAAAAACACAAACAGAATTGTGAGACAGTCGTGACAGCACAACACAGGGTTACCAAAATGACCAGAGATATGAAGAATAAGACTTATAAGGATCGGCTGGAGGTCCTTAACATGTTTACCATGGAGTGAAGGAGGCTGGGGGAAGAGGAATATGAGCTCCATCTTCTGCACACTCAAGGATATCAATAGGACCCAACAAAGATGTCCGATCTGTTGTGTTCCAGCAGTACTGGATGGGCCATGGGCAGACTGGATGGGCCTTGTGGTCCTTATCTGCTATTAACTTCTATGTTTCTATGTAGTGCACAGTACCATGCCCTGAAGCTCAGAGATGGTAAATTCAGGGTAAAGTTAGAGGGCATTTCTTCTCCTAGAAGGTGGTGAACCTACTGAACTACCTGCCACTGGAGACAGTGGATATGAAGCCAGTACAGGCCTTTAAAGTAAACCTGGACAAAATTCTGCTAACCAGGAAAATCACAAGATTCTCGGAATACTAGAGTGGGTGAGGAACCCCTCCCTATCAGTGCACGTCTGCGCAACATATTTGTTAATCCCTACTCATCACACAGAGGGGTGCAGACCTGATGGACCTAGAGGCCATTCCAATATGTATATAGGTTAGTATTATTGAATTGGAGATGAGCAGCATTAACTGGTTAAACTTTATTTTTTTTTACTTGTTAATTTTATTGAATGATATCCAGGTTAATCACAGATAGTACAGTAAATCCACATATACTAGCAGGCCTCAAGATCATAACCACAGTACGTAGCAGACCGTATAATCATTACAACAATGAGTCTTTGAAGCCTGAGGAATACAGTCAATAACCAGTTTCTGACATCTTTTTAGGTGACACCGTTTTTTTCCTCCAGGTCACTTCCAGTTGAGTCAAAACCCCAAGCTGACGAGCCACCTTGTTTTAGGTCATTCCAGTATAATCTCTCTCCCTCTAGTAAGACCCCTCTCTCACTGCCCGCCCTAATGAGTGACTCCCCCTCCTATTACCCCTGCATTATCTTCACCTGCAACATGACAAGGCTGCCCTCAGCTGCTTCTGCCATCTCCCCCTTTCCATCTCCTTACCCACCCCCTTTGTGACCTCCCCCCCCGATTCCCTGCTCTTTTTTTCTTTACTCACTGTTTTCATTTTGCTCATTGGTAACTTATAGAAATGGAATGTCTATGTTATGTAATCCCAGCTTGTCAACCGAAGAACTGTATTTAGCTATGTCTGTCTTGCCCTGTCATAGACGCGGAACCTTTATAAATGAGCTTTAGCTCAAAGGTGAATATATCCAAGATATCAATAAATACAAAAATTCAGTTTTAAATGTCCCACCTACATGCTTAAATAAAATCTGCTTGACATTTACAACACTTAAGCAACCAACAATAAAAGAAAACTGAAACAATCCACTGAGTGTATCAATTAATGTGTTCTTATACCTATCTAGGAAAATGTGATCACTGTAAGCACCATTACTTCAACACTCTAGGCATACATTAACAGTTGTTCTAGAACTGAGATTTGTACAATCTCCTCTTGAGAAGGGGAGCTAGCGAGCATTAAACTTCTCTTGTTGCAAGCATAATAGGGCTGTAATGGATTCCATGCTTTTAATTATAAGAACATTGTGCAGTCACTGGCTGAGCTGTGGTCATGTTGTGGTAAGCCAACTCTGTGTAATGATTTTACCCGCTGCTGTTTTAGAATTAGGAACAAGTATCTTCACGTGATGAGCTGAATCTGTATAGACGTCTCCTGTGCTGCTCCGAGGCCCCACAACAAGTAATAGGAAATTAAACCTCCGTGACTGGCCTAATTCAATTAAGAACATTTAGAAAAGGCTTGAGAAGTGCTGTGGGTGTGTTTTTCGAGGATATCGCTGAAATTTTGAGAGAAAGGGAAGGAAGGCGACTGAACAAACAGCGGGTGTTTGGCTGTAATACCAGGCCGCGCCACAGCACTGAGATGAAAGCTGAAGTCGCGGAGCCCCTGGTGGGGAGAACCCCAGCTACTAAGAAACTGAAGCCTCATTCTCCTACTCCAAATGAACAGAAGGATGAGCCAGAAAAGGAAGAGGGTTCAAGCTCGACTACTGACGACATACAGGAAATTAAAGCAATGCTGCAGGGGCTTGTGATCGATTTCGCAGCAGTAAAACCGGCGTTACACTCACTTGCACAGAGAATGGGGGATGCAGAGGCCTGGATTTCCTTGCAGGAGAGGAAGGTATCCGTGATGGAGCAGGAGCTGGTGATGGTCAGAAAACAGGTCAAGAAATTAGAAGAGAGGATGGAGGACCAAGAATCGAGAAGTCGGAGAAACAACTTGATAATAGCAGGGCTACCAGAGAGGGCTGAAGGGCCAGACTGTGTTTCCTTCACGCAGGACTTGTTGCTTAAGCTACTGGGCCCTACTCTGTTTGGGGAAGCGTATAACTTGGAGAGAGCCCATAGGGCACTAAGGGAGATGCCACCACCAGGGGCAAGACCTCGGGTGATAATTATGCGCTTTCTCAACTATAAAGAAAAGTCCCATGTGCTATTCACCGCTAGACAGAAGTCATTGCAATGGAATGGCGCTTCTCTCTGGTTGTTTCAGGATCAAACACCCGCGGTTAGAGAGAAGCAGAAGGAATACATGGAAATCAAGAAGAAGCTATATCTTGCAGGAATCAAGTTCCGCCTACAGTACCCTGCAACACTGGTGGTATGACTTCAAGCCGGGGAGAAGAGGTTTCTAACAGCAAAAGACACCTTAGAGGGATTGCGGTCTGAGCTCCCCGAGTTATTCAAGTCGCCGACCTGAGCCGGTTCTGAGAAGAAGAGGGTTGTGTTAACCTGAAAGGCTGGGACTTAGGAGAATCAAAAGATTTTAAAAGTTCATATTCTTATCCGGTTTAATTGTTCACTGTTATACATGTTGGATTAAAGGGGTATTCCAAGGTTACGGGGTATAGAGGGCCATCTCTGGGATGGGGAAACCGGGATTTCAACTCATTGCTATTAGGGATGAATAGGGCTAATGCCAAGCAATTATCCAGGGAGATGGGGTAAGGTAATAGGGCACTGGAGGTGGAAGTGATCTGAGGGGACAAACATAGCTTGGCCCTTAAAGGGGACCCTCCTCGTGGAGGTCAAGATAGGAATGTAAGTGGAAAGGGAGTGATGGTAGACATCACAGGAATTGGGGGCAAGGCTCTAAGCGGGATGACAGATGAGCGAATAGCCGGTGGCGAGGCTACAGGGGTTGGAACAACTTATTGGTATTGGAAGAGGCGGGTTGGAACGGGACTCGCCACGTGAGCACGGACATAGGCGGTAGCCATTTTTGCAGCCAGGGGCCCCGGTGAGTAAAGAGCCTAAGAGCCCTTTTATCTGTGATGTCCGGGCGTTAACGCAGTCTCCTTGAGATTGGGGTGCCCCGAGGAAGTTGTAATATGGGGACGGTGGAAGGTATATAAATTTATATGGGGCAGGCAGTTAGTATTTGCACCGCTAGAGGGCACTTTTTCCAATTTGTGCTGAGTAGTACTGTGAATTTATGTGAGGGGAGGTATATGATATCTCCCTGCAAATTATTGGGGCAGAGCTATGGGGGGTAGATATTTAGAGGGACTAAGGCTCAAAGTCCGCTGGTAGCTACAGGAAAGTACGAGGGATCTCCCTGTGATGTAGGAGATAGCGATGAGAGTGTCGCTCAGGTCTGATATTCTCTTAATAAGTGGGAGCTTGGAGGAGGTTAACCAACATTATTTACATAGAAATTAAGGGCAGTTCTTGACCCATGTGGGAAAGCTGTAGTATAGGGGAGGTGAGCCCTGGGAAAGGAAGGTAGAATGACATAGGGGGAAGAAAGGTCCTTATGCATCAGTTTCTTTCAGGGTTACGGGCTAGGCCCTGGAGTCGCTTTGCTAAGGGTCGGGGCTGGGGGGTAGTACAGGAACGGGTTCATCCATGACTCGATATTTGGTAGGTGGACGATCTAAGGATTGGGGGCCGGGGGGTGGAGGAGGGCTATCAGGAGCTGGAATGAGAGAGAGTCCAATTTAGAGAGTAGCAAGGATGCAGACCTTGAAAGGGTACGGTGTTTGGGCCTATTTAAAATAATTCTGATGTTTATTAATGTCATGTGTTAAAATAATTTCCTGGAATGTTAAGGGACTCAGGGGTAGACGTAAAAGAATGGTAATTTTGCGACATATTGAGCAAATGGGGGCTCACATTGCTGCTTTACAGGAGAAACACTTACTGACAGAGGAACTGAGTGGTCTCAGGAGGCTGTGGGTGAGACAAGTCTTTGGGGTAGGTAGGGACAAAGCTTCAGGGGGTGTGGTGATCCTAATAAAGAAAACTCGCCCATATGAGATAGTGCAAGTGTTTGCAAGGGAGGATAGCAGAGGGATTTATCCATCGGGTACATTGTCTGGTAAAGCAATTTCGGTTGCTTCTATATATGGACCAACTCCTTCTGACCCTGACTTCTTTGCCTCAGTAGAAAGGGATATAGCTGTTTTCTCAGCACACTCTCTTATTCTGGCAGGTGACTGGAACACCTACCTTAACAACCAGGAGGACAGGATACCACCATCCAAGGGGCCTTTGATCAAGGCTCAGATTGCCCTGAGCAGATTTATTTATTTATTTATTTAAACATCAGTTTAACAACCTTTGAGCCAGGGGCTCATTTACAAAGGTACCTCGTCACATAGAGGACACAGACAGTGGTAAGAGAAAACAGATAAACAGCAATACAGGTTCACAATAGGTGTCAGTCAAGGTTACAGTTGTTTCCAAAACATAAGTAGAATAAATAGGCTAGATAGGGTTAGTGGGGTGGTGGGTAAAGGAGGATAAGATAGGGCTGGGAAGCAGAAGAAGGGGGGAAGGCCCAGAGAGGTAGAGTGAGCAAGCGAGTTGTCGAGTTGAAAGGGGGAGTGCAGCTCAGTGAGTATTGTCAGGGGAGAGTTTGAAGCAGCAGCAGCTCGTGAGGGTGAGGCAGGTGATTTCTGAGGCTGCATTTAAAGCATGCTAACGAGGGAGCGTCAGAGATAATGGCAGGGAGGGAGTTATACCAGGAGGGTGCTCTGTAAGGGAACGCCCTTTGACCTTGTGTGGTCCTAGCCCTTGGTATGACCAGAACTGTTTTACATGAGCTGCGGGTGTGCACTGTGGGATTAGCCCGGCGGATTGAGTCGGATAGGCCAGGGAGGGATTGGCCATGGAGGGCTTTAAAGGTGAGTTGGCAGGTTTGGTACATGAGCCGCTCATCCGGGTTGAGTAGGGTGGCCAAGGAATAAAGCAGACAGGTGTGGGTAAGCCTAGGAGCACTGGTTATAAGTCTGCAGGCTTTGTTAAGTGTAAGGCGTACCTTGCGCAGGGCCGTCTGGTCCGCAGCCCCATAGACAGGAAGGCCGTAGTCGATTAGGGATATGACAGAGGAGATGACAGCCAGGCAGAGGGCATCCGAGGTGAGGCAGTTTTTGTGACGGTAAAGGATACCCAGCTGTGTGTTGGAGGCAGAGGTCAGGGCAGAGATATGGTCATGGAAGGAGAGGGCAGGGTCAAAGATTATACCAAGGTATTTATAGGACTGAACAAAGTTCGATAGGGATATTGAGGGTGGGGCGGACAGCGAGAGAAGTTGCTGGACTTATTTTGGGGTGGGCAAGAGCATGGCTTTGTTTTCTTTAGGTTGATTATGAGTGGGTGCTCAGTGAACCAGGTTTCAGCGGCATCGTGAAGCTTGCTGCAGAGAATTCTGGAGTGAAATGGGGTTACTGTCAGAGGCAAAAAGTACTGCATCATCAGGCGTAGAGTGGGATCTTTCCTGCACATTCCACTAGGTGGCAGAGTTGAGAGGGAAAGAGTAAGGGTCGAAGTGGAGCCTGAGGGACTCCAGGCGGATTGGGCAGGTGCTGGAGAGGTTCCATAACCTTCACACATTGAGGCGGGCCGACAGGTAGCTAGCGCACCAGGAGACTGGACCAGTGGCAAAGCCTAGATGGTGGAGGTAGTTAACAAGAGAGGATGTGAGAGCGGTGTCAAAGGCTTTAGACAGGTCAATGAATACCACACCAGCCATGGAGCCAGAGTCCAAAGAGGTGTGAAGAGTTAAGCAAACTCCAGGAGTGCAGTATTGGTGCTATGGCCAGCTCTGAACCCATGCTGCTCAGGGCAAAGAACATCGTATTTAGAGAGGTAGCCAGAGATTTGGGTGGCCACAATTTTCTCTAAGGCCTTAGAGAGGGGAGAGAGGATTGAGATAGGCCGGTAGTTACCTGGAAGCGTCCTGTCACCACTTTTGTGGATGGGGTAACTGTAGCGACCCTCCAGACAGAGGGGAATTGTCCGAGGCAGAGGGACTTATTAAAGAGGCAGGTGATAGGCGAGATGACCTGGTCCAGGACCTGGCGTAGGAGACAGGGATCTAGGGAGTCATTACCGATTGTGTTACGCACAAGGCTTTAGCAGTATGGCCTGACTGTGAGCAGTGACACAACGCCGGGTGGAACAAGGGCGTGAGATGGGTGGGACAGACCTGGGGAGGAGGACTGAAGAAATTGTCAGGAGCACTGGGCTAAGATGGTAAAGGAGTTATTGAGGTGAGTGGCAATGAGGGCAGGATCAGAGGAGACAGTACCATTGATGTTAAGAAGCCGAAGGTGGGGGACCGGGAGCGACCATTCAGCTGCTTGACGTTGTCCCAGAAGGACCTGGGGTTCCCCATGAGGGAGGTAAGGGAAGCAGTAATACTCAGCCTTTGCTGCGGATAGCCAAGCACTGTTCGAGCTGCAGCATAGGTCCTGTCTGTCAGCTGGGCGACCAGTTTCCAACAGCGAGGTGCCACAGGTTGTCCTGCTGCTTGAGAGTAGTCTGGGGCAGGGGTGACCCAGGGCATGTCTTACTTTAGACCTACGAGCAGTTATAGGTGCAAAAGATGTCACAGGCAGAGTTGAAGGTGCTGATAAAAAGGCCAGTGCCTTGTCAATGTTAGGGGTGTTTAGTAACGGAGGCCAGTCTGTGTGGGCAAGGTAATGCTTTAGGTCTTTCAACCCATCAGGTCTAAGCCACCTCCGAAAGGTGGTTTGAACAGAGGGCTTGGGCAGAGAGGTTACCCAGTTGAAGAGAACAGGGGAGTGGTCACTAAGGCAGTCAGGGAGGATTTGGATATTGTGGACGCGGCAAAGCCTGTTAATGAGGACCACATCCAGGAGAGTGCTAGATCCCCTTCTGGGATTAATTCTGGTAGGCTGGAAGACTAGTTGGGTTAGATCAATTGCAGCAAAAACCTCACGGGAGGAAGAGGATGAGGGACAAAGCCAATTGATGTTCAAGTCACCCACCAGGATTTGGTCAGAGGGGTTGGGTAAGGAGGTAAGATAGTCAATTATTGGGCCCAGCGCCTGAGCTTGGTTCTTTGGAGGTATGTAAGCCGTAGTCAGGAAGATAGGACCTCTAGAGGGGTCGGGAGATAGTTTTAGTGTTAGGGCCTGGGCCTTGTGGTCAAGGTCAGGAGGAGGAAGGGCTAGACCAATGAGAGGGTCTTTAACATAGATGGCACAACCCCCACCTCTCCTACTGACCCGGTCCAGCCGGTGGAGGTGTATGGGAGAGAGAGACCTGGGACTTAGAGGTGAAATCAGACAGCGGAAGTTTCAACCAAAGCAACCACATCGGTTTATGAACCATCACCCAGCAGTGTAGTGAGTCCAGTTTTTAAGGAGGCTACATATGTTCATAAAGAGCGATCGTAGACCCAGAAGGATTTCAAGGGGAGCCATTGCTGCCAGGCCCAGGATTGGGATGGATGTTGCCAGACAGGAGCAGGAGGAGGAGCTGCTCTTGGAAGTAGGTGGCAGGAGAGTTTACACGATTGGGGTGGGGGGGATGAGGGGTATAGTAGCACAGGGGATAGGAAGAGGCAGCACAGACTGGGAATGCAAGCTCTATAAGATGCATGAAGGGGCAGGGGCGGAGAGAGGTGCCCATAAGAGCGGTGATATAGAGAGGAGCAAGTTGGGTGTGTGAAGGAGGGGGAGGAGGGCAGGAGCAGAGAAGGGTGGATTGCTAGTGGACAACTGGGGGCACAAGAGTAGCCCATCAGACATTGAGTGCCCCTAGGGAGGTAGGGACTATTAGAAGGAGGGAAGGAGGGAGATGGTAGCGGGCGGGTGATAGATATGAATGGAGAGGGGTGAGAGTTTAGGACCAAATATAGGGAGCTTGGATGGCAGCGGCTTGGGAGGGCAGCTGTGGGAGCTGGAGGAGGCGAGGTAGAGAGACAGACACCAGGATAGGATCGGGGAGGTAGGTACAGGAGCAAGATTGATAAGTGGAGTACAGTGCCCACTGGTGGCCAGCAGGTATAACCTGCAAATGAGAAAGTGGAGACTTACGCACACAGGAAGTGATGTCACAGGAAGTGACACACTCAACGTGGGCCAATAAATCAATGGCCGCCCCTGGGTTTACTGGATTACTGGAGGTTGCAGCACTGGTCGACCCAATTAGGACCCACTCAAGAGGGGGTAATAATATGACATTCTACTCAGCGTCCCATAAGAGCCAATCTCAAATTGATTTTTTCCTGGTAAACAGGGAGGCACTCAGGGAGGTTAGGGATGTGACAACAGAGGGTAGAACCTTCTCAGACCATTCCCCTATTCAGTTGTCATGGGAACCAAAACCTACACCTCCCTGACCGTGCGATGGAGTTGATTGACTCTCATTGACAGAACCCGCAGTGAGGGACAGGTTGGAGGAGGCACTACTTGAGATCATAAGGCTACAAATACCCACGCTGCAAAATAAAAGCTGGCCTGGCTAACTTGTAAGGTTCTAAATGCGGGGGTAGCCAGGTGGCACAGCGCAAAGAAACAGTGGAGAAGGGCTAAAGAGAATTCATCTTAGGGGCAATCAACTCGCTGACGCCACTGGAAGGGTCCTCCGGGGAAATTGATGCTGAACTTAAAAGTTTGAGAGGGGAATTGGTGGATATTGTTTATGGAAAAGTAGAATTTTGGTTGGAAAAGATTAACGCTAAATTCTTGCTGCAGGGAGATGTCCCTGGGCGTCTCCTGGCGGCAAGAGTCAAGGAGTGGGAAGCAAGTAGAACGGTTACATCTATTCAGTATGAAGGGAAGCTTTTAACGGATCACCAGGAGATGGCGGATGCTTTTGCATCATATTTCAAAGAAATATACCAGGCTAGAGATCCGGCTGAGGAGAAGGAAATCAAGAATTTCTTAGAGGGAATTCCCTTACCAGTCCTGGACCCAATGCAGGCTAGGGAGTTAGAAGCTCCAATAAGAGCATCTGAGATTATTGGAGTGGTGCAATCTGTTCCCTTGGAGGTAAATCACGGGGAGGATATGTACTACATAAATTCTATCAGAGCACATATCCAGACTATACTTCCTATGCTCCAGGAATTTTTAGTACTATAATGCAGGAAGGGGTTTCTCATCCTCCATTGCATCAGGCATATATTATATTAATTCCTAAACCAGACAAGCCCAGGGATGTACCAGGCAATTACAGGCCTATAGCTTTAATGAACCAAGACATTAAGATCCTTACAAGAATCTTGGCAAATAGAATTTTGCGTATTGCTCCCAGTTTAGTTAGTCAGGAACAAGTGGGATTTATGCCGGGGAAGGGGTCACATGATGCTCTTAGGAAATTACATCATATACTAAATTATGCGCCCGATTCTCAATGACCTCTAGCTTTGATATCTTTAGATGCAGAAAAGGCCTTTGATCGGGTCTCCCATCCTTTTCTCTTTGTTACAATGGAGAAGATGAGATTCCCGGAGGGTCTTCTCAGGGGTATTAAGAATTTATATGATGCGCCAACGGCTAGGGTATTATGCAATGGCTATGTCTCGCGTGAATTTCAGTGGGAGAATGGGACTCGTCAAGGATGCCCTCTCTCACTGATATTATTTAACATTTACTTAGAACCCCTCCTGAGAGTTATCAATAGGGACGTACATATCAAGGGGATTAAGATAGCGGGAGCGGAGTTAAAATTTTCAGTCTTTGCAGACGACATACTTCTCCACCTACAAGACCCAGCATCTAGTTTCGAGAGAATAAGAGAATTAATAGGGCAACTCTCTAAGGTTTCTAATTATAAGCTGAATTTGACAAAGACACAAATCCTCCCTCTGACACCATACGTTTACAGGGCAGATTTTGCACCACTCCAATTACAATGGATGACAGATAAAATTAAGTATTTAGGTATTTGGATTACAGCAAATCTGGAGGTGGGGGCGGAAACAAATATGGGGGGGATTATATCAGCGGTCAAAGGGGATATATTAAGATGGAATAAGCTACCTTTGAATTTTATGGCATGATTGGGCCTTATCAAGATGAATATATTACCTAACTGCTATATCCGGTTTATTTAGCCCCATATAGTATTCCTAATAAATGATTTAACATAAGTAGGAAGCTAATTTCAGAATTTTTTGGAATGTGAAACCTCCTAGGATAAAACATAATGTTTTGCGTTTACCGCATACAGAGGGAGGGATCAAGTTGCCTGATCTTCATATTTATTATGTGGCGGGTCAGCTGGGCCTTATGGTTCGATGGGTTGAAAATGTTGATGGAGACAGTTATACTCCAATCTGGCTACAAACAGAGAACCAAATGTTTAAAGATTCTGGCCTCACTCTGGAAGCATTGTTGTATGCCAGAGTGGGAAAAAGTGTTTTTAAAACAGGGTATGGGAACCCAATTGTGAAAACCGCAGAAGCCTGGTGGTCATTTCTTACTCCGGTACAGAGACAGAATCATAGGAAGGCTAGAGACCAGCCTGTACTGGGTAACCCTAACTTGGTAATTGGGGGTCAAGTAATTAGTTCGCGGTGGGCTAACCAGATAATGGGTTTGAAACTTAGGGATGTTATTCAGGGTAACAGTGTGGCCCTTCCGCCACGATGTGACGGAATGTCTTTTTTTCAAAGGTTACAATTTAAACGAATGTTGGAAGGGGTATTGAAGGGTGGGGGTTCTCACGGACAACTCCTTCTCGTGGGAGAAACTAAAGGAAGTCGATTTGAGATCTAACTCCCTTTCACAAATATATAAAGTCCTCCTGGATTTTCTTAGCCCGAGCTCTCCAATAAGAATCTCGTATTGGGACAAAGCGATGGCCCCTAGGAATCTTGCTTGGGATAATATCTGAAAAAACAGCAAGTATATTGTGATACCCAAGTATAAGAGTATGCATTTTTTTATTGTCTCTAATATTTATTTTACCCCTGTGAAACTATGTGATAGAAGCCTGAGACAGACAGGCCTGTGTTTTAGAGGGGAATAGGCGATCTCCTGCATGTGATGTGGGGATGTAGTAAAATTTTACCTCTATGGGGTGAAATTAAATGGCATGTGGACCCAATGCTGGACTATTCGGAATTTATAACACCAGAGATATGTGTCTTGGGTAACTTTTCTCAAATCTCGGGGGTTACACCTAAATACCACCTCTCTTTGATGGCGGCGGTAGTTAAAGCTTTTTTAGTAAAACATTGGAAGGATGATCATGTTTATGCTTATGATCAGTGGGTGAGAGATCTAATGGGGGCTCTGGATATAATAAAGAGGCAACTATATTCTGAGGGGAGAAAGGAGGTATATGCCAAAAGATGGGCGGCGCTAGATGCGATTTATTCGCAGCAGGGTACAAATGCTCAAACACAGGCCTGTCAGATTGTGATTAACAAAAGGAAATTATGCTGGAGTGTGAATCTTATATCTATGGCATTATTCTGGTCTAAATGATTATCTAGACAGTGGCGGCTGCAATGTACATGGCTTATATACTAGGGAAACAACATGACAGTATTGGTCTGCTTGGTTTTTAGGGAGGCAGGGGACTCTCTCTCTTTCCAGGGGACACAGCAGGAGGCCACCTTGTGGGAGAAAGTCCCCTTACAGGAGCTGCTGATCGGAAGTTGTCCACAAGGTCACAGGTGTGAGGGGATCTGAACTATCCAGGGGCAAAGAATATATATCTGCAAATTCATTATATTAGTGTATCGTTGATTTTGGAGCCTGATTTTAGTTTGGGGAGTTTCACCTGCTATGTATGTACATATGTGGGCTGTATATAGTTTACACAGTCAGTTTGGGGCTGTGTACCCTGGCTAGGCCAGGTATTTGTATGTCTATCTTTTATTTGAAATATGAATAAAGATGGGTTTAAAAAAAAAAAAATTAGGAACAAGTACCTCTTGTGTGGTGTTTCAGCCTCTCTAGGGGGAAGCCCTAATAAATATTCAAAAGTGGGAAGATGACCACGTTCAGCATCCCTCTTACCACCTCTGCCACTTCGTCCCCAAACAGTTTTATCTCTGTGCAGTCCGAAAAACACATGAAATTGGGTACTCCGCCCCCCACGTCCTCTCCAATATCTATCTGAGGCTGTGATTCCGAAAAGTTAGGATACTACCAGGGTGATAAAAATCTACCACAGATTTTTCTATTGGAAGTCTTGCTACGACACTGATGCCATCATCCTATGCATTCCCTGCCAAATCTTTGTCCACCCTTCCGATGTAATATTAACACTGAATTCATCTTTCCATTTAGATTGCTCTGTGCTATGGCCTACTGCCCCCAGCCCCTCTTAGGAGTGTGTATACCTGCGATATAAATCCCCTCTGTTTTTTGGCTAAGGCTGTGTTCCATATAAGATCTAACCCCCTGTGGCAGTACTTTTTGCAACCCAGCTATCCCAGGTCCCTTTACAATATAGTCCCTGCATTGCAAATACCTAAGAAAATCTTGGGCAAACCATCCAAACTCCCTTTGGAGTTGCTGAAAGAGACTGCCCTCCTATAACCTGATGCAAACTAACTAAACCACTTCTTGCCCAAATACAAAAATTACCATCCCATCTGGCAGGGGGAAATTGCGACAGCCACTGAAGAGGTGTTCTGCCCCAAACTGACTCACTGGCATTCTTTATTTTTCTAACCGTAAGACATACCCACACAGTATGTCTGGGAAATGTTTTTTAAATCCTGCCAAATGATTACCCATGGAAGTATGTTTAGGGGTACTAATGTGTGCGCCCCCTGCTCCAGATTCACCCAACCATTTAACATTTCTATAATGTGTAGGAGAGGAGCTGCTTCACAAAACTAGGCAATCTCAGGCCCCCTTTTCTTTGCTTTCTGTTAGTACAGGCCAGCATATCCTAGGTTTTCTGCCCTCCCAAATAAATTTAGAATGCTTCTGTTTAAGGTGTTTCCAGTCCTTCTGAGGTACTGGAGGTGGTAAGGTAGAGTACAGAAAGGGAAATCTCAGCAGTACATTTATTTTGACTGTTTCCAGTCGGTCTGAGTATGTGAGGGCTAAGAGAGCTCCACCTATTCAACTCTGCAGAAATCTGTCGTGTAAGAGCGCCGTAATTCACATTACAAAGTTTGTCAAGAATAGTGGAAATCTGGATTCCTAGGTAACGCACCTTATCTTTAACCCATTTCAAAGGAATTTTGGTCTTCAATGGTATTGGTACCTCCCAACTTATTATCATAATCTTACTCTTAACGGCATTAACTTTAAAACCAGAGGTTTGGCCAAATTTGTGTGAGATGCTTAACAAGGTAGGTAAGGACTGTTGTGGATTAGCCATGTAAATCAACATATCATCAGAGTATACTAAAATGCAATTATTATATTGGTTAACCCTGATGCCCATGAAGTCTCCATTTTGTTGCACTACAGCTGCCAAGGGCTCGATACAAAGTGCAAAAAGGAGAGGCGATAGAGGGAAGCCCTGTCTGGTCCTCCTTTCTATCCTAAAACTGCCCGAGAGTGTACCATTCATTGCTACCCAGGACATGAAGCCCTCACCAAAAACTTATATTTTGCAAATATATCCAATTTAAGAGGTCAAACACTTTTTCAGCATCTAGAAATAGTGCCAATTGTAGACATCTGGTGTTTTTATGATTAGTGAGCAACCTGCGCAACCTGAGGATGTTGCTATATAGATGTCTCTGTAGAATATATCCTGTCTGTTCAGGGTGTATCAGTGTTTCCATACACCCCTTCAGCTTATTCACAAGGATCTTTGTGAAGAGCTTCTTGTCCTGACATAATAGAAATACTGGCCTATAAGTGGCACAAGACTCCTTGTTCTTCCCCAGCTTTTACAGAACAGTTACTAGTGCCTCCCGCTAAGTCGCAGGCATCTTCCCTTCTTCCAAACAAGCACTGAATACCTTTGCCAATATTGGTGTGAGTACCTCTTTAAATGCTTTATAAAAATCTGTGTTGAAACCATCTGGCCCCCGATGCCTTACCCCCTTTGGTGCCTAAAATAACTTACGCAATCTCCTCCTCCAAGATAGCTGCCTCAAGCCTTTCACTGACCTCCAGGCGTAGTGCATCCTGATTCAGCCCTCGTAAAAAAAAATATCCGTACTTTCCGCAACTGCCTCAGGTGTTTGCGGTTCAGCACACAGGCCTCACAAAAGCTCTTTGAAGCACTGACCAATTTTCAATGGTGTAACCTTAACTGGTTAAATGTATCTGGCGCAGATTTGCGCTGAAGCCAATTTTCAGGATAGTATGGGGCCTGTGTAGAAATAATTATCCTGACTCACTTGACACTCCTTCTCCACACTCCCCACCCTCCAGCTTTTCCCCAGTCTTCTCAGAAATATGTTCTTACCTTTTGTAATCAAATATTCTTATTGAATCTTCTGTGTTCAATGTCCTGCTGCCTTCATCACCATAGCCAAGGCAATGCCAGCACAGCACCAGCAGGCTTTGTGCTTCCCAGAACTACTCCACGCCCTTGGGAAGAACATAGGCAACAAATAACAATGGCTGACAGACAGCACTGCTGCTACTGACCCCAATATCCCGGATCTGCCACCTGAATGAGCAGCATCAGAGGGTCAGCCTGGAAAGGAGGACTGAGCATTCCAGAGGATGGTCCTCTCCTTTGGGAAAGGTGGGTTCCCAAACCTGCTGCACTACCACCACCTGGAAGCCCACTGGTGGAGGCGGTGCAGATTGAGGCTCTGGTGCAGGGAGGAAGCTGATGGGTTGGTTGTGGAACACTTCGTGTGCTCGCATCAATGCCCTTATGTCAGTATCCATAGGGGTGGGGCAACAGATGAATCCCCAGCAAAAACATGATGACCCCTGGGCACTGTGCCACCAACTGCTCTTCCCATTTTAGATGTTCAAGAAGGGGACAGAAACCCAAAAGCCCCAACGTGGTGGTGATGGTGGGGGGGCATGAAACAAGGCAAAGGGTAACTGGCAGAGATGGTGGGTTTCAGAGGATGGGGACAGCACTGGAGTCAAAAAGGGGATAAATAATGTACAATAAAATAAAAATAATGGTTGATAAAGAAAATTATATCCTTATGCTAACTGACAGAAATCTGTATTAAAACAAGAAAACAAAAGTACAGCTTAACAAACAGACCACTGATGTTAAAACTGTTCTCACTTACATTCAAAAGATAGGAGAACAAAGAACCCAAGTGTTCAATATTTTTGTTGTCCCTTTATACTTTTTAAATCAATTTGTGATATTTTACACAAAAATACACAAGACTTTTCCTTGAAAGTGATAAGCCCTACACTGTACTAAATAACAACTGGTCAAACCATGCACAACACAAGCCTATATTCCCATCTTGTGGAACCGGTACCAGTAATATAAGTGTTTTACAGTATTTTTATGCATCAAGACATACAGATGTCGCATACAGCTTAGACAGTCATGCACATCATCAGAGGACTGGCCACAGGGGACTCTGGGTACAGTATGGCCGATTTGGGGCAGAATCAACTGGATAAAAATAAAGATTCCGAAAAGTAAGTGGCTTAAAAAATTACACACTTTTTACATATTTGTAAATAGGGACCTATAGGTTCCACTGCTGTTGTTTGTAGAGAGCTGAGAGTTCCCTTTAATGTAAGGCTACACCCTCATACCTTGTAAATTTTGTTTCCATGTCAACAGACAACTCTTTTCCTGTTGCTTATGCTTTGGTATGTTTTCACTGTTCATGCTAGTCTCCTGTAACTAACCTGGAGGTCTCCATTTTACGGTTATTGAAATCTCATTGTCCCTGAGAGCTACATTAGCATATGAGAACATGATGTCACAGCACCCATTTATACCATGTATCACTATGCTGAAAGTACAGGCACCCTGGAAAAAACTCTCTGGAAACACAGAAATTGAATGCATTTTAAAACGAAAACCCTGGCATTATAACTCAGACAGTTCGCAAAGCTAACTGAACGTAAATGTGGTTATTTCACTTGTTGCTGCAACTTGTTTTGTCAAACTCTAATTCAGCAGAGGGGCATGCTGTGTAGTCTAAAAGGTGCTGACACACTGAGCTTGATTCTCAAAGGGTGACACAGGGCGTGCAGAAGCCCTGCATCAACCCTGCACAGTGCCAACCACACTGCTGCATCATGCGCCCCATTCACAAAGGTTGCACACCTTCGTGACACTTTACCCCTTTTACAGCGGCTTGCGCCAAATATGTGAACCCCGTAAAAAGGTCCATGAAGTTAGACAAGCAAACGCTAGTGTAACTTGCAGCATGAGGCTCACGGCATCAAGAATCCCGATTTCCGCCCAGGGAATGCAACAAGCCCCATGTGCCGTGTGTTCAGCACACCTGGAGCTTATGACATTCCAAATCATTGAGAATCGAGCCTATCATGTTCTCATACGGTAATGCAGCTCTCAGGGACAGTGAGATTTCAACAGCCAGAAAATGGAGTCCTCCAGGATAGTGTTAGGGACTAGTACGAACAGTGAAAAAACACCAAAGCAATCACATATTTATTTTTTTTTTCTATTTATTTTGAAATCCTGGATAGCACCAGTGAGCAGATGCTCGTTAATTGGTTCCACGTCAGCTAACAAGTACAGAGTGATACATAAACATTCAAACACAGAATGGTTCAGTAGCAAATATACAAACACGTTACGGTACAACAATACAGATAAAGTTAAATATATCCCTGACAGTGACACAAAATGAGTTATCTGTTGACATGGCAAAAGACAAAATTTACAAGATATGATGCAGTAGTTTTCCTTTAAGATAACATTTTTTTTAAATAAATAACCAAATAAATAAATCAGAGTAAAGTTGAAGGTAAAGCTGAGAACTTCGCTATGTTATGTGCAGCGTGTAGTTCCCGACTTTGCACCAATTTCTCTGGCAAAGGTTAAATTTGCAACATCCCCACCATCAGCTGCACCTCATGCCATATTACGCCCCAAGGGGGTGACTAACAGACTGTTAATAAAACCTCTGGTCTTGCCTTATTGTTTAATTTATAAAAGTGATAAGACACTCCGCACATTTCACAACTAAAACAGGATATGCCCGAGTTTGGGAATTATGCACTGTTAACATATCACATGGTGGTCAGTATGTTAACACAGAATAATACTCACTGTCATATCGTATCTCTTACATACAATATGAACAGTTAGGTCTATAACTAACTATGTTAATGCATTAGTTAAGGTTAATGCATAAAGCATCAAAAGTAGGGATGTGATGTTAAGGTAAAAAAGTCCCCTGTGCCTTGATGAATCTGTAGCGTGGCGTTCCTTTGGGTTTAAACGATCACGTGACACAGAGCTGGCAATGCCTTTACCGCACACTGTCCGTGAAGCCACAGAAAAATATTTACACACCACTGCTTAGAGAGAGAGTGCTAGAGTTGGTCTGTGTCTCATGATCATTCAAACCCCAATGAATGGTCCAGCCCAGTAGCACAGCAGTAGCACTACATCTTGCTATGCTAGTGACCCAGGCTCCAGAACGTAAGTGGGCTTCTTGTGGTTGCCAGGAGATGTCCCAAGGCAGCTCTCCTTTCTCAGGAGGGAGACCAGCAACACTATGCCCCGCTACTTGCCTGCTACCTGTTGAAGGCCAGGGCAGCAACACAGTGGGCACACCGATGGGGAGAGTGGCAGTTGTTGGGCACCAAGCACACATGCATGCCAGCTCCCTCAGAGGAGACAATTGGAGGGGAAAAGCCCTGATCTGCCAGAGTGATGCCAACACCCCCCGGCCCATGCATGACCAACAGTGCAGGCCACCCATCACATCTGTAGTCCAAGGCAAGTGATGGATAACCTGTATGTCCCCGAGAAGGTCGGTGACAGGGTTAGAGGGTGCAATCGAGGGGGGGGGGCAGCCTGATAACTGAATTAAAGTTCTTTGGAAAGAAAAAGCAAGGAACAACATTCCATACATTAACCACGGTGACTCGGGTGACTTCACCCTTGTGTTGTATTTCCCACCTTTGATGCTTTGTAACTGATGTAACAGTTTTTTGCAATTTATTTTTTAACTTAGAAAAAAAGATACAACTACTGCTGCATACAATTTCTCATTGACAGTTCCGGTCTTTGCTTGGCATTGTCAATATCTGTAATGGCAAACAGTAGTCCCTGGGCTGACAATGCCAGATGATTACTTTTAATGGTAAACAGTCCCTGGAATGACAATGCCGGACGATTACTTTTAATGGTAAACAGTCCCTGGAATGACAAAGCTGGATGATTACTTTTAATGGTAAACAGTCCCTGGGCTGACAATGCCGGACGATTACTTTTAATGGCAAACAGTAGTCCCTGGGCTGACAATGCTGGAAGATCACTTTTAATGGCAAACAGTCCCTGGACTGACAATGCCAGATGATTACTTTTAATGGCAAACAGTTCCTGGAATGACAATGCCAGATGATTACTTTTAATGGTAAATAGTCCCTGGAATGACAATGCCGGATGATTACTTTTAATGGTAAACAGTCCCTGGAATGACAATGCCGGATGATTACTTTTAATTGTAAACAGTCCCTGGGCTGACAATGCCGGACGATTACTGTTAACGGCAAACAGTAGTCCCTGGGCTGACAATGCTGGAAGATCACTTTTAATGGCAAACAGTCCCTGGACTGACTATGCTGGATGATTACTTTTAATGGTAAACAGTCCCTGGAATGACAATGCCGGATGATTAGTTTTCATGGTAAACAGTTCCTTGCATGACAGTACCAGTTAAACATGGCAAACAGTTCCTATATTGACAAAGCCCATACACTGTCAATGCTCAACAGTTCTCACAACCACATTTCCCAGTTTCTCCAGATCACTTTTTTTTTTTTTTTTTTTTTTTTTACACAACAGTTCTTTTCTCCCAACTACATTTTTGTCTTGCATAACAGTTTGCATAACACAATGTTTATATCCACGGTAGTTTAAAAACAAAACAAGTTTTTTTTTTTCTAAATTAAATGTCAGCCCTTGGCTCGGAGTCTAATGACCCTAAGGGTTTCACGTTTCGATGCTCGTTTTGTAGATAGTGATGAGCAAAAAAATTTCTTAGAAATCATCACTACCACATTTTTGAATCTGAGCATCAGTTCTCACAAATGTATTTTGGACTCGCAGCAGTTTGCTTGAAAACATTTTTGTTTCACTACACCGCCTCTTATCCTCTCACAAAAACACCTTATGAAAAAAGGAACTGCGTGAACAAATATTTTTTACTTCAATAATAATTTTAAACGTAGATTTTTCTTTTTACAAAAGTGAAAGGTTAACTTTAGGCCCAGAATCTAATGAACTTGAAAGTTCAAGGCTTGAACTCTTATTTTTTTAGTTATTGTTTAGAGAAAAAACTGTCTTCTGAGGTATAAATACAGTTTTGGTCAATCTACCAGAACTTTTTAACAGCTGAACCAAACTTTACCAAATTTTCAGGACTCTGGGCGGGAGATCCCGAGTCAGACATTATGCATGCTGGTTTTCATGTAATGTACCTCAGTCAAACTACTGCAGAGTTATTAATGCCCAAAATGTGGGGTTTAACACAGAAGTGCCTTCTTAACCCTGGCTACGGGGGAACCTGAATAGATGTACAAAATTCATTGCAAAAAACCTCATTAATGTATCAGTTAGAGTTTAAGACAAGGGGACGGATTTTCAAAGGGTGGCGTGGGGCTTGTGTCGAGCTTTGCACATTTTGAAATCGCCGCTACTACACCAATGCCGTTTACCGCAACTGTGCCTGATTTTCAAAGGTCAGATGCCGATGCAGCAGTTTTCCCATTTCACAGCAGCTTGCGCCAAATCTCAGGTGCAAGCTCTGTTAACATGGTTCCTCGGATTGACGCAAGCTAGACCACAAAAAGACTGTCCAACTTGCATCAATTGCAGCACAGAATAGAAACTCCTGTTAGACTGCCCCAAGCTCAGTGTGCCATATCTTTGCCACACTCAGGGCTTGTGGCAAGCTCAACGGTTTGAAAAGCCCAAAGACTCAAAAGTAGGGAACTATGATGTTATAGTAAAAAGTCAACTGAGTCTTGGCAAATCCATGGTGTGGTGTTCCCAGGAGTTTGCTGGTAGGGAAGACTGACAGGTACACAGTCCTGAAATGAGACAGGCTGGGGCAGACTGAATGGGCCACTAGGCCTTTATCTGCCAACATGTTTGAACAATCATGGAACACAGTGCTGATGTTGCCCTAACTTCAGTAATGTCAGCCCAGGCAGAGACAAATACTCACACACTAATGCTTGGGATAACACATTAAGCCCAAGGCCCTTTTTCAGGTGCAAACCGGAGCCACAGTACAAAGCAACCACAGCTAGTAGCACACTTTGCAAATACTGTATATGTAGTATAGCACAAAGTGCAGTTGCATAAGAACTTACCATACAAGTAGATCTTAGATAGTATCTCCTGCAGCAGGCCATAACACATGGGATATCCAGCTGCAGGCAACACTTCCTCTGGATGATTTCCCAGCAGTCTCTTTCAGGGGCCTCCTCTTTCTGTCACCTGATATGCTCTTGCACAAATATAAAGGGGAGGCCTCTGATACTCCTCAGTTCTATTTTCCATCTTAGTGCCCGATATGAAAAGTGAATCCTAGGTCTCCGATGGAAACCAAGGAGAAGAACAAAAGGCAGCAGCTCAAGGCTGCCAAGTGAGAATGGAGCAAGGTATCCTTCTGAAGCAAGGGGGACGGTGGGTGGGGCAGCATGGCCTGCTGCATGAGACACTCTTGAAGATCTACTGCTATGGTAAGTTCTTACACAACTGTACTATCTTCTTCGAGTCAATCTCTTGTAGCAGGCCATAACACATTGGAAGAATCCCAAGCAGTTATGATGCCCATGGGAGGAGGAAGCAAACCGCAACAGATAAGGACAGGAGGCAGTTGAGGACGGCCTGCCCAAAAGCAGCACGCTTCTTAGAAGTAATGTCTAGACTGTAATGTTTTTGTGAATGTATGTGCAGTAGACCAGGTGGTGGCCTCACAACTTTCTGAAGCTGAGACACCTTGAAAACATGCTGTGGAGGTATCCATGCCTCTAGTGGAGTGGGGCTTCACGGATCTTGTAAAAGGTTTATCAGATTTGTTAGATAGGAACGTAATGCAGTTGGCCAAACATGTGGACAAGTACTGCTTAGAAACACGATCACCCAGTCATCTTGGGGTGAAAAGAAACAAAACTTTGCTCAGTCTCATGCAACTCTTCAGTGCGGAAAAGATAAAGTCTCAATGTTCTTTTCCCATCGAGAGCATGAAGCAGGGCTTTCCCTGGATTCTCAGGCTCCACAAAATATTCTGGCAACTGAATGGACTGATTTAAAGTAAATTCAGAAACAACTTGAGGTAGGAAAGAGGGGTTAGTACGTAAGGACATCCAATCTTTGTGAAAATGTAAATAAAGTGGCTTGCACATAAGCACCTGTAACTCTGAGATACGTCTACCTGACATAATCGCCACCAAAAAAAAAAACAACTAATAATTTTTCACGATAAAAACCAGAGCTCGCATGTATATGCAGGCTCAAAAGGACCTTCAATCAATTTTTCAAGTACAAAATTCAAACCTCATACTGGGACAGGGTCCCGAACAGGGGGATGTAAATGTAGGATACCTTCCAGGAAGGTGTTAATGAGAGACAACCTGGACAATGGTTTGTCGTCTACAGGTAAATGAAAGTCAGAAATAGTGGACAGGTGTACTTTTATCGATGAATATTTTAGGCCACCCACTGACAGATAGATGAGGTAGTCCAGTATTCTCTGTGGGGAACAGTCATAGGGGACCAGTTCCCAGGAAAAGACCCAAATGGAGAAAAACGCTTCCATTTCATAGAGCAGGATGACCTAGTACAGGGATGATGCGCTGCCCGTAGAGTCCCTGCTACCTCTGGGGACACCTGATAATGAGAGAGGACTACGTTCTCAGGAGCTCTGTGAGCAGGCACAGGGAGCACAGGTCCGGGTATAGCAGGTAGCCTTCCTCCTGTGATAGGAGGGTCAGACAAAAAGGCAAAGGAAGAGAATCCTGAGCCAAGATTAACAGCAGCAAGGGGAACCAAATTTACCATGGCCAGTAGGGGGCTATGAGCATCATCGATGCCCCGTCTGTGACTAGTTTTGGGAGTACTCTCTGTATGAGAAGAAAGGGCAGGGAAGCAGAAAGAAAGTGTCCTGTCCAGGCCGGGATGAGATAAGGCATCCAGCCAGAAAGTTCCAGGACCTCGCTCTAGAGAACAACAGAGAGTCAGTTTTGCATCTTGGAGAGAAACAAACAGGGCTAACTCCAGATGACCCCACCTGAGGAAGACGTCAGCCAAGACATCTGGGTGGATCTCCCAGTCATGAGCCTGAGCATGAGTTCTGCTCAGGGCATCCACCAGGGTATTTTAAACCCCTGGAATGTGGACCACCAGAAGGTAAATGTCTCTCTAGGTCGCTCAATACCACACTCTTATGGATTCTAGGCAGAAAGGTTATGAATGGGTACTGCCTTGTTTGTTCAGGTAGTGAACTACCGTGGAACTGTCCAATTACACTTGAAGGAACCCCTGAGGTAGCAAGGTCGCAAACATTTATAAAGGCGTATAGAACAATTCTTATGTTCAGGATGGTTAAGTGAAGACAGGCTTCCAGAACTGTTCATGAGCCCTGGGACTGAACCCCTTGAAGATGGGCACCCCAGCCCATCAAGGAGGCAGCCACAGTTCAGGACAAGGTCCAGGACCCAAGGATGGAAAGACATGCCCCACAGGAGATTGTCTCTGGACATTCACCATTGCAGTGTGTGAAGTGGTGAGCAAGACAAAAGGATTGTTGCATCAAAGTCATCCTACTTCTGATCCCACTGGACCCTGAGATTCCACTGTAGCATCCTCATATGAAGTCAGGCATGAGGAACAACAGGGAGGGTAGCCACTAAATGTCCCAGGCGCCAAAGGAAGTCTCTGGCTGAGACTTACCGGCAAGACTGTAACCTCAGAATGAGGGTCAGAATGGCATGCACCGAAGTGTCAGGGAGAAACACCATGCCCCAAGAGGCATCTAGTACCTCTCCTCTACACTGGAGTGTTTGTGATGGGCACATCATAGCCTTCGGGCAGTTGACCGTGATGCTCACCATGAAGAATATCTCCAGGGTGCGGGTCAGGGTGCATTCCAGCGTGAGGCACGTAGATGCCTTTAGGAGCCAGTCGGCCATGTATGGACAGACAAACAGACCAGTCTGGTGAAGGACCCTTTGACACTGCTGCCAGGCATGTGGGAAATACCCTGGGGGCCGAAGAAAGGCCGAAAGGGAGGGTCCAAAAGTGAAATGGATGGTCCTAAAACTGGAATCATAAGGACTGCCTGTGGGCAGGGTACATCAGAAAATGAAGGTATGCATCTGTCATGTCCAGGGAACAGAGCCAGTCCTTTATATCTAGCAGGGACAGCAGCTGAACTTTTTTTTTTTTTTTTTAATTCTTTCTTTATGCTGCCCACAGCCACTGGATCCTCAGCCCAGTCACGGACCCCTAGACCCCCACCTCCATACTGACCGTGGCTCCCCGACACCCCCCAGCTTTCCTCCTCGGAGTGGGGTTGCAGTACCTGAACTCAGTGCTGCAATCATGGGACCAGAATCGGGAGCCAGCCTGGTGGCTGATTACTGCCAGGGGCGGGCGTCATGCATGGTGGCCGCAAGCAAGGATTTATTTTTTTTTGTTTGAGCCCCAGAGGCGGGGACGTGCAGTGACATCCTGCATCCACCCCACCCCTCACGATTCAATGCCGGTGCTTGAGATTCCTCCTGGCCTTCGCCAGGAGTCCTCATGCATCAGGCGGTGTCCCCATCCCTCCACCTGGAGAAGGAGAGCAGTCCTAGGAGTGCTCAATCCTTCTCCCTCGGTCGGCCCTCCAGCTCTCCGGGTCCGTTTCTGAACCCGGGTTGCTGGTGTCGCAAGCAGAAATCCAACTGCTGGGCTGGCGGGCCGGCAAGCAGCTGAACTTCTAGCACTGTATGTAGAGATGAAGACCTCAGCGCTGGAATGGGACGGAAGTCTTCTGTCCATTTGGGAACAAGAAATAACCAGGAGAAATATCCTGATCCTCTGTTTTGGGTGGGAACTGGTTCTATAGCGTGTTCTTGTAATAGAACATCTAGAATTGCCTGCAGTATCAGAGCACAGGCCAGAGCACAGTGTGATACCCGAGGGGGCAAGGAAGGAGGTACTAGTTGAAGACCAACATAGGAACGGACTGGATCATATGAAAGAGCCAGAGGCCTGACGTAATCCTTTACTAAACTCCAAGGTGCAGGGAGAACCTGCCCCCCAATGGCCGAGGAGGGGATCTATGCCTCCATGGCCAGAGACATGCCCGCAGGCCGAAGGGTGTCCCTGCTGACGAACAGCAGGGATATACCATGATGGTTCCGAGGTATGTTGTGGGCTCTGCAGAGATAACCAAGCCTTATATTCAGTAGCATGTCGCCTTCTGAGTAGTGGGTCTACATCTGAAGGAGCAGTTTTGAAAGGATTCCCTGTACGCCAGGCTTCACCCGAGGTTGTGATATAGGGTTTCAAACAGACTGAAGGGTATGATCCAAGTCTTGCAGGGTTTTCAGAATGTTTTGGGCCCATGGCCTTAAGAGTTTGTCCTTGTGTGAGGGAGCATACAGGATGGGTCACTGCACATCTGGCGAGAATCCTGAAAACTTCAGCTATGCATGGTATCCAAGGCAAACACCTGTGGAGGAGGGTCTAGCCGAGGAAATGACAGCATCAGAGGTAGCCCTGAGCAGGTGGCAGCAGACAGCCATCACGGAAGGTCTCCTGAGACTTGGCCCATTGAAAAGGACTGGACAGAGTACCCTTAAGGAGCTCCTCCCGACATGTGAGGAGATTGCCCATATAATGCAGAATTCGGATGGATATAGTAGTGTTATCCATGATATCTAATTTCTTGGAGTCAGCATATGTGGGTGGAGCACAGATATGTAGTGGTCTAGCGGATCTATCATGAGCTGCAGTTAGCAACCACAGAATCCACCTGTGAAGGTGGAGAAGATAGAGGTGGTCCACAGGAGCCCCAGAAAAGTCTGTCCACCCTGTGATGTATTGGAGGGAATCTGGAACAGTTGTTGCCAGTTTGCCAATATGGCCTCCCTGAAAGTATCCACAAGGGAAGGGATGGTATGTCAGTTGGAATACCAAGGTATTGGCCTGTTTTTTGGAGGAATCCTGTTCCTGGAGAACAGGGGAACATCTGTAGAGGTGCCCCAGTCATATCCCATTCCGGTAAGAATGGGGTGCCAAATCATCCTCCCAGGGATGGAACCCTGGTGTGAAGGTGGTGGAGGCTTGGATCACAGCCACCCCTGGGGTTGCACAAAAAAACATGGACGTATCCCATAAGAATAAGGGGTCCGAGACTGGAGGGGTACCACCGATGGAATGGTGCAAGGGATCCAGCTGGCTGTCGGCATGAAGGGGTACATATCAGACCCCAACACTGTGGTAGATGGAGGAGCCATGATAGAGCTCCCCTCCAAGGAATTCCAAGGCGGAGCCTATGAACGGCGACGGGAACACCGTTGACGAGGCAATAAGGCTAGCAGGCACTGTTGAGAACCATCAAATGACAAGGCTGTTGGTAAGACAGTGGAAAAAGGTCCACTGTCAACTATGGTGAAGGGATAACCATCAATGGGAGGGTCGATGAAAGGCAGAAGCAACCCATCGACGGGAGAACCGAACGGCCCAGCATCAGTTCAGTCGACAGAAGAACCATTGACAGGAGAGCCAAACAGCTCAAAATATGCTCCGCTGATGGGCGAACCATTGACAGGAAAGTCGAACATTCTGAACATGCTCCGTCGAAGGCAGGACCATTGACGGAAGAGGCGAATGGCCCAAAACATGCTCCACTAATGGGAGAACCATCGACAGGGAAACGTCGGAGCAACAGAGGCCATCATCGACAGATGATGGCTCAAAAGACATGTTGGTGAGGGCAGTGGTAGAAGCTGCAGCACAACAGTGGTCATCGGAGGAGCTGTCGGTGATGGGAAGGACCCACCACCATCGACAGTGGAGAAGACGGGGTGTCAGTGGGTCCCTCCTATGACATTTTGTCGAGCTCCCATCGGTACCAGACAATGACTCGAAAGACTGTTGGCAGGCAGCGGTTTAAGAAGCCACACAACAGAGGTTGCCGATGGAGGAGCCATCGACGACAGAAGGGAGAGACTCACAACTGTCGACGGTGGAGAAGACTGGGTGTACAGTGGGTCCCTGTCACTATTGACCTGAGATCTCGAGGACTGTGAAGAGGAAGAATGTACTGCAGGGGAAACATGCCTAGTGGTATGCATGCTTCCACCCGGCCCAGGTTCCACCGATGATGGGGGCTCACCCCTTCAAGACCCTGAGGAGGTAGTAGAAGAACTCTAGGTGACTTCTCTGGCAATGAACTGAAGAAAGTTGGTACTCTTGGTCAGGAGAACTTGATGTTGACTCGGTCATGGTTGGAAAACAACTGAGGAGTATCGGGGCCTCCCCTTTATATATGTGCAAGAGCACATCAGGTGACAGGAAGGGGAGGCCCCAGGAAGACAGTGCTGGGAAATCATCTGGAGGAAGTGATGCCTGCGACTGGATATCCCATGTGTTATGGCCTGCTGCAAGAGACTGACTCGAAGAAGATCACAATTTACAAACATATGCAATACAATAAATTACATCTTGCAATATGCAGGGAATAATTTAAGATAAGAGCGCTGAACAATGCAGGCCAAGACAGGATGCCAAAGTTAGGGCAACACCAACGCTGCATCACATGATCGTTCAAACCCCAAGAAACACTACGCTACAGATTCACTAAGGCTCAGGTGACTTGTTATCCTAACACCACATTTCCCTACTTGTCATGCTTTGTGCGTAAACCCTAACTAATGCATTAACATATTTTTTCTGCAATGAATTTCCTTCTTTTTCTAAGACATGAGCACAACCGTATATTGACAAGAAGCATCTTGAATGACAACACGAGCCCAAGTCACAATGAAAAGCCAAGTCAATGCTGTGAAAGAAAGAATTTGTTGTGCAGTGTTTTGATTTTTGTGTGTATTCCTAGTGCGACCTTTCCTTTGCCTGCTGTTAGAATTATTTTCTAAAACTGCCTACTTCAAAATCAAAACAAATCAAAACATTCCACTCCACAATTTTTTTGTCAATTTTGACAGCAGTTCCCCTTTAAAGGGAAACTCTCAACTCCACAGATGAGCAGCAATGTGACCTATAGGGCCTGATTCACTAAAATGCAACAGGAGAGTAATTTTTAAGCCACTTACTAGTCTGCAATATATATATTTATCTGGTTGATCTTGCGGATCCTTGTCGGCCATTACCGGTACCTAATGCTCCCACAGTCCTCTGTGGCCAGCCTTCTAATAACGTACATGATGGGTTAAGCCACAGAAGACATCTAGATGCCTTTAAGCATATAGCAACTTTTAACCACTTATTCAGTGCATATTCCCACTCATATGCCGGTACTGATCAGCCGAGGAAAGTGCTTTCCTTGGCTGATCAGTACCAGCAATATGAGTGCGAATATGCACTGAATTGGGGTTAGAAGTTACTATATGCTTAAAGGCATATAGGTGTGCCCTGCAGATTAGCCCATCACGTACATCATTTGAGGGTGGGCCACTGGGGACTCTGGGAGCATTAGGTGCTTGTAATGGTCGGTGGAGGGGTAGCAGGATCAACCAGATAAATATGTACATAGCAAAATGGTAAGTGGCTCAAAGAGCAGGTATTCATATTCTTTTGTTGTTTTTATTTGTTTAATTCACGTCTATGTGAATGAAGAAATACTTTCCCCTGTTGGAGTGTGTGGTTTATTTTGCACTTTTCGCCTAATTAGTACGACTGCTTTCAATCAGGACCCTTGACACACATGCCCAGGAAAGGATTTCTTCAAAACTGTGGTACTGTGAAGCCCAAGTTAGTATTATGTCAATTAAAGAAAACTGACTTGAGCTTCATTAGCTGGCACCCCCTATCCCCCCGCAGCTGCCGTGTGTGTAATGTAAGCATTAATCCACGACAAAGGAGGGCTCTACTAGGGAATTAATGCCTTGTTGGCGGCCTCGTGCCTCCAACCACCAACCAGGCATTAATTCCCTAGTAGAGCCCAATGTTGGAGTGGATTAATGTTCTTGTAACATGACAACTGCAGAGTGAATACTGCTAAAAGTCAATTCTATGCTGGAGATAAATGCAGGGCAACTTGCACTACTGCTTAATGCAATATTACATGCTGTTTCACCAACTCTTTTTACTAAACAGAAACGCTGTCTAGATGTATGGCTGTGCCTGTGCATGTTCACTCCTCAATACACATTTATATTACGATTGCTGTTTCACTGCTATTTTTGCGATTATGTTTACACGTATATCATACATAAATATTACTAAACATCCCGTTCTATGTACTTTTGCAGTGCTGACTTCACTCGTTTTGTTTCTTTTCTGATTTTGGTCATTAATGCATTATGGGGAAAGTACAAATATTTGCATATCTGGCATCCATTTGTACTACTCCCACAATGCATTACTGGCTTGCCGACAATAATGAGGCAATCGATCGGTCCATTATAATTCTACAGTTTTGACTTTTGCTTCTGTTCCCCATGGATGTGTCTCTCTGTCCTGTCAGACTGTGTATTTCAATTTTTTGTTTTATGATGAGGTTCAACTGCACACCATTTTTCCTGAACTTCCGTGGGCATGCCAGCATCTCGGTAAGAACGCCTGACGACCATTCATGTCAGGTTTCACCATTCACTGATGCCACCTATTGGCCAGAGAGAGAGAGAGAACATTATAGACCTGGAACACTCAGTGACTGTTTCTCTGTCTCTCTGTGTGCAGTCCCGATGTCAAGCGGGTATCACAGCGTGTTTGTGCTGGCAATGTCAGGTACGGCAATTTGAGGCAGTGATTATTGCAGGGTTTGAGCGGGCATTACCATTGATTAATTCCTGCTCCAACTTTAGTCAGCTGCTGCATTTCCTCCAATCGCTTTCAGTTATTCTCGGTTGCTCATTCCTGTCATGTTACAAGAAGTTATTAGACATCATCTCTTGCCTGCTGGTGCATTGCAGCCATGCTGAAACCTGAGTGTGAATACAAGCTGTCAAAGGAACAGCTGTTTTCTCTCAGTGCTTTCTGTACCATTTCTCCACCACTCAATCCAGTAAATTTCATGAGGGTCAGTCATTTTCACCAGTATCCTACTTCTTCAAGTATACGTTTATTTTTTAATTATGCAACATCTGTGTGTGGAAATCAGGGAGTAAGAGAGAGAGAGAGAGAGAGAGAGAGAGAAGGCTGTGTCCCGGGAAAGAGGGGCAGATTTTCAAAAGGGCTAGATTGCTGCATGCCCTGGGTGCGCCACAAATATGACACACCAGGCTTGTGGCAATCTAATGGGATTTTCTACCCCATGCGGCAATTACGACCATCTTTTTGTGGTCTAGCTTGCATCAATCCCAGGGACCCTTTTTACGACGCTTGTGCCAGAGATTTGGCATAAACTGCCGAAAATTGAGTAAACTGTTGCAACTGTGTCTGAGCTATGAAAATCAGATGCAGTCCCCTTCTTTCTTATTAACTTCCATACCTTTTTCTATAATGTCTTCCTTCCTAAACATACTCTTCTGTATCGCAGTATGATCATATTTCATAAACATGTTTATCTACATTGTATGTTTCATTTACTTCTCCCATGCTATTCTTTGATTGCACAATGTTAAAAACTCCCTAGTTTCATGGTTCATGACACTTAAACTTTACAGTATATATGTTTTTCATCTCAATTATCATGTATTGTTTCAGATACTGCACTGCTCTCCCTCGTTTTGTCCTTCATGTTTATATAGCTGTAACCCCTAGATGGCGCTATCCCAAGGGCTACTACCCCTGCCTGCTTGGCTAGTAGTAGGTTAAGGGGCCTGAGTTCTGAAACGAGTACCTCCACCCGGAGGTCAGGGTTAGTAGTGGTCAAGCTAACCTGGGCAAGCCCTCCAGTACACTGTAACCCCCTCTTTCCCCTCTAGTGGCCTGAACACTGTACAATAATCACTTTCACAATACCCCTGGTACACCACACAAGTACCCACATTGTTTGCACTTACCACCAGGGCTGGTTCCTCTGGCTCGACCCTGTAAAACAAGGTTAAGCACAGCAAATAGCAACAGTACAGTGCTTTGAGCACAAACTGGAACCACGGTCAGATTACATGCAGAAAAAGTTAGATCTGACTTATTCAGGGGACTTGAACAAGGGAAGGGCAAAATCAGGTTAATTAGCTTAAAGGTTATATCAATCAAGCAGTTATGCATGCGCTTTGAGTCCCCCCACACAGTCCACCTTTGGGTACCCAGGTAGAGAAGAGATGGGCTAGCCAGGATAGTTGTCCAGGGTTGCAGCTGGTTGGGGCCCTGTGATGGAAAACACAACATGCACAGTACACAATATTTGTAATCCGGAGCCAGATGGCTCAGTTCATAAAGGAAACGAAACGAAACAACAAGACAATCGGATGACACACTCAGATTAAGCTGTTGTTATAGGGAGCTACCCTGGTATTTACTCACGATACCCAAGACTAGACACAGGCTCGATGAAAATTGAGACTGCAGGTGGTTGATCTGGAATGCCAGGAGAAGCAGGGCCCACACAAGTCACAGAGGCATCGTTCCTGTTCAAGCGTGGAGCAGGGGGCTGATCCCCAGGCAGGTCTCTCATCGATGGCTTCTCTGTGCAGTGGGTAGTCTGGCTGGGCCAGTCTGGCAAAGCCCAGACCACATGGAGACAAGTTCGGAAGCAGTCCATTTTGGGCTGGATACAGCTTCCGGCAAGCAGAACACAGTTCACACAATGAGGAACTAACTCACTATCCACTAGCAGCTCATAGCACATTTACATGTACGGGAATTCTACTGTACCAAGCAAAGCGCTCCCCAGGCACAATCGCAAAGTCTCTGCACACACCGGGAGCTTAGGGGTAGCTGGAACTCCTGACAGGTCGATCACATTCAGCAAAAATATTCGGTCTTCTTCAGGTTGAGCCTGGCCCACTTCAGTAGCTTATTTTAGTCACACAAACTTGGATTTAGTCCAAAATAATTCTCTTCTCTCCTTCTCAGGAGCAGCACACCGGCATGCAGGCCAAAAACGTAGCCTTTTCAGAGTTCTCCCATGTGAATCCACTAAGGATTGTTACTCCGAAACACTTCGGCTCCTTCTTGCTCAGCTTTCAGCTTAGTTCTAACTGAAAACTGCAAGTAGCCAGAGACTTCCCCAAGATCCAAAAGATTTGGTTGGCTGATTTGGCTGTCAGTCAAAAAAGAAAGAGCTCCCCCTTCAGTTGCAAAAAAGGCACAAAAAAAGCTCCAAACTAAAGTTCCTACAGATTTTGAATTCAGACTGCTCCTGTAGTCCGGCTACATTTTAGGTCCCACCAGTACTGTTTGTTCCAATTTGCAGTCCAGGACCAAGATAGTGGAGACAAACAAAACAGTACTTGCTACAAAGAAAGCAGGTTAGGCAAACTACATTATCACGCTAAATGAATTTCAGTAAATAGTTACATCTTTCAACAGAGCTCTCTCTCAGATTACTTAAGCTGCAATTAGGCAGCTCTTAAAGAGACAGTACACAGAGGCTATACAAGCTCTGGTAAACACATTTAAACTGCTAAAACGCAGGACACCAGCCTGGCAGTGAGCATTTAGGCAAGCTCAAGGAAGACTTTTTGGGAACCCCCATTTGTAGGGGGGTTACACCGTCATGTACTGAAGGATGACTGTTACATTACGAATACCTTAATAAAATGTTTAACAGTTAAAAAACAAACAGATGCAGTTGCAACAAAAGTGTTTGACATACCGGTAGAATCAATGTGTTATGGTGCAGGGCTCGATGCAAGACCTGTGCCAAGCTTTGAATATCTGGCCCCTCAGAGTCTCTATGTGGCATAGCTGATGTGGTGGGATTAAATAAAACCTTTCTTTTGGCAAGCAGAGTCCAAGCATCTCCTATTGAGATACCATATATATCACCTCTCAACCTTTCATCTCCCAAATGTGTGACAAGATGTGTGATAAATGAGAAACGTGTGACATATCACATTTCAAGCTCAGGCTACTGTACTGTAGGTATTAGTGCACCAATGTTTATATTGTTTGATGATAACTGATCATCATAAATTATAAACGTCTGCTTTAAAATGTCAGTGGGCAATGTGGAATATTGCTTCTTCTATGAGGTAAAATGAGTGGTGTACCCAGTAATGTGCGACAGTTGAGAGGTATATTCACACTCACTGGCTCACTGATGAAATTCGGTGGTGCCCCCTGAGCGCCAAGATGAGCTTTCTAGGGAGCAGCTGATGTCTTACACAGACTGCCATTCCCTTCACTCAGACTGATCCTAAATGATCTTTTTTGTGGATATTCATAAAATTAAACAGGTAAATTTTTATACAAGACTGATGATGAAGTTATACTTTGGCTCTCCATTACCAAGAGCAAAAAGAAACAGGATCAGACAGTGGTAAGCAAAAGACAAACACTGTGATAACAGCTGCTCCCTACACAGCTCTTCTTGGTGCTCAGTAGGTATCGCCAAATTTCATCATGAAGGTAAAATGCTTGAATAATATTCATCTGGTAGTGGTTATTTAACAAGATAATCTATCCTGGACACCATGGTCCGACTCCCACCATCGCCTAGGACTGTCTGTGATTTACCCACACTTGCACTTGCAGACTATTCCAGACTGGGCTGAATGAAAGGAACATCAATCTCTGTAAAAGAAATCAGCTGCTCCCTTGACAGCTTGTCTTGGTACTCAGTGGGTCCTGCCAAATTTTGCCAGGGGTGGCACTCAGTGGGTGCCACCAAATTGGGATGGGGAGGTAGCGAGACAGCAGTCTCTGTAAGAAATCAGCTGTTCCCTTGACAGCTCATCTTGGCATTCAGAGGGTGCTGCTGAACTTCACTGGGGTGGGAGTGATCGTGAACTCCCTTCAATAGGAGACGCTTAGACTGCAAGTTAAGACAAAGGTTTTAATCCAACCACATCAACTATGTCACACAAAGAATCCATCTTTCCCAGGACACAACCGTCTCTTTCTCCCTCTCTCCTACTCCCCAATTTCCACACACAGAAGCTGCATAATAAAAAAATAAACCTATACTTAAGGAAGTAGGATACTGACGAAAACAACTTGACTTTTTTTTCCCCAAAACAAAATTTGCAGGATCAGGTGATACAGAAATAGTAAGTAAGTAAACTTTTATTTTTATGATGCCCAATCCCAGGGGCTCTGGGTGCATTACAAAAGGAGTAGACATGGCAGGAGTTAAACAAGAAAATACATACAAAATCATTAAACAAATAGCAATTAAAATTTATAATAAATAAACAACATTAAACTCAGCTGTGGCTAACCAGAAAAGGCTTGCCTAATAAGATGGGCTTTCAGTCCCCTCTTAAAAACCTCCACCAAGGGCGGCCTCCCTCAGGGGTCTGGGGAGAGAGTTCCAGAATACCAGGCTGGCCACCTCAATTACATGATCACCAGAGGATTTCAGCCTGGCCCTTGAAACCACTAGGAGGCCCTTGGTGGAGAAGCGAAGGGAGCACACTGGAAGGGCAGGAGTGAGGAGGACACTCAGGTAGCCAGGGCCCAAGCCATGTAGGGCCTTACAGGTGAGCAAGCATACCTTGAAGATGACCCTCCATCTGACAGGCAGCCATTGCAGATCTCACAGGACCAGGGTCACATGACAGGACCTAGATAGGCCCATCAGCAACTTGGCCGCTGCGTTCTGCACCAGTTGTAGTTGATGGAAGTTCCCTCCACTGACCTTTAAGTATAGAGTGTTACAGTAGCCTAGCCTCAACGTTAGAAAGGCATGTACCAGTGCAGGCAGGTCATCAGGTGGAATTAGTGATTTAATCCGTGTGACATTCCTTAAGTGGTAAAAACCACTTTGGACAACAGATGACACCTGCGCGTCAAGCATCGTGCCATCGTCAAAGATGATGTCCAGATTTTTCACCTTAATGGACACCATCAATGGAGTAGACCCAAGGAACAACCCTGTTGCCACCCTGGAGGCATCCACATCATGCCTGTGACCTGGCTCCATCACCAGTACCTCTATCTTGCCAGGGTTAAGTCTCAGAAACTCAGAGGACATCCAGTCTTGAATCTCAGATGGACAGTTGTTAAGCACTTCCACAGCGTTATTTGTCCCAGGGGCCAAGGACATATACAGCTGGGCATCATCTGCATAACAGTGAAAGCCCAGACTGTAACATCTAATGAGCTCACCCAGGGGCAGCATGTACAACACAAACAGCACTGGCAACAAGACAGAGCCTTGAGGGACTCCACATGGCAGGGGCTACAGAAAGCACTGAGAGAAAAGAGTTGTTCCTTTGACAGCTTGTATTCACACTCAGATCTGAGCGCAGCTGCAGTGCACCAGTGGGCTAGTAAATGCATAGGAGATGATGCCTAATGATGTCACTACACTCACAGAAGTACCAGCTCATGAAGCCCAAGTCAGTGTTCTGTAACCTGACGTTATACTGACTCAGGCTTTACAGTATCGTGGTTCGGAAGAATTCCTTTCCTGTACATGTCTTCCATGGGTCAGGACTGAAAGTAGTCATACAAAATAAACCACACACTCCAACAGTGGAAGTATTTCTTTAATGACATTCATATCAATTAAACAAATAAAACAGACAAAAATAAGTGAATGCATACCCTTTAAAATGTACAGTCTTGTTGTGTTTTACTAAACTGCAGCCTATTGGTCCTGCTGCTGCTCTTCTGGGGAGTTGAGAGCTCCTCTTTAATAACAAAAACTGCCTGGAGTGATTACTGTTAAATATCTAGTAAAGCCAACAAATAGAGAGTAGAATATTTTATAATTTTCAAAAGTAGACCCTTATTACTTATTTCTGAAGTGTCTTTTTTTTCCTATGTGCTTATTAGATGGGTTTCCACCTAAAAGTATTGGGTGTGATGTGAAATACAGTGCTTTACCTATAAGCAGACATATCTAGTTCTACTCCTCCCACTACATCATCAGCATGTGACCTCACTCTTACATCCCAAGCCCTGCTGCCTGACTGGTAATATGTGTCACAAGTTACCAATCAAGCAGCAGGAGATTGTCTCTTCTTGGTTACTTGTGATGTCACAGTCAGTGAGGTTGCAACACTGATAATGGGTATTTTGAGGTCATGAGAATCAATCAAGTCAAAATGGCTAACAGCTGTATAAATCCTATGAATCCAATGAATTTATACGAAGGAACAGAACTGATTATGTCAGCCACCAGGTGGAGCGCTGTTTCACACATCACACCTAGTACTGCAAGGTAGAAAATCTTCTAACTAGCAAAACAAAATAAAATCAAAGTCCCAATAGTACTAAAGGTGCCAAATAAGGTCTGAAAAGTGTAATGTAATTATGTATTAAAATACAATACACTGCTTGCTTACCTAGATTCAACCCACTAATTTGTTGCCTGTTCAGTGAACACGTTATGTGTGCCACTGAGCTGCAAGTATGGGAATTGCAGTTCCTGTGAAGCAGAGGTTAAGTCACAACCCAGAAAACAGGTGACTGGGGATCTAATCCCAGCAGGCAAGTTACCTTCAAAAATTATTGTTCTCAGCTAAATTTACTTCTCATATAATTTACTATTCCAACTCCACACCATCATGAAACACCATTAAAATGAATTTACATAAAAAAAAATTTGAAAACAATTTTCAAGTCCCTGCCAGGATTCAAACCGTGTTTACCTGAGTCTGAACTGCTAAGCCTTTGCCTATTAGACAAACACATATTCAGTGTGCCACTGAGCTGCAGGTGAGTGAGTGAGTTGCAGTTCCTGTGGTGTAGACGTATGTCACAATCTGCAAAACAGGTGACTTGGGATCCAATCCCAGTATGCAATATACCTTTAAAAACTGTGATTCTTAGCTAAATGTAGTTTTCATATAACTTAATTTTCCAACTCCACACCACCATGAAATGCCACTCAAGTAAGTTTCCATTTTACAAAGAAAACTTAAAAAAAAATATGCAAGTCCCTGGCAGAATTCAAACTGTGTCTGTCTGTATTTGAACCACATTTTCTTTTTGGCTGCTAAGCTAACACATTCAATGTGCCACTGAGCTGTAGGTAAGTGATTTGCAGTTCACTCAAGTGAATTTCCATTTTACAAAAAAAATTTGAAAAAAATGCTTAAGTCCCGGCCAGCATTTGAACTGCTGATCCTTTGCCTGGTAAGGAAACACACATTCAGTGGGCCACTGAGCTGCAGGTTAGTGAGCTACAGTTCCTTCAATGTAGATGTTATGGCACATCTGCAAGCAGGTAACTGGGGTCTAATCCCAACAGGTAATTTTATTTCACGAACTGTTCTTAGCTAAATGTACTTCTCATATAATTTACTATTCCAACTCCACACCACCACCATGAATTGCCACCCAAGTGAGTTTTCATCATAAAAAATGTTTAAGTTCCTACCAGGATTTGAACTGCTAATCTTTTGCCTGCTAAGCAAGCTAACTACTAATCCTGTGGCCTGCTAAGCAAGCATACATTCAGTATGCCATTAAGCTTCTGGTAAATGAGTTGTAGATCCTATGATGTAGACGTTATGTCACAATCTACAAAACAGGCAACTATATATCTAATCTCAGCAGGTGGTATACCTTCACAAATTGTTGTTCTTAGCTGAATGTATTTACATAATTTACTATTCCACTGTGTACCACCAATTGCTACTCAAGTGAGTTTCCAACCTTGAAAATAAGTTGAAAAAATGTTGAAGTCTCTGTCAGGATTCAAACTGTCTACCTGAATTGAAACCACTGATACTTTGCTTATTAAAAAAAAAAAACAACAAAAAAAAAACAGATTCAGTGTGACACTGAGCTGCAAGTAAGTGAGTTGCATGCCCTATGGTGTAGAGGTCATGTCACAACCTACAAAACGGGTGACTGGGGATCTAACCCCAGCAGATAATTTACCATCACAAACTGTTGTTCTTAGCCAAATTAACTTCACATATAAAACATCCAACTCCACACCACCATGAATCACCACTCAAGTAACTTTCCATCTTACAAAGAAAATATTTAAGTCCCCTGCCAGGATTTGCTCAGTATTACTCAGTGTGCAAAAGGTGGAAGGAAGTTGTGGGCCCATTGTGACCACTTTTCCTGCATGTGCAGGGTAAATTAAGCACTAGCCCGAGAGGAATCTATCCAATTCTACTTTAAATGACTCCATAGTAGTCATATTTACAACATGATCGGATAAGAAATTCCATAAGGAAGCTGCTCGTATAATAAGTACTGTCTTTCATTAGTACAAGCATTTGGAATCCTAATCTGTCTATTGTGACATCTCAGATTATTAGGTTTGGATGGCATTTTAATATTGGTATTGTTCATTAGTATTTTGTCCTTCAAGATATTATACAAAAGTAGCATAGCACCTCAATCTCTTCTTAGTATAAGGTCATATACAGTAGCAGTCACAAACACTGCCAGCTATTTCCCAAAATTTCTGTGATATTTCCAGATATATGGTGTCAGCATGGCTCAGTTGGTAGCACATCCGCCTCTGGACCAGAAGGTTGTAGGTTCTCGTCCCACACCGGGATTGGACTTGCACCTAAAAATCACTGGCATCTGAGTGCAGTATTGGGGGGTGCTGTACTGCTGGGGTGTGCCGTCCTTTGGATGAGACGTTAAACAGAGGTCCCTTCTGCACATCCTGGTGTTGTCCTGGTGGGTATCCAGGTGGAAGTAAAAGAACCCAGGGCACTCTTCGCAAAAGAGTAGGGAACATTCCCAGTGTCCTGGCCAACATTCCCCTTCCCATAAACCAGTTCATGCAATTATCCAGGCTGTGTGTGGGTGATGATGTGCGATATGGCCGCCACCACACATTCAGTCACTTCACTACCAGTCTAGCATTGCTTGTAAAGCGCTTTGGATGTATGAAAAGCACTACATAAATGCTGATTCTTCTTCTTCCTCTTCTATATCTAATGCTTTCTCCATTTCTACAGTAAGGGCAGCAGAGAGAAACTCTTTAGAAATTTCGTGAAATATCTGGAAATAGCTGGCAATGTCTGTGGCTACTACTGTAAATCTAATGCCCCTAGTCTTTGTTCATATGACAAATGTTTGACTCTGGGTATCAACTTTGTAGTCCTTCTTTGCATATTTTCCACTAATTTCTGATCTCTTTTATAATGAGGGTCCCAGAAAGAAGCTGCATAGTCAGTATGAACCACTGATCCTTTGCCTCCTAAGCAAACAGATATTCAGTGTGCCACTGAGCTACAGGTAAGTGAGTTGCAGTTCCTATAGCAGAGGGGTTATGTCACAACCTGGAAAACAGGAGACTCAGACTGTATTCCAACCTAGACAAGCCTCAGCCAGGACTAATTTAATTAACTACCGCATGCTGTAAAACTAAGTTCAATAATCTGAAAGTCTGCTGTTTTGCTCTGCTGATACCATTCGCCACATCTGCATTGAGACCTACAATTTCTCTCATACACAAAAATTGTAGTGAGAGAGAGCAATTGTGCAATACAGAGGATCACACCCAGGCTTATGTACATCTGAAACTCTTTGCAATTACCTACAAGCCCTATCACTGACATCATCAATGACATCATGCAGCCAAATCACTCACACTGAATGTAACCTTAAACTTGACTAAATGCACGAAAGAGTATGCATAACCACAATAGGTACTAACAACTATGCCGTTGGCATCTACTGTACAAATACTTTAAATGTAAGAAGTGACAGCCGACTACTTCTGAAAGTTACTTTTTATTCCAGGCAGTACACTAACTCTTTAATGACAAACACAACCTGGCTAGACTGTTAATGATGGTCATTGAGACACAGGTCAGGAAGCATAGGAAAACCAGGAGCAGTTTCAAAATAGCATTTTATTTTTCTCAATAAAAGCAAAATAAAAAATAACTATAAAGTATAAATATTTACAAAGGCAGTACAGAGAAAACAGTCCTCCTGAGTGTTTCTTCTCAGTTTTAGATCTTAGTCTCTCTCTCCTCAACTCTCTAGCAAATGCACTGCTGCTCTTTTATAAGTCTTTGTCTGGGAACTTAAGATAGCTTGCTTCTCACAGAAAATTCTTGTAAGTTTCATTCTTTGCAGGTGCAGCAAAAATAACATAGTGACCCAGAACTGACCTCTTGTTGACAATTCTACAAAGGGCTTAAAAACTGTATCTCAGGTTAATCCCTTGAGTTCTAAATAGTTTGCTTTTTACAATCATTTAAACAGTATACTGTAACTATATACATTTTTAAACTAAGGGATATCGTTTCAAACAAAGGGATTCCAGTTTCACACAAAGATTCACATATGTTTTTATAACTGTGGATAGGCAAGTGGGAAGAAAAGACAGAACAGCAAGGGAAGGCAGAAAGATAGCGAGAGGTGAAGAATCGTGAGACCGTCGGAGTGATCAGTTCCCAGGTCTCACAAGAAAATTTGGTTACACAACCGGACAGAGAAGAGACAGAAAAGCAGACAACAGAACAGACCCTTGTGTTTAAACTCTTTCTGCATAACAAATGGGGCAGAGCCTTATTTCAACCCTGTTACATAACTCCCTCTTTAAAAGGGAACCTGTTTTACAAAGACAGGTTTCCAAAACTTTCTGTAAATTATCTTCTTAGCATTAGCTTATAACTTGTATAGATTTGTGCATATGCAGCATAGCAAACACAGAAGTTTCAACTCACATTTTTTCAAACTTCGGAATTCTCAATTCCTGATCTATATCTTGACAGAAAATCAGCACGGATGTTCTGTTTCCCAGATTTGTGCATCACTTTAAATTTAAATGGCTGTATTGGCAGGTACCACTGTGTGATTCTAGAATTTTTATCCTTCATTTGGTTAAGCCAACAGAGAGGATTGTGATCAGTTACGGGGATTTATTTAACTCCAAAAATGGATTAGCGTTTTGCTTATAAAAGTGCTAAAGCACTATGAAAATGCACAGCACTTGCCTCACTGTGTTTAACAAACATAACACTTCCAGAAAACCTACATGAATACTTTCTGTACAGTTAGCATTGTCCCAAGGAAATAAACTGCTACTCAATTATTTAAAACCCTGAGTTACAAGAACAAAGTCAGCTCCTAGTAAATAAAACGTAATGGATTCCATGGCCTACTTTGCCGCAAGGCATTCCTTTTCAATGCTGGAGTACCTTTTTTCCTTGTTGTGCAAGTTCCTACTTATGCATAGAATAGGATTTTTGTCCCCATCTATATGCTGACTCAAGACAGCACCTAGGCCTACCTCTGATGCATCAGTCTGTAACAGAAATTGTTTCTCAAAGTCTGGGCTTTCTAAACTGGGGCTGAACATAATGCAACCTTAATGGCCCAAAAAGCCTCACCACACTCTAAGGTCCATTTCACATTATTCGGCAGGGTTTTAAATAATTGATTAGCAGTTTTTTTCTTGGGACTATACTAACTATACAGAAAGTATTTATATATATTTTCTAGAAGTGCTGTGTTTGTTAAACACACTGAGGCAAGAGCTATGCATTTTCACAAAGATTTAGCACTTTTATGAGCAAAACGCTAATCAATTTTTAGAGTTAAATAAATCCCTGTTCGGGAACTGTTTCTTTGCGAGTTCAGTAAGGGGAGTAGCTAACTCAGCAAAGCTGGGAATAAATCTCCAATAATAACCAGCCAGCCCTAAAAATTACCTGACAGGTTTCTTGGTTTTGGGAACAGGGCTGTTAGCTGCAGTTTCTACCTTGGAAACCTCTGGCTTGACTTCTCCATTTCCCAAAACATAGCCTAAATACCTGGTTTCCTACATGCCCAATGCACACTTGGTAGTATTAATTGTCAAACCTGTCTTTTTGATCGATTGGATAACTCCTCAGAGGTTTTTCCAGGTGGCCTTTCCAGTCTGGACTGTACACCACTGTGTTAGAATACAAGCACAGACACCACCTGTAGACTATGGCCTCCAGATCCATGGCCTTCAAACCCAAGTCAGTGAATTGTACAGTCTGGTAACCAAAATGAAGAGATAAAATAAGCAATCCATGGCCTGGCAGAGGGAGAGAATCCCAGAGTGATGTCAAGCTGAAGTCAGTGCCCCTGTCAGAGCCCCAAACACATACCCTCCAAAACAAAGTAACAGAAACTGGAAACCACCTCCTGATGCACCACTCAGACCAAGTCAGTACAGAGAGGGTGTGTTCTGCTACAAATGTGGGAAAGACAGACAGCTAAAGAAAGCGGTGGACACAGGAAGATCTGTGGAGAGTCATCACTAAACTGCTCGAAAGAATCCAGAAACAGGAAAACATCCTGGGGCCCAGTAAGGGAGTGCAGTGGAGTCCCATCTACAAGATGCTCCAAACCATCTGTGAAACTCTCAGTAGCCAAATCCACTCTCAAACCAACCAGAGACTTTGCCAGAGCATCATGATAAGTTAGTTGGTCCTTTTTTTGTTTTTATCATGACATTATTTGTTCCACCCCTGCAGACGTGGCAGGGGCTACAACCCCCCCTCCGGGGGGGCACGTCCTCCGGCCCATTGGGGCCATAATAGGTTCTGCCGGGTTCTGGTATTTTTCCTCCATTTTCTCACTGTCACCCATGTCCTCATCCATGCAATGGGCATAGCAGCTGTCTCCACTGAGGCAGCCAAGCACCCTGGGCGCAGTTCAAAGCCCTCCTGTTGTGCTGACGCATGCAGTACAAACCCCCCCCCTACCCTGAGGAAGGACAGCGGTCCTACAGACGCTCAATCCTTAACTCCCTGGCTGACCCTGAACGACCACAGTCCATTCCCGAACCCAGGTTGCTGGCATGTCATGAGGTGTGGCGTCCAGTGCCTCAACCCTCAGTGCCACTGGGCCAGCAGTTAGTTTGTCCTTTAACTGAAATGACCATTACAATCAATGGTGTTACAACTGGAGCTGTTTGACAGTGGTTCCCAAGTTATCATTATTTTCAAGGACTGGTACGACAAACATCTAGCTAATAGCAGCAAGCTACAACCATTGGAAGGTCTGAACATGTGAGGTCTGAGTGACAAGTCCTACTCCCATGATGGTTACTTGAAAGTCTAGATTGCTTTTCTTTTTTTCCCATATACAGTTTATGCTCCTCCACCCTAGTAGCCCCCTTCAGACCAGTCCCCCCAACCCGTCACTCCAGTATCACCAGGACTTACCTTCCAGAGTTCTGCCTGGTTGCAGGATGCTGAGCCTGCGGAGGGTCAGTCATCACCCGCAGCTAGAGGATATTTCCTTCATTTTCTCCCATTCCTGTTGCTGCAGCACACATGCCAGATGTGCATATGTGGAGGCACACGCATGTCCACAGAAGTCCCGCAGCACCCTCCCTTCCTTGGTGCCCATCAGTCCTGCACTATCCTTGGGTCTCCATCCGGGGGCAGTCGTTCAGTGGGAGTGCCAATCCTCCCTCCCTGGGAGAGGAGAGCAGTCCTTCGGATGTTCGATCCTCTCCCTCCCCAGATGACTCCCAGTGGCCCGCTCACACCGCAAACATGGGTTTCCAGTATGGCAGGAGGTAAGGCATGGATGCCTCAGCCCTCCACGTCACTGGGTCAGCTTCTGGACTGCTTTTCTGTCAACAGTAGCTGAAGTTGGTTATGCAGTTGAAACTTTGGCATTGGTCTGCTCACACAAGAATGTTTGATAACGTACCCATCCTCATCAGAAAAAATGCACATGTGTTTGGACACCTAGCCCAACTTTGTCAGAAGTGAGAGGCATGACAGAAAAGAAGAGAACTGCACATGCAAGGACTTTGAAGAAGGCCTACTAGAAGCAGAAGAGACTAGAGGATTGAGAAGATCCTGTCAGTATTGTCTGGTGCAGAGAGGCTGAAAAAAAAAAAAAAAAAAAAAACTCATTTTGCCCTGGATGCAGTGTAGAATCAGCAAAATGAGGAGACAAACAAGATGTGAGGAAGCAGATCCTGAGGATTGATGTCCCTGAAGAACATGGATTGCAGAAGGACTGCTGATAAATCAAGTATGCTGCCTGTGACAGCACATGCCTATGTGAAAAGAATAACTGTCCAAATGAAGAATGTGGCTGATTGAGCAATCATTGCAAGGAAAGGTTGAACACTGGCCCAGGCATACTGTGCAGACACTACAGTACAGCCCCAACCAAACCTGGAGATGAGAATGCTGGAATCGACCCCGAGTTCTTTGACCTTGGAGAGTCCCCCGTGCCTGAAAAATGGAAGACTAGAGTGAGTCAGAAGTAATTTCCCTTTATGAGTGGGATATGGGACGTGTCCCCAGGGAGGAACATCACATAACAACATAAGAAGTAGCCGTCAGAAGGAGACCTTTAGGCCCATCTTGTCTGCCCACTAATTTGCCTTTACCTTGCTCCTACCATTTGCAATCTCTGTGATCTCTATTGATTAGTAAAATGCTACACTTCATGTCCATTTCTTGGGCCCCCGGTCAAGTTAACACTTTCATGGACTTTCTACCCCAGCGTAAATTATTTATTTTCCCTCCTACCTCCCTCTACCTCCTCTTCCCTTTTTTTGCCCCTCCATCATTTCATACCTTTTTCCTCCCTACCACCTTAATACATCTTCATCATCACCCCACTACCTACACCACCTCTTCCTCCTTACTCTCCTCCACCCCCTTATTCCACTTTGACTACATAGCTATTCTCCCTTTCCCTATCTATCCCCATCCTACCCCCCCATTTGCCTTCTCCCTCCCCGCACTTTCCTTCTCCCTCCCCTGTCCCTCTCTACTGTTACAAGACCTTCCTTATTTCTTTGACTCAGGCACAATCCAATTATCTGCCTAGGTTGTTAGTTGTACAATTCTCCTTTTTAAACAAGCATCCTCATATTATGTTACCATTACCTAGTGAAACGCTAGCCTTTCTAATGACTCTGCACCCTGTACATGCTTAGACTGCGTGACTATTGTTAGAATTTATGCCTGGAGACAGTTTTCAATTGTTTCTTGCTGTATCTATATCTGTGGAACATATCTGTATTCTTATTTGTGTCATATTTGACATGGAACCTATGAAAGAGCTTTCTAGATTTCTGTGTGTATTACAGATGCTTGAACATAAATTATACCCAAGTGGTGAGGCCACTGCTGAATCTAACCCAAGGCTAGCCACCAAACAAAGACAAAAGGTACCCTGCAGTTACACATCCAACCAAAGATTATTTCAAGATAAGTGACCCATTCGGCCAGAGAGGGATGTCCAGTGTGATGTCATTTAAAGAAACCATCTACCATCTGACAAATGCCCCAGTACTAGCATGACCCCGCAAACCCTATGTTCCACATACATACGCAAGACCCTGCGGACTTGGAGCTGTCCTGTATCAAAGTTACCCTGAAGGACTGAGGTCAGTCACCTTTGCCAGCAGGAGCTTGAACACTACAGAAAGAAACTACTCTGTCCACATACTGGAGTTCCTTGCACTCACGCGGGCCATTGTGGACCTGTTTCACAAACACTTATAAGGGATACACATCACTGTCAAAACAGACAACTCGTTGAACTATGTTAAAACCACTGCAAAGTTAGATGCTTCTGGGCAGAGATGGTTACCCACTTTGTCAACCTATCACTATGTTGTAGAATACAGGCCTGACTTGAATTATGTGGACACTGATGCGCTGTCAAGGTGACCAATGCATCATCCACAGACAATCAAACTTGGGTATAGATCCCAGAACAGACTATTTTTTTTTTTATTCAGTTTTTATTTGGCAAGAGTACACATACAATACCGTACAATCAAGTTAAAAACAGTTTTTCTCCATTCAGTTACAGTACCTAGAGTGAGCTACAGAGTGACAAGGGCATTGTGACTAAGATATCCCATCTCATCTCACCTGTTAGGAATTGATGGAAGTCATGACTTGCACAGTTTATATAATGCCAGTCCTATTTTACATTTCAATATCGAAATCTGACTAACTGCATATCTGGCATTATTATCAGTAAAGCTACCAAACCCTACTGTAACCCTTGACTAGATTAAGAGCCTCATGAGATATATTATACATTAATGATGTATATCAATGTCAATTTAAATTCATTATGGGCCTATTGGGAAGGAGAGTTGGAATTAAATTTTTCAAATTTGAAATGGCTTAAAATTGTTCAACTCCCATATAAGGACAGTACCTCAAGTAAACTGCAACAAATCAGATATAACATTTTACAGAAAACATACTCCAAATAAATGCGACAAGACGAATCCTAATATACTGGACAATTCTCCATGCTGCAACTCCAGTGAAGAAAACATAATGCACATGATTTCTGACTGCCCTAGTTTGATACTTTTTTTGGAAAAATATTTCAAATAATTTTGAAGGCCATGGGCACTCATTAAGAGGTTAGCAGCCTACTTATTCTTAGAACATAACCAAAACTATACACTAAATCTGGTTCAATCAAAATGTGTGCAACTTAGCATTATGATAACTAATAAAAGCATATTATTGAAATGGAAGGATAGTAATCCCTCAAACTATGTTCAATAGGTTAACAATGACAGATATGATCATTTTAATAAAATCATATATGTACCTTATGAAACTAGAGGTTTGGAAAGAGATCTGGATTCCCCTCTGTAAAGTTAACTAGAAATTAAACATGAAGAAATGTATATCTTTTTTCTGTTTTGTTTTCTTTTAATTTCCTGCTCATTGCTTCTTTTATTTTTTTTAACTTCCTTTGCTAAGCCTAATATTAATCATACGATTATTTGTGGGTGCTTATGACTGCGCTCCACTTGCTACATACAGTAATGTATATCATTACTTGCTCTGTATCTATGCCCATTATTTTTATATACATGTACTCACTGGCATTCAATAAAGAGTAAAAAAAAAAAAAAGAGAGAGACATCCTCGGGAGTTCCAGTACACAGTGTGGTGCCTCGTGGAACTAAATTGTCCCTTTTGCCCATCATCTATGATAACCAGCTAGTCCATCTGTTACTAAATAAAATCAATTTGATTACCAGCATTGTAAGTTTTTCCACTTGATATATCATGAGCGTTATATCACTCCTTTGTTCAACAGTAGGGGGGTATGGCCGTAGCCAATTTTTTTGTGGCAGCTTTTTTAACAGATGCTAATGTTATATGAGGGAGATATTTTGGGTGTTTATTAAGAATGTTATGTTGGTATTCTAAGAATAACACCATTCTGGGTGTCAGTGCCAGGAGACTAGGGAAGACTTCCTGCAAATTGGAATTAATAACCCGTCTATAAATACATGTCTTTTTAATTGTTAAATTCTGGATGCAATTGTAAAAAGAGAGTATACTCTCAATTTGCTTTCCAATAAATCGACTTAATTCGATAATATCTGCAAAAACTGACAACTGGGAACAAAGCGAGAAAACATGTGAATGGTGGGTATTGTGAGTTCCACATTTCCTTCAACAATCCACCCCCTTACTTGTGTGAAACTTAGCTATAATTTGGGGTGTTATAAAATACTAAATGGTAGTCTTCCAGGAAATTTCCTTCCAGGAAGCGGAGGTGGAAACCTTGTGCTGTGTATGACAGATGGTGAACCATCTTTTCTGTGGTATTTGAATTTCTAATTCTGCTTCCCACCTACGCTCCACTGTGTCAAAAGTCATCTCTAGGAGGACTGTCAACAACTTGTATACCCGGGAAATACAGTGATACGGCATGCCCCATCTCTGCATGTTCTCAAGCAATGCTATCAAGGGACGGTGCTCTGCATAGTCCATGAGGTAACCCAGTTTGGTAGTCAATAAGTGCCACACCTGCAAAAATATGTAATGATCCATCATTGCAAGGTTATTTAGCACTATTGCAGGTATGTATAAAATATGAGGAACGCTCTTCTCATATAGCTGACAGAGATGGACTAACCACTGTCTTTCCCAATACTTAAAATAGGGGTCAGTCTGAGCAGGAGTAAATGCTAGATCATAAGGGACTGACATTATGGGGAGGATATCCTTTTGGAGATGCTTATTTACCAGTATAGCATTCCATACCCTTAAAATCTTTCTGATGAATACATTGTCCATCAAATGTTCAGGAGGTGATGATTGGCTGACAAATAAAGTCTTAACCCTTAGGCTGTCAGAAGATTTGGAACATATAGGTTTTTAGGACATGTATACCTGTCAGCAGCACAGCAAGGGTTAATAACAGAGAATTGCAAGTCAGCAAGCTAAAAAAGGTTCCGGCATGCCCCATAGCTCGCATCTAGCCATGCAGCGATATGTCTAATCGGAGCTGCCCTAAAGTAATTGAGATGGTGTGGAAGGGCCAAACCCCCATGTAGTTTTGGCAGCTGAAGGTTTTTTTTAAATGCTATCCATGGTCAGGAGCCAGCACAAAGAAATCTCAATAGGAATTTATTCCATTTATTAAATGTTGCCCCTGAGGGAGCCACCAGGATAGTCTGAAATAAATAAAGCTGTCGGGGGAAGACAGTCATCCTGATCACCTTGATCCTCTGGGGAAATGTAAATGGGATTTACTGACCACCTGTCTAAATCCACATATATCCTAGTTAGCAAAAGTGGATAGTTTTGCTGCTATGAAAGTAAAGAGGTCTGTGGGTATGTTAACCCTGAGATATTTTATTTGAGCCTGATCCCATTTAAACAGATATTGGTCCAGAATTTCAGGAGCAGGATTATAGTGTATGTGTAGGACAGACTGACGGACCTGTTCAACACCTCCATGGAGACGGGGAATGTACCCATGGACTGGAGGATGGCTCATGTGGCGTCCCTTCAAAACAGTGGACCCAAGGACCAACCAGGAAACTACAGACCAGTGAGCTTGACTTCCATAGTGGGGAAGTTGATGGAGACCATTCTAAAGGAGAGACTGATAACCTTTCTTGACAGCAACAGTCTGCAGGACGAGAGACAGCAAGGGTTTGCCATGGAAAGATCTTGCCAAACTAACCTGAGCAACTTCTTTGACTGGGTCACTAGGGTGGCTGACAAAGGCCATGCTGAAGATGTCCAGTTTCTGTACTTCAGCAAGGCAGTCAAATGAGCAAGCTCAGGGACATGGGGGCGGAGGAAAAACTGGTGGGGTGGGTGGAGAACTGGCTGCAGGGCAGACAACAGAGGGTAGTTGTAAGGGGGGGAAGACATCCAAGCCAATGCCAGTAATGAGTTGGGTACCTCAAGGTTCAGTGCTGGGCCCTGTTTTGTTCAGTGTCTTTATTGGAGACACTGCAGAGGGGGTCAAGAGTAAGATCAGCCCGTTTGCAGACGACACTTAGATTTATGCAAAAGCAGACAATGAGGAAGGGAGGCAGGCACTCAGAAAGGCTCTAGCTAAACCTGAACACAGGTCTAAGGAGTGGCAGTTGGGTTTTAATGCTAAGAAGTGCAAGGTCATGCACTTTGGAGCCAGAAATCCCAGAAACAGCTACTTGCTGGGGGGAGTGCAGGTAACAGCTTCAGAGGAGGAAAGGGATCTGGGAGTCATATTTACAGGGGACATGAAGGTATCAATACAATGTAGGAAGGTGGCAGAAAGGACAAATAGGATGCTGGGGTGCACTGCCAGATGGCTCACCTCTAGAAAGGGGGAGGTCATCCTGCCACTGTATAGATCACTGGTGAGACCATACTTGAGTCCTGTGTACAGTACTGGTGTCCACACCTCAAAAGGATGGAGACGTCGGAAGGTGCAGGGCTATACAAATGATCATGGACTAGGAAAGTTGATGTACGAGAAAGGTTGAAGGAGCGTAACATGTACTCACTGGAAGAGAGAGAAGGGAAAGGGGACATGATAGAGACCTTTAAGTACTTGAAAGGCATAAACAAAGTCACGGAGGGAAGAGTGTTCTGCTTAAGGGGGGGGAGGGTCACTAGGGGTCACAGTCTGAAGTTGGAAGGGGGAAGGTTCAGGAGGGAGATGAGGAGGCACTACTTCACAGAGAGATTGGTCGGGTTGGAATGCACTGCCAGAGGAGTTAATCACTCAAAGGACAGTGGATAACTTTAAGCGGGGTTCGGATTAAGTCGAGGGCAGGGTTAGTACAGACAAGAACACAAAGGGAGGGAAGGACCAGGAAAGAGGAGGAAGGGAGGGGTTTGGGTGGGGGTGGAGCAGCTGTAGTAATATGAAACTAAGACCTGCACAATCGGGCAGACTTGATAGACCTGTGGGCCTTTTTCTGCCAGCAATTTCGTATGTTTGTATCTTGTATATATTAAGCTTGTATCCTGACAGCATCCCACAGTGATGAAATGCTGCACATAAGTATGGGAGTGGGTTGGGTAAGGCAAAGAAATTAATAAACTGCTAACACAGAAATCTAACATATGGTTCTCATCATGATGCGAGATACACAATATCTCCTGGTGTTGCCGAATTGTCTGAGCGAGGGGCTCCACTAATAGTGATGCCCTACGTTTTCCTTATTATTTGCACTATCGAGTTCCCTGGAGTAGCCCAAGTCTGGGCAAGAGTGTGCCATTCGCCCTGACTACTGCTTGCGAACTCTGGTACATTGCCATGACCAAAGAAACAAACTGAGTATGGAAACCAAAATGATGGAGGGTATATTACACAGAATTCCAGGAAACTCTATCAAAAGCTTTTTCTGCATCCAGGCTCAGCAGCAACACCAGCTGCAGAGTCCTGGACATGCACTGGAGCAAATCTGAAGTACTTTTAATATTGTCCTGGGTCTGCTGGGGAGTGACAAACCCAGTCTGATCAAAATGTATTAAATCAGGAAGAATATGTTCCAATCATTTGACTAAAATGAAGGTATAAAACATAATCTAAATTTAGTATGGAGATGGGTCTGTACAACTCTAGTTTAATAGGATTTTTGTTTGGCTTCGGGGTGGCTGAAACAGAGGCAAAATGCCATGACAGAGGGGGATTGTCACCTTTCCGGATGGTGATAAATGCTCTCAGAAGGGGGGAGGGGGGGCAGAAATGTTTCCTTATTCACCTTTAAAAATTCTACCAGATAGCCATCCAAACCTGGGCATTTCCCTGTTTTTGCTACAGTTACTGCTGCCTCCAATTCCAGAAAGGAGATAGAGTTTGATCTTCTGAAATGGGTGGGAGCTGTAAAGATACAAAATAGTTTCTATATACTGGGAGTTTCGGGTCCTGGAGCTACAAGGAGGCATAAATAACCAATTAAAATTTTAAGAATTTACGAGGTATTAAAAACTCCCTGTTTTGTTACTGGATCCCTCGGTTTCAATATGGTAGCTTCTGCTCTCTGCTTAAGAAGGCAAAATGCCAACAGTCTTAGCCCGCAGGTCCCCGTCATAGAATTTATGACTTAGATATGGTACTGTCAATTCAGTTTTTGCATTCAGAATACTGGTATCCTGAATCTTATTCCGAGTTTGCTTTATAATTGGAAGGAGGGAACCTATCGCCTTGCTCCATTTGAAGAAATTGCAGTTTTTCAGTCAATTACTGCACATCTGCCTCTTGTAACTTTTTAACTTGAAAACAAAGGCTATAATTCCCCTTCCCATAGTACAACCTTAAGAAAGACCTACTAACATAGCTGCAGCCCGCTCCTATCCCATATACCTTACCATGATGCCAGTGGGAGTTAGTGGCTGCTGTGACCAATGTTATCAGAGCAATATGTATATTTTAAATAACTGCGGATATAGATCACCAAACCCGGAAGGGTTGTGCTAGTCCTGATCAAGCTCACGCAAGGTCTCATGGGTATTCCATCCATTTAGTAACAAAAATAACATGAGTGCTGTGACTGTAACTTAATATACTTATTTTATGGCTTCTATGGGGGTCTTGATGCCTAAAATATTACAGCAACACTTGGACAGGCCGTTACTGCAAGTATTATTTTGTTTCAATGGGAGAAAGATTTTTTTTTTCATCAATTCCCTAAACCGAGGGTTGTTGAGAAGACAAAAACAAAACAAAAAAAGAGCTGACATGGAGGGGATCTTTAGACTAAAGCAGGGAGGAATTACCTGAGGGCATGGTTTGAAGTTGGAAGGAGGAAGGGTGATGGGGGAAAAGAGGAGGAGGTTTTTCACTGAGAAGGTGGTGGACCCTTGGAATGCACTGCCTGGCGAGATGGTTCAGAGATCCACAGCGGAGGGCTTCACGAGGGGGTGGGACAGACACAGAAAGTGGATGTATCAGATGATGGCCTGTTCAGGGGGGGTTGGGATGGATGATAGGGGTTTCTGGAACACAAGGGAGGGGAGGACCTCAGCAACCAACTAGGGATCTGAGGTTCGAGCAGACTCGATAGACCGTAAGGCCTAATCTGCTGGCAAATATTATGTTAGTATGTTAGCTGCTCTGCAGAGTTGTGGTGCCGGCAGAAAAACAGACTGCAAAAAAGAAAAAAACAAACCACAGTACTCACGTCCGTCTACTAATGCTAGGAAGGATACGCTTCACACACCATCAATGTGGTTTTCTGCACCTGGATGGTTTATCTGTACCTTTGCTGCTGTATCATGAATCAAACTTGGCTTTGTACATTGATGTTGTGTGAAGCGTATCCTTCCTAGCATTAGCAGATGGATGTGAGCGAGTGCCCGCGGTTGTTGAGAAGACTCAAATTAATGGTCAGCTTCAGTTCCTGGATTAATTTTAATGCCAGGGTCATGGGAGTGTGATCGGACTAAAGTATTTGCTCTATAGAACAGTCTTGAACCTTCGGCTATGTGTTCCATGGCGATGAAAAATAATCTAGCGCTGATGTGCACAGACAAAAAGGTGTACTGCTGACAGTGGCCATAAGTCCTCCAGGTATTTACCACCCCTAATTCCAGTAGCAGTTTTCAGAAAGATTTATGGGCCAAGGTCAGTCTAGTTCTTCTGGGGGCGGTGGAGTCTCTGTAGGGATCAAGGGCTAAACTGATGTCCCCGCTAAGCAATGAAATGAGCCCTTCTGCTTGGCAGTGATCTAATTGAATAACTGCCAAATTATGGAAGAGTCTGAGCCTGGGGTAGACAGACGTTTACAATTGTGTAGACCTCACCTAATATTTTATCCACAGTCAAGACCACTCTGCCCGCTGGGCCTGCACCGAAATCTTCGACTTTAAATGGGAATCATCTAGGGACCAGGGTAGCCACTCCCTCTCCATCTCCTATGCTGATAAGTGGAGAAGATGCCATCTCTGAAGCCAAACTTTTTTTTAAGTTTTTCATGTTCACTTGCGGAAAAATGCATTTCTTGGAAGAGAATTAGGCCCAGTTTAGTTTCTTAAAGGGAAGACAGGATTTTCACCCTTCTGAAACGGTGCGTTAAACAATTAACATTATGGGAAACTGTCTGAAAATGTGTCATAGCCATCCTGACCTAAGATAAATAGGAATAGAGACGTGATCAAGCACCATTCATACTTCTCTGTCCTATTAGTAACTGCCTCATTGTATAGTTGCCGTTGCTGTCCTGTAACAAACCGAATCAGTGTGCACTACGTCTTGCCAGGGTTTCAAAAGCAAACATTCTGTAAGTGAACAAGTAACTTGCAGATCAGTATAACAGGAAACAAATAGCCTAAACAACCAGTGAACCCTTGGAACTACAGTATGTTATAATACAGCTGAACTTCACATTGTGGGGTCCATTTTAAAACAGACTCTATGAACTTTGGAAATAAATATGGTAGTTTACGGCAGTTCCCCAAGAGAGACGTAGTAGTAGTAGTAGTAAAATTTATTTTTATACAGGAAACAAATCTTTAAGCCAAAGGCCCAGTTTACAAGAAAGTCCTGTTTGTAACATGTCACCTATACTATACATAAAATATACAGCTATAAAAATAGGAAAGTATAAAAATAAGAAAACAATGTATTTTCACAGTCAGTAATTACATTTGTCCCTTACTACCCCTCAAACATCCTAACATGTCATTCATTCCAATTTACTTAAAACATTAAGCAACTAACATAACTTAATACTATCAATTTCCAGTAGTCTAACTATACGTGAAATTTACAACTTTAGAAGTAGAAAACAGTATATTTTCACATAAATGACAATACTCAAATAGTCAGTCACTGTGTTCCCTTTACTACCCCTCAGTAACTCTTCCTTCATTCAAATTAACTAGAAACATGAACAACTATAACATGACTTAATGCTATAAATTCCCTTAAAAACGGACTATACACTGAAAATGAACGTACACAATAAGGTAAGTTATGCCAATATTTAGCAGCTTGCTGACATAAGGTCTTTTCACCATATCTATTTTTGTTAATAAAAACATTAATCTTATTTATTTGGCAATTCCTTTTTGGTCTTAAATTTACTTGGTCACACCCTCCAAACAGGCACTCATTAATATAATGCTCTGGATAATCTACATGATATTTGTAAATTAAGTTTTGCCACATTATGGCACATCTATTCTCAAGTGTTTGCCACTGTAGTGTAGTCAACATCGCACAATGGTGTGTTATTGGCTCACATTGCAGCACATATCTAGCGATTCTGTTGTAGACTATATCCAGTTTAAAAAAAATGATTTATTAGCAGTTTGATATACTAAATTCCCATATGTTAGTACAGGGAATACTAGTTGGTCTGCTACCCTTTTCCTACTACTTTTATTTAAACATCTAGTTGTTCTCTGCAACGCCCCCACTCTTCTACTCAATCTATCAACTAATGATTCAATATGTTCTCTGAAGGTTATTTCCTCATCAAAAGTAATTCCCAAATATGTATAGGATGACACCATAGGACAGAATCCTACAAGCCTCTCAAAAAGGAGTCAGGTCCCTTAAAGCGTCCCATATACTGCTGGTCTGTGGTAGGTCACTGAGAGGACCAAGACCCCGTAGCAATACCCAAACAAGGGGTAGGCTGCTATAATACAGGAGTCCCATACATCTCGGTATGCTCCCCAAGAAAGGAATTTAAAAAATCATGACTATTGCAGAAGAAAATAGGCATGAACAGACTATAATATGCTTGCCCAGCATTAAAGCATTAAAACGAAGGGATAACAGGACAAGCTGTCGCTAGAGAACTTTCTAGGAAAGCTGAGGTCCCACTGAAAGTTCTCGATCATTATGGGAATGATTCACCCTGCAGCCACCCGATCAGCTATGTGAAAGGAAATCAGTAATTAAACATGAACATTAAAGCTGGAATAAGTAACAACCATCGAACAATACCACCCTCCCACAGTCACTGCGAACCACTTCACTACTCAGTTTTGCCTGGGAGGTCTGATCCCCACCAGTAGCTGTCCACTGTGATCTGGAGGGTGTAGCAAGTAAGCATCCAATAAATTCAAAACAAGTACAAGGATGTCTATCTACTAACGATCCACAGTTCCCTAGTGTTACATCCAATATGCCTCCTAATATACGGAGGGAGGAGCGCTGAGAAGAACAGTATGCTCCATACTCCTGGCTGGCCAACGTCTCAAGCAGACCCAATGAGAAATGTAATCCAGACAAATGAGAGAACACTCACACTGTATGTGGGATTACAAAATCCCCTCCTGATCCCGGGTAACAGTTGCAGGTCCACCAGCCCCCTCATAAAATTCCATCATGCGGCCTTATTAATAAGTGTAAATACAGCTGATCCTCAAACATGTGCTGCTTCAGTGCAATCATCCCACGCCTCGAGGGTCTAATGCAATGCCTCTTAGTCGCCCCGTGCTAAGGACTGTAACAAGTGAGAACACTGTTTATAAGGCTTACAGAACATCACTATGGTCAGGAAGTTTCCTCAGTATGGAGGGGACGGAGAGGCCCCTCCCACACTGACTACAACCCCAGAATCCATAACTCAGTAAAACCACCACAAGAAAAAATGGGCAGAGCCACAGCTCCTGGCATGTCTTAAAAGATGGCCAAGTAGCTCATGGGGGACTGCTACTTAAAGAAAGTTAAAGCCAGGCTGGCCCATCGGTGCAGCGGTAGCACTACTGCTCGCAATGCAGATGACCTGGGTTCAGAAGCTAGCCTGGGTGTCATAGGGCCACTGGAGGAAGAGGACAGAGCATCCTATGAGCTGCTCTCCTCCTTCGGAGGGGGTTTGGGATTCTCCCGGTGCTTGCCTGACTCCTGGTGGAGGCTGGGGGTCAGACAGCCAGTGCATGCAGTTGCTGGAGGAGGGACAGATGCTGGCGTACATGCCCCTGACATCACTGCATGCCCTGCTTCCTGGAAGACAAACCGGAAAACCTGGGCCATGAAGGATACCGCCCGCCTCTCGCACCGCAGATCCCGCATCACTGACCTATGGCACCCCCGGAGTCATATCCCACTGTCTGATGGGAGGAAGGGCCCCCTCTTGAAGGCCCCACTCTGGAGGACAACTCAGGAGCATAACTCCGGATGGGGTAAGTTCCAGGGATGTGGATGACAGGGCTTAGCGTGGGGTAGGGCCCGATGGGGGCTATTGCTTAACCCAACCCAAAATGGTCACACAAGATAGAATGAGTTAAGAAGTACAGGACTACTAAGATCTTGCAGACTGGGTCAATCGGTTTATGGCCCAGTGCCCTATGAGTCCTCTGAATGTCTAAACTGAATCCCCTCTGGGAGGAAAACAGCCTGTTTGAAAAATGTTAGCAAGAATGGTATCATCGGCCGTCCCCCTTCACTTCTTCAGCTATCCCATGTAAACTGTTTTGCCGATATCTCCAAGCTTATTGTTGAGCTGCTGATTTGTCAGCGAGCTGTATGAGAGTTCTCAAGCAAGGTGAGTCTAGTGTCATTGGTAGTAACTTGCTTATCTGCCTCATTGGCTCCCTGCTTGAGCATTACTTTTAGGGCAAAGGAACCAAATCTGGTGGACATTTCAGCTCAAAAAGCCTTAAGCTCCCTAAGAATGTTATCAAGGTTTTTTTTTTTTTGCCTTTTTTTATGGCTTTTCAGTGGTTTTGCTGGATATCCACATTTTGATTGTGGCTGGCTTGACACCACTGAGGCTCTGCTGTCCAAGCCTGAAGAGTCGTATCCTGTGCCATCCTCCAATGAGGCTCCCAATTTTTGATGCCCAGTTATCTTCATCGTGACTTGTGACTCTAAACCTCTCACAGGTATGAAGATTTTGCAGTTATCTGGAGTGTTTGTTTTATTTTTTTATTTTCATTTAAACATTTGGTAACTGGGAAAGGTACACTGAGCACAAGGCTTGTTTCCAGGTGCGACCCGGGGGGAAGGGAACAGGGGAACAGATAAACAATAAAGAAAAGTAAATAGTTCAAGGAAATCAAAGACAAATACAGCATTTACATAATATAAACAGAGTACAATATTTCCAGTATTTACATGGAGTAACAAATGGAAGGGATCATGTCATACAGCCGCAGCTGCAAAGTATAAACAGAGTACATCAATTCCAGAGTTTATGCAAGGTGCACTATGTACAGCAGACTAGAGATGAGATAAAAACACAATCAGACTACACCTTAGTTGCTATGCAACGTTGTGCGAGCACACAGGGAAGGGAAGGAGGCGAAGGAGAGATCTGGTAGTGTAGTGAGAGGGAGAGTTGCATAAGAGAGGGGGTTGAGAGTTCCATAGGGAGGGGAGGCGGAAGTTGAATGCAGCTTTGCCTAAGTTGGAAGATGGGGCTTTGTAGCTTCCCGAGCACACAGCTCCCAGCTCACCCAGCCATTCACTGCGGTGATATCACTAGAAGTCCAGAACAAACTGTTTAAGCACTGTGCAAATATTTTGACATGAATGAAGTCACAGTCTACTGCAAATGCCCATCATGCCATGGACAGTCCTGGCACCCCTGGCGATGGTCCACCAAACACCTACTGTCACTTTGCTGCACTAGATTTGACCCCCCCACAGTTAATGCCCCACGACTTACAGAGAGAGAGAAAAGAATGGACTCTTGCTAAGAAGACATTAGGCCCAATTTTCAAAGGCTGATGCAGAGTCTGCATCAAGCCCTGCTTCAACTGCAGTTTTTGGCGCAGCTGCACCAAACAGTTTGCCGCAACCTACGCCCGATTTTAGTACATCAGGTGCAGTTGCGACATTTTCCACAATTTACAGCAGCTTGCACAAAAGCTTTGGTACAAGCCCTGCAAAAACGGTCCCCAAATGGCACAAAGCTAGACTTGGAGGGAGCTGGTCTAACTTGCGGCATTTGACTTACCCAATACAAAATCACGATTGGTGCCAAAAGGATGCTGCAAGCCCCCTGCACCATATGTTCACCCACACCTCAGACTTGCAGCATCCAGAAGTCAGTATAAAATTGGGCCCACTGTCTTCACCCTGAAGAAAGGGAAGGAAGCCTCACAAGTTCGTCCCAATGATCCTGACACAAACTTGCTACTACAGGAGTGGCCCAAGTTAGAAATCAAAGATAATTTGCTGTACTAAGAAACTCAAATATCACAGGGCTTCCTAAAGCTGCAATTAATTATCTCCTCAAAGTTAAAAACAGTCCTGCGCAATGACATGGGTTACCTTGTAAGTAAGTGAAATTCAGACCTTGCACATGCTCGCTTCTACTGGCCACGTATGGGGAGTGACGTGGCACAATACTGCAAAAACTGCAACATACAGTAATCGGACAAAAGTTGACTGGTAGTGCAGTAGCCACTGGATAACATGTACTGCGCTACTACAAGTACCATGCTATACCACGCTACCAGTCAACTTTTGCACAACTACCACTGTACATGTGAGATGCAAAACTCTGCCACAGAGGGCATCCCCTCTAGTAAACTCAGTTACAAGCATACCTCAGGGGTCATAAAACTACCATAAAGCTAGCAGGCTAATTTAGGAAAAATGTCTAATAGCAGGCAGAGGGAAGGACATACTAGGACTTTACGTACAAATCAAAACACTCTGCATAACATATGATTTTGCAAATTCTGGGTGAACTACTCCTTTAAGGAATTTTGGACTGCCTGGAAAGCACAACATTTCTGACCACTGGGTCAATACTTCTTAAGTTGCAATGGAAAAGGTGCAAGATATGCCAGCGTACATGATTCATCATAAAGAAGGGTCAAGTAGATACCAGACTGTCCACCAAAATCATTTGTTGCCTGTTGGACAGTTGGTCACCAGTGATGTAGTGGACTCTGCAGTACCTCCAAAAAATACCAACTACTCGATCTGTCTTGCACAGACAAAAATTCAAAGCAAAACACAAAGCAGTAAGAAACTATTTTGCCCACAACTGATGCTCATGTAAAGCAGGGTGACAGACTCTGAATCAGAAAGAGGAGTGGACTATCCCACAAGGGATCTCACCAGACTGTTCAGAGGGTCAAATGGAATAACAGTAAGTAATGTGTCAAGTGTGCCTCTTGCAGAGCCCACACCAGTAATCTTGGACTCTGAAAGAACATCAGATGTACACTTGGATGACGGGCCCATATCACAAAGTGCCAGAGGAAGAAAGGGGGAATCTGTTAAGCTCGTAGAAACAACAGAGACAATACAAACTACAGTGGAAGTTGTGGAACCCACTTTGACTGAGGATGCTTCATTGCTGATCCATGAAACAGGAGATGCACGGCCGGAGTCTGGGGAAGAAGTGATTGTTCCACTCCATCGTCCTCTGTCAAACTTTTGCTCAAGTTAGCCTATGACTCTTCAGGTGTCCCTATCAACTTGCCAATGTGCGCAGTACACAGGGGGATCTATGACACATCCAGATCTCTGCCTCACATTGTCTTTTGTCAAACTCAGACCACATCACCCAAAGTGGGAGGTACAGTAAAGGGTAAAAAGGTGGCTGAATAATGTTGTTTTTGCACTGATAGTTACAGTCTTGCACAAAGTTATGGAATTACTCATTTCTATGGTGTGACAAATGTTACTGTCATGACAGCTGTTTTTATATATCTGAAAGGCCTTTTATTTTCTGTTGTCAGACTAGTTGTATTTGTCTAGACTAGGACGTATTGTATGCCTACTCCAGTCAGGAAACAATTGTCCAGATAGACCATGCATACTATCTCTCAGTTATGTTGCACGCTGTTTGTTGTTATAGATGTACTCTGTTGATGGACTTGATGCGGACATCAAGTGTTTAGGTGGGGAAGAGTGTAGCCCTCCTAAATGTTGGGGACTTACCCAACTTTTGCCTTGCTGCCCCCAGGACTACAGCCCGGTGAGGGACTGGTGAAGCGAGTATCTTCAAATTAATGTCTTCATAACTATCATCGTGCAACTACCTGTGCGCGTTCAAGCAGCCACCTGCTCAAAGGTAGAAATGCTACCTTCTCAAACAATGCTCTCCACAGTGTTATGCATGCCTGGTCTACCACAGCATCTTCACTGCCACAAACCATGGCCACCCACGAACCACCCCTTTAGTGTGCTGCAGCTCCATGAGACAGCAGCAGCCATCAGGAAGCACAGAGGCACTAGGAAGGAGAGCAAAGGAAGAAATCCATGGGTTTGGCACCTCTGCACCTTTAAGAACAGAGTGGCTACCAGCAGCAATATGGAAAAGACTGCATGGGAATGGAAGCTGATAACAAAGCTCCCGGAAGGCTAGAGAAAGCCCCAACTAACTCAATGCCACCAATGGACAGTAAAGCAAAGGTGTGCCTACAGAAGGGAGGCAGTGAAATAAAAGCGGGGCAGAAGCCCTAAAAAAGAACTTTGTTTGCCGGAATATTTTAAGTGCTAAAGGGGACTATACCATTTTGCTGACCCCTGACCTCGCTGCAACCAATCAGAGGTCAGGGATCTTAGCACCTAATACCAAAAGCCTGCTTGGAAAGTGTCTCTGCTTTATGCTATGTGCCATTTTCAACAACGAACAGGCTACCAAGTGAACATTCGGCATACTAATTCTGTTGACTGACAGTCCTGTGTGTATCAATCAGAAGCTGCCTTTACCCTGGAAAAATCTGAGGGCACATCCAGAGGTGAGCAGTCAGCAAACAGCAATCCAGGGAATCCTGCCCGGGCTTCCACAGCCAATTGGTCAGGGAGTGACTTTAAACTTGCATTGTGATTTTCCACGTGTGGGGAGATGGGTGGGTATTGCTTCCGGGGTTTGTACTGCTGTGACACCAGGCCCACTTAAACTTTACTCTGGGTGAAGGCACTGTGCAAATCTTAAAACACCTGAATACTAACCCCTCAGTCAGAAAAATCAGAACCCAGGCCCCTCATCCTTGTTTGAAACCACAAGGCAGAGGTAATAACTGCAACATTTATGGCGACCCAGTTACAAACGCTGTTCATCTGAACTTATTGCACCCCCTGCCCAATGCATCTGGAAGCAAGCTGTTATTAGCTCAGTCTGTCTTTCCTGGTTAAACTTTTGAAATCAATGCATGAATGGTGTTATTGATGTCACATAATGCTCAGGCAGCATGAAAAGCAAGAGCAGCTGCTAAAGAGACAGTGCTTCAGGAGAGTTACAAAAGTAGAAAATCAGACACTAAAGGAAAATAGGAGGGCATCTGGAGTAGAGGTGGACAAGCCAGAAATTGTTCACCTAGAGTCAAGCCAGAACCAAGCCAGGGATCTGGCTTGACTCTGCGAGCCAAAACATGACCCGAGCCTTGGCTCTTGCAGGCTGTTCACTACACAGCAGTTGAACATAAGTCATGGACCCTGTAGCATTTATCAATGAGACATGACAGACCAAATTGGCTTCCTCTGCTGGTTTGTTCATATGAATATTTCAGACACGTCACTAACTACTCAGGCTAACAAAAATTCGTAATTATGAACTGGCGATCATAAATGGAGGAAGCTGATTGGCTGAGAGGTTTTTGAAGCTGTGATGATATCGAGCTACATCATCACGGCTTCAGAAAACCTCCGGTCACCAGCCTCCTCAGTCTCCCAAAATCACATTTGTACTTCTTCCTTCAGTTCCCACACAACCACCCGATGTCCCTGCCACTACAAAGGAATGTAGATTTCATAGCAGCCTCAGTTAGCTGAAATGTCCTGCCACACTACAACCCGCTATTTCTTTTAAACTGAAGCGCTCGCTGCTTCTACGTGCGACTTTGCCATCTCGCTCTCTCCCCAGAGGCGTGGGCTTGCTCGACCGATCACCCGCCTGTTTTCCACACACAGTAGCGCTTGGGAAAAAAATTTTTTTTTTCTTTTTTACTTCAAAACTCCTGTATGTACCCTATCAGTTGCCAAGCTAAATACTGACAACTAGCAACTTAGCGATCTGTTGAAAAGACCGGAAGTCTCCCTGCTACTCAGTCAGCTCCATTTCAGTCTGTCTTCTGTTCCCTTCTGGTGGCTTGGATTACAAAATCCTGTCTACAGTATTTGTAAGAACAAAAATAAAAGCACACACAGTTACTCTGGCTCCTGACCACAGTATACAGGACTGGTACAGTCTTACTTCACAGTTGCACCTCCTCCACAAACATCAGTTACAGTTACATCAGTGCCACCTGCTGCCCAGACCCTTCCAGGAACTATCTTCGTGAAAGGTAGTCATCCAACACCCCAAAAACCTCATTTTCACAAGGTTATGCTTTTTTTTTTTTGTTAATGAAAAACTTTTTTTGAGCCAGTTCACAATAGTAATAAGTCACTCCAGGGTGTGGTATATCATGGGATATCGTCACTTCTCGGATGGTTGGACGCACTCGGCACCCAACTACCGAAGGCGTGACAATATCCCATGATATACCACACCCTGTCATGCCTTATTACTTAATTATACAATGGCAAGAAAAAATGCCGGCCTCTGATTGGTCAGTGCTCACCTTCAGTAGTGATGTTATCTCAGTATAACATCACTGTATGAAGACCCAGCACAGACGACTGCACCACAAGTCAAATAAATATCACTACTCTCCCCTCCCTCTGTCTGCAGCACTGACCTGAGCACTGAACACAGCCTACGGTAACAAAACTCCACAAGTCTCTGACCAAAAAAAAAAAAAAGCTCATATCAAAAATACCATCAGACAAAGCCCTTCTGCAGTTTCTAAAGTCCTGCTTGGCTCCTACTTTTCTCCCAGTTTGATACTGTACCGGTCACAAATAACCACCACTACAGGCCCCCACTGTAAGGACTACAACACACACCCCCCGCCGAAGATGTACATTCAAAACATAAACCTCCCATCCATGTTATCACAAAGTGTCCCTTTAACAGAAAAGTTGCGTTTCTTTTTTTTTACTTTTTTTTTTTTTAGTGTAGTCGAGCACCCTGATATAATAATAATAATCTTTATTTACATAGTATCTTTCAAATTGCCAAAGCGCTTTAACATACCAATGTAAACAAAACAATAAAGACAAGATAAAATGATAAAAGCATAATACAAATATAAATAGAATCAATTCGGGTAGGTTTGGCACCACATATAGGTTTTCGGGGCCTGCCTGAATCCCCCCACGGTCGTGCACTCCCGTAGCTGATGTGGTTGAGAATTCCACAGGGCTGGAGCCACATACATAAATGCATGGGCCCCCGATGACTTTAGAAATACCCTTGGAATTTCTAGCAACCCCTCATCAGCCAAGCGGAGCGGTCGACCGGGACAGTAGGGGGACAGGAGCTCTTTCAGGTAGTCCGGGCCCTGTCCATGTAGAGCTTTATAAGTCAGAAGCCCGACCTTGAAGGTGATTTGCCAACGAATAGGCAGCCAGTGCAGTTCACGCAGCACCGGTGTGATGTGACACACCCGAGGGGTCCCCATCCACAACCAGGCTGCAGCGTTCTGCACCAGCTGCAAGCGGCAGATATCAACCCCCGGCAGCCCTAGGTACAGCGAGCTGCAGTAATCAAGGCGTAAGGTCACAAAGGCGTGGATCAGCGTAGGAAGATCGCTGGACGGAACTAGGTGCTTGACCCTGGCAATGTTCCTCAGATGATAAAAGGAAGACTTGGCGCCTGCTGACATCTGAGATTGAAGTGTCAGCCCATTGTCAAGAGTCAAAACAGGAAGTTGTTGACCCTCTGTACAGACAGTTGGTAAGACCACATCTGGAATACTCTTTACAGTTCTGGAGACACCATCACTACAAAGTTATATACAAGGTTGAGGCTGTCCAGAGGAGGACAACCAAAATGGTGCAGGGTCTGCACCAGGACAACATATGAAGAAAGACTAAAGGAGCTTAAGATGTATAGCCTCGAGGAAAGGAGGGAGAGCGGGGACATGATAGAAACTTTCAAATACCTCAAGGGAATCAACAAAGTCCAAGAGGGTAGCATCTTTCAGAAAAAGAGATGTGCAAGAACAAGGGGGCACAATTTGAAGATAATGGGGAGAGTTCAGAGGTGATGTGAGGAAGTATTTCTTCACAGAGAGGGTTGTAGATGCATGGAACAGCCTTCTTGAGGAGGTTGTAGAGTCAAAAACAGTGGGGGAATTAAAGAATGCTTGGGACAGACATAAGGCAATTCTAGTGGGGGGGAGGAGGAAGTAGGCTGTTGGTTAACTAGGATCTGCAGCTTATCCGTTAGGTAGGGAAATGGGCAGACTAGGTGGGCCAAGCGGCCCTTACCTGCCATTGGATTCTATATTTCTATGTTTTAATCACCCCTAGGTCCCACACCTGTTCAGAGGCAAGAAACTAGGAGCCCCCCCCCCCAAGTAAAGCCCAGTAGGCTGACCAGAACCTCCAACCTCTCTATCCGATGACCCGGATCAACAACCATCACCTCAGTATTTCCCCGAGTTCAACTTCAGCCAGCTGGTATTCATCCAGTCCTGGATTTCAGTGTGGCAGTTGTTAAATACCGAAAGTGCACTATCCTGGTCGGGTGCAAAAGACAGGTAGAGCTGGGTATCATCAGCATAGCAGTGAAACCTCAGCCCATACCGTCTTACAATGTCTCTGAGGGGCAGCATGTACACCGCAAACAACATGGGGGACAACATTGCACCCTGAGGGACCCCCACATGGCAGAGAGAATGGGTCGGAGGAAAAAATCCTCAGCACCACCCTCTGTGTTCTGCCAGTGAGGAAGGACTTGAACCACCTGAGAACTGTACCAGACAGGCCATAGATGAACCTCAGATGCTTGAGTAGCACCCCGTGGTCCATGGTGTCAAAAGCTGAGGAGAGATCAAGAAGTACAAAGATGGAGCGGTGCTTCTGATCTTTTCCCATCAAGAGATCATTAAGCACCCAAACCAGCACAGTCTCGGTACTATGACTCTTATGTAAACTGGATTGGAGAGGTTTGTAGATGTCATGGATGGTCAAATGGTTCTCCAGCTGCAGTGCCACCACCTTCTCAATCACCTTCCCTACAAAGGGAAGGTTAGAGATTGGTCTGTAATTAGCAGGGCAGCCTGGGTCCAGAGAAGCTTTCTTCTGGAGAGGTGTCACCACCGCCACCTTCAGGGAGCTAGGGAACTCACCCGACTCAAGGGAGCACCAGACTATCCCTGCAAGGACCAGGCCAATGATGTCACAACAACCCACAATCAGGGAAGTTGGGCCCAGATCCAAACTACAGCACATAGAGTGAATAACCTGGAAAATACACATAACATCCTCGGACTCCAGTCAGTTGAAGGTACTCCAGGCAAAGCGAGAAAGAGTGACCAAACACCAGTCATTAGCAGCCCCCATAAAGTGTGCTGGTTGGATCTCCGCCCTGATACTGGCCACCTTATCTGCAAAGAACCAAGCAAGCTCATCACACTCAGACTGTGAAAAGGCTCTTCAGGACTGAAATCAGGCTGGGCTGCACAGCATGTCCACAGTTCAAAAGAGATGAGCCGGTCGGTTCTGAGCAGCAGCAATCTCCCCGGACAGGAACTCTGCCTTCTTACACGTGATTGTTGGCTGATAGACTTGATAATGTTAAATCAATCCAAGATGGTTGGTCTCCAGGGTGGATTTCCAGCAGCAATGCTCTAACCTTCGTCCTAGTCGCCGCAACTCCCTCAAGGTCCCATCACACCAAGGGGACCGAAGCCGAAGGGAGAGAGGACGAACATGGACAGGAGCAATAGAGTCCAGGGCCATAGTAACGGCCTTATTATAGGCCTGAACCAGGCCCTCTGGGCTCCTGCTTGCCTCAAGAATTACCGATAGATCAAGTACTGCCGCAAGGCCATCAGGGCTCACATCCCGTAAAGGGCGATATCTGACCATCTCCACAGGGGCCAGCCTATGAAGGGGGGCACAAAAACTGAACCTCACGGTGTAGTGATTGAACCATCTGACCAGTTCCACCCCCAGATCGGAGGCATCAATCCCCAGGAGGAAAACCAAGTCAAGAGAGCGACCATGTTTCTGCATAGCAGAGGTAACAATCTGTGTACGGCCCAGTGATGTAATCACCTGGAGGAAGACCTGTCCAAACTCCGAGAGTTCGTCATTGACCCAGGCATTAAAGTCACCCAGGACCATCAGCCTGGGTGACTCGAATGGCATGTCGACCACAAAGTCCGCTACTTCCTGAAGGAATCGCTTCTCATCCCCTGGTGGATGGTAGCGTGGGCAATCCTACAGCCTACATCTGCTGCTACGGTAAACTCAAATGACTTGACCTCCTCAACTGGTATGCTTGTGAGGCCCAGTTCAGTCTTGAAACAGACCGCTACCTTCCCCCAATGGTCCAATCTCGAGCGGCATATCACCGAGTACCCAGCCGGAATCACAGCCTCCAAAGTGAGGCCAGCATTCTCATTCAGCCAGGTCTCAGTGATGCAAGCTATCCTGACAAGATCTGTAATAATTGCTGTCTTGTTTTTAATGGATCTGCATAACTGTATACATGTATACTGGAAGACTGGACATTGCAGCACATGCGCATGACAGTTGCACACTCACTCCACCAGTCGGACACCGTACACTTAAGCCTTCTTTAAAAAAGTAAAATAAAATATTTAAAAAGTACAAGAAAGCCATACCTAAACTGACTTTCTTCTCCACAACAAAGTCACGGTAACTACAGTCGCTGAACAGCTCCTACTAAATCATTACCGGTCACCACTGTCTGATCATCTCGATAGCCATGCTCCTTGCATCACACAGCAGCACCATGGTAACTCCTCTATGATCTCTGCCACTAACATACCGAAATAGCTGCATAATCCTGCACTTTAAATATGTGAATAAAAACAAAACCACACTGTTAACAGAGAGTGGCACAGAGTAGACTCAGATCTTTATGTGATCAGAGAAGAAAGCTCTGGTGAGGGGAATGCAATGCAGTACACATACTGCAGCATCATCCAATGGCCAAACCAGAAACTGCGGACTAGTTCTTTAAAACATATACCTCCACACACCAAAACTGATAAAAAAAAAAAAAGCCACAAATATATATTTTTCTACTTTCTTCCTTTATTAAACAAAAGAGCCATTGTTTAATACCAATAATGCACTCCAGGGTGTGTGTCGTGCTGGGATAATGTCACTTCTCGGGTGTTGAATGCACTCAGCCTGTGGCCTCGTGGTTCAACCACCTGAGGCGTGACGTTATCCCAGCACGATTCGCACCATGTTGTGCATTATTACTTAGTTACACAAATGGGAAAAAGTGCCAGCTGCCAGTCAGTCGCATCAAGAAATGACCCCAAATCACTCCGAGCATCAGAAAGCCAGGACTGGAAAAGACTGCGACTGACAGCGAGATGCTCCTTCACAGTACCCACTATTCCTAATCAGTCAGAAACTGCAACCACCTAACATCTTGCTCTCTACTCCAATCCTGCTACCTCTCTGGTCGTGTCCCAATCCAGATGACACCACACACACACACACACACACACACACACACACACACACACACACACACTACCCCTTCTTCCATTTTTTGTTGCTACTTAAAAGTAAGCTTCTCTAACAGCCCCCCCTTTACTGGGGCTCTGTCCTTGTCCTCCCTCTCCCAAAGTGTTCATGTACAGTCCCAAAGCAGGAAGCCAGAAGCCCTACAACTAGGTACACCGCCGCTCCAGAATTCAAAACTACATTAGTTAGCCATGGGCACCACGCAGCCTCTCCATTTTTCAGAGACAGGCAACAGCTGAAGAAAAAAAAAGCACCTCCTTTTCTTTCTCGGTCGACACTCTCTTAGACAAACCACACTGCACTTTAACCTGCTGGGCTCACACATCACCCCAATCCACACTAAACGGTTCCAGCTGTCTCCACCTCAAGATAATGAAACCCTCAGTTTGTATAGCAGCGGCAGGTTGAAGCAGTGGACTTTGGAAGGGGAAACTGTAAGGTGCTGCAATGAAGATGTGTAGCTCGGATGGCAACCCTTGATCGAAGTAACCACGGTAAATCATGCAGTTCTGTCTTGCAAAAACCAAATAAAATTTGGGTCTACATCTCTGTAGGACACCCTGTGAACCTGGGGGTAGGGGAAGAGATTTCAATCCAGAAAACTGAAGCCTCACACACTCTCAGTATGGGTAGCAACTGTCAAACTAGCATGCTAATTAGTAAAGTTATGGCTAACTCAGGATTAGAGGTGAATTAAAAAAAAAGTGCATGCTCTTGGGGACATTATTCTACTGAGCAACAGGGAACTATTTTTTTTTCTGGCAAAGCAATAACAACAAAAAATCATTTAAAATGTGAAAAAAATGTCTTCAAGTTTTTCTGACACTCACAAAAAAAGGGCATTGCATAATCGTAATATACCACTCCAGGGTGTGGTCATGACAGGATTTACCACGCCTGGTGTGGTTTACTCACTCGGCCTCCAGCCTCCTGACCAAACCACTCCAGGCATGGTAAATCCTGCCATAACCCACGCCCTGTCCTAGTAAATTGCTTAAATGCACAATATCCATGTGTACATGCACCAAGAAAGGCTATCTAGGAACTATATGGCATAGCCCCTACCTTTGGATTTCTGAAGTGAACCCAACTAATATGTTCTATATGCCCCAAGACAGACTCCTTTCCCAAACTAGGAATCCTAATAAAGCCAAAACAAAATCTAAAGTGCGAAGGATGACAGCATTCACCCTCTCACCTATTATGTACATCGCAGCATGCAAAAGTGAGAGTGCAGAGTGTCACAATGTGTGCACCAATCTTTTTACCATAAACCAAACGGACCCCTATAACTTTCCACAAGTGTCAAGTCGGTGGCCGAGTAACGGAGTACAATATTACTAAACTACAGTATAATCATTTTACCTTTTCTGACAGGAGGGCAGCAGTGTCTTCTCCAGTCTATTACTGCCTCTTAGTCCCTACAGCACAAACACAGAGCCCACTGTCCTTCATAGGAAGGTAGGTGTACGACCGCGGTAACCAAAACAGGAGTCAGCAAAATGCTCCGGGCAGGGCTTACACTTGTGAACTCAACTGTAGTAATCCGAGTCAGCTCTTCCCGAGTAGTGCACGCCCTTAGGGACAGTCACCACTGCCTCCTGCACCGGTGTCGGTGCCAGCAGGAAGAAACGGCAGCAACAACAGTCTTCAGCGCATGGCACCCCTCTTCAACCACTCACTTGTTCTCAATTTCTTGCCACCAGCTACCTACACAGCAGCGGCCAGCAGCCACAACTCCCGGCAACCTGGGAGGGGGCGGGGCTCCACTACAACAGCAGCACAACAGACACACACACGCACAGCTGCATATAAATGTACACTGCGTACTTCGAATATGACCGACATGGTAGGCAGCAGATAAAGCATCGAAAATGTTTAATCATAGATTTTTTTATTTGCTGATTTAATTCAATGCTCCAGGTTTCTGCTGCGGCTATGGAAACCGCTTCAAACACTACCATGTGTCTTTCGGTTCTTTTCCTTGTGTCGAGCGGGTCCTAGTGCTCACTAGATTCATGCAAGTTGATCTACTTTGGGACTCGGAGCAATTTTTCCAGAGGGTTGCATTAACTTTTTTAATTGTAAGTGAGATTGAAGCTAGTTTGCTGTCATAATCATTGCATAACTCTTTCTACTATAATGTGGACGTACATCATAGCTGCCGAGCTAGTGAGGTGGTTGACATATTCAGTCTTACATTGTTTTTGTTAAAAATTATGAATAGTTTTAACGTGAGACTATTATCGATCTTATATAGCAAAACCACGTACTACAGAAGCGAGAGTTATTCATGTAGTGTACAAATAAAGCACAGGCATCAGAAATGAGCATGGCCTCTATCCCGCCCCCGACGTCTCCAACGAAAACCCCTATGGAACACCAAACAAATGCATTCATTTGAGAAAAACAATACGATTAGGGATCAGTTTTATTTATTTAGTTGTTTAACCAGGTATAGCACACTCGGCTGAAAGCTTTTTTTACCGGAGCGACCTGGGAACACAAGGAGGTTAAGTGACTTACTCAGATTAGTACGCAAATGGAAGCTGTGGGCGCTTCAAATCAAAACTGGATGTCGCCAGATTTGCAGCTCAGAGCCTTAGACCACTGCGCTATACTGCCTCCCCAGTTAACGTTAAAGTGCAAAGTTTGCAAAGTAGGGAAATGCAACGGGGTTAAAAAGTACCCAGACGCTTGTTAAATGTATGGGGTGGTGTCCCCTGGGCTTCATGTGCACAGTACTGGCATTACCCTAAATTCAGCACTGTTTTTCAAGGCACAGCCAGTTACTTAAATAACAATTGTTGGAGAAAGTTACCAAAGTTAGGGTAACAGGCAGGAAGCATTCAATTATTTTTAACCTAACATCAGAAAATTATACTGGGGCTTGGTGAATCTGGGATGTGGTGTTTTGGGGATTTAATTGATCATGTGATACAGGGTTGGTATTACCCAGTGACCATCACATGGTATGGTTCAATTTGGCTACTACATCTAAATCATCCCATTCCAAGGCAAAAATATGGGACTTCAGAGGAGCTAACTTTGATAAGATGGCCAACAGAGTTAAGCTAGCCCTGGCAAAAAGAAACACAGGTGAGGGGGTACAGGCAAAGTGGGCAAGCATTAATGATGCAATACTTGAAGCAACATCCCATTGTGTTAGACAGAAAGGAAGTGCAAAAGAAAAAGGAAACCACTTTTTCTCAAATACAGTAGCAGAAAAGGTCAGAGCCAAAAGGCTGGCCTTCAGGAAATATAAGGAACACAGCGTAGGAAGATAGGAGGCATACCAAACTGCCCTAAGGGAAGCAGGAAGGCAGTAAGGCAGGCAAAGTCCCAAACTGAGGAAACACTAGCATGAACAGTAAAAGAGGGTGAAAAGACTTTCTATAGATACATTAGTGAAAGGAGAAAGTCCAGAGGGGTATTGCAAGTTTAATGGAGAAAAGGGAGCATGTGAGGAGGAGGACCATGTAAAAAGCATCTATCCTAAACAGATACCTTTGCTCAGTATTTACTGAAGAGAAGGTAGGCAGGGCCCACAGCTCAGCACCATGGACACGGGGGAGGTGAGCACTACTCCTTCACGAAGAAAGGGTCCTGCAAGAGCTTGCTAAGCTCAGGGTGGATAAGGCAATGGGACCTGATGGCATACATCCCAGGGATACTTAAAGAGCTAAAGGTGGAACTAGCAGAGCCATTAGCAGAACTGTTTAGTGAGTCTCTGAGCATAGGAGAGGTCCCAGAAGACTGGAGAAGGGTTCATGTGATCCCACTCCACAAGAGTGGTAGCAGGAGGAGGTAGGGAACTACAGATCAGTCAGTTTTACCTCAGTAGTGGCAAGATTATGGAGGCACCTTAAGGAAAGGATAGTGCAATACCTGGAATCCATAGGGCACAGGATCCAAGACAGCATGGGTTTACAAAGGAAGGTCCTGTCAAACTAATCTCATAGATTTCTTTGACTGGGTAACCAGAGTGGTGGACCAAGGGGAGCAGTTGACGTTGCTCTACCTTGACTTCAGCAAAGCTTTTGACACTGTTCCACATAGAAGATTGATAAATAAGCTGGGTAGGCTCGGGTGGTCAGAAGTTGGTCAACTGGGTGGCAAACTGGTTGATGGGCAGAAAACAGAGTGGTGGTAAATGGTATACAGTCAGAAGAGATGCAAGTCACAAGTGGGTACTCTCAGGATCAGTCCTGGGGCCAGTCCTCTTCAACATCTTCATTAGTGACCTTGCAGATGGACTAGAGGGTAAGGCTTGTCTGTTTGCAGATGACACCAAGATCTGCAACAGAGTAGATGATCCAGATGGGTGGGCAGAATGAGAAGAGATCTGGATAAACTAGCAAAATGGTCAGAAGAGTGGCAACTGGGTTGATGTCAAAGAAGTGCAAGATCATGCACATAAGGAAGAGAAACCCTGAAGCCACCTATAGGCTGGGAGGGGAGTTGCTAGCAGTCACAAAGGAAGAAAGAGACTTGGGCATCATCATCACTGATGACCTGAAATCATCCAAGTAGACCTCTAAAGCAGTAGGTAAGGCTAGGTAGGTGTTAGGGTGTATTAGTAGGGGTATCACAAGTCGTAAGAGGGAGGTAATAATCCCTCTTTACAAGACACTGGTTAGGCCCCATCTGGAGTACTGCATGCAGTATTGGAGGCCACACCTTCACAAGGACATTAACCAAATTGAGGCAGTCCAGAGAAGGGCAACCAAAATGATTCAGGGACTGCATCAGAAGACATATGAGGACAGATTAACAGAGCTCAATATGTATACCCTTGAGCAAAGGAGGGAGAGAGGTGATATGATCGAGGCATTCAAACACCTTGAGAGCATTAACAAGGTGAAAGAGTCTAACATATTTAAATATAAGAAAAATAGCAGGACAAGAGGACACAGCATGAGTTTAGAGGGGGTCTGATTAAGGGGGGATGTGAAGAAATTCAGGTGGTGGATGCATGGAATGGCCTACCTCAAGAAGTGGTGGCTATGAATACAGTGCAGGGCTTCAAACAGGCATGGGATAGGCATAAGGGAGCAATACAAATGAGTATGAATAGATAGGCCACTGACAGAGCAAAGGCCAATGGCACATTTATAAGGTAGAAAAAGAAATGGGCAGACTGGATGGGCCTTGCGGTCCTTATCTGCCGTCAACTTCTATGTTTCTATAACTTCAGCACCCTCTTTCTAAGCTTTGGTGTGATGAGTATTTTTCTGAGCCAGGAAAAACAGTGTCAAATTTAGAGCAATGCCAATGCTACATCACACAATCATTCGGATCCTGAAAAACATCACATCACAGATGCACCAAGGTCCAAGGGAATTTTTGTTTCCTCTAAGGTCTCATTTCTGTACTAGTTTTGTGGCATTAATGGGCAACCCTAACTGCTGCCTTTTGCATAGAGGATAATGGATAGGAGACAGTCACTAATCATGTTGTAATCACATCGAGTAGTTTCTGTGACAACTAGGTAAATGTAAACCTCAACAGAGCAGCTCAAGAGGTTTACATTTGTCAAGGAAACCACAAGATGCAATTTCAGGGCGGTTATTGTCTGTTTTCTATCCATTAGCTTTTATAGTGTATGGGGCTAAATACACTATAAAAGTTATTAAGAATTGAGGATTGTAACTAGAGGAATCTGATTGGCCAAGAGCTCTTTGAAGCCGTGATGATATTGGGCTACATCATCAGGGCTTCAGGAAAGTTCTGGCACCACCAGCCTCTTTGCTCTCTACTGTCTGAGAACTATTTTTTCAAAATGTACTCCTACACCACCCAAAAGCTCAATCATAAAATGTTTTAAAACCTGTTTGTTTTATGTTTTTTTATTTATAAAACTTCAAACTCGGTTCATAATAGCAATAAGTCACTCCAGGGTGTGGAATATCATGGGATATCGTCACTTCCCGGGTGGTTGGATGCACTCGGCCTTTGGCCTCGTGCCCAACCACCCGAGGCGTGACTATATCCCATGATATACCACACCCTGTCGTGCCTTATTGCTTAATTATATAATGGGCACTAATGAAAGGTCAAATGACGACTTGCCAGTAGGTAGAAAGTGTCACTTAACCATTCATTAATGCCCTGGTAAACCAACAGTTGGCATGCCGATTGTAAAAAGCTTTTGATTTTTTTGATTTTTACAATCAGCTAGCTCATTTTATAAGTGTGATAACCCACTCCAGCCCATGGGTGTATCAGGGCACTGAAGCACTTCCTGGCTGGTTGAAGTCACTCGGGCAAGCCCTCATGCCTCACAATGCACCCGGGGTGTGCATTAATGCCCTAATACATCCATGGTCTGTCGTGTGGGTTATAACGTACATGGAGGAACCGCTGTGGCCGCTGGTCAGAAACCCCATGATAGGGGCTAAAACAGGCTAACTTTTTTTTCATTGCTCCAGGCTCTCTCAATAGTACTGCTCACTGCCACGGCTGTTGATCTGAGCATGTGCACTAAGGATCACGTTGTTACGGTATCAATGTGACATAGTCAAGAGGGGTTAACAACCTCTTGACATCACATCAGTACCATAACAACATGGTAAACTGTCTGAATTCAGACAGTATAAAGGACTCCCGATACATTATAATCAGTTTATCTGTAGGAGTGCTGAGAAGAACTGCTATGGTTATAAGAGTCCCTTTTCACTCTTCCCCTGTTTTTCTGCAAAATCTCCAAAAGAGCTGCTTCCAACTTGTGAGGCATCTGTAGAGGGAATCTGTTGTAGCTTTTGTTTGAATTCTGCTGGATCCTGTTAGCAGCAGTGGGCCAGACGCTGAGGCGCCACTCTCCTTCTATTTTAACTGTGTAAATTACCTAAAACTGCTGTTTTCCACTATTGTATTGCAAGGGAAACTGCCATTTACTACTCTTCTGTAATTACAGCTCCTTTTTGCACGTTAATAAGGTGGGCCAGGCTGGTATCACAGCATCCCTCTCACAGTCCTTTTGTAGTAGATGAATATGACGCTGGAACGCTTTGGATACTGCCTTTAGCTAACTGCTGCACCTCCTCTGTCTCTTTCCAGCCTGCAACTCCCACCCCACAGCACCCAGCTGAGCGCCGGGGCTTCACTCCGCCAGCGGGCGGTCGGCGGCACCTTAGCTGAACCAGGAAACCATGAGGCCAGGAGGAACAGCGAGGGAGCAGTTGGGAAAGGCGCAGCCAATCGGTAAGTGAGCGCTCCTCCAGGCACAGCAGCCGATTGGCTCTCCTGCCCCATTGACTTACACTGGCTCAGCCTGCATTGCTGAAATCTGTGTGGGACTCGATTTTGCTTTTCACTCTTCCGCTGTTTTTCTGCAAAATCTCCAAAAGAGCAGCTTTCAACTTGTGAGGCATCTGTAGAGGGAATCTGTTGTTGCTTTTGTTTGAATTCTGCTGGATCCTGCTAGCAGCAGTGGGCCAGACGCTGAGGCGTCACTCTCCTTCTATTTTAACTGTGTAAATTACCTAAAAAGTGCTGTTTTCCACTATTGTATTGCAAGGGGAAACTGCCATTTTACTGCTCTTTACTGTAATTACAGCTCCTTTTTTGCATGTGTAAGGTGGGCCAGACACTGAGGTGCCACAGCACCCCCCCCCCAGTCCTTTTGTAGTGCAGATTTAGTCAGTGATGCTCAGGAACGCTTGATACTGCCTTTATTAACTGCTGCACCTCCTCTGTCTCTCTCCAGCCTGCAACTCCCACCACACAGCACCCAGCTGAGCGCCGGGGCCTCACTCCGCCAGCGGGCAGTCGGCGGCACCTTAGCCGAACCAGGGAACCACGAGGCTGGGAGGAACAGTGAGGGGGCAGTCGGGAAAGGCGCCAAACTTTTGCCCACCCACCCTTCCCCTCTTGTGTGTTAATTTATTGGCATCTTCCTGCCAAATCTCTTCCTCAGCATTTTTCTAAACCAACAGAGAGTCACACCAGCTTTGCTGGATCCAACCAATCAGAAACTTCACTACTCCCCAAAGCCAACTACCAATATCTCTTTCAGAATGGGGAGCTTACTTCTTGATACCCTTTCACTATCAGCCATAGGGTTCCACAAAGAAGATGTCCCTCATACAATTTAGAGTGATCCATCCGCCCAGTCTCTCTGAACCATCCCCTTTGGCTGACACTCAAACCCTCATATATGCTCTACCATTGCTGCATCGACTACAGTGGTGTAATCACCATAAAGAGACACATACCACACACATGTATTTCAGCCAAGGTTCTACTGCTGGATATATAGATCCCCCCCTAAGCCTAGTCGTCAAACTGCTACTTGGTATCCTGACACACTTCCTTAAAACCACAGGGAGCACCCCAAAAAAAGAGTGGCAACAGAATAAAAGAAGGAGGACCAAAGACAGCCCCTCTCCCTATCACTGGCGCCCTCATGAAACTACTGCTCTTTCTATTGCTCTGTATTGGTAATGTGAAATCAACCCGACCTCTTGAAAGTATCACTCTCCATCAGACCTAACCTCAATTAAAGGCTTCAGTTTCCTGCATATTAATGTATGCAGTCTGTTGAAAAAATTTATGTTGATACAAGCCTGGGTTGCCCATACCTTGCCAGACTTTCTTGTGGTAACTGAGACATGGCTCAAACCCACCACAGCGGACAGGGATGTTAACCTACCTAACTACCAGCTATTCAGAGCTGATTGCCAAACAAGGGGAGAGGTGGAGTAGCCATATATGCAAAATCCGGTATAGCTATATCCTATATTGCTGCAACATCTATGCCCAAGGAGTTTGAATGCCTATCGCTAAAAGTCTCTCCCCAATACAGCAGCTTTTCAATTAATTGGATGCTACAGACTCCCCCCTCTGCTGAACACAAGCTCTTATCCCACCTGGGGAACCTGGTCAAGCCCAACACTGAAGAAGTCATTATTCTAGGTGACCTGAATTTCAACTGGCTCACCCAGGCAACTACACCTCTGGTATCATTCTGTGACACCTATGGGCTCACACAGTTAATTAATGAACCAACAAGAATAAATGCAAGGAATAGTAGTAACAGCACACTACTTGATATCATGCTAGTGAGTAAACCACATCTATTCACACACGCTGGAGTGCTCCTATGCGATATAAGTGATCACTGCCCCATCGCAGGGGTAAGATCCACCAGCATAACAACAGATCCTGCAAAATTCCTCATGAGGAGATCCAAGAAAAACAACAATATTGAAGGATATCTGCATGATCTAGCTTACTCTCCACACTGGCAAAAGTTTTATCTTGCAAATTCTGTAGAAAAAGCTCAGCAGGTGCTAAATAGCATTATAATAAATGCCCTTAACATCCATGCCCCAATCTCTAGTATCCCAATAAAAAACAAATCCTGTTGCTGGTTTTCAGCTGACCTCAAAGCTGCACTGCTGGAGAGAGACAAACTCTGGAAAGTGGCAAGAAAAACTAAGAATGCAAACGACTGGATGATTTTTAGGAAAGCCAGGAATAGATGCATCAGGAAAGTTAGGGATGCAAAGGCTGCCTTCTACCTGGCCGAGCTCGACTCTTCCTACCATAATCCTGCTAGGTTTTGGGGCACCATCAAGGGTGTGATGGGACAGGATGCTAACAACCCCCTTCCAACTCAACTACACAATAGTTATGGCCCTATCACTGGCAAAATGGAAATCCTGGACGCATTCAACAACCACTTCACAACGACTGGCCTTGCCTTTGACACCTCCCCAGCTAACCTGCTGAGGGACCAGTTACGCTCCCACTACATTGGTGATCAAAGAGTTGACTCTTCCTTTAGCTTCAAACCTATACTGTTGAAACAAGTTGAGGATCTATTATGGCATCTGGATACCAAAAAAGTGCAGGAGCAGACTCTCTGGACCCCTTCTTTCTAAAGATTGCATGCCATGTACTTGCAGTCCTCCTAACACACCTCTTTAACCTTTCCCTAAACTCTGGCTCTATTCCCACACTGTGAAAGACAGCCCAAGTGGTCCCCCTTCTAAAATCAAGGGACCCTATGGATCTTAATAATTACAGGCCCATTTCCATTCTACCTGTGCTATCCAAGATGCTGGAGAAATTAGTGAGTAATCAGCTAAGGGAATATCTTGACAATGCTAACCTATTAAATCCATCTCAATCTGGATCCAGGGCCAAACATAGCACTATCACTGCATTAGCCAAAGTCACAAATGACTGTCAAACCGAATTGGATAAAAAGAATAATGTCTGTACAGTATTCCTGGACCTGAGCAAAGCATTTGATACTGTGGACCATGAGCTGCTACTCTCATCCCTGCACTCCCTTGGCCTAGATCCACCTCCTTAAGTGGTTCAGATGCTACCTCCGTAGGTCACAGCAGGTAAAGCTGAAGGTGACCTATCCCCATTAAGAGCACTGTCAAGAGGAGTCCCCAAGGCTCTATTCTGGGTCCTATCCTTTTGCCATTTATATAAATAACATTGATTCAACCCTTACCAAGTCCTCAGTACACCTCTTTGCTGATGACACTGTTCTGTATGTCAGCAACCCTTCGCCTACAGTTGCTCATGAAATCCTACAAACAGAATTCTCCTTGTTACAACATCAGCTACTGAGAAAAGCTTCTGCTAAATGCAAAGAAAACTAAAGCAATGATGTTCACAACTCAAAACTCCACCAGCACATCCTCTTCAATCACTCTCCCAGCTATGCACTACACTTGGAGAAATCTGGAGTATGTTGAAAACTTCAAATACCTAGGTGTGTGGATTGACAACAGACTCGACTTCACTCATCATCTAGAAGAACTGTTAAAAAGCTTTGCCAAAGGCTTGGCCTCTATGGATTAAAACCCTTCCTTAACAGAGACTCAAAGATGAGGTTAGTCCAGGCCATCTTTCTATCAGTTATTGACTATGCAGACTTCCTTTATAGTCACTGCCCCATCTCCTACCTTCACAAGTTGGATACCTTATATCATAGAGCTATAAGGTTCATTACAGATCTGCCATATAATACCCACCATTGCTCTCTTTATGACGCAGTTGGATGGGTTTCCCTTCATATCAGGAGGAGCAGAACTGCAACTCTATGGATTTACAGAGCTTTATCAAAAAAACTTCCAAACTATATCCTGGACTGCTTCAACCTGACCACTCCTAGCTCCTATGCCCTAAGAAGCAACAATATCATCCTGCTCAAATTGCCCAAAGTCAACACCAGGCTAGGGAGAGCAGCAATCAGCTATTCTCTAGCTATAGCATGGAACACCCTACAAAAATCCATAAAACTGTCCATTATCATTCCATTTGCATCCTTTAAACAGCATTGTACAGCCTTCTTCACAGAGAAATGCAGTTGCTACCGCTAGAGATAGAATAGTCTTCCTACAAATCTGGCGTCCAATCATATATGGCATATTCCTTCCAGTCAGATACCCCCAGCTTATGGCACCCAATAATACCTTCACCATCCTAGTATTCATTATGTTGTGTGTCTGTCATGACCCCCATTGGGATATGTATATACTGTACATACTGTAGATATTAGCTTAACCTTCCTTTAACTGAGTTTTAACATGTGAATTCACTGTACATCATTGTGTTATAAACATTATTTTTCTCTGTATGTATAACTGTCTTATAAAGCGTATCATGTATTTGCTGTGTATCAACTATTGAACCGTGACCTTATCAGGTCCATCTTGTAAATGAGCCTTGCTCAATGATGTTCGCCTGAATAAATAAAGATTTGATTGATTGATTATCTTCTCATTAGTGTTGGCTCAAGAAGCTGTATAGGATAGTGTATGGGTAACCATACACTACAAGGCTGTTCTTCCACCGAGTAGATACAGTGTTGACTGATGACCTTGAAAGCAAAGCTCGAGAGGTCTCCAAGTTGGTATTGTATCTAGGAGGTGAAAGAATAGTCGAGTAGTGTATGGGTAACCATACACTGTTCTATATAGTGTATGGTGACTGAAAAAGAAAAAAAACACTCACTTTTCCATATTTTAAATCAGCTCTACTGATCGCCCTCGATTAATAACTGCCACTGCCCAGCACATGCACACACCACTCTCACACAACAAGGGACAAATCACAATGTTTGCTGGAGTCCCTTGTATTATGACATCCTCACTAACGTAGAACAAAAAGTCGTTCTGCGTTAGTGAGAACATCACTACTGCAGCAGAACAACTTTTTGCAGTGTATGGATTTCCATACACAACCACATTCCACCATACACTATAAAATAATTAACCATTTGCCTAAATCATTTATTTATGTCACTGCTACTGCCTTGTCTGTTTAAACCATTTAGGCATTTTAACCATTTTTTCCAAGGGACACCTACTAACATGGCTGGGGGCATAGGGGTGTACATGGATTCTTAGGTGCAGATTCATATCAGATTCTGAGGCTGAGATCTATGGACACCACTCTCCCCCTGCAGTCACTGTTAAAAAAAATGAAAGAGGTTTGTTTATACAGTAGCTCCTTTCAAAAGAAATAAGATCGCCATGTTAGTTAAGTCGATGGTGCAGAAGAAAACAAGAAATATGTTGCAGGTGATACATTTTATTGGACTAACAAAATTGATATTGAGATTCATTTTCTTTTTTTTTTTTTTAATTTAGTCTTTTTTCCTCCCCCAGCTGCCAGCCACCTGATGTTATATTTTTTGTCAGCCTGGTCACGGGCCACGGGCTCTGCTCCCAAATCGGCCTCGGGCCCTCTGATGCCCGTGGCTTCCCCCACGGCATGGGGCTGCGGCACTTCCCTCGCATGTCAGAACTTCACCCAGGTCAGAGGGTTGGCCTAGGAGCAAATCGGCCATGGCAAGCTTCATTAGCAGTGGCTTGGCAGCTGGACTTTTTCCATTTCTCTCCGGGAGGCAGGGTCGCAATGACGCTCGCGCCTGCCCTCCGCCTCCTATGCGCACTCAGTGCCGGTAGTTATGTGACTCCTGGCCTCCGCCAGGGTCAGCAATGCTCCGGCACTTCCTCACCCTCCCCTGGAGAAGGAGAGCAGTCCCTGGGATGCTCCATCCTTCTCCCCCGGCCGGCCCTCCAGTGACCCTGGTCCATTCCCGAACCCGGGTCGCCGGCGTCACATGCGGAAATCCAACCGCTGCACCGACGGGCCAGCTATTGAGATTCATTTTCAACAGGTACACCCTCTAAGTCAGCTAGTTTCATAAAACTGTATCCCAAAGTACTTTACAATCCAGGCAAGGGAGCGGAGCCGATATTGCTACAGTTAGGTCCCAGAGAGTATCAAACAGCAAAAAGGTAAGAGAGTGAGACAAAGAGAGATTTGAACATAAAGTACACCCAAGTCAATAAGGCTACAGTTTTTTGAACATTTCTTTCCACATAAACTCCAGGTGTTTGAAGTTTGATCGATGAATTACGTTGTCACAAAGTTGTGATGAAAGAACTCACTGACAATAAGGCTGTACATGTCATGTTCCTGTGTCACACCTGCCTCAAACACCAACAATGACAGTAAATAGCACTGGAGCAGGCACAGGCAGACAGCATTACAAAACAAAACAAAAAAGATTATCACAAGAGCTGTCCCAGTGGTGTGGCCGGTTGAGGCGCTGGATACCACAAAAGGGGTGTTGTCCACTGGGAGGGTTTGTCTCTGGTCTGCCTCCATGTTAAAATTTAATATTTATTAAACTATAAATTTTAGTAGCCAGGTATGGTGTGTGTGCCACTGTTTTCTTTTCTAACGATGCAATACCACCTGCCACACCGGTGACCACGCTTGCCCAGCTGGTTATGATTGTTCTTTGATATTTGTAATATAAAAATGTAGTGTGTGATTTGTCTCCATACAGCAGCTGTGCCATGGGTCAGGTTTTAGTGGAACTAACAGGATATATTAACCTGAAACCAGGAGGTAATTAAAAAGAGTAGAGAGCTTTAATTCTAATTAAGGGTCTCCTGTTTATCTGACTTAATTGGAGCTGACCAGCTGCCAGAATATAGGGATTGTAAACTTTTATGATGTTTTAGAGGAAAAAACATTTGTATACCATGGTGTGAAAAGTCATAAAAATCCTTAGATGTGCCCTGGGAAGAGGACATTCTCGAGATCAAAGAGGGAATTTTAATTAAGGAGTCATATTGGGAAATGAGTTTTTGTTGATGTCACCTGATTTAATATACCTCCTGATAGGGCATCCTGTTTGTATATTTTTTACATTTAACAAGGAGGAGCTAGATGACATCATAGAAGGGGTGTGGAAACCCAGACTTTTAAACTGTATACTGTGTTTGAAGAGACGCACTTCTTTTTTTGGACTCTTAAGAAACATCTAACTTTAAGCACTGTGTAGAGGTAATACATTAGATAGAAAAAGTCTAACTGTATGTTAATAGGAGTTTGTATGTAATTTTCTTTGTTTTCCTTTAAGTGATTGTATGCTTTGTGATATATTGTTCTGTGTTTACATTTTACATATTTTTATCCATTTTGTTAAGTAAACCTCTTATTTTAAAGAGACTGCCTGGTGTGTCTTCCAATTTCTTTCTTTTGCATGTGACGTATAGAGGATTAAGTTGACAAAACTGTTCATAAGCTTGATGATGTTACCAAAACTGGGATAAGGTAAGAATATACCTAAGGTCTTTTATAGAATTTTAAGGGTTCATTTTGGATACTGGTTAGGTACCCTTAGGTGAAAGATATCTGGCATCCCCTCGAAGAGCAGATCATCTGAGCCTGTACATTTGGGTACGCTAGCATAAGGTTCACAGTTTGAATCCCCCCAGAACTTGAGACTAAAGGTGATTCGGACCCACAAACGGACAGGAGAGTTACCCTGTTCTGTTATCTGTTTACAATACTGTGCTCAGAGGTTGGCACTGTGGGAGCAGAGGTCCTGACCTGCTGAGAGGGGTTGGTGACAACCTGAGGTAGAAAATGGACTCGTGTTGCTGGGGGCAACTGAGAAGGAAGAGGATTGAGCATCTGACTGACTGCTGTTTTCTCCTGCAGAAGGAGGAGTTGCCACACTGCTCCTACATTGACACCATGTGGAAGTGTGGTGGTAGGTAAAGGGGGTGGCTTGGGAGGGGATCAGCGGGCAGCAGGTGCCATAGTGTGTGTGTGACCCCATGCACACGCACGCTCTACGGCATCTTTTACCAGAATCATATGCCGTAGTTTGTATGACTCCATGCACACACACACACTCTACAGCATCTTTTACCAGAATCATATGCCGATAGTGTGAGTGTGACTCCATGCACACGCACACTCTACAGCATCTTTTACCAGAATCATATGCCGTAGTGTGTGTGACTCCATGCACATGCACACTCTACAGCATCTTTTACCAGAATCATATGCCGTAGTGTGTGTGTGACTCCATGCACACGCACGCTCTACAGCATCTTTTACCAGAATCATATGCCGTAGTGTGTGTGTGACTCCTTGCACACGCACACTCTACAGCATCTTTTACCAGAGTCATATGCCGTAGTGTGTGTGACTCCATGCACATGCACACTCTACAGCATCTTTTACCAGAATCATAGGGGTTGCAAGACCTCATTTCAGCAGAATCATAGTAGTTGCAAAGCACCTCCACCGACCACATTGTATATAAATAATTGCTAGGGAAACCATGTTTTAGGGGTCTCTAGGGGTTCCATTAGACATTCTAGAGGCTGCAAAGAAATCAAAAAGATCTCAACCACAACCCCTGGCTATTTCTAAATGGCACCCCCAGTGAACACCAAAAATTAAAAAAAATGATAAACAAGAAAAACAGATTATTCAAAAAATGGAAAAGGATTAAACAAGAAGGGACCAGGGCACAATGCAATAACATATCCAAAATAATAAAAAAGAATATCAAAGCAGCTAAAGCTAACTATGAGTTAACACTGGCAACTAGGGTAAAGGGAAACTACAAAACCTTCTACTCTTATATAAACAGCAAGAAAGGTACTCAAAAGGGCTAGGCCCTCTTAAAAATCAAAAATGGGGAACTAATATCTGATGATATGGAGATGGCTAATTTAACCAATACTTACTTTTCCTCAGTATTTAACAGTAAAAATGACACAGCGGGGGCAGATTTCAATATGCACAACACACAACGTGGGATGATTATTAGCAACAAGGATGTGGAAACCTAGGCTAAATAACTTAAATCCCAATAAATCCCCAGGACCTGATGGGCTTCATCCAAGACTCCTAAACAAATTGAGCGAGGTTCTTGCTCCACCATTAACACATATTTCAGGAATCAAAAAACAGTGGGGATGTAGTAGACAACTGGAAAATTGCAACAGTAATTCCTGTTTTCAAGAAGGGAAATAAATCCAGCCCCTCCAACTATTGGCCAGTAAGCCCAAATTCAATTTCATCAAAAGTATTGGAAGGAATATTGAAAGATGCAATTTTAACATTTATGGATTAAAATCAATTTACAGATGGTTCACAGCATGGATTTACAAAGGTAAGATCCTGCCAGATGAACATGCTGGCCTTGTATGACAGGATGGTTAGGAGTTTGGATGGACGAAGTTCAGTAGATGTCCTGTTCCTGGACTTCTTGAAGGCATTTGATTAACTCCCTCATGCAGAGTTAATATCAGTAATGCAGGAGTTAAGCATACATTCCCGCATAACAGTCTGGATTCAAGAGTGGTTGAAGGACAGAAAGCAGAGAAATAATAATAATAATATTTTTATTTGTATAGCGCAATTCAAACATCCAATCGCTTTACATACAACATCTTAAAACAACTCAATAAAATCATATGAAACATACACAGCGACTTCAATTAAAATCTTCTGAATTCCTAATACTTCAAGTATTAAAAGCCTATTTGAATAAATACGTTTTTAAACTGGTCTTGAAACTCTGTATCAGGAGAGCTTTTTCCGAGTGCTCAAGAGTCACACGTGGAGTGCCCAGGGATCAGTGCTGGGGGCATGTCTCTTTAATCTATATGTATCATCATTACAAAGCAATTCACAAAAAGTCTGGCTGCAGAAATTTGCTGATGACTGTAGGTTAGGAGCAGTGGTTGACAACACTAAAGGAGATTCTTCACTACAAACAGCACTAAATAAGCATCTCGGAATGGACTAGTAAATCAAAACTAGCCGTAAATCTGGAGAAATGTGCTATTGTGTACCTGGGCAAAAAAAAAACTTGCCTCACACACACCTTAGATAATCAACCACTAAAAGTCACAACAGAAGAGTGGGGACCTGGGGTTCATGGTCTCCCAAGAAATGACATTTACATCCCGCTGTAGAAACATTACCCAAAGATGTAACAGAATCCTCAACTGCATATTCAGACATACAGCATCCAGGAGCAGGGAGGTTATTCTCCCAGTGTATACGTCACTGGTAAGATCAGTTTTGGAATATGAAGCTCAGGTCCGCTCACCCTATAAAAGGGGACGTCGCATTGCTGGAGAGGGTACAAAAAAGAGCCACCAGGGCAATAAACAACATATCAGGCAAGAACTATGACATAAGATTAAGTGAGCTAAATATGTTTTCACTGGAGAACAGAAGAAAGAAAGAGAGATGACATGTGCCTAGTCCACAAGGCACGGAGGGATAATGATCTATGCGATAACCTAGGTCTAGGAACTAGTGATAACACATATATCATCCGGTCACATCCTCTCCTACTAAAATCAAGACAAACACGATTAGTAAGAAAAAGCAAGTGGTTTAATCAACAGGTGATCCAGGATTGAAACAGGTTACAAGAGGTTACAAGAGGTGGTGGCATGCAAAACTAAAAATTCATTTAAACTTAAACTAGACGGTCATTTTCAGGGAATCTAATACACATCTAACTGGCAAGCAATAAGGACGAAAATCTATTTAGCTCTGTAACAATCCTATGAATCCTATGAATTATTGCATTCTCCAGGTCTGGGAGTGAGAATGGAGAAAATAGGGGTCAGACAACCCATCTGCCCACCTCTAGCCCATGCCAACTCTCAAGACTCCTACTGCCACTTCTGGATGTGGTATCTGCAGGGAAGGATGTCCCTTCCCCTCCTGGCCCTACCTTTGGGGAGCAATCCATGAGAGAACCTGGGAGGCAGATAAGTCGAGGGAGAGGTGGTTGTTGGTCAGTGTAGTCAGGACAGGGGCAGAAGAACAATCCCCTGTACTCAGACAGGAAAAAAAGCAACATGAAAAAAAAAGATTATGACATATAAAATATACAAATAAAACTGTAATGATATCTCAGGGTACAAATGACAAATAGAAACTACTTGGGTCTGATTCACAAACGATCGGGAATGGTGCACGGTGCTTGCACTGACCAGGAATGGCACAATGGACGACTTGCACCACACCATGCATCATTCCTGATTCAAAGACATGGCTTGCGCCACATGGGAGGCCACCTTTGTCAACCAGGTTTGCACTGCTCTTGTGGCGGATGCACAGCTGTGTCCTGGCGGATGGGGGCTTGCACCATAGCAGTGATGCCATATCCTCATTTCCATAATTCCAGAAGAGCCACAATAAGCACAGAGCGCACCTGAGTTTAGATCAGCCTGGAGCTGGTCTAACAGTCTCTGGGCCACTCCTGGAGCCAGTGTCAGGTGTGAAGTGCTCCTGTGTCCTGTCCTTGCCAGGTTCAGCAGTAACCCTGCCCGTGCATTCCACTATTTGATGAAGGTTCAGGAGAGTGTTTAAGTAGGACAAACGACAGCCATTGATCTGATCGAACGTGACATTCAGTGCCTCAACATGTATATCTAATGCAAATGCATAAAGCCACTGAAAGCAGCTGACAGAAACATGAAAAGGTGGGCAGATTAATCCCTTTACAATTAGCTGTACAAGCCTCATGCCATCATGACAAGGGAAACTGTTTACGATCAACTCAAATTGTTTTAACACGTACACGTGGGTGTTTTGCTAAATGTTGTTATTCTTCTTAATCTGTAGAATTGTTTGGTATTTGTGATGGAATACTGTGTTTACTTGTAAATGTGAGATACACCATTACGGAGGTAATACTTAAAGTAGAAGATATGCCACTGCAGTCCATGACCCTTGATGGAGAGCTTGAGCAGCTCAAAGCACCGAAGTGTAGGTGATATATTTTTTTAGTACTGGATAGCATGGTTTGCACTTTCTTTTGTACTGCTGCTATTGCAATGCAATTGCACTTTATCTTGAATATGTAGCACATTAATAAATTTTGTATCAGCAGCACGTTTTCTTCTTAAGCACCTATCTTTGTGTTTATGTTACCGTGGGGTTGGGCTGCCTGCTGAGGGTTGGACTTGGGAACTGTGCATGCTTTCATACCTTTAGGCTGTTACTAGCGCAGACCTATATGGCAGTCCCCTCCCATGCACCTTTTGATTGATGCACAGGTGCAGTTGCACACCGCATTGAAAATAAACTGCTGTTTTCCGCAGCCTGCATCACTCTAAGTCCAGTTTCGAGAATTGGGCCCCTCATGTTTTGCACTCATTGTTTGTAAGTGCTGCCAAAACCCCCTAAATGCCATTATAGACTTATTATGTACACCATACTTTATTTCTTATATAATTACAGTACGAAGGAGCATTTTTAATAACTGGAAAGCAGGTGTATACAACAGTCTGGTTGTAATTTTGCATTATCATCACAAACAAACTCACACAGCTGTCACCAGTAAAATAATCAAAACACTTCACAGAAATACCCATTTAAGATTTAAGATTCTATAAATGAATTTTCAAAACCTACACATTAAAAATGTTCCACTAGTAATTATAAAAAAATCTAAATGTGGGTGGGTGTAACTCAAAATTTTACACACACGCTCAGTGTGGGATGCTTTTATAAACCCCTCGAGCTTTGCTCACGGAGTTTATGTAGCATTTCACATCTTGGGTCTGTGTAAAATTGTGTTTACACACACCCATGTATTCTTCACTATATAATTTACAACCCAAAATCAGTACCTAAAATTCTCCATTACCCATACTCCATTATATATGTGTGTGTGTAACAAATGATTCAGCTCCCTGGCAGCTATGCCTGTGACTCTTACATTGCTGCCATATGTCCATAACCCCCCTTATAATAATAAAATATTTTTAGTTTAAACCAACCCCCACCTAGTAGTACCCCGCCACACAGACAGAAATTGTGTGTAAACTGTATCTGGTTAATCCTAATATTTGTTTTTCTGGCGAAGGTGAGAAACACAGTCTCTGTTTAATTGTGTTACACTTTCACCACCAGCTAAGTAAATGATGAGCAAAAGTGTATCACATTACAGGACAGACTAGTTTTTGCCTGAGTAAGAAAACAAACAGCTGAATCAATGAGATAGGTTTTTTAAAGTATACATGGGTGTGTGACCATTGGGGGAGCAAGTACTGTTCTTGATTAAACTGAAAAATGGACATTTTGTTTTGAAAAGAGGGAATGTGTGAACATACAACAGCTGTAAGAATCGTAGGCATGGCAATAGGGGCCTACGGCAGCAACAGTCAAGCACTTTTACCAGTAATTATAAAAGTAAAATATGGACAGTGTGTTTTTTTTTTTTAACACATCCTAGGTGTGTGCTACTTTTGTAAACCACTTAAGATTTGTTCTTGTGGTTTATGTGGAAGCCCCTGTTGAAAAAACATCTTTGGACCCTGACGTCTTGGCAAACTGCCAGCCTAAATTAAGCCTTCCTTTCTTAGGGAAGATTCTTGAGAAGGTGGTCACGGAACAACTCGAGAGTTGCCTCGCGGACTTCCAGATTAATGAAGCATTCCAGTCCGGGTTTAGGGCCATGCATAGCATGGAGACCACATTAGTAAGGGTGTTGAATGACCTGCTTGGGGCAAGAGATAGGGGAGAGCGGTCAATTCTCATTCTCCTCGATCTCTCTCTCTTCTGCATTTGACACTGTGGACCATGGGGTGTTGTAGGACAGGCTGGGGGTTATATTGGACTCACTGGCAAGATCACAAGCTGGTTCGAGTCCTTCCTTCGTGGGGAAGGTCCCAGAGGGTGATAATGGGGAATTATTCCTCATGCCTGATGGCCCTGCCTTGCGGAGTGCCCCAAAGTTATGTCCTCTCCCCCATGTTGTTTGCAGTGTACATGCTGCCCCTAGGTGAGGTCATAAGATGATATGAACTGAGTTTTCATTGTCATGCTGATGATACTCAGCTCTACCTGTCTTTCACACCTGGAAGATCCAACACAGTCGACGTGATAAATAAGTGCCTGGCCGAAATCTGGACTTGGACATCGTTGAACTGGCTGGGGCTCAACCTGGGAAAGACTAAAGTATTGGTGGTTGAACCAGGTCGAGGAGGGGAGTGGAGGCATCTGGGGAAGGTTTAGAGCTCTTTATCGGTCCGACCGAACGAGGGGCCTCCCCTGATGTGAAGAATTTGGGTGTTGTTCTGGACAATGAGCTGACACTTGATATTCAGGTGTCAGTTGTTGTTTGGATCAGTTTTTACCATCTCTGTGACATCGCCTGAATTAAGTCCCTTGTCCTCCCTGACGAACTGGCCACCCTATAACATGCGTATTTCACCTCGAGGCTTGACTGTTGTAACGCACTGTACCTCAGGTTAAGTGGGGGCATGATGCAGTGCCTGCAGCTGTTGCAGAATGCTGCAGCCCAGCTATTGACTGGTCTGTCAAGGTCCAGCCATATTACACCAGTTCTGCGTGAACTGCAGTGGCTGCCGGTGCGTTGGCGCATCTCCTTTAAAATAGGTCTTTTGATCTATAAGGTTCTACATGGGTTAGATCTGGGCCACCTGAAGGAGCTCCTGCATTCCTACACCCTGAGTCGCTCTCTCAGATCAGCAGGGGAGGCCCTCCTGGAAGTCCCCAGAGCATGGCTAAAATCTTCCAGGGACCGTGCATTTGAAGTGGTTGACCTGGTTCTGTGGATTTCCTTGCTGGGGTATCTATGTCTATCATGTCTTATAAGTTTTATGTATGTATGTATGTTTTTACTGTATGTGCTTATGTTACTATTTGTCTATTTTATGCTGTAAGGGTACCCTGAGCCTTCAGGAAAGGGCGTCCAACACAAATAAAATCTACTACTACTACACTTTGAGTGTGTCACAAAAGCTTGTTACACACTGTCGCTCATTCATTGTTCTCTATGTAATGGCATTGAGGGGCTCTAGAGACATTTACACACCTGTATTTTTTATTTGTCACCAGAACCCTACGATCTCATTATAACCTTATCTGTATGCTTTTTCTGTAGTTTAGTTATCATTGTTTACAGTTGGCAGTCTGGTTGTACTGTACCTGCTCTAGTGACATTAACAGTCTGTGCTATTTTACTTTCATGTTTGGTGCGAGCTCTAGCAGTGATGTAGGAACTTGTCATTAACAACCTTTGTTTTTTCCCAAAGAGAAACCCAGTTTTAATTCACTGAAAGCATCAGAGTTTGTTAAGGTGTTTTACCTGAGTTCTTGACAGATAAGCTGTTTTTCTTTTTTGGGCATTATTTTGCCAAACGTCAGAAAGATCTTCTCTGCTTCTTCCAAAGGGCCAATTCGTAAGAAGAACAAAACTGTCTCAAACATGCGGCCCCCTACCGCTCCCACCACTGCTCACTATACCAAGCGCTAGGGTGGCCAACCCTGAATTTATTAGAATTTCAGATAAATACCTTTGAGCCCGTGGCTCTTTTACAAAGGTTCCACATTAATATACTAAGAATAGAAGTACAGTTTGTGTGAGATTAGCAGGCAAGCAGTTTGAATAGAAAATTCATTACAGGGTATACATGGTCTAAAAGCTACAGGTAATATAAATAAAAGTTAAAACAACACAATCAAGCATACATTTAAGAATGATGAGTCACAACAAACAATATTTACATGAATTAAAGCTGCCAGAAGGGCATTGTCAAAGGGAAAGGTAGAGTGGGAAAACTGAGTTGCTGCCAGTTGTGCCAGGTAGCGTAGGAAAGTGGAAGAGAGAGTGGGTGTAGAGGGGTAATTGGGAGGGAGGTAGAAGGAGGCCAGGATTGGGGAACACATGCAACAGTGGGTGGGATGAGCAGATTAGAAAAGGGAGAGAGGAAGGGAGATTGAAGGAGGGTAAGAGAGGAAGGTGGTGGACCAGGGCTAGGGAGAAAGGCAGGGGTATGTATGGGGGAGGGGAGAGGGTGGTGGCAGGTAGAGGTGGTGATAGTAGAGAGGTGCGAAGAACAGGAGCGACTGCCAGGGAGGTTAGGAGAAACAGTCACAGGTGGCTCTGGACACAAGTGTTTGATGTAGCTTGTGTTTGAATGAGCAGAGGGTGCCTAAGTTGGTGAGTTCGCTGCCCAGGGAGTTAAACATCTTAGGGGCTCTACCTACAAAAGACCGCTGGCCTTGGGAAGTGCGACAGGGGGGAGCAGATAGAGAATAGTTGTCAGAGCTTCTTGTGTACCAGGGGCAGTTGGCTGGGCTTAAGAGAGACTGAACTCCAAGGGGCATGAGTCCCATCAATGACTTTTGCTAGTAGGCAGGTTTGGAAAGTAATCCTTCCCTGAAGTTGTAGCCAGTTTGACTGTTCATAGAGAGCAGAGGTATGCGTGCGGTGGGCAGCACCAGTGAGGAGCCTGCAGGCCCTATTCAGTGCTGTAATTATTCACTGTAGTGCTGTAGCTGTGGCTGCTCCATAGATAACAAGCCCATAATCAATGATGGAGACAATAAAGCTGTGTATTGCTAGCTTTAGGTCGTCAGGTGTCAGGCGGTGTCTATGTTTATAGAGAAGGCCTATATGGATATTTACAGTTTTTGCAACAGAATCAGTATAGCTGGAGAAGGACAGAGTAGAGTCTAGGGTTATACCAAGGTATTTGAAAGTCTGCATCTGGTCCAGGGTCACACCTGACCCTGCAAGGTTATTTTGACTACGCATTGGGCTGCACAGTGGACAACTCCCTCCGCCTCCCACATATGTCCCCCTACTGTCCCCTATGGATGAACAGAGTGGTCACCAGAAACCTTCGGGCATCCTCAATCCACTACTGGAAGTACCTCATGTCCTCACCACCATGGGTAAATGAACTTTCTCTGTCACTGCCCCCTCACTATGGAATAAACTCGCCCTGCCTATTCATTCATCCCCCACCCATCTAACTTTTAAGCATGCCATGAGGCCGGCTCGGTGGTGCTGAGGGCTGAGGCATGGATGCCACACTGCGACTATGCTGGTGACCTGTTCGAAGCCAGCCCGGAGCCGTGGGTCGGTGGGGCAGGTTGATAATGAGTGCCCTAGTGGTATTCTCCCTCTCCGGGAGCAGGGATGGGTCATCCTGGCATGCCAGCGACCCCTTGTGTAGACTGGGGGTCGTTGCAGCAAGCCAGGCAGCACGAGAACAGCGTGGCCAATGAAGGCAGGGTTGCCATGCGCCAGAGCGTCAGGGCGTGCCCATACAGGGGTGGGATCCTACGTGCAGAACAGGGAAAACACCAGCTCAGTGATATAGGTAACGGCACCTATCCCCCATTCTGTCTGTCGGGTTCTCCTCAGCTGGCCTTCCAGTTCCTCCACCCGGTCCCCACCTGCAGCCAGAGTCTGACTCACAAGTGAGCCCAAGAGAGGCGATGGGCTACCCTCCCTGGGCGGGTGAAGCGGGGGTGCTGGCTGCAGTGGGGGGGGGAGAGAAAGGAGGCACAGACAGAGATCCACAGGTGGGCAGGAATAGGGATGGGATGCCCGAGAGAGTTCTCACGAGCTGCAATCGGAGGGAAATAGAGTTAAAAAAAAGCATGCCATGAAAGCGTGGCTCTTCTCGTCTGCAGTCTGCCACTGTTCCTCACTGCAAGGATTGGGTCTACATCTCTCCACTGACCTAAGCACTTAGCCTACACCGGCATCTTGACAGCGCTCCCCCCCCGTGCTCCTTCCCCACTTTAACTCCCCTTGTCCTCCTGCTCCTCACTTGCCTAACCCTCTCCCCCCTTTTGTTTCCTCTTTCTTTTGAATCTTGTGCTCATCGCTGCTTGAATTTCTTTACTTGATGTTTTTTTGATCTCTGTCTGTATGCTGAACAACCCGTTATTTACTTAGCAATGAACTTTATCTTGTATTTTTACACAATTTTGTTGCTTGTACTCTGTTGCAGCCTGATATTGGTGTCAATTCTACCTTGTACACATCTGTTATACCCGTATTTTTGCTGCCACATTTCTGTGGCCTGGGTCGTGACTGAAAACGGTCCTTTGGATCAGTGCACCTACCCAGTTATCAAAGACATAAACATATAAATAAATGAATACCTTAATTCTGTGTATGAGGGGGCCTAGTAACAAATGTTATGCAGACCAGAGCAGTAGGGATGCTGCTTCACCCGTGACTCATCCGTCCATCATTTTCCAACCCTTTGCCATTGGGCATCCTTGTGTAAATCCTACCCTACATCTCAGATTCACTCTAGCTATGCCTCTTATTTGCTTGAAATAATCAAATGGTCCATCTCCTACCTGCATCTGTGACTGTCACTGACATCTGTTGTTCTGTCTGTTATCCTGTCTCCTGTCTAGCTGCTCAACAGATGGGGTTATTATGGTGGAGACACCAGAGCACCAGACAGAGGCAGCTCAGGCAGACAAGTTAATTAAAGATGGGGGTGTGGGCACACTGGAGAAAGATTATACTGCAGATATTATTGTTTCTTAGGGCAAGCATTCAGTGGGGCAGGGCTAAGCCCACTTCACTAGTTGGCACTTAGAACCTCTTCCTCCCTCCTTCTATGCCACCATACTCACACAAGTATAGCCCAGCTCCGGATGGCAAAAGTAATTTAAAAACAAACAGCTCCACCTCTCAGCTCATGATATCCTTAGGGTTCCTAAGTTACACAGCAATTTTTTTTAGTTTCTCTTTGTGCTCCTTCGGTGGGACCCACCCTCTTTGTTTCCTCCCAGCTCCTTCACTGCTCCACCCATCACCTACCACTGGTAAGTTCCATAGATGGGTGGAGCAGAGCTGTCTCCCGATGATACAGAACATCGGTACAGCTGTCAGATATGAACAAAGGGAACTGTAAACTGGCAAAAAAACTGAAGATGCGGGCCTATGTGTGATGGCCCGGTGACGCTCCTGACCACGTGGACTACCCCCATTGTGGGGCTGTTGGGGCCTCCCAAACCTCTTCAAAAAATAAATCCAGTGGGCCGATGGGTGAGTGGTCTGTGCAGCGTGGAAGAGTACTGCTAGTGTCACTACCAGGGCCCAGGCATTTCCTATTCTTTTTCTCCCCCTGGATGCCAGTAACAAGGGTCTACATTAGGGTTGCCACCTGTCAGGTGTTTTACCTGGTGATCAGGTTTTCAAGGTCCCTATCAGGTAATCCGGTTTTGCCCTGTGCTGGTCCAGTTTTTGAGCCATTTTGAGTTCTGAAATACTTTTGAAACAGATTTTATCATATCTTTCATTATTTCAGCTGCATGCCCAGTTTACAAACACGTTCTGTTGCCAATATAGCCGTTTGTTTGTGAGAGCAGTCAACCAGGGAGGTGTAAAGTATGGCCTTTGACACCATTAGTACTTATTTAACCTAATCTTTTCCACTGCATCTTAAAGTGGCAAAGCTGGGCAAAAAGCCTGCCCCACCTTTTGTAACAGCAACAGAGCCAGTTGTGCCTCCACTTTCATTTGCTTGTAAATAGTTTCATCTCTAACAGAATTAGGCATGTTTAAATGTTTTGATTTGTTTTCCTTAAGAAAAAGGTACGGCCAATTCTTTGGCTTTGAAATAGTACTGTGGACATGAAAAGGAAATGGAGCCAAAAAATATATAAAGTATAGACTATAGGAAACAATTTCTTTATTATGTATTATTATGTACATGTGTACAATGGCAAGCTATTTACAGTATTTCCCTTGTCTCCCACCCCAGATTATATCTGTAAATGAGGTTTCTTTTATCTCTGTATGTTTATTTGAGAAACCAAGGTCAATAAATAAACACATAAGTGAATAAATGACTAGGAAGAACCTAGGAAAGTAACTTTAACAGGTACAGTGCAGTACAATATCTTAACATTTTTGTTGAACTGCTTGTCTTTTATTGATCTAACAAATGGCTTTCTAGGAGGAGTAATGCATGATGAGTCATGAAAAGGGGTGGGGATGGGGCAGAGCTTAAGATCTGTTTTTTGCCTCATCCAAAGGTGGCAACCCTAGTCTACATATATGCTCATATGAGTGAGCTAATGTGTGACAGCAGCTAGCATCCCCTCTCCTGAGCCTCTCCCCAGGCAGTGCCACCTGTACTCACTTAGATGCTGCTTGCAGAGTGCAGTTAGACAGCCTGTCTTCCAGAAGGAGGACCGTGTTTTCTGGGGAGTAAAATACTCCTGCCCCCTAGCCAACCTGCCAGTGTCTCAGACTCTTTCTTGAACTTTGGTCACCAGCATTGAGAGTACCAGCATTGCCTCTCTGCCAGCCAGACAGCAATTTAATGAACACTTGTTAATGGTGATTAATGAATTTTTTTTATTAGCAGATTGATTTTATTTCAAGCCCAGGGCGAGGCTGTGAATGCATTGTACTAACACTGCTCCTCACATGTTGTTTGGGTGACTGAGAATAGTACTGAAGGTGAGCAGTTCTGGCAAGAGATTCAAGAGGAGCCACTCACGACCAAAAGAGTGCTTGTCAGACCCTATAAATGTATTGTAACCCTCATAAATGAAGCTTACCTGTACAGCTAAGCGTGGAGCCCTTTTGTACTATGGATATGTTGATGCTCCTTGTGGCCTCCAGGAACTGTGGAGGAACCCTCAGTGGGGGATGTGGAGTGAGTAGAGTTCTATTTTCTCAGCTCCTCCTACACCTGGACTGGTTGTTGTGAACAAACATAAAATGTTTTTCACTGCTGCCACCAAAAGTGGCTAATGCTCATAATGGAAGGGGGGACTTTCCCAAAGTGTGGCCTGACCAACTGGATACTAGTGCTCACCTATGCAGGACATAGGAGTGGGCAGCAAGTGAGTTTTGAAGAGCCAGTGTTGCTTGAAAATGACTTTTGAAGATTGTGTCTTGAGAACTGATGGCCGATGCCACCTTTTGCACCTCTGACCCCTGTCAGTTTTCCAGTCAGTGTCCAAGGACAGCAAGCAACCAACTGAACAACAGAGCTTGCTCCAGAGCTATGATAGGGCTCATGGGCTACCAGAGGACTTCATTAGGAGCTGTTCGCATTTGTTTAAGATATGATGTGCATGGCCAACATTTGTCTCTCAAGCCGCACCTAAGCACCTTGAATAAATCTGGAAAAAAACATAGTTGTTTGGTATTTCAGCTAGTATAAAATAAAAACTGAATGTATTGCAATTGATTGCATAGCACCATTAGAAAGGTAATTTTGTGCTGAACCATTTTGCCACTGATACTTTGTGTCTACCATGTATACTTTAGGAGTTATTTGCATTTGATTAAGGTATGATGTGAATGGCTGACATTTGTCTCTCATGCCTCACCTAAGCACCTTGGAAAAAATCAGTTGTTTGGTATTTCAGTTAGTATAAAATAAAAACTAAATTGATTAGAATTGATTGCATAGCACCACTGGAAAGGTAATGATGTGTTGAAACAACTTTGCCACTTGTACATTGTGTGTAGCACTTACGGTTCAAGAGGTACTCACATTTGTTTGTGGCATGCTGATTATGGCTTGATTTTGCTTAGAAAGGTCCAGGATGCAGTGCTAAGAGTATACAGCGTACAAGTGGTGGAAGTCTCAAAGAGCTCTTGTGGCACGAATGAGATAATGCAAGACTACTGCAACCTGACTGACTGACTCAAAATTGGCCGCCACAGGTTATTGGGCTGTGAGGTAGCTGCCTTGCATTGCAATCACAAGAAATGGAAAAGAAAGAGAAACTGAAAGACTTTATTCCACTCTGGATAGAGCAGCCAGCACAGCAACTGCACCAGAGAGGCCTGGGAGCCACCAAGCCAAACGTCACTGCAGGCTAGTGATAGCCAGCTGTGGGTAGTACCACAGCCTGTCATTTCATCCACTGGATCACCCTGACAGTGAGATTCCTGAGGGGACAGCCCGGCTGATTGGCAGAGTCATGGGAGGTGACAACTAAGTAGAGCTGAGGAGTTAGAGGTGTGATCCACTCTGCAGACATGAGGAGCCGGTATAACCAGTGAGAACTACAGAGCGGGGAAAGTGGCTGCTGCTGCTGCTGCTACTGTATAATCGAGGGTAACCATCAGTAATTGATGAGGGCACACAGGTTCAGTGACACCAATCCTGTATAGTTCTTCAAGGCCCAAAGTTAATTATCAGTTTGTTGGACTAGGCCAGGAGCAAAGCAGAACAGTTCAACCCACTAGGCCAGCCAGCCTGAATTACAAATTTGGAGGGTTGTAACAAATTCTCCTTATTTAAGTGCACCAACACCAGTCAACCATGCGCACCTATGATGGGCCTGCACCATTTCAGTGGCTAGGTACCCAGTGATTCATCAGGTGCTTCCTAGAGGCATGGGGGTTACTATTGCCAGTAGGGAACAATACAGAGGCTCAGACAGTACAGTTGGGCAGGGGAATTGTGTTGGTTGTGGGGGTGGGTTACACCGTGGTATTTACTAACTGCTGGGGCATTACCTACACACAAGTTTATTTGCTTTAACCCTTGTCTTTCCTTCACTTAGGGCCCTGTTCCTAACCCCCAGTAAATTCCTTTCATAATGTATAGTAAAGTGTCGTTGTGTATGGCTTTTCATCCCTTTCAAAGCTCATGGAACAGAACTGCACCCTTCTACGGTACAACAATATTCTGAAACCCTCTAGAGAGACTGCATGGGTATCACTTCTAAATGGCAGTTCAAAATGAAAATGAACTGCTGTGATGGCCACAGCATTTTTTCACATTCCAGAGGACTGTCCAGAATTTATTAAACTCTGAGAGTTACCCAAATACCCAGCTATACCTTATAAAAAATGCTTGATGGGCAACCACATGCCCAACCAGCCTGAGCTACCACATCAGGGTTCTGATTGTCTCAGACCTCTCGAGCTTCGCTCATGAGGTCAGAGGTAATCAGAACCCTCTGTGGCAGCATAAACTGGTTGTGCATGGTTGTTCAACAAGTATTCTTTATATAGTTGTTTGAAATATTGATGCTGTAGCGTAATATTTATAGAGTGTTATGTTACCGTGGGGACCAACAGCTACTGCTTTGTGTGGGAATTGGGTGGCGTGCCAGTGAAGACCATATTCAGTTGATATTGCTTCCCAGGGGGTAATACTAGTTTGTGATCACTGTATTTCCCTGGGTAGAGGCACAGCACAACTTATTTCATCTTTAACATCTTTAAGTAATGAATCCCCACAGGAGTTAAAGACCCAGGTCCCTCAACCTTATTTGAACCTCTAAGGTGAGGGTAGCGCACCAAACATCTACAGTAATCCAATGCACTCAGTATTATCATCTTTGTATTGTTAATTTGTGTGTGACTCCATGAGTTTGCAGTCTCACTGTCCAAGAGGTTTTACACCATTTTCATTATCGGTGGATTATGAAATGGGTGGAAAGAATACTGGCTCCTGATTGGCCAAGAGCAGCTTTCAGCTGGGCCGTTAGCCCAGCCCAACGGCCCAGCTAAAAGTAATATGTTTATAAAAGGCATACAATTTACTAAAAATGACCCATTTCGTAATCGCAATAAGGCACTCCGGGGGTGTGTGTTATGGTGGGCTAAGGGCCCTTCTCAGGTAGTGGAAGCACTCGGCTACACCTCGTGCTTCAACCCACCTGAGGTGGACCGTTATCCCACCATAACACACTCCCTTTCATGCCTTATTGCTTAATTCTGACATAGGAACTCACCAATCACAAGGCAATAAATGACAAGTCCCTGCATTACCGCAGCCTCAGGCACTAACAGTGAAAGTAAACTGGCACCAGGCAGCAGCTGAAAAATGATAACAAGTGTACGTATACAGCTGTAATGGCAACTCGGGATTCTAGTTACTAACAGAGCTCTTGAGTACAAGGTACCAGGATCCTTTGAAGCCATTGCAGTCTTACTACAGTATGAACACTCAAATGCACTTTATTCCTTATTGTGAAATGGGTAGAAAGAATGCTGAATTCTGATTGCCCGACAGCTGCTTTCAGCTGGGCCGTTATCCTAGCACAACAGCCCAGCTGAAAGTATTATGTTTAAAAATGCATAAAATTTACTAAAAATTACCCATTTTATAATTGCAATAAGGCACTCCAGGGGGTATGTTATGGAGGGCTAACGGCCCTTCTCAGGTGGTAGAAGCCCTCAGCTACGCCTCGTGCTTCAACCCACCCTGAGGTGGGCCGTTATCCCACCATAACACACCCCCTGTCATGCCTTATTGCTTAATTATAGGGGCATAGCAGTGCCCCTATGATTTTTGCATCTTAACAGCGCAGCTGTCACTAGATAGAATAACCTGAAATCTGGTGTGCCCATAGTTGTTCCTAGGATTTTTGTATCCTGTAAATTTCGTAAGAGTCAGTTGGGCAGTTTGAAAGTTCTACAAGGTTGAAAATATATAAATATATGTTTTTCAATCCTTTTTTGCTCACCAATAGCACTAAAACGTCTCAGACTTAAAAACCTGAAACTTTCAGGTTAGTTAGAGTTTGGCCTAAGGATGTCGCTCTGTTGTGCAGCACTAGTGAGAAGTAGTCATTTTTATAACATTAAAAAATGACAATCAGTAGTTTGCACAAAGTCAGTCTTTTCACACATTTTTATAAGATAGGTCAAAGTTATGCCATTTTTGAGATCCTCCGCATGACACATAGCAGTTATGCAAATGATGAAATTGAGTTTCCGCTGAAACCTATTTTTCGGGGTGGAGATGATCACTTATGTGGTCAGCTGCAGGTAAATGTAAGTAGCCTTATTTTAAATGTAGTGTTAATATGTTTAAAAATCATTAAGTTATGGCAGGTTGAAAATGGATGCTAAAAAACTGATGAAAGTTGCGGCACATGTGCAATGCACTTTTCTGGAGAGGCAAAACTAAGTCCCGAAAAGGCACTTTGCTCATGCACATCAACTTGGTTTATTTTTCAGCATGAATTTACAACTGGTCTTAATGTGGTAATTTGTCAAGATAATAGCCCCAAATTTGGTATAGGCCCTATCTGGGCCCCCTCCACATGACCACATAAGCCATCACAGTTAACTTGCCCCTAAATGGGTTTTTGGGGTCATCGCCAATAACACATTTCTGGGGCAAGTTACAATTGAAACCTTATGTGGTTGTGAAGGGGTCCTAACTAAGGTATTCTCAAAAGGGCAAAAATGTTGAAAATTTGCCAGGTTATGGCCATCTAAAAATTTACTATGAGAAAAACTAAGACCTGCAAACTATGCAGGACACATGTGCAGAGGTGTAGTTGTTTTTCACAGGAAAATTTATACATGCCCATAACTTGGCCAGTTTGAAACATTTTGGCCAAAACATGGGAGACACCTTAATTAGGACCTCCTCCTTCCTGGCCATATAAGTGGTCTAAACGCATTTGCACCTAAAATGGGTTTTTGGGGGTAGCCCCCCACCCACCCACAAATGCAGCTGTGGAATAATCCGAATATGCTAGAAGTGTGGCTAAATATGTGTGATAATGTAGTTTCTTAGTGCTACTCACGAAGTCTGCTACAGGCCTGGCTCAGTGCACGTCATGATGCAGCTGTAGCTCCTTCTGCTACAGGCCAGCTCAGTACCCGTGATGGTGCAGCTGCAGCTGCTTCTGCTACTTCTGCTACAGGCCCACCTCAGTGCACATGGTGTTACAGCTGTAGCTGTTTCTGCTACAGACCTGGCTATAGGTCCAGCTGCATCTGCTTCTGCTACAGGTCCGGCTTGGTGTGTGTGATGGTGCAGCTACTTCTGCTACAGGTCTGGCTTCGTGAGTGTGATGATGCAGCCGCTTCTGCTACAGGCCTGGCTCGGTGCACGTGATGATGCAGCTGTAACTCCTTCTGCTACAGGCCCGCTCAGTGGCATGATAGTGCAGCTGCAGCTGCTTCTCCTACTTCTGCTGCAGGCCGAGCTCGGTGTATGTGATAGTGCAGCTGCTTCTGCTACAGGTCCGGCTGCAGGTCCGATTGCAGCTGCTTCTGCTACAGGCCCAGTTTGGTATGTGTGATAGTGCAACTGATTCTGCTACAGGTCCAGCTCGGTATGTGTGATGGTCCAACTGCTTCTGCTACAGATCCGGCTCAGTGTGTGTGATGATGCAGCTGCTTCTGCTACAGATCTGTCTCGTGGTGTGTGTGTGTGTGTGTGTGTGTCTGTGTGTGTAATGTGTGATGCTGCAGCTACTGCTCCTTCTGCTGTGAGTCTGGCTCAGTGTGTGTGATGATACAGCTGCAGCTGCAACTGCTTCTGCTACAGGCCCAGCTACAGGTCTAGCTGCAGCGCTTCTGCAACAGGTCCAGCTCTGTGTGTGTGATGATGCAGCTGATTCTGTTACAGGTCCAGCTCGGTATGTGTGATGGTGCAGCTGCTTCTGCTACATACCCAGCTCAGTGCACGTGATGGTGCAGCTGCAACGGCTTCTGCAACAGGCCTGGCTTGGTGCGTGTGATGATGTAGCTGTAGCTCCTGCTACAGGCCCGGCACAGTGCGCAGGTCCAGCTCAGTGTGTGTGTGATGATGCAGCTACTTCTGCTACATACTCTGCTTGGTGCACGTGATGGTGCAGCTGCAGCTGCTTCTGCTACAGGCCTGGCTACAGGTCCAGCTGCAGCTGGTTCTGCTATAGGTCCAGCTCGGTGTGTATGATTGTATAGCTGCTTTTGCTACAGGTCTGGCTCAGTATGTGTGATGTTGCAGATGTCACTGCTTCTGCTACCGGTCCAGCTAGTGTGTGTGATGATGCATTTGCTGCTGCTTCTACTACAGGTCCAGCTCGGTGTGTGTGATTATGCAGCTACTTCTGCTACAGGTCTGGCTCAGTGTGTGTGATGATGCAGCTGCTTCTACTACTGGTCCAGCTTGGGGTGTGAGTGTGTGTGTGTGTGTGTGTGTGTGTGTGTGTAATGCTACAGCTGCTTCTGCTGTAAGTCCAGCTCAGTGATGATACAGTGGCAGCTGCCTCTGCTGTAAGTCAAGCTCGGTGTGCATGATGATGCAGCTGCAGCTGCTTCTGCTACAGGTCCGGTTCAGTGTGTGTGATGATGCAGCTGCTTCTGCTACATACTCGGCTTGGTTCACGTGATGGTGCAGCTGCAGCTGCTTCTGCTACAGGCCTGGCTATAGGTCCTGCTGCAGCTGGTTCTGCTACAGGTCTGGCTCGGTGTATATGATGGTACAGCTGCTTTTGCTACAGGTCCAGCTAGTGTGTGTGATCATGCATCTGCTGCTGCTTCTGCTACAGGTCTGGCTCGGTGTGTGTGATTGTGCAGCTACTTCTGCTACAGGTCCAGCTCGGTGTGTGTGATGGTGCAGCTGCTTCTGCTACAGGTCTGGCTCAGTATGTGTGATGCTGCAGATGTAGCTGCTTCTGCTACATGTCCAGCTCACTATGTGTGTGTGTGTGTGTGTGTGTGTGTGTGTGTGTGTGAGATGATGCAGCTGCTTCTGCTACAGGTCCAGCTTGGTGTGTGTAATACTACAGCTGCTTCTGCTGTAAGTCCGGCTCAGTGTGTGATGCTGCAGCTGCAGCTGTTTCTGCTGTAAGTCCGGCTCAGTGTGTGATGCTGCAGCTGCAGCTGTTTCTGCTGTAAGTCTGGCTTGGTGTACATGATGGTGGAGCTTAAGCTGCTTCTACTACAGGTCCGTCTCAGTGTATGTGATGGTGCAGCTGCAGCTGCTTCTGCAACAGGTGTGGCTTAGTGTGTGTGATGCTGCAGCTGATTCTGCAACAGGCCTGGCTCAGTGCATGTGATAATGCAGCTGTAGCTTCTTTTGCTACAGGCCCAGCTCAGTGCACATGATGGTGCAGCTGCAGCTGCTTCTTCTACTTCTGCTACTGGCCCAACTCGGTGCACTTGATACTACAGCTATAGCTGCTTCTGCTACAGGCTCGGCTACAGGTCTGGTTGCAGCTGCTTCTGCTACAGGCCTGGCTTGGTGTGTGTGATGGTGCAGCTGGAGCTGCTTCTGCTGTAATTCTGACTCAGTGTGCATGATGATGCAGCTGCGGCTGTTTCTGCTACAGGACCAGCTCAGTGTGTGTGATAATGCAGCTGAAGCTGCTTCTGCTACAGATCTGGCTCAGTGTGTGTGTGTGTGTGTGTGTGTGTGTGTGTGTGTGATGGTGCAGTTTCAGTTGCTTCTGCTACAGGTCTGGCTCAGCGATGATACAGTGGCAGCTGCTTCTGCTACAGGTCCAGCTCAGTGTGCGTGATGATGCAGCTGGAGCTGCATCTGCTACAGGTCTGGCTCAGTGTGTGTGTCTGTGATGGTGCAGCTGTAGCTGCTTCTTCTGTAAGTCTGGTTCTGTGTGTGTGATGATGCAGCTGGAGCTGCATCTGCTACAGGTCTGACTCAGTGTTTATGTGATGCTGCAGCTGCAGCTGCTTCTGCTGTAAGTCTGGCTCAGTGTGTGTGATGATGCAGCTGTAGCTGCAATGGCGTCTGCTACAGGTTCAGCTCAGTGATGATACAGTGGCAGCTGCTTCTGCAACAGGTCCGGCTCAGTGTGTGTGATGATGAAGCTGCTGCTACTACAGGTCCAGCTCTGTGTGTGTGAGATGATGCAGCTGGAGCTGCTTTTGCTGTAAGTCCGGCTCAGTGTGCATGATGATGCTGGTGCAGCTTTTTTTGCTGCAGGTCAAGCTCAGCATGCATGATGGTGCAGCTGCAGCTGCTTCTGCTGTAAGTCTGTCTCGGTGTTTGTGAAGATGCAGTTGTTTGTGCTACAGGTCCAGCTTGGTGTGTGTATGCGTGTGTGTGATGCTGCAGCTGCTTCTGCTCTAAGTCCGGCTCGTTGTGCAAGATGATGATGCAGCTGCAGCTCTTTCTGCTACAGGTCCTGCTCAGTGTGCATGATGGTGCAGCTGCTTCTGCTGTAAGTCTGGCTCAGTGTGCATGATGATTTAGTTGCTTCTGCTACAGATCCAGCTCAGTGTGTGTGTTGATACAGCTGGAGCTGCTTCTGCTGTATGTCCGACTCAGCATGCATGATGATGTAGCTGCAGCCATTTCTGCTACAGGTCCAGCTCAGTGTGCATGATGGTGCACCTGCTTCTGCTGTAAGTCTGGCTCAGTGTGTGTGATGATGCAGCTGCAGTTGCTTCTGCTACAGGTCGGGCTCGGTGATGATACAATGGCAGCTGCTTCTGCTACAAGTCCAGCTTGGTGTGTGTGATGATGCAGCTAAAGCTGCTTCTGCTTCAGGTCCAGCTCAGTGTGCATGTGATAATACAGCTGGAGTGGCTTCTGCTGTAAGTCCGACTCAGTGTGCATGATAATGCAGCTGCAGCTGCTTCTCGTGTAAGTCTGGCTCAGTGTGTGTGATGATACAGTGTCAGCTGCTTCTGCTACAGGTGCGCATCAGTGATGATCCAGTGGCAGCCGCTTTTGCTACGGGTCTGGCTCTGTGTGTTTGATGATGCAGCTGGACCAGTAGTAGAAGCAGCTGCATCATCACACACACTGAGCCAGACCTGTAGCAGAAGTAGCTGCATAATCACACACACTGAGCTGGACCTGTAGTAGAAGCAGCAGCAAATGCATCATTACACACACTAGCTGGACCGGTAGCAGAAGCAGCTACATCTGCACCATCACACATACTGAGCCAGACCTGTAGCAAAAGCAGCTGTACAATCATGCACACCGAGCCAGACCTGTAGCCGAACCAGCTGCAGCTGGACCTGTAGCCAGGCCTGTAACAGAAGCAGCTGCAGCTACACCATCACGTGCACCAAGCCCAGTATGTAGCAGAAGCAGCTGCATCATCACACACACTGAGCTGGACCTGCAGCAGAAGCAGCTACAGCTGCATCATCATGCACACCAAACTTGACTTACAGTAGAAGCAGCTGCCACTGTACATCACTGAGCCAGACCTGTAGCAGAAGCAGCAGCAGCTGCATCATCACACACACACTGAGCCGGACTTACAGCAGAAGCTGCTGCACCATCACACATACTGAGCCGCACCTGTAGCAGAAGCAGCTACACCATCACACACTCTGAGGTGGACCTGTAGCAGAAGCTGCTGCAGCTGCATCATCACACACACACACATGCACACACACACACACACACACACACACACACACACACACACACACTGAGCCAGACCTGTAGCAGAAGCAGCTGCAGCTGCATCATCACACACCAAGCCGGACCTGTAGCAGAAGCAGCTGCAGCACTTTTTGTAGGACACAGACTGTGCCTGCAAGAGCCCGCAGTAGTTTACAAGCTGTTAAAGCATGCTTTCTGGTCACCCCGATGGCCCAGCAGCCACAGCATGTGGTGCTGCCATGCAGGCAACCTGAGTTCAGGAGTGAACTCGAGACAATGCTTCAGGAAGCAGGCTATTGGTGCACTGCGGCTGCGTCAGATGGCATTAAGTAACCAGTGTCACAGCAACCCATGCAGTAGGCTAAGGGTGCTTCCCTCTGGAGGAGTTTGCTGTGCGCTCAAAGGCACTGCAGTGCCCCACCCATGCTAAGGGGAGTAAGAGAAAAAAGCAGGTTGAAAAATCGTTTACCATCTACATGACTGCCAGGGTTCCTGGACTCTCCTGGGGCCCAGTGCCTGCCAAAACTGGACCTTAGACCACACAGTGGACTGCTTCAGGGGGAAGATGGTATTCCACCTGGAGCCCCTGCCATGGAGGGGAAACCATGTGGGACATCGGATGTGCACTAGACCCTGGGGGTCAGAGGTCAATTGGCCACGGCAGGGTATATCAATGGGACTAGGGTACTGTATATCCCTGAGAGGTGAGCATGGCCAAGGAGAAAAAAGCTATCTAGAAAAAGAAATCATGCTTTCAGCACTCCTTCTCTTAGAGGGTGCAAACAAGTAGTTTGCAAAGTTTGTGTTTGCTTTCACTGTAGCTTTGTTCCTTGTATTCATGACACCGCCTCTCATTTGCATTTGTTTAGTGAGAAGCCACGAACAGCATCCTACACACACAGTAAATGGCAGGCTTCCAATACAAACCATTTCAATATTCTGCCTACGGTGTACTAGTCATTGTAAGGAAAAGTTGCTCTCCCATTAATCTTATTGGTGGAGAGCGAAGCATTGTCTTTGAGCGTGACATAAATTGCATCTAGTCATTACTGAAAACAATTTATAATTATATGCTGGTCTTGAAGATATAATAAGATCTAATTTTCAGGATTGAATGAAACTGTGAATTGAACAAAGCTTCTGCTAACTATACAGTAAACCTTAAGAAAAAGAGTTCTGAACAGCTCCACACACCCATTTGAAGTTAAAATTCTGGGTTTTACTACAGCACAAACAACAGAGCACAGAACCAGATGTTTGCACAGGAATAGAAGGACAATGTTTATAATTTGTTGCTAAATTTCAGGCTTGTTTGGGACCCTTACTTGTTAATTTTGGACCCATACAGCAACATCTGCAATTTCATTTTAAAATGAATTAAAAAAATTAGTAACCCTTTTTATCTGTGTTCGTTAAGATATGATGAAAAAACATTTAAGCACATTTAATATAGACTCAAAATGTATTTGTTCACAAAACTACTGCTTCTGTTTACACAACATTTAGCTGTTCTGAATAACGTGTCCTGATGCAAATACTTAGTATGTCTGTATTTCCTGGTGGCACCTGTCTACAGCTCATTGTCTATACACAGGAATGCATCTCAGTGGGAAGCTGCTGTTGTTCCCATTAAAGTAAAACGGACACATTCCCTCAGGAGGAACATAATCATAATCAAGTTAATGCATTTGCAAAAAAAAATAATTCCACTGATAATCTCAGGCAGCTGGTGATGCATTGTTGTTGTTGTTATTATGCTTATTTTCAGGAACAGGACAAAGCTGTTGAGCGGAAGCTCATATTAAATCGCATCCATTGATTCACACATACAATTCCCGAGTTGCAATAGATAACAGTAGATTACATGTGCGTGAGATTCATGGAGGAAATTGAAAAAGGATATAGTTAATTACAGGGGGAATGACTCCAATGATATTCTCTGTTCATACAAGCCTTATACTCTTATCAATCTACCAGCCATGTGAGGCATGTGGAAGATAGATTCACACTGAATGAGAGCTCACGCCAATGTTTCAAAGGGCAACCACATAGTATATCATATAGCTTCAAAAAATATTCAGCATGAAACAGAAGTTTGCCAGATCATTGCTTGGGATGCTGAGCTGGAATAGGCAGACCTTGCCCAAATGGCTCACAGTGTCCATGCCACCAAATAGGGACCAAGAGTGGGATGCAGCTAACCCATTTCCTTTACTGACATTTGGTTCTCTGTGGCACTTGACTATTTCCAACTTTGAAAGATCTACAGGGTCAGATTTTCAAAGAGAAGTTGAACACAGTTTCTGACAGCTTTCATCCAACTGTGGATACATCTGCTGTCAAGGACTGAGTCAGCCTGGACCCCCCAAAAAACAACCTGGTCTTGTTGATTTAGCCCCTCGCTGCCATCATCCATAGATGGATGTGGAAACTGTGCAGCAGGCTCCTTGCATTCTCCTACATCCTGGGACAAAAGAGTGATGCAACCCCTTTGAAACTTGCCATGAGTGCATCATGGTTATCTGGGCTTTAACAATCTGACCAACCATGTGCAAAGACCTACAGCAAAAGATCTACTGTAGGGTTGGTCATTAACCACTACATCTAACAGGCTGACTGCATATGCTTTCCTGGCGCTACCAAAAAATGGCTCACATGGAGAGTTTTTGGACACTGGCAGTGGACTTTCAGGGCACTCAAAATACTTTTCTTTTTCTGGTATATCACCAGTCTGTCCCAGTCCATCATTTTCCTCCTCTGAAAGTTCAAACAGTTAAACCATACACAATGATTCCATATCATCTGACTTGATGCTTTGCACTTCACTGTCTGTGAGCATTGGCTCCAGGGACAAAGATGGGGGCTTAGACAGTCCAGAAGACCCAGCTTCATCTCCAGGATTGACTAGGGTATTGCCCCAAAACAACTGACTCAGTTCGTAAGAAGGGTAGTATTCAAAGTCACACTCACTTTCCTCTGACATGGACTGACAGTCATGTTCAACTTGGACTTGTGGAGGGGAACACTTTAACTCAGCTTCTGTAGGCACAGACTTTCTTGATTTTTTCTTAACAGCAGCTCTAGTCACTGGTCCAGAGGGGGCATTTTCTGGGGGCTCAGACTCAATCAAGATTTGTCCAATGGGCAGCAAATGATTTCTATGCATTGTTTTAACATCTTTTGAATTATTTTCAGGCCTTACTTTGTACACAGGCAGATCATCTAATTTGCCCACTACAATGTGAGGGAGATGGTGCCATCTGTCAGCAATCTTATGTTTGCCATGCAGTCCCAGATTTCTTAGCAATACCCGATCTCCCTCCTAGAGTTCCTGTGCTTTCACCTTTTTATCATACCTTTCTTTGTTGGCAATATTTCTTTTGGCAGCCATGGTTTGAGCCAGTTGTTACGCATGATTTAGCTGGGCCTTTAACTTTTGCACACACTGTAAATAGTTGTCAGCTCGAACCCCATCAGGAGAAACTCCAAAACATACATCTACCGGCAGTCGAACTTCTTCCAAACATCAGACGGTATAGGGAGAACCCAGTGGCATCACTTTTGGTGCAGTTGTAGGCATGTACCAGGGTGCTAATTTGTTGTCTCCATCTAGGCTTGTCCTTTGGGTGGAGGGTGTCTAGCATATCTAGCAAAGTGCGGTTGAAACGTTCAGGCTGTGGGTCCCCTTGGGGTGGTAATGGGTGGTTCTGGACTTTGCACTCCCCACAGAGAAAGCATCTCTTTGATCAGACAACTCTCAAAGTCTCTCCCTTGATCAGAATGGATTCTTTGCGGAGCCCCATAGTGAACAAAAAAGTTTTCTACAAGTACTTTTGCCACAGTGGATGCCTTCTGGTCCTTGGTGGGGAAAGCTTGGGCATATCTCGTAAAATGGTCAGTGACCACCAGTACATTACTAATATTTATTTGACCTGACTCCAAACTCAAAAAATCAATACAGACCAGCTCCATGGGTGCACTGGTGGTGATGTTAACAAGGGGGGGCAGCCCTCTGGGGCAAAGCTTTCCTCTGTAAGCAGCGACTACAAGTTTGAATGTGTTGCTCAACATCAGCCCCCATCTTAGGCCAATAGAATCTGGATCTCACCAAGTCAAGTGTTCTGTCTATACCAAGGTGCCCCATGTGGTTGTGTAAGGACCTCAGTACTGAGTCTCGAAAGGCAGTGGGCAGCACTAGTTGTTGTTTGTCTATTTGTCCCCACCCCGTCTACTGTTTCTCTGTATAACAGTCTATTGATCAGGAGCATGGGTAAGTTGATATATAATCTCATGAAAAGCAGCTTCACACTCAGGGGTCCATCTGGCTCCATATACTTCATTGGGATGGAAATACACTCTCTCAGGCTCAGAAGAAACTGACCTCTTGTATTTTTTGTGGTAGGAGGGTAACCTTGAGTAAGATTAAGTAAAGGACGGATCACTCTTGAACAGTCCTTGATGAAATGGCGATAGTAGCCACAGAATCCCAGGAATCTTTGCAGTTCTTTTTGATTGTGGGGCTGTGGCCAGGTGGTCAAGGCCTCAACTTTACTTGGGTCAATCCCTATTCCCTCGGTTATCACTCTCCAGGTAGTGAGGACTCCCTCTGGGGTAATAGTCTGTGGTACTTTGGAGCTATCTATGGGACCCTTATACTCTACTAGGGCCATGAAAGTGTGGGTGAGCAGATTAGCATGTCGACCCACCACCACCGGGTTTTGTAAACCTTCCACTTTAGAAAGTACTCCTCTACAGTGTCCTTACTGGTACCCAGCGGGATATCCAAAATAAGTATAGCATTTTGGGGGTCAATCTCCTGCCCAGTTCATCACTCCATCAACCGGTGTACAACCACTTCTGTCGGGGTATCCATTTATTTTTAACAGTGATTCGTAAATGTGGCGACTAGGGGATGCTAATCCCAGTGGTGCCTCCAAGATGTAACCCCTAGGTGGCACTATCCCAAGGGCTACTGCCCCTGCCTGCTATGCTACTAACAGGTTGAGGGGCCTAGGTCCAATGGTGGGTGCCTCCACCCAGAGGTCAGGGTTTGTAGTGGTTAGAATAGCTTGGTCACAGCCCTCTGGGGCACTGAGATCCTCTTTTATTCCCTCTAGTGGCTCACACAGTACACATGATTTACAGTTCCAATACCCCACATATACACACTGTTCACTCATAAGGTACCATTTACCCTCAAGACTGATTATGTAGCACGTCTCTGAGGACCCCCTGTAAAATAAGGTTAAACAACATACACAGCGAAATACAATACTGTTTCCAGAAGTACCAACACCACAGACAGTATATAGTATAACAACAACAAATCTGATTCATTTAGGGGACAGTAACACGGGAGGGGGAAATCAGGGTAATTGGTGGTATTAAATCACAGTACTGTGCACACATACAGGGTCTGAAAAGTCACACTCTGCGTACCCAGGTTGGGGGGGGGCTAGCCAGGTCCATTTCCCGGGGTTGGCCAAAAGGTGCAGATGGATAGGGCCCTGTAGAAGAAAATATATGCACAACACCCAATTGTAATCCAGAGCCACCCAGACTTAGAGAATTCAGGCAAGCTCCTGGAAGACTTTTGGGAATCCCCATTTGTAGGGGGGTTACATTTGTGTGGAAGCTTTTACATGACATAGTTTTCTAAGCTGTTACAGGACCCTATAAAACAGAAGCTAATCAGATTATCCATCAGGATGTTTGAGAGCAACTGATCAGTCCAGCAAGTCTCTCTTTCTTTCTTTCTTTCTCTCATTCTGTTGATCACAACCTGCAGGGGCATCTTTTCACTCTGAACAAAATTGCTCTTTCTGCCTACCCGTCGGCACAGCAGTTGGATTAGTGTCCAAACCATGCCATCTGCATGTAGATCACAGCATAACACACAATCTGTTGTTGTCAGGTGAAACACGTATATTATGGGGATATGAAATTAATTATATATGCCTTGGTCTTTACAGTTCTGAAAAAACAAACACTCAGATATGTCTAGGTTTGCTGGCTTATCAGTACTATCCACATTAAGCCATATCATGCTATATTTATTCCTGGTAGTTTAAAAGGTGACAGCCACTGAGAATGAAGCTTTCCTGATATCTTTATTAACAGTTGTAAATGCTTTGCAAGATAGACATGAGTATGTATAGTAATTTTTGTGGACTCAAATTTGGTAATATTTATGTTGTTAAAATATATTTATTTTTCTTTTAATTTTCCTATTGTAGATAAATCAGAATGCCATATTGTAGTGCTACAGGGTCACTATAGTAATTCTAGCTCAGGCAAAGGTTTTCATACTTTTCCGAAGAGTTCCAAAAGAAGAAAACAGTGGGTCACTGCAATGCGCAGGGCAGATTGACAACCATCGAATCATCATGTATTATGTTCTGATCATGTCGTTGACAGCCAGTATTTACTTGATCCTTCTGTTCTCAAGAGTATTGGATTCACACCAGGTCAAAAGCGACTGAAACATACTGCAGTTCCAACAATATTCAATACTTTCACTATGAGTAGGGACGATACTAACGATGCTATCGAAAAACAAAGATGTTTGGAGGTTTGTTACCAGACATGACATGTGCATATTATCAGAGTACATATTGTTTATCATTTATATTATACATCTAGGTGATTCTAAATTGAGCTAGATAGTTACAGACCTTTTTTTTTTGCTCTATTTTCACTGCCACCCGAAGAACTATCTCAGGCATCCCTGCTACCCAAGTTCTCTACCTCCTACCTGAAGTCCTGTCTCCATTTTGCTATGGCCAATGCAGCTCACCCAGCTCTGAACACCCAAAGTGGGACCGCCCTAGCCTCCCATGGCACTCTATCTGCCAATCTGATGTGCCCAGCATAGATGGTTGAGAGACCGGTACTGGAGTGTGTCACATCTCGGGCAGGGTGCCATCACCTATCCACATCGATGGGGTTTTCACTTTACATTGACCCCACAGAGTGCAGCATGCAGTGACACTGGTGCATGGCTACCCTGATTGCATCTGCCATGTTTCACCCATGACTCCTGGCTGGAGTTATTGCAATGACTCCAATTTCCATCGCGGGGCTGCCAGAACAACAAGCAACCACTGGATTCCTATCTGGGAGAAGAGTGCTGTCCTCAACCCTTAGTGACATCAGATCGGCTTTAGATAAATCATTATACTTTCTGAATTACAAATTTACAAGCAGTGGTTATTGTAGTATAAATTTTTAATGTTGTATATTTAGAATCTTATACTAATATTATTGCCAACTTCTTGTGTTAGGCAACCAATAGGGCATTTATATCACAGATGAGAAGTTTGCATCCAGTGAATGATTCAACTACAGTTAGTATTCGAGCAGCTGCACAGACAACCTTTTCTAACTTATCAGTACAAACTGATAATATGGTGTGTAATGTATTACTATGTAGCACTGCACTATGTAGTATCTTTTAGACAAGTATTGTTGTTATTATAGCTGTGCTGTAATTTAACATGTGTGTTTATAGATTCTAACTTCTAGAGGAACACAGACTCTTAAAAATGTCCCTCATGGGTTTGGTAAAACTCATAACACTCGAGGATGTCAAACTGTACTGCATGGAGTGGATAAAGGTACTCAAACAGATCCCATAACTGTAGAGACATTTTCTGTTGGTGTACAGTGTGACTTCACTAGTCAAATGTTTGATAGTGATGATTCAAGCGGCAGTGATATGGACACTGACAACCTAATGGATTTAGACAATGATCCAGACTGGGATGAGCAAACTGACTTAAGGGATGATCTCAAAAGGGTGAACACAAGTACAAAACGTATTGACCTGTGAGTTCTTTTGATTAATATTTTACAAAAAAACAACAACTTTATTTTCATTATTAAAGATTTTCTATTATGTACACTTTTTAAGTAGTGAAGCACCGAAGTGTCAGTTTCAGAGTACAGACATAATGAGCTGTTACTGTATTTGTAATCAAATGTGTCAGATTTAAGATTACAAACATGTAGTTCTGTTGCTGTACTTGTAATATGGCTCAGAGAATGGAGCAGATACCAATATTGTGGTGAAATGTGTAAGGATGTGGAACAGGGTTATGTCAAGGTACACAGACTGAAAGAGCCTGAGATTTATTTGGATGGGGGATGTGTGTAATGGGTGTGGATTGACCATAGTGCTGGATATGGATTGAAAGATGGGTGGCTAGATGGAGTGTAGGCAGATTGCATAAGTAAGGGAGGAGGTCATGTGGTTGATGTGGATGATAGGATGGGTAGGAGTGAGGGGATGTGGCAGGGTAGGAAATCCACAGAGGGAGTAAGATGGAGCAGTAGAAGTAGAGGATGGAATGGAGGTGTTGTCGGGGGATCAGGTGCTGAAGCAGAAATGACCATGTGTCAGTAATCTAGATGGGAAGGCTCCAACTCCCCCCCCCATCACCAACACACAGAATGGTAACATGGAACACATGAATTGAACATTCTCTAGAAATCTACTGGCATACAAACAAAGACACACACAGGCCTGAAGTGGTGACAGAATCTCACTTTTATCTGTTGCCATGTAGGCAGCAGGGAGATCTCTGACAAACTGGTAGGGATGGGGGGGGGTTCATGGTCATTAAAAAAACACTAGCAATGGAAACTCTGAATAGTACTTGATTTGTTATATTTGTGTATGTGTGTAAGGTGGGGGGAGCTCATGAGTATAAATAACATTAAATTATTTACTTACTATATTTAATGGAATGGACTTTTAAACGTTCATAATTGATATCCGTTCCCATTTATTTCTTTGCATTAAATTCATAGAGTCCATGGCAAGAAGTCTAAGATGACATCAGATGAAAGAAAATTTATAGTTTTTGAAAATGCTCTAACGATACTAATGCAGTCATGCTATATATGTCATTCATCATGCAAAGTATTTTTAAGACGCATTTTTGGATCATTGATTGAGCTGGAGCAGATCTGCAAAAATGGCCACTGACGTTATTGGCAAAACCAACCTTCTCATTCATTTATGCCAATTGGGAATTTATTGACTGCGTGCAGTATTTTTTTTACCGGAAGCAGTGCCATTAGAATAATAAATATGTTTAAGACTCTTTGCATCCCAACAATATCAATATGGACATACTATCTTATACAAAAAAGTTATTTGATACCTTCAGTACGTACTGTTTGGACAAGGAAAAAAGTGAGCTACTGAACTTCTTTACTGATAGGAAAGCGAATCTTGGAGATGATGGTCGGTGTTGCTCACCAGGGCATACTGCGAAATTTGGAGCATATATTTTAATGGATTTAGATAGATCTAAAATTGTAGATATTCAACTGGTACAGGTAGCAACAGTCTTAGTCTGTCTAATGTGGGAGATTAACACATTTAGATTAAAAACTGATAACTATGTTATGGCTCATAAGGTGTGAACATTATATAAAATGACTATTTTATCTTAGGCTTTTCCTTTTTTATTCCTGATATGCAATGCTCTCTGTTCATTTAAATACTAACATCCTCAGAAACTGGCAGATTAGGAACTATGTACTATCAAGTCTGCTTGATTATCAGTGCCTTCCCATGGTACTTTTGTTTGCCCCTACCCCTCCCTTCTTACAAGGTCCACCACCACTAGTTTGGGCTCTGGGATACACCCTTTCCTATAACTATCCGGCCTTTCTTTAATAACCAAACAGTTACAACAACCACCAACTCACTAGGCAGTGCATTACAGGGCTCCACCACTCTTGAAGTGGAGTAGTGACTTATTGTTTCCCCTCTTCTTGACCACATCTCCAGATATCCTAGACCCCCCCATTCAGGTCTCCCAGCAACTCAGTTTTGCTGTTTCCCCTACCACAGTGATCATTAAGGCTAGTCACAATGCCTTCCTATTGTTCCTTCCCTGCCTAGGTGGTCTATATACTACACCCGTCTTCACCCTCCCCTCCCCACGGCACCTGTAGGGTGACTCATAAGACCTCCACCTGATCCCCTGCTTCCTTAACTCTGTTTATCCTTAAGTATACAGTTGCACTAGGTTAATCTAAATATAGCAATATATTAATCAACATAATAACAAAATGTTACATTCCTGTTAACCTAAACTTATGTACATAGCTAACTATTTATGTTACGAGGCATACTGATGAGTCCTGGTAGGACAAAACACGTGTCTATGTCTTCTGTTGGCACCCTTTGCAAACTGTGTGAGAGGCCTTTTGGCACCATGCAATTCTGCTTAAAGTTGGACCAGCATAACATTCTGTGGTGATTTGCATATGCAGCCCATGATGCTTTGCATTGTGTGGGCATGTGTGATTTTGTATTTTCTTGAAACTTGGCTTCCCAGCCAAATGCCCTTTGGTGTAACCCTTGCCTCAGTGTTTGCGCACAGAGGTTCTTTGTCTTTTAAATAGTTTTTTATTTTAATGGGTTCACCACAACATATCCAAGACACACTGTCTTAGGGTAGCTGGTCCATTCCACTGGGGTGTCAAACAGATGAGGCATACTGATGAGTCCTGGTAGGACGAAACACGTGTCTATGTCTTCTGTTGGCACCCTTTGCAAACTGTGTGAGAGGCCTTTTGGCACCATGCAATTCTGCTTAAAGTTGGACCAGCATAACATTCTGTGGTGATTTGCATATGCAGCCCATGATGCTTTGCATTGTTTGGGCATGTGTGATTTTGTATTTTCTTGAAACTTGGCTTCCCAGCCAAATGCCCTTTAGGGTAACCCTTGCCTCAGTGTTTGCGCACAGAGGTTCTTTGTCTTTTAAATAGTTTTTTATTTTAATGGGTTCACCACAACATATCCAAGACACAGTGTCTTAGGGTAGCTGGTCCATTCCACTGGGGTGTCAAACAGACGAGGCATACTGATGAGTCCTGGTAGGACGAAACACGTGTCTATGTCTTCTGTTGGCACCCTTTGCAAACTGTGTGAGAGGCCTTTTGGCACCATGCAATTCTGCTTAAAGTTGGACCAGCATAACATTCTGTGGTGATTTGCATATGCAGCCCATGATGCTTTGCATTGTGTGGGCATGTGTGATTTTGTATTTATGTTATGTTATGTAACAGAGTAACGAGGTCAAAAATTCATATGCAATGGAACTGGAGGGATTACAAAGAAGAATTCATGCATTGAAAGATACAGGTGTTGTAAATGACAGTTTAACGACAGATCGTCACTCTTCTGTAAAAAAATATCTCAGAGAAAATGAACCGAACATAATACACTGTTCGACGTATGGCACATAGCTAAAGGTATATTATTTATCTATTCTTAACATGTGTATGTTAATAATGCTGTCTTATTTTATATACTATCTCCATATAGCTTTCTATATCCTAATTAAGACAGAGGAACACACTTTTGAAAATTAGTACACTAATTTCTTCTTAACGTGATACACTTTTATTCTGTGTGTATCGTTTCATGATTATATGCCATGGAAATTCTGATTTTCTGTTAACTTTGTGCTAACTCCAGTTATTGCAACCTTGCTTAGTGATATAGGTATTTTTTTTTTGGTGGGGGGGTCTATGGTTGTACAGTGAAACACTAAATTATTATGCAGGTTTTGAGTTCATGTGATAGTATTACATATTTTGAAATAGAAGTACTATGTACAAAATCCACAACAATTAATATGTTTAATACAGTTATACATTAGACAATTTATCATTTCTGTGGCAGGTATTAGGAAGAAGTTAGAAATCAAAGGTAGAAGAAGAGACTGTGTGCTCCTGAAACAGTGGTCTAAGGCTGTTAGTACTCACCTGTACTGGTGCGGATCAACTAGTGGAGGTGATGGTGAATTGGTCAAAGCAAAATGGTGTTCAATTTTAAATCATGTATCGAACATACATTCAGGACATGGTGAGCCTTACAATGAGTGCCACCATGGTGTTCTTGAAAATCGACCTTGGATACCAATGGGTTTGTGTATCTTTTATTGTTATGTATTGTGTTGATATTTCTAGATTATTTAACCCCTTGAAAAAAAGATAGCAGTCTTAGTAGTCTGTAATTATTATTTGTAGGTAGTAAACCACACTAGGAAATGGAACTGTTAGTAAAGAGTAAACTGTTGCTAAACGACATAAAAAAAATCTCCATCTGAGCAAACATCTTCGTTGGAGTCGTTCCACAAAATCATAACTTTTTTTGCTCCAAAAAGTGTGCATTACTTTTATGAAAGTATGGAGGCCAGGTATGTCTCTACTAATATAACATATGTATGATTTCTTACAACTCAGTTGGTCACAACTTATTAGTTGTATACACAGTACTTCTATTGTTTTGCTTTTAAATTAATCCAACTCATGTGGTTTCTACTTTTTTAGTTAATTAGTGGTCATTGAGGATGTCATAGTCTCCCTGTCCATCATTGGCATGTTTAGATCACCCAATACTACCACCACCCTTCCATTGTCCATTCTACAATGTCCACTAACATCTGCCACCAGACTGTCTTCCAGTTCCTCTGCCAGAGCATAGGGTTTGTACACCACTCCTATTTTTACCCTCTTGCCCCCCTTTAATTTTCAGGGTGATCCAAAATGTCTCTGCAGTCCCTCCGCCTCATCCACCCCTCATTTGCCAATGTCATTTTTGACTATCAATGCTACCACCCCTTCCCCTTCTCAACTCCCTATCCCTCCAAAACACAGTGTAGCCTTCCAGGTTCAGGTCCCAGTCATGCTCTGTGATGGCATAGGTCTCAGTGACAGCTGCCACAGCCTGGCTCATACTCTCATCTGTCCCGTCTGTGTTTAACCCCTCCATGTCTGCCATGACCCCATGACCCAAACCCTCAGCCCCTTTTATTGCATCCTCCTTCCACTGTTCTCCCTGATTTCCAGTCCATTCCTCTTGTCCTCCTGATCCTCCCTATCCTCCCACATCATAGCTGTATCCTGAACTCCAGCACTCACCTACTCTACTACCAGACATAGGGGATTGAAACGGTTGCCAAGCCTAATGCCAGACCACAAAACTCCCTCTCCCTTCCTACCACCCCATCCTGGTTCCCTCTGTATAACCCCAGATGCCTGCTTGCTTCTTTTGTGAGTTTCCTCCATGTGGTTCCCATCTGTTAGTGTCCCCATGTGCCCTCTGAGTATACCCCTGTGCTCCTCTCCCTATGCCAATGTCTTTAGTACTTGGTGCAGTCACATAGGTGACCCCTTTCCCACCATACCTTCCCCCCAGCTATTTATACAATGAAAATTATAATTTATTACTGCACATGAAGATACTAGTCATCACTAGTTAATATAGAAAGATAATTACAAGCTGTGGATGTATGAATGAACAAATGACTGTGTCTGAACTGTACTATTTATATTGCATAGATTGATAATTACGGCATTACATTTTAATGAAAATTCTTCAAGAATGCAGGCAGTCACTAGATCTGGGAAAAGGAAATGGGGTGTATCCTTCCCCAAAGCGAGATCAGGAGCACCTGTCATAAAGCAAATAAAAGTAGCAGCAACACATGGTATTTATTATATGAAATTGAAACCAAAATAATTCTTGACCACTAGTTAATGATCTGCTTCTGTTAATATACTTCATTTTACATTCCTAATTGCATGAGTGCTTTTTCAATTTAAATTATTATAGTGTTTTAATATTTAAACTTTCTCTGTCAGAATATGTTGGAGAGCTAATGTCAGAGGTCATTTCACAAAGACATCAGTATCCAAGCTATAGATCTGCTGCAAGTCGTGAAGCACATAACATGCCAATTCCCTCTCTGATTGCATCATCCTTTATCAAGACAGATAAAGAAACACTAGTAGCAATGCACAGGAGTAGATTTAACAAGGTTCTTTTCGACCAGAGGTAGTAGTCCTGCAAAAATATGTCTAGTTCCATTAATATAATAACATTGTCTACATCATATGTGGTGACATATTTTTTTATTATTTTACAAAAAACTAAATTCGATAGACAACCTGCCATTAACATGGGTAGACAAACTAATATCAGAAACAGTGATTTTTGAGTAGTGTATTGATCCTGTTAATAGCAGTTGTTGTACCTGATCCATAAGCTAGACAATATTTGGGCTAATGTTGGCTAGTTTGAGTGCATCCAGTGTCATTGAATGTCTGTGGCGATAAAGTACACCAAGCAGATCCACCCCATCCTGTCTTGTCAAGTGCCCTTTTAATAAACTTGATTGTTTCGGCTTTGGTGACACAGCAAATAAAATCATACTGATGTAACATTGTATATACAGTTTTAATTGTCTATTAAAATGGTGTTTCTTACTGATTTTATTGTTTTCTTTTTGTAGCCATGGTCATGAGATGATAACTGATAGTCAAGAGCTTCAGTTGGAGGAATAAAAATATCAGAAGTATTGCACGGATTTAGAAGAAAAGACAAATGGATGCTAGTTTTACTATACACATCCATAACCACATATCATTTGTCAATGTAATAAAACAGCAGTTTTAAAAAAAAATAAATATATAAGTACATATGAAGCAAGTAAGATAAAGATTTGTATTTTTAGCATATCTGCACAGTATCAATTCATTTAATAACCGTTGCATAACATGAAAAGCTATACTATATCAGCATAAGCTTTTGTTACTGAACATTGGAGACCGATAGAAAAAGTCAAGCATACATCTGGAAATCTTATTCTTGATAATACAGTATGTCACTTGGGGAGCAGATGGTCAGGTGGATAGGAAACTGGCAAGTAGGGCATGTACAGTAGGTTAGTATGGGGGGGTTCCTCCTCAAGGTTAATCACTAGTGGAGTCCCTCATGGGTTAGTACTGAGCCTGCCCCTGTTTAACACTTATATCTCAGACATCAGAAGGCGTGACAGGAGTGGGATGAGTCTCTTTGTGATTGACTCAAATCTGTGGGTGGTGGTGGATGAGGAGGAGGAGGGACATTTTGAACCCCATGAAGATCTGGGGAGATGGTCATTCGCCTGGAAGCTAATGTGTAATGATGGCAAATGCATGGTTCTGCACCTGGAGGCATAATATCCAACTCATGTATACACATTGGTGGGGGGGCACTGTCGGTTTCTAATGGGGAAAAAAGACTTCAGGGTGGTGCAGATGCCAGAATGAATATGTCAGAACAATGTAGAATGGCTACTGTGGAGGGGTTAAAGAAAGGCTGGAATAGGTATAGAGGAAGACTGCATCCCGGAGTCCCACTGGGAAATGGAGGGCTTTGCAGGGATGGAGGGGGAGAAAAGTAACTGTACTCTGGAAAGGCACTGAAAGGCACTGACCATCGAGCATACTTGATATGCCATAGGGCCTAATCGACTGAAGTAATGTAATGTTATTATGTTGTTATAATTGTAGCTATAATCAAACATTGCTGTAGTGCAAATACATCATTGGTATTGTTGTATTAATACCTAACTATATAATTAATTAACGTTACTGTTAATGGTATGCTGACTATACTAACAACATATTTGTTATCAGTTATAATATAGTGTTGTTGTGAGGTTAAAATAATATATTTGAAAAATTACATTGTAAGACAAATCGATAAAACTGATGTTTTAAATGAACATAAAGAATTCAGTAAATTCTGTTCATGGAATAAAATTAATTGAATTTCAATATTAGTAGTCACAGAATGTTTCTGCTTATGTCTCTATCTCTATCTCTATCTCTTTATCTCTCTCTTTCTAGCTATCTTTCTATCTATGTATCTCTCTCCCTCTCGCTCTAACTATTGTATCATTATATATATTTCTCTAAGTATAACTGCCTGTCAATCTGTTAATCAAAATTACAACATGAAAACAGCATGAGCTGCAGTCATATATTATAAATCTGTTTACACACTAAGCAAATTGAAAACTGGTGTACGAGTCAGATGGGAATCTATCTCGTATTTTGGTTACAGCACAAGATGGGATAATCTTCCTGTTCCCACGTCCCAATCTACCAAAAATCCAGTATACAAATTTGCGATATGCCATATACCTGAAACATCTGTGAAAAAATAGAGAACTGAGTTTATAAATCTGTATTAGGTCTATGGTTGTTATCTGTAATCCTGATATTATATCAATTTGCTATAAATAACACATAAAAATACTATATATAATGGAGCTAAATAGAAGGCAATAATATCAAAATGGTTATTGAAACATTGATAAAATCAAATAACATACAAGTCAGAAAACAGACAGCAGCAATTTGAATAAAATTTCATGTATGTTAGGGTCAGGTTTGTATGTTCAGCAGATACACTATGAATGGCCTATAAGGTGGCTATTCAAAGTCATGTAATAGTAATGATGCCACTAATTAATATAGGAGTTACAGGAAGACTTCTCATCATCTGACCACAATTGCTACATTTCTATATTACTAAATACAAGATTTAATATAAGAATAAATGTAGAAATCTTAATACTAACTCCTCTTGTGAAACTTCATCACCCATTGCACCATCATGTTCAATGAATTCATTTAGTGATGCTTGCAGGACATATTGGTTCAAACAACAAGACCTAAAGCCTGGATGATCTGTTATACATTTCATGCCTTTATATTTCTTTATCTTGCCTTACTCTCTGTATGATGAACAGCATCTGTTCTCTGCTACAGTGGGCATGTTGGTACAGTTTTGACAAGGACACCTATCAAAGTTAATGGGGGAGAAAATGACATTAGTTGAAATGTAATTTAAATTACATATATTTTTTTTCTGCCCTTATTAATTGTATCTTGTGTAAGCAATAAGCCACAAAGGGGTGTGTGTAAACCATATTTTATAACACAGCCAGGAGTATGGTAAGGCATGAGGCCAAAGGCCGAGTGACTTCAGCTGCTGCCCATGCTGTAAAATATGGTTTACACACACACCCCTGCATGCCTTGATGCACTTATAAAATTGAAGATAGAAGGGGATTTTTTACTGCCAGCAAAGAAACAGTTGTTGTGAAAACCATAAACAGTACTTATTGTTTCTAATTTGTTTGTGTATGTAAGGTGAGTATGATAATCAGGGAAACAGCCTTTAATTCATTTGCTTTATTTTTTTGTAAGGTAGCTTTATTTTTAGGACCCAGTCAAAGTTCTTTACAGTATAAAGGTAGCAGCCATGTTTGTGGTGGAAAATCAGCTCTGACAGTAGAGGTTTAACTGAAAAGCCTCTGTTCCAAGTTCCCATTGATCTGTGTAGCAGATTCTGCACTGCTGAGCTGGCTGGGGGCATTGCTCTGGGGGAGATACTGGGTTTGTCCCAAGCACAACTAGAAAAAGAAAAGAGACTGAGGGTGATGGGTCAGTGAGGAAGAAGATCTAGGGACAGGTGGGGTGGGGGCCTTGATCCAGGAGGACAAACTGTCGTTGTCCACAGTGAACCAGCAGTATGTAATGGAACCAAGGAGATCAGATCAATGAGAGATGCTTCAGTCGGATGAATGATACAAGTGGGCGGACATGTGTGGAAGTTGATCGGGTCCACCTGAGAGATGCCCTGGACTGACAGGCGATAAAAAGAAAATATAAAAATAGGCATTTAGACAAATTAGTAAAATGGGTCAGGACCTGGTTGAAAGTATGTGGTTCCAATCCATATAGAACAGAATGACCAGCAAGGTAGACTGGGACAGTCATGTTCAATGGATATGAACATAAATGTGTACATTGGATGAGTAATATTGCTTGAAGCACAAAGTGGAAAACTACAGTATATGCCCTTTTATATTACATGACTGTTATCCTTATTTTGATGGTGAAAGATGAAAGAAATTAATGAGGCCTTCAACAGAAAAAAAAATAAATAAACAAATGATAAAATAAATAGACAGGACAGATAAATAGATCAAGACCACCAGATAGAGGTTTTGTATTCAAGAGCAGTAAGTGTACAAAAAAAAAAGTAGGAGCACAAAACAACAGTTTATTCAGGAACATGATAATGAGTGGTTGTTTGTAAAGGCTAGGAGAAAGGGAACTACCTATTGTAGGAGCGTTAGTACTAGTATAGTATTATTAAAAGGGGAGAGTGACCAATGACACAAAACAGAATAGGAATGCGGCCTCAAGTTGCTAGAGCTGGTAATTTTTTGAGGGTGGTTGGATGCACGGGGTGTGGGGCAGCCATAGCACTAGACTGGACTTGGAAGTTTGGAGGTTGCCCAGTGTGCCACCAGCTGGCAAAGCTCGGGGAGGAAGTAGATGGACTTCGGAGACAGCTGGCAGAGTTGAAAAGGAAGGGACATACGGTGGCCTGCAAACATACACAGGGGGGTGAAACCTCCAGCACAAGTGGATGAAACCTTTGTGGTATATGAGGGAAGTAGCAAAAAAATGTGATCCCTCTGCATAAGGGGGGAGAGAGGGAGGAAATGGGAAGTTACAGGCCCGTGAGCTTGACATCAGTGGTAGGAAAGTTCATGGAGAAGCTAGTAAAAGGCAGGATCACCAGCTACCTGGAGACAAATGGCCTGATGAATCCAAAACAACATGTGTTTACTAGGGGCAGATCCTATCAAACAAATTTGATAAAGTTTTTTGACGGGGTCACCAAGGAAATAGATCAAGGTACAGTGGTATATGTAGCCAGAGGCAGTCGTTGGAGAAGAAACAGTGGAGGGATTCAAAATAGCATGGGACAACCACATGGGAGTGTTGGGGGGGAGCCACAGGTCCAAGCAGATAGCTAGGCAAATGGGCAGACTTGGTGGGCCTAGTTCGATCCTTTTCTGCCGTCACACATCTATGAATCTATGAACATGTACATATGTATATCATTCATTTGTAATGATACATATTCATCTACCAGCATTTACTACAGGCTTGCACAATATTGTATATTGTGTTTCTGAACTCACCCCAGCAAACCTTAACAAATACCAAACTGAAAAAACAAACAAGAAAAAAAAACAAAACAGTGAATTGATACATATAGGATTTCATTTTATTAGGTGTAGGGTTAAGAATCCACATGGTGGGCTGTCTATTACCAGTGTCCAGCTGAGAGCATTACTGTGCATAACTGACTTGCTCTGAATTAATCAGTGAGCTAGTGGAAATTGTGGATTCAAACCCTTGTCTGCAGACTGTTAAAAAATTACTCAATATCACTAACTGTAACATATACACTGTACAGTTGGAACAATAAAATATACTTCTAAATGATATAAGCACCATAATGTTATTTCCAGTACAAACTGAATATTTGTTTCCTTTTATCAGAATACACAGCTAAATAGGTAGAACCCACCATTCATCAACTGGTATTACATCTGCAAGCTCCACAGGTTCACTGTGCACCTCAGTAACTGAATCTGGTATAATTATGGGTTCAAATGCATATGGCATGATCTCTCTAGAAGGAATTAAGGAGCCATCATACTCAAATTCTTCTGTATCCATAATAAAGATAGCAAACTCAACATGCAAAAAAGAATATTTGGATTCTGTTAAAAAAAAAAATGATAAGGATGTTAACCAATGCTATGAGACCATTTAAAATAAGTATCTTGCCAAACAATTTCAGAGCTGTGGCAGTGGCACCATGATCGGGATGGCTCCTGTCAGTACTCTGGGGCAGGAGGAATAGCCCTGAGAAATTAAATATATATGTCAAAGAAGCATATTTAAAAAAAAAATACAAATACTTTTTATACAGAAATCAGAGCAGTGGCTATGATGCCCCAACCGCGATCGCGATCACGCTTCTCAGCACAATAACAAAAGGTGCCTGGCCAGTCATGGCTTTTAATTAGTTTGTTAATTTCTGAGTGAGAGTCTCAGTGGTTTCCTTACATCTATTTCGTTTTAGTTCGTTCAGCATAAACGAAATCTAATGCAATATACTATATATCTAAACTATGACTCTTCACAATAATTTCCATCTTTCCTGGACTGAAACCTGCTGGGAGTGTATAATTTACAATGTGCTACACAAAAAGAAACAAACTGGCTATTTCAGAGCTGTGTCAGTGGCACCATGATCGTGATCTGACTACTGTCAGTACTCTGGGGTAGGAAGTATAGCCCTGAGTAATTAAATAAATATGTTAAAGAAGCATGTTTTTAAAAAAAAAAAAACACTTTTCATAAATAAAATCAGAGCAGTGGCAATGATACCTCAACCGTGATCGCACTTCTCAGCACAATGACAAAAGGTGCCTGGCCACTCATGGATTTTAATTACTTTATACATTTCTGAGTGAGAGTCCCCAGTGGTTTCCTTTCATCTATTTCGTTTTATTTCGTTCTGAATCAACGAAATCTATTGCAATGTATATACAGTACCACTCTTCTGAATATTTCACATCTTTCCTGGACTGAAACCTACTGGCAGAGTATAACTTACAATGTGCTCCACTGAAAGATGCAAAACTGGCTATTTTAATTACAAACAATTTCAGAGCTGTGGCAGTGGGACCATGATCATGATCGCTCCTGTCAGTACTCTGGGGCAGGAGGAATAGCCCTGAGAAATTAAATAAATATGTCAAAGAAGCATATTTAAAAAAAATACAAATACTTTTCATACAGAAATCAGAGCAGTAGCTATGGTGCCCCAACCGCACGTTTCTCAGCACAATAACAAAAGGTGCCTGTCCAGTCATGGCTTTTAATTAGTTTATTCAATTCTGAATGAGAGTCCCAGTGGTTTCCTTTCATCTATTTTGTTTACTTTCGTTCAGCATAAACAAAATCTAATGCACTATATATACACTACCACTGTTCTGAATATTTAACATCTATCCTGGACTGAAACCTGCTGGCAGGGTATAAATTACGAAGTCATCCACTAAAACAAACAAAACTGTCTTTTTCACTCCCAAACAAATTCAGAGCTATGACAGTGGCGCCCTGATCATGTTCTCATTCCTGTCAGTAATCTGGGGAAGGAAGAATAGCCCTGAATAATCACTTAAAAATGTTTAAGAAGGATATTTAAATAAAAAAAACACCGTTCACAAAGAAATCAGAGCAATAGCAGTGAGGCTCCGATCGTGTTCATGCTACTCTAACTATCCAAATATTTGAAAACTTGCCACTGTACTAATAATTCCTGAAATGGCAAGCTTTAGCACCATGTTTGACAGTATTTAACCATATGCTAGAGAACTGTAAATTTTAAAACGAACCTCTATTCCCAACTCTGCCAACAGATTAACAACAAAAGACAGCTCTAGTGTTCAAACAGATTCATGGAGAAGCTCGAGACTTGAAATAACAGTTACATTTTTTTTTTCAGATCTTCAACTTTACAGGCAACAACATATTAATATCATAATAGTCAATACAGGGACTACAATATTTATTTATTTATTTATTTATTTTTACAATTGTGTGAAAAAGTGGATCTCGAGGCATGCTAGGATCTTGTCATCTGATGTATGCACGAGCTGGTAAAGCATACGTCACTCCAAGAATGACATCAAGAACTGTCGGAACACAGTGCTATGGACAAGAAATCACAGCTGAACGGCACAGTCACCAGACATCCTAAATCCTGTGGTAGCCTAAAAACTCAGCATTCTAAAATAAAAACACACAGACAAATGACATTTAAATACTGTATTTATCTAGCTGTTGATACCTGTGAGGTAAAACTCAAGTAATTAATTACAAGCTTTGCAGTTGATCTTTAAGTGCCAGAGGGTGGAGGGAAGAGGCATGGATGGGATGGTAGAGTGTGGAGGAGGAGGGGGGGGTCTTGGGTGCCACAGGGTGAGTAGGGGAAGGGACAGTGGTGCTAGAGGGTGGGGAGAGAATTTGAACAGCATGCTGCAGTCTAATTGACTGTAAGGATTCTGACAGCCTTCAGGGCATGCATAGCATGAGTGAAGTGTGGGGGTCAGTTCCTCTACTTTAAATGTTGGGGGTCAGCTCTGAAAAATCTTAGGCTCAGAAGTTTGCTGGAGTGTCTTTGTGCTACATTACCTGACACTTTTTCTGCTAATGATTAGATGCAAACCTTTCAATATAGAGGGTCAGTGCTTCTTTTTTTTTTCTTTTGCCTCAGAATCCTTAAAAGTTTCATTTGGGGACTTCAGTAGGGGGTTAACGCAAGCTCTGGCCTTACATTAATCCCTGTTAAACTGTCATGTACAGAATGATCACAATGGCTCATGGATTCTTCCTGTCAGCATTCCATTCTCTAGCACTGCTGAAGGACTGGAATGCTGCATTCTGTTTTTGAGTGAACCAGCATTCTTAAACTATGTTGTTGAAGAACTATTTTACAAAAAAATTCCTCTAAATAAGGAAAACATTCACAAAGTATACTGGCTGAGGGATGGAACCCAGATGGTAGTTGTGGGTGGAGAGTTATCTAGCACCAGAGAGGTAAATAGTGGGGTCCCACAGGCTTCAGTGTCAGTGTTGTTCAATGTCTTCGTCAGTCACATTGGAGATGGAATTAAAGACGAAATGTGCCTATTCACAGATGACACAAAGCTCTGTGGGAGAGTGGACACAGATGAAGGGATACAGAACCTACAGGAAGATCTGAAAAAAAGCTAGGGAAGTGATCTAGGATTTGGCAGCTTGTCTTCAATGTCAAGAAATGAAAAGTTATGCATATTGGAGCTAGGAATCCCAGGATAGAGTACTACTAGCATACTAAAAAGCCAGCAGAATAGGCCAAATGATCTGTCTTATCCGCTCAAAAGCTGGTCAACAAAGTAACACATATGAGGGGGAGGCTGCGGGCACTGAACATGTACTCCCTGGAACACAGAAGAGAGAGGAGGGGTACATAATTGGGATGTTCAAGTACGTGAAAGGGATAAACAAGGTAGATCAGGAGAGTCTCTTTAAGCTGAGTGGCAAGGTGGCAACCATAACATGAGAGGAGACAGTCTTAAACTGGAGGCAGGTGGGAGGTTTAAGAGAGATGTCAGGAAGCACTTCTTCATGGAGAGGGTGGTGGAAACTTGGAATGCACTTCCAGAAGACATTGTCTTGTTAAAGACAATGCATGGCCAGCTTTAAGAGAGGATGGGATAGGCATAGGGGTAGGTAAGGATGATGGGTAGGGAGGGAGGATAGAAGGAGTGGGGAGGGAAGGGAGTGTAGGAACATTAGCTCAAGCTGTGGACACTGCAATACTACGAGCAGACTTGATGGACCAAATGACCTTCTTCTGCAGTCTTCTTTGTATGTTCATATGTATGTTCATACTAACATTACTAGCATATCATGGTCATTTTTGTTAATTAGATGTTGAAGTCAGAATTAAATTTGCTTGTTGGTTGCATATAATTTTGATTTAAATATTGCTGCCTGGCTGTTTTGTGCACCTGCGTTCTAAAGGTCTTCTAAGTGGAATACGTGGAGTAAAGTTTCCTCCCTTCCAGTACTGTTTATTTACCTCTGTACTTTGTTTACAATATAGAGCTTGTCCAGTCCAAATCAAAAGCTGTGCAAAAGACTCAGGACCAGGACCATCCTCTATGGCCCAGACAACCTACTTAATGAAGCATGTACACTGGGCACTAAGACAGATGCCAGCTGGAGGGCTAACCAAGACCAAACATTTTCTGATCCTAATTTAATCAGAGTATTTTATGTCTTGGCTAGCCCTCCAGCTGGTTTCTGTCTCAGTGCCCAGTGTGCGCACTTCATTAAGTGGGTTGGGCCATTAAGGGATGGTCCTGCCACTTTTGGCAAATGTTGTTCCTCAAGCCCATGACGGTGTTTTTCCCTTTACCTTTAGGTCTTCCTGGGAGACCACTATAGTTACATTACCTGCATCTCCTTTCTTCATCCTCTAGGCACTGCATACACAGAAGTGTAGAACAAATTGACAAAAGCAACAGAGTTCTGAGTATTGTACTGCTATTAAGTACTATCCATAATCTTCCCTGGCTAGTAACAGTTTTTTTTTTTTGGTCAAGTTCATTTTGTGATTGTGAATGATGGGGGGGGGCTGCACTGTCAGACCTTTTAATATCTCAGATTTGTGTACTACGTGCCTCAGTGCTATTCTGAGACCAGCCATAGACTGTCAGCAACAGTACTTCTGGACATGCCCCCACAGGTCACTGCATTAGGAGTTTGTACTTTTTTTCAGTTTTCCATTCTTTGGTAACTGGATAAGGCACAATGTACATGAAGCCAGTTTCCTGGGGACAGTGTCTTTTGAACACTGGGAGAACACTTCAAGGGTTAAGTGATTTTCACGTATTCACACAGTATGCAAGATGATCTCATGTTGTTGGGTTCATATCTTAACTGTCTGGATGTAGCAAGCTACTTCTTAATTTGTTTTTTCTTTAAGTACTCTGTTGCGGTCCACACTTTTGGGGGGCGGGGGGGCACTTGTGGTAGGAACGGTAAACTTGTAGAGAGTTAGTGGTAAGTGATCATAAGCTTGGTGTATTTTCAGTAACAAGATTCTTTGTTAATGTTTGTATTACAAATAATATTGTAAAAAGATGGAGTCGAGCACAGCATGGAAATATCTAAGCGGGTCACAGAAGCGTAAACATGCTAGGGATCAAGTAGAAAAAGAGAAACAAATACTAGCAAAGGTTCCAAAGTTAACAGATTTCTTCTTGGCATCAGGCAGCAGTGCTAGAGATAAGGAGGTTGTTGGTCAGCATTGTCGGGGTAGCAGTAAGGAAGGCTGTAGAAATGTAGACACCAATGTGTCAAATATTGCAATGGAAATGATGGATGCAGGGCCCTCTGAGGAAATACAAGCAACGTTGTTTCTACATGCCAAGTCCAACATATCACAGATGAAGAAGTCAAAACCAATATTTACCATGAGAGTCCTTTGGAAAGCATCCCAGTGGTTACTACATGCCATGGGGTCACAAAGGGTCACGTTGTCAGCACCATGTGCAGTCTGACTTCATTTGACAGCAATCCAGTGGTTCCTACAAATACAGAAGTTACTAAGAAACAGGTTACTGATACTTGCCATCAGATTCAAGTTGAAAGCTCCCAAAAAACACAGCTGTACAGCAACAACCCAGCGTAGTGGACATCAGTATGTGAAGAACTTAGGAATTATTTCATAGATCATGACGTTGACCAGAATATATTTGACTTCTCCAAGTCCATGCATTTGTACCCAGATAAGAAGCGTTGTTTATCCAAGGATATTTTCTCTAGAATCATGTTAAATGGTGAATGTTGGACGCGGGATTGGCTGATTTGTTCTCCTTCAACTGGGAATGTCTTCTGTTATGTCTATAAGCTCTTTTCAGTGAGGAATACTGCATTCTCACAATCTGGTTTCAGTGACTGGAAAAATGCAAACTCTTGCATAAATGAACATGAACACAGTCATGATCACAGGATGGCATTAATCACACTGCATAAAAGGAAAAGGACCGCAGGATGAATTGATGCTGAAATTGTAAAACAATATCAGAATGAGTGTCAGTACTGGAAAAATGTACTGAAACGTGTGGTTGCTGTGGTTCGTTTCTTGTCAGAACGTGGATTGGCTTTTCGAGGTGACAATGAACTACTGGGGTCTCCAGGTAATGGAAACTATTTGGGTAATTTAGAGCTTATTAGCCAATTTGACCCTTTTCTAGCTGGTCACATAGCAAAATTTGGCAATGCTAGAAGAGGACGACCATCATATTTGTGCTCAACCGTCTGCAATGAATTCATTGACCTGATGGGTAAAAACGTGATGCACACTATTGTGGAAGAACTAAAGATGGCAAAATACTATTCTATCAGTGTTGATTCGACACTGGATATTTCTCATGTGGATCAGCTGACTTTCATTGTTAGATATGTCAAAGCCGATGGAAATCCAGTCGAATGTTTTCTTAAGTTCATTCCAATCCATAGTCATACGTCAGAAAATCTTGCAAACACAGTGATGTCTGTGGTCCAGGAATTGGGTATTGAAATAATGGATTGCAGGGGTCAGACATATGATAATGTGAGTAATATGGCAGGAAAATATAGCGGCCTACAAGCCAGAATAAAAGAACACAATCCTTTGGCAGACTTCATCCCTTGTTCTGCGCATTCCTTAAACTTGGTTGGGTCCTGTGCTGCTGAATGCTGTTTAGAGGCTGTATCTTTTTTTGGATTTCTTCAGGCACTGTAAACATTCTTTTCAGCCTCCACACGTCATTGACATATCATGAGGCAGCAGTTGCCTAGTGAAGTGAAAGGACCAAAGTCACTTTCAGTTACTCGATGGTCTGCATGAGCAGATGCATGCACTGCCCTGTTCGGTGGCTATCAACACATGAAGACTGCATTACAGAACCTGGCTGATGATCCTTCAGAAGGATCAAGCACAAGGATGGAAGCTGAAAGTCTGGCAGAGAAGATGGAATTGTTGGAAATTGCACTAATGACAGCCATTTGGAATTCAGTATTACAGCATCTGCATGCCACAAATAAGAGTTTACAGAAAGTAGGCATTTCTTTGAAGATGGTGGTGGATTTATAGTCATCTCTAACAGGATTTCTCCAAGAGATACACAACAATGTTGATGAGTATGAAAGGAAAGCAAAAACGTTGGTTGACCTGGAAACATCATACCAAGCAGACATCAGTAGGCAAAGGCGTCGCAAATACATGTTTGACAAACCAAGAAATGAAACAACATTAACAGGTAGGAAAAAATTTCGTGCTGAGACATTTCTTGTTATAATTGACACATTAAATGCTGCCCTGCAGAAAAGAAAAGACGCTTATGAGATATTACAGAAAAAATTTGGAGTGTTAACAGACTTTCCTCACCTGAATATAAATGACATACGGAAGCGAGCAGAAAGTCTAGTTGCTGCATACCCTCAGGATTTGGAGGAGTCATTCACTGATGAATTTATACAATTCACATCATTTGTTTCTTGTGAAAAAGACAAAGATGTTCTTAACCTGTGTAAACTTTTGAAGGCTTGAGGGCTGGAGTCGACATTCTCAAATGTGGAAGCTGCCTTTCGCATATATTTGTGCATACCAGCTGCAAACTGCAGTGGAGAATGGTCATTTTCAACCCTGAGTAGAGTCAAGAATAAATTAAGGAGCACGATGGACCAGGAAAGACTCAATGCCCTGACTATTTTATCTATTGAAAGTGAACTGGTTAAGACCATGGATTTTGATGATTTCATCAATGACTTTGCCCAACTTAAATCGAGGAAGAAACAAATGTAGGCTGACTAAAGCACTATCAAACATCATAATTTTAAAGGAGACGACATAAGCTATCTGAGAAGACTGATGCCAATACCTTGAGCCAGAGTACAGTGAAAAATGCCACAACTTAAGCCTGTGACCCCAGTGAAGCACTGCAAGAAATGAAGAAAATAACATTGGTGCTACAAAGTGCTCCAGTACAGTGAGATGGAGACGACAGAAGCTGTCTGACAAGACTTACGCTAGTACCTGAGCCAGAGTACAGTGAAAAATGCCATAACTCAAGCCTGTGACCCCAGTGAAGCACTGCAAGAAATGAAGAAAATAGCATTGGTGCTACAAAGTGCTCCAGCACTGTGAGATGGAGATGACAGAAGCTGTCTGACAAGACTGATGCCAGCACCCTGAGCCGGAGTACAGTGAAAAATGCCACAACTCAAGCCCATCAGTGAAGCACTGCAAGAAATGAAGAAAACAATGTTGGTGCTTCAAACTGAGACAGGCAGCCAGCACCTATTCATGAAGACAGAAGATGTCTAATGATGTCAATAACCTTAATCTATGCATGGTGAGTGGTGAAAAACTTTTAATTGGTGAATCTAAAGGATAACTTCTGAACTTTTATGTATATTTTATTAGTATTTACAATACTGATTATTGCTATGAGGATAGTTAAAATATTCCTGCAATCCAACAAACCAGGGTAAATACAACTTTTAACTGTCTTCCTTGACCTCTCAGTCTTCTGGTAGATTGAACTGATATACCATGTGGAACAGCCGGTTGAAAAGGTTGTTTCAGAGTGAGCTGCAAGTCATTCTGTGTTTAGGGAACCATTAATAATTTGAATTGCTGTGAATAATTTAGGTTATTTATTTGCAATGTTTTTTTAATTACGTGCAAGCCTGACAATGGATAATTACTTACTGTATATTGTTTCCTTGGACTACTATACAGGCAGCTGTGCCTAGTGGGCCTTATCCAGTTACCAAATAATCTAATTTATGAACAAAAAAAATGGAAAGGAGCGGGGCTTGGCATAATGGGCAGGGCTTGCTAAAAAGGGGGCGTGACCAACAGAAATGGGGCCCCAGAGACCCCGATTTCTCTCAGGTCTGGGGCCCCATCGAACCTTAATCTGGCCCTGTCAATATATTATTTTATAGTGCAGAATATGTATAATGTCACAGCAGGATCTGTATTGTATGTTACTGGGCAGGGGTTGTATAATGTGTTAAAGGACAGTATATTAATCTGGATGTAGTTTCATCCTATTTCTCCAGTCCGGCTGCTCTCCGCTCACGCTGCTAGTCCCGCGTAGAGTGTCTGTGGAGGCAGGTCTGTCTGCACTGGGAATGCCCATATGAGAGAGAGAGGGGAGAGAGAGAGAGAGAGAGAGAGAGAAGGAGGGAGGAGGGAGAGAGAGAGAGAGAGAGAGAGAGAGAGAGAGAGAGAGAGTTCAATACAACTATGCAAGCAATTGACCCAGGCTCTTAACCAGCTGCCAACTACTGTGTTTCATACTCAGTAATGGAGGAAACAGGATGGCATGTAAAGTTCTTTAGTCCCTTACCCACTGCAGGCTAGCAATATTCATAATTGAATCAAAAGCTCATTCATAAACAACAGCTCGTGTATCACTATATGCAAATCTCTTAAAGTTGCAATGGCACTTTAAGTGATATCCTATGGACCTAACTAAAACAAACAAACAAAAAAAAACTTAAAAAACCCTGAATCATTCTTCACTAAAACATTCTGCTACAGTCCTTCTCTGCTTCTTGATAAGAGTCAAGATCAGGCTAAGATGAGCAAATCCATGCTGCTGCTGCCTCTGCGACTGCTACCCCAACAAGCCTCCTGTGTGTTTCACTTTTCCAGCCCAGCAACTAATGACCCTTCCACTTCTATGGAACCTTTGTTGTGAAAAAAAAGTGGGGGACTCAGAAACAACTTTCAAAAAAGAATAAAAGAGTTAAACTTAGGTAACCGGGGGGCATAAACTGTAATGGGTGAGTCAAATAATTTATCACTTTCTATTAATGCTGTGAAGTCAAGGTAGTGCTTTGGAAACATATAAATGTATAGGCATTTGATATTCAATTAACACACCATGCACTGAGATGTTAAGTTAAAGTACGAAGTACTGGCAAGCTTGCACCCCTCCCAACACCTGTATCAGTCAGTGCCATGCAACAGCAAGTCAATCCTTTTTTCTGCCCAATTAGACTGATCTCTAACTTCCATCACTTAATTTTGGGACTTACATTTTGGCTTACCAGCTGTTCTTTCCCTGCCACTAGCAAGAACGTTTATAACACTGGTGCTCCATAGAATTGCATCAGCAGCACTGGTTGGCACAGCTGTGGCCAGAAGTTGTGGCGGGAGTTGAACTTGGCTCCCTGCCAGATCTTTAAAGCTGATGCCACCATTAATGTCATATGATCCCAAACCTAGGAATGGCTCAGGAGTAGGGAGCAGGACCACTATTACAGGAGCACCAGTAATAATAAGGATGAGGCTTCCCTGTGTTTGCCCTCTACACACGGCATGACAAAAAGCAATATAGTCAAGTAACAGTCTGTAGGCAGTTTGTAGTTTTAGCGGCAGAGTCAGAGCAGTGCCGCCACCTAACCATCCTAATTCTGTCATCTCCAGAAAGTTGCAGCATATTTTGTCATTCTCTGTCTGCTGGCCAGATCGTGCTGCAGTGGGCATTTTTGAAAGTAATCTTTTTCTTTTTTTCGGTTATTGGTACGTGGCCCAACCTGTCCCACATCATGTGGTGGTATCTGCACCAGTGTGTGAATAGTCTTTCTACTCAGTCAGTGACTCTGTATGTATTGCTGGCTGCTTACTGCTAAAACTACCAACTGTCTGAAGTCTGTTACTCAACTGCATCCTGTTTCTTTACTACAGTTACACATTGGGGGTAATCAGAGGGATGCTGGCAGTAGTTTTTTTCATTGTGCAAGGGCAAACACAGGATTAGATATTGAACACAACACAATTTCAAGTCTTTATCACCTCCATCCCACCCCAAAGAATAATCCACTGGATTTATACTTATAGTATCGAGACAGACTGATTGCAAGTCAATAAAAACAAACAAACATGGAACTGTGTTTTACCGTGAGTCCGACTCTATATTTTTTGTCTATTCTCCCATCCTGTGTGGACCCAGTGTCAGCACCCCACAAACCCACTCATTCACAACTGTAAATATCTGTGTCCTCTTCATTCATTTAGTTTTTGACTCAATTACACAAGCTTTTTCTTTCCACAGTTATGGAATCACTGAAACAAGTAATGCAATAATAACATGGTCATATTATAAAATCTTTAAGAATGAATCTCTTTATTGTGTACTGCCACTTTAATGACTGTACAAATATTTAGGTTTGCGGATTGTTCTCCGTCTCCTGAGCAAACTACAGTGTACTGGCCAAGTGTTGTGAGAGTCTGGACTGCTGTGTCACAAGGCTAGTTTTGTACTTTTTTTATGTCCCACATTGTCTTTAACATTCCTCCTCAGTCTGTGTGCTGTTATTTTTATTTTGTCTCCTAGTTACACAGATGGTGGCACAGTTACTGGCGGTGAACGCATGGTACAAATATGGGACAAAGTACTTATATCACACTGACTACCTGCTGCAATAGTGGTGCAAGTCTGTCAGATAAGCAAATCCCTTTACTTTTGCTTGTGCATACAGAGAACATTTGAAACAATAAATAAATTGGTGGTGGGATGAAGACTTGCTATGTTTTGTGTCCACTTTAGAAATTTGCTCCAGAATTAGCTTAGCCCAGGATGGGGGTGAAAAGTTGTTAAAGTAATATGAAACTCCCCGTTCCAATATATTTGCTCCTAGTTACTGACTAGGAGTACTCAACGGAGACTGCTGAATTTTTTCTGTTTTGGCAACATTTAAGCAATTTTGCAGATTAAAAATGTCTTGCATATCATAAGAATTCCCCGGGGCTGCACTAATATTAGTTCCTGTTGTGGAAGTTTGTGGCTCTCTTACAACAACAGTATTTATTTGAGTTAAACGGTCTTGAAATCTACCTATCCGTGGTTCACAATTGTTTTCTGCTTCTGCATCTGTTCTATGAGAGTTCTTCAGATGCATTTTATTGCAGAATACATGATAAAGTAGAAGTACCTGAATTAAACCTGTCATTATTAAACAAGCCAGATGGAAGCAGTGGGCAGGCTCGCGCATTCACACTGTAAGTGCTACAACAGTGTGAACACACAATTAGGAAGTCAAATAACACAGGGCTTTACCCATCAAAGAACAGATCCACGCCACTATTGGTGCAGCCCTGTCCTTTTAAAAGTTGGCCAACTCTGCCCCAATAACAGAAACTGAATCATCCCCAGCCTGCCGACCCTTTGGCTTGCCACTTGCTACAGAGCTCTCCATTGGGCGCACCTCCCTCACACCCCTATGTAGCACCTCTCATGTCGATGAGTTTGTCTGTGCCAGCACACACGACAAACTCAATAAAAAGCTATAGGGGGCACAATCTTCACTATAGCATGCGCTGCAGCTTTAGGACACTAGTAATGACCCCACCATCACATTAATTTAGAAATGCCGGAAATCAACTGAGAGGAGTTGGTGGACTATATATCTGAACAAGTAATATGTCTAAGCTACTAATTGTACTGCTATAATTTTTCAATTAAAGGAACAATGGATTTGAAAATCTGTTTTCTTTGAAGAATCGCTCTGGTCCATTCCCCCAGCATTGTTACAGCTATGGCATTTGGTGAAATCAGAGAGAAGGGGGGAGAGGAAGGAGGGATCTGAAGAAAGAAAAATACATACTCAAAGAAAGATGGGGAGAAAAAAAATCAAAGAACAGAGAAGGGGTAGTACTAGCATGCCTTTGCTGCTCAACAAATGAGCCCCCTAGCGTGTTTCTTAGGATGCTGCAAGGATCTCAGAAAAAAATAAAAAAACAGTGCCATTCCAGCTCCTCTCACCAATTATAATTCTAACTGAATATCTGTAAGTCTAACAAGTCTTTCAATTAGCTACTGGAGCAGTTATTAATCTTAGAAATTAAAGATTCAGCTGTCAATCCACACCTCTTGCCAGTAAGGTATATTCGACTGGAAGCATCCTGGCACCCAACCCCTCTCTTCACAGCACTCAAAATAGCCCAAACATGTTATTATTGTAATTAAATTTATATTTGCAATAACAACTGATAAACTTTTCATTTCTTAGGAGTAACGACTACCTGGCCTCAGGCCACTGACACCCTCACATTCGGTCATTTAACCTTAGGGAATGACCAGCTGTTCAACTACTAGTGCAAATAACAGCATCAGAAAACTAATCTTATTAGCTGCTGGGACCAGCTAGATTTTTAGACACTTCTGGTTATCTTTCAGGCATACTCCATATGCAGTAATGCACTCCAGGTGCACAGTGAGATGCTGCAATGACGACACTTCCCAGACGGCTGATCACGCCCAGTACATACTCTTATTATAGCATCACCACAAACTCCTGACATGTGTTATCACCCGCATAAAACATACCACAACTTTTGTTGCAGCAATTTGAATGTTTAAAGGGTCCCATTAATACTAGGAGACCCAGTTCTGAATACTATTGTCCCAAAACGGCAGTGTCTAACAGAAGCTGTGTTTCAATAAAATACAGTCCTGGATTGTACTCCTGACATCCATGCACTGGCATGACATATTCACAGTGTGGTTTTAATCAGCAGCTCCCAACAGGCTGCACTGTCAAGCGAGAAAGATGCAAAGGTTTCTACAATTTCTGTTAACTTTCATGGATTCAGGGACCTCACAACTCAGTCATGGTTGTTCATCGTGCCCAGCAATGTGGCCCTCTGAGAACTTCCATCTGTGAAAACTGTTGCAAGAATCTGGCTCAGGAAATCAGTTCTATTCCGAGTAGGTTATTTTTGTTAGCAAGAGTACAATTTCAGGGCAGTGGTGATTATTTCACAGTGGGATTAAAAAACAGAATGCATATGGAATGTTCCCAAATACCTGCTGGAATGCCCATGACAAAAGTTATCCTTCCTTTAAATTTGTGAAGTGGCAATATAACACAGTGGTTTAACTGTAACAACTTGTGATCCCCTTTATCACATTATCAGTGTGATAAAAAAAGGCTGTAATAACCGGGTATGACGTCATACCCGGTTATTACAGCCTTTGGAGCACTCAGGCTTCATTTTCACTTACAGTAGAACAGTGGGAAACATGCCACTCTAAGTCCCTGCACCAGTTATAAAAACAATATTTTTTTCTAATGTGCTGTATTTGCTTTCCATGTACTCACCATTTCAGTTGTGATTGTGATTGTCATATGACTGCCATGCATCTTCTCCATTTAGTGTGTAGAGTTTGCATCAGTCATGTTATTGTTCTATTTCCTGATATGTTAACTTTAATGTCTTATTTATTTATTTAGTTTTTGTTGACTGGGTAAGTGCACTAGACAAATCCTGCCTATTTTCAGGCATGACCCGGGGGGAGGGGGATACAGATGAATGCCAATTGACCTTGAACCAGATTAAGCTGCTGGTGGTACTTTTAGTGAATGAGAGAAATTTGGCCAGGACACTGGGGAAATTCCCCTACTCTTCGGAGGGGGAATCTTTGGTGGACGGACGCAAGATGGCCACTGCTACACAACCTTCGGAGAGGATGGATGTGTTGGAAATGGGGGAGTGGGCTTCCTCCCCTGCACCAGAAGAGTCAGGAGATTTGAGTTTCGTTGCTGAAATGCAAGATGCCTCCATGCCACAGGAATTTTTTGCTACGAATGAAGTGCTGTTAAAAAATGCTTCTGCCACACCTGACAGGTGCTGTGTTACGTTGGACTCGTCTGATGTTCTTATGCAGAAGGAACGTCTGCTCAACGAAGTGATTGCTGAGGCTGAATGCTGTAAAAAACATAAGGAATCGTTATTGTTGGAAATTGCCGCTTTGCGGTCTGATGCTTCAGTTTTGTCCGATTCGGCTGCCTGTACTTCCTGGTCGCGATCTAGTGACGTGACGTCGGGTGATTCTCCTTGTTTGTCTGCCTCCCACAGTCAGTCTGTCTCAAGCGTACCACCTCCAGTAACAAGTCCTGTAAGTACTTTACATCCTCCCTTGGTAAATGGTAATCGTAATGAAGGGGTGCTGGATTCACGGTGTAACGTTTCGTCGGCAGCTCCACCGGCTGCTAAATGTTTGGGTATGTCTGCCATGGTGGTGAAGGGAGCTTCATTGGATACTGGTTAACTGAGATGGGAAGGGCTAACAGCAGGGAAGAGGGAATCGGTTCTCCAGGTATTGAGACTAATTTTGTACAGCCTATCCCGACTAAGTCCCTTGCAGCGAACTGTTTGTCTCCAGCTCAGTCTATTAGACCTCCTTTGGCCTCATCAGATTCCAAAAGTTGGTCGCCAGAAAAAGCTCTTGCTGAGGCTGGGTGGCAACAAACTCCATCCGGTGACTGGGTGCCTGATCCTACAGATGCCACGGTGCAGCAGTATAATAAACCTGCTAATGCCTCAGTGGCTTCTTGTTCTTTACAATGTACTGCTTCAGGAACTGCCTCCTTGTCACAAGCTCTTGTTACTGATTGTCTTGCTACAGTTCCTCTTCCTTCTGGTCAAGCCTCCACTATGTCTGTACCGTCTAAATCTACGGTTGTGAATCCTGTAATAAATGAGGGGGCCCCCCCCCCCAATTTAAGCTATCAGACCTGTTCTCTAACAAGGGAGAGCCTGCACCACGTAGGAATGCGGTGCAGTTACTTTATAAAGGTGGTTTAGAAGACCTCCCTGATAGGCTCTATATAGCTAAAGTTTTACTGAAAGGCTCCATGAAATTTGTGTCTGCTGACATTTATGCTCTAATTCATTTGGGTAATGCTAATTATGATATTAGTTTCAAATCCCCTGCAGGTCTGGAACATTTTTGGTCAGTATTTCAGGTTGTCAAGAACTCCCCACTCTGGATTCGTTTTTTGCTGTTCCTCTTACTAAACCTTCTGTAAAATTAGTTACCATTTTGTTTCGTAATGAGGGGGTTCATATAGAGAACATTCTCTTTTGGTTACACAGAAGGTGTGAAATTCTGGATAAACCTGTTCCTATCCTGGATAGTGAACAAATTTGGAATGGGGGTTGGAAAGTCCGAGTTAAATTGTTTTCTTCTAATAATGGACCTCAGCATTTACCGAATAGTTTCTTTTTGGGGAAGGATAGAGGTAGCTTGTTTTATGTTGGACAACCTAAGGCCTGCTTTAAATGTGGTTCTCGAACACATCTTAATACTGCCTGTGATACTCCTCGTTGCTCTCATTGTTTCGAATTTGGTCACTTAGCTGCTAGGTGTTTAAATTTATTCAAATGTAATTTATGTGAACAGACTGGCCATGGATATGCCAAATGTCCTTGGGCTTCCCATAATAGGGATAATTGTCCCTCTCATGAAGGGTTGATTATGGGTGCTCAACAAGTAGATTTGGTTCAGAAACAATCCCCCGCCATAGTCTCCTCACCCCCTCAGCCCTCTTAACCCATGTGCAGAATCTAGTTCAGTTGCTGAAGCTGATCTGGATGTTGCTGCTTCGGTTGACATGCAAGAAATCCTGCCTCAGCCCCCCTTGGGGATGGGTTCTTCAGATGTTTCCTTGTCCACTAAGCCTGATCTCACTTTAGCTGAAAAGTCCGAGGATTTAGAGATGCCCCCTCCTTTGTCCCAAGTAATTCCTTTCAAAAAAGTGACAGCAAAAAAACGCCACAGATCAGGAAAGCCTGTTCCATCTCAGCAGATGCCTAAGGCCTCTACTAGTGGCGACACTTCTGAGTCATGGAAGTTAGGTAACAGCTTTGCTGTTTTGGGAGCAAAGGAGGATTCTGATGGAGAAGAATCTGACCATTCTTCCAAAACCTCTGTGGTTACAGACAATTTTTCGGAAGGGGATGAAGGTGACACAGTACAAGCTGAAAGTCTTCCTAGACACTCACAGTGGGGACGAGTTTCTAAAGTTATTTGCTGATATCTTCTTCAATGGGTGATAAAACTGAGTTTAATTTCTTTTTTTGTTGTTTTAATATTATAATGGCTTCTTTAACAATCACAACACTTAATGTTAATAGTATGAAATGTCACAAAAAGATGGTTACTACTATGTCTTGTTTGCAACACTTGAAAAGTGATATCATCTGTCTCCAGGATACGAGGTTGAAAACTATTTATGAAGTGCAACAGGCTCGGAATCTTTGGTTTTTAGGGATGTTGTTTTGGTCCAACAGAGAAACTCTTTGTGATGGGGTTGGGGTGTTATTTTCAAATCCGGCTTTAAGAGTATCTAGGATGGTGGACATTTGTCCAGGGCGTGCGCTACTATTGGATATTAATTTTGGGAGTGAAAGATTTCGTTTGATTACTATATATGCTCCGCAAACCAAAGCTCTTAGAGTTGCACTTCTAAATGACATTCATCCCTATTTGTACACTTCTCGTTTAATTATCTGGGCTGGTGATTTTAATTGTGTTCTTAGTGTTAATGATAGGGGTATGAAGACGTCCAAATTGTTTTGTGATTCTCAAAAGTTACTTCATATTTTAGATACTGCTCAACTTAAGGATGCTTATCGCAGCATTTACTCAGAGGGTGGTCGGACTTTCTTTAAAAATAGGTTATCTACCCGGATAGATTTTATTTTTCTTTCTGTTTCTTTACATGTAACTAACGTTAATTTAAGGGTTTGTGAATTTTCTGACCACAAATCTTTATCTGTCTGCTTGTCGTGGGATGGAGCCCCGCGTTGTAAAAAGAATTTATGGAGACTGAACGCCTCCTTATTGACCGATGAATCTGTTAAATTAGGTTGGCAGTCGGAATTGTCTGCTAGATTGTCAGTTCTGGATTTTTATGATGATATTGCTACTTGGTGGGAGGATACAAAAGGGATTGGAAAGCTTTTTTCCAATCATACTCTCGATCTAAGATTAATATACAATATTTGGAATACTTAAGACTGAGAGCGCAGTTGCAAAAGTTAATCTCATTAACTAAAACTGAAGGGTTAGATTATAGTGTTCAAATTAGTAATGTGAAAAACCTTATGTTCAAGTTTAGATATGATAGAGCAAAGTCTTTAGACTTTGAACATAGGTTTGGTTTGAAATTACATAAGGGTGCGCTGGACCCCTTTAATGATTGTAAAAATAGGGTTGTTAAACAAGTTCTTACAGAATTAATGTCTGACTCTGGGGACTTAGTAAAGACTCCTTCAGCTTTACTGGAAGTGGTTGGCAATTACTTGACTGATTTGTATCAGGTTGATGACAGCGTTCAGTGTGAGTTACTAGACTTTGATGGACTTCAATTACCTCACTTAGATTCAGTAGAAAGCCAATGACTGTTGTGTGATATTTCTGCTGCTGAAGTGAAAGACGCTATTTTTTCTCTAAACGTTGATTCTGCTCCTGGTACGGATGGCTTTGGGGTTGCCTTTTATAGATCTTTTCATAGTGATTTAGTCCCACTTTTGACTTCTTTGTTTAATAATATGTTGTCTTCGGCCCGGTTAGCTCCTTCCATGAACCAAGCATTGGTGATATTACTTTATAAAAAAGGTTTGAAAACGGACTTACTGTAATTGAGAACGTTAAGTTTATTAAATACAGATTTAAAAATCTTAGCAAAATTTTATTATGGACTAACTCTGGTAGTGGACTTGGTAATCAGTCCTTATCAAACATGTTCAATACGGGTAGAACCAAAATGATAATTTATTAATAATACGGGAATTTTTTTCAGCATCTCAGGTGGGTAGTTTAAATGGTTATCTGCTTAGTTTGGATCAGGAAAAAGCATTTGATCGTGTTTCTCATAAATTTTTGTTTTCTGTACTGCATGCTTATGGATTACCTAAAGGTTTTATTGACTGGATTCAGTTGTTATATCGCTCTGCTTCTCTTATTCCGAATGTTAATGGTTGGTTTGGTTCTCCAGTGGCGGTACGGAGAGGTGTCAGGCAAGGCTGTCCATTGAGTCCGCTATTATATGTGTTCTATATTGATGTTTTCATTCGTATGGTGAGTGTTCATAATGGTTTAGAAGGTGTACGTCTAGCAGAGAATGTATTACCTATTAAAATTTTAGCATATGCTGATGACTTAGTGGTTTGTTTATCGGCACTAACGGAAGAACCTGCAATTAGTACTGCATTAGATTTGTTTTCCAAGGCTTCAGGTTCTAAGATTAATTATGAGAAAAGTAAGGGTTTTCCTTTTGGTTCTTCTCCTATTCCTGAATCTGGCACACTTGCAGGTGTACCCATTTCTAAAGAACCTGTAACTATTTTGGGGATTGAATTTGGTGACGATGACATGACGTATATAAATTGGTCTCATAAGTTGAATTTGGCTCAGTCATTAGTTGCGCGTTGGAAAGGTAAACAAATAGCGAAACATAAACGTGTTTTGCTTATTAAATCATTACTGTTACCGATCTTTTTGTATATCAGTTATGTGTTTCCTCCACCTTTGTCCTTATTTACTTTTGTTTATAGTGTCTTCTTTCAAGCTTTTTGGGGGAGCAGACTGAATCCCATTAAACGCGGTTTCACGTATAGAAGTGTAAGACAGGGTGGTGTTGGTATGGTCCACCCTGTAGCCTTCTTTCTAAGTATATTTCTTTCCTATAATTTTAGTCCACTTTTGAGGCCTGGTATGAAAATTTGGTTTCCTTATGTAAAGTTATGGTTCATGTTAGGTTTACCGTTTTGGAAGAAAGGTAATTCGTCTTCTTTTTATAAACTCCCTAAAATGCCTAAATATGGTAAAGAAGTTTTTTGTCTATTGAAGAAATGGAAATTAACGGTTTCTAATTTGGAAACATTGAATAGGAAACAATTGTATAGTTCTATTGTTTCATTTGATTTTTCAGAGCCTTTGATAGTTCCTGATTGTCCTTCCCAGTCTCAAGAAAGAGTTTTACTGTTGCTTTCCCATAAACGTATACCTGCCTTTATATGGGATAGTGTTTGGTTAAGTTCTTATGGCAGATTACCTGTGGGTAATACACATAAGCACAAACAACTTCGTGACAGATGGTGTACTCGTGAAAACTGTGTCTCTGTGTTGGAGACACAGAAACACCTATTTTTGGATTGTTCTTATATTAGACACTTCTGGGTTTGGTTGGCAAACAAATGGAATGAACCTTTATTTTCTTCTATTTCTTATGAGATTCTAATGTTTGGTACAAATAGGGTTGAATGGACCAAGTATCCCGCTGATACGTTACTCTTAGTTTTCTTTGTTATTCGTTTTTATATTTGGCAGTCTAGATGCTTTTGGTCTACTCAACAACGTATTGTTTCATTTGATGAACTCTTCTTCAATATAACTAATTCTTTGCACACCATACATAGCTCAGATATGAAGTTATATGGCCAAGCTAAATGTTCCTCTTTATGGGTGAATTGTGATACCTGGTTGAGTTGATGTTTTTCTTTTTTTGTTGTATGTTTTTTGTTATTCTATAATTGTTTTGTATATTGTTTGGAGTCCTCCTCTCAATAAAAATTCCCCTACTCTTTTCGATAAGTGCCATGGGCTCTTTAACATCCACCTGAACTACCACCAATCAAGACAGATGGGACCTCGGTTTAACGTCTCTTCCGAAAGACGGCACCTCAGAAGTGCAGCACCCCTCTCATGCTGCACTGCGGTATCAGTACTGGGATATTAACCCAAGTGCCAGATGTGGGAACTGAACCCACAGCCCTCTGATCTCCCAGCCTCAGAGGCAAGTGTGCTGCCTACTGAGCCACTGACACTGACCCAGGTCGCACCTGTAAACGGTCCTCTGGATCAGTGCACCTATCCGATTATCAAAGTTGTAAATGAATAAATAAATAAGACATAAAGGGCTGTGTGCTTATGAAGTTTGTTTTTTTTGGTAGTGGTGGGGGGGTTATACACCCTTGGTGTGTGATGACCACATAAATCTCTCTAGCTTCACTCCAGATTTATGGGTCATCAAACACCTTATTCTCTATACAATGGTACAAATTATCACAAAAAGATTGCTATATCAGGAGATTTACTGCATTGATAACAGGCATATTGGAGGCCATAGTTTGAGAGAAAACAAAACTGAAATAAGCTATAAACAAAAATTCACTAAATCAGTGTTCCACAGTAATATTACACCCTCAGTTTCTTTTCACTACCAGAAGCAAGCAAGCAAACTCCAAAGTAAAGAAGACAGCAGTGCTGTGATAAAAGTGTGCAGTATGAGAAGACTGTGCATATGAAAGAGAGAAAGCCGAGCAATATTACTGTGATAAAGTTGGACCAAGCGATACCCCTTTGTAATATCAGTGTGAGAAAGCTGTACAATACGATAAAAGTTCAGTGTGAGGAAGCTGTGTAAGAGCAATCGGATACTGCAGTGGAATACAATAAAAGTAATACAAGGTTGTGTAACATAAGCAGTGCTCTGCATCCCGCAGCACACTTTAGGGAATTTCACCTCAGGTTCTCAGCTACTTACTGAAGGTGTGCTCTGGAAGGGTCTGCCTCCTCGTTTTGGTCTTCTGCTGCGATAGACAGTGAATTGCTGTTCCCCAACACAGAACCAGCAGCAGTGCTAGCGAGCAGCTGTGGGCCATCTCCACGGCAAGAAAAGGAGAGGGGGCAGTCAGGAAGAAACTTAGTTACCAGCAGCAGCACTCCCTGTCAGAGTGGACCCCCAACAGAAACTCTGCAACTCCTCTTCGCCTACAGCCCCGTTGTAAGTGGGAGCATCAGAAATTGAAAATCTTCACCTGGCGCGCACACTGCCTTGCTTGCTCGTTCGCACACTCACACAGCGCGCTCAACACCCTTCTGCCTCTGGCTTCGCATCTGAAGGAACTGGGGGATACTCCATCTGCGAAACACAGGGAGGGGCCAGACATCACTGCCCCCCCCAGAGATCTGCAAACCCTTATGGGAGAAAAGCCACTGGATGCAGCTGGACAGCAGCTGACATCACCCCAGCATTACCTTCTACTCAGAGGTTTTATATATATATATATATATATATATATATATATATATATATATATATATATATATATATATATACACACACACACACACACACATATATATATATATATATGTATATATATATATATATATATATATATATATATATATACAGAATATATAGGTATGTGCCCCTTCCTCAGTGACGGGCTAGCTGAGAGTCTGAGGCAGCTGCTGTTTCCCTTCGGTACTGAGCAAGCTGAGCTGGGATGCTTACTTTTAGTTTTGGGGTGTGGGACTAACTATAGGCCAGGGGATCGGGAGCAGTCCTTACAAATTTACAGAGAAAACTTGGCAAACTTTTGGGGGAGGCTTTTTAGCTCCACAATTGCACCTTTGCTGTTAGCACCTACAGTGAGAAGTCCCCTCTCCCTTCCCACCTCTTACATTTCCAGCTTTTGCTTAAAAAGACACACATCTAGGTCTCTCTAAAAAATGTTGCTCTGTAAGAATGGGGCAGGGGCACATTTTTTTCTGTGGAGGGAGGGGGATAAAATGCAACATTCCCCATGCACTAGCAAGCCAGATATAACAAGAAGTACTGGAGAAGGTGGGGTTGTCATAACAAGTAAGATGGGAGCAGTGGGCAGGCTCAGTGCATTCACACTCTAAGTGCTGCAACTGTGTGAATGTGCAATTAGGAAGTCAAGTAACGCAGGGCTTTACACATCAAAGAACAGAGCCGCACCACTATTGGTGTGGCTCTGTCCTTTGAAAAGTTGGCCAACTCTGCCCCAACAACAGAAACTGAATTATCCTCAGCCTTCCGACCCATTGACTTGCTACCTGTAGCTCTCCATTGGGCACACCTCCCTCACACCCCGGTATAGCACCTCTCATGTCAATGAGTTTGTCTGCACCTGCGTGCCACAAAAAACTCAAAAGTACATTTGGGAACAACTGAATATAAATTCAGCAAAATAATATATGTAACCCCCCTTACAAATAGGGGTTCCTAAAAGCCCTCCCGGAGCTTGCCTAAGTGCTCCCTGCCTAACTGGCGTTCGGTGTAATGCCGCTTAAATGTGGGTGCTGTGAGTGCTTTTAGAGCCTCTGGTACTGTCTCTTTAAGAGCTGCCTGCTAGCAGGCTTAATTGGCTTATATGGGGGGACTGGGTGTTTAATGCTCGAGTCCCGCCCGAGCTGCTGTCTAATCGCTCCATTTCTGCAGTCACTAAGAACGCAGAGGGAGCCCAATTGAAGAATATAACTGTTTGTTGGAGGACATCTAGAGTAATAGTGAACATGCAGTTTGTTTAGCCTGCCTTTATTGCAGCTCAGACTCTGTGTGTCTAGCCCCTCCATCTTGGACCTGAACTGCTGAGATGGGCCATTTGGGGAAGGGGACCCCTAAAATGGAGACTGCTTGAGCAAATCAGAACTTGGACTCCCACCTATAGTCTGTCTAAAGGATAATATATGGCAGGTGCTCCTGGGAAGTGTAGTTTGGACCCTGGAGCCTTTTTTGCACCAATAGAGGGAGCCTGCTGTGACTGACAGAAAGAATCAGCCAACTGGAACCTGTTGGAGCTGAAGGAAAATGCCCTGAACTATGCTGGAGATTCAGAATCTTTGTGGCTGTGAGTGAGGATGGAGCTCAGGGCTCATGCACTGTGAGTTTTCACGCGGGAAGCATGTGTGGAAGGCCAACAGTTGGGTGGCTCGATCGCCGAGATAATCAGACTGAATCCACTGGTGTTGTGGTCTGAAGAGGCTGTGCATGTTGCAGCTACCTACCAGCTCACCCTGTAGAGGACTGGAGAATCTGCTTCATCGCGCTCGGTCTGTCAGGAAAAGTTAAGCTGCGCTGTGACTCTCTGGTTTAGCAGTGAGTGAGGTCTTGATATAAAGCAGCTGCCTGGTATGGTACCCTTCTGTTTTTGCATATAAATGTGTGTAGAGTGTTCTGCTCACTGGCCTGTGTCCTGAGGTGGTGTGAGAGGGATCCTACTACCAGAGTCGTGAGTTAGAATCAGGGTAGCTCCCCGTCAACTGATTTACTGAGTACAAATTTGGTTTGTTTCATTCACTGGCTACACAAACTGAGCCTGCTGGCTCTGGATTACAAACTTGGGTATTGTACAGTTGTTTCCATCTTCAGGGCCCCAACCTGCTGCACCGAACTTGGCTATCCCCTTATTGCCTGGGTACCAAGTGACAGTGACTCATAGGGAACTTAGCCTGTGCACAGTGCTCTGAAATAGTAGAGTTTAAGCTAATCAACTAGATTTCTCCCTGCCCTTATTTCCCCCTAAATAAATCAGATTTCGTTGTTTGCAAAGTATACTGTCTAAACTGCGTGTCTGTGCCAAAATACTGTACAGTGGCTATTGCATTACTGTGTCTTACTTTACAGGGGGTCCCCAGAGTCAAGCGGATTGACCAAATCCTGGGGGTAAGTGCATATTGTAAAGATACTGTTGGTAACATGTGTGGGCCACTAGTGGGAAGAAAGGGGAGTTGCAGTAACCCAGAGGGCTGTGATCAAGTCATTCCAGACTGTTTTAACCCCAACCTCTGGGTGGAGGCGCCCACCATTTGAATCAGGCCCCTTAATCTGTTAGTGGCAAAGCAGGCAGGGGTAGTAGCTCTTGGGATAGCACCACCTGGGGGTTACATATACAAAAACAGTATAACAATCAGACAAATATGTATACAAATTGTTAAACGCACTCACAGTGAAATAAAGACTCAGGTAAGATTTGTAAACAAATGTGAATTGACTTATTGTACACTAGGTTCTAATTTCAGGATATATTTTGTTCCAGTTTTTGGCTGCCATGTAGCTGAGTGATCTCTGACCTCTTAATGTTTTAAAACATGGAACAGGTAAAGTAGCACTGTCATTAGATCATAAACATTTCAGATTACTTTTGAACTTCAGAACACCCTGGAAATGGGCCGCATGACCTTTTTATGTTTGCTTGCATGCATGTGCAAGAAACATAGTGCCACCATATGAGTTTTTGTAGGTGTGCCACCCTGCTTCCAATGCCCTGATCCTTTTTGCAGGCATGGCCGCACCACACCAATGAATGTCCAAGCTGTCTATGACAGCAGTTCAGATGCAGTGGCATACAGTTGAAAGAGAATGACCGCTAAATCAGCGGCGGTAACATGTAGGCAATTTGCATACTGCCTTGGCATGGGCAGTATGCAAATTGCCTACACGTCACCACTGCTGATTGTAGCAATCATTTTCTTTCAACTGTAGACCACTGCATCAGAAGTGCTGTCATAGACTGTTTGTTTTGTTTTGATTTTTCTTTGCCGACAGGGTAGCCCAGTCCCTGTCAGCATGATGTGCCCCCCCAGTTTGTTGTGTTCTGAGAGTGCCAAATCTGCCTTGGCTCATGCACACTCCCCCTCAAGCATACTGTATTTCTGATGGGGGTGGCCAATCCCTGTCAGCTCCAGTGCCCCCCTTAAAAACAAACTTCCAGGTACCATGCCGGGAGCTCACCCCAGCTTGACAAAAGTCTGTGTTGTCATGTCTTCCCCCACTTGCACACTGTATGGCCAACAGGGGTGCCCAAGCCCCCGATGGCGCCACCACCCCCCAAACAAACTTCCAGGTGTCATGCAGGGAGCCCACCCTAGCATGGCAAAAGTCCTGCATCGTCTTTGTAAAACAAAAAAAAACTCTGTAACAAAATAAAACGGTCCCTTGTTGGCTCTCTTACCCTCTCCCCCAACCCACATCCACCCTCTGCGTACCCCACCTCCCCACACACCCCTCACCCCATACTTACCTCCAGAGGCTGGCACAATGATCTTCGGTGGACCAGGAACATGTCTACACTCTTCAAAGCTGACCGTGAACTGAAGAAATGCCGGTAAGCTGTATAATGGCATAAATGTTTTCTTTTTTTCAACTTTGGTGTATATCTCGGTCATTTTTTTAAAATTTTTGCACCAAATTTTCAACATGGGGTTCTTGGGACCCCATCTCATGAATTCAGTCACTGTCATCTGGTTATTCAGTCCCAAAAGTTGATTTCACAGTCACTGCATAGAATCATCTTTTGGGACTGATTAACAAAACAACAGTGTCACTGTTCATGAGGTGGGCACTCAAAAAGTCTATGTCACAATTTGGTGAAAAAATTGCAAAATACTGTGTTACGAGAATGCTGAAGTTTTCGCAAGACACTCGTAAGTTTGTGAATTTGTAATTTTTACTCCAGATTTTCAACATTGCCATTTTTTTCATACCTCCTTATGAACAGTACAGCTGTCATTTTTCACACCCTGGCTAAAATATGTTTTTGCACTTCTGGTGCAGAATAGTATTCATATCCACCACTTCCTGAGGTAGGCTGTGTGACATAGACAGCCAGCTCTGAGTGCTGTATCATTTTTTATTTCTTAAAAATAACAGAAATGTGGTATTGAATGTGTCTGCTGGAAATGCCAGTGCACTTGGAGTAACCTCCCTCACTCACACCTCCCCCCCCCAGATCTCAGTATGTGAGATGACCACACACACAGAGAAACTTAGATACAAAAATCTAACACCTGCAAGGCCAAGATAATTGCAGGGCAAAAAGGTACCTAAAATCAGGGACATCCTGTTTAGCTAGTTCTATTATCAGTAGCTGAGTTGACAGGAAAGAACATATCCATTTTACAATGTTTACAGGAAAGGAAAACAGGGCATGACACTTCTATGTGAAATTAAAAAAAGACTTTGATATCTGTGAAGATCAGGAAGACCCTTTTTCACCAAAGAGGTGTCATTTGAGAACTGATGTTAGGCTGAGAAAAACAGGATCTTACTACCTTATAAGGATCCTGTTTCCTGTAGAGATATATTTTTAATAATACTATCCTGATAGGGAGGAAGTACAGTGACCTCATCCAGGGGGCTGGAGAAAGCAGCTTTTAAGAACTATAATTCTGGTTTCATAGAATTACTTCTTTACATGACTTTGAAACAGCAACATCAAGCCTTTAGAAGATAAGTATTTTGTGAAAAGGAAATATAGTTGCACTTTTACACCTTTTTGTTTAATGACCTGTATATTTTTTTGTGATAAGAGTTATGTATATTATTGTTTACTATTTTACCTTTTGTTTAGTAAAGATACATTTTAAAAACAGAAACTGCTTGGTGTGCCTTGAAACATTTCTTTGGTTTTAAGTGAAGTTAGATGGTTTGAAAGCTGACACGGTGCATTAGTTTATGGGTGTACCAAACTGGGAAACAGTTTAAGAGTTTCTCTGGGTCTTACATAGAGTTCAAAAAGGGTTCATTTTGTAATACCTGGTTAGGTGCCCGTAGGCAAAGATATCTGGCCCCCCGAAGACAGAATTGTCTGAGCCTGACAATTGGGTATGTTAACAAGAGGTTAACAAGTCTGAATCCCTCCAGAACTTGGGACTAAGGTGACTCGGATCCACAAAACAGACAAGAGGGTTACCTTGTCTGTTACACTGTTCACAAGACTGTGCTCAGAGGTTGGCACTTTGGGAGTAGAGGGCCTGACCTGCTGAGTGAATCTGTGACAGGCTGTTCTATGCATCCACCACCCTTTCTATGAAAAAGAGCTTCCTCATGTTACCCCTTAATCAGCCTCCCTCTAATCTCATGCTGTGTCCTCTCGTCCTGCTATTCTTCTTATATTGAAACATGTTAGACTTTTTCACCTTGTTAATGCTCTTAAAGTGTTTGAATGTTTGATCATATCGCCTCTCTCCCTCCTTTGCTTTAGGCTATGCATATTGAGCTCCATTAATCAGTCCTCATATGTTTTCTGATGCAGTCTGTGCAACGTTTTGGTTTCCCTTCTCTGGACTGCCTCCATTTTGTTAATGTCATTGTGCAGGTGCAGCCTCCAGTTCTGCACGCAGTACTCCAGATGGGGCCTAACCAGTGTCTTGTAAAGAGGGATTATTACCTTCCTCTTACAGCTTGTGATACCCCTACTAATACACCCCAACATCCCTCTAGCCTTACCTACTGTTTTAAGTGGTCTGCTTGGATGATTTCAGGTCATCTGTGATGATGATGCCCAAGTCTCTTTCTTCCCTGTGATTGCCAGTAACTCCCCTCCCAACCTATAGGTAGTTTCAGGGTTTCTTTTCCCTTTGTGCATGATCTTGTACGTCTTTGTGTTAAACCCCAGTTGCCCCTCTTCTGACCATTTCACCAGTTTATCCAGATCTCTTCTCATTCTGCCCACCCCATCTGGGTCATCTACTTTGTTTTAGATCTTGGTGTCATCTGCAAACAGACAAACCTTACCTCCAGTCCATCTGCAGTACCACTGATGAATATATTGAAGAGGACTGGCCCCAGAACTGATCCCTGAGGTACCCCACTTGTGAATTACATCTCTTCTGACTGTATACCATTTATACCACACTCTGTTTTCTGCCCACCAACCAGTTTGCCACCCAGTTGACCAAACTCTGACCCACCCTGAGCCTACCCAGCATATTAATTAATCTTCTGTGTGGAACAGTATCGAAAGCTTTGCTGAAGTCAAGGTAGATGACATCAATTGCACCCCCTTGATCCACCACACTGGTTACCCAGTCAAAGAAATCTATGAGATTAGTCTGACAGGATCTTCCTGTTATAAATCTATACTGTTTTGGATCCTGTGCTCCTATGGATTCCAGGTGTTGCACTATCCTTTCCTTAAGGAGTGCCTTCATAATCTTTCCCACTACTGAGGCAAGACTGACTGGTCTGTAGATCCCTGTCTCCTCCCTGCTGCCACTCTTGTGGAGTGGGATCACATGAGCCCTTCTCCTGTCTTCTGGGATCTCTCCTGTGCTCAAAGACTCACTAAACAGTTCTGCTAATGGCTCTGCTAGTTCCACCCTTTGCTCCTTTAGTACCCAGGGATGTATGCCATCAGCTGCTATTACCTTGTCTACCCTGAGCTTAGTGAGCTCTTGTAGGACCCTTTCTTTTGGGAAGGGACTTGTGCACACCTCCCTCCCCCGTGTCCATGGTGCTGAGCTGTGAGCCCTGCCCTACCTTCTCCTCAGTAAATACTGAGCAGAAGTATAGATGTATTTCCTTTGTCCTCCTCCACACACTCCCCTTATCCCCTTTGATCTTAGCAAAACCCCCACTGGACTTTCTCCTTTCACTAATGTATCTATAAAAAGTCATGTCCCCTTCTTTTACTGTTTGTGCTAGTGTTTCCTCGGTTTGAGTCTTTGCCTGCCCTACTGCCTTCCCTGCTTCCCTTGGGAAAGTTCGGTAGGCCTCCCTATCTTCATCCCTCTGCGTTTTCTTATATTTCCTGAAGGCCAGCCTTTTGACTCTGACTTTTTCTGCTACTGTTTTGAGAACCAAAGTGGTTTCCTTCTTCTTTTATGCTTGCTTTTCTCCCTAGTACAATGGGATGTTGCTTCAAGTATTGCATCCTTATTGCTTGCTGACTTTGCCTGTACCCCCTCACCTGTATTTCTTCTTGCCAGGGCTAGCTTAACTCTGTGTTGGCCATCTTATTAAAGTCAGCTCCTCTGAAGTCCCATTTTTTTGCCTTGGAATGGGATGATTTAGTTCTAGTGGCCAAACTGAACCATACCACGTGATGGTCAGTGGCCCCCAGATGACCTTTTACCTGGAGATCTGTGATCCTTTCCCCAGTAGTCATTATTAGATTCAGGATAGCCCTGTCTATTATGGGCTGTTGTACCAGTTGTTTAAGGCCCTTCCCCTGCAGGGAATCTACTATGTGTCTAGTTCTGGCAGATGTTCCTGCTGGTATTGACCAGTCTGTATGTGGCATGTTGAAGTCTCATTATCAGAACCTCCCCTTTAGCTGTCATGTTTTGCATATCTTCTAACAGTGATGTATCTATGTCCTCCCCCTGGTCTGGAGGCCTGTATACAATCCCAGTTCATATGGCTGTCCCATTTCCTGTTTCCAGGGTGACTCACAGTTCTTCTGGCTCCTTATGTCTATTCTGAATTTCTGTAGCTTTGATATTTTCATTGATATAAAGGGCCACTCCCCCCTTTTTTTTGCACTTTGGTCTCTTCTGAACAGTACATAGCCGGATACTGAAGTCTCCCAAATGTGGTTACTGGTGAACCACGTCTCGCTAATGGCTACCATGTCCAGTTTAGTTTATGTCATTGATGCCTCCAGGTCTGGGATCTAGTTTCCCAGACTGCGGGCATTTGTGTACATGATTTTCCATTGGCCAGATTTCATTGTGTTAGTTGTTGGGCGAGGTCCGGCATTTCCTCTGCATGTCTTATGGGGAGCCAGACCTTTTTCCTTACATGGTGGTGCAAATGAACTAAAAATCTACAAACATGCTGAACTCCTGTTTGATCATCAGCTGAGGGTGGAGGGGTGCTCTTCCCATTCGATGCATCAAGTGCCGCACCCCTCTCCCTATTTGCTAGTTTAATTATTCTGCAAAGACATCAAACTTCTGCCCCAATGCATTGACACCCTCCTTAGTCAGATGTAGTCCATTGAATTTAAAGAACTTTTGTTCCCAAAACTGTTGCCAGTTACCTATAAATTTGTGTCCTTTTTCCTGGCACCAGCCCTTGAGCACATGTTTAGCTCCCCTACCTCCCCTTCTCTGACCTTCCATCCATCTGCCTCCCTCTTCCAGACCATCAGGATCTCAGAGAAGGGGATAATGGATGAAATGAATAATAGTTTGTCCCCCCAGCCTGGTCAGGTGTTCCTTGGTCTCCACAACTGACCAACTGGTGAGATCGTTAGCCCTATGTGTACCAGGATGTTGATGTTTTCTCCTGCTTCCTGCATGATTTTAGCAATACGGTCAGTGTCTCTCCATGCTGACATACCTGGGAGACATCTGACCATTACCCCTGGCTGGAGGTAGGTGTCAGCTCCCTGAATCATGGAGTGTCCTATGATCAGAAGTGTATTTGATTTCCTTTTTGCTTTTTTTGTTTTGGTCCCTGTTTTTGGTGAGTTCTGTAGTGCTGGCTCCTGGGCTACAGTGTCCTGTTCTGCAGTGTCCTCTGCCCCTTTGTTTGATTTTGGAGACAGAGGCAGATACCTGTTTGTAGTTTTTATATGGTTTGTGGAGGTGATACGTTGGTGAGCACTGAGTGATGGGGCACCTGATTTGCCCCTTCTAACCACCTGCCAACTTCCTGGACCAACTATCCTCTGCAGTCAAGGTGCTTCAGTTGGATGTTGGGAAAATGGCAGGTAGTTCTTGTAATATATTTCCTCCTGAGTGGGAAATTTGAGGTGTGCAATCTCTGCCTATGCTGCCCGGAGCTGAGCCCTTAGATCACCGATGGTTCAACATGTAGGACAGCATCCTAAATCCTGTATAACTGCCCTTTTGAAAAGTGTCCCACAGTACTTGCAGTTAATAATATCCATTCCAGTTGAGTTGCCAAGTTTATAACCTGGTCCAAGTAATTAGAAGGAAAATGAAAACAAAATATTTATTTTTTGTTTTGTTTCTTTGTTTTTGTATAACTTTTTATAACAAGTTAAATTAATTGTGCCCCTGTAATTGAGGCCACTGTGTGGATACCCCTCTGAGCCTCCCCTTCTTGCTTTGTTACAGGAACTGTCATGACTGTGGTACTCTATAAAAGGAGTGTAGTATGGGGTGGTTGGGGATAGGGGTGTGTGGCTGGGCACTTCCCCTGCCAAAAAAGAAGAACCATGGATGAAAGAAACAAGGAGGTAAGAGCAGAAACAATCAACCAACAACAAATGCAGTAGCACTGGAAGCTTAGCCTAGTGATAGATAAAACTGTAAAACCTGTAAGCACCACCTGTAACAATTTCACAGAAGATATACCCTGCAAAAAAACACTTTGCTATAGATAAAATAAAGGAATAACAGAAGATATACCTTGCAAAAAACAATATGAATCAGAGAAGATTGCAGCAGTAATCTGTAAGCACAAAAGAGTAACAAACCTGTAGGCACACCCCATAATAATGCAGCAGAAAGTATGCCCTGCAACAGCAATTTGAAATCAGAGAACAATAAAGAAGTAAAATGTAAGCAAAAAACAGTAACAAAACCTGTGAGCACAAAAGAAAATAGTAACACACAGTAAATCTGCTAAACCAAAAGAAGCTGTAATCCTTTTCCTTGCTCTGATAATGTTATTCCTTGCTCTGTTCTTACAAGCAAACCTAGAAGAAAAGAGCTCATAGGTGCTTTTGCCAGCAAACCTTGCCTTCCACTTTTATTAATAGGTACATCAGAGACTCTCATCAGTCAATATTCAAGAATATCAAAATTTAGATGCAAATCCAATATCAGCCAAATATTTATACTGTGACTCACTATTAAACAACTGTTTCTATATCAGCTAAAAGGGAATTGGAAACAACACCTACACCTTCAGTGATAGTATATGGCAAAAGATCAATGCTTTTCCATTTTTCAAATTTAAATGGACAAAATTACAACAAATATAGTTTAACACTCTTCACATAATTTATTATATCCCTCCTAGTGTTGAATTTGTCCAGGGGCCCCAGGGTCCAAGTCTATACAAGTTTAGTTATATAAAATTGCTGATAACCACCTGTATATATACAGTTGACCATGGCAAGGTGTAGAAGGCTTACAGAAAATACAAATGGCCAATGGATGACTGAATGAGGCCAACATATAAGTTAATATGGCTAGCTAGTCAAAGGCTGCAAGTGGCTAAGTAAATGAATGATACCACCATGTCAGTTGATATGCATGTATGTGTAAGACTTTAAAAGGCTAATGGTTAAAACTCTGTAAATGTAGAAAATAAAATAAGTCAGAAAGCACAAAGCCAAGGTCTAACTTGGAATTACCCTGCTCAGCAAGAAAACACTTTGTACCAAAATATGCCTTTTTAAAGGTTACGGCTGAATAAAAACACAGCTGCTGGTAGCTGTGGCTGGCTTTAACTGCTGAAGCTCCTCATCTTGTGATTAAAAATATGTGTTACAAGCAATTGATATAAAAAAATAATGAGATGCATAATTTGGCCACTCTCTGGTTTCTATCTGTAAGCCAGTTATTAAAAAAAAAAAGCCATATCTCCTTGTATGTTTTCTGTATCCTAAAGCCAGTATTTTTGATAAATATAAAATCCCCTGATCACTTGTTTTTCCATTTAGGAATTACCATATGTCTCGGAAAAGTGTCAAAAGTATCTTAGGACCAAGGCATCTTACGGCCAATGTGTTTTTGAACCCAAGTCATATGACTTGTTACATGACATGTTGTCTGGCTTAAATCTGCAGAGGTAGTTTTTTGGGAAATTCCAGTTATGCCTTTTCAATGAAAACAAGTTGGGTATAAATATCAGGCCTTATTGTTAGGTCTACTATCTCTCTGAGAGGAAAGAAGTCAGTGATATCTGACTGGCAATAGTGCTTGAAGATCCAGAGGAAGTTGAGTATTATTCCATTTTCTCTGAAAAATCTGGAGCCCTGTAATGCAAATATTACTAGCTGTCTAGATTGCATGTTAGAAACACCCAGTGGGATTGCCCCATTGGCTGTCTTATAACTAAATTGTAACAGGAACACCAAGGTAGTAGTGGGCTATCTGATGTTTAAAAATAATGTTAGTATGTATTCCCTTTTGTAAACTAGGATTACTAATTATGACAGGATGCATTCTTATTGTTAAGATAGGGTTGTTCTGGTTTCTTTTCAGGTATTGGGTAAACAACAGTTAATTGGACCTTAGGTCTACAAATTACATCACAGTGTATCTCTTTTTGTGTATTGGAACTATTCATCCTGCCAGGGTGTGTTTTTATTGTTACAATAGGATTTTTCTGGCTAATTTTATTAATACTATCATAATAAAGTACAACTAATCTGGCAAAGAAATAGTGTGTTGGCTTTATTGAATTACTGAGAATGACCAACCAGGAACCTGTATACTTGGGTCCATTTTACACTAGGCTAAATAAAATTAATATGACTATTAGTGACAGATGCCCTAGATGTCTTCACAACCCAGGATCTCTTATTCACATGTCCGTTACCTGCAAAAAAGTTTACTTATTTTGGGGATTAAATTCTTTTTACTTTGGAGAAAGCCACAAACATTAAGTGGGAAAAGTGTGTGATGAGTATTTTACTGGGGCATATCAAGTAGATCTGAAATGCTCAAGGGCTCTTTTAGGATGCGTTATTGCAAAGAAGTGTATTTTAATGTTCTAGAAGGACTTGAATCCCCTCTTCCCCCAGCTTCTGCACATGGCTAAATCTAATAATCGATGCCTATAAATTAGAAAGGATACACTACTATTTGATCTCATGCCACCTGGTGTTAGCTCACTTCTTACTACTTACAGTGGCACTCAACAAACACGTGGTGCCCAATCTTTAACCTTTCAGGTTCCCAGATGTCGTACCTCCATGGGTCAGTGGGTCCTTTATCTATAGAGCAGCTCAATGGTTCAATTCTCTCAATAAAGAAGCACTTTACTCTACTACACGTGGACCCTTCAAAAGGAATCTCAAACTTTACCTCACCTCTACCACTCAATGTGACTGCTTCTCTGAACAGAGATCTCTCTAAACACCTCCCAGCTCACTCATGTCTCGCAGCTTGCCCTTTCCCAATCTCATTCCCTCTGGCACTGGGCCTTCCTTGTGACTCCTTTTCTGCCTCACATCTCCACTGGTACAAGACATTTTCCACCACCATCGGACAGTGGCCCATTAGCCTGCCAACTTCCTCTCCCAGTCGCATGCCTGCAATACTAACTGCCTATGGTGCCCTCTATCGCTTATTGTTACCGCAGCCAGCTGCCTACTCAAGCTGCTCATTTTATGAATATTATCTCAAAGTATGTTATAACTGAGTATCTTTATTTTTTCTTTTAGTTGTTTTGGTTGTTTATTGTGCATTCTTTTACTGCTTCTGTATGTATGTTGACCCTCATCCTTTGACGTGGAACCTTTGTAAATGAGCAGTTTCTGCTTAAAGGTATTTGTAATCCAAGAATTTAATAAATAAATAAAAAATAAAAACAAGAAGGAAGAGCATTTTGATTGAATCTGGGTGAATTTCATTGCTAATGCTTTAATTTAAAAACTTTAGTACAATAGTTCTTAGACTTTGTTACAGTGAGCCTCCCCAAATCCATGGAAAAGATTTTGAGCCTCCCCCAAAAACTGAAATAATCTTGGGCCTCTCCAAAGAAAAATAACATACTGTACTTTGCGTAGTACACCATGAAAAAATTGAAACCCCTTTGAGTACTTGGCTCACATTCAGTTCTTGTCTAATACTAACGTGGAACCTTTGAAAAAGAGCTCCTGTGCTCAAAGGTGTTATCTGAATATCAAATAAATAAAATAAACAAATATTATTATTCAGCTTATTGTAAGCCTCCTCCCCCCCCCCACAGGCCAGCCTACTTGCTCCACTATTTTCATTCTTGAACCATTGTTACCTCTTGTTGCAGTACTTTCATGGGTCAGACTACGTTCTCTGTTTCCTCTCTATATGAAATAACCTTCCTACATACTTTACCTCTCCACCTCCTTCCCTGCTTCTAAGCAGCTTCTCTCTAGGATTACTTTGCTCCTTCCTGCTATTGCTCTTAGTACTTCTATGCTCAACCCTTGAATTGGGCTGTTCTGCTATCAGTCTACAAATTGATCAATTACCACCACTCATTATTAGTTTATTGTTCATATTTGTTTGCACTGTTGTTCACTGTGTATTTCTTGACTGTTTTGCAGTTACGTTTTGAAATGTATTCATTCCCTACCCTTCCCCGGGTACATCTGAAATGAGCCTTGGCTCATTCACCTTCCCTTGTCACCTATTAGTAAATACATACAATTCACCTACTAATATCCTCTTTCAGTTTGTGTCATCTCTTCACACAAAATACATAAAACTCAAAATTTAAAATCAGTACTTTTTCAGACTTGCTTGAGCCTCCCCTGGAACAGGTTGGGGCCTCCCCAGGGAGGCTGGCCTCACCATTTGAGAACCCCTGCTTTAGTACATTCCATTCTATGTCTGGGATTATCTGGCTGTTTTGTCCCTGTATCATTAGCTAAACTTAATTAATCATGAAGTCCTCCAGCTTTCTCTTCAGGACCCTTGTACCCATTCTACTTAGGTGTAACTTTTTCACTGTATACAGGTCCTTGTTATCCTATTTCCCCTCCCCACCACCAACCCACCATTACCCTTCCGCCGTACAACCCCCCCCAAGCAATTACTTAAATTTGGCAGTCCTTACCTTCCTTGATGTCCTAGCCCTTGGGACCTGAAACACCTTTGAGAAACTACTGACTACCCTTCCACCCTCCAGATTCACCTCACCTCCTTGAATCTTTCTTGTACTACCCCCACCTCACATCCTGCAAGGTCATTCGCATCCAGGTGCACTATAATGTGAGGTTTCCTTTCTTCCTTTGTCATACATTGTGCTACTAGAGGTCTCACCCTCCCTCACATCATCCCTGGCATGCATTCTACCCTCTCACAGTTTGGCCTTCCCTCCTTCTCACCCCCTTCACAACTGAATCCCTCGCAGCTGAATCTCCCAATAGCACCACCCTGCCCATCATCCAGGGATCTCCCTCCCTTCTGTCCTTACTACTGCCCATTCCCACCTGCCTCCTCCTTTCCCTCCCATCCTTCTTGTACTCCATCCTGATACTCTACACCTGCTGTCCCCTTCCCCTCTGCATGAACCTCTCCCCCCCAGTGGTACACCCCCATTCCTTCCTTCCTTCTGTTCCCCCTGGCATGCCCCCTATCCTTCTCTTCTGTCCCACTCTTGCCTATCTCCACATTCTCCCATTCTCCTACCCCCTTCCCTGCACCATCTACCCTCTTCTTTTCACCTGAACTCACATCTTTTTGGCCCTTTTCCCTATTTATCCTGACTCCCCCACCTACTAACCCATCCCTTCTTTTTTTTTGTTATACATTTTCTATGCCTGTTCCTTGGCTGAGGGGATGTACCTATTGTTCCCCCATCCATCCTGCTATCTCTGCAGCCTCCGCCCCCTTTGCAGCCAGGAGCTCAGAGAGACCCTTATGTCCCACCCCTCCCTAGCCACATTGTGGCAGGTACATACCCCTACACCATGGAAGACAAGGGGGCAGGCACACCAGGGGGAGCTGCTGTGAGTGTGACCAACATGGTGGTGGCACTAGATCCAACTGTCATCACGCATGGAGGAATGACTTTATTTTCCTGTGTGTATCCTCCTCCATGGCGCAGGCATGCAATGACACCAAGGACTCTCTGTGCACACACCAGCACCCAGTGAGTCTGGTGTCAGCCTGCATGACCACCACAGAGGACCATGGCTTTGTACCAGTGCCCAGTCACTGCCAGGAGCCAGTACAACTGTGGTCAATCCCTCCTACCCTCCCTGGAGAAGGAGAGCGGTCCTTAGGATGCTCGATCCTCCTTCTCCTCCTCCCCAGCCAACCTCCTGCACCCGAGGTCACTCCCAACCCCGGGTCACTAGCATGGCATGAGGTGTGGCATCCAGCACCTCAACCCTCAGCACCACTGGGCCAGCCCAACCCATCCCTTCTTACTGCCCCTTTCCTTATCACCACTCCCCCCCAGTCCAGTGGAAATAATCTGTTCCTCATTGTCAATCATGGAGATGGTCACAATGGACCCCCTTCCCTTCCTGCCTTACTTTTCCCTTTTACTGTCATCCAGTCTTCCTCCCTGTTAGGGGAAGGGGACCAAGGAGAGCTGCTTAATCTTCTGTTCCCTTCTACCTCCCCCAATTGGCCTCGATCCCTGTTTTGGCTCCACTCCTGCCCACTCCCCTCTACCTGCCTCCAAGCCCTGTGGGCCTTCTACCCCTCCCATCGTTACCCTACAAATTGACCACCACCACCAGTGCACCTATCGCGTGCCTCAGCTGCTGAACCTCCACCCTCAACTGCTTAGTATCATGACAAGCCAGGTACCCCCTACCTCCTAGACAGTTCCCAAAACACTGCCACCCCACACCCCTGCAGTCCACCACTCTACCTGCTTCACCTCGGCCCCACTGCATGCTCCCTCTCTACATATTGACTTTTTAGACTTCTCTATGAATGTACCTAGCTATACTTCCTTGAACCTCAATACAAATGTAAGCTGACCCTAGCTAGAAACCAGCTACACTCCCTTGCTTGTGTTGCCTATGTAGGCTGGCCCCAAATAGGAGCCAGCTGCCCTCTCTAGCACTCTCCTAATCTAGGTTTATACTAAGGTTCATACTACTAAGATAAGTGCAAGAGCGAGAAGGCAGAAGCCCATAAGGCTGTTATGCTAATCCATTATATAATAGGAAAGATCATGTCCACTGCCTATCAGATCACCTAATCTGTATTTTAAAATATTTTTGGTTTCGCTAATAACAACTTTAAGCAGTAATCTATTCCATGGACCCACTACTCTGAGAGTAAAAAAATAATTTCGACTAGATCTCAAGAATGATTTTCAGACTAGTTGCAAGGGATGCCCCCCTACTATTATGGTTACAATTTTTGAATTCTAAACCTAGTTCACATAGAAGATAGGGGTCATAAACAATGTCATATAATAACATAAGATTGCTTCGAAGATGATGTGTGGATAAGGGCATAAGTTTTAAGATATCTAACCTTCCCTCATAGGAGACATTGTATAGCCCAGAAACTTTTTTAGTAAATTTCCTCTGAACTGTTTCTAATAAAAGGCCTTCAGATTTTTTATACGGACACCAGAGTTGGGAAGCGTATTCTAAATGTGGTCTTGCATATGCTCGATACAATAGTAACAACACCTCACGCTCCCTTGATCTGATGTTACGTAGAACAGACCATACTACTCTATTGGTTTTGTTAATAATGCTGTGTACATGTCTGTTGTAAGATAAATTATCTGAAATTATAATGTCTAAATCTCTTTCATCCGATGTTGTATCAAGTGGTATACCATCCAATGAGTAAGAAATATGCAAGCTTCTGGTACCTAAATGCATAACTTTACATTTCGAGATATTCAAGGTCATACCCCAGTTCTTATCCCATATAGTAATATAATCAAGATATTTTTGGATATTGTTAGCCTGGAGGTCAGAGGCACAAGGGCCAACTATTTTAATATCATCTGCATATTTAATTGTAAAAGATGAACCACCTAAGGTGAGATTAGCGATAAATGCCTGAAAAGGGCAAGGGCCCAAAATCGAGCCATGTGGCACCCCGCTTGTCACCATGCCCTTGGCTGATTTTCTCCCATTGATCATTACTTGCTGAGAGTGATTTGGAAGCTAGTTATTTATCCAATCCACAATGAAACTGTTTATATTTAACTTATGAAGTTTAACAATTAGAGCCCCATGTGGCATGATGTCAAAAGCTTTGCTAAAGTCAATAAAAATGACATCACAAGGCAAGTTTTTATCAAGGGAAGAACTAATATGTTCATAGAAACATATTAAGCTTGTTAAACAACTTCTACCTGTTTTAAAACCATGTTGCTCTACATCATACAAGTCAAGGACAGGAGAAATCACGTATTTAATTAGACTTTCTAATAATTTACAGACAGAGGAGGTTAAACTTATCGGTTGATAATTTTCCAATTGTTTTTTGGGCCTTTTTTTTAATTGAGATAACATCTACCTCTCTCCAATCCTGTGGTACAAAATTTGTGGCCATAAAATAGTCAAACATCAGTTTTAAGGGGGTAATAATGACATCTGCTAACAAAAATAATAAGTGACCAGCTATGCTATCTGGGCCTGGGCTGTATTTACCTTTAAGTGTTACTATTTTTTCCTTAATGATGTCTATAGAGAACTTAACAGGTGGAACATTAGCAGTATCAAACAAGGCAGCATAATAAGCTGATGTGACAGTACCAGAGAAAATGTTGCAAAAATTGTTGTTAAACAGATTGGCCATTTTTGGGGGGTCATAAATCAAAGTATCGATGTCAAGTAATGGACCAACTTGACATGTAGGTTTCCTCAAAGAATTAATATATGAGTAAAAGTGCTTTCTATTTGATTTGTTGGCGGATAATGCTAAATTATGTTCCCACTTGGATTTAACCCTTTTAATCATGATCTTACATTTTCTTTGTGTTTGAATATATGAAGCCCAATTAGAGGATGATTTAATTTTTTGATATCTGATGTAACTTTTATGTTTTAATCTAATAATTATTTTGATTGATTTGTTCATTCATTTGGGGACTTTATTTTGGTTAGCATTTTTAATCTTTGATGGAATGTATAAATCTCTAAGATGACAAATAATGTACTTGAAACTTTCCCAAAAAAGTTCGGAGTAGAACCTGTCAATAAAGATTCCCAATTGATATTCCAATGATATGCTTCATTGTCTCCAAATCAGCTTTATCATACAAATATATTTTGGTGAGATTGAAGTTACAAACATAAGTTTGTGTAATGTTAAATGTGATGATGTTATGGTCACTATTCCCAACTGGGTCGCTGACCAGAATATTATCTACTGTTAGGTCATCATCACAAAGCACAAGGTCCAGAATATTATTTCCTCTGGTTGGGGTAAGTATATTCTGCTTAAGACCCAACTGAATATATGTGTTCAATAACTATTTTCCTGACTGATATTGGCACTTAAATTCTGCCAATCTATTTCACCTAAGTTAAAGTCTCCAGAGACTACAATTTTGCCTATGGCTTTAGCCTGTTCAAATTTGCATAGGATAGCGTCTAAAATGTCAACAGGAGAGTTGGAAGGATGATAGCAAGAACCCAAAATAAGGACATCTGATGTAGATAGACTTAATTTGACCCAAATGGTCTCAGTTTGTTTGTCATGTTTTTTTAATATTCTTAGTAATGTCAATTGAGTTTAGTTGGTTTTTCACAAATAACGCAACTCCCCCTCCCTTCCTATTATTCCTATTATATGTATATGTAGTGTAACCTGGAATAATTGTCTCCCAAGATGATTTATCATCACCCAAGGTTTCACTGACTGGGATAATATCAACATCATTTTAGCTAATTCTACATTTTAATTCATCCAGTTTATGATTGAGACATCTGGCATTAAAGCTTAAGAAATGTAAATGTTGACATATCAAAGAGCTGATAACTGAAGATTTTAGAGATGGTGACCTGCCCACCATCTCACCCCCAAAATTCAGTTTAAAAGATTGTTAACAGATCTCAAAAATCGTTTTCCCAGAATGGCATTGCCCCTTCTACTTAAATGTAAACCACCAAAGCAGTACCATTCGGGATGATGTTTAAATTCTTCCCAATGAGTTAGACAAATCAAATTCTGTTTTGAACACCATTTCCTAAGCCATTCATTAATTAGTTTGATTTTATTATTAAGGAGCGACGAAAAGCACGGAATAGGTAAAATTTCAGATATGCAAATTTTGCAAGCTATATCTACCAATTTATTAGTTAATGCAAGAAAATCTTCTTTTATTGATTGAACAGAGTCCCTATAGATATTGTTAGCCCCTACATGTATAAGTGCTATGGGGTTATTGCCACAGTTCTTCATAATCACTGACAGCATCCTCGTGAGATCAGATATATTAATGCCACTGAAACTAGAACTAGTTGTATTAGTTTGATCAGGGTTACATATTATCCTATCTAAGTGTTTAGTTGTAGAGTCACCCAAAACATGAATTTGTTGTTCCAAGGGGATGTTAAGGTCACAATGATTGCTTAACAAGGAAGGAGTAGTTGGATCAATAGATAAATCAATAAGTGGAGTTTCTTTGGTTTGCGTATTATTAATGATACGATTGGTAGGTGGTAAATCAGGAATACAACAATCAGTTAACCCAATGAGGGCATCTGTAGTTACCGCTGTAACATTTAAAGAAGGGGATGATAAGGGATCAAATCTATTAAATTGATCAATACAAAAACGTTGAGCCTTTCTGCCCTTTTTGTGACTTAGCGCTTTGTATGTGAAACCTACTGTCTCCATCATTTTGATTGTTGTCATTAAAACAATTGTCCTCCCTGGCTCTTTTTCTTAATCTTTCTGTGTGTAAATGGGGACTATTAATAACTGTCTGGGCAAATACCTCAAAGAAATGGGGGTGCTTGGTTTAATAACAGTCCCACCTTCTGTGCCATGATTGACTTCTAATATTGGTGATGCAGTTGTTGCTTTAAAACATTTATGCGTATCTGATTGGCTGTTTTCAAGTGCTATTAATCATAAATTGAAATGCCCAATCATATTGTGCAATTCCACAATTTCAAAGCATTTGCTACATGTGTAAGGCTGGTCAGGTAAATCGCCAGTTAATAATGTAAACATGTTACAATCGATGCATTGTACACCAGTGCGTCCAGATGTAGTTTGAATGGTGAGAACACTGCCCTCAGCCATATGACAAACAATTACAAGATTTAACACAAAGTAAAACAAATATTCAGTTAGTTGTGACTAGGCTTATGCACACAAGATGTTAGGTCAAAACAAGGCTTAACCATATAAGGAATGTAATGCATCTTGCCCTAAAGACGAGTGAAAGCAGCTAGTTGTAATAAAGCATGCAATGACGTTGTATCCCCCTGCATTCTGTTAACTCTACACCAAGTGCTGCTAAAAGCTGCCAAAACGTGGCTGCAACACAAACTGGAAAGCAATTTGTGTCACAAAACCAGGAAATATAAAACTTGGTTCCATTCCCTTAATTACAGATGCACAGTAAATATACAATGCACACAAACGCTCGTACTGCAAGGTGGACAAATATACCCAAATAGTGGTCTGAAGCCTATTGTTTATAACTTGCCAGCCTATGGGTGAATGCTCCAGAGTAACAGTCAGCCAAACTGTGTATAGAAGCAAGACCACCCAAACACGATCTGTCACGCTGACACACTAAACACGCAAAACACGCGTGATTGTTATATATTTACAAGCAGACCCGAGATAGGGATCAGCTACAGACCTCTGCCAGCACCTAACAGTGTATTTTCTGCCCTTCTCTTACACTTACCTATCCTCCACCAACCAGCTTGCAGTCCTCCCTGCAGAAGCCCTACAGATGCCTCCAGATGGCAGCTGGTATATGTCACACTCCTGCTTCGTGGCACTCATGCTTCGGGTCACTCACGATCCAGAGTCGCTTGGACTTCTGGGTATTATATAGGGATTATAGTCACCCTATTGGCTGTTTTTAACCTGGCAACCACCCTGGCCCACCAGTCTGACTGGGTTGCTTCTCAAAGGCTCCCACCCTTGTCCTGCATTCTGCATCCCTCCTCCCTCCTCCAAACCCCCATAGTTACCTCATGAACACATGGAGGCAGTATAGCACAGTGGTTTAAGGCTCTGAGCTGCAAACCTGGAGTCATGTGTACAGAGCCTATGCAGCTCTGCACCTTGGGAAAGATGTGCACTGGCCAGTATTCACTGTGGCCAGCTGCCTATCCATGCCCTCACCCCCTGGCATGCAGCTGCACAGAGGTGGATCATGGCTGATCGTGGGATGCAGGCAGGCATTTTATGGGATGCCTATCCTGGATCCCAAAGTGGATCCCCTGCCAAGAGGGTGCCGGGGATCTGGGGAAGGCGCAGACCCTGGCAACCAGATATTGACAGGTGAATGCCTGAATGGTTCCCCTAACCTTTCCTGGCAGCCCAAAGGCTGGGGCAGCAGTATGCAGGAGGTTCCTGTTGCCACTGTGAATGGTAGGTATCTTTTGGGGGAGCACATAAAAGTTACATCAAGGTCTCTCATTGCATAATTTGTGCCCCCCCCCGCCTGGCACTCCGTGTCTTAGTGAATGGTGTGGAGTGTGGGCATGCCCCTGCATACCCCTGGACTGCCCATGATGCATGTCTGAGCAGGTGGCTGGGGGATTTGTTGTGCAAGGCACAAGCATACCTGTAGTGAATGCTGCAGGGGGGCAGCTGCACCTTGCTGCATGACAGTCAGTCGTAGGCATGCCTGGGCACTAACATATGTGGCGAGTAGGCTTTTGTGAATAGACCCCATTGCTCCTAATTCTATCCATCTTAAAGCAGCAGTTCATTTTAAAACATTTTTATAGCCCACATTATATACTCCTCTGCAACTCCCAATGTTGATTTCCTACTGTTCATTTTATTTCCAAAGCTGTATATATGGTGTCATATTTCACTTTATGTTCATAGCTCAAAGAAGCAGTGCATGACAATGCAGACTTTTTTAACCCATATCTTTCTATTCCATTTGAGATCATTCTTTCCTCCTATCTTGTAAAATACCCTTTTGCCTCCCATCTTGAATATACATTAGTATTTTTTTGTTTAGCTCCTTTTGTGACCTGGAGTTAGCCCTTAGCCCTGATGTCCTCAATAAGGTCAGAGTGTAGAGTCAGTTACATACTAGTTAATCTTAGTCACACGAAAAGGGATGTGAGGAGGATACTGCATTTGATTGTGCTCTGCACCTGACCAAGAGTCAATGTTCTAACTATAAAAAAGGGTCAAAATATTTTTACTGAGCAGGAAGGCACAGATCATCCACCTCCCCCTCTGGGTATATTAATTAATCATTTGTACAATGAATATACACACCAACACCTTATTTCCAGAATATACAAAATATTGGCTCAAAGCCCCACCATTACTATAGATAAAACACAAAGGATGTGGGAGTCCAAACTCTCCATAAATTTAACCCCTAAACAGTGGACATGGGTGTGGTGTAGACAGCACAAAACCACAATCTCCTACACATGGCGTGAATTCGCTTGGAAAATCACAGTAAGATACTTTAGAACCCCGCAGCTATCAGCTAAGTACTCATCTACAGGGGATTCTTCCTGTTGGAGGAGATGTGGAGAAGGGGCAGTGACCCACACCCATGTCTTTTGGTCATGTACAATCTTAGCTCCTTTTTGGAGAGAGGTGGATGATCAGCTCCACTCCCTGTTCCCAGGACTAGGAGCCCTACCCCCAACATGGTGCTCCTACTACACTTTCTGAAACACTTTAAAACCCCTCACCAGATACAGTATATTTATTAAGTACATTACTGGGAGCAGCAAAGAAGGTACTAACCAGACTATGGCTGAAAATGGAGGCCCCAAGAGTGGCAGGTTGGGAAAACACAATATATGATATTTACAAAAAGGAACAGATGACAGCTAAACTTCAGAACAAGTTAGAGACACTAATGAATAAGTAGACACCGTGGATCATCCACATCTCAGACCACTGCCAATATATTGTCCCATAATCTACTTCTCCACTCAGCCCATTATAGAAAAGGTTAAGTATTAATTATCCATCCCCAGGGGGAAAACTGGAATAAACTCCCCCCTTTCCCCTTTTTTTTATGAACAACAGAAAGTAGCATATTCCTCCAATGCCTCTAAAAAGGGTAGATTGGCATAGAGACATTTCTCCCCTCCTCCCACTTCACACTTATCTTTTACAATAATTAATGATTAAATCTGCAGTACAGAATTACTGACTACACTCAAAATGAACAGTTGCTATATAAAACTGTGCTTCCTAACTGGCGCTGTGTATTTCGACCTGTAACTCAAATCCTACTATGAAAAGTGAAATGTACTTTCTCTCCTGTATTAAAGAAAATAAAATAAAAATAAAGTTTAAAAAAATATATATATATATCTTCACTGAGATCTTGTCTCGTCCCCTTGGAAAATCTATCTCTTATTTCATAACATTTAGAGTTTGCTCAAAAGCCCAGAGGGAAGAGAAGAATACACACACAAAAATGACTCCACCTATATCAGAGGCACACTGTCTAGATGAACAATATAGACTGTCACAGCATCTATAATTTTGGCTACTTGCATTCAGGCTAGACTGCAAAAATGATGTTTCAGTTGGCAAGAGTTAAGGGATCCTTTTTTTACAGAAGGCATACATTTTATAAATGTGCTGACATTTCATTTGCAACCCAGCAGTGGTAGCAATTTCATATACGCTGAAAAGAGGCCTTAGAGTTGAGAGGGAAGTGCACTAACCAGCTAAATGCAGCTTTACATGTGGAGATTATTGGCCTGATTCTCAAACAGATCTTAGATCACAAGGCGCAGCGATCTAGGGTTGTGGCAAATCCGGGTGCATCAGGGACCCTGCACCCGATTCTCATTCAGGTAGGGTCCTGGTGGCAAAGTTCATCAGCTTGCAGCAACCATGGCAGTGCACCCAACAGATGGCACATCTGTATGGTGTGTCACAAGCTGCTGGGTGGCCGAGTGTCAGTCCCTGGTGGCAAGCAGATCTCCCCCATCTGCCTGTACCATACAGTAGTATTAATAAAATGGAACTCCGCTCATTCGTTCCTCCCCGCCCCATCTGACCATACTGTACTTTAAAAATATTACAATATATCCTTGGTGATCTGGTGGCAGCCACCCCAAGCCCTGATCCCTGTCATGTATAGATATACCATACTCCTGGTGGTCTAGTGGACTCCCAACTCCCCACCCACAGTGCCCCCTCGCTTCACTTCCTAGCCTGAACGGGACAACTGGCACACTTCACTCTCTTCTTCTTCCATGGCTAGCCACCGACTGAGCACATGCTCAGTAACTCAGCTGTCAATCACTGAGGGAGTACAGTATAGAGTATACACTCATTGAGTGCTCAGGTGGTGGCTGGCCGTAGAGGGGAGAGATGGGCTGTGCCAGTTGCTGGCTCAGTTTCAGGATGGGGGGAGCAGGGTGTTGGGGCATTGTGGGTGGGGGCCCACTAGACCCCCAAGGCTGTGGTGGCTGTGCATGATGTGGGATTGGAGCTTTGGGGATGGCTGCCACTAGATCACCAGGGGTATATTGTAATATTATTATTACAGTACAGTATAGTCAGATCAGGGTTGGGGGTATGCATGAGTGGAGTGACATTTTATTAATACAAATATATGGTAGGAGCAGTTCGGGGTGAGGAGAACGCATGCATGGAGTGACATTTTATTAATACAAATGTACAGTAGGAGCAGATCGGGGCTGGGGGACGCATGAGTGGAGTTCTATTTTATTAATACTAATGTATGGTTCGGGCAGATTGAGGGGGCAGCACATTGCCACACTGTGCCTACTCTTAGACCAACCCTGGCTGGTCTAATAGTATTTAGAAATTCTTCCTCTGGGAGGGTTTTGTGAATCCAACATATGGGGATGTGGCAGCTTGCATCTGCCTTATGCCCCCATGCCCCATGCCACATGCCACAGCCTCTTTTGTGGTGCATGGGCGTTGCAAGCCCAGTTTGCATCAGGCAGCCTGCGGCTGACACAGGCTGCCTTTGTGAATCACTCCTGGCATATCTTTTGGCACAAAGGGAACTCTGCACCATTCTGTGTGGCGCAAGCCCCTTGTGCCATGCTGGGAGCTCTGAGAATCGGGCCCTATGATTATATCTTTGTTGATAATGATGACCTTACAAAATGTCTCACACAGAAACGTGCACTAAGGTAACAAAACTTGTTTAGATCTTTCCTCACATGAAGCCCATGCTGCTGTTGAAAATATCAGTGCAGATGGACACCAGCTCTATGGTGCCTCGTCTTGCTCAGAAAGAGTTCCTGACCTAATTTTTGAACAGTTGAATAATAAGATCAAATATTGGTCTCTTAAAGAGCTAGTGTACTGCCTAAAACTAATATTACATTTTAAAAGCAGCCAACCATTACCTTTTATCTCTGAGGTACTTTTTCTTTTTCCCTTAGTTTAATTAGAAGATTGTTTATCTGATATTGGCAGGTGTGATGTGTGGAACAGCTCTTAGCCTGGCAGCTGACATATCTAGCTCTACTGCCCCCCACTACATCATCAGGATTTTGACCTCACTGACTGCAACATCACTGCTGCTTAGGAACAACAAGTGAGTGACTGCCAGGTCATTCACCTGTGATGTCACTTTCAGTGATATCATGGGCATGATTTTACAAAGTGGACGCAGTGCTTGTGTCACACCCTGCATCTGATGCAAAGGGGTCGCAGATGTGCCAAAGCCCCTCTGATGCAGAGTGGTCTGATTTTCAAAGGGGTGGCGCATTTGTGACAGTTTCACCACTTTACGGCTACTTGTGCCAAAGGGTTGACGCAAGTGCCACGATCCCAGATGCAAGGTTAGATCAGGGATATGTTATTCTAACTCCTTGTTTCCCAGGTTCTGGACTTGCAGTGGGTGTTTGCGGCACAATTCTTTGAAAATCATGCTTGCCGCAATGTTTGCCGCAAGTCACAACTTGCATCAAACACCTTGCCGCAAGTCTGCTGCACCACTGCATCTCTTTCTAAAATCAAGCTCATGTCAGCTGCCAGGCTTAGAGCTGTTCCACACATCCAGCACAATATTATCCCATAGAAGACTTTCTGATGAGCAAAAAAAAAAAAAAGAAAGAAAATACTTCATAAATAAAACGTTACAGCTGACTACTTCTTAAAATTTGTATTATTTTCCCGTATGCCTGTTTTGGCTCCACTAGCTCTTTAATATTGTTTTCTTTTTAATAGCCTGAAGTATAGAAAAGTATAATTTGATTTGACTGTTCTAATAAATTATTTCTATACTCAAATTCTGATACCTGCACTAATTGTTTACAAATATTATGATATAATGTATGGTAGAATGCTGTTAATAGCAGAAATCTATCTTTTACTAGTGTTGTTATACAATCGATGTGACGTTGCTGTGTTGTTAACCATCGATGTAACATCACATCGATGGCATAACAAATTGGAATTCACAGGCATTGTCATTCCCAAGGCAGCACGGCAGCCCGCGCGCTGTCAAAAGCACTCAAAATAAAACAGTCAAACGGTCGTAAAGCCGAAAATGCTGTAACACAAACCAAATAATGGAAGCCGCTGTATTCTCTAAAAGTCTGGATAACGATCACTGAGCATTCATAATTGAGCAGCAAAACAAAAAAAATGCAGAGAAAACAGAGTCAGATATTATGATGCTAGGCTCCTACCTCGCAGACGAAGGTGAATCTTGTCGCAACTCGCAAAAATAACAGAACTGATCCCTCCATAGCCTTTAGTTTGAATGAGCGTGTGTGTTTTTCTTCCGTTGATATACAGTTCACGAGTAAACTGTCAATGTTTTCATCCTAAATAAAAAATGTTTTATTCGCAAACGAAATCAAATATATGGTTGTGACACTGCTAAGGTAAGAGTGTTTTTTTTTTTAAACAGAGTCCTGCTTATGCTCAGAAAATGTGACAAAATACCAATGCCCATACACTATAAAAGACAATGTATGGGCATCGGTGGTCAACCACACTATGCTAGTGCCTCGTGGTTACCTTGGCAACTTTAGTTTGACCTCTCGAGCTGCGCTCTCGAGGTTAACTAAAGTTGCCAAGGCAACCACTCGGCACTAGCATAGTGTGGTTAACCACCGATGCCCATACATTATCCTCTATATAATAGACAATATTTATTTAGCTTTTGTTAACCAGGTAAGTACACTAGACAAGACAATTGCCAATTTTCAGGTATGACCCAGGAGAGTACAGGAAATAAAGTTAACATACATAGGCCAACAAGATGTAGGTACAGTCAGATTACAGATTCAGGAAGCATTATATGTACAAAACAGTAATGCATAGTAGGACATGTCTATAGAGATACATACAGTACAAGGATTATGCAGTTAGAGGTGCTATAAATACTTTTATCTACAACTAAAGATGCCCTGAGGAGTGATGCACAGTCAGGAGTAGGTCAAGATGACAGGGCTGGAGTGAGCGAATGCAGGGCCAAACCCCACACAGTTCGGCAAGTTAAGAAATAGTCGAAGGTGTCAGGAGTCAGGTGTGATTAAAGAGGCTTTAGCATATAGCAAAAACTTAAAAGAGTGTTTTTCTGCTGGCCCGGTGGCGCTGAGGGTTGAGGCGCTGGACGCCACACCTCGCTATGCTGGCGACCCAGGTTCGGGAATGGACTCGGGGCCGGGGTCGGCAGGGGAGAGGGAGAATTGAGCGTCCCAATGGATGCTGTCCTCACTTCAGGGGTGGGAACCAAGAACGCATCAGAAATTTGCATCCTTCAGAGCCGGTGGAAGCACCGACAATTGAAGGGATGGAGGCGGCTCCGTTCGTCGGAGCCGGGAAGGAGGGATGTCAACGGCGCATGAGAGGTCTGGCATACATCAGCATGCCACCACTTGGGACGTACGTCCTAGCACTCGACGCCCCAGAGGGTAGGGGGAAACCAGGGAGAAAACGGAAAAACACCTCCTGGTGGCCTAGATGATAGCCTCTCAGGTACCATCCGGACCACCAAAGAGGGACAGACCCCAATGTGCAGGAGGAGGAAAAAGAGGAGGCACTCTAGGGGCAGATCCCACCGAAGGTGGAACGAGTGATGAGAGGAAGGAAGGAGAGGACTCGGGGAGCAGGCAAGGAGAGATAAAGAAATAAAGTAAAAAAAAAATGAGTGTTTTTCTTTTTCACTGATACAATAATTTATTAAACTGTTATAAATACATCTCAGAGGCTTCAGATGGGGATTGTGAGTATTTATTTATTTTTTCCTTTTAATTTTCAGAATCTTTAAAACAGCAGGGTCTGTGTTTTAGTGAGGGGGGCAGATTTTACCAAATTCCAATGTTGTCGCCTGTATTTGTGACAAATCAAAAAACTATAGGAAAGCTATTCTGTACTTGCAGTTTTCCCTCAGTGAATGCATTCTGGGCTCCCTAATCCAAGTAAAAAAAATATATATATATATATATATTCTCCTTGGGTGTTTTTGTTTTCTTGGGTTAGGGCATGTATTTGCACTCTTCCTATTGTATCTTCTCCTCCATCTGCCAGAAATGATTAATCTGTGCATTGATCGTTGAATTGTTTTTTGGTAAGGTTGATAGAGGTGAATGGTATGCTTATGGTTGCCAGCGCCTATTATTATTAGGTTTGTTTGTTTTGACTGGGAAAGGAGGGAAAGTACCCTACTCTTTGAGAAGTGCCACGGAATCTTTAACCTCCACCTCAACATGTAGACAGGACCTCAGTTTAATGTCTCATACAAAGGATGGCACCTCACAGCAGCAGAGTGTCCCACTAACATCATCCTGGGCCATTGGTTTGGTTACTTATAACTAAAGGGGAGAGTGCCAGGTGCAGAGCTACCGACACCATTTCCTGCAGCACCTGGTGCTCACTGGAGGTCTCCTGTCTCATTATAGACCTGTCCTGACCTTTCTTAGCTTTTGAGATCAGATAGGATCAGGTTTCAAGGTGGTAAGGCTGCAGATAATTTTAAGCACGGTACATGTATATTAAAAAAAAATAAAAATAAAAAGTTTAGGGAAAAAGAACTGTAATGTCAAACAAATGGAATTCAAATACAGCAAAAAATGTAGATGAAAACCTCGCATCTTACATTTTTAATGATACTTACAATTAATGAATGAATGCTAAAGCAGACTCAAATGGGACAGAGAGACAGGAATAAAGGCTTGCTTTAAAATGGAATACGTAAGCAAGAACAATACAAGCATGACAAGGTGTGGGTTGTCTTCAACACACACTGAACATGGTGTTTGGAGACATACAGCAAGGCCAACAGGCTTCAATTACCCGTATTGATGGTATATTAACCATAACCCACAAACCCTGGTGTGTTGTTGCATTTATAAATTGGGTGTTGCTTTTTAACAAGTCAAAGGTGAGAAAAGACAACAAATGGGGAAACAAGTAGAGAGACTGTTGTTTAAAACACGAAACGTATAGGTATTTCCTGTTGTGCTTGGTATGCCGTAAAACAGTGGAATAGGTGACGTGATTTAGTACGTCAATTTGGTTGGGGTTCCTTGAAACAAATTTTTCTTATTGCTGTGAGTGGGGTGCCTTGAAATAGTGGAGCAGGTGATGTGATTAGTAATGTCACTAGATTGGGGGACCTTGAAGCAATACTGAACTGTGGGATTGTACTGAATATACCATGGTTCTCCACCAACCATATTGCAAGATTTTCCTAACCCATTTTATAAAATTGTATAGGTACAAAACATTTAGTATAACATAAACTGATGCTCTGGCATAGTAGTTTGTCGTACTAAAGCTAAAGTTTCCCATGATCCACCCTGTCCAGTTCTTTTTAAAAATGGAAATATCTCCCCCTTGACTTCATTTTCCATAGAAAGCATAACAGACTCCCCATAGCATAATCTCTCTATTCCCTTAACCCTTTATATGGTTTCTTTAATAGGAGATTGTTTTGCCTAGAGGCTGTGCATGTGAACTCCATGCACCACGGGATTCTTGCATTGCCACAAATACAGGATTCTTTAACAGAAAATAAGCAGCATTGCCTGTGCTTTCTCTCTTGCTGTAGGTGGCCATATTGGAAAGTGAGAGAAGGTCTACAGCACATAGCTCTAATGCCGATAGCTCTCATGGTGCGTTTATAATCTGCTCCAATATTAACCCTACAGGTGCATGTAGACCCCTTTCTTTGATTGTTTCAACAGTTTAAGCACAGATTTGTTATTTGGCAAGGTAAAATCATTCACAGTACAGAAAGTTCAGCAAAACATTTGTAAGAATTTCACACTTTAAGGAAAATACCCATTTTAATGGCATGTTCCAGGATTTACATTTTTTAACTTGTTACATCCACCAATTCCATTAAAATATCATACTAGAATTTGGAATATGAGTCATATAGCACAATCAAAAGCTTATTACAATTTTCTCTGAATGCACTGAACATCATAGGGAAAGATGAAACTACGGTTCAGTAAAGACATATAAATATAGGGATATAATCTTAAACATCTACCAACGTGCTGGTCATTAACTTCATAAGGCTAATAGAGCTTTTAAACTGAATGGAGTACCACTCTTTTTTTTTTTTTTAACAACTCTTTTTTTCTGGCTCCGCTGAGCCCTGGAGAACGTTTCGGGCATCCACTCGCCCCAGCTCTACCTCCGGACCTGAAACTCGCCAGCATCCTGGCACCAGCCCGGCTATCCTCTCGGCTCTGAGCCCTCCCAAGGTGGGGCCACCCTATCCTCCCAGGGCACTCTATCTTCAAATTCGGGCCCGGGCTGGTCTTGGCCCAGGAGCTGGATGAGTCCGGCCAATGGAGTGTGGCTGCAGCGTGGTGCCGTCGCCTATCTCCAGGAGTGGGGATTTTTCTTGTACGCCCTCTGTCCACCCACTCCCCTGAGAGCTCAGACATGCAATGGCATCAGGTCGCCTGCTGCAGCTCTCGGCCTGCTACGTAATGCCCCCTAGCATGTGCAGTACCATTGATCTCCACCGGGGGTCACTGCAATGCCGGACATGCCTGAATCCTACCCCAGAGAGAGAAGAGCTGTCCTCCGGTCGCTCAATCCTCTCTCTCCCCCGCCAACCTGTGGTGGCCCAGGCTCGTTCCCAAACCCAGGGCACCTGCGTAGCGCGAGGTGTGGTGTCCAGCACCTCAACCTTCAGCGCCACCGGGCTGGCTATGAAGTACCATTCTTACAAACTGATTCGGTCATAAAAGCTATCTTTCAGGCTCTTTCAGAGTAAGGAAATGCTGTAGTTACAAACTCTGCAGCTTAATAAGGAAATATTGCTCTTATGAAAAATTAACATAGGCTCAATATCATCTTATGAAGTTAACGTTGTACTTTAACTGATATGAGTGACTGAAACACTGTTTGCTTTTGTCAGTAAAAAAAGTATGCAGATTTCCCCATTTAATCCCACATTTACATGATGTATCAAATTATCATACATAATGGAAATTATCACAAGATCTATACTCCTCGATACTAGTTTCTGAAAAAAAAACTAGAAACTGCATTACTGTTTTACAAAACTACTGCTTTAGATGCTTTAATGCTTCTTGGCTTGTTATAGTATATACTAGCCTGTTTACAGGCTTTACAACTCTGTGCACATGAGTTATGGTAATACTATAAGTAGAGTGCACCCTATGGGTTGTCTGAATGACTCCATCATTATTTAGGGCAGTTTGGAAAGAGCTTCACTAACATTAAATTGATCCTCACTGACAATCAGCTGTTGGCTATTACATGCTTCTATAATGGATATGGGGACATCCTTATCATGAATTCCCCTTTGAAAATACTGCATTGACACTGTAATGCTAGCAGAAGAATGTGCATCAAATATTTGTTTGTCTAGTGAGTTGAATTACTGGTGTCTGTATAACTGCAATAATAATGGTGCAATATCGCTTGCGGTATCACAGTTTCTTCTTCACAGGAGATTCCTTCATTTCAGCAAAGCATTTTCTCCTCACCTTTTCTTTGTACTGAAGCGACAGAGGTCAGTCAACTGTGGCCAGCAGAATCTCTGAATACTGGTCATCTGGAGTGTGTACAGTTAAACATGTTCTTTTAGCTTCTGCTGGGCATTTGACCCTAAAACTGAGGTACGTGATCTACAGGAGTTGTCTTTCTGTTCTGCAGAGAAAATTTATATCTGTCTTATGCCTTTTAAAAAAACTACAAGAAAATTTATATCTGTCTGATGCCTTTTAGAAAAACTACTTTCTGCTTATTTTGAACCATTTCAAACGTGAGGAATCCATTATGCTGTTTTTGATTGGCAATTATTTTCTTGTATATCCCAGGCTGGTTCTGTATGTCTTTCCTCTGGATCTTCTCTTTTTATGCCTAGTTTATTACCTTTCCACTTTCTGATACTCAACACTCAGCATGTACAGTAACAATGACATCATGGAGGGAACCATATAGTAATGCAGAGACCAAATATGTATCATGCATTGTTTCAGAGTATAACATTGAGACCCCGTTATATGGGCTATTCCCAGTGCAAACAAAAACCGTAACCGTTGCCCACAATTAATATAACCAAAGCATAGGTCAACAAGGTATTTTTGTGTTGTGATAGAAAAGTAACATATACAAATAATTTTTTTCCATGAGTCACAGTCATAGAAACATAGAAGCTGTCAGCAGATAAAGACCCTTTGGCCCATCTAGACTGCCCAATTTACCTGCCTACTGTGCCACGGCAGACCCTTCCTGATCTCTGGTTGTCCCCACCCCTTGTGTTACTTTCAAGGTCCCCTTGTATCTGTCCCATGCATGCTTGAATCTTGCGACTGTTTTCGCACCTACCACCTCTGCTGGGAGGCCATTCAAGGCTTTCACCACCCTCTCTGTGAAGAAGTATTTCCTCACATCCCCTCTGAGCCTCCCACCCACAGTTTCATAGCATGACCACTTGTCCTCGAGTCTTTCTGCAGCAAATGCTACCTGCCTGTACCTTATTAATACACTTTATGCACTTGAATGTTTCTATTATATCCCCCCCTTCCCTCCTTTCCTCTAGCTAGTACATATTCAGTTTTCTCAGTCTCCCCTCGTAGGGCTTTTACTGCAGTCCCTGCACCATTTTGGTTGCCTGCCTCTGCACCACCTCCACCATGTCTTTGTACTTCTAGAGGTAGGGCCTCCAGAACTGTACAAAGTATTTGAGGTGTGGTCTTACCAGTGACATGTACAGTGGTAATATTGCCTCCTTCTTCCTACTGGTGATACCCCTCCCTATGCATCCCAGCATTCTACTAGCATTTCCCACTGCCTTTTCACTCTGCTTGGCTACCTTCAGGTCATCAGAAATGATTACCTCCAGGTCCCTTTCCTGTTTAGTGTTTACCAGTACCTCCCCTGCCAACTGGTATGTAGCCCCTGGGTTTCTGTGCCCCAAGTGCATGCGTCTGCATTTTTTAGCACAAAACTAGGTTCAGAAACATAGAAACATAGAATCTGACAGCAGATAAGGACTGCTTGGCCCACCTAGTCTGCCCATTTCCCTACCTGATGGATAAGCTGCAGATTCTAGTTAATCAACAACTTACTTCCTCCTACCCCCCCACTAGAATTGCCTTATGCCTGTCCCATGCATTCTTGAATTCTCCCACTGTTCCTGACTCCACAACCTCCTCAGGGAGGCTGTTCCATGCATCCACAATCCTGTCTGTGAAAAAATACTTTCTAACATTACCTCTGAGCTGTCCCCACTCTATCTTCAAATTGTGCCCTCTTGTTCTTGCACAGCTCTTCTTCTGAAAGATACTACCTTCTTGTGCTTTGTTAATTCCCTTGAGATACTTGAAAGTTTCTATCATGTCCCCCCTCTCCCTCCTTTCCTCAAGGGTATACGTATTAAGCTGCTTTAGTCTCTCCTCGTACGTCTTCTGGTGCAGACCCTGCACCATTTTGGTTGCCCTCCTCTGAACAGCCTCCACTTTGTCTATGTCTTTGCAGAGATGGGGTCTCTAGAATTGCACGCAGTACTCCAGATGGGGTCTCACTAACTGTCTATACAGAGGGATAACAACTTCCTGTTTTCTACTGTTGATGCCTCTCCCTATGCATCCCAGTATCCCCCAGCCCTCCTTACTGCCTTCTCACATTGCTTGCCCACCTTTAGGTCATCTGATATAATTACTCCTAGGTCTCTTTCAATTTTTGTTGTTGTTATTAACTCATCCCCCATTGTGTACTCTTTCCCTTGGTTTTTGCTTCCCAGATGCATTGCCTTGCACTTCTTTGCATTGAATCTGAGCTGCCACATATTTGACCATTCCTCCAACCTTGCCAAGTCCCTTTTCATTCTTTTCACCCCACCTTGTGTATCAACCCTGTTGCAGATCTTTGTGTCATCTGCAAAGAGATATACCTTTCCTTCCAGGTGCTCTCCAATGTCACTTATAAAGACATTAAAGAGGACCGGTCCCAATACCAAACCCTACGGTATCCCACTAGTTACCCTCCTTTCTTCACTGTGAACTCCGTTTACTATTACCTTTGCATCCGTCCAGCTAGTTTTGTATCCAGGCTACCACCTATCTGGAAACTCCAGAATAAAAACTAAGGGTTCTATATGTTATGTAGCACAATGACGCATTTGTACCCTGACCTTGCGGGTCTCAGATAAATGGATAGATCTGTATGTGGGAGGACGTTTTTGTTTCATGCATGCTTTGCTTTGTCACCTGCTGTAGATATTCCTGTTCCCTATAGTTCATTGTTTGTAATAACCTGTAGAATCTGTATAGTCATCTTGAAATATTATAAATATTATTTTTGTATTTCATGGTCCGTGTTTAAATCCTTTGAGGTAAAGTTAACCAATTTATTACTGACGAGAAGTGTTTCTCTGTCATTGAGGAGAAGGCGATCATTATCGTACTATTTCCAAAGTAAGGTGTTCTCAACTGTGACAGAGAGAGGTGGTTGTGTGACCTTAAGCAAGGAGCAGTGGCTCTTAAGAGATGTAAACCTGGAGACTCCCCAAAAGAGTATCTCAACTGAGTGGAAAGTTTGCTGGCATGATCAAGTTTTGTGAACAACCTTTTTCCTGTCTATTAAACAGTTTCTTGATTTTTAAAATGATGAACCTTTTGATTTATCTTTACTGTTCTACACAAAGCAGACTCCCATTTGCCAGCTAATGTCTGCCATCCTAGTTCACCTTTATTTGCTAGCAGCGCTCTGTCTCTCACTTCCACTGGGGCTCTCCTTGCCTTTTTATGGCTGCAGTGGGTGTAGCCCTGCAGATGTCTTGCGAGTACAGTAGAGTAAAAGGGAGCCTACCAGATACCGGATGGACTTATAAATAGTGGAGGTGAATGGCAATCACTGTGCATCCACCACACTATTTTGTCTGCCAGTCACTAGTGGAACATGGCACTGTCTGCCATGTCCAAGATGTCCACTGTACTTCTCTGTGCATGTGCAATGACTTGTGCATGCACACTGAACTCCAGCAGCACAGTTCACTGTGTCCAAGATGGCTGCTGGAGCCCAGTGAGCACGTGTGACTCATTGCACATGTACAATTTTTACCACATGTGCAGGGAATTCTGGCAGCCATCTCGGACATGGTAGACTGTGCACAATGCCACCGGAGTTCAGTGTGCAGGCATGAGTCGTCACACATGCACAGGGAACTCTGGTGGCCATCTTGGACACAGCAGCTAGTACCATGTTTCACCAGCAACCTCAACAACAGCTGTACTGGCTCTGCCCAGAGTTTGTTGCTGTAAGCTTCAACATGACATCTTTACTCCTTATCTGCATGCTGCTGCGTGGTCTCCATAGCCTCCTGTAAGTCCTGCATGAGACTGATAATATAATCATAGTTGAACATTTCTTCATCCTTCATAACATTCTTGGATATTATGTCAACTGGAAGTCATGGCACCCTCCCAAATATAAGGTAAATAGTGGGAAACCTTAAGTCTCATATGTAGTGCAGTTGTAGGTGAATGTTAACCTCTGAATCATCTAAGACTATTTTTGTTAAGCTTGAGGGGGTAGGGACTTTACCACCATGTTACCCAAAGTCTTGTTAAATGTGTTGGCGCCCTCATTCCCCATACGATGATATGTTGTGGTACTGTATTCAACTTTTGCACATTAGTAATCTCTGAATGTTCATGGATAACATTGCCATCAGAATTAGCTCTTTGGTCGAAATCTATCACTTTAGGGAATTCATAAACACAGAAAAACCCATCCCAAAAGTTCTGGGCTACTTGGTTTGTAGTTTCATTTGGGTAAGAGAAGGCATGGACAAGTTTAGGGAAATGATCCATTATGACTAATACATCCACAGTGTTACCAGCACTGCTTTTTGCTGACCAAAAGTTGAGCTTTTGATGGTCTCCAAGGGTACTGTTGCTTCTGGCTCTGGCACCTTGCTCAAGAGACATTGCTTGCAGTGACGTAGAATTACAGTAAAAGATGTCAGACATTTTGAGATAGTTTGTGATATTTCTAAAAAGATTCTCTGGTAGTCCTATAGTGGTACTGCAAGCAATCAGGGATTTCTCTAGAGATATCACAGAATTTCCAGGAACTATCTGACCATGTCAATCACTGCAGTTGTACATAGTCCCTAATATTTTTTCAATAGTACGTATCCCAATAAAATCTGCACCTAGTCAAGTGCAAGGTCCAGAATTGCCTCTGATGACCAGCTTTATTAAGAACTCCCAGTAGAACACCCTTCTGTAATACTGCTGATATCACCCACTGATGTTTCATCACTTTTGAAACTAGGTTTCTTGATGCACAGTACAATACTTCTTTGACATCAACTTATCCCACTGTTTTAACATCTCAAAGTTTAGATAGACTCATGCCAACTCTTTCATATAGATGTTCTCTGCTTCCTCTCCACAAAATATAAGACTTTGAAATGACAAAAACTGTAAATTATTTATTTCTCAGTTCTTTTTAGGAATGAACTGAAGAAACTGGTAGTATTTTCTGTCTTAGTAATAGTGCTAGAAGTGCTCCATGGTCTAATACTATTATTCCTCGGTTCTTTTCAGGAATGAACTGGTAGTATTTTCCATCTTAGTGATGGTGCCTGAAGTGCTCAATGGTCTAATACTACTACCCTGACTCTATTTCAAGTCTCCCAATTTATTTATTTATTATTTGTTAACTGGGTAAGACCCTCTAGGCACATGTGCCTGTTTTCAGGGATGTCCCAGGAGCTTTGGGCTGGTCAAGTGACTTGCTCATAGTCACAAAGTATGCAAGTGGAGGTTGTTGGAATCAAACTCAGGTCTGCCATATGTACCAAGCTCATTCACAGCTTGTTACTCTAACCTCTAGGCTATACTGCCAGCTATAATCCACCTGAACCCCTTAGCAAGGCTTTCATTCTTTCATTTATTTAGGGTTATAGCCATTGAGCATAGCTTGTTTACAGTGGTGACATAACATAAAATGAAACTGGGATCTCTTGGTTTGAAAATGTATATAATTATACTGTTGAAATAAATGCAGAATATTATCTGGGTTTCCTTTAAAAATGGCAATCTGTAATACAAGGGGTCAACCTCGAGCTGTATTTTGACCTCCTTAAACTGTTTGAAGAATTAACAGGAAAATAGCTCTAGGGTTGATGTCTTAATTGGTTGTACTTGTTAACAAGACTAATGTACTCTTCAGGCTAGTCACAGGAAGGTCAATGAAAGAAAGTCTTGTCACATTTTCACAGGAGATAAAACGTACAAGAACAGGATGCAAAGGTTAAACTGCCAGGCAAAGATATCTTATAAAAAAGAGAGCAATGTTTTTTTTTGGGTGAGAGAGAGAAATTGAGATTTAAATTTAAAACTGACTCTCAGATGAAGGACTTTCTTTGTTTGTACTGCCTTTGTGAAATGCTATCCTGTACAATTATATTTTTGATTTTATTGCTAATAATAATAAAACACTAATTGCAAATTTTACTTCTCCTGGTTTGCCTATGCTTCCTGACCTATACATCTCTTACAGTGTGCACATGTAGCATCCTGTACTGTAACTCTCATTTGCTGGCCCTAAAAGGGAAATTTTAATAAAAAGAATATTGGAAAAAACAAATTTTTTTTGGCTCAGTGTGTCAGCCAGCACATACTTGAAATTAGATACATACATCAATCAAATTCATAAGAAGCTGACTTTGCCACCCACAGCAACTCACATGCAGCAAGTTTTTGTTTTGTGAGAATATACTTAAGGGAGTCATTATCAGTCAGTGCCAAAAATGTATGTTCATTCAGCCAGTGAATTTCTCACAAATGAGCTACCTGAATGTAAGAAACTGTAGTTGATGAACAGTGTACCTTGGCTGTTTCTGACAAAGAGGTTTACTTGCAAAGGTGACAGACTTAGGTTAAGCCTATTTTACCCTTAGGAATGTGTGTTAACACTGCCCCAAGACTGTTAAATGAATCACCTATGGATAATATAAATGGGGACTGAAATCAGTGGGAGCTGGTACTGCACTGTACAGAAGAGCAACTTTCAAATCTTCAAATGCCTTTTTATATTTTTGGATCCAGTCTGTGGAGGTGAGTATTCTGAATCCTGATGATAGTCTCCTGCTCCTACTTGTATTTGATCTTTCCTTTTTGGGGGACTGGCAGTCAGCTAGGAATGTGGCATGTCAATGACTGAACACCCTCTACCTCCTGCTAGTAGCAGAAGACTATGCCTAAGAATGACCTTACTTTCTTCTGGGTCAGTAGATACTACCTCCTGGCTTATGATGTCACCTAGGAACTTAGCAACAGGCAACATTTCTTTAGCGCTAGCTTTAAATTGTTCTGCCACAACCTGATGAAGAACAGTTCCAGTCTTCTTACAGTTTCTTCTTCGATTCACAGGAAAATTAGGAGGTTGTTGAGGAAGCACAAAAGACAGAGGACATTTTGGTCACCAAAGATGCTAAACATCATCCTTATAAAGGATGTAGGGCTACTGCAAATTCCTTGAAGTAGTCTGTTATATTCATTCAGTATGTGGGGTATTGTAAATGCTGTGTATTTTTTGTCCTCTTTGTGGAGCAGGATATTCTGAAATCCATGATGGTGCTAATGAAAATGTTCCTCTGAAGGGCAGCCAACACATCAATTCATGCACTGAGTCATCTAAAATTACTAATTCTATAGTCTTCACTCTTCTTCCACCACAGGAGAAGAGGAGATGCAAATTCACTACTCCTCAGCAGATTCAACATCCAGATCCTCATGCCCTGACTGCTACTACTTCACAAGTAGTTCTCATCTGCCTTGTGAACCACTGAGGTGCTACCTGTGGCTCTTGATTTGTCTATTACAGTCTGCTGATTGTGTGCTATGAAAACATTCTCGTCTCTCTCCATAACCTCACATGGTTATTCAAAGTCTTCCAGAGCCAAGCATAGGTAACATCTTCTAGCTTCGTACCCTTTTTGAGTGTTGTTAGTTTATGTAGTTTAAGACTCTTACATGACCCAGCTATCACCCCATGATGGAGTATACCACCCGGTCCACCAAAACATTTCTCAGCTTAACTCAGTGGTGGTCTCTACAATAACAGCACTGCCAACTACAAGGGGAACTGATTCTGGTAACTTTCCAAAAAGTGTTCATGGTTGGGTAACAAAGTAATGGCATTCCTCAACTTGATGATTACTGCATTATGAGTAATGGTTTCCCCATGCCACCCATTTAAGCTGGCCAGCAACTGTAGCAAGTGAATGCAGTCTTCTGAATCTGCAGGATCAGGCTTTGACATTAACCCAAGTAAACAAGACAAATATATTGACCCATTGCTATCATAACTGTCCTCAGCTAAAATCTTGAAAAGCTGGTCTTTATCCAACTTACTGACTATTGTCACTTGCATAACATTCTGTCCTCAACTCAACATGATTTCAGAAAGGGGCATGATACTGATTCTACTTTGGTCAAACTGACCAATGATATTAGGGTCACCATGGACAAAGACATTGTCAGGAGTGGTATTTTGAGATCTAAGGCATTTTGATTTGGTTAAGCATACCTTGCTCCTTTCCAAGCTCCCTATCATTAGAGTAGCTCCCTCAGCTTTATCTTGGTTCACTAGTTACTTAACTAATTGGGCCTAGCATGTGAAAATTGACCACATCCTCTCTAATTTGACTGCCATCCAAATGGATGCTCTACAAGGCTCACCTCTTGGACCCTGCTCTTTTTCCCCCTTTATTAACAATCGTCATCATGTTTCTTCTTCTTCTTGTTCCTCTTTTGTATGCTGATTACCTGGTAGTATATTACAACTTTAGAAACATCACTGACCTAAACTGCAAGTTAAATTCAGATTTCCTTAATGTTTAGGCATGGTCTTCAACTCCAATAAAACCAAATCCATGCTGATTGCTTCAAGCTAGAAACTTTGTAAGTGCTCCAAGGTGTTAACTGTCTCCTGCCCTGATGAATCCTTACTTAAAACTGTCACTCTCTTTAAGTATCTGGGTGTCACCTTGGACTCATCACTTGACTTTACTTCTCGTATTAGTGCTATCAGTAAATTTGGTCAACTCTCAGCTTGACTTTGCCTATATAGTCAGGCATAATCTTAGTCCAAAAGCTCATCCAGTATATTGCGCTACCTCACATGTTCTGTAGTTTAATTTACCTACTATAAAACCTCTAAAGGAAACCTGTCGAAACTGGATGTGGTGCGCAATAATGTATGGCATTTTGCCCTCATTGCTAATTGTATCACTCTTCATTGTACATTGTACAGTGTATACTGAACTGGGATGGCTATGTTTTACTAATACTACTTCTACCAAGCAGTGTCAGTGGCTCAGTAGGTTGCACATTTGCCTCTGAGTCCAGAAGATTGGAAGGCTGTGGGATCTAGCCCCACACCAGGAACTTCGATAAAATCCCAAAACTGACACTGTAGTGCAGCATGAGGGGGATGCTGCACTCCTGAGGTGCCATCGTTCAGATGAGACATTAAACCATGGTCCTGTCTGCCAGTTCTAGTGGTTGTTCAGATGGACCTTAAAGATCCCATGGCACTTCTTGAAAGGAGTATGTGAATTTTATTGAGTAAAAATATCAAATAATAAATGTACAAAGATAAACCGATGCATCATGAGCAGAAATGCCAAATAATAACAAAAAATTAAAATATTCAAGGGTAGAAAAGAAAAAAAAAGAAAACACTAAGAGGGAGACAACAAAATGCCACAAAACAGAAATGTCTCTCTGTGCTGCTAGAACTTTACAGCAAAAGCTTAGGGGAATTTGATTGAGACAAAATTAACATACATAATACAAACAGAATAATGGAAACATGAACAATGCAAAGAAATGACATCATTAGTGAAAGACGTGATGAAAACCCCACCAAGCTTTATGGAATACTGAAACAGAAAGAGCAGCCCTTTCTTTCAGATATAATGCATGTACTGAATCATGAACCATAAGTGCCACAACTGCAGGAATAATGAGTCATTAAGACATAAAAGCACAGCATGATAGCCACAAAAAATATTTACAATGCACAAAACACACTTGGAGGATATGAGTGGTAAACCCGGACCATGGTGGAGGGTATAAACCAAGCACCACAATCTCATAAGTGACTGTGGCTAAAAATGGGAAGTGCCATAAAACACTAAGATGCCTCCAAAAGTCCTGACTATAGGGGCACTCAAGAAAAAAATGGGACTGTGTTTCAGGGAGCCCCCACAAAAGTATCCCTGCGACATAGTCGGTCAGTCAAAGCTTTGTGTTTTAAGGAGTCATGGATGGCCGATCTCCCATGCAAACTGAGCCATAGCGCATCCCACATAAACATTGGAATAGATTTATTAGTAAATTGCATTAATTCAACATGTACATCAGAGGGGAGGCAAAATTTCAAATTCACTCGAGGTGTAAAATTACCCTCAATGATACGGTGGTACAGTAATTTTCTAGAAAGGGTAGCACACACCGTAGAAGAAATATGCCACTGGAAAGGTTTATCGATGGCTGTCACCATATAAGAAGGCACCCAAGGGACACAATAACAACCCGGGGGCCTAGCCCCATGTGTATTCCAGTACTTCAGAAAGGGAACTAACCTATCCTCTACTAAGGGAACCCAATCTTTATGATCTCCAGTAAGAGCAGGAGTAATGTGACCAGAAAAAAACATACTAACATAAAAGACCAACGGGTGCACCATGCGTAAACCTCCCTTGTCCCTGGAGAGATAAGTAACATTCCTCGCTATTGGGTTGAGGTGAGAGCCCCATAACCCCTGGAAAAAAAAGACTATACAGCTTTGTCTCTATTGAAGAAGGGGTGGAAAACACAACTAAGGTATGTATAACATGGTAACAAGAGAGATTTAATCAAGTAAACTCTCTTGTGCTTTGCTAAGTTCCTTCGCTTCCATTAAGCTAAAATACCCTCCACCCAGCGAAGTTGAATCATCCAATTATAAAGTGCCACCTCAATGTGATTAAAATATATTCCCAATATCTTACCTGGTTTATGAAAGGTCAGAATGCCTGCGCAGGACACTTCCATGGAAGTAATTACATCCCCCAGTGGAATTGCCTTGCTTTTATTATAATTGACTTTGGAGCCAGACCACAATGAAAATTTATGTACCAGAGACTGGACCGCTATACTGGACATTGCATCTCTGAAAAGGGCACAGATGTTGTCAGTATAAGCCAACACCCTGAGTTCTGGAGTGTCAGGAGTAAGCCACATACCCCTAATAGATGAGGAGGTTTGAAAAAGCCATAACAAAGGGTCAGTATAAAAGACATAAAGCAGCAGACTCAGTGGACAGCCTTGTCTCACTCCTAAAGTCTGGATTATAGGGGAGCCCACACTGTAATTCACATAGGGTATCAAGCTTGCCACTGAATACAGCAGTTGTAACCAAGTCATGAAATGGGTGGGGGAATACTGTATTGTAAAAGAACATAAGATAGAAATGACAGATTAACCCTATTGAATGCTTATTCCTGATCGAGAGCTAAAACATATCCATGTGATGTGCCCTGCAAACTTCAGTCAGAGTTACTGGAGTAAAACGAGGTGGTCAGAGATCTGACGGTGGGGAACTGCGCGACATTGAGCTATTGTAATTAAAGACTCAGCTGCCACCACAAGGTGGTTGGCCAATAATTTCACCAAAATTTTAGAATCGGAGTTAAGGAGACACAAAGGTCTCCAATTACTCAACAAAGTATGATCACCCTTTTTAAACAAGAAAATCAAAAAGATTTCACCCATCTGTGAAGGAAGTGATGGAGCTGCCAAGAACTGGGTATATAGAACCTGCAGCGTAGGAGCCAGAAAATCCACAAACGTTTTGTAGAATTCTGAAGGAAGGCCATCAGGTCCAGGAGCTACATTATTGGCAAGGCTTCTAATAGCCTTCTCAGCCTCCAATACAGTAGCAGGAAGTGTCATGGATTCCTACACATGCGTTGGCAAGTGTGGGATATCTAGCACAACAGTAGTACTCCGAGGAGAGCTTGGGGTATTTCATAAGGCAGACTTTACTTGAACATACTCCTGAACCATATTCAGGATGTCAGCAGGGTCCGATGAAAGTTTGTCCAGGGTTGTGGGGCACAAAGTCCACATAAGGCATTGCTGGAGTCAAGCAGCACATGTCTTGAAGTCATTCAGAGAATGATAACAACCCGGGGTGCCAAACTTAGCCTCCTGCTCCAAGGATTTCATCCTGTCATATTAGTATAACAGCATTTGCAACTTGAGGGCCTCAATAGCTGCTCCTTTGTCCATACCCATGGTATGCGTATCCAAAAACATTTTTTTTTTAACTTTATGTTTAATTTACTCAAATGAACACAGTTACAATTTCCATATTCCAGACATTAAAAAAGTACAGGAGCCATCTAATGGTACAGGATACCAAAATCTCAGCACAAAGGTTACGGATATGAAGTAAGTTAAACGTTACTTGAACATACTTCATGGACACTACAGGAACCCCTAGACATTACAAATACATTCAACGCTGCCTTTACGGACCTCACAGATGTGTTACCAAGTGATTACCTCGCACCTCCAGCAGATCCCTGGCCTGTGTAACCCATCTTCAGCTAGCAGCAGAATACCACCCTTCTATTTCAGACAAATCACAAGATCTGAAACCATCAAATATGTCAAACAGGTCCTTGGTAAGACCATAATGGGGTGTGACCAAGTCGATATGAAGCTGGTCGCCGTAACCCTGGACAAGTTAGCCACCCAACTCAAAAAGGTGTTTAATGCTTCCCTAAGATCCGGCATGTTCCCCAACAGCTGGAAGTTGGCTCTTGTCACCCCTGTCTTCAAAGCTGGTGACAGAATAAACACATGTAACTATAGACGTATATCTATACTCCCCCCCCAAGGCTCTGGAGAGGATGGTCTCTGACCAACTCACTGAATACTTGGATAAGTACAACCTCCTCATGACCACAGCAACACGATTTCCAGAAAAAACACTCTACCCTCACTGCTCTGGTCGACTACACCTCCCAGTTTTATGACGCCTTGGATAAGGGGTTGGCTGCGGAGTCTATATTTATAGACCTCACCAAGGCATTCAACATCATCAATCATCATCTCCTCCTTAGCAGCTTGCTGTCAATTGGCCTATCCCCAGACACTGTGGGCTGGCTTGAGAGCTACCTCTCCCATAGAACACAACGTGTCAAGATAGATGGTATTCTCTCAGAACGCAAAGAAGTGAGCCTAGGAGTCCCACAAGGATCCATCCTTGGTCCACTCCTCTTCAGCCTCTTCATAAATCCCTTCCCGCTGTCTGCCCAGCACATATCGTACTATATGCTGACAGTGCCGTCATTTCTGCAGCTGGCAGGGATCCTTCCACTATCATTACTGGGTTGCAAGACAGCTTCCTTAAGCTTGAATCTTGGTTCACTCAAAACAAACTCCTGCTCAACCATAAAAAAACTAAATACATGTTATTTGCTGTTCCTCAGAACAAAATGAAGCTCAGCCCCTTACAAATACAGACCCATAAGGAATACCTTGGAGCAAGTTTACACATTTAAGTACCTAGGCGTGCACCTCTCGCTCAGCTTCTCTTCCCATGTTGACTACGTTGTCAAGAATGCCAACATGAAACTGGATGTTCTTTACCATCACAGGCACTCATCCATGAAACTCACCACAAGCAGTTCAGTCCTATCCTCCATCGACTACGGCCAAACTATATAAAGAGTCTGGGTCTGACACTGCACTCAAAAGAGTAAGAACTGGGCCAGCCCAGTGGTGCTGAGGGTTGAAGCACTGGACGCCATGCCTCACACCACCCTGGCAACCTGAGTTCGGGCACCGTGGGTTAGCAAGGGAGGGACTAGGATCAAGTGTCCAATGGACTGCTCTCCTCTCCTCTCCTCTCCCTGGGGAGGGTTCCAGGGTGTCTCTGGTGCAGTAGTGACTCCTGGTGGAGACCGAAGGCACAGCTAATGAACAGAATGGATGAGAGGAGGAGCGCAGCAGATGCTTATGGCATTGCCGTGTAGGCATCATTGCACATCCGCACTCCTAGGGGGGCAACCAAGAGTGAAAAATCCCCCGATAGCAGGATAGGCAATGGCTATCCTCCAAGCCGTGCTGCCACACACCCAACTCCGGGTCCTGTCTCTGTTCCCTGACCTGCTCCTTCACCACCTTGTCTGGCACACTTGATTGTAGACAGAGCACCAGAGTGGAGACGGCCCTACCCCAGAAGGCTCAGAGCTGGGGAATCCGCTGGTTGGAGGATGGTGGAGGGCAATTGGAAAAGAGGGATCAGGTGGGCGGTAGAGTGGTGTCAGACCTGCAGAAGCAGCCTGAGAGAGTTCCTGGGATGGGGTGCATAAAGAAAAGATACAAAAAAAAAAAGAGTAAGAACTCTCCTTAATAAGACCTGTCGTCTGACTCTAGATGCTGACCTCTCGACTCACACATGTGACCTTTACGAGCAGACTGGGTGGCTCCCACTCCACTTCAGAGCTCAATACCAGACCTGTATGCTGGTAAAAAAATCAATACTAGGACTGATGTCTGAGTCCACGAGCAGACTATTTAAGAAGGCATAACCCTCTAAACAAACTAGAAGTGCGGCTAAAGGGGGCCTCCTGGTGCCATTTAAACATATAAAACTGGCCCAGAAATCCCTTTCCTCCCAGGGTCCCAGGTAGTACAATGAGCTACCTACTGCCCTCACTGAATGCACCAAGCTCAGCCACTTCAAAACAGGGCTCTGTTCCACTTAGAATTGGTCAAGGTCTGTAGATGCCCTAACTAATCACCATAATGTGCACTGCTGGTTCCTACCCCACCCTCTCCCACTCCTACAAACCCTTTCGTGGCAACCCCTCAACCTCCTCAGCCACTCTTCCCCCTTACCCCCACCCTCAACCCCCTCCCTCCACCCCTGCTCTCCTACACATAGATACTGCCTCACACCCCTCCCTCTCTCTCTCCCCACCACCGCTACCCTCCCCACCCACATGAGCTCCCTCCTCCTTCTGACTACTGTCCTCTTACTAAGTCCCTCTGGCTACATTTTATAGCATTATCTATGCTACTAACTAATGACAAAGCCTGTATCTGGCCGCTTCCTCACCCACACCCCTAACCTCATATTCCCTCACTAAGGTCTATTACCATCTTCAGCTCTTTCCGTTTAAACAGGACTCTCACCCCTACACTGCACCCAGCGCCTCCAAGAACTTAGACCGCACACAAGTTGTGCTGCCAGTTGCAATGTAATATCTCATTGTATTTTTAACTCCTGTCTATGTGTTATTGTACACCTGTGTCATTACTTGATGTAGTTATCTGAACTATGTGATATGCCAACTATTAATACTGTCTGTATTTGTTTGTTACATACTGTATTTTACTGACTTGGAACCTTTGAAAATGAGTCCTTGACTCAAAGGTATTAATCCTAAACTGAAATAAATAAATAAATAAATAAATAAATAAAAGGTTGGCCCAGTGGTGCTGAGGGTTGAGGCGCTGGGTGCCACACCTCATGCCATGCCAGTGACCCGGGTTCAGAAATGGACCCGGTCATCGGGGTCGGCAGGGGAGGGAGGGAATCGAGCATCCGGAGGACTGCTCTCCCCTCCTGGGTGGGTTCCAGGGTAAACCTCGCTCCATAGCGGCCCCTGGTGGAGACTGGGGACCCTACAGGTAGCAAAGCTCAACACAATGTCGGGGGGCAGAGCAGCGGTGGATGGCTGCATGTTAGGTGCACTGCTGTCATTGCACGTCTGCACTCTGAGGAGCAACTTGAAAAACCCTGGTGGCCTAGTGGAGGTAAAGGGGGCCCAGAGACCTGCCCACATCCTGACACTGGACCAGCCTCCCTGGTTCTCCTGCCTACCAGACCCCGCGGCTGTCCCTCTAATCACAGACAGGCCACCAAGGGTGGGGGGGCCCTCCCCCGAGGGGTGATCCAGGGGCTGGATGGGCCGTGGGACTGGGTGGAGACAAGTAGAGGAGGTTTCAGGCAGGGAGTTGAGGCAGTAGTTGAGTGGTACCCTGGAGAGATGCCCTGGGTCTCCAGTGAATTAAAAATAAAAGGTTATGAATATGGGGGATACCATGAAATAACATAAAATTCAACATGCAATTATGAATGGCTGGACCCTACAAGAAGAGGTGGTCAGTCCAGATCAGTGTGTACTGTATAAATGAATGCAGAATTCAACAACCAGTGCTGATGTGATCCCATTCCAAGCATGTTTGAAATCTCAAAATGTATAGTGTTCTCCCATAAAGTACGACATCTAGATATAGACCAACATAGAGCCAGACATCACCAGTAACAGCTCAATAAAATGAACAGTATGGCAAACTAAAGTAAACATGGCAGCTATCCTGTAAAAGAAAATTATGTCCCATCCAAGTGCGATACACAGACCATAATAATAGGCTACATTTACCACAGATAACAAGTAATACAGAGGTATAAGATTAAAGCTCAGAGACCAGTCCTTGAGGGCCAAATTAGACACTGAGGAGAGAACAGCTAAGTAGGGCAAAAAGGGAGACAAAACTTGTTTTAGTTATGTGAGGGAAAGAAGGAAGGCAAGGCAGGGGATTACAAGGCTGAGGAGGGAGGGAGGGATACCACTGGATGGGGATGGGGAAAAGGCAGAGGAATTTAATAAGTACTTTTGTTTGGTATTTATGGAGGAGAAAGAGTGCAGGGGACCTAGGTTCAGGAGAAGGGGCAGTAAGGGCAAAAGGGTGGACCTGAGCTATTTCAGCATAGAAAGAGTTAGAGAGGAACTAGGCAGGTTGAAGGTGGACAAGGCAATGGGGCTAGCCGGTTTGCACCCGATTGTGATCTAGGAACTGAGGGAGGAGCTGGCTGCCCCACTGACAAGGCTATTCAACTTGTCTCTGGACTCTGGGAGGGTGCCGGGGACTAGAAGAGGGTGAACGTGGTGCTGTTATACAAGGGGGGGTAGCAGGGAGGTGACCGAGAACTATTGCCCGGTCAGCCTCACCTCAGTGGTGGGAAAGGTCATGGAGGCACTAATAAAGGAGAGAGTGGTGAACTACCTGAAGGATAGTGGATTGCAGGATGACAGCAGCATGGCTTCACAAAAGGGAAGTCATGCCAGATGAACTTGATTGAGTTCTTTGATTGGGTGACACAGGTGGTTGACCAGGGAGGGGCAGTGGACATAGCCTATCTGAACTTCAGCAAGGCATTCGACACTGTCCCTCACAGAAGGCTGGTAAGTAAGCTGAAAAGTATAGGGATTGGTCAGAAAAAAAAACAGTGGGTGAAGAACTGGTTGGCAGGCAGAAGCCAGAGAGCGGTGGTAAATGGGGTGTACTCCAGGATGGGTGGGTGATGAGTTGGGTAACCCAGGCATCAGTACTGGGACCTCTCCTTTGTAATACTTACATCAGTGATATGCAGAGGGTGTGCGTATTTGCTGACTATACAAAAATCTGCAATAGGGTGGACACCCCAGAGCGGTGGAGGACATGAGGCAGGATCTGAATATTCTTGAGGGATGGACAGAGACTTCGCAACTGAAATTCAATGGCAAAAAGTGCACTGTGATGCACTTGGGGCATAGAAACCCACAAGCAGGATACATCCCAGGAGGGGAGGTCATTAAAGTAACAGAGCAAGACAGGGATCTGGGGATTATAGTATCAAGCAACCTTAAGGTAGGTAACCAATGTAGCAGGGTGGTGGGGAAGGCCAATGGAATGCTGGCATGCATCAGCAGGGGCATTACTAGCAGAAGGAGGGAGGTACTGATGCCCCTCTACAAAGCCATGGTGAGGCTGCACCTGGAGTACGGAGTCCAGCTCTGGAGACCACACCTGCAAAAGGACATAGACGGGATAGAGAGAGTTCAGAGAAGGGCAACTGGGATGGTGCAGGGTATGCAAGGAAAGACATGCTAGCAGAAGTGTAAGGAATTGGATCTGTACACATTGGAGACTAGAAGGGAGGGAGGGGATATGATTGAAACTTTTAAGTATGTGAAGGGGATCCACAAAGTGAAGAAGAGTTGTTTACTTAAAAGGAAGGAGGGGGCTATAACTAGATGGCATAGCCTTGCAGAGAGGAAGACACAGAGGCAATGTGAGGGGGTGATTCTTCATGGAGAGGGTGGTGAAGGCCTGGAACAGACTACCAGAGGAGGTTGTGGGGCTGAAATGGTGGAGGAATTCAAGAGGACAGACTTATGGGGCTGAGTAGTGGGGGGATGGGGGCAGTGGGAGGAGGGATGAGTAAGGGGGACAAGGGGAAGACTAAATGGGCCAATGGCATCCTTTTCTGCCGTCAAGATTCTATGATTCTATGAACACTGCTTGATGCAAAAAGTCAAATTTGAACACTGCCACAATCTGCAGCTTACCAGAATCAAGTGTGCTCATCCTCAGAATCTTGACCCACCATAGAATGGTCTTGAGAGGCTCAAATTCTTTCTGAATCTGTTCCACCCTCTTGCTGGCTTCCACAGGGTCCATGAACTGGAAATGTATGCCCTCCATAATAGATCCACAGGCAAGCCGGCAGCAATAAAGACTGCAGCACACCTAAACTCTGCAGCTTGGCCCGGATGAAATCAAACGTTTTATGCTGGGCACTGGTGGCATAGGAGAGATTCAGGAAAAGGTGTAAGGTGTGCCCATCATAATTCAGCTGTTCTACGTTGCAGGCTGTCTGCAATACTTGCTCCTTAGCTGCACGCCATCCATGACCAACAGGACCATTCAAGGGAGTTATGCCTCCGCTGATCAAGGTGAAATCTGGTAAGCCCTGAGGAAAAGTAACCCAAATTCAGGATCCAAATGTAAGGCAATAGGCAACCAAGATTTCAAAAAGGTTAGGAGATCTCGATCCTTGGACCTCTCTGGTTGTCCAATCAACCTGATGTTAGGGACACGATTAGCATCCACTTCAAGACAATACCAGAGTTGTCTGTTCTCTTGCGCTAACTTCGCTGTAGCCAATAAAGCTTTTATGGCTTGGCATTTAGCTGAGTTGGCAGTTTTTGTGACATTCTCAATTTTTAAATCCTGTTCACCAAGCCTCTGCAAAATGGTCTCCACTTTTACATCGATGGCTTGCATGGAGATTTGTAAGGCCTTCCAGGGTGGCTCCATGTAGCTGTTGGCGGGCATAGAAGTAGAGGCCTGCTGTTCTGCCATTGGCTGAGATTTTGAGCCACTTGGACTGTCTTTATTCCAGTGCCCCATAACAATTTTTGGCACCAAACTGTTCAGGCTGAAACAAAGTATCCAACAGTGGTAAAATTCTAGCTGCAAGTCACTTTTAACTCAAGTAATAAAGTATAAATTTTCAATAGATGCACAGCCTGGGAAAAACACGTCTACTCTGTAGATGTGCTCAACAGCGCCCCCTCATCTGAAAGCAGTTTCTTCAGTCTATAACATAAATCCAGATATGTTGTATACCTGGAGGAGGGGAAACGATGCTCCTGTCCAAGAAAAATGGAACCAACAATCCGCTTCAATCTTGCAACTCAAGTACACAAAGTCCTCAGAGCATCCAAACTGACCGTCTGGCACCGAAACAGTTTTGCAGTCAGAATGAAGGGCCTGATCAGACAGCAACCTGATATTTAGTCTCCAGGGCTGGTTCTGAGGGAAAGAGGAGGCATTTACGTCACACAAACAGCATACTGCTGAATGGTCCGAAGTCTCCACAGGGACCACCGAGGACCGGGTAATATGCAGGGTTTTAAATAATTGATTAGTATTTTTTTTCTTGGGATGATACTAACTGTATAGAAAGTATTTATATAGATTTTCTAGAAGTGCTGTGCTTGTTAAACACAGTGAGGCAAGAGCTATGCATTTTCACAAAGATTTAGCACTTTTATGAGCAAAACGCTAATCAATTTTTAGAGTTAAATAAAACCCTGATATGAAATCCCCGGGGTAAAAAGAAAAAATATATGTGTGTTGCAAGAGAACCTTTCCTAAAAGTAGGTTTTTGGGGGCCCTCGGCATTGAAGCCTAACTGTCATGTAACCTAGCCATGGTAACCATAGATCTCGAAAAATTGGAATCACAGAACACCTTAGTTCTTTTCCCATTCCCATTCTGCAGCCCTAAACCACAGTTATCAGTCCAAAGCTTTGCACTCAAAACAGATTTACAGACAATTGAATAGTTAGTCAGTAAATAATATTTATTTAATTCACAACACAACAGCGGGTGCCTTACCCCAGCGCTTTGGCAAAAGCCTTCTGTTTAGGGGGTGTCGAAGCGCTGGGGTAAGGAGCCCGCAGTTGTGCTGTGGACTAAATAAAGGTTATTTACTGACTACTCAGTTGTTCGCATCTCAGTTTTGAGTGAATAGGTTTGGACTGATTGTGCATTTGGGCTGGCTGCCCGTATCTGCACCACCTCCCGTGCTGTTCACGGCAGTTCCCATTTGGAGCTGTTTGACTAAACCACAGTTAAAATCCCCTCCTAATACTACAAGATGGGGAGTGAACAAATAGAGTTGAAGTAAATGAAATAACTGGACCATAGCTGCCTTAGACTGGGGAACATACACATTTGCAAGTTTAAAGAATAAAGGTCCTAATGTAAGATCCAACACAATTGCCCTCCCTGGGCATAGGTGAAGCAACCTAGTTAACCGAAAATCATAACCCCTAATGAGGATCCCCAGACCATCACACTAGTCTGGGCCCTGATACCAAAAGGATGGACATAATGTCCATTGCTTCCAAGCAGCATCCAACTCATACAATGTTTTCAAAAGTGTGTCTTGTAAAAAAATCACAGTGCTCACCAATGTATGTAATAAGGAAAAGGTAACTATCCTTTTTTCTGTACGACTTTATACTATTATTTTTTCCTTTGTTTTTGTTGAGATTTTTTTTTTTTATTTACTATGCTTTTGCTGTGCTGGCCATCGATATCAGCCCTGGTCACGGTGCCCCCCATACTTCCACCTCCTATATTGCCTGTGCTCTCCCGATCACCCCTGGCTTACTCCCCAGAGGGTGGGTCACGACACTGCCCCCTCCCCCCAAGTACAGTGCCATGAAACTGTGTCTGGTTAGGAGAGCTGGCTAGGAGGCTAATTGAAGTCCAGGGGCAGGGCTTTACAGAGACGGCCAGCTGCAGAGTTTTCTTCCCCTTGTAGGCTGGGGCGGGGACATGCAATGACGTCCAGCGCCCGCCCTGCCCCAGAGTTAAGTCAGTGCCGGTGCTGTGTGACAACCCAGCCTCCACCAGGTGTCACTCATGCACTGAGCACACACCACCCTCCCCCCTATAGAAGGAGAGAAGTCCAAGGGATGCTTGATCCTTCTTCCCTCGGCCGGCCCTACAACAACCCGGATCCATTCCCGAACTCGGGTTGCCAGCATTGCAAGCAGAAATCCAACCGCTGTGCCAAAGGGCCGATGTTTTTGTTGAGTTTATCAAGCATACACACATGGACCATCACTATGTACATTATAATGGAACATTATACAGGTTAAATGCATCTTGTTCTCCAGTTTTGTGTATACCAATGAGAATTATTTAATTACAGGGTACATACTTTGTATTCTCTTATACTTAATTGACTTACATAAAGTTACTGACAATGACTTATATCTCTATGGTACAGCTTGAAATTGGCAAATGCCAATTAGTCTGAGATGCATTTGCTTACTGTAAATAAGGCTGTCTCCTCAACATAGGCGTTGCTTTTCTGGTTATCTTCTGGCCAATTATTAGGCTCAGAGGACTTCTACATTTGGAATCTATTCATCTTGTTAAATTAGGGTTCATGGGGGCGTTAGTGAGTCTTTAGCTCTGTGCTTTATTCCTGTTAAGGAGGGGCCCCATGTGTATTGGAAATATGGGTCCCATATTTTCTGGAAGTTGGCTCCTTGGCGCAAGTAGAAGTGCGCCATTTTGAATTTAACTACTAAAGCAGCCATTGCCTCCTCCCATTCCCTAAAGGATGGGATTTCAGTGGTCCTCCATCACCTGAGCAGTAGGCATTTGGCCTCAATGGAAGCTAAGAGTAACCATGTCTTTTTTGAGGGAGACAGATCTAGGATGACTCATGGATTTCTCAATAAGATCATGTATGGGTGGGGTGGGATGGGTTCTTGGAGGATTTGGGAACAGCGCTCTGTTCAATATTTCTGTTTTCAGCTTTATACAGGCTGGAAGATGTGGCTCTGGGGGTGGGGGAGTAGAATACTTTGTACATTTGTGCGGTCAAAAAGGCATAATGGTAGTACAAATAGTGTGGCAGGCCCCATCCACCTTTGGACCAATGTGCTCGCATTTTGGCTCCGATGAACCTAGGTAGGGAGCCCATCTAGAGGAAGTTCCCAATAATGCTATCTACAGTATCTTTTGAAACCACTCTTTTCCTAAGAGGACTGACATGTGAGAGAGGATGTGAAAGATCCATGGTGCTACAATCATTTTAACTGCATTTTATTTTCCCACCAGTGACAGATTCAGTAGTTTCCACCTCGGTACATTGGCCTTTAACTTATCCAATAGGGGCTGGATGTTAGCTGTCGCTATTTTTGTGATGTTCAGGGTGATGTAAATACCTAGGTATGTAATGCACTTTGGGACCCATGCTGTTCTGAGGTAGGCCATCTTATCTGGGGTAGTATGTTGGTTTAATGGGAGCATCTCTGTTGTGGAGAGATTTATTCAGAGCCCAAATATGTCAGCGAAGGCCTGCAACATACTCAATAGAATCGGGGCTGTTCTAATAACATCTTTGCAGAGAACAAGGCAATCATCTGTTTATAGTTTCACTCTGAGCTCCATGGCCCCTATTGTGATGCCCTTGGTATCTGGGTGTTGCCTGACTGCAGCAGCCAATGGCTCCAGAGCTATAACAAAGAGTAAGGGTGACAGCAGACAGCCTTGTCGGGTTCCCCTAAACAGAGGGAACATTGTTGAGAGAGTGTATCATTTGTAAGAACTCAGATTAGTGGGTCAATTCAGTTTATAAGGGTAGGGCCCAAGTTGAAAAATTTCAGTACCTCTGTGAGGTAGTCCCACTTGACTGACTCGAAAGCTTTTTCGAAATCAATCACTATTGCGGCCGCTGGGGATTTTGTATCTGCATCAGCCTGGATCAAAGATATTAATGCCCTTAGGTGGTCACACTTGCTCTACCCTTAACAAAACCCACCTGTGAGGGGTGGATGATATCCAGGAGTATGCTTTCTATAAGGGAGGCTAATACTTTGGTGATAATCTTAAGTGTCAGCATTAATTAAGGAGACGGGGCGATAGCTTACTGGGTGGGATAGAACCTTTCCATCTTTTGGAAGGACTGTGATGACTGCTTCTTTAAGCATGGTGGGAAGGGGTGTGCAGTTGTGAGAGTCTTGCAACATACATAACAGCAGGCAGGTCACTTCCTCTCTTACCACCTGGTACAGGTCTATAGATATGCCATCACTGCCTGGAGCTTTGTGGGGGTGCCATGCCTTTGATGGCTAGTGTTATTTCTGTTTCAGCAACAGGTGCTTCTAAGGTCTGTCTCTGTGGTTGGGTTAATTTGGGCATGGTTAGGTTGGCCATGAATCTTTTTTTTTTTTTTTGCGCCTCCCCCTGCACCTCGCCTGGCCTCTCCTTCAGGCCGCACGGGACCTACTCACCCCAGTCAACCCCATTGCCAACTGTGGCCCCATTCTCAGCAGCCCCCCAGGGTAACCCAACATATCCCTTTGGTGGGTGGGTCCTCTCCTTCCAGAGAGAATGTGCCTTACCGGCTTCATTTGTTGGCCCTGGGTGCTGCTGTGGTCAGTCCCTGCTGTCCAGGGGCTCCGTGGTGGTAAGGTCCAGCAGCCATCATCCAGTCAGCCGGGGTGCCGTTTTCCTGATTTCTGTGCCCTGCCCTCCCCATCAAGTTCTCAGCCTTGCATGTGTCGGTGTCCTCAGCTGGGGTGTGTGGGGGGCATGTCGAGGCATCATGTGCCCCAAGCACGCACCCAATTCACCCAGAGGTGCTCAGACAGTCCCCCCCCGGGCAGAAAGCATCCAATGGACGCTTGTGCATCCTCTCCCTGCCAGTCTCTGCTCCTAGTATCTGGCCCTGGGTGCAAACCCGGGTTGCCAGCATGCAGAGCGAACTCCTTTGCTCAGCACCACGGAGCCGGAGGCCATGAATCTTTTAAAGGAGGCAGTGTCTAATTTAGTTTGGGTACTGTAATGAGCCTGATAAAACTGCTTTATGATTGCATTTACGGCTTCAGGGGAGGTTTGCATATGGCCTTCCTTATCTTTCAGATGTGGAAGAGATCTTTCCCCCTCTGTTTTCAGAGCCTGTATGACAGTAGCTGCCCCGTCTTCTCCCCTTGTGCCCAGTATTTATGCTTTTTTCTTGTGAATTGGAGTTCTGCTGAATGCGTCACAAGGGAATTTATCTGGATACGTATTCCTGCCAGTTCTATCCTGAAATTGTCATCTTCTAACATGCGGGAGTCTGCTTTGTATAAGTCCTCTTTGGCCTTTTGTACTACCGCCAGTCTTTCATACTCCTTGTCTAGCACACATCTCCTGTGGTATGCGTAGCTTATTATTTTCCCACTTAGTGTGGCCTAATATGCTTCCTATATCATGGAGGGAGATACAGAGTGTGGGGGGTTGTCCAAGAAGTATAATTTAGTTTCTTTTTTAATTTCTATGCTGTCGTCATGTTTCTTAACCGAAAATCTGGACAGCTGTAAAGTCCAGTACCATAGAAAGAATTTCTCTGGAGTGAGTAATTACCTGCTCCAACCCCACCAGACATGTTGGTTTTAAGTAGGGGCCCAGTCCTAGATTCAACCCCTCTACATAAACTCACTATGTCTCTTGATTCATTCATTTTGCTTGCTACTGATACAGACACCTGAGGGTAGACACTCTAGGTGTTACCCCAACACAGGTTCCAATCCTTTTTAAATATTTGTGCTTATTTCAGCTATTATCATCTGGTACCTTGTGACCTATGTGGCAGTTTTCCCTTTTGCCAAGGGTGCCATTTTTTTCTTTAATGACCTCTACCCTTTGGGATGCTCTTTCCACACACCGGGTACTAGTTCCTCTGCTGTCCCCAGAAGGTACCTCTATCTGGTTGCACATAAGATAGGTGTTCCGATAGACTGCCACCTGTCCACATTCCTGGCCTGTAATAATATGGGGTTAATCGAGCTAATACCCCACCATTTTTTTTTTTATTGAGGTCTTGGATTACACCAGTGAGCAGATGTTCATTTATAGGTTCCACATCAGTTACATAGACAGTACAATACAGATGACAGGGTTACATATGGTACAGATAAGTTATAGGGTACAACAGCATTAAACAGTTTAGGCAGTATAGCAGCTAGCCAGCATCAGAGGTTAACACTCTACTTGGAAGCTCTCAGAGGTGAGAAGAAGGAGGGATTGCAAATATGGGTGGAAGGAGTAAAGTAGTTGAGAGCATCTAAGGGAGTAGAGAAGTGGGAGTGATGTCATGATTTGGGGGGTAGGTGTAACCTAAAGTGCTGGGATTGTGGTCCCTCAACCCAATGAGTTGTCAAAAGGTAAGTGCATTTAGTTGGTTGCTGCTCCAGAAGGGTGCTAATGGTAGCAGTCACATTTACTAGATTTTACTAGATGCTGCCAGAGTCTGTATTTGAACTTGGCTCAGATGCCCACAGGGAGTGGAGTGGAGTGTGCAACCTCCATCACCTGTTGCCTGTATGCCTTGGGCACCACTACTTGGGCATCCACTAGTTTTGTACATGAGTTGGGTCTCATGGTACAGAACACCTTTCTGCAGTTCATACCACCATAATTGTTTTGCCCCCACTCCACCATTAACCTGCATACCCTCCTTGACCCTTACATACTGTAACAGTTTGGCAACATTAGCATCTTTAGCCTGCAGTATATCCCAGTCAATACTGTTTTTACCAATGTTACTTGCTAGAGATATATCAACACAAGTAAAAGTCCCTTCAGCCTTAAAGGCTTCTTCTGGCTTGATTGTAGTCTTCACCCTCAGTACAATAGTGCCAGTCACAGTCTTACCTGGGGTCTCTCACATTCCAGTTCCATGCTGGATTTTCCATCCTTCAACAGGTAACATCCAGAGAACACGGGCAGCAATGGAATATCCTGCCCAGTCATGGGTTCCTTCTCCAGCTGAACCCACAAACCATTTTTTCTGATTTCTCATCGAAACTTTCCATTGGGACCTCTCAAGTAGCACCTGGTACTGGTGTTCTGCCTCTCTGTGGAGTCAGTCTGTCTCCAACCATCACTCACTCATCCACTGGATCATCCTCATCAGGGTTTCCACCATCTGGGCATCATTCTGCCCTTCTGGTCCACCTTGACTCCTCTGTAGTTCCTTGTCCATGTCCTCACATCCTGCAGGTGCCATCCTCATCTCATCAGTCTCCACTGCCATGCACCTCTGCCAGTTATCCTGGGTACCAGGGCTGGTACCAGCTGACTGGAATCCCCCTATTATCCTAGACTTCCAGTCAGCGTCCCATTTCTGACACCATATGTGGCAGGGTGTGGGAGAAGGATAACACAGACAACAGCAGATTGGTGCAGCACACTGCAGTGTGGCTTTATTTTCTTTAAAAGTCAGGATAAAATAATAAACTCCAAAATAAAACAAAATTCTTTACAGACTTGTAGGTGGCTCATTTTTCTCAGTGACCACAGGGAATAACCTGAAGCAATGGTAAATCCATTCTACATCAATTTGCAGCAACAGACTTTGCACGTCCTTCCTCTGCACTTGGTTAGCACCTACTAATAACCCACTGATCTACTGTTCTATCTCTTTAGTGAAAATTATTTCATTTCCTAAGTTGGTCTTTTGTGTTTTGGTGATGGGAGCTCAAAAAAGGAAAACTCAAAACAAGCTAAAGACAAAGAACCTCAGTGCAGAAGCACTGATGCAAGGGTTACAAAATCACACATACTCCCATAATACAAAACATCATGGGATGCACATGGAAATCACCATGAAATTTTAGGCTGGTTCAGCTTCAAGCAGGAATGCATGGTGCTAATCATTTATTTTAGGATACTACTCTTTATTTCTGACTGCACTTAATAACAATAGTTTAAACAACAGCAGTTTCTTTTTATCTAGCACTCTAATGATATCAAACCCTTTCCCTTAATCAGTTTCAGCAAGGTTTAATAATTAATTCTATTAGGCACTTTGCACATTATACATCATTCTAACCGATATACCAACTTTGCAGGGTTTGCAGGGCACTGTTTTCAAACAACATGAAGTTTCATTCAATAAAGCACCTTGCACTTTGTTAATGCACTGCCAGCACTTTATGTCTGAAAGTACCTTACATGCTTTATCTTTCTTCATATAAAGCACATGTAGTTCTTTATTAAACAGCCAGCACGCAAGCTTGCCATTTTATGAAGGTACAGTATATTTATTCAAGTTTCAGCCTTCTTCCCATATATAGTCAGCTACTGTATTTGCACATAGCCATATCTGTTATTTCCTTAGAAAGGCATATGGCTTCTGGTGAGGGACAGAATGGTGATTAAGAAACAAAAAAAGGAAGAAAACAAATTTAGGGAGGATACAAAAAGACTGCCATAGGTGGCCAACCTACTGCAGTGTTAGAAAAAGAACAGGATAGTTTTCTAGAGATACTGTTGCAACAGATTATAAATAAAGAAGGGGAGAAGATAGAAAAATGTCCCTCACTGCTACACCAATTTCCTGGGTAGAGTACAGCTCTACCACAATCCAGATAGGGATCGCCAGTGCTGTCTATTAGGGCATGCTTCAGGCAGTCTCTAGAAGCCACTGAAAAGTCCCATGATAGTGTGTCAGGATAAAAGCTGAAGATGAGTCAGTGGGCCTCCATTTCTCTGGTGCAACCTGCCTATGTTCAGCATAGGTAGGGGTGAGCCTGGCCACCTCACCATGTAGGGTGCCCAGAGGTTGGATGGCCTGTGTTACAGGTGAAAACATTTGTGGACAGCAAGTTTCATCTGTTGGTGGTGAGTGTAACCAATCAGCACACTGGGGTTCCTAGAATCCCATCAGTGTTAGATTAGGAAGGTTCCTGGGCAGTCTGTAGGGAGTTGTTAAAACTTCTTAAAACATGACATCATTGTTTACTCAGCTAGCCTGAGGAGAGAATGGATTATGTCATTTACAACTCTCACAGCTGCCTGAGCCACTTTGGAATCAGCTGCCCGGTGTTAGCTTCAGAATGTTAAGACAGGAGTAGTCAGTTATAGTTGGTTCAGTGTGGGAGCTCTGTGAGGAGGGAGCTCTCAGTGTGTAGATTTGTCTGCCAGCCTGTCTGGGCTGGATGAAGGACCTCTGGTCATTTTCTCACCCTTGTGAGTGAGAATACAGCAGTGCCAAGAGAAGTGGTGGAGACCATTTCCAGCAGGACCTCAGTGGGTTATTCTAGAGAAAGTGAAGTGGGATTGCAGATTCAGTGTTTCCAAGGGAAATCCCTTGAGGGACCAGAAGATTGTCAGCTGCCCAGAGAGAGACAAAGAGTGTTTCTGTTTGAAGCTACTGTATGAGAAGCTACCTGAAAGGAAAGAGAGATTTCTTCCAGCATCCATGTCTGTAATAAAGGGATAAACAAAACCGTGAGTACAGTTACATGGAACTGTTTCTAGGGAGTTATCTGAGGTGTATGTGCCCAGAGATAAGGCTAGAATACACCTGTCAGGGCCCCTGTATCACCACAAAAATGTGCTGAATGTGAAGATTGTGAATGTAGAGTCCTTTAGCAATCTGATGAGATAGAAGGCTCAATTTGTGTAACCCAGAAGGAATGACAGAGACTGGTTAGGGCCAGGGTGGGCAAACTCCCCCATGTTAAATTTCAGTCAGGGCTAACTGGTTCACGGAAGGGCTCAAGGTTACCCTGGGCATGTTAACTAAGTTCATCACATCAGGAGGAAAAAAATTTGAAATCTTTTTAAGTGTGTGTGGCAACCCCCTCATAAAAGACACTTTGAGAGAAATGTCCATGTTCTATTCCCTGGTACAGAGGGAGGGACTGTTCATAATTTACGACTAGTAGGAATGTGTACAAACCAAGAGAAGTGTTGTTTCTGGGGGAAAAAAAGTGTGTGATGCCCTGAGAAAGTCAGTTCCAACCTGTGGGACCACCACAGTCTGTGTTTGTTCCATCTTGTGCCAGAATAAAGTCATACTGTACAATCCCATTTCCAGTAGCAGACATTCCATCTGTGCTTCCCAGTGTGACTTGTTTATGGGTCCCCTCAAAAGATAGACCTAGCATAGCCCTAACATTTCTCTCCCAGAACTCAGAGTAAATATAAATGTTTGTTTTGCGCCGTAACCCTCCAACCTCTAGATGCCGAGCCAGGTATTTGCCCCAGTGTCAGGGGTGATGCCTATTCTATGCCAGCTTGTGGTTTGTTGCCTTGTCTGGGTACAAGTTTAGGGGGATCCTGGTTTCAAGATGATGCTCTTGGCTGGGGTATGGGTTGCACTGGGTAATCAACATTATGACCAGGAGGCTATGTGTTCAATGAATGATTAGAAAGCAGGGCATACAATGATTTCCATCAAGTACGAAAGGAGTTCAGTTGATTACAAAGAAGTGCAATGTCCTTTTCCACAGTCAATGCCTGCAAAATTTCCCAATACCATTCCCTCTAAGAAGGGATAGCATCATCTAGCCAATGTTGGAGGATTACTACTTTGGCTATAGGGCTATTAAGGCCATATAACCCCTCTGGGGGATGAAGACCTGAGGGGGATAGAAACCAATTAAACAGATTTCTGGGGTAAAGAAGTCCTTCAGTTCCAGGAAGGGATCCAACTGGCCCTTAATAGCTTTCCAGAAGGGCATTACCTTAACACAGTCCCATAATACATGCTTAAGGGTACCGTCTGTTAGGCCACACCTGGTACACTGCAGAGAAGCAAATACTGAATCAAATGGTCCCTGTCTTACTTAAAATATTTGTAAAGAATGTGGCAAATGGCCTGCCAAGTGGTAGGAGTCCACTGTAGGCCCAAAGTCTGTTGCCAGTAAAAACAAATACCTGTTGGATTGTTAGGGTCAAGAGTCTAGAGAGCAGAATATAAGATTGAAATGGGGTGAGCATGGGAAACAGTAGAGACTAGAGTGTCTAAACTATCCTCCATGGTCCTTGTCCAAGGCAGAAGACTGAAATGAGCCTGAATTGTGTGAGTTAACTGAAAATACTTGAAAATGGATGAGCTATGTAAATGATGACACTCTTGAAGAGCGGTAAAGGGAATACATTTATCATCTTCCAAATGGCATTCAACAGAAACAAGTGGAACCTGAAGCCAAAAGGAAAAGGTAATGGGGCATCAATCAATACAAAATTTGGGTTTCCCAAAAGTGATTGTAAAATATCCTTAGTCCAATGAAACCCATAATACGAGCCAAGCTGGGTCTAGGCTCTAAGGGATCAGTAGATTGGAGTCTGCTTTAAAGAGGGGGGTAGTTGTAATGGCTTAATAAAAAAGAGGCTCTTAGGATGGAGGCCCACTGCATAGCATAGGGCCCACTCAATTTAAAGCTAGAGAGGGACATACTCGACATCCATGTCAGCATCTCCTGGTGTCTCCCACCACAGATACTTCCTGCCATGAAGACCACCATAATAGAGGAAGATGTTAGGAAGTCTGAGCTCCCCCTAATTGCTTTGGTAGGGTTAGTTTAAAATAGGACCTGTGCACAGCCTTCCTTTGTGAAAAGAAAATCATTAAGTAATCGCTGGAGTAAAAAAAAAAAAACAGTGTTTAGGTAAGAAAATATTCAACATACCTAAAGAGCAAAGGAAACAGGGTAGAAGGTTCATTTTGATGATATTGATATGTCCCCATAGAGTCATGGGGAGAGCAGACCATCTGTGCAGGGCTAATTTAATCGTACACAGTAAAGGATTCAAATCATTCCTGTATAAATTGAAGGGATACCAAGAACTTTTTATGCCCAGGTAGGTAAGCATGTGAGGCTCCCAAGCCAGGTTCATATCAAAAATAGCCTGCTTGCTGAGCAGGTTATTTAGAGCTAAGACTTTTGTCTTACCCAGATTAAGATGGTAAGTCAAAATTTCTAAGAACCTACCGATTTCTGACAGCGCTGCTGGGATCGAGGTCAAAGAGTCTCATGTGAAGCAGTAAGTCATCTGCGTACGCTGACAGTTCGCATCTAGTGCCCCCAATAGAAATACCTTTAATAGAATGATTGTTCTGCAAGTTCTGAAATTAAAGGCCCCAGATACAAGTAAATAGTAGGGGGAACGGAGGACATACCTGTCAAGTCCCACGTTCTAAACAAATTTTATCAGAGAGTACCCCTTTGCACAAGATACGTCCAGTTGGGTATTGATATAAAACTTGGACCCACTGTATGAATTTCTTCGGTATCACACTTTTGAAGACTTTTTCCGCATCCAGGAAGACCAAAGTCTTGCCCTCCCTGGACACAGAAATCACATGGTGAAGTTTGCACAAGTGATCACTCAACAAGTCACTTTTGTTAACAGTACACAGCTGACTTACCAGACTAAACAAGCCAGGGACTACTAAACTGTTACATTGCCTCAGCCTATGTCCCATCATTCAACATGTCTTGTATCCTGTCATTTACTGTTATGAATTCAGACAACAGGCTAATGAAGCTATGTGCTATTCAACTTTTGAATATAGCACTGTCTCAAATACAAGATTTCCTGTGAACTTACTAACAGCTGGGCCTTGCTAGCTGCCATGCTGCTAAACTTTTTTTCTGCAGAATTTAACTTGTTTTCCTTTTTATTATACTGTACTTTAAAATAAAGCACAAAACAAGTTTTATATTGAATGCATATTAGCCATGAATCCAAAACCAAACCAGAACCAAAACCAGAGGTGATCTGGCAAAACCAAAACCAGGACCTCCCTGGTATTGGACACTACTAGTTCCTGGCAGCATACTGCAGCATTTTGCAGTAATAGTGCAAGGCATTGTGTTGCACCTTGGCTGGTGCCCCTGAAGAGTGGTTCTATTTGTGGACCACTGATGATGTTAATTTGGTCATCCCCCATTTCAATTATATGTTCTCTGGCCTCCAGGGCAACATGTCCCTTTTACAATTGTGGGGTTCAGGGCCAGGTCACAAAATGGTTGGACCATCCCCTTTTGTATTTGATCAAAGCTAAGGATAAGTGCTGGTCAAAATTTAGGACCACTAATGTAGTCTTGAACTGGATAAGATACTGGACACCAAGAAATGACTGTAAAAAGGCCATGTAACATAATAAAGTGTAATAAAAGTATACACTGTAAAATACTCATTGAATCTACAACTGGTAACTCATGCCAGTTTTGGAGATTCTTCAGACAGACTTTAGGTCAAGCTGGCAGTCTCTTTCCAACTGATATTGACATAAATGGGGTTAATTGTAGTAATCCCACCACATAGCAAATGCCTTCAATAATTACTTTGACGACCTTACAGTGTATACTGGGTCCTCTCCCCCATCCAGCCACATTCTCTGGCCATTCATGGACCCTCTGTGTCATCCCTAGTTTTATCTTAAAATTGCCAAAGTCTCTGAGGTCTATAAACACCTGTTGCATATTCCTATAACTGAATCTGCAGGTTATGAAATAATTGGACTCAAACTCCTCAGGGTGACTGCTAAAGAGCTCACCTCACTAATTCCTAGAATCATTCATTTGTCCTTAATGTCTGGGATTTTGTCCACCCTCTGGAAGCTATTCCATATTGTACCAGTCTTCAAAAAAGGAAAGGCAAAGGTCACTAGTAACTATAGTCACTAGAAACTATAGGCCTATTTCTATTTTTGCTGTACATAACAAAATTCTAGAAACACTTGTCACCGCCCAGCTTATGGACTTCCTCTTCACCCATAGCCTCCTGTTTCTTGCACAGCATAGTTTCCACAGAGATCATAGTACTACCACTACCTCCCTTCTGTCCCTTACCTCTAATACTGATTGTGCCATGGATAAAGGTGATAGTGCAGGCACTATTTTCATTGCCCTCACCAACATCTTTGACCTTGTTCATCATTCTTTATTGTGTAGCAAACTTAGTAGCCTAGGCATCTTTCCCACAGTGCTTCCCTGGTTCAAATATTACCTGGACAGTAGATCCCAATGAGTCAGGTTTGGGTCCTCCATCCCAACACCAGTCCCCACCATGGTAGGGGTACTGTAAAGCTCAATCTTTGGAGCTCTCATTTTCTCCCTAGACATTAATGTAATACATCATTGACTCTCATACAGCATACCCAGCCTTTATGCGGACAATCTCATTCTATTCTTGAGCTCTAATAACTTTACAGATGTTAATAATCGGCTGTCCCCTGAGAGGTCCAAAACTGGCTTCACACAAACAAGCTCCTTTTGAATACCACAAAAATTCAGGCTGTGCAATTTGGTTTGGCTCCAAGACTTAAGAACTGCCCTTCCTTCCCTTTCTGTCCTGTGTAGTGATGGAACACAGTACCATCTTTTAACTATCTAGGAGTAACATTACACCCCTCCCTGGACTTCTCGCTGCATGTTATAGGCATCTATAAATCTGTAAATTCCAGGCCAGGGCTCTCATACAAGGTCAGCCATAATTTCATCCCAAAAGCCTATATAGCCATTCCCCATGGCATCATATATCATAAGCTTTATGGGATACTCAGTTTCTTGGCCTCTGCAAAATCTATATTATGGAACTGGGATGTGGCATATGACAATATCTGCTGTTTTGCTCTGGCTTCCAATCACCATGCCCGTCACTGTACATTGTACACCAAATCTGGGTGGCTCAACGCCCCATCCCTGCAGGACTTCACCCTGGATGGTGTCATCTTTAATATCCTTCACAAACTGCTGTCATCATCCCGTGCCTTTGCTCCTCCAGTCTTCTAGCAGAACCTACCCATTACGGTCTTGCAATCATGGCCTGCTATCCAAACCAAAATCCCAAACAAAATTGTGTGAGATTTACATTCTCCTGTTTTGCCCCTAGATTATGGAATTCTGTTCTAGCTGAGCTTCGACATTGCCAGACAATCAAGGCTTTTTTTGAATAGCTATTGTGACTACCTTTTCAAAGCATCAGCATACTCCAGTACATAGTGGTTTCCCCATTGTAAGGCTACCTAATTGCTTTAGGCCTCACATTGTTTTTTTTTTTTTATATCTGCCGTGGCAGTGTTTGCTTCCCTCTACTCCTTGCACTTGATTTTCTGGCATTTGTTGTAATAGCCTGTTGTTTGCTTTGTATTCATTGTCGTAGATCGTTATCAGTTTGGTGTATCTGTACTCTTTACCATTGACATTTGCATAAGATTATATATGTACTTGTCGTTGTTACCTTACGTTATCTTTGTTGTAATCTTCTGGGTAGTGCCTGAAAATAGGCATTTAATTGTTAAGTGCACTGACCTGGTCAATAAAAACTAAATAAATGATTTACAGTATTTGTGTTCCCAAACTGAAACAAAATCTGTTATTAAATTGCAGTATAGGATTGCCCGATGCCAAAAGATAGTTAGTTACACTGCCCTGCAGGCAACATGGGTTCAGGTGTGAGTCCAGATTGCTAACCCTCAGGTAGCCAGGTCTGGAGAATCACTGCTGATGGTAGTGCATTTTAGCCTGGAGAGGGTGGCACCAAGCTCATCACTGCAGCAACTCGTGCACTGACTTGGGATCTTGTTCCTCTGCAGTGGCATGTTGTGAGTATGAGAGGCCATAGGGGTAGCAGTGTGTGGTGAAGGATCTGAGAGGGCCAGAGATGAAAAACTCAGGAGGAAAAAAGAGTGAAGGCAAATTGGTTTGTCAGGACTTGGAGGTGGCTAGCCTGATGGGAGCACCTAGCCAGAACATGCACTCTATATAAAAAGATTGCAAAGTACATTACACCACAATAAATACAAAAAAAATACATCAGATAAATGTGCCATAGGCACAGATTCTATCACAGATTTTTAGAGAGTATGCACAACCGCAGATGATGAGGAGGAAGAAAAGAGGAAGTAAATGACATTAGCATCACATGAGACCATTTATGAAACCTTATACACGTCTGCACAGAATGATAGTTTTATAACCTGTGGTTTATAACCACACTTCTTATTTAGGAAGCTGCAGTATTTATGATCTAAAACATATTTTAAACTGGATCCAGAATGTTATGAAACAATACAATGTAAAGAAATTCTAAATTATTAATTTGTAAGAATATGTTTAAAAGTAGCATCTGTTTACAGAGAGAAATGGCTAAGAATACAAGAGACCAACCACGTTCAGTGTACTGATGCACACTAATTCCTCATGGGAAAGGAATCTTCTTTGTTAATTCAGCTTTCTCCCTTTGTGTGCACGAACCAGATTCGCAAAAAATGTTGTCAGTAGGGGGCGCTATTTCCAGAGTGAATAAAGATGATGCTTTGATTCATTTCCTTCTTAAAAGTTTATTTAATGAGGCCATACACTCAATGTTTTGCATATTAAACATGCTTCATCAGGAGAGTGCCTTCAATGTTTTACAACAATGTGCTCAAACAAACCACTGTTGTGTCATATTGTTTTATTTTTCTATTTATCTGGAAGAATACCATCAATACGCTGTATAAGCATGATCTACATGTAGTTATATACTCCAAAACATTTGGCTGCTTATTCGAGGTCCTGCACCTTCAGGCTGTAGTTCCAAAATACAAGAGTATAAGATCTTAGATTTTTAAACAAAACTTTATTTTTTGGTAATTCTGACAATATTACCTATCTAGGTCGCTTGCATTGCCCTATACAGTAAAGCCAACTAAGCTAAGCCACTGACAGGAAATGATTTGTAAATGCCTTAAAACATACGCTTGATTTAGTCAATGTTATTTACTTTCCTGATATGCACTGGGTGATTTCTGCCCATAAAAGAATTTTATAATCATAGTTATTTGTAATGTTATCTTCCGAAGCTTTCCCAGCAAGTGATAGCATGGGAAGATTTTGAAAAGATTCTGTATAACATAACTGAACCACTTTGGAAACACATTTTCATTGTAAAAATCATACCATCGTTATTTGTTTTGCTTCTATATTAAACTAAAATCTGAAATGTTTGAAGTGTTAACGTAAAAAGATCAGACATTCAAATATATATTAATAAATAAAATATGTCTCAGCACACTGAAAACATATTAATATGACTTATCTATATCAGCCTGACTCTAAGCTTTCAGTTGAAAAACTAAGTTCTTAGCCCTAAAAGTTCCAAAGTTAACCATTTCTAAAAAAACTGGGGTTTTTTTGTTTTTTTTTTAATAAAAGGAAAACTGCCACCCAGCCCAGTGGCAAAGAGGGCTGAGGCTGCACTGGTGACCCGGGTCCAGGAATAGATGCAGGTTGCATGGGGCTTGGCCAGGGGAGGGCGGATTAAGCATCCTAAGGACAGCTCTCCTCCATCTGGGAAGGGGGCAATGTGCATTCTGCCAGGTGGCTGTCATCTAGAGGATCTGGGTAGCAGTGCAGTGGGATATCAGGGAGTGGGTCCCTGCCCGCTTGACATACAGAGGCATCTCTGCAGAAGTGGAGCTCGCACTGTGTGAACACATGCTAGTGGGTTCAGAGGCAAAAACTGAAGGAAAATCCCTGACCATGGCCAGATGAGAAACTGGTCCCCTGCATGCCCCACACTGAAGACTGGGCATCTCTGGAGTTCTGTGGCAGAGGACCACCAATCGAGTATGGTAAGTGCCAGAGACATCAGGTGACAGGGCTGGGGGGACTGGTCTGGATGGGGACCAGTCAGTAGTTGGGCAGACAAACCACTGATAAAAAAAGGTTAGTGCTAGGAACTTTTTTTTGTTTTAAATGAAGTCTCTCTTCCATATTGAGAGAGTACTCTTATATCTATCCCAAGAATGCATGGGATAGACATAAGAGTACTCTTGCAATAGGGAAGAGAGGGTTAGCCGCAGATCAACTAGGGTCTGTGGTATTGCATTAGGCAGGGAAAAGGGGCAGCCTAGGTGGGCCACACAGTCCTTAGCTGCCATCACATTCTATGTTTCTATGTAAGTCTTGAAGTAAGGTCAATAAAAGACTCCTGTCAATACAGCATGCTTGTGTTGATACATGTCAGTACACATCAATATAAAAAAAATAAAATGTTATTAATATATTGATATAGGAAAAGTGTGTAATTAGTATACATTGAAACTGTATTGATAAAACATACACTATATATATCAATAAAACTCCAAAGTTTAAATAAAAAAAAAAAGCTTCTTGCCTAAACGGTTCCAAAGATACAGTACCTTTCTAAAGGTAATTTCTTTGAAATGGATTAACTTTGGAACCACAAGTGTTAGAGGTGTAATATTTTTTTAATAAAGCTTGGTGTAAGGTTAATATGACTCTGTTCTGATGATACAGTTTGTTTGTGTTGATACATATCATAGCCTAGACATTCAGAGCAGATGCGCGGTGCAAAGTGGAGATGCGCCATGCATCCCAGGGGATGGGCAGAACCATGATATTCAAAAGGGAGTGATGCATCACGCATCTCCGGAAGCGCCATCGTGCATCTATAATGTCTATTGGCATGTAGAGGGGGCGTTCCCATGAATGTGGCGCGCATTGCTATATTCAGCCGAGATGTGTGGTGCATCAACAGCACATCTTAAATATGGGCTGCCCAAAGTTAAGCATGGAAAAAGCATGCCTAAATGGCCAACCACCCACAGGCAGGCCACAGAACTGCAGGCAGGCTGTCTGAATACAGCCCTTGGAGGTGCAGCAGGATATGCTCCAGGCAGTCACACATAGCAGTCATGCCAGGATGGATGAACCCTGAGCCACTGGCACCATCCAGGGAGTAACACCCCACACCACTCCCTGGACATAGCCACCCAGTATCTGGTCACTGTCTGTACACTGCCATCCCTTGCAGTGCCCTCCAGGTACCTCCCATACTGGGGTGTGTGGGGCACTGCAGGTGATGGTATGCAGCATATGGAGCTGGTGTTACACATGCATGTGGTAGCCCTAGCAGCCTGTGTCACCCTCTGCCTACCCCTGTTGCATGTCCAGGCAGCCCCTGTGGTCACTGTCCAGGTGGGTCCCCTGTACCCCGTCTGACCCTGTGCATGGCTACGGGAAGCTAGTCAACCAGGTGTGAGTATCCTTCCACATGTAGCTGTGCTGTGCTGTGTTGTTGGGTATTGGTCACATAAAACACTACAAGAGGAGTGTACTACAGTTGTTGGTCAGTACCAGTTTTTTGTGCTTCACTGTGCATGGCTATGGATAACAGTACTGTATCCAGGCCAATGCAGTACACCCACCCACCCACACACACACATACCTTCCATCACACCTGCCTGCTAGGCTGCAATACCTCCTGTTCACATTTGTGGAGTAGTGGGTCAGCCCTGCAAAGCTGGAACTGAGCATGCCCAGGGTATGCAAATGGCCTGAATACATTCCAGTAATGTGATGCAAATGTGGCAGATGGGCTTGGAATGTGCAGTGAGGTAATTTGCATATCCTGGCTGAATACTGCAGTTTTGCACACTCCGTAAGTGGCTTTGTATCGCGCATTTCCCCATGCTCTGCATTAGGCTCAAGTCACCTGCTGTGCCGTGCATCTCCCACTGCGATTGTGCATCCTCAGGATATTCAGCCAGACATGCGTGAGTGTATCTCATGGCGCATCTTCTGAATATCTCATTATTTTGGGCCAGAGCATCTCAGATGCGCAGTGCAGGCAGTTGCGCAAGTTTGCAGGGGACTTTTGAATATCTAGGCCTATGTGTTTAGTGTATAGATGCAGTAAAAGTACATTTACAGAATATTGATATATTAAACGTGTACTGATTGGACATATCTCTCCAAACTTTTATTAAACAAATTAAGTTTCTTGTCCCAACCAAGGATAAGGCCCTTCTAAAAATAATCTAATTGAAAGAGTTAATGTTGAAGCTATACATGATAGGAGAATGAAAGCTTGGAGTCAGATCAACATGGCTGTGTCCTGTTGATACAGTTTCATTGTGTCGAGATATGCTGATACACATCCGTTTATATCAAAACACTTTTAACCATAACATTATTTAGTTTAAAATGAGTAGGTGCACTGTCTTGCTCCATGGAGGTAGACAATGTTTGATACAATATTGGCCACTGTATTGGGAAATGCTACTGGTCTTTCATCAAGAAGAACCACGTCCTTTTACAGTTTTTTTCTTCCTCTCTCTGCCTGCATGCATTCTCCCTCCTCCTTCTTCAGACCACCCTCAGAGATACTAAGTTTTCATTTTTTCCACTGTTACCCTTGTCACAGAGACATAAGTCAGGAAGCATAAGCAGACCAGGAAAACTTATAAAATTCCCAAGCAGGATTTTATTACTATCAATAACAATACAAGAGAAACAATAAAATTGTACAGGATAGCATTTATTTATTTAATTAATTTTGGTAACCAAGTAGGCCCACTGAGACCGTTACAGTCCCTTTTTCAGGGGTGACCTGGAATTAATTACAATTAACAAAATACAATTTCAGACTATGACGAAAAGACCAAGAATCTGTCACTTTATTTATTTATTTTAGTCTTTGGTAACCGGATAAGACCCACTAGGCACAAGTGCCTGTTTTCAGGGGTGACCTGGGAGCACTGGGTGGTTAAGTGACTTGCTCAGAGTCACACAGTATGCAAGTGGAGGTTGTGAGAATCATACCCAGGTCTGATCTGCTGGATGTACCAAGCTCGTTCACATCTCATTACTCTAACCTCTGCGCTATACTGCCAGCCCTAATAAAATAAATAAAGGTAGCTACATACAACAGTAGTAAACATCAGACAATCAAAACAAAACACTTGTGGGTTACAGTGGGTGAGTAAACCATTAAAAGATGACTGGGACAGGAAAGTAAAGGGACGTCATACATTACAAGGTGTGTATTCATAGCACATTAGGCAATTACATCTTGGGGTTACACCGATAAGTCAAGGAGATTTTATAAGGAATGAGGCACAGCATATTTCTAAGTGATTTGGCAATAGAACCAGAGCAGCCGTGCATCCGCCCATCACCCTAAATTAATTTTCTTTTTTGGTATCAACAGTTACAAGTGCAGCGGTTCAGCTCCAAAAGGTGAGCCCTGAGTCCCTTCTTAAATCCAAGTGAGTTGCATTTCTGGAAATTACCTGAGAGTGCTTTCCAGAGGGACAGGATGAAGGTAGCAAATGACAAGAGCCCTTGGCAAGACCTTACTCTAGGGACATGGAGGAGCTGATGGTTGGAGGATCTAAGTAACATTCTGTTCTGTTAGCAGTTACCACATCAGCCAGGCTTTGGGGGCATTGTCAAGCCTGAGTTTGAAGGTTAGCACAATGATGGATATGCTAATTTGCCTTCTAGCAAGGGCCAGTGTAAGGAATGTAGCACATGACAGTGATGCTCCAGGGGCAGGGCACCTGCTGCAAATCATCCTATCCTGTGATACAAGGTTCTAAGCCGCTGCATCTCTATACTTCTAACAGAATATAGAACTGGGGACCAATGTAATAAGGATGGTAAAAGGGTACCAGTAGCTACCTTTAGACAAGAATCATTTGTAAGTAAAGGGCTTAGGTGATATAGAAGACCTAACTTCTGGTTCAGGGACCTGGTCAACTGGTTAATATGTACCTTGATGGTACTGTCTTAATCTAGAACAACCCCCAAATACTTGATGGAATCCACAACCTCAACTCTCGAGCCATTTGAGAAAGTGGGCAGTAGTTGTGTCCTGTCAAGTCCTAGACTTTTAGGGCCAAACAATATGGCCTTTGTCTTTTTGTCATTGAGAACACGTTTATTGGTTTCCAGCCACCCCTTGAGAAATAGGTCTTTCCCAAGTGTTTGGGAGGTGCTATATAATACAGCGTCATCCACGTACAGAGTCAAATTAGCCCCTCCACAATGTTATGGTATGTCATTAATAAACAGGGAAAATAGAAGAGGACCCAGTATAGATTCCTGAGGGACACCATCCAGGATAGAATGTTTGTCAAATAGAGCGCCGTGCCATCTGATGAATTGTGACCTTCCATGAAGGTAGTCTGAAAACCACTGTAAAGCCTGGCTATTAAGGCCTAGGGATTTCAGTTTAATAATAAGCAGTTGATGGTTTACCAAATTGAAGGCCTTGGTGAGGTTAATAAAGACCGCACTGGTTAGCAGACCCTTGTGCAAGGCTAAATAAATGTCCGTGGTGAGGCTAACAAGAGCTGTGCTTGCACCACGTTTTTTTCTGAAACCATGTCGCCGAGCTGTTAATAATCTGTGTTGCTCAACATAGTCTAATACCTGGTTATACACAATCCTCTCTAGCACTTTACTTCGGATGCAGACGAGAGATATTGGCCTATAGTTTTCCACTTGCTCATGTGACCCGCCATTGTGGATAGGGATAACCAGGGCCACTTTCCATACTGCAGGGAATTTACGGTCCAGGGAGGGATATATTAAACAGCCATGTGATAGGGGAGGCAATATATGTCACACCCAGCAGATCCCAGGGCTTTATTATTCTTAAATGATTTAAAGACACCAACTTGAAGTGAAAGTTAGGTAAGGGGGGGAGAACATTAATACTATTCGGAGGGAGGGGATGATGTATCTTAAATGTATCCAGGTCTGTAAAAAACTAATATATTGCATTGACCGAGCCCTCCAGGTTCTTGAGGTGAGCACCATTATCTACTATGTCACATTCATTCTGAGTGAGATGCCCCTTGAGAAGAGTATTAATTTGGGACCAGAACTTTTTGGGGGTCCGAAAGATTTTTAATTTTGTAAGTTTCTAAGGTACTGTTTTTTAGCTAGTTTTAGTTCCGTTTTGCACTTGTTTCTTAGCTCTCTGCATTCCTGCCAATCCTCAGTCTGATTTGTGTACCTGAAAGTACCCCAAGCCCTATCCCTCTCCCTCATTAGTTTTTGAGATCACAAGACTTCTAGATTCCTATTCTTTAACCCTAATTTGTTTTAAAGAGGCATTTTTTTTGTTGCAGTTAGGAAATATTTAATGAAGAAATCAAGGGTTGTATCCAAGCAGTGGGAAAGCTTGATTTGTATCCAGTTCACCTCAGATAGTGTTTGAAGAAAGGAACCTGCATCAAAGTTCAAGTAGTCTCGAGCCCAGAAGATTGGGGGTTGGAAAGAAATTTTCCAGATCCCGACGTAGGAGCGTGGTCACTTAAGGAGTCAGCAAAGGTCCCTGCCAATTTTAATCTCTCTGGTTTGGAAACAAGGATCCAATCCAGCGTGATGTGGTTGCCTGATTTAGTATTTAGCCTTGTGGGCTCATTAATTATCTGGCTTAGGTTAACATCTTGTAGGATGGACTTTAATTCTCCGTTGGTGTGTGGACCCCAATGTATATTGAAAATCTGAAATCCCCTAGTATCACCTTCTCCCCTGGGGGGACAGATTAGGTAATGCAGCTATTAGAGACTTTAGGGCTTCTAGTGCTCCCTTTGGTGGATTGTAGACACACCCTATCAACAAGGGCTTAGTTCCCATCCAGCAGCAGTTTTGTGAATACAGCCTTGCAATCAGAGTTGGCTAGGGCAGGTATTGCCAACTGAAATACATTTAGGGAGGACTTAACATAGATTATAACACCACTACCCCTTTTTCCAGTTCTATCTTGCCTAAATTCTTGAACCCGTTAAGCTCACCCTCATGCTAGAATGTGTGGTTTGAGCCAGGTTTCAGAGATAGCAGCTATATCCGGGTAGCACAAATTTACCCACGCTTCCATTCATGCATCTTGTGCCTCGGACTATTAATATTCATATGGGTTATTTTTAACCCTCTAATAGTATCCCAGTTTGACTTAATGGGTGACACAATCCTAGCATTTGCACAAAGTGGGCCAGGGTTTAACTCTATGTCACCATCTAGTAATAACTTTATGCTCATGAAGATTTTGACAAACCACCCAGGAGATGGGAGAAAGGTCCGCGTTTGTGGACTCTTAGGTATACTATGAAATCATAGCAGTTCCCCCCTTTTCTGAGACCATGCATAATAATTAAGGATGAACTGAGGTTCTCTGGAGGACAGACATTTAGGAAGTGAGAATGCTGAGAGTTAACGGGCGGCTCAGTATCCTGGCACATATTAAGTGATATATGGTCTCAGCCCAGAACTATCAAGATGTAAATACAAGCAAATAAAAATCCCTGAGGCATCTTAATTCTCGATGGAGTGTGTCAGCTAATTAGGAGACTCTGATAGCCAACCTGCAAATATATAAACCCTAATGCTCTAGAGATATGCAGTAGCTATTAGTGCAGATCAAGCAGCAGTAGGCTCAAAATAATCAGCTCAAAAGATACAGTCTTGACGTCACTTCTTTGGGTATGCTACAACCTAATTGTTTCAAATCAAGGGAGCTATCAACTTCCAAGTCAATTGAAACAGCAATATAGCGATATATGTACCATATAGACAAATGATTCTTACCGTTCCAATAGGTTCTAGCGGTTTGCTAATCAAGTGAGCTAACAACTTCAAAGTCAAGTGAAACAGCAATATAAGTACCATAAAGACAAATGACCCTTACTGTTCCAGTAAGTTATGGAGGTTTGCTACAACCTCATTGGTTCTGATCAATTAAGCTAGTGAGCTTAAAATCAGAAAAGATCAGCAGAAAAAGTATCAAGAAGACTAATGATCATTTCTATCCTTATATGTTATGGTAGTTTGCAACAGCCTAAAATTAGCTCGGAGCAATAGGTGAACAATTCTAGGATCAGATTCAGTAAGCATAAAAATACCACAAGAAAAGTATGTCTTTATGTTCAGACTTTGGCTTTGGAGCAGTTTCCTTTGTGCTCCACCTCCAGCCCTGTTTGAATAATGGCTAGACAGCTCAGGGCAGTGCCACAAGGGCATCAAGACCATTTAAAGAGCGATGGGGGCAAGGTGGGTGGGTCAGCTGGGAAGAAATCCAGACAAAATCCAGAGTCTCTTTACTCTATTTCTCTCCATTTGTGTCTTTTCTTTAGTTTTAATTTGTCTTTACAAGTCTTTGAAATAGTGTGCTCTGCAATCCTAGGAGAGAGTCCCTCAGCCACCCATATGACTCTGTGCTATGTCGGCAAATGAAATGAGCCAGTAAAATTAAAAGTTAAAAAATCTGTGCAGGGGAGGGTGCCGGTCACCTGCAAAAGGCAAGCCCTCTACACCCATTGCTCTATGGTGCTTCAGCGGTGACTGAACAAGGAATGGAGTTAACAGAAATTCTTAGGAGCCCTGCCCAGAGATTTGAATTTGGCACCTTTGCTGTGATGCAGATGACTGGCTCAAATGAACAAAGCAGCAAAGCAGGAGACTGTCCAGTCATTGTGTCTTCAAAATCCCAAGTCTCTTTATTTCTCTCTGTTTGTGTCTTTTCTTTAGTTTTAATTTGCCTTTAAAATTCTTTGCAAATAGTGTGCTCCGTGATCCTAGGGGAGAGTTCCTCAGCCCCCTGTATGGCTCTGTGCTCCCTTAATAAAGACAGTAAAAACAAAAATCCTCAGAGTGTCCACCTGGAAAAGCATTGCTCTGTTTATATCAGATTTTTTGCCTGGCAATTCAAACTTTGCATACTGTTGTTGTAAGTTTATCTCCTGTTTTTCATAAAATGTATCAAAACTTTGTCATTTTCCTTCTTGAGATCAGCCTGAAGAGCACATCTAGTCTTAACAGGTGCAACAAGCCTTTATGTATAAGACACACATTTTGAACTCAGAGCAGTTGATAAACAGTTTAGCAGAAAGTCAGATAGTCTGACCAGCTGGCATATACTTATAAGCCAGAAGTATATGTGTAGGCCTGGAAAAATCTCTAAAACCAGACCTGAGTGTGTGAAAAGTTTGACTTGTCACATACTGAATAGAAAATTCTGATTTTAAGTCAGAATTTTGGAAACCAAGACTTTTCACCAAGGAAAGTACCTGAAGATTTTTTTAAAAGGACATTCAGAGGAACTGACTTAGAATACGACCTTGCTACAAGATTGTTGCTTAAGGACTCATCTCTACAAGGACGTTTAAAATCTTGTCTGGACTCTAACATCAAAACAATGTATAGTTCAGAATAACAGTATCTAGAGTTTTCTGTAAACCATCCAGTTTTACTTTTGTTATTGTCTGCATTTCAAAGTTCTTCCAAACTGTAAACTTTTCTGTATTGCTTTTATTTTTGCTAATCTTTTTTGATTTTCTTATCAACTTTTACTCCTGCTCATGAGTTCCTGAATAGGGGGATCCTCTCTGCAAACAGGAGGTCCTACCGGGATGCCCAGGGTTTGGGGGCCAGGGGCTCATGACAGCATCCACATCAGCTGGTCACTGTGACCGGCTGGTCCAAGTGTCCTAGGTGTTGGGACCACTGACAGCCAAGCTCCCATTGCAAGTGGCGCATCTGCCAGCAGGCTCAATGGACCATGTTGGTGCAGGACTCCATGTACTCCAGCAGGTGCAGGAAATCCTGAGCAGGGCACAAGAGCCCAACCTGAAATGACTGGGCAAAGGAGGTAAGATCCATTGCCCAGTTCACAGAGAGGCAGGGCATGGCCCACAGGGAGTCCAATTCTGCCCCAATGAATGTGATCACCTGCAAGGGTACCAGCTTGGATTTGTCTGGGTTGACTAGCATGCTCAAGTCTCAGCAGGTATGGAGAGCCAGATTTCTGGAACTCCTGACAGTCTCTTTGGCTAGCCCAATTAGCAGCCAGTTGTCTAGGTAGGGATACACCCTGATACCTTGGCACTGCAGGAAGGCTGCCACCACTGCTATGCACTTGGTGAAGACCTTAGATGCTAAAGAGAGACCAAAGGGTATGACCTGGAACAGATATAGGACCCCTTCCACTCACAACTAGAGGTACTGGTGGTGGGACAGACAGACTGGGATGTGGAAGAATGCATCCTAGAGGTTCAGGGAGCAAAGCCACATGTTTTGCTCCAGAAATGGAATGAACTTATTCAGAGTGACCAACAGGAACTTGCACATCAACATGAACTGGTTCAGATCATGCAGATCCAGTAAGGGACACTAGCCCCCCCATATGATTTAGAACCAGGAAGTACCTAGACATGTAGTCCTGACTGGCCAGGGCATCCTGAACTTGAACTAAGGCTCCCTTTGTGAGGAGCTGAGGAATGTCCTCCCAATGAGTGGACAGCATGTCCTGCAGCACCCTGAGCTCCTGTGGAGCATGTAGTCGGTAAGGTGGAGATCCACAAAATCCAGAGGCAGTCCTCTATCACTTCTAGCACCCACTTTTCCACTATAATAGCAGACCAATGTGGCAAGAAGTAACTTAGCTGACCCCAATAGGGAGTGCAGACAGGGACAGGATGGGTGGAGGGATGACACCCCCAAACCCATCATTGGGCAGCTTTGGCTGGGACACCTGCTGCCACCCCTGCATCTTGGGGCCTTGGACAACTAATCTGGATTTCATGCACCAGGCCTGGTACTGCCCTTGCTGGGGCTGCTGCCAAGGAGGCTGTGTTAGAAAAGGCTGATACTGAAAACTGTTCTCTTAGGCTTTTGTTTTTGGTCCTTCTAAGATGATGCCATAGAGTCAAGGGTGGCACTAGACTGCTCAGTGCGGGTGAGATATCCCTCCACCCCAGGGTCAAACAGGTTGGTGCCCAGGAAAGGGACATTGACTGGCTTATGCTGGGTGTCTGCCATGAAGGTGGACAGATGCAGCCAGGCCCTGTAATGCATGTAGGAATCACTCATGTCCAAGGTCGCCTGGAGGTAGTGCTTAGCCAGAGACTGACTTTGGTGTCGGACCATCTTCACTGCCAACTATTGGTCAGCAGGGAGGTGAGGAGGATATCATCAAAGACTCCCATCAAGGAATGCCCAACATTGCCCATCATCATAGCGTAGCTCACATGATGGAGACCCAAGGGTGCAGCAGAACATACCATTTTAATGGCGTGGTCAATTTTACAAGACTCCTTGTCTGGAGGCTTGTCCACATCCACCTGGCCTTCAGATTTGCTGAAGGCTGAATCAGAAACCAGCACTTGAGCTGAAGGGTGGTCAGAGAACTCAGAATGGGACCCAGTGGGGACAGTATACTTGCAGACCATGCAGGTGGAAGGTGCCAGGTAGGATGCTGGACACTGCCAAAAGCTCTAGGGCCAGTCCCAATATGGCCACAGCCATGGGAAATGCAACCCTGGGGAATTGTCCCTGTCCAAAATGTCTGTGAACAGGTAATTGGTCTATTTCTGGACTGTATCTAAGGGCCCCAAAGGACACTAGGCCATGATTGTTAGTCAGCTTCTCAACTAATCACTGATCAAGGATGTGAGTCCCTGGGGAGGGCATGGATGAAAGGTCTGAGTTGTCTGATGACTCCTCAGAAATTAACCTCGACCATTTCTCACTGCAGACCACCTGAGTGTCTTCAGTCTGAGTGATCTCCAATGACAACCAGCCTGGTAAGCCAGTTGCTAACTGGGTCTTGTTGGTCGGAGGACCCATCTTCACCTGCAGTGGAGGCAGCTTCACCTGTAGTGGTGGGGAAGCCATAGCAGGAAGCACCTGTGAGGTGTGGCCTTGGTGGGAGCATCACTGGCAGGTGCGAGGTGACCGAAGGTACAGGAGGTAGAGCCCTAACCTGCCCTTCAATGACCTATTGTTGCCAGAGAAGCTTCTCATAACATCAGCACATCTGGTGGCAGTGCCTCTCTTCACCCAAGGACAAGGAGGTCGAGGAGCATTGACAGCAATGCTTGCTGGTTGAGTGTGATTGAGAGTGCCTCGATAGAGACCTTGATCAAGACCTCAATTGTAGACTGGATGATCGACAATAAAGATGGCCTTCCAGCTGATTATGATGCACCATATGCCTAGCCACATTGACAAGGACAGGCTTAGAAGGCTCAACCACCAGTGGAAGCCATTTCTGAGGCGAATCGATCAGAGACACCGGCCAGTCTGCATCCTTCTGAGTGAGGACCAGGAGCACCAGGGTCTGCGAGACTGACTCCTCAATCTCATCCAACAGTCGGTTGACAGGCTTGAAGATTTCCATGGTCTTCTTGACTAGAGTTGAGGGCGACAAGCACGACATGGGTACCAAGGAGCTCTCAACTTTCCACTTGACTAAAGAGGCGTTGACCAGAGTTGAATGATCATGGGTGTCGAGGGACCGGGAGGATCTCGATCTCTCCCGGCCCCATGTCTGGCACCAGAGGCACTTTTTTTCTTGTAGTGGTGGGCAGGACTCTCCCCCAAGGTCTGGAGGGCCATGTATATTTCATGGAACCCTTCTGTGAATGACACCCTGATGCTGGTTTCAGCTGGAAGCAACGTTGAGAGTGATGAGGTGCCCAGTGCAGTGGCTACTGCCTCTTCTAGGGCAGCAAGCTGGAGATCAGATAAGGCAGCCACTGAAGCCTTCTTGTGTCTCTTTGGGGTGGTCCTTCAGGTCCTGGTCCGAAGGTAGTCCGAGGGTGAGCCAATGCTTCCAGTCCTCTAGGGACTCCAGGAGCTTTGAAAGACATAGACTGCACCCAGCCATATCGTGTTGCCCACCCAAGCAGTACAAGCATGTTTCTTGCAGGTCGGTGACCGACATCTTCTACTAGCACTGAGCACGAAACTTGAACCCTGACTTCCTTGCTCCATTTCTGAAAACGTCATGGAGTAGAAGGAACTAAGGAAAAAAATTCAACAATGTCACAATAAAGGTTCACCTATGGTGCACTAATTCCTTAGCATCAGTGAGAGCAAGGTGACCTGTTCTTCCAGCAGAAGAAAAGAAAAAATTACTCACCAAAGTAATGTTTCTTCCAAAAGGATCCCTTGCTATGCTTAACAACTGCAATCATTCACCTGGAATAAGCTGCTATAGAGCTTACAATTTTATGCTAATTAGAGAATGTTATAATAAAATTCAAAACTCTGCTGTGTGGTTATGCTCACCCCTACATTTTTTTTTCTCCTCCCCCCAAGCCCCCAGTTGGCCACTTCCTTCGGGCTGCCAAGGCCTTCCGCTGCCACACATGCCCCCATGGCCATCTGCTGCCCCTTCAATGCCGTGATCCCCAGGTAGCCCAACATAACCCTTCGTCAGGTGGACCCCTCCCCATGGGAGCAGCAACTGGGGGAGGAGGAGAAATGCCCGTAGGCATCTACTATGCATCCCAGGCACGGTGGGATTGGCACAGACATCTCTGGGCTACCATGGCAGTGGGGACCAATGGCCATCATTCTGGTCGGCCAAGGATGGATTTTCTGCTTTTCTCCCAACCCGCCCCCCTCCCACAAAGGGCTGGCCGTGAAGTGTCATGGGGGCTTCAGCTTCCAAATTTTTACTGGTACTACTTAGTTTCACAGGCCAGCAAGTTTCTGGCCTTGTGTCTCCCAGACTTGGGGACCAGTAATGTTCAATCGCTGCTACCATGGAAGGAGACAGAATTATATTACTGTAGTATCCATGACAGTTCTTCTCTGGTTTTGGTGCATATACCTTGTTCAAAGCTACCTTCAGACTTCAGTGGCTCTCCAATGGAGTGGTCTGCTCAGATTAACATGCAGCTCTGCTGTCTGCTTAACTGTGTTCCTCAATGAGATCCCGAACAACCAATTAGAAAAAAACAAATTTAAAGACTGCTAATAAGCCCCTTCCCTCTGCTTTTATGTCCCACTTTAATTTCCAAAGTACAGTATATCTACATAGCTGATTGAGGTCTGTGTGGGAGGTTGTTTGTGTTTGTCTGTGTCTGTAGCTAAGTTTTTGGGGATTTACAAGATCTTCTGCTTGGAGTAACTACACCATTCTTGCTTACTACACCTGTGAAGGTCTTCTGGACTGGATTTTCTGCAAAACATCACCACAAGATATCTGCATTTTCAGTTTAAAATCAACTTTTTGGAAGCTATCCTAATCAAAACAGAAATCAAGCAACTAGGTCTGACAAACTCCAGTGGCTCTGGGCCCTGCTTGAATCCACATTTTCGTCTGGCTTGCTCCTAAGGGATCTATTTGTGGGCTTTTAAACAACCTCTTTAAATAACAAAGGAAGCACAACGACAAAATGATTTCACATCCTGCACTTGTACTTGAGTAGGTGTGCCCCAGGCTATCAAAGTAATGGGGCTGGGGACTGCATGCCTGCAAGGTCCTGCATAGCCAAAGCCTCTTGTCATCCTTGCCTAGCTGTGACCCTGGTTGACCTCTGTCATGAGTTGAACCAATGTTGTACCAACAGTCACACCTGTCTGGGGGTTGCCCTTGTAACTTTTCTTGCCCTACTTTGCTTTGACAGAATTACACTATCCTTATGGAATGAGGATGGCTCAAATAAATCTAGGACCGAGCACTATGATTTTACTTTCTCCAGCCTTATTGTTTATAATGCAAGGATACTACAAACTAATCTTCTTCTCTACCACAAGGGCTGATCCTACCGTTCTCTCTATATGTTTAGGAAACTACAGAAAAAGTCTGCATTATCCCATCCTTTTCTAAACGTGGGGCTGTGGTTCCTTGTCATCATTGCCATTCTGCTATCTGGGGATATAGAGACAAATCCTGGGCCACTAGATGCTTACTTCTCAGCAGATGACATGCATAGTATGTCCAAACATGGGCTGTTAATTGCACACTTGAATATAAGAAATTTGATGTGTCACTTCGTGGAACTGGAGTCATGGGTCAAACTGTACAATTCTGATATCCTCTGTCTCACTGAGACCTGGCTAAAACCATCGGTTACTGACTCCCTCTGCTCCCTGCCAAATTACTCTATTATTCAAAGGGATAGGAAATTGAACAAACGTGGTGGTGGAGTTGCTCTGTACTACAAAAATAATCTGAATGTCTCTCTTCTCGCTATCCCAGATGCTCAATCGGTATGTGAATACTTGCATGCTACCCTTGCGTTGGGAGCCAAGAAACTGCATGTTATCTGTGCATGTAACCCCCCAGCAGGAGGGATTGGGGGTCTAGAGTACCTGTTGGAAAATACCTCTCACAATTTTAATCATAATGAAGTTTTCATCTTAGGGGACCTAAACTTAAACTGGCTTGGGGCAGCTCTCAGTTCTCTTCAATCTCTGACTCATAGCTACAACCTGCATCAGATGGTAACAGTGCCGACTAGAAGTCTGTCTTCATTACCACTAGGCACACTATTGGATTGGGAGCTGGTAAACTGGATCAAACATCTCTCAGCCGCTGGTACTCTTGCTGATGTCTTAACTGACCACTCTCCTACTTTCTGTATCCTGTCCTTGGGGACACCTCTATCTCTTCCACCACGTCTCATCACTCTCACAAACTTTGCTCACCTAGACCAAGAGGTGTTTCTGTATGATGTCTCCAGAATTGATTGGTCGGAGATCTATCTATTCTACTGTTCTCAGGATGCTCTTAACCTCTTCACCACTGAATTCCTTATGGTTCAATGTAAACATGCCCCAAAGATCACCCGGAGAGTGAGGGGAAAAAAAACAAGATGGCTAAACAAAGACTTGCTCAAAAGTTTGCGCCTTAGAGATAAACTCTGGAAGCGCTACAAAACATCAGGCCAGCAAACAGATTTCAACGATTACCATACACTATGGAATTCATGTAAAAGACAAGTCAGAGCTGCTAAGAGCAAGTACTGCAAAGACCTACCGATTAACTTGGCCAATGATCCCAGAAAATTCTGGTCTCACATCAAATCCTTCCTAGGATCCTCACAGTCAACTACCCCTGGTGACATGCTGTTAAATGATGTGCATTGCAATGACTCACAGACCATAGCTAATTCTTTCAACCTGCATTTCTCTGATCTCTCCCAATATATCTCTTCCTTCAATCCCACTGCAGTGTCCTCCCACTCCTCATCAGGAGCCTGTCTGGATAAGCTGGAAGTGTTGTCCCTTGTGCCTCCTTATACTCCTCCATTCTATTTTAAGGCTGTGTCTAGAAAGGAAGTCCTGAAGCTCCTGAGGTCCATCTCTGATCATACCAGCTCTGGCTCAGACTGTCTGGAACCCTGCCTCTTGAAACTTGCAGCTCCCCTTATTGCATTACCGCTGGCCAAAATTTATACATTATCACTTTCAGGTGGAATGGTCCTTGACCTCTGCAAAGCTGCTCAGATCACACCTGTACTTAAAAAAGGGGATCCTAAGGTTGTCATGAACTACAGACCAATTGCCATACTCTCGGTACTGAGCAAAATCCTGGAGAAAATTGTCGCAACTCAGACAACTAACTATCTACTTAAGCATAGTCTGCTCTCGGATACCCAACATGGCTTCAGGAAAGGACATAACACAATGACTGCACTCCTTAAATTTCACCACAGACACTTTTTCAAAAATGGATACTGGCAATCTGACTGGGGCTGTCTTTATTGACCTCACAAAGGCTTTTGACCTTGCTGATCACACTTTGCTTCACTTCTCGCTTCGACACCTGCATTTCTCCTCCTCTGTTGTTGACTGGTAAGAAAGCTACCTGACAAATAGAACTCAAGTGGTGAAATTTAATTCCTCTCTATCGAACAGTACCACCACTAACATTGGTGTTCCTCAGGGCTCCATCCTAGGGCCCCTCCGATTCTCTCTTTATATTAATAACATTGGAGCTGCTCTAAAATCCTGCTCTGCAATTCTATATGCTGATGATCTTGTCATCTACAGTATACAAGTTCTACTAATATAGACACTATCAATACAATCCTTTCCTCTGACTTTAACAATATCCAAAACTGGCTATATGACCACAAACTGGCTGTCAACACTAGCAAAACTAAAGCCATGCTGCTTGGATCGGCCCCAAAGCTCTGGGCTTGCACAACAGCACTGATGGTGCAGGACTTAGAAGGTCAATTACTGGAATGTGTGACCTCTTTCAAGTACCTGGGCATCCTGCTAGATCAAGCTCTTGATCTGAATCTTCATGTACAGTCTGTTTGCAGAGCTGTCAGCTCCAAACTGGGTGTTGCATATAAGACTAGTTATATGTTCATGCCATCAGCTAAAATGGCCATTTCGAGGGGGGATTCTGCTCCCCACCCTAACCTATGGGGCTCCCTTATTTGGGGCTGCTCATAAAACTGACCTACTCAGATGGGATATTACGTATAACAGCATATGTCGCTATGCCTCTTCTGCTCCTCAGCTTAAACACCACTGTCAACTTTATAATGATCTTGGTTGGCTCTCTCTGTTAGCTAGTAGGAAATACTACCTTGGCTCTCTTATTGATTCGATAATTCGAAATCAAACCCCTAGGTGTCTTGCATCTAAGCTTGTTCCTCAGGACACACTCCATGGTCTACGATCAGCTGATAAATCCTTTCTGAATTTGCCGAGGTGCTGCACTAGGAAAGGAACTGTTGCATTTGAGCATGTGGCTCCACAGCTGTGGAATTCCCTTCCCCTCGACATTAGACTTTCTAGCTCCCACACATGCTTTAAGAGAAAATTGCACTCAAATCTGCTGATTGCTGATACCTATTCCTGCTTTTACCCTACCTAATGACTGATGTCTCTTGCCATACAATAGTATTTCCTCACCTCTATATAACCCTCTTATTGCCTCAGCCTGTCCCGGCTCCCTTTCCCTGCCCATATACAATCTTGCACTGCAGGCATCTCCCTTACACTTACATATACTCATATAATCTAATTTCATGGCTTGCTCCCCTTTTCCTCACTTACCGACCTTTTCCTTAATGACACCCCCTGCTCTCAATGGTTATTTTTTCCTTTTGTATTACCTGTTTTTGTGAACCTTGTTCTGTTTATAAGATATGTCACCTGATAATTTATTGTCTAAGGTCCTCTCTATTCATTGCATAAGTAGGCACCTATGAACTTATGAATGGTCTACTCTGCATGTCTCTGATATATTGTATCCTCTTTAACTCATTGTATGTAAAGCACTTATAAATTGTTATCCTGTTAAGTTTCTGCATGTCTGTACTCTCCCGAGCCATGCCTGAAAATAGTCATTTTATGGCTAGTGCACTTACCCAGTTAACAAAAGCTAAATAAATAAATAAAAATAAATCTGATCTTTTAGTAGAGGACCTGTTTGTTTCATTTGAAGAAGCCTGTAAAAGGTTTTCTGTGCCCCACTCTGCGGCCTTTGCCTTATTTCAACTTAAACATTCTATTCAGGGTTTTTCAGGTCCACATCCTTGGCATCACTCAGATGGTCTGAATTATTGCAAATTTGCTGAGTTGGTGACCCAACTGCATGCTGTGTCCATTGTGTGTAAAACACTTAAGAGACATGCTGGGGGCTAGGTCGCCAATGAAATGCAGATATCGGGCAAAGGAATTTCCTGAATTTTTGTCTTCTTTGGAATCCCCTGCTCCGTGGGAGTTTGTTCACAAATATATTAAATTAGATAAACTTAGATTAATGCAGTATAAGATATTCTATAATACTTATTATACACCACAATGTTTATTTTCCCTTGGTAGGTTAGAGACTCCAGTATGTGGGAATACTCTGAAACACCTTTTAAGGGACTGCACCCCCCCATAAAGGAATTTTGGAATCATATTAAATCTCATTTGGATCCCCTCCTAGGCCTTCAAGAGAGATTTACCCCAGAATTATGTCTTTTGGGGATAGGTATGCCGCAACTTTTAGGACTGCAGAGATTTCATATGGCTCTTATATCAGCAGTAGCCAAATTGGTACTATTAAGACATGGGCTAGATATGCAAGCTCCTACCTATAAAGAATGGCATGCCAAAATCCTGACCATTTTAAGGATGGAGAAGTCCTTAGCTATTCTACATCACAACTTTACAAAATATATTGGAGAATCTAGATACCCTCCTTCAATTGTCTTAGGCTTGAATCTATTGTGACATGGACAGCCAGTTCTGAGTATTGTATGATCATTTTTGTATATAAAAATGTGTATGGACTGTCTCCCAGGAGAAATGCTGAAACAGCATGTGAACACACACACAGGTTTTAGATACAAGATGTTACATGGAAGGCCTGAAGCTAATCATAGAGTACAACAGACCTTGATCAAGAATCTCCTGTTTTGTCTAAAGTTAATTACAGTCAGGAAGAGTCTTGAGTTGAGCATATCCATTTTATGATGTTTCAAGAGGAGGAAACCAGGTTTAGTACACTGGTGCAAAATCAAAAATGCTTTGGTATCTGTGTGAGAGGGAAGCTTGATCAATAGATCAAAGAGATGTCATTTGAAAGTGAAAATGAGTTGTGCTGAGGATTACAGCATCTAATACTTTGAAAAGAGATCCTGTTTTTTGTATAGATATATTTTTTTATATAATCTGACAGAGGAGGAGCTAAGTGACCTCACACAAAGGCGTTGGCAAATACAGTTTTATTTAAGGAATATTCTGTTTCTACTATACAGAGACACTTTTATCTAGACTCTGACAAAGAAACATCCATGAGCACTTTAAGCAGGTATTTAGAGAGACAAATCTAATTACTGTAGTAGGAATTGCACTGTTTAAAACCTTGTTCTTTTATAAGATTTGTATGTCTTGTGATATAATAGTTCTATATTTTGTGTTTTGCATATTTTTATCTATTTAAGTAAAACTCTTTTTATAGCATACTTGTTCTGTCTTTGAATTTCTTTCATTTGCAAGAAAAGTATATATGGCTATAGCAGACATTAGGCATAAGCTTGAATAGTGATACCAAACTGGAAAGAGAAGCGTTTTAAATCTGAGGTCTTTATTAAAGTTTTTAAGGGTTCATTTCTGTACACCTGGTTAGGTGCCTGTGGGCAAAGATATCTGACCTCCCGAAGACAGAAAAATCTGAGCCTGTGCATTGGGTACGCTAGCAAGAGGTTCACAGTTTGAATCCCTCCAAGACTTGAGACCAAAGGTTGATTCGAACTCAAAAAAACAGACAAGAGGGTTACCTTGTTCTGTTAAACTGTTCACAAGACTGTGCTTGGAGGTTGGCACTTTGGGAGTAAAGGGCCTGACCTGCTGAGTGGGTTTGTGACATCTATTATGTCTCTTTATTCTACATTTATGGGCTTCCTAGAATATACCCACTTTTTTTGTTTCCTTGTTTCTTTGCTTTGTTTCCATTTTTCAGTCAGACTGACTTCCCCTGGTATTTGTTTTTTTGAGTTTATGTATCAGATAATATTTAGCTAGTTACGTAACCCACCACTCTTCACTATTACAGTACATTACAGTGCATATTGCTTCTTTTCACCACTACTGTATTCAGTTACTGTCTGAAACTGATTCTGTTATATTTAGCAGTTTATTATTATGTCCTCCTGTATGTCTGATTTTTACATGTTTACCTTTTTGGCTTTGCTTTTACCTTGTGCTCGTTGGTGCTTGCTGTTTTAAAAATCTTTAATAAAGTTCATTAATTTAAAAAAAAAGGGCTGGCCATGGTGGCATCCTGGGAGCATTCAGCAGCACATCGAGGCCTTGCACCACCAAGATTGCCACCCTTGGTCATTTCTAGGGGTCAAAAAACAGCAGTACTAAGCCCCCCCCAGAGGGAAGTGTCTAAAGGATGCTCTAAACTCCCTCCCCACCAGACTTCACTCTTGACACCCAGGCTTGGGGTGCAAACCTAGGTTACCAGCTTGCCACTTGGCACCAAAGAGCCAGCCTCACCCCTGCATTCTAAGGGCAGATTTATTTCTAAAGCTAGGGTAAGCAGTGATTGTGACACTCAGACAGCTGGTTCTGATCAATGTATGATTTTGGTAATATAAAAATGTGTTATTGAATGTCTCTCATGAGAGACGCTGAAACAGCCTGTGGAATGACAAACCCCCTCCCAGGTTTTAGCTACAACATGTTACCTGGAAGGCCAAGAGATAATTACAGGCTAGGAGAGACTAAATGAAGCATCTCCTGTTTATCTAGCTTATTTGCAGCTTGCCAACTGCCAAGATAGGTCATAAACTTTTATGACACTCAGAGGAAACACAGTTAATATTCACATGGTGATACAAAGCATGTTGCACCTCCGTGAGATCTGGCAGAGAGACATAAGTCCTTTGATGTCCTGGAAAGGGGAAGCTGCTCATAAGATCAAAGAAAGTCATATGAGAAAATGACTTGTGCTGAGGTCACAGAATTAATACTTTGATAAGACATCCTGTTTTGTATAGATATATATTTTTTAAATTCTGACAGGGACGAGCTAGGTGACCTCCTGCAAAGAGGTTGACAAAGCCAGTTTTTAAACAGTATTCCATTTTCCATTTTGACACAAATGTTTGGACTCTGAAAAAGAAACATCTACAGCACTGTGAGATAAGAATACCTTAGAACAGACAAGTCTAAATGTATTAGTGGTAGGAATCTTCACTTTTTAAACCTTATTCTTTTAAGTGATTTGTATGTTTTGTGATATATGGTTCTGTAATTACATTTTAAATTTTTTTTTATCTATTTTGAAGTAAACCTCTACTTTAGAGATTACTTCCTGTGCCTTTGAATTTCTTTTTCTTGACAAATGAAGCATACATGGTTAAAGCTGGCATGGTACAAAGCTTACTGGTTTTACCAAACTGGGATAAGGTAAGAATTTATTCTGAGCTCTTTAACAGAATTTTAAGGGTTTATTTTGTATGCCTGGTTAGGTGCCCATAGGCAAAAGATATCTGGCCCCACTGAAGAGCAGAATTATCTGAGCCTGTACATTGGGTACACTAACAAGAGGTTCACAGTTTGAATCCCTCCAAGACTTGAGACCAAAGGTTGATTCGAACCCACAAAACAGACAGGAGGGTTACCCTGTTTCTGTTTTCTGTTCACAAGACTGCACTCAGAGGTTGGCACTGTGGGAGCAGAGGGCCTGACCTTGCTGAGTGGGTTTGTGACAGATTGATTGGCAGTGGTGCGAAAAATTTTGGTATTACAAGCCTTTATTGTTCAGTGTGTCAGCTTGAGACTGTCAGCTCACTTGCAAAGAAAGAAAAATGCAGTGATTTATTTTTAAAAAAGGAGACATAACTCTATCACTTGATGTACAGTCAAGTTTCTATCCGTTTAATTTTTTTTTCTGAAGAGCAAGTCAGAGTAGCCATAGTTAGGGAAAAAGATGGCTTCCAACTACAGCAGACACACTGTAGACTACTTAAAACAGTTGTGCAGGGACAGAGGAGTCGCATTCGATGTGAAAGCCAGCAAACAGAACCTCGTGGGTGCCCTGATGGTAGCAGATACCCAGAGCAGTGAATCACAGACCATGACTGAAAAGGACCAGACCTCAAGTGTGGCAGGGCTAGCAGCTAGTGCAGTGTCCAGATCCAATGAGCAGGGCAACAGGGCCACTGTCAGTGAAGGGCCACAGCAGCAGGGGAAGGTCACCAGTATCCTAGATCCAGAAGTACTCAGGCTGCAAATTGAGTTGTACAGAATGGAGCTGTAGTTCCAGAGGGAGAGGGACCATGAACAGCAGGAGGCAGAGCGAGAACGCCAAGAGGCAGACCATGAGGAGCATGAGCGCCAGAGGCAACACGAACTGGAGAAGCTACAACTCCAACCAGCGGCACCGGAGCAGGTAAGTGGCTTGGGTTTAACTGGGACTACAGGACTGGGTTACAAACTGAATTCCAAATTGATAGCCGAATTTAAAGAGGGGGAGGATATGGATGCCTTTTTAAATTCTTTTTAAAAAGTTTGTATTCAGGCTAAAATTCCTAAGGAGTCCAGGAGCTTCCAGCTATCCCCGCTACTTACCTGGAAAGCTTGGGATGCGTTGGGTCAAATGAACAATGAGGACAGTGATGATTACAGCAAACTTAAAGCTGCACTGTTTAAGAAATTTGAATTAACTGCTGAATCATACAGAGCTAAATTCTGCAAGCTTAGGAGAAGCCCTGCCATGAGCTACGAGGAGCTAGCCATGAAACAACGTCAGTTTTTAAAATGTTGGTGGGAAGGAATTGGAGCAAACTCTTTTGATAAAATTGAAAATGGTATTTTTGTTAGAACAGTTTTTTTGGGCATGCCCAGCAGAGCTGAAAACCTGGCTGGAGGACCGAGATCCCAAAACAGTGCAAGAGGCTGCTGAACTCTCAGAACGCTATGCCAAGAGCAGATCTGCTCTGAGAGTGAATGCGGCAGATGTGGCAGTGCAGAAAGGGAAAAGCGCACCTTCAGGGCAGCTAAAACCCTCACTGCCTCCACTGAAACCAGTTAACCCCAGGTTTCAGAGAAAAGATTTCTCTGAAAAGAGAAGTGAATGTTGGTTATGTAAATAAACTGGGCATATTGCCAGACAGTGTCCCAAAAGAATGAACAATAATATGCAGAATGGTACTAGAAAAGAAGTGGGTTGTTTGTGTGTCCCAGGAAGCATGCCAGTGAACATGAGGAAACACATGCACCCAGTCATGCTGAATGGTGTACAGACGCAAGGGTTAAGAGACACAGGGGCATCCCTTACATTGGTAAAAGGGGATCTGGTACAGCCTGGTCAGCTTATACCCAATAAATACATCACTGTACAAAGGTTCACTGGTGAAGAGAAAGCATTGCCACTGGCCAGTGTCCTCCTGGACTGGGGTGAAACAGGGGGAACTGTGCAACAGGTAGCTGTAGCCCAAACCTTAGCAGTGGATGTGATCCTGGGCAACAATCTCAAACAAGAAATGGTGTGTGCAGTTACCCATAGCCAAGTGGCAAGGGAAAATTGTAGTTCCCTGAACCCCACAGAAGCCATTGTGGAAACCACTGAGAGGCTGGTTCCCCAGTCTGTGTCTCCAGATGGGGAGATTAATGAAAAGGTTGTAGAAATTTCCCCAGTATCAAGTAACCACACAGCTACAGAGAGTTACTCTGAAGAGGGTGGGGTGACTCGTTGTCAGAGGGTTGGGATTGACAGTGATCCTGACTGACCTGACGCTAGTGCTAGGGATCCTAGTTTAGCGACTGAAGGGGACCTGTCCCATGCCTTGGGAATGTGTGAGGAGTTTGCAGCTGTTCAGAGAAGTGACCCTAGTCTAGAGAAGCAGAGGGCTCGGGCAGACTCTGACAGGGCACAGGGAGGTGACAGCAGACATAAGGTTTATTGTGAAAATGGACCTATGTATACTCAGGCTGTGCAGACAGAGGGAGGGATGCTAGGCAGGCAGCTTGTCATTCCCCAGGGGTATCGTGAGCAGTTGCTCAAGATTGCACATGACATTCCCTTGTCTGGTCATCTGGGAATCGCATGCACTACACAGCAGTTAGCCCAGAATTTCTATTCGCCTAACTTCACCCAGCAGGTGAAGAAGTATTGCAGGTCTTGTCACCAGTGCCAAGAAATAGAGAAGGCGGGCAAGAAAACCCAAGCCGCCCTGATTCCATTGCTTATAGTGGAGGAGCCATTCCAGAGGGTGGGAATGGATATTGTGGGGCCTTTAAATACCTCCAGCTCCTCAGGGAAGAGATTCATCCTGACTGTGGTGAATTATGCCAACTGGTACCGTGAGGCAGTCACCCTATCCTCACTGATGACAGACAAAGTGGCAGATGCCTTACTTGGGATTTTCTCCCATGTTGGGTTTACACAGGAGGTTATCGCCAATCAAGGGGGTTCCTTCATGTCGGACCTGATGAAATGTTTATGGGAGAAGTGTGGGGTGGTGCAGAGATACATGACACTGTACCACCCACAAGCCAATGGGCTTGTGGAAAGATTCAATGGTACCCTGAAGTCAATGCTCTGGGCATTTGCTGAACAGCCTGGGAGGGACTGGGAGAAATACCTTCCCCACCTGTTGTTTGCATACAGGGAGGTGCCCCAAGAGTCAACAGCATTTTCCCCCTTCAAACTCTTATATGGACACCGGTATGTGGGCCCCTAGATTTGATCCGTAGGACTAGGAAGGCAAGCATGCCACCCAGGAAACTCCCATAGTGGATTATGTCCTAGGTTTAGGGAAAGGCTGAAGGAGCTTATGGGGACAGCCCAGAGCAACCTGGCAGCTGCCCAACAGAAACAAAAGTGTGGTATGACCACAGAGCCAGAGTCAGCTTCATACATGGTGGGTCAGAAGTCATGGTCCTTATTCCGGTCCGGAAAGACAAGCTGCAGTCTGAGTGGGCAGGACTGTACAAAGTGGTTAGGAAGGTAAATGACGTGAACTATATTGTAGAGTTACCTGACTGAAGACAATGTTAGAAATACCACTTTCTCTCAGTGCAGTTTAACCCCTGCAAGGTATACATATTTTTAAATCAAGGATGGAAATGAGAAAGGAAAAGTGTGGCCTACTGGGATTCGAACCTCAGATCTCTGGTATGCCGTTACAGCACTCTAACCATTAAGCTACAGGCTGACTGGTCAAAGCATCTGAGAAATTTCCTTACAGCCACACACACTCCTTTCTCTAGTGTTGCACAATTATGCAACTAGGAACCAATGTTAGAAATACCACTTTCTCTCAGTGCAGTTTAACCCCTGCAAGGTATACATATTTTTAAATCAAGGATGGAAATGAGAAAGGAAAAGTGTGGCCTACTGGGATTCGAACCTCAGATCTCTGGTATGCTGTTCCAGTGCTCTAACCAATAAACTACAGGCTCACTGGTCAAAGCATCTGAGGAATTTCCTTACAGCCACACACAGTCCTTTCTCTAGTATTGCACAATTATGCAACTAGGAACCAATGTTAGAAATACCACTTTCTCTCAGTGCAGTTTAAGCCCTGCAAGGTATACATATTTTTAAATCAAGGATGGAAATGAGAAAGGAAAAGTGTGGCCTACTGAAGACAGACAGAAAGGATGTGCCATGTCAACATGATGAAGCCATATGCAAACAGGGCTGAAATGGTTTTTGCAGTGTGTAGTCCTGGGGAGGGGACAAATGAAGGAGACCCCCTTCTGGACTTGCTGGAAGAAAGTAAGCGGGAGTCCTCTGTGGAGGCAGTTAAATTGTCTCCCCAGCTGACCCCAGACAAGATCCAGGAAGTAAGGGAGGTTTTAGCAGACTTTACCCCCTTGTTTAGCGCCAAACCTGGACTAACCCCCTTAGTAACACACGATGTGGAGACAGGGACACAGACACCCATAAGGTGGACAGTATATCGGGTGTCAGAGGCTGTCCAAAAGGACATTAGGAGGGAAGTGGAGGAGATGCTGGATTTAGGGGTAATCCAGACATCCCACAGCCCCTGGGTCTCACCCGTAGTCCTTGTGCCTAAGCCAGATGGCTCTACTCATTTCTGTGTGGACTATTATGGACTGAATGCAGTCACAAAGTCAGACGCTCACCTGATGCCTCAGACGGACGAACTCCTGGACAAGTTGGGAGGGGCGACCTACCTTATGACCACTGACCTGACAAAGGGGTATTGGCAGGTAGAGTTAACAGACAGAGCTAGGGAGAGGTCGGCCTTCATCACTCCAATAGGCTTATTTGAATTCAAAGTAATGCCTTTCCGAATGAAGAATGCCCCGGACACTTTCCAAAGGTTGGTGAACCAGGTGTTAAATGGTGCTGAGGAGCAGTATGCCATGGTGTACCTGGATGACATTGCCATCTTTAGTGCCAGCTGGGAGGAACACCTATCCCACCTTAGGGAAGTGCTGGGTAGGATACAGAGAGCCGGGCTCACTGTCAAAGCCAAGAAGTGCCAGGTGGCCATGGGAGAAGTGGCATACCTCGGGCATGTGGTAGACTGAGGACAGCTCTGACCTAACCAAATAAAAATAGAAGTAATCCAGACATAGCCCAAACCAGAAACACAGAAGCAGGTCATGAGTTTTCTGGGGACAGCAGGGTACTACAGGAAATTTGTACCCAATTACAGTGCCCTAGCTGCTCCCCTATCTGACCTGACAAAGAAAAGGATGCTCAAGAATATTACCTGGGGCCCAGCCTGTGAGGAAGCCTTTTCCAAACTAAAGGGGCCACTGTGCAGTGCTCCTGTTTTGACAAGTCTTGACTATAGCAAACCCTTTATAGTTCAGACTGATGCCTCAGACGTGGGTATTGGGGCAGTACTGAGTCAGACATCCAGCCAAGGGAGAGATCACCCAATAGCATACCTGAGTAAAAAGTTACTTCCCAGGAAGCAGGAATACTCTACTGTGGAAAAAGAATGTCTTGCCATAATGTGGGCCCTAAAGAAATTAGAGCCATACTTGTATGGGCAGCATTTTGTGGTACAGACTGACCACAACCTTCTGGTTTGGCTATCGCAGATGGGGAAAAACAATGGTAGATTGCTAAGATGGAGTCTTGCTTTGCAAGGGTATGATATGACAATTCTACATAGGGCTGGAGCCAAAAATCAGAACTCTGATGGGCTGTCTCACGTGTACGAGGAGTGAACTGATTTGGGAAGCTCATCCCATGCAGGGGATAGAGCCCCCAAATTCAGTCTAAGTGGGAAGGAATTGTGACACTCAGGCAGCTGGTTCTGATTAATCTATGATTTTGGTAATATAAAAATGTGTTATTGAATGTCTCTCATGAGAGATGCTGAAACAGCCTATGGAATGACAAACCCCCTCCCAGGTTTTAGCTGCAACATGTTACCTGGAAGGCCAAGAGATAATTACAGGCTAGAAGAGACTAAATGAAGCATCTCCTATTTATCTAGCTTATTTGCAGCTTGCCAACTGCCAAGATAGGTCATAAACTTTTATGATGTTCAGAGGAAGCACAGTTAATATTCACATGGTGATACAAAGCATGTTGCACCTCCGTGAGATCTGGCAGAGAGACATAAGTCCTTTGATGTCCTGGAAAGGGGAAGCTGCTCATAAAATCAAAGAAAGTCATATGAGAAAATGACTTGTGCTGAGGTCACAGAATTAATACTTTGATAAGGCATCCTTTTTGCATAGATATATTTTTTTATATTCTGACAGGAAGGAGCTAGGTGACCTCACACAAAGAGGTTGGCAAAGTCAGTTTTTAAACAGTATTCTGTTTTCCATTTTGACACAAATGTTTGGACTCTGAAAAAGAAACATCTACAGCACTGTGAGATAAGAATACCTTAGAACAGACAAGTCTAAGTGTATTAGTGGTAGGAATCTGCACTTTTTAAAACCTTATTCTTTTAAGTGATTTATATGTTTTGTTATATGTGGTTCTGTAATTACATTTTACATTTTTTTATCTATTTTGAAGTAAACCTCTACTTTAGAGATTACTTGGTGTGCTATTGAATTTCTTTTTCTTGACAAGTGAAGCATACATGGCTAAAGCTGACACGGTACAAAGTTTACTGGTTTTACCAAACTGGGAAAAGGTAATAATTTATTCTGAGGTTTTTAACAGAGTTTTAAGGGTCCATTTTGTATGCCTGGTTAGGTGCCCTTAGGCAAAAGATATCTGCCCCCCCCGAAGAGCAGAATTATCTGAGCTTGTACATTGGGCAGGCTAACAGGAGGTTTACAGTTTGAATCCCTCCAAGACTTGAGACCAAAGGTTGATTCGAACCCACAAAACAGACAGGAGGGTTACCCTGTTTCTGTTTCCTTTTCACAAGACTGCGCTCAGAGGTTGGCACTGTGGGAACAGAGGGTCTGACCTGCTGAGTGGGTTTCTGACAGTGACCACTAAACTATCTAAATGGCTACCAAGAATGTATATCAAGAACCAATTTAAAACTTTTCAAAAACTTTTTCAACATTGCAAGACAATTTCTTTAAAATGTAATGAAAATGTTAAAAAAAGTTTAGATCACTGAGTATCAATTGTTAGGCACAGTAAAGTGTAATGCTCCAGTAAACAGAAAGAACTGATTCTTGTGTGAACCTTTTCCAGGTTCTGGAAGGGAATGTAGAGGAAAAAAGATTCAACAATCTCCATACAGGATGGTGACCACTTAATTAATAATCCTTTCCAGGTCTCGGAGGCATTCAATAATTTCTTCGGAGATCTGGATAGCTATAGAAAATCTTCACAGAGCACTATTTCTGGTGCCATTCCACAAGTTAATGTAAGTGCTCATCCTAAATTCTATTTTAGACAGGTTACCCCAGACACTATTAAGAAATATGTTCTAAAATATGACCCTAGGTCCCATAACTCTCATGATGGACTTGATTTCTGAATTATTAAGTTAGGTATAAAGGGCTGGATATTCAAACTGCGCCATTCTGAGGCGCAAGCCCTTGTGCTGTGCAAAATAGTTGCGCGGGGGTGTGGCCGAGGCGATATTCAAAGGAGTTCCGCTATTGAGCAACTCCTTTGAATGTCACCCCCCAGCCACAGCCACTGTGCATGGTGCAGTGGAACTTGCACCACCGCAAGTTGTCAGAGTGGAGCATTCAACTTGCGGTGGTGGTACCATTACGCCACGCGCAAAATCACGATATTCAAAAGGTGACATGCAAATGGGGCCATAATTCATGCAAGGTGCAGGGGGGCCATTTGCATCTGATTATGGTTCCCATTTGCATGCCATTAGCATGTAGGTGCGCTTGATCCTCGAGGACTTGGCGCCTGACGCCTGTCAGGTAGCAGCCGCCGGGACTGACGCCCCTGCAGCCCGATCGCAGCAATGCCCCTCCTCCCCGTGACATATCATCCCTGGAGGTCCAGTGACTGAAATGCCTGATCGCTGGCGGTATGTGTGATAAATTCCACCCCCTCCCGTACATATCCCTGGTGGTCCAGTGGACCGAAATGCCTGATCGAGGGCGGTATGTGTAATAAAAACCACCACCCCCGAACATAGCCCTGGTGGCTAGTGTCCTCCACCCCACCCATCCACGAAGCCCCACCACCCCGCTCCCCCCCCGGCAGCCGGCGGGTGGCAGCATCCCACCCGCCTGCCACCCCACGCCCTACGACGACTGCTTGGTAGGGGCTGCACACCCATTGGTGCAGAGAGAGCCAATGGGCATGCAGCCCATACCATACATGACAGTCCAGATTTGTGAATGAACATCATTCACAAATCCAATGGTTCCATATGGTTAACGGTGTTAGCACCTTGTCTTGTACCAAGGAGATTAGTTTTAGGTCTAGGCCCTTAGCACTATACCTGGACCTCCCCAGTATTTTGGGGAGGTATTTTTTGCCATTCCTTTGGATATGACTTTTAGGTAGAATGGGGGGGCGTGATTTATCGGAAGCGTTTGGGGTGATTTTATTAGAGGCTCACTCACAGGGCTCTGGTAGTTGGGAGGGGCACTGCACTGAGGTCGTTAAAGGCTTTGTTAAAGGTGTCAGCGATAGTTTTATGGTCATGCGTTATGGACCCTTCGATATTAAGCAAAGTGGGTTCAGAGGTATCTCGCTTCCTGGTGATTGCATAGATATTTTTCCAGAAACTACAACCATCACCCCAAGAGGAGTTTAGCTCAGACTTGGAACATAGGGCTTTAGCCCAGCAGATTGCGAGGGCACAGTTATTTCGAGCAGCTTTATAGTTCTGCATATCGTTGGTTGTGCGAGAACTTTTGTACTTATAGCATAGCTGATCATGGGTGTGCATCAGGGCTAGGAGGTTAGGGGTAACCCACGATTTATGAGTTCCCCTGACTTTTCTTTTTTTAATGGGGGTGAAGATATCACAGGCTTCGATAAAAATTTTGATAAAGTTATCAAGTGCCAGGTTGATGTCATTGGTAGCTAGTACAGGGACCTAGCTCTGATGTTGAAGGTATTGCCTAAAGGAGCACTGCTGTCCCTTTTTTAGCACACGGGATAAGATAACCTTCGCTGGGGGTTTCGGGGCCTTGTTTGTCCTTTGGAAGATTATGGGCAAGTGGTCGCTGAGGGAGTCAGGGAGCACATTTAGACCAGAGATCCACTCTGGGTGGTTTGTTAGTACCCAGTCTAGCAGGGTACTGATCCCTGTTTTATAATTTATACAAGTGGGTTGGTCAACTAGTTGATGGAAGTTAATGGAGGAGGTCGCATCCTTGTAGGAGGCCAACTCAGTTGATAACAAGTTGATACTGAAGTCGCCCAGAACAATTACTTCATTGTTGGACTGAAGGTAGGCTAGGTGTTCATGAAGAACTGTAAAGCCCTTGGCTATCTCCCTTGGGAGAATATATGCTGCGACAACGGTAAGACCCTTACCCTGGGAGCCTAGGGTGAGTCTCACTGAGAGTATCTGTACATTTTTGCCTGATTTTAAATGGGGGAGAGCTATGCCCTGAAGGTGATTTTTTAAATAAATTATGCAACCACCTCCCCGTTTCCCTAGTCTATCGAGCCGGTAGGAGGTGTACCCTTGGAGCAGGACTTGATTGTACGGGGTCCTGGATGTAAGCCATGATTCGATTATGGACAGGACATCTGGGTTGTGCTGTGCGACCCAGGCTTGGAGTAAGTCAAGTTTTGGCAGAAGGCTGCAGATGTTGATAGAGGCGATTGAAATAAAACGGCTGTTAGCAGTAGGACCACCATAGCATTTACTAGGGCCTGAGTTAGGATGGATATTTCCTGATAGTATCAGTAGTAACCAGGCAACCCTAATAGCTAGAAGCTTCAGTTGCTTGATGGAGCAGGACGAGTGGCAGCAGTAGGGGGATTGGGAAGCAGGAAAGAGGGATTGAGGTTATGGCCGGTGGGGGCATTAGATAGCGGTATCTGTACAATGGCAGGTGTTGAGACCCTGTGGGCTGGGAGCCTGCAGACACAGGGAAGAAGGGTGCTGATATGGAGTTTGGAGGCCCGTCCTTATAGGTAGGTGTGGGCTCAGGCATCACACTGGCATCACCATAGGGCAGAGCATAGTTGAGAAGTTGGGAAGCTAGTACAAATATGGCAAGCAAGGTAGGTAGCGACGTCATGGTTGGTTTAGCTATGCAGAGCAAATTAAGCTATGGAATAGAGATTCAGTACGGTGAGATAGCAGAGGGTTAATTAGGAAACTGTGATCCAGAGACAGGTTCAAGTAAGTCTGTATGCCAAAAGAAAGAGGAGAGAAAGAGTAGTGGGGAAAGTTATGGGAGGCTACAGTAGGAACAGCTATCAGCGTTAAGTAAAGATCACTTCTGATCAATGAGAGGGAAGATCCACGGAAGAGGGAGGGAAATAATTGGAAAGGTTCTGAGACAGTAGCAGGGGTAGAAAAGTGGGAGCGCAGTTAGAGTAGGGAGAGAGGCAGCTAAAACAGTTCAACGCTGGAAATTATTACTAGGCAGGCTAAGCAGGACAGATTAAACTAGCAATTACTGATAACTAGCAGTGGGGTAGCATAAAACACAAATTACATGCAAGCTGGCTACACAAGGCAGGTTATACAGGTAGATTCAGGGTAGCTACACAATTTAAGAAGGCAGTTAAAATTGCAGGCAGGCTACGCTAGACAGAATTACTCAGGGAAATAATTAAAGGCAGGCTATGCTAGTCAGGTTAAAACTACAAATACAGGCAGGCTGCACTTAAACAGAAAAGCGTAGCGTATAGTTAGTTGGCTGCCAGCAAGGAGAAAGAAATCAAGGGAGAGTTCAATGGCCGTAGGGCAGGCTGATGTTCACCAATCGGCAGAGCCGCAGTTACTGGCTGGCCAATCAGGGTCCAGGAGCTGGATCACCGCGCCAATCAGGAGCCGCTGAGGAAAACCATCTCCAAGCACAAGGAGGAATGAAAAAACAGCGGCAATACCTTCAGATGGGATCCGGCGCTTGCTTCCAGGAGGGTGGTCAGAGGTTGCTTGATCGTCTGGGCGGTGGCCGAGGAGAGTTGGCCATAGCGGTCCCCCGGTAGCTGCTTAAGCACCTCTCTGACGCAGTTGAGGACCCTGAATCCTTTATTGACTGATTTCCTTGTTACCCCCACTTTCAAAAATTTTAGAGAGAATTATACTGGATCAAACCCTTGAACACTTAGAAAAATATTGTTTACTTATGGATTGGCAACATGGTTTTAAACCTTACATAATACTGAGATGGCCTTGGTGGGGTTCATAGGTGCCATATAGGGAGCCCTTGATAAAGGGCACTCTGTTATGGCACTGTTCATGGACCACACCAAGGCCTTTGATCTGGCTGAACATTGTTTGCTTGACAGTATTCTCGCTGACCTTCATTTTCTGGTGATGTTATTACCTGGTTTTATGATTATCTTACTAATAGATCCCACTGTACTTCAGTTGGAGGTAGTGTTTCCCACCTGAGCTCAATGAAATGTGGTGTGCCCCAAGGGTCAATCCTTGGTCCTCTCATGTTTTCATTATATATGAATTCCGCCCCTTATGTCTGTTCCCGAACCACCATGACCTTCTATGCAGATAATGCAGTAATTTATAGTTCAGGTCCGCGATCTAATGAAGTCATGGAAAAGGTACAATTTGACTTTGATTTGTTTCAGAATTGGTTGTCTTCAAATCATATGGTTCTTAATTCAAATAAAACCAAAGTTATGCTTTTTTCCAAAAAAAAAACTTAACAAGAATGAGAAACTCCTCACTATTGTAGCTCAGGATGGGAACCCTATAGAACTTGTTGATAGCTTTAAATATCTGGGGCTAACACTAGATTCAGAGTTATCATTTGAAATTTATACGAACATATGAAGAAGCCAGCAGAAGAAGGCCATTTGGTCTAACAAAATTCATATTGCAGGGTCCACAGCTTGAGCTAATGTCCCTGCTCTCCCGCCCCACTCCTCCCACCATATTAATAATCTAAGAAAGACACTGCATCAGAGACTGGGGATCACTTTATAGGGTTAAGCAGTTTTTGACTTTTGAATGTAGGAAACTACTTGCCCACAGTTTCCTATTGAGTGTTATGGATTATGGTATTGTTATATATTCAGCAATGTCGGGTAGATTATTTGATAGATTGAGGGTTACCTATAATTCTATACTTCGATTCATGCTTGATGTTCCCTTTCGAACTCATCATTGTCTTCTGTTAAAAAACTCCAATAGTTTGTCCCTTGAAAACAGGATTTCCCATAGATCGCTTTGTTACACAAAGTGAAAAATTGCCTTCTTTCGTTAGCTGTTTCTGCATTATTCCCTAGGTTACTTAACTCTTGTGGTACTTGATCTCAAACCAAGTTTACCTTCAAACTGACCCTTTTTTTTTAAGTTTCAGGACACATATTAATTTTATATAGGGCACCATTTTTTAAATACACTTCCAGTTGATATTATTGACTTTAAAACTGGACTTTTAAATCACAGTTAAAACTTTTGTTGATGGATAAAGATGATTGCACTTGTTCATCTTAACAGTCTTGTGTATTTTACTGTATTTATTGCTTTATGTAGCCCATTGTATTCATTGTCTTAATTTGTTTACTTGATTGTTGTTTGTTTTATGTTATTTGTATTAACTTGTCACCTGTGAAAAAGGGCAGTTTTGCTCATCTGACCTGCAAGAATAAAAAATAAAAATGAAAATGCAAAAAAAAATGAAAATGAATAAGGGATATGTAGAGGGACCTACAAAAACTAGAGGGGTGGGCAAAGGTCTGACAGTTAAAATTTCATGCCAAAAAGTGCAAGGCAATGCACCTAGGGAAAAGGAACCCAGGACGGAGTACTGGATGGGTGGGGTGAGACTTAGCACTACCTAAGAGGAACAGGATCTAGGAGTTAGTTTTATTTATTTATTACATTCTCAGATTACAATACCTTTGAGCCAAGGGTTCATTTGCAAAGGTTCCACGTCACAGATGAATAAATGAAATAAGAAAGTAAAGCTCAGTTACAGGCAAGGATTTGAACACACAATAAAAAAGTGAGCGGGAGCATGGCAATACACATACAAAGGTTAAAAACTAGGTAAGTCTAACAGAGCTAATGGGGTGAAACATTTACATTAGCTGCCAGAGAGTGACACTGTCAATAGGAAAATATGTGAGGAGAGAAAGAAGGTACAAAAGGGTGGGGGTGATGAGAGGGAGTAGGGAAGTGGAAGGTGTAGGATGCAGGAGGGGGAGGGTAGTGGATCTAAGAGGGCACAGGAGTGGAAGGAAGAAGGGGGGAGAAGGAGGAGGGGGATCAAGAAATTACTGAAAAGAGGTTAGGATGTGGGAAAAGAGGGTCTGGAGAGCTATCATTAGTAACTCAAACAAGTGCAACAAGGCCTATAGTAAGGTTAACAGGATGTTGGGATGTATCGGGAGGGGTATTGATAGCTGAAGAAAGGAGGTAACACTTCCCTTATACAGATCCCTGGTTAGGCCTCATCTGGAGTACTGCATCCAGTTCTGGAACCAGCACCTCAGAAAGGACAGGAACAGGTTGGAAACAGTGCAGTACAGAGTAACAAAAAAGATTCAGGGCCAGCAGGGCAGATCCTATGAGGAGCACCTCAAGGCACTACATATGTACTCACTGGAAACTAGAAGGGAGAGGGGGAGATATGATGGAGACCTTCAAGCTCCTTAAAGGAATTAATAAGGTAAACTGTGGGGAATTATATACTTTTAATACTAACTCGCGGTCATGTGGTCAAGAGTGGAAATTAACAGGAGGGACGTGAGGAAGTACTTCATTATGGAAGTGGTGGTGGAACCTTGGAACAGTCTGTCGACCAAGGTGGTTGGTGCAAATATAGTCAGGGGATTCAAGCAGGCATGGGATAGAATGATGGGAATAGTGGTCATCTGGGGCGAGAAGACCAGGGAGGTAAATGGGGATAGAACGGTGAGGGTTAGTACCCTGGAGGAACAATAGGTTCCAGGGAAGATTACAGGGATTACAGGGAGTATGGGCAGAATGGATGGACTTCTGGTCTTTTTTCTGCCATCATGGTCTATGTTTCCCCCCACTGGCAATGGGTGGGCGACCAGTTCAAGTTTGTCAGGGGTTTTGCTTTGCTTGGGATTTGGGAGCTGGCACTGCATATGCATTCCTGGGGCCTCTTCTACCCCGCCCTGAAGAAACACCTCTTTTGGGAGTAGTCGTAAGTAATGTAAGCACGGGGGGAATTATCCCCTACCCCTACATCCCCTTCCAGAATGCCTGTAGGAAGTGGAGGCCTTTTCCTCCTCAGTGTTGCTCTTGTAGGTGGTCTTGTATTCATCAATTGTTTTCATATAAGCCTCTGTCTTGTCACCATATGGCGAATTTTGCCTCACAAGGAAAACCCATTACTTTTGTTTGAGTGTCCTGGGAAATGTTTGTGGCTCTAAGCTAGGCAAACCTTTTTAGTGACAGTGCATGTGTCATGACCATGGATGTGGTGTCATTGGTGTCCACTGCCATGTGGAACTGGTACTTGGTGGCATCTATGGCTGTCTTTGCTGTGTTAGTCAAATTCTGTGCCAGGTCACCAGTAGCTTTCTTGCTCATTGCTAAAATGGAGCTCCAGAGTGCTTTTTTGTACTGAGCTGGGTAGGCCAAGTATGCTGCCGGCCTTAATAGCAAGGAAGATGAAGTATACATTGTTACCCATATTATCCAGTTTCCTGGAGTCTTTCTCATGAAGCTGGGAAGAAAGGGGCACCTTGGCCTTGTCACATGTGGAAGTTTAAAGCACTCCTTCTTGATCAGGGTGAGAATAGAGGTATTTGGAACCCTACCTGATATTTTTTCTCAATGCCAGCAGCTGAAATGGGTGCTGACATGATTTTACAAGTGGCTTTGAGGTTTTTGTGGATGGGCAATAGCAACCTTTTTGTGGGAGTTAAGCCCATCATAATCATAAATTCCACCTCACCCTCATCTTCAGCAGTCTCCTGAGTTGAGATGTTGAGGATGTTCACCATTTGCCTCACAAAAGTATAGTGTGAGGTACAGTCATCCGGGGACGAAGAGGGGGACCAAACTCTTGTTCAGGAGAACTATCAGGCTCTACAAGTTCTCCTTCATCCTTCTGCTCGCTCTTCATAGTAAAATTCAGCCTCCTCTTACACAGACATAACTGGAGCCTGGGGAAGGGTGGCAGGCAGATTCATGAAATTCCTCATAGTCTAGAAAACCAAATTACCATGCCTTTGTCATGTCCCCTGTTGAGGGAATTCTATTTGCATCTACTGGTAGCTCTTTTCTTCTGGATGAGGGACAGCGACATGTTTTTCTTTTTGTTTTTTCTTAGCATGCACCATCTCCAGTGTCTGTTCTGAGGTTCTTTTATTTTTAGAAGGGAGAATTAACAAAGGTAGTAAGACGCAGTCTTAGAGACTGCTATTTATCCAATTGGCAAAATATATTAGAAAAAGGTAGTATATGCTATTTCTCAAAAAGTGCAACACTCCGTGAAGGAGACAAGAACAATAACAGCTGTTAAACAAACAGTACGCATATATTAATCTTTCGTAATGCTTAAAAATATATTGGGTATCAAAACAATAAGGCAAGAGGACAGTTCAAAGTGCATGCAGAGCATTATAGTCGAGAATTGGAAGAAATAAAGCTACATAGCATAGATACAGTGGGAAATAATTATGCGAAAGGTGGATAAAACCACCATAGGGATTACAATGAACATCATCATAAAACCTTCCAAAATCAGTACGTAGTGAATCCCCCAGCTATCATATCAGCTATAAGCCCCAAGCAGAATAAACTCCAAAAAGAAATTATTTCCAGTATCCCCCAAGTTCAAGACAACAGCTCTGTGCATTTAATCGAACACAAACTTGTCCGTGTTGAAATTAATCTTTCCTGGGTTCAGCACAGATCGACCCTGCTTCCATCCTCCTCGTCTGTCTGAAAACCAGGCCCCAAAACTGACATAGAGCTGTTCCATAAATTCGCCTTCGGAACTTCCAGGACCCGCACCAAATAAGACAGTTTTTAAAACCCAGAGTGTGCACCGTACCCTCCGTGGAAGAGACAATTAGGTCTGAATTCACTGCATCCTGCAAGCGAACTTGTCCCTGTGATATGGCAACAGCTTGGGTCTCTCTTCTTTCGGCTGCCACATGGCCTCGGTGTAATGCATACTCTCCGTTCAGTCTTGCAGCATTCCCCAAAGCAGCGATAGACCATTCAGAATATACCTGTCTCTCCTCAGTTGGAGTCGTAGAGATGACTATGTGTTTCTCCATCCTCGAAAGAGAAATTTCCAGTTTAGTATCCATACTTTGCAATAAGGTGAGGAGCTGCTGCCATGGACTATTCTGCTATAATTCCGACTTAGTAGTAGAAACCTCGCATGTAGGATCTGCGGCCTTACTTATGCTCCCAGCTTTTATTTTAATGGTTGCATAGGTAGGATTTCTGAAGCGCTCCATTACAAATTTGATATCAATCAACAGCCAGTCAGGTGAGGAATTCTAAGCTAGTGCCAGAACCGACGTTTAAACAGCCAATAACACTTTTTTTTAATAAAATATAACAGCTGAAGTGTAGCACGTTCTGGAAAAGCTTCCTGCCTGGAGAACGGCTCTCTAGCGTCCCCGAGGTTCTTTTATGTTTACTGGATTCAGGGTTCCCTGATTCAGCCACCCCGATTTCTGAACCATCTCTTGTAGCCTTTTCTTTGTTATGCTGCTTACTTTGAGGGGCTGGACCCTCATCTGAGCCTTTAGGTGATGTGGAGGCAGACTGAGAAGTCATAATGTCTTCCAATTTTTTTAGCCCTTTCCTTCTGCATTTTAGGGCAGAGCCTAATACAGAGTTCACAACTGACAAAATCATGATCTGGACCCAGCCACCTCAAACACAATTCATGGCAGTCTGCCTTAGCCTGGAGTTTACAAAGTACGGTTATGTACTTACCATAACAGTAGATCTTCAAGAGAATCTCTTCCATTAAGCCACACCTTTGGAACAACAGCCATCTTGGCATTAGGACCACATGGAAACTTTTGCCAAGCTGGGGCCACTCATATCGACGTCCCGCATCAGCGCATATTTAACTGTGGGTGGCCCTACCTCTCCTCAGTTCCCCGCTGGAGATTAGATTCAATGAGCCTCTTTTTTGGGGAACCAGGAGAGTAAGCCAGCAGCAAGCATACTAGGTGAAAAAGGTACTGGAAAGGAGCACCATCTACCAGTGTGAAATGTACTGTGTCACCCAAGAGGGATGAAGGGAGGATCATATGAAGAAGCCAGCAGAATTAGGCCTTTTGGTCTATCTAGTCTGCTCATTGTGCACGGTTCTCAACTCAGGCTGATGTCCCTGCTCCCCCTCCCCTACTGTTCCATCCCTTTCATCCCCCCCATGACCTTTATCTTCCCCCTATATCTATCCCAGCCTCTCTTGAAGCTGCCCACTGTCCTCGATGAGATCACCTCCTCTGGTAACTAGCCCCATTTGCTCACCACCCTTTCTGTGCAGAAGTGTCTTCTAACCTCCCTCTTAAACACTCCCTCCCCCCAATTTCAGGCTGTGCCCCTCCTGGTTTTGCTGCAGCTTAGCCTGAATAGACCCTCCCTGTTCACTTTATTAATCCCTTTCAAGTACTTGAAGTTCTCAATCATGTCTCCACTCTCTCTTCTGTCCTCCAGGGAGTACATGTTCAGGGCCCTCAGTCTCTCTTCGTATGATTTACCCTGCTGCCCCGCAATCATCTTTGTAGCCCTCCTCTGGCCTGTCTTCATTAGGTTGATGTCATTTTTAAAGTGAGGGCTCCATAACTACACTGCATACTCCAAATGCGGTCTCACCCTTGACCTGTACAAGGCAATACCACCTCCTGTCACCTACTGCTGATCCCCCCTGGCTCTGCATCCTAACATCTTGTTTGCTCTTGTCACTGCCTTTTTGCACTGCATAGAATGCTTCAGGTCACTAGTTATGATCACTCTCAGATCCTTCTCCTCCTTTACGGGACATACCTGGACCCCTCCCAGGTAATACTCTGCCCTGGGATTTTTGGCTCCAATGTGTATAAACTTGCACTTCTTGGCATTCAGTTACCAGATTCCAGACCACTTTTTAAATCTTTTTAGGTCCTCCTTAAGGTCCTGTATTCCCTTGGCTGAGTCCACCCTTCCACAGAGCTTGGTGTTGTCCATGAACAGACACATTTTGCCCTTGATTCCATCCCAATATTATGAATGTTAACATTAAATAGCACCGGCCCTAGCACTGAGCCCTGCGGGATGCCACTTGTGACCACCACCCTGGTGCTAGACAACTTTCCACTCACCATCACCTTTTAAGTCCTGTTCCCTAGCCAATTTTCCACTCATCTAACCATCTTCTCTTCTACTCCGAGTTCCACCAACTTTCGGATCAGCCTCCTGTGGGGACAGAGCCAAAGACCTTGCTGAAATCCAGGTACAGGATGTCCACTGCTTAGCCCCATCCACTGTTTTGGTTACCCAGTCAAAATCCTCAATCAGATTCATTTGACAAGACCTCCCTCCAGGGCTCCAGATAAGGTGAGTACCAACCTATTCTACACACCTCATTTTAGGAAATACTCTTCAGAAATTTTTTTTTTTTTTACTGAGTACCAGTACTCACCTAACATTCGTTAATGCTCCACACTCCATAGAATAGTGCTTCATAAGATAACTGGTGATTCAAAAGGAGAATTTTTTTTTTTTTTTACAGATTTAAAGCACTCATATGCATCCCAATCTTTTATTTTAAAACTGATGAGTAAATTATTCCTACCCGCCAACATTATCTGGAGCATGGCTGGCACCTGCTCAATTCTTATCTAGAAAAAACATTGTTTTTAAAAATGTACTCCTCACTCCACTCTGACCAGATATTTGCACACATTTGAATGTGGTTTTACTCACCTCACTTTCAATAAGTACTGTACTCATCCCCCAAAAAATCTTCTCTGGAGCCCTGCATCGTTCTGATAAATCCATGCTGTCTTGCATCCTGGAGATCATGCTCTAGATGCTCTATTAATCATTCCTTTAGTATGGTCTCCATAAGATTACACACTATCAACGTGAGACTGACCAGTCTGTAGTACCCAGGGTCAGCCCTGGGGCCGCTCTTGTGGAGGGGCACCACGTGTGCCATTCTCTAGTACTGGGGTACCACGCCCAACACCAGTGAACAACTGAACAGGTTTGTCAAAGAAAGGTCGGCATGGCTTAAGGGCAGGGATTCTCTTGAAGATCTACCGTTACGGTAAGTACGTAAGTATACTATCTGACTTCAAGGATATCTCTTCCTTTAAGTCACACCTTTGGAACCAGTCCAAAGGAGTACCAAAAAACAGACAGGAGGATGGCAGTCTGGATCAACAGAGGAGTCCTTGTAGGACTGCAAGGCAAAAACCAGCATGTCTGCAAGAAGCAATGTCCAGACTGTAATGCTTAATGAAGGTGTGGACTGTACACCAAGTGGCTGCAGCACAAATGTCAGCAGCAGAGACATTTGTGAAAAAGGTGGCAGAAGTGGCCATACCCCTGGCGGAATAAGCACGAACACCAGGAAGTTCCTTACCGTACTTTCTATTACAAAAAGTAATACAATGTGCTAGCCATTTGTATAGGCACTGTTTAGACACAGGAGCACCCTCTTTCCCAGGGGCGAATGAAACAAAAAACTGAGAAGACTTTCTGCAGTCCTTGGTGCGAGTAATACAGTATCTTAAGCTTCTATGCATGTCTAAAGTATGAAGCAATGCTTCACCTTGATTGGCATGGTCAGGATAATAAACTGGAAGGTGGATGGATTAAGCTAAAGTAAAATCTGACACCAACTTTGGTAGGAACTAAGGATTTGTACATAAAGAAACTGTCTTTGTGGAAGACTTAATAAGAAGGCTCACACATCAGAACCTGTAGCTCAGAAGTTCTTTGAGCGGAAGTAATGACAACTAAAAATAACACTTTCCATGTGAGAAGGCATAAGTCACAAGTCGCTGCTGGCTCAAAAGGAGGTAACGTAAGCTTTTTCAAAATGAAATTCAAGTCCCAGAAAGGGACTGTATTGCAAATGGGTGGTTTAAGATGTAGTATACCTTTGAGGAACGTATGGGAGACTGCCAGGTGTGCAACCGTATGCCTGTCAATAGGTGCGTGGTAAGTTAATGTAGCTGCCAAATGCACCTTAAGAGATGAATATTGCAGAAGCTGCCCATGAAGAAAAAAACACTTCCATTTTAGTGCACAGGTATGTCTGTTGGAAGGCTTTCTGGCTGCTATGAGCACGTTAGCTACTTTAGGTGACACATGAAAGCATGCAATGGCTAAGTTTTCAAGAGCCATGCATGAAGATGCAGTGACTTCAGGGCTGGATGTAGCATGGAGCCCTTGTTATGTGAGAGAAGGGTTTGACACAGTGACAAGGGTAGTGGAAGTTCTACCACTAGCTGATGCAGAAGGGGAAACCAGATTTGGTGTGGCCATAGAGGGGGTATAAGGATGAGGGTGGCACCCTCTAGCTACAGTTTGAGTACTACTGTCTATATGAGAGGAATGGGAATGTATACAGAAACCTCCCTTTCCAAGACAGGGAGAATGCATCTCGCCAAAAAATTCCAGGCCCTGGAGCGAGTGAGCAGAAATGCAGCAGTTTTGTGTTGCATGAGGATGCAAAAAGGTCCACCTCTGGATGATCCCATTTAGCGAATATGTCTTCAGCCACTGTGGTCTGAAGTTCCCATTTATGCATCATGGTTGGTGACCTGCTTAACTTGCCTGCTAAGAGATTCTGGGCACCTGGGAGATGCACAGCTGATAGTTGCAGGCCATGACCCAGAGCCCAGCACCAGACTCTCATTGCCTCTCGGCATGGGGAGAGGAATGAGTCCCTCCCTGTTTGTTAATGTAGTGGACTACACTGATATTATCCATCTGGATCAATACAGGGCCTCATTTAAGGTACCACTGGAATGCACAGAGACCGTACAGTATAACATGCATTTCCAGTATATTGATGCACAGACTGGTTTCCTGTTGGCTCCATAAGCTCTGTGTTTGACAGGACCCCATATGAGCCCCCCCCCAACTGGAGAAGGATGTATCTGTGGTGAGGATTTGCGTTGGTACTGGAAACACAAATGGGATGCCCTTTAACAGGTCGATGCAGTCCATCTACTATATTAGGGTTTTTCTCAATGGGGATGTAACAAGGACCTGTTGATTCAGGTCATCAGTTAACTGGTCCAGCTCTTTCAGCCCACCATGGAATGTGCATATAAAAGCGTGCCAGAGGTACTGTAACAATGGCTGCTGTCATGAGACCCAGAAGACATAAGAAATACCTGTCTGGGACCTTGTGACTGTTGTACAGAAGCTGGACTTCAGCAATAATGCATTCTGCCCTGTCTAACACTGGGATACTGTCTTGTTATTCCCAAATCTTTGAAGAGCTGTCTTTTTCAAGACAGGGTCTGTAGAAGACTTTCCCTGGAGCTGGCCTTTAAAAGCAGTCATCCAATCGCCGGCCCGGTAGCGATGAGGGTTGAGAAGCTGGACGCCACACCTCACACCACACCGGTGACCCAGGTTCAGGAACGAGCCTGGACCATCGGGGGTTGGCAGAGGAGGGAAGAGATTGAGCATCCAGATGGATTGCTCTCTCTTCCCTGGGGAGGGTTTGGAGTGCGCTCGCTCTTGGAGCGACCTCTGGTGGCGGGCTGGAGGTCGCCAATCGTAGCAGCGTGGCATATGCCTGGGGAGGCGGAGCCATGGCATTCCGTTGCCTTGCTGGCCTGGCTCCATGACAGACAGCAACAACAAAAAGTGAAAACCCCCTGGCTCGATGAGGAGATGACGAGGGCCCCAGGGATCTCCCTCTCATCCCCAATGCCGGGCCAGGCCACACCGGGGATCCATGGCCGACTTCCTAGAGGGATAGACCCTCTAATTCCAGATAGTGCCACCGAGGGAAGGTGGGCCCTGTTCTGGGGGGGGTGATCCAGAGTGCTGGGAAGTCCCTCGAAGGAAGGGTGAACCGGTGTGGATGGCCACAACGGGGAGTAGAAGGGGTAGGATTGTGTGGGCACCTCTGACGGATGCCTCGGAAAGCCAGGTGTATAAAATAGAATAAAAAAAAAAAAAGGCAGTCATCCAGGTATGGGAAAACATATAGGCTTTCCCTTTGAAGAGTTGCTGCCACCACAGCTAAGTATTTGGTAAAGAGTTGTGGCATGCAAGATAAGCCAAAAGGCAACACTTTGAATTGGTAATGCTCCTCCTCCTCCAGTATAAAGCATAGAACTGTCTGTGATTCTTTCTGATTTTGATATGTAGATAAGTGTCCTTCATATCCAGAGAGCACAGCCAGTCCCCAGGTTGTAAAAGGGGTATAAGAGCCTTTAGGGAGACCATACAAAACTTCTTGTATTCTATGAAGAAGCTGAGTCCCCTCATATCTACCACACATCTCCTTCCATTTTGGAACTAGGAAGTACCTGCAATAGAACCTTTTGTTATTTGAAGTTGGTGGAACCAGTTCTATGGTATATTTTTGTATCAGTGACTGTATTTCCTCTTTCAGCAGCAATATATGTTCTGGAGGAAAGCTGGAAGGAGGCAGAGGATGCACTGGAGGAGTCTGTAAAAGCTCCAGTGCATGCCCCTTTGCAACTATCTCCAGTACCCATTCGTCTGTGGTGATCTACCTCCTTTTTTGGAAAATGAAGGGAGATAGAGATATGACCCCCTACAGCAACTCCTGGAGATAAAAGTGACTGGGGTGTATGAGGAATGCAGTCAGACTGAACCAGTGGCTGCAGTGCCACCAGTTCCAATGGTTGGTCTTTGGTGCTTTTCAGTATGCACCTGGGTAGAAAGGGGCTGGCATGGCACCACTACTTCTGGTTCTGGGAGGGCCGATAGAAGGTAGCATAACTACCTCTGGCAGCACTGTTGCAGAAAGACCCTCTCCCTCTGCCTCTTGCAGGTGTGGGATAGAGGGACTTAACTGGCCTGAGAGTCATTTTGGATGACTTAAAGACTTCCTAAAGTTTGTTCAACATCATAACCAAACAGTTTCCTGCCCTTGAATTGCACATTTAACATTGCCTGCTGGACATCAGTGGCAAAGCCAGCCACTCTTGTCCATGAATAGCATCTCATGCAGATGCCAGAAGCAGTAGCCCTGGCAGAGACATCTGAAACATCATAGGCTAGGCAGAATAGATGCTCACCTACTGTACCTCAGTACCAGCATTTAACTGTTTCAATAACTCAGTTTTCACAGAACCATCTGGTAAGGCCTGTGCAGCTGACTTGGCTTTCTTTCACATGGCATTTTGATATTTAATCATATATGCTTGTTAGTTAGCTATTCTATGGCCCAATGAGGCTGAAGTATAAGTTATTTTCCCATGACATCAAGCCACCACCTAGATTCCTTGTCAAGTGGTAGGGAGCTAAGCTGCTTAGGTGCTTTAGATCTGTCATGAGCAGCCATTACCACCACAGAATCTGTTTCTGTTTGGGTGGCATAATATGGTTTGGCAGTAGGTGCAGGATACTGTTTATCAGCTTTGTGCGGCACCGCAGGGGATAATATTTGGCCTGGGCCAGGTAGCAAAGGTAGCATCCTGCAAAGCTGAATAAATAGATGCATATCCACGATGCTCAACAAAGCCTGCTGGCTCATCACTGGCTCCCACTGACTCACTCATACGTGTGACTTATACGCACAATCTGGCTGGCTACAACTCTCAAACCGCATAAAGTACCAGACCTGCATTATGGCAAAGAAAATTACTGTGGGTCTTGTACCACCTGAAGTCCAAGCCCTCCTTTGCCCTAGCAGCAAGCCCAGACACACCAGGGGCTCTGCAACCCAACTCCTTCAGGTCCCTTGCTACCATACTTCTCAGGGTCACAGATCCTTTGCCTACAGGGCTCCCAGTTGGTTGAACATGCTCAGTAGTAACCTCTCATCTGTGCGAATGCTTGAACTGTTCAAAACCAAACTCTGCTCATTCCTCACTGCCTCCAGCACCTGTGACTGCCCTACTTAAAAGCCTGCCTTACCCACACGCACCGCTACATCACTACTTCCCCACCTTGCACTTCCTCTTTTCACTACAACCCTGCCCCCCCCTTTATTTTTTACTTTTCTTCTCTTTGACTACAGCACTTCTGTCTGTAATATGACAATGCCTCTGGCTGCACCTTTTCCATATCTCTCTTCCCTTCCCCTGCCCTGTACCCTATCTACTGCTGTTCAGAACTTTAGCACTAGTTTAGCCTGAATGTTCTTAGTCGTATACATGTACTTGCTGTTATACTGTCACCATGCCTTTGTAACTCAATGTCTTGTCTACTCTGTATTGCACCTACTTTGACTCGGAACCTTTGTAAAAGAGCCTTGGCTCAAAGGTACTTGTAATCCTAGATTTAATAAAAAAAAAATAAGAGGTATGAGGATGGAGTGCATGGCACTTCTAAAAAAGAAATTAAATTGGAATCTTCTTTCTACACTGCAGATCCCAACTCAGTCTGAATTTGCTGCAGTAAAGACTGAAAAGAGGTATCCTGAGGAGAAGACCTTGGAGTATATACTACAGAGTCTTTACTACAGGAAGACAAAGTAGAACCGGAAAGGGGATTATATGGCAGTTCTCCAAATTCCTCCTTCTTACCATAGTCCTCCTCCATCATGAGGTCAGGATTATACTCCACATCATCGTCAGTAAGCCTGTTGATTAGAGGGATGAATGACTGGGCTGGCGACACCAGTAGCAGCTGTGAGGAAGGACTAGGCAGTGAACTTGATGTATCAGTCAATGTGGCTTGAACAGTCAGCAGTCCTGTCGACTGCAACACAGGCTGTGATGGTAGGCCTGGCGAGAGGCATTGAATCATCTCCGAGAAAGATGCCAGTACTGCCTCTGAGTTGATGGCACCCTGGCCAGGGGTCATGCTTGGAATGGTCGACAACTGGCTGAGACCAGATGATGATGGCATTGTATTGGCTGAAGTAGGCCTGGTAATGCTGAAGCCAGACCCAGGCCTTGGTGTCTAATCATTGGTTGGGGGGGCCTGTAGTCACCATTGCTGAAGCAGGCAGAGACAAGGCATACCTGAAGGATGCAACAGCGACTGGGATCTTGCAGGAGAGGATGCCGTTTCCTTATCCCCGTGTTTGTGTTTATGAGTTGAATAAGACTTCTGTTTTTTTATGTCCTTCTGCTTCGACAACTGTGAGCTTGTGGAAGGAGTCGGCAACGCCTGTTTTTAACCTTGGTCTCCACGGTGGCCGCCAATGTCTTTTTAAGCAGAAACATTTCTAGGTCTTTCTGACAGCATCACCAAGTAGCTTGGTTAAATCTCTGGCACATCTCACAGGCCCAGACATTATGAGAGAGGCCAAGGCAGCAGACACACACTTTGAGGATGTCATTCCTGAAAATCTTCTCTCCACACTCGCAGTATCGGAAGAGCATCGATGGCTTGGAATTTATGCAGAGGCAACAAGAAGAAATTTTCTATATAGAAAAATGCTGTCAATGACATTTCCACAACAGATCCAAAGAGGCTAATCAATGGCAGGAAAAGAACAGAGGAGAAGTAGGGCTGCCCACAGTGGTATACGTTCTGACACATGACATGGACGTGGGCAGCCCCAGCCTGGCAAAACTTTCTGTGTTGTCCTAATGCCTGACTGCTGTTGTTCCAAAGACATGGCTTAAGGGAGAAGACAGTTCCTCGAAAGTAAGATCAGATTTTACAGTTTTTAAAGCCTGTGGGTCCCGCCTTCTTTTTAGGCCCATCAGTCATGCCAAAACACTGACAATACAAGAAAGAAGTTCTGGTTCCCCAAATTAATAGCAATGGCTTAGAAAAAAAAATGCAGTTTTATTCCTTTTTAGTCAAGAACCACAATAGCTAAGTGCGCTTAACAGGAAAAAAGGCCCAATTATTGTCTCGGTTCTGAAAGAGAAGGAACCAGAAAATTAAAATTAAAATACCCCAAAGCAGCCAGCCCAGTGGCACTGACCACTGGAGGGTCACTGGACCTGCCACCTCGCTATGCGGTGGCCATGTTCAGGAGCGAGCACGGGCTGCCGGGCTGGCAGGAGGAGAAGGATCAAGGCCCAATGGACTAATCTCCTTCTCCGGGGAGGGGGGGGGTCGCCAGTGGTCGGCGCTCACCTGCTCTCTAGAGGAGGCTGGGGGACAGGGCGCTGATGCTGTAGAAAGGAGGAGGAGATGGGGCAGATGCTTGGTGTGAGTCCGTGCACACTCTCTCTGCAGGCATAACTGCACATCTCATCTCCTGGGGAGAAACTAGGAAAAACAGATGCCGTGGCAAAATAATGGAGGGCGCCTCACAGGCTCCGCTCCCAGCTAGCCACGACACTGGCCACACTAGATCCAGTCTCCGGTTGGAGTTGGGGAACCCCGTCGGCCCCGCTGGGGGGTCAGCTCTGGAAGTACAGGCCAGCGCCAGATTGTAGATGCCAGGAGACGGGGCTGGGGACTCCCTCTGGAGGATGGCTGGCATCAGGAGAAGAAAGTAATAGCCAAAAAACAAACAAACCTCAAAGCAGGTACCCTTTTACCACTTTTTATAAATAAATTCAAATGGTTCCCTGAAGGCGGGAACTGTGCTGCAAAACGGCCTTCTCTGGTTCCTTGGAACTGATGTGGATCTGGAGAAGTTACAAATATACATACAAATACAAGAAAATAAAAACACCCTAACTAACACAGAGTTATCGAGATATAACTAAATGCTAGACCTTCAAATAAACAACAAAATAATAAACTGTAATCGGTCGAAGTGAAGAGAAGATTCTGGGGCAACTGCTTTCTTCAGGTGGAGAAATAAATCTGCCACCAGAACGCAGAGATGAGCATGACCACACAGCAGAGTTTTGAATTTCATTCTGACATTCTCTGATTAGCATAAAATTCTAAGCTCCGGGACAGCTCAGTCCAGGTGAATGATTGCAGTCATTAAAGAGTCGTTCCAAGATTTAAAAAATGGTGTTTTCGGCCATTCCGGTGGCATAGGGGGTTGAGGCACTGGATGTCTTATCTCGTGCTACACCAGCAACCTGGGTTCGGGAACGACCTTGGTTTGTCGGGGTACTGGCATGGGGGGGGCGGAGCAGGATTGAGCATGCCAGTGGGCAGCTCTTCTCTCCTGAGGGTGGTGAGGGTGGGTTAGCCCCCCCATAGTTCCGCTCCCATCAGGTGGAGGTCTGGTGGGTAGCGCAGGTGGAGAAGAGGCGGCAAGTATCGGGAGGTGGAAGGGGCTGATCTGGTGCCACGGGGTGCGAAGCATGCCTCCACACCCTCGCACAGCCATGTGCCAGGGCCTTGGGGGGGCTTTGGGATGAAAATCCATTTAAAAAAATCCATATGTGTCTCTGTCGCCAGTTGGTGGGAAGAGATTAAGGGGACCAAACAGTTAAATAAAAAAATTAAAAAATGGGGTTTTCAATATATTGACCCATTGCATTATGCTGGCAATAGTCTTGTGAGGTAACAATGGAATGTTTTCGATACATCCACTATGGGAGAGAAGGGATCAAAAATCATGCTTAACAGCAGGTGATCCCTTCCACTTCCTAATCTACCACCCCTTTCCCATGATCAGACGTTTTGTGATGTCTAACAAGGGGAAGAGAACAGGGGAATGCCACACACAAGTGAATGGAGGACATTTGCAGAGCTGTTTTATATTATTTAAAGCAGTCTTTGATATAAATGAAAGCTATTGCTCAACTAATAAGGCACCTATTAGTTGAGTGATGGCTTTCATGCCCTATTAGTTGAACGATGGCTTTCATTTATACCAAAGGTTGCTTTAATTAATATAAAACAGCTCTGAAAATGTCCTCCATTGACTTGTATGTGGCATGTCCCCATGCTCTCCCCCTAGTTAGATGTCACAAAAGTGAGCACGGGGGCAGGGCCAGCAGACTGGGAAGTGGAAAGGATCGACTTTCCATATGTTCAGCATGATTTTTGATCCCTTCCCTCTCGTAGTGAATGTACTGAAAACATTCTGTTGTTACCTCACAAGACTATCACCAGTATAAGGTAATGGGTTAATGTACTAAAAACTCTATTTAAACCCCATTTTTAAAATCTTGGAACTTCCCTTTAGGCATAAGTGAGGGCTTCCTGGAGTATGACGATCCAATGTCACTGGGTGGAGTTGGGTATATACCACCCATGCAGTGGGAGCTTAGCTTCAAGACATCTGACGAGTCAGCACTTCTGGTGGAACTACCAATGTGTAGATAGTAAACTGTATCCACACCCCTAGAACCTTAGGTTTTAAACACTTTCTGTTGCCTCAAAGAAAACTTTAAAAAATATAATACTTTGGTGCAATTCAGCTTGCTTTCCATTTATATTTTATATATTTATTTCTCCTCCCTGTAATTTATTACTACAGAAATGTGTATGATATGAGATTATTGTCCCTTAGAGTTCATCTGCCTCTATAGCTTACTCCCTACTTCAAGTAATAATCCTCTGTTTTGACATCACAGTCCGTTGCCATAGGAGTAACTGTGTGGTCACAAGCAGTGCTCTATGACTTCAGGTAGGGAGAAAGCAGTAGGAACACATTAACTCTTCAGGAGCAAATATCCTGTTTTCATGCAGATGACCTCACTACTAAATAATGGGGAGGAGGAATACAGAACTAATGGGAAATAACAAGCTAGACAGTGCCTAAATATTATGTTTTGTTAAAGTTCTCCTGAACACGTCACCAGCTCTTTAACATGGGCTCTGTCTTTGGACTTCCCTTGGTCCTTTTCTTTTAAAGACTAGGAACAGACAGAAGACTCCACCCAGGAGTATTTATGCTTCCCTGAATGACAGTGTTTCTTTGTTGACGATTTTGAAGACTTGTTTGAGTTCTCTTCTGGTCAAGCCAGAGTAGGCTCTGACTCTGTTGTCAAAGTCCTCAGGGAGCAGCGAGATTACAGAGAGCCAGCGCTGGCAGAATGAGCAGGTGAGGCTGGTGCCACATCCTGGGATACATGCTGCTTGCTTCCCATAGCTTTAACTTTAAGAAAGGTCACTAAAGCCTTCCGACAACATCTCCTCTTGGCCTGGTTTAAGCCTTGGCCGATGCTGTAGACCTTAACATTGTGTGCTAGGCCTAAACAACAATGCACAATGAGTGATCACCACCATTGTATATCTTTATTTCACTGCAATGACAGAAATGAAAAAGCGGTTCCTTTTCTTTCATCAGCAGCCTAAAAGATTTTTTTTTTGTTAGTAATTTTTCTCCCCATGGTTCCCGGCCGGCTACCCCAGCCACCCAGCGCCATCACCCGAACATCGGACCTCCTCTCCTATGCCCCCATGACTTATCCTTCATGGCAGGGGTGGTGGGGAGTGATTCTACCTATCGTGAACAAATCCAGCTGTGGAGTCCTCTTGGGTCGGCGCTGTGGGGGGACCATCTTCATGCTCTATGGCCAGGGACCTTCTTCCGCTTTACTGTTTTGGAAGGAGCGTGCAATACAGCTAATGATGCACAGTGCTGCATGTCAGGCAGCTGCTCCTCCTCCACCCCTACGTCTGGGACACGGCATGCCGACCCCCAGTCGGTACCAGGGGTCTGGCAAATGCCCATCCATGGTCCCCATCCTCCCAGGGAGAGGAGAGCTGTCCCTTGGATGCTCAATCCTCTCCCTCCCAGGCCAACCCCCATCGACCTGCTCGCACCACAAACACAGGTCACTGGCATGGCACGAGGTAAAGTATGATGCCACAGCCCTTCATGCCACTGGGCTGGTGGCTTGTTTTTAAAGAAATAAAAGCATGAAATACACCAGTAGTCAATGGCAAATTCTGGTGTTGCTCCTCCTTGCAGTGATCCAACAAGCTCTTGACAATAGGAGAAAGAACTTAAACATGATGAGACCACCCATATTACATAGACGGCGATGATACGTGGTGACATCGATGGCTCCAGCTAGCAAAAGTTTCCAGGTGGTCCTAATGCTGATAGCTTACAGTTCCAATGGTTTGGCATTATGGAGGAAGATGTCCAAAAAGATCATCCCCTCCAAGTTCTGCGACAAATGCTGTAATACATGTGGGTGTGCTTGTACTGCCCCCCCACCCCCAGAGCGAGGGATATGCTTTGAATTAGGCGTAAGAGAAGGAACACTCTTCTGCATCCTAGCTGTTTGGTTATTCTTGTAGAAGGGCTTATTGATATAACAAAGGAAGGCTCTGTGTAACACTTGATTGCAACTGACAATTATAAAACCAAATGTACCTTCACCTGGGCCATCAGTAGTTGGGTAACAGGTGCTGAGAAATTAGCATGAGTCATGCTAGAATAGCATAGAGCAACATCCCATACAGAGACTGTCTCAAAGTTTCATGACATGCTTTAGAAACACAGAATTTGCTGACGACCCTCACTCATCCCTGCCTATTTACTAATATCCTTCTAAGTCTATGTGACGCATGCTTGAATCCCCCTGCTATTTTCACCTCCTGACGTCCACCACTCTTTCATAAAATAGTACCTCCTCACATCCCTCTTATACCCCCCCCCAGCTTCATCGCATTTCCTCTGGTGCTCTTTCTCATTTGAAGACTCCCCTCCGGTACCCTATTCACCCCCATGAGGTGCTTGCAGGCCTCTATCATGTCCCCTCTCGCTCTCCTCTATTCCAGGGTGTACATGCTGAGATTTCTCAGTTTCTCCTTCTAGAGCTTTGTATGCAACCCCTGCACCATTTTAGTTTACTTCATCTGTACTGCCTCTACCCACTTCTGCCCTATGTCCTTTCTGAGGTGTGGCATCCAGAACTGGACACAGTACTCCAGGTGGGGTCTCACAAGTGAGCGATACAGTGGCAACACCACCTCCCTCCTGCTGAAGATACCTACTGCTTTGTCACACTGTTTTGCCACTATGAGGGCATCAGATATGATAACTCCCACATCCCTTACCTGCTTAGTGACTGTCAGTAGCACCTCCCCCCAATCCTATACTTAGGCCAGAGGTCACTACTATATAAATGTCCTTTACTGTTTATTGCACTCCCTCTATATATTGTGAAATGTTCAACAGAATCGTCTTTTAAAAAATCCTTTCAAAAATGGCTTAATGATTCCAATGAATGTACCTGTTTTTCATCATAGGTCACGTACAGCTGGTTATTCCATTTAATATGTCCATGTTTGTTGTAGTTGTTCTGTGTAATATCTATTGTAATAGTCTGTTTTGTGTACACTTGTCGCATATGAAAACGGGCAGAAATGCTCATTGTGCTTACAAGTATAAAAAATTAAAACAAACAATACCCATCTCCTGGGTTCCTATGTACATGATTTTCCACTTTTTGACACTGAACCCCAACTGCATGCTTCTGACCATTCCAAGTCTCCCAAGGTCCCCATGCATTCTCTCCATCCCACCCAGCGTGTCCATACTATTACAGATTTTGGTGTCATCTGCAAAAGGCATCTTTCCTTCCAGTTCTTCTGCAATGTCACTTATTAAGACACTGAAGAGGGCTGGTTCCAGTACTGAGCCCTGCGATACCCCACTGGTCACTCTTCCTTCATTAGCGTGAGTATCATTCACTACCAGCTTCTGTCACCTATCCATTAACCAGTTCTCCACCCAATTTACCACACTGGATCCCACCCCAGGCTGCTCAATTTCTTTATCAGTCTCCTGTGTGGCACAATGTCAAAGGTCTTGCTGAAGTCCTGACAGGTCACGTACACTGCCCTCCCCTGATCTATTCCCTGGTCACCCAAAGAATTCAATCAGATTCATCTGGCATGACCTCTCCACTGTGAATCCATGCTGTCTTTGGTCTTGTAGCCCACTGGATTCAAGATATTCTGTCAACATTTACTTAGACAAGGTTTCCGTTAATTTCCCCACCGCTGATGTGAGACTGATTGGCCTATAGTTGCTAGCCTCCTCTCTTATGGAGAGGGACACATCTGCTCTCTTGCAGTAATCTGGAACCATGCCTGTTTCCTATGGGCTGTTGAATAAGGCCATCAGTGGGGCAGCTGGCACCTCCCGGAGTTCCTTTAATACATTTACATGAATTCCATCCAGTCCCACAGTCTTGTCCACTTTTTCAGAGCTGCAAGCTCCTTCAGGATTCTTTCTTCTGAAAATGGACTTGTGTCCACTTCCCACCCTTTGTTTCTGCTGCTCCCTGGTGGTTCGTCCTCCCTCCCAACACCATGAAGACCGAGCAAAAGCACCAGTTCAGGCTGTCTACTCTTTCTGGATCTTCTGCATAGTCTCCCACTTCCAACCCCCACCCCCAATCTTCATTTTCTCTCCTCTTGCTTTCCTCTTTTAATTTATGTACTTAAAGAAAGTCTCATCTCCTTTAGCTGTCCTTTCCTCTGGCTGTGCCTTTGCTCCCCTCACTGCTTTTCCTGCTTTCCTCTGTTTTACTCGGTATACCTCCCTGTCTTCCTCCCTCCTGAAAGCCACCTTTTTTTTCCCCCACCACCTTGGCCACTTTAGTAGAGAACCATAACAGTCTTTTTCCTTCTTTTACTCACTTCCTGCATGCAGAGGTTGGCTGACTTATAGTAATTATGCCCCCCCCTTATTTTTTTCCCCACTGTGCCTGCACCCCTCTCTGACAATCCCCCCTTATGAGGCAGGTTCTGAGGCAGTATCACATTTCTTTACAATCCATCCTCCTAAAGTCCAGGACCTTTATCCTCATGTGGTTTGCCTCTGATCCCATCATAATGTTAACCACACTGTACAGCAGACTTCCAGTGACGTCATGATCTGAACAGCGACATGAAGCCAGAGCTCTCGTTCCCACTGAGCAAAACTGTCTCCTTTTTAGTAGTTAATTAATATATGATATACTAAAATGACCTCAAGAGATAAAGGAGGTACAGAGTGATGAGATCTTGGTCTGAAGAGACTAAAATATGAGTAGGAGATGCTAGAAACTGGGATCCTAGTTCCGAGGGCAGCTGGAGCACCTTGCCCACCAGTGCCCATGGCCCTGTGTATGGCACTGAACATGAAGAGAAACGCTTAACCAGGACATGGTCTGAGAGGCTCTTAAGAAATTCGAGCCTCTCGTAAAGAAAACAAATCAGAATTCCATAAGCTGATTGAGTGTTTGACTTGACTGGACTGGAGTGCTGTTTAGATGAGGCTGAGGAACATGTGGCAGTAGTAGAAAAGGTGTCTCTACAGCTCAGCATGGCAGTGGAATCCTAAATACATATGAAGCAGCTGAAAGAAAAGTGTTTGGATTTAGAAGCCAATTCACAATGGGATAATTTATATCTCTCCAGTTTGACAGAGGGCACAGAAATGGGTAATATGTGTGATTTAATCTCTGACCTCCTTAGAGATGTTCTGGACCTCCCACCAACTCTACAGTTTAAAACTGAGAGGGCTCACCAGACCTTATAACCTAAACCCACTGACCCAACGGCCAGGGCAATAATTATGAACACAGACAACTACAGGGCCAAAGAAGACATTCTCTGGTGGGCCTGGCAAAACAAAGAAGTCATATATAATGGATCTAGGCTATATCTGGAGCAGGAGTATGCACCAGACAATCAAAAGCAACACCTGCAATACTGGGACATCATTTGGGCTTTACAGGTGAAGCAGATTAATTTTCAGACCCATTACCCAGCTTATATGAAGATCTTTGGGGAGGACAGCATGTGTCTGTGTAATACTGTGGAGAAGACAACAGCAGACCTTAAGGAATGTTGTATTCCTCTAGAACAGCATAAGCAACAACTGGCATGCTCCACGAATCCCAGCACTCTCAGAGATTGGCAGCAAGTACGACGCCAACAGAGCAAGAAGAGCGGCCTCTCAGCAGCTCCCCAGGCTGCGCAAGAAATTTGACCTCTGTTGAAGAAAATGGCACAGAAATCATCAGGTGGTTCACTTATGACCCAAACCCCTGAAGCAGCAGTGCAGAGTTAAATACTGTTCTGCACTGGAAGGACCATACTGAAGGTCTATCATTCCATGGTGGACAGTTACACTTGGAGCAATACACACTTATCTCTGCTTGATTGCCAGCTGGGAAAACAATCTGCATAATCCCCGGAGATATCCTTAACCTAGCTGTAAGTACTACTGGTTCACCAAGACTTAACCTAGCATTCACCCCCCACGGGAACCCAGACTGTAATTAGCAGGCACCTTAACTGGACAAATAGGGAAGAGTTTTATTTCTGTTATGAATAGTAAACCTAGGAGCAACTACAACAGTAGAGGGTAGAAGGAGATGCCTTGAATTTAAATCGGTGCCTGACCAACTGAGGTTAATTCATTGTACACAAATAATGGACAAGAGTTGGGATGTGGGGTAATTAAATCATGTCCATAGAAGACACCCTTTTGCTTCCTAACAGAATTGCGAATGTTTCTATTTGAAAGAAGCAGTGCCCCTGGAATTTAAAGGACCACTTGCACAGACAGGGGGCCCTTACCTTAGAGTGCTGATGCATATTACATGGGATGCTCAATACATAAATATTAAAATGAGTTATAATGCAATCATAAAAACATAGAATTTGATGGCAGATAAGGACCGCTTGGCCCACCTAGTCTGCCCATTTCCCTACCTAATGGATAAGTTACAGATCCTAGTTATCCAACAGCCTACTTCAGTTCTGTGGGCTACATTGCAATGCTGTTCATTTCGGAGCAGGATGTAAAATAGAGGGGCTGAGCAGAGCTCTTGTCCGAGCAAAGCTCACATGCCCATTGTTGGCTATAGCACTCATTTGATGTTAGTCGTTAACCTCCAATGCAGATTGCAGGACTGGTGAAGCCAAGCTCCTCCCTGCCTGTAGGCTCTGAGAAGTTAGAAACATAGAAACATAGAAGTTGACGGCAGATAAGGACCGCAAGGCCCATCCAGTCTGCCCATTTCCTTTTCTACCTTATAAATGTGCCATTGGCCTTTGCTCTGTCAGTGACCTATCTATTCATAGTCATTTGTAATGCTCCCTTATGCCTATCCCATGCCTGTTTGAAGCCCTGCACTGTATTCATAGCCACCACTTCTTGTGGTAAGCCATTCCATGCATCTACCACCCTTTCTGTGAAAAAGAATTTCCTCACATTCCCCTAATCGCCTCCTCTAATCTCATGCTGTGTCCTCTTGTCCTGCTATTTTCTTATATTTAAACATGTTAGACTCTTTCACCTTGTTTATGCCCTTAAGGTGTTTGAATGCCTCGATCATATCACCTCTCCCTCCTTTGCTCAAGGGTATACATATTGAGCTCCGTTAATCTGTCCTCATATGTCTTCTGATGCAGTTCCTGCACCATTTTGGCTGCCCTTCTGGACTGCCTCAATTTGGTTAATGTCCTTTTGAAGGTGTGGCTCTAACATTGCACGCAGTACTCAGATGGGCCTAACTAGTGTCTTGTACAGAGGGATTATTACCTCCTCTTACGACTTGTGATACCCCTACTAATACACCCCAACACCCCTAGCCTTACTCTACTGCTTTAGAGGTCTGCTTGATGATTTCAGGTCATCAGTGATGATGATGCCCAAGTCTCTTTCTTCCTTTGTGACTGCTAGCAACTCCCTCCCAGCCTATAAGTGGCTTCAGGGTTTCTCTTCCCTATGCATGATTTTGCACTTCTTTGCATTAAATCCCAGTTGCCACTGTTCTGACCATTCTGCTAGTTTATCCAGATCTCTTCTCATTCTGCCCACCCCATCTGGATCATCTACTCTGTTGCAGATCTTGGTGTCATCTGCAAACAGACAAGCCTTACCCTCTAGTCCATCTGCGAGGTCACTAATGAAGATGTTGAATAGGACTGGCGCAGGACTGATCCCTGAGGTACTCCACTTGTGACTTGCATCTCTTCTGACTGTATACCATTTACCACCACTCTCTGTTTTCTGCCAGTCAACCAATTTGCCACCCAGTTGACCAACTTCGACCCACCCCAGCCTACCTAGCTTATTTATCAATCTTCTTTGTGGAACAGTGTCAAAAGCTTTGCTGAAGTCAAGGTAGGCTACATCAACTGCTCCTTGGTCCACAACTCTGGTTACCCAGTCAAAGAAATCTATGAGATTAGCTTTGACAGGACCTTCCTTTGTAAACCCATGCTGTCTTGGATCCTGTGCCCCTATGGATTCCAGGTGTTGCACTATCCTTTCCTTAAGGAGTGCCTCCATAATCTTGCCCTACTGAGTAAGACTGACCGGTCTGTAGTTCCCCGCCTCCTCCCTGCTACCACTCTTGTGGAGGGATCACATGAGCCCTTCTCCAGTCTTCTGGGACCTCTCCTGTGCTCAGAGACTCACTAAACAATTCTGCTAATGGCTCTGCTAGTTCCTCCTTTAGCTCATCCAAGTACCCTGGGATGTATGCCATCAGGTCCCATTGCCTTATCCACCTGAGCTTATAGCTCTTGTAGGACCCTTTCTTTTGTGAAGAGTAGTGCTCACCTCCTCCCCCCTGTGTCCATGATGCTGAGCTGTGGGCCCTGCCCTACCTTCTCTTCAGTAAATACTGAGCAAAAGTATCTATTTAGGATAGATGCCTTTACAGGGTCCTCCTCCTCACTTGCTCCCTTTTCTCCATTAAACTTAGCAATACCCCTCTGGACTTTCTCCTTTCACTAATGTATCTATAGAAAGTCTTGTCACCTTCTTTACTGTTCGTGCTAGTGTTTCCTCAGTTTGGGACTTTGCCTGCCTTACTGCCTTACCTGCTTCCCTTAGGGCAGTTTGGTATGCCTCCCTATCTTCATCCCGCTGTGTTCCCTTATATTTTCTGAAGGCCAGCCTTTTGGCTCTGACCTTTTCTGCTACTGTATTTGAGAACCAAAGTGGTTCTGACTAGTATTTGGACCTGCAATAAATGTGGGATTGTGATGAGGGATGGTAATTGGGGGGCACTCCTGGCAAGCAGACCAAAGTTGCGGCCTGGTGGTTGGGGGGGCTCCTCTTTTCCTTAGGCTGTATCCCAGGCTTGTCAAATTGACCTTATTTTAAAGACATTCCACAGGGGGCCCATTGGCCCAATATGCCTTATAACAGGTAATGAGGCTGGGAACTTTGATGCTGATTATGCACTGACTCACTGCATTTTCTGAAAATAGGGTCCTTCAAAGGAACTTTGAGGACTATCAGCTGTATCTGTCAACTTGGAAAAACTGCTTGTTTTCTGAACATTAATATACGGATAAACAATCTGAGTTATTATACTAAACTGGTTTAAGCTTGGTTGGGGAGGATTGCTTGTACTGTTAGCGTTAAGGTTTTAAATGTACTGATGTTAGGGTAGAGTTTTTGGTTGTTAAGTCTGTGCTCTCTTTTAGGTGGAGTAGGTCAAGCAGTAGCCCCGAAGAACCAGGGAAAGCACATCCCTATGCCTGGGACTAGCGGACTGGAGGAAATTAGGTCTGCAAACTGGGAAAGGAGTGGTTGGTATATCTCTCCCTTCCCTTGGAAGTGATTGTATAGGTTGTTGGTTTACTGTTTGAAGTGCCTGGTTGGCTTTGATTGTTTTATTTCAGTTTTATTATATTAAACACAAGGCAAGTAGTGGTAACAAATGTGAGATCTCTGGTGGTTGGGTGGGGGACTGGCGACTCCTCCTGTGAGGGATCAGGAGCAGACTGGCTATTGGGACATACAACCATCATGATGCCACCACAGGTTAAGATTCTCACGAATAATTGTTAATGGACTGACCAACCCAATAAAAAGGCAAAAGAAATCATGACAAGCGTCCGGCAGTCCAAAGCGGATTTTATTTTCCTACAAGAGACTCATCTTAAGGCTAGGGAACATAGAAAGTTGGCTTAGTTTGGGTACCAGGAGGTACACCACTCCTCATACAAATCTGAGTGGAGGAGGAGGTGTGGCTATTCTGATTCCAAGCAGGGTCCCCTTTGAATCTGAGGAAATCTTGACCAATGGTGAGGGACGGTATGTCATGGTCAAAGGCATATATAATGGTCAGAAAGTGACACTGGTTTACATCTATGCCCCCCGGTGCTAACTATGCATTTTGTTTGAAAATTATTTACAATGCTTTTGGAATGGGCTGCTGGAGTGGTAATCTGGGGAAGGGATCTTAACCTGACCTTTACGCCATATTTAATACTTCGCACATACCCCAGAGAGCCTATACAGTGGCTAAAAAAGTGAAGGCCCTCTTGGACAAGCTGGGCATATTTGATGCCTGGTGGCACCTACAGGGTTCCACAATTTATTTATTTAGTTTTTGTTTACCAGGTAAGGTGTCGTAGCCACAAAATATGACTATTTTCAGACACGACCCAGGAGGCTACAATACAAAATTGGCAGACAAAACAAATAACAGGTACAGTTCAGAGGTAATCAACCATGCAAGGAAAAACCTACACGATGTTCTGTGATGTAAACAGTATTGCTAATACTACAGAGACAATGGCAGAAAAATACACAATAGTACAAAACATAATAAGCATACAATCATAGTGCAATAGAGTTTTAACACATAATCCATGGAAAGTGCTACATATAACAGTAACAAGGGGTCAGAGCAAAACTGAAACATTTTGAGAGCTCAGTAAGGGGATGTCAAGCACCCTACGGGGGTTTAAAACAGGAACATAGAGCATGTTTGACAAGGAGAGTATGATGCATCTTTTTAAAAGCAATATGACTAGATGCAGAGCGAACATCAAGGGGTAGGGAATTCCAATATTTTGGGGCCAGGCAGGAGAAAGCTGAGGTTTCTTTTAGGGTTCTGCACCTAGGGGTGTATAGTAGAGAGAGTCCAGTAGAGCTGAGGCCATAGGTGAGGGACAGAAGCACCAGCATGCCTGCAGGAGAGGTATTTAGATTAGTTCTAATGATGTTGTCCAGCACAGTACCAAGGGCAAGGAGTCGATTGGCAGATGGAGAAGGCCATCTAAGGTCTGCATATAGCAAGCAATGGTGCTTCAAATGTGGGGAAGCCAAGGCATAATGACAGATACTATTGTACGTTGTATCCCACTTAGGATGGTTTTCAAAGCATTTATGTAGGTGACAGTACCATACACAAGGGATGGAAGTAGAATACCCCTAGAAATAGCCAGTCTAGCTGAGGGGGTAAGCATCCGACTAGTCCTGTAAGCTATTCCAAGTTTGGAGTTTACTGACTTGCAGGTGTCGATGATGTGTTGCTCAAAGTTGAGAGTTTCATCAAGCAGGACACCTAAATACTTGAATGAGGTTACTTTCGTAAGGGGAGAGCCATTTGCACAGGAGACGTTGAAAAGGTTGCGGTTTGTTCTAAGTTTGGTTGCACATCTGAAGAGCATGCCCTGAGTTTTACTTATGTTTAGGACAAGCTTTTTGTTGAGGATCCATTCTTGCATTATGAGAAATGCAGATGTTAGTCAACTATTTATTTCTCCTATGTTTGCAGAGGAGGTGTAGAGCACCAGATCATCTGCATACAAGATTGTTGAGCACCAAGGGGTGTTAGAAGATATGCCATTTATAAAAATGGAGAAGAGAAGAGAAGAGAAGAGAAGAGAAGAGGCCCCAAGATGGAGCATTGAAGAACACCAACATTGATAGAAGCAGAGTCTGACACCGCAGAGTTAAATTTTACCTGTTGTCTTCTGTTGCTTAAGTAGCTCTGGAACCAGTTTGTGGCTTTCTCCAAGAAACCAGTGAAGCTAAGGCAATCAAATAGAAGAGGGTGATCTACAAGATCAATCGCCTTTGAGAGATCAATGAACACTGCACCAGTCATGAGACCGTGATCCATAGCAGTAAGGGCATCATTTGTAAATTGTATCAGAGCAGTAGAGGTGCTATGCCCCTTGCGGAAACCATGTTGAGCAGGTGATAGGAGGGTATATTTAGAGAGGAACTCGGTGACCTGTATAGCCACTAATTTCTTGAGTATTTTGTCTAGTACTGACAGAATGGCCATGGGCCTATAATTAGCTATGTCCTTCTTGTCACCTTTCTTACAGACTGGGGTGACTTTTGCCAATTTCCGTATGTCCAGAACATGACCATGGCAGAGAGACAGTGTAAAGATTTTAGCCAATGGGGCCGCAATAAAATGAGCAGCCAACTTCAGGAGTTTAGGCTCTAGGTAGTCGGAGCCTACACTAGTACTATCAGAGATTGAGTTTAGTAGTTTTAGAACATCAGCATTTGGAATAACCTTAAAATAGAAGGGCGGATGTATGGGCACATTTGTGTGAGTAACAGGTGTCAGGATGCGATTTGCTGTGAAAGAGGCAGTGTATTTGGTAGATCAGTAAAGTATTTGTTGAAAGAATCTGCAATGGTGGTGGGGTCATTACAGTGCATACCATTGAGGACCATATCAGTCATGTGTTGAGACTGGTTTGAGCCCAGGAAGGATTTCACATGTGTCCAGAATTTCTTCGGGTCCCCAGAAGCTTCCAGCAATAGACCCTTGCAGTATGAGCTTTGACAAGCCTGGTTTGCTTTTTGCACATATTGCACTGCTTTCTGTAAGTGTCACATTCACTTTGCTAACCCAAGGTTTTGTAGAGGTTCCAACTTTTGTCACATGCCCAGAGGGAGGAGAGAAGTTCCTTGTGCAGCCACCTAGTCTGTTTGGCCCTAACCCGTCGATTCCGTTTAGGAGTATGTATGTCCTGGAGGGATAAGAATATAGAAAGAAAGATATTGAAAGCAGATTCAGTGTCTTGGGACTGGATAATAGGGATCCAGTTTACAGAAGAGGTATCATGTAGAAAGCGTGCTTGATCAAGTGTGGAAAAATCCCAGAAGGTGATGTAGCATGGCGAGGGGGCTGGAATCACCTGTTTTCCCCATATGCAAAACACAGGGAAATAGTCACTTATAGAATCAGGAAGCACACCTGAGGCAGTAATTCTATCAGGCTGATTTGTGAGTATCCGGTCTATAAGTGTTCCAGCAGCAGGTGACTGGGTCAGACTGGTGGGATCTTCAATTACCTGGTGCATGTTAAATCCATGTACTAGAGATACCAGTGCACTTTTATTTTTTCCCAGCCAATTTAGGTTGAGGTCACCAAGAATAAAAAGTTCATTTTGGCGAGCTGCAGAGGAAGAGTACTCAAGTAGTTCAGAGCATCCTAGTTGACCTGCTTTAGGAGGATTGTAGGCACATATTAAGTGAATCTTTTTGGTTCCAAGTAGAAGTAGGGTATGTAAAAACTCACAGCTAGAGGCAACCGAACGTTGCATTAAAGACATATTCAGGAGGTTTTTGAAATAGAGCACAATTCCACCTCCCCTTTTCCCAGATAGTCTGTCTCCTCGAAATAGGGAATGGTTAGGAAGAGAGCAGGAAGAGTCAAGAGTAGAGGGCTTTATTCAAACTTCAGTCAGAGAATGTCAGGTTCATATATGGATATCCATGCCTCAAGTTCAGTAAAGTTACAGAGAAGGCTTCTAATGTTTGAAGTGTGCTATACAAAGGCCTTTCATATTTATCCAGTCCATATTCAGAGAGGCAGTGGGTAACTGGGGGCCAGAGTTTGGTTCGATGTCCCCACATAACAAAGCTAGGAGCACAAGATACCATAGTTTCCATGGGAAAAGAGGTGGTACCAGTAGCACGTTCTGCCAGAGGCGTTTAGAGGTAAAGTCAACAGCCAAGTATAAGAGATGCCTAGTGAGTAATAGAGGAGTCACGTGATGCTGCTTAATCTGTGACACAAGTAGGTTTGAGTAGATAAAGTCAGTTAGTGTGGAGGTCAGTTCAGCACTGCCAGGAGAGCAAGGTCTAGCAGTGAGAAGAGCCAGTAAAAAGAGAGTAAGGCTCAGTGTCAGCAGCGGCAGGATTCTTCCAGCCATAGCTATCATGGAAAAATTTGTGGACAGAGGCAAGTAGCAGGGCTCTGAAAAGAAACACCACACAAGATGTAGCAAATAATGTCACATACTGCTAGCTGGAGATAAACTTGACAGCAAATGTGCAACCCTGTGGGTGAGATTGCTTTAAAAAGGGTCGGTAAGAAAGTGGGTCAAGTCAGGTATAGAAGAAAGGGAGGCCAACAGCCATAAGAATATGCAGCAGTGGAGTGACCAATCAGCTGCTAGGCTGAGGAACGGGGCGGAGCAATGGTCTATTTAATACTGTGAGGGGGGGGAAGGGGGAAAAATTCAGTCCAGAAGACAGCACAGAAGAACAGGTTACTCACCTGTAACGGTAGTTCTAGGAGTGGTATATGTTGTTCATCCACACTTCTTGGCATGTCCCTTTCCCCTTTAAATCTTGCTGGAAGTATTCATGCTGGCTCCTTCCACCCACCTGGGTGGTATAAACCCCTGCTCTGCCCCATGACGCCAGATCTTAGCCCCCTGGAAGCAAGGTTGTGCGCCCAAAGCCGGGAGGTTTGGTAGGCAGTGGATGAACATATATACCACTCCTAGAAGTACTGTTACAGGTGAGTAACCTGTTCTTCTAGGAGTGTGGATATGCTGTTCATCCACACTTCATGGGACTCTAAGCAGTTTCTCCGGGAGAAGAGGCAAAAGCCACCCCTACTTAGGAAACAGAGATTGAGAACCGAAGCCCCAAAACCAGCATCCCAGCGTGACTCAAGGTTGATGTGGTAGTGGTAATGAAGGTGTTTGCTGACTTCCAGGTAGCAGCCCGACAGATTTCCTGGATAGGGATGTCTCTGAAGCAGCCACCGATGCAGCAGTATGGTGGGTAGAATGAGCTCTTATCCCTCTGGGAGGCTCCTTGCCCGCCAACTCATAGCACAGACCTATGCATGATGTAATCCACCTTGCAATGGTCCATTTGGCTGCACGTCTGCCAGAAGCGGCTTCAGGGTAGGTGACAAACAGCTGGTGAACCTCTCCATGAATTTCTGCGGTTCTCTCCTTATAATAGGAGAGACCACGTCTCAAGTCCAAAGTATGGAGCCTGTACTCGGCGTCCGAGGTGTAGTTAGGGTAGTATACCGGCAGAGTCAGTACGTGGTTAAGGTGAAACTCTGATAACACCTTCGGAAGGAATTTCTGGTGGGGGTGCAGGACAACTTTGTCCCTGTGATAGACCAGATAAGGGGAGTCCACAAACAGCGCCTGGAGCTCCCCTGTCCTTCTGGCTGACGTGATAGCCACCAGGAAGGCCGTCTTCCACGACAAGTGCGAGAGTGCACACTTGGGCATAGGTTCGAATGGCTTGCCCATGAGCTTTGCCAAAACCAGCAACAGATCCCACGGAGGTGGAGGTTCATGCACCGGAAGGGATTTGTGATCCAGGCCTTTGAAGAGGCGCCTGACCACTGTCTCCTGCGCCAATGTCGGCTGACCGGCCAGCATCCAGTAAGCAGAAATGGCTGCCAGGTGCACCCTAAGGGCCGATGACCGCAGACCCCCTTTGGAGAGAGACCAAAGGTAAACGAGAATGTTAGCCACAGAGCAGGATAAGGGGTCCAGACCCTTACCCTGACACCAAATGGAAAATTTCTTCCATTTGAAGGCATAACATTTCCTGGTCGATTCCTTACGAGATGCCTCCACCATGGTGTAGACATCCTTGGAAAGACCCAGAGCCTGGAACTCTAGCCACTCAGGTACCAGGCTGTGAGGAGCAGAGATTGAAGGTCCGGATGGAATACCTTCCCCTGGTTCAGAGATATCAGGTCTGGGCATGTACAAAGCCGCTCCGGGGGCCTGAAGATGAGGCTGAGGAGATCTGGATACCAGAACTGGCGCGGCCAATCTGGGGCTACCAGGATCACTTTCGCCTTGTCCCTCCTCACCTTGAGTAACACCTTGTGGATCAAGGGTAATGGAGGGAAGGCGTGGAGGAGGCCTGGGGTCCACAGCCTTGAGAAGGCATCCCTCTGCAGCGAACTCTGCTGAGGGGGGCGGGCATGGTACAGCCTCAGCTTGTTGTTTTTTCCTGGAGGCAAACAGGTCCACCAACGGTTTGCCCTAGCAGGAGAACAGACCGTAAGCTACCTCTGGATGGAGAGACCACTCATGGGATATCTGGTCTATGCGGCTGAGAGCATCCGCCAGCTGGTTCGAGACACCTGCCACATGAATGGCTAGGAGATCCACCTCCAGCCGACTTACGAGGGTCCAAATGCGAAGCGCCTCCTTGCACAGCAGACAGGAGTGTGTGCCGCCCTGTTTGTTGAGGTAGTACATGGTCGTGGTATTGTCCATCTGGACTTGAACCACTTGACCCCGGAGCTGAGGAGTGAAAGCTGACAGTGCCAGTCTGACTGCTCTGAGCTCCAACATGTTGATGTGGCATCGGGAGTCCTCAGGGGTCCAGAACCCATGGGCCCTGTTGTCCCCCATGTGGGCTCCCCAGCCCATGAGAGAGGCATCAGTCATAAGAACGACCGTCGGCTCTGGGCGGACAAATGGGATCCCTTCCTGCAACCATTCTGGGGTGGTCCACCATTGGAGAGCGTCCCACATCTTCTGGGTTACAGTGATCAGCTGGTCAAAATGACCATGGCACTGAGTCCACTGGGCAGCCAGCTCCCATTGGAGGTTGAGCATGTGCCACCTGGCCCAATGGACCACTGAGGTGCATGCCGCCATGTAACCCAGAAGGTGCAGAAAGTCCCGGGAAGGGTGCAAGTGCCCAACCAGAAATGATCGGGCAAAGGAGGAGAGAACCTCCACCCTGTCCACTGGGAGCCGAGCTCTGGCTTGACAAGAGTCGAGCTCTGCCCCGATGAAGCCCATCATCTGAGCAGGCACGAGTTCCAGCTTGGCCTCATTGAACAGGTGGCCGAGTTGGGAGCAGGTTTGGACAGCCAGATCCCTGGACCTCTCCACCTCTTGAACGGAGAATCCTGGCAAGAGCCAGTCATCAAGATAAGGGTAGATTTGTACTCCTCGACACCAAAAATGGGCTGCCACCACTGCAATGCACCTGGTGAAGACCAGCGGGGCCGATGACAGGCCGAACAGCATGGCTCGGAACTTGTACAGGGTCCCTTTGACCCTGAAGTGAAGGAACTGCTGATGGGACAGATGGACTAGGATGTGAAAAAATGCATCCTGTAGATCCAGTGAAAAGAACCACATGATTCGCTCCAGGGATGGTATGATCTGGTTCAGAGTTACCATCCGGAAGGTGCAGGACCTGAGATATTGATTCAGGTCATGGAGATCTAGGATGGGGCACCAACCTCCCATCTGCTTGGGCACCAGGAAGTACCTAGACATGAAGCCTGGGTCTGTAGGAGGATCCGGCACTGGAGCTACCGCCTCCTTGTGGAGGAGCTGAGCTATGTCATCTCAAAGAGCCGACTGAGTGCAAGATGAGATCCTTTCCTCCTGAGGGGCACGAGCTCGGCTGGGAGGGTACTGCTCGAACTCTAGAGGCAGTCCCTGACTGACCACTTCAAGAACCCACCTGTCCAAAGTGATATCGGACCAGGCGGAATGAAAGTGGCGGAGCTGACCCCCCAAGGGAGGACCCAGAGCTGGCGTGATGGGTGTAGGGGTGGCAACCCCCAACCCGTCACTGAACATGCTTAGAGGAGGAGGAGGAGGAAGAGGCTTCTGAACCTGTGCCTCAGCCTCCTTTATGGGGCTGTTGAGAACCCTGCTTGGGCCACGGGCGCCAAGCTTGAGCCTGCTACTGCTGCTGCTAGTCTCCTTGATAGGAGGGCTGCCTGACCGCAGGGAAAGAATGCCGAAATGGCGTCTTCTTTCTTTTCTGCTGGTTCTTGCCCAAAGAACCTTTTGCAGAGGTAGCATCCAAGGTGGCACTGGACTGCTAGATACGCTGAAGGTGACCGGCCACTCCTGGACCGAACAGGTCGGTGCCAAGGAAAGGAATGTCAGCTAACTTGTGCTGGGTATCCGCCGGGAAGGAGGATAGCCTCAGCCAGGCCCTGAGGTGAGTGGCCACTGCAGCTGCTAAAGAGCGGGCACAGGAATCCCCGATGTCTAGGGCCATCTGGAGCTGCTGTTTTGCAACAACATGGCTCTGATCATGGACTTGCTTGACTGTGGTCTGCATGTCCACCGGGAGATGAGGGAGGACTTCATCTAATGACCCGAGAAGGGCATGAGACAAGTGTGCCATAATGATAGCCCAACTGGCCTGACCAAGGCCTAAGGAAGAGGCCACATAGACCTTGCGGGCAGAGTGGTCCATATTTTTGGACTCCTTGTCCAGAGGTCGGTCTGTGTTGGCCGAGCTACCAGTATGTCTAAGCACAGAAGCGGTCACCAGACTCTCGGCCGAAAGGGTGTTCTGTGAATCACAGCAGGGACCCCATGGGCACCGCATACTTGCGGGCCATGCGGGTAGATCGTGCTGGGAAGGAAGCCTGGCACTGCCAGAGCTCAAGGGCTGGGCCAGTGATGGCTTCGGGGCACTGGAAAGGCCTTCATCAGGGTATCCCCCCTTTTTAGGATATCCGTAAGCGGGTACTCCGCCTTTTATTGAGGATTACTCCAGGGGCATTCCAGTGGATTCGGAGATCAGGTGGAGAATGCCCTGAAAGGAGGAAGGACCCTCCTCTAAACCTGCCATGGAAGACTCATCATCCCCAGGATGGGAGTGCAGTCCTGTGACGTCCGAGGAGTCGTGGTACAATGGTCTCCCGACGAGGTCCCCTTCGATCCGCCGAGGGCGGTCAGGGGTAACCATAATGGACAGATGACAGGAAAGCATGGTGTCTGTATGGTCCTCTTTTGAGGGAGCCCCTCCCTGAGGCTGCTTACTTGGTGGTTCCACCAGAATCAGTGGAGAGACCGAGACGGGCCTAACCGGAATACGGGCTGGCCCCGCGGGCAGGGGAACCGAAGGCTTCAGTTCTGAAGGGGTCGGCGTCGGCCCACGAGGTGGTAGCCAAATGATGGCTGGGGTGGACAGTGAAGCTGGCTTCTGCCCGGTCAAAATCAGCTGTTGCCACATAAGATCCTCATAGCGTCAACGGAGTTTCCGTCGAAGCCTCTCCTCGTCCGAGGAGGATGAGGATCTGCAGCAATGCCTCTTTTTAAAGTGCTTATGACTCTTCTTCGGTCGTCCAACTGAAGGGGTTCTGGACCTCGATCGAGATCAGGCTGGCCGACTCAGTCGATCGGGAGACACCGGGTTAGGTGAAAACTGAGGGTCCGGAGAACCGTGTCCTCGATGGTGACACCAGTGGGCTGGGTCTCCTCATCGGGAAAGACAAGGACTGGGGTCCTTTCCAAAGAATCGTTTGCCGGAGTTGGTGAAATAAGGTCGATTAAGTCTAGAGAAATCTCAACTTGGCCGGCCACTTCCTCGATCTTTTGGCCAGAAGGAGGATCCGTAAAGTCGGCGGCCGAGGATGCGATCTTGACCGAAGTCGAGACCGCGAGTTTCTGGGACTCAGACCTTTCTCAGCCCCAAGAATGTCTTTGTTTGGTCGAAGACTTCGGGTCCTTATCCCTCTTCCGAAGGCGGGAGGAGTGTGAGCCCGAGGGCGCCTCACCCCTGGTGGGGACAGACTGGCACAGCTCCTTGAAGGAGCCCGCAAAGGTGGAACCGAGGTTCAGAGGAACAAAAAAGGTCCGACTGGCTGAAGCTTCAGCCACTTCCTCCTCAAAAGCCTTCATTTGCTCCAACTGCTCGGTGAATTCCGCAACCGCGGAAACCGCCCACCTCTCCTCCTTCAATTTCACCGGCCGGTTCCTTTTCTCCGGTCTCCCCAATTTTAGGCATGCCAAGCAGTCATCTAGGAAGTTGGGATGGAAGGCCAGGCAGAATGTGCAGGTGGAGGTGTTATGTCTGACACCTAGGCAGTAGACGTACGTTAGGTAGGAATCGGTGTGCAACATCTTCTGGCCACAGGAGCACCAGCGAAATCCGGGAGCAGATTTAACCTCCATGTCCGATGCGCTACTATCAGAGTCGATAACTCGAACGAGTTTTAAGGTAAGTTGTGGTAAAAACCGACACTTAGAATCCAGGGCCTACGAATTGCTGAGAAGCACGAGGGACCTGTATCTTCCAGCAGAAAGGAAGATCTGGCATTATGGGGCAGAGCCGAGGTTTCACCACCCGGGTGGGTGGGAGGAGCAAGCTTGAAGACTTTTGGCAAGATTTAAAGGGGAAAGGGACATGCCAAGAAGTGTGGATGAACAACATATCCAAGCTCCTAGAAAGAGATTTCCTCGAAATCAGGAAGTGCCAGGAGCTGGAAAATCAGTCGAGGAGCAGAAACTGCCAGTCAGTGCCTGGCTCCTCCACTGGGCGTCCAGTCAAAACAGTGGCATTCAAAACCATGAGTTTTGAGGTCCGCATACCTGAATTGGTCCGGGGTCAGTCAGGTGGTTCAGTTAGCGGCGGCTCCTCGAGAGTGTCAGCCTACTAGCAGCAGCTTGGGAAGCCTGCAGATGGGCTGTCTGTGGAACAAGAAGGGAAAGACAGAGGATTAAATACAGCTAAAGTACAACAGCAAGCTCAGTGGGGGACAGGCAAAGGGGAAAGACAAAGCACGAGGTAAAGAGGTGGCAAATGCAGGGCAATTATTTAGAGACAGAAGAGGAGTTAACGGGGGGGGGGTCTGTGCTTTGGCACCAGGACATCTGAGGAGGACAACAGCAGCAGCAGCAGGAGGAGGTGGTATAAGAGGAGGGTTTGTAGGTAAGGCAGAAAAGAAATTAAGCTGTTTAGAGAGACAGCATTGCAAGTGGGGAGGAGAAATTAATAATTAGCAGAGTGATCAGTGTAGGACAGGAGACAGGGTTTGGCAGTAGAGGCAGAAATGGAGCAATTTTACTCAGTAGCTAGGTCTAAGCAGTCAAACATCAGCTACTATACAATACAGTTTGTCCAGCACTAGTCTCACAGCAGCAAGTAACACTGAGAGGCTGGACTAGAGGCTTGTAATACACTAGCTAAACTGGCAGGTAAAGTAAGACCAATTGATGCATAAGCAAAAATTACTCACCATAGTAATCTTGTTTCTTCAAAGGGATCACTCATTATGATTAAACTGAATGCAGTCAGCATCCTGTGTTGAACTGCCCGGAGAGATGGAATTATATGCAAATTATGGAACTCTCAATTGACTCATGCCACTTTCAAACTGCTGCCCTAGCAACTGTTGCACTCTGAGTGCTTCAGATTCTTACGGAGCCTAACTGGGTAAAAGACCCACTAGCCAACATTAATAACATTAAAATAATATTTTTTTACCCTTTCAGGTCAAAACATCCTTAACCAACAAACCTAAGAAACTCGAGACCACTTAATAACATTAAAATAATATTTTTACCCTTTCAGGTCAAAACATCCTTAACCAACAAACCTAAGAAACTCGAGACCACCTGGACACAAACTGGTTAAACAAAGTGAGTCTCTACCTTAACCTATATAGGGAAATAACCTCAATGCAGGGATGCAGAGCAACTTCTATAGGTTCTAGTAGGGGAGGCAGGGAGGGTCTTTAATCATAATGAGTGATCCCTTTGAAGAAACAAGATTACTATGGTGAGTAATTTTTCTTCTAACCCCAGGAATCACTCATTATGCTTAAACTGAATGCAGACTATCAAGCAGTACCTTTGGAGATTGGGCAGTGAGAACCTATTTCAGAAACATGCTCTGCAGTACTGCTGTACCAAACCTAGCATCACCTCTGGATTGCAAATCCAGGCTGTAATGCTTTGTGAAGGTGTGTACTGTTTTCCATGTAGCTGCTTTACAGATTTCCAGTAGTGGAATTTCTCTTGAAGCTGCTACTGAAGCAGCTGTGCCCCTGGTGGAATGTGCTCTCAGGTCCAGAGGTACCAGTTTACCTACCTTACTATAACAAAACTGTATACATGCCACTATCCAATGAGCAATTGTACGTTTTGTTGCAGCTCTGCTCTTACCAACTTTACCATAGGTGAGAAAGAGCTGTGATTGACTTGTCCTGTAGGACTTAGTTCTGTCAATGTAGTGGCTAAGTGCCCTTTTGACATCAAGGGAATGAAGCCTCCTTTCTGGAGAACGGGAGTTCTCTGTAAAAAAGACAGGTAGAGTGAGGGACTGATTTAAGTAACAGTCAGATACCACCTTGGGAAGGAATTTTCTATTACTCCTAAGGACCACCTTATCCCTGTGGAAGGAGATGTGGTCCAGATCTGTGCACAGGGTTTGTAATTCACTGATCCTTCTGGCTGAAGTAATAGCAACCAGAAAAACAGTTTTCCAAGTGATATACTTCAAATCTGTGGTTGCCATAGGTTCGAATGGTGCATCCATGAGTTTAGCAATGCAAATATTTAGATTCCAGGCCGGAACTGGTTCACTCAGGGGAAGGTGCAGAAGATTAAGGCCTTTAAAATATTTTCCGAATACTGGATGAGTGGCCATGGACCTCTCTTTACCAACTGACAGCTAAGTGGACCTTGAAGGTGGAAGGCTTCAGACCTAAGGAATGTAAATGTGTAAGGTAATCTAGGAGAATGGCCAAATCCACCCTGAAGGGGCTCACACCTTTACCTGTACACCATATGGAGAACCTATTCCACTTAGAAGAATATGTTTTCTTAGTAGAAGGCTTCCGGGACCCCCTAAGCACTGTCAGCACCTGCTCTGATAGCTTAAGGTTAGCAGATTCTAAGTCCTCAAGAGCCACGCCTTGAGCCTCAGTGATTTGAGATTGGGGTACAGTATCCTGCCCTGAGAGGAGGTTAACAGGTTGTGCCTCCTGGGCAGATGGATTGGGGGAACCACTGACAGAGTCAGCAGAAGAGCATACCAGTGGTATCTCGCCCAATCCGGAGCCACCAGTATAATTTTTGCTGGTGGGGACCTCAATTTCAGCAGGGTCCTGAATATCATAGGAAAGGGAGGGAATGCATACAGAAATTTCCCTGTCCAATCCAGGACCATGGCATCCAGGGGAATTGTGCCTCTTAGAGGAGGCCTGCAACAGTACATTGGAAGCTGGTGGTTTTCTGTGGAGGCAAAGAGATCCACCTCTGGAATGCTCCATCTCCTGAAAATTGTACTAAGTACTTGAGTATTCAGGCACCACTTGTGGTGGTCCTGACCTATCCTGCTGAGAGAGCCTGCCAGTACATTATCCTTCCCTGGAAGATGTATGGCTGACAGGGATACTCCTATGGAGTACACCAGGGACCACAGTCTCACTGCTTCTGTGCACAGCAGATTTGACCTGGTACCCCCGCTTGTTGATGTAATACGTGGTTGTGGTGTTGTCTGTTCTGACTTGCACCACCTTGTTTTGAAGGTAAGGAGCAAAGGTTTTTAGAGCCAGGTAAACAGCCCTGAGCTCCAAGAGATTTATGTGCAACAGAGACTCTTGGGGAGGACCATGTGCCACTTGCTGTGTGCTCTAACATGTGTGCCCCACAACCTAGAAGAGATGCATCTGTCGTGAGGATTACTGAGGATTGTTCCCTTATAAAAGGTACACCCACCCTGAGGTTGTGCTCGTCCAGCCACCAATGCAGTGCCTGGACTAAACATTTTGTGACTGGAACCAGTTTGGACATAGGATCCATCCTTTGAGACCAGTATTGTCTGAGGTGGAACTGAATGTCTCTCATTTGAAACCTGGAGCCCATTGCCATTGCAGTGGCAGCTGCCATGTGGCCCAGTAGCCTGAGAAATTCTCTGGCTGTCTTGGGTCTCCCTGACACAAAGGAATTTGCAATCTGCAGAATGGTTGTCACCCTGTCTTATGGCAGGAGGGCTCTGCCCTGTCTGGTGTTTAGTTCTGCTCCAATAAACTCCAGTACCTGGAGTGGCACCTGCTGAGATTTCTCTTCATTTATAAGAAATCCCAGGGACTCCAGTGTATATTTTGTTAGTGCCAGCAACTGTACTGCATGCTGCAGAGACTGTCCTACTACTAACCAGTCATCCAGGTAGGGGAAGACTGATACACCTTGTTTTCTCAAAAACTCTTCCACCACTGATGGGCACTTTGTAAAAACCCTTGGTGCCGAAGTCAGTCCAAAAGGGAGAGCTGCAAACTGATAATAGCCTGAAACCAGCCTGAATCTCAAGAATTTTCTGTGACATGGTCTGATGAGAATGTGGAAATAAGCATCCCTTAGATCTAGGGAGGCTATCTAGTCTCCCTTTTGCAGTGAAGGAGTGATAATTGCAAGAGTGACAATTTTGAACCTTGGTTTCAAAATGTGCTTGTTCAGAAGTCTTAGACCTAAAATAGGTCACCAATCCCCATTTTTCTTCCTTATGAGGAAGTACCTGGAATAAAAACCTTTGCCCCTGCTTATTAGAGGTACTACCTCTACTGCTTTGATTGCCAGCAGATGCTTTACCTCCGCTTCCAACAGAATCCTGTCTGCAGCTGTTACTGGAGCAAAGGTTCTTGTTCTCAGCTTTGGGAATGATTTGAAGCTGAGTGCCAGGCCCTGGCTCACTACCTCCAACACCCATTTATCTGTGGTGATGGAATGCCAAGCGTGAAGGTAGTGAGCCAGTCTGCCACCTACTGGTGGTTCTGTAATAGGGGATGCGACCTGCACTAACCCGTCAGGGATTCTGTGTGGGCTGTGCCTGGACCTGTGGTGCAGGAGCCGCTCTTCTCATGGCTCTCCTGCCCCTTCCTCTAAATTAACCTCTGGCCTGCTGCTTAGGCTGAGAGGCCTGCACTTGAAAGAAAGGTTAAGGGTAAAAAACCCTACCCCTGCCTCCCCTACTCTGGGGTCTATAAGAGGTGGAGGGCCTATCCTTGGAATTGCTCTGATAGGTAAATTTATATTCCTTCACATTCTTCATGTATGCTTCAGTTTTATCCCCAAACAAGGAGTTGTTCTGAAGGGGAAAATCCATTGCTTTGGCCTGGGTGTCTAAAGTCAGGTTGGTGGCTCTAAGCCACGCAAACCTCCTGAGCGAAACATACAAAGCCATTAACCTGGATGCAGTATCATTGGCATCCACTGCCATATGAAATTGGTACCTGGTAGCATCAAGTGCAGCCCTTGCTGTATCCTGCAAGTAAACAGCCACTTCACCTGGGACTTTATCAGCCAAAGCTAGAACAGTGTTCCATAGAGCTTTTTGGTACTGCACTGAATATGCCATGTAATTGGCCTGCCTAACTAATAAAGAGGCAGCCATGTACCCTTTCTATATCATAGCATCAATTTTTCTTGAGTCTTTGTCTGGTGGATGGGTAGCCAAGGGGATGCTGGCCTTGTCACAGGCGGCAGCTTGGACTACTCCTTCAGGATCAGGATGAGTAAATAGAAAATCAGCTGTAGTTCTGTCCAGCTGGTATTTCTTGTCAGCTTTCTTATCCACACCAGGTATAGAGGTTGGAGTTTTAAAAATCTGCACTGCAGTCTTTTTTAAAGATTTATGCATGAGCAGAAGCAGAGGTTTCGTGGGGGTTAACCCCATCATCTCCAGAAAGTCTGCCTCCTCCATATCCTCTTCTGTTTCCTGAAGAGGAAGGTTCAGGGTTTCCACCACGCTCTTAACAAAAACATAGTGGGAAGAGTATCCCCCAGGACCCATAGGAGGAGATCCGAACTCTTGCTCAGGGGAGACTTCTAGATCTATAGGTTCCCCTTCAAAGTCATTCTCCTCCTCCTCCTCACCATACACTTCCAGCAATTATTGCCTTGCTGGGGCTGTAGGAGGAACCAGGGCAGTCGGTATAGGAACTGGGATTGCACCCTGTAGGGCTTGTAACACTTGTAGTGCCTTAGCAATGTCCTCAGCCAAGGGCATAATATGCTTGTCTGTTGGGAGCTCCTTAGCCTTCTCCTCCAGAGGCGCAGCGACATGATTTTCTTTACACTTTTTCTTTAATGGAACAGGGTCCAAGCCTGTTTCCACAGCCCTTTTTGTTTTACCTTGTTCAGATTTATCTGAACTCCTGTCAGGATCCTTGGTTTTACCTCCATCCTTTTTATGGGAAGAGGAAGAAGCAGACTTATCCACAGTAGAAGCAGAAGCCATCTCTTCTAAAATCTTAGACCTTTTCTTTAATGTTTTAGGGCAAAAGTTCTTACAGATATCACAATTGGCAAAGATATGACTTGTACCCAAACAAGAAATACAGACAGAATGTCTATCTACTTTTGCTATAAGTTACCCACAAAAGACTCACAACATTTAAAACCCATGGGTCCTGTGCGTTTTTTAGGTTTATCCAAATGGACCTCTGACATTGAAGCTAGACAAAAAGATACTTCACAAAACCGTTACTCAAAAGTACCTCGGAACCGGAGGTTTCTTTAAAATAACTACTGCTAACTGTTTCTGGAACCGAGCGCTAGGCGTTTCCTGAAGAAAAAGGAACAGAGAACTATACTAAATTTAAACAAAACTAAAGCAGTTCAAGGAACCACCAATAAATATATATATATATATATATATATATATATATATATATATATCTATAGATATAGATATATATATATATATATATATATATATATATATATATATATATATCATGAGACCCTCAGTTCCAAGAAACTGTGAGGGAACCTAATATAATAAAAAAACGACTAAAACACTAAAACTATACTAAACAATGTTTCTAAGGCAGCAATTTAGAATTAAACTGAAAATGAGTACTTATCTACAGATAAACTTTAGTCTGAGACAGTTCAAGGAGAGCTCTCTGGGACGCCCTTACTAGGCAGGCGGAGTAAAGAATCTGACGCACTCAGAGTGCAACAGTTGCTAGGGCAGCAGTTTAAAAGTGGCATGAGCCAATTGAGAGTTCCAAAATTTGCATATAATTCCACCTCTCTGGGCAGTTCAACACAGGAGGCTGACTGCATTCAGTTTAATCATAATGAGCGATTCCTGGGGTTGGAACATAATTACATTTACAAAAATTCAGCCCAGAACACAGCATAGAAAGAGATTTCCCCGAGATCAGGAAGTGCCAGGAGTTGGAAAATCAGCCGAGGAGCAGAAACTGCCAATCACCACCTGGCTCCTCCACTAGGCATCCAGTCAAAACAGTGGCATTCAAAACCATGCGTTTCGGAGGTCCGGTGCATACCAGATTCTGTCCGGGGGTCAGTCGGGCTGTCTGTTAGCTGCGGCTAGCTCACAGAGTGCCGGGGCCACATCAGCAGCTTGGGAAGCCCGCAGATGGGCTGTCTGAATCTGTCCGGGGGTCAGTCGGGTGGTCTGTTAGCTGTGGCCGGCTTGGAAAGTGCCGGGGCCACAGCAGCAGCTTGGGAAGCCCGCAGATGGGCTGTCAATCTGTCCGAGGGTCAGTCAGGTGGTCTGTTAGCTGCGGCTGGCTTGGAGAGTGCTGAGGCCACAGCAGCTTGGCAAGCCCACAGATGAGCTGTCTGAATCTGTCTGAGGGTCAGTCAGTGGTCTGTTATTTGCGGCCAGCTCGGAGAGTGCCGGGGCCACAGCAGCAGGAGCTTGGGAAGCCCGCAGATGGGCTGTCCGAATCTGTCCGGGGGTCAGTCGGATGGTCTGTTTGCTGTGACCGGCTCAGAGAGTGCTGTGACCGCAGCAGTAGCTTCGGAAGCCCACAGATGGGCTATCTGAATCTGTCCAGGGGTCAGTTGGGTGGTCTGTTAGCTGCGGCCACCTTGGAGAGTGTGGGGCCACAGCAGCAGCTTGGGAAGCCCGCAGATGGGCTGTCTGAATCTGTCTAGGGGGTCAGTTGGGCAGTCTGTTAGCTGTGGCCAGCTCATAGAGTGCCAGGGCTGCAGCAGCAGCTTGGGAAGCCCGCAGATGGGCTGTCAATCGGTCCGAGGGTCAGTCGGGTGGTCTGTTAGCTGCGGCTGGCTTGGAGAGTGCTGAGGCCACAGCAGCTTGGCAAGCCTACAGATGGGCTGTCTGAATCTGTCTGAGGGTCAGTCAGTGGTCTGTTAGTTGCGGCCAGCTCAGAGAGTGCCAGGGCCACAGCAGCAGCAGCTTGGGAAGCCCGCAGATGGGCTGTCTGAATCTGTCCAGGGGTCAATCGGAGGAGCTTGGGAAGCCCACAGATGGGCTATCTGAATCTGTCAAGGGGTCAGTTGGGTGGTCTGTTAGCTGCGGCCACCTCGGAGAGTGTGGGGCCACAGCAGCAGCTTGGGAAGCCCGCAGATGGGCTGTCTGAATCTGTCTAGGGGGTCAGTTGGGCAGTCTGTTAGCTGCGGCCAGCTCATAGAGTGCCAGGGCTGCAGCAGCAGCTTGGGAAGCCCGCAGATGGGCTGTCAATCTGTCCGAGGATCAGTCGGGCGGTCTGTTAGCTGCGGCTGGCTTGGAGAGTGCTGAGGCCACAGCAACTTGGCAAGCCCACAGATGGGCTGTCTGAATCTGTCCGAGGGTCAGTCAGTGGTCTGTTAGTTGCAGCCAGCTCGGAGAGTGCCGGGGCCACAGCAGCAGCAGCTTGGGAAGCCCGCAGATGGGCTGTCTGAATCTGTCCAGGGGTCAATCGGATGGTCTAACTGTGACCGGCTCAGAGAGTGCTGTGACCGCAGCAGTAGCTTGGGAAGCCCACAGATGGGCTATCTGAATCTGTCCAGGGGTCAGTTGGGTGGTCTGTTAGCTGTGGCCACCTCGGAGAGTGTGGGGCCACAGCAGCAGCTTGGGAAGCCCGCAGATGGGCTGTCTGAATCTGTCTAGGGGGTCAGTTGGGCAGTCTGTTAGCTGCGGCCAGCTCATAGAGTGCCAGGGCTGCAGCAGCAGCTTGGGAAGCCCGCAGATGGGCTGTCTGAATCTGTCCGGGGGTCAGTTGGGCTGTCTGTTATCTGTGGCCAGCTCAGAGAGTGACGGGGCCACAGAAGCAGCTTGGGAAGCCCGCAGATGGGAAATCTGAATCTGTCCGGGGATCAGTCAGGTGGTCTGTTAGCTGCGGCTGGCTCGGAGAGTGCGGGGGCCGCAGCAGCAGCTTGGGAAGCCCGCAGATGGGCTGTCTGTGGAACTGGGATTCACCTATTATTCACAGGTACACAGACTGTATTCCCACTTAGATGTTTTTTTTTTTCGTATCTAAGGATACATTACCAAGCTTAAGCAAGTGTTCCATAAGTACACTAGCTCTTTCGGACCATGCACTTCTTAGCATAGACTTAGATTTGCAGACTCAAAAGGGCTCCTCGTTTTGGAGGCTTAATATCTCTCTCCTGCAAGATCCAGAGGTGTTGGAACTGATACCGCAGATCATAACCCAGGCAGTTCAGGAGAACTCTAGTTCAGATATGGACAAAAGTATTCTATGTGATATGATTAAAGCAATCCTCATCTGCAAATTAACTGCTATATGGGCAGCAAGAAAAAGGCAACGTAGAGAAAAACAATTACGGTTAGAACAGCGCATCAATGGTTTAGAATGACTCCAACAACAGAAGCTTGATAAACAAAGAGGCAAAGAACTTTTAAAACTTAAAAGGGAACTGAATGTCATTTTGAACAATAACATTGAACAGATCTTAAAATTTCTTTGGCAGAGATATTATGAAGGGAGACCTAAAGCCCTGAAGTTATTATTAGCTTGTTGACTGAGAGCCAAGGCATTTATCCCCAAACTTATTAATCCGGGCATGGGACAGTGGGTCTCTAAGGTAGTGGATATTACAGAAGCTTTTGCCCATTATTATGAACAGCTATATAGGGGTCAAGAGGGTGCTGCCAGAGAGAGGCTGGAACTGTTTTTAGAGAAGCTGAATCTCCCTCAGATATCTCAGAAACAGAATGGGATTTCACATTGACCTATCAGTGCAGAGGAGATCAGTCAGGTAATCACTAACAGTAAAACTGTGAAGCGTTCCGGCACAGATGGGCTCCCTGAGGAATTTTATAAAAAATGTTAAGTACACGTGATCCTTTTACTACAAGCGGCATATCACTCTGCCATGGCAAGAGGAGGATGTCTGCCTCCTTCTTGGCACCAAGCTTTATTTTTAATTTTTTTCAATTGTTTGACCAGGTGAGACAAACTAAGCTGAAAGCTTGTTTGCAGGTGCAACCTAGGAGCACAGGGAAGTTAAGTGACTTGCCCAGGGTCACACAGTATGCAAGTGGGGGGATGTGGGATTCAAACCCAGGTCTCCAGATTTGCAGCTCAGAGCCTTAAATCACTGCGCTATACTGCTTTAATCTTGGTGCTCCCCAAATCCAGCAAGGACACAACCCTATGCCACTGTATTGCCCACTATATTAAACGTGGATTTTAAATTTTTAACAGCAATCCTGGCCAGAAGGTTAGAGGATATTCTCCCACACATTATTAATCAAGACCAAATTGGCTCTATTAAGGCTTGCTAAGCAGCAGATAATGTCTGTCAAACCTTACAAGTTATCAACTATTTGAGCCAAGAGGGGACCCCAGCTCTAATCATGAGTATGGATGCTGAAAAAACATTTGATCATATAAATTGGAATTGTTTATTTGAGGTCCTTGCCTGGTTTGGGTTTTCATCAGTTTGTTCAACACATTAAGTCATTATATCAGGACCCAGTAGCCTGTGTGAGAGCAAATGGGCATATTTCTAGGAGATTCACCCTTAGTCAGGGGACCCAGTAGCCTATATGAGAGCGAATGGGCATATTTCGAGGAGATTCACACTCAGCCAAGGGACACAGTAGCCTATATGAGAATGAATGGGCATATTTCGAGGAGATTCACCCTTAGTTGGGGGACCCAGTAGCCTATATGAGAGCGAATGGGCATATTTCGAGGAGATTCACACTTAGCCAGGGGACAAGTAAAGGATGGCCACTCTCCCCCCTTTTATTTGCTATATACATCGAGCTGCTGGTACAGTGGATAAGGATGGACCAGGAGGTATGGGCTGGGGGGGGAGTAGCTGGAAGGGAACATAGAGCTTCCCTATATGCAGATGGTGTGCTGCTCTAATGGCCCCCCAAAAGTTCGTGTCTTGTGTTATGCAGGTTTTTTTTAATTTACTATGCTTTTTGTGGTGCCAGACTTCCAAGAGTTCAGCCCCCACTGGACTCCCCTGACCTCCATCTACTCCAGGGACTTACTTGGAGCACGATACATAATGAATTCACTATACTTGCTGTATATACATTAAGCTTAACAAAGATGGAAGTGCTACGATTTAGTGATAACCCTGCCAATTCTCTATGTCCTTGTTTCCCAATGAAGTGGACATTTCCAAAGCTTAAATAGGTATCATGTTACGAAATACAACTAGGTGTATGTTTCAAGACAATTATACACCTCTGTTTCGGCAACTGGGAGACAATGTAAAAATAAAAATGACGTACCTACTGTAATTCTTGACCTTTCTGTGTATCTTCACTATTCATCACTAGTGGGTTCTGGCCAGAGGAACAGGACCCTGCAGGAGCATTTTTTATTTTTTTTTAAAGGGGAAGAGCTGGTGCTATGGATGGCGCTGCCCTCGAGGTTGACGCACTGTGTGGTGCTCGTGGGTTGGTCAGTAACTAACACAGACTCCTCCTCCACTCCAGTTCAGTATGCTGAAGAGTGAAATCAGGAACAGAGAAAATAAAGAGGGTGGGGCAAGGGAGCCAGAGTGATAGAAAAAGGAAAGGATACAAATATAAGTTGACATAATGCTGGCCAAGAGGACAGAAGAGTGAACCTAGGGGTCTGGGACAGGGGGCCCCAGCCTCTGGGCAGCCAAAAAACGGGGGCCGGATACAGTAATGGAGGGATAGTGAGAAAGGATAAGAGGAAGAGGGAGGGGAGGGGGGCGGAGATGAGATGGGAGACCACCTGCTGACCCATCAGAGGCCGAAGGCCTCTCTGAGATGGAAGGTAGAGGGGCACTACTGTCTAAGCTACCCTTTAACCTCTGAAAGTTTATCCTGCTCCAAGGAAGGAGCGCAGAACAGAACACCTCCGGGTCTGAGAAGGGTAAACGAATGGTCAGAGATTGGCTCAGTATGACAGTAACAGCCAGGGTACCAGGCTACAGTGCCTTCTCCCCCCAGAGCATAAGAGAAGGAATGGGCAGTCAGGGTCTCCCACTCCTGTTCCTAAGCTACCCTCGAGTAGGGACAGAACCCACCCCACTGCAGAGTCCCCCTGCAGAAAGACTCCTCATAAGAGGATCTAGAGATGGACACCACTCTCTCCAGACCGAAGCCAGAAGAGAAGAAGATGCCTGAAGGCTGTTTTGTTCTTTACAGGCACATCCATGCCATTTTGGACGAGGACCCTGCCTAGGAGAACTGAGCTGGAAACCAGAAGGGAAGGGAAAGGAGGCACAGTTCCCTAACGGGGAAACTAGTGGACCCCAGGGCCCTCCCACTCTCATTTCATCCTGATGAATGTCCCACAAGCCAAAGGCTAGAGAAGGCAGCCTGTCCCCCAAGATGGGGACAGACAAATTGCCTGAGGCAATGGAGCCCCTTCCAGGAATGTGAGGAGGGCCCAGGGGAGCACCTAGTAGGAAAAGGCAAGCGCCCTGTTTGCCTTCCAAAGAAGTGGCAGGGAACCCGGAGGTACTAGTGGGACTTTGCCCACAATTGTTCTCAGTTGGGGGAAGGCAAGCAGGGAGGAGGCACTGCCCAGGTCTGAGGCCCAAGAGGGCGGGAAGCAGTGATGAAAGGGGAAGATACACAGAGAGAGATCAAGAATTAGAGTAGGTACATAATTTTCATATCTTATCTGTGTCAATCTTCACCATTCATCACTGGTGGTAACTACCAAGCCCCCCCAACAGGGGACCTGGTACCTTCCTGACATCCCCTGCCTCCTGTGGGGGAGACACAGGAGAGGGGAAGACCCTTACAGGCCTAGTTAGGCCTGGGATTGGTCAGGGTGAGGTGGGGTCTCCCTCTGCCTGGGAGATGGAAGTCACCCCTGAAGTTCCCGACACACTCTGTGGGAAAAAAGGTGGGTTCCCTAGGAAGGAGGAAGCAATCACCCTATGCTGGGGTTACAGGTCATAACCGGGAAAGACGAAGCCATGAATCCACCTGACGCAGATCACTCTCCCCGCTAGCATGGATGGCACCTCACTGGCATCACACGATGCCCTTGCTTGGTGCCTTGCAAGCTCCAGGCCACGTGCGGAGAGGGCAATGGCTTGTCTGCTTGCCTCTGCGTCAGGCGTAGATGCTAGGATCTGTCCTAGCAAGGACCATAGGTGCCTATTATAGGCAGCATGATGAGCCTGATGTGGCTTCAATAGAGAGAGGCGTGCCGGGAGGGCTCCTCCCCAGAAATTCGAACTCCATGGAGTGCGCATCCGGGGACTGGTTGCGCCTCGAGCTTCTATGCCTCGAGGGAGTGTCCAGGAACGTCATGCCCAAAGAGGGGTGAGGTAGGTCTCCTGGAGATCCCTGGGGTGTGCAATACCTGTGCTGGCAGTCCATCAAGGCTGGAGAGGGGACTGACGGACGCCACCTCCCGAAAGGGTGAGGGCCAGGAGGGCACTACCAGGTTGCCCACACTGCATTTGCTTAAAAAGGTGCGTGTCACTCACTCAGGATTGCGTCTTGCCAATCATGAATTGTGGAGCTCATCGACCAACCTCGAAAGGAAACGGTGCTAGGAGGTCTGGTCAGCGTCCGAGGATAGGTGGATGGAAGGATCCTCTTCCTCAGGTGAGGAAGACAAGGAGGCTGAAAAGTCCAAGCAGTCAGAGTCTGGCTGCTGCAGAGGTGAGTGGTGAAATACCTGCTCATCCATGGATCTGACATATGCTGGGAAATGTGCAGCCATCGCTCTAAACTACTCCTAGTTTAGAGGCCCCGTAGGACCAGAGTGGCCCGTGAGGAGGGGAAGGCAGAGGTAAAGGGGCAAACACCTCTGAGGAAGAGGACATCCTCTGCCAGGACTAGGGGACCATACAGGCGATCCAATACCCAAGAAGGATCCATCAGCTGAGACAGTCATCAGCCATTCAACCATCCTGAAACAGTCAGGACTGAGACCAGAAGGGGATTCCCCTTTGCGAGGCAACCTGGGCTGTGTGGGTCCAGAAGGGTGGCCCCTAGCCTCAAGTAATGAGATCCCTCAGGATAGAAGACAGGACCGGTGCTGCAGCTCCTATCTGAACCTTTGCGGGCTGCCAGGGAAGGGCGCTACTCCTGGTATTGTCCCCTCAACCCCTCAGACTCAGAGAGGGACCTCTTCCTCAAGACCGAGGAGGCTCAGCCTCCGACCCAGACATCCAAGCAGGTCCAGAAGTGGGCCCAGCCTGGACACCCAAAACAGGGGGCTCACCTCCTCCAAGCCCAGAGGCCCTACCAGCACCGGTAAACCCTCTAGTGCAGCCCCCAGACCCAGAAGATTCAACAGCAGAAACCACCAGCTCCAAAGGAGAGGGCTGGACAGGTGCAGAAGTGCTGGGCAGGAAGAGTCCCTGGACTCTGAAGAGTCAGGAAGCCACCCTGGATCTGCCTCCAAATCATCATCTCCCAAAGAAGAGCAGACCCAGAAGACCTCTGGAACTCTCCCACTCCTGGCGCTGCAAGTGGCACCGTGAGGTGGCCCAGCACCATCCACGACACAATCCCAATCACTAATGCCATAAACGGCACCAGGATCTGAGGCGAGGAAACCACTGGGCTGGGCCTGGCAGACAAGCCGTGATGCTGGGTGAGCCTTCACCTCTGAGGAAGTGATTGCCAGAACGGTGCCTCTGGCCCGACTCCTGGAAGAGTTGGACCAGGCCTCTGGCACTGTAAGAGGGGCCTCTGCCATGGCAAGGCTAGGAGAGGCGGAAGCCCCCTCCACTGCAGCCCATATAGAACTGGGAGGGGACCCAGAAGAAGGGTCAAGGGACCTGTGTCTGACATGCCTAGTACACAGCTCTCCTCCAAAAGTCAGCGGCGTGTGGCTGACTTTAAATTCATGGTGATCCAAGACTCTGTGGTCCATGGAGAAACAGGCGCTTCAATGACCCATGTCATGGTTGGGGCACAGGCAACGATCATGCCAGTCTGAGATGGAATAAAGCTGGCCACAGGGACACTGCAGCATCAGAGGCCAGCCCACCATTGAAGATTTCTTCTTTTTATCCCCCAGGCAAGACATGATTGGATGGAAAAATCAATGATCAAACACAGAAACAGGTGTCAGCACTGAAGAAAAATAAGGAAAGGTCTTACAGTAAAATGGCACTGAGAACGCAATGGCTCCTGCAGATCTAGGATGGACTCGGACGAACTAGGTCTTGATGTCACAGTTCAAATCACTCTCTTATGAGGTCATGCTCACTCGACAGTGGGAGAAGCAGCACTGGGGTGGAGGAGGAGTTGGTGTCGGTTACTGGCCAACCTGCGAGCGCCACACAGTGCATTGGCCCCGAGGGCAGCACCATCCATGGCACTGACTCCTTTCCTTAAAAAAAAAATGCTCCCACGTGGTCCTGCTCCTCTGGCCAGAACCCACCAGTGATGAATGGTGAAGACTGACACAGATAAAATCAGTGGTCACTTCTCCCTCTACCAATGTATGCCCGTATACAAGCCATTAAGATGAATGTGCTACTGAGGTATCTGTATATATTTCAATGTGCCCCTGTGGAACTCAGTAAAAGTTTTCTTAGTGTCATACAGAGATAGAGTTATAAATATATCTGGGTGGATGCTAAACCATGAGTAAAAAGTGAACTACTGTGTGCCAAAAAAAAGTAGTGAAGGCTGGGCAGTAGCAGCACTGGAGAATTACTGGCTAGCTGTCCAGATCAGATGGGCTTTTTTATGGGGGGGGGACTTATAATACCAAGTTTACTGGAAACAGACAGAGGAACACACTATGGATAGGCAGTCCCTGGCTTCCATTCTATTTGACTCAGTAAATTACAAGTGAAGAGAAAAATCTTACTATCTGGCTTTAAGGACCACATTCAGAGCACAGAACAAGTTCCGTTGATACCCATGGGTAACGCAACGTAACTGGAGGCTTAAATGGTTTGCAGAATTTCTCACCCAGCTAATTAGACCCATTATATAGACAACAGGCCAGACAGGGCCTTCAATACCCTGGTCAGATGTTGTGAGGGAATCAAATAAAAACATTCTAGGACTGCCAAAGAGACCATGGGCCAGATATTCAAAACTTTGCCCCGGGGCTAAATTAGCACTGTCCAGCGGGCAAACTTTGCCCGGAGCACAAAGCAAGCTATATTCAAAAGGAATAGCTCTGGGCAAACATCGTCTGAATATAGCATGGGAATGAGGCTGGGCAAACTGGGCTGGGAGTGCAGGGCAAACATAGCCCTGGAATAAGACAGCTCTGAATATAGCAACCAGGAAGTGTAAACCACAACAGCAACACAGTGCACAGCACCGTGAAGGTAGGTAGAGGTGAACTATGTGGCCAATGTGTGTGCCAGCAAATGCATGGACCCAGTACACCTGCAGGCAGCAGCGCATGTGAAAGTACAGTGTTCAAAACTGTATAATATTCCCCGAACCGTTAGCGCCGCGCTAACACGTTTGCGCAGCTTTGGCGTGGAGCTAAACTGTTTGCCTGGTGCAAACACGTTTGCCCAGTGCTAAACTTTGTCATATTCAAAAGTGACTTGCAAATGAGTCTACTAAGGTAGCCTCTGGGCAGACATCCAGATTAGCATCTCATTATGCTCTGATTTGCATGCAGTTTGCCCAGTGTTACTGCAGGGTCCCACAGCTCCACCTGTAGGTCAGTCTGGAAGTACAGGGGCTGGCCAGGTCTGCCCGCAGCTCCACCTGTAGGTCAGTCTGACAGTGCATGATGGTAGCTGCAGGCTACATGTACGCAGTACAGCATAGGAGTGTGTACCCCAGGGGACAGCATAGGCACAGGCACAGGCGGTGGTGGTGATGCATGCAACTGTCAAACTGTAGGGCATGCTATAGTGCACAGCAGACACCACAGTAGCAAGGGGGCCAGTAGTGTGAGGAACACAGCAATGCCTATAGTGTGTAGGGTAGTGATGAGCACTGCACTGTACACAATGCCAAGCCCACCTTGCAGGTGTGTACTGCCAGTGGACATTACTGTCACACTATTGTGTGACCCACAGATGCTGCACCTCTGGCATGGGATGCACATAGTGACAGACATGGCCAGCTGTGTGTGCTGTGGAGTATGTACAGCTGTGCGGTATGTGACTAGGGGGGCATGTACGATCGGGCAGGCACACTGGTATTGGGGTATTCCCAATACTGGCCCATGTGTACTGCATGCTGTGTCCCAGTCTTGTGGTGTATCCAGTCTGTGGTGATGCCTGGACACCTGTACACCCTCCCTTCAATACCCACCATGCCCACAGTGCTGCATGTGTGTGCTGGCATCTGCTGGTCACCACAGACGTATGGTCTGCAGGCGTGTGCTGTATGGCCACACTACCATGGTGGCCCCCGGGGGTCGGGTCACCACATACTGCCTGGCATGGCTGGGACTGGTGGCAGCAGTTGACATCACTGTGGTGCCAACTGTGAGCAGCATGTTTCCTCCATGTCTAGCTTTTTCTCTGTGTCACAGTCATATGTTAGGGTCGCGCAAGGCCATAATGTCACACAAAGCTGTTTGCCCAGATTTAAGACCAGCTTTTCCTGGGCAGTAATTTGTACCATGTAAAGAGTCGTGCTAAGTTGCGCTAAACACCTTAGCACGGCGCTAGTCGCTGAATATCTCATAGCGCCTGTATTCATGTTCAGTTTGCCCCTTGCATATATTATGGTTTGCCGGCGATAATGCGGTTTGCGTGCGCTATTTGGCCTTTTGAATACAGCAGACCTGCACTAATCCCAAGCTAAACCTGTGCAAATGGTTTGTGCACCGCGCAAAGCTTTGAATATCTGGGCCTATGGGTGGTGGGTCAGAGATCGGTTCTGATGCTTCCAAATACAAGCCTACATCCAAACCTCTCTTCGGCAGCAAAGTGAAATTCCAGACCTGGATTCGGAGGACCTTACATTAAGGGTCTTAGTAACTCAAAGTGGTCAAAAAGGAATGATATCTTGTATATATCAATACCTGGTGTCACATAAAAATACACTGGCAACATTCAATTAAGTGGGAAGCTGAAGCTGGTTTCCGTTTCACACAACAAGAATGGACGATGGTTTGGGAGGGTTCATCGTCAGCCTTCCCTAGGTGGAAGGAGTATTCATGAAAAATGAAGGGCAGATATTTTATTATGCCCTTAATTAAAGTAAAATGGGATTTAATGACTACAGTGGGTTGTTAAAGACACTGCAGGGAACCTCAGGCCTCCCACACCCAAATTCTTTGTTCTCGTCCATGTTTGGACACATATAAAAGGGCTGTAATGTATTTGCAAAATGTGTTAAATCTGACAGCCCCCTTCATTGTCAGAACCTGGTTGTGGGACTTCCACCAAAATCCATACATGGAGCTAGTAAGCTTTATTCATGGTATATAGGCGTCACTGCCTATGGTAAAGCAATTACTAGGAAATGGCTTCACCAAAACCCTCCCACAATACATGAATGGGTAAGGATTATGGAAGACAGCTGAAAAGGAGAGAGTCACATATCAAGTTCAGTACAGAGCAGAGAAATATGTTGAGCAGTGGCCCTGCTGGAGGTTGACTGCAGATGAGTTATACTCCTTAATTTGCACATTTGATTTGCAATTACACTACTATTTCAGGTGATTGGTCTTTCTATTTTTGTGAGCCAGCTGCCTTCCCCTCCCAAAGCCATCAGCGACTATCTTTAGTTTAGTCTGAATTACTATATATAAAGGTGGTAAAAGTAGAACACTTCCCTTGTAGGTGTTAGATGTTTTACACAATTTAAATTTAGAGTTGTTAATAATAGGATTGAGCAATGGGAACACTCACCTACAGTGTACTGTGTAATGACAGATGTGTATATCATATTTAGTGCTTCGATGTTTCTACTTAATGGTAAGTTTTGAAGCTACTAATAATGTAATTTTGTGTGAATCCTGAATAAAGGCAAGTATGAAAAACAAAACACTGTACGGTGAGCACTGGTACCTAGGAGACTGCCACTGTGACATCTGAAATTCTGTCCGTTTGTAAGCACTAGGTCCAGCATTGTGCCATCCCTAGTGGGTTCCCTGACCAGCTGCCTGAGAAAAGCCCCTTGTAGGGAGTCAAGGAGGGTGCTGCTCCTTGCCGAAGCTGCAGCAGGAAGGCTCCAATCTACATCTGGCAGATTAAAGTCCCCAACTAGCTGCCCCATCCCTTACTTGCCATCCTGAGATGACTTTCCCAAGTACCTTATCCAACTCCTTTCTCTGTTCTGGAGGTCTGTATACCACCACTGTATGCACCGCTGCCCCAGAATCTGTCTGTGGATGACCCACAGCAGCTCCAGTCCTCCTTTTTCCTCTGGGTGCCACTGTAGTTCCATGTCCTTGATTCCCTCCCTCACATATAGAACAACCACTCCTCCCCTCCCGGTCTCTCCTGAACAAAGAGTAGCCCGGTACGACCATGTCCCAGTTATGGCTGTCAGTGTACCATGACTAGAGGTGGGCAATGTTAAAAAACGTTGTTTCATGGAGAAATTTGCAAATTTTACCAAATTAGTGAAATTCTCCTTAAAGAAGAACTTAGCGAATGGCGAAAACTGTTAACTTTGCCTATGAATTTTGGCTCTAGGGTGAAGTTTGCAAAGATTCATGGGATTGGAGGTCACATGGTGCTGCAATGATGTATTGCCATGTGTAGGCTGAATTCAGCGCAGCGTGAGGAAGAGACAGTTGGTGTTAAAGATCAATGGCAACCATTTTACACATTGTTTAAAAAAAAGCCTAAAAACGTCTGAATTCAAGTCCTTGTGATATGAGTAGAGTTCCCTGAAAAGTTCATACTGTTTGGTTTTTTGTGACATCATATGGGACTAGGCTACAGCTTCAGTAATGTAAGTACCTTGCTTGACTGATGAGCTGTTAACTTCCCAATTGGAACAATCTGTGAGGTAATTGTTTGCTGTCCATGGCTTTTACACACTCAGTCTCTGGTGTTTGTTCAGATGAATTAGCTGAAAATCCACATTTTGTTCTTCTAAAGAGCTGATCCTTTCAGTTACAGTGCTGAACTGAAGTGGTATGCATTTGAGAAATCAGCTTATCTGTATCACAGCTGCTGCCAGTTTTCTCTCATTAAAACTTTTTTTTCTAGCTATAGAACACTGGGTTGTTCATTTAATGGATGTAACATAAATTTAAAGTTTGTTAATTGATTCAAGTATTTTGATGTAGCATCAGTAAATAGGTACATGTAACAACAATTTGTTGTCCTCTCAGATTGACAAACTGGTGCCTTCCATTCTGCTATTTCAGGCACACACACAATATGAACTCACAAATTTCAGTTCTTTGATGGTTTGTGTGTGAAAATACATCATGTATAACTAGAAACAGTGTATAGCATCCTGATGCCCCTTGTCTCCTGCACCACAGTTGAGGCAGCTGCACTCTGATGCCCTGTCCTCTGTCCCCACAAGCCCTCTGTCTCTTGCCCCACATTTGAGGCCACTGCACCCTGCTGCCCACTGTCTTCTCCCACACAGTTGGGGTTGCTGCACCCTGTTGCCCACCATCAGCCTGAACAGTTAGGGCTGCTGCACCGTGCTTCCCCATGCCAGAACAGTTGCAACCTGCTATCCATTGTCCCCCAAACCCACAGTTCGGGACATTGCACTCTGTTGCCCCTTGTTCCCATCTCCATAGTCAGGGCTGCTGAGCTCTGCTGCACCCTAGGGTCCATTGTATCTTGCTTTCTACAGCTGGGGCTGCTGAACTATAGTGCCCCATGCTATCAGAGGTGGGGCTTTTTCTTCACCCTGCAATCCACATCCAATGTCCTAAATGAGCTGGGCTGCTGCACCAGGAGCACCCCATCCCACAGTCAGGGATGCTTTACCCTGATGCCCCCGTGTCCTGCCCCACAGTCAAGGCTTCTGTACCATGCTGTCCACAGTCCTCTACTACCAAAGCCAGGGCTGTTGCACCCTGCTCCTGACTACTCAGGCAGGGCTGCTGTGGCCTGCTGTGCCCTAGAACCCCTTGCCTGTACAGTTAGGGATGGTGCACCATGTTGCCACTTGTCACAAGAGTTAGGGCATTTGCTGCCCCCTGTCCTCTGCCCCCATAGTTGTGTCAGTTCCATCGAGGTGTGGCTGCTGCATCCTGTCCCACAGCTTGGGCTGCTGTACACTAACACTTCCATTGTCTCCTGACCAAACAGTTGGGACTTCTGCACCCTAATGCCCATTGTTCTTCACCCCTATAAAACAAGATGAAAGCATTTTTCACTCATAAACCATCAAAGAACTGAAATCTGTGACTTCATAAAGTACATGTGCCTGAAATAGCAGTGTGTGGAAGGCTCCTGTCTGTCAATCTGAGAGGAAAATAATGTTCTTAACATGAACTTATTTATTGAGACTACATTAAAGAGATACCACGCCGGCGACCTGGGTTCGGGAACGGACTTGGGCACCGGGGGTCAGCAGAAGAAGAAGTAGGACTGAGCATCCGTGGGACTTCTCTCCTCCCCTTGGGTGGGATGGGGATGCATGGTTGCTCTGCAGCGGCCCCCGGTTGAGACTGGGAGCACAGCAGAGGGATCACACTGAGGGGAACACCACAGAAAAGCGGAAACTGCACTGGGATTGGCCAGATGACGGCAGCCATGCCAGACGATGCCCTCGAGCAATCCCGGCAGAGTAACATCCGCCTCAGCAGCACCCGGGCAAGAAAGAAAATAATGTGCTGGAGTCCCCCAGCCGGTGCCTTCCCTCTCGAAGGAGGGGGGACCCTCCCGGCAAGAGGATATGTCAGGCTAACCCAAAGGAAGGCTGCAAATATGAGGTAGGCAGCTCTGGGGGAATTGCAGGAAGGGGTCGCTGGTGCTACTAGTTGGCTTGAAGGAGGAGCAGGTCCCAGTGTGCGACGGAAGGGAAAAAAGATAACACAAAAAAAAAAAAAAAAGACAAAGTATGTGTATGAAACTAACAAACTTTAGACTTATTTAATATCCATTAAATAAACAACCTAGTGTTTCGTAGCTAGGAAAAAAAACATAATGAGAAAGAACTGACAGCAGCTGTAATACAGATAAGCCGATTTCTCAAATGCATACCCTTTCAATTCAGCACTGAAACTCAAATGATCAGCTCTTTAGAAGAACAAAATGTGGATTTTCAGTTAATTCATCTGAACAAACACCAGAGACAAAGTATGTAAAAACCCTGAACAGCAATTACCTCACAGATTGTTCTAATTTGGAAAGTTAACAGCTCGTCAGCCAAGCAGCTACTTATACTACTGAAGCTGTAGCCTAGTCCCATATGATGTCACCACTCTCCCAGGTTTAGTCAGAGGGACAGAAACAGCCTGACTGTTTTCAGTTAGGGCAGAACAAGTTAACACCTGCTGTTTTAAAGCAAATCATAAAACCTAATAGCATGAAGTTTTCAGGAAACACTACTTAAGACACTGGGACCTGAATTCAGGCATTTTTAAACAATGTGTAAAATGGTTGCTGTTATGCTTGGCCAGCTGGTTATGATTGTTCTATGATATTTGTAATATAGAATGTGATATGTGATTGTATCACCTGAGACATCCTGTGCTATCGGTGCCCCGGTCAGTGAAGTGTTAAGTGACCTGAAACCAGGAGGTAATTCAAAGACTAGATAGACTTAATTAAGGGTCTCTTGTTTTTCTATCTTAATTAGAACTGACCCAGCTGCCAGGATATAGGTCTCGTAAACTTTTATGATGTCTTAAAGGAAAAACATTTTTTATACCACCATGGTGTGAAAAGTTGTGAAATCTTTGACCTGCTTTGGGAACAGGAAACCATACAAGATCAAAGGAAAGGCTTGATTAAAGACTGTCATAATGTGGGAAATTAGTTTTTGCTGAAGTCACAGTATTTAAAATATCTCGTGACAGTAAGATCATTGTATATTTTTATATTCTAAAAGGAGGAGCTAGATGACAACACAGAAGGGGTGTGTGAGAGAGACACAGTTTAAACTAATCTGTATCTGAGCTGTTTGATATATCTTTTTGGGTTCTTAAACAAAATCTAACTATAAGCACTATAGAGGTAATACATTAGATAGAAAAGATCTAACTGTATGTTGGTAGGAGTTTGTCTGTGGGTTTCCTTGTTTTTCTATATGTGATTGTATGCTCTTTGATATAGTGTTCTTTGTTTACATTTTACATATTTTTATCCATTTTTAAGTAAACCTTTTATTTGTAAGATACTGCCTGGGTCTTCGAAGTTCTTTCTGCATATGACTTATAGAGGGTTAAGACTGACAAAAACTGTTCAAAGCTTGATGGTGTTACTAAACTGGAAAAAGGTAAGAATATACCTAAGGTCTTTTATAGAGTTTTAAGGGTTCATTTTGGATACCTGGTTAGGTGCCCTTAGGCGAAAGATATTTGCATCTCCGAAGAGAAGATTATCTGAGCCTGTACATTTGTGTATGCTAGCATAAGGTTCACAGTTTGAATCCCCCCAGAACTTGAGACCAAAGGTGATTCGGACCCACAAGCAAACAGGAGGGTTACCCTGTCACCTGTTCACATTACGGCACTTGGAGGTTGGCACTGTGGGAGCAGAGGGCCTGACTTGCTGAGTGCTTTTGTGACAGATTTGGTTGGCAGCGGTGTGGATAAAATTGGTAACACAAGCTTTAACTGTTCAGTGTGTCAGCTTAATACTGTACAGCTCACTTGCAAAATAAGGCAGTTATTTATTTTTAAAAAAGGAAATAGAACTACATCATTTTGCTTACAGTCAAGTTCCTACCCATTTTAATTTTTTTCTAAAGTTCAAGTTAGAGTAGCCGTAGTTAGAGAAGAAGATGGCTTCCAACTACAGCGGGCATACTGTAGACTACTTGAAACAGTTGTGCCAGGACAGAGGAGTCCTGTATGAGGGGAGAGCCACCAAGCAGAACCTCATGGATGCCCTGATGACAGCAGATGCCCAGAGCATCAAGTCACAGACTGTGACTGAAAAAGACAAAACCTTGGGTGTGGAGGGGCCAGTGGCCAGTACAGTGTACAGATCTGGTGAGGATGACAGCAGGGGCAGTGCCAGCGAAGGGCCACAGCAGCAGGGGAAAGTCACCAACATTCTGGAGTCAGAAGCAATCAGGCTTCAGATTGAGTTGCACAGAATGGTGCTGGAGTTCCAGAGAGAAGAGAAGCGAGAGCAGCGAGCTGTAGAGGAGAAGAGGGAGCGTGAACAGTGAGAGGTGGACAGTGAAGAGCGTGAGCACCAGAGGCGACATGAACTGGACAAGTTACAACTCCAACCACCAGCACCAGAGCAGGTAAGTGGCTTGGGTTTAACTGGAACTACAGGACTGGATTACAAATTGAATTCCAAATTGATAGCTGAATTTAAAGAGGGGGAGGATATGGATGCCTTTTTAAATTCCTTTGAAAAAGTTGTATTCAGGCTAAAATTTCTAGAGGGTCAGGGAGCTTCCAGCTATCCCTGTTACTTACCGAGAAAGCTCAGGATGCATTGGTTCAAATGGACAATGAGGACAGTAATGATTACAGCAAACTTAAAGCTGCACTTTTAAAAAAGCTTGCTTTAACTGCAGAAGCATACAGAGCTAAATTCCGTGAGCTCAGGAGAAGCCCTGATATGAGCTACGAAGAGCTAGCCACGACACAACATCAGTTTTTAAAACATTGGTGGGAAGGCATTGAAGCAAACTTTGCAGATAAAATTGAAAATGCTATTTTGTTAGAACAGTTTTTTTGAGCATGCCCAGCAGAGCTGAAAACCTGGTTGGAGGACCGAGATCCCAAAACAGTGCAAGAGGCTGCTGCCAAGAGCAGACCTGCTCTGAGAACGAATGGGGTGGGTGTGGCAGTGCAAAAAGGGAAAAGCGCACCTTCAGGGCAGCTAAAACCCTCACTGCACCCACCGAAACCATTTAGCCCTAGGTTTCAAAGAAAAGAGTTCTCTGAGAAAAGAAACGAATGTTGGGTTTGTAAAGAAACTGGGCATATTGCCAGACAGTGTCCCAAAAGGATGAGTAATATGCAGGATAGGGCTAATAAAGAAGTGGGTTGTTTGTGTGCCCTTGGAAGCATGCTTGTGAACATGAGGGAACACATGCACCCAGTCACGGTGAATGGTGTACAGACACAAGGGTTAAGGGACACAGGGGCATCCCTGACGCTGGTAAAAGGGGATCTGATAGAGCCTGGTCAGCTTATACCCAATAAATATGTCACTGTACAAGACTTCACTGGTGAGGAGAAAACATTGCCACTCACTAGTGTTCTCCTAGACTGGGGTGAAACAGGAGGAACTGTGCAACAGGCCGCTGTAGCCAAAACGTTAGCAGTTGATGTCATCCTTGGCAACAATCTCAAATGGGATGGTGTGTGCAGTGACCCATAGCTAAGCGGCAAAGGAAAATTGTAGTTCCCTGGACCCTACAGAAGCCATTGTGGAAATCACTGGGAGGCTGGTTCCCCAGCCTGTGTATCCCGATAGGGGGACTAATGAAAAGGGGGTAGAAATTTCCCCAGTAGCAGTTAACCACACAGCTATGGAGGGTTACTGCGAAGAAGGAGGGGTGACCCATTGTCAGAGAGTTAGGGATGGCAGTGATCCTGAGTGCCTTGATGCTAGTGCAAGGGACCCTAGTTTAGAGACTGAAGGGGACCTGTTCCATGCCTTGGGAATGTGTAAGGAGTTAGCAGCTGCTCAGAAAAGTGACCCTAGTCTAGAGAAGCTGAGGGCTTGGGCAGACTGTTACGAAGCACAGAGAGGTGACGGTAAACATAAGGTTTATTGAGAAAATGGACTGATGTATACTCAGAATGTTAAGACAGAGGGAGGGGTGATAGGCAGACAGCTTGTCAGTCCCCAGGGGTATCGTGAGCAGTTGCTGAAGATTGCACATGATATTCCCTTGTCTGGTCATCTGGGAATCGCGCGCACTATGCAGTGATTAGCCCAGAATTTCTATTGGCCCAACTTCAGCCAGCAGGTGAAGGAGTATTGCAGGTCTTGTCACCGGTGCCAAGAAATAGGGAAGGCAGGTAAGAAAACCCAAGCTGCCCTAATTCCATTGCCCATAGTGGAGAAGCCATTCCAGAGGGCCAGAATGGATTTTGTGGGGCCTTTAAATATCCCCAGCTCCTCTGGGAAGAGGTTGATCCTGACTGTGGTGGATTATACCACCCGGTATCCAGAGGCAGTCGCCCTATCCTCACTGAGGACAGAAAGTGGCAGATGCCTTACTTGGGATTTTCTCCCATGTTGGGTTTCCGCAGGAGGCCATCACCAATTGAGGGGGTTCCTTCATGTCGGACCTGATGAAATGTTTGTGGGAGAAGTGTGGGGTGGTGCAGAGGCACACAACACCTTATCACCCGCAAGCCAATGGGCTTGTGGAAAGATTTAACAGTACCCTGAAGTCAGTGCTCCATGTGTTTGCTGAACAGCATGGGAGGGACTGGGATAAATACCTTCCCCACCTGTTGTTTGCATACAGGGAGGTGCCCCAAGAGTCGACAGGGTTTTCTTCCTTCGAGCTCTTATATGGACGCCAGGTACGTGGGCCCCTAGACTTGATCCGGGAGGACTGGGAAGGCAAGCACACCACCCAGAGAACTCCCATAGTGGATTACGTCCTTAGGTTTAGGGAAAGGCTGAAGGAGCTTATGGGGACAGCCCAGAGCAACGTGGCAGCTGCCCAACAGAAACAAAAAGTGTGGTACAATCACAGAGCCAGAGCTCATTCGTACACGGAGGGTCAGGAAGTCATGGTCCTTATTCCGGTCTGGAAAGACAAGCTGCAGGCTGAGTGGGCAGGACTATACAAAGTAGTTAGGAAGGTAAATTACATGAACTATATCACAGAGTTACCTGACAGAAGACATACAGAATGAATGTACCATGTCAAAATGATGAAGCCATATGCTAATAGGGCTGACATGGTGTTTGCAGTATGTAGTCCTGGGGAAGGGATGGATGAAGGAGACCCCCTTATGGACTTGCTGGAAGAAAGGAAGTGGGAATCCTCTGTGGAGACAGTTAAATTGTCTCCCCAGCTGGCCCTGGACAAGATCCAGGAAGTAAGGGAAGTTTTAGCAGACTTTGCCCCACTGTTTGGCGCCAAGCCTGGACTAACCCCCTTAGCGACGCACGATGTGGAGACAGGGACACAGACGGTCATATGGCGGACAGCATATCAGGTGTCAGAGGCTGTCCAAAAGGACATTAGGAGGGAGGTGGAGGAAATGCTGGATTTAGGGGTAATCCAGAGATTCCACAGCCCCTGGGCCTCACCCGTAGTCCTTGTGCCCAAGCCAAATGGCTCTACTCGTTTCTGTGTGGATTATCGTGGACTGAATGCAGTCACAAAGTCGGATGCCCACCCGATGCCCCGGACGGACAAACTCCTGGACAAACTGGGAGGGGGCAACCTACCTTATGACTATTGACCAGACAAAGGGGTATTGGCAGGTAGAATCAACTGACAGAGCTAGGGAGAGGTCGGCCGTCATCACACCGATAGGCTTATTTGAATTTAAAGTAATGCCTTTTGGAATGAAGAATGCCCTGGCCACTTTTCAAAGGTTGGTGAACCAGGTGTTAAATAATGCTGAGGAGTATGCCGTGGCATACCTGGATGACATTGCCATCTTTAGTGCCAGTTGGGAGGAACACCTGTCCCATCTTAGGGAAGTGCTGGGCAGGATACAGAGGGCCGGGCTCACTGTCAAAGCTGAGAAGTGCCACGTGGCCTTGGCTGAAGTTGCATACATCGGACATGTTGTAGGCCAGGGACAGCTCCATCCTAACCAAGTAAAAATAGAGGTGATCAAGGCATGGCCCAGACCAGAAATGCAGAAGCAGCTCAGGAGTTTTCTAGGGACACCAGGGTACTATAGGAAATTTGTACCCAATTACAGTGCCCTGGTTGCTCCCCTGCCTGACCTGGTAAAGAAAATAATGCCTAAGAAAATTACCTGGGAACCAGTCTGTGAAAAAGACTTTACCAGACTGAAGAAGGCACTGTGCAGTGCTCCTGTGTTGACAAGTCCTGACTATAGCAGACCCTTTATAGTCCAGACTGATGCCTCAGATGTGGGTATTGGGGCAGTACTGAGTTAGACATCTGACAAAGGGAAAGATCACCCTGTAGTGTACCTGAGTAAAAGGTTACTTCCCATGGAGCAGGCTTACTCCACTGTGTGAAAAGAGTGTCTTGCCATAGTGTGGGCCATAAAGAAGTTACAGCCATACTTATATGGGCAGCATTTTGAGGTACACACTGACCACAACCCCCTGGTTTGGCTGACACAAATGGGAAAAACTAATGATAGACTATTAAGATGAAGTCTTGCCTTGCAAGAGTATGACATGACGATCTTACATAGGGCTGGAGTGACCAATCAGAACACAGATGGCTTGTCGCATCTGTATGAGGAGTGAACTGATTTGGGAAGCTCATCCCATGCAGGGGACAGAGCCCCCAAATTCAGTCTAGGTGGGAAGGATTGTGATGCTTGGCCAGCTGGTTATGATTGTTCTATGATATCTGTAATATAGAACGTGGTATGTGATTGTCTCACCTGAAACATCCTGTGCTACGGGTGCCCCCCCCCGGTCAGTGAAGTGTCAAGTGACCTGAAACCAGGAGGTAATTAAAAGACTAGAGAGACTTAATTAAGGATCTCCTGAATTAGAACTGACCCAGCTGCCACGATATAGGGCTCGTAAACTTTTATGACGTCTTAGAGGAAATACATTTTCTATACCACCATGGTGTGAAAAGTTGTAAAATCTTTTACCTGCTTTGGGAACAGGAAACCACACAAGATCAAAGGAAAGGCTTGACTGAAGACTGTCATAATCTGGGAAATTAGTTTTTGCTGAAGTCACAGTATTTAAAATATCTCCTGACAGGAAGATCATTGTATATTTTTTATATTCTAAAACGAGGAGCTAGATGACATCATAGTAGGGGTGTGTGAGAGAGACAGTTTAAACTATACTGTGTCTGAGCTGTTTGACTTATCTTTTTTGGACTCTTAAGAAACAAGATCTAACTATAAGCACTACAGGGGTAATACATTAGATAGGAAAGCTCTAACTGTATGTTGGTAGGAATTTGTCTGTCTGTTTCCTTGTTTTTATGTGATTGTATGCTCTTTGATATTGTGTTCTGTGTTTACATTTTACATATTTTTATCCATTTTTAAGTAAACCTTTTATTTTAAAGATACTGCCTGGGTCTTCGAAGTTCTTTTTGCATGTGACATATAGAGGGTTAAGACTGACAAAAACTGTTCAAAGCTTGATGGTGTTACTATTCTGGGAAAAGGTAAGAATATACCTAAGGTCTTTTATAGAGTTTTAAGGGTTCATTTTGGACACCTGGTTAGGTGCCCTTAGGCAAAAGATATCTTGCATCCCCTGAAGAGAAGATTATCTGAGCCTGTACATTTGGGTACGTTAGCATAAGGTTCACAGTTTGAATCCCCCCAGAACTTGAGACCAAAGGCGATTCAGACCCACAAGCAGGCAGGAGGGTTACCCTGTCTGTTACCTGTTCACATTTCGGCACTTGAAGATTGGCACTGTGGAAGCAGAGGGCCTGACCTGCTGAGTGTGTTTGTGACAGTTGCCATTGATCTTTAAGTGTGCTCTGTATCTCTGTGTCTAAAAACTTTTGGAAAAACTTTTAAATTAAAACAAGCAGTTTTTTCCAACAAATCACTCCATTAAGTGTCTACAGTGCCTTGTGCCTCTAGAACACCAATTATTTGTGGTAGTTTTTGCAATTTAGTCAGTTTAAAGTTGTAATTTTTGTTTTCTGTATTGTGTAGTGAAGCAGTACTGTGGTGGGAGGGGAGCTTAGCTGCAGCAACTTCCAGAAAGAAAAAGGCTGGTTAGGCAGTCCTTAGCAGTACTGGTGCTGTTGCAGTCGGTGTTTTGTGTTAATTTTTTCCCTGTTTTCTTTGGTTTGTAATTTTAGTTCTGTAGAACAGGTGCGTGTTACTGAATTTTTTTTGTCACTATAGTATGAATATATTGATTTCATTTTTATTGAGTGAAGTTAGCGTTTTTTTGTGTACACAGTAACATTATTATAATTACCTGAGTTGTGTCTTGCATGTTCCCTTTAGTCCCTGAAATCCCTGTTGTGTACGGTTTGTGTAAAAAAACAAACAAAAAAAACTGTTGGCAGTGTGGGTGCCGCTAGTGATTTAATTATCTAAAAAGCTTGTAACCGGGAAAGGCACACTGAGCCAGTACTCATTTCCAGGTGTTACCCAAGGAAAGGGTTAAGGGTGAAACATGTTACAAGTACAATACAATATACAGAAATACAAGTCAAAAGTTAGCAAATTAAATACAAGGGAGTTGGTACTCTGAGGAAATAGCAAAAGTCATGGACAATCAAGGTAAATAACTGTAGCAGCCATGGGTAAAGTCAGTAATCAAAAAAGAATGTAGCAGTGACATATTAAGCTGAGGTGGAAATGGGTGTACAAGGAGCAGCGGTAGGGGTGAAAATGCAGTCAATAAACCGCAGCAAGTACAGGAACATTTCTGCAGCAGGAGAGTGCACAATGATGCTTGTTCATGAGGAGCTTGAACTTCAATAGAGGGTGGTGCTGCTGCTTCCAGAGGATGTGCCCACCACCCTACCATGACAATTTCCTTATGCATGCCATGAACCACTGCCAGCACAGACGGACCACCCCCTCCACCACCCCCATTCACCACATCCCTCTGCTTTTCCTCCTACTCGGCCTGGTGATTTGCCATAAGATGGGTCCTCTAACCCCCAGTACCCATATGGATCCTCTGCTTGGCCCAGGGGACATGTTTATTATATAGGTTTCAAGTGAACACACTTGCCCTAACCCTCCTAATGTCCTACAGGATAACACTGCAAGTCTTACAAGCCATAACTCCACCAGTCGCTGGAGTTAAGGGACACTCCATACATCCAAACAAGGGTATCAATGGGTACTGCAATAGCAACATAATACCCCTGGAAAAATTCATGGGGTGTGCACAACACCCCCAAATCACTTCCCAACTGGATCATGGTGCCAAATCCAAAATTTGAATCTGATAATCATCAAACATGCACCTCCTCTTGGACTACAACCATACCAAGGTTCAGACAATTTCAACAAAATTTGACTGAGGTATGCCTAAAAACCCCAAAGCAGTAGCTGGTGGAAGTCATGTTGACCTGACTTCTCCTTTGTATACCCCAAGGAGAAGTTACAGGTGAAGTTGCAAGGCATAGTTACCAGTGGTGAATTTCCTATTAAACAGAAAAACTTTGTGAGATGCTCCATGTAGGCACATTTGGAGACTTTGCCTTGACTTTGTGAATTAAAACTTTGCAATATCTCTGACCATGACTCTATTATGGCCACCAAATCCAGGCTAACTGCCGCCATGATGGCCTCTAGGTCCACAATTTTATTTCCCAGACTCCTTGCACTGGCATACATTGCTCTCCATAGCTTACTTTCTCCTTGCCTGCTTCCATCTGCTTGTGCTGTTCCCCGAAGCTCCCCCGAACTTTCTCATGCCTTACCTTCTCCATTACCGGTCTCTTTTTTTTCTTGCTTTCCTGATACCCCACTTGTCCTTTGCCTTGTCCCCACCCATCTTCTTGCAATCCCTGCCCTGGAGGAGCTTACTCCTCTTGGGCTCTTCCTCTCTACTGCTTCATCTGGAGTGGGGGGGGGGACTGTTGCCTCACTTGGTTTTACACCTTCACCCCCCAGCTAGTTTAAATGCTCATCCAAATAACATTTAAACCTCCCACTAAGGACTGTAGTCTTCCTTCTGGAAAAATGCAGGCCATCTTTGCCATAAAGGCCCATATCCTCCCAGTCCCCAATGTAACTGAAGCCCTCCATAATCCACCATGCCTTCAGCCAGTTGTTAAAAGCACTGGTCTGGCCTGTCCTATCCTCTTCTCAGCTGAATACAGTTAACACTTCAAACACCACCGTGAGTGTCACCTGCTTGAGGCCACTCCACAGCTCCTTGAAAATTTTCTGCATTACCCTTATCCTATCCCTTGCCAGGTCATTTGTTCCCAAGAGGACAATGACATCTAGTTCCCTCCCATCTCCTGCTGCCCTAGTGGTCCTCTGGATCTGCTCTCCTTCCCTCCAAGCGGAAGTACTTCTCAGGCACTTCACCTTCCTCTCTCTTTCTCTCCCTGCTCCAAATCTTTACATTTTTTATTAATGGAACAGGGTCTGTGTGGAATGCCATGATGCCTTTCCTTCTCTACCATAAAAGACTATGAAAGTGCGGTTTGCATCAGAAATGTTAGTCACCTGTGTCAACTTCCTTGCACACTTGTGGTGGTATTTGTGCCTTTGTGTGAATGGTTGCGCACCTGCCTTAATTTGTGCATACCTGTGTGAGTTCTGTGTATACTTGTGTGAGTTCTGTATACTTGCATCAGTTGTTTTAGGCGGTTGAGTCAATTTTGACCAAAATGACACGACCTCCCCCTTCAAAAGAGATGCAAAGTGGAATAATATCACAATTGCATCAACACTTGGTAGAGATGACTGGAAAGAAAATAACTACAAAAAAAAATTTAAACCAGAAAAGTCAAGGGACCCCGGACAGGAGCCAAAAACTCACTGGAATGGGAAAAGGGACCCGATCTGTGCAAGGCTGATTTTAGAAAAGATCCCAAGCAGACAACACAGAGGAGAGAGTGAAAACTGTTCAGAAAGAAAAAAAAAAAAGCCTTACCTAGGCACAAGTCTAAACTAGGACCACAATAGCGAGACCTTTAATACTTATCTTATACCCTTTGAGGAATTGGAGAATTTGTAAAGAATGGCAAAACACCCAGCCTCCGACAGAATTTGGGGTACAGTAGGTGTCAATTAAAGAAGTAAACAGACATGATTTAAATTCTGAAATCCTACCTGTAGAACTGGATTCTCTGCTAAGAGTTACTAAGTGGAAGAAAACAATGTTAAGAAGTAAGCTGTCAAGCAGAAGAGTGCCTATCTATGCTGCCTGTGTCTTCCATCGACACACTAAGATTTAACATTCTAAGTCAACAGACTCAGGATGGGGTCAACCCAGGGTTCTATGATGATGTCACAGCTTTGGGTGCGTTGGACCCTAACAGGTGAGCATGTGTAACCCTTGTTACACAAGGTCCCTGCACCCTGATACCCCAGAGGTACGCTGCAGACAACTAGCACTTAGGTATAAGTTATACTAACATATAGGGTTAAGGACATCTACCATACAAGAGTAGATGTCAGGATATGTATGCACATGGTTGCTATATGCTTTGCTATCTAATACATATATGTATTTCTTGTAAGCAAGATATTAGGACACCTGTGTCTGTGGAGTATCATGATATATGAGTCGGCACTGCCATCTTCTGATGATTTCTTTTATTACACGACTATGTACATGAACTGTACTTCTATTGTTTACAGAAAGTGATGACTATAACAAAATTGTATAATGTTATTTAGGACTGTGGAGCCACCTCTAATTTAGCCAATAGGGCTCATCTCTGTAACTAGAAATGTCTCTGTCTTACAGTAACTATGGTAACTAACAAGTATATAATGTAAGACATTACGTCTTCTACCTCAGAGACCCCTGAAATTTCTACGCTCCTCGAGGTATAGGGAATGCATAGCATTGGCTCCCAGTTCCTAATGGTAAGAACTGCTTAGGTAAACTGTGATTTTCCTTTTGGTAGTAATAAACAAGATTTATTACTCTCATGCAACTTGTCTGTGACTTCTTTGCATCTCTATTATCGCCAAGAACTTGAGACAGAAGGTTTAGACCTCCCAACAACTGGCGATCGGGTGCAGGCGATTTGGAGTTTGCCAAGTTCTCGCTTGTTGCGATTAACTTTTCCCTTCCCAACGGGGACTGCAGATGTGCACACCCATATCACCTCTCCCGTTATTCCAGTACTCCATAACTCCTTGCAAAGTCTAGCTGCTTACTGGGTGTAGTCGAAGCCGACACCGCACCCCATAGCGGTTCTGAATTGCAAGCTTACACGAGCCCAGTAGCCCACCTGTTTATAAGTGCACCTGTTGTGGACCGATACATGATACGGCACCTTTTCACAGGTTGATTTTTACATTCCCTCCTACTACCATTATAAATGGCCACTGTATCAAATATCTGTGCAGACTTCAGACTCGATGTCTCAAACTTCCGTGCCTCCCATGGAGGATAGGCTGACTTTGCGCTGGACGCCAGTCAATCCGACAACCTTGTGCTGGGGATCTCAACCAAGTACTCAGAGATTAGACAAACAGCCAGTAAGCGTGAGGCTAAAGGGCTGTTGGTCGCGGCTCTCTATGCTGCTTTGGAATCCTCCGAAGCGAGGTTTCGGAACCTTGAACTGCAGATCTCATCCCTTAAGCAAGAGATAGGACTGCAAGCTACTGAAAGGTTGAAACGTGAGCAGGATTTGGAGTCTCACCTCCAGACTCTGAAAAATGAAAATGATTCACATTTGCACTGTTCTGTTCAGGAAAATAAGCAGGAACTTGGTATGTTGAAGCAGGAATGTGAAAGTTTGAGACAGGATAAGAGGCAGGCATTGCAAATGAATGATATATTGAGTAGAACTAATAATCAGATTCATGATGAGTTGGGAGAGCACCAGGACGAGATAAAACAGGTATATAATGATTTAGGTGTAGCTTCTAGGGACAATCACGAATTGAGCATTGCGTATAGAGTGTTACAGAAACAGTTACAGGAAGATGTAGCTCAGAATGTTGCAAAAGCTAGTCATGATGAATGTGAATCCAAGATGGCGAAACTATGCCATCAGCGAGAGGTTCTGAATGGCCATGTTAAAGCAATGGGTGGCATCGCCCCCATCCTGGTTACATCTTCTGAAGAGGAGTCGGATGATGACATCTCCCAATACAATGCCCAGTCCTGCCCCTACTATGGCCCAGTGACCCCTCCCAGCCACGCACAACATGGCGGGTCCCTGTCATACACCACCACGTCCCAACGTCATCAGCTGCATGATGACCATAATGGGTGACGCCAACATGGCGACCTCCATGACAGGGGGGAGGAGGCCTAGGCCTAGTCCCAACAGCACCACCGATTGCCATTATTTCTGTGGATGGTAGGGAAGAGATCGAGCAAATGATTGATAATGCTTTAGGCAATGTGACCCTCCCTGAGAGAAGCAAGTGGACCCGACGATCGCAGATCAAACTGATACTGCAGGAAAGTGCTACCTGGGAACAGATGGTCCATACTGTGGCTGACACCACAGCTCAGGCAGCCCTCCAGGGCACCCGAGATACTCTGCCTCTGAATGATCATCCCAGTAATCCCCTACAAATGGCCCACTCTGTCCAGCAGATAGCTGACAGTATTGGTCGGATGAACCCATTTGACAACCTCAGTTGCCACTTGGAAAAGGTGCGTTCCAAAGGTGAAATGCTTATTCTTGCTGCGGACTACTAAGTTCAGATCCTATGCCAGACCACTGAGCCTGGCCTATGGGTGAAACTTCCCGAGGCTTTCTGGAAGGAAAGCCGCACCATCTTTGATGAAGTCGCAGCTGAACTCATTACTGCACATAACCCAGGTATGGTAGGAGTGATGCTCGCATACCCTGTGAAACAGAATGCAAAGGAAAGTCCAGCGACCTTCCACCAGAGGCTCTGGATGGCCTACCGAGCAGGAAAGAATCTTGCAGGGGAGGCCACGGATGCGGACCTCACTGAATACAAAACATTGTCCTTTGGAACATGATCCCTGCAGTCCAAGAGAAGGTACAGCCAACCACCTATCCCACCATGGATACGTTTGCTGACATTCTTCAGAAAACTGAGAGAGTTTATCAACTCTATATCCGTGATTTGAGCTCTGGTTCCAAGAAGGTAGCTGCCATGGAATCCACCCCAGTGGCCAAGACACACTACACAGTGGAGGGACAGGCCCAAGAGAAACAGCCCCTTCCTGCAGACAACCAGCAACCCCGGCAGGCCCAACAGCAACAATCCTGGGGAAGGAACCAGAACTACCACAAAAACAAGAAATGTCGCAAAAACAATAAGGGCAAACAACATCGACCAGGCCCTTCATATAGGGAAATAGCTGAAGAGAACCAGAGCCTCCAAGACCTTCTTGGGCAAGTGCATACTATAGCAGACGCCGTCCCGACTCAATTGCTGCAGTACAACCGGGAGGGCAGGCCTCAACAGGCCATGAGGATACCGGAAGCCCAGGTCCTCAGGCCTGAACCCTGCCGCTGTTGCCTATATAGCATCAGTACAGCATGGTGAGACGGTCCACAGGGACCAGGCCCATGCACTCTTCCAGGAGCATCCCCATGCTTCCACTGGTACAGATTGACAATTACAGGCCCCAGTCCATATTGTGAACAAGCTGGCCTTGGATACAAATGGAAGGCCCTGCACAGAGGCCAAGGTCGGGGGCTGCCTATTTACAGTGCTGTGGGATACAGGCATGGCTGAGGTAGCTGGCACCAGGATATCTACGTATTGCTCAATGCCACTGCCTGTGATAATGGGCCACCTACAGGTGTACCATACCTTTCAGCTTATGGTACTGCATGATCATTCCAGTATCACTGGAATTGACTTTCCTGCACCACACAGCTGTGTGTTGGACCTAGCCAACATGTTGTTGATACAGATTCAGGGACACTATCACACGGTCATGATACCTGACTCGCATGTGGTTGCAGCAATCACTGTGAAAGACAAAGAGTATGATGTCATACATTTCTTCAAGAACCATGAGCTTTTCTCAAAACTCCTTCCCATCCTAAAAAGGCACCTGGAGGCATTCACCATCAATAAGCATGACTGTGGCAAAATGCATACGATCACTGAAGTGCCAGGCCTAGTTCATGAGAGACAAAGGCAATACCCCATTCCACCTGAGGCCTTGCTGTCTCTTAGAGAAACAATAAAAATCACTCCTCAAGCAGGGTGTAATCAGAACATGTGGCTCTACTGCAAATTCCCCCATGTGGCCTGTAAAGAAAGCTACAGGTGCATGGAGACTCACAATTGACTACAGAAGACTAAACCAAGGCACACCCAGCTGCGCACCAACAGTGGCATCAGCCCCAGATGTGCTACGACTACTAACCCCTGACCAACAATAGTTTAGTGCCCTGGATATTTCCAATGGTTTTTGGTCATTGCCATTGGCCCCCAAGAGTCAATATAAGTTTGCCTTCACCTTTGAAGGTAGGCAGTACATGTGGAGTTGTTTACCCCAGGAGTTCCACAATAGCCCCTCCTTGTTCCATCTACACATGATAGACACCCTTGAGGGTTTCTCTGCACCCCAGTGCCTCTTGCAGTATGTGGACGACCTATTGCTGACAACAGCCACCCAGGAACAACACCTGGACCTCTTGGATGAATTGCTGACCCTCACCCAGAGGGCAGGTCTTAAATGTAACCCAGCAAAAGCACAATTGTGCCAGAAGGAAGTACTGTTTCTTAGCTTGAAAATAACAAAGGCAGAAGCCCTGCCTGGAAAAAGATACAGTGATTGCAAGACTTGCCACTTCCAACCAGTGTAGCTACCCTCAGAAGATCCTTAGGTATGGTAAACTACTCATGAGATTTTATTTACGATTTTGCTCAGAAGGCCACTCCCCTGTATGAATTACTGAAAAAGGATGTCCTCTGGACCTGGGGCCCCATACATACCCAAGCTGCAGCGTCACTGAAGCAGGCTCTGCCCTCTGCTCCAGCTTTGGTTAACCCCAACCCAGCTCTACCATTCCATCTGGAATCTGCCACCTCAGACATTGCCATGTCAGTAGTTCTGGCACAGAAGGTTCATGGCACCCTAAAACCTATTGCATATACATTACAGCTCTTGACTCCAGTGGAACAGAAGTATAGCCTTTGTGAAAGGAACCTTCTGGCCACCTACTGGGCAGTCGAGCACTTCTTGTATATCACAGGGTACTCGCCTCTTATCATCACTACTAACCACACACCTACAACATTTTTGCTTTCAGATAGAGTGAAGGATGGATCAGTTTCCAATACCAGACTGACCTACTGGTCCCTTCTTCTCCAGGACAGTGATGTCAAGGTTTACTCCACCAAAATGCCATCCATGGTGGCCCATGACCTCCTTTTCCAAGGAGAACCCCATGAGTGTACACTGCAGCCACCTGACCTACCAGATCCAGGTCCCTTCCTTCCTGCTATTCTGAAACTACTTTAGGACACCTCGCTGTGTCATGTGTTTACAGATAGATCTGCCTCCTATTATCACGGAGAACAGATAGCAGGGATGGGTGTATTGGTAGTTTACTCCTTTGGTAACACTGTCAAAATTTTCAAGCGTTACAGTGTGGCATCTTCACAGTATGCAGAAATGGCAGTGGTGGCCTGTTTCCTCGAGTTCATCCAGCATGGAACCAAGGATACTATCATTTTACAGACTAACTGGGTTTGCTGTTCTCTCACTGAATTTCTCCCTATCTGGCAGAAGAACCCCTTTACCTCTTCTGATGGCACCCCAGTGAAGAACAAAGATCTGGCAATCTACATTCATTAACTGGCCCAGAAGTTTGCACACAAACTCTACATACACAAGGTCAAAGTCCACTCCATACAAGACCCCAACCATGCCTTTAATGGCACAGCTGACACCTTTGCTAAGGAAGGTGCCCGGGGGGGCACCTGGATGATGGACCATCCAGAGAACAGAGCAGCTGTGCACATAGCAGCTGTCAGGAAGAAGACAGAACCCTTTTCCCCCTTGGATCTGTCAGCATCCCAGCATGCTGACTCTGAACTCAAAGATGTGTTCAGGTTCCTGGACAAAGGGACTGAGAAGAACCTACCCATTCATAACTCCTACAGAAGGCCTGAAGGTAATTCACACCTGTCCCCAGATGACAAACTCATCTGGTATCAACCGGATGATTCCACCACTAAATTGTGGGTAGTTCCCCATCATCTGAGGCCTGAATTTTTGCATCAAGTGCATGACACCCCCACTGGTGGACACCAGGGAGCAGAAAACACACTCCAGAGACTGAAGACCACCGCTTGGTGGCCTGGTATCACCAAGGATGTCAAACAGTACATTGACAGGTGCCCTGCTTATGCACAAAACAACCCTATCCCTACAAAGAGAAATGCCAAACTTTTATTACAAAGGCATTCTGGCCCTTGGCATGCACTTCAGATTGACTTTATTGGTCCTCTGAACAGCACCAGCAGGAACAACAAATATGCCCTTGTGGTCACTGACCTTTTCTCCAAGTGGGTTCAGGCTTTCCTCACCAAAATATTTACTGCCAAAATCCTGGTGGAACAGATTTTCTCCAGGTGGGGCCTACCTCTCAAGGAAGACTCTGACAAAGGAACCAGTTTTATAGGTGAGTTGACGAAAGAAGCCATTGAACTCCATCAAAAGTTCCAAATACCTTACAATTTCTCAATCTTCAGGTCAAGCAGAGAGAGCCAACAGACGGATTAAGCAAATGCTGTACAAATTCATTGAGGACAATCCCAAGGACTGGGATTCCCTACTGCCATTACTCCTTATGGCAATTAGGGGTACACCCTCAGCCACCACTCAGTTGACACCGTTTGAGGTGATGACTGGCAGAAGTATGAAATTACCTGAACATTTGTGGTTTAACCTGAATACCCCCACAGCAGACAGTGTCTCTGTGGACAAATATGTGGAAAAGTTGAGAAAAGATCTAATACACACTCATTTGTATGCCACAAATTCATGGGCAAGGCCCAGAAACAGTCCAAAATTCTGTTTCACAAACACACACAAGAAGTGAATTGGCAAGTTGGAGATCAGGTAATGGTTCTCAGATTTGCATACCCAACACATTCTTTCTCCAATAAGTGGGAAGGACCTTACCCCACTGTCAATAAGCTCAGTCCAGCAGTCTATCAAGTTAGACTCATGCAAAATAACAAGTTGACTGACAAATGGTTAAATGCCAACCAATTGAAACTGTACAAAGGAGTATAATTACTTTTCCTAACCCCATTGGGCGGAATAGTACTAACTGTGCTAATGTTTTATTTTCCTTTTCACATACAGTGACAAGATGGCTATCTTGTACTGCTTTCTCCTCATCTCAGGAGTTATCCCCTGCATCCAAGGCACGGTAAAGCACATCGTTCCTCATCTTGATCCTCCTGTTGTCACCCCAGAAAGAGTCTCCATCAATGTCCCAAACAATTTGGTTATGGTCCAGGAAGGTTCAGATGCCTACCTCACTGCCTCGGTTGTTGCTCCTCATCAATCTACCCTACAAATTGAATGGCAAACACAATCGCAAGGACAAATACTCCCAGTGGGCAAACTCTCATAGGGAACTTTCCATAGATGGCCCAATGCAAAATTATCCCCAAATGGCACTTTACCCATGCACCAAAACCTCTCTCAGACATTCAGGTTTATATAATATTACAGCTCTTATTGATCCTTGTTATTGTACTACTCTTTCAAAAGAATCCGCCAGGAAATTTTTTGCCATACAAAACATGTCCTCAGCTGCCATGTACTTATCTGTATTACCCCCTACTGAGAAGAACCTTCTTCAATGTCCCAAACAACAACCTGGCCCCCGTAGTGGTTTGACTGCCACTGCTTTACCTGGTACACTTATTAACAATTTACAGTATATGCATATACCTGTTCTGTTTAACTTAACTTACTGGAATATGAAAGAATTTGGAATGTGTTATACTACTAATACTCCACTGTTCCATAGTACGTTGTTACTTAAGTACATAAGGCCAAATTCCACCTATACTCAATGGCAAGGGAATGCGGAGGATCCCCAGACTTTCTAGTTCACTTGGGAACAAACGATTTAGAAGGGAACAGTGAACTGGAGATACAGGCAAGATTCAGGGAATTGGCCAGGGTTTGCCACTCTATAGGATGCTCAATCTCCTTTTCTGAGATACTGCCAGTACCAAGGGCAAGCGGGGAAAATAAGCAAAAACTTAGGGGGGTGAGCCAGTGGCTCAGGGAGTGGTGCAAGTCAGAAGGGTATGGATTGATGGGGGACTGAGGTGATGCATGGGAAGACAAGGGGCTATATGCCAGGGATAGGCTGCATCTCAACCTGGAGGGGAGGGAGATCCTTAAACTAAAACTTTTTGGATTCATTGGTGACAGGTGGGGTTTAAACTTGTAAAGGGGGGAGGGATAGAAAGACCAAAAGCCCCAGCAAGGAAGCTTGAGGGTTCAGGACTAGATCATGCAAAGCGGGCTGTGGGTAGTGTTAAAAGACCAGGGGAACTGAGGGGGGGGAAGAGAGATGGGGGATTGCGCTGGGCTGAGAAGGCTGGAGAGGGGGTCGGGTGGAGGACGGTCCTGATCAATGCCAGGAGCACAGGTATAAAATGTCAGAGCTCCAGGCAATGCTAGTTGAGGGTGCAGCAGACTTGGCGGCAATTACTGAGACATGGGCCACTCAGAGGCATGACTGGGACCTAAATTTAGAGGGATACATAATGTTTAGGAAGGAGAGGGGTGTGTGTGGCATTGATAGTCAAAAATGACATAGTAGTTGGTGGAATCGAGTAGGCAGAAGGAGATGTGGAGGCAATTTGGGTAACCCTACAAACGAGGCGGGGTAAAAGATTAAAAATAGGGGTGGTGTACAGACCCCCTGCAATGGAAGCAGAACTGGAGGATGACCTGGCTGAGAACATCAGGGGTCACTGTGGCCTCGGAAAGGGCAGGGTGGTGATCATGGGCGACCTGAACATGTTGGGGGCAGACTGGGGCACTATGACATCCTCGGTGGCCAGGAGCAGAGGTTGATGGATGTCTTCCAGGATGCCTTCCTAGTCCAGCATGTGGGGGAGCCTACTAGGCAGAATCGGATCCTGGACATTGTCCTAGCAGATAGTGACCAGATAAGGGGCCTGGAGGTGAGCAGCCCGTTGGCAGGCAGTGACCATGCCACAGTCTGGTTTCTTATGTTCCTAGGGGGAGAGGAAATTTGCATTAACACAGAAGTGATGGATTTCAGGGGGGCGGAATTTGAGGGCATGGGAAGGATTCTTATAGGGTGCTTGGATGACATAAGGCCAGACATAGATGCTGGTAGCTTGAGAGAGACCATTAGGAAAGGGGTGCAGGAGGCTTCGAGGGCCTGCCCAAAGGTAAGGCGCAGGCAATGTAGGGCCAGTAAGCCATGTTGGTGGACCCAGGAGGTGCAGGAGGCGGTGAGGGAGAAAAAGGCTGCCTATGCACTCAAAGCGCTCAAGGGTGGCTAGGGAGAGGGGATGATTTTCTGGCTAAGAGGGTCACCAGGGTGGTAAGGGGCCAAGGTGAAACAACTAACCTGGCCAGGGATATTCAGGCGGGGGAGGGTTCTATAGGTACATAGGGGAGAAAAGAAAAGTGAGGGCACAGATCAGCAGGATTAGAACGGGGGGGAGAATGGGCGCAGGAAGCTGGGAAACAAGCAGAGGTGCTAAATGAGTACTTTGCTTCTGTCTTTACTGTGGGAGGTGGGGGATCTTTCCAACCCGATGGGAGATGGGAGGGTAAAGGAGCCCACTGAACCAGGAGGTCAGTTGGAGACTGAAGGACTGGATAACACTAGGGCAGGGGATGGGTCGTATCTACAAGGGCAGGAGAGGTTACATGAGGAGGGGGATGGGAGGGTGAAATCACAGTGGATAGGGTGAGAGAGGTCCTCCAGTCGCTAAAGACTGAGAAGGCGCCGGGGCTGCATCCAAGGGTGCTGAAGGAACTGGCAGATGTGCTGGCAGCTCCACTGGCCTCACTCTTCAGCATCTCCCTGATGATAGGGTTGGTGCCTCAAGATTGGAAGGTGGCTCATGTGGTGCCTATCCACAAGGGGGGGGGTTCAGAGAGGAGATGGGGAATTATAGGTCCGTTAGCCTAATGTCTGTGGTAGGCAAGGTTATGGGGCGCATTATCAAGGAGAGGCTGTGGGGGGCAGTTGGAAAGGTTGGGGCAGCTGGATGACAGGCAGTATGTTTTTTTCCCGGGAGGTCATGCCAGACTAACCTGGCGGAGTTTTATGACTGGGTGACGGGTGCCCTGGACTGACACAGCCCGGTGGACATCCTCTATCTGGATTTCAGTAAGAAGTTTGATTCGGTACCCCACAATGGCATACTAACAAAGTGGGGGGGGGAATGGGGTGGGGGGCATTTGCTCAGGTGGGTGGAAAACTGGCTTATGGGATGAATACAGTGAGTGGTGGTTGGAGGGATAGTCTCCTCCCCCCGGAGGGTCATCAGTGGGGTCCCCCAGGGTTTGGTCCTGGGGCGACTCCTGTTCAATTCCTGTCTCGGACATAGGGTGGGGTGTTAGGGGTCTCTTTGCAAATGACTCAAAACTGGAAGTACTGGCAGATGAGAAGGAGGGGTCCTGCAGGGGGATCTGGATACCCTGGGGGGCTGTGCAAGGAAGTGGGGGTTGAAGTTCAATGCAGGGAAATGTAGGGTGCTGCACCTGGGGGTCAAAACCCGGGACATGCATACACCCTGGGGGGGACCACACTGCAAGTCACATCGGACGAGAGGGACTTAGGGATAGTGGTGGACAGCAAAATGAATAACATAGAGAATTGTCGAAGAGCTGCAGCAAAAGCAAACAGGATACTGGGCTGCATAACCAGGGGGATTACCTCCAGGAGGAGGGAAGTGATCCTCCCTCTGTATAATACCCTGATTAGGTTGCTTCTGGAATACTGTGTGCAGTTCTGGAGACCCCATCTTAAGAGGGACATAGCGCTGCTGGAGAGGGTCCAGAGAAGGGCGACCAGGATGATTCAGGGCATGGAGGGTAGGATCATTGAGGAGAGACTGGATGAACTCAATCTGTATGCATTGGAGGAGAGGAGGGACAGAGGGGACATGATAGAGACTTCAAGTATGTAAGAGGGATAAATAAGGGCAGAGCCAGGGAAGTGTTCAGGCTTAAGAAGGGGGAAACTACCAGGGGGCACGAGTGGAAGCTGGAAGGGGGGGAGTACGGGGGGAGCGCAGGAGACACGTCTTTACAGAGAGGGTGGTGGAACCATGGAACATACTGCCCAGGAGTCTGGTGGAAGAGACCACAGTGGAAGGATTCAAGAAAGGTTGGGACAGGTACAGGGGGAAGCTGAGGCCAGCGAGGACCACCTCTGGGGCTAGGGGGGGTGAGGAGCTAGCTCCCAGTAGGGGGCTAGCTTCCGAGCAGACACGATAGACCATAGGGCCTAGTCTGTTGGCTTTTACTATGATACTTGATAGCTTAGCAGCTTTTCAAATTTGCAATCAGGACCATATTGCTGGGGTACACACCACCGAGCATAGGGGTAATTTTAGACAAAAACCTAGTTCTCAAATAGCTGATTCACAAAATCATGAAAGAAATACACGTGACATGTCTGATGTCACTGGTGCCACAGGCACTCTCACTGGTCTCTTTGGTACTATAATGTCTATTTGGAACAAGGCAGACATTGCTACTATCAAAGCACTCTCACAAAAGTTTGAAGTTGATATGCTCAATGACATTATACCCCCATTATTGCATGGTCTGGATGGTCTTAGGAAGAAAGATATATGGTGTATAATATGCACGATATTGCTAAGGCATTTATAGATTCTAAAGAAAAAATCAATGCAGTATATTGCCCGTGAAATTTTATGCTCTGCTTATGGTTTTTATATCATTACCACTGTCAATAAATGGAAATTACGTACCTACCGTAATTCTTGATCTTCTTGGACAAGTCTCCACCACTCATTCACACTAATGGGAATAGCGCCGGAGACACTAGGACCCAGTGGGAGCAAACTTTTTGCTGGAGGGCCGGCACCAGAGATGGAGCCGCGAGGAGCGGCACCGCGAGCCTCGGCTCGTGTGGTAATGACTATCATGGCATCGACCCTCCAACCGCCTCAGTACCTTTTTTTCCCCGAGGAGGTGCAGCGTAACTAACCTAGAAGGATAGCCTAACTAAAAACCAGACATAAGATAGTCTGGACGACCCGTATAAGAAGGGTCAACAAAGAAGTCTTCACAGCCTAAAGATTGAGGGAGTGAAGACCAACAACAGAGGTGAGCTCGGGGGATGGAGGGTGGGCGTGTGAATGAGTGGCGGAGACTCGTCCAAGAAGATCAAGAATTATGGTAGGTACGTAATTTCCATATCTTCCTGGACATAAGTCTCCACCACTCATTCACACTAATGGGAGAGTACCGAGCTAATAATCCCCTGAGAGGGCGGCAGGAGAGACCAAGAGCTCACAGTTTTAGGACAGAAGTCCATTAAGGATGGTCCTGCCACAGGAAAGATGTCGTCTGGCATGGACATTCAAGGCATAGTGTTTAACGAAAGTATGCACTGAGCTCCAGGTAGCCGCATTGCAAATATCTGCAATGGGTACGCTATGGATTTCCGCCAGAGATGCCGCGACCGGGCTTCTAGTAGAGCGTAGTACACCTGTCCTCCAGTTAACCCGCGCCATGGAATAACAGTGGATGGCGTATGCCACCAGCCATGCTGAGATACATCTGATAGCGACTGGTTGACCCAGCTGGGTCTCGCTGAAGGAAACAAACAGTTGTTGAGCTTTACGAAAATCTTTTGTTCTATCTAGATAGAAACGCAAAGCTCTCTTGACGTCCACGGAATAAAGAAAACGTTCTCCTTCATTTTGGAAGTCCGCAAAGTAAGAGGGAAGGACCAAAGGTTGATTTAGATGGAATTCCGAAACAACCTTAGGAAGAAATTTAGGATAGGTTCTAAGGACTATTTTGTCTTTGTGGAACACAGTATACGGAGGGTCTGTGACCAAAGCATGTATCTCAGAGACCCTGCGGGCTCAGGTAATGGCCACCAGGAAGGCCGTTTTCCAGGTGAGAAATTTTAACTCACAGGTAGCCAGAGGTTCGAAAGGTTTCCGAGTGAGCATATCTTGCATAAGATTCATGTCCCAGGCTGCGAATGGATGTCTTATAGGAGGTCTGGTATGCAGAATTCCCTTAAGAAACCTCTTAACCACAGGTAACTGAGCCAGTGACAAGGAAAGTACCAGCTCATGATAAGCTGAAATGGCACAAAGGTGAACCTTGACTGTAGAGTACTGCAGACCTGAATTTGAGAGGTCTAAGAGGTACTCCAAAACTTTATCTGGTGGGCAGGAAAAGGGATTTAAAGAGGATTTTGCACACCAGAGCAAAAAACTCTTCCATTGGGCTGTGTAAGTTTTCCTAGTGGCTGGCTTCCGCACAGACAGAAGAACATCTGAAACCCTGTGAGAGACATTGAACTTGTTCACTTCTCTCTCTTCAGGAGCCAAGCGTGAAGGTGAAGCGACCTCAGGTTGGGATGAACAACAGGCCCCTGAGTCAAGAGGTTCGTCTGAAGGGGAAGTGGTTTCGGCGGAGCTGCCGACATACTGTTGAGTAGTGGAAACCACATCTGTCGAGGCCAGAAGGGAGCAATGAGGATCATTTTGTCCCCCTGGGGTTCGAACTTGAGAAGTACCCTCTGAATTAGCGGAAGAGGCGGAAAGGTGTATAGAAAGCGTTTTGTCCACTGCAGCCTGAATGCATCCTGACAGAAAATGCCAGGCCCTGGATTTCTGGAGCAGAAGAGAGGCAGTTTTGTGTTGAGTGAGGATGCAAAAAGGTCCAGGTCTGGAGTTCCCCACTCCGTGAATATTGACTGAACTACGGCTGAGTTGAGAAATCATTCATGAGGATCTGTGTCTGTTCTGCTGAGGCAATCTGCCAGTTCGTTCTGCACTCCTGGCAGGTAGACTGCTTGAATTAGAGACTTGTGCTGCAAGCACCATTCCCATACTCTCATCGCTTCTCTGCATAAGGGGCAAGAGTGAGCGCCACCCTGTTTGTTGATGTAGTACATCACTGCTTTGTTGTCCATTTGAAGGAGAATGTTCTTGTGACAGAGAATGTCCTTCAATGCCCGGACCACATAAAGGATGGCTCTCATTTCTAAGACATTTATGTGAAGCTGGGACTCGACCTGAGTCCACGTACCCTGAGTGTGGAGAGCCTGACAGTGAGCTCCCCCACCCCATCAGGGACGCGTCTGTGGTAATGGAAATCTGATGATCCAGAGGAGCAAAGGGATACCCTTCTAGGAGACTGTTCTCTTGCGACCACCAGGTGAGCGACCTCTTTAGGGGTTCTGCCACCTTGATGAGAAAGGACTGTGGGTGAGTGGTTGGGGACCACTGAGTTCTGAGCATCCACTGAGCAGTTCTCATGTGAAGGCGTGCTAGGGGTACTGTGAACACCGAGGATGCCATGAGACCTAGCATCCGTTGCATCGAGAGAGCTGGAACCGACTTGCTCTTCCCGATGAGACTGGCCATTTTAGGATATCGCTCCTCCTGTCCTCTGGAAGAAAAGCCTTCGCACAGGAGGTGTCCAGAACAGTTCCTATAAAAAGGAGCCTCTGGGAGGGTTGCACCTGCGATTTTTTGATGTTTAGCAGGACTCCCATGGACATGACAAACCGTGAAGCCGTGGCTACGGCTTCCAGAGTTCCCTGCCTGGAAGGACTTGCCAAAAGCCAATCGTCCAGATAAGGGAACACCTGTATTCCGATCTTTCTGAGATGCGCTGTGAGAACTGCACAACACTTTGTAAAAACTTGTGGCACTGAGGATAGCCCAAAGGGCAGGACTCTGAACTGATAGTGTTGTCCCAGAGCCACAAACCTTAGGAGTTTGTGATGCATTGGGTGAATAGAAATGTGCTGGTAAGCATCCTGCATGTCTAGGGAGGCTAGCCAGTCGTGTTGATGAAGCAAAGGTAACAGGTTCCTAGTGAAATCATTTTGAATTTCTCCTTGGCAGAAATTTTTTTTAGTTTTCTGAGGTCCAAAATGGGGCGCATGCCCCTGGTTTTCTTTGGAACCAGAAAGTAATGGGGAGTAGAACCCTGTGTTCCATTGATGCAGTGGAACTACTTCTACTGCCCTGTTGTTCAGAAGGCCCTGTATCTCGGCGGCGAGAAGGTCTGACTGAAGGGTTGACAGCTTGGGCTGTCGTTTGGGAGGACAATCCGGAGGGGTCTCCACAAGATTGAGTGAATACTCCTCGCAGATTATCCGGAGGACCCATTTGTCTGAGGTTATCGATTTCCATTGATTGCAGAAGCGCGTCAGATGACCTCCCACCGCTGAGGAAGAGTCCACCTCAGGCAGCTGAGGTGGGACTTGGGCCAACAACTCAGAAGGCGGCACTGGGCGCTTTGGGTCCTTGCACCTTTTGTTGCGTTTTCTTTTGAGGCTGGGGGGCTTGGTTTTTATGAAAACTTCCTCTGCCTTTACCTCGAAAGGACTGACTGTTATGGAACTGGCGTTTATTAACACCCCCTTGAGAGGGGACAGGAGGAGGTCGAGCCAACTTAATGGCTGACCTAGTCTTTTGTGTAGCTTCTAGAGCTTGTTATACTTGAGGGCTGAAGAGATACACACCATCAAAAGGCAATGCCATTACTTGCTGCTGTGCATCATTTGTGAAACCTGAAGTGCGCAGCCAGGAATGACGGCAGGTACAAATATCGGCTGCCGCCGCTCGAGAAGCAGTATCGAAAGCATCCATAGCCGCTTTAACCTGCTGGTTGTTGGATTCGATACCCCTGGTAATGGTTTGGAGTAGCTGTGACTTTGTGACTGAATCCGGTAGAGCTTCAACCATTTGTTTGAGTGAGTGCCAAAGGATATACTCATAATGAGAGAAATAGCCTTGGTAGCTGGCAATACGCATACCCAGGGTGGAAGCAACAAAGACTCTCTTACCCAAAGTGTCTGTCTTCCGAGATTCTTTGTTAATAGGTCAAGCTGTAGTAGTCTGGGGAAGGACGACCTTATCATTCTCTACCAAAACTACAATAGGATCTGCAAAGGCTTGGGACGCCAAAATAGGTGGATCCTTGGGGGCTGAGTATTTCCTATCTATAGATTTAGCCACGGAAGGAATGAGAGCGGGATTATTCCATACCATTTGAGACATGTCTCAAAGGAGGGCTGTACCGGAGCAGTCAAATCTGTAGGGATCTCCGGAACATGGAGGTATTGGAGTCGTAGCAATTTCCCAGGATCGATGTCTGTAGTTTGGAGAGAAAGAGTGGAAATCAAATTTTTCAGCAGAGACTTACAAGACAGGTCCTCGACCACAGGCTCTGCAGCAGGAATGGATCCTCCACTTCATCACCCAGCCGAAGGTCAGGTCAGGCTCAATGTCATCTCCTGACAGTCCAGGAGGGACTGCATGGACAGGAAAGGAGTGAAAATCAGAGGGAAATGAGGAAGAAAAAGCGTTAAAGGAGGAGTCCTGAAAAGTGGATGGCGCCCTAAGAACCCGGTGCCGCGAAACGCATGGCGCCCGGCGAGCGCATGGCACCGATGGCGGTGCCGAGAGCCATACAGTGCCAAGACAGCGCCGAGAGGTGGATGGCGCCCGCGACCTCCTCGGCTCTGACAGGCGCATGGTGCCGACAGGCCGACAGCGCCACAATGCCACGGTGCCGAGTGCCGCGCCGAGGAGCACAGCGCCAAGAAACTCAATGGTGCCGAGGATGGCACCGACAGACGCACCAGTGCCTAAGACGGCGCCAAGCGTGCCATCGATGCCAAGGGCGTTGAAAACACCCCAAGATTCTGAAAAACAGGATTTGAGGAGAAGGGAGGAAGAAGAGCAGGAGATAGAGGCATCGGTGTGGCCCCCTGCGCCGCAGCCATATGGGGGGGGAACACCTAAGTGCGGTGTCGACGGCACCGAAGACGGCGCTGCATGACCAGGGAGGCTCAACCGCCCTACCTGGTCTCCCAAGAAGCCCGAAGGCCCCCATGTGACCGGGCTAGGCAGTCGGACCAACCTCCGAGCCCATTGCTCCATAAGAGCAGCCCACTGATGAAACTGCTCATCTGAAGACCTACCAGAGGGCGGGGTAGGGCTATGATGTCGAGGACATCGGCTACCAGAAACAGAAGCTGGCGACTCCGAAGGAAGAGACCGGCAACTAGCTCCAATAACTAACCATCTACATGCAGACATATCAGAAGGTAACCTCGAGTGACGCCTTCTCTTTTTTGACCTGTGGGCCGAAGAAGAGCTCGAGGCCAAACGGTGCAGAGAATGCGACCGTTAATTTTTATGCTTTCGAGGGGACCGCCCGCCCCTTCAGGCATCGGACTGACCGTTGTCAGACCCCCCCTCCGGAGAAGGCAGCGGACCGGACCCAGCCCGGCTGACTGAACAGCTTTCATACGAAGTCTCCCTACCGTCACCTGACCCGCTCATGGTCGACTCCGTCAATGTAGGCTGAGACTTCTTCATAAATAAGAATAAAGTTAAGTGATACTTATTCGAGATATTACTACAAAACAACCAAACTGAAAACTATGCTGCTAGTTTGAAGTTTGACTCCCGGTGGGCGAGTGACGTTGTCACTGAAGCGCACTTGACAGCGGGGGGAAAAAAGGAACTGAGGCGGTTGGAGGGTCGACGCCGAGATAGTCATTACCGCAAGAGCTGAGGCTCGCGGTGCTGCTCCTTGCGGCTCCATCTCTGGCGCCATCCCTCCAGCAAAAAGTTTGCTCTCGCTGGGTCCTAGTGCCTCCAGTGCTATTCCCATTAGTGTGAATGAGTGGTGGAGACTTATGTCCAGCAAGATCCTTTTCTGAGATGTCGAGTCCGGATGTATCCCTGACATTACCCGTGATAGGCGTATCTCCAAATGGTACTGCCCACAGTGTAAATTCTTTTAACTATGTTGCGATGTGTATGCTACAATCTGTCTCTATTCCTATTTCTGCTTCTAGAAATTTGGGGTCGGTGACCAGGCATCCCAATACTGGTCCTTGCTTCATTTTTAAGAAATGTTCTATTAAGGATACTATGTTTATGTCTTTTACTGTATCTTTACCATGTTTTGATCCTAATACAGCTATCCTTGATAAACTGGCATCCATACACTCCATTGAGCACCTCGAAGACACCTACAGAGACTGAATCAACTTGCCACTTCTTCTGGTCTTTCATCATATTTTGGATTTGTGGGTCTCACTGCATGTGGACTGCTGTGCGAAGAGAGGGTATATTTGTGTCATTGTGATGTATTTGATGTTATTAAACCTGTATGTGGGTATTCCCCAGATAGTATTGACTGGTCCTTTACCATGGATGATGACATCACCACCACTGGCACAGAATACTAGGACTCAACAACTGCTCCAGATGCTTCTCGACTGTACCAGGCTTACCGGAAGGAGGTTCACCGGCTGTCAACACAGATTTCCAGCTAGACTTATACTTGTCCAGTTCAACTACAGAAATGGAGACTGCCAACTGCTAAAGTCCACCTGGGAACAGAAGTAGGAGGTTGTTTAGGAAAGAGATTTGGTTTATCTTCTGTTTTAACTGAAATATTTGAATAGTTTTGTACTTGAAATGAGTTCTGTGTGTTAAAAATTACTACTTTGAGTTAGAACTGTTACTTGGGGCTGTGATATTGTAACTATTGGGGCTTATGGGAACACTTGTTTGTCAGTGATAATTAGAGTGAAATTTAATGTGACGTTTGCCTGGTGTTACGGGGAAGGGTAATTACAAGAATCATCTTGTCTTTCATTGAACACCTGTGAACAGAAGTAGGAGGCTGTTTAGGAAAGAGGTTTGGTTTATATTCTGCTTTAACTGAAATATTTGAATAATTTTGTACTTGAAAAACATTAGTTCTCTGTGTTGAAAATTACTACTTTGAGTTAGAACTGTTACTTGGACTGTGATATTGTAACTATTGGGGCTTGTGGGAATACTTGTTTGGCAGTGATAATTAGAGAGAAATTTAATGTGACGTTTGCCTGGTGGTGGTAGAGCCCTCCTACCCACCATTTTGTAGGCTTTCTTAAATACTGAAAAGCCACTGGGAACTGGGATTGAAGGGCTGTGCATTTCTGTTTGTGACTGAAATTTGAAGCAACACGAACTGGTGGGCCTGTGACATCATACAGTACCTGATGTCTGCATACACACACCGTTAGCAGGATGGGACACACACTGGACTGTGTTTGTGAGACTTGGGAACATTATTGGTGGGGTTGAAATAGGGTTCATAAACAACTGAAGTCAGTATAGAGAGACAGTATTCCAGGAGGAAGGGACTGAGAAAAGGGGTGTGTGCCATTATGAACAGAGAGGGACAAATAGGGTGGCCACATTCCACCATGGTAGGCATCTTCGGAAGGGTTGTAGGCTGCATAGGCTGTGAGGTGGCAATAATTCTCAATTGGGCCTGGAGAGAGGGAGGCTGCCCACTCTCTAGACAGCTATCTCATATCAGGAGTGAAGTATATTGGTTAAGGAGTAAGCTGGGGGAGTTGGGGGTGTGACCAAGGATAAGGGGTGTGGATATGAGTGGCAGAAGGGTGGGGCTGAGGGGAGGCTGGGGCAACGTTCAGAAATTACAGGACGTTATGTTACACCAAGCAGGAGGGGGGGTTATTAGGACAGGACCCTTAGATAGGGATGTTGGCGCTAAGGGAGAAACTTATGGGGTAAACATTCGCATAAAAAGAGAGTGGAGGGGGAAGGAGGGGCTGTTGTGGGGAAGCCTAGAAGAGCAGACAGTGAGAAGGGAGGGGCTGTTGTGGGGAAGCCTAGAAGAGCAGACTGTGGGAAGGGAGCTTCTAAGGGGCAGTTTAGAGGGGCAGTCAGGGGAAACTCAGGTTACTTGATGGAGGCTGGCATAGAGTGTTACAATAAATTTGAGCTACTAAGCAACCTAGAGGGGGAGGAAGGGGTTGGTGGAAATGAAGAAACTAATACAGAGGCCAGGGGGAGGGAGTCTGATACCCATAGGGCATCACAGACCGGCAACAGAAAGGACAGAAATAGTCCCAGAGGGAGAAGGGGAAACGTAAATGTTAAGCAGATGGGGGAGATGCAACATATTGCAGACATGAGGGAGGAGAGCATGAATGGAGAGAAACTGGGAGACAAGGAGGTGGGGGAGGGGCCCCCCTTCAGGAGGGGGGTCTGTACCAAGGATGGGGCCCTAGGTAAAGGGGACTCACAGAGGGCCTCTGGAGGCAGGGGTACTATCACAAGGGAGGAGGATGGTGGTGTGGGGGAAGGGAAACCATCAGGGCCAGGATAATGGTTCTGATAAGAGAGGGTTATAGGGGACACCTATTCAGGTGGGGTCTGAGTTAAGTGGGCAAAATAACAAGGGAGGCAGACAGGGGAGGGTGACAAGGGGGTCTCTAATAAGGCGGGAAAACTCCCATGGAAGTGAGATAACGAATAAAGGGGGGGATGGGGGATTGACAGCGCATAGTGGAGGTAACCATAAGGATGATGGTGGTGTTAAGGTTCTGTTATTGGGAGACTCGATGATTAGGGGTATCCACTGGGATGGATGCCATAGCTAGGTGAAGGTAGTGAGTATCTCTGGGCTGATGGTGCACAGAGCAAAGTTCATGGTGTACAAACTGGTTGGGGATTGTGGAGGGAAACCGGATTTCCTGGTGCATTTGGGAACTAACGATCTTGAGGGAAACAGCGTTTTGGAAATCCAAGCAAGGTTCCGAGAACATGCCAGAGTCTGTCGGGATAATGGATGCAACATTTCCTTTTCGGAGATATTGCCAGTCCCAAAGGTCTCAGTGGAGAAAAAGAAAAAATTACTCACCTTAGTAATTATGTTTCTTCTAGTGGAGTCTTGCTGTATTCTGACAAGTGCAGTTAGCCACAGCTTTTAAACTGCCCCAGAGAACAATGGGTTAACTTTTCTATGCAGGGCATAGAATGTTCATCTCGAGCTCGATTGATGTCTCTGCCAGTTGTAATTTGAACTGCAACTATCAGATCTTTACGAGCAAAACTCACTAGGTGTTGTGTGTGGAAACTGTAAAATGTCACTAGCCAACTGGCAGAAAAATAATCTTTTGGGTTCAAAAAGGAAGACTCAAGTCAGGAAACCCGAACACAAAAACCAATCAATTGAAATAACATCTCACCCCATGAGAAACAGAGGGTGTAAAGGGGGCACCCCAAGGTGCCAACACTGTGCCTGCCCACCCACATCCCAAAAAATCTAGGTTCTGAGAGGGGAGGCAGGGGTGGAGGTCAGAATACAGCAAGACTCCACTAGAAGAAACATAATTACTAAGGTGAGTAATTTTTTCTTCAAACATGAAGTCTTGCTGTATTCTGACAAGTGCAGACTACCAAGCAGTACCTCCATGGGAGGAAGAACCCACTTTGGGAATAGGCCCAAGCAATGTTGTAAGCAAACCAGAGCATCACTCCTAGCCTGGATATCCAGAGAGTAATGCTTGGCAAAAGTATGGACTGTTTTCCAGGTGGCTGCTTGACAAATTTCTAAAAGAGGGATATCCCTGGCAGCAGCCAGGGAAGTAGCTGTACCTCTTGTAGAATGAGCCCTCAGGCCTGAGGGTGGAGTTTTTCATAGCAGAACTGTATACAAGACACAATCCACCTGGCAATAGATCTCTTGGTGGCAGGTTTGCCCTTCCCAACTTCTCCGTAAGTGAGGAACAACTGGAGGGAGTCAAACCTGTGACCCCTGGTATGCTCTATGTAGTAGCTAAGGGCTCTTTTAACATCCAAACTGTGTAGCCTCCTCTCTCCCGAGGAAGAATGATCAGTGAAGAAAACAGGGAGAGATGTAGACTAATTCAGGTGGAAATCTGAAACTACTTTAGGCAAGAACTTTCTGTTAAGTTCTAAGGACGACTTTATCTCTGTGAAAAGAGATGAAATCAGATTCCACTGACAGGGCTTGCAATTCACTGATACGTCTGGCAGAAGTAATAGCTACCAAAAACACAGTTTTCCAAGTCAAGTACTTAAGCTCTGCTGAGGACAAAGGTTTAAAAGGGGGTTGCATAAGCTGAGCAATGCAAACATTAAGATCCCAAGCAGGAGCAGGATCCCTAAAGGGGGGGATTGGTGTGAAGCAATCTCTTGAAAAACTTACAGATACAGGGTGGGATGACAGTGAGGAAGACTTGCCTACCGACAGGAAAGCAGAAACAGCTGACAAGTGTACCTTGAGAGTAGCTGATCTGAGGCCTAGGCCATTGAGATGGACCATATAATCTAGAACCGTAGGCAAATCAGCAGTGTCTGGAGAAATACTCTTCTTAGAACACCAAATGCTGAATCGTTTCCATTTGGAGTTGTAAGACTTTCTGGTAGAGGGCTTTCGAGAAGCCTTGAGGATATCCAGAACCCCTTGGGAAAGATGCAGATCTGCAAACTCTAACTCTTCAAGAGCCAAGCCTTGAGATTGAGAGACTGAAGATTGGGGTACCAAATCCTCCCCTGAGAAGATGTTAACAGATTGTAATTCCTGGGAAGAGACAGGGGAAGATGGACTGCTAAGGACAGCAACAAGGGATACCATGGCTGCCTGGCCCAGTCTGGAGCAATCAGAATCACTTTGCAAGGCTGTGACCTTATCTTTTTTTTTTTTTCCATCTTTATCCTCCTTCCCTACCCCGGTGCCCCCTCCTTCCATCCGCTCATGTCCCCCGACACCCCCCTAGGGATCTGCCCCTAGAGTGCCCTTCCTCCTCTCCCTGGCACATTGGGGTCTGTCCTTGTAGGTGGTCCGGGTAGACTTAGGGCGGACTTCATCTAGGGCAGCCGGAGGTGTTTTTCCGGTTTTCTCCCCTTACGCCCACGCCCTCTGGGACGCCGTGCGCTTGGGACGTATGTCCCGAGTGGCTACGTGCTGATGCACGCCAGCCCTCATGCGCCGCGACGTCCCCCCTCCCCGGCTCCGACGAGCGAAGCCGCCTCCATCCCTTCCTACTGTCGGTGCTTCCACCGGCTATGGAAGGATGCAGAGCATAAGCGTTCTTGGTTACCACCCCTGAGGAGAGGCATCGTTGGACGCTCGATCCTCCCTCCCCACCAACGGCTGCCGAGTCGTTCGAACCGGGCGCCCGGCGTAAGCAGCAGTGTGGCGTCCAGCGCCTCAACCCTCAGCGCCACCGGCCGACGTGACCTTATCTTGACTAACACTTTTAACAGGAGAGGGAAGGGGTGGGGGGGAAGCATACAGAAATTGTCCTTCCCAGTTCAGAATCAAAGCATCCAGGGGGACTGAGCCCAAGACTGGGGGTCTGCAACAAAAGAGAGGAAGTTAGTGATTGTTTGGGGCTGCAAAAAGATCCATCTCTGGAGTGCCCCATCTTGAGAAAATCACCTTCAACACCAGAGGATCCAGGGCCCATTCGTGATGGCCCTGAGATATTCTGCTCAGTGCATCTGCTAGGACATTGTCCTTCCCTGGAAGGTGAACTGCTATCAGAGAGGTTTGCAGGAAATAAGCCAGGGACCACAACTTCATTGCTTCTGTGCACAAGGCCGTAGACAGAGTGCCTCCTTGCTTGTTGATGTACCACATGGTGGTGGTGTTGTCTGTTCTAACCTGAACCACCTTGTTCTGTACTGATTTGGAAAAAACTTGCAGTGCCAGAAACACTGCCCTGAGTTCCAAGAGATTGATGTGTAGAAGAGATTCCTGAGGTGACCACAGTCCCTGGGTGGTGAGGTCCCCCAAATGGGCTCCCCAGCCCAGCAGGGAAGCATCTGTGGTAAGGACCACTGAATGAGACTGAGTGGCAAATGGAACCCCTTGCCTCAAACTGTCCTGGTCCTGCCACCATTGCAGGGCTTGGATCAGAGTTTGAGTCACTGGGATTAGTTTGGTAAGAGAATCCATTCTTTGGGACCAAAAGGCTCTTAAGTGGAACTGTCTGTCCCTCATCTGGAATCTTGTGCCTTGGACCACTGCTGTAGAAGCTGCCATGTGGCCCAAGAGCTGAAGGAAATGCCTTGCTGGTCGAGACACCTGAAGGCTGAATGAAGAGGCCAGCTCCATGAGAGCTCTTGCCCTTTCCAGGGGAAGGAAGGCTCTTGCTTTTACCATATCCAGCTCTGCCCCTATGAAGGTGAGGAGCTGCACTGGTTCGAGAACTGACTTTGGCAGGTTGAGAAGAAATCCTAAAGTGAGCACTTGCTGGGTCACTTCCAGGTGTGACTTGACTTGGTCTGGGGACTGGCCCACTATGAGCCAGTCATCCAAATATGGAAAAATGGAAATCTTTGTCTTCTTAGGAAGGCAACAACTACTGCCAGGCACTTTGTGAAGACCCTTGGGGCTGATTAGTCCAAAGGGCATTGTTCTGAACTGATAGTGGCCTGAGGGCAACTCGAACCTGAGGTACTTTCTGTGGAAGCACCTGATGGGAATGTGAAAGTAGGCATCTTTGAGGTCCAGGGAGGCTAGCCAGTCCCCTGGCCTCAGAAAGGGAAGAATAATTCCCCGAGTTATCATCTTGAACTTTGGCTTTAAAAGATGTTTGTTCAGGTATCTTAAGACCAGGATGGGTCGCCACTCTCCTGTCTTTTTGGGGGTTAGGAAGTACCTTGAGTACAGTCCTTTGCCCCAGTGTAGGGTAGGTACTCTCTCTATAACTCTTAGAGCTAGGAGAGAAGAAATCTCTGCCTCTAGGGCAAGGGTCTCAGAGATGCACAGGTGGAAAAGATCTGGCTCTCATCTTTGGAAATTTTTGGAGCTGAGAACCAGTCCCTGGCTCACTACTTCCAGGACCCACTTGTCTGATGCAACAGACATCCAGTCCTGGACAAGGTAAGCCAGCCTGCCCCCTACTGGGATAGGAGAATCGACCCGGGCAGACCCATCAGGGTGTCTGCTTGGCAGGGGCATTAGGCTGAGGGGTGGATGCAGGCCTGTTCATCCTCCTTCTGCCTCTCCCTCTGAAGAACCCCCTCAGTGAAAAGGAAGAAGAGGCCTGTGCTTGGTAAAAAGGCATTTGAAAAGGCCTGCCCCTAGACTGCTGCCTTTGAGGAGTTGCCTGCTTTCCTTGGCCTGAGCACTCCTGTAAGTGGTCCTATATTCGTCCATTTTCTTCATGTAATTCTCTGTCTGCTCACCACAGAGAATTACCCACTACAGGAAAATCCATGGCCTTAGCCTGGGTATCCTGTGAGAGGCTAGTACATCTGAGACAAGCCATTCTCCGAAGAGCCACAGATGTAGCCATGACTCTTGATGATACATCATTGGAGTCCACAGCAGCATGAAACTGAACTTTTGATGCCTCAATCCCATCTCCAGCTCCTTGGCAAGCTGGGGGGAAGCCTGTTTAGCCAGTGCCAGTACAGTGTCCCACCTGGACTTCTGGTACCTGACTGTATAGGCCATATAGTTCGCCTGCCTGAGTCCCAAGGAAGATGCCATGTACTGCTTCTTTGCCATGGCATCAATCTTCCTGGAGTCCTTGTCTGGGGGGTGTGACGCCAAGGGAATGTTTGCCTTATCACAGGCAGCAGCCTGTACAATCCCAACATGGCTGCATTGCTGATAAAGGAATTCTGTATCTGAGCCTGAGGAGTATACCTCTTGTCCATTTTTCTATCCACAGGAGGTATGGAATTGGGAGACATAAGAATTTTTTGTCTGTTTCCCAAAAGATTTGTGGAGGGGAATAGACAATCTCCTGGACTCTGGGATGTCCATCATCTCTACCTAGTCAGGCTCCTCCTGATCCTCCACTGCCTTCTCCACAGGAAGCTGGAGGGTATCAGCCACCTTTCTGTAAAACATGAAGTGCGAAGGGGACTCAGAAAGCCTAGGAGGATAAACACCTGAAGGTCTGTCTGGGGAGATGTCCGGGTCAACAGGCACATTCAGACTTTCACCATCACCATAATCATCTTCCAACTCTCTCTCCTCCTCAAACTCTGGTTCATCAAATTCTTCCAGGGTATAATCCTGAACTGGAGGAAACCGACCAAACCGAGCCCCTGCCAAAAGGTGCCGGATCAGTCAGAACTGGGCAAAGCGATTCCACAATACGAATCACTTTGGCTATTTCTTCGGTGGTCGAGTATGAGATTCTGGGTCCGAACCAGTCGATTTGTCTTTGCATTTTCTTTTTGTTGGAACCAATTCCTCGGAATCGGCTCTCCTTTTGCCCGAAGAAGTATCGCCCTGGTCAGAGGGCACTCCTTCTGGTTCGGTCGGAACCAAACCGGGCTGGCCATCTGGGTCAGAGGACTTCTCGGCCTCCTTTTCCCTCAGTCTACCTAATCTCTTTTCAAGGGTAGATTTGGGAAAATATTTACAAATTTGGCAGTCTGAATCGAGGTGCTCAAACCCCAGACAATAAACACAGGTGGTGTGGGGATCAGCCTTAGCAAAGACCTCCCCACACACACTGCAGTGTCGAAACCCAGTGGGCCCGTGTTTTTTCTTGGGTTTCTCAGACATGGCCAACCTAACCAAACTTACCCTTTTTTCAGCAACCACCAGGCAAGACTCCCCTATCGGTTCCTGACCGTGTCATGGGTCTTGGGAAAAAATGTACTAAAACCTTTTTTTTTTTTTTTTTAGAACCGATACGGACCGGTAACCAAACACTAAAGTAAAATACGAAATTTACCTGAATGATCGGTTCAGCCGAACCGGTCCACATTTTTTATAAGTTCCACACAGAAAACGGAACAAAACCAATCTAGTAGTCACGGTACCACAGACACAGATTTGAACCGACTATGCAGAAACTAAATTTCAGTAGAAAACCGACACTTCAACCGACTTCGAACCGAGCTGCAGCAGAAATCTCCGGAGTGACTGTTCAGTGAGGAGGGGTAAAGAATCTGACGGTTGCAGTTCAAATTACAACAGGCAGAGACATCAACTGAGCTCGAGATGAACATTCTATGCCCTGCACAGAAAAGTTAACCCATTGTTCTCCAGGGCAGTTTAAAGGCTGGGGCTAACTGCACTTGTCAGAATACAGCAAAGACTTCATGTTGTTTGAAAATGAAGATCACACAGGTTAATGACTGGCTCAAGAAGTGGGGTGAAGAAAGTGGGTCGGGGGCGTTAGGGAACTGGAAAAGAGTTTGGGAGGATAAGGGACTGTATGCCAAGGACAGGCTTCATCTTGCCCCAATAGGGAAGGAAGTCCTTAAACAGGGGATGGCTGACTACATTCAAGAAAAGTGGGGTTTAAACTTGTGAGAGGGGGAGGGATAAGGGGGACTGACCAGAAGCCCTCTCCTCCAGATGAGGGGAGTAGCCTTTAAACCCGAGGGGGGAAACAGACTGGGGGAGGAGGTTTCAGGAGGAGCAGAGGGTGGATGAAACGTAAGGAACCTGGGTGGGGTTCGACAAAGGGGAACAGGGATAAGGGGTGGGGGTGGTGTTAGTAAATGCCAGGAGCTTTGGAAACAAGTTACCAGAGTTCCAGGCCATGCTGTTTGAGGGGTGTGTGTGGATGTGGTGGCAGTCACGGAAGCGTGGGCCAACAAAAACCATGACTGGGACCTAAACGTGCAGGGGTACACTATGCTTAGTAAGGATAGAAAGGAGGGCAGAGGGGGTGGAGTGGCTATGTTCATTAGAGATGACATAGAAATTGCTGGAAAGAAGAGCGGAGGAAAGCGTGGAGCCTTATGGGTCACCTTACAAACCCGGCAGGAGGTAAGGTCAAGCTGGGTGTAGTATAGGCCCCCTGGGATGGGTGATGTTCTGGAGGATGGTTTGCTGGACATCATCATTGCCCAGTGTGGGCCAAAAGGGAGGAGTGGTGTTGATGGGGACCTTAATATGCCAGTACAAACTGAGAACCATGTCCTCTAAGGTGGGCAGCAGGAGGCTGCTGGACGGCTTCCAGGATGTGTTCTAACACAGCACGTGATGGAGCCCACAAGGGAGGGCATGTCCTGGATGTGGTTCTGGCAGATGGGGATCTGGTAAGGGACCTGGTTGTAGAGGATCCTGACTGGAGCGACCACAATACTGTCTGGTTTCAAATAAGCACTGGAGACCTAGGACACTGGCAGTGGCCTTCAGGGGGACAGACTTTGTGGGCATGGGAAATATTCTCAAGGATCACTTGAAGGGGATTACAACAATGACAAATGTGAAAAAGAGATGGGAGGTCATAAAACAGGGACTTCATGAGGCAGTCAGGACCTACGCTAAGGTGAAGCGTAAGGGAGCAAGGTCACATAAACCATGCTGGTGGTCCAGTGAGGTTCAGGTAGCGGTCAGAGAAAAGAAAGCTGCCTACAAAAAATATAAAACAACGAGAGGGGATAGGGAAAAGGAAATGTACCATCTTGAAAAGTCACCCGGATGGTGTGGGGGCAAAGTCCAGTAAAGAGCAGCGGCTGGCACAGGGGTACGGGGAGGGGAAAAGGGTTCTTCCGGTACATTGGGGAGCGGAGAAAAACTAAGGGCCATCTTGGCAGGTTGAGATCAGCAGGAGGGTGGGTGGAAGAGGTGAGGAACCAGGCAGAGGTATTAAACGAGTACTTCGCCTCTGTGTTCACTAGAGAAGGGGATGGAATATCTACAAAGCAAGGCATGATGGGGATAGAAGCGGTACTGAGTGGGATCAGGGGAGCAGCAGAAATGGAGCAAGAGGGAGGGAGAGGTACCCCAGGGGTGTCACATCAGGATAAGGATAAAAAGGCCAGTAAGGTGGAGGGAACAGATCATGCTATCTCCACCGAAAGGGTGTGGTTACCCCTTAAGGGCCTAAAGAAAGATAAATCTCCTGGGCTGGATGGCATTCATCAAGAGTACTATGGAAATTGGCGGACATACTGGCTGCACCTCTGGCGGAGCTCTTCAACAGGTCACTTGAGACAGGGAGGGTACCTAGGGATTGGCGATAGGCACATGTGGTGCCAATCCAAGGGGGAGTCGAGGGAAGTACCAGATAACTATAGACCCATCAGTTTGACCTCGGTGGTGGGAAAACTAATGGAGAGTATACTAAAGGAACGATTGGGGGTGTACTTGGAGGAGGTGGGAGGTCTGGATAGTCGGCAACATGGGTTTGTGCCAGGTAGATCATGTCAAACCAATCTTGTGGAGTTCTACGAATGGGTAACATCAGAACTGGACAGGGGAAAGCCTGTGGATGTATTATTCTAGGACTTCAGCAAGGTGTTCGACTCTGTCCCCCACAATGGTCTGGTGGAGAAACTGATGGGGTTGGGAGTAGGCCCTTTGATGGTCAGATGGATTGAAAACTGGCTAGCTGGATGCATTCAGAGAGTAGTGGTCGGTGGGGAGCTCTCGAACCCTAGAGAGGTCGGTAGTGGGGTACAGCAGGGCTCGGTCCTGGGTCTAATCCTATTTAATGCATACATTTCGGACATCAGGGAGGGTATATGGTGTGAAATGAGTCTCTTTGCTGACGACTCCAAGATGGGAGCAGTAGCTGAGGGGGAAGAGGGGAGGTTGGCCCTGCAATGGGACCTGGACACCATGGAAAGGTGGGCTCACACATGGAAATTAAATTTCAATATCACCAAGTGCAAAGCATTGTATCTTGGGCAGGGAAACCCTAAACACAGGTACACCCTGGGAGGGGAGACGCTGGAGGCCTCAACAGGGGAAAAAGACCTAGGGGTCATGGTGGATGCATGTATGAATAACTCCGAGCAGTGCAGGAGAGCGGCTAGCAAAGCAAACAGGATGTTGGGATGCATCGTAAGGGGGATCACCTCTAGGAGCAGGGAAGTGATTCAGCCTCTGTACGGTACATTGGCTAGACCACACCTTGAGTACTGTGTACAGTTCTGGAGACCACACGTGAAGAGGGACATACAGCTCCTGGAGAGGGTACAGAGGAGGGCAACTAAGATGATACGAGGACTAGGGGATTTGACGTATGAGGACAGACTTGAGGAGCTCTGCCTGTTTTCACTGGAGGAGAGGAGAGATGGGGGGAACATGATTGAGGTCTTCAAGTACCTCAAGGGAATAAACATGGTAAACACGGAGGGGATCTTTGGACTAAAGCAGGGAGGTATCACCAGAGGGCATGGTTTGAAGTTGGAAGGGTGAGGGGGGAAAAGAGGAGGAGGTTTTTCACTGAGAGGGTGGTGGATCCTTGGAACGTGTTGCCTGACGAGCTGGTTCAGAGATACACAGTGGAGGGCTTCAAGAGAAGGTGGGACAGACACAGAAAGCGGATGTATCAGATGATGGCCTGGCCCAGGGGGGTGGGGATGGATGATGGGGGTTTCTGGAACACAAGGGGGGGAGAGGCGTCGGTACCCAACTAGGGATCTGAGGTTCGAGCAGACTCGATAGACCATAAGGCCTAATCTGCTGGCAATTAGTATGTTAGTAATTTGGATGGGCAGTACTGCATGTTAACAAATTTTAAAAAGTTTACTTATAGTTCACAAGTATGTCATATTACCCAACCCAATTTCTGCTTTGTACACCATCAGACAACTACTATTGGGCACACAGTTATAACCCCTGTTCCCCTTGTGGAACCAGACATCATTGACGGTGACCCCGATTATCTGCTTGCTCTCTCTGAATATTTACCATATTTCAATCTTCACATAGACCCCTTGACATTGACCCTTAAATCACTTTTAGACAGGAAAGATACACACCTCATCCACATTAGTAATAATATGACCAAAGCTAAAGAGGCAGCTTATGATCTTGTAAACAATGGTGATTTTAATAGTGCACTTACTAACACCTGGTTAGAGATTACCTTTAAAGGTTTTGTAATTATAAAAGCATTTTTGATATTTTTCCTCATTATTATGCTTTTCTGCCTACGGCGTGCACACACTGCCAACACAGTGAGCAGCTGGAATTCCTTTACAAGACTTGCGCCTCAGGTCTGTAAACGATCCCTGCTCCATCTCCACTTCCCTAGTCTTGTTGTTGCCCCTTCTGAGGCAACAAGGGGGGGAAATGTTACACGAGGTCCCTGCACCCTAACTGATACCCCAGAGGTACGCTGCAGACAACTAGCACTTAGGTATAAGTTATACTAACATATAGGGCTAAGGACATCTACCGTACAAGAGCAGATGTCAGGATGTGTATGCACATGGTTGCTATACGCTTTGCTATCTAATACACATATGTATTTCTTGTAAGCAAGATGTTAGGACACCTGTGTCCTTGTAGTATCATGATATATGGGTCGGCACTGCTAACTTCTGATCTGCATTATTAAACAGCTATGTACACGAACTGTACTTCTATTGTTCACACAAAGAGATGACTATAACAAAACTGTATAATGTTATCTAGGACTGTGGAGCCACCTCTATTTTAGCCAATAGGGCTCACCTCTGTAACTAGAAATGTCTCTATCTTACAGTAACTATGGTAACTATCTTAGGTATACAATGTAAGACATTAACGTCTTCTACCTCGGAGACAACTGAGATTTCTGCGCTCCTCGTGGTATAGGGAATGGATGGCATTGGCTCCCAGTTCCTAATGGTAAGAACCAGTTAGGGCAACTGTGATTTTCCTTTTGGTAGTAATAAACAAGATTTATTACTCTTATGCAACTTGCCTGTGACTTCTTTGCATCTCTATTATTGCCAAGAACCTGAGACAGAGGGTTCAGACCTCCCAACACCCTGCAGTGAATGAATGAATGCCCAGTGACAATGCTGAGTGACACAGAATTAAGAACTATGTGTATGTGTGAGCCTGATTCTTTTGCCCTAGTTGTAATAACTTGGAACTTCCCCACATTAGATCTAAACCCCCATTATTCAGCCCATGCCACTATGAGCAGGTTTCCCTGTAGTGCACCCCCCTTCCCCTGCTGTGTCCACTCTTCTTACCAGATTCATGTCATCAGCAAACCGCAGCAGCCTGCTGATAAGCCCCTCCCTTCAGGTCATTAACAGAGGTTAACAAGCAGTGGACCGCGCACCCACCCTTGACACTCCACTTGGCACATCCCTCCAGCCTGAACAGTAACTATCCACCACAGACTGGGGGGACTGGAGATTGAGCAGCTACTGTCTGCTTCCAAAGGTCATGGAGACCATTCTCCTGGCATTTAGAGTGAGCTGATCTGAGCAGAGCTTATGCTAGACATTACCAAAGTCATTCTGGACCTGTGCTGCCAGTCCAGGGGCAGAGGGCCCACAGGCCTAATGCACAGCGCCTTCATGGCACACATGGATGTTTGCATACACAACGCCCTCGGAGAGGTCATTCAGTACACTGAGAACTGGATATGGCCTCAGAAAGAACCCTGTACGACCCCTAAGCATATAGCTGATTGGGGGGGAGGGGGAGTTGAGAGGGACTCCCCTACAAAGACAACTTGGGATCTCTCAGCCAAGTAGGAGCTGAATCACTTCACTGCAAGACCAGAATCCAACCTTTGTAAGCTTACCTTGCTTCAGTCTCGTGATTTTTACGACACACACACTTTTTACACAATTATTCTAGAAGTAACATCTTATTTGTGTAACTGAAACTTTAAACTTGACACTTAGCAATTTAAAGTGGTGTTGTGAGATTGTTATTATACATTCACACTTACACTGATAGGAAGCCTATGTCGGCGAAATTCCTTTGCTGTGCATTTTATATTGTAATTCCACTCCTGTATGAAAATAGAAGGGATCATAATCTGGCCCCAGAAAGGTAGTCAGCCGATCCCTTCACTTACTGGTTGTCAAGATCCGCCCCTGGTGCTCAGGCATGTAATGACGTGAGGCCAGGGAGAGAATGGGGGCGTGCCCCACTGAAGTCAATGGGCTCACTTTTATGTAAGTTTTTTCACACAACAGTGGACAGTTTGAAGTTAATGAAGGGCACTGCTCAAGTAAGACAGCCCTTGTTAGTCAACTGGTTCCCTTTATTAATTTCAAATTGGCCACTGTTAAGTGAAAAAAGGGGTATAAAAGTGACCCCCATTGACTTTAATGGGGTGCGCCCCCGTCTTTCTCCATGTCACATGTCATTCGTCCCTCAGCGTGGGGCAGATCTCAGCAACCAGGAAGTGAAGGGATTGGTTAGCCACCTTTCTGGGACCAAATTACAATCCCTTCTATTTTCATACAGAGGAGTGGAATTACAATGTAAAATGCACAGCAAAAGAATTTCCTGGACATAGGCTTCCTATCAGTGTAAGTCGATACAAAATCTCACAACGTTACTTTAAAATTCAGTCAGTTTTGGTTTGATTGCAGAGTGGTACTTTGTTCTGCTATAATGATATTTATTTTTTATTTCACAATGTATTTTCCCATAATTGCTCATCTGAGATGCAACCCCTGATTTTGGTGGGATCCTACTTCATCCCAGTTTGGCAGCAAGGAGAACTGAAGCAGGGGAAAGACCAGAACCTCTTCAAAGTCAGCCAACTAGTTAATAACTGCACTGGGATTTGAATAAATAAGACGATTCTAAATTCAGTTCTCTAACCACCATTATATCATACTGCCTTCACTGATGAAGAAAACATGAAGTAGATTGCCGATGCCTTTTGGAGAGAGAGTTCCTACAGTTTTTAAACAATGTCTATTAACTGTACTGCAGGGGGATTCATTTTGTTTAAGGAATGAAGTGTTCGGGTTCCAGATATCATCACGAAAACACAGGCTGCTATGAGACAGCAAGAGCATGACCTAAAAATATAATGCCACCAAAATTCAGCTAGTCACCAGGCTGAGAAATGTAAGGTTTTTAAATACAACAGATATTGGGGGGAGAGAGCGTGTGCGTGTGCACATACACAACTTAAAGGCTAGGTTTCTAGTAAATTATCAAATATTTAAAAGAAAAGGTTTGGAGGTGATGTTCTATTTTTTTTTATTATTTCTTTTTTAAACACAATCAACTGGCAGAACAATTTTGGTCCAGGTTATTTCATGATGTTTTTCAATTAATTAATCCAGTAATAACCAAATAGTCGTTCAAACTTAGCAGTTTTATACTGTAAGATAAATTCAGGACCCCAACCCTGTATTTCCAACATCACTGTTATTTTATATTCTTAACTGAAGGGACACAGTCAAAAAAATAAAAAAAAAAACACAAATAAAATCTGAAATTAATTGACCGTACCCCTCAAAGAATGAACTGAAAATTTGTATGTTTCTCAAAGTCCATTTCATGGATTTTTGTAATGGTTAAAAACAAACAATGTTAAATATTTGACTTGGGTGCATAATAACTTAAAATATTTTTAAAAAGTCATCATATTTTGCCCAGTTTATCGTAATAGTGTGGGACTGAATAGCAAAGTTGGCATACCTTCCCATTAAAGCCTGAGCGGCTTATTTTTTTTGGGGGGGGATATTTGCATTTTTGCGAAGTGGATATATTTTAGGAGGCAGTCAGATAAGTATATAACACGTTTAAAAGAACATAAATAATGTTATTTTAATTTTTTTAATATAGTTTTAAATTCTGGCACATGTGAAGTCTGTTTAATTGCTCCAGTGGAAGGTTTTGTGTGTTTTGTTTTGTAATAGCCCTGTTTTTTTACCTTATTTATGGCCCATACTAATTCAGCCTTTTCCCTGCCCAATATTCATGAGGTTTAACTGCTTATCAGTTTCAGAACCCAGTTAAATTAGTTGAGCTGAAGCCTACAATCAAGCAGAACACAGTCACATTGGCTTAGCTGATGTCACTGTGTTCCACTTTATTTGTCACTGTGTTCCACTTCATTGTAGCCTTCACTTCAGCAGATGTCACTGGGTTCTGGAACTGGTAAGCAATTAAAAAAATGAATACTGGGCAGAAAAAGGCTACAATAATATGGGTCTTGAATAAGAAAAAAATCACTTTTTCCAAACAAAAACACAAAACTATACATGGGGGTGATTAAACAGACTTCATACATGCCCTAATTTACAATTATATTAAAAATATAAGCATAGTTTATATTCCATTTAAAGAGCAGGTTCCTAGTAGGGTCCCTTGCCCCCCCCCCAAAAGCGTGGTCGATAATTGACCTGCAAATGAGTCCACTGATGCAATGTGGCAAATTAAATCCCCCTCAGATAAAAGTTATTCCCCTCGTAAATTCTGTTTTTGGCATAGTCTCCAACAAAAGACCAACTGCCCAGTCCGAAAACCACACCCCCAAGCTGGCCCACGCAGCCCTGTTTTGTGATGTCACAAAATGAAGGCTGTGTGAGAGCGCCCCATTGTCTTCTATGGGGGTGATATTTTCATACATTTTATAACACTTAATATTGCGATTTAATAATTCAAAGCAACTGATAGAGCTAATAGAATTCCCTATTGGTTGATCACGTTGCTGAATTAAACTCGCAACGTAAAATGTTAAATATTATGTATCACCCCCATAAAACAATAAACGCTCACAGCCATTCTGACATCACAAGCACAAACTGCGTCAGGCACCAACACTAAAGGAAATATTCCAGTTTCACAGCTATGACAGACTATACCAAAAAAACAGAATTCTGAGTAATTCCACATTGCATCAGCGGACTCATTTGCAAGTCAGGTACTCGACCGCTGAAGGTACTGCTACAATACTACTGGGAACCGACTCTTTAAAGAAACTTTTCCACAGGGCAGGTGCATAAGATACTTGCTATATAATATCACACTATAGCACTAAAACAGGTCAAACAAGGTCTGACACGTGGCAGTGGCTATTTAAAAATTCCAACCAGCCATTTATCACGAATAAGAACAAACCAAAATATTTTATAAAAAAATACAATAGTTTTAGATGGTAATTTAAACAAAGTATTCACATATACACAGACAGTTATGGGAGAACTGACAAAACTGCTTTTGTTAAGACCAAATATTGGTTTATGCATCATTCAGACCTTCAAATGTATCTCCCTAACTATAAAGAATACAGCAAGCAGAACTGAAACGCTAACCTATTTAGTTCTGACCACAGTTTTTTTTTTTTTTTTACTTTAACAATATCACATACAAAACTGACACTGGGAGTTTCACAATGGCTACTAAAAAACAAAAGGCTGCAAACACTGTCACAGATGAACAAAAGGTTGCATCACATTCTAATTACCCAATCCAATATGTAATGTGATGGTTTGAGATGCTATATAACCTGTACTGGCTTAAGTCATGGCTGTTTGGCAGTATACAAAACAGGAAGAGATGGCTTTGTGGACAGCAGTGCCAAGAAGACACTTTACAAGCAGAACACCAGGCAGAACTCCTTAAAGGGAATGTGTATGATTCCCTATATGATTGTTTTATATACTGATTTTTTTTTTTTTTAACCAGGAAAGGAGGGCTAGACAATATTGTCTTTTTTAGCTGCGTCCCGGAATGGTGGGGGTTGGAATGGGTTAAGTTACCATATGCATCCAGCAAGTGGGTTGCAAACTTAGATTTAGTAAAGGTGTCCAGGAAAACATTGAAAATACTTTTTAAATATGGATATAGAGGTATCCATTTGTGGACAGGAAGAGAGTTGTGACTCTGTCACGGTCTCACCAGCAATAACAATGTGCAGAGAAACAGGTGAGAAGGGAATGCTGGTGCTCACATGGATCCTATTAAATTCTGAAGAAATCACAGGATTGCTTTTGTAGTTACAAGAGAATTCAGAGCCTGGACCGCCAGGGGTCGGCAGGGGAGGTAGAGGATTGAGCGCCCGATGGACAGCTCTCCTCTCCTGGGAGGGAGAGGGGCACCTGCTTGGTGCTTGGCTGGCCTCTGGCGGAAGGCGGAGAGCACAGCAAGCTTACCAGGAACTGCGCAAGAAAAGGGTTGGGGGAGGCCGGCCCGCTGGCGCGGCGCTTAGTTCGCATGCGGCCTTGGCGACCGGGTTCGAGCAGGACTCGGGTCGCTGGAGGCCAGCCGCGGGGAGAAGGATCGAGTGTCCTAGGGACTGCTCTCCTTCTCCGGGGGGAAGGATGGGAGATGTCCGGAGCTCGGATGACCCCTGGTGGAGGCCAGGAGTCATGCAGCTGCCGGCACAAGGCACGCACTGGAGGCGGGGCAGGACGCTCCGCGTCATTGAACGACCCCGCCTCCCCCAGAAAAAGGAAAAAGAATTAGCCACCAGCCGCCACTAATGAAGCCTACCACGGCTTTGATTTGCTCCCCAGGCCAGCCCTCCAACTAAGTTACACGTCTGCGGCATGCGACGGGAGTGCCGCAGCCCCGCCGTGGGGGGGAAGCCACGGGGCATCGGAGGGCCCGAGGCCGTTGTGGGGAGCAGAAGCCAGTGGTCCGTGACCAGGCGGAAAAGGACACCAGGTGGCAGACAGGCTAGGGGGAGATAAAGATCAAAATAAAAAAAAAAAAGAAAAAGGGTTGGGAGTGGCGGATGTCGGCGGGAACGCCTTGGCGTCAGGCGCCGCCACTTCCTCAGAGCGGAGGAAAATACACTGTCGAGCACTGGTACCGACCCCAATGGTGACTGCTCACCTGGACCTCACCGGGGACCTGACGAGACACTGAAGTTATCGGGAAGTTGGGGTCCTGTCCTGTACCCGCCTGGGGGGGTATATCCACAGCTCCACGGGGGATCTCCTGGGGACTCAGGTAAGGCAAGTCGTGGGGTGGTACCTTGATGTCTCCCGAAGAAGCGTAGCTCCGGGGTGAGGAGGTGATAAAATAGAAAGTATTAAAAAAAAAACAAGAGAATTCAGTGCAGTGCATTTCCTCATAGAAGCCGTCAGCAGGGGCACTTTTCTTCTCACCAGCTTTACTGCATCTTGTTACTGTTGATGAAGCAATGACATTTTGTAAACTAAATGGATGCTTTCACAATTTAAAATGATTTATCTAGGTTTTAATGAGGAGACGTAGTAAATCTAACCACAGTTTAGTTACTAGTTTCTTCACATTAAAGTATGGTAACTGTTAAAAGGATTATATGTAATTATATACATACTTTTAATTTACCTACACATGAGGATGATGTGAAAGTTCACTTTTTTTTTGTCAGGCTTAGGTGGCTATCAGCCCTGTCCCCACACTTGGTAGCCATCCCTTACCTCCTTCGGTCCAAGGTCTTGATCTCCCGCAGACTTCCCCTGGCACCTGGGCCCAGAGTGGTCAGGCAGACCGCTCAGAAAGAGGCAGGATTTCACAAAGCCCAAGACCCTGCATTTATCTGCTTTCTCCTTGTTCCCTGCACTGGGGCATGCACGCCAACGTGTGCGCATGTGGAGGTATGTGAGCTCATCATAACGTACCGCAGTTCCCTCTCTTCCTGTGCTGTCCTATGGACCTGTACTACCATCAGGCCTCCAACTAGTGGCAGTCATTCGGTGGGTACAGCCAACCCCCCCAGGAGAGAAAAGCAGTCCATCGGATGCTCATCTTCTCCCACCCCGGCTGGCCCCCAGCACCCCAGACTACTCCCGATCCTGGGGCACTGGCGTGGTGGGTGGCAGTGCTACTGCCGGGCCACTGAGTGCTCTTTAAATTTGATATTTCTTTAGGAAAAAAGGCAATATGTAAGCAAGAGCTCAATCATGTCATTAGAAAAACTGTTTTAAATAGGTTAACAATCCTATGCAGTATAAAAACCTTTGCTTCGTAACACAGTGCATCATTCACTATTCAAAAATCATATAAAACTCTTACTTTGTATATTTGTCTGCCTACCAGTCCCTTTCTGGTGAGGGACACAGACAAAATTTTCAACATGATAGATCATGCAGTTTATACAATGTTTATACAAATTGCAGCATTATTGTCAACCAATGTATCAGTCACTACTGTTTACTGTCCAGAAGGGGACAAATCTGAGATGTTTTTGCTGCCTGGCAAAAACTTTCCACTTATACAACACAGTTAAAGAAGCACAGTGAAGGTTCAACTATTGGCCGTGGAAGGAGATTCTTCTGGAGACTGAAGGAATTCATAGGGGTCATGGACCATCTCTGGCTGTTCAACGATGATGAGACGCGACGGACTCCCTGTCAACAAAGCACAACATACTATTATATTGACTGGACTAGAATTTTAAGGGACATTTAATATAAATAAGAGAATAACATATGGTGTGCATGTTACAAAGAAACATGGGCGTTGGTGGAGAACATTGGACCAAATTCGTAACCAGTCTGTGAAAACCATTTTTTACATAATGTTACATGATGCATCACGCTTTCCTGTTCAGACAGTCCACCACAGACATCTCTTGCTGTTGTTCACAGTAACCGAACTGTACACCAGATAAAAGTAACAGGCAGATACATTTTTTACTGGCTGTATATTTTATATTATAGTGAAAAATCAGTACAAAAAAAAAAAAGAAAGGCAAGTAAAAACTATTAGAGTTTGGGGGCTCTGTCCCACACACACACCTGTCTTTTATTTTTAATTGAGAGTGTGTGTGTGTGTGTGTGTGTGGGGGGCACAGCCTCAGTACAAATGAACTATTAGCGGTGATACTCTCAAATTTGCCGTAAGTCTCTCTACGGACATTAAGGTAGTCGGTTCAGTTCAGCATGTAATACAGTTACGAAATTAGCTTGTAACTCATTTCAGAAGATGATACAGTTAATAGATCACTTGTATTGGGGGGGGGCGCTGCCCCCCAGACCCCCTGTGTTTTTTTTTTTTAATTGTATGGGGGGGTGGGAGATTGAACTTTTTTTGCTGTAGTGTTCAGTGCTTCATAGTGCTCTCGTACTGTAATGTTATACATTTGCCTTAGCAACTCGCTTTAGATATTGTGATGGTCCAATGTTCTTCACCAAAGCCGAAACATGAACAGAGTCTGTTTCCTCATTGTACTCCACTGTTCTACAGGCAATTAATTTTTTTAGAAGCAAAAAGAGAAGACCATGGGCGGGACTGTAAGGTTAAAAAGGGAAGGGGGGCTGTGCAGAGGGAACCAGGAAAGGCAGACATCCTGAACAGATACTTTTTTTAACTTTATTTTCAATCATTCTACCTAGAATCTGATACAGATATATACTTGGTTCAAAGGCACAGCAATTAATACAGGTAAATATTAAATCAGGATAAAATTCATATCTCCCAGGGTTACAACATGTGGGGGTGGGTGCTACTCAATTTCCAGTTTGAATAAGAAAGCTTAACAGAGGCATTTACAGCCATGACCATGGACTATTTGCTAAATGTACAAATATCCGATAAGTCCCGGGGCTCTAGACCCAAGAAGTCAGTCAGTGACTTATATCAAAGTCCATGTATGAATTAAGATACAATAATAATATAGGCCAGCCCGGTGGCGCAGAGGGTTGAGGTGCTGGCGCCTTACCCTCTTGTCACACCAGCGACCCAGGTTCAGGGACTGACTCAGGTGCTAGAGGGTCGGCAAGGGTGGGAGCTGGATCGAGCGTCTGGAGGATGGCTCTCTTCTCTTCGGGTGAGCTGGGGAAAGGCGTCGCTCTGTAGCAGCCCCGGGTGGAGACCAGAGGTAGCACAGAGGCAGCACGATCTGGGGAAAAGCAGAAAAACATGGCGTCTCCACCCACCAGGATGACAGCTGCCCCAGGCCAAGTGCCTCCTCAGACTCCACTAAGACCGACTGCAGTAGCACCCAGAGCCAATGCCTAGGCCACCAGGCCCTTTCTCCTCGGAAGAGGAAGACCCATCCGACGAAGGGTCACGTCGGGTTACCCTGTGGTGGCTACAATATGCGGTTGGGCAGTGGAGCCGAGAGGGGTGCAGGTCCTTGGGGGCAACTGGCCCAAAGAAGGGTGGGAGGAGAGGGGAAAAAAAAAATACAATAATATTTATAAACGAGGCAAACTGTCAAGTCTTCAGTTCACCTAAAAAAAATTACAATGCTTTAAACGAGCAAATTCAAGGAACTTTGAAACAAACGTAGGCAAAAAAAAACCACTGACTATTATCTGAAATTCCAACAAGGTTCAGGACAGTAAGAAGCCATACTAGTAAACTCTCATAACGTGTAAAACCATGAGGCAGTGCTTTCAAAGTTATTTCAGCCCTCGTCAGTCTCTTTAGGGGCCATGGCACCCTGCATAAAATCTTCTTTAATCTTAAGCAGCCTTTTGCCTGCTTCAACTGGGTCTGTGAAGATGAAGGTTTTACCTGCGTACAACATCTTGAGTTTCGCAGGCATCAGGAGCGAATGGCTGACCCCCAACGACTTTAGCTCCCTGCGCAGAATGTCAAAGGCCTTCCACCGCTGGCGGGTACTGAACAGATACGTTTGTTTGGTGTTCACAGAGGAAGGAGAAGGAAAGGCACCACAAAACAGTAACAGTCACTTTTGGGTTGGGGGGGGGTGGCAACACTAGTCTCAGAGAAGTCCTGAGAGGACTTGCTGTTCTGAATGTGGACAAAGCAATGGGGCGAATGGGGTGCATCCAAAGGTACTGTAACAGCTCACTGGAAACAGGAATGGTTTCGGAGCACTGGAGGAGGGCGGATGTAAGGCTGGCAATTATAGCCCAGTCAGCCTCACATCGCTAGTAAGAAAGTTAATGGAATCACTGCTGAAGGAATGGATTGTGGAATATCTTGAATCCAATGGGCTACATTACTCAAGGCAGTATGGCTTCACGGGGAGGGGGTGGGGACCTGTCAAACAAATCTGATAGATTTCTTTGACTGGATGACCAAGGAACTAGATCAGGATGGAGTGGAGGACACAGCCTACCTAGATTTCAGTAAGGCTTTCAACACCGTTCCACATAGGAGAGTTGTAAGCAAGTTGGGTAGCTTAAGGGTGAGTGCAAAGGTGGTTAACTGGGTAAGACACTGGTTATGGGATAGGCAGCAGAGTGTGGTGGTAAACGGAGTTCACTCCGAGGAAGGGAGGGTGCCCAGCGGGATGCCTCAGGGATCAGTGTTGGGACTGGTCCTCTTTTATGACTTTATAAGAGACACTGCAGAGCAGCTGGAAGAGAAGGTCTGCCTCTTTGGGATGACACCAAAATCTGCAATTGGGTTGATACTTTTAGAGGCGAGGAAAGGATGAGCAGTGACCTGAGACAACTGAGGGTTATGGTCAAGGGTATGGTAGCTGGGCTTCCATCTGAAGAAGTGCCAAAGAAAAAATTACTCACCTTAGTAATGTTGTTTCTTCTAATGGAGTCTTGCTATATTATGACATATGCAGTTTGTCCCAACCTTAGAACTGCTCGGAGGTGAAAGAGTTAAAGTCCATGCCAGGCATGGAACTTAGAACTCGAGCTCGGTTGAAAATTCTATCTGTTGTTCTTCAAACTTAAACTGTCAGATCTTTCGAGCAAAAACTCACTAAGACTCTGTGTGGAAGCTGTAAATCTACACTAGTCAACTAACTACTTAATTAAATAAACACATTTTTGGTGCCACAATGAAGACTCAAGTCAGGAGACCAAAAATGACAAACACAACAAAGATCACCCCAAAGAGGGGTGAAAACAAGGTGGGCATCTAAAAAGTGCTGGCATGCCCTGCCCACCCACATCCCCAAGAGTAAGGTTCTGAGAAGGGCAGGCGGGGGGGAGGTCATGTATAACAAGACTCCATTAGAAGAAACAACATTACTAAGGTGAGTAATGTTTTCTTCAAACACAAAGAAATCTTGCTATATTAAAAACATGTCTACAGACTACAGCAGTACCTCCATGGAGGAGGACAGAACCTACTTAGGAAATAGGCTCTGAAGCACAGCTGTGTCTAAACGAGCATCACTCCTAGCTTGGATGTCCAGGGAGTAATGCTTAGTAAAAGTGTGCACCGTTTTCCAGGTAGCTGCTTGACATATCTCTAGCATAGGGATGTCCCTGGCAGCAGCCAGAGACGCAGCTGTACCTCTGGTGGAGTGAGCCCTCAGGCTTGAGGGAGAAACTTTACCCAGTTTTTCATAGCAGAATTGGATACAAGAGACGATCCACCTGGCAATGGATCTTTTAGTGGCAGGTTTCCCTTTGCCAACCTCACCATAAGTGAGGAACAGTTGGAGGGAGTTAAACCTGTGACCTTTGGTACGATCTATGTAGTAGCTAAGTGATCTTTTGACATCTAAACTGTGCAACCTCCTCTCACCAGAAGAGAATGGTCAGTGAAGTACACAGGAGAGATATAGATTGATTAAGGTGGAAATCTGAAACCACCTTAGGCCAGAACTTTCGGTTAGTCCTGAGGACTACCTTATCTCTGTGAAAGGAGATACAATCAGGCTCCACTGATAATGCTTGTAACTCACTTATGCGCCTGGCAGAAGTGATGGCTACCAAAAACACAGTTTTCCAAGTCAAGTACTTGAGCTCTGCTGAAGACAAGGGCTCAAAAGGGGGTTGCATAAGCTGGGCAATGCAAATATTAAGATCCCAGGCAGGGAATGATCCCTGAATGGGGGGTTGGTGTGAAGCAACCCTTTGAAAAACTTGGAGAATACAGGATGAGCTGAAAGAGAAGAGGGCTTACCTGCTGACAAGAAAGCAGACACGGCTGCCAAGTGCACTTTTAGGGTAGCTGGTCTCAGCCCTAAAGTATTTAAATGAATCATATAATCCAGGACTGTGGGTAAATCAGCAGATCCTGGAAATATGCTTCCCAGAGCACCATATGGAAAATCTCTTCCATTTGGAATTATAAGTAGCCTGGTGGAAGGCTTCCTGGAAGCCTTCAGAATATCAATACACCTTAGAAAGGTGTAGGTCAGCAAACTCTAACTCTTCAAGAGCCAGGCCTTGAGATTGAGAGATTTGAGGTTGGTGCCAAACCTCCTGAGCACAGGATAACAGATTGTGATTCCTGGAAGACACAGGGAAGGTGGACTGCTAAGGACATAAGGAGTGGGTACCAGGGCTGTCTGGGCCAGTCTGGAGCAATCAGAATCATCTTGTAGGATTGAGACCTGATTTTACTAGCACTTTGAACAGGAGAGGAAGGGTGGAAAGGCAAGAGAAACTTCCCTTCCCAACTGAGAAGGAAGGCATCCAGGGGACTGAGCCCAACACTGGGGCCCACAACAAAAGGGGAAGTTGGTGATTGTCTGGGGCTGCAAAAGATCTATCTGGGGTGTGCCCCATCTGGCAATACTACCTCCAGAACTAGGGATCCAGAGCCCATTCGTGATGGCCTTGGGAAATCCTGCTGAGAGCATCTGCCAGGACATTGTCCTTGCCTGGGAGGTGAACTGCTACAAGGGAGGTGTTCTGGGTAAGCCAGAAACCACAACTTCATTGCTTGTGCACAAGGCCGTGGACCGAGTGCCCCTTGCTTGTTGATGTACCACATTGTGGTGGTATTGTCTGTTCTGACTTGAATAACCTTGTTCTGAACAGATTTGGAAAAGCTTGAAGTGCTAGAAAAACTGCTCTGAGTTCCAACAGATTGATGTGGAGCAGAGATTCCTGAGGGGACCACAATACCTGGGTGGTGAGGTCGCCCATGTGAGCTCCCCACCCCAATAGGGATGCATCTGTAGTAAGGATTAAGGAGTGAAACTGAGGGATAAAGGGGACCCCCTGTCTCCCTGGTCCTGCCACCACTGAAGGGCCTGGATCAGGGTTCGAGTCACTGGAATTAATTTGGTTAGAGGGTCCTTTCTTTGAGACCAAAAGGCTCTCAAATGGAACTGGATGTCCCTCATCTGAAATCTGGCTCCCTGCACAACTGCTGTTGAAGCAGCCATGTGTCCCAGGAGCTGTAGAAAGTGCCTTGCTGGTCGAGAGACCTGCAGGGTGAAGGAAGAAGCCAGAGAAATCAGGGTATTTGCCCTTTCCAGAGGAAGGAAGGCTCTGGCTTCTTTTGTGTTCAGTTTTGCACCTATGAAGGTGAGAAGCTGGACAGGCTCTAGGACTGACTTTGGAAGATTGAGAAGGAAACCTAGAGAAGTTAGCAGTTGCTGAGTTACTTGAAGGTGTAACCTGACTTGGTCTGGGGACTGGCCTACTATGAGCCAATCATCCAAGTAAGGAAAGATGGTAATTTTTTGCCTTCTTAAGTGGGCAACTGCTACTGCCAGGCATTTTGTGAATACCCTTGGGGCAGATGTAAGGCAGAAGGGCATTGCTCTGAACTAGTAATGACCTGAGGGCAGTTAGAATCTGAGGTACTTTTGATGGGAGCTTCTGATGAGAACATGAAAATAGGCATCCTTGAGGCCCAGGGACACTAGCCAGTCCCCTGGCCTTAAAGAGGGTAAAATAATTCCCAGAGTCACCATTTTGAATTTTGGTTTTAAAAAGGTGCTTGTTTAGATACCTGAGATCCAGGATGGGCCGCCATTCTCCTGTCTTTTTTGGGGTAAGGAAGTACCTAGAGTACAACCCTTTGCCTTGGTGTAGGGGTGGAACCCTTTCCACAGCTCTGAGAGCCAGGAGGGTAGAGACTTCTGCCTCCAGGGCAAGAGCCTCTGAAGGATCTGCAGGTGGAAAGGATCTGATTCTCATCTTTGGAAATTTTCTGAAGCTGAGAACCAGTTCCTGGCTTACTACTTCCAGGACCCATTTGTCTGACGTTAGAGACTCCCAGTCCTGGACAAAGTAAGCCAGCCTGCCCCCTACAGGTAGTGGAGAATCGGCCCTGGGCGCCCCATCAGGGTGCCTGTTTGGCAGGGGCTTTAGGCTGAGTGGTGGAAGCAGGCCTGCCTGCACCCCGTTTGCCTCTCCCTCTAAAGAACCCCTTCTGTGCAAAAGCTGAAGAGAAAGCCTGGGCTTGGTAAAAAGGCCTATGAAAAGGCCTACCCCTGCCCCTGGGAGGCTGCCTTTGGGGAGTGACCTGCCTTTCCTTGGCCTGTGCACCCTATAGGTGGTCCTATATTCATCCATTTTCTTCATGTAATTCTCTGTTTGCTCCCCAAACAGAGATTGCCTAAACAGGGAAATCCATGGCCTTAGTCTGGGTATCCTGTGACAGGCTAGTACATCTGAGCCAAGCCATTCTATGAGAGCCACAGATGTAGCCATGACTCTGGATGATACATCATTAGAGTCCACTGCAGCATGGAATTGCACCTTGGATGCCTCAATACCATCAGCGCCACCTGCTCCAGCTCTTTTGCCAGCTGGCCGAACCTGCTTTGCTAGAGCTAAAACCGTATCCCATCTGGATTTTTGATATCTAGCAACATAAGCCATATAATTAGCCTGTCTGAGTCCTAAGGAAGCTGATATGTACTGTTTCTTTGCCATGGCATCTATCTTTCTGGAGTCCTTGTCAGGGGGGTGAGAGGCTAAGGGAACATTTGCCTTGTCACAGGCTGCAGCCTGCACTACCCCCACGTGGCTGCATTGTTGTGTAAGGAACTCCGTATCAGAGCCTGATAATGCATACCTTTTGTCCATTCTTTTATCAACAGGAGGTATGGTGTGAGGAGCTTTTAAAATCTTTACTGTCTGTTTCCAAAAAGATTTATGCAGAGGAATAGACAGTCTCCTAGACTCTGGGATATCCATCATTTCTACAAAATCAGGCTCTTCCTGATCAACCACAGCTTCCTCCATAGGGAGCTGGAGGGTTTCAGCCACTTTTTTATAAAACATGAAATGAGAAGGGGACTCAGAAAGCCTAGGGGGAGACACTCCTGAAGGTCTGTCTGGAGAGATGTCCGGTTCAATGGGTACATCCAAACTTTCAAAACCACATTCACTCTCCTCATACTCCTCTACCCCCTCCTCTGGTTCATAAAATTCCTCTAAATAATACTCTTGAACCGGAGGAACCGACCGAACCGAGCGCTTACCTGATGATGCTGGTTTGGTCGGAACCAGGGAGAGTGACTGAACAATTTTTATTGCTTTAGCTATTTCTTCAGTGGTTGGAGAGGGAAGTTTTGACTCCACACCAGCTGATTTTCTAGATTTCTTTGTTGGAACAGACTCCTCAGAGTCGGCTCTCCTTTTGCCCAAGGAAGTATCGCCCTTGTCAGAGGGCACTCCCTCCGGTTCGGTTGAAACCGAACCGGGCTGGCCATCCGGGTCACCGGACTTTTTGGCCTCCCGTTCCCTGAGTCTACCAACTCTCTTATCCAGGGTAGCTGCAGGAAAACCCTTGCCAAATCTGGCAGTCTGAATTGAGGTGGTCAAACCCCAGACAATAAACACATGTGGTGTGGGGGGTCAGCCTTGCAAAAGGCTTCCCCACATACAACACAGTGCTGAAACCCAGTGGGTCCGGTTTTCTTTTGGGTTTCTCAGACATAGTGCCAGCCTAACCAAAAACTTGCCCGTTCACGCAACCTGACAAGCAAGACTCATAACGGTTCCCAACCATGTCACGGGTCGTGGAAAAAACGTAATTAAATCCGTTTTTTTTAGAACCGATAAGAACCGGGAACCGCACTTCTAAAAGACTGTAATGTAATAGAAGTAACTTGATCGGTTCAAACCGAACCGATGAAAATGTTTACAAGTTCCACACAGAAATAAAATGTAAAACCTATCTAGTACTTACAATACCACAGACAGAGCTTGAACCGACCGGTTGCGGTTTAATTTTGGTTAAAAAAACGAAAATTTTTATACTTTAACCGACAAAATGAACCGAGCAGAAGGAGGAATCTCTGGAGCAACTGTTCAGTGAGGCGGAGTAAAGAATCTAACAGTTTAAGTTTAAAGAACAACAGATAGAATTTTCAACTGAGCTCGAGCTCTAAGTTCCATGCCTGGCATGGACTTTAACTCTTTCACCTCCGGAGCAGTTCTATGGTTGGGACAAACTGCATATGTCATAATATAGCAAGACTTCATGTTGTTTGAAATAATGTACCTGGCACACAGAAACCCAGGGGCAGAGTACAAAATGGGTGGGGTGGTACTTAAAACCATCAAGAAGGAAAAAGACCTGTGGGTAATCATAATTGGATGACCTAAAGTTGGCCAGGCAGCATGACAAGGCAGTTGTGAGGGTTAGAGGGATGCTGGGGTAAATAGGAAGGCACATTGGCCAGCAGAAAGAGGGAAGTGGTGTTGCCTCTGTACATATTACTGGTAAAATCTCACCTACAGTACAGTGTCCAGTTCTGGAGACCATATCTCCGGAAGGACACAGAGTGTAGGTGGGTCCAGGAAAAGGCAACTAAAATGGTGCAGGGTCTATATCAGCAGCCCTACAAGGAGAGACGCAAGAACCTGAATATGTACACAATGGAAGAGGGGGGGGTGGATATGATAGAGGACTTTAAATACCTAAAGGGGTAAATAAGGTACAGGAAAGAAGAATTTTTTAAAAATATAAAAGGTGCTCAAAAACATGGGGACATGATACAAAGCTGGAAGGGCATACATTCAGAACAGATGTGAAGAAGTATTTCTTCACAGAAACAGTGGAGGATTCTTGGAACAGCCTGCCAGTGGACGTGGTGGGGGTGAAAACAGTGGTGGGGTTCAAGAATGCATGGGTTAGGCACAAGGGAATTTTAGGAGAAAGAACAGGAGGGGGAATAACAGACCGGAGATAAAGTAGAATCTGGTGATACTGTACGCAGGTAAAAATTAGCAGAGTAGGTAAGCCAAGTCGTCCTCATCTGCTGGCAAATTATACGTTTGTATGTTTCAATGAAAAGTCCATGGAGACTGTTATTTAATTACATGTATAGCTGGTGTTCTATTGCTATCAACAGGCAGCATAAAACTAGGTTACATACCGGTAACTATATTTACAAGAGTGGTATACAGTTCACACCCACACACTGGCAGTTCCACTGGAACAGTCTGACTGGCTCCATGTCTTTAAGCTAAGCTCCTCCCACCACCTGGGTGCTGTATTCCCCGAGTCCACCTCATGACGTCAGATCTTGCGCTGGAAGCAGAGATCCATGTGTCACTTGCCAGGTGGGTTGTGTGGATGTGAAGTATATACCACTCCTAGAACTACGATTATAGGTGAATAACCAATTTTTCTAGGGGTGTAGATACAATTCACTATCCACACTGTGGAACACCCCTAGCAGTTCTCTGGGAGCAGTAGGGAAGGTAAGCACCCCTATTTGACAAACAGAGACTGGAAAACTGAGGGCCCCCCCCCCCCAAAAAAAAAACATGTCAGTGAGACTCAAGGATGATGTAGTAGTAAGTAATGAAAGTGTGTGCTGACTTCCAGGCAGCAGCCATGCATATCTCCTGGATGGGGATGTCCATGGAAGGAGCCACCGAGGCAGTGGTATGTCTGGTGGAATGAGCCTCAAGTCCTAAGGGAGGCTCTCTACCAGCCAACTTACAGCAGAGGTTGATGAAAGGTGTGATCCACTTGCCAATCATCCGCTTTGCTGCCAATCTGCCAGGCATGGCTTCAGTGTGACTAACAGCTGGCGAGCCTTTCCCCAAACTCTAGCCATGTACGCTACATAATAAAAAGTGCCCTCCGCAGGTCCAGGGTACAGAGCTTGTGGTCGGCCTCCGAAGATAGGTTAGTAAAGTACACTGGTAAATTAATCACCTGTTAAGGTGAACCTCCCATGCTACCTTCAGGAGGAATTTTGGGTTGGGGCGGATGACTTTGTCCATGTGGAGGACCATGTAATGAGACTCCACCAAGAGCTTATAGAGCTCACTAACACTTCTGACTGGTGTGATGGCCACCAGGAAGGCTGTCTTCCATGACAGGTGTGACATCTCACACCAAAGCACAGGCCTGAAAGAGTTGCTCACGAGCATAGCCAACACCACCAGTAAGTCCCATAATGAAGGTGTTAATATGCATTGGGAGGGGGCAGGTTGTCCAGGCCTTTGAAAAAGCACCTGACCACCTTCTGGGCCACCTCTGGCTTACCAGCCCACACCTGGTAAGCAGAGACGGTTGCCAGGTGTACCTTCAGGGTTGTCCAAGATCCCGACAGAGAGAGGGACCAGAACTAATCCAGGAAGCTAGCCACAGGGCAGGCCAGGGGCACACGCTCTTTGGTCTGACACCAAATGGCAACTCTCTTTCATTTAAAGGCATAGCATCTGCGAGTCAACCCTTTTTGGGAGGACTCCATAGCATGGAGCACATACTCCAAGAGACCCAAGGCCTGGAACTCTAGCCGATCAGGAACCATGCCCGGGGGTGCAGGGACTGCTGGTTCATGTACTGACTGTCCCCTAAAGTCTAGTCAGCAGATCTAGGCGGAGAGGCAGTAGCCACAGAGGTCCGCTGCTGAGCTTGAGGAGATCCAGGTACCAGAAATGCCTTGTCCAGTCTGGAACTATCAGGATCATCTGTGCTGTGTCCTTCCAGGCCTTGACCACTACCTGGTGGATCAAGGGGAAGGGAAGGAAGACATACATGAGGCCTGGGGCCCAGGGTCTTGTGAAGGCATCCCCCAACAGTGTCCTGGACTGTGGGGGGTGGGCACAAAACAGCCTCAGTTTGGCATTCTCCTAGGAGGTAAACAGGTCCACCAGAGGAGTGCCCACCGGGAGAACCGGTAGTTCACTACCTCATGATTCAGGGACCACTCCTGTAATGCCTCTCCTACCTGGCTGACCGTGTCCACCAACGGACTGTTCGCTATTGTGACATGAAACACCAGGAGATCTGCACTGAGGCTTCGCACGAGGGTCCAGGGAGGTCGGGTGGGCCTGTGTGGATGAACCACATATACCACTCCTAGAAAGTACAGTCACGTAAGACCTTATCGTAACAGTAGATCTTTGAGGAGTGTCTCTTGCAGCAGGTAATGCACTTGGGTCATCGACAGCGGTCGCTGTGGTGCACAGCAGCTCTTCTAGCAGTCTTTTCCAGGGGCTGCCCACACATGACATCTTCCTGTTCCCTATAAAAGTGTGAGCGGTCCCCGATATCCTCAGTTCCCCCCAGCAGATTCAGCTCACTTAGCGAGGACTGAGAAGAAGCTGAAGGTGCCATAGGTGTCCCAACCCATAAGTCATTGGACCAAAATTTGTTTTCATAGAGAAGTAGGGGAACAGAGGGTGGGATTGTACCTGCTGCAAGAGACTCTCCTCAAAGATCTACAGTTATGGTAAGGTCTTGCGTAACTGTACTATCTTCCACGGAGCTGTCTCTTGCAGCAGGTAAACACTTGGGATGACTCCCAAGCAGTAAACCCAGAAAGGGTGGTCATTATGACAGGAGGCCTTGTAGGATAGCTCGACCAAAGGCCGTCCTACAGCGTGAAGCAATATCTAAGTTGTAATGCTTTGTGAAAGTGTGACTTGTGGACCAGGTAGTTGCGTTGCAGATATCCGTGATAGAGGCCCCATTAAAGTAGGCCACAGCAGTTGCCATAGCTCTGGTAGAATGGGCTTGGACAGGTCCAAGTAATGGCTTGTTGTATTTTGTATAACAAAATGTTATGCAATGTACTAGCCAACTGGAGAGTCCATTTAGTGACTGGGAGACCTTCCCTGCCTGAGGTGAAGGTGACAGAAAGTTGAGAAGTCTTTATTCATTTTAGTTCGATTAGTGTAGTATCGTAATATACGATGGATGTCTAAAGTAGGTAAGAGGTGTTCACCTCGACTGGAATGTTCAGGATAATATACTGGTAACTCCAAGGACTGGTTTAAGGTGTGTTCAGACACTATCTTAGGTAGGAAGGAAGGGTTGGTACGAAGGTTCTCTACACATGAGAGCATGGAGCTCGGAAATACATCGAGCTGAAGTCACAGCCATTAAGAACAGTGTTTTCCATGAAACAAAATGGAGGTCACAAGTGGACGCCAGTTCAAAGGGCTCAAGAGTTAATTTCTCTATTAGGAAATTGAGATCCCACGGAGGAGTGGGTATTCTGATAGGTGGCTTAATATGTAACATTCCTCTTTAAAACATTTTGTCTAGATGGTGTTGATACAATAACCTACCGTCCAGAGGTTTGTGGAAGGCCAAAATAGGGGCCAAATGGACTATGATGGAGGAATAGCTTAACCCAGTCTCGGTAATCGAGGCTTGGTAATCCAAAACTTTCGTCAATGAACAAGAACAGGGATCCAGTGATTGGGAAGCAGCTCACATGGAAAAACGTTTCTATTTGGCATTATATGCTTCCCTGGTTTCTGGTTACGTGATTCCAGCAATATATTGTCAACAGGAGAGGACAATTGTAAACGTGCTATGAAAGCATCCTCAGAAACCAAGCGTGAAGGTGTATAGCCTTCAGGCTGGGATGCAGAAGAGTCCCTTGATTCTGAGTCAAGAGATCTGGTTTGATTGGCAATGGAAGGGGTCCTCTACAGAGAACTGCTGAGGTAGGGGAAACCACACCTGCCGAGGCCACAGAGGGGCTATGAGAATCATGGTGACAGGTTCGAGTTGTAGTTTCAGTAGAGTCCGCTGCAGGAGTGGGATGGGTGGGGAAGCATATAAGAAGAGTCCTAAGTGTATTACCTGCTGCAGCGTGCGAGCTGAAGACGGTAGGAAAATGAACTGAGGATACCAGGGACTGCCCACACTTGTACAGGAAACAGGAAGATTATGTCATGTGTGGGCGGCACTTGGAAAAGACTGCTAGAAGAGCTGCCGGGCACCACAGTGACCTCTGGTGACGACCCAAGTGTATTACCTGCTGAAAGAGACCACTCCGTGGGAGATCTAAATAGGTGAGTAACCTGTTTTTCCAGGATCGTGGATATGTTGTTCTATCCACACTTGTTGGCAGACTCCTAGCAGTTCTCCGGGACGAGGGAGGCAAGGCGCACACCCACTCAATACTTACTTTGGAAACAGAGACAGGAGAACTGAGGCCCCAAAACCAGCATCCCAGCGTTGATGTGGTAGTGGGAAATGAAGGTGTTTGCTGACTTTCAGGTAGCAGCCCTGCAGATTTCCTGGCCAGGGACATCTCTAGAAGCAGCCACCGATGCAGCAATATGGCAGGCAGAGTGAGCTCTTATCCCTATGGGACACTCCTTGCCCGCCAACCTATAGCAGAGATCAATGCATGATGTAATCCATCTGCCAATCTTCTGCTTGGCTGCAGGTCTGTCAGGTACGGCTTCAGCGTAGGTGACAAACAGCTGGTGAACCTCTCCCCGAACTTCAGCCATCCGCTCCTTATAATAAGAGAGCGCTCGTCTCAGGTCCAAAGTATGGAGCCTGTACTCTGCCTCCGAGTTGTAACTGGGGTAGTACACTGGTAAAGTCAACACCTGGTTAAGGTGAAACTCCGACACCACCTTTGGAAGGAATTTCGAGTGGGGACGCAGGACAACCTTGTCCCTGTGGAAGACCAGATAAGGAGACTCAACAAAGAGTGCCTACAGCTCCCCAGTCCTTCTGGCTGATGTGATAGCCACCAAGAAGGCGGTCTGCTAAGATAGATGTGACATATCATACCTGAGCATCAGTTCGAATGGCTTGCCCGTGATCTTTGCCGGTACCAGCAGTAGATCCCATGGTGGTGGTGGTGGTTCACGCACTGGAGTAGAGTTATGGTCAAGGCCTTCAAAGAAGCACCAGACCAACTTCTCCTGTGCCACCGTCTGCTGACTGGCCCGCACACAGTAAGCAGAGACAGCTGCCACATGCACGTTAAGGGTCGTGGACTGAAGATCCCCTTTGGATAGAGACCAAAGGTAGTTGAGAATGCTAGACACCGGACAGGACAAAGGGTCCAAGCCCTTGCCCTGACACCAAATGGAAAACATTTTCCATTTGAAGGCATAGCACCTCCTGGTTGACTCTCTTCTGGATACTTCCACAACTGTGAGTACATCCTCAGAGAGACCCAAAGCCTGGAACTCTAGCCACTCAGGGACCAGGCTGTCAGGTGCAGCACTTGAAGGTCCGGATGCGATACCTTCCCCTGACTGACATATCAGGTCCAGGCATGCTGAAAGATGCCTTGGGAGCCTGGTGCTGAGGCTGAGGAGATCTGGTTACCAGAACTGGCGGGGCCAATCTGGGGCTACCAGGATCATCCTTGCCTTGTCCCTCCTGATCTTGACGAGCACTCTGTGGACCAAGGGAAGTGGAGGGAAGGCACAGAAGAGGCCTGAGGTCCATGGCCTCAAGAAGGCATCCCCCAGCAGCGAGCCCTGCTGAGGGGGGTGGGCATGAAACAGCCTCATCTTTGCATTCTCCCTGGAGGCAAACAGATCCATCTGAGGTTTGCCGCAGTGGGAGAACAGGTTGTGTACTATATCCGGATGGCGAGATCACTCATGGGACGTCTCACCCACATGGCTGAGTGTGTACGCCAGTTGGTTCGAGGCTCCTGCCACATGATGGCTAAGAGAGCTGCCTCCAGTCAGCACAAGAGGGTCCCGATGCGGAGCACTTCCCTGCACAGAGGCCAGGAGTGCATGCTGCCCTGCTTGTTGAGATAGTACATGGTCGTGGTATTGTCTATCTGGACTTGCACCACTTGACCCCGAAGGAGCTGAGCGAATGCCAACAGTGCCAGTCGGACTGCTCTGAACTCCAGCAGGTTGATATGACATTGGGATTCCTCGGGGGTCCAGAGCCCGTGGACTCTGTGATCCCCCATGTGGGCACCGCAGCCTGTGAGAGAGGCACTGGTCATGAGAACGACTGTTGGCTGGGGTCGGACAAATGTGCTAGGATGGTCCACCACTGGAGAGCATCCCACCATCTTCTGGATCACCGTGACCAGCTGATCGAAATGACCATGTCAGCGAGTCCATTGGCTGGCCAGCTCCCACTGAAGGGGGCGCATATGCCACCGGGCCCATCGGACCACGGCGGTGCAGGCCCAGAAGGAGCAGGAAGTCCTAGGCAGAGCGCAAGTGCCCAACCAGAAATGATTGGGCAAAGGAGGAGAGAACCTCCATCCTGTCTGTCAGGAGCCTGGCTCTGGCTTGGCAAGAGTTGAGCTCTGCCCCGATGAAGCAGATCACCTGCGAAAGTACGAGTCCCGACTTCGTCTCGTTGAGCAGGAGACTAAGTTCGATGCCGGTCTAGAGGGTCAGATCCCTAGACTTCTCCACCTCCTGTCTGGAGGAACCTGCTATGAGTCAGTCGTCGAGACAGGTGTACACTCTGACCCCTCGACGCTGAAGACGGGCTGCCACCACTGCAATGCATTTGGTGAAGATCCAGGGGGCCGATGACAGGCCGGCATGGCTCGGAACTCGAAGAGGGCTCCCTCCGCTCGAAAATGGAGGAACCTTTGGTGAGATGGACAGATCAGGACATGAAAGAACATGTTCTGGAGATCCGGAGAGCAAAACCACATGCTCTGCTCGAGAAATGGTATGATCGGAGACAGAGTTACCATCCTGAATGTGCAGGACCTGAGAAATTGGTTCAGGTCATGCAGATCAAGAATGGGGCACCAACCCCCCATCCATTTCGGGATCAGGAAATACCTGGAAATGAACCCTGGGTTGACAGGGGGGACCGCGACTCTGGCCACCAACTACTTGAGGAGGAGTTGGGCGATGTCCTCTCCGAGAGCCGACTGAGTGCGTACGGACACCATTTCTTCCCGTGGGGCTCAGCTTGGTGGGTACTGCTCGAATTCCAGAGGCAGTCCCTGGCCAACCACTTCCAAAACCCACCTGTCCGTTGTAACCGCGGACCAAGTGGAAAGGAAGTAGCAGAGCTGGCCCCCCCCCCACAGGAGGACCCAGAGCTGGTGTGATGGGCATGGGGTTGGTCACCCTCATCCTGTCACTGAGCAGGCTTGAAGGAGGAGGGTCCGGTCTGGGGACCACTAGAATCCCGTCCTCTGGGTTTACAGGCCGACGGGGGCCCAGACTTGGGCAGAGGGCGTCAAAGTTGAGCCTGATGCCGTTGCTGCCCCAACTGGAAATGGGTCTGCTTGGCTGCAGGGGCAGAAGGCTGAAAAGGCTTTCTCTTCTGCATTTTGGAACCCTGGGATTCCTTCTGAGCAGAAGTCAGAGTCCAAGGTGGCACTGGACTTCTCAATATGCTGGAGGTGACCTTCCACGCCTGGGCCGGAAACGTCGGTACCCAGGAAAGGGACGTCTGCCAACTTGTGCTGAGTGTCCGCCGTGAAGGTGGAGACCCTCAACCAAGCCATGCGCAACTGCGGCCGCCACCAACAGGTGCACGAGTCCCCGAGATTCAAAGCCGTCTGGAGTTGCTGCTTCGCAACTGCCACGCCCTGGTCACAAACCAGCTTGACTGTGGTCTGGAGGTCTGTGGGGAGGTGAGGAAGGACCTCATCAAGAGAGCCCAGAAGGGCGTGAGAAAAATGCGCCATGACGACGTCTGAGCCTGCCTGATGAAGGCCCAGTGAAGAAGCGGCACAGATATTCCTGGCCGAATGGTCCAATTTTTTGGGCTCTTTGTCTGGGGTGGGGTCTATCGGTGCCTCCTGAATTACCTGAGCACCTGAACACAGATTCAGTCACCAGCCCCTCAGCTGAGGGGTGCGCTGTGAATCCCAAAAGGGACCTGATGGGCACTGCGTACTTGTGGGCCATCCGGGCTGAAGGCAGGAGGCAGGGTGCTGTCACAGCTCCAAGGCCGGACCAACAATGGCCTCGACCACTGGGAAGGCCTCCAATGGTGAATCCCCTCATTTGAGGATGTCAGTGAGGGGGTATTCGGTCAGTTTTTGAATGGGTTCCAAGGGCATCCCTGTGGATTTGGAGATGAGGCAGAGGATGCCCATGAAGGAAGAAGGGCCCTCCTCCATCGAAAGAATCCTGACAGAGTTCTCGTCCAAGGGGCGAGAATGTAGGTCGGAGTCCTCGGACTCTGAATAGATCGATCAGCCACCAGAGTTGCCCTGTACCCACCTAGGACAGTCAGGAGTGAGGGTGATGGATAGCCTCCGTGGGAGGCCTGGAACGGGCAGAGACTCCTTAGCAGGAGACCTGGAAAGAAGCTGCTTAGATGGAGGCTCCACCAGAATCAGTGGAGAGGCCAGTTTTGGCCGAGCCGGAATGGTTTTGACAGACTCCGCAGATGAACGGTACAGACCGACTCCTGAGGAGTAGGCATCGACCTAGAGGTCAACACCCAAGTAATGGCTGGAGTAGAAGCTAGGGCCAACTTCTGACCGGACATAATCAGCTGCTGCCACATTAAGTCCTCATAGTGTCAACAGTTTCTGTTGAAGCCTCTCCTCATCCGAGGAGGATGAGAAGAGTGGTGGCGGCTCTTGTTAGAGCGCTTATGCGCTTTCTTCAGCCTGTCAGTCGAAGGAGTACGAGACCTTGACCTGGACCATCACGGGGACAGACAGTGTTGCTCGTTACTACACAAAAACCTGTTTACAGTCCTTGGTCAACTCGTACTACATCTTGCCCGAACTGGGAACACCCCCAACACGGTCTAGACACTCAGGATGCCACAGGAGGAGTGGAGACTATTGAGTTATAAGTAGCTACACTGTTTGGTGGTGTTCCTAATGTTCAGTAAGTATGTAACAAAAGTAGATCAAGGATATGAAACAAGACAAGATTGGATATAATTACACCATTAGCATACACTTCAGTTCTAAGAAATGAAGCAGATAAAACAACCAGCAATATAAATGAATTTCAGAGAGGCTAAGTAATTATAAAATGTGGGTTTTCAGCTAGAAATAATATGATGCAAAAAGGGTTGACAGTGTCCCTTTAAATATAACTGATGTGCCGGCACATCACCTAGACTTATGAAATGGACTTCAGAATTTCCTGGAGTCCTAGCAACTTCTTGGTCAAAACACATGACCTGACCATTAATTAATTCCCAGTAAATGCATGGCATGTCACCAGCCTAACATAATTAACCTTGCAAAAGCCTAACTACACAAAAATAAGTAAGCAATAACCCATGACATGGGGTGGGGTTATAGGCATTTAATCCACACCTGGGGTGCGTTGTGAGGCACGAGGCTACAGGCCTAGTGTCCTCACAGCACCCCAGGTGTGGGTTAAATGCCTATAACCCCACACCCTGGAGTGGGTTATTGCACTTATAACATGGGTTACCTCCCCCATAGCACAGAACCCAAGAAAAATTAGGCCATTCTCATGTTTTACTGCTTAAAAAGCCATATTATCCTTCTGCTCTGCAAAGTAGTCCTTTACAATACATGTCTTATTTCTTTTCTTACATGCTGAAAGCTAAGTGTTCTCTTTCTATGTTTTCTGTGCTTTCTGAACCACTGTACATTGCTACTGAATAACATACTGCCATAAAATGATTTCTACACAACTGAAATTAGGTGATTTCAAGTCTGTTGTAAGTGTGCATTAAACAGCTACTCCATTATATGGTTACACTGACTGAATGTCGCATGCAAAAGGATTATTACTTTCCAAACAGGTCAGCTGTGATTCACCGTGCAGGGAACAATCACCTGTATCACTTTTCTGCACGTGGTAACATTTCTACGATCTGTTCTATAGGCAGGATTCACAAAGGGCTTGTGCTCAGTGCCTCTTGGATGCCCCAGTACAAATGAGATGCGCCGTGTACCGAAAGTGGTATTCACAGATGGTGTGCTGGGGAATGCAGCCTGCGCATCCCCACTGTGAATACCACAGCTGGGCCCAGCCCTGGATGCGCCAGCGCAACTCCCTTGTTGGTCTGGAACTCCCAATGGGGCAGCGCATTGTGCCCAAAATCGCCATTCAGGGCCAACAGCATGCAAATAGGGCCATTAGACATACACGACGCAGTGGGGCCATTTGCATATCATTATGGCCCCATTTGCATGCGCTGTGCAGGGATGCACCCAGCCGAATGCGTCAGGAACCCTGCTAGGGCTGAGGTCCACAATGATAGCCCCAGCTGGTTCAGAAGTACACCTGCCCTCCACGGGTGACTGCATACTGCGCACACTTGGCCAAATCCCTGGCAGTCCAGTGTGCCCCCCACCGCCCGCATCACCATAATAATGCCGCTCCCTGTGGTGATAAAGAGAGACCCCCACCTTCACCTCCATTAAGATGCTGCTCCCTGCGGCAATAAAGTGATAAAGAGAGAGCCCCCCCCCGGCACCTCTGTTACGATGCCGCTCCCTGCAGCGAGCAAGTGAAATGTACAAAATTCCTCCTCCCCCTCCGAACGCACCGGTGCCGGCAGTCCAAAGGATCCCCCAGCTCAGCAGACCACCCACTCAGGCACCGCCTCCCTACCCCACTCTAGCATATTCCCACCGTCAGCGGGCAGTACGACCCACCCTCATACCTTCATGACTGCCCGCCGAGAGAGCTGTCTGCAAATGACAGCTACTGTACATCCTGCAGCCCACTGGTGGACCCTGTCAACCAATGAGCTTGCAGTGTGCACTGTCATTACTTGAATGACAGTGTACAGTACACATTGAAAGCCCACTGGTCAACAGGGTCCACCAACTGGCTGCAGGATGTACAGTAGCTGTCATTCACAGACAGCTCAGGTAAGAATATGCTAAGCGGGAAGTGGGGTGGATAGGGGGTGCCCTGAGTGGAGTGGGTGGGGGTGGGTGGTCTGCTGAGCTATGGGGGGTCCTCTGGACTGCTGGCGCCCGTGCGCTTGGCTCGGGGGGGGTTCTGTACATTTCACTTGCTCACTGCAAGGAGCGGCATCGTAACGGAGGTGCAGGCAGGGGGCACATTGGACTGCCAGGGTGCACAGGCAGCCATGCTGCTGTTCGCAGTATGGCAGCCTGTCTGTGGGTGGCCACCCACTTGACTACTTGAAGTAGACTTATCTTTGGGAGGTGCATCTCCGAACTTGCCCCGGGGATGCGCCTCCATGTTGGGCTGTGAATGGGGCTGTGCTCCATATGCATGGGCACGCCCCCTTCACAACCCCTCCAGATGTGCCACATATCATTGTAGGCTGTATGCGATGCATCAGCCCCCTGCCAGAATCGCGCCATTGTGCAAGTCGGGGTTGCGCCGGCGCATCCCTTTTGAGAATTCTGCCCTCTGTGTAAACACAGCTACCACCTGCTGTACAACAACTCACGCAGCAGACATGACAAAAGCTCTGTGTTTTATACTGTTAGTGCTTCACGGTACTGCTGTGCTGGACATGGTCACCGATGCCGTACAGAGATCAGTGCATTTATAGCTGTTACAAGTTTTTGAGACAGGCTGCACTCCAAAACGTATGCTCTGTACCTTGTTCTGTGCTGCTCTTTGCAACTGTGTGTGGCGCTGTGCTGAACCATCTAAAGCACACACAGTGAAACTGACAGCTTCACATGTCTTCCTGCATTACTATCAGAAGACGCTTTGGTGTCCCTCTGTAGGAAGAGGCCCCAGAAAGCAAAATGCGAGTGACGTTACTGTCGGCCGTACTTGGTAAACAGTTGCCATCTTCAAGTGCGCCACTGCTTACTGCATTCCCCCTTTGCTTTCTCACAGTAGCACAATTTTCACCCGTTCCTACTCTGTGCATCTGTGGCTTTCGTTCGGGAGTGGATGTCATTACTATATCAGAGGAGCACTGCGTTGACAGTTCAGGGTGTCTAGTTCACTGGGTGCCTGCAGTGTTATCTCATAATGCCCACTCCTGCAGCAACCAATGAGATAAAAAAGAAGACGGCTCCATAGCAACACGACTGCCGCCACTACCTTCATATTCCACTAGCATCTCAACTTCAGAGTCTGCAGCAGTACTTGCAACAGGACCCACTACCAATAAATCACTTTTTTTGCCTTTGTCAGTAGGCTGCTTCTCTATTAGGGAACTTCTGAATCAGCCAGTTTTCAACATTTGTATCACCGAATATGGAGAAATCAATGTCCATTTTGAGAACACAAAATACACACTACTGGGCTCGCTACGGAAATTTACAAATGGCTACTGACTCAACTAGTAGAGGAGACATTCCAGATCCCTCCACTCTGTGACCAGGTTCTCTTACCAGAAAACAAGACAATCCGGCAGCTGAACCATGGATTAAATAGGGAATTTAATCCATGCCTACCTGACACCTTCTGACCAATTAGAAATATTTCCTAAGGTAGTCCATGTTATAAAAATCTTTAACCATTAAAAAAAAAAAAAAAAAAAGACTATGTGACAGGGCCCTGATCAATGAGGAGTCAGACTGGTTCAGACATAATTTTTATATGTGCAATTACCCACTTCAGGATGTGCAGTTCTTGAGAATTAATGCACTCTCCTGGTGCACTGAAAGACCTTGTGCCTTCCAATTCACCCAAGGCATGCATTAATTCTCTAGAAATGCACACCCTTGTCATTGGTTACTGCTTGCTTATAAAATGGTGTCTGGTCAATTCTGACTTCTCACTGGTCAGGACCCCATCACACAGTACTGTGTTAACCTAGCATAAACACCTACTCAGAAGATATGACAGAGGCACATTAATCAAGAGCAAAACCAGTTGGGGTCAAAAAGGCCACAATGGAAATCAAAAAACACAGCAACATCAAAAACAAATCATGCAAATTAAAATGCAAGAAATACACTGCTCAAAAAGCACTAACTGTAAAGGAAATCCATCCAACAACTTAAAAAAAATGCAGTGCTTCCTACTTACAAATCCAAACCCAGAAAGCCTCAGTACTGCAGCACCAAATTACCACACTAGTGCACTGCTAAAAAGGTTACTCACCTTTTATTTTAATTTGCATGATTTGTTTTTGATGTTGCTTAGTGTAATGATAACCATGACTGGGAGATGGCCATACCTGGCTACAACATATTCAGAAGAGACAGGGCAGGTAGGAAGGGAGGAGGAGTGGCACTGTATGTGAAAACTTACATAAGGGCCACAGAGATCCAGGAGGAACAAAATTGGGGAGAGATACTGTGGGTTAAGCTGGAAAAGAAAACGGGGCCAGCCATCCGCACAGGTGTGGTCTATAGACCACCAGCCCAGGAGGAAGAAACAGATAGGGAGCTGATGCTAGCCATCCAAAGGATGGCAGACAAGGGTGAGGTAGTACTAGTTGGAGACTTCAATATTCCAGACGTGGACTGCAGCATCCCAGTAGCAGCATCAACTAGGAGCAGATTTATCCTGGACTCCCTTCAGGGTGCCTTCCTCAAGCAACTGGTCATGGAACCAACTCGGCAGAAGGCAATACTGGACCTTGTGCTCACAAACAGGGACAGTGTGACGGGAGTAACAGTGGGGGAGCACCTGGGGAACAGTGACCACCAGTCATTGTGGTTTGAAATTACAGAAAGAGCAAAAACAAACCACACAAATACACGTATCCTGGATTTTAGGGGGGCAGACTTTGGGAAAATGGGGAGATACTTGAAAGAGGCATTAAGGAGAATGGAGAAGGAATCAGGGGTTGAGGAACAGTGGGCAGTATTTAAAATGGGGATTACAAGAGCAACAGAATTATGCATTAAGCAGGTTAGCAAGAGGAAAAGGAAGAGGAGACCATTATGGTTTTCCAAAGAAGTAGCAAAGAAAGTGAAAGCCAAAAAGATTGCATTCAGGCAATACAAAAAGACACAGGCAGAAGGGGACAGGGAGAAGTACCAGGAGAAGCAAAGGGAGGTAGGGAGGTCAGTAAGGGAAGCCTAAGCTCAGACAGAACAACACATTACAAAATCAGTGGGTAGAGGGGACAAAACCTTTTACAGGTACATAAGTGAAAAAAGAAAGGCAAAGGGAGGGATAGTGAAGCTGAAGGGGGAGGATGGGGGCCACGTGGAGGATGACAACAGTAAAGCTGACATATTGAACAGGTATTTCTGCTCAGTCTTTACTGCAGAAGAGGAGGATAATGGGTCTGAAGGGAGTACAAGGGGTGAGAATGGTGCAGAAATGGACATAAGTCCCTTTATACGAGAAGGAGTCCTGAAGGAACTGGAAGTAATGAGAGTTGATAAACAATGGGGCCAGATGGGGTGCACCCAGGGTCCTTAAAGAACTAAGAGAAGTGGTGGCTGAACCTCTGGCTATCCTGTTTAGCGATCACTGGAAACAGGGAGGTACCCAAAGACTGGAGGCCAGCAGATGTAGTACCTTATACAAAAGTGGGAACAAAGAGGAAGCGGGAACTACAGACCAGTCAGCCTCACCTCGGTAGTGGGGAAGATCATGAAGCACTACTGAAGGAGAGATTGGTGGAACATCTGGTTGTCAATGGACTACAGGACCCAAGGCAGCATGGTTTCACCAGGGGAGGTCATGTCAGACCAACCTCGTTGAATTTTTTGACTGGGTGACTAGAGGAGGTGGATCGGGAGGGCAGTGGACATGGCCTATCTGGACTTCAGCAAGGCCTTTGACACTGTGCCACATAGAAGACTATTACACAAACTGGGAAATATGGGTGTGGGCAGGACAGTAGTGTGGTGGGTAGGTAACTGGCTGGGCGGCAGGACACAGAGGGTGGTGGTAAATGGCTGTCACTCCACAGAGGGAAGAGTGACCAGTGGGGTACCACAGGGATCAGTGCTGGGACGGTCCTATTCAACATCTTCATCAGTGACATTGTGCAGGACCTAGAAGGTAGAATTTCACTGTTCGCTGATGACACAAAGCTCTGTAACAGAGTAGAAACACCAGAGGGTGTAGACAGAATGAGAAGGGACCTGCAGAAACCTGAAGAATGGTCAGGGTTTGGCAGTTGAAATTCAATGCAAAGAAGTGCAAGATAATGCATACGGGGCACAAAAACCCTGGCACAATATATCAGTTAGGGGGTGAGGATATAGCATGCACCAAGCAGGAAAGGGATCTTGGGGTTATCAACTCTGATGACCTCAAGGTAGGGAAACAGTGTGACAAGGCAGCAGGCAAAGCAAATAGGATGCTGGGATGCATAGGCAGGGGTATCACCAGCAGGAAAAGGGAGGTCATAATTCCACTATACAAGACACTAGTGAGGTCCCACCTGGAGTACAGTGTACAGTTCTGGAGACCTTACCTACGTAAGGACATAGACAGGGTAGAGAAGGTTCGGAGAAGGGCAACAAAGATGGTACATGGATCGCATCACAAGTCCTATGAGGACAGGTTGAAGGAACCTAATATGTACTCCTTGGAGGAGAGGAGGGAGAGAGGGGATATGATAGAGACATACAAGTATCTTACAGGGAGGAACAGGGTGCAGGAATACACTATTTTTAAGCAAAAAAGATGTTCCAGGACTAGAGGGCATGGGATGAAGTTGGAGGGAGGACAATTCAGAGTAAACCTGAGGAAGAATTTCTTCACAGAATGGGTGGTGGACAAGTGGAACACCCTGCCAGAGGAAGTGGCGGGGGCCGAAACAATCATGGGACTTAAGAATGCATGGGATAGACATAAAGGAATTCTGGAGGTCAGGGGTAAGGGGCAACAGACTTCTTGGAAAACAAACTGAACTTACAAGCTCAAATGGGCAGACTGGGTGGGCCATAGGCCCTTATCTACCGACACTGTCTATGTATCTATGTAACTGTGACTCTTCTTAGAGACAATCTCTTGCAACAGGTCATAACACATGGGATATCAGCCGCCGGCGTAATTTCCTCCAGATGACTTCTCAGCAGTCGCCCCCGGGACCTCCCCCTAACACTCCCATGTGGTGTCTGTATGGCAGGTTTAAAAAGGGGGAGGTCCCAGCTACTCCTTGGTTGTTTTCAACTGTGACCTACATGTAACAAGTCCTCTTTTGGAGCTCTGCTTACCAGTCACCGACGAAGAGTTCTACCAACCAAAAATTTCACTAAAAAGATTCATCTAGTGATGTCTTTGGATCCCTTATTCTGAAAGTGTTCCTGTGGTCACAGAATCGCTATAGAGGACCTCCACAACATCTATGTTTGGTGCCTTGGTCCTGAACACACCACCAGGGTTTGCATCCTCTGTAACAGGTTTAACAAGGCCACAAAACATCGAAGGCTTTAGCAGATTTCTGAGTTTCTCATGGAGCAAAAGGTTGCCCTTCTGGAGCAACAACAATGCTCCAAGCCCAGTGAGTCTTCGACATCCTCTTCGGGGTCTCGTGGCTCTGTGGGTGAGCCCTCCTCATCGACAGGACAGGGTCATGGTAAGAAACATGTCAGCAAAACGAACCATGTTTCTGCCGCTCTGTCATCGAGTACCCCGATCACTACCAAGAAGGTAAGTACAGAGAAGATTGCCCCTCTATCATCATCTTCTACACTGTCGACGATTGTGGGCTACTCTGTCGACTGTGGGCTCTGTGGTCATATTGCAGCTTCCATCGCTGCCTCCCCCTTCTGTGGTTTCGAGCCATAATCTGTCGACGATGGCTTCTGGTCCATCAACGAACCTCTCGACAACATCCGGCCATACCTCAATGAGCTCAATGTCAGCATCCTCACTGAAGATCCGGGAGTCTTATACACACCCCTCGTTGACGGCTCCTCGCTTGGTTCCACTGCCTTCATCTATATCGTCAGAGGTCCCATTTTACTTAGTCCATTCCGCCTCAGTTACTTCCTTTGGGCAATAATAAAAGATGAGCCCAATACCCCCATAAGGCTGCACTTTAAGAATTTTCATAATAAAAATCTTCAATGTTTTAAATTTATAGGGGTAGATCATATCAAGAACAATACAAGAAGAGGGAATAGGCTTAACAAACTAGCACAATGAGAGCAAAAGTGGATTTGCACAATGAAAGCCCTGTATCCTACTGGCTTGAATGACTGATAAGATATTACAGTATTTTTATAAGTGCTTTCTCCCCACCTCCTCCCTTCCCCCTCCCCTCCCTTCTCCCTCACCTTTCCCTTTTTCCCCTTCCTTCCTTCCCTCCTCCCTTTCCCTCCCCTTCCTCTCCTCCCTTCTTTTTTTCTTTTCCCTCTTCCCCCCTTCTTTCCTTTTTTATCTTATCATCTCTGTTCTGAATTGTTACCAAGATAGTTCATTATGAAACTGTACCTGCACTGATGTGTGCATGATTGCTGATTTTTATATATTTCTATCACAATGGCCATTTTGGTGTATCAAGATGATTACATTTTGCACTAGCACTTTAAGAGTCAAATAAAATACAGCATGTAACTTGCTGAAGCCCTCCCTTGAAAAGGATCATGAGAAGACCGAAGTGCTGGGGTAATTATTGTAGCATGAGCTCCATGCTTTAAAGTCTTATTTTGGCGTTCTGGTGTGATTTACTTTATGCAATTGTGCTCCTTCCTTTTGTGTTTTTTGCTGTCAGTAGTTTTTTGAAGTGAGCACCCGCGTATTTCGAGCGCTCCCGCTGTTGTGTCTTTCACTGTAATAACCATTTTTCGGTCATCTTTTTCAGGAGCTGCTGAGACTGACTAATTCCGTCGATTAGTGGTAAATGCGAATACCAGCATCTTTTTTGCTTTATTGCTTTAATTTTTTGGCGATATCCAACAACATTGACAATATTCAACCCTTCAATTATCATTCTACTAGACTTTAAATAAGCTCTATGGCAGGCTCCGATTAAGAGATTCCTGCTTCCATGTGATTTTGGCGTCTTGGTCCTTCAGAGTGTTAAGGGTCCGTTTTGGAAAACTATTCACTGTATTTGGGGAACGCAGTGGAATTTCCATACAAACGACGAACATGGAGAAGCAAACAGAAGAGGCTGATTTTACTTGCCTGGAAACCGTGGTGGCGTCAGTAAGATGCAGAATGCAACAAGCTGCAACTATTGAACCACAAACTGGTTAACATTTCAGATTTTGATCAAATGTTTAAGATGTCTTTTCAACAACTTGAGAAACTTAAATTCAAGGAGATTAATACTTACTATAATGGAGATTTTTTGAATGAGTATAAAGCAAAAGGTTGGGCACCTAGAGGGTGATGTTTTGAAAAAAATGCCAAATGGTGTTTTTTTTTTTTGAACGAAACATATGGAACTAGATGGGAGATAGCTTTAACTTTATGCTCCTCCACCCTGGTAGAAATTCTGGCTGATCTGGATACAGAGTTACATGAAATGGTCTCTAAGGACACTGATATTCAAACTGCGGAAGTTTTGAAATTTAAAGAACATCAGTCCTTTAAGAATTATGAGGTTAACTTGACAAAAAAGTAATTATCACATGAAAAAGAAGTGATAAAACGCAAAGAAGTAAAGAAAGTGAGAGATGCCAGAGACTATGAATTAAATCAAATCTTCTCATGGCAGTAGGGTTGCCACCTTTGGATGAGGCAAAAACCGGATCCTAAGCTCCGCCCCTAGCCCCACCCCTTTTCATGACTCATCATGCATTGTTCCTACTAGAAGGCCATTTGTTATATCAATAAAAAAGAACAATGCAGAAGTTAAATAAAAATGTTAAGATGCTGTACTGTGCCTGTTAAAAGTTACTTTCCTAGGTTCTTCCTAATTATTTATTTACTTATGTATTTATTTATTTATTTACATTGGTTAACCAAATAAACATACAGAGATAAAATAAATCTCATTTACAGATATGATCTAGGGGAGACAAGGGAAATACTGTACATAGCATACAGTATTATTCATGCTTTATATCTTTTCGCTCCATTTCCTGTTCTTGTGCAAGTATTATTTCAAAGCCAAAGAGTGACCATACTTTTTCTTGAAGAAAACAATAATTTAAAACATTTAAAATGCCTAAATTCTGTTAGAGATGAAAATGTTTACCAGCAAATGAAAATGGAAGACAACTGGCTCTGTACTGTTACAAAAGGTGGGGGCAACCCGTATGCTATGCCACTTTAAGATGTAGTGGAAAGATTAGGCTAAGTAGGTACTAATGGTGTTAATGGCCATACTTTACACATCACAGGGTGACTGCATTCACAAACAAAAGGCTACATTGACAACATAACTTGTTTGTAACCTGGTATGTAGCTGAAACAATGAATTAATTTGTTTCAAAAGTACATGAACACTCAAAATGGCTCAAAAAACCTGACCAGCACAGAGCAAAACCGGATTACCTGATAGGGACCCTGAAAACCTGATCACCAGGTAAAAAACCTGACAGGTGGCAACCCTACATGGCAGAGACCAACAAGGGAGGAGAGGAACAATTCTAGAAGTCATTCAAAATCACGGGGCAGATCCAAAAGCAGAAATAAAAAATAGAGTGATGCCTCTAAACACCAAGAGAATATAGCAGAACGTGCCCTTACCTTAAATCAAGATGCTTCTACATCTAAACAAGTGACTTTCTCTCACCCTAAACAGAGTTCCAAAAAAAAGGGAGGAAGACTAGACGAGGTAGGAGGGGGAGAGGGACATAGCACTATAGCCGAGAATTTGAGAAGCAGGACATTGAAGTTGTAAATCTATCAGATGTGACAGTAAGGGAAACCCAGATTTGTGTAGTGTGGAAGAGACTCTCCTTTGTTCCTCGATCTGCAGTCAACAAATTTAACATTTATATTGACATCAAAAAACTAATTAGAAAGATATGTTTAAAAAAAAAAAAGTTCTCAACGACAGCATACGCTGGAGTGTCTCAGTGAGAATATAAATTCCTTATCTTTAAACTTGATATTAAACTTTGACCACCTTGGAACAACTATGGAATGAGGCTAATGAAGTAGATAATAATGGTTCTGATCTTGATTTGGAAAATTTCATAAGATAAATTTATAGACATAATCTTTGAATAAAACATATTTCAGGCCGAAATCTACTTTCAACCCCCCATCCTCAATTTCATCTGCTATTTCTACATATGAATCCTTAGGGATGTAGGACTTTGTTCCTTTATTTCAATCCAAATGGCCAGCAGTTCAAAACAACTTAACTACTGAGGAGCAAGCTGCATTATGGGAATTGAGGAAATTAAAAGATACAGAGATTGAGGAAGCCGATAAAGGTGGCAAGATAGTGATTATGAACAAAATCCAATATGAGGTGGAAATTTATAGACAACTGGACAATAGAGAATGCTACAGACGTCTTCAAGAAAATCCAGTATGGACTATTAAAGCCAAATTGGATCATTTATTGGTTCAATTTGTTTCTAATGGCAAAATAGCATCTAAGGAGAAGGAATATAAGACTGTGGAATTTCCAGTGACTCCAACAATATATATACTCCCTAAAATTCACAAGGACCAGGCCAGGCCCCCCAGACGTCCGATTATCTCAGGCGTAGATTCGCTTTCTGAAAAAGTTTCAACATTTGTTGATTACTATTTAAAACAATTAGTGGTAAAACAAAAATCATACCTTAGAGATTCTATGGACGTTCTGTCAAAAATGGAGGGCCTGACCCGGTCCTCAGAATTCATATGGCTTACGATAGATGTGACGAGTTTATACACCTCAATAGCACATAATTTGGGTTTACAAGCATTGGAATACCATTTAAGTACTAGTAATATAGCTGCAAATGTTCCACAAGGATTCATTATTGAAATGGTGAAATTTATTTTGTATAATAACTATTTTTTGTTTGACAATAAGTATTATGTGCAGACTATGGGGATGACAATGGGGACCACCGTGGCCCCATCATATGCCAATCTATTTATGGCTTGGTGGGAAGAAACACGGATTTATGATTCCATCAAAAATCCCTTTAGTAGTCATATACAGTTTTGGGGTAGATTTATAGATGATTTGTTGATTATTTGGAGGGGAGATACATTATTAGCATCTAAATTTGTGGATTTTTTGAATAACAATGATGTGGGACTCAGGTTTACTTTTGATACACATATGTCTAAACTATCATTTTTAGATTTATTTTCAGAAGGAGAAGTGGAGAAAAAATCTCCAGCACACTTTTCAGGAAGCCTACTGTTGGAAACGTGCTTCTACATGCTACAAGTGCTCACCCCAGGTATGTTAAGCGGGGGATCCTATATGGACAGTTTGTTCGATTTTGACGTACTTGTACTTTTCTTGCTGATTTTGAGAAAGAAAGTAGATTACTAAAAGATAGACTTCTGGGAAGGGGCTATTCTGAAACACAAACTGAGCAAGCATATACAAAAGCTAAAGGCCTTAACAGAGAGACACTTCTAAAAACTAAACCCCAAAACAATCCGGATTTAACACCTATAGTATTCGTAACTGAGTATAATCGTGTCAGTAATCAAATTACCAATATTATTACAAAACATTGGGGGGTTTTACATGCCGACTCAGATTTAAGGGAGGTTGTCGGTAATAAACCTTTGGTGTCCTTTAAAAAAGGCAATAATTTGTCAGATTTACTAACACACAGTCTGTATACAAAACCTCCAAACAAAAGAACTTGGTTACCTGATAAACCTTTGGGATGTTTTAAATGTGGCCATTGCAATATATGCAAATTTAGCCAACAAGGTGTTTTGTTTCAGCATCGTACTCTTGATCAAAAAAACATAGAAACTGTACACTTCATTAACTGTTCAACAATATATGTAGTATACATTTTACAATGCACATGTCCATATATCTATGTAGGCAGAACAGAACCTTAAGGGAAAGAAGGTAGGAACATCTACGAGCAATAATAAAAGATAAGCCCAATACCCTCATAGGGCTGCACTTTAAGAATTTTCATAATACAAATCTACAGTGTTTTAAATTTATGGGGGTAGATCATATCAAGAACAATACAAGATGAGGGAATAGGCTCAACAAACTAGCACAATGTGAGCAAAAGTGGATTTACACAATGAAAGCCCTGTATCCTAGTGGCTTGAATGACTGTTTAGATATCACAGTATTTTTATAAGCGCTTTTCTGCCCCATCCTCCTTCCCCCCCTTCCCTTAACCCTCTCCCTCTTTCCTTCTTCCCTCCCCTCCCTTTCTTCCCCTCCTTTCTTCCTGTCCCCTTTTCTTTTCCTCTTCCCCTTCTTCCTTTTTTATCTTATTATTATCATCTCCGTTCTGAATTGTTACCAAGATAGTTCATTATGAAATTGTACCTGCACTGATGTGTGCATGATTGCTGTTTTTTATATATTTCTATCACAATGGTCATTTTGATGCATTAAGGTGATAACATTTTGTACTGGCATTTAAGAGAGTCAAATAAAATACAGCATGTGTAGCATATCGGCCACTCCCCTTGAGAAAGGGGTCACGAGAAGACCCGAAGCACTGGGGTAATTGTAGACATGAGCTGCATGCTTTAAACTCTTATTTTGGCATTCTGGTGTGATTTACTTTATGCAATTGTGCTCCTTTCTTTTGTGTTTTTTGCTGTCAGTAGTTTTTTAAAGTGAGCACCCGTGTATTTCGAGCGCTCCCGCTGTTGTGTCTTTCCAGTAAACACTATCCTGGACCTGACACAGACCCCACACCCCCAAACTAATGAGGGGCTGGCACCGGTCTCTGCTCCCTCTCGGCCTGCTTTAGCCCAGAGGACAGTCAGCTCTTGCCCTGCCTGTCTGAGTTTTCACACTCAGGATGTACATATGGAGGACCATTTCCTGCAGGACTGGGACCTAGCTGACCTGGAGGATGTGGACTGAAGGGATCATGAGGAGTCCCCACAGTTCTCCTCGGCTGCCTCGTCTATACAGGGTGAACCTAACATAGACCTTCCATGCTCTCTGCCACATGATCCCACATTTTCGCACATTATGATACACCTCCAAAAAATGCCTGGGTTCCAGAGCACTGAGCAGGATGCTTCAGGAAAGAAGCTGGCACAGTACTTGGGTGTACCAGAATGCCCCACTCTAGTTGTGCCCCCTCTGGTGGACTCCTTCAAAGAGGCTATTTGGGCTGCACGGACGCAGCCTTTCAAAATTCCCTCCAATCCTCAGGAGGCTGATAGGATTTATCAGGCTCCAGTGAACCACCCCTACTTTACCTCTCCACCTCAGGCGGACTCTGTGGTGATCAATGTCACTCATGATAGGTACTCTAGGCCTCAGCACATAAGTATTCAATCCCCAGATAAGGAATCTGCGGTGACAAACCTCCAACCGTCCAGGTGGAGGCCAAACCTCCCTTTGATCGGTTCCTCCTGTGTTACTGGAGGGAGCGGAAGGAGGGGAAAGGAGTCAGGACACTGAGGGGAGGGAAAATTTTGCCCCAGAGGCCTGTTTGAGCTCCAGGTCCAGGGGCGCGTTTCTTTGCTTGGCGCTTGGGCTAGGATTTGTTCCACCTTCTTTGGTGGACGAAAAGGCTGCTTTTTTTGGCCCGTCTTGTATAAGGAACGGACATCCCGCAAGGAGTGTCCGCTCTCTTGCAGCCCAGTAATGATATCTTTAGTGTCGCCGCCAAAGAGGATGGAACCCCTTAAAAGGGTGTCCAGAAGACAGGACTGTACATCCTGTGCCAGTCCTGCTAGATGAAGCCAGGAGAGGTGGTGGAGACAGATCCTCGAGCCGCTCGCTCTAGCCACACAAGTCCACAGTGGTAATGCCCTTAGGGCATGGCAACACAAGATTTCCCACATCCTAACTTTATCCAATGACTTCTTTCTCAGGGTTTCCTCCTGAACCTCACAGAGGTCGCTTTCCAAATCTGAAAGAGAAGCTTTTTGGAGGGCGACCATATGCGAGACGTAATTAAGGGAATGCATCACACAAGAGGAAGAAAAGTATATTTTACGCCCAAATGGATCAAGCTGGAGTGAGTCCTTATCAGGAGGTGAAGAGCTCAAGTGTTTGGGCTGGGCTGAACGGTCGTGAGTGGCCGTGATGACCATGGAATCAGCCTTAGGGTGGGAGTTAAGGTGAGAGATCCTTTCCGCGGGGGTAATAGGTGCGGTTGGCTTTACAGGAAACTGCTGGTATGGAGGACGGTTGTTGCCAAATTGTGGTAACAAGGTCCTCATGGGGTCCCATCCACAGGGGAATGGGGATAGGATTAGAAGAGGCCAGATCGAGGTGTTCCTCAAGGCGCTTTCTTTGCAGGTCCACCTCCTTGGTCGGCCAGCCACCAGTCGCCTGAATGGAGCACAGTAAATCTTCGAAAGAGGGGTCCTCCGGTGGAGGCTTGGGAGAGTCTTTAGGGCCTAGGGTCCAATGGATCCGTGTCGGACTCGGTGTCAGAGGGCTTGGAACTGTTAGGAATGGAAGGGTCTGGTTCCGTGATGCCAACAGTTAAGGAACTCGAAGCTCTGGTCCAAGAAGGTGGTGGAGAGGTGACCCTGGGAGTGGGTGTTTCTCCCACCACCTGTTATCTCTGACAGAAGTTGCGTTCTGGTGTCTTTCCACCAAACGGGAATGGATTCGCGGTCTGGTACCGGAGGTGGAGGAGGAGGGGGCTGGAAGCTCAGATACCCCAGATACTGAGGGTATTGCCAGGACGGGTAATAGAAAGAGTACCTGGGATAACCCGGCGTGGGGTGCCCTGGGGTGGGATACCCCGGCGTCGGATAGGATGGTGTGGGAAGGCCCGGCGACGGAGGCACATGGCCTGGCGTCTGATACTGAGTGGTCGACGGAGGGCCACCCAGAGGCAGGATGGAGGGTTCAGAGTCTGGGAACCCAGATGAATGGCCCGCGGGGGGCAGTGCTGTAGCGCTGGAAGATGGCTTCGGATCTGGGAGTGCACCCAAAGTACCAGAGGGTGTAGGCTCCATGGCAGGATCCCTAGCCAGCAGCGAACTCCTGTCCGGGGACGGCGGAAGGCCTGGTGGGGCCGGGGGCTCGAGAGGTCCCCGACGGCAGTCCAAATGCGATCCAGCTAAGGCAAAAGGCAAAGGATAGGATGGCAATTCCCTGGGGTGAAGAAGCCTAGGGGACGATGGTTCGACCTGTCCCTCACTCTGTCTGGCATTGGGGGCCAAGCTGGAGCCCGACGGGAGAGTGGGCGGATCCGTGCGGACGTCGCAGGAGCCGGCGTCCGATACCACACATCCGGCCAAGCTAGAGATGGCTGGAAGGCCGCCGCTAGACTGATCAGCGGAGGCCGCGCACCCTTCGCTGGAGGCGAGGGGTGTCTTACCAGCAGGACAAGGTGAAGAGATTACAACCTCCAAAGAGGCTGCCCCTGGCTGCCCACTCACCTCGCCAGGAGGGGGAGAAGGGGCCCAGCCCAAAGATGTGGACGGGGCGCCCGAAGAAGTACTCACAGTTGCAGACCTCTCGTGTGGTGACGGACTCTGGTCCCGGCGCTTCTCTTTGCTTTTCTTCTTGTTTGGCGCCAGCAAAGACGACCTTTCCCTCAGTTTTTGGAGCTCCTTTACCATAGACGCCAAGTGTCGGGTCAGAAGATAGGCCTTGAGGGACCATTTGCACCTGGTTCTGGTTGCCTGGTTGAAGGCCTGGCAGACAGGACACTCCTGGATGTCATGTTTAGAACCCCGGCAAAGGAGGCAGCAGGAATGGTTGTCCCTGTGCAGGATTTGAGCGCCGCACTTAGAGCACTTTTTCTTCTGTCTAGGAGAGATCAATTTGAAGAAAAACTTTGAGAGAAATATTGATTAGAGGTGAAGAAAACGTCGACAAAATACAACGCGGGCACTGGATTGCTGTTGAAACACTAGTCGAACATTATTGAGGCGACGGCGGGAAAGAACTGGAGAGCAGGTGCGGGACCGCCCCTTTTATAGTTGGGCTGATATTATGTTGCCGGATGTCAGAGGAGGTCCCCGCTGATGATTGCTATCTACAAGTTTGCTGTGCGGATCGGATGCCAGGGGGCACAGTCATATATGTGAAGACCTACTGCAGAAACCCTCTCGAAGTAAGGTCTTAGGATTACTTCACAAGGAAACCCTGTCCTTGTGGAAGACCAAATAAGACTCCTTACACATCTGGGCCTGAAGCTTGGAAATCCTCCCAGCAGAAGTAATGACAACTAAAAATAATGTTTTCCATGACAGAAAGTGCAGCTTGCGGCAGGCTCGAAAGGAGGCAGAGTGAGCTTTTCTAAAGCAAACACAAGATCCCAAGATGGGACAGGATCCCAGATGGAAGTCTTCAAGTGAAGCATGCCCCACAAAAAAGTGCAGGGTAAGGTCCAGCTGAGCAGTGTACTTGCCCTCAATAGGCACATGGTATGTGGAAATGGTAGACAAGTGCACTTTTAACGAAGAGTAGTCAAGTCCTACATCTGAAAGAGTGAGATGGTACTCCAGTACTGTGTTCACAAGGCAGGTGAATGGATCCAAGCGTTTAGCAGTGGCTCAAACACAGAACCACTTCCATTTCATAACTAAGGTCGCCCTTGTGGAGGGTTTCCAGGCTGCCACTAGGACGTCCACTACCCGTGGAGAAACCCCAAATATAGAGGTGGCTAGTTCTGTAGGAACTTTGCATGCAGATGCAGAGATCTGAGATCAGGATGGACCAGGAAGCCTCTCTCCTGGGACAGCAAGCCTGACTGAAGGGGTAGGGGCACTGGAGATTCCACCGCTAGTTGCTGTAATAGTGGGAACCAGATCTAACAAGGCCAGAACGGTCCCATCAGGATCACTTCTGCACCCTCTGATTGCAACTTGATGAGTACCCGTTGCAGAAAGGGAGGGAATGCATGAAGAAACCTCCTGGCCCAGGAGAGGTACAACACGTCTGGCCAGAAAACACTAGGCCCTGGATCTAGCAAGCAAAAATTGGACAGTTTTGCATTGGATAGGGAGGCAAATAGATTGAGTTCTGAGCAATCCCATCTGGTGAAAAGATCTTCTGCCACTGCGGGAAGCAGTTCCCACTCGTGGGCCCTGGACCGAGTCAGACTGAGGCTGTCGGGCAGAAAGCTGTGAACTCCTGGGACGTGGACTGCCAGGATCTCCAGCTGATGGTCCACTGCCCAAATCCACACTAGCATGGCTTCCCTGCAAAGAGGATAAGAGTGTGTCCCCCCCCCCGCCTGTTGATATAAAACACCACAGACATGTTGGTTTGTATCAGCAGGGGGCCAGGCAGGAGGACTGTCTGGAAGGCTTGGAGGGCGTAAAGGACTGCCCTCATCTCCAGAACACTGATGTGGAGATGAAGCTGTTGCTGAGTCCAGGATCCTTGAGTCTGCAAGAGCTCAAATGAACTCCCCAACCCAGCTCAGGATCTGGGTGGGAGATTCCTTCTGGAAATAAACCCCTCTGAAAAGGCTGGAAGCATCTAGCCACCATGTGAGGGATTGCTTGACTGGGCTAGATACCAGAACTGGTTGGTTCAGATCATCTGATTGCACGTCCCACTGAACACTGAGGTTCCAGTGATCACCTTCATGTAAAGTCGGGCCATGGAATCCATGGCAATGGCCGCTGTCATGTGGCCCAACAGTCTGAGTACTGTCCTGGCTGGAACATGGCGAGCTGAGGGTAACTGCCAAGCTTGGGGCTGAAGGTGTTTTGCTCTGTCCTGCGGGAGGGAGGCCTTGCTTTGTGCAGTGTCCAGGATTGCCCCTATGTATTGAAGCCACTGACAGCCAGGGGGAGGACTTGGGGAGATCCCGTGTGACCCCTAGGTCCTGAAAGAGGGAGAATGTGTTTTGAATGGTTCCTATAAGTCAATCCTGAGAGGAAGTGGTTGGTAGCCAATTGTCAAGGAAGGGGAAGACATAATGCCCCTGCCTCCTGAGACTTGCGGCTACCATGGCAAGGCACTTGGTAAACACCCCTGGTGCTGAGGACAGGCCGAAGGGCAGGAACCTCCTGTGTGGCTGGAAAATCAGAATAAGGAGGTATGCATCCTGCATGTCCAGGGGGCATAGCCAATCCTCTTGGTGGAGCAAGGCAAGCAGGCCTATCAGGGTAACCACCCTGATTTTTTTGTACACTATGTACTGGTTACGGTGGCTTAGGTCTAAGATGGGACAAAGATTCCCCCGACGTCTTCGGCATGAGGAAGAAGTGGGAGTAGAACCCTGTCCCATGTTGTTCCACGGGAACAGGCTCTATGGCCTTCTTTTGAATGAGAACCTGGATTTCCTCTGCGATGAGGGTGCTGTGGGCCTAGAGAGTAGTGAGACTGTACTGCAGGGTTGGCTGGAGGAACCTCCATGAATTTGAGTGTGCACCCTCTCTCGATCAGCTGCAAGACCTAGCGGCCCGAAGTTATTCGACGCCACCCTTCGGTGTGCAAGGAGAACCGAACCCCCACCGCCTCACCCGTGGCCTCTGCTGGTGGAAGTGGGTCGGGCAGTGAGTCAGATAGAGGAGCCTAGGAGGGGAAGTGCCGGCTGAGAGGTTCTGGGATCCCATGGGACAGAACCTTTGGTGTCAGCGTGGAGGTCTTACGTTTGAAGCCTGCCCGTTGCTGCCAATCTTGAAAGTGCTGCTGTCCAGTTTTACAAAAGGACTGTTTAGGCTGTTGCTTGGGTCTGTACATAGTATACACTGACCTAACTGCTTTTCCAGCCTCTTGTAAACAAGTAATGATATTCTGAGTATCTTCCCAGAACAGAACCGTCCCTCTGAAGGGGGCATCCATAATTTTGGACTGGATGTCCTGGGCGAACCCGGGGCCTCTCAGCCAAAAGTATCGGAGGATATAGACTGTGGAAGCTACGGCTCTACCTGCCGAATCCACAGTATCATATGAGGCCCACAGGATATGGTTGCCAATGTCCGTGCTGGACTTCATGATGGCCATGAGCTCCACCTGTCTGGGGGAGTCTGGCATGACCTGAACAATGTTCAGTGCCTTGCCCCACAGGGCATTTTGGTACTGGACCATGTGCTCAAAGAAGTTCTGCGACCAGATGGCACAAGTAGTAGAGGAAAAAACTTTCTTAGCCAGATGATCGAACTGCTTAGAGTCCTTATCTGGGGGTTGTGTTCTGAGGTGCTGAGGGCATCTGGACCTGTTGCGGGCAGCATTCAGCACCACTAAGTGTGCCTCAGGTTGTTCCCAATAAAAGGGGTCATCCCGGAGGACAGTATATAACCAGTCTGACTTTTTGGACACTGCTGGGGTCAAGAAAGGATGCTTCCATGCCAGCTTGTTGGCATCCTTGTACGAATCGACCATCGGGGGACGACCATGGGTAGGGCATCCTTCTCCAGAAGAAAGGCGGCCAACCTCTTCTGTCCTTGTTGGCAGGGTCGGATGGAGGGCCTGAGTCCCCATGGCTGGAGGAGTAGGAATCTGAGTCCTCTGAATGTCATGTCCCCCGGAGAGGGGGAAGGCGATCTCGGGGGCCTGCGTGGTCGTTCCCTAGGAGAAGGAAGATCCTTGTCAGGCGTTGGCTTCTTGGAGGGCAGAGTGGAAGGGCAGCCCGAGGGTATATCTGGAGAAGGCCCTTGGGGCGCCAGTTTAGCAGGAGTCGTAGGGGTCTCTTTATCTTTGAAGTAGGCCCACCACACAGCAAACAGCTCATTAAGACCCTGTGGTGGGGGGGGGTCTATGGTAGCGCTGGAGTATCTGGCATCGGGGGGGGGGCGGCATAGATGGCCGCGGTGTCAGGTCATCCAGCTGGGGTAACCCTGGCATCAGGATGGTCTGATCCGGGTAATCCACGGTCGGGACCAAAGGAGTGCCTCGGGCTTCGGAGGTGTCGGATCCAACGTCCGGCCAACTAGGAGCGCCGGAGTCAACCAGCATCTGGCCAGAGTGCAGAGGCACTGTGCTTTCCCGCGTGACGTCAGGGAGGTCACTGTAGAGGTGACTGGCAGAGACCTGGGCTGGAGAACTAGCTGGCGGACGCCTAGGTGGAGTTGCCTATGGAGGAGATGCTGCTCCTGATTGGGACATACACCCATTGCTTCCGGAGGAAGAGGGTAACTGTCCTGAGTGCCACCTGCTAGCGTCAGTCCGAGGTGTCAGGGTGGACTCAGTGGACACCCTAGCAGGGAGGGTGACAGATAGCAGCCTGCTGCCCGAAGAACCACCGGCCGAGCCACTAGGCTTAGAGCCCCCAGGGGTGATGGGCTTAAGTGGCTGAGAGGCATGGGAGGACTTCCTGCACCCCGCAGAGCCTTCTCCCATAACTGAGATGAGGGAGGGAGGCTCAAAAACTGGGAGCCCAGAGGAAGAGGGGGTAACCGACTTAGTCGACGGCCAAGAGCGGTCTTCTGCCTGGGGTTTCTCCTTATGCTTCTCCTGGTGCTTGTGTTTACAGTTCGATTTCTTCTTTATGAGAGGATGAATAAGAGGGAGAAGAACAAGAGCTCTTGCAGTGAAGTTCCTTCTCCATGGCAGATAGCTGTTTCTTTTCAGCCATTCTGATGTGGACTTGCTTTTGTGTTTTGGATCACTGTCTTGCTGCATGATCCAACAACTACGCTTCAGCTTCAGCTGACGGACGGATGACTGGACATTCTCCTTAAGAATTTTCTGGTACAGAGCAGAATTCATGGTTCCTTCAATTATGGCAAGTCGTCCAGGTCCTGAGGCAGCAAAGCATCCCCACACCATCACACTGCCACCACCATGTTTGACTGTTGGTATGATGTTCTTACTGTGACAGGTTCCTAGGGATATAGTGCGCACCATTACTTGGCGAACAGAGACTGGTGAACCAAGGTCCCAAAATTCGCATCCTGGCGTGACTCAAGGTCGATGTAATGGGAAATGAAGGTGTGTGCTGACTTAGAATCACAGAATTCCGCTAGCAGGAAAGGACTGACTGGCCCATCTAGTCTGCCCAAGAAGTGGCCCACACCACCCTCTTATTTTCTTCTCAGTCTTACCCCTCCTCTTCTGTTTAGGTCATGTAGCTGTCTCACACTCTTTTGAACTTGTCCACTGTATCAACCCCTACAACCCCATCAGGTAATTTGTTCCATGGACCCACCACCCTCTTTGAAAAATAATGCCCCCTTACATCCCCCTTAAATCTACCCCCTTGCAGCTTGAAGGCATGACCTCTGGTGGTTGTGTTTTCGCTCAGCCTTAAGAGGCTAGCTCCCCTCACTTTAATTTCCTTCAGATACTTGAAGGTTTCCACCATATCCCCCCTTTCTCTTCTCATGTTCAATGTGTACAGACCTAATTCTTCTAGTCTTTCCTCATATGACCTCCCCTGCATCCCCTGCACCATTTTGGTTGTCTCCCCTGGACCCTCTCCAGCCTATCTTTGTCTCCTTATAAGTGCAGCCTCCAGAACTGCATGCCATACTTCAGTTGTGGCCTGACCAGGCTTTGCAGAGTGGCATTATCACCTCCCCTTTTCCTACTGGTAAGTCCCTCCTATTCAAGCCAGCATTCTTGTCCGTTTTCTGTAGCCCCTTACCGCTTTTGATACCTAACCCTTTTAGGGTATCTGAAATCAAATCCCAAGAATCCTTTTCCTAGTTCCATAGCTTAAGTGTCTCCCCAACGGTATGTAGCCCTGGGGTTACGTGCCTAGACGCATTAAGCTTACACTTTTTTGCACTGAATTAAAGCTGACACCTTTCCGACCACTCCTCTAGTTTGGCCAGATCTTGTCCCATTTTCTCCACCCCCCTGGAGTGTCCATTCTGTTACAGACTTTTGTGTTGTCTGCAAACAGACACACTTTCCCATTTAGATCCTTTGCTAAGTCCACTACGTATATGTTAAACAATATGGGTCCCAACACCGATCCCTGTGGAACACCACTAGTCACCCCTCATTCCCTGGAATGCACCCCACTGACCACTGCCCTCTGAGTCCTCCCCCCCCCAGCCAATCTGCCACCCAATTTGTCAGTCTGCATCACACCCCTAAGCTTCTTAGCTTGCTTACCAACCTCCTGTGGGGGACGGAGTCAAACACCTTCCTGAAGTCCAGGTAAGCCACATCCATCATCCCCCCACCCAATCATACTCCTCCATAACACTCTCAAAAAAGTCCATCAGGTTGGCCTGACACAACCTACCACCAGTGAATCCATGCTAGCTGTCATCAGTAAGGCTCCTCTCCTCTAGGTGCTGTACTAGTCTTTCCTTTATGAGGGTTTCCATCTCCTAACCACCTCCCTAACCGCTGCTGTGAACCTCACGGGTTTTCTCCCCCATTACCTTTTGGTTACCTTCTGGACACATTGCTCTGTGGCCTTGAGAATACCTCCCTTTACTGCCTGCCTAAAGCTCCTCTACCTCCTCAAGATTTTGTTTCCCTTCAGGTTCTTTCTGCATAATTTCGTTTATCCTCCCAAACTTTGCTCTCCGGAAGTCCAGTACCCTGGTGGTGGACCTGCCTGTTACTGCCCCAGCCTGAAGTGTCAACCTGACCATCCGGTGGTCGCTGTCTCCCAAATTCTCCCCAACTTCTACCTTCTCCACACTGCCCCCATTTGACAGTATTACGTCCAGTGTGGCTTTTCATGTCGGTTCCCTTATTAGCTGGTGAATGAAGGCATCCTGCAGGGATTATAAAAATTCCCTGCTTTTCTCGGAACTGGCTGATGGTATTCCCCAGTCCACATTGGGTAGGTTCAGGTCTCCTAACATCAGGATCTACCCCTTGCTGGCCTTCTCCTATATGTTCTTAGGCAGCTCTCTATCCACCTCCTCTCTCTGATGCGGCAGTCTACAGACCACCCCTACCCTTAACGTACGCATCTCTGCAGAACTATTCTCCTCTTTGTCCTCCGCTGCTCTAATCCCATCCCTAACATACAGGGCTACCCCCCTTGTCTTTTTTTTCCCATTCTATCCCTGCTGAAAAGACTATACCCCTGTAATCCTACCTCCAAACTGTGGTAATCTGTCAACCACGTTTCAGTTACTGCAATAAGGTCTGGGTCGTCCGTTTCCACCACTGCCTCTAAGTCTCCCATTTTGTTCCCTAGACTCCTGGCGTTAGCTAGTATTCCCTTCCATCTCATCTCCCCCCAACCCCGTGATCTCTCTCTCTCTTGTTGTCTGTTTCTGCTCGCAGTGGGAGAGTGTGATCTAGGTTAGCTTCACTAGGCTGGCTTTCCACTCACTCCTAGTTTCACACTCTCAGGTAACAGCCCTATAACTTTTTTGTATGGGGGCATTTCTGGAAGCAGCCACCGAGGCAATGATACGTGGCTACATGAGAATTCGTGCCGGTCACTTCAGTCCGTGACTTGCTGCTCTGAACTCTGGTGTAAAGTGCACCCCTGTACAAACTGTCCCATGACAATTCGCCAGCTGTATAAATACATTAAAATAAACTTCAGGTGGCACAAAATGAGAACGAACTATGCAGGGTGGAAACTGACGCCGGAGCTCATGGCCCATAGGGAGCTGTCATTAAGCAAAATGAAAGTCACAAATTGACGTGTCCTCACGGTATTTCTGGTGGAATGAGCCCTAATCCCTATGGGAGGCTCCTGACCAGCCAACATATAGCAGAGGTCGATGCAAAATGTGATCCACCTGCAATCGTCCACTTCGCTGCCAGTCTGCCAGGTGTGGCTTCAATGCAGGTGAAACAGCTGGCGAGCTTGTCCCCGAACTCCAGCTGTATGCTCCACATAGCAGGACAGCGCTCTCTGCAGGTCTAGGTTATGGGGCCTGCAGTCGGATTCTGCATATCGGCTGGTAAAATATATCAGTAAGTTAATCACCTGGTTAAGGTGAAACTCTGATACCACCTTCAGGAGGAACTCTGGGTTGGGACAAAGGACAACTCTGTCCCTGTTAAAGACCAGATAGGGAGAGTCCACCTAGAGAAATTGGAGTTCCCCAATCCTTCTGGCAGCTGTAACTGCCACCAGGAAGGCTGTTTTCCATGACAGGTGTGAGAACTCACATCTGTGCATCGCTTGAAAGGTTTGCCATGAGTACAGCCAGGACCAGCATTAAGTCCCACAGTGGAGGAGATTCACGCACCGGAGCGGGCAAGTGTTTGAGGCTCTTGAAAAAACACCTGATCAACTTCTCCTGGCCCACTGTTGGCATACCGCCCCTGCTCAGTAAGCAAAGATGGCTGCCCCCTGCACCTTAAGGGTCATCAGATGCAGTCCCAGTTGTGAAAAGGAAGGGGACCAGAGCTAGTTCAGAATGCTAACCCAAGGGCAGGCAAGGGGATCAAACTCCTTACACTGACACCAAATGTAAAATGCCTTCCATTTAAAGAGATAGCACCTATGAGTTGTCTCTTTCCTGGAGGCCTTCAAAACATGGAGGACATCCTTTAGAGACGTAAGACTTGGAACTCTAGATGTTCAGGAACCAGGCCATGAGGTGCAGGGACTGAACGCCTGAGTGCAGAACTATACCCTGAAGTCAGGTCAGCAGATCTGGGTGGAGAGATAGTCACTACGGAGACCTGCTGCTGAGGCCGAGGAGAACCAGGTACCAGAACTGCCGAGGCAAGTCTGCAGCTATCAGGATCACCCGCACCTTGTCCTTCCTGACCTCAACCAGTACTTGTGGATCAGGAGGAAACATACATAGAAATTGTCATACATAGAAACTGTCAGCATATAAGCACCTCCAGGCCCACCAAGTCTGCCCAAGTTACCTCTTATATCTGCATGTTACCCAAGGACCTTAATGATCCTGGTAATTTCTCCCCCTGTTCCCTCTGCAGAATTCCCTTGTACATATCCCAAGTAACCTTGAATCCTGTCACTGTTTTGCCCCCCACCATTTTCTCAGGGAGTACATTCCACCCATCCATTACCCCTTCTGTGAAATAGGTTTCCTAATGTTTCCCTTGAATCTTCCTCCTTCTAGCTTCATGTCATGATCCCTTGTCCTTGAGAGCGCCTCTTATTTTAGAATATACGGCTATCTGGGACCTTGTTTATACCCTTTTAAAAGGAAAGGTGTAATCAAGGCCTGGGGTCCAGGGCCTTGCAACAGTGCCCCCCATCACTGTGCTGGACTGTGGCGGATGGGTACAAAACAGCCTCAGTACAGCATTCTCCCAGGATGCAAACAGGTCCATCGAGGTTGAGCCCCACAGGGAGAGTGGGTGGTTCACCAGCTCCTGATTCATAGACCACTTGTGCAACATCTCTCCTACCCGGCTGAGAACGTCTGACAGCTGACTGTTCTCCCTCACAACATGAATCATCAGGAGATCAGTGACCAGGCTGTGCAAGAGGGTCCAGGTGTGGCGTACCTCCCAACAAAGTAATGGAGTGTGTGCCACCTTATCTGTTCAAGTAAAACATGGTTGTGGTGTTGTCCGACTGGACTTGAATAACCTGACTCCTCACTAGCGAAGCAAATTCCATCAGAGCCAAGTGCACTGCATGGAACTCCAGCAGGTTTATGAGGTGATGGGACTCCCTTAGTGACAGGAACTCATGGGCCGTGTGGCCTCCCAGGTGTGCTTCCCACTCTATCAAAGATGCATCAGTTAACACCATGATGGTCGGCTCTGGGCAGACAAACAGGACTTTTTCCTCCAGATGTTTTGGAACAAGCCACCAATGGATGGCATCCCACATCAGCTGGGACACTGTGACCAGCTGGTCCAAGTGGCCTAGGCACTGGAACCACTGATGACCCAGTTTCCACTGAAGGTGGTGCATCTGCCAGCGGGCCCAGCTGACCATGCTGGTGCAGGATGACATGCAGTAGACATAGGAAATCCCAGGCAGGGCACAAGAACCCAACCTGAAATGATCAGGCAAAGGAGATAAGATCCTGTGCCTGGTCTGCTGGGAGATGAGCCTTGGCCTGCAGGGAGTCTAGTTCTGCCCTGATGAACTTAATCACCTGTTTCAGTACCAGTTCAGACTTGTTCAGGTTGACCAACAAACCCAAGTCTTAGCAGGTTTAGAAAGCTAGGTCTGTAGATCTCTCCATGGCCTCTCTGGATGGAGCAACTATCAGCTAGTCATCCAGGCAGGGGTACACTCTGACCTCTAGGCACAGCAGGTGGGCCGCCACCACTGCCATGCACTTGAGAAAGTCCCTGGGTGCACAGAAGAGGTCCAAAGGCATAACCCTGAACTGGTACAGGACCCCTTCCACTCAGAAATGGAGGTACTGGTGGTGGGACCTGCAGACAGGAATGGCGAAGAATGAAACCTGGAGGTACAGGGAGCAAAACCACATGTTCTGCTACAAGAATGGTATCTGGTTCAGAGTGATAATCCAGAACTTGTGCTTCTACGTGTACTGGTTAAGATCATGCAGATCCAGTATGGGGTGATGGCCCACCTGTCCATTTCATGACCAGAAGTCCCTGGACACGTAACTCTGATTGGTCAGGGCATCAGGACATAGAATTTGACGGCAGATGAGGATGATTTGGCCTGCCTAGTCTGCCCATTTTCCTTACCTGTTTCATATACTGCAGATCCTAAATGATTTGTGGCTTACCCTCTCTTTCCTATCGCTAGAGTTCCTTTATGTCTGCCCCATGCGTTTCTCTGAATTCCCCAACCATTTTTTGCCCTTTAACCTCTGCTGAGAGGCTGTTCCATGGATCCACCATCCTATCTGTTAAAAAATACTTTCTCACATTACCTCTATGTCTACCCCCATCTATCTTCATATCATGGCCCCTTGTTCTTGAACATTTTTTTTTTTTTTGAAAGACGCTACCCTCTTGTACCTTCACACCCTTGAGGTATCCGAAAGTCTCTATCATAGCCCCTCTCTCTTTCCTTTCCTCAAGGGAATACATATTGAGATCCTCCAGTCTCCCCCTCATATGACTTTTGGTGCAGCCCCTGCACCATTTCTGTCACCCTTCGCTGAACCATTTCTACTCTAAGTCCTTCCAGAGATATGGCCTCCAGAACTGGACACAGTACTCTAGATGAAGTCTTACCAATGTTCTATACAGTGGCATCACCACCTCCTTCGTTCTCCTGGAGATACCTCTCCCTATGCATCCCAGCATTCCACTGGCTCTCCTCACAGCCTTCTCACATTGTTTGGTAACCTATAGATTATCATATACGATTACTCTCAGGTCTCTTTCCCATTTGGTGGCCATTAGACCCTCCCCCATCATGTACTCCTTCCTTGCATTTCTGTATCCCAAGTGCATGATCTTGACTACTGCCCCTTTTGCAAGGAGCTGACTGATGTCCTCCCTGAGGGGGGACAGCATGTCCTGAGACACCAGACTCTTGAGGCATATGGAAGTAGTAGGGCGGGAGAGCCTCGAGTCTAAAGACAATCCTCTGCCCACTACGTCCAACACCCACTTATCCACTGTGATAGTGGACCAACTTGGCAAGAAGTGAAGTGAAATAGCCAGACTCTGACCAGAAAGAGCAGTTGGGGAGAGGACAGGTGGAGGGATGACACCCCCAAACCATCACTGGGCAACTTTTGTGGGTGCACCGATGGCTGCTGCTGGAGGGGCACCACTACTCTTGACTCGTCCCCTTTGAACCATGGGCCCTAGACATCTGCTTGGGATGCCAGACCTGAATCTGCCTGTTGGGGCTGCTGCAGGGGAGGCTGTGACTGAAAGCACTGGTACTGAAAAGGCTGTTTCTTAGGCTTTTCCTTCTGGTCCTCCTGAGATGAAGTCACAGAGTGAAGAGTGGCACTGGACTTCTCAGTAAGAGTGCAATGGCCTTCCACTCTAGGGCCAAAGAAGTCAGTGGCCAGAAAAGGGACATTGGCCAACTTCTGTTGGGTGTCCACTGTGAAGGTGGACAAACACAGTCAAGTCCTGTGACACATAAAGACAGCTGCTGACACCTCTTGGGTGCACAAATCGCCCATGTCCAGGGCTGTATGGAGCTGTTGTTAAGCCAGTGACTGACTGTGGTCTCTGATGAGCTCCACCGCCAACTGCTGCTCTTGATGGAGGTGGGGGAGGACCACATCAAAGATTCAAATAAGGGAATGACCAAAATTAGCCATCACAACAGTACAGTTAGCCTGAAGGAGACCCAGAGTTGTCACACTGTACACTTTTTTTGTGGCATGATAAATCTTACAGGACTCCTTGTTTGGAGACTTGCCCACATCCCACCAGTGTTTGGATTTACAGAACACCGAATCTGTAACCAGCCCTTTGGTTAAAGTGTGGTCTGAAAACCCCTAAAGGGGGCTCATAGGGATCACGTACTTGTAGACCTTGAGGGCCAAGGGTGCGGGGCAGAATGCTGGATGCTGTTGAAGCTCTAGAGCCAGTCCCAAGATGGCCTCAGCCACTGGGAAGGCAACTCACAGGGATTTATCCCAGTCCAAAATGTCTGTGGGAGAGTATTCAGCCCTCTTCTGGGCTGGCGCTAGTGATATCAACGTGGACACTGAGATAAGTTGGGCAGCCTACAGAAGGACACTGGCCCACATTCGGTGAAAGGCTCCTCAACTGAGCTACAGTTGAGGAGCTCAGTCCCTGAGGAAGCCATGGATTCCTGATCCGAATCATCCAAGACTCTTCGAAGACAGTCATCAACCGATGTTCATGATGGACTTCCCGGGAATCCTCACCCAGGGTAACCCTAACTGACAACTGATCTGGCAAGCCAGTAGGTGAACGGCCAGTCTCCTTGATCAGAGCACCAACTGGTGGCTGCTAGGGCGGCGGCTACACCCAAATCAATGTGTGGGGAGCACCTGTGGAAGCTGGACCGGGGCAACCACTGACAGCTGCCAGGGGACAGGAGGTCCTTGGGGTTAAAGCCCTGCCCCGTGGTGGCCCACTGCTGCCAAAGGAACTTCTTGTAGCTCCAGCACATCTTACGCCGGTGACTATCCTCACCTGATGAGGAGGAGGAAGAGGACTGCTGACAGCGAAGTCTCCCAGATGAGCGCGACTGAAAGGGTAAATGCCTTGACCCTGACCACTGACCGCCCTGCTGATGGCAAAAGGGGTCTTCTTGTGGTTGGCCATAGATAATGCATCAACTTATGCTGAGCAACAGGGGCAAAGACCTAACCCCCAAGTGGAGGCTGGTCCCTGGCTGTACAGACCGGGGTCACCGATCAGTCCACTTACTCCAGAGTGAGGACAGGGAGCACCATGGTCACTTGGTTCAAGAAAAATCTTGATGGCCTGGTAAACTGGAGTCAGGGTTGACAGGCTCAACAGTGGAGCTGATGAACCCCTCAACCTGCCCCTCAGCTGAGGCGCTGACAGCCATTGGTGGTCAGGCACCTTGAGGGACCGGTAGACCATGATATCTCTCTGTCCTACGACCAGTGCTGGCGGTGCTTAGATTTTGAACCACGGATGACAAGGCCCCCCAAGGTCTGAGAGACTGTCTTATGTCACAGAACTGGCCCATGAAAGACCCTCTGATGCTGGCCCCAGCCAGGAACAGTGTCGAGACCGAGGAGGTGCCTACAGTGGTAGCTGCAGCTTCTGCCTCAAGGGCCACAAGCTGCTCAGCAGACATGGCTGCAGCTGAGGCCTTTTTGCAGTCCTTAGAATGATCCATCAGATCCCTTTCTGAAGGCTAACCCAGTGAGAGCCAGAGCTTCCTGTCCTCGAGGGACTCAGGAAGCACAGGTTGCACCGGGCCACATTGTGTTGCCTGCACAGGCAGTACATCCACACGTCATGCGGATCAGTGACTGGCATCTTCTGCTGACACTGAACACAGAATTTGAATCCTGGTTTCTTGTGTTCCATCTTTGGTCTGGAGATAGAGTTGAAAGAACTGCAAAATGAAAAGAAAGTTACTTTGAAAAGAAGAGGTTCGCCTATGGTGCATAAAAATCCTAAGCAAGGAGTGAAGGAGATGACTGGTTCTTCCCGAAAAAAGGCAGGTCTGACACCATGGGGTGGAGTTGGGGCTTATACTGCTCGGGTAGTGGAAGAAGCTTAGCTTAAAGATGTTCCCGCCAATAACCTCGTTCCATCGGAACTGCCAGTGTGTGGATATGTGAACCATATCCATGCCCCTAGAAACTAGCATTACTAAACATTTTATAAGTGGAATAAATCAGTTCCATCGGGGGTATTATTTCTCTTCAGGCTTTGGACACTAACCCGTCACTTGGTACATTAACATAGCATAATCAGCTCTCTGTCGTACCTTATTCTTTACATATATCAAAGGGACAAATACACTAGTGGATATGCACTACACAAAATGAAAGTTTATGTTTAATAATTTCTATAGCTACTTCATGGATATGATAAACAGAATTCCACAAAGGAGGTCAACTAATGACACAGCCATTCCAGGCATATTACTAATCCTGTCAGATCGAGAAAGTACTGCCCATATCTCTTACTGGACTAAATGTTAAGTGCACACTGCAAGCAAAAAAGGAAGTTGTATATTGTTCTGAAAACTGCCGCCATTAAATAACGATCATTAAAAACAAAAAAAGGCATAGGGGAAAAATGAAAATTACTTACCTACCGTAATTCTTGATCTTCTCTTGTATCTTAATCATTCAATACTGATTGGGTTGTGCTGGAGGCGCGTACCCGCTACGGGATTTTTTTTTTAGGTCAGCACCAGTGGCGCTGCGCCCGACAGCAACGCACTGCGTCATTCGCGAGTGGCAGCCGTTAGGTGCCACAGACTCCTCCTCCATCTCAGTTCTGGTAGCTGGAGAGGCGAGAAAAAAAAGAGTAAGGAAAAGAAGAGCGAGGCAAGAGAGCCAAGAGACAGAAAAAAGAAAGGATATAAACTGAAAAAGGAATAAGCCGGTAGAGGACAGAAAGAGAGAGAGAGAGAGAGAGAGAACGCCTACCCTAAGGGACCGCAGGGTCTCCCTTCTGGGGCGGCTCCAAGGGAGGAACAGATAAAGAGAAAAGGGAAAAAGAAGAAGAAAACAAGGGATGTTGAGAGGGGAGAACACTGACCATAGATATATTGGTTGAGAGACTTATAAGCTCGGAACCAAAAACAGTGGAGCAAGAATCCCTCCTGATAGGACTGAGAGAAGGTTCAACTGAACTGCTTGTACAGATTGGACACAATTCTCTAACCTCCCATCATCCCAACCCCCTGCACTCTAGCTGAGAGCTCACAGACTGCCCAGGCAGAAATTCTGTTCTGGAAAGAAAGCGACCAACTAGGAAGGGGAATAAGCCCCTTAGCACCTTGTTAAGTGCTAACACAGATGTGTGTGGGGAGGGGGTAAGCCCTACAGAAGGCAGCTTTTGTATAAAAGGATAGAGGGGGAACTCAATCGGACTCACTGTAGGCAAGGCAGGAAGAAAAAATTACTCACCTTAGTAATTATGTTTCTTCTAATGGAGTTTTGCTGTATTCTGACCATTGCAGTGATTCCCAACCTTTGAACTGCCCTGGAGAACAAAGAGTTAACTTTCTATGCAGGGAATAGAATGCTGAGCTCGAGCTCGGTTGAAGTTTCTGGAGTGTTTACCAGGCCTCACTGAACAGTCGCTCTGGAGATTTCTCCTTCAGCTCGGTTTGAAAGTCTGTTAAAGTTTCATTTTTCTTCGGTTTTTAAACCGAAAAAGTATCCACATAGTCGGTTCAGTCTCTGTCTGTGGTGCGTGAGTACTAGATATGAATTTTTCTGTTTTTTCTGTGTGGAACTTGCAAAAGTGCGGACCGGTTTGGCTGAACCAGCCATTTGATAGTGAAATATTGTGTTTTGTGAGTTTTACTTAGTGTGTGGTTACTGGTTCTTGTCGATTCTAAAAAAAAAATGTGTTTTAGTGCATTTTTTCCAATACCCATGACACGGTTAGGAACCGATAAGGGAGTCTTGCCTGGCAGTTGCCATAAGAAGGGTAAGTTGGTTAGGTTGGCCATATCTGAGAAACCCAAGAAAAAAACCACGCCCACTGGGTTTCAACACTGCAGTGAGTTTGGGGAGGTCTTTGCTAAGGCCGATCCCCACACCACCTGTGTTTATTGTCTGGAGTTTGACCACTTCGATCAGACTGCTAAATATGTAAAAACTTTTCCAAATCTACCCTTGAGAAGAGATTAGATAGACTGAAGGAAAAGGAGGCCGAGAAGTCCGCTGACTCGGATGGCCAGCCCGGTTTGGTTTAGACCGAACCAGAAGGAGTGCCCTCTGACCAGGGAGATACTTCTTCGGGCAAAAGGAGAGCCGATTCCGAGGGATTGGTTCTGACAAAAAGAAAATGCAAAGACAAAGGAAAGTTAACTCTTTATTCTCTGGGGGCAGTTTAAAGGTTGGGAATCACTGCAATTGTCAGAATACAGCAAGACTTCATGTTGTTTGAACAACAGCTCAAGGTAAATGAAGCGCCAGAAATGCCAACCAGAAGAAGCTGACACAATATTAATACCTGCCAGAGGGAACCTGAAAATTGGGGCCCAGCCATAGAGGGACGGTCTCTTCAGCTGTGAACTGAACAACATGGCTAAGAAGCCAAGAGGTCACCCCTAGGGGCAATCAGAAAGAGTTCCCTCAGGATAGAATAAAGAAGAGCGGAAAATCAAGATAGGATTTTTTTTGGCTTAAAGGCCAACGAGGAAGGCAGAGGAACGAGTAGGGAGGGGGAGACGCCGCAGTAGGAGGCCACTGAGGGGAAGGTGGGCGGGTATCAGTAATGAATGGTGAAGATCAAAAATCACAGTAGGTATGTAATTTTCATATCTTCCCTCGTCAATCTTCACTATTCATTACTGCTTGGGTGAGTAACAAGCTCCCCCCCCCCAAGGGGTGGATAATAGAAACCCTGAAGGAACAAGCCCTCAGCCTCCTGCTGGTGGGAAACAGAAGGGGAAGACCCTGGGCTAATCAGATGAGAAGCCTATGGCGGAGGAGAGCTAGGAAGTGTCCTCCGGGGATGGGGAGACGGAGGAAGCCCCTGCAGAAGCCTCCTAGCCCTGGAAGAAAAAAAGACTGTTCTCTCGGAAAGCAGAACAAATCACCCTACACCAGGCCAGGGGTGATAACCTTGATAGATGAAGCCATGCCATCCGTCCAATACAGATCGCTGTCCCTGCAAGCCTGGAAGCCACCTCATTGGTGTCGTAAGATGCCCTTGCTTGATGTCTTGCCAGCTCCAGGCCGATAGCAGAGAGGGCAGTGGCCTGTCTAGATTTCGCCGAATCAGGCACTGATGCTAAAAGCTGGGACAGCATCGACCATACACGTCTATTGTAGGCAGCACGGTGTGCCTGATGTGATGCAATGCACAGCATCGCACGAGAAGAAGAGAACACCCTTCTCCCCTCACGCCACAAATTGTAAGTGAATCTGAATTGGTGGGTGGTCGTCCGCCAGGTGGCGGTGCCCGGAGGGAGTTTCTAGGAATGCCAATCCCAAAGGTGGGTTGGGAAGAGAACCTAGAGACTCCAATGGGGCAGAATACCTTCTCCTGCAGCCTGCCAGGGCTAGAAGAGGGACAGCTGGCGACTGCCAGGAACGGATAGACATCTCCTGGAAAGGAACAGGCCAGGACAGTACCACCAAATGCTGGGCACTGAATTCACTGAGGAATTCACGCGTCTCCCGTTCGGTATTGTCTCGCCTAACAAAGGAGATAAGAAGATCCCTCACCATCCTCGAAAGGAATCGCTGATATTCAGTGAAATCAGCCTCGGCGGAGAGATGAGCAGGAGGTTCCTCTCCCTCCGAGGAGGGAGAAGAGGGTCATGGGGAGCTCGACTGTCCAGAGGACTCCTGCAGTGGTGGGGATAGGCGAAAACACCCGCACATGCATACATCTAACGGATGAGGAAGGCCGCGACAGCCTCTGAACGCCTCCCTGGATAATGGGCCCGAGAGGACCAACGTACCTGGGAGAGGGTGGCTGCAAAGGAACGGAGAGAGGACACCGTACGACATGGGGAACTGTCCTCTGCTGAGGCTCTGAACTCAGAAATGGATCCCAAGCTGGCGCGGGTCCCGGACAACAAACCAGGTCGCAGAACGGAACCCTGGGGATGCAAAGCCTGGAAGAGCCTAGTAGGGGATCCTCCCCTGTGATGAACCTGGGGCTGCATGGGTCCAGAAGGGCAGCCCAAAGCAACGTCACCAGAGGGGTCCCTGGAGCCCAAGAGGGAAAGACTGGGCCCAGCGCTACGGCTCCTACCCGTACCCCGAGGGGCCGCAGGTGAAGACTGAGGCGCCTCATCCCGGTCTCTCAACCCCCCGAACTCTGAGAATGCCCTCCTCCTTGACCCCAGCGACAACCCACCCAGAGCAGGTGCAGCAGCACTGGGATCGGCAGCTAACGCAACTCCTCAGGAGGATGAGTCCATCCCCCTGCATCCACGCCATTCCCCTCCATGGACCCCAGACCACCCCCAGCCTGGGAGGCCTCAGGAGAGGACAGCAGAGGAGACAGAGGAATAGGCACGCTGGGCCGCCTAGCACCTCATCTCACTGGAGACCCTGACTCCGAAGAGTCAGGCTGCCAGGACGGGTCCACGTCCGAATCATCCTCCTCCGAGGAGGGAGAGACCAGCTGGACCTCAATACTGGCCACCCAAGGGGTCTCCAGAGAAACAGCACCACGAATGACATCAGTGCCAGGTACGGTGCTGGGCGGCTTGATGCACAGACACTGCGAACTCCCCGCCTGATCTCCCAACGGCACCGCCCTTTGGCACCAGGACCCAACTTGGCGCCGCTAGTAGAGTTGACTGGGCCCACGGCGCCTTGGGCGCTGCCGAGAGCCAACACGGCACTGGATCACCAGTGCTGGGATCTGGAGCGGTACTGGAAGGTGGCGTTGAGGGTGCACCGATGCCAGGCCTAACAGACCTGGGCCTTGACACTGGGGGAGCCTGCACCTTCGAAGAGGTGACTGCCAAGGCAGTGTCTCCACCGCGGCCCCAGGAAGGACCATGGTGCTCTTTCGATACAGCAAAAGAGGCCTCCTCCTGCAACACTAGAAGATGAGAAGGCCTCCTCCTCTCCAGACTGTAGAGGCCTGGGAGGGACCCGAGGAAGTGGTCTAGAAATCTTACCTGGGAAGCCCGGGAGTGACGCCGTCCCCTGAAATTTTGCGGACCCTTGCCAAGCTTGAATGCATGGACTTCTAGGATGCGACGGTCCATCGAGAAATAGGTGTCACACGAATCCATATCATGGCTGGGTCCCAGGCAGTGAAGGCAAACATCATGCCAGTCTGTAACAGAAAAATGCCGGCCACAGGAGCACTGATGCATAGGGGCGCTGCCCACTTTCGACTTATGCTTTGCTCCGGAACAGGACATGAAGCAAAAACAATATAAAACACAGAAAAGCTCCCGGCGCCGTGAAAAAGAAAGGAACAATCTTACCAAAATCAACGGCATCGGGAAGAACTAATCAAGAGAGAGGAGTCGTGAAAACTAGGCCTCTGATGCAGATGAAAAACTTCATGTGTAGCAAGTGTAGTCTTAACAGCGGGAGAAATAGAACTGAGATGGAGGAGGAGTCTGCGACACCTAATGGCTGCCCCTCGTGCATGATGCAGTGCACTGGTGCCGACCTAAAAAAAAAAAAAAATCTCCTGCAGCAGGTGCGCTCCTCCGGCACAACCTAAGCAGTAATGAATGGTGAAGATTGACAAGGGAAGATCTTATCAACCAACTAATATGAGAAGACCTAAAGAATGATAATTTATAGCCTCAGCCGGTAATAGTTTACACAACGTTTGCATTCCTCTTTCTCATTATGCATACAGAAAGAGGCACATAAAAGGTATGCAACACTGTTCTGGACATGCACCTTAAAGAGCCAGGAGTGCCAAAGAGAACAAACAGAAAATGTTATTAAATTTTAAACTGTAGCCAGTTGTTGCCTTTTGTTTCTTAACTATTTTTCTTTTTCTCTTTTGCCAATTAAAAGATTTTATACCGAATAATACAGGCAGAGTCTGATCTTAACATTAATTTACTGGCCTGGGGCACAGTGCAAGCTGCCTTGGGCCAGTGTGACTCCCCCCAACTGTCCTGTTTGGTTTAGCCTAGTTTAAAATCACTATAACCCTTCCCATCTATCTTAGCCCCACCACCCTTCCCACCCATGCCCTTAGTGAGGAACTCATCTACAAGTAATGCTATAGAGATTAAACAAATATCCAACACAGTGCATCACTCCTCATGCTAACAGTCTAACCATCAGGCCTGACTGCTGGAAATCCCTCCCAGTACTACTCTGCAATACTGTGGTCAGGCGAGAGCTGCAGCATTCAGACCTAGCAGTGAGGCTGTTAGGATGAGGACTGGTGTGCTGTGTTTGACTTCTTGTAAAATGTCTTCAGCATTCCTTGTGGGTGAGTTTCTGACTAATGAAGCATGGGCAGGGCAGGTGGGGGGGATGAGATGGGTGGGGAGGGTTTTACTACTGGAGGATGGGTGAGTGACAAGGGGGACATGGATAGAGAGGGTGGCAGGGCTGAAATGGGTGGGGGGATTTTTACTACTGAGGGGTGGGTGAGGGGCAAGGTTGACATAGATGCAAAGGGTGACATTTGAGATGAGTGGGGAGGGTTTTACTGCTGGAGGGATGAATAACAAAGGTGATATGGGTAGGGAATGTGACAGGCTGAGACAGGTGGGGGAGGGTTTTATTATATAAGCATAAACTTACTGGGGGACCACCCTGAGTCCCAAAGCACTTTAAGAAATAGGCCAGTGCAAATCTTGGGGGACCTCTGCAAACTGGGTGCCACTTTCTCGGCTATGCAAATTAAAAAAAAATAACAAGCAAGAACCATGAATACACATTTTTATTTATTTATTTGAAAATGTTTCACCTGGAAAGACAACATGAGCTGTAAACAGCCCGTTTCCATAAGTGTCCTGGGGAAGGGGTTATATAAGTGGGGGAGCAAAACAAAATCAAGACAGGCAATATAAAACAGTAGTATATGAACAATACATTACATTATTAGCATGGACAAAGAACTAAACCACAGTATTTTTAAGGCAAAACAAAAAAAAAAAACCACACAGGGTTACAATACCGTAGGCATAAAAGAATAATAGCTAACAAGGAAGGCACAGCTGCTGATGGAGTACATCTCGAAGTGCTGGATAAGGCTGGCAGGGGTACTGGGTGCTAAGCAAACAGCTAGGATAGGAGTGAGAAACAGGGGGAGTGGGAAGGGGAAGGAAAGAGGGTGCAAGGGAAGAGGAGTGTAAAACAGTGGGAGGGGTGAGGAGGCATGGGAAGCCAGTGAGTTGCATCTCCTAATGATGTTGACAACCCAGTAGGGGGAAAGCGGAACCGAACGGGAAGGGCAGTTGAGGAGGCAGGTGGAGGAGGCATGGTAAGTTGGGGAGGAGGGGAGTACTCCCTATAGGATGCTGAGAACCCTGCACGGGGGCATGAACCTTGACAGGCAGGAGGTGGGAAAGGGGAAGAGGCGCTAAGAGACAAGGGAGTTTAGGTTACACCCTCCAGGATGCAGAGCACCTGCAAGGGGTATGGACCCGGTATGAAAGGAATTGAGAGAGAAGGCACGAAGACAAGGTAAGCTGGGGCTGTTACACCTTCAGGATGCTGAGAACCCTGCAAGGAGGTATGAGCCCTGATGTAAAGTAAGCGAGAGCCGTGGGGAAACACCCTTCAGGATGCTGAGAACCCTGCAAGGAGGTATGAGCCGGCAGGATTGGAGGGAGAGAGAGAGAGAGAGAATGGAGAGGCAGGGAAAGAGGGGAGGAGAAGGCAAACAAGCTAGGAAGAACACCTCCCCAGAGGGTGGCCAGTCTGGGATGGTGGAATTAGAGGTGGCCAGGAGCTGGAGAAGTTACATCCTTAGAAGGCTGAGAGCCAAGTGCGGTGGGGAGACTGAGCCCAGGAAGGAAGGAGAGACAGAGAGAAGGGGAGACAGTGGGTTGGGGGAGGTGGAGGTTGCACAAGAACCTGAATAATAAAAATGGGTAAGCGGCAGGTGGGGGGTGTGTAATGGGACTAGGAAAACAGGGTAGAGGGAAGGAGTTGGTTGCAGGTACAACTGTGAACAGTGTGCTTATGGAGGAGATGGGCTAGAGAATGGCGAGGTTGAGCAGAGCGAATTTTAGAGGAGGGAATTCCAGATATTTGGGAACTTAAGGAGACAGCATCTCGACCTGATGAGGTGCGCCATGGGGGAGGGCAAGGGTGCGAAGGAGGAACTGGGGGAGGAGACTGACTGAAGAAAAGTATGGGGGGGAGATCCGATAGAACTTCCTAACTAGATTGGCACTGTGCAGAAGTTTGTCTGGCATGAAGGGCGGAAAGGGGAGCAAAGTTAGGCCAATGGTGTGCGGAGGCAACCCAGCACTAGTGGCAGAACAAACTGAAGAGGGTGCCCAGTCTGGAGGGTGGATTTAGGTGCAGAAAAGTAGACTATGTCCCTGAAATTGACGATGGGGAGAATCATCTTTTGGACGATTTCTCTGCGGGCTTACAGAGGCAGGCATCTGCGGTGCCTGTACAGAGCACCGAGCTTAGGGAACATTTTTTTGTGGATAGCGTCAATGTGAGTCCCGAAATCGAGGAACTTGTCCAAACATAACCCAAGGCACTTAAAGGTGGGAACATCATCCAGTATAGTACCAGAGAGGGTGTTGAAGGTAGGGGTGATGACAAGTCTGGACAGCCTTCGCTTGGAGCCAAAGGTCATGGAGACCATTTCTTTGACATTCAAGGAGAGTTGGTTAGCGCTGAACCAGCGCTGGAAGTTGATAAAGTCCTACTGAAGGTTGGTGGCTACATCAGAGGGGAGGTTCTGGAGGAAACAGGACCACGTTGTCTGCATACATACGGATGCATGAGGAAATGCAGGCATTTGGAAGTTCATTTTGGAAGATGGAAAACAGTATTTGTCCGAGTACTGTACCTGGGAGGACACCAGTGGTCATCGGGAGGGAAGGTAGAGTTATCAGCTCTGACTGATTGTGTATGACCTATGAGGTAGGACCGGAACCAGCTGGTGGCTGATACCAAGAGGCCAGCCAATGATAGCTTGTACAGAAGGAGGGAGTGGGAGACTGTGTCGAAGGCTTTGGCTAAGTCGACAAAGACGGTAGAGGTGATGCATCCCTGATCCATACCTGAGAGTATGCAGTCAGTAAGCCGAAGGAGGGAGGTGGTGGTAGAATGTTTTTTACGAAATCCAGATTGGAAAGTGGTGAAAAAGGAGGTAGAGTCAAGGAAGAAGGAGAGCTGCTCTAGGGCCAAGTGTTCTTGGAGCTTAGCTGGAGCGAGGAGTAAAGAGATTGGGCAGAAATTGCCAGGGTTGGAGGGATCGTCACCTTTAGGAAGGGGTATAACAGTAGCTGACTTCCAGGCATCAGGGACTGATGCATGTAAGAAGGAAAGGTTCAGAAGAGTAGACAGAGGCTAAGCAATAGAGTAGGCTAAGAGATGGAAAAGTTTGGGGTTGAGGACATCAGGGCTTTTTCCCTTGCAAGGGCTGAGGGCTAATAAAACATGCAGGGTGTCCTTGGGTGGTACAGGTTTGAAGGAGAAGTGTGAGGTGGGGAGGGGGCTGGAGGTGTGAGGTGGGTGGGGTAGGACATGAAGGGACACTGGTCACAGTGGGGAAGAGAGACAAGGAGGAGGCACAGGAAGTGAAGCAGTTATTGAAATCGGCTGCCACGGGGGGGAGGGGGTCATTTAACGTGTCGGAACCAACTTTAAGGACTGATGAAGGGGAATAGGCAGGTAGGGAGAAGGAGGGCGTGGATAACCTTCCAGAATTTGGAAGGGTTGTTGATGTTACTGTGGAAATATGACGCGAGCAGCAGTATTTAACTGGCATCTGAAAAATCTAGTACTAGTCCCCTTCATACCCCATCACCATTATCATCTCACTTATTATATCACTAGTGACCAGTCTGACAGAATAAGATTGGCTCTTCTTCTTGGGCAGTTATGACACCACAGTGAGGTCATAATGCTGGTGAGTTACTGTATGCAGTGGATCAGAACCAGATACTGTATGCCAGCTTCTAGGCAAAGTACTGTTCCACACATAATCCTCAACTGTATTTCTGTCAGCTACAGTATTTTCGAAAGAAAACTGCAGGTATAAAAAGTAAATTGTCTACTTTTAAAAATTAGTATTACTTTTAGGTGGTTTATTAGCTTTTTGTTTTGTATAATGTGGGTAGGAGGGAGCATACGGGAATACAGGCAGGCCAGTTAAGAATTCAGTAGGCAGATGATGAGAGCGCGAATTGAGACACTTGACAAATATAGCCAAGGAAAACAGCAATGCTGTACTGCAAACTGGCAGGAGGCAGCAAAGCAATGTGGTGCACACTGCAATCAAGTTTATGGGCGGGGATGCAGAGTAATCTGTAACTTGGCAAAGTGTACAGGAACCAACAGCCAAAGTGCAAAATCAATGAACTCACTGGTTAAACACCTAACAGACTGACACAAGACTGTTGTCTTCTCAGGAAATGAAAACATAAATCTTTTAAATGTAGTGTAGTTTCAATGCAAAAACTAGGATTCAGATCATCTGTATTCATAAATCTGTCTAGGCTGATTTAGCCCAAGGGCTGTAACATTAACAAGATTTCTTCTGGCAATCACTTGTAATTTAGATATTTTTCTTCAGGACATTTAATATCACTGCTTGGTTTACTTGGTTTCAAAGGACAAAATGAGGCTACTGCCAATCGTGATTGTCCCCCACCACCATGGTGGAACAAATTATACCCTGAAGTTACTGAACTCCATCCAGCAATCTAACCCTTTTTTTAAAGGCTGAAGTAGAACTACTGTCCACCAATTCTTGAGGAAGTAGATTCCAGACTCTAGGAGTTCTCACCGTGAAATAATTTAACCTTTTATTTGTTTTAGATTTTGCAACATTGATTTGTTTATTATGGGACCAAGGGGTAGTCCTTCTACTAGAGAAATTTATACTGCAGTGATGCATGAGTTCCTGGGAATTCTGAATTTTATATAATAGGAGTAGATCACCTCTAGTACGTCTTGTATAATGTGGGTAGGAGGGAACGTACGGGAATACAGGCAGGCCAGTTAGTATTTGATTTTTTCTTGGTGTTGTGATAAGCTTGCCCCCTTGCTTATGATGAACCAACTGAAATTTGACCCTTTTGATGACACCACTAATATGATGAACAAAAGGTCAGTAAAAAGTTAGATTAAACAAGTCAAATACACAACAACTTTTTTGGTTGTGTTCCATTCTGCCTGTAGCATTTTCTGAAAAGCTGCAATGCTGAGTATGAAAAACAGTTACTAGCTTACTCTGAATGATGCACAGTTTTTCAAAAGCTCTTGTTAGGAAAGAAATACAGGTTACTCACCTGTAACAGGAGTTCTAGGAATGGTATATGTTGTTCATCCACACTCATTGGCAGGTATCCTTGCCGCTTTAAATCTTGCCGGAAGGTCTTCAAGCTTGCTCCTCCACCCACCGGGTGTAGTATAACTCGGCTCATGGCAGCGCCAGATCTGGCCCGGCTGGAAGCTCAGGTTGTGCACTGGGGCGGGAGGTCGGATGTGGTGGATGAACAACATATACCATTCCTAGAACTCCTGTTACAGGTGAGTAACCTGTATTTCTAGGGACATGGATATGTTGTTCATCCACACTCATTGGCAGACTCCAGCAGTTCTCCGGGAGGAGGGAGGCAAGACGACACCCCAATACTTACTTGGGAAAGAGAGACTGAGAACCGAGGCCCCAAAACCAGCATCCCGCGTGACTCAAGGTCGATGTGGTAATGGGTAATGAAGGTGTTTGCTGACTCCAGCAGCCCTGCAGATTTCCTGGATAGGGACGCCTGGAAGCAGCCACCGCTGCAGCAGTATGGTGGGTAGAATGAGCCTTATCCTCTGGGAGGCTCCATGCCCGCCCAACTTATAGCAGAGATCTATGCAGGAGGTTACCCACCTGCTTATCGTCGCTTGGCTGCAGGTCTGCCAGATGCGGCTTCAGCGTGAGGGACAAACAGCTGGCGAACCTCTCCGACTCTTCAGCCGTGCGCCTCCTTATAATAAGCGAGCACCCTTCTAGGGTCCAGAGTATGGAGCCTATATTCGCCTCCGAGGTGTGACTGGGGTAGAACACCGGCAGAGTCAACACCTGGTTAAGGTGAAACTCCACACCACCTTCGAAGGAATTTCGGGTGGGGCGCAGGACAACTTGTCCCTGTGGAAGACCGGTAAGGAGACTCGATGGAAAGCGCCTGGAGCTCTCCCATCCTTCTGGCTGACGGATAGCCACCAAGATGGCGGCCTCCCGACAGGTGAGAGAGAGCACACCTGTGCATAGGTTCAATGGCTTGCCCATGAGCTTTGCCAGTACCAGCAGTAGATCCCACGGAGGTGGGGGTTCCCGCACTGGAGGGAAATGTGATCAAGGCCTTTGAAAAGCCGCCAGACCACCTTCTACATCGACTGCTCTCGGCCCGCCTGTAAGCAGAGATGGCTGCCAGTGCACCCTTGGGTCGGCCGACCTAAGCCCTTGACTAGAAAGGGACCATAACTAGTCAAGATGCTTGCCAAGGAACAGGAGGAAGGGCCAAGCCTCTGTTCTCGACACCAAATGGAAAACCTTTCCATTTGAAGGCGAGTATTTTCTTGGCTCCACCTCACGGACGCCTAACTACATTGAGGACCTCGCGGAAAGACCCAAGGCCTGGAACCTAGCCGCCAGGAACCAGCGGCGTAGGTGAGGGATTGAAGGTCCGGATGGAACACCTTCCCTGATTGACTGAGAGCAGGTCTGGCGAGCTGGAAGCTGCCGAGGAGTCCTGGAGCTGAGACTGAGGAGATCTGGTACCAGAACTGGCGAGGCCAGTCTGGGGCTATCAGAATCACCTCGCGCCTTGTCCCTCCTCGCCTTGAGAAGCACCTTGTGGATCAAGGAAAGGGAAGCAAGGCGTAAAGAGGCCCGGGTCCACTGCCTCGAGAAGGCATCCCCGCAGCGAGCCCCGCTGAGGGGCGGCATGGAACAGACTCTGCCTGCTCTCCCTGGAGGCAAACAGGTCCACCTGAGGTGTGCCCCAATGGGAGAACAGATGCTGTACTACCTCCGGCAGGAGAGACCACTGTGGGATGCAGCCCCTATCCAGCTCAGGGCATCGGCCAGGGTGTTGGAGGCTCCTGCCACGTGAATGGCTGGAGATCCGCCCAGGCTGCGCATACGAGTGACCAAATGCGGGAGAGCTTCCTGCATAGAAGCATGGAGCGCTGGGCCCCGCCCTGGGCGGTTTAGATAGTACATGGTCGTGGTATTGTCCGCCTGACTCGACCACTTGACTCGGAGGAACGGAGCAAAGGCGTGAGAGCTAGGCGGACCGCCTCGGAGCTCCAGCAGGCTGATGTGGCATCAGGACTCCCGCTGGGACCAGAGGCCATGAGCCCCGTGTTCCCCCAGATGGGCACCCCAACCCATCAGAGAGGCATCGGTCGATAGAGAGACCGTCGGCTCGGGGCGGACCAACGGGATGCCCTCCTGCAAATGATCTGGAACGGTCCACCACTGGAGAGCTGCCCACATCCCTGTGTCACCGAACAAGCTGGTCCAAAGGATCGCAGCTGCCAGACCACTGGCTGGCCAGTCCCCACCGAAGGACGATGTTCCAGCGGGCCCAACGGACCACACTGGTGCAGGCCGCCATGAGACCCAGGAGGCGAGGAAGTCCCGGCAGGCGCGAATTGCCCAACCAGAAATGATCGGGCAAAGGAGGAAAGAACCTCGGCCCTGTCCGCCAGGAGCCGCGCCTGGCTCGAAGAGAGTCGAGCTGCGCCTCGATGAATAGAATCACCTGCTTAGCTCGAGTTCGACTTGGCCTCGTTGATAAGGAGGCCCAGTTGAGAGAACCTGGAGGGCCAGATCTCTGGACCACTCCGCCCTTCCTGGAGGGAGCTGCATCAGCCAGTCGCCCAGGTAAGGGTACACCTGACCCTCGGCGCCGCAGGAATGCTGTCACCACTGCCATGCATTTGGTGAAGACCCTGGGAGCTGGAGACAAGCCGAAGGGCATGGCTTGGAACTCGAAGAGGGATCCTTCCGCTCGGAAGCGAAGGAATCTCTGGTGAGACGGACGGATAGGGACGTGAAAAAACACGTCCTGCAAGTCCAGAGAGCAGAACCACACGCCGCGTTCCAAGGATGGTATTATCTGAGCCAGAGTGACCATCCTGAAGGTTCGAGACCTTAGGGAACTTGTTTAGGTCGTAGTCGGTGAAATGGGGCCAGCCCCGTCCGCTCGAACCAGGAAGTACCTGGACACAAACCCTGGGTCTGAAGGAGGGTCCACCTCTCTTATCACCTCCTTCTGGAGGAGGAGATGTCGTTCGCTCGACTTGCCGCCAGTGAGGCTGGGGATCGAAGCCCCGAGGGCGACGGCCTGGGGGTGGTGCCTGCTCGAATTCCAGAGGCAGGCCTCTTCCCACCACCTCCAAGACCCACCTGGTCCGCGGGAAACAGCGGACCAGGCGGAACGGAGTGCTGCCGCTCCCACGGGGACCCAGGGGTAGGTGACGGGAATGGGGCGACACCCCTCAGCCCGTCCACTGGGCAGGCTTGGAGGAGGGACCGCCGAGGCCTCCTGGGCCTTTTCCTCCCTGCCTCCTGTTAGAGGAAGGCCGCGGCTTGGGTTTGGGATGCCAAGGCCGAGCCTGCTGGCCCGGACGTTGCTGGGCCGGGCCAAGGCACAGAAGGACGAAAGGGCTTAGGCTGTGGTTTCATGGCCTTTGTCCTTCTGAGTGGAAGAGACCCAGTCCAAGGTAGCATTGGACTTTCATCCTCTGCAGGTGACCTTCCACCCAGGGTCGAGAGGTCAGTCCCAAAGAGGGAACATCCGCAACTTGTGCTGGGTATCCGGGTAAAGGTGGATATCCTCAGCCAAGCCTCGCCGACGATAGCCACTGCAGCCGCCACCGATCTGGCACATGAGTCCCCTATATCCAAAGCAGTCTGGAGCTGCTGTTTGGCCACTGCCTTGCCCTGGTCCCGCACCTGCTTAACCGTAGTCTGCGTAGATTGCGGGAAGATGAGGATGACCTCATCCAGGGAGCCCAACAGGGCATGAGAAACATGTGCCATGAGGACGGCGAACTGGCCTGAGAAGGCGAGAGAGGACGAGTGTAGACTTTACAGCCGACATAGTCCATTTCTTGGACTCCTTGTCAGAGGTTTGTCCACATCCTGGCGTTGCCGGGCGCTCGAAAACGCTGTCGGTAACCAACCCCTCAGCAGAGGGGTGTTCCCAAAACCGGACAAGGAACGGCGGGGACCGATACTTCCTGGCCATCCTGGCCGGGCGCAGGGCAGGAAGCAGGGCGCTGCCAAGCTCCAGTGCCGGACCCACTATGGCCTCTCGCCAACGGAAAGGCCTCCGTCGGAGAACCCTCGGTCCAGAATCTCCGTGAGGGATACCTGGCCCGCTTGGGAACGGGTTCGAGCTCCATCCCGTGGACTCCGAGATGAGCCAGGCAATCCTAGGAAGGACGACGGGCTATCGCCCATTGACTGACCTCCTGAAGACTCCAAGTCCAGTCGCTTGGAGAAAAGGAGGGATCATCATCCGGACTCGGAAGAGTCCTCGAGAGCTGCCTCTGGCCTGAGCCACCTTCACCTGCCGAGGTCGGTCGGGAGTGAGGTAACTGACAGCCGATGGGGTAGACCCTTAGCCGACTGAGAATCCTTGGTCGGAGCCCCAGATGGTGGCTGTGGAGGCGGAGGTTCCACCGAATCGTGGAGCAGTTGGTTTTGGCCAACAACCGCCTGGGTATAGGCCTCGGATAAGTCGGGGGTCGTGTCGACCGCCGGTGACAGTAACTTAATGGCCGGGAAGGCGACGGGTCGGCTTACCTCGGCCAGGAGGAGCTGTTGCAACATAAGGTCCCTCTGCACGTCAACGTAATTTACGCCGAAGCCTCCCCTCATCCGAGGAGGAGGACGAGCGGGCGACGCCGCTTACCGCGGTGCCGAGACCGAGACCGCCTATGACGGTGGGATCGGCTGGACCGCGAAGAGGTCCGAGACCGAGACCGAGAGTCCCGGAATTTCCGAGGTCGGTGCGGGGAGGTGTCGGCCGGAACCGGCACTCCCTTCAGCTCGGATGGTCCATCCGAGGGCTCCGGAACCGGAGGCACAGGTGAGCCCACGGGATCCTCAACTCCTCCCGGGGGAACCGGGGAGAGGGGAATCTCGGCTGCTAAAGGCGACAGCCCGTCCAATGGGTCGAGAAAAATCTCGACTTCATCGGTGGGAGTCTCGGTCAACTGACCTGACGGGGACACCATGAGGCCAGTGGTCGAGCCGAGCGGTCGACCCGGCCGACGTGACGGCCCGGGAGAGGACCTTTCCCGCCCCCAAGAGCGCCGACGGAGGGACTTGTACCCCTGTCCTCTTCTTGGACCTAGAATAAGGTCCAGCAGACGAGGCCCTTTCCCTTAGTGGAGAGGACAGACAAAGCTCCTTAAAAGAAGCTTGTAGGAAGAACCCAGAGAGAGCTGGATAAATGCCGCTGCCGAGGAAGACACGGCCCGCCGCCTTCCTCTTGAGGCGACCATCCGCCGAGCTGATCCGCCGATCCGCCCGCCGCGGACACCGCCAACCGGGCCCTTGGACTTCACGGAGGGAACGCTTCGGACGCCCAGTTGCAATCGGGCAGCACGGTTCTTTGGAGGACGAGGCCGAGAAAGATGAGCACAGGTTAAGCCCGCGGGTCGTGCTCGCGCCTAAGCAGTAGACACACGTGAGTGTGGATCCGTCTGAGACATCTTCTGCCCACATGGGCATCTCCTAATCCGGGAGTCGATGGTCCATCGCAGCGCGAGGGATAGAAGACTGAAGTCTTTTTCGAAAATTTATTTTTAAATCCGAAACGGAGAAATAGGAACTAGTCTCAAACGCAGAGCGTTAAGGAGGGAACCTGAGCTTCCAAGCGGTAAGGAAGATCTGGCGTCATGGGGCGGAGCCGAGTTATACCACCCGGGTTGGTGGGAGGAGCAAGCTTGAAGACCTTCTGGCAAGATTTAAAGCGGCAAGGATACCTGCCAATGAGTGTGGATGAACAACATATCCATGTCCCTAGAATACTGGAAAGCTTTTGGGGATTCTGACTGGACGTTTTTAAAAATGAAAGTATTCCAACAGTAGTAAAAGGTAGGTTTGTTAGACAAACAGTGACAACTACGTTGCCAATGCCATTTCGGGTTGGGGTAGAACCCAAAGAAGAAATTACTCACCTTAGTAATTGTGTTTCTTCTAATGGAGTCTTGCAATATTCTGACCATACGCAGTTAGCCCCAGCACTTGAACTGCTCCGGAGAGGAAAGAGTTAACTTTGTGCCAAGGCATAGAACGTTGAGCTCGAGCTCGGTTTTCAAACCTCTGTCCCAGGTACTCCTCAGTGTAACCATCAGATTTTTATAAGCCCTATACTAACTAACAGCCCAGACATTGTTTTAAGAGTTTTCATGCCAAAAGGCAATAAACATAAATTTAAGGTCCAAAGGCTCAAGTCAAGACCCCCCCAAAAAGAATCCAAGTAGGTAATAAAGCATACAATCATAAAACATAGGAACAGGAAAACCTCAATTAAGAAGAGGCACCCAGGTACACCCCTGAGGTGCAACACTGCACCTGCCTACCCACATCCCAAAACAACTAGGTTCCAGGAGGGGAGGCAGGGAGGGAGGTCAGAATACAGCAAGACTCCATTAGAAGAAACACAATTACAAAGGTGAGTTTTTTTTTCCTTCAAACAACACGAGTCTTAGTCTTGCTGTATTCTAACTATATGCAGACTACCAAGCAGTACCCCAAAGGAGGAAGGAACTACAGAACCTATTTTGGGAACAAGCTCTGCAGTACTGCTGTGCCAAACCTAGCATCACTTCTTGACTGAATGTCAAGGGAATAATGCTTGGTAAATGTGTGAACAGTCTTCCAGGTGGCTGCTTTACAGATTTCCACTAAGGGTATATCCCTGGCAGCTGCAATCGAAGCAGCTGTACCTCTGGTGGAGTGAGCTCTAAGACCTGATGAAGGTTCTTTCCCCAATTTTGAATAGCAGAACTGTATGCAAGACAGAATCCACCTAGCAATGGTTCTCTTAGTGGCAGGCTTATCTTTACCCACCTCCCCATAAGTTAGAAACAGCTGGGAGTAATCGTTTCTATGGGGCTTAGTGGATTCTATGTAGTAACTCAGAACCCTCTTTACATCGAGACTGTGTAATCTCCTCTCTCCAGAGGAGTGATCAGTGAAAAATACAGTCAGTGTCATAGATTGGTTCAGAAGGAAGTCTGATACCACATTAGGGAGGAATTTCCTACTTGTACGAAGGACCACATTATCTCTGTGAAATGAAATGAAATCAGGTTCCACTGATAAAGGCTGTAACTCACTGATTATCCTGGCAGAGGTGATAGCAACCAGGAACATAGTTTTCCAAGTCAGGTATTTGAGCTCAGCTGAGCAAAGTGGTTCAAAGGGAGGCTGCATCAGCTGTGCAATACAGATATTCAGGTCCCATAGAGGAGTAGGATCCCTGAAGGGAGGACTGATATGGACCAAACCTTTAAAGAATTTCTTGAAAACTGGATGGGAGGCTAGAGAGGAGACCTTCCCAGCCGAAAGAAAAGCAGAAACAGCTGCCAAATGCACCTTGAGAGTGGTAGGCCGAAGGCCTAAACTGTTAAGATACACTAAATAATCTAAAGCAGTGGCAATATCAGCTGAATCTGGCTGGATGTGCCTCTGGGAACACCAGAACCCAAACCTCTTCCATTTAGAATTATAGGTCTTTCTAGTGGAAGACTTTCTACTGGCCTTAAGGATATCCAAAGCTGATCGTGAGAGGTGCAGGCCTGCATATTCTAGCTCCTCAAGAGCCAGACCTTGAGCCTGAGTGTGTGAAGACTGGGGTACAATATCTTCCCCTGAGATGAGGTGAGGAGGTTGAACTGTCTGGGAAGGCACAGGGGAATTGTCACTGAGAGCGACAATAGTAGAGGATACCAAGGCTACCTGGCCCAATCCGGGGCTATCAGAATCACAGTGCAAGGTTGGGATCTGATCTTGACCAGAACTCTGAACATCAGAGGAAAAGCATATAGAAACCTGTTGGTCCAATATAGCAGGAGGGCATCCAGAGGGACAGACCCCAGGAGAGGGGGTCTGCAGCAGAATAGAGGGAGCTGTTCATTGTCTGAGGCTGCAAAGAGATCTATCTCTGGAGTGCCCCACCTCTTGAAAATAATCTGAAGTATGAGGGAATTCAAGACCAATTCGTGGTGACCTTGGGAAATCCTGCTGAGAGCATCTGCAAGTACACTGTCCTTCCCTGGGAGATGCACCGCAATTAGAGAAACCTGCAGGGAATAAGCCAGAGACCATAGTTTCATGGCCTCAGTGCACAAGGCCAAGGACCGAGTGCCCCCTTGCTCGCTGATGTACCACATGGTTGTGGTGTTGTCTGTCCTGATCTGCACCACTTTCCCCTGAATTATGCTCGAGAATGTTTGGAGTGCTAAAAAGACAGCCCTGAGTTCGAGAAGGTTTATGTGTAGAAGAGACTCCTGATGAGACCACGTTCTCTGAGCAGTAAACTGATCCAGATGGGCTCCCCATTCCAGTAGGGAGGAGTCTATGATGAGAATCACTGTGGGAACCTGACAGAGGAAGGGAACCCCTTGCCTCAGATTGTCTTCTTCCAGCCACCACTGGAGAGCCTGAACAAGAGTTAGAGAGACAGGAACCAATTTGGAGAGAGGATCTTTTTTCTGAAACCAAAAGGTTCTTAGATGAAACTAAATATCCCTCATCCGAAACCTTAGTCCTTGCACTACTGCAGTTCAGGCTACCATGTGGCCTAGCAACTGCAAAAATTGTCTGGCTTGCCGAGACAAAAGTGGATGAAAAGTGGAAGCCAGAGTGATGAGGGATTGAACCCTTGAGAGAGGAAGGAAGGAAGGCCTTGGCCTGAACAGTGTCCAGCTCCACTCATATACATGTGAGAAGCTGGACTGGTTCCGGAACAGACTTTTCCAGATTTAGAATAAATCCTAGGGAGTCTAGAAGGTTTTGAGTGACCCCTAGAGCTGACCTGACTTGGTCTGGGGACTGACCTACTATGAGCCAGTCGTCCAGGTAAGGGAACAGTGAGATGCCTTTTCTCCTGAGGAAGACCACCACTACTGCTAGACACTTGGTGAATACCCTTGGAGCTGATTTTAGGCTGAAAGGCATTGCTCTGAATTGGTAATGGCCTGAGGGCAGTTCGAACCGGAGGTACTTTCTGTGGGACTGCCTGACAGGTATGTGGAAATAGGCATCCTTGAGATCCAGTGAGACTAGCCAGTCTCCTGGTCTAAGAGAGGGAAGAATTATTCCCAGAGTCACCATCTTAAACTTTGGCTTTAGTATGTGTTTGTTATCGTAGATTCAGGATGGGTTGCCATTCCCGTCTTTTTTAGGGTAAGGAAGTACCTGAAGTATAATCCTTTTCCCCTGTGAATGAGGGGTACCCTCTCCACTGCTTGCAGAAGCAGTAGAGAGGAGACCTCTATTTCTAAGGCCTGTGTTTCCTCTGCTGACGAAGTACAGAAAGCCTTTGCTCTCAACTTTGGGAACCTGCTGAAGCTGAGAGCAAGACCCTGGCTCACTACTTCCAGGACCCACATGTCTGAAGTGACAGACTTCCAGGCCTGGAAAAAGTGAGCCAGTCTTCCCCCTACAGCAATTGGGGAGACGACCCTGACTGACACATCGGGTGTCTGTTTGGCAGGGGGCTTAGACTGAGAGGAGGATGCAGCCCTTATCATCCCCCTTCTGCCTCTTCCCCTAAAGAACCCCCTCTGCTGAAAAGAGGAGGAGGCCTAGGCCTGGTAAAAAAGGCCTGCCCCTGCCAGCCCTGGATTGCTGCCTCTGAGGACTGGTCTGCTTTTCTTTGGCTGCAGCACTCCTATATGTGGTCCTGTACTCGGCCATCTTTTTCATGTACGTCTCTGTTTGCTCCCCAAACAGACAGTTACCAGTGACAGGAAAATCCATGGCCTTGGTCTGGGTATCCTGAGATAAACTGGTACACCTGAGCCAGGCAAATCTCCTCATGGAAATAGATGTATCTATGACCCTAGAATGAACATCATTCGAGTCCACAGCAGCTTGAAACTAGACCTTTGAAGCTCTGATGCCATCCACAGCCACCTGCTCCAGCTCCTTGGCCAGATGGGGAGGGTCATTCTTAGCCAGCTCCAGAACCGTATCCCACCTAGACTTCTGGTATCTGGCTGTATATGCCATATAGTTGGACTGCCTGAGTCCCAAAGAGGATGCCAAGTACTGCTTCTTTGCCATGGCATCCACTTTTCTGGAATCCTTATCTGAGGGGTGAGATGCCAGGGGAATATTAGCCTTGTCACAGGCTGCAGCTTGCACTACCCCAACATGGCTGCAATGACTAGTAAGGAAATCTGTACCAGGACCTGACAGGGCATACCTCCTGTCCATTTTCTTATCCACAGGAGGTATGGATGTTGGAAACTATAATATTTTTTGGGTCTGTTTCTTCAGGGACTTGTGCAGAGGGATGGACACCCTTTTTGACTCTGGGACATCCATCATCTCAACCTAGTCAGGCCTCTCTTGATCCTGTTCATTTTCTTCCACTGGAAGCTGAACAGTCTCAGCCACCTTCTTGTAAAACAAGAAGTGGGAGGGGGAATCAGAAAGCCTGGGAGAAGACACATTAGAAGGCCTGTCTATGGAGATGTCAGGCTCAATAGGCTCATCTAGGTCTTCGTAATCTTCATCATCTTCGTCTCCTTCCCAATCGCCCTCATAAAATGCTTCAGAGTCACACTCAGAAGCAGACAAGTCTGACCGAACCAACCATCTCTGCATCGGTGTCGGTTCAGGTCGAAACGGGCGAAGTGACTGCACAACAGCGATCGCTTTGGCCATCTCATCAGCAATCGGACCCTGGGAACTGGGATCGAATCGGCTAACAAGCTTTTCTCTTTGTAGGAACCGATTCCATAGATAGATCTCTCCTCTTTAGCGAGAGGTGTATCGCTTGGGTCAGTGGACACCCTCAGGTTCGGTCGGAACCGAACCGGGCTGGCCATCCGGGTCAGCAGATTTTTCTGCCTCCCTTTCCTTCAGCCTGCTTAAACGTTTATCCACAGTGGCTTTGGGAAACTTTCTGCAGATTTGGCAGTCTTCTTTGAGGTGATCACACCCCAGACAAACACAGATGAGGTTGGGGTCAGCCTTGGCAAAAGCCTCCCCACACTCAGTGCAGTGTGAAACCCAGTGGCCCAGTTTTCTTTTTGGGTTTCTCAGACATGCCTCAATAAACAAAGTTACCCTTACCAGTGTTTAAGCCAGGCAACTACCAAAACCTATCGGTTCCAACCGTGTCACGGGTCAGATGAAAAAAAACGAAGAATTCGACGGTCTTTTCAGGAACCAATAGATACCAGAAACCACACTAAACTTAAAGACACAAACTACATCAACAAATTGCTTCGGTTCCCAACCAGACCGACTGGAAAGAAACCGAAAAGAAAAAACTATTTCCTTATAAACCACACTACTACCTACTAATACACTTTCTGTACCGGGACAGAGATGTAAAGACCGAAAAATAAAGAAGCGGTTTAACTAAACCAACAGATTTTACTACAATAAAACCGAAGTGAAGGAGAGGATCTCCGGAGCGACTTAACAGGCGAAGTAAAGAATCTGACGGTTAAACTGAGGAGTACCTGAGACAGAGGTTTGAAAACCGAGCTCGAGCTCAACATTCTAAGCCTTGGCATAGAGTTAACTCTTTCCTCTCCGGAGCAGTTCAAGTGCTGGGGCTAACTGCATATAGTCAGACTACACCAAGACTTTGTGTTGTTTGAACCATTTATAGCTGTTTATTCTTGCAGTCAGAGAAAAGTTTGCTGTTTTATCTTTCAGTGAAAAAAAATCCACACACTTAAGGGCTACCTAAACACAATTATGATGGGGCAACACTGTTCTGGAAACCCTCCCATGGAATTAGAACAGACTGGTAGAGGTTCTGAATATCATCATTCATTACCTTAAATTCTGCCCTTTAACAAATTTTGAGCGACTTTTTTCAAACAGCCGAAACTAGGAAACATTTTTAGAAGACCGCGCCAATCAGAGACTAAGGCTGCTGGGAACATGCAGTGCGATGATGTCATCTTAGTGAGTCCAGTACTCCTAGTATTCAGTCTCTATGCACTATGTGTAAAATGACTGGTATACGAGTACGTTGTCATCTTTATCATTATTTAACATGTATAGTACACTCTACTGTACAGATACCCCCTGTGCCTTGAACGTGGGATCCCTTCCCTCTATGTGTGGCTCACCTGCACATCTCCAGGTGGCAGTCAAGCAGTGAGCCACAGCAAACCCCTCTCCCCCCTCCAAAAACTACCGAGGAAGGAGAGCAGTCTTATGGACAGGGCCCCGAGTTTTCCGCGATTCCTCGGGTGCGGCAAACCGCAGAAATATCCGCGGAATTTGCCGTCACCAGCGGAATTGCAGCCACCAAGGAACAAACGTGCCCTCTCAAATGTTAGTATGCCATGCTGGGAGCTCACCCCAGTGGTGTTTATTTGCCAAATGGGGTGCCCATAATCCCCCTTCGGGTTTCACTGCCCCCAAAAATATTTCTATGCCACGCTGGGAGCCCACCCCAGCATGGTAAAACCTTTCCTTGCTGGACGGGTAGCCCAATCCCACATCAGCTTTACTGCCTCTAAAGTTGCCTGGTGCCACGCTAAGGAGCCCACCCCAGCGTGGCAAAGTTAATCTGCCGACGGGGTGACTAATCCCGCCAGTTTCACTGCCCCCAAATGTTACTATGCCATGCTGGGAGCCCACCCTAGCGTGGCAAAACTTCCTTTGCCGACGGGGGTGCCCAATCCCCCATCAGCTTTACCGTCCCCCCCAAGCTGCCGGGTGCTACGCTGGGAGCCCACCCCAGTGTGGCAAATGTCCCTCCTTGTGTGGGAATCCAAATAAAAAAAAAAAAACTGAAACCAAAAAACCTTCCATCGTTGCTTCTTTTGCCCCAACCCCCTACCCACTCTCTGCGTACCCACCTCCCCACACACCACCTCAACCCATACTTACCTCCGAAGCCCAGCGCGATGATCTTCTGTGGACCGGGAACACGTCTGCACTTCAAAGTTGCACCGCGAACTGAAGAAATGACGGTAAGCTGTATAATGGACTAAATGGATTTTTTCAACTTTAGTGTGCATATCAGCCATTTCTGGGAATTTTTCACCAAATTTTCAACATGGGGTTTTTGGGGCTCCATCTCATAAACTGTGACACTTATTTCATTAATCGGTCCCGGAAGGTGGTTTCGCAGTCACTGCTCGGAACTACCTTTCCGGAATGATTAACGTAAAATGACAGTGTCACAGTTCATGAGGTAGGCTCCTAAAACCCATGTTGGAAAATTTGTGAAAATATTCTCAAAACTACTGTTTCATGAGTGTGCTGCTACAGTCTATGCACGCCGTGATCATGGTATTTTTTAATATTTTCACTCCAGATTTTCAGTATTGCCATTTTACCACACCTTCCTTATGAACAGTACAACTGTCATTTTCACATCTCACCCGAAATGTGTTTTCACACATGTAGCGCACAATGCGGCGGTCGGTATCTAAATCAATGTTCGGACAGATTAATAAAATCACAGTGATACTGTTCATGAGCAGAGGTCTTAAATTGGCTGTGTTGAAAATTTGGTGACAAACGCTCCCATAAATGACTATGTTCACGGCGTGCATTGTGTCAGATATGGCAAAAAAGAAAAAAAAAAAAGGAAAAAAATTAAGGGTGAAAATGTGTCGCAGAAACTGGTGTTGAGTGCCGCAGAAGTTCTGTGGCAAATGAGATCCCTGCCGAAGAAGAATCGGGGCCCTACTTATGGATGCTCAATCCTCCATCCCTGGCAAGCCCCCCCCAAGTGACCAATGTCTGTTTCAAAACCCAGGTCATAGACACGGTAAGAGGTGAGGTGCACAGCGCTTCAGTCCTCCACACCACAGGGCCGGCCCAATGAACTTATTTTTGATATACATGGCCGCAATTTCAGCACTGCCTGAGCAACTGGATGAAAAGTTTATGTACTTTTTTTTTTTTTTTAAACTTTCTGTTTGAGAATTGTCTACATCCTCAGAACAGGGAAAGGCCACTTACCCAGTGATCTGTGTAATGCTTATTTTTGAAGGTTAAGCAGCATACATCTTATATTAAGTTTTGTTAGCACATTATAGTTTCCCTCTGCAATTCAGGATAGAAACAGAATTTTCTGGCAGAAAAAGGCCACTTGGCCCATTGTGTTTGCTCAGTCCTACTTAAGTATATGGAATGTGGTTCTTTACACCTCGTTTCCCCCTGCCCTTTTGACACAGTATTTACCAAGCACATGTATCTGTTCCACCCATGTTTTTATCCCACCACTGCTTTTGCAGAGGCCACCTCTTTTGGCAGCCTATTCCATCCTTCTGCCACCCTTTCCTGAAAATAACCCTTTAGCTCTCTTAAACATGTCCCCTGCCAGCTTCAGAGTTACCCCTGATGTTTGTCTTCCCATTCAGTCTGAACAATACCCTGCTAGCCACCTTGTTTATCTGTGGATGTATTTGTTACATCTCACTCCTGTCCCCTCATGCCCTTCTCACCTCCAGTGTGTGCACAGTTAGGTCTTTCAGTCTCTCCTATCAAGTCCTTTCCTGCTATCCCTGTATCATCTTGGTTACCCTCCCCTGTACCACTTCTATTCAATGTCTTTTCTCAAATGCGGTCTCCAAAACTGTGCACTGTATTCCAAGTGAGGATGAACCAATGACCTATACAGTGGCAGAAGTACCTCTCTTTGACTGCTGATCCCCTCCCTATGCACTCCACCATCATACAGTATTTTCCTTCCCCACTACTCCTGCACTGAGCAGCTGTCATTACATTGCCTGAAATTATTAATTCCAAATCCCTTGCCTTTGTTGTGTTTTCCTTCTCTATCTCCCCATTCTGTACTCAGTTTTCGGATTTGTTACCCCCATGTATATTACACTGCACTTCTTGACATTAAAGGCACTTTTACACACAGGTATTTAAAACGGAATCAGCGTTACCTGTGTGGCGCCGTTGTACTGTGTTCCGTTCAGGTTCCTTTTTACACACTGCGAGTATTCCAGCAACATTTGTCTCGGCTCCCCCAGAGTTTTGCTCTATAAATGTTGTTTTCTGCCTTTGTACCGGAATGGCTGTTTTACACAGCACGACAAAACGGTACACAACAGTGCAAACCGCAACAAGCAGAGATTGCGGTTTGGACGAACGTTCCCCTAGGGACCGAAACAGATGCAATTTACACACAAGGGATGTAATGGAATACTGTTTCCGTAACAGTTATTCCGTTACATAAACCTGTGTAAAAGCGCCTTAAATTTTAACTGCCACATTTTTGGATTTAAACTTATATAACATCTGCCTGCTTTATTGGGCACTTTGTTAACAACTTATCTGAACTAGATATGAAAAGGCAGTAAAACTGAAGAGAGGCTAGAGTCTAGTTATGCTTAACTGTGCGCAGGTCATTATAAAAATCAGAGGCAACGAATATGATTTTGCTCCCCCACTGAATATGATTTTGTTTAACTGCTCTTACTGAAAATCCTTGAGAAACTGCCAAACCTTCTCTTGGTACACTTAATTTGCAAGCCTGTGGAAGAAGTAGGTATGCAAATATCTATAGCCAGCAATGCTTGTGAACTGTGCCCATTCCATAATGCACCAGCACTGAGGTGAGTGCCTGTACTTTGTGGCATCTCTAGGCATGGGCCAGACATTGAGAATCACTATATTACTGCTCTGTTCTGTCTCACTCTCTTCTAATACTAATGTTCTTACATGCAGGAACTTCAGCTGCTGGGCCCACAAGTAATCCAGCCATTTTTATGCCTACAGTACAACCTCCTTTTGCAGCCCCTGTGCTTGTGGCATGTAGATCACATAACACTGACAATGCCATTTCTGGCACATTTTAACAGTGCCGATTATGTGGCTATAGCTGGTTAACTGGGAACAGCTGCTTCTTTGAGAAGCAAGAGCAACTGTCCCCAACTGTGAAAGCAGCTGAGATCCTTTGCCTGACACTGCTGCATGGCCTAGTTTGGATCCATCAGCCAGCTTGCATGATCTTTGCCAAGTTCAAGTCTTATTAGCCTTCAAGAACAATACTCAGCCAGTACCTAGAAGATGCTGATCTCTTTCTGAGGAGTTGGAGAGAGAACTGAGGTTGGATGAGGGTCTGGACCCAACCCGATCCGTCTGGGCCTCATGAAGGTCCTGCAGTAGCTTAGTTGTCTCGTCTAAATTCAAATTATCATCATGGTCTGGCTCTTTCTTCACTGCTTTTCCTAAAAACAAACACACAGAGGAACCCTGATAAGATGACATCTGCTGAGATCATAAATTTGATAATTTCACAGCTTTAAAAATTCCCAATTAATGCACTGCTATACACTGAGGCCCTCACTGAAACACAATATATCACACTATTTGAAGCCTAAAAAACATCATCAATCTAGTACAGGAGGATGCTAATGAGATGACAATGGCTAAAGACACAGTACAGTACAAAGTATAATAAAATAGAAAGTGTACCATTCCCATTCAAAACATGAATATTTCAGAAAGTTACAAAAATGATTTTGTAGCTGGATTACCAGGTTAGCTTTTATGAACGTCTTCTGTTAAACACAGTAAGATACTTTTTAAAACAGTGATACGAACATACGAAGAAGCCAGCAGAAGAAGGCCATTTGGTCTATCTAGTCTGCTCGTATTATGGGGTCCACAGCTTGAGCTACTGTCCCTGCCCCCTTCCCCACTCCTCCCATCCTCCCTACCCATGATGATCCTTACCTTCCCCCTATGGCTATCCCAGCCTCTTCGTCATCACTGATGAGGAGGCATCCATTTTATGGACAGGAAGGGAGTTGTGGCTGATTAACTGCATATCCTCAGTAGTTCTAATAGTGTGCAGTGAAGCAGGTGAGAAGAAAAACTACTCACCGTAGTAATGTTGTTTCTTCTTAAGGGATCACTCACTACGTTTACACTTTATGCAGTCATCTCGGCCAAGAGTGATGCCCCGGAACTAAAACCTATGCAAATTTTAGATTTTGGAATGTAGGTTCAAACTCTGCATCCGTGCTCCACTGTGGCCATTGCTCAAATCTGTTTCCAAGTCAGAGTGAGGAGCAGCTAGTGAAACTAGCTAAAAGACTACCAAAACATTGTCAGAAAAATTTTACAGAATTTTTAAAACACCAAACAAATTAAAGCAGACTTGTGAAATTTTACCACACAAACAGTAACAACAACCTTACAAGTGTAGGGACTGCAATTGTAAAGCTCAAGCAACTACAATTAAAAAGAAACTGATTCTTGTGTGAACCTATTTCAGGTTCTGAAAGGGGACGTGGGGTTAGGGAGTGTAAACACAGTGAATGGTCCCTTAAGAAGAAACATTACTATTGTGAGTAATTTTTTTTTCTAACCCCAGGAATCACTCACTTAATGTTTACTCTTTATGCAGACTCAGTAGCAGTACCTTGAGAGGCTAGGTCCAGAACCTAGTTAGGAAAAAGGTTCTGGAAGACAGCAGTTCCAAAGCTGGGATCCCTTCTGGAGTGTATGTTCAAACAGTAGTGCTTTGTGAAGATGTGTACTGTTTTCCAGGTAGCTGCTTTGTAAATGTCTAACAATGGAATGTCCCTTGAGGATGCCATAGAGGCAGAGGTACCTCTTGTGGAATGTACCCTTAAGCCTGCTGGTGTCATTTTTCCAGCTTTTTCACAATAGAACTGAATGCAGGAGACTATCCTGTGACAGACAGATATCTTTATTTATTTAAATTTATTTATTTATTTAAACATATCATAGGAATTGCAACCCTTTGAGTCACAGACTCATTTACAAAGGCTCCACGTCAAACAAAATCATACATACAATGAGACAGTACAGCAGTAAGACATCACAGCTTAGACAAAAGTATTTTACATATAATAGCCAGGGTGGCTGTTGACCTATACATGTGGCAGCTAGGGTAGTAACATAAATACAAGTGGTACAGTTACAGAGTAAGTGCAACCTCAGGGGCATTGTCAGATAGCAGAAACACTGATCAATAACGAAGATGTCCTATACAGTTGGTGGCTAATGGCAGTGGTACCATGCATTGAATAAAGATTCAGCAGTAATAACAGTTAGGATTAATACATATTGGTATAGACAGCGCAGCCCTAGAGCTGACACTGAGGTCTGATTGAGAAGTCAGTGGATCAGTAGGCAGGGGAACCGAGTAGGGGTGCACTCTAGAAAAAGACACTGTCAAGGACCAGCCTAGGGCAGCTCTGTGAGGGGCCAGAGAGAATTAGCAATTGCACTGGCATTGGCACAAAGAGAGAATGCATTTTTTAGGGTGGTCTTGAAGTGTCCTAATTTGGGAATGGAGGTTATGGCTGGGGGGAGTTCGTTGTACCAAACAGGGGCTCTATGAGGGAATGATCACTGAGCTAGGGAGGTTCTGACCCTGGGCACGGTCCACAGGTGTTTGCTGGCGGAACAAGCAGCTGCAAGGGGGGGGGGGCACGAGAGTAGGGAGGCAGAGACCCCCAGTGGGGACAACCCCAGGTGGATTTTTTGGGTGAGGGGACAAGTTTGGTATTGTAGTCTTTCTTTCAGGGTGAGAATGTTGGTGAGGGCGTAGAGGGTGCAAGTATGGGAGCGTTTGCTCCTAGGAGGAGTCGGCACGCTTTATTAATAGCTATATGAATTTTGTTTAGGGTGGTGTTGTCAGCGGCTGAGTAGATGGGAAGCCCATAGTCAACGAGAGAGAGGACAGAAGAGGTGACAGCCAGATTGAGTGCTTCTGGTGTTAGGCAGTCCTTGTGCTGGTAGAGAAGGCCAATGTGGGAATTAATGGCCGAGGACAGGATATTAATATGGGCATGGAAGGACAGGGAGGTGTCAAAGGTAAGGCCAAGATATTTATAGGTATGTACCTGTTCCAGAGGGAGGTGAGCGTGGGAGAGGATTTTTAGTTCAGCGTCCTCAGCCTTGCTTTGCCAGTGGGCAAAGAGCATGGCCTTTGTTTTTTTGATGTTGACCATGAATCTGCTTGAATGAGTCTTGGAGGAAGGACTGTAAGACGGTAGGGCTGGGGTGCGCGGCATAGAGAACCACATCATCAGCATATAGCAGTAAGTTACAGGAGCAGGATTTGGGTAGCGCATTTAAGTAGATACTGAAGAGTAGAGGGCCCAGTGTGGAACCCTGGGGGACCCCCGAGCAGACAGGCAGGGTGGAAGATAGGGTGTCATTTATCTTGACACATTGGGATCTAGCAGTAAGGTAGCTATTGAACCAGGAGAGGGGACTGCGTGATAGACCAGTGAGGTGGAGTGTGTCTAGGAGGAGAGGGTGGGAGACCAAACCGAAGGCCTTAGAGAGGTCTACGAAGATGGCACCGGCAAGATGTTTACGATCCAGGGCAGAGTGAATGAAATTTGAGAATTCGATGAGGGCAGTGGTTGTGCTATGGCCCAATCTGAAGCCATGTTGCTCACTACATAGTCAATTGTGGGCAAGCAAATACTCGGTGAGCTGGTCGGCAATTATTTTTTCAAGAGCTTTTGGGGGGGATGCAGATGGGCCGACAGTAGTTGGGGTTGGTGTTGTCTCCACTTTTTAGTACTGGGGTAAGTGTGGCAGTCTTCCAGGCAGTTGGGAACTGTCCCAGGCATAAGAAGCAGTTAAGGAGGTCAGTCGGGGGGAGAGAGAACAGTGTCAAGAACCCGGTAAAGGATTTTCATGTCAAAAGAGTCTTTGCAATAGTTGGAGCCACTGAGAGCTTTGGAGAGGTAGGTTTTGGCCTCCCGCTTTGTAATGACCCTAAGGTAGAAAGCGGGGTGCTGGAGGTTAGGCTCAGGGGTAGCCGGAATAGGGTCGAAGAAGTTGCTAGGGAGGATTGTGCTAAGATCGGAAAAGGTGGAGTTAAGGCAGTTGGCAATGGTCTGGAGGTCAGTGGAGGTGGCATTACTGATGCAGAGCTGGGAGGGTGGGGGGAGGTGGGATTTGCCATTTAGCTCTTTAATGTTGTCCCAAAATTTCTACGCGCTCCCCCAGGAGGAAGCCAGGGTGTCTTTATAATAATCAGCCTTGGCCTTGCGTATGGTCCAGGTGCACCTATTACGTGAGGCTTTGTAGGCTTGTATGTCTACCTGAGAGCCAGATTCAACAGCTCTGTGCCAGAGATCATCCCATTGTTTTAGTTGCTGCCGTAATAAAGGCGTGATCCATGGGACATTATGTTTTACAGATTGCGTTTTACTTAGAGGGGCATAAATGTCACATGTTTTGTTGAATGAGCGTGTGAAGTAATCAAGGGCCATGTCAATGTTAGGGGCCTGGGATACAGGGGACCAGTCCCAACTGGGCCAGATAATGTCTGATTTTCTTAAGGTCACCTTGCCATAGGCGCCATCGGGTGGATACACTAGGCTGAGGTTTGGGCACGTGACATGACCAGGAGAAGAGGATGAGGGAATGGTCACTCAGTGAGTCTGGAAGGACCACTAGATCAGACACTATGTGGCTGGTTGGTTAGTAGTATGCCTAGTAGGGTCTGGGAGCCATTTGAGATGTTCATGATGGTGGGTTGGCAAATCAACTGGGTATGGTCCAGTGCCACAAAGGTGTCCTTGACAGCAGCTGCCGAATTGGCGAGCCAGTTTACATTTAGATCACCAACCAGGATATGTTCCGTTTTGGGGGGGAAATTGGTAATATAGTTTGAGAGGGATTGTATGGACATTGCTTGGTTCCGTGGGGGAACATACGCTGCTGTCATGGTTAGAGGAGCCCTAGCGGGGTCCAGGGTAAGTTTTATAGATAGGGCTTGCGCGCCATGGTCCAGGGAGGGGGCTTGAACAGCCTGGTTCAGTAGGGAGTCTCGAACATAGAGGGCACATCCACCACCCCGTTTACCCACTCTTGTCAGCTCTGTGTAGAGTGAAGCCAGGGAACCTATTTCAGGTTCTGAAAGGGGACGTGGGGTTAGGAAGTTTAAACACAGTGAGTGGTCCCTTAAGAAGAAACATCACTATTGTATTTTTTTTTTTCTAACCCCAGGAATCACCTCTGTCTCTGGCTTGCCTTTGCCAGCCTCAGCCTAGGCAACAAAAAGCTGCGTCCTGTGGGACCTTACATCTGTTGTCCGGTCCATCTAGATAATCAGGACTTGCTTTAGGTCCAGGCTAGGCAACTTCTCCTCACCTGGACTGGAATGCTCTGGACAGAGTACAGGGCAGGTCACTGACTGATTCAGGTGGAATTCAGATACCAACTTAGGAAGGAATTTTCTGTTGGTTCTAAGAATTACTTTATCCCTGTGTGGGGTTATGTAATTTGGCTCTGTGCAGACGGCTTGCAATTCACTTACCTTCCTAGCAGAGGTCACTGCAACCAGAAATATGGTTTTCCATGTGACATACTTCAGTTGAGCAGTTTCCATAGGCTGAAAGGGACCCTCCATAAACTGGGCAAGGCATATGTCATGGTGCTAGGGTGGGACAGGGTCCCTCACTGGTGGATGCAAATAACTTAGGACTTCAAAAAACCTTTTGAAAATGGGTTGTGAGGCCGAAGACTTTTCTCTGCCCGCTGATATGTATGCAGATACTAAGTGCATCTTTAAAGCTGAAGGCCGTAGGCCTAATGACTGTAGGTATACTAGGTAATATTTATTTATTTAAAAAGTTTAACCAGGAAATGCATAGTGAGTTTATAACAGCTAGTTTCCAGATGTGTCCTGGGGGAGGAGACAGCAATAATTTAATTAATAAAAATACAAGAAGTAAAATACGATACAGAACTACAAGGAGAATCATAAATTTATAGGCAATTTAGTAATGAAATGCAATTAAAAAAGAAATATAACAATCTATATATGTAAAGAAGGGAACAAGTAGTGAAACAGTATGAAAGGGCACAACTAGATAAGGGGAACAAGAATAGGGCAGCCTGTTGCATGTGATGAGGGAGTAAAAGAGGAAAGAGTCATAGACAGTTGCAGGAAGGATAACCAAAGTCATACAGAAGAGACTTTAAGGAGGAAGGAGAAGAGGCAGAATGAATAGAAAGGGGGAGCGAGGACCAAAGTTTAAGAAAGCTGTAAGAAAAAGCAGATTGATCAACAGATTTTCCAGAAAGAAGAGAGAGAGAATGGAAAGATGTGTTGCGAAGAGGGCAGGAGCAACTACAGAAGACATTGCAGAACTATAGGCAACCTTGCGTCTACTGGAACTTTTTTTTTTTTGGGGGGGCACAACAGTAAGAAAATATTTTCCATTTAGTGGAATAAACTTACCTGTAGTGGGTTTCCTTGAAACCTTAAGCACTTCCAGGACTACTTCTGAGAGAACCAATCCAGAAAATTCTAACTCCTCAAGAACCATGTCCTCAGTTATAGGGTCCTGGGGTTTGGAAATGTTATTCTGTCCTGAGACAAATTCAACAGATTGTGACTGAGTGGCAAGCTGATTGGATTCTTGTCCGACAGGACCAGCAGCATCGAGTACTGGGCCTGTCTTGCCCAGTCTGGTGCTGGCATAATCACTGTTGCTAGTTCCCTCCTGAGTTTCAGGAGTACTTTCTGAATAAGTGGAAATGATTGGAAGGTATACAGACACTTCCCTGTCCAGTCCAGTATCAGAGCATCCTCTGGGGCTGTTCCTCCGGCTGGTAGTCTGCAACAAAAGTGTGAGAGCTAACAGTTCTCCCAAGAAGCAAACAGCTGTATATTGGGAGTGCCCCACCTTCTGAACACTGTGGCCAGAATCTGCTGGTTTAAGACTCGGTGATTTCCCTGTCTGACTCTGCTTAGAGAATCTGCTAGGACATTGTCTTTGCCTAGCAGATGCACTGCTGATATGTTTGCTTCTAAGGAATATGTCAAATCCCAGATCCTCATTGCCTCTGTACACAGTTTTGAGGATCCTGATTGTTTATATAGTACAATGCTTTGGTATTGTCTGTCCTGATTTAGACTGACCCTGTAGCTGGGAGGAGAAAGACTGCATTGCTAGGAGTACAGATCTGAGCTTCTGGAGGTTTATGTGTTCCAGTGACTCCTCCGAGTTCCATGTACCACTCACCGTGAGGTCATGCAGGTGGGCACCCCACCCCACCCCAGGTGTGATGCATCCACAGTAAGAAACAGAGAATACTGGCTGGGTAACAATGCAGAACCAGTGTGTTCTGCCACAGAGGGGTCTGATTCCCTTGACCATCGAAATGACTGAGGAGGTCCCTCGAGAATCAGGACCTCAGAGGCAGAACGACTGGTTCTTGCATGGGGTTACCAGCTGGTATTTTTTTATAGTGTATGGTGCCCTTTCTAATCTTTTTTACATGTTAAAATAAATTGCCCTCTCCCATTTCGTCATTCGGCAGCTATAGCTTGTTCCTGTGGTGAGCTATGTGCTTGCTAGGGGCTGGGCGTCCCTACATTAGCAGCGCACACTCCCATTGTCTGCCGTTCTTGTGTGGGCGGGATCTGCTAAAAAAAAAAAAAAAATAAAATAAATAAATAATAATATGGCAACCGGACATCTCGCTTAGCGAGAAAAAAACAAACCCCCATATGCCGAAATAAATAAGTAACTTTCTCGAAGGTGCTACCCATCTATGGCGTAGGGGAGGCTAGGGTGTTCCGCATCATGGGATTCAATTAGTGGTTGAAAAACTGGTGTGGAGCTCAGGGATTTGGCTTCATTGGGGACTGGGGGTCCACCTGGGTGATGCAAGCCTATACTGGCATGATGGGCTCGTCTGTCAGGAGGGACCAGGATCCTAGGTGATAGAGTTTAAATGCTTCATTGGCAAGCATTTAAACTATAGGGGAGGCACTGGAAGGAGCAGGAAATCCTAGCCCCAAAAATAATGGTAGTAAGTCGGATGAAACACCAACATAGAGGTGTCGATAGGGAGAAGGGTGGGGTAAATGGAGAAAGTGACAAGGCAAGAAGGACAGGGATGGGGCAAAGGAGTAAGGCCATCAGGAAATGGAGGTAATGAGTACCAATGCCGTAGTCTGGGCAACAAGCTCCCTGAGCTGGTGGCCTTGATGGAAGAGGGATGCCTGGATATCTAGCAGTCACAGAAACATGGTACACAGAGAACCATGACTGGGATGTTAACATACCAGGGTACATAACCTACAGGAGAGACAGGCAGGGGAGAAGAGGGGGAGGAGTAGCTCTCTATGTAAAGGAAGGGATAAAAGCAACTGAACAAAAGAGTAAACAGGGAGGAGAGGAGGCACTGTGGGTCACCTTGGAGACTGGAAAGGGCACCACAATCCACACAGGAGTTGTGTACAGACCCCCATGTCAGGGGGAGGAATGGACAAGGATATGATAGAAGCATTCTTAGAATGGCAGAGAAAGGGGAGATACTGTTGATGGGAGACCTGAATATGCCAGATGTTAACTGGAGCACATTTGCTGCAGCCACATCCAAGAGCAGGGCCATTCTTGAGCCCTACAGGTGGCAGGCCTCAGACAGCTAGTTTGAACCCACTCGTGAGGGAGCAATCTTAGACCTCGTATTCTCAAACGGGGGCAGTGAGAGGATCTCAGATGTAGAAGTGGGTTGCCATCTGGGAACAAGTGACTATCAAACAGTGTGGTTCACGTTAAACTCAGCTACAGAGTCAAGCCATACAAAAGTGAGGGTACTGGACTTCAGGAGGGCTGACTTTGGCAAGATGGGAGAGTGCCTCAGAAAAGCAGCACTAGCAAACAGGCTAGAAGGAGGTGTGGAGCAACAATGAGGAATCATCAAAACTGCCATCACAGAGGCAACAAGCCTTTGTGTGAAGCAAATAAATCAAAACGAAAGAAAAAGCCACTATGGTTCTCAAAAGAGGTGGCTGTGAAAGTCAGGAAGAAAAAGATAGCATTCCGGAAGTATGAAGAAACACAGAAGGAGCAGGACAGAGAGCTGTACCAGTTAAGGCAGAAGGAAGCAGGAAGGAAGTCAGAATAGCAAAGGCCTAAACTGAGGAAAAGATAGCCAACTTCGGTTAAGAAGGGGATAAACCTTTATAGGTACATCAGCGAGCGAGAAAGACAAAGGGAGGGATAGTGAGGCTGAATAGAATGAGCGGTGGGTGGGCAGAAGGGACAGTGAAAAGCAGGGATACTGAGCAGATATTTCTGTTCAGTATTCACAAGAGGAGGAGGAAGTTCCTAATCCAATTAACAGATGCACTCTTGATAGGGGGGTTGATCCCAGTCCTTTCACAGAAGAAAGGGTTCTGCAAGAACTCCTAAAACTGAAGGTGGATAAAGCAATGAGGCCAGATGGAATTCACCCCAGAATTCTAAAAGAATTAAGAGGGGGAACTAGTGAAACCACTGGCTACTCTTTTTAATAAATCATGGGAGGATGGTGTGGTACCCGAGGACTGGAGGAAGGCGGATGTGATTCTCCTTCACAAAAGTGGGACCAAGACAGAGGCAGGAAACTACAGACCTGTCAGTTTGACCTCTGTGGTAGGGAAAGTGATGGAGTCACTTCAGAAGGAAAGAATAGTTGAGTACCTAGAGGCCAGTGGGGCACAGGACCCAAGGCAGCATGGGATCACAGTGGGAAGGTCATGTCAGACGAGTCTAATAGATTTCTTTGACTGGGTGACCAAAGTAGTAGACCAGGGAGGGGCTGTGGACATGGCCTACCTAGACTTTAGCAAGGCATTTGACACAGTCCCACACAAAAGATTAATAGTCAAATTAACCAGCCTGGGAGTGGGTCCCACGGTGGTAGCCTGGTAAAACATTGGCTGGACAACAGGATACAGAAGGTAATTGTAAATGGAGTCCACTCTGAAGAAAGAGGGGTTACTAGTGGGGTACTGCAGGGTTCAGTATTGGGTCCAGTCCTTTTTAATGTCTTCATAAGTGACATTGCAGAGGGACTGGAAGGAAAAGTATGCCTCTTTGTAGATGACACAAAGATCTGCAACAGGGTTGATACACAAGGAGGTGTGGAAAGGATGAGAAGGGACTTGGCAAGGTTGGAGGAATGGTCAGAAGTATGGCAGCTAGGATTCAATGCAAAGAAGCACAAAATAATGCACCTGGGAAACAAGAACCCAGGGGAAGAATACACAATGGTGGGAGGTAGTAACAACAATAAAAAAGGAAAGGGACCTGGGTGTAATCATATCAGATGACCTTAAGGTTAGCAAGCAATGTGAGAAGGCAGTAGGGAGGCTGGGGGTATACTGGGATGCATAGGAGAGGCATCAGCAGCAGAAAACAGGAAGTTGTTATCCCTCTGTACAGACAGTTGGTGAGACCCCATCTGAGTACTGCATCCAGTTCTGGAGACCCCATCTCCGAAGGACACAGACAGGATAGAGGCAGTCACAGGAGGGAACTAAAATGGTGCAGGGTCTGCAAGAGAAGCCGTATGAGGAGAGACTAAGGAGCTTAATATGTATACCCTTGAGGAAAGAAGGGAGAGGGGGACATGATAGAAACTTTTAAGTACCTCAGTGGAATCAACAAAGTCCAAGACGGTAGCATCTTTCAGAAATAGAGACGTGCAAGACCAAGGGGACACAATTTAAAGATGGGAGGAGGGGGGGCAGTTCAGGGGCAATGTAAGGAAGTATTATTTCACAGAAAGGGTAGTGGATGCATGGAACAGCCTTCCTGAGGAGGTTGTGGGGTCTAAAACTGTGGGAAAATTCAAGAATGCATGGGACAGACATAAGGCAATTCTTGTGGGGGGGGGTAGGAAGAAATAGGCTGTTGGTTAACTAGGATCTGCGGCCTATCCTGTAGGTAGGGAAATGGGCAGATTAGATGGGCCAAGCGGTCCTTATCTGCCGTCAAAGTCTATGTTTCTATGTTACACTGGTTTACCACAGAAAATATGGTTATTTTACTAACTCAGACGGTGTCTAAGGATGAAGAGGACAGCACTCGGAGCATGTTGATATTTTTAAAATGATGTGGTTTGCCGCGGTTCCTTGTTCCTCATGGCTAACGCTAGCTGCTCGAGTGTGTCATTCCAAATGAATGGAATGCTGTTCTGCACGTACGGTCAGTACAGCGTTCCATTCATTTTCTACTCTGTGGATGAACAGCGTTTCAGTATGGTGCGATTCTTAGCAGGAACAACGTTCCACCATACACTATTACTTGTTGCTGACTGCTGAAGGAAGAGAATGACCTCCCTGAGGTTGCGTTCTCCTTCCATCGCTATAATGATTCCACTAGTACTTTCGTCACTGGTACTAGTTTTGAAAGTGGATCCCATCTTTGGGACCAGTTGTCCCTTAAGTTGTACTGGGTATCTTTCTTTTGGAACCTTTCCCATGGAACCGCAGCGGTGGATGCAGCCATGTGCCCTAGTAACTGTAGGAAGTCTTTTGCAGGTCTTGGCTGACCAACTATAAAAGACTCTTGTTGCTATCAAAACTGTAAACTCTGGCCTGCGGGAGGAAAGCTTTCCCCCCAGGGTGTTTAATTCTGCTTCTATGAAGTCTGGTACTTGAGCAGGCTCTAGGTGGGACTTCCGCAGGTTTATCAAGAATTCCAGGCTCTCCAATGTGCTTTTTACCAACTGAATGGGGCATCTTGCCTCTTGTTCTGTTTTTTTCATGACTAGCCAGTCATCCAGGTAGGGGACAACCACCATGCCTTGTTTTCTCAGATTTACTGCCACCACAGCCAGGCACTTTGTGAAAACTCTTGGACCTGCGGCAAGACCAAATGGCAGATCTGTGAACTGGTATTGGTAATTAAGTTCCCCAGCTTGAATCAGAGGTATTTTCTGTGAGACTGTCTGACTGGGATATGAAAATAAGCATCTCTCATATCCAGGGATCCCAGCCAATGACCTTTCTGCAAAAATGATATCACTGTCCTTAGGGTGACCATTTTTTAATTTTGCTTTTTTGAAATGATTGTTTAGAAACCGGAGGGTTGCCACTCCCCATTTTTCCTGTGGATTCAGAAGTACATTTGAGAATAGGCCCCTGCCCCACTGGGAGGCAGGGACTTTTTCTATAGCTTTTGACATTAACAGTTTTTTTTAACTTCCAGTTCCAGCAGACTTCTTTTGTGTGGGAAAGTGAGATTAAAAGTTCTGTGTTTCTGCAGGTTTGGAAAGTGTTTGAACTACAGACACAAACCCCGACCCACTACTTCCAATACCCACTTGTTTACTGTAATGTTTATCCATTCCTGGAAGTAGTGTGCAGGTTTTCCACCCACTGGCAATGGTTGGGTGACCTGGGCAAAATTGTCAGGTGTTTTGTTTTGGCTGGGGCTTAGGCACTGAAGTTGCAGCACTGTGCCCAGAAGCCATTTTTCTCCTTCCCCTATAGTAACCTCTTTGTGACTGGCACTCATAGGAAGCATAAGAGACACAGGCTCTTGGGAAGTATGCCCTGCCTTTGTCTCTCCTTCTGTATGATCCGTAGGAGGTAGAAGCCTTATCCTTCCCTTTGTTACTTTTGCAAGTATTTTTTTATTCATCCATTTTTCACGTAGGCCTCTGTTTTGTCACCAAATAATAACTCTCCCTCAAAGGAGAAATCCATGGCCTTGTTTTGAGTATTTTGGGAAAGGATGGTAGTCCTTAAACAAGAAAACCCTCTTAAGGACACTGCATGAGCCAAAACTCTGACAGCAGTGTCATTAGTATCCATCACAGTGTGGAAATGATATTTTGTGGCATCCAGGGCAGATCTTGGTTTGGCAATCGGGTCCTGTGCCAAACCATCATCTGCTCTTTTTGCCAGTGCCAGAATAAGTGATAAATAACCTTCCTGCATGATAAGCAAGGGAACTGTTGTATAAACCTTTTTTGCCATAGTATCTTTTTTTTTTTTAGTCTTTTTCAGGGGGCTGCACAGATAGAGTGATTTTCTCTCTCTCTCTCTCTCTCACAAGCAGCAGCCTGGACTACCCCCATGATGATCAGGGTAGGCATACAGATGACTTCCAGTGATGCGGGTAGCGGGTGGCAGCAGAAAGGAAGGCTCCACTCCCAATTAAAAACAGTAACCCGTAAAAGCTATAAAATCAAAACTTTTAATTTGCAGATTAGCAGCATTCAAACTTTGAAGTGACTTTGTCATGCAGCGATTGAACTGGCCCTACTGATACGTCCACCACAATTTCACTAACAGAGGAGGCAGCTCCTGAATCACCCTTCTCTTGTCGCTGCCTGGCCTACAAGTGGGGCAAACCCTCAGACTCGCCAGCTGCACAACAATGGAAGAAAAATTGATTGCTTCTCTGCAGACCTAGTGGTTATTAAAACCGCAATTCTGGAGCTAGCGGGTGAGTACAAAAGCATTAAGCCAGCTACTGACGGCATCACCCATAATCAGCTCACTGGAGGATAGATCTGAGAGGGAGGAGGCTGAACTAGTCCTCTCCAGCGCAAAGTGGCAAAACCTGAAGAGTGTTTGGATGACCAAGAGGGTCAGAGCCACTGGAATAATCTGATTATAGTCGGCCTGCCAGAAAAAGCAGAAGGCTCTGATCCTATTAAATTTAACCAAAAGATATGTGGGAAGATAGGGGGCCCATCTCCAAACAGGCCTCGTCCACCCCTACAACACCTATGCCATTTTTAACTAACAGTGCCATACCACCCCCCCCCCGTCCTTTCTGAACAGAGTGTAGCCCTCCAGGTTTAGGTCCCATTCATGCCCTTGTATGGCCCAGGTCTCAGTGACTGCTGCCACATCTACTGCTTCCTCAACTAGCATTGCCTGGAGCTCAGGCATCTTATTTCCTAAGCTCCTGGCATTTATCAGGACCACCCTACACCCCTTTCCCCTCCTCCCTTCCCCTCCTTGAACTCCTGTTCAGCAGCTCCTTTATCCTACCTGTTGGCCTATTTCCGTATTCCCCCAGCCCCTTAGGGGATTGGAGACCATGTCCTTCTTTATGGTGTCCCACCAGTAAGTGAAGAGGTCCTTCACATCCGCTAAAGAAAGGCCTGACAATGGTCCGGGCGCCGGTGGACGGTCGTCGGGTTCCGGCGTTGGCTCCACAGGGCTCGGTAACGCGAGGGTTCCCTGGGTGTCTCGACAAGACCGGGTGCCGTCTGGTCCTCGGCTGCGCTAATTCTTCCTCGTTAAGGTCTCCTGACCGAAGTCGGTCGGAGGCGTAGGGCTCTCTTCTCGGGAGGAGCGGGCGCCGGCCCCCCTACCGGCATCCGCTGAGGTGCTGGCTTGGGCGGCGACGGTCGTCTGGCTGACGGCGGCTCCAGGGATGTATGGCGCGGAGGCAGCGACGGTAGACGACCGCGTTGGTCCTGAGGGGTCTTCAAAGAAGTAAGCTCCAACGCCTTGGCGGGAAGCAGGGAAGTTGACCTGACGCCGAGTTCCGAGGGGCGGGAACCCGACTTATGATGATGGTGATGGCGATCCCCAGACTTCACCAAGGCCGTGGAGGACGAAGACGAGGATGGCCTGGTGGACTTGGCCTGAGAAGAGGACTTCCTGACCGCAGCCGGGAGAGGCTGAGAGCTGGCCCTGGAGGGGGAGCGGTCGGACCTGGAACCGGAGCTGCGAGAGTCCGAAGCCCTGGAGGGGGACCTGGAAGGGGCCTTCTCCCTTCGTTTCTCCTCATGCTTGTGGGTCTTTTTAGTGGAATCCCCCTTGGAAGACATGGTCTTTAGCTTTTCTTCCAGTAAGAAAGCCTGAAGGGCCTTCTGATGTCGGATCCGGGTTCTACTGTTAAACCCCTGGCAGAAGGAGCAGGCCTGGGTATCGTGGTCTGGGCCTAGGCACCGGACGCAGGCCGTGTGGGGGTCCTTGAAGGGGATCTGTTTCCCGCAAGCACACTTGGAAGAGCGACCGGAGGTCGGAGAGGACATCAGCGAAAAACTTGCTTGAAGAAATCCAAATTTCCGTGAGGAAAGAACTTAACCACGTGGCGTCGCTAGAGCTGAACCGAAGGGTTGAGACACTGTAAGTCGATGGCGGGAAAAATTGGGGAATCTGGGCGGGACCGCCCCTTATGTACTACGCCTGACGCCGTGAGGCGGCACCCGCTGAAGATAGCTAGCTAGAGTTTTCCGTGGGGTCCTGACGCCTGCCGGCTTCAGTCCTAATGGTGTAACCTGCTGCAAGAGCTGTGTCTCAAAGTAAGATCTTTCTACTTCAATGACAGGAACAAAATAAAGCTTGTTTAGTTGAAGAATCAGTAGACATTCATCTAGTTGCAAGTTTCTCGCTGATGACTGCTACACAGAAGTTGCACTAGCTGTGCGAGCTGAAGATGGTGGTAAAATGAACTGAGGTTACCAGGAACCGCCCACACTTATATAGGAAACAGGAAGCTGATGTCATGTATGGGCAAGTCCCTGGTGATAAACTGCTAGAAGAGCTGCTGTGCACCACAGTGACCTCTGCTGGATACCCAAAGGTATTACCTACTGCAAGAGACCACACCGTGGAAGATCAGCAGTTCCACGCAAATGCAACAACTACACAGCACAAGAAGGTGAGCTGCGGAACCGTGCTGATGGAAGCTAACATACATTGCAGAGCTGGGGAAACACTAAAGGCCGGCATTATTCCTCGCCAGGACTGCAGCACCAGTATCGAGAAGATACACGGTGAGGGAGAGGCTTCAGAAAGTGGAGGAGGCCAAACTATGCTAATGCTTGGGGATCCTAAAATGCAGGTTGCATTACAAAAACCTTCCCACTATCGGGACCAATCACACTCCTAGATCTGTATAAATAATGTCTCAGTGCCCCCCCACCACCGAGGGCACAGGTACTCAGAGGAGATAACTGTGTAGGATTTCTTGACTTCAGATGATGTCTCAGACCCTGAACCATTAAGCAGCCAGGGTGACAAAGTTCCTCCATGGACAAGTTTCCAAATAAAGGAGTCTGGCCCAAAGTGGACTTAGTGTAGTGATGGGGATATGTGGGTATGAGGGGGATTCGCAAATACCAGACCATGATTACCTTTAGGGTGAAAGAAGGGAGTCTAAGTGCCAAAAAGTCTGAATTTTAACCACATAAGGCTGTGCCCTCTTGATAAACTGCACCACACTGGGAGTCTTGCACCCCAAACTACCTCAATCCCACCTACACTTATAGATAATCCAGAATATAATGTAAGTACCATTCCCAGACATCGAAGCCAAGGATTCAGTATCCTGGCATAATGGGGAGTGTTTGTATCACTAACACGGGGGCACAACAACCTAGATATACTACCATGCAGAATCAATCAATAAAAGGAACAGCTGAAGGCATAAGGCACACCATGACTGGTGGTCTGGAACTGGAAACCCCGCTGCTGTGAGCTGTGCTCCTGAGGGGTTGAGAGGCATGGCAATAACAATAAATGCATATCAGACATTTAGTGTCCATAACCGAGCGCTTGCTGAGGGGCACAGTACTAGTCTTAAAGATAATATGCAATACTTCCGCTGACTACACAAGGATGAAATCAAAGGTTTGTAAACACAGGTAATTCACCTGTAACAGTAGTTCTAGGGTGGTATATGATGTCCATCCACACTTACCGGCAGTGTCCTTTCCTTTTAAATCTAACCAGAAAGTCTTCAAGCTGGCTCCTCCCACCCACTCGGGTAGTAAAACCCTTGACTCCATTCCAGGATGCCAGATCTTGCCCGCTGGAAGCAGAGTCGTGCACCAAAGCCGAGGTGGGGGTGTGTTGGGTGGGTCCGTGTGGATGAACATTATATACAACTCCTAGAAAGTACAGTTACGTAAGAACTTACCGTAACAGTAGATCTTTGAGGAGTGTCTCTCTTGCAGTAGGTAATACACAAGGCCCCTGGAATTCTGCGGTTGGGGAATTTGCCGCATAATTTGCATCATGCCGCAGAATTCATTGTTTTTGGTGAATTTTCATATAAATATACTGTTTTTCCATAGTGTCAAGCTTTCTTTCCCACCTCGTTCATCCTGAAGCCCGTCCTGTATGCTCAGCATATGATGTCATTGATGACATCACATCATAGTTAGCCAATGACAAGACTGCATTCTGCCAGAGAAATGAATAAATCATGCCGCAGAAATCAGAAAATGCTGCCGCAGAAGTCAAGGAGCCCTGCCGCAGAAATCAGAAAATTCTGCCGCAGAACACCAGGAGCCCTGGTAATACACTTGAGTTGTCGCCAGAGGTCACTGTGGTGCACAGCAGCTCTTCTAGCAATCTTTTACCAGGGACCACCCACACGACATCAGCTTCCTGTTTTCTATATAAGAGTGGGTGGTCCCTGGTATCCTCAGTTCCCCAGCCGGATTCGGCTCGCTAAGTGAGGACCGAGGGGAACCCGAGGTACCAAAGGTATCCCAACTCAAAAGTCATTGGACCAGAATTTGTTCTCCTAGAGAAGGAGGGGGATGGAGGGTGGGATTGGACCTATTGTAAGAGACACTCCTCAAAGATCTACTGTTACGGTAAGTTCTTATGTAACTGTACTATCTTCCATGGAATGGTCTCTTGCAGTAGGTAATACACTTGGGATGAATTCCAAGCAGTATACCTGAGATGGGTGGACATTATGACAGAAGGCCTTGTAGGACTGCTTGGCCAAAGGCCGTCCTACGGCGTGAAGCAAGATCCAAATTGTAGTGCTTCGTGAATGTATGGATTGTGGACCAGGTGGCCGCATTGCAGATATCTGAAATGGAGGCTCCTTTAAAGCAAGCCGCAGTAGTGGCCATAGCTCTAGTAGAATAGGCTTGGACAGGTCCTGGTAAGGGTTTATTGTATTTCTTTTAACAAAATGTAATACAATGTGCCAACCAGTTAGAAAGGGTTCTTTTAGTAACTGGGAGCCCTTCTCGGCCTGAGGCAAAGGTGACAAACAACTGAGAAGTCTTTCTGATTGATTTTGTTCGATTGGTATAGTAGCGAAATATACAATGGACATCTAAGGTATGTAATAGATGTTCACCTTGGTTGGAGTATTCAGGATAGTATACTGGTAACTCTAGGGACTGATTTAGAGTGTGTTCAGACACCACCTTAGGAAGGAAGGGTGGGTTGGTACGAAGTGCCACCCTATCTTTGTGAAAAATTAAGCAAGGTTCCCTACACATGAGGGCATGAAGCTCGGAAATACGGTTAGCTGAGGTGACAGCCACTAGGAATAAGGTTTTCCATGAAAGTAAACAGAGGTCACAAGTGGCCGCTGGTTCAAAAGGCTCAAGGGTTAATTTCTCTATTAAAAAACTGAGATCCCACAGAGGAGTGGGTTGTCTAACAGGCGGTTTGATATGTAACATTTCTTTCAAAAACATTTTGGCTAGATGATGTTGGTACAGTAATCTGCCATCTAGTGGTTCATGGAAGGCCGAAAATAGCGGCCAAATGGACTCTGATGAAGGAATAGCTCAAACCTGTCTCGGACAATGAGGCCAGATAGTCTAGGACTTCAGTCAGTGGGAGAGAATAGGAATCCAATGATCGAGAAGCAGCCCATATGGGAAGGCATTTCTCTTTGGAATTATATGCGAGGCCAAGAGAATATTGGCAACAGGAGAGCACACTTATAGTCTGAAGACTATGAAAGCATCCTTAGGAGCCAAGCGTGAAGGGGCAGAGTCTACAGGTTGGGATATAACAGGGTTCTTTGATTTTGAGTCAAGAGGTTGAAGATTTTCTGGAGTACTTCCTTCCTTGCTTGATGAGGTAGAACACCACTGCAGTGCTGTCTGATTGGATCAGCAATGGTCCTAGAGTCAAATGATGTTGGAATGCCTGAAGGGCTAAGCAGACTGCCCTCTGCTCTAGGAGGTTGATGTGAGGCCGAGGGACAGAAGTGGTCCACTTGCATTGTGTCCGATAAGAACCCTGGTGTACTCTCCATCCTACTAGGGAAGAATCTGTAGTTAACGTTTGCGTGGGGATGGGGGGACCAAGAGGCATTCCTTGACATAAATTGGATCTGACTGTTCACCAAGTCAGAGCTGACTTCAGAGAGGGAGTGACCCTGATCTTGTCTTCGAACTGTGCTGTTCTCTGAGACGACTGATTCTGAAGGGCCCACTGAATAGGTCTCATATGAAGACAGGCGAATGCCACTGTAGGGATGGTGGCAGCCACGTTATCCAGAAGGCGCAGCATCTGTCTGGCTGTGACTACTTTCTGAGTCTGTATGCGTGATGCTAGAGACAAAAGGTTGTCCTGCTGGGCGGCTGGAAAGTACGCTCTGGCTGAGACTGTATCTAGAACAGCTCCAATGTATTGGAGAGACTGAGTCGGAGTCAGGTTGGGCTTTGGCCAACTGACTGTGATCCCTAGAGTGTGAAACATTTGCAGGGTGGCTTCTAGGGAGGAAAGCAGAGCTGTTCTGGTGTCTGTTTTGATTAGCCAGTTGTCTAGATATGGGAAGATAAAGTGTCCTTTTTTCTTCGTACAGCTGCTGCAACTACCGCTAGGCATTTAGTGAATAGCCTTGGGGCCGAAGAGAGGCCGAATGGGAGTGCCCGGAACTGGTAGCTTTGACCTAACAGGTGGAAGTGCAGAAATCTGTGGTGGGCAGGGTGGATTGGAATATGCAGGAAGGCATCCTTTATATCTAGGGCACAAAGCAAAGCTCCCTGTTTCAGTTATTGGCATGATGGAATTCAGGATTTTCATGTGAAAACGCTTGTACTGGATGAAAAGGTTCAGTTTTCAGAGGCCCAGTATCGGTCTGAGGTCTCCAGTTCATTTGGGTACCAGAAAGAAGTGGGAGTAGAATCCCTTTTGATTTTCTGAGGTGGGCACTGGATAAATGGCCTGCTTGACCAGGAGAGCCCTCCATTCCTCCTGAAGAATGTGTATATGATCTGATGGGTAATGAATATACTGGGGAGGATGGGGGGTGGTTCAGAAATAAATTCCAGAGTATGACCCCTCTGTATAATCCAAAGTACCCATTCGTCTGAAGTGATCGGTTGCCAGGCCTCCAGATGGAGGCCAAAATGACTGCCCACAGCCTCCAAGGCCTGGTTGAGGAGGCGGGGACAAAGCCCTAATAAGTCACTGGGTACAGAGCTGTCCAGCTCCACTTAGAATGATGGGAGCGGGAGCCCCCAGGCCGAAGAGGTGTTGACTCTGGTAGATTGAGGACAATCTCTAAAACCACCTCTATATTTTCCACTTCTTTAGGAATAGAAAGGGGATTGAGTATGGTAGGTTGTATGCGGAGTATGGTACATGCCATGAACCATACGTAGGGTTCTGCCTGATGCCTGCAGACTGTCTAGTAAGGTCTGAGTACTTGCCCGAATAGTTTGAACCCATTGAAAGGGGCGTTAGCTACTTTCTATTGCACATTCCTTATCAGGAGGTAAGAAGCTCATGTGTTCAAGTCGTTTAGTACGATCATGAGCAGCAGTTATCCTAACAAAGTCCGCCTCAGGGGTAGCGGAAAGGAATGGATGATCCAGAGGAGCTTGATAAATGTGATCTGCCTTGTGGTGAACAGCTGTGGTAGCTGAAGGCTGGTATCAGGCGCAAGCATAGTATTTTGATAGCTTAGATTAGTGAGGGAACCACTAAAACAGGCTCCTTGGGTAGTTTAAGATATTCTGCCATATCCTTATGTTGCTTGTCATGTTCCACAGTAGAGAATCCCATGACTTATTGGATTTGAACCATCTTTTTATGAAAAGAAGAGTCATCAGGAGGAGAGGCTGCAGAATCTAGGCAGGTCCTCATCCAAGGAAGAGATTTTCGAAAAAGGAGATTAAGGAGGGAAATCTAGTTTTTGGCACTCGTCTGCAAGGGAACCGGTGAAATTAACCAGGTCTTGTTCATCTGATAGATAGTCTTCCATATATAGAGGGGTTGACTAGGGTGGAAAAGTATCCCGGTCACCATGAAACCTCTTAGGCGGAGGAATAGGAGACTGTGGAGGGTCACCCTGCTCTCCTGGATCGGAGGGCTGGGAGTGCCGCATGGCATGCAAGACGAGCCGTACTACAGTAGTAACATCCAGTTCCTTCAGAAGGGGGGGGTAGGTAGTTTTGGTGAGGGAGGACTGGATGCATAACTTGAGTAGGTCTTGTCCCTGGGTGGTAAAGACTAAGGTCCCGGATCTCTGTCCACCTGACCCCTGTGAGTATCCACCTAAGAAGGTGGAAGGGCAGTGTAAGCATGGCATAAGCAGTTGGCTTCCCCTAAAGAATGTGGGCCATTGACCATGGACTCGCAGGGGAAGAAGAACTATAATGTATATTTGAAGGAGCTGGCGATGGGAGAGGAGCCCCCGATGTCAGAACCCCAGTTGAACCCATAACGTTCATTTTGAACTGCTGTTAATGCACAGGATAGTGCTGTCGATGAGAGTGCATGAGCTCCCATCGATGAAGAGGCAGTATAAGGTTGCATCTTTGATGGAGGGACACCTGGAGCAGTGGCCATTGATGCGCTGCGAGGTACAGAGGTTGAGGAGGATCGCTCCCGCTCTGTGCCGTTGATGGAACCCAAAAAGGGTTATTTATGGACTGCCTTTTTAAAGTGCTAGAAGCGTTGCTGACGAGGGAGTGAAAACTTCCCGATGAATAGGCAGAATATGGATGCATCGTCGACGGTTGATGGCTGTCAATGAAAATATGGATGCATCGTCAACGGGTGGTGGCCGTCGACAGGATGCATCGGTGATGGTTATGGCCGACGATGAGAATATGGATGCATCGTCGACGGTTGGTGGCCGTCGATGAGAATCATAGGTATCATAGTTCAAACAGAGCTTGTGTAGACAAAGTCCTTTTGCTCGCCATTAATTAATACCCCTTTATCCCATGTTTGAAGAAAAATAAATATCCAACGCCTTCTTAAAGCTGTTCATATTTGTACTGGTTACAATCTCCAAGGGTAATCTATTCCAGATTTCAGTCACCCTTAGGGTAAGCCAGGATTTCCTTTTCTTCGTTCTGGGACATTCAACTTTCAGTTGAAGTCGGTTGGCCCTATATTATAGGTTGAGTCCCTTAGTTCCAGTCCCAGAAGTTTCTTCAATCCTGGGTCGATAAATGATTTATAAATCATACACATGTCCCCTCTCAATCACCTAAGTTCTACTGGATGCAGGTCGAAGACTTTTAACTTTGTTAGATATTCATATCCTTTTGCTTTCATGATACTACGGGTTGCCCTCCGTTGGACCCTCTCCAATGCTGCTATTTCTGCCCTGCCTCCTGGTGCCCAAAATTGCACACAGTAATCCAAGTGCGGTCTAACCAAAGATGTATACAGTGGCAGTACTACCTCTCTATTTTTACAAGTTATGTGTTTGTTTACACTATGCAAAATATGACTCGATTTCTTAATGACCGCATTACAGTGTGTTTTGAACGATGAGTCATTTGTGATCATGACACCCAGATCACTCTGTTGTCCCACTATACTCAGAGATTGCCCTCCAAGTGTATAGGTCCAGTTTTTATTCAGTCACCCAAAGTGCATGATGCAGCATTTATTAATATTAAAGGTTAGTTTATTTTCCAATGCCCAGGTGTCTAAATCATTCAATGCTTCCTGAAGTCAGGAAGCATCAGCTTGGTTATTCAGTATATACCCCACCCTAGTATCATCAGCAAATTTGGAAAACCAAATATCATCCTTAACCTGCATTGATGCGATGTATATGTTCAACAGACAAGGCCCAGACACGGAACCCTGGGGCACTCCACTGGTCACATCCACCCATGTAGTATTTGTGCCATTGACTATAACTGATTATGTCCTAGCTTCTAGCCATGCCTCTATCCATCTAGTTATTTTCCCATCGAGGCCATGCATTATTAATGCATTTATCAATTCTCCATGGGGCACCTTATCAAATGGCTTTGAGAAGTCCAAATACACCACGTCCACAGACTGCCCCTCATCCAAGGCCCTACTCACCTGTCCGTAAAACTGCAACAAATTGATCTGACAGGACCTTCCTCCAGTAAATCTATGCTGTAATGGATCCATTCTATCAGAGTTTTTTAGGTACTCAATGATGTAATCCTTAAGGATACCCTCCAATATTTTCCCCAAGACAGATGTCAAACTGACTGGTCTATAGTTTGACACCTCCTGTTTACTACCCTTTTTATAAATAGGCACCACCACGGCTTGTCTCCATTCGTTTATGACATACCCCAAGTCAAGTGACCTTTGAAAGATCTGAGTTATTGGACCTGCCAGAAAATGGGCCAATTCTTTAACCATTCTAGGGTGTATTCCGTCGAGAATATGAATGCATCGTTGACGGTTATGGCAGTCAATGAAAATACAGATGCATCGTCAACGGTTGGTGGCTGTCTATGAGTAAGGGAGGCACAGAGGTTGAGGAGGGGTACTCCTGCTCTATGTGCGCCTGAGATGTAGAATCAGTAGATGAGGAGCTCTTGGAATGAGCCCCCTGGGTCTCCATAGGAGACAATTTCTTGTCTGTAGAATCTTCGATGTTGTTTCTTGTCGATGACTGCCGTTCAGAAGTTGCTCTAGCTGCTGCGTGTGAGCTGAAGATGGCGGGAAAATGAACTGAGAATACCAGGGACTGCCCACTCTTACATAGAAAACAGGAAGCTGATGTCTTGTGTGGGCGGCCCCTGGTAAAAGACTGCTAGAAGAGCTGCTGTGTGCCACAGCGACCTCTCGTGACAACCCAAGTGTATTATCTACTGCAAGAGACCACTCCGTGGAAGATCTACTGTTGCAGGTGAGTAACCTGTGTTTCTAGGGATGTGGATAAGATGTTCTATCCACACTAACTGGCAGACTCCTAGCAGTTCTCCAGGAGGAGGGAGGCAAGGCGCACACACCCTACTTTGGAAACAGAGATTGGAGAACTGAGGTCCTAAAACCAGCATCCCGGCATGGCTCAAGGTCAATGTGGTAATGAGAAATGAAGGTATGTGCTGACTTCCAGGTAGCAGCCCTGCAGACTTCCTTGATAGGGATGTCCCTAGAAGCAGCCACCTTCACAGTGGTATGGTGGGTGGAATAAGCCCTTAGCCCACCAGGAGGCTCCCTACCTGCCAACCTATAGCAGAGATCAATGCAGGGTGTGATCCATCTGCTTGGCTGCAGGTCTGCCAGGTGCAACTTCAGCGTAGGTGACAAACAGCTGGCGAACCTCCCCCCGAACTCCAGCCGTGTGCTCTTTGTAATAAGTGAGCACTCGCCTCAGGTCCAGAGTATGGAACCTGTGTTTGGCCTTTGAGGTGTGATTGGTGAAGAACACCGGGAGAGTCATCACCTGGTTCAGGTGAAACTCTGACACAACCTTCGGGAGGAACTTCAGGTTGGGGTGCAGGACAACCTTGTCCCTGTGGAAGACCAGGTAAAGAGACTCCACCGAGAGCACCTGGAGCTCACTGATCCTTCTGGCTGACGTGACAGCCACTAGGAAGGCGATCTTCCATGACAGGTGAAACATCTCACACCTGTGCATCAGTTCGAATGGCTTGCCCATGAGCTTTGCCAAAAGCAGCAACAAGTCCCACAGTGGTGGTGGTTCACGCACTGGAGGGGAAATGTGACTGAAGTCTTTGAAAAAGTGCCAGACCACCTTCTCCTGTGCCACCGATTGCTGACCAGCCCGCGCCTGGTAAGAAGAGATGACTGCGAGGTGCACATTAAGGGTAGTCGACCGAAGTCATCTTTGGAGAGAGATCACAGGTAGTCCAAAATGCTAGCCACTGGAGAGGTCAAAGGGTCCAACCCCTTGCCCTGACACCAAATGGAGAAACTCTTCCATTTGAAGGCATAGCCATTTCTGGTGGATTCCTTTCTAGATGCCTCGACTACAGTGAGAACATCTTCACACAGACCCGAAGCCTGGAACTCTAGCCGCTCAGGAGCCAGGCTGTCAGGTGCAGGGATTGAAGGTCGAGGTGGAGTACCTTCCCCTGATTGATGGATAGCGGGTCCAGGCATGTGGGAAGATGCCTTGGGAGGCTGATGCTGAGGCTGAGATCGGGGTACCAAAACTGGCGTGGCCAGTCCGGAGCCACTAGGGTCACCCATGGCTTGTCCCTCCTGACCTTGAGCAACACTTTGTGGATCAAGGAAAGTGGAGGCATAAAAGAGGCCTGGGGTCCACGGCCTCGAGAAGGCATCCCCTGCAGCAAGCCCTGCTGAGAGGGATGGGTACAAAACAGCCTTAGCTTTGCATTCTCCCTGGAGGCGAACAGGTCCGCCTGAAGGGTGCCCCACTGGGAGAACGGACTGTAAGCTACCTCCGGATGGAGAGACCATTCGTGAGATGCCTCGCCTACCTGGCTGAGGGTGTCTACCAGTTGGTTGGAGGCTCCTGCCACATGGATAGCTAGGAGATCTGCCACCAGGCTGCACATGAGGGCCCAGATGCGAACAGCTTCCTTGTACAGAGGCACGAGTGCATCCCGCCCTACTTGTTGAGGTGGTACATGGTCATGGTGTTGTCCGTCTGGACCTGAAACACTCGACTCTGAACAAATGGAGCGAATGTGGTCAGCGCCAGCCGAATCGCTCGGAACTCCAGCAGGTTGATGTGGCATCGGGACTCCTGGGAGGTCCAGAGCCCGTGGATCTGTGGTCCTCCAGGTGGGTATCCCAGCCCGTGACAGATGTGTCAGCCATCAGGATGACCATTGGCTCGGGGCAGATAAATGGGATCCTTTCCTGCAGATGTCCTGGGACGAGCCAGCTCCTACTACAGGGAGGTCATATGCTGATGAGCCCATCGGACCATGCTGGTGCAGGCCGCCATGTAACCCATAAGGTGCAAGAAGGGAACCTCCGCCCTGTCCACCGGGAGCTGGACTCTGGCTCAGCAAGAGTCGAGTTCTGTCCTGAAGAAGTTGATAACCTGTGAGGGTACGAGTTCTGAGTTGGCCTGTTTAACCAGGATGCCAAGGTTGATGCAGGGCTGGAGGGCCAGATCCCTAGACCGCTCCACCTCCTGCCTGCAGGGACCTACGATCAGCCAGTCATCTAGGTAGGGGTACACCCAGACCCCTCGCGCTTCAGGTAAGCTGCCACCACCGCTATGCATTTGGTGAAGACCCTGGGGATCAAAGAGAGGCTGAATGGCATGGCCTGGAACTTGTAGAGGGTTCCCATGGCTCAGAAGTGGAGGAACCTCTAGTGGTACGGACGGATTGGGACGTAAAAGAACGCGTCCTGTAGATCCAGGGAGCAAAACCACATGTTCTGCATGAGAGATGGTATGATCTGAGACAGAGTGACCATCCTGAAAGTGCAAGGCCTGAGGAATTTGTTCAGGTCGTGCAGATCTAGAATGGGGAGCCAGAACCCCTTCCCGCCCATTTTGGTACCAGGAAGTACCTGGATACAAACCCTGGGCATTCCGGAGGATCCGCTGGCCTTGAGCAAGACCTCCTTGCAGAGGAGCTGGGCTATGACATCTCGGAGAACAGACCGAATGTCTGCGGATACCAAGTCCTCCCATGGGGCGTGGGCTCGGCTGGGAGGGTACTGCTTGAACTCTAGAAGCAGACCCTAACCAACCACTTCCAGAACCCACCTGTCCATTGTAACAGTGGACTAGGTGGAAAGGAAGTGCTGGAGCTGGCTCCCCACAGGAGGAACCAGGGGAGGTGTGACGGGCATGAGGGAGGCACCCCTCATCTCAACACTGAGAAGGCTTGGAGGAGGAGGGCCCAGTTGAGGGGTCGCCGGGTCTCTTCCCTCCGGGTTTTCTGACCACTGAGGCCACGGACTTGGCCCGAGGTCACCAGGACTGAGCCTGCTGGCCAGACTGGTGCTGGGCTGGTTTTGCTGCAGGAGTAGAGGATCGAAAGGGCTTGCACTTTTGCTGCTTAAAGCCCTTGGGGTCCTTCTGCTCGGATGTCACAGAGTCCAGGGTGGCATTGGACTTTTCAGTGCGCTGGAAGTGACCCTCCACACCAGGCTCGAAGAGGTCGGTGCCTAAAAAAGGGACATCCGCCAGCTTGTGCTGGGTGTTTGCCGTGAAGGTTGAGATCTGCAGTCAAGCCCTACGGTGCATGGTAACTGCAGTCACCACTGAGCGGGCACAGGAGTCTCCTACATTTAGAGCCATCTGGAGTTGCTGTTTTGCCACAGCTCGACCCAGGTCATGGACCTGCTTGACCATGGTTTATAGGTCTGCTGGGAGGTGAGGAATCTCCTCATCCAGGGAGCCCAACAGGGCATGGGAGAAATGTGCCATGAGGACAGCCAAGCTCGCCTGGTGGAGGCCTAGTGAAGCGGCAGCATAGACCTTATGAGACGAGTATATCAATTTCTTGGACTCCTTGTCCAGCGGTCTGTCAACATCTCCAGTACTGCCCAAGCGTGTAAACATGGAGTCAGCCACCAACCCGTCAGTTGAGGGATGCTCCGTGAAACCCAAAAGGGTGTCGTTGGGTACCGCATATTTGCAGGCCATCCGGGCCGAGGGCGTACGGCAAGAGGAGGGGTGTTGCCAGAGCTCCAGGGCATGGCCAACAATTGCCTCAGCCACTAGGAAAGCCTTCGCTGGAGAGTCCCCTTTATCCAGAATTTCTGTTAGGGGGTAACGAGCTCGCTTTTGAATGAGCCCTAAACTCATACATGTAGACTCTAATCTGAGATGGAGAATTCTCATGAATGAAGTGGGGCCATCCTCCATCGAAAGATCTCCTATTGACTCTGTGTCCAAAGGACAGGTGTGCAAGAGGAATCCTCGGACTCCGAAGAGTCCGCATAAAGCAGGCGACCATATGAATCCCTCTCAACCTGCCACGGGCAGTCAGGTGTGAGAGTGACTGAAAGCCAATGAGGAAGCGCCTTAGCCATCTAAGACTCCTTGGTTGGAGCCCCGGTCATTGGCTTCTTGGGTGGTGGCTCCACCATGATTGGTAGAGAAGCCAGCTTCGGCCAAACCGAAAAGTACAGTTATTTAAGAACTTACTATAACTGTAGATCTTCAAGAAGAGCTCCTGCAGCAGGCTACACCTTAAGAACTATGCCGTCAGGCACTAGGACTCCACGGCAAACTTCTAGCGAGCAGTACCCAGCTGGTGTCCGCCCCTTATGTCGGTCCGCCCACCGATGTCACCCTCTTTATAAAGGAGGTGGTCCCCAGCCCCACCTCAGTTCACCTGCCAGAGGTTATTCAGCAGGAAGGAAGGAAGCTGAGGCAAGTGCCGAAAGTTCCCAACAGGAGAAATTTAATAGGGGAATGGAGGGAGGGAAAATAGCGCCTGTTGCAGGAGCTCTTCTCAAAGATCTACTGTTACAGTAAGTTCTTATGTAACTGTACTATCTTACTTCGAGAATGAGCTCCTGCAGCAGGCTACAACTTAAGGACTGAGTCCCAAGCTATGTCCCAGAAAGGGAGAAAAGGAAATACAGGGTGGTAGGTAAACCCCTATTAAATGTTTAGGAAATTAGGCCTTGGAGCACAGCTAGGCCGAACCCTGCTCTTTTTCTGAAAGCAGTGTCCAGAGTGTAGTGCTTAACAAAGGTGTGCACTGAGTTCCATGTTGCTGCAGCGCACATGTCTGACTTCGAAACGTTTTTCATAGCTGTGAAAGATGCAGCCATCCCCCTTGTGGAACGTCCCTTGACCAGTCCCGGCAAGGGCATTTCATACTTGTCGTAAATGAAAATAATGCAATTCTTTAATCATTTTGACATGGTTTGTTTTGCCACAGGTTTTCCCAGAGTCCTATGAGCAAAGGAAATGAACAACTGATACGATTTTCGGACCAATTTAGTACGGTTCAGGTAGTAACTAAGGATTCTATGAACGTCTAGAGTGTGAAGAAGGGCCTCCCCCCGATTTGAATACTCAGGATAGCAAACCGGAAGGCAGGTGTCTTGATTCGGTGTCAGCTCAGACACTACCTTCGGAAGAAATGTAAGATTAGTTCGAAGAGACACCCGGTCTCTGAAAAATTAAATAAGGTTCTTAATACATCAGGGCTTGCAGCTCTGAAATCCTTCGAGCTGAAGTGATGGCAATTAAAAATAATGGTTTTCAAGAGAGAAAGCGGAGGTTGCAATCTGTGGCCAGTTCAAAGGGAGGTATGATTAACTTCTCTAGAACGAATAAAAGGTCCCACGGGGGGATGAGATCCCTGATTGGAGGCTTCATATGAAGCACGTCCCGTAGGAATGTATGGACAAGGTCCAACTGAGCAACACTCCTACTCTCCACAGGTGCATGATAAGCTGAAATAGCACAGAGATGCACCTTAATGGAAGAGTATCACAGCCCCATGTCCGGAAAGCAATAGAAGATATTCCAACACTGATTTCACCGAGCAAGTTAAAGGGTCCAGGGAACGTGCAGCTGCCCAGATGCAGAAGCGTTTCCATTTCGTAGTGTATGTAGCTCTTGTAGATGGCTTTCTTGCCACTGCTAGGACTTCGGCCACCCTCTGTGAAACTCCATGCCTGGAGACAGCTAAGTCTGCAGGAGCCATGCATGAAGGTACAAGGACTGAAGATCAGGGTGGACTAACGTGGGATAGCAAGCTGGACGACAGAGATAGCTGAAAAGGTGGTTGTACTGCCAACCGCTGCAAGAGGGAGAACCATATCTGTTGCAGACAAAGTGGAGCTACCAAGATCATTGTTGCTCCTTCCACCTGTAGCTTGAGCAACACTTTCTATAACAGGGGAAAAGAAGGGAATGCATAAAAGAACCTCCCTGTCCGACAGAGGGACAAGGTGTCTCGCCAGAAAACACCAGGCCCAGGATCTAGTGAGCAGAAATTGGGCAGTTTTGCATTGCATGGGGATGCGAAGAGGTCCAGCTCTGGACATCCCCATCTTTCGAAGAGTTCATCCACCACTTCTTGAAGCAGCTCCCACTCGTGGTTCCTGGACCGGGAACGGCTGAGCTCGTCTGCTAGGATGTTTTGGACGCCTGGGACATAAACCGCTGTTAGCGTGAGTCCATGTTCCACGGCCCAGTACCACTCTCTCATGGCTTTTCTGCACAGAGGGTAGGAGTGCCTCCCCCCCCGCTTGCTGATATAAAAGACCACCGACATGTTGTTGGTTTGAAGAAGCAGGGGACCATAGGAAAGGTGAGTCTGAAAGGCCTGCATGGCATACAGAATCGCCCTCATCTCTAAAATGTTGATGTGCAGGGACACTTCTATGTCTGACCATGTGCCCAGAGTACGGTGATTCTGAAAATGAGCTCCCCATCCCAGATCCGATGCATCCGTGGTTAGTATTTGGCTTCGAGAATTCGATTGGAATGGGACTCCCGCTTCCAAATTGGAAGAAGTCAGCCACCATGATAGCATTTGCTGAACAGCCCTCGACACACTTTTGGGATGTTTGAGGTCGTCGGACCTCTGGTCCCATTGAACCCCTTAGGTTCCACTGAGGAACTCTCATATGCAAGCATGCTAGCGGTACTGGGGGTATTGCCACTGCCATGTGCCCTAGGAGCTGCAACATAGTCTTTGCTGTAACTCGGTTGGATGCAGCTATTCCAGAGGCCTGGTCTCTCAGCCGACTGGCCCTGTTGGGTGGGAGGAAAGCCCTTCCCTGCTGTGTGTCCAGAATGGCCCCTATGTACTGCAGACGTTGGCAGGGCCAAGGACATGACTTTGGGAGGCTGACTGTTATCCCCTGCTACTGGAACATAAGGAATGTATCTGAGACGGTGTGAATTAACTGCGACCTGGAGGGGGCAGTTAGAAGCCAATCGTCCAGGCAAGAATAGATGAAATTACCCTGTTTCCTTAAAGCAGCTGCCAATACCGTGAAACATTTGGTGAACACCCTTGGAGCCGAGGAGAAACCGAAAGGTAGAGCCTGGAATTGGTAGTGGTTCCCCTGAAACACTGGTATGTGTAGGTATGCATCTTGCATATCTAGGGAGCACAGCCAATCCCCCTGACTTAGCATGAGGATGAGACTGGATACGGTCACCAACCTGAACCTCTTGTATTCGATGTACTGGTTCAGCTAGCTTAAGTCCAGCATGGGCCCTAGGTCTCCCGTCTTCTTCGGGACTAGGAAAAAGTGGAAGTGGTACCCAGTTCCCTGTTGGGAGGGAGGAACAAGCTCAATGGCTCTTTTAAGAGCAAGGCCTGGATCTCTTCAATGATGAGGGCTGAGTGGGCTGGGGAGTATCGAGAGGGGGCTGGAGGATTGTTTGGGGGGTTCGGCAAACTCCAGCGTATAACCCTTATCTATGATGTCGCAAATGTCTGTTGTAATGTTGGCCCACCCATTTAGGTAGAGGGAGAACCGACACCCTACTGTCTCCCCCCATTGCCTCCGCTGGGGGTGGTGGCAAGGAGTCATGCATGGGTGACTGGGGTGGGCAGCAAGGGCTGGGAGGATTTGGCACTCCTAGGCCTGCCGTTTCCAGATGGTTGTGAGGGAGCCTTTCACTTGAAAGGACCTCGGGGCTGTTGGCACCTGGGCACCAAAATGGCCTATTCTTGGACTGCTGAGGGTCCGACTGGCACATATGGTGGACAGACTGCACCGCCTTCCCTGAGTCTTGCAGATCCATAATGATTTTTTGTACGTCCTCTCCGAAGAGGACAGACCCAAGGAAAGGAGCATCCAGGATGGAATCCTGGCGGTCCTGTCTGAACCCGGATACCCTCAGCCAAGAGTGACAACAGAGGCAGATCCTGGTAACCGTGGCTTAAGTGGCTATGTCCACTGAGTCATAAGATGCGCTCAGCACATGCTTCCCTACTTGCAGTCCGGACTGACGGATGTCCAAAAGTTCTGTATGGGACGGGCCTTCAGGCTGCTTTTGGGCTAGCTCCAGGGCTTTTTTCCAAAGAGACTTCTGGTAAAGCACCATGTGTGCTAGAAAATTTAGAGACCGTATGGAACAGGTGGAAGAAGCGTAGACTCTCCGCCCAAACTGGTTACATTTCTTAGACTAATTGTCGGGGGAATGTGAGCTCATGTGTTCTCATGTGTTTAGGCTGCTTAGTCCTACCATGGAATCTGCCCTCGGATTTTCTCCCTGGAAAGGCTCAGCCTTAGGGGACTTACAGAGTCAGTCCACCTTCTTGGGGACAGCTGAGAAAGAGGAAGGGTGCTCCCAAGCCAACTTGGTTAAGTCCTGGAAAGGGGAACGGAGGGGGGATGACCAAAGGTTTTGGGTCACTCATGCCCAAAAAGGTGTGGAGCTTCTTCCTCTCCAGTTCCAGTTCCTCCATATCCCACTGGTTCAGGAATTGGATGTGGTGCGTAACATCCATGAAGGTGGGGTCATCTGGGGGAGACCTGGGTAAAGTACGGGGACCTTCTGGCTCCAGGGAGTAACCCTTGGAAGAGCAGTCCGAGGAGTAAGGGCGGCCTCTAGAGGAGGAAGAGGAGGCTGACCTTGGAACACTTGTGCCTGTGCTGGCGTCTACTCCTGTCTTCTGAAGACGACAACCTGGACGAGGAGCAGCAATGCCTGCCCCTGCGATGCTCCGGATCTCAACCTGGTGGAGTTGGAATCCTGGGTAAGAGTGGACACGATGACCGAGGGTTCGGAACCGGCATCTTGTCCGGGACTGGGGAGGGAGGCTGTTGCGGTGGAGGAGGTGGGGGGTCATCTTTCTTGGGCAAATTCCCCTTAACTGTATTCCACCAGGATGTGAACAGCTGTCTGACGTCTTCCAAGGGAACCACGGGCACTTGTGAGGGTGGTGTACCCTAGGTTCCACGGGAGCCTTTGGAGGGTTGCTGGGCCCTGGCATCTGCCCTGGGTGTTTGTCCAGACCCAACGGTGTGTTAAGACCTGTAGCCTGGTGGCCCGGCGTCTGGTCTCCGACGCCTGGTTGTCCAGCACAGGAACAGAGGGTGTATGGCCCGTTGCTGTGTCGACTGGTACCCGATCATCAGACTGAAGATTCATCGCAGACTGCAGCCCTGGCATCAGATTCTGAGGCAGTGGACCCGGGGGGCATCTGGGCTAGAGTAGTCACCCCAGACTTCTGATCGTTTGTTGCCTTATCCTGTGGCATCTGCCTCTGGTCCTTAGGCCGGTCGTCCGAGACCTGCGTCAGGGTTTTTGCTTTTGCAGCTGACCTGTCTCAGGGGGAGCGTTCCCTTTAGCGGGAACGCTTCCGGTGTCTGCGCTTGTCATCTGCTGTCGACGACGAGCTGGAGTAGGAAGACGACGCTGGAGCCTTATCAGCTGAAAACCCGGCCTTAGGTCCTGATGGTTGCTGGAAGGGCCTAAGACTTAGGGAGGGAACCGAAGGCCCTTGCCCCGAAGAGCTGCCGCCCACTGAGAGGGTAAGATTGGGCACCTTCACCAACGGCAGGCAGGAGGATGTAAGCTTGACCGGGGCAGAGTCCGCTCTCTTGCCAGAGTGTGAACTGGAATGCTTGTCCTTACAGTGGGGAAATTTTGAACAAGACTCCGACCTACTGTGACTGTGCTCCTTGTACTGGTGTTTCCCTCCTGAGTGTTTCTCCTTATGGGAAGTCGGCGACCTGGAGGCTGAGGAGCCAGCCTTTAATGGATGTTGAAGGGCGGTGAGCTGCTGCTCCATGATGTAGGCCTGGAGTGTCTTGCGGCGATGTATGCGGGTCAGCTGGTTGAATTTTCCGCTGTCCTGGCAGGCGTCCACGTTGTGGTCAGGCCCCAGGCAGAAGAGGCACTGGGAGTGATCGTCTTTTGCCGGAATCTGCCGCCCACATGGATACCTAGATTTCTGTCACTTTGCTGAAGAAGACAGAAACAACATAAACCAATTTGAAAAGACCAATTATTTAAAGAAAAAACCGGTACTTCTTGATCTAGAAGACTAAAGATGGCAGTCAACAGATGCAACGAGGTGCCCGAGGAGCCGAAGCGCACAGGTCAACAGTGGGAAAACAACTGAGGTGGGGCTGGGGACCACCTCCTTTATACAGAGGGTGACATCAGTGGGTGGACCGACGTTAGCGGTGGCAGACCCCAGTTGGGTACTGCTGGCTAGAAGTTTGCTGTGGAGTCCTAGAGCCTGACGGCATAGTCGTTAAGGTGTAGCCTCCTGCAGTAGCCCATTCTCAAAGTAAGAACGGTCTGAACTGGCTCCGCTGGGAAGGAATGGTGTTGACCAGCCCCACCAGGGGTGTCTGTGTCGGCCTCTCAGGCGACAGCCAGCTGATGGCCGGGGCGGTAGCTGGAGTTGGTTTCAGTCCAGTCAACACTAAATGATGCCACATAAGGTCTTCATAGCATTGACGCAACTTGCACAGATGCCGCTCCTCACCCGGGGAGGGCGAGCAGTGCTGGCGGCAGTGCTGCTTCCATGGTGACGAGAGACACTGACTGATGTCGTGGGGACCTACTTGACCCAGAAGATGAAGACCTCGACCTTGGTCATCGGTGGTGCCGATGGGGGGGGGGGGGCTCAGAAGGAGCCAGGGAGATCTGCAGCTCCTCTTGGTCTGGGTTGATGACTGGAGGGTCCGGCTCAGCGGGCTGGGCCGCTCCTTCAGTGGTCATCGTTAGGAGTCCTGAACAGAGGGTTGTTGGCCTCCTCAGATGACAACTGGTTGACAGGGTCAAGAAAAATCTCGGCTGCTTCATCGGCTGGCGTCTCAGCCAACTGGCCTGATGGGGTCTCCATGAAGCCAGTGGCCAAGGCCACAGTTTTGACTGTAGTCAAAACCAGAGACTCCTAAGAATGAGAACGCTCCCGATCCCAAGCTCGATGATGATGAGTCTTCTCTTTATCTTTCTTGGACTCCTCCTTGCATGAGCAGGAACTGTGCGATTTGGAAGGACCCTGCCCCTTGGTCGAGAGGGACTGACACAGCTCCTTGAAGGAGGCCGAATAAGTGGAGCCCAACTGGAGGCGGAGCAAAGCCGAGGCTAAGAGGATCGTGGTGCCGCTCGGGCTGCTTCCCTCTTCAGGGCTTAAGTCGCCCAACTGTTTACGACCCCATGGTCACGGAGACTACCCAATGGGTATCCTTGGATTTGACCGGCAGATAAAGTTTCTCTGGGTGACCCCATTTCAAGTAGGCAGCGCGGTCCTCGAGAACCGCTGCATAAAACGACCAACAAATGTCGCAGACCTGAGGATCCTGATTGTGGTCGAGACAGTAGACACACGTGGCATGTTGGTTGGTACATGACATTTTCTGCCCACATGGGCACCTTTGGAATCCGGGCAAGGATTTATCCTACATCGCGATTGAGCTGAAGATGGAACTCGAATGAGTTTAAATTTAAGTTTAGGAAGGAAATCCGAAGATTCGAGTGCCAGGGCCAACTCAATGCGGGAATGGTAAGAAGGGAACCTGCTTCTTTCAGCGGAAAGTAAGATCTGGCGTCATGGGTCGCAGCCAAAGGTTATATCACCTGGGTGGGTGGGAGGAGCCAACTTGAAGACTTTCTGGCTAGATTTAAAGGGAAAGGACAATGCCAGTTAGTGTGGATAGAACATCATATCGACGTCCCTAGAAAACACATTACTTGAATGGAGCAGACCTCCTTCTGGTTGGCCAACTACACTGTTAGTGGGACAGAAGGAAGAAGGGGAAAAAGTAACCACTGCTCAACGCCCACCGGGCTCAGTAGGGTGAACAAGTCACAGGGCGAGTGTCTTGCCTTAGGCAGAACATCTGACCCATTCTCAAATGTATATAGCGTGTTTTTTGTTTGTTGATATGTTTAATGGTATGCGGGGTATTACACTTGAGGAAACAAATATCTATATGCCCATGGGCAATGCTATAACCTCAGAGAATGTGCAAGTATATGGGGCGGGGGGGAGACACCAAAGTACAAATGGTCTTACAGACTGATGGTCTATCTCATTGGTAACAGGCTACCATGCAGAGCTGGGCTCATCCTTTTTCTGTTGTAATATAGTTAACAGTCCCATTACCTATGCTATATGGAATGTGAAGGGGGTGCAAACGATAAGAAAATGGTACAACAATTTGCAACACCTCAAAAAAAACTATAGGTACAAATATCCTTTTTTACAAGAGACCTATTTATAGGGAGACGAAATAACCCTGCTGAGGAGAGAGTGGGTTGGGCAGGCATTTGGCACGGGAGAGGACACTAGGAAAAAAGGAGTGGAAATCCTTATTGCCAGGTCAATCCAATTTAAATTGTGGAAAGAAGTGGGAGTCATATTTTTACGAGGCACACTGGGGCAGACAAGAGATAGTCCTGGGATCTATATATAGCCCAAACATGGATAACCCAGGCTTTTTTGCAAAAATAAGCCGAATGCTGGCCCCATGGGTATACCTCCCAGTACTCCTAGCCAAGGACTGGAACATTATTGTTAGTCATACTCTAGACAGAAACACAGTACTCCACAGAGGACTAACACCAGCCCAGATGGCAACTAGGGACCTTATGGACACTATGGACCTCACGGACTCCTGGCGTACCTTACACCCAGATGTTAGAGATTTCTCATTCTACTTGCTCATCCACCACACTTTCTGCAGACTCACCCTCTCATTACAGCTAAACCAGACCCCCACGCAGGAAAGAAAGGGGAGACTAAACCATCAAATTTAAAAAGGTAAGACTTTATTCACACAAATAAAACAATTCATGGAAGACTTTATTCATAGCAACAAATATTCTGTACCCAACGTTGACATCTTCTGGATAGCCTTCAAATGTGGAGGGGGGGGCACTGATCTGGTGGCATCTAAGAGAAAAAAAGCTGACAGATCAGAAGGCTAGACGCTTTATTAAGGCAAAGAAAAGCATGAGAAAAAGTTTGGTCTAGAACTGCCCCAAGCGTACTTGGCTGGAACTGAACAGACTCTGGACCACCTATGCTGAACTAAACAGAGAAGTGGCAGAGCCTGCCATACCCCGAGCTAGGGTTAAATACTCTGATCCAGGCAAGAAGGTGAGAAAGTTGATGGCCCTTCACATCAGGCAGCAAGAGGCATTCAGAACAGTACAAGGGCTGAGGGTCCCTGAGAAGTCTGGCCTGGTCACCCAACCCAAAGAGACAGCCGAAGAATTTAAAAACTATTACCAAGAATTGTACAGCAAAATGGAATCTGATCCTAGCGCCATGAAACTGTAACTAAACTTAAACTCTATCCCTATACCAAAGCTGAGCAAAGAGGAGAGCAAAATCTTGGCCTCAAAGCTCACAACAGGAGAAGTTCAACAGACAATCACAAATCTGGCTCTTGATACAGCCCCTGGGCTTGATTGCTTCTTCTCAAACATTTACAAATGTTTTAGGAAGGAATCGGACTTGTTCAAGCACATATGTCACCAAGGAGTCAAAAAAATGCTTGACAGGTGCCTTAATCAACCTGACTCCAAAACCGGGCAGAGACCACATTCCGATGGATAACTATAGGTCAATCTCGCTAACAAACTCAGACATTAAACTTTTGGTGAAGACACTGGCGATGTACTTAATGAAGTGTTGGGGACAATCACAGCAGAGGAGCAGGTGGGCTTCATGCCCGGAAGGGTGTCCTCGAACCATTTATGGAAACTGATGTACCTTGTCTCAGCATCAGGGGAGCCAGATACCCCGGCAGCTCTGGTGTCCCTTCCTTCCCCATATTTATTTTTTCTTGTCCTCTGCGCCATGGCGGCTGGCTCAGCCTTGTCCCTACCTCACTATTCATCTGATGTCCTCCAGTCTTGACGAGCTCCATTCCCCCATGGATTATTCCCCCCTTCCCATGGCGGGGCCAGAAACGGCAGGGCCATCCTCCCCCCCCACCCGGTGATCCTGTGTCCAGATTTGGAGTCAAGCAGACCAGTGACACAGTGGGACAAGGGCAGGCAGGACTTCATGAAGCCCACAATCACCATTTTCCTCCATATTTTTTCCTCTGCCACAGTGGCCATAAATGCATGTGTGTGGAGGCACATACGCACTATGTAACTGTGGCCCCTATACTACGTTGTTCAACTGTGGCATTGCCACTCGGCCTTCACCAGATAGCCATGAAGCAAGCCAGTGAATCCCCCCAACCCAGAAAGCAGTCCGTTGGATGCTCGATTTTCTCCCTCCCCACTGGCCCCCAGCAACCCGTGCTTGTTCCCAAACACGGGTTGCCAATGCGACAGGAGGTAAGGCATTGAATGCCTCAGCCCTCCAAGCCACTGGCCCGGCTGACTCTGGTGTCCCTTGATGGAGCAGAAGTATTTGACAGAGTGCACTAGGACTAGCTTTTTGTGGTCCTGACCAGGTTCGGCATCCCAGAGGAATTCATCAAATAGGTCAGAGGCCTATACTTATGCCCCACGGCCCAAATATTTTGTAACAGGGTGTACTCCCCAACCTTTGGCCTGTATAAGGGCATGAGGCAAGGATGCCCACTTTCCCCCTTACTCTTCAATGTATTCCTGGAGCCCCTAATTCTAACACTCAAACAAACCTCTGATATTAGAGGAATAACACTGGAAGAGAAAGAATATATAAAGTATCTGTATATGCTGACGACAATGCTCCGCATCAACTCCCTTGACTTGTCACTGAACAGTTCTGGGACGTATCTAACTACAAGCTAAACATCAACAAAACTGAGGTAATGCAGGTAAATGCTGGTCTGTTAAGGGCAGAAATAAAAGCACTACGAGTCAAACAGCAAGCAGAGAAACTTAAATACATGGGTATTTACCTAACATGCAATCCTAGGAAAATGATCTCTGCTAACCTAGATCCACTGGTAAGACAGCAGGACCTGGACCGATGGAGCCACTAACGCTGTGGGGGAGGATCACCCTGATAAAAATGAACCTACTACCTAGAGGGCTATCCCCTCTGAGTATGCTTAATGTGTACATACCCCCAAAATGGTTCACATCCCTGCACAGCTACATTTCAAAATTCCTGTGGGGAGGAAAGGTGGTCCAGAGAGCGTATAGAAAGTTATCATCCCCTAAACTACTTTGGGGGGGAGGGGGGTTACCTGACCTATATCTATACTACCTGGCTATCAACTGTAGTAAGTACCTTAAGTGGCTATAGGAACTCACCGGATCATGGGGGGATAATATATCCCATTATGGCTACAAACAAACAGATTTATGTAGAAGACACAATATAGATATTAAATCCCTATATACAGTATATGCAATAGGAGTGGGCTTAGAACTCATTGAATAAATCCATTTATCTTCACAGTTGTTGAATAAATAAAATTTATCCATATAGTAGCTATGTCACAATCACTCGAACTCATTTAGAATGTTCAACCTTAGTAGCAGTATTAACCATATTTAAATGCGAATAACTTTAAAACGAAAAAAGATAGCATGATACTATAAGCATAAAAGTTGTTCAGCACAAAATTATCTACAAAATGAGTGGTGTTTCATTTAAAGATACCTTATAGATTTTTTTATAATTAGCAAAAAATGCAATTTTTTGTTCACTTTTTTGACAAATATATGCAGAAAAAGGTAAACAATCAAAAGCAAATGTCCCTGCACTGACAGAAAACATCCCTATTGCATAAATGAAATATACAACGGTGATCTGTCAGGTAAATAATATATCTACACTTGTGCTGTTTGGCCTCGGACACCTCACTTGTGGCATACGCCACTTGTGAGGTTACCCAAGGTCAACCAGCACTTGTAAAGATAAATCATTTATCTGACAGCTCACCATTGCATATCCCTTATATATACACTAGAGTTATACAATTTCCTGGAGAGTTTAGGGAAACCCCAATCGTGGCATCGCTACGTGCCCACAACCAGCTATGCAACCTATTGATGCTGCAACCCACAGTAGACATCAAATAGTCCTTACTTCGAAATCCGAAGTTCCTCATAGGTGGGAAACCCATTAATGACCCTCCATGGACCACCCTTCACATTGTTAACCTTAGACAATAACCTAATTCAGTTTATTTTTTATACTGGAAAGGCATGTGAGCAAAATTGCCGGTTTTACAAGCATCCATTTTTACACAGACAAACAGGTACATTACAGGTTATACAAGAAATGCAATAAAGACAGTGTTAGGTAATAATTTAAAGTGTTTAAACGGGGGGATCAAATAAAAAGATATACACTATCAAACATGTAGGCAGTAGTGGGACAGTGTGAGAAGGAGGAGTCTAAGACAATCAGGGAAGAAAGCATTTACAGATTTGGAAACTCGACTGGTGGCTTTTTTTTTTTTCACATACACTTTTTCTGCTCCTCCTCCTCGGGGTGAGCAGGTGGCTCCAGCCCCTCCCTTGGAGGGGACTCATCTCTCCAGCTAGGCTTCTCCGCACCCATCCCTCCCAGCCATCCCCCAGAGGTTAGCCCCCCATGACAGGGTTGATAGTGAGGGGCACCACCCTCCCCCCCTCCAAGAAGCCAACATGTAGATTGCCGGGGGTGCAGACAGCCATCATGGAGCCTGCCAGCTTTGTCTTTTTCCTCCAGTTTTATGCCCCAGGGCCCACAAACGCGCAATGGGCGGGGTGACTGTCTCCACGGAGGCAGTCCAACGCCCTTGACATGGGCCCTTCCCATTCTGGGCAGCACGCCTGTGCCGACAGCCAGCCACCGCTGGGTGTCAGTCTACAGTACGCTGCACCGTCCCCCCTTCCCCGAGGAAGGAGAGCTTTTTATTTATTTATTTGGATTCGGAAAATACCTTTGAGTCATAGACTCATTTACAAAGGTTCCATGTCACAGAGATACGATACAGACAGACATTACTAATGACTGATCAGTGATAAAGTTCAGTTTTGTTACAAAGAACAGCAAAGGCTAGCATTCAAATGCTAGGATTACTTAGTACAGGTCCTACACAATACCGGTTGAACGCAGATATGAATCAATGCCTGACAGACTCTGGTTAGGCTCAAAAGCGGGGGTAGAGTCAGGCCAGTGGCCATCGTCAGTGGAGAAGGAGGGAATAGGGCAGGGCTCAGTTGCAACTGCAGGCACTTGAAGTCAGGAGGTGGACCCTAAGGTGGGTTTTGAATGGGCTAAGTCTAAGTTCATTTACCAAGGAGGTGGGTAGGCTGTTCATCCACAAAGGGGCCCTGTAGCTGAAGGACCTTTGGAATTGGGAGGTACAGCAGGAGGGAACCGAGAGGAGATGCTTGTCAGAGCTATGGGCGTGCTCTTAAGATCTAGGTAGACTAAAGGGGCAAGCCCAGTGGGGGAGAGGCCAAGGGCAATTTTTTTTTAGCCATGAGGCAAGTGTGGAACCTGATTCTGTTGTCAAGTTTAAGCCAGTTGGTAGCGTTATAAAGTGAGCAGGTATGGTTGAGACAGTCACAACCCAGGATGAGGTGGCACGCTTTATTTAGGGAGAGATGGAGTCTAACTAGGGATGAGGTGTTTGCTGTGCCACAGATCAGTAAGGCATAATCAAGCAGCGAGAGGACCGAGGAGGAGACAGCAAGCCTGAGGGCATCTGGGGTAAGACAGTGTTTGAAGCAGTGCAGTAGCCCTAACCCAACATTGAGGGCCTTAGATAGGTGGTGAATATGATAGTGGAAGTTAAGCGCAGGGTCCAAGGTGATGCCCAGGTAATTAAAGGAGTCCACTTGCTCCAGCGGGGTCTGATATGAAGTTAGTACTTGAGGGCAAAGCTCCTTTCGGGTGTTCTGCAGGTGGGAGAATAGCATAACTTTGTTTTTTTTATAGTTGAGAATAAGGCGCTCTGCGGAGAACCAGTTTTCAGCACAGCTAAAGGAGGACTGGAGCTGTCGGCAGACGCTCAATCCTTCCTCGCCTCAGCCGATCCCGAGCGACCTGAGTCCGATCCCAAACCCGGGTCACTGGCGTAGTGCGAGGTGTGGCGTCCAGCACCTTAATCCTCAGCGCCACTGGGCCAGCATTGACTGGTGATGTTTTGCCCCATATGTATTTTAGGATTTTTTTTAACCCCATTTTCTCCCCGACCCGGGACCCCAGCAGACACGTACGTGCATGGAGGCGCACAGTGGGCTCCCACTCAGCCCCTTCCTCCCCACCCTTGGATATTGCTGCCACCTCCCACCTACGCTTCCCACCAGACCTCCACATGGTGGCAGCGGGACTATGGGGGGTGCAGGCAACCACCCCAGGAGGGGAGAGCTGCCTTGTGACTGCTCAATCCCGCTCCATCTCCCCCACCACGCCAGCTCCCCGACAACCCGAGGTCGATCCCGAACCCTGGTCACCAGCATAACGCAAGGTAAGGCGTCCAGTGCCTCAACCTTCAGTGCCACCAGGCCAGCTGCATTGACTGTTGACTCTTAAGGTTGTACTTGAAGGAAGCCAGTGAGGGACACTGAACTAAGGAGGGTGGCAGGCTATGGAACAGTTTCATACCCTTGCAGGAGATGGTGTGCTGACCTTGGGTGGTCTGACAGGAAGGGAGAGCGAAGGAGTGGGTTAACGACTGTCTGGTGGGCCTGGTGTAGGCCAACCTAGGAAAAAGGGAGGCTATGCTGCTTGGTAATAGTTCACGAGTGATTTTGTAGAAAAAGACCAGGATTTTACTGTCCAGACTATCCTCTATTGGAGCCAAGTGGAGGTTTTGTATAGGTCACAGTGGTGGGTCAGTCTGGGGAGGCAGGTGGCAAACTGTATAACGTTGTGATAGGTGGTCCTAAGCCACGAGAAGTTTCTTTGAGAAAGAGAGTGAGGGGTAGTAGACTAGAACCCCATAGTCAAAGATGGGGAGCAAGAAGCTGTTGGCAAGAAGGGTCCTGGATTCGGGAATAAGGTATGGTTTAACTCTGTAGAGCATGCCAAGCCTCTGGTGTGCTTTTCCGATGAGCTGATTAACATGAGGTTCGAATGTTAGATGACAGTCGAGAAGGAGGCCGAGGAACTTGAACTCTGACTCCTTCAATTATATTGCCATCATTATCAGTTAGGGGAAAATCAAAGGTGGAGATTCTTATAGACCACAAGAAAACCATGGACTTTTTTTTTTTTTTTTGAGTTTAGGACTAGTCCCTTGGAGGAGAACCAAGAGTGAAGCCTGTGGAAATCATGTTGGAGTTTGTCTAGGAGGATGCCTGGGTCCTTGTCTTTGCAGAAGAGAGCTGCATCGTCTGCATACAGTATGATTTCAGTGTGTTTGCAAATCTCGGGGAGGGAGTTGACCACGGGATAGAAGAGGAGGGGTCTGAGAATGGAGCCTTGGGGGGGACTCCATATTTGATGGGGCAGGTATCTGAGAGGACTCCAATCACAGTTTTGTGGGCTCTCTGGCTTAGGTAGTTAGAAAACCAGTTTACAACATCCCTGGACATGTTCAAGCAGATGCACCAGGTCACTAATAAGGAAATATTTCCTTTCCTTCAAATAATGCACATTATATCCAGACACTTTAGTGGGAGGCCTTGGAACATCACACATACTTGGTTTACTTGGTTTATGGGACAAAAGAAGGCAACTGCCTATAAGTATTGTCCTCCACATAAGTGGATTATTGTAGATGACCTTGTTCGGTCAACCATTTATCCAGTTTAGATTTAAAAATCGAAAATGAGGGAGAGACTACAATGTCCTGAGGAAGAGTATTCCATAGTCTCGGAGTTCTTATTGAAAAAAAATTTTGTCTATTATTAGTTTTACATTTAGCAATATTAAGCTGTCTATTATTAAGTCTAGAACCAGTTTTCCTATTTGCGAAGGAAATACCACCTTGTTTCATTAAAATAGGATTTTGGATAATCTTGAAAAGTTGAAGTAGGTCGCCCTGTGTTCTTCTTAATTTAAGCGAGTGCAGACCTGTTTTCTGAAGTCTAGTATTATAATCTTCATGAGCTAAGTGTGGAATAGATTTTGTAACTTTTCTTTGAATCTTCCAACCTATCCACATCTCCACGAAGATATGGACTCCAAAATGGAGAACCATAGTCCATATAGGGTCTAATGTGTGATCTATAAAGTGGGAGAATACATTGCTCAGTTCTAGAAATGAAAATATTTTTATTCTCACGAAAAAGTGAATTTGCTTGATTTGCAATTTTATTACAGGAGACACTTGAGTCAACTTGTTATTTACTAAAATCCCCAAATCTTTCAAAACAAGAGGTTTAATAACAGAATTATTCAACGAATATTCTTGTTGAGATTGTTTTACCAAAGTGCAGAACAGCACATTTGGATGTGTTAAACTCCATTTTATTTGTGCGTGCCCACTGCTCAATTTTTGAAAGGTCATTGAGTAATGTTTGTCTGTTTTTACATTATTTACTGCTCCACCAAGTTTGGTATCATCGGCAAATTTCATCAGTAGATTAGTAGACTGGATTTCCATATCGCTAATAAAAATACCAAACAAAGTTGGACCCAAAACCGAGCCCTGTGGCACCCCACTCGTCACATAGCCACAGTCAGACAAAGAGCCATTAACCCGCACCCTCTGCGACCTGCCAGTCAGCCAGTTTTTTATCCATAACACAATATTTGTTGAAAAATTTAATTTGAGTAGTTTAGAAATGAGTGTATTATGAGACACTTTGTCAAAAGCCTTGCTGAAGTCTAACAGAATAACATCAGAAGGGATATTTAAATCAAGGTTAAGACTAATAAAGTTGTAAAATGATAATAAATTAGTAGTGCATGAGAAACCTGTTCTAAATCTGTGTTGTGTAACATCTGTAAGATTAAGGGATATTATTTCCTTCTCCAATAATGATTTAATTACTCTTTCAAGCAATTTACAGGGAATGGAAGTTAAACTTATAGGACGATAATTGTTAACTAAGGAATAGGAACCTTGTTTATGAATAGGAGTCACTATGGCCTTACGCCAATCAGCAGGAACTTCAGATACACATAGAGATTTACTGAAAATATAGTGAAGCTATGTTCCCATTGGTAAACATGGCATCACAGCCACACCCTATTTCTAACATATACCGCATGTTATACAACCTCATGCCTGACAGAATAGATGAAGCATCCACATACTGGCAAACTGCCCTCCCACGAGAGCAGGGGGACTACGAATGTCCATGTATTTGGAAAGACTGGTACGCACACATAAAATCTGATACGCTGGCTCATGCAATTCAAAATTCTACATGACATGTGTTATATACCAGTTAAACTCCACATGATGCACAAACTGCAGACAGATCTGTGCACTAGATGCAACAAAGATCAGGGCACCCTGCTGCATCTACTGTGGATTGCCCCAAAGCTCAGCCTTTGTGGCAAATAATACGGCATAGGCTTGACCCACTCCTGGGCCTCACCATTGCATTTACGCCCTCAGTGGGTAGAGTACGGGACTACAGAAATGAACTAATAGGCAGCCAACAACACCACATGGCCCTAGTAGTCGCATGTGCTAAAAAAACAAAAAACAAACAAACAAAAAAAACAGAACAGGTTACTCACCTGTAACAGTAGTTCTAGGAGTGGTATATGTTGTTCATCCACACTTATTGGCATGTCCACTTCCGTTTTAAATCTCACTGGAAGTCTTCAAGCTGGCTCCTGCCACCCACCCGGGTGTTATATACCTCGACTTCGCCCCATGATGCCAGATCTTAGACCGCTGGAAGCCAGGTTGTGTGCATCCGCAGCCGGGGAGGTTGGGTTGGTCTGTGTGGATAAACAACACATACCACTCCTAGAACTATTGTTACAGGTGAGTAACCTGTTTTTCTAGGACCGTGGATATGTTTTTCATCCACACTTATTAGCAGACTCCTTGCAGGTCTCAGGGAGGCAAGGCGTACACCCCCTACTTAGGGAACAGAGATTGGAGAACTGAGGCCCCAAAACCAGCATCCCGGCGTGATTCAAGGTCGATTTGGTAGTGGGTGATGAAGGTGTTTGCTGACTTCCAGGTAGCAGCCCGACAGATTTCCTGGATGGGGATGTCCCTTGAAGCAGCCACTGATGCAGCAGTATGGCAGGTAGAATGAGCTCTTATCCCTCTGGGAAGCTCCTTGCCCGCCAACTCACAGCACAGACTTATGCATGATGCAATCCACCTTGCAATGGTCCATTTAGCTGCAGGTCTGCCAGAAGCGGCTTCAGCATAGGTGACAAACAGCTGGCGAACCTCTCCCCGAATTTCCGCTGTTCTCTCCTTATAGTAGGAGAGAGCACATCTCAGGTCCAAAGTATGGAGCCTGTACTCAGCCTCCGAGGTATAATTAGGGTAGTATATCGGCAGAGTCAACACCTGGTTAAGGTGAAACTCTGACATCACCTTCAGAAGGAATTTCGGGTGGGGCGTAGGACAACCTTGTCGGTGGAAGACCAGATAAGGGACTTCACCGAAGCACCTGGAGCTCCCCTATCCTTCTGGCAGATGTGATAGCCACCAGGAAGGCTGTCTTCCACGACAAGTGTGACAAGGCACACTTGTGCATTGGTTCGAATGGCTTGCCCATGAGCTTTGCCAGTACCAGCAGTAGATCCAACGGAGGTGGAGGTTCACGTACCGGAGAGGATATGTGATCCAGGCCTTTGGAAAAGCGCCCCACCACTGTCTCCTGCGCCACCATTGGCTAACCGGACCATGCCCGGTAAGCAGAGATGGCTGCCAGGTGCACCATAAGAGTCAATGACCAAAGACCCCCTTTGGAGAGAGACCAAAGGTAGTCAAGAATGTTATCCACTGGACAGGATACAGGGTCCAGGCCCTTGCCCTGACACCAAATGGAAAACCTTTTCGATCTGAAGGCATAACATTTCCTGGTCGATTCCTTCCTGGATGCCTCCACCATGGTGTAGACATCTTCGGAAAGCCCCAAAACCTGGAACTCTAGCCGCTCAGGTACCAGGCTGTGAGGTGCAGGGATTGAAGGTCCGGATGGAATACTTTCCCCTGATTGAGTGATATCAGGTCCGGGCATGTGCAAAGCCGCACCGGGTGCCTGCAGCTGAGGCTGAGGAGATCTGGATACCAGAACTGGTGGGGCCAGTCTGGGGCTACCAGAATCACTTGAGCCTTGTCCCTCTTTGCATTGAGAAGCACCTTGTGGATCAAGGGAAATGGAGGGAAGGCGCAGAAGAGGCCCGGGGTCCATGGCCTCGAGAAGGCATCCCCCTGCAGCGAGCCCTGCTGAGGGGGGCAGGAATGAAACAGCCTCAGCTTCGCATTCTCCCTGGAGGCAAACAGGTCCACCTGAGGGGTGCCCCAGTGGGAGAACAGATCTTGTACTACCTCCAGCAGGAGAGACCACTTGTGAGATGCAGCACCTATCCGGCTGAGGGCATCGGCCAGAGTGTTGAAAGCTCCTGCCACATGGATGGCTAGGAGATCCGCCTCCAGGCTGATCACGAGAGACCAAGTGCGGAGAGCCTCCTTGCACAGAGGCAAGGAGTGTGTCCCGCCCTGACGGTTTAGGTAGTACATGGTAGTGGTGTTGTCCGTCTGGACCTGGACCACTTGACCCCGTACAGAGTGAAGGCGGTGAGGGCTAGTCAGACAGCTCGAAGCTCCAGCAGGTTGATGTGGCATCGAGACTCCTGAGTGGACCAGAGGCCGTGAGCTCCCCCAGATGGGCACCCCGACCCATCAGAGAGGTGTTGGTTGTCAGAGTGACCGTCGCTTGGGGCGGACAAATGGGATACCCTCCTGCAGATGAGCTGGAACGAGCCACCACTGGAGGCCGTTCCACATCTCCTGGGTCACTGTCACTGGCTGGTACAGAGGACCGGAGTGCTGTGACCACTGGCGGGCCAGCCTCCACTGCAGGGACGCATATGCCAGCGGGCCCAACGGACCACGCTGGTGCAGGCGCCATGAGGCCCAGAAGGCGCAGGAAGTCCCGGGCAGGGTGCAATTGCCCAACCAGAAATGATTGGGCAAAGGAGGAAAGGACCTCGGCCCTGTCCGTCGGGAGCCGTGTTCGCTCGAGGAGAGTCGAGCTCTGCCCGATGAACTGAATCACCTATGATGGCATGAGTTCTGATTTGGCCTCGCTGATGAGGAGGCCAATCTGAGAGCAGACCTGGAGGGCCAGATCCCTGGACCGCCCACCTCCAATCTGGAGGGGCTGCAATCAGCCAGTCATCCAGGTAAGGGTACACCGGACCCTTCAGTGCTGCAGGGAATGCTGTCACCACTGCCATGCATTTGGTGAAGACCCTGGGAGCTGGAGAGAGGCTGAAGGGCATGGCCCGAACTGAAAGGGATCCTCTGCCCTGAAGCGAGGAATCGCTGGCGAGACGGACGGATTGGGACGGAAAGAACGCGTCCCGGAAGGTCCAGAGAACAGAACCACACGCCTCGTTCCAAGGATGGAATGATCTGAGCCAGAGTGACCATCCTGAAGGTGCGAGACCTTAGGAACTTGTTCAGGTCGTGTAGGTCGAGAATGGGGCGCCAGCCCCCTCGTCCGTTTTGGAACCAGGAAATACCTGGACACAAACCCTGGGTCTGGAAGAGGGTCTGCCACCTCCCTGATCACCTCCTTCTGGAGGAGCAGGGCAATGTCAGCTCGATGAGCCGACAGAGAGGCTGCGGAACCTGTAGCCCCCCTTGGGGTGACGGCTCGATAGGGTGGGGACTGCTCGAATTCCAGAGGCAGACCCCTGCCTACCACTTCCAACACCCAGCAGTCCGTGGTGATAACGGACCAGGCAGAAAGGAAGTGGCGGAGCAGTCCCCCCACGGGGGGAACCTGGGGAGGAGTGAAGAGGTTGGGGGTGACACCCCTCATCCCGTCACTGGGCAGGCTTGGAGGAAGGCCCGGTCGAGGAGCCGCCTGGACCTTTCCCTCCCGGCTTCCTGCTGGAGGAAGCAGCAGGCTTGGCTTTGGGGTGCCAAGTGTGAGCCTGCTGGCCCTGATGCTGGTGTTGCTGGGCCGGACGTGCCGCAGGGGCTGAAGGACGAAAGGGCTTACGCTGCTGCTGGTGGCCTTTGTCCTTCTGGGCAGACGTGACAGAGTCCAAGGTGGTGTTGGACTTCTCAATCCATTGAAGATGACCCTCCACCCTGGGACCGAACAAGTCGGTACCCAGGAAGGGAATGTCTGCCAGCTTGTGCTTGGTATCCACCATAAAGGTGGAGATCCACAGCCAAGCTCTGCGGCACATGGCCACTGCGGCCGCTACTGACCGGGCACACGAGTCAGTGATGTCCAAGGAAGTCTGGAGCTACTGTTTGGCCACCGCCCTACCCTGATCCCGCACTTGCTTGACTGTCATTTGAAGGTCAGCCGGGAGATGAGGAATCACCTCATCCAGGGAGCCCAAAAGGGCGCAGGAAAAGTGTGCCATCAGGATGGCTAAGCTAGCCTGACGAAGGCCTAGGGAGGGAGGAAGCAGCATAGACATTCCACCGGGAGTAGTCCAATTTCTTGGACTCCTTATCAGGTGGCTTGTCCACATCCTGAGCATTCCCAGAACGCCGGAAAACACTGTTGGTCACTAACCCCTCCGCAGAGGGGTGCTCCGAGAAACTGGAGAGTGAACCGGTAGGGACAGCATACTTCCGAGCCATCCTGGCCGAAGGTGCTGGACAAGAAGCTGGCTGCTGCCACAGCTCCAGGGTCGGGCCAACAATGGCTTCGGCCACCGGGAAGGCCTCCGTAGGGGAATCCCCTTGGTCCAGTATCTCCGTGAGGGGATATCTGACCCATTTTGAAATGGGTTTGAGCTTCATCCCAGTAGATTCTGAGATGAGTCGAAGCATTCTGAGGAACGAGGATGGGCTCTCGTCCACCGACTGACCCCCAGTGGACTCCAAGTCAAACGGCCCGGAGAACAAGGAGTCGTCGTCGTCAGACTCCGAGGAACCTGCGAACAGCTGCCGAGCGCCTGAGTCACCCTCCACATGCCGATGTCGATTGGAAGTGAGGGTGACCGACAACCTATGGGGCAAACCCTGACCCGACTAAGAATCCTTGGTCGGGGCCCCAGTCTTCGGTTGTGGAGGTTCCACCAAAATGGGTGGCGCAGCCAGTTTCGGCCGAACAACCAGTGCTGGCTTCGGCTCCTCGGCCACTACGAGGGGTTGTTTTGGCCGCTCCGGTGACAGCCACTTAATGGCCGGAGAAGGCGACGGAGTCGGCTTATTCCCGGATAATAAGAGCTGCTACCACATTAAATCCTCTTAGCGCCGACGCAACTTGCGCTAGAGCCTATCCTCCAAAGAGGATGACGAGGATGAGAAGTGCCACCGCTTTCCATGGTGCCGAGACCACCGACGGGACCGGCTGGACCTGGAAGAGGACCGAGTCCTTCGGGGATTCCGAGGGTGGGTCAGAGAGGGGGCCGGGAAACCCGCTCCTCCCTCGGTTCAGGGACCTTAACCGGGGACTCCAGCACAGGAGGCACAGGCAAGTCCTCTGTTTCCACTGGGGGAACAGGTGAAGAAGGGTTGTTGGCTTCTCCAATCGACAAACTGTCCGACGGGTCGAGAAAAATCTCGACCGCGTCGACGGTTGCCTCGGCCGGCTGACCTGACGGGGATACCGTGAAGCCAGTGGCCTTAGCCGCAACCTTGACCGAGGTAGAGTGTCGACTATCCAGGGAAGGGGACCTCTCCTGCTCCCACGAACGTCGACAGTGGGACTTACCTTTGGAGTCCTTCTTTTTGGACCGAGAGGAATGTCCCGATGGCCCTTCTCCCTTGGTGGAGAGGGACTGGCAAAGCTCCTTAAAAGAAGCTGTATAGGAAGAGCCCACGGAAAGCGGGATAAATGCTGCGACCGAGGATGATGATGATGATGTGGCCTGGGCCGCCTCCTCCTCGAGGGGCGATCATCTGCTCCAGCTGTTCTGCCGAGCCCGCTGCGCAGACACGCCCAGCAGGCCTCCAGCCGACTTGACCGGAGGATAACGTTTTCAGGTCGCCCCCAACAGCAATCAGGCAGCGGTCCTCCAAGACCAAAGCCGAAAAGGATTTGTGTAACTCACAAGCCTGAGAGTCATGGCCGAGTCCAAAGCAATAAACGATGTGGAGTGCGGATCGTCCAGGACATCTTCTGCCCACAGGGCACCGATGAGAATCCAGAGTCGATGGTCCATCGCAGCCGCTGAGGAAAAACTTAGAACGAGTTTCGCTTAACCAAGAGTGTGGATCCAGGCTCAAAATGCAGAGCGTAAGGAGGAACCTGAGCTTCCAAACGGTAAGAAGATCTGACGTTATGGGGCGGAGCAGAGTGTTTTACCACCCGGGTGGGTGGGAGGAGCCAGCTTGAAGACCTTCCTGCAAGATTTAAAGTGGCAAGGAACCTGCCAGTTTGTGTGGACTGAACAACATATCCATGTCCCTAGAAATGTATTTATTTATTTCAGGTTCGGATTAAATATCTTTGAGCCACAGGCTCATTTATAAAGGTTCCAAGTCAGTTACAAAGATACAGAACAGTAAAAAATGGTTACTAGTAAACAGAGAAAGGACAACACATCAAATATTACTGTTTACAATACATTCACAATTGTTTACAATTTACAGAATGTTTTGAGAAAGTGCAAAATGATTTCGACAACACTAAATTAGTGTGGCTTCAATGCTTTGTAAGATCTTGGGGTCAGAGACAGATCCCAGGCTAAGACGTTTAGAATGTAGAAAATAGGAGCAGCCAGGAATGGCTTTTTTTTTGGGGAGTGTGTGGTGTGCCAGTAGGGGGCCAGGTCCAAGGTTAACCAGGAGGGAAACTAAGTCAAGGGTAGAGCTAGGGTATATAATAATGGGATTCTCTTTTTAAACATTGCTGTAATGAAAACCCAGAGTTTTCTTTACAGTTCTACGGGAGTGTCATCAGCCTGAGTAATTAGTTCTCTCCAGTTTAAGCACACCCTGTTAGTGTTCGTGAGGCTGTGACATCATACTTCCCAATAACCCCCCCCCCCAACCCTGCTACCAATTTAATTACTAAAGTTTCAATGTTTTAGCTGGTAGGGTAGCAGGATGGTATTTGAGAGACCTGGGTTCAGTTCCCAGTCATGTCACATTTCTTTCTCATTACAATCTGCGTTTTGAAATACTCAGCAGTGGCTAATATAACACCTGCCATTTCTAACCATCTAAATATTTAATATGAAGAAACAGTAGACGTTCTCTTCTGGTATCAAAAACAGCACTTAAAAACCTCATTAAACTAAATTATTTAAGAATGTGTCTTGTGTTAAAACCCCCAACAAAACACAAGTATGCCTGAAGCCGGATGAGACCACATCTGCATGAATTACATTTTGCATAATATCACATAGTTCTGCCCCTCTCCAAATCCAACTGATAGGATGAAAAGTATGATTCAGTGACAGTTTTCAACATGATGATAAACCAGTGAGGTTGTGGAAGCTAGCATTGTTCACTGCTTTAAAAGCAGGACTAGATAGTATCTGGAGGAAAATGAGGGTTATTAAACAGCAAGAGTTGGGTCAGTATTCTGGCTAAGTAAATCTACCAAAGCGAGGCCCTCAGAGGCTTGTGTCAATCTGGCTTTTTTTCCTAGCAAACCAAGTTGGGGCAGTATTCTCGCTGATAAGTAAATCTACCAAAGCAACGCCCTCAGGGGTTTGTGCCCATCCAGCTATTTTTCTGGCAAACCAGAATGAAAGTTCAGTTTGGGTCTGGTTTAACTAATTTTAAGTCACCAAATGCCCTTCCCACTTGAGACACCCTTCTAAGCTGTACCATTCTAAGCAGACCAGAATGATATATGACAATCTTTAAGAGATAGCACTCTTTTCCTTCCAAAGTACAGCTACATGGCCACTAGTGAAGATGTTATTTAAGTTGCTGCTTGTTTCCAATACTTTTTGGGGCCATAACAAAGTAGTAAAAAAACGTATAAAATCAGAGTTTGAAATAACTATTATCAAACGTGAAGCAAAGACTGCTACATGCAGATGAATTATGTCTGTAGGAAAATGACACCAAGGTGTCATAGAAACCCAGTTAAGGCCATATGTAACCCCCTTCCCAAAACAGGGAATACAATCTTGCAGTCAGAGCTAACCAAAAATGCACAGTACACTGAACCGTGTGCTTATTTTCAGAATGCATTGGCAATCTCAAGCCCTGGTGAAGTGTAGCATGGGATCTAGTTGGGTACTGATCAGAGCCAGTAGCGAGCTTAGGAGACATAACAGATCAGAGGAAGCCAGATAATAAACAGGAGGAGGAGGAGGAGGTCTGTAAAGGGTGGCTGGGGATAATGAATAAAACTATTTAAAGAAAAAAAAACAAAAACCTGACAACTACTGTAAAAAATATCCCCATATTCTAAATAAAAAAGCTGAACTGCAAAATACAGCTTGCTGTGGTATGAATATCACTGACTTATCTCCACGCCAAAGTTAATTATGCTAATCATCAACGTTATTCATATGCATCTATTTTAATGTTAAACCTAACTACAATAAAACCTTTAAAAAACGATGCCGGGATGGGGGTACCAGGCAACATTTAACATGTAAAGAGGTTTTAAAGAGGGCTTTTACAAAAGACTTGCGGTGTAGCTGGGAAATGATCAAACAGCACTGCTTTTCCTACCCCTTTAAACACATATTCTTCAGAGAGCTACAAAGAAACAGATGACTGACAACCAGTTCCATAAACAGAGCAATTCAGCAACTCTTATACTGTATCTCAGCTGACTTTTCATGCAACTTACCTAGCGGGTTTAGCATAGAAATATCAAGTGAAACATCTGAATATGACTTCATAGGCAAGAAATCCAGTATAGGGTGGGAACTGCCCACAGCGGGCTCTCCAACCTGTTTGAGAAGCACACAGTGATTTAAAATGAGAATTTTGCCTGTCAAAAAAGGCCTTCATGATATGAAAGCAATAAGACATGACAGGGTGTGTGTTGAACAGATATTACCGCACACCCAGGGGTGTAGTAAGGCACGAGGCCCTGACGAGTGCCTTCAGCCCCTGGAAGTGCAGTAATATCTGTTCAACACACACCCTGGAGTGTTTTATTGTGCTTATAAAATGGGAATCTTTTTAAAAAAATTTACAAAATAGCATATCTGTAAGCAGCAAAAGGCAATTTTTTTTTATCAGAACTTCTGATAAAATAGTCCTTCCGCCAGCAAGAAAATGACATCATGGTTTTGCCAGGCAGGACCCCCCCACCACCACCACACATACACCCTCAGGTTTGGGGAGAACCTGGTATATTTTTTGTGACTGTGCTGGACTGTGAAGTGGTTTTCTTTCAAATGATGCAGGACTGAGCAGCGTCTCTCCTGAGCACTGCTGCTGAACAAGCCGGAAGTGCTTGTTGTTCAGTGGAGATTTTGAAATTACTGGTGAGCTTCCTGGAGTTAAATAATAAGTAGAAGAACACTTAAAACAACATATTTCTTAAGGACGAGGTGTTTCTGTTGTTTTAAGTCACATAGGACTTCAGGAACGGCTTCTGGTTTACATACCTGAATGGTATGATGATTATTAAAAAAAGGCTGCAATTCAAATTCAAGAGTGAGTGGCTCCAAAGCTTCGGTGATCTGCCACGGTGCTAAAACAATGGCAGCCTTTAAAAAATGAACATTCCATGCCTAGCTCTGAACACTCCATTTAGGGGCACTGATTTCTTTGCCTGTACTTTTCCACTGTATGTGTAATATAGATATTACACTGGTTTTCTAGCCAATCACTGAGCTTATTTTTTCATGCCCATTTTATAAAAGGTTAATAAAGCACACTGATACCACAGCTGCAATGCAACATCTCATTTTCAGTGGGGTACAGCTGTTACCCAAGTTTACAGGAAAGAGTTTTGGAGTATAGGGAGCATGAATGACTTTTCAAGTTCAGTAAATGCCTGACTCCAGTGAGGTTTGGGCCTCAAATTTCCTGTTCCACAGACCTGTACTTGAACCACTGAGCAACACGGTCACAAAATGTTAAAGATCACTGGAAATATAAAATTAATTCTGTATTCTTTTCGCTAATAAGACAGATGTATTTATTTTTTGTATTCGCAATTTATTACATTTTAGCAGACAAAAACATACTAAGGATGCAATGCAGTACCAGTGATGGCAGTTGATACAAATTACAACTGAAAAGTAGACAACTGCAGGAAACCCGTGTAATGCTTGTCTGTATCAAATCCCAATAAAGGAACACAATAATCTACCAAACATATTCAACATTTCAGGTCTGAAAACACAAAACAGACACTAATTCTGGATGGATCCCTAGAGCAGAGACCGAAAGGGAACATAAGTAACTAAAAAAAAAAACGTGGGGGAGGCAACAAAAAAGTCCGAGGGTTACTATGTGACAAAAGTGTCACCCAATGGCATTATATAGATCCCCCATTGCTAGTATTGGGCTCTAAATTGCTGTAATCTAAGTGGATGTGAGCCTCTCCATATAGCATATAGAAACAACCGTAGCTTGCCATTGTGTAACAATAGGTGAAGCTGTCTTTAACCATAACCTGGTAATTACTTTTTTAGCAGCCAGAAGGAACACCAAGATTAAACTATTTTGTCGTATTTGGTAGTCTGCCTGAGGAACTGAGAGCGGTACTAACTGTGGAGTCAGGAGATCTGAGGTACCCATAAGACTGCTAGATCTTGATAAAGCACCCCCAAAATTCTTGGAGTTGAAGGCAGAACTAAAATATATGAGCCTGGCCAACATCTTGTTTGCCACACTACCTCCAACAGAGGCTTAACTGTGGTCCCATGTACTGTGCCTAAATCCTGGGGGTGTGGAAAAACCTGTTGAGACACTTCCAGGAAAATTCCCACCAGTTGTCAGACACCATAACCTTAAAGAGACCTACTAGTTTCATGATGTGCACCTTGTATTTTGGTGCCTTTCCTCTGTGAAATGCTTTCCATATATATACCACCAAAAATATTTCAGTACTTTAGATGCAGCAGTACTCATAATTTAGCTCCCACAGGGTACTTCTCAATTTGTAGAGCCGCCCATGCTCCGCCCCCGTGCTCAGCTATATTATAAAGTCTACCCATGGAGAGTGCGGGGATGAGCTCTATTATAGTCTATGGGCAACAGCTTTCCCATCATTTTTATATATTTTAATGGTCATTTGGTGAGTAATCAAGGGCACTGGTGGACTAACAAGGGCCTTGTTAGTCCACCATTACCCTTGATTACTAACCAAATGGCCATTAAAATATATAAAAATGATGGGAAAGCTGCTGCCCATAGACTATAATAGAGCTCATCCCCACGCTCTCACCTGGGTAAATGTCATAATGTAGCTGAGCACAGGGGTGGAGCGTGGGCGTCTCTACAAACTGGGAAGTAGAGACGACCTGGTGGGAGCGAAACTATGAGTGTTACTGCACCTAAAATACTGAATTATTTTTGGTAGCATATACATGGAAAGCATTTCGCAGAGGTAAGGCACCAAAATATGAGGTGAAAATTACAAATCATCTAACTTGGTGGATCACTTTAACAGCAGGGACACGTGTTTTGCACCACTGGGTTGAAGTAAGGGCGGTGTCCAGTTTTATGTTCCATCAGGAAATAACAGGCATGGCGGATACCTCAGACAGTACCACCAACCCCCGATATACATTTCCAATAACATGTTCCCAGTGGGTACCCTTCAGCACCAGTCAGTCATGAAATAAAGGCACCATCCACTAAAAACAGAATTGCTCCTTGTTAATTTCAGAGCCGAATGCAGCAATAAATTAAAGAAAACAAGTAAGTGCCATGTAGGAGAGGGTAGCACTACATGGCACTTTTCTTTAATGTACTGCTGCATTCAGCTCTGAAATAAACAAGGAGCAATTCTATTTTTGGTGGATGGTGTCTTTATTTCATGACTGTCTGGACTTTATCGCATTTGCGGCACGTCAGTGTTTGGAGCCTGCCTTCCTGTTTCTGAGTTACCCTTCAGCATCCCCATAAATATCTGTAAGAAAGGGATGTGTGAGGGAAGCTGTCATCCACAAGGTCCCCTGGACATTAGCTAGGATAATGATCACCACTGCCCAAAAGATAAGACTGCTGTTATTCCTGAAATGAGACCACATGCTGTGGAGCAAGGAACTGAAAGATATAGTTAAGACCCAATAGGGACCAGCTGCAAAAGGTGGCATTGATTTGTGTAGGACAAAACTTCTCATCCTGAGCTGGGGCCCTAACATAAAAACTGCTCAGGAATTTGTGCCAATGCTGAAAGGTAATGGCAGTGTTATCTGGAGAATCATTCTGTGCTCAGGCTTTCTCAACGGTGAGCACAGAGGTACCTGTTGAAGTGAAAGAGGTCAATGATATGAAATTCTATGAATTTCCAGAGGACAGAAGTAGAAAGTGACCAAAGACAAATAATACAAAGGTGAGTGGCTAATAAATATCCTTACAATTTAGGGAGATTAACCCACCCCTTTCTTTTTCCCTCGGCAATTGTACAACAGCAAATCATATCCAAGGGCTTTTCCCCTGCCCAATAAAATGAGAAATCATTTGGTTCCAGGATTGAAAATAAATCCAGGATTGGACTAATGGAATGGTCTGCAGCTGACAGACTATTCTAGGGAAAATATTCCCCTTGACTACTTGGACTCAAGGAAAGAAAAAAAAAACAAACAAAAAAAAAACAGTGGCAAATAGGTCCATATATGGAGGTCAGCAATTAACGTTTAGGCGAGAGGCTCAAGGTTAATCAATTCTAGAATATCTAAACTTTAAGGAATATGAATGCCTAAATATTTCAGTCTAGTCTTATGCCAGCAGAATGAAAGGCCTGCTTAAGAGTGGGGGGTCACAGTAACATAAAACTGTAAAACCTCAGTTTTGGTGGAATTCAGTTTATAGCATGATACGGTTTCAAACTGGGACAGCTCCTGCAAAACTTCTGCTAGGGACTGGGTGGGATTCAACAGCGTGAGCAGAACATCATCTACAAAAAGCACAATTCTGAAATCCATCCTTCCTGAGGGGATTCCCTCAATAGATGGATTAGCTCTGATTGCAGGGGACTTGGCTCAATACAGAAAGTAAATGAAAGAGGGGAGAGGGAACAACCCTGACTGGTACCTGTCTCCAGCAAGACTGGATCTGACAGAGAGCCAGTGATCCAAAGGTAGGCTCTTGGGGAAGCATACAAGCCTTGAAGTAACTGCACAAATGGAGGTGGGAAACTGAAGGCTGACAGAGTGCCCCAGAAAACTCTGTCAAAGCCTTCTCGGCATCCAGACTAAACAGCAAATTGGGTAAGCATCTGCTGTGGACATGGTCAAGAAGCTGGAAAGTATGCCAGAGATTGTCGTGAGTTTTGATGGTTCCAGACAACCCCAGCTTGGTCCTTGTGGAGTAATTCGGAAGAAGGGGGTCCAGAGAGGAGCGGATATTTATAATCTATGGTCACAATAGATATTGGTCGATGGGAGGAGTAGGCTCTGAAGCACGGCTGTGCCAAACCGAGCATCCCTCCTGGCCTGGACATCCAGGGAGTAATGCTTGGTGAAAGTGTGTACTGTTTTCCAAGTAGCTGCTTGACATATCTCTAAGATAGGGATGTCTCTGGCAGCAGCTATAGACGCAGCTGTACCTCTGGTAGAGTGAGCCCCAGTTTTTGATAACAAAATTGAATACAAGAGACAATCCACCTGGCAATGGATCTTAGTGGCAGGTTTCCCTTTTCCAACCTCACCATAAGTGAGAAAAGTTGGAGGGATTCAAACCTATGACCCTTGGTACGCTCTATATAGTAACTAAGGGCCCTCTTAACATCCAGGCTGTGCAGCCTCCTCTCACCAGAGGAGGAATTGTCAGTGAAGAACACTGGAAGTGAAATAGATTGATTAAGATGGAAATCTGAAACCACCTTAGGCAAAAACTCCCTGTTAGTCCTAAGGACTACCTTATCCCTGTGAAAGGAAATAAAGTCACTCTCCACTGGCAAGGCTTGTAACTCACTTATGCGCCTGGCAGAAGTGATGGCTACTAGAAAAACAGTTTTCCAAGTCAAGTACTTAAGCTCTGCAGAAGACAGAGGTTCAAAGGGGGGGTTGCATCAACTGAGCAATGCAAACATTAAGATCTCAGGCAGGGGCCGGGTCCCTGAAAGGTGGATTAGTAGGAAGTAATCCCTTGAAAAACTTGGAAAATACAGAGTGAGTGGAAAGAGAGGAGGGCTTTCCTGCTGAAACAAAAGCAGAGACAGCTGCCAAATGTACTTTCAGGGTAGCTGGTCTCAGACCCAAAGAATTAAGATGGACCATATAGTCCAAAACAATGGGCAAATCAGCAGATTCCGGAAATATGTTTCCAGAACACCAGATGGAAAACCTTTTCCATTTAGAGTTATAAGTAGCTCTAGTGGAAGGCTTCCTAGAAGCCTTCAGGATTTCAAGAACACCTTGAGAAAGGTGTAGGTCAGCAACTCTTAACCCTCAAGAGCCAGGCCTTGAGGTTGAGGGATTTTAGATTTGATACCAAATTCTCCCCTGGGCACAAGTTAACAGGTTGTGATTCCTGGGGAGACACAGGGAAAGATGGACTGCTAAGGACAGAAGGAGTGGGTACCAGGGCTGCCTGGCCCAATCTGGAGCAATCAGAATCATCTTGCAAGGCTGGGATCTGATTTTGACTAGCACCTTGAATAGGAGAGGGAAGGGGAAAGCATATAGAAACTTCCCTTTCCAATCTAGGAGAAGGGCATCCAGGGGATTGAGCCCATCACTGGGGCCTGCAACAAAACAGTGGAAGTTGGTGATTGTCTGGGGCTGCGAAAAGATCTATCTGAGGGGTGCCCCATCTGGCAAACACTATCCCCAGTACTCGGGGATCCAGTGACCATTCGTGATGGCCCTGGGAAATCCTGCTGAGAGCATCTGCCAGGACATTGTCCTTTACTGGAAGGTGAACTGCTATGAGGGAAGTGTTCAGGGAATAAGCCGGAGACCACAACTTCATTGGCTCGGTGCACAAGGCCGAAGACCGAGTGCCCCCTTGTTTGTTGATGTACCACATTGTAGTGGTGTTGTCTGTTCTGACTTGTACCACTTTGTTCTGAACAGATGCAGAAAACACCTGAAGTGCTAGAAAACAGCTCTGAGTTCCAGCAAACTGATGTGGAGCAGAGATTCCTGAGGGACCACACTCCTGGGTGAGAGGTCGCCCATGTGAGCTCCCCATCCCAGAAGGGACGATCTGTAGTAAGGGTCAAGGAGTGAGATAGAGGGATGAAGGGAACCCCTAGTCTCAAATTGCTCTGATCTTGCCACCACTGAAGGGCCTGGATCAGGGTTCAAGTCACTGGGATCAACTTGGAAAGGGATCTTCTTGAGACCAAAAGGCTCTCAAGTGAAACTGAATGTCCTCATCTGAAACCTTGCTCCTTGCACACAGCTGTGGAAGCAGCCATGTGTCCTAGGAGCTGTAAGAAGTGCCTTGCTGGTCGAGAGACCTGCAGAGTGAAGGAGGAGGCCAGGGCCACTAGGTTCCTTACCCTTTCTAGGGGCAGGAAGGCTCTGGCCTGCTTTGTGTCCAATTCTGCACCTATGAAGGTGAGTACCTGGACAGGTTCCAGAACTGACTTTGGAAGACTGAGAAGAAAACCCAGAGAAGTGAGCAGCTGCTGGGTAACTTGCAGGTGTGATTTGACCTGGTCTGGAGACTGACCTACAATGAGCCAGTCGTCTAGGTAGGGAAAGATGGCAATCTTTTGCCTTCTTAAATGAGCAACTGCTACTGCTAGACATTTTGTGAATACCCTTGGGGCAGAGGTAAGGCCGAAGGGCATTGCTCTGAACTGGTAATGGCCTGAGGGCAGTTCAATCTGAGGTACTTTGGGAGCTTCTGATGAGAACATGGAAATAGGCATCCTGAGGTCCAGGGAAGCTAGCCAGTCCCCTGGCCTTAGAGAAGGTAAAATCATTGCCAGAGTCACTATTTTGAATTTTGGTTTCAAAAGGTGCTTGTTCAGATATCTTAGGTCCAAAATGGGCTGCCATTCTCCTGTCTTTTTTGGGGTAAGGAAGTACCTGGAGTACAGACCCTTGCCCTGGTGTAGGGGAGAAACCCTTTCTACAGCTCTGAGAGCCAGGAGGGTTGAGACTTCTGTTTCTAAGGCAAAGGTCTCTAGAGGGTTTGCAGGTGGAAAAGATCTGATTCTCAACTTTGGAAATTTTTTGAAGCTGAAAACCAGACCCTGGCTTACTACTTCCAGGACCCACTTGTCTGATGTTAGAGACTCCCAGTCCTGAACGAAGTAAGCCAACCTGCCTCCTACAGGCAATGGAGAACCGGCCTTGGGCACCCCATCAGGGTGCCTGTTTGGCAGGGGCCTTAGGCTGAGGGGTGGGAGCAGACCTGCCTGCACCCCGTCTGCCTCTCCCGCTGAAGAACCTCCTCTGAGCATAAGCAGAGGAGGCCTGGGTTTAGTAAAAAGGCCTGTGAAAAGGCCTACCTCTACCCCTGGGGGTCTGCCTCTGAGGAGTGGCTTGCCGCTCCTTGGCTTGTGCACTCCTATAAGTTGTCCTATATTTATCCATTTTCTTCATGTAATTCTCTGTCTGCTCCCCAAACAGAGAATTTCCTACCACAGGAAAATCCATAGCCTTAGTCTGGGTATCCTCTGACAAACTAGTACACCTGAGCCAAGCCAACTCACGAAGGCCACAGATGTAGCCATGACTCTAGAGGATACATCATTAGAATCCACAGCAGCATGGAACTGCACCTTGGATGCCTCAATACCATCAGCAGCCACCTGCTCCAGCTCCTTAGCAAGCTGGCCAGGGGCCTGTTTGACCAAAGCCATGACAGTGTCCCATCTAGATTTCTGGTATCTTGCCACATAAGCCATGTAATTTGCTTGTCTGAGTCCCAAGGACGCTGCCATGTATTGTATTTTAGCCATGGCATCAATCTTCCAGGAGTCCTTGTCAGGAGGATGTGAAGCCAGGGGAATATTAGCCTTATCACAGGCTGCAGCCTGAACTACTCCAACATGACTGCATTACTGTGAAAGGAATTCTGTATCAGGACCTGACAAAGTGTACCTCCTGTCCATCTTCTTGTCCACAGGAGGCATAGAATTAGGAGCTTTTAAAATTTTTATTGTTTGTTTCCTAAATGATTTATGTAAAGGGATAGGCAATCTCCTAGACACTAGGATATCCATCATTTCCACAAAATCAGGTTCCTCTTGCTCATCCACAGCTTCCTCCAATGGGAGCTGGAGGGTTTCAGCAACCTTTTTATAAAACAGAAAATGAGAAGGGGACTCAGAAAGCATAGGGGGAGATTCTAAAGGTCTGTCTGGGGAGATGTCCGGTTCAATGGGCACATCCAGACTCTCAAAGTCACATTCACACTGTTCATAATCATCCTCCCCCTCCTCCGGTTCATAAAACTCTTCTATATCATATTCTTGAACCGGTGGAACCGGCCAACCGACCTTTGCCAGACAGTGGCGGTTCAGACGGAACCGGAGAAAGTGACTGGACAATTTGTATAACTTTTGCTATCTCTGCAGCAGTTGGAGAAGGAATTTTGACCCACACCTGCTGATTTTCTAGTTTTCTTTGCTGGAACTGGCTCCACAGAGTCAGCTTTACGCTTGCCCGAGGAAGTCTCCGCCTGGTCAGAGGGCATTCCTCCGTTCGGTTGGCACCGAACCGGCTGGCCATCCGGTCAGCGGACTTTTGGCCTCTCGCCCTGAGCCTGCCAACTCTTATCCAGGGTGGCTGCAGGAAATTATTACAAATCTGGCAGTCTGAATTGAGGTGGTCAAACCCCAGACAATATACTGATGGTGTGTGGGTCAGCCTTGGCAAAGGCTTCCCCACAGACACTACAGTGTTGAAACCAGTGGGCCCGGTTTTTCTTTGGCTTTCAGACATGATGCCAGCCTAACCAAAAAACTTGCCCTTTAACGGCAGTGCCAGGCAAGACACCCTTATCGGTTCCCAACTGTGTCACGGGTCGAAAAACGTAATGAAATCTGGCTTTTTAGAACCGTTAAGAACCGGAAACCGCACTCTAAAAGCTTTTAATGCTTGATTTTTAAAGTTTTAAGACAACCTGATCGGTTCGAACCGAACCGATAAACATTTACAAGTTCCACACAGAAATAAACCTGTCTATTACTTACAATACCACAGACAGAGCTTGAACCGATCGGTTTGAGGTTAAAATAATAATACTCGTGGTTGAATTTAACCGAGAAAATACTGTTTGAACCGAGCAGTAGGAGAAATCTCTGGAGCGACTGTTCAGTGAGGCGGAGTAAAGAATCTGACAGTTTCAGTTTGAAATTATCCAGACAGAGCTTCTCTAACCGAGCTCGCGCTCTAAGCTCCATGCATGGTATGGAAGTTAACTCTTTCACCTTCGGAGCAGTTCTAATGGTGGGACAAATTGCAACTGTCATAATATAGCAAGACTTCATGTTGTTTGAATCATAGATTCCTTGTGAGGGGGCCGCCATGGGGGCCCCATACAAAGTATGATAATAAATATGTAGAATTTACTTAATTCTTGCAGTTGTCCCAATGTTCCAAATGGCTGATTCCTGGCTCTCGCATCTGTAGGATACTGGTGGAGTTATGTTGAGCCCATAGCCAAAAAGCTAGGTTATGGGATCCTCTAGCCCCCCCCCCTTTGTAGGTCTGCTTTTTTTTTCTTTTAATAACTCCACTTTATTCAGACATATGAAATATCCCAAAGTCATTTACAGTTGATTATGCCTTCTCAGTACAGTGTATCTTATTAAACAAGCATGATAAAGACTAACAGCTTAAAACACTGTAACAAATAAAGGTAAAGTTGTATAATCAGGAAAAACAAACCCATTTTCAAGGGTCATTGACCAGATAAACTACATAAAAAAAACCCCACTGTACCTTTTAAAGAGAAAGGGGAAAGAAAAAGAGGAAAACATTTCCATACTAGGACATCTTTCATGTGGGGCAGAGGGCAAGCCTACAACGGGAAACCATGCATCCCAAGGGAGTTCATGAGGCTCAAGTAGGACGGTTCAAGGGGTCTCTAAATAGTGAGAGCTGAGAAAGGAAACACCAACCCCCCTCCCACCAAACCCTGGGTATTAAGATGAAAGAAAGTAAAATAAAGTAAACCATGGCGGTAAATCAGACAATCCAAGATGCCAAAGGCCAACATAGTCAATCTTTACCCTGTGCTGAGCAAGTCTCACCCTCTAGTCCCCACTGACCCTCCTCCCAGATATGCCAAAGGTGCCACCTTTCCATGAACTGTTCCTCTTGCAGATGTAGCCTGGCCCGTGATCATTTCCATCTCACAAACCTTTTGCATGCGAGTGGACCATTCAGAAATTGTTGGTGGATCTTTCTGAAGCCAATGAGCAGTAATGCACTTGAAAACAACTGCCAAAAGGCTGGCCCGGTAGTGCTCAGGGTTGAGGCGCTGGACGCCACACCTTGTGCCTCGCCAGCAACCTGGGGTCAGAAGTGACCTCAGGTTACCGAGGGCTGGCAGGTGAGGGAGAGGATCGAGCATCCTAAGGGAGGTGAGGACTGTAGTCCCACTCCTTAGCTGCCCCCTAGTGGAGGCCGGAGGGAAGCTCTGGAGGTCAGGAGACACAGAAGCACGGTTCCGTAATGTGCCTCCAAACATGCACATTCACGCAAAGAAAGGGAGGGGGTGTACGGGGAGAATAAGGAAAAAGAAGGTGAAAAAAGTAACATAGAAAAGAAAAACAAAACACTGCCAAAATCACCAAGGCTAACCGGAGCCTGGCAGGGGGGAGTCTGAACCACTGTAGGAAGCCCTAGCACCCAAGCTGTAAAGGTATCTGGAATATCACAGTGCAATACCCATGTGACTACAACTTGTACCTTGGCCCAGAATTTACTCAGTTTGGGACAATCCCAAAAAATGTGCTAATGTGAGCCCTCCCCCCCTGCAGTCTCCCCAACAAGCTGCAGTGTTAGTAGTGAGGAAGTGTTCAGTAACTGGGCTCCCTGAAAAAACGAACCAGGATTCTCCAGAAAAACTCACGCCAAGCCAGGGAGGAGGGTAGGTCTGCTTCAGGTAGGGCAAAGCCTGCTCTGTGGGGGCGCCAATTATGCCCTGGAGTTCCTGCTTGTCACATCTTATCTGTGGTTCCACCTCTGGCAAGCCTGCACTATGTAGTGGCTGTACATACTGGAGTAGCTCTGTGAAAGCATTACATCGCTCTTCGTTTGTATTTTTATTTTTTTTTGGTGGCATAAGCAATCAGCTCTCCGAAAATCACAGTTTTAACTGTGTCCCAAATAACTGGGAGACAGAGATTCGGAGAGTTACTGTCTGCTATTACTTGAATTATTTTATCCAACAATAATTCCACAAAGGACTTCTCATGAAGTAAAGAATGACTGAGTCACCAAAAGGAGATGCCTCTTTGCTTAGTCATGTACAGTTTTAAAGTGAGAGGTTGTGTGGTTTGATAGTAACATAGGACCATAGATGACATCCTGGACCCTAGCAAACTGTCAGCAAACACAAGGAAGTAGTCTACGCGAGCATAACTACCGTGTTGGGGAGAGCGATGAGTATTTTTTATTTATTTTATTTATTAATTACTAGGATTACAAATACCTTTGAACCAAGGGTTCTTTTACAAAGGTTCCGCGTCAGCAATGGGTGCAAGCAAAACACTGGTAAGATACAATACAAGGTCAGGAGGTCAACACAGAAGCAACAGTGGTAAGATACGATACAGGTCAGGCAGTTAACTTAGTAGCAAAAGACAGTACGTGTGTACAGACTAGCACAGTGGCAAACAATCAGTGGAAAATAATGTGCAATTAACAATGAGGGTGTATGTATAGCAAGACATGGATACAAATAAAAACCATCCTGGGGTGACATAAGTGGAGCAAGGGGTGGGGGTTGGGGCAGAAAATGTAGGTGCACAATGTGGGAAAAAGCCCCCTCCAAACATCTAGAAGGCCCAAGTGATCCAACTAAAATTTCAGATACTTCTGTGCCTCTGAGGAGCAAATGGCCACTGAGTAAGAGGAGTCCAAATCTCGGCTGCAACATGACATTAAGATCAACCCCCAGGATTAGCTGGCCTTACTAGACATCCAACAGCTTGTTAAAAAATGAGTGGATAACCTTCTTGTCACTGCCTGCGGAGCTGTACACTGTCACCGACTGATTGTATAGGGTCCCAGAAAATATGATAAACCTCCCCTCAGAATCCAGTTCTAGATGATCTGAGGTTCAAAGTCATGTTACCTGGGATACTCAACTTCCAGAAGGGCGATGACATGTAGACCACTCACAAGTAAAGGCAGAAGTCCTCAAACTTGAGGCACCATTACATGAGTTACTCAATTCCTGTGCCCAAGATCAGAGGTATGTGAACCATCTAATAGGCCTTGAGGATTGATAAGTCCTGAGAAGTGTATGAAGCCAATCTCATGAACACCTAAAGGTGGTTTGACTCAGTAAGAGTTTGAGCTGGTGTTTGATGGTATCAAGATGGCAGCTGCGCTGGGACGGCCACAAGTCAGTAGCATGGAGCAGCGATTAGTTTTATTTTTATTTTGTCTTCCAGTTATTAGTTTTGTTTAGTTACTTTATTCTGTTATTTTCGGCTGTTGTCCAGGGCCGAAAACGGAGACATGGATGCACTCGTTCACACCTGCAACCACATATAGCAAAATCTTAATCTTTACACTTTCTGAAATCCACAACCTGCAAGTCGAGTTAAGGAATACCAGAAGATTTCCAAAACTGATCGCCAAAGGGAGCAATGTGTGGAGTCCTGGTGGTGGGTGTGAGCAGCGATTTGATCTGGGAGGTTGGATTGTGGAGGAACAGCAAGGAGTGGAGTACCGATCTGACCTGGCAGCAGATGCTGGTGGAGCATTGAGGGGAGTTCCTTCTTGGTCCCCGACCCCGATCTGGTTGTGTGCCATGGTGCTGCTGCTGGTGGGCGACTGCTCCTGTGGCACTTCCATTCCACTTCACGGTGGCTGGCGAGTGGCCGTAGCAGTGGGTGGGTCTGGGGAGAGGTTCAGGGGTCTGAGTGGGACTCCCCAAGTGCCAACTAATCATCAAGCTTGGATTCGGTGTTCTTAGTGCCCTACGCCCGGTTCAACCCCTGTTCCCAACATGCGTGGAGAACTGGTTCCATGGTGAAGTGGGACCATGTTTTTATCAGAGCCCTAACCTGGCTCCCTTAGTTTGTGGGACCAAATGAGAAGAGCAGCCTGAAAGAGGCAAACTGACTGGAGGAAAAAAGTACAGTTACATAAGAACTTACCATAACAGTAGATCTTTGAGAGGAGCTCTTGCATCAGGTTACATCATAAGGACTATGATGCCAGGCACTAGGACCCCACAGAAAACTTTCTAGCTAGCAGAGCCTAGCGGGGACCGTCCCCTGATGTCGGACCGCCTCTGACATCCACCAATGGTATAAAAGGGGTGGTCCCCAGCCACTTCCCAGTTCTCCCGCCGAAGACCCGGCTGACAAATCATAGAGAACTGAGGCTAGTGGTAAACCCCGCCAAGGGTAAGTAAGGAAAGGAGAAAAAGGACCAGGGGGAAGGAGGGTGGGAAATAACACCTGCTGCAAGAGCTCCTCTCAAAGATCTACTGTTATGATAAGTTCTTACGTAACTGTACTATCTTACTTCGAGTGGGAGCTCTTGCAGCAGGCTACACCTTAAAGACTGAGTACCAAGCAGCACCAAAATTATCCCAAGTGGATCGGGAGGTGGAAAACTGGAAAGCGGAAAGGAAGCTTCAAGACAATACGCCCGGAAGCACCGCTAGATCAAATCTAGCTCTCTGCCTGGAAGCAATGTCCAAACTGTAGTGCCTCACAAAAGTGTGCACTGAACTCCTATAGCTGCTGCGCAGATGTCTGCTGCTGAGACATTATGGAATACCACAAAGGAAGCTGAAACACCCCTGGTGGAGTGACTCTTACCCAAGCCTGGTAAGGGTTTGTTGTAGTAGTTGTATCAGAAAGTGATGCAATGGACTAGCCATCTGGACAAAGTCTGTTTTGCCACTGACGATCCCAGGGTTCTCTGGGCAAATGAAAAGAACTGATCAGATTTCCTCAGTGTCCGAGTACGGTTGATACAGTATCTGAGCACTCAGTGAACGTCCAGAGAGTGAAGTAGGGCCTCCCCTCGATTACACTGCTCTGGCTAATAAACCAGAAGGTTGATGTCCTGATTAAGGGTAAATTGTGACACCACCTTAGGCAGAAACTTAGGATTAGTCCGCAAGGACACCCTGTTCTTGTAGAAAACTAAATATGGCTCTTTTGCCATCAGAGCCTGAAGCTCGGAAATCCTCCGAGCAAAAGTAACTGCAACTAAAAACAATGCTTTCCACTACAGAAAGCATAGCTCGCAATCTCCAGCTGGTTTGAAGGGAGGCAATGTAAGTTTCTCTAACAAAAACAAAAGATCGCAAGGGGGAATAGGGTCCGTAATGGGAAGTTTCAGATGAAGAATTCCCCTCAAAAATGTCCGGGCCAGATCCATCTGGGCAACATATTTTCCATCCACTGGTACGTGACTGGCTGAAATTGCAGACAGGTGTACCTTAATGGATAAGTAACGGAAGCCAAATCTGACAGAGAGAGTAGATATTCAAAGACAGCGTCAAAAGGGCACAGGAGGGGGTCCGGATCCAGACTGGCGGCCCACAAGCAAAAACATTTCCACTTCATAGAGTAGGTGGCTCTAGTGGAAGGTTTTCTAGCTGCGACCAAGACCTCAGCCAACCTAGGAGATACCCCATAGCGTGCTATGGCTACGTCTGCAGGTGCTAGGCATGCAGGCGTAGGGACTGGAGGTCTGGGTAAACAAATCTGCCCCACTCTTGTGACAGTAAGCGGGAGGACAAGGGCAGGGGGATGGGAGGTTTCACTGCCAGCTGCTGCAGTAAAGGGAACCATATCTGATGAGGCCAAAGCGGAGCTACAAGAATCATTTCCACTCCTTCCACTTGGAGTTTGAGCAGAGCCCTCTGCAGAAGAGGAAAGGGAAGGAAGGCATACAGAAACCTCCCTGTCCAGCAAAGGGACAATGCGTCTTGCCAGAAAACACCAGGCCCTTGATCTAGAGAAAAGAAACTGGGCAGTTTTGCACTGCATGGGGATGCAAAGAAGTCCAGTTCTGGATGGCCCCACATTTGGAAGAGGTTGTCCGCTACCGACTGCAGGAGTTCCCATTCGTGAGTCTTTGACCGAGACCGACTTAGAGAGTCGACCAAGACGTTTTGAACCCCTGGAATGTGCACTATGGTGAGCGAGAGGTCATGTTTCAGAGCCCAGAACCACACACTCACAGCCTCTCGACAAAGAGGGTAGGAGTGAGTCCCCCCTTGTTTGCTGATGTAGTGGACGACTGACATGTCCGTCTGTACCAACAGGGGACCTGGATGAAGATCCAGGCAAAACACCTGCAGGACGTATAGAACTGCTCTCATCTCTAGAATATTGATATGTAGTGTCAATTCTAGAAAGGACCACGCTCCTTGAGTCTGATGGCTCCGAAAATGAGCGCCCCAACCCATGCCTGAAGCATCGGTTGTAAGAACCTGCAATGGAGGGTCCCTCTGAAAGGGGACTCCAGGTTCCAGATTCTGTGGCAAGAGCCACCAGGAAAGAGTCTGAACCATGGCCTTGGAGATTGAGATTGGCTGGTCGAGGTCATCCTCCCTTTGATCCCACTGCACCCTGAGGGTCCACTGAGGGACTCTCATGAAGAAGCGTGTGGAGGGTACAGTCACGATGGCCGTTGCCATGTGGCCTAGGAGTTGCAGCATGGATCGAGCTAGTACATGGCATGCAGCTGATACTTTGTGGGCCAATGATCGAAGGCGTAATACCCTGTCTGGTGGGAGGAAGGCCTTCCCTTGCTCCCTGTCTAGGATTGCCCCTATGTATTGAAACCTCTGAAAGGATGTTGGAAGCGACTTGGCTATTTTCAGGGTGACTCCTAGGGGGCTGAACAGTGTGAAGGTGTCCTCTAGGGCTGCCAGAAGCACATCCCTGGTTGAGGCAGCCAGAAGCTAACTGTCGAGATAGGGGTACACAAACTGACCCTGCCTCCTTAAGGCTGCTGCAACTACCGCTAGGCTCTTCATGAACACGTGAAGTGCAGAGGAAGGGATGAAGGGCAAGGCCCGAAACTGGTAGTGCCTTCCCTGAAAGTAAAACCTCAGGAACCTCCTGTGAGCTGGAAGAACCAGAACATGGAGGTAGGCATCATGCATGTCTAGGGAGCAGAGCCAGTCCCCTTGATGCAGCATGGGAAGAATGCCAGGCAAGGTGAACATCCTAAACCTCTTGTGCTCTATATAGTTGTTCAAGAGGCTCAGGTCCAGGATCAGGTAAAGATTCTCAGTCTTCTTGGGTACCAGGAAGAAGCGGGAGTAGAACCCCTTTCCCCACTGCGGGGATGGAACTGGTTCTACTGCCTTCTTGTCTAACAGCAACTGTACTTCCTCCTCGATGAGCTCGGCATGGGAGAAGGAGTAGGATGCTTGGACTGGTGGATTGTCTGGGGGTATCTGAAGAAACTCCAGTGCATAACCCCTCTCTATCAACTGGAGGACCACCTGTTGAGGTAAAGCGAGAACCAACCCCCTACCTTCTCTGCCCTGGACTCGGCAGGTGGTATGGGGCCAGACCGGGAGTCAGGTGTTAAAGCCCGGGGTGAGCAAGAAGACCTGGGACGGTTTGTTGTTCCTTGGTCCCTGTGCTCCAACGGAGTGAGAGGAAGCTTTATGACAAAAGTTTCCTCTTTGCTGCTGTCCCTTAGGCTTCTGCCCTTCCTGGCGACGAAACTGATGATGTTTGCCAGGGGAGTGCTCAGACCTGTACAACTGATGTACCGCATGAATGGCCTTACTCAGGTCCTGGAGGTCCAGGATCATCTGCCCAATGTCAGGACCGAAAAGCATGGATCCATGGAATGGCGCATCGATGATAGCATCCTGAAGGTCCTGCTTAAACCTAGAGACTCTGAGCTAAGAATATCTCCTCATACAAACCCCCGTGGCTGCTGCCCTGACTGTCGTATCGGCAGAGTCATCTGAAGATCTGAGGACGTGTTTCCCAATGCCCAAGCCGGACTGTATTACGTCCAAGAGCTCCATCTTGAGGACAGAATCGTGCTGCTTTTTGGCAAGCTCGATTGCCTTGTTCCAGAGAGATTTCTGGTACTGTACCATGTGGGCTAAAAAGTTTAGTGCACGAATGGTGCATGTAGCTGAAGAGTAAACCTTTCTGCTGAACTGATCCAGGTGTTTGGATTCCTTGTCCAGTGGCTGGTAGCTCATGTACTGGGGCTGCCTGGTGCTGCCGTGGGCAGCAGTCAACACAACAAGTTGGCCTTGGGCAGCTCTCTGAGGAATGACTCGTTTGTCAGGGTATGGTACAGCTGATTTGCTTTTTTTTGGGAATAGCCGGAGCTGTTGCAGGATGCCTCCAGGCCAATCTGGTAGCGTCCTGGAACGGGGCTACCAGGGGTGGACCCACTAATGGTTTAGGCTCATTTATGCCTAAGAAATGAGCCAGTCTTTTCTTTTCTGGATCAAGATCCTCGGTTTCCCACTGGTCTAAAAATTGGATATCATGCATCACATCCAAGAAGATGGGATTATACGGCAGGGAACGATGGGATGCCCCAGAAGGATCTGGATGAGGGGGAGGCAATGAGTATTTGCCCGAGGATCTGGAGGAGGCACAGGGGTCTGGAGCAGTATGACCCTGAGAATGACCTAGAGTGGGAAAAACAGGTTACTCACTTGTAACAGTAGTTCTAGGAGTGGTATATGTTGTTCATCCACACTCTTTGGCATGTCCCCTTCCACTTTAAATCTTGCCGGAAGTTTTCAAGCTGGCTCCTCCCACCCACCCGGGTGGTATAACCCACGGCTCTGCCCCACGACGCCAGATCTTAGCCCGCTGGAAGCCAGGTGTTGTACGTCTGCAACCAGGGAGGTTGGGTGGGTCCGTGTGGATAAACAACATATACTACTCCCAGAACTACTGTTATAGATGAGTAACCTGTTTTTCTAGGATTGTGGATATGTTGTTTGTCCACACTCTTTGGCAGACTCCTAGCAGTTCTCCGGGAGGAGGGAGGCAAGGCGCACACCCCCTACTTAGGGAACAGAGACTGGAGAACCGAGGCCCCAAAACCAGCATCCTGGCGTGACTCAAGGTCTATGTGGTAATGGGTAATGAAGGTGTTTGCTGACTTCCAGGTAGCAGCCCGACAGATTTCCTGGATAGGGATGTCCCTGGAAGCAGCAACTGATGCAGCGGTATGGCAGGCAGAATGAGCTCTTATCCCTCTGGGAGGCTCCTGGCCTGCCAACTCATAGCACAGACTGATACACGATGTAATCCACTGTGCAACAGTTCGTTTTGCTGCAGCTCTGCCAGAAGCGGCTTTAGTGTAGGTGACAAACAGTTGGCGAACCTCTCCCCAAATTTCCGCCGTCCTCTCCTTATAATAGGAGAGAGCACATCTCAGGTCCAAAGTATGGAGCCTGTACTCTGCCTCCAAGGTGCAACTGGGGTAGTACACTGGCAGAGTTAACACCTGGTTAAGGTGAAACTCTGAGACCACCTTCGAAAGGAATTTTGGGTGGGGGCACGGGACAACCATGTCCCTGTGGAAGACCAGATAAGGGTAGTGCACCGAAAGCACCTGGAGCTCCCCTGCCCTTCTGGCAGATGTGATAGCCACCAGGAAGGCAGTCTTCCACGACAAGTGTGACAAGGCACACTTGTGCACTGGTTCGAATGGCTTGTCCATGAGCTTTGCCAGTACCAGCAGACGATCCCACGGAGGTGGAGGTTCAGGCACCGGAGGAGATATGTGATCCAGGCCTCTGAAGAACCACCCGACCACTGTCGCCTGTGCCCGGTAAGCAGAGATGGCTGCCAGGTGCACCCTAAGGGTCGATGACCGAAGACCCCCATTGCAGAGACACCAAAGGTAGTCGAGAATGTTAGCCACCGGACAGGACAGAGGGTCCAGTCCCTTGCTCTGACACCAAATGGAAAATCTTTTCCAATTGAAGGCACAACTTCTCCTGGTCGATTCCTTTCTGGATGCCTCCACCACAGTGAGGACATCCTCGGAAAGACCCAAAGTTTGGAACTGCAGCTGCTCAAGTACCAGGCTGTGAGGTGCAGGGACTGAAGGTCCAGATGGTAGACCTTCCCCTGATTGAGGGACAGCAGGTCCAGACGTGTGCAAAGCCGCTCCGGGGGCCTGCAGCTGAGGCTGAGGAGATCTGGATACCAGAAGTGGCGTGGCCAGTCTGGGGCTACCAGGATCACCTTCGACTTGTCCCTACTCACCTTGAAGAGCACCTTGTGGATCAAGGGAAGTGGAGGGAAGGCGCAGAAGAGGCCTGGGGTCCACGGCCTCGAGAAGGCATCCCCTGCAGCGAACCCTGCTGAGGGGGCGTGCATGAAACAGCCTCAGCTTGGTGTTTTCCCTGGAGGCAAACAGGTCCACCAGCGGTTTGCCCCAGTAGGAGAACAGGCTGTAAGCTACCTCTGGATGGAGAGACCACTCATGGGATGGCTTGCCTAAGCATCTGAGAGCATCTGCCAGATGGTTTGAAGCTCCTGCCACATGGATGACTAGGAGATCTGCCTCCAGACGGCTCACGAGTGTCCAGATGCGGAGCACCTCTCTGCAAAGCAGACGGGAGTGCTTGCCGCCCTGTTTGTTGAGGTAGTACATGGTCATGGTATTGTCCATCTGGACTTGAACCACTTTACCCCAGAGCTGAGGATCGAAAGCTGAGAGTGCCAGTCTGACTGCTCTGAGCTGGCTGATGTAGTATCGGGACTCCTCGGGAGTCCAGCACCCATGGGCCCTTTTGTCCCCCATGTGGGTTCTCCAGCCCATGAGAGAGACATCAGTCGTAAGAATGGCTGTTGGCTTGGGGCGGACAAACGGGATCCCTTCCTGCAATCGATCTGGGGTGGTCCACCACGGGAGATCGTCCCACATTTTCTGGGTTACAGTGATCAGCTGGTTGAAATGACCGTGACGCTGAGTCCACTGGGCGGCCAGCTCCCATTGGAGGGGGCGCATGTGCAACCGGGCCCAATGGACCACTGAGGTACACGCCACTGTGCAACCCAGAAGACACAGAAAGTCCCGGGCAGGGTGCAATTGCCCAACCAGAAATGATTGGGCAAAGGAGGCGAGAACCTCTGCCCTGTCCGCCAGGAACCGAGCTCTGCCCCAATGAAGCACATCACCTGGGAAGGCACGAGTTCCGACTTGGCCTCGTTGATCAGGAGGCCGAGTTAGGAGCAGGACTGGAGGGCCAGATCCCTGGACCTCTCCACCTCTTGTCAGGTGGGACCTGCCAAGAGCCAATTGTTGAGGTGGGGTAGATTCTGACCCCCCCCCCCAGACACCTGAGATGGGCTGCCACCACTGCGATGCATTTAGTGAAGACCCGTGGGGCCAATGACAGGCCGAATGGCATGACTCGGATCTCGTAAAGGGTCCTTTTGGCTCTGAAGCAGAGGAACCGCTGATGAGACAGACGGATTGGGACATGAAAGAACGCATCCTGCAGATCCAGTGAACAGAACCACATGTTTTGCTCCAAGGATGGTATGATCTGGGACAGAGTGACCATCCGAAAGGTGCGTTACCAGACATACTGATTCAGGTCGTGCAGATCTAGAATAGGGCGCCAGTCCCCCATTCATTTGGGCACCAGGAAGTACCTGGAGACAAAGCCTGGGTCTGCTGGAGGATCCGCCACTGGAGCTACTGCCTCCTTGAGGAGGAGCTAAGCAATATCGTCTCGGAGAGCTGACTGAGTCTGGGTGGATGCTCTTTCTTCCCGAGGGGCGTGGGCCTGGCTTGGAGGGTACTGCTCGAATTCCAGAGGCAGTCCCTGACTGACCACCTCAAGAACCCACCTGTCCATGGTGATAGCGGACCAGGCGGAAAGGAAGTGGCGGAGCCGGCCCCCCACAGGAGGACCCAGAGCTGGCGTGATGGGAGTGGGAGTGGCAGCTGCCGTCCCGCCACTGAGCAGGCTTGGAGAAGGAGGACCCAGGACTGGAACCTCAGCCTCCTTTATGAGCCTGGGAGTGCCCAGGCTTCAGCCGGGGGCACCAAGCTTGAGCCTGCTGCTGCTGTTGCTGTCCTCCCTGAAAGGAGGGCTGCTGTGCCACAGGGCAAGAGTGCCGAAAAGGCTTCTTCTTTTTTCTTCTGCTGATTTTTGCCCAACGAACCCATAGCAGAAATAGCGTCCAAGGTGGCACTGGACTGCTCAATACGCTGAAGATTGGTGCTCAGGAAAGGCACATCAGCCAATTTGTGCTGAGAATCCGCCGGGAGGGAGGAGAGTCTCAGCCAAGCCCTGCGATGAGAGACAACTGCGGCTGCCATCGAACGGGCACAAGAATCCCCAATGTCCAGGGCTGTCTGAAGCCGCTGTTTGGCAGCAGCCTGGCCCTGATTCCGGACCTGCTTGACCGTGGTCTGCATGTCGCGGGGAGGACTTCATCCAAAGACCCCAAGAGGGCATGGGAGAAGTGTGCCATGACGACGGCTGAACTTGCCCGATGAAGGCCCAAGGAAGAGGCCGCACAGACCTTCCTGGCTGAATGGTCCAGGAGTTTGGACTCTTTCTCGGGAGGACGGTCAGTGTCAGTAGAACAGCCCATATGCCTGAACACAGAGGTGGTCACCAGGCTCTCAGTCGAAGAGTGCTCTGTGAACCCCGCAAGGGACCCCATGGGTACTGCATACTTGCGGGCCATGTGGGTAGATGGCGCTGGACAAGAGGCAGGGTGCTGCTAAAGTTCTAAGGCTGGGACAACGATGGTCTTGGCCACAGGAAAGGCCTCCGTCGGAGTATCCTCCCTCTTGAAGATGTCTGTCAGCGGGTACTCCATCTTTTTCTGGATGGGCTCCAGTAGCATCCCTGTGGACTAAGAGATGAGGCGAAGAATGCCCTGAAAGGACAAAGGTCCTTCCTCTGTCTCTAGCCCACTGGCCGATTAGTCATCCCCTGGATGAGAATGCAGGCCTGTCACATCTGAATCTGAGGAATCCGGGTATAACGGTGAACCGCCCAGGTCACTCTTGACCTGCTGAGGATGGTCTGGGGTGACGGTAACTGAAAGACGCGGGGGAAGCCCAGTGTCTGGCCTATCTTCTTTAGAAGGAGCCCATCCCACAGGCTGTTTGGGTGGTGGTTCCACCACCATCGGCAGAGACACCAATTTAGGCTGAACTGGAGGTTTCGCCCACTCCGCGCGCGTGGGAACTGACTTGACTGGCTCCGGAGGCAGCTTCGGCCTGAGAGGCAAAAGCCAAGTAATGGCCGGGGTGGAAGCCGGGGGTGGCTTGTGACCGGTCAAAATCAGCTGTTGCCACCTGAGGTCCTCGTAGCGTCGATGGACTTTCCATCAAAGCCTCTCCTCATAAGAGGAGAATGACCGATGGCATCACCTTTTTGCAGCGTATATGGCTCTTCCTCGGCCTGTCGGTCGAGGGGGTCCTAGATCTCGATCGAGATTGGACAGGTCGGCTTGGTCGCTCAGGAGACACTGGCGGGATCGGTGATTTCTTGGGGTCAGAGACCACTTCCTCGATGGGATTACCAGCAGGCTGGGTCTCCTCATCGGGGAAAGAAAGAATTGAAATTCCTATCCAATGAGTCATCGACTGGAGTCGGCGACAGAGGGTTGAGGGGCTTGATGACGATTTCCATGTCGTTGACTGACACCTTGGTGACTGGCCAGACGGCAAAGCCAAGAAGCCAGTGGCTGAAGAGGCAATCTTGACCGAAGTCGAGGCTGCTGGTTCCTGGGACTGAGATCTCTCCCAATCCCAAGAGCGTCTCCGTTGGGATGAAGATGATCCCAGGTCCTTTTCCCGCTTACGGGACCGAGAGCAGTGCCTGCCCACAGGACCCTCTCCCTTAGTCGGGAGAGACTGGCACAACTCTCGGAAAGAACCCGAGAAGGAGGAGCCCAGGTTGAGTGGAACGAAGAAGCTCCAAGTTGTTTCTGCAGCCTGAGCCGCTTCCTTTGTGAAAGCTTGCATGTATTCCAATTGCTCGGCGGATCCTGCAGTCGTGGAAACCACCCACCAAGCCTCCTTGGATTTCACCGGACGGTTTAGTTTCTCTGGCCTCCCCAACTTTAGATGTGCGAGACGGTCGTCGAGGACGTTAGGATGAAAAGCGAGACAAAGATCACACTTCAAGGTGTCATGGTTGACACCGAGACAGTAGATACATGTGGTGTGGGGATCAGTGCACAACATCTTCTGGCTGCAAGGACACCGACGAAATCCAGGGGAAGATTTGTCTTCCATAACTGAAGGTAGAGAAGTCATGATCGCTAAAGCGAACTAGACGGATTTTTGGAATAACTGAAGGTTTTGAAGCCAGGGCTTACAAAATGCGTGAGCACAAGAGAGGCAACCTGTATCTTCCAGTGGAAAGGAAGATCTGGCATCATGGGGCAGAGCTGAGGGTTATACCACCTGGGTAGGTGGGAGGAGCCAGCTTGAAGACTTCCGGCAAGATTTAAAGTGGAAGGAGACATGCCAAAGATTGTGGATGAACAACATATCCACGATCCTAGAAGTACAGTTATGCAAGAACTTACCGTAATAGCAGATCTTCGAGAACAGCTCTTGCAGCAGGTTACACCATTAGGACTGAAGCTGTCAGGCAGCAGGACCCCATGGAAAACTTCTAGCTAGCCACATACAGCGGGCGACCGCCCCAACGTTGGCCCTGCCCACGGCGTCACATACATCATAAAAAGGGTGGTCCCCCAGCATCCCTCAGTTCTCAAGCCGGAAACTCCCAGCATAGCGATGTGATTCTGATGGGGAGACCGAGGATCCGCTTCCAGAGGAAGAACAACAGAAATGATCTTAATAATTGCTGAGATGCCTGACCTCCTATGGGGAAGGTGGGTGGGAAAGTACCTACTGCAAGAGCTGTTTTCAAAGATCTACTGTTATGGTAAGTTCTTACGTAACTGTACCATCTTACTTCGAGAAACAACTCTTGCAGCAGGTTACACCATTAGGACAGAGTCCCAAGCAGTGAAAGGCATCATCCCTAAAATTGAGAGGAGGATAGGAGGAGGGTAAAGGGGAACCCCTCATGAAATAAGCCTCTGCAGAACTGCAAGACCAAAGCCCGCTCTGCACCTAGAGGCAATGTCCAGACTGTAGTGTCTGATGAATGTTGCACTGTACTCCAAGTAGCTGCTGCACAATTGGTAGGTGCTGAAACATTTTTCAGAGAAGCGAAAGAGGTGGCCACTCCTCTGGTGGAATAGCCCTTTACCGGTCCCGGTAAGGGTTTGTTTCACTTCTGGTAGCAGAACACGATGCAGTTCACCAACCATTTTGAGAGTGTCTGTTTAGACACCAGTGTCCCTAACATCCTGTGAGCAAAGGACAAAAACAACTGGTCAGACTGTTGGTGCAATCTGGTTCTGGTCAGGTAGAACCTTAGATTCCTGTGTACATCCAGTGTGTGTAGGAGAGCTTCTCCTCTATTGGTATACCTTGGACAGTAGACCGGTAGGTCTACATCATGGTTAAGGGTTAATTCGGACACTACCTTAGGAAGAAACCTAGGATTGGTTCTTAAGGACACCCTGTCCTTGTGGAAAATCAAATAAGGCTCTTCGCACATAAGTGCTTGGAGTTCAGAAATTCTTCTTGCTGAAGTAACTGCAACTAAAAATAACACCTTCCAAGAGAGAAGGTGTAGCTTGCAATCTGCAGCTGGTTCAAAGGGAGGTAGTGTGAGCTGTTCTAAAATAAAGAGAGAAGATCCCAAGGAGGGATTAGATCTCTAATGGGTGGCTTCAAATGGAGGATGCCACGCAAGAAGGTGTGGGACAAATTCAGTTGGGCCAAAGATTTGTCCCCGAATGGTGGATGGTACGCTGATAAGGCACAAAGATGCACCCTTACTGAAGCGTAACTCAGCCCTGCCTGCGACAAGGAAAGGAGGTACTCCAAAACTGATTTTACTGGGCAAAATAGTGGGTCTAGGTCACAGACTGATGACCAAAGGCAGAAACGGTGCCATTTCATGGCTATGTGGCGCGAGTAGAGGGCTTCCTTGCTGCCGCCACTACGACATCCACCACACTGTCCGATACACCATGGCAAGACATTGCTAGGTCCTTAGGATCCAGGTGTGCAGGTGCAAGGATCTGAGGTTCAGGTGAATCAGAGACCCACTGTCTTGTGACAGTAAGTGCAAGCTGAATGGAAGAGGAAGTGGTGGTTCGCTCGTTAGCTCCTGCAGAAAAGGAAACCATATCTGTCTGGGCCAATATGGGGCCGCCAGAATCATGACTGCTCCGTCGTCCTGCAGTTTGAGCAGGACCCTCTTTATCAAAGGGAATGGAGGAAAGGCATAGAGGAATCTGCCTGTCTAGGAGAGGGGCAATGTGTCTCGCCAGAAAACACCAGGCCCTGGATCTAGCGAGCAGAAACTAGGCAGTTTTGCGTTGTATGGGGAGGTGAACAGATCCAAATCTGGCATTCCCCATTTTTCCAAAAGCATTTCTGCTTCTGGCTGTAGGAGCTCCCACCCGTGTGCACTGGATTGAGATCTGCTTAACAGATCCGCCAATGTGTTCTACGATCCGGGAAAATGCACTGCACACAGTGTGATGTTGTGCTCTATTGCCCAGTACCACACTCTCATGGCCCTTCAACAGAGTTGGTAGGAGTGAGTGCCTCCCTGCTTGCTGATGTAGAACACTAATGACATCTGTTTGGATTAGTAAGTGACCTGGGGTTATGTCTGTTTGCAAGGCCTGAATGGCGTAAAGAATTGCCCTCATCTCGAGGACGTTTATGTGGAGGGCTCCTTTGGTCCCTGACCATAGTCCCCGAGACTTTTTGCCACCCAAATGAGCACCCCAACCTGATTCTGACATGTCTGTGGTTAGAATCAGGGAGTGGGTAGGGGATGGGAAGGGAACCCCTACCGAGAGGTGCTCTGGAACCATCCACCATTTCAAGACTCTGAGATAAGAGTTAGGGATCGAGACTAGCTGGTCCAAGTCATCTTGGCATTGGTCCCACTGGACCCTGAGTGTACACTGAATGGCTCTCATGTGGAGACGTGAAAGCAGTACCAAGGCTATGGCAGCTGTCATATGCCCCAGAAGACGCAATATGGTCCTCGCTGGGACCTGACATTGAGCTCTTATATGTCTTATCAGGGTTCGGAGAAGCTCTGCCCTGTCTTCTGGTAGGAAGGCCCTTCCCTTGCTGGTGTCCAGCACCGTACCAATGAACTGAAGCCTTTGGCAGGGTGTGAGAGTCGATTTGGCCAGATTGATCACGACACCTAGGGAGTCGAATAGGGAATAGGTGTCTTGTAGAGCGTGGTTCAACTCTCTCTGGGACGCTGCCATGAGGAGCCAGTCTTCCAAATAGGGGAAGACATAGTGGCCCTTTCTCCTGACTGCCGCCACTACCACTGCCTGGCATTTGGTGAATACCCTCGGAGCCAACGAAAGGCTGAAGGGTAGGGCTCGGAACTGGTAGTGGCGACCCTGGAATTCGAATCGCAGGAACCCCCGATGATGTTTCACGACTGGAATGTGGAGGTAGGCATCTTGCATGTCCAGCGATGTGAGTCAAGCATCCAGGCGTAGCAACGGGATCAAGCCTGGTAAGGTCACCATCCTGAAGCATTTGTATACCACAAAGGTGTTGAGATCACTTAGGTCTAGGATGGGACGTAGGTCTCCTGTCTTCTTTGGCACCAGAAAGAAGTGGGAATAATACCCTTTCCCTCTCTGGGTCCGTGGGACCTTTTCTATGGCTTCTTTTTTGAGAAGGGAAGCTATCTCTTCTCGAATCAGTGTGGTGTGTTGGCCCAAATACTGGAAACGCAGTGGTGGTCTGGACGGTGGTTGTCCTATGAACTTGATAAGAGTGCCCTCTTTGAATGAGCTGGAGCACCCATTGATCTGATGTGATTTGCTGCAACCCTGGCAGGTGGTTTGTGAAATGACCCCCGATCTTCTCTTCCTTTTAAACCAGAGGGGGAGGAGGGGTCTGCAGTGAGTCAGGCAGTGGAGGGGGAAGGGAGGGTAACTTGAGGAATTTTTGTGTTCCTTGCACCTTGACCTCCGGTAGAGCAAGGCTGACCTTTGCGATTAAAGCCACCTCTCTGCTGTTGTCCAACTCGGGGCTGTTGACCTTGTTGACTCTGTTCTGTTGCCTCCAAAATGGCTTCTGTTTAGGTTTGTACATTGCCTGTACTGACTGCCTTACCGGCATCCTGAAGTTTCGTCATTATCTTCTTGGACTCTTCATCGAAGAGTACCGAGCCTTTAAATGGGACATCAAGGACACCCTTCTGGACATCAGGTGTAAAACCTGAGACTCTCAGCCGAGAGTGTCTTCTAAGACAGATTCCTTTTTTTTTTTTTCCCCAGTTGTTTAACCAGGAGAGACACACTAAGATGAAAGCTTGTTTACAGGTGCAACCCGGGAGCACAGGGAAGTTAAGTGACTTGCTCAGGGTCACACAGTATGCAAGTGGGGGCTGTGGGATTCAAACCCAGCATTAGAAACTGGGTGTACTTTCCATTCAAATGTAAAACTGTAAAACTGTCTTTCTCTCCTGCTGTTGTATTTAATGTACTCGTTATACCCTATTGCTGTATTGTTGTACCTGTTATACCCTATTGTACTCTCCCGGGTCGTTCCTGAAAATAGGCATAAAACTTGTCTAGTGTACCTACCCGGTTAACAAAAACTAAATAAATAAAAACCCAGGTCTCCAGATTTGCAGATCAGAGTCTAAAATCACTGCTCTATACTGCTCCTGATGCCACTCTTCTGGCCGCCGAGTCTGCAGAATCATAAGCCGCTCCGAGTACCTGTGTTCCCACGTCAGAGTCTGTCTGGAGGAGTTTTATTAGCTCCTCTTTCTTGTCTCCTCCGGCATGTCCTTTACCAGGTCTTGGCCTTGTTCCCACAAGGCATTTTGAAATTGTACCATGTGGGTCAGGAAATTAAATGACCTTATGGAGCAAGTTGCTGTTGCATATATTTTTCTTCCCATGGAGTCGAGTTACTTTGATTCTCGATCTGGGGGTTGTGTACTGAGATGCTGTGGTCTTTGAGACCTGTCATGAGTGGCTGTTATGACCATAGAGTCTGCCACCGATTGTTTTCCTAAATATGGATCCTCAAGGGGGTCCCTGTACAGGCGATCTGCCTTCTTGGGGAGGGGTTCTTCCAAGCAGCTTTTGTTATGTCTTGGAAGGTGTCCACTAAAGGTGGGACTGCCACTGGTTTGGGGTCCTTGTCTTAAGTATTTCGCCAGCTGGCGTAGTTTGGGATCCAAGTCTTTGGTGTCCCAACCCATACTGTCTTGGATATGTCATATAATATCCATAAATGTTGGATCGTCGGGGGAGAGGAGGCTAGGCAGATCCTGTGGGTCTGGAGAAGGAAACACTAAGGGAAATGCCAACCTGACGATTCAGAAGATGAGGAATGGGACTCGTCCGATGATGAAGAGTCTGATGATCTATGGTGTCTCTTAGACTTGTGTGCATTAGGAGAGTGGGGAGGGGTCTGTGAGGGGGGACCTCGGCCGCTTCCTGTCATTGTGAGACTTTTTGTCCTTGGACCTGCTTCTATGTATTAGACTGTCCTCTCTAGGGGGTGGTCTGTCCGCACTTTTCTCTTTTGGAGGAGGTGGGTTCTCCACAGGGGGCTTTGTGGGAACTATGTATTTCCTGATGGTTTCCCACCAATAGGCAAACAATTCCTTAACTTGATTTATGTTAAGGCCTGACAACTGACCCGGTGTGGGCTACTCTCTAGGTATCTGCCCGTCACCTGTATTAGGCTTTCCGTGGCCTGACGCACCCGTCGACTGGTCCTTGGGTTGTGTCAGGTCACGTAGGAGGTTTCCTTCCTCCCTGCCTCCTGTCGCCTGGTTGTCACTGATCTGTTCAGCCCTGGCATCGGTACTGTCATTGTCCGAAAGGCTTGGATGCTCGACATACGGCACGGACGAGGTGACATCCTTCTGGTGAACGAGGACTTCTGACTGGTCCCTGGGACGCTTGGCGGTCGTCTGCTCCGACGTCCGATTCTGGTCTGGGGTCCGCTTGAGGGACGTCAGATCTGCGGTCCGTTTAACGGACGTTCCTATGGAATGCCTGGGGGGGGGGGGTTGGGAGACCAACCTGCCATGGTTGGTGTCCCAGGGCCGGTCCAGGGAGTCAAAGCCTGCAGTGGTGGCTGACTTGGAATGTGCCTTGGGCTGGCGATCTGTTGACGCAGATTGGCCTGAAGAGCCTCAAGGTTGGTTATGTGATGAATCCTTGGGTCAGACCTTAAGAGGCTGAAGGGTGAATGTCTTCTCTGTACCACCCGATGTCTGGACTTTTATCGGCGGAGATTGGGTCTTTGCCTGAGACGGAGATCTGGTGGAGCAGGCAGAGTCTGAGCTAGCCCTGGAGTCAGACGTTCACGTGGATAGGGAGCACTCTTTCTCCTTCTCCCTCCTTTCTTTCTTCCTTGTGTTTCCCCGATCTGTGGGATGACCCTTCCTGGGAGGAAGAACTTCTCTGCATGGCTGCTAATCTTTCTAAAATGAAGGTCTCCAAAACATTCTGTCTGCAGATCCTCGTGTGGCTGTTAAAGTTTTGGTAAATGGAGCAGGCCTTATTGTTGTGTTTTGGGCCTAGGCACCTGACACAAGCAGTGTGCTGGTCCTTAAAAGGAATTTGTTTGCCACACGCGCACTTAGAGGAGCGCTTGTTGACAGAGGATGTCGGGGAAGACGACATGCAAAGGTAGAAAAGAAAATCGAACTTGTTAGAGAAAAGTAAGAAATACTCTAAAGGAACAGATAAAAGCAACTGAACAAAAGAGTAAACAGGGAGGAGAGGAGGCACTGTGGGTCACCTTGGAGACTGGAAAGGGCACCACAATCTGCACAAGGGTTGTGTACAGACCCCCATGTCAGGGGGAAGGAATGGACAAGGATATGATAGAAGGCATTCTTAGAATGGCAGAGAAAGGGGAGATACTGTTAATGGGAGACCTGAATATGCCAGATGTTAACTGGAGCACATTTGCTGCAGTCACATCCAAGAGCAGGGCCATTCTTGATGCCCTACAGGTGGCAGGCATTAGACAGCTAGTTTTGGAACCCACTCGTGAGGGAGCAATCTTAGACCTCGTACTCTCAAACGGGGGCAGTGAGAGGATCTCAGATTTAGAAGTGGGTTGCCATCTGGGGACAAGTGACCATCAAACAGTGTGGTTCACGTTAAACTCAGCTACAGAGTCAAGCCATACAAAAGTGAGGGTACCGGACTTTGGCAAGATGGGAGAGTGCCTCAGAAAAGCACTAGCAAACAGGCTAGAAGGAGGTGTGGAGCAACAATGGGGAATGATCAAAACTGCCATCACAGAGGCAACAAGCCTTTGTGTGAAGCAAATAAACAAATCAAAACGAAAAAAAAAAAGCCACTATGGTTCTCAAAAGACGTGGCTGTGAAAGTCAGGAAGAAAAAGATAGCATTCCGGAAGTATAAGGAAACACAGAAGCAGCAGGACAGAGAGCTGTACCAGTTAAGGCAGAAGGAAGCAGGGAGGGAAGTCAGAATAGCAAATGCCCAAACTGAGGAAAAGATAGCCAACTCAGTTAAGAAGGGGAGAAAACCTTTTATAGGTATATCAGAGAGCGAGAAAGACAAAGGAAGGGATAGTGAGGCTGAATAGAATGAACGGTGGTGGGCAGAGGGGTCAGTGAAAAGCAGGAATACTAAATGAATATTTCTGCTCAGTATTCACAAAAAAGAGGAGGAGGAGAGTGCCTAATCCAATTAACAGAAGCACTCTTGATGGGGGGTCGATCCCAGTCCTTTCACAGAAGAAAAAGTTACTCACCTTAGTAATGTTGTTTCTTCTAATGGAGTCTTGCTATATTATAGACATTAGCAGTTTGATCCAGCTCTAGAACTGTTCGGAGTGAGATGGTTAAAACCATTCCAAAACAGAATTTTGGCACGAGACAGCTCTATCTGTGTCATTTCAAACTTGAACTGTCAGATCTTTACGAGCCAAAACTCACTAAGGTCTGTGTGGAAGCTGTAACCTACACTAGCCAAATGGCTACCTAAATAATAACAACCATTGATGGTCCCAACACCCAAGACTCAAGTCAGGGGACCAGAAATACTAACACCATTCTAATAATATGAAAATGGAACATAAGCATAATAAAACACACACACGCTGCACATACACATACTCCTCAAAGTCCCAAAGGGGACAAAATGCTAACAGGACATAAGTAGTGCCCACACTAAGTTGCCCGCACCCCACCAAGTAGAGGTTCTGAGAGGGCAGGTTGGGGAGGTCTATATGCAAGACTCCATTAGAAGAAACAACATTACTAAGGTGAGTAATTTTTCTTCAAACAACATGAAGTCTTGCTATATTATAGACATTAGCAGAATACACAGCAGTACCTCCATGGAGGAGGGGCAGAACCTACTTAGGAATAGGCTCTGAAGAACAGCTGTGCCAAACCGAGCATCTCTCCTGGCCTGGACATCCAGGGAGTAATGCTTAGTAAAAGTGTGTACCGCTTTCCAAGTAGCAGCCTGGCAAATCTCTAATAAAGGGATATCTCTGGCAGCAGCTAGAGAAGCAGCTGTACCCTGGTAGCATGAGCCTCAAACCAGGGGGATCTCTGCCCAGTTTCTGATAACAAATTGGATACAAGAGACAATCCACCTGGCTACTTGATCTCTTAGTGGCAGGTTTGCCTTTCCCAACTTCACCATAGGTAAGGAAAAGTTGGAGGGATTCAACCTGTGACCTTTGGTATGCTCTATATAAAAACTAAGAGCTCTCTTAACATCCAGGGTTGTGCAACCTCTCTCACCAAAGAGGAGTGATCAGTGAAAATACTGGAAGGAGATAGATTGATTAAGATGGAAATCTGAAACCACCTTAGGCAAAACTTCCTATTAGTCCTAAGGACTACCTTATCCCTGTGGAAAGAAATAAAGTCAGTCTCCACTGACAAGACTTGCAATTCACTTATGCGTCTGGCAGAAGTGATAGCCACTAGAAAACAGTTTTCCAGTTAGATACTTAAGCTCTGCAGAAGACAGAGGTTCAAAAGGGGGTTGCATTAACTGGGCAATGCAAACATTAAGGTCCCAAGCAGGGGCCGGTTCCCGAAAGGGAGGATTAGTATGGAGTAATCCCTTAAAAAATTTGGAAAACACAGGATGAGAGGAAAGAGGGGATGACTTTCCTGCTGACACAAAAGCAGACACAGCTGCCAAATGAACTCTCAGGGTAGCTGGTCTGAGACCCAAGGAATTAAGATGTACCATGTAATCTAACAAATGGGCAATTCAGCAGATTCTGGGGAAATATTTTTCCCAGCACACAAAATGGAAAACCTTTTCCATTTAGAACTATAAGTAGCTCTAGTGGAAGGCTTTCTGGAAGCCTTTAGGATCTCAAGAACACCTGAGAGAGGTGTAAATCAGCAACTCTAACTCCTCAAGAGCCAGGCCTTGAGGTTGAGGGATTTGAGGTCCGGATACCAAACCCTTCCCTGGGCACAAGTCAACAGATTGTGATTCCTGGGGAGGCACAGGGGAAGATGGACTGTCAAGAGACAGAAGGAGTGGGTACCAGGGCTGCATGGCCCAATCCGGGGCAATCAGAATCACCCTGGAAGGCTGAGATCTGATTTTGACTAGTACTTTGAATAGGAGAGGAAAGGGGGGGAAAGCATAGAGGAACTTCCTCTCCCAATCCAGAAGAAGGGCATCCAGGGGAACTGAGCCCAGCACTGGAGGCCTGCAACAGAACAGAGGAAGTTTGTGATTGTCTGGGGCTGCAAAAAGATCTATCTGAGGGATGCCCCACCTGGCAAAAACTATCCCCAGCACTTGAGGATCCAGGGACCATTCGTGATGGCCCTGGGAAATCCTGCTGAGGGCATCCGCTAGACATTGTCCTTCCCTGAAGATGAACTGCTATGAGGGAAGTGTTCAGGAATAGGCCAGAGACCACAACTTCATTGCCTCGGTGCACAAGGCGAAGACCGAGTGCCTCTGTTTGTTGATGTACCACATTGTTGTGGTGTTGTCTGTTCTGACTTGTATCACCTTGTCGTGGACAGATGCAGAAAAGCTTGAAGAGCTAAAAAGACAGCTCTGAGTTCCAACAAATTTATGTGGAGCAGAGATTCCTGGGGACCAAACTCCCTGAGTGGAAAGGTCGCCCATGTGGGCTCCCAACCCAGAAGGGAAGCATCTGTAGTGAGAGTCAAGTCGTGAGTAGGGGAAATGAAGGGACCCCGCCTTAATTGCTCTGATCCTGCCACCACTGGAGAGCTAGGATCAAGGTTCGAGTCACTGGGACCAACTTGGAAAGGGGTCTCTTCTCTGAGACCAAACGGTTCTCAAGTGAAACTGAATGTCTCTCATCTGAAATCTGGCTCCCTGCACAACAGCTGTGGATGCAGCCATGTGTCCCAGGAGCTGCAGAAAGTGTCTTGCTGGTCGAGAGACCTGCAGAGTGAAGGAACAGGCCAGAGCCACTAAATTCCTTACCCTTTCTGGGGGAAGAAAGGCTCTGGCTAGCTTTGTGTCCAATTCTGCCCCTATAAAGGTGAGTACCTGGACTGGTTCCAGAACCGACTTTGGTAGGTTTAGCAGAAAACCCAGGGAGGTGAGAAGCTGCTGGGTGACCTGCAGGTGAGATTTTACCTGTTCTGGGGACTGGCCTACAATGAGCCAGTCGTCTAGATAGGGAAAAACAGCAATCCTCTGCCTCCTTAAGTGGGCCACTGCCACTGCTAGACACTTTGTGAATACCCTTGGAGCAGAGGTAAGGCCGAAGGGCATTGCTCTGAACTGGTAAAGACCTAAAGGGGAATTCGAATCTGAGGTACTTTCGGTGGGATCGTCTGATTAGGACATGGAAATTGGCATCCTTGAGGTCCAGGGAGGCTAGCCAGTCCCCTGGCCTTAGGGAAGGTAAAATCATTGCCAGAGTTACCATTTTGAACTTTGGTTTCAAAAGATGCTTGTTCAGATATCTGAGATCTAAAATGGGCCGCCACTCTCCTGTCTTTTTGGGGTAAGGAAGTATCTGAATACAGACCCTGCCCTGATGCAGGGAGGAACCTTTCTACTGCTCTGAGAGCTAACAGGGTTGAGACCTCTGTTTCCAGAGCAAGGTCTCTGAAGCACTTGCAGGTAGAAAAAGTCTGCTTCTCAACTTGGGAAACTTTTTGAAGCTGAGAACCAGACCCTGGCTTACTACTTCCAGAACCCACTTGTCTGAGGTTAAAGAAGCCAATTCTGACTGAAGTAAGCCAGCCTGCCCCCACTGGTACAGGAGAGATGGGCCCTGGGCACCCCATCAGGGTGCCTGTTTTGCAAGGAGCTTTAGGCTGGGGTGGGAGCAGGTCTGCCCACCCTCGTGGTGCCCCTGCTCTGAAGAAGCCCCTCTGAGCATAGGCAGAGGAGGCCTGAGTCTGGTAGAAAGGCCTGTGAAAAAGCTTCACCCTACCCCTGGGGCATGACTTGAGGAGTGGCTTGCCGCCTCCTAGCCTGGGCACTCTTGTAAGTAGTCCTATATTCATCCATCTTCTTCATGTAGTTCTCTGTCTGCTCTCCAAACAGAGAATTTCCCACCACAGGAAAATCCATAGCCTTAGTCTGAGTATCCTGAGACAAACTAGTACACCTGAGCCAGGCCAACCTACGAAAAGCTACAGATGTGGCCATGACCCTAGAGGAAACATCATTAACATCCACAGCAGCATGAAACTGAACCTTAGAGGCTTCAATGCCATCAGCAGCCACCTGTTCTAGTTCACTAGCCAGCTGGTCATGGGCCTGCTTGGCCAATTGCATAACAGTATCCCATCTAGATTTCTGATACCTAGCTACATAAGCCATATAATTTGCTTGCCTGAGTCCCAGAGAGGCTGCCATATACTGTTTTTTTGCCATGGCATCAATCTTCCTGGAATCCTTGTCAGGAGGATGTGAAGCCAAGGGAATATTAGCTTTATCACAGGCAGCAGCCTGAACTACCCCAACATGACTGCATTGCTGAGAAAGGAATTCTGTATCAGGGCCTGACAATGTATACCTTCTGTCCATCTTTTTATCTACAGGAGGCACAGAATTAGGAGCTTTAAAATTTTAATTGTTTGTTTCCTAAAAGACTTATGTAAAGGAATAGACAATCTCCTAGACTCTGGAATATCCATCATTTCTACAAAATCAGGCTCCTCTTGCTCATCCACAGCCTCTTCTAAAGGAAGCTGGAGGGTTTCAGCAACTTTTTTATAAAACATAAAATGAGATGGGGACTCAGACAGCATAGGGGGAGATTCTAAAGGTCTGTCTGGGGAGATGTCCGGTTCAATGGGCACACCCAGACTTTCCCAGCCACATTCATACTGTTCATAATCCTCCTCCCCCTCCTCTGGTTCATAAAATTCTCAATATCATAATCCTGAACCACTGGGACCGGACAAACCGACCTTTTACCAGATAGTGGTGGTTCGACGGACCCTGAGACAGTGACTGGACAATTTGTATGGCTTTTGCATCTCTGCAGCAGTTGGAGAAGGAATTTTGGACTCAGACCTGCTGATTTTCTTGTTTTCTTTACTGGAATTGGTTCCTCAGAACCAGCTTTTCTTTGCCTGAGGAAGTCTGGCCCTGGTCAGAGGCACTCCTCTCTGATTCGGTTGGCACCACCCGAACCGGGCTAGCCATCGGGTCAGCCGGACTTTGCACCTCTCTTCCTGAGCCTGCCCAATCTTTTTCAGGGTGGCTGCAGGAAATTCTTACATACCTGGCAGTCTGACTGGAGGTGGTCAAACCCCAGACAATAAACACATGTGGTGTGTGGGTCAGCCTCAGCAAAGACTTCCCCACAAACATCACAGTGTTGAAACCAGTGGGCCGGTTTTCTTTTGGGTTCTCAGACATAATGCCAGCCCTAACCAAAACTTGCCCTGTGACGGTGCCAAGGCAAGACACCTTATCGGTTCCTAACCGTGTCACGGTATTGGAAAAACGTAATAAAATCCGTTTTTTAGAACCGATAAGAACGGGAACCGCACTCTAAAATAGTAACTTTAATTTTAAATGAGTTTTAACCCACTGATCGGTTCAAAACCGAACCGATAACTTACAAGTTCCACACAGACAAAACCTTCATTTACTTACGGTTACCACAGATAGAGCTTGAACCGAACGGTTTGATGTTAAAATAAAACTATTCTCGGTTAAATCCAACCGAGAAAACACTTTTAAACTGAGAAATGAACCGAGCAGAAGGAGAAATCTCCGAGCGACTGTTCACTGAGGCGGAGTAAAGAATCTGACAGTTCAAGTTTGAAATGACACAGATAGAGCTGCTCTCGTGCCAAAATTCTATTTTGGAATGGTTTTAACCATTTCACTCCAGAGCAGTTCTAGAGCTGGATCAAACTGCTAATGTCTATACTATAGCAAGACTTCATGTTGTTTGAAGAAAGGGTTCTGCAAGAACTCCTAAAACTGAAGGTGGACAAAGCAATGGGTCTTGATGGAATTCACCCTAGAATTCTAAAAGAATTAAGGGAGGAACTAGTGAAACCACTGGCTACTCTTTTTAATAAATCATGGGAGGATGGTGTGGTACCCGAGGATTGGAGGAAGGCGGATGTGATTCCCCTTCACAAAAGTGGGTCCAAGACAGAGGCAGGAAACTACAGACCTGTCAGTCTGAACTCTGTGGTAGGGAAAGTGATGGAGTCACTTCTGAAGGAAAGAATAGTCGAGTACCTAGAGGCCAGTGGAGCACAGGACCCAAGGCAGCATGGATTCACAGCGGGAAGGTCATGTCAGATGAATCTAATAGATTTCTTTGACTGGGTGACCAAAGTAGTAGACCAGGGAGGGGCTGTGGACATGGCCTACCTAGACTTTAGCAAGGCATTTGACACAGTCCCACACAAAAGATTAACAGTCAAATTAACCAGCCTAGGAGTGGGACCCAGGGTGATAGCCTGGGTAAAACATTGGCTGGACAACAGGACACAGAAGGTAATTGTAAATGGAGTCCACTCTGAAGAAAGGGGGTTACTAGTGGGGTACCGCAGGGTTCAGTATTGGGTCCAGTCCTTTTTAATGTCTTCATCAGTGACATTGCAGAGGGACTGGAAGGAAAAGTATGCCTTTTTGCAGATGACACAAAGATCTGCAACAGAGTTGATACACAAGGAGGCGGAAAGGATGAAAAGGGACTTGGCAAGGTTGGAGGAATGGTCAGAAGTATGGCAGCTAGGATTCAATGCAAAGAAGTGCAAAATAATGCACATGGGAAACAAGAACCCAGGGGAAGAATACACAATGGGTGGGAGGTAGTAACAACAACAAAAGCAAAGGGACCTGGGGGTAATCATATCAGATGACCTTAAGGTTAGCAAGCAATGTGAGAAGGCAGTAGGGAGGGCTGGGGGTATACTGGGACGCATAGGGAGAGGCATCATCAGCAGAAAACAGGAAGTTGTTATCCCTCTGTACAGACAGTTGGTGAGACCCCAGCGGGAGTACTGTGTCCAGTTCTGGAGAACCCATCTCCGCAAGGACATAGAAAGGATAGAGGCAGTACAGAAGAGGGCAACTAAAATGGTGCAGGGTCTGCAAGAGAAGCCATATGAGGAGAGACTAAAGGAGCTTAATATGCTACCCTTGAGGAAAGAAGGAGAGAGGGGACATGATAGAAACTTTTAAGTACCTCAGTGGAATCAACAAAGTCCAAGAGGGTAGCATCTTTCAGAAAAGAGACTTGCAAGAACAAGGGGACACAATTTAAAGATAGAAGGAGGCGTTCAGGGCAATGTGAGGAAGTATTATTTCACAGAGAGGGTAGTGGATGCATGGAACAGCCTTCCTGAGGAGGTTGTGGGGTCTAAAACTGTAGGAGAATTCAAGAATGCATGGGACAGACATAAGGCAATTCTTGTGGGGGTAGGAAGAAATAGGCTGTTGGTTAACTAGGATCTGCGGCCTATCCTGTAGGTAGGGAAATGGGCAGACTAGATGGGCCTAGCGGTCCTTATCTGCCGTCAAAGTCTATGTTTCTATGTTTCTACTCAAGTGATGGCGTTGTTTGATAGCTGAAGGCGTCCGCGGAGCCAATACTTGCGAGTCGACGGTGGGAAAAGAACTGAGGGATTTTGGGGGACCGCCTCTTTTATGATGTATGTGACGCCAGGGGTGGGTCCGACGTCAGGGGCGGTCCCCGCTGTATGTAGCTAGCTAGAAGTTTTCCATGGGGTCCTGCTGCCTGCCGGCTTCAGTCCTAATGGTGTAACCTGCTGCAACAGCTGTTTCTCGAAGTAAGATCGGGAGTGCCTTCTCCTGTGATGCCTGGAGGTAGACCTGGAGTGATGTCTACTCTGGTCAGGAGACCTATCATCCAGTGAAACTGGCGATTTGTCTTTGGGTGGAGGTGGAGGCTGCGATGGTTGCGGGATATCCACCAGTGCCGGTTGCGGTGGGGCAGCCTGTGGTTCCTTAGGCAAGTGTCTTTCCAAACAGTATCCCACCAGGAACTAAAAAGGTCTTTTACCTCAGACAAAGAGAGCGTAGCTGGTGCTGATGGGCCTGGCGTACCGGCCTTCATCAGGTTCCCGGCGAGGCGGTTCTGTACGGTTTGTTAGGGGCTGGGATACGCACTGATCACTTTGGCTTCTCTGGCGTCAGGTCCTTAGGCGGTGTTGGATCTGATGGCAGGTCCGCCGGTGTCTCACTGTCTGTCGGCGTTAGGTGTGGCCTTGCCTCGGCCGGCGTTGGTGTAGCGGCCATTTATGAGGCGCCAGCGCTGTAGAAGACCCTGACATTGCGGAAGACAACGGAGTGGTACGTCTGGAGTCTGATGCCCGATGTTTTGGGGAGCTGGCATCAGAGTGAGACCCTGTTTTCAGGCACCTCTTCCTGTCGTCTGGTCCAGCTGGATGATCAGATGATGAAGAGGCCTTCGCTGGAGTACGGGCGGCAGACGGGGTGTCACCCGCCTCCTTAATGGTGGAATCCCTGGTCTTAGACCCAGAAGTATGGCTGTAGGGTCTGAGACTAAGGGAGGGGGCTGAAGGCCCTTGCCCCGAAGAAACACTGGCAGGTCGGCCACACTGCCGTTGGGTGTTTATAGCCGGGGCGGGCAGTGTCAGCCCGACTGGAGTTGGCTGACTTCAATGCGGACACCTGGATCAGGAGTGAGAGCAGTCCTTCTCCTGGTGATGGTGCTCTTTCTCCTTCTTATAGGAACTCCCTGACCCCGGAAAAGCGGAACCTAGGCCTGATGGAGTCTTCTGCATGGTAGCCAGCTGTTGCTCCAGCAGGAAAGTTTTCGATGCCTTCAGGCGACGGATGTGTCTTCGTCGGTTGAAGCTCTTGCAGTGCGGACAAGATTCAGTATCGTGACCGGGCTCCAGGCAGAGGAGGCAGGCTGAATGGCAGTCACGGGCCGGTATCTGCTTCCCACACACGCACTTCAACTCAAGGCATGAGCAGATGACAATGGTGAAGGCATGCACCGACGAAAATTCAAAAACTATGCGAGAAATTCTTTTTGAAAATGGCAATCGACTGTTAAGCATGCTGGTATTCGAGGAGCCGATGTGAACGGGTCAACAACGGGAAAGGAACGGGGAGTGGCTGGGGACTGCCCCATTTACGCCACTGGTGGACGTCAGAGGCGGTCTGACGTCAGGGGCAGTCCCTGCTGGGTACTGCTTGCTAGAAAGTCTTCTGTGGGGTCCTAGTGCCTGGTGGCATATTCCTAATGGTGTAGCCTGCTGCAAGAGCTCCCACTCGAAGTAAGACCCAAAAATCTTTGAAGTGAATTACCTTACCTTTAACTGCAGAGTTGTTATTTCAAACAGTCTTTTGGGACCTGAGATTACTTTGTAAGAAACTGAGACATTGTTTGGTTTCCACGTGGAGGTGAGAGCCCATGAGAAAACTGGAACAGTGTCACTGTGGCTCCCTGCAGGTATGAGCTCCTGGGTGTATTCATTTAAGTTATTGTGATTTTATTCCCTCAACTTCGGTGGAGAGAGCACAAAGGTTTTTGACAGGATTAACTGTGGCTCCTAGGCAGTGGAGCCTTTTGGATTAATTTACTTACATGAACTTCTTCCAACTGGACCTTTCATTTTGAACACTGTATATTGGTTGATACCATATCATATCCATACTGAAAGTACGCGTTGAATATATAGTTGTTTGTGTACGCGATATGTGTGTTGGGTAACTGAATAGTAAGTGGTTGTTTGTAGGGTGGGGTTAAGAGTAGAGTTTGGGGTTATAATTTTATAACATCTTATTTTATTATTAGGAGGGTAGTGGTGTGGGTGTGAGTGTGGATGTACCGTATGTATTTGTTGTATTGTTGTTTGTATTGATCACTGTTGTCTGCTGCTAGTAGCTCTGGGTGACTATGTGCTGGCAGGGGTTGCCGACGGTCAGGCACTACTCTCTCATCAGGCTCAGGGACCTCCACCTTTTGGATTGTCCCCCATTGCCTGTTGAGGTATATGGACATTGTTGGGCATCGGGGATAGCCAGAAGGATAGGAAATGGCAAAGATCTGGGCTTGGGCCTGGTGGGGTTGTGGAGTGAGGTGGGTGGATTGGGGTGGTGGAAATGAAGAGACGCTCTGGGGCGAAATGGGTCCAGCAAAGGGGACCTCCCTGTCTGGTCCCCATACCCAAGGGCTCCACAAGGAGTGGGCAAATTGCCCGGTCTACCTCGGCAACCTGTCCTACTCGGGCGGTGCTGTGCAATGCCAGGTCAATTAAAACAAGCCAGAAAATACTGCTGATCTTGTGGGTTCAGCTGACCTGGCATGCATTACCGAGACCTGGCTAGATGAAAATGCTGGCTCAGTATTGGAAGCAGAAATTCCAGCTGGGTACTCGGAGATACACCACCTGAGAGAGGATCATAGGGGTGGGGTGGGGAGGGTAGCCATTTGTTTCAGATTGGATCTGGGCCTTGTAGACATCCTTGTAGGAACAACCGGGTCCTTTGAGTGTATCGTGGGTGCAGGTTGCAGGATACTTATCTATTGTCCACCCAGTGGTGAGAAGGAATTCCTGCAGCAAGTAGCATACTTCATCGTCGACCTGGTGCTGGAGTCCCTGAGATGGATTATTCTGGGGGATTTCAATGCCTGGGTCGACAACGAACTCTCGCATTTTGGACAAGACTTCCTCCAACTGATGAGTTTGTTGGGCCTGACGCAGGTAATTACCTCTGCTGCCCATAGTCACATGGACAGTCACTGGACCTGGTCTTCCTTCTAGGGATGGAGATCACCGATTTGGTGTTGGAACCAGTTGGGTGGTCAGGTCATCATACTATAGGTTCAGATTTGAGGCCACCCCCAACAGACCTGCTCCTCTGGAGATAGTCTGGTACTGCCCTTTATGGGGTCTGACTCCAGATGGTCTTATGATAGTGCTGAACCTATCAGGTATGCAAAGTGTAAGCAGGGAGCTGGTACGTGCCTATAATATGGCAGTGACAGATGCCCTCGACTCCCTGGCTCCTGTCCATGTCCGATCCCTCATTCTTCGCCTAAAGTCCCCCTGGTCTGATGGGACTTTGAAGAAGCTGAGGCGTCAGGGTTGAGGGTTGGAGTGACACTGGCGGAAAACCGGCCTGGTTGCTGATCAACTCAGATTGATAGCTCATTACCAGAACTATCAATCAACAATCTCTTGTAAGAAGGTAGAGCTCCTGCCCAAAGAGATTGCTGCAGTGAGGAATCGACCTGCTCAGCTCTTTCAGACTATCGACAGGCTGTGCAATCTAGCCTGTCTTCAGCAGCAGGGAGCATTTTCACAAGCCAAGTGTGATGAGTTTGCTCAATTCTTCGCCAATAAGATTGTTACTCTCAGGTTGGGGATCCGCTCAGTGCCCTCTAATGGGTGTTGCGGTGATCGACTGGAGGTTGCATGCCCTCAGACTGTCTGATCGGACTTTGGCCAGTTGACGATTGTGGACATTGTGCGGGCCGTCCAGGGGATGCGCCTAACTTACTATAATTTGGACCCGGGCCTAACATGCCTCATAGTGGAGTGTGTTGAAGTCATTGGCCTGGTCCTTGATTAGATTGTCCGGTGCTCGTTGGATTCAGGGGTGTTTCCGGGACCCCTGAAGAAGGTGGTGGTAACACCTCTCCTGAAAAAAGCTTCCTTTGACCCAGATTGCTTAGCTAACTAGAGATCTGTCTCTAACCTGCCTTTTGTGGGCTAGGTTATTGAGAAGGTGGTTGCTGTGCAGTTGGACGACCACTTATCTCATGATGTCTATGATCCTCTCCAGTCCGAGTTTAGGAAGAGACATAGTACCAAGATTGCTCTGGTTCGAGCACTTAATGATCTCCTGATAGCGAGGGATTGGGGGAGCCATTTCATCTCGTTTCTCCTAGATCTGTCTGCAGTGTTTGACACTATGGACCATGGGGTGCTGCTGGAGCACCTACGGTTGCTCTGTGGACTGTTCAGTACCATCCTCAGATGGTTTCGATCATTCCTCACTGGCAGGATTCAGAGAGTGGCATCAGGAATTTATTCCTCGACACCTCTCCCCCATTACGTGGGGTTCCGCAGGGCTCCGTGCTGTCACTCATGTTGTTTGCAGTGTACATGCTGCTGTTGGGAGACATTATAAGGCAGTATGGGCTGAGTTTTTACCGCTATCCAGATGATACTCAGCTCTACATATTCTTTGTGCCCAAACAGGATGATGTGGTCTCGGTTTTTAATAGCTGCCTCTCCGAGATCCAGGGCTGGATAAGTGTCAACTGGCTGAAGATGATTCAGGCAAGACCGAGATGCCGGTGGTGGACCCAGGTCACCAAGGTGTGAAGCTGTCGGCAGGCCAGCCTTCTGAGCTTTGGCTTGGGGGCGACCAGCTGCTCACCTCTGATCGGGTGCCAAATCTGGGCGTTGTGTTTGACAGTGGCCTGACATTAAAAATCACAGGTGTCTGCTGCTGTTAAAACCTCTTTCTACCATCTGAGGAACATCACTCAGATTAAACACCTGGTCCCACCTGGTGACCTTCCAACGATGATTCATGCCTTTGTAAGCTCGCGCCTTGATTACTGCAATGCTCTATACCTGGGGCTACCGGGGTTGATATCCGCCGACTGCAGCTGGTGCACAACACGGTGGTCAGGTTGTTGACTGGTTTATCAAGATCTAGCCATGTCACTCCTGTGCTCCGTGACCTGCACTGGACACCAGTCTATTGGCGGATCACCTTCAGGGTCAGGTTACTGAACAATAAAACCCCCACGGGCAGGAACTGCGCTACTTGCAAGATTTTCTCTGCCCTCACTGCCCCCACCGCCATTCTGCTCCTCCCGACAGGATTGCTAGAGGTTCTAGGGTTCCAATTGAAAATCTCTGGGGCTCATTCTTTTGCATCTGTGGCCCCGACCCTGTGGAATTCACTACCTCGTTGGATTAGGGAATGCCTCACCGTCGAGTGTTTCAAATCTGCCCTAAAAACCAATCTGTTTAATTTAGCATTTCCTGATGCTAATATTAGCTAGCTTATTGTTATTTTTTATCCTATTTTAGGATTTTATATATGCTTATTTTAGTTTTATAGTATCATTGTGTACAGCGCTACGGTTCTATGGAATAGTGCTTGATAAATAAAGAGTTGATTGACTGATTTGAACAGCAAACATTGCAATATGTCATAACATGCTTCAGTCTCAAATTTAAGAGGCACTTTGGGACAAGAAGGGCATTATTTGAACCCCATCTTACAGCCTCCACGGGCATGAGATAAAAGGCCACAGAAAGGCAAGATTACTTAAAAAAAAGGATGCTTTCAGCTAATTAAGAACCACTGTTTAAGATCTCTTATAACTAAACTAGGACTCTTTCATATTGGCAGAGACACCTAATATGTTGGGAATGGACATGGTAGAAGTAGGTAATCAGCACTTTAAAGACACCAAAAGCTGAAGAAAATACACAAGGTGACAAAAACATGAGGGGAGGGGGGATCTGAATATAGTAGCCATAACCGAAATATGGTTCACTGGCAACCACAGCTGGGAGATTAATGTGCCAGGGCATGGTCTGTTCGGAAAGGACAGAACAGGCAAAGGGGGGCCTTTACATCAAAGAGAGCATCAAAACAACTGCAATACAGGAAAAACATGAGGGGTAGAGGAACTATGGGTCATCCTCGAGACAGGAAAGGGAACAGCGTTTCAGGCAGGGGTGGTCTACAGACCTCCAGCTCAGGGGGAGGAAGTTGCCAAGCTATTAATGGATAATATACATGATATGACAGCAAAAGGTGAGGTTCTGCTGATGGGAAACTTTAACCTGTCAGAAATGAACTGTTCCATCCCAGCAGGGGCCTTAGCGAGGACCCGAAACATTGTGGACTCACTACTGGGGACGGGCCTCAGACAACTAGTGGGGGAACCCACCAGAGACAGGGCAATCCTAGATGTGGTGCTGACCAATGGAGATAGAATCGCAGATCTCTAAGTGGAGGGGCACCTGGGGTCCAGCGACCACCAAATGGTACAGTTCAAATTCAACACAGGGATGCAGTCTAGCCATACAAAGGCAAAGATCTTAGATTTCAGTAAAGCTGACTTCTGCAGGATGGGAAAAAGTGTTAAAGAAACCCTGGATCAGAGAAACACAGGAGGGGGAGTTGAGGAGCAATGGGCATATATTAAACAGACCATTATAGGGGTCACAGAGCAATGTGTTGAGGTGAGAAGTAAAGGAAAGAGAAGGAGGAAGTCACTTTGGTTCTCCAAGGCTGTAGCAGAAAAGGTAAGGGCCAAGAGTGGCCTTCAGTATATAAAAGGGGATGCAAAGAGATGAAGATAGGCAGGAGTACCAGAACTGTCTAAGAGAGGCAGGAAAAGCTGTAAGGAGCGCAAAGGTGCAAACTGAGGTAAGACTAGCTCAGTCAGTAAGGAAAAGGGATTAGACATTCTACAGGTACATTAGTGAAGGAAGAAAGTGCAGGGGGAATTGCTAAAGTCAGAGGGGACAAGAGAGACCGTAGAGGGAGATCAAGACAAAGCATCAATTCTAAACAAATATTTCTGCTCAGTCTTCACAGTGGAAGGGGAGGGACAAAGACCACAGTTAGACAACATAGGCACAGAGGGGGTGGAGATGAACACCAGTCCTTTCACAGAGGAGAGGGTACTAAAACAGCTTACAAACATACCTCTCAACTGTACCACATTACGAGGAACGTTCATTTTACTTCATAAAAGCTCCCTGTTCCACATTGTGAGGATTTGTTCCACATTCAAAGTCAACATTTTAAAGCAAAAATCCATAGTAAATGATGCAAAACATACATTATTCAATTAATAACAGACTTTCTGAACATAATGCAACATTTTAACAGTGTTTTGAGCTTCTTAGGTAAAGATTTGTTTAAGTGTTCCACATTTTGCCTATTTATTACACATTTTGACAGGCAGTGTTCCACATTCGTGGGACAAAAGGTTGAGAGGTATACTTACAAAGCTAAAAGTGGACAAAGCTATGGATCCGGATGGCATACATCCTAGGATCCTGAAAGAACTAAGGAGAGAGCTGACAGTACAACTGGCAGTCTAGTTCATGACGTCCCTAAATACTGGTGTAGTCCCTGAGGACTAGAGAAGGGCACCTGTGGTCCCTCATCACAAGAGTGGCAGCAAAGAGAAGGCAGGGAACTACAGGCCACTAAGTCTCGTGTCACTGGTAGATAAGATTATGGAGACACTCGTTAAGAAATGAATTGTGGAACACCTGGAATCCACTGGGGCACGGGATCTGAAGCAACATGGATTCACAGCAGGAAGATCCTGTTAAACAAATCTAATTGATTTCTTTGACTGAGTGACAAAGGTGGTTGTCCAAGTGGGAGTGGTGGATGTTGCCTACCTAGATTTCAGCAAAGCCTTCGACACCGTTATACACAGAAGGCTGGTCAACAAGCGGGGTAGTCTGGGATCGGGCCATGAGGTGGTGAGCTGGGTTAGCAACTGGCTGAGGGGCAGAAAGCAAAGAGTAGTAGTAAATGGAACCCAGTCAGAGGAAAAGGAGGTGACCAGTGGAGTACATCAGGGCTCAGCTCTAGGGCCAGTCCTCTTCAATGTCATCATCAGCAACATTGCAGAAGCGTTGCAGGGGGGAAGGTTTGCCTGTTTGCAGATGACACCAAGATCTGCAACAGAGGTGATATGCCACAGGGCATGGCAAGAATGAAGAAAAACCTAGAAAAGTCGGAAAGATGATCTGCGGTGTGAAAAAGTACAGTTAAGTAAGAACTTACAGTAACAGTAGATCTTCGAGAGAGGCTCCTGCAGTAGGTAATTACATATAGGACTGACGCCGGCAGGCCCCCCACGGAAAAATTTCTAGCTAGCAGTCCCTGGCGAGGGACTGCCCCCACATCAGGTAACCGGCGTCAGGAGATGTCGGTAAAAGGGGCGGTCCCTGACGCCCGCCTTCTAGTTCTTTCCCGCCACAGGCCAAAAGAGGCCGGACGAGAGAGGAGTAGTTATTTCCGTCAATGAAAAAGGAGCAGAAAATGCTTTGGGGGATGGAGGTTGGGAAGTATTACCTACTGCAAGAGCCTCTCTCGAAGATCTACTGCTACGGTAAGTTCTTATGTAACTGTACTGTCTTACTTCGAGAGGGCTCTTGCAGTACGTAATTACATATAGGGCTGAGTCCCAAGCAGTCTGGAACAAGAAGAAGCACACACGGGAGGAGGAAAGCTACTCCAAGTAGATCCTCTAGCTGTGAAAGCTTTAAGAAAGGAGGCCCTGCAGAACAGCAAGCCCAAAGCCCGCTCTACAGTGAGAGGCAATATCCAAACTGTAATGTTTTGTAAAGGTATGGACAGAAGTCCAGGTGGCGGCAGCACAGATGTCTGCTGCTGAAACATTCTTGAAACAAGCCGCTGAGGCAGTGACTGCCCTGGTGGAGTGGCCTCTTACTTGACCCGGGAGGGTCTTGTTGTACTTCTCATAACAAAAAGTGATACAATGAGCCAACCATTTGGATAGGCATTGCTTAGAAACAGCATTTCCTTCTCTTTTGGGCGCAAAAAAGACAAACAATTGATCAGTCTTCCTGAGCTCCTTTGTCCTGTTAGTGAAGTATCTCAGAATCTGGTGAACATCCACAGTATGTAGTAAATACTCCCCTTGATTGAAGCACTGCGTAAAAAAGGCAGGTAAGTCTATGGACTGGTTCAGAGTAGACTCCGATACCACCTTGGGAAGAAACTTAAGATTAGTGTGCAGAGCCACACGTTCCTTGTGAAAAATCAAGTATGGAATTTTACACATCAGGGCTTGGAGCTCAGAAATTCTCCGTGCAGAAGTAATGGCCACAAGGAAGAGAGTTTTCCATGAAAGGAACTTCAAGTCTGCGGAAGCTGCCGGTTCAAAAGGAGGCAGAGTAAGTTTCTCAAGAACGAAGTTCAGATCCCAAGGAGGGACGGGAATACGGATAGGAGGTCTCAGGTGAAGAAGAACCCCTCTGAGGAAAGTCTTAGAGACTTTCAGCTGAGCGAATGTTCTGTCTGCAAAGGGAACATGATAGGCAGAGAAGGCTGCCATGTGAACCTTCAGAGAGGAGTGACTAAGACCCAGGTCAAAAAGATGGCACAGGTACTCTAGCAGTGGCCCAACCGAGCAAGGAAAAAGGTTCCACGTCTTTCGCAGCAGCCCAGATTGTGAACCTTTTCCACTTCATGGCATGGGTAGATCTAGTGGAGGGTTTCCTAGCCTCCACCAAAATCTCCACCATTTGGGGAGAAACTCCAAAGCGACTTTGAGCTATGTCTGCAGGAGCCATGCATGAAGTTGAAGGGACTTGAGACCTGGATGGACCAGGGTCCCCTGATCCTGGGTCAGTAAACAGCGTGATAGAGGAAGAGGAGGATCCTCTGAGTACTGTTGTAGAAGAGAGAACCAAACTTGCCTGGGCCAGAAAGGAGCGATCAGAATAATTTGTGCTCCTTTTGAACCTAGTTTCTGCAAGACCCATGGGATCAGAGGAATTAGGGGAAAGGCACAGACGAATCTGTCCTTCCAATCTAGAGACAGAGAGTCTCTCCAGAAGAGGCCTTGCTCTTGAACGAGCCAGCACAAGTCCGGAAGCTTTGCATTTAGAGGGGAAGCGAACAGGTCGACCTGTGGTGTTCCCCAGTGTAGGAAGATATCGTCTAGAACCCCTTGATCCAGTTCCCACTTGTGAGCCAGAGCAGATGAGTGACTTAGCTTGTCTGCCAAGGTGTTGTAGACTTGCGGAACATGAACTGCCGTGAGGTGAAGGTCGTGTTGTGCTGCCCAATCCCAAACCCTCATTGCTTACCTGCAAAGAGGGTAGGAACGAGTCCCTCCCTGTTTGTTGATGTACCAAACCACGCACATATTGTCCGTGTGGACGGCTAGGTGGCCAGGAAGAAGGTACAGGTGAAGGGCTTGGAGAGCATAATGAACTACCCAAAGCTCAAGCACACTGATGTGGGGTGTCTGTTCGATCTTGGATCAAGAGCCCTGGGTCCGATGGGGACCGAGATGGGCTCCCCAACCTTCGCCCGAGGCGTCTGTGGTTAGAGTCTGGGAGGGGGGAGGAAGGAAGAATGGAACTCCCCGAAAAAGGTTCTCTCGAACCATCCACCACTGCAAGTCTCGAAGCATCGGGGAGGAGACTAGAACCAACTGATCCAGGTCGTCCACCAACTGATCCCATTGGGAGCGAAGTGTCCACTGGGAAACCCTCATGTGGAGACGAGCACGAGGAACTGTCGGGATAGCAGCTGCCATGAGCCCGAGGAGGCGAAGGACCGATCTTGAACTGACTCGCATGCGGCCGGACAACAGACTTACTTGAGTCTGGAGAGTGGATGCCCTGTCCGGTGGTAGGAAGGCCCTGCAAATGGTCGTGTCTAAAATTGCCCCGATAAACTGCAGTCTCTGAGATGGGATCAAGTAAGACTTGGAATGGTTGATGGTAATACCCAGGCAGGCAAAAACCTGCTGGGTAAGGGTGAGGCAGTGCAGGAGTTCCTCCCTGGACGAGGCCGCCAGAAGCCAATCGTCCAGGTACGGGAAAACTTGCATCCCCGGGTACGCAGGTAGGCCGCCACCACCGCAAGGCATTTGGTAAATACTCAGGGAGCCGAGGATAGGCCAAAAGGAAGTGCCCTGAACTGGTAGTGGTCCCCCTGGAAAGCAAAACGGAGATATCTGCGGTGAGACGGGCGAATGGAAATGTGCAGGTAAGCATCCTGCATATCCAGAGCGCACAGCCATTGGCCCGCGTGGAGGAGGGGCAGAAGGCTGTGCAGGGAGAGCATTCTGAACCTTTTGTACTCCACAAAAAGATTCAGGGAACTGAGCTCTAGAATGGGTCTTACATCTCCTGTCTTCTTCGGGACCAGGAAGAAGTGGGAATAGTATCCTGTCCCCTGAAGATGAAGAGGGACGGGTTCTATCGCCTCAGTGCTGAAATCTCTTCCTGGACCAAAAGAAGATGTTCCCAAGAATACGACGACCTTGGGGGAGGGTGACGAGGTGGTTTCTGTAGAAACTCTATTGAGTGTCCTTCTGCGATCAGCTGGAGCACCCAAGAATCTGATGTTATCCTCTCCCAGCCCAGAAGGTGGAGGGAAAATCTCCCTCCTACTGGTTCCTCCAGGAGCCCGGAGGCTGTGGGAGAGGGAAGGAGTCAGGTGGTGTGGGCAGCACCGCAGCTGAAGCACCCGCTGCTTTTTGGGCGGGGGCTTGGCAGCTGTGGGGTCCGGCATTTAGTGGCCCGCTTCCCAGAAGTTTCGCCTTTGGCTGATTCCGGCTCGCTAAAGGACGGCGCCATGTATTGATGGGGATGGTACATAGAGTCAACTGACTTTAGTGCCGCCCTTCTTCCTGCAATCAGTGATGATGTCCTTGACATCTCCACTGAAGAGCACCGAACTCTGGAAAGGCGGCTTCCTGTATAGCGGACTGCACTTCCAGGACCAACCCTGACACACGGAGCCAAGCGTGACGACGTACGAACCCACGGCGAAAGCTGAGCCCATCCAGCAGTGTCCACTGCATCGTAGGTCGCACGGGCATGTGCTGACTGGCTAAGCGGCAGAGCAGACGAGGTCAGCCAACTCCTGCTTGACTTGAGAGTCTGGCAGGGAGTCCAATTTGGTTTCCACCTCAGTAAGAATTGCCTTCTGGTAATCCCCCATGTGACCGACATAGTTCAGGGCCCTGATCCCCAGTGTGGAAGAAGCAAAAATCTTCTTACCATACTGGTCCAGTAGGCGAGATTCTTTATCAGGTGGCGACGAGCTAAGATGTTTTGGGTTAGCTGACTGGCCGTGAGCAGCGCTAATCACTACCGAGACAGCACGAGGGTGAGAATCTAAAAAGTCAACACCCTCAGGAGCCTGGTACAGCCTGTTCGACTTCCGAGGAAGTGGGGCTAAAGCCGACGGCTGTTTCCAAATGGTGGTAACAAGGTCAGCGTGAGGCTCGATCCAGGGTGGCACCAAGGTGGCAGCTGTCACGGGCAGATCCAGATGCTCGGTGAGTTTCACCTGCTATGGGTCTGGTTCCAAAGATTGCCACTTATGTATTGCCTGGATTTTGTGTAGCAGCTCTGTAAAGGAAGGATCTTCTGGAGGAGACTTCGGAGGAGTCCTTGGCCTGGGTTTTGACGGAGAGCGTGGCTCGTCGTCCCTTTCGGAGCAGCCGTCGGAGGAGTCCGAGGGGGAAGAGGAAGATGAAGAAGAAGATGACTCCCTTTCCTGTCTAGGGGGAGGAACGGACCCCTTGGGAAGCCCTCGGGAAAGCATGTCCTGCCCCTCTCTGGTCCCAGAGGGGTTAGCCCTGGTGTCCAGAGGTGGTGAGGGAGTGTGTCGTCGAGGACGTACAGGAACCAGTACCGGCACCGTTGTCGGAATACAACTCTCCACCTCTCTGGTGAGCTGAGCCTTGGCCTCAGCCCAACAGGAGGCCAGAGTCTCCTGCAAATCCACTGGCGGCTGAGGGGGCAGTGGAGGAGAGGGATATGGGTATGGATTAACAAAGAAACATAGAATTTGACGGCAGATAAGGACCGCTTGGCCCACCCAGTCTGCCCATTTACCTACCTAATGGATAAGCTGCAGATCCTAGTTAACCAGCAGCCTACTTCTTTCTACCCCCACCCCCTAGAATTGCCTTAGGCTGTCCCATGCATGCTTGAATTCAACCACTGTTTTTGACTCCACAACTTCCTCCGGAAGGCCGTTCATGCATCCACAACCCTCTCTGAAAAAAACTTCCTTACATTACCTCTGAGCAGCCCCCCATCTTCAAATTGTGCCCTTGTTCTTGCACACCTCTTTTTGAAAGATGCTACCCTCTTGGACTTTGTTGATTCCTTGAGGTACTTGAACGGTTCTATCATGTCCCCCTCTCCCTCCTTTCCTGAGGCTATACATATTAAGCTCCTTTAGTCTCTCTTCATATGTCTTCCGTGCAGACCCTGCACCATTTTAGTCGCCTTCTCTGGACAGCTTCCATCTTGTCTATGTCCCATGGGAGATTGGGTCTCCAGAACTGCACACAGTACTCCAGATGGGGTCTCACCAGCTGTCTGTACAGAGGGATAACAACTTCCTGTTTTCTACTGGTGATGCCTCTCCCTATGGATCCCAGTATCCCCCCAGCCCTCCTTACTGCCCTCTCACATTGCTTGCCCACCTTTAAGTCATCTGATATGACTACCCCCAGGTCCCTTTCCATTTTTGTTGTTGTTAGTATGTCACCCCCAATTGTGTACTCTTCCCCTGGGTTTTTGTTTCCCAGGTGCACTACCTTGCACTTCTTAGCATTAAATCTAATTATATCCATAAGGCGAGTATCCGAAACCCGACGGCGGAAAACCATGCGCCGGGTACTGTGGCATCGGGTAGATCGGCATCGGGTACTGTGGCACCAGGTACTGTGGTCCCTGGTACGACGGCGTCTGATATGACGGGGGTTACTCGGGAGCCGGGGGAGCTGGCGGAGCAGACAGCCTGGCCGGAGGCCCCACGGGCGGGTCTGGGTTAGAAGGCCCGGAGGGCCCGACGTCGGGGCAGCATCCGGGAGTGGGATGTCACCCGGAGTTGTCAAAACCAGTGTCGGAGGTGCCAGCGTCAGAGCCGGTGTTCGGTGAGCCGTCAGATCCGTTGGACCCGCAGGTGGACGGTCTGACGGAGGCGGAACCTCAGTGTCACCCGGGGATGGGGGGAGAAATCCCCGGGGTCGGGCTGAGGAGACTCCAGGTCCCTGGAGGGCAGCGAAGGCTGTGGGGAGCCGGGAACGACAGACGTGGGAAGGTCCGGCGTCGGCTCTTCCGCTGTACGGACATCGGGCGAACCGACTTGCGGTTTAGCAGCGGGATCTGGGCGGGTGCCGGAGGGGCCGGCGTCCGACTTAACGGACCCATCGCTGGAGGCAGGCCGCGATGGAGGGGCGGCCTGGTCCGGCAGAAGAGGGGCTGCGTGCCGACCTGAAGGGTCGGATGACTTACCGACCTTCTCCGTGCGGACGTCGGAGGAGCCGACGTCCGGCTTATAGGAGCCGCCCGCGCCAGAAGGCCGCGAAGCCACGGCCTTACCGGGGGCGGAGGCCTCCAATAGCCTGGAGGTGCCCGAAGGGCCCAAGCACGAGCCAGACAGGCGGGCCAATGCCGCCTTAGAAGCCTCTAAGGCGGCCATTGAGTATCGGTCCCCCGAGGGGACGTTACCTGTAACATGGTGACTCCCAAGGAAGTCGTGGTGGAGGAGCCCTTTTACCGGTCTTTTCTTTGTCCTTTTTCTTCCGATGGCCTTCAGGGGAAGTTAACGCCTACCGTAGCTTTTTGAGTTCCTTCTCCATGGAGCTCATCTTCTTTTTAAGAATGGGGCTTCCAGGGGCTGCTGCCGCCTTCTCCGTGTGGCCGCATTAAAACTCAGGCAGTGCTGGCACTTCTCTACTGGATGATCGGGGTCTAGGCAAAAAAGGCAGAGGGAGTGGCCATCCTTGTGCGGGAGTTGGGAGCCGCACGAATCGCACTTGTTTTTGTGCTCGGAGGGTGTAGGGGACGACATACACTGACGAATGACTGACGATTTAGCAAGAAAAGCGAAAAATACTCGGTAAAACACCGGCGAAGGGAGTCTGACAAGTGAAGAACGTTTCCGCGAGGTGCTGGCACGAGCTAACAGCGGGAAAGAACTGGAAGGTGGGCGTCAGGGACCACCCCTTTATACCAACGTTTCCTGACGCTGGTCACCTGACGTGGGGGCGGTCCCTCGCCAGGGACTGCTAGCTAGAAATTTTTCCGTAGGGTCCTGCCGCCTGCCGGCATCAGTCCTATATGTAATTACCTACTGCAAGAGCCCTCTCGAAGTAAGATCTGAGGTTTAATGCAAAGAAGTGTCAAATCATGCACGTGGGGAGTAGAAACCTGGGGGAAAGCTACTATCAGCCACCAAAGAGGAAAAAGATCTGGGGGTCACTATCACAGATGACCTGAAGGCCACCAAGCAGGTAGGGAAGGCCAGTGGTATGTTGGGTTGCATCTATCAATCAATATCTTTATTTTGCCAGATGGAACACCATTGAGACAAGCTCATTTACAAGATGGACCTGGGAACAGTACAAAAGCCGGACGGGCCATAACCTAAGCATATATAATGACAACGTAATCAGACAAGGCATGTACAAGGCAAGGAAGTACATGGAATATGCGGCAAGCTTAGAGTCACTAACAAGCTATATACATAAACACTTATGAAGAACAATAATTCAATGCATTTAAACACATTTTAAACACATTAAGTAAAGATTACATGGATTCAGCTTAGAGATGTACTCATTTTGCGCAACTGTAGAGTGACAGGGTCTATATGACCTAAGTGCAGCATGCTCGTGATTGAGTTAGGAGGACCAAGTGACCAGGCATGCTAGAGTGCCGAAGGAAAAGTATAGCGTATAGAGCCAGGTGTGAGCAGTTCAGATGTAGCAGTGACAAGACATAGTAGAAGAAGAAGAAGAAAGAAAAAAGGGGGGAAGAGTAGGTGGGGGTAGGTAAGGACAGTACAGAGGTAGGAAGAGGGAGGGATGTAAAGAATGTAGCAGATGGGGGATGAAGGTTGTCAGTAGGCGGTGTGCTAGTCAGAAACAGTGTCTCCTAAGTCGATATCCTAGTGGACACAGCCTGCTGAAGTATAAGCAAATATAAAAGGCGGGTTGGCCATAAGGATACTACTTCCCTTATTTGAAAAAGTGACGGACCTGAGAGAAGGTCTTTAGGAGCATGGCTTTGAATCGGGAGAGTGTTAGAGGGTGAGTGAGCCTTAGGGATTTTTGTATCTTGAGTATCTTGTATCTAGAGTTAGGACCCACGATCCCAATGCGCACCCCAATGCCGGTTGGGGGGGTGAGTGGGGGGGGGTTCAAGGGGGGTTTTCAACCCTAACACCGAATTTCCTCACTTTTGTCGCTGTGGAACAACTCTAACTAATGCATTAAACAGAGTTTTTTGCCTCTAATTTCCCTTCTTTTTGAGAATGATAATGAGAAATAGTGAATGTAATGCAGCGGCGGAAGCATGGGACCCTTTGGCCCCGTGCTCCCACCACATGATGTCTTGTGGCATAGTAACAGGAACAGCAACACAAACAGAAGCGCTAACAGTGGCGCACATGGTAACACAAGCGCGAATGAGAACAGAAAGGGTAACTCACATGGTGGTGTAGATGGGAACGGTCTGCCACATGAAGTGTTGTCACATAGTAACAAGGTGCCGGCAAACGGAAATGTCAATGGGCATGGTGACGCAAAGTGAAACAGAAAGAGAAACAGTACTGTAGACACAAATGGCGTAAAATAACAGAAACGCAAGTGCAAATGAAAACGCAAAGGATAACGCACATTGTGGCGCAGACAACAACGGTAAGTGAAACGAGTACGGAACCGCAAACGGAAAGGGCAACAGTAACAGTAATGTAAGCGCACGGGCTGGTTTTCCCCAAAACCTGCATAGAGAAAGACAGTGAGTACAAATAATGTATGCAGAATAATGAGTATCGGAGTTGAAAATGAGAACTTGGAATACTAAATACCTTATATCTCAGGAAAAGAACGACGTAGAAAAAAATTTAAAAGTCGTATGATTTACAACTGTCCTGGCTAATTTTGTACTTAGCCCCCACTAGGGGGCTAAGCATTTTTCCGACGAAAAGTCCGTATCTCGCACCGCTTCCGAGATACGGCCCTGGAAAGTATGAACGCCGTGAGTGTTATCCTATGGGAAAAAAAGAGAAGTTCGGAGTGCCATAACTTTGCCTCCCTGTAATGTTTTTCACCAAACCACTGAAAGGCACATCTGTGGGCTGTTGGCTGTCTTCCCTCCAAATTTTAGGAAAAAAGACTAAACCGTTATTGTGCAGCAGGGTGCCAAAGGATTCCTGTAATGCGTCGGGCGCCGTAATATTATCCTATGGGAAACACCGTCAACTTTGGAGTGCCGTAACTTTGCCGCAGTGTAATAATTTTTCAATACAACACTGAAAGGCACATCTGTGAGATGTCATCTGTGTTCCCTCCAAATTTCAGCCCAAAACTCCCAACCGTTCTTTTGCAGCGGAGTGCCAAAGAATTACTGTTATTTTGGGCACAGTGTCACAAAGTAGTGTCGCAATTTGCGGAGGTGTCGCAACTTCGTGAGTGCGACACTACTTTGCGAAAGTACTTTTTCCAGAAATTTGAAAACATATTTCTGGGGTGTTTTAACCCAAAATAAAGACATGACTAGCATCCTCAGGGCCCGACTAGGTGAATACAAAAAGAATTAGGTTGCTAGAGGGTTTCAATTTTAAATGCCAAGCATTTTTCTGATCACTAACTGAAAACAAGATGGCGGATTTGCGACAGTAACAGGGCCATTTGCGACAGTAAAAAGTGCATTTGCAACACTGTCCAACTTTTTGTTAACTTTTCCCATTGACTTATAATGGGAAATTGTTTTTTGAATAACTTTTGAACCGTTTAATATTTTTTCACGAAATCTTCGAAAGGCACATCGGGTACCCCAGCCGCACGTTCCCTGAAGATCTCGGGCCGGTCGCGCAAACCGTATAACCTGTAGGCGCGACCGTAGAATTCCAGAAAAGCGTAAATGCGTGCGCAGATCACGCTTAACTCCGCAGCCGTATATCCGACCGGTACAAAACTTGGCAGATCCCAAGGCCTATGGTTCTTGATCGTGTATTCCAAATTTCAGGCAAATCCGACAAACGGTTGCAAAGTTATTAAGGTGCAAAGTTTTGGGGTTTAACATAGAAATGGCTCCTCAACCCTAACTACAGTGGCACTACCGTGCCACTTAATATATATATAAAAAAAAAAAAAAGAAGAGTACCAGCACAAGAGGGCATGATATGATATTGGGGAAGGGGGGCATGTATAATTTATTTTATTTCTTGAAAAGTTTCACCAGGAATGCACACTGAGCAACAGGTTGCTCATCTCTCGGTGTGTCCTGGAGGAAAGTGATGAGTGGAATTTACTTACTACACAGAGAGAATAATACAGGATACAGTATAACATTACAGGCAATAGTACTGGAGGTTACAGCAGAACTGGCATATAATACTAGCCACAATAAAAAGAGGCATTAGAATTTGTGTACATTATGGCCCCGTTCGGACTGGGGCATTTGAAACGGTTCTCAGCGCTTGAACTGTTTCAAATGCGTGCTGGCCCGGATTGCGTTCGCACATAACCCGCGCTTTAGATCGGAATTTTGGAAGCGTGTCAACCCCTGATGAGACCTGGGCTTGAGCACGCCTCCAGAAATCTGCTTTAAAAGTAAAGCGATTTACCTAGAGTGCGAACGCGCCAGCTCAGATCCTTTTAATGCACTTCAGGCAAGTGCGCAAAGCATCACGGTAAGCAGCTTTTCCATGCTGCTGAATTCGGTTCATAGTGGGTACGGAACTCTGCCGCAGTGTGAACCCTGTCAAATGCATTGCCTGATGCGGATCACAGTAAAGGGGTTGCAGTATGAACGCTACAGCACGGTAAGTGCTAATTCACTTTTAAAAACATTTTGCGCAACCGTGCTGTAGTGTGAACGGGGCCTGAGAGACTAGTGCCTTAAGTGCTGGAAAGCTTGCGAGCAAAAATTCCAAGGTGTTAAACAGTGCATTAGTCTGCAGGCATGGGGAAGTGGTTAAGGAGAGGAAGGGGACGGAGTGGGAAAATGGGGGGGAAGGTAAGGGGTAAAATGTAGGATACTGAGGATGCTAAAAAGCAGGAATAGTACGTAAGGAAGGAGGGGTGGTGGTTTAACCACAGGTACAATTTACTGAGAGGAAGTTGTAAAGTGCTGAGGAGATGGAGTGGGGAGCGAATGAGTGGCAGATCTTGTGCGGGACAGCGTTCCATAATTTAGGGAAGTGATAAGAGAAGGCTGCATGGCCAACCGTGGTGGACCGACGGGGGACTGCCATTAGTCTAGAGTCACAGGATCTAAGGGAGAGGGCAGGCAGTGGGAGGGGGGATATAGAAGAGGCAAGATATGGAGGGAGTGATCCGAACCAAAGCTTTGCTGCAAATTTAGCACAATGGAGGTGGCGGTTTCCTAGGGATGAGAAAGAGAGGGAGTGATAGAGATTTAAGGGGAAATGGGAGGAAGTTCTTTTTCACTGAAAGGGTGGTGGATGCATGGAATGGCCTGCCCCAGGGGGTGGTGGGAGCAAGCACTGTTGCAGGATTCAAACATGTAGGGAATAGGAATGATGGGGCCATATAGATGAGAAGAAATAGCTTAAAACTCATTCTATCTGGTTCCACTATTTTTGGGCCAGGTTAAGCAATGGATGGTTCTGACGCCATATGGCGCTAATGGGAAGAATGGGTTTAAGCAAGTGATCAAGTCCTGGCACCAGCCGCTACTTACAGGCAGGGAAAATGGGCAGAATGGATGGGCTTGGCGGTCTTTTTTTATTTTTATTTTTTTATTTACTATACTTTTCCCTGCCGCCAATGTTTAGCCCATGCCCATCTCGGACCCTCACCTCGTCCCCAGGATTTACCTCAGGCAGAGGATACCCCCTGGATTGACCCCCAGGGTGGGGCCAATGCACCGTCGCAAAACCCGCACGACGCTGGGAGAAAGATTCCGATAGGGAGCTCACCGGTACTGCCTCCCTGGCTTACTCCCCAGGGCGGGGCACGGAGTCGGGTCAGCCACATTGGGAGATGGGATAGGTCAATGGCTGGAGTGTTGTGGCGGATGACCAGAGCTAGGAGAGCGAAGTGTCATATATTTGGCCACTATTTTTAGATTTAGATGGGAGGTGTGGCATGCAGTGACACAGTGATGCAGAATGTCAGCATCCGGCACGCCTCCCAGGAGAATCCAGGTGCCGGTTGAGGTGGAAACCCTGGCCGCCAGGGATCCATTATACACTGATCACACCCCCACCAGCCCTCCCCAGGAAAGGAGAGCTGCTGAACGGTGGTTCAATCCAGCTTCTACACCCCCCCCCGGCTGACCCCTGACATCCCGGGCCCATTCCCGAACCCGGGTCGCTGGCGTAGCATAAGGTGTGGCATCCAATGCCTCAACTCTCAGCACCACTGGTCCGGCACTCTGGGGGTCCTTTTCTGCTGACAGATTCTATGTTTCTATATTGTTGTTATTTAAGTGACATAACCTTGCTCATTTTTTATGCACGTATCTAAATTGTTACTTCCTTGTACCTCTCACTTGATGTATATATATTTCTAATGTAACTGTGTATTACGCCATCTCTATGGCTCAGGTCATGCCTGAAAACGGTCCCTGGGACCAGTGTATCCACCCGGTTAACAAACAAATAAATAAAATAAAATAAAATAAATAGGTAAGCCAAATCCAGTACTGTGATTGGAGGAATCCAGCCATGTGAGCGTATGCTAATAAATTCATTGCACTGTAGAGTTTTCAAAAAGCTTGTAAACCCAGATATGTCTAAAATGTCATTTTATAAGCACAATAATATGCTCCAGGGTGTGTATTATGCTAAAGTATCACACTTCCTGGGCACTTAAGGCACTGGTGTTGCCTCGAACTTCTGCATCCAGGGAATGCATTAATTAGGTTACACACACCATCATATGTTGTTGCATAGAGAATAAGAAATCAAATGGATAAAAAAAAAAAAAAACTGGCAAAACAAAAAATGACATTTGAGGGAACAGCTGAGCGTCATAAGCCTGGGTGCACAAAACTATTTCAGCTGAGCGTCATAAGCCTGGGTGCACAAAACTATTTCAATGCTAACGCATTCCGAATGGCATATGTAGCCAACGGTGCTATGGTGTGGAACTGTGCCATGTATTCACATAGTCTACAGCAGAAATCATATTTATAGAGGGCAGATTTCAACTTCTCTAAAAGACAGAGATCAGCTGCAAATTTACTTCATGCTTAACATTTATCAGTAGTTCAGCCTTATCCAATGTGATTTTTGACTACTGCCAAACAAACAGGGACTGGCAGTATAGCCTAAAGGTTAGAGTAATGAGCTATGAATGAGCTTGGTGCATCCAGCAGTAAGACCTGGGTTTGATTCCCACAACCTCCACTTGCATACCGTGCGACTCTGAGCAAGTCACTTAACCTCCCGGGTCATCCGTGAAAACAGGCACCTGTGCCTAGTGGGCCTTACCCGGTTAATAAAAAAATAAGTAAGTAGCATGAATTTTGTCACAACCAAGCATGTATGGATTTTACTTAATACAACATGCTTGGTTTTAAAGTTGTGGACGTCCCCAGGGAAAGTCTTCAGTTCTAAGACCTATGCATTACAGCACTAGACTTGGTATGGTACGGAAGTGGATGAGCCACAAATGGATTACTCCTAAAGATTACCACTAGATTCCTACATCACTGGGAAAGGTCAACAGGGCAGGTGCACCAGGAGCTCATGGGCCTATATAAACAGCCACTCAACATCAGAAACTGCGATGATGGGTTCATTCACTGCTGCAAAGTCAGTGGGGTGACCGGTGGCTTGTTCAGCTGTGTTCAGAGGTGTTGAAGAGTGCTCACTGACCTAAATAACCGAGATCACTCCAGCACATGGAACACCCGTGACATATGAAGGAATAAACTGAGAAGCAGAACCAGTGGGCACAGACTCTATCTACCCTACCCCATCAAACTGATCTGACTGCAGTACAGAAGCCTGCATCTGAATAGGTTTTGCTACTAGTTTTCAGTGGCTACTGTAGATACAGTTAACTTAGGCATACTTTTTAAAACTGCAAACTTTGCATGAACCTGACTTGTGTGATTTAATACCAAAGCAGCAGATCATCTAATGGGTTTCGCAGGTCAGTGTATGCTAATTTTTTCACTCCTGGATCCCCATCTTAACAAAAAATAAATAAAAATAAGAGAATTCTTACCATGACCTGTTTGGAGTCTGGACAGATAGATTGTAATTTGGGTTCTTCCTTCACCAAAACAGATGGCACCTGTAATGAGATAAGGGCTGTTAGTACTTATAGTAGAACCCTCTAGTGAACTCTGATACAGTGAAGTCCTTCATGTCCTAAAAAACAGCTTCTTTTTTTGTAAATATAACTTTGATTTAACAGGTTTCAATGTCTGCAACATCCACTACTGTACATAATAAAAGGCATTTTCTAATATAATTGGTGTGTTCCTGAGTCGTTATGAAAATACAGTTTCAGTCAAGAGGAAGTTATGGTGGCAATAAACCCTCCACCCCGTAAGTTACAGTGTGTTGGGGGAAGAGTCAACAGCAGTGGAAGAAAAAACAAGTTACTCACCTGTAACTGTAGTTCTAAGAGTGGTATATGGTGTACATCCACACTCTAGCAGTGTTCTTTTCCCTTTAAGGATGGCTGGAAGGTTTTCAAGTCGGCTCCTCCCACCCACCTGGGTGGTATGCTCCTTGGCACCGCCCAGTAACGTTAAATCTTGCACGCTGGAAGCAAGATAGGTGTGCCACTTGCCAGTGGAGGTCAGGTGGGTTGTGCAGATGTACACTATATACCACTCCTAGAACAACAGTTACAGGTGAGTAACTTGTTTTTCTAGCAACGTGGGTATGGTGTACCATCCACACTCTAGCAGACTCCTATCAGTTCTCCTGGGAGGAGTGGGCAAGGTGCACACCCCCTACTTGGGAAAAAGAGATTGGAGAACAGAGGCCCCAAAATACAGGTTACTCACCTGTAACAGGAGTTCTAGGAATGGTATATGTTGTTCATCCACACTGTCTGGCAGGTATCCTTGCCGCTTTAAATCTTGCCAGAAGGTCTTCAAGCTGGCTCCTCCCACCCACCCGGGTGGTAAAACTCTCGGCTCCGCCCCATGATGCCAGATCTGGCCCGCAGGAAGCTCAGGTTGTGCATCGAGGCCGAGGAGGTCAGTGGATCGTGTGGATGAACAACATATACCATTCCTAGAACTCCTGTTACAGGTGAGTAACCTGTATTTCTAGGGACATGGATATGTTGTTCATCCACACTGTCTGGCAGACTCCTAGCAGTTCTCCGGGAGGAGGGAGGCAAGGCGCACACCCCCGATACTTACTTGGGAAAGAGAGACTGGAGAACCGAGGCCCCAAAACCAGCATCCCGGCGTGACTCAAGGTCGATGTGGTAATGGGTGATGAAGGTGTGTGCTGACTTCCAGGTAGCAGCCCTGCAGATTTCCTGGATAGGGACGTCCCTGGAAGCAGCCACCGATGGAGCAGTATGGCGGGTAGAATGAGCTCTTATCCCTCTGGGAGGCTCCATGCCCGCCAACTTATAGCAGAGATCTATGCAGGAGGTGACCCACCTGCTTATCGTCCGCTTGGCTGCAGGTCTGCCAGGTGCGGCAGCGTAGGTGACAAACAGCTGGCGAACCTCTCCCCGGATTTCAGCCGTGCGCTCCTTATAGTAAGCGAGCGCCCTTCTAGGGTCCAGAGTATGGAGCCTATATTCGGCCTCCGAGGTGTGATTGGGGTAAAACACCGGCAGAGTCAACACCTGGTTAAGGTGAAACTCCGACACCACCTTCGGAAGGAATTTCGGGTGGGGGCGCAGGACAACCTTGTCCCTGTGGAAGACCAGGTAAGGAGACTCGATGCAGAGCGCCTGGAGCTCTCCCATCCTTCTGGCTGGCGTGACAGCCACCAAGAAGGCGGTCTTCCACGACAGGTGAGAGAGTTCACACCTGTGCATTGGTTCGGAATGGCTTGCCCATGAGCTTTGCCAGTACCAGCCAGTAGATCACGGAGGTGGAGGTTCTACCATACGGAGGAAATGTGATCAAGGCCTTTGGCGCCAGACCACCTTCTCCTATGCCACCGACTGCTTCCCGCCCACGCCCAGTAGGCAGAGATGGCTGCCAGGTGCACCTTAAGGGTCGCCGACCCAAGCCCTTGCTGAGAAAGGGACCACAGGTAGTCCAATATGCTCGCCAAGGAACAGGAGGAAGGGTCCAGGCCCTTGCTCTCGACACCAAATGGAAAACCTTTTCCATTTGAAGGCGTAGAATTTTCTGGTCGACTCCTTCTACGGGACGCCTCAACTACATTGAGGACCTCGTCGGAAAGAACCAAGGCCTGGAACTCTAGCCGCTCAGGAACCAGGCCGTCAGGTGCAGGGATTGAAGGTCCGGATGGAATACCTTCCCCTGATTGACTGAGAGCAGGTCCGGGCGAGCTGGAAGCTGCCTCAGAAGCCTGGAGCTGAGGCTGAGGAGATCTGGGTACTAGTACTGGCGGGGCCAGTCTGGGGCTATCAGAATCACCTGCGCCTTGTCCCTCCTTGCTTTGAGCAGCACCTTGTGCATCAAGGGGAACGGGGGAAAGGCGTAGAAGAGGCCCGAGGTCCACGGCCTCTAGAAGGCATCCCCCTGCAGAGAGCCCTGCTGAGGGGGGCGGGCATGGAACAGCCTCAACTTCGCATTCTCCCTGGAGGCAAACAGGTCCACCTGAGGTGTGCCCCAATGGGAGAATAGATCTTGTACTACCTCCGGCAGGAGAGACCACTCGTGGGAGGCAGCCCCTATCTGGCTTAGGGCATCGGCCAGGGTATTGGAGGCTCCTGCCACATGAATGGCTAGGAGATCCACCTCCAGGCTGCGCACGAGTGACCAGATGCCGAGAGCTTCCTTGCATAGGAGCATGGAGCGCATCCCGCCCTGGTGGTTTAGATAGTACATGGTCGTGGTATTGTCCGTCTGGACCCGGACCACTTGACCCCGAAGAAATGGAGCAAAGGCAGTGAGAGCTAGGCGGACCGCTCGGAGCTCCAGCAGGTTGATGTGGCATCGGGACTCCCGCGGGGACCAGAGGCCATGTGCTTGGTGTTCCCCCAGATGGGCACCCCAACCCATCAGAGAGGCATCAGTCAATAGAGAGACCGTCGGCTCGGGGCGGACAAACGGGATGCCCTCCTGCAGATGAACTGGAACAGTCCACCACTGGAGAGCGTCCCACATCCCCTGGGTCACCGTCACTAGCTGGTCCAATGGATCGCAGCGTTGGGACCACTGGCAGGCCAGCCCCCACTGAAGGGGGCGCATGTTCCAGCGGGCCCAATGGACCACGCTGGTACAGGCTGCCATGAGACCCAGGAGGCGCAGGAAGTCCCGGGCAGGGCGCAATTGCCCAACCAGAAATGACTGGGCAAAGGAGGAAAGAACCTCGGCCCTGTCCGCCGGGAGCCGTGCTCTGGCTCGAAGAGAGTCGAGTTCTGCCCCGATGAAAAGAATCAGCTGCTTCAGCTCGAGTTCCAACTTGGCTTCATTGATGAGGAGGCCGACCTGAGAGCAAACCTGGAGGGCCAGATCTCTGGACCGCTCCCACCTCCTGTCTGGAAGGGGCTGCTATCAGCCAATCGTCCAGGTAGGGGTAGCTTGGCAGAAGACACCAGGAGAAAGGACTGCTGTGTGACTGAACTTCTCTGCTGGGACTAAAGTAGAAGAACTTTTGTATTTGGACCTTTAATTTAGGGTAAAAAAACTAACATACAAAACAAACAAAAAAAAAGTGTGTGTTTGGGTTAACTGAACTGAATGGGTAACTGAAAAATCATCTAGGTGTAAATCTCAGGTGAATGAAAGGACTTAACTGTTGTGAGGTTTAAATTACTTGTAGAAAGATCTGGTAAGTAGGGGAGTGGCTTAGCTAGAAGGAAGCTACATTTAAAGACTGCCTAGAAAGATTCTGCTAATAGCTTGGCAGAAGACACCAGGAGAAAAGGACTGCTGTGTGACTGAACTTCTACTGGGACTATATTGCCCTCCTTCCTCCCCTCCACCCCTCACCCAAAGCTAGTTCTATTTTTATAGGCACAGGATTTGACTGACAACAGGAACTTCCTGTTTAGGGCAGGAAGTGAGGGATCACAGAACCACCAAGGACCCACCATCCTAGAAGGGCAAGAGCACCTGGCCCCTCTAGCTGCTGGAGGTCTGCCTCTGAACAAGTAAGTGGTCTACTGAGAAATATAGGATATTCTTGTCTCAGAACAGGACAATCAGGAGCTTAAAGGGCACACAGGCAGAAAGTAAGGAGAGAGAAAAAAAAACCAGAGGAAAGAGTAAGGATTGCAAACAGTTAAGGGGCCAGAAATAAGACATGATTGGAGTGGTGCAGTGCAGTGGCTGTGGAGCAGCAGTCTTCGGGAGATGTTCTGGAGGATGCGGTGTTGTCCCATCTGCAGGCACCTCTGGGCTGAGGAGGAGGTTGCTCATCTCAGGCTGAGTTGGCCAGGATTTGTGGGACCTCCTCTTCCATCCAGGGACCACCAGTGCCACTGCCGTTGCCTCAGAGGTTGCCAAGAAAGAGGAGCGGTTGGACCACAGTGGGCTCAGGGAGGGTGAGAGGTGGAACAGAGGCACATCCCTCCAGTTGTACCTCTCCACAATTCCTACGCCATTCTGGCAAAGTGTGGTTCCTCTATGGAGGCATCCTACAGGAGACCAAGGAGGATGCTGGGAACCTCCACAAAGGAGATCCACAGGAGGGTGGCAGGGGACCCTGCAGGGAAGGAAACAACTCCTGGTGGGGACTCCATTGTTAGGAAGATAGAACTGGGCAAGGAAGGGAAGGAAGGTGCCTGCCTGGTGCCATGGCTTGAGGGACAGGGAGCAATCCTCAGGATTGCCGAGCAGCTGCACAGGGAGGAGCTGGATGTCATTGTCCACTTAGGGACAAATGACCTGGCTAAGAAAGGATTAGAGAGTGCAGGAAGAGTTTGTGGAATTGGGGAGGGCCTTAGTCAAGTAGCACGACGGTAACCTCTCGGAGGTGCTACCCATCTATGGCATAGGAGAGGCTAGGTGTTCTGCACTCATGGATTCAATCAGTGGTTGAAAAACTGGTGTGGAGCTCAGGGATTTGGCTTCATTGGGGACTGGGGGTCCACCTGGAGTGATGCAAGCCTATACTGGCATGATGGGCTGCATCTGTCCGATAGGGGAACCAGGATCCTAAGTGATAGGTTTAAATGCTTCATTGGCAAGCTTTTAAACTAGCCAAGGGGGGAGGCACCTTTAAGGAGCAGGAAAATCCTAGCCCCCCCCCAAACAATCACGGTAGTAAGTGTGGCAAACACCAACATGGAGGTGTTGATAGGGAGAAGGGCACGGGTAAATGGAGAAAGTGACAAAGGCAAGAAGGACAGGGATCGGGCAAAAGGGGGTAGGGCCATCAGAAAATGGAGGGTAATGAGTACCAATGCCCGTAGTCTGGGCAACAAGCTCCCTGAGCTGGTGGCCTTAATGGAAGAGGGATGCCTGGATATCGTAGCAGTCACAGAAACATGGTACACAGAGAACCATGACTGGGATGTTAACATACCAGGGTACATAACCTACAGGAGAGACAGGCAGGGGAGAAGAGGGGGAGGAGTAGCTCTCTATGTAAAGGAAGGGATAAAAGCAACTGAACAAAAGAGTAAACAGGGAGGAGAGGAGGCACTGTGGGTCACCTTGGAGACTGGAAAGGGCACCCAATCCGCACAGGGTTGTGTACAGACCCCCATGTCAGGGGAAGGAATGGACAAGGATATGACGGAAGGCATTCTTAGAATGGCAGAAAGGGAGATACTGTTGATGGAAGACCTGAATATGCCAGATGTTAACTGGAGCACATTTGCTGCAGCCACATCCAAGAGCAGGGCCATTCTTGACGCCCTACAGGTGGCAGGCATTAGACAGCTAGTTTCGGAACCCACTCGTGAGGGAGCAATCTTGGACCTCGTACTCTCAAGCAGGGGCAGTGAGAGGATCTCAGATCTAGAAGTGGGTTGCCATCTGGGGACAAGTGACCATCAAACAGTGTGGTTCACGTTAAACTCAGCTACAGAGTCAAGCCATACAAAAGTGAGGGTACTGGATTTTAGGGGGGCTGACTTTGGCAAGATGGGAGAGTGCCTCAGAAAAGCACTAGCAAACAGGCTAGAAGGAGGTGTGGAGCAACAATGGGGAATTATCAAAACTGCCATCACAGAGGCAACAAGCCTTTGTGTGAAGCAATTAAACAAATAAACAAATCAAAACTAAAGAAAAGCCACTATGGTTCTCAAGAGGTGGCTGTGAAAGTCAGGAAGAAAGATAGCATTCCAAAAGTATAAGGAAACACAGAAGGAGCAGGACAGAGAGCTGTACCAGTTAAGGCAGAAAGAAGCAGGGAGGAAGTCAGAATAGCAAAGGCCCAAACTGAGGAAAAGACAGCCAACTCAGTTAAGAAGGGGATAAAACCTTTATAGGTACATCAGCAGAGAAATACAAAGGGAGGGATAGTGAGCTGAATAGAATGAACGGTGGTGGGCGAAGGGGACAGTGAAAGCAGGAATACTGAACGAATATTTCTGCTCAGTATTCACAAAAGAGGAGGAAAGTGCCTAATCCAATTAACAGAAGCACTCTTGATAGGGGCTCGATCCCAGTCCTTTCACAGAAGAAAGGGTTCTGCAAGAACTCCTAAAACTGAAGGTGGACAAGCAATGGGTCCTGATGGAATTCACCCCAGAATTCTAAAAGAATTAAGGAAGGAACTAGTGAAACCACTGGCTACTCTTTTAATAAATCATGGGAGGATGGTGTGGTACCGAGGACTGGAGGAAGGCAGATGTGATTCCCCTTCACAAAAGTGGGACCAAGACAGAGGCAGGAAACTACAGACCTGTCAGTCTGACCTCTGTGGTAGGGAAAGTGATGGAGTCACTTCTGAAGGAAAGAATAGTTGAGTACCTAGAGGTCAGTGGAGCACAGGATCCAAGGCAGCATGGGTTCACAGTGGAAGGTCATGTCAGGACTAATCTAATAAATTTCTTTGACTGGGTGACCAAAGTAGTAGACCAGGGAGGGGCTGTGGACATGGCCTACCTAGACTTTAGCAAGGCATTTGACACAGTCCCACACAAAAGATTATTAGTCAATTGACCAGCCTGGGAGTGGGTCCCAGGGTGGTAGCTTGGGTAAAACATTGGCTGGACAACAGGACACAGAAGGTAATTGTAAATGGAGTCCACTTGAAGAAAGGGCGGTTACTAGTGGGTACCGAGGGTTCAGTATTGGGTCCAGTCCTTTTAATGTCTTCATCAGTGGCATTGCAGAGGGACTGAAGGAAAAGTATGCCTTTTGCAGATGACACAAAGATCTGCAACAGGGTTGATACACAAGGAGGCGTGGAAAGGATGAAAAGGGACTTGGCAAGGTTGGAGGAATGGTCAGACGATGGCAGCTAGGATTCAATGAAAAAGTGCAAATAATGCACCTGGGAAACAAGAACCCAGGGAAAAATACACAATGGGTGGGAGGTAGTAACAACAAAAACAGGAAAGGGACTTGGGGTAATCATATCAGATGACCTTAAGGTTAGCAAGCAATGTGAGAAGGCAGTAGGGAGGGCGGTGGTATACTGGGATGTATAGGAGAGGCATCAGCAGCAGAAAACAGGAAGTTGTTATCCTCTGTACAGACAGCTGGTGAGACCCCATCTGGAATAGTGTCCAGTTCTGGAGACCCCATCTCCGCAAGGACACAGAGGATAGAGGCAGTCCAGAGGAGGGCAACTAAAATGGTGCAGGGTCTGCAAGAGAAGCCGTATGAGGAGAGACTAAAGGAGCTTAATATGTATACCCTTGAGGAAAGAAGGGAGAGGGGGGACATGATAGAAACTTTCAAGTACCTCAAGGGAATTAACAAAGTCCAAGAGGGTAGCATCTTTCAGAAAAAGAGACTTGCAAGAACAAGGGGACACAATTTAAAGATAGAAGGAGGGCGGTTCAGGGGCAATGAGAGGAAGTATTATTTCACAGAGAGGGTAGTGGATGCATGGAACAGCCTTCCTGAGGAAGCTGTGGGGTCTAAAACTGTGGGAGAATTCAAGAATGGATGGGACAGACATAAGGCAATTCTTGTGGGGGGCAGGAAGATATAGGCTGTTGGTTAACTAGGATCTGCGGCCTATCCTGTAGGTAGGGAAATGGGCAGGCTAGATGGGCCTAGCGGTCCTTATCTGCCGTCCAAAGTCTATGTTTCTATGTTTCTAAACCCGACCCCTTTGGCCAAGAGGAATGCTGTCACCACTGCAATGCATTTGGTGAAGACCCTGGAGCTGGAGATAAGCCGAAGGGCATGGCTTGGAACTCGAAAAGGGAACCTTCCGCTCGAAAGCGAAGGAACCTTTGATGGGACGGACGGATAGGGACGTGAAAGAACGCGTCCTGTAGGTCCACAGAGCAGAACCACACGCCGTGTTCCAAGGATGGGATTATCTGAGCCAGAGTGACCATCCTGAAGGTTCGAGACCCTAGGAACTTGTTCAGGTCGTGTAGGTCGAGAATGGGGCGCCAGCCCCCCGTCCGTTTCGGAACCAGGAAGTACCTGGACACGAACCCCGGGTTTGAGGGAGAGTCCGCCACCTCTCTTATCACCTCCTTCTCGAGGAGGAGAGCGATGTCAGCTCGGCGAGCTGACAGCGAGGCTTCGGTCCCCGAGGCCCCCCGAGGTGCGACGGCTCTGAAGGGTGGGGCCTGCTCGAACTCCAGAGGCAGACCCTTTCCTACCACCTCCAACACCCACCTGTCTGTGGTAATAGCAGAGCAGGCGGAAAGGAAGTACCGGAGCCGTCCCCCCACGGGGGGAACCTGGGGTAAGGTGACGAGGTTGGGGGCGACACCCCTCAACCCGTCACTGTGCAGGCTTGGAGGAGGGACCGGCCGAGGGGCCGCCTGGGCCTTTACCTCCCTGCTTCCTGGAGGAGGAAGCCGCAGGCTTGGGTTTGGGACGCCAAGCGCGAGCCTGCTGGCCCTGGTGTTGCTGGGCCGGGCGTGCCGGGGGCGCAGACGGACGAAAGGGCTTGGGTTGAGGTCTGCGGCCCTTGTCCCTCTGAGCGGATGATACAGAGTCCAAGGTGGCATTGGACTTTTCGATCCTCTGGAGGTGGCCTTCCACTCCAGGGCCGAAGAGGTCAGTCCCCAAGAAGGGGACATCCGCCAATTTGTGCTGGGTATCTGCTGTGAAGGTGGATATCCTCAGCCATGCCCGACGGCGCACAGCCACAGCAGCTGCTACTGACCTGGCGCATGAATCACCGATGTCCAAAGCAGTCTGAAGTTGCTGCTTGGCCACTGCCCTGCCCTGGTCCCACACCTGCTTAACCGTGGTCTACAGGTCAGCCGGGAGATGAGAGACCACCTTGTCCAGGCAGCCCAACAGGGCGTGAGAAAAATGTGCCATCAATACGGCCGAGCTGGCCTGATGAAGGCCAAGGGAGGACGCAGCGTAGACTTTTCGCCTGGCATAGTCCAATTTCTTGGACTCCTTGTCGGGAGGTTTGTCCACGTCCCTAGCGTTTCCAGCACGCCGGAAAACGCTATCGGTAACTAACCCCTCGGCCGAGGGATGTTCCGAGAAACCGGACAGGGAACCGGTAGGGACCGCATACTTCCTGGCCATCCTGGCCGAAGGCGCAGGGCAGGAAGCAGGACGCTGCCAGAGCTCCAAGGCCGGGCCCACAATGGCCTCAGCCACAGGGAAGACCTCCGTAGGGGAATCCCCTCGGTCCAATATCTCCGTGAGGGGATACTTGGCCCGCTTGGATACGGGCTCGAGCTGCATCCCGGTGGATTCCGGGATGAGTCTGAGCAACCCCAGGAAGGACGAAGGGCTGTCGTCCAGCGACTGACCTCCAGAGGACTCCAAGTCCACTCGCTTGGAGAAAAAGGAGGAATCGTCGTCAGACTCGGAAGAGTCCGCAAAGAGCTGCCTCGGGCCTGAGCCACCCTCCACCTGCCGAGGGCGATCGGGAGTGAGGGTGACCGACAGCCTATGGGGCAGACCCTGAGCCGACCAAGAATTCTTGGTCGGAGCCCTAAACCGTGGCTGTGGAGGCGGAGGTTCCACCGGAATCGGTGGAGCAGCTGGTTTTGGCCGAACAACCGGCCTGACAACAGGCTCCTTGGGTAAAACGAGGGGTTGTTTGCCACTCCGGTGACAGCCACTTAATGGCCGGGGAAGGCGACGGCGTCGGCTTATTCCCGGTCAGAAGGAGCTGTTGCCACGAGGTCCTCATATCGTCGACGCAACTTGGCCGGGCTTCCTCATCCGGAGGAGGAGGAAGAGGACGCGCGGCGCCGCTACCGGTGCCGAGGACCGAGACCGCCATGATGGCGGGATCGGCTGGACCGCCAAGAAGTCCGAGACCGAGAACCTCAGCTTTTCCGAGGACGGTGCGGAGAGGGACGGTGGAACGGCCTCCCTCAGCTCGGAGGAACACCCAAGGGCTCCGGAACCGGAGGCACTGGCAAGCCCACGGGATCCCTAACCCCATTGGGGAACCGGGAGGATCGTCACGCTCCATTAACCCATTCAACGGGTCGAGAAAGATCTTGACTCACGGCTGATGGGAGTCCTCGGTCAACTGACCTGACGGGGACACCGTGAGACCAGTGGTCAAGTCGAACGATCGATCAAGTCGATGGCTGACAACCGGGAGAGGGGACCTTTCCTGGCCCCAAGAGCCGCCGACGAAGAGATCTTACCTTTGACTTTCTTCTTGGACCGAGAAGAAGAAGGTCCAGCAGACGTTGGTCCCTCTCCCCTAGTGGAGAGGGACAGACAAAGCTCCTTAAAGGAAGCTGTGTAAGAGGAACCCAGGGAAAGCGGAATAAAAGCCGCGGTCGAGGAAGATGCGGCCCGTGCCGCCTCCTCTTCGAGGGCGATCATCTGCTCTAGCTGATCCGCCGAGACCGCCTCCGCTGAAACCGCCGACCGGGCCTCTTTTGACTTAACCGGAGGAAAACGTTTCTCGGGGCACCCTAGTTGTAAACGGGTGGCACAGTCTTCGAGGACGTAGGCTGAGAAGGAAGAGCACAGGTCGCAAGCCTGCGGGATATGCTCGAGGCCTAAACAGCACACACACGTGGAGTGCGGATCCGTCCGAGACCTCTTCTGCCCACAAGGGCACCGCCGAAAACTGGGAGTCGATTTGTTCATCGCAGCCGTGAGGGACAGAAGACCGAAGTCTTTTAAGCAAAAAACTTTTAAATTCGGAAAACCGAAAAATTAGGAACCAGTCTTATACGCAGAGCGTTAAGGAGGGAACCTGAGCTTCCAAGCGGTAAGGAAGATATGGCGTCATGGGGCGGAGCCGAGAGTTTTACCACCCGGGTGGGTGGGAGGAGCCAGCTTGAAGACCTTCCAGCAAGATTTAAAGCGGCAAGGATACCTGCCAGACAGTGTGGATGAACAACATATCCATGTCCCTAGAAACCAGTATTCTGGTGTGACTCGAGGGCGATGTGGTAATGGGAGATGGAAGGTGTGTGCTGACTTCCACGTAGCAGCCCTGCACATTTCCTGGATGGGGGTGTCCCTGGAAGCAGCCACCAAGGCAGCAGTATGTCTGGTGGAATGAGCCCTGAGCCCTACAGGAGGCTCCCTACCAGCCAACCTATAACAGAAGTTGATGCATGAAGAGATCCACCTGCCAATCATCCGCTTAGCTGCCAGTCTACCAGGTGTGGCTTCAGCATAGGTGACAGCTGACAAACCTCACCCCAAAATGCAGCCATGCACTCCTTATAGAAGGCAAGCGCTCGCAGTATGGAGCCTGTGCTCGGCCTCCGAGGTGAGGCTGGTGAAGTACACCGTGAGACTGATCACCTGGTTAATGTGAAATTCCAAAACAACCTTCGGGAGGAACTTCGGGTTGGGCCAGAGGACAACCTTGTCCCAGTGGAAGGTCAGGTAAGGAGACTCTACAGAAAGCACCTGGAGCTCGCTGATCCTTCTGGTGTAGGTGGTAGCCACCAGGAAGGCGGTCTTCCATGACAGGTGTGTCATCTTACAGTTGTGCATGGGTTTGTATGGCTTGTCCATGAGCACACCCAAGACCAGCAACAGGTCCCAAGCTGGTGGTGGTTCATGCACCAGTGGGGACAAGTGGTCCAGGCCTTTAAAAGAAGCACCCGACCACCTTTTCCTGCGCCACCGTCAGCCTACCGGCCTGCGCCCAGTATGTAGAGATGGCGACCAGGTGCACCTTAAGGGTCATCAACCGGGAGCCCAACTGAGAGAGGGACCAGAGGCATTGCAGAATGCTTGCCATAGAGCAGGACAAGGGGTCTAGCTCCTTGCCCTAGCACCATATGGAAAACATTTTCCACTTGAAAGCATAGCACTTGTGAGTCGACACCTTCCGAGAGGCTTCAACAACATTAAGGACCTTGTCAGAGACCTGGAGCTTGGAATTCTAACCACTCAGGAACCAGGCTGTAAGGTGCAGAGACTGAAGGTCTGGATGTAGAACCTTCCCTTAGGAGCACAAAGGCAGATCCCAGCAGAGAGGACGATGTCACGGAGGCCTGCTGCTAAGGGCTGAGGAGATCGGGGCACAAGAACTGACGTGGACAGTCCGAAGTCACTAGAATCATCTGCACCTTTTCCCTCCATGCCTTGAGCAGTACCCTGTGAATCAGGGGAAAGGAAGGGAAGGCATGCAGGAGGCCCTGTGTCCAGGGCCTCGCAAAGGGATCCCCTGCAGTGTCCTACACGGAGGGGGGCCGGCACAAAACAGTCTCAGATTTGCGTTCTGCCTGGAGGCAAATAGGTCAACCTGGGGAGTGCTCCATCAGATGAAGAGATGGTTGACTACCTCCTGATGAAGAGACCACTCATGAGACGCCTCGCCCACCCCGGCTGAGGGCATCCACAAGCTGGCTGGACACTCTGGCCACATGAATCACCAGAAGATCAGTGTTCAAGCTGCACACGCAGGTCCAGATGTGGAGAGCTTCCCGACAGAAAGGAAGGGAGTGCGTCTCGCCCTGTTTGTTGAGATAGTACATGGTTATTGTGTTGTCCATCTGGACCTGAACGACCTGCCCCTGAACATGGGGAGCGAATGCTGTAAGTGCCAGATGCACCGCCCAGAGCTCCAGCAGGCTGATGTGGCAGTAAGACTCCTCGGGGATCCAGAGCCCATGGACTCAGTGGACCCCCAAGTGGGCACCCCACCCCGCAAGGGAGGCACTGGTCGTTAGGGTGACTGTTGACCCCGGGTGGACAAAGGGGACTCCTCCTTGGAGATGGACTTGGACTAGCCACCACTGGATGGCATTTCACATCCTCTGGATTACACAGACCAACTAGTTGAGGTGACAGTGGTGCTGAGACCATTGTTCAACTACAGGGAGCGCATTCGCCAGCAGGCCCAACAGACCACGCTGGTGCATGCCGCCATGAAGTCCAGGAGGTCCTGGGCAGGGTGCAATTGCCAAACCCAAAAACTAGCGGGCAAAGCAGGTAGGATCCGCCACCAGGTCTCCTGGTAACCAGGCCGCAGCTGGCAGGAGTGGAGCTCCACTCTGATAAACTGAATCACCCGAGATGGAACGAGTTCTGATTTGGCCTCGCTAACCAAGAGGCCAAGAGCCGAACAGGTCTGAAGGGTCAGATCTCTTGACATCACCTCCAACCTGGAGGATCCTGCCAGTTGTCCAGGTAGGGGTACACCCAGACCCCCTGGTGCCGCAGGAAGGCTGCAATCACTGTAATGCACTTGGTGAAGACCCTGGGCGCTGAGGAGAAGCCAAACAGCATAGCCTGGAACTCGTACAGGGTCCCTTCCAAGCAGAAACAGAGGAACCGCTGGTAGCAAGGGCAGATGGGAACGTTGAGAGATGTGTCCTGGAGATCCAGAACCACATGTTCTGGTCGAGGGATGGAATGATCTGGTTCATAGTGACCATCTGGAAGGCAGAAGAGGGACCATCCGAGGAAGCCACTGGCCCTCTCCCTCCAGACTGTCTGGGGGCCAAGAACGAAGACTTCCGCCAGGGTCACCAGGGCTGTTGTTGCTTTTGCTGTTGAGATGCCAGGGGTGGTGGTGGATGGCTGGGAAGGACACAGGAGGGCCGAAACTGAAAGGACTTCTTTTTCTGTTGTGGCCCATTGTCCTTCTGAGAGGAGGTGAGGGAGTCCAGAGCAGCACTGGATTTCTCAATCCTAGTGAGGTGGCCATCTAACTCCAGGTCCGAACAGGTCTGGACCTAAGAATGGTACGTCCGCCAGCTTGTGCTGCATATTGGCCATAAAAGTTGAGATCCGCAGCCAAGCCCTGTGGCACATAGCCACAGCAGCGGCCACTGACCATGCACAAGAGTCGCCAATGTCAAGGACTATACGGAGCTGTTACTTGCCAACTGCATGGCCTTGGTCCCACAACAGCTTGACAGAAGTCTGAAGGTTGGCTGGCAACCACAGGATAACCTGATCTAGGCTGCCCAACAAGTTATGGGCAAAGTTGGCCATGCGTAATGCAACACTTGCCTGGCGAAGGCCCAAGGATGAGGCTACACAGACCTTTTTGGCTGCATGGTCCTGCTTCTTAGACTCCCTGTCAGAAGGCTTGTCCACATTGTCGAACGACAAAAGACTAAGTCAGTGACCAAACCTTCTACGAAGGATGCTCGGTGAAACCGGACAATGTCCTGGTCGGGACCACATACTTGCGGACCGTATGGGTCAGAGTGGAACAAGAGGCAGGACGTTGCCAAAGCTCCAAAGCGGGGCCCAGGATTGCCTCCACGATAGGAAAGACAACCCCAGGGGAGTCGTCTTAGTTGAGGAACTCTGAGTAGGTAATGAGCCTGCTTCTGGACTGATTCAAGAGGGGTCCCAGTAGACTCTGAGATCAGGCAGAGAAGTGTCCTGAAAGAAGCAGACCCTTGATCCACCAAGAGTTTCACCCCGGATTCCTGGTTGAAGCCGGGAGTCTGATGAGAGAGCACATCGAAGAAGTCTATGATTCTGAGGACTCTTTGAATACTGGGTAAGCCCCAGAGTCCCCAAGGACCCAACGAGGTTCATTGGTCTGAGACACGGTGACTGATAATCGGTGGGGCAAACCAGAGGCTGGCTGAGCCGACTTGGAAGGAGCCCCATCATTGGGCTGAATGGGTGGGGGCTCCACCCAGATCGGTGGAGAACTTGGAGTCAGCTGAGTCGGACGCATTGGCATGGGCCGAGGTGGCAGTGACCAAGGGAGTACCAGAGGTGGCTGAGGTACTACCAGGGGCTGGTTACCCTCACCAAGCAGCAACTGCTGCCAGAACTCTTCAAAGCAGTGCCACATTTTGCGGCAGAACCAATCCTCCCACGAAGAAGAGGAAGAGGATGAAAAACAACAGCACCTCTTGCCCGAGCGCTGGACCGGCAGTGTTTGGAGCTACTCGACCTCAAACTGTGGAATAGAGACCTAGACCTCATCCATCGGGAAGACCAACCGCAAGGAGAAGCTGGAGTCAGCGAAACTGTCCGAGGAAGCTGTTGGTGGTCCAGCTCCGGAAGGGAGGGGAGTGGGTCAGCACACTGATCCGACCCTCCCTGGGAGACGAACGGCAGGACCAGAGTCCTACAGAAGGAGACATCCCCCTCGTCCTGCGACAACGGGTCAACCTCCTCGAGAAAGATCTTGACTACCTGGTTGACCTGCGTCTCAGCTGACGGTCCCGATGGGGAGATCGTGGGGCCAGCTGTTGGGACAGAAGTATCGGCTGAAAGCAAAAGCTTGACAGCCACTGAGCTAGGAGAAGCACAGGAACCCAAGGCCTGAGAGCACTCATGGAACCTCGACCAACGCTGGGACTTTTCTGACTTTAGAGTCCTGTTTAGAAGAACTGGAGGGCTTGCACCCAAGGGAAGGGCCCTTTCCAAGGGTAGAGAGGGACTGGCAAAGGTCTTGGAACACCCAAGTGAACAAGGCTCCAATGCCCGTCGAAATGACAGCGGCTGCAAACGACTCTCCTGCAGCGGCCTAAGCCACGGATTCTTCGAAGTTGGTGAGTTGCTTAGCTGAGCCGGCTGTCACAGAGAATAAAGAGACTAAACGACAGGCCTCTTTTGAACAGACCTGCAGGTCCCGTTGATCCAGACACCCAAGAAGAGGTGAATGTAGCAGTCTTCTAGGGTAGAGGGGTGGAGAGAGAGAGCGACACAGGCCGCAAGCCTGCAGGTTGTGCTCCATCCCCAAACAGCAGACGCATGATGTGTGTGGATCAGTTAGAGACATCTTGTGACAGCAAGGGTACGTTTTGAAAAGGAGTCTCGATTTCTAATCACCTGAGTCCATAACTGATAGTCAACGATACTGTAGCTCAAAGACGTTGAAAAATGCACAAAAAGTTTTAGGGGCTACATCAAGCACAGCGCTGTGACAGAGGGAACCGAATGCTTCCAGCAGAAAGGAAGATCTGATGTCATGGGGCGGTGCCGAGGAGGATATCACCCAGGTGGGTGGGAGGAGCCAGGTTGAAGACCTTCTGGCCATCCTTAAAGGGAAAGGAACACTGCTAGAGTGTGGATAGTGCACCATATCCAGGCCACTAGAACAGTCCATTTCATGACCTCGATCAGTGAAAGCATACAGATAGGTTACTGGACTCTATATTGAGGTGAACGGGAGACCAAGGAGGGCGGGCTGCAGGGGCCAGTCCTGACAGTAGGGTGCTTCAGAATTCTGGGATTTTTCCATCATGGGGGTATGAACTGGACTCATCTGTTTGTGGGGGGAGAGGAAGTCACCTAGTGGCAGATCCTAATGGGACAAACTCCCTGTCTTGACTCATCACGTGGAGCAGTCACCTGTCCCAGCGTGAGGAGCACAGCTCCACTTTACTATTCAAAAATGCATGATTTTCTCCATTCTGTAGATCTGGTAAACTGGTATGCCAAGCTACTAGTGTTGTAGCCTGGGGAGTGAGCTAAGCTCTTGTAATAGTTTTCTTGGCTACTTTGAGTAGAATGCCCTGAAAATACCTTGTCCTACAGTTTTGGTAGCTTCGTGTTGGCTGGAGTAGGAGGTATAGTTCGGCGGTCAGAAGTACTGGCTTTCCAAACAATTGCAGTTCCTCTTGTAATGACTGGAAAAAAGGGTAGTAGGACTGGGCAGGTCCACATAATGTGCATGCAATGGACCTGTGCTTCCCAACATTGTCTCATGCAGGATGCGTCCCTGGTTGCGAGGTACTATGCAGTGATGTTGGGTATGCAGAAAAAACATTTTTTTTTTCCAAACTCTCTGTCACCCCTGGAGCCGGAACCTTCTCAGGCCTCTCCACTGGCCAATGTCGCTCAACCGCCCACTGTGAGCCCCGCCATCCTCAAGGATATTACTTTCTCCCCGAGCCCCCCTGGGGACATAGGGCCCGAGGAGATCAAAGGGGCGGTGGAAGGGCTCCAGTGTTGGGCGTGTGGCAGCATGGCTCTGGGACAGCAGTCGTCTATCTGGACCGGAGGGGATTTCTTTCATAGTGTTTACACCCCTGACGCGGGATGTGTAATGCCACCTAGCCCGCAACGTGGGTGCTCCCACCCACGTTCGGAAGGCAGCCACCCGACATCTACCCCTTGCTTGCTAGCGAGCCCCTGTGCGTAGCAGTGCCGCTGGTCTCCACTGGGGACTGCTGCCGCACCAAGCTACCCCTGGATCCCACAGTCCTTCAGACGCCCGATCCTCTCCCTCCCCCCTGCCGACCCCCGGCGGTCCAGGCTCGTTCCCGAACCCAGGTCGCTGGCGAAGTGCAAGGTGTGGCGTCCACCACTTCAACCCTCAGTGCCACTGGGCCGGCTGGAAAAAAACTTTTTTGATGCTTCCAGGCACACTCTCTCCACTGACGGGAGATAGTGACCCTAGAGGAGTTCTGACAGGACCTTTTCCAAGTCTGTGGAGACTGGGGTGCCTAGTTCTTCTTGCCAATGCTGGAGAATATCCTGCATGGATTTCTCCTGTGGATTCCACTAGGGCCTTATACAAGCAGGAGACCATATACTGTGGTTCATACTGCGGGTTTAGGACAGCAGAAGGCATGATGCCCATAAATACTGTCCCCACTACTTCAGTGGATGCCTCTACAAGAGTTGTTCTCATTTTAATATGTGTCCAATTTTGATTTAAAATCATCAAAGCTAGATTCCTTTACAATGTTAGCTGGCAGTTGGTTCCAGAATCATATTGTCCTTGGCAGAAAAGCACTTTTCCATAGGTTTGTTCTGGGTATACAATCTAATAGTTGCCTGTTATGTGTCCTCAGGTTGTGCACATGATCCCTGTATTTTAACCCCAGTTCTAGTGACAGTTCCTTGTCTGCTAAGATTTTTGTGGAGACATAGCTAATCCCCCTGCATCTCCTGAGGCTAAGAAGCCACAGGCCCAGCACCCCAAGTCTGGCATTATATGATTTGTATTTAATGCTGGGCATTTGTTTGGTATATTAACTTTGGGCTCTTTCAAGCTGCTCTATGTTCTTTACTAGGCCTGGACTCCAAAACTGGGAGCAGTAGTCCAAAGAGGCCTGATGTAAGATTTGTATAATGGTAGCATAACCTGTTTTAATTTATTAGAAAAGGATCGCCTAATACAGTTTGTAAGCTGGTTAATTCTTTTTACCACTTGTCTACAGTGACTGCTGCTTTTCATATTACTGCTCACTATTACACCCAGGTCCTTGATTTTGTCTACTACCAAGAGCTTCCTCCTGCGGATCAAGTAATCTTGCTTAGGATTATTCCTGCCACAGTGCAGGACGATGCACTCTTCTAGGCTGAACTGCATCATATTCCTGTTTGCCCAATCTACAGTGTAATTCTGGTCATTAGTCATGCGGATTCTATCTTGTCCACAATTTACCCTACCTTTCAACTTTAAATCATCCGCAAACTTGATCATTTTATTTCTTCCCGATAACTGGAGGTCACAGACAAACATTAAATAAAAGTGGGCCCAATACTTCACCCTGGGGGAACCCACTTGTCACACTGCCATCGGGTGATAATATCCCATTTATTTTTATTTTTACCTTTTGTTTTCGACCAGTAAGCCATCTTAATATCCATCTTTTTAAATTGTTTATTCCTAACATCAATAATTTATTTATAATACCATCATGTGGTAGAGTGTTGAAAGCTTTTTGAAAATCAAGAATATAACATCAACTGCTTTGTTGTGATCCAGGTTATTAGTAACCATCTCGTAAAAAAGTAATCAGGTTAGTATTACAACTCCTCTTTTTCATGAAGCCATGCTGTGTACTGTCTATAAAGCCTCAGCTTGTTAAATTCCTGGATATAGCATCCTTAATGATTCCTTCGATTACTTTTCCAACAATTGACGTGAGGCTTACTGGTCTATAACTGGATGGTGTGGTTTTGCTTCCCTTTTTATATATTGGGATTATAACCACACTTCTCCAATCTAAAGGTATGTTTCCTTCATTAACGGACTTATTCCCAATTATGGCAATGGATGGAGCCAATTCACTAGCCAGCTCCTTGAGCATGCGTGGATGTAGTCCATCCACACCTGGTGATTTGTTACAGTTTAGTGTTGCTAGCTTGTCCTGAATATAGTCTGATTTACAGATTGGGGTACTGTTATGGAGGCAGCTAGATGCCTCAGGCATAGTGTCTTTTAATGTGTTACCATCCTTTAGGTACACTGAGCAAAAATAATTGTTGGCACTGTGAACCTGTCCCCCACCCTTTTTTTCCTTTTTATAGATTGGTACCATTCATTGTTGGCCTCTCTATCACTTGTGTACTTCCTTTTATTAGCTTGTGAGTTTAACTTTGCATTCCCTATTATAGAGTTTGTCTTAGTTGGTTTTACATTTGTTTGCTATTTCCTCCTGGGATTTATCCAAAGCATCCAGTTGATTGTTAAAGACCAATAGTTGCTTTCTCAATTCCTTGTTACTGATATGCCTTTGTCACAGACATAATCATTGTTAATTGGTTCAGCTTTAAGTAATATGTACATATTACAACGTATACACTGGTACTCAATCTCCTCATCAAGAGTCATTATTGCAATTGCCATTTCTCGTCCCTCTAATGCAAGACCTAGTGACATGAAGCACAAATGTGTTAACTTATTGTTTTAAGTAGATGGGCAGTCAGTGTAAGGGAAGTCTAGGCTATCTCCCATACTAGTAATCTGACCGTTTATAAGGTGGTGTGGTATTCCCTCAGTTAAGCTGGGCTATATCTAAATCTATGCCCTCAGTGTTATTTGTAAATATGAGCAGCTAACTAGAATGGATACGCCCTTACATCATGACAGCAGTTAATATATTGAAGTACCGACCTTAGTTTTTTAAACGTATGAAGTTGGAGTTCTGGCCCACTGCCCCACCTGCCCAGCTGTCTTCGCACATGCTTGGCCACTTGAGCTCACCATGAGGGCGAGTTTTAATGTGTCACAACCAGGAAGTGAGTCCGAGTCAAGTGACCACTCCTGCTCATATCTGCCTGCTTAAAGTAACCCCTCAGGTTATCTGAAAGGTGCAAAAGTGCTGTGCAAACTGTGGTAAAACACAAAACAGTAAAAACAACCCCCGTTTTATAATGAGTGGCAGCGTGTGTGTAGTTCTCTCTATCACAAAGAACTACTGCTCCCAGCCCCAGCTGAGCTTGTAGGCAGATAGCAGTGCTCAAGTCAGCCCCTGAGAAAAAGTCAGCCCCCGAGAACGAATATCTATTGCTCTGCTCACAGATAAAGTGCAATAAATCAAGCAGGTTAGTGCCTTAAAGCAGTATGGTATGAGACTGATTGTTTATCACTCTCTAATCTGCCTTGCTTGCTACCAGGGTGAGTTTTTATGTGTCACAACCAGGAAGTGACTCTGAGCGCTTTGCCAGAGTTATTTTCACAGAAAAACACTCTGTCAGAGCTTTTGCACTGTTTATTTATAATGTCCCTATGCAGCCTTATAATATCACCCAGTAGCACATTATCAGACTTATTTTTCCAGAGATGCACTTTGTCAGAGTAGTAGTAACATTGTATTTTAAACGTCCCTTTGCAGCCTGTATAAATCGCTCAGGGAGAGCTCTCGCTAAAGTGACATCTGCACGTTTAGCACGCCGCAGCCATTTTAGGAACATAGGGAGTGCTAGTTCTGAATTTGGTGCTGGGGTTTGTTTACATCATAGGAACCTTTCCAGAATGTTAAAATTGCTTAAAATCTGATTTTGGAGGCAAATAACTTATCATGCTGCAGGTGAGCCTCTAATCTAGCTGCTGCGTTTCTGCTCTTGTTTAGGCATCACCCCCACATATGATCCCTTTAAGTTTTGCAGCCACTGGCCAATAGGGCTAGTGACTGGGAAAATCCACTAACCCCACAGACTTTTCCACTAGCCCAGCTGGTGTACTTATTGAAATGTTACCTTCTCCAGTACAAGCCAGCAGGGCTAGTTATAGGAAAATCTTACTAGCCTGATACAAATCTACCAGCATTTGGCTAGTGGGCCGGTGCCAATTTCGACTCCCTGGAACAGGTTTTCGCCAATCACAGGCCAGGATTTCTATCCAAGGTTTAGTAAATGGAAATGCAAAGTATGTCCTTACCTTACTGTAAAACATTTTCAGTTTCATCTAGTGTAATAAAAATTGTATCTCTTTAAAGCTTTGCTATTTTAAGACCATGTGCGTGTCTCCCTGTTGCCTGAATAAAAAAATCTATCAAACAAAATGACCTTATGGCAGCACTGTTTAGAAATGATAGGATAGAAACATAGACTTTGACGGCAGATAAGGACCACTTGGCCCACCCAGTCTGTCCATTTCCCTACCTACTGGATAAGCTGCAGGTTCTAGTTAACCAACAGCCTACTTCCTGCAACCCCCCACTATAATTGCCTTATGTCTGTCCCATGCATGTTTGAAGTCCCCCACTGTTTTAGACCCCACAGCCTCCCCAGGAAAGCGGTTCCATGCGTCCACCACTCTCTCCATGAAAAAGAATTTCCTCACATTACTCCTGAGTCGTCCCCCCTCTATCTTTAAATTGTGCCCCCTTGTTCTTGCACATCTCTTATTCTGAAAGATGCTACCCTCCTGGACTTTGTTGATTCCCTTGAGGTACTTGAAAGTTTCTATCATGTCCCCCGTCTCTCCTTTCATCAAGGGTATACATATTAGTATTTAGTCTCTCTTCATATGGTTTCTGATGCAGACCCTGCACCATTTTAGTTGCCCTCCTCTGGACTGCTTCCATTTTGTCTATGTCCTTGCGTAGATGGGGGCTCCAAAACTGCACGCAATACTCCAGATGTGGTCTCACCAACTGTCTGCACAGAGGGATAACCACTTCCCTTTTCTAGTTGTGATGCCCCTCCCTATGCATCCCAGTATCCCCCCAGCTCTCCTTACTGACTTTTCACATTGCTTAACCACCTTTAGGTCATCTGATATGATTACCCCCAGGTCCCTTTCCATTATTGTTGTAGTTTTCACTGTCATTGCTTTTGTGTTGGCTTAATGTCTGTACTTGAGCCCACACAAAAGATTTGTTGATTCCGAAGATGCACACTGTTCTGGTAGTGACTGTCATATTCAGTTTCAACAGTTGTGTGAGCGAGTGCTTCCTTTGTTTGATTACTTGCAACAGTCAGCTATTTGCAACATCTGTTTAAATAGCTTTTGTTGTCCCTGATTTTTGGTTTACTTTCCAAGGCCTGACACATCTCAGTTTGCTTCAGTTTCAAACAATTGCAGAAAACAACTATCTTTTACACTTCTAGCTATGGTAACAGTGCTCTCCTGAAGCAGTAGTCCACTTTAGAGACAGCATTTTATATTTGAATTTTTCTGCACATTAGCCTTAATTGAGACTGAAAATACTGTGCAGACTTCGTTCATTTTTTTAAAGAGAATTAAAAGAAATAAATGTTTTAAGAGAATGAAATAATTTATGAAGGTGAAGTTAACTTATCAAGTGACTTTCTAAGATCCACAGTCCCTGACAGTGTACAATCAACACACAGAAAAATAATTAAAAACAATACATTAAATAGATATAGATAGCCTGCTTTCTGGGTCCACGCAAAGATATTCAAAACCAATACTCTGCACACACTGTCTTTAGCCACCACCTGAAATCGCTATGCTTAACTGTGGACTTGCACTACATAGGAGGGAGTCCCCCATGCAGGTGCAATATAATGTAAATCTCTGATCAGATATCAGCACCTAGTGACATCTCAGTGCCTGCTTGTAGCTACAGAGCATCACAGTGTTATGACCTAAAATGCTATAGTATAATGCCACGTCTGTGATACTGCCCCTGATCCCTGTTCCAAGCCCTCCCCCAGGTGTCTACCAGCACCTAGACAGTGTGTCTGTCACAGCGGTGTCCATCAGTTCTAAATACTACCTGGTATCTAGTGGCACCCTATCACTGAATGCTAACCCAATCCCCCAGTGCCACTCCCAGCCCCCTGATGCTGGTTCCCCATGGACCAATGCACTAGACGAACCCACCCGACCTCTGCTGCTCTGACTGGCTGAGTCGCTACCAAACTTACCCGTCTATGGCAGTGGTCTGCTGCACCTTTATTCCACTACCGAGCTAGAGATCTACTGGTTAGATTAATCCACTTTAGGCCCAACTGCTCAATCGGTGTGTGCAAAGTTAATGTTCTACTTCCGGACTATGCACTGGGCCTCCTCCACCCTAGATTGTTTCTTCTCTGCCTACCTATAAGCTTTATTGAGTTGCTGCCTGACATGGCGGTCCCTGCCTATCCTGAGACTACTCTAATGTTATCCTACCAGCTGCCTGCGTTGTAAAACCCTGTTGTTTTCTTGTACTGACCTTGTTGTCTGATGCACTTTAAATGTAACCTTACTTGTTGCCTGTTGTTCATGAATGTACCTTGTAATCTCCTGGGTTGCACCTGAAAATAGGCACTTGGTTGTCTAGTGTGCTTACCCGGTTAACAAAAGCAAAATAAATATTCATATTACCAGTGCAACCACCACCTGTTACTTATGCAGACCTCCCAGCTACTGATACATATGGAGCCCGTCACAACAACGACTGTAAAATGGCGAGGAACAGAAACAGTGACAGCAACATAGCTCTTGCCATTTTGGCAACTTACGGTTTCCCCCCTCCCTGAGTTGCAGCCACCATGGAGTTGATTATTTATAGTAAGGGGGTGCAGCCCCCCGAAAAAAGTACACTCGCTGTATGGCCCTGTGCTATGTTACCATCGCCATTTCTGTTCCTCGCTGTTTTACAATCGCTGATATGCCACGGAACCCTGATACATATATCTCTCCCACCTAGTTACCGTAACCCCCCCCATCCCATGATATCGTTGGTATCCAGTGGTCCCTACTTCTCTTCTCCTGTCCACATCCTCTAGCACCCACTGTTGTAAGCAGACTCAATGAGTTACTGCCTTCTTTTAGAAGGTGGTCCTCTGTACGACTGTGATAGCTTGTGGGTCATTAATGTAGGAGCCCCCCTCCCAAGGTGCTTCAAATGACTTTGTGAGTACTTGGGAAGCATCTGCAGCCAGTTTAAAGGAGTAGTACAGTCAACATTTGCAAAAACATATGTTGTGCACTGTTTTGATTTGTATGAGTAGTCTTAGTGTGTCCTTCCCTTTGTTTGCTATTAAGAGTTTTTTTCTAAATTAGCCTGCTAGTTACACAATAGTGTTTTGGCTCCTGGGGATCTCCATCTTAGCAAGGTTTACTGCTCTTATTTTTCCTACACTGCCTCCTGTCCCTTGTGACAGTGATGCACCCGGCAGTACTGAGTCAGCAAGAACTAGAGATATGAGCCTGATGTTCTAGCCTCCACTGAATAGCTCAGATTCAACATTTTTGTTTTCCATGTGTGTCAGGTCTAGCCAGCAGGAGTAAAGGTTTTGCCTTTAAACTTTTCATTTCACCAAACTACACACAGCCATAAAAAGCACACAAATCACTCCAGATCATCGATGCTGTAATTAGTAAAGACTGTTGCTGTTTTCTGTAAGCAATAAGACATGACAGGGTGTGTGTTGAAAAGATATTACCGCATGCCCAGGGGCGTAGTAAGGCACGAGGCCACCGGCTGAGTGTCTTCAGCCCCTGGAAGTGCAGTAATATCTGTTCAACACACACCCTGAAGTGTCTTATTGCGCTTATAAAATGGGTACCATTTTTATCTTATAAAAGTTTAGACAAAAATGTGTGTTTATATGTAGAAAAAAAATGATTTAATTGTTAATACATGATAAAATAGTCCTTCCACATATTTAAAAGTGACATCATTATGTAGTTGTGAGTGGCACTACTGATTTAATTTTGTTGCACTACCCCAGTACTCTTGTGTACTCATTACAGGTTTGTTTTTTTCTGGTTGTATTTTTTTTTTTTTTTTTTTTTTAAATAGGAACGAGCTCAAACTGGGGAACTAAATCTGAGGGATGCTGAGCAAGGGAAAATCCGACTGGTGCCATGCCCTACTGTTTGCATCCCGATCTGGTGACCGTTTCTGTGGGCACTTGAAACTCACAGCCCATACGGAGCTCAGGCTGTGGTCTGCTCCGTGTGGGTGGGAGTATTCGAAAGACAGTGTGGTGGGAGGCACCGCTCTGTTATTACTTGCAGGTTTTGCTACGGTCCGCTTTTTTTTTTCTATTAAGAAAAATGAAGAGTGAGTGGCTCTAAGGCTTCGGTGATCTGCTATGCTGCTAAAACAACGGCGGCTTTTAAAAAACGAATATTCCATGCTTAGCTCTGAACATTCTATTTAGGGGCATTGATTTCTTTGCCTGTACCTTTTCCCCCATGTGTAATACATATATGGCACTGCTTTTCTAGCCAATCAAAATGCTTTATTTGCTATGCCCATTTTATAATACAGGATAACCCACTCAATTAGTCCACACATATTTGCTAAACTGTAAAGACTCCATCTCAGCTGCTAACCTCACGCAAATGGTAACCTCCCCTACTAGGATTAAATACAAGACTGGCACCAGTACCCTCTTGGATTGGGTCCTCACCACTCACCCCACAGGGATTTCTCATATGACCATTCTCCCAGACTCTCTCAGTGACCACTCCCCAGTCATGTGTGCATGGTCTAACAAATTCCTTAAGCTCCCTCCCAAAATTATCGCTAGCAGAATCCTTCCTCGTGGAAAACTTCCACATCTAAAACAACACCTGCTTCTACAAGACTGGCTACCCATCTATGAAGCAACAGATGTTAACTTGGCTCTTGATCACTTCATCTCCATTTTCAACAAAGCCTGCAACCTCTTTGCCCTTGCTAAAAGGCGCAAAACAAAATCTCTCTCTAACCCATGGGTCACCGCGGCTCTTCTCTCACAGCTGAAACTAAGGGATCACCTCTGGGCAGTTGCCAGGGCCACTGGCAAACAACTGGACATCCAAAATTACAAACAAGCACGAAATGCCTGCAAAAAGCCATATGGCTAATGAAATCCACCTATTAAAAAGACGCTCTTACCAATACATGGGGAAATGGTTGTGCTTTCTGGGACAATATCAAGGATGTCACAGGGAAGCAGCAAAAAACCTCTCCGGCCATGTTAATGGTTGATGGATCCTCAACCCTTGACCCCAAAGTGATCGCAAACATCTTTAACACGTCTTTTTCAGACCTTACTGCTGTTCTACCCCATGACTTTTTCGAAAACAGGGCCTACTCCCCAAATACCTCAGCCCCTCAGTCTAACCATCCCCTCTTCTACTTCAGGGAGGTAAGGCTGCATGAAGCTTGCCGCTATATTACTGCAGCTATCTGTAAATCTAGATCTAGTAGCGACACCCTGGACCTTGAGCTTCTGTTGCTCACCCTCGATGAGGTAATTCATCCATTAACAAAAATCCTAAACCTCTCTCAGCTGTGGAAAATTCCCGGACCTATGGAAAACAGCCACCGTGACACCCATCCATAAAAGTGGGGATAAGACGAATTACTCAAATTATTGCCCTATCTCCATACTGCCCCCACTCTCTAAGGCACTCGAGCGCATCGTGGCTGATCAACTTACCGACCACTTGGATAAATACAATATACCTTGTCCACAACAACACGGCTTCCGGAAAGGTCACAGCACCGCCACAGCCCTTCTTGAGTTCACTGGAGCTTTGCACAAATCCCTTGACAACGGCCTTCTCACAGGGGCTGTTTTCGTCGACCTCTCCAAGGCCTTTGATACAGTACACCATGGACTACTAATACACCAACTACTGAATGCCAGGCTATCACCTGACTTTTCTCTCTGATTTAAAAGCTACTTAGAAAACTGGTCGCAGAGAGTAAAAATTGCGGACGCTCTTTCTGACACCCTGCCTGTTCGCTTGGGTGCCCACAGAGATCCATACTGGGCCCCCTCCTTTTTAGCCTTTTCTTAAACTCCCTTCCTTACCACTGCTCTGAGCAGATCATACTATATGCTGATGATGCTGTTGTATTCTCCACTCACAAAGATCCTGCAACTCTTCAACACAACCTTCAACTTGGTTTCAGTTCTGTAGAGACATGATTTCTTAATAATAAACTGGTCCTCAATGACAAGAAAACCAAATCTATGCTCTTCTGCAGCTCTCATAACCCACACAAGCTACACCACTTGGCTATCTCCACCACCCAGGGGAACACTCTAGATCAGGTGGGGTCCTTCAAATACTTAGGGATACAGCTTGACCCTAATCTCTACTATGGACTTCATGTAGATAATGTAGCTAGAGCTGCAAATACACAGCTTGGTCTCCTCTACAAACACAGACCACACCTCACGCCAGAAGCTTTGAAGGTTGCAGTCCTGAGCTCTGTGATCTCTGTAACAGACTATGGTATCATCATTTATGGCTCTGCCACAACCACAACCCTTAGACGCCTCTCAACTGCCTTAAATAAGGCATGTCGGCTCATCACTGGTGCTCACCGTCTCACCCACAAATGTGACCTGTACACTCAGACCGGCTGGCTCCAACTATCAAACCGCATAAAGTTTATCATCTGCTCCATGGCGATAAAAATCTACCTTGGCCTTGCACCTTCTGGGGTCTCAACTCTGTTACAACATCAAATTAACAAATGGTGCCTTAGGAGATCCACGCTACAGCTACTGAAAGTCCCCCACTGTCACACTTCACAGGTACAATGCTTTTTTGCTTATCAAGCGCCACTCTGGTTCAATGGCCTCAGCCCAACCATCTCCTCTGCCCCAGCAATTGGTATGTTTAAAACTAGGCTCCGGGACTGTCTCCCTACCAACAGCTCCTGTGACTGCCCAACTTAACCTTGTTTCTCCACTTCCCTTCCTGCTCTAGTGGTCCCCCCTTCCCTCCTCACTGGATTCTACCCTCACATCTTGGTATATCCAATGCCGCACTTTTCACCCTCTCCCCACCCTTCCTACATTCCTTCTCCCTCCTCTTCCCTCTCCCTATGACTCTGGCACTTCTTATCTGTTGTCTATTTTCTCTGACAAATGCTGCTGGCTGCCTTGTTACAATGCTACCCTTGAATTGTATTAATCTGTACTCTGTCTGCAATGTCCACATTGTTGCAATGTCTGTCTTGATGTTTCCCATAATTTGTATTTCTCTGACGTGGAACCTCTGTAAAAGAGCCAAGGCTCAAAGGGATTTGTAATCCTAGACTTGATAAAATAAATAAATAAATGTAACCATTAGTGCTCACTGGATAAGGAAAGTTAGTTAATATCACAGTTCTGCTGCTGTAAAATTGACCCTAAACCAGTGCTTGCTGAATGCATGGTCTCAGATACATCACTGTTGCATGGGACAGGAGGGACTGTAGGAACAAGAAGAACAATGAACCAGTCCATGCTAAGATGGAGATCCCCAGAGGCCATAAAACTACCATAAAACAAGCAGGCTAATTTAGAAAAAAATTCTAATAGCAGACAAAGGGAAGGGACACACTAAGACTACACATACAAATCACAACACTGCACAACCTATGTTTTTGCAAATTCTGACTGTACTATTCCTTTAAGTATGGCTTGACAGGGTCAAAACTCAGTCCAGTTAGTGTCTGTGACCACTCTGTTCCAGTGACTGCTACCAAGAACAAGGCCCCACAACATTTTGGACATGTAAGCCGGGGGAAAAAATAAGATGGAAAAAACCCCCCAAAAAACTAATGTACATCAAATAACACATTAAAATTTAAGCACTATAATAATTAAGTAAAACAAAAAGTTTACTTTAATAATAGCATTACCCTTGACGTGACCTCCCCCTTACTGGAAGGAACCGGGAGGGGGGAGGCTGCTGCTGACCCTCCAGGAGAGGTGAGCCACAGAAAGGTATTAGATTGTAACCCGGAAAGGGAGGCATCCTGGTGGAAGAGGGTTAGAGGCCAGGAGTAGTATAAAAATAGAGTACCTAAATCTATGACACAATCCGGACTACAACCCTAAATGTTTTGTGGCAGTTTGTTCAGTATTATCACCTGATGAAGTTTATTACAGAAGCCTGAGATTTGGATTAATTGCTCTGGTTCTTCCTTCTTTCTCTGCAACCACTAAGTTAATAACTTAACTAATAGTTACTAAGTCCTTAATGTATTATACACATGAAATCACCTGTCATTGATCTGTTAAATGTGTGTCTGTATGTAAATAAGTCGGAAAAACAATAAAGATGAAATTTACAAAAAAAAAATAATAGCATTACAGCAGCATCCTTGCGTCACCTTTGCTAATCCAACCCTAGGGACATAAGGCCCTCTGCTCTGATTCATACCTAATGAGCCCCTAGGGTTAGATAAACTGACGGTAACCAAACTCTAACTATGTCTTAATGATACCTAAACCCCAAAACCCATGATCCAAATTAAAAACTAAACTTATAGGGCATTAGGGGAAGCGTTAAAAATGCTCTGCTGCCTTTGCTTACCTGCACTTTGAAGAGTTTTATTGGTTTTGTCATCTTTTATATCCATATATTTTCTTTGCAAAAAACTGTGTTAGTGCACCAGTTCAGATTAATGCAACAGAAGTAGGGAAATGTGGTGTTAGGGTTTCCAACCCTAACCCCCCCCAAGCAGCAAAAGGAAAAAACATTACAATATTTGCTGTCCTGAGTCTTGGTGAATCAAGGTGGAGTCTTCCTTGAAGTTCCAACCCTAACACTCCAACCACTTAAGCTGAAAAAAAAAAAAAAGACACTTACTGTACACAAAACCCTCCCAAACCCAGAAATTCACCGCTTACCTGCACTCACTACAAAACATTCCCTCCTTGCAGGAAAAGACGTTCAGGTGCCATAAAATGATCGCGAATGCAATCTCCATAACAATAACCATTCTAATGTATTATATTTAACAAACAATGGGTAATGGTGGAACAACTGGAAGTGTAACCATCTCAGGGGCTATAATCACCCATGTATAACATAAGTTTGATTATACACAGCTGTGTATAATCACCTGTGTTTAAACGGAATTTGATTAAGCACCTTTTACAAAAATTCTAAAATCACGTTCATGCTAGCACTACTGGCTCCTCGTGCTGTCAGCTCGCACTGTAAACTTGATTGCGCTAACCTCTCTGAAACCGCCAAGCTGAGAATCTAACTTATGTGCGGCTGAAGAAAGAGACATTTCTCACAGAAATGAAAAATAACCAGCAATCCACTAACGTCTGTCTATCCACCTAAAAAATGGCACATTTATCAACATTTCAGCAACCTAGAAAGACAAAAATTCAGCAGCAACAAAACAGAAACTCTTAAGAAAAACCAGGACCAGCATTAGGCTGTTCAACAAGTAATCAAAGGAACCAGTTATTATAAAAAATAAAACATGGGGAAGTGTGTGTGTCAACTCAAATTTTATACACACCCTCAGTGTGCGATGCCTTGAACCTCAAGAATGTTTATGAGGTATCCCACACCTTGGTTGTAAATAAAATCCTCGATACACACACTTCACCGTGCATTATTCTATATAAACAAACCAGCTTCTCTCTTCCGTTTTTGTGCTACCAACCAAGACTAAAATGGTTGTGACATCAGTGGGCAATGATAGAATTGGGGCGAGAATGCTCTGGCTGCATTACTGTAGGTCTATGGCACAGTGACTAATTATAAAATACACTTCTGTGCATATATTGGATTTGATGAAATGTGCCAGTAAAGAACATTAGTGATAAAAAAAAAAAAAAAAACGAATCTATGCAACACCAGTGGTGATAAATTTGCCCAGATAAATATGGGAGACTTACTGGCCTGACTGAAAATACAATTTAACTTCATCAGTTAGGGTGAGGGACCATACCTCAAGAGTGGCAACACCATTTGTAAGCTATGCATGTCCTGCTGCCTCACAAGTGAAGATAAATTGTGTATTCTGAATCAGGCCATTGTGTTTCAATTTATACAACACAATTTAGGTAATCACTTTTAAATCAGCTGTTTAGGTGAAAATTATCCATTTCTATTTGAGTTCACCAGCTGGCTTCAGGGCAGGACAACGCTATTCTGATGTCATCAGCACTGTAAAGGCTGCTCTCTGGTTACGGGAAAAGCCCCAGCTGCAGAATGCTTGTTTGTGACATACTGTATGCAACATCTAAGATAAAAGAGTGCGACATATGCAACACTTAAAACACCGGACTGCAACATAAGCACCTCTACAACAAAGGATTTTGACATAGGTAACATCTAAAACACATACTTACATTTTTATGTTTGCTTGCAAAGCATGCAAACATATTAGTATCAGTCTGAACTGTGAGAGGGCTTTTGGGGATGTGCCCCTCCTCCACCTATCACAACTTCAGAATACTTAATCTCCTCCTCAGTTCTGCCCACTCTCCGCCTTTCTTCTTATTTTCCCTTTGAAGTCCTTGCTCAATTACAAGACTAAAAAAATGCAAGGTAGAGGGGTTTCCTTGTGCAGCTCCTAATTCCTGTTTGAAATCTTTCCCATACTTTTCTTTCCACATATGTGCTACTGTTGACTTCTTTCACACGTGCTGCTGTTTAGTGCTTTGTTTCTCAGGGAATGGCACAGATCCTGCACAACCCATATCATCTGCATACCTATGATACAGTGCTTACAATTTGTGGGACTAATGTACTCTCATACTGTGGTAAAAAGCAAACAAACCAAAAGTTCAAACAGGTCCCTATACTCATTGATCAGTTTTGATAAGGAGGAGCTGTGTTACTCTGCTTATCTGTGTTTTGAACAATAAAATTAAAGCATTTGGGTCATTACAACTTAAATAAACAAGGCTCAGAATATGTACCCCAAGTTACTCGGTCCTTGCAATTAAGCCAATTATGTCTGTTTTTCAAACGCATGTGAATAAATTGGTATCAGTCTGAACTGTTAGAGAGCTTCTGGGGTCAGCCCCTTCTTTACCTATCACAGCATCAGAATACTGAATTTCCTCCACAATTTGCCCACTCTCTGCCTTTCTCCTCATCTCCCTTTGAAGTCCTTGCCCAATTAGTGTTATGAGTGAATCTCTTAATTTCCCAATCATAATAATTTTACTTTTACGACTCCTGTTATTAATTTATTCACCGTTACTGCTGCACTATCTAGTCCCAACAACTACACTGCAAATACAAGTAAGCAAATATTTGACATTGGCCAATGCTTGTTTTTTTAGAACGCTGCATATGTTCTCGGCTTAAATAACTCATTTGTGCAGTGTTCACTAGTGTTCTATAAACAGGGGAAATCCAAAGGGCACAGGAATAAGCTTTTTATTCACTCTGGAATGTTGCAAACAATGCTGCCTAGCAACAAGTGGTGGAGCAAAGCAAAACCATAAGTGCTACAGCATGCATCGGTGTGGTCAACATGCCTGAGTAAATGAAACGTTTATTCCTGGACACCCTATGAAATGTCCTATTTATACTGTGAGCCACAACTCAAATTTGATATAGCATAAAAAAAGAAATGATTGACAGCTACAGGGGAAATAACGTTACTTTCTTAGTGTGTGAAAAACATGGCTGAATAATGAGCTTTAGTTCAGCTCTGTTACTCATTCATCCCATGGTATAAATAGGAACTATATCATGGGTTGCAGTGTATTAACACATTTACCTTCACTAGTGAGTGTAAGGCCCACAAACTTACGAATGACAAAGCCACAAGTTAGTAATGAAGGTCTTACCACTTGTGTGGAGATAAATGCGTTATTCCACTGCAACTCATTATGTATTTGATATATACAACACTATTTTAATGTGTTTTAGTGTATTACCTTGTTTTAGCTTAAAACAACTTTCATTTCTATTGTAAACTCTCTGTCTGGTTGATTGTTCTCTGTGTTCTATTTCCAGATTCCAAGCAGAACTCATAGGTACTAAGTGGAAATAACGTGTGTTGTAAGTGGAAAATCTCATGTAGCTAACTGCAGGTAGGACTTCTGTAACTCACTTGTCGCTCTACCATTTGTGAGTAAAGACCTTGCTCCCTTACACTTGAAGACAAAGTAAACTGCATATTTTGCGTTAGAACAGTGCATATACCCTGTTTATTGCATGGACTATTATTTCAGAAATGCTAGTTTGCACAAAATATTTTTTTTTTAGTCCTTTCTTAAAAAGTTTCCACATGTAGGATGTACAGTAAGCAACTTAAATGGCATCTCTCTACCTCTTCCCCGTATTACCATTAAACAACTCGTATCCAGTAAAAGAGCAACTGGGGGGGGGGGGGAATCAGCATAAGCTTTCTATAAAGATCAATGGGAAATATGAGCTACAGCGAAGTAAATCACTCCATATGAATAAAAACAATCAAATAAAACCTGTGTCATTTTTTGTGTCTCATTTTAGTATTTACTTACTTGCATATTTTGTTAAGTACTCCCATTTCAGGTTTCAGCTCAGCATGTCCGTCTCCTGTTCAGTCCCAGATGCTGGACTGAGAACACATCATGACGTGTTTCAGGCTACTTTTATTTTATTTTTTTAAAGTTATTTAAAATGCTTTCTGTGAACAAACTAAGCATGAAATAGTGTATCTGATGTGCCACGTGGTAAACAAACCCGCAATTGAGGTCATTCTATTAGAAGTACAGGCACTCTGAAGTGAAAAGACAACAAACAACAGTAAATGTCAGCTTTGTTGCAAAGTGTGAATTAAACCAGTGACAGTGTATGGTGGAATGTTGTCAGGGATGAAATTCCATCCCTAGAATAGGTTTGTTATGCTGCAGTAGCTACACCACTACAGCTGTTGTGCTACACTAGATATCTAGCTACTGCAGCACAACACCACGGAGCGTGGTCGTGCATACCCATTTTGTAGACTGGAGTGTGTTCGCGCTTGCACATTCTGCATTCCCCGGTCTTCCCGAAATGGCTGCGGTTGGGGGTGGAAATGACCCTGGAAGAGAGTGTCTCAGTACAAAAGCGAGAGCAGACTAATCTCTACTTTTTTATCATGGACCACACACTATAAAAGACAATGTATGGTCCACTATCTACGCCAAGCGAGTGTAACCATCAAGAGGTTGGCATGGCGACCAAAACCTCTCTAGCTGCGCTCTCAAGGTTTAAACAGTCGCCATGCCAACCTATTGATGGCTACACTTGCTTGTTATAGATCGCGGACCATACATTATCCTCTATTTGTTTTCATTCACATAGGTAAAATATTAAATTTTTACTTATTTTTTCACTGATTTTAAGTGTTTTTTTTAACTCTGAACTGTTTCTGACTAAAGATGCTGTTGTGAATAGCCAACTCACAATACTGTGATTATCTGACTTGCTTGAGTGGTGCAATAGCAACGATGTAGTACATTTATTTCACAATATTTTATTCATGCTATCTTAACACCCAGTTCTCATTCCCATCACAAGCACACGCACATGCACAGATGGCAGTGTTTCTACTGTAAACCACCACTGTCACCCCCACCCCACTCTCCTACCACCTCCACCAGCACTACAGATGTTTCATTTACAATTCACAGTGTCCAATTTGGTACCTTCCCCTGTCTCACACAGTTACACTAGTAACCCCCCCAACTCTGTAGTTCGACTACAAATTGTAAAAGACAACATGTTTAGTTTGTCCAGAATTTTCATGCTTCTCATTCATGATCCCTGCTATTCACTGTTTTCATTCATTTGCCTACGCTAACCCCCCCAATCCATATACTTGCACGCACACTCATTACATTTACATACATCATCTCAAAAACCTTCCGGCCACCCCCACCCACCCAAACAACTATTGAAGCACTGACAGCTATTAAAAAAAATGTCTCTTCAGTGCAAGGTTCACTTAAACTTGTTTTCTCTCCCACAGACTTTACATCGTAGACCGATGCTAGCTTAAGCATTTCGTCCTTGTCCATCCCACTCTGCCCCCCACCCAACTCACTTCTCATGGATGACAATTGCTAGATATGCAGTTGCAAAGTAGTGGTTCTATATTTTACAAAACCGCAACCTACTACCTCACCCACCCCCACTCTCTTTGTAAAGTGCACTGTTCTTTTAAAATGACTAGTAATAAGTGTATACTTAAGCAATAAGGCATGAGAGGGTGTGGGTTATTGGGGGATTTACCCACGCCTTGTGTGTTGTGTCTAGAGGTGCAGCTGAGTGACTTAACCACAAAAGAAGTGGGTAAATCCACCAATAACCCACACCCTGGAGTGCCTTATTGTGATTACACAATGGACCCATGTGTAAAATACATTTAAAATGTGTTTAAGTATGTTTTTTATAAATGCCATTTCTCAGCCGTGGGTTACTTCAGGTTATAAAATGGGCTTAAAAAATGCAGAATGCTGATTGGCTAAAACCTAGTTCTAGCCATGTCCTTATCAGCATATATTGTGCCAACCGGCACTAATTCTCCCAAGCTGACCACACCACAAAAAATATCACTGTCTCCAACACCGTCCTCTCTGAAAAATGACCTGCAGCTCCATGCCATGCTAAGCAGATGTCCAACCACTGTAAACAGTTCCCCCCAACCTACAAACCACTCCCTCGTGTTGCACTGTCCCCTCACCGAAGGCAATTCCAACAGAATCCAACACATTTTTTTTTTTTTACTTAAAAACTGTCTGACCTTTTATTTCTTCCTTACCGAGCTTCCTTCATAGTCGACCAAACCGACTACCAAACCTCATTAGAGCGGCAGCACAGCAATAAATTACACACTGGCATTCAGGTCCACTTTCAAATCAAAATGGCACTCGTGGCAGAACAACCCCTAAACATGCAATTCTTTTCAAAACTTACTTTCTTTTATTAAGTAGCCATTCCTTCTCCCTGTCTCCAGCTGTAGTTAAAAAAAAACAGCAAATCTGTACTGCGCGTGCATGCAAGACGTGGCTTTCCAAATCAAAGCCCATACTCGTTCCTCCATAACTAAACACATCTGTATCCATGGTGTTCAGTTTCCCACCATTTACAAACGATAACTTTTAAATCTTCCCGCTTTAAATTTTAATATCCCTGATTCGCAAACCCGGAAACAAACCTCTATGGTGGCCGCTGAGGGACACGCTCGGTCCCAGTAAAGCCAACCACAAAATAAAAACGTAAAAGCCAAAAGTCTTGTAACAACAAAAATAAAACAACACAAACTAAAACCTACCTTTGGGGGGGAGGGCAACACAAAAGGACACCTGTCTCTTCCACTATATTAATAAAAAATCTGCATTGCAAACCATTAAGAGGGACTATTTTTTTCACTTTTTCAAATCATAATCACGTTTGTTCATTATTTTTTTTTTATGACCATATATCCATTTTTTTTTTTTTTTTTTATCAACTTCTTTACCAGTGGCCCATTTTATAAGCGCAATAAACACTCCGGAGTGTGGGTTACGTGCTGATTAAGAGCACGCCCAGGGGCATAAGGCACTCGGTGCAAGCACCTCATGCCTTAGTAAATCCCTGGGTGTGCTCTTATCAGCATGTAACCCACACCTCGTCGTATGTTATTGCTTGCATATACCATGGTCATGTGATATGTTTTGACCAATGAGGTTACAGGATGTTCATACCCCGTTGCATAATTTTTTTTAAATAATATTCATGTTGTATTGTTCACGCCGATACTGCACTGCAGTACCAGCTTTCATTTTCATTTCAGATCTCCATTGCCAGGACTCGAACCCACAGCCATGGGACCACATGAAGTAATAAATGTTTAACATATACTGTCAGGCAGAAGTGCAGTGGTATAAAACTGCCTAATCCAGCAAAGGCAGAAAGCTTGACTATTATTTGTAAATCTGTGTATGTGCTGAAATGGAATTCATGTAAAAAAAGAGCATTTCAAAAGCCTGATGAAATCTGTTCCAGTTCTGCAGCTGCCAGGGGTGTTTAGAGAAGCCACGATCAATTAACCTACTTGGTATTGTTATTTTCAGGAGAAGTTGTGAATGTGTCTTAACAGTCCTCGGATTTATCTGTTTATTGGATGGGGTGGGGGTGGGGCCAACGCCTCCACTCAAGACAGTCTGTGATGGAATAGGGTTCTCGGTCAGGTATTCAAGGGAAACGTCCCTATTTACAACTTCTGAAATTTAACACTACAACTTAGTGAACTGATCTCGACTCTTCTAAATAGACACCCCTGGCAGCTACAGAAATGAAATGGATTTCAGTGAGCTTTTGAAACACTACATTAAATCCCCCAGACTTAAAATATCAACTACCCTTAGCCTGGGAATATCTTATGAAACAGCCAGAGCGCCAATCTTTTTTTTGAAGCTAATTATAGAGGGGGGCTTCACAAATCACATTGGCATGCACAATCTAAATCTTGATGAGGCATTGAAAATTAACAGTCCCCGGCAAATTGTAGTCTTGGCTTGGATTCTGGCTTCCCATTGGTCAGAACCCCATCACATGGGAATACACTAAAATACAACATACCTTGCTGGAGAACAAAACATCACAGGGTGGATTACTTGAGAACACAACCCATCAGAGTCAAGAGGTCACCTGCAACGCTGACCTTAGCTATTCTGGGGCCCTGTGCGAATCACCTTGCTGGAGCCCCATATCAGAAGTTGTGAAGCCCCCAAGGAACATCCTCATCTATATCATGGCCTCCCTGTAGCTTCATTTTAGATAGTCTTGTGCCATTTTTGCACTTTAATTATATTAGCACATATAGGACCAGGAAGAAGGAAGCCAACTGGTCAGCTGAGTTTCTTTGGGGGCTCCTCTGATCTTGGGGCCCTGTGTGAATGCACAGTTCACAACCCCCCTTAAGGCTGGCTCTGATCACCAGCTCTCAATGAAACTGCCTCCAGAAGCCTTCAGGCCGTGTGTGTTTATAGTGCCTGTAACTACACCTGACTAGTGCACAGCTACAGGCATTATCACATTCACTGCCCTCCCATGACGCGATGGCCCTACCAGTCAATGGTAGCACATGCCGGCAAGCATGTCCTCCAAAACACGCCTCCCCTAGCAGCATGTCCACACTGCTGTGCACATGAAGCACCTCCCACAACAAGCCAATACAGAGCAGGCATGGAGCACCCGCTGAAACAAGCCACAACCAGTAGAGAAAGTAAATTTCCCTTTCATTTCTTTTCCTCTCCCCACTCCCACCATTGCAAGCCAAGCAAGTGGTAGCAGGTGAGGGGAGATGTTGCTTGCTGCAGAAAGGGAAAGTGAAAAGCACTTTCCTATTCCTTCCCACTTGCCAAATCCTTCAGGTGGTGGCGAGGATAGGAACTGTGCTGGCCCTCTGTACTGTCAAGCAGGTGAAAATGTACAGGTATGGGGAGCACATGTGTAGGACTGCAATGATGTTCCCCCACTTCTCTCAGCACCACAAGTATACATTTTTCACTACTTTAGTAAAACCCATTTTATAAGTGGAATAAGGTACTTCCATCATGGGGATTATGCTAGTTAATGTACATTGGGGTGACTGATGTTCCTCGCCCTTCTGGCTCTGGACTCCACCCACCCCCTCAGTACACTAACACAGCATAATCCCCCGTCATGCCTTTCTCCTTACATACCTTCCCCTGAGTGCAAACCCTAGTTATTCAAGGGGGTGACAAGCAGGCTTATAAAGTGAGAGGACCCAGTCAATTCAGGGCCTTAATATTAAAAGTGAAACCTGGTATCAATCAGCCACTTAACTGTCAGCCTGTGCAGAGCGTGGCATGCAGGGGTAATTTGTTATGACCTCTGAGCAGATGGAAGAAGCCATGCTGCCACATTCTGCACTACTGCAAGTAGAGGATCTGATTAGCAGCCAGGCCTGTATCAAGCGCAATGTAGTAATTAAACCACTAGGTGACAAAAGCCTGCATCAGTGTTCTCAGATCAACTTGGTTCAGACGAAAATGCACCTTGGCAATATTTTTAGAGGACAATACCTGTCCTCTCAGCATCCCCCCCCCAAAAAAAATCACAACCCTCCCCCAATTAGGTTTTTAAGCCTAAAACTGAATTCTTAAATTACCTCTGTGGCTTAAAACATAGCCCAGTGTAGTAGCCATAATGTAAACATGTCCCCAGACTGTGTGCCGTGCAGCCTGGGATATGTTTACATTATGGTTGGTACATCAGGCTGTGTTTAAATCCACAGAGGTAATTATAAATTACTTTTTGAGGGTTAAAAGCCTAATTAGGGAGTTGTGGTTTGGGGGTTGGGTATGAAACTGCTCCAGACAACGAAGAATCCAGGGTTAGATTACCAGCCCCCTCAGGCTGCAAACGAAATACCAAGCATCACATTTCCCTTCTCACACCACCCGGGCAAGCCACTGTCTGAAATAATGAGAGTGAAAGCAGTCCATTTAAATACAAAAGAACCCCAGAGCAAATGCCGAGACATGGGTTATCCCGAAGGATATTGGCCTTACAGCCAAATTAAAAAATAAAAAAACACAATTTCATATACCCCAATAATACAAAGCATCATGCGAAACATCTGCAAACCCCCATGAGAGAATTTGGATTCTCCATTTAAATACTATGAGTTCACTCTCCTTTCATTCAGATGGTGGCTGGCTGAGGAGGTGACAGGAGGGCGTGGATGGCTGCGGTCTCCAGACTGGCTTCTACTGTATCCTTTTTGTTTTAAGTCAGCACACCGGGACTGGGGGTGCTAAGTGGGTTGGAGTGATGGGACATTGTTTAATACCACTTGGACTGCGGGGGTGGGGTGGAGGGTGGTTGACTGGGTGCTACAATGGTGGCAGGGTGGAGGATTAACTTTGTCCTCTCCCTTTTTCGTTATTTACCCCAGGGTTCTTTGAGTCTGATGGTGGGCTCTGCAGGAACATTAATGTAATACTTTATCACTTAAGGGCACTTCGCAAAGGTTTTTCAGAAATGTGCCCACTTGCCAGCACTTCAACAGACCTTCGTGAAGGGTTCTTAGCTGCTGTGCCACATACGAACATACGAAATTTGCCAGCAGATAAAGGCCTAGAGGTCTATCAAGTCTGCTCGAATGTGCAGCTAGCACCCCTTATTCTGCAGCTGCCCCTCCCTTCCACCCTTCCCCTTTATTAACCCTCCCCCTTGTCCTGTCCCATCCTCGTTTGAAGCAGTCCACTGTTCTACTGCATACCACTTCAGCAAGTAACGATTCCACCCAGCCACCACCCTCTGTAAAAGTGTCTCTTCATCTCCTCCTGAACCTTCCTCGCCTCCAGTCTCATATCATGGCCCTGGTGTGTCCCTCCTCCTTACTTTGAACAGCCCCTCTGTTCCTGTCTTGTTTATTCCTTTCATGTATTTAAAGTTTTCAATCATGTCACCCCTGTCTCTCCTCTCCTCCAGTGAGTACATGTTCAACTCCTTCAACCTCCTCTCGTATGATAAGTCCCCCAGCCCCTTGATCATCTTTGTTGCTCTGCGCTGCACCCCCTCCAGTAACTTAATGTCCCTCTTCAGATACGGATGCCAGTACTGCATGCAGTACTCCAGGTGTGGTCTAACTAATGACCTATACAGTGGCAGAATCACCTCCTCCCTCCTCGAGGATATACCTCTTGCATACAACCCAGCATTTTGTTGGCCTTTACAGCTGCCTTCCTACATTGTGCTGAGTTGTTCATTGACCCTGTAATGAGTACACCCAGATCCTTCTCCTCCTCCTCCTCCTCCTCCTCCTCTCCTCTGTCTGGGCTAGCTGCACTCCCCCTCGGCTGGTAACTCCTCCTTGGGTTCTTTCATCCCAAAATGCAGCACCTTGCACTTTTACATTAAAGCCCAGTTGCCAGGTGTCTGACCAGGTTTCAAGCTTTGCCAGATCATCCTGCAACCCCTGCCATCCCCTTAGGTCATCCACCACCGCGCTGCCTTGGTATCTCAGCAAACAGACTGATCTTGCTCTTGATGTCCCATGATATGTCTGCAATGAATATCCCAAACAACACTGGTCCCAACACCGAGCCCTGTGGAACACCGCTCGTCACTGCCCTTGGGTGTGAGGCTCCCCACCCACCACCACCCTCTGTTGCCTCTCCGAAGCCAGTTTCACCCATCTCACCAGCTTTGCACCCGCCTCCTGTGCCTACTAACTCCTCTCGCAGCCTTCCATGTGGCACTGAGTCGAATGCCTTACTGAAGTCCAGATACAGACATCCACTGCATGGCCCCTGTCCAGTTGCCTAGTTACCCAGTCACAGAACTCCCACCAGGTTGGTTTGGCAGGATCTGCCACGCACGAAGCAATACTGTCTGCTGTCCTGTAGTCCTTGGCCTCTAGGGAGGGCCACCAGCCTCTCCTTCAGGATAGTCTCCATTAGCTTACCCACTATGGATGTGAGGCTCACTGGTCTGTAGTTTCCCGTTCATCCTTGGGGCCACTCTTGTGGAGGGGCACCACATGAGCCATCCTCCAGTCCTGAGGTACACACCCCGAATGTAGTGAGGCATTAAATAGGTCTGCCAAAGGTCCTGCAAGGACCTCTGCCAGCTCTTTCAGTACCCTGGGGTGGATGCCATCTGGGCCTGGCGCCTTGTCCACCCACATCTTTCCTGGTGAAGTATTACTTTGAGACATGCCTAACTGATACTATGCTTTTTCCATTTTCACATGAACACCCTGATTTTTGGCACTGTACACTGCATGATTTTTGGCATTTTTCTTATTTTTTGGTGTTTTCTGATGTCAGACCCACCATTTTGAGAGTCACCTCTGCAATGTGCTTGGTCTCCAGTTACTCCCAGTATGGGATTCTGGCACTTGCACTTTAGCTCTGGATTCCCAGATGGTAGCACAATTGCTGTCCCCTGCCACAAGGCCACATTGCGATGTGCTCGCAGAACAAATATGTCACAACAGAGAATCTGTTGCACATAGAATGGATGCATAACTGTTCAGGACTTTTACTAACATTTTCATGACTTTTGTCATTCTGACCATGACAATGCCATGATTTCCCCCAAAATCTGCCATGACAATGCCATGATTCCCTCCGAAATCTACCATGACAATACCATGATTTGCCCCCAAATCTGTGATGACAATACAATGATTTGCCCCCAAATCTGCCATGACAATGCCATGATTCCCTCCGAAATCTACCATGACAATACCATGATTTGCCCCCAAATCTGCCATGACAATACCATGATTTGCCTCCAAATCTGCCATGACAATGCCATGATTCCCTCCGAAATCTGCCATGACAATGCCATGATTTGCTTCGAAATCTACCATGATAAAAATATAGCCCTAATGATGTCAGAGCATGTACCTGCGTCTATAAACAACTGGCATGCTAATACAAAAAAAAAAAGGATATCAGAGAGCATTTAGTTCTTTTTAATTTCAAGCCAATAATACAAACAAAATGAACTGTTCCCACCTGCATTTCCGTACCACCTAATTTAGTTTCTTCTTGAGATTTTACTACTGGAATATTTCTTTTCTACAAGAGAAACAAGACACAGTTATATGACACTGTTATCAAGAAGGCAATGTCTGTGCAGTACAAATCAATTAAAGCCCATATCACTACCCAAGAATGACCTAGAGACGATAATGAACAAGTGGGCCACAGCTTACAAGTGCTGACACTATCTTAGAAAGTACCAAAATACCTCAAGGGAAATGCATATACTGTATGCAGAAAAACATTTTATTTTTTTATTTATTGAATTTTGGTAACCAGGTGGGCCCACTGAGACCAAAGGTCCCATTTCCATGGGTGTCCTGGAATTAGTTACATATACAGAAGGCACAGTCCATGAACAACTGCAACAGGAACAAGATATACATGATACAGATAACAGCATTTTACACAGGACTAAGTAATGCATTATAAAACAGACAAGGATACTTATGCAGACGGTTACATGTAATGATTGGGACTGTACATGACTAGGTGTTAGTTACAAACACTAGGGGTATTACATTTATCCAAATTACTTATTATGGAAGTGCAACATACATCTTGAATGGCACTCCGGTGAGCACCGCGTTACTACATCTGTAGTAGCGTACCACATTAAGCAGAACAGACTCAAGGGCACTTTGCCAAACAGAGTCTACTAATTAGAGGTCAACGGGTACATGTGCTCTTATTTTTAGAAGAGAGGAGTACTTTAAGTAAATGTTTAAATGAGGGCAATGAGGCGCAGTTCTGCAGGGTGGAAGGGAGCTTATTTCAGAGCTGTGTAGCTCTACATGCAAACAACCTTTGAACAGCAGCCGTGAGAGCTCTAGGTACTTCAAGAAGGGGTGGTGAGGAGGAGCAGAGGATTCTTCCGTGTTGTCTATGCACCACTATGTTTTGGAGGTGGGGTAGATGATTGCTTAAGATTGTGTAGGTAAGGCAGAGTAAGGGGTGATTAAGTTAGTCTTCAAGGGAGGATCAATTTAAAGATGCACGGATTGTGCAGTGATGTTCCCTGTTTTCAACCTCTGCGGCAAACCTGCCAACCTTGTGGTAAGCTTTCTGAGTCTGGTAAGTTCAGTCTCCCGTAGTGATGATAATATGGGAGCTCCATGAAGAAGCGTCAGGAGAAGGACAGAGTTTGCTGCTGCTTGGCAGGTTGCATTTCTGAGACAGGCTCCGAGTCTGTATAGCTGGCCTATTTTTTGGGATAGTAGCTTGGTGGTGCAGTCAGCATGTGTTTTGAATGTGAATTCTTGGTCCAGTAATATTCCCAGGTACTTTACATTATCAACAATGTCCAGCCTGGTCCATTTGACATCAGTGATTTTTAGGAGCTCAGTTCTGTCTGTGCCTAGTTTTCTGGACCCAAAGCGCATGGTCTTTTTTTTTGTGTGTGTGTTTAGGACCAGGTGGCTAGATGTGAGCCATTTTTCCAGTAAGGCAAAGTACTTGCTTAGCCCCATTTCAATTTCTCCAATATTAGAGCTCTCCCTACACAAAACTGCAACACCTACATAAAGTATTGTTTTAGCTTTTTCACAGTTACATAGTAGTTTGTTGATGAAGAGGGAAAAGATTAGTGCTCTGAGTAAGGACGACTTTGGAACTCCGTCACACACACCCTGTTTGTACATACACACACACACACACACACACACACACACACACACACTGTTTTCAGTCAGAAATACCTAGTCTTTATCACTTTTGCTTCAATATGTCCATCTTCAAACTACAGCAGCACTGATTACAGCAGTGGCTAAAGTTTACGAAAGCAGTGTTGTATAATGATTAGAACACAAAAAGAACAGTTACGCAAGAACTTACTGTAACAGCAGATCTTCAAGGGGATCTCAGTCATCAAGTCACACATACGGAACTTCACCGTCAAGAAGTGGGATCGCCAGCCCGGTGGCACCGAGGGTTGAGGTGCTGGACGCTGCACCGGTGACCCGGGTTCGGGAGCGAGCTTGGGTGCCGGGGGTCAGCAGGGGCTGGATCGGATTGAGCGCCCGCTGGGCTGCTCTCCGATCCTGGGGGGAGGGTTCTGGGATGTCCGGTGCGCCAGCGGCCCCGGTGGAGACCAGGGGCACTGTCAAGCACCAGACTGCACGAGATCAGCATGGCCTGATGTGGGCAGGGTTGCTGTGTGCCGTCGGTTGGGACATGCATCACGCAAGGAGGGGGGAGGAGGATGAAACTAAGAGGGGGAAAAGCCCCTCCCACCGGATAGGCGACAGCTCCTCCAGTTCCACCATTGCCACAGACCACACGCCCAATACTGGTTCCCCACCACTGCCCCTTCGATCCCCTCGGGGCAGTAGCCCCCAGACTCCCGGGGGATCATGACGTCTCTGAAGATGGTGGGGAACACAGTGGGCGGTAGAGTGGCTCTGGTGAGAGAGGTAGCCCAAGAGAGTTCTGGTAGGGAGGACAGAAACAGACTCTACAAAAAAAAAAAAAAAAAAAAGGAAGTTGGATCCACACGGAAGATTTTCAGCAGTAGCACTGGGGCCACCCACGCCGATGGTCACTTGTTGACGTCACCAACCTTATAAAGGCGTGAGCTGCCCTGCTCCCTCCTCAGTTCTTTCCCCCCGGGAGACAAAGGGAGCAAACCCGTATCATGGGGGGCCGAGAAGAGAAAAAGGTGCACAGGCCAAAATAAAAGGTAGGATACACCAAATAGCAAGGTCTGGGAAAATGCCCTGTAAAAAAGGGGAATGGTGGGAGGGAAGGCAGACCTGATGAGTGAGATACTCTTGAAGATCTACTGTTACAGTAATTTCTTATGTATCTGTTCTATCTTCATTGGGGGTATCTTAGTCATCAGGCCACACATCTGGAACGAGTCTCAAGCAGTTGCAGATGCACATAAACAGTCTGGGAGGAAGGTCAGCCCTAAACTTAAGACAGAAGTCCTGCAGCACAGCCCTTCCAAAACCTGCATGGGCTCTATAGGCAATGTCCGGACTGTAGTGTTTGGTGAAACATATGGGCGGTACTCCAGGTGGCAGCAGCGCAAATGTCAGTGGCTGAGATCCCTCTGAAACAGGCCACAGAAGTAGCCATGCCCCTTGTGGAATGGGCTTTCACTGTCCCTGCCAACTCTTTGTCATACTTATTGTAAAGGAACATAATACAACATGCTAACCCTTTAGACAAGCATTGTCTATAAACCTAAATGCCCTGTCTGTCTGGGCGGAAAAGACAAAGGCTGCTTCAACAATCTGCATTCCTTAGTTTGGAGCAGGAAAAACATCTAAATTCTGCGCACATCTAATGTATGGAGCAGTGCATCCTCTGGATTGGCATGCTCAGGAAAATAAACAGGTAGGTGGATAGGCTGGTTCAGGGTAAACTCAGACACCACCCTAAGAAGAAAAGTACAGTTATGTAAGAACTTACCGTAACAGTAGATCTTCGAGAGAGGCTCTTGCAGTAGGTAATTACATATAGGACTGACGTCGGCAGGTGGCAGGACCCCACGGAAAAATTTCTAGCTAGCAGTCCCTGGCGAGGACCGCCCACGCCAGGTGACCGCGGGCCAGGAGAAGTCGGTATAAAGGGGCGGTCCCTCATGCCCGCCTTCCAGTTCTTTCCCACCAAGGGCCAACAGAGGGCGGACGAAACAGAAGCGGATATTTTCTTAAATGGAAAAGGAGTTGAAAAAGCTTAGGGGGATGGAGGGTGGGAAGGTATTACCTACTGCAAGAGCCTCTCTCGAAGATCTACTGTTACGGTAAGTTCTTACGTCACTATACTATCTTACTTCGAGAGGGCTCTTGCAGTAGGTAATTACATATAGGACTAAGTCCCAAGCAGTCTGGAACAAGAAGAAGCACACGGGAGGAGGAAAGCTACTCAAAGTAGATCCTCTAGCTGTGAAGGCCTTAAGATAGGAGGCCTTGCAGAACAGCCAGCCCGAAGCCCGCTCTACGGCGAGAGGCAATATCCAAACTGTAATGTTTTGTAAAGGTATGGATGGAAGTCCAAGTGGCGGCAGTGCAGATGTCCGCCGCTGACACATTCTTGAAATAAGCTGCTGAGGCAGCAACTCCTCTGGTGGAGTGGCCTCTCACTTGACCCGGGACGGTCTTCTTGTACTTATCATAACAGAAAGTGATGCAATGAGACAACCATTTGGATAGGCATTGCTTAGAAACAGCACTGCCTTCTCTTTTGTGGGCAAAAGAGACAAACAGTTGATCATTCTTTCTGAGATCTTTTGTTCTGTTAGTGTAGTATCTCAGAATCCGATGAACATCCATAGTGTGTAATAGATACTCCCCTTGATTGGAGTATTGTGTAAAGAAAGCGGGTAACTCTATGGACTGATTAAATGTAGATTCTGCTACCACCTTGGGGAGAAACTTAGGGTTGGTGCGCAAAGCAACACGTTCCTTGTAAAAAATTAAATACGGGATTTTACACATCAGGGCCTGGAGCTCGGAAATCCTCCGGGCAGAAGTAATGGCCACTAGGAAGAGCGTCTTCCATGAAAGGAACTTCATGTCTGCTGAGGCTGCCAGCTCAAAAGGAGGCAAAGTAAGCTTTTCAAGAACGAAATTCAAATCCCAAGGAGGGGTGGGAACACGGATAGGGGGTCTCAAGTGGAGAACCCCTCTGAGGAAAGTCTTAGAGACTTCCAGTTGAGCGAACGTCCTGTCTGCGAAAGGGACATGATAAGCTGAAATGGCCGCTATGTGTACTTTCAGAGACGAGTGACTAAGACCCAGATCAAAGAGATGACGCAGGTACTCCAGCAGCTGCCCAACAGGGCACAAGAAAGGCTAGAGATCTTTTGAAGTGGCCCAGATAGTGAACTGTTTCCATTTCATGGCATAGGTAGACCTAGTGGAGGGTTTTCTAGCCTCCACCAAGATTTCGGCCACTTTGTGTGAAACCCCGAAATGGGCTTGAGCTACGTCTGCCGGAGCCATGCATGCAGCTGAAGGGACTTGAGACCTGGATGGACCAGGGTCCCCTGATCCTGGGTCAGTAAAAGTTGCAACAGAGGAAGAGGAAGAGGAAGTTCCTCTGAGTACTGTTGCAGAAGAGAGAACCAAACTTGCCTGGGCCAGAAAGGAGCGATCAGAATCATTCGTGCTCCTTCTGAACCTAGTTTCTGCAGAACTCGAGGGATCATAGGGATCGGGGGGAAAGCATAGACGAATCTGTCCTTCCAATCTAGAGACAGAGCGTCTCTCCAAAAAATGCCTCGCTCTGGAACGAGCAAGCAGAAGTCGGGAAGCTTTGCGTTTAGAGGTGAAGGGAACAGGTCCACCTGTGGCGTTCCCCACAGTAGGAAGATATCGTCTAGGACCCCCTGATTCAGCTCCCACTCGTGAGCCTGAGCGGACGACTGACTTAGCTTGTCTGCTAAGGTGTTCTCGACCCCTGGGATGTGGATTGCTGTGAGGTGAAGGTTGTGTTGCGCTGCCCAATCCCAAACTCTCATCACTTCTCTGCTAAGATGGTAGGAACGAGTCCCTCGCTGTTTGCTGATGTACCAAACCACACACATATTGTCCGTCTGGACGGCTAAGTGGCCAGGAAGAAGATGCAGATGTAGAGTTTGGAGAGCATAAAGCACCACCTGAAGCTCGAGCACATTGATATGAAGCGTTTTCTCGAGCATGGACCAAGAGCCCTGGGTCCTGCGAGGCCCGAGGTGGGCTCCCCAACCTTCGCCTGAGGCGCTCTGTGAGGGGGGAGGAAGGCAGAATGGAACCCCCTGAAAAAGGTTCTCTCGAACCATCCCCCACTGCAAGTCTCGAACCATGGGGGAGAAGACTAGGACCAGCTGGTCCAGATCGTCCACCAATTGATCCCAATGAGAGCAAAGTGTCCACTGAGAGACCCTCATGTGGAGCAGACTGCGAGGGGACTGTTGGGATAGCAGCCGCCATAAGCCCGAGGAGGCGAAGAACCGACCTCGCACTGACCTGCCTGCGGCCGGACAACAGGCTTACCTGAGTCTGGAGTGTGGTTGCCCTGTCCAGAGGCAGGAAGGCCCTGCCCAGGGTCGTGCCCAGGATCGCCCCAATAAACTGGAGCCTCTGGGATGGGATCAAGTGAGACTTGGAATGGTTTATGGTAATACCCAGGCAGGTAAAGACCTGCTGGGTAAGGGAGAGGAAGAAAGAAGTTCCTCCCTGGATGAGGCCGCCAGGAGCCAATCGTCCAGGTACGGGAAAACCTGCACCCCCCGGGTACGCAGATAGGCTGCTACCACCGCAAGGCATTTGGTGAATACGGGGGCGAGGAAAGACCAAATGGGAGTGCTCTGAACTGGTAGTGGTTCCCCTGGAACGCAAAACGAAGGCATTTGCGGTGGGAAGGATGGATAGATATGTGCAGGTAAGCATCCTGCATATCCAGAGCGCATAGCCATTGTCCCGATCGAAGGAGGGGCAGGAGACTCTGTAGGGAGAGCATCCTGAACCTCCTGTACTCCACGAATAAGTTTAGGGAACGGAGATCCAGAATGGGTCTTAAATCTCTTGTCTTCTTCGGGACCAGGAAGAAGTGCGAATAGTAACCCTTTCCCTGAAGATGAAGGGGGACGGGCTGTATCGCCTCTTCCAGCAAAAGTGCTGAAATCTCTTCCTGGACCAGAAGAAGATGTTCCCGAGAGTATGACAACCTTGGGGGAGGGTGATGAGGTGGTTTCTGTAGAAACTCTATTGAATGTCCTTCTGCTATTAGCTGGAGCAGCCAAGAATCTGAAGTTATCCTCTCCCAGCCCGGGAGGTGGAGGGAAAACCTCCCTCCTACCGGTTCCTTTGGGAAGCCCGGAGGCTGTGGGAGAGGGAAGGAGTCAGGTGGTGTGGGGCAGCGCCGCAGCTGAAGCACCCGCTGCTTTTTGGTGGGTGGGGGGGGGCTTGCAGCTGTGGGGGCCCAGCGTTTAGTGGCCCGCTTTCCCTGAGGTTTCGCCTTTGGCTGATTTCGTTTGCGATGGGGATGATAAATAGAGTCAACAGACTTTAGTGCCGTCCCCTTCTCCTGCAGATCGGTGATTATGTCCTTGACATCACCACCGAAGAGCACCGAACCCCGGAAGGGCGTTTCCTGGATAGCGGACTGCACTTCTGGGACCAACCCTGACACACGGAGCCAAGCATGATGTCATAAGCCTACGGCGAAAGCTGAGCTCCATCCAGCAGTGTCCATTGCATCGTAAGTCGCATGAAGCATGTGTTGACTGGCCGAACGTGCAGAGTGGACGAGGTCAGCCACTTCCTGCTTGACTTGCGAGTCCGGAAGGGAGTCCAATTTGGCTTCCACCTCAGTAAGAATTGCCTTCTGGTAATCCCCCATGTGACTGACATAGTTCAGGGCCCTGATCCCCAGCGTGAAAGAAGTGAAAATCTTCTTGCCATACTGATCCAGAAGACAGGATTCTTTGTCAGGTGGCGATGAGCTAAGATGTTTCGGGTTAGCTGTCCGGCCATGAACAGCGCTAATCATGACAGAGTCAGCTCGAGGGTGAGAATCTAAATAGTCAACACCCTCGGGAGCCTGATATAGCCTGTTCGACTTCCGAGGAAGAGGGGCTAACGCCGACGGCTGTTTTCAAATGGTGGTAATGAGATCGGCATGAGGCTCGATCCAGGGTGGCACCAAGGTGGGAGCCGTCACGGGCAGATCCAGATGCTCAGCAAGTTTTACACGCTCTGGATCTGGCTCCAAGGATTGCCACTTATGTACTGCCTGGATTTTGCGTAGCAACTCTGTGAAAGAAGGATCCTCCGGAGGAGACTTCGGAGGAGTCCTTAGCCTGGGTTTAGACGGAGAGCGTGGCTCGTCGTCCCGCTCGGAACAGCCGTCGTCGGAGTCCGCGGTGTCCGAGGAGGAAGAGGAAGATGGTGATGAAGAAGAACTCCCTCTCCCATCAAGGGGGAGAAATGGACCCCTTGGGAAGCCCTCGGGGAAGCATGTCCTGCCCTTCTCTGGACACAGAGGGTTTAGCCCTGGTGTCCAGAGGCGGTGACGGAGTTTGTCGTCGTGGACGTACGGGAACCGGTACTGGTACCGTCGTCGGAAGATGACTCTCCACCTCTCTGGTGAGCTGAGCCATGGCCTTAGCCCACCAGGAGGCCAGAGTCTCCTGCAAGTCCACTGGCGGCTGGGGGGGCAGTGGAGGCGGGGGATATGGGTTATGGGTTATACCCATAAGGCGAGTATCCATAACCCGATGGCGGAAAGCCTGGCATCTGGTATTGGAGCGCCAGGTACTGCGGCGTTGGATACTGCAGCGTCAGATACTGCGGCCCCGGGTAAGACGGTGTTGGATACAATGGGGTCGGATACCCGGGAACCGGAGGAGCTTCCGGAGCAGACGGCCCGGCCGGAGGCCCCACGGGCGGATCTGAGGCAGAAGGCCCAGGGGGGGAGGGCCCGGCATTGGGGCAGCATCCGGGAGTGGGATGTCGCCCGGAGTCGGCAATACCGGTGTCGGAGCCGGCGTCCGGGAAGCAGACATCAGATCGGTCAGACCAGCTCGCGGACGGTCTGACAGAGGCTGGACCGGAACCTCAGCGTCACCCGGGGATGGGGGAGAGAAATCCTCGGGGTCAGGCTGAGGAGACCCAGGGTCCCCGGAGGGCAGCGAAGGCTGTGGAGAGCCAGGAACGACGGACGTGGGAGGGTCCGGCATCAGCTCTTCTGTAGTGCGGACGTCGGGCGAACCGACGTTTGGCTTACCAGCGGGATCCGGGCGGGCGCCGGAGGAGCCGGCGTCCAACTTAACGGACCCTTCGCTGGAGGCAGGCTGTGATGGAGGGGCGGCCTGGTCGGGCGGAACGGTGGCCGTGCGCCGTCCTGAAGGGTCGGGCGACTTACTGACTTTCTCCGTGCAGGCATCGGAGGAGCAGACGTCCGGCTTATCGGAGCCGCTCACACCAGTAGGCCGTGCAATTACGGCTTTACGGGGCGAAAGGCCTCCAAAAGCCGGGCGCCAGTGAGCCAGACAGTGACGGGCGCTTACGCCTTAAAGCCTCTAAGGTGGCCGTCGTGGAGCGGTCCCTGGGGGGGGGGGACGTTACCTGTAACACAGCGACTCCCGAAGAAGTTGCGGTGGACGAGGAGCCCTTGTCCCGGTGCTTCTCCTTGTCCTTTTTCTTGAGATGGTCTTCAGGGGAAGTAGACGCCTGCCGGAGCATTTTCAATTCCTTCTCCATGGAGCTCATTTTCTTTTTCAAAATGTGGGCTTCCAGGGATTGCTGCCGCCGTCTTCGGGTAGCCGCGTTGAAGCTGAGGCGATTGTTGGCACCTCACCGGATGGTTGGGGCCCTAGGCAAAAGAGGCACAGGAATGGCCGTCCTTGTCGGGAGCTGGGCGCCCGCGGTGCCCTTGTTTTGTGCCACGGAGGATGTAGGGGATGACATACACCGTCGAATACCCTGACAGATGCTGAAAAATAAATAAATAAATAAATACTGTAAAATACCGTCGGTAGAGGATGACTAGCAAAGAACTTTTATCATGAGGCGTATTACGGCTAACGGGGAAAGAACTGAAGGCGGGCGTGAGGGACCTCTTTATACCGACGTCTCCTGATGCTGGTCACCTGACATGGGGGCGGTCCCTCGCCAGAGACTGCTAGCTAGAAATTTTTCCATGGGGTCCTGCTGGCGTCAGTCCTATATGTAATTACCTACTGCAAGAGCCCTCTCGAAGTAAGATCTTAGGATCTGTGTACAAAAACATGCAGCCTTAGTGAAAAAGCAAATAAGGCCTCTCATACCATACCTTTATTGACCTCACCAAAGCCTTCGATACAGTCAACCACCCCCTGTTACCGATCTAACTGTAAAACATGGGTGTGGCGCCCAATGCCCTTTGCTGGTTCCAAGACTACCTGATACGGAGAAATCAATGTGTCAAAATTGGGCAAATAGTATCCAGTGCAAGCGAGGTATCATTAGGGGTAACCCAGGGATCAATACTGGGACCCATACTCTTCAGCCTCTTCTTAAATGACCTTCCCACAGCCTGCGACACCAAACTCATACTACATGCAGATGACGCTGTGCTCCTGAGCAGCAGCACGTCTCAGGCTGCCCTACAATCTGAGCTGCAGAACTCCTTCTCCAAACTCAAGGACTGGTTCTGTAGTCATATGTTGCTACTGAACTACAAGAAGACCAAGGCCATGCTTATATCCAGCCCCCACAACAGAAATAAGCACCACCTCCTCATCATCATCTCCAACTCATGCAGTGAGCTGCTTGAACAAGTCCACTTGCTCAAGTGTCGGGGGGTCATAACAGACGATACCCTCACGTTTACGCACCATATTGACCCTCTAGTCAAGACAGTCAATACCAAGATTGGTGTCCTGTACAGGTACAGGCAATCTCTCTCTCCGGGGGCCCTCCCTCTCTCAGTTCACAGTTCCATTATATCTACTATTGACTATGGACTAGTGGTCTATGGGGCGGCAATGGATACAGTGCTCAAGAGGGTTCAGACTGCTCAACAAAGCCTGCAGACTCACCCTGGATGCTGAGCGTGGCACTCACACTTGTACTTTATACGAACGCGCAAACTGGCTGTCATTAAGAAACAGGGTCAAATTCCAAACTTGCATCCTAGGGAAGAAGACTCTATTGGGTGAAACACCACCTTGTGTAGACAATTTGATCAAGGCGGCCATCTCGTTACAGGTCACTGGGGGAGGACTAGAGGGGCCTTGGCTATCCCCTTCCGTCGCACCTCGCTTGGGCAATGTGCATTTGCCTACCGGGCCCCCTATGGATGGATGAATGAACTCTCTGAGCACCTCTTGGCCACCAATTGTCTGGCGCAATTCAAAACTGACCTCAAACAGCACCTAATAACACTCTCTAAGTGCACCTGCCCCTAAGTCCAGCCACACTGTGGAGGGGTTGTGGGATAACAGATGAACCAGACACCGTACTTCAGGTTCAACAAACAATCTCTGTGTGATGTTTATTCAAAATACAAGAAATAACCTTCTGCAATGGCATATTTCTTCTTTAGTACATCAGTTTGCAGCAACAGACTACGAATGTCCTTCCTCTGCACTTAGCCAGCACCTACTGACACTGATCTCTGATCCAATTCACTAGTTGAGATGTAGCTATCACCCCTATGCAGACCCCATTTGTTTGAGTAGTGGGGCCCCAAAAAGAAAAAAACAAAACAAGCTATAGACAAAGAATCTCAATGCAGAATCACTGAAAGAAGGTCTACCCCAAAGGGCATTGGCAACAAATCAAGCTTCAAAGAAATACAACATCATACATACTTCCATAATGCAATGCATCATGGGATACAGTATATGCAAATCATGCCATTTCTTACTTAAGTTTACAACAATATACATGCATTTTAAATAACACAACTAGCTTAATTTCTATAATAGTCACCTAGTACTTTTTACCATTATCAAAACACCTAGTGCCATGGTATTTCCAACATTACAGGTTTCTTAAACATAAGGTATATTATGACATACTAAATCCAACAATAATTAACACAACCTGTTTTACATACATCTGGAGGTCACCACAATACCCTCCCTGTACGAGGACCTGAGAGGGAAAAGGAAAATTAAAGAGGACACTGTAACATAGTCAACAAAGGGAGGGGTGCCAATAGGTGGCCAATCTTATGGACTAGAAATTGTAAAGGACAGAACAGACTAAGAAACAGAAGAACTGCTGCAACAGATTTAAGAAAAGGCCAGTCCTCACAAGTGGCAGGAGCTCCCTGTCACACACACCCCTGGTCTCTCTGCCCCCAGCAAGCACTAGGCAGGCCTCAGGTACTCCCTCCATCCCTTCTCATGACTTGCCTCAGCAATCAGTTTGAGTCATGCTCCTTCGGCACCTGCCACCCCACCTCCCCCCTTCCCCAACTCCCAGTCCTGTGAGTTTCCCTAACAGTCACTACTAATGCAAGCTGCCTGACCATGTCCCCTCGCACCCCACCATTTACTCTAGCATGTCTTCTCCGCTCAGCCTCCCCTCACCCCCCATTTCTCCCTATACCTTAGTGCCCTTCTTCTCCCACCCTTCACCTCCACTGCAGTACCTACCTCTCTCTCATACCTCCTTCCTTTCCCCCACTGCCAGCTATCCCCATCCCTCTGAACAGTGACAAGTCACTTTGTGGCTGCTTATCTTCACCCCCCTCATAAAGTGTTTTTCTTGTAATTTTAACTTGTACCTATGTTTTGAGTTATTCTGTAAGTTCTGAATCCAAGCTGTATTGTTCATTGTGATGTACTTTTGCTTTCTCCTATTGTTATTTGTTTTGCAATCTAAGATGTGAAACCTTTGTAAAAGAGCTTGCGCTCAAAGGTCTTTTCCGAATCACTAAATAAATAAATAAAAATACCAGAGGGCCTGAAGCTTGAAAATCCTTCAAGCAGAAGGATTAACTACTAAAAATAACGCTTTCCAAGACAGAAAGCCTAGCGCTCAAGTCTTGACTGGCTCAACTGGAGACAAGGTAAAGATCACCAAAACCAAATTCAAATCCCAATCTGGGACAGGGGAATGGATTTGTGGATACAGCAGCAGGATACCCCACAGGAAGATATGGGATACATCCCATTGAGCCACGGTGTTATTACTCACGGGCTTGTGAAACGTTGAGACAGCCAAAAGGTGCACCCTGATGGAGGAGTACTGGAGACCTGAGGCTAACAGAAGTATCAGGTAGTCCCGAATCTGACCCATTGGACAAGTGAAGGGGTCCGGATAAATGACTGACAGCCCGTATTGCAAATCTCTACCACATCATGGCATACGGGGCTCTAGTGGGGGACAACCAAGCTGTTTCGAGGATCCCCACCACTCTCTGGGACACCCTAAACTGGACGATAGCTATGTCCACAGGAGCCAGGCATGCAGACGAAGAGATCTGAGACTGGGATGGACCAGGGCTCCCTGATCCTGCATCAACGGATCCCCGCAGAGGGGCAGAGGAGCCCAAGGCCCCTCTGCAAACTGTGGCAGTAGCGAAAACTTTATCTGCCTTGGCCAGAAAGGTGCAACCAGGATTAGGCTGCCCCCCACCCCAATCTGTAGCTTGAGTAGCACCCTCAAAATCAGAGGAGATGGAGAGAAGGCGTTAAGGGACCTCTCACTCCAGAGGGGGACAATGCATCTGGCCAGAAAAAAAATCCATACCACAGAAATGGCAACAACTGAGAGGGTGGCCAACTGAAACAGCAGTTGGCCCGGAAGGAGAAGGCTCTGGAAGGCCTGCACAGCATACAGGACCATACATTGATCCAGTGGGGGTGGGTATGAGCAGCTTGGCTAAGGGAACTGAGGGGATGGCTGTGGCCAACAGCCCCAATAGCCTCAAAGACGCCCTGGTTGTTAGGGTCAGACACACCGCCCCTTCCCTCTGAGAGCTGCAGCCGATAAGCACCTTGTGAAGATCCGCGGTGAACAGGATAAGCCAAAGGGCAAAACTATAAACTGGTAGTTTTCACCCTGACAAGGAAACTGGAGGAACCGCCTGTGCAGTGGAAAGACCGAGATATGCAGGAAAACATCCGTCAAGTTCAGGGAGCACAGCCAGGCACCCTGCACAATAAGTGGCAACAGACCTGGCAGGGTGACTGTGGAAAGAATTTTTTTTTTTTTTTGTACCAGACCTACAGATAAAGGTCATTGAGACCCAGTATGAGCCGCAGACCTCTGGTTCTACTGGAGACCAGGAAAAACTCGGGAGTAAAATCCCTTGTGCCTCGGTGTCTGAGCAGTGGTTTGATGGCCTCTTTGCGCTAAAAGGGCTGTACCTCTACCTGGAGGGCCATTGGAGGGGCCAAAGAACATGTGGAGGAAGGCTCTGGAGGCATCTTCACAAGATCCACAGTGTGATCCCCTTTCTATAATGTGAAGAATCCAGGCATCTGAAGTGATGGTTTTATTTCAATTGAAATAGGGGAGAACCGGTCTCCGACCACCACCTCTTGGTTGAGGACTGGAAGAGGGTGGGGCCAACAAAGAAATAAGCAGGGGCAGATCCAGCCACTGAGGTTGACTTGGCACCTCTAGGGTGCTTTGCTGCAGTGCCAGAGGAGGAGGTAGGCAAGGTGGAGGAGGCCTTTCTTTTGCCCCGGGAAAGGGAGGTTGCTCCGGATTTACAGGATGCCTTGCAAGGGGGAGGCTGCTGTCTGCTCTTGGGCTACATATGAGGATGTCCTGAACATCTGGCCTGAACAGCTTCAAGCCCTCAAAATGTGCATTATGTACCTGCTGCTGTATATCAGCCGAAAAGCCTGAGACCCTCAGCCAGAAGTGCCTACGAAGGCAAATGCTCGAGGCAACAGTCCTGGCGCCAGTGTCAGAAATATCTTAGAAGGCTCCAAGGAGGTGCTTGCTGATAACCTCTGCACTCTGAAGGAACTTAAGAACCTCCTGTTCAGGGAACCCTCCGGGACAGCCTGGGCTGTCACCTCGCCCTTCTGCTGGACGGTATTCCGATACCACGTGAGAAAGATAGTGGGCAATCCTCGGACCCAAAGTAGAGGAGGCACACACACTTATGCCCCAAGGGACAATCCTGTGGATTCCCTGTCAGGGGCATGGAACTGAGGTGCTTAGGCATCCCTTACATGCCATGAGCTGCCTTGACAAGCCCAGAATCGGTCTCGAGTTGGGTAGCATAAACTGGAAAGTCCTGGGGGGGCATGATAAGACCTATCAGACCTGCGGGGCATGGCCGGTACCCTGACAGGTCTGTGCTAGGCGGCAGCTTCCCTGGTAGGGAAGCCCATGAGTGTTGGCAGTTGCTTCATAAGGATGAAGGAAGGGTTCCCTGGAGAAGACCTGGGACTTGGAGTGTGTATAACAGAGTCCTCACTCACTGAAGAAGCAGTTGACCTGGCAGAAAACAAAGGTTCTTCCTCTTCTCCCTCCTCCTTAGGGCAAAAGAGGTCGGGATAGCACTCCTCCTCGAGGCCAACCTGCTGCAGCTCAAGGTCCCAACAAATAGGGACTGACGACAGCCCGCAAGGAACAACAGGCAGAGGCCGAGGAGATGTTGACGATGCAGGGGACCCAGGCCTACATGTGTTGAGTGGATGGACCAAGACCCTTGTCTGCTTGGTAAGAATTTCAAGTAGGTCAGCGATCACAGATGGCTGCATCGACAATGCCCGAAGCCTGAGAACCTGCAGAAACATCAGGCTGCACTGGGAGGGCTGCCATTGACGAACCTGGTGTCGATGAAGAAAGGGCCAAGAGTACAGGCATGACAGCCCATCTGATGGGCTCTGAGGACCTGGCAAGCCCAGGACCTGGGACCTGGAGAGTCAGCAGGCCATGGCAGGGGCTATCGTTGATGAGCTAAGCATTGACAAAGTGAGGGCTGATGACCTGAGGGTAGACGAACGGCCGTTCTGAAGCCCGAGGACCTTGAAAAACATCAGGCCTCAACGGGAGGACTGTCGTCGATGAAGCGGGGTTGAGGCATAGGGCGCGATAACCGGTCAGGCCCTGAGGACCAGACGAGCCCAAGACCTAGGGCCTGGATAGTCAGCAGGCCACAGCAGGGGGCCATCATAGATGAGTCAAGCATCAACGAAGTGGAAGCAAATGACCTGAAGGTCGACAACCAGCTGTCCTGATGCCTGAGGACCCGGAGAAACATCAGGCCTCAACGGGAGGATGGTTGTCGACAAATCCGTCATCGACGAAGTGGGGCCGAGGGCACAAGGCACAGTGACCCATCTGCCAGGCCCTGGCGGGGGGTGGGGGAGAGAGTGGGGCTGCTGTCGAGTAGTAAAGCGCAGACAAAGTGAAGGCTGATGACCCTAAGGTCAACGAGCGCCATCCTGAAGCCTGCGGACCTGGAAAAACATCAGGCTTTTGACGGGAGGTTGGTGTCAATGATCCCAGAGTCAATGAGGTGGGGCCAAAGGCACTAGGCACAACGACCCAACTGTCGGGCCGAGGGGACCCAAGAAGCCCAAGACCCGGGGCCTGGAGTATCAGCAGGCCACAATGAGGGGAAGGCGATCACTGATAAACAAAGCATTGACGAAAAGGAGGTTAATGACCCAAGAGTTGATGACCGGCTGTCCTGAGAGGAGGACAGCAGCGTCGTCAGTATGGGTCTGGTAGCAGCAGAAACATGGACAGCGAAGGGTGTCTGTGCAGCCACAGCTGAGGAAGTACCCCGGAGGAAGAAGAGGTGGCCATTGGGAAATGGGAATGCTGCCGGGGGAGGGCGGTTCTGATGTCAGTCTTGTCCTAATGTTCACCCTGAGACCTAGTCTCATGCCCTAGCGGCCTGGGAGCGCAACAGACCTACAGGTGACAAAGGGGAAGGAAGGGACTATGGCACTCCAAAAAGAATTCGTGAGCCTTCGTGGTCGCCCGAGGGTAGTTAGATGACTTCATTGGCAGAGCTCACATCTGGAGAAGCAATCTTTTTGACAAAAACGAGGAAAACAAAATCCCTTGAAAAAGCGCAGAAAATGGCACGAGACTGTGTCGGAGCTTCTGCAGAGACCCATGCAAACAGAGTCGATGTTGGGGAAAGAACTGAGGAGGGAGTGGGGTCGCTCACGCCTTTACAGGGTTGGTGACACTGATGAGTGACATCGGCAAAGGGAGGCCCCAGTGTTATTTCTGAAAATCTTCCATGTGGATCCCACTTCCCTGGCAGTGAAGTTCTATATTTATGACCTGATGACTGAGATATCCCCCCCCCACCACGATGAAGATGTATGAAACTGGTGATCATTGGTTCAAGTCCCACTACAGTCACTGCTCTAGTGCATGATCCTCAGCAAGATTCCCTGGCTTCAACTCCCTCCCCAAAAGATATCAAGTAGTTTAGAAGCAGGAATCCACAGGTGCCTCTCCCTGGATTCATAACTTTCTGAGCTATTATGCCAGCTATTAGCCATGTTTGTGAGATGTATTTTTTTTGGGGGGGTTGCGACACCTCTTTCCCAGTTTGTCAAATAAGCCAACCCTGTCCATCTATCCCTCAGATAACATGTCCTGCTGCGTGACTGTGCTATTAAGCGCAGGCAGTGCTCTCTTCCAAAATTCCCAAATCCCACTCATAATTATCAATTACGCAAGCAACAATACCAGACAGGTTGGGTGGTATTGGGAAATGCCCCAGGGACATAATGAGGCCTGATGCCACAGGCAGAGAGCCTTATAGCCCCCGGAAGGTCTAGTATTGCCCATACCGCCCACCCTGGAGGGTATTACTGTGCTTAGCAAATGGGCTACATGTTGCATTTTTGTGCAGGATTAATAAAAATAAAAAAATTAAAAGTTAAAAAATTATTAAAATGAATAGAAAGTTGTTTTGTTGATAAAGTAGTCCCTCTTCTGGTATACATACCAGCAGAGGTGCTATGCTGTTTCACAGTAGTATTGTGAAAGGAGCTTTAGTGCTGTGTTCCCCCCCCCCCCATTTTGCAATGTGCTGTCATTCTTTGACTGCAGTCAGGTGCTGCTGTGTAAGTTAGCATTTAGTTTTCTTAATGGTGACCTGAAAGGAACACTGCTGGCGCCACTATTCTCCAGTGACTGTGCTTGGGGAGCAATGATGGAGCGTTGACTGTCAGTGAGCAGGGGAGCGATGGTGGATTGGAAACTATAGTGTTTTTTTTTTTTTGTGTGTTTTGTTTGTTTGACAGGACAGATAGAGGGGATCTCCTAGCTTGTGAGGTGGCAGTAGCAGTTTTTTATTTATTTATTTTTTTATTTATTGAGATCTTGGACAACACCTGTGAGCAGATGCTCGATGATAGGTTCCACGTCAGATACATTAGACAACAAAAGTACAATACTGTGGACAAATATACAACTACTGAGAAAAATGTACATGAAGGTTACAGAATTCAAACATAAAGCACTATGTATGCCGAGGCATTGTGCAATGTACAGTATGCCCGCATCAAGAAGATTTGCAGACAGGATAGGGAAGGATACATTGGGAGTGGGAGGGCTAGGTGAGCACAGCACAAAGGGCAGGGAGGCAAGAGGGTAGGGATAGGTCAAGGGGCAGAGCCAGGGAGGGGTAGGGAGGTGGGCGAAGTGCTGTAGTTTGGCTATCTTGTCATGACAGAGGCAAAGATAAGTGCTAGAGGCAGAGTGTTGCTGTGTGCAGGATCTTAGTGGGGACACATGCAGTACTCGTACCAAATGAGGTGCTGGAGCAGTCTACGTTTAAAAGAGCCAATCGTTGTGGAGCCAGAGATGTCAGGGGCAGTGCATTTACCCAGAGGCGTGCATGGTGTGAGAACACATGCTAGGCCATGGTAGTGCAGCTTCTGGGCACTTAGAAAATTTGAGTGGCAGAGCTTCTGGTTTGTCTGGTATTCATAGTCAGTGAAAACAGGTTCTGCACCCATGCTGGAAGCAGATTTTTTTTTTTGAAATTTAAATTTTATTGCAACAGAACACATATCATAAATACAGTACATAGTAAAGAGAACATTTTATATCTTCGCAACAGATGACCTAAAATGAGTCAAATACCCGAAAACCTCCCCCCCCCAAGCTGGAAGCAGATTTAATGCAACTTTTTTGGCGAGAAGGCAGGTTTGATACCTGATCCTGTCATTCAGTTGAAGCCAGCCAGAACGGGCATAAAGTTCACAGGGGTGTGTGAGTCTTGGTGCATTTGTGAGTAGGCAGCAGGCTTTATTAAGGCAACTGAGATCCACTGGAGCACCGTGTCAGTAGCAGAACTGTACATGGCCAGCCCATAGTCTATGAGGAAGAAAACTGAGCTGCTGATTGGCAGGTTTAATGCTTCATGGGTTAGACAATGCCTGTGGCAGTAGAGGATTCTGATTCTGGTATTAATAGATCTTGCAGTGATATTGATATGCTGGGAGAAGGACAGGGAGAAGTCTACTGTAACCTCCAGGTATTTGAAACGTGGGATGCACTCCAGTGTGTCACCACTGTCATTCCTTATTGCCAAGGGGTAGTTTTTTAGCTTGTTTTGGGCTGTGGAGTAGAGCATGGTCTGTTTTTTTTTTTTTTTTTTTTTATAGTTCATGACCAGTCTTTGCTCTTTAAACCACTTTTCTGCAGATGCAAGCCATTTTGGAGATCAGTTTCAAGGAGTTCAGGGTGCAGATTGCTGGTAAAAAATCACCATGTTGTCAGCATATAGGAGCATGCGGCAGTGGCAGGATGCCAGGAGATTATTTAAGAAAACACTGAACAGCAACGGTTCCAGAATGGACCCTTGCGGTACACCAGATCTGACAGGTTGGCTGTCTGATAGGACTTCCCCAATCCTGACCTGCTGGGAGTGGCAGCTCAAGTAACTGCTAAACCAGTTCAGAGTTTCAGGTCTGAGTCCAATGTCAGATAGCTGCTCAAGAAGAAGTGCATGATGAACCTTATCAAATGCCTTTGATAGGTCAATGAAGGCTGCCCCTGCAAGGTGGCCTTGGTCTAAGGCGTTATGGATGAATTCGGTAAATTCGAGTAGGGCTATGATGGTACTGTGGCTGCCCCACTGTTGAAGAGAAAACTGTACCAGTTCGGGTGAAAAGAGTGAACATGAGGGTGCACTGCTGGTCTGATCTCCTCCACTTTCACTGGGCGAGAGCAGTGATACTTTCATGAATTCTTGTACTGCAGATAAGAGACATGCTGCAGACTTGTGGCCAAAGCGGGCCGGCTTCTGGAAGACATGGGTGCGGTGCAAGTAGGTCTGCTTAATGTAAAGACAGTTTATTTTACTTGGCGGGGGAGGGGATGCACAGATTTTTCTGCAGGCTTTTTGTTAACTTACACTGTGCTTCAGTATGGGGGTTTGGCTCGCTCAGCCGTCCCATTTATCGAGCAGAAAAAAAATGACGGCTACTCAGTTTTGAAATTCAAACTGGCACAGAGATACCCATTTGACAGTAAGGCATGCCAGTCTGGAACTTTTTATTTCCTGGGCAGCCTTTGCCGGCATAGTAGGTCCAGCGGAACTCACTGCCATCCGACCCCCAAGGGGTCTGAGTGGCAGGGCTTGTGACGTCGATGGGGGTATCTGCAGCTCTGATGTCGATGGGCCTCTGCCGGCCATAGCAGGTCTGGTGAAACTCACTTGGGAGAGCTGACCTTATGATATTGAGGTCTGAGTGGTTGGAGGCATCGACGCCGAAGCGGTTGACGGCGCTACACCTGTCAGTGCTGAGCGAAGTGGTGACCGGGAGTGCACCAGTGGGATTTATCCTTACTCTGCTCCTTCTCTCGAAGTTTGTGCTTTCCTAAAAACTTCTCTCAGGCCTTGGAAGACTGCAAGCCCGAGAAATGGGTCTGTGACGGGGTGGAACTCTTCGCCTGGAGCTCTCTCTCCATTTTGACTACCTGCTGCTCGAGAAGAAAAGTGTGCAGGGCTCGTTGACAGCGTTGCCGGGTAGCTTGATTAAACTTCAGGCAGATCTTGAAGGCCTTAATGTCGTGGGCCTCTCCAAAACAGCACATTCAGATGTCATGATCGTCGCTTGTGTAGATTTTTCCACTGTACTTGCAGTAACAGAAGAGTTTAGCAGCGTCTTTCGTTGACTTACACGATGACGGCAACCATTTTAAAATAAAGTGATAACTAGTAGGGTGAGAAAAATAATACAACGTAGAAAAATGGAAGATTTAGCAGTTGACTATAGTGGCACCATCACTGTGGAGTCCAGTGAGTATGATTGATGGAAGGAAAAGAACGGAAGGGGGGGGGGTAGAGAGGGGCCACCCATGTTTATATAATGAGGACACTGGCATAAGATGTCGCCATGGGCAGCCCCTAGTGGACTGCTTGCAAAAAGGTTTCCATACGGTCCTAGCACCTGGTGGCTATAGTTCCATAGGTGTGGCCTGCGGGGGGTAAAATATGAATGCTTCAGGAATAGTAATGGGGAGAAAGAATCACTGAGGGTGCAACTCATGGCAGCCTCAGGCAAAACACTGTGCTTGGGGGTAATCTATAGCCCTCCTGGGCAAGAGGAAAAGAGCGCAGGAAAGAACCTGAAAGAGAGGTGGCAAAGGGGAAAGTAGTGGTGGTGGGTGATCTGATCCTGCCAGACATCGACTGGGATGTTCTAGTAGCCAGGAGCAGCAGAAGTCAGGCCTTACTGGACACTTTCCAGGACTGTCTACTGGTAGAGCTAGTTATGGAACCAATCAGGCAGTCTGCAAACCTCGATGTGGTGCTCACTAACTCGGAGATGGTAGGAGCTGTGAGAATAGGGGAGCCACTGGGGAAGAGCGACCATAATTCTATTTAGTTTGAACAGGCCCTTGGGTTCAAAACAACCTAGCTGAGAGCTGAAGTTCTTGATTTTAGAAAAGGGGACATCAACAGGCTGTGGGAGCTGGTCAGGGAAAAGTTAGCCACGATGGACAACATGCGGGGAGGGTGGAAGAGAGATGGGGCAATTAAGGGAGCTGTCCTTGAGATATCTAAGTTATATATGAGAACAGTAACCAAAAAGAACAGGTTGAAGAGACTTTTATGGTTCTTGGCAAGAGTCAGAGAAGCAGTAAGGGAAAAGAAAAAGTCATTCTACAAGTATAAAAACAAGTTGGGGGGGGGGAGAATGGGGAGAACACGTATTGAAAAATAGGGAGCCAAAGAGGACGGTTAAGGAGACAAAAGCAGATGCAGAGCTGCGCACTGCGGAGAGGGTCAAGAATGCAGAAAAAAAGTGCTTCCATTATATTAGGGATAAAAGAAAGAAAGCAGGGGGAATCATAAGGTTAGCTGAGGGGGTAGGGTGATAAGAGGAGGATGGGCAAAATGACACCATCCTTGATTACTTTTGCTCAGTTCTTACTAGGGAGTATGGTGGGCTCTTGCCAGACTGTTGCATCAAAGCAGCCACTATGGGGGTCCCGGAGATGAAGCAGCCAATATTAACAAATGAAAGGGTCCTGATGTGATTGGCAGCCCTAAAAATAGATAAGGCCCCAGGAACAGATGGGGTGCATCCGAGGTTGCTCAGGGAGCTGGCAGCGGTACTGGCTGTACCTTTGGAAGGTCTATTCAACAGCTCACTAAGGAAGGGTTGTAGTTCTGAAGGCCTGGATGGTGGCGGACGTAGTTCCACTCCATGGAGGGGGGGCAAGCGTGGAACTACACACCTGCCAGTCTTACCTTTATTGTAGGGAAGCTGATGGCATCACTGGTGTCAAAGAGGACCTCATGGACCACCTGGACAGCAATATTCTCCAGGACAGTAAACAGCACAGATTTATGGCAGGAAGGTCCTGTCAGACTAACCTGACAGTCTTCTTTGACTTGGTGATGAGGGAACTGGATAGGGGCCATGCTGTGGATTTGCTCTACTTCGAGTTCAGCAAGGCTTTCAACTTGGTGCCTCACAGATGCTTGCTGAAGAAGATGGAGGATCTGGGGGCGGCTACGGTCATAGTCAACTGGGTAGGTAACTGGCTAAAGGGGAGGCAGCAGAGGGCTGTGGTCGGCAGGATCGAATCAGAAGAGGGAGGTCACAAGTAGGTTACCACAGGGATCTGTCCTGGGTCCAGCCCTCTTCAATATGTTCATCAGCAACGTTGGTGAGGGAATCTGGGGCAGGTTGTGTCTCTTCACAGATGACACTTAGCTCTGTGGGAGGGTGGATAGCAATGAGGGAATCACAGAAATGCAGAGTGACTTACAAAAGCTAGAGGGGTGATCTAGGGTTTGGCACGTGAAATTCAATGCCAGAAAGTGCAAGGTAAAGCACCTAGGGAAAAAAGAACCCAGGAGAGAGTACTGGATGGGTTGGGTGAAACTCAGCACTACGGCTGAGGATAGGGACCTTGGAGTTATCATCAGTGAGTCCTTCAAACAGTTGAGTCAGTGCAACAAGGCATGTAGCAATGCAAGTAGGATGCTGGGATGTATTGTGTGGGGTATTTTTAGCAGAAGGGAAGCGGTTATACTTCCCCTAAATAAATCCTTGGTAAGGCCATACCTTGAGTACTGTGCCCAGTTCTGGACCCTCACTTCAGGAAGGATAGGGACAGGCTGGAGACAGTGCAGCACAAGACAGCAAAAATGATTCAGGGCCAACGGGGCAGGTTCTGCGAGGAATGCCTTAAGGCACTGAACATGTACTCACTGGAGACAAGAAGGGCGAGGGGAAATATGACAGAGACCTCCAAGTTTCTGAAAGGAATTAACAAGGTGAACTGTGGGGAATATTTAGCTTGAATACTAGTTTGTGGTAATGTGGACGAAAAAAATTACTCACCGCAGTACTCTTTTTTTCTTCCAAGGGGTCCTTTAGCATCAGTGACTATAGCAGTTAGCTGGCTAGGTGCAACTGCTCCGCAGGTATGCCTTTAAGAGAATTTATTTTAATGAGCTTGGGTATTAGCCAATCAAAAAACAGGAGGGGAGTGAGCTGACTGAGAGCAGCCTGAAGGGTTTCCGAATTTTTTCGAAGGAAAATGGGCACATGCCCCAGAAATGAATCAACAGGATTCAAAAAACATGCAAATGTCCAAAAAACTAGAAATGGAAAACAACAACCTGAGTACGAAAACTCACCAATAAATACCCAAATTTGGTAAGAGTACTGAAAACAGATCCCTTCTCCTAACAGGTGAACTGGAAAGGAAGGGTGGGAGCTTTCTTATACTGAAGGACCCCTTGGAAGAAAGAAGATTACTGCGGTGACTAATTTTTTTCTTCTTACCCTGGGAGTCCTTTAGTATCAGTAACTGTAGTAGACTACCGAGTAGTACCAAGTGGGAGGTGGGCAGAGAACCTACTTAGGAAAGAGGCTCTGCAGAACTGCCCTGCCAAATTTGGCATCAGATCTGGTCTGCAGATCTAAACTGTAGTGTTTCACAAAGGTGTGCACAGATTACCAGGTAGCTGCTCTGCAGACATCCAGAAAGGTATTTATTTATTTGAGATATTCAGAAAGACCTTTGAGTCATAGACTCATTTACAAAGGTTCCACATCATACATTTAGGTACAGAGTAACAATTGTTGAAGTTGTCGGTACAGTACAGCACATGTTAGGATACAATACATTACATTAACATTACATTACGGTAAATGGTAGGCATTAGAGGCAGAGCTGGTGGTAAAAGCACAGTACAGAATTGGAAACGTTTATTATGTTAGTGCACATGGCAGTCCCAGAAACAAACAGCAGGAAGCAATCAGGCGGGAGATAGTAAAGAGGAGACCAGAAAATGAAATGTCACACATTAATGGAAAACTCAGCACTTGGTTAGGGTTACCTGCAGGAATTAATTAAGGAAACCCAGGTACTAAAGTAAATTACAGTTTAGGTAAACACAGTACTTGCTTAAGGAGACCTTACAATTGATTGTAGAACTCGCTGCAAAATACTACTTTTCCAATATTAAGAAACTATCTCCACAAGTGTGGCGACCGAAAATGCAGTGCTACTTTAAACAATGATTTTAAAGCTGGCAGCGTTAAGTTAAAGGTGAACTGGTCCTTAAAACAATGATTTTAAAGCTTGCAGCGTTAAATTAAAGTTGATTTGGTCCTTGTTCATTGTTCAAATATGAAAATGGCGCCAACAAGGTATGGCGTTCCTCCTGGAGAAAGGCCGGGCGATGCACTGTCTACCTGTTGTCCTTGGTTAGGCGGGCGGGAGGGCAGTTCAGCACACCCTCACGACCTGTGGCTTTAGCTATTTCCCTGGCTAGCTGTTGTCTGCGGGTTCGGGGCTGGAATGTCCCTTTGCTGCTGCCACCAAGGCTGCAATGCCCCTAGTGGAATGGACCAAGAGCCCTACGGGAGGTTGACGATCATCCTTCTCATAGTAGAATGTGACACAAGAGACCAACCAGCTGGAAATAGTTCTCTTGGTAGCTGGTCTTCCTCTGCCTACATCTCCATAGGTGAGGAACAGCCTATGGACTGCTGCCTAGTGTGCTCTATGTAGTAAAAAAGGACTCTTTTGACATCCAAGCTGTGGAGCTTTTGCTCCCCAGGAGTGGATTTCTCAGTAAAGAAGACAGGCAGAGAGAAGAGGGCTGAGGTATCTAAGCCAAATAATGAGACACGGTATTATGTGGACCTTTACAGAAATCCAAAAGGAATTTAATATTCCAAGGGAAGATTTCTTCCGCTACTCACAGCTCAGACACTACATGAATCATCTCCTGGGGGAGATTTGGGTTTCGGAACAGGTCCCACCACTAGTACAGACCCTAACAATGATGTTCAGGACTAGCAAACAAAACCGCCTGATTTCGGTGTGTTATGGCTCCTTGAGAGCCCAGAACTGGACCTGTATAGATAGCATCCGGAACAGCTGGAGCCGGGAGACAGGTTACAGGGTGGCCCCTGAGGACTGGCAGCGAGCCTGGAGGTACTCAGCCAAAATAACCAGCTCGCATGTCTGGAGGGAATTTGCATGGAAATGCTTAATTCGCTACTTCAGAACTCTGGTAATTACAGTTCATTACAAGGCTGGGCAGGGAGCGGGGTGTTGACGCCAGTGTGGTATTGAAAGGGCCGACTATACCCACGTAATGTGGGGCTGCTCTTCCTGAGGCCTTTCATGGCCTCTGCAGCAACACCTTCGGGAGATATTTGACCCCAGTTTCAGCTGACAATGGAGTTGGTCCTGTTCCTGGTCCTCCCCCGGGGTATGCGCGGGCCCATAACTAAACATCTTCTTCTTGTACTGCTTACGGCAGCTAAAAAAGCCATTACGAGACATTGGCTGACACCTGAGGTACCCACCATACAAGAATGGTGGGCTATCTCTAAACAAATCTATATCATGAAGAAAATAACACACAGCCTAAACAATCAGGAAGAAAAATGTAATACCAGATGGGCCAGGTGGCAGATATACTACATGCTGAGGGACCCGACTTTTGTCCCTTGAGGGGCGAGGGTTGGGGGGGGGACAACCCTGGCGTTCCCTCTCCCCTTTCCCCTCTCCGCACCGTGCGGGGGAGGTCTGGCGGTTGGGCATGGAGGGGGGGTTGGGCCCTGTGATTGGGGAACCTTGGTCTGCGGCCCGGGGAGCACCCTCACCGAATGTTACAATGCAGTGACTAGACAGGGAGACTCGTGTTGGCATAATCGACATTTGAGGCCAAGGCCTCTCAGGTGGGATGTGGTAATTCTTCCCCCGTGTAGAGGAGAACAGATCAAGGTGGTACATTGAAAGGCCTAAGATCAGGATCAAAGCAAGGAAGAGTAGGCCAAGGAACTGAAGTAGGTACCGCTTTGATATGGACGCTGTTCCCACTCCTGGACTGTATTTTTTCTTTATCCTCCCTTCAAAAAAGGTTTTTTTGTTTTGATAAGCATGAAATGTTATACTCCCACTGAGGTTGATTTTTGATGTCATGTACCTTAAATTAATTACTGATGGTATGGTTGACTTGTATGTAAATAAGTTAAATTATCAATAAAAAAGATATTTACAAAAAAAAAAGAAGACAGGCAGAGTAATGGACTGGTTTAGGTGGACCTCTGAAACCACCTTTGGCAGAAATTTCCTATTTGGCCTGAGCTCAACTTTATTGTTGTGAGGAATTATGTAATTCGTCTCAGTGCACAGGATCCATAGCTCTGAAATCCTCCTGGCAGAGGTAATGGCTACCAAGAAGACTGTCTTCCAAGTCACAAACTTTATATGCGCAGTGGACATAGGCTTAAAGGGTGGTTTCATGAGCCTGTCTATGCAGAGGTTTAGGCTCCAAGGAGGAACCAGCTCCCTGACTGGGGAGGTGCAAGAGGCCTTTGAAAAACTGTTTAAATATGGTGTGGGAAAAAAATTACTTTTCCCACTGAAAGGTAGGCCAAAATTGCAGCCAGGTGTAGCTTGAGGGAAGATGGTTTCAAGCCTGATGCCTGAAAGTGAGAGAAGGAGAGGGTACCAGGCTTGCCTGAGCCAATCTGGAGCCACCAGGATCATTGACGCAGGCCGCTGTCTGAGTGTCAGCAACACACTGAGTATCAGGGGAAAAGGAGGGAATGCGTTAGGAACCTCCCTGACCAGTCCAGGATCAAGGCATCCAGAGGAAGCGTTCTCGGGGACTGGGGGCCTGCAACAGTACTGGGGAAGCTGGAAGTTGAAGGGGAAGGCAAACAGATCCAATTCTGGTGTGCCCCACCACCTGAATACTGTGGCTAGTACTTGCTTGTTCAGAGTCCATTCACTCTGGCCTTGACTGATGCGACTTAGGGCATCCACAAAGGTGTTGAGTTTGCCAGGGAGGTGAATAGCTGAAAGGCTGACTCCCAGGGAGAACGCAAGAGACCAGATCTTCAGAGCCTCCGAACAGAGTATTCCTGATCTGGCACCACCCTGCTTGTTTATGTAAAACATAGCAGTGGTGTTGTCTATCTGAATCTGTACAGTCTGTCCTTTTATGACAGGAGCAAATTCTTTGAGAGCTAGAAAGATTGCTCCGAGTTCCAATAGGTTTATGTGTAACTGTGACTCTTGAAGAGTCCAGGTGCCACTTACTGAGGTACTGTCCCAGATGTGCCTCCCACCCCAGGAGGGAGGGAGGCATCTGTGGTGATCACCTTTGTGAGAAGCGGAGCCTGGAAGAGTACCCCTGCTGCCAGATTTGCAAGGTTCTTCCACCAAAGCAGAGTCTGAAGGAATTGCTCCATCACAGGTATCAGCTTTGAAAAACTGTTGCTTTTCTGGGACCAGTGAGCTCTGAGGTAGGCTTGCAGGTGTTGCATTCTGTACCTGACTCCTGGGACCACTGCGGTCATTGAAGCCATGTGTCCCAAAAGCATGAGGAAAGGTCTCGCTGGTTTTGGCTGTTCCCGGGTGAAAGAATCTGCCACTGAGAGGAAACTTTGAATTCTCCTGTGGGAGGAAGGCATATCCTTTCTGAGTATTCAGCCGAGCTCCTATGAAGGTGAGTAGCTGGGCGGGTTCCAGGTGAAACTTTAGATTTACCAGGAATACCAGAGACTCTAGAGTGTGCTCTGTAAGAGAAAGGGACTCCTTGACCTGACAAGGAGACTTTGCCACTATGAGCCAGTCATCTAAATAAGGGTAGATAGTGATGCCTAGCTTCCTGAGGTGAGCTGTTACCACTGTCAGGCACTTGGTAAAGAGTCTTGGGGCCAAGGACAGGCCGAAGGGCATTGCAGCGAACTGATAGTGGCCCGAAGGGAGCTTGAATCTGAGAAACTTCCTGTGTAACTTCCTTATAGGTACATGGAAGTAGGCGTCCTTTAGGTCCAGGGAGGCTAGCCAGTATCCCTGCTGTAAGGACTGTGACTACTGACAGAGTGACCATCTTGGATTTTGGTTTTAGCAGATGTTTGTTTAAATATCTGAGATCCAAGATAGGTCGCCACTCCCCCATTTTCTTTTGTGTCAGAAAATACCTGAGTAGAGGCCCTTGCCTTTTTTATTGGCAGGGACCCTCTCCACTGCTCACAAAGCCAGCAGGTTTTGTACCTCCAACTCCAACAGTAACACCTGTGTCTGGGTTAAAGGCTTTGACACCTGGGTATGCTTGAGGTCTGGCATCTGCTTGAACTGTACTGGCACACCCTTTTCCACTATCTCCAGAACCCACTTGTCCGAGGTAATGAGGGACCAGTTCTGAATAATGGGAGAGTCTGCCTCCTACTGGCAGAGGGGAGGTGACCTGGACACTTACATCAGGGCTTAGACTGAAAGGCTGCTGGCTGGGTAGAGGTGGCCCTTCTCTGGCCCCTTCTGTCCCTCCGGCTGAAAGCACCCCTGTACTGAGAGAAATCAAATTGGGGGTAGGGAATGTAAGGCCTGGGAAAATAACCTCTTCCCCTATTGCCCTTCGGATGGGATTTCTGCAGGGCAGTAAGCTTAGAGGAGTGACTCTGCCAAGAGGTATTGTACTCGTCAACCCTGTTCATGTAGTCAGTCGTTCTAGAATGAAACAACATGTTTTGATCACAGGGGAAGTCCATGGCCTTCAACTGGGTGTCTGGGGTTAGACTGGTAGTTCTAAGCCAAGCAAAATGCCTCAGAGAGATGGCTAGGGCCATGGCTCTGGAGGCGGCATCATTCTTGTCGTCTGCCATGTGTAACTGGTACTTAGCGGCTTCCAGGGCAGTTTTTGCTGTATCCACCAGTTCTTGCACCATTGTATCCGACCCAGTGCAGGTAATGGCCAGGACAGAATTCCACAGTGCTTTCTGGTACTTGGTAGTGAAAGCCAAGTAAGAAGAAAGTCTGACCAATAGGGAAGCTGTGGTGTACATTTTCTTTGCTATAAGGTCCATTTTTCTGGAGTCCTTGTCTGGGGGTGAGGAGGACAAGGGGCCCCCAGCTTTCTCACAAGCTGCCTGTTGTACTATGCTCTCCAGTCTAGGGTGTACAGACAGGATATTTCTTTCGGCTCGCTTGTCAACCACTGCCATCGAAGTGGGGTTTTGAAGCAGCTTCATGGTATTTTTCCTGAAGGCATTATAAATAGGCATGACTAGTCTCTTAGAAGGCTGGAGACCTTTCATCTCCCTATAATCTTTATCTTCATCCTGGATGGACTCCCGAGTAGGGAGGTCCAGGGTGTCTAAAATGTTTTGGATAATTGTAAAAAGGAGGGGGGATCCTCCTGGTCAGCTGGAGGAGCTCCAAAAGGAGGGTCAGGGGACGCAAATAGTTCTAGACTCTCCAAATTCATGTCAGGGGCATCATAAAAACATTCATTCATCATCTGCATCCTCCGCACAGTCTCTAGAAGCAAGAGCTGTGGAAGAGTGCTTACCAGCCCCTGAAAACATAGATCCCATTTTCTGTAGGGTCTGAAAGATGTGCCAAGCTTTTGCCACGTCCTGCATAGACTGGAGCTCCAGCGCAGGATGTGGCTGTATATGTTTTAATTTTTCTGTGTGATTCACGCCCCCTGTTGTCTCACTAATAGGTTTCCCACGAGTAACAGTAGCATGTTTTTCTATACAGACTAACGTTTTAGCCACTTCGTCAGCAGCTGAATCATGCTTTCATTTTTGTACAGACACTTCGTCAGTGCCTCTATTATTTTTAATTTTATAAGCAACTTCATCAGCTCCTTTGAAAGCTTTATTTTTTGGCTGGGACTTGGAGGCTTCATCAGCCCTAGAACTTTTATTATGATTAGATTTAGATGGCCCCTCATCGGTAGCCTTTGATTTTTCCTCAGCCATAACACATATAAATTCTTTCTTTCTTTTTTTTTAGGTCTCTCTTTGTTTCTGACAAAATCTGGAAAGAGAACCAACAGTCTGTACCAAACACAACAGATGCACAGGTAAATGATAACGCTGTGAAGCCAGCCCTTTGATCTGTTTATTTCTGAGAATCTCTGTCCAGCCAATCCACAGAGAACCCAGCAACAACTGTCAAAGTTTTGAAAACCAAGTGGTTACCTCGCAGCAAAGACCCGTGATGTCCGAGGAAAAAAATAAGGCAAAATGCAAAAACTTGACGGTTCCTTCACTAACTTTGCCAAAAAAGTGAAGAACCATCGAAAGTAAGCATCCATGGTGAAAAACAAATATAATTTAAGCAGATGCGGTAAAAATAACGGAGTTGCGGTAAAAATAACGCAACTAGGCAAAAAAACACAACAGCTAACAAAAAATGTAAAATTACACTCAGCACACTGAAAAATTAAATTTGTGAGGAAAACTTTACCAAGATAAGCGAACAAGGAAAGTCAAGAGGTACCTCAGGGGCAATGTTGCTCAGCCAGTGAAGAAAAAATTTTGAAGCCCTTCAGGCTGCTCTCACTCAGCTCACTCCCCTCCTGTTTTTTGACTGGCTAATTCCCAAGTTCATTTAAATAAATTCTCTTAAAGGCATACCTCCGGGCCAGTTGCCCTAGCCAGCCAACTGCTATAGTTACTGATGCTAATGGAGTCCTGGGGTAAGAAATATAGATTTGACTGGGTGACCAGGGAATTAGATTGGATGCAGTGGCTGGTGCAGCCTACCTGGATTTCAGTAAGGCCTTCAACACCATTCAACGTAGGAGACCAAGTTGGGCAGCCTGGGAGTGGGTATTAAGGTGGTAAAATGGGTAAGTAATTGGCTGAAGGATAGGCAACACAACAGAGGGCAGAGGGAAGGGTGACCAACAGGGTGCCACAATGATCGGTACTGGGGTCAGACCTCTTTGATATCTTTATTAGCAACACTGCAGGGTTAGAAGGGAAAGTATGCCTTTTTGCAGATGACACAAAGCTCTGCAACAGGTCAGGCACTCGGGGAGAGGAGAGAAGAGGAGGTATCTAAGCAAGCTTGAGGAGTAGTCAAGAGTGTGGCAACTAAGATTCAATGCAAAGAAGTGCAAAATCATGCACTCGGGACACAGAAACCCAGAGGCAGAATATATGATAAGGGGAGTGGTACTGACGATCACCAAACAGGAAAGGGACCTGGGGGTACGAACATACGAAATTTGCCAGCAGATAAAGGCCTAGAGGTCTATCAAGTCTGCTCGAATGTGCAGCTAGCACCCCTTATTCTGCAGCTGCCCCTCCCTTCCACCCTTCCCCTTCATTAACCCTCCCCCTTGTCCTGTCCTATCCTCATTTGAAGCAGTCCACTATTCTACTGCATACCACTTCAGGAGGTAACGCATTCCACCCAGCCACCACCCTCTCTGTAAAAAAGTGTCTCCTCATCTCCCTCCTGAACCTTCCTCGCTCCAGTCTCATATCATGGCCCCTGGTCCCTCCCCTCCCTTACTTTGAACAGCCCCTCTGTACTTGTCTTGTTTATTCCTTTCATGTATTTAAAGGTTTCAATCATGTCACCCCTGTCTCTCCTCTCCTCCAGTGAGTACATGTTCAACTCCTTCAACCTCCTCTCGTATGATAAGTCCCCCAGCCCCTTGATCATCTTTGTCGCTCTGCGCTGCACCCCCTCCAGTAACTTAATGTCCCTCTTCAGATACGGACGCCAGTACTGCATGCAGTACTCCAGGTGTGGTCTAACTAATGACCTATACAGTGGCAGAATCACCTCCTCCCTCCTCGAGGATATACCCCTTGCAATACAACCCAGCATTTTGTTGGCCTTTGCAGCTGCCTTCCTACACTGTGCCGAGTTGTTCATTGATCCTGTAATGAGCACACCCAGATCCTTCTCCTCCTCTGTCTGGGCTAGCTGCACTCAGAAGTGGCCAGGCAGTGTGACAAGGCAGTAGGGAGAGCCAGTGGGACACTGGGGTGCACAGGGAGGGGTATCACCAGCAGAAAGAAGGAAGTGGTGATACTGCTGTACAAATCATTGATGAGAACTCATTTAGAGTACTGTGTCCAGTTTTGGAGGCCACATCTCTGGAAGGACAAAGACAGGGTGGAGGCAGTCCAGAGGGGGGCAAATAAAATGGTGCAGGGTCAACACAAATAGCCCTACAAGGAGAGATTAAAGGACCTCAATATGTACACCTTGGAGGAAAGGAGGTAGAAGGGGGATGTGATGGAGACTTACAAGCACCTCATGGGTATAAGTAAGGTACAAGAGAGAAGCATTTTTCAGAGAAAAAGATGTTCAAGAACAAGGGGTCATGCTATAAAGCTGGAGGGGGTAGACTCGGGAAATGTGAGAAAGTACTTCTTCATGGAAAGGGTGGTGGATGCATGGGACAGCCTCCCAGCGGAGGTGGTGGGGCAAAAATGGTAACGGATTTCAAAATTACATGGGATAGGCATAAGGGAATCTTAGTGGCTAGGTCGTGGTGGATAAAACCAGAAATCAAGTAGGTTCTGTAGTACTGTAGGTAGGGGAAATGGGCAGACTAGGTGGGCCAAGTGGTTATTATCTGCAGTCAGTTTCTATGGGTCTATGTATGAGTGGAAACCGACAGGAGGGAGGTTCAGGAAGGACACGAGGAAGTATTATTTTACAGGAAGGGTGATGGAGCCGTGGAACAGTCTTCCAGACGAAGTGGTGGGTACTAAAACCACTGATGGTTTCAAGAACAGTTGGGACAGAAATGAAACATATAGTAGGGACTTGGGGTGGCAGAAACTGGGAGGAGAATGGGGGACAGATGGGGAGCGCTAGGACCCTGGACGCACACTAAGTCCCAGGGCTATACAGGGAACTCGGGCAGACTGGAAGGACCACTGGTCTTTTTCTGTCGTCACTGTCTATGTTTCTAGTTTAAGGTTTAATTTTAGTGCCATACTGAGAAATAAAAAGTGAGTATTTGTACAATACAAGTATCTGTGTTCGGTTTTTACTACAGGGTTTGTCTTCAGTTAAGATGTCCCATACTGTATATATTTGGTTCCATTCAGTACCACTGGTACTTTGGTTACAATACTGCCGGACACCTGACTGTATTATTTCTTATGTAATCTAACCCCTGATTAAGCCTTAATGCTCAAGGAAAAAACATCGGCAATTTTCAATAATCAAGTTGTCAGAATTAAATACCTGTAAAAAAAACATTAGTCATATCCATGCTCTTCTTTGTTTTATTTAGCGTGTGTTTGAAAGTGGCTGCTTTCTTGTCCGGCTTGCCATGATGGATGTAAATAGGTTAGGCTACTGCTGGCCCTTAGACATGTACGATACCATCACGTCACAATATTAACATTACAGGTATGGTGCACATAGCTGAAGTGTGACCACAAAGAAGGGAGCCGTTAGAAACTGCTTGGTACTGCCATTTAGGTTGTAGCGCACCGCTAGTTAAAGAACCCATCATAATAAGCTTCCAGATATACTTCTTACGGCCACCTTCCCCCTAGATGTACAACCAACCAACCACAGATCAGCCGGGGAGGTCCTCAGTGGTTTTCACGTGCATCAGCCCCTTCCACATTGTCTGTTCTGCCCTGACAGAGAAGTATCTACCTGCTTTATTTGATGGATGGATTTTGAGTGCTCTCCTCCAGTGATCTGATCCAGCAGGTCGTCCACTCTTTTCTCGGTATAGCTTCCACAGTTTTTAACAAACTCCAGCAAACTGAGAGGAAAAGGAAACCACTTCAAAACACATACTTCTTTGTTTATGAAGGCACATCAAATAAACAGAAAAAAAAACTATTCAGAATGCAAGCAGAAATGTATTTTTGATGTTTAATACCATGGGATTACCAATCAGTGCTGGAATACTACAATTAGAGGTTTCTATGCAAGTATAAAAGAAACTCGGCAGCAGCCTAGCAGGAATAAGTGCAAGGATAAAATAACACGGCACAGATAGTAGAATACTATTGATGGATCCAGTAACATATTCTCTGGTTTATGCTCTTCTTGGTATTTACTTCCTCACTTCTGTTCTTCATTCTTGTTCTTTTTTGGTCACCTATTTTTGTACCCAGGTATCTCCTGTAAGAGAGACCTGGTCCCAGTGAGCCTATCCAGTTATCAACATAAATATATAAATGATATATCTGACTAAAATAGGATTTCAGAATTCTTTAGAATGCTAGTAATTTAACTGGTCGAAAAATATCACCTGACCATTCACTGATTCCCAGAAAATGCATGATTTGTCATTAACCTAATGCAATATACCAAGCAACAGACTGACTACAAAAAACAAGCCTTTTTCTAAAAAAAAAAAAAAAAAAAAAATCCATTTTAGAAGTGTAATAACCCACTTCAGGATATGCATGTCTTGAGAATTAATGCACTTTTCGTTGACCCTATACCTACCAATTCACTGGGGGCATGCACTAATTCTCTAGAAATGCATGCCCTTTCATGGATTATTGCTTACTTAACAATTCAACATGGAAATAATGCAAAGCCCCGTATTCAAAAATAGAAAAGGATGTAAACAGAAACCTGATGGCTGAAGTCCTGTAACATGTTTTTATTATATATATCAGCAGACATAAAGTAAAATAAAAAATTACTCACCTTAGTAATTGATTTTCTTCTCATGGAGTCTTGCTATATTATGACTATATGCAGTCAGCCACTGCAGCTGAACTGCCCCGGAGAGGAAAGAGTTAACTCCAGAGAGTCTGGAGTTCCACAGCGCGAGGGCGCTATACCAAAGCTCTATCTGGCCAGTTTCAAATGAAACTGTCAGATTCAATAAGCCAACACTAAGCAACAAGTCTGTGTGAAAGCTTCACACTAGCCAAGTGGCTACCTACTAGTAGGAATAACAACAATATAAACAGCAATAATAATAATAACAATGAATAATAGTATTATTAGTTTCTCCCTAACAAGCACTATTAGACCCCCTTCCCCAAAGACTCCAAGTCCAGGAAGGGGCCAACATATTACTTAAAACAGAAATACCTGATTCCTAACCTAAATAAAGGGGTGAAGGAAGAACTAAAATAGCATGACACAGTGCTTGCATTAATTTGCCACCCCTACCCAAGTAGAAGTTCTGAGAGGGGCAGGAGGAGGGTGGTCATAATATAGCAAGACTCCATGAGAAGAAAAGCAATTACTAAGGTGAGTAATTTTTCTTCCAAACACCATGAAGTCTTGCTATATTATGACTATATGCAGATTACACAGCAGTACCTCCATGGAGGAGGGTCAGAACCTACTTAGAAATAGGCTCTGAAGCACAGCTGTGCCAAACGAGCATCTCTCCTGGACTGAATATCCAGGGAATAATGCTTGGTAAAAAGTGTGAACTGTTTTCCAAGTAGCAGCTTGACAGATTTCCAGAATGGGAATATCTCTAGCAGCCGCTAGAGATGCAGCTGTACCCTGGTGGAGTGAGTCCTCAGTCCTGAGGGGGTTCTCTACCTAGTTTTTGATAAAATTGGATACAGAGACAATCCACCTTGCAACTGTCCTCTTAGTGGCAGGTTTCCCTTTGCCAACCTTGCCATAGGTAAGGAAGAGTTGGAGGGATTCGAACCTGTGACCCTTGGTGCGTTCCAAATAGTAGCTTAAGGCTCTTTTGACGTCCATAAATACTGGAAGAGAGATGGATTGGTTCAGGTGGAAATCTGAAACCATTTTAGGCAAAAACTTTCTGTTAGTCCTGAGGACTACCTTATCTCTGTGGAAAGAGATAAAATCTTCTTCCACTGACAGGGCCTGTAGTTCACTTATGCGTCTGGCAGAAGTGATAGCCACTAGGAAAACAGTTTTACAAGTCAGAAACTTGAGCTCTGCTGAGGACAGAGGCTCAAGGGGGTTGCATTTAACTGAGCAATGCAAACATTCAGGTCCCAGGCGGAGCTGGTTCTTGAAAAGGAGGGTTGGTGAAGTAACCCTTTAAAAACTTGGAAAGCACAGGGTGAGAAGAAAGGAAGCAGGCTTCCCTGCTGACAGAAAAGCAGAGACAGCTGCCAGATGAACCTTTAAGGTAGCTGGCCTAAGGCCTAAGGAATTTAAATGGACCAAATAGTCCAGTAAATGGGCAGATCAGCAGATTCTGGGATAATCTGCTTCTCAGAGCACCAGATGGAAAACCTTTTCCACTTAGAATTGTAAGTGGCCTAGTGGAAGGCTTCCTGAAGCCTTTAAAATATCAAAACACCTGAAAGGTGTAAGTCAGCAATCTAACTCCTCAAGAGCCATGCCTTGAGATGGAGGGATTTGAGGTCCGGATACCACACTCTCCCCTGTGCACAGGCCAGTAAGTCGTGGACTCTGGGCAAGCTCAGGGCAGGGTGGACTGTCAAGGACAGAAGCAGTGGGTACCAGGGCTGTCTGGCCCAATCTGGAGCAATCAGAATCACCTTGCAGGGCTGAGATCTGATTTTTACTAGTACCCTGAGAAGAAGGGGAAAGGGGGGAAAGGCATACAGGAACTTCCCTTTCCAATCCAACTGAAAGGCGTCCAGGGGGACTGATCCCAGCACTGGAGGCCTGCAACAAAACAGAGGAAGTTGGTGATTGTCTGGGGCTGCGAAAAGATCTATCTGAGGGGTGCCCCATCTGGCAAAGACTGACCCCAGCACCTGAGGATTCAGAGCCCATCGTGATGGCCCTGAGAAATCCTGCTGAGGGCATCCGCCAGGACATTGTCCTTCCTGGAAGGTGAACTGCTATCAGGGAGGTGTTCAGGAGTAAGCCAGAGACCACAACTTCATTGCTTCGGTGCACAAGGCTGATGACCGAGTGCCCCTTGCTTGTTGATGTACCACATTGTTGTGGTGTTGTCTGTCCTGACTTGAACTACTTTGTTCTGGACAGAAGCTGAAACGCCTGAAGAGCTAAAAAGACAGCTCTGAGTTCCAAAAGACTGATGTGGGAGCAGAGATTCCTGGGGGAGACCACACTCCTGAGTGGACAGGTCGCCCAGTGAGCTCCCACCCTAACAGGGAAGCATCCGTGGTGAGGGTGAGGGTGGAAACGGAATGAAAGGACCCCTGTTTTAGATTGCTTTGATCCTGCCACCAGTGTAAGGCCAGGATCAGGGTTTGGGTCACTGGAACCAATTTGGAAAGGGGGTCCTCCTTTGAGACCAATAGGCCCTCAAATGGAACTGAATGTCCCTCATCTGGAATCTTGCCCTTGCACTACAGCTGTGGAAGCAGCCATGTGCCCTAGGAGTTGCAGAAAATGCCTTGCTGGTCGAGAGACCCGTGAGGGTAAAGGAGGATGCCAGGGCAATGAGTCTGTCTACCCTTTCCGAGGGAGAAATGCCTGGCTAACTTTGTGTTCAATTCTGCACCTATGAAAGTTAGTACCTGAACTGGTTCGAGAACTGACTTTGGTAAATTCAGCAGGAATCCCAGGGAAGTGAGGAGCTGCTGGGTGACTTGCAAGTGGGATTTTACCTGATCTGAGGACTGACCCACTATGAGCCAGTTGTCCAGGTAGGGAAACACAGCAATCCCTTGCCTTCTTAAATGAGCCACCACCACAGCTAGACATTTCGTGAATACCCTTGGCGCAGAGGTAAGGCCGAAAGGCATTGCCCTGAACTGGTAGTGGCCTGAGGGAGTTCGAACCTGAGGTACTTTCGGAGAAGGCCTGATCAGAACATGAAAATAGGCATCCTTGAGGTCCAGGAAGCTAACCAGTCCCCTGGCCTCAGGGAGGGCAAAATCATTGTCAGAGTTAACATTTTGAACTTTGGTTTCAAAGATGCTTGTTCAGGTACCTTAAATCTAAAATGGGCATCATTCTCCTGTCTTTTTGGGGTAAGAAAGTATCTTGAGTACAGCCTTGCCCTGATGGCAAGGAGGGACCCTTTCTACTGCTTTGCAGTCCAAAAGAGAAGAAACCTCTGCTTCCAAAGCAAGGGCTTCTGAAGGATTTGCAGTGGAAAAATGTCTGGTTCTCATCTTCGAAACTGTTTGAAGCCGAGAACCAGACCCTGGCCTATTACTCCAGAACCCACCTGTCCGAGTTAGGGACACCCAGTTCTGGCTGAAATAAACCAACCTGCCCCCACTGGTACAGGAGAATCGGCCCTGGGCACCCCATCAGGTGCCTGCTTGGCAGTAGCCTTAGGCTGAGGGGAGGGACGGTTTACTTGTGCCCTGTCTACCTCTGCCTCTAAAGAAACCCCTGTGCAAATGCAGAGGAGGCCTGAATTGGTAAAAGGCCTGTGGAAAGGCCTGCCCCTACTCTGGGAGTGCCTCTGTGGAGTGGCATGCCTCCTTAGCCTGGGCACTTCTGTAGGTAGTTCTGTATTCATCCATCTTTTTCATATAGTTTTCTGTTTGTTCCCCAAACAGAGAATTACCCACAACAGGAAAATCCATAGCCTTTGACGGAGTATCTTGGGACAGATTAGTGCATCTGAGCCATGCCAACCTACGGAAAGCTACAGAAGTGGCCATGACCCTAGAGGATACATCATTAACATCAACAGCAGTATGAAATTGAACTTTAGAGGCTTCAATGCCATCAGCAGCCACCTGTTCCAACTCACTAGCCAGCTGGCCATGGGCCTGCTTGGCTAACTGCAATACTGTGTCCCACCTAGATTTCTGATATCTAGCCACATAAGCCATATAATTTGCCTGCCTGAGTCCCAAAGAAGCTGCCATATACTGTTTTTTCGCCATGGCATCAATCTTCCTGGAATCCTTATCAGGAGGATGTGAGGCCAGAGGAATATTAGCCTTGTCACAGGCTGCAGCTTGTACCACACCTACATGACTACACTGCTCAGTAAGGAAGTCTGTATCAGAGCCTGACAAGGTATATCTTCTGTCCATTTTTTTATCTACAGGAGGGACAGAATGAGGATTTTTTAAAATCTTTGTTGTTTGCTTCCTAAATGACTTATGCAAAGGAATAGACAACCTCCTAGACTCTGGTATATCCATCATTTCTACATAATCAGGCTCCTCTTGCTCATCCACAGCTTCCTCTAAGGAAGCTGGAGGTTTCTGCAACCTTTTGTAAAACATAAAATGAGAGGGGACTCAGACAGAATAGGAGGAGATTCTAAAGGTCTGTCTGGGGAAATGTCCGGTTCAATGGGCACGTACAGACCCTCCCAGCCACACATGTAATGATCAAATTCCTCCTCCCCCTCCTGTGGTTCATAAAATTCCTCAACATCATACTCCTGAACCACTGGTACTGAACGAACCAACCTTTTACCAACTGTAGGTGGTTTGGCAGGACCCTGAGACAGTGACTGGGCAATCTGTATGGCTTTAGCTATTTCTGCAGCAGTTGGAGAGACAATTTTGGACTCCAAACCTACTGATTTCTTTGTCTTTTTCACTGAGACTGGTTCCCCTGAACCAGCCTTCCTTTGCCCGAGGAAGTCTGCCCTGGACAGGGCACTCCCTCTGGTCCAGTGGGTACTGGACCGGGCTGGCCATCGGGTCAGCGGACTTGGCCTCTCGTTCCTGAGCCGGCCCAATCTCTTTCCAGGGTGGCTGCAGGGAAATTTTTACACACCTGACAGTCTGACAGGAGGTGGTCAGCCCCCAGACAATAAACACAAGTGGTGTGTGGGTCAGCCTTGGCAAAGGCTTCCCCACAGACATCACAGTGTTGAAACCCAGTGGGCCCGGTTTTTCTTTTGGGTTTCTCAGACATAATGCCAGCCTAACCAAAACTTGCCCTTTTGATGGCAGTGCCAGGCAAGACACCCTTATCGGTTCCTAACCGTGTCACGGGTATTGAAAAAACCTATTTAAAAGCAAGGTTTTTAGAACCGATAAGCAGGAACCGCACTCTAAAAGCCCAACCAACACTTTAAAACATTAAATTAAGCAAACCGATCGGTTCAAACCGAACCGATAATTGAATTTCCATAGACTTTAAATTTTCTACTACGGTTTACCAGAGAGAGCTTTTAACGAAATGCGGTAAAATAAATACTTTTGCGGTTCAAATGAACGAAAATACCGCTGAACCGAGAAATGAACCGATGTGAAGGAGCTGATCTCCGGAGCGACTGTTCAGTGAAGCGGAGTAAAGAATCTGACAGTTTCATTTGAAACTGGCCAGATAGAGCTTTGGTATAGAGCCCTCGCGCTGTGGAACTCCAGACTCTCTGGAGTTAACTCTTTCCTCTCCGGGGCAGTTCAGCTGCAGTGGCTGACTGCATATAGTCATAATATAGCAAGACTTCATGGTGTTTGAAACAAACAATTCCATATCTCTGCTCTTTTCCAATCTGATATCACCTGCTATATTCACTGTGCATGTTGTCCAATATAGATTAGCTTCTTTTTTTAATCAATATGTTGATTCATACAGATGCCCTCCATCAGGGACCTTACTGACAACTTCTTAACCATGACAACCCCCTTACCTCGCTTTGTCAAGGTCCCCAAACGCTTGCCCACCAACCTGTGTTGGGGGAAGCACCCCTTCCCATGGGGCACAATCTAGTGCAGAACAGGAAGAGGCATGGATTTGTGAATGCTGGTGCGTGATCCTTCAGGTGGCCACCATTTTCCATCAATGTCACCCTTGCCCTCCTGCCTTCTCGTTGGCACTGCATGCAACTCCAGTACCTGACTCGTGTACACAATAAACCCCTACTGATGAATAAGCCCCCTGGCCCACTACAGGAGTTGCTCTAGTGGTGGGCTGCAATGCTGCCCTCCTCAGACTGCAATATGCTGCCATCAGCTTCCACCCTGGTACCTCCGCGGTCATTTTTCCGGTGCCAGAGCCCATTGCCTAGACCGGACGTGACATCTTTTTTCTTTTTCTGGTCCCGCCCCCTGCAGATGTCAGCACTCGGGGAGGATCAATGAGTCAGAGGCATGCAGTGACGCACCTCTGCCTCTCCCAAGTGTTACGTCTCCTCTGCTGCACAAGCACCACCTGTGGTCACCCAGGTGGTGGCGGTATTGCAGCTAGGAGTGCTGCCCACCCCTCCCAGAGGAGGAGAGAGGCCTGTCAGGTGCTCAATCCTTCTCCATCCAGTCGGCCCTCTGACTCACTACCGAACTTGGGTCACCGGTGTCGCAAGCAGTAGCGCTACAAATGCTTCATAACTGTAAAGGTGGACCCTTTACACTGAACTGGTTCATGCTGCAGATTATGTTTAGTGCCTCTAGACGGAAATGAACTGAACAGTTTTATTCCATAATGGTGTCTCTTTTTTTGCCATACAGCTTTTTGCTCTCAGATACCCAACTTTGCTCAACCCTTAGGTTCTCCCAGTGACCTCCCAGCCTTGTCAGCTGCTCCCCCTCACTGCTGGATGACTGGGGATCCACAAAGAGTGGGGCCACAAAGTACCAGCGATGGTCATACAGGCGGTCAAGGAACATGGTGTTTTTCCTCTTTTTTCCCCAATCCCCAAATCCTGTCCACCTCCCAGTCACGCTGGTCGGTGTCTGTCAGGCCTCACACACAAGCAGCAAATGCCCCCACAGAGGACACAAACTCTCAGACCCACTGCAGGGGTCGCAGCAGAGGAGGAACCCAGTGTTGTCCCTCCCTGGCTGGGAGAGCTGCCAAGCAGCAGTGTTACCCCAGCCCCTCTCAGCTGCCCAACCCAGCTCCCAGGCCCACTCCTGAACCTGGGTCGTCTGTGTGGGAGTGTAACATGCTGCCCACTGGTCAGCCTACAGAGTCTTTTAACAGAAATGATCAGCAAGGCCATACGTAAAGAAAACACACAAAAAGTGGCCTGGATCACTACTGAATGCTTCGAGGTATGAAGACAGGGCCTCTGATTCCACTCTTTATAAATAGATCTTACAGACTGCAAGAAAAATTGTGTGAAACAGCCTCACCTTAGAGCACACTGTACCCCAGTTTCGTCACCATATGCAGAATACAACAGCTCCATCTCATCAGCCTTCAGGTCAGGGAAGACCGTGTTATTCTGCAAAGACTGTGCAGTATAAGCACTACTTAAATAGGTAACTGTTGTGAAAGAAAATGGACAAAAAAATTAGGAAAAAAAATGTTTTTCAAACATGAATTTCAGAACAAGTATGAGCACTGTGGACTAAATGGGTTACTGTAGCTGTTGGTTCAATTAGCCCTGGTCACATTACTTAAATAAAAAAAAAAACATAACTTCAAATGGGTCCTTTTAAGTCGTCTTTGTCGGGCATTGCAGCATTCTCCCTCAGTGGCATCATTGTTACTAGGGAAATCTGTGTTCCATGGCATGCTGGGTAAAATGATGACTCAGAGCTTCCAAGTACAAGCTACAGTTTTTAACTATGAATCTAGCGACAGGCATTTTTTGTTATTATTAGTAGTAGTAGAAGCAGTGGTAGTATATACATTTAATGAATAGGAAAAAAAAAAGTAAGTTACTTATCATAAATGTAGATCTTCAAGTATATTTTCACCACAGAGTACCACTCTTTGGTCTCAGGCTTTAGGCACTAGGGGAGTAAAACTTTTCAGACATGTTGCAAGCACCAATGCATTTGCAACAACATGTACTGTGTTCAACAGATGTTGAAGTATGTCCTATCTGCCTCAGTTCTGTTAGCAACCAGAATGCAAAATGCAGGAAACAAGCGTATGTTTGCAGTTGGACAAAGAAAAGAAAAACGTAGACACTTTAAAGAAAACCCTAATATAAATGATTAGCAACTTAACGGGAAGGAATGCGAGAGCTTTCCTCCCATAGGTGCTACCCTATCAAGAGCAGAAAGGTTGCACAAAATAAACCCTATATAGAGTCCCAAGGAAGCTCTGATTCACAAGCCCTACATGAGGGAGGAAGAACAAAAAAGGCAGTGAATCTGGACAGCTACTCCCTTAGTACAGTTAAGAAATGTGTAGACTAGAGTAACAATCTAATAATGCTAAGGCAAAATGTGTGTGCAAAGCACAAAGGCAGACAGGGTGGGAAAATCTTTGTCTTTAAGAGTGGGAACCTGCCTCCTTGGGGTCCATATTGCTTGCAGCCATCAGAAAAACACAGTCTAGCTGGAAAGACCATGGAGTAGGGTATACCGAAATCCTTTAGTCTTCATCTGACTTCATTAAAAGCCCTGCGTCTTGTTCAGTTCATGTCAATACTTAGTAGCCCCAATTAACTGGGTACTCTGGAATGTACAGTCTTTCTTCATCAGTTGTGTCGGCTATATTTAACTGCTTAATAATACTTTTGACTTTGAATATGTGGCACTGGCTGCAATACAGCTCCGGACATGTTTAGTCAATGGTTTACTGAAGTAAGTTTGAAGTTACCCTCAATGCTGTACCAATGGAACAGGCAGTCCCCATTCTTGGTAATGGAATTGGTATTACTATTACTCTGTATACATGTTCAGCAATGTGTTTTGTGCAGTTGTACAAAATGCTATAAATAAAAACTTAAAAAAAGGAAAAAAGTGGAAACCTATGTGTTGAAAAGTAGCTAGATGCAATCGAATGCATCCATATTCCCACGATGGAAAGGGAATTACCATGAGAAAAAAAAAAAAAAAACAGCAAGAGATTCCACTGGAGAGACAGAAGTCTCAGTGATAGGGAGGAAACATTTTGGATACAAGGTCTCTGCAACTGATACTGCACAAGCAAGTGGGCTGATGAAAAGAGGAATGCGATGCCCATTATCCATGCCAAGTAAGGCACAGATTCTCAAACTTGTATATGGTATTTGTTTAAAATATTTCAAGAGAAACTCTATCTGTGCATTACTGTTTGGGTCAAGGCATGAGATATATCAGCATTTCCCTTGAAAGAAAGCTGGGTGTAGTAGACAATAGGGACATAAATCGAAGAACACTCTGTCTCAGCCCTGCATGGTGGAAAAGCAGGCATGAAATAACCAGTCACCTAACACAGGAAATGGAAATTACGTACCTACCGTAATTCTTGATCTTTTTGGACGAAGTTGCCAGAACTTAATCATACTAATGGGACTATGCCGGAGGCGGTAGGACCCAGCAGGAGCCAAACTTTTTCAGGAGGGCAGCGCTGAGATGGAACTGCGAGGAAGCGGCACCGTGAGCCAGGCTCGCACAGTATAGATTATCTCGGTGTCGACCCTCCAACCGCCTCAGTACCCCCCCCCCCGAGGAGGTGCAGTGTAACCAATCTAGAGAGGACTAATCCAAAAATCGGACATAAGATAGTCCGAATGACCCGTGTAAGAAGGGTCAAAGAACCAAGTCTTCACAGCCCAACAACTGAAGGACTGAAGACCATAAACAGAGAAGTGAACTCGGGGGATGGCAGGCGGGCGTGTGAATGAGTAGTGGAGACTTCATCCAAGAAGATCAAGAATTACGGTAGGTTCGTTATTTCCATATCTTCCTGGACATAAAGTCTCCACCACTCATTCACACTAATGGGAGAGTACCAAGCTAAAATAATCCCCCCCTTCCCGAGACGGGCGGCAGGAGAAAAAGGAGCTTACTTTTAGGACAGAAGTCCATTAAGCATCGTCCTGCCAAAGGACTGATGCTGTCTGACATGGACGTCCAAGGCACCGTGCTGAACAAAAGTGTGCACGGAGCTCCAGGTGGCTGCACTGCAAATGTCTGCAATGGGGACATTACGAATTTCTGCCAGAGATGCCGCGACTGCTCTGGTAGAGCATGCGTACACTTTACCTTCCAGCTTGAACTGTGCCATGTAGTAGCAGTGGCTAAGGCATGCCACGAGCCACGCTGAAATGCACCTGATAGCAACAGGCTGACCCAGCCGGGTTGTGCTGAAGGAGACAAACAGTTGCTGAGCCTTGCGAATTTCTTTCATTCTGTCCAGATAGAAACACAAACCTCCTTTTACATCCAAAGAATGAAGGGTACTCTCCTTCATTCCAGACATTAGCAAAGTAGGTAGGAAGGACTAAAGGTTGATTCAGATGAAATTCTGAGATGACCTTAGGGAGGAACGTAGGAGGAGTCCTAAGAACCACTTTGTCCTTGTGAAATACAGTATACGGGAGGTTTGTGACCAATGCGTTTATGTCTGATACTCTATGAGCGGACGTAGCGTCCACCAGGAAGGCCATCTTACAAGTAAGGAATTTCAACTCGTAAGTAGCTAGAGGCTCGAAAGGTTTATGAGTGAACACGTCTAGCACAAGATTAATGTCCCAGGCTGCAACTGGACATCTAATGGGAGGTCTGGAGTGCAGAATGCCCTTAAGAAACCTCTTAACTAATCGGTAACTGAGCCAGAGACACGGAAAGTAGTGGCTCATGATATGCGGAAATGGTGCAAAGATGAACTTTGACTGTACAGTATTGCAGACCTGTGTTTGAGAGGTCTAAGAGGTACTCCAGGACTTTATTCGGTGGGCAGAAAAAAGGATTCCAAGAGGATTTTGCACACCAGACAGAGAAACGCTTCCATGTAGCTGTGTAGGTTTTTCTGGCAGCCAGCTTCCATGCAGCTAAAAGAATATCTTAAACTCTACGAGAAACATTAAATCTGTTTACCTCTATCTCAAGGGCCATTCGTGGAGGTGAAGAGACCTCAGATTGGGATGAACTACAGAGCCCTGGGTCAGAAGGTTTGTCTGAAGGGGAGGCAGTTTCAGAGAGGTTTCTGGTAGTTTGTAGATCAGAGGAAACCAGATCTGACGAGGACAGAAGGGGCAATGAGAATCATTCTTCCCCCTGTGCCTCCAGTTTGCGCAGTATTCTCCGAACTAGTGGAAGAGGAGGAAATACGTAATGAAAGCATTTTGTCCACTGCAGCCTGAATGCATCCTGACAAAAAATGCCAGGTCCTGGATTTATGGAGCAGAAGAGAGGCAGTTTTGCGTTGAGTGGGGACGGAAAAAGGTCCAGGTACAGAGTTCCCCACTCTTCGAAGAGTGACTGAACGACGGTTAATTCGAGAGACCACTCGTGAGGATCTGCCTCCGTTCTGCTGAGATGGTCTGCCTGTTTGTTTTGTACTCCTGGCAGGTAAACCGCCTGAATTAGAGCCTTGTGCTCTAGGCACCATTCCCACACTCTCACAGCTTCCCTGCATAATGGGTACGAGTGTGCACCGCCCTATCTGTTGATGTAATACATCATTGCCCTGTTGTCCATTTGAAGGAGAATGCTCTTGCGACAGAGTATGTCCTTCAAAACTTGGACTGCATGGAGGATGGTCCTCATTTCCAGAATGTTTATGTGGGGTTGAGACTCGTCCTAGGTCCACATGCCCTGGGTGTGGAGATCCTGGCTGTGAGCTCCCCAGCCCATCAGGGATGCACCCATAGTAATGGAGATCTAATGATCCAGAGGGGCGAAGGGATACCCTTTCAGAAGGTTGTCCCCTTGCGACCACCAGGTGAGGTACCGCTTCAGTGGGTCTGTCACCTTGATGTGAAAGGACTGAGGATGAGTGGTTGGCGACCACTGAGTAATGAGCATCCACTAAGCGGTTCTCATGTGAAGATGAACCAAAGGCACCATGAACACTGAGGATGCCATGAGACCCAGCATCAAGAGAGCGTGAACTGAGCTGTGTGTTCTCTGATGAAACAGGCCAGCTGTAGGATATCACTCCTACTGTCCTCCGCAAGGAATGCTTTCGCACTGGAAGTGTCCAGAAGGGTTCCTATAAAGAGGAGGTTCAGGGAGGGCTGCAACTGCGACTTTTTCAGGTTCAGCAGGACTCCCATGGATGTGAGGAAGTCTGAGGCCATGGCCACGGCCTCCAGAGTCTCTTGTCTGGAGGGGCTTGTTAGAAGCCAGTCGTCCAGATATGGGAATACTTGAATTCCGATTTTCCTTAGATGCGCCGTGAGAACTGCACAGCACTTTGTAAAAACTCGAGGCACCAAGGATAGCCCAAAGGGCAGGACTCTGAATTGATAGTGCTGATCCAACGCCACGAACCTTAGGTATCTGTGATGTTTTGGGTGTATGAGAATGTGTTGGTAGGCATCCTGCATGTCCAGGGAGGCTAGCCAATTGTGTTGATGAATCAAAGGCAGCAGAGTACCGAGTGATTTCATCTTGAAATTTTCCTTGTAGAGGAATTTGTTTAACTTTCTGAGATCGAGAATAGGGCGCATGCCGCCAGTTTTCTTTGGAACCAGAAAGCACTAGGAGTAGAAAGAACAGGTTACTCACCTGTAACAGTAGTTCTAGGAGTGGTATATGTTGTTCATCCACACTGTCTGGCATTGTCCCTTTCCCCTTTAAATCTTGCCGGAAGTCTTCAAGCTGGCTCCTCCCACCCACCCGGGTGGTAATTACCTCGGCTCCGCCCCATGACGCCAGATCTAGCCCGCTGGAAGCCAGGTTGTGCGCCTAAAGCCGGGGAGGTCGGGTGGGTGCGTGTGGATGAACAACATATACCACTCCTAGAACTACTGTTACAGGTGAGTAACCTGTTCTTCTAGGAGCGTGGATATGTTGTTCATCCACACTGTCTGGCAGACTCCAAGCAGTTCTCCGGGAGGAGGGAGGCAAGGCGCACACCCCCTACTTAGGGAATAGAGATTGGAGAACCAAGGCCCCAAAACCAGCATCCCGACGTGACTCTAGGTCAATGTGGTAATGGGTAATAAAGGTGCTTGCTGACTTCCAGGTAGCGGCCCCACAGATTTCCTGGATAGGGATGTCCCTGGAAGCAGCCACCGAAGCAGCAGTATGACGGGTAGAATGAGCCCTTAGCCCTTTGGGAGGCTCATTACCCGCCAATTCATAGCACAGACCTATGCGTGATGTGATCCATCTCGCAATAGTCCGCTTGGCTGCAGGTCTGCCAGAAGCGGCTTCAGCGTAGGTGATGAACAGCTGGCGAACCTCTCCCCGAATTTCCGCCGTCCTCTCCTTATAATAGGAGAAAGCACGTCTGAGGTCCAGAGTATGGAGCCTATACTCGGCGTCCGAGGTGTAATTAGGGTAATATACTGGCAGGGTCAACACCTGGTTAAGGTGAAACTCTGACACCACCTTTGGAAGGAATTTCGGGTGGGGGCGCTGGACAACTTTGTCCCTGTGAAAGACCAGATAGGGGGAGTCCACTGAAAGCGCCTGGAGCTCCCCGTCCTTCTGCAGCTGACATAGCCACCAAGAAGGCCGCCTTCCCGACAATGCGAAAGTGCAGACTTGTGCATGGGTTCGAATGGCTTGCCCATGAGCTTTGCCAAAACCAGCAAAAGATCCCACGGAGGTGGAGGTTCACGCACCGAGGGATATGTCAGGTCCAGCCTTTGAAAAGTGCCCACCACCTTTCCTGAGCTAACGCCGGCTGACCGACCCGCCCGTAAGCCAATATGGCTGCTAGGTGCACCCTAAGGGTCGATGACCAAGACCCCCTTTGGAGAGGGACCAAAGGTAGTCTAGAATGTTAGCCACCGAGCAGGATAAGGGGTCCAGACCTTTACCCTGACACCAAATGGAAAATCTCTTCCATTTGAAGGCATAACATTTCCTAGCCGATTCTTTTCGAGATGCCTCCACCATGGTGTAGACATCCTCAGAAAGACCCAAAGCCTGGAACTCTAGCTGCTCAGGAACCAGACTGTGAAGTGCAGGGATTGAAGGTCCGGATGAAGGACCTTCCCCTGGTTCAGAAAAATCAGGTCCGGGCGTGTACTGAGCCGCTCCGGGGTCCTGCAGCTGAGGCTGAGGAGATCTGGATACCAGAACTGGCGTGGCCAATCCGGGGCTACCAGAATCACCTTCGCCTTGTCCTGCCTCACCTTGAGTAACACCTTGTGGATCAAGGGAAATGGAGGAAAGGCGTAAAAGAGGCCTGGGGTCCATGGCCTCGAGAAGGCAACCCTGCAGCGAGCCCTGCTGAGGGGGGCCGGCATGGAACAGCCTCAGCTTGGTGTTCTCCCTGGAGGCAAACAGGTCCACCAACGGTTTGCCCAACGAGAGAACAGGTAGTAGGCTACCTCTGGATGGAGAGACCACTCGTGGGATGTCTGGCCTAAGCGGCTGAGAGCATCCGCCAGTTGGTTCGCGACTCCTGCCACATGGATGGCTAGATCCGCCTCAACCCGGCTGACGAAGGTCCAGATCCGGGCGCCTCCTTGCATAGCAGGCGGGAGTCGTGCTGCCCTGTTTGTTGAGGTAGTACATGGTCGTGGTATTGTCCGTCTGGACTTGAACCCACTGACCCGGGCGCTGAGGCCGAGCTGACAGAGCCAGTCTGACTGCCCTGAGCTCCAACAGGTTGATGTGGCATCGGGACTCCTCTGGGGTCCAGAGCCCATGAGCTCTGTGGTCCCCATGTGGGCTCCCCAGCCCATGAGAGAGCATCGGTCGTGGGGCGACCGTCGGCTCGAGGAGGACAAGCGGGATCCTTCCTGCAGATGACTCGGGACGGTCCACCATTGGAGCGTCCCACATCCTCTGGTGACCGTGACCAGCTGGTCGAAAAAGACTCTGACGCTGAGACCACTGGGCAGCGAGCTCCCACTGGAGGGCGCATGTGCAGTCTGGCCCAGCCGGACCACCCGGCATGCATGCCGCCATGTAGCCAGGAAGCGCCGGGAAGTCCAGGGCAGGCGTGAGTGCCCAACCAAAAATGATTGGGCAAAGGAGGAGAACCTCCGCCCTGTCCGCCGGAGCCGAGCTCTGGCTTGGCGAGTCGAGCTCTGCCCGATGAAGCCATCACCTGAGAAGGTACGAGTTCCGATTTGGCCTCGTTGATCAGAAGGCCCAAGTGTGAGCAGGTTCGGAGGGTCAGGTCCCTGGACCTCTCCACCTCCTGAAGGGAGGATCCCACCAGGAGCCAATCGTCCAGGTAGGGGTAAATATGAACCCCCTGGCGCCGAAGATGGGCTGCCACCACTGCAATGCATTTGGTGAAACCCCTTGGGGCCGATGACAGGCCGAACGGCATGGCTCTGAACTCGTACAGGGTCCCTTCGACCCTGAAGCGGAGGAACCGCTGATGAGACGGACGGATAGGGACATGGAAAAAAGCATCCTGAAGATCCAGTGTGCAAAACCACATGTTTCGCTCCAGGGATGGTATGATCTGATTTAGAGTTACCATCCGAAGGTGCGGACCTGAGATACCGATTCAGGTCGTGCAGATCTAGAATGGGCGCCAACCCCGTCCGCTTGGGCACCAGGAAATACCTGGAGGCGAAGCCTGGGTCTGAAGGAGGATCCGTCACTGGGCCACCACCTCTTTGAGGAGAGTAGCGCAATGTCGTCTCGAGAGGACAGACTGGGCGACTGAGATCCGCTCCTCGTGGGGCACCGGCTCGGCTGGGAGGGTACTGCTTGAATTCTGAGGGCAGACCCTGCCCGACAACTTCTAGGACCCATGTGTCCATGGTGATACGGACCAGGCGGAAATGAAGTGGCGGAGCGGCCCCACCGGAGGACCCGAGCTGAAGTGGCCGGGTGCGGGGGAGGACACCCCGCCCGTCACTGGGCAGGCAAGGAGGAGGGGCACCTGGACCAGCGCCTCGGCCTCCTTTTGGGGCTGCTGGGGACCTTGCTTGACCTAGGGCGCCAAGCCTGAGCCTGCTGCTGTTGTTGACCCCCCTGGAAGGGTGGTTGTCTGACCGCAGGGGAAGAATGACGAAAAGGCTTCTTCCTGCGCTTCTGCTGGTTCTTACTTGAAGAACCCTTAGCGGATGTAGCATCTAAGGTGGCATTAGAATTGCTCGATACGCTGCAGGTGACCTGCCACTCCTGGCCCGAAGAGGTCGGTGCCAAGGAAGGGCACATCAGCTAGCTTGTGCTGAGTATCCACGGGAAAGGAGGATAACCTCAGCCAAGCCCTGCCAGTGGATACCGCTGCAGCTAGTGAACGGCACAGGAATCACCACGTCCAGAGCAGTCTGGAGTTGTTGTTTAGCAACAGCTCTGCCTGGTCCCTGACCTGCTTGACCGTGGTCTGCATGTCAGCTGGGAGGTGGGGAGAACTCGGTCCAGCGACCCCAAGAGGGCGTGAGAGAAGTGTGCCATAATCACCGCTGAGCTTGCCTGCGAGGCCCAAAGATGATGCAGCATAGACCTTCCGGGCCGAGTGGTCCATAAGTTTGGACTCTTTGTCTGGAGGCGGTCAGTATCGGCTGAGCTGCCCGTCTGCCTGAATACTGAGGCAGTCACAGGCTTTCTCACCGAGGGGTGCTCAGTAACCCCGCCAAAGACCCTGTGGGCACCTGCTTGCTCATGCCCATGCGGGCAGAAGGAGCTGGGCAGGAGGCTGGACGCTGCCAGAGTTCCAAGGCCGGACCAATAATGGCTTCGGCGACTGGAAATGCCTCGTGGGGTATCCCCTCTTAAGAATATCTGTAAGGGATATTCCGCCTTTTCTGGATAGGCTGTAGGGCCATCCCGTCGATTAGGAAATGAGCCGGAGGATGCCCTGGAAGGAGGAAGGCCTTCTTCCAAGCCTGGCGCAGCTCATCGAGAGTGAAGGCCAGTGTTATCGGAATCGGAGGATCCGATATAAAGGCTGCCCACCTAAGTCCCCTCGATACGCCTAGGCGATCAGGGGTGACCCGTGATTGACAGTCTGTGGGGGAGACCGAAGACTGTCGTGCCTCACTTGGAGGAACCCCGAGGGCAGCTTAGGTGGAGGTTCCACCAAATTGGTGGGGAACCTGAAACGGTTGCGTGCGGAAGACGCACGGAGCCCAAGAGACGGCACGGAGCAATCGGTGTCTGAGGCAGCCAGAGGCTGAGGCCAAGAGATAGCCGGGACCACCGAGGGAGCCGGCTTCTGACCTGCTAGCAGGAATTGCTGCCACATGAGATCTCAGGCGTCGGCAATTTTTTAGGTGAAGCCTCTCCCTAGTCGAGGAGGAAGGGGAACGTGGCGGCGCCTCTGTGGGAGTGCTTGTGTCCTTTTGGAGTCGATCGAGCAAGAGGACCTGCTCCTGATCGAGACCGACGGTGTCGGCTTTATCGATCGGGAGAGACTGGGCTCGTGAACCGAATCAGTTCTTTTTCCCTCGATCGGGAGGCTCCGCGGGCGTGGTCTCCTCGTCGGGGAAGGAGAATCGGCGTTTTCCAAAGAATCATCGACAGGAGTTGGTGATAACGGCTCCATCGGGTCGAGAATAATCTCGGCTGGATCAGCCGACTCCTCGGCTTCTACGCCCGGTACAGACGGAAGGTCTGAAAACCCAGCGGCCGAGGAGGCAATTTCGACCGAAGTCGAGACCTCGGACCGCTCCTGATCCCAGGAGCGTCTTCTTCGACTCGAAGAAGATTTAGGATCCTTTTTCTTCGAACGGGAAGAGTGCGAGCCCGAGGGTGCCTCACCCTTGGTAGGGAGAGACTGGCACAAATCCTGAAAGGATCCTGAGAAGGAAGAGCCCAGGTTGAGCGGCACGAAGAAACCTCGGCTAGCCGAGGCTTGGGCAGCTTCTTCCTTGAAAGCTGCCATGCACTCGAGCTGCTCGGCGGATCCCGCAGCCGCGGAAACCGCCCACCTGGCCTCCTTGGATTTTACCGGTGGGTTGCAGAGCTCCGGTCTACCCAGCTTCAGGCGCGCCAGGCGATCTTCCAGGACGTGTGGTGGGAGGAAGCGCAAATGGAGCACCGCGTAGGTATTGTGAATAGAACCGAGGCAGCACAGACGCAGAGGTGGGAATCGGTGCGCTGGATACTTTCTGTCTGCAAGGACACCAGCGAACCCGGGGATGACTTGTCATCCATGTCCGAATCAGAGTCGTGAACTCTAACGAAGTTTCAGAGCGAAGATGCGGTGAAAACCGTCAAACGAATCCAGGGCCTCAACACTGCAGAAAGCACGAGGGAACCTGAATCTTCCAGCGGAAAGGAAGATCTGGCGTCATGGGGCGGAGCCGAGGTATTTACCACCCGGGTGGGTGGGAGGAGCCAGCTTGAAGACTTCCGGCAAGATTTAAAGGGGAAAGGGACAATACCAGACAGTGTGGATGAACAACATATCCACGCTCCTAGAACCTGTGTTTCACTGGTCCAGTGGAACTACTTCTACTGCCTTGTTGTTCAGAAGGTCTTGCACCTCGGAAGCAAGAAGGTCTGACTGCACAGCTGACAACCTGGGCTGTCGCTTAGGAGGATGATCCGGAGGGGTTTCCAACAGGTTGAAAGAGTACCCCTCGCGGACTATCCTGAGAACCCATTTGTCTGATGCTACAGACTTCCACTGGTCATAGAACTGAGTCAGATGACCTCCTACTGCCGAGGAAGAGTCCCTCTCGGACAGCTGAGGTGGGACCTGGGCTGGAAACTCAGAGAGTAGCACTGGGCACTTTTGGGCCCTGTGCTTTCGGCTGCATTTTCTTTTGCAGCTGAGGAGTTTGGTTTCTGTTAAAACCTCCTCACCGGACACCTATTCCCACCGAGAGGGAGCTGCTGGGGATCTGTCTTAATGACAGACCTAGTCTTCTGAGTAGCCTCTAGTGCCTGCTCCACTTGAGGTCCAAACAGATACATACCGTCGAAGGGTAAGGCCATGACTTTTTTTGGGCATCATTCGTAAAGCCTGCAGCCAGGAATGGCAATGGGTGCAAATGCCAGCCGCCGCTGCTCTGGAAGCAGTACTGAAAGTGTCCATTGCAGCTTTAATCTGTTGATTACTGGACTCGATACCTCTAGTTATGGTCTGTAGCAGCTCTGAGTTAACCTCCGACTCGGGCAGAGTTTCTTCCGTTGCTTTGAGCGAATGCAAAAGAACGTACTCATATTGCGAAAAATAACCCTGGTAGCTAGCAATATGCATGCCCAGAGTTGAAGCAGCAAAGACTTGCTTACCCAAGGTGTTGATCTTGCGAGATTCTTTGTTTATAGGATGGGCTGTGGATTCCTGAGGGAGGGCAGCCTTATCATTCTCTGTGAAGAACCACGATGGCATCAGCAAAGGCTTGTGAGGCTAAGATGGGACGATCCTTGGGAGGGGCATATTTCCTATCTATGGACTTAGCCACAGAGGGAATAAGAGCCGAATTGTTCCACACCATCTGAGAAAGAGTCTCAAAAGAGGGCTGCACCGGAAGGGTTAAATCCACAGGGATTTCTGGAACATGCAGATATTGGAGGCGTAGAAGCTTCCCAGGATCAATTTTCATGGTCTGAAGAGAAAGATTAGAATTTAAATTCTTGAGCAGAGACTTAAAGGAAAGGTCTTCGACCACAGGCTCTGCAAGAGAGTTGATCCCTGACCCCAGGGCGGAGTCGGCATCAAAATCATCACCCAGCTGAAGATCAGGATCAGGCTCAATATCATCTCCTGACAGTCCGGGGGGGGGACTGTATAGACAGGAAAGGAGTGAAAACCAGGAGTAAGAAGAGCAGGAGACAGAATCTGTGTCAAGAACCTCTGGAAACCATATGGCGCTGCTGAAGAGAGGAGCGCCGAGTATAGATGCGGCACTGACACAGAAAGCGGTGCCGCACAGGATGCCAGCAGGGCGCACGGCACTGTGCACGGTGCCAACACTACCCCGGGCACCGCAGGTGGCGCCGAAAGGGGATCCGGCACCGTGCATGGCGCCGACACCACACATGGTGCTGAAAAAGACCCCAGCACTGCAGGCTGCGGCACCGCTGCAGAAGTCTGAAAACTATGATTTGAAGGAAAAGAATGAAAAATGGCAGGAGATAGAGGCATCGGTGTGGACCCCTGTGCCGCAGCCATGTGAGGAGGACAGACACCGGAGCGCGGAGTTGACGGCACCGAAAGAGGCGCCATGCAACTAGGAAGTCCTAACCGCCCACCTGCCGATCCAAAACTTACAGAACCGAATGCCCCGGCGATGGACTGGCCAGTTCAGGGATGACCTCCGAGCCCACTGCTCTATAAGAGCGGCCCAATGGCGAAACTGCTCAATGGAAGCCCCTCTAATAGGCGGAAAGGGGTTCTGGTGTGGAAGAAGCCGGCCACCAGAGACAGAAACCGGCGACTCTGGAAGAGGCGGAGATTGGCCTCTGACCCTGACAGCCGACCGTCTACGCGCAGACATACCAGAGGGTGACCTCGAGTGATGCTGTTTCTTCTTTGACCGGCGGGTCGAAGAAGAATTCGAGGGCGAATGGTGCCATGAATGAGATTGTTTCTTTTTATGCTTTCGGGGGGACTGCCCATCTCCCCTAGAACTGGACCGTTTATTGTCAGAGCCCCCTCCGGAGAAGGCGGCGGACCAGACCCAGCCCTGCTGACTGAACAGCTTTCATGTGAAGTCTCCCTACAGTCACCTGCCCCACTCATGGTTGACTCTGCCAATGGAGGGCTGAAGACTTCTTTCTTGTACAAGTAAGTATATTTTATTAAAATGTACTTGGTACTATTCGTGATAATATACTGTAACGCCTGTATCCCTGCCTTTTTTGCAAAACGACAGGTGGTATGCTGTTGAAGCTGACAGCAGTAACTGGTGGGGACTGGGTTTGGGAAGGACTAGGTTACTTGGCACAGGGGGCCTAGGTTTAGCTACTCTGCACAGGGGCACACAAGTAAATGCGAACACAGGAAGCAATAACTGTAATGTCCAATACCAGGAATGGGATTCTAAAGTGTGGCTTTTATTCACATCCAAACTGAACAAACAAAGCATAGACAGACCCCCACGAGGCTACATTCCTGGTAATGCAGATTAGAGCAACAGAACACTTCTTCACTATTCCAGCCCTCAGACTCTGAACCCACCAGGCACTGGCCGGACTTGCAGCTTTGGGTACACAGCCGACTTGTACACTATGGTTTTCATGGCCACGGCTCCCCCGCCCGGCCACTTGATCACGATCCATATGGGAATGAACCAGTTTTCCTGTTGGTGGCTCCCTCAACCACCTTAGAGCCTTCGACCTTAAGGGAAATTTCCTTCAATCCCATCGCCTGGGTACTTCCTCATCACTGGCCAAGTGCATGAGGCAAAGTAGAAATCCACAGAGCAAATCCGTGGAGGTGGACCTGGTCACTAAAGGTGGGGTCTCCCACCTCCAGCTCCGAAAATCCATACCCAGCCATTTCTCTGGACATTAAACAACTCTTTTGAAAGCTTGGCAATGTAGATTACTGGGTAGACGTATAGCACATCTCCTCTACATGTCTTGGCTTTCCCCTTGTGCTGGACTTGAACATACTTTTACTTTTGGCTAAGCCTATTACTTTAGGCTTCCCACTACTTCAGCAGTCCAATCCCCACTTTAACACAGTTCAGGATGAAACATGGGCCCTTTAGAAAGAGCAGAACTCACCCTTTGGTTGCAGGTGCCCCACAGGCAAATCTTGAAATCTTCTTGTACCCCACACATTTGGGAAAAATAAGGCAACTTCTTCTCTAGCAGTAGCCAGGGGTTGCCCTGGAATAGCAGCAAACTTTCCTGCCCCATCCCCGGAGGGATGGGGCACAGAGACCTGTTCAGCGGTCTCCACCACTTTAAAGAACAGCTTACTGTGTCTCTCTTTAGGTGGAAACACACACCTTTCCCTAAATGTAGCTCTATTTCAGAGCTGAGGCTCCAAGAGCCTGTGCACAGAACTGCTGTGCTCTCTCACAACAATCTCCAACTACAGACTGAGCAGCACTGACTATTCAAAACTCCCAACATTCTAATCTAACTCCCTTCTGCAGATTCCAATGTGGCTCATGCAGCTGCGATAGTTCTATGGTGATATCATCCCTCAGTCTCAGCTGAGACTGAGAAGAGAATGAGACAGTGTGAAATCCATTTAACTGGAGTTTCACAAGCTGCTTTCCCTGCCTACCACTACGCCTTATTGGGATTCTAGTAACCCCGGGTAACAAGGGGGTTACAATACAAAATAATAAAACTGAAAACTAAGCTGCTGTCTGAAGTTTGACTCCTGGTGGGTGAGCGACATCGTCACTGAAGCACACTTGACGGCGGGAAAAAAGGAATTGATGCGGTTGGAGAGTCGACACCGAGACAGTCTATACCACGTGAGCCTGGCTCGCGGTGCTGCTTCCCTGCACCTCCATCTCAGCGCCGGCCCTCCTAAAAAGGTTTGGCTCCCGCTGGAGCCTAACGCCTCCGGCGTACTCCCATTAGTGTGAATGAGTGGTGGAGACTTTATGTCCTGGAAGATCGAACAGTAGTGACAAGGAAAGCCACTGAGGGTATGGTGTTTAGCCACCACAGTAACATTTCTGTCAGCTAGTTACAGCAAAGGTGCTTTGCTGCACGGGACTTCAAATTTGTGGACTGGCTACAGATGTAACCTGGGCGCTGTATAACTGTGGACTACTACCCTGCCTGTTGGGGACCAACTAGGTTGAGGGGCCTGGGCTCTGTTGTGATGGTAAAAGGGGGTTTCTTTCCCAAATGGAAGTAAATAGCGTGGTGCCTAAACCCAGAGTGAATTATAGTGGGCCATATGTTTGTAGGATACAATCCCGGAGATGCTGTACCTACCCACCTCCCCTTCTAGTCACCCACACACAGAATATCATATACCAAAGTAATACTCTATGTTGCATGCAAGTAATAGCTATTGCTAATAATATGCTCACCGCTGTAAGCAGTAACAACGGTAACAGATTTATTATTGGGGAAGAGGGAATGGGAGATGCAAAAATAGAACAGTTGATGACAACTGAAAATTGGAAACAACAGTAAACCATAACAGAAACGTTGTCCACCCCCACAACACCACCATTAAATAAGCCCTCCTCCCCACTGGTACCAGTGTCCCTAAAAAAGTCTACCTGGGTACCCAGACTGAGAAGTTGCAGGCCTGTAAGTTGCCGTGGGTTGGCTGGCGTTGGTGCACTTAAATTTAAAGATGAAACTTTAAGTAACTAATGTGGATCCCTCAGCTCAGGGCAGGCCTGGTATTTACTCACAGTTTGAAGTTCAACACACAGGGTCTGAACAGGGTCAGCAGCTGCAGCTCGATCCGTTGAACTGGGGCCTTGACTGGCAACACTGTCAGTCACTGTGGCTGACAATGAAGTCTGGCAGCTTGTCACCTTCACGTGGTTACAGGCTCTTGCAGTTTGTCACCTTCACGCCGTTTCTCTGCAGATACTGGATTAGGCCAGTCTGGAGGACCAGGGCACACACTTACCTCACACATCAAGGCTTCTATTTCTCAGGGGCAAATGTTTGGTACTGCCTGGCAGTAACAATACTGGGCTGACTCCCCAGACCGTCCTGGATGGCATGAAGTTTCTTCCCCAACTGTAATTCAACCAGTCCCTCACTTTCTGCGGGCAGCAGATACAACTTTGTGGCAGATTTGATAAACAAACTGGCAGACAGAGCAAAATAGTCTCTAGATGAAATTCCACACTCTTGGGCGGCAGTCTTTACCCCTTCTGGCTCCCCAGGCAATGGAAACCCAGCAGGCTCCTCTCGATGCTGTTCTCCGACACTGGATTGCACTTCAAGCTATGGATACACAGTTCCAGCCTCTGTACTGAATAGGCACTATTCTGCAGAGTGCCAAACTATCTTCTTTCAACTGGAAACTGGGATTCTGCCTCTCCCAGCTAGTGGGAGACTTCAGCAAGTCTCACTGCGGTCGCAATGGAAGCCGTGGCCCGAATTCCCAAAATCTCTCTCTTGCTCACTCTCAGCTCCCCTCTTTCCTCAGACAGCCTCTGCCACCATCTGCAGCGAGCAGCCATCTTCCCAACCGCATCAGGGAAAAACACAACTCCACACTGAACAAATTTAGCTGTCCATCACAGAAATGAATATGCATTAAGAGTTCTTTCTAACTCATTGGCTGTCACTAAAGGTGCAAAGAGCAACAGTCACACCCCCTACCCAGGAGCCATAGCTGTAGTCCTTGGTGCTCCTCGATCACTTATTGGGTAATGTAGGATCAGGGGTCACAAAGATGGCATTCATTTAACCGGTTCACATTAAATTACAAATTAATACTTGGAAACAGGCAAACTATGCAGTTTCAACAAACACTGCTCTGCTAGGACATCAGCTGCTCCTATGTACTGTATGCCAATTATGAAATGGGCACTGATAAAGAGTTCTGGTCTGCCTGTCGCAAGCACTGAAGCACTAAGTCCCATATACCAAGCAGAAACACATTCACTGAGCAGGTTAACATTTACGGTGATAGTACACATACTTATAGTTTGCACATTCATTTACATAGCACACTTTTGTTTTCCATTAGGTGTGTCAGAGTCCCTACACATGTTTCAGGATCCCAGGACTCAGAACACACTAAAGACCTGCTCCTTAGCCAATACAGGCAGAACTAGTGGGAGCTCAGCGCAAACTGCATAGACCGTGCCACTAGATGGCAGGACAACAAGTATTTACATAAGTCCTCCACACCTCTGAGCAAGCAGAAGCATCTTTGGGCAACAGGGATCCAGGGCTGGTAGGATCAGACACCAGGAGACAATACTAGTAAGCCCTACCTGACAAGGAAGGGGCGGTTTACACAGAAAAAAAGAATGTTACATCTAGCAACTAATGGGATGTACCCCATCTGGGAAAATTGAATAAAACAATCAAAAATAGGAAACAGAATTTAATTAAAAAAAATCTCTCTCCCAAGCACAAGTTTTTTTAATTTTTTTTGTGATACCTTTTTTTTTTTTGTGCCCATGTGGGCCAAAAAGTGACAAGTGAGTTGAAGAAAGAAAGGAAGTAACCAGCACAGAGTTCAACTGACCAAATGAAAAACTGCCCACTTAAGAAAAAGGGACAGACTACACTACAGGGTGAGTCTCCAGAGCCACTAGCCTGGCTGCGATCACCTATAGATAGATGCAGTATGACGGTGGCTGAGTGGTGCTCTACGGGGAAGATATTCTTGAAGATCTAAAGCTACAGTAAGTAACTTTCTGTCTTTCAAGGATTCATCTTGTCCACACAGCCCCACTCCTTGGTCGAGTAGCAAGTCTACAATTTAACAGGGAGGAGCATGCTCAATCCTGAGACCATATGCTTCAGCCCTTAACTGGGGAAAAATAAAATGGGGGGCGCAACAAATGCAGGTTACTACAGTGTCCGGAAATCGAAGGAAAAGCAGGCAGTGGAGGCACCCATATTGCGTTTAAGCCCAAAGCAGGAGAAACACAACCAATTGTAGTCAGTGGGACAATTGTTTACCTACACTGATAACATGGGAAAAGTGTCCTCTTGGGTTTAGGGACTTTTTTTTTTTTTTTTAAATCTTCTTTATGCCCTCTGCTCTCTACTGGCCTGGATTCCCTCAGGAACCCCACGGTGACTGGCTTAACTGGACCCTGTATCCCGTGCAAATGGCCTACTTCGCTGACTGTTCTGTATGTCCTGATGCAGTTCCAGAGTGGAGTTCATAATCCCCGGTGTGTGACAGAGTCTCCCTCCCTCACTCTCTGCCTTCAAACACCCCTGCCTCCTTCCTGTTACCCAATGCTCATGCCCCTCCTCCTCCTCCTCTGTCTACCCTCCACTCCTTCCCAGCCTCCTGGTCTGTCTTATTTCTCGCTGACTCAGATCGATAATTCTACAAATGGTTTTTGTTACTTGCATGGATTACTTTTATTATGTTGTTTCAATTTTTCTTAAGTGCTTTCTGTTTTTTTCCTGTGTTTGTACTATATTGTAGTACTGTTCTGATTTTTGTATTCTCTGTATTGTTTCCCCTGGGTCGCACCTGGAAATGAGCTTCAGCTTAATGTGCCTCTCCTGGTTACCAAATTTTAAATAAACAAACAGATTGTGCCAACCACCATCCAGGTGACTTTTACAAAATCTCCCAGTGTAAAACTCCAAATTGGGATAATGATGATTTTAGGTACAGTATACTGAAGTTTGTAACAAAGAAAAGCAAACTCCTCAATTATTTTAAGCGCTTGTTATTTAAATCCCTCCTCTGAACAACTAAAACACTTTCCAAAAGGTCTGAATGAGTCTCCATGAGAATTCTGCTGGCAGGATTGGTGCAGACAGCTGGGTCTCGGTGACTTTTACCACAGCATCACTTTAAAAACTCTGTGACTCCAAACAGAAGATTGCTGACACAGACTGTAACATGTATATAAGCATGGTTCACTCTTACCACCACCACCACCACCACTCAAAGAGAGTTGGTCTGGACTGCACACCCTCTTCGTGAATTAAATAAACAAATTGTCTCAGGACTTCAATACAAAAGTAACCTACCTCATCATTATTTCATACGTACAAGCAAAGATGCTGTACCCCAGTAAGAGATGGAAGACACCATGCCAACTTCCTCCACCCTGACTTGCCTCTTATGCTTGTGACATTTTGAAGTGAGAGGTGAGAGTGATGGTGGTAGTTTGCCAGCTTGGCGGTGCAGAGGCAAGGCTTCCACTCGTGAGACTGACGACTCCGGTTCGGTAACCAGCCTGAGACATTGGAGGCCAGGGGAGCAGGATAGAACATCCACAGGATGCTTTCCTCTGGGGTGGAGGGGAGCCAGCCTGCACAGCAGTACTGCCACCTAGGTGACCACAGATGACAGTGCAGCTATGACTGTAGCAAGATGAACGGAGATGCCAGCAGGCTCAAAGCATGCAGGGCATGTTTTGCATGCAAATACACACTAGTAAGACAGCTCAATCAGCATCCCAAGAGCAGGGGAGAACTCTGGTAATTCCTAAAGCGCAGTAGCTGGATGCCAGCACTCTCGGGCGCCACAACGGCGACTGCCCACCCCACCACTCAGAAGTTGGCTGTCCTGCAGGGGTAGGTCTGGGGCCCCCAAAAACCCACCACAGTGGGAAAGTCTTTGGTATGAGGTGGTAGGGATTACCAAGATAGAGAAAGTAGGATGGAAGCTGTGGTGGTAAGGACAAACTGCTTATTTGGGTTTTCTCTCCAAACAGTCTTTTGTCTGGATTCTGAATTTGCACTTTGATTGGCCTCAATGAGTTGTTTCCTTTGCCTCCCTCCTTTAAACAAACAAACAAACAAACCTTTTAAAGTCCTTACCGGAAATTCTGCTGCACAGTATTTCCACAGACAATGCTACTGGGTACATTTCTCTGTGCCATATGGCAGGTGCACACTTGATTAAAGGGGAATTTGTATTTCATTTGTGCCAGAGTGGGGGGGTGTATAGACAACCACTGCTGCACAACTTTGGGCTGTTTTGCATTTAAAACTGAGAGTGATTTTGACAGGAACTGTCTGATTAACTGCACTTTGACAAAGCACAGTGCTGAATGACAGAGGCCCGAATATCTACACAGGAATATCCCACCCACCCACATACTTAAAATTCTTGAAAAGGACATGGCACAGCAGGATCAACCTTGCAGGTTCAGGAGTTAACAGTGCTGTTGAGTGATATACACCAAACTCATGAAGAGGACGTAAAATGTGCAAGGAAGCTTACATGGTGGTTATATGTGTCCTGAAGGACTCTCCAAAGTTCTGCTCAACACCATCTTCAAGTATGGCCTTGTGGTGTCAACGACAGTGGGGGGCCTGGGTTCACAGTGAAAGCCTGACCCTTTTTACTGTGGTAGTGAAGTTGGGGAGTACTGGGAGGCAGTGCATTCAGAAGCAAGGGGAAGAGTGCCTGTTCCATTAGTGCATTCTACAGCATTCAGGTATTGCAACACTGACACCATATGAGCAAGGCCCCTAGAATTCTGCGGCCGCAGAATTTTGCGCAGAACTTGCAATCTACCACAGAACTTCTGCAGTGCCGCAGAATTCACTGTTCTTGGTGATTTTTTATTAATATTTCTGTTTATCCATAGAATCTGGTTCCCTTCTTTTTATATCCAAAATTCCTCTATGCTTAGAATGTGACGTTATCATTGCTATAACATCATAAATTAGCTAATGAAAGGGCTGCATTCTGCAACAGAAATGAGCAGTCACTTATCTACCACAGCACCCACTGCCAGAGGCAGTGGCACAACACATCATGCATGGTGATATTTGCTCAACCTGCACTACAGCCTAATACAATTTTCAGTCTTACGTTATTGCAATGGGGACAATTTAAACAAAACCTTGTCAAAGGCATAGACCTGTTAAGTCCATACCTTACTTTGTACAAACTTATTGGTGCCTTTAAGGTATAGAGATGCCACCTGAAATGAATAACTGGTAAAATGAATTTACCTGTCATTTTTAAGAAAAATAAAGTAATTATGCCCAGAAAAGTGGAATATAATAATGTGCAGACCTGCTGAAAGAACAGACCTGTTAAATAATTGCGCTGTATACATTTTTGCCAGGGGTATTGATTACATACTGTCACTGGTTGATAGAGTCAGCCAAAAGTTATGGAGAAATGTGTTCAGGGCCAGCTGTTGGGCCAGTAGGTAGCATGTTGTGTTTCCGTGCCGGCAACTCAGGTTCAGAGATTAGCTCTGGGAGCTGGCTGGGCAGCACAAGGATTGGGGGAACAAATCACTGCTCTGAGTCTGGGAAGGTGTGGTGCAGTGTCCTGTCACATGGTGGGCACATTGTAATGAGCGGGACAGCTCTATCTCACAATCAGTTCACATGCATGTCATGGCCTGATGGTGTTACATAATGTGTCAGGTGAAGCAGATTGGCATGAAAAATGAGTTTTACAATAACTCCTCTGTTCTGTTTATTCCATTTCCAATGGGACTTCTATCAATGAGAATGCAATTTCATGGAAATTAAAAAAAATATATATACACACACACACATATATATATATATATACAGTCTCTCTCACTATATACACACACATATTTGTATGTATGTTACAGTTTGCGTATAAATATATACGTGATACACAGTGGAGACCTCACTAGTGGTATAGATACCATTCATATAGAAATACCTCATCACACAAGGTCCCCTCTCCATGTTTCATTTATGTAATAGGCTAGGACCTTAAGGGAGAGATGTTTGTTTTGCTCTTTTAGGCATAAAATTATTTCTATAAGTCTGTTATTTTTTGAACTAGTGTTACTGTGCTTTCCCCCAACCTGACTGCTATAACCACTGCCATGAAAGTGAAGTCAGGATGACAAGCTGACACTGTGATATGGTAGTTTGTTGATGCCGCAGAACTTCCGAAGAAATTACAAACCACCACCACAGAAGTTCTGCGGCAAATGGTAGTCTTGCCGCAGAACTTGGTCCTACTGTGCCGCAGAAAAATAGGGGCCTTGCATATGAGTGACCCCACATCAGCCAGGCTCAGACTGTGGGAGGAGTGTTGAAAAGCATCTCTATTCATGGGAGGGTGCCAGACTACAAAAGGGGAGAACAGGGCTTGCACACTGGAAGACAGCAATGAGCCCCACCCCCACTAGACCTATGGTGCGGGTGCTGCTCATGCTCTGGGATACTCTGGGATCTCCCCCCATCTATCATCAAGCTAAAGAGCCTTTCTTGTTCTCACCCTGGTGGTGACAGTGGGCCCTCTGTGTTAGGACAAATTGGACAGACCGGGATATCAAGAGGAGGTTTCCAGAAAATAACAGTGTCTAGGTGGCAGAAAGGCATAGACGAATCTGAAACAGAGAGGTGCCAGAGGCAACAGAGGAAACATTAGGAAGAACACTCAAAACAACACGGTATACCTCTAATGCAATTGCATATCCACCTGGGGAAACACCTTGAGAGAGTACATTACATTAGAAGATGAAATTATAATTTCAGCAGCTTTCAGAACTTGTTTTTTGTATTTTTACCTTTGTTTCGTCGCTCGTCTTTGAAACCTAGTGTGGTGAAACCAGGCAACAATTTGTTTGAAAGACAGCTAATATCCACTGGGTAAGTCTCCTCCTCTGTAAAGACAATAGGGGGTACATTTAGTGCATAGCCGTGACATCAGAAATAATAGTTACCTACCATAACAGTAGATCTTTCAGAGAATCTCGTCTGTTCAGCCACATCATGGAACTGTAAGCCTTCCGTGCCAGGACCACCAGGAAATTTTTGCTGTTTGGGGCTGCACATGTCAACGTGCCTTGTTGGCACCTATGTAATGTGGGTGTCCCCAGCATGCCTCAGCATCCCCACCAGAGACACGCTTGAAGGACCATCAGACCAGCAGAGACTAAAGCAAGCAGAAACAAACAGGCACACAGGAGAGGATATGGCAGCCCGAATACAGATGCCCTTTGAGCCAGAGGAGAAGCAGCTTGCGAGAACAGGCTATATTGTCACCTATCACCTGAAAAGCGAAGAAGAAGGGGTGGAACAACTGCGGCTCAATAAAGTACATTCTCTCGAAGATCTACTGTTATGGTAAAAAAACATTCTATCTTCTTCAAGGATATCTCCCTCCATTAAGTCACATCATGGAACAATTCCCAAGCAGTACCAGGTAGGGTTGGGCAAAATATCTACCACTGGCAAAATGCTGGTGAAATTCTAATTTTGCAAAACGTCCACGAAAATTTTGTGAAATTTCACTAAAATTGTGATTTCAAATATGTCCGACTAATTTTAACAGTATTTGTCCAAATTTCACCAAATTTGGTACTATAACTTTACCAATGCCCATGCAAACTTCTGTCTTTAAAGCTGTTTTTTAAGACTCCAAACTTTCAGAAATGTTAAGATTACACTTCACAATTACGTGAAATGCAGAATTTTAAATCCCTATGACTTCAGAACTAGAGAACTCAATTCCACCAATTTTGTTAGGTTCACTGACCCTAAATAGTAGGCTTTAAAGCAACTCCCCATGACCGAGAAGCAGAGTATTGCAATGCCATGCTGATGACCTGGGACTGGAAGCAAGCCATGTCCAAAACAGCTTCCACTCAGCAGTGCATCTTGGTCGGAAAGGGTTGACCTTGGGTTCCACCAACACAGCGACCCCTGTGACTGGGCCAGAGAGCTTGCTCCTGCCACAGGGGAAGCTGTGCCTGTGCAAGGATGACAGAGACACTGCTCCCACCAGGGGAGGTGGGAGGGAAGAAATGTGTGAGAAAAACCCAGTAGCCAATTAAATGATGAATGGGTTCATCCTGGTCAGTGTATATCCCTGTGAACAGGGTATATCCCTGCGAGACCAGCTGCCTGCCAGGGGAAAAAAACAATATGGAAAAAAAAAGAGGCTGTGTGTGTCAACTCTAATCTGTTGCTCAAAGGCTGGCCAAGTTATAAGCAGTCACAGACTCCAAAATAACATTAATAATTAAAGCTGTAATTCACAAGCTTTTGTCAAATTGTGTAATGTTATGATACTTTTGTCAAAGCTATGTCCATACATTTAGCCCAGTCATATACTTGAGTTGCCATTTTAGAAGAAGGTAAGGCTAGGTAAAGAAGCAATAAGGTAGCATTCATGGGAGGCTCCGTAGTAAAAGTACAATGATGCTAAGTGTCAGGTCACCATCTTGAGTGATGAGCCATGAAGAATAGTCACGGACATTACTGTGCACTAGCCTGAATTCTTGCAGTATGCCAGATAACCACTAGAGCTTAATGACTTATAGAAGCACATGCACATGTAGCATTGTTTCTCTACAATGTCACCTGCTGAGTCTTTAACAACCATGTATATAACATATATTTTTACTATTTTAGAACAGTGGCAACAAGTGACACCAAGTCATGTTCCAGTATGAAGAAAAAGACCCACTTACTAGTAGATTTTTAAATCAACCCTATTTATTACTTATGAAAATTCCACAATCAGTTAACTCAATGTTTCATGGTCTCCTGACCAGTTCTTCAGGATCTTGGTTTTTGGAAATTGTACTCCTTCTCAGGCTCCTAATTACCCACGTTTTTATTTCATGCTTTACTATTAGACCAATACTAAAGAATCAAAAAGAAAATTGTGAGGCCCAAAAGACTAACACTAAGGAATGAAACAGCAAAGTGTGAGGCACAGAAGACTGACAGTAAAGAATGAAACAGAAAATTGTGGGCCCACAAGACTAATGGTAAAGAATGAAATAGAAAACTGTGGGCCCACGAGACTAATAGTAAAGAAAGAATTAAAAATTGTGATGCCTACAAGACTAATAGTAAAGAATGAAATAAAGATTTGTGAGCCCTCAAGACTAACAGTAAAGAATGGAACTGTGGGTAATTAGGAGCCTGAGGCTTCAAATGTAAAGAAAATAACATTTTCAAAACCTAAAAATATAACAGATAAGGTAATGAGAATCTGTATTACGAAGGTAGAGCAGGAAGTGTAGATACCAACTGAGAAGAAGGGGTACAATTTCCACAAATCAAGATCCTGAAGAAGTGGTCAGAAGACCACAAAACGTTTATGATCTAATTTGTTGTGGAATTTTCATAAGTAATATACAGGATCAATTTAAAAATCTACCGGTGCGTGGATCTATTTCTCCATACTGGGACATCATTTCTAAACAGAGGAAGAGGATTAAGCTGACAACAAGGAGAGGCAATAAAGTGAGGCAAGAGAGGGTGGGTTGAGAGAACAGGGGAAGAGGTGAGGGTGGTCTACAGTCAGAGGATAGAATAGCAAGAGGTACAGAGTGCTAGAGAAAAGTTACGCACAAGTAAAGGTAGGATTTGTAGTGTGATAGGTGAGATTACAGTCCACAGTCACACTTACTGAGCAATGCTAGGGAGGCTTGAAGTTTTGATTTGAAAGGGCCAAGTTGAAAAAGTGAAAATTCCACAGAAACAGAATTTGCTCTTTTCACCCAGCCCTAGTACCAAGTATAGAGGAAGGACGGCAAGGCCTGCTGATCCTCAGTGAGGAGGTCTTGCAAAACACTTAAGGCCAAAGCCAGCACGTCTACAAGAGACAATGTCCCAGACTGTAGTGTTTAGTAAATGTATGAATAGTAGTCCAATTGGTAGCAGCACACATGTCAACAGCAGACACGTTTTGGAAAACAAGCCACTGAGGTATCCACCTTATAGATGGAATGAGCACGAGCACGAACAGGACCAGGAAGCTGCCTACCGTGCTCCTGGTAACAACATGTAATACGCAACACAAATGGCCAGCCATATGGACAGGCCCTGTTTTTAAATTTGGGAGCAAAAGCTATAAACAGTTGGTAGGATTTACTACAGTCCTTGGTATGATCCAGGTACCAGTGAAGAATCCAGTGTATGTAAGCGACGTTCCCCTCTATCTGTGGGAAATGAAAAATAAACCAGCAGATTAATAGTATGGTTTAGTGTTCTTTCAGACACAACTTCTGAAGAAGAAAAAAAAAAAAAGGAGGATTAGTATGTAACATAAGCCTACCCTGGTGAAAAATAATAAAAGGAGTGCCTGCAACTCTGAAATACGTCTTGCCGATGTTATAGCCACTAGGAACAGTGTCTTCCAACAGAGGAAGTGCAGCTCACATGTAGCGGCAGGCTCAAAGGGAGGCACAGTCAGGGTCTCTAGGATCAAATTAAAGTCCCACACTGGAACCGGATCACAGACCGGGTGGTGCAGCAGAAGAATACCTCTTAGGAATCTTCAGGAAACCTCCATCTGAGCCACTGTCTTACCTACTGTGAGGGCGTGGAAAGCCTACACTGTGGCCAGGTGAACCCTGACAGAGGAATACACCAGACCAAAGTCCTTAAGGGACAAGAGGTAGTCCAGAACAGGAGGAAGGTATCCAGGGCACGGGCAGTATACCAAACTGTAAAATGTTTCCATTTCTGTGACTATGTGTACCATGTAGATGGCTTCTAGCTGCCAGCAGAACATCAGCAACAGTGTGGGAGACCCTAAAGAGGGACAGCTCTATGTTCTCAGGAGCCAGGCATGTAGGTGCAAGGATCAAAAACCGGGTGCACTACAGCACCCTACTCCTGTGTCAGAATTCCTGTTTGCAGGGGGAGTGGTACGGGGGTTCCACCTCCAGGTGCTGGAGCAGAGGAAACCAAATTTGTCTGGCCAGTAAGGTGCCACCAGAATTAAGGAGGCCGGTTCGGCTGTAGCTTGAACAGAACCCTCTGCATCAGAGGAATGGTGGAAAAGCACACAGACACCTCTCTTTCCAGGAGGACAACGCATCTTGCCAAAAAAACACCAGGCCCTACAGCATGCAAGCAGAAACACAGCAGTTTTGAGTTGTATGAGGACAGATCTATGTCAAGATGACCCCATTTTTCAAAAAGGTTATCCACGATTGAGTCAGAGTTTCCATTCATGGCACAATGTACAAGATTGAATGAGGTGATCCACCAGTATGTTCAGGTTACCAGGCAGGAACACTGCATACAGAAATATGCTGCATTCCACTGCCAAGTGACAAACTCTCATCACCTCTCTGCAGACTGCCCCGTCAGCTGATTCAGTACATCACTGAAATACTGTCTATACAACCAGTAGCTGGTTCCCAGAAGGAGGAGAGTGAAGGCCTGTAGGCCACACAGAACGTCCCTCATTTCCAGAGTGTTGCTGTGCAGAACCGTATGTAAAGGGGTTCACTGGCCTTGAGTTCTGAAGGGGCCCAGATGGGTACACCACCTCGAACCTGAGATGTTCATAGTCATCACCAGGAGGGGGATGGCTGGAGGAACAGAGATACCGTCTCTAGGTTGGAGAAGTCCAACTGCTAGAGGAAAGATCAATGGAGGGGAGTCATTTGCATTAGACACAAACTCATCTGAATGCTGTGCCCACTGGATAACCCAAATACCTGCAGAAGGATTTTAAAACCAGGGAGGAATGGGAAACAATTTCAGTAGAGTACTCAGATATCTAAAGCTGTTAATTAAAGAAGACACAGAAAAGAATGTTGCATTAAATGAAATAATAAGGACTGTCAAAGAAGACCAGGGATGGGATTGTAAGGTTAAGGGGTGGGGGTGGGGGGCAGGAAAAAGCAGACATCCCGAACAAATATTTTTGTTCGGCGTTCACAGTCTATTTAACAGCTCACTGGAAACAGGAGTGGTGCTGGAGGAATGGTGAAGGGCAAATGTAGTCCCGCTAAACAAAAGTGGTAGCAGGGAGGAGGTTGGCAATTACACACCAGTCAGCCTGACACTGGTGGTAGGAAAATTAATGGAATTACAACTGAAGGAAAGGACTGTGGAATATCTTGAATTAATTCGGTTACAAGACCTGGGGCAGCATGGTTTCACAGTGGGGAGGTCACGTCAAATGAATCTGACAGATTTCTTTGACTGGGTGACAAAAGAGATCAGGGTGGAGTAGTGGACATGGCCTGCTTAGACTTCAGTAAGGCTTTTGACACAGTTCACATAGGAGACTAGTAAGAAAGCTGGGTAGCTTAGGAGTGGGTCTAAAAGGTGGTAAACTGGATAAGAAATTGGTTAGAGGATAGGCAACAGATGGTGCTGATAAATGGAGTTCACTCCGAGGAAGGAAGAGAGTGACCAATGGGATGCCTCAGGGATCAGTGCTGGGACCTGTTCTCTTTAATGTCTTTATACGTGACACTGCAGAGGAGCTGGAAGGGAAGGTCTGCCTCTTTGCAGGTGATACTAAAATCTGCAATAGGGTCGACACTCCAGGGGGAGTGAAAAGGATGAGCAAAGACCTGGGAAAACTAGAGGAGTTGTCAAGGCCTTGGCAGCTGGGTTTTGATACGAAAATGTGCAAAATAATGCACTTAGGACACAGAAACCTAGAAGCAGAGTACAAAATGGGTGGAGAGGTATTGACAACCACCAAGCAGGAAACAGCCCTGGGGGTAATCATATCGAATGACCTAAAGGTGGCCTGGCAGTGTGACAAGGCAGTTGGGAGAGCTAGTGAGATACTGGGGTGCACAGGGAGGGGTATCACCAGCAGAAAGAGGGAGGTGGTGTTACCTCTTTATAGATCTCTGGAAGACCCCACGTGCAGTAATGTGTGCAGTTCTGGAGACCACATCTCTGGAAGGACACAGAGTGGAGGCTGTCCAGAGGAGGCCAACTAAAATGGTGCAGGGTCTGCATCAAAAGCTTTACGAGGAAAGACTAAAGGACCTCAATATGTACACCCTGGAAAAGAGGAAGGAGAAGGAGGATATGATAGAGACTTTAAATACCTCACAGGGGTAAATAAGGCACAAGAGAGAAGTATTTTTCAGAGGCAAAGGTGCTCAGAACAAGGGCACATGCTATGAAGCTGGAGGGGGGTGTAGATTCAGGAGAGATGATAGGAAGTACTTCTTCACAGAAAGAGTGGTAGATTTCTGGAACAATCTTCCAGCGGAGGTGGTGGAGGTAAAGACAGTGGCAGAGTTCATGAATACATGGGATAGGCACAAGGAATCATAGTGGGGGGAAGAGTGCGGTGATCAAGTAAGGTCTGCAGTAACAATGTAAGTAGGGAAAAAAAGGCACACGGTGAGCCAAGCAGTCCTTATCTGTGTCAATTTCAATGTTTCTATGAATTGGAAGAAATTTATCGACAACACTAAATTCAAGGAACTACACAACAAATTGAAAAGTAAATTGAACAAATATGAAAAAGTATTAAGCAAAAGAAAAAAAAGGACAGGGAGCATGCAGATTATACAGAGGGAAGAATTTATCACTGGCAGAAAGGCCCCCCAACCCCTCTTCCCAGAGCAGAAGCAGGTCCTGTTCAAGGAGAGACCCAAAGCAAAAACCGAGTCGGGTGTCAAAGAGCACAAGAAAGTGAATCTAAAAACATCTCCTCAGAACAAGGCACTTCTAGCAATCAAAACCAAACTGACTTTGTTAGTGAAAGGCCCCAAGTCCAGGAAACAGAAAGCAAAGAAACAACACACAGGAGGAAAAAAACAGAAGAGGGAAGAGGGGCAGAAGGACATGGAGAAGGTATGCAGCTGAGAAGCAAGGAACACAGGACAAACTTAAAATACTTAATCTAACCAACTTGGTGATTACTGGACCACAAATAAAACTTTTATCCAAGGGACTCTCATTTGTGCCCAACCCTCAAATATATCACTTTGGTATCCAAGTGGACTTGTTAATTTTTTTTAGAAAATTGCATTTATAAGATGACGTCAAAGAAACACCAACAAAAAGGAAAATGGGTCCGACGGATTTGTCATTCGAAACAGGCTGGCAACTGTCAGAAACCAATGAATTTCAAGTGCTGTAACCCAAGCATCAGCGGGGGATATAAGAACATTAGTGCTTCAGATTTACTGAAATTTCTCTGTAGATGATGAAATGCCTAACTTGGACCCACATGATGCAGAAAACTTAGATGCACTATAAGAACTCTGGAATAAAAATGTGTTATAGCTTAATAATAGTGTCAATTCTAATGCTGATAGAGATGATTTTGCTATTCTGAGAAAAGAAGTTGACATTTTGTCCTAGTAATACAAATGCAAATATTAAGGCATTTGAAAATTCTAGTGTAGAGAGAAGTATAGCAAGAGGTAAGTAATGTCCTGACAATGCTGACTGTGTATAGTGAAAATCTTCACTGTGCACAGTAAAACTCACAGTAAAGTACTGAATGAGTTAATGGATTTAAATGATGTAATTATTATCCTGATGACTATGTCACAGTATGAATAATGTGTTTCTGATTGGTTAGAGAAAATGGGATTTTTAAAAATTACCAGGTGACCCCCACCCTTAGATAGGAAAGTCATCTTTTGACTTTATTAGAAGGAGACTGGAAGATGGGTCTATCACAGCTGAAGAGTCTGAATATGTTTGGACAGATAATCCTGTCATTCCTACTTTGTATGCTATTCCCAAAGCCCGAAAAAGCCTCACTGATCCACCAGGTAGGCCAACTGTCTCTGGGGTAGGACCCCTAACTGAACGACTTACTAAATTATTTTTTTCTAAAAGATTGTGTTGGGGGTTTGGGATCCTACCTCAGAGACACAATGGATGTCCCTAACAAGTTCAATGACTTCCAATGGAAAAAAGAATATCTGTGAATGGTAATAGACACTGAAAGGCTTTACACCTTAATAAGATATGAGGACAGGCTTAGGGCCCATGAGATATTATTGACTGAAAATCCAAAAAGTAGGGTTTCCCAATAGTGTTTCTAATAGCAGTATTAAGGTTTGCACTGACAAGAAGCTATTTTGAGTTTACAGGACATTTTCATCTCCTGAAATGTGGAAGGGCTGTGGGCCGCACTGGCTCCCTCATTTGCTAATTTGTTTCTAGGCAACTGGGAAGAAAAAATTACTCACCTTAGTAATGTTTCTTCTAATGGAGTCTTGCTGTATTCTGACAAATTGCAGTGAGGTCCAACCTTCGAACTGCCCCGGAGATGAAAGAGTTAACTTTCCATGCCAGGCATGGAACGCTGAGCTCGAGCTTGGTTGAGACTCTGTCTGTTGCTGTCTGAACTCAAACCGTCAGATCTTTATGAGCTAAACTCACTGAGTGTCCTGTGTGGAAGCTGTAAAAATACACTAGCCAGCTGGCTACTAAATATAATAAACAGATTTTTTGGTCCCAAAACAAAGACTCAAGTCAGAAAACCCAAACAATGAAATAAACACAACACCCACTCACCCAAAGAAAAAGGAAGTGATAATAAAAAGGTGGGGCACCTCCTGAGTGCCAACACTGCTACTGCCCACCCACATCCCAAAAACAAAGGTTCTGAGAGGGGAAGGCAGGGGGGGAAGGAGGTCAGAATACAGCAAGACTCCATTAGAAGAAACAACATTACTAAGGTCAGTATTTTTTTCTTAACAACATGAAGTCTTGCTGTATTCTGACAAATTGCAGACTACTGCCAATACCTCCATGAAGGAGGGACAGAACCTACTTAGGAAATAGGCTCTGAAGCACTGCTGTGCCAAACCAAACATCACTCCTAGCCTGGATATCCAGAGAGTAATGCTTGGTAAAAGTGTGAACTGTTTTCCAGGTAGCTGCTTGACATATCTCTAAGAAAGGAATATCCCTGGCAGCAGCCAGGGAAGCAGCTGTACCTCTAGTAGAGTGAGCCCTCAGGCCTGAGGGTGGAATCCTACCTAGTTTTTCATAGCAAAATTGAATGCAAGAAACAATTCACCTGGCAATGGATCCTTCAGTGGCAGGTTTTCCCTTACCAACCTCACCATAAGTGAGGAACAGTTGGAGGGAGTCAAACCTGTGACCCTTGGTACACTCTATGTAGTAGCTAAGGGCTCCTTTCACATCCAAACTGTGCAGCCTCCTCTCACCAGAGGAGGAATGGTCAGTGAAGAACACAGGAAGAGACATAGACTGGTTAAGGTGGAAGTCTGAAACCACCTTAGGTAAAAACTTCCTGTTAGTCCTGAGGACCACCTTATCTCTATGGAAGAGATAAAATCAGGCTCCACTGACAGGGCTTGTAACTCACTTATGCACCTGGCAGAAGTGATGGCCACCAAGAAAACAGTTTTCCAAGTCAAGTACTTAAGCTCTGCTGAGGACAAGGGCTCAAAAGAGGGTTGCATAAGCTGAGCAATGCAAACATCAAGGTCCCAAGCAGGGGCAGGGTCCCTGAATGGCGGATTGGTATGAAGCAATCCCTTGAAAAACTTGGAGAACACAGGATGAGCTGAAAGGGAAGAAGGCTTACCTGCTGAAAGAAAAGCAGAGACAGCTGCCAGATGCACTCTTAGTGTAGCTGGTCTGAGTCCCAAGCTATTCAGATGAACCATATAATCAAGGACTGTGGGCAGGCCAGCAGACTCTGGAGAAATATGCTTCCCAGAGCACCATATGGAGAATCTTTACCATTTGAAATTATAAGTGGTTCTGGTAGAAGGCTTCCGAGAAGCCTTTAGAATATCCATAACACCCTGAGAGAGGTGTAAATCAGCAAACTCTAACTCTTCAAGAGCCAGGCCCTGAGATTGAGAGATTTGAGATTCGGATACCAAACCCTCCCCTGAGCACAGGTTAACAGGTTGTAATTCCTGGGAAGAAACAGGGGAAGGTGGACTGCTAAGGACAACAGGAGAGGGTACCAGGGCTGTCTGGCCCAGTCTGGAGCAATCAGAATCACCTTGCAGGGTTGAGACCTGATTTCGACTAGCACCTTGAACAGGAGAGGGAAGGGGGAAAAGCATACAGGAACTTCCTTCCCAATTGAGAACCAGGGCATCCAGGGGGACTGAGACCAACACTGGTGGCCTACAGCAAAAGAGGGGAAGTTGGTGATTGTCTGGGGCTGCAAAAAGATCTATCTGTGGGGTGCCCCATCTGGAGAAGATCACCTTCAAAACCAGGGGATCCAGTGACCATTCGTGATGGCCCCGAGATATCCCGCTGAGAGCATCTGCCAGGACATTGTCCTTGCCTGGGAGGTGTACTGCTGTAAGAGAGGTGTTCAGTGAATAGGCCAAAGACCACAACTTCATTGTTTCTGTGCACAAGGCCGTAGACCGAGTGCCCCCTTGCTTGTTGATATACTACATTGTGGTGGTATTTTCTGTCCTGATCTGAACTACTTTGTTCTGAACAGACTTGGAAAAAGCTTGAAGTGCTAGAAACACTGCTCTGAGTTCTAATAGATTGATGTGAAGCAGAGATTCCTGAGGGGACCACAACCCTTGGGTGGTCAGGTCTCCCAAGTGGGCTCCCCACCCCAAGAGGGAGGCATCTGTAGTAAGGATTAGAGAGTGAGACTGAGTGACAAAAGGAACTCCTTGTCTTAGATTGTCCTGATCCTGCCACCACTGCAATGCTTGGATCAGGGTTCGAGTCACTGGGATCAGTTTGGTCAGAGGATCCTTTTTTTGAGACAAAAGGCCCTCAAGTGGAACTGAATGTCCCTCATTTGAAATTTTGCTCCCTGCACCACTGCTGTAGAAGCAGCCATGTGTCCCAGGAGCTGCAGAAAATGCCTTGCTGGTCGAGACACCTGTAGGGTGAATGAAGAGGCCAGTGTAATAAGGGTCCTTGCCCTGTCCAGGGGAAGGAAGACTCTTGCCTTTACTGTATCTAGCTCCGCTCCTATGAAGGTTTGCTGAGTTATCTGTAGGTGTAACTTGACTTGGTCTGGGGACTGGCCTACTAAGAGCAAGTCGTCCAGGTATGGGAAGATGGAAATTCTTTTCCTTCTTAGGAAGGCAACTACTACTGCCAGGCATTTTGTGAACACCCTTGGAGCAGAGGTTAGGCCGAAGGGCATTGCTCTGAATTGGTAATGGCCTGAGGGCAGCTCGAACCTGAGGTATTTTCAATGGGAGCTTCTGATGAGAATATGGAAATAGGCATCCTTGAGGTCCAGGGAGACTAGCCAGTCCCCTGGCCTTAGAGAGGGTAGAATTATTCCCAGAGTCACCATTTTGAACTTTGGCTTTAAAAGTTGCTTGTTTAAATATCTGAGATCCAGGATGGGCCGCCATTCTCCTGTCTTTTTGGGGGTGACGAAGTACCTGGAGTACAATCATTTCCCTTCGTGTAGGGGTGGAACCCTTTCTACAGCTCTGAGAGCCAAGAGGTAAGAGACCTCTGCCTCTAGGGCAAGTGCCTCTGAAGGATTTGCAGGTGGAAAGGATCTGGTTCTCATCTTTGGAAATTTTTTGAAGCTGAGAACCAGTCCCTGGCTTACTACTTCCAGGACCCATTTGTCTGATGTTAAAGACATCCAGTCCTGGACAAAGTAAGCCAACCTGCCCCCTACAGGTGATGGAGAATCAGCTCTGGCAAACCCATCAGGGTGCCTGTTTGGCAGGGGCTTTAGGCTGAGGGGTGGAAGCAGGCCTGCTTGTACCCCGTCTGCCTCTCCCTCTAAAGAACCCCCTCTGAGCATAAGCAGAAGAGGAGGCCTGGGCTTGGTAGAAAGGCCTATGAAATGGCCTGCCCCTGGGATGCTGCCTCTGAGGAGTGGCTTGCCTTTCCTTGGCCTGAGCACTCCTATAGGTGGTCCTGTATTCATCCATTTTCTTCATGTAGTTCTCTGTTTGCTCCCCAAACAGAGAATTACCCACAACAGGAAAATCCATGGCCTTAGTCTGGGTATCCTGAGACAGGCTAGTACATCTGAGCCAAGCAATCCTACGAAGGGCCACAGATGTAGCCATGACTCTAGATGAAACATCACTGGAGTCCACTGCAGCACGGAATTGCACCTTGGATGCCTCAATACCATCTGCAGCTACCTGCTCCAGCTCCTTGGCAAGCTGGCCAGGGACCTGTTTAGCTAAAGCCATTACAGTGTCCCATCTAGATTTCTGATATCTAGCTGTATAGGCCATATAATTGGCCTGCCTGAGTCCCAAGGATGCTGCCATGTACTGTTTCTTTGCCATGGCATCAATCCTCCTAGGGTCCTTATCTGGGAGGTGTGAAGCCAAGGGTATATTTGCCTTATCACAGGCAGCAGTCTGCACTACCCCAACATGGCTGCATTGCTGGGTAAGGAACTCTGTATCCGAGCCTGAAAGAGTATACCTCTTGTCCATTTTCTTATCCACAGGAGGTATAGAATTAGGAGTCTTTAACATTTTTATTATCTGTTTCCCAAAAGATTTGTGAAGGGTAATAGACAGCCTCCTGGACTCTGGGATATCCATCATTTCAACATAGTCAGACTCCTCCTGGTCATCCACAGCTTCTTCCATAGGAAGCGGAAGGGTTTCAGCCACTTTCTTGTAAAACATGAAATGGGAGGGGGACTCAGAAAGCCTAGGAGGAGACACTCCTGAAGGTCTGTCTGGGGAGATGTCCGGGTCAATGGGCACATCCAGACTTTCATAATCACTTTCCTCATACTCTCCTTCCTCCTCCTCCGGTTCATAAAATTCCTCTAAATCATAATCCGGAACCGGCCGAACCAAGCGCCTTCCTGATGGTGCCAGTTCGGTCGGAACCGGGGATAGCGACTTAACAATTTTTATCGCTTTGGCTATTTCATCAGCGGTTGGAGAAGAAACTTTTGGATCCATACCGGCTGATTTATCCCTTCTTGTTCTCTTAACCGGAACTGACTCCTCGGAATCGGTTCTCCTTTTGCCCAAAGAAGTTTCGCCCTGGTCAGAGGGCACTCCTTCTGGTTCGGTTGGAACCAAACCGGGCTGGCCATCCGGGTCAGCAGACTTTTTGGCCTCCCTTTCCCTAAGCCTACCAACTCTTTTCTAGGGTAGCTGCAGGAAAATTTTTACAAATCTGGCAGTCTGAATCGAGGCGGTCAAACCCCAGACAATAAACATAGGTGGTGTAGGGGTCAGCCTTAGCAAAGACTTCCCCACACACACTACAATGTTGAAACCCAGTGGGCCCGATTTTTCTTTTGGGTTTCTCAGACATGGCCAGTCCTAAACCAAACTTACCCTTTTTTAGGCAATCTGCCAGGCAAGACACTCTTATCAGCTCCTGACCGTGTTACGGGTCGTGGAAAAAAACGTAATAAAACCGTTTTTTTAGAACCGATAAGAACCGGTAACCACACTCTAAAAGTAGAAGTAAAGATTTTAAACAACCTGATTGGTTCAAACCGAACCGATGACATGTTTACAAGTTCCATACAGAACAGAAAAACAATATAAACCTATCTAGTACTCACGAATACCACAGACAGAGGCTGAACCGATAGGTTGCGGTTTAAATTCGGTCGAAAACCGAGAAAAACGGTACTTTAACTGACAAATTGAACCGAGCAAAGGAGAAATCTCCGGAGCGACTGTTCAGTGAGGCAGAGTAAAGAATCTGACGGTTTGAGTTCAAACAGCAACAGACAGAGTCTCAACCGAGCTCGAGCTCAGCGTTTCATGCCTGGCATGGAAAGTTAACTCTTTCATCTCCTGGGCAGTTCGAAGGTTGGACCTCACTGCAATTTGTCAGAATACAGCAAGACTTCATGTTGTTTGAAAGGGAGGTTTTGTTTAATGAGATTGTTTAACCCACACGGACACCACACCATCAAACTGTACCGTTTTACTGATGATGTGGCGTGCATGTGGGAGGGCAACAAACAACAGGCAGGAAATTTTGTGGAGTGGTTACATAACAATAATCTTAACTAAGAGTTACATTTACTACTGATGCAGACAAAATTAATTTTTTGGATATAACATTATCTGTTGCTGGAAAAATGAAAGTCAAATCTTGTGGTTTTAGGAAACCAACGGCTACAAATACCATGTTAAGATCAAACAGTGCTAACCCTCCAGCCCTACTTAAGTCAGTCCACTATGAGCAATATTTACAAATTTATTTTTTGAAATGTTTCACCAGGAAGGCACACTGAGCGACAAGTTGCTCATCTCCTGGTGCGATCTGGGGGGGAAGGGGTACAATAGGGATGAGATATTAAACATTCAAATTACACGAACAACCTTAACATACAGTTGTAAGGCAGGTGATACAAACAGTATTACAAAAGGCATGTGAATGCAAACAGTATTACAGGGTTTAAATTGTTATAATTTAGATCATATTTACTATTTGTTGTTAATGAATTTCTAGGCTTTTATTGCCCTGATTTTATCTGTTTTAAGCTGTACAACGCCTTGATTTTCAGAAAGGCACTTTATAAATAAAGTTATTATTATTATTATTATTATTATTACAACAGTGTAGCACATAATAGGCAGAAAGAGAGGAAACAATAATAAGTGCCAGGTTAATAATTAAACAAGTGCTAACATGAGAGAAAAAGGAGATAGGATAGGTGGGAGGATTAATAGGGGAGTGAGAATAGACCCCTTGAGAGGGGGAGAGTTAGCACCCATGGAGGGGATGGGGCCTAATTAATAGTCCAACAAGATAGAGTGGATACTACTAGTAATTGTGAAAAGCTAGTATAGTGCTAATTAGAGGAGGGTAGAAGTGCTTTAGGCATCATTGGACCCCTTCAGGATGTTAAGAACCCTGCAAAGGGAATGTGATAGCCAGGGAGAAAGGAAGGTTGGAGAGGGAAGCAGAGGAGACAGACTGGGCACAGCTGTATCCCCTCAGGAAGCAGATAACCCTGCAGGGGGACTGTGAGGATAAGGAGGGGAAGGAGAGGTGACATGCCTGGAATAGAGGGGGAGGAGAGGTGACATGCCTAGCTACAGTAGGGCCCCTTCAGGATGCTGAGAACCCTGCAAGGGAAGGGCAAGGAGGACTGGTTGAGAGGGGGACTGTGATGAGCCTAGATGCAGAAGGACCCACTCAGTATACTAGAACCCTGCAAGAGGACAGAAAGTCCAGGGAGAAGTGGGAAGGGGGAGTTGAGAAGTGATACAAGCCCCTAGGTGGGGTAGGAGAAGGATCCGTGAATAGCATATGGGGTCCCTTACATTCTGTGAGAGAGTAATGGAGGCCAGTAAGCAACTTTGGAGAGGAGAGAAAGAAATTTTTGGGGGGAAGGGGTACATCGGGTAAGAAGACGGTGATGGTAGCGGGACAGAGAACATGCAGGGATTGGAGGAGGGTATTAGGGAGGGACATGGCAGGAGCAACTAGGTACAAGGCAATTTTTAAGGGAACAGCTGACAGAGTAGGTGGAGGATGAGTGCCGGATGTGAGGGAGGAGGGAATTCCAAATTTCTGGGAGGCGGTGAGAGTACTTGGCCGATACGGGTGTTTCTGCGGGGAACTACCAGGGTGCGGGAGCCGGCAGAACAGGGAATGGGAGGTGGGGGGAGGGGGTTAAAGGAGGAGGCGAGGTAGGAAGGGAGCTCAGTCAACCAGTGCTTGAAGCTGAATTTGGCACAGTGGGAGAGTTGCCTATTTGTGAGAGAGGGGAAGGATAGGGCATGATAAAGATCACAGTGATGGGTGTGTGGGGCGTCAAGGGCAAAGTGGCAGAAGGAACTGAAGAGGGTGTCCAGTCTGGCCAGGGAGGACTTCAGGGCAGCACTGTAGACTATGTCACAGTAGTCAAAAACTGGCAGTATCATCTTCTGAACAAGTTCATGCCTAGCTGTAGGAGGGATGCAGCTACGGTTCCTGAACAGGGCACCAAGCTTGGGGCGCAGTTTTTTCTGGATTGCATCAACATGTACAGAGAACTTTAGGTGTTGGTCCAACCAAACACCTAAGTACCTGAAGGAGGATGTGTCCTCAAGTAAAGTCCCATTAAGGGTGTGCAAAGTGGGTAGGAGGGAAGCCTAGAGAATCTCTGTCTTGTGCCAAAGGTCATGGAGACAGTCTTCTTGGCGTTGAGGAAAAGTTGAAGGTTAGCAAACCAGAGCTGGACCTTGTCGAAATTTTGCTGTATGCTGGTTGTAACCTCAACAGGACAGGAGCCAGATGCATACAGGACTGTATCACTGGCATACATATGAAATGCAGAGGAGGGGGAGCAAACAGAGGGAAGGTTGTTTAAGAAGATGGAGAATAGGAGGGGCCCTAATACAGAGTCCTGGGGGAAGCCAGTGCTAAATGGGAGGGCAGGTGAGGTGGTGTCCAAGATCCTTACTGATTGGGTTCTGCCATTAAGGTAGGCCTTGAACCAGTTTGTGGTGGAGGGAGATAGGCCAGCTGCAGGGAGTGAGTCTAGGAGAAGGGAGTGAGATACAGTGTCGAAGGCCTTTGCCAGGTCGACAATAATGGCAGAGGTGATTTGGCCATGGTCCATCCCGTTGAGGACAGAGTCAGTGAACCGTAGGAGAGAGGTGGTGGTTTGAGTTTTTTTTCCTGAAGCCAGATTGGAAAGAGATGAAAAAGGAGGTGTCAGATGAAAAGATGAGAGTTGGGAGAGGACAATGTGCTCTTGAAGCTTGGCAAGGGTAGGGAGGAGAGAAATTGGGCGATAGTTGCCTGGGGATGAGGGGTCACTCCCTTTAGGCAGAGGAAGGACCACTGCATGCTTCCATGAGGAGGGAACTGAGGAGTAGAGAATGAGAGATTGAGGATTATTGAGAGGGGGTAGGCAATGGCTGAGGCAGAGAGGGAGAGGAGTTTAGGGTCAAGGCCATCAGGGGAGATCCTTTACAGGGGCTGATAGTGAGGAGGGCACTTAGGGCATTGTTTGGGGTTACAGTAGCGAAAAAGAAGGGGAGGTGGGAGGGTGGTGGATGGGGCACACAGAGAGGAAGGGTGGGATTTTAGAAGCTCTGTGGCACAGGAGATGTAGTACGAGTTAAATTCTGCAGCTACAGCTGCTGGGTCGAACACTAGTGAGCTATTTACTTCAAGTACCCGGGGGGGGCGAGATGAGGGTGTAAATAAGGCATGCACCACCATCCAGAACTTTGAAGGGGAATTTATGTTGGTGATGAAGGTAGATTTTAAATATTCAGACTTGGCTAGCCTTGTAGCCCTGGTGCAAGTGTTTCAGAGCATCTGGTAGTTTGTGAGGTCACTAGGATGCTGGGTAGCTTTATGATGCTTCCAGGCTTGATCTCTATCCTGAGGCAGGCCAGAAGTTCAGGCGTAATCCATGGTAAGTGACTACCTCTGACTCTGGTTTGCCTAAGTGGGACAAATGTGTTCCAGTTTACAAGAAAGATTTCTTGGAAGTAGGCAAGGGCCATGTCGACCGAGGGGAGGGAGGTTAGGGGGGACTGGTCAGCAGTGGCAAGATTACTCAGGAGAGGCTCGAGGTCAAGAGACTTGAAAGAGTGCAGCTGCATGGTTTTGTGGGGTGATTTAGTTCTACTGACTTTCCTAACTATGAATATTGGGTTATGGTCACTGAGAGCACTGGGGAGAATGCCAGAGGAGATTATGCAGTGGGGGTGGGAGGTAAGGACCCAGTCGAGTAGGGAGTGTTGTTGAGTCTTGTGATTTGAGCGGGTGGGTTCCGAGATCAGTTGGGAGAGGTTTAGGACACCAATTTTGTTTTTAGTTTTAGTAGTTTTGGGTGACAACCAATTTATACTGAAGTCACCTAGGATAAATAATTCCCCAGAGCGAGCAAGGCAGGTGATGAAGGTTAGGAGGTCTAGTGCTACCAAAGTGTGGACATTAGGGCGACAATATATTTCAGCTATGAAGACAGGGAGAGTGAAGGGGAGGGTTACATGGATAGCTGGGGCGTCATGGGTCTCCGGATTAGAGGATGAGTAGATGTTGGAATATTGGATGGAGGCTAGGACATAAAGTACCACCACCCCTGCCAGCATGGTCTTGCCTTAGCAGTGAGTAGCCAGGAATGGAGACTGAATGGTCGGGAATAGAGCCAGATTTCTGAGATGATTAGAATGTCTGGTTTTAGAGTGCACACCACTGTCTGAATGTGGTCTATTTTCTGCAACAAGCTGCGGTTGTTTAGATGTAGGATCTTTAAGCCCTTTGACATAACTGTAGCCATGATTGTGATTTTGAAAGATTCAGGGGATTTAACAGAGACTTCTTAACAGAAGGTATGCTAGAGACCTCTTAAATGATGCCAAAAAGTACAGCAAAAAATCAGGATAGAGACCAATTATTGGTACTAAAGGAAAAAAACAGAAATTGGAAAAGAACAGACGACATTGGTATTGGATTATATTCCACTGGCAGGACATATGGGGCAACAGTGAGATGCAACGGGCCGATCTTAAAAGCAACAAAATAGTCCAGCCTGGTGGCGCTGAAGGTTGAGGCACTGGACGCCACACGCCAGCGACCCGTGTTCGGGAATGAGCACGGGCCACCGGGGGTCGGCAGGGGAGGGAGAGGATTGAGCATCCGACAACAGCTCTCTTCTCCTGGGGAAAGGTGGGTATGTTGTCCCACTCCTTGGCTGCCCCCTGGTTGAGGCTGGGGGTAGCGCCAGAGCTAGGGAGACAAAGTAGTGTGGCATCGTGATGTGCACGCCTCCACGCACGCACGTTCACGGCCACAGGGGAGGGACCAAGGCTGGCTCCATGGAAGCCCCTCCACTACTCTGACGCCGCGGACTCACGGAACTCTTGGGCCCACTTCGGAAAGTGCTCAGGAAGAGAGGCCCTCCCCTCTTCCACCCTGGGGGGTAATCCATGGGGGACACAGAGCCTGAGGAGTGCTGGGGGGGCAACATTAGTGGCCAAGGAGTGGAGGAGGAGGAGAGAAGCCTGCTGGCAGGGTGAAAGGAGAAACACATAATGGGAAAAAAAGTGATAAAATGTTAGAAAAAGAAATGGGAGACTATCCCAGGATAACATTTTGGGGGGTGGGGGGATATACAGGACAAGCTTGTGAACAGTGAGTACCAAGCTGAAAGGACAAATAAAGGGGTGAACAATGGTGACTGAACAAGCCAAATGGAATTCATAGGTGCTTGCTGGTGCAGTGAATGTAAATTTTGAAAAACAGGAAAAAGTTTGGAAATTGTGCGTACCAGAAAAAGACTGACATAAGACAGTTTATTAACTGCATTACAACATTTGTGATTTATGTGTTGTGGTGCAGCTGTAAGCTGGCACATGTAGGTAGGACAATCCATTCTTTAAAAGTTTAAATACAAGAACATATGCATCATATTTTAAAGGCAGATTCTAGTACAAAAGTAGGAGTGCACTTGAGAGACTGTCATACTTCGGACCCAAAAGAGCTACACTTAAAGGTATAGAATAGGTACCACAATGTAGATGGGAAGGGGACAGATTAAAATGTTTGCTACAGATAGAAAGCAGATGGATTTACATGTTGGGATCCCTCAGACCACATGGTATGAATGAAGTATAGGACTTAAACCATTTTTATGAATGACGGTTTTTATACTGGTTTATAACATGGGTTGGCAGAAACGTGCAACCCAACTGGTCCAGTCGCTCCGCGTGGCCGTGGATTAAATCCCCTATTTGATCCACAGTTTCACGGAGTGACTCAGTAAAGTGCCTCAGGACTTGTTTGTCCTGCAGAAACCAAAAGAGACAGGCAACCATTTAAAAATCAAGTAGTGGGATGTCAGATGGAGCACAGTCCCCCCACTAGTTGGCTGGTGCACAGTGCCGCTCATGCCAAAGCTATCCCCCTTGCTTGTAGTTTATGGCACCAACCTGTTGCCCATTCTGGACCAGTGATTTATTGTCCCCTGCCGTGGTGCTTGAGAGAATGAGAGACTATCCCTGTGACAGACAGAGAGAACTGCCTCAGACAGTCCCCCGGTAGTTTGGTAAGCCACAGTGCCGCATATGCCAAAGCTATCCCCTGTGCTTTTACTGCACAGTGACACCCTGCTGGCCCTCCTGAACCATTGATTTAATGTTCCCCACCGTGGTGCTTAAGAGCGGCAAGAACAAATGTGGAAGGAGACTGGGAGAGACAGAGCGCTGCAAGCAGCTCACCCTGGTACTGTCATTGAAAGCGCCGTGAGCAGCTCACCACTTTTGCACTTCCTATGCAGCCCAAAGTACTGAGGTGAAATCAGCTGGAGAGCTCCGTGAGTGAACCTTACTGACTGCTCTCTTTCTGTGTCACTCAGCAGTGCATTCCAGTGCTTGCTCAGTCTGTCTGCCTGCTTCTGTTATAGGACAGACAAACCTTTGCTAATGCTGTATGTCAGCTGCAAGGAGAGCACAGCACTCAGCACTGTAATGAGGGAGAGACAGACAGCAGCAGTACTGCATGCTCTGAAGAGCCTGCTTCTCAGTGTGCGTCTGTGGTGGTGGTGGTAGTGGTGTGTGGGGGGCAAAATGAATCATGTTTTTACATGTTGCCAAGTATGTTATGGAAATGAAATGTCAGACATGATGTTAGCAGTGTATTTCTGACATTTGTGTTTGCATGCAATGCATCAAATATGCATCTATTGCTGCGGACTACTTTAAAAGTGGCATGATGCACTGCCATTTCTGCCACGTGAACGGGAAAAACATGTTTTGTGTATGTTCCCAAAGGAATAATGTATAACCCATGTTATAAACGCAATAACCCACTTCTGGGTATGGGGTTATAGGGATATAATTAATGAGTCTTTTTTACCAAAGTAAAAACCGTGGTGTTATTTGTCGTAATAAAGGAGTGTTTATTACAGCACACACTTGCACGGTTTTCCTTCGGTCTGCGCATAGAGGTGAATAACGGACGAATAACCATTTTTATTCAGCCCTGTTATTCATATGCATAAAAATTCCCTCCATTATCTGGAATTTAAGTTCATGAGACTGTCACTGCATTGGTAATGTTCAATTTATTGTTGCACTGGTGGAAAACATAACCCAAACATCATTACAAATGTGTCACTGTTTCATTTTTTCATTCACACTCATGTTGACACCGAAAAAAATAAACAGTTATGTGCTTACCTTAACTGCACATCTTTATGAGAATCTCTTCTTTTGGGCCACACTTTTGGAGCTATACCTGCATCAGAGCTTGGACCACATGGAAACTTTTGCTAGGTGGGGGCCACCTATGACAATGTCGTGCATCAATGTCTACATAAACGTGGGTAGCCCCATCTCTCCTTAGTTCCCTGCTGGAGATTGTGCTCAGAGGACTCTTCCTGGGCAACTAGGAGATTACAAAAGCGCCTCTGATATTAGGCAGATGCAGGCACTGGAGATAGCATCCATGGAAATTCCTAAGGCAGAACTGGGTCTATGTGATAACAGCGATCGCCGTTATAGCTCAGTCAGAGTGCCAAACACATTTTCGGCACTCTGACAACCCTGGTGCACCAGCACAACGGCGTGAGGACATATTTTACTACTTTCTGTGGGGGCTGTGCCCCTTCCATATAAGGATTCTCAACTCCAGAGGGTGCATGTCGGGGAGGATGAAAAGTAGTTAAAAAAAAAAAAAAAAAAAAAAACCGCACCAGTGCCCAGACCCGAACCCAGTATCTCAGCCACCCCATTGCCCAATCCCGACGCCCACGCCAGTCAGCTCGACCGATGACCACAGCGCCACCCCACAGCCTCCACCCCCAGCCCACGCCGCCATGCTCATTCCCACCACCCACCCCACGCATATGTATAGCGACATCCTGTCGCCCAGTTCGCCCACCCTCATCCGGTCGCCCTGTACCGCCCATCGCTGTAAGTGGATCTATGTGAGGAAGGTGTCACCATAACGGACGGCGCCCATCCTCATGTGCCCACTTCACGGGTTACCGGTAGAACTGGATGCCATATTCCTCTACAACTGATAAAACGGGGAAGGAGGGAAAGTCGGCATGTCATGAGGGAAGAGATTCTCTCGAAGATCTACTGTCATGGTAAGTACATAACTGTTCTACCTTCCTTAAGGATATTTCTTCCCTTAGGCCACACGTTTGAAATGACTAACAAGCAGCCCCAAAAGCCAACTGGGAGGTTGGTGCAGTAAGTCTGACAGTATGCTCTGTAGAACAGTGAGACTGAAGCCTGCTCGTCTACAAGAATCAATGTCCAGACTGTAATGTTTAGCAAAGGTATGGACAGTAATCCAGGTGGCTGCAGTGCAGATGTTAGCCATAGAGACATTCTTTTTTTTTTTTTTTTTATTTAGTACTTTTTACCTGGCACCTGATCTGCCCTATATGTCCTGGCATCCCATTCATCCGGCCACCGTCTGGTTCGCATCAGCCCCATGTACAGCCCCCGCTGCCAAGTACTCCCACGGCTTTCCCCATGGCGGGCTGCAGAGAGTCCCTCACTCTCTGGCCGGATACCGATCCAGCATCTGCAGCGGTGCTCCGAGGTCGGGCGCCCTGTGGACAGCCATCAACCATACAATTGTTTGCCACCAGTCGGTGGGTGGCCGCAATAGCGCCGAAAACCCATGGCGTGACGCATCCGCCGCCGCCCCCATCCTGGCATCTGCCACTGACTCCTCCCGAGCACGGTATGCGCCCACCCCCAGCCTCCACTAGGGGCAGCCGGGCACCGACAGTCATGGACCCTCCTCCCCGGAGAGGGAGAGCAGTCTACTGGATGCTCAATCCCGCTCCTCCCTGCCAGCCCCTGGTGATCCATGCTCACTCCCAAACCTGGGTCGTCAGCGTGGTGCAAGGTGCTGCGACCAGTGCCCCTGCCCTCAGCGCCACTGGGCCGGCACACAGAGACATTTTTAAAGCAAGCAACAGATGTGGATATACCCCTTGTGGAATGGCCACGAACCACACCATGAAATTCCTTATTGTACTTATGACAGAATATAATGCAATGGGCTAGCCATTTGGATAAGTACTGTTTCAAAACAGGGATGCCCTCTTTCCCTTGGGCAAACAAAACAAATAGCTGAGAGGACTTTCTGTAGTCCTTGGTGCGAGCAATGTAGTATCTCAGGATTCTATGCACATCTGAAGTACGGGGCAATGCCTCGCTCTGGATAATAAATTGGCAGGTGGATGGTTTGATTTAGTGTGAACTCAGACACTACCTTTGGCAAAAACTCAGAACTGGTACACAAAGGCAGTCTGTCTTTATGGAAAATCAAATAAGGAGACTCGCACATTAGTGACTGGAGCTCTGAAATCCTTTGAGATTGCAACTAAAAATAATGCTTTCTATGAGAGAAAGTGTAAGCCACAACTCGCGGCAGGCTCAAAAGGAGCCAAAGTAAGTTTCTGAAGCACATAATTGAGGTCCCAAGGTGGGTCCTGATTATGAGTGGGAGGTTTCATGTGTAGAATACCTCCCAAAAAGGTACAGGAGACCTTCAAATGAGCTACTGTACACCCATCGACAGGGGCATGGAAAGCTAACAGAGCTGCCAGATGCACCTTCAATGAGGAATACTGCAGATCAGAGACTGACAGGGACTGCAAGTATTCCAATATCACATTTACTGGACAGGTGAATGGGTAAAAAAGTGAAATGCTTCCACTTTAAAGAGTAGAAATGTTTGGTGGAAGGCTTTCTGGCTGCAGAGTTTCAGCAACTTCTGGTGACACCCCAAATCATGCAATGGCTATATCTTCAGGAGCCAGGCATACAGGTGCAGGGACTTGACACCCCCCCCCCGTCCTATAACAACAGTCTTCTGCAGAGAGGCAAGAGAACTGGAGGCTCCACTGCTAGTTGTTGTGGCCACAGAGATGCAGTGAGGATAAGGGTCACACCCTCCATTTGTGGTTTCAGAAATACTCTCTGTATTAAGGGAATGGGAAGGAATGCATACAGAGACCGCCCTTCCAAGAGAGGGACAATGCGTCTTGCCAAAAAACTCCAGGCCCTGGAACGAGTGAGCAAAAATGCAGCAGTGTTACATTATGTGGGGACACTAAAATCTTCAACTCTGGATGACCCCACCTTGAGAAGAGGTTGTCTACCACAGAGGTCAGCAGTTCTCATTCATGCATCTTGGACTGTGATTGACCTGCTTAGCTTGTCTGCCAAGATGTTTTGGAACCCAGGGAGATTCACGGCTGATAACTCCAGGCCGTGTTCCAGCACCCAGTGCCACACTCTCATTGCTTCCTGATACAGGGGATAGGATGAGCCCCCCCCCCCTTGTTTATGTAATGCATAACTCTGATATTGTCCGTCTGTACTAGCAGATGAATCTCCGGGCCATTTATGTGTAATCTGGTTTCCACCTGGGTCCATGAACATTGGGTTTGATAAGGGCCCAGATCCATATCCTGAATCATCTGAGGTGAGAATCTGAGTTCGATTTGGAATTAAGAATGGAACATCCCTCAAGAGGTTGCTTTGGTCCATTCACCGTGTCAGTGTTTTGCATAAATGGGATACGAAGAGCACTTTTGGTCAATGTCATCCGTCAAATGGTCCCACTGCACTTTCAGTGTCCACTGTGGTATCTACATGCGAAAGCGAGCCAGTGGCACACTCACAATGGCCACTGTCATGAGTCCCAGGAAAGTTCTGTCTGGGAGATAATGACTGCTGTACACCAGCTGTGCTTGAGCCAAAAGACACACTGCACTGTCCAGGGGTAGAAACGCTCTGCCTTGTTCTGTGGCCAGGACTGCACCTATATGCTGCAGCCTCTGGCTAGGGGTCAGTACTGACTTTGGCACATACACTGTAACCCCCAGATCTTCAAACAATTGCCTTGTTCGGATCAGGGTGTGTCAGAGCTGGTTCTTGGAAATGGCTTTCAACAGCCAATCATCCAGGTATGGAAAGACATATAGACCTTCGCTGCAAAGGGCTGCTGCCACCACTGCCAAGCATTTGGTAAAGACCTGTGGTGCAGAAGACAAGCCAGAGGGCAATACTCTGAACTGGAAGTGCTCCCCCTCTAAGACAAATCTCAGATACTTTCTGTGATGCTGCCTGATCTTGATATGAAGGTATGCATCCTTCATGTCCAGGGAGCAAATACAGTCCTCTGTTTGCAACACGGGAATCAGAGTTTGCATGGAGACTATGTAAAACTTCTTGTATTCTATGCAGAAGTTTAGGTCTCTCTGATCTAACACAGGACTGAGATCTTCTGTCCATTTGGGGGCCAGGAAGTATCTGGAGTAGAACCCTTTACCCTTCTGGCGAGAAGGTACAGGTTCATGGCATGTTTGGTTAACAAAACTTGTACCTCTTCTCTCAGTAGAGACAGAATGTCCTGGGGGGTAAGTTGAAAGAGATGGAGGATGCTCTGGAGGCATTTCTAATAACTCCAGAGCAGGTCCCGGTGCAATCATCTCCGAGACTCACTCGTCTATGGTAATCTCCCTCCACTATGTCTGATGAAGGGAGAAGCAACCCCCTACTACCACCTCATGTGGCTGAAGTGGTGTGGGGGAGTCCAACACAAGTCATGCTGAGCTGGTGGAGGCACAGCCACTGACTCTAGATGCTCTGGAATGGGCTCCTTGGGGAGGAGGAGTTGGCAAGGCTACACCACTCTTACTTCTGCCTTGCTGACAGTAGACTTGATGGGAACGTCCGTCAGCAGGCCCACGAAAGGATCCTTTACTCCAACTGCTACCAGCCATGGGATATAAGGATCTGACTGACCTGCCCTGGCAGATGCATCTGAAACATCACAAGTTGAGCATAGCACATGTTTGCCGATCTCAGCTCTAGCAGTCAAATTTTAAATAATTCATTCTTGGCACTGCCTTCTGGAAGGGCCTAGGCTGCAGCTCTGGCAGCATTCCAGAGGTTATTTTGATACTTGATCGTGTGATGCTGGTAGTTAGCAATATGTAAGCCTAATGAGGCAGAGGCATATGTCCACTTGCTCATTACATCAACTTTCTGGACTCCTTATCAGGGGGTGGCAGGGTACTCATATGCTTTGGTGTTGTGGATCTATAATGGGCAGCCATTATGACCACAGAATCTGTTTCTGGCTGGTTGGTATAATACGGCTTGGCAACAGGAGCAGGGTACTATTGCCTGATAGCTTTTTCAGGTATAGTATCCGACTTGTACCTTGCAGTAAATGTGGCATCCTCAAATGCAGAGTAAACAGGAGAGACAATGATGGATGGAGTGCAGGGGACCTCCAAAAAAATCCATCAAATTCTTTTTGGTGGAATCCTCTTCTTCCACAGCAAACCCCATAACATTCTGCATCTGCTGCATCACTGTCTGGAAGGTAGGGTATTCAGGAGGAGATCTGGTTATATACTAGAGGTGTGCAAAACCAGAGAGGTTTTGGTTTCAGTTTTGCAATAGCACCCCTGGTTTTGGTTCTGGTTTTGGATTCACAGCCAATATTCATTAAAGATAAAACATGGCCTGTGCCTTCATTTTAAAGAATAATATAAAGGAAAACAGGTTAAATTCTGAAGAAAAATAGTTCTATAGCATGGCAGCTAGCAAGGCTCAGCTGTCTGTTAAGTTCACAGGGAATTATGTATTATTTGGAGCCAGTGCTTAAGTTGAATAAGCACATAGTTTCATTTGCCTGCAGTCTAAATTCCTAGCAATATATACTAACATACTAAAATGCCAGCAGACTAGGCCGAATGGTCTTTCGTGTCTGCTCGTTTGGTCAGACCCCACCCTGGGAGCTAACCTTGCTGCCCCCCCTCGCCCTCTCTGGCTTCTCCCTTCCCAGTCCCGGATATTCTCGCTGCAGTGGACTTTGCTTCCAGAACTTTTCCCCTGTACCTATCCCATCCCCCTCTTAAACCCCTCCACCAGCCCCCTGGGCAGCGCATTCCATGGCTCCACCACCCTCTCAGTGAGTAGCACCTCCTCTTTTCTCCCTGAATCTCCCCCTCAGCTTCCACCCATGCCTCTAGTTGCCCCGAGCACCCAGGAGAAAAGGCGTGCTGAATACAGGGACATAGGTTGAGGCAATCCTAACAGTTGCATATATATAGAATAACAGATGGGAAGTGTGTGATATGAGAATTTAATGCACACGAGGTGTAGGATGCTACATAAACCCCAAGGGCGAAGCCCGAGGGGTTTATGGAAGCATCCCACACCGAGGGTGTGCATTAAATTCTCATATGCACAAGTCCTCATTTTTTTATTTTATATAATTTGCTGGTGAGCAATTTTTTTCCAATGAGTGCTGTCTCACACACACACGCACACACACACACCCCCACACTCTCCTAGTCATCACACACACACGCACACACGTCTACTTTTGGGGGGGCATACTTCAGCAGCCCTCACACAATTCAAAATGCAGCATGTAGTTTCAGCTACCCAGCTCCCACTTCAGATTCCACAGCAGTCCCCACCTAGTCCTGTCCTCCCTTTTGCCCCTTAGCTGAAGACAGCAAGCAGCGTCCAGCTCCCTCAGATCCCACAAATTCTTTTTTTTGCTTAGCAGAAAGCTGATGTTTGGATCGCACTTGCACTTACCTCTTGGTGTGGGTAAGCAGCAACGGACCGCTCTCGCTGGCATGTGGCTCGTGAAGCTGGGAAACGAAGAAACGGCCAGATTCTTTTTTTTTTTTTTTTTTTTTACAATTAACAATTAACAGTTGATTGAATAGTAGGATTAACCAGATAATTAAAAAAAGATTACGGGACGGCAAGGGTTTGTTGTGGTGGCTTCTCCGTAATAAAGATACGGAAGTTGAACGGAACCACCACGTTTCTTGAAATTATTCAGCCCGCCCACACAGAGAAAGTGCCAGTGATGGACGCTCACTTTTGACAGACGCAGGGCGTGAATGCCGTAATAACTGATTGGTTATTACGGCAAATATCAACCGGCGGAGTCCATTCAAAAAATTGCTCACCGGTAATTATAACAGTATAGCATGGCAGTATGGCCTAGAGGTTAGAGTAACAAACTATGACTGAGCTTGGACCAGCAGACCTGGGTTTGATTTCCCACAACCTCCACTTTCATACTATGTGGCTCTGTGCAAGTTACTAACCACCCAAGTGCTTTCTGGGTCACCCCTGAAAACAGGCACTTGTGCCTACTTGGCCTTACCTGGTTATCAAAGAACACAAACACACATGTAATTCCTGGCTACCTTGTTTGGTCTGTTAAGCAAGGTGTGCACTGCTAACAAAAGTGACTTGGTGGCTGAAGGAGGGTAACAGGACAGAAAGACACAGTAAATGACAGGTGACGGTCTGAGAGGAGATATTTTTTGGAAAAAAGGTAGCAGCATGCACACACAGAATATATGTTGCTCTGTCAATGGCCTATCTATTCATACTTATCTGTACAGCTCCCTTATGCCTATCTATGGAGGATGCTCTGGAGGCATTTCTAATAACTCCAGAGCAGGTCCCGTTTCAATTATCTCCGAGACTCATGGACCTGTCCAAGGCACTTGAACTTGTGGATCATCGCCTGCTGCTCGGGAAGCTGGGTAATGTGGGACTTATCGGCCCACCCTTGGACTGATTTAAGAGTTATTTAAGAGACAAAGAAATCCATTTTTTTATATTTTATATTTGACCCCCACCCACCCTTTTGAACTGATTGTTTTTTTTGTATAAGACGACTTTGTTGTTTGTGTTGCCAGTGATGGACACCCACAATTTCACCATTTTTTTTGTACTCAATTAGGATGTGCACGCATGCTACAGTTTTTTTTCTTTTTTTGGCAGTACAACTCCATGAAAAGTCAGTCTGACGTAGTAGTGTGACTTGTGAAAGACAGTAGTGTTTGCAATTTTTTCTTTCACCAATTCAATTTCAGTTGCTTAACATCTGTATTCCACATCCCCGAGAAAGGGACTTCAGGCCCAGTGGGCTTACTGGGTCAACAAAATGCAACAAACAAACCGATGACTATTGATTCAAAAGCAGCAGATCAGTCAGAAGTCAGAATGGGGTTAGAACAGATGTTATCCAAGATAGAGACTTGATACATAATGTATATGACTGGAAGACATCTACCAGAAATCAATACAGTCATTTGCAAATTTAAGTTATGCTTATAAATAAAAGATTGAAGAAAAAAAATGTGTGAGTGTGAAATTCTTTCATATGCTCCATAGAGTCCGAGAGTAGCCCCTTGCTTTTGTAGTCTTGCTAGACAGCAGTTCAGTGGAAGAAACAAAATGGTGACTGGCGTGAGACAGGACATGAATGACATGAGAGACAGGCTGATGCAACATTCCCTTTCCCCCAGAACTGGGGCAGTAGTACTACTGTTCTTCTTCAACAACATCACTGCAAATAGGCTCATCATCACTACTGTCTGACTAGTGTTTTGGAAGTGCCCTTGAGAATCCTGCAAATAGACCATAGTTTAGTTTAATAAAAGTTAGAATTTCAACATTTTCTGGAAGGAGTTTTCTCCTCCTAGTACTAGCAACACAGCCAGCAGTGCTAAATATTCTTTCTGAAAAGACACTTGTTGCTGGGCAACTTAAATAGTAAAGGGACACTTTTTGTAATGTTGGCCAGACTGCACCATTTTCATGACAATACTGAAGTGGATCATCATGAACATTTATCTTTCTGGGATCCTTTAAGAAGTCATCCCCCATACTGCTTGCTGAGTAACTTGTGATGGGAGAGGTAACAGCACTGTCTTTCTCTATGTCATACAGTCCTGACTAAGTGTTGTCTGTGGAGGCACCATATAAATTGGCCCTGGGTTCCGACTCATAATGCAAAGCTTTTCTTATTTTTCTGCCTTCACTGGGATCTGCTTTTTGGAAGGAAGCGTGGCTATTTTCATTATCAGCAGCTGCAGTACTTCTAGTTGGAGTTTCTGTTGTCATTTTTAGAGCAACTTTATTAATGAGCAGTTCTTTATAATGATTGAGGTCTGCGTTACGAGATTGGAGAAGACCTGGCAAACTAGTTTTGAAACATGGATCCAACACTGTTGCTATTGCATACTGTTCAGATTCCAAAATCATGGCAATCCTGCGGTCTGATTCCAAAGACAGCTTTTCAGCAAAAGAGACACCTGTGCTTGCACCTTGCTCTGCAAATGTTTCTTGGAATCTGCATGAGAAGATATATCAATGGAATGACTTGACTTATGGTTGTGCTGTCAGCACTCACTTCATGTGTGACTTCCTCAAATGGCTGTAGCAACTGACATAAATATGAGAGAAGATTCCACTGCCCAGAGGTGAGTGTAAAATCCCCTTTCCCTACTGCATGGTTAATGGCCTCTAGGTACTGAACAATTCTTTCTTTCAGAAGTGATTCCATCATTTACCCCACCACTGAGGTCAAACTAACGGGTCTGTAGTTTCCTGCTTCTGCCTTGCTCCCACTTTTGTGAAGGGGAATCACATCTGCCCTCCTCCAGTCCTCAGGTACCACCCCATCTTCCCATGATGTGTTAAAAAGTGTGGTTAGTGGTGTCACTAGGTCCTCCCTTAGCTCTTTTAGGATTCTAGGGTGAATCCCGTCAGGCCCCATTGCTTTGTCCACCTTGAGTTTTAGGAGTTCTTTCAGGACTCTTTTTTCTGTAAATGTACTGGCGTCAACCCCCTACCCAGAGTGCTTCTACTGTTTGGTTTAGGTAACTCCTCCTCTTCTTCTTTTGTGAATACTGAGCAAAAGTATTCATTCAGTATCTCTGCCTTTTCACTGTCTCCCTCTGCCCACCTCCCCTCTCCTTTATTAATCTTCACTATCCCTCCCTTAACCTTTCTATGCTCCCTAATGTACCTATAAAAGGTTTTATCCCCCTTCTTAACTGAGTTGGCTATCTTTTCCTCGGTTTGGACCTTTGCTTTCTGACTGCCTTCCCACTTCTTTCTGCTTTAATGTACAGTTCCTGTCGTTGCTCCGTCTGTGATTCCTTATACTTTTGAATGCAGCCTTTTCTCCTTAACCTTCCCTGACACCTCTTTTGAGAACCATAGTGATTTTTATTCCGCTTTGTTTTCTTTATTTGTTTCACACAAAGGCTTGCTGCCTCCATGATGGCAGTTTTGATTTTTCTCCATTGTTCTTCCACCCCTCCTTTCTGGCCATTTGCTAATGCATTCCTCAGGTATTCACCCATTATGCCAAAGTCAGCCCTTCTAAAGTCCAGTATCCTTGTCTTTGTATGACTTGTCTCCATGGTTGTGCTTATTGTGAAGCACACTGTGCAGTGGTTGCTTGTTCCCAGATGTCTACTGTCTTCTAAATATGTGATCCTCTCTCCATTTGAGAGTACCAGGTCTAATATTGCTCCCTCCCGAGTGGGTTCCACCACTAGCTGTCTAAGGCATGCCCCCTGTAGGGCATCGAGAATGACCCTGCTCTTGGATGTGGCTACAGTCCATGTAGCCCAGTTAACATCTGGCATATTCAGGGCCCCCATCAACAGTATCTCCCCTTTTTCAGCCATTTTGAGAATGCCCTCTATCATTTTCTTGTCCATTTCCTCCCCTTGAGACGAGGGGGTCTGTATACAACCCCTGTGCGGATTGTGATGCCATTCCATCTCCAAGGTTACCCAGAGTTCCTCTTGTCCTCCCCCTTTACTTTTTAGTTATGTAGCTTTGATTCCTTCCCTTATGTAGAGAGCTACTCCACCTCCTCTTTTACCCTCCCTGTCCCTTCTATAGATTGTGTACCCTGGTATGTTGACATCCCAGCCATGGTTCTCCGTGTACCATGTTTCTGTGACTGCCACAATATCCAAGTGTTCCTCTTCCATCAGGGCTACTAGCTCTGGAAGCTTGTTTCCCAGACTACGAGCATTGGTACTCATTGCCCTCCATTTTATGTTGGCTTTATCCTTTTTTACCCTATCCCTGCTCTTACTGCCCTTGTCCATTTTTCCATTTATCCCTGTGCTGCCCTCTGTCAAGCTCTGTACCTCAGTTTTTACCCTACTACCTGCCATGTTTTGTGGGCGGAGGCTTGAACTTTCCTGTTTCCTATCAGCACCTCCCCCCTTGGCTAGTTTAAAAGCTTGCCAAGGAAGCCTTTAAACCTGTCACCTAGGAGCATGTTTCCCTTCCTGGACAGATGCAGACCATCATGCCAGTATAGACCTTCATCTCTCCCGTGGACCCCCAGTCCCCAATGAAGCCAAAGCCCTGTGCTCTGCATCGTTTGCAACCATTCATTAAACTGCATGGTGTGCAGTACCTAACTTCACCTGCCATAGACTGGCAGCACCTCTGGGAAGGTTACTGTGCTTGCTACCTGTCTGAGGCCCTCCCAACTCCACAAATTCATCCTGCACTGCACTGATCTCATGCCTAGCTAGGTCATTTGTCCCGAGGTGGACAATGATATCTAGTTTCCTCTCCTGTGATGCTGCTTCTGCAATCCTGAGGATTTGCTTCCTGTCCCTCAAGCCATGGCACCAGGTGAGCACCTTCCCTCTCTCTCCCTTCCCCAGGTCTACACCCTAACAATTGAGTCCCCTATCAAAAGCTGTTTCTTTCCCCTGTGGTGTCCCTTGCCACTCTTTTGTGGGTCTCCCTTGTGGATGTCCCTAGCATTCTTTTTGGTCTCCAATGAGGGTGTCATCACAGAGGAACCTTGATTTGCCAGATTGACATATGATTTGTGTAGAGGTACAACTTGGGGGCTAGGCCTCTGTTTCACCACCCTCACCCTCCCAGAACCTACTGTGGTCCATCTGCTCTTCACACATGCCAACCTCTGAGGCAGTGGTTGTGGAACTGGTGCTCTTTGGGTGGGGGAGGCCTCCTTAGTCCTTGCCAGTTCAGCCTGGAGGTGGGCAACCTCCTCCCTCAGAGCTGACAGTTGCCTGCATATAGGGCAGCAACGCAGGTTCCAGAATGTCTCCCGGAAAATTGCTGCCCCACAGCCAGTGCATTGCACCTCTCCCCACATGTCCCTCTTCCTTATAATATACAATGAGTAATATATAAAATGTTTTTTTTTTTGTGTGTGTATATACTTACCCTTTATGCACTGTGCTGGGCAATCAAGAATATGACAGTTCTGCCCCAAGACCTGTTGAGGAAGTGATGTCAGAACCTTGGCTATAAAGGAAATGCCACGCCTGGGGTGGGTGGGGTGAGGGGAAGGGTGGGTTGGTAGGCCACTAGCACTGGTGACTGTTAGAAACAATCAGATACACCACTGCTCAACCACCCTGGTGAGTATTGCCCTTTATGGTAAGTCAACCAACACCACAATTTTCTAGACCACTGCTCCTACACATGCCACTCTTCTGAGTCCAGGGATAAAAACAAACTCACTGCTCAGCCAGCTGGACACTTCTAAAATACTGCACAAATATCCTTCCAAATCCTATGTGTCTAGCACAGAAATCAAGCAATTTTAGTTGTATTTCACCCCCTCTGGTTATAAAATTACTACACTTTAAAGAAATCCTGCAATTCTTAATGCCAATAAGAAAATAATGAAACTTTCTGTAGAAAGCGTAGCTTACCTTCCTATCTAGTCCCCAACAAAATTATGTTTTACCAGGTTCCCAGTTCCTCAAATGCGTTCTAGTTTGTGCTCTGCAGTATAGCAAGTTTTTCACCTTCCAACAGAAGCAGGCAAGTCTTTTCTGACTGGCTTCTCCCTGTGTATTTTGTCTAAGACAGCTCAGTGATAAAAGCCCCACCCAGAATCAACTGATTGACAAGTGACACCTGTGATGTAAGCAGGCCTTTCAGTGAAAACAATTTGCTATGTCTGCTTCTAATACACACACAAACCCTTTATCTGAAACCAGTGTATGTCTAATACACACACAAACCCTTTATCTGAAACCAGTGTATGTGCAAAACATGGTAAATGCAGAAACCCATCATCCTGTAATGTTTCACAATGTTAGCTCCAATGTCTGCAACCACTAATCCTGTGGAAAGGCCATTAGAGAGACTTTAGAAAGTACCACAGTACAGGGACTGCCCTGGCCAGGTTCACGGACCACATCAGTGAGGCAATGGATAAAGGCAAGCTTACTGGAGCTGTGTTCATGGATCTGTCCAAGGCATTTGACCTTGTGGACCATCGCCTGCTGCTCGGGAGGCTGGGTAATGTGGGACTCATCAGCCCACCCTTGGACTGATTTAAGAGTTATTTAAGAGACAGAGAAATCCAGGTTTTTTATCGCAGTACTCTATCTAGAAGTAAGGTGTCAGAGCGTGGAGTTCCCCAAGGATCAATATTGGGTCCTCTCCTATTTACAACATATATAGATGTAATTCCTCAAAATATAATAAATACAGAGAAGTTACTATATGCTGATGATATATTATTATACAGGAGTTCCCAATCGGTTGATGACATTAGTCATCAACTTAATAAGGATTTTTATATGCATGGAACAGCCTACCTCAGGAAGTGGTGGATATGAATACAGTGCAGGGCTTCAAACAAGCAGGGGATAGGCATAATGGAGCAATAGAGATAAGTACGAATAGATAGGCCATTGACAGAGCAAAAGCCGATGGCACATTCATAAGGCAGAAAAAGAAATGGGCATACTGGATGGGCCTTGCTGTCCTTATCTGCCATCAACTTCTATGTTTCTATATTGAAATATTGGCTAAAATACTTAAAATTATCCTTGAATAGTTCCAAGACTAAAAGTATGTTGTTTGGCTCCAAGCCTAGACTTGAAAAGGTGGGATCCTTAAATATAGTAGATAATTCTGGTATCTTGTTAGAGCAGGTGACCCATTTTAAGTATTTGGGTATTACTTTGGATCCTCACTTAACATACTCAAAACATATTGGTAATACAACTACGCAAGTGAATCAGAAACTCGGTTTGCTTTTCAAATTACAACATTCACTTACATTACAAGCTAGAGTTGCCATAGTACAAAGTCTACTGTTATCTCAGTTACATTATAATTCATTTTTATTTACGGACTTTTCTACATAGCCTAGTTCAACTCTTATTTTCCACATTTCATGCTATCTGCAAATTTACTTGTAGACTATCTTATCACACTCATCACTGTGTGTTATATCAAATTCAGGTTGGCTTCCACCTAAACTGTATAGTCTTTATAATCTATGCAGTTTGACTGACAATATTTTTAGAGAAAAACATAAGTCACCATTATACTCCTTATTTCAATTTAGAGAGATGGAAAAGAGACTTCAGATCATGTGAAGCCTCCAAACTGATACTACAAAAAACGAAAATGGGGGATAAGGCTTTTGCAGTTCAGGCTTCCAAATCCTTGAACAATCTCCCCATAGCTTTAAAAACAGATTTAAGCCATGCTACTTTTAAACAAAAACTCAGAAGGCATCTTCTTAATCAGCTGGGATGTAATGTTTTTTCTTAATTTGCTATTTTGTATGTTAAGTGTGTATGTTTTATTTGAAATCTGTTAATAGTTGTCTATATATATATATATATATATTTTTGTCATTATAAACATCCTGACTATTTAATATGGTCTCGGGTCACATGTGAAAAAAGGCCTTTGGCTCACGTTTAGCTGGTTATCAAAAGTTTAAATAAATAAATTAGGGGAAAGCCATTCTGAGAACCACCCAACTCCTGCTTGTGTGGGAAACAGCTGGTGACACTGTGCAGACAGAGACTACTCAACTGTTGGACTGCCACCTCCCTTCAAAATGTTTCACATGTGATGCAAGCCTTTATTTGACAGGACTACACAAAAAAAAACAAAAAAAAAAACACATATGGTCCTCCTGTCTGACTCCTTCTTCTGTGGGAAATGGCTGGTGGCACTGTGCAGATGGACGCTACTCTACTGCTGGGCTGCCCCCTCTCCAAAACATTTCACATGATGCAAGCCTTTACTTCACAGAAAAAAAAAACAGTATCCTCCTGTTCTAACTCATGCTTGTGTGGGAAATGGCTGGTGACACTGTGTAGACAGAGGCTACTAACTGGACGGGCTGCCCCCCCCTGAAAAAAATTTCACACTTAACGCAACATGCAATCCTTTATTTGACAGAACCATACAAGAAAAAATGTATGGTCCTGTCCTGTCTGACTCCTGCTTGTGCGGGAAATGGCTGGTGATACTGCTCTGACAGAGCTTTGAGGTGGTCACATAAGTGACTTCCTCAGCCAGCATCTCACAATATGCCAGTATCCCTGCTGAGCTGAATAAACTGAGACAACAATCTACTCTCAGCTTAAGCCCACAAGATACAGGTGCCTGTTTTCTAGGGTGACCCAGGAGCACTGGGGAGGTTAAATGATTTGCTCAGAGTCGCACAGTATGCAAGTGAAGGTTGTGGAATTATCTGCTGGATGTCCCACCAAACTCATTCATAGTATATTACTCCTAAGTTCTTGCAATGCAGCACCCACCCCCCCAAACACACAGTACCTGGCTTGAGTCCCGACCCTCTTAGTCTTTTTTTTTTTTTTATTATTTTATAAAGTTTTCTGTTACTTTTATACAGCTGGTGGTATGGGTGGAGGAAGTAACTGGCCCAGGCAAGAAGACCCATTGTTTCCCTTCCTTCTTGCCTGGCTGCTCCCTCCCCACTCCCTGGCACATGTCCCTCCAGAGTCCCCATCCAACCCTCTCAGTTTTTTTTTTTTTTTTAATATATATTTTTTTAATGCTCCGTTTTTGGTTTTTTTCTTACTTTCTTTTCGGGTGACAGAAGTGTCAGACTTGGATTCCACACACTCCAACCACGGTCGGAGGGAGACCCTTCCCTTCCTGTCCAACTGCTTCCCGAAGGACTGGAAGCTCCTCTCTTCTTGGTGGCTCAACTCAAATAGTGCCAAGGAGAGCTCTGCATCCAGCTATGCTCCGGTCTGCGCATGCACAGACCAAAGTATCTTGAACAGCCAACTCACTAGCTCTGTTCTGACCTGTCACATGACAGGCAGGAGCTGAATAGGGGGGGGGGGGAACATGTCAGAGATCTGAGCAAAGCAGGCAAGGTTTGGCTTGTGCCTCATGGAAACCGAGCCGTATGTGTTCAGGGCAGCTCTGTTTCATCCCCGCAGGTTCAGCACACATCTAGTATATACACTACAGAATCCTCACTACAGGAAAATACTGTGGAGCATAATGTTCTTCTCCATAGCCCTCCTTCTCCTTATAATTCTCCTCCACTGAGGTCTGGATTATATTCTTCCTCGTTGTCGGTGTCCCTGTCGACAGGAAAGGAGAACCTTGCTGTTGATGCCGGGGGCTGCTGCTCTGGCGGTACCTGCTGTGTACCAGCCAATGATGTCTACTGGGCCTGCGATGCAGGAACCCCTATTGACAGCTGTATGGGATGCACAGGCAACTTTTGCTAGCCGGGGGGCCACCTATAACGACATGCCATGTCTATGTGTATATAAATGTTTGTGGCCCCATCTCTCCTTTGTTTCCTACTGAAGATTAGCCTTAGAGGACCTCCACCATGGGGAACAACGAGATGAGACCAACACCAGGCATAAAAAGAGAGGCATGGGGCTGGACACAGGATGCATGGAGTAGATTTTAGGCACAGCATCTAATACAACTCTCACTGAACGCAAAAGGGGGAAGAAGGGAGGAACAGCATGGCCTAATGAAGGAGAGTCTCTCGAAGATCTACTGTTATGGTAACATCTTGCCTTCCCATCCCCCGTGGCAGGATTCGTCAGGGGCGCCGCCAGCGAGATGGATCCAGTGAGGGCCCTTGGTCCTGCCTGGCCCACAGCTTAGCCTCCCCTGCCGACATACATGGATCCGGTGTGGGAGAGGGGTCCCGAAGTCTGGCACAGAGCTCAGAAGAGGCCGGCATCATCTGCGCTGTGCCCAGTCATTTTCCCAGTGTTCTTGGATGGGAGGGACAGATGTGCAATGCTGACTGAGAAGCACCACGCATGCTATCATGTGTGATGCATTGCCGGCCCTCCGATCCTGAAGTCACATTGATTTGCCCAGAGGCTCCGCCAGGGGTCAGACCAATGCCAAGCACCCACAGCCTTCCCACCCAGAGGGGAAAGTCCTCCTCCGGACGCCCAGCCCCTCTGAACCAAACCGGGTCACCGGCACGGCGGTAGTTGAGGCATGGATGCCTTAGCCCTCTGTGCCACCGGGCCAGCCACTGTTACGATAAGTTATTACGTAACTGTTCTATCTTCTTCAAGGATATCTCCTCCATTAGTCCACATCTTTGGAATGATTCCCAAGCAGTACAAAGTGAACTGGGAGGATGGCACAATCTGATATATGATCAGGACAGACAGCCTTGCAGTACAGCAAACCCAAAATCCGCATCTCTACAAGAGAGAATGTCCAGACTGTAATGTTTAGTGAAAGTGTGAACACTGCTCCGTGTTGCTGTAGCATGTGTGTCAGCAGCAGGGACATTTTTGAAACAGATAACAGAAGTGGAATTACCCCCTGTGGAGTGGGCAAGAACACCACCAAGAAGTTCTTTACCATACTTCCTATAAAAGAACATTATACAATGTGCCAGCCTTTTTGATAAGCGTTGTTTAGACAACGCAGCGCCCTCTTTCCCAGGAGCGAATGAAACAAAAAGCAGAGAGGACTTTCTGCAGTCCCTGGTGTGAGTAGTACAGTATCATGGATGTGGAGGGGTTGTGGGATAACAGATAGACCAGACACCGAACTTCAGGTTCAATACACAATCTGTGTGTGATGTTTATTCAAAATACAAGAAATAACCTTCTGCAATGGCATATTTCTTCTTCAGTACATCAGTTTGCAGTAACAGACTATGAATTTCCTTTCCTGCACTTAGCCAGCACCTACTGACACTGATCTCTGATCCAATTCACTAGTTGAGATCTAGCCACCACCCCTATGCAGGCCCCGTTTGCTTGGGTAGTGGGGGCTCAGAAAGAAAAACAAAACAAAACAAAAAAAAAACACAAGCTATAGACAAAGAATCTCAATGTAGAATCACTGAAAAAGGTCTACCCCAAAGGGCACTGGCAACAAATCAAGTTTCAAAGAAATACATCATACAAACTTCCAAAATGCAATGCATCATGGGATACATGCAAATCATGACATTTCTTACTTAAGTTTACAACAATATGCATGTATTTTAAATAACACAACTAGCTTAGTTTCTATAATAGTCACCTAGTACTTTTTACCATTATCAAAAATACCTAGTGCCATGGTATTTTCAACATTACAGGTTTCATAAACACAAGGTATATTATGACATAGCGCTATTACATACTAAATCCAACAACGATTAACACAACCTGTTTTACATACATCTGGATGTCACCACAATACCCTCCCTGTTTGAGGACCTAAGAGGGAAAAGGAAAATCAGAGGACACTATAGCATGGTCAAGAAAAGGGAGAGGGGTGGCCAACCCTATGGACTAGAAATAGTAAAGGATAGATCAGGCTTAGAAATAGAAGAACTGTTGCAACAGATTTAAGAAAAGGTCGGTCCTCAAGAGTGGCAGGACCTCCCGGTCACAATGGTATTCTATGTATATCCAAAGTACAGAGCAGTGCCTCACCCTGGCTGGCATGCTCCAGATAATATACAGGAAGGTGTATAATTTGATTCAGTGTAAATTCAGATACCATCTTCAGTAGAAACTTAGGATTTATACACAAATACACTCTCTCTTTGTGAAAAATCAAATAAGGAGGCTCACACACTAGAGCCTGAAACTCAGAAATCATCTGAGTAGAAGTCATTGTATTGCAACTAAAAACGTTTTCCATGCCAGGAAATGTACGACACAACTCGTGGCTGGCTCAGAAGGAGCCAACGTCAATTTCTGAAGCATAACATTCAAATCCCAAGGCGGGACCGGACTACGGATAGGAGGTTTCATATGAAGAATACCTCTCATAAACGTACAGGACACCTTTAATTGGGCAACTGCACGACTATCAGTAGGGGCATGAAAAGCTCATACAGCAGCCATGTGCACCTTAAGGGAGGAATACTGCAGGCCAATCAGACAAGTAAAGCAAGTATTCTGACACAGGATTCACAGGACTTGTAAACAGGTCTAAATTCTGGGAAGCAGCCAACAAAGTGAAATGTTTCCATTTCAGGGAATAAATATGTCTGGTAGAAGGCTTCCTAGCTGCGATCAGGAAACTAGCAACCTTATGGGATACCCCACAATGTGCAATTACTATGTCTTCAGAAGCCATGTATGCAAATGTAGGGAATTCTCGTCCAGATGGACCAGGGACCTCTTGTTCTGTTACAACACAGAGGTAGAGGGACAGGAGCTTCCACTGTCAGATGCTGAAGAAGTGGATGCCATGTCTGGTGAGGCGTAATGGAGCAATGAGGATGAGCTTGAGCAGAACACTCTGTATTAGAGGAATGGGGGGAATGCGTATAGGAATTTTCTCTTCCAAGAGACGGACAACGCGTCTTGACAAAAAACTCCAGGCCCTGGAGCTACTGAGCAGAAAAAATAGGTTACTCATCTGTAATAGTAGTTCTAGGAGTGGTATATGATGTTCTTCCATACCTTCTGGCAGTCGCCTTTCTCTTTTAAGACTGGTCAGAACATCTTCAAGCTGGCTCCTCCCAGTCACCCGGGTGGTAACTCCCTCGGCTCCGTCCCATGACGCCAGATCTTGCCAGCTGGAAGACTGGGGAGGCTGGGTGGGTCCGTGTGGATGATCATCATATACTACTCTGAGAACTACTGTTATTGGTGAGTAACCCGTTTTTCTAGGGACGTGGATATGATGTTCTACACTATGGGGGGTGAGATACTAACAACAAAAATGGAAAGGGACCTGGGGGTAATCATATCAGATGACCTAAAGGTGGGCAAGCAATGTGAGAGGGCAGTAAGGAGGGCTGGGGGATACTGGGATGTATAGGAAGAGGCATCACCAGTAGAAAACAGGAAGTTGTTATCCCTCTGTACAGACAGCTGGTGAGACCCCATCTAGAGTACCGCGTGCAGTTCTGGAGACCCAATCTCCGCAAGGACATAGACAGCACGGAGGCAGTCCAGAGGAGGGTAACTAAAATGGTGCAGGGTCTGCACCAGAAGACATATGAAGAGAGACTCAAGGAGCTTAATATGTATACCCTCGAGGAAAGGAAGGACATGACAGAAGCTTTCAAATACCTCAAGGGAATCAACAAAGTCCAAGAGGGTAGCATCTTTCAGAAAGAGAGAGATGTGCAAGAACAAGGGGGCACAATTTGAAGATAGAAGGGGGACAGCTCAGAGGTAATGTGAGGAAGTATTTTTTCATGGAGAGGGTTGTGGATACATGGACCTGCCTTCCTGAGGAGGTTGTGGAGTCAAAAACAGTGGGGGAATTCAAGAATGCATGGGACAGACATAAGGCAATTCTAGGGGTTGGGGTAGAAGGAAGTAGGCTGTTGGTTAACTAGGATCTGCAGCTTATCCATTAGGTAGGGAAATGGGCAGACTGGGTGGGCCAAGCGGTCCTTATCTGCCGTCAAATTCTATGTTGCTATCCACACTTTCTGGCATACTCCCAGCAGTTCTCCAGGAAGAGGGAGACAAGGTGCACACCCCCTACTTCGGGAACAAAGATTGGATACCTGAGGCCCCAAAACCAGCATCCCAGCGTGACTCAAGGTCGAAGTGGTAATGGGAAATGAAGGTGTGTTCTGACCTCCAAGTAGCAGCCCTCCTGATTTCCTGGATAGGGACGTCCCCGGAAGCAGCCACCGAGGCAGTGGCATGACAGGTGGAATGAGCCATAAGCCCTACAGAGATCAATGCAGGACACAATGCACCTGTCAACTGTCCGCTTAGCTGCAGGTCTGCCAGGTGTGGCTTCAGCATAGGTGACAAACAGCTGGCAAACCTCTCCCCGAACTGCAGCCATGCACTCCTTAGAGCAGGCAAACGCTCGACTCGGGTCCAGAGTATGGAACTGGTGCTCAGCCTCTGAGGTGTGATTGGTGATGTACACCGGAAACTGATCAACTGGTTAAGGTGAAACTCAGACACAACCTTCGGGAAGAACTTTGGGTTGGGGCAAAGAGCAACCTTGTCCCTGTGGAAGTACAGGTAAGGAGACTCCACTGAAAGTGCCCGGAGCTCACTGATCCTTCTGGATGACGTGATAGCCACCAGGAAGGTGGTCTTCCACGACAGGTGAGACATATGACACATGTGCATTAGTTCAAATGGCTTGCTCATGAGCTCTACCAGTAGCAGCAACAAGTTCCAAGGTGGTGGTGGTTCACGCACCGGAGGGGAAATGTGGCCAAGGCCTTTAAAAAGGTGCCAGACCACCTTCTTTCACACCACCAACTGCTCACCGGCCCATGCCCGGTAAGCAGAGATGGTTGCCAGGTGCAGCCTGAGGGTCGTCGACCAAAGGCCCGACTGGGAGAGGGACAACAGATAGTCAATGATGTTAGTCACAGGACAGGACAGAGGGTCCAACCCTTTGCCCTGGCACCAAATGGAGAACCTTTTCCATTTAAAAGCACAGCACTTCCTGGTCGACTCCTTCAGAGATACCTCCACCACAGTGAGGACCTCTTCAGAGAGACCCAAAGCCTGGAACTCCAGCCGCTCAAGAACCAGGCTGTCAGGTGCAGGGACTAAAGGTCTGGATGGAGTACCTTCCCGTGACTAATGGAGAGCAGGTCCGGGCGGAGAGGAAGACACTTTGGGAGCCTGCTGCTGAAGCTGAGGAGATTGGGGTACCAAAACTGGCGCGGCCAGTCCAGAGCCACCAGTATCATCTGCGCCTTGTCCTTCTGGGCCTTGAGAAGCACCTTGTGGATCAAGGGAAGTGGAGGGAAGGCATAGAAGAAGAGGCCTGAGGTCCAGGGTCTTGAGAAGGCATCCCACTGCAACATTCCCTGCCGAGGGGGGCGGGCACAAAACAGCCTCAGCTTTGCTTTCTCCCTGGAGGCGAACAGGTCCACCTGAGGGGTGCCCCAATGGGAGAACAGACTGTGTTTTACCTCTGGGAGGAGAGACCACTTGTGAGACGCCTCGCCCACGTAGCTGAGAGTGTCTGCCAGCTGGCTGGAGGCCCCTGCCACATGGATGGCAAGGACATCGGCCCCTAGGCTGCGCATGAGGGTCCACACAGGGAGAGTTTCCTTGCACAGCGACAGGGAATGCGTCCTGCCCTGTTTGTTGAGGTAGTACATGGCTGTGGTGCTGTCCGTCCGGATCTGGACCACCTGACCCTAAATGTGAGAAGCACCAGCCGAACTGCTCGGAGCTCCAGCAGGTTGATGTGGCATCGGGACTCCTGAGGGGTCAAGAGCCTGCAGACTCTGTGTTCCCCCAGGTGGGCCCCCACAGCCCATGAGAGAGGCATCGGTTGTGAGGATGACTGATGGCTCTGGGGGGACAAATGGGATCCCTTCCTGCAGATGTTGTAAGACTAACTGGAGAGCGACCCACATCCACTGGGTCACAGTGACCAGCTGATCGAAGTGACCCCTGTGCTGAGACCACTGACTGGTCAGCTCCCACTACAGGAGAGCGCATTCTCCAGGAGGCCCAACGGACCATGCTGGTGCAGGCTGCCATGTACCCCAGCAAGCGCAGGAAGTCCCAGGCAGGGCACAATTGGCGAACCTGAAATGATCGGGCAAAGGAGGAGAGAGCCTTCACCCTGTCCGCTGGGAGCCAGGCTATGTCCCTGTAAGAGTCGAGCTCCGCCCTGATGAAGTTGATCACCTGCGAAGGCACGAGTTCTGACTTTGTTTCACTGACCAGGAGGCCAAGGGAGACACAGGTCTGGAGGACCAGGTCCCTGGACCATTCCACCTCCTGCTTGGAGGGATCTGCGATCAGCCAGCCACCACTGCAATGCACTTGGTGAAGACCCTGGGGGCTGAGGAAAGGCCGAATCGCATGGCCTGGAACTCATAGAGGGCTCCCTCTGCTTGGAAGTGGAGGAACCTTCTGTGAGACGGATGGATCGGGACATGAAAGAACGGGTCCTGAAGATCCAGGAAGCAAAACACATGTTCTGCTTTAGAGATGGTATGATCTGAGAGATAGAGTGATCATCCTGAAGGTGTGCGACTTGAGAAACTTGTTCAGGTCATGCAGTTCTAGAATGCGGCGCCAGCCCCCTCTCAATCCATTCTGGCACCATGAAGTACCTGAAGACAAGCCCTGGGTGTTCCAGAGGATCTGTGACAGGAAATGGAAATTACGTACCTACCATAATTCTTGATCTTCTTGGATGAAGTCTCCACCACTCATTCACACTAATGGGACTACACCAGCAGGAACCAAAAATTTTCACGAGGGTCGGCGCTGATGTAGGACCATGCATGCGCAGTGCCGCGAGACTGCCTCATGCAAGTATAGGCTATCTCGGGGTCGATCCTCCAACTGCCTCAATACCTTTTTGACCAAGGAGGTGCAGCACAAACTAACCTAGGAAACTAACCTAATCCAGGCATAAGATAGCCCAGATGACCGTGTAAGAAGGGTCAACCCAACAACGTCTTCACAGCCTAAGCCAACGAGGGAGTGAAGACCAGAAACAGGATGAATGAGCTCGGGGATGATGGGTGGGTGCAGGGTGGGTGTGTGAATGAGTAGTGAAGACTTTGTCCAAGAAGATCAAGAATTACAGTAGGTAAGTAATTTCCATATGTTCCTGGACTAAAAGTCTCCACCACTCATTCACACTAACGGGAGAGTACCAAGCTAAAAACCAATCCCCCGAGCAGAGCAGTAGGAGACAGAGCTCACTCAGGACAGAAGTCCATAAGGATTGTCCTGCCGAAGAAAGTGTGCTGTCTGGCATGGACATCCAGAGCATAGTGCTTCACAAAGGTGTGCACCGAGCTCCAAGTTGCTGCTTTGCAAACATCTGCAATGGGTACATTACGAACCTCCGCTAGGGATGCCACAACCACTTTGGTAGAGTGCGCATAAACCCAGCCTTCCAACTTGACCTGCGCCATTGAGTAGCAGTAATGAAGACATGCCACCAACCATGCAGAAATGCATCTAATGGCAACAGGCTGACCCAGCTGGGCCATGCTGAAAGATACAAAAAGTTGCTTGAATTTGCGAATCTCTACTTCTGTCGATGTAGAATCGCAGAACCCTTTTGAGATCCAAAGAGTGAAGGGTACGTTTCCCTTCATTCTGGAAGCTGGCAAAATAGGTAGGAAGAATAAATGGCTGGTTAAGGTGAAACTCCGAAACCACCTTGGGAAGGAATTTGGGGTGGGTCCGAAGGACCACCTTGTTCTCATGAAATACAGTGTAAAAAGGGTTTGTGAGCAAGGCATGTATCTCAGAGACTCTGCAAGCGGAGGTAAAGGCCACCAGGAAGGCAGCATTCCTGGTCAGAAACTTCAAGTCGCAGGTGGCTAGAGGCTCAAAAGGCTTATGGGTGAGCATGTCTAACACTAGGTTGACAGGCCACGTGGCCACCGTTTTTCTGACCAAGGGTCTAGTGTGTAAGATACCCTTGAGGAATCTCTTGACTAGTGGTAACTGAGCCAGCAACATGTTCTGTACTGGCTCATGGTAGGTGGAAATCACACAGAGGTGTACCTTCACTGTCGAGTATTTATTTGGTGGGCAAGAAAATGGGTCCAATATGGACTTTGCACACCAAATGGAAAACTGCTTCCATTTTGCCATGTAAGTTTTCCTAGTAGAAGGCTTATGTGCTACCAAGAGGATTTCTGTGATACTTTGAGAGACCTTAAACCTACGCACCTCTATCTCTTCAGAAGCTAGGCATGGAGATGAAGGGAATGCAGGTTGGGATGGACCAGGGGTCCCTGAGTCAGGAGGTCCATTCGCAGAGGATGTTGCCATGGAGGGACCTTCGACAACCTGTTGATCAACGGAAATTGTATGTGTCAAGGCCAGAACGGCGCGATGAGATCATCCTGCCCCCCTTGTGCCTTTAGTTTGAGCAGCACCCTCTGAATTAACGGGAGAGGAGGAAATGCGTACAGATAGCGTCTTGTCCACCGCAGTCTGAATGTATCTAGACAGAAAACGCCAGGGTCTGGATTTCTGGAGCAGAATACAAGCAGTTCTGCGTTGAGTGGGGATGCAAAAAGGTCCAGGTCTGAACTGCCCCACTCGTTGAATAGCGATTGCATATCTGGAGCGAGTGTCCATTTGTGTAGATCCGCCTCTATCCTGCTAAGGAGATCTACTAGGTCACTTTGAATTCCTGGTAGGTAGACTGCCTCAAATCAAGGCATCGTGTTTGAGGCACCACTTCCACACCCTCATGGCTTCCTGGCACAGAGGGTATGAGTGCGCTCCACCCTGCTTGTTGATGTAATACATCACAGCCTTGTTGTCCGTCTGGAGGAGAATTACTCTGTGACAGAGGACGTTCTTCAGGGCTTAAACAGTGTACAGGACAGCTCTCATCTGTAAGACATTTATGTGTAGATGAGACTCCTCCTGGCTCCACACTGTGAAGGTCTTGACAGTGTGGGCCCTCCAACCGATCAGAGATGCATCCATAGTGGTGGTGATCAGAGACTCCAGTGGAGCAAAGGGTAGACCTTGAAGAAGCTTGTCTTCCTGTGTCCACCATGTCAGCAATCTCGGCAGGGGCTCCGCCACTTATGTGGAAGGACTGCGGGTGTATGGCTGGTGACCACAGAGTGCTGAGCATCCACTGTGTGGTCCTCATGTGTAGCCAGGCTACAGGTACCGTGAAGACGGACAATGCCATAAGGCCCAACATCCACTGCATCGAGAGTGCTCAAACCGAGCTGTTCTCCCTGGTGTAGCGAGCCATCTAGAGAATGTCATTTCTCCTGTTCTCTGGAAGGAAAGCCCTTGCCCTGAAGGTGTCCAGGAGTGCTCCTATGAAAAGGAGCTGCTGGGAGGGCTGAAGCTGTGATTTCTCCAGTTTCAGCACCACCCCCAATGGAAGCAAGGAACTGTGAAGCTGTGGTGACTGCTTCTTGCATCTCCTGCCTGGATGGGCTCCCTAGGAGCCAACTGTCCAGGTACGGGAACACCTGAATGTCAAGTTTTCCGAGGTGAGCCGCTAAAACTGCGAAGCACTCTGTAAAGACTTGAGGCACCAAGAACAGCCCAAAGGCAGGACTCTAAACTGGTAGTGTTGACCCAGAGCCACAAAATGGAGGTACTTGTGGTGACTTGGGTGTACTGGGATGTGCTGGTAGGCATCCTGCATGTCCAGGGATATCAACCAGTAGTACTGATGAATCGGTAGAAATAAAGTTCCTAGGGAGATCATCTTGAACTTTTTCCTGAACAGGAAGTTGTTTAACTTCCTGAGGTTGAAAACCGGGCACATGATGCCGGTCTTCTTTGGAACCAGGAAGTAAAGGGAGTAGAACCCCGTGTTCCGTTCTGCCTGTGGAACCACTTCTACTGCCCTGTTTTTCAGAAGGCTCTGTATCTCAGAAGTAAGGAGGTCTGACTGAGCGGTAGACAGACTGTGCTGCCACTTGGTTGGAAGATCTGGGGGGATTGCTGAGAAATTGAGAGAGTATCCCTCTTGTATGATCCTGAGGACCCATTTGTCTGTTATGATGGATTTCCAATGACTGTAAAACTGGGTCAGATGGCCTCCCACTGTTGAGGTGGTATCCATCTCTGGTAGCTGAGGTGGGACCTGGGACGAGTTTTCAGAGGGTGGCACTGGGCGCTTTTGGGCCCTGTTCCTTTTGCTGCATTTTCTTTCGCGGCTGAGGAGTTTGGTTCCGATTAAAGGCTCCTTGGCCTTTACCTTGAAAGGGCTGTGTTACGAAACTGTCGATGGTTCCCGCCCATTGAGGGGCTGCTGGAGCCAGTCTGGCTGTTTTAATGGCAGTCCCGGATTTCTGAGTGGCCTCCACTGCTTGTTCCACTTGAGGGCCGAACAAATAAGCCCTGTCGAAGGGGATATTCATCACCTGTTGCTGAGCCTCGGTTGAAATGCTTGATGTTCTGAGCCAGGAGTGTTGCCTGATGCAGACACCGCAGCCGCTGCCCATGTTGCAGCATCACAGACATCCACAGCAGGTTTCAACTGATGGTTATTGGATTCTATACCCCTGGTGACTGTTTGGAGGAGCTCTACATTGACCTCTGACTCTGGGACGCACTCGACCATCTCCTTAACGGAATTCCACAGGGTGTACTTGTATTGACAGAAATGACCCTGATAGCTAGCAATATGCATCCTAAGGTTGCAGCTGTGAAAACATGCTTCCCTAAAGTGTCAACCTTGCGAGACTCTTTATTGATGGGTTGTGCCAAGGTCTCCTGTGGGAGGACAACCTTATCATTCTCTGCAAGCACTACCAAGGCATCTGCAAAGGGGCTGCAATGCCAGGAAGGGTCTGTCCTTAGGTGGAGTGTATTTCATGTTTGCGGCCTTAGACACAGATGGGTAAATCACCGGCTTAGCCCACACCATCTCTGATAGAGTTTCAAAGGATGAGGGGACAAGGGGTGTGAAGTCCATAGGAGTGAAAGGAACATGAAGATATTCGAGACATAGAAGTCTCCCTGGGTCCACCTCAGAGGTCTGAAGAGCCAGGGCCGATCCAACATTCCTAAGGAGAGACTGGAAAGAAAGATCCTGCACTATGGACTCCGCTGAGACAGAAGGCTTGCTTTCCAGGTCGTTGTCTGAGTCATCTCCATCGTCGTCCAATAGAACCAGATCAAGACTGGACTCACAGCCGTCATCCAGCCCTGAGATGTCAGGGGCACATCCTGCTAGACTGAAGCTTGAACCAGGTGAGGAGTACATGGAAGTCACTGGAACCCGAACCAGCGTTAAACAGATTGGCACAGCACGCGGCACAGCACCGCGTGGCACCTAAGCAGGTGCCGCACACGGTGCCAAATCCGGCACCAAGGGGGTTGACAAAGCATGCAGCGCTGAAGGACACGACACCATACATGGTATTGATGATCCCGAACCCCTGTCAGACCTAGAGGAAAAGGGAGAGGAAAATGGTACCTGTGCCAGTCCCTGGGTGGAAACTTGGTGAAGGGGTAGGCACGTGGAACTGGCGCCAATGTCGTCGGCACCGGAGAAGGAGAAATCTCTGACACTGGCACCGAACGGACATCCTGCCCCAATCGCCATGGTCCCGCAACTGGGTGGTGGTGCTCACTGGAAACCCCATCAAAGTGGCAGAGAGGGGCTCTGGTGTCGAGACTCTTGGCCACTAAAAACAGAGACCACCGGGGACCCTGGAGGGGTTGGGGTGGTTCTGCCCTCCACAACTGAAGGCCTCTTAGCAGACATTCCAGAGGGTGACCTTCAGCAGTACAGTCTCTTCTTCCTCTTATGGGAAGAAGAAGAAAAGGTCGAGCGGCGCAGGGTCCTCGACTGGGATCAGGAATGGGCCTGCTTCTTTTTGTGCTTTCGTGAGGACTGTCCTCCTTCCCAAGCACCGGCCCGCCCATGGTCGGAACCCCCCCTCTGCAAAGGGCAGCAGACCAGACACAGCCCCACTGCCTGAAGAACTTTCTAGCGAAGTCTCCCTATCATCACCGATACTGTCCATGTTCGACTCCGTCGATGGCAGGCTGAGAGAGGTCTTCTTCAGAAAACGGTATAATATATATACATATATTGTTACTAAAATAAATAAAACTAAATGAAAGTACAGTACTACACGACTGAACGACTATATGCTGCTATCGTACAGATGAGACATTTGACTCCTGGTGGGTGAGCGTCGTCATCACTGAAGCACACTCGACAGTGGGGAAAAAAGGAACTGAGGTGGTTGGAGGGTCGATGCCGAGATAGCCTATATGGGTGTGAGGCAGTCTCGCGGAGCTGCGCATTTGCAGTCCTACCTCAGCGATGACCCTCCTGAAGATTTTTGGATCCTGCTGGGTCCTAGAGCCTCCGGCGTAGTCCCATTAGTGTGAATGAGTGGTTGAGATTTAGTCCTGGACAATTCACGACCTCCTTACGGAGGAGCCTGGCAATGTTATCCCAAAGATCGACAGAATGTCTGCAGATACCAAGTCCTCCCGTGGGGCGCGGACTCGGCAAAGAGGGTAGGGTACAAATTTCAAAGCCAGACCCTGACCCACCACCTGGAGAACCAACCTGTCCGTGGTGACTGAGGATCAGGTGGAAAGGAAGTGGCGGAGCCGACCCCCCACAAGAGGACCCAGGGGAGGTGTGACGGTCATGAGGGAGGCACCCCTCATCCCATCAATGGGCAGGCTTGGAGGAGGAGGGCCTGGCTGAGGAGCCACCGGGGCCTCTCCATCCAGGCTTACCGATGACCAAGGCCACCAACTTGGGCCGAGGTCAACAGGCGTGAGCCTGCTGTCCCACTTAGGGCTGGGCTGGTTTGGCCGCAGGAGTGAAAAAGGACTGAAAGGGTTTCTTTTTCTGCTGCTTTGAGCCCTTGGGGTCCCTCTGAGAAGATGTCACTGAGTCTAAGGTGGCAATGGACTTTTCAATATGGGTGAGGTGGCCCTTGATTCCTGGCCCTAACAAATCGGTGCCCAGGAAAGGGACATCCACCAGCTTGTGCTGGGTATCTGCCGTGAAGGTTGAGATCCGCAGGTAAGCCCTGCAGTGCATGGCCACTGCAGGCGCCATGGAGTGGGCACAGGAGTCCCTAATGTTCATGACTGTTTGGAGCTGTTGCTTTGTTATAGCTGGGCCCTGGTCCTGGACCTGTTTGACCATGGTCTGGAGGTCCACAAGTAGAAGAGGAAGCACCACATCCAAAGTGCCCAACCTGGCATTGAAGAAATGGGCCATGAGGAGGCCGAGTTCGCCTGGTGAAGGCCAAGCGAAGAGGTAGTGTAGACTTTTTAGCCACATGGTCCAGCTTCTTGGGAGTCTTTGTCAGGTGGCTTGTCGACATCTCTCACGTTGCTAGAGTGCCGGAACACAGACTCAGCCACCAAGCCCTCAGCTGAGGGGTGTTCTGTGAATCCCGAACGTGAGCCGGTAGGGACTGCATACTTGTGGGTCATCCAGGCCGATGGTGCTGGACAGGAAGTGGGACACTGCCAAAGCTCCGAGGCAGGACCAAGGATGGCCTCTGCCACCAGGAAGGCTTTGCCATGGGAGTCTCCCCTGTCTAAGATCTCAGTCAAGGGGTAACGGGCCCATTTCTGGACCGGTTCCATCTTAAGCCCCATAGATTCAGAGATCAGGCAGAGGAACTCGCAAAGGAGGTAGGGCCTTCATCAGTCGAGAGACCCCCCCCCAACCGACTCCACGTCCACCAGATGGGAGTGTAAGAAGGAACCTTCCATCACCTGACATTTCTGGTGCTGCTACAATCAGTACTTTCAAAAGCAAACTGCAACAGCACCTTGTTACTACCAGCAGCTGTGGCTGCCTCCGCTAATAAACCCCCTTGTCCCAAGTGCCCCCTAGCACTTCTCCTCACGTCAAACTTCTCATCTGACGTGGCCAATCCTCAGCACTTCAGGGCACCATCCTTCCTCTCAAACAGTGCTACCTCTACCCTACCTAACCATAATATCCCCTTCCTTCACACACTCTGGCACACATATTACTCTCCTCCCACTATCTTCTCCTCTACTGCATTCTTGTAGGGTGCCCTATCTATGACTCAGGCAAATCACTTGCAACCTGTGTTAAAACTGGTGCTTCCTTATACTAACTCTGTCAAAAAATTTATTGCTGTACTACTGTTTCTTACTGCAACCCTGTCTAAAACATGAACTGTTGTTTTTATCTACTCTTTGTCCTTGTATCCGACGTGGAACCTATAAATGAGCATTCACTCACTGGTGTAATCCAAGATCTTAATAAATAAACAAATAAATAAACTTTCAGACTCTGAGTCGTCGACAAAGAGGGGCTGACCACCAGAATCCCCGTTGACCCTCCACTGACGGTCAGAAGTGATGGTGACTGACAGGCGATGGAGAAGCCCCGAGGCTGGCTATGACTTCTTGGAAGGAGTGCCGGTCTTAGGCTGTTTAGGAAGTGGCTCCACATGAATCGGTAGAGACACCAGGGTCAGCCAAGCCGGGACCAACTTGATCAGCTCCTGAGGCGGAGAAGGCATCAACCATTGATGCGACAGCCTCATACCGGAGAACACCAACTGCTGCCACATAAGATCCTAGTAGCATCGATGGAACTTGTGCCAAAGTCTCGCCTCACCTGAGGACGAGGATGACGAATAGTGTCGGTGCTGCTTCCCAGAGTGTCGAGAGCGGGAACATGGATGGCAGGAACTGATCACTGATCAACCCCTGAGGGAATGACCGAGGCCTCAACCACGACCAACGGGGGGACCGGCGGCAGGGCTCGGAAGGTGCTGGCAAAAGCCGAGGCACCTCTGGGTCTTGGTTGGTGACCAGAAGCGGCGGGTCAGTGGACTAATCTGTCCCTCCAGTGGTCTGAGTCTGGATCAAAGTCCTGGATAAAGAAGTGTCGATCTCCTCAGTTGGCAACTGGTTGACCGGCTTGAGGAAAATATCTGCTGGAAGACTGACCAGCATCTCAGCCAACTGGCCTGATGGGGTTACTGTGGAGCCGGCGGCCTGGGCTGAAGATTCAACCAAAATCAGATCTGGAGAAGCGCAAGAATCAGAAGCCCTTGACCAAGAGCGTTCCCAATCCCACGACTGACGATGAGACCATTTTTTAGTCTCCTTCCGATTTGGATTTGTGCCCCAAAAAAGAGCCCTAACCAAGAGCTGGTAAAGCCTGGCACAATTCCTTGAATGCCCCCGTGAAGGAGATGCCCAGCGAAAGCAGAACGAAGGCCGAAGTTGAGGAGGTGTGAGCTGCGGCCTGGGTCGCCACTTCCTCAAATGCCACTAGCTGTTTAGTGGACCCCGCAGCCGTGGAGACCATCCGACGGGCATCTTTCGACTTGACCGGTGGGGCATAGAGTAAGTCGGGTGTGATGGTCTTCAAGAACAGAAGGTTGGAAGGTACGACAAATACTGCAGGCAAGAGGATTGTGCTCATGTCCCAGGCAGTAGATGCACGTGGAGTGTGGATCCGTTCGGGACATCTACTGCCTACAACGGCACCGACGAAACCCTGAAAAGGACTTGTCATCCATTGCGGTCACAATCGAAGATCGAGCCTGAAGTCAAAGATTTATTAGAGTTTGGAAGTAAATTTGTAGATTTAGTAGTGAAGGGCCTACTCAGCATATAAGCGATAAGGAGGGAACCTGCTTCTTCCAGCGGAAAGGAAGATCTGGTGTCATGGGGCAGAGCCGAGGGAGTTACCACCTGGGTGGGTGGGAGGAGCCAGCCTGAACACGTTCCGGCCCGTCTTAAAGGGGACAGGCGACTGCCAGAAAGTGTGGATAGAACATCATATCCACATCACTAGAACATGAGTTTTGTGTTGTGTGGGGACACAAAAAGGTCCCACACAGGATGACCCCATCTTGTGAAGAGGGCGTTTACTACGGAGGTCATCAGTCCCCATTCGTAAGCCATTGACTGGGACCTGCTTAGCCCACCTGCTAAGATGTTTTGGAGACCTGCGAGATAATTAGCTGAAGGCCGTGAGACAGGGCCCAGTACCATACTCTCACTGCTTCCCCGCATAAGGGATAGGAGTCATGTTTATTGGTGTAATGCATCACACTGACATTGTCCTTTTGGATTAGCAGAGGACCAGGGCAGAAATTATTCTGAAATGCCTGGAGGCTGTACAGGGCAGCCCTCATTTCCAGGACATTTATATGCAGCTCAGCTTTCACCTTGGTCCATGACCCCTGTGTCTGGTAAGGGCCGAGATGAGCACCCGGCCAGAGCCCCAGGCATCCATGGTAAGGATCTGTACAGGAGCTGGTATCAGGAATTTAATGCCCTTCAACAGGTTTTCATAATCCATCCACCATAAAAATGCTCTGCAAAGAGGAGATGTGACGAAAATCATTTGGTCCAGCTAATCTGTCAAGTGACCCCACTGGGCCCTGAGTATCCAGTGAGGGATCCTCATATAAAGGCATGCCAGTGGCACAGTCACTATGGTCACAGCCATGAGACCCAGGAGACGTTAACACTGTTCTTGCAGAGACAGTGTGGCTCCTGTATACTAACTGTGCCTGGACAATCAGATTAGCTGCCTTGTCCTGTGATAGGGGGAACACTTCCCTTCTCTGTGTCCAAGACTGCCCCTATGTATTGCAGACTTTGGCAGGGAGACAATACAGACTTTGGCACATGCACTGTGACTCTTTAATAACTGATGTGTCTGAGATAGAGTATGTTTATTTTATTCATTTATTGAAAATTTCAGTGAAAACATTTGAGCACAAGTGCTCTTTTACAAAGGTTCTTCATCAACAGCAGAGATTACAAAGCAACATGACCAATACAGTAAGGGAGCCCCAGTGGAATGAAGTCAAACAAGTACAAATATATAGGTTGGAATCACCTGCATACAATTTTACAGTAAGGCAGGTAGACAGAATCAGTGTAGAACAAGCACAGCAATGGTACACAGCCTCAGAGCCAGAGTCTGACACAGTTCAAAGAGAATACAGAGATGGACTTTAGTTAGGATGATCAGCAGTTAACAGCTGCACTGAACTGTTAGGGTTGCCCGTAGTGTTATCTTAAACTGGTCAAACTTAGGCAGACTGAGCAAGGTAATCAGGCAGCTCATTTAACCAGCCAGCAGCCCTAACTGGGAATGAACGCTTGCCCAGCTGAGTGTGGCGGAAAGGCAGTTCAAGGGTGTTCAGAGCAGATTACGTAGCAGAGCTTCCCTGGAGCTGGCTTTCTGAAGCCAGTCATCTAGACAGGGGAAGACATATAGGTCTTCCCTACCAAGGGCTGCTGAACTATTGCCAAGCATTTGGTAAAGACATGTGGTGCAGAAGACAAGCCAAAGGGCAATACTCTGAACTGACAGTGTTCTCCCTCCAGCATAAAGCGGGAGGTACTGCCTGTGTTCCTGATCTGTACATGAAGGTATATGTCCTTCATGTCCAGAGAACACAGCCAGACCCTTGTATATAGGAGGGGGATCAGAGCTTGTATTCAATGTATAAGTTGAGATCCCCGAGATCCAACAGAAGAATCAGATCCCATGTCCATTTTGGGACTAGTAAGTATCTGGAATAGAACCATCTGTGTCTCTCATTAGGAGGAACTGGTTTTATGGCACGTTTTTGGAATAAAGACTGAACTTATTCCTTTAGAAGGGACAGATGGGCTGGAGAATAAAAGGAAGGAGGTGGAGGATGATCTGGAGGGATTTTTAACAGCTCCAGAGCATGCTCCCTTGCAATTATCTCCAGAGTCCACTCGTCTGTAATGATCTCCCCCCACTGTTTCAGATGCAGGGAGATCCTGCCCCCCACATTCAATCCTGGGGGCAACAGCTGAGGTAGAGGAGAGATGGAAGAGAGTCAGGTGGAACTGGAGGCAGCAGAGCCACTGGAACCAAGTCCTTTGGGTGCTTTTGTGCAGTCACCAGAGGGGAGGGGACCCCGAAGGGGGACTCCTTCCCTGCCATGGCCTTGCTGATGGTACATGGCTACCTCTGGTAGCAGGCAGATGAAAGTAACCCCCGATCATGACCTCCAGCAGGAGTGGGATACCAATGTAGGGACTTCACAGACCTTAGAGTCGTGTTTTGAAATCTGAAGGCCACGTAGGGCCTTCTCAAAAACCCAGCCAGCCAGTTTTGTCCCTTTAAATGGGGCATTCAAAATTGCCCGCTGTACATCACTGGCAAAGCCAGCAACTCTAAGCCAGGAATACCGGCTCATGCTAATGCCAGAAGCAGTAGCTCTTGCTAAAGCATTACAGACATCATAAGCTGAGCACAGCAGACATTGTTTTAAGTAGATCATTCTTGGCACAGCAATCAAGCAAAGCCTGAGCAGCAGTAAGATCAGCTTTCCACAGGTTGTTCTGATCTTTTATCATGTGGGACTGGAAGTTTGCAATCCTAAGGCTCAATGATGCAGAGGTATAAGTATGTTTCCTGTTGCATCCAGCCTCCTAGATTCTTCATCAGGAGGCAAAGTGCTGATCTGTCTAGGAGCCCTAGACCTATCACAAGTAGACATAATGACCATAGAGTCAGTTTCTGGCTGGTTAGCATAATAATGCTTAGCAGATGGTACATGCTGCTGCTTATCAGCCTTTCTAGGAACTGCAGTCAGTGAGTTTGGTCTGTACCATGCAGCAAAGGTAGCATCCTTTGATGCAGGATATATAAGTGGAATTATAATGGAGGGGGAGCAGGGCACCTCCACAAACTTCATAAGATTACTTTTTGTGGAATCTTCCTCCTTCATAGCAAGACATATGGCAGACTGCATTTGCTGCATCACGGCTTGGAAAGATGGATCCTTAGGAGGAGATATAGGATACGAACCACAGAGTTCTCACTACCGGATGAGAGGGAAGAACTAGAGCAAGGTGCCAGAAATAGTTCTCCCTCATCTTCCTCCTCTAAATCCATGAGGTCAGGATTATACCCCACTTCAACTTCATCAGCACGATTGACAATGGGAGCTGCAGAATGAACTGGCAATGTCGGCAATGGCTGACAGGAAGGAATCTACATCATGCTAGTGGAACCCGTTGATGAGGGCCGAGTACCAGAAGGCCCAGTCGGCAAAATAACTGCCTGCATTGGTAACCCTGGCTGAATGCGTTATATTTCTGAAAACACCACCAGCACAGTCCGAGAGTCAACAGCACCTTGCAAATGGGCTGGGACTACCTGCCTTAACGGGCCTTGGCCTGACAACGATGGCGTCCTACCGTCCATAGTAGGTACGGCAGCACCTACGCCAAACCCCAACTTTGGTGCATCAGCAATGGTTGGGAGGGAGCTGTAGTTGACGACACCTGAGCAGGTTTTAATGAGGCACACCTTTTCTTAATGGCAACCGTTACCCCACCGGCAAAGCAGACTCTTCCTTATCTCCATGTCTGTGCTTATGATAGTATGACGAGGAGGGCTATGATGATGACAGTTCCTTGTCTCAATCTTTAGACTTCAGTGGCTGCATTTTAGCTGATGGTGAGGGAGACGAAGATTTTGAGCCCTGTTCCTTCTCCATGGCTTTCAGTGTCTTGAGAAAAAGAAAAATTTTTAGAGCTTTCTTACAGCGTCGCCTTGTAGCCTGATTGAAGCTCTGGCTAATCTCACGAGTCCTCACACTGTGAGACAGGTCCAGACAGCACATACAAACCGTGTGCGTCTTCTTTGTAAATTTTATCTCTGCACTTACAATACCGAAATAAATGTTCTTTTGACTTCGGAGGTATGCTGAGATGATGAATTAAACACTGAGCAAAGTGATATAAGCAGCAATGGCTAGTTTGACGGCATTTCCTTCAGCAGGTCCAACAAAGATGACTGATGGTGGGAAAAGAACTGAGAAGTGATAGGGCTGCCCACGTTTATTTACAAGTAGACATAGCACGTCACTGTCAGCGGCCCCCGGCTAGCAAAGGTTTCCGTGTGGTCCTAATGTTGACAGATTATAGTTCTAAAGATGTGGCCTAATGGAGGAGATATCCTCAAAGAAGATCAAGCATTTGCCCAGTTTCACTATATTTTGTGGATAAATGGCCATTCACTATTACCCATGTAATATTCCAAATATTATATATGTTGTTTCGTTTTATAGTTTAACAATGAATGCTTTAGTCCACATATTACCTTATATAATCACCTTCCTTTTTTGAGGGGGGTTAATATTTTCCTTTTTACTGGTTTTGGTTAATAGTTTCCTTTTTACTGGTGACTGCCATAATACTACTGTTAGGGTGGGAAGGGGGAGAACTCCCAGTACAGGCCTGAGATGAGGCCTCACTATGGTACAAAATCATTTTATTTTCCTATAAGATATGTCACCCATTGGTTCCATAGTTTGGAGCACCTGAGATTGCTGCCTTCCGGCATAAGTGATTTTTTTCCCATCTGAGAAGAAAATAAATTATTTAGCCTTACAGTTGCAATTTATTCTATGCAATTCATCCTCCCACTGGACAAATTAAACATGTAATTGGGAATGGTTTAAATGATAGATTTTTCCCACATTCGTTGGCTTTGGCCTCTGTGGCTTTACTTACAGCTCCGCTCTGTGACTTGTGAGGTTACAGAAGCCAAACACAACTCGTCAGGCTAAATCAGTTATTTAAACAGGCCTCACTGCATATATATATCCCAATAAATACATAAATAAATAATGTTCACTCAAGTATTTATTAAAGGAGAACTCTGATTTAGTGACCCCCCCGGGTTAGGCTTTTTGCAATTTAATTAAAAAAAATTTAATAATTAAATGTTTGCACTTTATTTTATTTTCATAAGCCTCACCATCAGGCAAAATGGCAGGCACTGTGCGTTGCTATCTCGTATTAGAGTGTGATGCTGTACTGCTCACTTGCATGCTTCTCAATACAAGTAAGCAGTGCAGCACCGCAGTGTAACACGAGACGGCACCACGCAGCATCCACAATGTTGCCTGATGGTGGAGTTTACAAATGAAATAAAGCAAGTGCAAACACTTAACTTTTTTTTATTGCGAAAAGCCTAATTTGGGGAGGCTTTGAGGGTGGGAGTTTCACTAAATCGGAGTTCTCCTTAAACTTAACTTAGTAAAGAAGTTACTGGATCATTAAAAATAAAACTGTTGAAGAGCCAGCACACTGCTTGAAAGTACTGCAATACTAAATTTTAAAAGTAATCAACAGTTACATTTTGTATCTGAAGTACTTTTTCCTTTTCTAACTGAAAATTTCCTATCTAGCAGTACAAGGTGGGATGTGTACGTGACATAACTAGTTCTACTACCCTTTCATACCTTATCATTGTGACCTCACTCACTGTGGCATCATAACTGATCAAGAAAATCCACTCGCTGTCTGCCAGACTGGAAACTCAGAAACACAGAAGATGACGGCAGATAAGGACCGCATAGCCCATCCAGTCGGACCATTTTTTTTTTCTACCTTATGAATGTGCCACAGGCCTTTACTCTGTGTCAATGGCCTATTTATTCACAGAAAAACAGAATTTGATGGCGGATAAGGACTGCTTGTCCCACCTAGTCTACCCATTTCCCTACCTAATAGATAAGCTGCAGATCCTAGTTAACCAACAGCCTACTTCCTCCTACCTCGCACTAGAAAGTACAGTTATGTAAGAACTTACCGTAACAGTAGATCTTCGAGAACAGCTCTTGCAGCAGGTTACACCATTAGGACTGAAGCCAGCAGGCGTCAGGACCCCACGGAAAATTCTAGCTAGCTATCTTCAGCGGGACCGTCTGACGCCGGTCCCTCCCACGCCATGGTACATAAGCAATAACCCCACAGATTCCCCAGTTCTCCCGACGGAGACTTCCAGCCATAGGCTGACATCGAGATGGGAGACCGAGGATCCACCGTCAGAAGACAAAAGGGAGAAATCCCTGTTAAAAAATGCTTAAGCCATGCCTCCTCCAAGGGGGAAGGTGGGCGGGAAGGTACCTGCTGCAAGAGCTGTTCTCGAAGATCTACTGTTACGGTAAGTTCTTACGTAACTGTACTATCTTACTTCGAGACACAGCTCTTGCAGCAGGTTACACCATTAGGACTGATTCCCAAGCAGTAACGCTGCCAGAAATTCCGGGAGGAGGAAATAGGAAGTACATTCCAGGTCCTGAACCTAGGACAGGAGACCCTGTAGCACCGCCAGGCCGAAACCGGGCTCTTCGCCGAGAGGCGATGTCCAGGCTATAATGCCTGATAAAGGTATGCACAGAGCTCCAAGTGGCTGCAGCACATATAGCAGAGGAGGAGACGTTTTTGAGTGCTGCAAAGGAGGTGGCCACACCTCTAGTAGAATGACCCCGGACTGTTCCCGGGAGGGGCTTTTGTTTGATATCATAACAGTATGAAATACACTGGACAAGCCAGCGAGACAAGACTGTTTGGATACAGATTGGCCCATCATCCTCTCAGAGAAGGAAACGAAAAGTTGCTCAGAACTACGAAAGGGTTTAGTTCTGTTGAGGTAATACCTCAGGCTGCGGTGAACATCCAGGGGTGTGAAGCAGAGCCTCTCCTCTATTCGAGTAGTTTGGGAAGTAGACTGGTAGGTCAATGTCCTGATTTAGAGTGAGTGAAGAAACCACCTTAGGCAAAAATTTAGGGTTCGTCCTCAAGGATACTCTGTCCCGGTGGAAAACTAAATAAGGCTCTATGCACATGAGAGCGTGAAGCTCAGAAATTCTTCTCGCTGAAGTAACAGCAACCAAAAATAACATTTTCCATGACAGAAAGCGTGGCTGCCAATCCGCAGCAGGTTCGAAGGGGGGGAGCGTGAGCAGTTCCAGGACATAGAGCAAATCCCATGGAGGTACAGGGTCCCTAATGGGTGGCCTAAGGTGTAACACCCCTCTCAGAAACTCCCGAGAGGCGTCCAATTGTGCCACTGTACGATGACCCACCGGAAGGTGGTAGGCAGAAATGGCACAAAGGTGCACCTTAATAGAGGAGTAGGCTAGACCCGAATGAAAGAGGGAGAGCAGGTAGTCCAACACCACTCCTACTGGGCAACCTAAAGGGGAAAAATCACGTGCTCGCGACCATAAACAAAAACGGCGCCATTTCATGGCGTACGTAGCATGTGTTGCCGGCTTTCTGGCTGCAGAAAGAACTTCTGCAACTTCTTGCGAGACCCCGTGATGCAAGATGGCTATGTCTCTAGAAGCCATGCATGCAGGTTCAATGAACGTAAGTCCGGGTGGACTAGTGAACCTTTCTCCTGAGACAGGAGATGGGAGCTGAACGGGAGCGGGGGTTCCCGGGATAGCTGCATCAGCAAAGGGAACCAGATCTGTCTGGGCCAGAACGGGGCCACCAGGATCATGATTGCATGCTCCCTGCGCAGTTTGAGAAGAACTCTCTGGATCAACGGGAAAGGAGGGAAAGCGTAGAGGAATCTGTCCGCCCAGGAGAGGGACAACGCGTCTCGCCAGAAAACACCAGGCCCTGGATCTAGCGAGCAAAAATTGGGCAGTTTTGCACTGGATGGGGATGCGAACAAGTCCAGCTCTGGAGTTCCCCATCGAAGAAACAGATCCTCTGCTACCTCTTGAAGAAGTTCCCACTCGTGGACTCTGGCCTGGGAGCGACTCAGACCATCTGCAATCGTGTTGTCCACCCCGGGAACATGCACAGTGATCAGATTTGCGCCGTGTCGTATTACCCAATCCCACACCCTCATGGCCTCCCTGCAAAGGGGGTAAGAGTGTGCGCCTCCTTGTTTGTTGAGGTAATACATCACCACCGTGTTGTCTGTCTGAAGCAGAAGAGTACACGGTGGGATTACTGACTGAAGGGCCTGCAGGGCATAGAGAACCGCCCTCATCTCTAGAACGCTGATATGGAGATGAGCTTCCATCGAGGTCCACGTACCCTGGGACTTTACCCTGTCTAGGTGTGCCCCCCACCCTAGACCAGAGGCGTCTGTGGTGAGGATTACCTCCGGGGACGGTGCTACGAATGGGACGCCCAAGGAGAGCGACCCTGGGACTAGCCACCACTGCCAGTCTCGAATCACAGTGTTCGTGATCCTGACCGGATGCTGCAAGTGGTCTTGCCTTTGGTCCCATTGCACTTTGAGCATCCACTGAGTTACCCGCATGTGGAGCCTTGCGAAAGGGACAGTAGGAATGGCCGCAGCCATGTGTCCGAGCAAGCGAAGGACCGACCTGGCAGGGACGGTCTTGTTCGACGATAACTCCCTGATGAGGGATCTGATGCGTTCCGCTCTGTCGTCTGGAAGAAAAGCTCTTCCCTGAACAGTGTCCAGTACTGCTCCTATAAACTGCAGTTTCTGCGACGGTACCAGGAGAGACTTCCCGTAGTTTATTAGGATTCCCAGAGATCGGAACAGGTCTTGGGTGCTCTGGATCGAAAGTAACAATGCCTCTCTGGAGGCGGCCATGAGAAGCCAATCGTCCAGGTACGGGAACACATAATGGCCCTGTCTCCTCAGAGATGCTGCCACGACTGCCATGCACTTGGTGAAGACCCTGGGTGCGGATGACAGTCCGAATGGAAGGGCTCAGAATTGAAGGTGGTGGTCGAGGAACTCGAAGCGCAGGAACCTCTTGTGCGCCTGAGCTATAGGGATATGCAGGTATGCGTCCTGCATGTCTAGAGACGCTAAGAAGGCGTCTTGTTTCAGCATGGGAATAAGACCCGGAAGAGTCACCATGCGGAATCTCTTGTAGGCGACCGACACGTTGAGGTCGCTGAGGTCCAGAATCGGACGGAGGTCCCCTGTTTTCTTTGGAACCAGGAAGAAGTGGGAATAATATCCTTGTCCTCTCTGGTTCTCCGGGACGTACTCTATCGCTCCCTTTTGCAGGAGCGTGAGTACTTCTTGCCAGATCAGAGATCTGTGCTGACCCGGATACCGGGAGAGCAAAGGAGGCCTCGAGGGTGGCTTTTCTGCGAATTCTATATAGTGGCCTCTTCTGACCAACTGAAGAACCCACCTGTCGGTGGTTATAGCCTGCCATCCTGGCAGGAAGTTCGCATGCGACCCCCGACCATGATTTCCCGTTGATCCTGAGGGGCAGGGGCCGGAAAGGAGTCAGGCTGTGGTGGCTGAAGGTCCCGCTGGCTTCGGCCTCCGGGTTGTTTCCCCTGGGTTCTGCGAAAGCCGGAGCCCCTCTGTTGTGGAGCGGGGCGGGACTGTTGCCTCTGCGTCCGTCCACGAAATCGGCTTTGGTTCCTATGAAAGGAACTAAGCTTGGGTCGGTACATGGCCTGAACTGACCTCACCGCCTTCCCGGCCTCTTGAAGTTTGGTAATAATCTTCTCCGAAGGATTACCAAACAAGACTTCTCCCTCGAATGGAGCGTCCATGATATTCTTCTGGACGTCCGAGGTAAAGCTGGAGACGCGTAATCAAGAGTGCCTCCGGAGGCATACGCCAGAAGCTGCTGCTCGGGCCGATGAGTCCGTGGAGTCGTACGCGGCTCGTAGCACTTGGGTTCCCACGTCAGAACCCGTACGGAGGAGCTGAAGCATTTCCTCCTTCTTCTCACTTTCCGGCAGTTTTGCAGCCATTTTCAGACCCTGTTCCCACAAGGCGTTCTGGAACTGAACCATGTGGGTCAAATAGTTCAAGGATCTGATGGCGCAGGTAGCGGAAGCACACGTGCGCCTACCCAACGCGTCCAACTGCTTGGACTCTGGGTCCAGTGGCAGGCTGCTCAGATGTTGCGGCCTCTGTGACTGGTCATGTGAGGCCGTGATGACCAGAGAGTCGGCCTGAGGCTGCTGAGTCAAGTACTGGTCTTCTCTAGGAGCCTTGCACAAGCGATCAGCTTTCTTCGCCACGGGGGCGAATGTGGATTTTTCCATGCTGCCTTGGTGACGCCCAATAGTGTCACAACCAAGGTGGCACCACCACAGGCTTGGGGTCTTTGTCAAGATATTTGGCGAGGCATATCCTTTCGGGTCTAGCTCTTCTGCATCCCATCCCATGTTCTCTTGGATGTGTCTCATAATATCCGAGAACGAAGGGTCGTCGGAGGAGATTTTGGCATCTCACGTGGGTCGGAGAAGGGATGGAGAGGGGAGATGGGGATCTAGATGAAAGTACTCTGATCCCGTGTCCTCCGTCGAAGACGATCGTCGGTGTCTCCTGGGTCTCTTGGGGCTGGGTGACCTAGAAGAGGATTTAGACGGAGGTCTCCGTTTTTCTGGTCTCCCTGGGAGGGATCCGAGTTCCGGAGGAGGTAGGCGGCCTGCCGACCCTGATGGCGAGGGGGGTGCAGGACCCGCCGGAGGAGGAGGAAGAGTGGGAACCATGTCCTTCTTTATGGTGTCCCACCAGTAAGTGAAGAGGTCCTTCACTTCCACTAAGGAAAGTCCCGACGACGGTCCGGGCGCCGGTGGACGGTCGTCGGGTCTCGGCGTCGGCTCCACAGGGGGCTCGGGTAACGGCGAGGGTTCCCTGGGAGTCTCGACGAGACCGGGGTCGCCCGTCTGGTCCTCGGCTGTAAGATCCTCCTCGGTCAAGGTCTCCTACCGGACGCCAGTCGGAGGCGCCAGGGCCCCTTTCTCAGGGAGCGGTGCCGTCCCTCACCGGGCGCCCGCTGGAGGAGCTGGCTTAGCCGGCGACGGTCGCTCGCTGACGGCGGCTCCAGGGATGCATGATGTGAGGCAGACGCACGGACGGGACCGGCCGATCCAGAGGTCTCTTTAAGGAGGTGAGCTCCAACGCCTTGCGAGGAGGCGAAGATGTTCTGACGTCGGGTTCCGAAGGGCGGGAACCCGACTTGTGATGGTGATGATGGCGATCCCCAGACTTCGCCAAGGCCCTGGAGGACGAAGACGAGGACGGCCTGGCGGACTTGGCCTGAGAAGAAGGCTTCCTTACCGCAGCCGGGGGAGGCTGAGAGCTGGCTATAGAGGGGGAGCGGTCGGACCTGGAACCAGAGCTGTGCGAGTCCGAAGCCCTGGAGGGGGACCTGGAAGGGGCCTTCTCCCTTGTTTCTCTGCGTGCTTGTGGTCTTTTGAAGATTCCCTTGAAGACATGGTTTTCAGCTTCTCTTCCAGTAAGAAGGTTTGAAGGCCTTCTGACATCGGATCCGGTACGACTGCTGCAAACCCTGGCAAAGGAGCAGGCCTGGTATCTGGTCTGGGCCCAGGCACCCACGCAGTCGTATGGGGACCTTGAACGGGATCTGTTTCCGCAAGCACATGGAAGAGTGACCGGAGGTCAGACAGGACATCAGCGAAATTCTTGCTAGAAGAAATCCAATTTTCCCGAAGGAAAGCACTAAACCACGCGTCGCCCGCTAGACTATAACCGAAGGGTCGAGACATGCAAGTCGACGGTGGGAAAGAACTGGGGAATCTGGCGGGACTGCCCCTTTATGTACCACGCCTGACGTCGGGGGTGGGACCGACGTCGGGGGCGGTCCCCGCTGAAGATAGCTAGCTAGAATTTTTCCATGGGGTCCTGACGCCTGCCGGCTTCAGTCCTAATGGTGCAACCTGCTGCAAGAGCTGTGTCTTGAAGTAAGATTTGCCTTATGTCTGTCTCATGCATTCTTGAATTCCCCCACTATTTCTGACTCTACTACCTCTTCAGGAAGGCCGTTCAATGTATCCACAACCCCCTCCATAAATACAGGTTACTCACCAGTAACAGGAGTTCTAGGAATGGTATATGTTGTTCATCCACACTTTCTGGCAGGTATCCTTGCCGCTTTAAATCTTGCTGGAAGGTCTTCAAGCTGGCCTCCCACCCACCCGGGTGATAAACCTCGGCCCGCCCTATGACGCCAGATCTGCCCGCTGGAAGCTCAGGTTGTGCTGCCGGAGGTGGGAGGTCGTGGATGAACAACATGTAGGATTGCTTAACACTTTACGTGTAATTTCTAGGACATGGATATGTTGTTCATCCACACTTTCTGGCAGACTCTAGCAGTTCTCCAGGAGGAGGGAGACAAGGCGCACACCCCCTACTTAGGAAATAGAGACTGGAGAACTGAGGCCCCAAAACCAGCATCCCGGCATTACTCAAGGTCGATGTGGTAGTGGGTTATAAAGGTATGTGCCGACTTCCAGGTAGCAGCCCTGCAGATATCCTGGATAGGGACGTCCCTGGAAGCAGCAACCGATGCAGTGGTATGGCGAGTAGAATGAGCTCTTATCCCTTTGGGAGGCTCCATGCCCGCCAACCTATAGCAGAGATCTATGCAGGAGGTGACCCACCTGCCTATCGTCCGCTTGGCTGCAGGTCTGCCAGGTGCGGCTTCAGCGGTGACAAACAGCTGGCAACCTCTCCCGAACTTAGCCGTAGGCTCCTTATAGTAAGCGCAGTGCCCCTAGGTCCAGAGTATGGAGCCTTATATTCGGCCTCCGAGGTGTGATTGTGGTAGAACACTGGCAGAGTCAACACCTGGTTAAGGTGAAAACTCCGACATCACCTTCGGAAGGAATTTCGGGCGAGGACAACCTTGTCCCTGTGGAAGACCAGGTAAGGAGACTCATGGAAAGCGCCTGGAGCTCTCCCATCCTTCTGGCTGACGTGATAGCCACCAAAAGGAGGCTTCTCGACAGGTGAGAGATGTCACACCTGTGCATTGGTTCGAATGGCTTGCCCATGAGCTTGCCAATACCAGCAGTAGATCCCACGGAGGTGGAGGTTCACGCACCGGAAGGGATAAGTGATCCAGGCCTTTGAAAAAGTGCCCGACCACCTTCTCCTGCGCCACCGACTCCTACCTGGCCCGCGCCTGGTAAGGAGAGATGGCTGCCAGGTGCACCTTTAGGGCCGACGACCTAAGCCCTTGCTTGAGAAAGCGACCATAGGTAGTCCAAAATGCTTGCCAAGGAACAGAAGGAAGAGTCCAGGCCCTTGCCCTGACACCAAATGAAGAATCTCTTCCATTTGAAGGCATAGCATTTTCTGGTCGACTCCTCACGGGATGCCTCAACTACACTGAGGACCTCGTCGGAAAGACCCAAGACCTGGAACTCTAGCCGCTCAGGAACCAGGCCGTCAGGTGCAGGGATTGAAGGTCCAGATGGAACACCTTCCCCTGACTGATAACAGGTACGGGCGAGCTGGAAGCTGCCTCGGGAGCCTGGAGCTGAGGCTGAGGAGATCTGGATACCAGCATTGGCGGGGCCAGTCTGGGGCTACCAGAATCACCTGCGCCTTGTCCCTCCTCGCCTTGTGAAGCACCTTGTGGATCAAGGGAAATGGGGGAAAGGCGCACAAGAGGCCCGGGGTCCACGGCCTCGAGAAGGCATCCCCCTGCAGCGAACCCTGCTGAGGGGGGCGGGCATGAAACAGCCTCAGCTTTGCACTCTCCCAGGAGGCAAACAGGTCCACCTGAGGTGTGCCCCAGTGGGAGAACAGATCTTGTACTACCTCTGGCAGGAGAGACCACTCGTGAGACACAGCCCCTATCCGGCTTAGGGCATCGGCCAGAGTGTTGGAGGCTCCTGCCACATGGATGGCTAGGAGATCCGCCTCCAGGCTGTGCACGAGTGACCAAATGCGGAGAGCTTCCTTGCACAGAGGCACGGAGTGAGTCCCGCCCTGGCGGTTTAGGTAGTACATGGTCGTGGTATTGTCCGTCTGGACCTGAACCACTTGACCCCATAGAAACGGAGCAAAGGCAGTGAGGGCTAGACGAACCGCCCGAAGATCCAGCAGGTTGATATGGCATCGGGACTCCCGAGGGGACCAAAGGCCGTGCGCTCTGTGCTCCCTCAGATGGGCACCCCAACCCATCAGAGAGGCATCGGTCGATAGAGAGACAGTCGGCTCGGGGCAGACAAACAGGATGCCCTCCTGCAAATGGACTGGAAAGGTCCACCACTGGAGAGCGTTCCACATCCCCTGGGTCACCGTCACTAGCTGGTCCAATGGATCGCAGCGCTGTGTCCACTGGCTGGCCAATCCCCACTGAAGGGGATGCATGTGCCAGCGGGCCCAACGGACCACGCTGGTACAGGCCGCCATGAGACCCAGGAGGCGCAGGAAGTCCTGGGCAGGGCGCAATTGCCCAACCAGAAATGACTGGACAAAGGAGGAAAGAACCTCGGCCCTGTCCGCCGGGAGTCATGCTCTGGCTCGAAGAGAGTCGAGCTCTGCCCCGATGAAATGTATCACCTGCTTCAACTTGGCCTCGTTGATGAGAAGCCCGATCTGAGAGCAAACCTGGAGGGCCAGATCTCTGGCCCGCTCCACCTCCGGTCTGGAGGTGGCTGCTATCAGCCAATTGTTCAGGTAAGGGTACACCCGGACCCCTTGGCGCCGCAGGAATGCTGCCACCACTGCCATGCATTTGGTGAAGACCCTGGGGGCAAGAGAAAGGCCGAAGGGCATGGCTCGAACTGCAAAGGGATCCTCCGCTCAAAGCAAAGGAATTCTGGTGAGACTGACGGATAAGGACGTGAAAGAACGCTCCTGTAGGTCCAGAGAACAGAACCGCCACGCCTCGCTCCAGGATGGTATTATCTGAGCCAGAGTGACCATCCTGAAGGTCCGAGACCTTAGGAACCTGTTCAGGTCGGGCAGGTCGAGAATGGGGCCAGCCTTGTCGGTTTTGGGACCAGGAAGTACCTGGACACAAACCCCGGTCTGAGGGAGGGTCCGCGCTACCTCTGATCACCTCTTTCTTGAGGGTTGAGCGATGTCGGCTCGGTGAGCACAACGAGGCTGCGGACCCTAGGGCCCCCGGGGCGAGTGGCTTCGGAAGAGGCGGGCCTGCTCTGACTCCAGAGGCAGGTCCTTTCCTACCACTTCCAGCACCCACCGGTCTGTCGGTGATAGCGACCAGGTGGAAAGGAAGTGATGGTTGTCTCCAGGGGGACCTAAGGGTGGAGGACGGGCTGGGGTGACACCCCTCAACCCGCCACTGGCAGGCTTGGAGGAGGGACCGCCGAGGGACCTCCTGGGCCTGCCTCCCTGCTTCCTGGAAGAGGAAGCCGCAGGCTTAGCTTTGGGATGCCAAGTGCGAGCCTGTTGGCCCCTGATGCTGCTATTGGACGTGCCAAGGGCGAGATCGATGAAAGGCTTTGGAAGCTGGCGGCTCATGTGCCCTTGTCCCTGTGGGGAGGAGACCGAGTCCAGAGTGGCATTGGACTTTTCGATCCTCTGGAGGTGACCTCCACCCACGGGCCGAGGTCGGTCCCCAAGAAGGGGACATCTGCCAACTTGTGCTGGGTATCCGCTGTGAGAGGGTGGATATCCTCAGCCATGCCTGACGGAGCATGGCCACTGTGGCTGTGACTGACCTGGCACAAGGGTCGCCGATGTCCAGAGCAGTCTGAAGTTGCTGCTTGGCCACTGCCTGCCCTGGTCCCGCACCTGCTTGACCGTGGTCTGCAGGTCAGCCGGGAGATGAGGGACTACCTCATCCAGGGAGCCCAACAGGGTGTGAGAGAAGTGTGCCATCAGCACGGCCGAGCTGGCCTGATGAAGGCCAAGGGAGGACACAGCGTGATCTTCACGCGCGTGAGTCCAACTTCTTGGACTCCTTGTCGGGAGGCTTGTCCACGCCCCTGGCGCTTCCGCACGCCGGAAGACGCTGTCGGCAACCAACCCCTTGGCTGAGGGTGTTCGAAAACCGGACAGGGAACCGTAGGGACCAAGGTACTTCCTCGCCATCCTGGGCAAGGCGAGGGCAGCAAAGCAGGACTGCCAGAGCTCCAAGGTCGGGCCAACAATGGCCTCGCCACCGGAAAGGCCTCCGTGGGTGAATCCCCTCGGTCCAATATCTCCGTTAGGGGATACTTGGCCCGCTTGGATACGGGCTCGAGCTGCATCCCGGTGGACTCAGAGATAAGCCTAAGCAAACCCATGAAGGACGATGGGCTATCGTCTAGTGACTGACCTCCGGAGGACTCGAGGTCGACCTGCCTGGAGAACAGGGAGGAATCGTCGTCGGACTTGGACGAGTCCGCAAAGAGCTGCCTAGGGCCTGAGCCACCCTCCACCTGCCGAGGACGGTCCGGAGTGAGGGTGACAGACAGCCTATGGGGCAGGCCCTGACCCGACCGAGAATTCTTGGTCGGGGCCCCAAATTTCGGCTGTGGAGGTGGTGGGGTAGCCGGTTTCGGTCGAGCAACAGGCCCAGGGGCAGGCGCCTCGGCTAGGGCGAGGGGTTGCTCCGGCCGCTCCGGTGACAGCCACTTGATGGCTGGGGAAGGCGACGACGTTGGCTTGCTCCCAGACAGAAGGAGCTGTTGCCACATGTGATCCTCATAGCGCCGACACAACTTGCGTTGAAGCCTCTCCTCGTCCGAGGAGGAAGACGAGGATGAGCGGCGACGCCGCTTACTACGGTACCGAGACCGCCTATGCCGGCGGGATCGGCTGGACCGTGAAGATGTCCGAGACTGAGACCGAGAACCTCGGTGTTTCCGAGGAGGGTTCTGGGGCAGGGCGGGGGAGACCCGCTCTCCCCTCGGCTCGGCAGTTTTGACCGTGGACTCCGGAACCGGAGGCACAGGCAAGTCCTCGGCCACCTCGATCTCCGCCGGGGAACCGGGGAGTGAGGGCTGTCGGCTTCACCAGTCGACAACCCATCCGACGGGTTGAGAAAAATCTCGACTGCGTCATCGGGTCTCGCCAACTGACCTGACGGGACGCCGTAGAGGCCAGTGGTCAGCCAAGGATCGACCGAAGTCAAGGGTCGACTAACCCGGGAGGGGGACCTCTCCCGCTCCCAAGAGTGTCGACGGAGGGACTTACCTTTAGAGTCCTTCTTCTTGGACCGAGAGGAAAGTCCTGATGGCCCCTCTCCCTTGGTGGAAAGGGACTGACAGAGCTCCTTAAAAGAAGCTGAATAGGAGGATCGCAAAGAGAGTGGGATAAAGGCCGCGGCCGAGGGAGAGCGAAGATCGGCCTGCGCCCAGCCTCTCCACCTCAAGGGCGATCACCTGCTCAAGCTGTTCCACCGAGCCAGCCGCCGCGGACACCGCCAAACGGGCCTCCTTAGACTTCACCGGCGGGTAACGTTTCTCGGGGTGCCCAAGCTGTAAACGGGCAGTGCGGTCCTCCAGGACGCAGACCGAGAAGGAAGAGCACAGGTCACAGGCCTGCGGGTCGTGCTCAAGGCCTAAGCAGTAGACGCACGTAGTGTGCGGATCCGTCAGAGACATCTTCTGCCCGCATGGGCACCTCCGGAAACCGGGAGTCGATTTGTCCATCGCAGCCGCGAGGGAAATATTTGACCGAAGTCTTGAAAACCTTAAACTTTATTTCGGGTAAACCGAAGAATAAGGAACCAGTCTTATACGCAGAGCGTTAAGGAGGGAACCTGAGCTTCCAAGCGGTAAGGAAGATCTGGCTTCATGGGGCGGAGCCGAGAGTTTTATCACCCGGATGGGTGGGAGGAGCCAGCTTGAAGACCTTTCGGCAAGATTTAAAGCGGCAAGGATACCTGCCAGAAAGTGTGGATGAACAACATATCCATGTCCCTAGAAATCGGAGTTCTCCTTTAATATAAAATACTCATCTGTATTGCTCCCTTATGCCTATTTGAAGCCCTGCACTGTATTCATATCCACCACTTCCTGAGGTAGGCCGTTCCATGCATCCACCACCCTTTTTGTGAAAAAGAACTTCCTCACATTACCCCTTAATCGGCCTCCCTCTAACCTCATGCTGTGTCCTCTTGTCCTGCCATTTTTCTTATATTGAAACATGTTAGACTCTTTCACCTTGTTAGTGCTCTTAAGATGTTTGAATGTTTCCATCATATCACCTCTCTCCCTCCTTTGCTCTAGGGTATACATATTGAGCTCTGTTAATCTGTCCTCATATGTTTTCTGATGCACTCCCTATACCATTTTGGTTGCCCTTCTCTGGGCTCCCTGTATTTTGTTGATGTCCTTGTGCAGGTGCAGCCTCCAGTACTGCACGTAGTACTCCAGATGGGGCCTAATCAGTGTCTTGTAAAAAGAGATTATTACCTCCCTCTTATGACTTGTGATACCCCAACTAATACAACCCAACATCCCTCTAGCCTTACCTACTGCTTTAGTGGTCTGCTTGGATGATTTCAGGTCATCTGTGATGATAATGCCCAAGTCTCTTTCTTCCCTTGTGACTGCCAGCAACTCCCCTCCCAACCTAAAGGTGGCTTCAGGGTTTCTCTTCCCTATGTGTATGATCTTGCACTTCTTTGTGCACTTGAGACACCACGATGAATGAGGTCACAATGCTGATGACGTATGAATGGCAAACAGAACTACAGTAAATATGACTGCCTCCAGGTTGAGCAATGCTCTTTACATCACACTTAACTACGGAGTAGAAAACCTTTTATTCAGCAAAAGGAAAAAGAAAAATACTTAGAAATAAAAAGTAAAAAGTGGCTACATTTAAAAATTAACAAGATTTTCTGTTGTTTTTGGCACTACTAGCTCCTTAAAGTAATCTGTCAAAAGGATGGTAAACAACCCTTTAAGGAAGCACTCTGTAAAACTTCACAGTACAGCTGTACTATTTTAAGATATTTTATGTAAATACAGAATTTACATGCTTCCTAAATTCAGCAGGGAAACAGAATATTCCTTCCTGCATGACGCACGTACAATTCCCAAAGCAACCAATCAAAAAGGTCTCTGTCAGGCACAAAGCTTTCTCTGTAGCTACATTTTTGTAAAGACATTTTTTCTGCAGTGATAAAGAGGTACATTTTTTTCTGGATGGCTACAAGGTCTTGATGCTAAAGGCTGCTAGCATTTCTTGACTTATTTTGTTAAGAACAGGACATACACATTGAGACAAATCTCGTTTGCAAAGGCATACAGAGTCAGTCATTAATCTCAGTTGTTTCAGTTCAGCAAACAGGATATTTTTAAAATTATTCAACCCAGCGGGCTCGGTGGCGCTGAGGGTTGAGGCGCTGGACGCCATACCTCGCACCACGCTGGTGACCCGGGTTCGGGAACGAGCCTGGATCGTCGGGGGTCGGCAGGGGAGGAGAAGGATCGAGCATCCGTAGGACTGCTCTCCTTCTCCGGGGAAACGCCTCGGTGGCCTAGTGGCCTCTAGAGGTGGCTGGGGGCAATGGCAGGCCATCGGCAGACTTGGGGGACGTGCTTTGACTGACGCCAGGAAGGGGCGCGTGCGGTAGCGTGCACGCTCTTGTCCCTTGGTGTCACTGCATGTCACAGACGTCCATGGGGGCAAGAAAAAAGGAAAATATGGGCACCAGTCGTGGCAGCTTGATGGCCGTATCCAGGGGGGACTTGCTCAGCGCCGAGGGTGCGTGGCTCTACTGGATCCTGTCTGGGTGTGAGAGGAGCTCTCCACCTCCCTGTCGCAGGGGTATGCCGCGGGCCCGAATATGGAGGTGGGGGTCCTTGGGACGGCGGCCGGAAACCTCAGGAGGATGCCTGGAAGCGTGAGGTAAGCAGACTGGTGGCCAGGGAAAAAAGTACCAACAAAAAAACTGAAAAAAAAAAAAAAAAATACTTAACCTGTCATGAAGTTAAAATGAATTGTAATAATAATGTGTAAAACAGACAGTCTGTGAATGTCTGTCACACTCAACTTAGGCCTAGAGAGTCTTTACTTATTACTGAGTTTAAGAGCAGTATCTCATGAAAGACAAACTGTTATTTTGAGATTTGTTTTGAGAAACCAGCAATAACAAAAAAAGAATCACAAAATAATGGTTGTGAGCTGGGTGCCTCAGCTGACGAAACACTATGGCACCCATACCAGGAAGGTCAGGTTTACCCTATCCTGAGTGCAAATTAATACGTGGCTCTAACTTTGCTATATTCAGACAAGTTCTGAGCACTGTTTGAATGTCTCAAACTTATTTGAATATAGCCCTCTAGAGTGCAGCCCTTACTGAGGCACTAATTGGTGTGCTTGGCACAAAGTACAACCCCTGCTGGTCACAGAGAGATACAAGGAGCAAAAGTAGTTAAGGCGTTCCAAACCTGGTGATGCTTTTGCTACACTGGAAATCTCTGTTCAAATGATCTTGTTTCCCAAACAAGGTGCTAAGAGCTCATCTGCATCCCATTATAGCTTTATTAACTAGCATTTGCTCCTTGGTTTGTGTGGAGGGCTCTCTCTCCTGTGATGTGTGGTCCTGCTCCCCCTAAGCAGGCACCTCTGCTGCTGACTGTGTAAATAAAATAAAACAGGGCACTAATACCTCTCCTACTTGATCCCTGCGCTGGTATAAGATAATGAAATGCTCTGGTAGTCTAATGTCCTCCCTTCCACACCCGATCCCTGTGCTGCTATAAAAAAATGAAATCCCTTAGTGGTCTTGTGTTCTCCACCTATACACGATCTGGACGTGCATATTACTGAAGTAATTCCTTGAAAATTTAGTGTCCCCCCTCCACACCTGATCCCAGTTCCATATGACAATAATAGAAGACCCTGGGCTCTAGTGGTCCTCCCCTACCGCATCCGATCCCCTGGTTACAGTAACCCCTGGTGTCCAGTGGGATGCGTTTCTCCTCAGTACCTCCACACCAGAAAACAGCCAGCAACCCCTCTGCTCTCCTCCACAGCTGGCCACCATCTGCCATACAAGTCTGGTATTGATATACTTAAAACACCTGTAGCATTTGTGTATTTTCTTACTTGGACTGTACAGCACAGTATCTTCACTAGTCGGTTCCTGTAGCTTCAGTTGTCAGCTATCATCTAATGTAGTTATTGTGCAGTTTTTCTGGTATACGCTGTATTTATATCTTTTGCTTGGACAATCCAGTGCTCTGTTTGTATTTTATCTTTGTGCCATCTCCATGGCCCGGGTCGTGCCTGAAAACGGTCCCTAGGATCAGTGCACTTACCCAGTGAATAAATAAATAAATATACAGATACAGCACTTATGGGATAGCCCTTCAAGCTCATAACCATCTTGCTATGTTAAACCCCATTGCTGATGGTGGAAGCATGGCAGACTATATACAACAGGTACCTATTGCTGTTGGAAATGACATGAAAAAAGTCATCAGTGTTCAAAGTCTAAGGTGCAACACAGGCTGCCACTTTAAAGAGCTGCTGACAAGACCCAGGCAGGCAACTCATACCAAGGTGCTTTCTGTGTGAGGGACTAATTTAATGAGTTTTAGAATTTGTTTGCAATGGATTTTTTTTTATTTTTTTATACTTGTAGGCAGATGAGTAATTTGCCCATTTACACTTGCAACAAGTACACATAGAAACAAAACTATATACACAAACATTTTTAACACAGAATAACAGACAATGTTAATCAAAAACAGTAACAAACATTCTTCTCTTTTACCCAGTTTGTCAAACAAATTTAAAAAGTACCCAAGTCTGGAACTATTAATTTTTGGCAGTAGAGAAGAAAAGGTTACTCACCTGTAACCATAGTTCTAGGAGTGGTATATAGTTCACATCCACACACTGGCAATTCCACTGGAAGGCAATGATTGGCTGAATGTCTAAGTTAAGCTCCTCCCACCATCTGGGCAGATCCCCTGACTCTGCCCCGTGACGTTAGATCTCGCATGCTGGCAGCAAGATCAGGTGCCACATGCCAGGGGAGGCTGGGTGAGTTGTCTGGATGTGAACAATATAACACTCCTAGAACTATGGTTACTAGTACAGGCGAGTAACCTTTTCTTCTAGAGGCGTGCATACGGTTCACTTATCCACACCGGCATACTCCTAGCAGTTCTCTGAGAGAAGGCAGGCAAGGCCCGCACCACTAGTTGCGGAACAGAGACCGGAGAACCGTGGTCCCAAAACGAGCATCCCCGCATGACTTAAGGTCAATGCGGTAGTGGCAAATAAAGGTGTGTGCTGACTTCCAGGTAGCAGCCCTACAGGTTTCCTGTATGTGGATATTCCTGGAAGCAGCCACTGAGGCAGTGGTATGTCTGGTGTAGTGTACCCTAACCCATATGGAAGGCTCCCGAACTGCCAATCCATAACAAGAGATCGATGCAAGATGTAATCCACCTTGCAACTATCTGCTTAGCTGTCAGTCTGCCAGGCACAGCTTCAGCGTATGTAACAAACAGCTGGTAAGCCTGTTCCTGAATCCCAATTGTACGTGCTACATAATAGGAGAGCGTTCCCTGCAGGTCCAGAGCATGGAGCCTGCGGTCGACCACTGAAGAAGGGTTGGTAAAGCATACCAGTAAATTAATCACCTGGTTAAGGTGAAACTCCAATACAACCTTTGTGAGGAACTTTGGGTTGGGGTGTAGGACGACTGTCCCTGTGGAAGACCAGGTAGGAAAACTCCACTGAGAGCATCTGGAGTTCCCCAATCCTTCTGGTAGACATAACGGCCACCAGAAAGGCCGCCTTCCACAGCAAGTATGATTATTCACTCCTGGGCATCGGCTCAAATGGCTTGCCCATAAGCATAGCCAGGACCAGCAGTAAGTCCCATGGTGGAGGTGGATCCTACACCGGAGGGGACAAGTGGTCAAAGTTCTTGAAAAAGCACCAAACCACCTTCTCCTGGGCCACTGTTAGCATACCGGCCCACACCCAGAAAGCACAGATGGCTGCTGGGTGCACCTTAAGGATTGCTGCTTGCAATCCCAGCCGGGAAAAGGACCAGAGGTAATTCAGGATGTTAGCCACTGGGCAGGCAAGGGGATGAAGCTCCTTGCCCTGGCACCAAATCAAAAACACTTCCATATGAAGACATAGCACCTAAGAATCTACTCCTATCTGGATGCCTCCACAACGTGGAGGACATCCTTGGATAGACCCAAGGCCTTGAACTCCAGCCACTCAGGAACCAGGCTGTGAGGTGCCGGGATTGAAGGTCTGGGTAGAGGACTGTCCTCCAAAGTCTGGTCAGCAGGTTTGAGCAGACAGGTAACCACCACAGAGGCTGCTGCTAAGGCTGAGGAGATCCAGGTACCAGAACTACCTTGGCCACTCTGAGCTATCAGAATCATCCACGTCTTTTCCTTCCTAACCTTGACCAGAACCCTGTGGATCAAGGGAAAGGGAGAAAAGACATACTCATGGCCTGGGGTCCAGGGCGCTCATAAAGGCATCCCCAACAGTGTCCCGGACTATGTGTGGGGGGAGGCAACAAACAGCCTCAGTTTTGCATTTTCCCAGGAGGCAAACAGATCCACCGAGGGCTAGACCCACAGGGAAAACAGGTGGTTCACCACCTCCTGAATCAGAGACCATTCATGCGGCGTCTCTCCTACCTAGCTGAGAGGGCCCACCAGCTGACTGTTCTCCCTTGCAATGTGAATCGCCAGGGGGATCAGCACCCAGGCTGTCCATGAGGGTCCAGGTGCGGAGGGTCTCCTGATACAAGGGAAGGGAGCATGTGCCACCCTGTCTGTTCAGATAAAACATGGTCATGGTATTGTCTGTCTGGACTTGAACAACCTGACCCCTGATCAGTGGTACAAACTCTGTGAGGGCCACTCGCACTACATAGAGCTCCAGCACGTTTATGTGATGACGGGACTCCCTGGGAGACAAGAACCTGTGGATGCGTGGTTTTCCAGGTGTGCTCCCCACCCTACCAGATATGCGTCCTCGTCAGCATGACAATCAGCTTTGGGCAGACAAATTGGATTCTTTCCTTTCTCCAGATGTTCCGGGACCAGCCACCATGATCAGCTGATCAAGGTGACCTAGGTAATGGGACTACTGACCGCCCAGCTACCACTGAAGGGGGCACATCTGCCAGTGGCTCAACAGACCACACTGGTGCAGGATGCCATGTACCTCAGTAGCAGTAGGAATCCGCAAGAGCCCAACATGAAATGATTGGGCAAAGGAGGTAAAATCCTGTGCCCGGTCTGCTGGGAGGTAGGCCTTGGCCCACAGGGAATGCAGCTCTGCCCCAATGAACGTGATCAACTGCTTTAATACCAGTTTGGACTTGTCCAGGTTGACCAAGAGGCCCAAATCGCTCGACACAGCCTCTTTGAATAGACCAGCAATCAGCCAGTTGTCCAGGTAGGGGTAAAATCTGATCCTGAGGTGCCATAGGTGGGCCACTGCCATGCACTTGAAGATCCTCGGAACTGAAGACAGGCTGAACGGAATGACCTGGAACTGGTACAAGACCCCTTCCGCTTGGAATCAATGGTATCAGCGGTAGGATCTGCAGACGGGGATATGGAAGAACGCGTCCTGTAGGTCCAGGGAGTAGAACCACGTCTTGCTCTAGGGATGGTACAGTTTGGCTCAAAGTGAGCATCAGAACTTGTGCTTCCATATGTACTGGTTGAGACTGTGAACATCCAGTATTGGGGAACCAGCGCACCCCCCCCCCCATCTATTTTAGGACCAGGAAGTACCTGGACATGTAACCCTGACCAGTGGGGGTCTCCTGGACACAGGCCATGGCTGTTTTCACAAGGAACTGAGCTATGTCCTCCCTGAGGGCGGACATGTCCTGAGACACCCCGGACTCTTGAGGTGGTATGGTGGGAGAGCCTCGAAATCGAAGGACAATCCTCTGCCACTACGTCCAACACCCACTTGTCCACTGTGATAGTAGACCAATGTGGCAGGAAGAGATGCAGCCTGCCTCCAATGGTAACAGCGGTCGAGGACAGGACAGATGGAAGGATGGCACCCTCCAACCCATATTTGGGAAGGCTTTGTGGGGGCACAGGTGGATGCCGCCAGAAGGGCACCTCTACCTCCCCTTCTTGGACCTCGACCCCACAGACTTCTTGGGGCACCAGGTTTGGAAATGACCCTGCTGGGGCTGCTGCCGAGGCTGTGACTGAAAAGACTGGTACTGAAAGGCCGGTTGCTTCAGCTTTTCCTCCGAGTCCTTCTGGAACTAAGTCACAGAATCTAGGTGGCACTGGACATCTTGATCCTTGTGAGATATCCCTCCAACCCTGGGGCCAAAGAGGCTGGTGTCCAGGAACAGGACAGACGCTAACCTCTGTGGGATGTACGCTGTGAAGATGGACAAACGCAGCCAGGCCCCGCGATGCACAGAAACAGCCATTGCCATCGCATGGGCACACAAGTCACCCATGTCCAAGGCTGTCTGGAGCTGGTGTTTGGTCAGCTATTGACTGTGGTCTCAGAAGAGTTCCACTGCCACCTGCTGGCTCTGGGTGGAGGTGGGGGAGGATGATGTCGAACATACTAATCATAGAATGGCCATAATGGACCATCATAACAGCACAGCTATCCTGCCAGAGACCCAAGATAGCCGCATCATATACCTTTTTGCAGCATGGTCAACCTTATGGGGCTCCTTGTCTCGGGGGCATGTCCATATTCCCCAGGTGTTATGACCTGCGGAACACAGCTTGTAACCTGCCCTTCCACAGAGGGGTGGCTGGAGAACCCTGAAAGGAGCCAGCAGGGATAGCATACTTGTGGACCATACAGACCGAGGGTGCCGGGCAGGATGCTGAATGCTGCCTAAGCTCCAGGGTTGGTTCCAAGATGGTCTCAGCCACCAGGAAGGCAACCCCCGGAGATTCATCCTGGTCCAAGATGTCTGTACAAGCATACCTGGCCCTCTTCTGGACTGGTTCTAATGGGATGGCCGTGGACTCTGAAACATATAATTTGATGGCAGATAAGGACTGCTTGGCCCACCTAGTCTGCCCATTTCCCTACCTAAAGGATAGCTGCAGATCCTAGTTAACCAACAGCCTACTTCCTCCTACCCCCACTAGAATTGCCTTATGTCTGTCCCATGCTTTCTTGAATTCCCCCACTGTTTTTGACTCTACGACCGTCTCAGGAAGGCCATTCCACGTATCTACAACCCTCTCTGTGAATAAATACTTCCTCACATTACCTCTGAGCCGTCCCCCCTCTATCTTCAAATTGTGCCCTCTTGTTCTTGCACATCTCTTTTTCTGAAATATGCTACCCTCTTGGACTTTGTTGATTCCCTTGAGGTATTTGAAAGTTTCTAACATGTCCCTCCTTTCCTTGAGCTGTACTGCCCGATCCCCCTGTGGCGAGGAACCAGACAGGGATGTCCCTTGTCTCCCCTCCTTTTTGCCTTGTACATAGGAGCCCTTGGCAGAAGCCATTAGGCAACATCCAGAAATTCAAGGGATCCCTTTGGAAGGGAGGGAATTTATCCTCTCTTTATATGCAGATGACATCTTATTGATACTGCTAGAACCAGATATATCCATCCTGGCCATGCTCGATAAAGTAACAACATTTTATAACATTGCTGGCTATAAGATAAACATACAGAAAACAAAGATACTGACTCTAATCTAAATTATATCCCCACCTGACATCTGAAGACTCTTCTGCCATCTAGATGGAGGACCAATAAAATTAAATACTTGGGAGTATTCATACCTCAGAATTTGGACCATCTGGAGCTCTTCAATATAGAACCACTAACCCAAGAAACTGAAAAATGAATCGGGATGTGGCCACATATCCCTTTATCCGTTTATTCAAAAATGGAAGTCATATGTATGACCATGTTTCCTAAAATATATTTTTTCCAGACTTTACCCTTTACACCCTCCCAATTCTATTTCACATCCTGGAACTGCACATTATTGAGGTTTGCCTGGGCAGAAAAACAGCCGAGGATAAGATGATCTTTATTACAATTGCCAATTGACAAAGGAGGCTTAAATCTTCCAAATCTGAAGGAATATCATAGAGCGGTGGTATGTAAAACAGTATGGCTATGGTATGGCTCAATAATACAACTGAGACTTCATGGCAGTACACTGAGTTTGTAATAAATTATTTATTTGATATCCTCCTGATTGTGTTTGCATCACTCCCAACACCCCCAAATTTAAAAAAAATTACATTTGACACCGGTGAAACCTTAAAAGCTTGGAATGAAATTTGGGGACTTCCACCACTAGAAAATAACTTTTATTATTATCGACTAATGATGAAAGACAGGGAATTTATACCAGCACAACAGATCATGCTTACAGGGAATGGCATGAGAGGGGACTGTCAATGGGATATCAGTTTTTAGACACACATGGCATGGTGACTTCTGCAACCTTACAGGCCTCCATCCTTCTCCCAAATAGGGACCATTATAAATATTTACAACTCAGAACTTTCCTACTGTGTAAGAACCCCCCCCCCCGGAATGCCCTTCCAAATCCCATACCCCAGTACATGAACTTACTAACAGAGGCAATAAAGGGGCAGGAAGTAACTCACTTGATAGGTCTTACATACAAGGCACTTAGAGCGTACTGGTCTGAATCTACATGGAATATTTTAGCAGCATGGAATCTAGAGTTAAATACACAAATTACATATGAGAAATGGTTGGAACCAATTCTCCCATCCATGAGGAAATCCCAAGCCCCATACTGGTCTGAATATATTTGGAAATGTAGAGTTAGGTTTTTTAACACACCGGATAAGTTGATTAAATATTTACCATTGAAATCTGGAGCATGTTGGAGGGGGTGTGGGGAGCCACAAGCCAACACAAGTCACATCTTTTGGTCCTGCCCAAAGATAATTCAATATTGGCAATAAATTGCTGAAAGCTTTAGACAATAATAGATAAAGACCTGACTCTAACACAACAATTGGTACTGCTTTACATAAGGGAGGATGGAACAATTCCACCTCATAAATGTAAAGTTTATCTCTACCTGGTGACTGCCAAGAAGGTGATTACTCGTCTGTGGCAAACCACTACCACCCCAACACTATCTTTATGGCATTTGATGATGAATGAAGTTTATTTTTGGAATGGACAATTGCCACCCAGAGGGGTAGGGTACAACAATTTGAACTCTCATGGAGACCAAGGGTGTTTTATATCTCACCAACTGATGAAGCATTTATCCCTTAAATATATTCAAGTGATACAACAACTTGGAGTAAGGGAAGTAGAGTTTCCAGATATAAAAATTATGATACTGAATCCCCGAAAAGGATGGTTGTGCTTGATACTGTATGAGCTTAACAAAGTTGATAGTTCTCATGTACGGAACTGTAAATGTAACATGAATACCCCCTGTACTGAAACTATAGAAAATAAAGAATATACAAAAAAAAGGTAAGTGCACATATAACAGTTGATTATCAATCTAGGCATCAACTCTGTTCTACAAAACTGGCTATAACATAAAGAATATGACACCAAACAGGAAGCAAGTAGGTAGGAAGGATTGAGGTAGTAAGAACCAAACATGGGAAAACAGGGAAGGGGATAGAGGATGTGGGAAAGGGGGATATGGGTGGAGGAGAGCGGAAAAGAAAGATGAGAGCAGAGGAAAGGGGATTATAATCAAGTAAAGACATGCAAAGTGCTATTTTCAGAGCAGTGGGAGGATTCTGAAATGGTTTATAACCCTGGTTTGCCTCTAAATCAAATCATGATTTTCTAAATTCCTGAAAACCACTTTAAAAGTCCAATAATAATGATGATGGATAGTAGCCCAAGGATGTTTAATTGGTCCAGTGATGATAAAGGCCATTACAATACACTCATAAAAGCTTACCTTCTGCATCTGGGTCAGACTGGTTTACAACAGTATATATCAAGGGTCCATCTCCCTCTTTTTTCAGGTACCCAATCTGCAAAGAGAACCACAGCACAAATCATATGGCAATGCTGCCCCCAAATTTTAACCCGAGACCTGTCTTTTCAGATTATAATGTGTGTTCAGGGAGTTGTGTAGCTGACAGGGTGCACCTGTTCCACAGTACTGATCATGAAGTAGCTTTTATCTTTTGCAGATGTCAACATTTCTCAGTTTTTAATATAACGGCATTAACTATCACACATTTTAAGATAAAAGGTGTCATCACATATTCTAAGTGTTGATAATATTTTTTTTATCACTATTTGTGTATTACAGCACTTGTCTAAATGGAGGACATAATTTAGCTACTGGTCAGTATCTTTAACTGGGTCTCCCCCTGAAAAATCTGATTAGCAGACTTTATATCGGAAAGGGTAGTCAGTCAGTAAACTTTAAAGGCAATCTATTAAACCATTTTTAAAGGAATCATGGTAAATAGACTTTAACAAGTACGTCTATAAAGTCAGTTATTTCTACATAGATTTGCACCAAAATCTAATCAAGGCACATTTATATATTCAACAAAATATTAAAAACATCTTCCTTGACTAGACCCTCCTCAAAATCAGATTAGTATACCACAAAAGATAATCATTATGCAAATGCTGACAACCCATTTTGTGGCACTGGAGGTAACAAGAATTTTAATAAGAGGGTCACCAGATGGCCAACACCGAATAATGCAATACAATTTCAGGAAAGCCATTCATTTATTTTGCATTTAGAAGTTACAGTAAATAGAGGTTTCTTACTTGTGACCACAATTCTGCTACTAGCATTCAGTTCACATCCACACTTAAGCAGTCTTCCACTGAGCATGCTCAATCACCAGGACAGTCTTCAAGCTTGACTCCTCCTACCACCCAACCATGTGATCATGAGGTGAAAACAAGGCACTAAACCACATCCAAAACTCCGTCCCAGCTCCAATCTTTTTGTATGACTGAAAACTATCACTCCTCCTTTAATGTATTTGTAAAGAACAGTCTTTAAATGTTAGTGAAAATTATTTTGATACTCTTGAATACTCCCTCCTGTTTTCCTTTCCATGTCAGTCATGTATTCTAATATGCTTTGACCAATTTTTTATAATTTAATTACATAGGTTTAGCATGCCCTCAAATCTACATTTTGTTGCCATCACCTCAGCAACTACTGCTCCTTTTTTTCATATTTCTAAGACAAAACTCCAAGTGGCCCCACACTCACAGTAACACCCAAATCATGTCGTAGTAGCAAAGTGCAAAAGTAAACTTTATTTAATATAAAATAAATCGTGAAGGTGAAGTTAGAACTGTCTGAATTCACCAATCACCTCGGCGCTTCGACACGCAGTCTTTGTCAGGCTCCCTGGGTGTTACAGTGACTGTGGGGCCTCTTGGAGTTTGGTCTTTGGTCTGAGGTTTGACAAACTTGCCCCTTGCACCTGTTTCCTCTGCATCATCACAGTGCGAGCCATTTTCTTGTTTCTGCATTATTTCCAAGGCACCCTATGCGTTGAGTCACACCATTCCATGCTTCTCCTCCGAATGGCCTGGAATAGTGTAAGCAAGTGATAACATGGGGAACAATGCATGCCTTGTGTTGTTGTTAGGAATGTAGGAACCACCCCACCTAAGAATTGCTTTATTCCCTGATGACTGCACACCACGGAGTTTGCTATCCTACTTATAAGATAGGATTTTACTTGTAAAAAATATGCAGTTCAGATGAAGTGTGCAGTTATCAGAGAAGAAAAAATTACTCACCTTAGTAATGTTGTTTCTTCTAATGGAGTCTTGCTATATTATAGACATTAGCAGTTTGATCCAGCTCTAGAACTGCCCCGGAGTGAAATGGTTAAAACCATTCCAAAATAGAATTTTGGCACGAGAACAGCTCTATCTGTGTCATTTCAAACTTGAACTGTCAGATCTTTATGAGCCAAACTCACTAAGGTCTGTGTGGAAGCTGTAACCTACACTAGCCACATGGCTACCTAAATAATAACAACCATTGATGGTCCCAACACCCAAGACTCAAGTCAGGGGACCAGAAATACTAACACCATTCTAATAATATGAAAATGGAACATAAGTATAATAAAACACACACACGCTGCATACATACACACCCCCAAAGTCCCAAAGGGGACAAAATGCTAACAGGGCATAAGTAGTGCCCACACTAAGTTGCCCGCACCCACCAAGTAGAGGTTCTGAGAGGGCAGGTTGGGAGGTTCATAATATAGCAAGACTCCATTAGAAGAAACAACATTACTAAGGTGAGTAATTTTTCTTCAAACAACATGAAGTCTTGCTATATTATAGACATTAGCAGAATACACAGCAGTACCTCCATGGAGGAGGGACAGAACCTACTTGGGAATAGGCTCTGAAGAACAGCTGTGCCAAACCGAGCATCTCTCCTGGCCTGGACATCCAGGGAGTAATGCTTGGTAAAGGTGTGCACTGCTTTCCAAGTAGCAGCCTGGCAAATCTCTAATAAAGGGATATCTCTGGCAGCAGCTAGAGACGTAGCTGTACCCTTAGAATGAGATCTCAAACCGGGGGTGGCCTGCCCACTTTCTGGATAACAAAATTGGATACAAGAGACAATCCACCTGGCTACTGATCTCTTAGTGGCAGGTTTGCCTTCCCAACTTCACCATAGGTAAGGAAAAGTTGGAGGGATTCAACTGTGACCTTTGGTACGCTCTATATAATAACTAAGAGCTCTCTTAACATCCAGGTTGTGCAACCTCCTCTCACCCGAAGAGGAGTGATCAGTGAAAATACTGGAAGGGAGATAGACTGATTAAGATGGAAATCTGAAACCACCTTAGGCAAAACTTCCTATTAGTCCTAAGGACTACCTTATCCCTGTGAAAGAAATAAAGTCAGTCTCCACTGACAAGGCTTGCAATTCACTTATGCGTCTGGCAGAAGTGATAGCCACTAGAAAACAGTTTTCCAAGTTAGGAACTTAAGCTCTGCAGAAGACAGAGGTTCAAAGGGGGTTGCATTAACTGGGCAATGCAAACATTAAGGTCCCAAGCAGGGCCGGTTCCCAAAGGAGGATTAGTATGGAGTAATCCCATAAAACTTGGAAAACACAGGATGAGAGGAAAGAGGGGATGACTTTCCTGCTGACACAAAAGCAGACACAGCTGCCAAATGAACTCTCAAGGTAGCTGGTCTGAGACCCAAGGAATTAAGATACATATATACATAGACAGTGTCGGCAGATAAGGGCCTATGGCCCACCCAGTCTGCCCATTTGAGCTTGTAAGTTCAGTTTGTTTTCGTGATTGTTTCAGCCCCCACCACTTCCTCTGGCAGGGTGTTCCACTTGTCCACCACCCATTCTGTGAAGAAATTCTTCCTCATATTTCCTCTGAATCGTCCTCCATCCAACTTCATCCCATGCCCTCTAGTCCTGGAACATCTTTTTCGCTTAAAAATAGTGTATTCCTGCACCCTGTTCCTCCCTGTAAGATACATGTATGTCTCTATCATATCCCCTCTCTCCCTCCTCTCCTCCAGGGAGTACATGTTCAGTTCCTTCAACCTGTCTTCATAGGACTTGTGATGCAATCCATGCACCAACTTTGTTGCCCTCCTCTGAACCTTCTCTACCCTGTCTATGTCCTTACATAGGTATGGTCTCCAAAACCGTACACTGTACTCAAGGTGGGGCCTCACTAGTGTCTTGTATAGTGGAATTATAACCTCCCTTTTCCTGCTGGTGATGCCCCTGCCTATACATCCCAGCATCCGATTTGCTTTACCTGCTGCCTTGTCACACTGTTTCCCTACCTTGAGATCATCAGAGATGATAACCCCAAGATCCCTTTCCTGCTTGGTGCATGCTATATCCTCACCCCCCAACTGATATATTGTGCCAGGGTTTTTGTGCCCCACATGCATTATCTTGCACTTCCTTGCATTGAATTGCAACTGCCAAACCCCTGACCATTCTTCAAGTTTCTGCAGGTCCCTTCTCATTCTGTCTACACCCTCTGGTGTGTCTACTCTGTTACAGAGCTTTGTGTCATCAGCAAACAGTGAAATTCTGCCTTCTAGGTCCTGCGCAATGTCACTGATGAAGATGTTGAATAGGACCGGTCCCAGCACTGATCTCTGTGGTACCCCACTGGTCACTCTTCCCTCTGTGGAGTGACAGCCAATGTACCATGTAATCTAACAAAATGGGCAATTTAGCAGATTCTGGGGAAATATTTTTCCCAGCACACCAAATGGAAAACCTTTTCCATTTAGAACTATAAGTAGCCCTAGTGGAAGGCTTTCTGGAAGCCTTTAGGATCTCAAGAACACCCTGAGAGAGGTGTAAATCAGCAAACTCTAAAGAGCCAGGCCTTGAGGTTGAGGGATTTGAGGTCCGGATACCAAACCCTTCCGTGGGCACAAGTCAACAGATTGTGATTCCTGGGGAGGCACAGGGGAAGATGGACTGTCAGAGACAGAAGGAATGGGTACCAGGGCTGCCTGGCCCAATCCGGGGCAATCAGAATCACCCTGCAAGGCTGAGATCTGATTTTGACTAGTACTTTGAACAGGAGAGGAAAGGGGGGAAAGCATAGAGGAACTTCCCCTCCCAATCCAGAAGAAGGGTATCCAGGGGAACTGAGCCCAGCACTGGAGGCCTGCAACAGAACAGAAGAAGTCTGTGATTGTGTGGGGCTGCAAAAAGATCTATCTGAGGGATGCCCCACCTGGCAAAAACTATCCCCAGCACTTGAGGATCCAGGGACCATTCGTGATGGCCCTGGGAAATCCTGCTGAGGGCATCCGCTAGGACATTGTCCTTCCCTGGAAGATGAACTGCTATGAGGGAAGTGTTCAGGAATAGGCCAGAGACCACAACTTCATTGCCTCGTGCACAAGGTCAAGACCGAGTGCCCCCTGTTTGTTGATGTACCACATTGTTGTGGTGTTGTCTGTTCTGACTTGTATCACCTTGTCGTGGACAGATGCAGAAAAGCTTGAAGAGCTAAAAGACAGCTCTGAGTTCCAGCAAATTGATGTGGAGCAGAGATTCCTGGGGACCAGACTCCTCGAGGGAAAGGTCGCCCATGTGGGCTCCCCAACCCAGAAGGGAAGCATCTGTAGTGAGAGTCAAGTCGTGAGAAGAGGAAATGAAGGGACCCCTGCCTAAATTGCTCTGATCCTGCCACCACTGGAGAGCTAGGATCAAGGTTCGAGTCACTGGGACCAACTTGGAAAGGGGTCTCTTCTCTGAGACCAAAAGGTTCTCAAGTGAAACTGAATGTCTCTCATTTGAAATCTGGCCCCTGCACAACAGCTGTGGATGCAGCCATGTGCCCAGGAGCTGCAGAAAGTGTCTTGCTGGTCGAGAGACCTGCAGAGTGAAGGAGGAGGCCAGAGCCACTAAATTCCTTACCCTTTCTGGGGAAGAAAGGCTCTGGCTAGCTTTGTGTCCATCCTGCCCCTATAAAGGTGAGTACCTGGACTGGTTCCAGAACAGACTTTGTAGGTTTAGCAGAAAACCCAGGGAGGTGAGAAGCTGCTGGGTGACCTGCAGGTAGATTTTACCTGTTCTGGGGACTGGCCTACAATGAGCCAGTCATCTAGATAGGGAAAACAGCAATCCTCTGCCTCCTTAAGTGGGCCACTGCCACTGCTAGACACTTTGTGAATACCCTTGGAGCAGAGGTAAGGCCGGAGGGCATTGCTCTGAACCGGTAATGACCTGAGGGCAGTTCGAATCTGAGGTACTTTCAATGGGATCTTCTGATTAGGACATGGAAATAGGCATCCTTGAGGTCCAGGGAGGCTAGCCAGTCCCCTGGCCTTAGGGAAGGTAAAATCATTGCCAGAGTTACCATTTTGAACTTTGGTTTCAAAAGATGCTTGTTCAGATATCTGAGATCTAAAATGGGCTGCCATTCTCCTGTCTTTTTTGGGGTAAGGAAGTATCTGGAATACAGACCCCTGCCCTGATGCAGGGGAGGAACCCTTTCTACTGCTCTGAGAGCTAACAGGATGAGACCTCTGTTTCCAGAGCGAGGGTCTCTGAAGCACTTGCAGGTAGAAAAGTCTGCTTCTCAACTTGGGAAACTTTTGAAGCTGAGAACCAGACCCTGGCTTACTACTTCCAGAACCCACTTGTCTGAGGTTAAAGAAGCCCAATTCTGACTGAAGTAAGCCAGCCTGCCCCCACTGGTACAGGAGACCGCCCTGGGCACCCCATCAGGGTGCCTGTTTCGCAGGAGCTTTAGGCTGGGGGGTGGGAGCAGGTCTGCCCACCCCTCGTCTGCCCCTGTCTCTGAAGAGGCCACTCTGAGCATAGGCAGAGGAGGCCTGAGTCTGGTAGAAAGGCCTGTGAAAAGGCCTACCCCTACCCCTGGGGGCATGCCTTTGAGGAGTGGCTTGCCGCTCCTTAGCCTGGGCACTCTTGTAAGTAGTCCTATATTCGTCCATCTTTCTTCATGTAATTCTGTCTGCTCTCCAAACAGAGAATTTCCCACCACAGGAAAATCCATAGCCTTAGTCTGGGTATCCTGCACAAACTAGTACACCTGAGCCAGGCCAACCTACTTAAAAGCTACAGATGTGGCCATGACCCTAGAGGAAACATCATTAACATCCACAGCAGCATGAAACTGAACCTTAGAGGCTTCAATGCCATCAGCAGCCACCTGTTCTAGTTCACTAGCCAGCTGGCCATGGGCCTGCTTTGGCCAACTGCATAACAGTATCCCATCTAGATTTCTGATACCTAGCTACATAAGCCATATAATTTGCTTGCCTGAGTCCCAGAGAGGCTGCCATATACTGTTTTTGCCATGGCATCAATCTTCCTGGAATCCTTGTCAGGAGGATGTGAAGCCAAGGAATATTAGCTTTATCACAGGCAGCAGCCTGAACTACCCTAACATAACTGCATTGCTGATAAAGGAATTCTGTATCAGGGCCTGACAATGTATACCTTCTGTCCATCTTTTATCTACAGGAGGCACAGAATTAGGAGCTTTTAAAATTTTAATTGTTTGTTTCCTAAAAGACTTATGTAAAGGAATAGACAATCTCCTAGACTCTGGAATATCCATCATTTCTACAACATCAGGCTCCTCTTGCTCATCCACAGCCTCTTCTAAAGGAAGCTGGAGGGTTTCAGCAACTTTTTTATAAAACATAAAATGAGATGGGGACTCAGACAGCATGGGGGAGATTCTAAAGGTCTGTCTGGGGAGATGTCCGGTTCAATGGTCACACCCAGACCTTCCCAGCCACATTCATACTGTTCATAATCCTCCTCCTCCTCCCCCTCCTCTGGTTCATAAAATTCCTCAATATCATAATCCTGAACCACTGGGACCGGATGAACCGACCTTTACCAGATAGTGGTGGTTTGGACGGACCCTGAGACAGTGACTGGACAATTTGTATGGCTTTTGCTATCTCTGCAGCAGTTGGAGAAGGAATTTTGGACTCAGACCTGCTGATTTTCTTGTTTTCTTTACTGGAATTGGTTCCTCAGAACCAGCTTTTCTTTGCCCGAGGAAGTCTGGCCCTGGTCAGAGGGCACTCTGTCTGGTTGGGTGTTCCAACCGGGCTGGCCATCCGGGTCAGCGGACTTTTGGTTCTCTGCCTCCTGAGCCTGCCCAATCTTTTTCCAGGGTGGCTGCAGGGAAATTCTTACATACCTGGCAGTCTGACTGGAGGTGGTCAAACCCCAGACAATAAACACATGTGGTGTGGGTCAGCCTTGGCAAGACTTCCCACAAACATCACAGTGTTGAGCAATGGGCGGTTTTCTTGGGTTTTCTAGACATAATGCCAGCCTAACCAAAAACTTGCCCTTTTAACGGCGGTGCCAGGCAAGACACCCTTATCGGTTCCTAACCGTGTCACGGGTATTGGAAAAACCGTAATAAACTGTTTTTTAGAACCGATAAGAACCGGAACCGGACTCTAAAATAGTAACTTTTCGCTTTAAATGAGTTTTAAATCCACTGATCGGTTCAAACCGAACCGATAACTTACAAGTTCCACACAGACAAAACCTTCATTTACTTACGGTTACCACAGATACAGCTTGAACCGAACGGTTTTGCGGTTAAAATAAAACTATTCTCGGTTAAATCCAACCGAGAAAACACTTTTTAAACCGAGAAATGAACCGAGCAGAAGGAGAAATCTCCGGAGCGACTGTTCACTGAGGCGGAGTAAAGAATCTGACAGTTCAAGTTCGAAATGACACAGATAGAGCTGCTCTCGTGCCAAAATTCTATTTTGGAATGGTTTTAACCATTTCACTCCGGGGCAGTTCTAGAGCTGGATCAAACTGCTAATGTCTATAATATAGCAAGACTTCATGTTGTTTGAATAATCAACAGTCATACATGTTACGACCCATCAGGTTACAGGATTACAGGACTCAGGCAGGAGTGAGGGATTCTATGTAGTGACAAGGCAATAAAATCAGATTAATAATTTAACAAAAAAGCATCCAGAACATATCAGAATGTAGAAGAGACAAAAAGGAACACAGGAGAGCATATAAAGGCATAACAGCTGTTTCCTATCACAGCAGTAAAAGTCCATGCTTAAAATGCAGACTGAAACAAATCAGGTTAATTTACTACCAATGTTCTTACTTTACACCTCTCAAACTGACATTTTTCACAAAGGTCTGTACAACATCAGAATTTTTGGAACCTGGACATGCAGCCAAAACAGTGGATGATGCGATATAATCAGTTTTAAAGAGTATGTGGGTACTCAAAATGACAAAAAAAAAACCCAGACTATAGGGCTCTAGTAGAAATTCCCGACATATAAGCGCCCAACACCCTGAAGCTGCTTTCCAATCACTCAACTGCCCGACAACTGTAAAATCCTGACAGGACACTGCCCGACAATGGAAGCATGACCCTGTGGAGATGACTATTTTAGTTCCCATTACATGCGGCAAAGCCCCCTTCACCCCCATCAGTGACACTGCAGATAGACTGGAGGGTAAGGTTTGTCTGTTTGCAGATGACACCAAAATCTGCAACAGAGTAAATGATCCAGATGGGGTGGGCAGAATGAGAAGAGATCTGGATAAACTGGCAAAATGGTTGAAAGAGTGGCAACTGGGGTTTAACGCAAAGAAGTGTAAGATCATGCACATAGGGAAGAGAAACCCTGAAGCCACCTATAGGTTGGGAGGGGAGTTGCTGCCAATCACAAGGGAAGAAAGAGACTCTGGCGTCATCATCACAGATTACCTAAAATCATCCAAGCAGACCACTAAAGCAATAGGTAAGGCTAGGGGGATGCTGGGGTGTATTAGTAGGGGTATCAAGTCAGAAGAGGGAGGTAATAATCCCTCTTTACAAGACACTGGTTAGGCCCCACCTGGAGTACTACATGCAGTACTTGAGGCCACACCTTCACAAGGACATTAACCAAATTGAGGCAGTCCAGAGAAGGGCAACCAAAATGGTGCAGGGACTGCATCAGAAAACATATGAGGACAGATTAACTGAGCTCAATATGTATACCCTAGAGCAAAGGAGGGAGAGGGGTGATATGATCGAAACATTCAAACACCTTAAGGGCATTAACAAGATGAAAGAGTCTAACATGTTTCAATATAAGAAAAACAGCAGGACAAGAGGACACAGCATGAGATTAAAGGGAGGCCGATTAAAGGGTAATGTGAGGAAGTTTTTTTCACAGAAAGGGTGGTGGATGCATGGAATGGTCTACGTCAGGAAGTGGTGGATATGAATACAGTGCAGGGCTTCAAACAGGTATGGGATAGGCATAAGGAAGCAATACAGATGAGTATGAATAGATAGATCACTGACAGAGCAAAGGCCGATGGCACATTCATAAGGTAGAAAAAGCAATGGGCAGACTGGATGGGCCTTGCGGTCCTCATCTGCCGTCAACTTCTATGTTTCTGTTGGCAGGGCCCCCCGCACCACCCATAACTAAAACATAATCACCTCCACGGCACTCATACTTACATTGTTGGGCAGTGTCATGTCGAGATTTTACAGCTGTCGGGCAGTTGAGTGTCAGGAAAATGGCACTGGGATGTTGTGTGTTGGGAATTTAGATGGGATTTTGTATGGATATCAGACTACAGTACCTTTAAGCAAAACTGGATGACCGTATAAGGAACCCAAAAACTGGATTATCCAGTCTAAAACCGGACAGGTAGGGACTCCACCCACAGTGAAGGGGGTTTCTGCACTGGTGGGGATAGGTGGTTTAGCTCTTTAAAGAAACACCCAACCACTTTGTCCTGTGACACTGTCGCCACCCATGACTTGAAACAGTATGCTGAAATGTCCAGATACACCTTGAGGGATGTGATACACAACCATGTCTGAGACTGGGACCATAGGTAATCAAGTATTCTACTTCCCCCCACCCCATCCTCCTTCCTCTCTCCCCTGTTTTTCTCCCTCCCCATTCACCTGCCTTCTGACCCTATCCCCCTACTCTCCCCCTAACCATTGCTTGCTAGGTCTGCCTGGCATTTAAATTCCTGGCCTGTGGTGTGCATTTGTAGGACATGTCAACATGCTGCTACTTTGTATATTTTTATGATTACCTTGTATATTTTATTGTATTTTGTGCTTGCACTTTGTATGTTTATTTGCACGAATGTATTTCTGTGAACCATCCGATGTGGAGCCTTTGTAAAGGAGTCTCTGACTCAAAGGTTGTGATTCCTAGACTTCAATAAATAAATACATGTGCGATACGAAGCAGAATCAGGGCAATAATCCACACTCCTAACATCAATACGAGAAACTCTTCCACTTCAAGTGTACATCTTGCGAGCGGACTACTTCCGAGATTTCCCCAGCACTCAGAGAACATCTTCAGAAAGTCCAAAAAAGAACATCCTCAAAAAGCCCAGGAGCCTGGAGCTCTAGCCCCTTAGGAACCAGGTGGTCAAGTGAAGGGTCTGCAGGTTAGGATGCCTGATCACCCCCTCAGACCTCATCAGCAGGTCCAGCAAGAGTGGAAGCACCATGAGAGAGAGCATCTACCAGCTGGTACTTTGCTACTGTGACATGGACCGCTAACAAGTCCGCATGCAGAGAGCGAGTCAGAGACCCGGGGGCAAGGAAAGTGTAGCAACCTGTTTGTTTAGGTAGAACATGGTGATTGTGTTGTCCGTATTGATCTTGACTATTAAAACTCGAACCAGTTGTGTACACTCCTCCAATGCCCAGAAAACAGCACAGTTCCAGCAGGCTGATGAGGAGTCAAGTCTCATTCGGCAACCAGAACCTGTGTGTTGCGTGGTCAAACAGATGCGCACCCCAGTCCAATAGTGACACTTCCACTGTCAATGAGACTGAAGGCTCGCGATTCCCTTCAAGAGGTTTGAAAGAGAGACAGCCACCAACAGATGGCATTCAGCATCAGCTGGGTCACCAGGACCAGCTGGTTTACATCTGTATGCGACTGAGACCACAATGCCCGTTGACTGAGTCATATGTGCCAGCAGGCACAATGCACTACAGCCGTGGTAGAGGTCATGAAGTACAGAGGCCATAGGGAATCCTAGGCCGGGCACAACTGCTCAACCAGAAATGATCAGGCAAAGAATGACAAGTACTCTGTCCTGTCTAGGGAGAGGTGAGCTTTGGCTTTATGGGAGTTCAGTTTCATTGCAGTGAAAAGGATGAACTGCTTTGGAGTAAGCTCGGACATAGTCAGATTGAACATCAGGTCCAAATCCCCAAACATCCTTATGGCCAGATTGAAAGACTGCTCCACATCCTGTAATGAGCTCACTATGATGAGCCAGTCATCGAGGTACAGAAATACTTGGGATTCCACTGTACCTCAGAAAAGCTGCCATGACCAGCAGGTAACTGGTGAACACCCTGGGTGCCAGAGACAGGCTGAACAGCATGGCTCTCAACTAATACAGGTTTTGATCACCTGAAAGCAAGTGAACTGTCTGCATGATGGATGAATCGGGATGTGGAAGTATGCATCTTGGAAGCCCAGGAAGCAGAACCAAGCCCCTGGCTCCAGTGATGGACTGATGTGGTATAGAATCACCATGCGAAACTCTGAGAATGGGGCACCAGCCCCCCACTATTTGGGAACAATGAATAATCCCGACACGACCCCCTACTGAGCTCAAATTTCAGGGATAGTCCCTATCAAATGTCGCTTAAGCATCTGAAGAACTTTGTCCTGTAGTGTGGGAAGAGACTACAGTTATGGCATGTACTCCAACAGCGTTTAGGACTGGCAAGAAGGTATTGTCTCAAATTCCAGAGACAAATCAGATCCCACAACTTCCAGGACCCACTTGTCCAAAAGTAACAATGGACCACTGTACCAGGAAGTGGGAGAGTGAGTCGTGACCAGGAGCTTAAGTATGGTTCAGGTTGGAGAGGAAATGGGGCTCCCCAACCTGTCACTTTTTACCTCTGGTGGTGGCCCCCAAAAGGACTGGCCCCCAGAGGAACTGCCATCGGCCCTGTGCTGACCCTGACCTCCTGATTTATGGTAGGTCTTGACAGGAGGTGTAGCTCATACTGCTGCCTCTGTTGCTGACCTTGTGTGCCCCAACAGGGTCCACAAAAACAGTCAGCATCATGTGGCCTAGGCTTGGGCTGTTGCTTGGGATTGGTGACCAACATCACTGAGTCCGGAGTCGCACTGAACTTCTCAATGTACATAAGATGGTCTTTGACCCTTGACCCAAAGAGTTCCGTTCCTGTAAAGGGCAGATGTGCCATCTGTTGCTAGATTTCCTGCATTAACAGCAAACCCCACAATCATGCATGTCAGCAAATGGACACAGTTGCAGCCATCACATGGAATGACACATCAACCTAATCCAGGACCATCTGCAACTGATGCTTAGCCACCACCAAGCCCAGATCATGTTCTTCCTGCAGACCTGGCTGACTCTCATCAGGGAGCAGGTAACAGAAGCTGGTGAGTCTCTCGAAGAGCTCATGGCTATACTAAGCCATCAAAGCCATAAAGCTTGTCTGGTGGGTGCCCAAAGATGCAGTAGTAAACACTTTTAGGGTAAGGTAGTTCTGCTTCTTGAACTTCTTGAACTGCAGCTTTTCTGACTTGCCCTGCACCTTCACACTGTAGAACACTGCATGTGCCGCTAGCCTCGCTGATGACGGCAGTGTCTAGCAGGAGGCTGGCTGGGGCGATAGAGAAGGCTCTCCCAGTGAGGAATCCTGCTCGAGAATGACCATCAGTGGGCTTCTTCTGGATCCCCTCCAATGGTGTGTCTACAGCTGCAGACATTTGTTCCAGGAGGACAGTTTAGAAGGACTGGTCCCTCACAGGGGGCCTGTCTGTCAGCAGACTATGCTCCTAATGGCATGAAGCATGACAGGATGGACAACACCTCTATAACAGAGTCTGAACAGAGGATTGTCATCTGCCAACAAAGGGGTGTGGATGCCACTCTACGACAGTGTAATTATGGCCTAGAGTACTTCGCAGGAGCACCCTCTGCTGGCTGTGGAGGTGGGGGCACCACCTGAACTGGTTACTGTGGCACAGCCGGCAATGTCATACAGGGAGTATGACTGGAATCAGAGCCATGGGAGACAGCCAAGGCTGGGACAGGTCTATCGGCATTGCTGGTCAACCTCAACATGGGGAAAGCACTCCGCAGACCCACTACTGTCAGGTTGCTCTCTCCCATCTGGGACGTGCTGGGCGCTGGTGTTGGGAGCCAGAAAACAATAGGAAAAACTCACAGCTGACCACCGACTATGACACTGGTGTGGATGTAGAGAGTGAGACTGAGACCACAATCTTGACTGTCAACTCAGAGACCTTGGTGCCAAGGCCTCTGAGTACGGATACCCCAATGGAGTGAACCTATGGCCCAGAAAAACAGGAAACAGCACTTGTCTTTGGGCAACTGGCAGCTGCTAAACTGGTGGGGGCCAGACTAGGAGCTCCGTTGGGCCTGACCCACTCTGCTTGGATTGGGTTGTGGTCAGCATTGAGGTCCAAGACAAGAGAGGACTCTCCCCCATCGACTGACATATCCTCATCGACTGACATATCCTCAATGAGGTCAGCTGTCAAATTGACTGGCATCACCACAGTTGGCAGTCCCCACAGAAACTCTGCTGGCAGAGTGACAGACTCCAAGGGTGGAACAACCTCCCCTTACTGTGATCAGCCACGTGAATCCTCTGGCTGAGGAAAGTGGGGAATGGTCCTGCAACCAGCAGTTATTCCAAAACAGCGTCGACTCCTTTTCTTGTGTTTTTTTAAATGAGATGGAGACTCACCTTAGAAGGAGTGGAGAGACAGAAGAAAGTTTTAAATCTCTTTGACCTCACAAGGTATTGGTAGATCCACCTTGAACGTCTCCTCCCACCAAGAACAACAGGTTCAGGGCTGCTGCATTCTCGATGGCCTCTTCCACCTCTTGAGCTTGTAACTGCACCACTGATGCCACAGCAGTGAATGGCATGGGCACTTTCACAGGTTGCCCTTTATCATCTGCTGCCGACTATCTTCAAGGGCTAGCATGTTCATAGCTTCACACCAGGAGCAATCTATCATGTCAAGGCTCAGACTTAAACAGTAAAAACAGGCATCATGTCCACTGGTTGTGGGCAATGGGAACCTAGCCCAAAACGTACCTGTTCAACCCGATCTTCTTTCTCCATTCCATGGCAAATCGAGAAGATAGAGCAGGAAACCAATGGTGAAGGTACAGCAAAAATTGAAAAACCAAAGCAAAATTTTGAAAACAGATCACTAAAAAAACCTGAGAACTAGCACAATCCTAATTCACTAGCAGAAGCTGTGACTGACCGACCTGTGACATCAGATCTTATCTGCTGGAAGCAAGATTCAGTGTGCGACTTGCCACAGGAGATCGAGTGGGCTTTGTGGATGTACACCATATACCACTCCTAGAACTACTGTTACAAGTGAATAACCTGGTCTTCTAGAGACATGGATATGGTGTACTATCCACACTTTTGGCAGACTCCTAGCAGTTCTCTGGGAGGAGGGGGCAAAGTGCACACCCCCTATTTAGGCAACAGAGACTGGAGAACTGAGGCCTCAAAACCAGCATTCCGGCGTGACTCAAGGCAATATGGTAGTGGGAAATGAAGGTGTGTGATGATGTCCTGGTAACAGCCCTGCAGATTTCCTGGACAGGGATATCCCTGGAAATGGCCATCGAGGCAATGGTATCTCTGGTGGAATGAGCCCTTAGCTCAACGGGAGGCTCCCTACCAAACAACCTATAGCAGAGGTTGATGCAGGATACAATCCACGTGCCAATCATCCGCTTTGCTGCCGGTCTGCCAGGTGTGGCTTCAGCGTAGGTGACAAATAGCTGGCTAACCTCTCCCTGAACTCCAGCCATGTGCTCCTTATAATAGGTCAGAACTTGCCTTACGTCCAGTGTATGGAGCATGTGTTCTGCCTCCCAGGTGTGGCTGGTGAAGAACACCGGGAGACTCATCACCTGGTTAAGGTGAAACTCTGAGACAACCTTCAGGAGGAACTTCGGTTGGGGTGAAGGGCAACCTTGTTCCTATGGAAGACCAGGTAAGGAGATTCCACCAAGAGTGCCTGGAGCTCACTGATCCTTCTGTTGGAGGCAACAGCCACTAAGAAGGCAGTCTTCCATGTCAGGTGAGAGATGTCACACCTTTGCCTCGGTTCAAATGGCTTGCCTGTCAGCTCTACCAACACCAGCAAAAAGTCCCAAGGTGGTGGTGGTGGTGGTGGTTCAGGCACTGGAGGGGAAATGTGGTCAAGGCCTTTAAAAAAGTGCCAGACCACCATCTCCTGCACCACAGATGGCATACCAGCCTACACCTAGTATGCAGAGATGGCTGCCAGGCACATCTTAAGGGTCGACAACCGAAGGGCCAACTGGGAGAGTGACCAAAGGTAATCAAGAATGCTAGCCACTGGGCAAAACAATGGGTTAAGCCCCATGCCCTGGCACCAAATGGTGAACCTCTTCCATTTGAAGGCATAGCATTTTCAGGTTGACTCCTTCTGAGAAGCTTCGACCACAGTGAGGACATCGTCAGAGAGACCCAAAGCCTGGAACTCTAGCTGCTCAGGAATCAGGCTGTCAGGTGCAGGGATTGAAGGTCTGGATGGAATACCTTCCCCTGACTGCATGACAGTAGGTCCAGGCATAGAGATAGATACCATGGGAGCCTGCAACTGAAGCTGAGAAGATCAGGGTACCAGAACTGGTGGGACCAGTCCGGAGCCACCAGGATCATCAGAGCCTTGTCCCTCCTGGTTTTGGGCAGCACTTTATGGATCAGTAGAAAGGGAGGGAAGGCATACACGAGACCTGGGGTCCAGGGCCTCAAGAGCGCATCCCCCTGCAGCGTTTCCTGCTGAAGGGGGCAGGCACAATACAGCATCAGCTTTGCATTCTCCCTGGAGGCAAACAGATCCACCAGAGGGGTGCCCTACCAAGAAAACAGACTGTGCACTACACCTCCTGATGGACAGACCACTCAGCTGAGGGTGTCCGCCAGCTAACTGGACATGCCGGCCACATGGATGGTAAGGAGATCAGTGTTCAGGCTGAGCACGCGGGTCCAGATGCGGGGAGCCTCTCTGCACAGAAGAAGGGAGTGTGTCCCTCCCTGTTTGTTGAGGTAGTACATGGTCATGGTGTTGTCCGTCTGGACTTGAATGACCTGACCCTGAAGGTGTGAAGCAAAGGCTGTCAGCAACAGCCGAACTGCCCGAAGTTCCAGCAGGTTGGTATGGCACTGGGACTCCTTGGGGTCCAGAGTCCATGGACTCTGTGTTCCCCCAGCCCATCAGGGAGGCATCGGTCATAATGGTGAGCACTGGCTCCGGGCGGACAAAGGAGATTCCTTCCTGCAAATGTTCTGGGACTAGCCACCACTGGAGGGCGTCCCACAACAGCTGGGTCACAATGACCGGCTTGTCGAAGTGACCCTTGCACTGAGACCACTGATGGGCCAGCTTCCACTTCAGAGAGCGCATTCTCCACCAGGCTTAATGGACTGCGCTGGTGCAGGCTGCCATGAATCCCAGGAGGCGCAGGAAATCCCGAACAGGGCACAACTGCCCAACCTGAAATGATCAGGCAAGAGAGGAAAGAATCTCTGTCTAGTCAGCCAGAAGTCGAGCTCTGGCTCTATGGGAATCTAGCTCCACCCCGATGAAATGTATCACCTCGAAGGAATAAGCTCCAGTTTTGCCTCATTCACCAGAAGACTGAGGGTACAGCAGATCTGGAAGGCCAGGTCCCTGGAACGCTCCACCTCTGTCCTGGAGGGACCAGCTATCAGCCAGTTGTCCAGGTATGGATACACCTGGACCCCGGATATCTCAGGTAGGCTGCCACCAGTGCAATGTAATTGGTGAAGACCCTGGGAGCTGAGGAGAGGCTGAAGGGCATAGCCCGGAACTCAGAGTCTCCCTTCCACTCGGAACCAAAGGAACCGGCAGTGGGAAGGATGAATGGGAACGTGGAAGAACACATCCCGAAGATCTAAGGAGAAGAACCACATGTTCTGCTCCAAGGATGGAATTATCTGAGACATAGTGACCATCCTGAAGGTGTGTGACTGAAGGAACTTGTTCAGGTTGTGCAGATCTAAGATGGGGCGCCAGCCCCCCCGTCCCGTCTGTTTTGGAACCAGAAAGTATCTGGAAACATACTCTGGGCTTACTGGAGGGTCCAGGACTTGAGCCACTACCTCCTTCTGAAGGAGCAGGGTGATGTCTTCCTGAACAGCAGACAGTATGTCATCGGACAACATGTCCTCCCATGGGGCGTGGGCTCAGCATGGAGGGTAAGCCTCGAACTCTACAGGCAGACCTTCACGGACCACTTTGAGGACTCACCTGCTCATAGTGACAGCAGACCTGGTGGAAAGGAAGTGGCGGACTTGGCCGCCCAAGGGAGGACCCAGGGGAGACAGGATGGGCATGGCAGTGGCACCCCCCCAGCCAGTCACTATGCAGGCTTGAAGGCAGAGAAGGGACTGGCTGAGGGAGCATCAGGATCTCAACTACCTGGTTTGCAGACAATCGAAGCAACTGACATCAGTCTTGGGCGTCAAGCCTGGGCCTGCTGCCCGGCTGAGGACTGGGACAGCTTGGTCGCAGGGGCAGAGAGAGGCCAAAAGGGCTTCTATCTTTGAAACTTAGAGCCCTTGGTATCCCGCTGAGTGGAGGTAACAGAGTCTAGGATGGCAATGGACTTCTCAATCCTAATGAGGTATCCTTCCACGCCCGGATTGAAAAAGTCAGTACCTAAGAAGGGGACATCTGCCAACTTGTGCTGGGTATCTGCCGAAAAGGTAGAAATCCGCAGCCAAACCCTGTGGCGCATGGCCACCGTGTGGCCACAGACCAGGCGCAGGAACTGCCAATGTCCATGGCTGTCTGGAGCTGCTGTTTTGCCACTGCATGGCCCTAGTCCCAGACTTGCCTGACCGTGGTCTGTAAGTCAGCCGGGAGCCGAGGAAGCACCTCACTGAGAGTGCCCAGTAAGGCATGAGCAAAATGGGCCATCAACAGGACTGAACTCACTTGCCAAAGGCCAAGAGAAGAGGCCTCATAGACCTTTTTGGCCATGTGATACAATTTCTTGGATTCTTTGTTGGGAGGTCTATCCATGTCCCCGACATTGCTGGAATGCTGAAAGACCGAGTCGGCAACCAAACCCTCAGCCAAGGGATGTTTGGCGAAACCCGACAGGGAACCCGTAGGGACTGCATTCTTTCAAGCCATATGAGCCGACGGCGCAGGGCAGGAGGCAGGGTGCTGCCAAAACTCCAGAGTGGGGCCAAGAATGGTCTTGACAACCGGGAAGACGACCCGGGGAAAGTCACCTTGGTCAATGATTTCGGTCAAGGGATACTTGGCCCGTTTTCGGACAGGCTCTGTCTGAATCTCGGTAGATTCCGAAATCAAACAGAGCAAGCCCCCAAAAGAAGTGGGACCATGCTCCATAGACAAATCCTCCCCCAATTCCACATCTAACAGATGAGAATGCAGGAAGGAGTCCTCAGACTCCGGGGATGTGCTGAAAAGCGGTCAACCTCCCGAATCCCCACTGACTCTGCGGGGTCTATCAGGTTAAATGACCAACAGCCAATGAGGAAGCCCAGGAGTGGTACAGGCATCCTTAGGAGGGGGACCCTCCTTCAGCTGCACAGGAGGCAACTCCAACCTGATGGGCGGAGAGGCTGTTAAAGGCTGAGCCGGAGCAGGCTGGGGGCCTTGGTGGTGGCACCCAAGGAAGAGTCAGGGTGGGGGCCAGAATCAGCTTAACCCTGGAGAGCATGAGGTGCTGCCACATTAGCTCTTCTTAGTGCCGGCACATCTTGTGTGGGAGCCTCTCCTCACCCGAGGAGGAAGAGTAGCGGTGACGCTGCTGGCTTGAGTGCCAAGAGCACCTATGCTGATGAGGGCTGCTCGACTCTGGGCTATGGGATCTCGACCTCCACCTCAACCACTGGGGAACCAGACATCAAGAAACAGAGGGAGTCGGTGAATGCAGAGACGTCTCCGAGGGAATGGGATCCTGAGGGTTTGTGACCGGTTCAGGAAGCTGGTCCGACCATCCCTGGGAGGTGATGGGTAGGACTGTAGTTCCAAAGAGGGAAGTATCCCCCTCGTCCTGTGACAATGCATTGACCAGCATGAGAAAAATCTCAACTGGCTGGGTGATGTGTGTCTCGGCCGATGGGAGACCGTGGAGCCAGCGGCCTGGATCGAAGGATCGACCGAAGTCAAAACCTCCAAAGAAGCATAGGAACCAGAGTCCAGAGAGCACTCGTGAACCCACGACCTTCGTCGAGACTGTTTTTAGGGTTTTTTTTTTTTTTTTTTTTTAGAAGAGTTAGAGGATTTTGTGCCCTTAGAAGGACCCTGCCCAAGGGTGAGAAGGGACTGACAAATCCCATAATGCCCCCATAAAGGTGGCGCCAAAGGAAAGTGGCGCTGAAGCTGAAGAGGCGTGCTCTGCATCTTGAGCTGCCGCCTCGTTGAAGGTTACAAGTTGTTCAGCAGACTCTGCAGCAGTGGAGACACCCTGGTGGGTGTCTTTCGAGTGAACAGGAGGGTACCGTTCATCTGGGTGCCCGAGCAGAAGACGAGTGTGCTAATCCTCCAAGATATTTGGATTCAAGGTGCAACACAAGCCACAAGCCTGGGGATCGTATTTGTGGCCCAGGCAGTAAATGTACGAGGTGCATGGGTCCGTCAAGGACATCTTCTGCCCGCATTTCTTAAAACTGGGCACCGACGTCGATTTGTTCATACCAACAACTACGATTCTCGAAACCAAATATGAAACTGAACTTGAAGATGTTATAGAATGCAAAGGGCCTACTTAAACACAGAGCACAAAGGAGGGAACGGTCTTCTTCCAGCGGAAAATAAGATCTGACGTCATGGGGCAGTGCCAAGGGAGTTACCACCCAGGTACATGGGAGGAGCCAACTTGAAACCTTCTGGCAAGATATATAAAGGGAAAGGATACTGCCAGAAGTGTGGGTAGTACACCATATCCACATTCCTGTAACATATATTTCACCACAAAAATGAAATTAAGTATATTAAGGAAAATGTATACCTTACTGTTGGTCAAGGCTCTGTTGAGTCTGTCGCAAGCTTCATCTGCTGCATGCTCCACCAGAGCCAGGACATGTTCTTCAGCCGTGCTGTCTGTAGAACTACATGCATTGCCTTCTGGTTCATACAGGTAACTAGTACTGCATAAAACACATTAAACAAGTGGTTGTTCAGGCTGAACAAATGCAGATCCGTTAAAGTAAGCTGCAACAGTTCTCTGATTTTGGCTGAAGTCAGGGAATTTCTAATGCCTTCAATCCACATCTAAGATGGTATTTTTTTTCCTTTTGTTTGTATGTTAACTGGATACTGTGGCTGGTAGCAAGTAAGTTGCTCTGGACTACTGTAAAATCTTTTTTTTTTTGTTAAGCTGTTTATTGTCCAGCCCTGTTGTTGCAGTCCTCAGCTGTCACCAGCGACCTCCCAACCAATTTCTGTACGAGGATTCCGGTGGTGAGGGTCCCAAGAGCAACATTAACTGTCATTTAGCCAGTGAGTCTTCCCCTAATTTTCTCCCCGGCACTCCCTACGATCAGCTTCAGCATCACACTCAGCCAATAGGTGCCTCTCTGATTTGCAGCTTACTCTGCGGCAAGAGGATGAATCCTCCAGGGGTCGCTAATGCCAGAGCAGCACAAAACTTACCTGTTGAACAAGTAAATGATCCACTGGCAGCATTCTTTGATCCCAGGGTGCCAATCTGCCAGTGTCCCGGGCTCACTCCAAAATCCAGATCACTGTCATGGTACAGTGATGTGTTACCACCAGGACATCAAGTAACTGCGACCCTCATGGCACCATTTCTATTATGGCTGTTATAAGCATCACACTCAACAAGTAAAGGCCTTGGTGACATATAGCTTCTCCTGCAGCTGGAGGGTGAACCCTTAAGGGCCATACTGCTGTGGAAGAGCGACATCTCACTCCTAGCTGGGTACCCTCTGTCACTGACAGTACTCCTTCACCACAGCTGCCTTTTTTTGCCAGCATCCTGGGCTAAACTTCTGAACCAGAAACATCAGGATGCTAGTTAACACAACATGTTAACAACCCCATAATAAATATTTTTTTTAATAAATAAAATTTGAACTGGCAAAACCCAAACTAGTATGGACTGTCTTGTTAAACCCTAATAGCTACAGAATCTCTGTACTGTTTCTTCACTAAGTGTTTTTTGTTATTGTAAAGACCACATACCTTCAGTGCCTGCTGCAAACTCCCTACAGAAAGTGTAAGTTTACTACAATCTGTGTTTCCTAGTGGAAGGGATACTGGTTAGTAAGGACACACATAAGTGGTTCAGGGTCTCATCTTTTGTATCTTTTAAAGCTTTGATATATACATTTATATCTTCACTACCAGATGGTAAGCTTTTAGAGGGAATTAAAACGATGGATGCCTTAAAGTCACACGGACACAGAAAGCAGGCTGTCACATTATAAAAGCAGTGCTAGCAAAAGATGAAGAACCTCTAGCCTCCCTCCACAACGACAGATATAGACTTTTGTTTTCTTTTTAAAGTTTACTCATGAAAGCCCAACTAACATGAAACATCTCATTTTCAGTGGTGTCCTGCTCTTACCCATTTTCGCAACTGGGTGGGATGAGTAGAGTAACAATTCTAGTCTCATAATGGGCTTCCTCTAAAGAAAAATAAATGCTACTCCTGTAACTCAAATAAACCTTCTCTTTAGAGTATCACTCTTTGGTCTTAAAGCCAAGGGTAACAGGACCCAGCCAGAACCAGCATGTTTGAAGCCGGCAGCACTAGCGGCTGGCACTGACATATGGGGTCATCTGTACAGCCACATTGTATATAGCAGGATATACTGCAGCGATAGCCCAAACTATCCCTGTATTTTTGTTTTGTTTTGTTACCCAAGAGATAGAACTAACTTGGCTATCTGAAAACTAGAACCTGGGGCATAAGACAACCTATTGGCCCCTACAAGATGGGACAACAGCATCAATGAAAGTGTCTTTACAGCAGGTACCTAGTTGAAGAGGGGCAGGGGGGAGAGACAATATAAATGAGAATGAAGTGAGCCCACTAGATGGATGAAGGGTTGGTGAGTGGTACTCTATAGAGAAGAGATACACTTGAAGATCCACAGTTGTGGTATGTAATAAACTTCCCATCTTCCAGGAATCAATCTTCTGCAGGAGTCCCACCCTTTGGTCTCAACTAGCAAGGTCTAAGAAAATTCCCTCATACTAGGGAGCTGCAGACCTAGGACTCACAATGAGAGCAGGCTTTATAATACAGCCAATTCAAAACCAGCATGTATCCTGTAGCAGATATCCAAGGTGTAGTGTTTCATGAAGATGTGAACACTACTCCAGGGAGCAGCAATACAGGTTTCTGAAAAAGAGGGACCAATGGAATGAAGCCACCGAGGTAGACACTGATTAGGTGGAATGAGCTCTGACAGTGCCCTCCAACTGCTGCCGTGCTAACCTGTAGTGATGGTGAATGCAATTAGACAAACATTATTTGGAAACAGGAAGTCCTTTTCGACTGGGGCTGAAGGAGACAAATAGTTGAGAGACTTGTCTGTGGTCCTTGGTTCTGTCCAAGCAGAAGCTCAATGCTAACTGCTAGCATTGAAAGAATTCAGTATCACTTCCAGCGGTTTCTTAGGCTTGGGCATGAAGGCTTGAAGCACCAAAAACTGGTTAAGATGGGAACTCCAAAACCACCTTAGTACCCAGTTATATACTGGATTACCTCAAAGGTAGATCTATAAAATCATGTCTGAGAACAGCATCTGGTTTAGAATTCTGCCCAGTGAAATGTAATTTAGAAATAGGAAAATCTAATTTTTTTTTGCAATGGGCCCCAATCTTTGGAACAGTTTACCCCCTAATTTGAGACCTCAAGTTGGTAAGATCTTAAGAAAGTAATACTCATAAATGGATGTACAGTCAGATCAAACAGTCCTCGGCTTGTTGCCCCACTTGGGACACTAGTGTTTTATGTGATTACTTATACTGTATGCTTCGTTTATTACTAAAGGAATAACAGCTGATAGTGGTGTAGAAGATGCTGGGATAACATCTCACCTGCAGTTGGGCCCGAGGCCACCGGCCGAGGGCGTCCAACACCCGAGAAGGGATGTTATCCCAGTACAACACCCACCCTGGAGGGCATTATTCCTATTATACAATGGCTTGTTATTTTATATAGACAAAAAATAATTTTAAAGAAATTTATTTAGTGTTTAAAAATATTTTTTTAAGAAAACATGTCAGCATGCTGGTGCTGGTCAACATATCATCAGCAGGGATGTTATTCCAGGATAACATCCCTGCTATGATGACCAACTGACCAATCAGGAGCCAGGATTCTTTCTTGCCATTGTATAATATTGTGTATTATATGCATCACTTTATTGTTTTTGTACTAATTATTTACTATACTGTACTGTATACACTTTATAGTAAGGACCCCAATGAAAATGAGCTTTGCTCAATTAAGTCTCCTGTTCATTATCTGAAATATGAATAAAATGTTACCTACCTACCTACCACCAAGATTTAGGATGTGTATGGAGTATTAACTTGTTTTTGTGGAAAACCACATACTGAGGATCAGTCACTAGGGCCTATAGTTTAGAAACTCTGCATGCAGAAGTTCTGGCCACTAGTAACACCATTTTCCAGGTCAAATACTTCATGTCACGAGTAGCTGCTAGTTCAAAGGGCAAAGAGGTGAGCATGTCAGCACTAGACTGAGATCCCAACTGGTGTCAGGTTCCTTTATTGGGATCTCATGTGCAGGATACCTCTCGTATATCTTCTAAACAGAGGGAGAGAGAGTTGAGCTAAGGGAAGAGTCACCATTTATCTTGTAACATGCTGAGATGGATGACGTGGACTTTACAGAAGAGTACTGTGGAGACCAGACTCCAAAAGGTTCAAGAGACAGTCCAGAACACTCTCTCTGGAGGGCAATGAGAAAGGACCTTTGGCGTCTTTAGGACATCATCAGGAAAAAGTGCTTCCACTACACCATAAGCTTTTCTGGTTGCCAACAGGACTTTGAAGACAAGCCTGAACACCTGCACCCCCAACTATACTTCTATAGTTTCAGGAATCATGCCTGGAGATGGCACTGGGTCAGAAGATCCATCCTCCAGGGTAAAGTCAGGGCTTGCCGAATCACTATTTTGTGTAGCAACAGACACCAGAGCCGCCTTGGCTAACAGGGGTCTAGCAGTATAATTTTACCTCCCTTGGGCCTCCAGCTTGAGGAGTTCCCTCTGGACAAGCAGTGGCAGCAAGAAGTTGTAAAAATAAAACACAGCCTGAACGCAATCTGACAAACGGTGCCATGCTCTTCATTTCTGGAGCAGAAGCAGTTCTGAGTTGTGGTGGGACACAAAAAGGTTAAACTCTGGCAGTTATAAAAAAAAAAGAAACCAAACCACGTCTCCTGCAATGAACCATGGTCTGCTACTGTTTGACTGAGACCATCTGGCAAGACATTTTGCAGGCTGGGAAGATGCATTGCCAGAAGGATCTTGTGCTCTAAATACCACTCCCAGGTCCCATCACTTCCCTGCACAGACAGTAGAGTCTGAGAAAGAAATGCCTCCTTTAACAGTACCTTTGAATTTGCAACCTCTGACCTTCAAGACATGTCCCCACATACTGCTGAAGGACACCAGATCAAACAGCTCTGTTCTTACCAATGCATGGATACATGGATGACGACAGTAAGCACTCATTAGAATACACACAGCAGTCTAATGAAAGTGGTATCAGTTCTTCCATCCTGAAGACTTATATTATCAGGTGAATAATCCCCAAACTTCACCATATGAAGTCATTTATTCTAATAATATTTATTTATTTAACTTTTGATAACCAGGTAAGCACACCAGACAACTACAGATGCCTATTTTCAGGTGCGACCCGGGAGGTTATAGGGAAAATACGGAGGCGATTACAGACATGATAGGGATGTACAGAGTTTTCAGGTAAAATAATATACAGACAGTGCCAAGATGTTACAAGTAAACAATACAATAAGAAAAAATTACCTTAGTAATGTTGTTTCTTCTAATGGAGTCTTGCTGTATTCTGACAATAGCAGTGAGTTCCAACCTTCGAACTGCCCTGGAGATGAAAGAGTAAACTTTCCATGCCAGGCATGGAACGCTGAGCTCGAGCTTGGTTGAGACTCTGTCTGTTGCAGTTTGAACTCAAACCGTCAGATCTTTACGAGCTAAACTCACTGAGGTCCTGTGTGGAAGCTGTAAACCTACACTAACCAGCTGGCTACTAAACATAACAACAATTTTTTTGGTTCTAAAACAAAGACTCAAGTCAGGAGACCCAAAAAATGAAATGAACACAACACCCACTCACACAAAGAAAAGAGGGTGATAATAAAAAAGGGGTGGGGCACCTCCTGAGTGCCAACACTGCTACTGCCCACCCACATCCCAAAAACAAAGGTTCTGAGAGGGGAAGGCAGGGCTGGAGGTCAGAATACAGCAAGACTCCATTAGAAGAAACAACATTACTAAGGTGAGTAATTTTTTCTTCAACCAACATGAAGTCTTGCTGTATTCTGACAATAGTAGACTACCAAGCAGTACCTCCATGGAGGAGGGACAGAACCTACTTAGAAATAGGCTCTGAAGCACAGTTGTGGCCAAACCGAGCATCACTCCTAGCCTGGATATCCAGAGAGTAATGCTTGGTAAAAAGTGTGAACTGTTTTCCAGGTAGCTGCTTGACATATCTCTAGGATAGGAAATATCCCTGGCAGCAGCCAGGAAGCAACTGTACCTCTGGTAGAGTGAGCCCTCAGGCCTGAGGGTGGAATCTTACCTAGTTTTTCACAGCAAAATTGAATGCAAGAGACAATCCACCTGGCAATGGATTTTTTAAGAGCAGGTTTTCCTTTACCAACCTCACCATAAGTGAGGAACAGTTGGAGGGAGTCAAACCTGTGACCCCTGGTACGTTCTATGTAGTAGCTAAGGGCTCTTTTCACATCCAAACTGTGTAACCTCCTCTCGCCAGAGGAAGAATGGTCAGTGAAGTAGACAGGAACATAGGGACATAGATTGGTTAAGGTGGAAGTCTGAAACCACCTTAGGTAAAAACTTACTGTTAGTCCTGAGGACCACCTTATCTCTATGAAAAGAGATAAAATCAGGCTCCACTGACAGGGCTTGTAACTCACTTACGCGCCTGGCAGAAGTGATGGCCACCAGGAACACAGTTTTCCAAGTCATGTACTTAAGCTCTGCTGAGGACAAGGGCTCAAAAGGGGGTTGCATAAGCTGAGCAATGCAAACGTTAAGGTCCCAAGCAGGGGCAGGGTCCCTGAATGGCGGATTGGTATGAAGCAATCCCTTGAAAAACTTGGAGAATACAGGGTGAGCTGAAAGAGAAGAGGGCTTACCTGCTGAAATAAAAGCAGAGACAGCTGCCAGATGCACCCTTAGTGTGGCTGGTCTGAGTCCCAAGCTATTCAGATGGACCATATAGTCAAGGACTGTGGGCAGGCCAGCAGACTCTGGAGAAATATGCTTCCCACAGCACCATATGGAGAATCTTTTCCATTTGGAAATATACGTGGTTCTGGTGGAAGGCTTCCGAGAAGCCTTTAGGATATCCATAACACCTTGAGAGAGGTGTAAATCAGCAAACTCTAACTCTTCAAGAGCCTGGCCTTGAGATTGAGAGATTTGAGATTCGGATACCAAACCCTCCCCTGAGCACAGGTTAACAGGTTGTAATTCCTGGGAAGAAACAGGGGAAGGTGGACTGCTAAGGACAACAGGAGGGTACCAGGGCTGTCTGGCCCAGTCTGGAGCAATCAGAATCACCTTGCAGGGTTGAGACCTGATTTTGACTAGCACCTTGAACAGGAGAGGGAAGGGGGGAAAGCATACAGGAACTTCCCTTCCCAATTGAGAACCAAGGCATCCAGGGGGACTGAGCCCAACACTGGGGGCCTGCAGTAAAACAGGTGAAGTTGGTGATTGTCTGGGGCTGCAAAAAGATCTATCTGTGGGGTGCCCCATCTGGAGAAGATCACCTCCAAAACCAGGGGATCCAGAGACCATTCGTGATGGCCCTGAGATATCCTGCTGAGAGCATCTGCCAGGACATTGTCCTTGCCTGGGAGGTGTATTGCTGTGAGGGAGGTGTTCAGGGAATAGGCCAGAGACCACAACTTCATTGATTCTGTGCACAAGGCCGTAGACTGAGTGCCCCCTTGCTTGCTGATATACCACATTGTGGTGGTATTGTCTGTCCTGATCTGAATTACTTTGTTCTGAACAGACTTGGAAAAAGCTTGAAGTGCTAGAAACACTGCTCTAAGTTCTAACAAATTGATGTGAAGCAGAGATTCTTGAGGGGACCACAACCCTTGGGTGGTCAGGTGTCCCAAGTGGCCCCCCCCCAGAGGGAGGCATCTGTAGTAAGGATTAAAGAATGAGACTAAGTGACAAATGGAACTCCCTGTCTTAGATTGTTCTGATCCTGCCACCACTGCAAGGCCTGGATCAGGGTTCGAGTTACTGGTATCAGTTTGGTCAGAGGGTCCTTTTTCTGAGACCAAAAGGCTTTCAGATGGAACTGAATGTCCCTCATCTGAAATCTTGCTCCCTGCACCACTGCTGTAGCAGCAGCCATGTGCCCCAGGAGCTGCAGAAAATGCCTTGCTGGTCGAGACACCTGAAGGGTGAAAGAAGAGGCCAGTGTGATAAGGGTCCTTGCCCTGTCCAGAGGAAGGAAGGCTCTGTCCTTTTCTGTATCCAGCTCTGCGCCTATGAAGGTGAGGAGCTGAACAGGCTCTAGAACTGACTTTGAAAGATTCAGAAGGAAACCTAGAGAGGTGAGCAACTGCTGAGTTATCTATAGATGTAACTTGACTTGGTCTGGGGACTGGCCTACTATGAGCCAGTCATCCAGGTATGGGAAGATGGCAATCCTTTGCCTTCTTAGAGAAGCAACTACTACTGTCAGGCATTTTGTGAACACCCTTGGAGCAGAGGTTAGGCTGAAGAGCATTGCTCTGAATTGGTAATGGCCTGAGGGCAGCTCGAACCTGAGGTACTTTCGATGGGAGCTTCTGATGAGAATATGGAAATAGGCATCCTTGAGGTCCAGGGAGACTAGCCAGTCCCCTGACCTTACAGAGGGTAGAATTATTCCCAGAGTCACCATTTTGAATTTTGGCTTTAAAAGGTGCTTGTTTAAGTATCTGAGATCCAGGATGGGCCGCCATTCTCCTGTCTTTTTTTGGGGTAAGGAAGTACCTGGAGTACAATCTTTTGCCTTGGTGTAGGGGTGGAACCCTTTCCACAGCTCTGAGAGCCAGGAGGGAAGAGACCTCTGCCTCTAGGGCAAGTGCCTCTGAGGGATTTGCAGGTGGAAAAGATCTGGTTTTCAGCTTTGGAAATTTTTTGGAAGCTGAGAACCAGTCCCTGGCTTACTACTTCCAGGACCCATTTGTCTGATGTTAGAGACTTCCAGTCCTGAACAAAGTAAGCCAGCCTGTCCCCTACAGGTGGTGGAGAATCAGCCCTGGCAAACCCATCAGGGTGCCTGTTTGGCAAGGGGTTTAGGCTGAGGAGTGGAAGCAGGTCTGCTTGTACCCCTTCTGCCTCTCCCTCTAAAGAACCCCCTCTGAGCATAGGCAGAAGAGGAGGCCTGGGCTTGGTAGAAAGGCCTATGAAAAGGCCAGACCCTGCCCCTGGGATGCTGCCTTTGAGGAGTGGCTTGCCTTTCCTTGGCCTGGGCACTCCTATAGGTGGTCCTGTATTCATCCATTTTTCTTCATGTAATTCTCTGTTTGCTCCCCAAACAGAGAATTACCTACAACAGGAAAATCCATGGCCTTAGTCTGGGTATCCTCATGACAGGCTAGTACATCTGAGCCAAGCCATTCTACGTAAGTGCCACAGATGTAGCCATGACTCTAGATGAAACATCATTGGAGTCCACTGCAGCATGGAACTGCACCTTGGATGCCTCAATACCATCAGCAGCCACCTGCTCCAGCTCCTTGGCAAGCTGGCCAGGGAACTGTTTTGCTAAAGCCATGACAGTGTCCCATCTGGATTTCTGATACCTAGCTGTATAGGCCATATAATTGGCCTGCCTGAGTCCCAAGGATGCTGCCATGTACTGTTTCTTTGCCATGGCATCAATCCTCCTGGAGTCCTTGTCTGGGGGGTGTGAAGCCAAGGGAATATTAGCCTTATCACAGGCTGCAGCCTGCACTACCCCAACATGGCTCATTGTTGTGTAAGGAACTCCGTATCTGAGCCTGACAGAGTATACCTCTTGTCCATTCTTTTATCCACAGGAGGTATAGTATTAGGAGTCTTTAAAATCTTAAATGTCTGTTTCCCAAAAGATTTGTGTAAGGGAATAGACAGCCTCTTAGACTCTAGGATATCCATCATTTCCACATAGTCAGGCTCTTCATGGTCATCCACAGCTTCTTCCATAGGAAGCTGAAGGGTTTCGGACACTTTCTTATAAAACATGAAATGGGAGGGGGACTCAGAAAGCCTAGGAGGAGACACTCCTGAAGGTCTGTCTGGGGAGATGTCCGGGTCAATGGGCAGATCCAGACTTTCAAAACCACATTCACTTTCCTCATACTCCTCTTCCTCCTCTGGTTCATAATACTCCTCTAAATCATAATCTTGAACCGGTGGAATTGGCTGAACTGAGCACCTTCCTGATGGTGCCGGTTCGGTCAGAACAGGGGAAAGCGACTGCACAATTTTTATCGCTTTGGCTATTTCATCAGCGGTTGGAGAAGAAACTTTTGGATCCACACCAGCTGATTTTTCCTTTCTTGTTCTCTTAGCCGGAACCGACTCCTTGGAATCGGTTCTCATTTTGCCCGAAGAAGTTTTGACCTGGTCAGAGGGCACTCCTTCTGGTTCGGTTTGAACTGAACCGGGCTGGTCATCCGGGTCAGCGGACTCTTTGGCCTCCCTTTCCCTGAGCCTACCAACTCTCTTCTCTAGGGTAGCTGCAGGAAAACTTTTACAAATCTGGCAGTCTGCATTGAGGTGGTCAAACCCCAGACAATAAACACAGGTGGTGTGGGGGTCAGCCTTAGCAAGGACTTCCCCACACACACTACAGTGCTGAAACCCAGTGGGCCCGGTTTTTCTTTTGAGTTTCTCAGACATAGTGCCAGTCCTATCCAAACTTACCCTTTTAATGGCAATCCGCCAGGCAAGACACTCTTATCGGTTCCTGACTGTGTTACGGGTCGTGGAAAAAAACGTAATAAAATCCGTTTTTTTTAGAACTGATAAGAACAGGTAACCACACTCTAAAAGCAGAAATAAAGATTTTACAACAACGTGATCGGTTCAAACCGAACCGATGAACCATTTACAAGTTCCACACAGAATAGAAAACAATATAAACCTATCTAGTACTCACCAATACCACAGATAGAGACTGAACCGACAGGTTGCGGTTTAAATTTGGTTGAAAACCGAGAAAAGCGGTACTTTAACCGACAAAATGAACCGAGCAAAGGAGAAATCTCCGGAGCGACTGTTCAGTGAGGTGGAATAAAGAATCTGACGGTTTGAGTTCAAACAGCAACAGACAGAGTCTCAACCGAGCTCGAGCTCAGCATTCCATGCCTGGCATGGAAAGTTAACTCTTTCATCTCCGGGGCAGTTCAAAGGTTGGGACTCACTGCTATTGTCAGAATACAGCAAGACTTCATGTTGTTTGAAACAGTGAGACAGTTCAAATTTACATACAATACATTCCCAAGAAAACATTATAAACAGGCATGTTACGGTGGGAATATCACACACTCAAACTTTGCCTTTTTTTTTTTCCAGAAATTATTGAGGGCAAAACAAAAAATCAATCTTAAGGTTCCAAATGACAAGTAAAATGGAGAGTTCCACAAGAGCAGCTATCTTCATCTGGGAAAACAATAATTAGGGTTGTAGCCTCTTTTGTGAAGCTTGTAATCTGGCAAAGCCGAGTGCCTTACACATCTGAGAAGTGCCACTGTACCACAATTACACACACCCTTGACTACCTTATTGTCATTATAAAACGGCTCCCCCGATTTTTCATTTTAAAACAGTAATGAGTATCAGAAAGCTAAGTATTTTTTAAACTGTGTTGCTGTGTCAGAATAATGCATGGTCATGCAATCACATTTCTTTCTTGATCTTAGCCATTTGATAGTAAAACAATCACACAAACCTATGTAATGCTTTTTCTTCACAATAATATATATCACTCAGTTGCATCTAATAGCTGCACATTTGGTAAAATAAGAAACAAGCTTACATACAAACACACAAATTAGCCAGCAGAAGGCCTTTTGAGTCTGCTAGACTTAAAACAGACACTTCTGTAGATTACAGTAGGCCCCGCCCCTCACCAACCCTAACACTTCCTTTCACCCTGTCCCATCCCTTCTTCAACCTCCCACCCCCCACCATCTTCTGACTGACTACCTTAGATTGGAGCCATTCCACCCTGTCACCACCCATTTTGCAAAGAAGCATCTCCCAACCACCTTTTTGAACCTTTCCACTACCTTATGGTCTTGCTATCACGGAGATGGAGAAGGTTCCCAATATGCACTTTGTCTACACCTTTCAGGTACCTGAAGGTTTCAGTCATGTCCCCTCTCTCCCTCCTCTCCTTAAGTGAGTACATAATGAGTTCTTGCAGTCTCTCCTCATATGCCCTGTCATAGGAAATTACCGACAAGAGAAGATAAATGCCAGTCTAGCTTGTCTGCAGTTATTTTAATGGAACAGCCGTATATACCCTTATCTAACAGATGCTTATCCAGTCTATATTTAAGAGTAATCAGATTTTCACTTTCAACCACCATTACTGGTAGGATGCTCCACACACCCACCACCATCTGGAAAACAAGCTCCTCCTTTTTTGGTTTTGAAAAGGCTGCCTTTCAGCTGGTAGCTACGTTACCTGGTTATTTTTCCTGTGCTCTTAAATTCTATATGTAAATACTGCTTAAGGTTTTTGTCAGCGATTGCTCTAAATACCAGAATCAAGTCACCCCCTTAGTCTCCGCATTTCCAATTTGTACAGTCACAATTCTTCTAACTTCTTTTCATAACTCAGACATTCCATCCTCTTAATCATTTTCATGGTCCTTCTTTGTACTCCCTCCAGATTACAAATATCCACCTTGCTTTGAGGTGACCAGAACTGATCACAGTATTCAAGATGTGGTCAAACCATCAATCTATAAATATGTAGTACCACTTCTTTGTCTGTACTCATTATGTTTCTCTTGATATATCCCACTGTTCTGGAGCATGTGGTCAACATTTCTTCACAATATTTGGAATGTCTTAGGTTGCCCTCTGCCACGACAACTAGATCCTTCTTCCAGTTTGACTCTGTCAGTATTATTCCACATACATGGAATTTCACCCTTTGGTTACTGTGTCCAAATGTCATGTTGCCCCTGAACCAACTTTGCTGCTCTCCTCTGTACTGCCTCAAGATGGTTGATATCCTTTCTCAGGGTAGGGCTCCAGTAATGCATGCCGTACTCCTGATGCAGCTGCATCAGGGATCCGAACGGCAGCACGATAACCTCCTCCTTTCTGCTAGTGAACCCTCTAGCAATGCAGCACAAATATTCTGCTGGCCTTGGAAGCAGCCCTTCTACACTGTGTAGCCAGCTTAATGTTGCTAGTAATGGCTATACCCAAGTACTTTTCCTCTTCTGACAAAGTGATCTTGACCCCCCAACAAGGCTGTACATGACCCTCGGGTTCTTTCCTTCTATGTGCACGACCCTGTACTTCTTATTATCGAATCCAAGCTGCCAGACCACCTCTCCAGGTTCACTAGGTCCTTTCATAGGTCCTGCACCCCCTTCATCCAAGCCCACCCTCCCACAGAGCCTGGTGTTGTCCTCAAGGAGGAGGATTTTCCCTTTAATGTCCTCTCCAATGTCATTTATGAACACACTGAATAACACTGGGCCAAGCACTGCCCCTGTGGGACCCCACTGGTTACATTCCTCGTACCAGATAAGTCCCCACCAACACCAACACCCTTTGGGTCCTATCACTGAGCCAATCTGTCACCCACCTTGTTAATTTGTTTCCTCTCCTTAGGTTCTCTGACTGCCTGATTAACCTCCTGTAAGGCACTGAGCTGAAGGCCTTGCTGAAATCCAAATACAGAATGTCAACCACCTGGCCCTTGTCTGTCACCTTTGTTACCCAGTCAAAGAAGCTGATCAAGTCGGTCTGACAGGATCGCCTTAACATGAACCCACTTTGTCTCTTGTTCTGCATCCAGTTTTCTTCAAAGAACATGACTAGCCTTCCTTCAGAATGGTCTGGTCCCTATCTCATGCATAAAATGGGTTTTGAATTTAAAAAAAACGTTTTATTAATACTACTGGGCATTCTCTGCAGATCATAGGACATAACTTTAATAGTCTAAGGAGAACATTTTATTTCTCACAAAGAATAGTTAACTGCTGGAACTCATTGTCACATGATATAATTATGAGTGATCGTAAACTTTCTTTTAAGACATAGTTAGACAAGTTGACACTGTCTGGTGCCAATATCCAGTATTATGAGTACTAAGACAGAAGTGTCAAATGGGCTTCGGCATACTGCTACAAAAATCGCCTTAGTATGAATCTTAGTCTCCATCAGTTTACCCACAATGGAGATCAGACTGACTGGCATGCAGTTCCCAGGATCTTCACTTGGCCTGCTCTTGTGCAACGGTATCACATGAGCTGTTCTCCATTCCTGCAGAACCACCCACTGTATCTAGTGAACTGTTTAACAGATCCGCTAGCTGACCCGCCAGTTTTCTCAAAACCCTTGGATGCACTCCATCTGGACCCAGTGATCTGCTCTCCTTCAGGAACAGGAGCCCCTTCCTAACCCTGATTTATATTGCCCTGTTCTTGGCCATGACCCCCTCCCCCCCATCCTTCCATGTAGCACTGCTCCATCCTTTTCCTTAGTAAAGACAGAGCAGAAATATTTGTTCCAACACATCTGCCTTCTACCCACCTCTCCTTTTTTTTTTTTTAGCTTTACTATGCCTACCTTCGTGTTCCTCTTTTCACCGATATACACATACCTGAAGACAGCTTTCCCTCCCTCCTTAATCCACTCTGCAATTTGCAGCTTCATCCCAGCCTCAGCCTGTCTGACTGCCTTTCCAGCCTCCCTAGCTTTCTCCAAGCAGACCTCCTAATCCTTATCCTTTCAGGACTTCCTGTACTTCCTACATGCAGCCCTCTTTATCCCCACTGTCTAGCTCACCACCCTACTGAACCAACTTGGTTTCCTGGCTTTGGAATTCTTCCCCTTCTGGTTGAAGAATATGTTAGTGGCTGCTGTGATCCATTTCTTGATCACTTTCCACTTCTGATTCACACTCGTAATTTCCTCCAGGCTAGCTAGGTGCCCCCCTCAATATCTTCCCCATTTTATCATAGTCAGCCTTCCTGAAATCAAGCACTTTTGTCTTTGTACTCGGTGTTTCCTTCCCCATGTTGACTCAGAACGACACTGTCTGGTGGTCGCTACACTCCAAGGGCTCCTGTACTGCGATGTTCCTGACAAGATCCCAGTTTGTTAATACCAGGTCCCTGATGGTTCCCTCCCACATTAGCTCAGTTACCCCCTTGAACCAGGAACCCATCCTAGACTGCGTCCAATATCAACCAGCTCCTGGTACAGGTGGTGGATGGGACACTCCAATCCACCTTAGGCAAACTGAAGTCACACCTGTCACCACCACTTAGTGCCTTTCAGCTGCCATCCTGATTATGGTAACCAGCTCCCTATCCTTGTCCCCATCCTGATTAGGTGGCCTGTAAACTATACCAAGAATTAATTTCCTTCCTGCTGCCATCTGGATTTGAACAAACAGTGCCTCTATTTTCTCATTCCCTATTCCTCCCTAGTAGCCGTAATACCCTCCCTGATGTATAGTGCCACCCCACCCCCTTTCCCCTTTCCCTTTACAACAGAACATACCTTGGAATGAAGAGATCCCAGTCATGTTTCACGGCAGCCCAGGTTTCGGTTGCCATCCCCAGATCCACCTTTACCTCTGCCATCATGGACTGCAGGTTGTGCATTTTGTTCCCGAGACTTCCTGCATTAAGGGATACTACCCTCTACCACTCCTGATTCCCTCTCCTCCTTTTTGAACAGGTGCCTCCCGGCCCCTCGCCCTCTGCTTGGCTGCCAGCCCTCCCACTCTTCTTCCATTGGTCCTCCTTCTTTTTGCTTCAGTCGCCCCAGTCTCCTCCTATTCCCACCACCCTCCCCCTTTTCTGACCCCTCTGCCCTTCTTACCAGAGGGAAGAGGGTTCATCACCCCCTCCTCCAGAAAACCCCACCCAAACCCCCTTCTATTCTTCTTCTGCCCTTTCCTTTCTGACCGTTCTGTGTTCTCTACTGGGGGGGGGGCGCTGTCTGCCTCCTCCAAGAAACCCTTAGTACTGTGACCCCTGCTGCACCCCCCTTTCAGTATAAATTAAAGTCAAAGTCTTATTCCCTACTCTCTTCCCCTAGTAGACTGGTTCCCCTCCTGCAACTAGGTGCAGGTTCCTTCCTGCAACTCCTAGGTACAACCTAGCAGAGGGGGAAAAGAGTTTTATCATCCCAGGTCCCCTTCCCCATTCCCTACGTATCCAGCCCCCCCTTTACACCATTACCTCAGCCAGTCATTAAACTCCTCTATCCTTCATTTGCTACTTCTGCAGACTCTAGCCATTGGCAGCACTTCCAAGAAGGCTACCGACCTAGCCTCCCCCTTAAAGACCTGCCCCATGACTTGGAACCGCTCCTGCACTGTTTCTACCTCACACCCAACTAGGTCATTGGTACCTGAGTGAATCACATGTGGATCCCCCCCCAATCTCCTGTGTGAGTGGGCTTACCATCTGGCCTATGCGCTCTGCTGCAATTCCCAGGAAGCACACTACCTTCTTACCTTGCTGTCCTCCCCTCTCCTAGCCCATCTAATAACTTCCACTATTAAATCCCCTATTACTATGACTCTACTGCTACCCTCTCGTCATCCCTCCTCCTTCTGGATCTACCCTTACCTGTTCCACCCATCCTACTGCCCCATTTTCCTGCTACCATCCCCCTCCCTCTTTCCACTCAGCTAGTGCCTGCCTATCGTCCCCTTCCCTCTTCTAGTCTACTCCCCCTTCCTCCGTAGTTCCAGCCGAACCCTGTCCTCCCCAGTTCTCCACTTCTGCCTCCTCTCTACTTCCCCAAGGGTGCCCCATTCTCCTCCTGTTGTTTGTACCTCACACCCAGTTCCCCTCTTGTCCAACTGCAGCCTCTCCCAGACCCCTACTACAGACCAGCTGCCCCTCCATCATCTGCATGCCACCTAGGTCCCCCCTCTCCCAGCAGTACTCAGTGGTTGTAAGCGATTCCTTACTAGTACCACCATGGGTGCATCCACCCAGCCCTCCCCTCTGCTGAGCCCATCCTCTCCCCCATAGTCCTCCATCCTGCCTCCCACGGTTTCCTCTCCCTCTAGGGCAGTGGGCCCCCAGTGCAACTTGACCCCTGACCCCACTGCATTCCCTTTCCTCCTTGATCCTTCCTCTGGCTCAATTCTCTTACCTCCCTGTCAGTATTCCCAACTCCTTCCTTAGCAGCTACACCTCAGTCATCAAATAACTTTGCCTCTTATACACTGGGCAACCCCCTGCCTCCACCACTGCTCCCAGGAACACTGCAGCCCCACACCCACTACATCACATCACCCTCCCCATTCCTGCCTCAGCATTCTATTCCAAACACTAAGAACCAGCAAAACAAAATCACACTCAGGAGTACAGTAAACAAAAGGAACCAGATGAAAAGTCAATTTGCAAACAGTTTATTGCAAAACCAGCATGTGAGGAGCACTGCACGATACTCCAGCATTTCGACTCGGAATGAGTCTTTGCCAGGGGGTGGGGCAACAGGCAAAATAATTAAGAATTGTTACAAATTTAGTTAATTTGAATCAGTCAAATGTTTGTTGCCTGAAGCTAATCTGCAATTATTTAAAGACAGCAAGTGAACACCATATAGTAAAATTCACAATACACAACTTCCCGAAGTGAAAGAATGCAAAATGTCACACTGCAATGTTCATTTAATAAACTGCATAGTGGCAAAATAATTCAATAGCTCAAAAGTAAAACGTTGCGCTGAAAATATTTTCAAGTACTACCCAGAGACCAACAAAGCAAAAAGGTCTGGCACTAAAATATTACGGTAACTCACAAAAGTGGATAAATATATACAAGTGGACATTAGACAAAAGTACACAAATGGAAACGTACATACATCCAAAAAACAGGAAAGGAGAAAGGGAGACTAAGGGTCGGGGAAAAGGAGGAACAGGGTGTAGAAGAGGGTGCAATAAGCTAAGTGGGATGGGAGGAGAAAAAAAGGAGAGGGACCGAAAAAAGTGGATATGTGCTTGGGGGTTGGAAAGAAATAGGAGAGAGGTAAGTGAAAACGTACATGGATGTTAGGGAATAAGCAGAAAAGTATAAAACTGATATTTTATATACATATACATATATATATATATATATATATATACTCACACACACAGGGCATATGTGATGGGATGGCTGTTAGATAAAGGATTTATTCAGACGAGTTCACAGTGAACTTGGGTAACCTCATGAGTGGTGGAGCGAAGCGTAGCCATGAGTGATGGTCACGCGTTCACTATGAATGAGTAAAAATAAATCCGGCATATTCAATTTATGCAATAGGTGGTAGATGCCTGTTGAAGTCGGTTTTAAAATATTTTGTTTTTCTTCCTTGTATTTTGTTTTTCACTTGTGGGTCATTTTTTTCTTGGACTTTTTGGTATTCCATATCTCTGGAGGGTTGCTGTGGATGCTCTGATGTCTCTATGCTATGACGTTTTTGAAAGTGGCTTTTTGAAGAAAAAAATAGGCAGTCACACTCAGCAAGGAAAATTGGGTTACTGGTGCGATTAAGCTGGTTACGTTGTGGATTTTTTTTTTTGTCAGTAGCATGGTTTCAGTGAAACCAGAAGCCTTCCTTTCAGTTGAAGCCTTTTCCTTCTGTGAGTGAGCGAGGGTGCGGCTTTGGGAACAGCAGGAATGAACGGCTGCAGCATGAGTTTAGGGAAGGAGACAACACCAGAAACAAAGAGAAATGAAAACTGGCAGGTGCAGATTTTTGGGCATTGTGAGTTGTTTCTCTGAAGTGGGTAAAAAAGAAAGCAGTGGGTTGCAGTGATACAATGGTGAGCTGTATTGGGGAATGAAGGGAGAAATGTAGCTCTGTCACTGATCTTCATTTTGTTGAGTGCGAAGTAGTACCAACAGGCTGGGGTGGGAGGCCTGTATGACGATGACAGTACTATGTGAATAAATCTGTGATGACATCAGTACTGTACTAATAAATTTGTGGCTATGAATGTATTAGTATAGTACTGAAGTCATCACCAATTTATTCACATAGCTTTATCAGGAGTCTTGAGAGTCTACACCTGTTGCAAAAATACATTTATAACATGGGTTCTGAGGAACGTGGAAGCCCACTGGTGTACAGCCCCAGCGTAGCCATGCATTAAACAACCCTGTTAGTGTATGGTTACGCAGAGGGACTCGGGAGAAGTGCCATTGACACGTCCTGCCCATGTCAGTAAGTAAAAGCAGAACAGCAGCAACTGGAACATGTGGGAAAGTGAGAGAGCCCCAGCGCTAATGGCCGAGTGTTATGGAACGTTTGAGGTCCTGGACCCTTGGGTGGGTGACAGAGTTTGTTGTTGGGAAAGGGGGTCCTCCTTGTACTTGATGGAACCGAGTTAGGTCCGACAGTAACCTGTGCAGCGAGAGAAAAGCACAGTGACAGGGAGAGTGTGAGACGGAGACCTGTAAATGCGAAGTCCGGCTGCAGTGTCCCCTTTCTCTCTCTGTCTGTTTGCTAGTATCTGGGTGCATCTCTCTCTATCTCTGTCGGGATGTGAAGGAGGTGACTCAGCACCCCACCTGGCAGTACTCCGTCCCGTAGTGGTGAGAAAGACATAGTTCTGTAGAGAACAAGGAAAAGAGGCAGAGTGGTCATCTGAGAATACAGGACTTGTGACAGCTCGTCACCCCGATACTGCGAGCAGGTTGGATCTATTGCCCAGTTGCTGTAGGTCTGTCTGAGATGCCAATGTGTTGTGCAATGAGATGACAGCGGGTGGACAGCAGCAGCAGGTAAGGGTGCTTAGTGCAGTACTGCAGTCCGGGGCTCTGCATATGTGTGTGTGTGTGCGTGGCCCCAATGGTTTGTGCAGCAGTGGGTAATGGGAGTGACAGGCCTCCCCCACCGATATCTTGCAGGCTGTAAGTGCTTGCTGGCGCCCCCCACCAGTAGAAGAAGTGAGAGAGACCCAGTGATAGTGACACTGGGTGGACAGCAGCTGGTAAATGTCCTGATCACAGCAGTGCCATCCAGGGCTCTGTCTCCCTCTCTCTGTCAGTCGGTGTGTGTGGCTCCGATGGGTTGTGCAGCAGCAGGGAATGGGAGTAATGCCCCCCCAATCGATATCTTGCTGGTGCCCCTGGCTGTACAAGGAGTGAGAGAGAAAGACCCAGTGACAGTGACACGGCCATGGAACAGAATGTCCTGTAAGTGCCCTGATCAGTTTTGCAGCACCATGGTGTGATGTTCTCTCTCTCTCTCTCTGTCAAGAGCTGCAGGAGCATGGCAGCTACATCACACAGTTTAAGATGTACATGGCCAAAAGAGAGAGAGAGAGAGAGACACAGCAAGACAACTTACCAGGATGGCAAGGAAGACAGTGAGGCACGGAATGGGTGACGCAGTGCAGAGGTACCATACAGTGGCAGACAGTTGAGAGAGAGAGAGGCACATCCGGAGACACAGGAAGAAAGAGAGACAGAGACTAGCAGTTAGCAATGGAATGAGAGAGAGGCAGCAGACATATGTGGTCGGAGAAGCGTCTGTTTTTTTTTTTTGGGGGTGATTTCAACACTGTGTGTATCTCTCTGTGCAACCCTGCAGTAGCCAAGGAAATCTTCTAATTCTGCAGAGACAGAAAGCTCTTGCCTTGTGCCTCACAATGCACCCAGCTACCCTGTCGTGGGTTATTGTTAGGTAGTATGTGTGTGTGTGTGTGTATATATATATATATATATATATATATATATATATACATACACACACACACACACACACATACATGTATATATATATATATATATACACACACACACACACTCACACATACATACACACACACAGATATAAATACATACATATATATATATATATATTATATATAAATATATATGCATAGCTATATATTCCATGGTTAGATTGAATATCAGTGATATTTAGTGCAGTTTGACCTATGACATCACGAGTGGCGGAGCCATGAGGGGTCATAAGGTCAAACTGCACAAGAGGAAATATCACTGATATTAACTGTCAGGCGATATTTCATTCATATGTAATGCCCCCTTTTTTTTGTTATATATAAAGCAAATGTTTTTTTTCTGCGGTGTGTTGTTTCCATGGCGCTCATTCTAGTTAGGTAGGTACGCTAGTGTGGTTACTAGGGTCACTACATGTCTCCATTGCCAATTTGGCATTTCATTGGCTGAGATTTTGTGTGGGCGGGTTGAACAGTTTTGTAAACATGGCGGTGGCAGCTCCCGCTTAGCGAGGGAGCCAGGTTGCTGTTCCGTACTTTTATTTTTATTTCCATTTTTTTTTTAAACATTTAATGCGTTAATGTGTGTTATCTGGTTGATCCTGCTTTTTGTTATCGGTGTCACCTTCAGTCAGCAGAACAGGTCGTTGCTGGCTAGCGGAGGCAGTGTGAGGTGGTCCGAGGTAGGCACTGAACATCAGGGCTGGGTAGGGAGGGAGGGATGTACTGGACTGTACTCAGAGTTTTAGGAAAGGTTTTTCCAATTATATTTGTAATTTACGTGTTGTTCAGTGCAGAATGTTAAAAAAACAGAAAAAGAACCTCTCAGTGTGAATGCCTGTTTCACACTGAAGTGGTTCAGAGTTGCAGCCAGAGCATGGGTGAAGTTGGAGCTGTAATGAGGGGTGGTTTAAGTGTAGTTTGTGTCCCTGGTCCAGTTAACTGCAGATAGTGCCCCTCGTGGACCTACTGTGAGGCTATATGGCCTACAGTGAGGATTAAAGCGATATTCTCACTATAGTCACAAGAAATTGAAAATATTGCCAATATCTGCCCTTTCATATCCTCACAGGCATTACATAAATATATATATTAGTGGCACGGTAGTGTCACTATATCTAGGCTTGAGTAGGCAGTTTATTTTTTTTTCTGACTTTATTTATGCTCCTTCCAGGCCGGGTATCCTTCCGGGGTACTCACGTGGCGAGGACTGCTACTCCCTACCTGAACCCTGCCTCGACTGAACTCCCCCCGACACCTCAGGCAGACCTAGCCCCCCGATCACCCCCCGAGGTGGGACCATTCTCCCTTTATGGCCTGTCTGAGGTTAGAGGGGCCTTACCTGGGTGTCGGGTCGGCCAGGAATCCCACAGAGTAGATGGGCCAGCGGTGGGATGTGCATCCTGCCCCTGGATCCCCAATCATCTCCACGATCCTGGGTGTTTTTTTTCCTTTTTGGTTCCCCGTGGAGTGCAGCGTGCAATGTTGTCCGCGCACGGCTGCCCTGCTGACGTCTGCCGCACTCCTCCCCTCTCTTACGTAGGCCGGTGTACCTGTGCTGCCTCCGATCTCCATTAGGGGCTGCTAGAACACCGAACAGTCCCCAGGAAGAGGAGAGCAGTCATCTGGATGCTGAATCCTCTCTCCCTCTCCCCTGCCGACTCCCGATGGCCCTGGCTTGTTCCCGAACCCAGGTCGCTGGTGTGGTGTGAGATGTGGCGTCCGGCACTTCAACCATCAGCACCACCGGGCTGGCTGGCAGTTTAATGTTAAACCCCAGATTTTTCACTGTAATATCTTCACAACCGTTCAATGGGTGTGCACAAACATTTGCATGTGCGGTCTTGGGGGGTAGATCTCTTGATATGCCAAGTTTTGTTTCAGTAGGATGTGTGGATTCCAAGATGCGGATAGAGAAAGAGAGAAAAAAAAAAAGCATTTTTTTGTCACTGCCTTCTGCCCAGACGGTTTGGAATTCTGGTTTGAAATTTTCCGGGTAGAAAGGGCTTGGCCCACAAATATGCCTTTCGCTGGTTTCGTGAAAAAATATTAATCTGTTCCAAAGTTATTACATTTAAGAAATTTGGGTTCTGACCATGCTCACTCAGCAGTTCAAAATAGCTGTATTAAGTTTTCGTATGAAGAATCCCTTTTCATGAGGTATTTTGTATTATGCCATTTTTACTCCATTTGTTTCAAAAAGAAAAATTGGAAAAAACTTACAAAAACGGAGTTCTACACACAGAGCAACAGATGTTTGTTGCTCATCTGGACCCCGTAAGGTGGATTCCACTGTTAAGTGTGGGAAAAATGATGGCCAAATGTGTCTTTTCTTTCTTTTTAATCTTTTTTCGTGACTTGCTTCTGCCATCTTTTGTATTGGTTGATACGGAAAATGGTGCTTCTTGCTGTATTATTTGTCATCGCCTTGCACTCAGATGGTTTGGACTTTTGCTCTGAATTTTTTATGGTAAAGAGGGCTTGGGAGACAGATGTGCCTTTGTCTGGTTTGATAAAAAAAAAAAAGTTAATCTGTTCCAAAATTATGTACTGTTGAAATGTCAGCTTCTGAGCATGCTAAGTAACCACTTCAAAACAGTCGAATTAAGTGGCAATCCTTTTTTGTGGTAGCCAGTGATGACAGTGATAATAAATGAATGACTGTAGAAACAGCGACCCATTTATATTGCTACCATCAACAGCTACCCTGCTAGGGTAACGATCCCACAGCGATGAGAGCGACTGGAAGGGGAGGGACAGGTAGGTGGAGGGGAGGGATAGCAGGGAGGGTTTGAATAAGTGGGGGATCCTGCTGCAGCCAAGCCAGCCCTGTGGTGTGGCGGTGAGGGTGGCTGGCTATGGTGCAGCAGGTACTGGGTTCAGGACCTGCTTGAGGCGCTTGTTTTGCTGCTGCCTGTGGCTATTTTTTTTGGGATGTGTTTGGCCCGTCTCGACTTGCACCCTCTGGAGTTAATCTTAATTCAGGAGGGTGCGTGGAGTCATGACACACTTGCAGGTACGAAGTCGGTTTGTTTTGCTTTGTATATTGCCGATATGCTTTTCGGCGAAATACATTCGCTATGATAGCGATCACTGTTTTTCGATCACTATCATAACATGGAACCCTTTTTCATCACTACAAAATCCTTTTTTCCCTGGTGCTTAGTGGCACCCCCCCCACCCTGCCTTCGCTGTCCCCATAACTACAGTTGAGTTCCCTAGTGTCTAGTGGACCCCCCCTCCAAAATCCCATGTTTGACGTCCCTGTGGTTAAAGGGAATTTCTCTGGTGTTTAGTGGCACTCCCCCACCCTCCGATGCAGTCCCCGTTATTGTGTACATTTCCCTGGTGTCTAGTGGCACCCATCCACTCCTTGTCTGTAAAAAAAGGAAACTGTCCCTCAATGTCTTTTTCCTGTAAAAAAGGAAATGGTCCATTGCCGATCTGACCCTCCACTCCGATCTCCCACTGAGCATCCACCACCTCGCCCCTCCCCCACACATCCTCACTCATTCACTCACTCACCTGAACAGGTCCGAGGGTGACGATCCACTCTCCGATCGAAGACACGTCTTGCTGCTGGAACCGCCAACTGCTATATGACAAAGTATGGTAAGTGAGCTTCAATGTACTTTTCAACTTTGGTGCATAAGTTTGCCATTTTTACAACACATTTTCAACATGGCTTTTCTGAGATGCCAGCTCATGAACAATGTTGGTGGAATTACGCAAATCTGGCCTGAAAGGCGATTTTGCAGTTGGCTGGCAAAAGCACTTTTTGGTTGGGATTTGAACATTTTCACTGCCCTTGTTCACGAGGTGGGGTCATAAGATGGGTATGCTGAAAATGTGGGGTCAAAATATGTAAAAATAGCAAAGTTATGAGCAACTCTTGAAATTTTGCTATGCTTGCTTATAACTTTGGTAATTTTAAATATTTTGACCCCAAATTTTCATCATAGCCATTTTTTACACCACTTCATGAATATGACAGCTGTCATTTTTCAAATCCTGCCCAAAGTGTTTTTTTCACACCTGTGGCGTGGAATGATGCTGTGGTGGTGCGGAATCATGTTTCGCTGGGGATTTGGAAATTTTCAGTACCGCATACATGAGGTGGGGTAATAAGAAGGCTATGCTGACAATTTGGTTGCTGTTGTCACACAAATGGAAGTGCAGGGCCCTCTGGGTCCTCCGCTTCCACAGCAATATATACACCCACACATCTATGGAGGTATGGAAGTGCAGGGCCCTCCACAGGCAAATAAGGATGCAATTATACTATCTCAAAAAGTAGGGAAATTTTTGCAAAAGAACTGTGTTAATGCAACATTTAGGGTTCAGGTTAAAGTGAAAAAGTAGGGAAATGTTTTAGGGTTTCTAACCCTAAAACCCCACCCCCACCACGAAAACAAATCAGGGAAGCAGCCTTCCTTGGCACTGTCAACCCTAATGCTCAACCCATTCTACACAGTCCAGAAACACACACAACCAATGGAGTGAGTTTTAGGGTAGACAACCCCAAGGAAGTCTGCTCTACTGATTTTTTTGGTGGTGGGGTTTTAGGGTTGGAAACCCTAAAACCACATTTCCTTACTTTTTTCACTTTAGCTTGAACCCTAAATGTTGCAATATATAGGCATGACTGCACCCCTATAGTTAGAGTGGAGTAGACAGTTCAATGTTAAAACTCAAAATTTTGCAGTTTAATAACTTTGCAACCGTTCAATGGATTTGCATAAAAATTTGGTATGCATCATCCTGTGGGGTACATCTCTTGATGCGGTAAGTTATGTTCCGGTTGGATGCGCGGTCTCCTAGTTACGGAGAGGTGAAAAAAACATGTTTTCACTCACTAACTTTGCTGGCATTTTTCCTTGAACTTGCCTACAGCTCAGAGGGTTTGGTTTTTGGTTCTGAAATTTTGAGGACAGAAAGGGACTACCCCACAGATGTGCCTTTTCCTAGTCTGGTGAAAAAATAAGCAATTTTCAAGTTATAGCAATTTTAAAAATGTGAAAAAAATTGTTTCTGAGCATGCTCAGTAAGCACTTCAAGATAGCTGTATGAAACGAAATAGGAATCCTATTTTGTATGGGAAAATTCCTACTTTGTATGTATAAGGAAGTTAACAGCATACACCATTTGTGTATGCCTTGCTAATACGCATGCACTAGCCATGTATATATATATATATACACATATATATATATATATATATACATGTATACATATATATATATATATATACACACACACACACACATATATAAACCCTTATCTGACGGGCAGTAGCACTTTCTGCAGTTTGTTCTAAGTGTTATACAGTACAGTAAACCTACCAGCTCACTACACGTTGGTGTCTGCCTGAATATTATTACATTGTGTCAGGATGGACTGCCCGCAACCTCCCACCACTTTCAATCTACATGGAAATGTTGCTGAAAACTGGAGAAGATTTAAGCAGCAATTTGAAATTTTCTCAGTTGCCAGTGGACTCGCTTTAAAAATCCCAGAAAATCCAGGCTATGACCCTCTTGCACGTTGCTGGCCCTGATGCATTGGAGGTATTCAATACTTTCGTTTGGGGAAAAAGAGTAAGAGAAGGAGCAACTGAATAAAATTATGGAATAATCTGAGAGGTATTGTAGCCCAAGAAAGAATGTGACTTATGAGAGACATTTGTTCAATACTAGGAGCCAGAATCTGGGCGAGTCCATTGATTCAAATGTAGCTGAACTGAGGCTAAAGGCTGAATCTTGTGAATCTGGAGATTTAACTGAATTATATGCAGCATACAGAGTGAGCATGTGAGACGCAGACTGTTGAGAAATGCTGACTTAATATTAGACGATGCCACAGATATATGCAGGGCCACTGAACTGAGTGAAACGCAGATTAAAAGCTTAAGTGGAAATGCTCCGGACGAAAGCTAAGTGCAAGTAACAGTTGTGCAGGAAGAAAGAGTAAAGGCAAGTGCCAATGTGAGCAAAGGGAGTTATGTATCTTGAGTGAATAAAGTCAAATGTGAAAAGTGTGGTTGTGAGCATGAGACAAACAAATGTCCAGCATATGAACAGTATTGTAGATTGTGCCACAGAAAAAGTCACTTTGCTAGAGTATGTTGTGTGGGTAAATGCAGTGAGAGCCATGTTGTTAGAGAAGATGCCCAGGAAAATTAAAGTACTTTTAGTATTGGGACTGTGACTACCTATAAACCAGAGACTGACTGGAAAGTAAATCTGAGCATAAATGGGAAAATGGTGACATTCAAATTAGATATTGGAGCACAGTATAATGTGATGCCTTTTCAGATATGTGTAAGACATTGTCTGGAGAAGCTGTTCAAAGGCCGTCAGCTAGATTGGTTTCCTATTCTGGGCATAAACATGATGTGAAAGGCAAAGAGATGTCGTTAGCATGTTTTAAGCAAAAATATTACCTGTTTCCATTTCAAGTGGTTAATGCAAACGTGACCCCAGTGCTGGGCCTATCTACTTATTTGGAAATGAAGCTTATAAATACAGGTTACTCACCTGTAACAGGAGTTCTAGGAATGGTATATGTTGTTCATCCACACTCATTGGCAGGTATCCTTGCCGCTTTAAATCTTGCCGGAAGGTCTTCAAGCTTGCTCCTCCCACCCACCCGGGTGGTATAACTCTCGGCTCCGCCCCATGACGCCAGATCTGGCCCGCTGGAAGCTCAGGTTGTGCGTCAAGCCGGGAGGAAATGGGTGGGATGAACAACATACCATCTCTAGAACTCCCAGGTGAGTAACCTGTATTTCTAGGGACATGGATATGTTGTTCATCCACACTCATTGGCAGACTCCTAGCAGTTCTCCGGGAGGAGGGAGGCAAGACGCACACCCCCAATACTTACTTGGGAAAGAGAGACTGGAGAACCGAGGCCCCAAAACCAGCATCCCGGCGTGACTCAAGGTCGATGTGGTAATGGGTAATGAAGGTGTTTGCTGACTTCCAGGTAGCAGCCCTGCAGATTTCCTGGATAGGGACGTCCCTGGAAGCAGCCACCGTTGCAGCAGTATGGCGGGTAGAATGAGCTCTTATCCCTCTGGGAGGCTCCATGCCCGCCAACTTATAGCAGAGATCTATGCAGGAGGTTACCCACCTGCTTATCGCCCGCTTGGCTGCAGGTCTGCCAGATGCGGCTTCAGCGTAGAGACAAACAGCTGGCGAACCTCTCCCGATTTCAGCCGCAGCCCTTATATCAAGCGAGCGTCTAGGGTCCAGAGTATGGAGCCCATATTCGGCCTCCGAGGTGTGATTGGGGTAGAACACCGCAGAGTCAACACCTGGTTAAGGTGAACCGGCCACCACCTTCGGAAGGAATTTCGGTGGAGCAGGACAACCTTGTCCCTGTGGAAGACCAGGTAAGGAGACTCGATGGAAAGCGCCTGGAGCTCTCCCATCCTTCTGGCTGACGGATAGCCACCAAGAAGGCGGCCTTCCACGACAGGTGAGAGAGAGACACCTGTGCATAGGTTCGAATGGCTTGCCCATGAGCTTTGCCAGTACCAGCAGTAGATCCCACGGAGGTGGGGGTTCCCGCTACTGGAGGGAAATGTGATCAAGGCCTTTGAAAAAGCCAGACCACCTTCTCCTGCGCCACTGACTGCTTCCCCGCCCGCGCCTGTAAGCAGAGATGGCTGCCAGGTGCACCCTTAGGGCCGCCGACCTAAGCCTCTTGACTAGAAAGGGACCATAAATAGTCCAAGATGCTTGCTAAGGAACAGGAGGAAGGGTCCAAGCCCTGTTCTGACACCAAATGGAAAACCTTTCCATTTGAAGGCATAGCATTTTCTGGTCGACTTCACGGGACGCCTCAACTACATTGAGGACCTCGTCGGAAAGACCCAAGGCCTGGAACTCTAGCACAGGAACCAGGCCGCAGGTGCAGGGATTGAAGGTCCGGATGGAACACCTTCCCTGATTGACTGAGAGCAGGTCCGGCGAGCTGGAAGCTGCCTGCGAGTCCTGGAGCTGAGACTGAGGAGATCTGGTACCAGAACTGGCGAGGCCAGTCTGGGGCTATCAGAATCACCTGCGCCTTGTCCCTCCTCGCCTTGAGAAGCACCTTGTGGATCAAGGGAAATGGGGAAGGCGAAAGAGGCCCGGGGTCCATTGCCTCGAGAAGGCATCCCCTGCAGCGAGCCCCGCTGAGGGGGCGGCATGGAACAGACTCAGCTCGCTGCTCTCCTGGAGGCAAACAGGTCCACCTGAGGTGCCCCAAAGGGAGAACAGATGCTGTACTACCTCCGGGCAGGAGAGACCACTGTGGGATGCAGCCCCTCATCCGCCCAGGGCATCGGGCCAGGGTGTTGGAGGCTCCCTGCCATGTGAATGGCTAGGAGATCCGCCCAGGCTGCGACGAGTGACCAAATGCGGAGAGCTTCCTTGCATAGAAGCATGGAGCGCGCCCCGCCTCTGGCGGTTTAGATAGTACATAGTCGTGGTATTGTCCGCCTGACTCGGACCACTTGACCCCGGAGGAACGGAGCAAAGGCGGTGAGCTAGGGCGGACCGCTCGAGCTCCAGCAGGTTGATGTGGCATCGGGACTCGAGGGGACCAGAGGCCATGAGCCCGGTGTTCCCCAGATGGGCACCCAACCCATCAGAGAGGCATCGTCGACTGAGAGACCGCTCGCTCGGGCGGATCTAACGGATGCCCCTCTGCAAATGATCTGAACGTCCACCACGGAGAGCGCTCACATCCCCTGTGTCACCGGCACAAGCTGGTCCAAGGGATCGCAGCATTGTGACCACTGGCTGGCCAGTCCCCACTGAAGGGACGATGTTCCAGCGGGCCCAACGGACCACGCTGGTGCAGGCCGCCATGAGACCCAGGAGGCGCAGGAAGTCCCGGCAGGGCGCAATTGCCCAACCAGAAATGATCGGGCAAAGGAGGAAAGAACCTCGGCCCTGTCCGCTGAGCCACGCTTGGCTCAAGAGAGTCGAGCTGGCGCCTGATGAATAGAATCACCTGCTTCGCTCGAGTTCCGACTTTGGCTCGCTGGATAAGGAGGCCCAGTTGAGAGCAGACCTGAGGGCCAGATCTCTGACCACTCCGCCTCCTTCCTGGAGGGAGCTGCTATCAGCCAGTCGCCCAGGTAAGGGTACACCCAGACCCCTCGGCGCCAGAGGAATGCTGTCACCACAGCCATGCATTTGGTGAAGACCCTGGGAGCTGGAGACAAGCCAAGGGCATGGCTTGGAATCAAGAGGATCCTTCCGCCGAAGAAAGGAATCTCTGGTGAGAGGACGGATAGGGACGTGAAAAACGGCACCCTGCAAGTCCAGAGAGCAGAACCACACGCCGTGTTCCAAGGATGGTATTATCTGAGCCAGAGTGACCATCCTGAAGGTTCGAGACCTTAGGAACTTGTTTAGGTCGTGTAGGTCGAGAATGGGGCGCCAGCCCCCCGTCCGCTTCGGAACCAGGAAGTACCTGGACACAAACCCTGGGTCTGAAGGAGGGTCCACCACCTCTCTTATCACCTCCTTCTGGAGGAGGAGAGCGATGTCGGCTCGACGAGCCGCCAGTGAGGCTGGGGATCCCAAGCCCCCGAGGGGCGACGGCCTGAAGGGTGGTGCCTGCTCGAACTCCAGAGGCAGGCCTCTTCCCACCACCTCTAAGACCCACCTGTCCGTGGTAACAGCGGACCAGGCGAACGGAAGTGCCTGGAGCCGCCTTCCACGGGGACCCAGGCAAGGTGACTGGGATGGGGGCTTACACCTCAGCCCGCCACTGGGCAGGCTTGGAGGAGGGACCGGCCGAGGACCTCCTGGGCCCTTTCCTCCTTGCCTCCTGTTAGAGAAGCCGGCGGCTTGGGTTTGGGATGCCAAGGTCTTGCCTCGCTGGCCCTGACGTTGCTGGGCCGGGCGCCGGGGCACAGGAAGGACTAAAGAGCTTAGGGCTGTGGTTTGCGCTGCCTTGTCCTCTGAGCGGAAGAGACCGAAGTCCAAGGTGGCATTGGACTTCTCGATCCTCTGCAGGTGACCTTCCACCCCAGGGTCAAGAGGTCAGTCCCTGTGGGAACATCCGCCAACTTGTGCTAATCCGGGCAAAGGTGGATATCCCCAGCAGCTCGCCGGACGATAGCCACCGCGGCCGCCACCCGATCTGGCACATGAGTCCCTATATCCAAAGCAGTCTGGAGCTGCTTTGGCCACTGCCCTGCCCTGGTCCCGCACTCTGCTTAACCGTAGTCTGCAGATCGGGCGGAAGATGAGGGATGACTCATCCAGGAGCCCAAAAGGGCATAGAGAAATGTGCCATGAAGATGTCAACTGCTGACGGCTACCGTAGGAGAGGACGCAGCTGTAGACTTTTCGCCCGACATAGTCCAATTTCTTGGACCCTTGTCAGGAGGTTTGTTCACATCCTTGGCGCAGCGGGCGCTGCCGGAAAACGCTGTCGGTAACCAACCTCAGCAGAGGGGTGTTCCAAACCGACAAGGAACTGTAGGGACCGTATACTTCTGGCCATCCTGGCCGGGCGAGGGCAGGGCAGGGCGCTGCCAAAGCTCCAGTGCCGACCCACTATGGCCTCGCCACCGGAAAGGCCTCCGCTCGGAGAATCCCTCGGTCCAGAATCTGAGGGGATACCTGCCTGTCTGGAACGGGTTCGCTCCATCCCGGGTAGACCTAGATGAGCCAAGTAGTCCTAGGAAGGACGACGGGGTTATCGCTCATTGATTGATCTCCTGAAGACTCCAAGTCCAGTCGCTTGGAGAAAAAGGAGAATCATCTTCGGACTCGGAAGAATCAAGAGCTGCTCTGGCCTGAGCCACCCTTCACCTGCCGAGGTCGGTCGGGAGTGAGGGTAACTGACCGATGGGTAGACCCTTAGCCGACCGAGAATCCTTGGTCGGAGCCCCAATTGGTGGCTGTGGAGGCGGAGGTTCCACCGAATCGTGGAGCAGCTGGTTTTAGCCGCAACAACCGCCTGGATAGGCCTCGGATAAGTCGAGGTTGTGTCGCCGCCCGGTGACAGCTACTTAATGGCCGGGAAGGCGACGGGCGGCTTATTCCCCGGCCAGGAGGAGCTGTCAGACATAAGGTCTCGCATCGCCGACGCACTTACGCCGAGCTCCTCATCCGGTGAGGAGGACGAGGACGAGCGGCGACGTTGGCCATCATGTGTGCCGAGACCGAGACCGCCTATGACGGTGGGATCGGGTTGACCATAAGAGGTCCGGACCGAGTCCCGGAATTTCCGAGGTCGGTGCGGGAGGTGTCGGCCGGAACCGGACCCTTCGCTCGATGGTCCATCCGAGGGCCCGGAACCGGAGGCATAGGGCGAGCCTACATGGATCCTCAACCTCCCGGGAACGGGAGAGGGAATTCGCTGCTAAAGGCGACAGCTCGTTCAATGGGTCGAGAAAATCTCGACTTCATCGGTGGGAGTCTCGGTCAACTGACCTGACGGGACACCGTGAGGCCAGTGGTCGAAGCCGAGCGTCGGTAATTGGGGTTTACGTCGACGGCCCGGGAGAGGGACCTTCGGGCCCCAAGACGACGACGGAGGGACTTACTCTGTCCTCTTTGGACCGAGAATAAGGTCCAGCAGACACAGGCCCTTCTCCTTAGTGGAGAGGACAGACAAAGCTCCTTAAAAGAAGCCGTAGGAAGAACCCAGAGAGAGCGGGATAAATGCCGCGCCGAGGAAGATAGTCTCTTCGCCGCCCTCCTCTTCGAGGGCACCATCCGCCGAAGCTGATCCGCGAAATCACCGCGGACACCACTCAACCGGCCTCCTGGACTTCACCGGAGGGAACGCTTCGGACGCCCAGTTGCAATCGGGCAGCACGGGTCTTCGAGGACGAGGCCGAGAAAGATGAGCACAGGTCGCAAGCCCGTGGTCGTGCTCAAGGCCTCAGCAGTAGACACACGTGGAGTGTGGATCCGTCCGAGACATCTTCGCCCGCATGGGCATCTCCAACCGGGAGTCGATTTGTCCATCGAGTCACGAGGGATAGAAGACTGAAGTCTTTTTGCAAAATTTATTTTAAATCCATAAACGGAGAATAGGAACCAGTCACAAACGCAGAGCGTTAAGGAGGGAACCTGAGCTCTAAGCGTAAGGAAGATCTATGTGCATGGGGCGGAGCCAGAGTTATACTCACCGGGTGGGTGAGGAGCAAGCTTGAAGACCTTCCGGCAAGATTTAAAGCGGCAAGGATACCTGCCAATGAGTGTGGATGAACAACATATCCATGTCCCTAGAAAGAAGCTATTTTCAGTGGATGCTGCAAGTGGAAGTGCAGAGGAAACCACGGAAGGAGTACTGGCTGAATTTGCTGATGTATTTGAGGAATTGGGATGCTTAGAGGGTGAATAGTGCATTAAAATAGATAAGACAGTCAGCCCTGTGATCCACCCTCCTAGGAAAATACCTTTCACATTACAAGACAAAGTGAAAACCTGAGCTAGAGAATATAGAAAGATTGGGGGTTATTGAGAAGGTAGAGAAAACCACGAGCTGGGTCAACTTGATGGTGGTTGTAGAAAAACCAAAGTACGAATTTGCATAGATCCTAGAGATCTTAACAGAGCAATTAAAAAGAACACCGCCCAATGAAAACAGTTGAAGAGGCTGCAGCCAACCTAGCAGGGGCCAAAGTATTCCCAGTGTTAGATGCTGGGCATGCCTTCTGGCAGATTAAACTGGATGGTCCTAGCTCTGATCTAGTGACTTTTAATACACCTTTTGGGAGGTACAAGTTCAAGCATCTCACCCTTTGGGATTTACTCAGCACCAGAAGTCTTCAAAAGGAAAATTTCACACATTTTTGAAGGGCTTGAGGGCACAGAGGTCATTATGGATGATATTCTAATATGAGGAGTTAATGTACAAGAGCACAATTAGAGGTTACAGAATGTTCTACAAAGAGCCAGACATAAGCATTTGTCTTTAAACCTAACAAGCATTTGTCAATGCCGAACGTTCGCTTACAGGCATTTGCAGTGGTGTGTGGCATGTATGGTGCTTTAACCTAATGCCCTGTGCGATTGCTGGTATTTGCACAATAAATTGTCAGCATGACCTTTTTGTTACCCCCATTGTGCGCTACATAGGTGGAAACACGTTTTGGGCAGGATGTGAAAAATGACAGCTGTACTGCTCATAAGGAAGTGTGGTACAATGGCAATGTTGAAAATCTGGAGTGGAAATACTGAAAATTCGCAAAGCTAGGAGCATGAGTGGGAACTGTGCAATGCACGCTTGTAAGAGAGTCATTGTTAGGAATTTTTTCACCAAATTGTCAACATTGGCATTTTAAAACCTCTGCTAATGAACAGTGTCACTGTGATTGTCTTACTCGTGTGCCACACATTGATTTTGCACACGAAAGCGCCATTGTGCACTACATAAGTGGAAACACGCTTTGGGCAGGATGAAAATGACAGCTGTACTGCTCATAAGGAGGTGTGGTAAAATGGCAATGTTGAAAAATGTGGAGTGAAAATACTGAAAATTCGCAAACTTATGAGCGTGCATAGGAACTGCACAACGCATGCTCGTAAAACAGTTATTTTAGGAATGTTTCACCAAATTTTCAACACAGCCATTTTAAGACCTCTGCTCATGAACAGTGACACTGTGATTTTCTTAATGTGTCCCATACACTGAGTTCGCACACCAACTGTGCCATTGTGCGCTACATGGGCGGAAACACATTTTGGGCAAGATGTGAAAAATGACAGCTGCAGTGCTCATAAGGAGGTGTGGTAAAATGGCAATGTTGAAAATCTGAAGTGAAAATATTGAAAATTTGCAAACTTACGAGCGTGTGTAGGAACTGCGCAACGCAGACTCGTAAAAGTCATTTTTAGGAATTTTTGCACCAAATTTTCAGCACAGCCATTTTAAGACCTCTGCTCATGATCAGTGTCACTGTGATTTTCTTAATGTGTCCCATACATTGAGTTCGCACACCGACTGCGCCATTGCATGCTATATGGGCAGAAACACATTTTGGGCAGGATGTGAAAAATGACAGCTGTACTGCTCATGAGGAGGTGTGGTAAAATGGCAATGTTGAAAATCTGAAGTAGAAAATATTGAAAATTTGCAAACTTACGCGTGTGTAGGAACTGCATAAGCGCAACTCGTAAAAGTCATTTTAGAATTTTGCACCAATTTTCAACATAGGGTTTTAGGACCTTCTCATGAATGATGTCACTGTCATGGCGTTATTGGTCGAAGGAGTGATTTTGCGCGGTGCCTGAGAAATCACGCCAGACCTAATAACGCCATGACAATGTTTATCGATCATGAAGAATCTAAAACCATGTTAATTGGTGCAAAATCAAAAATGACTGAGATATGCAATAAAGTTGAAACCCCTATCTAGCCCATTATACAGCTTACGGCATTTCCTCAGTTCATGGTCGGTTTGAAGAGTGCAGGCGTGTTCCAGTCCACGAAGATCGTCGCTGGAGTCCGGAGGTAAGTATGGGGAGTGTGGGAGGCTGGGTGCACAGTGGGTGGGTGAGGGTTGTGGGAGGGGGAGTGGAGGCGTGCGTGGGACCGTTTTCTTTACAGGACAAAAAAAAAAAACAATGACATGGGACGTTTGCCACGCTGGGAGTGGGCTCCCAGTGTGGCAGAAGATGTGTGGGGGCGAGGGCCGTGAGTTAGGCACCTGTTGGCAAACTTCTCTGGCGGGGGCCGGCGAGGCTGACGGGGGATTGGGTACCCCGGCGGCAAAACAGCGAGGGTTTGCCACGCTGGGGTGGGCTTCCAGCGTGGCAGTAGGGTGGCTTGGGGGCCGTGGAGCCGACGAGGTTGGGCACCCCGCCGGCAAACAAAGTTTAAGCTGGGGGCGGGCGTGGCGTGCGCGGGGAGGCCTGAGGCGGTGCTCCGTATGGCAGCGGTGTTCTGCTTTGAAGCAGAGGAACACCACTGTCACACTGGAGCTCCTGCACCCATTGGTGCAGGATCGCCCGCTGCTCAAGGGAGCAGTGCACTGGTGGGAGAGGCACACCTCAAGGGTTGCACTCTCCCAAAACGTTCCTTGCGCAAGTGAACGTAAAAAGACAATATATAGGACACAAGTTAAGTAACAACGGGCTGTTGGCAGACCCTGAGAAGATAACAGCAATTACCCAGATGCAGGTTCCCCAAATAAGACTGACTTACAGAGATTTATGGGCCTGGTAAACTACCTGGCAAAGTTTATTCCAAACCTATTAACCACAAACAAGCCACTGAGTGAGTTACTAGAGAAAGAAAGAAACAGCATGGCACTGCAAGGAGCGCCACCAACAGGCCTTTCTAGAACTGAAAACAGCTGTCACAAAGCCCCCAGTGCTGGCCTACTATGATCTAAGGAAACCAGACTTATCTGTTGCTGCATCTTCAGAAGGACTGGGTGCATGTCTGCTGCAAGAAGGCAGGCCTATTACATTTGCTTCCTAGGTTCATAGTTATGATACGAGTTCGGGGGCAAGCCATTATGAACTCGTCACGTAGTGGAGATAATCAAATTTCTTATCACCCATTTAATTATCCAGTTCATATTTGAACTGGGTCAGACTGTTAGTGGTGACAACTTCTGTTGGTAATGAATTCCATATGGGAGGCAGCCTCTGTGTGTAAAAATGATTCCTTTTAGAGGTGTTATTTAATTCGGCTTTAAATTTTAAGCTGTGTGTTCTACTGTTATAACCTATTACGTTTTTTTGGAAGCAGAGAGCCTCAGATAAAGCAGGATCATGAAATGATTTGTATGCTAAGCATAGATCACCCCTGTATGCTCTATATTCTAGAGAAAACAAGCCAAGAGTTTTAAGTCTGGTATTATAATCTAGGTTAGACAGACCGTTGACCTTTTTTGTAATTAGTCTTTGAACCTTTTCTATTGATGCTTTTCCTCCTACAGATGTTGGAGTGCAGAAGGGAGCCCAGTAGTCAATTTGTGATCTGACCTAACTTAAATACAATGGGATTAATACATCTGGTTCCCTACTCTTTATATGTTTAAAGATGCAAGAAAGTATACCGTGACATTTTTTAATTATGTTGTTTTTATGTATCGTGAACTTTAAATTATTTGCAATGGTAATGCCCAAGTCCCTTTCGGTTCTACTAGATTGTAAATTATAATTGTTAAAGTTATAAGATGCTTGCATACTGTTTTTACCCAAGTGCATCGTCTTATACTTGGCAGGGTTAAAGGACATTTTATTTATTTCTGACCATGTAACTAAGTTATCAAGGTTGGACTGTAAGGATCTAACTGAACTGGAACTGTTAACAATGCAGCCTAGCTTGCTATCATCTGCATACTGTATTTGTGTATCCAGACATCATTTGAGGTTTGCATGCTAGCAATTAACAAGCATTTGTCAATGCCGAATGTTTGCTTGCTGGCATTGGCAGTGGTAGTGTAGAAGTTATAGAGCTGCGTAATAGGAATGGCAGTGAAGTATTGAACTGAAGCCAACCCCACCACCACCCTGCAGAGAGTGACAGGCATTGGGGTGTGCCTTTGGGTCGTCAGGCATAACGGCTACGCCATTTCACCACACCCCACCCTGCAGACACTGACAAGTGTCACGGTGTTCCTCGGGTCTTTGGCCCTTATACGCACCCATTCCATTAGGAAATACGGTGAGATGGGTGCGATATGAGAGAATGGGGTGAACATTGGGGCCGAAGAGTCCAAGGCATACCTTGATGCCTCTCACTGGCTGCAGGGTGTGGAATGGTATGAGCATTACAGGCAAGAATCCCAAGTCACACCCCTGATGCCTGTCTTTCTCTACAGGGTTGGGCGTTATGGTTGGAAACCCTAATACCTCAGACATTCTTTGGTATTTTCACTCCAAATGTTCAACATGGCTTTTTTGTGACCCCACCTCATGAACAGGGGGAATATCAGTTTGTTAGCCGAAAGCTGCTTATGCACAGCGACTACGGCATTTAGCACCACAGGTGCAAAAACATTCTGAACAGGAAGTAAAAAATGACAGCTGTACTGTTCATGGGGAGGTGTAAAAAATGGCAATGTTGCAAATCTGCAGTAAAAATATTTATAAAAATGGTGAAGTCACGAGCGTACATAGAAACTGTGCAACGCACACCCGTAATATAATTAGGTTGGGGATTTTTTTTACAGCAGATTGTCAACTCAGGCATTTTGGTGCCTCCGATCATGAACAGTGTCACTGTGGTTTTCTTTATCTGTCCCGAACAATGATTTCCCACAGCGACCACGCATCTCTGCGCTGAAAGTGTGAAAACACACTTCGGCCATGTTGTGAAAAATGACAGCTGTATTGTAAATAAGGAAGTGTGGAAAAATGCCACTGGTGAAATATTACAAAGTCATGAACTTACGAGGGTGCGTGGAAACTGCGCAATGCTCACTCGTAACACAGTCATTTTATGGACTTTTGTCACCAAATTTTCAACATAGCCATTTTAAGACCTCTGCTCATGAACAGTGTAACTGTGAGTTTCTTAATCTGTCCCAAACATTGCTTTCGCACACCAACAGCACCGTTGTGCGCTACATGCGAAAACACATTTAAGTGACATAAAAATGGCAGCTGTGCTGTTCAGAAGGAAGTGTAATAAAATGGCAATGTTGAAAATCTGGAGTGAAAATATTAAATTCGCAAACTTATGAGCACGCATAGGAACTGCGCAACGCGTCCTCGTAAAACAGTCATTTTTAGGAATTTTTTCACCAAATTTTCAACATAGCCATTTTAAGACCTCTGCTCATGAACAGTGTCACTGTGATTTTCTTAATGAGTCCTATACATTGATTTCGCACATCGACTGCGCCATTGCGCGCTACATGGGCGGAAACACATTTTGGGCAAGATGTGAAAAATGAAAGCTGTAGTAGTCATAAGAAGGTGTGGTAAAATGGCAACACTGAAAATCTGGCGTGAAAATATTAAAAATTCGCAAACTTACGAGTGTGCGTAGGAACTGTACAACACACGCTCATAAAACAGTCATTGTTAGGAATTTTTTCACCAAATTTTCAACATAGCCATTCTAAGACCTCTGCTCATGAATAGTGTCTGTGTGATTTTCTTAATTTGTCCTGTACATTGATTTCGCACACCGGCTGCGCCATTGTGCGCTACATGGGCGGAAACACATTTTGGGTGAGATGTGAAAATGACAGCTGTACTACTCATAAGAAGGTGTGGTAAAATGGCAATGTTGAAAATCTGGAGTAGAAATATTGAAAAATTCGCGAACTTCAGACGTGCGTAGGAACTGCGCAACAGCTAAATAAAACAGTTATTTAAGATTTTCCACCAAATTTTCAAAATAGGCTTCTTGAGAGCCCACCTTATGAACACTGGCAGTGTTATTTCGTTAATCGGTCCCGAGAGGTGATTTCGCGCAGTGACTGCGAAATCACCCTTTGGGCCCGAATAACGCCATGACAGTGACAGCATTCATGAGAAGGGGTCCCAAAAACCCCATGTTGAAAATTTGGTGCAAAAATTCCAAAAATGCCTGAGATATGCAACAAAGTTGAAAAACCCTATCTAGCCCATTATACAGCTTACTGGCATTTCCTCAGTTCGCGGTCGGCTTTGAAGAGTGCAGACGCGTTCCCGGTCCACCGAAGATCGCCGCGCCGAGCTCTGGAAGTAAGTATGGGGTGAAGGGGGTGTGGGGAGGCAGGGTGCGCAGTGGGTGGGTGCGGGTTGTGGGCAGGAAAACTCGTGGGACCGTTTTTGCTTTACAGGTTAAAAAAAAAAAAACGACGCAGCGGGGCGTTTGCCACGCTGGGGTGGGCTCCCAGCATGGCAGAAGGGCGGCTGGGGGGTGTGGAGCCGGCAGGGATTGGGCACCCCGTTGGCCGTAGCATTGTTGCCTGCCGCTGGGGTGGGCTCCAGCGTGGCACCCTACTCGGGGGAGAGAGGTAAGCCGATGGGGATTGGGCACCCCGTCCGGCGATAACATAGGAGACAGTGAAGCCGGACGGGATTGGGCACCCGTCAGCTATCTCATCGAGTTGCCATGCTGGGGTGGGCACCCAGCGTGGCATTTGGAAAGCTTTGGGAGGGGCACAGCACAGCCCGCGACGGATTGGGCACCCCGTGAGGCTATAGTGTGCGGGGGGGCACGCAGTATGCGTATGCAGTGTGTAGGGGAGCTGCGCATGAGCAGGCGATATCTTATCTCTGCTCACTGAAGTGTAGCTCCCCCTTTCAACTGTATGCCACTGCATTTTGGAGCTTGTCATAGACAGCTCCAGCATGCATTGGCGGACAGGGGCCGCGCCTGCCAACACACTGACTGAATTGGAAGAGGGGGTGACACACCTCTGAAATCTCGGATGACGGCATTATGTTTCTTGCACATGCGTGCAAGCAAACATAATAAATTAAACAAAAAAGGGCCCAGTACAGACCCCTGTGGGACACCACTACTCACTTCTCCCCATTCGGACAGAAATCCCTTAATGCTGACCCGCTGTTTCCCATTACGAAGCCAGAAATTTATTCATCTAACTATATTTGCAATGAAACCATACCTTCACAATTCCTTGATCAAAATTCCATGAGGAACAGAATCAAAGGCCTTTTCAAAATCCAAACAAATTACATCAACAGGGAAGCCCTGGTCCAGTGCCATACTCACTGGCTCAAAAAATTTGAGTTGGCATGCTCTACCCTGTACAAAACCATATTGACTAATGTCCTGAAAGTTTATATTTTGTAAATGTTCTAACATTTTTTTCTTTAAAATCCTTTCCATTATTTTTTCTATGCGAGAGGTGAGGCTAATCGATCTATAATTACTAGCAAGATGTTTATTTCCACCCTTGTGTATAGGTACTACTGTAGTTACTGTCCATTCCCTTAATGCATAGCCCTCATAAAGGGATGCATTAAACAGTAGCGTAAGTGGGTCCAGTAATTCCGCAACCAAATCTATAATGAATTTTGCTGGAATTCCATCAGGACCAGCTGATGAGTCAACTTTAGTGGCATGTATAGCTATTTTACCTTCTTCAGGGGTAATCAATGGGTACTGTTCGTTGACTTCTACATTTTCTAGACGAGCAACATTTTCGGTTTTAAAGACATTAAGAAAATAATCATTAAATTCTTTGGCCATGTCCAACTCATTAGTAAGTGGCACGTTATCTTTAATTAATGGACCAATGGAAGGTACCTTTCCTCTTAGTGATCCGATATAATTATAAAACTGTTTTTTTATTGTCCTTGGTCACAGTAGCAAGTTTTAGTTCCAAATTTTTCTTAGCTGCTCTAATTGTTTTTTTACATTTATTGGCTAAATTGGTGAATTTTAGCCATTTCTCTGCTGAGGAATCTTTTTTATATTTGTTATATGCTTTTTTCTTATTAATCTTTTGATTTTGCCATTCAGCCAAGGGGGTACTCTTTTGTTGTTGTTATAATTTTTACTCTCAGGAACCCAGGTATGGATGCACAATAATCAGTTTTATTTTATTTTTTTTTTAAACAGCTGACCACATCTGCTCACTATTTTTATTATTTAGTTCTGATTTCCAGTTCCACTTAGTAAGGTGATTTTTGATGGCATCATAGTGTGCTTTATAAAAAAATGTAGTCTTAGTAACACCGCAGTTTGTGGTTGTGGTTCCAGATCACTTAATAAAGCTGAGAGAAATTATGCAGAAATACAAAAGAAAACGCTAGCTATTGTGTTTGGCTGTTCAAAATTCCACCAATATATCTAAGGCAGACCAAGGGTCCATGTTGAATTGGACCAAAAGCCCCTAGAAAACCTTTTCAAAAAACCACTGGCCACAGCCCCACCGAGAATTCAACGCATAATGCTAAAACTGCAAAGATATGATTTCTGAGTACAGTACAAAGCGGGTAAAGAACTTCATATAGCAGATGCTCTGAGTAGGGCTGTGGAAGAAAATTATGTGCCAGAAACTTAACTAGACAAATATGAGGTTCACACGATGGACTATATGCCTATCAGTGATAAAAAACTGAAATTGTTTTCAGCAAGAGACTGACAAAGATTCAGCACTGGTCAAGTTGAGAGACACTGTTGCGAATGGGTGGCCCCAGGAGAAAACATCAGTGTACCCCAAGATAAGGCAGTACTGGCAGTTCAGAGATGAAATCTCGATAGAAAATGGACTTTTGCTGAAGGGGGAAGAGACTGATAGTCCCCACATCACACAGACCAGACATGTTAACCAGATTATACAGCAGCTACTTGGGCATTGAAAAATGCTAGCACATGGCCATAGAAACATAGACTTTGATGGCAGATAAGGACCGCTTGACCCACCTAGTCTGCCCATTTCCCTACCTATTGGATAAGCTGCAGATCCTAACCAACAGCCTACTTCTTCCTACCCCTCCCTCACAAGAATTGCCTTATGTCTGTCCCATGCATTCTTTTATTCCCCCACTATTTTTGACCCCATGATCTCCTCGGGAAGGCTGTTCCATGCGTCCACACCCTCTCTGTTAAAAAAAATACTTCCACACATTGCCCCTGAGCCATCCTTCCTCTATCTTCTAATTGTGTCCCCTTGTTCTTGCACATTTCTTTTTCTGAAAGATGCTTCCCTATTGGGACTTTGATTCCCTTGAGGTACTTAAACGTTTCTATCATGTCCCTCCTTTCCTCAATGGTATATATATTAAGCTCCTTTAGTCTCTCTTTGCATGGCTTCTGCTGCAGATCCTGCACCATTTTAGTTGCCGCCCTCTGGACTGCCTCCATCCTATCTATGTCCTTGCGGAGATGGGGTCTCCAGAACTGCATGAAGTATTCCAGATGGGTTATCACCAACTGTCTGTACAGAGGGATGACAACTTCTTATTTTCTACTGGTGATGCCTCTCCCTATACATCCCAGTATCTGCCCAGCCATCCCAACTGCCTTCTCACATTGCCTGCTAACATTTAGGTCATCTGATATGACTACCCCCAGGTCCCTTTCCATTTCTGTTGTTGTTGTTACTACCTCCGCCTCTCCCCTCCCCCCATTGTATATTCTTACCCTGTTTTTTTGTTTCCCAGGTGCATTAGTTTGTACTTCTTTGCACTGAATCTAAGCTGTCATACTTTTGACCATTCCTCCAATCTTGTCAAGTCCCTTCTCATCCTTTCCACCCCCCACTGTGTATCAACCCTGTTGCAGATCTTTGTCTCCTCTGCAAAGAGGCATACTTTTCCTTCCAGTCCCTCTGCAATGTCACTTAATAAAGACATTAAAAAGGACCTGATTCAGTACTGAACTCTGCGGTACCCCACTAGTAACCCCCCCTTTCTTTGACGTGGACTCAGTTTACTATTACCCTCTGTGTCCTGTTGTCCAGCCAATGTTTTACACAGGCTACCACCCTGGAACCCACTTCCAGGCTGGCTAATTTGTTTATTAATCTTTTGTGTGGGACTGTGTCAAATGCCTTGCTAATGTCTAGGTAGGCCATGTCCTCAGCCCCTCCCTGATCTACTACTTTGGTCACTCGGTCAAAGAAATCAATTAGATTCATCTGACATGACCTTCCCACTGTGAATCCATGCTGCCTTGGGTCCTGTGTCCCACTGGCCTCTAGGTACTCAACAACTGTTTCCTTCAGAAGTGATTCCATCATTTTCCTTACCACTGAGGTCAAACTGACTAGTCTGTAGTTTCCTGCCTGTGTCTTGTTCCCACTTTTTTGAAGGGGAATCACATCCGCCCTCCTCGAGTCTTTAGGTATCACACCATCCTCCCATGATTTGTTAAAAAGGGGAGTCAGTGGTGTCACTAGTTCTCCCCTTAGTTCTTCTAGAATTCTGGGGTGAATCCAGTCAGGCCCCATTGTTTTGTCCACCTTCAGTTTTAGGAGTTCTTTCAGAACCCTTTCTTCTGTGAAAGGTCTGGTATCAACCCCCCATCCAGAATGCTGCTACTGGATTAGGTACCTCCTCCTCCTCCTCTTCTTTTGTGAATACTGAGCAGAAGTATTCATTTGGTATCCCTGCTTTTTCATTGTCCTCCTCTGCGCACCCACCCTCTGTCCCCTTTATTAAGCCTCGCTATCCCTCCCTTCATCTTTCTTCGCTCTCTAATGTACCTATAAAAGGTTTTATCCCCCTTCTTAACCGAGTTGGCTATCTTTTCCTCAGTTTGGGCCACTGCTATTCTGACTGTCTTACCCACTGCCTTCTGCTTTAACTGGTACAGTTCTCTGTGCTGCTCCTTCTGTGTTTCCTTATACTTCCTGAATGCTGTCTTTTTCTCCTTAACATTCCCCGCCACCTCTTTTGAGAACCACAGTGTTTTTTTCTTTTGTTTTGATTTTTTAATTTGCTTCACACAAAGGCTTGTTGCCTCTGTGATGGCAGTTTTGATGTTTCCCCATTGTTGCTCCATCCCTCCTTCTTGCCTGTTTGCTAGTGCTTTTTTGAGGCACTCTCCCATTTTGACAAAGTCAGCCCTTCTAAAGTCTAGTACCCTCACTTTTGTATGGCTTGACTCTGTGGCTGAGTTTATCGTGAACCACACTGTTTGGTGGTCATTTGTTCCCGGATGGCTACCCACTTCTAGATCTGAAATCCTATCTTCGACCCCGTTTGAGAGTGCCAGGTCTAAGACTGCTTCCTCCTGAGTGGGTTCCAACACTAGCTATCTGAGGCATGCCCCCTGTAGGGCATCGAGAATGACCCTGTTCTTGGATGTGGCTGCAACAAAGATGCGCCAGAGATATTTTATTCTGGCCTGGGATGAACAGTCAGATTAGTGACATGGTGGCCCAGTGTGGCATTAGCAACCAATTCAGGAAAGCACAATCTAGAGAGCCCCTGCAGCCACATGAGATACCAGAGAGACCTTGGCAAAAGGTTGGGGCTGGCCTACAGCATTTGAATTTGAATGGGAAAATTATCTGGCAATGGTTGATTACTACTCCAAATACATTGATATATCCAAGTTGCAAACTACAACAAGTGAAACGGTGATTAACCATATTAAATCACAATGTGCAAGACATGGTATCCCAGAAATACTTGTAACAGAGAACAGCCTGCAATCTGCATGCACTGAATTCAGAGACTTTCAACCAAAGTACGAGTTTAAACATGTAACGCCTTCGCCTAGATACCTCCAGAGCAATGGCATGACAGAACGAGCCATTCAAACAATAAAGAGAGTGTTAAAGAAAGCACAAGTGGACCATCAGGAGCCTTACTTAGCACTCTTGGAATTGAGAAATACCCCGCTGGAGGGGCTAGGATCACCAGCACATCTGCTTATGGGCTGCAGAACCAGAACTTTAATGCCTACCAGATTTGAGCTACTTAAACCAAAAGTGCCAGACGTTGATGTGCGAGCTCCACTGCAAGGGACTAAAAAAAAAAACAAAAATCTTATTACAATTTGCAAGTCTGACCACTCCCAGCCTTACAGCCAAGATAGTAAGTTTACTTGTGAACACCTGAGAATACGTGGACCCCTGCAATTGTGCAACGCCATGCTGAAGAGTCACACTCCTATGTGGTCCAAGTAAATGGGAAATTGTATTGAAAAAAACAGGAGGGACCTTTTGTTAACCCCTGAGCCGCACTGCTCCTGTGGCCCACAAAACTCAAGTCATCCAAGGAGTAGAAGAGAGAAGAGAGCTGGATAACATGATGGGAGGACGATGGGATCCCAGAGGTGCCTGCAATGGAGATCACTCCACAAGTGATGCCGAGGCAGTTACAAAGCGAGCCTGTGGAGCTGGCCCCACCCTGAGCAGTCGGGAACAACTGGCTGGCACCAGCTCCAGCCCGAGAATTAGCCATACCAGTGGAAGGGAAATCCGAAGGCCTGCCTGGCATCATGACTACACAGACTCACAAAAACCTTGAGCTACATAGAACTTTAAATATTTTACTTTTTTTTTTTTTGGGGGTTTAATTGAGAGGGAGATGTAAGAAAGTTAATTATCGCAATTTGCGTATGCTTTGCTATCTTGTACGTGCTAGACTATATTAGAGGCAAAAACTCCATTTAATGCATTACTTAGGGTTGTTCCACAGTGACAAAATGAGAGAAATTGAGTGTTAGGGTGAAAGCCCCCCTTTGACCCTCCGTCCACACCCCCAACTGGCATCGAGTGCGTGTTGGGATTGTTGGCCCTAACTCTCACCCCATCAGATGTGTGAAGAAGCAGAGGTATAGGAGAATGAGGCGAGAGTTAGGACCAACAACCCCAACACGCACCCCGATGCCGGTTGGGGGTGTAGGTCAAAGGGAGGGGATTTCAACCCCAAAACTGAAATTCCTCGCTTTTGTCACTGTGGAACAACCCTAACTAATGCATTAAACTGAGTTTTTTTGCCTCTAATTTCCCTTCTTTTTGAGAATGCTAATGAGAAATAGTGAATGTAATGCGCCGGCATGAGCGCCCGCCACGTGATGTGTTGTCACATAGTAACATGGTGCCCGCAAACGCAAATGGTAATGAACATGGTGACGAAAAGCGAAACAGAAAGACAAACAGTACTGTAGACACAAATGGTTAAAATAACGCAAACGCAAATGAAAACGCAAAGGGTAACGCACATGGTGCTGTAGAAAGGAACGGTAAGTGAAACAGGTACGGAACCGCAAGTGGAAGCGGTAAGGGTAACAGTGATGTAAGCGCACAGGCTGGTTTTCCCCAAAAGCTGCACAGAAAAAGAAAGTGAGTACAAAGAATGTATGCATAATAATGGGTCTCTGAGCAGAAAATGAGGAGTTGGAATACTAAATTGCTTACATCTCAGGAACCGAACGACGTAGAAAAAAAATTTAAAAGTCATATGATGTATGACTTTCCTGGTTAGTTTTGCACTTAAAGCATTTTTCTGATGAAAAGTCCATATCTCGCACCGTTTCCGAGATACGGGCCCTGACAGGCGCGGCGAATGCCGTAATGTTATCCTTATGGGAAAAAAGAAGTTCGAGGCGATCACTTGGCTCCTGTAATATTTTTTCACCAAACCACAGAAAGGCACATCTGTGGGATGTTGGCTTTCTTCCCTTCAAATTTCAGCCCAAAAGACCAAACCGTTATTTTGCAGCAGGGTGGCAAAGGATTCCTGTAATGTGGCAGATGCCGTAATGTTATCCTATGGGAAAAAGCGTCAACTTTGGAGTGCCGTAACTTTGCCGCACTGTAATATGTTTTCACCGAAGCACTGAAAGGCACATCTGTGAGATGTTGGCTGCGTTCCCTCCAAATTTCAGCCCAAAAGACCAAGCCGTTCTTTTGAAGCAGGGTGGGAAAGAATTGTTGTCATTTTGCCATAGCCTGGAAAAGTAGTGTCGCAATCTGCAAAAGCTTTCGAAAAAATTTGCGACACTTTCATAAGTACAGCACTACTTTGTGAAAGTACTTTTTCCCCAAACTTGAAAAACATACTTCTAGGGTGTTTAACCTCAAAATAAAGACATGCCTAGCATCCTCAGGGTCCGACTAGGTAAACACAAAAAGAATTGTGTTGCTAGAGGGCCCCAAAGTTAAATGCCAAACATTTTTCTGATCACCAACTGAAAACAAAATGATGGATTTGAGAAAGTAAAAAGGCCATTTGTGAAAGTAAAAACTGCATTTGCGAAGTGTTGAACTTTTTGTTAACTTTTCCCATTGACTTATAATGGGAAACTGATTTTTGAATAACTTTTGAACCGTTTAATATTTTTTCACGAAATCTTTAAATAGCACATTGGGGACCCTGGTCACACATTCCCTGAAGATTTTGGACCGGTCGCACAAACCATGTGACCTATAGAGATGACCAAAGAATTGCAAAAAAGCGTAAACGCGTGCGCAGATCACGCTTAATAACTCCGCAGCCACATACCTGAACAGTACGAAAGTTGGCAGATCCCAAGATGTATGGTTCTTGATCGTGTATTCTAAATTTCAGGCAAATCCATTGAATGGTTGCAAAGTTATTAAGGTGCAAAATTTTAGGTTTAACATGTAAATGGCTCCTCAACCCTAACTATGGTATGCGTATGCGTATGTATATATATTATATATATATATATATATATATATATATATATAATATATATATTTATATATATAGTGTGTGAGGCCTTTCGGCACCATGCATTTCTGCTTAAAGTTGAACCAGCATAATATTTTGTGGTGATCTGCATATGCAGCCATGATGCTTTGCATTGTTGGCACATATGTGATTTTGTATTTCTTTGAAACTTGGCATCCCAGCCAAATGCCCTTTGGGTAACCATTGCCTCAGTGCATGCACATAGAGATTCTTTGTATGTGTGTGTGTGTGTATATATATATATATATATATATATAGATACACACACACACACTCACTCACACTCTTACATGGTGGGCAGTGGCCCGGACTTTCTGCAGTTTGTTCTAAGTGTTATACAGTACAGCAAACCTACCAGCTCACTCCATGTTGGTGTCTGCATGATTATTACAGTATGGCCACCGACTTGTTTTTAGTTTTGCCTGGAAAAAAAAATTGGAAACCTACCAAAATGATATTCTGGGGAGGAACCAACACATGTAGCTTGCTTAATGGGACCTCCTTTGGTGCATTCTGCACTTTAATAGACGAAATATGCCAGTAAAGTGTGTTTTATTTAATCATTTAATTCCTAGTTCGTAACGGCGTAGTACGACCTAGGATCCTACTTCATATGCCATGATATGGCATAGGATCCTGCTTCGTGAGCAGAAAATAGGATTATTAATTAAAAAAATAAATATTTTTATGCAGACATCAGGGTACCCAATCCCTGTGTCGGCACTAGACGACCCCCCACCAGAGTGGGACACTGGGGAGGCCACTCTCAGTGTCCCCAACAGAAACAAACTCCATATCCGACAACAGGGTGCACAATCCCAGTGTCAGCAGTAGTCCCCCACCAAAGCGGGACACTGGGGAGCCCACCCCAGGTGTCCCAAAATGTTTATTTATTTAAATGATGCCTGAAATAAAGAAAAACAGTCACCCATCTTTTTTATTTAAAACAAAAATCCAGTAAAAAAAGAAATCGCACCCCCCCCACCCCATACTTAACTCCAGAGGTCAGTGGCTGCAATATTCTCTGGACCAGGACACATCTGCACTCTTCAAAGCCTAACTGCGAACTGAAGAATCAAGGTAAGTGCCGTATAATGGCTGTCTATGGCGTTTTGAACTTATGTTGCTATCTTGGGCATTTTTCAACATTTTTGCACCAAATTTCAACATGGGCTTTTTGGGACCCTACCTCATAAACACTGTCCTTGTCAACTCAGTACTTGGTCCCAAAAGGCGATTTTGTGGTCACTGCGCAGAATCACCTTTTGGGACTGATTAACAAAATGACAGTGCAGTGTTCATGAGGGGAGGTCCCAAAAGGCTCATGTTGAAAATTTGGTGCAAAAAATCCCAAAAACAGGTGCGTTGCGAAGTTTCTACGCACGTTCGTAACTTCGCCAGTTTACAGTATTTTCACTCCAGATTTTCAACATTGCCAGTTTTTCACACCTCCTCATGAACAGTGCAGCTATCATTTTTCACATCCTGCTCAAAACATGTTTTCGCACCTGTAGTGTAGAATAGAGCGGTTGCTGTGTGAAATCGACTTTCAGAATGGAATAACCAAATCACTGTGCCAGTGTTCATGAGGAGGGGTTCCCAAAAGGCCTTGCTGAAAATTTGGTGAGAAAATCCCTGAAAATGCCACAGTTACATTCATCCACTGAAGTTATTCTACGCATGTGCATAACTTTGGTACTTTCAATATTCTGCAGCCAAATTTTCAACATAGCCATTTTATCACACCACCTCATGAACAGTACAGCTGTCCTTTTTCACATCCTGCCCAAAATCTGTTTTTGCACCTGTGACGCAGAATGTGTTTTATTTATTTATTCAGTTGATAACTGGGTTGGGGCACTGATCCAAAGACCTTTTTCAGGCCCAGCCCGGGCCAGATACTGGCAAACATAGGTACCATAATTACAAAGCAACAATACAGAGCTAATTAACACAGTAATATTATGTACAGGGTATATACAAACACTGAACCAGGGGTTAATTAGAACTGGTATAATACAGTAGTGTGTGTGTGTGTGTGTGTGTGTGTGTGTGTGTGTGTGTGTGTGTGTGTGAGGGTGCGGTGGTTTATCTTTGATACATTAAATACACTGCGGAGTGCATAAGATGCATCAAAAGATCAACTGAAATGTGCACATAGGCAATTAAACAACTTAGTCATTAAGACCACAACAGAGACTTGGGGGAGAGATGCATGTGTGTAGGAGAAATGACTGCAGGTGCAGGTGAGGTAGTGTGAGGGAAAGAAAGAAAACCACTGGGCAGAATGGATAGAGGCTCAAAAAGTAGAGGAGATGGGAGCAATAGAGGAGGAAACAGAAGGAGTAGATACCAAAGGGCAGTCACAGACAGAGGAGGATAGGAAGTGAGCTCTCATCATAGCATTTAAGTTGAGCGGGGGGTCCGGTGAACAAAGGGTTGAGGGGAAGCCATTCCAAAGCGAGGGGGCAGCCGCCGAGAGAGCTCTTGGGCCCATATTTGTGGTGATTTGGGGATGTCCCAGTTGAAGACTGACGCAAATTCCGCCAGAAGATTCTGGGTTTGAACAGAGCAGATAGAGGCGAGAGAGAGGGATTGTAGAGGGCATCTCCAACTGTACGGGCCAGGAGGTAGGAGCGTTGGGCTTCGAGGGGAGGGAGCCAGTTTAGGGACCGAAAGAGAGAACAGTGGTGAGTAGTGAGAGGAGCATGGAGTACAAAGTGACAAATTCGATTACATGTACAGTTAAGCCGTGTTAGGCTGGCAGCAGTGGTAAGGGAGCAGACAGGGCACCCATAGTCTAGGAAGGGCAGAAGATTGCCTTGGGCCACAGCAAGGCAGGCATCTGGAGTGAGGTAATCAATGATCCGGTAACAGCCCAATTTTTTGGTTGATACACTTTATAAGAGAGGCTATGTGGTCAGAGTAAGTAAGGGATGGGTCAAGGATGACCGCCAGGTATTTGAAGGTAGTAACAGATTTGAGTGGAAAACGGTCTAGGGAAAGGACAGTGAGATTGAGGCCAGAAAGAGCAAGGGCAGAGAGTTTTGGTTTGGAGCCAAATAACATGACCTTTGTTTTGGTGGCACTGACGAGAAGCTTGTTGTTGGAGAACCAGTGATGGGCCGTGCAGTAGCTGTCACTGAAGGAGTTTGATAGGGAGGTGGGGGAAGGGTCACTTAGGAACAGTATGAGGTCATCTGTATAGAGAAGCAAATTGCAGGAGGGAACCATTGACAGGATAGAGTTTATGAAAAGAGAGAAGAGAAGGGGTCCAAGGACAGAACCCTGGGGGACTCTTACCGTGACAGGCAGTGGGGAGGAGGAGGCATAACCAAGCCAAACCATTTGGGTTCTGCCTGAGAAGCAACTGGTGACCCAAGCAGTGGAGGTAGTAGAAAAACCAAGGGCAGTGAGTTTTTCTAACAGCAGGTTGTGGTTAATATCGAACGCTTTAAACCAGGAGCTCTCACACTTTGTCACAGTGAGCCTCCCCCAAGCCTTGGAAAAGATCCTGAGCCTCCCCCTAATATAGAAATAATTTTGAGCCCCCCCATAGTTAGAACAACTATCATACTTTGCACATTACAGGAAGAATACAATGAAGTGCATGTGAGTAGTTGAGTTTATTCTCATTTTACTGAACTTATTATTCTCCCCTTCAGCCTACTCACTCCACACTTCAGACTTTTGGACTCTGTTTACCCCTCACTGCAATACCTCCATCAGTCAGATTGTTTTATTTGTCAGTTTTACCCTGCTCTCACCTTCTCAGGGACCATTCTTCTTCCCCCTGCTCTTGTTCCTAGTATCTCTCTGTTTAGCCTTTGTATTTGTGTTTTTCTGCATCCAGTATAATGGTTCAGTTGTTACCTTGTTCCTGTTCATTTGCATTGTTTTGAATTTTGTTTTGCACAGTTTCCAAGAATTGTATTTCCCCCATGTCATACCAGGAAACAAGTGCTTGTTGAGTGTGTCCTGGTAACCATTTTGTACATAAACCTGCATGCCATTATTCGCTTTCACTTTGCTGCATCCTTCACATGAAGCATCCAAAACTTGACATGTAAATATAGTACATTTTAAGGCTTGCTTGAGCCTCCCCTGGAACAGGTTGGGGCCTCACCATTTGACATACCCTGCTTTAGACAGATCAACGAACACCGCACCTGTTAGTTTCCTAATGTCCATCTGCCTTAGAATGTAATCGGTGAATAGAGCCAGCGCTGTGGTAATGCTGTGCCCCTTCCTAAAACCATGCTGTTGAGGGCATAGAAGGTTGTATTTCGATGGGTGTTCACTGATTTGGCGGTTAACAGCCTTCTCAGGTAGTTTCCTTACGTGCAGTAGTAAGGAAATGGGGTGGTAGTTGTCCATGAGCCTAGTGTCACCTGCTTTATGGATGGAAACAATTCTGGCCTGCTTTGAGGCAGTGGGGACAGAGGCCGTAGTGAGAGAGAGGTTAAAAATGAAAGTGAGTGGGTATGTAATGCCATGAGCGGCTAGTTTTAAGAAACGCGGGGACAGACCATCACTACCTGCACTCCCACGAGACAGCAGGCTGAGAAGGAGTTTAAGAGTACCAGGTGGGTAAATGGTTTTAAAGAAGAAAGGGGGACTGTTTGGTGTGGAGTGAGGGGGGGGCAAGTTAGAGGAGGGGGGTAGCTTGGCAAGGTAATTACTAAGGTTGGAGAAATTGGTATTAAATGCGGTCTCAATTTCAGTAGGGTCAGTCAGGTGGCCTTGTTGAGTATTAAGGGGTAAGGGACTGCTTTGAAGAGGGGGCGAGCAAGGCATTAATAGCAGACCAAACGCGCTTGGGGTTCCCTAGCTGATTAGTCTGACATTACTAGTTTTGACCTGGCGTTTGCAGAGATTACGCAGTTGTCGGTAGGTATTCCAGAGGGTAAGGGATTGGGCAGTTTTATAAGCAGCCATGCCAGGTCATGCTCCTTCATCAGCTTGAAAAGGTCAGATGAGAGCCACTGAGTGTCTCCCCCATGCACTCTATAGCTAGTGCGAGGAAAGCATTTATCTTAGATGGCTGAGACAGCTGCGACAAAGATACCAAGGGCATGGTCAACACTGGAGGTACTGCAGAAGTCAGCCCAGTCAAGGGATCGGAGGTCATCATGTAGCTGAAGGATGTCACAGTGAGAGAAGTCACGGATGGACAGGAATGTGGGTGGGGGACAGGGAGGTTTGGTATGCCAGATGCAGTAGATGAGAGAGTGGTCACTAATGGCGTCAGACCAAGTGCCAGCATGTGCCACTTTGTCATCTCAGGACATAAGGATCCAGTCAAGGGTCGAGTGATTGTCCAGTTGTTGAGTCGAGTGTGAGTAGTAATAAGCGGAGAGAGGTTGTGTTGTTGAGTAATGGAGTTGCAGTCAAAGAGGGGGTTGGGGTCCCATTTTATGTTAAAGTCTCCACTCAAAATGGAGTCTCTAGAGTGGGGAAAAATGAGCAAGGATGTTGAGGAGAGCAGCTAGACTGAGGACACAGGATCTGGGTGGATTATAGCAGCACCCAACAAACAGCTTCATATTTGTGGCCACCGTTACCTCAGCTGCAAGCCATTCAGCAGTAAAGTCAGTTCTGGACTAGTCAAGAAGTGAGGCATAGTAAGACTCCTATAATACAGGAGAACACCACCACCACGGCGGGAGGAGAAGCAGTCGTGATGGAGGAAAGAGTAATTAGGTAGGCAGCAGCAGTGGTTAGTGGTGGTGCTTTTTTGCCAGGACTTGGAGATACCTAGAAGGTCAGGTTTGCATAATGAGACCCAAGCTTCTAGTTCAGCCATGTTAGGGAGAAGACTCCTCACATTTAGATGGGCATTTTTTAGGCCATGCTTGTTTTCCCATAGAGAGTGACTGTAGAATAGAGGAGTATTTAAAGGTTGAGTACAGACAGGGCATGGGTTTCTCTCAATGTCCCTGGAGAGAGAGAGAAAGATAAAGTAGAAATGAGATGGGATGAGAGCAGAGGCAGCTGGGACTTGGAGGGAGAGAGACAAGATGTGTAAGAAGAGACAGTGATGGTCATAGAGACTTATGACAGTGAGGGCAGCAGACAGGCACGAAAGCAGCAGGTAACATTCACAGCTGGGGAGTATAACCGTAGGGCAAAGAGTAGGATGGGCATGTTTTAGAGTAGCTTGCTCTAGGGCCAGGACTGATGCAGAAACATCAAAGCAAAGACAGAGACCGAGGAGAATGGAGAAAGAGAGACACAGGGCAGAGTGTGACGACACCATGGAAAGGACGGATGACAAACGGAGAGTTTAAGTGAGAGAGATTAGCAAGGGTAGTGTTCAGAGAATGTAGTATAGGGGCTAAAACTGCAACTATTCCCTTTCAGCAGACTAGTAATGCTAGGAAATCTAGTACAGAAACCTGGCTCCCTCTATAGGCGGTTTAGTAGAAGCTGCTAATAGGAAAGTAAGGAGTCTGTCATATGACGCCAAAAGCACCATATAAATATGACCAACAAAGGGTGGGCATGGTGGGGAGCATTGCCATTGTGCATAATTACATTTTGCCTTGCATTTCACAATTTCTCTATACCAGGGTACATGAGGTGGGGTAATAAGATGGCTATGCTGACAATTGGGTCACCGCTGTTGGACACATGGAAGCACAGGAGTACCGTGCTCTTCCACACCCATATACATATGCACAACTACAGAGGAACTGGAATGCAGGGTCCTAAGAACCCTGTGCTCCCACAGTAAAATAAGGATACTATTATACTATCTCAAAAAGAAGGGAAATTCATTGCAAAAAACACCATTAATGCATCAGTTAGGGTTTCTATTACAAAGAAAAGACTGGAAATTCAGTGTTAGGTTACCAACCCTCATTACCCCACTCCTTACTCTTCTGGTTTCACACACCAACAGGTGGTCGGAGTGTGCCTTGGGGTGAGTAGACCTAACTCTCACCCCATTCTCTATACTGTAAGATTTCAGCTTGTTTACACATGGAATGGGGAGAGAGTCAGGGAAGGCAATCCCAAGGCACACCCCAACGCCTGTTGGTGTGTGGAGGGTTGGGTGGTAGGGTTGGTAAGCTTAACATTGAATTTCCAGTCTTTTGTTGCTGTAATATAAACCTTAACTGATGCATTAACAGAGTTTTTTGCTATACTGTGTGTGTGTGCATATATATATATATATATATATATATATATATACATATACAAACATATACATATACACACACATATTCTTTTGTTTCTATGATAGGATTAAAATCCATAACTTTGAATATTCAAATGACAAGAGTAACCATATTGCACCTGATTATCTTAAAACAGGATAGATAATCTGGACATCCACCTGTGGTGGGACTAGAACCCACAAACTTGAACATTTGAATGATATAAGAGAAACCATACTGCATTTAATTATTTTAACACAGGACAGATAGTATGTACATCCACCTGTGGTGGGATCAGAACCCACAACTTTGAATGTTTAAATGGTATAAGAGAAATCATACTGCATTTGATCATTCTAATACAGGACAGACAGTCCGGATATCATACATGTTATATACTACACATGATATACAGTACCAGTATGGGAATTTTTTCTAATATTTTGACACAAAACCTATACCACAGAAATGTCAGGTATTCCCTGTTCTAGCACTTTTGCTGTAGTGACATTCATCTAGCTTTAAATTCTAATTGTGAATTAACTGAAATTGACACTTATGAGAGCCCTGCCTAAAGTATGGTGCCTGCACTTTATGTGCATGAGTTTACTTGTATATTTATTCATTTCATTTACGTATTGTCACTTTAATACTGATGCCTTTTTTATTTATTGCACTGTCACTTTAAGTTTTTCAGAATAAAAAGAGCATTGGTAGAACTCAGGCCACAACCCTTTGAGAAAGGGTCACGAGTCAGACCGAGCGCAGGGTAAAGTAGCCGTGGGCTCCTTGCATTTATGCACTAAATCGTTTTTGCCATTTCTTTACTCATACCAGTTGCTACTTTTTGTGTTTTCATGTTTGTTACTTTGCAGCACCCGTCACTTGATGTACGCTCCCAAACTTGTGCTTGATTGGTGTGGAATTTCTGCCTGATTTTTGCAAGGTATAAAGAACTTTGGTAGAAGAACAGACAGTGAAAACTGTGTGCAAATCATTGATCGGTTACAAAGTTATTACGTTTTGTAGTTCCCATTATATCCTATGGGACTTTGCTGAATATTCTACTGTTTCTCGGATAGAGGTTTTTTCTCATGAAGGGCGATTTCGTCTCATGAAGAAGGATCGAGTCTCGTGAGATCAAGCCTTCTTCACGAGATGTGGAATCCTTCTTCGTGAGAAAAAAATCCTTCAACATGAGCTGCCATCTTGTTTTCCATTTGTTTTGTTTTTTTAATTGAAAACCCACAAAAATGAAGCTAACAAGATACACCAAGGCATGTATCGTGTTCATCCAGACTCCCTTAGATGGATTCCTAAGTGGCTGCATACAATGCAGCCTCCGAGGGTGTTTTATTTGCAATTTAAATTCCTTTTTCGCCACTTGCTAATTTGCCAGACAGAAGTTAGTGAGTAGCGTAAAGGGAATCCTTTTCTCCACCCTCTGGTCATTTTCCACGTTTTTGTTTTTCACAATAAAAAAAAATTGCTGATATCGGGGTGCCCAATCTCCGTGTCGGCTGTATTTCCCCCTTCCTGCCACTGTGGAGCCCACTCCCAATGTCCCCTAATGTATTTAATTTGCTGACATGGGGTGCCCAATCCCCATGTCAGCACTAGCACCCTCCAGCACTGCCAGTGTGGGACACTGGGTAACCCTCTCCCAGTGATTTGTCACCCTCCCACTCAATACTGTGGCACACTGGGAAGCCCACTCCCAGCATACCCAAACAATGTCTAGTCCCTGTAATAAATAAAACAGTCCCCAACGTCTCCCATTACCTCCCATCACTCCTCTGCACCCACACTCCTGCACCCCTCCTTATCCCGCACTTACCTCCCAAGGTTGGCGGCTGCACTCTTCAGTGGACTGGGACCGTCCGCACTCTTCAAAGCCGAACTGAAGATTTAAGGTAAGCGCCGTATAATGACTGTTAATGGCGTTTTGAACTTATGTTGATATCTCGGCCATTTTTCAAGATTTTTTCACCACATTTTCAACATGGGGTCCTTGGTACCCCACCTCATGAACACGGTCACTGTTTTGTTACTCTGTCCCAAAAAATGATTTTGTGGTCGCTGCGTGGAATCATCTTTCGGAACCGACTAACAAAATGACAGAGCCAGTGTTCATGAGGTGGGGTCCCAAATAGCCCATGTTGCAAATCTGGTGAAAAAATTTCCAAAAAATTACTGAGTTGTGAGTGTGCATTGTGCAGTTTCTACGCACTGTTGTAACTTTGCCAATTTTTTTATATTTCCACTCTCGATTTTCAGCACTGCCATTTTTTCACACCTCCTCATGAACAGTACAGCTGTCATTTTTCACGTCCTGCCTGGAACGTGTTTTCGCATCTGTGGCGCATAATGGCACGGTTGCTGTGCGAAATCAACCTTCATGATGGATTAACAAAATCACAGTGCCAGTGTTCACAAGGGGAGGTCCCAAAATGCCCATGTTGCAAATCTGGAGAAAAAAAATCCAAAAAAATTACCACATTATGAGTGTGCATTGCGCAGTTTCTACACATGCTCGTAACTTTGCCAATTTTTCATATTTTCACTCCAGATTTTCAGCATTGCCATTATTTCACAACACTTCATGAACAGTACAGCTATAATTTTTCAAATCCTGCCAAAAATGTGTTTCACTTCTGTGGCATAGAATGGCATTGCAGTTGTGCAGAATTACATTTCAATGGGGATTTTAAAGTTTTCTGTATTGGGTACATGCGGTGACGTGATAAGAAAGTTATGTTGCACATTTGGGGTGAAAATGATTTAAGATGGCAAAGTTATGAATATTTGTTGCAATTTCACTACGCCTGCTCATAACTTGATGCAAGGAAGCGCAAGGGCCAGATGCCCCTATGTTTCCCCAGCTAGATACATATGCACATCTGTGGAGGGATGGAAGCACAGGGTCTGAAGGACCCTGCGCTCCCACAGTAAAATACAAATGCTATTATACTATCTAAAAAATGAGGAAATAAATTGCAAAGAACTTTGTTAATATATCACTTAAGGTCAACGTGTCAAAAGCAGGCAAATGAGGCGTTAGGGTTTCCAACCCTAACACCCCACCCTGCACAGATGAAGAGGGATCGGAGGGTTGGCACTGGCATCTCCAGTCCCAATGCTCACCACAGTGGGGCAGGTATAGTTAGGGTTGCACGGCCATGTCTATGTTCAACCCAAAATTTTGCATGTTACGAACATACGAAATTTGCCAGCAGATAAAGGGCCTAGAGGTCTATCAAGTCTGCTCGAATGGGCAGCTAGCACCCCTTATTCTGCAGCTGCCCCTCCCTTCCACCCTTCTCCTTCATTAACCCTCCCCCTTGTCCTGCCCCATCCTCGTTTGAAGCAGTCCACTGTTCTACTGCATACCATTTCAGCAGGTAACGCATTCCACCCAGCCACCACCCTCTCTGTAAAAAAATGTTAATAACTTTGCAACTGTTCGTCCAATTCACCTGAAATTTGGCATGCTCAGTGTCGTACAATATAAAAAAAATTTCATTCTGGTCAGATTGCGGTCAGAAGTGCAAAAGGTGTGGAAAATCCTAAACTTTTGCGCATTCTTTGTTATTCCACAGCCCAAACGGGTTTGTCCGCCTGGTCTGAAAATTTCAGGGTATATGGAAACTAGGTCAGGGAAGTGCATTTTGAAGGCTTGGTGAAAAAATATTAATTTGTTCAAAAGTCATTATACTTTAAAGTCTCCCATTCTATCCTGTGGGAAAAAAATATATATGTTCTGTATGACAGTGACCGATTTGTCCACAACAGCACATTTTACTGTCGCATATGCCCTCTGTACTGTCATGGCACCACCATCTTGTTTTCAGCTAGCGGTGCAGAAAAAATGTTAAAGTTTAAGAACTACTGCCCCTAGGTAAACACCAACAGTTGTGTTTACCTAAACGGGGTCCTAGGTACAGCATCCATGCATCACAATTTTTAAAAACACTCAGAAATATGTCTCTTTTGATCTCGTCATTTGTACTGTTGCAATTTGTGACAGTACAAGCACGAAACTCAGTTTCTTTGCCACCTCACTGCCACTACACGGATTGGACATTTGGGCTGAAATTTGCAGGGTGGCAAGCCCTTACACCACAGATCTGCGTTTTGCTTGTTTGGTGCAAAGATTTACACCGATTCCAGAGTTACAGCACTATGAAGCTGCAAATGTTCCCATAGGATAACTCTGTGGTGGCCGTGGCACCTTTCGGCACCTATATCTCGAAAATGGTTCAAAATACGGATTTTTTGCTATGTGCAGCTAAGCACACGTGGGGTGACTAGGTCTTTAATACAACTGCAAAATAATTTTTTTCCACAGTTTCTACGGTTACTGAGATACTGCCAAATAAGCGTTACAAGGGTTACTTGAATACCTCTAGGCCTCTGCTATGTGTCTGTACTTGTGGGTACATGCAGCGCATGGCCCAGAGGGCCTGCGCTCCCACCTACACATACTATTTATGCTAAACTGTTCCCTCCTACACTACGCCTCTATACTCAAGGGTTAGTGGGAGCGCAGGGCCCAGAGGGCCCACACTCCCACCTATGCATATGATTATGCACAACTAAAAGCACAGGGCCTGCCTGAGCTACGTTTCTATACTTATAGGTAGGTGGGAGCGCAAGGCCCAGATGGCCCGCACTCCCACCCATGGATACCATCTTGCAATACTGGGAGCACAGGACCCTAAGGCACTATGTTTCTACACTGATGGGTGGGTGGAAGTGCAGGGCCCAGAGGACCTGCACTCCCACTTATGAATACCATATGGGTAACATTTCACTTTCTCAAAAAGAACAGACAGTCACTGCAAAAAACTCTGTTAATGCATCAGTTAGGCTTGATTCCACAGCAACAAAAGTCTGGAAATTCGATGTTAGGGTTACCAACTCTACCCCCATCCACAGACCAACAGGTGCCAAAGTGTGTCTTGGGGTCATCGGGCTTAACTCTCATCCCATTCTCCTATACTGTACCATCTCAGCTTGTTTACACATGGAATGGGATGAGAGTTAGGGACGATAACCCCAAGGCACACCCCGGTGCCTGTTGATCTGTGGATGGTGGAGGTAGGGTTGTAACCCTAACATGAAATTTCCAGACTTTTGTTGGCATGGAATCAACCTTAACTGATGCACTGACGGAGGTTCTTGCAATGTGTATACACACACACATGCATACACATACATATAGCTTGATGGGTAGTACCAAAAGTAAAACGAGATTCTTTAAATCCACTTTAATAGAAAAGCATGTGTATTTGTGAAATAGAATAGGTGAATGCTGGTGGCTAACTGCATAGGCATACATTACAGTGAGACAGTATGCTATATGTTATCATAAAGAATGCTAAAAAAATAAAATGAGGGAAAAAAGCACAACCTCTACCTTTTCAAATATGTACCTAAAATGTGAGAAACACTAATATATTAATACTATTAATACTACAATTAAATATGATGCAAAAAATACTTTGCAGGAAGAAGATCAAGGCTGCACCACACACTGCCACCTGCCTCTGCAGGCCTACTACCCTAGACAGGAATAGCTCCAATCAGCACACTCACCTGCTTTTGCGGACCTATCCCAGAGGGGGAGTAGTTCCAAATAGTCCACCTACCTGCCTTCACAGGCTGACGAGAGATAGGGAGTGGCTCCAATCAGCACACACCTGACTTTGCAAGCATACCCCAAATAGCAAGTAGTTCCAATCAGTTTACCCACCTGCCTTTGCACGCCTACCCCAGGTAAGGAGTAGTTTTAAACACTATCCTAGCCTGCCTCCTCAGGCCAACCTGGTGTGGGCCGGTTTGCCTACCAGTAACTCTACACTTCCTCTTCTAGTTCCTATCCACCTACCTGGCCTCTGTTAGGCAGAATCCCCCGCAGGCCTGGTCCCTATCCACTTACCTGGCCTCTGTTAGGCAGAATCCCCTGCAGGCCTGCGGTCTGGTCCCTATCTACCTACAGTCATGGCCAAAATATTGGCGCTCTTGCACTGTTTCAAATAACTCACAATTCCTCTAAACACAAGTTGAAATCAACAACAGTACAGTATTTGGTCTCTTTATTTCTCTCTTAATATTACAGAACCTTTGTTTTTGATTCAGAATTTAATATATCCTTTTAAATCAGAAAATGAAAAGAAATGGCATTGACAAAATTACTGACACCCCAGACTTAATATTTGGTAGCACAGCCTTTGGTCAAAACAACTGCAATCAACCGCTTCCTATAGCCATGGATGAGCTTCCTGCACCTCTCTACTGCCAGTTTGGCCCACTCTTCTTGTGCAAACTGCTCTAGTTCTCCCAGATTTTAAGGGTGCCTTCTCCCAACTGCTGTTTTCAGATCTCTCCACAGGTTTTCAATGGGATTTAGATCTAGACTCATTGCTGGCCACTTCAGAACAGTCCAGCGTCTTGTCTTGAACCATTCCTGGGTGCTTTTTGAAGTGTGTTTGGGGTCACTGTCCTGCTGGAAGACCCATGACCTTTGAAGGAGACCCAGCTTTCTGACACTGGGTTCAACATTGTGCTCAAAATGGCCTGGTAATCTCCAGATTTCATGATGCCATGCACACGTTCGTGGCACCCAGTGCCAGAGGCAGCACAGCAACCACAAAACATCACTGAACCTCCTCCATGTTTGACTGTAGGGAAGGTGTTCTTTTCTTTGAAGGCTTCATTTTGTTTTCTGTAAACATAGAGATGATGTGCTTCACCAAAAAGCTCAATTTGGTCTCATCTGTCCACAGGACATTCTCCCAGAAGGATTTTGGCTTGTTCAGGTGTGTTTTGGCAAACCCCAGTCGGGAGTTTCTTATGTCTCTCTCTCAGCAGTGGGGTCCTCCTGGGCCTCCTACCATATAACCCCCTTTCATTGAGTTGGCGACGGATGGTGCGAGTTGAAACTGTCGTACCTTGTGTCTGAAGGTCAGCTTGAATCTGTTTGGCAGTTGATTGAGGTGCTTTCTCCACCATTCGAACAATCCTGCGCTGCAATCTTTGATCAAATTTTCTCTTGTGGCCACGTCCAGGGAAGTTGGCTACAGTGTCATGGGCCTTAAACATCCTGATAACATTACGTACGGTGGAAACAGGAACATCAAGGTCTCTGGAGATTGATTTGTAGCCTTGAGATTGTCCATGCTTGGCTACAATCTTCTGTCTGACCTCCTCAGACAATTCTCTGGCTGTCTTTATTTTCTCCATGCTCACTGTGGTACACACAGTGACACAAAACAGGAGAATGAGTCCTTTTCTCTATTCAAACTGGTTGAATGAGCGATTTTTTATATTGCAGTCACCTGCAACTCACCACAGGTGAGTTCAATTCCAAAGTGAAGGAGAATCACCTGCTTGAAATCTAATTATTTCTAACTACTTCTAAAAGGTGCCAATAATTTTGTCCGGGCCATTTAAGGATTTCTGTGTGGAATAAGCCAAGTCTTAGTAAATTGTTCTGCTTTTTGTGTTTTATTCCACTGCAAACCAAAGAAATACATATGTGGATACCAAAATATTTTTTAATTTCAACAATTTTCTGGAAGGAATGGTGCATTATTAGAAAAAACTGCAAGGGTGCCGATATTTTGGCCGACTGTACCTGGCCTCTGTTAGGCAGAATCCCTGCAGGCCTGTGGTCTGGTCCTATCCACCTACCTGGCCTCTGTTAGGCGGAATCCCTGCAGGCCTGCAGTCTGGTCCCTATCCACTTACCTGGCCTCTGTTAGGCAGAATCCCTGCAGGCCTGCAGTCTGGTCCCTATCCACTTACCTGGCCTCTGTTAGGCAGAATCCCTGCAGGTCTGGTCTCTATCCACTTACCTGGCCTCTGTTAGGCAGAATCCCCTGCAAACCTGTGGTCTGGTTCCTATCCATTTACCTGGTCTCTGTTAGGTAGAATCCCCTGCAGGCTTGCGGTCTGGTCCCTATCCACCTACCTGGCCTCTGTTAGGCAGAATCCCCTGCAGGCCTGGGGTCTGGTCCCTATCCACCTACCCGGCTCCTGTTAAACAGAATTCCCTGCAGGTCTGTAGTCTGCCCTGCAGATGACCTACTGACGTCGCTAGGTGAGATGCACACTCCTGCTTAGTGTCACTCACGATTCAGGGTTGCTGATGTGAGAGTTGCTCGATCTTATGGGATTTCAACAGTAGACTGCAGGTGCGCTAGTGGCTGGCTGCAGTCACATGCTCACTCTCTTCCCTAATGGCACCAAAGCCAGCTATTTTTTGTCCTGCCCTCAACCCAATCTCTGCTTTGACCTCCCGCTACCCCCTCCCAACAGAAATCCCCTACTAACCATTAAATAAAAAAAGAAGACTTCCCTTGACATCACAGCCTCAGCAGCAGCACAGGAGAAGAGCTCCCTTCTCTTCTGATTAAAAAAACTTCACCCTCTTAACTTCTAACTGCTCCTAAGTCATCAGGGTGCCAGCTAGATCTGAGGGGGAAGACTGACATACCTGGGCCTGGTCACAAAAGCTTTAAACATAAAGAGATTAAGACGGAAGCCACAGCGTGTCTCCAGCCAGCTCCAAGGTCCAAGAATATGACAAAGACCAAGAACAAGACAGGCTCACTAGACTCTTTATGTGGAAATAAAAACCTCCCGATGGGCAAACCAGCAGGAATTCTGCCACCTCAATGATCAACTAGATACAGTTGAAAGAAGAGCGGAGGAAGCCGAGGAGAGAGTGATGATTGTAGAAAATGGGACACTTCAGCTGGGCTCAGCACTTGAGTCACTCCTGCACCATACTGTTGCTTTACAAGAAACATGCATAGATATGTGAGGCTTGGTCCTGAAGGGATAACTTTAGGCTAACGGAGCTATCACAAGACTCTGAAGTAGGTGGCATGTGTGACTACTTGACCAACTTCTTATGAGACGTGCTAGCCCCCCAAAAAAACATGGAGATCCGCACAGAATGAGTTCAGAGAATGCTCCTTCCAAAGCCAATTTACACATGCGCTCGACTCTGCCCAATCTTAATGAAATTCTCAATCTTTCAGGTTAAGGAGGAAATCCTGAAAATAACTTGGCAGAAGAAAGAGGACAGGCATAATGCAGTGTGCCTCTACTTTGATCAAGATTATCCTCCTGACATTCAAACATAAAAGGCAACAGTACATGGATGTTATCAATGCACTCAGCGCTAAGCAAATAAAGTTTCAAACCCCTTAGCCCGCTAGACATTTAATCTTCTGGGAGGATGGTGTATGGCTGTATCATGACCCCAAGAGAGCAAGGGCTGCACTAAAAGAACGTGAGATACCTATGGGACCACGCTCACAGAAACAGACTGACCCTACTAAACCAACCACAGAAGAACAGAGAACCGTCCGACAGCAACCGATTAAAGCCATGGGTCAAAAGGCTGCTCTCCACATCTTGACCGAAATCCAAGGACTACCCAACCAATTCCAAGGTCAGGCTACAAGAGAATGCATATTTCTGAAATAGAAGAGGTGCACGCTAACACACATGAGAAGGGCTAGAACTTTTTCATTCTCTAGCGAAATACTGCTCTTTAATTGGTGGGTAAAACTGCCACAGCTACATTTATTTATTTTTGATAGCCCGGGGTCCTTAATTTACGGTAAGGGTAGGGTGATCAGCCCAAGTACACAGACTTCTGAGAAGATGGACTGGGAAGGGTGCGACTCATTTCTTATGACCTGCAAGCTGAACACCAGTGAGTATGACAGCTTCCCTTGTTCTTTGGTTTGTGACAAGGTGGAATAGGACCCTGTCCCAGTTGTTATAGAAAGTGTTTAAATGCAAGGATCTATTCTTTCCTTTTCTGTCTCTGCTCCGTTTGGTTGCGTAACCAAATTTTCCTGTGAGACCTAGGATTTGATCAACTTCAACAGCCTTGCAATTCTTTGCCTCTCACTGTCTCTCAGTCCTCTCTTGCTGCCTGTTTTTCTTCCCTTGCATATCTGCTAATATAAAAATATATGCCTTGCCATTCAATATATGGAAATGTAACTGATATTGGGATTCCCTCCGATTAGAAAATATATAGTGTTATTAATGAAATGTAATGTATGTAATTGTATTTTGATATTATTGCAAAGAGCTATTAGAAGCTCAAGAGGTTACCCGAGTTCAATTGTTAAGCCTTTTGCAAAAGCTGTGCAAAAGGGACCTCCGCTCAAGCACACTGTGTTCTAGCAGCCCTGCCTGATACTTATGAGAACAAAACACCTTGGAAGAAGCAGGATGCTTGTTGAGAATGGGGGTTGGAAAGGACGTAAGGGAGCTGAGCTGCAATTGCTGAAAATGGGACACAGAGACTGAAGGAAAACTTTATTTTATTTTTCCCTTTGTAAATAGTTATACTGAACAAGTTAGTTTTTTATGTTACTGCTACTGTAAATAAATATTTTTGGTGACTTCTACAACTGCTCCTGGTTTTCCTATGCTTCCTGACCTGTGCCTCGACGACATGGTTCAGTGTTGATTTAAAAGCTGACTAACTGAAGGTGAGGTGCACAAAGTGCTTTGAGTATGGTGCACATGACTCAGGGGCATTGTTTAGCCCATGCTACCGGCCATCTCGAATCCTAGGTTTTTGGCCACATCAGCCCCCTTTGCTTACCCCCCCCACAAAACCCAAAGACCAGAAGAGGCAAGTTGGAATTAGGTTGTAGCTACAGAGACACAAAGTTACTGGAATAGCCGCAGTGCTACGGAGACAGGAGAAGGGGAGAAAACAGGCTGATAATGCTTTTGTTTGTTTGTTTTTCTTTTTTGCAGGGGGAATCAGGGTGAATGGAAAAATTTACAATTAAACGTATATGTTAATGCCTTGCTGACAGATAGCTCACAGGATGTATAAATCATATTGATGAAGTAACACAGCATCACCTGACAAAGTCTTATTTGAAGGACCAGGAGCCAATGCTGTACCTTGAATTACAATTATGCATAGGCCTATGTTAGTTTCCCACCACCATGAGACTGAAGAGTAAAATGTGTTAATATGCAGTGTGGTATAGGAACTGTAATTAATAGCTCTGTTATTATCTAGGATGCTGATAGATGGTGTGTCTGGGGCCAGGAATGGGGGCTGTGCAGATCTGGCCCTCAGTGAGGGGGCATGGGTCGTCTTCACCTGGAACTCGCTGTCTCTGGGCCCCAGCGTGACCTACCCAGGAGGATAGGAATCTTCCTACACTAATATTGCTGGCAGCTATGCTGCAAATATGTAGCATTCAGCACCCCAATAGAAGGCTTCAGACCTCACTGAAAGTGATTTAACTTCCTTGCACCTTCTCCTCTGTATACCTCATGCTTAAGCTTACTCATCTAGTTAACAGCACACCCCTGCAGCATAATGTACCCTTATATGCTGACCAGTCTGAAGCTAGCATGGAGCCCCAGGTCCAGCTCAACGCCTCTCCCCTCAAACTGAGAGGCTGAATGAGGCCATACTGGTTATTCCTTAGGGTATGTACCTACGTAATACTATCCTTTGTTTATTTATGATTGGGAGTGATGGGAAGGCAGGAAGGGGCAATGGCTGAATATTTTCTGGGCAGTGGTATGTCTTTCTGTTTCTTCAGTTATACTCACCAGGCTCTCAGAGTACAATAGCAGCTCGTGTAGTGGTCTTCTACTGTGGGGAGCTACACCACAGCTAAAACTTTCTTGGTGGCATATGAAGGAGGAGGTGCAGCACTAGGAAGGCTCAGGAATATTACGCTATATTTCCCAGTGTTGGAAGTGCTTTACTGTTGCTACATTTCACAAGGTTAGCCCTGTTAGCTCTATACCTGTTTTCACAATTATGCTGGAGGTATACTTCTAGAACCATAAATGAGTCTTGGTTTGTGGGGAGGGATAACATCCTCTATGTGAGTGGATATGCCCGACACTGTTAGGGTGATGTACTAATGGCTAATGAACAGCTATGTACTTACCATAACAGTAGATCTTCTAGATAATCTCTTTCATCAGGCAACACCTATGGGACTATAGCTGGCAGGCACTAGGACAACATGAAAACTTTTGAAAGCAGTTCACTAGGGGCCACCTCGACAACGTCCTACTTCAGTACTTCCCATATAAACATGGGTGGCCTTCCTCCTCAGTTTCTCGGGAGATCATACTTGAGGACCTCCTGTAGGAACTGGCAGAGAACCTATGGCTCTGCCTACCAGGCGAGGCAAGAAGCAGAAGGTAGACATTTCTGGTGAAAGAGATAGGAGTTACAGAGCTCTATATCCTAAGGGGGATGGAGGGTAGGTTGGCAAGGCCTGATGAAAAAGAGTCTCTCGGAGATCTACTGTTATGGTAAGTACGTAAGTATTCTATTTTCTTCAAAGATATCTCTTTCATCAGGCCAAACCTATGGAATGAGTACCAAGCAGTACTGACAGAGAAACAGGCTGGGTGGCTGGAGCCTACAGGCCTAATAAAGTGAGCCTTGAAGCACAGATAGGCCAAAACCTGCCCTCTTCCTTGAGGCAATGTCCAGACTAATGTTTAGTGAAGGTGTGGACAGTACTCAAGTGGCCACTGCACAAATCTTAGCAGCAGACACATTCTTGAAACAGGCAACAGAAGAGGCCATGCCTCTAGCTGAATGCAGTGAAGGCCATGAACAACCCCAGGAAGTTCATTACTATACTTCCTGTAACAAAGCAATACAGCTGGCCAATCATTTGGACAAACACTGTTTAGAAACAGAAGCAAACTCTTTCCCAGGGTGAAGAAAAAGCTGCGAACACTTCCTGCAGTCCTGTGTATGGTGTATATAGTACCCAAGTATTCTATGTACATCCAAAGTATAGAGTAATGCTTCCCCTGGAATGGCATGCTCAGGAAAATAAACTGTCAGGTGCATAGTTTGATTCAAAGTAAACTCAAGACACCACCTTTGGTAGAACCTTATGATTGGTGCGTAAAGACACTCTCTTTGTGAAAAAGCAAATAAGGAGGCACACACATTAGAGCCTGAAGCTCTGAAATTCTTTGAGCAGAAGTAATAGAAACTAAAAATAATACTTTCCAAGATAGAAAGCACAGACCACAGGTCGCGGTAGGCTCAAAAGGAGCCAAAATAAGCTTTCTAACACAAAATTCAGGTCCCAAGCTGGGACTGGATTGCAGATAGGAGGCTTCAGGTGCAGAATGCCTCTCAAAACATCGAGCCACCTCCAGCTGGACAACCATCACGACCCTCAAAAAGGCTTAAATGCCAGCCAAGTGCACTTTGATAGAATTACATTGCAGGCCTGCATCTGACAAGGACAACAATACTCCAGAACCCAATTTACCGGACAGGTGAACAGATACAGTTGGTGAGAAGCGGGCCACAAAGCAAACTACTTCCACTTCATAAAATAAGTGGCTCTAGGGTAAGGTTTTTTTTTTTTTATCATCATTTTTTTGGTCCCGCACCAGATTCATCCTAAAGGGAAATGTCCATGAAGAATTGGGCCATGCCTGGGTGTAAGGCATTGCCAGATTAGCTGTTTTGCAAAAGTAATCATTTTTTTACCTTGCAAATGAAAGAGTTCCTAAATATCTGGTTGACCCAGCCTCCCACCTGCTGGCATTTCAGCGCTGATGCAGCGTCCCACAACTCACCGTAGCTGCCTCTGTGAGTGTTTCCAATGGGAAGCAGCTGGGGGGCGCACCACATACTGTCAATGGAAGTGCTAGTGTTCAAAGCTCCAGTTTTGAGTTCATGCCCTGGCAGTATATTGACTAGGTATAGACTGGCAGCTGAGTGCCAGTCTATACCTGGTCTTGGTATAGCGCAGGGCATGTAGTTTAAAACCGGAGCTTTGAATACTAGCACTTCCATTGACAGTATGGCACCTCCCGGCTGCACCCGATATGAAACGCCATACAGAGACAGACGAGGGTTGTGGGTGCACCCTGTCAGCGCAAAATGCCGGTGGGTGGGAGGCAGGATCAACCAGATACGAGGAAGCTCTTTAATCATTTACAAGGTAAAAACATTATTACTTTTGCAAGACAGCTAATCGGGCCATGCCTTACACCCAGGCATAGCCTGATTATTCATGGACGTTTCCCCTTAACAGAGCTCAGCTCCACCCCACCAACTGCCCCCTACCATGCCCAGGCTAACCTCTCCGGTCGGGGCTGCTGGACGGGCACCCCCTCCCAAGCACACTATTTGGCAAGCCCGGCTCACCACCCTCCAGGTTGGGGCCACGGGAGTGGGACCACCCCCCACATTATTTGGCAATGGGGGCAGTGGCAGAGCGGGGCTTCATACTCGGGGGCTGGCTTTTTCTGAATGCTGCTGTAGTTTCCCTTGAGGCGGGACATGCAATGACGTCAGTGGGACCAACCCGACATCTGTCCTGCCTCCACACATCTTGAGTACCAATTCAGACACGTCCCCTGGCCTCCGCCAGGGGTCACTAATGTGTCGAACACTTGCCCTCATCCCCCCCCAGAAGACAGCGATACCCTGGACGCTCAATCCTTCTCAACCCGGCCGGCCCTCCATCTCCCGGGTCCATTCCCTAACCCGGGATATCTGTGTTTCAAGTGGACACCTTGCCGCTGCACTGGCGTTCAGCCAGTGGAAGGTTTTCTAGCAGTCACCAAGACATCAGTCATCTTTTGTGACACCCCAAACTGAGCAATGGCTATGTCCTCAGGAGCCTTGCATGAAGGTGCAGTGACTTGAGGACTGGATGGACCAGGGTTCCCTGCTCCTGTGACAGCAGGCCCAGTCATACTGGTAGAGATACTCGAGGTTACACCGTCAGCTGCTGCAATAATGGGAATCAAATCTGATGAAGCCACAGGGGCAAGGAGTATGAGAGCTGTCCCTCCATCTGAAGCTTGATTAGCACTCTCTGAATGAGCAGGATGGAAGGAAAGGCATACAGGAATCTTCTTTTCCAGGAGATAAACTCCAGGCCCTGGAGCAAGCGAGCAGAAAAGTGGCAGTTCTGCGTTGTGTGGGGATGCAAAAAGGACAGACTCTGGATGACCTCACCTGTCAAACAGATCTTCTACAATCAACGTCAGCAGTTCCCACTCGTGCGTCTTGGACTGTGACCGGCTTAATCTGTCTGCCAGGACATTTTGGACTCCTGGAACATGTACTGCTGACAGGTCCAGACTGTGTTCCAGAGTCCAATAAAAAACTCTCATTGCCACCCCACACAGTGGGTAGGAATGAGTACCCCCTGCTTGTTGACGTAATGCATAGCAGTGATGTCCATCTGGATTAACAGAGGACCTGGGGATAGATGGCTCTGGAAGGCCTGCAGACTACAGAGAACAGCCCTCAATTCTAGCACATTTATGTGGAGGTTGCTTTCCACTTTGATCCACATACCTTGCGTTTCATGGGGCCCCAGATGCACCCTCTAGCCTATCCCCAAGGCATCTGTAGTGAGGATCTGATGAGGAGAGGGGATCAAGAAGGGAAACCCCCTTCAGCAAATGGTTGGGTTCCATCCACCACTGAAGAACCTTTCGGACAGAAGTGGTTACTAGAACTTTCTCTGCTAGGTCGTCTAAACACTGGTTCCACTGGACTCTTCTGGTCCACTGGGGGATTCTCATGTGTAGTCTGGCCAGTGGCACTGTGGTGATGGCTGCTGCCATCAGGCGTAGGAGTCTCAGGAGTGTCCTGGCTATAATATATCTGTTGCTGTAAACCATCTGGGCCTGTGCAATCAGGCATTCCGCCCTGTCCTGCGGTAGAAAGGCTAGGCCTTGAGCCGTGTCCAGGACTGCCTGTATGTACTGCAAGTGTTGGCAAGGGATCAGTACTGACTTGGGCACACAGATGATAATCCCTAGAGCCAACAGGTGTCTGGTGCAGTCTAGGGTGTGGTAAAGCTGCTCCTTGGAGAGAGCTCTGAGAAGCCAGTCATCCAGGTAGTGGAAGACATATAGGCATCAGTGGAAGCAGGCCTTACAGAGTGACCATTCTGAACTTCTTGTACTCTGTAAAAAGGTTCAGGTCCCTGAAATCTAGAATGGTCTTAGATCTCCTGTCTATTCTGGAACTAGAAAGTATCAAGGATAGAAAGTACAGTTACGTAAGAACTTACCTAGATCTTCAAGAGCGGTTCCTGCAGTAGGTGATCACATATAGGACTCCGCCCTCTGGCGTCAGGACTGCACGGCAAGCTTTTCCAGCAATGGTTGCGGGGGACCACCCACCAGATGTCACGTGACGGATGTCAGTGTCGTCCTATATAGTGGGCGGTCCCCACGCCCAGCCCCCCAGTTCTCCGCCCAGAGATCCAAGTAGAGGAGAAAGGATGAAACCCTTAAGCCCAGTTACAAAAATGCCAAAAGAAATGCAAAAACTGGGGAAGGTGGGAGGAAAATCTGACTGCAGGAACTTCTCTTGAAGATCTACTGTTACAGTAAGTTCTTACATAACTACTATTTACTTGAGAGGGTTCCTGCAGTAGGTCGTCACAATCTTAGGGTAGCTGGGTCATTCCACTGGGGCATCAAACAGACAAGGCATACTGATGAATCCTGGTAGAGACGAAACACGTGTCTCACGTCATCTGTTGGCACCCTTGCAAACTGTGTGAGAGGCCTGTCGGCACCGTGCATTTCTGCTTAAAGTTGAACCAGCATAGTATTCTGTGGTGATTTGCATATGCAGCCCATCATGTTTTGCATTGTGGGGGCATGTGTGAATTTGTATTTCTTTGACACTTGACTTCCCGGCCAAATGCCCTTTGGGGTAACCATTGCCTCAGTGCTTGCGCGAAGAGGTTTTTTGTCTTCTTCATCACATACAGGACTGATTCCCAAGCAGTCACTCATAAAGTGATGGAGAGAGTCATGGGAGGAGGAGCAACTGAAAAGAACAGAACAGGACCTGCCTTAGGACAGCAGACCCTGCACTATACTGGGAGGCAGTATAGCGCAGTGGTTTAAGGCTCTGAGCTGCAAATCTGGTGACATCCAGCAGACCAGACCTGGGTTTGAACCCCACAGCTTCCACTTGCATACTGTGTGACCTAAGCAAGTCACTTAACTTCCTGTGCTCTCAGGTTGCACCTGTAAAAAGTTTTCAGCTTAGTGTGCTAGTCCTGGTTAAATAACTAACAAAAAAAAAAAAATGTCCAGGCTAAACCCAGCCCTATGGCTAAGACAATGTCCAGACTGTAATGCATCGTGAAGGTAGGACTGAACTCCAGGTAGCTGCTGCACAAATTTCCGCTGCAGATATGTTCCTCAAGAAGGCTGTGGACACCGCTATTCCTCTAGTGGAATGACCTCTGACTTCCCCCGACAGAGGTCTGTCATACTTCTGATAACAGAAGCGAATGCAGTTAGCGAGCCACTTGGATAAGCACTGCTTAGACACCGCTGACGCCATGGATTTGGGGGCAAAAGAAATGAAAAGCTAAATCGGATTTCCTGGTGCCTTTAGTCCTATGTAAGTAACATCCCACTTCTGGAGGGAGGTTTCTGGCAACACCAAGGATGGGGGCACAACAGGTGAGGGTAGGCAGCAGAATTCCCCTTGCAATGGCCAGTTCAGCGGATGGTGTTAGCATGTAGCTAGTCTCGTATGCAGCACCCAGTTTATTATTTACTGCTTTGCAGGTAGTTTGAATATCAAAGTTAAGACCCAGGGATTGATCCAGCAAGACCCCAAGATAATTAAAGGATAAGACAAGATTCCAATTTAGATTCATGCAAGTCAAGGACCGTAAGTGTCGAAGGACCGATTCTAAGTTTAGGGACAGAGCCAAAAAGCATGGTCATTGTTTTCTTTCATTAAGAACCAATTTATGATCATAGAGCCAATTTTGGATGCTCCTGAAGTCACAGGAGAGGGGAGAGTTAAGGTCATCAACTTTGTTTGCGCTGGTATAGATGACAAGATCATCCGCATATAAGATAGATGAGCAGTTACTAAGGGCACAAAAACATTATTGATAAAGACTGAGAAAAGACGGTCCCAAGATGGGTACTCGAGGTACACCAATGCTTATTGCTGCAGCGTCAATATACCGAGCCAAATTTCACCATTTGACACCTGTTAGATAGGCAGCTGTTAAACCACTTTACAACTGGAGTAGAGGAGCCCAGGTTTGTCGGGCCACATAGGAGCAGAGGATGGCCTACCAGGTCAAAGTCCTTTGCAAGGTCAATAAAACAGCTCCAGTAAGGCGCCTTGCATCCATATTTGAGAGAACGTCTAAGGTAAGTTTGATTGATTGAGGGTGAACTCTGAAACCACCTTGAGAAGAAACTTAGGATTGGTTCGTAGGACCGCTCAGTCTTTATGAAAAATCAAATAAGGCTCCTTACACATCAGGGCCTGAAGCTCTGATATCCTTCAAGCAGAAGTAATGGCAACCAAAAATAGCACTTTCCAGGAGAGACAGCACAAGTCACAGGTCATCGCTAGTTCAAAAGGGGGAAGTGTAAGCTTCTCAATTACAAAATTCAAATCCCAAGGTCGGGTGGGGTGGGGTTACATGTAGGGGTTTCAGATGGAGAATCCCTTTCAGAAAGGTTTTTGACATTTCCAGCTCAGCCACTGGTTTTCTCCCTATCAAATCATGATAGGCTGGAATGGCCGACAGATGAACTTTGAGGGAGGCGTAAGAGAGATCCGAATCAGACAGGTACAACAGATGGTCCATAATCTGTGGAGCAGAGCATGTAAAGGGGTTCCAAGCTTTTCGCACAGTCCAAATGGAAAAATGCTTCCATTTCATAGCATACGTCGATCTGGTAGAGGGCTTTCTGGCCTCTAGCAGAACCTAGGCGATCTTGTGTGAAACCCCGAAATGAGACTTTAAAATGTCCATAGGAGCCACGCAAGATGCAGGGTCCTGAGCCCGGGATGCACTAAACTGCCTTGATCCTGAGTCAACAGGTTGTGTCTGAGAGGAACAGGAACTGGGGGTTCCACTGAGAGCTGCTGCAGAAGCGGAAACCAGATTTATCCTGGCCAGAAGGGAGCACTCAAGATCATCTGGGCTCCCTCTGCCTGAAGTTTTAGTAGAACCCTCTGAAGGATGGGAAAGGGAGGGACGGCATACAAGGACATCCCCCTGCAACAAAGTGACAACATGTCGTGCCAAAAGCACCAGGCTCTGAAGCGAGTGAGTAAAAGCTGGGAAGCTTTGCGTTGAATGGGGAGGCGAACAGATCTAGGTCTGGGTGACCCCATCTCAGGAACAGAGAATCTGCTACTTCCTGACTGAGTTCCCATTCGTGGGCGAGGGACGAGATTCTGCTGAGATTGTCTGCCAGACTGTTTAGAACTCCTGGAACGTGTATGGCAGTGAGGAACAGACCGTGCTGAATTGCCTAGTTTCACACCCTCATTGCCTCCCTGCAAAGGGGGTATGATCGAGTGCCTCCTTGTTTGTTGCTATACCAGACTACCAACATGTCTGTCTGGATTAGCAGTGACCCCTTTGACAGAATGGATTGGAAGGCCTGAAGAGCATAAAAGACTGCTCTCATCTACAGGATATTGATGTGGAGCTGCATCTCCGATTGGGACCACGAACCCTGGGTGCGGTGGTCCCCTAGGTGTGCTCCCCAATCCAGACAAGATGCATCTGTGGTGAAAGCCAAAGCGGTGGGGCTTCAGAATGGAAGGCCCCTTGAAAGGTTCAGAGGGTCTAAGCACAGAGTAGATCCTTCTGGACTGCACTGGAGATCAGAACCGTGTGGTCTAGATCGTCGGACGCTGATCCCATTGGACCCTCAAGGTCCACTGGGTGATTTTCATATGCAACCTGGCAAATGGGACGCGGAGATGGAGGCCGCCATCCGGGCCAAAGCGTAACCACACTCTGGCCGGAAGACACCTGGAAGAGATCAGAATGGTGACTTGCTCTCGAATGGTCTCCGCCCTGTCTGGGGGGAGGAAGGCTTTGCACAGGATCGTATCCAATATGGCCCCAACGAACTGAAGGTTATGGGAAGGGATAATGGTCGACTTTGGGAAGCTGACCACAATACCCAGGTGAGAAAGGGCCAAAGTGCATGACAGAGCTTCCAGTAAACTTTCCCTGGACGGGGCTGACAGTAGCCACTCGTCCAGGTAAGGAAACACTGCTATCCCCCAATGGCATAAGGCCACTGTCACCACCACAAGGCACTTGGTAAAAACCTGAGGTGCCAAAGAGAGGCCAAAGGGGAGGACTATAAACTGGTAGTGCTCCCCCGGAAACAGAACCATAGGAAGAGACGGTGGCCCGGGAACACTGGGATGTGCAGGTAAGCATCCTGCATGTCCAGTGTGCAGAGCCAATGATTCTCCTGTAGAAGGGGTAGACGGCACTGCAGTGTCAGAATGCAAAACCTTTTGTACTTACGTAAGGTTTGGTTGCTGAGATCCAGTATGAGTCTGAGATCGCCCATCTATTTTTGGAACTAGAAAAAAGTGGAAGTAAAATCCCTTCCCTCTTTGGGGCAGAGGGACAGGCTCTATGCTGCACTCTTGCTTAGAGACCTGATTTCTTCTTTGATTAGAGGAGCTTGCTGAGGAGAGTAAAACAAGCGAACCAGAAGAGTCTGGGGAATCTCCAGAAACTCCAGAGTGTGCCCTTTGAGACTAGTATTAGGACCCATGTCTGTCTGTGACATCCCTCCATTCCTGTGCTAGGAGGAATCTCCCTCCAACTGGCTCCTTGCTCACCAGCACAGGAGGGAGGTGGTAGCCAGTCAAGAGTGGAGGGTGGGGGGAGGTCCCCAGATCTTCACTGGTTCTTAGAGGCGGGGGACGGAAGGGGCACTCGTGGCCTTTCTTTTCCCTGTCACTGAGCAAAGGGTTGTTTCCCCTGTCTCTTGGTCTGTCTCCAAAAAGGGCTGTTTCTTTTGGGTTCCTGATTGGTACATGGACCTCACAGACCTTAAGGCTTGGCCGCTGTCCTGTAGGCTTGTGATGATGTCTTTGGTGTCACCTCCAAAAAGCACTGAGCTTCAGAAAGGGGCATCTTGTATCGCAGACTGGACATCGTTAGCGAGGCCAGAAATGCAAAGACAGGCATGTCGTCTGAGGGACACTGCTGTGGCGGAGGAAAGAGCTACCATGTCCACGGTGTCATAGGTAGCCCTGAGTGCATGACCGCACAAAATTTTGGATAATCGCAGGTCTCTGACCAACTCCTCCTTGAGTTCCGAAGACTTGAGAGCCTGGATCCAGGACTCAAGTTTAGTCATGGTAGTCTTTTGGAATGTAACCATGTGCGCAACATAATTAAGGGATTGGAGAGAGCCCTTGGCAGAAGAAAACACTTTTCTGACATACTGGTCCAGCTGCCAAGACTCCTTGTTTGGAGGAGTAGCGATCATATGTTTGGTGCCACTGACTGGTCATGGGCCACAGCAATGACGACGGAGTCGGCTTTGGGATGGGCGTCCAGGAAGGAAACTCCTCCTGGAGCATGGTAGATTTGATCCGCCTTTTTGGGGATGGCCGGAATCGATTGAGGCAGCTGCCAGACAGTCCTGATGAGGTCTTCATGAGGAGCCGTCCAAGGGGGGACCGGGATTGGGGAAGCTGACTCTAAATCTAAATGTTTAACGAGGCGCTTCTCATAGGATCCTGCTCCTCCGTATTCTAGCCGCTGGATTATATGTAAAAGTTCAGTAAAGGAAGGGTCCTCAGGGGGGACTCAGGAGAATCCTCATCGAGGAGTTGTCCAGATCCTCCTCCTCCAGAACCAGAAGATTCATCCCGAGTCCAGACTGAGAGGATGATCTCTTGAGCTTTAGTCCCCGATACGTGCACTGTCGAGTGAACCGAGCTGACGGGAGAGAGACCGGGGAGGAGGGATAACCACCGGAACTGGCAGACAGTGTTTGAGATCAGATACCAGTTCAGTCCTAGCCTCCTTCCACCAAAAGCTGATCAAGGCCTGAAAATCCTGCTGGGAAGCAGGAGAAGGTGGTGGAGGTAGAATATGGGTGGGTGGGTAATAGTAGCTTGAAGCACCCTGACCATGGAAAGGGGGTGGGTGACCCTGGTAAAAGTGATACCCAGAATAGTGGTACCCTGAATAAAAGGGATCTGATATGGGACCAACGGGTGATATGCTGATGTCGGGCCATAAGGGTAGTATCCTGGAGTGTAAGGCCTAGAAGGTCCAGGTACAAATCCCTGGGTGAGGATTCCTGGCGTCAGAGGGATTATCGTCAGACAAGTCATCGTGTGTATGCTGGCAACATCGGAGCCAACAAAAAAACAGACATAGTCAGGATTGGACGCGAGGGTCCTGATGGAGGAGACGACCAAATACAGGTTGGTGCTGCCATCTGGATCGGACGCGAGGGTCCCAATGGAGGGACATATAAAACACATGTCACGGTTTCTGACGTCGGAGGCAGTAGAGCAGATGTAAGGAGACCTGTCGACGGGTCTAACGAGCCAGAGAGTGAGACTGGGACGTCTGAAGTCATTGTCGGAGCCTCTGGAGCAGACGTAAAAGGAATTGACACTGGGGTGGAAGGAGGGAGAGCCACCACCAGAGATCCAGTCCCCTCCTCTGTGCCAGTGGTGACCACGGGAGATGGAGGGACCGCCTGGGGAGGTGGTAGGGAGGGTTCCCGCTCAGGCGAAGCCTGAGGGGACGAATGGCTGTCAGCCACACAGTTACTCGTCTGGACATCAGTTGTATCGGCGTGAGCCTCCGACGGGACAGCGTGGTCCGGATGGATGTCAGGGATCACTGACTGATTGAACTCTAAGATGACCGGGTGGTGGAGGGAAGAACCCTTGACCAACTTACCGGTGGAGGCCAGGCAAGTCCCAGCAGAGTCCTGGGACCTCAACTTAATGGCAGCCAGGCGGGACCCGGAGGAGCTGGGAGCCAACTTGCCGGCTAAGACTGGGCGTTCGCTGGAGGAGCTGGTGGACGACTTACAGTAGTAACTGGAATAAAAGCAACGCAGAACAGGTACCTAGAGGAGCTAAGCGTGGCCTGAAGATCCCAGTAGGGCAGGCGGCGGGAACGGTCTTGCTGGTGAGGGCCTACTAGGATCCCCTCAGTCCTGATGTTCTGAGTGTCCCTTCTCCGGTCATTTCTTTTCTTGATTCTGAAGAAAGGGAAGATCGGAATCCTAAGCATCTGCATTTCTTTTCGAGCTAAGCCATCCAGTACTTCAAAGCGTGGGCATCCAGGGCCTGTTGCTGCCTTTTCCGAGTGGCCTGGTTGAAGGGCAGGCAGTCTGCGCAGGCCGCGATATCATGCTCTGGGCCCAAGCAGAAGAGGTTACAGAGGTGGCTGTCCTCATGGGGGATTTGGGCACCACACTTCTTGCACTTCTTCGTTTTGGTCGGTGGAGACAACATAAGTGAAAATAAAAGAACAAGTAGAAAAAACAAGCAAAATGGCTATCGGCTGGGCAAGTGTTACCGCGAGGTACTCCGCTCAGGTTTATGGTGGGCGGGCGTGGGGACTGCCCACTATATAGGGTCATGTTGACGTCCGTCACTTGACATTTGGTGGGCGATTCCCTGCCAAGTATTGCTGGAAAAGTTTGCCATGCGGTCCTGACAACAGAGGCATAGTCCCATATGTGATGACCTACCGCAGGAGCCCTCTCAAAGTAAGATCCCTGTGTTCCTTTGCTCTACTGGGACATGTTCTCTTGCCCTTTTCTGCAGTAGGGTGTGAATTTCCTTCAGGAACAATGGGAAGTCACTGGTGGATGGTCTGGGGGCAGTTCTGGAAGTTTCAGAGCATGGGCTTATGCTATTATCTGCAGGACCCAAGCATCTGAAGTTACCTTCCTCCACTGGTTCAGGAGGCGGGAAAGGTGATCCATGTCAACCACGCCTGGACGGACTGGTGGTGGGGAGCAGGAGTCAGGCTGGTTGCTGCAGATGCTGCCATAGTGCCACATCTAGGGGCTTTTGAGTGGGCATCTGGGGTGGTTCCTGGTGGGGGTAGGGTTGCTGCTGCTGCTCTGCCCTTACCCTACTGTCTGGCTGTAGACCAATGTCAGGTAATGTTGGATGAATGGGCACCCTCTGTCAAGTTCTTGTTTGAGTATTATAGAGGAAATGGACTGATTTCAGGGTTCCACCTGAGGCCTGTAAATTGGACAGAATGTCCTGCACATCTGATCCAAACAGCTTATATCCCTGAAGAGGGCACCAAGGATGAACTGTTGAATGTCATTTGCAAATCCAGCCACTGTGAGCCAGGAGTACTTCCTAGGGGCATATGGCAGTGACAGCTGCCCTGGCAGAGGCACTGGAAATGTCATAGGTGGAGCATAGGAAGTGTTTACCTAAGTTAGCACCTGTTGTGAGGGCATTTAGTATCTCCTGCTTAGGGAGGACCTCTGGAAGGACCTGGGTGGCTGCCTTGTCCTTCCTCCAGAGATATTTTGGTATTTTACCATATGGGCCTGGTAGTTTGCAATCCTCAGGCCCAGAGAAGCACAATCAAACGTCCTATTCCCCAAGACATCAAGCTTCCTGGACTCCTTGTCAGGAGCAAGAGAACTAAGGTGATTTGGTACATTAAACCTATCATGAGCTGCGGATGACTACAGAATCTGCCACAGGCTGGCCTGCAAAAGGTTTACACTGCAGCCAGTTATATTAACTCTTAGGAAGCTGCAGCACTGAAAAGTCTTGAAGAAAATAAAAACTTAACAATACAAGCTCCAGCCAGAGTCGACACAGGTGTGGCGAGCTTGCAACGCTCCAAAGAGCGGGTGCTGCTGAGTGCCATCTCCAAGATGGTGGCAGTGATGCAGCTGCGCATGTGTGGCATTTGTGCATGCTTAGTTGTAGTGAATGACAATGTGCCATTTGCAAGATGGCAGTATATGAGCTTCTTGCGAATATGTGAAGCTTAATGCACAGTTCTTGTCCTGAAATCTGAGTAACAGCCGAAATAGTGCAGTAGTTACACCGTGGTGGAGTGTTGCAAGCTCCGCTGGATTTTTGGAAGGATACTTCCAAAAGTCCAAAGGAAGGTGCCACGATCGACTGTTTTAAGGCACAGAAAGCAAAACGGCTGTAGGTTCTGCCCACAGCCGCAAAAAACAGCTGAGGTGGGGGGTCAGTTTTAATAATGTCTACAACACAGTATGTAAGAAAAATAGCTTTTTGATGTATTGTGCTATGTAAAGCTAAGAAGGGATACTACTGTTAGGTTTAAAACAGAAATAGACATTTTTCTCCGTGAGTCTATGGTGACAGGGCCCATTGCACCTGAAGAAATGTCCTGTCTTACTGTTAGCCATCCAGTAAGGGACAGCATTTACGTCCTGCCCAAGATCCATAAGAGTCTGCAGGATCCACCAGGGTGCCTCATAGTGGCGGGCATTGGCTCTCACCGAGCTATTATCTAGATATGTAGATGTCCACATGAAAGATTATATTGTGAATTTACCATCATACATCAGAGATACTACGCAAATGCTTGGGATATTGGGGGCATGCAGACTGAGCAACACTGGTACCTGGTATCTATGGATATTACAGCATTGTACACCAACATACCCCAATGGGGGGGGGTGCAAGCTTTGGAGTACTGGCTGAATTTAGATGCCAATAATGATGTACACAAGAAAATGTAGTTATTAGGGTGTACTGAACAAGTACTTAAGAAAAGTAGCTTCATGTTTCAAGAAGATCATGATCTACAACTGAAGGGGACAGCCATGGGGGCAACTTTTCCCCCCAAGTATGCCACCCGCTACCTGGGCATGTGGAAAACATCACCTGTCTATGACGCTCAGAACAATCCTTTTCTCAACAGGATTGATATCTGGTATCGTTTTATAGATGACATATTTATGGTCTGTAAGAGTACACTGGATGAACAGAGATTTTGTGCAGTATCTGGAAAAAAGTAATCACAATCTAAAATTCATGATACAGAGTGATTTGGAGTCTGTCTCCTTTTGGATCTTATAGTCAAAAACTGCCTGATGGTACACTGCAAACCAGTTTATACCATAAAGAGGCCACGGAAAAAGCAACCAACGGACTGACATCCAGCTAACTACTACCTAAATACAATGGGCAAGACCAAAAAAAAAATATAAGTTTGCCTGCAGCTAGACGAACAAGCACCTTTTCGGAATCACAGCCTGCAAGCCCCGCGATGTCCCGCTCCTCGGCCTTGACTGGGTCGGGAGATGAAGATGACGACTCGGGCTCTGACACCAACGCTACCACCACATTTACCAAAGAGGATGGTTGGCGCATGATGAAAATACTGCACCGCATAGATTCGAAAATCTTTGGCCTTCAAAATGACTTTAAAAAATTAAGAGTTGCGAACAACAGCAGTGGAAGCGCATATTGACTCAATCCAAAATGAAAACATGGCCTACGGGCATTCGATTGCATACCCTTTCAGATGGGAAAGAGAGCTCACTCAACGTGCAGAGGAAAGTGAATCAAGGGCCAGATGGAATAACATCTGCATTTTTGGGAATTTCAGAAGGGGCTGAACAAGATGACATGGTGGCCTATAGAGACTACTGGCTACATCAGGAACTTGCCCTGGGTGATGACTTTCAATTGGAAATCGAACGGGCCCACAGGGCGGTCGCACCAAAGCCCAAACCTGGTGCACCCCAGAGCAATACTTGTTAAATTCCTTAAATATCCAACTAAAGAAAAAATACTGAGAATGGCCTGGAACAAAAAAGATTTTAGTCTGGACGGGAAATGGGTTTACTTCGACCAGGACTACCCTCCCCATATGTTGTCGAAGTGCAAAAAGGTGCTGCTAGTAGTGAGAGCGCTAAGAGATAAAGGACTGAGGCTCATCTTTGTTACCCAGCCAAACTGTGGATACAAACTAAAGAAGGAATTCAGATATTTGACAATCTTGTACAAGCAACTCTTCTCCTGAACTCTCTAGGAACCCCAGTCTCAAATACCAGCGAAGAACAAAGCGGAACAGGAGATAGAAGAGTTCGCCTGGAGCATTACGCCAGGAAATAGAAGATCCCAAACAGACAGTCTGATTCATTGCTCTCCTGCACTCAGGCGTGCAAGCAAGCAAGCCTTTATTTATATAGCGCCTTTCAATATCAAGGCGCTGCACAGAATATAAAAACATAAATATGCAGGCAGACAACAATATAAATTTAAAATCTAAAATCAATCTGGGAAGGCCAGTGAAAATAAGTACGTTTTTAACATAGATTTAAAACTACTGATGGTCAGGCATTCTCTTAACCGATGAGGTAGAGAATTCCACAGGGTTGGTGCTACAAATGAAAAGGCACGAGCTCCAGATGTTTTAAGATGAACCTAGGAACCTCTAGCAATCCCTTGTTGGCGGATCGGAGAGGGCGACTCAGGAGTAGGGAGCCAGGAGATCTTTCAGGCAGTCGGGTCCCTGTTGGTAGAGGCTTTAACGGCAAGCAAGCCTACCTTATAGGTGATCCGCCACAGAACTGGCAGCCAGAGCAGTCTGTGCAGCACAAGCGTTATGTGACTGGACCTAGAGGTACCAGTCAACAGCCTGGCTACAGCGTTCTGCACCAGCTGCAAGTGGCAGATATCAACCCCAGATAGCCCTAGGCAGAGGGCACTGCAGTAGTCAAGATGGGTAGTAATGAAGGCATTGACCAATGTTGGAAGGTCGCTCAGCAGAACCAGGTGTTTTACCCGGGCGATATTCCTCAGATGGTAAAATAAGGATTTAACCACAGCTGACACCTGAGATTTCATGGTCAAACCATCGTCAAAGATAACACCCAGGTTCCCGCGATCTGAGGCCGTGAACTGGACAATGTCAAGCCACAGGCCAGACATGTGTCAACCCCAAACTCCACCCCGGCAACCGGGTCCACAACAACACCTCAGTCTTATCTGGATTCAGCCTTAGCCAACTGGAGCTCATCCAGTCTTTGATTTCGGAGAGCAATTATTTGCACAGAGAGCACATCATGCCCAGACAACAGGCTACTTGAATATTATCCCTCCGCATTTGACTTCTACTTACTGACGGGGAGGTGCTGGGAAGAGTTGGAGTACTTCAATCCTTTGGCTTTGAAGTTTGTTTGACTGGAGGGAGGACAGCGAGGTGTGGAATCTGGAGAAGAGAGGATGCGTTTGGGAGCGACTGGTTCCCGAGTCCCGTTGCAGCAAGATCAGCAAATCGCAGGTACTTTCAATCATGGAAGTGGTGTTTCCTCCGGTCCATTTGAAGTGGAACTCAATTACTGTGCACTTCACAGTTCCATCCCCATAATCCTCCTCGATCTTTCTGGCACGACAAACTGAGATGGCTGGATTAAAAAGATCTCCAATAAGCCTTTTCTTAGAATCAAGATCCTCAACTCCAGGTCACTTATTACTTTTACAATAGTTATATAATTTCAGGAGATCGCTTGGATTTTTGAAAGCGTATACTGTATGAGAACTTATTCCAGAACTGGGGACACTTTCTGCAGTTGGGAGGTCCTAGGCCGAGGCCTGGTAGCGTCCTCCCGCTTATTGGAACACCCAAGGTGGCATGTATCACTGTTTCTACGGATGTGGAAATACTTGGCTGTTCATTTTATTACATTTTGGACTTGCTATTTATAAAAAAAAAAAAGGGGGAGGGGTTGATGTCAGGAATCATCCCACCTCTTATTAGGTATGGGTACTTTTGCTGTTACAAGTCCCATCAACCAATAATATTTGTTGCTTTGAGAATGCATGATTCAATTAGGTTCTTTTGTGATGTTATAATAATACTTCTTATTTTTTGCGCATAGTGGTGACTTTTTAACACCCGGGGTTATTTGCCCGGTCTGAGGTCCTGACATGCCGGAAGCCCCAGAGAAGGTGGTAGCGTACACTAATAGGTGGTGGTCAGTGAGTGCGCCCTCGGCACCTTGACTGCCTTTCTTCTCTGGTGTACATCCTTTCTGGGAGATTTCTCCCCTTTAGACCAGTTCCGTTTTCGGGGCATTGGTCCCTTAGCTGCCTAAGATTTAACTGGTGGCTTAGTGAGAACTGTCACATGTTTGCTGTACCCGGCTGGTTATCCCCAGTTGGGATATCACCCTATGTTTCTACTCTAGCTTGGGAAACTGTTACTTGTTTGGATTCTTTAGTTTATATGATTCTATCCTTTTTCTTTCTTCTTAAGGTTGCATTGGGGTGTGGGCTGGGGATGATGGGATATGCGGAGACCACTTTCTTATTGTAACAAATGGGGTCCCTCAATCTTTGTTCTATTAATGTGAAGGGTATTAATAATGTGGTGAAATGGACAAGGATATTACAGGAGCTTCGAAGGGTGGGATATGAAACAGTCTATTTGCAGGAAACAAAACTTTCACTGGTGGAGCATAGCAAATTGAGGAGAATGTGGGGGGGGCATGGTGTACGGGGATTCACGCCCCCAAGTGGCTAAGGCCAGTGCGGTAATCTTAATCGAAACAGGTTTTCCTTATAAAGTTACTAAAGTGCAGACAGGAGGAGATGGTAGATGGGCTCTTCTATCTGGAGCATTGAGGGGCATGCCTCTCCATATATTATCCCTCTATGCTCCAACCCAAACTTCTGGTCCTTCTTTCGCTCCTTTTAGAGGTTCTGCAGCGTTACCCAAAGGACAATTAATTCTAGCAGGAGATTGGAATTGTGTGAAGAATTGCAATTTAAATGAACCCCCACACATGAAAATCAGGAGCTACTTGTGGCTCAAAACTATTATAAACCCTGGTATTAGAGTCAGGGTTGGTGGACATTGGAGATGGCAAAACCCCAACTCCAGAGATTACACCTTTTGTCTACACCACAAAATCCAACTCTAGAACTGATAGAATATATACACTGAGGAGATATGTCCCACTTTCAGGAGTGAAGATCCACCTGACATGTTTTCTGACCACTCTATGGTCGGGTCGAGGTTAGATGGGATGGGGAGCCTAAGAGGACTCTGGAGATTCGACCCCAGGCTCTTGAGTGACAAGACCTTTATGCACTCCTTACAAGATACTATATATAGCAGAAACTAAAGTAGGGGATGTCTAGCACTCCACGGTCAGGTCCTCTGCTCCCACAGTGCCAATCTCAGAGTGCAGTAGTGTGAACAGGTAAAAGACAGGGTAACCCTCCTGTCTGTTTTGGGTCCGAATCACCTATTAGCCTTGAGTTCTGGAGGGATTCAAACTGTGAACCTTATGCTACCATACCCAATTAACAGGCCCGGATATGTACCCTCTTCAGGAGGATGCGGTACAATCCTTCGCCCAGGGGCACGCGACCAGGTTTTCCAAAATGTACCCTTAGAACTCTAAAAGAGAACTAGGTATTTCTTACCTTTTTCATGCTTAGTAACACCATGCAAGCCCTTTAATAGCCGTCAGACTTACACACAGATTCAGCATCACATGCAAAATAACAGAAAAGAGCACAGGCAGTATTGTAAAGAAACTGCTGTTTACTAGGAAGTTTTAAAACAGGTAAAATAAAATACAGAACCAATTTATATCACACATCTCACAGTCATCTATAAATCAAAAAAAAAGGAAAGTTACAGAATGCAAACTCCTACCACAAACACTTAATTCTTCACTGTTGCCTTTCTAAGAGCTTTCCAAGTCAGAGAACTAGCTCTCTCTCCGAGTCTAGAATCGTATACATTTTCCTGGATATGTTTCATTTTAAGTCTATCTTTCCCACCCCTTTTTGATGAGTCAGCTAGCTCGTCCCTTAGAGTTCATTCTAACATAATTTCTACAAGGAGGTATTTTAATTAATATGACTATCAGAACAAAGCCATTTCCTACATATGACAGTCTTTAATCAAACATTTCTCTTTGAGGTTTTACAACCCCACAATCTGTCACTAAGGTGTAGAAAGCCAAGGCAAATCAGCCAAATTACATCCTTTTCTGATGTCATAAAATTCATATTCAGGAACCAACATCAAAGCAGCATCAGTTGATATGGGCCACAAACTATCCATCTGGAAGGAAAGCATTAATTAAGTTTTTCCCTGGTCCATTCAATGACTTCCTCACTGACTCCTTGAAGGTTAAAAGCCAAACTGCTAACTTGTGTGAGACAATTTCATACACAGACCACTGATTTATAATACAAATATTATACAATAACCATAAGCAGATGGCAGAGCATCACAATCCTCCTCACCTAGACTGAATCTGGGGGCTCTATCCCCTGCATGAGATGAGCTCCTCAAGTCAGTTCATGTCTCATATTGACACGACAAACCATCGGCATTTTCATTAGCTGCCTCTGCCTGTGAGAAACCGTCATGTCAATTCCTTGCAAGGCAAGATTCCATCTTAATAGTCTGCCATTCGTTTTAGCCATTTGTGCCAGCCACACCGGGGGGGGGGGGGCTGTGGTCAGTTTATACCTCAAAATGCTGCCCGCATAGGTATGGCTCTTACTTCTTTAGGGCCCACATCATGGCAAGACACTCTTTTTCCACAGTAGAGTAAGCCTGCTCCCTGGGAAGTAACTTTTTACTTAGGTACACTATAGGGTGATCTTTCCCTTGGTTGGATGTCTGACTCAGCACTGCCCCAATACCCACAACTGAGGCATCAGTCTGGACTATAAAGGTCTGCTATAGTTTAGACTTCTCTGTACAGGAGCACTGCACAGTGGCTCCTTCAGTCTGGTAAAGGCTTTTTCACAGGCTGGTTCCCAGGTAACTTTCTTAGGCATCCTTTTCTTTACCAGGTCATATACGGGAGTGGCCAGAGCACTGTAATTGGGTACAAATTTCCTATAGTACCCTGCTGTCCCCAGAAAACTCCTGACCTGTTTCTGCATTTCTGGTCTGGGCCATGCCTTGATCACCTCTATTTCACTTGGTTAGGATGGAGCTGTCCCCTGCCTACAACATACCTGAGGCATGCCACTTCAGCCATGACCACTTGGCACTTCTCAGCTTTGACAGTGAGCCTGGCCCTCTGTATCCTGCCCAGCACTTCCCTAATGTGGGAAAGGTGTTCCTCCCAGCTGGCACTAAAGATGGCAATGTTATCCAGGTACGCCACAGTGTACTCTTCAGCACCATTTAACACCTGGTTCACCAACCTTTGGAAAGTGGCCAGGGCGTTCTTCATCACCAAAAGACATGACTTTAAATTTAAATAACCCTGTCGGAGTGATGAAGGCCGACCGCTCCCTAGCTCTGGCAGTTAACTCTACCTGCCAATACCTCTTTGTCAGGTCAATAGTTGTAAGGTATGTTGCCCCTCCCAACTTGTCCAGGAATTCGTCCGTCCATGGCACTGGGTGGGTGTCTTGACTTCATGACTGCATTCAGCCCATGACAGTCCACACGAAAACCATAGTAAGCCATCAGGTAAGCCATCTGGCTTGGGAACAAGGACTACAGGTGAGGCCCAGGGGCTGTGGGATTTCTGAAATACCCCTAAATCCAGCATTTCCTACACCTCCCTCCTAATGTCCTTTTGGACAGCCTCTGACACCTGATATGCTGTTTGTGCCCAATGGGCGCCTGCCTCCCTGTCTCCACATCGTGCGTTGCTAAGGGGTTAGTCCAGGCTTGGCTAAACAGTGGGGCAAAGTCTGCTAAAACCTCCTTACTTCTTGGATCTGGTCCAGGGTCAACATGGGCGACATTTTAATTGCCTCCACAGAGGACTCCTGCTTGCTTTCTTCCAGCAAGTCCAAAAGGGGGTCTCCTTCGTCCATCCCCTTCCCAGGACTACACCCTGCAAACACCATGTCAGCCCTATTAGCATGTGGCTTCATCATGCTTGACATGGTATATTCTCCGTGTATTTCTTCTGTCAGGTAACTCTATAATATAGTTCATGTCATTTACCTTTCTGACTGCTTTGTATGGTCCTGCCCACTTGGCCTGCAGCTTGTCTTTCTGGACTGGGACCATGACTTCCTGCCCCACCGTGTACCAGCGAGCTCTGGCTCTGTGGTCATACCTCACTTTTTGTTTTTGTTGGCCAGCTGCCAGGTTGCTCTTGGCTGTCCCTATAAGCTCCTTCAGCCTCTCCTTAAACCTAAGAACATAATCCACTATGGGAGTTCCCTGGGTGGTGTGCTTGCCTTCAGTCTTCCCGGATCAAGTCTAGGGGCCCATGTGCCCGGTGTCCATAACAAAGCTCGAAGGCGAAAACCCTGTCAACTCTTGGGGCACCTCCTGTATGCAAACAACAGGTGGGAAGGTATTTCTCCCAGTCCCTCCCATGCTGTTTAGCAAATGCTTGGAGCACTGACTTACGGGTGCCGTTACATCTTTCCACAAGCCCATTGGCTTGTGTGTGATAAGGTGTTGTATCTGTCTGCACCACCCCACACTTCTCCCACAAACATTTCATCAGGTCTGACATGAAGGAACCCCCTCGATCGGTGATAACCTCCTGCGGAAACCCAACACGGGAGAAAATCCCAAGTAAGGCATCTGCCACTCTGTCTGTCCTCAATGAGGAAAGGGCAACTGCCTCTGGATACCAGGTGGCATAATCCACCAAAGTCAGGATGCACCTCTTCCTGGAGGAACTGGGGGTGTTAAAGGCCCCACAATATCCATTACCACCTTCTGGAATGGCTCCCCACTATGGGCATAGAATTAGGGTGGCTTGGGTTTTCTTACCTGCCTTCCCTATTTCTTGGCACCGGAGACGAGATCTGCAATATTCCTTTACCTGCTGCGTGAAGTTGGGCCAATACAAATTCTGGGCCAACTGCTGCGTAGTGTGTGCGATTCTCAGACAACCAAACATGGGAATATCGTGTGCAATCTTGAGCAACTGCTCATGGTACCCCTGGGGAATGACAAGCTGCCTGCTTATCACTCCTCCGTCTTAGCATCCTGCGTATATATAAGTCCACTGTCCCAACAGACTTTATGTTTCCCGGCTCCTCCCTGTGCTCCATCAGAGTCTGCCCAAGCCCTCAGCTTCTCTAGACTAGGGTCACTTTTCTGAGCAGCTGCAAACTTCTTGCACATTCCCAAGGCATGGGACAGGTCCCCTTCAGTGTCTAAACTAGGGTCCCTAGCTCTAGCATCAAGCCACTCAGGATCACTGCCATCCCAATCCTCTGACAATGGGTCACCCTTCTTCCTTGGGTAACCTTCCATAGTTGTTGGGTTAACTGCTACTGGGGACATTTCTACCCCCCCCCCTTTCATTAGTGTCCATCTCAGGAGACCCAGGCTGGGGAACCAGCCTCCCAGTGGTTTCCACAGTGGCTTCTATTGGGTCCCAGGAACCATAACTTTTCTTTGTCGCTTGGCTGGATAACTGCACACACTATCCCATTTGAGACTGTTGCCGATAATTACATCAACAGCTAAAGTTTTGGCACAGCAACCTTTTTACAGTCCCCTGCCTCACCCCAGTCTAGGAGGACACTAGCAAGTGGCAAGTTTTCTCCTCCCAGTGAATCCATGTACAGTCACAAACTGATTGGGTGTAAGCTGACCAGGCTCTACCAGATCCCCTTTTACCAAAGTCAGGGATGCCCCCATGTCTCTTCACCAGTGTGTCTGTACACCATTCACAGTGACTAGGTGCATGTGTTACCTCATGTTGACTGTCATGCTTTCAGGGATACACAAACAACCCACTTCTTTTCAAGCACCATTTTTTTTTTTTTTTTTAAAGTCTTTGGTAACCAGGTAAAGCCCACTAGACACAAGCGCCTGTTTTCAGGGGTGACCTGGGAGCACTGGGTGATTAAGTGACTTGCTCAGAGTCGCACAGTATGCAAGTGGAGGTTGTGAGAATCAAACTCAGGTGTGGTCTGCTGGATGTACCAAGCTTCTCACCTCGTTCCTCCTAACCTCTAGGCTATACTGCCAGCCGGATTTTAGGTACTATTTGTCCTTTTGGGACCCTGTCTGGCTATATGCCCAATTTCTTTGCAAACCCAACATTAATTTTTTCTCTCAGGAAACTCTTTTCTTTGAAACCTAGGGCTACCCGGTTTCGGTGGAGGCAGTGAGGGTTTTAGCTGCCCTAAAGGCGCGCTTTTCCCTTTCTGCGCTGCCATGCCAGCCTCATCTGCTCTCAGAGCAGGTCTGTTCCTGGTGTAGCGGTCCAAGAGTTCAGCAGCCTCTTGCACTGTTTTTTTGGATCTCTGTCCTCCAGCCAGGTTTTTAGCTCTGCTGGGCATGCCCCAAAAAACTGCTCTAACAATATAGCATTTTCAATTTTATCTACAGAGTTTGCTTCAATTCCTTCCCACTAACATTTTAAAAACTGATGTTTTTTCGTGGCTAGCACCTTGTAGCTCATGTCAGGGCTTCTCCTGAGCTTATGGAATTTAGCCCTGTATGCTTCTGCAGTTATATCATTTTTTTTTTTTATTTAAAAGTGCAGTTTTCAGTTTACTGTAATCATTACTGTCCTCATTGTCCATTTGACCCAATGCATCCCGAGCTTTCCGGTAAGCAGTGGGGATAGGTGGAAGCTCAGGACTCTCCAGGAATATTGCCTGAATACAAAATTTTTCAAATGAATTTAAAAATGCATCTATATCCTTCCCCTCTTTAAATTCGACTATCAATTTGGAATTTAATCTGTAACCTAGTCCTGTAGTTCCAGTTAAACCCATGCCACTTACCTTCTCTGGTGCTGGTCTTGGGAGTTGTAGCTTCTCCAGTTCAAATCTCTGCAAGTGCTCTCTCTCCTCTTGTTCGGCCTCTCGCTGACACTGATGCTCTTCTTGCTCAGTCTCCAGCTGTTCTTGCCCCCTCTTCTCTTTTTCCATCTGCAGTTGGAACTTTTCCTGTTCAAACTCCAGCTCCATCCTCCGCAACTCCATCTGTAGCCTGAGTTTTCTGACTCCAGAATGCTGGTGACCTTCACCTGCTGCTGTGCCCTCGGCACATACTGACCCTGCTGTCCACTTCACTGGATCCAGACACTGCAAGGACTCTGGCACCTCCACGCCCAAAGTTTGGTCCTTTTCAGTCACAGACTGTCACTTGAGGCTCTGGGCATCTGCTGCTATCAGAGCCTCCATGAAGATCTGTTTGTTGGCTTTCCCATCATACTGGACTCCTATGTCCTGGCACAACTGCCTCAAGTAGTCTGCAGTGTACCTGCTATAGTTGGAAGCCATCGTCTTTCCTAACTATGGCTACTCTAACTTACACTATTGCAATGCTGCCAACCAAATCTGTCACAAACACACTTCGCAGGTCAGGCCCTCTGCTCCCACAGTGCCAAACTCAGAGTGCAATAGTGTGAACAGGTAACAGACACTGTAACCCTCCTGTCTGCTTTGGGTCCGAATCACCTATTAGCCTAGAGTTCTTGAGGGATTCAAACTGTAAACCTTATGCTAGCATACCCAATTAACAGGATTGGATACGTACCCTCTTCAGGGGGATGCGGTACAATCCTTCGCCCAGGGGTACCCAGCCAGGTTTTCCAAAATTTACTTTTAGAACTCTATAAGAGACCTAGGCATTTCTTACCTTTTTCAAACTTGGTAACACCATGCAAGTCCTTTAATAGCTATCAGACTTAAACACAGATTAGCATCACATGTAAAATAACACAAAAGAGCACAGGCAGTATTGTAAAGAAACTGCTGTTTACTAAAAAGTTTTAAAACAGGTAAAATAAAATACAGAACCAATTTATATCACACATCTCACAGTCATCTACAAATCAAAAAAAGGAAAGTTACAGAATGCAAACTCCTACCACAAACACTTAATTATTCTCTCTTACCTTTCTAAGAGCTTTCCAAGTCAGAGAACTCTCTCTCTCAAGAGTCTAGAATCATATACCACATATTTCCCAGATACAATGTTTCATTTTAACTCTATCTTTCCCCACCCCCTTTTTGGTGAGTCAGCAAGCTCCTCCCTTAGAGTTCATTCTAACATAATTTCTACAAGGAGGTATTTTAATTAATGTGAACATCAGAAAAAAGAAATTTCCTAGATATGACAGTCTTTAATCAAACATTTCTCTCTGAGGTTTTACAACCCCATAATCTGTCACTAAGGTGTGAGAAAGCCAAGGGAAATCAGCCAAATAACGTCCTTTCCTGGTGTCATAAAATTCATATTCAGGAACCAACATCAAAGCAGCAGCAGTTGATAAGGGGCCATAAACTATCCCTCTGGAAGGAAAGCATTAATCAAGTTTTTCCCTGGTCAGTTCAATGACTTCTCACTGACACCTTGAAGGTAAAAGCCAAACTGCTAACTTGTGTGAGGCAATTTCAAACACAGACTATTGATTTATAATACAAACATTATACAATAACCATAAGCAGATGGCAGAGTGTCATGGGGATACCGACATGAAATATATATATGGACGGACTTAAAGCAGTGCTTAGAGGTAAAATCATTAGCCATGCTGCGTTTGTAAATAAGAACACATCAGGCTAAGGTAGCCTGTTTAGTTAAAATTGTTGGTTTAGTAAGAGAGCACAAGGCATTGAGGAACCAGGAGGTTTTTGCTAAACTAAAGGTTGCAAGATATGCATACAGTACCCTTATGATACGGAGGTGTTAATTCACTAGACATGTGAATCATAAATATTACAGAGGATAGGATGGGCAGATCGCTCACTCTGAGACTATAAAAGCAGGAAAGCAGATCGATACATTAATAAAATACAAAGGGTGACCGCCCCAGGACTCGGGGTGATATGACCCATGAAACCGAGGCTGAATCGCCCAATATTATACCCACCTGTATGCACAGGAAAGAGATCAAGATCACACCCACTCTTTCTGTGGAGCAGAGAGAGAAACTTGAGAGACCCTTTTCAGCTGAGGAAATCAAGGAAGTGATAAAATCTTTACAAGGTGGGAAGGCCCCCGGACCGGACGGCTTTACAGCCGAATTTTATAAACAATTTGCCTCAGACTTATCCCCTTTACTTGCTGAGGTTTGCAACCAGGCTCATACTTTGGGTGCTGTCCCCGACACCTGGGGTGATGCAATCATTTTAGTCATCCCTAAGTCAGGGAAAGACCCGCTTAAATGTGAGAATTACCGGCCTATCTCTCTTCTTAATCAAGATGTCAAAATCTTCACTAGAACACTCGGATTAAGAGTACAAGCCCTGATCCCCCTACTGATTCACCCTGACCAAACCAGGTTTATCCCGGGCAGACATATTCAAGACAATGTCCGTCTACTCTTGAATACCATCCTTACTGCTAACACCCCAAAACATCCTAAATGCAGTCATTTCTTTGGATGCTGAAAAAGCCTTTGATAGGCTAGATTGGTTGTATTTAGATTATACATTGCTAAAATTTGGCTTTGGGGAAAAATTTGGGATTGGATAGCGAATATTTGCAGGAACCAGAGGGCCAGGTCAGGAGTGAATGGGACGACCTCTGAACACTTCAAAATTGAGCATGGGACCAGGCAGGATTGCCCGCTCTCCCCCCTCCTTTCTGCCATTAGTATGGAGCCGCTCGCATCTTTAATTAGGCAGTCCCCACAGTATCAAGGAATTAAAATTCAGGGAACAGAAACACAAATCTCTCTTTACGCAGATGACACACTTCTATACCTCTCAGATATAGCTAACTCTTTACCTGTGGTGGACTCACTATTATCTCAATTTGGTAAGGTATCAGGGTTTAAAATTAATAACACAAAAAGAAGCTTTTCCCATCACTTCCGTCATACAGCAGACTCTCCCCAAAATAGGTCAGTTTAAGTGGGCAACAGATGGATTTAAATACTTAGGAGTTTGAATCCATGAGATTTGGATTGTACCAAACTAACCATCTTAATCTCCTGAAGACAATTCTTAAGGACCTAAATGGGTGGAGGGAGTTGCCCCCCTCCCTCTCCGCCTGCACAGAAAGTATTAGAATGAACCTATTGCCCCACTTTCTTTATCTATTTCCTTACAAGTTGCACCCCCGGAATCCTTTTGGAACAGTTTAAAATCCTGCCTCTCTAAGTTCATTTGGTGTAACAGGCCCTCCAGAATTAAATGGACTACACTACAGAGACCGAAACATTTGTGTGGACTGGTCCTACCGGACTTAGTTAAATATTTCTGGGCTGCACAACTGCAGGCAATATCCAAATTTAACACAACAGTAGACCCCCCCTTGGGTAGAATTGGAGAGACTACCCTCACCTTTAGGGACTCCTGCAGACATTTTATATATGGATGATCAAGCCCTGGCCAGACTCAAAATAGAGAATCTTTGGTCTATGACCATCCTACAAACTTGGTGTGCAATGTGCCAGAGATGGAAGGTACATTTGAATATTATCGGCCTTACTTCAATTAGGGCCTGTATAGATTTTATTCTACTTTATCTGGATATGGCTTTTGTGAGACGGAATAGACTAGAATTAGATAAAATAGGGCAACTCTATGGGGAGGTCCATTTTAAGTCTCTTCTCTAACTTAGACAGGAATTTGGTCTCCACCCCCATGATCTATTCAGATTCCTACAGCTCAGACATTTTCTGCAAAGTAAAGGAATGCATAAACTGTCAGAGAACAATACCAACCCAATCTTGACCTTACTCCACCCTCTGCTGGAGCAGGGGGAACAAAAGGGCTGGATTTCTAGAACTGTGACCGCATTTGGTTCTCTTGAAACATGCAAACTGGTAGATTTGGAGGGAAAGTGGAAGAGGGAGATAGGGGTGGCTCTCGGTTTGGGGGATTGGGAGCAGATATTGAAGGGGAATACACCTTACATCAGCCTCCCCTATGTGGAGGGAGCTGAGATGGAGAGTTGTGAGTCGGTACTTCCGCACTCCAGAGATTACTAAACACTACGGCACCTCTAGATCAGAGACCTGTTGGAGAGGTTGTGGGGACGTGGGCAACCACACCCATATTTTCTGGTCCTGCCCCGTGCTTTTTCTGTTTTGGTTCCAAGTCACAGCAATAATCTCACAAATCCTGGAACACCAGATTCAGGCGACCCCCGTAATCTGGGTTTTGGGCTTACCTTCAAAAGGACTGACTAAAGTCAGGCATTGTTACCCATATTATATTTTAATTATTGCCGCTCATATAGCCATTACCAAGTATTGGATCATAGCAAAAGTGCCCTCAATAGATTTATGGTATTCAATTTGCATCAAAATCTTGGAAATGGAGAACTGGCAGCTAAATTGAGAATGCAGCTGGAGAAATTTAAGCCAGATGGCTTCCCTTCCTGCACTATCAGGAGGAGAGAGAGGGTAAATATTTAACAGTTCCTGTTGGAATTGGTTTAAGTCCATGAACTGCTCTCAGACCTGGAGGTTCCTTGTCTTGACTGTTTTCCTTGTCTTTCCTTCATTTATCCTCACTGATTTCCCTCATTGTTTGACCAACTGGACGAGTAGGCAGAGGCTTGGGCCAGGGCTACAGAGGCCCGAGCTCCTCCATGGTTTTAGGCCTCCTTCCCCTCCTCCCTCTCAGTTAGATGCAGCACAACTGATCTATTCCTATCCTTTTCTCTACTTTTTCTTTCTCTTATATCCTACTTAGTTCTTTATATTGGTCACGGAAGGACTATTAAATGGAGAAAATGTGACCAATCACCTCAGCAGACTGTATAATGTTAAAAGAAGACTTTAAAACATAGAATCCTTTTAGTTGCATGGATAAGACCCAGTAATATTGATGTTAACTATCAAGACAAAGACAGTGATAAACTGATATATAAGAGAGATATAAGTTGCAAATTACAGATTCACTGTTTAACTGAGAAACTCTGTTTAGTTATAAGATGGTTCCATGTCAAATGCTCGCAAAACCTTTAAGCGCAGTCATTATCAGTGTGGACTTTTTAACGCAATCATTTTCATCGTGTGCATTTTTCAGCGCTAGTGTGTTCAGCGCAAAACAACACTTGACTGAGTTGGCTGTTCCTACTACACATGAGACACAGGAAAATAAGGGAGGCAGGCTGAGAACACTGTAGCAACAGTAGACAACAAAATTAATCAAAACTAGAAATACAGTTCAGGCTCCTTCGACAGTGCTGTATAAGAATAGTGAAGATAAAGCACGCTGGCTGCTATAGTAACACTGAAGGCATTTGAGAGAAGGACCTGCAAACAAGGAATGGAGCCTGAAACCCAAACGGCCCCAAAGTCTGCACTAAGAATACCTTTAAGGGTAGGAAAAGCAAATGCTAGTTTTGTTTTATTGTTTCTTCCCTTAGTTGAGCAGTACAAATTATTTTGGGCTTATTTGGGCTTAGTGCTCGTGTTAACAGTATCAGTGCTATGAAGCTTGGGAAACTAACTGCAATTGCAATACAGTGTTTATTTTAGCTCGTCTCGTGAGCAGTTCTGGGCGAGTACGGAGTGGTGGAAGGCGGACTCTGGCACACTTCCATGACCAGACACGGCAACCTCACACAAGCAGACAGCAAAAGTTTCCACGTCCACTTGCTTTCAGTCCAGGTAGAATTTTCGTCATGAAAAACAAATTATGCCAAAGTTGTTGCAGGGGGTATACAAGTTAGGATCATTATAAGTTGTGAGTGGACTAGATTCTTTTTTGTTTAGTTTTTTTTTTTTTTTTGGCTTTGTTTTTATTAGAAGCTTCACAAGATTGCTTTCAGTCCAGGTAGAATTTTCGTCATGTGCATTTTGTGGTTGCTGGAGGTATACTGCAGTGCTATGCGCTAAAACTGTTGTGCACTGTATAATACTGTTAACGGTAATGCTTTTAGATCACTTTGATGTGCCGAGTTGTTTATGCTGTAATGTCTGTGCTGAACTGACGTGATACCTTGTAAGAGACATATTGTACCTGAGGTAACTGGTGGATAACTGTTGGATGATAAATTTGGTTATATACTTTGACCAAAAAATCTATAAAATTACTGTTTAAAAAAAAAAAAAAAAAAAAAAAATTTGATCAGTTCGGGAATTGGGCATTTTGGCACTGAGTGGGGATGCAAAAAGGTTCAACTCTGGGAGTCCCCACCTGTCGAACAGGTTGTCTATGACTGCCTGCAGAAGCTCCCACTCGTGGGTCCTGGACCGAGACTGACTTAGGCTGTCGGCCACGGCGTTTTGGATGCCCGGCACATGGAAGGCTGTCAATTCCAGACAGTGACCTATGGCCAAGTACCAGACTCTCATGGCCTCTCTGCAAAGGGGATATGAATGGGTGCCCCAGTTTTCTGATGTAGAAGACCACAGACATGTCCATCTGTATCAACAAGGGGCCCGGAAGGAGATCCAGCTGAAAAGCCTGCATGGCTTAAAGGATCGCCCTCATCTCCAAAACACTGTTGTGTAAATCTTGCTTCCAAGGAGATCACATCCCCAGAGTCTGCTTCCAGGTGGGCTCCACAGCCCTGACCTGATGCGTCCATAGTCAGGATTTGAGAAGGTGGGTCCTTGCAAAAGGGACACCCCTGATGTGGTTGGGCAGTTCGCGCCACCATCTGAGCATCTGCGGAACTGCCTCCTAGCTAGCATCTGCTCATCCAAGTCATCTGAGCACTGGTCCCAATGAACCTGAAGGGTCAACTGATGTACCCTCATATGAAGGCACTCCAGAGGAACTGTGGGTATGGCAGTCACCATGTGGCCCAGAAGTCTGAGGCATGTCCTGGCTGGAGTCCGGCAAGATGAGGAGACTAAATGGGCTAAGGAATGGAGCCTTTTGGCCCTTTCCTCCGGCAAGAAGGCCTTACCCTGTTCAGTGTCCAGAACAGCTCCTATATACTGCAGTCTGCGGCTGGGCCACAGAGAAGACTTTGGGAGATCTAGAGTGATACCCAGAGCCCTGAAGAGGGTAAAGGTGTCTACTAGAGACTTTAGCAGCTAATCCCTTGTGGAGTCACCAGCAGCCAGTTGTCTAGATAAGGAGAGACAGTGTCCCTCTTCCTCAGGGCTGCAGCCACCACTACTAGGCACTTGGTAAAAACAATAGGAGCCAAGGACAGTCCAAAGGAAGGGCTTGGAACCGATAATGTGCCTCCTGAAAGCGGAACTGCAGAAAACATCTGTGGGGCTGAATGACATGAACATGAAGATATGTGTCTTGCATGTCCAGAGAGCAAAGCCAGTCCCCTTGATGAAGGAGGGGGAGCAGACCCGGAAGGGTGACCATTCTGAACCGTTTGTACTCCACAAACTTGTCCAGCTGACTCTGGTCCAGAATTGGCTACAGGTCCCCTGATTTCTTGGGGACTAGGAAAAACTGCGAGTAACGGCACTTTGTTTCTGTTCTGGAGTAACAGGTCCTATGGCTTTTTTTGGACAGCAGAGACTGGATCTCCTCTCAAATCAGGCTGAGATGAGAGAGAGGGTAATGAGAAGGCACCGAGGGATTGTCCGGTTGGACCTCGGTGAATTCCAGAATGTGGCCCCGTTCGATAAACTGTAGTACCCACATATCTGATGTGATGCTTCTCCACCCTTCGAGGAGAATCGACCCCCAAACGACTTCCCCAAATGCTTTGCTGGAGGAGGGAGGTAGGGCAAGGAGTCAGGCAGAGGAACTGGGGTGGGGAGGCTGGGGGGTCTTATAAGTTCTAGGACTGGAGCCTCCTCCAGGATGAGAGGTGGCCTTCCTCCTGAAGGTTCCTCTGGGTTGCTGACCCTGGGATAGAGGACCCTTCGAGCGACTAAAGGGCAGATGCTTGGAGAGCCGGTTCTGATCAGTACATTCTGTAGACAGACTGGACCACTTTCCACGAATCCTGGAGCCCCAGGATGATCTTCTTGGTGGGTTCCCCGAAATGCACCAGGCCTTGAAAGGAAGCATCTAAAATGCCCTCCTGAAGGTCCTGACGGAAGCCTGAGACTCTAAGCTAAAAGTAATGATGCAGACAGATACCTATAGCAGCAGCTCTAGCTGAAGTGTCAGTGGTGTCATAAGCACACTACAAGACATGCTTACTGACATCAGCCCCTGACTAGAGGATATCCAGCAGCTCAGACGTCTGAGGGGACTCAGGCTGAACCTTGACCAGCTCTAGGGCCTTCTTCCACAAGGTGTTCAAGAAGTTACATGAGTGAATGCTGCATGTGGCTGAGGAATATACTTTGCGGCCCAGCTGGTTCAGCTGTTTGGAATTCTTTTCCAGAAGCTGGGAACTAAGGTGTTTGGGCTGCTTGGACCTCCCATGGGCTGCAGTCAGGACCATGGAACTGGCCCTAGGATGCTCTGCCAAAAAGGCTTGGTCTTAGGAGCTTTATAGAGCCAGTCAGATTTTTTAGGGATAGTGGGGGCCGAAGAGGGGTGCTTCCATACCAACATAGTAACGTTTTGGTAGGAAAGAAACAAGGAGGGCAGGACTATGGACTTGGGGTCCTGCAACTTTCAAATTCTCAGCCAGATGGTGTCTTTCTGGGTCCAGGTCCTCTGTATCCCAACCGTTGAGCACCTGTATGTGCCTCATGACATCCATGAATGTGGAATCATCAGGAGGAGACCTAGGTGTGTCCTGAGGATGGACTGGGGCAGGTGAAAATCCATCCTACGAAGACTCAGAGTCATAAGGGGAACTATTACTGGAACTCCTTGAATCCAAGGACCAGGACGAGGATCTATGCTGCCGACGGTCAGGGGAGCAGTGTTGATGCATAGAGGTGGATGTTGAAGAGGAGTGCCTTTCCTTACCCCTGGGGGACCTCGGCTCCATGGGCTCTGGTTGAGGCGTGGGCCTCCATGGAGGGGTCAGCTCCCTAAGTTGGGGAGGGGTAGGAGTCACCAGCTGTGGTTCCGCAGGGGGTGCCCTGGGCCCAGAAGACAGTAAGTCTCTCTTTATAGAGTTCCACTATGAGTCAAAGAGGGCCCCCCACTTCTGACAAGGGGATCAGGGTGGGTCCCTGGAGCCTGAGGAGGATTTCCTGATGGGCCTGGCATCGGGTTAGAGGGTGGCGCTGGCATCATATTGCCAGGAGCCGGGCTGATGGGAGTCCGATCGACTGACGTTTGGTCACCGGGCACTGGACATGTGGGCAACTGCTCCTTAGGCGCTGGTCCCATGGGGTCAAAGTGATGGCCAGCACAGTCCAAGGATCAGGTGACTCAAGGGGAGCCGCCTGGTTCAAGTTCGGTGAGGCCGTAGTCAAAGCGACGGGTGTCTGCTGAGGTGGCATCCCCCTAGGGGAGTGGACATCTGACTGGTGGTCATGCTCCTGGTGCCGGGAAGAGCTGTCGGACCCTAACTTCTGGTCCGACTAAGCCAACGCCCCAGCTGGATGGGCGGCAGGTAAGGAGTCTCCGCCCAAAGAAGAATCACCAGCCGAACCTCCTGGCTTAGGTCCAGTAGGGTGAACATAGGACCTAAGACACAAGGGAGTAAGGCGAAAGATCCTGGTCCCCAAGACCCCACCGGACATTAGCACAAGGGTGGGATGACTAACCAATGGCAACCCAGTGACAGTGAGGGCAGCCGGGGGGGGGGGCAGAGTCCGACCTTCTGCAGGAAGAGGAACTCAATTTGGTTGCTGCACGGCACAAAGACAAAGGACGGAAGCTCAAATAGGGCCTCTCCTTGTCCTTATCCCAGTGAGAGTGCTTCCCATGGGACTTCCTTCTCCCTGTGGTTGCTCGAGGAGGGTGATGTTCCTGCAGCTTTAAAAGAGCTAGCTGAAGAGGATTCCATAGTGGCCAGTTGTTGATTGAGCAAAAAACTCGAGGGCTTTCAGGCGGCAGATCCTAGTCCTTCAATTGAAGCTCCAGCAGTGCTGGCAGGCCTTAATGCTGTGGTTATGGCCCAAGCAAAACAGGCAGGTCGAATGGTCATCCAAGCGAGGAATCTGCTTGTTACAGGCACACTTGTGCGTCCGCTGCTCTGGAACATACATATGAACATATGAAGAAGCCAGCAGAAGAAGGCCATTTGTCTATCAAGTCTACTCGTATTGCTGGGTCCACAGCTTGAGCTAATGTCTCTGCCCTCCCTCCCACTCCTCCCATCCTCCCTACCCATGATTTGTTACCTTCCCTATGCCTATGCACGCCTTCTAAAGCAGCCCACGGTCTTGAGAGGACCTCTCCGCAGCTCATCCCAAGTGTCCACCACCCTCTCTGAGAAGAAGTGCTTCCTGCCCTCCCTCCTAAACCTCTCACCCTCCAGCTTAAGACTGTGCTCCCTTGTGATATGGTTGCCACTCAGCTTAAAGAGACTCTCTTTATCAACCTTATTTATCCCTTTCAAATACTTGAATGTCCTAATCATGTCCCTCTCTCTCTCTCGTCTTCCAGAGAGTACATGTTCAGTGCCCTCAACCTCTCCCCGTATATGCCTTGCCCTGCTGACCAGCTATCAGTCAAAGAAGACGACGAAGAAGGCATTCAGGAATAAATACTCCACTGAAATGTATTAAAATTTAAAAAAGTGCAGATAAAACGCAAAAATGGCTGTCGACTGTGAACTGAAAGTATCCGTGAGCCACTGTGCGGGCCGATGGCGGAAAAGAACAGGGTAGGTCTGGGGACTGCCCCTTTTATACCAGTAGCAGACGCCTGGAACAGGGCCAACGTCAGGGGTGGTCCCCCACTGTATATTGCTAGCTGGAAGTTTTCCGTGGGGTCCTGGAGCCTAGTGGCTTAGTCCTACCGGTGTTGCCTGCTGCAGGAGCTATCCTTGAAGTAAGATCCTTATATATTAGCAACCATATTTATCATAACAAACAGTCAACCCTAGTTATGAGTATGGCTGCTGACAAAACACTTTGTTTGACCAGGGTGACTGGAACAATCTCTATAGGGTCCTTGCCGGGTTTGGGTTCTCCCAGACTTTTCAGGGATACATTTAAACCCTATATGCTGGGCCACTGGGTCAGAGCAAATGGGACTCCCCAGGGGCTTCAAAATGGGGAGAGGAACCCGCCAAGGTTGTCCCATGTCCCTCTCCTTTGTTTTGCATACAGAACCCCTAGCACAAAAGTCTGGCAACAGCAGCATACAGGGGCCACTATAGGGCAGACAAAACATACAATTACACTGTATGCTGACAACATACAACCCTAGATAAGGCCATGGAAAAGTACAATTACGTAAGAACTTACCGTAACAGCAGATCTTCGAGAGAGGTTCCTGCAGTAGGTGATTACTTGTAGGACTAGCGTCACCTGGCATCTGGACTGCATGGCAAACTTTTCCAGTAATGCCTGGTGGGGGACCGCCAACCCGATGTCACATGATGACATCAGCGTGACCCTATGTAGTGGAGGTCCCCACACCTGCCCTACAGTTCTCTCGCTGGAGTCTCGAAGGTAAGACAGGAGAAGGAAACAGATTCTGGAGTCCCAACAGAAATTTGGGGGAAGGAGGAAGGGAAAAATATGACCTACTGCATGAACCTCTCTGGAAGATCTAGTGTTACACTAAGTTCTTATGTAACTGTACTATCTTACTTCAAGAGGGCTCCTGCAGTAGGTCATTACTTGCAGGACTGAATCCCAAGCAGTCCCTCAGAAGAGAGACAGAGAGAAACAAGGGAGGAGGAGTAACAGAAAAAACAGCAGGGGACTGGCCTAGGACAGAAGGCCCTGCAGAACAGCGAGGCCATACCCGGCCCTTCACCTAGTAGCAATGTCCAGACTGTAGTGCTTGGTAAATGTATGGACCGAACTCCAAGTTGCGGCTGCACAGATCTCCGCTGCAGAAACATTCTGGAGAAAAGCTGCAGATGCTGCCATGCCTCTAGCAGAATGACCTCTAACAACCCCACACAGAGGTTTGTTGCGCTTCTGATAACAGAAGCGGATGCATTTAGCTAACCACTTTGACAGGCACTGTTTGGAGATGGCCTTCCCCAGAGATTCTGGGGCAAAAGACACAAAGAGCTGGTCATCCTTATAGAAATTCTTAGTCTGATGAGTATAGCACCTTAGGCTTCGGTGCACATCCAGTGTATGCAAAACAGCCTCACCTCTATTCTCATGAGCCGGATAATATACCGGAGTTCCACTGTCTGATTCAGTGTGGACTCCGATACCACCTTGGGTAAGAACTTAGGATTTGTTCTGAGGACCGCCCGAGTCCTTGTGAAAAATCAAATAAGGCTCCTTAAACACAAGGGCCCAAAGCTTGGAAATTCTTTGAGCAGAAATAACTGCAACTAAAAATAGTGCTTTCCAAGACAGATAGCGCAAATCACAGCTCATCACTGGTTCAAAAGGAGGGGGAGTTAGTTTCTCCAACACAAAATTCAAATCCCAAGGTGGTGTAGGGCTGTGGATGGGGGGTTCAGATGGAGAATCCTTTTAGGGAAGTTTCAGAAATCTCCAACTGGACCACGGGCTTACCATCCACAAGCAGGTGATACGCTGAAATAGCAGACAAATGTACTTTGAGAAAGGAACAGGATAACCCGAAATCAGAAAGATGATGCAGGTATTCCATGATATGTGGCGCTGAACCAGTGAAAGGGTCCCACCTCTTGGAAGCTGCCCAGATAGAGAAACGCTTCCACTTCATGGCATAAGCGGATCTGGTGGAAGGTTTCCTAGCCTTCACCAGCACCTGGATTACTCTAGTGGAAACCCCAAAACAAGACTTCACTATGTCTGCAGGAGCCATGCATGCAGATGCAGGGTCCTGAGCCCTGGATGCACAAGCCAGCCCAAGTTCTGAGTGAGGAGGTTGTGCACCAATGGAAGCAGAACCGGGGGTTCCCTCACTAATTGCTGTAGGAGTGGGAACCAAATTTGCCACGGCCAGGAGGAGCTATTAGGATCATTCGAGTTTTCTTGGCCTGAAGTTTGATGAGTACCCTCTGCAGAATGGGAAATGGTGGGAAGGCATACAAGAATCTCCCTGTCCAAGAGAGAGACAGTACGTCATGCCAGAAAGCACCATGCCCTGGAACGAGTGAGCAAAAAGGAAAAAAATTACTCACCATAGTAATGTTGTTTCTTCTAATGGAGTCTTGCTGTATTCTGACACAATGCAGTTAGCCCCAGCACTTGAACTGCCCCGAGAGAGAAAGAGTTAACTATATGCAGAAGCATAGAACATTGAGCTCGAGCTCGGTTTTCAAACCTCTGTCTGTGGTACTTCCCTGTCTGTGGTACTTCCCAGTGTAACCTCCAGATTCTTACGAGCTAACTGATATACTAAAGTATGGAAATTGTTCAAAATGTAGCCAAAGGGCAAAATATTTCTTTTGGGCCCCAAAAGACTCAAGTCGAGAACCTAAGAAGGAAAGGTAGTGCCAATATTTAAGTAAAACACCAGAAAAAATAATAACATCTACCCCACCCAAGAGAGGGAGGTTACAAGGTACACCCCTGAAGTGCAACACTGTACCTGCCAGCCCACTTCCCAAAACCAGGTTCTGAGAGGGGAGGTCTGAATACAGCAAGACTCCATTAGAAGAAACAACATTACTATGGTGAGTAATTTTTTCTTCAAACAACATGAAGTCTTGCTGTAGCCAAACATAATGCAGACTACCAAGCAGTTCCCTATGGAGGACGGAATGCAGACCCTACTTTGGGAAGAGGCTCTGTAGTACTGCTGTACCAAACCTAGCATCACCCCTAGCCTGGATGTCCAGGGAGTAATGCTTGGTGAAAGTATGTACTGTTTTCCAGGTGGCTGCTTTACAGATCTCTAACAAAGGTATATCTCTGGCTTCAGCTAGAGAAGCAGCTGTACCCCTGGTCGAGTGAGCCCTCAGGCCTGAAGGGGGTGTCCACCCAACTTATAACAAAATTACGAACATACGAAATTTGCCAGCAGATAAAGGCCTAGAGGTCTATCAAGTCTGCTAGAATGTGCAGCTAGCACCCCTTATTCCGCAGCTGCCCCTCCCTTCCACCCTTCCCCTTCATTAACCCTCCTCCTTGTCCTGCCCCATCCTCGTTTGAAGCAGTCCACTGTTCTATTGCATACCACTTCAGCAGGTAACACATTCCACCCAGCCACCACCCTCTCTGTAAAAAAGTGTCTCCTCATCTCCCTCCTGAACCTTCCTCGCCCAGTCTCATATCATGGCCCTGGTGGCCCTCCCTCCTTACTTTGAACAGCCCCTCTGTACCCGTCTTGTTTATTCCTTTCATGTATTTAAAGGTTTTCAATCATGTCACCCTGTCTCTCCTCTCCTCCAGTGAGTACATGTTCAACTCCTTCAACCTCCTCTCGTATGATAAGTCCCCAGCCCCTTGATCATCTTTGTCGCTTCTGCGCTGCACCCTCCAGTAACTTAATGTCCCTCTTCAGATATCGGATGCCAGTACTGCACGCAGTACTCCAGGTGTGGTCTAACTAATGACCCATACAGTGGCAGAATCACCTCCTCCCTCCTGGAGGATATACCCCTTGCAATACAACCCAGCATTTTGTTGGCCTTTGCAGCTGCCTTCCTACATTGTGCCGAGTTGTTCATTGACCCTGTAATGAGCACACCCAGATCCTTCTCCTCCTCTGTCAGGGCTAGCTGCACTCCCCCTAGCTGGTAACTCCTCCTTGGGTTCTTCATCCCAAAATGCAGCACCTTGCACTTTTTGGCATTAAAGCCCAGTTGCCAGGTGTCTGACCAGGTTTCAAGCTTTGCCAGATCATCCTGCAACCCCTGCCAACCCCCTAGGTCATCCGCCACCGCGCCTACCTTGGTATCATCAGCAAACAGACTGATCTTGCTCTTGCTGTCCCATGATATGTCTGCAATGAATATCCCAAACAACACTGATCCCAACACCAAGCCCTGTGGAACACCGTCGTCACTGCCCTTGGGTGTGAGAGCTCCCGACCACCACCACCACCCTCTGTTGCCTTCCCTGCAACCAGTTTCCTACCCATCTCACCAGCTTTGCACCCGCCCCTGTGCCTACTAACTTCTTTCCCAGCCTTCCACGTGGCACTGAGTCGAATGCCTTACTGAAGTTCAGATACAGGACATCCACTGCATGGCCCCTGTCCAGTTACCCAGTCATAGAACTCGACCAGGTTGGTTTGGCAGGATCTGCCACGTATGAAGCCATGCTGTCTGCTGTCCTGTAGTCCTTTGGCCTCTAGGAGGGCCACCAGCCTCTCCTTCAGGATAGTCTCCATTAGCTTACCCACGATGGATGTGAGGCTCACTGGTCTGTAGTTTCCCGGTTCATCCTTGGGGCCACTCTTGTGGAGGGGCACCACATGAGCCATCCTCCAGTCCTGAGGTACACACCCCGAATGTAGTGAGGCATTAAATAGGTCTGCCAAAGGTCCTGCAAGGACCTCCGCCAGCTCCTTCAGTACCCTGGGGTGGATGCCATCTGGGCCTGGCGCCTTGTCCACCCTCAGTGCCTTCAAACCCTCTCGACCTCTGCTCTCCATGATTTCCCCATCTGTCACCACTTCCCACCCTGCTACTGCCATTTTTCCCACCTTGGGTGTCACCCCCCGCTTCTCTTTAGTAAATACTGAGCAGAAGTACTCATTTAGTGCTTCCGCCTTATTGCACCCTGCTTCCACCCAACCCCCCTCCTTCCTAATCCTTACTATGTGGTCCTTACAGCTCCTTTTCTCCCTGATGTGTCCAACTCTATGTCTATAAAGGTGAGAAGTTGAACTGGTTCGAGTACAGACTTTGGAAGATTGAGAAGAAACCCAGGGAGCTGAGTAGGTCCTGGGTAGTTTGAAGAGCTGACTTGAACTGTAAAGGTGACTTGACCCACTAAAAGCCAGTCATCCAGATACGGAAGAAGGTGATACCCTGTCTTCTGAGGTAAGCCACCACTACTCGTAAAGGCACTTTGTGAACACCCTTGAGCTGATGTTAGCCAAATGGCATGGCTTGAATTGATAATGGCCTGAAGGCAACTTGAACCCGAGGTATTTTCTGTGGGAGCACCTGATAGGAATATGGAAGTAGGCATCCTTGAGGTCCACAGATGCTAGCCAATCCCTGGCCTTAGAGAGTGAAGGATTTTTTTTTGTTTAGTTTTGTTGACCGGTATTATTCCCAGAGTTACCATTTTGAATTTGGGCTTTGAAATGTGCTTGTTCAGATACCTTAGGTCTAGGATGGGTTGCCACTCCCTGTTTTCTTTGGGTAAGGAAGTACCTGGAATACAGTCCTTTTCCTTGTGCTGAGTAGGAACTTTCTCATAGCTCTGAGAGCTAGAAGAGAAACCTCTGCCTCTAGGGCATGGTTTCTGAGACTGATGCAGGTGGAAAAGACTTGGCCCTTCTTTTTGAAATTTTTTTGAAGCTGAGGGCCAGTCCCTGGCTTACTACTTCCAGGACCCACTTGTCTGAGGTCACAGACTTCCAGGCCTGGAAGTAGTAAGCCAGCCTGCCTCCTACTGGAAATGGGGAGTCAACCTGGGCTTACACATCAGAGTGTCTGCTTGGCAGGAGCCTTAGACTGAGAGGAGGAGGGAGCAGCTCTGCTCATCCCCCTCCTGCCCTCCCACTGAAGAACCCCCTCTGTGGGAAGGGAGAGGAGGCCTGGCTTGGTAAAAAAGGCCTTTGAAAGGGCCTTCCCTTGCCCCTAGACTGCTGCTTGTGTGGAGTGGCCTGCCTTTCCTTGGCCTGTACACTCCTGTACGTGGTCCTGTATTCATCCATTTTCTTCATGTAAGCCTCTGTCTGCTCCCCAAACAGAGAGTTACCTACTACAGGGAAATCCATGGCCTTAGTCTGGGTATCCTGTGAAAGGCTAGTACATCTGAGCCAAGCATGTCTTCTGAGAGACACAGATGTAGCCATAACTCTAGATGCCACATCATTGGAGTCCACAGCAGCATGAAATTGCATTTTGGATGCCTAAATTCCATCAGCAGCCACCACCTCCAGCTCCTTCGCTAGCTGGCGAAAGGCCTGCTTAGCCAGTACCAGAACTGTATCCCATCTGGATTTCTGGTACCTGGCTGTGTAGGCCATATAAGTAGCCTGCCTGAGTCCCAAAGAGGATGCCAAATACTGTTTTTTGGCCATGGCATCCACTTTCCTGGAGTCCTCATCTGGGGTGTGTGAAGCCAAAGGACTGTTAGCCCTGTCATAGGCTGCAGCCTGCACTACCCCAACATGGCTGTAATGACTATAAAGGAACTCCACAGCTGAGCCTGGTAATGAATACCTCCTGTCCATTCTCTTATCCACAGGAGGTACTGAATTAGGGGTTTGTAAAATTTTGTGTGTCTGTTTCCCCAAGGATTTATGAAGAGGGATAGATAGCTTTTTGGACTCTGGGATGTCCATCATTTCCACAAAATCAGGCTCTTTATCCTCCTCTGCGGCTTCAACCAAGGGAAGATGCAGGGTTTGTGCCACCTTTTTGTAGAACAAAAAGTGTGAAGGGGGCTCAGAGAGCCTGGAAGGAGAGACACCTGAGGGCCTATCTGGGGAGATGTCCGGTTCAATGGGCACATCCAGACCCCTTTCATTGTCATCATTATCATTGCCATCACCACCGGGATAGTCTTCGGCTCCCTCCCACTCCTCATAATAAGCACCTGGGTCATAATCCGGAGGAGATGGATCCAACAGAATCGACTGCCGAACCGGCGGTATCGGTTTGGACGGAACCGGTCTAAGCGATTGGACAATACTAATCACTTTGGCTATTTCGTCCGTGGTTGGAGAGTGGGATACAGGATCCGAACTGGCAGACTTGCGCTTTTTCTTTGACGGAACCGACCCCTCGGGGACGGCTCTCCTTTTGCCCGAGGAGGTATCGCCTAGGTCAGTAGGCACCTCCTCAGGTTCGGCCGCATCCGAACTGGGCTGGCCATCCGAATCTATGGACTTCTTGGCCTCCCTTTCCTTCAGCCTACTCAGTCTTTTATCTAGAGTGGATTTAGGAAAGTTTTTACAGATTTGGCAGTCTGAATTGAGGTGGTCAAACCCCAGACAATAAGCAAAGGCCTCCCCACACTCTGTAGTGTTGAAAACCAGAGGGATTGGTTTTCTTCTTGGGTTTCTCACACATGGCCAACCTAACAAATTACCCTATTGCAGCTTTCAAGCCAGGTAATAAAACAACTGAACAGTTACAAACCATGTCGCAGGCTTTTTAAAAGAACCAGCAAAAAGTCTGGTTCTTTTGAACCCAATCTGTACCGGAACACCACACTAATCCCAGAAAAATTTAAATTAAATTAAACAAAGTCGGTTCCAAACCAGACCGACTGGGAAGAAACCGAAGAAAAGACAATTTCCGCTTTTTTTACCAAAATAAAACACAGTCACTACCTATCTACATACTACCTGTACTGTAGACAGAGGCTGGAAATCCGAAAATAACAAAAAAAATATGCGGTTTATACTGAACGCTTTTTCTGTTACCGAACAGAGCAGAGGAAATCTCCGGAGCGACTTCACTGTTAGGCGAAGTAAAGAATCTGACGGTTACACTGGGAAGTACCACAGACAGAGGTTTGAAAACCGAGCTCGAGCTCAACGTTCTATGCTTCTGCACAGAGTTAACTCTTTCCTCTCTGGGGCAGTTCAAGTGCTGGGGCTAACTGCACTATGTCTGAATACAGCAAGACTTCATGTTGTTTGAACTGTGAAGTTTTGCGCTGGATGGGGAGGCGAAAAGGTAGAGTTCCAGTCGCTCCATCTCTGAACAGTGACTCTGCCACTCCTGATTTAGTTCCCATTCGTGGCTTAGAGTGAAGGATCTGCTGATCCTGTCCGCCAGGACGCTCAGTACTCCTGGAATGTGCACTGCTGTGAGAGACAGGTTGTGCTGGACTGCCCAGTTTCACACACTCATCGCCTCCCTGCAGAGGGGGTATGATCGAGTGCCTCCCTGCTTGTTGATGTACCAGACTATGGATATGTTGTCCATCTGGACTAGCAGTAATCCCCTTGGGAGAACAGACTGGAACACTTATAGTGCATACAGGACCACTCCCATCTCCAGAGCATTGATGTGCAAGGACATCTCCAAGTAGGACTAGTGTCCCTGAGCTTGGCGGTCCCCCACATGAACCTCCAACCCAGACTGGAGGCTGCTGTAGTTAGCGTGCCATGGGGAGCTGGGCCCCAAACAGGAGACCCAAAGTCGGGTTCCAGGATCCCTCCACCATTGTAAATCCTTCTGAAGAGCAGAGGAAATCAAGATCGGGTGGTCCAGATCATCTTGAGGCTGATCCACTGAAACTGCAAGGACCACTGAGTGACCCTCATGTGAAGCCTTGCTAGGGGAACCGTGGAGATGGAGGCTGCCATCAAACCCAGGAGACGGAGAACCTCCCTGGCTGGGAGAAATCTGGAAGAGGCTACCAATGTGCCTGCCTGACCAGTTTCCATCCTGTCAGAGGGTAGGAAAGCTCTGCCCTGGACTGTATCCAATACTGCTCCAATGAACTGCAGTCTCTGAGAAGGGATCAGAGAGGAACTGAGGACGTTGACCGTAATCCACAACTTGGAAAACAAATCCAGAGTAACTGAAAGGGCCTCCGAAAGAGTGTCCCTGGACAGAGCTGAAATCAGCCAGTTGTCCAGGTAGGGGAAAACCGCAATGTCTTGGTGTTGCAGGGCTGCAGCCACCACTGCTAGGCACTTGATAAAAACCCAGGGTGCGGAGAGGCCAAAGGGAGGCCCAAATTGGAAGTGCTCCCTGGAAAACAAAACCTCAGGAAGCGGTGACTGGGAAATATCGGATATGCAGGTAGGCATCCTGCACGCCCAGAGCACACAACCAGTAAGTCTCCTGAAGAAGAGGCAGGAGGTTCTGGAGGGTCAACATCCTGAATTTCTTGTACCGAACAGACTGAGTCTGCTGAGGTCAAGTATGGGTCGCAGGTCACCCATCTTTTGGAACCAGAAAAAGTGGGAGTAAACCTCTGCCCTGTGACGAAGAGGGACCAGATCTATTGCCTCTTTAAACAATACATGTACTTCCTCCCTTACAAGAATGGTCTGGTTTGGAGAGTAGACTGACTTCGCAGTGGAGACTCTGGAGGTGATTCCAGGAACTCCAGGGTGTGTCCTTGGGACACCAGCTGCAGGACCCAAGTGCTGGAGGTGATGCTCCGCCACTCCTGTAGGCAAACCCCCCCCGCCTGGCTAGTTGCACTGGGGCTGAGGAGGTGGTGGGGCGAGGGAGTCAGGAGGTGGCTGGACAGGCAGGGGAAGGCCTCCTGAGTATCTTTGATTTTTGGAGGTAGATGGGGAAGAGAAGGTTCCCGTGGTCTTACGTTTGCCCTGATGGCGGTTCTGGGCTGGTTTGCGCTGCCGTCAGGTCCTTTTTCGAAAGAGCTGCTGACCCTGCATGCCTGAACGGTACATGGACCTTACAGACCTAAGGGCCTGACCGTGGTCCTGATGGTCCGAATAATATCCTTGATGCTGCCACCGAAGCACCAAGCCCTGAAGGGGGCATTGTGGATTGCTGTCTGGACCTCGCTGGAGGCCAGAGATACGGCCAGCTGCATGCTGAAGGGAGGCAGGTCGCGAGGTACGGCCACTACATCAACCGAGTCGTAAGTGGCTCGAAGAGCATGCCTGCAGGAAATTTTGGACAGGCGAATGTCCTTGGCAATCTCCTCCTTGAGGTCCGAAGGCTCCATGGACTGGATACGAGCCTCAAGCTTGGCTAGAATGGCTTTCTGGTGAGAGACCATGAGGGCTACATAGTTGAGGGAATGCAACGCACATGTAGCCAAAGAGTATACTTTTTCCTGTACTGGTCAATCTGCCTGGACTCCTTGTCTGGAGGAGAAATGCTCATGTGCTTAGGGGCCACAGAGAGATCATGTGCCGCAGAGAAAACAACGGAGTCTGCCTTTGGGTGCTTACTCAGGAAAGGAGCACCCACGGGTACCTGGTAAGTTCTATCCACCCTTTATGGCACAGCCGGGATAGAAAGGAGCAGCTGCCAGATTGTAGTGGTGAGGTCTTCGGAGGAACAGGAATCGGGGAAAGAGACTCGAGATCGAGGTGCTCAGACAGTCTTTGCTGCATAAGATCCTAATTCCTCCGACACCCATTTATAGAAATCATGTATGGACCTCAACAGGTCCGAAATAGAAGGATCCTGTGGAGGGGATTTCAGAGAGCACCTCTCTTTAGGGACCAAGGATTCTTGATCCGACAACTCCTCTGAAGAGTCCTCCCCCGAATCCAGATTGCCTTCTGGTGCACCCAAGTCCAGAAGGGTAATATCCCGGGGGGTAGTCCCCAAAATGTGAACCGTGGATGGGACTAAGTTAACAGGGGACAGGGACCTGGGAGGAGAACGAGGTGCTGGGAGTCAACTCTCCAGGTCCGTGACCAACTCCGTCTGCGCCTCCCTCCACCAGGACTGAATGAGAAGTTGGAAAGGGTGGAAGAGGGGGGAGGGGGAGGAGGAAGAGGAGGAGGGACAGCATTGGCAGGTGGGTAATGGTACCCACTGTATCCCGGAAAGGAATACCCCGGATACGGGGAGTATCCCGGGAAGCAATGTCCCGCAGAGTGCCAATCTGGTGGTGGACCTGCCGGGGGATGGTCCACGGGTTACCCCAAGGGGCAAGTGCGGGACAGAGAGGGGTTTCCAGAAAAGTCCCAACATCAGAGGGGCCTCACGCTGGGGAGCCCTAAGGAGACCGCCGAGAATAAATCAAAGGGTGGGACAGATGTTGGGATAGCTGACGCCGGGACCACAGACGCTGGACTCAGCGCCGCCAGGCCCGGAGTCGGGAAGGCTGGTGTCAGAACCAGACGTAGGGTCTCCAACGTGGGAACCTGATCTGCCATGGAAGCCGGTGGTGGGTGCAGATGTGAAGGTTCCGTGGAAGGCAAAGAGACAGTTGTCGGAGGGTCCGGCGTAGGGAAATGCCCCGCTGGCTCCGATGGAGGAGTAGAATCCGGCATCAGAACTTTAGCTGGAGCTGGAATGGTCCTCCTGGAAGGGACTGAAGGGGCCTCCTTCCCAGAGACCCGAAAGGGTGAGTGGGGGTTGGAACCTGATGTATGCTTAACATCCAGGTGACCTGCGCTCTCTTCTCCTTCCGGAGCAGCCAGAAGTGAAGCTTAGGCCACAGGAGGGGGTGAAGGGGTAAGAGTGGCAGTCTTCCCTGGGCTCAACCGGGCATTGTGTGAGACGACCGAAGTCCCCGAAGGGAGAGCCGTGTCTGGGCAGGTGCCAGAGGTGGCCGACTTATTAGATGAGGGAACCAGGTGGGAGTGGGCAGAACCCCCTGCTGACTTGTCAGCTGAGGCTGGGTGAGGCCCCGAGGAGCGAGGAGTCGTCTTATTGGTGGCTGGGCGTTCTCCGGAGGAGCCGGGGATCGACTTAGCGGCAGAAGCAGGGCGACCACCAGTGGAGCCGGCGGCTGACTTCCCCGCAGAAAAAGGGGAGTAGAGTCTTGGATGGTCCAACAGCATCCACGGATGTAGCCTGGACAACCTCCACTGGAGGTGGCGGGGGAGAGGCCTTGCTCGGAGGCCTGCTGGCTTCCACCTGGGAACTGTCTTCTGGGTGCTCCTGCTCCCGATGCTTCTCTTTTTTGTGCTTTTTCTTGTCAGAAGAAGAAGAAGCGGAATCCTGGAGTCGCTCCATTTGCTTTTCGAGTGAGACCAACCGCAACTTCAATAAGTGGGCCTCCAGAGCCTCCTGCCTCCATTTGCAGGTGGCCTGGTTTAAGGGCTGGCAGTCTGGTCAGGTCGTGGTGGGGTGGTCGGGGCCTAAGAAGATGACACACTTGAGGTGACCGTCTTTGTGAGGTATCTGGGTTCCGCAAACCTCACACTTCTTCTGTCATGGAGAAGACATAGAAAAATGGAAGAAACCAAGAAACTCGGAAAAAGACTGAAAAAAAGGCGCAAAACTGATGGCGATCACTGTGGAAGTTTACCGCGAGGTAACATGCACGAGACAACATCGGGAAAGAACTTGAGGGCAGGTGTGGGGACTGCCCACTATATAGGGTCACGATGACGTTGCCACGTGAAGTCGGGTGGGTGGTCCCCTGCCAGGCACTGCAGGAAAAGTTTGCAGAGCGGTCCAAATGCCACGTGGCGCTAGTCCTACAAGTAATGACCTACTGCAGGAACCCTCTCGAAGTAAGATAGAGAATTTTCTCTGTACTCTGGATATACACTAAATGCAGCTAAAATAGAGGTACTCACTATGAACTACAGTATTGCCCGTCACAAGAATCTGAAAGACAGAGACCCAATGAAATGGACCTCCATAAACTCAAATATCCTGGTATTTAAGAGCCGATAACTCCTCTTGTATACAGACAACTAATGAACCATTACCGATACCCTGAAAGATGATATTTCCAGATGATCATTACCACTGCCATTTCATTCCCAAATACAATCTACCAAAATAAATATTTGACCAAGATATTTGTACCTATTTCAGAGTGCACCAGTTGCCCTGACCCAGGCTTGTTTCAAAAAGGCTTAAAACCAATTCCATAAATTTATATTGGCCAATGGTAGACCATGTAGCTGTAGCTCTTTAGGCAAGAACAGAAGGAATGGGGTGGATGGGCTGTACCCTCCTTGGAAAATTACTGGCAAGTTACACAGATAAAACTGGCCCTCCTGTGGGACCGCCCATCTTAGCATGCTCATTGTAAAACAACAGAATTAGAATCAGCAGAGTATATCCCAATGACAGCACTAACATTTGACAACACTCATAAAAAAAATCAAGGACTAGTCCGTATTATGGGGCCCTGAGGGTGATGTGGAAGGTGTGGGGGTTATTTCAAAAATCCCATCGAGTTAAACTGCAGCAATGGAGTTTCTGATGACTGGCTCGGGATACTGCCTTCCGCCCCAGCCGGTTGGACCATGGTATAGGAGACAGCCAAAACAGGGCTTTGGCTTCCCCAAGGAATGCCTCCAAGGAAATATAGTAAGAACATTTGAAGATCTGTGGGCACAGTTCAACTGCAGACCATCAGATTTTGGTATTTTCAGATCCAAGACTAAATTAACTGCCCGCTGAGGCTAGAGAAAGTACAGGCCTAAGATTTCAGTATAACTGGCTTGTCTCTAATAACGCTATACACTACAATCCAGCAGAAGGGGGCAATTTCCCTAGTGTATCAATTCTGACTTAGGCATGCACAAAATCAGCTGCTCATGTAAATGAGAAATGGCACAAGGAAACCCAGATGGGACTTGCACAGAAGGACTGGGAGCAGATTTGGAAGGGGTCCTTCCACACCTCCTCCTCCCCATGGTAGCATGAGTTTGCCTGGAAGGTAAAAATAAGGCACTTTATTACACTCATCATTAAATCAAAATGGGACCCCACATGCTCGCCAGTTGCTGGTGGAACTGTGGAGACCCTCAAGGATCACTCAGCCACATTTTGGCAATATGCAAACTCATATTGTATTGAGTAGCTGTGGCTAAAGTTTGCAAAACATCTTTTGCCCCAAGGGAAGCTCCATCTTATCATAACCTTCTGCTGGCCTTAAATCACCCTCCATTAGAGGAACAAAGCAATTTACTTGTGGCACGTATATGTAGCAGCAGCAGCAAAAGCCATAATTAGAAAATGGCTCCAAGTAGATGCGCCAACAGTACAGGACTGGAACACCGTGATGAGTGAAACTGTGAAAACTGGAGCGTCTGACTTTTAGGGTACAAGAAAAGGAGGAAGTTGACTGGAATCGTTGGACTAGGTGGGAACTGGCACAGGACGCAGAGGAGACAATATAACTCTATGAAGACTGAGCCTGCTAGTTAAGGAAAGGAGTGGGAATACATTGGATTAGTAGTACATTTACAATCCCATGGCCAGAGATACTAGCATAGCTCGATGGGGCAGGGGTAGGGATAGTGCCAACCCACCAGAACCTGAAAGCCCCACCAACTGTTTTTTAGCTCCCTCTTAAATGGGCTCAAGGTTAACTGAGATACCACTGACATATTTTCCTTGCAGGCTACAGACTCTGTCAATTACCCAGACTATATTCCCTCAAGTTGTTTCTCATATACCTCCATGAATTGTGTTATTTTCAAACAAAAAGTATATTTAAAAAAAAAAAGTCCAAAATCTACTATAACAAAGGCAGTTTATATGTCACTGAATTGTTCACTTGAAATGCGCAAAGATTTTTAACATTGTCTGTACTGAGGTATGTGCTTTAAAATTCGATTGCAACCACAGTGAGTGTTTTTCACTTACAACGCTGCTTCAACATCCATAAACAAACCTCCCTCATCAGCGTCTTCGGGGACCTGTGATGGAAGAAAACACAATACCAGCCTATTTGTAATAGGCAGACTGCAGGCACGTTTGTGGCTGGCTGCAGCCATGGGCTTGTCCTCTTCCCAAATGGCATCAGAGCTGGCTGCCCTTTGTCCCACCCACAACCTGCCCTCTGCTCTGACCTCCTACTACCCTCTCCCAACAGTAGGAATCCCCTCACCACCACACTGCAACACTAATTACAAAAAATCAATTCAAGTACAGTGAGTGTTTTCCACTTAAAACGCTGCTTCAGCAGCCCTACCTGAACCCTGTTCGTTGGCATCTTCCAGGACCTATGACGGAAAGAAAAACAAAAACAGCCTATCTGCACTACCCACTTGCTGTTCCGCTCTCTCCCATTACTCCCTCCCAACAGCAGAAATTCCCTCACCACGACTTTGCAGAACAAACCATAAAAGAATACATTTTAACTGCAGTGAGCATTTTTCGCTTAAAACACTGCTTGAGCAGATCTATCCGAACCTCGCTCATCAGCATCTTCCATGACCTGTGAGGCTTGAAAGATATTAATGCTATATGATGATGAATTCAGAGTTAGATGAAGCTCTATATCATTGCCCGAATTTAAATCATTTTCAACAATCCTTCACTATCCAAGAAAAAATACAAAGAATCTCATTGTGTCTTTACCTAATGACTTCCTTGGGTGGTTTCTTGGATTTCTTGGTGGTCTCTACTGGTACTGGAACAACTTCAGGTACGGGCTCCTCGACTGCGGTATTTTCATCTCCCAACAGAGCTGCCTGCTGAGAAAAATCCATGTCCTGCATGAACGACATGCTGCGCTTCAAAGCTAACAGCCGTTCCTAGAATCAGAAAGGACAGAGTGGCAGGGGCTTTACATCTCCCTCATAGCTGTGGTGCTATGATCATGGGATGGGATGGGGATGGGAGTGCTGCACTTCATGCGGAAGGCATGCAGCACAGTTTGCTAGTCATATTATGTCACCCAGGTGCAATGTGCGGTTAACTGGCAAGGTCATAATTACCGGGTTCAAAAAAAAACAAAACAAAACAAAAAACAACAGCAAACAAAAACAGACAGACACAATGCTGACATCAAACAAAGGTGCCCATAACAATTTACCCATGTAATTTGTTTATTAAAGGAGGAGTATTTAACGTAACCTTTTTCATGTCACTAAGTAGTTTCAATCCAATTTCAACCTTTTGCATGTTATTTTATCCCTTTTATTTTATATAAGCCAATTATATCCATATGCCCTGTTCTGTTATATCTGTGCTCCTGACCACATCAAGGATCTGACCTGTAGTCTGAGAGTTACACAGGAAGTAGGTGTTGTGGAGAGAATCAATCCCTCCTCTGTGCATCTTACAAATCATTCTATTAGTAAAATCCAATAAGGTGGAAATAGTGCAGACTTATCTCACGGAGCTGAGCAGCGTGCAAATTAGCTACAGGTGAAGTTCTGCCCTTAAAGAAACAAACAGAAAAACTATAGAGCTACGCTCATCTGAATACAGACAGATAAAACCAATTGCTCCAGACTCCAAGAAATGTTATCTCTACAATATTAAACCAACTTGCTAACTTGCTAACAATTGTTCATATGGTACTTGGTATTATGTAAAGCAAATCACAGAAATCATGTCAGGAGTCTCTGTCCTCATGGATTCAAACTGAATCATATGGTTAAAGAGCAGCTCTCGACTAGCCCCCCACTGACACACAGAACACAACTAACCTTGCCAGGATTCGTTTTCCAGCAATCTTTCCTTCAGGGACTTTCATTTAAAAAAGTTGTAGCCTTCATAAATTTATTCCCTGACCCGCTGGCTGGAACCGCATCCTACGAGCCAAATCCGCACGCAGCACACACACAGCCCGCTTTGTGATGTCACTAAACGAAGGCTGCGTGTGTGCCCCAGTGACTTGAATGGGAGCAATTTTCCAAAGGTTTTATATATGATACGTCAGGATTTTAAGAATAGTGACCGCCGACCACGGTCCCTGTTAATGAAAGGTCAGTTTGATTCCTTAAAATCCTGACACTGCTATCGCCGTGGCACTGAGGGCTGAGGCACTGGACACCACACTTTGTGCCATAGCGGTAACCTGGGTTCAGGAACAAGCCTGGGCCACTGGGGGTCAGCAAGGGGGAGAGGATTCAGCGCTCGAGGTCTGCTCTCGAAAGGGGCTAGTCATCCCACTTGCTGGTGCCGACTGCCTTATAGCGGTGGCTGGAGGGCAGTACAGGTCGGGAGGTTCAGAAGCAGACGTGGGTTAAATCGGAGGAGGAAGGGACAAAGCGGAAAAGGCTGGGGCTCCACGGACTCAGTGACGCCTGACTGCTCCAGAAGTCTGCCCCGCCACCAGATTTGCCATACCAAGTGGGAGGGGAATGCCGGCACTTCCACATGGTCCTGCCATGGAGGGGAATCCATGGGGAACCTCGGGGGGCAGACAAGGTGGGGGTTTGGCCGGAGGATGTAACCTCTGGGGGAGGGTGTCATAGCTCTGTGGAGCCTGCAGAAGGAGTAACAAAAAGCTAAAAAAGAAAAAAAAATCCTGATATAAAACTTTTGGAAAAATCACTACCATTCAAGTCAATGCGGCACACACACGCAGCCTTCATTTAGTGACATCACAAAACGGGGCTGCGTGTGCCGGCATGGGGGCGTGGCTGTAGGATGCGGAACTGGTTCCGTTTTCAGTTGGCCGGTAAGGGTATAAATTTACTAAGGATATAGGTTTTTTTATATGAAAGTCCCTGAAGGAAAGATTGCTGGACAATGAATCATGGCAAGGTCAGTTGTGTTATATACGTCAACTGGGGGGGGGGCTAGTCGGCTACTCATACCACAGAAGCTGCTCTTTAAGCTCAGTGCCCCATCAAGGCAACTCCTCAGCTGACTAGTCTGCATTGACGGGGTGCTGAGTTTAAGCATCTGATTTCACTCTGAATCCATGGCGTCATTCCCAAGGCATTAAGATTTTCTTCAGTGAGTGCGCACGATGCAGTATTACTCTTGTGTTTGTGCAGTCCTATGCAGAGTGTAAAGAAATAAGTCTGCGTTGCTGTGATGGCTCAGAAAGCAATGTCTTGTGACAGGAAAGTACTGTACCACGGCTCTGCTAAATATGATGGCTTTGTGTGACAAAAAGAGCAAGCAGTCAAGTTTCCCTTTACTAATCTGTCTCTTTCCGACTACTATGTTTGCTTCCATGAACTGTCTGTGCCAAATTGGGGGGTACTTACTCTACACATTGGGATTTTCTGATTACAGGCACAACACTTGACTAGCGTTTCTTACGGTAGATGACTTGTGTCTAATTACTACTGTGTTGCTTTGTGTAGGGTGACTAAAATGCTAGGCCTCTTTAAAACCAAAATGTGTGGTCCTATAAGCTGTATGCTAATTAGTTGAGGTCTGTTTTCTAGCCATTTTGCGACTGGAAGGGCTGAAACATTTGGAGGGTAACTGACTCGCTAATACTCAGGTCGTGAATAAGTACAGTAGCTCTATTGGGATTTGAGCCTCAGTCACCTGGTTTACAGTTTTACACTCTAAACCCTAGGATACACTGCCATAACAGCTATAAAAACTGCTTTATGGGTGGATGGCATTTTGGTTAGACCCAGACAGAGGCATAATTTCCCCTAATAAAATACTCTAAAAGTGGGGGCAACTGTTGAGTAAAATAGGCATAATATACATGTTCTCTCCCCATCTCTTCTCGGATTTCTTTCTACCATTCTGCTCTCCAGTTGTTGGATTTTTTCTGCATCTTTTCTTTTCTCCACTCTGTAGTTCCCCAAATGTCATAACTGTAATTATACATCACAGAGTTGCATGTGACACTGCCAACCAGTCAGAGTGCTGGTCTCAGTGAGTGTGTAAGACATTCTTATTTCCACAACAGGTGTTCATAGGTCCTAGCAACAGAGATCTCACAGGTGCTGGTCACACTGCAGGAAAGGGGCACTGAAAATACCAATTTCTGTTGCTATTGAAAAATTAGTCCCTGGTGTCTGCTGCCCCCTGACCCAACCCCCAGTGGTACTGTAAAAATATACCCTGGTGTCCTGTGGTATCCCCCCCAACCTGATTCCCACTGGCACTGGAAAACTACTACCTAGTGTTCAGATCCCCAAGGTGGAAAGCACTCGCACTCTGCTCACTTCTTTAGCTGGCTGCTGCCAACCGAAAACGTTCTGTACTGCTTACTGTACATCACCGCTCAGTGACAAGGTGACTTGTGGTCTGAACATAAAATCAACATAAAGCACTATCATGCATGCGTACCAGCTTAGTTCATTTTCACCTAATTTATATTTTACCTCTAACTTGACTAAATTAAAATCTTGTGTTTTTTTACCACATTTTGGTGAAAACTTTCAGACCACACCATTCACAACCACTTTAGGTTTTCAACTCCAACCCAAAATGGCTGTTCCATACTTACTCACTGAACACCTCCATTAGGTAGGAGTTACGAGTCACTACTAATAGTACCCTAGGGGATCCAGCAGCCGACCCGGTGGCGCTAAGGGTTGAGGTGCTGGACACCACACCTTGCACCACGCCGGCGACCCGGGTTCGGGAACAGACCTGGATCACCTGGAGGTCGGCCGGGGGAAGGAAAGATTGAGCATCTGGAGGACTTCTCTACTTTCTCGGGGTGGGGGATCTGCGCTGCACGCAGTCGGCCGACACCTAGTGCTGGCTGGGAGGCGGTGCAGGCATGCAGCCACTCAAGGGGTTGGCCCACATCCAGGGTGATCGACTGCCTCCACGGAGGTAGAGATGGCCTGCCTGCCCACTGCACAGATGTGGGTGTGGGAGAGAGAGTGAAAAATTCCGGGACTCGGCAGGACCCATGATGGCCTTAAGGCCAGAGGATGTACCCTTCCGAGGGAGGGGTCATAGCCCCTGTTGGGCCTGCGGCAGCAGAGAAAGTACAGTACATATGGAAAACCATGGGGGATCCAAAAGCTATTACCCAAGACTGGTGAAAAATGACTGAAATACAGCAAAGTCATGAGTAAACAAAAAACTGTTGGGGGAGGGGGAAGCAGACTAATTTTTTTATCCTGCTAGTTCTGTATCAATACACATCATTGTATATCAATATAGGACTTGTGTAGGGCAGACGGTGACCGGCCAGGCCGATGAGCAGAGTTTAAGTGCTAGCAACTGTGTCTAGGCAGCGTGGGGGGTGGGGAGGGAGGAATTGCCACTGATGGTGGGTATGGAGGCTACTGGGAGGAGAAGAGACTACAGGACACCAGACACTTAATGATGGGAATTGGGTTAGGGAGAAGTACCACTGGACATCAGGGAGTGAAGCACTAAACTAATGGGGATCAGGTTACGGAGGATGGGTACCATTGGACACCAGAAGTGAATTACCATGCAAAGGGGATCGGGTAAGGAAAGGAGTACCAATGGACACTAGGAACTGACATACTATACCGACAGGATTGGGTAAGTAAGGGTACCACAGGACATGAAGGAATTAAAGTAGTATGCCAAAAGGATCAGGTTAAGGAGGGGTATTCCTGGACACCAGGGTGTTTTTTAACAACATGGGAGTCAGATCAGGAGTAGGAGGGGACTTTATACTATTTTTTTTTTTGTTTGTTTGTTTACACTCTAACACTGCTGACTACAGGCTGCACTGTGAAGTCCACAGCTGTCAAGCAATTCAAGGAGCAAAAGATTGCTCCTCGAACTGTTATGAGGCTATAATGAAATGCAAATATGATCTCTTAGTGACCTGAATGGGCAAAGAGAGGGCATCTGCACGAGACCTTTTGAATATAGCAAGTTTGTGCAACAGCACTAACTGGTTTAGGATGGCAGAACTTAGTTTACTTCTTGGCCTTTAAAAGCCCAATCTACAGACTCCGACTATACCTCTCAGTGGTCAGTAGGGGGCTGCATTTTTTGCTGAGCACGCCGTTTATTGCCTTTATTTGGGTTTGATCTCAGAGCTACAGTATATTCAAACATGTTTCTGGCCACTAACAGTTTTCATCAAAATGTTGCAATAACGCCGCCCAGTGGTGCTGAGGGTTGAGCGCTGGATGCCGCCTCGCGCCACGCGCGGCGACCGGTTCAGGAACAGACTCAGGTTGTCGGGGGGTTAGCAGGAGAGGGAGGATTAAGCGTCTCAGCGGATGCTTCCCCCTCTGGGGAGGGATACCAAGGGTGCTGTGAGCACCTGACATCCCGAGAGAACCGGTGGAAGCACCAGCTCTCAAGGGCTTGGCGGCTTCACTCAGTGGAGTCGGGACGCTGTTAGGCGCTTGGGAGGAGATGTGCAACACTCACCTGTCTGGACGTATGTCCTCACACCGGCGCTCCAAGGGGTTTGGGGACAGGGAAGGGCCCACAGAAAAGCGGAAAAAACCCTCGGTGGTCCTAGATGCTGATTGCCCCGGGCCACCGATTGACAGGACAGACCCCGCTGTGCAGGCACAAGGAGGAGGAGGCACTCTAGGGGCAGATTCCGTGGCCGGGGGGCTTGACTGGTATGAGCGGCCCGAAGGAGTGGATTGCCGAGGGCAGTTAGGAGGGATAAAAAGAAAGAAAAAAAAAAAAAGGAAAAAATGTTTCAATACAGCAACTTCAGGGCAATGCACTAACTGGAACTCAGGATGGGATTTTACAGAGAGCTGACTGCAGTTTTGAATATGGGGCCTTTTTGTGTTTTGAAGAAGAAGTGTTTTCTAGTGTCTGCCTTGAGGAGAGGAACAACCTAGCAGCTGGTCCATTTTGACCATCTGGCTCCATGCACAGATTTGTTTTATTTTTGTCACTCATTTGATTTTATGCCCTTCGATCCTGGTCAAAGGTGCCTTTTAGTAGCACTGGTACTTCATTTTACATTTTTTAATTTTTAAAGTGTCCTCCATCAACTGTATGTTATTACGGCTCCAGGAGGCATTTGATATAACAGTAGTTTCATTTCATTCTTCTTAGGGTCAGAACTGTTCAGTTACACTTTAGTTCATACCCTTACAAGAATGTGCATGAGACTCACTCATGTCAAGTGTGCTTCCCTGAGCCGTATTAAGAAATACAATACTGGAGACTATGACTGCTTTAAACATGGGGGTTTGTAAATGCAAGGGGACCCAAAACATGCAGAAATGCTTTCAAGGAAACACTGAACATGTTACTCCCTGATTCAGCAATACACTCTATCAACAACTTTAACTGGCCCCCTGATCCTTCTGAAGGGTAGCATCCATGATCTCATACTTCAGTCACCAATATACATTAGTGCACAAAAAAAAAAAAATACTTAAAAGTCTTTTTAATCATAGTAGATTTTGCCATCTTGTACTTCAGTAAAAGCAATAAGCGTGCGGTGGCATCCATGGATCTTTGGACGGATGTCAGTGATGGGGTAAGCCAGGAGAATCAATGAGCTGTAATGAGATCGAGGATTTCAAAAGCTCTGTTATGCCGGCTGCCCATCCCACTGTACTACTAGAGCTATATACATGTCGTGCAACCTGTCCATAACCCTGGAAGTACAGTGGGTTCCGTTTCCAATTCTTGAATATTCAAATGTACCAATACACAGTTCCACCAGTGCAATCCTGAGTAAATACCACGTACTTTTTAACAGTTTCTCTAGATTTGCTTCGTTAATCCCTTGAAAACTCATCATTGTCTGCTATACAAATGCTTTGGAAACACTACCATCACTTGGACCATACTAAAGTTCATTTTCAGTATGATGCTGTACTGCATTGTCACCTCTTGCGCCCCTGATCATCTGGCTAACTTACTTCAACTATGTACTTTGTCTTTTTAGCTCAGCTATGTGCTGATGTTTATAATATGCTTTTCTCTTCACAGACCAAGTGCATACTACTCAGTATAAAAACATTTTGGCAAGAGGGCATTTATAGTATTAGACCTAATCCTGATGAATGAACTTGTCAACAGTATCTGCATGACTGGCTGTGCAAAGTTTATACATTACTGTCTAGTTTACATCAGAAGGTCTCTTTTTTTTTTTTTATAGATATGAATTGTAGAAAATGTTTTACATATTAATTGTACCAAATGTTTTCACGCAAACTGTATTTTGTGATGTACATCAGGAGTGACTGAAAACAGGGGCCTATAACTCAGTCCAGATTAAAAAGAAGCAAAACAGCAAATTATTTTTGCACTAAAAGTGCAGATCGTGGGCAGCCTCACAACAGGTTTGGAGGCTGGGATTGTGAACATTCCTCTTTAAATTCAACCTGTCTGCATTAAGGTTTTTTTTTTTACCTCTAACTGTGGTCTCAGAAACTGCTTACTTTAGGAAGTAGTGTAGTTTAGTGGTTAGAGCACCAGCTTGGGATCCTGGTCACAGGTTCAAAGCCCGCAAGAGCCAAATACTCACTGCGTGACTGTTGGCAAGTCATTTACGTTTCCAGTGCCCCCAATCCACCCAACTGCAGAAATGGGTAGAAGCAGGACTCCGCTGGAAAAAAAGAGATGTTGCACCTCAGCTGGGCTATCCTGGATAAATTAACTGTAAAACCAAAAAGGACTGCGTACCAGTTTAGCCCTGTAATCAGCAAAAACAAATTCCCAATTGGGGAATGCTTAACCAGAGCAGAACCATGTGACAAGCACTGCCAGATCAGAAAATGCCTCAGGTATCCAAAGCATTTAAATGCTGGCACAGACCATTACTGCAGACTTCTCCATGCCTGAAGACACTGAAACATGCACAGAACCTGATGTCTGGCCTTTCCACTTGCATGGGGATGCTGAAACTCATAATGCAGCAGATGAGGGGGGAAAAAAAATCCTCTTCTGCCCAGATCCAAAATGGTTCAGGTGGTTTGGCAGCATGCACGTTCAAAATGCCATATTTTAACTGTAATATGCAGATTTTGCTTTAAAAACATAACGTTTTTAAATAAGAGTTAGTTGCAGGTTGAAAGCACCTGATGGCCATCTACCAGTTCGGTGAGAATTAACGGAGCATTTATTTAAACTGGTCTGAAAATATATTGATAACTATTTATACATATATTTATATTAAACTGAGGTTTCGGATTGGTCTGGAAAATTGGCAAAAAAGTGAATGGCTGTCCAAAGGCGTGTCGCATATTAATGCTTAAAGGAGAGCTTGTGATGCTATTAGGATGTTGTTTTAAATACCATTATGCCCTGTGAATAGATTTTTATACCTGACCAAAGGGATATTATGTTTTGTCCAGACCATTTGTGTTACTCATAAATATCTGTGTTATATATAAGGAATAACGCACAACAGGGTGTCCAATGAGGCATAAAATGTGACTGTGGACCTTCAACCATCCAGAAAATGCAATTGTTGTAGCACACAAGCACACTCTGGAGTGCACTATTATAATATACACAAAAAGCTCAGACATGTTATATGTATGTACACATTACATCTAATAATAGTTTATTTCTAATAGGCTGTAGCACAATAACCATATTTATTCCCTCAGGTAAAGACACATATGATTAAAACAGTGTCATACTGCATGTGCTATTTTTATACCATACCAAGGTGTAATATAAAGAACACATGCAACAAGTCACAATGTTATATTTATACCACACATTTCTGAAAGTTATTACATTTAAATTAATTTGTGATACTAAGGTTTAATTGTTTCTGTTATGTCATGGGCCTTAAATTGCCACGGTTTGCATTTATGTGTGAGTCTGGATTATACTTATTAGTGCGAATTTACTACGGTTGGTAAATATTTATATAGTCGAATTCTGATTTTTGAAACCTGTACACCAATTTTGAGTTCAAATGATTAATTGCTTCACATCTGGAACCATGGCTTAATCCATGAACTGCACCCTGTAAAATGACTACCTTCATAGTTTCATCTTGAATTTTACTGCTGTTTTAAAATGCATTTTCTCGCTATAGATCCATGTACTCTTGTCTAACTACTTCTGTACTTGCTGTCATCTACATCAGAAGGTGGCGGCATATCCGCATTAGTGTTTGCTGCTTTGTGAGCCTCCACTTCACTATGAATGGGCTGTTCTCACCAATACAAATGTGTGAAAAGCCTGACCTGCGTAACTCTTTCAGAATGTGCCATCATCATCATGGGAGCCAGGGGGAGAAAGGTTCCACCTATTGTGCCAGTCTGCAAGAAGAGCAACAGTTCAAAAGATCTCTATCTATTTATGCATACATAAAAATATACACAAAAAAAACCCTGGTAGGAGCCCTCAGATAGTACAGCACAGCACCCCTCTGCTTCTATCCCAGGAAGGTGACCAAAGTCCAGGCTTACAAGAAGCAAAGCCACAACCCTTGAAAACATTATAGAAAAAGACTGCTGTTAAGTAACACCACTGACATGCACAAGAAATATGGAAATGTGCAGTGCTGATCCAAAGTCAAAGGATGTATGACCCCCGGCATCCTCTCTACTGCCTTAGGACCTGATCCACATAAGTGGCCAGGATATGCTTGAATCAAGCGTATCCCAGTAGCAGCTCTGCACCCCCTCCCATGCCTGTACACACCAGACAGCATCTTCAGCCCCCCTGCCTCCACAGTCTGCTAGTGCCGTGCTGCGCATTGGCTCTGGGGTGGGGTGAACAGCAATGGGTGGCATCCAATCAGATGCCCTTGCTGGTTCGCAAGTGGATCCCTGCCTGCACAGGGAGCAGGACACGTTGGGATACAGCAGTCCTCCAGGACTACCATATCCACACTGGACAACAGACATTTCCAAAACACACCGGCCAGTGCCGGCAATGTCCCCGACCCCCATGGGGGCTCCTAAGGCTTGGGGCTGGAGTATGGAGGGCCAAACTGGCCAGAAAGTTTTCTATGTGGCCAGGTGAATGAAGCATGTAGCTGCTAATGCTGCTTTAGGCAGGTAAAATGGTCAGCCCTCCACACCGTGGAGTTTGTTCTGAGACTCAGGCTTATACCAGCCCACAAAACACTGACCCACTCCTGTCCTGCGTAGCAAGGCATGTGGGTCGGGATCCGGTGTGAAGGGTGCATGCACCTTCCTTGTGGATGCCATGGAATACACTGTGGTTCGCATCCTGTACATAGTGGGCACTCTGCAGCTTTTCCAGGGCAGAGGTGCAGAGAATTGTCTGTGGATCAATCTCTTACTCCATGCCAATATTATATTACAGGATATGAATGGCTTTCTCAGCAGTGATCAACTCCTGCCTAATCGAGCCCCTAAAAAACATAAATCTCATATCTGCAAACAGGAATTACTCTGTATTCGGGTGAATAACAAACAATTATCCTAACTACGCAATACACCACATTCATTATTCATTGTGGTAAAATAATCTATTTATTACCTTCTTTGAGACTGCTCTTGAACTGCTGTATGCACAGTTTAGGAACTAGTCTTTTGAGAGAAGTGCTGTAGCCTAGTGGTTACATTGCAGAGCTGTGAACCTGGAGACTGTGGTCTGAATCCCACCCACATCACCTACTTACTGTGTAACATTGAGCAAGTCACTAAATCTTCATGGATTAAGCTGGTCTCTCTCCAGTTTTTGTACGTTCCATAACTCCCTCAGTCTAATTTCCCTCACTCCTGTGTATGCTTAATGACTGCTGCATCTATTCATGGCTTGCAAGCACTTTTCAACACCGTGTGGCATGAAATGCACTATTTCAATCTAAAATCTTTTCATTTCCCACCTTTCCTTCCTTTCCTGTGGTCTTCCATTTGGCTTACTTTTGAGGAAGCTCTGTACTGCTGGCTAGGGCAACAAAGGTGGGTTATGGAAACTTAATCTGTGGGGTTACAAATGTAACAAACATTAACTGGCAATCAAACCTGCACATCTTAAGTGCAGCACTGGACTAATTTGTCTCATCCTATGAATACCACAGTTCTCACAGGATGATACAAATGCTAAGGGAAGGGACTTTGCAGAAGCTGTTCAAGTCTGAAAAAAGGGTAAGAGGGAATAAAAGTCTGAAAACCCGAAACAAGGCAACCAAAGAGAAATAAAGAAGATGAATGAGAGATGAATGAACATATACTTTTAGAGAGCTGGTAAGAGAGGAGCTTTGCATGCAGGCTCTAGCTTTCTTAGAAGATTCTTACTTTGCTCATCATCTTAAAGCCTGTATGAAGTAACTTCTTGGCAGCCTTGTAGTACACAGTTTCTGGCCTGTTGTAGGTCATCGCGTTGTCACACATCAGCTTGAAATCAGCCTGAAACAAAGCAGGAAAACACTTGAATTTGTCTGCAAACAAAACTGTAGTCATAAGGTAGAAGGGGAACTGGAGTGTAGGAATAATGAGCAACTACGTAAATGGGCTGTACTGCCCCAAAGTAGGGATTTCAGAGTGAGAGGGGAGTGAGCTAATGGTATTCATAAACAGCCACACATTATGTTTGGTACCATCATACGCACCAAGTGCTCCAGGAAAGATTAGTTTGAAAGGTGGCTTTGCACCTATTCCCACTCACTCAGCATCCTGCAGCTCCCAACTATCACATTTGCCCACTTGTAGAAGAAAGTCAAGTACTGACAAGTGCTGTGCCAGTGGCTAAGTAGGTTGCACACTCTCCTCTGGGGACACTGGATGTTCATGGGTTCTAGTTCCAAACCAGGAACTTGGGACAAGACCCAGTACTGATACTGCAGTGCAGCACTAGTGGGATGCTGCACTGTTCAGATGCCACCCTTCAGATGCTGTCTATCTCTCTTGGCTGTCCAGGGTGAAATTAAGGACTCCATGGCGACTATCGTAAGAGTAGAGGATATTCTCAAGTGTCCTGGCCAACATTTCCCCTGTGAATAAAACAGTTCCCTGTACCTCACTCTCCAGGACACACACAGAAACAAGCTGTCAAAACTCAGTGCATCTTTCCTGGTCAAAAATTACAAATAAATAACTGTGCAGACCCCCAACCCCAAAAATGTCTCAATGCACTTAAACAGCAGACACCTTTGGGGCAGGCAACTCATGTCCAGTAGCTGCCTGTCCCAGGACCTAAACAGACAGAACTGACATTTTCTGTTCAGTGAATAAGTAGTATGTTCGCTTGGGCCCAAACCGCTGAGCGCCCACCGTAGTTCCACCCACAAAAATGGGTTACTCACCTGTAACCATAGTTCTAGGAGTTGTATATGGTTCACATCCACACACTGGCAGTTCTTCCTTAAAAACATTCTGGTAAAATAGCTCTTAAGTAAAGCACCTCCACCACCGAGTGGTATATGCCTCAGCTCTGCCCGTGATGTCAGATCTTGCAGGCTTAAAGCAGTGATCCATGTACCACTTGCCAGGCGGTAGTAACCCATTTTTTTAAGGATGTGGATATGGTTCACACCACACACTGGCAAACTTGAAAAGTTCTCTGGGAGGGGGGGTAAGGCATGCACCCCTGCTTGGCAAACAGAGGTTGGAGAACTGAGGCCTCAAAAGCAGAATCCTGGTGAAACTCAAGGCCGATGCTGTTATGGGACAGGAAGATGTGTGCTGACTTCAGGTGGCAGCCCTGCTGATTTCCTGAACAGGGATGTCCTGAAAGCAGCCACTGAGGCAGCGGTCTGTCTAGAGGTCAATGCAGGATGTAATTCACCTGCCAACAGTCCACTTAGCTGCTGGTTTGCCAGGTGCAGCTTCAGTGTGAGTAACAAAGAACTGGTGAACCTCACCCTGAACTCCAGTCGTGCGCTCCACATAGTAAGAAAGCACCCACTGCAGGGCCAAAGAATGGAGTCCACATTCAGCCTCTGAGGGTGGACTGGTAAAGTAAACCAGAAGGTTTCTCAGATACAATCTTCGGGAGGAACTTCTGGTGGGAGTGAAGGGCTACCTTGTTCCCATGGAAGACCAGATACAGAGACTCCATTGACAGTGCTGGAAATCACTAATCCTTCTGGCTGATATGATGGCTACCAAGAAGGTTGTCTTCTACTGTGACCTCTCACACCTGTGCATGGGCTCGAAAGGCTTGCTGATGATGAGCATTACCAAAACCAGCAGTAAGTCCCAAGGTGGTGGTGGCTCACACACTGGTGGGGACAAGTGGTGAAGACCCTTAAAGAAGTGGCCGACCACCTTTTCCTGTACCACTGTCGGCATACCAGCCTGTGCCCAGTATGCAGAGATGGTTGCTAGGTGCAGCTTAAGGGTTGTTGAAGGCAGTCCCTGCCAGGACAAGTGTCAGAGACTCAGAAAAGAGACATAGTGGTGGTAGGCAACCTGAACCTGCCTGATGTTAACTGGGGCATTCCAATGGCTAGATCATTAAAAAGTCAATCTGTGGTAGAAGGCTTACAAGACTGCCTTCCCACACAACTAGTAGGTGAGCCAACTAGGCAGGACACTATCCTGGATTTTGTCCTCACCAGCTCTGAGCTAGTTACTGCTGTTAAGAGTTGGTGAACCAATGGCAAACAGTGACCACAACTCCGTATGGTTTGATTTATTCCTAGGGTTGTCAAATCTCAATCAGCCAGAAATCTTAAACTTTAGAAGAGTGAACTTCAAAAAATTGGGGAATTAGCTAGGGAAGACTAGCAAGCATCCACAGTCAACTGGAAGTAGAAAGTATATGGGGTAGATTAAACAGCCATCTTAGAGGCTACAAAGTTCTGTATAAAGACGGTGACAAAAAGAACAGCCATAAAAGACCAATATGGTACACAATCCAAGCCAATACAGCAAGCAGGCTAAAAAGGGTTTCCCTAACTTGAAAGAAATTCGAGCAACAGAACCTGGGAAGATTACATCCAGAAGAATAGTGAAGCTAAGAGGAAGGTGAAATAGGCAAAAGCAGTGGCTGAACTTCAGATAGCGGAAAGGGTCAAAATAGGGAACAAATAATTATTTCCGTATATTCAGGAAAAAAGAAAGAAAGAAAGGGGGAGGGGTAGTCAAACTTGAAGATAGTGACAGGATAGTGGAAGACGACCGGCAGAAGGCCACCGTCTTGAAAAACTTCTTCCTCTGTTCAGTGTTCACCAAGGAACACACAGGCCCAATGCCTGACAGTGGTATTAAGGCAGTTGACTAGGGGGTCCCACATATGGAAATGCCAACATTCACCGCCAGCAGGCTTAAAGAGGCACTTGAGCATATAAAGCAGGACAAATCACCAGCGCCAGATGGGATCCATCCAAGGGTGCTATAGGAGCTGGAGGGGAGCTGGAGGACCCACTGACACATTTGTTCAACCATTCACTTCAGATGGGATTCATGCCAGAGGACTGGAGAAGAGCTGACATGGTACCTCAGCACAAGGGTGGAAGTAGGGAGGAGGCTGGTAACTGCAGACCGATTAGCCTTACTTCCGTAGTGGGAAAGCAAATGGAAACCTTCATTAATGATCTAGTAGAATATCTGGACAAAAATGACCTTCTGGATGACAGGCAACACGGGTTTGTAGCAGGCAGATCATGTCAGATGAACCGTATTAAATTTTTCAACTGGGTGACTAGGGAACTGGACAGTGGACATCCAGTACATCTCCTCTACTTTGACTTCAGTAATGCCTTTGACTCGGTACCGCACAATCGCCTGATGAAAGTTGAAGGAGCTGGGCACCACAAACAGTATTGTTAGGTGGATAGGAAACTGGCTTAAAGACAGAAAGTAGAGAGTAGTCGTCAATGGGGAGAAATCAGATGAGGGAGAGGTCAATAGTGGAGTACCGCAGGGCTGTGTCTTGGGTCCGGTACTATTTAACGTGTTCATCCGCGACACTGGGGTAGGTGTTCAGGACAAGATTGCCCTCTTCACAGATGACACCAAGCTGGGTGATAGGGTGAACAGCGAGGAAGTGGTTATAAACCTTCAAAAAGATCTGCAGAGCTTGGAAAAATGGTCTAGCGTCTGGCAGCTAAATTTAACGCCAAGAAGTGCAAAGTGATGCATCTGGGTAAAAGAACCCAAAGACAGAATATTGGCTTAATGGGGTCAGACTCAGTGCTTCTAGGAGGAGAGGGACCTAGGTGTTATCATCTGTGACACCCTCAAGCAGATTAGGCAGTGCACCACAGCATCACAGCAAGGCCGAAAATTTTGGGATGCACTGGGAGAGAATTTGACAGCAGGAGAAGGGAGGTGATACTGCTGCTGTATAGGTCCCCTGTAAGGCTTCACTAGGAGTACTGTGTCCAGTTTTGGAGCCCACACCCAAAGAAGGGCATAAACAGACTGGTGATCACGCAGAAAAGGGTGACAAAAATGATTCAAGGGCTTTCGGACCAGGGGTGCTCAGAGGCACTGAACATGTTCTCATTGGAGACTAGGAGGGAGAGGGGGGACATGACAGAAACCTTAAAGTTCCTGAAAGGAATAAATAGGGCGCCCTACCCTGAGCTGTTCAACAAAGTTTCCAGCTCAAACAGTAGAGGGCACGAATAGAAGCTGGGGCGGGTGAGCTTCAAAAGGGAACTCAGGAAATACAGGTTACTCACCTGTAACAGGAGTTCTAGGAGTGCTATATGTTGTTCATCCACACTGTCTGGCAGGTTCCTAATTGCTTTAAATCTTGCCAGAAGGTCTTCAAGCTGGCTCCTCCTACCCACCTGGGTGGTAAAACCCTCGGCTCCACCCCATGATGCCAGGTCTAGCCCGCTGGAAGCCAGGTTGCGCTGAAGCTGGGAGGTCGGGTGGGTCTTGTGGATGAACAACATACACCACTCCTAGAACTCCTGTTACAGGTGAGTAACCTGTATTTCTAGGGACGTGGATACGTTGTTCAATCCACACTGTCTGGCAGACTCCTAGGAGTTCTCCAGGAGGAGGGAGGGAGGCAAGGCGTGCACCCCCCTACTTAGGGAATAAGGACTGGAGAACCGAGGTCCCAAAACCAGCATCCCGGCATGACTCAAGGTCAGTGTGGTAATGGGAAATATAGGTGTGTGCTAGCTTCCAGGTAGCAGCCCTGCAGATTTCCTGGATAGGGATGTCCCTAGAGGCAGCCAAAGCAGCGGTATGGTGGGAAGAATGAACTCTTATCCCTTTGGGAGGCTCCATGCCTGCCAACCTATAGCAGAGATCTATGCAGGAGGTGACTCACCTGCCTATTGTCTGCTTGGCTGCAGGTCTGCCAGGTGCGGCTTCAGCATAGGTGACAAACAGCTGATGAACCTCTCCCCGAACTTCAGCCTTTCACTCCTTATAATAAGAGAGCGCTCTTCTAGGGTCCAAAGTATGGAGCCTATATTCGGCCTCTGAGGTGTGACTGGAATAGAACACCGGCAGAGTCAACACCTGGTTAAGGTGAAACTCCGACACCACCTTTGGAAGGAATTTCGGGTTGGGGCACAGGACAACCTTGTCCCTGTGGAAGACCAGATAAGGAGACTCAATGGAAAGCGCCTGGAGCTCTCCAATCCTTCCGGTTGACGTGATAGTCACCAAGAAGGCGGTCTTCTACGACAGTTGAGAGATGTCACCGTTGCATCAGTTCAAATGGCTTGCCCATGAGCTTAGCCAATACCAGCAGCAGATCTCACGGAGGTGGAGATTCTCGCACCGGAGGGGATATGTGGTCTAGGCCTTTGAAAGAGCTCCTGACCACCTTCTCCTGTGCCACAGACTGCTCGCTGGCCTGCGCCTGGTAGGCAGAGATGGTTGCCAGGTGCACCTTAAGGGTCATCGACCGAAGTCCTAGCTGAGAAAGGGACCACAGGTAGTCCAGAATGCTAGCCAAGGAACAGGAAGAAGGGTCCAACCCCTTGTCCTGACACCAAATTGAGAACCTCTTCCATTTGAAGGCATAGCATTTTCTGGTCGACTCCTTATGGGACGCCTCAATGACATTGAGAACCTCGTCGGAAAGACTCAAGGCCTGGAACTCTAGCCGCTCATGAACCAGGCCATCAGGTGCAGGGACTGAAGGTCCAGATGGAGAACCTTCCCCTTGTCGACTGACAGCAGGTCTGGTGGTCTGGAAGCTGCCTCAGGAGCCTGGAACAGAGGCTGAGGAGATCTGGGTACCACAACTGGCGGGGCCAGTCTGGGGCTACCAGAATCACCTGCGCCTTCTCCCTCTTCACCTTGAGAAGTACCCTGTGGATCAAGGGAAATGAAGGGAAGGCGTACAAGAGGCCTGGCGTCCATGGCCTCGAGAAGGCATCCTCCCGCAGCGAGCCCTGCTGAGGGAGGTAGGCATGAAACAGCCTCAGCTTCGCATTCTCCCTTGAGGCAAAAAGGTCCACCTGAGGGCAGCCCCAATGGGAGACCAGATCTTGTACTACCTATGGCAGGAGAGACCACTCGTGAGATGCAGTGCCTATCCGGCTGAGGGCATCGGCCAGACTGTTGGGAGGCTCCTATCACATGGATGGCTAGGAGATCCGCCTCCAGGCTGATCACGAGAGACCAAATGCGGAGAGCCTCCTTGCACAGAGGCAAGGAGTGCGTCCTGCCCTGTTGGTTGAGATGGTACATGGTCATGGTGTTGCCCGTCTGGACCTGAACCACCTGACCCTGTACAAACAGAGTGAAGGTGGTGAGGGCTAGTTGCACCGCTCGAAGCTCCAGCAGGTTAATGTGGCATCGAAACTCCTGAAGGTACCAGAGGCCGTGGGCTCTGAGCTCCCCCCAGATGGGCACCCCAACCCATCAGAGAGGCACTGGTCGTTAGAGTGATCGTTGGCTCAGGGCGGACGAACGGGATACCATCCTGCAGATGAGCTGGGACAAGACACCACTGCAGGCCGTCCCACATCTCCTGGGTCACTGTCACCGGCTGGTCCGAGGACCGAGCGCTGTGACCAGTGGCTGGCCAGCTCCCATTGCAGGGGACACATATGCCAGCGAGCCCAATGGACCACGCTGGGGCAGGCTGCCATGAGGCCCTGGAAGGCGAGAAGTCCTGGGCAGGGCACAATTGCCCAACCAGAAATTACTGGGCAAAGGACCCCAGCCCTGTCCGCCGGGAGCCGGGCTCTGGCTTAAAGAGAGTCTAGCTCTGCCCCGATGAACTGAAAAACCTGCGATGGCACGAGTTCCAATTTGGTCTCGTTGATGAAGAGGCCAATCTGAGAGCAGACCTGGAGGCCCAGATCCCTGGACCGCTCCACCTCCAGCCTGGAGGGGGCTGCAATCAGCCAGTCGTCCAGGTAAGGTACACCCAGAACCCTCAGTGTGCAGGAATGCTGTCACCACTGCCATGCATTTGGTGAAGACCCTGGGAGCTGGAGAGAGGCCAAAGGGCATGGACCGAACTCATAAAGAGATCCGTCTGCTCTGAAGTGGAAGAAGCATGATGAGACGGATGGATTGGGACGTGAAAGGATACGCCATGAAGGTCCAGAGAACAAAACCACACACCTGATTCCAAGGATGGAATTATCTAAGAAAGAGTGATCATCCTGAAGGTGCGAGGCCTTAGGTACTTGTTAAGGTCGTGCAGGTTGAGAATGGGGCACCATCCTCCTGTCAGTTTTGGGACCAGTAAGTACCTGGACACAAACCCTGGGTCTGGAGGAGGGTCCGCCACCTGCTGATCACCTCCTTGGAGCAAGGAGATGTCGGCCCGATGAGCTGACAGAGAGGCTGTGGAACCCAGCCCCTGTGGGGCAATGGCTCGATAGGGAGGAACTGCCTGAATTCCAGAGGCAGACCCCTGCTGACCACTTCTAGCACTCAGCGGTCCGGTGATAGGGGACCAGGCAGATAAGAAATGGCGGAGCCGTCCCCATGTGGAAAACCGGGAAGGAGTGAAGAGGCTGGGCGACACCCTCAACCCGTCACTGGGCAGGCTTGGAGGAAGGGCCGCTGAGGGACCTCCTGACCCTACCTCCAGGCTTCCTACTGAAGGAAGGCAGAGTTGGCCTTAGGGCGCCAAGTGTGAGCCTGCTGGCCCTTTTGCTGGTGTTGCTGGCCTGGCGCACAGAGAGCGGAAGGCTAAAAGGCTTATGCTGCTGCTGGCGGCCTTTGTCCTTCTGGGCAGATGTGACCGAGTCCAAGGTGGTGTTGGACTTCTCGATCCTCTGGAGATGGCCTTCCACTACAGGCCCGAACAAGTTGGTGCCCAGAAGGGAACATCTGCCAGCTTGTGTGGGTGTCCCCGTGAAGGTGGAGATCCTCAGACATGACCAAGTGGGCGCATTGACCGGGCACAAGAGTCACCAATGTCCAATAAAGTTTGGAGCTGTTGTTTAGCCACCGCCCTTCCCTGATACCACACCTGCTTGACTGTCGTCTGAAGGTCAGCCGAGAGTTGAAGAATCACCTCATCCAGGTAACCCATAACGGCGTTTGAGAAATGTGCCATCAGCACGGCCAAGCTAGCCTGTCGAAGGCCTAGGGAGGAAGCAGCATAAACCTTCCACCCCGAGTAATCTGGCTTTTTGGATTCCTTATCGAGCGGTTTGTCCAACCTCCTAGCGTTCCCAGAACGCCAGAAAACGCTATTGGTCACTAACCCCTCTGCCGAGGGGTGCTCCGAGAAACCGGAGAGTGAACCGATGGGGACCGTGTACTTGCGAGCCATCCTGGCCTAAAGCGCGGGACAAGATGCTGGTTGCTGTCATAACTCCAGGGCCAGGCCCACAATGGCTTCGGCCATTGGAAAGGCCTCCGTAGGGGAATCCCCTCAGTCCAGTATCTCCATGAGGGGATACTTGGCCCGTCTTTGAATGGGTTCGAGCTGCATCCCAGTAGACTCTGAGATGAGTAGAAGCACACCCAACAACGAGGATGGGCCCTTGTCCAGTGACTGGCCCCCTGCAGAATCCAAGTCAAGCGGCCTGAAGAACAGGGAGGAGTCGTCGTCAGACTCCAAGGAGTCTGTGAACAGCTGCTGAGCGCCTCAGTCACCCTCCACCTGCCGAGGTTGATCAGGAGTGAGGGTGACCGACAACCTGTGGGGCAAGCCCTGACCCGACAAACAATCCTTGGTCAGGGCCCCAGTCTTCGGTTGTTGAGGGGGAGGTTCCACCACAATGGGTGGAGCAGCCGGTTTCGGCCAAATAACTGGTGCCAGGGTCGGCTCCTCGACTACAATGAAGCGTTGTTTTGGCCGCTCCGGTGACAAGAGACTTAATAGCTGGAGAAGGTGACGGAGTCAGCTTGTTACCGCTCAACAAAAGTTGCTGCCATATGAAGTCCTCATGGGGCTGATGTAACTTACACCGGAGCCTATCCTCTGAAGAGGACAAGCGGCGTGCCGCTTCCATTGTGCTGACACCGAGACCGCAGACGCCGGGCGGACCGGCTGGACCTGGAAGAGGACAGAGACCAAGACCTTCGGGCGCTGCCAGGGTGGGTCAAAGAAGGGACAGGGGAAACCTCCCTCGGGTTCAGGACCTTAACCGGGGACTTTGGCACAGGCAAGTCCTCGGTAACCATCAGGGGAACCGTAAAACAAGGTTGTCGGCATCTCCAGTCAACAGACCATCCGACGGGTCGAGAAAAATCTCGACTGCGTCAACAGGTGTCTCGGCTGGCTGACCTGACGGGGACACCGTGAAGCCAGTGGCCGTAGCTGCAACCTCGACTGAAGTCGAAAGTGGACGGTCTGGTGAAGGGGATATCTCCCGCTCCCATGAACATCGACGGTGGGAATTACTTCTTGGATCTTTCTTCTTGGACCGACTGGCATGTCCCGATGGCCCTTCTCCCTAAGTGGAGAGGGTCTGATAAAGCTCCGTGAAAGAAGCCGTGTAGGAGGAGCCCAGGGAGAGTGGGATAAATGCCGCAGAGGAAGAAGATGCGGCCTGGGCTGCCTCCTCCTTGAAGGCGATCAACTGCTCCAGCTGCTCCGCGGAGTCCGCTGCTACAGAAACTGCCCAACGGGCCTCCTTAGACTTCACCGATGGGTACTGTTTTGGGGTGCACGAGCTGTATCTGGCAGTGCGGTCCTCTCAGACCGGGGTCGAAAAGAACCTGCACAAGTCGCAGGCTCATGGTCGCGGGCCACGCCCAGGGCAGTAAACGACGTGGAGTGCAGATCGGCCCGGGACATCATCTGCCCACAAGGCCACCAATGAAATCCGGGAATCGATTTGTCCATCACAGCCGAGAGGGAAGAAGAAGACCTCAGTCTTGTAAATTTTAAAATTAGTTTCAGAAAACCCAAAGAGTTTGGATCCAGGCCTAATAACGCAGATCGCTAAGGAGGGAACCTGAGCTTCCAAGCGGTAAGGAAGATCTGGCATCATGAGGCGGAGCCGAGGGTTTTACCACCTGGGTGGGTGGGAGGAGCCAGCTTGAAGACTTTCCAGCAAGATTTAAAGTGGCAAGGAACCTGCCAGACAGTGTGGATTGAACAACATATCCACATCCCTAGAAACATTTCTCGGAAAGGATTATAGAGCCTTGGAATAGGCTGCTTGTGGAGGTGGTAGGGGCCAAGATGGCAACAGCAATCAAACTGGTAAGGGATAAGTTGAACAATGGATTAAAACCAAGGAGAAACAATGGGGTGGCATTCAGTGGGGGAGGGGCTAGGTCCTGGGCTCAGAAAAGGACTTGGGAACTACTGGGCAGACTTGATGGACCTTGGTCTTCCTTCTGCCATCAACTTTTCCATGTTTCTACGTTCTATTCCTAGATGCTAGCCATAGGGCAGGCCAGGGGATCAAGCTCCTGGTCCTGACACCAAATGGAAAACCGCATCCATTTGAAGGTACAACACTGATGAGGTGACTCTTTTTGAGAAGCCTCCACAACATGAAGCACATTGTCTGAAAGACCCAGAGCCTGGAACTCTAGCCGCTCAGGAACCAGGCTTTGAGATGCAGGGACTGAAGGTCCGGGTGCAGGACCTTCCCCTGTTGTCTGGTCAGCAGATCTGGACGAAGAGGCAACCGCCACAGAGGCCTGCTCCTGAGGAGACCCAGGTACCGGAACTGGCGAGGCCAGTCTGCAGTTATAAGATCATCAAGAGGACAGGCATATAGGAGGTCTGGGGTCCAGGGCCATGAAGGCATCCCCCTAGTGTTCCGGACTGTGTGTGTGTGGGGGCACGCACAGAATAGCCTTAGTTTTGTCTTCTCCCAAGAGAAATAGGTCCATCAGAATGGTGCCCCACTGGGATAAAGGTGGTTCACTACCTCCTGATGCAAGGGCCACTCATGCAACATGACAGTGTCTGCCAGCTGATGGTCTGCTCCTGTGATATGAACCAACAGATCATCTGCACCCAGGCTGCGCAGAAGGTCCAGGTACAGAGGGCCTCCCGACACAACAGAAGAGAGCGCATTCCACCCTGCCTGTTCAGGCAGAACATTGTCGTGGTCTGTTTGGACTTGCAAAACCTTACTACTGACTGGAGGAGCAGATTTTGTCACAGCTCTCAACACTGCATGGAGCTCCAGCAGGTTGAAGTGGTGGCATGACTCCCTTGGTGACCATAACCCATCAGTCCTGTGGTCTCCCAGGTGCACTCCCCATCCCACATGAGACACATCCATCGTTAGGGTGACAGTCAGTTTTAGGCAGACAAAACAGGACTCCTTCAGGTGTTCTGGAATCAGCCACCACTGGATGGCATCCCACATTGGCTGGGTAACTGTGACTGGCTGGTTCAGGTGTTCTAGGATTTGGGACCACAGACAGCCCAGCTCCCAGTGCAGGAGCTGCATCCACCAGCGAAATCACCAGACTATGCTCTTGCAAGATGCCATGTACCCCAGCAGTCTCAGGAAGTGCTGGGTTGGGCATCAGCACCCACCCTGAAATGACTGGGCAAAAGAGATAAGATTTAATACCCAGTTCACAGGGAGGCAGGCTTTGGCCCACAGAGAGTCTAGCTCTGCCCCAATGAAATGAATAACCTGTGAGGGGATCACTTCGAACTTGGCAGGGTGACCAAGAGACCCAAGTCTCTGGAGGGCCACATCCCTGGACTGCTCCACTGTCTCTCTGAACAGCCCAGTTATCAGCCAGTCATCCAGGTGGCGATAAACCCTGATGCCGAGGAAGGCTGCCATCACTGCGATGCCCAGTCCGCGGGAGAGGGGTCTTAACCTGTAAGGAGTCTAGCTCTACCCCGATGAAGTGAATCACCTGTGCAGGGATCAGTTCAGACTTGACTGGGTCGATCAACAGGCCCAAGTCTATGCAGCTCTGGAGGGCCAGATCCCGGACCACTCCACTTCTCTTTGGATGGCCCAGCTATCAGCCTGTCATCATGGTAGGGATAAACCTTGATGTCCTTATGCCGCTGAAAGGCTGCCACCACTGTGACGCACTTGGTGAAGTGGGCACCAAGGAGAGACTGAATGGCATAACCTGGAACTAACAGAGCACCCCTTCCGCGTGGAACTGGAGGTACCACCAATGGTGGATGGACTGGGATGTGGAAGAACGCGTCCTGGAGGTCCAGGAAGCAGAACCACATGTAATGCTCCAAATATGGTATAATCTTATTCAGGGTGACCATCCTGAACTTGTGCTTCCTTAGAAGCTGGTTCAGATCATGAAGATCCAATATAGGCACATACCCCTGACTTGCTAGGGTGTCTGGGACACAGGCTATTGCTCCCTCTGTGAGGAGCTGAGCAACATCCTCTCTGAAGGCAGACAGTGTGTCCTGTGACACCGAGGACTCCCTTGAAACGTGGGATTGGTAGGGCAGAAGAGTCTCCAAATCGAGAGACAACCCTCTGTCGGCCACCTCAAAAACCCACATGTCTATATAATGGACAGACCAGACAGAACAAAAGTTGCGAAGCTGATCCCCACCAATAGTTGAGTCATGGACTGGACAAGTGGGAGGTGAACACTCCTTGACCCGTCACAGTGCAGCTTTGTAGAAGGCACCAGCCACTGAGGCTGGATAGACCCAACTTCCCCTACCCCCGCCTGTCTTGAGCTCCTGACTGGAGAACTTGGTATTGGGGCACCAGTTTTGGAATTGCCCCAGTTGGGGCTGTTGCTGCTGAGGCTGAAAGGCCAAAACTGAAAGGGCTTCTTTTGTTTTTGGTCTTTCTGGTCCTTATGGAATGAAGTCATCGAATCCAGGGTGGCACTGGACTTCTCAATCCTCATACACGCCCATCAACCTCTAGGCCAAAGAGGTTGGTGCAGAAGAAGGGAACATCGGCCCACTTGTGCTGGGTGTCCACTGTGAAGGTGGAGATCCGCAGCCAGACCTTATGATACACTGCGATGACCGATGCCATGACATGAGTGCAACAGTCACCAATGTCCAAAGCCATCTGGAGCTGGTGCTTCGCCAGCACTTGACCCTGGTCTCGCATGACCGTTACTGGAGCTGCTTGTCTGGAGGCAAGTAAGGCAGGATGGCGTTGAGCAATCCCTGCAGGGAGTGACTGCAGTGGGCCATCATCCACGCATGGCTCGCCTGACAGAGGCCGAGAGAGGATGCAGCGTAGACTTTGGATGCATGGCCAAGCTTCTTTGACTCCTTGTTTGGGGGGGGGGGGCCCATCCACAACCCCAGTATTCCCAGACTTCTGGAACACAGAATCAGGGACCAGACCCTCAGCCGAGGGTGGTTAGAAATCCAGGCAGAGAGGCGGTAGGGACCACGTGCTTGCAGACCATATGGGTGCAGGGTGCCAGGCAGGAGGCTGGATGCTGCCAAAGCTCTAGAGATGGTCCCAAAATGGCCCCAGCAATGGGAAAGGCAACCCCGCAATTCTCCTTATCCAGGATGTCAGTGAAGGGGTACTAAGCCCTCTTCTGAACTGGCTCCAAAGACATGTCCATGGACTCTGACAATCAGAGGAACGACCCAAGAGGAGCAGATGTGTCCCTGAAGACTGCGTGAAGGATGCATCAGGGTCATTTGAGACTCTTCAAAGACGGCCTGTGGCCCACTGCCATGGACCACCCTGGAATCATCAGAGTGTGAAATTTCCATTGACAACAGGCCTGGCAGATGGCACTCAGAAGGGAGTTCTTCGCAGAAGCCCCCCACAAGGGCTGTTGTGGAGGCAGTTCCATCAAAAAAGGTGAGAGACATGTATTGGGGACAAGTGTCTTGGATGGACCGACGTGGGCTTGACTGGTACCGGCGACCACAGGTGTCGGGGGTAGAACCCTATGGAGTCATTTGAAGACTGCAAAAATGGCCTGTGGCCACTTACCGTCATGAACCACCCTGGAATCATCAGAGTTCGAAATTTCCATTGAAAACTGCCCTGGCAAGCTGACGCCCAGAAGGGAGTCCTTCGCAGAAGCCCTCCTCGTGGGCCGCTGTGGAGGCAGTTCTACCAACAAAGGCAGAGAGATGTGTATCAGGGACAACTGTCTTGGATGGACCAGTGTGGGCTTGACTGGCACCAGCCAGTTGACCACAGGTGTTGGGGTAGAGCCCCAGTCTCTCCAAGGCCCACTGGTGCCAGGGAAACTCCTCGTAGTGCTGCCGCATCAGACAGCGGAGCCTCTCCCCATCTGAAGATGAAGAGGACAAGGAACACGGATGGTGACACTTCTTGGTCAAGTGGGATTGAGAACTCAAAGAGTATCTTGACCTTGACCTGTACCTCGATCTCGACCTGGGTGCGGAGGCTGATGCTAAGGAGACGTAACTGGGAGTATGGTGTAATACACGGGCACTGGGTGCAGCTACATGACCACCAATGGAAGCTGATCCCGCACAGGCACGGTCAGGGATACTGACTGCTCTACACCCTCTTGGTAGAGGACCAGGATGACCACGGTTTTGGACAGCGACTCTTTATCAACCCCCTCCAACAGGTCGATGGGGTCAAGAAAAATCTCTACCACCTGACTGACCAGTGTCAAGGTCAGCAAGCCCGATAGGGGTACCATGAAGCTAGCAATCTATCCCTCAGTCAAAAGAGGCTTGGCTGAAGCTGAGCGCTCAACAAACGTAGAGCAGTTGGGAAGTCGAGGGAGTGGGAGAAGCATGCTCTCTCCTGGTTGCACGACTGGTGGCAGCTTTTTCTTACTCTTGTGCTTCTTACAATCGCAGGCAGGGCCCTCCCTGAAGGTCTCAAGCACCTGACACCTATCATGGAACTTATCCATGAAGTATGCTCAGACACAGACCACAGCCAAAAGCAGTCCTGAGGCCGACGAGGTGCCTGCTGTGGCCTGAGCTGCCACCTCTTCCATTGCTGCTAGTTGTGCTGCAGACCCTGCTGCAGCAAAGGCCACCTTGCAACCACTCTCGGCCCGCAATTTTGGGTCCCGACTGGCTGGCCAAGTAGGACGACAGCCTTCCTGTCTTCAAGCAAGGATGGGAGCATCTTTGGCAGAGGCCACAACAGCAATGTCATGTGTCGAGTACAGGCACAAAATGTGTGGGTCCATCTATGACATTTTCTGCTGGCACGCAATGCACTGTTTGAAGCCAGGCGCAGGTTTCTCTTCCTCGTATTCCATGCTGATGATTGGAGGTCGAGAGCAGAACTGAGGAATATACAAAATGGTTTGGAAGGAGAAAATTTACCAAGACCATTCCACAGTGTAGTTCCAGATGGATATGGGCAGGGAAAGCATCCCGACTAAGACCAAAATCTTGGATTTCAGGAGGGAAGACTTCAGGAAAATGGGTGAAGTGCCAAGGAGTCATCTGGTAGGCATCACAGCAGATATGGGGGTGGACCAAAGATGGTCCATCGTTAAGGAAGGAATACTAGTTGCCATAGATGAGTGCATTAGGCTCAGGGGGAAGAACACAAGGGCAAAAGTGCCCAGCTGGTTCAGTTCTGGGGTTGCCCTACAGAAAATTCAGAATGACCAAGAGAGAGGTGGATAGGGAAAATTACCTCAGGTTGGCTAGTGAGGCAAGTAAGGAATCAAAGGCACAGAAGGAGCTGCAGATAGCTGAAGGAATTAAGAAGGGGGAGGAGGCTTTCTTTTGCTATACAAGTGAGAAAAGGGACAAGAAGGAAGGGATTGTTAGGCTTAAGAAAGGGGTGGAGGATAACTGGGGAAAAGCAGAGATACTAAATGAAGACCTGCCCTCTGCCTGCCCACACACCTCAATCCACATGTATGCGGACGACACTGTGTTGTATACATCCGGCCCCACGTCCTCTGAGGTCAGGATCACACTGCAGCAGGACTTTATCACGGTCCAGCACTGGCTTCGTTCAAATCATCTCCTCCTTAATGCCAAGAAAACGGTCTCTCTAACCTTTGGCACTAGGCAGAGACTTTCTAGGCTTCCTTCTGCAAGCACATTCCACACTCTGGAAGGGACACCTCTGGAGGCCTGTACCTCCTTCAGATACCTTGGAGTCTGGCTTGACCAGCACATCAACTTTTCCGCACACATTGACTCCATACTCAAGAAGCTGTACCCCAGGCTTGGTGCACTCTACTGGAATCGTGACTGCATCCTTGTACCTGCCCGGAGGGCCATTGTGCAGAAAATTATCTTTCCCGTCTTTGACTACGGGGACGTAGTCTACAGAGCTGGCCCAAAGTCCACCTTAGCCAGACTGGACTCTCTTTTCTATTCTTTTTGTCGCTCTGTCCTGAACTGTCCTTACTCTACTCACCACTGTGCCCTTTACCAATCGATGGACCTTCCCACTCTAGATAATCGTAGACAGTCTCACTGTGCCAAAATCACAGCTAAGTTTTGGTCCTAGCAACTCCCCTCCTACCTCATCGCTGCCTTAGCCAACCCCTGCACCCTAGCATACTCTCTTGGAAACCTAGACTCTCGGTCCCTAGCTGTCCCACATAAATCCACTACTGCCGGTCAGGCAGCATTCAGCTACCGCATACCAATGCTGTGGAACTCCCTCCCAGCAAATATTCATCACTTCTCCTTCCCTCAGCACCTTAACTCCTTGCTCCATGCTTATTCAGCCCCTACCTGCACATGTATCTAGACAGTTTCTCAGTGCACCAAGTGAAATGACTGTGTTGTCAGCATGTAGTATTGCATTTAACCTGTGCCTGTAGCTATTGTTCTCTCACTTCACTTTGTCTTTACCTAGCCCGATTGTTAGAGTTCACCACATGAAAGTACTTGTTTTATGCTGTCAAACTGTTGTCTATACTACTGTTTTACTGTCCCACTATGCCTAGTTACCAGAAGCAAATGTTAGTGAATCCCCACTATGTATTTCACTTGATTCTTGCTGTCTTCAACTGTTGTCTATGATCCCCCTCCCCCAGGACACATCTGGAATCAAGCATTAGCCTGCTTAGTATGCCCTCCTGGTTAAATGTTTAAATAAATAAATACTTCTGTTCTTTTTTCACCAGGGAAAAGGATGGACCAGTGCCTTCAGGATGGAAGAGAGGAGTTGGGAGGAGGGGAACACAGATGTAGTGATGGAGGAGAGAGAAAGGGGAGGGGCTGCTGGCATTGAAGGGGGACAAATCACCAGGCCCAGACAGAGTACATCCAAAAGTATTAAAGGAACTAGCTGATGAGCTAGCAGGGTCACTGACAGACCAATTTAATAGTTCACTAGAGTCAGGCGTGGTACCGCAGGACTAGAGAACAGCACATGTAGTGCCCCTCCACAAAACTGGTCTCAAGAATGACCCAGGAGGCCGGCCCAGTGGCGCTGAGGGTTGAGGTGCTGGACACCACACCTCGCCGGAGACCCAGGTTCGAACCGAGCGGACTGCCAGGGGTTGGCAAAGGAGAGAGGGTCAAGCATCCAGAGGACTGCTCTCTCCTCGGGAGGGATCCAGAGGTAGCCGGTGCAGCAGTGGCCCCGGTGGAGACCAGCGGCATTGTGGCGCACAGGGGCTCCAGATTGGAAGATGCTGGGTGGCTGCCTTCCGGACGTGAGTGGAGCACCCACGCCGCAGGCTGACAGCATTGCATGCCCCACGCCTGGGGCGAAACCTACATACAAAAGCCCCACTCAGCCTGGATAGGTGACAGCCATCCCAGTGCCGAACCGCCACATGCCCAACACTGGAGCCCTGCCACTGCCCATTCAGAATCCTCAGGCCCTTCATCCTCCCTGGGGCTCGGGAGAACGTAATGCCCTTGAAGATGACAGGGCTCACAGTGGACGCAGAGCGGCACATGTGAGCAGATAGGCCGAGAGAGTCCCGGTGCCTGGGGAGACAAACAGAATTAACAGAAAAAAAAAAAAATTGACCTAGGGAATTACAAACCAGTCAGTCTGACCTCCACTGTGGGCAAGCTCATGCAGACCATAATGAAGGAAAGGTTGGTGGAATATCTAGAGGAGCATGATCTCAGGATGTGAGGCAGCATGGGTTCATGGAGGGGGTCGTGTCAAAACAAATCTGATTGACTTCTTTGACTCTGTCAATAAGACAGTAGACGGGCCAACCGGTAGACATCCTCTATCTTGATTTCAGCAAGGCCTTTGACTCTGTGCCCCATAAAAGGTTGATCAGGAAGTTGATGGATCTCAGGGTTGGGGAAAAGATGGCCAGATGGGTGGAAAACTGGCTGAGACACAGAACCCAGAGGGTGGTTGTAGGGGCAGGGTTATCTGGCACCAGAGAGGTAACCAGTAGTGTCCCGTTGCAGTCTGTGTTGTTCAATGTCTTCTTCAATGACACTGGGGATGGCATTAAGGGCAAATTGTGCGTAATTGTGATCTCACCAAGCTCTGTGGGAGAGTGGACACAGCTGAATGGATAGAGGAACTACAGGAATATCTGGAAAAGCTGGGGAGGTGGTCCAGGATCTGGCAGCTTGGCTTCAATGCAAAGAAATGCAAAGTTATGCATATTGGAGTCAAGAATCCCAGGACAGAGTACTACCTGGGTGGAGTCAGAGTATCTGCATCAGAGGAATAGAAGTACCTGGGAGTTACGATCACTACTGACCTGAAGCACTCCATGCAGAGCAAGAAAGCAGCAGCAAAGGAAACAAGATGCTGGGATGCATATCGAGGATCAGTAGTAGGAGAGAGAGAGAGAGTTATACTGCCCTTGTACAGTCACTGGTAAGCCAAGATCTACAGTATGCAGTGCAGTACTAGTGCCCACATCTCAAAAGGACATTAACCTGCTGGAGAAGGTCCAGAGGAGGGCTACAAAGATGACAGCGGGTTAGTAGGATAAGGCATACGAAGAGGTTGAGGGCACTGAACATGTACTCCCAGGAAGACAGGCGAGCGAGGGGACATGATTGGGAGCTTCAAGTACTTGAAAGGGATAAATAAGGTTGATAAGGAGAGTCTCTTTAAGCTGAATAGCAACCATAACACGAGGGGGCACAGTCTTAAGCTGGAGGGTGGGAGGTTTAAGAGGGAGGTCAAGAAGCACTTCTTCACAGAGAGGGTAGTGGACACTTGGAATGCACTGCCAGAAGAGGTCATCTCATTGAAGACAGTGGGCAGCTTTAAGAGACGCTGAGATAGGCATGGGGGAAGATAAAGATCATGGGTAGGAAGGATGAGAGGAGAGGGGAGGGAGGGCAGGGACATTAACTCAAGCTGTGGACTCTGCAATACAAGCAGACTTGATAGACCAAATGGCCTTCTTCTGCTGTTTTCTTTGTATACAAGTTTGCGAAAAGGCGCACTAACTAGGCCCTACAATGCACGGAGCTGTGAAGGAGGAGACTGAACTCTTCCAGTACAAAGGAAGATCTGATGTCATGGGGCAGAGTCAAGGAATATACCACCCGGGTGGTGGGAGGAGCTTTACTTAAGACGTTTTGGTGAAATAGCTCTTAAGGAAGAACTGCCAATGTGTGGATTAAGTAGTGAACCACATCCATGTCCCCAGAAACACCGTTTTGATGACACAAAGTGGGGAACAGGCTGCAGGGCTATATATAGCATTGTTATGTTACTGGTGACAGCAGCGGCCTTTGCATACTACTACAACGTATAAAATGCACTGGTACATGCCACTGATAGCATTTCTATGCTCTGTATAGCCCTGCAGCCTCTTCCCCACTTCGCATCATCAAAATGCTGTTTTGCGGGTGGGGCTGTGGAAGGTGCTTACGGTTTGTGCTGAACTGGGAAGTAGTACCCTCAATTAGTAAGTTAAATACTATCTACTTACTCACTGAACAGAAAAAGGTCCTGGGGTAGGCAGCTACCAGACATGAGTTGCCCTAGCCAACAGAAAATGTCAGTAGCTCTTTAACAAGGGAGGAAAGGTGGGTGGTTGCTGTGGATGGCTATCATTAGAAGAAACAGTTACTGGTAACTACTATCCTATCCCCATGGCTTTACCCACAGATCCACACTATGCTGATTATGTCCAGTGATCAATAGGAGAAGGGAGTTAGTGACTTAAGGAATAGGCTTTTCAACACTGTACACCAAAAGCTGACAAGTCCCTGAGATTATAGGTTAACAAAATAGTGAGCAGTGAATATGAAGGTGTAAGCCCAAACACCTACTTGCAGACATCCAGTAGTGGTATGTCCCTAGAGGCTGCCACCATAATGGCCTTCAGTTCAGTCTACTGAAATGGGCTTGGAGAACCACAGGTATGTTGCTGAGAAGCGAGACTGTAAAAGTAGGAGATGCAGGAAAAAAATCTGTTTTGCTGTTGTTCACTGCTGCTGGTCTGTCTTGGCTCTGCAAGCCATACGTGGCAACAAGCTGTCTGGCATTATTCCCAAATAGCTCCATTCTCTTGATATCTAGTCGGTGCAGAGAGGACTCATCCCAACTTCCGGGAAAGTAAACTGTAAATGGCATGATTGATGCTGAACTTTGATACCACTTTAGGGAAGAATTGATCATTTGTTCTGAGGACTACCTTACCCTTGAGGAAGTCTGGATCAGTGCAAAGGTTCTTGAGTTAACTTGCTTCTGACCGATGAAATATCCACAAGGAATAACATTTTCCAGGAAATGTACTGCAAATGGCAGGCATCCATGGAATCGGAATACCAGGTTATCATCCCAGGACAGAGTTGGGGCCTTGGAAGGGAAAACCTCTGCAGCACCTCTTTGATACGCAGTATTCCCTTGACAAAATGTTAAAGACTGGATCTGAGGCAAGCGTTCGGGATCTAGCTATGGACATAAAGACTGAAACAGCCTATAGGCAAAGCAATTTTATTCATCTGCACTGATCCTCCAGTACAGAGAATACCTTACATAACATACTAGAATAAATCATACCATAATTAAATAATGAACAGTACTGGGACTCGTACTGGGAGTGTGCTACAGGTGAAGCTTAACGAAGGACAAACATAGGCCTGCTGAAGTCAGAGAAAGCAGGTAATCTAAAATCTTCCCTACTGAACGAGAATCAAGGGAAGAAATTATCCTGACACCAACAGAAAATCTCTGCCATTTGGCAGTGTGTGTCTTGGGTGCTCGAAGAAAACAAAAAAAGAAAAATCACTCTACTGCCACTAAAGGTGCAACTACTGCTAGAAAAGCTCCAAACTGAAGGCTTTCTGTAGGGGTGTGCTGACCGTGGGTTTGTTGCTTTAATAAAATAATTTTTAACCCAGCAATGGTGTGTGCCACATTTTCCTCATTACATTTTGTGAGTGGTCTGATTCCAAGAGCCTATGAGGATTCCTAACCCATCCTCAGAGAGCTGCAGTGATTCAGACTCTAGCCTCTCAGCAGCCTAGACATCAGGTGCAGGGTCAGGAGCTTCAGATGTACGATTCAGCTATGGGACAGAGAAAGAAGGCCTGGAATAGGTTCAGCAGTGCCTGTTATCAGGTCTGCATGGGCCAGTCAAGTGATACAAGGATCATCCAAGCATGGTCTCTTCTGACTTTCAGTATCACTCTGTAGAGGAGGGGAAATGGAAGTAAGGAATACAGCAGTCCCCCCTCACACACACAAAAGCAGAGGGTTTCCTTCTGTTCTGTGCTCATTCCTGGGGGATGAGCATCTTAGAGGGGGGTTTCTGGTCATATCCCCCCCCCCGCAAAGAGGTGTATCCATGGAATCCCACATTTAGAAAATATTTCCTGTACAGTCTCTTCATGTAGGGACCACTTATGGGTAAGTATGTTTATGCAGCTAAGACTGTCAGACAGTTCTCCATGTGCTATGAAAACACTGAAGAGCAGAGGCCCCAGCACTGAGCCCTGGGGCACCCACTGGTCACCCTGCCTTCCATCGATTGTGTTCCATTAACCTGTACCCTCTGGGTTCTGCCTAGGAGGGCTCCGCTGTAAGATGTAAGGATGGCTGAGGTATACAGATGGTTGAAGGAACACCCACTCTGCAGTTGGCCATCTCCTACCATCAGAGAAGGCCTAGTATCAAGGTATGCAATACTGGAATCCTGTGGAACAGAGTCTTCTCTGGGACTACTTTTCTTTGAGATACCACTGAACTAGTCTCATGTGGAACATGGACCATGCAACCAAAGCCGTGGTTGATGCCATCAGACTCAGGAGCCTGAGAAAATCTCTGCCCTGACAGGTGTGCCTTACCTGCAATGATTAGGGAAAGAAAAACAGGTACTGGGCTCTTGGTAGGGACAACAGTCCACTAGATGTACTAAACCTAGTTCTGCCCAGATGACCAGGATGTCCTGGGTCATGGTTAGACAAGAGACTTCTCTAGATTCAAGAGGAATCCCAGCCTGGCAAAGATGTGACTGCACCATTCAGAGTGCAGTAAGCTTCTGAACTGGACATGGTTTTTACTACCCAGTCATCCCACTTCATCCACACATTTTGTGAATGGGGGAAGAGATCTAAAATGGGAACGATAAACTGATGAGTTACTATCCTACACTTCTAGTAGTTTATGTCTGTTTAAGGACCTTATGTCTAGTATCAGTCTCCAGCATTCTAGAGACAGAACGTGGTGAACTTTTCGAGTACAACTGCCACTTACTCAGGGGATGGGGCATCCCTGGGACCTACTCAATGGATAATGGTGGAAGAGATTTAAGTTCCATGCTTAGCCTTTTTCCACACCCATGATCACTCATATGCCCATGGTGATGGACTCCCACTGATGAAGGCAGAAAGACAGATGGTCCCCATGGGGATTTGGTCTGCTCCTGGAGATCAGCGGGGCAAAAGAATCAGTTATGGTTTTACTTGACAGGCTGTCCCTTATTCCAGGTTTGGGGAATGGTGCCAAACTTCTCTCTGCCCATACCTTTGTTGTTGCCCTCATGAAAGGGTATTCGGCCTCCCTGAAAGGAGTACTGGCTTCTGAGTGCCACAGGAGAAGTCTTGGGGAGTTTATTTGGGGTCTCCTTATGGGTGAGTGATTTCAAAGTCTTTTTGGTTTAATTTACCTTTGGGAGGCAGGTCTCAGACTGAGAACCAAACAAGGTGTCTTCCTCAAAAGGCAGAAGTCACTAATTGCATGAAGGAGCAAAAAAGGTCCAAAGCCCATAATCAGTTCCTTTAGAATATGCCATAGTAACATGTTCCTTCCTCAGCAATGTATCTATGTTTCTTTTAAATATATCTTTCTTTTGCTTATTATTATGTTTTCTGGAAGTTTATTCCATGAACTTGCAGCCCTCTGTGTGAAGAAGTTCTTTCTTTTACTGGTTTTAAAGTGATTAATTTTAGCATGTAAGGGCTGCCCCCTTGTTACTGAATTTATATCTTCAAATTCAATATTTAGTTTGTTTACCAGTTATGAGTCATTCATAATGTTGTAGAAAAACAGCATGTCACCGTGCTTCCTTCAAATCTCCAGGCTATTTAATTTTAGTTGTTTCAGTCTGGATGGATATGGTACAGACTTTAGTTCCTCAATGGATTCTGAGAACAGTCTCTGTACTTTCTCCACCTCATTCCTTGTGTAAGGACACCAAAACGGGGTACAAAAATCCAGCTGAGGTCTTATATAAGACAAGTACAGAGGCATAAGTACTTCTGCTGTCCAGCTCTAGATATTTCTTTTACTTGCCCCCAGAGTTCTGTTTGCCATCGATATTATACTTGTATACTGATCCTTAAAAATCGAGTTTTGTTTCAATTATTATACCCAAATCTCTTTCAGTTGTGTTTGTTTTTAAGATGCTATTGTTTATGAGACATTCGTCAAATGGATTATGTCTCTCCATATGTAGAATGCAGCATTTATCAATATTTAGTGACATTCCCCACTTATCTGTCCAACTAGATACAGTATTCAGATCTTTTTGAATTTTGTTTCTTTGTTCTGTGCTTTGCGTCATCTGCATATTTAATCGAAAGATTATGGATGCTGTCTTTCATGTCTGACATAAATAACTTGAAATATAATGGGAATTAGAATCGACTCCTGGGGTACCCACTTGTAACCCTTCCTTTGGGATAGATAACCTTTAATTGATACCCTTTGTGTTCTACTGTATGACCGACTGGTTATCCATATGAAAAGGTGTTTGTCAATGTTGTATTTTGCAAGTTTATTAACAACTGCCCAATGTGGCACACAGTCAAATGCTCTCCTGAAGTCCAATAAAACCTTGTCCATGGGTTCTCCACTGTCCAGACAGTAGCCATCATGTTCGTAAAAACATATCAGATTCGTGGCACAAGATCGGCCATGTGTGAATCTGTGTTGGTTCCCATCAAAATCTGATCTGTTCGCAATATTCAGTGGTATTTTTTCTTTAACAATGGACTAAAGTATTTTGCATGGCACAGACATCAGACTTAAAGGTCTGCAATTACTGTATCTTGTTTGGAACCCTTTTTTGAAATTGGTGTAATTTTAGAAGCTCTCCAGTCATTTGATATTTCTCTTGTGTTTAATGACTTTTCAAAAAGAAGATTAAAGGGAGATGTACTATTTTTCATGAGGTTTAACATCCTTGGTGTTATGTTATCCAAACCGGGCACCGTATAATTTTAGTCTCTCAATTTGTGTTATAATATTTTCTGTACTAATTTCATAGTTTCCAATCTCCGGTTCAGCATTTGTTTTATCTGGAAATGAGTTGTTTAGGGCTCAGTATGTCTCTCTCGGTGAAACATCTGAAATAAATAAATCTCTCTCTTTAGGGGTCATGTAAATTGAGCAAAAACATTTAATGAAACTATTTGCTAGCTCAACTGGCTCTGTTAGCAGTGTATTATTTTCCATTATTGCAATTAATGTGGTATCCATTTTTTTGAGTGCATTAATATAACTGTAAAATGTTTTTATTGGCCGTTTTTCATAATTCTGTTTGTCTTTATTTTGTTTCTACAAATCTTCTGAACAGATATGAACTTCTCCCAGTTTTCAGTTGTGTTTTGTTTTTTTATATATGGCATAGGCCATGTTCTTCCTTTTGATTAGCTCTGATATTCCTTTATGTAACCATCTTTGTTTTAATCCTTTGCTGTTAATAGTTCTTAATTCATCTGACATGCTCGTTTATTACAGAGAACGTTATATTCTTTATATAAACCCACCTCTCTTCTACTGTTTTGTCTCTCAAGATCATTTTCCAATTAATTTCTGACATGTCAGCGTTTAATTTTTTCTGTGTTAGCTGTTTTATAAAGGTACATCTCTGTGCATCGTTTCTGGCAGTTATAATTATTCTCAACAGTGAACATTACACCTGCGTGATCATTGCTGCCTAACGGTGCAGTGACCTCACAATTAGTTATTAGTTCCTTCTGAGTTAATTACTAAATCTAGGGCGTTTCCTCCTCTTGTAGGAGTCTAGACGTGATGTACCAGGTTGTTGTCCATGTATGCATCTAAAAATGCGACACTTTGTTTCAGGGTCGTTGTGTTACTATTCCAATTTATGTCCGGGTAGTCGAAGTCTCCAGTCAGTACAATTTTTCCTTCTTCTATAGCCCTTGTTACTTCCTTCAGTAGTTTTTGGTTAGTCTCTTCTCTAGTATCAGGTGGTCTACAGCATATGCCCATAATGAATCCCTCAGGGGAACTACAGTTTATTTTTAACCAGAGGGTCTCAGTACATGATATAGTGTTTTTAAACTTATGTGATATGTTTGCTATTTGTATTGATTTGGAAATGTAAATCACAATACCGCCTCCCTTTTTATTCTGTCTGTCTAATCTTGACATTGAATAACCTGGGATATTCTTGTCATACTCATCATTCTCTGACCACCAGGTTTCGGTTACCATGGCTATGTCAATATTTTTATCTGTGTGCAAAATAGTTTGTAACTCTGCCATTTTATTATTTAAATTTCTTGCATTGGCAAGCATACATCTGATGTATTTCTTTCCGTTTCCCTTGCTACTTTTTTGGTGTGGCTATCTGTACAATGCAAATTCCCCACTCCCCCTTTCTGTATCAGTTTAAAGAAGTGTTTCCATATGTGTTTTTATTAGGTTCCCTAGGATGTATGCACCTTTATTCTTCAGATGTAGTCCATCCTTATTGAATATTTTTTTTTTATAGAAATTATCCCAGGAGTTTATGAATCTGATACCTTCTTGGTCACACCAACTATTTAATCTGGTATTTATTCTCTGGATGGTGTAGTTTTTTTTTCATGCACAGCCCTTGGAACAGGGAGCAGTCCAGAGATTAAGACTTCTGCTACCATTTTTATGTTTGCTTGCATGCATTGCAAGAAACATAGTGCCACCACACAAGAATTGTAGGTGTGCCTCCCCACTTCCAATGCCTTGCTACCTTTTGCAGGCGTGTCCGCGCCCGCCAATGAATGTCGGAGCTGTCTATGACAGCCCTTCAGATGCAGTGGTGTACAGTTGAAGGCAAAAAAAACACTGCAATCAGCGGTGGTAACGTGTAGGCAATTTGCATACTGCCGCGTTGGCAGTATGCAAAGTGCCTACACATCGGCACTGCACTGAATCAGCTGTCACAGGCAGCTCCATCCCCCGTAACAAGTAGCACACTTGGAGCCCACCCCAGCGTGCTCATGCGCCTCCCCCACACACACACTGTATGGCCGACGGGTGTGCCCAATCCCCCGTCGGCTCCACTGCCCCCCCAACAGACTTCTAGGTGCCACGCTGGGAGGCCACCCAGGCGGCAACAGTCCAGATGGCCGACACGGGGTGCCCAATCCCCACTGCTCCACTGCCCCCCAGCTCTCCAGCTGCCACGCTTGGGAGCCCACCCCAGCGTGGCAAAAGTCCTACGCCATCTTTAAAAATTGCTGTAAGAAAAATGGTCCTCACCGACTGTCTTGACCCCCACCTCGCCCACCTCTGCACCTTGCCTCCTCACACCCCCACCTCACCCCATACTTACCTCCGGAGGTATGACGATCTTCAGTGGACTGGGAACACGTCTGCACTCTTCAAAGACGACCGTGAACTGAGGAAATGCCGGTAAGCTGTATAATGGAATAAATAGTTTTTTTCAACTTTGATACATATCTCAGGCATTTTGGAATTTTTTCACAAATTTTCAACATGGGGTTTGGACCCCATAGTAAATCTGGCACTGTCATTTTCCCTGTCCCAAAATGTGATTTTGCAGTCACTGTGCGGTACCACCTTCGGGACGATTTTGCAGCTTGACAGTGTCACAGTTCATGAGGTAGGCCCCAAAACCCTATTGAAAATATGGTGTAAAATTCCCAAAGATGATTGTTTCATGGCGTGCTTTTGCAGTTCCTATGCAAGCTAGTAAGTTCGAAAATTATTAATATTTTCACTCCAGATTTTCAACACTGCCATTTTACCACACCTCCTTATGAGCAGTACAGCTGTCATTTTTCACATCTCGCCCAAAATGTGTTTCCATGCATGTAGCACACAATGGCGCAGTTGGTGTGTGTGGACAGATAAAGAAAACCACAGTGACACTGTTCATGAGCAGTATAGCGCAGTGGTCTTAGGCTCTGAGCTGCAAATCTGGTAACATCCAGCAGACCAGACCTGGGTTTGAATCCCACAGCTTCCACTTGCATACTGTGTGACCCTGAGCAAGTCACTAAACTTCCTTGTGCTCCCAGGTCGCACCTGGAAACAAGCTCTGGCTTAGTGTGCCTTTCCTGGTTGAACAATTTCCCCTTTCCCCCTATGAGCAGAGGTCTTAAAATGGCTATGTTGAAAATTTGGTGACAAAAGTCCATAAAATGACTGTGTTACGAGCGAGCATTGCCCAGTTTCCATGCACCCTCGTAAGTTCATGAATTTGTAATATTTTCAGTCCAGATTTTCACCACTGGCATTTTTCCACACTTCCTTATGAACAGTACAGCTGTCATTTTTGACACCATGGCCGCAATGTGTTTTCGCACTTCCAGCACAGAAATGCGTGGTCGCTGTGGGAAATCACTGTTCGGACAGATTAAGAAAATCACAGTGACACTGTTCATGGCCGGAGGTTCAAAATGCCTGTGTTGACAATCTGCTGTAAAAATCCCCAAACTAATTACATTACGAGTGTGCGTTGCGCAGTTTCTATGCACACTCGTGACATTCAATTTTTTTTTTTTTTTTTTAATATTTTCACTGCAGATTTTCAACATTGCCATTTTTTACACCTCCCCATGAACAGTACAGCTGTCATTTTTCACATCCTGTTTGAAATGTGTTTTCGCACCTGTGGTGCCAAATGGCGTAGTCGCTGTGCAAAATCAGCTTTTTGGCTAACGAACTGATATTGCCAATAAGGTGGGGGTCACAAAAAAGCCATGTTGAAAATTTGGAGTGAAAATACCAATGAACGCCTGAGGCGTTAGGGTTTCCGCCATAACGCCCCACCCTGTAGAGACTGACAGGCATCAGGGGTGTGACTTGGGATTGTCGTCATACCACTCCACCCCCACCCACACCCCAGCCAGTGAGAGGCATTGAGGTGTGCCTTGGACTCTTCAGCCCCAAAGTTCACCCCATTCTCCTATACTGCCCCATCTCACACGTATTTCCTGATGGAATGGGGTGAACATAAGGGCAAAAGACCCAAAGGCACACCGTGACACTTGTCAGTGTCTGCAGGGTAGGGTGTAGTGAAATGGCATGGCTGTTATGCCTGACAACCCAAAGGCACACCCCAATGCCTGTCAGTATCTGCAGGGTGGTGGTGGGGTTGGCTTCAGTTCAATACTTCACTGCCATTCCTATTATGCAGCTCTGTAACTCCTACACTACCAATGCCAATGTCAGCAAACATTTGGCATTGACAAATGCTTGTTTTGATATCCTTTGCTGTATCCGATAATCCTAAACATATGTCCTTTTCATGATTATAACCTACGTCGTTTATTCCTGCATGGATTGTTACTATTGAAGTCTTTTCACAACTATTTAAAATGCTTGGTTTTAGGGCTTTTATTTCTGCACCTGGGAAACATGTGACCATTCGTTTGTTTTTGTTTGGGTTGCAAATAATGGAGTCGCAACACCTAATGATAGAATCTCCCAAAACAACCATTTATCTCTTCAAACACCAACGTTATTATATGTGTTTGTATATGGTTCACTGACACTAGAGTCCTGCAAAATGCTAAATCTGTTTGCTGTCTCCATACTGAAAGTAGAGATAGCCTTTCTACTTTTTGTTGCCTGTACCTGATTTGACTAGACACCAATCAGTGGTGTCATTAGGTGTTGTCCCTCTAACCCCTTTTACTGCTGGTATCTTCTGTGTTAGCTGAATCATCCTGTGGTGATCCTGTCTCCCTTGCTCTCTGTGTTATTTTTGTTAGAATTTTCCAATGCTGCATTCGATGGTAGAGCTTCATGATTAGCAGCACAGTGTTCAATGGTTAATATCTCAGGTAGACCCTGTAATTCAGTCACTGCATTATTTAATTTGTAGTGATCAGTGTCATGTTCCAGACACCTTTTACATTCAAGAACTCTCTGCATACATTTTGCATCTTCCACACTAGACTAGGGTACCTTCTGAGCACATTCTCTTTAGTTTCTCACTAACTGAATCCCCAATACGGTTTATACTCAAGGTCAACTTTATCAACAAACAGATAATAAATTAATCTTTAAGTAATCAAGTGTTCCACACATAATAATCTTTGTATATGTACCTGAGGCTATGGCCACCTCTCTCCCTCCCTCACCTACCTCGGTGGACACAGGCAGATGCAGCTTGCCTCTGCCAGCGTAGCCTTCACCCAAGCGCTCGCATCCACTCGCTGAGGCCAGCAGATTCATGTGCTTCAGACAGGAAGTGTCCCCTCACTTGGTTCCTGTTCAACTCCAAGGATGTTTACTTTTAAAATATCAAAGTTAACTTAGCTAAGATAGTACTCTGCAGTTAAAACCACAAATTACATATTACGGGAGTGCACAAAGGGCAGCTCCACCTACAGCTAACCTGCAGTAGCTCAGTGTGCCCTCATCTCACAAGGAGGTCAAAGGTGAAAGTGCTAGTTAAACATCGCTTCAAATGTTCCTAGAAGGCAACAGACGCAAGTAAATGGGTTTTACCCCAGTTAAAACAAGCCTAGCACACCCTGTGGACTGCAGTACTTTAAAACTCAGCTGTTTGGACACACTGTGCCATCTCCTCAGACCCATTAGCAAGGCATGTCTGTGGAGGGTTATGCCCTTGCGGCGAATTAATAGCATCCAGCTAAGCATTAGCTAGGCATGTCTCGCGAAGAGTTATGCGCTGGCCAGGCCCTGGCAGTGAAATTAACAGCATCCAGCTGTACATGTCTACGGAGGGTTATGCCACGGCATGCACAGCATGAAATTACATCCAGCTATGCATGTCGGCAGAGGTTATGCCGTGACCATGCTAGCAGCCCGAGTTAATAGCATCCAGGTAAGCATTAGCTAGGCATGTTTGCGGAGGGTTATGCCGATGGCCATGCCCCTGGCAGCGAAGTTAATAGCATCCAGCTAGGCCTAGGCATGTCTGCGGAGGGTTATGCCCATAGCCATGCCTTTGGCAGCGAAGTTAATAGCATCCATAGCCATCTGAAGTTGCTGTTCAGAGACATAAGTGCCAGAATTGAGTATCTTCTAAAATTCTTGCCTGTTTCATTCTGTGATGCAGTCTGCAGTGAAAGAGGCCTGTTCATACAGTGCAATAATGAGGTGGTCCCTGTACCCTATATGTAAAAGACTGCATAATTTTAAGGGCTGAGGAGGAGAAAACCTTATCAAAATAATACCTCTTTCTGGACTCCTTTTCAGGGGTTTGGCTGGAAAGGCTGTTGCTTGTATTTATCTGCAGCTGACACATATCCGTTATAGGAACAGCGTGAAAAGAGAAAACTATTTTCTCCTACTGGCAAGATGCATTTCCTGTCTTATTGTTCATGGAGGTACAAGAGGCTGGTTCAAGCAGGATGCGATCAGCCAGAGTGACTAGGTTCAGGTTAACTGGAAGAGGCATGCAGACAGTAGAGGCTTTCCCCAAAAGATCAAAAAGGTGGAAATTCTGTGGCACATCAGAAGACGAAGACACCTGGACACCAGTATCTTTACCATGTCCCGTACATAGAACAGGAAGGTGGAGGGATACTCTGCTGGCAAAACCCTGGGACTATGCCCAAAGGTATCAGGGCTTGATGAATCTGGGGTATTACTCACCCCACCACCAAAATTCTGTTCTAGGTGTTCCTCCACCTTTTTCTCAACAACATCAGGAGGTGGTAGAGGAGAGGCATTTACTGGAGAAGGACGCACCAATGTAGGAGGTGCTGGAACCAGTATTGATCCTGGTACGACTCTGGCATCCAGCCCTAGGCCAAAGTTAATAGGCATGCCCAGCTTTAGTACCAGGCTCTGAAAACTAATTCAACTGACAGCTCTACCTCCAGCTTCATCTGACTTTTGTTCGTCAATGAAAAACTCTCCCTAGTCGCAACATACCCCATCCAGCCCAAATTCTGGACCATCATCACCTTTTGTCAACAGTTGTGATTTCTACCTAGCTGTGTGGCTACTTCAGGCTTCCACCGCTAGTGGAGAATGTATGCACCTGAGCTGGGGAAGTGAGGGACAGTGACAGACCTGAGCCATCACTAGAGGCTAGTGTTGTAGTTTTCTCTGTATTTTATTTATTGAAATGTTTCACCAGGAAAGCACACTGTACAACAAGTTGCTCGTCTCCCAGTGCAACCTGGAGGGGTACAATGAAGTAACAAACAATACATTTAAGTCACCATTTCAAAAAGACACATACATTGAAACAAAACACTTGGCAAATACTTGGAAATAAGAAACAACGATTGAGAACATGAGAGTGACACAGGGAGGGACCTAGTACAAAATAAAGGCTGGAAGATGGGGTAACCAAGGGAAATTTGGAAAACACAGGTCTGGGTACCAGGAGTCAAGGAAGTATACTGTAAGTGCAACAGTAAGTTGATTCATAAAGTGCAGGAGAGGGAGAAGAGGGAGGGAGGGATGTGGATGGGGGCAACCAGTGGGACCTCTACAGGATGTTTGGGAACTGTGCCAGTGGAGGAGGGAAGAAAGAGGGGAAAAGGCTACGCAGGTGACGGGGCAGAGCCGCAGGGACCACCTCCGGATGTAGATGAACCCTGCAGGGGGCCTAGGGGTAACCACAAGGGATGGGGTGGAGAAAGGTGGCTATAAGAGTGAGTAGGTTGGGTTAATAGAAACATAGAAACATATAGAAACATAGAATTTGACGGCAGATAAGGACCGCTTGGCCCACCCAGTCTGCCCATTTCCCTACCTACTGGATAAGCTGCAGATCCTAGTTAACCAGCAGCCTACTTCTTTCTACCCCCAACCCCCAGAATTGCCTTATGACTATCCCATGCATGCTTGAATTCCACCACTGATTTTGACTCCACAACCTCCTCCGGAAGGCCATTCCATGCATCCACAACCCTCTCTGTGAAAAAATACTTCCTTAAATTACCTCTGAGCCACCCCCCTCTATCTTCAAATTGTGCCCCCTTGTTCTTGCACACCTCTTTTTTTGAAAGATGCTACCCTCTTGGACTTTGTTGATTCCCTTGAGGTACTTGAAAGTTTCTATCATGTCCCTCTCCTCCTTTCCTCGAGGCTATACATATTAAGCTCCTTAAGTCTCTCTTCATATGTCCTCCGGTGCAGACCCTGCACCATTTAGTGCCCTCCTCTGGACAGCTTCCATCCTGTCTATGTCTTTGGAGATTGGGTCTCCAGAACTGCACACAGTACTCCAGATGGGGTCTCACCAGCTGTCTGTACAGAGGGATAATAACTTCCTGTTTTCTACTGGTGATGCCTCTCCCTATGCATCCCAGTATCCCCAACCCTCCTTGCTGCCTTCTCACATTGCTTGCCCACCTTTAGGTCATCTGATATGACTACCCCAGGTCCCTTTCCATTTTTGTTGTTGTTAGTATCTCACCCCCATTGTGTACTCTTCCCTGGGTTTTGCTTCCCAGGTGCATTACCTTGTACTTCTTAGCATTGAATCTAAGCTGCCATACATTTGACCATTCCTCTAACCTTGCCAAGTCCCTTCTCATCCTTTCCACCCACCTGTGCATCAACTCTGTTGCAGATCTTAGTGTCATCTGCAAAGAGACATACTTTTCCTGAGTCCTTCTGCAATGTAAGCTTATAAAGACATTGAAGAGGACTAGTCCCTAACCACGTTGCCCGCTAGTAACTCTCCTTTCTTCTGAGTGGACTCCATTTACTATTACTCTCTGTGTCCTATTCTCCAGCCAATTCTTTCCCAGGCTATCATCTTGGGACCCACTCCCAGGCTGGCTAACTTATATATTAATCTTTTGTGTGGGACTGTGTCAAATGCCTTGCTAAAGTCTAGGTAGGCCATGTCCACACCCCTCCCTGATCTACTACTTTGGTCACCCAGTCAAAGAAATCTATCAGATTCGTCTGGCATGACCTTCCTGCTGTGAATCCATGCTGCCTAGGGTCTTGTGCCCTCTGGCCTCTAGATGCTCGACAATTCTTTCCTTTAGAAGTGATTCCATCGTTTTCCCTATCACTGAGGTTAAACTAACAGGTCTATAGTTTCCTGCTTCTGCCTTGCTCCCACTTTTGTGAAGGGGAATCACATCTGCCCTCCTCCAGTCCTCGGGTACCACCCCATCCTCCCATGATTTGTTAAAGAGGGTAGTCAGTGGTGTCACTAGTTCTACCCTTAGTTCTTTTAGAATTCTGGGATGAATCCCATCAGGCCCCATTGCTTTGTCCACCTTCAGTTTTAAGAGTTCTTTCAGAACCCTTTCTTCTGTAAGTGGGCTGGTATCAACTTCTGTATCCAGAGTGTTACTACTGTTCGTTTTATGTACCTCCCCCTCTTCCTTTGTAAATACTGAGCAAAAATATTTGTTTAGTATCTCTGCCTTTTCACATTCTCCCTCTGTCCACCCTCCCTCCCCTTTATTAAGCCTCACTATCCCTCCCTTGGTCTTCCTTTGCTCCCTGATGTACCTATAAAAGGTTTTATCCCCCTTCTTAACTGAGTTGGCTATCTTTTCCTCAGTTTGGGCCTTTGCTGTTCTGACTGCCTTCCCAGCCTCCTTTTGCTTTAACTGATACAGTTCTCTGTCCTGCTCCTCTGCGTTCCTTGTACTTCCTGAATGCTTTCTTTTCTCTTGAACCTTCACTGCCACTTCCTTTGAGAACCATAGTGGTTTCTTACATGTCTTGTTTTGTTTATTTGCTTCACACAAAGGCTCGTTACCTCTGTGATGGCAGTTTTATTATTCCCATTGTTCTTCCACCCTCCTTCCTGCCCATTTGCTAGTGCATTCCTTAGGCACTCACCCATTTTGGCAAAGTCAGCCCTCCTAAAGTCCAGTACTTTTGTCTTTGTATGGCTTGACTCTATTGCTGTGTTTACTGTGAACCATACTGTTCGATGGTCGCTAGTTCCCAGATGGCTACCCACTTCTACATCTGTGATCCTCTCCATCTCCATTCGAGAGTATCAAGTCTAATACTGCTCCCTCTCGAGTGGGCTCCAGTACTAGTTGTCTAAGGCATGCCCCCTGTAGGGCATCTAGAATAACTGCACTCTTCGAAGTGGCAGCTGCAACTGCGCTCCAGTTAACATCTGGCATATTCAGATCACCCATCAGCAATATCTCCCCTTTTTCTGCCATTCTAAGTATACTTTCTATCATTTCCTTCCATTTCCTCCCCCTGAGAAGGGGGTCTGTATACAACCCCTGTGTGGATTGTGATGCCATTGCCTGTCTCCAAATTTACCCACAGTGCTTCTTCTGCTCCCTGTTTACCCTTTTGTTCTGTTGCTTTTATTCCTTCCCTTATGTAAAGAACTTCTCCTCCCCTCTTTACCCTCCCTGTCCCTCCTGTAGATAGTGTATCCTGGTATGTTTACGTCCCAGTCATGGTTTTGTGTGATGTTTCTGTGACTGCACGATATCCAGATGTTCCTCCTCCATCAAGGCCACTAATTCAGGAAGCTTGTTACCTAGACTACGGGCATTGGTACTCATTGCTCTCCATTTTTTGATGGCCTTACCTTCTGTTGCAGCATCCCCCACTGACCGTTCTACCTTGGTATTTTTCTCATTTAGTACCCTGTTTTGTAGGGAGAGGCTGGGATTTGTCTGCTGCTTGTCAGTGCCTCCCCCATTGACTAGTTTAACTAGTATAATAGGCGGGTAAAGTCAGGTAAGGGGTGAGCGACTAGCATGTAGGCAAGAGGCAAGAGGGTGGTTTTGAAGGGGGTGCAAGGGAGGTGGGGACACAGAAATCTAAGAGTGTGGAGGAATGAGTAATAGGCGGGGAAGATTCAGGAAGGAATAGATGGCTATGCATAAAGTGAGTGCATATTTAAGGAGGGTCATGGCAGGTGCAGTTCGATGAGAGATAATTGTGTAGGGCAGAGCATAAGGAGTGGGAGGAGGAGGAGAAGGAGTGGCGGATTTGATGGGGAAGGGAGTTCCAGATTTTGGGAAGGCAGATAGAGAAGCCAGATTGGCCAATTTGGGTGGAGCGTCTAGGGATTACCAAGGTGTGTGCGTCATCTTATCTAAGGGAATGAGCGGGAGAGGGTGGTGTGATAAAAGAGGGAGAGAGGTAGTTAGGGAGAGACCCTAACCAGTGTTTAGAAGTGCGCTTAGCACAATGGGATAGGCGTCTGTTTGAGAGAGAGGGGAAGGATAGTGCATGGTAGAGATCGCAGTGGTGTGTGCAAGAGGGGGCATCACGGGCAAAGCGACAGCAAGAGTGAAATAGTATGTCCAGTCTGGTCAGGGATGTTTTGGGAGCAGCACTGTAGACTACAGCACAGTAGTCAATAATGGGGAGAATCATTTTTTGGACAATTTCATGCCAAGCTGTAAGAAGGATACAGCTACGATTCCTGAATAGAGTGCCAAGCTTGGGACACAGCTTTTTCAGGATGGTATCAATATGCCCAGAGAAGCTGAGGTGTTGGTCCAGCCAGATCCCAAGGTATCTGAAGGAGGAGGTGTCCTCAAGAATAGTCCCATCTAGGGTGTGGAAGGAGGGAAGGTTAGGAAGCCTAGAGAGTCTCTGCCTAGTGCCAAAGGTCATGGAGACAGTTTTCTTGGCATTGAGGAAGAGGTGATGATTAGCAAACCAGAGCTGAACTTTGTTGAAATCATGCTGCAGACTGGTTGTTAACCTCAGAACGACTTGGCCAGATGCAAACAAACAGTATCATCTGCATACATGTGGACTGAAGAGAAAGGGAGCAGACAGAGGGCAGGTCATTTAGGAAGACTGAAAATAAGAGGGACCAAGTACAGAGCCCTGTGGGACACCTGTATTGATGGGTAGGGAGGGAAATGATGCCTGAGATCCAAACTGATTGGGTTCTACCAGTGAGGTAGGCCTTGAATCAGTTTGTGGTGGATGCGAGCAGCCTGCTGTTGAGAGAGAATCCAGGAGTAGGGAGTGGGAGACTGTGCTGAATGCTTTGCAAGGTTGACAAAAATGGCTGAGGGTGATGAGGCCACTGTCCATTCCAGTTCAGTTGGAGTCAGTTAGACAGAGCAGAGGTGGTGGTGGAGTAGTGTTTCCTGAAACCAGAATCGAACAGGGTGAAAAAGGAGGAATCAGAAAGGTAGGAGGCAAGTTGGGAGAGTACCAGGTGTTCTAGTAGTTTAGCAAGAGTTGAGAAGGTGGAGATGGGGCGATAGTTACTAGGAGAAGTGGAGTCACCACCTTTGGGTAAGGGGAGAACCACTGCATGTTTCCATGAAGTGGGAACCAAGCTAGTACTGAAGGAGAGGTTTAGAATGAGAGAGAGGGTAAGCAAAGGCATGGGCTGAGGTGAGAGGAGTTTGGGGTCGATGTCATCGGGAGGAGCCCTTTTCAGGGTTGATAGTGAGGAGGGCTTTTAGAGTATTTTCAGGAGATGGTTGAGAAGGAGAAGATAAGGGAGGGAGATGAGAGGGGTGTAGAGGGTGGAGTGATGGGGATGGTAGTGACTTTAGTAGTTCAGTAGCGCAAGTGGTGTAGTAGGAGTTGAATTCTGCAGCAATAATGCATGGGTCAGCCACCAGAGAGTTGTTTAATTTGAGGATCGGTGGTGGAGGGTGGGATTGTGGTGAAAAGGGTATGGACCACCTTCCAGAATTTTGGTGGGGTATTTATATTTGTGAGGAAGGCAGATCTAAAGTATTAAGATCTGGCTAATCTAGTAAGCCTTTGTGCAGGCATTTGAAGGTTTTCGATGCAGCGCAAAGTCCCTAGGGGACTAGGTAGATTTATGGTGCTTCCATGCACGGTCTCTGGCAGGCCAGGAGTTCAGGAGTTATCCAGGGCAGGTGGTTTCCCCCGACTCTGGTTGTTTTTAGAGGGGCAAACGTATCCCAGGTACTTAGGAATATATCTTTGAAATAGGTGAGGGCCTCCTCTACAGAGGAGGAGGAGGAGGAGGTTAGGGGAGACCAGTCATGAACAGGTGTTGTAGTAGGGATTCAAGGTTCAGTGAGGTGAAGGCACATAGTTTTAAGGATTTGGGGGGGGGGGGGGATTTTGGCCTATGAATTTTGCGGACTAGGAAGATTGTATTGTGGTCACTCAGAGCATCAGGGAGGATGCCACATTTTATTACTCTGTGTGGGTGGGAAGTGAGCGCCCAATCAATTAAGGAATGGTTTAGTGTCTTGTGGTTTGGATGGGTGGGTTCCATAATCAACTGGGTAAGGTTTAAGGCGCCTATGTCATTTCTTGTTTTGTCTGTCTTACGTGACAGCCAATTTAGGTCGAAATCACCTAAGATATATAGTTCACCTGCTTGAGAAAGGGCAGAGATGGAAGTGACTAGTTCAAGTGTGATAGCTGGCTGGATATTTGGTGACAGTAGACACCGGCTATAGAAATAGGGATCGAGCAGGGCAGGGTTACTTGAATGGCTAGGTCGTCGTGGGTCGCAGGGTTGGAGGTAGAGTATATTGCAGAATATTTGAGCGAGGAGTGTATGTATATAGCAACCACATCACCCCTGCCTGCCTGGTCTTGTCTTAGGATAGAGTATCCCAGGATGGAGACCGAGTGGTCAGGGATCGAGGCCTTTAGCCAGGTTTCTGTAATGATGAGTATATCAGGCTTTAAAGTATATGCCATGGTTTGAAGGGGGCAATTTTTAGCTGCATGCTACAGATGTTTAGATGCAAGAGTTTAAGTTCCTTTGGAAGAGTACAGTGGGTATGGGTGGGTGAGGGGATTGCAGATGGGGGTGCTGAAGAGGGAGGTGCAGATGGGCCCAGGTTGGGGTGGATATTTCCTGAGGTGAGCAGGAGGAGTGCGATTATCAGGAAATGAATTTTATGGCATTTTTGGGAGGAGGGGGAGGTCCTGGGCAAGGAGTAGTAGGGGGGAAGGGAGAAGGAGAACATAATGTGCAGGAATTCCAGGTTAGTTGATATAGATGCCAAAGAGGCATGGGGATGGGTAGGAGAGTGAGATCAGTATTCAGAGAAGGGTGAGGGAGTGACTGTGAGGAGAGACATTTGGGGAGTAAGAGTGAGGGAAAATGGGTTGGGGTTTGCGGTCATGTCCTGGTGGATGGTATGTAAGTGGCATGATAGCAGAAGATTAGGAGTAGTAGGAAGTTGTAAGAGGAATGAGTACAGGAGGCATTTTTTCTTTTTTTTTTAGTAGGAAGATGTAACTCAACCTAGAGGAATTTAAGAGGAGTACTGTTTATTGGGGAGATACAAGTCTTGCAGGGGAGGGAGGTGAGGAGTGAATATAGGCAGGGGACTAGGTCAATCCACGAGGGAGCTACTGTAGACTGATTTTATTAATTTGCACTCTGAGGTCGATTAAATAGCTAGCTGTCTCTCTAGAAACCCTCTAGTGGCCTAGGAAAATAACCTGCAGATGGGAAAGCAGACACTTAGTTATTTACAAGGGAGGAGAGGCTCCTGAGAATTGGGGTTATAAATATAACAGCTCAGTTAGGGCAGGTGGGAGAGAAGCAGTCAATTTGTGCAAACTGTGCAACAATACAGTGAAAAGGAACTTAAAATGAATTTTTAAAGCCAGCAGGTTCCAAAGTGGAAATGTATAGAAAAATGGCACCAAGGATACAAAGTCTCTTTGTTCCCTGGTTTGTTTGCAGCCTCCGGCCAGTAAGTCCGTACTTGATTCAGTTTAGGCAAGTCTGAACCACGATGGTGGTTCAAATCAGTCTGAAATTTCGCTGCCAACACTCGAGGGTGAGAGCAGTCTGTGAGGAACACAAATCGCAGCAGCTCACCTCCGGGGGGTTTGGCTTGTAAGGCTGGGTGTGTGGCGGCTACAGGAGCAAGACCAGGAGTGCAGTCAAAGACCCTGCCCGAGCAGGGGGTGAAGAGCCTGATTCAGCTTAGGCAAGTTCGAACCATGATAGTGGTTCAAATCGTTATTAATTTCAGCGCCAACACTTGAGGGTGAGAGCGGTCTGTGAGGGACACAAATGCAGCAGCTCACCTCCTGGGGTTCAGCTTGTAAAGGCTGGCCATGCGAGGCGGCTACAGGAGCGAGACCAGGAGTGCGGTCAAGGCGACCCTTCCCCCAGGATGTCAGTATGTAGGATCTCAGTAGTGTCCAAATGACGTTCCATCAAGCTCAATGCCACTTCTCGATTGCCGCACTGCTACCCTATGTCACTAGGAGCAGTAGTTTGCCACTGCATGTGGTCCTCCCTCCCTCCTCAGAGAAAGAATGTGTTCATTCAGATGCTACTTCATTCCCCTATCAGCCTACTGCAGATGTCCCGAATCTGGGATGTGCACCATTATTTGTGCATCGTAACAGCTTGTGAGTAATTTCAAATGGAGTGTGCATACAAAGTTAGAAAGAAACTGAATTTGAAATGAAATATAAATAACATATGGTGTTAAGAGACCTCTGTGTCACCTACTGAATGGAACAGGATTAATGAATAACTGGTTGGTCAATCAACTACTGTGCTTTGAAGCAAAGCTCACTGGGGAATGCATGTCTATTTTAAATTGTTCCACTTTTCTGACAGATTGTTTTTTATTTTGGAATTATATCTTTAGTCAACCTTTTTCATAATGCTTACAGTGCATTTTGTCATCCATTTCTCCTTGGGTTCCAGAAGTAACTAAAATGATAATAATTTGGAATCTGATGTATTTCTTTCTCTTCTAAGAAGCAGTAGCTGCATGCCTTACCTTAAATTCTGTGATGGATTTGTATTCATTTTCTGCAATCTTCTCTTTCATTGTACTAAAGTCCATTGGATGTTTTATGATCATGGAATAGCCAGGTGCAATTGCATCAGTCACAGGTAAAGCAAAAAATCCATGAGGGTCCTTCCTGAATGATAATTAACAAAAATAAAACAAACAATTATTTTGTCCAGCTTAGATCTGTGCTCTGACAGCACTCCCTCAGTTTTCAACTCTGAACACTAGGCCAACTTCAGTGCAACAGCAGAAACAGTAGAAGAAACAGACATTTGTAATAAGAAATGGAAGAGAGTGGCAGTTTTTTTTTTCCTGTGGAATGACAGAGGGGTTGGGGGATGCTGGAAAATCAAAAAGATAAAAGAATATTGTGGTCTATGTTCAGCTTTCTATATGCAATTTAGTGATCCGACTGTGAATAAAAGATGCGATCCATAGCATAAAGCAGTCCAGGGTTTTAAATAATTGATTAGCAGTTTTTTTTCTTGAGACAATACTAACTGTACAGAAAGCATTTATATAGGTTTTCTAGAAGTGTTATGTTTGTTAAACACATTGAGGTAAGTGCTATGCATTTTCACAATTTTAGGAAAATACAACATCACAATGCAAAGCATCATGGGCTGCATATGCAAATCACCACAGAATGTTATGCTGGTCCAACTTTAAGCAGAATTGCATGGTGCCGAAAGGCCTCTCACACAGTTTGCAAAGGGTGCTAACAGAACACACAATTTTAGAACTTCTATGATCAAAACGCTAATCAATTTTTAGAGTTAAATAAAACCCTGCATTCTATGATACACAGTGTCTGAAAAATGCTACCCCAGCAGAAAGCATTCAAACAACATGAAGTGTTGCTGTATTCTGACAATATGCAGTTAGCCACAGCACTTGAACTGCTCCAGAGATGAAAGAGTTAACTCTATGCAAACAGAATAGAACGTTGCACTCGTGCTAGGTTCAAATTTCTGTCTGCTGCACTTTCAAGTGAGACCGTCAGATTCTTTCACGGCTGCCTAACTGAACAGTCGCTCTGAGAGTTTCTCCTGTCGCTTCGGTTCGCGTTAGTATAATCGTGGGTTTACCCGAGAATGTTATACTTTTCCTCAGTTCAGATCCTTTCTGTGGTACAGTAAGTAGTAGAGGTCGTGGACTGTATTAAATTGTGTGGAAATTGTAAATCTTAAAATTGTTATAGTCGGTTCGGTTGAACTGATCACTCTTGATTCTGTGGTGATTTTGTGCGTGATCGGTTCCAAAAAAACGTGTTTAATGTTTTTTTCCAATACTCATGACGCGGTTAGGAACCAATAAGTTTGTCTTACCTGGCCTGAAGCTGTGTAAAGGGCAAGTTTTCTGTTTTACTGTGGCCATGTCTGAGAAACCCAAAAGAAAAACCGGGCCCACTGGGTTTCAGCACTGTAGTGTGTGTGGGGAGGCCTTTGCTAAGGCTGATCCCTACACCACCTGTGTTTGTCTGGGGTTTGACCACCTTGATTCAGACTGCCAAATATGCAAAAATTTCCCTAAGGCCACCCTAGAGAAAAGGTTGGTCAGGCTTAGGGAGAAAGAGGCCGAGAAGTCCGCTGACCCAGATGGCCAGTCCGGTTTGGTTCTGACCGAACCTGAGGGAGTGCCTTCTGACCATGGCCAGACTTCCTCGGGCAAGAGGAGAGCCGACTCTGAGGGGTCGATTCTGGCAAAAAAAAAGAGAAAAAGAAAAGAAGGAAAAGTCGGGTTGGTTCGGATTCAGACTCCCACCATCCAACCGCGAGAAATTGTCAGGGCGATTAGCATTGTGGAATCGCTCCGCTCGGGTTTCGAGACCGATCTGGCACCTCTCAGTAGGCACTCTGTTTGGTTGGTTCCCCGGCTCCCAATTATTCTTGGAAGACTATTATGAGCCGGAATGGGAGGGAAGCAGAGTCTGATGATGTTGAGGATGGTGGGGAAGGTCTGGATGAGCCCACTGAACTGGACATCTCCCCAGACAGACCTTCAGGAGTTCCCCTCCCAGGCTTTCCGAGTCCCCTTCTCACTTTATGTTCTACAGGAAAGTGGCTGATACCCTCCAGCTCCCTGTGGATTAAGCTGTTGAGGAGCAGGAGGAGCCTGATTTTGTAGAAATTATGGACATCCCAGTGTCCAAAAGACTGTCTATTCCCTTACACAAATCTTTTGGGAAAGAGACTCACAAGCTTCTAAAAACTCCAAATTCATAGCCTCCAGTGGACAAATGAATGGACAAGAGGTACATGCTGTCAGGCTCAGCTACAGAGTTCCTGTACCAGCATTGCAGCCATGTTGGGGTAGTGCAGGCTGCAGCCTTTGACAAGGCTAGCATACCCTTGGCTTCACACCCCCCAGATGAGAACTCCAGGAAGACAGATGACATGGCTAGAAGCAGTACCTGGCATCTTCGCTGGGACTCAGACAGGCTAACTACATGGCCTATGCAGCTAGATACCAAAGTCCAGGTGGGAGTCTGTTTTGGATCTGGCTACAGGTGTCCCCCAGCTAGCCAAGGAGCTGGAGGAGGTGGCTGCTGATGGGATAGAGGCATCTAAGGTTCAGTTTCATGCTGCTGTGGACTCCAATGATGTTTCATCATGAGTCATGGCTACATCTGTGGCTCTTCGGAGGATGGCTTGGCTCAGATGTACTAGCCTCTTGCAGGATACCCAGGCTAAGGCCATGGATTTCCCTGTTGAAGGTAATTCTGTGTTTGGGGAGCAGACAGAGAACTACATGAAAGATGGATGAGTACAGGACCACCTATAGGAGTGCACAAGCCAAGGTAAGGCAGTCAACTCCTCAGAAGCAGCAGGCTAGGGGCAGGGTCAGGTCTTTTACCAGGCACAGGCCTCCTCTTCTTTTCCAGAGGGGTCCTTTAGGGGAGAGGCAGGAAGGGATGAGCAGGGCTGCATCCACCTCTCAGCAAGGCTCCTGCCAAGCAGACACCCTGAGGTATCAGCCCGGTTGACTCCCCAATCCCTGTAGGAGGCAGGCTGGCTTACTACTTCCAGGCCTGGAAGTCTGTTAGCTCAGACAAGTGGGTCCTGGAGGTAGTAAGCCAGGGACTGGCCCTCAGTTTCAAAAATTTCCAAAGGAGGGTCAGGTTTTTCCACCTGCAAACATCTCCGAAACCACTGCCCTAGAGGCAGAGGTTTCCTCTCTGATGGCTCTCAGAGCCATAGAGATGGTCCCTACATGCCCTCGGGGCAAGGGTCTGTACTCCAGATACTTCCATACCCCAAAAGACAGGGAGTGGCAGCCAATCCAGACCTAAGATACTTAAACAAGCATCCACTAAAGCCAAAGTTCAAAATGGTGACTCTGGGAATAATTCCTCGCTCTGTAATACCAGGGGATTGGTTAGCTTCCCTGGACCTCAAGGATGCCTACTTTCACATTCCCATCAGGTGCTTCCACAGAAAGTATCTCGGATTCAAGCTGCCCTCAGGCCATTATCAATTCAGGGCAGTGCCGTTCAGGCTAAAATCAGCACCAAGGGTCTTTACAAAATGCCTAGCAGTAGTAGTAGCCTTTTTAAGGAGGCATAACATCTTTATTTTCCCTTATCTCGACGACTGGCTCATTGTGGGGCAGTCTCCAGACCAAGTCAAGTCAAATCTACAAGTGATCCAGCAAGTGCTCACTTCCTGGGATTCTCCTCAATCTTCCAAAGTCAGTTCTCAAACTAGTGCAGCTCCTCACCTTCATAGGGGTGGAGTTGGACACCAATCCAGGCAAAGGCCTTTCTTCCCTTGTCAAGGGTAAGGGCCCTTACAGACCTAATTTCCTCATTTCATCTCCTGGTTTCTCGACCAGCAATACATTTTCTCCAACTACAGGGCCACATGGCAGCTGCCACTGCAGTGGTTCCAGGGGCCAGGTTTCAGATGAGGGACATCCAGTTTCATTTGAGGGCTTTTTGGTCCCAGAAAAAAAGACCCTCTCACCACACTGATTCCAGTGACTCAGACCTTGATCCATGCTCTCCAGTGGTGGTTGGATCAGGGCAGCCTCAGACAAGGAGCCCTATTCATCTCTCAGACTCATTCTGTGGTTCTGACCACAGATGCTTCTCTCCTGGGATGGGGGGCTCATTTGGGAGCCCTCGCTGCACAAGGAGTGTGGTCCCCTCAGGAGTCTCTCCTCCATATCAACCTTCTAGAACTCAGGGCAGTATACCTAGCCTTACAGGCTTTCGTGAATTCAGTACAAAACAAGGTGGTTCAGGTGAGGACAGACAACACCAGCACCATATGGTACATCAACAAGCAGAGAGGCACTCGGTCGACGGCCTTGTGCACAGAAGCCATGAAAGTCTAGTTTCTGGCCTGTTCTCTACAGACATCCCTGGTAGCAGTCCACCTTCCAGGGAAGGACAATGAGTTAGCAGATGCTTTGAACAGGATTTCTCAGGACCATCACGAATGGTCCCTGGATCCTCTAGTGCTAAAAGTGATATTTCTAAGATGGGGCACTCCTCAGATAGACCTCTTTGCAGCCCCAGACAATCACCAACTTCCTCTCTTTTTTTGCAGACCCCCAGTATTGGGCTCAGTCCCCCTGGATGCTCTACTGTTGGACTGGTCGGGGAAATTTCTGTATGCCTTCCCCCCCTTTCCTCTATTGTGCAGAGTTCTGGTCAGGATAAGGTCACAATCTTGCAAAGTGATCCTGATTGCGCCAGACTGGGCCAGGCAGCCTTGGTATCCTCTCCTGCTGTCTCTGGCGGGCCATCTTCCATTGGCTCTCAAAAAAAAAAAAAAAAACACAATCTGTTAACTTCCTCTTAGGGGAGAATTTGGTATCCCAATCTTCAGTCTCTCTATCGCAAAGCTTGACTCTTGAAGAGCTAGAATATGCAAATACGAATCTGTCTCGGGGGTTGGGGTGGGGTTCTGGACATACTCAAGGCTTCTCGTAAACCTGCCACTAGAAAAACCTACAACTCCAAATGGAAAAGGTTTGGTATTTGGTGTTCTAGTAAACAGATATCACCAGACTCTGCTGACTTGTCTGCAGTTCTGGATTATATGGTTCATCTCAATAGCTTAGACTTCAGGCCAGCTACCCTCAAGGTGCATCTATCTGCTGTTTCTGCATTTTTATCAGTGGGGAAGCCTTCTTCTCTAGTTTCTCACCCTGTGTTCTGTACATTTTGAAGGACTACTTCATACTAATCCTCCTTTTAAGGATTCTACTCCTGTTTGGGATCTTAAGGTTTGCACTGCTCAGCTTATGCAACCACCTTTGAGCCCTTTGCCTCCAGCAGAACTTAAGTACTTGCCTTGGAAAACTCGTTATTGGTAGCCATTACATCTGCCAGGCGTATCAGTGAATTACAAGCTCTGACAGTGGAGCCTAATTTTATTTCTTTCCATAGAGATAAGGTGGTCCTTAGAACCAACAGGAGGTTCCTGCCCAAAGTGGTTTCAGATTTTCATCTGCACCAGTCCACGCCCTTCCTGTGTTCTTCACTGATCATTCTTCTTCAGGAGAGAGAGAAGATTACACAGTTTGGATGTTAACAGGACACTTAGCTACTACATTGAGCACACTAAGGCACTTAAGTTTGATTGTCCTCAGCTGTTTTTCACTTATGGTGAAGTGGGAAAGGGTAAACCTCCTACAAAGAGGACTACTGCCAGGTGGATTGTCTTGCATACAATTCTGCTATGAAAAGCTAGGCAAAGCACCACCCTCAGGCCTGAGTGCTCATTCGACTAGAGGTACAGCTGCTTTTCTGGCTGCGGACGGAGATATACCCCTCTTACAGATCTGTAAAGCAGACACCTGAAAAATAGTTCATACTTTTACCAAGCATTACTCTCTGGACATCCAGGCTAGGAGTGATGCTAAGTTTGGTACAGCAGTGCTGCACAGCTTATTTCCTAAGTAGGTTCTGTATCCTCCTCCTGGGAGGTACTGCTTGGTAGTCTGGATATTGTCAGAATACAGCAAAACTTCATGTTGTTTGAAGAAAAAATTACTCACCTTAGTAACTGTGTTTCATCGAACGGAGTCTTGCTGTATTCTGACCTCTCCCCCTCCTCTCAGAACCTGGTTTTGGGAAGTGGGCTGGCAGGTACAGCATTGCACCCCAGAGGTGCATTGGCTCCCTCTCCTTTGGGAGCAGCTGTCTATAGTGGCTCTTTTATTTGTTATTTATAAAGTTATGTTAAGTTCACTAGCTGAGTTTTTATGTTTGCTTGCACGCATGTGCAAGAAACATAGTGCGATCATCCAAAATGCAGTGCCATACAGGTGAAAGGGAGAGCTCTGCTTCAGTAAGCAGTGCCCCCCCCACACACATACAAGCACGCACGCATATTGCATGCTCATGGGCTCACACACACACACACACTGCATGGCTGACGGGTGCCCAATCCCCGCCGGGCTTCACCCCCCAAAAAGTTAGGTGCCACGCTGGGAGCCCACCCCAGCGTGGCAAAACTGTTATGGCCAATGGGGGTGCCCCACCTCGCTGGCTCCAGGCCCCGCCCCCAAACAGTCTTCCAGCTGCCACGCTGGGAGTCCACCCCAGCATGGCAAACATCCCGTCGTCTTCCTAAAAAAAAAAAAAAAAACAACTTGAAACAAAATAATTCCCTCGGTGGTCTCCCTGCCCACCGCGCCCACCCTCTCGCACTCTGCCTCCCCACCTCACCCCATACTTACCTCCGAGTCCGACGAAATGATCCTTGGTGGACGAGAACACGCCTGCACTCTTCAAAGCAGACTGTGAACTGAGGAAATGCCGTAAGCTGTATAATGTAATAAATAGGGTTTTTCAACTTTGATGCATACCTCAGGCATTTTTTTGGATTTTGGCACCAAATTTTCAACACAAGGTTTTTGGGACCCCTTCCCATGAATGCTAGAACTGTCATGGCGTTATTCGGGCCCGAAGGATGATTTTGCGGTCACTGCGCGAAATCACCTTTCGGGGCTGATTAAGGAAACGACAGTGCCAGTGTTTATAAGGTGGGCTCTCAAAACACCTATGTTGCAAATTTGGTGAAAAAATTCCTATAAATAACTTTACGAAAGGCCCGCACTGCGCAGTTCCTATGCACGTCAGAAGTTGCAAATTTTTATATTTGCACGCTAGATTTTCAACATTGCCATTTTACCACACTTCCTTATAGAGCAGTACAGCTGCCATTTTTCACATCTCACCCAAAATGTGTTTCCGCACATGTAGTGCACAATGGTGCAGTCGGTGCAAAAGCAATGTTTGGGACAGATTAAGAAAATCACAGTGACACTGTTCATGATCGGAGTTCCAAAATGCCTGTGTTGACAATCTGCTGTAAAAAAAAATAATAATAATAATTTACATTATGGGTGTGCGTTGCACAGTTTCTACGCACGCTCGTGACCACCAGTTTTTTTAACATTTTCACTGCAGATTTTCAACATTGCCATGTTTTACACCTCCCCATGTACAGTACAGCTGTCATTTTTCACATCCTGTTCGGAATGTGTTTTTGCACCTGTGGTGACACATGCCGTAGTCGCTGTGCAAAATCAGCTTTCCGCTAACAAACTGATATTGCCACTGCTCATGAGGTGGGTGTCACAAAAAAAATATGTTGAAAATTTGGGTGAAAATACCAACGAATGCCTGAGGTGTTAGGGTTTCCACCATAACGCCCCATGCTGTCAGAATGACAGGCATCAGGGCTGTGACTTGGGATTGTCGCCTGTAATGCTCATACCATTCCACCCCTACCCACACCCTGCAGCCAGTGAGAGGCATCAAGGTGTGCCTTGGACTCTTCGGCCCCAACATTCACCCCATTCTCCTATACTGCACCCATCACACCGTATTTCCTGATGGAATGGGGTGTGCATAAGGGCCAAAGACCCCAAGGCACACCGTGACACTTGTCGGTGTCTGCAGGGTAGTGTGTGGTGAAATGGCGTGGCCGTTATGCCTGACAACCCAAAGGCACACCCCAATGCCTGTCACTATCTGCAGGGTGGTGATGGGGTTGGCTTCAGTTCAATACTTCACTGCCATTCCTATTATGCAGCTCTGTAACTCCTACACTACCAATGTCAGCAAGCAAACATTCGGCATTTACAAATGCTTATTTGTTTTGGGGTTCTCGACTTGAGTCTTTGGGATTCCAAAATTTTTGTTGCCCTTATGGCTAATGTTTTTTCACAATTTCCACATTATAGGTGTACTTAGTTTTGGCTCGTAAGAATCTGACAGTTACACTTGAAAGTGCAGCAGATAGAGGTCTGAACCGAGCACGAGCTCAACGTTCTATGCTCTTAGCATAGAGTTAGCTCTTTCATCTCCGGAGCAGTTGAAGTGCTGGGGCTAACTGCATATTGTCAGAATACAGCAAGACTCCATTAGAAGAAACAGAATTATTAAGGTGAGTAATTTTTTCTTCAATGATGCATTGTGTCTGAAAAACGCTACTCCCAGAATAAAGCATCCTATGATACTGTGTCTGAAAATTGCCACTCCCAGCATAAAGCATTCTGTGATACACTGTCTGAAAAATGCTACTCCCAGCAGAAAGCATTCTATGACACACTGTGTATGAAAAATGCTACTCCCCGCCTAAAACATTCTATGATAATGTCTGGAAAATGCTACTCCCAGCAGAATGCATTCTATGATACACAGTGTCTGAAAAATGTTACTCCCAGCAGAAAGCATTCTATGAAATACCGTGTCTGAAAAATGCTACTCCCAGCAGAAAGCATTCTATGACACACTGTGTATAAAAAATGCTACTCCCCGCATAAAACATTCTATGATGCACTGTGTCTGAAAAATGCTACTCCCCGCATAAAACATCCTATGATAGTGTCAGAAAAATGCTACTCCCAGCAGAAAGCATTCTATGATGCACTGTGTCTGAAAAATGCTACTTCAGCAGAAAGCATTCTATGATGCACTGTGTCTGAAAAATGCTACTTCCAGCAGAAAGCATTCTATGATACACGGTGTCTGAAAAATGCTACTCCCAGCAGAAAGCATTCTATGACACACTGTGTATGAAAAATGCTACTTCCAGCATAAAACATCCTATGATAGTGTCTGAAAAATGCTACTCCCAGCAGAAAGCGTTCTATGATGCACTGTGTCTGAAAAATGCTACTTCAGCAGAAAGCATTCTATGATGCACTGTGTCTGAAAAATGCTACTTCCAGCAGAAAGCATTCTATGATACACGGTGTCTGAAAAATGCTACTCCCAGCAGAAAGCATTCTATGACACACTGTGTATGAAAAATGCTACTTCCAGCATAAAACATCCTATGATAGTGTCTGAAAAATGCTACTCCCAGCAGAAAGCATTCTATGATACATGGTGTCTGAAAAATGCTACTCCCAGCAGAAAGCATTATATGATACACTGTCTGAAAATGCTACTCCCAGCAGAAAGCATTATATGATGCACTGTGTCTGAAAAATAATACTCCCAGTAGAAAGCATTCATGATACACTGTGACTGAAAAATGCTACTCCCAGCATAAAGCATTCTGTGATACACTGTGTCTGAAAACTGCTACTTCACGCATACAGCATTCTATGATATACTGTGTATTAAAGACACTACTCCCAGCATAAAGTATTCTATGATGCACTGCATCTGAAAGATGCTACACCCAACATGAAACATTCTATGATACACTGTGCTACTCCCCGCATAAAGCATCCTATAATACACTGTGTATGAAAGATGCTACACCTAGCACAAGTCATTCTATTAATTTATTTGTGTAATATGTTTTACCAGGTAAGCAAACTGAGTCCATAATGGGCTCATTTCCAGTTGCAACCGGGGGGACCGAAGAAAAAAACAGGAATACAACATAACCAATCCAATGTATATACAAAGTCATAAAATGCATGGGAACACTACATATAAATTCACCGGCTTACAGGGTGAATACATGAATTAAACCCGGGCACAAATGCACAGAAACAATACATATAAAGTCACCAGTTTACAAGACGAATACATAAAGTCAAAATCACATTCAGATACACATGCACAGAAAGAAAAAATTACTCACCGTAGTACTATTGTTTCTTCCAAGGTGTCCATTAGCATCATTAACAGTGTGCAGCAAGCTGACTAGGTTGAACTGCCTTGTAGGTGGAGACTATGATAACGAACTAAGTAAACTAGCCAATCAAGAGAGATTTGGAGGGTGTGCGGAGAGGAGCCTGCCCAGAGGGCACCAGAATTTTTTTCATAGACAGAATGGGAAGCATGCCCACATTAAGTGCGAACCAACATGATTTCCAAAATGATGTAACAGCATGAACAAATAACAGTGAAAAAACATGTAAACTTTGCTTTAAATGAAATTCAAAAGTTTAGGAACAGATCTGGCAAAGGAATTGAGGAAGCGAGTCCTTTTCAGTATGTGATTTGGGGAGGAAGGGTGGGAGCTTACTGATGCTAAAGGACACCTTAGAAAAACAATATTACTATGGTGGTAATTTTCTTCTCACCCCAGGGGTCCTTTAGCATCAGTAACAGTGTGCAGACTATAAAGCAGTGCAGTTGGGAGGCAGGTAGAGAACCTACTTAGGGAAGAGGCTCAGGACCGCCTTGCCAAATTTGGCATCAGACCAGGACTGTACATCTAGACAGTAATGCTTTTCAAAGTGTGTACAGTCTTCCAGGTAGCTGCTTTACAAACATCAAGCAAAGGGGGGATGTCCCTTGCAGCTGCTGTGGCAGCAGTGCCCCTGGTACAGTTGGCCTGAGGCCCTCAGGGGGCTGTATACCAGCCTTGTCATAAGAGAATTGAATGCAGGAGACTATCCATCGAGAGAGAGTTCTCTTAGTGGCTTTCCTCTACTTACCTCCCCATAGGTGAGGAAAAGCTGGGTAGTAGAGCCCCTGAACTACTTGGTGTTCTCCAAGCAGTAGAATAGGGCTCTTTTCACATCCAGAATGTGGAGTCTCTGTTCTCCAGCAGTGGATTTCTCAGTGAAGAAAACAGGGAGTGTGATTGACTGGTTAAGGTGGAACTCAAAGACCACCTTAGGCAGGAATTTCCTGTTTGTTCTGAGCTCTACCTTGTCCCTGCGAAGAATAATGTACTTTGGATTTGTGCAGAGTGCTTGCAACTCTGAAATCCTTCTGGCAGAGGGTCTTCCAAGTGACATGTTTTAGATGAGCCATAGCCATGGGTTCAAAAGAAGACTCCATGAGCTTGGCAAAGCACAAGTTAAGGCTCCAAGGAGGAACAGGTTCCCCGATTGGTAGCTGAAGGTGAAGGCTTGAAAACAGGCAAAGAAAGGACTGACTGCTCTTTGCCTATGGACAGGTAAGCAGAAATTGCACCTAGGTGCAGCTTCAAGGATGAGGCCTTCAAGCCTGAGGACTGCAAGTGCACCAACTAGTCAAAGATTAGGGACTGATGCTTGGAGAGGATGTATAACGCTACCTTCTGCACCAGAAAGAAAATCTTTTCCACTTAGCTGTGTAGGTTTTCTTGGTACTAGGTTTCTTGACCATTCTCAGGATTGTAAGGACCTGTTCTGAATACTGGGAATCTGGTTACTCTAATTCATCAAGAGCCAGGCTTTAAGGTGAAGAGACTGCAGATTGGGATAAGTCACCCCTCAGAGTCAGGAGAGAGTGACTGAGAGGAAGCTGTATAGGCTTGCTACAGCCCAGGGTTAGCAGGAGAGTATACCACAAATGCCTTGGCCAATCCGGTGCCACCAGGATCATTGTTGCAGGCTGGGACCCTAGCTTCGTCAGCACCCTGTGTATCAGAAGGAAGGGAGGGAAGGCATAAAGGAACCTCCCTGATCAGTCCAGGAAGAGTTGGAAGAGTGCCTAGTGCTGGGGGCCTGCAGCAGTACCGAGGAAGTTGATGGTTGAGGTGAAGGGCAAACAGATCTATTTCTGGTATGCCCCACCTCCTGAAGACTGTGGCAAGGACTTGCTCATTCAGAGTCCACTCGTTGTGCCCCTGGCTGATGTGACCGAGGGCATCCAACAGAGTGTTGTCCTTGCCTGGAAGGTGTATGGCTGAAAGTTTGATGCTGAGAGAGTAGGGCAGGGACCACATTTTCACTGCTTCTGTACAAAGCACTGTAGACTTTGTGCCACCCTGCTTGTTTATGTAAAACATTGCAGTGGTGTCTGTTCTGATTTGCACCGAATTACCCTTTAACTGCAGGGCAAAGGACTTCACGGCACGGTAGATGGCTTTGAGCTCCAGAAGAATGATATGGCTTGCAGATTCCTTGGGGGTCCAAGAGCCACTGACTGACTGTACAGATGAGCTCCCAACCCAGGAGTGAGGAATCTGTGGTAATGACCTTTGTGGGAGAAGGCAGCTGGAAAGGGATTCCCACAAACAGATTGGTAGGATCCTTCCACCAGTCCAGAGCTTGGAGTAAGGTTCTTATGACTGCAACCAGCTTGGACAGAGAATGTCTTTTGGGGACCAGTGAGCCTGTACGTAGTACTGTATGTCCTCATCTGGAACAACCACTGTCATGGATGCCATGTGCCCAGGAGCTTTAGAAATGTCTGTCTGGCTGGCTTGGACTGGCCCAAAACAAAGGAGTTTGCCAGTGACAGGACATTTTTTATCCTGTCTGCCGGCAGGAAGGCCCTGCTTTGCTGTGTATCCAGTTCTGCTCTGATAAAAGTGAAGAGCTGTGTTGGGGTTAGATGGAACTTCTTTTCATTTGTGAGGAAGCCCCAAGACTGCAATATTTGCTTTGTGATGTTGAGGGCCTCTTCCACCTTCAGAGGAGTCTTGCCCACCAGGAGCCAGTCGTCCAAATATGGGTAGACTGAAATGTCTTCTTTTCTGAGATAAGCTGCCATTACAGCTAGGCACTTGGTGAAGACTCTTTGGAGCTGAAGAAAGGCAGAAGGGCATGGCTGCAAACTGGTAATGCCCTGATGGCAGCCTTAACTTTCAAGAATTTTCTGCGGGACTTCTTATTGGAACATGAAAATAGGTGTCCTCGAGATCCAGGGAGAGTAGCCAGTCTCCTTCCTGAAGAGAATGAATCACTGTTGTGAGTGTGACCATTCTGAATTTTGGTTTGAGTAAGTGCCTGTTCAGATGCCTGAGGTCAAGGATAGATCACCACTCAACATTTTTCTTTTCTGCAAAGTAGTATCTAGAACAGAGACTTTTGCCTCTCTGGGAAGGAGGAACTTTCTCCATCGTCTTTGCTGCTAGCAGCTTCCATACTTTTAGTTCCAGAATAAGTCTCTCTAGGAATTTTGGGTTTTGACAGGAAGAGACTAGAGATGGAAACTTTCTGAACTGAAGGAGTAGGCCTTTTTCCACTACCTCAAGGACCCACTTGTCTGATATTATGAGGGTACAGGAGTTGAGGTAGTGGGAGGGCCTGCCCCCTACTGGTAGAGAAGAGGTGACCTGATCACTGGAATCAGGGCTTAGATTGCATGGCAGGAGCAGTGGTGGACGTACCTCTCCTGCCTCTTCCTCTGAAAAAAACTCATTTGGGTATAGTCCACAAGCATAGGATATGGAAAGAAGGGTCAGGGTAGTAACCCTCCCCTATTCCTCTGTGCTGAGCTCTATGGTTAGAAGGAGCCTTACCTCTGGCTGCATTGGTCCAGTAGGCCATTTTGTACTAGTCTATCTTCTTCATGTATGCTTCCGTTCTGTCACCAAAGAGGGAGTTCTGGTCACAGGGAAGTCCATAGCTTTGGACTAGCAATCCTGTGGCAGGTTGGTTGTTCTCAGTCAAGGAAGTGCCTGGAGGCTACATCATTGTTGTCTGCTGCCATATGGAACTGAAACTCAGTGGCCTGCAAGGCTGTTTTAGCTGTTTCTATTATGTCCTGGACCATGGTATCCGGCTTATGCTGGGCAACAGCCAAGACAGAGTTCCAAAGAGCTTTTTGGTACTTGGCAGTATAAGCCAGGTATGAAGAAAGGCACAGGAGAAAAGAGGCTGAAGTATAGGATTTTCTTGTAATAAAGTCTCCTAGAAGATGACGCAGGGGGCTGAGAGAAGACAGGGACGTTGGCCTTACCACAAGCTGCCTGCTGTACTGTTCCTTCGTGACTGGGGTGTACATAGAGGAAGTCAGTGTCAGTCCTGGATAGCTGATACTTTTTAACTTTTTATCTATTTTCTTGTCCTCTCCAGATAGGGAAGTAGGGGTCTGGAGCAGCTTCACAGTGTTTTTTTCTGAAAGCCTTACATATTGGGAGGATCACCATTTTAGGAGGGGGAGATCCATCAAGTCTCTGTAATCCTCATTCTCCTCATCATCCTGTGTGGATTCCTGTGAAGGGAGATCCAGGGTGTCCACCATGTGCTGTAAGAAGGTTAGCACTGAGGAAGCATCCTCCTGATCCCGGGGAAAGCTCCAAAGTTAGTGTCAGTGGAAACGTCAAGCTCCAAAGGACTTTCCCCTGTGTCACCAACTAGACCATAGTAATCCTCAACGCCCCCAGGCAAGTCACCTGCATCTGAGAGAACTGCAATGGGGGCTTGACTAGCAGTGGCAGGGGTATGAAACATGGGCCCCATGCCCTGTAGAGTCTGACAGAGATGCCATGCATTGGCCATTTCTTCAACAGAGGGTAAATCCCCTGGTAATTCTGGGGGATTATGCCCCGAGGCTCAATATTTTTTGTTTCGTCTTTATGCTTCTTGCTTACAGACGCCTCACCATCTTAGATGTGGGAGGGCAGTGGCATGTTTCTCTTTAGAAGGCTTCTTGGCAGGCACTTCATCAGTGACCTGGTCCAATTTTCTTTTAGCAGATGGCACTTCAGTGTGCTTGGGAGGCGTAGGCTTAATAGGCACTTCATCAACACCTTCGTTTCCATTTTTTCTTTAGATGGTACTTCATCAGCACTTTTTTTGTTAGTGTCTTTAGGTTTAGAAGGTACTTCATCAGCACCTTGTTTATTCTTAGTGTTTTTGAACATAATTTAGAGCAAACTTGAACAGTAATGAGCTGGACCTAAGCACTGTAAGCACAGGTCATGGGCATCAGCTTTAGCCACAGTTCTGTGGCACTTTACAATATTTTTAAAACATGTGGGTCTAGTTCTCTTTTTGGGCTTTTCTGGCATGCCAATTTCTCAGAAATGCTGAACGTAACAGTTCCCGATAGGGAAGTATTGAAAAAAGCAGTCAGTTCCCTTGCAGTAAAGAACCACGATTTAAAACAGCAAAAAACACGAGGAAAAAGTAAGAAAACAGTGGTAACACTGTGGGTCTTCTAATATCTACCAAGACAAATTATATGCATCACAAACTTCTTCCTCTACTAGCCGCTGTAATTAACAAACATGGTTTTACTGTATATATCACATTGCTTTATAATCTACTTTATGTATGTTTTTTGGTTTTGACATACGTGTCTTAAAAAATGAGCATGTTTCTCACAGACCCTTAAGCTAAAGAAACTGAAGCAGAAATAAACGTTTGTGGCTTGAGTAATAGTAATTAAAGCTTCATGTACTGTGAAACTCTGATCTGACAGAAAATCTCTACCACTTACGACTATACGTCTCACACAGGCTTACCTCTGAAGCTGGCGAAGAAATGTTCAGCAGCTGCTGTGGAATTAATACACTCATTTTCAGCTGCGATAATAAGAAAAAAATCCATAGCATGTTTATTTTATCTAATTAAAAAATCATTCTGAAGTACATTTAATAAAGGAAGAAATACTTTAGCTGATTCTAAAAGAAAACATGCTTATCAGAAGTTTCTGGCCATCTTTTCTGTTGTATTTTAAGGTATTATGGGTTTAATATCTTCCAACAGAAGAAAGGCACCAACAATAATCTATTTTTTCTCAGTATACGTGCCAAGTACACTTAGCTAAAAAATACTGCATAGTAGCATTATATTTGGTGACAGAAGGAACTTGGGGTCCTACATTGTTTTCCCACCCTGCTGTGCAGCAGTGATTGTGCCCAATTTGAGTATGGGAAGACATCCAAGCTTATCAGCAGGAATAGTATCCTAACCCATGCTATGCATCCTGATACTATTCTCACTCTTTCAAATGAGAAGGAGCACCAGCATCGAGGGGACGATGAATCTGAAGGGGAAGATGGAGATGTGAGGAAATATTTCTTCACTGGAAGGGTGGTGGACACCTGGAACAGACTGCCAGCAGATGTGGTGGAGGCAAAAACAATGGGGGGCTTCAGGCATTCATGATATAGAAATAGGAGTGCATTAGAAAACAGGCAGGGAGGAGGGAAGGTTGTTGGAGACCATTTTGGGTCTGTGGAGACAGAACAGGCAGAGAACACCTGGGCAGACTGGGTGGGTCAAGTGGTCCTTTTCTGCGAAAAATTATTAGTTTCTATGTTTCTAGAAATCTGTCTAGTTCTGCTCTGAAGGCCTGAACAGTGAAGAAAATAAAAACAACTGGTACAACAACCCACAAGAGACAGGGCTATCCTAGTTCTAGTACTCACTAATGGGGAAAGGATCACAGATCTCCAGGTAGGTCACCTGGGTGCCAGTGACCATCACAAGGTATGGTTCAATTTGGCCACTAGAACAAAATCATCCCATTCCAAGACAAAAATATGGGACTTCAGAGGAGCTGACTTGATAAGATGCACAGAGTTAAGCCTAGCCCTGGCAAAAAGAAATACAGGTGAGAGGGTACATTCAAAGTGGGCAAGCATTAAAGATGCAATACTTGAAGCAACATCCCATCGTGTTAGTGAGAAAAGGAAGTGCAAAAGAAGAAGGAAACTACTTTGGTTCTCAAACACAGTAGCAGAAAAGGTCAGAGCCATAAGGCTGGCCTTCAGGAAATATAAGGGAACGCAGCAGGATGAAGATAAGGAGGCATATCAAACTTCCCTAAGGGAAGCAGGGAAGGCAGTAATGCAGGCAAAGGCCCAAACCAAGGAAACACTAGCACAAACAGTAAAAGAAAGTGACAACTTTCTACAGATATATTAGTGAAAGAAGAAAGTCCAGAGGGGGTATTGCTAAGATCAAAGGGGATAAGAGGGCAAGTGAGGAGGAGGACCATGTAAAAGCATCTATCCTAAATATATACTTCTGCTCAGTATTTACTGAAGAGAAGGTAGGGCAGGGCTCACGGCTCAGCACCATGGACACTGGGAGGGTGTGTGTGCACCAGTCCCTCTTCACAAAAGAAAGGGTCCCACAAGAGCTCGATAAGCTCAGGGTGGACAAGGCAATGGGACCTGACGGCATACATCCCAGGGTACTAAAGGGGCTAAGGGTGTAACTAGCAGAGCCATTATCAGAAGTGTTTAGTGAGTCTCTGAGCACAGGAGAGGTCCCACAAGACTAGAGAAGAGCTCCTGTGATCCCGCTCCACAACAGTGGTAGCAGGGAGGAGGCAGGGAACTACAGATCAGTCAGTCTTACCTCAGTAATGGGAAAGATTATGGAGACACTCCTTAAGGAAAGGACAGTGCAATACCTGGAATCCATAGGAGCACAGGATCCAAGACAGCATGGGTTTACAAAGGGAAGGTCCTGTCTAACAAATCTCATAGTCTTCTTTGAGTAGGTAACCAGAGTGGTGGACCAAGGGGGAGCAGCTGATGCCGCCTACCTTGACTTCAGCAAAGATTTCGATACTGTTCCACACAGAAGAATGATTAATAAGCTGGGTAGGCTCGGAGTGAGCCAGACATTGGTCAACTGGGAGGCAAACTGGTTGATGGGCAGAACACGGAGAGTGGTGGTAAACGGTATACAGTCAGAAGAGATGCAAGTCACAAGTAGGGTATCTCAGGGATCAGTCCTGGAGCCAGTCCTCTTCAATATCTTCATCAGTGACACTGCAGATGGACTGGAGGGTAAGGTTTGTCTGTTTTTAGATGACACCAAGATCTGCAACAGAGTAGATGATCCAGATGGGGTGGACAGAATGAGAAGAGATCTGGATAAACCAGCAAAATGGTCGGAAGAGTGGCAACTGGGGTTTAACGCAAAGAAGTGCAAGATCATGCACATAGGGAAGAGAAACCCTGAAGCCACCTATAGGCTGGGAGGGGAGTTGCTGGCAGTCACAAGGGAAGAAAGAGACTTGGGCGTCACCATCACAGATGACCTGAAATTATCCAAGCAGACCGCTAAAGCAGTATGTCAGGCTAGAGGGATGCTGGGGTGTATTAGTAGGGGTATCACAAGTCGGAAGAGGGAGGTAATAATCCCTCTTTACAAGACACTGGTTAGGCCCCATCTGGAGTACTGTGTGCAGTACTGGAGGCCACACCTTCACAAGGACATTAACCAAATTGAGGCAGTCCAGAGAAGGGCAACCAAAATGGTGCAGGAACTGCATCAGAAAACATATGAAGACAGATTAACTGAGCTCAATATGTATACCCTAGAGCAAAGGAGAGAGAGAGAGAGAGAGGTGATAGGATCGAAACATTCAAACACCTTAAGAGCATTAACAAGGTGAAAGAGTCTGACATGTTTCAATATAAGGAAAAATAGCAGGACAAGAGGACACAGCATGAGATTAGAGGGAGGCAGATTAAGGGGTAATGTGAGGAAGTTCTCTTCACAGAAAGGGTGGTGGATGCATGTAACGGCCTACCTCAGGAAGTGGTGGATATGAATACAGTGCAGGGCTTCAAACAGGCATGGGATAGGCATAACGGAGCAATACAGATGAGTATGAATAGACAGGCCATCGACAGAGCAAAGACCAATGGCACGTTCATAAGGTAGAAAAAGAAATGGGCAGACTGGATGGGCCTTGCGGTCGTCATCTGCCATCAACTTCTATGTTTGTAGCACTCTATATGAGGCATATAAGATATAACCCAACAGAATACAACTGGCACAATTTGCCTTATTCTCTCACTCAAAATTGAGTGGCATTTGCATAGAAATAGTATCTAAAACAAAAACGTGAGAGTTAAAACCTTAGAGAGAGGGAAGGTAAATGGAGAAGAGGAGAGGATTAAGTATAAGAAGTGGCACACTAGAGCAGTCTAGATCATAGGAAAAACTGCTCACTGCAAGAGATGGAAGAGAAGCAGGCAAAAAGGGAAACATGACAATAAACAAGTGACACCACCATTTTGCTGAAGGCCATTCAGGAAGGTAGGGGATTAATTCTGTGCCAAATGTTATACTGAGTATAAGGTTGATAGGAAGGGAGAAGGAACCCTTGTCAGCAGAGATAATTGGCAATAAGGAGGACGGAGATCTCCGATCTGTGACCAGGGTGGAGAAATACAGGTTACTCACCTGTAACAGGAGTTCTAGGAATGGTATATGTTGTTCATTCACAGTGTCTGGCAGGTTCCTTGCCGCTTTAAATCTTGCTGGTAGGTCTTCAAGCTAGCTCCTCCCACCACCCACCCAGGTGGTAAAACTCTCGGCTCCGCTCCAGCGGCCACATCTAGCCGCTGGAAATGAGGTTGTGCGTCGAAGCCGGGAGGTTGGGTGGGTCATGTGGATGAACAACATATACCATTCCTAGAACTCCTGTTACAGGTGAGTACATACAGGTTACTCACCTGTAACAGGAGTTCTAGGAATGGTATATGTTGTTCATCCACACTTTCTGGCAGGTTCCTTGCCGCTTTAAATCTTGCCGGAAGGTCTTCAAGCTGGCTCCTCCCACCCACCCGGGTGGTAAAACTCTCAGCTCTGCCCCATGACGCCAGATCTAGCCCGCTGGAAGCCAGGTTGTGCGTCGAAGCCGGGGAGGTCGGGTGGTCGAGTGGATGAACAACATATACCATTCCTAGAACTCCTGTTACAGGTGAGTAACCTGTATTTCTAGGGACATGGATATGTTGTTCATTCACACTTTCTGGCAGACTCCTAGCAGTTCTCCAGGAGGAGGGAGGCAAGGCACACCCCCGATACTTACTTGGGAAATAAGGACTGGAGAACAGAGGCCCCAACACCAGCATCCCGGCGTGACTCAAGGTCGATGTGGTAGTGGGTAATGAAGGTATGTGCCGACTTCCAGGTAGCAGCCCTGCAGATATCCTGGATAAGGACGTCCCTGGAAGCAGCTACCGATGCAGCGGTATGGCGGGAAGAATGAGCTCTTATCCCTCTGGGAGGCTTCATGCCCGCCAACCTATAGCAGAGATCTATGCAGGAGGTGACCCACCTGCCTATCGTCTGCTTGTCTGCAGGTTTGCCAGGTGCGGCTTCAGCGTAGGTGACAAACAGCTGGCGAACCTCTCCCCGAACTTCAGCCTTCCGCTCCTTATAGTAAGCGAGCGCTCTTCTAGGGTCCAAAGTATGGAGCCTATATTCGGCCTCTGAGGTGTGACTGGGGTAGAACATCGGCAGAGTCAACACCTGGTTAAGGTGAAACTCCGACAACAACTTCAGAAGGAACTTCGGGTGTGGGCGCAGGACAACCTTGTCCTTGTGGAAGACCAGGTAAGGAGACTCAATGGAAAGCGCCTGGAGCTCTCCCGTCCTTCTGGCTGACATTATAGCCACCAAGAACGCAGTCTTCCACGACAGGTGGGAGATACTGCACCTGTGCATTGGTTCGAATGGCTTGCCCATGAGCTTGGCCAATACCAGCAGTAGATCCCACGGAGGTGGAGGTTCTCGCACTGGAGGGGAAATGTGATCAAAGACTTAGAAAAAGCGCCAGACCACCTTCTCCTGCGCCACTGACTGCTTTCCGGCCCACGCCCGGTAAGCAGAGATGGCTGCCAGGTGCACCTTAAGGGTCGTCGACCGAAGCCCTTGCTGAGAAAGGGACCACAGGTAGTCCAGGATGCTCGCCAAGGAACAGGAGGAAGGGTCCAGGCCCGTTCCCTGACACCAAATGGAGAATCTCTTCCATTTGAAGGCATAGCATTTTCTGGTCGACTCCTTACGGGACGCCTCAACGACGCTGAGGACCTCGTCGGAAAGACCCAAGGCCTGGAACTCTAGCCGCTCAGGAACCAGGCCGTCAGGTGCAGGGATTGAAGGTCCGGATGGAATACCTTCCCCTGACTGACTGAGATCAGGTCTGGGAGGGCTGGAAGCCGCCTCGGGAGCCTGGAGCTGAGACTGAGGAGATCTGGACACCAGAACTGGTGGGGCCAGTCTGGGGCTACCAGAATCACCTGTGCCTTGTCCCTCCTTGCCTTGAGAAGCACCTTGTGGATCAAGGGAAATGGGGGAAAGGCATAGAAGAGGCCCGGGGTCCACGGCCTTGAGAAGGCACCCCTGCAGTGAGCCCTGCTGAGGGGGGCGGGCATGGAACAGTCTCAGCTTTGCATTCTCCCTGGAGGCAAACAGGTCCACCTGAGGCATGCCCCAGTGGGAGAACAGATCTTGTACTACCTCCGGCAGGAGAGACCACTAGTGAGATGCAGCCCCTATCCGGCTTAGGGCATTGGCCAGGGTGTTGGAGGCTCCTGCCACGTGAATGGCAAGGAGATCCGACTCCAGGCTCGTGCCGAGTGACCAAATGCGGAGAGCTTCCCTGCACAGAGGCATGGAGCGCGTCCTGCCCTGGCGGTTTAGATAGTACATGGTCGTGGTATTGTCCGTCTGGACCTGAACCACTTGACCCCGTAGAAACGGAGCGAAGGCGGTGAGAGCTAGACCGACTGCTCGGAGCTCCAGCAGGTTGATATGGCATCGGGACTCCCGAGGGGACCAGAGGCCATGCGCTCTGTGCTCCCCCAGATGGGCACCCCAACCCATCAGAGATGCGTCGGTCAATAGAGAGACCGTCGGCTCGGGGCGGACAAATGGGATGCCCTCCTGCAGATGTGCCGGAACAGTCCACCACTGGAGAGCATTCCACATCTCCTGGGTCACTGTCACGGGCTGGTCCACTGGATCGCAGAGTTGTGACCACTGGCTGGCCAGTCCCCACTGAAGGGGATGCATGTACCAGCGTGCCCAACGGACCATGCTGGTGCAGGCCACCATGAGGCCCAGGAAGTCCGGCAGGGCGAATTGCCTAACCAGAAATGACTGGGCAAAGGAGGAAAGTACCTTGGCCCTGTCCGCCAGGAGCTGAGCTCTGTCTCAAGAGAGTCGAGCTCTGCCCGATGAAGTGAATCACCTGCTTGACACGAGTTCCGACTTGGCCTGCGTTGATGGGGAGGCCAATCTGAGAGCAGACCTGGAGGCCAGACCTCTGAATCGCTCCACTTCCACTCTGGGAGGGGCTGCAATTAGCCAGTCGTCCAGGTAGGGGTACACCGGACCCTTCAGCCAGAGGAATGCTGTCACCACTGCCATGCATTTGGTGAAGACCCGGAGTTAGAGAGAGGCCAAGGGCATGGCCTGGAACCGTAAAGGGATTCCTCGCTCTGAAGCAGAGGAATCTCTGATGAGACGGATGGATCGGGATGTGAAAGAAGCGTGTCCTGGAGTCAGGAACAGAACCACACGCCTCGTTCCAAGGATGGGATTATCTGAGCCAGAGTGACCATCCTGAAAGTCCGAGACCTTAGGAACCAGTTCAGGTCATGCAGGTCGAGAATGGGGCACTAGCCCCCCGTCCGTTTTGGGACCAGGAAATACCTGGATACAAACCCCGGGTCTGGAGGAGGATTCACCACCTCCCTGATCACCTCTTTCTCGAGGAGCAGGGCAATATCGGCCTGGCGGGCCGACAGCGAGGCTTTGGACTCCGTGGCCCCCCGGGGGGGGGAAGACGACTCGGAAGGGAGGGGTCTGTTCGAATTCCAGAGGCAGGCCCTTTCCTACCACCTCCTCCAACACCCAACGGTCCGTGGTGATAGCGGACCAGGCAGAAAGGAGCTGGCGGAGCTGTCCCCCCATGGGGGGCACTCAGGGGGGAGTGATGAGGCTGGGGGCGACACCCCTCAACCCGTCACTGGGCAGGCTTGGAGGAGGGACCGGCTGAGGGACCTCCTGGGCCTTTACCTCCTTGCTTCCTATTGGAGGAAGCCACTGGCTTGGGTTTGGGATGCCACGCGCGAGTCTGCTGGCCCTGGTGCTGGTGGGCCGGTCGTGCCGCAGGGTCCGAAGGACGAAAGGACTTATGCTGTTGTTGCCGGCGGCCTTTGTCCCTCTGGGCGGAGGTGACCGAGTCCAGGGTGGCATTGGACTTTTCGATCCGCTGGAGGTGTCCCTCTACTCCAGGGCTAAAGAGGTCAGTCCCCAAGAAGGGGACGTCCGCCAACTTGTGCTGGGTATTTGCCATGAAGGTGGATATCCTCAGCCACGCCCTGCCGCGCATGGCCACCGCGGCCACTACTGACCTGGCACAGGAATCACCTATGTCCAGAGCAGTCTGAAGCTGCTGCTTCGCCACCGCCCTACCCTGGTCCCACACCTGACGGACCGTGGTCTTCAGGTCGACCGGGAGATGAGGGATTACCTCATCCAGGGAGCCCACGAGGGCGTGGGAGAAGTGTGCCATCAGCAGGGCCGAGCTGGCCTGTCGGAGGCCGAGAGAGGACGCAGCGTACACCTTGCGCCCGGCATAGTCCAGCTTTTTGGACTCTTTGTCAGGGGGCTTATCCACGTCCCGAGAGTTTCCGGAATGCCGGAAAACGCTGTCTGTGACTAACCCCTTGGCAGAGGGGTGCTCCGAAAAACTGGGCAAAGAGCCGGTACAGACTGCATACTTCCTGGCCATCCTGGCCGAGGGCACAGTGAAGAAGCAGGCTGCTGCCAAAGCTCCAAGGCTGGGCCGACAATGGCCTCAGCCACAGGAAGGCCTCCGTAGGTGAATCCCCTCAGTCCAGTATCTCCGTCAGAGGATACTTGGCCCGTTTGGACACGGGCTCAAGCTGCATCCCGGCAGACTCCTAGATGAGCCGAAGCAGACCCATGAAGGACGATGGGCTATCGTCCAGTGACTGGCATCCGGAGGACTCCAGGTCGACCTACCTGGAGAACAGGGAGGAGTCGTCATTGGACTCCGAAGAGTCTGCGAAGAGCTGCGTCAGGCCTGAGCCACCCTCCACCTGCTGAGGACGGTCGGGAGTGAGGGTGACCAACAACCTGTGGGGCAGGCCGTGACCAGACCGAGAATCTTTGGTTAGTGCCCCAGACTTTGGTTGTGGAGGCGGAGGTTCCACCACAATCGGTGGGGCAGCTAGTTTTGGCCAAACAACCGGCCCAGAAATGGGCATCTCAACTGCGGCAAGCGGTTGCTTCGGCCGTTTGGCCGACAGCCACTTGAAGGCCAGGGATGAATCGGTGTCGACTTACTCCGGACAACAGTAACTGCTGCCACATAAGCTCCTTGTAACACCAACGCAATTAGGCCTGAAGCCCTCCTCTTCCGAGGAGGAGCGGTCGTCGCTTACTTCAAGAGCCGAGACGAGACTGCTGATGTCGGTGGGATCGGCTAGACCTAGATGAAGTCTGAGATCGAGACCCTCGGTGCAACCGAGGCGGGCCTGGGAAGAGGCGGGGACACCCGCCTTCCCTCGGCTCGGACACTTTAACCGAGACTGCCACCCAAAGGTGCGGGAGATCCTCGGTCTCCGCCGGGAACCAGCAAAGAGGGTTGTCAGCACCAGTCGACAACTTGTTCGACAGGTCGAGGAATTCTCGACCGCGTTGACGGGTGTCTCGGCAGGCTGGCCTGCACGGGACGCCGTGAAGCCAGTGGCCTGAGCCCAACCTCAACCGAAGTAGGCAGTCGGCTGTCCGGGAAGGAGACCTCTCCCGCTCCTGAACGCCAACTGTGGGACTTACCATTGAACCTCTTCTTGGACCGAGAGGAATGTCCGATGGCCCTCTCCCTCGTGGAAAGGGACTGACAAAGCTCCTTGAAGCAAGCTGAGCAAGAGGAACTCAGAGAGAGCGGGATAAATGCCGCGGCCAAGGAGGAGGAGGAAGATGCGGCCTGGGCGCCTCCTCCTCGAGGGCGATCATGTGCTCGAGCTGCTCAGCCGAGCCAGCCACCACAGACGCTGCCCAACGAGCCTCTTTGGATTTTACCGGCCGGTAACGCTTCTCCGGGCGCCCGAGCTTCAATCGGGCAGCGCGATCCTTCAGGACGTTGGCCGAAAATGAGCGGGACAACTCACAGGCCTGCGGGTCATGGTCTAGGCCAAGGCAGTAGACGTACGTGGAGTGCGGATCCATCCTGGACATCTTCTGCCCGCAAGGGCACCTCTGAAAGCCGGGGATCAATTTGTCCATCGCAGCCGTGAGGGATAATGAAGACTGAAGTTTAGAAAACTTCAAAACTAGTTTCGGACGAACCGAAGAGTTAGGATCCAGTCTAAAACACAGAGTGCAAGGAGGGAACCTGAGCTCAAGCGTAAGGAAGATCTGGCGTCATGGGGCGGAGCCGAGAGTCCTACCACCCGGGTGGGTGGGAGGAGCCAGCCTGAAGACCTTCCGCAAGATTTAAAGCGGCAAGGAACCTGCCAGAAAGTGTGGAAGAACAACATGTCCATGTCCCAGAACCTGTATTTCTGAGGACATGGATATGTTGTTCATCAAACTGTCTGAACTCTAAGCAGTTCTCCGGAGGAGGGAGGCAAGGCGCACACCCCTACTTAGGGAATAATGACTGGAGAACCGAGGCCCCAAAACCAGCATCCCGGTGTGACTCAAGGTCGATGTGGTAGTGGGTAATGAAGGTGTGTGCTGACTTCCAGGTAGCAGCCCTGCAGATTTCCTGGATAGGGACGTCCCTGGAAGCAGCCACCGATGCAGCGAGTATGGCGGGTAGAATGAGCTCTTTTCCCTCTGGGAGGCTCCATGCCCGCCAACCTATAGCAGAGATCTATGCAGGAGGTGACCCACCTGCCTATCGTCACCTGGGTGCAGGTCTGGCTTCAGCATAGGTGACAAACAGCTGGCGAACCTCTCCCGAACTTCAGCCAGTCCGCTCCTTGTAATAGCGAGCGCTCTTCTAGGGTCCAAAGTATGGAGCCTATATTCGCCTCAAGGTGTGATTGGGGTAGAACACCAGCAGAGTCAACACCTGGTTAAGGTGAAACTCCGACACCACCTTGGAAGGAAGGGAATTGCGCGGACAACCTTGTCCCTGTGGAAGACCAGATAAGGAGACTCAATGGAAAGCACCTGGAGCTCTCCCATCCTTCTGGCTGACGTGATAGCCACCAAGAAGGCAGTCTTCCAACAGGTGAGAGATGTCACACCTGTGCATAGGTTTGAATAGGCTTGCCCATGAGCTTAGCCAATACCAGCAGTAGATCCCACAGAGGTGGAGGTTCTTGATCAAGGCCTTTGATCAAAAAAGCACCTGACCACCTTCTCCTCGCCCCGACTGCTTCCGGCCAGCCCGGTAAGCAGAGATGGCTGCCAGGTGCACCTTAAAGGTCATCGACTGAAGCCCTTGCTGAGAAAGGGACCACAGGTAGTCCAGAATGCTTGCCAAGGAACAGGAGGAAGGGTTCAGGCCCTTGCCCTGACACCAAATGGAGAATTTCTTCCTTTGAAGGCGTAGCATTTTCTGGTCGACTCATACGGACGCCTCAACAACGTTGAGGACCTCGTCGGAAAGACCCAAGGCCTGGAACTCTAGCCTCAGGAACCAGGCCATCAGGTGCAGGGACTGAAGGTCCGGATGGAATACCTTCCCTGACTGACTGAGATCAGGTCTGCGGGCTGGAAGCCTCCTCGGATGCCTGGAGCGAGACTGAGGAGATCTGGATACCAGAACTGGTGTGGCCAGTCTGGGGCTACCAGAATCACCTGTGCCTTGTCCCTCCTCACATTGAGAAGCACCTTGTGGATCAAGGGAAACTGAGGGAAGGCGCAGAAGAGGCCGGGGTCCAGGCCTCGAGAAGGCATCCCCTGCTGAGGGGGCGGGCATGAAACAGTCTCAGCTCGCATTCTCCTGGAGGAAAAGGTCCACCTGAGGCATGCCCCAGTGGAGAACAGATCTTGTACTACCTCTGGCAGGAGACACCACTCGTGGGGACGCAGCCCCATCAGGCTTAGGGCATCGGCCAGAATGTTGGAGGCTCCTGCCACATGGATGGCAAGGAGATCGCCTCCAGGCTGCGCACGAGGACCAAATGTGGAGAGCTTCCCTGCACAGAGGCATGGAGAGCGTCCCGCCCTGGCGGTTTAGGTAGTACATGGTCATGGTATTGTCCGTCTGGACCTGGACCACTTGACCCCGTACAAATGGAGCGAAGGCGGTGAGGGCTAGATGAACTGCTCGAAGCTCCAGCAGGTTGATGTGGCATCAGGACTCCCGAGGGGACCAGAGGCCGTGCGCTCTGTGCTCCCCCAGATGGGCACCCCAACCCATCAGAGAGGCATCGGTCGATAGAGAGACCGTCAGCTCAGGGCGGACAAACGGGATGCCCTCCTGCAGATGAGCTGGTACAGTCCATCACTGGAGAGCGTTCCACATCCCCTGGGTTACTGTCACTAGCTGATCCAAAGGATCCGAGTGCTGTGACCATTGGCTGGCCAGTCCCCACTGTAGGGGACACATGTACCAACGGGCCCAACGGATCATGCTGGTGCAGGCTGCCATGAGGCCCAGAAGGTGCAGGAAGTCCCGCGCAGGGCGCAACTGCCTAACCTGAACCTCGGCCCTGTCCGCCGGGAGCCGTGCTCTGGCTCGCAGAGAGTCAAGCTCTGCTCCGATGAATTGTATCACCTGCTTTGGCACGAGTTCCGACTTGGCTCCGTTGATAAGGAGGCCATCTTGAGAGCAAACCTGGAGGGCCAGATCCCTGGACCGCTCCACCTCCATTCTGGAGGAGGCTGCAATCAGCCAGTCATCCAGGTAGGGGTACACCCAGACCCTTCGGCGCCGCAGGAATGCTTTCACCACTGCCATGCATTTGGTGAAGACCCTGGGAGCTAGAGAAAGGCCGAAGGGCATGGCCCGGAACTTGTAGAGGGACCCCTCTGCCCTGAAGCGGAGAAATCTCTGGTGGGACGGATGGATTGGGATGTGAAAGAATGCGCCCTGGAGGTCCAGAGAACAGAACCGCATGCCTCATTCAAAGGCTGGAATGAACTGAGCCAGACTGACCATCCTGAAGGTTCGAGACCTTAGGAACCTGTTCAGGTCGTGCAGGTCTAGAATGGGGTGCCAGCCCCCTGTCCGTTTCGGGACCAGGAAGTACCTCGACACAAACCCCAGGTCTGGTGGAGGGTCTTCCACCTTCCTGATCATCTCCTTTTCGAGGAGCAGGGCAATGTCGGTTCGACAAGCCGACAGGGAGGCTGTGGACCCCATAGCCCCCCCGTGGGGGGACGGCTCGGAAGGGCGGGGCCTGCTCGAACTCCAGAGGCAGGCCCTTTCCTACCACCTCCAATGAACAGCAGTCCGTGGTGATAGCGGACCAAGTGGAAAGGAAGTGACGGAGCCATCCCATCATGGGGGGGAACCCAGGGGGGAGCGACGAGGCTGGGGGCGATACCCCTCAACCCGTCACTGGGCAGGCTTGGAGGAAGAACCAGCCGAGGGACCTCCTGGGCCTTTTCCTCCCTGCTTCCTGTTAGAGGAAGCCGCAGGCTTGGCTTTGGGATGCCAAGTGCGAGCCTGCTGGCCCTGATGCTGGTGTTGTTGGGCCGGACGTGCTGCTGGCGCAGAAGGGAGAAAGGACTTATGTTGCTGACGACGGCCCTTGTCCTTCTGGGCGGAGGTGACCGAGTCCAGGGTAGTGCTGGACTTTTCGATCCACTGGAGGTGGCCTTCCACTCCAGGGCTGAACAGGTCAGTCCCCAAGAAGGGGACGTCTGCCAATTTGTGCTGGGTATCCGCCGTGAAGGTGGATCTCAGCAGCCATACTCTGCAGTGCATGGCCACTGTGGCCGCTACTGAACGGGCACAGAAGTCTCCAATGTCTAGAGCCATTTGAAGCTGCTGCTTCGCCACTGCCCTTCCCTGATCCTGCACCTGCTTGACCGTAGTCTGCAGGTCGGCCGGGAGATGAGGATCACCTCATCCAGGGAGCCCATGAGGCGTGGGAGAAGTGTGCCATCAACACGGCCGAGCTGGCCTGGCGGAGGCCTAGGGAGTGAGCGTACACCTTGTGCCCAGCATAGTCCAGCTTTTTGGACTCCTTGTTGGGGCTTATCCACATCCCTAGCGTCCCGGACGCAGAAAACACTATCGGTGACCAACCCTCCGCAGAGGGTGCTCCAAAACCAGACAAAGAGCCAGTAGGGACGCATACTTCCTGGCCATCCTGGCCAAGGCGCAGGGACAGGAAGCCGGCTGCTGCCAAAGCTCCAAGGCTGGGCCAACAATGGCTTCAGCCACCGGAAAGGCCTCCATGGGCGAATCTCCTCGGTCCAGTATCTCCCTGAGGGATACTTGGCCCACTTGGATCTGGGCTCGAGCTGCATCCTGGTGGACTCCAAGATGAGCCGAAGCAGACCCATGAACGACGATGGGCTCTCGTCCATCGACTGCCCCCCCCCCCGGAGGACTCCAGGTCAAGGGGCCTGGAAAATATGGAGGAGTCATCGTCAGACTCCGAGGAGTCTATGAAGAGCTGCCTGGGGCCTGAGCCACCCTCCACCTGCCGGAGACGGTCGGGAGTGAGGGTGACCGATAACCAGTGAGGCAGACTCTGACCCGACCGAGAGTCCTTGGTTGGTGCCCCCGATTTCGGTTGTGGAGGCGGAGGTTCCATCACAATCGGAGGGGCAGCTGGTTTCGGCTGAACAACTGCCTCAGGCTTGGGCACCTCGACTACCACGAGGGATTGTGTCGGCCTTTCGGGTGACAGCCACTTAATGGCCGGGGAAGGCGACGGGGTCGGCTTGTTCCTGGACAAAAGGAACTGCTGCCTCATTAAGTCCTCGTAGCGTCGATGCAATCTCTTGAAGCCTCTCCTTCTCCGAGGAGGAAGACGAGGGCGAGCAGCGCTGCTACTCTGAGTGCAGGGACGAGACCGCCCGATGTCGGCGGATCGGCTGGACCGAGATCCTTGGTGTTTCTGAGGGTGGGTCTGGGAGGGAGCGGGAGACACCCGCTTCTCCCTCAGCTCGGGAGCCTTGACCGGGGACTCTGGTACAGAAGGCACAGGCAAGTCCTCGGTTTCCACCGGGGGAACCGGTGATGAAGGGTTGTCGTCTTCACCAGTCGACAGCCTGTCCGACAGGTTGAGAAAAATCTCGACCGCGTCGACGGGTGTCTCGGCCAGCTGACCTGATGGGGACACTGTGAAGCCAGCAGCCTTAGCCGCAACCACGACCGAAGTCGAGTGTCGACTGTCCGGGGAAGGGGACCTCTCCCACCCGAACGTAAGCGGTGGGACTTACCCTTCGAGTCCTTCTTACTTGACCGAGAAGAGTGCCCCGATGGCCCCTCTCCCTTCGTGGAAAGGGACTGGCAAAGCTCCTTAAAAGAAGCTGTGTAGGAGGATCCCAGAGAGAGCAGGATAAATGCCGCGACCGAGGAGGATGAGGATGAGGATGTGGCCTGGGCGCCTCCTCCTCGAGGGCGATCATCTGCTCGAGTTGCTCAGCCGAGCCAGCCGCCGGACACCGCCCAACGGGTCTCCTTAGACTTCACCGGCGGATAGCGCTTCTCGGGGCGCCCAAGTTGTAACCGGGCAGCGCGGTCTTCAATGATGTTGGCCGAGAATGATCTACACAACTCGCAGGCCTGCGGGTCGTGATCAAGGCTGAGGCAGTAGACGCATGTGGAGTGCGGGTCCGTCCTGGACATGTTCTGCCCGCATGGGCACCGCCGAAAACTGGGAGTTGATTTGTCCATCGCAGTCGCGAGGAAAGAATTTGACCGAAATCTTGAGAATTTTAAAACTATTTTGGGCGAACCGAAGAATTAGGATCCAGTCTATACGCAGAGCGTTAAGGAGGGAACCTGAGCTTTCAAGCGGTAAGGAAGATCTGGCGTCATGGGGCGGAGCCGAGAGTTTTACCACCCAGGTGGGTGGGAGGAGCCAGCTTGAAGACCTTCCGGCAAGATTTAAAGTGGCAAGGAACCTGCCAGACAGTGTGGATGAACAACATATCTATGTCCCTAGAAGTTCAGTTACTTGCCAGAAACAACAGATCTTCATGAGAATCTACTCCATAGAGCCACACCTTTGTAACAGTAAGCCACTGGTGCCAGGACTGCTCAGAAATCTTTGCCTGGCTGGGGCCACTCATGTTGACATACACTGGTGCTGTCTATATGGGGATGGTCCCATACCTCTTCAATTTCCCGATGCAGACAAGTTTGGAGCCGCACCATACCCACAGGAACGGAGATAGGAAACTTGACCAAGCTGACAGGAGAATCTACGGTTTCAAAAGAAAAGCCGATTGAAAGGGCAGAGAAAGGAGAAGAACAAAGTGCAGTAACTGTTACATCTTCCAGAGTCTGCCACCTGAAATACAGAAGGGAGTAGGCAGGAGGGCGAGTTGTGGCTTTATGTAGCAGATTCTCTCGAAGATATACTGCTACTGGTACGTAACTAAACTATCTTTTTGAGGACATTTTCCTCCACAGAGCCACATATATATAAGGTATGACTGGCAACTGTCCAGTGCTTTCTTGTGCCACTGAAACCTCTGAGACCATTACTAGGAGGAGGGACAAAGTGGAAAACGGGCACAAAAGACGAGCTACACTGAAATGTGTATTATGTAATGCATATAGTATGACAAAAAAGATGGGTGAACCGAAGGCTTTACTTAAGTTAGAGGATATTGATGTTTTTGGTATAACAGAAACATGGTGGTCTGAAAGAGGGAGGCTTGGCCAAACCATATACAAGGGTGTAATACATACAGGAAGGACAGAATAGATAAAGGAGTCGGAGACGTGGCAGTATATGTGAAGGCAACTCTCCAAAAGTCCAGCACTACTCACCACAGATCGAGACCACACAGATTTCTGCTTTCCAATAAGCCATTTATTGAAGGCAAAAAAACAGATAAAGTGTATGTGAAGGACCACTTTACAGTTCAAGAAACTGAAGAGCCAACAGGAAGCCAGCAGGAGGCAATTTGTCCCCCCCCCCCCCAAAAAAAAAGGGGAAGGGGAAAAAAGACAGAAGTTTACACCTGGGGACATGCTACAGGCTACCTGGTCAGGTCAGGGTAACAGACTACTATTGCTGGCAGCAGAGTGGCTGTGTCTATATGGAGCTCCCTTAGCTAATAAAAATGTTCTATTTTTTTAATTTTTAACATTTTATGTGTACAGTTTGTGGACTGAGGAGGATATTGCTGCCTACTTGAAGGTGTGGGCTGTGTGTGTTTCATGTTAGTTGGGAACAGTATAGTCAGCATGTTTGTTCTGTGGCGAATCTCATCTTGTCTAGGTTTCACTCTGTATAGCAGACAGGCAGTTTATTTGAGATTTTTTTGGGGCTGTCCTTGTCACCAGGATTAGCTGGCTTGTTGCTGGGTGGTGGCATGTTTAGGTGATACTGTGACTTTGTTACTGTTTCATGGAATTTCTGTGCTAATGATTTAAAAGGCATTCATTAAAAATACTATTTTTTTTTTTTAGCTAGAATCAGGTAGTTGCTAAGAGACAGCATCCTTGGCATAGTGTTCTAGTTTTGATAGAACACTGGAGGTGGTAGCCTACTGAGTTCTAGATTATTGAGATTGTTGATGCATTTCGATAGTAAAGTAAGACATAATATACATTTTTGAATTTTATAGTTATGTATAACCGAAGGCTAGGAGAAGCTGGGCTGGGAGGATGTGGGGGAACATGTACATGTATGGGAAGCAGGAGTGTGGTAAACTGAAATAGCTGTGGGGCAGCAGTCTTTCTGGGGGTGATGTGAAGTAAAGGGGGATGTCCTGTGTGCAAGAGCCTGGAGCAGCTAAGGAATGAAATAAGGCTGCTCAGATGGGAGCTGGGGAGGATGGTGTGGAAAGTCACAGCAGCAGAACAGTGGAGGGGAATGCAGAGGGGTGATGCCCAGGGGAGTGACGGCATAAGGCAGGTGATGGGAGTGGGAGGAGCACCCAGTATGCAGGAAGTATCTCTTCCTCAGAAGAATAGGAAGCCCAGGGTGGAGGAATGGTGGAGGAGTGGGAAGGGAGGGATGGGAATGTGAGTAGCATCAGGAGTGGGAAATTCTAAAGGGGTGCCTTTACTGAATAGATTTACACCATTGTGTGGAAGGAGGGAGGGATCAGCAGGAGGTGAGGTAGGAGTTCAGGTTGAGCTACGGCTGAGAGCAGGAGTACGGTGGGGGAACTAAACAGGTGGGCTGGGAAGAGGAGGCAGGCAAAATGGAGTGGAGGATGGGGGAAGGGAGAGAAAAGGAAAGGAAGAGGGGAAGGAAAACTGAAAGCAGATACAGATAGTCAGAAGGGGAGGGGCAGATTGGGAGATGGAAAAACAGTTAAGGGGATAAACTGTGGATGTGGAGATACACAGAAACATAGAATTTGATGGCAGATAAGGACTGCTTGGCCCACCCAGTCTGCCCATTTCCCTACCTAATGGATAAGCTGCAGATCCTAGTTAACCAGCAGCCTACTTCTTTCTACCTCCACCCCCTAGAATTGCCTTATGGCTGTCCCATGCATACTTGAATTCTATCACCGTTTTTGACTCTAACCTCCTCCGGAGGCAGTTCCATGCATCCACAACCCCTCTGTGAAAAATACTTTACATTACCTCTGAGCCACTGCCTTCAAATTGTGCCCCTTGTTCTGCACAATTCCTTTTTGAAAGATGCTACCTCTTGGACTTTGTTGATTCCTTGAGGTACTTGAACGCTTCTTTCATGTCCCCCCTTTCCTCGAGGCTATACATATTAAGGTCCTTTAGTCTCTCTTCATATGTCTTCCGGTGCAGACCCTGCACCATTTTAGGTGCCCTCCTCTGGACAGCTTCCATCTTGTCTATGTCCTTGCGGAGACTGGGTCTCCAGTACTGCACACAGTACTCCAGATGGGGTCTCACCAGCTGTCTGTACAAAGGGATAACAACTTCCTGTTTTCTACTGGTGATGCCTCTCCCTATGCATCCCAGTATCCCATCCCAGCCCTCCTTACTGCCCTCTCACATTGCTTGCCCACCTTTAAGTCATCTGATATGACCACCCCCAGGTCCCTTTCCATTTTTGTTGCTGTTAGTATCTCATCCCCCACTGTGTACTCTTCCCCTGGGTTTTTGTTTCCCAGGTACATTACCTTACACTTCTTAGCATTAAATCTAAGCTGCCATACATTTGACCATTCCTCTAACCTTGCCAAGTCCCTTATCATCCTTTCCACCCCACCTTGTGCATCAACTCTGTTGCAGATCTTTGTGTCATCTGCAAAGAGACATACTTTTCCTTCCAGTCCCTCTGCAATGTTGCTTACAAAGACATTGAAGAGGACTGGTCCTAATACTGAACCCTGCGGCACCCCACTAGTAACTCCCCTTTCTTCAGAGTGGACTCCATTTACTATTACCCTCTGTGTCCTATTCTCCAGCCAATTCTTTACCCAGGCTATCATCTTGGGACCCACTCCCATGCTGGCTAACTTGTATATTAATCTTTTGTGTGGGACCGAGTCAAATGCCTTGCTAAAGTCTAGGTAGGCCATGTCCACAGCCCCTCCCTGATCTACTACTTTGGTCACCCAGTCAAAGAAATCTATTAGATTTGTCTGCCATGACTTTCCTGCTGTGAATCCATGCTGCCTTGGGTCCTGTGCCCCTCTGCCCTCTAGGTACTCGACAATTCTTTCTTTCAGAAGTGATTCCATCATTTTTCCAATCACTGAGGTTAAACTAACTGGTCTGTAGTTTCCTGCTTCTGCCCTGCTCCCACTTTTGTGAAGGGAATCACACTGGCCCTCCTCCGTTCCTCAGGTACCACCCCATCCTCCCATGATTTGTTAAAGAGGGTAGTCAGTGGTGTCACTAGTTCTACCCTTAGTTCTTTCAGAATTCTGGGATGAATCCCATCAAGCCCCATTGCTTTGTCCACCTTCAGTTTTAAGGTTCTTTCAGAACCCTTTCTTCTGTAAATGGGCTGGTATCAACTCTGTATCCAGAGTCTTTCTATTGTTTGTTTTAGGTACCTCGCCCTCTTCATCTGTAAATACTGAGCAAAATATTTGTTTAGTATCTCTGCTTTTTCACAGTCGCCTCTGCCCAACCCCCTCCCTTTATTAAGCCTCACTATCCCTCCCTTAGTCTCCCTTCGCTCCTGATGTACCTAAAAGGTTTTATCCCCTTCTTAACTGAGTTGGCTATCTTTTCCTCAGTTCGGCTTTGCTGTTCTGACTGCCTTCCCAGCTTCCTTGCTTCAGCTGATACAATTCTCAGTCCTGCTCCTTCTGTGATTCCTTGTACTTTCTGAATGCTTTCTTCTTCTCTTGAACCTTCACCACCTCCTTTAAGTTCACAAGGGTGCAGTTAGGTGGGAAGCAGCTAATGCCGAAGGTAAGAAAGGAAAGACAGGGAGCACAGATGCAGGGGATGGAAGGTGGCAATCATAGGGGACTCCATAATTAGGGGTATTCACTGGGGAAGAAGGGGACCCAAATGCAAGCAGGAGGGTGGTCTGTATGCCAGGCATGACAGGGGAAGGTGAGCCCAAGAATAAGGGAAACAGTAAGGAGGTTGGAGGAAAGTCTAATTTAGTGATACATTTGGGAACCAACGACCTCTCTGGGGAGGAGGTTGAGGTAATCAAAGCAGGTTCAGGGAGTTAGGGAAGATCTGTAGGGAGGAAGGAGTTTGCTGGCTTTCTCAGAGGTGATACCAGTACCAAGGGCCAGCACAGCCAGGAAAAGAAGAATAGAGGATTTTAATGACTGGCTGAGGACTGGTGCAGGAGGAGATGTTCATCTGTATGGGGACTGGGAGGATACCTGGGCAAACAAAGCTCTTTTCACCAGACAGGCTACACTTCACTAGGAGGGTTTGAGGTACTTTGGGACGAACTGGGGGGCACAACCACTACACTTAATTTAAACTACTGAGGGAGGGCAGCGGGTGTGCAGGCCCACAGACTCAGACAAGAGGAGGTGGTGAACCCCTCCCCATCACAGTGATGGAAGAGGTCTGGAGGCAGGAGGTGGAAGAGGCAAGAACATAGTTAGCAAAGGGTGGAGGGGGTGAGGAACACATAACAAGGGTATGTGGAGGGGTGCACACAGAGGGGATAAATGTGAAAAGAAGAATAGAGGGAAGAGAAGGAAGATCAGATTTTAGGTGGAGGGTGGTGTCTCAGAATGCACGGAGTCTTGGAAACAAGATGAATAACCTGCAGGCACTATTAGCAGACAGGAGGGTGGACATAGCTGCAGTAACTGAGACTTGGGCAACATCACACCGTGACTGAGACCTTGCGATCCCTGGATATAAACTATACAGGAGGGACAGCGTAGTCAGGAAAGGGTGACAGTTTATATCAGGGTGGGAATAACTGCAGGGAGGTCACAGAAAGGGAGGTGGAGGCATTATGGGTTCAATTAAGGTCCAATAGAGGGAGAAAGGGAGGCTGGGGTGGTTTACAGACCACCCAGTCAGGATGAGAAGAGGGACAGGGAAATGAGCTGACAAATACTGGATGCTGCAGGGAAAGAAGAGGTGGTAATTGTGGGGGACTTCAACCTGCCCAAGGTGGACTGTAGCATACCATCCACAACATGTGCTAGGAGTCAGGTGATCCTGGAAGGACTGCAGAGTGGGTTCCTGACTCAGGGCATCACTGAATCAACAACAGCTGAGGCAATTCTTGATCTGGTGCTCACAAATGGGGAGCATGTAGAGGAAATAATGGCCAGGGAGCCACTGGGTGGAAGTGACCATTGCACAGTGTGGTTCCAGTTGGATATGGGCAAGGAAAGCATCCCAACTAAGACCAAAATCTTGGATTTCGGGAGGGTGAACTTCAGGAAAATGGGTGAAGTGCTAAGGAGCCATTTGGTAGGCATCAGACCAGATATGGGGGTGGACAAAAGTGGTCCATCATTAAGGATGGAATACTAGTTGCCACAGATTAGCGCATTAGGCTCAGGGGAAAGAACACAAGGGCCAGAGTGCCCAGCAGGTTCAGTTCTGTGGTTGCCCAGGCAGTAAGGGAAAATAGGTTGGCCTATAGAAAATTCAGGAAGTCCAAGAGAGAGGTGGATAGGGAAAATTACCTAAGGTTGGCTAGTGAGGCAAGTAAGGAAGTCCGGCGAGCGAAGGCACAGAAGGAGCTGCAGACAGCTGAAGGAATTAAGAACGGGGAGGCAGCTTTATTTCGCTATATACGTGAGAAAAGGGACAAGAAGGAAGGGATTGTCAGGCTTAAGAAAGAGATGGAGAATAATGGGGAAAAGCAGAGGTATTAATGAATACTTCTGGTCCGTCTTCACCAGGAGAAGGATGGACCAGTGCCTTCAGGAAGGAAAAGAGGAGCAGCAGGGAGGGAACAAAGATGTAGTAATAGAGGAGGATAGAGTGAGGAGGGGCTGCTGGCATTGAAGGTGGAAATCACCAGGTCCGGACAGAGTACATCCAAAGTACTAAAGGAACTAGCTGAGGAGCTAGCAGGGCCACTGGCAGACCTATTTAATAGCTCACTAGAGTTGGGCGTGGTACCGCAGGACTGGAGAACAGCACATGTAGTGCCCCTCCACAAAAGCAGTCCCAAGGATGACTCAGGGAATTACAGACCAGTCAGTCGACCTCCATTTTGGGCAAGTTCATGGAGACCATACTAAAGGAAAGGTTGGTGGAATATCTGAGAAGCATGGTTTCCAGGATGCGAGGCAGCATGGGTTCATTGGGGGAGGATCATGTCAAACAAATCTGACTGACTTCTTTGACTGTGTCACTAAGACAGTAGATGGGGCCAAGTGATAGACATTCTTTATCTTGATTTCAGCAAGGCCTTTGACTCTGTGCCCCACAAAAGGTTGATCAGGAAGTTGGTGGATTTCAGGGTTGGGGAAAAGATGGCCAGATGGGTGGAAAACTGGCTGAGGGACAGAACCCAGAGGGTGGTTGTGGGGGGAGAGTTATATGGCACCAGAGAGGTAACTAGTGATGCCCCGCAGGGCTCAGTGCTGGGACCCGTGTTGTTCAATGTTTTCATCAATGACACTGGGGATGGCATTAAGGGCAAAATGTGCCTATTCATGGATGACACCAAGCTTTGCAGGAGAGTGGACACAGCTGAAGGGATACAGGACCTACAGGAAGATCTGGAAAAGCTGGGGAGGTGATCCAGGATCTGGCAGCTTGGCTTCAATGCCAAGAAATGCAAAGGTATACACACTGGAGCCAAGAATTCCAGGACAGAGTACTACCTGGGTGGAGTCAGAGAATCTGCACTAGAGGAGGAGAAGGACCTGGGAGTTATGATCACTAGTGACCTGAAACACTCCACGCAGTGCAAGAAAGCAGCAGCAAAGTCATACAAGATGCTGGGATGCATATCTAGGGGGAGCAGTAGTAGAAGAGAGGAGGTTATACCGCCCTTGTACAGGTCACTGGTAAGGCCGCGTCCAGAGTGTGGAGTTTAGTACTGGTGCCCACACCTCAAAAAGGACATTAACCTGCTGGAGAAGGTCCAGAGGAGGGCTACAAAGATGACTGCCAGTCAGCGGGGTAAGGCATATGAGGAGAGGTTGAGGGCACTGAACTCCTCGGAAGAGAGAGAGAGGGGACATGATTGGGACCTTCAAGTACTTGAAAGGGATAAATAAGGTTGATGCGGAGAGTCTCTAAGCTGAGTGGCAATCATAACATGAAGGGGCAGTCTTAAGCTGGAGGGTGGGAGGTTTAGGAGGGAGGTCAGGAAGCACTTCTTCACAGAGAGGGGTGCTGGACACTTGGAATGCACTGCTGGAAGAGGTCATCTAATTGAAGACAGTAGGCAGCTTTAAGAGAGGCTGGGGATAGGCATAGAGGGAAGGTAAAGATCATGGGTAGGGAGGATGGGAGGAGTGGGAAGGGAAGGCAGGGTCATTAGCTCAACCTGTGGATCCTACAATACAAGCAAACTTGATAGACCAAATGGCTTTCTTCTGCTGGCTTCTTCGTATGTTCGTATGTATGCACGATACTGGAGCAATATGTGAGAAGGGGGCATAATCCTACTGGGAGATTTCCATTTTCCAGGAATAAACTGGCACAAGATAGAGGCATGCACAGGGATAGAAAAAGAATTCCTAAGAACACTAAATGGTAACAATCTGCCCCACCACATTACAGAGGCGATCAGGCAGAATAAAATACGAGACCTAGTGATCACTGATACAAGCAGAGATATCAAGGGATGCACTGTAAGGGAGCTGTTGGGAAACAGTGACCACAACATGGTCGTACATCACTAAAGGGAGGCCTACACGGAAAGAGGTGCCACCACTAGAAAGAACTACAGTATGCAAAGGCAAGGTTCCATGAAATGCACAATGTATTAAGTAAGCGAGACTGGAAAGGAGAATTTCCAGTAAAAGAAACCAGTAAAATGTGAGATAGTCTAAACACAAAATTAAAAAGTAGAGATAGAGTTTATCTCATTAACTAAGAAATATGATAGGAGGGATAAAGTACCAGCATGGCTATCCATTAAGGTAAAGAGATGTATAAGGGAAAAGAAAAAAAAACAATACAGAAAGGCTTTAAAGACACCTCTAAAGGATGACTGGGAGAACTTTAAAACATCACAAAGAGATTGCAAATTCATGATGAGGTAGCAAAAAGAACACAGGATAATACTATTACAGTTAAAGAGAAGTATAACATGAAAATCTTTTTCAACTATGCAAACTCTAAAAGGGAAACAACATGCAAAGTAGGGCCACTGGTGGAAGGAGGAGGAGGAGGAGGAGGAGTATAAGAGGAAAGTGAACTGGATATGGCTAGTAAGCAATAACCCACAACAGGGTGTGCTGTTATTGGGGATTAACGAACACCCGGGTGTGAGGCCTCTTTTTACTCCCCCTCTCCAGTTTTTGCCCTGTTCATGCTGTTTCACTACTTTTTCCCTTCTTTACATACGAGATTATTATGTTTTTCTAATTGCATTCATTACAGACTTCTGAAGCCTGCCCCCATTCCAACATTATACTATACGACGATGATGTGGTAATCTACAACAGTAATATCCAAATGGCTACTCTTAACAGAGATCTCCAAACCAGTTTCAGGGCCCTCGAAGAATGGTATGAAGGAAACAAACTTATTCTAAACTATTAAAAAAAACTAAAACGATGTTGCTTGCTGGGCAACATAATAAGAAGAAGGCACCCTCGCTAGCCATCCTCAATACACATGGTGCAGCCCTGTAACAAGATGAAACCTTCAGGTACCTGGGTATTACCCTAGATGTCACCCTCTCATTTGCACCCATGTCGACAACATAAACTAGACTAATCATAAACTTGGAGCACTCTACAGGCAAAAATTTAATCTTACCCCAGAAGCAAGATGTCTGGCAGTCTCCACAACAATACTCCCATCACAAACTATGGTCTCCCATATATGGAGCGCCCTGTGAGACGATACTAAACAGGATACACCTGGTCCTCAATAAAGTATGCCGCTTTGTTTGTAATGTGGACAGACTAACACACAAGCCCCTGTATTCTAAAGCTGGATGGATTCCACTCCGTGAAAGGCTAACATACCAGACATGCCTCCTGGCAAGAAAAGCCCAGCTGGGCCGCACCCCGTCAGCTATCAGTGACCTTCTTTGCCTGGTTACTAATAACTACTCAACCAGGAGTATGACTAGACAAGCCCTCAAAGTCCGCTACTGTAAAACAAGCCTAGGGAAAGATGCATTTGCTACCCAAGCTGCATATTGAATGAACAATCTCCCAGAACCCATTTGGGGCCTACCTAAGATTTTGAAGTTTAAGTCGTCCCTGAAAAAGGAACTCGTAAAGATGGCAGCATGCTGCTGCTACAAGTAAAAACTATGGTGACTGTCAACTGCCACCGCCAGAGGGCTACCCCAAAACAGTAAAGCCTTAAAACCTCTGCTGCCTCATATGTATCCCCATAATGTATCAGTTGTCAGGATTTCTACTAACTGCGACAGTATACGTACCAGACTAGGCCCTATCTGGGCCATCATCGAAACTGTCCTCATCTCTTGAATGTTATCATTTGACCAAGCTTCCCTGAGCTACACTATGTACCTAAAGGTAATGTAATACAACGTAATGTAACTGACGTGGAACCATTGGAAAAGAGCACTTGCTGCTCAAAGGTGTATCTCTGAAAATCAAATAAATTACTAAATTGCCTTTAATATGTACGATTCTGCTTGTACTGTCTAGATCATCGTATATGCCTTCTTGTATTTTTAGTGTTTATATCGTTTAGTTATCTCCTTTTCCCCTCTCCACCAGGACACATCTGGAAACAAACTGTTATAAGCTCAGTATGTATTTCCTGATTAAACTTTTAAATAACTAAATAAAGGTATTATACAAGGGTAACTTGGATGGGGGAGACAAATAAGGAGTGGAGAGAGGTGGTGTAGAATTAAAAGAGCCATTCTGGCAGCAACTAAATCACACTTGAGTGGTTGCCAAGGGCAAAAGGCACACTAGACCTATCTGGCTCTCTATGAAGGTCAGGGAGGCAGTGAGGGTCACATAAAGGGCCTTTATTAACTACAAGGAAAAAGAGTAATGGAGCGAATGAATACCAGGCAAAGATGGAGGAGGCCAAGAAGGCAGTCATGGACACAAAAGCAGACACAGAGCTGCGTACTGCGCAGTGGGCAAAGAAGGGGACAGTCCTGGGACCAGTCCTTTTCAACATGTTCATCAGCGACACAGGAGAAGGGATACAAGGCAAGATGTGTTTATTTGCAGATGATGCTAAGTTCTGTAGCAGGGTAGATAGTGGGAGAAAGGGGGGGTTAGGCAGCTGCAGAAGGACCTGCAAAGGTCAGGGAGTTGGTCCAAGGTTTGGCTGTTGAAATTCAATAACAAAAAAAAACGTTAAATGCAAGGTTATGCACATCGAGAGCAACACCCCCAAGACGTAATACTGGGTGGGAGAGGGTAAGTTGAGTACTACTTCAGAGGAAAGGGACCTAGACCATCATAAGCAACTCCCTAAAACAAACTAGTCAATGCGACAAGGCCTACAGCAAGGCAGCCAGAAGCTTAGGGCATATTGGGAGGGGTTTTGATAGATGGAGGAAAGAGGTAATGCTGTCTCTCTCTCTGGATCAGTGGTGAGACCCCATCTCAAATTATGCGCCAGGTTCTGGAGTCCCCACCTTAGGGAAGGCGAGACAGGCTGAAGACAGTTAGCATAGGTTAACCAAAATGATTCAGGGCCAACAGAGCAGATCCTATGAGGATCGGCATACTGAAAGAGAGGACGATGACATGATACAGACCTTCAAGTGTAGACTGTGGGGAATTATTCAGCAGAAATGATGGGGAAAAGAAAAAAAAAGGAAATGAATGGAGGTTGATGGGGTGGGGAGATTCAGGAGGGATGTGAGGAAGTTTTGTTTACGGAGAAGTAGTTCGGCTGTGGAACAGCCGAGGTAGTGGGAGCATAAATCATTAATGGGTTCAAGCACAACTAGGACAGAGTAGGGGCCAAACAGTTACTCAGGGGTAGCAGTGAGGCAGGGAGCAAGGGGGCGAGGTGTGAACCCAGTCAAGACAACATGCCATGCGGTAGGATACAGTAAAACAGGGCAGACTGGCTGGACTGAAGGTCTTTTTTGGCTGACATTGTCTATGTTTCTATGCAAGGTCAGATGGAATATCTATTTTCTATGGTCCAAAAATACTTCTTATTGCGGGTCGGTGGCACTGAGGATTGAGCGCTGGGCGCCACACCTCGTGTCACACCAGCGATCGGATCAACAACCGGGTCATGGGAACAGCAGGAAGGACTAGGATCGGTGCATGGGTTGACTGCTCTCCTAGTCCTGGGGTGGTCGAGGAACAACCATTGTGCAGCAGTGACCTCTGTGGGCGCCGTAGGTACTACCAAGTGTGGTGGCAGTTGGGGGGAGATCCGGTGGATGTCGGCAGGCAGTGCCTGACATCATTGCATGTCCGCATTCCTGTGGGTGAAAATCAGAGGAAAAAGGCTGGGCGTGACGTGCAGCTTGATGGCGTGCCCTGCGCTGCCCGGAGGACTTGCAAGGAATCCTGTTGGGGAGGATCTGGGGCTGTCCAGGCTGGGAGTGGCAGAGTGGGCCCTCCAGCAGGGTAGCATGATGGCTGTCGCGGTATGAGCCACCCAGCTCTCCGGGTGGGCAGGGCTGGCAGCTGGATGCCCCAAGCCAGTCACACTGCAGAGGAAGTAAAAAGCAGCTGTGATTAAAAAAAAAATTACTTCTTATTAAATAAAAAAATCCAACATTTCATTATCATCATTATCAGACTAACCCACTACATTGTGTGCCTATATAGTATTTTTGATGCATTTCCCAGGGTCATAAGGATATTCTGCCTTTAGTCTTGTGATGCACTGACTCATGGCATCCATCGAGAACCTATATATGCAAATTCTGTCAAAGTTTATCCTTTTACAGATCTAATAAACCTGGAAAGGGAAAGTGGAAAAGAAAATTACGGAGACACGCAGGAAGAAAGAGAAGAAGGTGGAAAAGGAAATAGAATATTAATAAGAAGGTCCATGCCCAGTTCGGGGCAAATTGGAAAAGACTATGTAATCCACATTTTTAACCATATGTCAATTTACAACCTGTTTTCTGTCATTTAAGTTTTCACTATAACTGCAGTTCTGCTGGAAAACACACCATATGTCATTAGCATTGCCATCTGAGTAAATAAAAGTGGCACTAATTCCCCAAAATAATACAAGAAACATTTTGGGGCACCTGTAGCTAAGGCGTGTGATAAAACGACGCAACAGGAAAGATGGCAAGGTGAAGCCTGCACACGAGAGTCTCTATCCTCTGTCCATCTTAGCAACTATGGTGTTTCTTTGAAGTTATTATTTGAAAACTATCTATCCGTGCAGTGAGTATGCGAGCTATCCTGGTGTCAAGGTATGAACAATTTTTTCTTTTGTGCATTCATGAGCTTGGTCTTGAGCTCAAATATCTGTTGAAAAAGCTGTAGAGTACGCTAAATAAGATATGGGCCAGCTTAAAAGGCAGAACGCGTGAATATAAACTCTGCTTTGGTAAATACTTTACTGTTTGAAGAAAAGCATATGATGGAAAGTGATAGCCCCAAGACCAAGTGAGGGCCTGCATATGTGAATCTTGCTGTTTTGTTCATTTGAACAACTGTGGCGTCCTTTCTTCCCTGACCTCCTCTCTTTCTTCTAACTATCTGTGTAATTGGCACAAACAGCATATTAAAGTGATAACTTTATGATTTAAGTACTGCTTTTGTGAAGTTTGGCACGGTAATTTTGCATCTTTACGAAACTGGTAAAGAGTGTAAAGAAAATGAGATACGGATCTGCTTCCACTTGCCCCCTTGGGCAGTGGTCACGATCCAGCCACAGCACCTCTACGGTGCAAGAAGCCTGATCCACCTACCCCCCAAAGAGGCAGATAAGGTGCCACTTGCCCCCTCCGGCAGCGGTCACGATCCAGCCATAGCACCTCTACAGTGCAAGCAGCCTGATCCACCTACCCCCCAAAGAGATAGATAAGGTACGACTCTTGAAAAATACCCACAATTTCTCTGGGCTGTCTGAGCCTGAACCCGATCATCACTTTCAATTTGCTGTTTTCAATTTCAGCGCCTTCTCAGGGTAGCGCTATTGGCTCCATGCCTGTGTATAACTCCCTGATTGGCTGGTCTCACTCACCTGAGACAGGAGCACCCGAGACGTGTGCCTTAATGTAAGCCTGCATCCCTGTACTCGGCTTCTAAATTATATATTTTAATTTAGTCTGTTCTGCTCGGCCTGTGTAAGGTAACTTACCATTCACCCCCCTGCCGCAGTTTATCTCCAATTGTATGTGCACTGATTCAGTGCTAGCTCTGCAAACTTCCCTCTCCCCCTCCCAGGCCTCCTTTAAATGCACACAGTCTCCACCCACTTCTATCTGACGTTTCAATTTATTGGTTACTTACTGTCAACAACTGCAATTCCTCCCATCCCCTTTTGCAACTAAGCCTTCTAGCAGCTTTATCTCATTCTGTCTTGCTGAGGCATACCATTTTGGTACTTTAGGTTTGCTTATTGCTGACTAGCATATCCTGTCTTGCTAAGGCACTGTTTTACTTGAAAAGTGTACTACAAATTACTCCGCTCTTGTCCTATCTTACAACTATCTTGGACACTAGCCCCCTGCAAACAATTATCCTCGGGGATCTAAACTACGATTGGCTGTTGGAAGCCGGTCACCCGCTTAATCTTTCTGTGACTCCCTTGGTTTCACCCTACTCAACGAAGAGCCCACCCATATCAACAAAAAGAATATAGCCAAAAGTACCCTTCTGGATGTCCTGCTTGTGAATAAACCCCATTCCTTCTCCCACGTTGGAACCTTTGACGCGGATATTAGTGACCATTGCCTAATAGCTGGAGTTTGGGCAGCCAACAAAGTACCAACTACGGCCAAATTCTCCATCAAAATGTCAACCAGGTCATTCGACCCAAAGGCATACCTACTTGACCTAAAAAACTTCCCCTTGTGACAAAGTTTTTACCTTGCTAAAACAGTGGAAAATGCATATTCTATACTACAGGAAATAATTACCTACGCCATAAATCTACATGCACCTCTGTCAAATATACACATAAAGGCTAGGAAATGCTGTTGGTTCACTCAAGATTTCAAGGCTGCACTACTGTCCAGGGGTAAACTCTGGAAAACTGCCCGAAATTCCCAAAAAAGAGGAAGATTGGCACCTCTTTAGAACAGCCAGAAATCGCTGCACCAAACTGATTAGGGAAGCTAAAGCCTGCTATTACCAAGCAGAACTAGATACTGCAGCCAACTGTCCCTCCAAATTCTGGGCCACAATCAAAGAACTGGTGGAAGCCATGTCACAAATTATGCTCCCTACAAAATTACCTCTGACACTACAGTAATCAATGACAAAAAGAGATACTGCAGGCATTCAACACGCGCCCGCCACAGCAGGCTTAGCCTTCGATAATCCCGCCTGCATGTAGCCTATGCACCCAACTTGGCATCACCCCACCGTTAGTTAACATTTTTCATTCTCATCGGTTTCCCTCAAGGAAGTGGAAGACTTGATTCTCCACCTGGATACTAAGAAAAGTGCCAGCGCAGATGCACTTGAACCATACTTCCTAAAGATAGCATGCCACGTATTGGCAGTGCCTATTACTTATTTATTCAACCTGTCCCTAACACAAGGTACCCTCCCTCAAATATGGAAGATCACACACATTATCGCGCTATTTAAATCTGGAGACCCTTGCGACCTTAATAACTATAGGCCAATTTCTCTCCTACCCACACTCTTGAAGCTACTGGAAAAATAGTAAATGGCCAACTGAGATCCTTCATCAACAGAGAAACATTACTAAACCCCTTCAATCCAGTTCAGAGCCAACCACAGTACAGTCTCAGCATTAGCTAAAGTAACCAACAACTGCCAACTGGAGTTGCAGCATAAAAATCAGTATGTGCTGTGTTTCTTGACCTCAACAAAGCATCCGACACAGATCGACCATGACCTGCTCCTCGACTCGCTAAAAACACTAGGACTGGATGCTACTTCTGTAAACTGGTTCTCTGACTATCTGACAGACAGATACCAGCAGGTGTAAGTGGATGGCGAACTATCTGCCCTAAAACTCTTACAAAGCAGTGTCCCTCAGGGATCCATATTAGGTCCCCTCCTCTTCGCAGTGTATATCAACAACATTGATGAGGGAAATCAAGGATGCAAGTATTCACTTATTCGCGGAAGACACAGTGCTGTATCTGAGTCGTACAACACCAAAATAAGCTTCTACTGACCTACAAAAAGATTTTAACTACCTGCAACTCTAACTAATCAATAAAAAACTGCTATTAAATGCTAAGAAAACTAAAGCCATGTTATCTTCCCCCGCAAACTACACAAGCGCTTCTGCCTCCCTCCCCCCCAATAACCACGATGCTGGGAGAGTGCTTAGGGTACGTTCCGAAGTTCAGATATCTTGGGGTCTGGATCGACTGTAAACTCTCCTTCAAAGACCACCTGGAAGACTTGCTGAAAAAATTAAGGCAAAGACTTGGCCTTTTTTACAGGATAAGACGACTTCTTACAGCAGACGCAAAGAAACGACTAGTCCAAGCCACGTTCCTGTCCTTAATTGACTACGCAGACTTCATATAAAGCAGCTGTGCGACTTCCTATCTTGGAAAATTGGATATGCTCTACCAAAGAGCTATACGCTTCATCACTGACCTCCCCTTCTCTACCCATCATTGCGCACTATATGCCGACACGGGCTGGACCTCACTTCACTATAGGCGCAACTTTAATGCAGCACTCTGGACAGTTAGAGCCCTCAGTGGCAAACTCCCTCAATACATCGTCGAATGTGTCTCCGATTGTGCCCAGGAATTATTCCCTTAGGAGTTGTGAGTAGCTTCTGCTAAATATACCCAGGGCACTCACACAAGTCGGGAGAGTCACCTTTGGATTCACACTCCCATCAATATGGAATAAAACCCAAAAAATATTTAAGCTGAAAACCCCAATAAGAACCCTTTTGTTCAAAAGGCTTTACTGTGACGGCATTACGGAAATTTCCAACTGCTTTACTAGACACTAACTAACCTCCTCCCTCAAATGGCAACCCATAGAGGCTCCCAGCTGAAATGTGTGCCTCTGCCTTTAGCATGCCCACCAACAGATCCACAGGATTTACTGACTAACTCCCATATCTTATTCTTTGATGCTCTGAACAGCTGCAGGCTGATTCTAGCACATGCTACCACACTTGAGGATAATTATCGTCTTTCGCCCCAAAAAATATTCGGTCCCTTGTCCATCCAATACCTCCCTCTGCTGCAACCTCCAGGACCCTCCAAGTTATGTCCCTGTTACTATATCCCTCCTCTTGTACTTAGTACAACAGCAGCTTTTCTCCTCCATACGTCGCCGCGTTTTGGGGCAAAAAAAAAAAAATTTAAAAAAAATTGCTTTGTCGACTTTCGTACGGTCCTCCGTCCTCCCAATCCCTCACTCTGCTCTAACAATTGGGTCCTCTTCACTTGTGCTCCTATTCCCCACCTCTCTCTACATTATGCGCTTGATATCTTCTATCTGGTATGCTACCCTCTCCCTAACATTTCCCACTACAAAATGCACAGTTTTTGGGATTGGAACCAGCACAAGTTGATTATCCACAACATCTTGTAGTTCTATGTTCAATGTATATTACCTGTAAATGTGCATTTTTACTATAATAGCAGCTATTTTTACTGTTTGTACTATTGTAACTTGTCTTTCTGTTATTATTATTACTGTAGGACGTGAGGTCCCACCTTGTAAATGAGCTTGCTCAATGGTGCCGCCTGGATAAATAAAGATATTGATTGATTGATAAATGCAGAATGTCCGAACAGAAACACATTTTGGTAAGCACAATTTTTTTCTCAGAGAAGTTGATGGTGGGAGAGGATAGTTCTGGACGTACTATATGTATTGGCTCCCTAGCAAACTTATTATTTTTAGCCATAACACTTGGGCTATTCATTATCTGTGATCATCTCTCTAAACTCGAGCCAAGTGTGTGTTTTGGATGTTAAAAAAACTTTCATTCAACAAAAGAGTTGGTGCAACACTATTTTGGGCACACACACACAATTCAGGTCATATCAGTTTCGACATTTCCAAAAGCTCAGTACAAAACAAAGCTAGGGACCCATGGAGCTTTAAGCAGTTGTATTCTCTTACCAAAGATAGTAAGACACCTTGGGTCCCACTTTTGGGCAACAACTTGCATTTTATTAGAAAAAGAAAACTTGCTTTTCCTCCACTACTAGCTTCAAAGCGATTAAAAACACAGCCTTCTACCAATCCAGATAGCCCTAGAAATTTAAAAATGCCCCTCCCCCCCCAAAAGAAAGAGAAAAATAAAACTGGGGAACAAATGGATTCAACCCAGTCTACTTTAAAAAAACATCTTTCAAAATCCAATGAACCTCAAAAAGCTAACGAGTTAAACAAAAGTAATACATCAATTAACTCCTTAACAAGCGTGCCCTTCAAGTAACCAGTGGAGGAGAAGAAGATCATTCAAGGAGAAGAGGCACCGTTAATTAAAGAAAGGACTGAGGAGATTAGCAGCAATGAAAAATCCTAGCTTCAATTATGGACTTTAAAAGTGACATGGCTTGCATGTTTGGGGAGATGAAAGAATCAATCCAATCTATAACCTTCTCAGTTACTGAATTAACACAAAACATGGACAGTTCATCAGTAAAGAACATAGCGATGCAAGAAAGGATCTCAAAAATATAAGATGAAAGCTCTCCAATGGCCAAAGTTCAGAGTTTGCATGAAAAGCAACTACAGATTTTAACACAGAAGATAGCGGAACAAGAAGATCGCTCTAGGAGAGGAAACCTTTGTTTGTGTAAAATCCCTGAGGGAATGGAAGGATCTCAGGATCCGCTAACCTTTTTTTGAGAAATTTATTATAGAGATGGTGGGAAAAAAAAAAACGGAAGAAAAAATAGCTCTGGATAGGGCATACAGAAGTGGGGGCAGATCCGTGGCAGCAAGCTCGAGTATACCTCGAACAGTATTTATTAAACCTCACAATTTTCAGCATAAAGAAGAAATGCTATGGCAAGCCAGAACTCAGAAAGCGTTAAAAGTTGACTCTATTCACTTTAATGTATATCTGGATCTTTCGCAGAAGACTACGATCAGAAGAAAGCAGTTCCACCCTCTGAAGGCTTAAATGTATGCAAAGGGGATCAGATTTTCTATGATCAATCCAGCTAAAATTCGATTTGTAATAAACAAATTGCAAACATTTGAAGATCCATGGGAAGCCCAGGAAGCTTTTGATAAATGCTATTCTGGAACAACACAAACCAATACCAATGCACAGAAATCCCAAACATCACTGGAAATGCCAGAAAGCGCAAACTCAGAGGAGAGTTCAACTGATAAAGAACTTTAAATCTGTTAATAACTTGAAAGGGGAAGGATTGGTGTGAGGAAGCGGAGAGGAAAGAAGAAAGCGAAGGAATATAGAGAAGGATTAGAAGAAAAGATCAGAAATTAAATATGAGAGGAGCACAGGTCTTGCCCATGGAACTTAAAGAGTAAAGAGAAAAAAGAATTAAGAGGATTTGTAATGAAGACAACTGTAAGAGGAAGCAGGTCTTGGGACTGGAAGTAAAGTTACTTACCATAGTAACCTTGTTTCTCCCAGGGGATAGTCCAATATTCATAACTCTTCTGCAGTATGCCTCTAAGCCAGATCTGCCCGGAGACAGAACCCTATGCCAATGATGGAATCATTGGCATGTGCCGCTTTTCAAATGCTGCCACCACTCAACTGCCTACATTCTAACCCTCAGATTTCATGGATGCCTGTAAAGACAGGGCCCAAAAATATTTAAAATCATTAAAATTTAGTTATTTAGGACACCCACAACCAGCCTCCAACTGGAGGAAGAAAATATCAAGATATATTCAGAAACAATACATTCTCCAATGTCAGTGTAACCCCCGTTACCTGGGGTTACTAAATCCCAGTAAGACCTAGTGGTAAGCAGGGAAGTCAGCTTGTGAAACTCCAGTTAAATGGATTTCACACTGTCTCACACTGTTCTCAGTCTCAGCTGAGACTGAGGGATGACATCACCATAGAACTATCGCAGCTGCATGAGCCACATCAGAATCTGCAGTTGGGAGTTAGGTTAGAATGTTGGGAGTTTTTGAACAGTGAGCAGCAGTTGTGTGTGAGCAGTCTTGAAGAGAGGAGCACAGCAGTCTGTGCACAGGCTCTTGGAGCCTAAAGCTCTGATACAGAGCTACTTTAAGGGAGAAGTGTGCGTTTCCGCCTAAAGAGGAATACAGTAAGCTGTTCGTGAAGTGGTGGAGACCGCTGTTTCTGGTCTCTGTGCCCCATTCCTGAGGGGATGGGGGTAAAAGGTTTGCCTGTTATTCCAGGGGCAACCTCCTGGTTCAGGCTAGGGAAGAAGTTGCCTTATTTTCCTAAGTTGTGCTGCGGCACCAGAAGCTGTCAAGAATCGCCTGTGGGGCACCTGCAACCAAAGGGTGAGTTCTGCTCTTACATGGGGCCTATGTTTCACCTGAACTGTTGTGAAGTGGGGATTGGACTGCTTAATCAGTGGGAGTCCTAAAGCAATCGGCTAAGCCAAAGTAAAAGTATGTTCAAGTCCAGCACAAGGGGAAAGTCAAGACATGTAGAGGAAATGTGCTATGCATTTACCCTTTAATCTACACTGCCAAGCTTTTCAGAAAGAGATGTTTAATGTCCAGAGAAATGGCCGGGTATGGACTGTAGAAGCTAGAGGTGGGAAACCCCCCCCCCATCTTTAGTAACCAGGTTCACCTCTACGGATTTGCTCTGTGACCTTTTTACTTTGCCTCAGGCACTTGACAGTGCTGAGGGAAGTACCCAGACGTGGGATTGAAAGGAAATTTCCCTTAAGGAGTCGAAGGCTCTAAGTTGGTTTAGGGAGCCACCAGGAAAATGTGTCCATGTCATATGGACCGGGTCCGAGTGGCCGGCAGGGGGGCCGGGCAAGGGAAAACCCAATTAGTGTACAAGTCGGGCTGTGTACCCAAAGCAGCGTGCAACTCCGGGCTGTGTGCCTGGTGGGTCCAGAGCCTGAGGGCTGAAGTGTTGAGGAGGTGTTCTGTTTCTCTTATCTGTATTACCAGGAATGTAGCCCCGTGGGGGTCCGTCTATGCTTTGTTTGTCAGTTTGGATGTGAATAAAAGCCACACTTTAGAATCCCATTCCTGGTATTGGACATTACAGTTATTGCTTCCTGTGTTCGGATTTACTTGGGTGCCCCTGTGCAGAGCAGCCAAATCTAAGCCCTTGTGCCGAGTAACCTAGCCCTCCCCGAACCCAGTCCCCCACCTGGTACTACTGTCAGCTTCAACAGCATACCACCTGTCGTTTGCAAAAAGGCAGGGGTGAGGGGTTACATCAGAATCATCTGAAGGGAGAAAAAACACTGAAAACTGGTTTCAATAAAAGCCAGAATGTGGCATACATACCCTTAAGGTATAGCATGGAATGCAGAGGCCACTGGTTCTGGTAGGGGAGGCAGGGTGGAAGAGTTATGAATACTGGAGTATCCCCTGGGAGAAACAAGGTTACTATGGTAAGTAATTTTTTCTTCTCACCCCAGGAATACTTCAGTATTCCTAACTCTACTGCAGTCTAAGAAACAGTACCTTTGGAGGAGGGAACAGAACCTATTTTGGAAACAGGCTCTAGAGGACAGCTGTACCAACTGGGCATCAGCCCCAGCCTGCATGTCCAGGCTGTAATGTTTGGTAAATATGTGAACTGTCCTCTAGATAGCAGCTTTACAGATATCTAGAAAGGGACATCCCTGACAGCTGACAGTGTGACAGCTGCCCCCTTGTGGAGTGGGCTTCTTTGCCCACTGTGGAATAACAAAACTGAATGCACTGAACAAACCAGTGAGAATGGACCTTTCAGGTGCTGGATTACCCCTTCCCACATCCCCATAAATGAGGAAAAGCTGCGTTTTGTCCTGCTTGTGGGGCTTAGTAGCTGTCATGTAGTAGCTCAAAGCTCCTTTGACATCAAGGCTATGCAATCTACGTTCACCAGAAGAATGCTCAGTAAAAAAAAAAAAACACTAACAGAGTGATAGTTTGGTTTAGATAAAAGTCTGAAACCACTTTGGGAAGGAATTTCCTATTAGTTTTAAGGACAACGTTATCCCTGTGAAAGGGTTGTAGTCCTGCTCAATGCATAGGGCCTGAAGGTCACTGATTCGTCTGACTGAAGTGATGGCCACTAAAAGTAGCATTTGCCATGTAACATAGTTCAGTGCTGCTGAATATATGAGTTCAAAGAGGGAACCCATGAGCTTAGCAAGACAAATGTACAGGCCCCATGCTGGCACTGGTTCCCCGACTGGTATCCTTGTATGTCAGGAATAGCTGTTTTCTGCCCTGCTTATAGTTTCAGTGGCTGTCAAGTAGTAGCTAGAAGCTCATTTGACATCCATGCTATGAAGTCTTCTTTCACCAGAACTAGAGTGTTCAATGAAAAAGACAAATAAGGTAATGGTTTGGTTCAAATGGGATTTAGGAACCACTCTAGTAATAAACCTTCTGTTTGTTCTCAGGACCACTTTGTCTCTGTGGGATGAGGTATAGTCCTGTTTAATGGCACAAGGAAAACTGTGCCATGTGACATATTTCAAATGAGCTGAATGCACAGGTTCAAAAAGGGGAATCCAAGAGCCTAGTTATGCATACATTTAGGTCCCGTGCAAGCAGACCAGGTCCTTAAAGTACCTTTTTAAAGATGGTATAAAACCAGAAAAATACTCTACCCAACTGACATGTATGCAAATGCTGCAGCCAGGTGGACTTTTAAGGTACTGGACTGTAAGGTCAGTGATTGCAAACAGATAAAATAGTGCAGCACAGCTGGGACACCAGTCTGTGCTGGTATCCAAATAGAAAACCTTTGCCATTTTGTAACATAGGTTTTCCTAACCCCTCAAAATGCACAAGACACCTTAGAAAGATGCAAGCATGCATATTCTAGATTCTCAAAACCCTGCCTTAGGCCAAAGTGAGTTGAGGGTGGGGTACAGGAGCCTCCCTTTATTGGAGGCAGTATATTGTGCCTCCTAAGGAAGATGCATTGACTCAGCCACAGACTTGGAGGACAGCATAATGTACCATGGTGTCTGGCTCAGTCTGGTGCTATAGAAACTGTTAATGCTGATTTGTACCTGAGCCCGAGCAATACTCTGTACACCAAAGAGGAGGAAAAAAGGAGGAGGTGAAAGCATAAACGTGCCTCACTGACCAAAACAAAGCCAGAATATTCAGGGGGACTGTTCCCCGATCAGCTGTGCAATAGTACTGCGGCAAGTGGTAGTTCTGGTGGGATACGAACAAGTGTACCAGCGGAGTGCCCACCTCCTCAGGATCACTTAAGCCACCTAACTGTTCAAGGTCCATTAGTAATGAGCCTGGTTGGTTTGAGTCAGGGTACCTGTCAATGTATTATCCTTGCCTGGCAGATGAAAAACCTGTCAGGAAACCCCCATGGAGTATGCTAGACTCCATATTTTCATGACTTCTGTGCAGGGAGGATTTGACCTTATTTCTTCCTGCTTATTTATGTAGTGCAGTGTGGAGGTATTGTCTGTTCTGACCTGTAGCAGTAACACCACTCTTAGCTCAAGCAGATTTATATGCAGGAGTGACTCTGCAGTTGACTATATGCCTTGGATGGTGTGAACCACAAATGGGAATCCCACTCTAGTAGGGATGCATCTGCTGCTAGAACTGATAGGGACTCTTGCTGAAAAGGGAACCCCTTCCCGAGGTTGGTTTCCTCTTTCCACCCTTGGAGGGCCAGTAACAATGTTCTTGTTACTAGGATTAGTTTTGAAAGAGGGTCCTTACCCTGACCCCAGTGAGCCCTGAGGTAAAATTAAATGTCCCCCATCTGTAACCTGAATTCCAGGACTGTGTCAGGTGCCATATGGCCAGTAGCTGAAGAAACTGTGTTGGAGTATTTAGTTTATTCAGGCTGGATAAGCCTGCTATCTGTGGGATACTCCTTGCCCTGCCCAGAGGCAGGTATGCCCTGCCTTGCAGGGTATCTAGCTCTGCTCCTATGAACCATAGTGCTTGAGCAAGCTGGGGACAGGCTTTCTAGATGTATCAGGAACCCTAAGGACACCAGGAACCGCTGGGTGAGTTGCAGATGCTCACACTTGCTGGGATGATTTTACAACCCCCAGCCAATGATCTAGGTAAAGGAATGAAACTGCCAGGTACTTTGAACATTGGCTTTGTTAGGTGTCTAAAACAGGCCACCACTCCCCAGTTTCTTTGTGGTATCCTTTGCTGAAGTTGGGCAGGACCACTGCCTTGACAGTAACTGGGTTTGACAAACCTGCTTATAATTTGTGGGGGAGGCAATGTCAATTTCTGACATACCACTGCTGTGGGTACTGTAGATTGAGGTGCATTCATGGCCTGGTAACCAAAGGAGCCTGCTGTGAAATTATCTACCTCTCATTCCATGTGTTTTAGTGGAGGGGAAGCCCCTTCTTGTGCAGAATTGCTATTGTATTGTATTCATGCACTTTTTTTTTTTTTTTTTTTTAAGGCCTTTTTGTTTTCTCCAAAGAAGGAGTTACCCTCGGCTGGAAAATCCAGTCTTGGTTTGGGTATCCTGAATGAGGTTTGTGACTTGGAGCCAGGCAAACATCTTCTAACCCATTGTATTTACCATACCTGGTAAGAGTCTTTAGAATCAGCAGATATCGGAGACTGATATTTGGCTCCAAACCAAAATTAGCTGTTTCAGCCAGGTCATCTGACATAGGAGTCTGGACCTTGACTGCCATACCAGGGTCTGACTACCCTAATAACCTCTGGTACTGACATAGATTTGAAAGTTTGCCTGCCTGATAGCTAGGAAAGCTGATAAATGCCAGGGGTATCTTTGCCTTGTCACAGGCTGTCACTTATATCACCCCTCAGTGGACAGCATGGGAGGACAGAAATTCAGCCCCTCCTTATCCAGCTTATATGTCTTGTGCAGCCTCTTATCAAGAGCGGAGACAGAGCTTAGAAGTTTGTAAAATCTTGAAAGAATCTTCCTTGAAGAATATATATTTATAGGAAGGAGAAGGTTTTGGTGGGTGTCAGCCCAATCACAAGTGTGGAGTGTGAGGAATAATCCTCAGATGTTCTGTGGAGAGAATCACACTATTTAGGGGGGAAAAAAACTAGGTTTAATTTCATCATAAACACATATTCCTCTTTGTAACACAACAGTAAAATTAAGCAGAGGAGACAACTGCTTTCAGCAGACATCCTTTGTAAGCTTGAATGATTTAGAAGCCTGCAATTTCTGCAGGAATTGGCAGGCAGTATAGCAGGCACAGAAGTCCCCAAATGCTGTCCAGCAGGGGGTTCTGTGTGCTTAGTTTTCTTTTGATTTCTAGAGGGAACCAGGGAGTCAGCCAGTTCAGCAAGCCTCTTAAAAACTGCTTGTATACTAGTCTCAGGGGTAGCAGGTACAGTAGTCATTATTGTGGTTTCACCCACAGTAATTTAGGGTATCGGCTAGTCAGAGCTCGAGGGACCCTGAGGTGGTGACAGTTTTCTTCTTTAGCTATTCAGGTATTTTAATAATAATTCTGTCAAGACATGTGCACAGGTTTCATGCTGCTTAAGTGTCCATGTCTTAACAGAATTCACCAAACTCCAATAACATTACAAACTAGGATTACCAGTTTTTCTTTTCGGTTCCTAAATGTAAAACCCATAAACTTTGCAACCACTACAAAATTCTTTAAATTTAAGTATATATAGCGGTTGCAGTCGATTCCAGAACCGATGTAAAAGTGAACTGAAGCTAGTGGTTCAAGATTAATAAAATTAAATAGAACTAATGGGAGTTTTTAGTCAGAAAACTCCGATAAATTTAAAACAAACCTCGGTTTACCCCCGGTTATACCGAACCGGAAGAAACTCATAATTTAATACAAAAACTACAGGTTAACTTAAAATTATGCACAGTAAAAGGCAGCAAATGAAAAACAAAGAATACTTATGTATAGTTTATAAGTTTTCACATGACAGAACAAGATGATGAAGAGAGGATCTCCGAGCATCTAGTCTTGACAGGCGGAGAGAGAAATCTGAGGGTTAGAATGTAGGCAGTTGAGTGGTGGCAGCATTTGAACAGTGGCACATGTCAATGATTCCATCATTAACATAATGTTCTATCTCAAGGCAGATCCGACTTAGAGGCATGCTGCAGAAGAGTTAGGAATATTGGAGTATTCCTGGGGTGAGAATGGATAATTATAGGTCTCTTTTTTTCTTTTCCTTTCTTTTGGAGGGTCTGCTTGGATTGGCGGGGGACTAGCAGGGCTCAGAGCAGAGGTGCTAATGGGCAATAGTTAATTAAACCAGCTACATGACTATGAAGAGGAATGGGGGAGAAAAATGTTCTCCCACTGAGGGGGGGGTCAGATTTCAGTATAGTCATGGCATATGATTTTATGGATACTGCATCAGACGAGGAAAAAACAATTGTGTGCGATACTGTGTAGCCTCTCAATATGGGTCCAAAAGAGGGTTCAAACTTGTATGATTTAAATTATGGATAAATGATGCCTGAGGGAATAAAAATGGTGACCTGGAACATAAAAGGGCTCAATAAAAGAGATAAAATTCAAAAAGTTATTAATTACTTAGATATGCATAAGATAAATTGTATAAGCTTTCAGGAAACACTTTAATGCTCAGGAAGCAGAACGGTTTGCTGGGGCAAGGATTTGCTTCAAACTATCGAAATAATTCAAGAGGAGTGGCTCTATTTTTTTTATTTATTTTTTTTTTTAAGAAATCTGTTTTGAATCCTGTCATCTTAAAAATTACCACAGATTCTCAAGGTCTTTTCCTGCTCCTTGAGCTTCAGTTGTTTAATTTTAGATTTACACTGGACACGTTATATGCTCCAAATGAAAATGCTCCAGTTTTTTTACAGTATTCTTTCTTCAACTGACAAATCATTCACCACCTTATGTAATAACAGGGGATTTCAATTTAACTTTGAATAAGCTGGACCGCACATGATTCCTAGAATACCCATAAATCATCTATACTTATTATTAAAAATTTTCAAGCTGAACTGACTTTACTGGACCCTTGGTTGCATTTTTTCAAGGATAAACGAGTTTATTCATTTTATTCTAATACGCACGCAACATATTCGAGAGTTGATTTGGTATTATGCTCAGAATCATTAATTCATAAGGTCTTAAAAATAGAATACCCCGGCACTTTGTGACCCTGTACATTGCCCTACTTGTTGTTATGTTCCCCGTTTGAACCTGTATTTTCATTGTACTCTCCTGCGTCGTACCTAAAAATAGGCATATAACTTGTCTAGTGTACCTACCTGGTCAACAAAAGCTAAACAAATAAATATTAATCTCAGATCGTTTCCTTTGTATTTTCACTATGGGTATTGATAAATTAGAGAGTAGCTATACTTGGAGCCTAGATGTTTCCATATCGCAAAAAAGGGGTTTAATAGACAAAATTGCTTCAGATATGTTAGAGTTTTTCTCTTTTATTGATAAGAGGAGGTGAAAATAAGTAATTTGTGGGAAGCATTTAAATTATGGGCATGGGACTATTTTAAGTCTTTAGAACGGAAAAGGAAAAAAAAATAAATTTAAAACAAATTCAACTTGAACAGCAAATACAAGATATGCAGTTTTTACATAATAGAAATCTAGATCCTAGCTTATATAATTCTTTGTTGCAGAAGGAATCAGAATATAATAAAATAATTGGAAAAGAGCAGAAAAGGTTATTTTACAAACCAAAACAAATTATTATTTGTATTCAGATAAGCCTTTAAAGTTACTATACTGGCAACTTAATAAAGATAAAGAAACTAATGCCATACATAAAATATATAAACAGGATCAGTCTATAGCATCAGACCCCAAGGAAATAAAATGTTTTTAGAATGTTATCAACAATTATATACCTCTCAGCTAAATCCTAATAATGCTAAACTGCAAGAGTTTATAAACTCAGCAGATTTAGCGTCGATTTCTGTCCAAGCTTCTTCCATTCTAAATGCAGATTTTAGTAGTGAAGAGGTTGAGATAGCATTATCTCAACTTCCTAGAAATAAAGCCCCAGGTCCCGATGGCCTCCCGATTGATTTCTATAGCAAATTTAACCCCCCCCCCCCCCGGACGCATCTGGAATAAAGAGTAGTACTCTGCTCAATATGCCTTCCTGGTGAAGCTCTTAAATAAATAAATAAATATTAAATACAATCAAACCAGAGTTGCTAAGATTATTAAACTCATTCTATATAGAACAACAATTGCCCAAATCTTTTATGAAGCAATAATTCATTTAACTCATAAAAAGAATAAAGATCCACTAAAGTGTCAATCATACCATCGGCATATTTCACTATTAAACGTGGTTTATAAAATTTTCACTAAAATATTAACATTAAAATGACAGTTAGTTATGGACCATCTAATACATCATGATCAATGTGGCTTTATTAAGGGATGAAAAACTTATGAAAATATCAGAAGAACAATTAAAGTAATAAATAATACTCATTATAATAAACCTTTTTTATGTCAAGCGACACAGAGAAGGCATTTGATAAAACTGAGTGGCAATTCATATTTCAGACACTGTACACAATGAATTTTGGTGAAAAATTTATAGGATGGTTAAGGTTAATTTATCACACACACCTTCAGCAAAGGTAAAAACCAATAACATTTTGTCAGATTCTTTCCAGTTATCTCGAGGAACAAGACAGGGGTGCCTCCACTCACCTCTTGTTTTTGCTTTAATTATGGAACCATTAGCCAATAGGGTGAGGAATAATAATATTATTAAAGAAATACTTATTCAAAAATATAATCATAAGATCAGCTTATATGCCGATGACATGCTTTTTGATTTAGCAGACATATCCCACTCATGGTTAATAAAGGATTTTGGGAGACTCTCGGGTTATACAGTGAATTGGCAGAAATTTTTTATTTTGTGCAACAATAAATTAGATCTAAGAAAACTGCCGGGTGATTGCAAATGTACAATAATGTCACAAATCTTATATCTGGGAATAAATATCCCTTGTAACTTAAGAGAGTTGTTTCAAAGTAACTATCAAGAGGTTATGACTAACACACAAAGAGATTTGGATAGATGGATTTCTTTACCTTTAACAACTTTTGGATGTAGTAATATTTTTAAAATGAAAATTCTACCCACGTATATCTTTTTCCGTGCATCCCGAATGAGATTCCAGAATCCTATTTTTTGAAATTAAAACAAATAATAACTAAGTTTGTATGGAGAAATAAACCTCTCAGAGTGGCTTATGCTACCTTAACAAAGGATAGACAGGAGGGAAGGTTGGCACTTCCTGATTTTTACAAACAGTATCTGGCCGCTCAATGCTCGGTCATATGGTACTGGTTTACAGAAAAAAGGCACACTCCCTCAGTGATACAGATGGAATTTGAATTAAGCAAAATTCCTTTAAGGAATTTATTATTTATTCCACACATGAGGAAGGTGAGGGTAATTATTAATAAATACGTTATTAATCTGGCAACTAGATCGACTCTATATGCATGGCATAGAGCACACACACTGGTTAAGAATACAACAGGGATTTCAAAAGATGTACCTCTTTTTAATAACCCAGCTTTTCCCTTAACTATTACGGATAGCATATATAAAACCTGTTTTTTTTTAAAGGGATAGTATCTTTTGGTCATTTATTTAAAAACAATAAGCTCAAGTCATTTATTGAGTTGAGGAATGAATATGATATTAACGATAAAACAATGTTTCAACACTTACAATTAAAAAGTTATATAAAAGAGAAAAAAAATAACACAAACTTATTTGATAAAAAAGTGACACCAAATTAATAGCTGCAATTTATGCGAATTAAATCAGGGTTCAAAGGAAAATTTAAACAAGTTAAGAAAAAAAATCTAATCAAAATCAATCTTTATTTAGCCAGGCGAAACATCATTGAGAAGAACTCGTTTACAAGATGGACCTGGTAATAATTACATATGAGACAGAATAACATTGGAATATATAATAACACATCCTCATAGAGTAGATATTCTAAACACTTACAACATACAATTGGCTGTTTATACAAAATAGTTAGGATATATACAGATGTGTTGAAGCAAAGTACAAAAAACAAATATGATAGACATTCTACTGGCTAAATTGGTGAAGATAAACACAAATTGGTTTAAAGAAAAACACAATTCACAAAATACTCTAGATTTCTAACAGTTAGCTGTACCAGTCTATACTGATAGTGTTAAAACTGACTGGCAGGATGTCAAGCCAGGGCCAGTAGGTCAAAGGTCTGCAAGGAGGAAAGGTCACCTCTGAAGGTTGAAGAACAGATCTAGATCAAGGAGTAAGAGTCCATGGCAATAGCTATCTGAGGCACCGTAAATATGTGGGCCAGAAAAAGTAGGCATGCTGGATCACTTACAAGGAAAGTAAAAGGCAGTGCGAAAACATAGTGGTGTGGACCTGAGGTAGGGAATAAATGAAAGGTGACTACACAGGGGTTTTATGAAGCACACTTGTAAATTTCTGTAGCAGTCTTGACCAGTGGACGTTTTGTGAAGCACACTGTCTTGGAGTTAACATTTCTGAAGAGATATGGCATCAAATCTTACAAATTCCTTTTTTGCATCTAAAAACTTTCAAATTACAACAGATACAGTATAGTACAACTCACAGAATTTATTATACGCCCTCAAGGTTGCATGCTATTAATCATACTGTGAGCCCCTGCTGCCCAAGGTGTGGTAATACATCTGGGACTTTAATCCATCTGATTCATTCTTGTCCTAAAACTCTCAAACATTTGGTCTAGAATATTTAAAATTTTAAATGAGGCCACAAAATACAATATACAATGCACACCGATGGCAACTTTATTGTCAGTATTTATGCCTGATGGTAAAATGAATGAATTTAGTCAGATACTCTATACAATGGCAATGAATATTGCATGGAAGTGTATATTGCTAAAGTGGAAGGATGTAGAACCACCAGTTTTTGAGATTTGGTTAAACTATACAAAAAACATTGTTCAATTGGAACATATATATTATATTCGAAATAGCCAATCGGAGAAATTTAATACAATTTGGACTTCCTTCCAGGACGTTGTTAAAGGTAATTCTTGATCAAGGAACTGCAATTTATGATTTGTGGACTTTATTAGGTATTAATGTAAAGAGAACCTATATTTATTCTCTTGTTGTGAAAAAGTAAGGGCTAGTTGGTCACGTTTGGACACTACAGGCAGGTAGGACAATATGACTTATGATGACTGAGACTTCAGTACAATCGTGCCTGACTGAAAATCAGTAACGGATACAGCTGATCAGTTCCATGTATATAAAACCTGTTTTTTTTTAAAGGGATAGAATATTTTGGACATTTATTTAAAAACAATAAGTTCAAGTCATTTACTAAGTTGAGGAATGAATATGATATTAATGATAAAACAACTGTTCAATACTTGCAATTAAAAAGTTATATAAAAGAGATAAAGAAAAAATAACACTAATAAGTAACTCTCCCTTATGAGAATTGTTATTTGATTAAAAAAAAAAAGTGACACCAAATTAATAGCTGCAATTTATACAGAATTAAATTAGGTTTCAAAGGATAATTTAAATAAGTTAAGAAAAAAATGGCAACAATATCTTGGAGTTAACATTTCTGAAGAGATATGGCATCAACTCTTACAAATTCCTTTTTTATGTCGTATTGGAAAAAAAATACAAGAAACATTTTTTAGAGAAGTGCTCTCAGCAGCAGTGACTTAATAACTTACTGAAATTATATGCCATTTATTTTTCTTTTCAAATGACACCTGGATAAAAGCAAGTTTTGGAAGAAAGGATGTTGTATATGGGTAAAACAAGAGAGACCCCTAGTGGTGATCCATAAGACAGCGCACACACACACACACACACACACACACACACACACACACACACACGAAAATGGCATTCCCTGACCTCAGAGGTAGAGTGAATTTCTCTTCAACTGAATGGTTAGAACTGCTACTTTGGGGACTCGGGGTCCAAGGTTTGAGTCTCAGCAAGAGCTATAGGAGCATCAGGACAGATTTGACAAGGTACTCCGAACAGGACAGGAAATTCTCCATGTCATGCAAATGTCAGAGGATACAGATCTATCACAATGAACAGATTTAACAGTCAAGTAACTGTAAGCTTACTGTGTGAGCAAATGCTTTTATTTAATGTTATGGTTTATTCTAGAACATAATCTTGTCAATTTGTATGACTATTCTCCTGTACAATCTGCCTTCTTAGGCGGTATGACCAGGGATTATGTTAATGTTCTTTTATATACATATGTATATAAACATATATTACATATATACACATACACACATATATTTCATATTATATATATATATATATATATATATATATATATATATATATATACACACACACACACACACACATATATACATATATCAGTATACATATACACATATACACACATTATATATATATATATATATATATATATATATACATACACACACACACACACACACACACGTAAATATACACACACACACACACACACACATTTTGTAGCGTTTTCCAGTTTCCTCCTTAACCCATCTTTGGAGCATGAGCATGCCCGTCTCAAGCTGTCCTCCCACTACGCTGACCACCAGACCTCCACTCAGTGGCAGCGGGACTATGGGGGGATGGCAACCACCCTGGGAGAGGACAGCTGCTTTCCGGCTGCTCAATCCTGCACCCCCCTTCCCCGTGCCAGCTCCCTGATGACTGAAGTCTGTTCCTGAACCTGGGTCGCCAGCATGGCATGAAGTAAGGCATCCAGCATCTCAGCCTCCTGCACCACTGGGCCAGCCTTATGTTAATGTTCTAGTTAATCACCTCCTAGGGGTGTTATGTGGTACAAGGCGCAGCCAAGTGCCACATGCCCCCAGGAGGTGATTAACATAACCCCTTGGAATATCCTATTGCTATTATTAAGATTGGGTCCAGTAAAAAAATCTGTACATTTCTGTTTTACAAAAATGTTATTTGATTACTTACGTTTTAGTAAAATAGTTCATAAAAACATGAAAATTGATGGCAGATAAGAACCACTAGGCCCACCCAGTCTTCCCATTTTCCCTATCTGCTGCAAAAACCACACACCCTACTTGATCTCTGGCTTTATTCTCTTCCCTATCACTAGGGTTCCCCTATGCCTTCATCCACAATGTTTTGTGAACTCAAGTGCCACTGTTGCCATGGACACACTCTCGAATGTGACATGGCACTCTGCGAAAGGAGGCAGTATAGCATAGTGGTTAAAGGCACTGAGCTGCAAACCTGGAGACCTGGGTCTGAATCCCATCATCACCCACTTGCATACTGTGTGACCCTGAGCAAGTCACAACTTCCTTGTGCTCCCAGGTCACACCTGGAAACAAGCTCCGGCTTAGTGTGCCTTTCCTGGTTAAACAATTTCCCATTTCCCTTTCCCCTAAAGTGTGCAGTACACTCACAGAAAAAAAAAACCAGCAAAATTTCTGTGTTTTGTGGCCCCCCCCTCCACACACACTTTTTTGTGTAGCCCAAATAAATGTACAGTTGTGGCCAAAAATATTGGCACCCTTGCACTTTGTCAAATAACTCACAATTTCCTCTAAGCATAAGTTGAAATTAACAACAGTACAGTATTTGGTCTCCACAATTCTTTATTTCTTTGTTAATATTACAGAATCTTTGTTTTTGATTCAGAATTTAATATATCCTTTTAAATCAGAAAATGAAAAGAAATGGTATTGACAAAATTATTGACACCCTAGACTTAATATTTGGTAGCACAGTCTTTGGTCAAAATAACTGCAATCAACTGCTTCCTATAGCCATGGATGAGCTTCCTGTACCTCTCTACTGGCAGTTTGGCCCACTCTTCTTGTGCAAACTGCTCCAGTTCTCCCAGATTTGAAGGGTGCCTTCTCCCAACTGCTGTTTTCAGATCTCTCCACAGGTTTTCAATGAGATTTAGAACTGGACTAATTGCTGGCCACTTCAGAACAGTCCAGAGTCTTGTCTTGAACCATTCCTGGGTGCTTTTTGAAGTGTGTTTGGTGTCATTGTCCTGCTGGAAGACCCATGACCTTCGACGGAGACCCAGCTTTCTGACACTGGGTTCAACACTGCACTCCAAAATGGCCTGGTAATCTCCAGATTTCATGATGCCATGCACATGTTCAAGGCACCCAGTGCCAGAGGCAGCACAGTAACCCCAAAACATCACTGAACCTCCTCCATGTTTGACTGTAGGGAAGGTGTTCTTTTCTTTGAAGGCTTCATTTTGTTTTCTGTAAACATAGAGATGATGTGCTTTACCAAAAAGCTCTAATTTGGTCTCATCTGTCCACAGGACATTCTCCCAGAAGGATTTTGGCTTGTTCAGGTGTGTTTTGGCAAACCCCAGTTGGGCTTTCTTACGTCTCTCTCAGCAGTGGGTTTCTCCTGGGCCTCCTACCATATAACCCCCTTTTATTGAGTTGGCGACAGATGGTGCGAGTTGAAACTGTCGTACCTTGTGTCTGAAGGTCAGCTTGAATCTGTTCAGCAGTTGATCGAGGTGCTTTCTCCACCATTCGAACAATCCTGCGCTGCAATCTTCAATCAAGTTTTCTCTTGCGGCCATGTCCAGGGAGGTTGGCTACAGTGCCATGGGCCTTAAACATCCTGATAACATTACGTACGGTGGAAACAGGAACATCAAGGTCTCTGGAGATTGATTTGTAGCCTTGAGATTGTCCATGCTTGGCTACAATCTTCTGTCTTACCTCCTCAGACAATTCTCTGGCTGTCTTTCTTTTCTCCATGCTCACTGCGGTACACACAGTGACACAAAACAGAAGAATAAGTCCTTTTCTCTATTCAAACTGGCTGAATGAGTGATTTTTATATTGCAGGCACCTGCAACTCACCACAGGTGAGTTCAATTCCAAAGTGAAGGAGAATCACCTGCTTGAAATCTAATTATTTCTAACTACTTCTAAGAGGTGCCAATAATTTTGTCCGGGCCACTTAAGGATTTCTGTATGGAATAAGCTAAGACTTAGTAAATTGTTCTGCTTTTTGTGTTTTATTCCACTGCAAACCAAAGAAATACATATGTGGACACCAAAATATTTTTTAATTTCAACAATTTTCTGGAAGGAATGGTGTATTATTAGAAAAAACTGCAAGGGCGCCAATATTTTTGGTCACGACTGTATGTCCAGATCTTGTGTACCTTCACAGTTCTGAGACATGTTGCAAATGCATGAGATAATACAAGTGAAAGCACTGTCACATTCCTGTTGCCACAGAGACAGTATCAGCAAGATAAGAAAATAGTATTAGCAGCTATTTAATTGGGATGCATTGGTGGCAGACTTTCCGCTCCGATTAAGATGCTTTCCTGTTATCATAATTATTTAAAACTTACAACACGGAGTGCTAATTTTGGCCACAAAACCCTCAATTAACCTACCCTGATGTGCCCTCCCAACACAGCAGTTGCCAGTAATGAACTGTACTCCGAAATACTGTATTATCAGAGCTGTCTGGGCTGCGTGTAGCAAAATCTGCTCTCTCTGAGCCTCTCAGCAACATTGAAGCTGTAACTGTCAGTACTAGACTGGACTCTGAAATAATACAATCAGCAGTCTGGGTGGCATGTAGTGAACTCTGTGACTCTCAGCGACTTGCCAGTCCAGACTGAGTGAGCGTGTACTGTATTTTTCTATTATAAATGATGCGATTCCTGAGTATGTGAGGCTGGGATTTGAGGTGTCAGTGGAGTAAGGATGATAGGCCACAGCTAAAATTTAGATTTTTTTGTTGTTGTGTAGGTTAATTTACATTGGTGGTAGGACTATCAGTAGTTTTAATGGTGATTCTGAGTTCTGTCGATAGAACACTTACTAAATGTAGGACTAGCTAAAATACTACTCCAGTAATCAGGCTCTACAAGCAAATTAATTAGACCCCCTTGTATAAATGAGGAGTATACCAAATAGGAATACATACCCCCTTGCAAACTGTGTGATGCACCTAAATGAAGTCTATACCCAAATGGAATACCTAGGAGGCTTCCTGGATGTGTAAAATATCTCATCCTTACCAGGCTGAGTTCGACAGGCTCTGACTGGGCGGTCTATTGGAGGCTCAATTTCCACCTTTTTTCCTGGGTCAAATTCATCAGCCTCAGCCTCACTCTCATTTTGCTCTTTTTCACGCTTTTTCTTTTTCTCTTCCTGAAAAATCAAGCAGTAAGTGACTCAAAAGCATAATTTCATTTCAGGTTTGCAAGTAATCAAACAGCAAAAAATGTTCTGATATTTACATGTCGGTAATTACAGCAGCCTTCAATCACTACTGTCAATCTGTTACAGGTCTGCATGAGTGATATTAGCCTCCAGTCACTACTGCCAATCTGTTAAGTGTTTGTGAATGATGCCAGCAGCCTTCTAGTTACTGTACTGTCAGTCTGTTACGTGTCTGCATGTGAGTGATGGTATTAGGTGTCTGGCTTCTACTGTCACGGCCTCTGGGTCCAGAATCTTATTTCCTTGACTTTTAGCATTCACACACATGGCCTTCCAGATTTTGTTACCACTCTGCTTGGTAATCCCCATCTTTCCCATTTGTCCTCTCTCCTTCCTCTCTCTGTTTTTAATGCTTCCATTCCCATCCCCCTTCATTTCTACCACCCTGTTTCCTTTATTAATTTCCATGCTGGGGATTCCATTTCCTTGGGTTTGCCCTACTCCACTATCTGGGTGATCGGGGACACAATGGGATTTCCATGCCTGCTGGATCCCAGATACACACTTCTTGGGGCTACTCCCCCATGTATGAAATCTAAAAACAGATGGAAACTGTTGGCAATCTTTTTAGCAGCAGTGAAAGAGACAATTACTGGTAACTGGTTTTCCAGCACCATACGCATGTTTGAGGCCTGGTGGGAACTAACGGTAGATACATATAAGACAGGAAAAATAATGTTCAATAGAAATCAACAGGGTCCCATATTCCAAGACATCTGGACTAGCTGGACTCATGATCTGTCGGAACATGCTTCAGACGTTTCTTAAGAAGTAACTCTACTATCACAAAGGCCCAAAAGTTCTGCCCCATAAACAAATGAAGCCTTTATTTGATCTGCCACAGGAGCCATCAGGTCAGGGTTATAGCAGTACCACTGTACATAGTTTTCTGTTTCTATGTTGTCATAACGACGGCTTCCTTTATAGGGGTTATAGGAGCCCTAATCCTGAAGAGTTACTATGGAAAGGCAATGAGAATGTGGCACCCTGAGGGTTGTCTTGAGGAGGGAGGAAAATTCTGCTGGCACTTTCTCCCTGAGGCTAAAAGCTGATGGTATGATAGCAAGTTATATTGCTGAAATGTCTGTCTCATCTCCAGAACTTCTCATATCCATCCCTAGAAGGGTGGAGAGGTGTATACCAAATGGTTAAGGATTCTAGCAATGCTTATGGGCTCATGTTGATTAAATATTACTGTGTCTTTGCATGCATGTGACAGCTTTGTAAAAATTAATAAAATCTGATTAAAAAAAAGAAGCAAGCAGAGGTACATAACAGAGACTAACAGGGCTTAACAGAGTGGACACAGCAAGTGTGTTCAAACTAAGAAACAGTGCGTCCACCAGGGGGCATGCACTCAAGCTAAGAGGAGGGGGGTAAAGGACATTAGGAAATACTACTTCACTGAACCCATAGTTGGCAGGTAGGACAAACTGCTTGACAATATGAGGAATCAGTTTTAGACTGAATGATGCCCCAAGCAGAAATACTTGTAGTGCCCCCTTCACTGTGTCCTCTCTTCCTTCTGCTGTCACCCACATCCAAGAAGTGGTCAAAAGTATGTTAATATACGGGTGAAAACAATTATTTTGGTTTTATATTAACACTTTTTGCATTTCAAACTGATCACTGCTTATACTTTCGACTTTAGTGTGCCCCTTCTATGCTGGCGCCTCAAGTACCCACTTGGCTCACTTGTGCCCAACACCACCTTTGCAATATTAAGAAGGTGAAGACAGTAGCTGGAATTCATGAGGAAGAGGGACACATAAGTAAGTTATCAGACCAAAGGTGGAGGGACAGGTGACTAGGAAGGAGGGAGGAAAGAGACTACAGTGTCTCCATGTATGGAATCTTAAGACAGACTGGAAGGATTATGCAGATCTTTTTCTGTCCATCATTTTTCTGCGTTTCTACATTTTAGTGCAAAACCTGCTGTGCTGCACTCATTTTTGTTGGGGGGGGGGGTGATAAGAGTAGCCTAAATAGATTTAACCATTTTTGGAAATGGAAAATCAATGACCCCCCCATCCCAGTCACCTGCTGCTCAAAACTGCCCTGCTTGCTGATCATGGCACAACAGTGGTGTCAGTCGTGGCGCGTAACATTTTCACCCTTGAGAAAAGGAGGCTGTGAGGGGACATGATCTCAGTCTTCCAAATAGTCAAGACAGGGCTAGAATTTTATGAACATAGTGTATTTGACAGAATACCTGTTGAGTTTGGTATTCCATCATAACATCTATAGAATTCCTTTCTTTGTATACCAGGTCCAGCTATGTGTGGCACTTTATTAGGTGGATTTTGTTGCCCTCTGCTCCAAGGTTGGCAGCACCATTTACTCCTCCGAAATTATAAACTACTTTGAGATGGCATTGCTGTCCCATCCCCCACCGAAGACAAGATTTTCTCCTTCCGCATGTAAAGTGCTTTGAATACAAAAGGGAAGTGAGACCCCCCACATGCAAGCCAGTACTTCTGCCCCACTTTACTATTTGTGCTAAAACACTCCTTCACCTAGTCTTTATAAACCCCCTAGTACCTGACAAGATAAGTATTTTCAACAGTATTTTAAACAGTCCCAAGCAGCACGCTAATTTACATCCTGTCGCACTGCCAGGACCTAAAGCCATTACCTCGCCTGGTCACAAAAAGCACTTCTGAAGCCTGATTACCACCATTCAGGCTGAGAAACAAGACAGGATGAGATTCAGTGCACTGCATAGGACTGTTTAAAATACGTAACTTTTCCACTTTTCTTGCGGAGGGGGGAGCGTGCAATGCCGACAATGGCATGCAGTACACACATTCACATGCTGCACACCGGTTGGCTGCTCCTCCTCCATGCCCCAACGTCTGGGACTCGGCATGCCAACACCTAGCCTCCGCTAGGTGTCAAGCGAATACCAGTATGTGGAGCCTGGCTGAGTGGCATGAAACCACCCCCCGCAGGCGTCACCCCGAGATGGCACCTCCCCGAAGAAGCTGGATCCATTTCGGGTTGGGTTGAGTCACTCCCCACCACCCAGCTACAAAGGGAAAGTCGTGGGGGCTTGTGGGGGGTCTGATGTTCGAGTGATGGCACTGGGGGGATGGCAGAAACAGGAAACGCCAGCCAGGCCCACGGGGAGAAACAACACGAGGGAAAAAAAAAAACACAAAATACTTAACTTTTCAACTACCAGATGATGGCTTAAGGGTACTTTTAAGGATTGTGTGGGGACAGCAGTGGGGCTGAGACAGCTGAGAAGTGATACACTACAGGCAGTAACAGGAGGCATAAGTGTGACGGGGAGGGGTGGAGTGGTGGCCAGTCGAGCATGGACAGAAAAACAAGTACAGTAAATAGATTATGAAAAGATGCAATTTAGCATGTTGTGCACATAAACAAACACATAAAACATCAAACTGTGGTAAATTTCATACCCTGCAAAGGTATCAACTAGATCAAAAGACAGAGGGATCTGATTTGGTGTCCTCCAGGCCAGTAGGAAGCGAGGACACACCCTGAAGCTCTGAGGATGGACCTATAGTCCCTTCCGGCCTTAAAATTACTGTATATGTCAGCTGTGGAGCACAGCCAGAGCAGTTACCGCTGGCTACAGGATGTAGCTGCAGTGACTCCTCTTTTTGCTACAAGAAACAACTCAAATTTATTAAACACGTCATTAATGAGCCACATTTTCTGTTATGACTTCTGAAAGCAAAAGTGTTGCCACTAAACAATGTGCTCAAACATGGCCCCTTTTACTCACTTTTCTTCTCTTCCTCTCTTCATCATCGACATGCTTGTCTTTTTCTTTCTCAGACTTCTTTTTCTTCTTCTTTTTCTTTTCTTTGTGCCGCTCCCGCTCTTGGTCTGATCGGTCATCGTAGTAACTGGAGTCGTGCCCTGACCCAGAGAGCTCGGTGACCTCACTTCCTCCAACTTTCAGGACAAGTTTCAGACGCTTCTCTGGTGGCTTGTCACCAAAGTCTATATCAAAGCACAAAACATGTGTTTGTTAGGTTCACAACATGCCAACCAAGGGCTCAAATCACTCCAGTTCCACTCTGATACAACAGAAATTAGCATGGCCTCAGACTGACAATGACAGATGTCCACAGAGTATCTGAATAATCTCAACTAAAACGCAGCATGCTGACAGATTACCATGTTTACCTTCCTACCAATAAATACATCCAGTAACAATGTTTAGCACAATATAATTTGGTTTTGTGATGCCTTTCATACAAAATTTATCATAAAAACTATAAAACTGAGTTGCCAAGAAAGGTGTGCGCAGGCTGGGGGTTGAAGGTAAGGCAGAAGAGAGGAGTTTTGAAATAGGATTGGAGATGGTGAAGGGAGTCCATGAGGCAGAGATTCTTTTTCTTTGGCTTCTTTTCTTTCACTTAGTATTCCCTTGCTGAACTCTCCATGTTTACCTTCAATGTCCAGTGTCCTTTTCCAGCAGTCACTGTTGGCATCTCCTCAGAGGACAGCTCAGATACAGAGTGATCTAATGTTTTGCTACCTATGTTGTGCGCACCACACACACACACACACACACACACACACACACACACACCCCACAAAACTTCATTACTTGGCAGGACTAGAATTATGGTATTCCACCCTGTTTTGCATAACAGTTTTTTTTATGTATTTATTTATTTTTTTTAATGTTCTCTCTTTTTACCTCCTCTGGCCACTTGGTCTGCACCCCTGTCCCCGCATCCTCTTTAGGGACCCCAGCCACTGACTGTCCACCTGTATTGCAACCTGCCTGGCACCCTACTCCTGCGGCTTACCCCCGCAGTGGGTGGCAGGGAGCCCCCAACTCCCCAAAGAACATGGACCCAGATGGGTGCTACGTGCGCTGGCTGTGGCAAAACTCGTGGATGGCCATCAAGCCACTCGAAACAGGCACCATCCCCTTTTCTTGGCTTCTTCCCCAGAGCTGAGGGCATGCAATGACGCTGACTGAGGGGAATGCGCATGCGTCCACACGCGCTCCCTCCTGACATCTGCCCCAGCTACTTCCTTGTGCACAGCGGATCGTCTTGTTCCCCAGCCTCCGCCAAGAGGCAATCCTGCACCAACTGTTGTGGACCACCCCTCTTCCTGGAGAAGGAGAGCAGTCCATCGGATGCTCAATCCTTCTCCTCCCTACTCAACCCCAGTGACCGCACTGTTCCCGAACGCTGGTTGGAGCGTGGTGTAGGTGTGGTGATTCAGCACCAGCTGCCCACTGGAGCTGGCACTGCATACCAGTTTTTAAAGTGAATACCATTTTCATCATGTTGGTATTGCAACTGGAATACTACCATTTCCATGTGCTGCTCTGCAGTTTTAGCTATACTATAAATCACTTACTTGATTTCTGCCAATCACCGCAGAGCCCCTGTACTTCTTACTCTGCGTACGGTGGTGTCTCATGCAGGAACATTAGGAGTGGCCCATTCCACTTCACAGCTGGGGGAGAGGGCGGGCTTTATTTTAACTTCACAGCTGGGGAGGGCTGGTTTGGTACAACTTTTGAAATTAAAAAAAAAAAAAAAAAAAAAAAGACTTGAAAATTATAAATCCCTCTAACTAGAGTGATTTATAATAAGTTAATATGGTCTCTGTGGGGTGTCTCTTATGTTATAAGATACTCCTCTCATTGGGATTGGGCAGCCAGAACTACTCAGTCTGGCAGTTCTTTCACCCAAACCTCACACTTGGAGTCTATTATACCATAAGAAAACAACCAGCTAAGGCCCTATTATCTTATAGCACAGCTCTTTTAGATAGGTGGCATACCAGGAACTAAGATGCAATATCAAACATAAGGCTCTGGCATTCTACCTTTCACACCTGATTATTTCTGTAATTTCTACTCCTCCGAGCATACTGTATGTGTGTGATTTTATATAATACTGCTCTTCTATACACTGATCACTGAAAAAAGGCCAAGGGTCGATTTTAACACTGTCTTACTTGTCCAGGGCATAGTTATTGTTATTTCAACAGGCCACTGCACGATGTACACCTATACCTTAGCCCTGTCCTGTGGCATAATCATGCGCCAAATATGTATTGTAGCACCTGTTCATGTCTTAATTCATCTGTTGTATACTGTACTGTTGTACATCGGGTCATATCTGTAAAAGGTGCATCTGGCACCAGTGTATCTCACCCGGGCATCAAAATAAAAAACAAACACAGTGCAAACTGACCTGGACTATTGCAGCTAACCCTCTACTTAGCCAGCTTAATTAGTGCAAGTCTTCCATGGCTGACTGTGAAGTTTAAAAAGTTCTCGTTTAGCAGGCTCTGGTCCTCATGTTAATCTCCCTCAGTGTTCCACATGGCTTGCTGTGATTAACGGCTTTTTAAGAAAAGCAATTACTGGTACCTGGCAGTGCATGATGGGGACCCCCAAAAAGGTCTCAATGCGAGTAATTATCACTCTATTTTTAGTGCTTCCAACTTTTGTCTAGCAAGGTTTTAAATAAGCTCAGAAAATTGATTAGCACCTCCTGCTAATCAATTGTAAAATGAATAGCACATGCCTCGATTTGATTAGCAAAATTAAAAAACGCTTAAATATTGTAACCTTAATACAAACTGCTATAAATCAATTCTGTCTTGGTGTAATCTGTTTCAGTAACTCCAACACAAACACACAAACCTTTAGGAGTTGTAGACCCTGGTACCATCTCGCACATACACTTCTGTTAACACACAGACACACATGCACATATATCTTTTAGAGAGATGCAGACTGCTCCCTAGTACCATCTCAGACACACTCACACTTTTCTTTCAGGGAGATGCAGACTGCTTCTTGGTACTATTCCAGCAGCTCCTCAGTCCCATGCGCCACCCTTGAGGGTGTTTTCATTGAACTGAACAAGCATGCAGCCTCCCTCCCTTGTTCTCCACTTTGCATGCTTGACTTAAGCTGCTGCTAATAATTTGCAGCTTGCCTTGCAGATTTAGGTTAGACAGCAATTTGTGTAACTTAAACAGAAGAAATATACCCCCCCACCTCAGTCCGAGTCTAACTGCACCCTATCTCAACAGCTGCTGAGGAGAATTGGTAAAGACAGAGGCTTTGGACCCAAATGTGCCTTCATCGATGACGCCAACCTCGGAGGCAAGAATGACAGTAGTACACTCACTGAAAAGTGAACCAAGATCTGTTTTCACTATAGTCTATTCTGACATTTGCACAGCAGCATCGGTAAGACTGGTCATTAGCCTATCAGCTAAACCATCGGAAGTTACTGGAGGAAGTAAGGCTGGATCGTGAGAGGTGGTTGGTTCTTCCCCTATCACAGGCAGGGTCGAGACGGTACGAATGAACATTCTGCCCAGAGTGCTTTTCCAGTTGGATTCCATTCCCCCGTGCCCTCCAAGGAAGTTCTGGCAAGATATTCAGAGGTTAATCCAGAAGTTTGTTTGGGCCGGGAAGAAACCAAGGTTAAAAAGGGAAATTCTTAAATTAGATAAGGGCAAGTGGGGTCTGGGGGTTCTGGGCTTTATGGGGTACTATAGGGTGGCACAGTTACAACACCTGGCAGCTTACTGGGCTGCACTGAATAAACCCAGCTGGGTCACTATGGAACTGGAGTCTGCTGGGAGGGACTGATTAGAGGCCATTCTTTATAATGGTAAGATCTCGGGCTGGCTCAGTGTCCTGGCTTAAAAAATGCAGTGAAGGTTTGGTAAGCCTCATTAAGGGACGTTAGATTGGAGAAAACCATTGCAGTGCATGGGCTAATTTCTAAGTCATTGGATTTCGGGCCAGGGAGGGATAATACAATTTTCAAAAGATGGAGAAGGGGTGGTCTCGGAACATTCACTCAGGTGTTTGATGAGGAGACCATAAAGCATTTCACCCAATTAAGGGCAGAATTCCTCCTACCTCAGACAGACTTCTATGCCTACTTACAATTGCGTCATTTTTTGCAATCCGGAGCCACGGAAGTTTATCCCCAGCCACACCCATTCCTTCAGGTACTAGAGTTATTTCTGAATATTGCAAAAGGGATGAGCCTGAAGGCTCATTTGATTTCTATCACACACAAAACTTGCAAAGGCCCGCAGATCACTTTAGGCGCTCTATTCACCAAAAGTGGGAGACAGAATTAAATTTACCAGAGAACAGCATCAGATGGGATAAAGTATGGGGGCTAGCTCAAAAACGCACAGCTTCCTCCTTCTGGAGAGAGAGAGAGAGAGAGAGAGAGTTTCGTTGGCAAGTAATTGCTAGATACTTTAGAACTCCTGCAGTTACCAAACATTTTGGAGGTCCAGTGGGAGAGAAGCGCTGGAGAGGGTGCAGGTTAGAAGGCACATACAAACACATATTCTGGAACTGCCCACAAATTAATGAGTTTTGAATATCAGTCACCAAACACAAGTGACATCCTACAAGTCCAAGTTCCAAACAATCCCCGCTTTGTAATCCTGGGAAGTGCACTCAGGCCAGATACCTGTTCCCGATCCCGATTGCTGCAGCACAGAAATCCATAACTAAGTTATGGTTGACAGATAAATCGCCCTCTATACAACAGTGGCTGTCCATCTGCAACCACATCAAATTAATGGAACAGATAACAGCCAATCTAAGACTGCAGCCAGATAAACACAAGACTCGATGACTTCCCTTTTTGGAATTTCTGTGTAAAAGGGAAGGCATCTCTCTGATTGAGATGTTGGCATGACATACTCTTAGTTAGCTGGTTAAACTGTGAGAGGAAGAGTACTGGAGGACTATACCTTACCTAGGTTTCTAATATGTTAGGTTAAGAGTTGGGAGCGGACAGCGTTGCTGGGTGGGGGGTTGAGTGGGGGGTGTGTAAGTGGTGTATTGCAGGTTGTTTGTTTGTGTCCGCACACTGGTGAGCAGTCATGAATAACCAGTGGACCAACTTTACCAGAAAGTTATGCACCCAAAATATTGCTATGAATCCAGTGTATAATTGATTAATAAGAGCTACATATGGAATGTATTTTTGGCCATTCACCTGTGTGTACTGTTTGTCTGTCAAGTAATCAAATCAATAAAAATAGTAATTGAGGGAAAAAAAAAAAAAGACTGGTCATTAGCCTGGCATCTCATCCCAGTAACGCTGAACGAAACTCAAGGCGGGACACCCCCAATCAGCTCTAGGCCTGGGTGAGTCAGGACACATACTGGAACACAATTCGGGCCACAATCAAAAGATGCGGCTGTATGAGGCAAGTTTGCCAAGTCGGTTAAATTAGGGCCATCCTGGGGAGGTAACTAGTGTCATCGTCCCAGATCAATGTAATACTTCCTTGTGCAGCATAACAGAGAAATGTGTCAGACAGGACCCTAACAACTTTCCCCAAGTAACACAGAAAACAGTAAAATGCTAAACAGCTGTATTTTTTTTTTTACTTTGTCTTGAGACTGTAAAAATGAGTTTCGACAGCTCAGCCCATGTGTGTACACCAACGATGGCAGCCTCTCCCGCTTACTGACATCGTAAATGGACACCAGGCGATACTGCCTTTTCCAATCGGTATGCAGGGTGATCCATGCAGATTTCAATGTGGCAAACAGGATTCATGTATTTTGATACTGTACCCGCCCCTTACCAAAGATTGGCTCTGGACCAGTTAGGAGGCACGACAGGCAGGAAACCCTTTTTTTGTGTGTGATCTGAGGCACACAGTATCAGGTTGGGAGCCTAGAAATGTATCGCACTTTTTTGCGATCCATCTGACAGTTTGATTTGTGCGACCTCCCGGTTTGCATCGCAAAATGCAATGTGATACCGGCTATTTAAAACCCTGTCTAAGCTGTGATCAAGAGTGGAGTGCTGTTAAGTCACTAGCTTTCAGACAGTGTTTTGAGTTTGCGTCTGCATGTGTGTGATGATGTATCCCACACTATTTATTTATTTGAATTCTGATGACCAGGTAGGCTCTCTGAGACAAAGTTGTCCCTTTTTCATGAGCGACCGGGGAACATAAACATTCCACAAATAATACATTGCATTACAAAGGTATTAACAATTAAGATTCCTGAGTACAGAAATATAGTTTAAATATATAATTACCAAGACAGGTAAGAACATAGGTTACAAAAAAGAGGCGTATTCATACATTTCTGAAGTTTTTTTTAATGGGCAGTAATAATGCACTGATAGGATAATGGTACATATAAAGACTATTTTTCAGGAGTTAGTTGGTGCAGTGGTAATTGTAGTTTCACAAGCACATACAGCATCATGTAGAAAAAACAAACAAGGGATTATAATTAAAGTACCTAGAGTAGACTTAATTAATTTACATATTTACAAAACGTAGTATAAAATGAAGTCATAAGAGGTGAGGCATTAGGAGTGGTCGAGCACTGGTAGCCGTCAGGTCAAGAAGATGGGAGAGAAGACCAGAGATAATAGTAGAAGTTAGTTACAGATGGGAGGGGGAAAGAATATTTCTTTGAAATGTTTTTTAAATGGAGGAAGAGACATATAGGAAAGTAAGCCACGTGGAAGACTAGTCCTTTTTTGAGGGTCTGCAAATAAGAAAGATCTCTTATCGATGGCTAAGAGAGTCTTGGGTAGACATAGCATTGGATAGTGGGAGGACTGAAGGGAGCTGGTGAAGGGTTTCAACGCGAGCAGATTGGAGAGGAGGTGGCTGAGTTTATACATGGTGCATAGCAAGGGGAAATCCAGTTTAGCTTCGAAGGAAGGCCAGACTAGGGGGTAAAGCACATGAGCTTGGGCGGTTGCAGCAGATCGGGCTATTCTGTGACATGTCTGTCTAAGTCTGTTTATGACTGAGGGCCTTGCAGTGCTGATTAGTGGAGCTCCGTAAAGGAGGCCCAGGAGTAGAGTTGCAGTGGCTATGATCCTTCTAGAATGTGGTGTAAGGCAGGGAGCTGTACAGAATAATAGGCCAAGCTTCTGATGAGTGGATTTTATAACTTTATCTGTGTATGTTTCGAAAGATAGGTGGTCACTGAGGGTTACACCAAGATATTTGAGGGAGTTTACCCCTTCGAGTGCCTCACCGGTTGAGGTCTTAACTACCAGTGAAGGATGGGTAGACAGGTCAAAGGAGGTGTGGCAGAACAGCATGGTTTTAATTTTTTTTTTTTTTATACTGAACACCAGTAAGTTATCTTTGAACCATGCCTCCAACAACTGGAAGTCCCTCTCAATGGTTGGAGTAGTAGGAGGAGATATTCTTAGAGGATCTGTAGAGTATGGTGTCATCCACATAAAGCTATATTGACACCCCTCCACGGTTTAAAGGAAGCTCATTTATAAAACAGAAAATAAGAGAGGACCCAATATGGATCCCTTGGGGACACCATCTACGATGGGAGATAGGGAGGACATAGTACCAGACCATTTGACGCACTGTAATCTGTTAGTCATGTAATTGGCTAACCACGAGTGGGAGAGGTTGTCGAGCCCTATTTTGCTGAGTTTTGTTAGGAGAAGCTGATGCCTGATGAGGTCAAAGGCTTTCGTTAGGTCCCCAAACGTCGCCCCAGTTGCACAACCCTGATCCATAGCCTGATCAATGTCAGTTGTGACCCGCAGGAGAGCAGATTCAGTGCCATGTAGTTTCCGAAAGTCGTGCTGATGGATGGTTAGAGCATTGGTCTGCTCTAGGAATGATAAATGCTGGTTGTAGAGGATTCTTTCTTGTATTTTTGAGAGGGGACACAATATAGAGATTGGCCTATAGTTCTTTACTCGATTTGTAGGGCCACTTTTGTGCACAGGGACAACTATCGCAGTCTTCCATATGTCCGGTATAGTCCGTGTAAGGAAGGATTTGTTGATTAATAGTGTTACCGGGTGAGCAATGGCTGGTTTTCCTAGCCTCAGTAATTCTGGTTGAAGGGAACTGAATCCTGGAAAGCTTTCTGGGTTAAGACCATTTATCAGTTTAAGAACCTCTGACCTTGTGGCGACTTTTAGGTGGAAGGGGGGATAAGAGACGTCAGGGCCAATTATTATTAAGGCCAATGTCCCTCGTTTTCCTACCTTTTAAGTGTCAGTGTTTAATATTTCAGCGACAAAATGTTAACAGGTATGTACATAGGATCTGCCCTACAGGAGGTGGGTTTTATCCCAGCTTCCCTATAGCTGCTCTCTCTCCATTCCCAATCTTTAATCTCTGTACTTTACCTGGACACCGTCACCACTGCACACTGACCAAGAACCCAGAAATTACCATCCGTGGGACTGTAACTGTAACTACTGGCAGGTGCAGAGGTCCCAACTCATCCCAGTGGACAACACCCGTTAATCCATATATTACCAAACATACCCTTGCATCCAAAAAACAAATCCAGAAGCAAATGGTTTGATACCTTTTTATTGGAGCAACATAAATGTTACAAAAAGAACAAAGTGCTTTAGCTTTCGGACTAACCAAGTCCTTCCTCGGACTCGAAAGGACTTGGTCGGTCTGAAAGCTAAAGCACTTTGTTCTTTTTGTAACATCTATGTTGGTCCAATAAAAGGTATCAAACTATTTGCTACTGGATCTGTTCTTACAAGGACTAATACGGCAACTAAACAATTTGTTTGTCATCCTAAAAACAATGCACTGATGTATGGATGGTACAAAAAGAAACCCAAATTAATTAGATAATATGAAAGGTTGAATCTGGCATTCCTAGGGTGCATAGATTAGAAACACAGAAGCACAGACAATGATGGCAGAAAAAGCCCAAAGGCCCACCCAGTCTGTCCGTGGTTCCCTATCAAAGCCCAAGACTTGCTCTCCATCCAGGGTCCTAGATCTCCCCATCCTGCCCCCATTCCCCTCCCAGTTTCTGTCACCCTGAGTAGTCATGAAACCCTTCACTCTGTCCCAACCATGCTTGAAATCATGGTTTTAGTGCCCACCACCTTAGCTAGTAGACTGTTTCATGGTTCCACCACCATGTTCATAAAATATTACTGCCATTAGATATAATTAGGATCATATGGAACTCCTAAGTTGGGCTGCTTCCATAGCCATGACGTCATTGGAAGTTCTTTTCTATTGTATTCTGATGCAGAATACCGATTGTAGATGACTGATCGGTAATCTAGGACTGGCACAACGTGTTGCTAGTGACAGCAAGTTTAACTTCACCGTGTAGGTAGTCATTCAGCCTGTACAAGGAGTCAATTTAGGATTCAGAGTCTGGGGCCCAATATTCAAAAGTTTGCACGGATGCTAACCGGTCTTTTCTTGTGCAAACCGGGGTTTGTGCTGGAGTCCCATTTTCAAAAGGGTCTGTTTAGTCTTATAAATAAGAGGCGTGCTCCCTGGCTATACATACAATGGCCGGCTGAGGAGGTGTAAGGAGGGCTGTGCTAGTCATCGTATGCACCCACGGCACCACCGCTGAGATACGGTGGAGGAGGTGCGCCACTGGACACCAGGGAGGGGTTGTTTGTACATCAGGGCTGGTGATCGGAGGCACCACTACCTCCAGGGATATTATTCTTGAAAAGGAGCTGGGATCAGAGGGAGGGGTTACCAGTAGCACCAGGGATAGTTTTCTCTTACAGAATGGGACGGCGATCAGCGTGGGGGGTCCACTAGCACCAGAGATATGTTCATGTCTGGGACTGGGCAACTGGGGGGGGGTGGGGTACGCTAACCTTCCTCACTACCCATGCAAATGAGCCCATAATGGGCATGCAAATGGCCCCTTAGCACCTAGCATGCCAAATGGTCTCTTTAGGGGTGGGGTGTGTAGAGGTTATTGGTTCAATCCTGACTGGGATAGTGGTGGCATCATTGGAGAGAGGGATCTTTCCAGATCCCTTAAAGGAGGCAGTGGTGCGCCCTCTTCTGAAAAAGCCCTCCCTTGATCCCGACTGCCCAGAAAATTACAGACCGGTCTCGAACATTCCCTTTTTAGGGAAGGTTATCAAGAAGGTGGTCGCTTTGCAGCTGGAGGATCATTTAACCAGCCACAGTATCTATGACCCTCTCCAGCCTGGCTTCAGGAAACGGCATAGCACTGAGACGGCTCTTGTACGGGTACTGAATGATCTCCTGATGGCGAGAAATCAGAGAGCTCGTTCCATCTTGGTTCTCCTTGATCTCTCAGCAGCATTCGACACCGTAGATCATGCGGTGTTGCTCGAGCGCCTGTGGTTTCTCTGTGGATTGACAGGGGTGGTCCACAGTTGGTTTCAATCTTTCCTTCAAGGCAGGACTCAGAGAGTAGTGTCAGGAGTTTATTCTTCGGCCTCTCACTGCCTGCCCTGTGGGGTGCCACAGGGTTCGGTGTTGTCCCCCATGCTATTTGCGGTGTATATGCTCCCATTGGGGGACATTATAAGACAGTATGGGCTGAGTTTTCATTGCTATGCTGATGACTCAACTCTACACGTCTTTTGTGCCCGAGCAGGAGTCCGATTCAATCACAGTGTTTAACAACTGCCTGCTGGAGATACAGAACTGGATGAGTACCAGATGGCTTAGGTTGAACCCAGGAAAACACAGATATTGGCGGTGCAGCCAGGGATGAGGATGTTAGGCTCATGGGTGGGGAAACCTCAGGTTTATTTCTGGGGGGTGGGGAACCCCGCTTATGGCAGCTGGCCAGGTGCATAACCTTGGTGTTATGTTTGATGAGGGCCTGACCCTGAGGGCACAGGTGTCAGCCATAGTCAAATCATCCTTCTTCCGCCTAAGGAATATAGCACGGGTGAAACACCTGGTCCCACTTGAAGATCTTCCTATCCTGGTCCACGCCATAGTTGCCAGTCGTCTTGATTACTGCAATGCCCTTTATCTATGGCTGCCGGGGGTGGATATCCCCCGCTTGCAGCTGGTGCAGAATGCGGCATCCAGGTTGTTGACCGGAAGCCCTAGATCCAGCCATATAACACCTGTGCTGCACGAACTGCACTGGCTGCCTGTACAGTGGCGGATCACCTTCAAGGTTGCATTGCTGACCTATAAGGCCCTACACGGGTTGGGACCCCACTACCTGAAAGTGCTCCTGGTTTCTTACTGTCCCTCCTGCTCCCTCCGATCCTCTGGCGAGGGATTGTTAGAGATTCCCAGGGTAACCTTGAAAACATCTGGTGGAAGAACTTGTGCCTTTATGGCACCTACCCTGTGGAATTCTCTACCTTGTCAGATACGTGATAGCCTGACTGTAGAAGGGTTTAAAAAAGCTTTGAAAACTTTCTTATTCAAAAAAGCATTCCTGGAAATATAACATCTGCTATGTATAAGGTGTTTTAATTATTATGTATTTTAATATTGTTGTGTTGAAATTTTGTAACGGTGCCCTGAGCTCAGGAAGGGCACCTTACATAATAAATTTTACCTTACCTTAGCATGGGCCATATGAACAAATGGAAAAGCCAGCAAAAGAAGGCCATTTGGTCTATCTAGTCTGCTCATATTGCAGGGTCCACAGCTTGAGCTACTGTCCCTGACCCCCTCTACACTTCTCCCATCCTCCCTACCCATGATCCCTACCTTCCCCCATGCCCATCTCAGCCTCTCTTGAATCTGCCCACTGTCTTCAACGAGCCCACCACTTCTGGCTGCGCATTCCAAGTGTCCACCACCCTCTCTGTGAAGAACTGCTTCCTGACCTCCCTACTAAACCTCCCCCCAGCTTAAGACTGTGCCCCCTCGTGTTATGACTGCCACTCAGCTTAAAGAGACCCTCCTTATCCACCTTATTTATCTCTTTCAAGTACTTGAAGGTCCCATTCATGTCCCCTCTCTCTCCTTTCCTCCAGGGAGTACATATTCAGTGCCCTCAACCTCTCCTCATATGCCTTACCCTACTGACATGCTATCATCTTTGTAGCCCTCCTCTGGATCTTCCCCAACAGGTTAAATGGTCCTGCGATATTCCAGGTTTACAATACCTGCACCAAATTGGGTGACAGAACATTTGCTTCATGTGCTCTGAGATTATGGAATTCCCTTCCTGCCCATGTTCTTACTACACCCTCTCATACCCGTTTCTGTAACTCCCTCTGGGATCGCCTGCTGCTCTCCTTGGCCTGCAGTTGCACTTAAGATGCCAGTGGTCCTCCTAAACAAATGTCACAACTGATATTTTGGTCCTGTTTGAGGGGCACTTACCTGAGCTCTGTGTTAGGTTGTCCTCCTAGCCTTACCTGCCCACAGTGTTCCTTGTGTATGTACTCTACGGTAGATTAAATTTGCCTCTCTGTCACATTTTAAAACGTCTGTATATTATTAACCTGTTCCCTGTGTATGTATTCTATGCTATTTTGAATTGCCTCTTCTGCCTCATGTTTGAAATGTCCGTATATTTGTCTACCTGAGCTCTGTACAACCTGTTTTGTAATCTGCTTCCTTATTTCCTTGTAACCTCCCGGGTCGCACCTGAAAATAGGCATCTGTTTTTGTCTAGTATGCTTACCTGGTTAACAAAAGCTAAACAAATACATAAATGTCCTTTTTGAGGTGTGGGCACCAGTACTGAACTCCATACTTTAGATGTGGCCTTACCAGTGATCTGTATTATTTAAGAGATTAACCAGGCAGGCATACTGAGCAGGGACCGCTCGTTTCCAGATGCGACCTGGGGGTTACATAGAAACGCAAAATACAGCAGGACAAGTTCAATACATGGGTAAAAACATCAGGTCCAGAACAGTACAGAGCTGGACACACATTTGATACAGTCTACTATTACAGGGTTTTAGTCCTAGAATGCATAGTATATACAGGCAGAAATCATGCAGGTATACAGTAATTTGTTGAGACATTAGGGCTGTCAGGTACATCTAGGTGCCACTTTGTGTCAGGTCTGGGTTGCTGGTAGCAGTTGCATGTGTCAGAGAAGTGGTCAGAGAGTAGTGGTTTAAGTAGCCTAGGGGCGGGGTGAGTTGATGCCAGCAGGAAGATCATTCCACTGTTTGGGCAGGCGGTATTTAAGGCGGATTGGCCCTTCGGGGCGCATAAAAAGGGATTTTGAGTAGTCTGGAGTCGGAGCATCTGAGAGAGTAGGCTGGGGAGGTTGTGCCGACAAAGCAGAGCTGAGGTGGGGGGGAATTTGTCCAGAATTTTGCTATGACATTTGCTAGTGTATCTGACGTCGTGACTCCAGCAGGTAGTGCTAAGAAGCTGTATAGGTCACAGTGATGGGTGGTGGTGGGGGCATTCCAGGATGAAGCGACAGTAGGAATGAAAGAGGGTGTCCAGGCTTGCTAAGGTGGATGAGGGTGCTGAGCCATAGACCATGTCACCGTAGTCAAAGATAGGGAGAATCATTTTATGCACTATTTCTCTCTGGACCGTGGAGGACAGGCACCCTTTATTTCGATGAAGTGCACCCAATTTGGGGTGGAGTTTTTTGTGTAGTGAATCAATGTGGATAGAGAAATCAAGGTACTGATCAAGCCATACTCCCAGGTATCTGAAGGAGGTACAGGACTCCAAAGGTGAACCATCCAGGGTATGGAAGGTGGGGGGAGCAGCTAGGCGGAAGAGTTGGGGTTGCGTGCCGAAGGTTAGGGAGACGGTTTTCTTCGAGTTTAGTACTAGTTGATTGGACCTGAGCCATTTTTGGACAGCATCAAAATCCTGTTGGAGGGCTGCATACACGTCCCGAGTGGAGGGGCTGGAGGCATACAATACGGTGTTGTCTGCATACATCCGTATGGCTGAGTTTGAGCAGGTCAGTGGGAGGTCGTTTAAGAATATGGAAAAAAGTAAGGGGCTCAGGACAGAGCCTTGGGGGAACCCCATGGTGATGTGGAGTTGGGGGGATACTTGTGTACCAATTTTTACTGACTGTTGTCTGCCAGTTAAGTAGGCCTGGAACCAGCTGGTGGCTAGGCTGGAGAGGCCAGCGTCATTTAGCTTTGCGAGTAGCTTAGGATGGGAGACGGTGTCGAAAGCCTTGGCCAGATCTATGAAAAAGGCCGGGGTGATATGCCCCTTGTCCATCTCTGAGGAGATGTCATTAGAAAGTCTTAAAAGTGCGGTGATGGTGGAGTGAGATTTCCAAAACCCTGACTGATAAGGGGTGAAGGAGGAGGTAGAAATTGAGAAATTGGGTAAGTTGGGTAAGGGCTAGGTGTTCCTGAAGTTTGGCCAGAATTGGGATAAGGGAGATGGGGCGATAATTTTCAGGTGCAGATGGGTCACCACCCTTTGGTATGGGTATGATGACCACCTGCTTCCAAGCAGTTGAGATTTGAGCCGTGGAAAATGAGAGGTTTAGGAGGTCGGCTAGAGGGGCGGCAACTGCAGAGGCTGATAGGTGTAGAAGTTTGGCGTTCAGTCCTAAAGGGCATTTGCCTTTGTTAGGGTCTAGAGATCGCAGGGCATGGAGTACTTCAGCCGTGGAGACTGGACGGAATGAGAACTTGGGAGACGGGTGAGGGGTGCTGGGGTGGCCCGGAGGGTATGGGTGCAGATGAGGTCCTAGGGTGGCTTGTGAGGAGAGACGCAGCACAGTTAGTAAAGTAGGTGTTGAAAGCTGAGGCAACTTCGCTAGGGTCTGAGACAGAGTTGCCATGAATGGATAGGGTTGGGATGGGTGGTTGGGCGGGGCGAGCAGGGTTTTGATGGATTTCCAGAATTTAGAAGGGTGGCTCAGGTTGGAGGCGAGAGCCGCCTTGAAGTAGTTTTTCTTTGCCAGCCGTATAGCTTTGGTACAGGAGTTGTGGAAAGTGCGATATTGCTGCAGGGATTCTGATGTGCCGTTTTGCTTGTGTTTTGTCCAAGCCCGGTCCCTAGCTCGGCAACTGCCAATGATATCGGTGGTAACCCAGGGAGATGGGAGCCCTTGACCCTACTGCATCTTAGGGGGGCATGATAGTCCCATACAGCAAGCAAGGTGTCTCGGAACTTGTCGAAGCGTAGTCAATAGAGGAGCCATCTGAATGAATGACCAGTCGACGTGGGCGAGGTCATTTAGGAGGAATGGAGACAGAGGTTTTGTAAGCTCTCATGAGGAATGTCCGGGGGGGGGGGGTTGGCACGTCTGTGCACCTTCCTGACCATATAAACCATATGGTGATTGCTCAGGGAGTCCGGGAGGCGGCCAGCTTTTATTATCCTGTGGGGGTGGGTTGTGAGGGCCCAGTCCAGGAGGGAGTGGTTTTGTGTTTTAGAGTTTAGTCGGGTGGGTTGATCAATGTGTTGGGAAAAGTTTAGGGAGTGAACTTTGCTCCGTAGTTTACAGCAGTCTTTACCTAGCCAATTGTGGTTGAAATCACCGAGGATGTAGAGCTCGCCAGATCCGGCAGCAGACTTTAGAGTGGCTAGGTGGTCTAGGATGCTAGGCGCAGGGGTAGCTGGGGCACAGATATGTCCCTGCCACATACACCAGTGAGGACTGTGGTAGAGTAAGCTTAATCAGCATAGAATCTATTTGGGGTGTGGGTCCAGGGATCTGGACAGGGGTGAACTGCAGCCTGGAGGATATGTACATGGCGATGCCACCTCCTTTCTTCTTGCCCTGTCTGTCCTGCCTGATTACTGTGTAGCCTGGGATGGCTATTTCTGAATCTGTATGGTGTGGTTTCAGCCATGTCTCCGATATAATGCAGATGTCTGGGCGGAGGGTTAGGGCCGTGAGTTGCATTTCAGGTACCTTGTTTAGGAGGCTGCAGATGTTTAGGTGTAGTAATTTAAGACCCTTTGGGAGGTTGGGGGTTAGGGTGGGGCGATGGGCCAGGGTTGGGTTCGACATCCCCCCACGAAGAGGAGAAGCAGGGTGATGCAGCACATGGAGGCATTCCATGTGTATCTGGACTTAAGTTTTGAGTGGGTTGATTGAGGTGTGTAGAGTGAGGTTGAGGTGGTTAGGTTTCGTAGGATGGATAGGCCAGGAAAGAAAGAGGGGGGAGGGCAGAAGAGCTTGGAACCCATGTATGTGTGGGCATGAGTGGCTGGAGTAGAGAGGTGAGGGTAGATGGGGGGCAAAGGGAGTTGACACTGTGTAGAGGGTGGAGGTTTGGGTCCTGCATGGGCTGGGTTGCTGGGGGGAGAGAGGCAAGAGAAAGAGCGAGGTCAAGGAGTGGTATTAGATAGAGCAGCATGGTTATTTTGCGAAGCCTGCAGCGGCAAGCTGGAACTCAGTATAGCGGCCGCTAGTGGTGGGATTTTATAACCTGCTAATCAGAAAGTGGGCTGATAGGTTCTAGCGGGTCACCTGGTTTCAGCTTCACCTCTCTGTGGCTATATAACTAAATGCCGACCAAGGGTGGTGGTGGGGAAGCGGTGGAGCCGGTCAAGGATGGTGGTGGGGGCGGTGGGCAGCTGAGGCAGAGACTGTACGCCGTGCTCCAGGTGCAGGAAGCTGTGTCTCCTGGCCGCTCCGTGTGGGGGCGGCTGTTTTCTGGCCCTCGCGACCCCGTGGAGTTCCTGGGGAGGGCAGCGTCTACTGGCTCTCTCAATCCTTGCTTCTTTGCTCAGGGGGGCTCCTCGAGAATCCATGTGGGAAGAGGCGGCTGTTTTCTAAACTATCGTGGGGTTCCTGGGGAGGGCAGCATCTACTGGCCCTCTGACCTTGCTTCTTGCTCGGGCGGGGGCTCCTCTCTCCTACTACTGATCCCCTTGCTATGCATCCCCGCATCTTGTTTGCCCATGCTGCTGCTTTCTTGCACTGTGTGGAATGCTTCAGGTCACTAGTTATCACTCTCGGGTCCTTCTCCTCCTCTGAAGCAGATACGTGTACTCCACCCATGTAGTACTCCGCCCTGGGATTCTTGGCTCCAATGTGCATAACTTTGTATTTCTGGGCATTGAAGCCAAGCTGCCAAATCCCGGACCACCTCCCCAGCTTTTCCAGATCATCCTGTAGGTCCTGTATCCCTTCAGCTGTGTCCACTCTCCTGCAGAGCTTGATATCATCCGTGAATTGGCCAATTTTGCTCTTAATGACATCCCCAATGTTACTGATGAAGACACTGAACAACACCAGCCCCAGCACTGAGCTCTGAAGGACCCCACTGGTTACCTCTCTGGTGCCAGATAACTCTCCCCTCACAACCACCTTCTGAACTCTCTCCCTGAGCCAGTTTTCCACCCATCTGGACATCTTACCCCAACCCAGAGATCCACCAACTTCCTGATCAACCCTTTGTGGGTCACAGAGTTAAAGGCCTTGCTGAAATCCAGACAGAGGATGTCTACCACTTGGCCCCGTCCACTGTCTTAGTGACCCAGTCAAAGAAGTCAATCAGATTTGTTTGACATGATTCCCCCATGAACCCATGCAGCTTCGCATCCTGGAGACCATGCTCCTCTAGATATTCTACCAACCATTCCTTAAGTATGGCCTCCATGAGCTTGTACACAAATTGAGGTCAGACTGATCGATCTGTAATTCCTTGGTCCCTTTCAATGTTGAAAACAGCGCTCCGGCACTATCCATTCTGGCGGCGTACTTCAGGAGCCTGTTAGGAAAGTGCTAAGTGGCTTAGTGCTGGGCCGACATGGCCCTATATTCAGTCGAATAGTGCCAGTGTGCTATTCCACCGAATACAGTATCTTAGGGCACCCAGGCAGTCGCAAGGCCCAGTGCAAAGTTTTGTGCTGCACTTTGCGCATATTTGAATATCTGTCCCCTGGTCTTAAAGGAAACAAGGTGGGCACTAAACGCCATCTCAGAGTCTAGGTGAACTACGAGGTATTTAAAACTTATCCACCCAGTCCACACTGGTACCATCTCTAAAATTCTCATGAATATTTTGCCTGTTTTGGTTCGGTTTAACTTTGGATCTGAATAACATGCATTTGATCTTATGTTATTGAAAAGCAGCAGATTACTTATTATCCAGTTTTCAAAGTTGCCAAAATCAGTACCAAAGTGAAGTCTCTCATCAGCTGATCAACAGATTCAGAGTGGGCATAGATCACTGCATTGTCCATGTAAAAGCAAGACTTTTGAGGTGGCACAGGCTCTGCCAGTCAAGTTAATGAAAATAAAGAATATTATAGGCCCCAGTAAGGAGCCCTGGCTGGGCCCCTTTTACACACACACACACACACACACCACCTATCAATTTACTACACCACATACCAATCAATTAAATCCATACATCCATTAATTAAATCTATATACCACAACAATTAAAACTACTGTATACACCACAGTAATTAAACGTAAATACCCTGTCAATTACATCCATATAATCAATTAAATTTATATACCACAGCAATAAAAAAATAACATTTAAAATTACTAAGTAAACCAATTAGAATCTAATTAACAAGCAACACGTTACCATTCAATTAAGAAATTATGGCTTACTATACATGAAATGAAGATTTTTTTGTATTTATTTATTTAAATCTCGGATAAACAGCTATGAGGTCATATACATAGGTTCCATATCATGATTCATAGACAAGTAGAATACAGATAATGACAAGTGAGCATAATAACAGTAGGCAGACAAGATAATAATATAAACAAACAAACTGAAAACAGGCATTGGACAAAGTATGCCTGGGCTGTGGACTATTTATTTATTTAACCAAGTCGGTACACTGATCCCAGGGACCATTTTCAGGCACATCCATTACAAAGTACGGTTACAGTACAAACACAGTTGGAGAAGTGGCAACAAGTAAACAGTACAGAGTTGGCAATACAGTGGAGATATGGTGTACATACATGTGACAAGTGGTCAAAGCCTCCAAGGACTTTGGCCTTACATGGCGCTAGCGTCCAGCAATAAGTGCATACATATGTTATTGTGCTTAGTCATATGCTGATGGTGGTGAGCGCCATCATTTGGTGTGGCATTTACATATTGGCATTCTTAACATGGCTTCCCTGAAAAACAAGCTAGAACCAAAAGAGAAGCTTACTAGCACTAAGGCAATCACAGTTTTACAGTACATTCAGAGTAGAGCAGCCCAAGGGCCCTGTCGTGGCAAGAAAGAGGTATGGGGTACTTAGAAATGGGTGGGGGTGGGTGGAGAGGGGGAGAGGAGGAGGGGGAGAATTAGGGTGCTAGTGAGGTGGGAATCAGAGTAGTGAGGTGCAGGTGGGGGTGGGAGAGAGAGAAAATATGGAGGAGGGTTGAGTATAGGGGCAGTGTAGGGCATGTTACTTTTTCTATTACTTTCTATTATATTTAGAAACTTGTTCCAGGAAGCTCTGTGCAGTCACTAGCAAGGATGGAGAAGTACTAGGAAAAGTAATACACCTTACAATTATAGTTACTTATTCCTTTTTATACAAAAACAATACAAAAAATAATAACAGATCACATTTTTTCAAAGTAATAGGTTAGTTACTAGTTACTTTCAAATAAATGTAATCAGTTACAGTTACACAGTTCTTTTGTATAAAAAGACGTAAGTAACTGTAAGGTGTACTATTTTTTTTCCAGTACTTCTCCATCCTTGCTAGTGACGACACAGAGCTTTCTGGAACAAGTTTCTGAAAGTAATAGAAAAACTAACTTACCCAACACTGCATAAAGGCAAGGTGTAACAGTAAGGCAAAGTAAAGGAAAAAAGGGGGTGGGTGTAGGAGCCAAGGAAGGGTAAAGGGAGGGAATTAAGTGCAACTGAAGGCTAACAGGAGTAGGCATGTGCCAGCATTAGTTGAAGCAGTCACAGGTGGCATTTGCCACAAGGAATTGCCAAAGTTTGCACTTGAAGGGGCCTAGTGTGGCAGTGTTGGTGACATCACAGTGAAGTGAGTTAAACCACTTGGGAGCTCTGATGGTGAACGACTGCTGCCCTTGTGAGGTTCGACAATGGGGCACTTGGAAGGTGAGGTTTTCAGTGCTTCTTGTTCGATGGGAGTTGCAGTATAGACTTAGGATCCTCTGGATCCCTGGGGGCACAAGACCAAGGTAGACTTTCTTTGCTAACAGGCAGGTTTGATAAGTGACTCTACCCTTTAGCTGGAGCCAGTTCGCCTGCGCATAAATGTCACAGGTATGTGACAGGCGTGCAGCTCCAATAAGGAGTCGGCAAGCCTTGTTAAGTGCGATAGTGATACAACAGAGGGCTGTCAGTGGCAGAGCCATAGATCAAAAGTCCATAGTCGATGATGGATAATACAGAGCTTAGATTGCCAGTTTGACAGCTTCAGTGGTCAGGCAATGCTTGAGCCCCGAACAGCAGACCGATACGACTGCTCACGGCTTTGGCGACGTCTATGTGATGGGTATAAGATAGAGTACTGTCTAAAGTCACTCCCAGGTATTTGAACTGTTGTATCTGTTCAAGAGCAGCACCCGAACAGTTTGTGACTGTCAATTGCTGAGATTTAGGTTGGCTATGCTTACTATGGAATAAAATTATTATTATTTTTTTTTTTTATATAATTTAGGATGAGGTTCTGTGTTTTGAACCAGGACTCAACTTTCGTGAAGCTGCTCTGTAGCTGGGTCTCTAGCAGTAAGGGGCCAGGGTTGCTGCTGTAGATAACAGCGTCATCTGCATAAAGAAGGATCTGGTCGTGGCAGGAGTCTGGGAGCTTGTTTAAAAAAATGCTGAAAAGGAGGGGACCCAGGATGGATCCTTGGGGAATACCTGAGCTGACTGGTTGCTTGGTTGAGAGGACGTCTCCAATCCTCACCTGTTGTGATCCGGTCACAGAGGTAACTTATAATCCATTTTGTGGTGTCCTTAGATAACCCTAAGTTGGTTAGTTGATCAACCAGCAAGGAATGGTTAACTGTATCAAAGGCCTTGGTTAGGTCAATGTATGCTGCACCAACGAGTTGGCCTTGGTCAAATGCATTGTGCACGTACCTTGTGAATTCGAGCAGGGCGGTGGTGGTACTACATATAAAAAAAAAAAACACTAGAAAAAAGCTGTGCATTTGAAAAATAATGCCATCCTCACATTAATTGCAAATATTATGCAAATACTGTATAATTTGCTTATATGATTGTTGCTTAGTATTTGCTACTAGTTCTCTACCTGCCATGTATTTTTATACATTACTCTCATCTTCCCCCTCAGGGTGCACCTGGAAAGCAGCTGTTATCAGCTCTGTATGCCTTTCCTGGTGAAACTTTACAGTAATATCTGCTACAAGTGCACAATATGCTGCTTAGTATTAAAGGGAAACACTGGAAAAGGTAGAGCTTTACCCATGCACTACAAAAATTCCTGATTAGTGCTTTCAGACAGTAACATTTTTTAAAAAAAATTACTCTAATTGATTTTTTAGTGATTTAAACAGTGGCCTTCAACTTTCACTTTCTATTGCTGGAAGTCACCATTTCATGAGTAGCAGAGCGCTTCCTGAGCTCACTTTATGCTAATATGTCCTGTCAACCAATAGCTGAGGTCAAACAGGCATATTAGCATACACTGAGCTCAGGAAGCTAACTGCTGCTCATGAAATGGCTGCTGCCAGCAACAGGAAGTGGAAGTTGTGGGTAACTGTTCTAAATCAGTAAATAAAGTTGTTACTGTCTGAAAGCACTAATTGAGAGTTTCTGTAGTGTCTGAGGAAAGCTGTGTCTTTTCCACTGTTTCCCTTTAATAGCATTTTCTAAATGGGAACTTGGCTGCAACACCAATGGCTGGCATTATTTTGTGGTTCAGCCAAGTAGGCTTCAGTGCCAGAAAAGCCAAATTCAGAAGGGAGTGAGGACTTTTTTTTCCAGGCAGAATTAGGAACATCCCTAACAGGGACAGTTGAGCGATATTTCCAAGACCCCTTCCCGCTCTCTATGCTAGATTCCCAAACAAATCCCCTCTATGGCAGCTTCTGACAGATGAAAAGGTCCTACAAACGAGTGACAGTGGCTACTACCTTCATTTGAAGGCAACCTCTCAGCATCCCAAATGTTCACCAACCATAGATAACGAATTCCCCTTGAAGAAGCAACCTAAAACAAACTTCCTTTTTAAAAACGGATAAACCTGCTTTGAGACCAGCATAGTACAGTAAACAAAGCCAGCAGCACAGTACGAGTCGTCGGAGCTCGACTCACCATCGTAGGAACGCCACTCGGATTTGTGTTTTTTGTGCTTTTTCCCCATTTCAGTCCGCGAGCCTCGGCGACTAGAACGGGATTTCAGTGGTTCATCCAGACTGCCCCCAAAGCGCGTCTTCAGAAGACAGGAGCCATCATTGCGAGCTTCACTGCCCCCGTGACCTCTGACTCTCGGGATCGCTTCCGGGGGAGCGCTCAGTGGCGGCTTGTTTGAGTTGGAAGGCTGAAGCGAAAAGGAAGCTGGCAGCGCGTTGCAGGTAAACAGAGAGAGAGAGAGAGAAGACGACGAAGAGAGGTAAATAATGTACCGCAGTAAACATTTAACGCAAACATTTGTTCAGGGCGGCTGGTGTGGCACACTGTACTAGAGAATGTCACAGTGCTGGAATTTTACAGTGGCGCTTGCCAGGGTTGTGCCCACAGGCCATATCTCCAAGTCCATAAATCCGGGGCAGAGTTTATAAATGTCTTGCTCAAATGACCAGAATGAGGGATCCAGTTTCAATAGTGGCACTTCAGGAAAGCTATTGCAACTTTGAGGTTTGTTATTATTTTATGCCAGTTACTTCAGAGATAGGTCCATCCATTTCAGAGGGGATAGAAGCAGGGATAGTTGAGAGGTATATGGCTGCCCCGTAGCTCTCAAGTCAATCCATGTAGCTGTAACACATTGCTACCAACTAGTGGGGGAGGTCTTACTTTTTATTTATTGAAAATGTTTCACCAGGAGAGGCACACTGAGCAAAACGATGCTGGTCTCAGGGTGCGATGGGAGGAGTATACATAAAACAAACAATGGGTTGAACTTAGAGTCAAGCAATTCAAACAATTGTTACATGGGTAGTGTGGCTAGACAAACTTATTACACGTGGAGACACTACATACTTGTGCCACAAGAAGGGTGGCATAACATATTTGATTACACATCTAGAACTATACATGGTTACATAAGTGCCTATATCTAGAGATTGAAGTGAAATAAGATGGTCCAAGTTGGCAGAGCGAACTGGGAGCCTAAGCTTGGGTCCAAGGGGAGGTGACTGGTCTGGGTAGTCAAACATTGGGAAAGATGAGGGGATTGACTTGGGGAAGATATTGACGGGAATAAGAAGGGAGGAGCAGAAGTGTCAAGAGTGGGTAAGTGCATGGATTGTTAGGGCAAATATATAAGCCAGTCATTTGGGCGACTGACCCAGCTGGTCAGGTGCATAAGGAGGAGGGATGGGGGAGGAGGAGTCAGTCAGGGGGAGGTCAGGGGCAGGTACAGTTGGGTGCGAAGAAGTTAGTGAGGGCAAAGGATAGAGAGTGTTTGGAGGAAGAATGGCGGATTTGGGCCGGCAGGTCATTCCAGAGCTTAGGAGGTAAGAGAAAGCCGATTGGCCTGTGGAGGTTCTTTGGTGAGGGATAGCTAATAGCCTGGAGTCAGTAGACCTGAAGGCGTGAGTGGGGGTTGGCTGGGAAGATGGGGAGAAAACGAGGTAGAGCGGAAGGGAACTGAGCCAGAAGTTAGAAATGAATTTAGCACTGTGAAGTAGGCGCCGGTTGCTCAGAGATGGGAGGGCCAGTGAATGGAAGGGCTCGCAGTGATGGGTGCGGGGGGCATCGAGGGCGAAGCGGCAGAAAACGTTGAAGAGGAGGTCCAGTCTGGATAAGGTGGACTTGGAGGCAGAGCTGTAGACAACATCGCAGTAGTCGAAGGAAGGTAGAATCATTTTCTGGACAATTTTGCGTCTCACAGGAAGCAGGAGACTAGTGTGGTTTCTATAGAGGGCGCCAAGCTTATGGTGCAGTTTTGATAGGATGGCGTCCCGGTGGGTGGAAAAGGAGAGGTGACGATCAAGCCAAACCCCTAGGTACCTAAAGGAGGGCACATCTTAAAGGATGGTGTTATTTAGGGTACGGAAGATCAGAGGGGATGTAAGTCTGGATAGTCTCTGTCTAGTGCCGAAAGACATAGACAGTTTTCTTGGCATTTAGGGAGAGTTGGTTGGAGTTGAACCAGTGTTGTACTTTGTTTATACAGAGTCATTGCTAGAATCACCTCTCAGACTCTGAATTTAACACCCAATTAGCAATTCCTACTCTTGAAACGTAGACTTTGACGGCAGATAAGGACCGATTGGCCCTCTCAGTCTGCCCATTTCCCTACCTATTGGATAAGCTGCAGATCCTGGTTAACCAACAGACTACTTCCTCCTAGCCCCCACTAGAATTGCCTTATGTCTGTCCCATGCATTCTTAAATTGCCCCACTGTTTTTGACCCCACGACCTCCTCAAGAAGGCTGTTCCATGCGTCCACCAATCTTTCTGAAAAAATACTTCCTTACGTTGCCCCGAACCGTCCCTGTCTTATCTTCATATTTTGCCCTCTTGTTCTTCCACATCACTTTTTCTGAAGGATGCTACCCTCTTGGACTTTGTTGATTTCCTTGAGGCAGGGGTCAACCTTAACTTTTTTTTGCAGTAGCCAGCCAGGCTGGTGGACCAGAGATTGCACTAGCCCGAAGAAGTTTGCACTAGCCCGCAGTCAATATGGTTAACAGTGATTTGTTAAACAAAAGGTAGATAAAATCTAAATGTAGCAAGCATGTGTCTGAATTTATTTTAAACCTAAGTTACAAATGAACTTTATGAAATAAAATACTATATATATATATATATATATATATATATATATATATTGTATACACAGTATATGCACACACATACATACGTACAGACATATGCAATATTCAGTGTAGTCATTGTCTTAATATCGGTGTCTTAAAGTTGTTAATATAAAAGTCAAATGATCCTTCAATGTTGCTGGACTGTGTGGTGTCAGGTGAGAGTGGCTCAATGTCACGCACACTTGTATTACTATCACAGTCCCTTACAGTATGTCTGAATGATCAGAATAGACATCTTCAGCATCAGGCCATGACAAGACATGGCCAGTCTGTAGCCTCCTTCTTCTCTCTGCACTGAAATTGTATAAACTGATGGCATCCTGGGGCTGAAACTTCTCAATGTCTGGTGAGTTCATCTGGATCAACATCAGGTCAGTTAATGTGTCTGAGCGCAGTTTGGAACGTAGCTTGGATTTGGTGATCTTCATCTGACTAAATCCCCTCTCAGCCTCTACAAAGATTACAGGCAATGTCAACAACAGATCCACCAGGGCAAGAATGTTGGGGTATTTCTGCTGATATGCTGCATTCTCTTTCTCCCATAAAGCTACCAAGTCCGAGAATTATTGCCAAGAATCTCCTGGAGGACACTGTCCTGGAGTTGCACTGACAGCTGACTGGGGAAATCCGTTGGGAAGACTGAGTTTGGCCAAGCCGAGTTCTCGGGTGTGGCGGGGTACTTAACTACTTTTTATCCATGAGGTTGGTGGATCAGGGAACAAAAACAGATACACTGAGTGCTCTATGCTTAATTGAGAGTGAGGGAGAGAGAGCGAATTAACTGAAAATGAACTTGCAGCACAGCCACATTGATTGCAGCTAATTAAGCTGTTCTCATTTCAGTCAGTATATTTTTAATTGCTGGGACTCACTCGGCAGATGAAGAAGTTTGGACTAGTATCGGGCGGGGGGTGGGATTCTTTGCTACCATTACTAGACTGAGACCTAACCTGTATAAGCCCATTTTCTCAGTGGAGCTACCTGTGTCTTTATTTCAGTTTTGGAAGTTCATACCACAGGGACAATAGACAAGGCTGAAAAGAACAGTGAAGGCAGGTCAGAATGCTGGTTTAACCTCCCTGTGTTCCTCTTGGAAGTCTTTTTTTTTTGTGTGATTAGTGGTCTCACTGTTCAGATGGCACACTGGTGTGAATGGTGGCAAATCTGGCGATGTTTTACTGGGGTGGGGGCGCGGCAGAGACCTGCTATGTTAGTTAGCAGCCAGTTTTCTCACTGGCGCATATCTGCTGCTTCAGAGTTTTGAAGGCAGCTTCTCAGATGATTACCACAGGAACAAAGCTAAAATAAACAGAACAGCAGAGGCCAGGTCGAAATGCTAGCTTTCCTTTTTTCTGCAGTCTGTCTGTCTCTGATTACATTTATTAGCTAGCAGTTTGGACGGACTCAACTGTGTGAATGCTGCCCTAGTAGTCTCAACTGAATGATATGTTTTATGTTTGCGATCTCACTGTTCTGACTGCACCATGTCCTGAATGCTGTACTGGGTGGTGGTGGTGTTCAGTTTGACTGGGGGGGGCCGGGGTTGCGATCTCAGTGTTCCAATCGTGCCCAGAATGCTGCTGTTTTTCTTTTGGTTTACTTGTTTTACTTTGCGGTCTCACTGCTCTGACTCTGCCGATGTTTTTTTTTTTTTCTTTGCCGCATGACTGCCACACAGCATAACAGGCACAGAATGGAACTGCAGCTCATTCACCCGAGGAATTGCACTAGCCCAACCGGGCAAGTAACAGAGATCCTGCACTAGACCGCAACAATCTGCACTAGTACCCGGGCTAGTAAATGAATGTTAAGATCGACCCCTGCCTTGAGGTACTTGAAAGTTTCTGTCATGTCCTCCCCCCCCCTCCTTTCCACGAGGGTACACATATTAAGCTCCTTTAGTTTCTGTTTGTATGGCTTCTGGTGCAGACTCTGCACCATTTTAGTTTCCCTCCTCTGGACTGCCTCCATCCTGTCTGTGTCCTTGCAGAGATGGGGTCTCCCAAACTGTATGCAGTACTCCGGATGGGGTCCACCAGCTGTCTGTACAGAGGGATAACTTCCTGTTTTCTACTGGTGATGCCTGTCCCTGTACATCCCAGTATCCCCAACCCTTCTTACTGCCTTCTCATTGCGCCTACCTTTAGGTCATGATATGACTACCCCAGGTCCCTTCCATTTTGGTGTTGTTAATGCCCCTCCCCACATTGTATACTATTCCTAGGTTTTTGTTTCCCAGGTGCATTACTTTTGCACTTCTTTACATTGAATCTAAGCTGCCATACTCGACCATTCCGCCAACCTTGCCAAGTCCCTTCTCATCCTTTCCACCCCTCCTTGTGTATCAACTCTGTTGCAGATCTTTGTGTCATCTGCAAAGAGGCATACTTTTCCTTCCAGTTCCTCTGCAATGTCACCTATAAAGACATTAAAGAGGACTGGTCCCAGTACTGAACTCTGCGGTACCCCGCTAATAATCCCCTTTCTACGGAGTGGACTCTGTTTACTATTACCCTCTGCATCCTGTTGTCTAGCCAATTTTTTTACCCAGGTTACCACTCTGGGACCCACTCCCAGGATGGCTAACTTGTTTATGAATCTTTTGTGTGGGACTGTATCAGATGCCTGGCTAAAATCTAGGTAGGCCACGTCCACAGCCCCTCCCTGGTCTACTAATGTGGTCACCCAGTTAAAGAAATCTATTAGAGTCATCTGACATGACCTTTCCTGCTGTGAAATCCATACTGCCTTGGGTCCTGTGCCCTGTTGCCCTCTTAAGTACTCAACAATTCTTTCTTTCAGAAGTGATTCTATCATTTTCCCTACCACTGAGGTCAAACTAACAGGTCACATAGAAACATAGACTCCGACGGCAGACAAGGACCGCCCGGACCACCTAGTCTGCCCATTTCCCTACCTATTGGATAAACTGTAGAGCCTAGTTAACCAACAGCCTACTTCTTCCTACCCCGCCACCAGAATTGCCTTATGTCTGTCCCATGCATTCTTGAATTCACCACTGTTTTTGACCCCACGACCGCCTCAGGAAGACCGTTCCATGCGTCCACCACCCTCTCTGTGAAAAAATACTTTCTCACATTACCCCTGAGCCACCCCCCCTCAATCTTCAAATCGTGCCCCCTTGTTCTTGCACGTCTCTTTTTCTGAAAGATGCAACCCTCTTGGACTTTGATTCCCTTGAGGTACTTAAAAAGTTTCTATCATGCCTCCCTCTCCCTCCTTTCCACAGGGTATACATATTAAGCTCCTTAGTTTCTCTTCTGTAGGCTTCTGGTGCAGACCCTGCACCATTTAAGTGCCCTCCTCGGACTGTCTCCATCCTGTCTATGTCCTTGTGAGATAGGGTCTCCCGAACTGTACGCAGTACTCCAGATGGGGTCCACCAGCTGTCTGTACAGAGGATAACAACTTCCTGTTTTCTACTGGTGATACCTCTCCCTATGCATCCCAGTATCCTCCCAGCCCTTCTTACTGCCTTCTCACATTGCTTGCTTACCTTTAGGTAATCTAATATGACTACCCCAGGTCCCTTTCCAGTGTTGTTGTTGTTAATACACCCTCCCCATTGTGTACTCTTCCCCTGGGTTTTTGTTTTCTAGGTACTTTACTTTGCAGTTCTTTGCATTGACTCTAAGCTGCCATGCATTTGACCATTCCTCCAACCTTGCCAAGTCCCTTCTCATCCTTTCCACCCCCCTTGTGTATCAACCCTGTCGCAGACCTTTGTGTTGTCTGCAAAGAGGCATACTTTTCCTTCCAATCCCTCCGCAGTGTCACTTATAAAGACATTAAAAAGGACCAAACCCAGTACTGAACCCTGAGGTACCCTGCTAGTAACCCCGTCTCTGTAGTTTCTGCCTCTGCCTTGCTCCCACTTTTGTGAAGGGAATCACATCCACCTCCTCCAGTCCTCAGGTACCACTCCATCCTCCCATGATTTTTTTTATAAAGGGTAGTCAGTTGTGTCACTAGTTTTCCCCTTGATTCTTTTAGAATTCTGTGGTGAATCCCCTCAGGCCACATTGCTTTGTCCACCTTCGATTTTAGGAGTTCTTTCAGGACCCTTTCTTCTGTGAATGGACTGGTATCGACCCCCCTATCCAGAGTGCTTCTATTGATTGATTTAGGTACTTCCCCCTCCTCTTCTTTTGTGACTACTGAGCAGAAGTATGCATTCAGTATCCCTGCTTTGTTTACTGTCACCCCCTCTCCTTTATTAAGCCTCACTATCCCTCCTTTGGTATTTCTTCGCTCTCTAATGTACCTGAAAAAGGTTTTATCCTCCTTCTTAACTGGGTTGGCTATATTTTCCTCGGTTTGGGCTTTTGCTGTTCTGGCTGCCTTCCCTGCTTCCTTCTGCTTTAACTAGTACAGTTCTCAGTCCTGCTCCTTCTGTGTTTCCTTATACTTCCTGAATGCTATTTTTTTTCCTGACCTTCCTTGCCACCTCTTTTGAGAACTATAGTGTTTTTTTCCCTTTGTTTTGTTTATTTGCTTCACACAAAGGCTTATTGCCTCTGTGATGGCAGTTTTGATTTTTCTCCATTGTTCCTCCACCCCTCCTTCTTGCCTGATTGCTAGTGCTTTTCTGAGGCACTCTCCCAGTTTGCCGAAGTCAGCCCTCCTAAAGTCCAATACCCTCGCTTTTGTATGGCTTGATTCTACAGCTGTGTTTATCGTGAACCACACTGTTTGGTGGTCGCTTGTTCCCAGATGGCTACCCACTTCTAAATCTGAGAGTCTCTCTTCATCCCCATTTGAGAGTATTGGGTCTAAGATTGCTTCCTCCCGAGTGGGTTCCAACACTAGCTGTCTGAGGCATGCCCCCTGTAGGGCATCGAGAATGACCCTGCTCATGGATGTAGCTGCAGCAAAGGTGCTGCAGTTAACATCTGGTACATTCAGGTCCCCTCAACAATATCTCCTCTTTTTCTGCCATTCTAAAGATACCTTCTATCATTTCCTTGTCCATTTCCTCCCCCTGAGACGGAGGGGGGGGGGGCCTGTATACAACCCCAGTGCGGATTGTGGTGCCATTTCCTGTCTCAGGGTGACCCACAGTGTCTCCTTTCCTCCTGTTTACCCTTTAGTTCCATTGCTTTGATCTCTTCCCTTATGTAGAGAGTTACTCCTCTTTTACCCTCCTGTCCCTCCTGTAGATTGTGTACCCTGGTATGTTGACATCCCAGACATGGTTCTCTGTGTACCATGTTTCTGTGACTGCCACGATATCCAGGTGTCCCTTTTTCATTAAGGCCACAAGTTCAGGGAGCTTGTTACCCAGGCTATGGGCATTGGTATTCATCGCCCTCCATTTTTTGATGGCCTCCCTCCTTTTCAGCCCCATCCCTGTCCTTACTGCCTTTTTCTCCATTTATCCCTGTCCTGCTCCCTATCGACTTCTCTACTTTGGTGTTTCCCCCGCTAACTACCCTGTTTTGTGGTGAAATGACTGGGATTTCCGTGCTTCTTTTCAGTGCCTCCCCCCTTGGCTAGTTTAAATGCTTGCCAATGAAACATTTGACTCTATCACCTAGGGTCCTGGTTCCCCTCTTGGACAGATGCAGACCATTGTGCCAGTATAGGCCTGTATCCCTTCAGGTGGATCCCAGTCCCCAGTGAAGCCAAAACCCTGAGCTCTGCACCAGTTTTTCAACCATTCATTGAATCCCATGGTGCGGAGTACCCTAGCCTCACCCATGCCATAGACAGGCAGCACCTCTGAGAAGGTTACTGTGCGTGCTAGTTGTCTAAGACCCCTCCCCAACTCCACAAACTCCTCCTGCACTGCTCTGATCCCATTCCCAGCAAGGTCATTTGTCCCTAGGTGGACAATGATGTCCAGCTTCCTCTCCTGTGCAGCTGCTCCCGCAATCCTGAGGATTCGCTTCCTGTCCCTCCAAGCCATGGTGCTGGGCAGGCGCCTTACCTCCCTCTCTCCTTACCTCCCTCCCCCAGTTCTACCTCCCTAACGATTGAGTCCCTCACCAGGAGTTGTTTCCAGGACCCTTATGCTACTGTAGCTAACTTGGAGGAGACCACTGCGGCAACTCAGGCTGAGCTTAAACTAATTCAGACTTGCATCGCTGATGTGGAACACAGTTTTAATGGAAGTAGTGACTCACACAGACCTTCACAACTTGGCCCTCCTGTACCTCCTGCAAAAGGATAAAGCCATCATTGCTAAACTGGACGACTTGGAATCCCGTTCTAGGATTAACAATGTCTGCCTGTATGGTTTGCCTGAGGGGACAGAGGCAGAAGTCATGACTGAATCTGTGGCTTCTCTTTTAAAAGATATACTGGACTTGCCAGCAGATGAGGCCCTGAACTTGGAGCAGGCGCACTGTGCCCTAGTGCCAAAACCTTGCTCGCCAGAGGTTAGATCCTACCCATTGTGATGAAATTCCTGGACTGCCGCACTAAGATGGTCGTGCTCCGCAAAGCCTGGGAAAAGAAAGATGTGCTCTTTGATGACAAGCGACTCCTCTTTGAACATGACTTTACCACACGCCAGGTGGAGCAGTAACGTCACATCCTGGAGATAATCAAAGCCCTTATGGAAAAAGGAGTCAAGGCCCAACTTTTTGCTCCGGCACAGCTCAAAATCTATGGGGAGAACAGCTATCAGTTTTTCTGCAGCTCTGACGAGGCAGTGGATGTGCTTCAAGCCTTTGGGGTGCCCTTCCCATCTTCCCACCTCAGAACTCAACATTGAAGACTTAGAGAAGGAGCTGAGAGGCCACACCTGGACCACGCCGAAAACCGGCAAGAAGAGGCAGAAACAGTAGGCCAGCTCGGCAGCTGCCACATGAAAGGAATTGTGGCAGAATGGTAAGAAACCGGGACCAGCATTAGTGGAGCAAGCTGACCCCCAGAACCACACTTAAGTGACCAGAAGGTACTGTTTTTTCATTTTTGTCTTTTAGGGCTGAGACTGTGGCGAACTGGTCCTACAGTCTTTGACTGGTCTCCTTTATCCATCAACTGGCCATAAATGACATTTACAGACTCTGCTGGTCATCAACTACCTGCCAGTTCTGTCTTATACCCTCTATACATTGCATAGAGCTGTGAAGTGACCCTTGTCCATGGGTGCACTGCCCGATTAGCGGGGAGGGGGACGACCCAGTTGTTTCAGGATGCATCCTTTCACTGTTTAAACTTTACCTTTTATGAGTTAGTCAGTTAGTTAAAACTTTATTTTTTGACAGGGTATGAACTTCAGGCTCGAAGGACCTATTTACAAAGTTGTCCTGTGCCAACATAAAAAAACATCCATTCCATACATTTTTTTTTTTTTTTTTGTAGACTTTTTATGCACCCTACCTTCGGGGCATCTCTCAGGCTCCCATGCTCATCTTGCAGCTCCACCGCCCGTCTGAACTGTCCCTCGCAGTCTGCATAGGGTTCAGGAGCGCCGGACTCTCCTGACCCCACGGAGAGGCTCCGGTATCCCCAGGGGGAGGTGCGAAGGTACGTCCGACATTGGACGTGTGGCCTTGGGCTACTGAAGATCGCCATCACCTCACTCGCCGATAGAGGGAATTTTGCTTGTTTTCTCCCCGAAGCTCGGACATGCAATGACGTCCAGCTCAGCTGATGCACGCTCCCGTGCATCCCCGAAAGACGTCCGCCGCAGCTTCAACCCCTGCTTACTGTGGCACCTCCAGCTTCTTCTAGAGGTCGCCTGTGCATCGGCTGGTGAAATCCCCTCTGCCTGAGGAAGGAGCAGTCCTAGGGACGCTCAATCCTTCTCATCCCTGCCGACCCGGCTCGCTCTCAAACCGTCGCCAGCGAGGCACGAGGTGGTTGGCCCAGCACCTCAACCTCCTACCAATGGGCGGTTCCATACATTTTTTACATACAAATACTAAATCACACAACATCTCACCAGTAAATATACAAAAGTTTTGTGGAATATTCAGTGATATTGTCTCTTTTCCACATTACTGTAAATACAAATACTATAGATGTTTACAATTCAATCTAGAAGACTAGGTTTGCTGGCCAAGGCACCTAACTTCACCTGAGCTGTTTTCTTCTAGGTTGCTTGAAAGGACAGAGCAAATAACCTTACCAGAGCAAGGAAAAGGATTAAGGCTTCTTTCGGCTAGGCAGATTTACTGTGTGTTATTTTTATTTTGTACTCACAGGTATTGTTACTGTTTATTGCTTTATTTTTCACTGATTCAGATTGTTGTTGCTGGGAATATCTTCTGCTGCATTATTAATGGGTGTGCCTACAGGTGTGTGCTTACAGATTACTGCTGTAATCTTCTGATTCAAATTGTTTTTTGCAAAGTATATCTTCTGTTACTGCTTTTATTTTTCTCGGTAACAAAGTGTTTCTTACAGGGTATATCTTCTCTGAAATTATTACAGGTGGTGCTTTACAGGTTTTACAGTTTTAGCTATCATTAGGATAAGCTTTCAGGGCTACTGCATTTGTTGCTGGCTGATTGTTTCTGCTCTTACCTCCTTGTTTCTTTCATCCGTGGTTCTTCTTTTTCGGCAGGGGAAGGGCATAGCCACCCAACCCCATCCCCAACCACCCCACTCTACACTCCTTTTATAGGGTAGCACAGTCGTGACATTTCCTGTAGCAAAGCAGGAAGGGGCGGATCAGAGGGGTATGCACACAGTGACCTCATTTACAGGGGCACTAGTAATTTAACTTGTTTATAACAAGTTATACAAAAACAAACAAACAAAACACAAAATCAAACTTTTGCTTTCATTTTTTTCCTTCTAATTACTCTGACCAGGTTATAAACCCAGCAACTTATCTGGAATGGATATCATTAACTGCAGGTACTGCGGAGCACTTTTCAGAAGGGCAGTTTTACAGGATTTAGGACACTGTCCTACATGCTGGGCCATTGGAGATCTAAGGGCTCAGCTCCAGGCAGCATGGGCAGAGATTGCGTGCCTCAAATTGCATTTCAAGAGGAAATATATTATAGGAACCGCCCACCATTTCCCCAACATCCAACAGAAGCACCTCGTCCGCAGAGGGTAGTTGGTCCGGGAGGTTGGCAGGTGGTTAGGAGGGGCAAATCGGGTGCCCCATCACTCGGTGCTCTCCAACATATCACCTTCACAAACCATATAAAAACTACAAACAGGTATCTGTCTCTTTCTCCGAAATCAATCAAAGGGGTAGAGGACACTGCAGCACAGGAGCTAGCACAACAAAACTCGTCCAAAACAGGAACCAGAACAAAAAAAGCAAAAAGAAAATTCAAAAGACTTCTGATCATAGGAGACTCCATGATTCGGGGAGTTGATACGTATCTCCAGCCAGGGGTAATGGTCAGATGTCTCTCAGGTACATCAGCGTGGAGAGACACTGACTGCATTACTAAAATTGTTCAGGAAGCGGGAGAAAACATTGACATCCTGGTACACATAGCCGGTCAGTTGTGGAGACCAAGGAACACCTGACCAGGCTGGGTGACAGACTATCATTCATTTAGTCTGGCATCTCCCTCTCTGAGATCCTGCCAGTCTGGGAGCGCGGGGAAGATGGATGGAAGGTCAGAGAAGGGGAGATAGGGGAGCTCAACATGTGGCTCAAGGGCTGGTGCCAGGAAAAAGGACACAAATTTGTAGGGAACTGGCAACAGTTTTGGGAGCGAAAGTTCTTTAAATTTGATGGACTGCATCTGACTAAGGAGGGAGTTAGTGCATTGGGGCAGAAGTTTGACGTCTTTGCAGAATATTTAAACTAGCGAATGGGGATGGGGCACAGCACCCCATACGTCGAATGGAAAGAACACCCCTCCCCCCTCAGCTAGTGGTCAAACAGGAGTTCAAAATATTTGTAGTTCATTTGCATCACCAGGTAATGAAAAAGGTTCAGCTCCCCATATGACGCACAGGGGAAACGCCAGACGTCGCCCAGCAACTAACACCGAAATTTGGCCAATGGAAAATCATGTACACAAATGCTCACAGTCTGGGGAAACAAGATCCCAGACCTGCAGGCAATAATGACAGAGGCTAAACTGGACATAGTAGCCATTAGCGAGACATGGTTTACCAGTAACCACACTTGGGAGACTTCAGTACCTGGCTATGTACTGTTCAGAAGAGACTGAAAGGGGGGGGTGGAGTGTCCCTTACGCCAATGAAAATATCAAAGCTACAGAAATTCAGAATACACATAAGGAGCCAGAAGAAGTGTGGGTCACCCTGGAAACAGGAAATGGAGAGACAATCTTGAACTGGGATTGTGTACAGAACCTCCAGACCAGGGGAGGACATAGACACACAACTGTTAGAAGGTATACAAAACATGACAGCTAAAGGGGAGGTTCTGATAATGGGAGACTTCAACATGCCAGATACAGATTGGTCAGTACCAGCAGGAACATCTGTCAGAACTAGACACATGGTGGATTCCCTGCAGGGTGAGGGCCTCAAACAACTGGTACAATGACCCACAAGAGACAGAGCTGTCCTAGATCTAGTACTGACTAACAGGGAAAGGATCACAGATCTCCAGGTAGAAGGTCACCTGGGGGCCAGTGACCATCACATGGTATGGTCCAATTTGGCTACTAGAACTAAATCATCCCATTCCAAGGTATAAATATGGGACTTCAGAGGAGCTGACTTTGATGAGATGGCCAACAGAGTTAAGCTAGCCCTGGCAAAAAGAAATACAGGTGATGGGGTACAGGCAAAGTGGGCAAGCATTAAAGATGCAATACTTGAAGCAACATCCCATTGTGTTAGAAAGAAAAGGAAGTGCAAAAGAAGAAGGAAACCACTTTGGTTCTCAAAAACAGTAGCAGAAAAAGTCAGAGCTAAAAGGCTGGCCTTCAGGAAATATAAGGGAACGCAGCAGGATGAAGATAGGGAGGCATACCAAACTTCCCTAAGGGAAGCAGGGAATGCAGTAAGGCAGGCAAAGGCCCAAACCGAGGAAACACTAGCACAAACAGTAAAAGAAGATGACAAGACTTTCTATAGATACATTAGTGAAAGGAAAAAGTCTAGAGGGGGTAATGCTAAGATCAAAGGGGATAAGGGGGCATGTGTGGAGGAGGACCATGTAAAAGCATCTATCCTAAATATGTACTTCTGTTCAGTGTTTACTGAAGAGAAGGTAGGGCAGGGTCCACAGCTCAGCACCATGGACACAGGGGGAGGGAGGTGTGCACTAGTCCCTTCACAAAAGAAAGGGTCCTACAAGAGCTTGATAAGCCCAGGATGGACAAGGCAATGGGACCTGATGGCATACATCCCAGGGTACTAAAGGAGCTAAGGGTGGAACTAGCAGAGCCATTATCAGAACTGTTTAGTGAGTCTCTGAGCACAGGAGAGGTCCTAGAAGACTGGAGAAGAGCTCATGTGATACTGCTCCATAAGAGTGGTAGGAGAGAGGAGGTAGGGAACTACAGACCAGTCAGTCTTACCTCAGTAGTGGGCAACATTATGGAGGCACTCCTTAAGGAAAGGATAGTGCAGCACCTGGAATCCATAGGAGCACAGGATCCAAGACAGCATGGGTTTACAAAAGGAAGGTCCTGTCAAACTAATCTCTAGATTTCTTTGACTGGGTAACCAGAGTGGTGAACCAAGGGGTAGCAGTTGATGTCACCTACCTTGACTTCAGCAAAGCTTTTGATACTGTTTCACATAGAAGATTGATTAATAAGCTGGGTAGACTCAGGGTGGGTCAGAAGTTGGTCAACTGGGTGGCAAACTGGTTGACGGGCAGAAAACAGAGAGTGGTGGTAAATGGTATACAGCCAGAAGAGATGCAAGTCACAAGTGGGGTACCTCAGGGATCAGTCCTGGGGCCAGTCCTCTTCAATGTCTTCATCAGTGACATTGCAGAAGGACTGGAGGGTAAGGTTTGTCTGTTTGCAGATGTCCCCAAGATCTGCAACAGAGTAGATGATCCAAATGGGGTGGGCAGAATGAGAAGAGATCTGGATAAACTAGCAAAATGGTCAGAAGAGTGGCAACTTGGATTTAACGCAAAGAAGTGCAAGATCATGCACATAGGGAAGAGAAACCCTGAAGCCACCTATAGGCTGGGAGGGGAGTAGCTGGCAGTCACAAGGGAAGAAAGAGACTTGGGCGTCATCATTACAGATGACCTGAAATCATCCAAGCAGACCACTAAAGCAGTAGGTAAGGCTAGAGGGATGTTGGGGTGTATTAGTAGGGGTATCACAAGTCGGAAGAGGAGGTAATAATCCATCTCTACAAGACACTGGTTAGGCTCCATCTGGAGTACTGCGTGCAGTACTGGAGGCCACACCTTCACAAGGACATTAACCAAATTGAGGCAGTCCAGAGAACAGCAACCAAAATGGTAAAGGGTCTGCATCAGAAAACATACGAGGACAGATTAACGGAACTCAATATGTATACTCTAGAGCAAAGGAGGGAGAGAGAGGGTGATATGATTGAAACATTCTAACACCTTAAGGGCATTAACAAGGTGAATGAGTCTAACATGTTTCAATATAAGAAAAATAGCAGGACAAGAGGACACAGCATGAGATTAGAGGGAGGCAGATAAAGGGGTAATGTGAGGAAGTTCTTTTTCACAGAAAGGGTGGTGGATGCATGGAATGGCCTACCTCAGGAAGTGGCAGATATGAATACAGTGCAGGGCTTCAAACAGGCATGGGATAGGCATAAGGGAGCAATACAAATGAGTATGAATAGATAGGCCATTGACAGAGCAAAGACCGATGGCACATTCATAAGGCAGAAAAAGAAATAGGCAGACTGGATGGGCCTTGCTGTCCTTATCTGCCGTCAACTTCTGTGTTTCTATGTAAGTGCAGGTGCAAACTTTTTTTTTTCCCAACTTCTCTTTATTCAAAAGATCAGAGTACATCATACATAAAACCAAAGGCTTTGGTAATCGTAACCATAGCAAGTACAGACCCACATATAGAACCGTTCCAGAGTCGCATTCTATTATTATGCTTTATAGTTTATTATCTTGGATCCAGTTTTATTTTCACCAAAGTTATGTCGTATTATGGAGTTAGTAATCTCATACTCTAGCATTAATCAACATATGTTGGTTAATAAACTCTTTACACTCCAACTTAATATCTTAACAAAAAAACTAAATACAACTTCTATTATGCATAGACTGGAAGGAAAAAAGAATGGTAAGTGATGTACACTAAAATGAAATTTCATTTATAAATCTTATTCTTATATTCCAGGGGATATAAAGGGCAGAGGTGTTTTAATGGGTGGGTATTCCTCTTTGTCAATTAAAAAGATTCACTGCTCTGTCAATTCACATCTCACTTCTCTGTTTATTCTAACGGTGTGTTAGGGTTAACCCAATAGAGTCCCTTTTTGAGGGACGGTCTCCCTTTGTTAATTAGGGCTTGAAATCCAAAGTAACCAGGGGTTCCATAAGTCCCTAAACTTCTCTTTCCTAAGACCAATCCTTGCTGTTAGGCGTTCCATCTCACAGATGGTGTTTACTGTGCTTCACCACTCTGATAATGAGGGGGAGTCACTTTTAAGTCAGTGGGATGTGAGACATTTAAGGGGTGCCACCATAAAAACCTGAGCTAGCTTTCTCTGAGGAGCCGGGAGACATAGGACTGGGGGTAATCCCAGCACCCATTCGGTCATCTCTCCAGGGATATTCACCATCAGCATCGTGTTAGTGGTGGGCCTTTCCTCCTCCCAAAACCCTCTTATAACTGGACAGTCCCAGAAAATGTGTAGGTGGGATCCTACTGAGCCACAGTTCCCCCCAACATTTATCTGAATTGGTTGTGTTGAAATGTTTTGTTGTTTTAGGGGTATAAAAGAACCTAATCCAAACTTTCTAATAGAATTCTCGCCAATTCGGTGAGGAGGTTACATCCTAAGGATATGCGTTTCACCCAAGAGTCCTCTGTTATCGGGTTCACTCCCTCCTTATGCCAGGCTTCTTTAATACTAAGTAATGGAATAGCCTCTTCAGAGATCATCCGGGTGTAGAGGTCTGAAATGTATCCCCCTCTGAGTTTATCTTTACCGTACTATACATAAAATCCTCCCATGGATTCTTCTGTCCACCTGCAAGGGCCAGGTGTGTTCCAGTAGTGTCTTATCTGCAGATATCTGAAAAATTCAGATTGGGGAAATTTAAATTTAACCTGGATCTGCTGAAAGGACAGGAGGACCTCCTTATCTACCATCTGTGCAAACCTTGTGATTTTACTTCTTTCCCATCTTTCGTAGCCTGAATCTGTCTCGGGGGGGAGTGTGGGTTATGTCTAATCAATGACAGTGGGCCTAAGTTACCCCCACCCTCCCACTTTATGTCTGACTGTCTTAAGAACCCTTAAAGAATGATGTATCCATGGGTTATTGATTTGGTTTATGAACTTCCTAGAAAGGGCCAGACACGGCAGAGCAAATAAGGGGAATGGGCACTTTCCATCATTCTCTATTTCATACCACCCAGAATCCAATCTCTGTTTGGCCCAGGTAATCACCGCTCCCATCTGGCCTGCCAAGTAGTAGGCCCTAAGGTTGAGCAGGCCAAGGCCCCATTGTGATTTTGGTTACCAGAGTACAGAATGTTTGACCCTGGGTCTGTGACCCCCCTCCCCCCCCCAATATGCATTTAGTAATGCCTGTCTGAAGTTTGGACCAAAATTCTGTGAGGATTGGAATCTGCAGAGTAGGGAAAAGAAATAAAAATCTTGGTAGTAGATTCATCTTTGCAGAGTCCGCCCTGCCTGCCAGAGTCAATGGGAGCAGTGACCACCTGGCCATATCCTTCTGCATGTAATCCCATAGTTTGTTATAATTAATACTAAATAACTTAGATAAGGCTGTGGTAACCTGCACTCCAAGATATCTCATTTGGTTGTTTATCGCCCAAGCAAATGGGAACTTCTTTTTCAACTCCGGAGGGCAGGTTCCACTTAAGATCAAGGCCTCTGATTTATTGTAATTAATTTTATACTCTGAGACTGCTCCAAAGATTAGGGGACCCGAACAGAAGTGTGACATGAGCCTCTGGGTTCCCCAAGAAGAATATGGAATCATCAACATATAACGCAACTCTATGTTCTATGGACCCCGTTAATACCTCCTCTATATTTGGGTTTTGGCAGATCGCTAGTGCCAAGGGTTCAAGGAAGATAGCAAACGGCACCGGGGAGAGTGGGCATCCTTGCTGGGTGCCTCTATGGATGGGGAACCTTCCCGAATTAACCCCTTTTATCCTGACTTGTGCTTGGGGGGCCTTGTAGAAATTTTCAATTATCCCTAAGAATTTAGAGCCAAATTGCATTTTCTCCATCGTCTTGTGTAAAAACCGCCAATTCACTCTATCAAACGCTTTTTCAGCATCCATAGATATAGCCAATTGGAAATTATTTTGATCTCTCTGAGCCGAAATAATATTTAGAAGCCGTCTGATGTTTTCAGATGGGTATCTTCCCGTTATGAAGCCTGTTTGGTTCGCGTGTACCAATTTAGGGGCCACTTTCTGCAGCCGATCTGCCAGAATGCCTGTAAACAACTTGAGATCCACATTTAACAAAGAAATGGGACGGTATGGGCCGCACTGCTCTGGGTCCTTGCCCTGCTTATCAATCACAGAAATCTGGGCATACCTCCATGAATCGGGGACATCCCTTCCCACCTGGATGTGATGGAATCATACCGAAAGAGGAGTCACCAGGTCCTCCTTTAGGACTTTATAGAACTCCAATGGGAGGCCATCCAGGCCTGGGGATTTCCCAATTTTTAAATCTTTAATTTTCTGTAATAGCTTCTGTCTGGTAATTAGGCCCTCCAAGAATTCCCTTTCCCCTGTTTCCAAAGTACTTAGAGGCAGGGAATCCAAAAACTGGTCTACTCCCATCGGGTGCAAGTCCTCAACTTCAGACCTATATAGGTTTTTGTAAAAGTTGGAGAAAGTCTCCTCAATCTTCACAGGGTCCGCTACTAGGGTATTCCCATCCTCCGGTTTTCTAACTCCTCCCACTGATCTGTTGACTACCTGCTTTGTCAGGGCTGCTGCCAGGACCCTCCCTGCTCGGTTGCCCTCCACATAATACTTTTGATTAACTCTACAGAGCATTCCTTCCCCCTGTTTAGCTAGGAGATTTTTGAGTTCAGTTTGTTTTCTAAACCAATTTCTTTTGTCATTGGGGTCGAGTGTTAACTTATGCCTAAACTCTGCTTCCCGCAGGTCTTGCTCTAACTTTTTCTGGTACTGTTCCGTTGTATGTTTTTCTCTCGAGCTGTACGAGATGATCTGAGCTGTCAGGTAAGCCTTAGGAGCATCCTGAGCCACAGAGGGAGATGGAGGCCCTATTCCATTGGTCTCCAGAAACTTCTCCACATGTTTCGAGATCTCTACTTTAAAATCTTCTGACTTCAGGAGACCAATGTTTAATCGCTAGTTTAAATTTCTGGTGGTCAGGACTATATTTTTATTTTGTTATTAATTTATTTATTGTATAATCAGATTTACAACCTTTGAGTCAGAGGCTTGTTTACAAAGGTACCTCGTCACAGGATCAACTGCGGGGGTGCATGGTCTGACCATGTCATAGGTAGAATGTTGGAGGCTTGAATGCGGGATAAGCTCTCCCCGGACAGTAAAAACATGTCTATACGTGAATAGCTCTGGTGTCTATAGGAGAAAAAAGTAAAATCCCTTTCCCCCGGGTGTCGGTGCCTCCAAGCGTCCCTCAGCCCCAGCTCACCCATTAAGTGCTTAAGATATTCTCCCTCTCTCTCTGTATGTGCTGCATGGCCTTTTTTATCCCATTTGGCTGATATCACCCTATTAAAGTTTCTCCAATAATATGAAGGGCCTCCGGCTCCTCCAGGGTCTTCAGCAGCCCCTTTTTAAGGAATATTTTGTTTTCCCGGGATTCATTTGGGGCATACAGGTTTAGGAGTACACAACGAACTCCATTTATTGTTACCTGTAGTTTAACATAGCGGCCTTCCGGATCTGCCTCTACAAGGTGCACCCTAATCGGAGTGTTTTTTCTGAGTAATATTGCTGTGCCCTTTCTATGTGGATGTTGTGACCAAGCAGCACTATAAACCTCCCCTACCCACATTCTACATAGTTTTGAATGTTCTAGTTCGGTAAGATGAGACTCCTGGATGAATGCCACATCTGCTTGGTATCTGCCCAGCTCCTGCAAGATCTTTGCCCTTTTAATTGGGCTTTTAAGGCCCTTTACAGTATACGAGATGAAAGTTAACACCATCTTTACAACTATGTGTCTTGTTCAGCTTATCTCTAAACCCTTCGATGAGGATACCCTTTTCCCCCTTCACCCCACATCTAATACCCTCCCCCTCTTCACCTCTACCATCCAAATTCCGCCTAGGCATTTTCAAACAACTTCAACAAGTTAATTATAAAAAGGGAGAAAAAAATCCATGAAGTAGAAGGAACAAGAAACAGCGAGGAGCTTTAACCCCTCTTAAATTAGAAATAACTTTAACTGTTGGCTTCCAAACATGTTTGTAATCCCCACCCCTATTGATGACCAATGGGTAGGATGGTGCAACACCCTCGGTTACACCCAACCCAAGCCCAAATGGGCTAAGAGGATAATGAGGTCTGTCAGCACTCTGCTGTAACTAACACCACTTCCCTGAGCTGCCCCCCTCACCCCACCCTAATGTAAACATAACTACTGATATCAAACACTGAGTCTCCACCGAGTTGTTATGACTATCTGAATGGAGAGAATTTCAAAACAATATTTCGACATATCAGAAGATTACTGGAGAAGGATGGCACCCCTTTATCTCCTCACTCATCGTTCCCACATTATTTCGCACTTCCCATGCCTCATACGTTCTATTTTCCACTGCTGTAAAGGGGTAAAGGCATACTTAGATAAACTCATAAACTTATGCCCTTCATGTGAGTGATATTTTCAAATCAATCCCTTCTGACCTCCCGTCCACAGTCCCCAGTCCATCTTCAAACTTAATGTCCCAGTCCAACCTTTTGAGCTAAATCTTTTTAATTTGGGTCCCTTACTCACAAATCTGCTGAAAGTGCACTGGCCTCCTTTGACGCCGACAGCCTTTTTTCATACTTGCTCTTTGTGCTGATTTTTCTGTGTTGGTCTCTGCTTGGGTCCTTTATTCTGTTTGGAACTTCTGCCTGAATGCTGCGGCAAGGAAGGGACCCGTGAGGGAGTCTGGGCTCTCGCCCCTTCTAGCTGGTCTAGTGGGACAGTGTCTGAACGGATGCCTGCAATCGATCATGCAGATCTTCCCCTTGGGCCCGCCACTGCGTACCAACGCCTCCCTTCCAACCCTCTGATTGTCTCCAGATTGAGTAGGGAGGTCACTGAAATGTCCTACTGCTTCAAAAACTCTGTTGCTTCTGAGATCCTGGAAAAGGTAAGAGTTCCAGAGTCCATTGTAATTTTTAAGGTGGCAGAGTAATCTAAGCAGGCTTCACCCCTTTAGCCCACGGTTGCTTTAAAATTGGGAACAGCTTCCTTCTGCAATCCATCATGGCGGGGGCGTAGTTGTGTTCAAAGAATAGCCTCACATCGCCGAACACTACCTCCTCCTTCACCCATGCTCTCTTCAAAACCTCTGTTTTAGTGCGATGGTCTAGGAAAGCTGTAATCACTGACCTGGGCCGTGCCTTCGGATCAGTGGGTCGGGCTGTTAGTGATCGATGGGCCCTTATGATATTAAGGGGATAGCCCTGCTCCAGACCTAGTAACTCTCTTAAAAGACTTTCCATAAAGGAGGTGTGTGAAAATATCTGACTGCTGTTTTCCAGCTGTATTCCCTCCATGTGTATGAATTCGTAATTCGATGTTGTCTCTTCCAGATCCTACTCCAGTCCCCCTGAATTAAATCTAGAGACATCTTTGCTTCCCAATTTGCTTGGGTAGTATCCATCAGGGGTTATGGTAGGTCGGTGAGGGCCTTATAAAACCTAGAAACTGTGTGGTTCGGACATGGGGTTTCAAATTGAATCTGTTGTAATAAGGTAAATACAGGGGGCAAGGGTTGGGGAGTAACATAGAGTCCCACAGCAGGGGTCGAAATTGGTACCCGCCTGCCAAATGCGGGTAGATTTCAGGTTGGGCAGGTGAAACTGTCCCTGCAGATGGGTGCCTGAAAAACCGAGTGTCTAAAATGCCGAAATAAGCATGGCCACACATCTCCTTTGTTTAGTTGGCATGCTTTCTGTTTGTTTTCAGCAGGGGAGGGTTGCTGCCGAGGGTAAAGAGCTCAGTCTGGTCCACCAGCTCTGCCAAGCTCCTGATTGGCTGCGACAGGGTGGGGGTGTGTCTAATGCCACGGGTTTAAATGCGGAAATGTTAGCTACATGCCCAAAATACCTTAAATTCCTGAAGTGACCTGCAAGATGGAAGATGCCCTGCATTAGTAACAGGACCCACAGAGAGAGAGTCGGAGCCTCTGGAAGTTCGACGTCTACGTCAGCGGATGAAGCTGCCATTTTGTTGCTGAGGCTACGGAAGTCCAGTTGGGAGAAAAGAAAGATGGAAGGGGGGCTGCCTTTTGACATTCGCTCAGCTGTCAGGCTGGGAGCCGTGTCATCTCCGAATCCAGTCCAGTCAGGAGTGACAAGAGAGAGACTCTGGTTCTGCCTTTCCCACTTGCTGTCAGCTGGCGAAGCTGCCACGGGAGATTTCAGGCAACTGAGTTAAGGGAGACAGCCACCGATCGACTCGGGCACTACGGCAGAATTTTGAAACGTGCAGTGAGCCAGCAGCTATGGAGCGCAGCACTGACATTCCGATCGGGCTCTCCACCAACCTCTGCATCCTCAACTAATTTCTGCAGCCCTACTAAAGTAAGGTATGGGTGCGCTGTTAAAATAAATAAAATTACTCACTAGGTGGCTGTACAGACTGGCTGACATGAAGAGCAGTCAAGAGTGTGTCCCGGCCCATAGCTTGCTAAGGTTCTTTGACATGTTACTGTTGTAGCAGGGAGGGGAGAAGTTAGGAAACAAAATAGATGTTCTACATTTCTTTTGTGCCTGAGCAGGAGCAACTTACAGAGCTGTGTTCAAAAAACAAAAAAAACAAACACCTGCTCAGCTGTAACTGTTTGCAGGGAAGGAGCAGTTTTAAAGCAAAACAACCAGTGTGACATGTCTGCAGACTACTTAGACTCGGGGCCGGATATTCAAACTGCGCTATTTTACATGGCAGGCCTGTACTACACAAAATAGTTGCGCTGGAAATTGGCCAGGCGATATTCAAAGAGTTGCGCTATTGAACAACTCTTTGAATATCCCTGGCCACAGCCACTGTGCATGGCGCAGTGGAACTTGCGTCACCGCAAGTGGTCAGAGTGGAGCATTCAACTTGCGGTGGCGCAAGTACCATTGTGCCATGCGCAAATTTCCGATATTCAAAAAGTGACATGCAAATAGGGCCATAATTCATGCAAGGCGCGGGGGGGTTCCATTTGCATCTGTTTATGGCCCCATTTGCATGCCATTAGCATGCAGGTGCGCTCATCCCCGAGGACTTGCGCCTGGCGCCCTGCCAGGCAGCAGCCGTCGGGGACCGACGCCCCCTGCAGCCCGATTGCGGGCAAAAGAGTAAAACATCCCCCCCCCACTGGCCCGATCGCGGGCAAAAGCATTAAACTCCTCCTCCCCGACTGGCCCGATCGCGGGCAGATGCTGAAATAACCCCCCACCCACCAGCCCGATCGGGCAAATGCTGAAATAACCCCCCCACCAACCCGATTGCGGGCAGCAAGTGTCCCAGAACATATCCCTGGTGGTCCAGTGGACGATGAGCCCGATCGCGGGCTGCAGAGTTTACAACCCTCCCCTCGAGCGTATCCCTGGTGGTCAGTGGACGATAAGCCCGATCGCGGGCTGCAGATGTCTAAAACCCCCCCAAGTAAACATCCCTGGTGATCTGGTGTCCCCCACCACCCCTGCCGCCCGCCGCCCGCCCGACTGACTGCCGGTGGGGCTGCGCCGGTGGTGCAGAGCAAGAGCCAATGGGCGTGCAGCCGAACGATCATCGGCTGAAATAACGAGCGTGCGGTGGATGCTGCGCCCACCGGCTGTGGGGGCGGGTGGTGAGGCTTCGGTGGGTGGGGTGGGGACACTAGATCACCAGGGATGTTTACTTGGGGGTGTTTAGACATCTGCAGCCGCGATCGGGCTGGTGGGGGTTATTTTAGCATTTGCCCGCGATCGGACTGGTGGGGGTTATTTCAGCATTGCCCGCGATCGGGCCAGTCGGGGAGGGGAGTTTAATGCTTTTTGCCCACGATCGGGCCAGTGGGGGTGGGGGACTTTTATACATTTGCCCGTGATCGGGCTGCAGGGGCACAGGGAGTAGGTTGAGGGCTAGCCACAAGTGGCAGCTGCTGTGTTGCGCCCTGCAATGCGGCAGCTCACCTGTGGGTGGCCCTCGACTTGATCCTTTTTTTTTTGCTCAAAGTTGTGCAGGCGCAGGTTGGGGTTTGCACAATCCTTGCACAGCCCGGTTGAATATCGGGCTGTGCAGTTTGCATGGTTCCTCCCTTCCAGTTCAGCATGCATTCATTTGCATTGCGCTGTTGCTCAGCATGTTTTCAGTGGCGCAACTGCTGCCTGCTGAATATCGTAGAATGGCGCACTTCGACTTGGCGCAAGAGATGTTAGAATTCCTACTGCGCATGGCGCAACCCTTTTGAATATCTGGGCCTCAGCCTGAATTACAGACAGAGGAGCTCAGCTGCTTAAAAATAAATAAATAAATAAATAAATTGCTGCCGCATCTGTGTTGCCTGAGTAACTAAGTGCTGATTCTAATCTGGACTGTATGTGATTGTTTTCTGCTAGAATTATTCAACTGTGTTCTGTCAATGAATGCACTGCTGCTGGGGAATAATATTCGAAATAATGGTTCTTTTTCTTTGGCCCTGCAGCCTTTCTCAGTGTATTATTTAATAATGTCTCTGTTGAATTGGGTGGGTGGGGTGCAGTTTTCACATGCCTGGTCCAATGTGGTTGTTTCCTTTGGCCCTGCCCTGTGCAGCCTTTCTAGTCTGTGTTGTCCATATTTAATATATATTTAATTGCTGCTGAATTTGGGGGGGGGGGTGCTGTTTTCACATGGCCTGGTCTAATATGGTTGTTTCCTTTGGCCCTGCCTTGTGTAGCCTTTCCAGTCTGTGTTCTCCATAATCAGTTTAGTCAGTGTCTCTGCTGAAGGGGTGTCGCATAACTTTTTCGGGGATGTCCCTGATTTTGCCTCAAAAATGTTCCCTGTCACTTGTACATTTTGTGTGTTTTGTGTGTTTTTATGACTAAACAGTAGAGACTGTAAGCACAAGTTAATGTCAAACATTAAGTTACAGACTTGTTATTCAGAAAATGCATCTTACACTAATCCCCCTATTCTTAAAGCTTTCTGGGTGAATATATTATCAATTTTTAAGCACTGTCCCTGATTTACGGTGGTGGACTAGTGAAAATCATGGCGGGCAGGTGGATTTTTCCAGTCACTAGTCCTGTGGGCTGGTGGCTGAAAAGGTTTGTTTCAACCCCTGCCACAGTTTCTCTCAAAAAAAAAATTCTGTATCTGTAGATATCTGTAAAAGTTTGTTTTGCTGTAAGTGAAATTCATCACGTAGGTCTGTAAATGATTTGAACGGACCTTCTCTGTAGAATTGGTTAGTGTGTACCAGTCCTTTCTGCACCCATCCATGGAATCTATGGTCTAATCTGCCTGGAGTACATAGAAACTTAGAATTTGACGGCTGATAAGGATTGCTTGGCCCACCTAATCTGCCCATTTCCCTACCTACAGGATAGGCCGCAGATCATAGTTAACCAACAGCCTACTTCCTCCTACCCCCCAACTAGAATTGCCTTATGTCTGTCCCATGCATTCTTGAATTCCCCCACTGTTTTTGACTCCACTACCTCCTCAGGAAGGCTGTTCCGTGTATCCACAACCCCCTCCGTGAAAAAATACTTCCTCACATTGCCTCTGAGCCATCCACCCCCCTATCTTCAAATTGTGCCCCCTTGTTCTTGCACATCTCTTTTTCAGAAAGATGCTACCCTCTTGGACTCTGATTTCCTTGATGCACTTGAGTGTTTCTATCGTGCCCCAAGGGTATACATATTGAGCTCCTTTAATCTCTCTTCGTATGTCTTCTGGTGCAGACTAAAGTTTGGGTCCAGGGCTGGTATTCCTACCCAATTTGCTTCCTCCGATTGGTTTGCTCCAGCTAAATAGGTCGACCATTTCGTCAGGGTGTCCAGTGTATAAAAGGAGGGGTCCTTGGTACATAAATATGCATTGGGTTGGAATATGGTGGTAAAATCCAGGGGGCCTGGAGACTAGGTTCTTTCAATGTGTAGCCACGAGGGAGCCTGGTCTGTCGAGATATACCAATTTGATATATGCCCCAGCTGGGCTGCCAATGTGTAGTTCCATAAGTTGGGTAGTGCCAGACCTCCTTTGGATATTGGTAATGATAATTTCCGTAGGGCTACCCGTGTTTTTTTCTTCTACCAGTGGAATGTCGAAATAATCTTGTATCGCCTGGCAAATTCAGTCTGGGAGGGAATCCAAGTAAGCATTAAGCCATGACGAAGGTGGCATCTAATGGTGGATTAATGCATGGTTGGGAGGGTTGTGCCCCGAGGCCGCAGGCTGAGGGCCTACAGCAGCCCAACCATGCATTAATACCATTAGATGCCACCTTTGGAGTGGCTTAATGTGCTTGTAACATGGTGTGCATCATTTGACAGTCACTATGATTGTGTCTGCAGTCTTGTGAAGAAGATAAGACACCCATACTTTGTCCTTGTTACAGATTTGTGCTGCACTTTTTGAGACTCTCAAAGACATGTATTTACATCGTGATGCAGTGAAAACAGCTCTGTTGGTGCATATGCAGAACCCTGCCTTCCACATGGTGCAGTGGTTTATTTGGAGATCTACTCTGCTATTATTATTGTGCCGTGTGTAGGAGGTCCACGGGTCACTGATTTCAACTGCCATTTCTTATCTTCACATACAGATTTGCATGGAACGTCCATGCTCTTTGTGTTATTCTAACATACCTCCCGATCTGGTCTGCCACCAGTTCTGCTGCTCTTGTCAGAGGTTGTTCTGCTCGGTTTTTGGGGGATGGCAGTATTTCTCGGGCTCTCTGGTGTCGGACTGCCACTCTTGTCGTTGACACTGACTCTCCTGTACAGTGTGAGACGGCGTACAGCTGTCTCGATACCACGGCACCACGCGTTTGTGTCCCGCCGGTCCCATCCCACAGCACTGTGCTACGTGGGGCTCTGTGTCATGACTCCTCAGCCTCTGCAAGTGGTCGATCTGTGCGGTTGCCCTGGGACACCCTGGTGGCGTTGCCTCTTCGCTTCTGTCTCCCTTCCGGGTCTGTCCCGTCTGTGAGAGTCAGGGGTTGCGCATCACTGGGTCGGCAAGACAAGACGCGCCCCTGTCATCCCTGCAGCCGTATTGCTGGTGCTGCTTTTACTTTCTGTGGCTAGTCATAGTATTTCAGTTTGGGGACGGTAGTTGTGCTGGATTAATCCCCGTCCCAAACTGTGCCACCTGATCTCTTCCATCTAATCCAGCGTGCTCTTTTGGACCTTACTTAGCTTTGCAATGTTACAAGGTATATTTCTAAATAAGTATAATAACTTTAATAAGATTGTCATTTGAATGGACTGTACCTAGGTAGGTGTTGCTAGATTTGCACATCTGCTTTTACTCTGTTAAATAGAAGATCATAATTTTGCATTAAGGTAGTGGCTGAATTATTTGTGAGATTTATCCCCACAATGGAGGGAACTTTAGTGCAGTCTTGCACGAAAGTAAAGATAGGAAGCACCACAAGGGGAAAAATGGGGACCCACTGTGAGCAGAGGAGATTGGTTAGTGAGTTGGGTGTAGTCGATACTTGGCAATTTATGCATCCTAGGGACTCAGATGTCCCATTTTACTCAGCCCCACAAAAATCTTACTCCAGAAAAGATGTGATGTTAGTGAATACGTAATGGGCCCACACCATAGAGATGTCCACCATTGGCCATTTTACCCTCCTTGACAATTGCTCCATTGTGGCAGGTTTTGCTCTCTCTCCTGCCATGCATAAGACCCTCTGGAGTTGGACACTTCTGTCTGTAACCAACCAGAGTTTAGAGAGGTAGTGCAATAGTCACTTACAGAATACTGGAAGAGCAACACAGTTGGGGGTCACATCTCTGGCAGACTGATGGGATGCCATGAAAGCCATGGTCATAGGTGTTATCATCTGGTACGTCTCTCAAAAGAAGAGAGAAATGGCCTGCCAGCTGGAGTTGGAACTACAGCTCTTTGACCTGAAGGCCACCCATGGATGAAACCCTGTTGCCACAGACAAAGTGCTGCAAAGACGCTTTGCAGTTATTTCTTGAAAATAAAATTGAAAAGCAACTTGGGTATACCAGACAGCATTTTTATGAGGGAGGAGGCTGCGCTGGCAAGGTTCTGGCTAGGCAGATCTGAAAGGAGGCAGCTGGCAGAGCAGTTCTTCAACTCCAAAACAAGCACCAGCCAGTGCTGGTTATGACGCACCCGACGGAAATAGCAGATATTCAAACCCTGGGAATCCCTTTGTGCTTAACATATGCAGCAAGTTAAATAGGTGAAGCTGCCCTGGAGTGTGAGGTTTAAAATTTCGAATGCAGTTTGAACTGCTGCCCTCTAGATGTTGTTGCCAGCTGCAGCCTAACGTCCGATCTTTCTCTCCACCTGAAGAAGCAAGTCGCCCCGAAGAGCTCTCTTCAGCAGCTCGCAACTTTCAACTTTTCATGCCGTTTTCTTATTTTGTTCAAACAGCTCTGCCCTCTAAATAGTTTTTATTGTGATTCCCAATAAAACTTTCTATTTTTATTTACTTTCTTACTCGTGATCTCTCCCGGTGACTCCCATTCTGGAGAACCGAGTTCCTCTCAGCATTTTCAGCCAGGAATTACAGAAGACTGGTTTGCTGATTATTTTATTGTTTATTGTTTTTTTTTAACTAAATATTTGTGAATTGGGTTTTTCCTTAACTCCCCTCAGCAGCGCGAGTCTCCTCAGTGGTTCCTGCTTCAGAGACCTGTTTTCCCTGTCAGCAACATCTCCTCTGAGGGTGAAAGTTTTTTTTCTTGTTGCTGCTTCAGTGTTTTCATAACATATAAAAAAAAAAAAAAGTACCCTGTCAGAATTATTGATTTAGGCTCCATATTACTTTCATTTGGAGCCCTTTAGATGAGTGATATTGTGCATTGCAACAGATTGTTTAACCAGTTACTGCTTTTTTATTGTTTGTGGTGGTATAACGTTTTTTCTCTCTACCCCCCTGTTTCCCCAGGATGTGGGAGAAGGTCCTCCGCAGGCTGACACCCATAGGACCTCCTTGGACCCCTCTGAAGGTCAGAAGCGAACCTCGGATCTGGTCCCTGGATCCGTTCCCTCTAAGGAGAAACAGAAATTGAAGCATACCACTGCCCCTTCTGCTGTGAGGCAAAAGGAGATGCCAGCGGACAGTTTAAAATGCACCATAAAAAGGGTCACTGCCCCTCCTACCAAAATGCAAAAGGAGATGCCAGTGGAGAACATACAGACCAAAGTGACGAAAGCCACTGCTTCTCCTGCCGAAAAGCAAAAGGAGACGCCAGTGGACATACATAAGTAGAATATCAAAAGGATCGCTGTCCCTCTTACTGGACAGCAAAAAGTGATGCCAGTGAACCAGGCTATAGTGCCCTCACAAGAGGAGATTGCAAAGGTTTTATGATTCTTCCAGCCTTTCCAAGCCATGGGAGACATGATGACCCTACCAGTTCCTCCTCAGTCTCTGCCCCAACCCCCATCCTGGGGGACAGGGGTGACGATTCCTGCTATGAGGAACCTGAAGATGAGGGAGACACCATAGACTCTGATGGTTCCTCCTGTCAGGATTTTGGATCTCTTCCATGGGAGCAGGAGGATTATCCATCACACCATGTCTTTGTGAGGCAGATGGTGGATACTCCAGCTCTTCCCACTCCAGAGACTGGTGAAGAAGAAGAGGAGGCTGATTATTTAGATATGATGGGGATAAACCCCACAAAAAGGCTGTTCTTACCAGTGCACAGGGCACTAAAGGGGAGGACAGCCTGTAAACTTCATCAGTCCCCCACATCTATCATGGGGGTTGACAAGAAAATACATAGAAGGTACCAGCTAGATAGACATAATGCTGAGTACCTCTGTGTGCACCCTGACCATGAGGGGGTAGTCCAGGCAGCTGCTTGCGACAAGGTCAGGATCTCCCTTTCTCCCCAGCCTCCAGACAAAGATTCCAGATGGCTGGACAGTATGGGGAAGAAAATGCATACGTCAGCCTCTTTGCTTCTGAGACAGGTTGCATATACGGCCTATGCAGTTCAGTATCAGAAAGCCCTTTGGAATGTTGTACTGTTCCAGTGTGAACAAATACCAGGGGAGCAGGCCCAGGATATAGCAGACACTGCTAGAACTGCCCTGCAGGCCTCCAAATACCAGTACCACATGGCCGTTGACAGTAATGAAACTGCTTTCAGGTCCATGGCTCATGCCCACCTCCCTTAGGAAGTTTGCATGGGTAAGGATGACTAATTTGTCTCATGATGCTCAGATAAAGGCCATGTATTTCCTATGTGAGAATAACTCTCTCAGGGGACAAAACGGAGGCTTACATGAAAAGGTTCAAGAGTATAAAACCACCTACAAAAGTAGTACAGAGAAGGAAAAGGCTTCTACACCTTACATGCCTCAGGGAAGGGGAGGCCAGGGTAGGGGTCTCTATACAAGACCCTACTACCCCATGCCCTGTGAATAAAAGAGGTTATTTCCTCAAGAGGTAGTCCTTAGTACTAACAGAAAATTCCTTCCCAAAGTTGTGTCCGAGTTCTACCTGAACCGGTCCATCACCCTTCTGGTGTTCTTTGCCGAGCACTCCAGTACTGGATAGCAGAAGCTATGCAGTCTGGATGTCAAGAGGTCTCTGGAATACTACTTGGAGCGTTCCAATGTGGGGACAAATCATACATTGCAAAAATATTTTATAGTATTTTTATTATTCTGCATTATTATTATTTTATATTCTATAATATTTAACTATACTATTAGGCTATAAGTGTAACTTGGAGATAATAAAAAGACAGTTGGTTTAAACTCCTAAAGGGTTTGACTTTGAAACCTGCCTTCATGAACTTTCTAAGAAAAAAGAAAAGTGGGTTTTAAAATCTGCTCAGATGGACTCTGCAAAAGAAAAAGAAACAAGCATTTGTCAATGCCAGATGTTTGCTTGCTGGTATTGGCATTGGTAGTGTAGGATGTAGAGGGATGCATTATAGGAATGGCAGAGAAGTATTGATGTTGTGTATGTGAAATGAGTACAGAAGTACGTAGGCGAGTAGTAGGTTGAAGACATATTTATTGAGAACATCGGGGGGAGGTGAGAAGGAGGTAATGGGAATTGAGATAGGAATGTAAATAGGTAAGGTGTTACAGCACATATAGATTGTGTGCAATGTGACCCAAGCAGTAATACACATGTTGAGGCAAATCATTTTCCTGATCATTGGGTGGAAAGGGTATTAATTGGTGATGTAGAAGTCTGTAAAGATATAGTTACAGAAATATTACAATCTGTAAAGGAATTGTGTTGTCAATATGAGCAGGACAGATCACGTCTGTGTATCAAAAAATGTTTGTGATGTACTGCAGTGTTCCGTATAAACTGAGGTAATGGAGCTTGCGTAGTAGTAGTAGTAGTTCATAAGAAAAGTAGATTGGCAATAAATGTCTGGCACAGCTAAAGATCGGGATGGAGTGGATTGATGGTGCCAGACATATTAAAAAGGGGAGGTATCCTGGACTGCTAAATCAGTTATTAAGAAAAAATAAGCTAGCATTTCCCTTTAGTATACTAACAGAATTTAAAGCAAGCAATAACATTTTATTTGTACATTTAAGTATTGTTCTCATCTATTTCTATATTTATTCTTTACACATATTGGCTCAGTTGTAACCTGGAATTCAAACCAGGGTAATGGGTGTATGTCCAGAGTGGGAGGTATAGTAGTGAACAAATAGATGCTTCAGGGAATACAAACTTTCTGATTAGGTACCGAAGGTGGCAACGTTAAAGATTTGATATTTAAAAGACAGACATTCTGGACATATACCGATCCTCCCTGCTAGGGACAACCTTAAGAAACTGAAATTTAAAGATATCAAGATGATATTATTAACTTTAAGTGTACCTCGGCCCCTCTGTGGCTTTCCAGGGCTCGGTCTAGCTATTGGCAGTAAACAAAAGGGCTCTCACTCAAGTAATTCTACCCAAACAGCCAGCACATAAAACAGGTGTGGAGCACTAATTTTTTTCATTTATCTAGGCATGTAGGGCATCCAACACTGGACAGCCATGGAGGGGTTACGATTGAGTTAAACACTTCATGTTTGTGGTGGGTCTCTGGCGGGAGGGCAGTACTACTTTGGAATGTCTTCTGGGGGTGGGTGGGGGCATTATCAGTACTTAATATTTTCAAGGTATATCACAGAAAGTCATGGTCCCAGCTGGGGGTCCTTATTGTGTCTAATAATTACATTTTCGCATCTGAACCACCGCAGTGTGTATTTATTGATAAATTAATGTATGTATTTATTATGTATTTCTGTAATATAATGCTGGTTTGTGGGCAGAGGGGCTAACAGCTAGAATTTGATTAACTCCTGCTGTCAGCCCCAATCTTTGGCTCTCGGATCCACTATTGGCGGGACACGAAAACATTTTTTATTTCACCTGAAGCTTCACTGGCAGTGTGGGGCCTCACACTTGCTACAAGGTGAAATAATAAAGCACATCCCTTCCATGCTGGGATCTTCACTGCTAGGACCATCCTAGGGAGACTCAAACAAATCAATATGACCTCTTAGGGCTGAATTTGTTGAAAAAATAAATAAAACAAAACAAAAAACAAGTCCCTCTTGGCAAGACCCGCTAAAGGTAGCAATAATTAACGCTACCTCAGCCCCTCCCTTGCTTTCCAGGAATCGGTCCACATATTGGGAGCGAACAAGGGTTCTCACTCAAGTAATTCTCTACCCAAACAGCTTGCACACAACATAGCCTTGTAGCACGTTTTTTAGTTAGTTATTTTTTTTTAAATACTTTTTCTATAGGCATCAACGTGATCCAGCACCGGAGAACAGTGGAGGGGTGCCTGATGATTGCAAAATTCCCCTTGTGGTGGGTCTCTGGCAGGCAGGGCATTACTCTATTTAGAGTAAGCCAGCCCAGTGGGACATTATTATTAATTACATTTTCAACAGCTGTCAATAACAGCCATGTTCCCAGCTAGGAAGGGACACGATTTTTAGTAATTGTGTCAAGTTCCCCTTGTCCAGCACCGCAGAGTGCCAGTATTGTTTGATTAGTAAATCCTTAAACATAATGCTGGTTTGCGGGCAGAGAGCCTAAAAACAGGAATGTTACAAATCCTGTTGTAAGCCCCACTCTTTGGTTCTGCTAGGGTCTTGGACCCACTATTGGCGGGAAATGAAAATCATTTTTATTTGACCTGAAGTCTCCCTGGCTGTGTGGGGGCAGAAACCAGCTACAGGGGGAGATTAATAAATCACTTCCCCTCTGTGCTGGCATCCTCCCAGCTAGGGACATCCTAAGGAAAATCAAACAAATCAATATAAACTCCCAGGCTCAATTAATTAAAAATAATATGTCCTCCTGGCGAGACCCGATACAGGTAGCAATGATTAACTCTACCTGAGAACCTCCGTGACTTTCCGTGAATGTAATTATTTTGAAATAAAATGACCCCCCGGGCAGAATTATTTTAACAGCATTAAATATATTGCATTAAAACTAAATATATAAAGAATGTGTTTCTCCTGTAGCTCTCAGGGGTTTGGTCCTGCTATTGCCAGGAAGCTAAAAGGATTTTTTTTTGGGGGGGGAGGACTGGGGAGGTAACAGAGTGTGTCTTGTACAGGTATTGTAAACCACCAAAGGCTGTTTTAATCTTTACTGTCATGGGGTTCGGTCTTAATCTTTCCTGTCAGAGGTTTGGTCCTGCTACTGGCAGGAAAATAAAAGGATTTGGGGGCTGGAGAGAGGGGCAGAGTGGGTCTTGTTCAGGTATTGTAAAACATCCAGGGCTGTTTTAAAGGGGAAATGACAAGTTTGTTTATCAGAATGATCCCAGATTCACACTAAATGAATAGACAGCTTCTTATTGATTAACAGACATTGGATCTTTCTTTAGGATTGATTTTTTTTAAGTTAGAGCTATGTTTTTAAATTCAGGAGAATGTAGTGCACTCCTTTACTAACTATGGTCAGCATGATCATGGTGCTACCAACATTGTTTGTGACATCTTCACTGACAGCGATCATCATGGAAGTATGCCATAGGTTAAGTCATCATTTATCCATCAGTAGGGATCTTATTGATAAAGCTTACTTTTATTACAGTTATAGTATGAATATGCATTATAGTGACTGTGAACCTGAAAACAGCAAGTCTGAGTTATTTTTCCTTTTTTCTTGTCAGTGTATGAAGTGTGCATATCGAACGTCTACCTAAAATAAAATAAAAATTCTGCACAAACTTTACAGTAACTCCTTTATATTCATGGTGGGTTAGTCTTGAGGTGTGTGTGTGTGTGTGTGGGGGAGTTGTAGGTGCGGGTGTTTGAAACAGGAGAGATGGGTGAGTGGGTTGTGAATTATCAATAAAACATTTGTACTGCTGTTTGATGTGGTAGTAGAGTTGGGGTTGGGGGGGTCCTTACAATGTCAGTTTGCAACAGAGAAACTATTGTCTGTTTTGTTATTGCTCTTGTTGGGATGATAGTAAGAATCGGGTGATAGTGCCCTGTGGTTGAAATATGGAGAAACACTGTTCTTATCTCTGTTGCCTACAGTATGTTTTTGTGGCACACCACTCTGGAGAGAAAGATTTAATCAATGATATCAGTGATAGGAGTTGGCATTGGAAAACACTGTCTCTAGTCAGAGACATTTCACAATGGATGTTGCAGTTTTAAAGAGCTTGCTGATGGAGTCAGGCATATGGCCTGGCAAGGCTTTTTTCCCTATAATGCAGGTCTGGTATTTCAGTCTTTGTTGAAATGGGAGCCAGCCAGTGTCCTTGTAGAGTGAGCAGGTGAGGGTCCTATAGTCGGCCCCTTAGACCAGCCTGCAGGCCTTATTGAGTAGAGTTTTTATCTTTTTTGGGGCAGTTTCGGTACCTGCCCCATAGATTACCTGTCTATAGTCTATTGTTGACAGTATGGAGGTACTGGTGACCAGTTTCAGAGCATCTGATGTCATAGCCTGTTTGTGCCGGTATAGGATACCTAGCTTGGTGTTAGCTGTTTTTATGACATGCTCGAGATGCGTGTTGAAGGTCAGGGTGTCATTAATGCGTGGTGGCACAGTGGAATGCACTGCCACCAACAGTGGTGTCTTGCAGTAGCATGAATCAGTTTAAGCATACCTTGGATGAACATTGTAGGGATAATTGTTTTCAATTTATAATATAACGTGGTGCAGGTCAGTAATGGCTAACGCTATAAGACCAGTTTTCATCCTGTGAATTCTATGAATGTGTATTCCTAGATACTTGAAGGTGGAGACCTGCTGTAGTGTTTCATTTACTGCATATCTAGCGTTGCAATTCCCAGAGCCCTTTATCAGGAAGAGCGCAAGAATAACACACTTCCAAGAACCACCAAGAGGTGTAAAGGCCACAACAGCAGCTCCGATTTAGTCATGGAAATTTTTTAGAGGAGTCCCCAAATAGCAATACTGGAGATCCAGTGTTACAATTCCCTGAGCCCTTTCTCAGAAGGAGCTGGTGAATAACACACAGGACAACATTAAGTAAGCAATAACCCACAAAAGGGTGTGGGTTTATCGGCATTTAGTGCATGCCTGGGGAGCGTTAGGCACAAGGCTGCAAGCTGAGTGTCCTCACAGCAACCCTGGGGTGCATTAAATGCCTATAATCCCAAACCCTGTAGTGGGTTATTGCACTTATAACATGGGTACCTGTGAAGAATACCTCAAAACCCTGAAAACTGTTGTTTTCACCTTCGTAAACCCCCAAAAATCTACTGTATCCTGCTGCATCGAAAAATGGTCCCTGACAAAATCTACAGTTGGTTGTTATGCACACAGAAATTTCACACATACAGTGCTGACGTGATGTGTGGCATTTCTCTTTCATAATATCGTACACTTCACAGCCTATGACATGCTGTTTGTAGCCCGCCCCACAGAGGCACACAGCTACAGTGTTCTGATGTGTAGTTCCTCTCCCTATGTGATCTGGCTGTGTATCTGTGGCCAGTGACAGCGCTTTTCCTTCTGTAGGGTACTGTGAAGACCTCTTGCGGAGGGGACAGAGGGCAAAGCTGTGACTCTGCAAACAGCACAGTTTCTTCTCTGTGTATATTTAGAGACAGACTGTTGCGCAATGGCCCTCATCTTTGTCTTCCTCTCACTCACTTACTGTGCAGTCTCAGGTCACACTCGCCTTCTCCCTACACATGGCATCTTCTCTCTGTCTCTGGGTCTCTTCCCCTGTAAAACACACTTCACAGAATTGTCACTCGCCTGTGAACTGTGCCGTCCCATTCTGTCTTATTGTCTCTTTGGCTGAACTGCCCGCTAATGTGTCTCTGAAAGGGGGCTGTCTTTCTTGTTGATGCTCACTGCGGCCACTGACTGATGCTGGGGACATGGGGAATGTTGGGTCACAGGGGGATTCAGCGATGTGGGCTGGCTCGGTGGCTGATGGATGCTTGCTGGGCGCAGGTTTCACAATGTGAGGCCAACAGCTGTAAGCAGCGCGCTTGAACAGGGACACAGCATAGCACTGTTAAATATTTCTGCTCCTCTCCCCCCAGTTGTGGATTGTGGCTGCTCACTGATGCTGGGCACATGGAAATCTGGGCAGCAGGGGATTCCGTGATGCTGCTGGGTTGGGGTCTCAGCGCTGGAGGGGGCACGACTGCAGGGAAACAACACTCAGAAAGCCTTTTGTTCCTGTCATTATGGCACTAATGCTGGGGACATGGGCCAAGCTGGGTGCCAGCTGATTGTGGCAAAAAGGAAGACAGATACCTGGGACACACATACGAAAATTGCTGGCAGAAAAAGGCCATCTGGTTTATCGAGTCTGCTCGAGTTTGCAGCTAGCTCCCCTATTCTGCAGCTGCCCCTCCCCATTCCCTTCCCCCCATAACCCTTCCTTTTGCCCTGTCCCATCCCCTTTTGAAGCATTCTATTGTTACATGCCACCACCCCTGCCTGGTAGCACATTCCACTTTGCCACCACCCTTTCTGTAAAGAAGTGCCTCCTCATCTCCCTCCTGAACCTTCCTCCCTCCAACCTCATGTCATGGCCCATAGTGTCTCTCCCCACCTTCTTTTGAACAGTCCCTCTGTGTCTGACCTGATTATCCCTTTCATGTACTTGAAGGTCTCAGTCATATCCCTCCTGTCTCTCCTCTCTTCCAGTGAGTACATGTTTAACTCTCCCAGTCTGACTTCATATGGCTGCTCCCCCAGACCCTGAATCATTTTTGTTGCCCTATGTTCCACCCCTTCCAGCAGCCTGATGTCTTTCTGCATGTACGGGTGCCAGAACTGTACGCAACACTCCAGGTGGGGTCTGACCAATGATCTGTACAATGGCAGAATCACCTCCCTTCTCCTCGAGGTTATACCCCTTGCAGTACAGCCCAGCATTTTGTTGGCCTTTGCTGCTGCTTTCCTGCATTGTGCAGAGTTGTTCATTGCTCCCATAATGAGCAGACTCTGATCCTTCTCCTCTGTTCCTGCTAGCTCCACACCCCCCACATGGTAGCTTCTCCTTGGATTCTTCGTTCAGAAGTGCAGCACCTGAAATTTTCTGGTGTTGAACCAGAGTTGCCAGGTGTTGAACCATACCCCAAGCCTTGTCAGATCCTCCTGTAGCCCTGCCACCCCTCCCAGTCGTCCACCACCACTCCCATCTTGGTGTCATCTGCAGAGAGACTGATCTTGCTGTGGATGCCCTCCGAGATGTCTGCAGTAAATATTCCAAACAGCACTGGCCCCAACACCAACCCCTGTGGAACCCCACTCACCACCCGCTTAGGGGATGAGAATTCCCCTCTGCTGCCTCCCTAACAGCCAGTTCTCCACCCACCTCACCAGTTTTGCTCCTGCCCCTATGCCTCATAACTTACTTCCAAGTCTCCCATGCGGCACCGAATTGAAGGCCTTGCTGAAGTCCAGGTACACGACATCCATGGCATGGCCACTGACTATTTGCCTAGTCACCCAGCCATAGTATTCCACTAGGCTGGTCTGGCATGATTCGCCCTTGACGAAGCCACGTGTGGCAGGATAGAATAGGACCCTGTCCCATTTGTTATGGAAAATGTGTTTAAATGCAAGGATCTGTCCTTCTCTGTCTGGTTGCGCAACCAAATTTTCCTGTGAGACCTCGGACTTGATCAACCTGACCAGTCTCGCAGTCCTTTGCCTCTCACTGTCTCTGTTTTCTCTTGCTGTCTTTCTTCCTTGCATATCTATATCTGCTAATATAAAATATAGGAGAATCAATGTATGGAACTGTAGCTGATATTAGGATAATTTTTATTTAGAAAATGTTGTTACTGTTGAAATGTATATATTTATAATTTGAGATAACTGTAAAAAGCTAGAGGTTACTTGGTACAAATGCCTGAGCCTTTTGCAGTTGCTGTGGGGACCTCGGGAAGTTCTCAATGTTCTAGCGCTCCTGAAATTTACAAAGAACAGGATGCTTGCAAAGGATGGGGGTTGAAAATTGTTTTTTTTTTTTTGGGGGTTTGTTTTGTTTTGGAAGAACAAGTGAGATTTTTTACAAGAGATTGTATTTTGTTTCTGTGTGTATGTGTATATGTGTGTGTATGTATGTATGTCATATATATATTCTGAACAGGTTTATTTTATGTTACTGCAACTACAAATAAATAGTTTTGTGGAATTTTACAACTGCTCTTGGGTTTTCTCTGTGCTTCCTGACCCGTGCCTTGATGACAGATGGTGTCGGCCTAAGTGGGATTTAAGCCACGCATACCCTAAAACAGGAGATTTGTGCGTGGGTAATGGACCTAGTACCAGGGAAGCACAGAGGAAGGTATGAATTCTGCAGCTGAAGTTCAGTCTGAGATTGTTCAGCCAGCACAAGTCCTGGAAGAAGAACAGGCAGTGACAGAACCTGAAAGCCTGATGGACTTTTTGAAATGGTGGGCTATACAACAAAAAGAGACTGAGACACAGAGAGAGAAAAAGAAATTCATCAGTTAGAAGTGTTGAGGAGAGAAGAGTTTTAAAAAGCTATTGAAGACCTATTTGTTTAACCAGGCATTTTCAGGAATCTACTGAGTGTGCATTGATATGTTTTATCTGTTTTTAAACTGTACCATTGTGAGTTTTTCTTTTAATATGTATTGTAAAGGCGCCCGGAGCATAGGAAGGGCGCCTTATACAAATAAACTTTTAATTGATTAAGAGATGCAGTGACAGAAGCAACAGATGAGAGAAGAGATGCAGTGATGGGAGCAGTGATGGCTGGATGGCTTACAAGCTATCGAAGGCAGAGGATCCGGCACAGATGTAGACAAGCAACAAAATGCAAGCAACCTAAAGGCCATTAAACTTACAAAGTTGTGTCCCTCTGATGATGTTGAGGCATACCGGACAACCTTTGAAAGAGTTGCCACAGCCTGCCAGTGGCCAAAGCAGCAATGGCCAATCAGACTGGTACCCTACCTGACAGGGAAAGCCCAGCTTGCCTACAGCAGTATGGACATTGCACAGTCAGAAAATTATGACCTGGTGAAAAGCTAAATCCTGAAAAGGTACGACATGTCCAGAGAGACCTACAGGCAGAGATTTCAGTCTCTGAGGTACAACTCGGTTGACAATCCTCGAGAAGCCTTCACCCAACTCCGAGAACTCCTGATGAAGTGGATCCAACCAGAGAGCAAAACAGTCCCACAGATCGTCACATTTGCCATGGAGCAATTCATCAACATCTTGCCTACAGTTGTGCAGCTGTGGGTAAAGGAACACCGACCAGAGAATGGGGAAAAAGCTGTTTCTTTGGCTGAGAACTACCAAATGGCCAGACAGACGCCACAGCAGTGAGGTAACAGCCAAGCACCGGTCAGACGACCTTTTTCCCATTTAAATTCCAAGCCTGATAAGAACTGCGGTGGGTATAACAAATATATGCCCAAAGACGTTATCTGCTGTAACTGTAATAAGCCAGGCCATTTTCCAAGAAACTGCCGTTGTAAGGAGAGTGGCACTGTAGCAGATTTGTCCTTAGCAAACTGGGGCAAGTACTTAACAGATGTGAAGGTGGGGAATAAGACTGTGAAGGGACTCATTGATTCAGGAAGCAGACAGACCCTAGTGCATGTTAAAGTGCTGGGAAAACACTGTGCAAAGGGACCAGGTACTGGTGTAGTCTGCATCCACGGGGACAACTCAATACTATCCCACCACCCAAGTGACTCTGACCGTTAAGGGTGTGTCACCACCAAATGAAAGTGGGGGTAGTACCTAAGTTACCTGTACCTGTGATAATTGGAAATGATTTTCCAGGATTTAATGAGTTGATCAAAGAGGGAGTAAATCCTGATGTTTCAGTAGCTGTGGTGACAAGAGCTCAGGGAAAGAAAATTTCAGACAATGGGGACACTTTTCCTTTCAGTGATTTTGATTTGGACTTGTTTGAGCACAGCTCCAAGATCCGGAAATCCAGGAAAGAACAACAAAGCCTGAAGAAACGGTGGTAACAAATGACTGATGGACATGAAGGGTTAAAATATGAATATGCTGAAACTAAATTAACTGATTTTGTTTTTCTTTTAGAACAAGCTAACCCTGGAGAGAAACATTGTTATTTTAAGAAGCTGGTGGTTAAACCAAAACAGGGTGGACAAATGTTTAAAAAATGTAATGGGATTACTGTACAGAGTTTGGGTTAAACCTCAGTCATAGGTACAGACAGAACAATTGGTTATACCACAAAAGTATAGAACAGAATTGTTACAGATAGCACATGATAGTCCTATGGCTGGTCACTCAGGGAAGGATCACACCCTTGCCAGATTGCTGTATAGTTTACTGGCCTGAAATTCATGAAGATGTTGCTACCTATTGTAATTCCTGTGCTGAGTGTCAGAAAGTAGCCCCAGTAACTAGAAAAGACAAGGTGCCCCGGTACCCCTACCCTTAATAGATGTGCCTTTTGAGAGAATTGCAATGGATGTGGTTGGTCCTTCAGACAAAAGTAAAAAGGGTTAATAGATTTATCCTGGTAGTATGTGACTATGCTACTCGATACCCAGAAGCAGTTCCAATGCGTGATGTTACAGACCCAAAACTTGCAGCACAGCTAGCCAAAATTTTCAGCAGAGTGGGCATACCTAAAGAAATTATTACTGATCAGGGTAGTAATTTTGGTGCTGCACTGCCTAAGGAGTTGTACAGACTGCTAGGTATCACTGCCACAAGAACTTCCCTCTGTTATCCTCAGACAGATGGTCTTGTTGAGTGTTTTAACCAAACCTTAAAACGCATGTTAAAAAGGTTTGTAAAAGGGGATGGGAAAGATTGGGACCATTACTTGCCTTACCTACTTTTTGCTTGCAGAGAAGTGCCACAGGCATCAACAGGGTTTTCACCATTTGAAATGCTGTATAGTAGGCAGCCAAGAGGGCCACTGGATGCACGTGTTCTTAAAGAGCTAGTCTACTGGCTGCAGTTAATTGTAACTTTCAGATGTAGTCAGCTTTCACTTCTTATATTTCAAGTATTTATTCTTTTCTGTTTGCTAATTAGAAGATTTCCACCTGGCAGTACTGAGGTGATGTGTGGAACAGCACTCTGTCTGGAAGAAAAAAAAACTCTCAATTCTGTTCCTCCCACTACATCAACACTGAGACCACACTGACTATGACATCACTAGTAACCAATGAGAACCATTTCTCACTGCCAGGTTTCACTTTCACATGAAGCAGCAGGGACTGGCACTTCCTAGTTACTAGTGATGTCACAATTTCCTGCATTTTGATTGGTAGCTTGTGAAAGTCACTGCTCAGGCTGCAAGGATTGTGGTGCCTCAATGTGTTTGGTCTCATTTCTGATGATGTAGTGGGAGGAACAGATCTGACTTTTTTTTTCTCCAGACAGAGTGCTGCTCCACACATCACCCTAGGACTGCCAGGTGGAAAATTTTCTAATTAGCAAACAGAAAAAAAAACCAAAAAAAACTTCAGATACTGGAAGTGATAGCTGACTGCATCTGAAAATTACTATTAATTCCAAGCAGTGCACTAGCTTTTTAATGTCCGAAAGTAGCAAATGTTATTAGAGAATAGAACGTTTTGGAAACCTGTCTAATAAAACAGGTTCCCTCTTAAGGAGGGGGTTATATGTGACAGAGTAGAATAGGACCCTGTCCCTTTTTTTATGGAAAATGTGTTTAAATACAAGGATCTGTCCTTTTCTGTCTCTTCTCTGTCTGGTTGCGCAACCAAATTTTCCTGTGAGACCTCTGACTTGATCAACCCGACCAGTCTCGCAAATTTTTGCCTCTCACTGTCCCTCAGTTTTCTCTTGCTGTCTTTCTTCCTTGCATATCTATATCTGCTAATATAAAATATATGAGAATCAGTGTATGGAAATGTAGCTGATATCGGGATCACTTTTGTTTAGAAATTTGTGTTACTGTTGAAATGTATATATTTATAATTTTGAGATAACTGTAAAAAGCTAGAGGTTACTTGGGTGCAAATGCCTGAGCCTTTTTGCAGTTGCTGTGGGGACCTCAGGAAGTTCTCAATGTTCTAGCCACTCCTGAAATTTACAAAGAACAGGATGCTTGCAAAGGATAGGGTTGAAAATATTTTTTTTGTTTTTTGTTTTGGAAGAACAAGAGATTTTTTTACAAAAGATTTTATTTTGCTTCTGTATATAGATATTCTAAACAGATTTATTTTATTTTATGTTACTGCAACTACAGATAAACAATTTTGTGGAATTTTACATCTGCTCCTGGGTTTTCTCTATGCTTCCTGACCTGTGCCTCGACACCATGCTGCCCCTTGTCCTGCACCCCGTTGACCTCCAGCAGTGCCAGTAGCCTCTCCTTTAGGATGGTCTCCATTAGCTTCCCATGATGGACGTTAGACTCACTGGCCTGTAGTTCCCTGGTTTGTCCTTGGGTCCACTCTTATGGAGGGGAACCACACGAGCCAGTTTCCAATCATGCGGTACACACCCTGTGACTAGTGTTGCATTAAATAAGTCTGCCAAGGAGCCTGCCAGGACCTTGGTCAGCTCCTTCAGTACCCTTGGATGCATTCCATCCGGTCCTGGTGCCTTGTCTACCCTCAATGCCCTTAACCCTTCCAGCACCCTTCCCACTGTAATTTCTCTGTCCATCACCCCCCCCCAATCTGCTGCTATCTTTCCACCCACTGTGGGTATCCCCCCTTCTCCTTTGTAAAGACTGAACAGAAAGTCGTTAAGTACCTCTGCCATTTCATCCTCCTCTTCCACCCATCCTCCCCTCTTAATTCTTACAGTTTGGTTCTTATAGCTTCTTTTCTCCCTGATGTACCTAAAAAAAAAAAAGTCTTTCGCCACTTTTTTTATGCCTTGCGCCAGTCTGAGTTCCCTTGACGCCTTGGCTGCCCTTACTTCCCTGGTCACCTCTTTCAGATACTCCTCCCTATCTTCCACTGTCCCGGATTTTCTGTATCTCTTATATGCAACCTTTTTCCTCCTCACCCTGTCCATCACCCCTTTGCTTATCCAGCTGGGTTTCTTCGCCCAAGCCTCTTTTTCTCTGGGCTTTGCTGCAGGTTTTTGTTGCTGCTACTAAACCTTGCTTTATCAGTTCCCACCTTTGATTTGTGTCCATATTCAGTGGAATTTTGTCCAGGAACCCTTATACTATTTCCTCCATTTTCTTAAAGTTGGCTTTCCTAAAATCCAGCACCCTTGTACTAGATGCCCCCCTCTCCTTAGCCGTCAGTAACTGGAGCCATACTGTCCGTTGGTCACTCCCGGCTAGTGGTTCCTCAACCCTCACGTCCGTCACAGATTCCCCGTTCGTCAGTACGAGGTCAAGTGTGTTCCCTTCCCTAGTTGCTTTTCTGACCAACTGCACCAGAAAGTTATCCTGGAAGGCGTCCAGCATTACCTGCTCTCTTCTGCACTTATTGGTTGGTGTTTCCCATTCCACCCCTGGCAGGTTGAAGTCCATTATTATCACCGCTGCCCCCTTCCCACAGTTCCTCTTGATCTGTTCTGCCAGTACCCTATCCTTCCCTTGGGAGGGTGGCCTGTACACCACCCCTAACCTTAGTGACTAATTTTTTGGATCCCGGAGATGCCTTCACAGAGCCTCTGTATCTCCCTCCTTCCCCACTTGCCTTACACATTTTAGTCCTTCCTTTATGTAAAGTGCCACTCACCCCTCCCTTCCCCTTCTCCCTATTCTTTCAGTATAATCTGTACCCTGGAACTGTTAGGTCCCATTCATGGTTTTCGGTGTCCCATGTGTCGGTAATGGCCGCCAAGTTCACTCCCCCTCCACCATGAGAGCCTGTAGTTCCGCACCCTTATTCCCCAGGCTCCTAGCATTTAATGTTACCACCTTCCAAACATTTTCTCTAACCCCCCTTTCCCTTAGTATTTGCCTCTCTCCTTACCTTACTATTATGGAGGGTAAACCCCTTTGGTTTCTCATTTCTAGGCCTCTTAAGTACCTCTATCCATCGTTACCCCTTCCAGTTTGTTTTTCTTAATGTGCTCACCTATCCTTTCCTTCAGTACATTTCTTCCTTCCTTATTTAACTGCAGTCTATCATTTGTGTATAGACTGCTTTTCTCCCAGGTTCCCCCCTACCCTCCTAGTAGCCTGTACCTCTTCTCCTGATACCAGGTTCCCAGCCATTTGTTAGACTCTTGAATTCTCACTTTGCTTGCTGTACTTGCCCTTGGGACAGGAAGTGCCTCCGAGAAGGCAACGTATCTTCCCGCTCCCTCTCAAAGAGGTCCTAGTTCCTCAAACCTCCTCCTCACCTCCCCTATCGTCCCATCAGCCAGGTCGTTCATCCCCAGGTGTAGTATTAGGTGGGGTCTTTCCCTTCTCCTGCTGGCATACCTTAGCACTGATTGTCCCACCCCTTCTGCCTTCATTTCTGGTGTCGCTTCCACCCAAATTCTACTGTGCCTCTCCCCTTTGCTACTCCACCTGACCCCTCTTAGCATTGAGTCCCCCAACACTGACACCTCCCTTTTCCCCTTCCTTATTTCTCCCTTCCCCATTCTCCTCCCCTCTCCTCTGTCCTCCTGCACTTTGTTCCCTCCTACTAACCCAGTTACTCCGCCCCACCCGTGTACTCCCCAGTACTCAACCCATTCTGCCCCCTTCAGCTGCCTCACCTTTTCCTCCACCACCAGCGCCATCCTATCCTTTGTTACACTGGACTGCGCTTCCTCATCCTCATTCCCTCCAACTGACAGCTTTGCCAGTGGCCAGCTCCCGTTTGAGCCTGCTGTGCTACGTATGTAACCCCCTTGTTACCCGGGGTTACTAGAATCCCAGTAAGACCTAGTGGTAGGCAGGGAAGGCAGCTTGTGAAACTCCAGTTAAATGGGTGTCACACTGTCTCACTCTGTTCTCAGTCTCAGCTGAGACTGAGGGATGACATCACCAATAGAACTTTCGCAGCTGCATGAGCCACATTGGAATCTGCAGCAAAGGGAGTTAGTTAGAACGTTGGGAGTTTTGAAGTCAGAGTGTCTTCAATTTGTCTTCAGTGAGTGTGTGAAAAGTGGGAGCTTGCTGGTAAAGCAGCTCAGTGAAGGCTCTAGGAGCCTCAGCCCTGACAGAGGGCTGCTTTTAAGTAGAAGGGTGTGTGTCTCCACCTTAAAGAGAGACACAGAAGATTGCTGAAGTGGTGGAGACTGCTGTTTTCGGGTCTCAGTGCTCCCTTCCTCCGGGGGGGGTGGATGAGAAGGTTTCCCCTGCAGATTCCTGGGACAATCCCCTAGCTCTGCTTGTGGAGGAAAAGCTGCCTGTTTGTTCCAGTATTTATTTGGGAGAAAAGAAGCTTTGTGAGTCGCCAGCTGGTTATAATGGCAAATTATAACTGGGTTTCCTTTTGGGGGTGGGGGAGGGGTGCTATCCAGTTATTATTATACATTAGCATTCATTTCGGATCTACTAAGTGGCAGATAAAAGAACCCGCAGTATCAATGAAATTTAGAGAAGGTAAGCAATCCTAAAATGTGGGGTTTCAACTAGAAATATGGTGCAAAAATGGTTGACTGTGTCCCTTTAAGAGACATTTGCACATATATTCTAGTGCAGTGTCCTTTCCATGTGATATTTCGGGTCTTCGGGTGACTGAGAATTTCCTAATTGTCTTTGAAGCAAGTACACCTTGGATTTTAATTGTCTGTGAAGCAAGTTGGCCTTGAATTTTTTTTTTTGTGGGGGAAGGGGGCAAAAGGAAAAATGTAGTGGCTGTTAGTTGCCACCTGCCCAGCCAGAACTGGCTGCTTGGTGTCCCCAACAAGCTACATTTTCTTTGATTTAGTTAACGGTCCTCTTCCAGCTCCACTTGCAGACTTGTTACATTAAATCCACTCATCCTGCCCCCACCTTCGCCAACCATTACTGCCTGCTTCGGTAATTACCTGTATACCATTATTTCTATCAAATTGGCAATTTTTCTCCAACTCTTCCCTGCCTCTGTGGACTAATTTCATTTCTCACTCCGTTTGGAGATCTCGCTTTGGCATCTCTTTGTTTGTATTTCTCTCATCCTCTGTTTTGTCATGTTCTCTGTTAGCTGTTTCTGTTATGGCTTTGAATGATTTTTGTCTGTGATCCTTTGCTTGCTTAGCTGGGCTTTGAGTTTTACCCCTGTGCTCTTGCTTTCGTTTCATGCTTTCGTGCTGTTTAGATTTCTCTCCTCTGTATTATGCTTTTTTTCATTACTTCCCACTCTGGTTTTTAAAATTCTCTCTCTTTATTCCCCTTTTCAGTGCTTACACAGTGACCCACGATTGCAAGCCACACTTTAGCATGCCACCCCTAGAATGCGTAACACTTTTGCTGCTTCACAGTTTGCCCGCCCCTCCACCACTGCCTTGATAGGAAGTGTTTATGGTGCTTCACAGCATGTCATAATAAAAAAAAATATATACAATTTTTTTTCTTAGTTCTGTGTGACCGACAGTGAAGTGGGCCAGCAGTAGGAGGGATGAGCAGAGAAGGAGGGGGACAACCCACACACACCACCAGTGACTGCACCAACTCTAACAAACAGTGGGAGGCCAGAGCAGCTGGGTTAAGCAAACAGCAGCCACAGGACATAAAAGAGTGAAGGCATAGCAGATGCAAGCAGCATCTCCTCGTTATCAGTCAGATTTCTAACGGGCAAAAGTGAATTTAGTTTTTGTACTTCTTTCCACGTGCCAGTGCTGAATTCAAGCCCTGGAAGCAAAGGAAGTGGCCAACATGGGTCTAGGACATTCTCCTTTGGGTGGCTTGAGGCGTGAAGTGCCGTAGGCCCTATTGATTTCCAAATTAACTCCTTCCGTTACGCTCGGGAGCTCCCTGAGCATTGGTTGACTGTATTTCTAAGGTTGAGCACTTGCCACGCACTCTGGGTTCCTGAAGAATTGGAGGTCGTTCCTCCAGAACTGGTTTTCAAGGGTTTCTACCTGCTTCCATAATCGATCAGTATTCCGTTGGAGCTTGTCTGATTCAGTGGCTTGACAGGAACTCAAGGACATTAGGAATTTTAAATGACAGGGAGCATAATTGCCCATCCTCATCATCTCCCACTTTTCAGTGTTTAATTTGTTTCGTATACCTCCTTTCCCATGCTCAAAATGTGGAACACCCAATCCTTCACTTGGAGCTTTAAGAAGCAATATTTGTTAGTTGGCAACAAATTTCATTACCTAAATGTTTAGTAATAATGTATTTCTGGCACAGTCATCGGTATACCAATTTCTCATTGTATTTCATTGCTGATCTGAGGTATTTTTTTTTTTAATTTATATTTTTTGCCCCGTCTCCATTGCCTTTCCAGTGGAACCGTCCCAAACTGCCCCCACCTATCTTGCTTTTCATCCTCCATGGAACCTCAGCGTACCCCCCCCCCCGGTGAGGTACGGGGTGAAGGGGATACAACTCTGAACCAGCCAGACATCAGGAGGTGCAGAGAGGATGAAGAGGACTGGTTCTAGATATACCAGGGTCCCGTCAGGCTGGCACTGGGGCCACATTCCTGTTTTCTGTCTCACAACCCTGAAGGATGCGGGTGCACGAGAGGGACTCAGTGCACAGGAATGCATGCATAGCATGGGTCTCAGGCTGGCGGCCTCCTCTGCCTTCACAGGGCCTTGCTGCCCAGCCACCTGTGGTCACCCAGGTGGTGGTATTGCATTGGAAGACAGCATCCCTCGCTCCCCAAAGAATGAGATCATCCACTGGGATGCCAGATCCTTCTTTTTTCTGCCAGCTCTGGACTTGTTCCTGGACCCGGGTCACCAGCATTGTGAGTGTTAGTTCCTCTTCTGTGTTAATGAGCCGGATGAGATATGGTTTTGAAGCTTCTAAAAAAAGTTCCTCCTCCTCTTGCTACACCCATCATGACAAAATATAACATCTTGATGTAGTGCTAAGCTGTTTACCATGAGAAATATGTGAGAGGCCGGCCCGCCAGCACAGCGGTTGGATTTCCTGCCAGCGCTAGTGACCGGGTTGGAACGAGCCAGGAAGCTGGAGGCGGCTGGGAGAGCTTGAGCATCCCAGGGACTGCCTCGCCCTCTCTGAGGGAGGGGGCACCAGAGCTAGCTCTTGTCTGACCCCAGGTGGAGACCGAGGTGCAACAAGTTCTATGCCTAACAGGAGGCGATGTGCCAGATGTCGGCGCTTAAGCGCCTTGACGTCAGGGGACACGGTGCATCGCGAGAACACCGGAAAAACACCTCGCGGCCATCCTAGTAGATGGAGCACCAGGCCCCGACCCTCAATGCCCCTACCTGCCCAGAGGCAGCATCCCGACGGAAGATAGACGTCTCAGGGTGCATGGGCCCCCACGCCGTACCCCACCTGGGGGGTATAACCACGGCTCCATGGGGGATGGACTGCACTGGTCACCAGGTAGGTGAGCGAGGGCTGAAAAGGCCGTAGGTGACTCCTGAAGAGATGGGGGCTGCGAGGAGGAGGGGAGGAAAAAAAAAAAAAGAAATATGTGAGAGCACCATCCTAATACATTGGTGTGAATCTAGTATGTGCAGCCAAAATGTAACCGCAGCAGAATAGATTTTTAAAAATTGCTGGTGATGGCCATATTTTTTATTGACTTGAGTCATTAACTGCAAAACTAGAAAAAAAAAAACATTTTAGGTTTAGGGAATTTAAACTCACTGATGAGTCTAAGGATGACAGTAATAAATTACTTAAAGAAAAAATATGATGAAATTTTTTGCCAACTAACAAAATACTGCTGGTTTAGGTGAATCCTTTAGCTTGAGGTCTAGTCCGTCCACTTGCTGTTTTACCTTGCCAGATCTGTGGCCATTTCTGCGATTCTTGTGTTAAATGCCTGGATACCACTGAACAGATCCGATGTTGTTTGTTCTGTCTCCCAGTAGGAAGACTGGGGTCTCACTTATGGTAGCTGGGATGGAGGGCTCTGCTTTTGCCTTTTAAGAGTATACCTCAATGGCTGTTGGTACCAGTTCTCATCAGCAGATACATTACGAGTGCAGGTATTTAGTTCAGTACCTTACACACCGCTTTTAAACTGGTAAATTGGTAATCAAATGGGGGGGTGATTCATTGTCAGTTTAAGGCACAGTCACTATGTTCAAAGGCGTAACATGATAGCCACCCCGGGTGCGCACACACACACAGTACTCCTTATCTTAAGAGCAGGTGGTCCAATGATACACCACTCTTTCAGTTCAGCTTTCTTAACTCTGCTAGCCTATCCATCTGATGGATAGGAAAAGTTTCTTATAAGTAAGATGTTCTTTTTTTTGATGCTGTAAGCTTTTTCTCCCATGGTTGACGCAGACAGGCTGTTCAGCCCTGTCCTCACCTTGGCATCTGCCTCCCCCCGACTTACGTTACCTGTGAATCCCCCCACAGATTGCCCCCCCAAGATGGGGCCAGGAAAGGAAAGGCCGTCCTCCCCCCAGCCGGTGTCTCTCATTCAGAACTGGAGTCGCTGGTCTAGGTGGCGGTGTGGTGGCAGGGGTAGTCGGGCAAGGCTTTATATCGCTTTTCCATTTTCTCCCACGTTCCCCAGCTACAGCAGCACGTAAGCGTGTGCACGTGGAGGTGTACACACACTATGAAGCTGCGACCCCTCCTTATTGTGTGTCTCATATTCTGGCGCTGTCAGCTGTTCTCCACTTGGTGGCAGCCAAAGACTGAGACAGTGTGCCATCCCACCCCGAGAGAGGAGAGCTGACCAGCAAACACTCTGTTCTCTCTCTCTCTCTCTCTCTCTCTCCTTGGCTGACCCCCGCCATCCCGAGCTCATTCTTGAACCTGGGTCTCCGGCTTAGTAGGAGTCCTGAGTTGGCTTTAAATAAGATATTTTTGACAGAAAGGAGCTTAAAAGGTTTGATGGGTCTTCTGAAAATCTGTGTAGGGAACAGTGGGGGGTGGGGAGGTGCTACCAGAAGCTCTGATCAAATAATTACAGAAAATGGAGCTGACTGATTTGGCGCCATATGTTTTTCTAAGTCCTGTGAATACTAGTCAACAAGATCAAAATTATAATCTGTTTCAGGAGCAAGTGAAATGGAAGCAGCCGCTGGGGATTTGAAACAGGCACTTCCGAACGTTAGCGACACACTGCAGATCCATGTTGAAGTTCTTCTGAAGTCCACCAGGTAAGGGAAAAAAGCCAGTTCCTGTAATCTGTAGGTGAGGTACAAAAGCAGCAAGCCAAATGTTCCTATTATTATTCTGTTTGTTGCTTGTGAGAATTGTAAAACACCCCTCTTGGCAGAAATATGTGTGTTCAGAAGCTTCAAGGACATCAAACGATTTAGAAAAAAAGTATTTCTATGGGTGTGGATACACTTTACTATCCACTCTCTGGTAGCAGTTCCACTGAAACAAGGTTTCTGTTTGACGTCTTTCAGCTAAGCTCCTCCCACCACTCTGTCGGTATAGCCTCTGACTCCACCCTGTGATAGCAGATCTTGTTTTTTGCTGGAAGAACAGGTCACCTCCTTAGCAGCTCCTGCTGTGGATATTGTGTCACTGGTGAACCTCATGTTTCAATGTATTTCAAATTATCTCTCGGTCTTCGGACTTCCCATTGTGATTGGCGATGGAGCCACAGAAGTCTGGATTCAGGTTTTGTGTGCGGTGCTGGCAGAAGATGACAGTCACTGACCTGCACAACACATGCCTGTACTGCCTGTGTGAGCAGCATAATATGGCTGGTGTGGCCTCTGTCTTTCAGCGCTTCTTGAATCCCTGGAGGACAAGAACCACTGGCTCACCCTCAGCCGGCCTTCAGATCGGGACCCGAAACCTGGCCAAAAAGTCGCAGCAGGCCCTTGCACTGCCAGTCAGCATCACATTCATGCCTTGAGTAGGAAGGGCGCCACTTTGGTGGGTACCTCGACCTGGCACTTCCCTGGCTAGAGCCAGCATCGGAGGGTTATTCTCAGTGGGATTCTGGGAAATGTGTATGGGTCTCCAGACCTTGGAGAGTGCCCTACCCACCGTGACAAGCACAAGCGCCGCCGATGCTGGTCAAGGGATTGTGAGGGATCGACTTCCTCCTGCCTCCTTGACTCCCCAAACCACTAGACCTTGGTCGGGACTCCCTCGGCGAGGTGAAGATTGAGAGCTCCTCGATACCCCTGTTTGGGCTTGCTGACCTCTGCTCCAGTTGAGCATGCCATGGAGATTTTCCTCGAGGCTGTCAGATGAGAGTGAAGATTGTCTCCCAGACCCTGGTGCCCCCAGTCCTCACTCTGGAGGATTTGAGCTGGTCAGTGTCCCTGAGTGGGTCACCTCGGGAGCAGACTCCCAGTGGTCAAGTCTTCCAAGCCTGTCTTACTGAAAATAGCAAGACATGTGGTTTATCATGACCAGCTGGCAGGCTGTACTTTTTTTTTTTTTGAAATTTGCTCTTCATTTCACGCCCCACGTCCGTCCTCAGCCTGGTCACGGACTCCGGGATCCCCGGTCACCGGACATTGCCGACTCCCCAGTCATCCCTGGCTTCCTCCCCAGAGAGTGGGGCCGCGGTTCCGACCCCCGGTATCGGACCGCGGAACTAGTAACTGGTCGGGGAACGGCTCCGGTGACCAATCAGGGCGTCCCGGAGTAAAGCGTCATATAGACGCTGGGCGTGGTTTTTTTTTTACCCCCATTAGCCCACTCCCTGAGGGAGGCGGGGACGTGCAATGACGCTGAGCGTCTGCCCCTGCCTCACTCCCCTCCCCCCTGACGTAAGCACGGCCGCTGGGTGATCCCTTAGCCCGCTAGGGGTCCTGCCAGCCGACTACTACAGCCCTACCCCGGAGAGAGAGGCAGTCCGTGGGGCGCTCGATCCTTCTCCCAGCCAACCCTCCGACTGACCGAGTCCGTTTCCATTGGGGTGGCGTACTGTAATCAACCGCTGCGCCCGACGGGCAAGCTGGCAGACTGTACACGTGCCGCAGCCTGCCTGGTCGACTATCTCGGTCTTGATCGAGGTGATTCTGCTTTTGATCCCACTCGACCGGGAGGTGCTACTGTTGACACTCTTTGACCTTCTCATCCTCGGGTGACAAGAAAGACTGTCAGAAGATGAGCCAGTGCTAAGAGGGGCTTCTTTGGCAACAGTGGGCCATTGCAGATGAGGCAGGGCTCTACCCCCTGGACCTTCGTCAACTGGCAGCCACCAGTGATGCCCTTGCTGATCCACATAATGTAGCTACTTCTGGCAACTGCTTCTTCACCTGCAAGGGTGCAGCCACCAGTACTGCAGCCGAAGGTGGGTGCTCCAACCAAGAAGGTCCGGTTGGCAGCCAGCTTGCCAGGCCAGTTGTCGGTGGAGATCAGCCAATCCGAAGATACTCTGGTGGCCCGTGGTAACCTTCAGTGATGTGCTGACACGTCGGTCCTTTCTTCCATTCTTCCCTCCCTCCTGCTCCCGGTAATGCCAGATGCGAAATTGCACATGCAGCTATGGAAGGCAGTACAGCCTGGAGGTTGGTGGGCAGACCTATGAACCTGAAGAAAGGGGTTTGAATCTCACAACAGCTACTTACTGTATGACCCTGAGCAAGTCAAGTAACCTCTCTGTTCTTAATTTTCTGTCTTTCTCTGTACTTAACCCCTCATCTGTGCATATCTAATAGCTGCTGCAAGATGTTTTTGTAAAGCACTTTACAGTGGATAGTGCTATATTAAAAAAAAAAAAAAAAAAAATTATTTTCCTATTTCCTGTTATAAATTTAAAACATTTTTTGGGGCAGAAATTGCCTGTCAAGAATTTGTAAGGGAATCACCCAAATCTAACAATAGCTTTAAAGTCTGGCAATATCCCTGAGGCTTACTCTTGACTTCTATTTCTATGCTCAGAACAAGTGTAAGAGCAAAATGTTTTGAAGATATGGCCTTTGGTGTCTGTATAACATTACACCAGCAGGTGGCAGCATAGGAGCATAGCAGATCTATAGTCATCACCTGCATGAGATAAGTGAATCCACTTTCTGGGAATTTTAAAGGGGTCAGACTAACTGGGCTTAACAAGCTACTTACCGTTAATGATTTATCCTCTTTGATTTGGCAGCCCTTTATGCAGGTTCACAGCATTAAGACAGGTAGTTAGACACCCTTCAGTCTCTTGTTCTGCTATCAGGTTGTCTAAGGCCTAACAGAACTTTTCAGCTATGGTTGCTGTCTTTGGCCATCCAGATTTTCCCACTTTAACTACTGCTATTGCATCTCAGGACTAACTTAAGGGAAAGCCTTCCTTGGGAATTTCACTCATTTTTCATGCCCCATTCTAGCTTCTACATATGCACAGGTCTTCTGTCAACCTCGTAATAACGGTATCGGGACACTGTTTTTTGCTTGAGAGACTTTTTTTGAATAGCATGGGTGGGGGACAAAAATGCACCATTATTGTCACCTCAGTTGTCTCCATTTTTGTTTGTTTGTTATTTATAAAATGGGTTAGGAAGATCTTATCTTCTGACTGGTTGTTGGTGCTGAAGGTGTGGCTTTATATATAATCAACAACCCACAGTTTTCTACTTTCTGACACCAAACCACATTACAGATTAAATCACTGCACCTAAAAGTACACCTAGCTAACTTGACACACTTCTTTTTTCTGCTTTATTTCACAAACAGCCATTTAAATTAGAGAACTGTACTATAGAGGGAAATGTTGATAGTATAGATTTTCTTTATTTTCATAAAATATTCTTATTAGTTTTTGTCTTTTACATAAAACATATACATCAAGAAATCAATCCGTCAAATCTTTATTTCATCAGGCTAAACACCATTGAGAAAAAAAAACAAAACTAATTTACAAGGTGGACCTGGAAGTATCAAGAAGAATCACAAGTCAATACAAAAAGAATAAGCAGAAGAAAACTAATGGCATGACATTACATACAAGTAACAGCATACTAGTAAGGCAGAATTACACATGAGCAGAGTAGGGCACAGAACTCTCATAATGTAAGGAAACTTAGACACTTTAAAGATGTAGGCATAGGGAACCCTTGCATCACGGCATTCCAGTAGCTATATATACACAAGTGAAAACATATACATACATACATACATACATACATACATACATACATACATACATACATACATACACACACACACATATATATCTATATATATATATATATATACACACACACACACACACATATATACGTGTGTGTGTGTATATATATTTATACACCTACATACATACTCTCGTGTACATAACTTCGTACATATATGCACATAAAACATACTTGCATATAGAGATATATGTATATACACACACGTGTATATATAATTAACACACTTGCAAAATGGTAACCCACAGTCATATATCAAATGCTCAAAGGAAATGAACATAACAGGCAATACCACAAAATGTCAGCTATATGCAAAGAACCAGCACGGGGTCATTATGCCGTACCCGAAATAGTGCAAGTAACAATGCGGTAAAAATGGCGTGTGCTGAAATAAGGTCAGGAAACACAGTGACCTTCCACAAACAGCGCACACCATTAATCCCAATGGCACTTTGTTGTTTGTGGGGGTAGCACCCCGCACACATCTCCCGTTGTAGGGGGCATCGCCCCCCGCACCCTCCGGAATTAAATATTTTATTTATTTATTTATTAATTTTGTTAACCGGGTAGGCCCTCTGGGCCCCGAAGGTCCCTTTTTTTCAGGGGCCGCCCGGAGTAGGTGCAAAGGAGGAAACACAAGAAATTGTACATCACATTGGGATACAGATCACAGAGTACAGCAGGAGTTGGATACAGTTAGGTTAGGAAGCCAGGTTACAGAGGTATCATTCTGATTACAATAGGCTTAGTGTTACAGAGTTTATTAGAAGGGGGTTCGGTTGGAGTAGTCATTGTCAATCCTATGGCAGGGCCTAGGTATTTGTTCCCAGTGGGAGGGGAGGCAGAGGAGAGAGAGGAATGCGCCTCAGGGATTTTAACTGCCAGCGCAAGAGCAGTGACTAAGTTCCATGTGATAATCCTGCAGGCCCTTACGGAAAATCCCTAGAGAGTTAGCTTCCTGAAGGTGACTGGGGAGCTTGTTCCATAGCACTGGGGCAGCATGGGCGAAGGATTTATCACCAGCTGAGGTTTGGGCCCTGGGTTCCTCAAGGAGCCGTTGCCCATTGGAGCTGAGTGGCCTGCTAGTGTGTTTTTTGGTTAGGAGTCCAGTTAGGCTAGCTGGGGGCAGGTCAGAGAGGAGTTTATAGGCGTTGCAAAGTAGTGGATACTGGAGTCTATGGTTGAAGGAGGGCCAGTTAAGCAAGGCAAGTGTATCACAATGGTGGCTCTGTGGTTTGACTTTCGTGGCAAAGCGCGCAGTTTTATGGTAGAGGGTTTGTAAGTTGCTGAGTCTTTGCTTTGCCATTTCATGCAGGATTGGGGCAGCATAGGTAAGTGTAGGGAGGAGGATGCTTCTGCAATCACTACCCTGGTCTCTGGGATCATTTGGGCACTAAGCCGGTAGAGAAGACCAAGTTTCTGGTGGATGTTTATCGTTATGTGATCCACGTGGTATTTTAGGGTGTGGTCTTGGTCCAGCACTAGGCCAAGCTATTTGAAGGATTCTACCGCTTCTATGGTAGAGCCTGATGCTGTGGCTAAAGGGAGTAAGAGGCTGCGATCCTGGCCTAGGGATCTAGGTCTGAACATGATAGTCTTTGTTTTTTTGGTGTTTAGTACCAGGCATTTTTTTAATAGCCAGGATTCGACCAGAGCAAAGTCAGCCTGGAGGAGCCACCCAGTTCATCGGCCTTTTTTTCATTGATCTATAGAGGACCACATCATCTGCATACTGGACCACCAAGCAGGTCCCGCAGTGATTGCTTAGGTTATTGACAAACAGGGAGAACAGAAGGGGGCCTAATATTGAGCCTTGCGGGACCCCCGTAGTTATCGGGAGCCATCCAGAGAGGGCACCCCTCCACTTGACCTGCTGGAAACGGTCAGTCAGGTAGCTGCTGAGCCAGTTCTTTGAGTGTTGATTGAGACTGATTTTACTTAATTTTGCTAACAATAGGGAGTGGTCGACTAAGTCAAAGGCCTTGGTCAGGTCTATGAAGATTGCTCCAGTTGGGGAGCCTTTATCTACTGCAGAGTAGACATCTGAGGTGAATCTGACGAGAGCCGAGTCAGTGCCGTGGTTTTTACGGAAGCCGTGCTGGCTGGGAGCCAATAGCTGGTTCGCTTCCAGGTAGTCTTGAAGTTGGCAGTAGACTAACCTCTTCTGGATTTTAGCCAGAGTGCAGAGGAGGGAGATAGGCCGATAGTTTTCTGTCGGCTCCCTGGGGCCACCCTTGTGGACAGGTACCACAGTAGCTTGTTTCCAGGCTTTGGGAACAGCTCCCTCCCGAAGTGACCAATTTATAAACCAGGTTATAGGTAGGGCAATTGCTGGGGCTGCAGTCTTGATAAGCCTCAGGTCCAAACCATTAGATCCCGCTGTCCTGTTGGTTTGATGGAGCGTAGGAGGGGAAGCACTTCTGAGGAACGTACCGTCCTAAGGGGGAACATGGGCTTCGCTGATCTCCCTATCCTGTTTTTTGGGAGGTAGGCTTGCTTGATAGGTGACGAGGTCAGTGAAAAGTCGGTTAAAGGCACTGGCACCCTCCTCACCTTTAGTTAGACCATCACATGTCATCTGGTCCTAGGGAGTTTTCGTCTTACCTTTGGTTAGGTCATTTATGTAGGACTAGAAGGCCCTGGGGTCTGAGAGGTTAGTCTGCTGTAGGTTTTTAATATAATCCCGCTTTGCCTTTTTAGTGGCAATCTTACATTGATTCCTCAGGGATCTGTAGTTAGCAAGGTCACCAGCGAGGGACGAGTTCCTATGTGTTTTCCAGGCCCTTGGTGGCGGACTACAGAATATAAGTAACTCCAAGGGGGTGTGTGGACTTTGGGGATGGGGTGATGCATGGGAGCCACAAAATATATATTTTTTTGTTTTGTTTTACAAAAAAAAGTTGTAACACTATGGGATCTTGAGGGAATGGATCCACAGCCCCAGGTCCCTTATGCCGGCAGGTGCTGGTGTCATAGCTACTCCGCCACGGGAACGGCTCCCTACAGGACCATACAGTGACAGGGGTAGCTGTTATTTCCAATCGCAGTAAAACCCCTGTTGTTGTACTTACTTTAGCGCTTTCTACAGCGTGGTAAGTCATGCGCTGTTTTCACAGCACTATATTCACTTGGTATCCAAAGAACACAAGGTCAAATATTATACATTGACTAAAACTGATCATGTATCGTACAGGTGGAACTAGAGAGGTCCAGAATCTTTAACAAGACTGAAGTACACTATAACATTTTACATTTTATGCCAAATGTTCTGACCATACAACTCTCAAACTAGTAGAATTTTAAGGGTACTACCTGTACGCAGATATAATCAATGTAGAGGGATTCTATTCTGTAGTCTGCCATCAAGGGCATAGGATGTGACCACGTGTTATGTGAGATCAAGAGTTTATTCAGGCCTTCATGTGGGGGAATACATAACCACTACACTTAATTTAAACTACTGAGGTGGGGGCAGTGGGTGTGCAGGCCCGCAGACTCCGAGAGGAGGAGGTCAGTGAACCCCTTCCCCACAATGATGGAAGAGGTCTGGAGGGAGAAAGTGGAAGGGGCGAGAACATAGCAAAGGATGGAGGGGGTGAGGAACACATAAGGGTACGTGGAGGAGTGCACACAGAGGGAATAAATGTGAACAGAAGAATAGAAGGAAGGTCAGATTATAGGTGGAGGGTGGTGTCTCTGAATGTGCGGAGTTTTGGAAACAAGATGAATGACCTGTAGGCACTATTAGCAGACAGGAGGGTGGACATAGCTGCAGTAACCGAGACTTGAGCATCATCTCACCATGACTGGGACCTTGTGATCCCTGGCTATAAACTACACCAGTTGGACAGAGTAGTTGGGAAGGGTGGAGGGATGGCAATTTATATCAGGGAGGGAATAACTTGCACAAGAGAGGAGTTGGAGGAAGGGGAGGTGGAGACATTATGGGTTCAATTAAGGTCCAATAGAGGGAGAAAGGTGAGGTTGGGGGTGGTTTACAGACCACTCAGTCAGGATGAGGAGGGAGACAGGGAACAGAGCTCACAAATATTGGAAGCTGTGGGGAAAGGAGAGGTGGTAATTGTGGGGGGACTTCAACTTGCCCAAGGTGGACTGGAGCATAGCATCCACAACATGTGCTAGGGGTCCGGTGATCCTGGAAGCACTGCATAGTGGGTTCCCGACTCAGGGTGTCACAGAACCAACAAGAGCGGAGGCAATTCTTGATCTGGTGCTCGCAAATGGGGAGCACATAGAGGAAATAATGATTAGGGAGCTACTGGGTGGAAGTGACCATCGCACAGTGTGATTCCAGTTGGATATGGGCAGGGAAAGCATCCCGACTAAGACCAAAATCTTGGATTTCAGGAGGGTGGACTTCAGGAAAATGGAAGAAGTGCTAAGGAGCCACCTGATAGGCATCAGAGCAGATATGGGGGTCTACCAAAGGTGGTCCATCGTTAAGGAAGGACTGCTGGTTGCCACAGTTGCGTGCATTAGGCTCAAGGTGAAGAATACAAAGACCAAAGCAACCAGCTGGTTCAGTTCTGGGGTTGCTCAGGCAGTAAGGGAAAAGAGGTTGGCATATAGAAAATTCAGGAAGACCGAAAGAGAGGTGAATAGGGAAAACTACCTGGTTGGCTAGTGAGGCAAGTAAGGAAGTCTGGTGAGCAAAGGCACAGAAGGAGCTGCAAATAGCTGAAGGAATTAAGGTGGAGAAGACTTTCTTTTGCCATATAAGTGAGAAAAGGGTCAAGAAGAAAGGGATTTTAGGCTTAAGAAAGGGGAGGAGTGGGTGGAGGATAATGGGGGGGGCAGAGATACTAAATGAATACTTCGGTTCTGTCTTCACGAGAGAGAGACTGAGAGACTGAGAGACTGACCAGTGCCTTCAGAAGGCATAAGAGGAGCGGGGGGAGGGGAACACAGATGTAGTGATAGAGGAGAATAGAGTGAGGGAGGATCTGTTGGCATTCAAGGTGGACAAATCACCAGGCCCGGACAGAGTACATCCAAGGGTACTAAAGGAACTGGCTGAGGAGCTGTCAGATCTATTTAATAGTTCACTAGTCTCGGGTGTGATGCTGCAGGACTGGAGAACAGCACATGTAGTGCCCCTCCACAAAAGTGGTCCCAAGGATGACCCAGGGAATTACAGACCAGTCAGTCTGACCTCCATTGTGGGCAAGTTCATGGAGACCATACTAAAGGAAATGTTGGTGAAATATCTGGAGGAGTATGGTCTCTAGGATGCGTAGCAGCTTGGGTTCATGGGGGGAGATTGTGTCAAATGAATCTGATTGACTTCTCTGACTGTCACTTGACAGTAGACAGGGGCCAAGCGGTAGACATCCCCTATCTTGATTTCAGCAAGGCCTTTGACTCTGTGCCCCACAAAAGGTTGATCAGGAAGTTGGTGGAGCTCTGGGTTGGGGAAAAGATGGCTAGATGGGTGGAAAACTTGCTGAGGGGACAGAACCCAGAGGGTGGTTGTGGGGGGAAGAGTTATCTGGCACCAGAGAGGTAACCAGTGGTGTCCCGCAGGGCTCGGTGCTGGGGCTGGTGTTGATCAGTGTCTTCATCGGTGACATTGGGGATGGCATTAAGGGCAAAATGTGCCTTTTCACGGATGATACCAAGCTCTGCGGGAGAATGGACATAGCTGAAGGGATACAGGACCTACAGGATGATCTGGAAAAGCTGGGGAGGTGGTTCAGGATCTGGCAGCTTGGCTTCGATGCCAAGAATTGCAAAGTTATGCATATTGGAGCCAAGAATCCCAGGACAGAGTACTACCTGGGTGGAGTCAGAATATCTGCATCAGAGGAGGAGAAGGATCTGGGAGTGATAATCACTAGTTAGTGACCTGAAGTATTCCATGCAGTGCAAGAAAGCAGCAGCAAAGGCAAACAAGATGCTGGGATTCATATCTAGGGGGTCAGTAGTAGGAGAGGGGGACGTTATACTGCCCTTGTACAGGTCCCTGGTAAGGACTTATCTAGAGTATGGGGTTCAGTACTGGTGCCCACACCTCAAAAAGGACATCAACCTGCTGGAGAAGGCCGAGAGGAGGGCTACAAAGATGATAGCAGGGTAAGGCATATGAGGAGAGGTTGAGGGCACTGAACATGTACTCCCTGGAAGACAGGAGAAAGACAGGACATGATTGGAACCTTTTAGTACTAGAAAGGGTAAATAAGGTGGATAAGGAGAGTCTCTTTAAGCTGAGTGGCAACCATAACACGAGGGGCACTGTCTTAAGCTGGAGGGTGGGAGGTTTAGGAAGGAGGTCATGAAGAACTTCTTCACAGAGAGGGTGGTGGACACTTGGAATGCGCTGCCGGAAGAGGTGATCTCATTGAATACAGTGAGCAGCTTTAAGAGAGGCTGGGATAAGCATACGGGGAAGGTAAGGATCATGGGTAGGAAGGATGGGAAGTGTGGAAAGGGAGGGCAGGGACAGTAGCTCAAACTGTGTACCCTGCAATACAAGCAGACTTGATAGACCAAATGGCCTTCTTCTGCTGGCTTCTTTGTATGTTCGTATGTAAGAGGGCAAGCAGACTCATCTATAGGCTATGGTCTCTCATATCGGGTGTCCTACCGAGGGGTTACATATTTAGTGTATAAAAGCAAGAATAGCTGTTGGAGTATTCCAATACTAGTGATCTATCGTTTTTTTAAGGAAAGAAGAGGAAGAGGGAAAGGGGTGCTTTTATCTCCATACAAAATATTTTCCTTCCTATTCTTATCCCTACTATGGTTGGGAGGAGGGGGAAGGGAGCCAAAGCTGTGTGGCAATTAGCTAGGCAGGACACTCTGGTGTCCCACAGCAAGAGTTTTTATAGAAGACAACTACTGTTTAGGGTTACAAAGTCCTGGTCTAAGACTAGAGGGGAGAACATACTGGGTCATCGTCACTTCTCTGAAGGGAGTGCTGGAGTAGGTAGAGGGAGACTTTTTGAGGATTAGGAAGAGGCCTCAGATCATTTCATATTGAGCAAGTTTTCCTACTGCAGAGTATGCCATTCTTTAATATCTCGCGATTAAGGATATCCGGTTTTACCTCTCTGTTGGTCTCCGTGGCAGGGGGTCCTTCCTATGTCTGAGCAAAATTCACTTCGCTGCTACCAACACATTATTCAAGCAAAAGGTCTGAGTGGGACAGTGAATGGTCCAGTGGGGAAGTCCTAGCAAAGACAGAATAGTGATGTGGACTGGGCTTAACGGGGCCAGGAGATGACACTCTTGCCAGATATGGTCCCAGTAGGAGTCTGTATATGGACATGACCATAAGATATACGTGAGGGAGACCTGCAGGGAGTTGCGTCTCCAACAGTCACTATCAGTAGTTAGACTTGCTCTGTTAGAGCCACTGTGGGGTACGATAGCCTCTATGCAATATTTTTTCTTGCAGCGTTTTTGCCTGTAATTTATGATTGGTGGTGTGTGGTAGGGGCCACACTAACTGCCAGTCCTGGGGTGTGATATAGGTGTGCTACGTTCTGTTTCCCATTTTTCTTCAGGGTTAAGGGTCTGGGGCATTGGTAGCTGTTTGTATCTAAGGTGTAAGAAACTGACTGTGAGTTGCTGTGTGGTTTTGAGACGCATTGTCCAATTCTCCATTGGCCCAGCTGGGGGAAAGAATACGGTGAGAGGAGATTTTGGTTCATAAGAGTTCTCATAGTTGCAAGAATTGCCAGAAGTGAGTCTTGGGGAGGGCATATGCCAGTTGCAGTTGCTCCAATGACTTTAAAATTCTGTAGGGTACGTATCTCTCTTTCCCACCACAAACACCAATGCAAAGTCTGCCTCCCAATGGAAAGTGCTGGATTGTCCCAAATAGGCTAAAGGCGGGAGCATTGACAAGACCAATTCAGTTTTTTCATGGGTGTTGTCCAGGTTGTCCTGGCATGAGTGACACAAGGAGAGACTCACTGTCCTGATCTCTAGTCTGGCATAATCAGAGTTTGTGGGCAGGGAACCTGGCCTTGAGTGAGTTCTACTATCCATCCACTTTGGAGGTGGGGTGAGGAGATCTGGTCTGCAACATACAATAGCATGTCAAATGCCAACTCCTTCACGCACCAGCTTGAGGTTTGGCAGATCAAATCCTGCATGTTTCCAGTGGGTCTGGAAGATTTGTATTTTAATTCTGGGCCCCTTGGTGTCCCAGATAAAATGGGACATTTTCGAATTGATTTGTCTGAAAAAAGAGCTTGGTATTGGCACCGGGAGATTTGCTAGACTATATTGAAGTTTGGGTAAGGCTACCATCTTGAGTGCGTTCACTCTATCCTTCAGGAACAAGTGCATATGCCCCCAATTTCTCAGGTCTGAGTCAAGTTTGGTGAGCATAGCATTGGTATTGGCCATCACTGTGCTTTTTATATCAGGTCATAGTTGTATACCTAGACAAGTGACCCATTCTGGCCCCCATTGATATGGGTAAGCTGCAAATAGGTTCCGAGTACACGCAGCATTTAAGAGCATGACCTGAGATTTTGCCCCATTTACTTTATACCCTGAAAGTGCTGAGTATTCATTGATGATAGCACCCAGTCACTGTAAGGATGATGAAATATTAGTCAGGAAGGGGGTAATGTCATCAGCAAACAAAATCCATTTAGTAGTGCACTGACCCACAGTTATGCCTGAGAAGTTGGGGTTTGCTCGAGTTTTAGCTGCCAAGGGTTCTACCGCAAGAAGCAATAAGAATGGGGAGAGGGGACACCCTTGACTGGTTCCCCTCTGTAAATTGAATGGCTTAGAAGTGGTGGAATTTGTGAGGATTGACACTCTGGGAGCTTGGTATAAGAGTTTGATCAAGTTGGGGAAGCATGAGGGGAAGCGAGATCATGCCAGGGCATCAAAGAGATATGCCCACTCCACCCTGTCAAAGGCCTTCTCAGCATCCAGCGACAGGATGGCAGTGGGGAAGGTCTGATCTCGAACCTCCCATAATTGGTCCAGGATTCGATGGATGTTATTAGAGCCTAACTGACGTGGTACAAGGATAACTTGATCTGGAAGGATAAGGGTCCCTATAATGGGCCCCAGACGTTTGGTGATAACCTTTGCAAATATTTTCGCAGCAACATTAATAAGGGAAATATGCTGAAATTTGGAGCACAACATACTGTCCTTCCCTTTCTTTGGTAATAGGGTTATCAGTGCCTGATGGATGGATGGGATAGAGACCCTGTGGCCCAAGCCTCGCTAAATAGCCTGGCAAGTCTGGGAGCTAATAGGGAGGAAAAGGCTACAAAGAAATGACTGGGGAACCCGTCTAGTGTGAGGGATTTACCTTTCGACATGCAGTGTATTGTCTTCTGCACTTCAGCCTCTGATATAGGCGCAAGCAGTGTCAAGGCATCCTGTGATGTTATATGGGAGAGACATATGTCTAATTTTAGGTAAAAGGCATCAAATTGAGCTAAGGTAAGGGAGACCTCTAAGGCATAAAGTCCTGAATTTGTGATTAATTTGAGTTGAGGATGAAACTACTCGGCCTTTTGCCATATGAATTAGAGGGATATACCTCTCGGTCTCCCTGGACCTCAGCCTGAACTGTAACAATTTGTTGGGTTGCTACTCAGCTTACTAATATGCTTGGCTGAGCCAAAATGGGACATACTCTGTTTTGTGCTATGTAATGGCTTCTAGGGCATTCTGGGTCTTGGATATTTGGGGCCTGAGAGTGTCTCCATTTTCTGGCTGTTCCTGGGTCTGATGCTCCAGCTTTTTAAGTTCCTCCTCAAGTCTCCGAGTTTCCTGATCTTTCTTTTCATTTCTAGGTGGTGTAAGCAATGATATGGCCTCTAAGGACAGCCTTCATGGTTTTCCACTGTGTTGCGGCTGTTATGTCTGGGGGTTTCATTTAAAGTATTGTTATACTTCCTGGATTAGTCAATTCTGAGTATCTTCATTTTGCAAAAAGGTAGTGTTCAGGTGCCATGTGTTTCTAGGTCCCGTGGCACTCTCCCATGCCAGGGAGAGAACCACTGGAGCATGATCTGGAATCAAAATATTGCCCTGTGTCACCCCCCATGTTTTCTGGACTATTTCAGCAGAGATCCACATATCAGTCCTGCTGTATATATCATGGACAGGTGAATAGTAGGTAAATATCCTGTTCCTGTGGATGCAGTGCTTGCCAAGCATCAAGGCCAGCTGACTGAAAGGTTTGGTTAACATGCTTGGCTAGCAGTTCCTCCCTTCTGTTACCTGGACCCATCCGATCTAATAGCGGGTTAAGGGGTAAGATAAAATCACCCCCTAGAATTATGTTGGAAGGCCCCCTAGTAGCTCTTGGAGAATTTTATCGCAGAAAACCTGATTGGGTGTGTTAGGCATGTAAACGCTGCCTAAGTTGATAGGTTCCTCAAGCAGTAGGCCTGCTTACACGTCACCCAGTGCCTTTAGTTTCTTTGTGGATTTCCAGTTGGAGTTCCTGATGACATGGAATCGCAGCGCCTCCTTGTTTGGAGTTGTAAGCACTGGCACACCTGGCCCACCCAGCTACAATGCAGCCTGTTGGTTTCAGGTGCAGAAAAGTGTGTTTCCTGGATAAGTGCTATGTTGCACTTTATCCTTTAGTTTTTATTTATTTATTTATTTAACTTTTGTTTACCGGGTAAGTACACTAGACAAGTATTATGCCTATTTTCAGGAACGACCCAGGACAGTACAACATGAGGAACAACGGTCAAGGAGACATGGCGAAGAGAGTACAGTTTTTTTGTCACAGTAAACAAACGTGGGAAATACATCATTTGACGCTAGGGGAAACATACAGTAGTAAGCACATTTCAGATTATACACTCTAGACTAGCTAGTTCAACTGACAGATACTGTATATACAGGTCATCATACATAGGAGTGGAGCATAGCTCAAGGACTGGATTGGTCATAATATAACTTATAAAATTGTCGTATACACCCTCTAGGCTAGTTGGCTCGCGGACAGGTATATACAGCTCATCACATTTTTCTAAATATGCACATGTTAGACAGAAACAGAAACACTTGCTAGTACAAGTTTCTACCAAGTGACCAAGGTGCAATATGTCATGGTTAGCCTATGACCGTGGAGCAATAATGGGTGTAAAAATGCCCAAGGCTTTTTAGGCAGGAATAGTCAGAAGTCATTGACACAGTGGGGAAAATATCTTCAGGAATTCAATGGAGACACCCTGGGGAGGTTCAGACAAAACAATTTGACACTTTACTCTAGGAGGTTTGGGCAGTCACACTCTGATGCTAGTTTTAGGAAACCCCACAGGAATTTGAAAACTCAGATAGGAGGGGACAGCTTGGATATCCACAGGCATGAATTCCAGAGTCTGAGGCACTTGTGGCAAAGTCCCGATCCCCATGAGGGTCCGGGTAGGAGGGACTTTGAGCATTCCTGATGTGAGAGACCTAAGTTGGTAGGGGGGGATTCAGTTTAGGCAGAAGCTGGGCCAGCCCCTGGGGGCTGCTAGTTCTGATCACTTTCCCAGAGAGGCATCCCAAACCAAAATCAAGGTATCTAGCTGGTGAGAGCCAGCAGAGTTTCTCATATAGCTCACAGCGGTGGGTGAGTCGGGGGGCAGCCAAGGCAAAACGACAAATGTTATTGTAAGCAGTGTACCACCGGGTGAGATGTGTCTTTGGAGAGCACACAAATAGGTGCAGCCCATAGCAGAGGGAGGGAAGGAGCACACCCTTCTCTAGGGCAAGCCTGGCTTCCAGTGTAAGTTTATACTTGGCCCTATAGGCCAGACCCAGTTTGCAGTTTGCCACCCTGCAGATGTTAAGGATATGATTACCCATGTCAAGTTGGGGGTCAAGTGTTACCCCCAGATATTTGATGGAGCTCACTATGGGTAGTGAGGATCCATCTCTTGCAGTGACGTGTAAGCAGGCCGATGAGGCTTTGATTTTAGCCATTGAGCCAAAGAGCATAGCCTGTGTCTTTTTCAGGTTCAGGACCAGCTTGTGACTAGTAACCCATGACAATGCCCTGTTTAAAGTCATCGGTCAGGTTCTGGTTTAGGATAGTGGCATTCTGGGAGTGAGCCGGGATTACCAGATCATCTGCATACATGGTGGCGCTACAGCTGGTAGTAACCATGGGTAGTTGATTGATGAAGAGGGAGAAGAGGAGGGGACCCAGTACCGAGCCTTGAGGTACTCCGGAGGTCACCAGTAGGGGCTCGGAGACGACTTTATTGAAGCAGGTACTTTCTGTCTGCCATGTAGATAATCCATTAGCCATTTCATGGCATGGGGGGAGAGGCCAAGTGACCACAACTGTGCACCAAGCAGTTCATGGTCAAAGGCTTTGGACAGGTCGATAAATATTGCACCAGAGAGTTTGCCCTGGTCCATGGCTGTCCGGATACTTGATGTAACCTAGATTAAGGCTGTGGTGGTGCTGTGTCCCTTATGAAAGCCGTGCTGGGCTGGGGACAGAAGTTCATGAGAGTGGATATATTCCGAAAGCTGCTCAGCCACTACTTTTTCAGGGAGCTTGCTAAGGGTTGGGAGAATGGCAATCAGTCGATAATTGTCAGGTAGTTTGGGATTTCCTTGCTTCAGTACAGGGACAATCCTCGCCTCTTTCCAGATGTCTGGGATGGTCCCTAGACCAAGGGATAGGTTGAAGATAAAGGCTGCTGGTGAGGCAATGTGTGCAGCACCAAGCTTAAGGAGTTTAGGCTCCAGGTTGTCTAGGCCAGGACTTGAGTACTGGGAGAGGCCAGCTAGGCGTTTCTGCAAGTCCTGAACTGATACAGCCCTGAGGTGGAACATTTGACGAGGAGGGTGACCCTCCAGCAGAGTGGAGGGAAGGGGGTGGGACAGAGCCTCATCAGGTGAGAAGAGGGTTGTGAAGGCAGAGGGTCAGAGAAGTGATTATTTAGGGAGTTGGCAATAGTATGGGGATTATTGCAGGAGACTCCATTTATGACCATGTCCGTAACCCCGGATGGAAGGATCTGCTGACAGAGATTTAATATCTCTCCAGAACCTCCTGGGATTACTGGCAGAGCTTAGTAGGCGGACTTGCAGAAGTCACTCTTTGCTGCCCTGATGGCCTTTTGCACTTGTTCCTGAGGTGTCTGTACCTTTGAATAATCATGGGATCACTGGTACCTTTGGAACGAGCTCAACACTTATCTCTCTCGCATCTGGGCTGGAGATGCCCATTTAACCAGAGGGTAGTGGACCCCCTCACCCTACGGGTGACCTTGGGAGCATGCTTGTCTTGCAAGGCCCCAAAGGTGGAGAGGAAGTAAGAGGTTGCTGCCGAGGGGTCAGTGGCACCATACACCCCAGACCAGTCAGTAACTCTTAGGTCTTCCAGGAACTCCTCAGTATCACATCTAGAGTAGTTTCTGACATGCATAATTTTGTGTGGAATTTTGGGGGTGGGAATTTTCCATACACAGAAAACCGATGAGTAGTCAGAGATAGAGTCAGATAATGTACCCACTGATGAGATCCTGTCAGGACGGTTAGACATGATCCAGTCCAGTAAGGTGCTGGAGGATCCATTTGCTGTCTGCCTAGTGGGTTCCTGGATGAGCTCTGTCAGGGCAAGGTTAGCAAGCAGAGGCTCAAACTGCTTAACATTACCACTATCCCAGTTAAGGTTTACATCTCCCAGGATTATGAGTTCGTTATCCCTGACTCTGGGACCAGTTTTGTCCATGAGGTGAGTTAATCCAGGTAGCCCACCTCTTGGAGGATTATAGGTGCACACCAGGTGCAGTTTCTTTGTGTCCCCAAGTAGCAGTAGCACATGTAGCAACTCACAGGGGGACACGTTTGAATCCTGGTGGGCAATTTGGGAGATTTTTAAGTGCCTCTTAAGGTAGATTAGTATGCCACCCCCGCCTCAGCTCTGTCCAGTCTGGTAAATTCATACCCAGTGAGTTCAGAGGCAGAGTCAGGGACAGAGGGTTTCAGCCAGGTCTCCGTCACTCCTAGGATGTCAGGTTTGTAGAGTGCAACCCAAGATGAGCTATTTTTAGCCCCTTACCCATGCCCCATATGGGAGGGATTTTCAGCACCTTTCTCCTTTTCTTTGGGCAGTTTAGACCTCTAGTGTTCTGTGTTTTATAATCTGTAAGTTATTAAATACAGACATTAAAACTGCTTTTTTGGAAAGCATGCATAAAAAGAAAGATTGATTGGTTTCCCTACCCAGTGCATTTCAGGGACCCCGAATAGCACCCACAGTGAACCTGTAGACAAAGCAGTTTGATGTACAATAGTGACATATTTAATACAACAGACTGTATAACCCACACAGGTAAGTTTTCTAATGAAACATAACTAAAAGAGTCTACTGATACTAGTAGGCGAGTCTTGCCAGTTGAAGCTGACTGGGAGGTCTCTACTAATTAGGGACCGAAGTGGCTGTTATGCATTTGTCCCACGAAACCTGAGAACTAGTGACCAAGGAGATGCTGGCCATTTGTTTTTAAATTTGAAAGTTTATAAAAATTTTTACAAGCATACAAACACACTACTGGGCATGTGACCATATACACTCAGAAACATAACAGTACTTCCCTCTGCATGCTTGCCCCGCTTTGCCCTCCTCCTCCCTCTCTCATCCCCTCTTCCTCACCCCCTGCCCCATTGTCCCTACCCCCAAAAAGCTGGGTCGTTGGGTGTTAACCCTTGAGAGCGTACCTCTTAGACTTTCGTACACTCTTCTTTCAGGAGGACAGGTTCCTGCAAGTTACCGGGAGCTGGAGGAGGTGGTAGCCCCTGACTGGAGCAAGTATGAGGTATGGAGATTCTCCCAGGTACTCTTACAGTGGTTCAAGGATCCCCACAAGCTAGCCTTAAGTTGCTGAGCCTGGAGGTTAAAAAGGAGCTCCTGCAGCCACTCTGTATATGGTATTTTATTGTCGTCTAACCAATGCTGCGGGACTATCTTTTAAACTGACATAGATATCATCCCCATGTGATATCTTCTGCTGCGGACTGGTATCTGGGAGTAATCCCCAACAAGGCAGATTTCCGGGGTAAACGGGTCCTCCAGCCCCAGCAACGGATCTGCCTTGCTTCATACGACCTCCCACAATTCTTTGATAGGAGGACAATCCCCAAAAATATGCCAGAGGGTACCTTCCTGCAGCTGGCACCTATGACACAAAGGGGAAGCTATCCGCCCCAGTCTAGCCAACTTGACCGGGGTCTAGTACATATTGTTTAAAATTTGAAACTGGGTTAGCCTTAATCTGTCTTGGGGAATATATCTGTATGTATCTCTCCAGATAGCTACCCATCGCCCTGGAGTAGAGGGCAATTGGTCTGTCTGATACCTGGGATTCCCCGAATGGGCATCCAGAGACCTCTTTACAATGGACGAATAAAGGAGGGATGTACCATGCTGCTTATTGACCAACGGGGATAGCGAATGAAACCACTCCCCCGTGTCATCCTCACTCACCAGGGAGGATGATGCCAAGGATAGAAGGTGCTGCAGCTAATTTTAAACACCTGCTTAGGGTCAAGCTGGAATTGATTCATAATTTGGCCGACTGATTTACATCTGCCTCCCAGAAGAAAGTCTCCCACTCTGAGCTCCCAGATTTGAGGTATCCAACCCATTGGTATCATCCGTCCCCCGATCTTGAGATGGGGATTCCCTGTCACTGGCTGTATACCATCCTTGCTATAACAGTACTGTAAAAATGTACAGAGCTGGATGTGTGCCCTTAGCGAGCTGGCTAAGTGTGTCAAAATCAGGCTATGTGAAAGAGACTTAAGGGGGGTGTGCAGTAATGCCTGTGGGGAAATACCCTCCTTATGCAGTAAATCCCTTTCAAGAGTTAACCAGGAAGGGACATGTGGCAATGAATCTAACTCTTTTTGGGGCGAGAGCCATCTAAGGTGTTTGGTAGCTTGGCTTGCCCAGAAATAAAGGGCAAAATGTGGGAGCCTCAGCACTCTGCACTCCCTAGAAGCCGCTAACTTGTTATATGCTTGTCTGGGAGGTTTTCTGAACCATAGGCATGAGGAGATGATGGCATTTGTCTTTCTGAGTCACTTCATAGTAATTCTGAGATAGAGCATATTGATGGGGGTAAGAAAGCCTAGGCAATACGTTCATCTTCACGAGAGTGACTCTTCCTCATAAAGATATCGGGAGGGATTGCCATCTGTTGGGATTTTTTAGGTTAAGTTGCTGCATTACCCCCTCGCTTCTGGTCAGGTACAATCCCAGATATTTCAGGGTATGGGGACTCCATTGCAACCCTAAGTGTTCAATATCCCTTTTAACATACAGGTGATTTAACAGGCATGCCAGAGTTTTCCCCAAATTAATTTTGTAATTAGAGAGGAAACTCTACTGAGCGATGGTATCTAGAGCCGCTGGGAAGGATTACTTGGGGTGCAAGAGGTGCAACAGCATGTTATTGGCGTTCGCTGATAGCTTAAACACGTGCAAGCCCGCAGGAATACCCTGAACCGCTACATTGTCCCGCAAGCGGGCTTATAAAGGCTCAAGATAAATATTAAAAAGAAAAGGGGATAGTGGGCAGCCGTGCCTGGTGCTGGAATGGAGAGGGAACTTGCCGGAAAACACCCCGTTACAGTATATACATGCTGTAGGATTCCTGTAAAGAGCAGCGGTCCAATCGATAAATTTGGAGGGAATACCCATCCTCCACATCACTGCATATAGGAACTGCCAATCTACTTTATCGAATGCCTTCTCGTCCAGGGAAAGCAGGCCAGCTGGGACTCCAGAATACCTGGATGTGGAGAAGTCGTGCACGAGCTTTCGCAGATGGTCTGAGGATACCCTTCCCTTCATGAATCCTACTTGATCTGGGTTTATTGGGGGGGGGGGGGTAATGCTTCTCCCAGCCTACCCGCCAAGGCTTTAGCCAGGATTTGAACTTTGCAATTTAACAGCGAAATAGGTCTATAACTTGTAACCTGCTCTGGGTCTTTGTCTTCCTTAAGCAGTACAATAATTCAAACAGGGAAGGGTCCAAGGGATCTAATATTCACCCAAATAAACGGGCGAGCCAGAGGGTAATCTGTTTCTTAAAGGTTTTATGGAAATTAGGGGTGAACCCATCGGGTCCGGGGGCCTTGTCGATTTTAGGGATGCAATGGCACCCTGGATTTCCTCTTGGGTGACAGGACGTACGAGCCTCTCCTGCTGGATTCTGTCCAGAGAAGGGAGGTCGGTATTGTCCAGGTAGTCCCTGGCTTGCTGAGGCTCAGGGGGATGCAGTATCAGGCTATAGAGTTTTTTGTAGAATTCAGCAAACTCATTGGTGATGTCGTTAGGGTTCGCCTGCAGAGCCTGGTTGGTTTGAGAACAGATACATTTAATGCACCTGGCAGATTTGGCTTGTTTAAGGTGGAGAGCCAGAAGACGCCTGGCTTTCTCCCCTTGATCGATATACCTGGTGCCAGTTTTCAAAATCGCGTACTCCACTTTTTCTCAGAGGAGACAAGTGTATTGGTCCTGCAGGCCCAGTAACTTGTTCCTGTAAGCCTCTGTGGAACTCGGGGATAGAGATGCCTCCATTTTACGAATCTCCTCCAGAAGAGCCTGGGAGTTCTTATCCCTCTTCTACTTCTGGGAGGCTATCTTAATCAAATGTCCTTGCAACACACACTTCAGTGCCCCCACTCAAAATCTGCTCTAGGAGTGGATCATAAATTGGTGGCTGTGAAATGCTCTGTCTCCTGGGCAATGGCTTCTACCACTTTCAGGTCCTTCAGTAGCTGATTATTCAGCTTCCAGATGCTTTCCTTTGGGGCAGAGACTGAATGACAAGGAGCAACCCACGACCGAGTGTTCGGAGATGACCCCAGTTCAATATCACTCCGAACCACCCACGGTAACAACACATAACTAAGAAGGAAATAGTTAATTCTAGAGGAGGTCTGGTGGACCGTTGACTTATATGTGTATTCCCTCTCCTCCGGATGGATGACCCTCCATGGGTCACACAATCCCAGGTAGTCTATAAATTCCCGTACGGCACTCTGAGCAGGGGGAGAGAGACCCTTGCTCCTACTATCAGATTTATCCAGATCCAGATTAAAAGAAAGGTCCCAGTCCCCTCCTAACAAGATGGGGAGACCGATGGGGAGACCAGTAAAGGTGGCCAGCACATTGAGGAGCTCCATGAAAAAAGCCAGGGTATTGGCATTGGGCCCATAAACAGATCCCCAAATCACCTCGGACCTATATAGAAGCCCTTTGACAAATCTATATCTCCCTTCTGGGTCGGACACTACTCGCTCCGACACAAAGGAGGTTCCCTTTAAGACCATAATAGCTACTCCCTGGCTCTGCATGTTGTAGCCAGTGGTGAACACTTGTTCCACAAATTGCCTGCGTAACAGAGTACCTTTCTACTTTAGCAAGTTAGTTTCCTGTAACATAATGATATCCCCTTTAACATGACGCACATGCTTAAGGACCTGGTACCGCTTAATTTTGTTCCTACCCCCCTCACATTCCATGAGAGTGCCCTCTTATAACCTGCCATCTGCTATTCGGTAAAATGAACATTTCAGAAGGTTCGTGCAGAAACTACCCCACCTCTCGCCATGATATGCCCTAGTGACCAAGCCGCCCTCCTGCTCTCCCACTCCCATTCCTCCCAGTAGACGAAACCCCAAACTACTCTCCCCCCACGGACCTGACAGGGTGCCTTGTCTGAAAACATACGTAAGTCCCTCCCACTCATTGCAGCATTCTGGTACATGATGTCTCTCCCCATATAGCCACCCTTCCGCTCCCCCTTCTCCTTGTAGCAGGCACAGAGGTTGTACATCTGCCTATAGTATATACCAGTGCCCTGTGGCTGGGAAGTATCCCCGCCTGAGCCCTGTCTTCACTCATCCCTCCCATAAGCTGCTGGGGATCCTTGCCAAGTTATAGGCCGCTCAGCCCAGCGAGAACTTAATGTGGGCAGTGAGGCCTATTACACTCCAAGGCCTCAACTGTCTCTCCCCCAGAGTTGCCGGGGCGGTGTCCCCCACATCTCGGCAGGTGCCCGAGGGGACTGTCAAGTGGATCGTCTAACCAATCCTAAGCCAAAAAGTGATGGGCGAGCAGCGCCTGGTCCAGGCAAGGATGCCCCCATAGATATGGTCTTCAAAACACTGAGAGCCTGGTAACTGTGCGGGGGGTTCCCTTCCAGGCCTCATAATATACTCATGCAAATGAAACTGCCTTAATGGCGGCTGCCCTTCCCCAACTGAGTATGCTAAGAATAACGAGCAAATACTAATAAATATAACTTTTAAACAGTTCCCCAGTCCAAAGTCCGTAACTTCCAGAAAATGCTGAACTCTGAAACTAGGGCTCCAAACTCCATAAACTAGAAGTCCGTCCACCATCTGGAGCAAGTCTCTCACCCCCAAAAAGTCCTGAGGAAGAGGGGAGAAGTAGATGAAACCCCTCCTCCTCAGTCTCTGAACGGAGTCCAGAACTACAGGGAACATGCCCTCAAAATAAATGTGGTCCTCTTCTGACCCATGGACACCTAGTCAGAGCAGACAGGAACAATAGTCCTCCAAATAAAAATGTTGTCCCTTCTCGGAGCCAGCCTGAATCCAATAGGGGTCTCCCATTTTCACCATCAATGATCCCAAAACACATCAGGCAAGGCAGACTTGAGAGCCTCCTCAGCTCCTTTCGGCTCCTCAAATGTACGCCAGCTACCATCCAGCAGGACTCGAAATTTTGCTGGATATCCTATCCGGAACTTGATATTTGCCGCAATAAGCTTTGTGAATATGCCATGGAATGCTGCCCTGCGCTGCCGTACTGAAAGGGATAAGTCCTGGGTTACATGAATTGGGGAGCCCTCCCACTGCACCTCTTTTATTTCCTTTAGCTTGGCCATGAAGTGCTGCTTTTCTTGATAGTTTAGAAACTTGAAAATAAATGTTCTTGGGTGGGCCCCCAGGAGGAGGCATAGGCCCGCAATGCTCGATGTGCCCTTTCAATTACATATGCAGGCCCAAAGGCGATGGGCCTACCAGCGTTGCCACTAACTTCTGTGTGAACAGCACAGGATCTGCTCCTTCTTCCTTTTCGGGGAGCCCGATAAGAACTACATTGTTGTGGCGGCTCCTGCCCTCTAGGTCTTCTACCTTGGCTTCCAGTTTGGAGATGCGTTGCCTAGAGGCTGCCAAGGCGGTGTTGATTTTCTCCATCTTCCGCTACAGAGGCAAGAGACTGGCTTCACTATCTCCCGTTCATTGAGAGAGGTCTTCTAGAGCTCCCGATAGAGCTTTGACATCTGAGGAAAGAGCGCGCAGGTCATCCCGTAATGGACAAAACTCCTCGAAGAACCACTCCAGGGTAAGTGCCGTTTGCTCTGGTTTACTCCACGGCCCTGGCGCAAGGCGCGCCCATTGGCCTTTGACTTCTTACTGGCTTTTTCAGGTGAGATGGTGTGTGGCGTGGAAGAGCCGACCGCATCTCTGCTTCCAAGCTGCTCCAGACTGTGAGGGAATGTGCTCAGCAGACGCACAAGATTTTCCGATGCTCAGTATATTTTATTGCACCACTCGAGAACACAAAAACTTAGTTTTAAAAGCTTATAGAGAGAGGGTAGTGGGAGCATTCGGAGAAAGCAGCTACGCCATGGGTTGCATCACGTGATCCCCCAGATGCTGGCCAGTTGGACCCACTATCCCTCCCTTTATGCTAAGCATATGGTGGCAGCCAGGGCTTCTATATGGGAAGCCCATTAGGCTCTGTGAGAACATACAGTATAAATGTTGTTCCTCTGTGTACCCCAGAATGTGAAAGAGAATTGATGGTTAGAAAGTATTTTAGGCGGGGGATGGTTAAGTATAAACAAGTAAAAGGGAAAAAATAGGGGGGACCAAGCGTTGGGTATATTCTGAGCTTGCCCAGAGGGTTGACTGGTATGCTCTTTGTATCCAGATGTGCCATTGAGGTAGTAACTGTCACACTGTGGGAGTAGAGAGGAGAGAAATGAAGGTGGGAGAAAGGAAAGGAGGGACGGGGAGACCATCTCATCAGCCTATCAAAGAAGAGGAACAATATTGTGGAGGATGGCATGTGAAGGACGCAGATCTGTCGCATACAATAGAAGGGCCATTTTCTGATAAATGTGAGTATCCATAGACCCCCCCCATGCCACTGATACCCCTCTTGCTCTGTTGACCCTCTTGTACTTTTCTAGTTAATGATCGAAGTGCAGCAGTAAAAAGGATTAGATGAAGCACCCCATAATTGAGGGTGTGGTAACAGTTAACTCAGATAATGGGAGGGAAGGGTACCCTCACTTCTCAACACATAAACGGAACGATAGACTCCATAACAACATAGTGAGGTATACCAACACATTCTAAAATTCCCTCTATCCTACCTAAACGTGAAAAGTAACTGTGTATGTCTTAGAAATCACATAAACGGAATTGAGTCTCCTATTATTTGCCAGTATAGAGGACACTGAGAGGTTGCATGACCTGCCTAGGATGTAATGTCCCTGATGCTGCCTATGAGTTGCACATTCTTCAAAGGTATACATACACAGGTCTGATTCTGTGTCCCTCGAAGCTGACTGCCGAGAAGTGTGTGTGTGTTCTATTCTCAAGTGTCTCTGTCCAGGCTGTACCCCCCCATTGGATGGCTTATCTGGGCAGCAGATAAAGTTTGTACAAATGTTGAGGCGGGAGAAAGTTTTATCAAATATTAAGCTTGTGAGTAAATGTTTAGCTTCTTTCCATGTGGCATCCCCAGTCACTAATCGGCGCTGTAAACAGGCCGCATGAGAGGGAGTATTGGCAACTTCAGCAGGCATAGAGTTAAAACAAAGAGGAAAGAGGACCGGTTACACATGGTGGTGTTTCTAACGCTTAGTGCCGGTATGTTGAGAGCTGCTGCGGCCCATGGATGCGGGGGGTATGGGGGAGAACAAAAAAGAATACGGAAGCTCTGTCCTGGTTAAGGAGTCCCCGAGAGAACACAGTACTCACTGCAGTGTGTTGTCTCCTAGCTGGCGGTCTCTGGTACCAAGGCTACCTGCTGACAGTCTTGTGGGCCTCGACTGCGAAGTGAAGACAGCTTCTGCTGCTGGTCCATTGGAGAAGGAGGGTCAAGTTGAGTCTAAAAGTAATTATTCACCTGGTTGGGGGAGTGAAACTGTAGGACTTTGCCCTGGAATGTAACTTGAAGCACTGCTGGATATAGGAGGAAGTAGGAGATATTCTGGTTACATAAACCCTGCTTTATCTTGTCAAAGGCCTGATGTCTTTCCAGAACAGGCCAGGGGTAATCATGATAAAAGGAGATTTTATGTCCTGCTACTTTGATGTTTTGTAAGTCTCATGCTGCCTTCAGATTAATCTTTGTCAATGAACTGGAGCAGTTTGAAAATTAGTGGACATGGCCGGTTATTGTTAGGCGCTGAACGGGTCCTACGAATCCAGTGGGCTCATTTTATTTCAAAATCAGACTCTGCAGAGTTTAAATGAAGCATCACTGGAAGATAGGCCCATAATTCGTAGTCTCTTGGCACCTACCTTGCTCCTCTAAATCTTCTTTTTTTTTTTTTTTGTTTTGTTTTGTTTTTTTTGCAGGAGCCATTCAATCTGGCCCTCTTCTACAGTGAGGCATTAGTCCCTGGTGGTCTCATTTGCAGAGAGGGTGTCTAGTTTTGTCTCAGTTTCTGCTGCTCTGTTGGTTAAGGTAGCGATGCTTCCTTGGGTATCCACCACAGTGACTTTAATGGTTTCGATGGAGGAGGCGAATTTGTCCAGCCAGGCGGGTTGTTCACCTAGGAGAGCTGTAGAAGCACAGTGGGTGGCAGTGGCCATTTTGGTAGCAGGAAGTGCCTGTGCTGAAGGTGAGACTGTAAGGTCTTTATTCTATTTTAACAGTGAAGTTGGTGGTTCTAGGTCAGCTTTGTTGTTCCACATCACCTCGGGCTCTCTGGTTTTGTGTAATTTGAGCCCTATTGACTGCTTTTATCAATGGATGGAGGTAGGTAAGAGAGGGAGCTGGCTGGGATATAAAAGTTAAAACGGCCATCTTAGGCAGGTGCTCAGGTGACCTCGGCAATATATAGATTTTCATGTGTGCAACCAGTAAACATGTCCTACAGAACTGGTATAACAACCTCCTGTGCAAAGTCAGGAGAGGTGGTTGTTACTTCCCATGGCCAGCAGATGAAGGGGTACCTTACCTTCCCCTTATCTACCTATACAGAATGTGTCGTCATTTTTGAGTCCCTCTGCTATCCTTGGTATTGTGCTTGCTTTCACCCTCTGTTGTTTATTTACTCATTTGGAAAGTTTAACAGGAAAAGCATATTGAGCTGGTAGCAGCTTTTTTCCCCATGTGCATCCTGGCTGAGAGGGCATTAGGAAACATTACAGTGCAGTGACAAAATCCATACAATGAAGGTGTATAATAAATCAAACTTAAACCGCAGCAGTGATGTAATTAATATACAGCAGATTAATGACAACAGTGGAGAAGTCTAAGGGAGGAGCAGCAGTGTGCGGTACCCTAAGTTAACTGTGTAGGGAGGCTGCAGTGGTAGTACGTAATATATAAATAAATAGGTAGTTTGGGAAACATAGTGCATAACCTAGGATTTAGAGAGTGGAGGTAAGGGGCCTAGTTGCAGGTATGGTTCCTGAGGTCATGGAGGAAGGTGTTGTTTTTAAAGCAGAAGGAGAGAAAGAAGAGCAAACAGCAGGTGTAAGGTTGAACCAAAGTCCTGAGAATTTGAAGGCGAAGGCAAATTGACCTGCAAATGATTTGGTGTGGGGGAGGGGGAGAGTGAGTGAGATTTGAAGCTGCTGAGGGAGTATATGGGAAACACAGAAATATAGACAATGATGGCAAAAAAAAAAAAAGTCCATTCAGGAGAAGAGGGCCAGGTGAGAAGGAGCTAGGATAAGGGGAGAGTAATCCAAACCATAATTTCGAGATAAAAGTGGCGCAGTGAGAGAGGCACCCAGGTTCAAGAGAGGGGAGAGAGGGAGGTGTAGAGGGAACAGTGGTGAGTGCAAAGGGACCAGTTGAGGGTGAAGCAGCAGGAGGAGTGAAAAAGGGGGGTTCGGTCTGGTAAGGGTGGATTTAGGTGCTGCACTATACACTACACCTCCATAGTCAGCGACTGGGAGAACTGGCTGTCTGATGTCCCAGCAGGTGGCGAACTGCACTCCTGCACTGGTAGCCTGGATTTGGGAGCTATGTGGGACGACCAAGTTGTCTGGGATGACTCTGCCACAGCAGTGCTTTCAGCCCCAGGGGGTGGGGAGTGTTGGTGGCACTGTGGCTCCATCACTGAAGTGACCTCTGTGTTGGGCTCAGGAGTTTGCCTCCTGGGCAAGGACATCGCTGTATGCGTGCGAGGCCTGACTGAGCTCCTTGCTTGTTTAGGGAGACAGTGAATCCTTGATTAAAAGAAAATGTAGAATTGCTGAAAAAGCTGTTAGTGAGTCTAAGGGAAAGCTTTCTTTTTTTTGGGGGTGGGGGCCTGTAGAGATTTGTTTGGGCTGGCAAGCGTACAACAATCCTATGTAAGGGGCAGGACTGAACAACATTAGGAAGCAAAAAGAAAAAAAAAAAGGCAAAATATCGGCAATAATAAGCCACAAGGAAGTCTTAGTTACTGGGCTGTCTATACACCTGTGCTGACTGAGGGAGGCACATAATGATTATGAGGTAACTGGCTCAAATTAAATGTGTTCTCTTTGACTAATAATTCCAATTTTCAAAATTTTTTTTCTAGCAAATGGTGACAGTTTGCTATGTTAGCAATAACCCACAACAGGGTATGGGATTACGTAAGAATTAATCACTGAGGCAGGAGTGCATTTCCCAGGAATTAGCATGTGGTTTGGGGAAGCCGAGGCCGTAGGCTGGTGCTTCCACCACCCAGCCATGCAATTTCTTGGGAAATGCCTGTAGGTGATTAATGCACTTGCAATACGGCTGTTGCTCTTACAAGTCCTGGTACTACTGCTAACTGTTGCTGACGCATAAAGAAACATACCATGTATAAATGGGTGAATTTGTTTTTATATAGTTGTTCTCACTGCAGGTCCACAAACTCATCCTACAGCCTCTACTGGAGAGGAACAGCAATTGTGCTTATCAAAAGCATTGCTGTAAAATTTCAGACCTTTTATAAGGTGACTCCTGTTTTCTCATGGCGTTTAAAATTTTGGGGGGTTGCTTTACCCACTGTGACTAAAATTGTTTAAATCCTAGTGGGAAAGTAGGATGAGTTTGTGGACCTGAAAGCACGTTTCTGTAAAAAGCAGTTTTATGGAATGTATGTTGTTGTTCTTTCTGCGTTAGTATACTCTTTTATAATGTTAGATGGCTAATTCCCACTCCTGTAGTTTTGTTCAGAAATCTAAAAATCTCTCTCTTCTGCATTTAACATTAACCTTATAGATGAGAGTAATGTCCTCTCTACTTCCTCAGTGCCAAACATGTGAAAACAAGCAATAGTTGGAATTGAACTGCCGCATTAATTAACAATTTTCTATGTCATGTCCATTTTACAAGATTTCACTTGTATAGCTGGGAGTCTGATGCCTTACCCAGACTAGATATGTCTGTCTCTTCTTGTTTTACGGTCAGTCTGAGTGGGACCCCATAAAATAAGGCTCCACCCTCCAGTAAACAGACCCCAAGACTCTTGTTGGTCATTTGTCAGGGGTATTGCTACCACAGTATGTCACAGACTTATAAGCGGCTGGTGAATATCTCAAAAAGGAGTTAGTCCTATGGGTAGCTGGATTACAGCTGCTGCAGAGTAGGGGCCCTCACCTGGTAGATGGGCATTTTTAATGAAATGGTGGCTACACCCCACGCCCAACAGAGATGGGGGCAGCACCACCTCTGAGGGGAGACCCACACGGGCTTCAAGCTCTGGCTTTGGAGGGGATGGAACCCTACTGTAAGGGCCCCTCTCAGGAAGGACCAAATGGCAGGAGAAAAAAGATCAGAGCGTTTCTTCAGCTCTTGTTGGGACAGAGTGATACTCCCAAGTTATATATAATATTTGTTGTAAAATGGAAATGACAAAGACTGTTAACAAATGTGTCCATCAGGCCAGCCCAATGTTGCTGTTAAAATGGTGTCTTCGATCCGTAGAATGCCACGCTGGATGAGGCTGGTTATATTTGGGCGAGGCACTTGACTTTCAAGGAGAGGAGGCAAGGGTCATACAGCATTCCCATCCACTGCTGTCCTACCAAGGAGTAGCACTGACACGGTTTGTGAAGACTGACCACTCACCTGCCCTCCTTCCCTTCCTAAAGAAGGGTGCCGTCATGGCAGCTCCCAACATCTGGGTGAGGACTAGGGAACCAAGGTGGAGAACTGGAGTATAATAACTGATGATCCCCTTTATCCCACTAATTAATTATTAATGTGATCAAACACCATAATAACTGGGTATGGCATTTGTAGCCCTCGTGCTTCACTTTCACTTCCAGTACAGAAGTGGAAAACACGCTGCTCTGTAAATCTCTGCACTAGTTATTGTAAAAAAGCAAAACGCAAGTGAATGTGTGCTTGGTATGATTTTTTTTTTTCTTTACACACCCTTGGTGCATGATGACCACGTGTACCTGTCAAGCTTCACTCTTTTATGGGTCATCACACACCTTGGGTGTGTGACAAAACTTCATATCCCACAGTTGGCTATGCATTATTTTCTATATAATAACTGGGGAGCATTTTTTTCTCCATAGGGAAACCGGTTATAGTTTGCCGTTATAACAACTGGTTATAATGGTGAACGCACACCGGGTTTCCCTTGCTTCATGCATACGCCGGCTGCCATCCTGCCTTCATCACTCAGGACACTTTTCCACCTCTCACACTCGGACTCCACTGTTAGTGTAAGTCTTACAATGACCAACTTCCAAGTCTGATTTTAAGTCTCTTCACTATACTTGTTTTTTACTTGGGGTGAAATCACTCACACAAAAATGGGACAGTTTAAACAGAAGCTTGTTCATTCTGACTGCAGACCGTGTTTTATCCTGACCTCAGCAGCACACAGTTGTATTTGCATTTATATATTTGCTGTGGTGAAAAAAACATTCCCCAGTAATTATATACAACAAAACATGGGGAGTGTGTAAAACTTAAAACCTGTTACAAAACAGTTGTGTATAAAATTTATGTAATTCTTCTGTAGTTGACAGAAGAAAGTCGTTTTTTTTCCCCCCACCTAATTGTTTTTTATAGACACAGTACCAAAGGAACAACCCCCGCACCCACCCAGGTGGTCTAACTTTATAGTGATAAGCCAAGCCACACCTTAAAGTCACAAAAAAGTTTGTCAACACAGCACAAGCAATAGCCTAGCCGATATACAGGCAGAAGTACAAAGGGCGCAGCTAACAACTAGGTCCACAAGGGCACATACAAGAGGAGGAGAGAGAAACTGTAAGTCACTACAGAAGGAGAGAGACAGGGAGGGAGAAGGAAAAAAAAGGGTTAGCACACAGAACAAGGAAGAAAGTTAGGAGATGGCAGGTAGCAATTAGGAGGCATAAGCAGGCAGAAGAGCGAGGAGGGTAACAGTCATGATGAGAGTGGTGCAGTGCAGTGGCTGTGGAGCAGCAATCTTCAGGGAGACATTCTGGAGGCTGCAATGCTGACCTGTCTGCAGACACCTCTCTGGGCTGAAGGAGGAGGTTGTCTGTCTTCGCGCTGAGTTGGCCAGGTTACAGGCGGCATCCACCCCCACCCAGAGATCACCAGGTCCGCAACATGAACCTCATAAAATGCCCAGAAAGAAGTTGATTGGACCACTGTGGGCTTGGGGGGGAGGGGTCAGAAGCTCATTCCCCAACCGGTCCAGCTGAATAACTCCTACACAGTTTTGGAAGAACGGGACTGCCCCACACAGGCACCCGCAGCTGGGACCAGGGAGGATGATCAGGACCTCCAAGCTGGAGACCCAGGGATGTGGCACAGGAGAACACGGAGGAGGGGGAAGCTTCTCCTAGTGGGAGACTCTATTGTCCAGGGTGTGAATATAGGGACACCTAGCAGGGGGGAGAGAGAGGTCAAGTGTATTCCAGGAAGCGCTGCATGGAGGGATGGGAAGCAAATCCATAGGATTGCTAGGGTGATAGCCAGGAGGTAGGAGCTGGATGTCATCATCCACCTGGGGACCAGTGACCTGGCAGGGAGAAGGATGGAGTTAGCCAGAGTCCAGGAGGATTTCAGGAAGCTGGGGGGTACCTGAAACAGGTGGCATGCTCCGTCTCATTCTTGGAGGTGCTACCTGTCCAAGGCACAGGGGAGGATAGGGCAGTCCACATCCAAGCCTTCAATACCTGTGGCCCTACCTGGGCAGATGTGAGCTTGTATCAGGAGGATGGCCTGCATCTGTCCAGGAAGGGGACCTCACTCTTTGGTGAGAAGTTGGAATGCTTCAGCAGAGAGCATTTAAACTGACCAAGGTGGGAGAGTCAGGAGGGACAGGTGACCTAGGATCACTCCTCCATGGTAGTTTACAAAAACGCAAGTTGACAACAGAAACAACTGAAGTGAGTAGGGAAGAGCAGGCAAAACGTGTAAAAGGGGGGATGGGGGGCAGGAGCACATGAACAAGATAACCGGGGTGGGGGAAACAGGCAAGGGAGAGAGAACAAGAGCAGAGGGAGGGCAGGGTATAAAACATGGAAGGTCATACTCACAAATGTTCGCAGTCTGGGAAATGAGTTTCCAGACCTGGAAGCCTTGATGATGGATGCAGACCTTGACATAGCAACAATAACAGAGACATGGTACTCTGTTAATCACGGCCGGGACGTCAGTGTACCAAGCTATACACTGTTCAGAAGGTACAGGGAAGGTAAAAAGGGAGGAGGGTAGCCCTGTACATCAGAGAAGGCATAAAGGCTACAGAAGTACAGGGAAGACTGGGTGAGGCCGAGGCAATGTGGGTCACCCTTGAACCAGGGAATGGCACAGCAGTACGTACTGAGGTGATCTACAGACCTCTGGCACAGAGGGAGTAAGTGGACAGGGTACTAATGGAGGAAATTCACAACATGGCAGCTAAAGGTGAAAACCTGCTGATGAGGGATTTCAATATGCTGGATATAGATTGGACCACCCAGGCAGCTGCTTCAGTCAGAAATATGGCCATCCTGGAATCCCTGCAGGTGGTTGGACTCAGACAGCTCGGGCAGGAGCCAACCAGAGACAAAACTGTTCTGGACCTGGTATGGACCAATGGAAACGGAGTCTAAGGAGTCCGGGTGGAAGGGCAGCTGGGATCCAGCGACCACCACATGGTGTGGTTTGGCATGGAGACAGGGACTCTGTTAAGCCACTCAAGGGCAAAAGTATTAGATTTCAGGAGAGCAGATTTCAGTGAAATGGGTAGATGTTTAAGAGCAGCCCTGGAGATGGGAGAGGTAATGGAGGGAGTGGAAGAATAGTGGGGGAAACTAAAAGGAGCCATAGTGGAGGTAACTAACCAATGCCTTAGGACAGGGGCCAAAGGGAAAAGAAGAAGGAAACCACTATGGCCATCTAAAGAGGTAGCAGACAAAGTAAGGGCTAAAGGAGCAAGTTTCAGGACGTTTAAGGGAACCCAAAGGGAGGAGGACGGGGAGGTGTACATAAAATGTCTAAGGGAAGCGGGGAAGGCTGTTAGGAGAGCCAAGGCACAGACAGAGGAGGGTTTAGCGCGGACTATGAAAAAAGGGGACAAGACATTCTATAGGTACATCAGCGATAGAAGAAAAAATGGGGAAGGGATTGTGAGGCTGAAGGGGGAGGAGGGAGAGTGTAAGAAGGGGGATCTAGACAAAGCAGAAATCCTGAACAAATGCTTATGTTCAGTATTCACGAAGGAGGGAGAGGATCAAGGACCACAGTTGGGGAGAAGAGGCAGTGGGGGCAGAAGTGGACACCAGTCCATTCACAGTGGAGAGAGTTCTGGAGGAACTCACAAAGCTGAAGGTGGATAAAGCCATGGGACCAGACCACATATACCCGAGGATATTAAGGGAGCTGAGAAGGGAACTAACAGTGCCTCTGGCTGCCCTATTCACAGAGTCACTGAACACAGGCGTGGTTCCAGAGGACTGGAGGAGGGCGCATGTAGTCACACTGCACAAAAGTGGCAATAGGGAGGAAGCTGGGAACTACAGGCCAGTCAGCCTCACCTCAGTGGTGGGGAAGATCATGGAGACACTGCTGAAAGAAAGGATAGTGGCACACCTGGAATCCAATGGTGCCCAGGATCAACATGGATTCACAGCAGGAAGATCTGATAGATTTCTTTGATTGGGTGACTAGGCAAGTGAATCAGAGAGGGACGGTAGACATCGCCTACCTAGATTTCAGCAAAGCCTTTGATACCGTCCCACACAGAAGGCTGGTTAACAAGATGAGTAGTCTGGGAATGGGGCATACGGTGATGCATTGGCTTAGAAACTGGCTGATGGACAGAAGGCAGAGGGTGGTGGTAAATGGGATCCAATCTAGGGAGAGAGAGGTGGCCAGCGGAGTACCACAGAGATCAGTACTGGGACCAGTCCTGTTCAATGCTTCATTAGTGACATTGCAGAGGGGCTGGAAGGAAAGGTCTGCCTATTTGCAGATGACACCAAGACCTGCAACAGAGTGGATACTCCAGAAGGGGTGCAGAAAATGAAGAGGGACCTGGAGAAGCTTGAAAGATGGTCAGAGGTGTGGCACTGAGGTTCAGTTCAAAAAAGTGCAAGATAATGCACCTGGGTAGGGGGAACCGAGCTACAGAATGGGGGGGGGGAGCTGCAGACTCTCACCAAAGAGGAAAGGGACCTAGGAGTTGTATCTGATGACCTTTAGGCATGAAAGCAGTGTGCAAAGGCTGCAGGGAAGGCCAGTGTAATGCAGGGGTGCAGAAGCATTACTAGCAGGAGAAAGGAGGTGTTGATGCCATTGTATAAAACACTGGTAAGGCCTCACCTGGAGTACTGTGTGCAGTACTGGAGACCACACATGCTTAAGGACATAAACAGGGTGGAGGCTATCCAGAGAAGGACGACAAAGATGGTGCATGGCTTGCATCACAAAACACATGGGGAGAGACTGAGTCCTCAATATGTACTCACTGGAGGAGAGGACAGAAAGGTAGGACATGATAGAAACTTTCAAGTACCTCAAGGGCATAAACAGTGTGCAGGTGGGGGATCTTTTCCAATGTAGAAAAGATATCAGAACGAGGGGACATAATATGAAATTGGAGGGGGTAGATTAAGAGGTAATATGAGGACGTTTTTTTACACAGAGAGGGTGGTGGACACTTGGAACAGTCTGCCACAAGAGGTGCTGGGGGCAAGCACAGTGGAGGGGTTTAAACATGCCTGGGACAGGCACAAGGGAACATCGGGTGAGGAGGGAGTGATGAAAAGTCATTGATCACTTAGGGTCAGTGACTACGTACAAGTGTAGGGCATATGGGCAGAGCAGATGGGCCTAGCAGTCCTTATCTGCTGACAATTTCTATGTGTCTATGTACCTTGGTGTTGTATGCTTGTATTAAACCCCTTGGGCTTCACTCTTGGAGTTTGTGTAGCATCCAACACCTTGGGTGGTATGTAAAAGTCTTACCTCAAGAGGGTTTCTTCAGTAGGTAATTACATATAGGACTGACACCACCTGGTGTCGGTCCGCACGGCAGACTTTTATAGCAATCCCTGATGGGGGACTGCCCACCCGATGTCACGTGACAGACATCAGCGTGGCCGTATATAGTGGGCAGTCCCCACGCCCGCCCACCAGATCTTCCTGGACATAAGTCTCCACCACTCATTCACACTATTGGGATCTGCGCCCGAGGCACTAGGACCCATCGGGGACAAACATTTTGCTGGAGGGTCGGTGCCAGGATGGCGCCGCGAGCCCCCTCGCCGTGCTGATGCTTGACTATCTCAGAAATCGTAATCCTCCAACCGCCTCAGTTCCTTTTTCCCGCCTGAGGTGCGCTGGTACTGACGTCGCTCGCCTGTCGGAGTCAAACTTCAAACTAGCAGCATAGTTTTCAGACTTTTATTTTTTTTGTAGCAATTATCTCGATACAGTATTGTAATGTTATTCTTAATTTTAAAATAAAATACAATAAAGAAGTCTCAGCCTACCTTGGCGGAGTGCGACCATGAAACAGTCAGGTGGCGGTAGGGAGACTTCGATATGAAAGCTGTTCAGTCAGTTGGGCTGGGTCCGGTCTGCCACCTTCTCCGGAGGAGGGGGGGTCTGACAGCGGTCAGTCCAATGCCGAGAGGATGGCGATCCCCTGGAAGCATAAAAATAAACGGTCACACTCTCGGCACCCGTTCGACCTCGAGCTCTTCTTGGCCCACAGGTCTAAAAGAAGGCATCCCTCGAGGTAGCCCTCTGGTATGTCTGCTGCGTAGACGCGCGGTTACTCCGGGGCTAGTTGCTGGTCTCCTCCTTGAGTCGCCAGCCCCTGCTTCTGGTAGCTGGCCCAGCCCGACATGGAGTCCTTCCCGCAGGTAGGTCTTCAGATGAGCAGTTTCATCAGTGGGCGCTCTTATGGAGCAATGGGCTCGGAGGTTGGTTTGGCTACCTGGCTCGATCGGTACCGTGGGCCGCGGGCTCTCTAAGGCGACCAGGTGAAGCAATTGGACCTTCCTGGTCACACGGCTTCCGTCTCCGGTGCATTGACTGCTTAGGTGTCCCACATGGCTGCGGCGCAGAGGCCACCCGATGCCCATATCTCCTGCTCTTCTTCCTTCAAAACCTGTTTTCGGTCTCTGGGGAGTGTTTGGCGCCCTCGGCGTCGTGCCTTCTCCGGCGCCCGTCCTCGGCCTCGCTCTTCAGCGCGCATCCTCGGCGCCGTCGCGGCTAAATGGCAAATCCTCGGCACCTTGCGACTTCTCGGCGCTGTTTGACGCCCGCGTAGCCTCAGCGTGGATTTCTCAGTGCCGTCGCATCCTCGGCGCCCGACGCATCTCGAGACACCTCTTTTCTCTTCCTTCCTTCTCCTCCTCTTCTGAATTTCATTCCTTTCCTGTCCATACCCAGTCCCTCCTGGACTGTCAGAAGATGACGTTGAGCCTGACCCAGACCCGGTTGGGTGATGAAGTGGACGAGAAGCAGGTTCTATTACTGCTACAGGGCCTGTAGTGGGGACCTGTCCTTTAAGTCTCTGTTGAAGAATCTGAGTTCCATGCTTTCTCTGACTACAGACATCGATCCTGGGAAATTGTTGAGACTCCAATATCTTCATGCCTCGAGATCCCTCACAGTTTGACTCCTCCGATTCAGCCTTCATAAAGACGCTGTCTCAAATGGTATGGAATAATCCTACTCTTACCCTCCGATTAGCTAAATCCATTGATAGGAGTATTCAGCCCCAAAGGATCGTCCCATTTGGCATCTCAAGTCTTTGTGGATCCTATTGTAGTCCTGGCAGAGAATGATAAGGTCGTTCTTCCTCAAGCTACTACAGCTAGACCTAGTAACAAAAGTCTCGTAAGATAGACACCTTAGGTAGGCGTCTTTACTGCTTCTACTCTAAGTATGCGTATTGCCAGTTACAAGGCTATTTTCTCTCAGTATGAGTATGTCCTGGCATTCTATTAAACAGATGGTTGAAGCCCTACCGGTCGGATTCAAAGCCTGAGCTTCTTCAAACCATTACCAGAGTATTGAATCTAATAATCAACAAGTTAAAGCAGCCATGGATGCTTTTGACACTGCTTCCCGTTCAGCGGCTGCTGGTATTTGCACCCGCCATCATTCCTGGCTGCGCGCCGGGCATTACAGGTGGCGCACAGCAGCAGGTGATGGCTTTGCCCTTTAATGATTGCATATCTTTTGGTCCTCAGGTAGAGCAAGCTCTAGAAAGCTACTCAAAGACAGGTCAGCCATTAAGTTGGCTCGGCCCCTCCTGCCCCTCTGAGGGCATACCAGTAGCGACAGTTTCATAACCGCCAGTCCTTTGAGGCAGAGGCAGAGGTAGTTTCCATAGACCAACCTGCCCAACCTCAAAGAAACAACAGAAAGCGCAAAGGGCCCAAAAGCTTGGCGCTGCATATAGTGCGGCCCAAGTTCCATCTCAGCTGCCCGAGGTGGACTTTTCCTCTCCGGTGGGAGGTCGTCTGATGCACTTCTACAACCAGTGGAAGTCCATAACCTCAGACAAATGGGTCCTTTGGATAATTCGTGAGGGGTATTCACTCAATCTTATGGAGACCCCTCGGATTGTCCCTCCCCGACGACTGAGCTGTCAACCTTCAGTCAGACCTTCTGCGCCGCCGAGATTCAGGGCCCTTCTGAACAACAGGGCAGTAGAAGTGGTGCCTCTGCACCAATGAAACAAGGGGTTCTCCCATTACTTTCTGGTTTCAAAGAAGTCCGGGGAATCGCTTCCATTCTAGATCTCAGAAAGCTAAACAAATTTCTCCCAAGGAGAAATTCAAAATGATTTCTCTGAGAACCTGTTACCTGTGCTCCATCAGCATGACTAGCAAGCCTCCTAGATATGCAGGCAGCTTACCAGCACATTCCTGTTCACCGAGGATCACAAATTCCTGAGGTTTGTGGCTCTGAGACAGCATTATCAGTTCAGAAGTCCTGCCCTTTAGGCTATCCTCAAAAGCAGCTACAGAGTTTTTACAAAATATTTGTGCCCGTTCTCGCGGCGCACCTCAGAAAAGTTGGAATTCAGGTGTTTCCTTATCTGGACGTTGGCTTCTAGCAAGCCCACTTCAGACAAGGGACTCTGGATGCCGTGGAGATGACCTAACGCCTCCCTACGTCCATGGGAGTTCTGCAACATAAAGAAACCGCAACTGCAGCCCTCCCAGAGGCTCCTCTTTATCGGGACTCTTCTGGACACCTCCTGTCACGAGGCTTTTCTTCCAGAAGACAGGAGGAGCGATATCCTTCAGATAGCCCGTCACATCGGAAGCAGCTCAGTCACAGCTCTCTCGATGCAATGGATGCTGGGCCTCATGGCATCCTCAGTGTTCTACTATACCCCTAACGCGTCTGCACATGAGAACCACCAGTGGATGCTCAGTACTCAGTGGTCCCCAACCACTCACCGCATGATCCTATCTCATCAAGGTGACAGAACCTTAAGGAGGTCCTTACCTGGTAGTCTCAAAGAGCAGCAATCTCTGGAGGGAGTATCTTTGCTCCTCTGGGCCATCAGTCTCCATTACACAGGCCGCGTCCCTAATGGGGGCGTCCCTAATGGGGTGGGGAGGCACTGTCAGGCTCTCCACACTCAGGGTGCGTGGACTCAAGTCGAGTCCCAGCTCCACATAAACGTCCTGGAAATGAGACCCGTCCTCTATGCGGTCCGAGCTTTGAAGGACATTCTGTGTCACAAGAACATCCTCCTTCAAACAGACAACAAAGCAGTGATGTATTACATCAACAAGCAGGGCGGTGCTCATTCTTACCCCTTATGCAGGGAAGCAATGAGGGTATGGGAATGGTGCTTGGAGCATGAGGCTCTAATTCAAGCGATCTACCTGCCAGGTGTTCAGAATGAACTGGCAGACCATCTCAGCAGAACAGAGACAGACCCTCAGGAGTGGTCTCTCGACTCAACCATAGTTCAGTCACTATTCGAAGAGTGGGGAACTCCAGACCTGGACCTCTTTGCATCCCACTCAACAAGAGCTGTCTCTCTTCTGCTCGAAATCCAGGGCCTGGCATTTCTGTCAGGATGCGTTCAGGCTGCGGTGGACAAAAGCGCTTTCTTTAAGCCTTTCCGCCTCTTCCTCTAATTCAGAGGGTACTCCTCAAGTTCGAATCCCAGGGGGACAAAATGATTCTCATTGCTCCCTTTTGGCCTCGTCAGCTGTGGTTTCCACTACTCAACAATATGTTGGCAGTTCCTCCGAGACCGCTTCCCCTGCAGATGAACCTTTTGACTCAGGGACCGGTGGTCCATCCCAACCTGAGATCACTTCACCTTCATGCTTGGCTCCTGAAGAGGTGTCAAGTAAACCGTTCAATGTCTCTCGAAGAGTTTCAGATATTCTTCTGGCTGCACGAGCCAGCCACTGAGAAAACTTACACAACCAAGTGGAGCGTTTTCGCTCTGGTGTACAAAGTCCTCTTTGAATCCTTTTCCTGTCCACCAGATAAGGTTTTGGGTACCTTTGGACCTCTCAAATTCAGGTCTGCAGTACTCTACAGTCAAAGTTCATCTTAGTGCCATTTCAGCGTATCATGAGCCCGTTTTTCCTTAACTCTGGCTCAGTTACCTATGGTTAAGAGATTCCTTAGGGGGATTCTGCATACCAGACGTCCAGCTGCAGCCTGGGACATTAATCTTGTGCTAGACATGCTCACTCGGAAACCTTTCGAACCTCTGGCTACCTGTGAGCTAAAATTTCTCACCTGGAAGACTGCCTTCCTAGTGGCCATTACCTCAGCCCGTAGGGTATCTGAGATACATGCTCTGGTCACAGACCCTCTGTATACTGTGTTCCATAAGGACAAAGTAGTCCTTTACTCATCCTAAGTTTCTTCCTAAGGTTGTGTCAAATTTCATCTAAACCAACCTTTGGTCCTTCCCTCTTATTTTGCGGACTTCCAAAATGAAGGGACATTCTCTTCATTCTCTGGATGTTAAGAGGGCCTTACGTTTCTGTCTAGATAGAACCAAGGATTTTATGCAAGCTCAGCAACTGTTCATTTCCTTCAGTGAGACCGGCTGGGTCAACCTGTCGCTATCAAGATGTATCTCATCATGGATAGTAGGCGTGCCTTAAATCACTGCTATTCATGGCGCAGGTTAAGTTGGAGGAGATGAAATTTCGCTCACTCTACCAAGCGTCCCTTGCATCCCTAACGAAATTCACAACGTGCCCATTGCAGACATCTGCAATGCGGCCACCTGGAGCTCAGTGCATGCTGGTTAAACATTATGCACTAGATGTCTATGCCAGATGACATTCTTCCTTTGGCAGAGCCATCCTCAATGGACTTCTGTCCTAGAAACATGAGCTCTTGGTCTTTCCTGCCGCCCTCTCGGGGGATTATTAGCTCTGTACTCTCCCAATAGTGTGAATGGGTGGTGGAGACTTATGTCCAGGAAGATATGAAAATTACGTACCTACCGTAATTCTTGATCTTCTTGGACGAGTCTCCACCACTCATTCCTGCCCACCCTCCATCCCCCAAGCTCACCTTTCTTGTTGGTCTTCACTCCCTCAAATCTTTAGGCCGTGAAGACTTCTTTAATGACCACTTCTTACACGGGTCACTCGGACTATCTTATGTCCGGTTTTTAGGATTAGGCTACCCTTCTAGGTTGAATTCGCTGCACCTCCTCGGTAAAAAGGTACTGAGGACGGTTGGAGGGTAAAGCGCGAGATAGTCGTTACCGCACAGGCCAGGGCTCGCGGCGCCATCTCTGGCGCCGACCCTCCAGCAAAAGTTTGCTCCCGATGGGTCCTAGTGCCTCCGGCGCAGATCCCAATAGTGTGAATGAGTGGTGGAGACTCATCCAAGAAGATCAAGAATTACGGTAGGTACGTAATTTTCATTTCTTTCTCGTCATCGCCTCGTGTCAATTGCATTGCAGACTTCCATACAGCGATAGTCATGTTGGCTCTTGCGCCAGATTAATTCCTTCTCTGCTAAATCTTTATTTTCGATATTCCACTACTTGATGTCTTCACCCAAGATGAAGTGCTCATCCTGTGGCACGCAGATCCCTTATAAGGACGGTCACCTGAAGTGCGTGATCTATTTGGGCCCAGACCACCCTGTCTCCTCCTGTTCTGAGTGCCAAACTTTTAATCAGGCCACCAAAAAGCAGAGACAGCAGGTTTTGGAGGCCCACCTTCTAAAGTTCTGCTTAGCTTCTTTAGAAAAGCAAATGGACCTCATTAGAGAGTCCTCTTCTGAGAAATCTTCTCCCTCAAAGAAGCACCATAAGGAGAAATCTCAGGAGTGCTCCACGGACCAACCTGAGACCTTGCGGCCCTAGATGAGCAAGGCCCAGCAACCACTTAAGACGACTCTGGACAGTAAGTCTGGCAAATCTTCGGTGGATCAGTCGACCGTTGGCTCCTCCGATGGCTGCACCGCTGTGGCTGCTAAGTCAGCCCCTGGCTCCTTCGGGGACCCGCCCGGCACAAGTCATCCGGGGGCTCCTCCCCCACCCGCCCAGCTTCGCCTGATAGGACACCAGTCTCTGGCCGCTCGGGCGTGGTTCTCCCTTTGGGGCCTAGCAGCGCCTCACCTGATGACCGTAGAACCAGGGGGAGAAGGCCCCTCTCCCCCCTCTTCCTTCACCATTACCCTCCCTTTCTCAGGTAGGTACTTCAAGCGAAGACGGCGCAGAACCCCTCGATGTGGTAGATTCCTTGGGATCTGTCCCGCGCTCTCCTGATGGGGTCACGGAGAAGGAGGCTCCTCCTTGGCCGTCTGGCCTTCCAGCAAAGGCCCCTCCTCCTCCAGGTGGGATCCCTTCCGAGCCGACTGATAACCCGGCCCCGATCCCACCGTCAGATCCAGCGAATCTCATTCAGATGACTGATATCCTGACTATTCTTCCAGGGCCCTGTGGTCTGCCCCAGCCTTCTGCTCCGGCGCCAGACTCGGTCCCACCATTGGGCCCGACGCCAGCCCCTCCGGTGCCGGATTGGGTGGTGCCAGTCCCGACATCGGTCCTCCTGACGTTGGCTATCCTGAGCCCGGACCCCTGCCGATTTTTTATGCTACGGTAGGGTCCAGCGTGGGTGCCGGTCCATCAGGATATGGTGACGAGGTTTTACTTAGACCCCAGACTGTCCACAATACCCTTCGGTATCAAGGGACCATTTCGGCTGTTGCTCCTCCTGAAAGGGAGTTCTTTTGGGTAGTACTACTCCGGTTATACTGTAACCCCTACCATCATTATCAGGGATACCAGGGTTACCATTACCTGCCCCCACTGGTTATGCCTCCTCCTCCTCCACCTCAGCCACAACCTCCTCCTCCACCCCCTCCGGCTATGCCAGATTTTAAGACCTTCATCCAGTCTTGGTGGCAGGAGGGCGTGCTCGGAGTTGGTTTCAGACCTGAGACTAGACTCCTCTTCCGTGGTCTCCTGAGGTCTGCGCCTTGAAGCTCTTCTTCGTCACAGTACATGTTATTTAGAGAGGCGTCTCGTCCAGGACATTACCCTTCCTGACATCACGTCATCTTCCCTAGCAGGGGCAGATTGTGATGATGATGGCGACTACAATGACAGCTAGCCTGGCAGAGGATGCTTTGGAGGAGCCTGAGGGTCCGAAAGGCAAGGTTTCCCCCAAGTCCCCCCAAGAGGACCCTGTCTTCTCTGATCTTTTGAGGTCCATGAAGGACTTCTTCGACTGGGAGTCGGAGGAACAAGACCCAGTGAGACAGAGGCTAGCCGAACACCTAGACTTAGTCTCTGTCTCTGGTCCCCATTCTTCCCTGGATCGGGCCTCACCAGGACCTCACCTCTACGGTCTGGCAGATGCCTCATTCTCTCCTGGCTGTCTCCAAGAGGGCAGACAGGATTACTGGAGTGCGAAGGGCGCTCTGTTCTAAAGACTCATCCTAAAGAGGACTCTGTTGTCATCTCAGCTGCTCATGTCTGCTCCGCTGCACCCAAGCACATGAGCACCTCTCCTCCAGACAAAGAGTCGAGGCAGATGGACCAGTTCGGTAGAAAAGTTTATGCCTCTGCCACATGCGCGCTTAGATCCCTTAACTATGTGACCCACATGGTGTCCCACCAAAAGGCTACCCTGGCCAGGTTAGAGGCTCGTGTCTAATCTATGGAACCCTCAAGCCTCAAAGAGGAGCTTGCCAAGGACCTTTTCCTCTCGCTTTTCATGTAGGCATGCTTTGCGGGCTACATACAACTCCGTTGACTCTGTAGCTCGCACCTCAGCAACTGCCGTTGCCTTAAGATGGCATTCCTGACTTCGCATCTCTGGCCTTGCCAACGAGGTACAGTCTGCGATTCAGGATGCCCCCTTCCGGGGCTCTGTGCTTTTTGGTGGGGAAAGATATCATCACTGATTTCCAGGACAGAGGCCTTGCTGTCAGATCAGTGAGGTCCATGTACCGATTGGGCACTCGGCAGCAGCAGCCCTTTCGGAAAAGGACCTGGAGGCAGAGGAAGCAGGCCATGGCTCAGCACCTGGGCAAACACAAGTCCACAGGTTCTGCCACTCCTCCGGCCTCCAAAAACCAGAGACGCGCAGCGGGCCCTCCCCCTGAACATCCTGCCACTTCCCGACTCACTATCCCCACTACCTCAGTCTCACGCATTTGAGGAGCAGGTGGGGAGGTTCGTCATAAGCGCAGGAATGGAAAGCAATAACCTCCGATGCATGGGTCCTGCAACTGGTGTCCGTCGGACACACCATAGAGTTTCTGGAAATTCCTCCAGAATCTCCAGCAAAAAGGTATTCTTACTCCAGGGATCAGGCTCTTCTCATCCGAGAAGAAGTTCAAAGCCTCTTGCTTAAGGAAGCAATAGAGCACGTTCCCCTCCAGCAGAGGGGCAGGGGGTTTTACTCCCATTTTTTTCCCGGTTCCAAAAAAGACTGGAGACTTCAGACCCATTCTCTCACTTGAGCAACCTCTAGTCAATTTGTCGAAGTACAAAAGTTTTCAGATATTGACCCGAGTCTCCTCCCACCCCTTCTGAGGACTGGTTGGCTAGACTGGGACATGGTGTGATGCTTACCTGCACATCTCAATCTTCCTAAGCCACCGCCGTTTCTTGCAGTTACAATTCCAAGGGGAGCACTTCCAGTTTGGGGCGCTCCCTTTTGCTCTTTCCTCGGCACCAAGGGTGTTTACCAGGTGCCTGGCGGTGGTGGCAGCTTCTTTACGCCGCCAGGGTATCGCAGTTTTCCCTTACCTGGATGATAGGCTGATCTCAGCCCCGTCCAGGGACTCCTTACTGGAGGCTGTCTTTCACCTTGAACCTCTTCGGCAGACTGGGATTACAACCAGTATTCCCCAAGTCTTCCATGATCCCGTCCCAGAGGCTACAGATCATTGGGGCAGTCTTGGATACAGTCCAATGCAGAGCCTTCCTTCCTCCAGACAGGGTGGAGACCCTGATCCGTCAGGCTTTGCGAGTGGCTTCATCCAGGACCATCCCGGCTAGGGAGATCCTCCACCTTCTTGGCCTGATGGCAGCCTCCATCACTACTGTTCCCCTGGCGAGGCTTCACATGAGAGTTACTCAGTGGTCCTTGCGCGTGCAGTGGGACCAACTCCTGGATGACCTGGACCATCCGGTGCTGGTCTCAGCGCTTCAGAAAGAATTGCTTTGGTGGAGGGACCCCTGCAACCTTTCCTTAGGTCTCCCCTTCAGGAGCCCTACTCCTCTGGCATCCCTAACTATGGACGCTTCAAACACAGGATGGGAGCGCATGTGGGGGAGCACCAAACTCAAGGACTGTGGTTCAGCTTTGAAGCACCTTTGCCCATCAGTGTTCTGGAGATGAGAGCGGTCTTGTATGCCTTAAAAGCCTTCCAGACCCTCCTTCCCAAGGGATCACTGCTGATCCAAATTGACAATATGTCGGTAGTCTGGTACTTCAAGCAAACAAGGAGGAACCTGATCATACCCCCTGTGCAGGGAGGCGATGCGGGTGTGGAACTGGATGGTCCAGCACAATCTGGCTCTTGTGGCCATGCATGTTCCAGGCATTCTAAATGTCCTGATGGACAGTTTCAGCAGGTCTCGGACCCTAGCTCACGAATGGGAATTAAATCAGGAAGTGGCAGAATCTCTTCCTATATTGGGGGTGTCTGGAAATCAACCTTTTTGCCTCCCAATACAACGCAAAACTTCCCAATGTTTGCTCGCTCGTTCCAGGGCATGGTGCTTTCTGGCACGATGTGCTGTCTCTCTCCCCTGGACAGGGAAATTTTTGTACGCCTTCCCTCCGATTCCCATTCTCCAGAGGGTCCTTCTCACGCTTCAGGCAGAGAAGACGAGGATGATTCACATCGCTCCTCTCTGGCCAAGACAAATTTGGTTTCCGCTGTTACAACAGCTACCCAGGGAAGCACCGGTTCCACTTCCAGTGACCCACGATCTCTTGACCCAGGATCGAGGTAGTCTTGTACATCCGGGGCTCAGGACACTGCATCTTCATGCATGGCTCCTGCAGACATAGCGATTTCTCGCTTCGGGGTCTCCTCACGAGTTGCTCAAGTCCTTATAGAGGCTAGAAAACCCTCTACTTGTTCCACTTACACCATGAAGTGAAAATGTTTTTCCATCTGGGTGACTTCCAAGAACTGAACCCCTTTTCATTTCTACCCCAAATCATGGAATACCTCCTTCATCTGTCAGACTCTGGGCTGTCATATTCTTCCTTGAAGGTCCACCTTCCGGCACTCTCTGTGCCGCATCTGAGCTGGGTGGATTGGCAAACCCATGGCTCAGTTGGAAGTCTCAAAACCTTTCTGAAAGGGATCCTCTATCTGAACCTCCCATCCTCAGCCCAACTCCATCTTGGGATTTAAATTTTGTGTTGGAGAAGTCACCTTTTCCCATTTGAGACGGCTATGAGCTGTGATTTAATTTCCTTTCTATGAAGACATTATTTTGGTTACATGCATCACCCCGAAGATTTCGGAGCTTCACGCCTGGTTTAAAGAGCCTTATCTTATTTTCCCAAGGACTGGGTGGTCCTCAGGACAAATCCTAAGTTTTTTTTTTACCCAAGGTGGTGTCAGCCACACTGAACCAATTGTGAGAGCTTCCTATTTACTTTCCATCCCCTCTCGATAGAGTGGTGCGGCACTCCTGCACAATTATGGAAGTCCATCGGATCCTTTGGTGCTACACACTCTGGACCAGGGTTTCCGTTTACTGCGATAAGTTTTTGTTTCTTTTTGCCCTCAGGTCTAAGGGCAAAGTAGTTTCAAGCAGTGCCTTTCCACATGATTAGGCAGCTGTATTCGGTATTGTTACTAAAAGTATGTAAAACCTCTGCCGGGTCCCATCAGGTCATTCTTTTTTTTTTTTTTTCCATTAACATTTTCTTTATTTCAAGCAGAGGTACAAATAGCACAGACAAAACATTGCCAAGTATAAAACAAATTGTGGTTACACCATTACAAACAAAGTAAACTCTCTGCTTTCCAACACTTACCAACACTATAAACCCCTAGACCCCCCATCCCTACCCCCGTACTACCTCTATACCTCCCTACAAGGCACATGAATCCATTTATCACCAAACAGGATGAGTTCAAGAATCAGCAGAGAAACAAGTATAGAACAAGGCCCAAGTCTTATCAAAAGGTGTAACTGATTATGTAGTATAGCAATCATTCTCTCCACCCTTAGAAAGCGAGAGCTCTGCCTACCATTCGAATAAGAAATTGTTAGTTTGTCTTTCCAATGGAGGAGAACCAATTTCTTAACTATTACTGAGATCAAGGTCATGTAATACTTCCTAGCTTTGACCGGAAGCAGTCATTTCTCAAGCAACAGACCTTCGGGTCTGAACATGTCCTCTATCCCCAGTAGGATCTAACTTATTCTTAATTTGAGCCACAGGGGAGCAATTTTGGGTGCTTCCAAAATATGTGAAGATCCCCTGCATCTGCATCACATCTGTCAACATTTAGGGTCTTTAACAAATTCAAATCTCTGCCAATTTCTGGGGAATGTAAAATGTTATATAATTTTAAATTGTATAATCTCCTTGTTGGTCATGCCTAATAAACCTGTGGCATGCTTGCCAGATCCCTCGTTCAGTCCAAGTTAGTGTTGGGAAAGACTGCTCACCAGTAAGAACAAGGGCAAGAGTTTGCAGGTAAGCTCATTGGAACAGAGTTAAATAAATCTTTGAAATTGCCTGAGGGACCCCTAATTAACGGATTTGTTTCGCCAGAACGAGAGCCGTGGGGGAGTGAACACTTCGCTACATGTTTCAAGGCGAAACATAAGTCAAGTTGATACACTTTGAATATGTCCTGGTAGATAAATTGGAATCTATTGATTATTCTCATGGCCGGCATTATATCCCTTTCTCAGTGAGAAGGTCTTTGAGAGAACAATTATCCGACAGGTCAACCAGTCTGCTCTAATAGTATTGTTATCATCAAAAATCCGTGGATTGCCCCATGTTGGTTGGTCCCAGTCCTTAACATGATCATATTTTAGTGCGCTCACAAAGCTGAGCATGAATCCTCACTGCAAACTCTATTGGAGACTTTACAGCAAGTGGGGAAAGTACTTTGAAATTTGAATAAAAAGAGCTACAGGGTTTATAGCATTTATTGATTAGGTTCATTTCCAAGTTCACCCATAGAGGAACATAACCCAACCCTAAAGCAGGGTCTTTATATATGCTCCACTTTAAACATTTGCTTTAGCCAAGGCTTGACCAAAGTAAAGACCAAAGTGAGGAATCTTAACCCACCAACTGGTTTGGGTGCAGCTAATTTTGTAGGCCATCCTGGACTTTTATGTCCCCAGACTAAGTCAGCTATCCTGGCATGGAGTTTTTAAACCATGACATGGGAAGGAAAATATCTAACCTACTCGGAGGATAAAGAATCCTCGGAAATATATTCATTTTAACTATATTTATCCTCCCCAAAGCCGATAGTGGGGAATTGAGCCTATATCTCTACATCCAACCCTTTGGCGTATGGAACTAGGAATCTTAAATTCAATTGACGCATGCTAGCTAGATTTCTAGTTATATAGAGGCCTAGGTATTTAAGGGATTCAGAACTCCATCTCAAACCCAATTCTGTTATTTTCCTGTTTGAATAACTTATTGTTGAGAGGATAAACCACTGTTTTATCCTGATTTAATTTATAATTTCTACTGGCTAAACATTTGTTAATTTTAGCAAGTTTTGGATGACTTAGAAGGTTTTGAACGATACTAAAGATCATCTGTATATGGAGGACCTTAACCTGCAAACCCCATATTTTAATACTTCATCTCTGGTGTGAACTATACTCCTATGAGGGTTCAAATATAAGTTAAACAAAAGAGGGATATGGGCACCCTGTCTAGTGTCAACAAAAGCTGAAAAGGTTGAGATAGCTGTATCAACAACCCTGGCAGATGGCCGAGTACATGGCCCTGAGCCAATCTAAGAACACTGGAAACCAAGCTTTCATAGTTGCAATAAACCCCCAATAAACCCTATCGAAAGCCTTCTCTGCGTCCATGAGACCAGCTTATCGGATGGCTGACCTCCTGACACAGAGAAGATGAGCAAGTGTCCTGCATGATCCCGAGACCTACCTTATAAATCCCACCTGTTCATTACCTATTAATTTAGGCAAAACTCTATTGATCCCATCCGCTAACAACTTGGCTAATATTTTAAATCTGATTCAATAGTGAAATAGGCCTATAGCTACTTAAATCTGGTGATCCCATGGACCTCAATAATTACAGGCCCATTTCCATCCTATCAGTACTATCCAAGATGCTCGAAAAGTTAGTAAACTCACAATTAAGGGACTACCTGGACAACAATAACCTCCTAAATTCAGCACAATCAGGATTTAGATCAAGGCATAGCACCATTTCGCCCTAGCTAAAGTAACCAACGATTGGCAGATTGCCATGGATAAGAAGAACAGTACCTGTGCTGTGTTCCTGGATTTGAGTAAAGCATTTGACACAGTGGATCATGAATCATTAATCACCTCCCTTGGCTCACTAGGGCTGGATTCCCCTCACTCAACTGGTTCAAGTGCTACCTATCAGATAGTTCACAACTGGTAAAAATGGAAATTACCTATCCACCTTAAAACCACTGCTAAGAGGTGTACCGCAAGGCCTCTATTCTTGGCCCCATCCTCTTTGCCATTTATATAGTAATATTGATGTCAACCTCTCAATCCAACATTCATCTGTTTGCTGATGATACTGTATTATATGTCAGCAATCCTTCATTACCTAAAGCCTGTGAACTGTTACAATCTGAATTCTCCATCCTGCAACACAATCTACTGGATAAAAGCTTCTTAAATGCCAAAAACAAAAGCTATGTTCTTTGCCAAAAGAGTTGCTCTGCCACTACCCCATCACCGCCACCTACAACTATCCACCTTACTGGAGAGAAGCTGGAATTTGTTGATAACTTCAAATACCTTGGAGTCTGGATTGATAACAAGCTTGACTATTCTGTCCATATTGAAGAGCTATTAAAAACTGAGACAAAGGCTTGGTCTATTTTTAGAATAAAGCACTACCTCAACAGAGACTCCAAAAAGATTAATCCAGGCATCATTCCTATCCCTCATTGACTATGCTGACTGTCTCTATGGCCATTGTTCCTCCCCTCTTAAATAAGCTGGACACCCTATATCACAGGTCCATCAGATTTATTACTGACCTTCCTCCAGCACCCATCACTGCTCTCTTTATAAGGCAGTTAACTGGACATCATTACAACACAGAAGAAATAGGAATGCTGCAATCTGGATATTCAAAAGCTTTATCAGGCAAACTACCCACCTATATCACAGACTGTTTTACCCAATTACTTCTAGGCCATACAACTAAGGTTCAGCAAACTTATCATTCTAAAGGTCCCCAATGCCGGCACCCGGTTTGGGAGGGCCGCTATCAGCTACTCACTAGCAGTTGCATGGAACTCACTCCAAAAAACCATGAAGCTAAATAGCCTCTTACCTTTATCATCCTTCAAAAGATTATTCTCCACCCTATTCCCAGAACTCTGCAATTGTTTTCACCAGGCCTAATACCCGACCCTACCTACCCTCACCCCCCTTTTCCGTGTTCCACTATGCTAGTTCTACTTCTTTTTCCAGTCACCTGATATACTCTCATAAAAGCCAACTAGGACCTATAATTTATATATTATGCCTGCTATACCCATTGCCTCCTTTTCTTACAGGTTAAATGGTTTTAATGTGCCTTGTATATATGTAAATTGTTATATATTATCACTTTATGTCATTGTACTACTGTTTATGTTATTCTTGTCTATGTAATAATACTTGCACTTCTTGACCACTCAGGTCCATCTTGTAAATGAGCTACGCTCAATGATGTTCGCCTGATTAAATAAAGATTTTGATTGATATGCCACTAGGCCTATCAGACCACAGAGGTGCAGGCTGCCATGTAACTCAGAAGTCGCAGATAGTCCCGGGCAGGGCGTAAGTGCCTAATCAGAAATGATCGGGCAAAGGAGGAGAGAACCTCCGCCCTGTCCACCAGGAGTCTGGCTCTGGCTTGGCAAGAGTTGAGCTCTGCCGCGATGAAGTAGATCACCTGTGAAGGCACAAGTTCTGACTTGGCCTCATTGAACAATGAGGCTAAGGTCAATGCAGGTCTGGAGGGCCAGATCCCTGGACCTCTCCACCTCCGATATGGAGGAACCCGCTATGAGCCAATCGTCCAGATAGGGTTACACTCTGACCCCTTGACACCAAAGCTGGGCCACTACCATTGCAATGCACTTGGTGAAGACACCGGGGGACGATGACAGGCCATAACGGCATGGCCTGGAACTCGTACAAGGTTCTCTTAGCCCTGAAGCAGAGGAACCTTCAGTGTGACGGACGGATCAGGACATGGAAGAACGCGTCCCGCAGATCCAGGGAGCAAAACCAAATGTTCTGCTTGAGAGATGGTAAGATCCGAGACAGAGTTACCATCCTGAAGGTGAGAGACCTGAGAAACTGGTTCAGGACGTGCAGATCTAGAATGAGGCCCCAGCCCCCCCATCCATTTTGGGACCAGGAAGGACGCCCTATAGGAGGCAGGCCTATGCTCCCCTAGCCTCCTCCATCTGGGGCAGGTCTACATTACCCCTAGCGTCCCTATCTGGGTCAGGCCCGAGACAGACGTCCCTTTTTCACGAGTGACCCAAAATTAATTACAATAATGTACAAACCGAGAAGAATTTGGACACACAGCAGCAGTTGGCAATAACACTTGGTTATTTACATATAACACACACTGTAGGTACACAGAACCAGCAATATATTGTTTTGCAACCAAACACATGTGGCAGGTAAGATACAAATACAGCTCAAGAGAGGCATAGGTGCCGGAACCGGGGGGGGTGGAAGGGGCGGTAGCCCCTCCACTTTTTATTTCTGCATGGCAAAAACTAACTAGTAGAAAAAGTGCCCTTTATTCCCTTATATGTGCCCTTTTGATTCTCAGCCCCCTCAGCTTTTACCATCTTCCGGCACCCTTGAAGAGAGGCCAGGTAAGTCAAATCCATTGTCCAAGCCAGGGTGAGCAGTTACTGGAGGAGAGTCGAGTGCTGAGAAGGGGCAAAAGAATACTTGTCAGGGGTGGGGGGAGCGGACCTACTCAATGAAGATAGTTGCATATATTACATTCTAGTAGGTAGGCCTTTAGCGCTTTCTTGAATCCCCTAGGGACTGAGGAATTTTGGAGGGTGGGAGGAAGACTATTTCATAGAGTTGCGGCTAGAGTTGCAAAGGATCTTTCCCCTACACTGGGCCTCACACGTGGGACTTCTAATAATGTGTGGTTGGAAGATCACAGAGACCTTATTTGGGGCTTGATTGACAGAATATCCCTCAGGTTGAGCGGTGCACAGCCTTTTATTAATCTGAATGCTAGGCTGAGTAGGGAATAATCTTGTCTGTCTTCCAGCGTCCAGCCAATTGAGTAATTTTAGTACCTTACAATGATGCTTCCTGTTAGGGGACCTGTTGCAAAGCAAGCTACCCTATGATAGAGGGAACTGAGTTTTTGCATTTCTGTTACCCTGGTAGCCCTAAGTATCAAGGCACCACACAGCAGTATGGGAAGAAGAGTGGAGCTCGCAATCACTAGTCTGGATTGTTTGGTTATGTAGTTTTTGAGGCAATACAGCAGCCCAATTTTTTGATGCACAGACTTGCTTAGATGCTCAAAGTGGGAGTGTAAGCATCAAGTCTTGGTCCAAATAGATTCCCAAGTATTTCATGGATTTCACAACCTCAGTGGGAGAACCAGGACTTGTGTCAATGTTTAGCAGGTTCTGCTGGGCTGCCCCAAAGACCCTGGGGCCAGACAGGATAGATCTGGTCTTTTTAATTTTTTTTGCATTATTTGTTTATCCCCTATGTGCCCCCAGAGCTGCCTCTCCTTCAGGCTGCCATGGTCCCAGACATTCCCCTTACTATCCCCCTTCCAACCACCTACCTCACATCTGCACCCTTCCAACCACCTACCTCACATCTGCAGCCTTCCGGGTTGTGGCGTGGGACAAGGTAAGGCGCCAGCCTCATCTCCTATGCCACCGGGCCGGCCTTGGTCTTTTCAATTTAAGATTAATTTGTTTGTGAACCAGGCTTTCAGTATGCTAAAGTCATTAGTAAGCTGGGTATTAACACTATTAGTGCAACTGGAATTTTGATAGAGGACGGCATTATCCGTACAGAGCAGGAGGTTTGCCCTTTCGCAGTTTTCTGGCATATCAATTATGAAAAAGAGAGAATAAAAGTGGGCCAAGGATTGAGCCTTGTGGGACACCATCAGTGAGTGTACACTGACCTGATTGGACACCTCTCCATCTTAGTAGCTACAATCTGTTGACCAGGTAGTCAGTTATTCACTGGAAGGATAGTCCATTGAGGCCTAGTTGTTTCAGCTTGTACAGGAGGAGACTATTTACTAGGATGAAAGGCTTTGGTGAGGTCAATAAAGGAAAGGGAAAGGGGACATTGTTTAACCAGGAAAGGCACACTAAGCTGAAGCTTGTTTCCAGGTGTGACCTGGGAGCACAAGGAAGTTAAGTGACTTGCTCAGGGTCACACAGTATGCAAGTGGGGGCTGTGGGATTCAAACCCTGGTCTCCAGGTTTGCAGCTCAAAGCCTTAAACCACTGTGCTATACTGCCTCCCTGCTACAGACTGCACCAATTGTATGCCCCTGAACAGGGTCGATCTTAACATTGTTTTACTAGCCCAAACCCTAGTGCAAATTGACCAGGGCTAGTGCAACTAACTCTCTACTTGCCCATCTTGACTAGTGCAGATTTTCATGGCTGTTAATGAAGTTAAAAAAGTCTCTATTTTAGCAGGCTCTAGTCTTCATGCTAATGAAGAAGCCTGCAAGGTATCGCGCCAGGCATGACTCTGTCTGGAGGCATGGCCAAGGCCACTTGGACAGACAATAAGGGAGCCAGGTAGGACCGCCAAGAAGGGGCTGGGTTGGCAGTAGGGTTCCCAGGGGGGAGGGAGCTTGCGGCCAGGGACAGGGAGGAGCTAAGCCCTTAAGAGGGGCTGCACTGGAGGAATTTCTCCTTGTCCCAGTTCGCAAGCAGAAGAAAGAGCCAGGATCACCACACCAGCAAAACCAGAGGTAGGCTTGGTCTGTGGCCTGTAGGTCGCATGGCTTGGTGGGGACCAAGCTAGGAGCTCAGGTTTTAGAGATACCTTGCAGGCTCCTCCAGCTGCTAATCAGTGGTATATAGGTAGAGTGCATTCTTTAAAGGCACTGCACTGCAAGCAAGGAGACTAGGAGGCATGAAGTTGGTTAACTGTTGTTGGTGTACCCTGGCTGGCCTGGCCTGGTGGCCACATGCAATATCGGTCACAATGTGTGGGGGGGTGAGTGTTCAGGCAGACTTGGAGACTTGGGGTTACCCCACAGTTACACTGCTTGCATACAGGGCGCCCCCGAGCAATACAAAATTACTTGGTGGTGCTCCCGGGCCATTTACACGAGCTGCCTGCCCGTGCGACCTCCGTGGTGGAATGATCGGAAGGTCGGCTTAAGCACAGCCACAGGCGGCCCCCTCTGGGCTGCAGCCTGCCTCGTTGAGCCGGCCGGCCAGCCAGTGCCCCCACCCCCCTGCCCCTGGGGCATCTTAGCTGGTCCTCACCCCATTTAGGTGGGAGCTTACCGGGATGGCAGTGGTGGCTATCCTCCAGGTGGCTGTCCTGAGGTGGGGCAAAAAAGGAGCTGATGGCTGGTCCTCCAAAGCAGATGGGAGTAAGGCCCACCAAGGCAACCCCCCCCGACTTCCCAACAATCGATGGTGTTGTGAGTTTCCCCAACCAGGGCCTATCTGGGCCAAGTTGGGCTCGCGGTCGTTCCTCAGGGTGGCTGGCCCAATGATGGTATGTGGAGCTCACGGAAGGGTCCACGCTACAGGCCAGGCCTCCAGACCTTCTGTTCCTGGCTCCTCCTCACGGCAGACCCCTGTGGTTTTTGGTTGGCCCCTCTGGGCAGATGAAGGAAGGTCCCTGGAGCATGGTCGTTCGGGTACGCATGGCGCCTAGTCAGAGAGGGACTCCTTGGGAGATGGAAGGGGGGCGGGCAGAAATGCCACAGCGTTGCCTCAGCAGCCCTCCCTCCCCGCTCACTCCTCTTTCCCTGCCCTAAGCGAGTGCGGTGATGTCACACACCCGTGTTGCCAGAGAAGGCACCAATGTTGAGGCATCAAACGCACATGCACAGGGCTATCGGCTTGCACGCATGTGGGTAGTAGCAGTGGCCACCATCTTAGGAAAGACACAGGGCACTGCACATATTGGAAACAAAGGTTTTTAAATAATAGATAAATGGAGCCAACAGCATGTTGGGCAGGTTTAAGGGTCTTGCAGTATGGAATAGAGGTTAGAGTGTCGAGTGGGATAGACCCTCAGAGTGTCCAGCAGGCAGACCATGGTTTGCTCCCCTCATCCTCCCATTGCATACTGCGTGGCTCGGCACTCAACCTTTTAAGCCTTCAGGGTGGCTAAACCCTGCTACAAGGGCAGTGCTTCCAGGTGTTAAGTAAAAAACAAATGGAAATCATAATGTATGTCAGTCATAGACAATATGGTGGTTTATGCATATGCCTGGATAGTCTAGAAGAGATGCTGCATCTCTGCTTCCCTTCTAAATAAGCAGCTTTATAATTTTCAGTGCTTTTAGATATTTAATAACGTAATTGCTTCAACATCACCCAGAAGTAAATGTTTTCAAGTTAGCAGTTCAAACAGTTAATAATAGCTGGTCTGAATGCTTGTTACTCCCGTTCTCCCCCCTCCCAGAATGCACCCCAAAATAAGCAATTCCAGCTCAGTGCGCCAGGTGGCTCCGTAAACAGGCAGTGGTGCCTAGTGGGCATCATCTGGTTCAAAAAGACTTAAGCCTGCCCATTCAAAGACCCACTTCATATGATGGCGAACAGGTTCAAGTGCTGAAGAAGCCATCACTGAGTCTGAGTCTAGCTGGGCAAGTCACACCACCGCTGGTCTGGGTCCAGGCCAAGGGAGGCCAAAAGTCATAAGGTCCAGAGAAAAGGTTCACTGGTTTTGGTAATAAAAATCTTCCATGGTCAATGACCCATGATGCGTGTGGCAGTGACAGCTTAAGCACCAGCAAGGGGCGAGTGGCCATGACTGTGTTTGACTTGCAGAATAATGATCTTCATATTGAGAAGATGAATAGAGACCTAGAGCAGCAGCTGGCGGCCCTCATTCGAGGCAAGGTGGTGTGATGCACTTTTCAGGGATCAGGGCCATGGAGGGGGTGCAAGGCCTTCAGGGTTGCTGCCCCTGCCGTAACCCAGAGGAGGCCATTCTGGAGAAGCAGCTGGTAACCCCAGCATCACTGACCCTGCCGCCTGAACCCGTGATCCCGACGGCGGTGCCTGGCACGTCAGGGCAAGTCTCTGAGAAGCTGATGCCCATTCCGGAGGAGATGCCCTTCCTCCTCCTCCTCTAAAAAAGCCACACAGGAAGAGGGCCAATCAAGGAGCAGCAATGGCGGACTAAGGAGTGGGTATGCCTGATTTAGACCAACTGTCAACTGATGAACTGAGGGTCCTGCTTAGGAGTGGGGGTGCCCCCAAAAAGAATAGGGGGTGACAGCAGAAATGGGGCAGAGAGTGGGATTCCAGAGAAGGGGTGCTGGTAGGGCAAGGGGCGGAAGTAGTTGCACCAGCACCTCTAAGTCTGGGTCTGCCGGAGGTGTACCACAGTGTTAGCTGGTACTGTCACAGGCAGGCTTAGGGATCCCTGAGCAAGTGGGGCACAGCCAGCCTGTCCCACCACAAGCAAACTCCCCAGCTTGGGGTGCCGGGCCATGTCTTCCACAGCAGCTTGCTCTAGGAAGTAGGGTCAGTCAGCCAGCAGCAGGGCTCAGAGGCCTAGCTGGGGTAATACCCCAGGGGGTGGTGGATCCTAACTTAAGAGTCGCCAGTCAGCAGCCCAGTCAAGGCAAAAAATATTGAGGGGTGGCTGGTCAACTACCTAGACATGGGGGCTGTCCGCTGTTTGGCAGCAGGATTCAGGGAGGAGTTTCGTATACCTTACCAAGGCCCAAGGAGGACATACGAGGCTGACAACCTGCGATCTGCCAAAGAGCGACAGGAGGTCATGTGGGGCAAACTCCAGAAGGAGCTGGCCGCAGGTCGGATCAGCGGCCCCTTCACCTCCCCCCTTGCCCGCACCTGAGGGTGTCTCCCATTGGTCTCGCCCCCAAAAAGGCACCAGGCGAGTTCCGGATGATAACGCACCTGTTATACCCGAAGGGGGATTCAGTCAACTCCTACACTGACCCAGTCTACACCGCGGTGTCTTACGTGTCGTTTGACAGGGCAGTGACAGGTGGTGGGGGGGGTAATATTGGGGAAGGCTGGCATAGAATCAGCATTCCGCCTGTTGCCAGTGCACCCAGCAGATAGAGATCTACTGGGCATGAAATTTGATGTGTGCTACTACATTGACAAATGCATGCCCATAGGATGTGCCGTGGCGTGTGCGGTTTTTGAGCAATTTAGCACATTCTTGCACTGGGCCACAGCCCAAAATGCTATTTGGACAACTTGCTATTTGTGGGGAAGGCTGCCTCGGGGCAATGTGCGCACATCATGGCGGCATTCCATGAGGTGTGCCCTGAACTAGGTGTACCACTAGCCCAGGATAAGATGGAGGGGCCATGCACAAGGCTTTCCTTCCTGGGGATCAAAATCGACAGGGGCGAGCAAGTGTTCAGGCTCCCACAGGGAAAGCTGGAGGCCTTGCGCATCCGGCTGGACTCAGTGATGAGGGTATGCAAAGTCACGTTTACGGGAACTCCAGCAATTGGTAGGCCACCTCAACTTCGCCTGCTGGGTAATGCCCATGGGCTGGACATTCATGAGGTGCCTGGCGGGTGTTGGGGTGGGCTGTACAAAACTGCACCACACAATCCGCATCACAGTGGCAATGCAGGAGGTCTTAGGCATTTGGCCGGCATTTCTACAATGCTTTAATGGGATATCAATGTGGCAGGTTCCAGTGTCCAGCTAGGAATTGGAACTCTTCACAGATGCCTCGGGGCTCTGGGCTTCGGGCTTACCTACAAGGCAAGTGGTGTGCAGGGCGGTGGCCTCCAGAATGGGTAAGACAAGGCATTACGAGGCAGATTATGGTGAAAGAATTCTTCCCCATTGTAGTGGCATTGATTATCTGGGGATGTGCTGAGGGACAAGCACATCACATTCAGGTCTGACAACACCGGAGTGGTGTATGCAATAAACAAACAGTTAGGGGCAAGGGCCTGATGGACAACCGCATGCGGGTGTTTATCCTAAAATGTTTGTTGCTGAATATCAACTTTAAGGCTGTGCACATACCAGGTAATGAAAATTGCATCGCTGATGTCTTTCTCGCTTACAGTGGCAGAGGTTCCGAGAATTGGCTCCAGCGGCAGACCTCCAGCCCAGGGAAGTCCCACCACTCCTTTGGGAGTCGATAACCCAGAAGCCTGAAAGTTAATTGAGAATGCCCTGGTACCTAGAATGCGAATAGAGTACCAGGAGGGGTCAACAGTTTTCTGGAAGTGCAGCACGGATGAGGGTGGGTGGGGACATGGCCTATCCCAGTGGCACAGCTGTGTGAATACAGGCTGATCAAAATGTGCAGGGGCCACCTCATGCAACAGTCAAGCAGCACATGGTTGGCATTGACTTGTTTCAGAAAGCTAAGGGCTTCCCAGCTCCATGAGGGCATTTGCATTCTGTAAGATGCTGAACGGTTGGGCATAAGCGCCCCGAGGGGCACGGACAACAGATGCCCAATCAACCCTACCATATTCAAGCAGAGCTGGGACGAGTTGAGGAAGGTATCGCATCCCCAAAGAGACTAGACTCTTTCGTACAGCATACTTGGTGGCATTTTGCTGGGCATTCCATGTGTCAGAGCTCGTACAGCCCAGCAAGGCCACTGGGAGACCGTTGGCGTTGGCAGATGCCGATGTGGAGGTCACAACATCGGGAGTCTTTGTCCATCTACAGAACAGCAAGACTGATCAGCTGCCCACGAGCAGAAGTGCCGATTATCGGCACCCTATGGGCTCCAGTGGAATGTGGGAGCATGGGTGCAGGATTATATAACAAAGTGTCCGGCAGTAGGGGGAGCCTTCTTTCGTCATGGGGATGGTGGGCCCTGAACAGTGTACTAATTTAGGCACATGTTGCAGAAGACCTTGCAACTGCAGGGCATCTCAACACAATATTACAACATGCACTCCTTTAGGATTGGCGTGGCATCGCACGACAGGGCAGAGGGCTTATCAGATAGGACAATACCAACACTGAGTAGATGGAAGTCACAGGCTTTTGAAAGATACAGAAGACCACACATGTTATAACTCTCTCTCCTTTTGTCTTGGACAGGTGTTGCAGCGAGCAGCTTGTACATCCATTGGGTTTCCCTCAGGGCAAGGCAGTATCCCAGAGAGAGCACCTGTTCCTGGCACCTGAGAAGGCGGAGGTGCATTGGTGGGGACGGCTAGGATTTGCGGAACGAGTTACTAGCAACATTACAAGCAAAGGCTTGGAAGAGGTTGCAGCCTACTGTCTTAGTTATTCATTTGGGGGGGGATGATATGGGGGCCATACCTGTGAGAGCGTTAAAGGAGATGGTGTGGCAGGACCTGGCAAGACTGAAGCAATGGTGGCTCCAGGTGCACATAATTTGATCAGACATTATGCAGCGGCAGCAGTGGCGACACGCCAGGAGCATCAGGGCAATCAATAGAGGAGGTGTGCCAGCTGCAGAACGCATCCATGCAACCAGTTCTGGACTCAGTGGGACGGTTCACAGCAAAGCACCTGGGAGTGTCAGTAAAAAAAGCCAGGTCTGTATAGAGGGGATGAAATGCATTTATCGGAGGAAGGATCAGATCTGTTTCTGGATGACATACAACAGGCAGTAGTGAGAGTGTTTGTGTGAAGTGCTTGTAGGAGGTGAGCTGGGTAGGGCTCACCTTGGGTGGCTTGGTAGTCTTGGAACACTGTGGGAGGGGATAACAGGGGATCATGTGTCTTGACCAGCCAGATCTCCCTGAGGATGACAGGAGGGTGGGCCTGATGGCTGGAGTCCGGATGGCACCCTCTTCGGGCAGCGGCCCACAGCATGGCGGATCCTCTGACAGGGAGGATTTAGCCGCAGCTGGTCATTTAGCCATCTCTCATGCCCCAGAGGTTGTTGCCCTCATGGGGTCCTGATTGATAGTAGGCAGCCCTCCCTGGGAGGAGGTTCGACCATCAATGATCTAGTTGCTCCATGGTAAGCTAGATTCCTTTCAAGGCTACCTAGCTGTGCACATCATGCTGAAGCAAATGTATATATTGATAATTGGATTATTAATAAACATATGGCTGTGGCCATTGCTCCAAAGCTCGTTGTTGTGTCAGTCTGTTCAGGTGAATGAGGTATATGCCCTCAAAAGACAGTCTCTCCCAATGTTCCAGATGACCTGGTGTGACTAACAGCTCATAAGAGCTGCAATTATCTGGCAGTTCAAGAGAGGGATCCCACAAAAGACTCAATGTGAGTCATGACCTACACTCCCCTGACGTATTAGCCATCTCTGAAACATGGCTCAAACCCATGATCTTAGCACACAAGATTAGGATCCCTGGATTCAAAACCTTTCGAAAAGATAGAACATGAAAAAAGGGTGGAGGGGTTATCATATATACTAAGGAATCACTAGCAGTGTCCTTAGCAGAGATTCCAGCAAAGGCGGATGAGGGCTGCGAAACACTATTTGTAAAAGTACTACTGGGGGGTACAAAGCCACTACTAATAGTATGTGCTTACCACCTTCCTAAGATTGTGACGGAAGCACTAAAGGCCCTTACTAAGCTTATCCCTGACCTGCCTCCCCATGAGAAAATAATCATGGGTGACTTTAATCTCCACTGGGGCCCCTCGACCAAGACTGACATTAAGTCCAGCTTGCTAGAGGCCAAGCTTACCCAACTGATCCATGAACCAACAAGACTGAATTCGAAATCTGGAAACCACACCACCCTTGATTGGCTACTGGTGTTTAACCCCAATAGATTCAAGCTGACCGGTACTTCTGCCAACTCCTTAAGTGACCACGCCCCCATCTTTGGTATATGGAAAAATGACTATCCAACTCCACCTCCCCGTACCTTTCTGGCACGCGACTACTCCACTTCGATGCTACGTCCTTCCGGGATACCCTGTCGGAATTGACTGCTCAAATTAATCTTGCCCCCAGCCTGACTCTGCCCTGGCCTTTTCACCAAGAATTTCCTCTCGCCACCAACAAACACGCCTCTAAAACAAATGAGAGTCAAAGGACAACAGTCTAGGTGGCTGACACGTGATCTAAAAACTAATGAGGGAAAGGGACAGGGCCTGGGGCAGGTACAAGTCCACTAATTTAACTGTAACCCTAGATGGCGCTATCCCAGGGCTACTATCCCTGCCTGATTTGCCACTAACAGGTTGAGGGCCTGGATCCAATGGCGGTGCCTCCACCCAGAGGTCAGGGTTTGCAATAGTTAAACTAACTTGGTCACAGCCCTCTGGGACACTGCAACCCTTTCTTCCCACTAGTGGCCCACAATATATCAGAATTACCTTCACAGTATACACTTACCCCAGGTCTGGTTCCGCACTGGGACCTCCTGTGAAATGAGATACAGTGCAACAATCACAGTACAGTACTTTAACATAGACAAATACCTCAGGCAGTATAACTTTGCTGAAACAAGCAGCTCTGATTTATTTAGGGGATATAACAAGGACAGGGGAAATCAGGTTAATTAGCTTATCACTCTAATAATCTACCTATGGCTCTGTGCACAGGCCTATCCCTATCAGTTACTGTCCTGGGTACCCAAGCCCTAGTGGTTAGTCCAAACCGTAGCAGCTGGTAGGGGCCCTTTCACACAGAGAAAGGAGAATTAAACAGTCAGCAGTACAGTAATTCCATTTGGATTTAATGTGGCAATTCAACAGGAGCGACCCTGAATTAGTACTCACGACCTCCAAATAAGATAGGGTCCTTCAATGTCAGCAGGGCTCACTTGAGGTACACAAGCCTCTTCACACATCCATATAAAAGAAAGCACTATAACAGGCAGGCTGCATCTGTATCCCGATCGCAATTACTGCACAATACCCGAGAACACACATAGCAGATTCAGTTCCTGACAGACCGATTGCAATTTTCAGCAATTCCTCCAGTCTTCTACAGGGTGAGCCTGGTTTCTACTCTTCAGAGATCCTTTGATTCTTTTCACAGGACGGATTCAGTCCTAACAAGCTGTTACACAAGCTGCAGACCGGAACTCTGGGCCTTACACACGTTTTTGACTAAAACTGCACACTGAAACAGCACAGGGCTCCTTCTCTTCACTGCCAAAGCTCAACTGAAACTCCAACCGACAAAACCGGCACTTCCTTTGAGTTCCTCCCAGTTCTTGACTGGATTGGCTGTCACTCACAAAAGACTGCTGCTGTTGGTCCAAAAGGCACTGAAGTCTAAACTACATCTCCCAGAGTCACTGCCCATACAATCCTCTTGTGGCTGGCTCAGATTATGAGTCCAAGTTCTGATTCGTCCAAGGCACCATTTTAGAGCTAGCTTACCCCACACTGATTGGTCCAGTTCAGCAGTTCAAAACTAGAATGGGGAACTAGCAGACACAGTTCTGGCTGCAAAGAAAGCAGGTTAGACAAACTGTAATTTCATTATTACTCTAAATAATTTCTGGCAAACAGTTACATCTTTCAGATAGGTTCCCTTTGCACTCCTAGTGACTGCAAAAATGAAGTGAATTGGCAGCAGCTCGAGTGGTACTCAGAGAAGCACACAGTCCCCCCATACAAACTAATTATATCTGCAAGCAGACAGCTCTTAAAGAGACAGTACCAGAGGCTCTAAAAACACTCACTGATAAATGGCTTAAATGCCAAACACCATTCAGGCTTGGAGCATTCAAGCAAGCTCCTGGAAGTCTTTTTGGGAACCCCCATTTGCAGAGGGTTACATAACCAATGACTGGGTCCGTTACCAAATGCTCAGAAACTCATGTAAAAAAGATTTAAAACAGGCCAAGCGACAGTACCTTAAGAACCTACAAACAAAAAATTTCTCTAACCCCAAGAAATTCTGGTCCCAAATAAACGCGCTCCTGAAAGGCCACCACACACAAAATGCCTGTGACATTGTTGTGGGAAATGTCCATCACACGAACCCGCAAGATGCTGAAAATGCCTTTAATGAATTCCTCACTGACCTTGGCTGGTCAGCAAATACAGGGTTCATCTCTGCAGCCCAAAACAGCCATCTTCGGATGACTCATTGAATCTCCCCTCATCACCTAATTTTCACCTTAGGTTAACATCAAAAACTGAGGTCCTAAAGCTCATTAGGAGCAATAAGACAAATGGTTCTCCAGGCTATGACAAGGTTGAACCCAGGTTACTCAGACTGGCTGACCAAGAAACTGCAGTGCCAGTCATGTGGTTGTTCAGTAGGTCGCTGATGGAAGGCAAAGTCCCCTCAGCTTGGAAAACAGCTTGGTTACCCCGATCCCTAAGGGAGGACCCAGTGAGCTAGCTGAAAACTATAGACGATTTCTATTCTCTGCACACTAAATAAAAATGCTTGAGAGAATTGTATACTAACAAGTCCAGGCATATGCTGAACAACATAGCCTCCTCACTGCCGACAACATGGATTCAGAAAACAACATGGTACTGATACTGCCTTGGTGAGTCTAACATCCGACATCCTTGCTGCCCAAGACAAAGGTGAACTTACTGTGCGGTCTTCGAGAACCTTACCAAGGCCTTTGATCTTGTGACCATAAATTGCTCGTCCAGCAGCTTAGCTCTCTCGGACTGGACAACCACTCAACACAGTGGTTTAAAGATTACTTGCAAGACAGATCTCAGATAATCAGATGGCAGGGGGTGGAGTCAGGCAAGCGCTCCATTGCTGAGGGTGTCCCCCAAGGTTTAGTACTGGAGTCCCTTCTATTCTCCCTGTTTATCAACAACCTACCAAAGCACTGTGGTGGAGCGAAAGTGACCCTCTATGCGGATGATGCAGTACTATACAGATCTGCTTCAAATGCTGTACAGCTAAACCAACTCCTGAACCACGATCTCTCCCTACTGGAAACCTGGTTCCTGACAAATAGGCTAGTCCTAAATAAGAAAAAAAAACAAAGCCATCCTATTCCGACCCAGTAAATTGAGCCCCGACAGAACATGTCTACTATCCCCTTATCTGTCCAGTGGCCATCCTATTGAGGTGGTGGATTGCACCAAATACCTGGGAGTCTATATCGATCAAGACTGCTCTTTCAAGGTTCATGTTGAACAATTAACCAAGGCGCTAAATCAAAAGCTTGGGCTCATGTACCGTCTAACCCCTTTTCTCGCTCAGGCATCCAGGCTAAAGATAGCCAAGGGCATGCTCCTGCCCACCTTTTTTATGGTGCCCCAGTGCTACATTCAATGCAAAACACAGAATCGCGAAAAGCTAGGAAAAATTGTACCACAGAATAGGGCGCTTTGCCCTTGGAGCTCAGCCACTAGAACACCACTGTAATATACCCAACTCACTGAATTGGCCCTCCCTGGAGGGCAGACTGGCTTACACTTCCCTATGCTTGGCTTTCAAGCTTCTACAAACGGATGCTCCCCCCAGCCTGAGTCGTACCTTAGTACTCAAGCAGCCTAAAAGAACACTTAGATCCTCGTGTCGTCAACTCCTCCATGTCCCAAAAGTCCGAACAAGCCAAGGTCTTCGGTTGTTTGAAAATTACATCCCATCCCTGTGGAATGACTTACCAAGCAATCTTCAAGACTGCAGCTCCTTTGGGGGTTTTAAAAAAGGCCTAAAGACGTACCTTCTAGAGCTAAGCCTCTGTGCATGCCACTGCTGAGGACAGAAAACAGCACTCCACCTCTGATACTAAAAACCTGCTGCCTAACAGGTTGGTATCCTGTTTCAGTTGAATCTTATCAATTGTGAAACATTTGAAATTGTAACCCGTAAAAGTGAACTGATAAAAGAACCTTATGTAACTGCCACTCTTATGAAACTAGTGTTTACCCCATGTTATTCTAAATGTTACCTAACCCGCCTGTAATTATACTATATGTTCTGATTTTAATGTCCGTACATGCGCACTTTCCCTTGAATTGTTCCTACTTGTTATTGCACTGTTGACTGTAATAACCCCGGGTCGCCCCTGAAAAAGGGACCATTACAGTCTCAGTGGGCCTACCCAGTTACCAAAATTTAAATAAATAAATAAAATAAAATTATCACTCCACTGTTAGAATTTTCAGCTAGTCTCCATGATGTGATCAAGGGTAGAGTGCTGTTAAGTCACTAGGTTCCAGTTTTCTGAATGTGTCTAACAATTTGTCCAATATTATTAAGACCAGTGCCCCCCATTTCTCTATATTTTGAGTATTTGTATCCAACATTTCAGTGACAAAGTGCAAAGAGGTATACAGGATCGGCCCTGCAGGTGGTGGTTTTTTTCCCAGCCTCACTACAACTTCCCTCTCCCCTCCAAATCTCTTAACTCTGTTCTTTCCTTGGACACTACTGCAGACCAGACTCTGAAATGACCATCCACAGATCCATAGCTGTCATTACTGGCAAGTGTAGGGGGTCCCCAACTCTTCTAAATGGACCATGCCAGCCATCACCATCCATACAGTCCCACCCTTATCCCACCAAGCATTTCCTTTCATCCAAAAACAAAGCTTTGGATCATGTAAGGTACAAAAATAAACCTTGATAAAAACACATAATTTGAAAGCTTGAAATAGGCATTCCTGGGGTACATACAGTAGATCATCCTATACAGAAATATACACAGTACAGCATTATGCCTGCATACTGTTTCCCCTGGGTTGATGAAAGGACAATGTTAAAGAAAAATCTGTTATTGTTGGGGCAGAGCATATTAAAATTAATGCTTTTACAAATAAAAATGTCATAGTTTTCTATTTCCTCAAGCCCCTTAGGTTTGTCTAGCTCCCACCCAAAAGAAACCTTAGATGTGCTCCTGGCTCACTTGAGACTGTACAAAAACTTTCAGAAGAGCTGGTCTCCAGTTGACTATAGGGTAGAGACTGAGAGTGTTGTTCTCTGCCTGACTCTGTTCATTGCCCTGTGGATGGTGGTGGTGACAGTATGGTGAGGTGCATGATGATGTTACCTATTGTATGTGCAGAGCTGGGACTACTTGACTGAACATTTGCTGTTGTGCTGTCCTCTCTGTTTGGCCGGGGGGTGGGGGCAGAAGAGGAGAGAGGAGGCCATAGTCAAAACAACAAGGGGGGGGGCACGGCTCACTGTGTGTGATGGCACTGCAAGTTTTTTTTCCTGCTGGGGAGCTGGAAGCAATGTGAGAGCAGGATAAATGTGCAATAATCAGAGTATTTCTTGGCTTGCATTGTTTCCTGTATAAGTGATCAATATTTATCATTATATTTAAGGGTTAGTGCAACCATCTACGAGCTAGTGCAATCTTGAATGAACTTGCCCTGCTGGCTAGTGCAAAAAAGGTTAAGGTTGACCCCTGCCCCTGAACTATGGCCCTAGATATATCTGTGGTCAACCTGATCAGAGCCATGTCTGTTCATGGTATTTTCTGAACCCATGTTGCTTATCCATGAGCAAACCATGCCATTCCACATAAATACATAGACACTATCGGCAGATAAGGGCCTACAGCCCCCTGATCTGCCCATTTGGCTTGTAGTTCACTTCATGTTTTCCTAGAAGTCTGCTGCCCCTCACCCCTGACCTCCAAAATTCCCTTATGTCTATCCCATGCATTCTTAAATCTCGTGATTGTTTCAGCCCCCCACTGCTTCCTCTGGCAGGGTGTTCCACTTGTCCACCACCCGATCTGTGAAGAAATTCTTCCTCACGTTTCCTCTGAATTGCCCTCCCTCCAACTTCATCCCATGCTCTCTAGTCCTGGACCATCTTTTTAGCTGGAAAATAGTGTATTCCTGCACTCTGTTCCTCCCAATAGGATACTTGTATGTCTCTATCATATCCCCTCTCTCCCTCCTCTCCTCCAGAGAGTAAATATACAAGTCCTTCAAGATCCCTTTCCTGCTTGGTGCATGCTATATCCTCACCCCCCAACTGATATGTTGTTCCAGGGTTTTGTGCCCCATATGCATTACCTTGTACTTCTTGCATCAAATTTCAACTGCCAAACTCCTGACCATTTTTCAAGTTTCTGCAGGTCCCTCTTTATTCTGTCTACACCCCCTGGTGTGTCCACTCTGTTACATAGCTTTGTGTCATCAGCAAACCAAGAAATTCTGCCTTCTAGGTCCTGCGCAATGTCACTGATGAAGATGTTGAATAGAACCGGTCCCAGCACTGATCCCTGTGGTACCCCACTGGTCACTCTTCCCTCTGTGGAGTGACAGCCATTTACCACCATCCTCTGTGTCCTGCCACCCAGCCAGTTACCTACCCACCACACTACTGTACTGCCCACTTCAATATTTCCTAGTTTGTTTATTAGCCTTCTGTGTGGCACAGTGTCAAAGGCCTTGCTGAAGTGCAGATAGGCCGTGTCCACTGCCCTCCCCTGATCCACCTCCCTTGTCACCCAGTCAAAAAATTAAATGAAGTTGATCTGACATGACCTCCCCCTGGTGAAACCATGCTGTCTTGGGTCCTGTAGTCCATTGGCAACCAGATGTTCCACCAATCTCTCCTTCAGTAGTGCTTCCATGATCTTCCCCACTACTGAGGTGAGTCTGACTGGTCTGTAGTTCCCTGCTTTCTCTTTGTTCCCGCTTTTGTATAAGGGAACTACATCTGCTGTCCTCCAGTCTTTGGATACCTCCCTCGTTTCCAGTGATCGGCTAAACAGGCTTGCCAGAGGCTCAGCCACCCTCTCTTAGTTCTTTAGGACCCTGGGGTGCACTCCATCTGGCCCCATTACTTTATCAACTCTTATTCCTTCCAGTTCCTTCAGGACCCTTTCTTGTGTAAAGAGACTTTTGTTCATTTCTGCACCATTCCCACCACTTGTACTCCTTCAGGCCACTACCCTCATCTTTCTCAGTAAAGACAGAGCAGAAATACCTGTTCAATATGTCAACTTTACTGTTGTCTTCCTCCATGCAGCCCCCATCCTCTTCCTTCAGTCTCACTATTCCTCCCTTTGCCTTTCTTTTTTCACTTATGTACCTATAAAAGGTTTTGTCCCCTCTACCCACTGATTTTGCAGTGCATTTTTCTGAGCTTTGGCTTCCCTTACTGACCTCCCTGCCTCCCTTTGCTTCTCCTGGTATTTCTCTCTATTCCCTCTCTTTTAAGTACCTCAAGGGAATCAACAAAGTCCAAGAGGGTAGCATCTTTCAAAAAAAGAGATGTGCAAGAACAAGGGGACACAATTTGAAGAGAGAGGTAGGATGGCTCAGGGGCAATGTGAGGAAGAATTTTTTCACAGAGAGGGTGGTGGACACATGGAATGGTGTTCCTGAGGAGGTCGTGGGGTCAAAAACAGTGGGGGAATTTAAGAATGCATGGACAGACATAAGGCAATTCTTGTGGGGACAGGAAGAAAAGGCTGTTGGTTAACTAGGATCTGCAGCTTATCCAATAGGTAGGGAAATGGGCAGACTAGGTGGGCCAAGAGGTCCTTACCTCGCCAAAGTCTATGTTTCTATCCCTTCTGCCTGCATCTTTTGTATTGCCTGAATGCAATCTTTTGGCTTTCACTTTCTTCGCTACCTCCTTGGAAAACCATAATGGCCTCCTCTTCCTTTTCCCGTGCTAATCTGTTTAATGCATAATTCTGTTGCTCTTGTAATCCCCATTTTAAATATTGCCCACTGTTCCTCAACCCCTGATTCCTGCCTCTTCCCATTGTCTCCTTCAAGTATCTCCCCATTTTCCCAAAGTCTGCCCCCTAAAATCCAGGATATGTGTTTTGTGTGGTTTGGTTCTGCTCCTTCTGTGATGCAAACCACAGTGACTGGTGGTCACTGTTCCCCAGGAGCTCCCCCACTGTTACCCTTTCACACTGTCCCCGTTTGTGAGCACAAGGGCCAGTATTGCCTTCTGCCGAGTTGGTTCCATAACCAGTTGCTTGAGGAAGGCACCTTGAAGGGAGTCCGGGATAAATCTGCTCCTGGTTGATGCTGCTGCTGGGAGGCTCCAGTCCACATCTGGAATATTGAGATATCTCCAACCAGGATCACCTCACCCTTGTCTGGCATCCTTTGGATGGCTAGCATCAGCTCCCTATTTGTTTCTTCCTCCTGGGCTGGTGGTCTATAGACCACCCCTGTGCGGATGGCTGGCCCTATTTTCCTTTCCAGCTTAACCCACAGTACATCTCCCTCATTTTGTTCCTCATGGATCTCTGCAGCCTTTATGCTATGTTTCATATAAAGTGCCACTCCTCCTCCTTTCCTACCTACCTGCCCTGTCCCTTCTGAATAAGTTGTAGCCAAGTATGGACATCTCCCAGTCATTGTCATCATTACACCAGGTCTCTGTGATGGCCACAATGTCCAGGTTCGACTGCACCATGACAGCCTTCAGATCCTCCATCTTGTTGCTAAGGCTCCTGGCATTGGTACACATGGTTCCATGATTTGAACTCCTGGACTGTTTAGTTGTTCTACTCCAGCCTCCTTCCTGAATCTGATTATAGACTAACCTCTCTTGCATTTTGGTTAGTGCACAGAGGAGAGATACAGGCTGGCAGTTTTCTACTGGCTCTTTGAGGTCACCCTTGTGAATAGGTATCACCAGGGCTACCTTCCATGTAGGTTTTTTTTCCCTTCCAGTAAGGATCTGTTGTATAGTGTTACTAATGTGCCTGCTATAACAGGGGCAGCTAGATTTAGGAGTTTAGGGTCCAGTTTATCATACCCTTTTGACCCTTCAGCTTTGAGCTTTCTTAGGAGTTTTAGCACTTCATGGCAAGTAAGCAAGCTGAAATGAAATTCCGGTCCTGTGTTGGTGGTGGGTAACTGCAACAGGGATGGTTGTTGAGGTATGGGTAAGAGATTTTTGAATTTCATCTTGATCAGTAAAAAAGATGTTGAGTGCATTTGCCAAGTCTAGGGGGTCACTATGATGTTTACCACCTGCTATAATATCCCTCCCAGAAGGGGCAGAACTACCCTTAGGAGGGCATTAATCCAAGAAAAAATGTCTTGGGGTCAGGGAGGTTCTTGTCCTGTAGTGAGGCGAGGTATTCCTTTTTAGTTGTTTTGACGTTAGGTTTACAAATGTTCCATAGTTCCTGTATTTTTGCCAGTCTGCATGGAGACCAATGGATTTGAACTCTCCCCATAAAGAACAGTTATATAAAAACTTACCATAACAGTACATCTTCGAGGGGATCTCAGTCATCAGGTCACACTAGGAACTTCACCATCAATAAAGGGAAATCTACATGGAAGATTTTCAGCAGTACAACTGGAGCCACCTACGCCAATGTCATGTGGCGACGTCACCTACTCTACAAGGGAGTGAGCAGCCTCGCTCCCTTCTCAGTTCTTTCCCCAAAGGGAGCAAAGCTCAGCCATAGGGGACCGAGGAGGGAGAGAGGTGCCAAGGCCTATAAGAAAGGCTGGATACACTCAAGTAGTCAGTTCCAGCAATAAGCCCTCCCCCAAAAGGGGGAATGGAGGGCGGGAAACAGACCTGTAGACTAAGCTCCCCTTGAAGATCTACTGTTACGGTAAGTTCTTACATAACTGTTCTATCTTCTTCAGGGGTATCTCAGTCATCAGGTCACACTATAGGAATAAGTCCCAAGCAGTTACAGGTGCAAACAAACAGCCTGGGAGGAAGGCCAACCTTAAGCTTAAGACAGGAGGCCCTGTAGCACTGCCCTGTCAAATTCTGCACAGGCTCTAGAGGAAATGTCCAGACTGTTGTGCTTGGTAAAGTTTGTGATGGTAGGTCACAGATGGCAGCTTTACAAATGTCAGTGGCAAAAACCCTCAGAAACAAGCCAGAGAGGTAGCCATGCCTCAGGTGGAGTGAGCTTCGATAGCACCAGGCAGTTGTTTGACGTACTTGTTGTAGCAGAGCACTATGCAATTAGCCAACCATTTGGATACACATTGCTTAGAAACCGAGGTGCCCTGTCTACCTGGAGTGAAGGAAACAAACTGCTTCGACTTCCTGCTCTCCTTAGTGCACAGCAGATAGTACTTCAAAGTTCTGCGCATGTCTAAAGTGTGAAGCAGTGCTTCCCCTGGATTGGCATGCTCTGGTAAATAAACAGGGAGGTAGATAGATTGATTCAAGGTAAATTCAGACACCACCTTAGGAAGAAACTTAGAATTTGCGTGCAAAGACACCCTGTCTTTGTGAAAAATCAAATAAGACTCCTCACACCATAGTGCCTGAAGCTCTGAGATTCTTTGAGAAGAAGTAAAGGCAACTAAAAAGGGCACTTTCCAGGAAAGAAAGTGCAAGTCGCAAGTTAGCATGGGCTCAAGACGACAGGCTCAACTTAACCAAAACAAAGTTTAAATCCCAAGCCAGGAGAGGGGAACAGATTGGAGGTTTCAGATGCAAGATACCCCTCAGAAAGGTATGGAGACATCCAAATGAGCTATGGTATGGTCATCTATGGGCCTCCTGGAAAGCAGAAATAGCTGAAAGGTGCACCTTGAGGGAGGGGTACTGGAGACTTGAGCCAGACAAAGAAATCGGTTAGTCCAGGACCTGGTTCATCGGACAGGTGAAAGGGGTCTAAATTACGCTTGACAGCCCATATGGCAAACCGCTCCACTTTATGGCATACGTGGCATGGGTGGAAGGCTTCAAAGTGGCCACTAAGACTTCCGCCACCTGATTAGAAGCTCTCAAATGGGTGATAGCTACATCCTCAGGAGACAAGTGTGTAGATGGAGGGGCTTAAGGTTGGTATGAACCAGGGTCCCCCAATCCTGGGTCAGCAGATTCCTGCAGAGGAGGAGAGGGACCAGAGGTTCCTTCGCCAGCTGCTGAAGCAGAAGGAGCCATATCTGGTGAGGTCAGAATGGAGCTACCAGAATCTTGCTGGCCCCCTCCATCTGAAGCTTGATGAGCACTATCTGGATCAGAGGAAACAGAGGAAAGGTGTAGAGAAACCTCCCTCTCCAGGAGAGGAACAATGTGTCTTGCCAGAAAACTCCAGGCCCTGGACTGAGCATGCAGAAATTGAGCTTTGCATTGTGTGGGATGCAAAAGGTCCAACGCTGGGTGACCCCATCTGCGCAAGAGACCTTCTGCAATGAATGAGAGAAGCTTCCACTCATGCATGCTGGATCGCATCCTGCTGAGGCTGTCTGCCAAAGTGTATAGCACTCCTGGGACATGGACTGCTGAGAGGGTCAGACCGGGATCCAGAGCCCAACACCACACTCTCATGTCCTCCCTACATAGAGGGTACAAATGAGTCTCCTCTTGCTTGTTAATGTTGTACACTACACATAGGTTGTCTGACTGAATCAGCAACTGCCCTGGCAGAAGGTGGTTCTGAAAGGGCTACATGGCATATAGAAGTGCCCGCATCTCAAGGACACTGATTTGCAAGGAGGCCTCAGTTTGGGACCAAGAGCCCCTGAGTCTGAAAGGGACCCAGATGGGCCTCTTCAGCCCATCCCAGAAGCGCCTGTGTAAGGATCTGCTGTGGGAATGAAATCTGGAATGGGACCCTTGCAAAAGGTTCTGGTGGTCCATCTATCACTGAAGCCTGCGATCGGCGGGGAGACTAGGACTAACTTGTCCAACTCCATCCATCCAGTGATCCCGCTGCACCCTGAGGGTCCACTGAAGGGTATGCAAGTGGAGTCTCGCCAGAGGCACAGTGGGAATGGCAGCTGCCATTAGTCCCAGAAGCCTTAAACTCAGTCTGGTGGGTATATGCAGACTCTGGGCCAACTCCTGAGCCTGGGCCATGAGGCACTCTGCCCTGTCCAAAGGGAGAAAGCTTCCTGTGTCAAGTTTAGGACCACCCCATGTATTGCAGTCTCTGGATGGAACCAGGGACTGGCTTGGGCAAACTGACCGGATGCTGAAGAGTCCTGCTTAAGGTCTTCAGAAGCTGGCCCTCTAGACGGTGCTTTCAAGAGCCAATTGTCCAGTTAAGGAGGACGACATTCCATCTCTCTTGAGAGCTGCAGCTACCACTGTTAAGCACTTGGTAAAGACTCGTGGCCAGAGGGCAAGCCAAAAGGCAGCACTTTGAACTGGTAGTGTTCACCCTGAAAAAGAACCGGAGAAACCTCCTGTGAGGATGGAACACAGATATGTGCAGGTAGGCATCCTGCATGTCCAGAGAGCATAGCCAATCACTTTGCTTGAGCAGGAGCATCAGACCGGCAAAGTTACCATGCAGAACTTTTGTACTGGACATACAGATTGAGGTCTTTAGATCCAGGATAGACCTCAAATCTTGGTCTTTTGGGAACCAGAAAGAATCTGGAGTAAAACCCTTTGTTTCTCTGATGTCTGGGCACTGGCTCTATGGCCTGTTTGTGCAGGAGGGACTGTACTTCCTATTGGTGCACAGGCAAGTGGGCTGGAGGATTACAAGGATAGTGGGAGGCTGCTGGAGGAGTTTCTGGGGGATAATCCATGAGCTCCAAGGTATGACCCTTTTCTATGAGTTATAGAATCAAAGCGTCTGAAGTTATGGTTCTCCACTGATTTAAATGCACGGAAAAATGACCTCCGACCACCACCTCCCGGTCAGTGACCAGAAATGGTGGGGGGTGGTCTGAGGGGGATCCAGTCGCAGGGGCTGATCCATCACTTTTAGGGTGCTTGACTGTGGCTCCAGAATTGAAGGGGACAGGTAGGGCAGTGGAGGCTCTTCTCTTGCCCTCATGCCAAGATGCTGCTGGCTGTCTGTTAGGTGCCCAACGAAAAGGAGGGATCTGTCTGCACTCGCTGCTGAGTATGGTACAGTGAGTTAATAGACTTAAGGGCTCTGCCTGAAGCCTACAGGTCATTAATCATGTCCTGACATGAGGGACAAACAGTTTGGTCCCATTAAAAGGGCATTCGCACCTTTTGCTGAACATCTATGGCAAAGTCAGAACCCGCAAACAGGAGCAGGCATATGCCCATGGCAGCAGCCCCAGCAACAGTGTCAGACAAATCATAAAAGTGCTCTCAGCAGGTGCTTCCTGACATCCTCTGCTGTCTGCAAGCATTGGAGGAACTCCTGTTTCTGAGAGCCCTCTGGAAGAGCCTGGGCAGCAGCCTTGCCCTTCTTCCAGTTGGTGTTCTGGTACTTTACCGTGTGGGACAGGTAATTTGCAATCCCCAAACCTAAGATGGAGAAAGTATAAATCCTCTTACCCCAAAGGATGATTCTGTGAGACTTCTTGTCTGGGGGGAGGGAGCAAAGGTGCTTGAGTGCCTTAGACCTGTCATGGGCAGCCTTAATGACCACTAAGTCCGTCTCAGGCTGAGCCACATAGCAAGGGAACCCTTGGGGGCATTATAGAGTTTATCTGCCCTCCTGGGCATGGCTGGCACCATACCTGGATGGTGCCAAGCAAGCAGTGGCAACATTCCTCAAAGCAGGCAAGATGGGAGGAACAATCTTTGGAGGAGACTCAGGAATCTCCAGGAAGTCAACCAAATCTTTCCTGGTGACATCCTCCTCCTCTGTATGAAACCCCATGGCAGAGGACAACTGCTTCATTATATTAAAGAAGAACGGGTCCTCTGGAGGAGACCAAGTGGTGTGCTTGACTGAGTCCTCACTGACAGAGTAGGCAGTGGACTTGTCTGAGGGAGAGAAGTTCTTCCTCTTCCCCTCCTCATCATCAGGCAGCATGAGGTAAGGGTGATACTCTTCTTCGATGTCGATTTCCTCTAGGTCTAGGTCTGATGTGCAATGCACTGACGCCGAATCACAGGAATCATTCCTCAGTTGATGGGGAAGGGGGGGTCTGACACCAAGCTGCTGTCACAGCGCATGTGATGCAGAGACCTGAATGCACTAAGTTGGTTCACAATCACAGAAGTGAACTTGGTAAGGATCTCACTGAGATCAACCGTGGGTGGGGGGTGGGGTGTCGATAGAGCCGATGACGGGACATGACAGCCCGAATATGCAGTTGCCCTAGAGCCTAGAGATGCATCAGGTCTTGAGATGGTCATCGATGACAGGGAGGCTGAAGGACCCGGAGGTCGGCGACCGCTGCCCTGGGAATCGGATGGTGGAGCTGTCGGTATGGGCTTGGTAAATACAGAGGCCTGGACAGTGGATTTGTGTGTTGACGCCACAGCCATCAATGAAGTTCCCCGGAGAAGAAGATGAGGAAACCATCAGGGAGTGGGACTGCTGCCAGTGGAGTGATTCTGATCTCAGTTTCTTTTATGACTCCCCCCCAAGGACTAGTTTCAAGCCTGGGAGCTCAATGACTCTGCCAGCGATTGAGAGGCTGGTACCCTGGAGGAACCCTGCCCAGAACTGGCTACCTGATTCTCCATTAGCAAATTTTTAAGAGCCTTCTTGCATCGTCTGAAGGTTCTTTAATTAAACTTCTGGCAGAGATCACAGTCAGGAACTTCGTGGTCAGGCCCAAGGTAGCAGACACAGAGGGAGTGTTCATCTGTGGACGCAATCTTCTTTCCGCAGCGGCAGCAATGGAAAAGAGACATAGAATGAGTAGTTCTTGAGATAAATAGAGTAAAGGAATTCTCAAGAAAAGAGATTCCAAAGTAGGTATAAAGAAAAAGTTTGTAGGCAAAAGGTGCGAACTGTGTTGAGCTCCGCTGAGACCCGTAAACTGAGTCAAAGGCAGGAAAGAACTGAGGAGGAAGGGACCACACACACCTTTATAGAGTAGGTGATGTCATCACGTGACATTGGTATGGATGGCCCCAGCTGTACTACTGAAAATCTTCCATGGATTCCCCTTCACCGATGGTGAAGTTCCTACGTGTGACCCGGTGACTGAGATACCCTCCTCTGAAGAAGATCTTATCTCTCAACTTCCTAAGTCTTTCTAGACCATTGTTTAGCCATTTTAAGTGTTGCCTTTTAACTCTGAGATGCCTGAGGGGGGCATGCATATTGGCAGCTGAGAGTAGACTGTTAATAAGGAAGTCAAGTGCATTGTCAATGGTGGTCAGTTCCTTGATCCTTGACCAGTTAGTTTCTGATAGGGCGGAAAGGAAGGAGGCCACAGAAAATTGGTACAAGTCATGGGCCCAGAAAATTGTCGGAGTTTTTTTTCTTTTAAATGCAGAAGATTTGGGTGGTGTCACTGAGGAGTCTGCAGAACCCCATCCAGCTCTGATCCTTTCTGGTCTAGAAGTTAGCACCCAGTCTAGTAGGGTATGATTTCTGGTTTTATCGTTATGCCGAGTGGGCTGTGTTATTATTTGGGAAAATTGGAGAGGGGAGGAGTGGACAGTGCAGCCTGATGTCTTGCAAGCTGCCCGTGATGCTACTGGGGTGCTGGGGAGGGGAGGAGTGGAGACTGCAGCTTTATGTCTTGCAGGATTCCCGTGATGCTCATAGTGTGCTGGGGAGAGGAGGAGTGGCGAGTGCAGCCTGATGTTTTGCAAGCTGACCACGATGCTCCTGGTGTGCTGGGAAGGGGAGGAGTGGAGAGTGCAGCCTGATGTCTTGCAAGCTGCCCGCGATGCTCCTAGTGTGTTAGGGAGGGGAGGAGTGGAGAGTGCAGCTTCATGTCTTGCAGGCCGCCCGTGATGTTTCTAGTGTGCTGGGGAGGGGAGGAGTGGACAGTGCAGCCTCCTGTCTTGTAGGCCGCCTGCATGTTCCTGGTGTGCTGGGAGGGAGGAGAAAAGACCTACTCCTAATGTGTGTGCATTAACACAGTTTTTTTGCAATAATTTTTCTTTTGAGATAATAGAACTGTATCTTCATTCACACAGGTCCTTTGGGGATCTGCTAAACAGATGCAGACGCCCTGCAGAAACAGAAGACTGTTCACCTAATAAAAGTGCAGGGCCTGCAAACTGCAGGCCTTGCAGTTCGTGCAATGACCGAGTGTGTAGAATGCATGGGCTGTCTGATGGGTTGTGGAAGTGCAGAGGCCTGTGGTCCCTGCACTACTATGTGGCCACAGCTACAGATGCAGAGGGAAAGAGTGCATCTGTCAGACAATGCACAGGGCCTCTGCTACCCAAGGGAGGAGAGGTGAAGGACCCTATGCCAAGAGGACAGTTGTTCTTTGCTATATGGTAGCCAGGCCTGCACAGACAACCCTGCACCTTTCATTTCCTGGCTGGGGGTGCTGCATAACAGCACCATCCCCCACCCTCACCCCATCCAGCTAGGTCACTGAGCTCACCACCGAACTCAGCTCGCTGGCACGGCATCACAATGCATACCTGCTGAGGTCAAGAGTGACACTACACACTGTTAAGGTAGCTATCTTTTTTTTTTTTTTTTCAATTCTGACCACAAATTTCAAGATAACTCATTTTAAAAAACATGGCATGTACCACTTATAGTACACTGGACTTAAATGTCATTTTGCACTAGAAGTGCGAAACACATCTCATCCAGGATATTTTAAAAATTATATGCCATGTTTATGAGATGGTATGGAAAAATGGCTATGTTGAAAGTTTGGAGTCCAAATAGTGAAATTAGTGAAGTTATACGTGAACATTGAAATACTGCAACGCTCACTCCTAACCTGGCATTTTACCATATTTGCACACCAATTTGTCAGCATAACCTTCGTAATACCCTACCTCATAAACCCAGTAGTGAAAATGTTCAGATCCCTGCTGAAACATCATTCTGCAGCATCGAACTATCATTACGTGCCACAGGTGCAAAAACACATTTCAGCCAGGATTTGAAAAATGACAGCTGTCACATTCATGAGGTGGTGTAAAGAAATGGCTAAGTTGAAAATTTTGGGCAAAGTATTTAAAAATCTTAGTTCGAGAGGGTTCCTGCAGTAGGTCTTCACATATAGGACTGCGCTCCCTGGCATCAGGACCGCATGGCAAACTTCTAACTAGCAATCTCTAGCGGGGAACCGCCCCCAGTGTCACATTACGGATGTCAGCGTGACTGTATAAAGGGGGTGATCCCCACACCTGCCCTCCAGTTCTTTCCCACCATCAACCTGAATAGTCGGGACCTCGCGGTTGAACAGCTTCAGTCGTCTGCTATCTTTATAGTATAAGTATTAATCTTTTCACTCCTTTCACTAAAACATCGTGTTGCATCTCTTTGCGTAGACCAAAGAAAAAGTGTGCAAAGTGTGGCGAGCAGATCCCACATGGGGATGACCACTCCCGCTGCATTCTCTGCCTGGGCCCAAAACACAAGGTAGAGGATTGCCAAATCTGCCAACTTTAACCAGGCCACGACTCCATCGCCAGAAGGCCCTCGATGCTCACCTCCAAAACAATGCCTTGCATCGATGAAAAAGAGCTTCAGAAACTGAGGGAACGCTCTTCTTCACCCACCCCGGAGAAAAAGGAAAAAGAAGAGGCTCCGGGAGCACCACCGTTCTCCGTCTACTCATCATCACCAGACAGCCAATGCCACATCAGGTGGGGCCTCCACATTGGTTAGTACTCCACCTCAGAGGTCTCCATCCAGCCCAGCAGATTGGATGCCTTCTCCCCCTCCTGCCTTAGTCAGTGAGCAGTCAGGGGTCTCCTCTTCGGAAGATCTTCCTTCGGGGCCTGTTGCAAGCTCAGCTGATAAGTCTCCCTCTGGCTCCACTGCTGGGTGCCCAGCCTTGGTTGTCCAACCAGACTCCAGCCTCCTGGTTGCTGTCTGCCTGACCTCTCCCTGTAAGTCGAACGTCGGCTTCTCCGACACCCGCCAGGTTGATGCCGATAAGTTGGTCGCTGGCTCACCCGACATCCGCTTGGCAGTTGCACTCCCGTCGGACACCAGTGTGGTTCCCAACACCATGCAGAGCGAGCTTCCAGGCTCCCCTCAGTCCTGCAAGGGTTCTCCCTCCCGGGCCCCACTGACCCAGCCCAACGTCTCGTTTTCCCCAGTCCCCAAGGAATTGAGTGCTGCTGTCCAGGAGACCTCTCTTGCATTGGGCCTACCTACTGAGACTCCTGCCTCCCCAGAGAGATGTCAATGGGGGTTTCTATTCTCTTAACCCCTCGCCTGTCTCTGTTCTGATGTTGGGTGCCCTTAGACCTCAGACGCCGGGCCACTCCCCAGTTCATACTCCATCAGATTTGGGCATGGACCACGGACTTTTTGCTCCGACGCCGGAGCACCCTTCTGACCCTTCAGGGGTCCCTGCCCTGACCCCAGGCCTGCTGGCAGACCCTGCTATCCCCAACGGGTCCCTTGGCACCGCTGCTACCTGGGCCTTCCGCCCCTCCTCCGTCTAACAGGAAATTCAAGCACTACTGACCAAGTCGGCCATACAGCTGATTCCGCCAGGGCAGATAAGAAAGGGACATTACTTCCACTTCTTCCTAGCACCCAAAAAGACAGGAGATCTGAGACCAATTCTAGATCTCAGTCTGCTCAACCTCTTCATAGAGTACAAGAGGTTTCGATGCTGACCCTCCAAGGACACCTTCCCATGCTCCAACAAAATCATTGGTTGTGCTCTCTGGACATGCAGGATGCTTACCTGCACATTCCTATCCTCCTGGCTCACCGCCATTTCCTGAGATTCCTTTGGGAGAACCATTATCAGTTCAAGGCCTTCCTTTTGGCCTCTCGCACCTCAGGTTTTTACCAAGTGCCTGGTGGTGCTGGCTCTGCCCCGCGCCTCGCATGGGCATTTACGTGTTCCCTTACCTGGACGACTGGCTGCTGTCAGCCTCTATCTCAGGACAGTCTGATGGATCTCTTCTTCCAGCACCCTGGACCTTTTTTCAGGCTTGCATCACTGTGAACTATCCTAAGTCTCAGCTCTCATCCTCCTAGCACCTTCAGTTCATTGGACCAGTGCTGGACATGGTCGGGCAGGGCTTTTGCCTATGGACAGGGGGAAATCCTGATTCAACAAGCCGTGTTGGTGTCCTCCTGCCGTTGGACCACAGCGCTCTATTCTCCTTCTATTGGGTCTCATAGCGTGGCTACACCCACAGTCCCTTAGCCAGACTGCATATGACAGTGACCCAGTGGTGCCTACGGGTCCAGTGGGATCAACGCATGGACCCATATGGATCACAGTGTCCTAGTCTCCAGCGGCTTGAAGAGGGATCTCCTATGGTGACAGAATCTATCCAGTCTTTCTCTGGGGCTTCTTTTCCATCCCACGCCCTCCATGACCCTCATGATGGGAGCCTTGGGCCATGGTTGGGAGCCCACCTGGAGACCACTGAACTCAGGGAGCATGGTCTCCCTAGAGGAGCATCTGCATATCAACATTTTGGAGATGAGGGCAGCTCGCCTATGCTCTCCAAGCTTCCAATCCACTTGCTCCTGGGAACACTTTTGGATCCAGACAGACAACACTGCCATGGTCTGGTACATCAACAAACAGGGAGGCACCGATCGTATCCCTTGCAGGGAGGTGATACAGGTGTGGTACTGGGCAGTCCAGCATGGCCTGACATTGATAGCAGTCCATGTCCTAGGGATTCACAGTCCGTCCTGCCGGACAGTCTCAGCCACACTGTTGCACAGGCTCACAAGTGAAGCTAGCAAGAAGTAGTGGAAGATCGCCTCTTCAATAGGCTTGGACAGAAATAGATCTATTCAGCTCCCATCCAATGCAAAATACCCAGCTTTTGCTCGCCATTCCCGGTGTGGTGTTTTCTGGCAAGATGTGCTGTCTCTGTCCTGGACAGGGAGATTTCTGTACGCTTTCCCAGCCTTTTCTATTCTACAGAAGGTTATGCTGAAGCTCCAGGCAGAGGGAGCCCACATGATTCTCACTGCCCCTCTGTGGCCTCAGCAGATTTGGTTTCCTTGCTGCAGCAGCTGATGATGGAACGCCTGTACCTCTTCCTCTCTCTCATGACCTTCTGTCTCAGGAACAGAGCAGCCTGATGCATCCAAGCCTCAAGTCTCTCCACCTGCATCGTGGCACCTTTGGACATAAGCGGTCCTATGCTTGGCGTATCTTCCAAAGTCACTCTGGTCCTAGTGGAGGCCAGAAAGCCCCTCAAAGATCCACGTATGCTATGAAATGGAAGAGAATTTCTATTTGGGCGACAGCCAAGGTTTAGAACCCTTTTTCTTGCTGACACCCCAGGTCCTCGAGTACCCTTGCACCTGTCTGATCTGGGCTCAACGGTTGTCCACTATCTGTGGTTTCTGTCACCACATTCCAGTGGAGGGCAAACCATCACTCAGTTGGAGGTCTGTGGTAGGATGTTAAAAGTCTAAAATAAAAAGTAGTAATTTTCTTTTCTCTCACTCTTTTCTGTCCTCTCTAATCCTTTTTCTAACTATCCTTTCCTTTTCATGACAGGCTGGCCAACCTGACATCTCTTTCTAAGCTGTACTATCCCTGTACTGCCTTAATTAAATTGGGCTGCCACTTTAAATACTTAGCCTAAGAAATCCCCATTATGTTTAAAGTTTCCAGTTGATGTGTTTTGGCTATAATGCCAGGTATAGTAAAAGAAAGAAACTCACATAACCAGCACTTCACGCTGTGTTTCCTATCGCTTTAGTCCCCAACTGAATTTGCGAACAATATGTGTTCACAATCGCAAAGGAAGTGTCGCACATTGTGCAGGAACCCTGCTCTGGGGAGCCACTGAGCTCCAGGAAATGGAAACCGCTTGGTTGCAGTTTGGAAAGATGCAGCCATGTGGCAGAAATAGAAGTGGAGGAGCCTTTGTGCTTTGTTGCCATGGAGCTGTAAATACTCCTTCACCCACTTGCTGCTGTGGCAATGTCCACTCCACGGACTGATGCAAGGCACCAAAAACAGAATGAAATATAAGGACACTACAGGCAGGGTATAAATATGACTTGTAGTTTAAAAAACCAGAGGTTTTTTTGTTTAAATCTGTAAGCCCAACATAGCGAGGGGTTACAGTATTTGGCTCCAGGCCAAAATGAAATGTTTGCCGATGGCTGAAAATGTAAAGCTGTTGGGTACATGAAGTCAGGAGAGAATGTTGATTATAAAGAAACAGTCCTAGCAGTACATGAATAAAGGCTCTAGGCTGTTTTTTGTTTGAACTTATGTATATTCAATTGTTGTTTTGTGGATTACAGAAATGGCAAAGTTATTAACCATTCTAAGAAGAAATAGGAAGTGGT